>OZ023143.1:7162545-12260688 GCA_963675895.2 Styela plicata | reverse complement strand
CATCACACGATGGTTCACGTATGCTGTAACGAAAGTATAGAACATGCACTGGTCATTTGAAATAATGTCATATTTCTAATGTTAAAAAAACGCAATGTTGATGAGATTTAAGCCAGTTATGGGCTGTTGATGGACAACACCTTCGCGGGGCGTTTCATCAACACCTCATATTTGGCCGAAAAAGGTAATTTAATTTTTCTTTTCAAAACCGCCAAGTAAAATTACTGTTAAAGACCAATGATTTTGTTGAATTTTTTTGTTATAGTGTACAATAAATTTACTGGAAATTTTCAGTAATTGCATATTTCAGAAGTTAATAAAACGCCATGTTGTTGAGATTTACGCTAATGACGGGCTGTTGATGGAAGGGGCGGTCCATATTCTTAAGCTAGGCTGGACGACTTGAAAAAGACTACCTAAAATTTAAAATCAGAACCGCGACCTATGAGGAAA
Source organism: Styela plicata (assembly GCA_963675895.2). Taxonomy (NCBI): domain Eukaryota; kingdom Metazoa; phylum Chordata; class Ascidiacea; order Stolidobranchia; family Styelidae; genus Styela; species Styela plicata. Next base: position 12,260,235 of record OZ023143.1, on the reverse strand, counting down.
ACATTCTATTCAAAGCTCTCTAATAAAATGGTATCTGACATTTTCCTGAAGAATAGATTTTGACCTTTATCGAACCTTCAGCTACGTGAGAAATGTTTATTTATCTATCCTTGATGGAAAATAATTCCACGAAAACATGGAAAGGAACAGCACCACAATACAAATTTGAGCACTGTAGCATAAAGGCTATAAAATCACTGTTCTTTGAGAACAATTTCGCCTGTTGTTGTTACAATAAAACTATAGAATAGATTTTCTCTTCTATGCTTGGGCGGATGGAGAGCGCTAGGCCTGTGCGCGATCCATCAACAGCTCCCTTTTAGCATTGGTATCATCAAGCGGGCTTTTTAGGACTTTTTAACTATTCAAATGAAAAGTGAATTCACTTCATTTTTTCACAGTGTGAGCTTCAATTTGGCCCAGTTTGTCCACTCGAAAAAACTAAATATTTTTCATAAAAATATATACAAAAAAAATACCGAATAAATTCAAAATTAAATTGAAAAAAAAAAACTTATATTAAACATTATCTCACTCATAGATTTCAGTTTCGAGCTTTTTTGTTTTTCCTGTCCAGTACTCAACTCTGATTTTATATGAATTTATTGAGGTCAATTTGTGCAAATTTTCCAAACCTGTGAAAATAAAGATATACGATGACCAATATTACGGCCCGAGTATAGTCCAGATTCGTACATATCGAATACCAACGGATAATGTAGGGCACACATTTAACGGGTAATTTTTTTCGAATCGGATCGAATCGTTAATTCCATAAAAATAACAAATAAACTATTTTTACTATTACCAATATTGTCTTCAATATTAAAATTAGGAAATTTACTGTAACAAAAAAAAATCTCAGCATAAACAGACTTGTAAAAGCTATCTATATTTTCATTTTAACGACAAAATACAATCGATTTTGGTTGACCAAATTTGATCAAATTCGATTGTATTTTATCTTTAAAAATGAAAAATTCCACTTCATTTAGCAAGTCTTTGTTCCTATGACCGATTCACGATTGATTCAAGTAATCTGTACTTCAAATCACCCAATCGAAATCCCCAGCCATAGACTCACAAAGTCATAAGGCCATCAGTAGCGATATCAAGGGTATCAGACAAGAATCGTTAGAATCCCAGACTCAAAATATAAGAATTGAAATAAACATAACCTACACTGTGACAAAAATGCAGTTAATTTACCGTTAATTTATAAGTAATTGTAATTTTCCAAGATTTGAAGTCGCCTTATTTGATGAAATTTGCGCCAATTATGGACTGTTGACCGACCGCTCTTTAAATGGCGCTCCCCATCAACAGTCAATAATTGACAGGAAAAAAATTAATTTATTTAAAATTACTGACAAAGAACAGTAATTTCAGTGCATTTTTGTTACAGCGCGAAATAATACAAAACAACGAGATATTCTTACCAAACCAGTAATTTCCTGTGATTGAATTGCCCATTTCGCTTTTGTAATCTTCAAGATTTTTATCAAATATTTCGGTCTCTTCTTCAAGCCTCATAATCACCTAAAAAACTCAGTGAGTTAAAAGGAATTGCCTAAATGAACAAGATGAAGATGAATATTTTATACTAACCGAAGACAAGCACACGATCCTGCCGGTAGGTGCTTTTGAATTGCCCTAACGTATTTCCTGCGCGTGCTAAGAAGTGACTAAAAGGTAACAAAAACGTTAAGATGGTTTTAGCACTGCCCACTCACTAGTCTTTTTTGAAATGGTTGCAGTTCCTCTCGACATATTTTTAATTAGAGTTCTGATCATGGCAATGCATTTTGTTGTATTTGTTTTGTCATTCAAGTGATCTTTAATTGGATCTCTTAAGGCGCTGCTTCTGAATTATTTAAACACGGTACAAATTCACGCTAATCATTGCTTTATGCTATGCCTCGTCGCCACAGACCATCGGAATCCCAAACTTAACAAAACATGTTCCCACAAAGTGTTTCTAACTTGGGATGTCCATCTCAATGCAAATCTATAAATTGTTGTTCATATTGTCGAGATAAAAAAAACTTAGCCTACCATCCACCCTTCATGCTTCGAGCTGCAGAAAACGGTCAATCCTGATTGAAATGGAGGAAAGGCAACTTTGTAAGTTCCCCCTTCATTTGCTTTCCATTTGATTGCAGTTTGGTAACGAGCTTCCGAACACTGCTGGGGTGTGTCCAAAATAAGCTTTGCTGTGAAAAGAGCATTTGAAAGCTGAGCATTCATAAAAAAATGAAGGCAAAATAAGAAATAGAATTGATAGACCTATCGAGGTTCTATGTTTCCACACGAGTTAAGATAAAACCGCATTTAAAAGTACGTATCGAGTTTTACAACATATTTCAGTTGAACTTGTAAGGGCAACACAATCAGAGGTTTTATTTTCCTATTCTTGTTTGAGTAGAAAAAAAAATCTGTTAAAAAACTTTTGAAAACTTTTGATTCGAGATTCGTTTCGCAATCGCTGAATATCTTAAATTGACCGAGAAAAACAAAGTCTACGGCTTATCTTTAATTTTCATACTCTAGTTTTTACAGTGAAGAGGTTATTGTCCTTACCGTCAGACTGCGTCATCAGAGCATCTTTCACAGCTACAAATGAAACATAAATTGCAGATTTATTTTAAAAAAATACTCAAACTTTCAACACTTGTATTGAAATAACATTTCCAAGATATAAATCTAACTTTTGTGGTACGTCAAAAATAAATACTTTTTAAAATGGAGGCTGAAAATCAAGGCTGTGTGTTAAAGTTCTTTGTCCATGGGCTCCACGCATTTATTGTTCTTTGAAACCTTCTTGATATATCGACACTTTCAGACCTAACCTTCAACGAAACAACCAAAATCGATATTCATTTTGCCTTCAAACATTAAAATTTCTCCTTATTTCGCAAGATTTTTGTTTTGTTCTAATGACCGCTGCCACGAAGTATTCGGCTCAATTGTTTTCCGAAGCGATTCAAATTCTGTAATTGAAGGCTAACTCCAAGCCGATTCCGAAACTGTTTTTAACACGAAACTTAACAATATCAAAGGTGTCATTGCTCAATGACAAGAACCTCACTGCCTAATGTAAAATGTTGGAAATAAAACGAATGAATTAACGACCACATTATCCACTACTAGTCGCACCGTTCTATGTAAGTGCGAACCTTGGAATAAGCCTAACGTGGTCGTTTGCCGGTTGCATTTCAAGTACATACGTCACATTATTGGCAGTTAGTTAGATTGTACCCAGTGTGCTTTCAAATTTGCATAAAGTGTATTTCAAATATGAAATAAATCAAAGTAAAGGTACTTACAGTTTACTTTTTCGAAAACCGATGATTTCAAGTCTAGAATATTAAAAAAATGATATATGTACAGAAAACAGGAGATGGTTACATTCTTATAATGTGGCAGACAAAAAAAACCGAAAACCAGCCTAACCATTTGATGAGCCAAGACCTCTTCTTTACATAAACCACAGGGTTCCGAAGAGGTGTATCAGCCCCTCGTTTCGATGTCGTTAAAATGCCATCTGGAATATATTTGCGTCAACAGTTTTATCCAGTCAGAAAAAGACTTGTCCAAATCAGGGACGCCGTCCCTCCGTGTCTCATATTTGACAAAATGAAATTTCTAATGGCGTACGATCGTCGCGGTGATCCGACTTGCCAGAAGGTAATCCAAGTTGAAAGGTTTGTTCAGTCATCTATGTCGAGGGTGAGATGCTGGTGCATCGCGGCGACGAGACACAGGTTGCGACCAGAGCTTGACAAAATAAATATTCTGGGATGGGTCGGCTCAATGTAGTCAACTCGTTGCAAAAGCTATAACTACAAGATTATAAGTCTTTTTTAAATAATGACATGTCGAACCCTAATCACGCCCAAACTGTACTGTGACAGAAGATATAATCTGGTAGGGTTAGTTCCGTATTCAATTAGGACTATCTGTTTAATTGGTATATAGGCTGTAAATTAGGATTTAAATTTGATTCGAATATTAAGATGGAGATATTCAATAGTGGGCGCGATGGCCTGGTGGGTAACATGTTGGCATCATAGGTTAAAAATATCTCAGGTTCGACTCCTGGCGTTAATCCATGCTCACCACACAATCAAAAGCGTAGTAACTCGGTTAGGCCAGCCGAACAGAAAAGAGCATATCGACTCCTAACCCTGTCCGTCTAGACATAAGTGGCCACCGGTATTTCCTTGTGTTTATTTCATTATAATTTTCAATTTTGAAACTTCTGTTTCAATACCGTCTGTGACCGCCTGTAGAACTATGTGGCAAAATGGGCTTTCCCAGGACTTTGCATCAGATACTACCATGATTACTTGTAATAATAATAAAGATTGCTGCAATCGGATCACAAAATCTTACCTTCAAATTCTGTCTCAATTTTCGCCAAATCAGGATCAAAGATTTCTGGAATTCATATTTAAATATATGAGGTAAAATATATCATTTATATTGTAATACATTGTCCATTTAATAATAACTGCTTAGTAACAGGATGACAGAATCATGTCTTTTTTCGGGTGTCTAAAATGGCCATTTTTTCGGATGGTCAAAAAAGCTTAAAAACCTTAAACACTGCTATTTCATAACAGTGTTGGTGATTTTGAACCTTTTTATACGTTTTGTTGCCACTGGACCGTCGACAAGAGACATACTCATCATCTAGCTATATGTAAGTGAGCTCCACCCGTGATCCATGACTAACAATTTATTTATATTCAGTGTTTTTGTTTATTATGCTTGACGAGTTCTGCGGTACAGGATTTCAAAATTGTCCTAGCGTATTTGCAGCGTGTCGTTAGAGGCGACTAAAAGGAAACAAAGAAATGTTACATGGGTTTTGCCATCGCCCAGGCCAGACGCCAGTCACTGTGCCAGCCACTCATTATATCAGTCTTTTCAGTGATGCATTCCACTTTGATCGCAGTTACTGGTACTTCATCTCTTGGACATTCATATGCCAGTAGTCGACGAACTTCAATTATGATAAAATAAATTTGTATACAACTTAGTACTTCGATTCGAATAAATCCAATATAACACGATATGAATATTTGAGATATGTGAAATTTGAAAAACATAGAGCAAAACTCTTGGGGAAAATCAACATTTAGGTTAATATCAAATTCTGTTGCTTCGCGGTAATCCACTCTCCCACATGTATATGCTCACAGTACAGTTGCTGTTTCTAAATTTTGTAGAGGCTTTGTGTTATATGAGAAGTGATGTTTGTTGATTTCCTAATTAATACGATAATTCCATCGAAAAAATGAGTTCATAAATTAATTCGTTCCAGTTGTAAAGTTTGCTTACCCATGGGTACATTCCCAAGCATATAGGCATCTGAAATGAGGAAGTAAAGAAAGTGTTTAAGTTTGACTATTTTTTGATTAATTGAATAGATGATAATAGGGTTGAGTTTGAATCCAAGTTTTTGGTGTATACAAGCTCAAATAAGGTCTGTACAATTTTTCATTTTTTCTCATTGGATCAACATGGGTAAGGCCTAGCACCAGAAGACACATATTAACCAAGTTATCACACCCTGGGTTTTGGTGAAGGATTAACGAGCCGGAATTACCGGCGCTCAAACCCGAATTCTTCAACATGCGATGCCTACATGTTAACCCTTCGGCCATTCCATCCGATTCTCTTGTCAACGTCGATTCATATTCGTAATCTTGGACGCAATTTTGAAATAAAAGTTTGAAAACTATACAGTATAATGAGTGAAACTGCCATATCACCAATTTCGTTTTTTGTTGTGTGCCACATGGAATGCTAGTACTCTATTATTAGTCACGATTTCTTTGTCGCCGCAGTGTTGCAATCGTTGCTTTTACGAGCGCACCTATGTTTAGACTTGTTTTATAGACACGCTTTTCAGTCGCGCAGTTTGCTGATTTTAGTGGCTGCGTTTTAGGTTAGGGTTTGCATTTTAGTCACTTAATTTATACTTTATGACATTTAGAACTGCAATTAGGTATTAAACTAAGTTGATTAGAATCCAATCATTGTCGATTGCTTTGTAAGCTGGAAGCTACATAGTATGTATTTGACATTTCCTAATTAGAATTATAGTTTAACATTGATGTTACTGCTGATTTCATGGTTGTGCTGTGCTAATTATATTGTTATATTGTGTACTATCAACATCCCCTTTAGATTCTTAAGTAACCGGTTAGGGCGAATCATTATCTCAGTTCTCTTCGCGTGAATTAAATCTTTCTGCTAGGCCTGTTCAGTTCAGTCAACGTAGTCAATATTTCTGACTAGATATAAATTCTGTCATATTGCTGTAGATCCACTTTTGATCCATTTTTATAATAATCTATTTTATGTAGTTTTGATAACTCATCAAGCATGGGCCATGGATGATTTAATATAGATTATAATTGGACTAATAGATTAACTGTGCTGTACACTAATCAGTGTATATTTTATTATAGAAAACCGTATTTCTGTTGTCTACAATCGTACTCTTGTTGTCTACAAACGTACATCTGTTCTGTACACCTGTTTTCAACATCTGTTGTACAACTTTGTGTGTGCTTTTTCATGCATCAAGCGTATATTCCATAATAAACAACACTTTGATGGCAACATTTGTACGCGTCTGCTTGCTGTGGAGTGATTTCAACTAGCTTACTATTGCAGATCGACCATTTTGAATCGGTGTGGGTGTCAGATAGCCACTCCAATTTGGCCCCTACGATGGGGTTTGGCAAAACGGCCAAACTTTGTTGATTGACAATTGACATACAAAATAGGCAGCATGGATATATGCAAATAACTTTAGTTTTGTTACACTAATAATCAATTAGTTAATACGTATTTTATTGGCAAATCAATCAATGGTAACAAATGAAAAGACAATTACAATAATACTAATAAATGGTTGCGGAAATATTGTATCAAAATGGTTGATTCTGATGCAATATACGTTTGCTTATACTGAACAGTATAACCGCGAAATGACCGCACGGTAATAAATTGTATTGACTTTCATAAAAAAAAAAAACCTAGAAACTTAATAGTACTACTTTTATCTTAAATATTTAAACATAATTTTTCGAATAGTGAAAATTTAATTTTTATTAACAGGTAATTATATTATTTTTCTTCAAATTAATCCATGTTTAGTATCGAAAAACTACATTTAGGGTAAACAGTACCCACAACATTCTCACCAGTTATTGCTTTTTTTAAAGCTTCGTCAACATCGTCTGAGTATAAAAATTTAGCAAATAATATTAGTTTTAGATTAAAGGTTAGTTAATAGAGAAAAAAAGTTTTAATTTTGTCCCGAGAGGGAGGAAAAGCCGAGAATGAGATGAACGACGAATCCTCAGGTAAATAACGGTTCCAAGTCAGGGTTTGGGGCTTTTGAAAAAACTTTTTTGGATTTTCATAGATTTTAATCTTCAAGAGGTCGCGACTGACTAAGCGACCTTTGTTCAATCGGAAATATTATTTTGTCTAGCATGAGCCACTGATGAACCGCGCCTTGGCGGTGCAATTCATCAGTGACCCATGCTTAACAAAAATAAGCTTTGACAAATGTCTCTGACCGCTACCCCCATGCTTGACGGTTGATCATATTTTAGTGGATAAAAACCGAGTAATCAAAAAATGTTAATAATCATATTCACCAGTTAGGTTTGTACTTATCATCGTCAATTTTGCTGAAATAAGTATAAAATACATACATATATACATTTTTCTTGCAACAAAATGATACATCGACTAAGTTGGCATTGTAGTTTGAACGGTATTCATGATTCACTCACTATATAAAGCGAATAATGTTTCAACTTTTCAGATGAAAAAATTGCTGAAACTGGACCACACTGTGCAGCAAAATCAGTATTTATGCCAAATTTCACAACGTAAAATTCGGCATATATCATGATTTCACTGCAGAATAGAATAATTTGAGAACATTCAACAAACGAAATACCTTTTAAACAATCAATTCAAGAATACCTGACATTTCGGATAAGGATATCTCTGGCATTGATATAAATAATAAAATATTATACTTACATTTATATTCCTTCTTTCTGGATAGCAATTTTTCTAAGAATAAAAGTAAAATTTCAATATTTTTTTAACGTATATTCTTCCTTACTAAAGGATCATTTTTGTGTTTAAGGTGATGGGTGATATCAATAAATTTACTCTTTAATTAATTTAATGCGCCATGAACGTACACAGTGAGGAAAAATATGAGTAATAATGGTAGAAGATTTAGCAATATAAATCGACGTCAATCAAAGCTATAAAACTATAAGGAATATTTTATTATATCGTGACCTTTTGATGGAACTATGTTATATGGCAGTGGCGTATTTAAAATAGCGAGGAGACTAATTTCAGGTTAAACGGACAAATGCTATTTGTGTGAACTTCATTCTGAACGATCCGAAAATCATATCTAAATCTTGCTAGATTCAAATTTTGTCCGAGCCTTTAGAAGCGGGACACAACGAATAGATCGCAAGATCTAATCTCATTAATGAAAAAACACTTATATCTTACTACAAACAGTCATTTCCACATTGCTTTCAAGTTCTGTAAACAAATGAAAAAAATTCGTTTGAAATCGCGGCAGTAAAATCCTCGATTTCGATGAGGACAAATTTTAAAGGTAAAATTTGACATTTGCTTTTAGTATGCAATTAGTGATTGGATCCGATTCGAATTAGTCCTGCGAGATCCTGAGGTAGGACACATCATAGTATTAAGTAATGCATGCACAAAAGTACAAGTTTGATGCCATCCAACTTGCAAGGAGAATTTCGAAAAAAATATCGGATGGATCACCCGTTAATTAAGGCGAAGAGGCAGGTGTCATGCCATATTGGGCTCATACCTGAGCGCAGCACAAAACACTACCGGCGATTAGACATTAAATGAGAATTGTTGTCAGAAACAAAGAAAATTTCTCGAAAATTCGGCAATTAACTAAAATAAAAAAATTCGTGTGAGTCACCTTAGCTGAACAAAGAAATTTGAATACAATTTTTAAATTATACGTTTGAGTATTTTTCAGTCAACTTACTGGCTTTGAATTTCATGAGATCTATTACTGCATCTGAAACAAGTAGGCATACAAATCAAAATTAGGTACTAATGATGTTATACAATTGACAAGTATTGGCCACAGATAGCGCTTGCCTCGGTGACGTAATCCATCTGTGAGCAACACTTGAAAAATATTTAGTATGGTATGGGATGGAATGGTAAATATTGTTACCAGGGAGTGTTTATAATGGGAAGATCGGGACAATCTATTATTCGCTATCTAATGACTTCCTCTGTTTGTCAGTGTTCCCAGTCTGTGTCGATGCTGTTCAAGAACTGAAGAAAAGCATACAAAGACATAACATGCAAATACATAATCTTGTTTTTTTAGGATGTCGCAAATGTTCATGTCATTTTCTTTGTATTAACAGCTTCAAAACCGTCGACACTGTTAGCAACAACACTCATAGCAGTATTGGGGATTTTAAACCACTTTTACCGTTTTATTTTATATGTAAGTTGCTACCAGACACTTAAAAGGAGGCAAACTTTTTTCTAGCAAAAATTTGTCATATTATGAAATATTGCCCATTTTCCTAAATTTTCTTCTGAAAAAACTGATAAGATTTTCCTCAAGTATCCTCGTAACAGAGCAGTTGATATTCTGTCAGTCTGCATACAACAAACGTTATGATAACTTGGTCCAAAAAATGACCAGCTTCCGATTGTACTGAAATTATTTTCGTTGGCTGACGTAACACGACCTTACAATAATTATCGATCCTAATCGATTCGATTATAAGATAAGAGAACGAACAAGTTTGAAGGAGAAATATGGAAAAACAAGAAAAAATATTGTGCCTATTTATTATTTAATTAACTCACCCCCTAAACCGGATTCAAAACCGATATTTTGTACTGCAAGATAAAGCATACATTGTTATAAATCGAATTGTTATAAATCTTGCTGGCCTGTTGAGCCAAATATTTTATTTTCAATCTAGCCCGAGCCAGTGGTAGATCGCGCCCAGGCAGTGCGATTCATCAGTGACGGATGTTTTAATTACAGCTGGTCTAAATTGATTCATTTGTGATCATAGTTCGATTGGAATAATATTTTTTTTAATTAAGCTGTGTCACTTTTAACCAATTAACATATGTCCGTATTTTTATTTCCATTTATCCTGATTATCAAAACATACCTCTGTACTTATGAGTTCAGGGTACCAATTAGTTTGGGAAAAAAATAAAACATTTTTGTTCTGTTATCATCTTATTAAAATACAAAAATTTCGCCTTCATTCTACAGATTCTATTCCTATTAATGAGCTAATTTAATCGATTTCCGACTAATGTGAATCGTTTTTGCTTCGGAATGATTCGAATCATCAGAAAGAAGTGCCCAGTTTTAAGCAGTTCTATCGTTGATATCTCCCCGTCTAGTGTTCTCTCGCGCCTGCAGCGCGCCATAATTATTATAATTATTTAACCAATTTTATTTAACCAAATCCCATTTTTAAACGCTACTTTTAATAACAATTTCTTTGTTTGCGTCACCCATCATGAAGTTAGCATTTGATCTCATTTAAATCCCCCATCATTCAAGGTTCTAAATACAACACTTGTCGAGAAGCACAATCTTTTTCTAAAAAGATGGCTGAATTCCCTCTCCGGTTACTCACCCGAGATTATTGATGAGAAGTTGCTCTTAATTTCTAAAAAAATATATTTTTTATATAAAAAATCGTTTTATCTGGGTATGATAAAATGTCGTTTAGTTGGATAGAAACAATGAGTTTTTATCCGATCTTTAAGAGTAAAAAATATACACTTCTAGAGTCATCAGTTAACCATACTCAACAGAATAGGCTTGGTGAAATATTTTTGATTGAATACGTATAAAGAAGTGGTTGTAAGTGCGATACCGTCGAAAATAGCGACGAATCAGGTACATAAACACGATACAATAATATTCGAAATTTTGTATCATCTTGTTTTCTATATGTAAGACATTTTTTTAATAAATATTTCAAGTTATAACAATACATAATCACATTTTGCTTATTTGCTGAATATTTCATCACGTACCTAAAGATTCGGTCAATTTTTGCATATTTTAGTCAAATTCCACGATGTTATAGGGCGATATAGAGTCGTCAGGTATGATACCATGGTCCTTCTCAAGATATTTTCAGTAAAAATCTATTGTGTACTTGAAATTTTTTTCACTGCTCAAAAACAAAGGCGTAACAAGTAGCTAGTGTATATAACGTCACTACTACAGCCATAGCCTATTGAACTCAGCCTCAGCTGAGTCAATTAAAAATCCGGCCAGTAATAATCGGTCTATAGTTTTCCAATAATTGTATCCCCAACATGTAAAATCGAGTAACAAACTCACGTGATAATCCTAAATCAACTGTCATTCCAGTATCTAAACATATGAATATTTGAAAAAGGAACATTTTCACGGCAGGTTTGTCAACTTGCAGCGCTGTAGGGACTTAACTTGCCTTAGTATATGGCACGCCTAATAACGCTAACAATGCCTCGCTCATATTGCTTACATTCATTAACGAAGCTTTGAAATCTGGGTTTCGGGGAGGGACTGCCCAAGAAATTACAATTATGCATACAGGGACATTTCAAATGGAAAACAGCCCAAACAGAACTGACCTACAATAATGTACAATGCGTGGCATCTGTCCCGGGCGGTGGTAAAACCATAAGCTTTTCGGAAGTCAAACAACGCTTTTCAGAGACTACTTGTTCACGATGTCATTATATTTAAGTACAGTGTCTACAACCAAATCTGAGTTTTCATTTTGTCAAACATGTGCCACAGATGGACCGCGTCTCATCGACGCGATCCATCAGTGACACATGCTTGACAAAAGATATCGATAACATTTTCCGATTGGAATATGAGAGTTATCGGAAAATGGGAGTAATACAAAATTTTCCAAACCCTATATTTCAGTCACTTTAAGAAAAAGAATTACGAAACGTTTAACAGAATCCACTATACGCAGTTAGTTCGTGTGGGCCATTCCATTCGTTAAGTCCAAATCAAGAAGCAAAAATTATTCGAATCAGTCGCAAATGGGTCATATGATCGCAAAAGCAGTAAATTATTGAATTAAAATGCCAAAATATTTTAAATCAAATTATGAAACAAAATTAGCACTTGATTTTACGGCAAGAAGTTGAAACTTACATTTGAGCACACTGTTGATCGGATTGAATTGACCTGAAATTGGAGCGAGATCCGAAAAGTTAGTGAATGCATGCAATAGAAATATGTTATTCGATACCCACAATTGTACTAATAACTAATATTAGATTGTACAACACCTGGTAAAGTGATCCGCGACACTGCCGTTAATACTTGTCATTGAACATAAATTTTGTGTGCTTTGTTTATTAAAATTTATTCGAGCAGCGTCAAAAAACTGACTGTGTTGTCTATTTCTATGTAGCAAAGAGCTACCACAAAATTTGGCACTAAAAACGAACCCTAAGCGAAAACCTTTTTTTTCTATTGAAATTCACTCCGAGCAAGAATGGAAGTAGTGCCTAAAAGGAACCAACTAACCGCCACTTAATAGCAAAAGGAAAATATGTAGTACTAAAAACTGTACTGTAAATGAAAACATTCCAAGCATAAGTGAACCGCTATGATAAAGTGCAGTGAGTAGTAGTACCTAAACGTCGGTAAAATCGTCTACCACTTCTTTGCTTCCTTTTAGTCGCCTCTCACAACACGCAGGAAATACGTTATGACTATTCTAAAGCCCGTAACTACATGACTCAAAAATTGAAACGGAAACCATCATAATAGAGTGCAGTGAGTGTCACTAGTCTTGGCAGTAGGGCTGAACAATTAATTCGAGGTATCCGAATCAGCTCCGAGCTCCGAATAATCCGGCTCTTCCAGTAATATAAATCAAATATTACTTGGTACTTACTTTCAATTTTCATTGTTATTTTGCCCATCATATCTAATAGAACAAAAGAAAAAAATCGTTAAGTATTCCAAAACTCTGAATGCTGCCAGACAACATTTGCCCTTTTTGTCTATATTAAGCTATAACATTCTAGAATCTTCGTTAGGAGTGGAGATGGATTATGGTCCAATACTCTGACTTTTGAATCTGTCAAGCAATAGTTTGGTGGCGCGATCCATCAGTAACTCGAGCCCAATAAAATGTGTTCGAACAAGAACTTTTTTGGCTGGCTGATCGATCCCAAGTTTCAATTTCAAAGCAATGTCTGACTTTGAAACCTTTTTTCAAACTTATCTACAAAATATTCAAGTTCAAATTCCATTATCCTTTAACAATTGAAAACAAAGCGTTACTAATACAATAAAAAAATTCAACAAGCAAGAATCAATGATGGAACGCGCTTTGACAGCGCGATCCATCATTGGCCCATGCTTGATGAATTTCTCAATTGGGGTAGGAAAGCTTTGTTTTCATTTCTCAAAACTCAACAAAACTTGTTCGGACAAAATAAATCTCATTGGAACGATTGAAATTCGTGTTAAATCATGTTCAGAAATACTAGCGAGTTATTTTACAACGTCCAGACAGATTTTGCTATTCCAAGTAACGCGTTCATCGATCAGCGTTTTTTTAATTCCTGAGCGTAATAATTCTGAGAGAGGAAAAAAAAACATGAAATAAAAATAGGGAAATTGAAAACGCACCCATAAAGTCTGTATTAAGCGTCATTGTAACGTCTGAAAAAAAAATTGTTTCGTAATAACTAGAATGTTAATTTAGTGCATTAGTAATGAAATCAGTTATTAGTTCTCATTGTATCACTGGAACAGAAAATAGGGTGAAATCTAATGTTGGCAACCTAATTCTTTTCTTAAATCAATTAAAATATAACGATTTTTACTCTGAGCTGGTGATGCATTTCCCAATAATGAGAAAACAAAACAAACATAAGAACACGCACGATATTCTTTTATTCATGCAACATACCTCTCAATGCTAGTGTGTAGTTTGTATCTTTTTCTGCAAATGACAAAAATACGTTTTATGAAGCAAGTTACCGTTATATCTTGAATAATAAAATAATATGATAATATCATGTCAGTCACCGACTCGACTATTCGAAACATCATAAAATAAAATATCTCAAACAAACTATGGACTATGTATGAACTGCGTCTCGAATATTGCGATATTCCAATTAGAAAAGGGAGATATTTGTCTTCTGCATACACTCAAATTTAAGAAATTTTTGGGGGAGCGAGATCTTTCAGTCCGGGCCTTAGAAAGACCAGGTGATGAATCCATGGCAATCTGTGATCTTAAAGTGTAATAACTGAAAAATAGGCTCAATTGAAACGATAACTTATGGACTACCCAGACTATGCTAACCACTCAACATCTCAGTTGGTGCCGCTGTTGGCGTAGGATATTGAAAGGAGTCCAAATGAGCGACTACAAAAAAAATACAAAATACAAACCCGAAAATCCATTTTGTGCCGCTGATTTGATTTCTAAAGATATTAGCGAATTTTATGAAACAATATAATAACAAATTATAATAAAGGATGCTTTTAAAACTTTTGGTAAGTATTTCGCCTCGTTAGCTTTGAAAGCAACTGCAGAAAATAGTCTTCATTTTGTGCTACTTTTTGCTCAGTACATTTTGCTGTAAAATCCACAGGTCAAAAATATATTTTTTTGTCAAGTACGAGCCAAAGTGACACAGACATGACGAATATGGTGATCATAATTTTCTCGAATGGAGAAGCTGTTGTAATACAATACCGCGATAGTAATAAGTTTTGTGCAAAAATAGACCTTCTCCAATCATGTGCATAAAATTTTTATTTGCTCTTAAATAGTCGTACTGATTTTAAAGTCTCTAGCGTCGCACATTACGACATCCTTGCCCCTTGCAAAAATTTATGTTGGATTTGGCATCGCAATTGTAAACATTGTTTAAGAAGGCACTCCGATCAAGCGTGAGGTACTTATCGCGCTGCCGCGTTTTTGACTTTTAAGGGTTATTATCAAGATTCTTCTTGATTTTTTAATTGCTACTGACGAGTTAGACGACTCGAACGTTGTTTTCAAGTTGGCTCTAGGCAACCCCGAGAATATTTCAAAAAGAACCTACTGACGACCACTTATCAGCAAAGCGCTACTACAACATATAATACCAGTAACTGCATTCCAAATGGAAACATCCTAAGTGGAACTGAACAGCTACAGCGAAGTACAGCGAGTTGTATCTGCCCTGGGCGATGGAAGAACTATATTTCACTTTTGATACTGGGTTTAAGATTTAGTTTGAGGAAATATTGTAAGTTTTATCCAGATAAATGTTACTATGAAGGAGTTCTATATTTAGCACTTACTCCGAATCTCCTGAGAAAATATATTTTTTTGACCTATAAAATATTGACAGTTTATTAACATTAACAATACAAGAGAAGTAGTGTAATATTATTGGAATATCCGCATAAGCAAACGTTCAATATCTGGAAATTTTTGTTTGCATCGTGTTTTAAATTGTTGACACTGTTTTTAAATAATATTTTTAGCGGAATAAAGATGACCCTTATTTGGATATATCAAGATATTTACCAGTTAGAAGCTGAAACCGATCCTTCGCGAAATCTGAAAGTATGTGCTTCGTGGTTTAATATATTTAAATATTAAATATTTAAGCTGTCTAATATATCGTGTTTCTTTATTTTATACCATTTGTCATGAAATGTATAAATATAAAATATTGGCCAAAGTAGGTAGTCTTCGACAATAATTTGAGTATGCATACATCGTGAAAATTGTCCTAAAATGTATTTTTCTACAAAGTGCAGAGTATCAGAAAATATTCAAAACAGCAAAAAAAATTTTTTCCAGAGTTTTGATGTTTTTTACAGTTTTGATTTACCGTGTCATTTTTTTCAATTTCACAAATTATCAAATAAAATTCCCTATACATCCTTTCATTGATTTTCTTATCGACATCACAGTTGTGTGAAGCCTGCAAACATACCTGTAACAAGTCTTATATTCGAGCGATCTTGATCTGCAATTTACAAAAGAAAGAAGAAGAATCAGTTTATCTGAAAAGCGAGTTAATCTATTACTATCTAACGGACATTCGATAACTACTACACAACCTAGTACAAACCACTGAGCTGTAATTAGAAACGAACACGAACAGAACAACCAATGACCAACTTACGCAATAATTCCTACCACAAGATGTAGTCTCACGTATATCAGAAATTTTATTTTGATGCATGAAGCAGAGATGGCGTGATCCACCATTGAGCCAAATTTAACAAATGATATTGATACATGTCGAGTCAAATTGGTCAAATTTGACCAAAATCGATAGCTTTTTGTCGTTTAAAAGGAAAATCCAGGTTCACTTAACAAGTTTTTGTTATTACAAACAATTCACGATTGTATATCTGGGTAATTCGATTCGGTGATTCTAATCGATTCGAAGCACGATTAATTCGAATTACCAAGCGAATTACCCCTCATTATAAGTATCCACCTAAAATCATCATTATTTGGTAGACGAGCATGGATTTCACAGTAGGATACATTGCGATGTTTTCTAACATTCTGGGGAGCGAAGGCTCTGGGTAAATTTTTATCAAGTTCCAGATCAAGTCGCTTGCATTTTGTAAAGTCGAGTACCGATCTAGTTATTCAGCCAAGACGACTCGAAGCGGGCTAGAGTCATCGAAATAGACGACTGGAGAGCGACTGGAGTTTTTGAAATATCCTAAAATTTTGTAGTGAAGTTATAATACATATCAAATTTAGCAAAGCATATAGACATTTTGAAAATCGTTTGAACTGAACTGAGGAAAACGACTAATCAAACCTTCAAAAAGTGAGTTGATGTCTTTTTCCAAAGCTGTAAAGTTTAATATTAAAGATAAAGTTGATTTGACTCGATGAGTTTTCGTAATTACGGAAACCACAGTCAGCATCCCAATTCATTGTAACATTTATACATTCCTTGTCGTAAAATTACACATCACCTACTTCCACAGAGCTCACAACCAAAAGTTGCCAATTTATATTTTTGCTGAGCACGGATCTCCGACGAACTGAGGCGCCGTAACATAATCCATCTGCGATTCATGTTCGACAAAAATATTCCTCATAACGATTGGGAGCGAGAACTCATTTGAGTAGATCAACCTGAGAGAAACACTCAATAGTGTTGTAGGAAAGATATCAGCTTCCCGGTTCGATAGGTACATATATAGGTAACACGAAAACTCATTAAAATCGGTTTCATGAAAGTCCAAAATTAATTATTTACGGGACAACTCCTGCACTAGATTCGTGGGTTCGTTTCGCGTAATTATATGTTCTCACTTGCTAATATCCTCGAGGTTGCGTTCTGGTCATCTGAAAAAGTAAAAAAGAAAACGTCCGAAAAGAAAACTTCGAAAAATGTATATTTGAAAGGTGTAAAACATACTATGATTAAGATATTGATAAAGAGGGGATCGTCTATCAATATTTAACAATCAAACCAACACAGATATTTAGCTAGAACAATATTCAACAGGTTCAAAACAAAGAGAGCAGCATCTAAAGTAAACCTATCGTTAGAGATGGATTCAACATTCCTCAGCATTTTGATTTTTCCTTCCTTTAATTTCGGAAATACACATCGTGGCACCATTTACACAAGTTACTCAAACATTGATCAAATTTATACTGAACATTCTTTCGTACAGATCAGGAAAATTAGATTTGGTAAATATTTCATTTTTAAACATTAATTTTATACGATGGAAGCTGATACAGCGAGCAATTCTTTAACGTTGTACAAGAATATATTATCAAGCTCACATTTCGTTTGCTGTGTTATATTTAACGTGTAATCTGTAAAAAAAACAAGGCGTTATTATCATATTAATAATATTATTCATTTAACTGTTCGGTTATTCCCAATCAAGATTTTATTTTGCTAAATATGTGGCAATTATGAACAGCTATCACTAGGCATTACCAAAATCAGTTATTTTTGTAAATTTCAAATCATCCAAAAGAACTCTATGTATTTTCCCATAAAATGGATAGAACCCAGTGAAGTTAATAAACACCCATGCTTTAGATTTTCCCAAACAAAAATTAATAATCAGCTTAATAATAAAATCAGGATGCTTACTGCTGGTCTGAAACGCAGCTTCAATGTAGTGCTCTGTAAAATGAACTTGACATAAAACATACATCCTATATTCCAAAGTAGCACCGTTCGGCACATGTGAATTTTATCTCTCAACTCAACCGTGTTTTGGGGCATAAGAATTGAACATTATTGTAGCTAGGCTCCATCAGCTCCCAACAGACTTGATCACTTTAACACAAATCGAAGTGACAAATAAAACCATGGAATTATTGTATTTTAAAAATATTTTGCATTAAATATCTTAGGTTCGTCAAAACGAACATGCACATGCTGGACAAAATTAAATTACTAATTGTAAAAGTGGAGTCCCTAATTTCGTGAATGCACCAATTCAATTTCTGACCTCCGTTTTGTTGAAACTCTATGTAAGCAAATCGAGAAGCAGCGCCTGAAGGAATCTAATCAGAAGAAACTCGTACGAATAGAGCTACTCTAAGGTGCAGAGTGGAAATACATTTGAAAAACACCCCAAACAAAAGTCGACAGTTATGAAAAATGCAACAAATGATATCTGTTCTGGGAAGTGGTAACCCAATCCACCACATCTTCATTTGCTTTTGCAACCAATAAGACATTCTTACCTTTTATATTATCTTCAATATATTCGTCCACGTCTGAAAATACAAGGAATTCGTTTTGAAACAAAAAACGAAAACGGTAATACCGGAAAACATAACAATCAATAATACCAATTTCGTCTTGACCAAATAGATGCATTCCAATCAAAATTATATAAATAGAATTTTGATCGATATGTTGAAGACTGATGAGAAGTTTTTTCTTATAATATCAGAGGAAGTTGATTTTGATATATTTTGCTAATAAGGTGGTTTCGATAAGCAGCATCAAAATTTGGACTGGACGTTCCTGTCTTCCAAATTATCTTTTCAACAAATTCACTGTAGAAAGTTATCCCAATCGCAATTTTTATTTTGTCCAGTTCGAGGCACAGGTGGACTGTGTCTAGTCGGCACGATCGATCAGTGTCTTAAACTTTCCAAAAACATGGACGTATAATATATTCAGACTCTGATATTGTTTAAATTGGATATTCAAAATATTTTTTATTACTCACCGGTAATTTCTTCTGAGACCGGTTTTTGTTGACCTGTACGAAAAATCCACGTTTATCAAAATTATCTTATATTGCAATAGTGTAGTCACCTGTTTTATTAATTCTACAGAAGTTCAAAGAATTGTTGTTAATTTATACACTCATTAAATTGTTGAAAAAAAAAATTAGAATAAGTGGGGTTAACGCAAAAAGTTATAACCTTTATTTATTCAACCGATGTATAACAGCACAAAAAATTACAGGAATGACAAGAATTAAAGGGTTTGAACGATTTCTTTGTAAAAATGATTGATGATTGATCTATTCCAGTCACGAAAATAAGCATTATCAAAGCATCATTCTGTAAGGTCCAAGTCAACAATGAATCGCGCCGCCGACGTAGAGTCCGTGTGTGGCTTATGCTTGGCACAATTCAATTATAACTAGTATTTGACAACTGCAGAACGCATTTTCTTACATAAAATTGTGTGTTCTCAAGTTTTAAAATTGATTAAAAAGGATCACTAACGTCCTGGGTTTTAATCTCGTAATGATATGGTTATATGCGACAGGCAAGACTAGCAGTAGGATACGATTGGATGTTCTGGTACGATTGTAAGGTACAATTCATTCTCCAATTTTTTGGTACTTGGTACGACTTGGTATATTTTTTTCGTACCGTACCTTCACATTACACCACGTGTTCTTCTCGTATGAAATTTCACCTTATTATTGGAACTGGTATCCACACTAGAAGTCGTTTTCCAGCATATATTTAAGATGTTTTTCTGGCTTTCCCCACAAACAGGATAAAAAACGAAAGAAAATCCTATCGTATCGTAATATAACTGAACGCTTATATATTCAATTTAATCAAACAATAAATTGTTCTCAGGGAGCATAGACAGTTTTTGTTCCTTTTTGCTGTTCTCATATTCAGGAACCTTATATTTAATAGTTAGGCCGCCACGACAAAATTAAATTTTCCATATTTGTCCGTATATGGACTGACATTTGCCTCATCCGTATACTTATTTTGAATAAAAACATAATAAAAAAAACGTGTCTTCTTGTTGTTTCTTACCTTCAAAATGTTCTTTGACATTTTCACTTTGATCTAAATAATTGGAAAATAAAGCAAAGTAGCATTTTTGATGCATTGAATGTTATATTATGAGTGCAATCCTGGTAATACGAATCATGAATATTATTAGTAGTCCCGTTATCTAAAGCGCTCATTATTAAATCCAACTACTGAAAAACAAACGGTGTTACTGGTTGTAACAATATAAAATACACTCAAAAAAATTCCACCTTCCGATGATATCGTGAAATATTGCCCATTTGTGAGGCTGTCCAAAATATTTGATTCGCAAATCATAAACTATTCGTTTTGATTGTTTCAGATATTCGAAATCAACAGAATTAAATATGTAAATATTTTCTGAAAATGGATGTAAATAATGGTGTATTGGACAATATTCTGAAAAGACGTCGTTGTTTGCTTGTTGTAAGACTGATTCGAGTATTCGATTCGCAAAACAAAAAATCGATTTTGGCCTCTCATGCCCATTTTCAATATTTTAATCTGAAGAAACCCGCTTTCGTCGGGTGTCCAAGTGAAAAGAGTAGCTGATATTCTGCCAGTCCGATTCGTAGTATATCAATGAAACCTTAGATTCTTAAAATTTATATAAAAGAACTTGATCAACCAGAATTTCAGCGACTAGGCTACTTAAACACTCGAAGAAAATGGGTTTGATCAGGAGAAATTAGAAAATGTGCAATATTTCAGGATATTGGTAGGGGATGAAATGTTTCTTTCTTAGAATTTGGTAGTAACCAAACTGCAAATTTTTTTTTAATTCATCAATACTTCTATGAGAAACAGCGGCTTTATGAAAATTTTCGTCAATCGGAAAAATGACATGATGACATTTCCGGCACCCGACTAAAAAAAACAAGATTCTATCATCTTGCGTTCTCCTCAAGCCGAGGTTTCAATAAATTCACGATATAATTAAGAAATGAATGAACTTCTTGGAGACAAAAAATACACGAAAAACGATATACTCCATATTCCTAATCTTGTCATAGCAATGAGCTAAAATAGTAATAATTTTTTATTTAAATATGATTCATAGAATAAAAAAATCGAAAACAAAGATTACTTGATTTTACTCCATCGACAAAATCTGATGCATCCGTAACCTCTTCTTTGACAGCTGAAAGAGAAACGATTCATTTTTTACAGTAGTTGGATTTTTAACAGCATGAAGTTATTATTTTGACTTTGATCTCCCAGCAGATATATCAATATCGAGAATTATTATTTCTTTTTTAAAATGATACAAGAATGAAATTTTAGGGAAACAGATGCATTTTGGACCTTTCTTTCGGATTTACCACAATGAAGGATTAAAACGTTATTGTAAAGTACACTCAATTATATCTGTTGTGGGCGATTATAAAATCATCTACCACTTCTTTGTTTCCTTCTAGTCACCTCTTACGACACGCAGGAATTACGTTTGGGCTATTCTAAAGCCCGTACATGCAGGGCCTATTTATATCGAGTATGAGCTGTCGATAGACCGCACCTACGATGCGTTCCATTGACAGCTCCTAATTGGCTAAAAAGTCGATTTTATTGTTTTATTTTAATATCGCCAAGTTAAATTCACACACGATAAAATGAATGTCCGGAAATGGAACAATTAAAAATGTTTAAAACTGTACACGATATCGGGAAAGTTATTTTAAGCTCGCCAATAGCCACATATCAAACGTGTCGGATTGAAATAAGCTTAATAAAAAATCCCAACTTACCTCTCATCCGTGTTACGAATGTATTTGCGGAACCTACAATAAAGACATAATAGAAATACAAATATTGTGGGTCTTTATCTTAAGGTCACCTTCGAGTTTAAATAGAATAACTAACATATTTTGGTGAGGTTTTGTTTAAGGACAAAATCGAATATCTTCGGTTTCCGAATCCAATAGAATATTCGGATCAGAATTCATATTTAATTATTAAACAAGCAGAAATTCTTTTATTAAATTATAATTTACGTGGAAATTCACACTTTATTTTTGAAAAAAAAAAATCAAAATTATCATTTTGTTGATTTCCGATCGAATAAGTCATGATTTGAATATTGTGAATCGAATCGAATATTTTTGGACGGCCTTAGTTTCGACGGTGATGAGTTTGGTCCGTACATTTATGCATCATGATAAGAATTTTCTTCACTTGATTTTAAATACACTGCACCATCCTTATTCTATAATATATCAAAATGAAGCAAACACGAAAGCTAATATGACCTAATGTGACCAAAAATGACACTTTGCGGATATTTATTTTGGAATTGATTGGAACATGTACTATTATCAACAATAGCTACAGCATAATTATACGTTTCCAAAAAATTCAACCGCCTCAAAATTTTGTAATGATATTTACTCTAACCATGGCTAGCAGATCAAGCGCCCATTGGAAACAAATACGACCACTTACGCAGAAAAAATTACTGCAAAATGAAAACAAAGCAACTACCTTCAGTAGAAAACATCGGATTATGATTGAGTACGTTATTATACATATCCTTTATATGTTGTTTTAGTGTCTACGACACGTAGCAAATAAGCACACTTTTAAAGTTGTCTTCTACAATGTTCTACGTTACTACACGTGATTCACTTCTGTCATACAAGCATGGGAAATATCCTGTACTGAAACACCGTGACTAATATCTAGTTTAAGTATATAATGTAATGAAATAAATACCGTTCAATAATTTCCTACGCGCTTCAATTCGTTCTGAAAGATAAAAAAAGATAAGTACGGTGCAATAAAACAGGTGTTAAGAGAAATATTTTTATTTTTCAAACATGAGTTGACGGTAAGGATAAAACTCGCTTTGAGTTATCAATTCGTAACTCAACAAAGCCCGATAACTTAGTCAGGATTTTTTTTCAAGTATGAATTACAGATGAACCGCGTCTCGGCGACGCGATCCATCAGTAACCCATACTTGACAAAACATGCTTTGATTGGGTAAACCAATTTTTAAAATTGCATTCGCGTGTAGATAGAATGTATATTATAACATAATGTTCAAAATATATAATAACAAATAAATCTCACTTCCCCCCCAAAAAATTAAACGAATCTTGCAATCAAAAGGTTTGTGCTTCCAAGTGCAAAATACGAACCAGTTACAGTGAAATGTTACTCGCGCGTACGCCCTTTGCCTAACTTATACTAAACCTTTTTACTTAATGAAAATCATGGCAATATTTTCCACGAGATTAAAATGAAAAGACTTGCTTATAAGCAACGAATAGTCAAAAGAACCACTGTACTTACCTTGTTCGATTAAAATTTCCACTAAAATAGACAATGTACCGTTAGTGATTGAATGGTCAAAACAACAATTTTTGCGCCGGTGGCTAAGACAACTAATTTATTAAATAAAAAAATGAAAAAATTCTATGCACTTGAACGACTTGTCTCGTGGTATTGACACAGTTTTGGCATGAATACACAAGATAATTAGGAAAAGAGTACTGTATTCAAAATTGCCTCATGATATGTCGAATTTTTAAGAAGAGTATTTACGAGACGACGATTTTAAATAATGTGCATCGCACTCCAGAGCGCATAGGTCACTAACCAGTTCTTCTCAAAATTCATTCTAAAAAAAAAACGATTTTCTGGCTTTATTACCTTCGTCAATGACCGCGGCTGCTGATTGAAAATCTTTTTCCTAAAATCACAACACAGATTTCACAAACAGACTAGCTAAGCCAAATAGGAAAAGTTGTTAATAGTAGATGTGTAAATGTGTAAGTACGTAGTTACACTGTATCAAAAAATGTAACAAAACCATTGGTTTTTGAAAGTAATTTTAATAGGCGGTATTGAAAAAAATTCAAAGTTGACTTTCCTGGGCCAAGTTTGGGGTGTTAATGGAACGCACCGTTTTTTTAATTTTAGAAATATAAAATTACTGCAAATTATCAATAAATTTATTGCACTTTTGTTACAGTGTATATTTATTTCTGCAAAAACGCAAGTTAAAAATAAATCCCATGAAAGGAGTATAGCACAAACTTACAATTAATTTCTTTTCGGTTGTTCGAAATTTAACTCGTTGATAGCATAAAATGCAAAGCCGAAGTGAATGAATATTTTTTATGCATTAAATTATCGAATATAACAAAAAGAGAGTATGCAAGTTTTCATGCAGGAGTGGACTATCAGTGAATTTAGTGTTTATATGCTGTAATTGTATATTTCATATATTGGAAATCGCTTTGTCGATGAGATTTAGACCAATTGTGTTCATGGAGTATAAAGTCTATATTATATTTTTCTTTGCATATGAAGTATATTGTCAAATATGGGTGATTTTACTGCAATTTTGTTGTGGTGCGCTCATTTAGAAATAATTTGTTACGACAGCACAGAAAATAAAATTCAAGTAAATAAATTGACATGAACTGTAATAAAAATCCAACAAAATCACTGGTCTTTGACAGTAATTTTACTTGGTGGTATTGAAAAAATTCAAAATTGACTTTTGTTACAGTGTGCAGTGTATGAAGAAAATTTCCACAATTGGTAGGAAAATTTCAAATATTGACAAGTATTTCAGAACCTCACCTGCAAAAACACGAATACAACAAAAGTACAGGCAACCACCGAAATCGCGAATACGAACACGATAAACGTAAGAATTAATTTCCACTCGATTTCTGAAAAATAAATAAAGATCTGCAAAAAAGATTCAATTTTCATGAGCTAATTTTTTTGTAAGAGCGACCGTGTTTGACTTTTGATTTTGAGAGGGTATGTTCGAAATTATAAGTTCTGGGAATCACTTTTAACGCTAACCTAAGTAACGGTTTTAAGGTCTTTTCGTTTTTTGTGATTTCGCCTGACTAAATGTTTAATTATTATAAAAAAAACTAAGAGAGGCGACAAAAATCACCAGTCACCTGAAAATCTTATATGGAGCGTTCGTACTCCAGAATGTGTGAGAAATTAGCTTAAAGTTTGAATAAAAACTCGGTTGTTCCTAAAATTGTTAAGAGTCAATAAGTAAATCATATTAAAGACACTAGCGTATTTATAGAGGAATAATTACATATAATTAGTCCATTATAGGCTGTGAAATTCCATTTTGCGATTTTTCGGACACAATTGGTGGAGTCGACGCAAAGTAGAGTGGAAAGAGTGATTCCAACAATATTATGACAATCTTACAAAATTTCCTTATATCGCTGATGATTTAAGCTACCAGAATGGGTAAAAACTACATATTTGAATCCCTAAAAGAGGTCGCTCAATACATTCTGTTCCAGAAATGTATACTTTTTCAACAGGTTGCATGTTACTTCTTAGGGCTGTGGAGATTCATCCGAGTATTTAAGTTTTCAAGTTTTCAAGTTTTGAAGAAAGACTTCTTCCGAAGCCATAAACATTACGTTTATGGCTTCGGAAGAAATCTTTGTTGAAAACTAACTCTATTCAATGTCAGGTAGATGACGCAACAAAGATGACCCTATGAAAAACTGTTAATATAGCAAAGAGCTTTTTTAAACTAGCCACTCCACTCTATTTGCAAAAGATAAATGATAAACTACCCAACACTTCATTACTTCATTTTAGTCACCTTCGACGATACAAAAAATAGAGTGTAAGGCTGCAATAAACGTTTGTCTAGATTGCATTTTTCTAAGATTGTTTCATTAATGTTACGTTACGGAACCTAATAGTTCGCTACGTAAGCTACCGAACAGCCCGCTTCGTATCGTACATTCACAATCTGTAGATGCTTTTGTAGAGGTAAGACAACAGCACGTGTATTGTGGCCTTAAATGCGAGAGAAAAAGCAACAAGTATTGGCTGCAATGTTATTGTTAATTTAGATAATTGATTTGATGTTATACTTGATTACTCCGTTGGTTGCAATGGGCTTGTAGGCTGTTGGGGATAGTCAGTAATTGCTTCGTGGTTGTTGCTTGTGGGTGACAAGATATCCTATTAGGTTCATTTAAAAGGCTATTTATGTTGTAACAAAACCAATCCGAATTATAAACGTTTTGCCCGAATATGTATTGGTTATAATTAACACATAATATGGAAATTATAGTTACTATTCTGAAAAAAATATACATGCTACTTTATACTCACCGTTTGCTGCAAACGACCCAAATAATTCTTTTCGTCTTTTCATTTGAGCAATTTTTATCTCTTTCTTGGTGTTCCCCTGTCCGCTTCTTCTGGCTATTGGAAAAACATTCTCTGTTGTCGTAGGTTCATCGTACTGTCGTTTCATTTTTACTGCTGTTTCCCCGACTACTGGTCTGGAATAAATGTCATAGTCGATGCCAAGAACTCGAGAAATATCGAATATAAGATTCTTTATAATGTTTATTTAGAAAACTATATTCATAGAAATACCTCCTATGCGCCTAACAGATTCATGGCACTTCGCTGGCAACGAGAGCTAAAAATGACTTGGCAAGTCCGTCTCGCTAATACATGCCCATCTCAAAGGGTAATAATAGGCTGGGCTAAATCGAATCATTTAGAATTCGAATCTGATTCGGATAATTTATTGGGAATCCGATCGAATCGCCGATTCCTTGAAAATAACAAATATGCCATTTTTACTTTTACTATTATTGTCCTCATGAGGATTAGAAATTTCACAGTTACGAATTACAAATATTAGCTTAAACAGACTTAAAAGCGATGTATTTTCAGGTACGCTTCGGACCAAGAGCGAGAATTTTCATTTAACGACAAATTTGACCAAAATGGATTGCATTTTGTCTTTAAATATGAAAAAGTCCACTGCATTTGGTGAGTTTTTGTTTCTATGGCCGATTTCCGGTTGATTCGAGTAATCTGTGCTTGGAATCAATTCGAATCATCGAATCTTCAAATCGAATTGCCCAGCCCTAGGTAATAGTTAAGTTAGTCCGAAGTGGAAAATGGACATCTTTACATAGTCCTGTTCTTCTGTAAGTGGCATGTCGTATAAGGGCCTTGCTCAAGGTGATTAGCTCAAATGAATTACTATGAAACATTGATATAGTAAGAGAAAGAATGTAAATGAACATGGCTATACCGTTTACAAAACATCTCAAATTCTCGCTTCGAATTTCCATTAAAAACTGTTGTAAACTGGTGATCTCCATTAAAGAAAATCGCGCTTAACGCAGAATAATTCTTGACAAGAATCAGTAAAAAAATGCATTTAGCCACCCCTAATATCGATGGCCTCATTTGGGATTTGCATAGAAATGTTTTCCGTTCTGCATATACGAAAAGCTTTAAAAACATCATTTCTATTAGTTTTTTCAAGTCTATAAGAAGCATAACTACTCAAGAGCAGAGGATCAGCAAAATACGAATAATTTTTTTTTTTATTCAATTTTACCAAACTGAACTGAACAAAAGGTATCGAAGTTAACGTAAACTCTGGAAGTAGAGAGCCACAAAGCATCTATGGAGAGAAATGTAATGATACCACTTTTTACAGACACCGATACTGCAAAATCAGCCGATACCGGCCGATACCAACGCCGATACTCATCACAAATACGCTCAAGGTTAAATTTTCCAAAAAATTTCATTAAAATTCTCCGTAAAGGAACAAATAGCAAAGAAACACAACCATAGTGGATGAAATGTACTTGGAGCAACAGCACAAGAAATCGCAGATTAAAGAATATTAGAGAAGTTCATACAAATATTCTAAAGCAACAATCAAAATAAACGTCAGCATTAAGACACCGAATGAAAAACAACATCTAACCGAATTAGTTCCCGACAAATTGAAAATTTTTGATTGGGAAAAATTTATCAAATTACAAAAACGAGTGTATATTTGAATTTTTAATGGAGTATATTTGCGCAATTTTCAAGTTTTGTATCCTTAGGCATGGTAATAACTTTTTTCCAGAAATCAAAATTAAAGATCCCAAAGTCGTAGAAAAAGAACATAAGTTTAACAATTCATTACAGGTTCAACAATTCATCCCCAAGTAAGCTACTGATCCATTTCATTACATAATTTTTTATATGCCGAGGGCTGTACTGAGCCGACTGATGTTTTCTTTTCTGCAGCAGCTTATTGTCATTCAAGTGACTGTGAGTTAGATTTTTGAGGAACTGATTTAGGCCTCGGTTAGAGCGAATTCCCCGAAATTTCAAACATTCAAAAGGTATCGGTAGTATTAGCTTTTTTGTGCCGATACCGATACTACTAAAATAGCCGATACTCGACGATACCGATACATCGATATCCCAGAATTTTATACCCGTTGTGGACGGAATTCCAATAGGTCAAACCCAACCAAATAACACCAATTTTTCAATTTCGAAAGCGTTACTGTTATAAATCACATGAAGTTTACGCAACAACACCGACAACCCGTGGTAAAACCAAAATACTTTTTTGTTCCAATAGAGCCTATGTCTTCAATAATAGCTGCGTCATCCATACGTTCCTCTTCAGCATCTTCCCCTGAGGTTTGAGTTTTCGCTCCATTATGCGAGGAATCAAGTTGATCTTCTGCATTCCGAAAGTATTAAAAGTAAAAACTCTGTTACCGACGCATTAATTTGCTCTTTCCCTAACAAAAACTTTATTGCCCATAAGCCATCTCGCCTCGTTGGCGCAATCCATCACTCATCAATCGCTTATGTCGGCAAAAACATTTTGCAAACACCACAGACGTTAATAAGTTTGAAATGATCAAGCCGGATGAAAAGTACATACCAATTCACAGAATGACAGAATTTATAACGCTTGCCGCAACATACTATTCATAGGTTTCTAGAACTGGTACTGTTCTTTTAGCACAACTCACAAATTTTCAGGAAACAGTCTTGTGTTCGCCAAATATATGTAAGAATTTTTCACGATCATATACTACAGAAGATTATTGTATTGCCACGGAATTGTGATTTCTGCCAACAGAAATTTTGCTTGGCTTTGGCGGGCTTGATTGAGTTGAAATATGTTTTTGACTGTTTATGAGAAATTTCACCGGCGTTATACAGATATGGGTAAGTATTTAACAAATGTACAATGGTGCAAACACATGGCTGTAGAAGTATTAAATCTTAATATGTTTGGCACAGTCAGTTGGGCCAAGCCTCACGGACAACCGTGTTGCCCGAGGACCAGGCATTGTGCACAATAATAAATAATCTCTTTCCCTAAAAAAGAAATTTTGGTCTTAAATACCTTGTGGCAAAATTATTTATAATTACAGCAGTAGAGGTTTCCGCTTTGGATTATATAACACAGACAGATAAGTCACATATAACTGAGCTAGGCACAACACGTCCACTTTCTGGTATTAAAATGCCAGAAGTATGCCCAATATAAGAAATGTGCCAAACCTAAAAATGAATGTCAAACTACTTGAAAAAGGGCCAGATTTCTTCAATCTGGCATAAAAATATGGCAACCAGCAACCCCGTATCTGTATCCGCATTGTTTTTAATCCAAAAGAGCGCCACACCAAACACTTAATTTGCTTTCGCTTCGTTTTCAGTTGCTTGTTTACAATTAGTACACACAGACGCTTTTCAGCAGGTTGCGGAGGTAAGGCGTGGATGATTGCAATGGGATCTAACTCTGAAATATTTCGACCAAACATGGTTTGTCAAGTTTTATTCACCGGTAGATCGTGGCGCTCAGGCACGGTCTATTTGTGACCCTTACTTGGCAAAATAAAAATAATTCTGATTGGGGTGGATCGCGAAATGACAAATATCAAAATAAGAGGATGATGAGATTATAGGAGAAGTAGATAAATGATCTCGCAGTCAACCACGATTTGACCGAACAAAATTGGAAAACAAAAAACTTGAATATTGAACTCTATTTTTAAATTTTCATTAATATCGTTGTTATGAATTACTCTTAGGTGGTTGTTAAAAAAAAGAAAATTCCAGGCATCAGGTGCGGATACTTTAATGAAATCTGTTAGGCAATATTGTACTATCACTTATAACTGGTATGAA
The DNA here is from genome assembly GCA_963675895.2 of Styela plicata. Taxonomy (NCBI): domain Eukaryota; kingdom Metazoa; phylum Chordata; class Ascidiacea; order Stolidobranchia; family Styelidae; genus Styela; species Styela plicata. The sequence goes on along the minus strand of OZ023143.1, from coordinate 12,229,855 downwards.
ATGTTTTTAATTTTACATCCGTGGGGAATTGCTTTGGACGCTTGTTTGTCCATTTCAAATTTTATCCAACATTAACATATGAAAACTTGGTACATTTGATGTTCATGCTGGGTAAATGTAACCCCTTAAAAAATCAAGATTATTTTTTGTTTGATTGCATAAAAATAGGATAATATTTCCTTGTACATAGCCATAATTTACCAAGTTTTGGCAATGACTCACTATTTTTGCTGCTGGTATTTGCATGGTCATCTTCTGGATTTGGCTCCGCATCACTAATTTGGATGACTTCATCTCTGTGACTGTCCGAGATTTTTTCTGAAGTGACGTAAGTTGAATTTTTTTCTTTATTACATTGAGGTACTTGCTTGGAGAGTGGGAAAATGTGATAAATTTACCCTCCCCCCCCACACCCCCCCCCCCCCCACACACACACTCCCCTTGCTGTTTTAGATGATGCTAGTTTGTTCCTTTTGATGCTGCCCATCCCTGCTCAGAATGAATGTCAATAAAAAAAATATTCATTGACATGCAAAAATATGATGAGCCTATTCCTAAAATTGTTTCCGAAACACTAGGCTACTTGATGTGGTTATCTGGATGTTGAAGGGTACGTTGCTGCCGGAGATAGACAATACCGAATATTTTTCTAATTTGAATGCATTCTATATATTTATTTCACATTGGAAATATCGACTAAATTTTAAATCCAGCCATGCATGCCATGAAAAATGACAGAACTGTTTAAGCCTGAAAACTATGAACAAGTCACTGACTCCTTCGTTTCATAATACCGTATCAATTTTTGCGTTGAAAATCTAGCTTCTTGTTTGTAGGAATGGTGCAACGAAATCACTGATTCCGAAATCAAAATTTTACTGTATCTTACCGTCCTCATACGTTTGTGCACCATCTTTCGCGTTTTCGTGTGACATTATATCCTCGAACAATTCCAATAATATCGAAATATCCAGAAATAAATTTTGTTTATTTCGTTATTGTTTCGGTATATTGCCTTTTGTTGAAGTATAATGCTTCTTCTTGTGAAAATATTCCAAATTGTTGTTTTCACTAGCGTAGTTTTCCAAAATTGAATTTTGTAAATTAAAACAAGTGATCCTCCTAAAAATACTTTCTTAAGTTTAGTTTCAGGCTTATCACTATTTCCTCACGGTTCTCCGAAAAGAACAAGGGATTGGTTTAATATACGCTTCTGTCAATTTAATAAAAACAGATTCTCCTAATTCTTATTCAATTTCGCAAAATGCATCTTTTAACGCAACTCAGCACTTGATGTGTGCATTGAGCACTTGGTGACTGATAGTTTGCCCGGAAATTAGTCTGATTATCACTCCATTAAAAACTTTAATAACGGAAACCTTGTTTTGCTCAGGTCAAAGTCTTTTCTTTACCTTTTCAAAATGCTATTTTGAGAAAAAAAAATCATTATGCGTGAATTCAGAAACGCCAGTTCGGAATAAATAATATTTATTCAAAAGAGTAGTTGTAGTATGTTATCATACCACGTGCATAATCCTAATATCGCCCCCTATAATCTTAGAAAGACTTTTTGGTATTTACCAAAGCTTCATTGTCGAGTTTGCGTGAAAATACTTTTGTTCGTTTTAACAAAAGAAAAGTCGCGAGCCAATTGAAAAATTCTGATTTAATGGCCAAAGATGTAATCGTTTTCTTCAGTTTAAGTTAATCTATGTGGGGTTTAACTTCCCTCATTGTGCAACGAAAGTCACGGACGGCCAGTCTACTCGTTAAAATGTATCCGTTTTGCATGCCGTCATGACTGAAATGACCAAATGACTAAAAAAATATCGACTTTCTTTTATCAACAGCACAAACTCAAGAATATGCATACATTTTTTAATGTATATATTATGCCGTATTATGTAAATTAATATATGAAATACAATAATGCAATATTAATAGTGTTGAGTATTTGTTCAAAAACAGTGGGACATTTGAAATTATCATAGATATTTAAAACATTATTTGGTTGTCTTTTAGATATCTCGTTTGGCATTTGCTAATCTCAAAGTTTTTGGTCAAATACAAAACGAGGGGTTACAAATTTATCCTCAGTTTATCCATTTAAATTAGTTCATTTTTTTGCGACTTACTCAATTTAATAATTTCCTCACTTTTTTGGTCACTGAAACGTTTGTTGTACTCAATAGTAGTGTATGGATTTGCTAGGAACGGAAATTTAAAATATATTCGATGAAAACAAATGAGACAACCGGTACTTTTCCAATGACAATGCATATTGCATACACATTTAATGCATATCAATCATCAGATGTAATTTTATATAGGGTGTCCTCGTGGTTAACAATGTGCTTCTGTTAATATTTTTGTTTCATATAATAGCAGGTGGTGTATGGTTTTATGATCGACGAGGTCAGATACCACTCACTGCACTCAAACAGAGTGGTTTAGTTCTGCATAGAATATTTTACGACTAGAGTGCAGTTTCTGGCACTTGATATTGCAGTGGCTCTCCGACATCAGAGTAGCTGTTGGTTAGCTCCTTTTTGTCACTGGTGCTTTCGACTTCTCTCAGAGTGAACCTCTATATAAGAAAGAACATTTAGAGTTACATATCTGTATGGCAAAAATTGATCGATAATTTTGAGCAAATTTTTCGTGCAGCAATAAATAACACGTGTGCATTTTCAAAATTTCCAACCGGTTCACTCGAAGTGATTTAAACACATATATTTGGTAAAAGCCTGCGTCAGCAATTAAAAATATGCGAGTAACCTCTAACCATCAACGAACAATTATGAATGGACTTCAATAGTCATTTTTAATCTGTAAATGTCATGTCTAAAATCGTTGGTATCGGATCATTTTGAAGCATCCGTGACGGTAAAAAGGCGTAAAATAACAGAATATTTCAAATAGACAATTAATCTAACTAAGAAGAAAATCAACAAAAACTTTCTAATTTCCCACGGACAAGTACGGTCATTTAAAGAGGAGAAATCTTGGAATAATCTTGCTGGATAACAACTCACCAAACTTGGACCCCAGTTACAAAACTGTGTTCGGGTTTTACCATAAAAAAGCATGAAAGTGATTTTGTCATTTTATCTATTACATTTATATAAACATTGAAACGCATGTAAATCAAGAGTCTACCTTGTTGGAAAGATAGACCTGCTCTGGTTTAGTCGAGCCCAAACAGGTTATCAAACTCTGAGCAGTTATTGTGTTACTGTTTGTAACCCGGAAGCGTAGCGCGTTTACGTGGGCGAAATCGCTTCACATTGCTGCATGCATTCGGCGTTGCATGGCAATACAATGGATTTTAATGGTGTTTTGAAATAACGCTGTCAACTTAACGAGACTCTGTGACTGGGTCTCCGTGTTGGGTCTGGTACATAATAACCAGAAATGCCAAAAGTGGATTAAAAACATGAACAAAATATATTTACAAATGAGCGGTTTAGTATACAGATTTCGCATTGTTCGCGTCGTAGATATAAAGACATCAGTAATTTTTTATTAACACTTGAAAATTGAAGAAGAAGTGTAAAAAAATAAAAAAGCATTAGTGACGTGCAAAGAAGATATCTATGGCGAACGTAGGAAATATTTATATAACGATGCAACTATAACTTTGGGATTCCAGTACTTTTTATTTTATTTTTTGAGTACCAGAATTTAGGTCGATAAAAAAATGTTGCTGCCTATCGCTTTACAACATTTTTTTCTATTATACTCCGGCCAGACATAACATCCAAAGGTCAAAAACTGTTGGCATTTTCAAATCTTGGGATTGACATAACAAATGAAATAGAATAAACCCAATTAACCCATTTTGTGTAATTTTTTTCATTTAGCTGAAAAACAATTATAGGAAAATTTGCTGCTCTGTTTTTTATTAATTGATACCCAGCTTGTATAGATTAGTGTGTTTCATGTATTTCATGCCGAGATGATACCCAATTGCCTTTTTGCTAAAAAACTGAGGAATACTTTAAAAATAGAAAAGAGTCATATACAGTCATCTCACCAGTCTCAAACATTTCAAAAAATTATAATAAAATCACAGAAGATGAAAAAATAAATTCTGCGAAATTACCTACTTTAAAATTGTTGAAAGTTTTTTCTAACTTTTTGGATTACGGAGCAAATCATTGCGTCATTATGTGCGCCGTAAATCACCCGTTTACACTTAAAATTGCGGGGTCCGCTGATGAATACTTTTAATTCATTCCAGCTTGGGACGTTATTTCTCGTTCCAATCTGGGATTGCTTATCAATTTAATCTAAATGCTTATCACAGGCTCTCACGTTCTGGAGTTTGCGCCATATGCAGACCACGAACAGCGGTGAGTAATTACCTACCTGCCTACGCTCGTTGTTTGTTACATTTTAATGAGTAATTTATTATGATATGGTTTAAATTCCCAATATTGACACATTTTCAACTTATATATAGATTTATATTGTTTACTGAATGTCGCAATAGCTTTTATTGAAGCCGTTTTCCAAACACACTAAAGACGATACAGTGTCTTTCAAGGCTCAAGAAGTTAATGATTTACCTCTTTTCGTATATATTTATATTGTTTAATGAATTTCGCTAAAGCATTTATTAAAGCCTGATGACTGACAATGAGAATAATAATAATTTGTGGCAAGTAGTACATTCATAGGGAAATAGGAATGTAATGATTAGCAGTGTTTTAGTGCTCTAGAATCCGGATGTCAGGCAAGCAAGAAAATTCGTGTACAAATTACCTTTTTATTCTTTTTATTCATACCGACACTCCAATTTGGATAATGGTTCGCGGGACCTATTGCTAACCCCACCGAGTTGTTTTAAACAAGATTCTTTGCGGATATATACTCTGAACTGCATTCAAATTGCAGTAACAAACTAAATGGCAAAAATAACAATATTAGGAGATTAAGTAAGGTATGACAAATGTATGAGAGCACGAAGAGCTAATAACATAAAGTTTTGAGTATTGAAATCCCAAGAAGATCATTACTTGTACGTTTTAAACTGTGGTAGATAGTTTTACTACTGCCCAGGTTACATATTACCCACTGTCCTTCACTATGGCGATTCGAACCTACGTTTTGAAACGTGATATGTGGCTCGTACCACCCTTCAGAGTACCAGAATTTATGTCGATAAAAAAATGTTGCTGCCTATCGCTTTACAACATTTTTTTCTATTATACTCGGACCAGACATAACATCCAAAGGTCAAAAACTGTTGGCATTTTCAAATCTTGGGATTGACATAACAAATGAAATAGACATTTTTTAGTTGAATTCGGGGAAAAAGGCAAAAATTTAACAAACCCAATTAACCCATTTTGTGTAATTTTTTTCATTTAGCTGAAAAACAATTATAGGAAAACTTGCTGCTCTGTTTTTATTAATTGATACCCAGCTTGTATAGATTAGTGTGTCTCATGTATTTCATGCCGAGATGATACCCAATTGCCTCTTTGCTAAAAAACGGAGGAATACTTTAAAAATAGAAAGGAGTCATATACAGTCATCTCACCAGTCTCAAACATTTCAAAAAATTATAATAAAATCACAGAAGATGAAAAAATAAATTCTGCGAAATTACCTACTTTAAAATTGTTGAAAGTTTATTCTAACTTTTTGGATTACGGAGCTCATCATTGCGTCATCATGTGCGCCGTAAATCACCCGTTTACACTTAAAATTGCGGGATCCGCTGATGAATACTTTTAATTCATTCCAGCTTGGGACGTTATTTCTCGTTCCAATCTGGGATTGCTTATCAATTTAATCTAAATGCTTATCACAGGCTCTCCACGATCTGGAGTTTGCGCCATATGCAGACCACGAACAGCGGTGTGTAATTACCTACCTGCCTACGCTCGTTGTTTGTTACATTTTAATGAGTAATTTATTATGATATGGTTTAAATACACAATATTGGCACATAAGTGACATCTGAACTTACGCTAATTTCAACTTATATATAGATTTATATTGTTTACTGAATGTCGCAATAGCTTTTATTGAAGCCGTTTTCCAAACACACTAAAGACGATACAGTGTCTTTCAGGGTTCAAGAAGTTAATGATTTACCTCTTTTCGTATATATTTATATTGTTTAATGAATTTCGCTAAAGCATTTATTAAAGCCTGATGACTGACAATGAGAATAATAATAATTTGTGGCAAGTAGTACATTCATGGGGAAATAGGAATGTAATGATTCCAGAATCCGGATGTCAGGCAAGCAGGAAAATTCGTGTACAAATTACCTTTTTATTCATACCGACACTCCAATTTGGATAATGGTTCGTGGGACCTATTGTTAACCCCACCGAGTTGTTTTAAACAAGATTCTTTGCGGATATATACTCTAAACTGCATTCAAATAACAAGTAACAAACTAAATGGCAAAATAACAATATTAGGAGATTAAGTAAGGTATGACAAATGTATGAGAGCACGAAGAGCTAATAACATAAAGTTTTGAGTTTTGAAATTCCAAGTAGATCATTACTTGTACGTTTTAAACTGTGGTAGGTGGTTTTACCACCGCCCAGATTACATATCACCCACTGTCCTTCACTATGGCGATTCGAACCTACGTTTTGAAACGCGATATGTGGCTCGTACCACTCTTCAGGGCACATTCCACTAACTGTACTTTACTATGGCTTTGATAAAAATTTTGTTCGGGACGTTTTCCAACCGGAATGTAATTGCTGAATGCTACATTTTTAGTTATTTGCCCTTGAGCGGGCTTTAGTTTTTCTTCTTTCGAACACAGCCGGCCTTGTTTCTAGAGAGCAAAATTTGAAGATTACAAAAAATAGACGCATAACAACAAACAATAACAATTTTAACAATAAACAAATTTTCACAGACGTTTTTTAATTTTAAAAGTTAAAGCGTATACTGACAAAACGCGCTTACCAGTGTTAATAGAAAACCAGAAAAAATACACAACACTGTCGAGTTTAATTTTCAATTGTGTAAAAAATCAATATATTATTTTTATCAGTATTTTGAGAGATTTGATTACGTGTCAATTATGGACGTCGATAAGACAAAGTATAAGGTGTTCAATGATCCGGTTCATGGCACTATTTCACTTCATCCTTTTCTGATAAGAATTATTGATACTAGGCAATTTCAAAGATTACGAAACATCAAACAACTTGGAGGTGCTTATTTGGTCTATCCCGGCGCTAGTCATAACCGATTTGAACACAGCATTGGGACGGCTCATTTGGCAGGAAAAGTTGTCCGCCATTTGAAGGAGAATCAGCCGGATCTTCAGATAACAAAGAAAGATATCCTTTGTGTCGAAATCGCCGGACTCTGCCATGATCTGGGCCATGGCCCTTTTTCTCACCTGTACGACAACAAGTTTTTGTCTAGGGTAGATAACTCTATAAAACACGAAGAAGTTTCCTGTGGTATGTTGGATCATTTACTGAAAGAAAATCAAATTGAAATTAAAGATGAGGAGCTCGATCAGATTGATTTGACATTTATTAAAGAAATGATCATGGGACCAATTGACAAGGGTCAAGGGTATACCGGACGTGATAAAGAAAAATATTACTTATACGACATAATCTCTAACGAACGAAACAAAGTAGATGTAGATAAATGGGAATATTTTGCAAGAGATTGCTACCAGCTGGGAATTCAAAACGGTTTTGATCACAATCGTTTCATTGAATTCATGAGAGCTATTAATGTAGATGGTGAATGGCAGTTGTGTGTGAACAAAAAGGAGTGTTTCAATCTATATGAAATGTTCCACACAAGATATTCTCTGCATCGCAGAGCTTATCAACATAAAGTCGTCAACGCTGTTGAAGCTATGATTACGGATGCATTGGTATTGGCTAACGATCACTTGCAAATTTCTGGAAAAAAGATTTCAGAATGTATGGAGGATTTGTCCGCTTTCACTCAGCTGGATGATACAGTGCTTCAGATTATTTTAAGCTCACGAGACAAAAAGTTGGAACAATCTCAAAAATTAATCAAAAGATTAATGGAAAGAAAAATATATAAAACAATCTGCAACGAAAAGGTTTTGAAGAACAAGGAAGAGGAATGGAAAAACAGCATTGTCGATTACGGAAAAAGGAAAGGCATTGATGGCGACGATTGGGATATAGAGGTCGTGAAAATAAAGTACGGTTTAAAAGATGAATCTGTTGATGACCCCATCAATTATATGTTTTATGACAAAAACGATCCAGATACAGCAATAAAAATGTCGAAAGAGGTAGTCTCCAGCGTACTACCATCTGTGTTTACGGAATATAGATTGCAGATATTCTTCAAAGGTGATAGCGATGAAGACTTTGAGAATGCAAAGGATGTTTTCAAGCAATGGTGGGATAGCGAGAATCAGGAAGCCCAGTAAAAGGCAAATGAAAATCTATCTTTCATAATCTATTCACTCTGTTTCTTTTATTTCCGGATTAATGTATGGCATGCTGGCTGAAAAACTTCTACATTTCAGATATTACCTGTTTATATACTTTACTCACAGATGAATGAATGTTCCCGGATGGATCGCGCTCTCCGGGCGCTGCCCATCCATGACTAGTATTTTTTCTAGCCACTCAATTAGTGGATCACCGTAAAACAAGGGCCTTTATTAGCGACCACTTATTGACGAAAAAGTTTAGTACTTCAGAAAATACATGAGCCTGCCCTAGTGTTTGATCTCGAATTCGAGATATTGAATTGAAACCTTTTACACTCCCCTGCGTCTGTATCTCCCAAAGTAACATTATATAATACAAGTTAATTATAATAATATATTCAAGTTTATTATCATATTCTGCTGTGGTTTGAATATTACGTCTGTCATTTTATTTATGAGAAACAAATGTATTTTTGTCACTTTTTAATTTCTATGATAAAGAATTCACAACTACGAATAAGATTATTATATTTTAAATTTGATATATTTTAATTAATTGTGATTATTGATTTAAATAATTTGAAGTATTTATAGTCTAATATTTCCAATCTAAAAATAAATTTGTGAATAACGTTGTAAAATAAAACCACGCCCAATATAAAAGACTGTTGAAGAAAAACTTGCACACTTTCCCAAATGAATCGAAAATTTCAAAAACCGTTTTCAGTCATTTTGCTTTGCCAAATGTGAAAGTATAGAGCGACTTGAAATACCATAAAACAATATTATTTAAGTTAATCTGTTTCGATCAACGTCAATTTACAATATGTAGTAATATATACATATACAGCTCTGTCAAGGTATCGACTCTTACGCAAATAAATAAAGTGCACAAATGAGTGCGATGGTTCATATTTTTACTTAACATGCTGAAAACTCGACACCATCACATATCAATATTGTGAGGGAAAAGGGTCCACTAGCTCCTACTTTAATAAAGAATTAGAATTTGGCCGTAGTTTAAGATATTTAGCTTTGCTGAAACTGAGACAATAATTCGCCTTAAATTTGTAGATCATTCTTGTCAAGGCTTGCACTGATGAATGAGTTGGAAAAATATAAACGACGAACAAAAGAACCTGCATCGAGCTCGCGTACAATTGTGCACTTGCCAAAATCCAAATTTCTTTTAATTTATAATTGTCAACTTCTTTAAAAAATATATACGCGTACCTCCCCAAAAACCTATAGCCACGTGAAAGGCGAATATAGATAGGTTTTAGGGAAAACCTATATATTTTTAATTATAGTTATATATTTTTTATTTTATTTTTAAAGTATTGGAAAAGCATATCCTGTTTTGCGGCATAGTGTTTATGAGAAGCTCAGCAAGATTTTAGAAATTTACTTATTTCCAAATACCCTGGATGAAGCATCTAACAGTGACTATCTGAAAAAAAATTGTCCAAGGTCGCCACTAGACGTCAAATTAATACGTTGTCATCCTGCGACTTAATTTACAAAACAAAGCTTCGTTAATGTGTTGAATTATCAGAGTATTCATGAACCCAAACCTGACAAACCTATCAGGGTATTCAAAAGATGATGGAAGAGAAGGAAACACATAACATTTGTCAAAATCGCGTCTCAAGCTTGGATGAATAAGAAGTTTTCACCAGCGGATCCCGCAATTACCAGAATTCGATTATTTCTGTCTAAATTTATAAATTTCATTCGGTTCTTACTGTCAATAAGTCAGCAGTAGAGCGAGAACGACAAAGACCACACTGCTTTTCAGTGAGAAGACAAGACGACTCGAGGTGTCCAGAAATTTTATTATTAATAGTTGATTTAAAAATTTTACCTATAATTGGTAAGAGACTAATTGGACGATATTTATTGGAATCGGTTCGACCGCCACAGTTATTGCATGCCGACACTATCGTTGCACATTTCCATGTATTGAAGAAGTTGCATTCTTTGAGACATTCATTAAACAGTTTGAACGCTGGTGAAAGAATCTTCAGAATCACTGACGGAATGCAGTCAGGACTAGTAGATATGTTCGAATCTAGTTTGGCAATCATTTTAGAAACAAGTAGCAGAGTTACTGACATGTTTCTTTATTTTCTTGTTGGTTAACATCGTATAGAAGCTTTCTGTCTTATACAAGAGAATCGTGTCTTCCTGCTATGAATACGTTAGACTCATCTTCACTGATAACAAGCGTGGTATTGTATGAGGATATAACGCTTTTCGACTGCAATGCCAATGATCTGCGTAATGTAAATGTTATCAATGTACACAAATCGATGAATTAATCAGATTTCATAGCACATCATTGACGAAGCGTTGATACTAAAATTTTTGGAAGCCCTCATCCAATGTTGTGCGTAGAAAAAATCGTAAAAAGGAAAAAAGTAGTAAAATTAACGTTTTTTCAAGACATTTCTGAATATTCGGATATATCGAGATTGAATTTTTCAATATTATTTGATGCATTATATCCGATCAATCTTGATAATCCGGTGCGTTACGACGGGTCATGTATGCCATGTTTTTCATCTCATAGAAGAAAAAGAGGAATACATAATATGTATCAGAACTGATCTCAGATACAAGGGTTTTTTGGAGAATTAACGAGAGCTGAGGATATAGGTTAAAGGTTAATTACAAAAAACGTTTTTATTTTCTGGGAGTTTTTTTCACTATATCTTCACTCACTGTAACAAAAAGTGCAACAAAATCCTGGTTTTTGACAGTAATTTTTCTTGGCGGTATTCGAAAAAAAAGTCAAAATTAATTTTTTTTGCTAAATATGCGGTGCATCAACAGACCATAATTGGAATAAATCCCATCGGCATTGAGGTTTTTTAACTTTGTAAATATGCAATTACTGCAGATAGCCAGTGAATTTATACTAAACTTTTGTTACAGCTGCTAAGCCCATTTCCCTTTTATTTTCGACTCTGTTATGTGTTTCGGTACCACTTGCTGGGCCACTTGTCACTTACATTCTATACCGACAGTGCCGTATTCAGAACTTCAAAAAAGTGAGGAGCCAAAATTTTAAAAATTCCAAGATCAAATTATGATGACATAATGGTCGAAAAAGAATTTCAGGGCCCCAAAAAAGCTGACACCCTATGCACGCAAAACTTTGAGGATTTCTACGTCTTAAATTAAATGTCTTAAAACATAATTTTTGAATTTGTTCAGTCTGCGAGTGTGGGGGGGGGCATGGCCACACCCCTTAAGATGTATACCGAGTATGGTTATCCAACGAATGATTTAGACATTATTTGGCGCAAGTAAATCAAATGGTTCCCAAAAACACAACATTTATCCAAATCTTAGACAAAACGATTAAGAATCCGAGACCTTCCAGAAAGACCTTTCAGAGATATCTTGAATGATTGTGGTCCCATGTCATTGCACGATTTCGTTTTAATGGCGACTGTTTGTTAGCGATATTGGCAAAAATGGTCGTATGAGTGGTTCCTTGCTTTACTCGTATTAAATATCAACTTACCGTCACCACCATGCTTATTAAGGTATTGCTCATATCAGCTATATATTCCATAGATTTTCCATCTGTGATTACAATAACAAGATCTCAAGCATCCGGGCGAATTGCAGCTGAAGAGAATATTTCTTTTTTGTATACTTTAGTGCTTTCCCAATCAGAGTTTATCAAAAGAAAATTTAAAAAAAGAGTAATAGTTAGTAATCCTTCTGGCCAATATCCGTCTCAAATATTGTTATTCCTGTTTTAATGAAACGCCTATCTAATACCAATTCTTCGCAGCACCTGTAAGAAAAAGAACGAAATGCTTTCGAGGTGCCCTGTAACAAAAATCCAACAAAATCACTGCTCTTTGACAGTAATTTTATCCGGCGGTATTGGAAATAATTCAAAATTGTCATTTGAAACTCAACACCCCATAATTGGCATAAATCACGACAACATTGCGTTTTTTAACTTTGGAGATATACAATTACAGCAAAGAGTAAGTAACTTTACAGTGCCTTCGTTACAGTGTGTAAAAAAGCCATATCATAGATTGGATCTAGCTGTTCTGAAAGCTCTAAATCAGTGAAACTCCAAATCGAATCGATTATTCGGATACATTCGAAAATGAACACAAAAAAATTTTGTAACAATAAACCTACATTCCATGCACCAGGACGATGCTGTTCCAAAACTCTCCAAACTTGATAGCATACCCTGATTAAGCCAGGTAAACTAGGTAACATCCTTTGGCAGCATTTAAATTATCGTTGAAAAGTTTCAAGATTAAAATCTTTATATAGTCTAATTTTAGTATTGTTTTTAGTCCTTTAGTTTTATAAATTAATAAATTCAGTAACCTAGTAAATTTGCAAGATATTTAGTGTAACTAGGGAAAGGTATTACGAAAATAAACTCGGGACACTAAGTAGACTAGGTACTTTGCGTAACATCGCCAACGCTAAACTTGTGAAATAAAGTGGAATTATCATATTTCAACAATAAAATTCAAAACAATAAATTGTGTCCTGGCATATGATGTGTGAAATGATGACGCGTTGATCGTAATAGATTGTTTGTATAAATATTAGTAAATTGTTAGATACTATGGCTGTCCAAAAATTCGTTTCGCTATATTCGGATCATAAATTATTCAATTTCATTTCGGCAACAGTTCGATATCAACAAAGATATAATTTTGTCTTTTTAACAAATAATAAGGGGGAATTCCCACGTACATGTTATTTTTAAGCTCAGAAAAAAGATGTTTGTTTGTTTGTTTATTATATGACTCCTGATTCAAGCATTTGATTCTGAAATCAAAAGGTATTCGATTTTGGCCACCCCTGGTAGTTTTCTTGATTTTAATAAATTCTAATGGTAACAGCAAAACAACCATGATCTATGTGGAATTAGTAATTCAATTCTTTTCGAAAAAAATATTGAAATGAGATTCGTATTCGCTATGAATTCGGTTTTTCCAAGCACTACTCACAAACGCAACAAGCAGTTAGTTAAACACGGCAAAAATTTTGATCAAGTTTGTAGTTATAAAATTGCACAAACCTGCAAAGTTTTAAAAATAGTATAAACTGGAATAATTCAATTTTAGGAAGCACATTATTGAAATGCAAGTAATATTGTTCGGTCAAATTATCTTGATCGAGATATACCTTCATTCTTTTTTATAGTCTCGGTGATATTCATATCCGATCTTCATAAAAAAAATTGTTTTTGAAATTAGTTTTTCGTAATTAAGTTTTGCTGTTTGTTTGAACTTCGTTGATTATTTTTTATGTTAATATTGTTGCCAATTTGAATCAAGTTCAATGAAAATCGTTAATAAAGTAGCTCAATTATCTTTAAAATTTGGCATTTCGAAGGAAAATGCAGAGCTTTTTAAGGGTAATATATTTAGACAAAATATTAATACTAGTACTTTGATGCGATTGCTCCAGGCTTCTCTATCAAAGCTTAATCGCACCTCCAAAGTCCAACAAAAGTTTGCGGTCAAAAGATAATGGCAAAAAACTGGGCCCAATAAGTTTAAATGTTTATCCAAAATACATACGTGGATTTGCTGGATCTTTTATTTCACTAAGTTGATAAAACAATACTCATTTCGAGTTTGGATAATTTCTCAAGCATATAGTTTTGTTTTCATGAACTGATCTACTGAAGGTAGCTATCTCAAACATACTGTGAACTCGCTGAGAAAAAGAGGTAAATATGTGATGTATGTTTCAATTTCTCCAACCCTTGACCGCCACCGCGAGAGTTTTTTGCGGCGTGAGACTGGACGTACCGGTATTTTCTAAATAGGAAAATTAGCATGAAAAACCACTGTAATAATTCCCAGCCAGGGAAAATTCATCTGGGAGAGATTGTGTCATTAAAGGATTCGATGATTGGCCTTCCACTCGGGAGTAGACAAGCTCTGGAAAAAGTTCATTGTTCTTTTTGTTGAAATCAATTCCCGAATATTTTTAATATGACCATACGTTTTTTCTGGTGAGCTAAACTCATAAACATTTATCTAACCTTGACTTTGTTTGAAGTAATTGGTTAAAGTTTCCTCTCGGGTAGAGAATAAACATACTAAAAATATTCAAAAAAATGAAATAAAATAAGCAAATTACTTTTTTCGATTTTTCGACGATATAAGATTCCATGGTTTTTAATATAAATTTGCTTGAAGCCGGCGTTATGAAAACTAGTTTTATAAGGTTCAAAATTATTCTTATTTGACTTTCTTCTAATCCAAAATTAGGAGGAGTTTTTCATTTTGTGCAAAACAAAAATATAATTTTTCCTGGCTTTAAGGAATGAAAGCATTCTACTGTTCTTTTCAATATTACTCCATATAGCAAAATCATATATCAAAATAACAACATCAATCTTGGATGTTGAAAGACATGACACTCTAACAGAATAAGATGGGCAAGTTCAGTTATATAGACTTATATATGTTGCTGACAAATGTCCGGTCTGTAGGTACGGGCTTTAGGATTTGTCTACCCTATTTCCTGCGTATCGTATGAGGGGACATAACACGAATAAGACGTAGAAGTCTCTACCATTGCACATGATATATATCATTAAATATACTTTATTATACCTGATTAGTTCTGCTTGTGAGCTCTTTGCTGCCACTAAGTGGTTGTTCGTTCATTTTGGGCGTTGCTTGTCTCATTCTGCGAAATGTCGGTCAATTTTAACTAAAAAAAGCATATTTTACCAAATCTTTCATAGTGTAGAAAAGGTGGTATCGGACCCCTCGATTTCGTCGCCATTACAAATGTATTAGGGTACATAATGCATCAATCCAACAGACAAGTTTAAATAAACGAAGCATTTTCTAAAAGCACACCAACAAGTTCCGTACCGTACAGGTCGTGCGGATGTATAGAATTCAATGTCAACTAAAAAAAATTTATGAGTGTTAGCGTTCGAATGCGCAGAGCTGAAATAAGCCTTAAATAAATAAGGTTTCGAGAATGTGAGGTTCAGATAATATAGAAATCCCACTCTAAAATTTCACGTCTTCGTAAACTACCTATGTCCCGCCGGTTCTATCAATTATTATGATATTGAATATGGCACTACATATTGCAGTAGCCTCATTTTAGATGGTCTTTAACAGGGCGAGCTTCTAACAAATGTAGGAGATCAGTATCGTATAATAAAGCAGACGAAACTGGGAATGACCACAACCACTCAAACTTTGATATATCCTACTACGATAAATCCAAGGCCCTGTAACAGCGGCCACTTATGGACGGACAGGGTTACAATTACTGGAAAGATATCATCTTTTCCTGTTTGGCTTAGCCTACCCAAGTTATTACACCCTGGGTTGAGTGGTGGGCATGGATGATCGAGCCGGACTCGTCGGGGCTCGAACCCGAATTATTCAAATCTTCAATAAAAATTATTGTTCTAAGAACTTGCGAAGCTTATCTACAAGGCTTTAAAACTCGTTAATAAACATCTATCAGGAATGGGGGTTCCTTAGTTCCTATTCCTGCATTTCATGTAGCTCTTTGCACTTTAAGGGCTTCAGGAGAATTTCCAAGTATGATTTGTCTCCTGTGGCCTCGCTCTGAGCGAATTTTAATAAATAAAAAACATATATATATATACCGACTAAAACCGGGGTCCACTTGGATTGAATAAAAGTTATTTAGGCCAATGGTCGGCAACCAATTAGGTATAGAAATTTCAAAATGTTAATTCAAATCGATTCTAAGCATTTAAAATTCGTTGTGATTTTAAAAGATTCATATTGCGCCGCGTATATGAAGTTCTATCGTTTTCGGAGCCTGACATGAAACATTTTAAAATTACTTGGCCATTTGTCGATTTTTTATGGTCATTTTAGCTAATTTGATTGCGCAGTGTCGTAAAATCAATTCACAGCTATTTCATTCTTGTTGCTCGAATTTTAACAACGAATGTGTTTCTTAAGTAATATTCGAAAAGATTCTATGCAACATTATTTTATTAGAGATTCGATTCGGAAAAATAAATATTTCAAGCTTGCCTCCCTAACGACCACCATGTGGGGAATTGTGTGTATTTCCACAGTATACAATCCCACTTGGTGTAATTCATTTTGTTCGCTTTTTTGAGCATGTGTGCAATAACTTCGGGGCAAATCTCACTGGGTGCAATTCCACGGGGTACAATTCCACTGTGTGCTATTCCACTGTGTTAAATATCACTTTGAGCAATTGCACTGTTCGCAATACCCCTGTGTGCTATTCTTTTAGAATGCAATTCTATGATCACCACATGTAACGCCATCTAAGGTAGAACAAGTAAATCATTTTAATACTCTACCACCTTCAATCATATTAAATTTATTACAGCATTATTTCATTTTTTCATGAAATGGTAATGTAATTAGTTAACATCTATATCAGTCGACATCTTTC
The DNA here is from genome assembly GCA_963675895.2 of Styela plicata. Classification (NCBI taxonomy): domain Eukaryota; kingdom Metazoa; phylum Chordata; class Ascidiacea; order Stolidobranchia; family Styelidae; genus Styela; species Styela plicata. The sequence goes on along the minus strand of OZ023143.1, from coordinate 12,212,979 downwards.
AGATTGCCAAACAACCAGTACATATTCTTCGAATAACATTGTCTAAGAGATCTTTGTCCCGTATGAGAGTATCGTATTTTTCTGCTATGAATACGTTCGATTGGTCTCCACTCATCTCAAGCATGGTATCTAACGAGATACGACGTCCGACTGCAATACCGATGATCTGTATAATAATAAAATGATAGATGTAAATGAAACGATGGATTCATTCAGTTCCATTGAATCGCTTCGCAATTGTCTACGTGCTGATACTAAATATAATTAGATCCCTTTCCCTGTGTTGGGCATGGGGAAAAGGTCGCCGGGAAAGAAGACGTGGTTGCCAAGATTTTTATTTTTTCAATAACATTCACGTTGATCACGTATTCAATGCACGAATTTCATTCAACTACACATCTTAAAATACTATGACAAAAATTAATCAATTTCATAAGGCGTCGTTTTCCGAGTGACTTATTTGCGGGCGAATATTTTCCAGGAAACTTCCCCATTTATGTTTAGTTTTCAATTTGAAGGGTATGTATTTTGACAGCAAAATAATCATTCCTGTAGGTTCTTACCAAGCATATTTATACATATTTCGGTAAAAACTATAAACTGTCACTTCTGCATTCTAGACCGACCCTTTTTTGTGAAAATAAATGAAATGGTTAGCAAGGAACATCATGCAGATCAAAAACACAAGGATTTACCTTTTAAAAATCCCTATTGAGGCTGATATCCAGCTAATTCTTTCTCAATAACAAATATCCCATTTTTTGAGAACGTGTCCCCATTGTGGAAATAAATAAATATATAATTTGTAGTGTATTTTCAATTCATACTAAGAGCAAGAATTTTCATATTTTAGCCACTAGATATAATCGATTTTGGTCAAATGTGACTAAAATCGATTGCATTTCGTCGTAAAAAATAAAAATTCTAGTTCACTCAACAAGTTTTTGTTCCTATGAACCATTAACGGTTGATTCGAGTAATTTGTGCTTCGAATCGATTCAAATCACCAAATCGAATTACCCAGCCGTCATTGCACGGTTTTATTTCTATGGTGACTCTCCGTTAACAATATTGACAAGGAAAAAACATGTGACATGCTTTACTAACTTTAACTTACCTTCGCTCCCATACTTCTCAAATCATTGCTCGGACCAACTACATAGTCAGAAGAACGCCCATCGGTGATTACAATTACAAGATCTCTGACATCCGGGCGATTTGCACTAGAAGACAATATTACTTCTTTGACATATTTTAGTGCTCTTCCAACCATAGTTCCTGTTTTTAATAATTTTGAAAAGAAATTTTGAAAAGAGCATTAGTGTTCACATCCATTGACATATACTATATGAAATGTGACGTGTCGCGTGTGTGCAAAGCAACCTTTAATTCTGATCGAGAGTTTGACGTTTGATGTAAAAAAACAAGTGGCGAGTTAAATACAGTCACAATTTTGCCCATGATTGTAGCTGTTAAATTGCTCACACCTACTAAGTTTTAGAGAAGGCTGGAAATGCCAAATTTTATATTTTAGAAATTACATGATTAAAATTCAAGTAATAATTTCGGGCCAAATTCTTTTGATCAGGATATAAGTTATAACAATTTTAGGAAGCACATTATTGAAATTTAATTAATGTTGTTCAGTCAAATTATCTTGATCCAGATATAACTTCATTTTTTTTTTATAGTCTCGGTGATATTCATATTGGTTTTTCATAGAAAATATTGTTTTTGAAATTAGTTTATCGAAAAAATGTTTTGCTGTTTGCTTGAAATTCGTTGATTATTTTTTATGTTAATATTGGTGCCAATTTGAACTTTTTAAGTTCAATGGAAATCGTAAATAAAGTAGCTCAATTATCTTTAAAATTTGGCGTTTTAAAGAAAATTCAGAACTGGTTTAGCATAGTATGTTTAGCTAAAATGTTAATACTAGTACTTTGATGCGATTACTTCAGGCTTCTCTATCAAAGCTTAGTCGCACCTTCAAAGCCAAACACAAATTTGCGGTCTGAAGATAATGGAAAAAAACTGGACCAATAAGTTTGAAATATTCATCCAAAATAATTACCTATTTTTTCTGGGCCTTTTATTTTGCTAAGTTGATAAAACAGTTCTCCTTTCGAGTTTGGATAATCTCCCAAATAGATAGTTCTGTTTTCATGAACTGATGTAGTGAAGGTAGCTATCGCAAATTGTGTAAAGTTTTCTGATACTGTGAACTCGCTAAAAAAAAAACTTAGTAAATGTAGAATGCATGTTTCGATTTCTCCGACCTTTGACCGCTACCGCGAGAGTTTTTCGCGGCCTGAGGCTGGACGTATCGGATTTTTCTAAATAGGAAAAATAGCTTAAAAAAATACTATAATATTTCCCAGCACTTCTACATTGGCGATTAAGTTTCTTCATTCTGTCATTTTTTTCTAATTTAAATTTTTTCGCATTAAAACCATGAAGAAATTGCTATGTGAATCACTGTATACAGACTTAATTCAGGTATCTTTAAATGATTTACGAACAAAAAGCTTTAGCAACGACTTCAAAATACTGTTTGTAGTAGCGTTAGATTGAAAATTTGTCTGAGAGAATGATCTGGAGAGATTGTGATAAACAATTCGATGATTGGCTTTCCACTCGGGAGTTGACAAGTTCATTGTTCATTTTATTGAAGTTTTGAAGTTTTATAAGGTTCAAAATTATCTTTATTTGACTTTCTCCTAATTCATAAATGGGATGTGTTTTTCATGCGAACAAAATAGAAATTGAATTTTTCCTGGTTTGTAAAATGAAAGCATTCTACTGTTCTTTGCAATATTATTCCATGTAGCCTGTAATGAAATAAAATCTGCTTTGTTTGTACGTAGTGAGTCCAATATATATATTATAGAAATTCATTCTGGGCAAGACCGGAAGCAGAGACCATAAGGAACCAACTAACGACCAGTTAATAACGAAGGGCTACTGAAAATGTAGTTGAGTTGAAAAAGTAACTTGAAGGTTGAAAATATTAGTAAAGAATATCGTTTCCAAAACCTTAGTTTATTAAAAATATTGGAAGTTGGAATGGTGAAGTTTATTACTTGTATGAATTATATTCACGACAACAATGAACAACTTTTTTCTTGCAAATAATATTTAAGTCGCATATACCTGATAAAATTTTTGGTGAATTCATACAGAACTATCCAGTCACGTTCAGACACAGAACGAGACGTGTCCATCAAAATAACAACATCAAGCTTGGATGTTGAAGGACAAGAAACTATAACAGAATAAGAAAGTCAAGGTCAGTTATATAGACTTCTATAAAATGTAGTCTAAATGCGCTATTGCTATGTGCGAATTAGTTTTTCGAATGACAATATATATGGTGTTGATAAGTAATTCATATGCATGATAGGTCTTTTTTATAAATCACGGAATTAGTGCTTTGAGACGTGGTAAAGAAGGAACAATATTAAGACCTATAACTATCCGCGTGTGCAGAATTATATTGCCAAAACTTTTATCTAGCCATCCCATCTACTGTTAGAATTGCTTGTTGCACACATTTTTGGGAGTATTAGATGTTGATGTCAACATGTCCAGCCTCTAACTAATCTAATAAGTCACTTCTGCATGTTAAACGACTACTTGTAACAAGAGAGGAATAGTTCGTTTATCTAGATCTTTGTGTATAAACCTTAAAATTCCCAGAAAGTATTTTCTGCCCGTCGACAGAGTCGACTAAAAGAAGGTGTAGCTAGATGGTTACAATTGTTCAGGGCAGATACCTTTCACTGTACTTTACTAGCGGTTCAGGTTTGAACGGGCGCTTACCGCTCAAAATGCATTTACTGGTTCTGCATTTGTACTAGCATTAGTCGTTTTGTGTCCATTAATTCTTAGCATTTGGGCAGAGTTCGAACTTGCTTAGAGCGAATTTTATTGATATATGTAAGAAATTTTATTTCTATAGTGTATTTTGGAAACCATTTAAACTCTTTTCTTACTCTGACAACAAGGGGCCTCTGATGTCCATATTTTTGAAGGTAAACAAGTCGTAATATTTTTCATATTATGGTACATACTGGTGCCCGGAAATGTACATTTGTAATGACAAACCGATGTCACTTTGTCTTCTTTGGTACAGTTAACGACACCATTACGCAGTGGTTTTATGCCCGGTTCACAACGATCAGCTAAAAATATATAGATATTTTATATTAAGCATTTGTGATGTACAATGAATAAGGTATAAATTGTGGGTTATTCTTATCATTCACATCAGAAATTCGCGACCAAAAGTTGCACGCACTGCTTTGTAGTTTGATAGTCTTTTTCCGCCAGTTTTTTCAAACGTTTCAATGCAAGGATCAAAACATATACGTTACTGAAAAATTTCCGGTCTGTAGATACGGGCTTTAGAATTTCAACCTATTTCCTGCGTATCACAGGAGCCAACTTAAAACGAATATGACGTAGATATCTCTACCCATTGCATATGACATATACCACTAAATGTACTTTACTGTAGCTGCTTAGTTCTACTTGAGAATTCTCTGCTGCCGTAAAGTGGTTGTTCATTCATTTTGGACGCTGCTTCTCCTGCATTAAGCGAACTGCGTGTAAACCAATATGATGCACCACTTATTCCTATTTCTAATAAAATTTCATTCACAATACCTTTACACGATGGGATTTCTTTGGACCATCTAGTATCGTTTCCTTTTTTGATGCATTGGATAATTTTTTCACCGACTAAAGTATGATATGGTCCGCACATGAAAATGCAAACTGAATCCAGTTTGTTTGAATTATTGCACCAAACTTTGCCTTTGTCGTGATGAAGAGAAAGTAGATTTTCGCAACGATCTTTGTAAATTTAAATAGGAATGAAATTATTCAAAACAGTTTTGATATAATTTTTCCGAGCATATTACTCAAGCTTGTGGAGAGTTTTTCATAGATATTTCATAAACATTTGGACCCAACCTTAAAAAAAAAGTTGTGTGTAGAAATATTCGAGAATAACTGATATAAATTTTATTTGTCGAAAAAACCATAAGAACAAATAGAGATCTAATAGCTAGAATGGCTATTTCCAATTTTTATCTGTCGAGCTGTATTTTCAAAAAAAGCGTTTCATATAGTCACTCGTTTATTTTAGCGCATCACCCCGAATATGACCCTGCACCAGCGACCAGGTAGTCGCGCGTTCGATAAAGTTGTTTGGTATACCAGAGAGAATATCAATTGCCCGTTACAGTACAAGAATCCATACTCATTTTTAGGATTTTTTTCAGAAATTATTATGTTTATTAAATTTCCGCTCTCCGAAACGTATATACTTTGAAAAATTGTACCCAGTAAATTAAAAAAAATGTTCTGTTCTAACCCACAATTTAACAAATTTTAGATTGGTATATGTTAAGAACATCGAGCTTTTCAGCCGTTTCAATTTCATCAATTTAATGTGTACATCGAAACATATCTGAGATATTTGTCAAAATTTTGCTCAAAATAAGATATCCCATAAAATATTATGCTATAAATTACTCGCTGAGAGAAACCTATGTTACTAAAATAGAATCGATGTGATTGAAAATTTGGAGGGGAAACAGCTTAAATTAATATGATCCAAAAGGCAATTTGAAGTCTGGGATAGTTGCACAATATATATACAGTAAACAATAAATATAACCAAATAACAACAGAATCCAGACAGATATGGTTGGTATTAAAAAATGAAGGAAAAGTTTCACTTGTAGAAACCAAACTTTTAACTATCTCTATAGAATGACTAAAAAATGCCCATGAAGCTTCAAAATTATCAACACTTTATTTATATTTTCATTGTAAAATATTGGCACACTATATACACTGACTCCACTCACCTTTTGCAATAACTGTTGGTGTCGTCATGACCAACACTACAAATACACCATAATGTATCATCTTGGTACGAACTAGCAATATTAATTTCCACTCTCCCACTGCAAAAACCCAATTCGATTGATCAGGAAGTATCTTGTTGAAAAATTTCATGCCAAGCTTAGCATGAATCTCCCTTTTTAAATATCCTGTCACAATTTTTATATCAGCATGTCATAAAAATTTATTGAAGAAAACTGTCAATATTCTTCCAATTTTTCCAAGTATTACAAAAAAAAATATAGCAAAAGAGAGCCAGTTCCACAGCACAGATAATGGCTTTCAAAGTTCCAAACTTTAAAACCCCCTGAACGCATGTGATCCACGAGAACAAGTAAGTGATGCAATGATGTAGTTCGATAATACTTCATATATATGAACGAATAACATTTTGGAGCCATATATTTTGATGGATTCATGGAAATAAATTCTGAATCCCTCAGTCCCAGAAAAGTTTCGATTTATTCTGCGAAATGTCGGCGAATTTGAACTAGAAAAAGCATATTTTACCAAATAAAAGTATAGAAAGGGCGGTATCGGACCCGTCGATTTCGTAGCCGTTAGAAATGTATTACGGTACATATTACAACAATGCAACAAACAAGATTGAACAAGCGAAGCCTTTTCCAAAGTTCAAATTTATGCCGATCAACCGAACCGCACAGGTCGTGCTCGATGTACAGAGTTCAATGTCAACTAAGAAAAATTTGCGAGTGCTAGTGTTCGAATGCGCAGAGCTGAAATAAGCCTTAAATAAATAAGGTTTCGTGAATGTGAGGTTCAGATAATATAGAAATCTCACTCTAAAAAATCACGTCTTCGTAAATTATCTGTATCCTGCCGGTTCTATCAATTTTTGTGATATTGAATACGGGACTACATATTGCAGTGGCCTCATTTTAGATGGTTTTCAGGAGGGCAAGCTTCTAACAAATGTAGGAGATCAGTATCGGTATAATAAAGCAGACGAAATTGGGAATGACCATACACATTCAAACTTGATATAGCCTTCTACGATAAATCTAACATAATTATTCAAAAATTTTGGCAACAAAAATTCAATTTGAAAACGAGGCAACATAGTTTTTCAGATGATACCAGTAGTATGTAGAACTTGTCAGACAATACTGACGTATATATTAAAACGTGTCAATTATGACAACCACGGTAAGCAGTTTTCCAATTAATTATTCATATCTTCAATAAAAATTATTGTTCTAAGAACTAGCGAAGCTTATCTGCAAGGCTTTAAAACTCGTTAATAAACATCTATCAGGAATGGGGGTTCCTTAGTTCCTATTCCTGCATTTCATGTAGTTCTCTGCGCTCTAACGGGTTCAGGAAAATTTTCACGTATGTATTGTCTCCTGTGGCCTTGCTCTGAGGGAATTTTAATAAATAAAAATATATATATATATATATACTGAATAAAACCGGGGAGCACTTGGATTGAATAAAAGTTATTTAGGCCAATGGTCGGCAAACATAAGGTATGGAAATTTTAAAATTTCGAATAATTTGAATCAAATGTTAATTCAAATCGATTCTAAGCATTTAAAATTCTTTGTGATTCTAATAGATTCATATTGCGCCGCGTATATGAACTTCTATCGTTTTCGGACCTTGACATGGAACATTTTAAAACTACTTGGCTTTTTGGCGATTTTTTATGGTCATTTTAACTACTTTGATTGCGCAATATCGTTAAATCAGTTCACAGCTATTTCATTCTTGTTGCTCGAATTTTAACAACGAATATGTTTCTTAGGTAATATTCGAAAAGATTCTATTCAACATTATTTTATTAGAGATTCGATTCGGAAAAACAAATATTCCAAGCCTGCCTCCCTAACGACCACCTTGTTGGGACTTGTGTGCATTTCCACTGTATGCAATCCCACTTGGTGTAATTCATTTTGTTCGCTTTATTGAGCATTGGTGGTATAACTTCGGGGTAAATCTCACTGGCTGCAATTCCACGGGGTACAATTCCACTGTGTGCTATTCCACTGTGTTCAATATCACTGTGAGCAACTACACTGTTCGCCCTTTGTGCTATTCTCCTTGAATGCAATTCTATGATCGCCATATGTGACTTCAACTAAGTTAGAACAAGTAGATCATTTTAATACTCTCCGCCTTCAATCATATTAAATTTATTACAACATTATTTCATTTTTTCATGACATGGTAATGTAATTAGTTAACCTCTATATCAGCCGACATCTTTCAGATTGCCAAACAACCTGTACAAATTCTTCGAATAACATTGTCTAAGAGCTCTTTGTCCCGTATGAGATTATCATATTTTTTTGCAACGAATACGTTCGATTTGTCTCCACTCATATGAAGCATGGTATTTAACGAGATACCACCTCCGACTGCAACACCGATGATCTGTATAATAATAAAATGATGGATGTAAATGAAACGATGGATTCTTTCAGTTCCATTGAATCGCTTCGCAATTGTCTGCGTGATGATACTAAATATAATTAGATCCCTTTCTCTGTGTTGGGCATGGGGAAAAGGCCGCCGAGAAATAAGACATGGTTGTCAAGATGACAATTTTTAATTTTCAATAACATTGACGTTGATCACGTATCCAATGCAGGAATTTGATTCAACTACACATCCTAAAATACTGTGACAAAAATTAATCAATTTCATAAGGCATCGTTTTCCGAGTGACTTATTTGCGGGCGAATTTTTTCCAGGAAACTTCCCCATTTCTGTTTAGTTTTCAATTTGAAGGGTATGTATTTTGACAGCAAAATAATCCTTCTTGTAGGTTCTTACCAAGTACATTTATACATATTTCGGTAAAAACTATAAAATGTCACTTCTGCATTCTACACCGACCCTTTTTGTGCAAATAAATGAAATGGTTAGCAAGGAACATCATGCAGATGAAAAAACATAAGGATTTACCTTTTAAAAATCCCTATTGAGGCTGATATCCAGCATGATGGTTGTGCCCTGTCAATAGGCCTGGGCCAAACCGATTCACTAGAAATTTGAATCTGAGTCGAATATTTTTTTTCGAATCGAATTGAATCGCTAATTCTTTCTCAATAACAAAATATCCCAAGAACTTGTCCCCATTGTGGAAATAAATATATAATTTGTAGTGTATTTTCAATTCACACTAAGAGCAAGAATTTTCATATTTTAACCCCTAGATATAATTGATTTTGGGCAAATTTGACTAAAATCGATTGCATTTCGTCGTAAAAAATAAAAATTCTAGTTCACTCAACAAGTTTTTGTTCCAATGAACGATTCACGATTGATTCGAGTAATTTGTGCTTCGAATCGATTCAAATCACCGAATCGAATTGCCCAGCCGTCATTCCAGGGTTTTATTTCTATGGTGACTCTCCGTTAACAATATTGACAAGGAAAAAACGTGTGACATGCTTTACTAAATTTAACTTACCGTCGCTCCCATACTTCTCAAGTCATTGCTCGGACCAACTATACGGTCAGAAGAATGCCCGTCGGTGATTACAATTACAAGATCTCTGACATCCGGGCGATTTGCACTAGAAGACAATATTACTTCTTTGACATATTTCAGTGCTCTTCCAGCCATAGTTCCTGTTTTTCAATAATTTTAAGAGGAAATTTTGTAAAGAGCATTAGTGTTCACATCTATTGACATATACTATATGAAATGTGACGTGTCGCGTGTGTGCAAAGCAACCTTTAATTCTGATCGAGAGTTTGACGTTTGATGTAAAAAAAACAAGTAGTGATTTAAATACAGCCACAATTTAGCCCATGATTGTAGCTATAAAAATGCACACACATACAAAGTATTAAAGAAGGCTGGAACTGTCAAATTTTATATTTTAGAAATGACATAAATAAAATTAAAGTAAAAATTTTGGGCCTAATTCTCTTGATCAGGATATAACTTATAGCATTTTTTTTATTTTTTATGTTAACATTGTTGCCAATTTCAATTTCTACGAAATTTGTTTATAAGGTAGCTTACTTAAACAAAGATTATTGCTTCACTCTGAAGCTAAGTATTTAAAAAAAAACTTAAATTTTTGCCTCAAGTATATTTAGTGCGTAAACGTATTTAGCTTAGTAAATTTGGCAACTTTGATACCATGATCTCAGGCGTTCCTATCAAATCCTGATCTTAACACCAAGGCCCGACACGAGTCTGCAGCTTAAAAATGATGGAAAAAATTGGAACAGATGAGTTAAAATCAGTTATCCCAAATACTTACGTGGTTTCGCAGGTTCTTTTATTTTACTAAGTTGATAAAATAATTCGCCTTTCGAGTTCGGATAATCTCCCAAATGTATAGTTTTATTTTCATGAATTTTTCCACTGAAGGTAACTACCGCAAAACGTGTAAAATTGTCTGATACTGTGAACTCGCTGAAAAATAATGGCAGTAAATATGTAATGCGCGTTTTCTTTTCCCCGACCTTTGACCCTGACGATTATTATTAACACCCAAGGGTGGGAGAGTTTGACAGGGTATTCGAATTTTTTTGCTGCGGGAAACAACCCCCAAAAAAATTATGCATAAAAATTCAGCTTAAAAAAACTATTCCCATTTCCAGCATTCCGTCATTTGCGATTAAAAGTCACTTCATTCTTGCATAATTTTCTAAATTGCGTGTTTCACAGCAAAACCATTGGGCAATCGCCTAGTGAACCACTGTATATCGATTCAATAATGTTATTTTTAAAAGAGTTACAAAAGAAGCTTTACACAAACCTCGACATATTAAATGGACGACTTGTAAACAAAGTAACCTAAAAATCTGCTTGAGTAGAAAATTCAGCATTGTTTTTCCAAAAAAATAAATAAAAATAGCAACGTACATAATTCAACTTTTATCACAAAATCAACATTGATTGGCCGCTGATGTTAAAAAATTTAAACTAATAAAAATGAATATAACTGGGCATATTAAATAAACAATTAGAAGAAATGAAACCAATCGTGATATAGCACAAGTCTTACTATTGTACTACAAGATATAGTACCCGTAACTCTACTCTAAACTGGAAGTATCCCGAACGGAATTGAACCGCAATGGTAAATTACAGTGAGCGGTATCTGTCCTGGGCGAAGCTAAATTCATCCACCACTTCTTTGTTTCCTCTTAATCGTCTCCTACGACACGCATGAAATACAATAATAACATGAAGTTCGTACCTACGGGGCATTATCGATATCATTATTTTGCATATTTACTCTGTATATCATGTTATTAGATAAAACGTATTTTGTTTGTTCGAATATCAAATTTAATTCTATTCATATGAGTAAACATTTTTACAACACTTATTATTCTAATTATTTGGTATGTTAAATATAGTTTTGATCAACTTCAGGTTGGTGTCGAATCTAAACGAACACAATTTGAAAATTTAACTTGTATTCTTTTGATGGATGTAAACTCGAGTACGAATATCGCTTCTAGACCTTACTTCATTAATATATTGAAAATTGTTAGATTGTGTAGTTTTGTTAACTTTATGAATTATATTCATGACAGCCAATTCATCTGCAAATAATTTTTAAGTCTCGTACCTGATGAAATTCTTGGCAAATTCATACAAAATTATCCAGTCATTATCAGACAAAGAAGCTGACGTGTCCATCACAATAACAACATCTAGCTTGGATGTAGAAGGACATGACGCTGTAACAGAATAAGTTAGGAAAGTTTAGTCACATATAGACTTCTGCTCGAGGTAGGTGGAAAAGGTTATTGCTATGTGAGAATAATAAGTCGTTCAGAATAGCAATTAGTAAAGCGTGGATAGGTAAAGAAAAAACACAATCCAATGATATAATTCAGTTGTCATTCGTCAGGAAATGCAAATAGCGTCAAAAGGGCTTGAAAAAATTTTTTTGCTAATGTGGTTTGATGCTGATGTGTAATATATGGCATTGAGAGGGTCCGGATTCTTCTACCCCCTCCCGCTCTCTGGACACAACAAATGTTAATCGCTATATTTATATGTTTTATCTATCCCTCCCTGACTGTGAAATCTAGGATTATCCTAAATTCGGGACGTCTTTCCTGCGTGTTATAAGAGGCGACCAGAGGAAAACAAAGAATTGGTAGATGGTATCAGCATCACCGTTCAGGACAGATATCAGAAATTGAAAGTTTCGATATTTGATCGGTTTCATTCGGGATGTTGTTCGCTTGAAGTGTGGTTGCTATTACTAAATTACTAGTACCTTTTCCCTCAAGTGGCCATGAGTTCCTGCATAGAGCGCAAATTTTACTTCAATAAATTTCTCATATATCATGTCTATGCTATAAAAGTTATGAGGAGAACTTTGAAAATCGTTTGAACTAAACTACAAGGACAACTCTTAAGCTAGGAGTAGTAATGAAAATAATAAGTCTTTCCTTACTCTGACAACAAGGTGCCTCTGATGTCCATATTTTTGAGGGTAAACAAGTCGTCGTGTTTCTCATATTATGGTACATACTGGTACCTGGAGTTGTACATTTGTAATAACAAACCGATGTCACCATGTTTTTTTTGGTACAGTTAACGACTCCATTTTGCAATGGTGTTATGCCCGGTTCGCAACGATCAGCTAAAAATAGATCGGCATTTATATATATCAACATTCAACATTCATTTAGGAAGGTTAAGACTTGAAGAACAAATGTTGCACGTGCTTCTTTGAAATTAAAGCTTGTTGACTGCTCCTTTTACCACCGCAATTCAACCAGTAAAAAATACGGCTACTATCAAATATAAACCAAAATTATACGCCACCTTCCGTTGACGTTCGCCTTATGAAAGAAATCGCCTTTACTAATCGAATATAACGAACATTTAAATGACTACTACAAAATGTAGCACCATCAACTATAACTCAAGGGACAAACATCACAAGCAAAAATGAGCGACTATTGTGAAGTACAGTTTTTAATATCCAGCCCGGCGCGATGGCAGAACGATCTAGCAATTCTTTGTTAGTCGTCTCTCATGACAATTCAATTCCTATTGTCAATAAATATTCATTCTTCAAACCTTGACACAATGGAATTTCTTCAGACCATTTCGTATCGTTTCCTATTTTGATGCATTTGATAATTTTTTCACCGACTAAAGTATGATACGGTTCGCACATAAAAATACAAACTGAATCTAGTTTGTTTGAATTGTTGCACCAAACTTTGCCTTTGTTGTGATGAAGAGATAGCAAATTTTCACACCGATCTTTAAAAATTTAAAGAACAAAGTCAGAAAATTTCTCCCAGAACATATTTGATTAAGTATCGGTCACTGATGAAACAGAGTGATTACATTGCTTTATAAACTTTCACTTTGTTTTCTCTGAGCATTCACGGTTTTAATTGAATTTTATAGCATGTATATATATTTCGAATATAATACCACACAAACCTAAAATGTCCTTTTTTATAAAAATATTTGTACAACTGAACACATTTTTAATTTTGAAAACATGCGGAAAGCCCATAGGTATAAAAAAAATGGTTCCTTTTCCCAACAAAGTCATTCTAAGCAACTGCGTAGACGGCAGCAACAAAGCGTACACTGCACCATATATATAAATTGTCACCAAGCGAAATCTTCACTTTAAAACAAATTGGTATATTGTGAAAATAGACTTACCCTCAGCTACAATAGCTGATGTTGTTAAGACCAACAATACAAATACAACACAATCTACCATCTTAGTACGACCTAAGAATAACTATCCTCCACTGTTAAAACCTGGTTTGATTGATCAGGAAGTGTTGAATTGCCTTATGCCCATGCTATGCTTCTGTGGCGGGACTGGATTTTAGTGTCATTTCTTACTCAATAGCACCCTCAGTGTCTGCGAGAAGTCCACGATGTCGCATATTGCGCCATCGTTGTGTAAGATTGCTTGGGCTTGGAATGCTTGCTGCTTCTAGTTTTGGCTGCTTGAGGGACAGGATCCGAGTTTATATTTCTTTGTGTTTTTTATCTCTTCCGGCTGTTGTTGTTCATTTCTTGCTTGTTAATAAACTGAGCATCATCTACGAACCTTTTGTGTGAATTTTGCAGCACACAGGAGTCCTCTGAATTATTACTGAGGTGTACAGTTCTTAGCTAACTGTACTGGCGAGCGCACTGTTATTTCTTAAAACCGCCCCGCTGCACTTCGTTATATTTTCCATTTTAAAATATATTGATCCATTCACAATTTTTCTAATGTTTCGTATGTCATTAAAGTTCAATAAAGGAATCTAGAAATAATAGCCGTGTTTTATTAACCAGTAAAATTTCCAACCAAGTTATCAGAAAATATATTGAGGTCGCTGAACATCGTTGGGGATCAATTTATACACAAAACATCAGCACAACAAAGTGATCAGCTGTATGTGACATTGCCGATTATTTTCGAGACTTTAGTATTTGGGCAACCCGTCTCTAACGGAAAAAATTCGTCGAGGCATCTTTTTGATAAGTATGAATTATTGATAAATCGCGTCGATGAGACGCAGATCATCGCTGTCAATTTTGAATGTTTTTCATCACCGCCGCAATAAATTTCTGTCAAAGATCAGTGATTTTGTGGTATTTTTCGTTACAGTGTATACTACGCTGAAAAAAATCTGAGTCGGGCATTCAATTTGACATGATTCAGGTGTGTGTCTTTCTGTGACACTCACAAGAACAAATTCATTCACGAATAACACCATCCTCATTCATCACATTAAATGTGTGTAAAAGAAGATGGACTGTCTCACAAGTTTTTGCATCCCATGCAAAAATAATAATTTCATCGCTGCAGTCATATTTGTATAGGATTTTCATTATTTTTTATTGCGACATTGAGAATATTGAAGGAAAGGGCCAAACTTTTTTCCCTTTTTTGCCGCACAGGCTTTAGTTTGAAATTTATACTTTCGTTCTTTTGACGCTATTAACTGCCACCGAAAACGATTGTTGTAGAAAAGATCGTTTGCTGCAATTTTTTTGCATATATTTTTTCAATTTCTTACATTTAAGTTACATTATATATACATGCATAAATGCATATTAGAGGAAAGGGTAAGCAGTACAAAATCGTCTGCGGAACACGGATATTGCAGATTTAAACTAAAAACAGCGAATTATTCCAGTATTGCAGCGGTGTATGTAACAGGGTTGTGGTCATCATGGTAAGGTTGTGGCGGATTTAGCTTGACCACAGCGACTATATATAGCAGCTACAGGCGCATTAACATCGGTATAACTGGACTATAACATTGTTATAGCCCGGTTATAACCGGCTTGTAGAGACTATAAATGAACCACAGTGACTATAGGTACTCTATAACAAGTATTGCGTTTTATATGGGAGCCCTCAGAGAAGACAAGTTAACCTAAACATTTTTAAAAATCGTAAGTAACTAAAAAACCAGGTCTAATTTAGAATACCCAAGGTCATTTCCGGATTCAGCATACTCGAAATACCCCAAAACAGTTCCAAACCTACTGACACCAAAATTTGTGACCAGTGTTGTCGTTAAAGTAGCAGAGGCCAATCAAAAATATATCTTATTTGAAATGGTCCAAAATCGTGTTCATACTCCTATATTTCTCCTATTTCGCACGGTTTCGAATTTTGAAGAAAATTTTTGTGGATAAACACCAGACTAGAAAATTTTATACTTGTTGCGTGTGACATTTCAATCAGAATTATACTCAAGAAGTCGTACGTTTATGACATATAAAAGAAACAATGCGGTGAAAGTATTTGCGTCAATAATACCGATAGAAACCTTTATGCAGATCAGAGTGATAACAATAATGGCAACATATGGCAACTCCAATTTCAGTATTTTATAAAGTAGAAATACGGTATCGGTTTGACTTTTGGGTGGGCGTTAGTGTTGGGAATTCTAGGTAAAAGTTCCTAATTTAACGAGTTCATTTTGTATTTGTAAGTATTTTTACCTAGTTTCATTGATATCTGGTTTATCTTTAACCTTTACCAATTATTTGTTTTAAATTTTATCTAGGTAATTTACCAGGTAAAATAGATAACTTTATCTAATTTTCAAGTAGGTACTGAAAAAAAATTACCTTGGTACCCGGTTTAAAAAGGTAGGCACCTAGTATGAAAAACAAGGTGAATCATGTATTCATTGTGAAAGTTTTAATGAATTCAGTGTTCATTCAATTAAGTCAGACGGTGAGCTGACTTAAGTTATTATTTATGAAAAGATATAGGCTGAACTCATTTGGTATAAATATATCGCGTTATTGAAAAACAATGTATCCTTAGACTACCGGTACCGTTGTACATATCTTCTTAGAACTCGGAAATATGTCTGAAAAAAAACGAACCTTTTTGTATTTAAATCGAATTCAAAAGTTTTTTTCGAATCGGATCAAATCACCAACCCCATACAAATTTGACTCAAATTTGGTCAAAATCAAGAGCCTTTTGACGTTGAAATATGAAAATTCCTGCTCTTGGACATGGAGAATGAATTCAAAATACATTGGTTGGTTCGGCGAAGTTGAATGGGTTTGACGAAAAATCTGACTCATTCATAAAACGATCGCCTCAGGTTGTAGAGCAGTGATGGTCATGATCCAGTTGCAGGATCCGACATAAACAGCAAAATCAAACTAGCCAGATGCGATCACAAATGAAATTTGTGGAAACCAAATTTATGAAGTAGGGGTTTTAGTAGCAATATTAGCAAAATTGAGAAAAATAGGTCATGTATGTAGGTGTACTATTAAAACAAGAGTTCTAAACTTATTTCTCTTGTAGATTTTGCCATCTATTATCACGAAATTTGATTCGTGTCTTACCTTGGGTGCGATTCTCGACGTAATTTCACGCACGTGACTGGATTTTTTATTTAATTTGAATTATATACCTTGCTCAGTGTTTACATTCTTTCCATTTATCTGGGTGCTTTGCTAGGAGTTATGGTTCGTGACCCCGACCATATTGTATGAAATATTTTTCCACCCTAAGCAAGGCCAGAAGCAGCTTTTAAATGAAAACAACCAACAGCAATTCAACAGCAAAGAGGTACTAAGGGATGTAGTATCAGAAACTATATTCTAAACGGAAAACATCCCAAACGGAACTAGACCGCCATGGTAAAGTTCAATGAGTGGTATCTGTAGATGGTAAAACCATCTACCACTTCTTACCTACATGTAAATTTTGGATGATAAGAGTAGAGAGAGTAGTACTATTTGCCATAATTATAATAATGATGAAATTTTATCTCAAAAATTTATTCAAAGAACTCTCTCTCTAGAACAATATTTAGTTCTTGTTACAGAAACATCCCGCATGGAAGTGATGGAATGCTTCTGAGGGTCACAACCGCCCTTGCGGAAAAAGAGACGGAGCGCTGTTTTTCGAGGCGTTTTTTCCACGTTAACAGTTCTGAGGATAGCGTTATTATCAAATTTCAGCTGATCGTTGCCGCCTTAAAATTGAATCATTTCAAAATGGGAAGTTGTGTGCTCTCGTGAAAACAATGTGACGTCAGTCTGCCATTACAAATGTTCAGAACTTGGTACCAGTATGCTTGGAAGTGTGAAGGAATGCAAATAGATGTTTACCTTCAAAAGAGTCGGATGTCAAGCCACCACAACAAACTATTAACAAAATAAACATGCAAAAAATGTTTTTGGCTGGAATGTAGAAAGAATAATCGCGCAGTCGGCGGGGAAAAAGCAAATTTTCATTACATAAAACCTCTTAGGAATGTCGGATGCATTCATTTATTGAATAAATTTCGAATGCAATCAGAAGACCTTCAGGAACAGTAAGTTAGTTAAGTGATTGAGGGTGAACACTGGATCATACAGTACATAGTTATATCGATAAATAGTTGTGGAGTAATATCTGGGTGAACATTAAGTAGACATTTCAAGATTACTTAACGTTTGAAACACTTTTGGTCAATTCCAATTATATCTAAAAGTTTATAAAATTATCTGAGAAATATTTCGACTATTCTCGGAGCTGTCTTCTCTGACCTTGAAAAAATTTGTGGTCCGATTTTTCGCAATAAGTAAGTAAGAATTTAATTAAAAATCAATATTTAAAATTTCCAATACCGCCAAGTAAAATTACTGTCAAAGACCAGTGATTTTGTTGCATTTTTTGTTATAATGTGCGTATCTGGAAGTTTAATAAATAAAGGATATTTAAAACTACTACGCATTTTTGGTAGAACACGCAGATATAACATGATTCTGACTTTCGTTAAATTGTAGTAATTCGCTAGTTGTTACTCACTGTATTTAATTAGCTAGTCAATGTACTTATACTGCATGGATGGCAGTTTTACTATCAAGAATTTTAAACCAGCTGGAGCATGAAACTGATTAACTTTGAAAACATGTACCATTTTCTATATTGGTAGTATAGGTACGGTTTGAAATTAGTTGTTCGACGAATTCTGATCACACCTGATTTCTAAGGGGTGCCATGAGTCTTGAAATTATTTAAGAAGAACATATATAAATCAACCTATTTTTCTATCACTTTGTCAGATATATAAATCTGACGTCAATATTGTGTGGCATTTACTTATCCGCCAAAACGCAACAGTCAACTTGGCAATTACCTATGTAATTCTGAATTTAGTTTCTTAAATCTGCATTATTTCTTTGTCACGTTCATATATTATCCGCCAATTTGCAACTTTCAACTAAGAATATATGTGAGTCTGAAACACATAAGTCTGTAGTTTGGATTATAGGTAATGTCGTACCTTCGGTCAAGAAACCTCATTCTGATTAGAAAAGTAGGTAGGTCTCTGAAACTCTTCTCTGTCCTTTTTGATTACTTCCATATTGAAAGCAAATCATCGTATTATATATTATTACAAAACAAGGAAAATTAGTATCTTTTTTTATACAGATCTTCGTGCTATCTGGTACTCAAGTTGTCTTTTCCGTGTTTTGATACTGTTTTTTGTAGGTTGAGATATAAAAATCGTTCCAGTATACATGAATTGAGTTAATTTACAGTCTTCGGTTCTTGTATCCAAACAAAACCTAAAAATTACTTAGGTGGAACGTTTGTAGGAATGAGTTTTGCAACAAAAGCTTGTGAAAGACAGACCACGTTTGTAATGTTTTGATAATCAAGATAGTTTTCAACGGGTAATGTGAAATATTTCGTGACGATTTTTGAATTTTCTTGTTCTTGTACACCATCTGGCGTTCATGAGACTGCCTGCATGAGGATGGCCTATACCGTCCCTTAAGTCTATAATGGAGTTATGTTCAAGCGAAATTGTGTGGAACAGACGATGGTTTTTTATTTATTTTTCGTTTTCTTTATTTATTTATTTGATTTCCCGTTTGGTTACATTCAATATATTCGTTAAACTTCTACCGAAAAGGCCTTTTTTTATCAAAATTCGTTCTAAAATTAGGTCCTAAAACAAGTTTTCAAGCATCTTTCAAAACTGCAAATAGTTTAATAATTCGTAAGTATGATTGTGAGCCAAGTAAATTAACGAAACTTCCTTCAAAATATTTACAAACTTCCACAAAAGCATACCAACTTACACAAATAATCGGTACAAAGTAGCGTTTCGAGGAGCTCCAGCGTTTGAAGAACATTAAAAAAAAAGAACGACAGAATTTCGGACCAAACAGTATGCCTACTACCAAAGAACCACGAACGATTGCTGCTCTGCTTGACCGGCATAAACAACTCCGTCAGTTAGTCATTCAGTTTATTTATTGTTTTGATTATCTGTGTTATTCTCTCTTGCAAATCCCTAGCTAGACAATACATATACAAAGCAGAAACCGTTTGCACTCACGTAAAAGTTATCTAATGAAACACGCCAATCCAACCGTAGGGTAAGAAGTATTTTCGTGTCCCAAAGTATGGTACAAATGGATCCATTTTGTTCTTATTGTTGTGCTGTCCATATCGATACTATTCAAGAACTTTAAACCAAGTCATCAATATATTTATTACGATATTATTATAGATTTATTATGAAGTAACGCGGTGCGTTCCATCAAATAGCCCATGGTCATAAAAGGCAATTTTAAATTTTTTTTTTCATTATCGCCACGCAACATTACTGTCAAACACCAGTGATTTTGTTGCATTTTTTGTTACAGTGTATTGACTATGCAAGTGTCGAACTTCCGGTTTTATAAACCGATGGCGTATTTTCTGTTATGTCAGAAAAACTTACTTTCCTTATTTGCAATTCGAGGTTTTTCGCGAGTAATTTAGCAACGTGTTTCCTGAAGTGTATTGATAAACTGTGATGCTTAATGTACCTTAACTAGACTTAAGCTAGATATTTTCGTATCTAAAGCATTATACACTGTGACAAAGTATATGGTAAATTTACCGGCCATTTGCAGTGATTATATATTTTTAAAGTTTAAATGCTCCTTGCTGATGATATTTATACTTGTCAAGTATGTGCTGTTGATGAAACGCACCTGGGCAACGCGTTTCATTAAGTTCCCATATTGGCTGAAATCACGCTTTTATAGTTTATTTTAATATTGCTAGGAAAAATTACTTGTTATTTTACTGCATTTTCGTTACAGTTTGTGCACGGTGTCGTATGTTCATGATAAGTTGAATAATGCTAAAACGTGAAGTATTCTGTTTGTTTACCTTTTATCCAGAGCAACTCGCATTACAAAAGATTAACGTCATATACACGTATCGTTTATTTTTTATGCGGATCGATCATTTGGATCTAGTACAGTACAACCGTCTTTTGTAACGGTGTTACTCATGATGAAGAAAGCGGAATATTTCTAGATTTAGTACGTAGATGTTTTCATCTTTGTCTCAAACAATCTGATATTTAAAACTGTTTAAATTGCTAAGTCTCTAATGGTGCTATGGGGATGTAGGGAAATTTATTGAATTGCCTCGTTCGGCTGTTGTTAAAATGCCGTTCAAGAATGAAGATCAGGATAGGATTAGATTTCATTTTCATCCGCGTCTTATTGTCGCGATCCATCAGTGACGCATACTTAACGATTGCAAAATTTTATTTGACTGGGATTATAATCTTGCAAAATATACCATTTGAGATACAAGCTTGAACATATGGTAATATTCTCTGAGTATAATGTAATGCTGTAAATAATCTCGGGCAAGGCGAAAGATCTAAGAAAAATTTCGGCAGACTTCGTGAATATTGCATTTTCGCCATGAAAATCTCATCGCAAATTTCATCTACTGGGAATGAGATATTGGCTTGAGATAATTTCAGCCTCGGATATGATTAATATTTATACGGTTTTCTTGGTCACACCCCTTTTGAACTATTTACGTAAAATTTTCAAAAAAGTAAACACTCCATTGGAATAGGCATTAAAAATGCATAGTTACGTGATATTATATAAAGCTTAACTTATTTCAACTATTTTGTTTTGTATTGTTTAAAAAACTTGAGTCTAATAGAAATGATGATATAGACAACTATGATCTTATTCGACATTTTCAAACAAGTTCATTGATCATATTCTAGCGAAAGCTTGTGTAGGAAACTTGTTTGAAAATGTGAAATAAGATTATGGTTCTCTGTTTTATCAACGCTCTACTTCTTTTTTATTCAAGAATCCTTGGAACTAAAATCACATACGAATCTGTTTTCGCAAGGACAGTGGAACATAGGATAGGCAGTTCATCACATGTCTCCGTCACACGACTTGGTTAATAGAAATGGTTCAGAACTATGAAAAATCCATAAGAGATAGTAGCAAGTTTTTTAAGGAGTAGTAAGTAAATCGTGCATTTATTGTTAGCAGGAATGATTCGGATTTTTCTAATTCGTATACGAGCTTCAAGTCAGAACGAGAAAGAAGTATGAAAATTAAACTCTTATCAACATCGCATCGCAATCACTTTTAACAGTCGGTATCATCGAAATTTGTTCAGAAATCTTTCCACAAATAATTGCAACGTTTTTTCGAGTATAGAGTCATATTTTAACGGTATTTGCAATAGTATTTTCTCCTTTCGGCGATTTTCACTTATTAAAATTTCCAACAAAACAAGGAGAAATATTTGCGGCGGAATTAGTAAGTATTTGGCAGATATGCGTCATTGTGTGTGATACGTTACAAAAGCACGGATAATCGGTGACGAGCGTTCGAAAAAAGACAGTATTGGACATTAGATATAATATGCTTTTATTTCTGCAAATATCAGAAACCTCGCTACAAAATAAGGGCATTACTGAATAATTTGCTTTTAGAACGTTGAGGGTCAGTGAGGAGAAGGAGGGTCAATGACATTTTGGGATAGGGATATAAACACAGGCTTTCTTGACCATAGAGAAACTTGAGATATTATTTATAGTAACCGAGTTAGATAACAGTTTATGATTGGTGTTGAAATCTTCTGTAGCCCAAGATATACGAAAGACAATTATTGTAAATTAGTGGCACTTTAAAGTGCCTGTGAAGTACCCCACATCATCTACCCGACCTGGGCAAAAGGGCTGGGCAAAATAGAATTTGATTCGAATATATTTTTCGAATCGAATCACTAATTTAACGCAAATAGCAAATGTTCCATTTCACTATTGCAACTTGTCTCAGTTGTGAACATTAAGAAATGTATAGTTTATAGTGTTTTTTAAATCCACACACCATGTTGAGGACCAACAATTCACATATTTTAACGACAAAATTGACCAAAATCGATTGTATTTTGGCTTTTAAAATGAACGTATAGTCAATTTAGCAAGTTTTGTTGCTGAACGATTCACAATTGATTCGAATAAATTGTGCGTTGAGTCGATTCGAATTACCTAATCGAATTGCCCAGTCCTACTTATAAGGATGATTTCAATACCTTCTCTATAATTTGACGAAGTTTTTTTAGGGAATGCTTTACTCAATATGTTGTTTAAAATTAGGTAAATCTTTACCTAATAAATTAACTAGGTAAAACTTGGAAGGGAAAATTTGGAAAACTGAAGTCGGTAAATCAGATATCCGTGAAACTAGGTAAAAGTGCCATAAAAATGAACTAGGTATGCTAGGTAAACTCGGGACTTTTATCTAGAATTGCCAACACTACAACGGTCCATATCATAGTGGATTACATTGAGTTTGAATTACATTCTAAATGTAATAATGTCTGTGAAAAATTTAGCCTTTTGCGAAGGATTTTTCGTTTCTTTGATTTTACAGAAAGTCTATTTATAATGCACTAAGCTTTACCTTGCGGGCAATTGCATTTACAGATAAACTGATCGAAAACATTTTCGATTGTATTCGGAGGGGACAAAAAAAATCAATTTTGCGAATACGGAATAATTCCTTCTTAAATTTGTAGACTAAGAACTTTTTTTGTAAATCAATCATTTTGAAACACGCCTTAAATTTATTTTACTTCAGAAAACACTATGCTTTGTAGGTTTTTCACATTGCAAAAGAGATATGACGTCATGATTCGTGATAGAGAAATTCTTGTCATGCGTTGATTATAGGTTATGTTCAGTAGAAAAAATTCCCGAATCATATTCAAACGTGTAAGAACGCGTTGTTAAATACCACTGAAATTTTAATCCTTATTTGATATATATATATACTTAGTTGATAGCAAATGGTTGGCACCAGGTAGACTCGTAGTTCTATTTGATATGCTCAACCGGTGAAATGCAAACAAAACGTCGGTGTACTATATCGTTTGCATTTCGTCGTTGCAGCATATCTAATAGAATACTTAGTTGATGTCAAAACGTTTTTCATAATACGCGGTTTCTGTTTCTTGTTTTAAAGGTTGTGTGACTTGAAATATTTATCGCATTGCGATCAAGAAAATGAAATGACACAGAATCGATTTTTCTCAATCCGATATAATTTATTTATCGTTTGGATAAGATTCAGCGAAGGTTGCAATTTGAAATAAACCTCATTATTGTAAGGAAAAGTCCGGTTGGAAATTTCATATCGTCATGAATGCGCCGCAGATGGATCAGTGACGTATACTCAATTAAACATTATTTAGCAGGATAATATCTCACGTTGCATCTGATAATTTTGAAGAATTGATGAATACCAGCAAATCGCCATGTACCACTTTCGAGTTAAAATAACAATACTCAGTTAATGATTAAGTTCTATCTGCTGTTTAAGGAACAAAGCTGTGAAAATTGAAAATCCAAGCATTTAGGTTATTTCGTATTTCAAGTATCACTGCGTCTCTCATGAAATACAAATCTTCATCTTTTACAAACGGGCGCAGAACAAAGAGTGATAGTTAGTTGTAAGCCTTATCTTAGGTTGGACACTTTGGCTACATATTGATGCAAATCGGGATACGTGGTATATTTTTCAAAAGTAGGACATTTTTTGAAGCGATATTAAGTTGCGAATGTAAAGAAATTTTTGCATTTCACCCTCTTCTATTTACAGGGTCCGAAAATTCATTACTCCAAGTATTTGCATTGGAAATATTTCATGTTCTTCCATTAAAATTTTATTCCAAAAGTCGATGTTTATTTTAGAATGACCCAGAATATTAGAGAAGTGGACAGGATTAACCAGTAAAATATATTTTCATCGAATAATTGCAGAAGCCTTATAATAAACAAATAAAGACGCCATTTTGTCGGATTATATTTTATGTGAAAATTCTCAATTTTTTTTAATAAATTCGTACTTAACATTTAGCTTATCAAATAGAATCAAATAGAATAACTTATGATTCTAATATTGCGAATCTAAACGAATAATTTGTAAATCCCTACTGATGGATCGAGTCGCATTGGGTACCAATAGTTTTAATATTTAATGCAGCCTCGGAAAGATATGGCATGTCGAATGTTATTCGCAGTTGCTACCTTGATGGTAATATCGACATATACTCGCGCTGAAGGTCAGTAAAATGTCATTACTTTCAGCTGCATAAATGTACAAATATGTCCGTCGAAAATAGGCATTAATAAAAATTAAAAAAACGTGGGTCTGACCCAAACAGTAATATTATTATTGTCAAGCATTGGCCATATTTGACTTTTTCGATTTAGCAGGGACGCTTTTTTCAATCACCACATTTTGACGCATGGAGGGATGTTTGGAAACATAATTTCAATTGGGTTTCGGATGCTCTTCTTACTTCAAAGAAAATTTAAAAATCTAAATAATACCCTATAAATGAAATTTTAATTTTGTATGATATAGACGGAAAAACACATAAGAAAATATCAAGTGTTGAAAAAATTCATAAAAAAAATATATTATTCAACAGAAGAACGTTGTTATCCAAATCCACCAACCAATCTAGAGAATGGAAAAGTTTGGTGCAACAATTCAAACAAACTAGATTCTTTCTGTGTGTTCATGTGTGAACCGTACCACACATTGATTGGCGAAAACACAACGAAATGCATCAAAACAAGAAATATTATAACATGGACTGAATCGAATCCCGTGTGTGAAGGTAAGTGCGCTACCCAACGTGGAATTCCAACTTTTTATAGACTGCTCTTCAAAATACTTCGAAAAATTGACCCTCAGGAAAAATTTTGTACAAACATCGAAATAATTTTTTGTCCGGAAGTATATCTTTAAAAGATTTGTGGGCGCGGTGGGCTAGGGGTTGAATATGTGTTGCAGGTATTGCAGGTTGAAGATCTCGGGTTTGATTCCCAGCGAATCCGACTCGTCGATCCAACACTCAACCCAAGGTGTAATAAATTGGGTGAGCTAAGACCAACAGGTAAAAATCATACCTTTCCAGCAATTCTAATCTTGTCCGTTTATGAGTGGCTTGGTAGAGGGACTTGGTTTGAGTGATCCACTCCAAGAAGTGGCTATGTAAAAAAAACTGAATTTCCTCAAATTTTTACTTTTTCGATCATTTTTCCTATTACTCATATTTCTTCAAAATTATTGGATAATTGTATCAAGGACAAAGTTAATTCGGTCAATTCTTTATCAAGTATCTAAAATTTTGTTATTCTGGAAAGTTCTGGAAAGGAATAATGCCTCTTGTATAGAATGTATAGTATAAATATGGAAACATTTGTCCTGTTTAATTTAAATTGGGTTGAATGCAGTTTTGCATATAAATCTCCGGGTTATTTATAATACCTGCTTATTGCAGTCAATTTTTACAGTACTTTAGCCTCTATAGCTAATTGCGACCAAAAATTTATCACGTTTCGCAATTTGTAAGGGTCATCGATCTATATGCAATAATGTTAGACATTCTTGAAATTGCATTATCAACCAATTTCAGCTGATCGTTGCAATCTCAATATTAAATCCTTTCCAAACGGAGAATTTGCGTGTTCTCGTGAAAACAAAGTGACATCAGTTTGTCATTACAAATGTACAAAACCTGGTACCAGCATGTTTGAAAATATGAACAATACAAATCGATGTTTACCTTCAAAAGAGTGGGATTCTAAACCACCATGTTGTCAAGGTAAGACCGAGTCAGGAGGGTTTGCTCAAACAGGTTTTGTTAGTATTATATGCATCATCCATACTGCCATCCATCATGCATTTTGTGTTCAATATTTATGATTTTTAATAATTTATTTTGAATATGTTATTCGATCTCACGTTCGTTTTATGTTCCACATAAACCAATTTATGTATCCTACACTGTTCAGATTATGTGAAACTTGCTTTTTTATCCTCTGTCTGAATAGGTTGGCAACTTTACAGGTATCTGACACCACCTGTCTGCGACGCCTTTGTAATCTACACGTTAACAAAAGTACAGTAAATTTACAGGTCATTTGCAGTAATTGAATATTTCCAAAGTTAAACAAACGCCACATTGATGAGATTTATGCCAATTATTTATCGGCTGTCGAGGGACCGCACCTTAGCGGTGCGTTCCATAAACACCCCATATTTGACCAAAAAAGTTAATTTTTTTTTCAATACGACGAGTGAAATTACTGTCAAAGATCAGTAATTTTGTTGCATTTTTTGTTTCAGTGTATTTCGTGATTTTGAATATACGTGATTCAATTAAAAATATTTATTGGAATTTCAAGTCGTTTGGTTTTATTTGTTTTCGAAATGTTGGCATTTTTGCCAATTTGAATCCGTCAAAGCTAATGAAAACTACTGCTGCTACGGGGCATTAACGGAAAATAGCTAAATTATACTATGAAATTACAGAAGGATTAGATCTCTTTTCAATACCGAAATTTTATGAAACCCTTACAGTGTAGCCGTAAATTCTTATCCATATTCCCGCAAAGCGCGATTAATGCACTCAACGAAACGAGCTCTCTGTCGGAGTGTCGGGAGTGTCGGAAAACGTATGCGTAGCGTTGAGCTAGCGTAAAACATAAGCTTGAAATAACAAAAAGTAACACAAAGTTGTATATTGCGACCATTATCTATCGATAGTGTTAGTATCTCATTCTAGCGCATCGTTGGGGACAGAAAAAGAGAAAAATGTGTTTCAATTCCTGTCTAATAGAGGGGCCATGAGTTTTGTAGACATCTTCAATAACCTCAGCTTTATTAAAACTAAATTACACTAATTTAATTTCCTAAATCAATTCCTAAAACCCTCGGATCACGAACAAACAAGGTGATTGCCTTTTTAATAGCCAAAATCGGAAGTCCGTTAAATGATTCCGTTATTCATTTCAGAACCATGCCCTTCCCACGCAAGAGTGGATGTAGCAATTATCATGGATTCTTCCTCCTCAGTTGGATATCGGTATTGGCAGCTTACTATGGCATTTGTTAAAACACTCATCAAGTAAGATGCCATGAAATAAGGTCATAATCTTGTTACATCACAAAATACTTTTTTTCAAACACTTTCTACAACTATGACTTTTACAAAAAACTTTGTTATTTTCGAATCCAATTGAGAATTAAAATATTTCACGAAATTTAATTCCAAAACTAAAAAAGAGGCAAATTTAATCCTTCCTAAACAGAAAATAAGCTTTGTTGAAATGAACCACTGATAGATCGCGTCGTCTAGGCGCGGTTCAGCAATGGATCATGTTAGATAAATTACAAATCTCTTGATATTCTTCGAAACAAATGCAAAATTGTTACAAACTATATGAAAAATGTCCCAAAATATACTTTGAATCATAACGAATCGCAGACATGATTATTCGAAAGGTTCATGTATCCGAATCGATGCGAACTCTGAATATCAAAGTGGCATCCCTATTTGAGAATAGAAATTTTCTGCAAATATTTGTGACGTGCAAATGTGATGTGGTAGGAGGAGTTTTTCTATCAAAATATTTGGAAATTTTGAATTTTTACTACATTGACTTGTACGACAGTGAACATCGACGTTACTTGCAAGTGAATTGTTTAATAAGCAACAATTCCTACTAAATACAACAATTTCGTCATTTTTTAGATCCAAATTTTTTGATCAAGTTAAGAATGAGATTCCCATTAAAAACTTAACAGCATAAAATTGGTATAAAAATATTTCTTTTCTTGATTATCAACGCTTTTGTAATTACAAAGTAAATGATAAAACCGTTGAAACGAAATGCACAAGCCGAATGAAGAAACTGGAAAACCTAATATTGATATCAATTCCAACATGAAAATTATGCTGATCCTATTTACAAAATTCTGTATAAAGAAAATTTATAACTAAAAGCTGTGGTTATCACAGGCAATTTCCAGTAAATGAGGGGTTGACAAGATTCGCCTTTTTCCGATACAATCATGAGGTTGATGAGGAAACTGCTGTTCGATTGGAAGATCATGACAAATTTCTTGATGGACTGTTGTACAGGATGAACAACATAACATATAATGGATATGGTAAATAAAAATATCAAGAGATAATGAATTTAGCAGTAAAATATCTCATCCGATATTTTTCGAAACAAAATCATATTACAGAGATGCACTCGCATTTGTGCATGGCGTATGCACCACTCGTTTTTGCATGTAGCACATACACCACTTGTTTGCGTATACACCACATGTACCACTCGTTTTATGTGCACCATATGCACTACTGGTTTTTGTGTGCAACATATGCTTCACTCGTTTTTGGATGTAGCACATACACCACTTGTTTGAATATACACCACATGTACCACTCGTTTTATGTGCACCATATGCACCACTTGTTTGTGTATAAACCACACACACCACTCGTTTTATGTGCGTCAACCATGTGCACCACTGGTTTTTGTGTGCGCCAAATTCAGCACTCGTTTTTGTCTGTACCACTTGCACCTGTACATTTTAGAGTCACTCCTAATTCACAGGAGTCAATGTCAAAGACTAACTACAACATGCAAACGTACAGAACTGTACAACTATTCCAATTATAAAGTACACTTTGTCTAACAGGAGCCACTGATGAATCGTGCCTTAGCAGTGCGATCCATCAGTGACTCATACTCGACAAAATGCTTTTAAACAAGGAAATGATATAGTACGATGTTATCTACTTTATGTAACGATTTGTTCCGCCAGTTGAATAAGTGAAAAAGAAACATTTTCCCGATTTTAAAATAAAGACTAGAAAAGCTAGTGTCTGATGAAAACTGAAAACTTTGTGGAGTATTTATCTATAATCAACTTTTTAAACCTAATGATTTCAATTTCTCGTTCGGGTTTAAATACCATTTAGTTCTAACAGGTAAACTCGACCATTCAATGAAACTATTTTAACTAGATTTTTAGAAATAATGTTTATTTAATTTAAATAAACAATTTACCCTCGCCATTGTATTTCAAACTAAAGTAACATCGCTTTGTCGTAACAACCCAGGCAGCAAGATCCATAAGTGATTCATTGAACCTCGTAAACCAGACCCGATTCCAATTGCCACCTTTAAAATACCTGTTTTCTCGTATTTTTGCGCATTTTTTCAAAGTTTTATGACTTTTATCCAGGAACAATGACAGGTAAAGCATTAAGATATGCAAAGGACGTGATATTCTCATCGGATGCAAATCGCAAAGATGCTCGGGATTTGATTATTTTAATAACAGATGGAAGATCGATGGATGAAACGAAACAGGTTTCAATTGACTTCAGGAAAGAGGGAGGAAAAGTGAGTTAGTTACAGCTATACCGTATTGTTTATTGAATACATGGGATTATGTGGACGCAATAGCTGAAGCACTCTGATATTATCAACTGCTTATCCCTATGCTTGGAAACCAAGGAACAATACCATTCAACTGAAATAGTTTAGATAGTCAATCAGAGGGAATTGTAGAAATATAAATTTGCTGATCTATAGAAGCATCCTTTATCACATCAGAAATTTTTGCTTTTCCAACGTAAAGTATGGCCTACACATGAACCGCATCTCATCGGCGACCCATACCTAACAAAAGAAGATTTAATAATTTAATTCTGATTGGGTAAATTAGTAGAATTTTGACAATTAACGCGCATATGCCACGCGATTTTTGCAATGTATTGTTTTTGTGATTAGCAGTAATTATTATTTGAGCGTCAATATTACCTCCTCGAATAATGGAAGAAATCAATACCCGAAGGTTTGCGTTATACTGTTCTGAGTGACACTCCACGTTTTTCGATTGAGCTGTTTGTTCATAATTTTTGTGTGGATTCCATGTTTTTTCTGCTAAATCGTTTGTTTTCTAATTTTCATGTTACGAGCGATGTGTCCAGATAGTGTAATATTACGGATCGAAGTTTACTACTACCGATCTCCTGTTGATGTGTTTAAGGGAACAGAATGAATCTGCGACACATCCTCCGTTTACCGGGTCCCCGACCACCTCAGGGTATATTTCCAAGCACCCTGCAGTTTTGCGCGTTTTTTTTTTCTGGAAACCTTTCAGTTATCACTTCGTCACATCGTCGTTTGTTAGTTGTCACATCTCGAAACTAAATGGCTATACTTCAATATTTCTTTCCAAACACTATTCTAAAAGAGTGTGATATGCGCACTTCAACCTCAATGGTCGTTAATCGAACAGCTTTCTGCTCTCGTTCCTCCGAATAAAATTTTTAACCGATCAACGCCTTTGGCTACCAGTTCCCATTCATTCACTGTGGAAGTTTCAAAGTACCACAGAAAAGTTTGTGCAAGAAGAGGTATTTCCGCGAACTTGATTTAGAACTCATTGCCTTTACACTACTTCTAGGATCGGTTGGAATGAAGATTCTTTTGTCTTTATTTCTTCATTTAATTATGTAACTCATGGCGCAATAGTGGTTCTGGGGGAATTTTCAAATGTTCCATAAAATCTTGGCCTGAGCCAGTTTAAATAAAAACAATTCTTATGTTTTGACAGATTATTGTCTTGGCAATAAAGCGTCGCAGAAGATATGACGGGGAATACGATTCAATAGCTGGTGATCCCGCAAATGTAATCAATGTAGACGGCTACGAACATCTTAACGACGGAATGCTTCTCAATCGATTAATATCAAAAATTTGTAATGATTTCTGCATAAATATCAAGCATGATTATCAGTAAAATTTTGCAACAAATCTTGAGCGTTGTTTCTGTTGCTCAAATATTCAAAGTTAATAAATTACGTTACCTGATAATCCGAAAACTGAAGGTGCCATCAAATATTAGGCATCGTTTGTAAACTCTGAGCGTTTTGAGATATTTCAGCCTGCAAATCGCCCTTAACGTATTGAAAAATACGTAAATTGAAATGCATTTCTCAGTATTTCAAATATTGAAAACGCAGAAAATGCATTAGAAATAATGACTTTTTCAGAAACTTTTTCGAAATCGACTCAAAATTACATAATTAATACAAAAGAATACCTACCACGCACCCGATATAATGATTTGATTATTTGATTTCTCATAACGCTATGCTTTATTTTGAGAGTGCTAAAAAAGTACTTTTTCATTGAATTCAAAAGATGTAAGGCATTTAGTCTTAAACGAGAGTGGTTTCTTAAAAAACACACAATACCGTACTGTACTGGTATCAGTGTACAAATTGGGTGGGAAGAAGGTGGAAGATAAACCATCATGACGCCACGAAATGGGCCGGATGGTAGGTTTTTTACGTTTTGTTGAGCAAGAAACAACAGAAAAATTGAAAAAAAAAACGAGGAAGGAGAAAATACATGTTTAAAAACGTGACTGATCTAAATAAAGACCTTACAATATTTGCCGATATGAATTCAATCAATATTAATAAGTAAGTATTATTTTCGGTCGAAAATAGTGCAAATTCGAAAATAAGATGATCCACAAATTAGCAATAAAGGCCCATTTTTCGTTTTTGTCAAGATCCTCTAGTTATGAGAACATAAAAGTGTTTTAAAATAATTGTTAAAACAAGGATAGGATGATGTAACGGTGCAGGATTTTGTCATGTTTCATCTTCACAATTTAGGTTTAATAATTTTTAGGTTTTTATATTTAGGAATACTGAGAATTATTCGAAAATAACATAAGTACAACTCCAATATGTTCATCACTGCAGTATACGTATGCTGCAATAGTGTGGTAGAAATTCTGTTCAGTAAATGATTCTACGTAGGAGCATTTCTAATCAGAGGTAAATCCCACGCAGGGCGATCCTCGTAGGCAGTGGTACTTCGTTGGACCAAAGTCTATTCCGCTTAGGCAATCTTAGATGGATATCCAGCGTGAGTACAATCCCCTAAGCGAAAATCCTTTCTGTGGCTAATGGCAATCCAACGTGTGGGAAATCCTACCTATGGGTTTGAACCCGGATGAAGGCAAGATCCGCGCGGGGACAATTGTGTGTACCTGCAATTCCGCCGGGTGCAATCCTATGTGGGAGCAATTCACGTGCAGGCCCTTGTCGGGGCAATACGACATTTGTTCAATGTTGTGGGACAATCCCCGACGGAACATTTTACCACATCTGGCGGTTTTATTATATCTGACTGTATACTCCAGGCAATCACCATTATCGGTATTCCAATCGAACAGTCAATAGTTTGAGGTGTGTTGAACTTTAGAATGTTATAAAAGCAACACCGTGGAAAGAGCGATTGCACTTGTGAAACACTTTCTAATTCTAAAATGGAGTAAAGAAATGCAACCAAGTTTACTCACGTTAATCAATACATTGGCGTACTATTTATGCAGAAATCATGGCAGATTTTACTGATTATCGCTAGCGAAAATTCTTCAGACGGAGATTCTTCATCGTATATAAGTACATTTGAAGGATTTGCAGTTATTTCATGCCAACGAGTAAGATTGATGATTCCCTTCATTCCGATGATCAATATCTGAACAATTTTGAAAATGATTCAATATAAAGCTGGCATTGGTTTAATGGCCTATATTTTTGACCAACGTTTGCACGTGAAGCGATTCTTAGTTCTTGCCCTCTGGAGTCCCTTCCAAAAGTTATATTTTGTCAAGAATGAGGCACAGATGGACCGCGTCTCAACGACCCAATCCATTTTTATTGTCTCATACCTAAGAAAGATGCTTTGACAAAATTTTTCGGATTGGATTGTGCCTGGGCCTCCCTCGCGAGTTCACAACTGGGAACGACCACTGTTCGAAACATCGTGTACTGATAAAAACGCAAAACTTCCAAATCCTAAGAATTTTAAAACAACCTCTTCAATTAGGCGAATGGCGATTATCAATAAGTTCCAAAAATATTTTAAAACACACCGTTGCCCCCATATCTCTGACAGCTTTTGCTGATGCCAATGCTCCGTCAGAAAATTGACCAGAAGTGAACAGTACAATAAGATCGCGAGCTTCTGGTCGATTTGCCCCGGATGCTAATACATTATTTTTAGTATAAAGTAAAGCCTTTCCAACGTCAGCAACATCTATTACTTCTGTTGAATAGAAAATTAAATTTATTATGAAATTTTGAAAATGTAAAATTGTAATACGGTGTATTGTACATAAATGTGCTTTTCACTATTCAAGACTAAAGTGTATATTCTTTATATGACACGAGCCTAAAATAGACGCTACCATTCTCTCATGACGATGTTATCGCGAGACGGGTGCTAGATGGTACGGAAGGGCGGGTCCCTTGCTGACCGTCATCACAAAAGTTTCAACTTTAATCACATCAACGCGGTTCGAACTGTTCTAAAATGGTAGCAATTCTAACCAATGAAGTTATACTTATGCTGCAGTAAATTTAAAACGATCTGGAGAAATAATCTTTTTCTAAAAGAAATCGTGCTGTCGCATGATGGCGACATTTTAAAATTATTGTTGTGTAACATAGTAGCACGGGTGACTTCAAATAAATGATGGAATTCAAATATCCGTTAGGATTAATAATCATGGACCAACTTTTCAAAAAAAAAAAATAATGTTACATACTTTTTTTGGTTGCCTCGTAATCGTTTTTCAACTACCACCGAGGGCATATAAGCACCTTTAAAACGTACAGATTTCATCATCGTTGTGATTCAAACTCGCATGTAGGGTTGGGCAAAACCTAATACTTTAGAATTCGAATCTGATTCGCATAATTTTTTCGAATGGGATCGAATCACAAATTACGTGTAAACGTGTAATAAATATCCCATTTTTAGTATTGCAACTCGTCTCCATTAGGAAAATCAAGACATTTATAGTTTATAATGTATATTTTCAATTCACACTCCATGTCTGAGAGTAACAATTGTCATATTGTAATGACAAAATACAATTGATTGTACTTTGCCGTTTAAAATAGAAATTCCACTTTATTCGGCAAGTTATTGTTCCTATGAACGATTCGCGATTGATTAGAACAGTTTGTACTTCGAATTGATCCGAATCACCCAATCGAATTTCCCCGCCATACTCACATGGCATACGTACCTCGTACCTCAACCTCGTCGATCACTTTTGTTGTGATTCCGTATAGCAAACCATCGACTGTGTCCCCATTTCCCAGAGGAAGGATCATACTCTCATCTACATAATCGGTGTATCGCAAAACTGCAAACTGTGTTAGATTGCTTGAAACGGGGAAGTTTCTAAAGCAAAAATTACATGTTTATCTTGAGGGAATATTTTACTACGAGCGAATTTTTGGAGGCGTACTTATTTGGACAAAATCACATCAATATGATATCAGTCCGTCAGCTGTACCTGCCAAGGGTCGATCTCATGCATACGGTGAAATTGTTCAACTATATTTTAACATAAATTCGCTAAAACTAGTTCTTTGGAACAAATTTTACTCAGTGATGTTGAAATTTAGCTATAAGACTTTCTTTGGACAAACTTTATTAGCCAAATACTGGATGTTGATTGAACAGCAACATTCCATAATTGGCAAAAATCTCGTGAACATGGCCACTTCAGTTGTAGGAAAATATAATTACTAAAAATGATGATTACACTGGTAAATGTACTGGAATTTTGTCATGATGTGGCACATTCTGTTACCTAGATAGTCTGATATAAACCGGCAACGAAAACAAAAATTTCAATTCAATTCCCCAGAAAACAAAACGAGTGCCATAGGAATGACAAATAATATCACACTGCTTTCATTGATTTTGCACACATGCTTTAGGATAGTTCCAGCGTATTTTTTTACTGGAATTCACCATGAGCAAGGCCATGCAGAAGCAGTAACGAAAAAGAACCAACTAACGTCCACTTAATAGCAAAAAGCTACTGTAAGGTGCAGTACCAGCAACTGCAGTCTTGACAGAAAACATTCCAAACAGGACTGAATGCCTATGACAAAGTACAGTGTGTGGTATCTGCCCTGGGCGATGGTTAAATCATCTACCACTTTCTAGTTTTCTTAAAGTTGCATCTTTCGACACGCATGAAATAGGCCAAGACTATTCTAAAGCCCGTTTCTACAGGGCTGAAATTTCCTGCGTGCCGAGAGTGGCGACTAAAAGGGAGCAAAAAAGTGGTAGATGGTGCCATTGCCTAGGAGATGTCACTCATGGTAACATCAGTTTTGTGTGAGTTGTTCTTCCGCTTATATTGCAGTTACCGATACAACATTTGCCATTCGAGTGGTCGGCATTGCTAAGAGCTTACTTTCGAAATTCTCCATGATAAATAGAAGGTGACATAAAATATATATTCAAACACGCGATGATCAGCCTATTTCTCTGTTTTTCCTACGAGTAAGGTTGCAATTCTTAGATACATTTATTTTCGAATGAAATATCAAACAATATATCTTTGAATCGAATTTATATCTAATTTGCGTTTTTGAATTTTTTGAGAAATTCATTAATAGGAGCCAGTTTATTCCTCCCCAATCAATAAATTATTTTGTATGTAAGTAGGAACTAATGATAAATCGCACCGTTCACCGTACTTTTACCTAGTTTCAAGAATATATATACCTGACCTAGTTTAACTTCATCCAGGTTTTGAGTTTGATATCTTACCCGGTAAATTTACTACGTAGATTAGATAAAACTAGCTATTTTAAAACTATGTACCTAGTATTAAAAAAATGTTTTCATTATGAAAAAAGCATTTAAAATAGACTATCTGTAGATTTCAAATCCTTCCTTCAAATCTATTGGAAATGCCTTAAATTCAACCAAATAACAATTACCTTGTCTACCTGGTTCTTTAATCTACATAACACTTAGTTTTGAAACTAGGTTACCTAGTACTACTTTATCTAGTTTTGCGAAAATTTGTTTTACTATATAGTTTAAGAAATATCCAGGTTGTCATCAATAGCCAATCGCAACAAATTTTGCAAAAATAATAGTAAAACAATGGTCAATTCATATCAAATCACCGGAACATGTAATCGAATCATCCGGCAGAAATGTATCCGAATCGAATCTTGAATCTGCAAAAGTGACATACATCTCACGAGTATCATTATTTCCACCCTGATACAGATAAATAAAGATCATTTGATATTCGAAAAAATATCTGGTTACCCGATTAGTTGTCCAATAAAGAAGAATATTGTGATCATGTTTGTAAGGAAGAACATGGTAGTAGACTCAATTAAAATAACAACATCCATTCTAGCCTTTGACGGACATGGTTCTACCAATGAGAATTAATAGTTAGAAAAGTAGATTACGTGGTTATTGTTGAAAACTAGAGCTGGGAAAAAAACGAATCATCTGGACTTCGAATTTCATTCGAATATTTTTTTCGAATCGGATCGAATCACGAATTCGATGCAAATAACAAATATCCCATTTTAATATTACAACTTTATTCTTACATTTGACCAAAATCGATCGTATTTTGTTGTTAAAAATAAAAATTCTAGTCCAATTAGTGAGTATTTGTTCCTATGAACGGTTCACGATTAATTCGAATATACTGAGATCGAATCGATTCGAATCACCGAATCGAATTGCCCAGTCCTATTGGACCCCCAATTAAGCTTATGGATTCTAAAATTTACAATACGGCCCATCTTACTTGTGAGTCATTAGAAACATGTTTGTTTAGTGTTATTCCTGATAAAGTTTTTCAACTTTGATAATCTACAAATACAATAAACTTATAAGTAGCTAGCTCTGGCAAAATCGCTTGAGTGTGATTTGGCCACAGTATCTAACTGGGGTAACACTTGGCATGTAACTCTTAACTCGGAGAATATCAAATTTTTATCGTGTAAACGTTACACTAACTAAAATTTCATTATCTGGTACTGTTCTGGAGGAATCCTCAAACATTCGTCTCGTTGAACTCACACTGTCT
Organism: Styela plicata; assembly: GCA_963675895.2. Lineage (NCBI taxonomy): Eukaryota > Metazoa > Chordata > Ascidiacea > Stolidobranchia > Styelidae > Styela > Styela plicata. The sequence goes on along the minus strand of OZ023143.1, from coordinate 12,175,484 downwards.
AAGTACATGAGTTGGAATGAATATGTCACTAGTATTGCTGAACAAACCTCAGTGAAAGTCGGTTCTCTATATCGAGCTCGCCTTTATCTCACTCCTGAAATCATTCTCCATTTGTACAAATCACTGATTCGAACCTGCATAGCTGTCATATATGTGATCAATATGATTCGCCCTAAACTTTCTTCCGGTCTGCAAAGTTTGACACATCGCCGCAACGTTGCCTCACTCTGTTTATTTTACAGATAATTCAATAGTCTTTGTTCAAGGGAGCTTTCTGCTCTCGTTCCTCCGAATAAGATTTTTGATCGGACAACACGATTGGCTACCAAGTCGCACCTATTCACTGTGGAGGTTCCACAATGTCACAAACAGTTTTATGCAAAAAACTAAACTCTGGAACTCCTTGCCTTCTCACTGCTTTCCCTATCGTTTTGATCTACAAAGCTTCAAAACTCGCGTTAGTAGACATTTATCAGGAATGGGAGTTCCTGATAAAGCGTTCTTTACATCCATGTCATAACTGGTTAGAATGAGCTAGACAAGCCTATGCAATTACATATACAAAATGATTTCTCTGTGAAAGGTTTCTCCCTATTTAAAACACGGTGAACAGTCAACCAAGTGCACCACAATATAATATTAAAAATACCCAGGGCAGATACCACTCACTGCCCTTTACCATGACGGTTCGTTCCGTTTGGTTTGTTTTCCGTTTAGAGTGCAGTTGCTGGTACTACATCTTTCAGTATCCCATTGCTATTTAGTGGCTTTTAGTTTGCTCTTTTTAGGCACTGAATTATTATTATATAGTGAATTATAATAAAACTAGCTATCTCTTGTTATAAGTGTTGATTTATTTACCTTGGCAACAAGGTGGCTTATCATCCCATTCTTTTGAAGGCAGACATTTATTTGTGCCTTTTCTATTACCGTACATACTGGTACCCGGTGCTGTACATTTATAATGACATACAGACGTCACTTCGTTTTGACGCGAACATATGACCTCCCCATTGATCAATACTTCCGAACTTGGCTCACAACGGTCAACTGCAAAGGAAAAGAAGGCAAAGACTGGCATTTCATCGCTTTAGTTTCCCAGTTGGAAAACACATGCTTCTTCCATGTTTTTAAGGAGTACGGACACCATTAATTTCCCAGTTTATAGTAGAAAATTGAACTAAAACATCACCTATTTGATTCGAAATCAGTTTTATTGAATTGCTTTACATTCTTTCTAAAAAGTTTATTACTTTGATAACAACCCTTTTCTTAAATATACTTTACAAAATGATATTAGTTTGCGTTTTGCAAAAACTTTATTCAAATCTGCTTTGAAGTAGTGAAGTGACGTAATGTATCAAACGCTTACCTTCACAAATAGCATCTAATTCAGTCCATTTTGTACCGTTGCCTGTTTTGATACATTTAGTTGCTTGCTCGCCAACTAACGTGTGGTGCGGTTCGCACAAGAACATACAGACAGAATCTAGTTTGTTGGAATTGTTGCACCAAACTTTACCATTCTCAAGATTGATTGGTGGATCAGGGTAGCAAAAATAATCTACAAAAATGGAACAAACACTTTAGAAAAACTCAGTTAAATTTACGTTATTTGACGGTAAACTTACTCGTTGGCACTTGAATGTTATAACTGTTGATAGAAAGCGCCGTCGAGAGACGTTCCTCCAAGAGTTCAAGACTTGGCATAAATTTTATCAATACGGCGACTTCTATTTCGGAAATAAAATATGATTTAAAATGAAAATTGAGGTTAAAAATAAGTTCGTACCATACATTCACGACATATATTTTTTCTGTTCAAGAAATAGGTGCATAACTTTGATGACTGGACGGAAGGGGGTCGTTTTTCTGAAATGTACTCTCATTCCAACCCTTCGTAAGTGCACAAGTAAGCTTTGCCATTTTTACACTGCGATCGTTGTTTCGCTAGGTTAACAATTTAAACTGTCGTTACTACCAGAATCGTCAAATAACACCAAGACAATATCTTGAAAGCAATAGAGGATTCAGGCTTCGCCTAGTCGTGGTTACGAGGGGAAGTGGTGGATGCCAACCCCCTCCCCAAAAAACTATAAGAATATAACAAGAATATACTTCCATAATAAATATTAACTAAGCATACCTTAAATCTATAAATCCCAATTCAAAATTTTATATTGCCAAGCATGATACACAGATGAACCGCGCTTTGGTGGTGCGTTCCATCAGGGAATCATATTTAACAAAACTAACGAACTTAACAAAAGATTTCTGTCTAAGCCCGGCCAGAAATTTTGTCTTGCCAAGCACGAAAAGAAGATTACTTACTGGCGCGATTTATCAGTGTCCCAAACTTAACAAAATATAGATTAATAAACTTTTTCTAGCTGGAATGAGTAATTAGTACATGCACTGTAACAAACCTTTTGAATTTATGCCGCCACCCAAACTGAACAAAACGAAACATAGAAATAATTTCCACATTATGTAAGTTAGTCGAAATGCGTTGATCAACTGTGCATTAGGTTGAATTAACACATGAACATGTCACCCAGAGGACGAAACAGCTGGCGTCTACTATCATCAATACACTGCAAGAACGTGTAGTAAAACTAAATAAGAATCAAACTGCAATTAAATGAAAGAGATGGAGAATACTCGTAATATAGATTGCCTAACGGCTATTATGTTGGCATCGTGGGTTCGAGTCCCGACAAATCCAGCTTACTGGTCCGTGCCCACCACTCAATCCAGCGACCACGTCGGAACGTTTCTACTCCGAAGATTTCTTTCCCAATCTTTATGTAATTGATCAGATTTTACCTCGATATCTCATCGCCTTTCCAACGTAAAAAATAATGTTTGGACAAACACACGTTATGTCTTATAATCACTAATCATTAACGCTCATGATAAATGATTATGAATTCGTTATTTCAGTAATACTCTCGTTACATAATTGCGACTAATATAATATGGCTTATTCAAAGATGCATGAAAAAATTTTGTGGGTGAGGAATTATTGTGGGTGATTCATTGACATCTTGCCATGAACTATCTATCCCTCCGCCTTGTTTCCCTACAATCCTGGATCCGTGTTCGAAAGAAGTCACAATGGTACAAGTATTGTCTGAAGAAGATATAGACTATGTTCTAACGAAATCTTGCAATAAATGAACGTATATTTCTGTCGAATAAGAATATAATATTTTTATATAAGAATTGTTCTATTCGACATCTTCCTGTAACTGTATGATATTTGGATTTACTGTAAAGTCAACTTGTGCATTACTCCCTTGAATGAAACGAAAGATTATTCACTAAACCAGCCCTAATTTTCAGCATTATCGAAAGACTATTACATTTCAAGTCCACACACAAAATAATGAAATACCCGTGTTAAATAATTAATACGAATGAAACGATAACGACACGGATTGGAAAACAGACGTGAAAAACCAACAAACCTGCTAACGAAAATGGCATCAATACCACTCCATGAGTGATAAACACATTTATTATTGATTATCACAGGCGCGTCACACACTTTGAGATAGCCTGTTCAAGCTCTTTTTAAAAATAGCAGGACCAATTGAATGTATTTTGTGCGTTTGTGAGTATAGTAATAAAAAAGAAAGTTCCGAGCATTTATTAGTTATATCAATATGCAAATATCGCTTCCAGAGGGGTCCAATAGTTTAAAGATTGAGGATAATAACAGTCATCAATGACCAATATTATCTGTGCACTTTCATCGATATCGATATATCATTCTAATCCTAATTATACATGTACATTACTATGATAACTGTAACAATAAGGCCCAACCGATGGACACAACCGACCTAAAGTGAAGCACACATGGACCCGTCGGTGACCTATGCTTCACATCCTAGTCAGAAAAATTATGGCCAAACAAAAGTTTGAGTCACTGATTGGGATGGGCAATTCGATTCGGTGGATGATTGGGGTCGATTCGGAGCACAGATTATTCGAATCAATTGGGAACAAAAGCTTGCTTAACGAAGTGGAATTTTTCATTTTACCGACAAAATACGGCCGATTTTATTTTGTCGCTAAAATATGAAAATTGTTGCTCTTGGCCATATAGTGTGAATTGAAAGTACACTATAAACTATGCATTTCTTGATTTTCACAATGGAGACAAGTTGCAGTAATAATAATGGGATATTTGTTATTTACCTGAAATTAGTGATTCGATTCGAAAAGATTATTTGAATCAGCTTCGAATCCCAAATAATTCGGTTTTGCCCAGTGCTAGTCGCTGATAGGTCGCGCCGCAAAGACGCGGTCTACCTATGGCTCAAACTCAGCAAAACCATATATCTGGCTGGTATACTTATACCTCATTCTAAAATACTAAGAAGCGGTATTTTAAATTTTCTGATTTTATGAAAACAGTGCAATATTCTGAATATGATCAATAAGTACAAATGCAACATTTAACAATATAGTAATAAAATTGGCATAACGCACTTCCTGTTGTTCGTAAGAAGCAGGTAAAAGGAAACAGTAATATTACATGGTTTTTCGAATACCACTCGCTGTGCACTAATATAAAATTCAGTTTTTTGGGGGATGTTTACCGAGTACAATTGCTTGTGCCAAAATGTTGGCCGTAGACGAATAAGTTTTGAACAAAACATACATTTTACTGAATAAGGAAAATAAAATAGGGATCACGCGAAAGGCTCGAAATTTTCAGTTAGACAGTATTTTAGGGTTCGAAAAGATGAAAAAATAGTAAAGTCAATTTACTAGTTTTAGTTTCGTTAGCAGTAATTGTTTATTTCCAAAATTTGGAAACGCGTTTTTGATGAGCACTAAAAAGCAGCAATTTTAATGAATTTTATTACATCGTTGATAACCCCTCTAATGGTTTCATTATTCTTAATTTATTGAGTTAATACATGAATTATTCCTGCATTAACTTAATAGATGGAAATGGAGGACAAATAGATAGTTTATATCAGCAGTCTCTGACTATTGACTCCAGGGTACAAAACCTTAGTGCATTAAATTTGGTTGGCCATAATATTTTCCATCTTGGCATGACATACATATGCTAACTTACAGATAGGATTCGAATCTGATTCGAATATTTTTTTTCGAATCGGATCGAATCATAAATTCCATATAAATAATAAATATGCTATTTTTCCTATTACAACTTGTCTCCATGGCGGAAATCAAAAATTTATAGTTATAGTGTATTTTCAGTTCACACTCCGCGTCTAAGAGCAACAATTTTCATATTTTATCGACAAAACATAACCGATTTTGGTCAAACGTGACCAAAATCGAATGCATGTTTCGTTAAAAATGAATATTCTAGTTTGTTAGGCAAGCTTTTGTTTCTTTAAACGATTCACGATTGATTCGAATAAATTGTTCTTCGAATCGATTCAAATCACCGAACCCAATTGCCCAGCACTACTTACAGACAAATCACCTTGTTAAAATCTTTCAGAGAGCACAGGAAAGACTTTTAAAATAATGCTAAAAACATATATGTACTCTTCAGTAAAAGTTAGATTAGAGCATTCTGGAACGTCTTCACAACCTGCGCGCACTCTGCCATTTCATGAGATGACATTCGTATTACGGAAGCCCAATAATGAATTAAAAATGGAACAAACAGTTTTCATCTGCGCAGAACTTTTGACTAAGACTTTAGATCTCTAGATATTGTCGCTTCGATACTAGGGTCAATCAGCATAAGTATAGTAATAATAATAAAACGTAGAATTTCAATAAGGTTTTCGCTTCAGAGCGAAAGCCTTAATAGTAAATTCACACGTGAGCGAGTGACGTGCCAGACGCATTTCACGCCAATTTCGTCCACATGCACAATGGAAGTGACTAACTGGTAAACAAAATAGTTAAGTTAGGGTTGCATTGCGTTAATGTTCCTGTCTTGCTGCTGCATTAGTGTTATTTAGTGTCTTCGCATTTTGTACTCTCGGTAGCATATTCGAACACAGAAGACAGCAGTTGAAAATCAACAATATCCTTCCATGATTGGCGCGGTGACTAGTATTTGATAGAACTAAATTATTTTGTGCCTTTTGTGCTAAACTCAACACAACACCCAATAGAATTGGTCTTACAACAAACGACTGATGGAATCAAACATTGCCGATACATAATATGTTTCATGTTTCACAACGACTTTTTTCCAACTCTATCGATGTTGATAACCTCCTCTTTTATTTTCCTTACGAAAACATCTGTATGAGCATAAGAAACGTTCGCAAAATATCTTTTCCCCATCACTGACAGAGCAATTTGAATCACTACGAATATTGAAATATGTTGTGTTATTATAATGTATTTTCTTTAATATATTATTGTGGCCACGTTACTGGTGAATTTTACAATGCATGTTGATGCAGTTTGTTAAAACTGAAAATGACGGCCAAGGTATGGCCAATATTGATCGATGGTGATTTTGATAGTCATGAAGGTGGCTGAGATCCAAAATAATGTTTTAGCCTTTTTCTCCAATACACGTCCTGTCGAAACATATTTGGTGCATTAGGCTGAGATTTTCCATGCAACCCGACGGCTGTGAGAGAATGGTCACCCGAATTTTGGGGGTTCTGCTTAGAGTCATATTGCTGTCAAAAGAGTTTAATCATTTATGTCGAGCTATATTTGGCATAGCAAAATGGAATTTTGTGATACTGTCAAGTTAAGAAACAAGTGTTCGTGTCATGGATTGTGATTTAGACACGTCATCAAACGCAGGTGTGACGTACACCCCAAGTGGTCAGGACTCCGACCAATCGGGTCACTTCTAACAATGTCGTATAAATCTCTATGTATGTAGTATATATTTTGGAATTACCGAAGATGGAGAAATGCAGCTCCAGTCTGAGTATGTATGACGGACGCAAAGGGAATTCAGATATCTCTTTACCATGTTTTTATAAGAAAAAAAAAAAACTTGACTTCATGCTTCTCAATAACAATCTTCCATCGGTACTTGGTTTACAACCTTGTTCAAATTCGGGTCCAGTTAAACGTATATTTACTTTGAATAATGAAGGTGTGGAGGATAAAATTGAAGATGTTTTCATGAGTTTGGGAGCCATCAAAATGTGCAAAACAAAAGAAGACTTTATCCAAACATTTCTCCAGTTATACACCCACATAGACGTGTGCCCGTTGCGTTGAAAAAAACGTTAAAAGACGAATAAGATAGAATGAAAAAATTGGACGTTGTCGAGAAAATTCACAAACCCACAGATTGGGTAAATCGTATGGCTGGTATGGTATAGTAAAAAGAACAATAGCGTACGGTTGTGTAAGGATGCTAGTGATCTTAACAAAACTATAAAACGCGCACATTTTCCGATGCAAACGATAGAAGACGTTATGAACTGAATTGCAAATGCAAACTTTTTTATTGTATTGGATACTAGCCATGAATTTTGGCAGGATAAGATTGACCACGAAAGTTGTAAGCTTTGTACATAGAACTCTCCGTTCAGGAGATATTTTAAACGCCTCCCATTTGGGATTAAATCCGCCCCAGGAGCCTTTCAACAAGTTATGATAAACATATTCGACAGCATGGAAGGATTGATGATCTGCTGGTGTGGGAAGAAACTCAGAATTAAAACACGGTGAAAGATTAGAAAAAAAAATTCAATCGTAGTGTTCAAAATTGCGTCTCAAAGGTAAGCTACATTGGTCATTTGGTAACTCATAAAGGTTTTAACTGATCCAAGCAAAGTTCGAGCAATCAACCAAATGCCAACTCCAACTAATGTTAAAGTGTTGCAAAGGTGCAAAGGTTTTTAGGTGCTGTGACGTATCTAGTCGAATTTATATCTAATCAACCTAAAATTGCAGCACTTTTGCGAGAACTACTTGATAAATCTGTTGAATGGCATTGGCAACTGGCAGTCCAGTTTTAAAGTTTTTTGATAATACCAAGCCTGCAACTTTTCAGCCGGTTCCAGTTGTAGTGGAATGGGCGCTGTTATATTTCAGGATGACCGACCTGTTGTCTCTGCTTTTCAAACGCATTGACTAAAAGTCAGCAAAATTACGCGCAGATAGAAAAAGGAATTCTAGCCATTGTCATCGGATTTGCAAGATTTCATGATTATTTGTATGGTCAGGAGTTAATCCATGTGGAATCTGACCAACAACTCTTTGGATCAATTTTAAAGTAAACAATTCACTGTGTTTCACCGAAACTTTAGAGAATGATTTTGAAAATTCAGCCTCATAATTTAAATGTGTGTCATAAATCTGGTGATCAACTTTTAGGCCCAAGAATTCGTGATGGGCATTTGGGAATGGACAAATGTTAATCTGCTAAATGTAACCTTACTAATTCAACTAGAATTTCCATATTTAACGACAAAATATTATCGATTTTTTGCTGTTAAAAACGAAAACTGTTGCTCTTGGACAATGTGGAGTCAATTGAAAAAACACTACAAACTATATCAATTTCCTGATAACCATGATGGAGACAAGTTGTAATGGTAAAAATGGGATATTTGTTATTTAACTGGAATTAGTGATTCGATCCGATTCGAAAAAATTATTCGAATCAGATTCGAGTTTCAAATGATTCGGTTTTCTCCAGCCCTAAAAACGTGCGATGAAAATTTTTGCCAGAATTGGTATACCTTATAAAATAATTTCTGACAACAAGCCGTTTAACAGTCGTAGTTTTAACAATTTTTGTTAAGAATGGGAGATCGAATTGATAACACCCAGTCTTAAATATCTGCGTTCAAACGGAAAGAAATGTTCAAACGATCAAATAATTGTTCAAAAAGGCCGCTTGTTCTAACCAAGATTCTTTTCTTTCTTTACTAGTTTTTCGCAACACTCCTGTGACCGGCATAACGCAATCACCAGCAGAAATATTAATGGGCAGAAGATTGCGAATGGAACTGCCTGTAGCCAAGAGTACTCAGTTGCACCCGAGTACAGCAAAGAACATACAAAACAATTTTGAACAAGGTTTAGAAGAAACAAAAGTTTTTTCATGATCAAATATCGAAACATTTGACTCCTTGTAGTGACAATGACGTAATTCGCTTGAAACGAGTGGATTCCCGCAGTAGTAGTAACAGAACACAATACTCCTAGGTCATTTAATGTAGTAACTCCAGATGGTAGAACATTTCGAAGGAATCGTTCCCAGTTAATGGCAACAAAAGAAGAACCACTTCTGTATGTTGGTGCTCCATAGGATGCAGGAGAGGGCTTCCACAAGCAATTGCAAAAAAGTCCAATGCCGGCAAAATCTGGTGTTCCACAAAATAATATCATACCTATATTCCCCATTAGATGATCCGTATGCCAGAAAGATCACATTTGATCCTAATTCAAAGAAATGGGGATGTCGTGGATTGTGAATTTGACACGTCATCAAACGTAGGTGTGACATATACTCAACATGGTCAGGTTTCCGACCAATCAGGTCACTGCTGACAATGTCGTATATATCTATTGTCTCGAGCCTGTTTGCTGGTGTCTACAGAGTACTAGTGTGTATATGTTTATCTGTTCTACTTATGTTATAATAAAACACTCGAGTCGTAACAGATCGATACCGATTTTAACAGTGAACGGAGTGCGAATGAGAACTGGAGTCCAATTTTCTGCTGTTGTCTTCACGCCATAACTCAGTAGATATAAGGTTTATTTTATTAAAATTTGGTTTGTAGCCCGAGACCTGAGTGATTATATCTCTTATTTGTCATGGAAGTGGTACGAAACCCTTCATGTGGGAAGATTTTGTTATAAAGTAGGTGTATTGAGTCAAAATTTTGCATGAAGTGCAACCTCTTTAAAGTAATGATAAATACTTCAGGGTTGCGTGCAGATTGCTATTGGAATCCAACTCAAATTTGGCGAAGATGTTAAATGGTGACATTCTCGTGATTGGAAACATAATATAATGGATGCATTTAATTGAAATTTGAGAAAAAAAAATCGAAAAGTGAGCAATGCCTCGCATTGACATGTAGTTTTTTTAATATTGTTAGAAATGATCACGCGCATCAGAGCGCTCCTTGATAGTAGCTTATCCAACATTTTCCGGGGGGAAGGGAATATTTGAATTGGTTAATTCGTGACGTTATAAGGTGCGCCGCAGTCAAAGTTTGACCTGATGATCTGATTTCGGTGGAGTAAAACAACTTTTTTGGTGTGAAACGCGTGATAGCAACCACTCATTAAAGAACAATTTTAAAAATATTGAGTAATTTATTTTAAAATTATTTGTCGAACGACGGTGAAACCTGAACCACTTCTTTGTTTCCATCTAATCGCTTCCTACAACAAGCAGAAAGTTGTTGAGGCAATTCTAGATTCCGTACCAACAGGGCGCAAATATCCCCAAAATAGGAGTGATATAAATCGATACGATCCGCAGAACAGTCTAATGAGATAAAGTTCCATAGTTCATGGGATATGCCTTGGCGTGAATTTTTTATTTTTTATTTTTTTGCTTTCTTCCTTTTTTTTTCTTACATTACATCATATACTTGCAACAGCAAGAGAATGATTAGACAAAATCCAATAGTTTGCCTAAATATTTTTTGGATGGAACGAGAGAACCTTTGTCAACAGGCACCTTTAAAGTATTCGTAAAATGAAAAGCGAAGCCACATCATGATACGATGCTTTGAACACCACAAACGAGTTAGAGACCGATTAAACTTTATTGCTCGTTTCTAAATACGGTAAAGTAATCCTGATTATTCGCCGCTTCAAATATCTTTTCAGGTGTATATCATCAGGGGAATGAAAATAAATGGCAAATAAGTCAATATATATATATAAATTTCTAAGGCATTCTAAAAATAAAAATTCTAAAAAACTAGAAAGTATGAATATTCGTGGTGTCAAACACCCGATACGTTCTCGTAAGTCTAGTAACACGAACAAAATTTTCACACCTATCCATTGTGGAAGTTCCACAATGTCACAAAACGTTTTATGAAAGAAGTTTTTTCCAAGAATCTCTTCAACTTACCTACCTTACTTTTTCACTGCTTTCCTGCTCGTGGCGATCTGCATGGCTTTAAAACTTGCGTCAATAGACATTTATCAGGGATGGGTGTTTCTTAGTTTCTATTCCTGCATTTCACGTAGCTCTTTGCAATTCAGTGGCTTCAGGAAAATTTGTCTCCTGCAGCCTTGCTCTGGACAATGTTTGATAAAAAAAAAAAAACATTGGCCCGGATGTGCGAACTGTTGGCCATGCACAGCATAGTGAAGAACGTCTTGAAAAGAAGAAACGTCGAGTGGACTTAAAAGCTGCTATTTCTTTAATCGCTTAGCTGAATTAACTCCAGCTTTTTTTTTAAATAAAATCTCAATTCACCCTCCTGATGGCAACAGGTAATGACTTTCATTAATTATATCCGCTAAGTGTCGTGATTGCGAAAAATTCAGAACACATTGTTGGTTGATATAAAATGAGATAGATAGTATAGGATACTTCTCGCACAAGCTTCTAGCATCCCCAAAGAAAAAATAAGATAAGATGTTAGGATTTTTCTCGCGTTTCCAAAATACAAAACAATGGACTTCTGCAAAATAGCTAAAAAACAACAAAAACAGCAATGACTTGTTCACCCTTCCAAGTCCTGAAATGTTGCTTTATTTAAAAATCCTTGCTTTCAAGCCATTTTTTATTTTGTTTTCATTCATTAGTAATATTTCATGTTTTACAGAACAAAATATTTGTTTTCTAGTTTGCACGTATTAATTTTTATCAAAATAATATCCAATAATACCAATTACCGCATATTGCTGAATCGAATACAGAACAGTATTCACAATCTCTGCGCATAGTTGATAGATGGTTGATATCTTTAATAGTGACTAGATTTTATATTATAATAATAAAAAATTTAATTTGCAAATTATATAGATGAAGTCCGAAGTAAAATAAATCAAGGCATTTGCTATACATTTACATCCACTCATCTCCAATTTTATGTAATAAAATATGAAATAATCAAAAAACGTCGTAGCGATAAGACTGGTTTAAACTTGCAGCGGAGAAATCGACAAGTTAAACAAGCTTTATATATTGAATAAAATGTCCCGTTGTTAAACAGGCTTAGAAATATTTCAGAACAAACTGACGCAGTTGGGGCCATAAAAACACTCGATGTAAAAAAATAAGTGCGAAACTACATGGTTTATTGAAAAGACATCGTGTCGTTAAGAAGAGGATAGTAATTGACGACGACAGCAATTTGTCATGGCTTGAGTAAACTTTAATATTTCTTTTTTATCTGATTTGAAACTTGGGGCATTTATATATATAACCTCTGTACTGAGATGCAGGTAAACAATATCGCGTATTAAGAAACTAGCAAGTTTGAGGAGAAAAGCACGTTGCACCTCGCCCACGTCGTAATTGTTTTTGTCGATACACATTATGCAAACGCATAAACACGTTATTGATATGGGAAAACAACACCGGAATATTTAGACTGACGCGAAGTCAGATATTGTGAAAGAGGTAGTGGCAACACAAATTTTTGGGTGTCACCATTTTTAATTTTATGGAGTTGTTTCGAGGTGGAGGTAGATCATTTATCTGGTGGGATCAAATTAGATACCAGTCGGACAAATATTGCGTGCGCATATTTTGTTTAGTAGAAATCGCTGGTGTATCGCGCCGTTGAGGCGCGGGCCATCTGTGATTCATACAATAAAACATAATTTCCGAATAGTATTCTGTTGTGAGACGGGAATTGCTCTACCTAACCGTATTCGATTAATAGTACACAATGGTTTCCACGTATCATAACGCAAACAAAATAATCTTTTCTCTTCTCAAAATGCACCCGTATGGATTATCACCTGCATTTGGAGCGCATTGTACTCGATCATCGGTACTTTCCATCGTACACGTTGTTTTTTTGTCCTAATGTGCGCCTTTTCTTTACAGATACAATATGAAATTTTTCCTGTTCTTTCTCTTTCTGCGTATTCCAAATTAGTAAGGAAATATAGAAACACGCTGCTCAATGTGCATTTTTGTTCAGGTTAAATTTATAATGCCAGGGTACAGTAGGTGAAACATTTAATTGCAAGCAGAGTAACACCCTTTTACTAGCAATATTATGGCCAACATCAATTAGTATAATCAATCCCAAACTGCTTATTACTAGTTGCTATCATACCAACCCCAGGGGATATGTATGGCCTGTTACAGTTGAAACTGTCATTGCTTAATTTCTTTTCTCTTATTATGCATTGACATGATGTTATGAACTTTTTTGTCTTGATATATGTGATCCTAGAAAATAAGCATCTTTTAAACATGTTAAAATGTCTATAAATCTGAAAATAAATGACAAAGTCGGCGCAAAAGCGTGGTGTTTTGCTAACTTTCAGAGTCAGCGAGAGAAATAAAACGTAAGCGCGCACAGCGTGCGTATGAGTGAAAATAAAGCGAGAGAAAGTATAACCACCGTTGTAGAAGCTCTCGACTCGCTCAGTCGATGGTTAAGTAGCTATTGCATATTGACGCGCCGGTAGTTTGGTTGAATCATTCTAGCGTTGGCGGAAAGACGATTCGTAGTATATATTTGAGAACTCAGGACAGTAGTATTAAGCTATATAATGAGGCGGTGAGCTTTCAAATGCTCAGTTAGTTTGGGTTATTTCTAATGTGCGCGCGTCTAAGTTTATATATGAGCTGTATTCATGAATTTTGTCCGTTGTATTACAAAAAAATGCTGTATAGCGGACAGGTTGATGGTGGTTTATGCTCATCCCATAACCAGACCCCAGTCCTTATCCCAATCAAGAATGTAATTTTGTCAAGCGTGAACCACAGCTGGACCGTGCCACGGGGCATGAATCCACCAGTGGCCCGTGCTTAACAAAATGAGGTATTGCATAAATCTCCCCTTCGGGATATGTCCAAAATTCGATGAAATAAGCATTTTACTCAATTTCTACTTGGTTGTTCGCGCTCTCAACTAACTGCAATAGCTGATAGTGCAAAGTGTCTTGCTGATTATAGTGTGTATACATCAGCAGAGTCAGGCGCAGCAAGTTAGAAAATGCCGATTGTTTTATAGATAAATTTACTTTTAAAAATTATCTTGGAATCTTTCTGAATTTGTTCCAAACTGAAAAATGAAGAAATATTTAAAAGGCCTATATTCACCAGGGTGTTGCTAAATTAATTTTAAAATGTGAAATTGTGAAACTTAAACACTTTAAACTGGCAAATGTCGTAAAATTGTTCCCCGGCTTTTTTCAAACAAGATAAATGTCGGAAATATTTGTTCTTAAGCTAATTTTGTTAATCACTGATAGATCGCGCCACCATGTTTCACTAGCGGCCAATGCTTTACAGAATGATATTTTTAACAGTTTGAAGTTTTATCCTATTTACCAGCATGGTTTACTAATGACTGAATGGCTAACAGAATTATATTTTTGGCAATGATATGTTTTATCCTATATACCAACGCGGTTTGTTTCCAGGTTTTAGGCCGGAGATCATAGTTTAGAAGTGTACGCGAAGGAACGTACAACGGAATTTAATGCAGCATTGGTCAACCGATTTCATCATACACACGCGTTAATGCCTGTATATAAGAAGTATACTTAACAACATAATACATACAAGAAACTGGATTTTTAAATACACAACCAAAAGAAGAACCCAATATGAAAACAATTTTTTATAAAATCGCTAAATTTCTAGCGTATTTATCGATAACATTTATTTGTAACGTTGTGGGCGATGACCCATCATCATCATCATCATCAGCATCTATGAACATGCGTATATTCAAGAAAAGAGATTTTTTAATAACAGAAAAGGATTTTCTACAATCATTTCATCGACAAAAAAGACAAGTGCCAAGTGGAATGGTAAGTATATATACTGCGCGATAATAATTTTATGCTAACGCACACAATTCGCAATTGTATTTACACTACATATCCAATCAAAAGTTTTATTTTGTCAAGCATACGCCACAGATGGATCGCGCTTTAAACGGCGCAATCCATCAGTGTCCCATGCTTAACAAAATTGTTTAGTTGAAATATATATGAATGAGAGTGGCATTCGTGGTTGCTCCATAGTTGCAAAAACGCGAATTTTAGGGAATCGGACAAGTGTAATTTTGTAAATGTTAGAAACTAAACTTAAGCATTTTTATACATACCTACTGTGCTTAAATTTTCGAAATCTGTATTTAGCAATGCCGCCACGATGTGTATAAACCTAGTAAGAACAATACAAATGCCGAGCATCTGAAAAAGTCTTAATAATTAACTATTTTAGTATCCACTTTTTTTGTAAAATAAAAGATGGTTATAATTTGTTCTTGTGCAAATTTTACTAACTCTTTGAAGTCATAAAATTAAGCTATCATGTTTGTCCATCGGAGTTGTCAAACTTACCTACCGCGTTCGTGTTTTATTGATCTTTGTTGAACGGATTATAATAACGACCTGACTTTCTAATCAATATCCATCTCCTGATTAAAACATGTAACGTGACGAAAGTGCACCTGAATCCCTATGAGAATTGGGCATGTTACAGCTGATTTTCGAACAAAGTCAATTGTTGGTGAAAAATGACATTTTTTAGTATTATAACTTCGTTGTATTAATATTTTTTATATTAATAATATGAAAAATGTTTGGCAATTTGTCCATCTAATTGTTATCCGAAGAGCCTGACTATCGCACTCTTATCGGAAATTTTCAAGCATGAGTCAAGTATGAGTTATCAGTGATTCGTTCTTAACAAATCATGTTCGCAAAATTTTCTCGTCAACAAGGAACGACTCTATTAATTTGTTATACGAGGTATTGGTAATATGACAGCATACATATTGCCTAGTTTACTGCGCATACCCCAGATAGAAATTTTTGTCCAAACAAGTTTTGTTACCTATGAGTCACTGATGGATCGCGCTGTCAAGGCGCAGTCCATCTGTGACACATGCCTGACCATAGGCGTAACGGGCGGGGACACAGAGGGGACATGCCCCCCCCATAATTTAACAAGTGGGGACGGATATGCTTATACACCCTCCAATATTAGTGACCATCATCATATATAGAATAGCTTATAATATGAGAACGGTAGACCGGGGGTGATGAAAAGTGGTGCGATGAGCACTGTTTTGGCGAACAAAATCTCGAATGAAGAAATATTTAGCATCATAGTAGCATTTTATCGTTAAAATAATTATCTTACGACGAAACAATGTCCGCTGTACACCATCCATGGGTTTCATACAGTCTTATTTGGAGGCATGGATATAAGAACATTTTCGTTGTGCATTTTTGCTTCTGGTATTTTCGGTGCAATTTAGGTTCTCTTCATATTACTGAATAATGCTATTTATTTGTTCAAACCACTCAGATGTATTCTTGACACGCCTTGAAGTTTATATGGCGACTTGACTATTTTTTTTACAAAATATAACTTCCAATTGAGATGAGCATTAGCGGACATTTACCTCCAAGCTGCCTAAATATATCATAATATCCTGATGTTTCACCCAATCACAAAGTCCCAGTCACGCTACTGTGTGTGACCAAATAAGAAGATTCGAATTGAGACATATTTTTTATTGCAGAGTTACCTCATCAAGTACGGATATGTAGCCCCAAGTTCTTTAACATCATCAGACGCTGTTCAAGAGCAAAGGAGCTTGAGAAAAGCAATTTTAGAAATGCAGAAGTTTTTGGGGTTGCCGCTGACGGGAAAGTTTGACGTAAGAACTCGCGCATTGATGCAAAAACCGCGCTGTGGCAACCCCGACCGTACTTCTGTATTGAGTGACAAAGTTCGAAAAAAGAGATATACAACCGTTGGTTCGAAATGGACAAAGTTGAAGATAACGTATTCGTAAGTAATTCATTTTTCACCAGCTATTGTTTAGAGATTCGATTTTGAAGAGGTTGAGAATATATTGAAACGTGTTATGATATTTTGAATGGTTATTATGAGAGACCTCTCATATACTTCCCTTTTGAACTTAGACCAGAGTGGCAAAATTAAGCTTCTCTGCTGCACCCGTGGAAAATGGGAGGGGGAAACCAATAAATAACATTACGTGATGATTACACTAAAAAAAAACAATAATAATGCTACTTCCAAGTATTTTGTGCCTGTAACATCCGTAGTGGCATCTGTATCGCTAATTGAAATGAGCATTGTGATTGGCTACTACATACAAATAACCGTTATAGAGTGCCGTGCTCGGTTTACGGCACATAATCGGATAAACTACCGTTATGCATCGTGCTTCGATCAGAATTTCTTTGCTAACCAGACAAAACAAAATTTCATTTTTGAATATTGCTGAATAAATTTGTTTTGTGGCTGGTTCTTCTTATATTTGGCAATAAAATGAATAAAATTTTCCGCAAACATGACGCAAAATTTTTATAAATACCTTTCTAGCATCGAAAAGCATTTTTGCAAAGATACATAAATTTTAATAGAAAGATTTATGCATTTATATGCCCCAGTCAGACATTTGATTTTATCAAAAATGAGTTACAGATGGACGTTACTAACGACGCGATCAGTCAGTAACAAATGCTTGACAATGTATTTATGACTGGGTGCACCTTGTCTTTTGGACAGTATATTTCAATCTCATATCTCGGCACAACGTAATTACCTCTCATTACACATTTCCTTATTGAGGTCGAGTTCCTGGTCAATCTATATTTAGCCCTAATTATTACACAACTAAGTGAGAACGTTGTTCTTTGCCATATTTTCTTTACATTGCATTTCCTCACTTACATTGACTGACTCGCATTTTCTCAGCTTTCCAATTTTCTTCCCCCTTATCCAGTCGGCTCTACGATCCATTTGTGGTTCATACCTGTCTAATACCGGTACTTTTCTATTGAAACCATGGCGTTCCCACGTTGTTGTCCAAATTGTTAAAGTTATTGACATTTTTCGCGGAAAAGCTGGTCTTGTTTGAAAAATGTTGAAAGTGATTTAAATGAAATGCGCGTGTGTGTTTTCCCTTCGCCCGTGCACAATTAAAAGAAAGCAATCATTTTATTAGGCGTGGCGCATACATGCATGTACAAGTACTACGCTTGACTGACAATTTAATATAGTATAGCCACGAATTGGAACAAATATTGTCAAAATTGGTATCTTGTAACAGTTTTTGTTCAAAGAGCAAATCCATGCTTGGGGAAAATAGATGTTACAATCTGGCGCGCGCAATGCCGCTGTCATAAAACGGTCGAGTAATATACGGATCTGACCGTTGATCAAGCATGAGCAAGGTCTTTTATATTATCATCTTTTCCCCAAGCCTGGTAGGAGAAATCTAATAATATAAAATTACGATATCGTTAATAGAATGGGATAGATAGGCTGATATCGCATTATACTGCGTCCCAATTTTAACGGGCACAGTCTTCCAATTATATCGTATTCGAAACGTCGACCTAATTACCGAAAACGCTCTTTTTCGTGATCTTCCATTACATTAAAAAGCAAAATGGGAGTTATTTTGTTCCGTAATATATATAATTCAATTTGGTCCAAAAATTTGAAATTAATTTGTTCTGAGGTAATTCAATTTGTACATTTTCAAGGAAATATCTGTACAGATTGGTTACAAAACTATTGGAGCATAAAGTCACGTGTTTTATTTTTCAAATGCAGCATGTGCTACATATGGATAACTCCAATGTGATACAGTCTATCCGCGGCACATCTTCGGATGGATGATTGGGATTTTATTTATTTTTTCAGATCAATGTTGTTACTCAATCAAAAATTTTATTTTGTCAATCATGCATCACGGATGAAGCGCGCCCAGTCGGCGCGATCCATCAGTGGCCCATGCTTGGCAAAACATGCCCCGATATAACTGAGGTAACATAATGACGTAGGTGTTGACCCGTTGTTCAAATTTAAATTTTGTTATTTTAATAAAAGTGACTTGTTAAATTGCCTTGTACAACAAATAAATGTAAATGGTTTCAAAATCACGGATTGGGAGTTAAATATAGAATCGCAATGGCAATGGACAAATACGGACTTCATATATTTAAATAGGAGAATAAGCGACATTGGAAAATCCAAATCTTGTATGTTTATTTTCAAAGTTCTGATGATTATTTTATAATTTTCGGGAGATGAACTCGAGAAAAATTTCTGGTTGGAAGGAAACGATATTATGAGCAATTCTTTTAGTAGGCGAAATTAATATTTTATGATTTTGAAATATTCGACATAGAGAAAAAATCAACATGTATAGCTGGAATTTATGATTTAATTTCTAAAGTCACAATTGAAAAAAACACACACAGGAGGCGCGTAAAATTTTAATACGTCGAAATTCGAAAATGCGGGAAAAAGAACGGTACGTAAAATATTTTTTTAATGTAATATAATAATTTTTATAAAGCAAATTCCAGTTTGAATCTATTTTTTTGCTTCTGAACCTTTGAATGAATAATTTCTCAATTGAAATTCTTTGTTTAATCCAAGATTAGGCTGAATTAGACACGCTCAAACTGCCGTCTTTAAAAACAGCACAAAATTCCTGCATTCCCGTGGTCGAATCGAACGAATGGTTGGTTACAACAAAAAAAGCCTACCCAGACAAAATTATTGATTTTTGCGATCTTAAATCCCCTCAAGTTCAAAACTAAATTTTGAAAATAAAACGTTGAATTCTATTCGGCCATTAAAATGTTTTCGAGGTTTTAATGCATTTCCAACTAAAATATGAGTTTAGTGACATGAAAAACTTTTATATAACTTTCCGAAAAATGTTTTGTTCTGTATTCACTGTAACAAACTTGAAGGAAATTTACCGTTAATTTGCAGTAATTGTAGATTTCCGAAATTGGTAATCGCATGTTATTTAAGATTTATGTCAGGTATGGGCTATTGATGGATCGCACTTTGGTGATGTGTTCTATCAATATCCGTAATTATCCCCAAAAGTCGGTTTCATACTTTAATTTTAGTATTTGAAGTAAATTCACAGTCTCAAAGAGGCAATTTTATTATGATATTCTCTGATATATTTTTGTTCGTCAGGCAAGTTATCCATTTTCAGCCTTCTTGAACTATATCACGAGTTTGCTTTTCGAGGGTTTTTCCTTCGAAAACATGTTCCCATCAATATGCCTATACACTGTAAAAAAGTACAGTAAATTCACTGGTCAATTGCATATTTCCAAAATTAAAAAAACGCAATGTTGATGATATTCAAGCCAATTATGGGCTGTTGCTGGACCGCACCTTCGTGTTCCGTTCCATCAACACCCCATATTTGGTCCAACAAAGTCAATTTTGAATTATCTTAAAAATTACTTACAAAGACCAGTTAGTTCGTTGCATTTTTGTTACAGTGTATTTGATATTTGCTGTGGTACGATGCATCTATTTACGACCACGCCATTGAATTGCACTGCGTTTATGAGGTTCATACACCGTCCATAGATCACATAAGACTACTCTTTCTTTTTCCTGAGTGAAATATAAAGTAATCTTGCTTGAGTCCCAGACAGGCAATTACGACGCCTTCCTTTATCAATAATTTAGTCTTTGTTGATTAAAGCCAAAATTTTCCAATTCTCGTCGATCGATCGAGCCTTAAGGGTACACTCGTGCTTCCTAACGTGAATATACAATGCCAAGAACGAAGAAATTTCTGGGTTTCAGAATTTAGAATTAAAATGATTCGATTCAAGGCAATTCGATCTGACTGATGGAAATTAAACTTGAATATAATCGAGATTTAAATCTCATTAGCGCTGTTATGCATAGATACTTACATATGTGTTTTCGTTTCGATGTAAAATGATTATAGCTCTTATATCTTTTGTGTCAGACACAGGCGTAGGAAAAAAATGATCGGGACAAAAAGTTGCCCAAGAAAACCAACCCCATTCAACTATGTATTGTGTTATAGTATATGATTCGCAAGGGTTATATTCAGACATCTCATTTTTTATTTATCTTCGATAAAAACATGGATGAAATATTCGAAAAGTGTCACAAAATGGCTTATACCAAAACAGCTACGAACATCCCTCCTTTTCTTCAAGATAACTTCAAAATTATTTTTTGATTATACACAAGTTTTAAATTTACAAAAGTATGTTCTTCAAAATGTTCTCGGGTAAAACACCAAAATCAAATACGTCAAACGTTCAACAATTCTACCAATCTGATATTCTTGTGACAAACCCGAAAAGATTTCAACTGACTGTTGTCACTTTCATTACGCACAGACGGGCAACCACCACGATACGAATGCTGTAATTCCCCTGTGGTGTGCCATAGTGTCATTGGAATTTTATCTCAGTGGACTTCGTATGATGAAGCACCCTAATCAGAAATTTTATTTTGTCAAGCATGAGTTATAGATATTGATGTCATTGACTCATACTTAACAAATCATATGAGCTTTTCTAATTTAACGGCAAGATAATTGACAAAAGAAAGTTAAAACGACAGTTTTAATCTTTATGGATGCTATACACGTCCCGGTATGGCCTTAACCCCTAATGGTAGATCGCGGTGAAGATTACCTCAAATTTGACGTTTTTGCCACAATTTTATCCTTATACATGAGGTTATAAGGGATAAATCGATCTTAAATTAACGTGTTTCATGTCTTTCCCTTATTTCCACTCGTTGGTACGTTGCATGGGTTGCTCTGAAAAACATCTCAAATTTAACACACCACACGTGTGAAATGTGTCAAATAATAGTAATCCCTACCTAAAAAGTAAACTTTGCCATAAACCCATCAAATTTGAATACGTAAAGTGTTACACCGCCATAAAATTTTGGATTCTATTCAACTTCTAGCAAAATAAGGTCGATCAATGATTTTTTAAGCATGGATCGCGCCGCCTTTTCGCGGTTTATCGATGGCTCGTGATTAATAAAATATAATTTCTGAACCTACAGTAAAATATTGGCGAAATATGATTTATAAAGTATTGGCCACCTATATACAACTCATCTGTGGACTGTGCTCGATAAATACAATCTTCAAACTTGAGAATTCGGTTTTAACAAAATCTTTGCATCGTTGATATCTCAAAGTATTACACAGCAGTTCATCAATCGTCAACAGCGGTCTGCGATCAGTTAAGTACGTCATTACTGCCCTCAATATCTCAATTCATAAATAACCGTTTTCTCAAATGGTTTCTTAGCAATCATACCTTGTGGAGCCCGGGTCATAGATAATATACGCTTTAAATAAAGTCGTGGCCTAAGTACTCATGTCGAAAAAGAAATACAGATCTCCAGTCGATTTTAAATATTGTAGTATTTAACATCTGCGCTCTATGAAATTGAATGATATCAAGACTATGGCGCAATATTAATTATAATTTACCACAGTATGAGAGTCTAATATCAATCGTGAAAGGAACTTTCTTTTTGAGGCTACTTTGGTGCAAAGAACGGAAAGAACGGAAAAGCTAATGTAGGTCGAATTGTACTGACCACTGACGTTGCTGGGGCATTAGGTTGAGTGCAGTTGCTCCATTTAAAAGAGCGAGTGTTTTCCTATTTATCGGTCATGCGCTTTAGCCAGTTAATTTGTCTTTGCTGTAAGACAACAACAAAAAATATTGCATTCAGTGTTGACTGTGATGCATCGTGTTTCATCCATCTGCTCAGTTTACTACATACATTGACCTTTTTTAATAAGTTCCACAAACATGCTACCAAATCCCCCGCTTGAAATTTGAACCCTTGCCCTAAAAAGGCGCTATCCGATTATGGTGTCCGGTTTTCGACAGACATTTCTATAGTCGGGATATCACACTGAATGATGGAAATACACGATTAAAATAGTTGTAAAATTAACTCCAAAAACATAGAC
Source organism: Styela plicata (assembly GCA_963675895.2). Classification (NCBI taxonomy): domain Eukaryota; kingdom Metazoa; phylum Chordata; class Ascidiacea; order Stolidobranchia; family Styelidae; genus Styela; species Styela plicata. Next base: position 12,152,568 of record OZ023143.1, on the reverse strand, counting down.
GTTATTTATACTTAGTAAGTTAAATCAAACATGGCCTTACCATATTATTACCAACGCGACTACAAAATTAGCAATTCCGAATTAATATCGTAATGATAAATGGGGAAATACTCTGTCTGTCGCATAATTTACCAATACCATTAATATGGCTCACTTAGCGATGAAGGATTTAATCCGACACTAAATGAAGATAAACGAGATATAGATAATATGTGGGTGTAAATTATCATTGGATTGGTAGTGTGATCAGACGTAGTTCATGTTACTGGTGTTTCGAGGAAAATTTACTGCTCGAAGATTATTTTTTTTTCAAGCATGAGCCAATGATGTACTGCGCCTCCAAAGCACAATCTAACATTGGCCCATGCTAGACAAAGCGATAGTCCGCATTTTTATGATTCGTTTGTTTGTGAATACTGCTTGATGGGGAATTTTTTACAGCGCTCAAAAGTTACATATTGTTGCTGATGTTTATGTATTCGACTAGGGTTGTGACGAATTTTCTCAGTGGTTTCGTATCCTATTGCTGGAAGTACGAAGAGTATGATGGGAAGCAGAAAATTTGATTTGACCTAAACAAAATTATGCCGGGATTAGATTTCGGACTGAGAAAAATCCCGTTTGTGTGTGCCCTGATTTTAAGTATATTTTGAAACTTTTTAATAAGATAATGGAAACACTTGTCATTTATTAAATCTTCAATATATTTTTGAAATCATATTGAGTCACATTGGGAGAGATATGTTACGATCTGATTTGATATGCAGTTCAAATATAAATGCATCTGACAATGACTCTGATAACACTAGTTGTTACTCTGTTTTTTTTTGCATTTTCCAAATAGCTAAATTTATCCTTCTTATTATTTTTTAGCATCAACAATTTCACGCCGAAGGTTGGTAAAGATGGAACGCATCAAGCGATTGATAAGGCATTTAGTGTTTGGGCGACCCATGCTCCTCTCAATTTCGTCAAAGTCAACAAAGACGACAACCCAGATATCGTCATCCTGTTCGCCAGAGGTTATCATGATGACAACACAGCATTCGATGGAGAAGGAGGATATCTAGCTCATGCTTTTTATCCTGGTCCAGGAATTGGTGGTGACACTCATTTTGACTCAGATGAACCCTGGACAATCAACAAAGCACCGTATGAAGGTACGTCATTTTTTTATGTCAACTCGAACTTTTATTTTCTACTATGTGACCATTTTGTTTCCACTTTTGTTCGCTTGAGACAGCAGTAGGCTACTAGCTTTTTAGAAACTGGATGCAATGAATGAAAATATAAGAATTTGAGTCGAACACCTGTTCTCATTAATTGTTCTAATTGGGATACTAAATGTTAGTGCCTTAATAAAAATGGAAATCCTAAAAATACCGATAATTTGCATCTTCATTTTTTCAGTATCAAGTTGTATATTCGCGATCTCGCGTCTTTTGCCACGCACCGAATATTAGCATATAAATGCGGCATCAGTATGCCTACAATGGTTCTAATTTGCTCTACTATTGATGTGCAAACGATGTTTTATTTTGCAAAATAAAACATCGCTTGTACATCACCGGTTGAGCAATTAGAATCCTTATGATTATCCCTAGTGTCTATCTCTATATGTTCACTTAATATGTTCTCTTCAGTGTTATTTCAAATTTGGAATGCAACTCGCAGCGATTTGCAACCTGTCTGCAAAATGTAATATTTGAGTTAGTTATTCAAAAACCTGGCAACGTTTCCATTTGGAATCCACAATAGGTTCCTTCCTATTACAATTGGGGTCAATCGAACACAATTGAAAAGAAATATTTGGGTCGAAATCCGGTACGCCTAAAATAATCACAATACAAATGTTATGTCTGTCAAATGTTAGCTATTTATAATAATAAATTGGCTTTTTCCGTGAAATATTTCTTATTTGCTAGTTACTTTGCATTGTTTCCAACTCTTAACTTCTAACTTTTTTCAACTTACTGATATTAGGTATTTTAAAATGATTCAGTTTGAGAGATATATGAGAAATATTTGAAGAGTTAAGATAGTAAAAATATTTCATTTTGCACCAAAATCATGATGAATAATTAACAGCGTAGAAATTGGTATATATTATGATTCTACTGCGAAATCGGTCACTATTTCTTGTTTTGAATATTGGACCTTTGCCAACTATTGACTTTTTGATTTTAATTTTTTTTTGTTTTTCACTGGGAAATTTTTTGGATGTTGTCTTCTTATATTCCATCTAATCCCAATCTCATAGAAACAGGTTGTTGCATGTCAAATTTTGACATAATACATCATTTTAAAGCTTGCAAATGTCAAATTGCGGCATAGAGCTTTGGTCACACACTTCCTGCCAACAATATCCTTCCATATATGGTATGATTATTAATACATTGACATTATACCTGGACAATATGGTGTTGGTTGTACTCCAACGAGGAAGTTGGATTTTTATTGCTCCTGATCGCGGACATGAATCATGATCTGCTTTACTTTTTGACATTTATAATATGCAGTTTTGGCTGCTTTCCAGCATAGTTATGAGGATTATGCTATGCATTCGGTATCCGATTTGAACACGCTTGCAACGGTTTTTTTTAACAACCCCAGATCGTTCCTTTTGTGAGGTACCGTAACTTGTCGTACAGCGGAGTTCAACTACAATTACTCCACTCAGGTTTAAAATTGAACGATATCGTAGCAGACAGATGCCGATGGCTTCGCAGGTTGAAGATAACGGGTTTGACCTGATATGTCCCACTCGTTAACCCAAACCTACCATTTAATCGAGGGTGTACCAACTTTGGCCGAACGGCAAAGCAGTGTCTTTCCGACAACACTAACCGAGTTCGCTCGTTTGACCGCTGATGAGAAAATTTGAAAAATCTTAGATTTGAAGAAATTGCTTATCTAATCTTATCTCCTCTAAATCAGAGAATAAACTATCAGAATATCTTTCGTTAAGGATTGGTACATTTATATAGATTCACTTGATGAAATATTTTGAGGCAAAATATTTAATATCAATTTGGTGATGGTCATTCATCTACAATTTGGTCACTGATTATGAAATCATCATTTCGAACCCAGCACGACCATTAGTCATGAATTTGGACTTATGTATGAGAGCATGATCAAAAATCATAATTTAAACGATGTCAATTTCCAATTGCCGCTAATTTGCTCTCTGATTGGCTGACGTACATCCGTATACGGAAGTGAGTGAACCCTACTACCGGAAGCTGTAGGGTCATAAACCTCAAATTCGAGCCACGATTTCGACTCTGTAAAACGTATGTACCGGAAATAGTACAGAAAAGTACCATGTAAAAAATAATCAGTTAATCAAATATCATTGGTGAGTTATTGTGAATACCAGTATGGTTTAAACAGAAATTGCAAGTGTTGGACAAGCATAGGGCAATGGTAATTCGTTCCTTAACGTCTCGTACTATCAACATCTTTCACGTATATTTTTTAATTTACAAACTCGAAAAGCTAAAGTCAAATAAAATTGATGCATTTCTCTCCAATTTATGACCCCGGTGTTCCAAAAAAGTAAATTTTGCGACATGGTACCAATATTTACTTAAAGATTAATGCGCCTTACACATATCCGCGGTCGCTTGTTCTGTCAAACGATTTCCTCTTTCCAAACATTTTACAAATTATTATCATTCATGGGCCACGCTTGTTGAACTATCTTTCAATATTTCTATTAACAAACCTTTTCTCAAATGTTGATATTATAGTTTGCACAATATCCTATTTTTCCCACGTAAATTGCGTCACGGCGTCCCGTATGAATCAAGGTGACGTTGCGTAAGTAACACGGTACGTAAAATGTCGATTGCGTCTCGTTGGTGAAGCCTCATTCCCGGGCGTATCTGTGGTCGTCGGTAACTTTGATTTTGTTGCCAAATATATTTGAGTGCATTAAAATATATTAATATGACATACCGGTGGCGCAAGGTGGAGTTCAAAAAAATTTATTCCGCTTGGTAGAAATATCTTATATTAAGTATAGACCACCGGTGAATCGCGTACCTAAACTAAAACTCTGTGAATGCTTGATTAAGTTTTTGACGATGCGTGAAGATAAAGGGTAATGTTTAAAATAAGAAAACGTCTTGCATTTAAAGGTAAACTGTTCCAAAAATACAGAAAAATTACTGTCCAATCGCAGCATTTCTATTTTTCTGAAATTCAAAACTTCCCCGTTGAAGCGATATGAGCATGTGTTCTTGATGCACCACTATTCGGGCGGCACGCTCCACCATAAGCCTATAATTGGTCGAAAGTCGATTTCTGGGTTTTGTTTCAATATAACCAATTAAAATAACTGTGAAATACGTTAATTTTACCATATTTTTGTTGCAATGTATCAATAAAGAATGTGGTATGTGTCATATTATGTTTATTTTGTTATTTCTAGGCAACATGACGGCCAAATTTCGACTCGACGCGTTTTGTTATAGTTGATTTCAAGTCATTATTAATGCGCTCAATACGAATATTCAATTTTTTTATTAACACAAGATTGTAGCCATACCATACGCGCTTCAACTAAAATCAATATTTAGAATGAAAAAATGCGCTACTGGTCAATGGTCATCTAACAAAGAAAATTCATTTTGACAATTTTCAATTCACAAAATCGTTTAAAAATTGATTTGCGCTACAACCATTTGTTTTTCAACAATTCCTGTCGTATTCCTTTCGGCCAAGCTTAAACCACGGCGGAGTCGATTCCCAACGACGTGTTTCATCAATGGTCCATACTTGTCCGTCCGAACATGACTGACAAAAAGTTCTTGTTCTGTTTGAAAGAGCAAAATAAATTCGAAAAGAAAAGTTTTTGTCTAGCATGAGTCACATATGGACCGCGCCTTAACGGCGCGATCCATCAGTGAATCATGCTAGACAACACTGCGTTAAACTTTGGTTTCGTGAGGTTCTCTAATCACCTAAGCGACTTCATCCAATTTGAAATTTTTAAATTCTATTTAGGCTCATATATCTCAGATTTATTCACAAATCATGTTTTTTAACCTGGGATCGAAATCCATAATCTAATTTTAAACCGGTAAATCCAATTACCTTCGCTTTGTTGCGACAGAAACGTCAAATTTCAAACCAGTTTGTCGCAATTAAAGGGTGTCACTGTGTTTTAAATTTTATTTTCTCCAGAAAATAAATCTATGTTATCTACTGATTGCTTTTTTATAGAAATCAATAGGCCGTAAATGTCCGATTACAAAGTTTAAAATTTTGTATTATCCTTCTTTTGTATTATTTTTCCAAATATATTTGATCTCGCCTCACTCGATACCATTTTCTCTGTTACCCGTTTTCTTCTCAGATTAATACCTAATTATTAAAACTCTTATTTTGTGTCAAATATGAGTTCCGCTCTGGGCTTGTGAACGATGAAGTCTCCAAATATTTTGCGTTTGGTTAATCTTTTGTATTTTGTTCAACTTTTAAATACGAGACAATCACAAATATCCATTTTTGAAATTCAGCTTGTAACAAGGACAACGCAAAATATAAAAAAATAATGGTCGACAAGGTTCTTTTTTGTCTTTATGAACCATATTCAATATTTTAGTTCATTTGCACTTCGTTTGCCTCATTTTATCAGTACAGTCGTTGCAATTTCTAAAATTTTTGCTTCTTCGTTATAATTATGCCATAGCTAAATGATAAAAGGAATATGTGTGTGTACAATGCATATAATATGCATCATAATAATATATGAATCCCGCTCAAGAAATAGGAAATGTTATCGTCCTGTCTGAAAAAATAACGCGATGTATGTTTTGTTCTTTGTGGGCCTGTGACGGATCATCGCCTGTTTTATATATTGTTAAAATGTATGTTAAAAAATTAGCGCATTTCAGTTCGTATTGGAGTTAAGTTGCATCCAATAGGAATTTTATTTTGTGAATCCTAACAAAATTTTGCTCACGCGAACTATTAGCAACTCTCTGGACCATATTTGTCAAAACCTCCTAATCGGAAATTTTATTTTGTCAAGCCTGCGCCACAAATGGACCGCGTCTAATCGACGCGATCCATCAGTGACACACACTCAACAAAAGATGCTTTCGCAAAAATTTTACAATCAGATGCTTAGTTAAAAGAAATATTTTTTATGCTTGTTTTCGAATAACGGTGTCTCGTGTCGCTTGAAATTGTATGGTTTTACATAAATTCACACACTCCTTTACACCATGATCTGTCTTTAACCTCTCGAGAACATAAAATTTAGATGAGCTAGGTACTCGATATCGTGTTACATACAACGTCAAAAGTTCGTTATGCCAAACTACTTTAAAATTGGGTAATGATCATCTCCGATCCATATAAACTCAACATATAGTAGGCCTCTTAGATTTTGCGTTTACATGGATCAGAAACTAGAAGGTGATGTCTGTCCCACATAAGGTGAAATTTTGAAAATATATACTTAAAATCTGACAGCTTATCAAATTTTGAAATGGGCGTAGTGAAAAGGACATTCAATCTGTAGCGGCGCTTGAATAAATAAACAAAACTGAAACCTGTAATTTGTTGGTTGTCGGCAATGTACCCCATTGTATAATTAGTCCACATCACGGTTGCAAGACATCTTTTATATTAAAACCTGATTTCTTATCACAACGTATATCTTGCACGTTGTGGGCGAAGATTAAAAGGAAGCAGATAGATGGTAGATGTTACTAACCAAGTCAGATACCCTTAACTGCACTCTACTTTAGCAGTTAGGTTATGCATGAAATGTTTTCTTCTAATGGTACAATTTCTGGTATTGCCATTATGGCACTTCGTCATATTTGAGTATTACTCGATATAAATGAACAGTTTCTGACTTCGAATTGTGAATATAAATAGATTCATAGGGGGGTCTGTTTATTACAAAAACTGCTTACGAAATCCTTACACAGGCCATTTTGCCAATAACTGGACCCCTGCTGTAATCATATTAAATCACTTTCTATTTCGTTATGACCAACAATTTGGCAGGAAAGAACTGGATGTTATATTATTATTGTAATTGACTCAATAAAATTTGGATTGCTCACATTTCGATAGTTTGAATAGTCAATGTCAGAATGACTTATGTTTACTCAGACGGTATAATATTTCGTGGTCTATTTTTGACCACATCCCACGTATGAATTAGCTGACTGTGGGATAGCACATACGTGTGACAATATTGACTAAGCAAATCACTTTACAATAAGCTTCGTTTGTTAAGCATGGGTCACATATGACTCACGTCCCGATGTGCTAATAATCAGTGTCCTATATTGAGAATACATTGTAGAATTTGCATTGAAAGTAATTTCGTCTGTTGATTATTCTTGATTTGATCGATTTTGCAGTGGAATCATGATTGATATATGCCAAATTTTACATTGGGAGAATTTAACAAAATTATGAATTAGCTGCAAAAAATGGGTAAACTATCAGCAATATCGTACATCTAAAGTTTTGAAACATTATTTTTTTAGTTCGATAATTTATAATTCCGTTTAAACTACACACTCTAGACAACCCTAGTTGATAAACATTCTACAGATTATATCGTTCAAGTTAGATTTTGATCTATTTTTTTTTAATTTTCAATTGAAGATATGTATCGAGATTGCTGTTCAATGTGAACAACTTTCTGAATCAAGTTCTTCGCAAACATCATTAGTTTCCTACATATTGCATTGCAATATCCGGTACGCGTGATCTTGAGTATTAAAGAGACTCAGGCCACCTCTACAATGTATCATGTTTTTTGTCTCGTGCGCGTGGGTCGTGTTCCTCTTTCGGGATCGTGTCATATCAGCATGTTTTTTTTTATTGTCCGAGCAGTTTTGACCGGAAATGATGTGATTTGACGACTAGGTACAATATGGTACTGGCCAATCGAACGTGTTTTTCTTAAATTGCGAATTTGTAGCCTATTTGGGTGACCTGATGGCATTTTAAAACCCACTACTTGTTGAATTTTAAGATCTGGCGTATTATTTAGTTCTAATCTGACATTTTATTTTGCCAAGCATGTGGCACCAGTGACCATACTGTACGAAATATGTTTAATAAAATTTCTGGCTAGGTAGCAATATATTTGCAATATAAAGTAGACCAGGTAAATCAGTAAATCTAACGAACCATATACTTTGACAAATAGGCGAAGGACGTAGAGCCGAAAAGAGAACAACTAATGGCCACCTAATAGCAAAGAGCTACTACATGATGTAATATGAATAACTGCACTCTGAGCAGAAAACATTTCAACCCGAGCTGAACTTCTGTGGTGTAGTGCAGTGAGTGGTATCTGTCCGGGGCGATGGTAAACCATGTACCTCTCCTTCTTTTCCTTTTAGTCGCAGGGAATATGTAAGGACACTTTAAAACCTACAGGGCTAATACTACATATAATTTTTTCCCGCGACCAGGTAGTGTTATGCCTATTTTTGGATAGCTGGGTATGCAGAGAAAAAATAATTGCTGATATTTAGCCTTTTTAGCTTTTCCATAATTTTGTTATTCAACTCATATATGTAATTTGCTCGATGCACTAACATGGCTCTTAATGTTAATGAACAAAAATGTTATTAATAAAGCTTGGCAACTTTTCACAATTTGTGATACAATGCGTTGTGAACATTATTACAAAGCCTTTGGTTTTGGCCAGAGCGGAACAGTTGTTGACTACTATACAACTATTGCCCTTTATTGCATTAACATTGTTACATTGACAGTGTACTGCACATTACACACTGCCGCCCCGACTCACCAAATCCCAAGAGGGTGCGCGGAGTCACAAAATAAAGAATGCGGGTCGTATTATCTTTCTTACAAGTCCGGATGCGCTGCGAAATCTCGCGGGACATTAGGGACCAGACAATAGTTCAGTTTCCATTTGTTAGACTGTCACTTTCTAAGCGGCCTGTATTTTTACGCATATCTTATCTTCATGTCTTGTCATGGTGCTAATTATTTTTTTTTTACACATGGCCAACGATATACGTTGTCCCAAACCAGCAAAACAGAATAAATTTTTGCCGATCACATGCCGCATATGATTCGAAGCTAATCGTCGCTATCTATCAGCGACTCATACTTAACAAAACATGTTTGTATTATATGTAAAATATAGGCAGAAAACTTAGATCAAAACGTGTTTTGTCAAATAAGTGCCACTGATGGAATGCGCCACTGAGGCGAAGTCCATCTGTGGCACATACTTTGCAAGATAAAAATTTTGATTATTGTGAAGGCCTTTGGCACATGCTTGCCCCAGTTTCTATTGTGTTCTGACGCATTCACACTTGGAATCCAGTCCCGTTACGAGTTACTTAACGGCTCCTTAATGACCACATTTGAAAAATAGAATTTTTCCCAGTCCCAGAAGACAATTGATGAAAAATGACTTGACTTGTTTGCAGACATATTTTAACAAAGATTCATTTGTTTACTAATTTGCCATTTTTCTTTCTTTGTGTTTTGTTTTTTAGTTTAATATTTGACTCGAACAAAGTTTGATCATAGAATATATGGAATACCTATTATTAATGCTTTTGTTAAATATCTATATTTTTACGGAAACAGAATATATCAGGCTTAAAATAAAATTTATTTACCGTGCCGTGAAACACAGGATTCACAATTGGATATATACAATAGCAATGTAACAATCAGCACAGAAAACAATAGTGAAATTGTAGTGTTTGCCACAAATCAACAGTAATACCGTTTTGTGATATTTTTTTGTTGATTTTTGAAATCAACGAAGTCGAATTCTTTAGGTTCTCACAAATTTTTGTTTTTTCAGAGCAATATTTTAGGTGTCATGTCTGAGAATTTTGTATTTTTGTTCATATCTATGATATGTCTTACATTTCTGTTTGCAATGTGTTACGACTCCTACCTCGTGTTTGTCGTCTCCACGCGTTTAAGATTGAAAGTTCAGTTTGTCGATCATGGATCACAGTTGGACCGCGCTGCTTTAGCGCGGTCCACCTGTGATTCATACTCGACAAACATACATTATGTCGCTTTTTAACCACGAATATTCCCCCGGAACTGGTGGTTGCCGGAGTCCTAAATTATTCATGAGTACCTCCTATGTTTCTGGCAACTATAGAACCGACGGGAATAGCTCATCGGTTTACGTTAGAAGCGTGACATTAAATTTCTCGTGAAATAATGCACGGGAGTTCTTTCGACCTCACAGAAGAGGGTTTTAATTACTTCACACCCAAAGGGTCGATTTTGTTTTTTCGTATATGCTTATATTGCTTTTGACCTCAAATAAATATGGATATTGACTCGCAAAACATTATCTTGCCTTGACAAGCTTGAACCATATATAAAATACTAAATTTGCATATATATATATACTTCCTCTGTGCAAGTCTCTTTTTGTACCGGCGTATTAAAAAATGCAGGCCGGGGACATGGGAAAATTGAGGCACACAAGGTAATTTTATCATGCGTGCAAAATTTTGGTTACACGGTTTAAGGACATTACAAGAACTTTATGGCTATTTTGAATCAAAATACCTGTTTTGGTTATTGTCAATGTTAGTACTAAAATTCTTCAATTTTATCAAATTTCTGATAAACTGTCTGATCTGTGCGATCGGCCTGCTGTGCTCTAACTACTGTGTTCTAACTGCTTGTTGTTGAGGTAACGTCGCTTTTAATTTAGATAAAAAACAACCCTTCTGTTTTGAGTTTGTTACGTTATTTCAATTTATATGTAAAATTAGAATAAAACTTTAATTGCACAAATAAATTCTGAGAATTCTGAGAAGATAATATATGAGATTTTGTTAACGCAAAATTTCGAAAATGGCGGCACTTTAGTTTCTTGTGTGGTCTTTGGTAAGAAAATTAATGTCAAGTTTAGTCTTGTTGAGCATGAGCCACTGATGGACCGCGCTAGAAAAGCGCGGTCCATCTGTGGCTCGTGTTCAAAAAACAAGATAGCCATATATTTGCTATGTTACATTGAATTGTGCATATTTGTCCAGTACAATCGCGTAACAGCTGTTTTACATTATTGTGGTGAGGTGCGTTGACAAGGGTCAGTGCGAACTGAAAGTGGCGTAAAAATGTGGGTTCCTGTCGTAGTAAACCTAAACAAATATTGTTTTTGGAATTATTTTGTCCCAAAACATCTCCATTTGAATAATGGATGCCGTTGTTGTGACTCGGGATGTAAACTTATGGATTTAGAATCGTATCATTGCATACACTAACATTGGATCAATGTTTCCTTAATGAATGAATGATTCAGTATCAAATACTATTTTTCTATATCTTTTTTTTTTTGTCAAAAATATGTATAAAAAAATTCAAAAAAATGGTAGTTCACTGTGTCAAGAAGACAGTAAATTCACCGTTGATATGCAGTAATTGTATAATTTGAGCTTGCCAAATTGATGAGATAATTCCCAAAACCTGTTGATCAACCTGCATTCGATGCCGTGTTCAATAAAAAGCCCATATAAATTTCATTGTTCGTTTCATTAGCACAGAGTAAATCACTCCCCAAAAGGATTTTAGAGTATTTTTGTTACAGCATGTGGATGGAAATGATTCGGTCTGATTTTCGAAATTATAATATTGAAGTCAATTGCCCAATTACCAAATCTAAATTACCCAGAGCTGGACCAGATTTACCGCCGACATCCATCAGTGGTCCATACTTAACAAATGATGCTTCGGCTTTTTTGTATTGTTGCCAAGGCGAATACCATGGTGGACTACGGGCGTTTGAAAAATTTTTTGTAAGCATACCCAGCGAGCGATTTCATTTTGTATTTTACCGCAAGCGAGACACAGATATGGGAGTTTCCAACTCGGCCAGAAAAATTGCTCTATACATATTTTGTTGGGTATGAGTCACTGACCGCGACTTCGCGGCGCGATCCATCAGTGGCGCATGCTTGACAAATTGAAGTCTTTATTAGATCTCAAATTCAAATTTTTTTGAACTTATTTTTCGTAACAAAATCATGACATGTTTATTCAAAATTTCCCATAACAACCTCCTTTTCCCGCACATATAATGCGAGGAGGCGTCATAAATCCATTCATAATTAATATAAAAGTACTTATTTTTTAGGGAATGACCTCTTTCTAGTAGCTGTCCATGAACTCGGACATGCACTCGGACTTGGACATTCACCAGACACAAATGCGATCATGGCCCCTGTATATCAATATCACGATACGTCGAATTTTCAACTTCCTCAAGATGACATAAATGGAATACAGATTTTATACGGTGAATTTTTTGTTTTGTTTTATTAGCAAATTAGAATAAAATGACTCAAAATGAGAAAAATAGGCCGAATCCCGTAACATGCCTTAGGTAATTCTTAATGTCATTCATTTGTATGTCAGCACTGCTGCAAGAGAAGAGCATATCTCAAACCAACCACGGTAACCATATATTTTTTTCATAGACGAGTTTGGGTTTTATCAAAACAACAATCTTGATTTAAAATACTCCTATCATATTAGGCTTCAAAGATTTGACATAAAAAATCTAAAGTAGTGATGAAAAATACATTGTGTCAAGCAAGACTCTCGAGCGTGTCTCATAGCTGGAAAAACATGAATATCAAATTTTTTTCCCCGTTTTTCCGAGATTTTTCAGACGATTTGTTTTCTTCCTGTGCTAGAACTTAACGTCGATTTTTTTGAATAAACTAAAGGAGTTTCAAGAAGGCTTTACAGTTTTTTTGCAGAACTGATCATTAGATAGGTGCTTTTTCGAAAAATTTGATAATATCTGATAAAACGTATTTTCTGAGGGTGTAGTGGAGAGTAACTGATTAATATTCTTTCGTGTTAAGTCGCTCCCAAGCGTGTATGTTATTAATAAATTGGGTAACTAATATCCACTATTAAAGTAAAGAGCTACATAAATTATCAACCACCATAAATGATGATAAATCCATGCACTTGCTTTTACTTTTAGCCCAGCCCACGCGCCTAAGAGGCGTTTGTTCATACACAAGTAACCTTAATCTTGTTTCTACATTTCAGGAATTCTGTCCCCTCCTCCCTCAGCCGTTCCCCCTATTTCTACCACCTCAAGTACTACCAGTAGCACAAGACACATAAGCACATCTACGTCAACTTCAAGGACAACGACAACTACAGATAGAACTACTAGAAGTACTCCAAGATATACACCCAAGATATTTACACCGTGAGTTCATTTTGCTCTCTTTTTTCTTTCCGGTTTTATGTACTATTTATTGAAATTAAATGCAATATTATATTATAAATTTCTTTGATTATATTTAAATATTCTCAATAAAAAATAGGTTTCGAAAATATTTCGAAAATTTACTTTAAATGATTATAAATATGCGAAAGTACTGCACAATTTGCAGAAATAAAAAAAAATCAGTTTGCAGAGACAAAATTCTCTACTGTTATCAAACTCGAAATGGCTAATGACGTCAATATTTATAAAGAAAAAACAAGAAATATTGGCGAAAAATATAATTTTCAATCATACTTGTTATGCGTTGTTCAATTTTATCTTTCTCGCTAAAAGAGTACAGTTTTTTGTGCAGAATCGTTTTAATCTCTGAATAGTTTTATCAAGCATGGACCAAGAGATAGATCGCGCTTCTGAAGCGCGGTCCATCTATGGGTCATGCTTGATAAACAAATCCCAAACAAACAACAAAATCTGATTTTTTTAAGCCAAGTTTTTCTCAATAAACAACGGTGACCTATATTATCATGCATATTATTAAATAATATGATCAAAATCTTTAACAGAACGATAACAACATGTTTTTCAAATTTCAAGCTAAATACGGAACTGTATTTCTGTGATATAATTTATATAAAATGAGAATTAAAGAGTTTTATGCAAATTGCAGTAATAAAATGATATGAAAATGAATATTCTTAAAGAGGAAATGCTGATTGGTTTATTAACCTTCAAATAGAGTTGACCGAATATATTTGGTTCGATTCGCGACTTCATAAAGTATTGGATTCGATTTTTCCAACAATTTAAAATTAACAGCGTCCAAAATGTTTAAATTTTCTGAAAATTTAAGGGTTTTTGATGTATTTTACAATTTTCTGAAAACATTCCGTTTGTTTATTGTAAAGATATAATTGGGATATTATATTCTCAGAAGTTGTTCGATTCGATTCTGAAATTGAAAGATATTCGATTTTGGCTCCCCTTTCCAATCTCAAAAAATGATATGTCGATCTTGAGCCACGAATAGAAAACGGTTTGAAAGAGTGTTTCGTGTTTGGTTCGAGTTTAACAGAGTATATGCCAAAATTTAGTATTTTACAGGTGCACAAAACAAATTTTTTTGGCCCCAAGTATACGTAAATTCAAGTCAAATATTTTCAAGCTTTTCGGCCCTTCTCCTGGTCTCCGAGAAAACAACAAGAGCAGTTAAGCGAGCAAGGAAAATCGCATTACCTATTCTGCATAATTAAGTAGAAGTATTTCGAAAGTTTAAATTATTTATGATTTGGATGAAAAAATCGAACCAACGTTGCGTGTATAGGCATGTGTTGCATGTAACTTGAATTGAAGTATTTGAAAATGTTACGCACAGTAAGTACCACAGCACATTGCAAAATCTCGGTGGTTTGACGAGCATGTAAGGAATCCTATTTAGTTTTGCGCAATAAACGAAAACTCAACCCAGCGAGAAAAAAATCCACAAAGCATCTTTTGTTAGGTATGAGTCACTGATGGATCGCGTCGATGAGACGCGGTCCATCAGCGGCGCATGCTTGACAAAATGTAATTTCTAATTGGGGAAAATATATTATGATAAGAAGAATTTTTTTTATTGGATTAACATTTTGGTAGGATCATAGTCCCAACTATCTTTGTAAACGTACCTGTGTATATTGATTTAGTTTCGATAAAGGGAGATGTGCCTTGCTAAGTGATACACTCTTCTGCTTTACCAAAGCATTATAATACGTGGTAGATGGTTTTACTATCACTCATGGCAGATATCACTCACTACACTTTACCACAGCGGTTCAGTTCTGTTTGGAATGTTTTCGCTTAGAGTGCAGTCTCTGGTACCACATCTTGGAATGGCTCTTCGCTATCAAGTCGCTATTATTTTGGTCCTTTTAGGCACTTTTTCCGGCTTTGCTCATGGTGAATTTCAATAAAGAACGGTATTTTCATCACGCCTTATTGTTCTGTGCGAACATGCAGCAAAGATCTTCAAAATTGAAAGCGATTATTAACATAATTCTGCTGCGTTATGAGAAGATCTGGGTACTCTAAATATTTATAAAAAAATGTCGACTTGTCTAACGTTGATTATGGCAAGCTGATGGATTGCGTCGTATATGATCGCGGACGACTGATGTGACCCGTGATAGATCGCACTATCATGGGGCAATTAGGTGTTCATCGAAATATGTTTTTATTATTATATCTGATCTATTTATTACCCAGCTAATCAAAAGTCTGGTTGGCAAGAATCGGCGGACCAATTGTTTTAAAATTTAAATCTTTTTACTTCAATGTTCCCTTACAATTTGTCTGTAAAGTTTTTGAAACCCAATCTTTGTTTTCCCAAGATTTTATTACAATGACTCACATCAATCAGGTGTATTTTGACGTCGTTAAAATATGGGTTTACGCTCAATTGACGTAAGAAATTGCACACTAAAACTTAAGCTAAAAAAGGTTATTTTATATTTGCAGACCTCCGAGAAAACCTTCTACCACACAGACAGCACCAGCTACTCCGGACGTGTGTGAAATCACAAATTTTGATGCAATCTCATTCATCCGGAACGAATTTTATGTTTTCAGGTATGTTGGGGATTGGGGATTTAGATTTCTAGAATGATCTCTTGTAATTATGGCTGGAAATTATTCACGTTAAAATTTGCAAAGTATTCAATGTTGCATGGTACGCTTGGCTAGTGTTAGAAAAATGGATTAGAATCATTTACAGTCATTCATTCGAGCTAGTCCGTCTACAATAGCGTTAATGTTTTTAAGAGGAATTGAGCGATTTAGAATAAAAAAGAAACAAAGAAAAATAAATTAACTATATCTAATGGTGGATCAGCATTTGTTATCTGTACTCAAATCCAGCGCTTTACTCAAACGCGGCAATACTCCGGTATCGACAACGTCATTGATCACTGGAATTCAATCGACCGGCCTCCGCTCGTCAGACGATAAATCTGGAAATGCAATTATTTTTGTATTTATTCCATTTTTGTATCATTCTTCGAAACACGGACTCGTGAGAGCGACGTTACCGTTTGAAAATTCAATATCATCGAGACAGTCTGGTCTGGTAGCACCGTTCTATCAAATTAGAATTTCATTTGTTTGTTTATTTATTTTCTTTGTTTGTATTTCGAAACAAAAATAACAGTTTCTCAAAATCCGGCTGTAAGGGTAGATATGGGATATTATTACTTAGTTACGCATGAGAAGCTAAATTCGACCTGTATTAGGTTTTCCAAAATGCTTTTACTGGTGTGAAATATCAATAACAATGTAAGATAATACTGAAAATGGAACGGCAGACAGGTGTCGTTTTTTTTTAAAAAGCGTATTTTTAATGTTATGTCTTAACGTATTAGGCTTGCATAATGTTGAGACCTATGTCCTGAAATTACATACGAGAAATTTTGCGTAGTCTGGTAAAGGATGACCAATATACATTTCGAGGTCGTTAAATATCAGTATTAGGCCAGTCACAGTTTTCGTTTTGTCATGCATGAGTCACCGCGCCTTGACGGCGCGATCCATCCATCATGCGTCCTCATAGACCTTCCTCTCTATTCCAAATAAGATCTACTTTTATCGCACTTCCTCCTTTCTGATTGCACACTCGTATAAAAAAAATGAATTCTATCTTGAATATTTCCAATGATGCAAAACGGATCTTTATGATTTTTTTAAATCTTTGTTTTCACACACACGTAAATTTTAATACAAATATTTGATTTGGAAAATATTCGAATCGATTTTGAGATAATATAATCAATTCAATTGTAATCGACCGATCTGGACACACAATCATACCCTTATCTTCTGCAATGTCACATTTCCTTATGCAAGACACGAGAATGACGCACTTTTTCTCTTTTTTTCTACAGTTCACAATATATGTGGCGAAAATCTTTAACTGACAAGAAGGCAAGAGGACCATATTCCATCGCCAGTTTCTGGCCAGCGGTGGGTTCTGGAGTTGACGCGGTGTTTGAAAATCCGAAGGAAGGCACAATCGTCATGTTGAAAGGTACTTATTGCTCTCATATTGTATATAATATCCAGACATATTTTTAAAATCATATTCTCTTTTGCTGTGTGCGTGTGAGTCACAAATCGATCACGCAGCCGATGCAATTTTTGATAGGATATGCCATCACCTATTTTTTATGAAGTATGGATATTTGATAGGACGCTAGGTCGATCATATTTGAACAAAAAATCGAAGAAATGTCTATCAACGAGTCAAAGACACAGAGATATGATAATAAAAAAGAATTAGCAAATCAGTAATATTTTGGAAAATTTGGTCGATCACATCAATCTTCGATTTCCATTATTATTCAAGATTGAAATTATGTTGAACATACTGTATCTGTCGGAATGATTTAACCTGTGGTATAAAAGGATGTATAATAATTCTCTACATTTTGCAGAAATCACGCATCTTATTAACTCAGCATAAGTACTTTTTTGAAATATCTTTCGTTTACGAAACAATTGCAGTTATCGTGACTTTTATTCATGCCTGACACGGGTTAAAGTGGACAAAAGGGAGTTTCTACTTACCAAAATCCAGTTTTCATTTAAATCTTTCTTTTTGTGTAATATTTCACGAAATGTCTTTGATATTGCTCATCAATAGATGTATTGTATAAAAACTAGACAGCAGACAATGATGATTAATAGAAGTATAATCCATTGTTTACATTGAATAATATGAATGTTCAAGACGTTTTCGAAGTGCCAAACAGAGACAATCAAAAATTTTGACAATCATTCAATCAGTAGAAAATACAATGACGTCACGACAAAGGGATGACGTCATTGTAAATTACGATTAAATTATTTACTGTACTGTACTTGCTAAAAAAAAAATTATGTTAAAATTTGCGAAATAATGCAATATATCAAATAGCGTGTTGTTTAATTGCGTCATCGTGACATCTTCACCTCATGACGTCACTTTTCTTTCAGGAAATGAATACTTTAAGTATCATGGAGTGGATTTAATGCCTCGTTTTCCACGAAGATTGGGGAGTATGGGAATTCATAGAGCAAATCTTGATGCGGCAATATGGTGGTTCAGAAACGAAAAAACTTACGTGTTTAAAGGTTTGTGGCCACAATTACTAATTTTAGTAATTCTTTAGTATATAAAAATATCGAAGCTTCCTAAAAACGGAAATTTGTATCGTTTCAAATTTCCAGTTAATTGTTATCTTCTGGAATTCATCATGAGCAATGTCGTTTTCAACCAAGCAACTCATTGTCCTTCAGTGATCCGAGGAAGTTTCTCTTTTAAACCGCCCCCCTGGCCTTGCTTTGAGCAACCTTTAATATGTTTATTAAATTATATATATACAAAATATAAATGCAGAAGGGTGTTTTTTATGTGTTTCACATGAACTACAATAAAATGTTGTCCTTTATTGGCCTTCATTTTCTATGGTAGTGGTCAATATAATCTGAATTTCACTTTGCTGGTAATGAGTAGTGGTCAATTGTCCACTTTTGTGGTAAAATTCACGGAGAGATTTTATCTCATACGTCCAGTCTCAAATTAGGACGTATAAATCGATGTCAAACTTTGATGGTAAATAGTAACTGACCATGCATGTGCCGAGAATAAATCGTACCTTGCAGGTACGATTTAATCCCGGCACATGCTTGTCAAATGATTCATATGAATTTAAAAATCGATGTCTTAAAATGTGAAATGAAAATTCCCCTAAGCAATATTTTGAGACAATTTCTTTTTCATTGTTTTCGTTTCTAAGGAAAATGTTTACTACTTTACAAAATTATCTGTAAAAGTCGGCTTAATATTTTATATAGGATATGAGTAATGGGAGACTTACGCCGTGTCTTTTGAAAATCAAACATTTTGTCGAAAAACGCATCCGGCGTTTACAAATAATGCTATACCTTACCTTAAATCGTTTTTCAAAATACTGAAATAATAAACTCAATACTCATGCCCGGATGAATTTTCGGGGTGTTTCGTCGGGTATGGACCACATGTAATAGGGGAACTCGTTGTAGTGGTAGGTTCAGAGTTTAATGGGTACAAAAACATAATTTGTTCTTGAAAATAAGTTTTGCACATATGTTTTTTTGATATTTGTCGATCAATGTATTCTAAAATATCAAATTCGTAATACCTTGTACCTTAGTGATTTTACAAAAAAAGATTTATTCCCCGACTATGGTCAATCATTATCCATAAATAGTTCGCTCTTTAAAGGGATATTCGTCAATGGCATATGTTTGAATGATACATATAGTGGTTAGGTCAATATGGTTCACCCTACAATGTTGCAAAAATGCAGTAAAATAGTGGTTCTTTTCAAGTAATTTAACTTAGTGATAATTAAATAAAACAATAAGAATCAACCTTCTTCAACCAATCATTGTCTGTTGACCGAACGCGACGAAAGGCTCAGTCTCATAAACAAGGTTATTTCAAATTATTGAAATATGCGATTACTGAAAGTTAACTGTAAATTTACTACACTTTTGTTACAGGCCTCGAGTTTTGAGAAACAGTCCCAGCTTCGCATCATTGGTTCGTTAGTGATTTGAAACGTATTTTGCGATTACCCGGAGATTTTATTGGTCTGAGCTCTTTCCGGCAATTGGGTCGTCGCCAGACCCGTTTACGTCATAGCAGAGGCAATTGATTTTATTTCAATCCTTATGATGCCCCGCATTTTAACTTACTTTGTACAAATTTCAGTTTGCCACTTATTGATAAACTCATTTTCAAATTATTAAGGGTTGACCGCCGTTTGAAGCGTGCAAAAAATTATCCCTAAGAATTTTTTTATTTAGTTACTGCCCGTCTTGTTTTAAATACTATAGGGTGCATTTGCAACTGGAAATCGATTCCATTCCAATCACCGTATTTCAGAACTGGTTTCATTTATTCAAAAAATCATATAACGAATTTATCTCTCGTAATAATGACATAGAAAATTTCGCGGATATTTTTCGTTAGTAGGTGGCTACATGTTTCCTCCAAGGCATCCGTTTACTGCTGCGAAAGGTTTGCGAGGATTGCATGTAGGCGTGCGTGGCTGGGTATCCGAACCCGGCAATTCATAGTGCAAATTATTCGAAATAAGTGAGAACGGAATTGCTGATTAGAAGGAATTATCGCTGCTAAGACAGCGATGCCAGAATTTACACTGTAAATAATAGCGCGCGGAAAGTTATTTAAATCACTAGTTACAATATATGCTCCCACTTGTGGTAACTCGAAATTGATACGTAACGCATTTTTATCAATGCTGTTAGACGCTATACTAATGTTTCATACGACTAGATGGAGAACTTTTTTTCAAGTATTGTTTTTTCGGAGACTCACTGTGAATCCTCTCTTTGTAAAATGAACTGAAATCAAGAAAGAGAATTAGTAAATTGGACATAGAAAATCTCGCAAGTATTTCTACCAACGATGGTTGCGTGTTCGGTTTAAAAAAAATAAGGACAATCGACCAAAATCGATTGTATTTTCTATTTTGCCGCTAAAATACTAAAATTTTGATTATAGACATGGGGTGTAAATTGAAAAAGACATTGTATTCAAGTCTGTTCTTGTAATTATAAATTTGATTTTTATATTGAAGACAATTTGTTGTATTTCAAATAGGATGATTGCCATTTATGTGGAATCGGTGACCCGTTTCGAGAAAAACGAGATTTAGAAACCTAAAAATGTAGACCACTGTGCAAACAGTGGTGCCAGAATTTACACTAGAAAAAATTTGCCGATCAATTTCGTAGTTCGTGTAGGTAAGAAGTTTTTTTGCTCCCATTTGTGGTGGCTCGAGATATTGACTTAATCAAAATTGTTGTAGAATTTGTTAAATCAACGCGAAATGTAAATTTTAAATATTGTCAGCCACCAGAAAAGCGTTTTCCGATCAGAAATTTTATTTTGCCAAGTACAATCCATCAGTGGTTCATACTTAACAAAACATGTTTGATCAAATTTCTGACTTGGTTAGTGAGTAGTGGCATGTTATTTGAATGCGATTTAGTTTGAATCCCTAGCTTTTATAAGCGATTTGAACGAATTAAAACTTAAAAAGTGGTAAATAGTTTATCACATCCACTGTTTGATCAAATATTAACGCAAAAACAGGCATAAAATTTTCACCATATCGCAATTTAACGTAGTTTGTCATTGTATGAGCGAAATTAAATCTAAAATTTATATAACATTAGTCAATTTTTTATAAATAAAATAGTGAACTATCCGACAGAAAACGTCTTATTCGGCACTATATGACTGAAAAAATACTTTGTCGGATCGCATCAGCCAGGAATTTAATTTTGTGAAACATCAGCAGGCGATGCTCACGCTTGAGAAAATAAACTTCTGATTGGGACATGCGACTTCCGTCCACCTGGTCGTTTTATTTTTTTAAGACCAGCTAATATAAGACTGTTCACATATGTATATTCCACAGTGCAATGCATGCTCGTATTCTAAAGTGAACCTATTGAAGGAAACGAAATAATATTTTATAGTATTTTTGGTGTGCGATAGACATTTAAGAATTAAATAAAAGTTCGTTTTGATCGGCATGTGCCACTAATTAACAATGTGGGCCTTGTTGGTGTATAATATCAGTAGGTCACCCATATTGAGAACAATTTTCACTATGATCTTTTGTCAAGTATGAGGCACTGATGTATCCCATCGAGGCGCGGCCTGTCTGTGGCTTGTACTCAAATTCAATTTTCTGTCTGGGGGATATCAGTAATATCAAGCAGAAATAAAATCATCAAATTGCTTAAAAGGGTCCTCATACGGCTTATAGAGAAAAGGAGTATGAAATTCGCCACGGAAAACCAAAGTGCTATCGCGAGCGATGAAATCTTTAAAGTGTTTCTTTCGACACCTCTTACCATATGCAGGATTCGATATTGCCTTAGAAAAATTTTTCGGGGCCAAACATGAACCATAGATGAACCGCGCATATTGCACGCAGTTCATCTACGGTTCCTGTTTGCCACAATTTGACTCGACGGAAATCTTTTTACCGGGATCTGTTACATTGGTCGCAAATCCCTGTGAGACTAGTTCAAAATAAATTGTAAAATTAGATCTGTGTTAATATAATGGGGAAAAGCTTTTTGCTCACCACGACAGTTGGACAGGCTTATAGTGCATGGATTTTCTTATAGTCCCGTAAGGCCTTTTCCGCCGAGGCTTTTTCGATAGTAAGTGAAAAAGGCGCTTGAATATTTCAACATAAAAGATTTTTAAGCGACGCGACCGATTTATGTGGATTACTCTGAGCAGGGGCCTATTACAGAGTTCACTGAGACGCACATATTCAGTGTGATTTTATTTCACAATGGGTTGAATAACGGGTTAGGTTGGTTAGTCTATTGTAAGCGTTTCTTTACGTCATGAATTTTCTGGATATAGCATTTTGCGTGTTTCCATGTTTTTGGTATTTTGGCTTCAACGAAAACCAAGCGGCATTTCAGTGCCTTTTTACGTGACTCATTATCATCAAATAAGTCAAATGAGCAATCCCACAGGGCTAACTTTGTTTTAAAGACATCAGCTTTCCGGGATCTAAGACACGCAGACTGAATATAATTTATCTTTCTCAAAATTTTCTCATTGACAACCGGCAACATGTAGACCCTTGCTGATGGGTCTGGGAAATATCCTAGTACCAAAGTAGTTTTGAGAATTCATTACTAAAATAGCTTGTAGTCTATGCTTTTTACACCATTAACTGACTAAATTACACTTCTGAGTCAACTAGTTCAAATATGTTTCTCATGTTACAGGAATTTCAGATGTAAACACACTTTTATTCAAATCTATTTATCTATTTTATTTAAATCTGCGTAATTCAAATCGCAATCATCCTCCTACAAGTCGCAATCACGTTTTCCTTGTTAAGCGAATGAGCATCTGAAACATGTTTACCCAAGCATGACTGAACTAGGAATTACGTCACTCATATTTGAATGGATGGGATTGTAGTTTGCAAATTTACACCGTGTACGTCGGCGTCAAAATCTTAAATTCAAACAGAATTGTACATGTTAACAAGTCTTTTTCTAAATGTTACTTATTATGTCATAATAATTCATAGGAAATTTGATTTTGTCAAGCATGTAACGGTTCATAAGTGGCCCCTACTTGGCAAAACTTGTTTTGACACATTCTCGTTTGTCGTGAACTTGTCATTCGATTTTGCGTGCAACCAAGGTTCAGCTTTTGGAGAAACTTGAATCAATATCAAGTCAACCGTGATGGTGCGCAGTACGAGGTTGGCTTTTTTATTGTAATTCACTCCGAGTGAGGGCGGAAGTAGTGCTTAAAAGGAATCAACTAACGGCCACTTAATAGAAAAGAGCTAATAAAATAGGACGTGAACGATTGTTTATGTCATGCAAACTCTGCAATTCCGCTGCTCCGAGAATGACGTGTAAAAGGGTGTCAGCAATTGGTGTATTTTCATTAAACTTAGCTAAGTATAAAAATTTAGGGTCACTACAATCAATTACAAAATTTACTTCCTATTGTTCATTTTACACAAAAAAGATCTATACGTTGCGCATTTTAGGATTGTACCGAGTTGACAAAATTGGGATAACGAGGAAATTGTATAATTTACTACTAGACAGGGATATTTATTGTGTGTTTAATCTATCAGTGAGGTGTTTTGCTGAATGGTGCGATTGGAGCTTAAAGGGCCAAGCATCCAAATATCGGCCCCCCTGAAAATGAAATACAAAATACGCTTTAACCGATTAACAGGCATCGATGTTATTCTTCAAACGGTCTGTTTTGGTATAACTGAAGAAGCTTCGTCGCAAAGCGACAACTTGTTGCATTTGATTTTGCTGTGTAAACATTGATGCACGGTTAGGGATAGGCAATTCAGAATACCGAATCCGGGTGGATTAGTGTATTAAACTATCCGAATACGAATGTATATTTGGATGAAATAATGGGATTCGAATGCTAATTCACATTTGCCGAACGCACGCAGTTCTGTGATGACACACACCACCACAAAAGTAACTTGATTACGGCCCGCGTTCAACAAATTTATTGTATCAATGGCGGAATCAAAATATTCTGAATTGCCTATCCCTACATGTGGCACCGATCTTATATTAGTAAATATCAGTAATATAGGTTCTTACGGAACTGATTATATTCCGATAATAAAGATCATATTTCGTAATTAAAGATTTTTAATTATGATTTTAATTTTCGTAATTACATAGTGAATAGCCGAGGCGGTCAAAAACACTTTGATCAGACATGCTCCATGAATGCAGACTGTTAACGTCTATCGGCGATCCTTACTCGATTCAAACGGCCGGCCAAGCCGGTTTTGGTGTGGACATTCCTGATCACTAATTTTGTTTTGGCAAGCATGGGTCACAGATAAGATGGGTCACATGCTTGTAAAAATCCGTTTGGACAAATATTTTCTGATGGAGGTAAGAATTTCTAACGTAAACACCTGCCTTACATGTCCTATGGGAGATACATTCGCCTTTCGCGTTTGATTGCTTCACGCTTGAATTAGTTGTTAATATATGCAATGCTTTTGGGAAAAGAAAAATGTAAACGCGGCCTTATAAAGACAACGAAATTTTATTATAATATAGGATTACGTATTGATCACCAGCATACACAGATGAAATAGAATACATTATGGTTTTCGGATCGAATTTGATTATACGAATGAAAGGGCTTTTAAAGTTAAATAAAGAAAATTGTCCCGAATGTCGTTAATTATAACATGATTTAGGAATAAATCAGAACATAAAAAATTGTTACTGTTTACTAATTACCATTGTAGATATTCAACTGAATGGTTGGTGATTGTAGATATCCAACTGAATGGTTGGTGATTGTAGATATCCAACTGAATGGTTGGTGATTGTAGATATCCAACTGAATGGTTGATGATTGGACTATCCAGAGAATAAATCAAAACAATTTTTGATTCGTTGAACTAGAAAGGAATCCATTTGCCAGGGTTAGCCAGATTGTGATATTAAATTTTGATGATCTTGAGTGCCACGTTTTCAAAAGTTTGCTACGAACATGTACATGACTCATCCATTGTTCGATTTTCATTGTAAATCCTCGCCTAATCTATTTCGTGCTTAGTGTAAATTTATCAAGTTAGATACGTAGATCACTCTTGCATATACATATTAGAAATTTTGCTGTTTTTTCAAGCCTGGGCCACAGCTGAACCGAGCCTTAGTGGCGCTATCCATCATTGGCCCATATTCGACAAAATATATTTCTGTCAAATTTACTGGTCATGAGGTTGTTCATTGATGAGATTTGTGTTTAACATCCGTGTTAAATTCACAGTTTATAAATGGCCTTCGATAATTTAATAAATCGCTTTAAGCTGAAGACAGATGGGTGCTTGGTGTGTCGTTTGATCCCAGCGATTTTTGACAAGATGATTCACCCTCAGTATTACGGCATACAGCATAGTGGGATGCCATGCCGTCTAAATTGAAAATCAAAGACGGCATTTGTACAAAAGCCTGCTAATGGAAAATTTAATTTTTAAAGGAGTCATGGTTTTCTGGATTTTCTTTGAAAACTGATTTTAATGACTTTGTCAGACACATTTTCTAATAATTGATTCGTCGGAGATTTATTTTGTCGCGCTTGAGCCGCACTTGAGAGGAGAGTGTTGACAACGGCTCGATTTTTGCATTAAACAGATAGAGACACAAGCGTGATTAGGGTATTTTATTTACCATCCCTCCACCATTATAGTTATACCTCTCGTATACACAATCATTTTCGCAATTTGGTCAAACATTTCTAATGTAAAAGTAATTCTTCACTTATTTCATCTACTAGCTTCGTGAAATAACGTATTTATACTGTTTATACGCAAAAGCTGTTTTGTTTTGATACAGATTTCAAAAATGTAATAGTTTATTTTGGTAAATCGTCAAAACATGTCTATACCATATTACACATTTTATTATTAGCTAGTTTTTCTTGACCATTGAAAGCATCAATTTAGGGAAGTTGTGGACGCGATTGCTGGGTGGTTAGTGCCTTTTGCGTGACCAGGTCAGACGAGTTCATCAACCATCTAAATATCATTTGAACGGAAAAGTTTTTCTTTAGCCATATTGACAAAGTAAAATTACCTATAATCAGAAAATCTCTTCCCATATGGGTCACAGATGGAACGCGCCACCAAGGCACAGTCCATTTGTGGCTAATGCTTGGCGATGTAATATATTTCATAAAATAGTATGACCAGACGTATACACACAAATCATTCATTACCAAAATAACAAGCTCACAGATCGAATATGCCGTCATCGATTTTTAAAAAGATTTTCGAAACTTCTTGAGGATTGAAACAAACCGCTATCTGTAGCAATTGTGGCAACTCAATACTTGTCTCGTTAATTCTCGGTTTTTGGCGCGAAAAATATAGGAAACCGAAGCCACATTTGACCTTATAATGCTTTATTTTGTTCTTCGACATCTTTGGGTATCGAACGCCAACACCAATAAAGATCATTCTCTAAACGATATCACCAAAAGATATATTCAACGTAGAATTCAGCTAATTCAAATGACGATTTAAGGAAATAGGCATGTTTTTTAACTCTGGAAATATGCAATTCAATTACCGCAAATGAACAGTAAATTTACTGCACGTTTGTTACAGTGTCGATTAATAGTTCAGTATTTCAGGTAAACTAAATTGGTGATATTTGAGGATATTATGCCCATTTCGCGTCAAAATTATAATTTATTTCAAATTTAAAACGCAAAATCTGGCATTTGTCATGCTTTCACCGCAAAATGAACAAATGTTAAAATA
This sequence comes from Styela plicata, assembly GCA_963675895.2. Lineage (NCBI taxonomy): Eukaryota > Metazoa > Chordata > Ascidiacea > Stolidobranchia > Styelidae > Styela > Styela plicata. Next base: position 12,125,406 of record OZ023143.1, on the reverse strand, counting down.
ACCAAAAAGGCCAAATTATTTCAATCAAAATTATGGAATACATAACTAATCGATAACTATAACTATTCCAGTCCTGATATCATATGTCAAAAAGTTTCAACACCATGTTTATGATGTTGAAGATTTTGGAATCGTTGGAAGAAAATGACTCAGATGTGTCAGACACCCGAAGAAAAACATGATTCCACTATTTTACTTCCATATATCATCACCTACTACATTTTGCATTTGGAACCATTAGTTGTTTGAGGTTGTCATAATATATACTAAGTATAAACAAGGTTAATCCCATTAGTATATTATTTTGGTGTCTGGATTAACGTAAACTGATATTTTTTGGTTTTTAAGTCTCGCTAACGCGTGTTTACACAAAAGAAAATCCTAGATAATTGTAAATATAATATATTTGAGAACTGTATCTCCAAAGGTAAAATAAATTTGACTAAAATTACCTATATTTTGATTTCATTTTACCGTTAAACCTCGAAAATTCGACTTCAATTTGAAAGGTTTTGTTTCCATGGCCTATCGACGACTTATTCGAGTTATTTGTGCTTCGATACCAGTCGCCAAATTGAATTTCCCTCACCTACTCCAGGCAAACAATACTTGCTGATGCACACCAAGCATTTCTTGATCACAAATTTAACTTTATAAAGCATTCAACTTTCCATATATGGAAGAGGGAGTTCCTTATATTTTCATCAACACATACGCTCGGAATCACAGGGATAAATTTGATATTCAAGCGTGGTTAACAGTCTTTGACGTTTTGGACTAGACCAAACTATAATTTTGTTGCAAAAATAAAAAGTGGCGCCCGTAGTTTGAGAAATGTAGATGTTCTACTTATATACAAAATATCGCGGATATCTGCGTTTTACCGCTAATTTATTAGCTGGCTGAGAACGTCGCACGTATTGATTGATAACCAAATCATATTACCTGAGTAGAAAAAACGCAAATAGAAAGTACATCCCATTTCAGCGCAACCAAATCGAAAAATTTTGAACAAATCACCCTTTGTTAAGTATGGTCCATGCCCATGTTAGATGAAATAAAATTTCTGAGTAGGAATGGGCTAACGGGCATTCTTATGTGCATGCAGTCATCAGTCAAATATAATATAATAATAGTTGCTTTGCTAAAGCATCGACAAAATCAGGAATTCTATATTGCTATGATATAGCCATAGCAAGACAGAAAATTCGCGGCGCGGTTCATCAGTGGCCCGTGCTTGATAAAGCATGTTTCAAGTAGACCTTTCTTATTAGCGTGCTGGTCGGTCTTTTGTTGAATTGAAGAAGGCTGATCACGTCCTATGATTTTCCACCAAGCCAGGGCCATCGACGGAGCATAATGTTAGCGCACGGATCAATGTTGACCCATACTTAACAACGAAATTTCTCGTTTATATATAAAAAATTACCCATGATCATTAAAATTTTTTTTGTAGATTCACAATATTGGAGACTCGAAAATGGCAGGGTAGATCCAGATTATCCCAAAAATATGGATGGATGGCCTGGAGTTCCTACCGATTTAGATGCAGCTTTCATTGGACCTGGAGAAGACGGTATGTCGCGTATACCATTCTTTTGTTAATTTTTTCTAAGTATAATCTTGTTTATTATATTTATTTCCTATTTAAAATTTGATGTAAGCGACGCCGGAAGCAGAGTCTGGAAGGACCCAACTACCGACCACTTGTATGGCAATCGAGCTACTAAAATGTAGTACCAGCAACTGCACTCGGAATAGAAAACATCGCAGATAAACTGAACCGTTATACTTGTAGTGATTGATATCTACTATGTGCCGCTTCTTATTCTTCCACTTCGTCACCTCTTAGAACACTCAAAAAATAAGTGGAGGCGATTCTAAGGCCCACACCTAAAGGGCGAGAGATCATATTTTTTTCTACAGGCTTCAAATTACTTTAATATCCTTCCTTAAATCGAACAATACTTGAAAATTCTACGTTTCCCGATTTGTAATAAATATCCTTCTCAATTTGTGTAGTCCAAATAGGTTTCTGGCTAACTTTCGTTCGCACTTCGAATCCAATGAAGAATGTCATTATGTCAAGCTGGCTTAATAAAAACTGTTTAATCAAATTTTCTCTGATTGTAAAATACGTTTATCCTTCTTTGTGCAGGTAAAAACCACACATATTTTGTGAAAGGCAACAAGTATTGGAAATTTCATGCTCGAAAAGTGAAAGTTATTGAAGAATTTGATAATTTTGCTCATGACTGGCTGGGATGCGAGAACGTCCGTGTACTTCCCTCTCCCCCACCAACTGGAGTTTCAATTCCTGCTCTTGCTGCCGTCACGGTAGTTATTATAATGCTGTGCCTCGCGGGGTTGGGCGTTTATTTCATACATTATAGAAAACGAGGATACAAACACACGCCCTCCACAGCTAGTCTTAACCCTGCCCAGCCACCATATTATAACTACCATTCTCAAGTTGAGGAAGACATTGAATCCGAACAGAGGTACGTTTGGGTAAAGACATTTAATCATGGATGGAACAATTTGAAGTTCTCGCTGCAGCAAAAAGTTTGACGCAAAAAACGCGGGAAGTGCAACAGCGCCATCTATTGATTTTCGAACGTTCGCGCAGCCTTCGGTCTGCATATGCAAATGAAACTGTGAAACAGTTAAAGTGACAAAAGCGTAGCATAGACAATGCTAGTTAGATTGATTTGTATGGTATTTTTACGAATCGGAGTGTCCTTATCTGAATAATCAGATATTCTATAATTATGTCCAAAACCAATTTCGTTTTGCAGTGAAATCATGATATATGCCCAATTTTACGTTGTAAAATTTGACATAAATCATGATTTCACTGCGAAATAATAAAAAATTAGAAATTTCGTTTTGATAAATTGTTAAAACATTATTCCATTCGAAAACTGAATTTTGAATACCTAAACTATAAGGGCAGCCCTAGATTTGAGAAGATTTTGTGAGGCGAATTGCATTCTGAAGTACAAGCAGAGGTTCGGCCCCAGCTTTCTTATCCCCGTCATTTATTATGTGTAACCACTGTTTCAAACGCACTAGTATATTTATGTATCAATGTATCAGCTTTACAGACTAAATCCTGACTTTTTTCAAATGGATCCGTATGGATGTCATTTTGAGCGGAATTTTAATTTGTTATATTTTCCCTGTTTGCCTTTAGTTGCTTAATCGTAATTTAGTGAATTTCTTTTTATACGCTCAATTTTTGTGTCCGTATACATGAAACATAAAAAATGAAACGACTTGAATCTGCATTTTAGCATACTTGATAATCGCTATTTTATAAGTGTCAACCTACCCTTTGTATACATATACAAACTCACTCAATTATGCTATCCTACAGAAAAAAAAACATTTCCACGCAATAATATTTAAATGTAAAATACTTCACAATCTCCAAAGCTAATTTAAAATAACAATGTCTACCTAAAAAAGCTGAAATATTAATTAAGATGCTCTAAGTCCTCACGTTTTTTTTTTGAAATTTTGTCACAAATGCCAGGATTGCAGCCTGCTTTATGTCGCTAATTTTGACCAAATTACCTACCTACATAGCTGCAGTAGTATTTACCATTTTGCTTGATATTTTGCGAACTATGACATGTTTATATTGATGAGATTCAAACATTACTATTGTACTGCACTATACTGAGTTTTTTCCAATCTAAATGCACTATTTCTGTATTTTCCATTCAGCATAAGTTGTAATACTATATAGTATTGTAACCAAAAGCCCAACCCAACAAAAAAAAACTCGTCGTCAAGTTGATTTGTCGTCAAGTATGAGACACTGATGGATCACGATGTCAATAATGGCAAAATATACAATAAACCCAATCGGAAATTTTATTTTGGCGAGTATGCGCCACAGATGGACCGCGTCTCATCGACGCGATCCATCAGTGACTCATACTTAACAAAAGATACCTTGACAAAATCTTTCCGTTTGGTTAGTTGACGAGATTAAAATGAATATCACACTCTTCACCCTAAGATTTTAAAATTGAAGGCTTGTTTTAACAACCTGTTGCTTTGTAATCATCTCTTTCTTCTGTTTTTACCTGAACAAATTCGGTGGTATCGTGAAAAACCATCAATTTTATAGCTTTAAAAGCGTATTTTTACATTAGATTATTGTAGTGGACATTATTATTCTGTCACTGTTTAGTTTATTCCTGATATGATGATCCTCATTCACAAAAAAAAGTATTCTTTTTTATTTGTTTTGCATTTTTCAAAACCTGACAATTATTATCAGAACATGTTCGCGCAAGCATTTCTAAATTTTTCTAACATTGAAACAATATTTTATTGTAATTCACTAAAAGAATGATTGGTTACGACAACTGCACCACTTTTTATTTGTGATTAAGACCGTTTAAAATTTCCGTGAAAATTCATATATGATTCGACTCTATTTTTTCTGCAAGTCGAAATCATCAGAATCAAAAAATAAATATTCACGTAGAAATAATGCAGATCTTATGTGTTAACAAATTTTTTATTAAAAATATGTCTTAAAAAATGAAATATGTGTTTGTTAATTATAACATTTTTCTTCGAATATTCGATTCGGGGAAAATTTATTTAATTCGATTCTGAAACAAAAAAATATCCGAATTTACCTATAATATTTAAAAAAAACTGATCGTTTTCATTACAACAACGCATTTGATACAACTGAGTTTTACATACTCTGCAGTTGGTCTAAGCTTGTCCGAACATGTTCTGTTGTTAAAGTCAACATTTCTGCATCATTGAACTTGCTTTATTTATCGAATTTTACTAATTTGTTTTTTACGTTTTTCATATTTTTCTTTTTACTATCAAGGAAATAAATAGTCCCATCTATAAATGTATTCGGTGTCAAAAGACGCGCAAGCAAACTATTGATATATTAGGCGTGGATTTTACCAATACCATATTGTCACCAATTTTATTTGGTCAAGCCTAATTCATTGATGAAGTGCGTGTAATAGGCTCGACCCATCAGTGGACCATACTTGATAATGCGTATTCCGACATTTCAGACACCGTGTTTTGAATTATTTTCAAAATGCCTTTTTTATCTTATATTAGATATTGTTAGTTATTTACTAGTTAATAATAATCGTGTAATTCATCTTTTACTGGTTTTCAAAAGCACTGCGTAATAAAAAATGAAACAAAACGACGAAAGGTGTCTTCAAGTGATAATTTTAGCGCAGATACCGGTCACTGCACTTTATCATATAGGTTCAGTCTTTTATGGGTGTTTTTTACTTAATCAGTTGATGGTATTTCTTTGCTACTTAGGTGACCTTTAGTTGGTTACTTTTGGGCATTGATTCACGCCCTACGCAAAGTTCAATAATGAAAAAATACATATTGTGTAGTTATTATACGCTCTGTGGGTTGGAATTATTTGTAACTACGTAACATCCACCTGGTAAGAATATGAATAAGTAGAATAAAACGACGTTTACCTATTTTCCCATTAAAGCAAGGCCAGAAGCAGCTGCCAAAAGAAACCGGCTAACAACCACTGAAAGCGCGGAGAGTAAAATGTAGCACTAGCAACTGCACTCCAAATGGAAAACATCCCGAACGAAACTGAACCTCATGGTAGAGTACAGTGAGTGGTGTCCGTCCTGAGCGATGCCAAAATCCTCTAGCACTTGCTTGACTGGTAATAATTGACTTCAGAAAAATAGTTCAAGTCGCTACAATCGCTCAAGGTGCGCCCAATAAATTTTGCTTTGTCAAGTATGAGTCACAGCTGGCCCACACCTCAGCGGCGCGATCTACCGGTGACTCATGCTTAGCAAACGATGTTTAGCCACATATTTTCTTACTGGAATACGACTCGCTCCACTCTTGTGAAATACTACTCTCGTATGGTAGGTACAGTATATGACTTTCCCTTTCATTAAGCTGTGGTCGTTAGTTGGTTTCATTGGTGGTTCGTTAGAATTTCAAGCACGTTTTATTGCATATTTTAAACAGAAATTTTAGTTTTTCAAGCATAAGACACAGATGAACCGCGCCTCCTCGGCTTAACAAAAAATGTGCGCACTAAGTATGACTGGGATCCACCAGACAGACTCAAGTCTGTGAATATTTTAACCGATCGATAAATGTGTGATGGTTGTACCGTTTGCAATACGCCGGTCCGATTTCCAGTTAACCGCTCGTACTTGTCTTACACGGGAGCGACGAATTCATTTCGAATCGATGATTTAAATAGGTTCGCAGAACAAATGCTTCCAATTAGCAGGGAATCGACCGCAGAAACGGAAATTTGTAACTGAAGTACATATATAATAATTTAACTTTAAAATACAGGCAATTTCAATTGTTGTCAAATTAAAGCGAGCCGTTAAAAGTTTGAAACAGTGGCGTTTTTATAACCTTGGGAAATTTGTGTGATCAAATTGGGACGTCTAATTGTCGCTACAGGCAAAGACACTGAAAAATAGTAGTTCGAATACGTATCACATCAAAACAGCTCCAAAATTGGGCGAAAATGTTTTTTGAAAAAATGGGAGTTCAAGGCCTAAAATCTGCCAAATAAACGTAAAAATCACTGCGTGCGAATTAATTTTTGGATTTTCAGATTTAATGCACTTAAATGACCATTTTGGGATTTTTTTGTCAGCACAGGGGGCCATGGTATGTATCAAGCATGATATTAGGACTCAAACTTCGACTCTCAGAGAATAGAAAGAATTTAGTTCGACGCAGACAAGACCACGGCAAACTGCGACTAAAGCTTGGTGACTTTGTTTTGATGATCGATTTGTTTGGGTCGGAAATTTACTGGGCCGTAAAGAAAATTTGATGCATCTTTATTACATTTTGATAGATGTTATAGAATATTCAATTCGAAAATATATTTGTATTACAATTAATTCGGTTTATTTCCCTTCTTGACTTAAAATTTTAGCTGTATCACTAAAAAAATAGTACAGATTTTATAATTGCAGCTTTTGACAAAAAAAACAAACGCGTGAAAGGCAAAAAATTGTCGGCGCTCAGTAATTTCTATGAATAATTTAGTTTTCTTTAGTTTTTGTTGGGAACTTGGAATTATGTATACAACCAAGAATAGCATAGGCGGGAAAACTTAGGTAATCTTCCATTGATCTAGTGCCATTTTATTTAATCTTTATTGATTTGGTTAAAATAGCATTTGACAAATTCCTACAAAATAATCGATATTTTGTCGAGTATGGGCAATAGCTGCATCAACATTTTAGACACGGCCCATGCAAGTCAAAGCATTACTTGACATTTCTGCCCGTCTCACAAGCTCAGCTTTGAAAGAAAATCTATTCGTGTCCTACCGCGTCAGAACTTGCATGCTTCTGCATGACAAGTCGGATATTGTGATTAAACTTATTAGGTAATTTAGTTCGCCGGCGATTGATCACGCTGACTGAGCGTTTTATCTGCTTTGTCGGCCACGGGATAAGGTAATTGAGTCATCGACGTCTGTCCATGCGGTCTTTTGGAAACAAGCCTTGGATATAGTTCTGAACGAGTCTTACCTGTAGCGCAGAATAGACAATTGAGATCGAAAGGAATTGTGAGTTCATATTGTGCCAAGTATGTCAAAAGTTATATTTCAACAAATTGAACAGTGGCAGGAAATGTTAGAATGTTTACTTACGCTGAATAATGGTTACCGGTATATCCAGAAAATGATAGATTGTTTAAATCGCGCATGCTAGATACCTCTCCCTGAACCTTACTACAGTAGTTCATTTCTGTAATTGTTTTAAAGACGCGGTACATTTGTTAAAAAACTATTATGTATACTAGGAAAAGCAGCCTTTAATAGCAGGACAATTATGAATACTTATTGTAAGTGAAGATTTTGCCAGTCTTCAATTAGTGGCGAAATAGGGCCGTTTCGCCTTAATATTTTATATATTGCTTAATTTCCCGCTCTGTTCTTAGATATAATTTAACACAATACAAAATGACAATTGTAATCGTAAGGAAATGTGTTGAAAAGTAAACCAACCAAACCAAACTTGAGAGCTATTGACAAACCAAACAAGCAAATGCAAAACATGGACGAAAATGCCGGACTCTTTGTAATTGAAAACATTCCTGAAAATATCACGAATATCGGTTTTCCAGGAGAAGCAGATGGTCGATATAAGCTTTCCAATCCAGAAAATATGAAGGAAAACGAATCTGACTTATCTTCAACACGACATTTTCCAGGAAATTTTGGATTATATCTGGCTGCTGTAATATTTTGCTTGATCGTCATCGCAGTTCCAGCCGGTTTGTTCACTTACCGAAGGTGCGTTCATACTAAAAAATAACTTCTAACTTTTATGTTTGCCAGGCATGAGACACTGATGGGTTGTGCCGCCAAGACGCTGTCCATCAATGGATCATGTTTAGCAAACTAAAATTCCCTTTTGATTGGTAGTTGTAATGTGTGAATATCTTGATTAGATCGTAACTTATTACTGCGCGTGGAAAGAAGCGACTGAAATGAAACTGGGAATCGTTGGATGATTTCATGTAGCCTATGGAAAATGCCACTTGGCTACTATAATTATTAATATTAAAACAGAATGATGAATAGTTTCCAAACTAATAGTGTTGTATTTATTGAACCAATCAATAACATTCGTTCAATTAGAATCGAATACAATTGTCTTTTTATCTTTTCATTCCACTATTCAAATTTGACACCTTCCGCCGTCACTGAATGAGGTAATAAATATTCAAGAAATAGTAGTACACGGTGCTGTAAGAATAATAATCAGTATTGGATCTAAATTATCTGATGCTTAATTTTTACGCATTTTTTGCTTTTATTCTTCAGTCTTTCACTGGTTTGTATTTTGTCATTGAAATTCACTCTAGGCAAGGCCGGAAACATGTATTCAATAATCGGTCATTTACATGGCTAAAAGCAACAAATTGGAAATAAAGGATAAAATTTCTTCTCAAGGTGAATCTCACATAACATGCTCACGTCAAGCTGAATTTCAATAAAGATATTCCTCCCGTGAGGATTAAGCTTTCCATAATCCTAAAGCTGGCCCAAAATCTTTATGGATTTTTCTAGTAATCACATTTTGAATATCCATTTGTTAGCTCGAAATTATATCGATATTTATAATTACTTTATCGACATTCAAACGCCTATGGGGGCGTGTCTTCATAAATCTCGTTTACCTATCCGTTACACTCGGATAGAGCTTTATCTATGGACAGATTGTTGCAGGACAAGCAATGATGCTTTCAGAACTAATAATTTGTAGCATGCACTACAAATAGCCATTTATTCACTAATATTTACATTAACGCCACTGGTCAGTGTTTTTGTAGTTCCAGGTCAAACGTTCGAATACTAATCAGAAATTTCCTTTAGTGGATCATGAGCCAATGATTGACCGGCGGCGCGATCCACCAGTGTCCCATTCTCAACAAAACATACATTTGCGCCATTTCTGAGCTCAATAGGGTCGAGATTTCCCTTTTACATCGTCCAGAAATTCCCTTTTTCAAATCAATTTGAAAATAATCTGTTCCGTGAAGTATTGGATTTTTCTTTAGAATAAATAAAAACCGAGATTAATTTTTCAAAAATTAATACGGATAAATCTTGTTCTATCATCGACCTAATAGATATCAAAAACAGAAGTGTATGTTTGATCAAATAAAACCATTTGTCCATACATTTTTATTGAACAGGTTGATAATAAAAAATAGTAATCAAGCTAGGAATTTGCAACGAGAGGCGAATTCTACCACAAATCTAATCTGAAACAAAGATATATCGAAGAACATAGAGTGTTTGCAAAAAGGTATAATTGCATGCACTGAAACAAAAATGCGTCATTTCTTAAAGATTTTGCATGAAAGCATTTTTGTCAAAAAACTAAAACAATCATCTGAGCACCAATGTTAAAATGAATGACTAAGATACCAAACTTTGATCTGAAAATAAGCCATAGTTATATACATATAGTAATGATTGTGTTCTGCTCATACGGTACTACTGGTTTTATCGTTTTAAGAGAAAGAAAAAGCTAACCAAAACCTGTTTGGTTTTGGTAGGCGATCTGTTTAGGATATCCCTGTAGTTTACAGTTCTAGGGAAAGTCTGCATGAAGGACAATTGTAATTTTCCTTAGTTAAGAATATCGGTTTTTGGTGGGGAAACGGACAACACAAACGGACAACGGTTATAGATCCATATTGGATCAAAAGATTTTTTGTATTTTTCGGTTTTGTTTGATCAAAAGAAATACTTAGAAACCAGTTAATTTTATAATTTTCCTTTTTTTTTTAGAATTTTGTCGATGAAAGAAACAAAGCGATTAAGACAACTTACAACTTTTCGGATGTCCAAAAAAACGCATGAAGTTTCTCATAATAAAGATTTTGCGGTCAAAGTTGCTAAAGAATGAATACGCATTCCATACTCAACGTGTGGATAGTATTTTTAAAGACTTGTAATAATGTATGTTCTTGTTGGGATATAGAAGTAGGGCGTTACAGCAAAAAAACAAATCCACGAGTATACCAAATATTCTGTGATAATTTCAACAGCCAGGTTACCAGCAATTTCCTCTGAAGTCACTTCGCATGGAGTTCGGATTTATTAAACCAAACGAAAAGCTCTACACTTCCAGGCAGAAATTTTTACCTGTTTTGTCAAGCTTGAGGTACCGATGGATCGCGCCCTGAAGGCGCGGTCCATCTGTATCTCATGCTTGACAAAGTGAGGAACAAACTTTGGCTAACCTTTATCGAATAGAAACGCTCATTTGACCTTAAACATTTACAATAACTTTTTACTCATCTCACACCAAAATCTATTATATTACCTTGACATTTTAATCTTTTACTCTTTACACTCGATAGCGTTAGAGAGTTTTATAATATTCCACATAAAATGTTTTTCCGCGAGCAAGTTAGCCGAAGATATTTTTTTGCCTGAGGTCATTTTCGGAATCTGGTTGATAAATGCCTGATTGATCTCATCAAATAAATAAATACCATTCAGGATTTCACACAAACGAATTCGGGTTTCAGTATACTAAGTGCTACCGCGGTTTCTGAAAAATCGTGAAAACTCTGCTTTAAACACTCACTTATTTACAAAACAATCTCACTATTTTTGCTTTCGTTGCATTTTCCGGACATCGCTGTATAACCCAAAATCGTGATTCACTATTTAAAGCAGGATTACTCTCTTGATTTTTATGTTTTTACAAATATGAGTGCTAAAGGCGAATTTATCAATTCCAATCTGGATATGGGCCACTCCAGACTTTTTAATGAATGCAATAATAAACACTGTACAATGTTAAAAGTATTCCGCATTACCTGACGACGCATTTTTCAAATATTTATTTTATTCTGTTACTGCGATAAATTATTTGTCGAAACTTCACTTCGGAATAAAAATAGTGTACAACTTTAACATTGCCTGTTCTAGTCTAACACACGGATAGCTATTATTGTAAACTTTTATAAAATATACCCCTCGCACTAATAGGGCATAGTACTTTGTCGGTCCTGCTTTTATCTCTTCAGAGGGGAAAAATTAAATTATGCCGCTTTTTGCCCTTTTACATTATTTTATTTTGAATCCAAATTTTGCGCCAATCGTTCGAAATGATCTGCCGGTTTTTGCGATTGTCTGACATTCAGTCCTTCGCAGAAGCATGATTTCGAAACAGAAAGATTGTACAATGCGAATCAAGCATCTTTATTTCCATTTTTTCAGTTTTTTTAAACAACATGGAATGAATTGATTGCAAATGGTGATTTCTGATTTGTCTTCGTTGTAGCGAACATGACAGTGGAACAAAACCTTATTAAAAATCGGGCGAAAATCGCATTCTTCGGCCAAACATGGTTCTACATTTGCTCTGGACAAATATATTACACAAATTCACAAGATGTCGCTAGCGATCACTGAATCCACCCGAGGATGATTAGTGTCAGACTCATGACGGTGAAAAGAATTCCAAAAACAACGAGAATGATGCACTAGAAAAGAAAAAGAATATGATATTCAACTTTTAAAATCTCACATGGAACATAATGTTGATTAAAATACCTGCAGTAAATCGCCAAGCACACGAAATGACTAATATAGCCCAGTCAGAAAAATTGTCTAATTATAAAGCATATGTTTGGCTCGTACTTTACAGAATAATATTTCTGACTGGGTTCTGGTGGGTGCGTGAATCGCTTTTGGATGATGTGGTCTATAATCCCTTCCATCTCATCTGTGAATCATGCTCGTCAAAATAATATAGAAATCGTCAACATTTTTGTCAAAATGCCCTAACCTATATCTACAAAACAGTTTCAAATCGTCGCCGCCCGAACAGCGATTTCATATCGTCTAGAATGAGTCACAGATCGGGTATTTTTGATTGTAAATACGCAGTAATTGCTTCCATAAATTTAGCGATCCTATTCGTAAAAATGAGCTTATTTCTGAATGATCCGGTTTTAATGCGCAACAGACTTTGTTATTGTTTAAGTGTTACTTCAATACAACCTGCATTAAATACTAATACCAATTACAAATATCCATACCGATATTTTCTTGGCAGACTTCATTGGATCTAATCCAAGTTTCAAATAAAATAGTGATGGGAGAATTATAACAAGCATTGATGCAGATGTCGCTCCTATAAATCCAAACACTTCACGTATAGTTGGAACGTATATTACGAGAATATCAGCTGCAATAAAAAGATAATCTTTGGTTTAAAAATATGTTGTCGTAGCAAGATCGAATCCAAAATTTTGTTCCTAAAAATTAGCAATTATTAATGTTAAGATTTTTGCCTTCACGAGGTAATAGTACTGGATGCCTATCAAAATAACCTACGGGCGCATTTGGCAATATTTCTGCACAATTTGAACGTTATATTTTTGCTCAATTGGAATGTGATTTGTCGTTTTAGATAAAAGACTTGTAATCAGTGACGTATTTAGAACTCTTAAAAAGGGAGGGGGTAGAATTTGGAAAAATTATGAAAACACATTATGACGTCGTAATGAGTGCCACAACAAGCAGCATTTTTTGTTAAAATTGCATTTCCATTTTATGCAGGGCTGGGAAAAACCGAATAATTTAAAATTTGATTGAATCACGAATTCGATGTAAATAACAAATGTCCCATTTTTACTACTACAATTGGTCTTTATTGTGAAAACCAAAAAATTTGTAGCCTATGGTTATTTTCAGTGTGAACAATCTTCATATTTTTACGACAAAATATAATCTATTTTGGTCAAATTTAAATAAAATCGATTGCATTTTGTCCTTAAAAATGAAAATTGTTGCCAAATTATTTGTTTCTATAAACTATTCGCGATTGATTCGAGTATGTTAGGTTTCGAATCACCGAATCGAATTGCCCAGCCCTAATTGTATGGTATTGAAACAACAAAAACAATTTACGAAAAGAAAAATCAAAATTTTCGAGATTTACTACATTTGCAGACCACTTAAAAATATTTTCCTTTTTGGTCAGCGTGCCCGCTACTTCAGACAGAATTTGGTACCTATCAATATATACTTACTCAATCCCAATAAAATGACCATGATTATTAGATGACGGATCCATGAGAAGTCATATTTTGAGAACAACAAATTTTCGATTGATCGACGAGACTGAAACATGGAATCACAAGAGGTTATATTTCAAAAGCTATTTCATATTGATTATACGCTTAATTAATCTCTATATCAAATCATTTGCTCGAGAACTTAATTGAAAATTAAATAAAAAAACATAATAAATTTACCAGGGGAAACTTCAGACAGCAAACGGAGGGAACGTATTTTTAAAATAAACTCCGAAATCTACTTATATACTTGGTACTTTCTAACACTGCATTCATTAGTAGGTAATTAGGTGGAGCATGTTAGGTTAAGTAGTCCTAATGCTAATAGATCAGCGAAAAATACCCAACAAATATGTTTTGGAAAGCGTGAGTAACTGATGGATCGCGCCGTTGGGGCATATATATATATCAACACGGTTAATGACGTTATTCAAGGAAAATTAATTTTTTTGTATGGCCACTACTTGGATCGGATCATACAGACGAAGGCGCTGCACCAGCGGTCGCTTATTGACGGGCAGGGTTGTTGGGAAGACACGATCTTCCTTGTTCGACTCAGCCTACCCAAGTTATTACACCCTGGGTTGAGGGGTGGACATGAATTAACTAGCTGGACTTAAACCCGGGATATTCAACGATGCTATGCCAACCACTTCGCAATCGCCCCACGAAATAAGTATAACCATATAAAAATGCATGTACAAACCGGAAAATGCAGCAACGGAGTAGAGAATATTACACAAATCAACACCATGATTCTGGCAAGAAGTATTATGATATTGTCCGGATCATACGAACTGTACATCAACAATAATTCTGGTCCAACAGCACCTTAAATAATAATGCGTATAAGTTGAATTCCACGTTAAAAAAATTTTAGGTGCAGATTAAAATCAAGAATATTTTTGTTTTTGCTACAATGAGGCTAAAAATACCAAGGAGAATTATGAACAATTCAAAATGCAGTTTTATAGTAGTGCAGTTTACCCTGAGCGTTAAATTATATCGCGTTGAATTATTCCATGTAATGGGAATCTAATGGGCTCGCACTCGAAAATCTTGATTATTTGCTATATTCCCGCAGCGTTTTGAGAAGGATGAAACAATCCCACCATGTTTTTAAATTTGCTTACAAAATTTTATACCCTAATCTATATTTTTGCGCGTCTTAGGCTTCTACAAGTGGAAAAAATCGAGTATGCTGGCCTATTATAAAGCATCGTTGAGTAGGTGCATTCCCATTTCGCCCCGCTTTTAAATAATTAACTCCCTCCCATAATTGTCGTACGTGTCTTTGCTTTGGCAAACTTCCTAGGTCCCGAGGTTGAACACAGATATTTCACAGTGTGAAGCTGAAAATCCGAACATCGAAACAACGCCCAGCTACTGTAGTAAGTATACTATACTAAATATTTTGAATATACATTTCTTTGATTCAAAGAACAATAAGCGTGGGTGTGTTCGCTATTCAAAAAAGTTAAGTCGTGTAGATTAAACAAATAATTATTGAAAGATATTTTATTTCAACCTACGATGGCTTTAAACAAGCTTTCGATTATCAACATGATGTATCAGATATCCGTTCATTCAATTATTAAGGTCTTTTTATGTGCGGACCAAA
The DNA here is from genome assembly GCA_963675895.2 of Styela plicata. Classification (NCBI taxonomy): domain Eukaryota; kingdom Metazoa; phylum Chordata; class Ascidiacea; order Stolidobranchia; family Styelidae; genus Styela; species Styela plicata. The sequence continues at coordinate 12,110,135 of OZ023143.1, read as the reverse complement.
CTTGTTCCAGATTTAGATTGAGTATTAATACTTTTGAATGAAACGCGTGACCCAGTCTAAAGTATTGAGTATTCGAGAAAAGTATTCGCATGTTTTGCAAAGCATGAGTCACTGATGTATCGCGCCGCTGAGGCGCGCTTCATCATTGGCTTATGCTCGACATAATAATATTTCGGACCAACTATTGAAGACGTGTGCTTAAAACGGAAATATATTTGGATCAAGTTTCTTTTGTTTGATAACTGATTCGATTGTTCTCAGAAGTGGTATGTAAAATGAATGCAAATCCCATGATTTATTACATCGCGTCAGTGATCATTTTTGATTAAACGTAAAATTGAAAAGTTGTACTTAAAAAATTCACGTTTCGGTTTTTAAAGGATAATGGGAGTATATCTTCCACACGCCTTTCCATCTATTCGCGATCATTCCGTCCTGTTTAAATTACAAGACATTCATACTTTTCTCGTTTTCTATTGGCACAATTTTCGAGGGCGTTCCACACGCCCCCCATTTACACCACGAGATTCATTATGTTCTGAAAAGTTGCACTAATTATTTTAGGGAACAAAATAATTTTTTAATTTTTCAATATTCTACTGAATGCAGTATTGTCAGCAACTGCGTCCTAAGCGGAAATCTCATAAACAGTGCTGAACCGCTATATAATAAAGTGCAATAAGTATTATTTGCACTGGGCTATGTTAAACCACCTACTACTTCTTGGAAAGAAAACGCTTGAATAATGCGACAAAATTTTGTTTTAAAGATTGTCAAAACGGCCATTTAGAAATCTACAAATACCTCTTGTATGAAAAGCGAGGCCAGGCAAATTCTTAGTAAGAGGGGACTGTGGAATTTTTAAAAGCAGTAACCTGAAAATATACTTACTGAAAAATGTGAGGTAGCCAAACAACGAGGCAATGAAATAAAGAAGAAAAATATTAGTGATTGATACGATTGATACCAATTGCATCCTTGTTTTTGTTGGATTTGCTAATTCGAGATAAATAGGAAGCACAGATGCATGGCATTGAAAAGCAAAAACCATCGTTGGAACTGCATAAGCACTCTGTAAAATCGTAAAGAAATGTTCAGTATATATTATAACATAGGCAACATCAATTTTGTTTCCAAATTTAACCTCCAGCGTACGATTCAACGGGAAACGACTGACCAAATCAGAACTTTCTTTTTGTGAAGAATGAGCCACAGATGGACCGTGCCTAAGCGGCACGATACATCAGTGACTCATACTTAACAAAATATGTTTGATCAAAATATTTCTGACTGGGGAAGGTTTCAGATGTTTTGAGCCATAAATTAAATCATGTTCCGGACAACAGACAATCAACAAAATAGTAAATCATTTATTAGTAGACGAAAAACCTTACAACGAGTTTACTAAATAAATTTGTGACAGACAAATATTTTCTAAACAATATGGTAATCTTATCTTGTCGCCTGCAAACATTATCAATCCCGAAATTAAACAAATAATTGGAATATTACAGAACAAATTTGTGCACCTAAGAATAGTTTTAGAAATATGAATACGGCACATCAGTATACAAAGTATACAAGAAAGTTTCATAGATGTTGCATATCTACGGATTTTTGTGTGAATGGTGAGCCAGTAGTCCAAACACACAATAACATCGAAACTAAGAACATTCTACGGATTACGAAGATTTGAACTCGATTTTTGAATGTTGCTGGTCTTTGGCTTAATAAAAATACTAATCAAAGATCGTCCCCTGAAAAATTTCCTTCATTTTGATACAGATTTTCATTTCCTAGGCAAACTACTAACAAGTCTCGTTTTATCGTATTTACATTGTTTTTCTACGAAATCAATATAAAACTTATTTCAAATACATTGAATTATTTAACAATACAAATATAGTTCTTTACAAACCTTCATATTTACAACAAAAGGTTCGGGTTCGCATTTTTGATTTTCCAATGCTTCTTCAAGTTCTAGCGTTAATGAACTTTTATGAACACATTCCAGACTCTCATTATGAACGACTACAACAGATGCCGTAGTCGTCTCTACTGACTGGAATGCAGTATGATTTTCAATAGAAGCTGGAATTTCAACTGAAATTGAAAATATATTATGTTAGATGTTCAATTCATGAAATGTGCCGAGACAGGCAATCAGGGTCGAGTGTGCTCAAATATATGATATAGGACGCAAGTAGTAAGTTAACCAAAAACCGTAAAAACATTTATTTTCACGTAAATTTCGATATTACACGTCACGAAATAGGAATCCTTCGATTTTTGCTCAATTTTTATACGTGTGTTCCTCAAAAGAGGATCTTTAACTAAATTGAAATTTTTTTTTTCTTTGCTTCTTCTTTACAAATTTATAATTAAGTCAAAAATTATATATTTTGTACACCTTTGAAAATTTAATAAACATACTCACTCAAATGATACTCTTCATGGTGCGAAGTTGAGTTGAGATCATGTCCATAGATTGGGCAAGGAATGATGAATTTTTCTATGATAATCTGGGAAAGAATTCAAAAGCTATGAATGAAATAAATACAAAATCAGGCGGGAAATAGCCTAATTCGTCTTTAAGGTATGACAATGAGCAAACATTTCGTATAAAGAGACGATTTATAATCTATAAAACATCAATAAAATGTCTAAAAATAAAAAATAAAAAAACAAGGTTTCTTCTGTGCATCTAAGTGCAGGATTCTTTTTCATAGTGCTTGAATCCATCAACGCTGTTATAAAATGAAAATCAGACTCCTGATTCAAAACTATGAACACGGCCATAGAAAGTCGAAGAAGTTCAAAATGATTTTACCGTCACTACGGAAAGATACCGCTCGCTATATTTTACTAGAACGATTCAATTCTGTACGGAATGCTGAGCGCTTATGTGGCAGTTGAAGGTCTTGTATTTTTTTTTTTTTGGGGGGGGGAGGGTGTATTAGTGCAGCAGCTTGTTGAGTCCTTTTAGACTCTTCCAACATGTCTTGGAGCAAACTTTCTATAATAAAGTACAGTGACTCTGTAATATGGAATGTGGTATTCGATAGCAGAGATGGAGAGTTACAGACAGGTAAGGCTTTTTGGCAATTTGCTTCGTTGATTTGAATCGATTTGACGCCCAAATTATTCGAATTAATCTTGAATCGTTCAAAAATGTGCAAATTGAAAGAAAATTTTCATTTTTTAACCACTAAAGGTCATCAATTTTGGCCAAATTTGACCAAAATCTATTTTATTTTGTCAATAAAAAAAAATAAAACTTTACTCTCTTAGACATGCAGTACCAATTGAAAATACATTGTCTTCAATTCTGTTTATGCTAATATTAGTATTTCGTAACAATAAATTCTTTGATTTTATAATTGGGAAAAGTTGCAATAAAAAAATTGAGATATTTGTTACATATATATATATATATATATATATATATATATATATATATGGAATTAGTAATTTGATCCGATTCGAAAAAAGATTATCCAAATCAGATTCGAATTTCAAATGATTCGGTTTTTCCCAGCCCCACAGGCAGGGAGGGAAATGAGAAAACTTACCACAACTGTGAAGAATATCATACACGCCATAGCAAATCCACTTGTATATCCAAGAAATCCGATATTTTTAGCAGCAGCAAGAGGCATTATGATAACAACTGTCACGAGAATCACAATCAAATCGCCGTTCAAGTACCACGCACTGAAAAACATATTTCTATATTATACGAACGAATGGTAAGGCTCGATCTCTCATTCCCGGTCCTTTCATAGGGAAGGAAGTAATTTCGAAAATTCAGCGAAGAAGTCGAAATCGTACAAGCAAGGGTCGAGTGCAAAAGTCAGAAGTGTAGGCCAATGATACTTCTATTAAACGTTGTTTCTTACTTCATGTTTCACTTAGAACAAACCTCAGATAGCAGATACCATTGGCACTGGGGTTTCCAAACACTTGAAAAGTACTGAAGTTTGGGCGATTTTATGCATTACATTATGTCGCGTGTCGCAGTAGTATTTAGCAAGATATCACCTTACATTATTGGTAATTTGGAACTTGGTGAATAATGGGTTTGCAACTCAGTATATACCACGCAATATTTTTACCTTTACGAGTTTGGTTTAGATTACCGAAAATAAAATCTAAGAGATGAAATGGCAACTACAATACCCATACAAACTAAACAAACTACCCATACAAACTAAGAATATGGCAAGCGCCTCAAATAACCTCCATTTTTGTTATTAACATATGTTGAAAAGTATTTCTGTAAGTGACCATCTTACCTAGAGCATTCTTCTGCACCCGTCAAAGTTCTCAATACTTCAGGTAATTCATATTTCACAATGAATAGGAAACTGCACATTGCTATAAATATAAATAAACATATTGCAGATTATAATGATTACCATATGGCAATAAAACAATTAAACGGCTGTTCACGGATGTCCCAAGAATGGTGTTTATCTGGTCCCCATTTTTTTAGCTTTTTTGGGGAGAGGTCGTATTTTCGTGTATTGCCTCTCCGCGAATCTTTCGAGTGGACTTATACCCAACAAAACGCAACCTTTGCAGTGATTGTGTATGCACCCGGATAATGTCTATTCATAACAATCCAGACATAACATAGTTTTAGACTCCATATTGTGCATTGCTTTTGTTTTAATATATTATTTTGATTTAATATAGTAATATATTCCCTTTGTATCTAACAAAGTCCTACCGCAATAAATATACTTGTTAAATTTATTTTTATTCTTTGCATATTCAAGTGATGTTGAACATTAAGTTACATTAAATTTGGAAGTTATACTTTCTAAAATCAGCCTGAACTGTTTTGTAATGATGCTTGGTTGAAACAAATTTTCACACCTCACTAATAACGTTTTGTCCGGTATTTTGTTTCCGTTTAAAATTGTTACTGGAATGCTATATTAGACATGAATCATTGGTGTATTGCAAGGTATTTGTGATGGGCTTACGTATTTGCAAACGTGCTATTATTTACAAACGCTTTCTTGATAAGCTAATTGACCCAATTTGAGTCCCTAATTACTTCCTCCAAGAAAATCAAAAACTAACCTCCCATCGTGTGAGTTAAAATACTCAAAGCTGTGACAAGTTTTCCAGCTTTACCGAATGCTTGCCTTCCAATAGCTTCATATGACGAAATTCCAGTCAGATCACACATGTCCAACAATAATCGAATACTGTTGAACGCCAGCAATGCAACAAGTACTAGAAGTATTCTGAATAAATTACAAACTCGGTTTTGAGAGAATATTGTAAATATATTTATTTAATAGGTCATTGAAAAATATTACAATTAGTTGATTCCGTAGAAATAGTTAAATGATATTAAACAAATTGAAACGAAGTATATATAGCAATGGATGTGGATTTTTCTGGGTCCAAAACGGTGAATGGCACCACAAATAATTAATAGAAAGTGTTCGAGAATTGAAATAAATGTTGAACAGTAAATTGTCATCAAAAACTTTCAAAACAATAGTGTATTTGTCAAGTTTGGGCATTGATGGATCGCACCATGGAGGCGCGGTCCATCTGTGACCAATGCTTGTCAAAACAAGATTTATGTATGAGATAATTAAACATTTACAACTAGCAATTGTAAATATAGGTGACACAAATGTAAAATAACCTCTAGTTGACCTACGTAAAAAGTATATATCCTAAATTTGCCAACGCATTAGCAAGACCAAGTATTCCACTGCCCAAAATTGCGTTCATCAAATTGAAGACACATAATGCAAAATGGGCTGTTTTTCCTTCATATTGACTTGCACGGCGCTCCTTTAAAAACACAACCTGTTCCCGCGTTGGACGTCTGCCCGGCCTGCAAGAAGTATTGTTAATATTGTAAACCTGTCTGCCCTTGACGACGAACATATTTTTGGTTAGAAATTCATTATTTAAGGGTCAAAAACGCACCAAAGCTCTCCTTCTAAAACAGTCAAACTTGTGACAGCGATTTCGCTGACAAAAAGTTGGTAATAACAAATAGTCATTTACATTCGTTTTAATCAGAGCATGCCCTTTTTTCCAATACTGGAAGTTAGTCAGAAGCATCACATAAAATAAACCAACTTTAGAGCAAAGAAAGCATAGCAAAAAGCTACATGAATTGTAAAAAGCAACGACGAATAAACGAATCCTTCTAGAACTGAACTTGTATAGTTAATGATGGATCATCTACCACTTTTTCTAATACATTTTAGACGCCAAATAAGACACGCGGTATGCAATTAGTAGTTACAATATAGCGAACCTGAAATATACTATTTTTTCAATTTTTCTTTTTTAAATTGGCTATGCTCAGATTCATACTTACTTCAATTCCATCATTTCTGACGATTTCCTATCCATTTTCCTTCGTTATTATGTCCTAACTTTAAACGCTACATCTGAAAAAAACTTACAACAAAGAAATTTTATAAACTTCCATTCCCTGCAATTGCAACATTTTTTGAGTCCAAAAAGTTTGTCACTACCTGCTACGCAATCATAAATTTATCAAATATGATGCATTAATGGACCGCGCTGCTGAAGCGAGACTCATCATTGGCTCGTGCTCAATACAATTTGAGAGGAGTTTTGATACCTTCAGTAGTAACTGCAACACTGACGTAAAGTATTTATATTTATTTAAGTAAAGTATTCATGTAGATTGTGATTGAATTACGATTTTCAAATATTGCTGATCCTATCATCCCAATCAGAAAAATTTCTGGCTAAACTTGTTTTCTTAAGTATAGCGACCTTTATTCCGGGGGGGAGGACTTTTTTCCTACGCCCATTTTGATGAACAATATTTTTGAAAACTGTCCCTCTCTTTTCCGTAGTTATGGAAGTAAAAAAGCTTATGTAGATATACTTTTCCTAATTGAGTGGAATTATCGTTCTGCCTTACAGACGACTGCCATTCTACGTAAGCACTTTAAAACTGTCCGTACTGCTGCATCGGAGTTCGTCTTTATGTCAATTTGCTGCGTCGACAATTTGATAATTGTTCGCGTGGTACAGGCTGTCCTGCACTGTTTGTTAGTTTTATTGTAATTGTGTTAATCGTTAACAATGAGTACCAAACGTTGCTATACCTTATGTTTAGCTTTTTGTAAATAAGCAAAATCGATAGATTTGACTGTAATTCCATGATGTTTTATCCTTATCAGGAAAAAATTGTCAAAATAAGTTTTGTTAAGTATGAATTACTGTTGGAACGCGCCGACTAGGCGCGGTCATGCTTGACAAAATTAAATTTCTTATTGAGCTATAACTATTGCATTCACTAAGCATATACCCATTGAGAGTCCTAAAAAATGTAAAAACCTATGCTGGTCTATTTTTCATACGGATTAATTGTAGCTATCCAAATTCAAGGCTTGTGTTATTCCGTATCATGAAATTTTATTCTGAGAAGATGAGATTACAATTAGAACATACCTTAGCGATGTGCAATCAATTGTGCAGGGCAAAACTTATTTGAGAAAAAAAAATGTTTTCTGTGAAATAGGTTCTGTTTCGAGTCAAATTTACTGATCATGAGTCTCGTGACCAATCGACAATCACAAACTCAAGTAAAGTTGGACATTTTCGAATAAAGGTTTCGGGCAAGGATATCATCCTAAAAGCACTACAGAGCAAATATCTTTGCAACACCGGAGGTCTGGGTTGAATTCTGAATTGTGAAGAAAACGTTTTGCGATAGCAACAAAACCTAATGCAAACATAAGGCACACTAAACGCTTGCTTATTCTGCAATAATATGTAGACCCGAATTTATTTTAATATACATAAAGGTGATACGTGCGCCAGTGATGGTTTTGCATGCTGACGATCTGACAACATAAACACGCTGATTTGTCTAAATTTTGAGCTAGTAAATCCTGTTCACATATCTCATCGCTCTTACGAGACGGGGGAGTTGTCTCTTTTGCTCAGCAATAGTTGCAGGAGAATGCGTGTTGGAAAAACTTGTTCATGAACTGTGCGATAGAGCATCAAAATTCGAACATTATTGACGCGCGTCAAATCTAAAAGCACAAATAACACAAGTAGGCTATAAACTTGTATACCCTGTCAGGAATATTCCGCTTATTCATGTATGATTCAGTGATGGTTTGCGCTGAAGCACGGTCCACCTACGGCTCATAGCTGACAAAATGCATTCCTGATTGAGCAAAGGCACTCCAATCAGAATCTATTGCAAGCGCCTATGATGCGCTATAGTGACTCGTACTCGACAAAAGTAAATTTTATTGGAACATCACAAAAATGGATAAATTTTGTATATCCATATGGACATCAAATAAAATTAAAAATGCACTAACGTCACTTAAGTGTCCCAATATTTTCTGTAAAAATATGAAAAACTAACGCTGTTTTTATACCATATATAGTTTTTAGAGCCGTCCTTGAATTACTTCATAAACCAAGTTTTTGACGACTTCTGTTCTCTTGTTCTTTCCTTTGTTCAACATGAACAACTCAATCAGTCCAACATTACTTCGATAAATCCGGTGTTATTAATGGTAGTAAAGGTCCTACTTTATTTACACATGATATCGATTCCACTGCTTTATTGTTCTACCGTTACCTATTGTAATCGACAATACACATGAGGGAAAATTCGTGGCCCAAGGATGGACCGATCGGTGACATAATCAAATTTCTCATCGGGGTGTGTCCCGCGTTCAAAATATATAGCAAAATAAAGCTCACTCAGTCAGATTTTTTTAAAAGTACTGTTTGTTAAGTATGGGCCACTTATGGCTCGTGTCGATGAGACGCGGTCCATCTGTGACTCATGCTTAGAAAAAAAAATTATGTTTGAGTAAGCTTAATATAAACAATCGCCGAACACACACATACTTAAATAGCAATTTTAAATGTACGATGTCCTGCCAAGCTTTTCATCTGTAAATCAACAAAACCATTTAAGTTTTACTTGAAATGTTGCTGAATAAAACAAAAATATATCACACTACACGTGGAATAAGCACTGGGCAGTGGGAGCACGCAAGTTTAGACAAGAAAACTGAAATATGACAAACATTCCAAATCTCCGCGAAAATTATTACTTAAACATTATTATTTAAACATGATTTGATAATCTGGCAGGTAGCAGTCGTGTTCTTGATAATCCAAACTACTTGCCTAAGTATAGGACAATTGCTTAAAAAAATATTTTTGGGGACCAATATCAACATATCACCAACAAGCCAACTGGTTGAGATTGAATTAATTTACTGGGTTCATGTCGTATCTATCTATATTCGTTCCGATACGTCGTTTTCAAGAAGCAAGAGCGGTCGTGGTTCGCCACATGATTAAGCTCAATTTGCGGCTTTCCTCTCCTGCAGGATAAAAACGAAATCTCCTATCCTACCATAAAGTGAAATTTAACACACATCCATCCGCCTAATTTCTATCCTTTAAACCTACGTGGCTACGCTAACGCCTCCCTACTTCCCTATTTTACCGTTCTACGGTCAGTGATATAGAAAAAATAAGAGAAAGCATACAATCTTGTACATCGAACGCTACCGGGTGATTCACCTAAAATATACGGTTGACCACGATAGAATTAAAATGTCTATATTACTTGAACCTTTATATATAAAGCAATACCGATATTGACTGAAACTGCGAGAAAGCTTCATTCAGTGTTGGTAACTAAAGACCCCATAGAATAGGATGTCATTTTTAACCAGCGGGATATGAAAATCGAGAACACGGCTTAACCTCTCCTGCAGACACCGTTCCCAAATCCTGGTTAACTAAAGAGAATTCCGAATCGAGTGAAGGTGTTTGTCTTATTATATACCTCATTTTCCTGTGCATGAACCGGGGAGGCGGAGGAAGTCGTGAAGACTTCTGAAGCTGAAGCAGTACTTGGTGAACCATTGAGCCCGATCCATACGTTCAGCGGACCGATTGGAATCTACGTCAAGACGACCAGAGGTGCATGTATCGAAGCGTATTCCCATGCCTTACCGATTTAGCTAACAGGACACCATAAATGGGAACTAACCTAATTCAGTCGTTAACTTCATTCTTCAGACGTTCAGATTCTTCAATGGATGCCAATATATTCGCTAATATCACACTGTTTTATACAGCTCATCAAGAGACTTAAGGCCTCTATGCACGTTTGGTAGGCGGCGTCTGTTCTAGATTTGTTCCATTTTAGCCTTTAATGTCAACCTTTGCTAGAGTTTAACACTAGCGCAATGCTGTGCACGGGTTTATTTACATTTTCCAACGCAACGAAACCAAAGAGGATCTTCGACTGAACGGTGTGCTGTGCAAGATAACGAGAGTATGCTCGTTCCTTGCGGTTGTGCTTTGTAGGCATGTGAAAATTTCACAAACATTTTAGCGTGGTTAATGAAATCTGGCCGAAAAATATTCACTATTCAGTCCTTGTGTGAAACTGTTTGATACTGTAACATTCGTTCGCTCCAAGCAAGACAAGGAACAGACACTTAAATAAGGGTGTACTTATTTGTGATGAGTATCGGTATCGGCCGGTATCAGTAATTTTGAATATTGGTGGTATCGGTATCGTCTCATTTTGCAGTATCGGTATCGCTACTGCCTCTATATAGCGCTGCAGTGCTTAATTCACGACCTGATTTAAATCGTGAACCTATAGCAGAATGGCATACGTATACGACTAATTCCTTGGATCCTACTGCATCCTCAAATGGGTTATACACTGTGGTTCCCAATTTACAGCTTGTTACAGCTCCAGTCGTATCACTTTAGGGGTGAGTTTACTATCCGTGTATTCGTCATTGGGCCCATATACAGTGTAATTCTTTATATACTCCATCAAGTGTTTGGCATGGGTTGTAGGTTCTCCATAGACAGTAGATCTACCATACCTGGTGCACAATTATCTTCGTGAATTATTTGTAGTAGATGTTCCATTTGTCATCAGAGAATTTGGATAATTAGAAGTCCCTTTCCAATCCCATATATAATTTTAATGGCTATATGCCGGAATGAGATCATACTTTTTTCCGAAGCGCTAATGCTGGCGGCGTTAAGTCCCGCGTTGGTTAACAATAAAGCGTCGCGTTTTTCGACGTAAGAGCAGGAACCGTTAAACAACTGCAGCCCAAAGTAGCAAAAAACTATCAGTGTGAAACTTACAGCTGTGTGTGCAAAGAATACATAAGCAAGTATCGCAGCCACCTCCCCAAATGTCACGATTGGGCCAGACACACGTATTTCCTGCCTACACCTGCCAGCATACTGGTGGGGGGCGGGCGACCGAAAGATGACCAAGAAGGGCCTTTAAATTTAGGAAATCTCACTTTTAGCTGTTTTGTGATTTTACAAATAAAACCATGTTTTTAGAATCTTTCGGCTTCAGCGCAGATTTTGACTTCTATATTTTTTCAAATTTTCTCACACCACTCCTCTTTTGCTTAGATCTATTTATATCACCACGGCTCCCCTTAACTAAATCTCTCTCAACCCCAAGTACTCTGACCAACCTGTTAGAAAGATAAGATTGTATTTTCAAATGATTGTGGACACTATTAAAATCAGTGGGGTAAGCTAGAAATTAGGCGTTTATGGATATCAGTAACTTCCTAGTCGGGTATATATAAATTCAGACACTGTGCGGAGACTACTGCGGCTGTTTTTTTTTATTAAAATTCGCCCAGAACAAGGAGCCAAATTCTACTTGAAAATTCTCCTAAAGTCAAGAGCCTCCTCCTGAAGTGCAAGAAGCTACATGTAATGCAGGAATAGGAACTAACCACCATCCCTGATAGACGTCAATCAACGCGAGTTATAAAGCCTCATGAATCAATCAATTGGCAGCCAATCGTGTTAACAAATTAAAAATTTTGTTTTCAGGAACAAGAGCAGAAAGCTCCCTTGAACAAAGACCATCATCATGAGGGGCCAATTTTACACCCGTATTTGTAACTAACAGCAGTATGCCAAAAAAACTCAACATTGCTGGTGCTCAGTGACTAATCCAATCATTCAACAATTTGTTGGAAACCATTAAAGCGTAAGAAGGAATATGCTCAGGAGTTAGCATCTCTAATGCCCTGAGTACGAATATTGTGCAAGAAGAATATACGCGGGAGGATTCATAGAGATCTTGTTAGGGCATGGTTGTTCACGTAACGGATAGTTCAACTTCTTCCACCAGGTGCCAACTTCGTCCTTTAGGAACTGGAATTGGATCCTTTTGGAACTGGTATCTGCACAATCAGTCTTGGTTTGCCATGTTTTAGCCATATTTTGCTTTCCTTCCAGGCAGGATAAAAATGAAATCTCATCACATGTTTTAAGAACCAATCATAAATTTTGGTTCGGAATGCGTGGCATCTGGGTCACGTATCAGTGACTGACGTGCTCCATAAAATAAATCTTGTTGACCATTAAGGCGGTAGATTTGCACTAAACTTTCTGACATTCGCAAAACCCATGCCAATGTTCGAAAGACCAGTATTCTAGTTGAAACCATTGAATGACACCCATCTTCTGTAATTCAATCAAGATTGTTCTTGTCCCAACCTTAAAATAGCTTGATTTACAACTTCACTCATGACATCAGGATTGAGTAGGTCTTTAATCTGAAAATAAAGTCATTATTTTGGTACATAAAATCACCCAAGAAATACTCAAGATAGAGTATCAGTCAAGAAATAATTTTTATCCTGAGGAAATGGGAGTTAAAAGCCAAGAAATATGCATAAACTATTTAACACCTCATGGCCTCCCATGTATTTTGTTACCAGTAAGGTAACCTTTCAAAGATTTTGCATAAAAGGGACATAATTGGAGGAAGAAGAACTGACTGTGCTCATGTGAACCAACATATGCTGCGTGAGATGCCCAGACAATAATTCTCTGAACAAATACGAGCAGATGGCAGTAAACATAAATATTTTTCAACAGCAAAAATTCAATCGATTTTCAAATAATCAAAATAAGTCATATTTTACTGACATAATCAAGTTGATCAACAATACATTTTAACACTTTCGAGTGAGCTAAAATAATAAATCTTCAGGAATAAACATCAAGCACTTAGAACAGCTTCCTCAACCATGTCCAGGTAGAGAAATCGGCAAAACTCAAGAGTTGGAAATGGACTGCTTGACAGCCATGGTTTGCTATTATTCTAAAAAAACTTCCTTCCCCCATCATGTAATGATATCGTATCTCATTTCTAATGTAGCAACTCTATTGACTACTTCCACAAACAAACCTGATAACTGAGGGAAACATCATAAGTGTACATTACACTTGTATCATACAACTGAATGTTGTGTTGTGCGAGACATTTTATACAGTTTCTTAATCTACAGATAACTTCACGATCTTCTAATGATACCGGTTCAACATCTGCGACGAATCCACCATGACCTATAAACGTAACATTATAAAAAACAAAGGCTTACCCTAGGATATAAAAATTCTTCTTTTTTCAGGGTCCGGTAGCAACCAAACCGTAGTAAAAGGTTCAAAATCATCAATACTGCTATGAAATAGCAGATCGCCCTGATTGACGTCTATTCTCGAAATTTTTTTAATTTAGATTTAAGCTACTCAAAGGAAACTTATCTAGCGCGTGTTATGTAACAAAAAACATTTTCAGTAAGATTCTCCTTATGGCAGCAACTTGCTCAGGGAGTAGCACAGTATATTACATTTTTTATTTGTCTGAAAGTGGCATAATAGAGGATACCAATCTGCACTTGACAAGTCATGCAATATTACACAAACACGAATCAAAAACAAAGGCTTACCCTAGGATATAAAAATTCTTCTTTTTTCAGGGTCCGGTAGCAACCAAACCGTAGTAAAAGGTTCAAAATCATCAATACTGCTATGAAATAGCAGATCGCCCTGATTGACGTCTATTCTCGAAATTTTTTTAATTTAGATTTAAGCTACTCAAAGGAAACTTATCTAGCGCGTGTTATGTAACAAAAAACATTTTCAGTAAGATTCTCCTTATGGCAGCAACTTGCTCAGGGAGTAGCACAGTATATTACATTTTTTATTTGTCTGAAAGTGGCATAATAGAGGATACCAATCTGCACTTGACAAGTCATGCAATATTACACAAACACGAATCAAAAACAAAGGCTTACCCTAGGATATAAAAATTCTTCTTTTTTCAGGGTCCGGTAGCAACCAAACCGTAGTAAAAGGTTCAAAATCATCAATACTGCTATGAAATAGCAGATCGCCCTGATTGACGTCTATTCTCGAAATTTTTTTAATTTAGATTTAAGCTACTCAAAGGAAACTTATCTAGCGCGTGTTATGTAACAAAAAACATTTTCAGTAAGATTCTCCTTATGGCAGCAACTTGCTCAGGGAGTAGCACAGTATGTTACATTTTTTATTTGTCTGAAAGTGGCATAATAGAGGATACCAATCTGCACTTGACAAGTCATGCAATATTACACAAACACGAATCAAACATTTTTGAATGAATGTCACACACCAAATTTTGCCACTTTTTGTTTAGTTGAAACTTAGTTTTCCTTTTCTAACCTTCCATTTTTTTCTCTGAATGTGTGTGTTTTCAAAGCTCAAGTCCAACAGGCCATCTGCGACTGACAAAGTAAAATTTCTTGAAAATTTATAGTGATTGCCAGAATCGAAATTTGAAAACCCTGTAATTTTAAATTAAAACTACCTTTTTCCATTTCCTCATTGTCTGCAGCTGGTGTTGCATATATCCATATAAATCCATTATTAGCTAAAACAACTGTGGCACCGCATGGCAAATTATGCATATGATTTTTCCTTCTTTTTATGAGTGAGGGTGACACAACAACTAGACAACCTTGACCTAGTTTCCCATATCTTAAACTTCTTGTATGTAGTGATAGTGAACCATCATTATGTACCTTAGAAAACAAATTAATCAATTCAATCAAGCGTTACTGCAAGTGATCTTCTAAACTTGCTTTGAATTTTAATAGAAATACAAACATAGTGCTACAATAGTATTTGATTTAAAAGCAATAAAATTGCATAATCGTTTGCTTTTTTCAAAGACCACCTATAGGTTAATGAGGAATTTAGGTTGAATAGAACTCCGAATTCAATTTAGTGAACAGCTTAATCATTTTAATCATATTAGGTAGTTTATACCGAGAAACAAAAAAAAATTTTTTAATCAATCGTAGGCCACTAGTTCTGTATAGCCAGTAAAAATCATTGTTGGAAAACCATATCTATGTTGTCCTAATCCTCAACATTAAATAACCAGTTTTGAATTTCGCAATAGAATGGATTTTTTTAAATAGAATTTAACATTCAACTAGCAGTGGCAACCTAACTCGTGAGTGCATAAACGAACATGGTTCTATGGAGTCAGTGATAAAAACTATGTTACCTGTTGTACTTCTGCGCTGATTAGATCACCTTCTTTTAGATATTCTCTCATAGTTAGTTGATCAGCTGCTGATCTTCTTCGCAATTCTCCACCAGGTAAATTAACAAACGAAAGATGTAAAACCGAGTCGACTCTTGAATTCGTATTTACCTGACGAAATTAAGAAGAATATCATTAAAATATTCAACACGATCAAGATCATAAAACAAAAAACACAAGGATGATATCTTACTTTTCCTCATGTGTCTAAATTCACCATGAAATTTCTTTGGATGGACAAACAAGCTTCAACATCATCAGCACTGCTATATCATAGCAGTATTGATGATTTTGAACCTTTTTCTGCAGAAAGTCAGCAAAAAGAGATATATCATGAAATATCGACATTAGCAAAATTTTCCTCCTATAAACCCTATTTCTTCGGGTCTCTAAGTAGCAGTTATCAACCAGTATATTTCAACAATAACAGTAGTCCTAGTAAAAAAGCTTCAAGTTAAACCATCAACTCTGCTATTTCGTAGAGGTATTGATGACCTTGAACCCTTTTTTTAGGACATTTGATGAGTGTTGCGACCTTTTTAACATTTTTTTCGTAATGACAGAGATTTGCTTCGGATGTTTGAGTATCAGGGTAGCTGTCATTCTGCCAGTCTGCGGTGAGCAAGATCAACATGAAAAAAAATGTAATTTCCACTAATTTCCCAGCGTTAATCACAGACAGAAGCAGTAAAAGGATGTCAATCGTTCACAACAAAACTTTTGGGAATCACTTGTCAGGATTGAAGTATTAAGATTTTATACCTTCCATCTTTTCTGTTGAACTTCTTTAATTCTTCCCACAACAATATCACCCACTTCACCGTTATATCGAAGTTTAAGAGGTTTCACGCTGATTAATTTATTTATTCGTTCTACAACCCCAGCAACACTTGCATGAAGTTTATCATCCCGCATGTACGTCCCTGCAAATAAGTAATAAACAAGATATTTATATTTTTGTGTAAGAATTTCTTTGGAAATTCAACTATCCACTCTAGGGCATTTAACTAATTGTTGGTTATGGCTTTGTCCATCAACAATGTCCAATAAACATTGTCTATACACTGAAACATAAATACTGGTAGTGGACTAGAGGTAGGTAAAATCGCGATCTTATTTTTAAAACTGATAACTGAATGCAAAACCGTAGTCCTCTTCATTCAGCATTGTTAACACACAGCTGACTACCTCAACTCATAATAAAACATATACGACCATTTTATTTATGCCAAATATTTAAATGATTTCAGATCGGCTAATGCTTCTCATTGCATAGGATTATTTTAAAAAAAAACAACAGAAGACTATTTTTGTAAGCATATGTGAGATTTTGCAATGCACATTCTAATATGTTTTGTGACTCTGCTGCCAAATAAAATAAGATTTGAATTACAGATGGATATAACCCTCCCGAAACCGAAAAGTTTTTATATATACCTAAATATATTTTACTAACGTGAGTCAGCCAATATATCATGCCCTCCAAGGCCCCGAAGTAACAACTAATATGATGAAAATGAAGTCGAAAAACCTATTTTTATAAAACTTTATAGGAAAACATTGGAAATAAAATTGCAGACTGTGTGCAGTATTAAATGATTCATACCATGTCCTCTCATATAATCAGTATCATCAGTAACAACATCTCCAGGTGTAACAAAATGTGCTATCCTGTGAGCACTCTTCTTTGTTGCTAATTTTGAATATGCAGCCGGTCGCCGAATCTGAATCTCAGATCCCATTTCGATCTGTTGATCGTGGCACACAGCCTAATAACTTATATAGATTTAACTGCTTATAAAAGGCTAAGGATATTATTGCGTGCGAATGGTGGTGTATTCGGTACCTGGAAAAGGGGCGAGAGCAAAATCCAAAAAAAATTTTGAGGTCAAATTATGGCGCCGTCTAGTATGTGGCAAAGGCAAAAAATTTTGTCTTGAAAAATGGGGTTTTCATTGTATATGATATCAAAAAAACTTCTGACAAAGGGGATTTCGTGGAATAAAATAGACCAAAAGCGGGTTATGTCATGCAAGATGAAGCCACATGAAAAATTTGTAGGTTTGACAGCCCTGTTCATTTTGATATTTTCTCATTCGGCGAGTAGCCAAGGCACCACATTTGCTTTTAAGTTTACGGATGCCGGGTTAGCTGCTTAGCGTAGACATGGATAGTAACTGCCTATATATTAACCTTGCAACTACGACATGAAACACTTGTTTAACTGGAGTCTCTATTTGAATCAATAATTGGATTATTTTCATAATTTGATTGCAGCGAAGTAAATTCAGGAAACCATTTTATCAAGGCCATCCAGGAAATGCGGATGAAAAGATCTGAACTGCATTTTCTGCTGCAAGTGAAGGAGAAAACAGTCACTGAAGCTAAGGATTTTGCATCTGATCAAGCTTGTCTCCCCTTATCAAGGTGAGGAGCACGACCCTATCTATTCTGCCTTGGAGGGTAGAGGCACGTCAACAGAAACAAGATGAGTTAGAGGAGTAGCCCACAGTCGAAGAAATTGTGTTATTCTTCATGAATGTTCTGTGGATAACTACGAAGACTACGAAAACTTTCTTGCAACTACTTTAAATGACATACTCAACGTTATCAAAGTGCTGCCGATCATCAAAACTGAACCTATCATCAAAGCTGAACTTATAAAACTTGAGGCTGGGGCTAACAAAATTTTCCAAAGAGTTCTTAAACATGAGCAGGATAAAATGATCAGATTCACAAATAATATTAAAGAAAAACTGAATATAGAATATGAATCAGAGGGTACCAATTTAATATTGTTATTGAATGAACCTAAAATGTGGACACAAACAACAACGAAAGCTGGATTGTGAAAATCCAACATGGCCACATCAACTCAAATGACGAAATTCTGGGTTACGACAATAATATGTCACAAAAACTCTCTGTATTCCCATCGCTTTCCCGATTGAGATAACTGGGCACCCCTAGACGCTAACCCGGGCACACCTAACATCGGTTTTCGTCGTTCACGCTCTACTGTACTGCTGACATGTTTACAGTAATAACTGAACAAATATTTCTTGCTCCTGATCGTGGTGGAAAGGGAGGTTCAAAGTGGTTCCACCACCTCTCCTCCGCAGTTGCCGTGTGCGCTGCAAGCGTTTGGTTGTAAAGTGAAAGCGAACTGACTATTCAGTTACTCAAGATTTAACTTAGTATTTGACTGAATTTATTTCAATTTCAAAAATTTGACATCAGAATGGCTGGGAAACGTAGCAAAATTAACAAACCAAATACGAAGAATATGTTGGAGAATGGAGAAAGTTAAAGATAAAGAATTTGAGAAGTAGAATTGAACAGCAAACTATTCTTTTTTAGGAAAAAACAACAAGAAAGCGAAAGCAGTTATAAAGGCAGCATTAGTTATTAATTCGCTGATTGCTAAACGAATGAAACCATTTACTGTTGTCGAGTAATACCGATACTGATGCCAAGCAATACGGTATTAGAATGTACCGGTAGAATGCATCTTGATCTATAAAATTTGTTTCTGCTGCAACTGGTGGTGGCCCAACTATAATTGATTTTCGCAAAGGTGCAATTGCTTTTTTACAAAATACGGTATTCGAATGTACCGGTAGAATGCATCTTGATCTATAAAATTTGTTTCTGCTGCAACTGGTGGTGGCCCAACTATAATTGATTTTCGCAAAGGTGCAATTGCTTTTTTACAAAATACGGTATTCGAATGTACCGGTAGAATGCATCTTGATCTATAAAATTTGTTTCTGCTGCAACTGGTGGTGGCCCAACTATAATTGATTTTCGCAAAGGTGCAATTGCTTTTTTACAAAATCATATAGCTTCAGTGGGGTTTTCCAACACAATTATGGAACTAAATTGCGTAATTCATCAGGAAGTTTTGGCATCAAAAGGAGGCTAAGGGGAAGCGTCGGGGGCTAAGGGAAGCGTCGGAGGCTAAGGGAAAGCGTCGGGGGCTAAGGGAAAGCGTCGGGGGCTAAGGGGAAGCGTCGAAGGCTAAGGGGAATCGTTGGGGGCTAAGGGAAAGCGTCGGAGGCTAAGGGAAAGCGTCGGGGGCTAAGGAAAAGCGTCGGAGGCAAAGGGGATGCGTCGGAGGCTAAGGGAAAGCGTCGGAGGCTAAGGGAAAGCGTCGGAGGCTAAGGGAAAGCGTCTGGGGCTAAGGGGAAGCGTCGGAGGCTAAGGGAAATCGTCGGGGGCTAAGGAAAAGCGTCGGAGGCTAAGGGAAAGCGTGGGGGGCTAAGGGAAAGCGTCGGGGACTAAGGGAAAGCGACGAGGGCTAAGGGGAAGTGTCGGAGGCCAAGGGAAAGCGTCGGGAGCTAAGGGAAAGCGTCGGAGGCTAAAGGAAAGCGTCGGGGCTAAAGAAAAGCGTCGGAGGCTAGTGGAAAGCGTCGGAGGCTAAGGGAAAGCGTTGGGGGCTATGGGGGGCTAAGTGGAAGCGTCGAGGGCTAAGGGGAAGCGTCGGGGGCTAAGGGAAAGCGTCTGAGGCTAAGGGAAAGCGTCGGAGGCTGAGGGAAAGCGTCGGGGGCTAAGAGGAAGCGTCGGAGGCTAAGGAAAATCGTCGGGGGCTAAGAGAAAGCGTCGATGGCTAAGGGGAAGCGTCGAGAGCTAAGGGGGAGCGTCGGGGGCTAAGGGAAAGCGTCAGAGGCTAAGGGAAAGCGTCGAGGGACAAGGGAAAGCGTCGAGAGCTGAGAGCTTTTAACGTGGATTCTGAAATTATTCTTTTTGTTGAAGTATAATGAAGAATATTAAATTTGGTCTCTATCTCGTTCATCTATCTTGACCCTCCAGGATTAAGATATTATATAACCCCTATGACTGGTAAACCCTTGGAAGTGGAAGATTGCCGTATCATTGAAGCACGGGAGTCAGGACAAAATTTCAAATAACAGTTAAGTAACGTTTTTCACGATTATATTAAATAGCGTATAGGGGCATTGCTAACATTAATCTGTGTTCGTATTTTTTCATGTTCAACCTCAATTAAAGAATCGATGTTGTGCAGAGACAAAGAAGACAAAACGACGATGTCACTTTGAACAGAAGATCGTAGCAAAATTAACAACAAGAGCGGATGTGCATCAGAAAAAATGCAACAACGAATTTGCCTGTCGGACTGCGTCAATACGATTTCTAAAAAGTCTTAAAATGTACAGCACTAAAAGTTGATAAAAAACGTTATTCAAAAAAGTGAACAATCAAATTTATAAAAATGAAGACGTCGCTGATAAAAACTAAGAAATTATATTGCTTAGATGTCAGATTTTTTATAAATTGTGCTGCGTTTTTATTTCTTGCCATTATAATGTTTATTTTGTGGTGAAAAAATTTTAAAATTTTCTTACTCTCCGAAAATCATTTCATGTATTTTCTCTCTTCTTTTATGGCGTTAAAATTCGGCTCATCAATTTCTTAAAGAAATTACTTAAATTGATATTTTAATCATGCTTAATTTTTCTGATCAATTAATTGTGCGTCGGTGGTAATATCAGTAAATATTCGTATTGAACTAAACAAATTGAGAGTGACAGATACAAACAAATAGTTTTTGTTGAATAGATTTTTACGTTGATAATGAAAAGTTGAGAATGTTTAATCATACTTTAAAAAAACATCGCTGCAAAAAGCGGTAAACGCGCCAGGATATATTCGCAAAAAGCGAGTATCAACCCCAAAACTCTTTTTTTTATACAAAGCCCAAAGATGGCAAAGACTAACACAACTAAAAAGCCAAACAATGCCACATTTTTTATTTATAAGGCGCAAAAGCTATTCATTGTGTAACGAAATATATTAGATTCAAACATTCAATTTCAATCTGTCAAAAACAATTTATTAATTAAATAAAACGCCAACTCTACATCCCTCAAACCTACATTCTCTATATCTTTACTTTCTCTTACTAAATTTTCACCTCTCTTGTTGGTATAAATTTTTGTTTTAGATGTGCATTTTACGTATGTATGCTCATTTTATTGTTGTTTTCTTTTTATATCGTTATATATTTCCAGAAGCTGACCATTCATGTTGCCTAATCAAAGTCACTCCGTGTTTAGGGGGCCGATATATATGTAGCAACCATGGTCAAAGTCATGACCACTAGGAGAATTTGGCATTCAATATATCAGGTTAATTAGGTTCGAGCACCATGCACCTGCTATGATAGTTCGAAAACAATGTTTATGTTGTGATCATGTCTGACGGAAAGAAATTAAAATATCCCGCCTAGGGCTAACTTGGATGGTCACAGAAAGTGTATAAAAACGAGTACATTTTTATCCATTAATAAGAGAAGTTTAGATTGCATTGAGATTCTGAAATTATTCGTAATATTCGCCGTATTATCAGCTTTTCTCTCCCGCAGGATAAAAATGATATCCTATATATCGGGGTGACTGGATGTATCCCAAACAGAGTTACCACCAGTTTGCAGTTACGAATGCGTGTTATATTTAAATAATCCATTCATAGCTAACACACTGCAAAGTTTACCGTCACAATTCTCATATCAGAAAATTAATTTCAATTTACGCTAAATAAAAACCGTAATAAAAATGACACTATGTATATGCCACCAGTATAGAATATGAATACAATGAATGAGTGAATTAATCGATAACAGTGAACATGAATATGCCACACATTTACCCCCTTATAGATTTATATTTCTCGAGGTTTATTTGCATAAGTGTCAAAAAAGATGTGACGTTTGTTTTATTTTGATTTAAAACTATGAAAAAATGCATGAACTCGAACTCCTTTTGACTTCTGAGCTTGAACTAGAACTATTTAGAAATTTCCCTACTAAGTTCGTATCCCCGGTGGAAACCGTTGACACTACGCCATTTATAGCGTTTCAATTGGGGTGGACGGGATGTTTTCGCCTGCGCTACAATTGCTTCTTTTTCATTTCATGGGGTTCGTAGCATAATCAGTGGTATTTAGTAGATTCCTTCCAGATGCTGCTTCCAACCTTGCCTGATGCAGTTTTAATATTGGGATAAGCCGGTTGAACCCATCCACTAATGGGTTAATAAGCCTTAGCGAATGCTTTTCAACCTTTCTAGGTGCAAATCGAGTATTTTAAATCTGATATCAGGTAATAATTTTTTTCTATTCTACACGTTTTCCCTTAACGTTCCCCGCTTTATCTCATCCCTCTAAGCCTTCTTTTAGCCCCCAACGCTTCCCCTTCCCTTGATTTTATTCCCTTGATTTTCTTTAACACACTACGCTCCTTCTAATACCACGACGCTTCGCTTTAGACCCCGAAGCTCCCCTAAGGCGCCGAAGGCATCCTTTAGCCACCAATGATTTCCCCTAGCATCTGACGCTTCCTGTTAGGCCCCAACGCTTTCCTTAGACCCCGACGCTTTCCTTTAGCCTTCCACGCTTCCTCTTAGCCTCCAACGCTTTCCCTTAGCCTCCTACGCTTTCTCTTAGCCTCCGACGCTTTCCCTTAGCCCTCGACGCTTCCCCCTAGCCTCCAACGCTTCCCCTTATCCTCCGACGCTCCCCCCTAGCCTCCGACGCTCACCCTTAGCCCCCGACGCTTTCCTTTAGCCTCCGACGCTTTCCCTTAGCCCTCGACGCTTCCCCTTAGCCTTCGACGCTTCCCCTTAGCACCCGACGCTTTCCCTTAGCCTCCAACGCTTTGCCTTAGCCCTCGACGCTTCCCCTTAGCCTCCGGCGCTTTCCCTTAGCCTCCGATGCATCCCCTTAGCCCCCGACGCTTTCCCTTAGCCTCCGACGCTTTCCCTTAGCCCCCAACGCTTCCCCTTAGCATTCGACGCTTTCCCTTAGCCCCCGACGCTTTCCCTTAGCCTCCGACGCTTTCCCTTAGCCCCCGACGCTTCCCCTTAGCCTTCGACGCTTCCCCTTAGCCTCCGACGCTTTCCCTTAGCCTCCGACGCTTTCCCTTAGCCCCCGACGCTTTCCCTTGGCCCCCAACGCTTTTCCTTAGCCCCCGACGCTTTCCCTTGGCCCCCGACGCTTCCCCTTAGCCTCCGACGTTTTCCCTTAGCCTCCGACGCTTTCCCTTAGCCACCCACGCTTCCCCTTAGCCTCCGACGCTTTCCCTTAGCCTCCGACGCTTTCCCTTAGCCCCCGAAGCTTCCCCTTAGCCTCCGACGCTTTCCCTTAGCCTCCGACGCTTTCCCTTAGCCCCCGACGCTTTCCCTTAGCCCCCTACGCCCTCCACGCTCGACGACAATTTAGTACTACCGGACTCATTGTACTAGAGCATTTCTGAATTATTTGGTTACAGTTTTGATCTCGCATGCGTATCGTAAGTACAGTGCAGTATTCTCTGATGGAAGGTACAAAAATATCACTTGCTTCACTTAGCCTTGTTCCTGCGCCTGACCTAAAATTTATTTCATGGGGATAGCATTAAAGCGTAATGCTAATCCATGCATATCGTTGATATCAAATTGTGTCTGTGGTTTTTCTAAGGAAGAATGTTCAGTCGCCGATACCTTTGGCTAAAATTAAATTGTTCACAAAAACTTCAGAAACACAAAAACATTGTAGTTTTTGTGCAGTGCAAATAATCGCATGCACCAACTTGTCATTTCACACACCTCTCGTGTGATCAGGGACACATTTTTACATTCATAACCACAATCTGTTAGATGGAAATATTATTTTTTTCACCTGCACTTTGCCGTATCATTTCTAAACATAATAGAATTTTATATTTTTATTTGCCACGAGTCGTCCATATTCATATCCGAATGAAAGTTCGTGTCTGTGTTTTCCGTAATATCGACTTGTTTATACCATGCCTTTAACATATTATGATTTTTTTTGATTCCAGTGTACAGCTGCTTTATCACTTTAAACCTCACCTTATATCATTATGTGATTTTTGTGTATTTTATAGTTATATATCGCAGTCAAATCTCCTGCATTTCGATGTTCCAAATTTTCGCGTTTTAGCACTCCCAATAATCTTCTGAAAGTAGGAGGACCTCATATAGCGGTTGTCTTACTTTAATGTCTGCTTCTCCACTTTTCGTCATCCGTTCCCACTTTTTATCATTTTCTGATGATTCGCTTTTAGCCCTGGTTCGTGGTATTAGAGTTTTTGTTTTTCTGGGGTCGACAATGATTTGGGGAGTTAGGGACGACGATTTTATAAACGATGGTTTTACGCTTCTATCTGTTTCAATCAATCTGATTTTACAACATTTCATCAAGTATTAATGCAACAATATAGAATATGAAACGGGGTTATTGCATTATTTTTAAAGTCGGGACACGTGCACTTATACTGTTTTGCCGAATGTCATTTTCCAAATGCCCTGAAAATGCACACAAACTGCTACCTATCCTTTGACAGATGCATCTCGCGTAAGAATATATCCTCATAGTTCGTAATTTAATATTTCTATCAAGTTCCATTATCTGTTAATTAAACGTTTTTGAATACTCATTCATTATTCTTTTCACTGACAGGAATTGTCTAATCCCAAGTGTTAAATTTCTGATCTTTCTAGACCTTAAACGTGTACGGGTTTGTAACACGATCGTAAATGTCTAATTTCATTTTGGCATATATTCGTCTTTCACAATTGTTCTGATAAATTTTTTCCCCCACAGTTGACCCTCTTAAATCTTTGTCTTAATTCTTTGAGTGCTCAATTTTATTTCGATTCCTATTAGCCTTTTTACAAAGGTCGATGCCACCGATACTTTTAAATGTTTGGAATTTTGCTCAATCCAAAGCCTAAATCAGTTTCTAAAAAAGCCGACTAACGGTCACTTGAATGACAACTGTTACAAAAAAGGAAGCATCAGTCGGCTCAGTACAGTCCTCGACATAACAAACATGTAAACATTATGTAATGAAGTGGATCAGTAGCTTAATTGTGGATGGATTGTTAAACTTATATTCCTTTCCTACAACCTTATCAACCTTATTAATTTTGATTACCTAAAAAAGTTATTACGACCCTAGATATACAATTCTCAGATTCAAGTTTGGAATTGGTTTGGGCAATTTAGCTTTCTGGATATAGACTCAAGAATTGCCCCAAACATACTTCACAAAAATTCAAATAAATACTCGTTTTCGTGATTTGGCAAATTTTTCCCAATCAAGAATTATTATTTTGTCCGGAACTAATTCGATAAAATGTTGTTCTTCATTGGTTGTCCTAAGGCTGTCGTTAATTTTTGATGTTGTATTTAAATATTTCTATTGATATCCAGTTCTCCAATATTCTTTGTTCTGTAATTTTTTTGTGTTATTGTTGCAATTGCATTTTATTCGCTATGGGTGTGTTTCTTTGCTATTAGTCCTTTTACTGAGAATTCTACGGAACTATTTTGAAAAATTTGAATTTTAAAGTTGTACTTTGAGCATATTTGAAGGCATTTGAAATGAGTATCGGTATCGGCTCATTTTGCAGTTCGGTATCGATATCGGCTAATAAGTGGTATCGGTGCATCTCTGCTTTCTACAATTTATGTTTTCTTGCACTGGAAATAACTTATTTTGACACCTTGTGGATGTATAATGGGCATTTTTACCTGCTTCAAAATAAATAAAAATTGCAACATAGTAATTATTGAATTTTAATGCCTAATGATTTCGCCATCCTAAACCAGGTCGTGTTTAGTCGTAAATCAAGGCCCGAATGCGTATGTCATTTATGATATTTTTTATTTTATTGTATGTAGTGTTTTAACTATATTTTTAGCAACTGAACGTGTCTTGTGTGTATTAATTCTTTCCTTAAATTTTGTTCATCATCCAGGGTCTGATTTTTCTCATTGATAACTTGCCTTGTGTGTGTTGTTACTGTAAACAGAACCGAAGAAAATTAAACTAACATTCACATTTTCAAGTCAGCGTTGCATCTATCTGCATGAAGCGTTGACAACATATCGTGTTCTCACAGCTCTGACTAATGCGCATAACGGCTATACTTCTGCCATAGCATTTTTTTCATAGCCACTTCTTAAGAGTGGATCACCCTGTCCAAGGCCCTGTAACAGAGGCCACCTATAGACGAACAGGGTTACAATTGATGGAAAGTTATCATCTTTTCCTGTTCGGCTTAGCCTACCCAAGTTATTACACCCTGGGTTGAGTGGTGGGCATGGATAAGCGTACCGGACTCCCCGGGGCTCGAACCCGAGATCTTCAACCGGCGATGCCAACATATTTAACAACCACTAGGCCATCGCGCCTCATATGTAGAGAGAGTATGAGAACGTTTGGGCAGAATCTGTATCTATATCTGTTATTGTTTCATTTACCTGCAAATGCTATTCTTAGGTAAAAGGTTATGAATAAAATGTGCCGGCAGGGTAATGTCAGGTAGCGAAAATAATAATAATTAAGAATGCAGTGATGCAATGCAATCTTTTGACTTCAATAACCAAAGCCTGGATGCACGGAAACCATGTTTCAAGGCATAATAAACATGATTTGAGCAATATCAAATTTTGTTTGACGCGTGCTCTTGTAGATTTACAGGAATGCAGTAGTGTAAATATTTATCATTAAAACGATTGAATGACAGGATGGTCACAGAACGGACACCAAAAGAAAAATTTTGCTTCTTGCCTCTCTTGAGATTCGAAGAGTCATTCAAGTAATATTTTTGGAGAAATTTGTTTTTAAGAGTTGTAAACAAAAATTTTGGTGTTTCCATTTTCACACGATTTTGAAATGAATTAATCGACATCGTCCAACAATTGTGAATAGATCTGTATTTTGACGCCCGAGGCAGTTATTGCAGACAAACTGGTGAAGATATCTTATATATTATACAAGTTTTAAATAATCATATAGTAACTTTTGTAGTGACTTGCAAAGTTACCACAGACGTTTTGTATTTATTTGTTTTTCTCTGTGTATCACGAGTCCTTAATTTTGCGAGAAATTCAGAGTAATATGCGCATATTTGGAGATTATTCAAAAACCTTATTTAATATGTAGAAATACTAAATATACGAAAGAGAAGAGCAACGAAAGACAGTCAGAAAACTGTTCTATTGGTGAAATACGCGACGCTATGCATTAATCGTGGAATAATATTCATATATCTAAAGCAAATTGATTTTTATTAGAATTCAGCGTATTAGTTTCGTCTCTTACCATGTCATGTAATGATTTTTGTTTCAGACTTCTATTTTACATATCTTCGGGAAAATTAGCATGAGTACACTTCCGCTGAGGTTCATATATGCTGTGGTTCTTTTTGGATTGCTGTTTACATTTTATATTATTTACAGAGTTCCAGAGTTGGGAAATATCAGGAATATTCCAAGCATTCGTGTGGATATCAATCTAAATACCGATGAACAAGGAATAGTGCATAGAACGTATAAAAAATATGGAAATATATTAATAGGCATTGTACTTGAAAAGTTATCGGGAATAGAAGAATTTACATCAACGGTTCTGCGACAATATCATAATATTCCTTCAGAAGATGTTGTCTTATTTTATTCCGGTGGTAAAATTGAGCCAAATATTTTGCAAGGATGGTACGGAGAAAACCTAGAAGTTATTTATACGGAAGCAATTTCAAGTAAATTAAAAACTATCTTTCAAACTTTTCTGCATTCAGAACACAAAGTACTTTTTTTAATTAACGGTGAAACAATATTTTCGAAAGATTGGAAAAGTAGTATTCTAAGAAATATTAATAAAACTGATGGATTTTTATCATTATATCATTCATCATTTATGCATAATTACACTCATGATTGCGCGAATATTACTCATGGTTTATGCTTGGGTGATTCATCCGAACAATATGGCGTTGCCTTGTCTAAATCTTTTGTGGTGAAATTGATGGCCAATAATATTAGTAATTTCAATTGGACTAGAATATTGAAAGAAAGTGGAATTCGGAATTTTTATCCTCAAAGATCTCTAACGATGCAAATTGGACAGAAAAAGCAAAGTAAAGAAAATAATTATTGCGGCGAAAATGAAGTTGCATATCGATTCAACAGATGTGATTTTCCTGACTGGATAAAAGATGGAATTGAATTTTATTTTGATCGATGCACTAATCCATATGAACGATATTCGCATATTTATTCGATTGAAAAAATAAATAACGAGAGAAGGTTTTGGGTTCGTCCAGTCATATCCTATTCATTTTATGGAAGTAGTAGCAGGTATTCAAGAGCAGCCTTAGAAAACGCTGCTCGTGTTTTTAGCGTATACCCAGGCTGGAAAATTTGGATTTATACAGATTATTCAGTTCCTTATGACGTCATGCAAACATTGTGTGAGTTTGATATAAGGTTCATCGACAGCACGGGAATGAAACTGCCAACACAAAGGACGTGGAGATTCTTAGTCGCTTCTGAACCTGTAAAAATGTTTGCTGTCAGAGATATTGACTCATGGTTACTTGCGAGAGGAAAAGCAGCTGTTGATGAGTGGATTGCATCAGGAAAAATGTTCCATACGATGAGAGATCATAAAAATCATGCTAAAAATGCGATGAATGGAGGAATGTGGGGAGGACGTTATAATGCAGTTCCAAATATGAGAGAGTTATTGAAATTAAGGAAACAAACTGATAATTATATGGAAGATACGAACTTTTTAAGAAAATATATTTGGCCGATTGCAGAGCGTTCAGTTTGGGGACACGACTCACATTCACTTCATAAATTTATTGGCGATCATCCTTTTCCGACAAAGTTGGAAACCCCAAACGAATTTGTTGGAAGAATCGTACATTTCGTCAAAAAGACCGTCGCCAGAAGATAAGGTTCTGAAGGTTTTTCAATAACAATCAAGCGACAAGATGTACTAAAAGTCAAATGAAAAACTCAATCCCAGATACGTCAGAAAATTCATCTCATGCTAATTTTTATAAGAGCGGCTCGCACTTTTGACTGGGCAATTTAAATCAGTGTTTCGAATCCATCATAATGCCTTGATAGGAACAAAACTCTGCTCTGTGATGAGCAATTCTTTACGACAAATTATAAAAATCGCTGCACTCAGACATGTGTTCATGGTAATAAAGGTAATTTGTTACTATAAATTTTTTTATTGTCCTAATGGAAACAAGTCGTAAGAGTAAATTGGGATATTAAGTATTCATAAAAAATTAATTTTTCAATCCGATTCGAAAAAATCATCCAAACTAAATTCGATATTCAAATGTTTCCAGCCATATAGGCACTGCAAGGTTCCATGCTTCGTGAAACGAAATTTGTATCTTTTCTTGAAATTACTCAATTTGTCTGTTCAGACGTTAAATGAAATTTATTATATTTGATTAAAACGTATAGATATTAGTGCAATTATAATTACTGTATAATCATTGTATTTCTGCAATTTTTGATTTGATTAAACTTTCATTATATCATCATCATTATTGAGTTTTTATGTATTTTTACAATTATTGCACTCACTATGTGACGGATATTACTTTTCCAACTCACCTTGACCACCTGCGATACTTCAATGTAATAGCTTTAATCAACCAGTACCTACGCGAACGAGTTAACCCTTATACTTTCCTTGGAACTGAATCCGACCGTTTGTAGGTAAAACGTGTGTTTGCCTCCTATGGGACACAACTATTTCCCATAATTTAATCATACTGATCTAGAATGTGTTTCGCACACGTAACATCTCCCTTGCTTCACTCCAATGACAGGATTCTCCGCAATTCCTTCATCTAGAAGGATGCCATCCTGTGGTTCTTTATTTTCTTCCTCGGGGTTGTAAGGAAATTCGTCAAGAGCCAAACCAAGCAAACTTATAACCTGTCGAAAAGAATATATATCCTCTTTGCTTCTCCATTGCAGCAAACGATCTTACCGATTTGCATGCTAGCAAAACCAGACAACCGTATACAGCTCAATTGTCAGATTTGTGTGGTGAATTCTAAACTAAACGGCAAATTTATCTTCTCAAAAAGCGGCAACAGCGAACAACATTTGTGGAAACCACATGTTGGGCCATAATCAGTTGAAGTGTAAAGCGTCATAACCTTATTTCTAGTGGGCCCTCACACCAAAACTTTGCAATAATATGGAGGGTTCAAAGTTAGCCATCGTAACAAAAGCCCTAATCCCTGAAATGTATCAAAAAAAGAAGTAGCCATGTTGACAATTTGCTGTAGATGGTCCGATAAGGGTTATGCCACCAAAACCGAGGCTATAATAAAATTAACAAATACCTTCTAATTTAGTATTCTCGGAAAAACTGGAAATCCCTTTTCACGAACTAGCTTTAACAGTTGGGTATAATACGGAGGCTCAGTAATAGCGGGAATCCCATGCAGTAGTACAGTCATTGCAGCAAATATGTTAACGAATTAACAACTGGCACTAGAGATTTAATAAACGCAATAAGAAGACAAATAATTATGTTCACGTAATCCATAAAGTTTGATAATATAATAACATACCGGTATAGAATATGGTGCTTATTACTGCCTATGCACGCAGTAATAAGTACAAGTGATAATTTCACTTTGATTATGCCCTTCCCCCTTTTTTCAAGGTTTTACACGCCCCTACAGATGGCGATGAATGAAAATAATAATAATTAGGAATGTAGTGATGCAATGCAATTGAAACTTTATTCAATAAATCTTTTGACTTCATTAACCAAGTCTAAATCAGCAAAAATCATGTTTCAAGGCATGATAACCATGATCTCGACAATAGAAAATTTTGTTTGACGCGTGGTGTTGCAGACTAAAATGAATGAGGTGATGTAATGCAATTGTCAATAAACCTTTTGAATCACAAAATGGCCACAGCTCGAACAACCAAAGAAGATCATGCCATTCGTCATCTGAATAAATTTCCCTAAAAGAAACAATCCAAGATCATAATAATATGCATTCAAAGAGAATATATTCGCTGCAAGCAAGATCGAAAACAGAGCCTAAATGGAACCAACTAACGGACACCTATATGACAAAGAGCTACTATAGCAGCAACTACACGCTAAGCGGTATTTATCTCGAGCCGATCTTAACTACTATAAATTACGGACAAAAGCAAAAGTCAACCACTTCTCAAATTTAATTAGGCTGTTTCATGAAAATTATTGAGGTGTGATAGCGTCATACATGGCCTGCCTATAAAATTCAAAATATCACGGAGAAACAAAGGGATGAATATCTAGATTTTTTATAGCCACATCTTGGAGTGGATCGTCCTGACCAAGGCCCTACTAGCTGCCACAGTTAGACGGACAGGGTTAAAGTTATTGGAAGGATATGATTTTTCCTGTTCGGCTTAGCCTACCCAAGTTATTACACCACGGGTTGAGTGGTGGGCATGGATACCAAGCACTACGCGAACCTGAGATATTCAACCTGCGGTGCAAACATGTTAACAAGTTTCGTGCCCACAAATCATTTTGAAACTGTTGAATTTTTAGGACTATTCATCGACTGTTTTTCGTTGTTGGGCTTTTTGTCTTACTGTCATTGTTTAACAATTTTGAATTCATTGGTATTATTTATTCCAAATGGAATCCTTTCGTTATCTGTATTGTTGTCGCCCTAGGCAGTTCATGCAGTAGCGAGATATCTTATATTATACAGGTTCTGAATGATTGTGTATTCAGTATGACTTGCAGAGTTTCATCCGAAATGGGAGAGCAGCGATATATTATAAGAAAACGTCGCTATTTGCAAATCAAAGATCACGCGTTAAACGCAATGCATTAACAGTACAATAAATCCCAAATGCATAAATCTAACAGATTTTCTTTGCATTGAGCGCACCTTTACTTATTTTATTATTTCGTCTCTTATTTTTCCCGATTGAATATTGCAGTATTGTATGTTAATGCTTTTTTCTGTACTTTAGTTATTGTGTAATAATGCACAAAATTAATTAACAAATTTCACATGCGGTGTCAAAATGCAATGTCATACAGTATACTGAGAAGTTTACCGTTGAAATTAGGTTTCGAAATTGTTCATATGTATATGTACTGGTAGGATGTCAACCTATGACTGATATTTGTAAATCCGAAGTAAAATTTAAATGAAAAAGTAACTACACCTGGGCGTACCCACGGCAATAATAAATTGGGATAAAACGATATCGAGAAAATGAGTTTTTCAAATTTTTCTTCAGAAACCTATTACAGGAAAAATGTTGTAGATGATTTTACAACTACCCGTGGTAGATATTACCAACTGCACTTTGCCATAGCGGTTCAGTTCAATAAGACAGTTTATTCGGATGTCAACGATGCTATAATACAATTCTCTTATTTGATGTATAAAAATGTCGAAACTGCCTTTTGAGATAGCTCAATTAAAGACAATAAATTTATTAAAATTTGTTTTGCAGGAACATATTTAAAATCATGGATTATTTTCTTTAGTTTCATACGGTTGTCCAATTATAATAATACTTTTGTTTAATATGTTATGTAATTGCCTACCTTCTACATGTTTAGTTCCACCTATTTTTGACACTTTATAACTTCCCCCTATTGTCTTATGAATATTTCAAGTTTCAAATGAACTATACTATGTAAATCAGGCAGTGGCATATTGAGAAGTTAAGTAAGAAAATAAAAAAGTATTGTAATATGAAAGAATGCGTAGATTTTGTCTCATCGAGAGGATTCTATAAAAATTATTTCAATGCAATCTTATATAAACAATCAAAATAAATGTTCACTATAGTTATATTCGAAAATTTATATTCAAGCACTTTCCCTACGTACATTGTGCATCGACTTTTTATTCCCATGTCCTGGAGACATTTGACATTTATCGTCGATCAGTTTAGGGGCTTAATTTTTGCCGACATATTTGCTGCCATAGGCAAAAATGGACCAAAAATGGAAAGATCATAGCCCAAAAGGCCCCCGTTTGCCCATGTATTCGGACAAAAAGTAAAAGCTGTACCGTTTGCCTCATGATGAACATCAACTGAACATATCTGATTTTAGTCTCTGTCTACAGCGATTTATACAGTGATACAACCATAACCTCATTGTTTGAGTATTTCTGAATTCAAATGGAATGGAATCCATTTAGTCATGAATAGATATCATCTGCAAACAGACAGATACATAACGTTTATAGCGCAACAAAATTTCGCATAGATCTTAACATTTGACAGCATTATTATCGTAAACATCCACGGAATCCACTGATTGCATTTTGAACCTTAGCAGCTCGCGGATACGCGCCACAAAATGCGCGTTGCCCAGAGACCGGGTAAGGCACTTGTCAACTTCTTGATTGTAGTATGTTTTTAGTGGACAAAACAATTTCCCGTCAGGTAGCTGCAGGTGAGGTGGAGAAAATCACTCTAGCGAAATTTAGAACAGGATGCGAAAGGTGACCACTGTGGTTGTCCGGAATAGGCAACGATTTTATTGATGCAGAGCACTGAGAATGCAATTTAAAATGCTCGAGCCATTTCGAAAAATTTCAGAATTTATCCACTCTGATGGATTAGCATACCCGAAAGAACCAGGTGAGGCTACCCCAACCCACCTCCCGGAAAATGACCTTCCTGTCCCAACCCCGACTCTCTCTAACTGACCTGCCTAACCCAACCCACCCCACCTTTCACTGACCTGTCTACCCCAACCCACCTTCCTCTACCCGACCTGCCTATCCAAATCTCTACCTGACATGCCCAACCAAAGCCCCCAACCTACCTACCACATCTGATCTGACTAATCCCAACCTACTACTCTCTGTTCCAACCTACTACTTTCTGACTCACCCACCCCTTTAACTCGACTACCCTTGACCTGCCTAACGGACAACCTCCATCTACCTGACCCGACCCGCCATTCCCGGACCAAGAGCCCTCTAAGTGAGCTGGCTACCTCAATTCAACTACTTCTACTTAGCCTCGCCTGGTAATTTCGGCCACGTATAGACGGCGAAGTAAACTTCTAGACTTGTTCAGCATGAAGCCGTTTTTTCTCTCTTTCTTTATCTCACTCTCATTTTGTGGTATATAAAGAAACAGTCGCAATTTTTACCCGGCCGTCCTAAAAACTTAACGAGAATTGACGTTTCAGGGAATATGTATTAGGTAAATTGAACACATTACCACAAACACACGGTGTTTCCCGGCCCGAGCTATGAAAGAGAAAGTGTCAGTTTGAATTTCAATTTTCAGTCTTGATGACCTTTCTTTGACGGAACCACATGATGTGCATTTGCGTGAATTACCGTTTACGGAAACACTCAATCCTATAACTGAAATTCTCACTGAAAAAGAACTGAATAACTGAACAGGCGGCACAGAGAGATGTTGTTTCCCTAAAAGGTTGGATACGCGCCCTGCAACGTTCACCGATAAGACATGACAAAAAGTCCGAACTCCCCTGCCCAAAAGTATAGTGCATGATTAATAGATATTGGTTTCCCAGTCAGAAACAATATTTGTGTATGCTTCCCTATTGGATCGCGATGTCTATTGGTGACTCAAAATGGAATCTCTGATTGGGTTGATATTGAGAAAAAAATGAGAGCGTATTAACATACTCTACTCAATGTTTTTTATGTAAGTGTTACTGCAATTGACCATTGATTGCAATTTAAAAAACATTCCGAAACGTCGAGTACGTCACACGTTGTCTGTCCAATATGGTCGTTGTCGATAGATTTTCTAAGTAGGGGAAGGTGGGGTATTATGGGACGCAAAACTAATATTTCGATTTTCTCGAAAACAAAGAGCAATTGTTTTCTGTTGTCTGGTAAAAATATTCATTTAAACAAAACAACAAATCTGGAAAGCAGTGAGAAGGCAAGGCAATTCCTAAGTTTAGAGATTCTTGAAGAAATAACGTTACCATGACTTCTCAATTAATGTTGCGAGAAATTTAGTTCCAGTTATCCTTTAAACCCACACGTCCACAACCCATCTGTGGCTCATACCTTCTCACGATCGACCCAAAGATTCAAAAACGCGGATTCAAATGAGACCGATTCAATTAGGCTGAAGTGCGCATGGTAGGGTGATTTGTCACACACACAGGTAGGGCTGGGCAATTCGATTCGAAGCACAATTTATTCAAATCAATCATGAATCGTTCATAGGAACAGAAACTTGCTAAAAAACTAGAATTTTCATTTTTAACGACAAAATGCTATCAATTTTGGTCAAATTTGGCCAAAATCTATAGCATGTTGCCCTTAAAATATAAATATGTTGCTCTTGGACGCTGTAGTGTGAATTGAGTAAACACTACAAACTATCAATTTTTTGATAGCCAAGATGGAGAAACGAGTTGTTATACTAAAAATGGGATATTTGTTATTTACATGGAATTAGTGATTCGATCTGATTCGAAAAAATTATTCGAATCAAATTCGAATTCCAAATGATTCGGTTTTGCCCATCCTTAGTCTTGATATATATCGACAAAAGTATTAACTTGACATAAAATGTCTATGTAGGATTGACGAAATGCACTACGATGCTGGCACAGCGCTGCTGTAGAAATGAAAATGTGAAGCTTATATCTCGTCTCTCTTACATCATCACGTCACAAGGTTGTGTACGTGAGCTAAAAGTAAGGAATATAATTGCCAAGAAGTTCGACGCGCTAGTCCAGTTGATTTAAGCGTAATCTACGATGGTTTTATACCGGACCGTTTGGCCGCTGACCCAGTGGGTTAAGTGCAATCGTTTTCTGCGAAAGGCGAGGATTTGATTTTTCACCGTGTCCTCCAGCAAGGCGCTTCGCTGGTAGCTGTAACACACAACGGATACACAGTCATTACACAGATCCGTGCCCACCGATGTTGGGTATGCGCCCTCTCTGCAAGGCTCACGGATAAGACATGACAAAAAGTTCGAACTTCCCCTGCCCAAAAAGCATGGTGTATGATTAATGACAAGAAGCAATTTTAGTATGAAATGCATGACCAAATACTCCAACTATTGTGAGCGTTTGGCCCTTCGCAGACGTTTCAACAAACATACGCTTGTTCAAAAAAATTTCCAAAAAGTCCTCCTTGTTGTTGCTCCTGCATTTGGATAAAAAGGGACAGTTGTTCCGTTTTGACTCGAATTGAATATCAACTGAATATATCAAGTTTTGTTCTCTGTCTACAGCGCTTTATTCAAGTATACAACCATAACCTCATTGTACGAGTATCTCCGGATTCCAATGGAACAGAATCTATTTAGTCATTGATAGATATCCTCCTGATAGATATGCAAACAGTATACATACCATTTATAACGCAACAGAATTTCGCATATATCTTAACATTTCACAGCATTATTCTCGCAAACATCTACGCTGTGGAACTCTAAACCGTCGAACTGTTTTTCAGATCAGATTTCATTACACGCCGTACTTCAGCAGTATTTCTGAGATGCTCTTAAATAAAGCTTAGTCTTAACAAAATCTTACTTCGAACAAACTTATAATTAAAAAGTCATAGCAGTAGCATGTTTGTTTGTGACGGTAAAACAGAACAAATAACCAATGGAAAACAGCAAATAACGCCAAGCTTTGAAAAGTAAAGGACATACGATAAACATCAGTTTATAAAGCATTCAACAATAGTGGACCAGACTATTTCATATCTGCGAGTCCTAGAACCCAATTTGATTTGTAACGGAAGGTTCAAGGAACCAGGTGGGACGCTATTCCACAGTGTGATGACCATTCCCTTTCGTGAAAAAATGAAAGCTGGTGGTGCAAAATTTCCAACGACTCTCATCGCGCATATTGCCGTGGCATATGTCTGTTTCCCCTATCACGGCACTTGTTATCCTTCCAACTTGCTTCGTTCTTAAGGGCAATTCGATTCGGTGATTCGAAGTACAATATATTTGAATCAAACGTGAATCATTCATAGGAACAAATAGTTACAAAATGGACTAAAGTTTTCATTTTTAACGACGAAAGGTAAAGGATTTTGGTCGAATTTGACTCCGACCTACCTATCCCAGCCCACCTGATCATCATCTCCCTATCTCCAACCCACCACCTTCTAACTGACTCCCTAGCCCACCTATCCCTAATCCCCTACAGCTAACCTGACCCCAGCGCACCTTCCTAGCCCCACATCCCTCTGCCTGACCTGCCTATCCCAAGCCCACCTAGTCCAAGCCCAACACACCCGCCTCTAACTTGACTACCCCCAGCCCAAACCCTTTTAATCTAACTATCCCAACCCACCTCGCTCTAACCTACTTTCCGCCAACCCGACCCGCCTATCTGCCTATCCCGAACCCACCTATGGAGTATGAGTTCAAATTTCTCTTCAAATGAACCCGCAACGTGACTGTTTCTTGGAGTTTTATGCGCAATTCCCTAGCCTCCAGCATCTGCCCAACCAAAGTTCAAAGTAAAGATGCAACGAGATCCAATGAAACTGAAACTGTATTCAATGATCTCACCAAACAAGTAGTAAATGTTGAACAGCGTGAAACCTTCGGAAATTAACGATAAAACTAATATATGATGACACAGCCACTGTAATACATTATAAATATTCTACAGTTAACTATTGCAATACAAATGAGCAGTAATAATAATCCTAACTATCAAGAATATCACTAAATTATCACAACACAACTTAGCCAGAACACTATAATACGATACTACTAAACTAAACTCATCAACCAGAATGCAATAATAATCGCCCTAACACAAGTCGTAAAACACAAAATGCCTGCAAAGCGAAAATCCTTATCGCGCAACACGGGAAAAATACAAAATGCTTTGTGACGCAACAAATTCACATAAACATGTTTGGGCATGTTTTCGTCAGGATAAAAAAGAGAGTTACCTCTCGGCGCATATTATAAAGAAACACTAAATTGGAGTTCACTAAAGTAGGACGGCGAGTTTATATCTAACATTCCGGCCCCAGATAATTTAAGATCTAGGTAAATTATCTCAGAAATAAGAGATAAACGAAGCAAGTGAAACTTTGTACATAATGAATAGAAAGAAACATAACAATATATACATGATAGCATAAATTACCCATTTTAACATTTAGTCAAGCTCAAGTGAGCAAATTTTTCTTATATCACGAACAAAAGAAGA
The DNA here is from genome assembly GCA_963675895.2 of Styela plicata. Classification (NCBI taxonomy): domain Eukaryota; kingdom Metazoa; phylum Chordata; class Ascidiacea; order Stolidobranchia; family Styelidae; genus Styela; species Styela plicata. Next base: position 12,071,631 of record OZ023143.1, on the reverse strand, counting down.
TTTGGATGTTCGCACCTTAACTCTACGGACAATTCCCTGCTTGTCTGGGTAAACCTCGTCCACAACAGCCATGGGCCAACTGCCGCGGGGGAGGATATCATCACACATAAGTACTAAGTCGCCTGTCCTAAGATTGGGAGAGGGATGCAACCATTTTGAACGTCTTTGGAGCAAGGGGATATATTCACTTGTAAATCTCTGCCAGAATATGTCTAACATACGCTGGACATGCCTATAACCCTGTCTGTATTCATCAGCACGCAGGAATACATCAGGGGAAAGGTCAGGGTCGAGTTTACTTATCAGGATAGAGTTAGGAGAAAGGGCGTGAAGGTCTCTGGGATCGGTACTAATACGAGTAAGAGGCCTATCATTTAAAATAGATTCCACTCCAGTCAGAAAGGACCAAAGAGAATAATCAGTTAGAGTTTTATCATCAAGCATGTTTCGCAAAATCTTTCTGACTTCTCTAATCATCCTCTCAACAACACCATTTTGATGACTTGCAAGTGGTGGAGAGAAGTGCCATTGAATTCCCTTTTGTGCAAGAGCATCATTAATTTGTTTCATATTCCAATTTGCAATTCCATCTTTGAGAATTTTACTTCCCGCAATAAAATTTGTGCCGTTGTCTGAATACATATGAGCTGGTTTAGAGCGGCGTGCAACGAATCGAAAAAATGCTTGCAGAAAGGCAGAAGCATCTAAACACTCAGCTACTTCTAGATGAACAGCTCGTGTAGAAAGACAAGTAAAAATAACACCATAACGCTTGTGCTCACTTCTTCCAAGCTTCACTTTTATAGGGTCAAAATAGTCAACGAAGCAATGATGAAATGGTTTGTTTCCAGTGCAAAGCCTAACAGCAGGCATATCTGACATCCATTGTTTGCCAGGTCTTGCAACGCGAATTTTACAGTTTATGCATTCACGTAGCACCTTTGCAACAGCAGATTGGAGATGTAAAATCCAGTATCTCTGCAACAAGCACGCTTGCACTTGATTGCATCCACAATGACCATTTTCGCAATGATAATGATCAATAAGAAGTTTTGTAAGTTTTGTAGCATGGTGATATGGAGGTAGAATAACAGGATTCCTTTGATCAGGGGGGAGTTCAGAATGTCGAAGTCTGCCTCCTACACGAAGTATGCCCTCGGAGACATAAGGGTTGCATTGTATAAGTTCTTTTGCAAATGGCGATTTGAGTAATTTTCTATTAGCAGGAGGTGGACCAGAGTAATTCAAATCACTGAAGTAACACATTTCAGAAGACAAGGAATCTTGCTGAATTAGCTTTACAATATCCAGTGTCGCATTCTCTCGTTCTGCGACAGTGAAGCAACCTGTTGTTGGGGAGTTCCCACGATTCAAATGCTTTTGAATCAGGTACATTTTGAATCTATTAAGCCAGGTTACAGCCGTAAGAGGTTTCTCAAACTTGGAGTAACGTTCCAATAATATAAACAATCCATGACGTGTTGTACTTGTTTCAGTAGCAACATTCGATGCAATATTGTAGTTAACTTTGACTTCCGGAGATATCTCAGAATCTTCAAGTGAATCAGAAAACTGTAAAGATTTATGTGAAGGTAAATTCTCATCTCTTAGAAACGAGGGTCCTTGGAACCAACATTCCGCTTTTCGGCACTTGTCAGGCATCATTCCGCGGCTTGCTACGTCAGCTGGATTAGACTTAGTGTCAACGTGATACCACTGACTTGGTTCAGAAAGTAAGCGAATTGTATTTAGGCGATTCGCAACGAAAGTTTTAAAACGCTCTGATCTGTTATTAATCATTCTCAGAACTGTCATCGAATCCGTATAGAAAAACACATCGGTTATCAAGTCAGGTAATTCCAATTTTATACATCGAGCCAACTCTGTCGCGCAAACAGCAGCAGTTAGTTCTAATCGTGGAATTGTGATAACTTTCTTTGGCGCTACTCTTGACGAACCTTTCACAAATGTTACATGTACATTTCCTGCATTATCAATCATTCTTAAGTAAGCACAAGTACCATAAGCAAATGAACTTGCATCACAGAAAACATGCAATTGGTAAGAGGTAGGAACGAATCCAGCAGGTCTATAACAACGTGACAATGAAAGTCCATTTAAATCTGGTAGCTTTGAAATCCAATCTTCCCATTTCTGTTTGAGAGGTCCAACAATTAAATCATCCCAGTGAAATTCTTCATAACACAGATCTTGTAATATCATCCTGGCAATCAGAACAAATGGTTGAACATAACCAAGAGGGTCGAATATTTGAGATACCATAGAAAGTATACCACGACGAGTAGGCGGTCGTTCACTGATATTGACAATTACAATAAATTGATCAGTAGTCGCATTCCAATTCAATCCGAGAGTACGACTTAGCGCGTCGTCTCCCAATTCTAATTCATGTGTTACGGGAGCTTTATCCTGATTCGGAACAGACTCCAGAACTTGTGGTTCATTGCTCAGAAATTTAGTTAAATGGAAACCACCTGTAGCAAGCAATTCAGTTGTCTGTTGCACTAAAACAGAAGCTTCAGACACTGTTTCTCTGGAGTAAAGTCCGTCATCTACATAAAAGTTAGAAAATATACATTGAACGGTTTCAGGGTCAGCATTTGATAGATTGTCTCTTGCGACTTGCCTGATAGCAAATGAGGCAATTGACGGAGAACAAGAAGTCCCAAATGCATGAGAGAGCATTCTAAATTGAGCAATAGGCTGTGAAATATCATGTGAGGGGTACCATAAGAATCGTAATGACTCCGTGTCTTCCGTTTTGACGAGTATTCTATGAAACATTTGACGTATGTCACATGAAACTGCAATGGGTTTCAGGCGGAAACGCAACAAAACTCCAACAAGAGAGTTATTGAAATCAGGTCCAGTTAATAAATTCTTGTTTAAAGACGTCCCATCAAATTCCGCTGAACTGTCAAAGACAATACGGAATTTTGACTGTCGTGTAGCATGATGCGGTATAAACCACGTTCTATCTGTCGGCGCCAATTCATCATCGGGTATCAATTCTGCATAGCCGTTTCTTATGTACTCATCCATTTTTTCGATGTATTTAGAAGCAAAATCAGCATCCTTCTCCATTCCACGTTTGACTGACAATAAGCGGCGCATAGCCATAACATAATTGTAAGGTAGTTTGATATCGTCAAACTTCCACAGCAAACCAATTTGTAAACGGCTATTGACACGCTTGAGAGTGTCGTTCATAATCTTAGTTGCTCTTTCATCATCGAGTGATGGTCGAGTGGTAAATGGATCTTCATTCAAATCAGGAAAGTCATTTCCACAAATTTGACAGACAGATATTTCAGGTTCAGTACTTTCTTCTTCAAGAGTGTCCAACATAGCAGAGCATAGAAAGAAGAAATCGGAAACATTTTCATGAGTAAATTTATTTACGTAAAAATCATTAATATCGCAATAACGCATGCAAGGGTTTTCAAATCCATCAGTTGCATCGTCTGTGTCTTGTAAACCATTTTTCTCATGTAAATTGTCATCTTGCGACAAATCATCAGTAATTGGGAAAACACAATCATTACATAGAAGACGTGTGTCAGAAATTGGAAATGTAGTAGAAATGAAGTTAACAGCAACCTCACTTTGTGAATCAGATCCACTGTCATCCAATATCATTGGCACAGAAGTTTCAATATAGTTTGTCAAACTATTTGTTGTAGCCATTAAAGGATCCCTGCCATAAAGACACCATCCAAGAGATGTGAGAAGAGCCCCTGGAGTACCAGGCGGACCAACTCTTGAGTCAATAAATGGGCAGCCACCCAGAGCATCACCACCAATTCAAAGTTCGACTTTACCGTCAACATTAGGAAATTCCACATCACGCAGATGCGGATATTTGTGAATTATGTCAGGTTCCGGCAGTGAGTCTCTAACATCAGGAATTTTGTCAAAAGTCAAAGCATTCTGTACCTTAACAACGTCAGTGTTATTGATGCCATTAATGCAAAATGAAATTCTTTCGCCAGTGTGAATACTGACACCATTCGTAGAGCGCACCATACAACGTTCTGGCTTACCAGAAAGCCCAAGTAAATTCGCCAATTCTGTAGAGCAAAAAGATCTCTGCGATCCTAAATCTAAGAAAGCAATAGTTGTCCTTTTGCCTGTATTATCGGGTCGACTTATTTCGACGGCGACGGCCATCAGCCTCACTGGACATAAGGGATCAAGAATAGACATAGAAGTAACAGGAGTTGCCGCATCAGGTTTAGGTGTCTGTGGTGATAATGGTTCCTCAGAACGCGAAGTATGCAATGCAGGCGGTTTAGTCGCTTGCTTCATGTGTAACAGAGTATGATGAAGCTTACCACACCCTTCAATCAAACACCTTTTCTCTGAAGGACAACTACTAGAATAATGTCTCTTTGAAGACATGCAATTGAAGCAAATTGACTGTTCCTTAACGAACAGTCGCCTGTCAGTGACGGTTTTTTCTTTAAACTTTGAGCAACGCATAAGCGTGTGATCACCTTTGCAAAGATAACAAGTCACAATAGAGTTAATACTCCTGTTAAAGGGTACATGTTTATGATAATTCTGCTTACTCGAAGCGTTATCTTGCTTAGACATATTGAATGTTGCATATGTAGAAAATTTAGAAATACGCCTGTTGTTTTGCTTGTTTTGACCCACAGGTCGTGAAGATAAATCAGCCAAAGCACGACCATAAAAGGTATTATACAGTCGTGCTCTTGATTCAATGAATTTGAGTAAATGATTGAATGAAGGGATTGCGAAGGATGTCCATGAGCCATTCATAACATAGTCAGTACGCATATTAGGCGGTAAACGTTCAAAAATAGCAGTAAGATATGCTGGAGCATCAAGCAAGCTCCCAGCATCCCAATCGTGAAATACGATAGCGCAATTTCTCATTTGAGAAGACAATTTGCAAAGTCCTTTAACATCATTTGTGCGTATTTTCGGTCCCTCAGTAAGTTGTTGAATAAATGCATTTATAATCAGTGATCTATTGCCAAAATGAAATTCCAACGTTTCTCTTGCAGCATTGTAAGCCTCAGCTGGGTTATCAGCCATTCGCAAATGTTTGATAACTTCGTATGCTTCACCCTTGCAGTGAGCAAGTAATTGCGCCAAAAGTGTCGAGGGATCAGACGTAAGACGACCAATCGTATTGTAAAATGACCTTATAAACGCGTGATATTCTAATGGATCACCATTAAATTCTACCCTATCAAGAGTGGGTAAGCGAAAATCTTGCTGTATATTCCTACCAAGTAAATACAGATCATCTTTGCTTGCAGCTTGATGAGTAGGAAAGGAATACGAAGGATTATAATGAGAAATGTGGGGGTCAAGTGAAGGTTGTTGCCTCATAAGGCCACGAGGGGGTAACTGTGAACTATTCATACGTGGCAAGGTCGAGGAAACAGTGGCAGTGGAAATGTGTAAAGCGCTGGAAATGTTGGATTGTGAAATTCCAGAATAATAAGGTCTGGTTGGCGGAATGACTGACGTGACCTGCTGCTGCATGTTTGAATACATAGGCTGATTCTGATAACAAACATTTGAACCTATACTAGCTAAACCGTCATGAGGAAAAACACGTCCTATATCGTAGGGGTTTCCTATATTATGTATGGGTGAAAGGCGAGAAATCCCAGTGCCATGAACCATGCTTGACTGAACAACATTCATACTTGAATGTGAGTTAACTGGTTGCAAATGAGGACCCATACTCATAGCAGCAATTGGTGCCATTAGCTGTTGTGGAGTTGAAATCATAGAACTATTCTGTACCGGCCCCGCAGACCGACCAGGGGTAAAAATTGCAGCAGTGTTAACATTATTACTGGGTAAACAATCATGAAAATTATTAGCAGAGTGACTAAAATTATTCGATACTTGTGGAACATTTGGAACAGATCGTAGATTCAAATCTCTAACATTACTAGCTTGTTGTGGTGGCAAATGCAATCCATCTGTGGCTCCTGCTTGCATCGAAATTGACTCAGTACATGAATGTGGAGGCTGATCTCAACAAAAGGGAATATTACGCAAAACATTCAAAGATAAATTAGGTAACAAGTCATTATCGATACCTTGATTCTCCGTATTGTAAGTTACCACAGGAGGAACTGAACCCGATCTTTGTGGTACCATAGTAGAAGTAAGATTTGCAAAGTCACGTAAACTGATCTGTTTTGAAGTCACAATGTCGTCATCGCTGAAAAGAGACTTTGATGCCGCCGAATCTCTGTCACTTGCCATTTTGTAAAGAAGTTGAGCTCGTTGTTCTTTGAAATTAGCTTTCATCTCAGCCAGCTGTCTTTTCTTTTCAGCAGCATGTGCTGCCGCTTGTCTCTCTTTCTCAGCTGCATGAGCCGATAGCTCAGCTGCATGAGTCGATAGCTCGGCTTCATGAGCGGCTAATTGCTTTTCCTGTAGTGCCTCAAGTCTCAGCAATTTTGACTTCTCCAACATCCTGCTGGATGACATTGATGATTTTGAGGAACGAGACTTCGATGAACGATGTTTTGAGGAACAAGATCTTGATGAACGGGATTTAGATTTTTGTGAAGCAGAGTGTGTTCGAGGCTGGGTGGCACAACTGTCCACAAATTCTCTATAAAGCATTGTACTTGATTTCAGGTTATCTTCAACTTGAATATGATGTAGTTTAGCGGTGTGTGAATCAGGACCATTGAGTAAAATATAAGTGTCCAAACAAGTTTTCCAGTCATGTAAATGATCACATATTTTCTGATATTGTGAAACAACCTTCGACTGGTTATCTTTAACCAGCATAAGCGTTGTAAAATCATTGTGTAAAATTGTATAAGCTTGCGCATAACGTGAATTGTCAATTGCTTCATTTCGATCAAGTTCATTCGTTGGCAACTGCACTGAAGAATCGGAACAAATCGTACGATCATCAGATTCAATTATATCATGTGAAAAGTTCGAAGCCATAGTGTTGAAGTAAAACGGCAAACTGTATTCCGAAATTGGATATTAGTTTTATAAAATATGGAGTATGAGTTCAAATTTCTCTTCAAATGAACCCGCAACGTGACTGTTTCTTGGAGTTTTATGCGCAATTCCCTAGCCTCCAGCATCTGCCCAACCAAAGTTCAAAGTAAAGATGCAACGAGATCCAATGAAACTGAAACTGTATTCAATGATCTCACCAAACAAGTAGTAAATGTTGAACAGCGTGAAACCTTCGGAAATTAACGATAAAACTAATATATGATGACACAGCCACTGTAATACATTATAAATATTCTACAGTTAACTATTGCAATACAAATGAGCAGTAATAATAATCCTAACTATCAAGAATATCACTAAATTATCACAACACAACTTAGCCAGAACACTATAATACGATACTACTAAACTAAACTCATCAACCAGAATGCAATAATAATCGCCCTAACACAAGTCGTAAAACACAAAATGCCTGCAAAGCGAAAATCCTTATCGCGCAACACGGGGAAAATACAAAATGCTTTGTGACGCAACATAAACATGTTTGGGCATGTTTTCGTCAGGATAAAAAAGAGATTTACCTCTCGGCGCATATTATAAAGAAACACTAAATTGGAGTCCACTAAAGTAGGACGGCGAGTTTATATCTAACACCACCTATTTCCCACCGGACTGCCCATGCCCAACAGCACTCTACCTGACCTGACTAGCCTTACCTAACTACCTCCACTTGACCTCACCTGATAGTTTCGGCCAGGTATAGACGGCGTTTATGCTAAGGGTACTTTTAGACTTGTTCAGCATAAAGCCGTTTTTTCTCTCTTTTTTTATCTCACTCTTATTTTGTGTTATATAAAGAAACGGTCACAATTTTTGCTCAGCAGTATTAAAAATTTAACGAGAATTGGCGTTTCAGCGAATAAATATTTAGTAAATAGAATACATTACCATAAACGCATGGGGTTTCAGGACTCCGAGATATGAAAGAGATAGTGTCAGTTCAGATTTCGATTCTCAATCTCGATGACCCTTCTTTGACGGAACCACACAATGTCTATTTGCGTGAATTACCGTTTACGGGAACACTCAATCATATAACCGGAATTCTCCTCGTAAAATAACTATATAACTGATCGGGTCGTACAGAGAGATGTTATTTCCCTAAAATGGATGCCTTTAAAATTTTTGCTTTTCTGTCGGGTGTTCTGTTATTGCTGCGAGAAATTAAGTTCCAGTCATTCTTTGAAGCCGCACGCCCAGATCCCATCTGTGATTTGTCACACAGGTAGGGCTGGGCAATTCGATTTGATGATTTGAATCGATTTGGAGCACAATTTATTTGAATCAATCATGAATCGTTCATAAAACAAAAACTTGCTAATTAAAATAGAATTTTCCTTTTTATGATAAAATGCTATCAATTTTGGTCAAATTTGACCAAAATCGATAGCATGTTGCCCTCAAAATATAAAAATTGTTGCTCTTAGACACTGTAGTGTGAATTGAAATACACTACAAACTATAAATTTTTTGATAGCCAAGATGGAGAGACAAGTTGTTTTACTAAAAATGAGATATTTGGTTTTTACATGGAATTAGTGATTCGATCAGATTCGAAAAAAATATTGGAGTCAGATTCGAATTCTAACTGATTCGGTTTTGACCAGCTCTAGTCATGACCGATTCGAATACTCTGAACTTGGAATCGATTTGAATTGAATTGTAGATTGGAGCCCGTTTCATAGAAATCTTATTGTTCACCACGGGGAGAAAGATTGGGCATAACAATACCTGGGGAGGATAAGGTGCAATGAAAATATTTTCATTCGATGTATTATTAATAATAAGGTTTTTTTTTTGATTTTCAGACTCCGATATAGATGGTCTATAGATAGCCGCACTAATCAAAACTAAACAAACTACACTATAAGCTTAATTTGCGTTGCCATCATCACAAACGTAGTTAGGAGAGGGTGCCATGCCTCCTCTCTACCCTTTGCCAACCGGAAGGCCTTGCAGAATATCCTTTCAGCGTAGGAAATCCCAAAATTTTTCAATACCAATGACGGTCGTTCAATCAGTTTTGGGCTAGATATTTCCCTTTTTCGCCCATTTTGACCCATGGCAACAAATATGTCGGCAAAATTTAAACCCCAACCCTGAAATGATCGACAATAGATGTCAAATGTCTCCAGGACATGGGAATAAAAATCGATGCACAATGTACACGGGGGAAGTGCTTGAACATGAATTTTTGAATATAATTAAAGCGAACATTCATTTTTATTACTCATATGAGACAGCATTTACGTTTTTTTATAGAATCCTCTCGAATCTACGAAAATCTACGTATTCTTTCATATAACTATACATTTTTTTATTTTCTTACTTAACTTCTCAATATGCCACTGCCTGATTTACATAATATAGTTTATTTAAAACTTGAAATATTTATAAGACAACAGAAGGAAGTTATAAAGTGTCAAAAATAGGTGGAACTAAACATGTAGAAGGTAGACAATAACATAATATATTTAACAAAAGTAATATTAAAATTGGACAACCGTAGGAAACTGAAAAAACTTATCCGCGATTTTAAAGATGTTGCTGCAAAACAGAGTCGAAATTTCAATAAATTTCTTGTCGTTAATTGAGCCATCTCAAAAGCAGTTACCGCAGTTTTAGATACTTCAAATAGGAGCCTTCAGTATTTTTGCATCGTTGACATCCAAATAAACTGTCTTAGGGATGCCGAAACAATTGTCATCCACTCGTACAAAGTATAATATTTACCTGTAAACTGAAGAGTTTATTGGACATTTCGTTGCTTCGAGATCAGAGTGATTGCATTGTTTTTTATACAAATTACGTCATTTGCGTCCATTTTTTGGAAGCCACACTTATTCTGTTCCATCAGCAATTAAAAATTGTTATTTTGTTGAGCATGAGTCAGAGATGAAAAGTGCATGAAGGCATGGTTGTGTGTTGGCCCACACTTTATAAAACAAATTAGGCAAAATTTACATTGGCTTCCAAATCAGAAACTTTATTTGTCAAGCATAAGCCACAGATGAATAGCGCTTAAGCTGCGCAATCCATAGGGAACTCTTACTAGCAAAACATGACAATTGCTTGACAAATTGTTTTCAGTGCTCTACCCATGGTTTTTCGCAGAGAGCACTTTTTGCCTTTGAAAGTGGTGATGTATTGTACATTCCGCTGTTTGTTGTAGTGTCTTTGTTTACTTGAACTTGAATTTGTGACAGGCCTGTATTGGATAGTGGAAATCTATCAGAATACCATTGTACGAATGATGATTCGACTCCATTTCTGTTATGGACACGCTGATCCTGAAAATAATAAGAAATGATCGGTGGCAAAAAGTATACAAATAGATATATTCATGGACTGCATGGGCACACAAATTGAAGATGCCGTTATTACATTGAACATGCGCGTACCGAAGTTTGCTCCACTTCATTTAAAGTTCGACCCCTTCACATCCTGCGGGGACCGCGTGAAATAACGAGTTACACGAGTGCGAGTTACACACTATTGAATCTACAGTCTGGACTAAGATGTTACAGTGCTCGTACACGTAGTGATACCGGTTGTCCATCTTTCACTAACTTTGTGAATAACCATAGAAAATTACTGCTTGGGTAGTACCGTCAAATCTGCAGATTGAAGTTTTATAATGAACACACAGAATTTAATGGCGGGTTTAGCTTTACCTCAATGCATTGATTTTATCTTTAGCGGAAACATGCGGAAACGCTATTATAAAATATCATTTTCATCGTTCTACACTAGCTCTTAGAGACACCAGATTTTACCGAGATTGTTTCTGACTCATAATTATCTTTTTTAAGAATGTATATCCATTGCTGTTGTAACAATAATGCTTATTAAATCCTATTTTAGAAATCAGACTATGAGGGTGGGTGGAAATGGTTTTTGAAAAGCCTTTACGCGTTCATTTTTTTTCATTTTTAAGTATTCTTCTGCTTTCTTGAGGTGTCGTATTTCACTTTGCCCACCAAACCAAGTTAGATATTTTGACTGAGTATGTCTTATCAGGAAATATATTTGATCGTATTTTGCTAAGTTTACTGAGTTTGTGACTCTATCTATAGGATACCATTTCTAATTTGGCAAACGACAGCATGTAGCTATAAAAGTGCTTGATTTGTTATGGCACTTCTCAACCAAGTTATTTCCACTGTCAGAAAATTTTTGTCAATGCATCTTTTGTTAGGTATGAGTTACTGATGGATCGCACTGCCAATGCGGGATTCATCATTGGCTCATGCTCGACAAAATTAATTGTCTGACTTGGTCACGGTTTCCTATTTTATTTCTTGTATGCACAATCGGAATATAAGTTTCGTCATCACGAATAGGAAATTTTGATATTATTCACTCTTAGTTAAAAGGGTCAATTTAATGATCAAACTCAATAATTTGTAACAAGCGAAAGCATTCAGAACGCTGAAACCTTGCTTTGGATTTTGAAATTTGCGCTAGTTTGTAATATTATCCAAATTTTCCATTCGTACGTTTTCTCATGTCCCTATACAATGATTTTACAGATTTGTTTATGCATAAAATAATTTAAAATCAGCAAATTGGCATGGAAACAATTTTATTTTCGGACTAGCGTCAGCTTAGCGAGTGTTTAAAGACATAAATCGGATGATACAACAAAATATGCCATAATCCATCTACATTTAGGCGCCTCGAATACAGACTGACCCAATCAATTTTTCTTTGACATGCGATCGACTTCATTTGGTTTCAATTCGACAAAAACTCGTGCAGAAGTCGAGTACCCGGGCAGAAAAAATGATTTTAAATAAAATTAAAATTCAAATATAAGGAAAAAGAATATTTTGAATAAGGCTATTGACAGCTATAAATACGAGATTATTAAAATGATGAATAGTTATTTTTGACAAAATGACCAAACAGCGAATAAATGCGGTTTGAAACGAATGTGGTTCGATGAGATTTTAAATGATAATCTCCGTGTTTATCTGTCCCTTTGTTTTGTTCAACCTCGCAAAGCATTTTTTTTTTTTTGCAAACCAACAAATTGCTTTCCCATCACAGATATACGTGACAAATTTATACTGCATTCGTTCAAGATTTTTTTCGCGGGTTTCGTTAAATATGGGTCAAATGAGTTTTGATGCGTCACCCATTTTTTGCGTTGATTTAAAGTTTGAGACTGGCGTTTTAAAAAATGTATAATTTATTGTTTTCATTGTCGATGTCAAAAATTCCTATTATGCTTTGAATTGGATTATTCAAAAATATAGCAAAATCCAAAAACATCGGCATATTGCCAACCAAGGCGTGGTCCAGTTTGGCCAATGTGTTTTCAAATGAAACCTATGTAAACTGTGTAATGAATAGAGCGCGATTGTGAATGCCAGAGTGTTTCTAAAATTCTGCCGACGACTTACATATCAATCGTTTGAAAACACCGGAAACCTCATGCCACCCACTGCATTATATCAAAGTCTGTTGTAATTTCATCTTTATGGAACAGAGTATATTCTGTGCAATGATGTATTCAAAGACTTGCCACGGGAGCCAAAAAAATCATTCGGCCAAATTGTGACGCAAATTTGAAATTTTAGCCCAAATCAGGTTATATAACGAATGATAATTTGACAATGAAGAAAATAATTTCATTTTACCGTGATCGAGGAAAGAAACGATTAGGAAAATACGTTAAATTAATTTTTAAATTATCGAACTCAAAATTATAAAATATTATATACCTCTCTTCGATAAGTCATTCCCACAATGAAATATACCATGGCTATATCTTCTGTCATATCTTTACGCAAATACTCCTCCAACTTCGCAAGATGATCTTTGTCATAAATATCTGCAAGAACCGCCCCGGCACTCTTACATCTATTTCTTGCCTCTCTGGCGTCAATAGTACCTCTTTCTTTCTTGACGAATATAAAGCATTGGCCTTCGTATTTAACACCAGGACATGATGAAGTTTCAAGCTTTGTTGGAACTGTGGAAAATGGGAAAAAGTGACAACAATTATTTACCAATAAGTGAAATAATTGGTCATTTAAAATAAGTCTGAACTTATCCAAAAACTTTATTTTATCAACCCCAAACCGCTTATGGACCGCGCCTTGGCGACGCGATCCAGATTAATGTCCCATGCTTAACAAAACATATTCGGCAGAAATATTTCCGATTGGGATATGGTCGTCACTTGCAGAGATATCTATTTTCAATATATGTAAAAATCAAAACATAACCAATGCTTTTTTTCCTTAAAAAGCTTTTTTTGAATTATATTGAATCACTAAATATTTTAAATAAAATCTCATTTTGGTACTTCTTGCCGAGAGACATATCTCGACCAAAATCATGTCAACCGAAAAATAAGAGAAAGCATATTACTGTTAAAAAACATCTGTGAATTTCAATGAATTTTTAACGCATGTAAATTTGTTATATTGCTATGAATACGGTTGCGACTTCCATATACATTTATTTTCGAATCTTATCATTTCAAGTCGAATCTTTCCGAATATGATTCTACTTTGGGAAATAACGAAACAATTTCAATAAAAGCCAGAATTTTGGGTATATTGGCAAAAAGTTTTTTTGCTCAAATCCTTATCAAATCATACCGAATCACAGAAATCGGTATACGAATCGAAAATTTATACTAATCTATTCAAATCTTGAATTTTAAAATAGCACCTTTGCGTATCACAAATGTAATGGCGATGATGCGAGTACAACAATCTAGTCATCGGGCGAAAATTCAATCACCAAACTGACAACAATATTTGTGGTTCAAATTAAAACCCACGCGTTTTGAAGAAAATGAGTGACGTTCTGTTGACCGTTGTCATGACAATTGTAATGCGACAGAAATTGCGGTAATCCTTCATTTCGCAATAATTCTGATAGACCGCGTGAAGGCAAAAAATTTGTATTTCAAAAGGGGCAACATATTAGGAGGAATGAGAAATATGAATATAAAGTAGTCTATCTCAATCAAAAAAATTCCTACGAAGCAGATTTTGTTAGGTATGAGTCACAGATGGATCGCGCCCATGAGGCGCGAGCCATCTGTGGCACATGCTTTGCAAAATAAAATTTCAGAAAAGTATAGGCGAAATGTGACCAGATTTTAACCACGCTTAGATCACACACACGTTTTGAAATAGTAATATAATTTAACTACCTCGACCATAAATTTCCTGTATGTTTTGTTTCATTTACTGCTACAAAGAACTTGTGAGAGAGCAAACGTATCATGAAAACCTCAGGAAAACTTTCAAAATTAATCAATTTCTTTTCAATGCTATTTTGTATGTTATTCTGCGTGACATTGGATGACGCAAGAAAAATTTCTTGGTAGGATTTGACTTGTTTTTGACTTTACTCAAAAGTAATAACCCATACTAGATATATATTTGAATTATTTTGTACAAAATTGATATTTGTTGTCCGAGAACATAAATTTTGTGTTAATTTTTTAAGTAAAGGTCGTGAATTTCCTTTTGATAATTTATTTGAAATTTGATCCTCATCCACCATTACTCGTCCATCACTCGCGCAGTCATTTGCTGGCATATGATATAACACAAATGTCGCATAAAGAAATTTGTTTTGTGTATAATTTCTCTACATACGAATAGCGAAATACATTTTTTTGTGATATACAAAGATTCTACACAGATTAACTTGTTTACAGACCTTTTTTTGCTTATCGGTTTCAGAATTTTAAAATTGTGTGCGCATTCAGACAATGGGTATAAGTTATTCGTTACTTACTTAACGATTCAGAAAAAAAAACAATTCCAATATTATGACTGCCCCATAGTTAACAGGACAATTCTTGACTGTAATTGAATCAATTAAACAAAAAACCGATTTTGTGATATATGGTAACCATGACTCTTTGATTGTAAAATCAACGTTATCAAGATCTTGACATATTATGGCTTTTTAACATCTAACGAAAAAACCCAACATTGGCGTGCTGTCAGATCAATTTCATTTTAAGGTTGAATTTCAATACCACGAACGGCGTTAAAAGCCATTTAGAGGCGCCAAGGGCATTTTATTACAATATATCACAAATAATGTATAAAGTAGTACCGAACTCTTAATTTTCATAATCCGTCAAAAATGATGTGGGTACTTTGTATCGAATTCACTAGAAAATACTTTATGTAAAAACCTCGTGAGTCATAATATCACGACAAAAGTTTATGAATGCATTATAAGATATAGTTTCTAATTTTGTATCTGAACAATGTCGTAAATATTTCAAATATGAAATAACAACCACACAAACAGCCTATCAAGTATCGCGTAATAACTAATGAAACAACTCATATGACTTGATGGATAAAAAGGCAAAATGTTGCTCGAAGCTCAAAAAATACGTAGCCGTGCACATTTTTTATGATATATATTAAAAAATATTCGAAATTTACTGGTTTGTTCGTTGTAGTATTTTTTGAATCCCAAGCGCCGTTTTATGAGATTATTTGTTGTAAAAATGCTGGAAGGATATGCGTTTACGAGCAAAAAAACACAAAGCCCCAAGTTCGATACATAAGTTTAGAAACAAAAATAAAAGAGCAATTCAACGATTGGATGAGAAGGTGCCGGGGAACACTGAAGTCCTTCAAGTCACGTGTATCTAATACGTTTTGACAATTGGTATGAGTTAAATATTGTTGATATCATTATTCTTCGAGTGGGTGAGCACGAAGTGGATTCAGGATCCAGTAAGATTGATTGATTTGAAGTGAATGTTCAAGAATCAATGTTCAAACTGGTCATAAAATTCGAAATAAGATGTACAAATATGTATAATAATAGCTATTTCACAAATCTTAATCGCTGGGACGATCTATTATAATGCCCAGCATTCGGAGAAATGTTATTTTGATTAAGTTGAGTCTTGTTATATTTTATTTGTCTCGATATACGGTGGCGATATCGAGAACGTACCAAACCGCAGTCCAGAGATTATATAAATGTCTAAATAAACCAAAATAAACAAAAAATTCAGGCCTGCATGACAAATTATGAAAGTTTCTTTCAATCGAAAATCCTTTGCCCAAATATGTTTTTGCCACGCATGGTAACTAGTAAATACTTCCAAGTATATAAATCTGCAACGCAAGCTTACAAAATAAAATTTCTGATCGTGCTGGAAGATCAGAAATTGCGAAAAGAGTATTGATCTAAAACAATTACCAGTATGATAGTTCCAGGACCTCTAAATATTTTTGGACTGACTAATAATTCTATATTTCATATAGAACAACGATGTTCAAAATAGCATATCCCAACCAGAAAGTATGTGGCTACTGGTCGCAATCAGAAATTTTATTTTGCCAAGCATGAGCCACAGGCGAATCGTGTCACTGTGGCACGATCCATGGAAGACACACGCTTAACAAAATATATTCACCCGAAATATTTTTGCCTGAAATAAATTGCTCCTCAGAGCACGATTTATCTAAGGCTCGTGTTTCGCAATATAGTTTTCTCGATAGTGTATATCAGTGGTCAGTTAATATGCTTAAATATGTTTCAAAATATTAATGTAAAATTGCTGCTCACAACCGTTCAGTATTGCTTTGTGTGTGAATATGTAAGAAGAAAATGGCGATTTAGAAGTAAAGTCCTTTTTAAAATATTATGACATGTAAAATTACAGAAATGCGTCAAGTTACTTTTGCGTCAACAGGCAAGAATATGTACTTCGCTGCTTTCTTATTTTAGGTCTGAAATTTTTTCACTTCAGTCGCCTTTTACGATACGCAGGAAACACGTCGGGCGATCCCGAAACCCGGAGTTTTAGAAAAGTTTTAAGCTCGGTGTTCCATGTTCTAAAACATTGCTTAACGAATTTCAGCGCGCATAGTTTATTATTATTCAGCACTCACCAGCATCCTTCCTGTTCATTTCATTGACGGATTCCAAGAAAGCAATTCTTTCTGAAAATGAAAACAAAACATAAGGCAAATATCTCTACAGGGCGTTTGTATGGAATTGTTTTATATATAGTGTGCGGTGTTCAGCCTTCCAAAACGTGGTTTTAATAAGCCTATTTGGTTATGTTTTGTCGGGAATGCCTATGTAAGTGCCTTAAAATCGTATCATGGGATAAAAATGATGTGTTCTGTTACTAAATATTAAATGTTTAAAAACTTGAAAAAAAATTGATATTGACTTGATTTTGAATAAATTACTTATCGAATGTTACCAAAATAATCTTTATTTTTAATCCTTCAGTGATCCATTAAATGACCAATATAATATGGCATTATTTTTACTGACAGGTGTTATTCATGAGCTGCACCATAACGGTCCGATGGAATTGATCATAATTACCAATGATTTTTTTTTTTTTAAGAAAAAAAGTTTATTTATATATAAACTAATTGGCCAACAAGTACCTTCAAGTGCCTTCAGTCGGTCTTCAATTTTTTTGTCCAGCACTTTCACGTTAGACGTTCCAGGTCTTCCCCTTGGTCCTCTTGGTCCCGGTTTGGGTTTCGCATTCCCATTGACCCGTGTCACTCGATCTTTATTATTGTTTTTATTATTATTATTATTATTGTTGTTGTTTTTGTTTGTTGTTTTTCCAGGAATAACCATATCAAAATCGGCATCCAATTTTTTACAAAGAAACATGCCGTCATCGTGACATAATGCAGTTGGCAGTAATACACCCAATACCAATAAAATAATTGAATTCATTTTTCAAAGGTATTTAAATTTTTTAAAAAATATCACTAAAACATTAAATTGAATACGTGGGTTAAAAAATTCTAATTAAAGTGACTACAACGACATAACGTCCAAACCCAGGTATGATATTCTCGTGGGATATCGTTTTGAACACTTTTCCTCCTCTTTATCTGGTCACCTCTAATCCTTGCCTTTTCTTCCATGACCGTAATTAAATTTGTCTGTATTTGTCATAGTTTAAATCAAGTTGAAGCAATTGAAAACTGTACCAAATTTCGGTAATAAACTCCGGGAGTACATTCACATTACATTTTTACAATATGTCGAATCCAACCTAAATCTAACAAAAATCCTGTGCGGTACTATGTAGTCAATCTTGATTACCACTGATAATCACTTTTTCGTCCGACCTCTGTGGTTGTAATCCGCACTATGATAAAGAATATACGGCGGCAAATCCTATATATCAACCTTTTTCTAGCTTTTTCGTCATTCACTTATTGGTTTATTGAGTAAACGGAATATATCTGAAGGCTATTTGCGGGCATTAGCGTCCTATTGTTTCAATGATAAATAGAAAAATAATGAGCAATCACGTTCAAAAAAATTGTTAAATTATACCAAATTTGGTGTCATGCACTTAGCCCGTGATTTTATCTCGACTTAAATGACATCCTGTTGATTGATCTGATGTCAAGCATGGTGCATGAATGGAACACGCCTCAGTGGCGTGTTCCAATCTACACCATGCTTGACTGAATTTAATTGATCCTAATTTGATTTCACGTTGTTTTTTCGTGTTTTCTCGCATTAAAGAATTTTCTCCGACTTTAGTATCTCCAATTCAGTAAAAAAAAACAATATCGTAATGAGCAAACGATTCATCATCGTTTTCGATACCTAATCTATGTAATTCTTGTTTTTTGTCCTGAATTGACCTTGCCTCCCATTTGTTTTATTTTATTCAAGTTTGTCCCAAGTTGTATTCAAGTTCCTTTGTATTTTAAAGAAATTAGATAGTAACATGATCAAAACGTCGATGTACAGGGATATATGAATTACCTTGAATAGGTGTAAAAAACCATTAACTCGTAATTCAATATATTTTTCGCTAATTCCAATACCTCCTTGTAAGCTATAGAAAATCGTTATACACCCATTTTAGAGAATCAACATCGTCATGTCGGCTTTCAATGAAAAGACCGGAACGTTTCAATATGCAATAAGCAAAGGAAATAAATTGATTCTATATCTTTAACTAATTGTTTTCAAAATCATTTTGAAACACAAAAATTGCGGTAATTCAAATTTTATTCATTCCCTAAAACGCATTTTGATGAATAACAATAGATGATAAAATCAAAAACAATCAACGAAGGCGAAATTTCTCAAAATATCACTCCGATTCTGAAACTGATAACTAATTAATATAAACATACATTTCTAACAAAAATAATCAAACTGTATTCGTAAACTTCAATCAAACATGAAATGCAACGAATTTCGACAAATACTTTATGTGGTACCGAGCGCAGTCGTACTAGATACATGTATACCGTGTGAAGTTATTTACCCAATTTACCCGAATTTATTCGAATCAATCGCGAATCGTTCACAGGAAAATAAACTCGCTAAACGAACTAGAATTTTCATTTTTAACGAAAAAATGCAATCGATTTTGTGTGAATTAAAAATACACTATAAACTATAAAATTTCTGATTTCCACAAAGGAGACAAGTTGTCATAGGAAAATGGCAAATTTGTTATTCACGTGGTTATTTACGTGGATTCGATCCGATTTGGAAAAGTTATTCGAATCAGATTCGAATTCTAAATGATTCGGTTTTATCCACCCAGTGATAGAACAAAAACGACAAATACCAAATTTAAAAAAAATATGCATCACATCCTGAATTGAATAAACAAGTTCTTTCAAACATAAACCCAAAGATAAACCGTAGTTAGATGATATGATCTATTAACGACCCATATTCTTAACAAATAAGTTTTCAAGAAAATTTTCAAACGAACCAAAAATAAAAGTATTAATGCTGCTACTACAACACAAAGCTAATTCATTGAATAATATCAATCCAGAATAATTTACAAGTTCGTGAAGTTTTATTCAACCACATCTTAAAAGATGAGAGCATGCTACTTAAATAAATAAGTACGATATTCGGTCTACAGTAGTACTTATGGGATTATTGAATATATATTAATCCAAAATATGAATTTATTCACTTCTTTTTTTATATATACAAGTATATCTCAGAAACCTAATACTATATGAATATTCTGTAAAATTTTTGCTACAAAATTACATGCCAATTACAAGCAATAAATTAAAATGAAACTATCAAATAACTCATAAACAACATCTGACATCAATTTTCAATCGAACTAAAAATTAACATAAAATAACAAATTTTAGTTGTGCGAATCAAATATTTTCCCATACGTCTTGTATTCATGTATTACTCAAAGCTCCGATGCTTGTGCCATAACTATAACTAAAAACCATATCACACTTTTCTTTATATACCTTCAAGGATATCAGACGTCTATCATACTCCGTCAAAATGTCATGGATTTTGTGATGCATTACAGAATTCGGTACGTCAGTGAATCATGTCCGTAATGCTGGTTTGAACACCTACACATTATGACAACACAAACGTAACGTGTCGGGAAAATAGATAAAAAAAAAACATTTTTGTGTTTATCGAATGATTATTTCATCAAATTACAAAACGTTTGCGTTGTTTAGATATTTTCAAGCTTGCGTCAATGATGGACCGCGTCGCCAATGCGCGGCTCATCAGTGACTCATGCTGTACAAAAATATCTCATAATATTAAATTTTCACGATTTCGTATGTTATGAAAAAAAAATGAATGAGCAATATTAAGTCACCAATTAAGTTGAAAGGTTTTCGTGAAAAATATTTGAAAATAATGACAACAAAATTAATTTTATTTAACATTTTTTGTGCAAGCGTTAAATAGAATTGAAACCGAATCAAACATGCAAATCGTGTTTTCGTTATATGATGCGAATAAACGGAAACAGTCTAGATAAAAATCAATAGTGAACCGATTTAACCCGGAAGTTCTTTCCAGGTGGTCTGGTAGGAATTATTACAGTATCTTATTTCTTTTTTTTATTTGAAAGGCTGTCAAAATTTAATGTTCCATGAAGATAAATAGCGAGATGTGATAAATTGACTTTTTCGTACTACCATCACTAATATTATTAGTGTATGGTCATAGTGTTTCATAGTTGTAAGATTTCGGTTCCAAACCCCGATTCGACCCAAGATTTATTCGTCGTGTTCCAGTCCCATTAATGGATCTACGCTCACTACTTGAAGCAGAATGTAATACTTTGAGTAGATTCGGTCGAACAGGAAATGTCGTGTCCTTTCAACTACGCTAACTCTGTTTCGTCTAGTTTTTTTTCTGAATATTCCCTTAGTATTAAATTTGTATCATCAAATCATCTGTTTATTTTTTTGTCAGGCCAGTTAGGAAAAATTGATGAAATTCCATTTATCAATCCGACCTTTAGGTTTGAATGAATTCTTTTTTAAAAAATGATGGAATTATAATACATAACAACGAAACAAAAGCCGAAATTTGAATGATATTTAAGTCAATATTAATTCTAGAAAAATATAAGCTCTCTAAAATATAAATTCTAACATAATACATGCCAGTATAAACGAAATTTCGTGCAAGCTGTTACACAAACTTAAATTTTTCGTTTCTTTCAAATCCGTTATAAACAGACATGTACGTCATTGCGTGCTACAGGTAAGCAACATACAAAGTCTGTGCGTGAAGTTGTGACGTTATTACAAGAGCTGAATCTTTTTCAATGCTATACATTTCGATATAACTAAAAATCTTCATTATCGTGTATATATAAAATTGGCGACCGGATCTGTTAGTTCCGTATGGTTGTGAAAAAAACTTATTTTGTGCATTTGGATTTTGTGATGAATATTGCCACACGAATGAATTTGTCATCCAAACAAAGTTCTATATGCATAGCGCACTATCAGGTAGCGAGATACTGAGTTATCCTCAACACACATCACAGTTTCTAATTTTTTTGAAACATTGTTATTGAATGCTCATAAAATCTCACCGAACACATGCGCAAAAACATGTGCAAATCAGAGCATAGACACACTTTATTTAAGCAAAAAACCTACCTGAATTTGTTTAATTTTATCTACTCTATCCTTCTACCCATCTACTCCACTCTATGATATATACTCCGAGATTCCACTCGAGAACGGCCATACGAAATCGTATTTTCACACTCACATTAAAATATAATGCCTGTATTTTATCACGAGTAAGTTATGAATAAACAAATGCCCGAGGGCTCTTTATTAAAATTTAATATTGCGTTTATTTTGTTATTTAGGTTTTGAATTACTACTACCATTTTTTTGTATGCCCCACAACGGCAAAAATCAGATTATCATCTTGTCTCTGAAACTATCAGGTCCAAATTAATTATTTTTGCTTTATTGAAATACGCTTTCTAACAAAAAGACACGCGTCCAATCTTAGCAGTTGGACAGTAGTCCCAGCATAGAACTATTTAGAACCTACAGGATCATATTGCATAAAAACTCACATTGACAAAAATCACGCCATGATGAGGTTCGGCTGCCATTTCGCATACATTCACTGTGGAAGTTACACAATATTACAAACAGTTTTAATCAAATAGGTTTTTCCTCGAGCTTCGTTGGAATTCATTATCTTCACATTGTTTTCCAGGTTGTGTAGCCCTAAAGGGCTTTTAAACTCGCATCAATAAATATATTTTAAGAATGAATAATCTTTAATCATCCGTTATTCCTGCATTTATGTACCTCAAATTGTAAGGTTAGGGTTGAAATGCGAGTTTGGCGGCCGAACTATATTTTAGAGTAATACTGGATTGGTTCAAAAATAATATTTAAATTGTGATGTCACTGATGGCATTATTTGATTACGTCACGTTTTTTAATATTTGTTTGATATCTCGAACATGATGCCGTACCAGGCAAGCAGAATGGTACGAAAAGTCAAACATTGATGGATTTGGATATGCGTGACGTCACAATTGGACAAAAATTTGCATTGTAAACTCGATAATTATTGTCACAATATGTCTAAATATTATATAATTGTAATATAAATGTGAGTCAAACATATTATATAATTATTATATAATGTCTAAATAATAATCCTAAATACTTGTCATTCTATACGCTCTCAAAAATTATGTAATAAGAGAAACTCGTAATGAACTCGGAGAGTTATCAAAATATAATAAGTTCAAATACATCCTCTGCTGTTTTCGAAGGGTTGACGACAAATTGACCCAGACCGATGATTTTTTCGATGAAAATGGAAGAAAAAGTGGAAAATCAGAAGTATGATTATATTAGTTGTGAATTTTTATTTTTTCGAGTAAAAAAGCATACAGAACTAGATAGTTATAGAGGTTAATGAGTATTATCTGCCCTGTGGTCTCATGCTTGACAAAATGAAATTTCCTGTGGGAACATGTTTTTCTCAATAACTGCTTTAGGAAATTTAAAGTGTTTCTATATTTCCAGAATGTGTCCGTCAAACCGAGAGAGATCGACTTATCTCTACCTGTTGATAATTTTCCGAAGACAAAAACCAAAATAAGAATTCAGAAATATTTATTTAACTGTACATAAGGTCAGTTTCGTGACTTATGAATGAGAGTCCTGGCCCTAAAACGTTTTTCTTGGCCTGCTGTTTTGTATAAATTTTGTGCGCATGCACACATGTACAAAGTAAGTATTTTTTCCTCAATTATTTATACCAAGTCAACAAATGATAATGGCACCAGATAAATTTACTCAAATCTATGGCTGCACCAGATAAATTTACTTAAATGGACGGCTGCACTAGATAAATTTACTCAAATAGATTGCTGTACCATATAACTTTACTCAAATGAATGGCTTCGCCAAATAAATTTACTTACATCGATGGCTGCATCAGAAAAATTTACTCAAATGGATGGCTGCACCAGAAAATTTACTCAATCAGATGGCTGCACCAGATAAATTTACTCAAATGAATGGCTGCACCAGATAAATTTACTCAAATGAATGGCTTCACCAAATCAATGTATTCAAATAAACGGCTGTGTCAGATAAATTTCCTCAAATCTATGGTTGCACCAGATAAATATACTCAAATGAGTGTCTGCACTATCTCAAGAATAATTGTGAATGACAAGAAAAAATATTTTTATCGCAATCAATAAAAAAAAGGGTGGATGTGAAAAAAATAAGAATATATTTTCTGAAAATCCTGTTTCGGTTTTAAAAGGAACCTAGGGGGAAATAATTTTTGTACATATTGCGCCAAATGGCTCAAATAAATCTACTACTGGGCGTTATTACCACTCAGAAGATGAATAACAGTTGATAACCTTTGTATAATATTTTTGTTTTACAGGTCGGCAGTAAGTTAACAAAAACTGATTATTCCACTAATAAAAATAAAAGGCGAACGATAAGCCCGAGGTAATTTTATGTTCCTAAACATTAATTTGCTACTTATATACACCCAGGGCTGGGCAAAACCGAATCCTTTGAAATTCGATTCTGATTTGAATATTTTTTTCGAACTGGATCGAATAACTTATTCCATGAAATTAACAAATATTTCATTTTTATTATTAACAACTTGTCTCTCCATCTTGGCTATCAAAATATTGACAGTTTGTATTATTTTTTCAATTCACACTACAGCGTCTAAGAGCAACAATTGTCATATTTTAAGGGCAACATGCTATAGATTTTGGTCATAATTGACCAAAATTGAAAGCATTTTGTCGTTAAAAATGAAAATTCTAGTTTCATAACAAGTTTTTGTTCCTATGAACGACTCGAATAAATTGTGTTTCGAATCGATTCTAATCACCGAATCGAATTGCCCAGCTCTAGCTGTGTGACAAATCCCCCTACAATGCGCACTTCAGCTTAATTGAATCGGTTTCATTTGAATCCGCGTATTTTGAATCTTTGGGTCGATCGTGTATGAGTATGAGCCACAGATGGGCTGTGGGCGCAGGAATAACTGGAACTGAATTTCTTGCAACATTAATTGAAAAGTCATGGCAACGTTATTTCTCCAAGAATCTCTAAACTTTGAAATTCCTTGCCTTCTGAATATTTTCACCAGACAACAGAACACCCGACTAAAATGCAAAAATTTTAAAAGCAATCCATTTTAAGGAAGTAACATCTCTCTGTATCGCCGGATCAGTTATTTTACGGTGAGAATTTCAGTTATAGGAATGAGCGTTCCCGTAAACGACAATTCGCGCAAATGGACATTGTGTGGCCACGTCAAAGAGGTCATCGAGGCTGAGAATTGAAAATCTGATACTTTCTCTTTCTAGGTTGCAGTCCAGAAACCCCGTGCGTTTGTGGTAACGTATTTAAATGACTAAATATATATTCCCTGCAACGCTAATTCTCGTTAATTTTTTATTACATCTGAGGAAAAATTGTGACTGTTTCTTTATATAAAAAGAAGAGTGAGATAAAGAAAGAGAGGAAAAACGGCTTTAAGCTGAACAAGTCTAAAAATTCACTTAGCATAAACGCCGTCTATACCTGGCCGAAATTATCAGGTATCACTATATGTAGTAGGTTGGGTCAGCAAGGACAGGTAGAGTGCTCTGGGATTAGAGGGACCTGGTTAGGTGATAGTCGGTCTAGGTGGAGTGCGTTGGGTTGGAGATAGGCGGGTCAGAGGGACGTCGGTGATGCGCAGGCCAAGTGTAGAAAAAGGATAGATCAGGTTGAAGGAGGTTAGGCGGTTCAGGAAGAGGTTGGGGATAGCCAGGTCAGCTAGAGGGAGATCGGCTGCGGGTCAGGTGGAGGAAAGTGGACTGGGGATAGGTGGGTCAGGTAGAGGGAGGTCAGAACAGGTTAGAGGGCGTTGGGTTTAGGCGGGTCGGGTAGAGGGAACTCAAGTGGGCTGGAGATAGGTAGAGTGGGGTAGGGTGAGCATAGTCAAATCAGGGTAGACGGAGGTGGGTTGGGGATAACCGGGTCAGGAAGAGTGGGTGAGCAGGTTAGGGGCAGATAGGGAGGTGGGGTGGGGATAACCGGGTTAGGAAGAGTGGGTGAGCAGGTTAGGGGCAGATAGGTCAGAGTCAATTTTGACCAAAACGATTGCATTTTGTCGTTAAACATGAAAACTTTAGTCCACTTTGTAAGTATTGGTTCCTATGAACGATCCACGATTGATTAAGACCGTCAAGCCGAAGGAGATCGACTTATCTCTACCTATTGGCAACTTATAGGAAATTAAAACAGAAGTAAGATTTAATAAATAATCATAAAACATATTATTTGTCATCGTACCAAAATTATATTTTGGTAATAATACATTCGATGAAGAGTGCTGTGAAGGCAGGTGCTCATCAAAACAATTTTCGCGCAATTCATTTGGATATATCATCGAATTATTACAGCGGTAAAGTTTATTTGATTCGATACAAATTCAAGGTAGTATTTGTGAAAAACAAGAAAAAAAATTTCAAATACCAGTCGAGCATGAAGCAGTTTGAATCCAAAAAATTTGGAATCTATTTTCTGATTAGGGTTTTCGAATTATTTGCTATGGCCTGTCCGTGAACCTACCTGTGCGCTTATACCCAACAATCGTTAGGCACGTGCCTTTGTAGTGACTGTGTATATTATCTATGTTACAGCTACCCGCGAAGTGCCTTGCTGAATGGCGCACTTGTTGGTGAAACGGTCAAGCAGCGAACCATCGGCCTTCCGGACAATACGATCGCGCTTTAAGAAATATTGATAATAATCTTAGATAAACTTAATTTTTATGTTCGGATTGTTACTAGGAAACCAGCAGAAAAGGGCTAATTCACCTATTGCAGCTGTCTTCAAGAAGAGTAGAAACTCGATTAGGGTATGGGAAATTAGACAACAATATTGAGTAGCTGCGGATTGGTTGCCCTTCGGGAGCTGCTTCCAGCCTTGCTTAGAGGGAATTTGAATAAAAAAGAGCAACTTTACCTTGAAAAAAAATAAATAAAAATATCAAGGGTCACTATAAATCCTCTTGTCTAAGTGGTTATTGAATTCGTAAGACGATGAGACTATAAATGTAAATTGGGTTACGATCTTTGCTTGCAAACTACTCCGACGCCTTAGTATAGGGTAAGGAAAGTTACAGAATGTTGCCCGGACACATTTACTGCTTTCTAAGTCTCACTTCATTATTATTAGAATATTGCTGTTCAGCCCAAGTAAACCCAAGGTCTAAACTTAACAGTTGGTAAATCACAAGTCACAAGCAAAATGTTCAAGAAACGAAGATATGGTTCGGCTGGGCAAAACCATTTGGAATTGGAATCTGATTCGGATAATTTTTTCGAATCAGATCGAATCTCCAATTCCGTGTGAAAAACAAATATCCCATTTTAAGTATTCCACTTGTCTCTATTGTGAAAATAAAGACATTTGTAGTTTAGAGTGTATGTTGCATTTCACACTCCATGTCTAAGAGCAACAATTTTCCTATATTGAGGGCAACATGATATCATTGCATTGCATTTTATCGTTAAAAATTTCACTCCATTCTTTTTCTTCCAATGAACGATTCGCGATTGATTCGAATACTTTGAGCTTCGAATCGATTTGAATCGCCGAATCGAAATCTCAGCCCCACCACCTGTAGCTATTGACTTCTATCCCGGCCAGACATCTTTCGACTAAAAAATTGTTCACGTATGAATCAACAATGATCTGTGACTCACGCTTGACAAAATAAAATTTCGAACTGGAATCGAACGGAATCTATATATTCCTCATGCACGATAAAATATACCCTTGAATTTTCTATCGTTACATTACTTTTTTGTTTAATTGATCAAGATAACCAAAAGACCTATCAACGAAACATTTTGACATGGTAAGAAAAATCCATCAACTTTTTGCGCAAAAAACTTTTCAATTTCGTCCTGATGTTTGAAGAAAACCATCTTTGCTGTCGTCGAAAAGCGTATGAACTCAATTGAGTTATGCGACATCTTATTATATCGACGATTGCCAATCTGTAGTTTTTTTTCTGAGCAGCAATTTCCAGAAAGAAGAAATTGGTATGGCCATTACGTGAATAAAATTGCAGTCATAATCTGCAATGAACGTACCTGCAATGTTTACTGCAGTATATTCTTGGTGATATATAAATTTAAATAACATACTTTCAAGTTACGTTCCTACGTATTTAAAAAAATGTATCTGTTTGAAATTATTATTCGAAATCATTCGTATCGTAACCATACGCACTTTGATTGATTTTTGCTTTTAGGAGAGGAATCTCCGGCACCATCACGTGGGCAATACGGCAAAAACTCTTAGTTTCGGAACACACCATTTGAAGATTTGTGCTACTAGAATGCCTATTACTTGCCACCTAAAACCGGAAAAGGTGAGGAAATGCACCAGAAAAATATTGGCGTAGAATTTTATGCAAATTTCCCACGATTCTCGTATTTTTTTCAATTTCAACAAGAGCTGTAAAAGCTCAAGGTTTTGTGACTGTGCTACATCAATCTCAAACGTTAGAATCATAGTTATTGAAAGCTTGTCAAAACATTTGCGGCTTTTTATATGTGTTCGTTTTTTGTCTGCATTTGTTTATTCTCAGGTCTTGGATATATCAAATATTACCTCAAGTTAGAACGGAATTCTTACGTTCCACACAAGAGACTTTGTACTCGATGTAATCGATTTTTTTTCTATTATTCAAAAGCATCCAAAACCATCTAAGCAACGCCGGAAGAAACGGCTAAAAATGCAACTAATTCCATTGCAAAAAGCTACTAAAAAACTAGCGATTGCACTCTGAGCAGAACTGAACAGCTATACCAAAATGTAGGAAGTTTCGAAACAGAACGGCCCGTTTCTAACATTTTTTGTTATTTCAGAAACACACGTCATGAATCGAATATTATTCCTCGATTTTTAATTATTTCAAACACAAAATAAATTATTAGCACCGCATGAGGTCGTAAAAAAGTTATTACAAAAAATTAATAAACATGCAATTCCTGCTTTCATAAATATGTTAGTGACACCTATAGAGTCAGAACTAATAAAACAACTGGAAATCTCACTGAAATTCACTAATAGAATCCAACCTTTTGCTAGTTCGTTTCCAAACAAATGAATTCCTTTAAATATTGATTTTATGACATCAATTTCATCCATAAATGGGATTTTGTTATTGAGGTTTCCAAGACCTTTCGTTATCCACATTAATATTACCATATTATTTCTTGCACATAAAACCCCACATTCAGAATCAAGGGGCATAATAAATATGAAATCCGAAGTTTCGCATTTTGCGTTTAGTCAAACTAAAACATGTTTAATAAAACGCAAAAAACGACATCGAAAATGCTTTAAAAACCTCAATTGTGAGAAATTTCAGTGCGCGTATAAGGTGAGAAGTTTCGCCTGCTGTCGGTTTTCAATGTGAAAAAGGCTGAACGAAAAGATTATAGAACGATGGAGAAACATTCGAAAGTGAAAAACTAGTTAAACTTACAATAATAATGCGCAAAAACTATTGGGAAGTATTGTGTACTAATAGCTAAATTTCAATGGAATTGTCGCTGTCCGTCTATAAGCAGCCGCCGTTACAGGGCCTTGGACAGGGTGATCCACTCTAAGAAGTGGCTATAAATAAAATAAAATGTCTATGCCCCTATAAATAAAGGCCATGCTATTGATAAAAATCCATTCCTTTTATAAGGAAGGCCATGTCTGTACTAAAAAGGCTATGCCCTTAATAAAAAGGCTATGTCCCTAATAAAAAGGCTGTGCCCCTAAAAAGGCCACCCCGATAAAAAGGCTATGACTGTTATAAAAACGCTATTCAACTCCCAAAAATACTTTTCCCCTTATAAAATAGCTATGCCAATGATAAAAAGGCTATGTCCCAGATAAAAAATCTGTACCTCTTATAATAGGGCTATGCCCCTTGTAAAAAAGGCTATGTCCATTACAAAAAGGCTATTAACCTTCTAAAAAGGCTATTCCTCTTATGAAAAGTCTATGCTCCTTATAAAAAGGCTGAGCCTTTACTAAAAAGTGGCTATGCCCCTGATAAGTAGACTATGTCAATGATAAAAAGGCTATGCCCCCATTAAAAAAGCTATATTCGTTATAAAAAGGCTATTTCCGTTTTAAAAAAGGCTATTTCAATGATAATAAGGCTATGCCCTTCATAAATGGAGTAAATTTCCGATAAAAAGTAGCGTACTGACAGTTGCATTCAATGTTTTGGGGTTTAAAAATACCAAAACGTCATTATTATGAGCAAATTTATTACGCTCATCACATTTTCATAACAGCCTTGTCGTGTGAGGTTAAGTTGTTTCATATACCTGTAATATATTCGTATTACGGTGAATGGTTCTACCATTCAAGTTATCGTATAGGAAAAGCCATAGGCAACATTTATCTCTCTCGACCAGAAACTGGTGGAGGAAATTTATCTCTATTCACAGTACAGCAATGATAATAACACCAGTACCTCTATACAAGCACTGATAGAATTTAAAAAAAATAGTTATTCTTACATATATAGGTTATCTAGCGTATGATCAGTGAAATAGATGAGCAGTAATCTCAACTTAATTTACTGCCTTTGAATCGCCAAAGCGAACTTTTATGTAGGATTTTCTATGAACAATAATCAGACATTGTTATTTAAGTTAAGGTATGAGGGAGAACAGAAAATCAAATAAATGACAAGGTCAAAATTTATGTTTATTGAAAAATTCAGCTTTGAACAATGAACGTCCAAGATTTCGATGGAGTACCTATGATGACCATTGATCCTACATATTTCGCATCCAATCGCATCGATAGAGTTATTAGAAAAGTAGTTTTACGGGTCATTGATTCCCGTTATGGGAAAAGGATATGGGTGTTTCTTGAACTCTCGGTCCAATAATCTCTCTATTTTGTCGTGTTTTTCGACTGAGTGAATGTTTAGTGCTCTGCCGCATTCTGCATTTGTCAGTGTTCACCAGTCTGCGGTTTTGCGTTTATGTTAATTCAGTTTTTTATGCCATTGTAGTCTGATAAAATACGTAGGCAGTAAGTTACCGGTACATCATACGCATCAGTACCGCCCTGACATTGTTTCTGAGTTGAGGGTCTGGGCTAGAGTGAATCGCTTCCAAAATGGAAACTTTGCGGTACCGGTTATGAGTTACCGTAACTTGTATGGTGCCGTCAAACCGGGCGAAGTTGATAATTTGGGTGACTTTCATGAAAAAGATTTAAGCTCAATATTAAAGCTTTTATTAAGGATTTCTTCAACACAAACAGCAAACAATTTCGGCCTAAATCCACCCATTGTCACATCTCTTGTCAAATGCGCCACTGATGGATTGCTTTTCGAGATGTGGTCCATCTTTGGCTCATGCCTTGAGAATGTGGAGAATGCCATTTCAAATTTAGCACTCTATTTTACACAAATCCGCCCTTACCTTAAAACAAAAGAATTTGACCCATGTAGAATGAAAATCAATTTTTTTTTCATTAGAATATTAACTAGACCAATCGGCATTTGGGTCACTCAGACTCAATAACAATTTTTGATAGAGCCTGTCTCCACGCCTACCTCGCTGTTTTTTTTTCCACTCTCTATATGTAGGTAGCCTAATTTGATGCAAATAGATTCTTTTTTTTTAAATGTATATACTTTGCATTACAGGTTATCTGTAGCATTACCGGTATAATTTTCCATGTTGTGTTCTTGTAAATTTGCATCTTTTTCTTTATAGTAATATTATTGTTTTTTTATATATATATATATTTTTGAATTCAAGGGTTTTTGCCGCACACCAGTGTTTCAGGTCGACAAGGCCTTGTGCAACTATCCTGTCTTTTATTCTTCTGATCCTTAGATTATATTGATATTACGAGGCAAATAAACATTTAATTTCTTCAAACCAAACAGCGATCAAGAAACCGGGAAAGCGATTTAAACCTTGAGTAAAGCTTAAAACCTTCGGGACGCAATTGCTCACCATCACACAGCAGACAGCACACGCACAACAAACAAACACGACGGGAATAAAGAAATAAATAAACTTTAACAAATGCCAAAGATTAGCCAGACATCACTTAGAATAATCATACCATTAACTAGGTGATTTATGCTTTCTAATGAAATGAAATGAACGAGACTCAAAATAGTCGGTCAATCAACTTAAAAATGACTCAAAACGAGTCTGTTGGACATCTGAAACTTAAAAGTGCTATCTACAGAGAGGATGTAGAACTAGGGCACGACTATAATAATATACAACACTGAGTTCATCTCTCATAAGTGCTAGAAAATGTGATCACATAACTCATCTACCAACATTCATTTAAGATCATACATGTGAATCCTAAGAATAATATCCAGTTTAAAGAAATGAGGTAGAGTATGCAGTTGTTTTTTCACGATGATATCTTTTAACTTCAACCAAAACATCAACTCTTTTTCATTTGTCATATTCAGTATTCGTGCAGTAAACAGCCAATACAGAATAAGGTAGTTGTAATCACATTCCAGACGAATTCCAGTCTCGTAACGTTTCGCAATATAGCAGACAGCAATGTTGTTAGGAGCCATACTGCGTAGGCTACCAGTGTGAAAATAATGCTCTTATCAGTGGTGTAAAAATTTGCGAAGTGAGTGGGCCGCGGTCGAGTGATGAAACCTTAACACCTAACAAATAACGGGTTGGGGTTGCGTCAATGCTGCAAACATCTGGCATTGTCTACCGTGTTAGGATGTTTGCAACATGAGAAATTTTTATGATAATCGGATATATGGTACTAAACTTCATGAGACCCCGAATGACGCAGGTTCGAACCCCAATACAGTATTTCAAAGATCGATGAACAAAAAAGGCTTCAATGAGCAATACTTGCATTTTGCAGGGTGCCCCTAGGTGAGGCACTGTAACCCGCAGCCTTGGGTCTATGTTCGATAACATGGCAAGATCAAAGAAAAATCTCGTAACCAGATGTAATTGTAAACATTGTTAATTGCATACTGTGAAATTAAGTTCCTTTCAAGTTACATAAGAAATTTTATTAAAATTTTTATTTAATAATAGCAGAAACCCGTGCACCGAAGGGCGCAAAAATATTTTTGGCCCTTTTTGTTCAAAAATGCACCATTTAGGGTGGCAAACACTATGAGACTCTGTATCATATGTGATTGCACCCCAAAAGCCCACGGAAATATTGCCTATTTTGGAGTTTTTTGTATTCCTGAAACCTTGGAGTACATGTCCCCACCCTTGCCCTTCGTTCCACCACCACATGCACTTTGACCCCGTTTCATATTTTTCTTCAAATGGTTTTCCAGATTGAATTTCATGTTTATTAAAGGATGCTAAAAATGTGGAGTATATTTTTATTAATTTTAATTTTTTCCGCAAAAAACTGACGAATTCGGCATTTTTGAAGATGAAAAAGCGTTCACAGCTCCCTAAATTTTTTGTTTACAAGCAGTATTAGAATTGAGAAAGTAAAACAGTTAGCCAAAGCGGATTTTTTTATTGGCTGGAAAGGAGGAAAAATCTTTCAAAGTGACACAGTTTTACGGTACTAAACTTTGCAAGACCTAGATAAACTTAGAATGTGATGGCGCTGTGAGATTCATTCATCATGTTCACAAATCGGACAACACTAACTGCTAAAATCTGGGAAATGGGAATGACTAAAATAGGAAAATAGTTTCTGGGAAGGGGTCTAATGTTAAAAAGTGAGCGTTGTCTTTATTGGCTGACAATTAAATCTCAGTCACAGTATCCCCCGTTATTCCCACATTTCCTGCTGTTACAGTATTCCCACATTTTAGTGCATTTCCTGCTATTCAATGCCTTTACTGTTTGTTTTCTCACATATCAGAGAATTCCCATTGTGCAGTTCATTGGTATTCGCATTTTGTTTGCTACGACATTTCGAATCCAACATTTTAGTGACTCAAACAATCCGAGCAATTTTTGACAACTGACATTTTAGTGCAATCCCCAATTTGCCTGTTGTTCCCGTTTCAATAATGCTTGTATACACGACTGGCATTGTAACGTTCCCTTGAAACATGTTTTCCCGCATTTTAGCATATATCCAGTCATTCCTGTTTCCTGAAATCTGTGATCAGTGATTATAATGCTTAGAACAATAACATCACAATGATGATGGCTAGTAATGAGGTGGCATAATAAAGCTTGGCCAAACTTCTGATAACATAGTCGTTATTTCCCCATTAAATGTGTCAACATAAATGTGTATTTCTTCTTTATTTGTGCTGAATAAAATCCAATGCCAAACCAAGTTGTTTTTTTTATTATTTCGATGATGAAAAAATTTTTATTGTCAAATTCAGATTGATTGACCCTTTGATGTCAAACAAACCCAATAATAAACAGAACAGTATAAGATTTAAACACAAAATATTATTATCAAGTACAAAAAAAGGGTCACTTTGTCGCATTGGTGACGAGGCAATAACGATGCAGAGAAAATTGCTGCTCTGCTAGTTAGTGCCATGGACTATATTCATTATTTTCTGAATGGTTTTAGTTACCTTACAACTGAATTTAGTGTGATATTTGATGGCCAACATAGCTACAGGGCTGTTTAGGTAGATTTCTCACTTCTTTCGGGGTGGTTTCTGTACTTTTGGTTGTTTTGGTAGCGAGTAACCCCTAGTATCATTTTGTTGATGTGTATGTATGTTGGTGATCAGATACTTGTAGAGGTACTGGCAAACTGGACGACTTTGATGATTTTCTTGTAACCAAAGGCATGCAGTAATTCTTTGTCCTTTTTGAAAACAATACCATTTTGGGAGGCAAATCTTTTAAGACTCTAACATATGGTTGCGCTTCAAAATCATGCAAAAATTCTGCATATTTAGGAGAAGTTTCTGCCAAAATTGCAAAATCTTTCTGGGGGGCCTGTCCCCTCCCTTCCAAAACCCTGGGGAACATGTCCCAACCTGGCTCCCTGTTCTGTAGTGACATACACTTCGACCCCATTTGATAGCTAAAAAATCCGAATTGATTAATATAATTTTCAATGGTTAAACTGCTAGCACCGATTCCATCGTGATCGGAAAGCACAAGGCTAGATGGGATAACTTAATTAAACTGGCGTAACCAATTTCCAAGTTGACCTTTTCTAATATAGGAAAGAGGACTACACATTTCGTGTGATTGCTGGAAGCAGATTACCTGTAATTCATTTAAAGTTAAACAGAGAAACTTTAGAGGCACCCTTCTCAGGTGAACATAGTGTGTTTGAATTAATATATATCATGTAAAAAAGTAGTCGTTTCTTTCGTCCTCGTTCATTTTTGATCAATTTATTTTTAATTTCTAGCACTGTATATTTATGATTTGTAGTTGGCATATATGCTAAGGTATTATTGATGTTTGGGGCTGATCTGAAAGTATTCTCCATTCTCTTTGTTTTGAAGCTGAGTTTATATTGAACACTGTTGTATATGGATGACGATTTTCTATTTATTGGACATTGTTATTTTATAAAAATCTCCTATTTGGAATAAATTTCAGCATAACGCTGCAGTAAATTGCTGCTTTTTATTTTATGGTGAGTACAGATTTTCTTTTTCACCCTTTTTTTTTAAATCCTTAAATTTTTTCAGGATTCTAATATCTTGCACACCATATAAGTAGCTTACAATATCATGGTGAAACACAACCTCTCATGCAGATAGATTAAGCGAACTGGTACCCTGGTTTTAGTTTATAATCATAATTGATAAGAATTTCGAAATTGTTTTATTATCCTATTTTGCCACTTCGTATTAGTATTATAAATTGACGTATATGTGCATACATAAATTTTCAGCAATTTTTTTTTTTATCAGTCATTTATCCTTATTCCGGTATTTATTATTTTCTGTTGAATTAGTGCTAGCTATGTGTTTGAGATCATAATATGTTATTTAAAACATTTCATGTTTAGCAATCCATTTGTTTAAAGGCTTTTCAGCATGGTTCCAGACTCCACGATCTTGTTTTTCCCTTGCCTTTGAAACCATCAACCTGCTACTGATTTTACCTGGTTGTATGTAAAAAGGGTCTATTGTACCAGTAAATCTGAATTAAATTTATATTACTGTTTATAGGCCAGTTTTTTTTTTTTGTTGAATTTCTTCAATTGAAACCTGGTAATAACCAATTCATTGTAGCCAATGATGCCATTGTATTGTGTCAAATAATAAAAAAGGAGTGGTATCAATACTGATTCAATAATCCCTCTATTTTGACATGCTGTCAACAGAGGGCTGTTATCTTTTTTGTGTGTATTCAATGATAATATTTAGTTCATTGACTGTACCGGTGTACAAAATAATTCAATTTCCTGAAAATACAAGAGTTCTACAAGCAAGCATGGGGCAATGATGAAACATGTTTGGCAAATTTGATTAATGAATTCCCATGCCTGGTCGAAACAAATTTTAGCAATGATGACATTTTTATTTGTTCTGAAACATAATTGATAAACGTGGTGGTATAATGAAAAGTGACTTCCGAAATTATACACTACCGTATCCATAGAAATAATCATAGCTTCTCTAAAATTATTTCGAGGCCGTGTTGTCAGGTTTCTAAAGCATAAGTATCAGTATATCTTCAAGTGGTTGGAATTTTTATGACCCCATTTAATCGCTACCATCAATATTTTATGATTTAAGCACACGTGGGGACATAACAAATGTTGTGAATAATAATAATATAGGTGCATAAATATGAAAAAATACCCGAAGTTGTCAAATACTAATCAATATCTGGATATCTAAAACAGGGTGGCAAAATTTAGTTTTTTTTTTTTGGGGTGTCCAGAACATTCATATTATTTTCTTCGGATGTACAAAACAGCTTCAAAATCATCAAAGATGCTATTTCATAGCAGCATTAATGATTTTGATCCTTTACTACTTTTTGGTCATTGCCAGACACCCAAAAAAGAAACATCCTATTGTCAGCAAGAAATATATCATGAAATGCTGCTTATATTACTAATTTTTCTTCTGATGGAACCCATTTTTTCGCATGTCTGGACAGTAGAGTACTTGGAATTCTGCCAGTCTGATCTACAATGTATGTTGTTGGTACAAAATGGTCCGATATCATTTACTAGACCCCACTCTGATGGCGTTTCAGTTCTGCAAGGAATACTTTCTACCTTGAGTGAAGATGTTGGCTTTGCATTTTGCATACCAGTAGCTCTCTGACTTTGTACTTGATGGTAGAGGGTTGCACTGCCCAAAAATAAATAGTATAATATGTAGTTGGGTTGTGGTTCAACTTCAAATAAAATTAAATATAGGCTAGGAAAATTTTCATCATTTTTTCGCCACTGTATGAAATTGCTAACGAAATGAAGAAACTGACTTGATTGATTCAATCTAGTTTCACCTATCCAATGTGAAATCTGTTGTATTCGAAAACCCCAATCAGAAATTTAATTATGTCAAATATATAAGTCCCAAATGGATCGAGTCTTATCTACGAAATACGTCAGATCTGATTGAGAATTGACCTAAATTTCATGCATGGCAGAGTTAGGCATTCTAAAATGCTTTAGTTTGTAATTTCTGATTCTGCTTATCATGGAGGATAGAGGTCATGTGATACATGCACTTATTTTGCCATCTATTTTATAATGTCTTAATAAGGGCATTTCAAATGATGTGTTTCTATCAGAAATGTGTCAGCAGTTTGCATGTTAACATGAGCCGATGATGGTGGTGTAGTCCAACTCAGTTATTTATGATTGACAAATTTAAATTGATTAGGGTTTAGACATGATTTATCCTTATATGGGCGACACAGTCTGTCAATCATGCAATACACAATATTTCGATTTTCATTGTTTTAATACCATGATGCAATCTTATTAAACATGTCTAGTAGGGTTGTCAAAATAAGCCTTAAACATGAAATTATGATATCATATAGCGTGATGAACTAATTGTAAAAAATTGCTTATTAATTGCGACTGTGTTATGACATATTTACTCATGATTTTGCTCTTTGTACAACAACATATTGGTTAAGAATTTGAGCTGAAGTGAAATAGAAAAATGGGTTTTAAGTGCATTTTTGGGAGTGTTAATGTCGGTAAAAATGAACGATCAATGTTTTTTGATGATCAAGGTGAATTTATATATTTTATAAAATAGCCATGCCAAGGCGATAGTTTGATATGATAATCCTGATCGAAGGAAAACTCTTTTTAAAACTACTATATATTATATATATATACTGGATTTGCACATATTGGTATAAAATATTACGTTAGTAGTTTTTTTATCAGTGTCATATGCTATGTAGGTGTATAGAGGATTGCTTGCAATCTGACGTCAAAACCAATTGGTCATTGTTTATATGACCAATAGGTTTTCACGTCTTGAACTGAGAATATTGTTCATGCGACATATTTAACATGTTTTTAACCGAAGCTTCTATTTATGATGCGTATACAACATAGGAACTGACTCATTCCATGCTTCTTTTTTATTTTAAACAGATCGGGACATGGCCGAGATGTGGCTCTGCTTCCCTTGTTGTATGTCAAATGATACTAGTTCTAATGTAAGTGTCTATATTCTTTTTTTTCATCAAATTTTAGCGGTATTATATATATATATATATATATAATTAGCGATATTACGAATGTCTTATGCCAATTTTGAAATGCAGAATAACAATAAACAACTAATTATCATGAATGAACAATACTAGAATGTTTTCGAAAAAATACTGTTAGAAATAAATAACTACATCATTGTATAAGATTTTAATTTGAGATCAACATTTTATTGCTTATAATTTGGATTCCTTACTGCCTTGTGCATAAGGGTTGTATTTCACATCATGTACATTCTTAAGCATTCTGTGATTATATAACATTGCAACTCCATTTTATTCTTTTCCTCTTAATAAGAAATGTGGTGTATATGAATGATATTTTTGAATTGCCATAATATAGAAATATTTGCATACTGTAATTATCGTAATCTAAATTTTTTCTCTTCAGAAAAGAAGACCAAGGCGGAAAAAAATTGACCCAAGTATGATAGGAGCACCACAAAATTTTGTTCATTTAAACCATATAGGTTCAGGAGAACCTACAGGTGCTGATGTAAGTTTGTTTAAAAATAAATTTACATTTATGTGTAACTTTGACAATGATAGAAATATTATATAATCACTAAATCTTTTTTTCAAATTGTTCCAATGTTGGAGAAGTCTCCATTAAGTTTGAACCTACCTGGACAGAAAGTGTTTAGGGGCATGGGGCAAGATTTTGGTTTTGTACTGTGAGAGTGTTCATGTTATTTAAGCTTTAATTTGCCAGAAAGCAGACTTGTAATTAGGTTTGTCTTTTCGGTTAATTTAAACAGTATTTAATATTTACTATTACAAAAATAATAACGTTTCACCATTCAGACAAACAAAATTGCTGATATTTGATCATATTTTGTCGATGTTGCAGCCATTTTCACAAAGTAAAATTTAGCATGTATCACGATTTTACGACAAAATAAAATCAATTTAAGAAAATTTAAAAGCAAATGATCAAATTTTGGAATACTGACTATTTGGATAACATCATCTCTAATTGCAACAATATTATTACATCAGTAAAAAAATCTCTTCTTAAAATTGCTACCTTAATTGTCTCGTGCTAATAGCATCTGTAAAAAAGCTTTCTATCCAATATCCTGAATATGAGGTAATTGCGACTGCAAAATAGATTACCAACCTTCTGAAGTGTGGATGTGTTAATGTATGTTGATTATGTTTAAAAATTGCCCTTCATGTTTGTTAATCTAGGCACTGTTACTGAAGCTTGCAAGCTTGATATATTTTTCCTTACCCAATTAGCATAGAACCTGTTTTGTCTGTAGCAATCAGCCTTGAAACACTTGATAATTAATCTTGAATGGTTTGAATTCAATTTCATGTATTTGTGCAATTGCTCACATTAAAATTGACATTAATATTTCAAATTTACCAACAGGTAAATAGTTTATGGAGGATTATTTTCCATGATGTGTTATAAATTATATACTTGGCATGAATATTTTGAATAGGCTCTCAATTAAGGTTATAAAGATTTCAGAAATTGTATAAAAATTTGACAGGAAATTACTAACCACTAACTAATTCTATACAATCGAGTTTGACTTAACAATAATACCGACGTTTTAACGCACTTTTTATTTAAATTTTAGATGCAAGATCATATGCAAAGCAAAGGCGGATACGAAGAAAGGTCAGATGTTAATGTACAAAGGAAATTAGATGATGTACGACCTGAAGGGTCCTAGCAGGTATCCATATTTATGGATTACTTGTGTATAGGGCTGTCCAAAATTTTCGATTCTTGATTTACAAATCATTAATTATTCTATTCGATTTTGTCAGTGATTCGAAGTCAACAGATCAAAAAAAGTATATAATAGAAAATAGATGTCAATTTTCGTGTCTTTATAATATTCTAAGAAAATGTTTTATCGTAATACTTCTGTTTCGAATATTCGATTCGTAAAATTATTCTAGTTAAATTCAACAGATACTGATTTTGGGCACCCCTACTTGTGAATAAGGCCGAGTTTTAGGTAGTCCCCAACACTTCGAGGTGAAAACAAGATTCTCTCCCCGCTTTTGTATTTATGAATAATGCTGATGAAACCAATCATGTTTGATGTCTTTGTTATTTCAGCTAAATTTGTACTTCGCTATTTCGTTACACTATATACATTAAATCATTACATTCGTAATTTCAGTTCAATGAAATTTCTTAAAATATCAAATCAATTATGAGTATCTATTTCTTCAATGTACGCAAACTGTACGCTCACTTGCCAAAACACATGACCAAATTAGTTTATTTGTAAGACTTCGTCTAGAACGAATATTTATAATTTGCAGTTAGGTCTAATATTATCGCCAATAATCTACTAGTGACATGGCATTTAATGTCGCTTACGAGTTCATGACAGTAAATCATGATATTAGTAGAAGCTTTATATATTGATTGTTTTATATTTATCATTACGTACTTGTCTGTACCGGCACTTCGATTAGGACGTTTGCATGATTCGAAATTTTGTTGATAGTGGAAATCGATTTATTTTGCCATCGTAAACTAAAATAAGATTTCCGTATTAAGTCAGGTATTCTAGAATTCTGGTTGAAAGTAACTCCAATCATTCTTATATTGAATCATTTTGCAATCGTGATAAAAGCCAAATTTGACATAAAGCCAAAATTGACATAAATCATGCATTCACTGCAAAATGTGTTCAAATCTCAGCTATTTCGTTCATCTGAAATGTTGTTACATTATCTTATTTCTATGATATATAGTGAATTTTAAATATCGTTTTAATTTAGAGGACAGCCCTAATCGCATCTAATGCAGGGCATTTCAAAGCAAAATAAATACTGCCATCTCACCAATCATTTCCGTTACTTATTTTGTAACGTTTTTGCTGAATTGTTATTTTCGGACAATTGAACATATATTTGTCTTTTGCAGGACGCCACATCCTGATGAGGAATAATTTTCAAATTGTATTAAAATTCCGTTTTTGTACGATTTCTGCGCAACAGGCAAGCGAGCGAAGTGACAAACGGTGCAATATTAATAAAGACACAAATAAATTTCTTAGTACTATTGTGCAGTACTACATCACAACATTGACTAACTTTAAAAGAGATAGTGGCTCAGAATCACACACTGACCAAAGAAGCCTTATAATGACAATAACCAGTACAAACTAATGATGAGTACAGGTCACGGGGCAAAAGACCTTATCAGTGGTAGAATTAGTGATCATTTGGTACAAAACATCTGTGGCCCGTGCTCGACAAACACATCCTAGTTGATTTTGCGATTTTATATCAACTTTTGAATGAAATAAGTGATATAAAATTTTATCTACCTACCTAAATAATGTTATCAAAATTTGACCTTTCTGGTTGCTGCAATGTTTTATCTCCAATACCACCAACCAATGCTGTTAAGGAACTATGAAATTTTGAAATATTAATTACTACTAGTATTTGTGGAGATTCCTTTTTCCACTAAACCGTTAATTGCTAAAATGTTGATACAGGATTGCTGATGATTCTAAATTGAAATATTAGAAAAAAACAACATTGCGATTATCCTAAACCCGGAATTTTTTGTCAATCAGAAGCCACATTTGGACCGTCTTAGTGGCGATGTCCATTAGTATCTCTGTACTTTACAAAACATCGTTTTTCTGCTCGGGAT
Organism: Styela plicata; assembly: GCA_963675895.2. Lineage (NCBI taxonomy): Eukaryota > Metazoa > Chordata > Ascidiacea > Stolidobranchia > Styelidae > Styela > Styela plicata. Next base: position 12,029,416 of record OZ023143.1, on the reverse strand, counting down.
ATATTGAAATAATTCGATGTTTAATCTAAAAATGCCCAGCTCCAATTTGTCCAATAACTGTTTCTCAAATTTTACATTGGTAACAATTTATAAAGTCTGCTTAAGAGCTTGCTATATTTTTGCATGAGAAGCAATAAGATAAGGAATAGGATTCCTTTGCTACAGTATAATATAAATATGTATAAATGTTTAGAATTTTTTTAAATTTAAACACTGTTTTCCAAGTCTCGCGCTTGTTCATGAAAATGTCCCTCCCCCGATGGTTTTCAACATTGAGCTATTAAAAAGTGATATGTGTGGTCGCATTTTTGCATTTTGAAAAAGCCTGCACAATGTAAGGCCTAACACACCTTTTAAGGAAGATGCTAGAGTGCCCTAAAGAACTCCGGGATTCTGAATGGAGTGAAGCAACAACAATTAAATTGTGAGCAGAAAATATTCAAGCAGAGCTGATCTTCTATAGTAAGATGAGCGGATAGGTATCCAGTTTGGGGAGAGTGAGAGCTCTTCCAGTTTTTGACAACCTATAAACTTTTTTGCTTACGAGTGCCGTTCTTCATTTTTAAATTTGTTTCCGTAATTATCCATGTCCTGACTTTTGTCCCTTGTGGCGTTTTTATTATACTGTGCAGCAGGGCAGAAAGATCATGTTTTTCTTTGAGTGCTCCTGCCTGTCATTTCATTGTTATCAAAAAAATAGAATTATAATATCCTAAACAAAAAAATATTTTCAAGAATGTGGCACAGAAAATGGCACCTTGATGGCATGATTCATCAGTGGCCCATACACGATAATGCACATTTCATAATTGAGTGTTTTGTTAACACACAAATAGATGAATAAGACTATAACCTCTCCAATTTTGGCATCGGTACATTGCAAATTTAATACACACACACACAACCTATTCTTGGAATCAGGGTTATCTGGACAAAATAGAATCATAGATGGATGCATTTTCTAGACTTTGTATGTGCAAAATTCACAATTGCTCGGATCATGATTGTTCGTAAAATATCACTGCCTATGTCATAGCTTTATTTAATATTTTTATTTAGTTTGCAAATTATAGACATGGCAGAACCTGTTAGAACACCCAAATCAGATAAGTTTTGTCGAAATATGTTTTGTTAAATATATGTCACTGTTGGATCTTGCTGACAAGAATCCTCGTTGCTGATTGTGCTGAATCGTGCCGTGTCAGCATGATCCAACTGTACTACTTAACGAAACTACTTAGGCCTCTGGTTGGGAACAAATTGCCCACGTGCAAGTGTCAGTTAAAGTCCAAAAACATGAAAAATTGCATAATTCCACTCCCGAATCGAAATGTCTTTTCCTATAGTGTGTTGTCAAACATAACCATTGATATATTAATCCACACAAGTGTGGATGGACTATCTGCAGAACATGGTCGTCACACCAATGCTTGTGATTGAGTATAGTACTGGTATGTTAAATGCAGCTTTTTGGCCTACTACATTGCATACCTATTGCATTGCATCGCACCATTTCAAAATTCATCTTTATGAAACTATTCCAATCAACAGAGTTGAACAAAATATTTGATGTTCATCAAACCAAAGCACTGCATATAATATGTCAAAAAGTTCGCTCAGAACTTTTATTCACATTTCGTTCGAATCCCATGGGTTGATTACTGGTAATATTACTCGAATCTATTGTGCATCCTTCAAATCACTGGTCTAAAAGTGGCTCCTGTATGAAGGTTTGAGATTTTTTTTTATTGAAATTCACTCTGAGCTAGGCCAGATACAGTGCCTAAAAGGAATCGACTAACGGCCACTTAATAGCAGAGAGCTACCATGAGATGTAGTACCAGCAACTGCCCTATAAGCAGAAAACACCCAAAATAGAACTGAATGGCTATATTAAAGTGCCGTGAATGGTATCTGCCCGGGGAAGGTGTTGAAACCATCTACCATGGTGTTGGCTCTCCATTGCTCAATTCTAGTCGGGGCGTAAATGAGATTTATCCTGTTTAGTATGATCAAGTAAATCAAAATGCGATCAGCAATCACCAATCCAATAAATGTAGCCTGCATTATTTTTTCAATTCCAATTATGATTTAAAGTATTTGTATTATTCTTAAGAGATAATTTTATTATTGATTACGAGATGAATTGTTTGTGTTTGTTTGAATAAAGAAGCAGTTTCATAGAATGACCAACAATCTGTTTGTCTGTTCAGCACATCCTTAACCAAATTATGCAATATGCTGTGCCTTATGATATTTTGCTGATTAAATGTTTTTATCAGAGTAAATTTGGCCAAGCGTGTACCTTAGATGAAGCAAGTTCTATTAGAGCTTGCTTATCCAAGGCACATGCTTGGACAAAAAGTATAGGTTTTTAATAAAAGTTTTATCCTTAACACATCGGTTATGTTATTTGTTACAATTTTTATGATGTTATATCTTTCCTTGATTATGTATCTCGTCTAATATGGAACTCTACGTGAACATTTATGATTGTTTAGCATGTATGAAATTAGACCCAAGGCTAAATTCTTTAATATATAATGCCGGTTTTCAGTTTTGCAGTTATTTATTTTATCGAAATCATGTTTTTTTTTTTGCAAATCTGGCAACCCTGGCTTGGCTTTGCAGAAAGAAACATTTTTCAATTTTTTTTGCTATCTGCTTTTAAGATCGGTGACATATTATATGTTACAGAGGTTAGTTACAGACGGCAATTCCTGTTCATGAAACTCAAAAATTTTTTCGTCATGCAGTTAAATACAAAATAATTCATCAAATTTCTACTTTTCATTTCAAAACAGTAAAGTTTTAACAGTTTTAATTTCGGTACTTAAATACATTCTGCATAATATAATATTATTTTAAAGATAATGTGTCAAATTAAACTTTCTAGGATTTTATTCAATGCAGGAAATTTTTCTTAAAATCAATGCAGGTTAAAAAGATCGTAATTTACTTATAGAAAAGTCATAACATACAAAGCTGAATATATGTATTCAGATACTGTCAGTATTCCTTAATAGGGAGTGCCTGCTCACATCCATTTCTGGAAGTTAATTTTGAACTTTCGTCATGCCTGCTGCAACGTTCATTTATTATTTTTGTCCCTTGACTTAAGTTACTTAACACGTGAATTCAAGCTTTTTGCACCTATGGCTATATCCTATCAGGATGTAAAATGACATTTTTTTTAAAAAATTTTCTTATGCAGTTGACATGCATCACGAAATGGTACATCTAGGAAGAGCCCCCTCCCCCCAGTATTGCATGTCTTGTGTTTATGATGATTTCAACCATTTGCATGCCTTCATTCTGCATACAAGCTACAGACCAGTACTACGTCACTGACCTACCAAATCACAATACCTTTTGTGAAAATAGTTAAGTATGCGGTCCATCTGCGATGCATACCCTAAGGGTATTTATTATTGCTAACTTCAAAGTATTTGTGCATGTTTTTTTATTCTATCATCGTACTGCAGTTTCCATTGTTTATACATTAACCAGTATTTTACTACTGCATCCTTTAATAGGCCTATTCTTGTTATTACAATTTTTGACTTTTTGTTTATTATTATTCATGAATGTGCTTGTATGTTTTTCTCTTTTTATTAACGTTAAGCGTATTCAGAATAAAGAAAAAGTATATACTTCCACTTTTATTGCTGCATTTTATAGTTATAAGGTTTTATGAGCTTTTTGTAACTTCCTTCACCAAATTCACTTTGACTTTGTAAGGATAAATTGTTATGAAAAGGAATGGGCTATTCAGAATATTTACTATTTCAAAATGCCTTATTCCAGTCACGAATATTGATTCCTATCTCTGACAATATGCACTGAACTATCTAATATTAGCAATGGAGTGATTCTTGCAGAGAATGAGTAGGATAAATGAAGGGTGATACCCTAAAAATGCATACGACTAGGGATGTCCTTGGAGTATCCAGCTTCTCTAGAATTATGATTAAAAGTTATCTTGTTTTTCAATTGGATTTACATTTAAATTGTGATATATACTAGATATTATTTATTAATTTGACATAAATCATGACTTTGCTGCAGAATAATTCAAATACCAGCTATTTCGTGAATATTACCCTATGTGAAATTATTTGATCAGTTGAAATCTGATAATGTGTGATACGATAGTAGTGCTGGGAATGGACTGAGTTAGGTAGATTCAATTACTCGAGGCTCGCTCTAGTGACTTTTTCAAGTGACTCTACTTGACATAACGCAGAGTGACTTGATTAGAATTTAGTGCAACCTCCCTTTGAAAAAACATCTGCCCTGTTGTCTGCCCTTGGTCGACTCATCGGAAAAGAGAACACACCTCCAAGAAGGATATGTGTTGCTCTACCTAATAAAGGTGATTATTTTTATTTAGAAATGGACTAGAGACTGGACTTACCCGTCGCAAATGCAGGACTTTCGGCTTGAAAGAACAGTGACGAGAGACCGCAGCTCTGTATTCTGTTAGTCTAGCAATGTGAACACCCAAGATAAAGTTATTCTGGAACGTATTTACGAATCCAAGAAAAACGAGCACTGTCGGTTTAATTTCTGCACAATATAGGTTTCTAAAAATATTTTTACTACAGATTGTAAGAATTTTATTTGGTACTGAACTGCTACTGATTGGCGTCAATAAATAGTGCTGAAAGCAAGCAAACAGCCCAGAGCAATGAGAATTTCACCTAAACCTGAGCTTTCATAATGAATAATAATCAATAATGAGCAATAATGTCTTTCCGATGCGGAGTAAAACAGATTGAAGCATTCCACATTCCCAAGCATAATATTCTAATGAATCTACTTTTATTCCAAAGTAAAACATCATAAAAAACAAACTAAATAATATGACGACGAGATGGCTTTATAAGACAAATTCACATATGAGAGATTAGAAATGATAGATAATTAATGATAAAGGTGTAAATTATAGTATCGCATTTTAGGAATATGACACATTAAACTAGGTACTAGGCTGCGTTTCATACCCATCGCTCCCTTGATCGAATATTTTTTTAATACTAATAGCAAAAATCAACGGGGAAATGTAGAAGTTGTGATAGCAATATTGGTAAAATTGTCCAAACATTCTTTGTTTAGTGCGCGGGTCATTGATCGATTGCATGACGAAGTAGCAATCCAACTCGATCTTACGCAATAGAATTTCCGATCAATCAACCACAGAACTCATTTTGATGGGATTTATTTGCGCACATTTCAAAAAACCACAACACAAAAATTTCCCTTAATCACAAAATGTTCCAATGTTTATACAATCCCATTTTGTTTAGTATGGGTCACTGATGGATCATGCCTGCGAGGCATTGTCCATCAGTGACTCATATTTAACAAAATACAACTTTTGATTGGGCTTGGCCAGCAAACTTCAGACAGTATGTGCCAATCACCACAATCAAAATTCTACAATACCAAGATGAGAATAGGTAAAACAAGGATATAGCAAACATTTCGAGAATAAATCAAATTACAGGCATTACAAAAAATGATTTTAGCATATCTCAGAGCCAACGTTCCAAAAAAATAATAAATATGTGCTCAGATTATTATTCTATTTTGACTAGGACTACTAAATTATTATTTATTTTTGTCGGTATTGATTTGAAAGTATGTTGTTTTTGTCACCTTTGAAAGTATCTGACAAAATACTTCAATTAGTTGACATTCCGAAACATGAAGATAGAAGTAACCAAATTTAATTTATTTATTTATTTAGTTCAGCATGAGCCACAGGTGAAACGCGTCTTGTCGATGCGAGCCATCAGTGATTCACACTTTACATAAGATGTTTTAGCAAAACTTTTCCAATTGGGTTGAAAGACAAACACGATGAAAACACTACACTATGTTGAAGAAATTAAACTCATTAACCAGGAACCACATTTTAAAACAGCATCACAAACATATATATTGTTAACTGATACACTAGCGAAGCTTTTTGGACCAGCAAATTAAAAATTTGGCATGTTTAAAGTCATTATGGGAAATATTATATTAGCGACCAGTCTGAAAAAAAGATCAATAAACAAACATGGATATTGATCATAGTCTGAAACAGTCTGAAGCAGATTAATAAGCCACTACAAATAAGGTAAAAGAGTGAAAACAATTTCAAATATACAATTCTACTATATTGTTTTATTCAAGTCATTTATAGGCTTTAAAACAGCCCTCTTATTCTTTTGTTGTTGACCATGTTTTGATGTAGCAGTTGTTAGTTTATCGAGTTGACGGCATAAGTTTTCTTCATCAAACAATGGACTGTTTTGTCCTCCGTGGCATGTAACTTGTATATTTGAGCTATTACTACTACCTGTGAAATCATATCAAGAGCAGAATTATTTAACTATCAAAAGTCAAGACTGGACATATAAAACTGAAGCTCCTAATAATTTGTTTGAATCGGCTCAAAACCATTATCAAGCATATCTGATTTGTTGAGCATGGAATACCAATGGATCTGTTGAGTATGGAAAACCAATGGATCTGTTGAGTATGGAAAACCAATGGATCTGTTGAGTATGGAAAACCAATGGATCTGTTGAGTATGGAAAACCAATGGATCTGTTGAGTATGGAAAACCAATGGATCTGTTGAGTATGAAAAACCAACTGATCTTGTTACCCAAGTCTTAGTCCATATGTGGTTCATGCAAAACAAAATAACAACCACAGGCACTATATTTCTAAGCAATGAATACAAAGTCTAAATTTTTGAGAAAAATTGATAGATTCAATGGTGTAAGCATAATATACTAGTTTGTGAGTATCACGTCAAATCTTTCCAGACTACTGTATTTAAAATCAGAAGTATTGCTAAAGAATCTAGAATATTAAATTATCCTACGTGAAAATCGAAAAATAATCCAAATTAAAAAAAAAAAACATATTATACTGTGTCTCACCAGCAGGAGTATGCACCACATCATCCCATTGATATTGTTCTATATCAACATATTGATTAACCCACGGACATTCTAGTACATCTGATATCGTACAACGAAATTCAGGATCAGGTTGCAGTAGCCATTGCATAATGGATGCCAACTCTGCCAGGCAATGAAAAAATATTGTTGTGTCAGTAGTTTCTTTATTCTAGCCCAGTCCAGGGAAAGGGACATTGATGTATATTTTGTTAGAATAAGCAACAGATTGAATGACATGACAAAAGCAGATATTAATAAAAGAACTGAATAAATATTGCAACAATAATGTTGATTATCACCAACTGTGATTTATAATTTTGGATTATCAAAATTACTGATTTTTTACAAGTTTCATTAAAAGCAAAACCATGGTGTCATGATTTTGAGCGAAAATATGGTAATTTCAAAATACACAAAAGCAAAACTAATTTAGATCAAAATTCAGGAACACTTGACTTTAGTAATACCAGATTGCAGGCACATCTTTCCTTGCTCAAAACCAAGATTCCTTTTTCAATCTGTCTAATAGCTAGGCAATGCGCTGCTTCGTGACATTTTATCTCATGGTATATTAAACAAATGCCAGATTAGCAGAAATCAAGCAAGCACTGCGCATATTTTAGATGGAACGCAAATCATTGATCGGAATAATTTATCAGTACAGTAAAAACAAACAGCAATCACCTCTTGTTACTCCGAAAGGCGGATCAACCTCACAAGCAATCGTTTCTTCAACATTTTTGAAAGGATTTTCACCAAAAACCAATGTATATAAAGTAACTCCCAAAGCCCACATCTCCAATTCTGGTCCTCTATACCTATATAATGATGAAATTAATTTTTAAATTACACATCAAATCGTGTATTGCCATCAACACAGTAATCTGATAAAGGATAAGATTTTCATTTTCATCCTGCAGAAGAGAAGGTCGGGAATACAGCCTAATTATATGGCGAACCACGACCTCTCTCGTGCAGATACCAGTTCCGAATTAAGGTAGTTTTTTGAGTTAACATATTTCTCAGTGCTCACGTGAAACACAGTGCACCGGCGAGGCGTCCAGCAGACCCCTCGCATATAATCACCATTCCTCACAGGATTTGAACCTGAGTCATGATAAGAGATGCGTTGCTCCAATCATACTCCCAACGCTTTACCGATTGAGCTAACCGGCACCGGTAAAAAACGATTGTTGAAACACAAAAATTGCATTGGTGCAAAAGTCAAAATATTAAAAAAAAATTTACATTCAGCATGCTGTGTAGAGATAAATTTATAACATTGTTTAGAGTCTTTTTGTACATTCAATTATACGAGATTTTTACACATAATCTCACTTCATTCTGAATCAATATTATTCTAAACTTTTCAAAGAATAAAACAACTTAAATTGTTAATTGGTCTGCGGTACCAGACTTTTGAGACTGTTACATGACCATTTTAAAATTTTACGAATTTTGCAGACTTGGGGTATAATTAGTATTCCTCACAATGCCATCAAACAACGATAAATCACCAATTCTTACTTATTTCCCATCAAAACCTCAGGAGAACAATATTCTATCGTTCCACAAAATGTTGCAAACTCTATTCCTGGTTTCATGAAAGTTGCACTACCAAAATCTAAACATAAATATAGACTTGGTTCTTACAAAAAATATAGTCAACATATACAGTTATATAGACAGCATACACACAGCAAATATTTTGAGTCATTAACAATATGGTATGACAATAATCTCTCCACTGTCTAATGCAAAAGACATATCGTTACACTGATAATTACCAAAGTGCGTAGGTCACTTTTTCTACTTTAGAGAAAACCACGAGAAACTACATCGAATATAGCTGTATATTTTGATATTTGATATACACTGATTATTTTCCAATGCTCATGATGTCATAATGTTTATGCATGACTTATGCAAAACTGCAACTTGGGTTTTGTGACTTATGTGATTTAGACACAGTTTAATAACGCTTGGTACGGTCATTTAAAATCAAAGAGAAAATGATTTCTGCATGCCTTTTTTAAAATGAATTACTAATTAATAAGAAATTACATAAAAATCATTTTCAAAACAATTTAAACGGCAATATCCACACAAAAAGAAAGGGTGATGCTTAAATGGAAAAAAAAAAGAAAAATCAACAATGTTAAAAAAACTTTTGGACATGCGCGAATTTTTTTCCAACTTTCATTCAATTATCATTCTTGATAGGACAAAAAAATACTTTAAGTGAAAAAATATAATTCTTTTTTAGTTGAAAAATACGAAAATATTCTATATACAACAATAAAAATCGTTAGTTCTGGTGAAAAAAAGCATTATAACTTAAACATAAAAAACAAATGACTACTTGAGAAATTTACATTTTGGAGTAATTGGACAATTTTTGAATCTCAAAAGTAAAATCTAAGTTGCCTACTAGTTGTATTGCCGTGTCACAAACATTTTGCAGAATAAATATCAAAAAGATGAAAAAACGACTTTCACAGTTTGGGTATGAGGGTGACGATATGCTGTTTCAGTCACTCATTTGAGTATAAGCCATGCAAAGCCGCATACTAGAGTCGCTCTGTTATATCTTTTTCAATTTTTTTTGCCAATTATTTTTAAAGATGATATGATAGTCTACCAATACCCGTTTTTTTCTTTCTATAATTGCATTTGAAATTTCTCAATACTTGCTTCGCTTTGTATATTGCTTTATTTGCTTTATGTAGCAGAACTCCCCAATGACATCGAGATATTTTTTAAAAGTATTTAAAAAAGGTCTAACAATTGAATAAGTATAGATTGAGTTTATCTCTAAATTCACAGAAAATCAGGCTTTTGTAACATACCTATAAGCTTGCAATTGAATTGTTCATCAATAATGATATTTTCATCCTTAATATCTCTATGTAATATATTATGAGAATGTAAATAATCAACAGCTGATACAACCTGTTCGAAAAACAAGTTGAAAAAATAGTGAGAAACTAAGAAGTACATATTTCATAAATTCGTTAAATTAGTAAAAATACAAATAATAGTCCATCCGAAGCCCCCTGCCCCATCTCAAAAATCACTTTCAAATATGACTTTTTGACAACTATTTGCAATTGTAACCATTTTGATATTTAAACCCCTACTAAAAGGGTCAAGAACTAACAGAAAATACACTTCTAACAATAGAACATTTTGTACAGAACTGAACTGACATAAAATTGCGGTGAATGATATCGGACTTCTACAAGAGACATATATTTATACAATAACTTAAGTCCACTTATAGAAAACTTGACATTCTCATTTTCAATCAGGGAGAGGGACATGATTTCATTTCTTATCCTGCAGGGGAAGAAAGCCAAGAATACAGCTTAATCATATGGCGAACCATGGCCACTCATGCAGATACCAGTTCCAAATCGGGGTGGATTATTTTGGCTTATCATATTTCTCATTTTTCCTGTGTGTGGACTTGGTTGGTGGAGGAAGCCATAAGCATGCTTACGTGAACCACTGTGCACCAGCGAGATGTCCAGCAGACCTCTCACACATAATCATCATCCTTCACAGGATTCAAACTCGCGTCTTGAAGACTAGAATGCATATCCCGAAGCGTATTCCGAACGCTTTAACGATTGAGCTAACCGGGCACCCATCATCCAGTCAAATATTCCAAGTATCAGAAAATACCCTCCGCAAAAGCAGTGAGCAATTGTGTGCTTAAGTAGCTTCAATCTCACAATGCTTATAAAATAAGTTCAATACCTGTCTGAAGATAAAACTTGACAATGGCTCATCGACTCCATTACTACAACGATCGATAAATTCAAACAAATCCAACCCATGAACCCCATGTTTTGGCATGATCATACTAAAGAAACTCTTGTTTTCATAATAATCTAGTACGGTGATGATATGAGGATGCCGGAATCTGGAGAAAAATAAAAGGTAAGATCCAGACAAGATAAGTTCAGGAAATTTCATTCTATGGAACAAGAAATCCGAGAATACGGATGACAAACCACAGCTAATCCATGTAGATCAAAACATATTCTTAACACATTTATCTATTGAGCTAAGGCATTGAGCCAGACATCCAAGCATATTGAAGGTTCAACGTTCAAAATCATCATTTAAACAGGTAATTTGTATTTTTTGTTTTGTTGGACACAAAACTCGCAGTGAAATCATGATATATGTCAAATTTTACGTTGTAAAATTTGACATAAATCATGACTTCGCTGCAAAATAGGCAAAATATGGTTAAATTCAAAAATCGGAAATTCAATTTATTTGACATGTCGAGACATTATTCTTATTACATAGTGAATTTGAAAACCGTTTATACTGAACTATAAGGAAAACCATGTTTTTGATCAGTCACGGCTAGGCATCATTAATCTGATGCTTTTGACAATGCAATCATTTTTCATAACTTAGAGTGAGCAAGTCATATGCGTGAGAATTCATTCACCTTGACAGCAGAGATATTTCCATCGGAATCAATATATCAAGTTCATCATCATGTATCCAACATTCATCCAAGACTTTCTCTTTTTTGATAAATTTCACAATAACCTACAGAAATGGAATTCGGATGTTAACCGATGTATATCATTCAGAATAAATGACCTATTCCTGGATCAGACATATGCTAGTAGAGCAATTTCAAAATTTCAATATTCCATGATTTTTGTATGAAAAGGAAGACTTAGGCTGGTTGCACAGAAGTATATGAATCATCTCAAAATGAGGATGTAATTTGATTATAGCTTAATATAATATATTCGCAGCCTATATGTCTAGCTTGCATGATACCATGTTACATGGGATAGAATGTCAAAAATTGTCAAAACATAGGTTATTATTGAGCATAGCACCTTGGTGGCAAGATGCATCAGTGGCTCTTTCTCCACAAGATAAAAATATTTAAGATTTAAATTCCATACCTCTCGTCCTGTCCTCCTACATTGAGCGATTTTAACAAATCCAAACGCACCGCTTCCGATGGATTTAATTATATTATATTTGTTACTGAATTCTCCCATGGCAGCATACTTCTCTATTTGTTCCTCATAATTACCAATTTCAGCACAAGATCCATGGAGTGAAACCTAAAAATTTAAGGAATTTTTATAGTGAGGAACATTGGCAACAAAGAGTGAATAATAATATCTCCCTCCTCCAACGGATATTTTTTGCAACTTAATTCGACATATCCCAGTCAAATTTTATTTTGTCAAGCATGAAACACAAATAGACCAAACTCATTAACGCGTTTGACCAACGTCAAGCACTTGACAAATTTGGGTTTGACATATCTTCTAGTCCCAACAAGTCTAGCTCATTAATTCATACCCACCACTCAACCCTTGGTCTTTATGATAACTTGGGCAGGCTAAGCCAAACCAGAAAGATCATATCTTTCCAACAGTACTAACCCTGTCTGTCCTATAATCGGTCACTGATACAGGGCCTTAGAGTGATTTGCTCCAACAAAGAGGCTTTAAAGAAGGTTTCAGTCACTAAATTGACAAGACTTAACTCATTAGAATTTAAAAATAATCAGAACATCATGAAGGAGAATACAAATAATCTCATTACACCTTTTCGAATTCAAATCATTATTGTGCACAAAGCACTAAAATTCCCAGGAAAATGAATGAAATAATTCTCAATTCTGATATGCGGGCTCACAAACTTGCAGAATTCCAGATTTCTAGAATCTTGCATAGAGTCTCGTAAAACTCCAATGAAGCAATGCACCAATTTTAAAAAATTCATATCAAGGATGACATATTCCTTGAGGTTCCCTTTACTTGTTTCATGTGTAATCCAGTATTAATTCCTTCTAATCTAGTATTTTACACTTCTCATAAGATAAAAAAATTTGTGATCTCACAAAACCTGGACATAGGATAGGATTTCCTGCAGCAGAGGAAAGCCAAGAATACAGCTTAACCATATGGCGAACCATGGCCTCTCATGCAGATAACAGTTCCGAGTCGGGATGGGGTTTTTGCCTAACCATTCGGATTTTTTCTGAGCATGGACATGGTTGATGGAGGAAGTTGCAACCATTGGTTAGGTTACGTGAACCACCACATATCGGGCAAGATGTCCAGCAGTTCTCTCACGTATAGTCATCCTGCGCAGGATTCGAAGCTTGTGATGCATAGCTCGAAGCATATTCCCAACGCTTTTACTGACTGTGCTATTTGATCACCAATAAATGTAACTATCACTTAACTACATTTTGGTATTTACCAACTAGAAAACAAAACGCGCAACTCACCGTGTCCAGAAGACTGCTTTTACTTGATAAATTGAGTGATGGCAATGTGCTTGCAGATGTACATATCGTTGAATTGATAGCATCCGCAGAATAACTGTCCGATACGTTTGTACGAGCAAAAACACGGAGACATATAATTTGATCATCACCATTTTCAATATCAACTTTGGTCAATTCGTAGGAAAAATCTATTAAGAAAATCAAATAAATATGATTAGGAATGTCCTTATTCGAATAAAAGAAAGGTATTGTATCCTATTTCGCTTTCAATACACTCGTAGATAATTTAATTCTGCAGTAAAATCATGATGTATGCCAAATTTTACGTTAATAAATTAACATAAATCATGACTTTGCCGCAGAATTAGTAAAATATGATGATTGTCAGTAATTTCGTTGTCTAAAAAAGGCGAATTTTAAATACTTTGCATATGGTTTCACCATAATTAAAAAGATTCATGGTACATATTATCTGAAACAACAGAATTGCGTTGTTATTATAAAATGCTTGGCAGATGTACGGTAATAGTTGACCTGCACAGACAGAGAATACAATAAAATAAACATACAGTTTCTTACCTATCAAAGCACCATGTTTGTGTTTGAATTTTCCTTTAAAGAAACCATTTTGCAGATGCCTGAATGTATTACAATCTTGATTCGATAATCTGGAAACGGCTCGTCCATATTCAACTGGTGTTGATGTTACTTCAGAGCCGAGAGCAAGTCGTTGAATGACTGGTGTGGCTTTGTGCTGAAATCTTTCAACAAGATGCCCATTTTGTTTTCCATCTTTAGCACAGAATACTTCATTTGTTATGTCATCGACAACAACGAAAGAACTCTGATCGTGACATGTTGGTGATATCGCAGAGTCACTCAATTTCGCTTGGCTGTAATTTGTCAATGATGCATCGGAACAGTTTGGTTGATCTGCATCTACTTGATGATCATGATTGACGTTGGTTTGAGCAGTACTTTGTGATCCATCGGCAGAATGATAATCGGAGAATGATGTTCGGGCTGATTCAATTCCTGTGGTCTGGATATGAAGAATAGATCAGTAATAAGTCTGAATAGTAAATAGTGGAAGATAGAATTTTTCGGGGCATATCATACTGGTCAAACCAGAGTCGCAGATTCTTCTAGTGTATCAACTCTTACCATCATTTTCTTAAGATAGAAAAAAAAGTGTCAAAACCATCAACACTGCTATTTCCTAGCAGAGTCATTTCCTAGCAGATCATTTTGAACTTCTTATACACATTTACCAGTTATTACCAGACACCCCACAGAAGTCTATCTTCTAGCTTCAGATATATCATTAAATATTGCCCATTTGCTGAATTTTCTTCCGATGAACCCATTTTCATCGGGTGTCTGAGTAGCTGGTATTCTGGCTATCTGGATTTAAACTTATCTTTTTGCAGAAAAATTTAGAGCAAGATGATTTTGCTGTCCAGTATTTGATGTCCATTTTTACCAATTCAAACGCTTGTGCAAAGTACAAATAACGTAACAACTATGCATTCAAAATTCATAAGTGTCCTTGTCCATATGCAAAGCACAATTGAAGCTCAGAAAACTCATGAGGTAATTGTCAATTTGGCCAATGATAACATTTGCTTTTTATCACTAAAATACCACCCGTTACCAAAGAACAAAACGAACAAATGTTCACATCTGATAAACAATAGAGTTTGCATTAGAGTTGCACTTACAAATTTAGTTGCATGTGTTGTTGATACAGTACATAAAAGTTTGGCCATTACAAACACAAAATTATTAGAAATAAAGTGTGAGGAAATTAAGGACTTGTCTACATATCAATAATGTGGTAGTGAGGCCGTACTGATTTTCATTCCCATGTTAAACTTTACTTGCTTTGCTGATTAACTTTAACAAAAAAGATATTTATTTCTACAGAAGAGCGTCAAAATAAACATTGATACTGAATTAATATATACTTTTCCTGCCGGTTTTCCACACTTGCAAGCATTGCTGCATATTGAATGTATTGCTGAATCAGAATTACTACTCTCTTCTTCTTTAAAACATTTATCTGAAACAAGGTTTATAAAAATAATTACCAAATTACCAAATATCAAATACTACCAATTTAATAATTACCAAATATCGATAAACATGAAAAATGAATTCGCAGCAAAATAAAAAAAGTATGGTCATTGGTCAAATATCACCAACTCGTATTTCCAATAGTGAAGTTTGAATAACATTTAAAACTAGACTCAAGGACAACTTTGGACTCTCAAACCGTTAAAAAAAGGTTCAAAACCATCAATGCTGCTATGAAATAGCAGCGTTGCTGGTTTCAAGCTTGCTGACTACCAAAGGAGAATGACACGAATATTTCAGACAACTGGAGAAAAATAAGATTCTGTCGCCCCGGAAAAACCCCAGCCGTAAATTTAGAATTCACGACATTACGACTTGAATACCAAGAATTAAACAACATACTTGTTGAGATTTGATCAGAATGAGATTCCTGTTGTTCATTAGTATTAGTTGTGCTACTATTCAACAATGCATTTATTTTATCAAGAAAATCACTGTGTTGTTGTTTTTCACCATCTTGAGGCTCTGATTCATTTAACCGTAAACAAACCTAGTAATAAAGATTTTGTGTTTGGTTATGCATGTTTTTTTAATTGAACTCTGTCTAGGCAACGTTCAAAGCAGCACATGAGAGACATTATTAAATAGTGATTACCGATACTACAATGACTCTTATGAAGCAATGATGAAATTTCGAAATATTCATTCGTAGGATGAGAAAATCATTCCGTGGTGTTACCTCTGCTTATTTCCTGTGTAATCCAGTATTAATTCCTTCTAATCTACGATATTACGCACCCTATGAAAATTTGGAAGCTCACAAATACACTAACAAATGCGCAAGCCTGGGCCTACATGAAATGAAGCATTGGTAGTTCTTTTCTTTTAAGATCTACTTCCAGCTTTGCTTGGAGCGAACATCGACGAAAAAATTTTAAAAGACCTCATCTAGATAAACAAAGCATAAAATGGTCATTAAATGCATATTAAATGCAAGCAATTTATTGTTTATAATGAAAAATTCAAATTCAGCCAAAACCAATTATCTAGCTCCTACTTAACTCATTGTAAAAGTAACAGCCCAACATTAAGTTTTGGCTTACAATTACCTATCAGAAATAATATTCTGCCTAGAACAAACTAAACATGGAACACAGTTGAAGAAGCATATTCGATTATACTAAGAAAAAATTAATGTATCAAATGTCATTCAGGAGTCAATACTCCCTCAAAACGCTGACTGCAAGCGGTTAGATTAGTGAGCTAGACTATGGTAAACAAATTCAGGCATGTATGTGAAACTTGTCTTACCATTTTTTCTTTTGCTTGTTTCTCTAAAACCGAAAGTTCGACCCAAGATTCATCTGTCGAATCTTCATTATCTTTGACTTTGATATTTTCATCCCTTAATGATAATTCATAACAAACAAGTCATATAACAGTCAGAAAATCAATTTTGAAAAAATCAACCAGTCTTCACCAAGGAAACTTTCTATTGGAAACTCAGCTGAAGGCATGAGGTGCGAAAGATCTTGCTATTGTTTGTGTAAAAGTGTTTTTTCTACTACGGTCAATCAGGAAACAAAATGTATTGTGTAAGCATATGAGATACGCCGAGTCTACTACATAGTCGCGATTTTGTTATACAAATAATAAATGCACCTTTCTTTCTCAATAACATAATACCCCATAAACGAACGACTATATTGTTTTATTAGCTCAATATTGAAATTTAGGTGAGACGCAAATTTAGAGGATTAACAGTGGGGGGGGCGCAGTTTGAAAACCCCTAGCCAAAAAAACTGAACTAACAAGCAATATAATAATATTCTAATAAGCATTCTATACAATATTATATCGTTATAACAGAGTATAGGGAGTGTCTGAGTGGTATCTGCCGTGAACGATGGTAAAACAGCTACCCCCTTGTAAAGCGCATATTATGCTTATGCTCTAGAGTGATCTAAATTTGCTAAATAAAATATTTCGAGTTTTTCAAACATGGTGCATAGCTTTATCAAATAAAACCATTTAAACTGGTTTGATACTATCTGGAAAAAAATAGCAGTCATACTAGCTGTCCATTTAACTAAACTATTCGGAGAATATAAAAACTATTCGGAGAATATATACTCAAAACAAGTAAAAATATAATATAAGCTAATGACATACTCTTGGCATGAAAAATGCAGACTGGAATCCATTTCTATCTGTGGAAATGCCGAATTGTATAAATTTCCATCTTCGCCAGAATTATCAAGTATAGTCGGTATCAACTCCGTTATATTCTGAATCATAAATAATACAAACATGCAACATTGGACTCATATAACAGAATAATTTCTGGTTTGAACAAAATATAAATTTGATTTTGTGATTGGTCGTCCTTGTAGTTTAGTTTAAACGGTATTCGTAAAACAGTTTATAAATAGAATATGTTTCAACAGAAATCGCTGGTATTTGACAATATTTTGCCCGTTTTGCAGCTGAGTCAAGGTTACTTTTTGTTCTATTTCATTCATCTCAAACCTTCATGTACCGGTAGCATTTTTAGCATGAATCAAACTTTTGTAAAATTTCAGTCCTGGTAACAGACATTACTGCTCCAAGTTTTCATAATACTAAAAGCAGTATTTTGTAATTCGCTGCCCATTTTAAAACATTTCTATAAAAAGTTGTGTATATAACTACCAGTATCAGCTGTGAGAAATCCCTTTCGGTCACTCACTGTCTGGTCCACTCATTAGTTTGGTCATTTCAAATCGGCTACACAACATCTTAAACATTCCGGATTTGGTCAGCAGTTTGAAAGATCAAAAAGTACATAATACTTTGTATAATTCTATTCCTTCTCATGTTGTGACAATATTTTGAATTTAATCAAATGAATTATAATTGTAAAGAAACAATAATCACCATTTCCGTAATTTCTTTATTAGAATATCCAAAAATATACTGAGAAAAATTATCGTTAATACTTCGGATATCTCCATTTGATTTGCATGTTATCAGTCCACTAACATGAGGAAAAATCCACATTTTTGCTTTGTAGATAACCGACCTGGACACTGCAAAAGAATGGTCGAATATAGTAAAAAACTAGAACTGCAAAGCAAATCTGTAAAGCTTGCAAATGTCCATCCTTGCAAATACCAATTATAAAATGATATCATAAGGATTGAAAGGCATTTTGGAATTCAAACAGAAATTCAGTCTTTCAATCATAAACATTGCACATTTTTGAAATAACCCAAAAATCCAAATCAAATGACCATTTTGATAATTAAAATTATATTCTTCTCTTCACAACACAGACTCTGTGCCAAGGGCAAGATCAAGCATCAGAAAAAAATGTTACATTTGAAACTTCTCATACCTTCTGGTGTTTTCTTTGTTTTCTGATGTGATGATATAAATATTGTAACTGGAGAACTTGATCCATCTGATGTAGTACTGACTGTATTTTGCAACCTTATTTCCTAAAAAAGTAATAACTATTATTAGCAAAATGTAACTTTATCCTTCACTAGGAATGAAATTCTAGGAAAGTTAATTTTAGCCAGAATCTACTTTAATATTTATAAAGTATGTCAGTAATGTTTGTGCTTTCAACTCCCCAACTACAATAGTACTAACAGTAGTTGAAATAAAAAAAATGTTTTTGAGAACTTACACAACTAAATTCTTTATTAGTCATAAATTTCTATAAAATTTACTGAAAGTATGACTTCTAGGTGAGTATTCTAAACATTTGATCTCGAAAAATGTTTTATAAGAAGCGATTTTTTGACAACTAAGATTCTTATAAATCCCCTCCTCCACATGGGAAAAACTAATTCAAAATTTTCTAAACCTTTGGGTCATCCTTATTCACTGGATTTATGCTCATCGTGAATAATCAAGAATAAAAAAATGATTATACGAATCATCTGAATCTGTGGGTGACAGAATCTTGCATTTCTTCTGAAATGTTCATGTAGTTTCCTTCAGATGAACAAAAACATTTCAAGACTATCAACAATGCTATTTCATAGCAGTATTGATGCTTTCGGACTTTTTGCACAATTTTTTTGCTATCAACATTCAAAAAGAGATATTTTAATCTTCCTGCAAGAGATGTATCATAAAACTTGCCAATTAGTTAAATTTTCTTCCGATATCACCCACCATTTCTCTACGACTGTCTGAGTAAAAAGTAGCATCTCTACACCGATACTTACTTTTGACACATTGCATCCCCCTGGGGTTGGCAGAATATAAGAAGGCATTAGTTTTATCAATGACAACTTGTGTAAATCAGAACTTTGTAATCCATGAAACATCATAAACTTTTCATCACAATAGACCAGTTCGCCCTGAAGTTGAGAAGATATTAAGAGTTAAAACACCTCTACAAGGAGGTTTTGGCATTGTGAAAAACGTTGGGCAGTATAATTTTTTTCAAATCGTTATAGCATTATATCCTCACTATCAATATTTTAAAACTTATGATAAATTTTTTTATCGCAGAAGGACTTTTCAGCCCAAATCAAAAATCTACTATTTTCCAAGATGAAACAAAAAAACATTACAAGTCTGTCATCTGCTTATTATAATTACCTAAAAAAATTAATCGAAATGGTGCAAGCCGCAAATAGAGGATAATTTAAAACATCTATTCAGTCAAGGACGTAAAGAAAACATTCTATAACCATTACAAGATACCAAACCAATACCTGCTCATTGAAATCAAACATGCATGATATCACTTCAACTGGTTCAATGACGACAATACAACACTGAATTCCAGATGAATCTTTGACCATTTTAGTCCATATTGATACTGGAATATTCAGACCTTTCTTGTGAATTGCATCAACCTAAAAACAGTGACCAATTGATTGTGATTGTCGAATTTAATAAATTTAATGTAAACGGAATTTAATATTAATGCCTATTTTTATTAAGAAATTGATGTCAAAAGAGACGTATAACAACCTATTACTCCCGCTAAGATATTTGTATAATTTTTATAGATTGCACGAATCATTAATTTTATTTTTTCTGCAGATTCGAAAAGCTTCAACATTTAATTTCAAACTGTTATTAATTAGTAATGTAGATGATGTAGGATCTTTTTTATTGACGAGGCTTTGACTGATAAGCCCCCGATCAACATCGTTTTTTGCAACCGATATCGATATTTTGACTTTTTCGACCACCCATAACCGATATTTTATCTTACTTTCCTAACCTTTTTTGTGCGTTACTAGACATTTTTGCAGATGGATGGAAATTTCATCTCGTGCAGATGACAACTGCTCGGGATTTCCTCAATGTGAAAATGAATAATTTTTCCATTTGAATAAGAAACTCGTCATTGTAAAAGAATCGTGCATGTTTATAAGTGTATTTGGTTGGCCGATATTATCAGTCGCTTTTGTGATCTGCTGATATATCGGTCCAGCTCTACACTAAACACACAAAGAATTTTATTTTGATGGACAACCCTATCTGCACATTTGGATTACTAAAATAGTTTATTGAATGTACATTTTAATATCAGAAAAGTATGAATAAACTAATCAATGTTCAAACTGGCCATTTTCAGAATGTTTTCGAATCGTGAACTATTCGGTTTAGGCGATTTCTGATATTAGGTTTGGACATCATGAATGACGAATGCCAGGGTCTGACATGAAGAATTTGCAATGATGTTCGAGACACCAAGCACCACACAGTTTTTCGCATAGCTGAATTTCCAAAGAATAAAAGAACTCACGATTTTCCCTGATGTTGGTAGAATGTTTCCTTTCGTATCACATAGAGAGTTTGCAACACCATCTTCTGAATCCACTGTCTTAACATCAGATTCACCAAACAAGCAAGACAGTGATTTTCCTATCAACTCTGTGAATGTGTATCCAAATAATTCAGCAGCAAATTTGTTCGTCGTCAAAATCTAGTTGATAGGAGGAACATTGAAGATAGAACACAATACTTTCAAATTGAATGCTTTTGAATGATTGATATGTTCAAATTGGAATACTGAAAAAAACTTATTTATAGCATGCTAATTTATTGCTGCCATAATTCAGTAAACCGTCTGATTTATAATGGTGAAATTACATCATTGCCTATATCTTTTGTACAAGTACAAAAAAACAAAAAAAGAGGGTCTAGACAATCAAACTAAGTTGAAAAGAAATTACTTGGCCTGGATTCACATCAATATTCATATCATTTAAATGATATGTTTGAGCATTCCAAAATTTCGAATTTATTTGATTTGATTTTCAATCATCCGAAGTGATATAAATTGCAATAAATAAAATAAAATTTTATCATTGATATTCAAAGGCATAAAGCAAGATTGGAACACATAAAAGGAAAATGGTAGTTGGTACTTGGTAGTATATGGTTTCACCGTAGTTTGGTGCAAATACCACCACCCACTGCACACTTTATTTCTGCATGGAATTTTCCTGAATGGGATGCAGTTGCTCGCCTCAATGAAGTAATATTAGGCATCAGTTTGCTGTTTGCGAGTTTAGTAGCTTCCAGTCCTCCTTTAAGTTCCTCTTTCAACCATGCTTATTGAATGATTTAACAAAAAAATACTCAAATATCAGTACACTGTTCTACCATCAAATTATCCGCTCTGACGGTTAGCAACGCTCTGTGTCGATCTTTACTGAATGATGAACTCAAGTTATCTTCTTTTGTATTATCGTCTGCAAGACTATACATACAAAGAAAAAAATTGTGAAAAACATAACTAAGTTAAAACATGTATCTCGAAAAAAAATTCTGTTTTTTATTGAAGTTGCTCAGAGCAAGGCCCAACTCTCTGCAATTTGAGTGGTCATTAGTCGCTTGCAGACTCTTGTAACTGCTGTGGTTCACTATATGGATGAGCTGTTTTAAAGGGTTTCCTCTCCCTTCTACCATGCCATTACAGATAGCAAAAACCAATCAGAAATTTTATTTCGTTAAGCATGAACCACTGATGGACCACGCCTTTGCAGCGCGATTGATGAGGAGACCATGCTCAACAAAACTTGTTCAGACAAAATATTTTCGACTTGGCAACGGGACAATACTAAATATAGTACCGTAAAGAGAAACAATCAAACCTGCTATTATTGCTCGCCTTGTTTATTGAATATTGGTTTGGGCATGATAAATCTTTTCTGTATGAATATGAATCATATTCTTCTCCTGAAAAAAAATTATTTGTAAATAAGCAGTTCAGTTAATAAAAATAATAAAAGAACCCTGCAGTAATAATAAAAACAGAATTTCCTAACCAATAAGTTTTGTTTCAGGGAGGTATGCTTGTCTGCCTTGACAGGAATATTGGATGTATCAGCAGTGTATGCCCGACAAAACATAATATACAGTATAACTTAGACTATACAGGCGCGATGGCCTAGTGGTTTAACATGTTGGCATCGCAGGTTGAAGATATAATTGATAAGATAAGATTGATATAAGTTACTCTGTACTGATACAGTTCAGAAATATTTCATTCTGAATGATCTTATTAAATATTTAATTTCAGATTTGAAAAAAATTTTAATAGGCTATATCTAGAAGAGGCATCCTTGCTTTAATAGAAAATAGATATAGGCTAAGAAGAAAATAAATAAGCTAACTTATAAGTTAACGTTAAATAGTAAAGGGAGAAAATACAATGCAGAATAAAAGTCAGGAAGAGTAAAAAAACTTGCATAAACATGTCAAGGTGATCCCACGAAATACCGGTACTGATACGCTGTATGCTTGGATAGGATACGGGTAAGTTACCTGTTAAATTGTCAACTCCTTTTGCCACCAGTCCGAAACTGGATCGTTTAAAAGTTTTGGAGACAACAGGGAACGATTGATTGTGTTCAAATGAATTCTCCAGAGCAATCACTGTTTTGGTAGTCATGCTCTTGTGGCTACATCAATCGAATAGCCTGAATCACATGTAAATCCCACAAACAGGGCCGCCGATAAGCTCTTATACCGAACTCCACATTCACTGCTCAGGCCCCAAAAAGCGAAACTGAATTTCCAAATTTACCGCCGAATGCTTGCAGTGAACGGAGTCGAAAATTACTATTTGGACGCAGGAAGTGACAAACACAGTAGTGCTTAAAAAGGATCGGACTTGCAAAATCGGGGAGATTAATATCTGTTAAAAGTTTTCACCTCAACGCATCCCTTCACGCGGGCAAAAATTTTCATTCAAAACCCTGACACCACGGAATCTTGAAAAATACGCATTCAAGCAATTATTTGGACTGCGATCCAATCGAATCGAGCTCTTCCAATATGTTTACAGCCATAATATGAAATCTAATTTCCTATTTTTCTGAACGCTGAACGACTCCTCCACCCATTGAAAAAATACATCAGCAAATAATTTTCGATCCCTGTTGATTAAGTACTTCGAGGCCCATAGCCATGTTTTGTCCTATGTATTACCACTTTCGAGTTGCGACATCAAAAACCACTGGCGGCGGATCCGGAATTTCAAATTTAGAAGAGTCATGTCTTCTTCCTGATAAATATTAACCCTTATCTGAGATCATTCCAATTCAAAAAAATTTAAACATATTTATTACGAGAATATACGGTGAAACACCATACTAATAAAGCAATAATAACAAACAAAAGCGACGTTTCGGATCTGTGCAAGTGATGTTGCAGGTGTGTCCAAGTGAGACGATGTTGTGAATGTGTCCGAGTAATGTTGCAAAGTCCAAATAATGTTGCGAATATGTCCAAGTAATGTTGCAAATGTATCCAAGTAATGTTGCAAATGTGTCCAAGTAGTGAAAGTCAAATTTGCTCAACAAAAAGGGTTTTGAATATTGGTTGGGTTTTTGTTGAGATTCCAATCATCTGTAGGGCAAAAACAATAAAATATATTATTGTGCGCCGATAAACAATGATATTTTTTTATTTTCAAAATTTTTTCGAATTAGCTCACCAGAATATTGGGGGGACACTTTTCGAAACACGCACCTCTTTTCCGTCAGTGCTTCTATCTATTTTTTCAGTAATGAACTGACCAAAACAGGGAATAACAGTGCAAATAATTCAATTTAATATAAATATTGATTCAGATCAAGTCAAAGGGCAGAAACGCCACCGCGGGTAATATGTATATTCTCCTGTTTTACCAAAGTTAACAAAGATTGTCGCACTTCCTGTTGTGCTTGATAGTATTTTTCCGTTTTTGTTTTAGGTTAAAAAAAGTACTTTACTCTCCCAAATTATAAACAACCGAATTCCTTCAGAAACAAAATAAACTTTGATTTTTGTTACATATTTTCAAACTTACAGAATTCAGAGCTATGAAACTTGCTTGTTTCTCCGCACGATTAATTATCCGCAAATATCATGTTTTGCAGTGTTGCTTTATTTTTGCCAAAACAATGAGCTAGATTATCTCCAGATTTTTAAAAAATGTTGAAGCGCTCCAGCACTCTCAAACTTGTGTCGATGTATTAAATCGTAACTATTTCTCATTGAGTGCACCTATATTTCATTTGAGAATTCAAAAAAAAAATAAGCCGCCCTCCACGCCTCACCTATTTTGGTGCAATGTCCTGAGAATTTATTCTCTCGCTTTCATAAAAAATGGGCAATGGGCGACGGTGCGGTACTATGACGTAACAAAATAAGAGTTCTCTCAGCCATTCTCAAGGATTGTGAACAAACAGGCTCAAGATATGAACCCGTATATTAAAATCGCTTTAAAATGTATATTGTTCAAAAGTTGATCGGACCTTTGACTCGAATTGCATATTTATTCTTCAACAACAGTAGCTGAACAACAAAATGATGCAACTTACACTATGCCCTTCACGCTAGACTGTAAATAAACATGCGAATTACGATAAATAAACAAATATTTAGAATCTTGAATAAATAAA
Source organism: Styela plicata (assembly GCA_963675895.2). NCBI lineage: Eukaryota > Metazoa > Chordata > Ascidiacea > Stolidobranchia > Styelidae > Styela > Styela plicata. The sequence continues at coordinate 12,004,176 of OZ023143.1, read as the reverse complement.
GTCAGTAAGAAGACAAAGCGACTCCAGGGGTTTATGAATTTTATTATTGATAGTCGATTCAAAAATTTTACTGATAATTGGTAAGAAGCTAATTGGACGATATGTATTGGGATCGGTTCGATCGTCATAGTTTTTGGGTGCCGACACAATCGTTGCACATTTCCATGTATTGGGGAAGGTGCTTGTTTGAAACAATTATTAAAAATGAGCAGGGGAAGAATCTTCAGAATCACAGATAGAATGCAGTCGGGACCAGAAGATATATTGAAATCGAGTTTGGCATTCTAGAGACAAGGAAAGGAGTACCTGACATGTTTTCCAATGCAACGTCAGTACGATTTTGAAAGTTAGGAGAAGAACCGAACCAAGACTGCAGTTGGTATGGTAAAAAACATTCCAGCAAGCAACTCCGCTTTGTCCCAATGAGAACACAAAAGAAGGGATACTTGATTTCCCCTGCTCATTACAATATTCATATTTCTCCAAAAATTCTTGCAACACAATTTTTGTTTCGAAATATTGGATTTGGTGGATTCCGTGTATTGTGCTTTGGCAATTATGAGAACTCGTTTTTCTGTAAATTCGTCGTTGTATCGCTGTTGGAATGTCGACGATAAGAGTGGAAATAATGATTTCTCGCAGATATTTCCGCTGAGCATTGCCATGAAAACCAGGAGGCAGAGTGGAGCTTCGTCTGAAATCGTCGAAGAGGAATGAATTCATCTGTTCCCAGGCATATCCATTATCATCACATTACATAGTTATCCGGTAAGTGAGGTTTGGAACGTGCCGGAGAATAAGTTTTTCGGAAAGATTCAAAGAAAGTTTGCTAACCCTTTTTTACTTTTTGAATGTTTTTATAAATATTTTTTTGTATTTGTATTTTCATATTGTGAATTACAAAGGAACGTTTTTATTGACTCCGCATGCACCATTTACAAGGAAAAAGAAATGGGCTGGGCTCACTTTTTGCTTTGGACTGTTCTCCGACTGCGGAGGCGCCGTTTCGCTCGTTGCGGGCGGTAGCCTACTTCTTCTATATTCAGTATTTGCTGCGTATTTATTCATATTTTACTGGTGAGGAAAACAATTTGCGCAACCCCTAACGGAGGTTAAACTGTGAAAGGATGCCCGTTTTCGGGTTACCGTAACTCTGAATATTATAGGCCTATTTTTACAGTTGATTTGTTTCGACAGAGGCTGAGAGATGTCAAAAAAACTATGTCTAGCCTATAACCTGCGGATTCTGCGCAAAATTGGTGAACGAATAATAGCTTGAATCAATCAGTGCATATGTGCTCTGATGCTGGATAGGTCTTAAAACTTTCTCGTGCATGACAATATGATTTCTCTCGTTTGCTATAACACAGGACGGATAATGGGTGCGCGTGTATAGAAGTCTTGCATTCATAGACAGTAGAGCTATTTCAATCACTCTCCTGCTATTGTAGAGGACTCTGTTTCTACAGATAGATTTTTTCTCCTCCATCCGAAAATCTAAATATTATTTCATAAAAGCACATCATTACTGATTTAAACTCAAATTAGCCTTCATATTCACTGAGAGAGAGGAGATCTTATCTGTTGAGGCCAAATCCACCACAATTGAGGCAGGTAAGCAAATGCAATAGCATGTTGATAGCAATCTCTCTAGCATGCCGATTATAGCATGCGAGAGAAAACATTCCTGTCGCACATGAGAGAAATTTTTGAGACTCCTGAGCGCTCGGCGAAATATTCTATGTGAACATTATATTCAATGCTAGCGTCAAATATCAAATAAACCATATCTCAAATAATGTCGAAAAGTTCAACCAGTCGAGGATTTCGCAAGGTAGATGTTGATCAATATGATGAAGATAACTTCAAAGATGAAGTAGAAGACATCCAAGATGTTGGTCCAAATGAACAAGAAGTTTCAAATTTTTTAATGCAGTATCCTTTGATAAATGATTATTTGTTATTTTCTTTTATTAAATAGAAAGTTTTTTTTATTGATTATCAAGCATGAAACACATTAGCGTTATTCTTAGCTGACCTTCCGAAAAATGCAATTAAACAATTTTTTTCAGATATAGAGATGTTTTCGTATTATGGTTGAAAATTTAAAATATGATATTGTTAGTTTGTTTTATAGTGTAATTGAACCAGTGAACCACTGAATTATTTTTCTTGAAATTGTTCAAAATTTAGCTATACTCATTAGTGAATTATAATATTTCTTACAATATTCTATCCTAAGCATGTGTGTGTAGTTTTGAATTGGACCGATTTTGAAAAAAAATATGTAATTGAGAATATTAATTTTAATGGTATTTACCCAGTGGACAGCAGAATGCTATATGATCTTACTCGCCACAATATATAGTTTATCACGATTCTTTTAGTTTTTATCTGATCCTTATCTGAAGTTGATGGATTTTTAATTTCCAATCTTAACCCCATTATGCTGAAAGATCTCAGTTTATATATACCAAATTATAAGGATGTTGCTCGTTTTGTACTAAACAATAGCCAAACTGTTATGATTTCCCATACTGACATAAATATTACAGAGGAAACAATCTTCAAGCATTCAAAGCAGCATTGTTGAACCCACCTATCCATACTAAGAATCAAGTTGCACAAGTATTTTGAATTCTTTGTATAATTGTTCACCGGTATATATGCGTCATCATACCAATGTGGAGCTATTTATAAATATTTGTGGCACAAGCAAACTGTACAGCCGTTTTACAGTCGAAAATTGCAAATGATTCAAATCATCATATCAATGTGGAGCTATTTATAAATGTTTGATATTTAAAACTGAGGTCAAGTATTTGATATTTAAAACTGATAAGCAAGTATTTGTGTCACAAGCAAACTGTACAGCCGTTTTACAGTAGAAAATTGCAAATGATTCAAAAGAATTATTGTGTATTAAGTTATTTTGGCATGAAGGTAAAAATCTTTTACATTCTAGCCTGCAATTTTGAACAGAGCAAAGCGCAGTAAATTCTTTTAAATACATATCAAATATATTCTTTTAATACAAATACCACAATAGATTGATCAACCGGTTTAGGTGAGGCAATTTGTTTCTCTTTTTTGGCAAAATGCTATTGAAGTTTACAACTGTCCTATTGGATGACTCCCATCATTTGTTGATGCTTATTAATAATTCCATCTTTTCCAACAATTTAGGATGCAGCTGCACAGTTAGTGATGAGGGTTCTTTCCTCCATGAAAACATCAGAAATACAATCAGCTGTAGATTCATGTGATACGGATACACTTGATGTATTAGCGAAATATATTTATAAATGCTTTTCGTTGGGGCCAGATGGACAACTCTGTGCAAGTTTATTGACATGGCATGAAAAGGTTTGAATTTTATTTTGCAGTAAAACCTCATTGCTCACCTTGTGTATTGCACTAAAACTGTTTTGTTGATTGCATAAGTCTATTTCCTAAGAGTTATATATTTTGAGATTTTCCATAAATTTAGCCTTCGATAACTAAATTTGAGATGTGTGTCAATGTACAATGCCCTGTGAAGATACTTGAGTGCCCATTAGGTGTTTCTTTTTAGGCGCTGCCTTTGACCAACCCCTCTTGATGTGAATGGTGCTGAGTCAAAAACAAAAACATTAATGAATTTCTGAAATTTATCTCTTATTTTTTGATTAGGTAGAAGGTAGAATTTGTTAAGCTATTTTTATATCTACCCGTACAACCATTTTTTTTCGGCAAGAAATTGTTCGTAATCTGATCTGTTTTTAATTAGAATACTTATCTAAAAACCTCACATCAAAAGGATACCACACTTCTTAAAATGTGGTGCTGAATTTTGAGATTATTAAGTGTCAGCCTACACATGGGAAATGAGTTTAATTTAAAAATAAGGAATAATCGGTTCGAAGAGATGTGAAAAATTTTCTGAAATTTGAATATATCATTGTATGTATTCTATGCTAATGATAATACTTGTTGAATGTGTGAAAATAGATTTTGTCATAAATTATTTTATTTCAAACATACTATTACACGGGTGTTACTATTTAGTTTTTAGGATACTAAAAGGTGGTTTCAAAAAATTAGAACCCATGGCCTTGATGCCTCTTCTATGGCTTTTATGTTGATGGATATTATTATAAAAACAAATAAATGCATTTTTAGGTGGTTGCCAAAGGAGGAGTCGGGTGCATTGTGAGAGTTCTAACAGACAGGAAGCGACTTTGAAAATACCATTCGAGTATCGAACTGACATATTTTATATTATACCGATGAGGATCTGGAGTCTTTTTCTTTACATAAATTATATTACGGGTTCTAATTGGAAGGAGACGAGAATAATCATATTAATGACTGAGATTCTTTATATTTGAATCCAGTACGTTTATCTTTATGTAATCTAAGATTTAATGTATGTGTAAATTGAACAAAAACTATTAGTTGATATGTCATTTCCATCCAGGTTTTTTGTCTGTCTGGTATTGTCCAATAGCCTATCATAGGAACAGCAGCCAAGTGCACTACTGTTCAAAATATTCATTCACAATTGTGACAATTATATATGTACTCCCGATGAACCTAAAAATTAGCTGACTGGTGGAAGGTTGGTTTCGGACAGATTATTTTTTATTGGTAATCTTGGATAATTATATTTCATTTTTATCCGGTGGAGGTAGGTTGATAGCATGGCTCAACCATTGGGGCACCACAACCTCGTGCGGATACCAGTGTTGAATCGCGGGTGGAATTTCGGCTTATCTTTCCTTGTGTTCAGACAAGTCGACTGTTAACCCAGCGGTCGAAGTATCTAGAACTCTTGCTTAAATGTTCTATCAAAGGATTGGAACAGTGTTATGATGATCAGAGAATGCATAGCACAAAGCTTATTCCTAACGGTTTTGCTGATTGAGTTAACTAGGCAGCCGCATGATTTTGCTTATATATTTGAAACACTATCAGAAATTATTTTTTGGACCTAATAATTCAGGATCTCTGCTTCACTGAATAAAACTCATGTTTTCAGTGCACAGTTGGGTCGCCGATGCACTATATTTCACATAAGCGCTGCCCACTACTTCCTCCAATCATGTCCATGCACATGAAAAATATTAATCCAAAACCTTCACTTCGGATTTGGAACAGGTGTCTGCACGAGAGGTTGTGGTTTGCCAAATGGTTCAGCCGTATTGGTTGATCTCCTCTCGAGCAGGATAAAAATAAATTCCTATCCTATTGTCGGGCATATGTTGCTGATGGTTTGTGCCATCTAATGGGCCATGTTTCGCTAAAGAATATTTTGTAGTCTGCACGAGGGGTTGTGGTTTGCCAAATGGTTCAGCCGTATTGGTTGATCTCTCGAGCAGGATAAAAATAAATTCTTATCCTATTGTCGGGCATATGTTGCTGATGGTTTGTGCCATCTAATGGGCCATGTTTCGCTAAAGAATATTTTGTAGTCTTATGTTGTGCTTTCAATTTTGATTACTCACTGTCTATCGTTGAAAATGAACATCTTGTATTCTATTCCACAACATATCGATCATGTTTTTAATATTATTATGCAGTTTACAGTTAGATTTATGGTCACATGATTGTAATGTCTAATAAAGGATGGAAAAACAATGATTTTTTGCAAACAGAGCATATTTTAATTGCTAGGTCTACTTCACCACCCAACTGATGCGAATATTATTAAGGGAAAGTTGACTAAAGGTTGAGAGGGAAGGGAAGTTTGGCTAAAGGAAGTTTGGCTAAATCTCATTACCTTTTCAAGTGAACAGCGGAGTCTCAAATATCGACTAAATTTCCCAAGATGTTTTTACTTTATTTTGTTGAATGAAGTGGTTAACAACACTAGGATATTGTGAATGAAATTTCCTTTTTCATATCTGATCTTTGAAAGTAATGAACCTACTTAACGTTAATTACCACAAATTCCTTTTTATTGGCGTGATTACAGCTTGACAGCAGATGTTGAAATCATGTTTACACGCGGTGAGCAATTCAGTCAACTCGCACATTGCAAATGCAGGTGGTTGTAGAATTCAGCTGTGAGCAGTTGCGGTAAAAGTTTTGAAGTGTTAGATTCTAAAGGCCATAATATAATACACGTGAATTTGTCTTGCCAACAAGGGTGGCGGTAGGTACAAAATTTTTATCGTACTTCAACCAGCAAAATAATTTCGTACCGTACCCTTCGAAAATTTCCCGTACCGTAAGATATTATTTTTTCCGTACATCGTACCGAACTTCGTACCAGTACGAAATTGAGTTCGATTAATATTTTTCATTTATCGTACTAAATTTCGTACTAGTGCGAAAACAGGTACGATTCGCTGGGCAGCAATTTCGTACCGTACCAACTACCAATGTCCAAATCAGCTTTATTTGTAAGATCTGGCCACCGCAAGAAACGTCACCAACCTCTTACATCAAAGTGATGCAGTTTTATCTGGTTTAAAATCCAGCAAGCATAAGTCACCCTAATATCATTGTTTGCATTGTGCATATTATGAGAATGGTAGACCGGTGGTGATAAATAGTGGTAGGATGAGCTTAGTTTTCGCGAAAAAATCTGGCATGAAGCAATATTCAGCGTATTAGCAGCATTGTGTCGTCAGAAGAAATTCTCTCTCGACAAAAGAATGTTCGTTGTACATCACACGTGGGTTTCGTGCGGTCTCATTCGAAGTCAGCCGTGTTCCCGACATGCCTCGTTGTCTATATCGTGACTTGACTGTTTTTTTTACAAAATATATCTTCTAATTAAGATGAGCATCATCTAACACTCAACTCAAAACAGCCAAAATATATCTTTATATTCTGATATTTCTGCTCTGATAATATACTTCTGTCTGTCAGAGTACAAACAAAACGTAATAGCGGTGATTCTCTCTCGACAAAAGAATGTTCGTTGTACATCACACGTGGGTTTCGTGCGGTCTCATTCGAAGTCAGCCGTGTTCCCGACATGCCTCGTTGTCTATATCGTGACTTGACTGTTTTTTTTTACAAAATATATCTTCTAATTAAGATGAGCATCATCTAACACTCAACTCAAAACAGCCAAAATATATCTTTATATTCTGATATTTCTGCTCTGATAATATACTTCTGTCTGTCAGAGTACAAACAAAACGTAATAGCGGTGGTTACTGGTTAACTTAGTTGCATAGTTGGTCAGGGGGAGTAAGTTTTTAATTTAATTTTCATAAAATTTTTGCGTGCCTGCGTTGCGCAGTATTTTTCCCTGATTAATTTTGTACCACTTAGCCTTTAAAGTGAGAATTTTCATTCAATTTTTACAAAAATTTCAGCGGGCTTCCGGCGCTCAGGTACATTTTCCTCTCTGATAATGTTTATTTTACTCTTAAAACATGTATTTTTGATTCGTTCTCAATACAATTTTGCGCGCCTCCGGCACCTTTATCTTTTCGTAAATTTGAAAGCCTATGTTTGCATGTTGGTAAAAATGTGCCCCCCCTAATTTTTTTCTGGATCCGCCACTGGAGTTGGTATATTCGGGCAGTGCTTCCTACGCCATTGTGAATTTTAAATAAAAACCGGTCAAAGCACATCGGCGATGCTAACGATATATTCAGAAACGACACCGTGATTTTTAGTATTATGAATGCTGCTTATCTTGTCGATTTTAATTGGGTTGTCACAACTTTCATTATTTCAGAAAAATGCATTCAGATTAAGGCATCATAAATCAGCGGCTCATATGTATTTCTACGCAATCACTAAGTTTTACGCCACTGCAGTAAAACCGATATACGACACAGCGCATCTAATCAGCTCAAGTGATTCAGTTGTATTTTTATTACCATACCGGTACCTGCGCCGCTCTTAATCATTTTAAAATTGCCCTTTAGTTAAAAATTCTTTGATAGACACAATTTATATTATCAACGCCCCGTTATGAAACGGCATAGATGTTAAATGAAATTATTTTTTTGAATTAATTAGAGAAGAATGAAGTGTAATTCGAAGGTACGAAAAATAGTACGGTACGGTACGAAATAAATACCGAACTTCGTACCGTACCGTACCAAGTACGAAAATTGAAAAATGAATCGTACCGTACTATCGTACCGGAAAATTCAATCGTACCTTACCAAACTTCGTACCGTACCGTAACGTACTACCAGCCTTGCTTGCCAATACATTGCTTTGCCAAATAAAAAAAACGACAAAATCGGTCGCTATTGATTTGGGTAAATCGTGTTCACATACCTACAAAGCACAAACGCACGCAAGAAAACTAGCGCTCTCCGTTAGTTTTCATAGAAACCGTTTGGACACATCTCCACTCGCACATTTAGATGACGTCGCGTCTCCGCATTCGCAATGTCCTAGGTGTTATATATTTAATATCAATCCACTAGTGGTCGCTCTTTATTAAGTTATTGTATGGTAATTTCACTCTGTTGTGCTCTCTTTCTGGATTGCTGTTGTCGTGCTACGGACGTTATTTTTGTGTCTCTGATTCTTCTTATTAAAGTGGTGTTGGAATTGGATACTATGTGTTTATTTGTGTGAGACTAAAAGCAGCATACACTACAATATTTGGCGACGAGGATGGGATTGAAAACATCGGAGTGAAAGACTGAAGAATCTGAAAAGTAAACAGCTGAAAAAGACTACCGGTATCCAGATTGAGCACGGCCTGAAAAGCCTGAATTCCGTAGCTGAAATTACTGTGCTGTACCTGAAATGGCTACTTTTGGAAAAGTAGATGAGTATAGTACTGGCCAAGATTGGTCTGAATATATTGAACGCTTAGAACATTATTTCGAAGCAAATGAAATAGAAGATGCTGCAAAGCAGAGATCAATATTATTGAGTGTTTGTGGGGCTGAAACATACAGTTTAATCCGAAACTTGTGTGCTCCTGAAAAGCCTGGTGTTAAAACATTTGTCCAACTGAAAGAACTTGTGAACAAGCATCTCAACCCCAAACCATTGGTGATAGCAGAACGAGTCAAATTTCATGAAAGATTTCAACTTGAAGGTGAAACTGTGAGTGAATTCTTGGTATTGTGAATTATTATCGTAAATTTATTCCTGCAATGTCTACTCTTGTTAATTCTTTTAATAACTTGCTGAAAAAGGGTATGAAATGGGATTGGAATAATGAATGTAAAAATGCTTTTGTGAATTTGAAAAATATTTTGGTGTCATCTGAAGTTCTTGTTCATTATGACCCTGAAAAACCATTAGTACTTGCTACAGATGCTTCATCTGTTGGTATAGGTGCTGTAATTTCTCATATACTGCCAAATGGTACTGAAAAACCTATTGCATATGCTTCTCGTACTTTAACAAGTGCTGAAAAAAATTACTCCCAAATTGAGAAGGAGGCACTAGCAATTGTATATGGTGTAAGAAAATTTCATGTGTATTTATATGGTCGTAATTTTAAATTGTTGACTGATCACCAACCTTTAACAATGCTATTGAGTCCGAAAAGGGGAATACCTGTTTTGGCTGCTACAAGACTGCAGAGATGGGCTATAAAACTTTCTGCTTATAAATATGAAATATGCTATCGAAGCACAAAATCTAATGGAAATGCAGATGCATTATCTCGATTGCCCATGAAAACAGATCAGTCTGAAATTCGTGATTGTTGGGAACAGGAAGCAACCATTATGAACATTAATCAAGTCCATACACTTCCCATTACTCCTGCAAAACTGCGGCATGCAACTGAAAATGATCCCAAATTGTCAAGAGTGTTGCTGTATACAATAAATGGTTGGCCGGCAAAAGAGGAAATCCCAAACGAATTGTTACCATTTTACAGGAGGAAAGATGAGATTACTGTGGATGAAGGAATTTTATTGTGGGGTATCAGAGTTATAATACCTGAAAAATATATTGCAGAAGTATTAGATGAACTGCATGAAAATCAACCTGGAATGGTTAGGATGAAATCATTGGCTAGATTGCATGTTTGGTTTCCAAGCATCGATGAAAAAATTGAACAGAAAGTTAGAGATTGTTCTAATTGTCAAGAGATGAGGAGTCCTGCAAATGCTACTCCTGGTAATCCATGGATATGGCCTACGAAACCATGGCAGAGGATCCATATAGATTATGCTGGTCCGTTTATGAATGAAAACTTTCTTGTTGTGGTTGATGCTCATTCTAAATGGCCTGAAGTGCTGAGGATGCCTTCAACTACTTCTGAAAAAACTATTGATGCTTTGAGATATTTATTTTCCAAATATGGCTTGCCTGAAATTTTGGTCTGCGATAATGCTGCTAACCTGTCATCGAAAGAATTTCGTGATTTTATGAAGCGAAATGGAATTAAGCAAATCTTTTCAAGTCCGTATCACCCATCTTCAAATGGGGAAGCTGAAAGAAATGTTCGTACTTTTAAGACTGCATTGAAAACATTGAAGAAGTTGCCTGGAACACTGAATCAGAAGTTGGCGTCATTTTTATTGACATATCGTACTACGCCACATTCTACTACGAAATGTACTCCAGCTGAATTATTTATGAAAAGAAGACTGCGGACAAGATTAGATTTGATGAAACCGAATTTGAGTAATTCAATGCAAAAGCGAACAACTCCGAAACAAAAGCCAATAAGAAATTTAGAAGTTGGAAATAGAGTTCAAGTTCGTGATTATAGAAAGTCTAACAAGAAATGGATTCATGGAATTATAGTAAAGAAACTAAGTCCTGTACATATCGTGTGAAAGTTGGTGAAATGATCTGGAAAAGACACATTGATCAAATTTTGGATATGTCTAAATCCAACTTGCATGAATCACATGATAATAGTTTTGATGATGATATATCATTGCCTTTTGTGTTGCCAAATGATGATTTATCAAATGCTACTGTTAATTTGCCTAGTACCAGTGCTAGTGAAAATTTACCTGTAAATAATGATAGTAGTGAAAGTTTCGAAACACAGTGCCCTAATGAAAATAAGTCATCTGAAATTTCTCGTTACCCTGGACGTAACAGAGTGAAGCCTAGTAGATTGATCGAAACAATGAAAATGTCTGAAAATTGATATTATGTGGACATTTATATTTTTCTTGGGGGGAGAAAAAGTGTTATATATTTAATATCAATCCACTAGTGGTCGCTCTTTATTAAGTTATTGTATGGTAATTTCACTCTGTTGTGCTCTCTTTCTGGATTGCTGTTGTCGTGCTACGGACGTTATTTTTGTGTCTCTGATTCTTCTTATTAAAGTGGTGTTGGAATTGGATACCATGTGTTTATTTGTGTGAGACTAAAAGCAGCATACACTACACTAGGAATTTGAATGGGTGGTGTGACGTGCCGGGTCGGCTTTCAGGAATCGCGTACCCACGCCCATGCGTGTTCGGAGAATAAATAAAATGACGTCACTGTGCCACCGTCGATCTCCGTATGTCTGAACTCCAGATTATTAAATAGAGTATTAATGTGTTATGTGTTCATGGCTGGCATTGATAGGCCTACTATAAAATGCAAGATTTCCTTGTTCCACTTAGGCTAGATTTTGACATTCGCTAAATCGCACATTGTGTCTCATGTAGTGTCTGCCATCACCTGCCATGACTCGTGAACGGGGATGGAGAATTTCCGGAAATTTTCAAACGCCTGGAAATATTGGGAATTTTCGATTTTATTCGGTGATTTGAATCGACAGGAAGCATAAATTATTGGAATTAATCATGAATCATTCATAGGAACAAAAACTTGCTAAATGAAGTAAATTTTCGATGACAAAATGCAATCAACTTTGGCCAAAGTTAACAAAATCGATAGCATTCTGTCGTTCAAATATGGAACATTTTTCCTTTTTGACATAGAGTGTGAATTGAAAATACATTCTCTTCGTGATTCTTTATGTTAATATTGGTAATTCATAACTACACATTTTTGGAATTTCATAATAGAGACAATTTGTAATAGTAAAAATGGTATATTTGTTATTTATAAAGTGGAGATTTGATAATATCCGAATTCGATAAGAATTCTGAATGGTTCAGTTTTGCCCAGCCCTGATCACAAGGTAACAGACAAATGAGAAATCAACTCAACTTAATATCAACAAAGCAAGCGATGAAGTCGTCATCAGTTCATCGGAGTAGATGCAAACAAAGATTTTCTCCAAATATACTTGAACATAGAACGGTCTCAGAATTCTTTTCCAGAAGTGTTCTAATTCCAACTTTGTGCTACTTTAGTTTATCAGTGGTTAATGTGTTTTCATTTTCGGTACCAATGTACACGGAAAAAACGATCATAAAGTCATGATGCATTCTTGTTTTATAATATGAAATGCCAAGCCACAGCAACAATACTGGGGAAGAAGCCCTATTGGTCCTCATCAACATGAAATTAATTGAAAGTTCTTGAAAATTCCCTAAATTCCCGAAAATTCCTGGCGGTAAATTACCTCCTATCAAAATTTCCGAAATTTTGTAACTCTACCCGTGAATAGTAGTATGTTTTCAGTCCTGAAACATGACTGATTTGACATGATAAAAATTATTTCCTTAACGAGACGTTAAGCGCGTTTCATTGAGAGTATACATCATGATGATGTTTCCACGAGGAAAATAAATGTTTGGTTTGATTCATGTTTGGAATTGGAACGAGCGCAAACCGCTACATGTTACCCCTAGTTTCTAAGAGGGAAGCGCTGTCAATTTATGGACAGTGAAGGACGGGAATTTTTTGAAGTCGCGGCACTGGGTGGAATATGATTTTTGAAATATCATAAAAAATATGCACAGAAAGTAAGAACAGGGGGTTGGAATATTTGATAAAATTCTTACAAGCATTCGAAAAATATACGTTATTGCAGTATTGGGTCAATATGTCCGGTTTGACAAGTATACTCACTAGTTCGGTCGTCAGGGATGCTTATACCTTGCAATTTTAGCATTGATAGTTTTTCTCGATGGGTTTTGATAGTCCCAATTTTCTAGTTTCACAGTCCGAAAAACGTTTGTTCATAAACTATGAAAGCGTTTTTAGATATTTCGGTTTGGAAAACGCAAGTAAACTATTAAAAAATGCGTAAATTCACCTACATTTGAAGTCAGATAATAAGACAATGAAAACTATAAATTTTGAAAAATATATTTGTCCAAATCGATTCAAAATTACATATTTAATACACATTCATGCACCGTACCAGATAGATTAGTTGCAAAATAAGTTTAGGATATTTTAACAGTGTGCTTTATTTTGTGTTAGCAAGTACTTTTTCATCCATTTTAAAATATAAAAGTCATACCCGAACGAATATAGTTTTATTTGATTGTACAAGTCACAATTGCTGTAAACATAGGATGGGTGGAATTTTTTGACGTCATGAAATGAGCCGATGCAATGTGGCGCAGCGTTGGGTGTCGTACCGACACCAGTGTAAAAAATATGTTATTTTTCGTCACTATAGGATACTATATAATATGCGATTGTAAGTCGCATGCGTGGAGAAATTTTGCTTATTTTGGATATATTTTTGTTAAAATTCAAAATCTTGCAGGAAGGACTGTCCATTACAATATCTTGAAAGGCACCCCCCCATTTTCCCTCCGGGAACAGCAGCTGCTATTTCTTAATAGTTTTTGGAATATGTGGTCTAGATATTTCAATTATCTCGGTTAATATTTTGTAGTCGGTTAGTAAATAACGAAATTGGGTGGTAATTTGCACTTTTATTTTTTTCCTCCCCATTTCTATATATAAATACGGTGTATCCATTTCTTTTTTCGTTACAAATATATTGCAGCATAAATATTTTTTGTATTATCAATATTAATTCTTCTAACGCAAATTAACACTTCTTGTGAAATTCAATTTCAATGCCATCAGGACCCGTCGTATTATTTTATTTCATTTCCTGTATAACTTTTTTTACCTCATTTCGTTGTATCTGGTAATGTATCTCATCAGCATCGTCTTAATTCAATTGGTTTTTATATTCCATTTTGTTCATGAAACTATCTTGATCCTTTTGATTTCTGCTCCGTTTTCTGTAAAAAATTTGATAAAACCCACTGGTAATATTATCTGACATTTCCTCTCTTGCTATGCCCATTGCATCATTTAATTATATTGTACATTATTTTCGTATTTTTTCTTAATTTTCTTTTTTTGAGAGAACACTTTGCGCACTTTTTCATATTATCAAGGCTATTGGTCTATTTGTAATTTTAATATTCATTCTATTTTTCTCCTTACTGGTCATTTTTCCAGTTTATTGTAATTGTAATCAGTTTATAAATTTCAGTTAGTAAAGTACTACTTCACTTTTGTTTAGTTTTTCCCTCAGTTCCGATGGACCTGCTTGATCTCGTTTTTCTTTTTCTCTTTTAGTCTTACCATTAAGTACTAATTTCAATACCCAAATATTTTATTCGTAGTTATTTCACTCCACCCATCAGACTTACGTTCCTACATGTAGTCTACTGTGGAGTTTTCCAATTCTCCCATTTTGTTTTCAATTGAATAAGAAAGTTTCCATTCTCACAAAGGGTAGTATTGTAAAGCGTTATTAATCTCGAACGCGTCTCTTAAGTCAAAGCATTCAATGAACTCGTTTAGCAATTTGTGACACATATGGTAAATTTGACCCCTATGACCCCTTCTTCACACACAAGCTAATAGCCTTCTATTTGCATTCCACTTGATATTTTTCATTCCATAGCCTATTTTGTAAAAGTATAGCTTACCAATCCTCTCTTGGATTAAATTGACCTAAATTCCATTGGCATTTTCCATTATCTACTACAGGATATTATCAGGAAAACTGTGAGTTACTTCAGGCATAACAATATTTGCATTTTGTTTCAAAAGCGTATGGAAAAGATTTTTTCGTTAATCTTTATCTCTTATACTTTTTTGTTTAGTATCTTAAATATATATATATAATTTTTCCTTTTATTATTAATTGCCCAAAAGGACTTTGTAATGCCAACTAAATTGCAAATAGCCAATTTGAAACGTATTTTCAGCAACTACATACTATGACTGAAGAGTGCAGTTGCTGGTAGGCCTACCCCATCTTGAATTGTAACTTTGCTATTGAGTTGAGTGGCGTTTCGTTGCTACCTTTTGTATACTGCTTCCGACCTTGCTCAGAGCGAATTTTAATAGGAAAATACATATCGAAAAGAACTGAACCATAATAACTGAGTGCAGTGACTGGTATCTGTCCTGGGCGATGATAGAACCATCATTTGTGAAGTATTGCATGGTAGTAAGCTACAGGGTGTTTCAACCGTGTAGGCTAGTAACAAAATGCATAGGCCATAAAAAAGATATGGCTCCGCAATAAAAATATACATCCTGTTGGAGACCGCAGATTCGGAAACCAGTCGAATCAGTAATACTTGACCAACAACACCAGAGACTTATTCTGCTCACATCGGGAGATATAAAGTGTTATGGTTTCAAAGTGTTACTACTCTGTACTGTGCTGTGTGTGTGCGAGTAACAGGCGCGTCCGTGCGGGTCAGTGCTTGGATAATTTATTCATTGCAGACGACGATGGTAGTCGTGAGTCGTCTTTCGGTCACGTGATCCTTCTTTTTTTCGCTTGTTCCTTCCCGTTCTCATGTTATGCTGCACTGTGCAGTGTGTATTCTGTATTAGGCTGATATAATTAGACCCTTCGGGACTACGCTGTGCCGTACCGGTATAGCCTAGGCTTATATTATTTTAACCGACATTGGAATTAGCCTAACGTTGAATGCATGAAAATAAATAACAGGTTAAGAAGTCACAGAGAACTTGCAGCTCTGAGCTAGCCCGTAATTTGGTCCATTTACGAATTTTATGATCTGTTTTTTGTGCTGTGATTGCTGCTAGGTTACGGTACGGTACAAGGTCTTAAGTACCGGTAGTTTTCAGGCTGTGACTGCTTCTACTGTCAGACTGTGTACGGTAGCTCTGAGCTTGGGAGGGCTGTTGATTTGATAAGGAAGACAGGGTACGGTACCGTGCAGCGTACCGTACCTGTACTGTGTAGCCTTTGGTCGAAGATTCATTGTCCGTAACAGTTAACATTAGTTAGAGTTTGAGGATTACCATAGAATGTTCCACTATGTTGGGGCTAAACAGGCAGCAGGTTTGAATGTAGTAGTAAGTTCTACATTCTGTTTTAGACCTTTGCCATACAGCATAGGATACGGTAACTTAGCACTGAGCAAGTAAATATAATGGTACCGGTCGTTTTTCTATTATGAGGCACCTTGGACGCCTTGGTCAGTTGGTGTACGGTACGCTCCATCCTCGTAAGTTAAGTTACCGGGTCTAGAGATCTTTAGTACCATATTCTGTATATACAATATAAATGTCATCGAAATGAAAACTGGCAAAATATTCTCATCCCAACTGGGGCAGAGGGGGCGCCAATGCTGCAAGCATCTGGCATTGTCTCCCGGGTTAGAATGATTCACTCTGCACTTGCAACATGGAAAATTTTTTATGATAATCAGTACCGGTATATGGTACTAAACTTCATCATACCCAAGTTACTCACAATGCGCACGCAGCTGTCCAGCACAATAGTTTAGGACAAAAATGAGGCATATACAACAATAAAAGAAAGACTTTCAATACCGAATATTGCCATGCATTATGAGCAACTCAATGTACCATGCCTCTGAAATCATCCAAGGCATTTTCTCTGAGAAACTGTCAACACACCTCCCTTTTGACAGGAAGACATATTCACTATTGGTTGGAAGTCAAATTGTAAGCTTGTCAATTCGTACCCGAAAAATAGCATGTACTGTCTAGGTCAATTCGTACACAGATGAAATTTACATTTGATTGACTGCCATAAGTCTGGCTGCCCATCGTCTGGCTGATTTATCCATAGCAGTGCTTTTGTGAACCACTGTGCACTGATGAGACATCAAGCAAATTTCTTACATGTATCGTATTTTGCGGCGTATAAACACCTCCGTGGTAATGGTCGCAAAGGGTCATTTTTCTAAAATTTTGCTATTTTGCACACAGATATGACGCAGCACCGTAATAGTCGCAAAGCGCCCGTGAACGACTCCTCAAAAACGAAAACACACGCTGCGCCTTATCAAACGCGAAAGTAATAACGTACAGTAATTCATTAACTCAGATGCATGGAACGAGCGCACTGTCGTTTTTGTCCAGGTGTGCAATGTCGTTTTTGTCCAGGTGTGCAATGTCGTTCCGACCGATGACCGTAAAACATCGTTTTTCTCTCTTCAAAGTGTCGCGGTGGATTGTTGAAGCATGGGAACAAGTGAGCTCGGAGTGCGTAGTGAATGGTTTTAAGTAAGCTGGTATATTTTACTTCCTTTCAGACAAAATTGAAATGCCCGCTTCTAAGCCGATCGTTACAAACCAATCACCTTTGTATGATCTGTTTTCGTCAGACACCGAAGACGAAGAATTTGAAGGGTTCTGATTTAATTTCGCCATTTCTTGTTGTTGTAATTATTGTTAATCGAGATACAAATTTTGCATTTTAATACATTGCCTTCCAAGACGTCATGTCGTGAATATAAACAAAACATATTTAACGGAAGCAGTTTCTACAATAGTACAAAACATTATCACAGACACAGTGTGAAAATGTACAATTGTGGAACTTCCTTAATTGATTGATTTTGTTGATTAAAGGGTGCCGTCGAATGCGTCATTGTCAAAACGTCAAAGTAATTCGCACCGAACCTTCCGAGTTTAAATTCCTTAGGGGGGTATTTAAAACAATATATTATTGGCGATAAAATAATTTATTTTTTTTTATAAATCAGGCTTTTAAATACCAAAATATATTTTTCGATGTCACAATTGTAGATTTTTCCTTGTTTTGTTAATTTAAAGGCTGGCGTCGATTGCGTCATCGTCAAAACGTCAAAGTAATTCTCGTCGAACTTGCTAAGTTTAAATTCCTTGTTTTGTTAATTTAGAGGCTGAATTTAGAGTTTACATTTCCTATTGCGCCGTTTTGCAATGAATGATATAATACTGGTCGTTCCGATTGATGATCACACATGATCGGATCGTCATCAAATTAAATCGCATGTATGACGGGTACCAATGAAAATTCACTAATGTCTGCAAGCAAAAAAGGTCAAGCATGTGCCAGGTACACGATAAATTTGGGTGCAGTCTATTATCAATTTAATTCAAATAAAACGCTTCACAAGTCGCTGTGGGCCGGGGAAAAAAACAATACATAACGTATAAGTCTCAGAAACAAAAGTTTTGGAAAAAAGTAGCGACTTATCGACCGCAAAATACGGTAATCATCCTCAGATATCAAGCAGATTTCTCACATATAATCATCATCAGACATCAATGAGATTTCTCACATATACGTATAATCATCATCCCTAATGGGATTCGAACCTAGGTCAGTTTGATGGGAGATGCATAGTTTGAAGCACATTTCCAACAATTTATCAATCGATCTCTGATGCTGCATGTGAGCAGGTCAGACTAAGTTTTGATTTCAACAGTCTGCCAACAGGACAATATCGGAATTTGGTGTCCGGTCGAATGAATGCTAGTGCCGATAGTACCTAAAAAGTCTTTAAAAAGGGTATAAGGCGAGAATATGACTTGTATGACCATATGGCGAACGATGAGCCCTTCCTCCAGAAACCGATTCCAAGTCAGGAATTGAGGTTTTTGACCTGATCGTTTTGCTGATCTTTCCTGTGCATGGATATGATTGTTTAAAGAAGTATAACTAGATAAACAGCAGTTTTGTGAACCATTTTGCGTCAGCAAGGACTTTACCGATATGTGCTAATCAAAATTGTTAATTCTGTTAACTAAACCATAATTCTTATTTTGAGTTTTTTTTTTTTTTTGATTTTTTTTTTAAATTCATTTATTTCACACTGTAAAGGTAGTACATTTTATTATTTTACCTGAACTTTTTTTCTTCAATTTATAGTTATCAAATACCGAATATTTAACTAGAAAATGACTAGGGAATTGTGTATCAATCCAAGGTATACACCTCTACCATCCGTGCACGATGAACAATCTGAACCTGAATCCTCTGAACAACCACCGAGCTACAGTGAGGCAACTGTGAATCCTACAGCTCCTGACAACTTGGAAAATAGTAACGTCAATTCGTCTGAGATACCGAAATGGACTGGACAGGCGACATTTGTACCTCCATCTTATGAAGCGGCAACCACCTTGCCTACATACAAAGATGTCGAGCAGCTAAAAGAAGACGAGGCTCGTTTCAAATTAATCGATGAAATGTTTCATTTATCGGAATCAGTGAATTCAAACGAACCTCGATTGAATGGGATAGAAATTGGTACTGACTGCCTTTTCATCTTTGCTTTCTTGGTTGCTTTCCTATTCAACTGGATCGGACTTTTTGTGGGTTATTTGATCATGTATAACTTAGCTGGTAGATATGGAGCCATGTCTGGATTCGGTATGTCTATGGTAAAATGGTTGACCTACATCAAATATTCCAGCTGCTGTGATAACTATTTGATTAATCAGCATGATTTCTTATGGTGGCTGTTTGTTTTTGTCTCATTTGTGCTGATGGTGAAAGGAATGGTTGGTTGGATGGCTGTAAGAAGACTTCGATACTCTCATCCTGATCCCACTGAAGAAGATGCCAGATTTGTTATGATTGAATAAAGTGAATTTGTTTAGAAGAAAAACTTGTGATCAAACTTGTAAATTGCCCATAGAATTGCGATTTATGCGGGTCTAGTGAAGTTTAGTACCAGTACCATATTCAATTTTTTTAGTCATAATGAAGTAATAATCCATCAGTAGTTAACAAAAAGAAATATATGGAACGGGCTATCTTGTTGTTTTTTTTTGTTTTTTGCCTTTATTATTATAAATTCTGCTTAGATTAGGAATATTTATTGTAGTAATATATCTTGGGGCAGCACAAACAGTGTGCATGTCTTTTTGGTTTGTTTACGTTTAAATCGAACATTCCATGAAGTAGGTTAGTTAGATCAGGGTTGCAAATAACACGAGAGTACGAGGGCCTTACTCTCGGCTATAATTAGAGTCTTCGTGTGGGTCTAGTGGAGTTTAGTACCGGTACCATATTCAATTTTTTTTAGTCGTAATGAAATAATAATCCATCAGTAGTTAACAAAAAGAAATATATTGAATTGGCTAACTTGTTGTTTTTTGCCTTTATTTTCATAAATTCTGCTTAGGTTAGGAATATTTCTTGTAGTAATATATCTTGGGGCAGAACAAACAGTGTGCATGTCATTCTGGTTTGTTTGCATTTAATTCGAACATTCCATGAAGTAGGTTAGTTAGATCAGGGTTGCAAATAACACGAGGGTACGAGTGCCTTACTCTCGACCTTAACAAGAGTTTTCAAATACTCTGTATATAACTTTATAACATAAATATTTTTTTCATAAATGAGAGTATCTACTTGTTCACAAATTTCTTTTACAATTGTTTAAACCAATCTTGATTACTTTCAATGAACTAAACTCAGAATGAAAACCTTTTATAGTGTTATAGTTAAAGTGTAGTGGTGAAATGAAAGTTTTTTTTATATATACAAAACTATCAGGATTTATTTTGAAATGCTCACAGGTTGAAAATCGCGAGAGTATGGCGTACTCTCGTAGAGGAATCCTCATTTGCTTCCCTGTTAGATGAAGTATTGGTGTGCTTTTATGAGTACTGGATTTCAATTTCTGTCTGACTGTGTTTATACATTAAATACGTCTAAAATATGGATGCATTTTGTTTATAGTTTGTGTCAAAATTTTCCTTTTAGCAACTTCACATTTGCAGTCTTGCATATTGCATTACTTCAGTAACAGGACATCTCTTGTTATACTGTAGCCAGTTTGGTTTTCAACATTTTGAATAAATTTCATCCTGTTCTTCCATTATTGAATAAAATAGCCAATGATATATATAATGTATTTGAAATTTTTGAAACAACTTTGGATTTTGCTGAGCATATTGCCACATATTATTGTCAAAAATGCAATTCGAACCTTGTGTTATTAAAAACCGCAATCCTATAAACTTGTAAGGAATTTAGTTCAGACTATATGCTATCGATTTAGTTCAGTATATGCTATTGCTGGACTGCACCTTATGGTACAACCCTTAATTACATATAGGTATACTTGGCAAAGCATTAATCAACTCAAATTTCATGGAATCCTCTATTTTGTTATCAGTCCTGTTGCTTTAGTCAATCATTTGCTTGACTTCCGCTTTTTTAAAACTGCTGTCATATTGTGTGTGATATATAAATAATCAAGTTTATCAATTTTTCTGTGCCATAATACAAGATCTGCGAATTGTTTATGGTTCGTAATAATTGTATATAATATACTGCCCTGAGTACCATATCATTATAGTACACTGAACGACTGAAGTATCAATTGATTATTTAGGTTTTCAATTATGTAATAGCCACATTGCGAATTCGTTGTACAGTGTAATCTGTGACATTTTCTCACATCCATTAATAAAAATTAAGATTGCACAATTCAGTAGGTTTCATCATTAGTGGAGTTCTGTTGTTGTCCCACATCAGAAATGCCCTGATTCAACTAACCCAGGACTCGAATTCACTGAGTCAATGAGAGTTATCTTCAGGGTGGCAGAATATTGGCATTCTACGAGTATCATTATGTTCATGTCATTTTCTTCGGGTGACACAAAAAGCTTCTAAACCATCCACTCTGCTATCTCATAGTAGTATTGATGATTTTGAACCTTCTTGTACAGTTTAATTATTATCTGACACTTAAAAAGACATTTTATAGTCTTGGACTTCTAACCAGAGATATATATTGAAACATTTCCCTATTTGTGAAATTTTATCCTGATGGACCAATTTCCTTTGGGGGATAGGGTAGCGGAGTAGCTGGTATTTTGCTAGTCTGGCTTATCTCTTACCACGGCAGAACTTTTTTTTTATTTCTTTGTATAATTGACTGCCTTTCTGAGATGTGATATTATAAATAACAGTAAGTTACATATTATGGTATTATTATTTTACTTCTTATTTTGGTGTTTGTTTGAATATATTATGATTGTACTATGTACTGTAGCACTTTTAATCAGGAAAACATCTGTAAATTGAAGTTGGTTTATTACTGAATTGAGAAAGATAACTTTCAGAATCCTTGTTATCATGGGAGATTGGTATGCTTTATTTCAATACTAGTTTTATGAAAAAAAACATTGAAATTCCTAAGTCTAACTGGAAACTGCTGTTAATTATATATATCCTTATTGGTAATTTTTATTTTAAATAGGTTTTTCGGAGCTATTGCTTAATTGAATTAATATTATTGTCATGATCAATATACTCTGATGGTAAAAAGATTATAGGAAATTTGAACTTAGTTTGTGTTTTTTCTTGTATTGCATTTTCATTGACTTAATAATATATATGACTGGTTTATAGTATAATTTGTGCAAAAAAACTTTATTTGTACAGATAGATCCCTAATACAACCATAATTGGGAATGGCACATTTTAATACCTTCTGATTGGAAGGATTCAATTAAGATCAAAAACAGAATGCCATTCCCAATTATGTACCTACTTTTTCTGATTTTCGTTTCTTCTTCTTATAATCTTGCTATTGTAAATGTACTGAATTGTATCTTGCTCTATTTAGATTCCTAATATGATCGATTGCCATATATGCAATTCAAGTAAACTTTATCCACTGTCAGTGTATCGTTTCGCCAATTGGTGAAAATGTCTTCTCGATCAAGATCACGAAGTCGGTCACGTTCCGGAAGTCGTAGTCCGTCCTATAAGAGATCTAGAACAAGGTATGTCTTTTCTACACTATGGTAGTTGCAGTTTTTCATTGAAAAATGTTTCTAAATAAAATTCTAAAGACAATTTCGTTCAAAGCATCTAAACTTCTTATTAGTCAGAGAATACTCTCGTTGTTTTTTTTGTTTTAACCTTCATATTATATTAAATTTGTGAATCATATTGTGCCGAATTTTGGCAGGAAATGTTGTTTTTGTTATGCATTTTTCACCTTTTGTGTCAAAATCATGATTTGATTCAATTTTTTTTCATTCTAAATACATTCTTAAAATAGTCTTTATTATTATATAGTAGTAAAAATGTGCATTATGATAGGTTAAGTAGTACATTTAATGCAACTGATGAACTATTTTATTCAAATTTGCTTATGAGTGCAATTATTTAAATGCATATTCCAGCAATTATAATACTTGTATACTTGATCCACGAATTTTAATGGCTCCATGTTGTCATGAATCAAGCATATTATAGGGCATCAAAGTCTGTCCGTTATCAGTGTCCAATAAGTGTTGTCATGTACAACTCGTCAACTATACTATCCAATGAACCGAAAAACAATATTTTTGGTTACAAGAGTGATTGCTTTTTAAAATTGGGTCATAATAAGGAAAATGTATGGATTCAAAAATGGAGCAATGAAGATCTGTGGCCCATATTAAACAAAAGCATAATTTGACACAAGTTCTCGGCACAGGAAATTTTTGGTGTCTCCGATATTCACTGTTTGAACTTTGAGTGTGTCTATATTAATCTTCAAGTATTAGCTCTTAGTGTAGATTATAGCTATGTCCTTATTCGAATAGTTGAATATTCTAGAATTGTGATCAAAAGTTTTTTTTTTTTCGATTACTTGTTAATTTATTCATTTTGAAATGATTTGTGCAATCTTGTTATACCGTAGGCCAAATTTTATAACATAAAACTCTTATCTGCAAAATATTGTTAAATATATATGCAATTTCATTTATTTGATATCTTGTTCATTATTTTGTTTATATGGTAAAGTTTGAATACCCTTTAAACTCAAATTTTAAGGATAATTTCAAAGATTAGCACTCAGGTAATGTCTTTAAAATATTTCAGGAATATCAGAGATGAATCTATCAGTCCGATAAGAACAGCGAGTGGAGCAAATCTTCGAACACCCAAGTTGTACAATAACAATAATTTATTGGGATACAACAGGAACAATAATTATCAGAGGAATAATTATAACAATTACAACAACAGAGGATTTCAGAGATACAATAACTATAATAATTATGGGAACAGGTGTGTTTATTTGTGCTTGGTAAACAATAACTATATGTGACTGGCAGAATGTCTGTTACTCAGACACCCGCAGAAAATGAGTTCGATCAGGAGTAATTTTAGCAAGTGAGATAATTTCAATATATATCTCCCGCTAGTAGATAAAAATGTATCTTTTTGAGTGTTTGGTACTAACCAAACTGTAGAAAAAGATTCAAAATCATCAATACCACTATGAAATAGCTGTATTGATGGCTTTGAAGCTTTTTGTCCATTCAAACATAATGGCTAGAACATTTCAGACTTCTGAAGAAAAAAACTCTCTTGCCCGAGCCAAAGAGCTTTTTCTTTTGCATTTTGAATACTAGTCACAAGAAGAGTATTGTTTTAGTAAATAAATATCTTCTTTATCGTTATTCGTCAAATTAAAAAGTATTCCATTTTTATTTACTATGGTTTCTTTGCGAAGATACTCAATGAAAACATATTACAATTCACAAAAATACCTGAAAGACTCCGTAACTTCATAACCCCAAATCATGTATCCTTTATGTACATTGTATCATAAAATACAGACAATTGAAATTCGAAATTGACTTTCTTCATTTGAGGGCAATATTCAATAGTTTATGCATTTGTTATCTCCAAAATTAAGATAAATTGTATTTTATTGAACTATGACTTATTAAGGTGGAATAGAGGAAGAGGGTATTATAACAGAGGAGGTTGGCAAAACAGGAATCAGTGGAATAATTATCAACCAAGAAGTCGATATCATTCTCGAAGTGATAGGTCCAGGTCAAGATCACGATCTCGTGGAAGGTTTGTAGTGTATTTATACATCTTTATATAAAAAATTTTTCTATTTGATATAAATTTTATATTCTAATTAATCTGTATTCATTGCTTTTATGTCAAAAGCCAAATTTAGCAGATTTTTCATTACGAAATAATAACGTGAAATTGTAAAATGTATTGAGTTCACAACATGTTCTAATTAATTTTCATCATCAGTATATAATACGAAGAAATGGTGGCACAATATATGCCAACTGTTACAGTGTTCCTGTTAGCGCAATCAACCTTCAACTTCGGTGCTAATAATTGAATTATTCGAATTAGTTGACATTGAGCCTGTGGAAAAAGTTTAAAAAAGGCCTAACTCCTGCTCCATGTTTTTGAAACTTCCGACTTCCCAGACTTACAAGGAGCAATCATTCTTTAATCTTCATGTCATAATTATCTATGTTTAATATTTTAAGGGATATCTTATATGAACCAGGTTAAGTGATTTGACATTGAGCATAAATTTCATGTTGTTAACACATTGTAATGTAAGTGGTCATTGGAAAAATTGGGCAAAATTCATTGTGTTGTGTGCAGAAAAATGTAGAATCGACGAACTGGTATCTTTGATTGGAAACATTTCTCCAATTCCATATCTCTGACTCTGCAGCTCTGACTATAGTTCGAAAGAACAAGAAAATTATTGATATGGCCTTTTGAGCATGTTAATCATTTGTAGCAATATGTTGATTATACTTATTATGGGGAATTTTAGCATTATCATGATTCAAGAAGAAACTATATTGGTTTAGTTTAAACAAAATTAATAATGATGCAACTTATGTTCGAAGTAATGAAAGAGAAGGTGATAGAAATAGAATCTAGTTTTCCTTCAGATGTTTAAAATTTCAATGTTTTCTGGATGGATGGGCGAAATGGATTATGAAACTTTTATTCATAGTCTTATTTAAATTAGTAATTGACATTCGAACTTTTTGTGTATTCACTTCAGCCCTGTTATCCTGCTTCCATTTTTTCAAATATTTTGCCAAAAATATGTATTGCCCTTCTCTTCGTGGTCCCACTATTACCTGGGCTGGACTATGACCTATCGAAAGCTTGTGTAATAAACTTGTTTGAAAATGAAGAATAAGATTCCCTGTTTCAAGAATCCTCAGTACTAAAGTCATAACGAATCCATTCTCACAAGGACAGTGGAACATATGATACGGAAGTTTCAGGGTTCAAAGTCAGGAACCAGATTCCTGTACAAACAGCCATTCTGCAGTACAATTGCGAGTCGCGAGCCTACACTTATTGTGATACTGATTGCATACGTCGATCCACAATCATTGATTTTCAATGACTTGACGCACGTTCCAATCATGATAAGGAATGTGAATTCAGTGCTGTATGTTGTATAATATTACCTGACAGTGAAATTATCGTCCATTCGTTGACTGCATTATGCTGAATGCATCATGCTAAATCACGCTTGATTAGAGCATAAAAGCATTTAACACTCTTGTATGGCAGACATCAGAACGGGGCATGGTACTGATATAATAATATTAGCAAGAATATATTCTGCTATTCCAGATTCACGGAATTTTGAATTTTGGCACCTTGAAATTTCGAGGTAATTTGTCATAGTTTAGATTGTTTGGAAATATATATCAAGCAGTATATCATTGCTATTAAAATGCTATATTTGTATTCGAAAATCTGGCTAAAAATTATTACCAAGATTTTCTATTCCATAATTGTGGAATTTTGAATTTTTTCTGCTCGGTAAAGAGAAAGGAACATGTGGATATGTCTTAAAATTTCAAGGTAATTTTTTGATTCGTTGGAGGGATATTTCTGGCAATATATCATTGCTAATGAATTAACTCATTTTCATTTGGAAATCCTAACAAGTATCAGTAAGTTCAATGAAAAAATTTAATTAGAAAAAAAGCCTTATCATTTTCACTCCAGACAATTGGTTTACATACACTGTTATTCGGACGTAACACACATGTATCTGTTAGATCTCGGGCTGGCCTAAAACGAAAACGTACCTTACTCCCTTATAGTGAGGTTTTGCAGAGTCAGCAAATTATGCAGGATTGAAGCCTCATTCAAGGCTCTTGTGCGACTGGTACCAGAACATAACCATGATACTGATATTAACAATAAGAAAATGATCAAACATGGGCACAGGACTGTTGGACCATACACTGGGGGATTTTATGGTGTATTTTATAGGAATTGTGCAAATAGAATAGTAAAATCTGTGAAATGCAAACTTTGCCGCATCGTGGGTAGTTCATAACATGACCTCATGAAATATATCTTTTATTTGTATTATTGATAACTTTCACTTAATTATCAACTCTTATAATATCTTGCTTCTTTTGAATCAATTTTCTTATATGTTGGAATTCTTTCCTTGGGTGTCTTAGTAACAGAATACTGTTAACTGACATACCACCAGTCCAGGATAACGAAAAGTTTACGCAATTATGAGGATAGTACAGGCAATAATTTAAGGAGGGTTAAAAAATGAAATCTAAGTCAGCATTTTTATATTTTTTTGCTCTAGATCTCGATCATATTCTCGCTCAAGGTCAAGAAGTCGCAGTCGTTCACGATCTTATGACAAGAAACGAAGAAGTAGAAGCCGGTCATACAGTCGGTCAGATAGGTATGATATTTTGGTGTGTCGTAATTGAAACTTGACTAGCATTAATACCGGTAGTACGATCCATACTACTGCGTGTGTATGTTTGGGCATTATTTGATCCCTGGTGGCGCCGAAAAGATTAAAAACTGTTTCAACACTTTTTCAATTATATTCAATTATATAAAATGATTTTTACATTTGTCACTATCACTATGTCACGTCACTGTAAAGTGTCTAAATTTCGACAGGAAAAGTGTCGTACAGTTGTACAAAGCTAATGTCAGCAGTTGAGCGATACAGAAACTATTTTATCATCCACTCTCTTATCCTTGACGGTGATCATAACTTTTGTCTCAAGTTAATGATTTTAAATTATTATAGAGACCATGATCGCATAGCAGGGGCAACTGCATATGATATGATCTGCTTCATACCATACAGTAGCATAAAGGTACTCCCAGAAAGAAATTTTATTTAGTCAAGTCCAGGCATCGAATGCACACAAATGATCCATTAGTCGCTCATATTTTACGAAACATGCGCTCTCAATTTTTCTGATTTGGTTATTTGATAACTATTTTTAAATCTTGTAATTTCTGTTTGAGCAGGAGTAGATCTCGATCCAAGTCCCGATCAAAATCAAGAAGTGCTTCACCGAGAAAAAAAAAAGATGACAGTCCAGCACGAGATGATTCCAAAGTAAATAAGGACCAAACAAAAATACGGGCTTCTCAAAAAAGGTATGTTTTGTTTTTGGTTGAGATGATCTGTGATATGGGTTAGCTAGTGGAATTTTTTTCTGCATGGAGGGCTAATATGTACATAATTTAAAAATTTTTTACACTTTTTCGGATCAGACCTTGAATCATTTGTTATTTTGGTAATTAAATGAGATAGCTCATAGATATCTTTATCCTCCTTTTTAAATTTTATCATAGCTCTGAGGCTTCACAATCTCTTGATGACTCTTATGAAAAAGCACCTAAAAAATTGGAAACCAACCTTGAGAAAGCTCCTGATAATGCTCTTGGTAAAAGTCGTTGGGAAACTCCGGAACATTCTGCAGAGGAAAAGGATAAGAATGTGACTGACATGGATGTTGATTTGAAAGAGGTACTTTTTACAGGTTTCCTTATTCGAGTAAACAAATATTCTCTAATTGAAATTGAGAGTAATTTTGTTTTTCAATTATTTTGATTTAAATTGGGTTATTTTTCTGTAATATCTTGTTATATGCAAAATTTTTAAGACTTCGTCGCAAATCGGTCAAATATCAGCAGTTGCACTCATCTGAAATGCTGAAGCATTCTATTTATAAAGTGAATTTTCAATATAAAACTCGTTGTTTCTCTATTGTTTTTTTGTTTTTTTATCTGTATTCACTCAGAGCAAGGTTTTAGGAACCTTTCAATAATAAGAGTTATCCAAAACCACTGTTGTGCAAAGAGCTATATGAGGGCAGAAACGAAGTCTGAAAAACCTTCATTCCCAAAAGAAACTTATTGACTCCAGCTTCAGAAGCTAGCAAATCCACGTGACCGGGAAAGCAGTGTGAAGGCAATGAATTCCAAATCACAGAAGTTCGCACAAAAAAACTTCTTGCATAAAATTGTCTGTGACACTGTGGAAATTCCACAGTGAACTTTTTTAGTAAAACATTGAAGAATACCACAGAGAATTAAGAAATTAGATGTGAAATTTTTAAAACTTCTTTGCTTGGATATATTAGAGATACTTTTTATATTTACTGTTTAAGGATAAGATATTTGACCAATGGGATGATGATAAACTACGAGCCTATTTGTTGAAATCAAAAGCCAAAAAATTGGTGAAAGACGGTAAAAATTTAGCAGAAGGTACCCAAGCAAATCCGCCGCAACCATCACAACAAAGTACAACTTTGAAACCTAAGAAAAAGAAGCGCTCAAAATCGAGCGCTGAATCTCCAGTTAAGGAAACTCGTGGACGAAAGAAAAAGCGCTCAACGAAGAAATCTAGGTCATCATCTACATCGTCATCATCAAGCAGGTGAACGATATTGATAAAAAATATATTATTAAGTTAGTGTTAAGCAGTGTTAATGT
This sequence comes from Styela plicata, assembly GCA_963675895.2. Lineage (NCBI taxonomy): Eukaryota > Metazoa > Chordata > Ascidiacea > Stolidobranchia > Styelidae > Styela > Styela plicata. Next base: position 11,974,574 of record OZ023143.1, on the reverse strand, counting down.
TAATGGTTCAGCTTTTTTATCCATTCGAATTGAATGATATAGATTAGTCTGATTTCTAATTTGTGAATTTTTTTTATTTTATCTTTGGTTTTGTGTGAGCCTTCATTATGCCAGTTGTTAACTTCAATATTGAAAGTGTGAATTGTGTTAATTAGCACCCTTTTTTGTTAAACTTACATGCTTTTACATGCTGTACTATTATTAATATGCAGTCAATTCGAATTTGATAATAAATAAATAATGTATATCATTATTGATTTTTAATTGGCTTATTTATTACAGTTCTTCATGGAGTCCTATACATGAAGCCCACAAGAACGATAACAAAAATAATAATGAGCGAACAAAACAAGATGATGACAAGGCAGCTAATATAGCGAATCAGCAAATATATTCCCAACAACAGAATTACTCTATAAGGTAAGATGATGTTTCTTTAGTTGTTAAAGGAAATTTTAGTTTCCAAACTATCTACATTTACCATCTCCAATATGCAATATGCATGGGTAGACCTGCTCATTAGCCACAATAGATTTATTTCTCCATGATTCTTAAAGCTATACTCCGTACCATGATATGCATTGATTGGAGTATTGATTTCTTTTTGTCAGTAATGTGCTGTGCGCTTGCTTAGTCTGAATGCATTGCATCACAGTTTCAAATTTAAAATCAATATCACAGTACGCAGTACATCAAGTGTTGCTTTATTAAAGTAAATTCTTTATTGCAATGGATTTGTTCGATATTAATTTTGAAATTTGATGCAACGTACTAACATATTTCCATTGAACAGATGACTATTTAGTTGTATTATGAATTCCTAATTTGAAATATCTTACAATTCGTAATAAACTTTCAACCACTGTATATTTGTTATGCGATGTATATCCCAGCCTATTCAAGAGAAATTTGTTGAATAGGAGTCACTGATGGATTGTGCCACCACTAGATCTCCCTGTGCCTCGTTAACCAAATTAAAATTTTGTATTGGGAGTTTGTTGGACAAATATTCTTTTGTCAATTATAAGTTACAGATGAACGATGCCTCTGTGGCACGTTCCATCTGTGTCTCATGCTTAACGAAATAAAATTCCTGATTCTGAGAGCTTGGCCATTTATTGTAAAAGATATCAGGACAACTTTTTGATGTCATGCTGATCATTTACTTCCACAGAAATATAATTGTATAATACGTCTCATTTAATTCTTGAGTTTTCCAACTTTATTCCTTGAGCGACAAAAGTAATGACTTACTCTTAAATTCTGCTTTACATCATGATATCACTGTACAAGTACTTGGATATACTAAAAATAAGTGGTTGTTCAGAAGAATGCACTCTGAAAAGCACACCGTAGTTTTGGCTGCTATGAAACTTAACAACAATATATTGTTCCACACGGATTAACTTGCACAATAATGAATAACCTTACTACGCTTCAGCACAACTAGTGTTATTCTACTTGTTCTCAATGGCAGGAAGTACCATACACTAATACAGTCTGTTAAATTATTCATATCACATTTAAAAGAACTACCGGTATTGATAATCCTGTAATACCAACCTTGTTTTGTGTTGATTTTTAGATATCACCAATAGTAATTGTATACGTTTTCGTAAATACAAATGACTAGGTACCAGAATTACCGGTAGTATTTTTATTTCATATTGCGTATATTCTAAAAAGACTTGTTTCTCAGAAAAATCAGTAGAAAATGAGAAATTTGTTGCAAATTGTCCCTGGGATCAAAAAGGAGTAATGAATTTTAGGAGTTTGAATTCTCTGCAATCTGCATTTTTTCGACATCCCACAATTTGGAATATTATCTTGTTAAGAAGTTAAATACGCCTCAAGGGCATAATGTGGAACATCTAACATAGTGGAATATACTAGTAGAGTATAAGATAATATAAAACCTCCCTGTTAATATCCCTAAATTATGGAACAAGCTAATATGTCTGATTTAATAAGTTCAATTTATGTTATTCGATTTGTGACTCGCAGATATGTACTTTATAACATCACACTATAATGATAACCTTACACCTCTAGTCGATTAGTCTTTTTTTGCTTTGGATTAATCATTACTTCTCATACTCGTGTTGTTTTCTTCATGTGAACAAAAAGCTTCAAAACCAATCAACACTGCTATTTCACAGCAGCATTTTAAGTTTAAGTATATCGTGAAATACTGCCCATTTGTTCAGTTGCTGACATTTTGTCGTTTGTTTTGGTCGTTGATATTCAATTTTTTTCTTCATTATATATATATATATATATATGCTGCTGATGCTATAAGGATATATCGTTGTGATGTTTCATATGTAGCCTAACTTTTTCAAAGGAACCGTTGAAGTGATGTAATATTACGAATAAGATTAAAAAATTTTGTGCAATGAAACCTGGTATTTTTTATTTATTTTATGAAATGTGTCCAAATCATATTACATTTTATATTTTTTCGAATTACAGACTTGACCAATTTCCATTTTTGTTACCATTTATTGTGATCAAATAAAAAACGGATATTGGAATGGACATGATATTTTTACCATGGTAGTCACATTAGTAAAATTTAGTGTTGATATCGTCTGGTAACCGTTGAGTAATTTTCAAGGTAAATTCAAGGAAAAAGGTAGTATAATTGTTGATGTGCAATTTGTTAACATTTTAATAAAGGGTGGAAATTTTATTTTCTGTTTTTTTTCTCAAACTAAGGAATCTATATTTGTTGTTTTTGGGGAATTTTGCCTGTGTTGAGTAAAAAGATTAAACTGCCTTTTAAGGGTTTTTCAATAGGCCAATTTTCAAAGTATGTGTCCGATTCGCTTTCAGCACATGTTAGTCCTGCCATTGAAAATTTCGCAGTCTCTTCATAAATTTTCCCTCTTGATATGAAAGTTAACATTTTTGGTATTGTGGTTTGTATTTCACATGCTTAACAAATATCTTGCGGATACCAACTGTTGGGGAAAACTATCCTAAATAATAATAACATTTACATACTAAATATAAATTTTTGTTTTATATATCATGTTTGTGTCTAACAGTTCGGAGAAGACTCAAGCGGTGCAATATCCATTCAGTCACATTGGAAAAAAAGCTGTAAACACCCCTGAAGAACAGCCAGTTCAAGGTACACTTGTAATAATAAATAATAATTTAAATTCAGGAAGTATGTTAGATCGTTATACTGGAAACTATTCTTGTATTGTTTTTTCCATATGTATTATGGTATTATTGAAGAATACTCTAGTTATCAAACATGCCGATTAGGAGTGTGCCACTTGTTTTAGAAAACTTGTCCTGATCACGATTGGTTAACTATTTTTTTTATCATATATCAAGATGCAAAAAATAGGTTATACTGAATTTGTCTTGCTATACTAGTTTTAAATGTTTTACAAAGTATTGATGCTTATTGACGCCAGTGAAATATTTGAAATGTATGGTGATATAAAAAATTAAGGTAGTAAACGCACTGAACGTCGCAGACATCAGCTGCTTTGTTACGTAGACTTTTGAACAAAGTAGATCTTTTCTGAAGAGAATTCAGCAAATATGGCTGTTTTAATATGGTAATAACTTAATATGGAATGATTCAAGATTTACAAAACAAGAGCGTTTTTTATTGATATGGGAGAAAAGAATATTATGAGTTCAGACATGCGAAAGAAAGCAAGATTTTGATGTCATAGGTGTGGGTATCGTTATCGAGGTAGTTAAAATTTGTTTTAAAATGAAAATTTTGACTCAGCTACGCAGTGTGCGCAAAAAATTGAAAAAATTAATTTCAATTTTGTATCAATTTTTTTTTTTTGAAAATATTTAATTCGGAAAATTTTTTGTTACATTCTATTGGGTTTGTTTGGTCATGCAATTGTTTCTTACGATGCTTAATATTTCACAGCTTTATCACAGCAATATCCGACACCAGTTCCAATACCACAAACTCAACCACAACAGTTGGGAGAGATGCAAATTATAGGGCCTGATGGTGTGCCCGTAAAATTGGTCCCAACCTCTGTGATGGGGTCAGATGGAAAAATGATGCAAGTCATGCAAATACAGCCTACAACGATGGCCCCACAAATGCCGCCCGCTGTACCATCCGTACCCATCACCCAACCAACGGTTTATCCTGTTGCTGTTCAAGCGAAAGCGCCATCAGATCAAGCTACAGAAAGTTATAATCAGATGATTGAAAGTATAAACAAAGGAAATTTTGTTGATGATCCTAGGAAACCAGAAGTTGATGAAAAATTGGAGAACTCGCTGCAAGCTCATATAAAATCAGAAGAAGTTGGTTATGACGCAGGAGATCACATGTCCAGTTTAAAAAAGGTATAATGCTCTTTAATAATGTGATTATCAAATTGATTTTTGTATATTTTTGTATACTTTTGATTTTGTATATTTTGAAAAAGAATCCATCATACTTATCACGAATAATGATGTGCTATATTGGCAATTTAAACGACACCTGCTTGATCCACATTTTTTATAAGCACAAGATTTGTGCCAACAGCAAGTCTGTAGCGTGTAGTACCATTCTGAAACTGAACGGAGAACGCATGATTTGAAAAAAGACACGAATATTACTCGCGCTGAAACTCTCGTTACTCTAGCACGAATTTGTATTTGACTACCACGCAACTCTCCGTTCCTGTATTTTTTGTCACTTGCATAGACGCTAATACAACAGTCGCGAGTTTTTCATCTAACAGGTTTAAGCATACTAATTGTTTCTACCTCACAAACCCAGTAAAACACATTTCTCACAGTCTTCTTTGGTTAAGTATGATTCATTGACAGATAGCAGCATCGAAGCACGACTATTTGTAACTCACATGTTGCAAGCCGATATATCCAATCATATGAATGTGGCATGTCTGCGAGGTTGGGAATTTGCAATTGTGACACCACACGGTATATATGGCCTTATGAGATTTAGCTTTATATCGTTTAGGTGTATCGTGCACTTCAACTTGTGTGTTGAGAACCGCCAAGAAATCAAAGATTAAAATTTTGATTTTATTTTTATTAGTAGTTAGATAGAGGTATTCTTTTTTATCCTTGTTATGTGGTGTGAAATAGCTTTCCAAATAATCTGAACTTTATATGATCACGGAAAATGTCAAAAGCAAAATTAAAAAAACTTACTTAATAAAACTTACGGAATTTACTCAAATTTTGCTGAAATAAAACAATTTTGAAACTTTGAAGTCATTAAAGCAGTTTTTCATAAATTTTATATGCTCAATATTTTCAAGAGGGAAAGAATTAGACATTGTGATCCAAAGAATTCAAATTTGATATGATTACGAAAAATTGGGAAAACAAAACTTAAAATACCTGTGATTCAACTCAAATTTTGCGATAAAACAATAAATGGTATTGGACATTAATAGTATTGAGATTATTTTGACAAAATTGAGCGTAAAGCCGTAAATCAGAAACAAAGGACGCTTTCTTATTTTTTAAGTTGGTCTATAGTGTCTGTACTAACTTTCTCTCGTGTGCTGATCTCTGGCAAATAGGAGAGAGAATTATTTCTCAAAGAAATAGATGCACATAGGTACTCACTCGTAAGGTACGTTCAAATCAATAGCAAGTAATAAAAGCAAATAAAATGTAGTATGGGCATCTGGATGTCCTTCTTTCGGATTGCAAATAAAGTTGCATGCATTTTTGAAAAATACTCTGGTGGATTCTCAAAAAACACTATTTTACATCCTTTGACTCGTGTATGTCAAATAAAATTTCAAACCCTGTGGAACGGTTTTGCAATACAGGTTTTCTATATGGACACTGGCATGTTTTTTTATTGAAATTCACTTCATGCAAGGAAGAAAGCAGCGCAAAAAATGAAAAGAATCCGCCAAAGGTATCTACCATGACAAAGAGCTACTACAAAATGTGGCGCCAGCAAACATACTTTTGAAAGAAATTCAATTCGAACTATGGTCCATTTTCATAATAAGCAGAATATTGTAGAAATATTAGGACATATTACCTCTTATGATTTTTTACAGATGGAAAGACAAAAAAGAAGACAGGAGGTTGTTCGAACTAGATTCAAACCAAGACCTGCTGGTACTTGGGCTCAAGAAGTGAAAAAAGAAGAGAAAAAAGATGAAGGTATAATAAGTAGCTTTAAAATCATGATGACCGTCTCTAAGCTATTAACAGGTTGGTCCGACTCTTCACTAATCCGCTTCATTAAGTCAAAGTGAGAAGATATGTAAATATTCAGAACATCCGAATTATCTGAGTTCTATGGATTTGCTTTCATTACTCGCTATCATTTTGAACGTGCTTGACGCATGTACGCACATCTATTTTTTTAGGAAATTAATTCTTCTCCTTATTTGCCTGACATTGATATGTGTGAGTACACATGATGTCAACTAACTTGAGGAAAAAAGTGATGGTCTTTGTTTTTGATTTATGACTAGCGTTGAATAGTGACACCACTAGGTGTTGTTACCGTACAAACAGATTTAATGTTTTTGAATGGGTTTAGCTCTGAAATAAATCGTTCAATGTATGTGAAATTTTTAAGTTAATACAATGGTAAGACATGGTACGTATTGCCTCCTAAACTAAACGACTAAAAGATGAATAATTTTCTAAGCACCATTGAATAGTGACGCTGACAAAAAATAGGTTTTTCACAATATTTAAAAAATTTACTCCCTGAACTACACTATGATGGCCTAAATCTGAGATATGATCTTGAAATATCTCCATCTCCGCATCACTTAAATCTTTGAAAAATATTCGGCATATGAAATTTTCATGGTCACTGCTTTCATGACTTCAAAATCGAGAATGGTTTGATTTATGGGGAAATTTAGGTAAAATTGCGAATTTTTTGTGCTTTGCTTTCGAAATTTTTTGCAACCATGTGAAATTCAAATTCTCCTGAAAGCTATTTGAAGCCACATATCAAGCATAGAAAAAATAAATATTCTATTCCAACTCAATACTCTCATAAAAGCAAAGTTTTATTTTCGATTTCTTGACAGTTTTAAATTTTTGACAATTCTCGACACACAAGTTGTAATGCGCAATACGCTTGAACGATACAAAGCTGAATTACGTAAGGCCGTCTTTACAATGTGATGTCACAGTTGCAAGTTTCCCTATCGCAGACGAGGCAGTACATTTTCATGATTATTGATTAGATATGTCAACCCGCGAAATATGAGTTACAATTGGCCATTAACGACTCATCCTTGACCCAAGAGGATTGGAGAAATGTGTTTGACTTGGTTTGTGGAGTTGTGGAAACAGTCGGTGTTCGTAAACCTGGATAAAAGACCTGTGAATATTTTATTCACATAAACGCGAAAGACAAAAATAACTCTTAAGCGGAGATTTTTGTGGGATTCAATACCAATTCACTTTAGCCCATAAACGTGACTTACAGTGCGAGTGATGTTAGCGTGTTTTCAAACTCTGCAATAATCAATTCAATGACAAACCCGATTGAAACTTGATATATAATTTTTTTTTAACAAATCCTGATATAAATATAGACCTAACAATTTAGAAAAACCAAAAGAATCCACTGATGTTGTGATGAGGGAAAAACCACAAGCTATACCAGCTCTCGGCTCTACAAGTATGTTGCATTATGTGATGTTAATTTGCAATTGTTGAAAGGATAGCAGTATTGAAGCATAGTTTATAGCATTAAAATAGAGTTGGAGTATAACGTCAATAGTTTTGCGATTGTTTCAAGACCATTGCTTCCAATATATTAATTGATGAGCTAAAATAATTGCGACAACCCATATTCGATACGCAAAATAATGGTAATGAGGAATATGGGTGTACGTCATAAGGAGTTTCACGAACACAATATCTAATCAAGGCTGAGCTGATCAATGAGCAAACTAACTTGCCAAATCGTTTAACATCGCCTGTTCTCAACGAAAAATAATGGAAAAAGACGAAAAGAGGGGAGTTGCGGCACTTTCAAGAAGAACTCGTCGCCCCTGTGTTTCATTTTTATGTATTTCATTACTGACTCAGGTGTTGATAGTTCAAATTTCAAATGATATTGTTTGAAATTTGTCTCTGTATTCTCCCTGAAACTCGAGTCCTTTATTATTAATATACTCTTTTAAGAATGAAACTATTTAATTAAAAAAATTATATATATTTTCTTATAGCAGGTTCAAGTGATGTCAAAAAAGGATTCAGTATTCCTACACTGACTTCTTCAAATGCTGAGAATAAAATCGAAACCATAACAAATATAAAAAGACAAATACCAGTGATTCATGCTCCAGGTACTTGTGTGATATATTTTTAATAATATTTTTATCTTTCTGTTCAGTTATGTTCATATCTGTAAGTTTTTTCTCCTGTGTAGTATCAACCTTGAATACGAATGATTGCGATATTTCATTCTGATTTCCTTCACACAGTTTTAAATAGCTATTAGTACGCACTGAATATTTCATGGCACTGAGTTAAAGTTGCTATTTATCGATTTGTCTTTTTCGATGTGTCTTGTTGTTCAGGAAATCGTCATAAATCGTCAATATTTTTCAATTTATTCTACTTACGAAAATTATGTAATAGCTCAGTTCAATTATTACATCCTTAACGATGGCAGATTGATTCAAGTCCGTGAATTCATGAGTAGTATTAAAGTTCTGCGTGCAAATATAGCATGCATTGATCCTAATATTTTTAAATTGATTACCGTACTAGAAAATAGTGTGGCATAGAGTGAAATATTAGACTGCAAAGATTGCAAATAATATCTTATCCCTGTCATTCACCTAGAACTTCAGTACATTTTGTTTTTTTGAACAAAATGATTTTTTTAAATAACGTTTAATGCTAACTTTTATGTTGACAGTTTTGACAACAATGAGGCTTTGATATTTTTATTTTGTTTTGTCGTTTACAAATAGTTGACTACAAGTACACATAACTTGTATAAGAAATATTTAGACAAATTTGTTCAGCTTGGTAAGTGGATCACTGATGGAATACACCTGGTCTGATCCAGGGTTCGCATTGAATATTCGGTAAATGGGTTGGAATTTTGGTATATTATTTGCAAATTTGGTTGAATATTGGTAAATCATATCCCAGTAACACAAAATCACTATAGGAAAAGGAAGGGTTTATTTTAAACATATAACCCCTTGAATTTGAATCTTGGTTTGATCCATATGCGGCCCAATATTGACGAAAAATAATTTACAATAGGGGTCATCTCTACTTGTTTGTGGACCGATCAGAAATTATTTTGGTCATAGAAAAAAATTATCAGAAATTATTACTAGTCATAGATGGGCCATGCCTCAGTGGGGCGATCCATCAGTGATTCATACTTAGCAAAACATTTTTGGACAGATGTTTTCTGACTGCGGTATCACTTTGATCTCTCCTGCAACTTACTCTCTCTTTATTGCACCTAATTGATGCTAATCAATTTTTTAATGACCAGCTTATCAGGTCCTGTGTTGAATATAATCAAAATCAATGCTACTATAAGGCTACAATACAATATCAACAGTTGTTGAGAGTTGTATAAACGTTGATTTTTTTTGGTCGGATCTTTTCTGAAAGCGGCAAACGATAATTGGTGGAGACATATTCTACCAACCTATTCTACCTATCTGCATTCGGGGAAATCTGTTATCTACCGCGCTTCATATGTTGCAATTATGTATTGAATGATGATATATTGAAATATATACTTATACTTATTGAAATATATGTTTTGATGAATCTTTACAACAATTAAGGGGTATATGTACACGTAAGTATTTTAGAAACACCTTTTTGTGTGGCATGATAGACATCTTCAACTTTTACTTTGTCTTATAATTTTTCAATATTTCAGATATTGCAAAGTTTGTTATGAAATTCTCTTTTTAATCATCTTCCATCCTCTGGTATGTAGGCTCCGGAACAACTCGCAAAAATGTTAATATTCGATCTTTTTTTTTATTTTCATACCGATATACACAAGTAAGCACAATTCAAATTCGGCAGTAGTAAAGAGTTCGAATTATCAAAAATTACATTTATGAAATCGTACCGTTCGTATTTGGTGGATTGAGTTACTTTAACCCAATCCTTCCTCTCACCCTTCTTTCCATAGTTTATCATCATTTCTTGTTTCTTTTATAATAGAGCAAGTTGGACCGATATCGAATGATGCTGCAACTATTGCCCCAGTTGTATCGCAATCATTGAATGTTGATGGAAAACAATACTCTCCTGTTCCTCCTCAATTGGCTGCTCAAGGTATTGACAAAAACAAAAAATTTATTCACCCACGTTTTGTTGAGTATGAATAACTGATGGATTGATCCATCAGTGATTTAAACTCAACTAAACATGTCGGATAATAAAAATATTTTAACGTAACACCGGTTGTAGATAATTTTACTGTTGCTCAAGGAAGATACTACTTGTTGCACTCAACTCCAAAAGTTCAGTTCTCTGTTTATATGTTTTTACTTAAGTGCAGTTTTTTGTACTAAATTTTGTAATAGCTCTTTGTCATATAATTGACTTCTAGTTCGGTTGCTGTAGAATTGAATTTTGGTGAAAAAAACTTTCTCAAGGTCATAAACACGATTAAATCATTATTTTAATTCATCCCTATTGTTCTCCAATTTTACAATCCTGCAAAAATATTTTTCTGCTTCCAGGATATAAAGCTATCGCAGGAAATCCGCAAGTGCTGGTAGGACCTAATGGTGAAATGTTGCAGCTTATTTCTACAAGTCAACCTGTACCAGCGGCACAGCCTCCTGTTCAAAAAGAAAGTTGGACTGCTCAGTCAGATAATTTTGGCAAAGGACAGTCAAAGAAGGCAACTGAGAAATACAAGTAAGGATATTATTTTTGAAGACGTGTTATCCAGGGATTATCAATGCCGAATGTTTTGACTACAATATGAAAGAAAGAATTTCTAATATGGAGTATAGAATATGCCATTATTTCTCTGTGGAGACATTTTTGCAGCCACTTCTTGGAGCGGATCACCCTGACCAAGGCCCTGCTCTATCGGCCACTTTTCGAAGGACAAGGTTAGAGTTGTTGCATGGATTAACGAGCCGGACTTGCTAAAACTCGAACCCAAGATATTAAACTGCAATGCCAACACTTATTTTAAATTTGAAAAAAAGTGTTTTCCTGATGGATTTTTACAAATTTGTGCTGCAAACTTGGGAAAGCTCTTATTCTGAAAAATATTTAAAACCTAATTTTTGCTACACAGTAATTTTAAATTTATTCAAATTAATAATCAATTTCCCCTGTCATGTGTGATTTTAGCTTATATGGACTTTCATTTTTTGGACTATATTTTTTTGCTTCACGATTCTCAGGAAAGAAGCATCCAGCAGTTCAGACGATGAGGAAGATATTGCTCTTCCATCATCCAGGATGAGAAAAATAAGTGCTGGAAGTGAAAAGTATGTTTTCATACTAGAAAAATAATAAATATTTAAAACAGGTATTAGTCTCGACATCCGACTGAAAGGTGCTAGTGGTGTCCTCCTGTGCTTTTGTTTACAAGTATATTTAACAGTATTTTGCATCCTAGGTTATAGGGTGGGTGTGGAAGACCGGTAGAATGTCAGCTATCCTTCTACTTGTACACCCAAAGGAAATGGGTCCCATCAGAAGAGTATTGAGCAAATAGGCAATATTTTATGATATATCTTTTCGTTGAGGAATAAAATATCCATTTTTAAATGTCCATTTATAACCAAACTGTAGAAAAAGGTTCTAAATTATCAATACTGCTATGAAATAGTAGTGTTGATTGTTTCGAAACTTTTTTAATATTCAAAGAAAATGACATTTCAGACATCCAAAGAAAAACAAGACTACGACATCCTAAATGGTGTATAGTGGTTTCTTGTTTTTTCTTAGTATCTTATACTGTGTTGAACCTTATTAATTCTCAATCAAAGAATTTCATTTTGTCAAGCATAATTCGCAGATGGATCACTCAAAACAAGATCCGCCAGTGACCTTGGATCAAAAATTTTCTTACTGGGTTTAAGTCTTATTTCGTAAAACTATACATAAGTTCCAATAAGTAAAATATTGACTATAGTAGTTTAGGATCTAATATTTTTCTCACCTCATCTTCAGTGCCCATTTATCAGTACATTCTGATGGTTCAAAAGAAGCAAAACTCAACTTCGCCACTAGATATATTTGTTTGACTTAATTCTTTTTTTTAACTTATAGGAAATCCAAAAAGAAATCAAAATCTTCTAGATCCGTGAGCATTGAAAATGATTATAGTGATAATGAGAACGAAGAAAGTACAAAGAAAAGTAAGAAAGAAATGAAAAAGAAGAAAAAAAAGAATAAAAAGAAGAAGGAAGAGCTTGATGAAGATGAATCACAGAATAGCAAACAGAAAAAGAAGAAAAAGGAAAAGAAACAACAAAAGGTATTGCATTTTATGTGGTAAACTCTGTTGATCTGTGGTATTTGCTTGGCAAGTTACTGTTCAGATATGGTCGTTGTCAACAAACATTATCAATGAACAGGGCGGACTGGCAAAATGTCGATATTCCTTGATAAATCTTTTTCTAGAAATTTAATATTTTAGTATTTGGTAACAACCAAACCGTTGTAAAAAGTTAGAAGTCATCAATAATGCTATGAACTGCTTTTTTGTCCATCTGAAAAAAATGACGTGAACACGTACACTCAAGCAAAACAAGATCCAGTCACCCTGGAGTAGGACCAGGTATATTCAAATACTGATACTATTCTGTTCTGATATCAGTTTTGAACTTCTTGATCATTCAGCCCATCGTTTCCTTCGACAAGAACATAATCAGTAACTAATGATTGACTTCATAAATTTCTGTTTAAAATGTATTAGAATCAATTCAATTGATTGATCTTTGAAGTTCTGTTTTTGCTATGATTTGACAACAGATTTTTGTAAATTTTTTGGTAGTAATTTCACTTTTTCATAAAAGTTTACTTATAAATCAAGAAATTTTATTTTGTATGAGGAACTGATGAACCTCGCTGAACCTGCGTTATCCATTGGAGGCTGATATTTATCAAAACATATTATTTGGTGGAAATGAAGAAATTATAATTTTCCTGGTTGAATCAGATTCGGAAAGATTCGATTCAATATTCACTCCAAAAATAAATGCATCTGTATATATGTTTTGGGGAATTCTAAATGTATTTATTTTTTTTTAAATTTAGGAAAAAAGTGAGGCTATTTCATTGGAACAAATGACTCTTACGTCCAAGAAAGATTTAAAAGGATTTCAAGAAGTTAATAAAAAGAAATCGAAGAAAGACGATCTTGTCAGGTATGCTAATATAAAAATTTGTCTAATATACTGCAAAATAAACAAAATTTGCTACAAACTACACCAAAATCTAATACAAATCCTGAAACAGCTTTCTAGAAGTCAATTGAGTTGAAAATATATTTGCCCCTTCTCAGTTTCTGGGTACGGCACTGTATTCGTTATCCGGGTGATAAAATACACTCTAGTAGGACGCTATGGCCTAGTCATCATGCTGGCCTAGCAGGTTGAAGATCTTTGGACCAAGTTTCGATAAGCACGGTTCATAATTCTATCCTCGCCCACCACTCAACCCAGAGTGTAATAACTCGGATAGGCTCAGAGGAACTGGAACAATCGTAACTGTCTGTCTATAAGTGGCCATTGTTACTGCGCTGAAATAGAATTTCTGATTTTTTTCAATAAAATATGATTCAGTAGTTGTCTATTGTTGACCGAACGTGTTTCATTTTTGTCTTGTATTTCTTTGCCACAGAGATATTGCTGAAGAATCACCGCTCTCACACATCCGTTCAATTGTGCCTCGACGTAAAGGAGAAGCAGCGCAAGCATTGTTGAAACATATTGATTTTGATGGAAGATTCAAATCCAGCCTGGCTACTTCTACTTCGTATGAGGAAAGATTTGTCTCACTTTTTGGATCTGGTGAAACTGAACCAGCACCGGTTGCAGATGTAGAACCTAGAATAGATATTACAAAAAAATCTGTCCTGAAGTTCAAGGTTCATGTCAAAGGTATAAATCATTCAATCTTTGTATCAATATACTAGAGAAATTAACTTAGGAATTAGTAAATAAGATTTGTGGTGTTTAAAATGGAGAATCATTTTTTCAGAATCTAATAACAAAAAATTAGTCAAGACCCAAGACTATTCGAACTAAGATATCTATTTTGGTCAAAATTGACCAACATCGATTGCATTTTTTCGTTAAAAAATAAAAACCCTAGTTCGTTTAGCAAGCTTTTGTTGCTATGAGTGATTCACGATTGATTCAAATAAATTATGCTTCGAAACTGCCCAGTCCTACTAGGAATATGTGATAAATTCGAAACGAATATTTCAAAGTTATTAATTTCCCACCCAGAAATTTCTTTATGAACATCATTTGTTAAGTGTGAGTCATTGATAGATATCTCTGCCAAGGTGCGGTCTATCTGTGGCACGTCTTAGACAAATCTGGCCCATGCTTGACAGCTTGATAGCATTATGATCACCTGATATTCACCACTCAACCTTGACTACAAACTGGATTTCTTATTAATTTGATGTATTGATAAACCATTTTAAAAATAGTCAAATATGGTCATTGAATTTGTGGTCGTTCGTGGGTCGTTTTTAGACAAAATTCTCAATTAAAAAATTTGTATTTTTTGCATTGTTATTGAAAGGTCAGAGAATTGTTGGTCACATGACAAAAATTCGTTTGTCTGATCGCTTGAAAAAGAAAAATGAAGACGATGAAAAAGAGGACGAGGAGGTAGATGAAAAGAATGATAAATCTCCAAAAGTAAGATTTATATTTTATTTGACCATAGACCATAGTTGGTCTGTTATGCTGCACCAATCGGAAAAGAATTGTTAAGTATGTGTCACTGATGGATCGTGTCATTGAGAGACTGTACATCTGTGGTGCATACTTTACAAACAAAACAAAGTGCATTCTTGACAAAATAAAATATGTATATTGTGGTGGTTCTAAAAAATGAAATTTCTGAAAAACTTAGCTACAACCCCATTAAGAGAAGCGGTTGGGTAAAAAAACAAGAGTTTTTGCTCATTCGAAGAAGTTTTGAAGCGGGGGTACTCAAATATGGTAATGAAAAAAGTTGCCAAAAAAGGGATTTAAAATGATTTAGTCATTTTTTACCAAAAATTATGATTTTTACCAAAACCTTCAATATCGGATATCCTACAAAACTCCAAATATTGTGCTGAAACAATAATTCTTATTTCTTTACATCTAATTGTATTTATTTCTGTACAAATTAGCCAAAATAGTTGAAAATTACCAAAAACTGAAAAAATCGTAAGATTTCGCTTGAATCTGAAAATTTTAAACTGCCGGCTTCGCTTCAAAACTTTTTCAAATGAACTAAAATTTTTTGTGTTTTGTTTTTTCACCCAATCACTCCTTTAGAGGGAGTTGTGGCTATGTTTTTCAAAATTTTCATTTTTGTTAATCACCCTGATTTATATGCTATAACTAAATATAGAATTATAATCTGATTTTTTATCATTTTGAAATATTTTCATTTTTTCCAAAAATTACATATAGAAATTTTAATTATATGGGGGAAATTGAGGCATGGTCGTTCATTGGGCCGTGCTTGACAAAACAATAATGAGATGAGTAAATTTCATGGAGTTGTGCTGTCAAAATTTTCCTGAATCTTTTAAATTTTGTAAATTCTTTTTTCGAAAAAGGTTTCTCTGAACGTATCAAATATATCGAAGACCAGCAAAGCCACTAAATCTCCATCGAGGTCAAGGTCCCGTTCTAGTTCTGCTTCGTCCGATTCAGCAGATAGATCGAAGTCGAGACGTAAACGTCGTAAATCACGATCACAATCTAAGTCAAGATCGAGATCGGGATCATCAAGATCTAAGTCGAGATCACGTTCAAGATCGAAGTCTCTACCAGCGGCGTACAGCAGTGATAGGTTTGTGGAGAAAGTACTTGTAGTCCAGTCTTATACAAACTTGTAACCGATTCGAAAAACAGATTTTTCGAATCAATTGTGAATTGGTCATAGAAACAAAAACATGCTAAATAAAGTTAATTTTATTTTATTTTTAATGACAAAATGCAATTGATTTTGGTCAAATTTGTTCAAAAGCTAATGGAACTTAACATTAAAATGAAAATGCATCGCTCGTAAGTCAGTTTATGCTAATATTTCTAATTCGTAACTGTATGTTTCCTAATCATCATAATGTGGAGTATAATAGTAAAAATGGGATATTTGTTGTTTGTTTGAACGATTCGTTCAGATTCGCAGAAATTATTCGAATTTGATTCGAATTTCAAATGATTCAGTTTTGCCCAGCCATATGGTGAGGCACAGCCATAGGTGTTTTACATTTTTTGATATATATATATATATATATATATATATATATTATATATATATATATATATATATATATATATGAAAGGAGCCAACAAAAGGCAAAGATTTACTACGTGATTTAGGGCCAGCAACTGCACTCTTAGTAGCAGAAAACATTCCATGCAGAACTGAACCAATAAGTTTCAATAAGTTTTCAGAATAGAATCTCATTCGATTCTAACCACTAATATTTTATTTTTCAGGAAAGGAAAGGAAAGATACAGAAGCAACTCGAGGGTGAGTGTTATCACATTTATATTTATTAATTTTCGATAAATTTTTTCGATAAGTTCAAACATTTTCTAGAACTTGTTTACTTTTGCCATAAAATGGTTGATTAATTTTGAAAATTTTTAATTTGTATCAATTTTTTATAATTTTTTATTCAAATTTCACCTCAAATAAGGCAAGGTCATCAATTCATCATGAGTTACTGCGAATTTAGTACCAGTGACTGCACTCTTGAGTTGGAAGAATTTCATACGGAACTGATCTATCATGGTATCAGTGTCCTTATATCCGCAAATTATAAAACCATCGAGGATAAAATGATAGCGACGATGATGAAATCATCTACTACTTGTTGTTTGCCGGTCGTCGCCTTTTACAACATGCAGGGATTAAGACTATTTCAAAGCCAGATCAGGGCAATTTGTTAGAAAGTTTGGTAAAATAATAATATCATTTCTATAGTCAATTTGGCTCTGGATTTGTAATATTTACCACGGAGAGTTTTTTAATCAACCAAAGAGCTTATCAGAACTCCTATTTTAAGTGGAATATTTAAAGTGGAATTCATATTAAAAATCATAGGATCTTCAACTGTTTAAATATCATTATTTTTCTCATGAACAGGAACGTTCAGGAAGCAGATCCAGGTAAATATTGTACTCTTTTTGTGTTCTTGTTATCAGAAATATTCATGTTTAAATTCATTATGAGCTTTTGTAATAGTCTGATTTCTTTGAATGTTAAGTATATTATCTAACTATAGCTTATAATAATCTCAATATGAGAAGATATTCTCGTATTTATATTTCATCATATTAAAAAAAAATTATTGATAGAAAATGGCTCTTAATTTCAAATTATTTTATGCACTGCCTCAATTTTTTATACCGTTAAATAAAAACCGAGTTAAAGAGTTAACAGCAAATATCAGTCCCAGTGCCCACCAGAAAGCTGTCAGGAACTCAAATACAATTCACAAATACAATTTTAATATTCAGATCCCGTTCGTATTCTCCAAGTGATCGATATAGAAGACAGACTTATCAATACAGAAATAATAATCAGGGATATTATTATAATAATCGTGGACGTGGTCAGTACTTTAACAATAGAGGTAACTTGTATGAATACTAGGGGATACCAAGGATGTCCCAGAAGAATCTTTTCTCTATTCTTCTGATGATCGGTTATGCTTTTTTTCATTGATTTTCAGGAACCTACTAATAATCATTTTATGGCAAAGAGATACTTCATCATGAAGCCTGTGCATTTTAAGTGGGCACATGTCAAAGAGGAATGAACCGCTTTAATAAAGTGCATTGACCGGTGTTGCCCTGTGCTACAGTAAAAATCTATTACCGCTGCTTTTTTGCTTTTTTCAGTCGTTTCATACGATATGCGCTCAGCCGCTAACTCTTTATTGCACATTCCACCATATATGTTCAGTATCGATGTTATTTATAATGCACAGTACGTTATATTAATCCACAATGCCAAATTTTTTTTCTGTCATATATGCCTATTGTACATTATTCTTTTTTTCAGGATATTATAACAACTATCGTGGAAGAGGTTACTTCAACAATTATTATAACAATAATAATAATCGTGGCTATTTCAGAGGAAGATACAATAACTGGAATAATAACCAGGGATATTACAACAGGTAACATTGTTGAAATTCTTGCTTTGTTATTTTTTGTATTTGCTTTACTATTTTTGTATTTTTTCTGTTTATTGAAATTCGCTTCGTCTGAGTAACTTAAAAATTGTTTTCAATTCTGGAAGCAAGAAAGGCATAACCTGCAAGAATTTTAATTTAAAATGTTGGAGGAAGACTACCTTTTTCTTTTTATTCACCCATTTTGAACTTTGATATGTGCAATCACACACCAAATAGGGGAAGTTATCATAGGACAACACAGGGTGGCAGATTTTGGTTTTCTTCGGGTGTCCAAAATGTTCATGTCATTTACTCCAGATTGAACCTTTTTATACAGTTTAGTTAGTAGCGGACTGTCAAATTGTGAAATATTGCTCATTTGTTAAATATTCCTCTGATGGAACCCATTTTCTTCGAGTGTCAGGAGTAGCTGGCAATCTGCCAGTCTGGAATGGCAAGCCTACTATATATAGTTCATTCGTAAAACCAGAGACTGTTTTTCGTCTGGCATCTAAAGCTTACTATTGGGTCAAAAATTTCAGAAACCAGAACTACAGACAACAACGTTACAGGGATGATAGACACAGGTATGTGTTGTGATATATTCTATCTATGGTTGTCCCTTTAGTTCAAAAGGTACTTTGATTAGAATTTTACAATATTTTGCAGCAATGTCATATTTTATCAAATTTTATAACATAACAAACACAAGGGTAAAATATTATATATCTAGGTACATGCAAAAGTGTACACTGTACAGTACAGTCTGAAGTTCTCATTATTTTTGCAGGGATAGATCTCGATCTTATTCACCTGATCGAAGAAGTAGAGACCGAAGTGATAGAAGTTCAAGCCGTGAGAAAGATGTCAGAAAGATTGTAAGTATGAATAGGCGTCTTAAATACTTTTTAATTTTGGAATAAAATCAAACACTCCAATTGATCCTATTTTGTCCGATTTGTGAAGAGGTACAATTTATGTCAGTGTCTCTTATTGTTTTGTTGAGTATGTGTCATTGATGGATTGTACGACTCGTCAAAGTAAATTTAAATTGACTGGTTCTCGAGTTTACAAAAATTGTTTTAGCCAATTCAAAGTCACCTCATTGGATTCTGACCAAATCAGATACCATGAATTCAAATTTTCAAAAACGCATCTCTAATTGAAGATTAGAAAAATCAAAGTTTTTTTCACGTTTTTTTAAGAGTTGTTGAAGGAAATTGTTAAAAACTAAAAATTGTTCGAAGGAAATTGTTAAAAACTAAAATTGTTCGAAGGAAATTTTTGGTTAATCGACTAACGGTGTTTCTTTAATTTTCAAGGTTGAGAGAACTCCTCCACCAAAAGATAGACAAGAAAAGGAACGCACCCCAGTGCAAGGTAATTTGTTTTCATACATTTTTGTAAATTAAACTGAACTTGAATAGTTTTCTACACCTCTGTTGGTGAAGTGTATTTTTTATACTCATTGCATCTGCAGATAAATATACTTATTAATGTGTATTCGAAGAGAGCATTTTACAGTTTTCCGTACACTGAGTTTGAGATTCATTGAATTCTGTTTTCATTTAATCACTCTGAATACATCTGCAGCAATTAACCGAAAGATGTGGAAATTCTTTTTCTCTTGCTTGTCACGCTGAAGCAATAACTGACAGATTGCTTGGCTCTCACTTTTGAAGTTTGTGCACTGCCCCAGACAAATATTTTGACTGAACAGGTTTTGTTGAGCATGAGTCACTGATGAATCATGCCGATTGGGCATGGTTCATCTGTGGCTTGTGCGTGACAATTGAATTTCTGAATGGGGTATTTCTTCCTTCACTCAATTTTTAAGCTCAAAGTATTTTGATGGTTTCTGGCTCATTTTTAAGCCTTCGAGACATTACAACGAGTCTCAAATTTTATTCTGTCAGATACAATCCATTGGTGCCTAACAAATTTGTTTCTGATGGGGGTGACAAACTTTTTCAAAAAAAAAAAAGCATTAAGATAGCAACTACGTAGGATGTAACCAAAATAAAAAAATCTAGATTTAATGTTTTTGGTGTCAAATCTTCATTTTACAAATACTTAAATTGCTGGGATTGCATCTATAATATTACAATGCTTTCATTTTTACTAGCGGTAATCATATTATATTGATGAACAGTTCACATTGTATTGATAACTTTTTACTGTTTGAAAGCTTGAATAATTCTTTTTGTCCCGTTTGTAGATGAAAAGCAGTCTTCTAATCAAGAAAAGAACAGTAGCACTAATGCCACTAAACAACCAAGAAAAAAGTCACCAACACAGTGGGGACATGACATGTATGAAAAAGAAGAAATTGCAGATGAAGACAAAGATGAATAAATTTTTAGTGAAAACAATCATAGTGCTTGTGAGACGTTATTGAATTGTGATAAACTTTACGAACATTTGATATTCGTATAAAACTCTTCGATGCCTGAATCTGATTTCCTCTCTTGTTTATAAGTATTTTCAATATGAATATTAGTGACAGAAACTTATCCAAAAAAATGCGAGTTCAATTTATGATGGAAATTCAGGCGAAAATTCAATCCCTTGCTAATAGGGCGGATACCTCTCACTGCATTTTAACATGACAATTTAGTTTCGTTTTAGAGTGCTGTTGCTGGTTCTACATCTTTTAGAAGCTCTTTGCTATTGTGTGGCCGTTAGTTTGTTTCTTATAGGCACTGCTTCCGACCTTGGCTCAGAGTGAATTTAATAAAAAAATGAGTGCAAAAATTCTGAATACTCCAAATTGACTGAATATGCAACAAAATCACAATATAGGTTGAATGTTATGCAAAGCAAGCTACCGGCTATAAATACATGTTTCAAGTTTAATTACAGGCGACTGAATGTCGTTCGGTGAGAGGTTGTATAATATTTGATGTCACGCTTTAGAATATATAATTTCTGAATAAGTGCAATGAAGTGAATTCACAAGCCATAAAACTGATTCCTTCGTAATTAATGTACCATACAACTCTCCAATACCTGTGTTGCTAAAATTTTCAAAAAATTTATTCGGAAATTTATTCAAAACTTTATTCGGAATATTAGTTAGTACAGGCCATCTTTTGTTAAGCATAGAACGTGCCCGTTCTATCTGTGACCTATACTTGACTAAATAAGATGTATGTGTAATTTACTGACTTTTCGAGGAGTGGCTGATAGTTTTTAATCATTGCCCAGGGAAGATGCATACCTCTCACTGCACTTTAACATGGTTATTTTTATAGCCGCTCTTTTTGTAGTAGATCACCCTGACCAATTTGTATGGAATGCTCTCACCTAGAGTGCAGTTTCGGGCACTACATCTTGTGGTAGCTTTTTGTCATGCATGTGACCATCAGTTGCCTCCTGTTGCAAACTCATAGTTGAAAAGTGATTATTTGTAAGTTCTCACAATTGCTGAATTTTTGCTGCTGGGAAAGTAGCTCTTGAGTTGAAAAGTTTCAATTTGTTCAAGTTTGTAAATACGCCGGTCTTTGAAAACCTATTGAATGTGACCAAGATTTCGATTGTACAAATGTTGCTTTTGTTGTTTTTTTGTTTGGGTATCTTTTAAACGGTTATGACTATGTTTATTATGACATGAATCCATCCTTGGATCGTTTTATTGTACATTTTATCACCGTGCGCTGCAGGGTTAGTTTGTAATCTTAACCCTGCATGTGTGTATTATTTCATTCAAATTCAACCATGAAAATAAACTGTTTTGATTTATATCAGTCTTCATGTAAGTGGTTATTCGCTTCAATATTGTTCAAGTCTAGAAAGAAAATGTAAGTTGTTCACATAGTCAGGTATACCAGTAGTATTGAGATGAACAAAATTTATCATATTTGGTATCAAAGACGCGGTTTATGCAAATCTTTACAGTATTTAGATTGTCATTGCAGAATTAAGCAATTTAAGAATATTCAGGAAATACCAGAATATTAGGATAATTGACCAAACCCCTCAATAAAATATTATGAACAAATTTTGACTTTGTGTCCCAACAACCCCTGTATAGAATATTTTGAACAAATTTTGACTCTGTCACCAAACCCCTCAATAGAATATTCTAAACAATTTTTGACCCTCTGTGACCCTCTCCATCAATAGAATATCAAAACAATTTTTGTCTCTTGATGACCCAACCACTTGATAGATTATTCAGAACAAATTTTGACTCTCGATAGAATATCTAACAGTTTGACCCTCGGTGACCCAACTCCCCCATGGATTCTGAATAGATTTCGACTCTTGAGCTAGCCACTCAATAGAATATTTTAAACAAATTTGAAATGGCACACAATATTTAAAACGTTGCCCACCCCTAAGCGACAACTCTTTGGCATAATCAGCATGTGCCATAATTTCAAAGATTTATGCGGATGCACATTGTTCAAACTATGCAGCTTAAGCATAAGAAATTCATTACAGACACACCTCCAATGATTTGATTAGAACAAATATATTTTCATAAAAATTTACTTGATCAGGACCACAAAATGTTAATGTAATAATAAATTAGTAATGGAGTATCCTACCAATATTAAATTACAGGGGAGTCAATGAACTTAGAGGATACATCGTATCAATTAAATTAAAGACGATATCTGCCAATAACATCAGTTCTGGTTGCAGAATTGATGCAGATAAATGTGAATTTACTAGATTTCATGCACCTTTAGATAGAAACATCGATAAAATTATTGAAGACATCAGTATCCGCATGCATTCCCATCACATCTGGGATCGGAACCAGCCCATAAAACTTCTCCTAAATTGTTCTTGTCAAAATTATCGGTCCAAAATGATCCCAATGCAATGACTTGTCCTTTTCCAAAAGGAAACCTTTCCAAACCTTGAATGGGTCCTTCTAATTTATGCCCTTTTTCTTGAAGAGCACTTATCGTTTCCTCTGGGATACCTTCCTCGTAGTAAACCACGCAATCATTCGGCACAATCCTGATTCGTGGATGGTCAAGTGCTTCCTGAGGATTCATATTGAATTCTACACAATTTAACAAAACCTGAAACGAACATATAGTTGAGATTTCATGAGTACACATTGTGACAGACGGCATGGCTAAAAGACGGTAAGCTTATTTTTAGGCTGGAATTACTATTTTTACAACTACTAAAAAAAAA
Organism: Styela plicata; assembly: GCA_963675895.2. NCBI lineage: Eukaryota > Metazoa > Chordata > Ascidiacea > Stolidobranchia > Styelidae > Styela > Styela plicata. Next base: position 11,951,062 of record OZ023143.1, on the reverse strand, counting down.
CTCTCTCAACCATCGAGAATCTGATAAGATAACAATGGGTAATGTGGGTGCTCGGTTGGCATAGTCAGCAAAGCATTGGTGAATATGCTTCGAGCTATGCATCACCAAATCCCATTGTTAAGCTAAAAACCTTCACCCTCAATTCCAAATTGGTGTCTGCACGAGAGGTCATGGTTCGCCATATGATTAATGTATGCTGTGTTCTTGGCTTTCCCCTCTAAAAGAATGAAAATGGGACCCTATCCTATAAAGAAATGAATTCTTCGAATATGAATTCTTTTATACTAGAATTTCGAACCATGACTCAAAATTAAATACAAAACATGGTTTACGAAGCTTAATATTTTTTTTTTTCTAATCATATGAGAACAAAACTCGCTTATATAGTCCCTCTAACATAAGTCTTGTTGTTCGAATGACAGATATACACGTAATAATATTATATATCATTTACCTGAACATGGCCCTGTGGTTGCATAAACCCTCCCATCACCCCGTAACTCATTAGTAATTTTCCCGTTGATGTATCTGTCAACATCCCTGGAATAATTGTGTGGTAAGACCTTTTGTTCGGTGCCACAACGTTTGGATGATCAGGATCAAGACTGAAATTGACACCTCTGTTCTGCAAAGTAAACCCACATCCTTCAGGAACAATTCCAGTTCCAAACCCATCGTAATTGCTGTTTATAAATGAACATGCATTTCTGTCCTTGTCAACAACAGTAAAATATACTGTGTCTTTACCGAAGTTCTGCGGATAACCTGTTAAAAATGGATGGTTCAGGTCATATATAGAGTTGTGAAAACATTTTGAGAATTGTCCTACAGAATAGTTAAACCGGGCAGTAAGAATAAGTAGCCTATAAGGTGAGATAAAATGTTATATCACCCAGTCCAATGTGTTTAAAAATAGGGATAGTTTTAACGGTAAAAAGTAAGAAATGATTTTGTTTAATGAAACTCCAACCACTTTCACATGGACAACAACACTAGCTTGGTACTGGTACTCGTATTATAGACTTCATAACTACTTTTTAAGACCACGAATCTAAAAAAAACGAATGTAACAGTTATATTCACCACAATATGGTTTTTTGATTGCATTGTCATGATGTATCAATTTTGCTCTTTCTCTTCCATAATCTTCACTAAGTAAACCAACTATTGGAACTTCACTTTTCGATGGATCTGCAACATATGACATTCCATCTGCAAACCCCAGTTTCAATGCTTCGATAAGAAGATGTAAATACTCTGGTGAGTCTGGCTTGTACTGCTTAAGATCAAAATTCTTCAAGATGTTCAAAGTTACCAAGGCAACAATCCCTTGACTGTTGGGAGCAGTTTCCCACAGAGTAACATCTGCAATAGATCAGTTTAACAATTAAAACAAAAACTTCTAAGCTTTAAATTCAGTCAAACTAAGAACTGGTTCTTCAATAACACAAATCAATAGTTAATCTGTAACAGTAATTGGCCTAAATGTTTTATGCTTCATTGCTCAAAATCTTGCTTTGTCAAAATTTCAGTATGTTTTTTTCTTATTCACCCTAGTGGGCGAAATGCCATATATTTACCCCCCAAAAAAGGTAGACATCATTGGCTCAACCTCTGTCAAACCAAAAAAGAGCTTTCATGGCCTGTTCAGACAGGAAAAGCTCAAATCCAGATTTCAAAAATGTCTAGATTTGGCACGAATCTTGATATGAGGTATGAACATTGTCAAACCAGTATGGAAATATAATAGACATCACAATATTTTTCAGCCATGTCCTGAAAAGTCATTATCAATCTAATCTGTATATTATGGTAGAAGTTATGTCAAATTCGACATTGGCAAAACATAGTTTATTTTTATTGCATTTTGTAGTAGCTTTACACAGAAAAAATATTTTATCAAATGACCTCTATATGGAATTGATATAGGATTCTCAAAAGTTGACGTGTGTGCTAGTAAATCTTCTTTTTCCATGACTCCTCCAAACTTCTTCACAGCTGCAACAATCGATTCTGCAACCCAACCATCGTAAAAACCAGTCTTTCCTTTGTTTGCCAATTCTTCCAATACATGTGCAAGATATGGATTCTTGAAAACCTCGCCATGTTTAGGAGCAGATAATGATATAGCTTCATCACTGGACTGATGTCTGATCAACAAGTTTTCTCCGTTACTATTTTTGGGATCCATCAACAGAAATTTTTCCTTATCCCAGGAGTAAGCAGTATGAGGGCCAGCAACTGGAAATCCACTTTTTGCGAGTTCAATTGCTGGATTTAAGATCTCCTGTAAATTGCAGATGATAGTGAGCTGAGGGTTTGGCAGAGTGATGAATATTTAGGCAATTTCTGTGGGACTGATTTTCTGGACAATTACATTTTAATTAGATGAGTGTCTAAGCAGCCAATAATTTAGCAATTTTTTGGCTGTCGAACTTAGCATAACATTATACCATCCGAGCCATGATTAATTCAAAGACTTGAAAATATCGAAATCGAATAACAAGGTACAAATAACACAAACAAAGGTTAGTTTACGACTTGTTTGCCAAAAAATGTAAGAATCAGGTCACAGATGGTTGCAATTCCAATCCAGTAATGACATTATACAGACCAGTTTTATCATGGGTTGTATTAAGATAGCTGAAAATATACCATCTGTAATCTCGATACATAATCTATAATTATGCCTCTCATTCTTTGGACAAGTCCATAAGTGATATCTTACCTTCAATGACAATTTCCCACTTCCAAATTCATCTACACAATCTACCCATCCTGCTGCTGTACCAGGTACAGTCACAGCAAGTCCATGAACATGTGGGAATTCAGTTTCCTTGTTGAATCCCCTGTCGTTCATCAAACTTAATGTGAGATTACTGGGTGATCTACCACTTGCATTCATTGCTTTGACAGATTGATTGATATTGTCAAAATAAAGACAAAATGCATCACCTCCAAGACCTAGGAGGAATTAAATTTTATCAGTAAGTAGAAAGGGAGAGTGTCGCTTCCATGACAAACAATCATTTCGCTGGTGTAGCAATTTTATCCAAAAACAAGATATGCTATCATTTTTAATCAAAGTGTTTTGGGGTGGAACCCTGGTTATTGACCAATAACTTATGGCACTTAGGGGTATAAAAATAAAATTTATCTTTTGAATAATATTCTCCCAAGAATAAAAGTTTGTTTGTTTTATGAACATGTGTACAACGAACTATTCAATAAATTTGATAACCTAGAATATAGAAGGAAATTGACCAAAATTTTTGTTGTGCAAATAGGAGGGCCTAGGAAGTTGTGAAGAAGCTCGTTTGGGCTAAGTAGGCACCTTACCCACCCAGTGCTATAAATGACTTACCAGTGGAGCAAGGTTCCGTCAAATTCAAAGCAGCAGCCATTGCAACAGCGGCATCAGCAGCATTTCCACCTTGCTTCAAAATATCTAGACCGATTTGTGTAGCAAGTGGTTGACTGGATGCTGCACAACCATGTGTGCAAGTCACTACAGAACGATTGGATATATACTTTGCCATTTGTACAGATAATTGGGATAAGAACCTGAACCAATTATGAATGTACACCAGGAATAATTTAATTCATGCCATCTCATAATCAGGAGATATTTTAAATTGGACATGATTATGGATCCCTGCTAAATGGACTGCACTGCCAAGACATGGTCCACCTATACCTAATGCTTGATAACATGGAATTCCTAATTGGGCCTTTTGAGCGACTGTGTGAGGAACCAACGAATCGTACTGCATAAAAATTCCTGATAAAACCAAAGGATTTTGTACATTTCTAATTGGATGAAAACTGGACACAGTCAAAAAAATCTTCATATCATAGGTGTTGACTTAATTTACCTGGACTAAACACTTACTCGCTGGCCATAGTAGACTTCTAAGCAAGATGATATTTCATTCCAAGATGTCATAATAGTTTAGTGAGTGGTATCTGTCCTGGAAAATTGTAAATCCTTCCTCTACAACAATAAAAATGTACAACCACATTAACACTATTCTTTTCTTTGCTCCATGATTAAAATCAACCCTCAAACTATATCAAGAAAATATGTCGTCATACAACTGCTTTTTATGAGTGTCATTTATGCAGCTAATGAACCTTCATATCCTCTGCAACAATCAATGCTGCTTATTCCATGCAGTGTTTTGTGTGCTGTGTACACAATACCGCTCATTAAAAGATTGAACATACTTGGTAGGAAATAGAAAGTTATTTAATAACAAACCATTACATTACACTGTTCAGATCAATTTAACCATATGTCTTAATTTCATTTCAGGGGGTGTAGGCTTCCCCATTCTGTAAACTGGCCTGTACATGTTCAGTATTCCTGCTCGAGTTGTAATTAAAAATTTTATATTATTTTTATGTATTACCTCACCACCGTCAGTTTGACTGGCTGACTGGCACTTTTCAAGTAGCGCCTCAAAACCTGTGCTTGAACGAATTAAAACTGAAAAATGCATATATACCTGAATGCCACTAACCTGGCACTAGAAGATTTGCTGAAATATTTATATGTCCAAATGCTTTCAAATATTTACATGATATGGCCTGTTTTCATCTAATCAATCCTGATAATGACGGTTGAGAAAACAAAAAACTTCGACTTTACATTTACTTTATTATAACATATTTTATCAAACTAAAAGATATCTATAAAAAGATTGATATTATGTATCAATTTACTTTTCTACAGGTAATTTTTAACCATTGTTCATCCATAATAACATGATTGCGTGATAAAATTTTAAATACAATCGGCAAATCAGAATATTATATGAGTTTAATAGACCCAAACCCATTTTGCACATAAGGACCACTGATGGATCAACTCGCATAGGCCACATTTCATGAAAAGATCATACTCGAAACAAACATTCAGATATAACTTCATCTGAGACCATCTAGTATACATAGTCTTGAAAAAGAAATATATATATATACCATTTGAACCATAACCCAAAGAAAAATTATTACTTTACCTAATCAACAATTTTGTGTGATATAATATAAAGATAATAAAAGTTTCAATTCGTGTAAAGTTCTAATTCACAAAGTCCAATGATGTCACAAAACTTTTGTACCAAAACTATGAATTACCGAATTTGTTTAGTAATATTTTAGATAAAATAAAATTTCCTAAATGGGATAGATATTTGGAAAGTAGCGATTTTTATATACTTAACATTGTAATTTTCCGAAACTTCCAAATTTTGTCTATTTGGATTAAAAATACTGAACAACTAAATGATGAAATAGAATATGAGAGGGAAGTGAGAAAAAGATCAGTATATGCTGATGGGATATCATTTCTTAGTTCAGAATACGTATGCATTTTTGAAACTATGATCAAAATTTTTTTGTTTTCGATGACTTCTCTGCAAAATAGGGTCGAAGTATAAGCAATTTCGCTAAATTGAAATTTTGAAACATTGTTCTATTTATATAGTAAATATTGAATCAAACTATAAGGACAATCCAACTTGAAGAAGACTACCATAATTGTGTGACATGCTAATTCTTCATTCCATTTTGACTCAATTTTGTTTAATATGTAAAACACTTGTGTTGATGATTTGTTTTCTCAATCTATATTCACACAATCGGTTATATTATTTGGATGCCAAGTCTGTTGTTAACAAACAGCAAGCAATGAAAACAGACATCAATCTGCAATCTGTGGCTTGCATAAAATCAATAATACCAGTAATCACAAATTTACATCACATGGGGGAACTATCACAGTATATCTATACCTAGGTTTGAACATGATTTGTGTATTTTGGTGGGCAATATGTTTGTGTGGCAAAAAATATAATAAATTTGATCAACATGTAGATGCTAATAACTAATCAAAAATTTATTTTATCAAGCATTAACCACAGATGAATCACACATTGGCTACGTCATCAACGAAAGGAGAATACTTTTAAGCAGAATGCCAACAATTCAGAAATTACCTAAAGAGACAAATATTAAAAGTTCATCATTCGTTTAATCGCATCAAAACACCTCCATTTATCAGGCATATAAAATGGTTCGAATATATGAGGAAATGGAGTATCATATCCACATATCCTCTCGATAGGACATTCAAGATTCAAAAAACATTCTTTTTGAACAGTGGACGCTATTTCAGCAGCAAAGCCTGCTGTTACCGGTGCTTCATGACTGACGAGTAATCGACCAGTTTTTTCAACTGATTTACATATTGTGTCAGAGTCCCAGGGCAATATTGTAGCAAGATCGATCACTTCACAAGATGCTCCTAGTTTTTCTTTAGCCATTTGTGCAACTTCTTTCAAAACATGAATTTGTGTGCCATATCCAACCATGGTAACATCACTGCCTTCGATAAGAACTTCTGCTTTTCCAAGTGGCAAAGTGTATTCTCCAATTGGCACCTCTTCTTCTGCAGAACGATAAAGTACTTTGGGCTCCAAGAAAATGCATGGATTTGGATCTTTTATGCATGAAAGCAGTAGTCCTTTAGCCTGAATGCAGCTTCTAGGCATTACAATTTTCAACCCAGGAACATGAGCGAAAGAGGCTTCAGGTGATTGGGAGTGATATAGAGCACCATGACCGACAGCACTACATGGGGAGCGTATCGTAAGTTTGCCGCATTCAAATAAACCGCCTGATCGATATCTGTACTTGGCAGCCTCGTTTACAATTTGATCAAAAGCGGGGAAAATATAATCTGCAAACTGTATTTCAGCAATTGAAGTGGCTCCGGCACTTGCCGCCCCAATTGCAAATCCAACAATGCCCTGTTCACACAGTGGAGTATTGAACACTCGATGCCCACCATATTTATCTGCCAGACCAACTGTGCATCGAAACACACCTCCAAAAGCAACATCTTCTCCAAACACCAAAGCAGATGGATCAGTATCCAATGTAATATCCATTGCACTTGTGAGAGATTGGAATAGATTCATCTTCTGTACTTCTCCAAACTCTTTTCTTGGTGGGTCAGCAACAAATTTGAAATGAGCCTTACGCATTGGGTGTTGAAATGTGCATAGTCGTAGCGGTCCTTTGGAGATTCGCCAAAAAATTGTTTTTGAGGTGCAAGAACTTAGCATTTTACAGTTATATTTATTTTATTCTGCTCAATCTGTGACATACAAAAAGTGTAAGGTTTAATAAAATAATGAAACCAAATAAATAAGTCGTTTTAGTATTAGCACTTCTTTTTTGCATTGTCACCCATTCTGCATCCTGCATTTAACACCTCAGTTCAATCAATCAAGTTTATGCAAAGACAAGAGCTAAAAGGAACTTTTTTTCATTATACGGTACTGTTGAGTCACTTCATTAACTACCTAAGCAAAGCTGTTAGCAGTGCCTGGAGGAAAAGAATGGGGGTCTAGTAAAGTTTAGTAGGGTACCCTATCCTCGAATTTCATCAATATAAAGAAATGGCAGAATATTCATCCTAACTAGGGGACGCCAATGCTGCAAGCATATGCCACTGTCTCCCGGGTAAGGATGAGTCGCTTGCAACGTGTGAAATTGTTATGATAATCCGATATTGGTATTAAACTTCAACAGACCCAAAAAATGCAGAATGACAGTTATAATTTGGATATACTGCACTGTATATCACAATGCCCGGCTACGTTTCTGCTAATACAGCTGTTTGAGTGGTTGTTGGTTTTAGGATTTGGTTAAACAATGACTTCTATTTCCTTAACCTAATACTGAATAGGTTCTGACCGCTACTTTCCTTATCAAATGCTGAATGGCTACAGGCTATGTGACCAAGGTTGCGCCACACTCAACCGGTGCACGGTGGTCCACGTAAGCGCTGCTTACGGCTTCCACCACCAATAAGGTCCATGCACAGGAAAAATACGATAATCCAAAAAAAAAACCTCCACCCCGCTGCACTGCTTGATGCATTGTCATTCGGGGCCCATTCCCACGTTTGCTTAGGGTACTTTTCGGCGCCCTCAAAAACGAGAGTTGCACGCAAAAACTAGTATTGCAAGTGGTAAATACAAAAACGAGTGGTGCAAGTGTCACATATCCTACAGCCACTTTTCATACCTTTCTGTTGTTTCTCAATATTTCAGGTATTCGCGATTTTTATGTAATTGAATTATTCGTTCTAGCAAAGAGTTCATTTGTTAAGTCACTCGGGCCCTCCCACGTTGGGATTTATCAGGACCCATTGGTGGATGGATGTATCTGGACATATACCGTACGGAGCGGACCGAGAATCGTGTTTCTGGTTATTATTTATGGCTAATACCTGTGAAATTGTATACTTCAGTTTGGAGGTACAATTGTGACGTAACTATGGCTTGGTCTACTCTCGTAGACGATTTGTTTACTAACTGCGAAATGTAGGCAGTGTATTCAGTTTATGTTTCGAATGTCGTTGACTTTGGACTCAAAACAAAAAGGGCATATGATCAAAATATTTGAATGTTACGATTATATTCGTTGTATACTTTTAGCTTGATCATATATTGTTAGACTGCTTGTAAGGAAAATTTGGTAGATGGCTATTTTTATACGTTTGGAGTAGAGTACAGCACAGTTTATTTCGAAAATACGATATCGCACACACAAAAACACCAACAATTAATACACAGCAAACATAAAAACGATCGGGAAATCAGGAAAGTCGACAAAACCTAGTAAAAAGTTTAAAAACAAATACAAAGTACATGTGCCGATCTACCTACACTCTTGAAAAAATATGTATATAAAGATTGAATAAGATGACAGGAACATAGCGTTCAGGCATTCCTTTATATTTGTATTGCGAAGTAGAAACTAACACTAAATGTCTCAGTCAAGTAATTGTAATTGCGGCCACGAACTTTTGTGGTGAAATGAAGTAGTGTTCTCCTTAGCCCAACCAAAGATTTCACGCGGAAAAAATGAGCTGGCGGCATAAAAAATATTTAGTTTTGGGTCTCAAGGGAGAGTTTACCGACGGTTCATGAAAATGTTACCTCAAAATATATTCGTGGATTTACTGTAATTTTACTCATTTAATGAATGTCAGGATCACGAGAAAATTATTTTTTTTTAAAATAAGTTTTTGTGGTATTAAATAAAACAAGGCGGGAAGACGAAAACCCAAATGAAAAAGTGAGACCGCTGAGACTGAAAATTAAAAACTTTCAAAAATCTCAAGATCTGCGTACTATCACCATTACAGTTGGAGTTACCCATGGCAGGTAGCTAACGAATAGAAGTCTAGGATTATATCACTTTGCAGAAGCAGGTTATTACCACGGCGACAACAACGGGCATTGAACGAATATCTGAGCAGGGTATCAAATCACTTGCGCCACTCGTTTTTTGTGCCCCACTCAAAGCAATCAAATCACTATCACCGCTCGTACCCTTTGTACTACTCCCTTCACTAGTTTTCGTGTGCACAATTGGCGCCGCTTGTTTTGTGTACCGATGTTGGGGAGACTCGAGCCGCACTCAAGTCACCTTTTTCAATGACTTGACTTGAGTTATATTAACTAGACTTGACTCGGGACTTGATAAAAACGCATAAGAGGACTTCATTAAACTCGTCAGAATAGAGATCGCACCTCACAGAAAGATATAAAATATGCAATGCACCCTGCTGGGAAATCCATGTTCGTCTATTTAATAATTATCAGATCAAGGCTACTGTTCACGAAACACCACTAGTAAACGCAATTAGGAACTCGCAAATGCGCCCTGAAATATTCAAATTTGCGAAAGCACACATTTCCTGAGATTTTAAGGGTCAATATAACAATATATTCGCAACATTCTAGTTAGCTCTGAATTCTGTACCGATCTTATTCTTCTTAAGAAATTACTTACGTCAATGGTGCACATAACTTTCTCCAGCTTTCACGTGTGGTGTGGTCTTGATCATAAACTGCAGGGGATATTGTAGCCTACGGATCGAATATAACTCACGTCCTGAATTTACCAATTTTTAGATCTCCATGGCGCTTTCCCATTGGTCTCGCGACTTCCACAAGCTGCAATAACAGCAGCAATTCTGTAACAATTGGTTGTTCATGGTATTTGCAACTTTGACAGCGCTACTTTGATATTGCTACAATTTGCAACACTTTTGAGCATGCCGGCACGTAATTGATGTTCTAATAAAGATGATTTCTGCTAGAATGGTTTTGACGAAATTGACAGCCAGTTGGTTTGCGAAAGATGGATGTACGTATGTATGTATTTATTTTGCCTATTAGCATGCATGATAACAGTAGAAAATATACATTCTTTTATTAAAGGTCAGGGAATATTCACAAGGCCGCATCGGCCTAAGGCACGGTGTGCAAATCCACATCGGCGACATCCCGAGTTCATTAGCGAATGTTCGAGAATAAGATTTTTCTGTCCTAGGAATGAGAAAAAGTGCAATTTCTACCACATTTCTCGCAAAAAATGTATACTCTCATTTTCATTAACAGACTTTCAAGAATAGCTTTTTCGACATTTATGGGAAGATGATGATTCTAATTGGGTACTTATAAAGTGTGAAGTGGCAAATTTTTCCATGATTACTTTTGAATAGTTTTAGAAGTCGACTCGTGACTCGACTTGCGACTTATAAATGTATGACCCGATTTGCGATTTGAAAGTACAGTGACTCGTGACTAAATTTAAATTTTGGTAAGACTTGGACTCGACTCGCAACTTGTGAGTCCTTCAACTGAACTTGGGACTTGAAGTGCATTGACTAGATACCAACACTGGACTGCACTCCACATATAGGCCTATATATATATATAAATATATTCATTTCTTATATATCAACTTATTTATTATTGTTATTTTTTTTTCTTCGGTATTTATTGCTTTTAGCTATTCTGTTATTTTTTAATTTTTTTTACGTGTTATAAATGTGCATGAGGTTTCTCATTTTGATTACTGGTAGTTTTCAAATGTGTTTCCTAAATTTGTTCGCAAATAAACAGATCAATGCCTATTAACGATGGATGACTATCTCGTTTATGATCACTAGGTAACAATTTCCGAGAATTTTATTTTGGGCCATATATAAGGAAATTCACGGGTTTTGAGCAGCGCGACTATCTTCGCTAATTTTTATTTGCTGCTGTTGTAGCACTGCTACACTGAAGTGGGACGGACTCTAAATGTACATGTACTAGTGGCGAACACAAAAATGAGTGGTAAAAGCGGTTCCGGTGGCTTGTTCTTGGCAAACAATAAGTACAAATTGCGGAACAAATTTGCTGTTTTCTTGTCAGGTGAAAATGGTGTGAGTGGGGGTAACTCTAAAACGTACAGGCACAAGTGGGGTGACTCTAAAATGTACAGATGCGAGTGGTGGAAATGATACACACAAAAGCGAGTGGTGCACAGCAGTGTTGGGAACAAGTCGCCTCAATTCGAGTGCCGAGTAAAAGAACAGGCGAGTCTAGTCCACTTTCGAGACAAGTTATACATTTACGAGTCGCAAGTTCAGTCACGAGTCGATTTCTAAATATATTCAACGATAATGACAGATTAATTCGTCACTTTATAAGTGCCCATTTTGAATCATCGTCGAAAAATACTATTTTTGATCATTCGGTAATAAACTTGCATGGTCACTGATTAAGAAGTTCGATTTATCTGTCGCAAACCTACTGACTGCCAATTTTGTGAGTTTGACCAAAAAATCTAGCCTCACTGTGAAAATAGTCTCTGAAATTAGACGTCGTTATTGTGTTGTGAGGATTGGATTACAAAATATTATTCAAAATGCAAAATATATTATATAGACGATAAAAATGCGCAATAACTACGTCTTGAACTTGTAAACTATATTTACCTGTTTACAGTAGTATGCATGAAATTTTCAAACCGAAATATCAATAAACTCTCAAGATTTACAAAAAAACGTTTTCGGATTGTTAAAATGCATGATCAGGAATAACCGAACTCGTCGAAAGAACTATAATCCAAAATTGCAAGATTGAGACCAAAATGTTGTTTAAGTACTTATATTATTCGGATTAAAGATGAAATAAGTTAAAACGGTGATGAAAGTGGCGGAATAAATCTTATAAACAATGTAAAATGTGGAGCAAATAAAAACTGCTTATCACAGAACACAGACTAAAAGTGTATGTTGCAATTTTATTTCTTTTGAGCAAAAATATTTTAAGGTAAACTCATTAAATAACAACTCGTTATTAAAATAAGATTACCCACGAACAACGAAATAAAACAATAAAAAAATGAAAATCGTATTAAATTTAACACCGTTAAATTAATGTCGCTGAAGTAAGTAAAACTGAAAAGCTACTAAAGCATGTGGTTTGATTCAACATCAAATCGCGTTGATCAAATAACAAGAAAATGGATAGGCCTACATCAGTTAGTTCTACCACTGAGCTTATCTGTAAATCTGTAAGAATAAACTTTCGAAACAAAGTATAATTCATTATGAAAATGTTGTTATAATTTATCCAATAGAATTACTAAACCCACAACTAAAAAAAGTATTCAGTAGAAACCATGCAAAGTATGATATCAATATTTACAAATTTAAACAAACTGATTGTGACAATAATGCGCAAAAAGGTAAAAAGGCAACAGTGTTTTAAATTATTATTTTTTCTTTTTCGGCAATAATTAAACAATTCTATTGATTCATATGTTATTTTGATAATGCTATTTTTGCAGCAGTTTTAACTGTACCTAAACCGCCTTTCTTTGCAATTTTGCTAGGATACTTTGTTCATTGTCGAAGTCCAATTTCTCAATAAAATTCTGTTATGTTTTTGTAACCGTCCCACTAACACCAATAACTATAGGGATTACTTCGAAGAGATATTGTCCTTATTTGAGATGTGTCCTTATTTTTCCATTTTTGATTGCAATATGCTTTTCACAATACATTACACTCCAACATGTATAAAAATTCTGAAAATTGAGGTCATGTTTGTCGTAGCTTACAGCGGTAAAAGTAAAATCTTGCACATAAAAGCACACAATTTATACTTTGATTTCATGGGACATCTAACAGTACTTCTTTGCAAGTAAGATTGAAATTATGACCATATTCCACATATAACCAAGCATTTACAATTTCCCAAAATTGCTGTACATAATAACAAAGATAAACTAAATGAATCACAGTTTCAACACGGGTATCACAAAATGTACATGTTGAACTTGGCACTTTTTTTGCTTTATACAGCACAGAGTTTGTGTATCTGTATCTCGGCACAGATCTGTGGACCCTGCTTGTTTTTCTTTTGGTAAAACAGATTTACTTTCACAAAGTTTATCATATATGTATCTACAGGCCTTGCCACATTTTTTTCATTTCTTCGAATAACACTAAATGTGGGTTATTCCGACCTTCCAGATTCAGCAAGTTTGATTTCCATGTTTGGGGCAAGCATGATGCTATTTTTAAAAATATCTGCATGTTACTGTAAAAATCTTTAAATGCACATTTATAAAAAATAAAAGGAAATAATGCTATTTTTTGGTTCGAGTCACACAAGTCTTCAAGAAATTTAATATTCTTGTTGTCCCATAATTCAACATGAAGAACCTTCATATTACAAAGTATCTTCCTTTTGAACCACAACGGTTCATGTAAATAATTGATTTCAGTCATTACTTTGGATTTGAAAATATGCCAATAATATTAAATAATAATAATAAAACTTTTTACTGTCGAGGTACCACGACACAATATCTGGTTTGCTGAATCTAAGAGATGGTGTAACCTTGATTTTCTTGATTCTTTTGATTTCTTTCAATCTGCTGTTCCTTGACAATTTCTGTTGGTAAGCTCGGACGCGAAATATTGCACTTAAAGTTTTCTAAAATCTCATGATATAAACATTTGGCCGCGTGTATGTATGTATGGAATTTTGGTGCTTAAAATTGATAAGGTTTTTGCATCAGGTAAAAGTTTGGTTACCAAAAATATAAAAATAAGGTTATTTACAGCGCATGAATTCTAAACATATCATCCAGTAGACAGCACATATTCAACGGCACTTTCGATTATTTTTGGATCGGAAAGTAGGTTTATGCTGCTTGAGGAGATTTTTAATACCCCTGCTTTTTCGATGAGCTGCGCCCTCTCGTGTTCGTATTTGGTACTTTACAAAATAAAATTGGCTACAGTTTCATGGGTGGACTAGACTACGGCAAACCTCGCAAAGCACATCGGCTTCGGAACCGATTTTTATAACTATAAGTTTGGTGTTGTTTGTGACGACAGTGTCCTGTTTTGAGTCACAACAAAATTACTTCTTTGCGTGTAGATCTAGAGAGATCGTTTTTTATACAGCTATTTATAGTTGAATGAAACATTTTATAGTAGTATCAGTATCCAGCGCTTGATATTCGTCATTCCACTATTTGATGATTGTAGAAACCAATGCACCTGTACTGTGTATGTATTCTGCGTATGTTTTCCGAACAACATCGAAATAAACTATGCAATACAGAATAGGCTATGTCTATGTCTACCATCAATGGTTGTGCTGTGTGTTCCCAGGTGCTGGCTAACGTTCCTTATCCATACTGCATATGCTGTATGAAACATATTTCAATCATTTGTTGTGAAAGAACCTACAAAAGTGATTTTAGTCGAGCAAAAACCAGATGATTTTACGAATAACTTACACTGTACATGTCATTGATACCATTTAAAATGGATAAGCAATCAGTCAAAATCAGAACTTCTGGGGGCTAAGTTAGTTCGCTGCTACCACTGACCATGTGAGTGCGCGAACCATTGCATTGAATTTTGTACTATAGGATGAAGAAGTACTTGAAATTGCAAAACCCTTCCCAAAAATTTTGGCAGGTACGTATACCGATGCTCCACATCCCTTTTCTGTTCTCGAACCATCTGTACTGTGTATGCACACACAGGCAGAAAGATGTTCTGGGTTGATTCATAGTGCCACCTAGTAGCACAACAATTACCGTCGGTTATCGGCATCGTCATCCATCCATGGCAAAGTGACACTTATTTGTGCTTAATGATATTTTGGTTTATTCTATTTATTATTGGTCTTTTTTCACAGTTTATACTGCATATCATTGGGCCAATCAATCTGAATTTGCATATAAACATTTGGCATCAAAATAATAAAAGAAATCCGGATTGGCATTGGATTTTATTGGTTGTGTTTGATTGATAATGGGGGAATAACAATTATATTATGAGAATTAAATTTGGCCAAGGAATTATTATTATTATTATTATTATCTCACATCATTGTTATATTCTGTATTATTGTTTTAAATATATATTATAATCACTGATTACACATATATTAAATTTTGACCCTGGGGAGTTTGGTGGGACCACTTTGAAACTCCGTTTTAAGACTAATTATGATTGGCCAGCCCAGTAAAACTTGAGGGCTGTTTCGGTACATTTTCACTTGTTTCTTGGTCATTTTTGTAATGATATTAATCTCCTATGTACTGCATAAACAGAAAAAGTACTATGGTCAACCCTATAGCAGAATACTTGCAAACAAGGCAATTTCGATAATGCGAGCGACGTTGATAAAAAATATTCGTGCTCAATATTAGTATTTCTTGTGTTTTGAATATTTTACAACTTTTTTTTAATTCACCGCATTCCAGTCAATTTCCAGTCTCATAATGTTACGTAAAATAGCCTAATGTTAGGGATCATACTATTATATAAAATTGCACCCTTTTTCGGCCCTCTATTGAAAAATACACCATTTCGGGGAGCAAACACTATAAGGCTCTGTATAATGTGTGATTGCACACCCTGTATAATGTGTAATTGCACACCAATAGCTCATGAAAATTTTGCCCATTTTGGAGAAGTTCTATATTTCTGGTAGGACTGTCTCTCCTTTCCAAAACTTTTAGGGAAATGTCTTTCCTGCCCACTGGTTCTGCTGCCATATGCACTTTGACCTCATTTTATATTAACCCCGAAATGGATTTGCGGGTTAAATTTAATGTTTACTAAAGGGAGCAGGAAAATATGAAAGTTTAGTTTTAATAATTTTAAATTCTTTTCCTGCAACAAATGCTATCAAAAATAGTGATAATTTATTAGCTATCTAATCTTACCGAATTTGGCCGCCAGCGAGTCTATCGAAAAAGAGTCACATTCCCACATTTTTGAAGGCGAAACAATACTCACGACTACTTGAATTTTTTGTTTACAATCTCGGGAGATGTGTAGTATTAGTATTGAGAAAGAATTAACCACTTAGCGAAAGTAGATTTTTGTTTTATCCGGAAATGAGGAAATATCATTCAAAGTAGCTCATTTTTCAATACTTGAATAACATTTAGTGTCTATGTTATCAGGTTATTATAGCAAATAAGATCCAGTCATGGATCTACTGTCATCACCCATACCAGAGGATCTGATTGGTGGCGGTTCTATTTATATGAATGTTCACTCTCCTCAAACACCCATTGATCATTTTGCCGAGCATTTTTGGGGTGAGAAGAATCTTGGATTCCATGTTCTCTATCATAATATGAAACATGGTCAGATATCGGTCAAAGATTTGCAGGATTTTATTCGAGAAAGTGCTAGTGCTGAAGAACTTTATGCCAAACACATGACCAAGCTTGCCAAACAGGCTGCAAATTGCAATCCCTTGGGTACGTTTTCACCCTTAATGGATGTTCTCAAAGTCATGACTGAAAAAATTTCCAGCTGTCATATGGATATTGTCCTTAAATTACAAGATATTATCAAAGACTTGTCAAAGTATTTTGAGGAGCAAAAAAATAAGCATAAACACAGTAAAGATGCGTTCAGTGGTACTGCTGAAGCCCTCCATGGCATTCAAACTGCCACAACTGCTGTTATGAAAAGCAAAGAAAAATACAATCAAGTCTGCACAGAAGAAGAAAGACTTAAGGCTTCTGCAAGTGCTCAACAAAAAGAATTAGAGAAAGTGGCATCAAAAAAACGAAAAGCTGCTGAAGAGTACAGAGAACAAGTTGGTAAACATGCTATTGCTCGTCATACATTTGAAGAAAAAATGTATGGATCGGCGCAAGAGTTTCAAAAAATTGAACGGGAGCATCTACAACACATGAAATCAGTGTTAGACACATATATTCTTTCATTTGAAAATGCCCATGTTCTCATAAATCAAGTTCACCAAGAATTTCGAAGACAAGTGAATGAAAACACAGTTGACTTTCTTCTGCAGCATTATTCACAAAAGAAGGGGACAGGTATTGAACGTCCAGCAACGATTCTTTTTGAGGAATTTATTCCTGGTACCACAGTAGTGGAGAATGGGAATCCGAATCTTGAGAATTCCTCTGATGGTTCAGTAAATATTCCTCCACCTCCTCAACCGAAAAGTAAAAAAGAAGGTTCTGGAGGGTTGTTTGGTGGCATCCGGCGTAGAAAAGCAAAGCAAAAAAATGATGTCAGTACTAATAGTTCAAGCAGTAAAGACAGCAAGGATGCTGAATCCATTGATTCCCCTGAGAAAGAACCCGAATACAGAGTTGATGAAGAAGGTTTTACTATCAGACCTGAATCACCAGATCAGCGTTCGGATAAAAATAGTTTTCGCTTCAGCAGTGACTCCGATTCAGATTCAGATTCTGATGATGCATCAAGAAGGAAAATTCAAGTTCATATTAAACCGAAAGAAGCAGTTACCACGGATTCCGGGGGAAGTGATTTGGAGACTTTGAATGCTGTCACCAAAAATTTAACTCTAGGATCACCTTCTCCGATGATGGGTATGAAAAAACTGTCTTTGGCTGTAATGGAAAATAACAAATCAGAAAAAGCTGTTGTAGATCAAACAAAGAACTCAGAAAAGCTGTCAACTGACGATTTGTTGCAATTGTTTGCCAATGGAGCTAAAAGCCCTACACTAGCATCACAAAATAGTACCTCTAGAACCTCAAGCTTTGATCAAGATCAAACTCAAGAAGTTTCTAGTATATTGAGCAAGGATGCACAGATAATCAAACCCCACAAATCTGTAAAAGATCGAAAAAATTCTATCAAAAAGGGTCCTGCTCCACCTACTCCAGTTTCAATAACACAATCGGAGTCTGCTAAATCCCTCGATGAGATTTTGGGTATGGATGATTCTACGAACATCAATCCGGATATTCCTCCACCAAGACCTCCTAAGCCTGGTGGTTCTGCACCTCCTTTAGTTCCTCAAACTCGTCCAACAGATTTATCAGTACTCAATGCTGCTCGACCGGCTAGTTTTGAACCACCAAAATCACATTCGGCTCCTCTGGCGTCATCTGAAAGTTGGTCGTCTTTGTCATCAGCTGGAGGTGCTGGTACTCCTGTATTGTCATCATCTGAAAGTTCTGTTCCAGGATTTTCTAGTCATTCACGTGGACCTAGCCCCTTGACTCTATCTCATAATGATCCGATCCCGATTGCAATTGCGTTTACAGAGACAGTTAATGCTTATTTTAAAGGTGCTGATGATACTAAAACATTGACAAAAACAACAGGGGATGTTCAAATATCTTTTCCTGCTGGAATTACAAGGGCTTTTACTTCTAATCCGAACCCCCCTGTTTTGAGTTTCAAGGTAACTTGCCCCAGCTCGAAAAATTTCAGCAATATATCTGCTCATGATGGTAATTTATTAAGAAAAGATCTATTTGCTAGTGAAACATCTTCACATGCATTTCACTTTGACATGCCAACGCTCGTCTCACAGGTAAAAAGCATGACAGAAAAAGAGCCTAATAGTCCTCATTATAATATCCGAATATTATCATATGTTGTCCCATCGTCCCATCATACACTGCCGTTACATGTGACGAGCGAGTGGACATGCCAACCTGATACAACTAAGATAAAAATAGATTACAAATATAATTCTTCTGCTTCGGCAGCGGCACTGCAATCTTTAAATGTAATTGTGCCTATTCATGGTAGTGTCACGGATGTGCAGTCTAAACCGCAAAGTAAATGGAATGCCTCACAAAATCGTTTGTGTTGGCAGGTTCCAGGAAAAATAACTGAATCAAGCACGGGATGCTTACAAAGTACCCTGACCATGAGTTCTGGGCCTAGTAAACCCAGTGCCTTGGCTTTGCAGTTTTTATCAGAAGGAAATACATTGAGTGGAGCTAATTTTGAACTATCGGGAGTTGGATATCGAATATCACTTATCAAAAAGAGATTTATAACTGGGAAATACTTATGCGAGAACAACTAAATATATTGATATAACTTCAAGCAACTGACTGCCACTTTGACAACCTGATTTGAAATCCTATTTCAAGTCATTATTAATTGTGCATTGCAAACTATTTTGGTGAGATCTTTATTTGTAACAATAATTAATTAAAATTTCAGTTCACTACCAATATTATGGTTTTGTTGAAGAAAATTTTGTGCTATATATATCATCACCGAGTTAAGTACCTACTAAATTATGCCAATAGACTTGAACGCTTTTTAAAAACAGCCAACCTCGCCGTATTCGATGTGCTTACCTAATCAGAAATCTGTGTCTCATGCTTGACAAAATAAAATTTCTGATTGGGTAAGGAAAAGGATTAAAAATCTTTCTTTGAGAATGAGACTGTCACTGACAGAAATGCATGTCCCTGGTTATCAAATATACTCAACTACAAGTTTTGTGCACTGTTTATGAACTTTCAGCAAAAAAGTGAAGTCAGTAATGACATAATCTGCACTTCAGTGGTGCAATTTATTAGTATCTTGTACTAAACCAAACTTGTTTAGATAATTTTTTTCTTGATCTAGTTAAATTTCATACTATCAAGAAGCTGTAGAATTGAGTGGCTTTTTAAAATATTAAAATCCATTTTTGACTAGACTATACATCTGCATTATTGACTTGGAACTCATTTGAAATTTAAATTTTCAGTTGGAAATCACTATAATTTTTTGATGGCTTATGATTAGCCAACTAATATAATACAGCCTGTTGATTTTTGTCTGTCCTATGCCAAGGTAGGTATAATGGATTAAAATTTAATAGTTAACATGCATTTCTGTATTTTTATTTTAATTTTTCTTTATGTTCCATCTGTAACATTTTGTATTTATATTCTTTTATTTATATAATCAAATCCTCCTCAAGCACGATCCATTGATAGATGGCTATGGCTTATTGTCAAGTGCATGTTTGGATGAAATAAACGATTGATTGGAAATAAATAAATATGGCCGAAAAGTTTTCGCAAATTCAGATATTTTTTATTTGATCGAATGTCAATCAAAGTAAAATAGTCGTCTGAAGCTCTTTGCAATTTATACTTGTCCGAAAGCACAAATATCGAATTTGATTGGAATCAGAATCCCTTTATACCTTATTTAAAGGACACGAACAATTGAATGATTGTGTTATTATTTCTTAATATCCGAAATAACTTGTCTTGAAATTCAAGAAAATAGTAACAGTCATTTATTTCAAATTTTGAGCCAAATTTGATTCGTCAGCATTTATATGAGTTTTGTATTGTAAATTTAGGTCTTTGTAATTTGTGTTCAATCGAACATTTTATAGGTTGAATGATTCATCAGAAATTGGGTATTATAATCAGAATAGAACCAACATCTGGTGGACTTTTTATTCAGTATGATGCCACCATTGATATTGAAACATGATTTATTGTACTAGTATAGTACCGGTACACTACAACTCAAAATTATGATCACGGGAATGTCACTGGTAAAGTGAGCGAGCGACATTTGATTCTTATCAGAAATTTTTTTTTTTACAAGCATGACTCATAGATAAAGCGCACTTATTAAGCGGCATGATTCATCAGTGGCTTTAATAAAACATGTTTTGACAAAAATTTTCTGACGGGTATGTGGATCAATTTTACTCACAATCAATTTAATATCAGTGCAAGCTTATCGTGTATATATTGCATAGAATATTCAAGTATTTCGGTTCGAAATGTTTTTACAATAAAGGATGTGTTCAGTACTGTATATAATAAGATTTTAGTTAATAATTTCATTAGCTGCCCTTTTTACCCAGTCAGAAAAAATCTGTCAAAACATTTTTTGTTAAATTTAGTATATCAATGATGTCACACCAACCAAGGCCATCTGTGGTGCATTCTTGACAAAAGCAAAGTTTCTGATCGAGTTGCTACTATGGTGCAACGGGTAACGTGTGAGAAGGTTTGACATGGCTTGGTGAAAGCTGCAGTAAACTCGACTATGTTTGTCGCTTTATTAAGGCTGGATAGCTATTTATAGGTTTTTGGAAAATTAGTTTATTGTTTGCCCAAAGGCATATTGAAGTTGGAATACATATTTACAATCTTTCAATCAGACACAAGGCCATGTATATTATCTGCAAGTTATTACATATCTTTTGCATTCTATTGCATACTAATACATTTCTTTTGCATTCCCATTTAATTTTTTTAATCTGTGGATACGTTACAAAATTTTACTCTTATTAAATTCTGAAAAAAAAATGTATACTAAAACTTTCTTATTCGAAATATTGCCGATCTAGCATCATGCAGACAAATCTGTGCATTGGTGAAAACCTGTGGGTCATATTCTCGACAAACATGTTATTGCAACATAATTATTCTGACTTGGTTGATGGTTTTGTCATAATTTGAGTAATCGATTTTCAAATCATATTATTTACAATTTTAATCCAAAATCGATGATGAAGAATTTCTTTGACTGCTCATTCAATTTGGTTCTCATTCAATTTAATTTGGGCAAATTTGAGTGATATTTAAAACTGGTTTGATTTCAGGTCTTTATGTGTTTTTGGCAGCAGATTCTTGATTGTGCTTTAAATAATCTACAACAAATTTATATTTATGAAGTTGAATATAGGCCAATCGCTCATTTGGATTTGGTATAATTTCCTGAAATATTACACTTCTTGGAACTAAAAAGGTGTCTTATATCCTTGATTAACAAGAATCCTTTTATAGGATTTTCAAAGCATTTTGTGTAGTGATTATTGTCAAGCATTCAAAATGTGATTTTCAATTAAACAATTTTTTTTTGTCAGATAGTGCTTTTTCAGTATTTTTTTTAATCATAGTCGTTTTCTTCGGGTGTCTTGAGTAGCTGGCATTTAATCAGTTTCATTCATTTCTTCTAAGATGCTTGAAGGTGCAAGCTTAAAGAAAATTGAATATATTTTCTTCGATGTACGGCTTCTGAAATTTTACGCTCTGCAGTCAGAGTCCAATTTATTGATCAACCAAAAATAAAACTTGCATGTTTCATTAACCAATGCAAATTTGTGCTTTTATTAATGATTTTCGTTGCATTCTTTGGAGGCATAACATGGCAATGAGGAATTTCAAAAAAGAAATGCATGCATTTCAAATTTAATTGTTTTATAAATATTATTAAAAAATTAAATTCTGTCCAATATTATTTACCTTTTTTAAATTCTACCATTCATGATTATTGAATAACAATACTAAATTGTTATGAACACTATTGAGTTAAAGCAGGCCTGGCAGTTTCAAAACCTCCCTCTCTCTCCCTGATCTGTGTGCTACAGTTGGATATTCCTGAATTCTTCCTGATTCTTGTCCATTGCAAATAGTTTTATTGAGTTGTAATGTAATGAAAGAGTTTGAAAGTGTTTATTATTGACATTATGATATTCAAAATTTAAAAGCGTTACTTATGCAGTGATAATTTTAATAAACTAGCATAGAACTGGAGCCTTTCCACAAGGAAAGGTATATACCTATTCTAAAGCTTCCATTCAAACCTTCAATCAACCTTATGCACTAAATTCAATGTTGGTATTTATCTGAACCTAAAAACCTTTCATTTATTAACCATTCAAATATGCAGAATAGCATTTTCTGGGTATTCCTACTGAGTTCAGATGGACAGATGTTGTTACTAGGGTTTGTTTGGTGAGCTACATTTATAACATCAAAATATGACGAATCGCATGTTACTATCTTAAATAAATTCAACTTTGCACCATTTTCATGCAGTGTGTTATACCAGGTGATTGTGGCAACAATAAAATGTGCTAGTTAGTGCAATATTATTGTTGTCATGATCTCTTGGTATAACTTACTAGGTACATAAAATTGGTATATATGTACCTTTCCTATGCCAATCTTGAGCCACTGTTGAAGCGTGTTTCAATGGTATGCTCCATCTTGCTTGACAATAGGCAATCGTGCAATGCTGCAGAAGTTGAATTAGCAACTGTAATTCATCACTGAGCAGGAATTTTGGGAGAAACTTTTTTAACATTAGGAAACACACAGATTTTTTTTAAATTTCTTAAGATAAAGTTCAGTTTTTGATGGACTGAATTGTCTAGTCAAGGAGAAATTCAAACATTCCATAAACAATATTTGATTTAAAGTTCTTTCAATTTTAAATAACTTCAATGACATTTTTCTATGTTGATGGCCATTAATACCAGCTGAAATTGACCGAAAAATATGAAGTTTCGAAATCAGAAAAAATTAAAATTGGCTCTGTTGCGCTTAGACAAAAAACAGATTATGTGCACCATTCAGACTCGTAAAAAAAGAATCTGATAGTAGCGTTTATTTCTTTGCCTAATTTTATCAGTGACATTTCTATGACCTCGTATGAACCATAATATCAATATGTAATTTTCTTCTATGAGCTAATTTACTACTATTGATTTTTATATTCTCCATGAGAAAGGTCCGTAACCTCGGTATTATTACATAGCAATATTCACAAGGTAACCTTGTGAGCTAATTACTGTTACCATACCCAATAATCTTGTTCAGTCTTTATATTAAACGTAACAGATTTCAAAGCATACGCCAACTAGAAATTATAAACTTGATAGCAAAGAGCTACTAAAAGATGTAGTACTAGCAACTGCACTCTAAATGGGACACATTCAAAATGGAACTGAACCGCCATAGTTAAGTGCAATTAGTGGAATATGCCCTGCGCGATAACTTCTTTACTTTCTATGGCCTGCAGGAAATAAGTTAAGGCTATTCTAGGGTATTAAATGAATTGTAATAATACCGTCCAATACAGATTTGTAATCATTTTGTCATATATATTTTTTCAAAAGTGATGTAAATTTGGAATACTATTCTAGAACGTACTTGATGTCATCTTCCATACCGATAACAAAAATAAAGTCCTTCTTATATTTTATTTAGAAGAGTAATGCTTGATACTAAAAGACATACATACTTTCTATTACCATTATTTAATAATTCGAAAATTAAATTAATGCATATGTTATGCGACAGAATTATAAAAATGCTAATTTTCGGATCTGGATTTTGCAAATAAGTCCCAATTTAAATAATTATAGGCGCCTAATTTCATGCTGCAGGGTATTTAATTAAATATGAATTTGCTGACTCCCAATTATGAATTATTTAAACGAATTTGGTAATAATGACGTCTCATTGTAGAAATGTCTTTTGCTGAAAGAAAAATTCATACCAACTTTGTTTATTCATGTGGTACTGGATATTCATTTTGTGGATAATAAACATTATATTCCATATCCCAATCTGTTGAATCTGAAAATTTCTTTACAACTGTTTGTTTTGTATGGGTATTACTGATATGGACTCTTTTGTCAAGACTCATCTCATCTGTGGCACATACTTGAATTTGAGTTGACAACAGGATTTTGACTAAAGCGAACATATGGTATCGGAAGCTTTATTATTTCGGCCTAAAAGTTTACTAATTTGTCATATCAGTTTGTCTAGCCCTCGAATATATATTACTGTATTGTGACATATTGTGCAACAAAATCATGATGAACTAGTTAGTCATAGTTACTCTTGCTACTGTATCCTTGCGTTAACTGCATACGGATCCACAAACACAAAGGTAGTCCACGTCCCCCAGACCAAAAGCAAAATCATGATGTATGCCAATTTTTTTAGTTTTACCTACTTTATCTCAATTCACAATGCAGCTGAAAATCATAATTCTGATTGCAGATGTAATTTGTCCTATTTACTCCATAAGATTATCCAGTATCTTTATCATTTGGGTGCCTCTCAACAGGCATGTGACTTGATTGAAAGATATATGTATTGGAATTTCATATTTTCTGAACATTCTACAGAAATCGGGTATGTAACAGAATTTGAAATATATTTTTGACAAAAATTCCTCTAACTATACAGTAAAAGTCCAACTTTGCAAATTGTAGATTTGAACCCTTAAAGATGGTTTTCAAAAGATTCAAATTGATGGGCATAATAGTTTCCAATATCTATATGGAAATAAGGCCCTTCACCCGTACTACTGTTATACACAGCTTAATATTTTTGCATTGCATCTATCTGTCTTCGTTAATACTTGCAGCTTATTTCAATTTTCAATAATGCAATAATTATATTATTGTCATCATGATTTGTTCTACTGTCGTACCCAATCAGAAATTACATTTTGTCAAGAATGAGTCACAAATGGATCATGCCTTGATTGTGTACACAACACGTGTTGTACCACATAATTCACATATCTATCTGTTGACATATTTCTGAAATATATATTTACTGTGTTGTACTGCAGGCAATTGTGACTAACCACTTCCAACATTCCTCTTGGATATAAAGCCAATGCAATATGAATTATATAGTTTGTATAGTGATATGGAGCACACACCTGACATCAGTGATTCAATCCCCTCCCTATAAAAATATTGATTAGTCGAAAATGAGTAATTCATCAATGGCTTGCAAAATTATTCTTTCGTGCAAGTTTTTCATTATTAAAATTCAACTCTCTCAATTCTCTGATATTTCATTTTGGTATTATCTTGTAAATACCAAAAATATCGGACCATTCACAATCATAAATGATTGAAAAAATTGCCAATAATATTGGCATTCTTTTCATATTTCAACATTTTCTTTATTTTTAATAACTTCGCTCATTTATTAATTGTGAGACACATAAATGAAATGGCCAACTTGATTTACTTGACCTGTCCAAGAGTCCATACAAATTAATTATTATATAATTATTATTTGTTATGCGGAATAAGTTTCTTATTTCAGAACATGCATTTTTCACTATATTATACTTCATATATTTCCATTTCAAATTTTGAGCATTTATGTTATAGCAAGCATGAGGGTAGATTAGCCAAACTTGATAAAGTTTGGTCAATATTATAACCGATGTTAACAAGATAAATATTGATGCTTCATTTTTGTGTATATTAATAAAATCAATACTTCGTAATATTATATTATGACTTTATATTATGTTGTAATTTGTGGCAATCTCCATTTATAACAATTAATTATTAGTCTCGCCACCTCATTAATATTTTCATCCTTATTATTATTCTTGCTACTATTGTTATATCTATATTGTTTGTCTAATATTCTTGTTGAAAATATTGTTATTAATAAATAAATATTGTCATAATTACTTCCAATTATATTTTTCAAACCAATTGTAGTAGTGATCCAATTTGCATTTATTCGATTTTATGGAATATGTTTTCTCTATTTCTAGATGTTGAACAATACACTGGTATAGTAATTCATAATTTTTTGTCTTCCACATCTCAAAGGCAAAGTAACACTCATAAAATGGGGTGCTCGTTTCATATGCAGGTTGTCCCTGGCCTTGTTCTTGTTATAGTTTGTCTGATTGAGTACTGCCCATGTACGAATGCTTTGACAGAGTACCAGGATTTGGGGGGCAAAGATTGGAGTGCTGTTGGGAGTTCTCCACCAAGTGGAGTTCTTGTTGGTGTACCCCAAGCTACTGTACCTGGGTGTATACACACTGATCATTATAGTAACTCTCCCAAAACTAAAGAAGATGTAAGTTTGTTTTTGTTATATGTTTGGATGGTTATTGAAATTAATTTATTTTCTGGTTGTTATATACCGGTATGTAATTAGGGAAACTGAAATGGCTAGGGGTAATTTGGTAAACAAAATCTTGTTATATGCTGTGAAAAACACTTGTTGGTGCAGTCCATCAGCAACTCTAGATTAACAGAAAAATGCACAAAATATAGGGTATATTCCAACGGAGTCTATTTGTCGAATTAGAGTCTTTGTGGATTTGTTGTATCCACAGATCATTACTATTACAAATGTTTAGACGCGTAAGATGGTCAGATACAAATATCCAAGATTAAAATACTGAGGGATAACTGTTAGTATCTATTCGAAACCTTGTACATTTTTCTTCCAAATGATAGGACAAATTCATTAGAGAAATATTCATTGTTTGAATATTGAAACTTGATTGATCTAGTATAATGGTAATTTTTTAAGACCACACACACTATCTTTTTCTACTCATCAAACCAATTACGATATTTTTTCAAACCAGGATTTGTATTATCGATTCAATGATGAAAAATTGAAGTATATTGCTGAATATAATTGGAAATATTCAAAAACTTTCAAAAGTAAGCCAGAGTTGGTAAATTCAAAGGGACAATGGCTTCGTTTGTGAAGGCTTGGACACAGTAGCTCAGGTTATACTCAATGGCAAATTACTTGGTAACACAACCAACATGTTTCTTAATCATGTAAGTAAGCGTATGCCACTAATTCACTTAATTAGAATCCATCCATTGCTAAATATAACTAGGGGGAAGAACTGATATCAGAAGTAAGTTATACTATAAGCCAGTAATATTCTTAAACATATCATTTGCCCATGAAGACACTTGATTCCCCTTTTTTAGTGTCAAGTTTATTTTGTTTTCCTCGGGTTACCAAAAAGCTTCAGAACCATCAACACTGCTATTTCATAGCAGTATTGATGATTTTGAACCTTTTTGTACAGTTCGTTTGATACCAGGCATTCGGATAGAGACATTCAAATCTTTTGGCAACAGATATATCATGAATATTGTCCATTTGCGGAATTTTCCTCTAATGGACCCCTTTCTCTTCGGGTGTCTCAGTAACCGGTGTTCTGCCAATCTTTCCCCCCCATTCATTAGGTTATCATTAAGGCCTGGGTTTTGGCAGTAGATGTTAAGTCATGAGACAGACTTGCTGTTGGCCAGGACCTGGGCTCTTTTGAAGGCCCCCAGTTTTGAATCTCATTTCTATTGAAAGCCATCAAAAGATCACGACTATTTTAGCATACTTGTTCAATGCTATCTTGACCAACCTTTAATAAAATTATGACGCTATCCATATTCATATAATTTAGTTCATTATTTTTGAGCTGGATTATATTTTAGTAACATTGTAAAACTTATCAAACTGCATTAGAACTGCATCAAACTTTGTTTGCTTCGATTGATACTAGAGATGGGCCCATGTATCGGTATCGGCAAGTATCGGTACTGGTATCGGTAAATTTTCATCCCCATTACCGTCGATAACCCGATACCGGGTACACCTTTACAACGGAGCGTACAAATAAGCTTTATTTGCTGATAATAGATGAAAAGACCTCGCATTCTACTGGTTTGAAAAATAATTAAAATGGGGCATGTCTCGCGTGAACAATTTTATTTACATTTTGGGTTTTATTAAATAAAATCCATCAATCCACTCACAATATGCTCTTTTTGATGCAGAAAAAGGTGTTAAGGTCGCACGACACGTTTGCGTATGTTGCGTTTTTTCCTGGTTTGGTTTACACAAGCGCAATGCTCTGCATGCATCTCCTTACGTTTTCCAATAAATAAAACGGCTTGCTATGAAAGCTACCGCAGAGTACATGTTTCTTTTTTGCGTTTGCGCTTTGCACGCACCTGAACACGATTAACGCAAAGCAATGCAGGCGTGTATTGCCTTTTTTATTTCATTGCTCGAACATAATGCAACGCATTGGTAAGACAGCCTCATGTGTATTGTGGCCTAGGCCTCAATGAGGTGTCACGTTAGTTGTGTAACCACGAACATTTGCACTCAATCTTTGAACCCATGTATGCTTGAACACAGCAACAATTCAGTATATTTTAATCCCTAAAAGTTTGCACTCAAATGGAGTACGGTATTCAAGAGTTCAAGGGTACAAACGTACATAGGTACACACATACGTGGGTGCAACTATAACAAGGGCATAGGTATGTGGATACAAAAGGCCTTTAACATATTTAACAAAGTACTCTGTATCGGTATCGGAATATAAATTACAAAGGTGGTATCGGTACTTGTATCGGTATCGGCGAAAATTTTGGTATCGGCCCATCTCTAATTGATACTCTATTTTCGGTATCATGCTATTTACTTGTTTTTTATTGCAGAAATTCAACGTCACTGGCCTTCTACAAGAAAAATTTAATCAACTCGTTGTATCATTCGAATCTGCTATTCAAGTTGTGAATGCAACTAGAAAAGCATTGCCCTATTCAATTCCACCTGAATGCCCTCCTTATGTGCAGCATGGATTTTGTCATCCTAATTTAATAAGGTACCATATTTTAATATAGTTATCAAAGATTTGTCAACTAATTATGAAAGATTTTTACTACACTTTGCATGCGTTTTTATTCTTTTGAGTCATTTAAAAATATAAGGATAACAGAATGTAAACTACTCTGCTACTCAGTAACTTTGTCATCCTAATTTAATAAGGTACCATATTTTAATATAGTTATCAAAGATTTGTCAACTAATTATGAAAGATTTTTACTACACTTTGCATGCGTTTTTATTCTTTTGAGTCATTTAAAAATATAAGGATAACAGAATGTAAACTACTCTGCCACTCAGTAACCTAAAATAAAGTATCACCTTAGAAGAAAATCCCACAAAAGGCCATATTTATATTGAACATTCTTTAGAAGATTTTTGGAATACATTTGTCTGTTTAAAAAGCTTGAAAATTATTAACAATGATTAAATTTTGTATCGTTTAATAAGGAGCAAAACACAGGAAATAGGAGATAAGACATTGGGGAATCTATCATCTGGAATGTGCTTATTTTAAGTGTTTGTTTGGCTTCATAGAGTTTTACAAGAGTTTATTCGAGATTTATTCATGAAAGTTTGTCGACATGAATTAAGGTTCTGTTATCCCGTTGTCACTCTGTTCCTGTAGAATAGAAAAAAACTGAAAAAACAAAAAAAAATGATAAAAACTAAACAAGATATTATTTTCAGACTTGTTGTTTTTGAGTCGTTCACTTTATCCTGACAGAATTTTTTTATCCTATTTTTCCTTGCAGGAAGGAGCAGTGCTCATTTTCTTGGGACTGGGGTCCAGGATTTGCAACTCAAGGTATCTGGAAACCAATTTATCTTGTTGGACTCGATGAAGTGACATTGGCAGATGTTTCATTGCATTATGATTGGGGTGAGTGGGATAACCAAGAAAGTACAGCTGAATGGGTTATAAAATCCTGTTCTTCTTGGAGTGACCACTACTATTAGTTTCCTTTAGAATGACTTAATAGTTGTAAACAACATTGATATGAAATATTTTTAGCTAATTGGCTCACAAGAATCAGAAGACATATTTTGTCAAGCATGTGCCAGGGATGGTCTGAACCTTCGAGACACAATATATTAGTACTAGACAAAACATGTTATGGTAAAGCTTTTCAGGCATTGTTGCTACCATACTATTCTGAGTTATAGAAGTAAATTCATCATTCACATGTTATATAACATGAAAATTATATTTATTCTTATTTGCAGTTGTTCCTCATTCAATAACTAGGTATATAAAGTGTGTTAAAGCAGTGGAATTTTGTAAAAAGGGTCAATATTTACTTCACAGACACAGAAATACTTCACATTGATGCCAAATTTTATGTTGCCGGCGATGTACCTTCCTATGCTGGAGTACTGTATCTTTATATAAATGAATTGAATATTGAATCTACGTTTAAACCTATTATTTCTTCATCTCATCCTATTATTACTGTTTCTCAAAATATTTCTAAGGTTTGAATATGTTTTACTTCTAGATTTGAAATATATCTATTTGATTTTTGATTTTAGTACTTTGTTTGTTAGGGGTTGTGTGCTTAGACATGCTTCTTATGGAACAATTGTGTTTCACTGGCAAGGTTTTGTTCATCTGTCACACATACTTAACTAAACTAAAGAAAATACCTTACTTTCTTTTGAGGGCCACCAAAAATGTTGGGCTTTTTCAATAACAGCTTTGATAACTTTCAAACCATTCTGCTACTTCCGGACAAACAGTAAGCATATTTGACAAATCAAAGGGTATAAATTATAAAGAAATGCACTGGCCAAATGGACCTTGCCTTGCGATGACTCATGCATGCCTAAAAAGGATCTGTTAATTTTTTTCTCACTGAGTCAGTTAGTAAACTTTCTGTATTGATTAGGGGCAAAACAATGTTGAATCTCTTTGCTGGGCAAATTTTTGCAGGCCATTATGATGTCATAATTCACATCTAAAATTTTCCGAATCCCCCCTCCCTTTTCAAGGTTTTGAATACGCTACTGATCATACATAAAAGTTTCTTGAAACCACTAATGTGTAGAGAGAGCTATATAAATACAAGAATGAAGAAAGATTGAAGGATCTTCATTCCAAAAATATATTTATTTTCAGAAATCTTTGCAATACTGGTGGCCAAGTGCTCAAGGTGATCAAAAGTTATATAATATCACTGTGAAATTTCGAAATGCTAAATCTCAAGATATCAGCAGTAAAACTTTCTGGTATGATTTTTATCCCAATACCTCATGCATATTTGTTTACAAGCTTTGCTCAAAAAATATACAAATTAATAAAAGTACAAAATAATTATCATTGAGATTTAAAAATTTGTATTTCAAGATTTCTATTATGCAGACTTTCAAATGGTCAAATTTTTATCTGGTTCTGATCCCAGTCACATCTGCCTTTTATCAAGTTTCATTTAAAGTTTGAGTCATTACATGATTTCTTTATTCCAGGTTTGGGTTTAGAAAAGTTGAACTTGTTCAAGAACCTATTAATGGATCAGATGGTTTGAGTTTTTATTTTAAAATCAATGATCGACCAATATTTGCAAAAGGGTCAAACTGGATACCAGCAGATGCATTCCACAATCGACTAACGATTGACAAGTAATCTAACTTTATCATTTTTCCATGATGATGGGATATTTTTCTTTTTATTGTACAAAACTTGATGTAATTTTTTGCAGGATCTCAATCATTTCTAACAGGGATAATGTAGACTTTGATTCAACTTGCCAAACTGTACAGTATTTTTTTCAAAGATGATATGATTTACAATCATGCCTGCCAGTAGAAATGTCCAAATATTTTGTTTGCTCATTTTAAAATCAATCTCGAATAGAATCGCCTTTCAAGAACACTTAAAAATTAATATATTTTTAGCAGATTCTTTCAATAATTTTATCAGTAAGTATTACATAATAATGATGTTCCTGTCCTAGTCAATACGACTTTCCTAGTTCTTGTAAAAGGTACAGAAATCAGTGTAAAGTTGTTGCACTGTGTGCGAATATATCTTAGTAATAGTAATATTTATTTCAAGTCTTAATTATTAATAGCAGATTTCATTTTCTTCCACAGTTATACAAACTTACTTCAGTCGGCAAAAGATGCCAACATGAATATGTTAAGAGTGTGGGGAGGTGGAATATATGAAGATGAAACGTTTTATAATATCGCTGATCAAATGGGAATTATGATTTGGCAAGATTTCATGTTCGCGTGTGCAATGTATCCGGCAGATTCAAAGTTTCTAGCTTCTGTGGCGGAGGTTGGTTATCTGAGAATATTTGTAAAGAATTGGTAAGTATGGTCACTGATGGATCGCGTCAATGAGAAGCGATCCATCGGTGACTCATACTTAGCAAAAAAAATTTCAATTGGGTAGATTTGTGCAACTTTCTTGATTTCTCTTGTCCAATATTCTGAATCTCCAACTTTTCCAATGTTCTGATAATGGAGCTTTTTGATTGGTATCTCTATCAGAAAAAACTTCTAATCAAGTCATATTTTGTTTAGTGTAGACTGCAGACGTTGTAATGCACTTCAGAAATGCGTTAATATACCTCCTTCATTTCATAAGGGGTGACTAAAAGGGAGCAAAGAAGTGGTAGATGGTTGTACCATCGGACGGGGAAAATACCTACCTGCAGTTGCTGGTATTTTCTTTTTGTACTAACCCTTTGCTACTTGAGTGACTGTTAGCTTGTCCCTAGGTGTTGTTACCAAGCTTGCTTGGAGCGAATTTCAAGGAAAAAAAATAATTAAAAATATTGGAATGTTTATTTTTCTCGCTTTTTTTTCAAATGAACTGATTTTTACACATTAAGTGGCCGGGATCACACATTAATTAATTAATGCATTAGCTGGAATTATAAAAAACTTGCCATTTTATTGAAGTTGTGCAAAAATGAACAGAAATTTCAATAGATTATTACATCAAAATGTTATTAAAAAGTATTTTTTCAAGAAATTCATGCAGGCTTTAATCCTAATTACGCAGTGGATCAATAGTAGTATGGTAGGGAACGACAAATTGTTCAATTAAGGCGTGAAATTAGTTAACATTGATTTTAATATTCTGAAACAAGTTCGGGTCAAGTATGGTTTTCACAATTACAGGAATCACGCTTTGAAGGTTTATTTAGTTTGATCATTAGTGTTGATAAGCTGCATCCAGGATGCTCGAAAAACATTGCTCGGAGTTGAAAAGTTTTAATACCATACTTTTTCTTGTCAGCGAATTCTAAATCTAAGAAACAGAGACACATTTCAGGACTGGCAACTCAGCACTGTGGTTCGAGTTGATTGGAAGCACGAATTATTGTAACAAAAGCTTGTGAATTAATATGACATTTTTTTTTGTTTCAACAACAAATCTTATCAAAACTCATTTTGATTTTTGTTATTCCTGCCCCCATTAATCATCCTGCTGTTTTTTTTATATTATCATTAATGAATTTGTATAGTTATAGATTTTTTGTTGTTATAATTTATTTTATTTTATCATTGTCCATATAAGATTTGAATTTCAAACGGTTTTATCCATTCCTAATAACAAATGCAACATTCCTAATTTAACATTCCCACATCTGAGTTCAAACCTTTTATATTGCGTAGAATATTGATATATATATATATCCTCTTTACTCGATGAAGAAAAATCAATACTGATAATCCATGCATATGACAATATCAAAATTGATGGCTTCCATGCTTCAGCTTGACATTTTCAAAAAGTCGTCCTAGTCTGGATGCATTTTGGTAAATTTTTCTGGTATCTCAGTAGCACAATGACTCGCTTTCTGCAAGTCAACATACCGGTATGCATGTTTGACATAAAACAACCATGAACTGATTTCATCATACTATGTGAAGCATCTCATAGCTTGACTTCCCTCTTGAGTTTTCCATAAGTTTGAAATTTCCTCATATTGCAAGAAATAATTCCATGCAAAAATTTTTTCTCGTAAACATCTAGATAGCCTAGATGGAAGCTCATGGAATTCTCTGTCACCAGATTCTTTTATGGACAAAGTAATCTAATATATCTTGGAATTTAAATACGCAAACTTTGCATGTAGGGTTGCCTTTTTCCGATACATTAATTTTCAATAATCATCAATACAGACTGTTGTCATTTTATACATAATCACACAAATAGGTTGGAAATTTATCTTAGTCTATTTGAATCTTGAACGAAGTGGCATCCTATTTATGATAATAATTCTCATTGCCTTGGTGGTTTCCAGGATGGTGCCTGAAAAAACCTTATTAGAGCTTATTGACCAAGGAGGCCTTAGCGGCCACTTATAAAATAGCCAGGGTTAGTGTTGTTGGAAAGATATGATCTTTCCGGTTTGTCCTAGCCAACCCAAATTGTTACTCCTTGGGTTGGAGTGTTTTAATGAGCCGGACTCACTGGGACTCGAACTTGAAATCTTTAAATTTGCAATGTCAAAATGATAACTATTAGGCCACCGCACCCACTATTATAGGATTTCGGCGAATTTATTATTTCCATATTTTTGAAAATTGCATTTTCAGGGTCATTTTCTTCAGATGTGTTATTCGGCTTTTATAGCAGTTAGCAGTATTGCTGATTTTGAACCTTTTTATGCAATTTGGTTAGTACCAAGACACCCAAAAATACACTTAAATCTTCCAGCCACAGTATAACTCTATTGATGAGTAAATATATTTTGGCGTATTTGTGACAGTTTTTTTAATCATTAGGAAGTGAATGAAACAATGTG
This sequence comes from Styela plicata, assembly GCA_963675895.2. NCBI lineage: Eukaryota > Metazoa > Chordata > Ascidiacea > Stolidobranchia > Styelidae > Styela > Styela plicata. The sequence continues at coordinate 11,915,900 of OZ023143.1, read as the reverse complement.
GCGTCTGAAATCTCATCCATCTATTGTAATCTGGGCAGGAAATAATGAAAATGAAGCTGCATTGGGAACAAACTGGTATAATACTACAAACAGTTTTGATCGATACAAGAAAGATTACATTTCTTTGTATGTAGGTATGCTAGTTTCGATTCATGTCTAATTTTATTGACTTGACGAAAGTAAACAACAACCATTCAGGACTACTTAACTGCATCCTCAGATGAAAGCGGTTCATGCTAAACAGAATAGGAGAGTGCAGTGAATTCTAACTGCACTCAGTGATGACAAATTTTCTATTCCCCCATTGCTTCATTTATAGTTGCCTTTTATGACTCATTGTTCTTTCAAGAATATGTAAATAAATATGTATGCTCACGGTTGTCGCCCCCCAGATGAAAGTGAAAAATGCTACGCAATTTTGCCATTTGAACACAAAAAAGAGTTGTTTCAAAAGAATTGCATATGTCCATAGTGTATTTGTTGGCTGATATTACCAGCCGCTTTTGTGATCTGGAGATATATCGGGTGGGCTCCACTGTTTTGTAGCAAAGTCATGGTCAAATTTTAAAAATTAAGTGTGTTAAGTTTTAAATTGCATTTATTAAATGCAGATACTATTGGGAAAATGGTTTCATCCATAGACAACAGTCGTCCGTTTCTCACGTCGAGCCCGACTAATGGTGTTGAAACCCAGAAAGAAGGATGGGTAGCTAAGAATCCTTACGATACCAAGTACGGAGATGTTCATTATTATAATTATGACGATGATTGTTTGGATTGGACAAAATATCCTAAAACAAGGTTAGCCTAATACACTATCAAGTTATTTTTTTATTCAAGTTATCCCCTTATTGCGTTTTCTATGGTTTTTTCATCCATAGTTTATACTTAACACAGCACATTTTTGAAAGATCGAAACATCACTTAGACAACTGAAAAAGCTACTAATTATTGAAAATGTTGAATAAATAACATCTTCCTAAATATAGCAATAAGGGAATTTATATAGTTGTGAATTGATTGGCAACTTGACAGTAACAGATATGATGCATCTCTTCAACAACTCCAGAACAGCAAAAAAATCAGCAAAATTGTAGGTACAGGCTTCAGAATGGTTTTAAAGTATTTCCTTTTTGTCATAAGATGTGACTGAAAGGGAAAAACAAGAAGTTGTAGATAGTTTCACTAACAACCCAGGCTATATACCACTTACTATACTTCTGCATAGCAGTACAATTTTTTTCAGAATATTTTCTGCTTAGTCGCTAGTGCTACATCTTGTAGAAGCTCTTTGCTAGCTATTAAGTTACTGATAGTTGGGTTTCTTTTTGGCACTTCTCCCGGCCTGGATCAGAGTGAATTTCAATGAAAAAAAAGTATTTCAAGATGCTCGAAATTTGTTACTTGTTAAATAACAGGTTCGCCTCTGAATACGGATTCCAGTCATGGCCTTCTATTGAAACATTAGAACCTGTAATTTTAGATGAAGATTTATCTTGGGATTCTCAATTTGCAACTCAGAGAAATCATCATGCGAATGGGAATCAACAGATGATGAATCAGGTGAGATTGAGAATTAACAAACTGAAATATATTTTGGTTTTCGAAAGGTATTTCAGATCTTCAAGACTTCTGCTACTTAGAGACGCAAAGAAATAATTCCACAACAAGAAAATTGATCATAGTGGTCGCTTTTGAACTTTATTTGAAGGAGGTTGAAATATTGGTGCAAGGGAAATATTAATTGTATAACTGTACATTTGTGTTAGCTATTGTAACTAAACACATTATATTCACTGTTGATGATTTTGTATTTTGATTCATCTCATGATATGAAACTTTTTAACACTGACACCCTGGTGTCGTCTAGATCTTTTAATAGTGATGTTAAGAAGTAAATATTGAATTTATTTAATACTATTTTGAAACATTGACAAATTGCTTTTGAGTTGTTCAACAATTTCTTTTCAGATAGCAATGCATTTCAATCTGCCATCGTCAGAAGATAGAAGACAAAAATTTGATGACCAGATATATTTGTCACAGGTATAGCAAATAAATAAGTACCCAATAATAGTTATCAGAGGATGGAAGTTCTAAGAATTTTTTTTCTGATTTTCCCTGACCCAAATCAGGTGACAAATGAAGAATATAAATTTATGCATTGTGAATGTGTCGTTTGTAGGCTTTTAACAAGATCTGTATATTTTTTATCACTTGCTCCATGAAAATGCTTTGTATAAGTTGTACTTACCAATATCCTTTTCAACTGCTCCTTTCAGCAACATAGCTAATGTTTTATATTAATAACAGATAATGCAAGGATTATGTTACAAAAGTGAAACAGAATTTTATCGCAGAAGTCGATCAGAGATAGTAAGTGGTGAAGGACATACAATGGGGGCTTTATATTGGCAGTTGAATGATATATGGCAAGCTCCTACATGGTCTTCTATTGGTAAGTCTGGACTGGTTTTATGCTACTGTTCATGCCAACTAGATTGCACAAAGGTATTTGGAACCATCAGCACTTCTATTTGAAATTTGTCGTTTTTAAATTTTTCACATTTATATTATATGTATTAATTTATGCAGTTTTTCTTTAACTTTGAATGCGTTTGGGTGTTTGTGGGACTGTTCAATTAGCTCAGTTGGTAGAGAAATATGCTCAGAGCTTTGTATTTCATGTAAGATGTAGGTTTGAATCTTGTGTGGGGATAAATACATGATTCAGAAAACTTCTGGATGTCTCGCCAGCACAAGCAAGTGGAAGTAACCACTGTTTAAGACTTTCTTCACCAACCATGCCCATGCTTCAGAATTTATGTACTGATTGGGTGAAAGAGTCTTTTCTGACGCGGTGGGAGATAAATTTCAAGAGATAATGCTTAATCATGCTGATGAGACACATTCTTGATTTTCCTTTTTCGTTATATAAAAGTGATATTTGATTCTTTTATCTAGTAGTATGTTTTAGTCAAATGTTGATGTTGTGGTAATAATTTTTCTAGAATATGGAGGAAAATGGAAAGTTGTTCAATATTTCGCAAAGAAATTTTTTTCTAAAGTTGCCTTGACTGCGTATGATGACGATACAATATTAACAGTTTACTCTTTATCAGATGAAAATGCACCTATAGAACCTGTTACTTTGGTGGTAAGTTTTCGTAGTTTACAAATTATATGCTTTCATTTGCTATTGTCTGTGGATGAAATTCAGACCAAGATCTTGCTCTGAGCAAATCTGAAAATAAATAAATAGTTGTTGATTGTAAAATTTCTCCGGTTGTTTCCAGTAGTGCACAAAGAGATGTACAAACCTAACATGATCGAAAATACTATTCTCTGCACATTCCATTTGTTTTCCTCATACAGAAATAACAATAAGCATCTTGCCAAATTCCATTCTTTTAATTGATGTTATCAGAATTGGTATGCTATTATATCAAATATGTATTTGAAGATTCGATTTACTTCAGCTAGAATTTTTTTTCAATTTGGAAATTTACCTATTGTAATGAAATATTTTCATTCCTTTATGGCAGTGGGCTGCAGAATATATACGGTTATAATTCCTATTGCTAAAGCTTATTCGAAGAACGCTTTGAAGGACTTTTTTTTGGAAGAAACTGAAGCCTACTGCGCCACTTGAGCTATTGACATATATTGGAAACCCACTCGCTGTGTGCAAAGAAAAAGGGGCATTTTGGAAGGATAGCATTACAAAATTGAACCATTGTACTAGAAAACAGTGGTTTGTACCTGCCCTGGACCCAAAGCCCTCTATATACCAGTGATCTGTTCAATATAGTTTGGACTGCAAAAACATTTCATCATTCTTTCGATTGTATTTTCAGATTGAAATGCATCAATGGAGTAGTTTTGGCATCATCAACACATGGTCTCAACCAATATACATTACACCTCAGTCATCTAAACTTCAATTTCAGAATAGCACTGGCACCATGCTTCATTATGGGGGTTGCAATTACAAGGTAATTCCTGAGGTTGTTCTCATCACAATAAGTAGATATCATGGGATACATATCAGAATTAATTCATTTTTATTGAAAAATATGTATTGTACCTATGTATTTGTTTCGTGTCAACCTTTAGAGATAGGCTAATATTGGTATGCATTCAGTGTTGTCAATAATAATATCAGTTAATAATAAATAATGTTGTTATAAATAGGGCTGCCCAAAATATTGGATTCCATATTATTTATAAAAATATTCGATTTCATTTCCTTCATGATTTGAAATCAACAGAATGTATGATTTTTTTGGGGAAATATATTATGTAAATTTTGATGCATTTTACAATATTCTGGTTTGTTTATTATGAGGCCCTTATGAAGTAATTTATTTTTTTCCCTCCATTTTGTATTTGTTGAAACATAAATTAAAATTTTCCCATCAAAATACTGATGAAAAAGTAATAAAATAAAATGCATACCGATGGCTCTACAAATCTAATGTAATAACAATTCAATAACTTATGTTTCCAATACCACTTTGTATTTGTTGAAACGTAAATCAAAATTTTCCCATCAAAAAAATCAAGGTTGGTGATAATACATAACATCTTGTTTTTTTTTTCAGGAATTATGTTATTTTGTAATATATTTGAAGGAAATATCGGATGTTGCTCCTACATTTTTCTATCCTGTACCACTTAAAGCTATTGATGGATTGCAGTTGGCTAAAATAGAAGTAAAACTTATTTTATTTTTTTTAGTTTAAGATTTAGAGGTCCCATTTCATTTTCAATAATTTTGTGTTCATTTTTTCTTGTGGTTCAACACCATCAACGTAGCTATGAAATAGCTAGGTTGATGGTTTTGACCCACAAATAAAATAAAAGCAAAATGCTGCATGGCACTTATCAGTGACTTGTTTTTCATAAAATATGCTTGATGGATGTTTTCGATACTGGAAAGCTTTACTAATGCAACTATTTTATTTTGCACTTTCCTCGATTCAAGAAAACCTGAACAAACTCAAACAAAAATATATCTCTTTTAGGTTAAAGATGTGAAAATGTTGAACGAAACAATGAATGAGTATCAAATATCATTATCTTCTTCTGATCCTGCTTTTTTTGTTTGGTTGGAAGCTACTATGATTAAAGGTAGGAACTATCAATCAGATGCACCAGCTTGGCATAAGAAAGAACAAAATAGTATTTGCAAGAATAAATACATTGTTGAAGATATATAGTAATTTCATACCTCCATGTCGTGCATTCATTCTTTTAACAATCCTTTGGAATTGCTTGGAGCAAAGAACTCGCTATAAAATTTTAAATTGCTAAGCATGCACACATTAAGAGGGATAGAGATATCTTTTTTAGGTATGCATCAGAATTCATATTTTGTCAAGAACAAGCCACTGATTGATGGAAAGGTTTTGTTCTGTAAGATTTCATTTTTTTAATATCTAAATTCATTGTTTTTAATATCTATGAATGAATAGGGTTTATTTTATCTCATCTTCATTTCTTTCCGACTTGGAATCCATATTTCTTTCAATTTTCAAGATGTCTTCACATTAGACAAAATTCCATTTCAATACTAGTTCTGTCTCAAAAACCAGCAAATAGGAAAAAAAAGAAAACGCGCATCTTTCATACCGAAAAAACTTGCATTGAGTCCTTTAAAGCATAGTGGTACTTAATTTTGCTAGTACCCAAGTTCATTAATCATGTAACAGACAAATTTGTTCATCTTCCGCATTTATATCCTGATGAATACTGTTTGCAATTATGTGATATGTGAAAAGAGCAAGAGCTTCACCAACAGCCAATGCAGATACTACACAAACCACTCGTTTGATGTTATCTGAATTCTCGTTATATAGCTATACTATGGCTGGCAATTTTGTATTCAGGTCGATTTTCAGACAACGCATTTCATATGTACATTCCAAGTATCACAGTATCGTTCTATGCATGGGAAATAACAACGATTGAACAACTCAAATCTTCACTGAAAATAAAATCATTGTCAGATGTTCAGGCTAGTCCAGGTACAATTTATTATTCTTTCCTCATCTGATGAAATTGCTTCTGATGGTGGCTATTTACCAGTTGTCTGAATAGGGGTGTAAATGACGTTTATTTTATTTATTTTAATTATTTATTATATTCAATTTTAATTTATTTTGAAATTACTGGATGTCTGCTTAAGTCGTGTGATAATACTATTCAATGAAATTGTTTGATTTAATTTTGAAATTATACTGATGTTCGATTTTAAAACGAATCGGAAGGTATTTGAAATGTTTATGCTTCAAGTGTCAAACATATAATTTTTTATTTTACAATTACAATCTTGAAATTGTTAAGATCAACGCAAACCAATGGAGACAGAGAAGAAAACCCCAAAGATTTTGTACGCAACTAATGAAATCGATACATCTTATGACGATGATGATGATGATGTATATGCGACTGCAATTGACCAGTTATTCTGGTTAGATGGAATAGAAGCACAACTTGCATTTGGAATATGCGGACTTTTATTCATCATGTTTTTTGCAATTATGTTGGTCTGTGTTGTTATTAGGTATGTTGCACGCTGTGCCTGAATATTTTTAGAAAACAATTTTATTTTGATCAATATATAAAATTCACATTCAAGGTTTGTGTCCAATTGAAAAATTTGGCGTGGCATGTTGGCGTACAAGGTGTGCTGCAGAGGTTCTGTTCAATATAGCTTATATTTGTCAGAATTTTTGAATATCTGTGGTTTGACCTAAAAGGAACCAACTAACTGTTTAAGCACCACCAAGTACATATGCTCTGTGCAATGGGAGTCACAACTTCGTTGTGGTTATTTTTGTCGGCTGGAGGAATACATTTGAACAATTGTGCATGTGACACTTTTGTATACCCCAAGTGGTTTGTGAATCCCTGAAGGTTTACCGGCTGATTTAAAGCCTTTAAAATGTGGTAGATTTACTTAAAATGATTTCTATCCTCTTTGACACTGTCCAATTTCTTGTGAATTAAATTGATATGATTTATCCATAGATTCAACAGTCCTCACCTAGATAAGCCAAAGCTGCCGATGGTTCAATACAGCACTCGTAAAGGTTCAAGGGCAACGATAATTTCTGAGCAACAAGAACTCTTGAATAAGGATGACGATGAAAATGAAAGCGGAGCGTTCATGTTAAAACTTAAAAACGGATATGGCCACAATGCAAAAAATGTGGAAATTCGATTTTATGTAACCTGAATTGTTGACTTTTTTCTACATTTTTGATATCAACATTGAAATCTTAATTTCCCCGATCAGCAATTTTATTTCGTCAAGTATAATCCACCGATTGATCTGATCGCTGCAGTGGAATATACTTGATGAAATTCACTGATAGATCGTGCTGCTGAGGTGCGGTCTATCGGTAGATAATACTAGGCAAGATATGCTGTCTCGATATTACTCTGATTCGTTAAATATTTGTTTTAAATTTCCCATCGATGAGTAAAATCAGTTGTGAATATGCTCATCACGTTTAGATGAAAGGTTTGAATTGATTCAAATGATGTTCGATTCGAATGATATTACAAATTTAATCAATTTGGTTGTTCCTTATATTTTCCTGGTACCTTTTTGAATATAAGACTATTTCGGAGAATTTTATTCGAATAATATGGATCGATAATCGATACCAAAATATTAGAAAGTTGCAACAAAAGCTGAGAACACTGATATAATAGAAATTGCCTGATTCCTCTGAGCAATTCATGTTCAATATTTTTTATATCAGGTCATTATTAGCCATATTATGTCACTTATTTTTAATGCCGTTTAGCAATGAGCCGTATTTATGAAAAATATCATTTCTCACAAATAATTTTCTTGATAAGTCGAAATAATGGTTTTGTGCTAATATATGCAAAACTTCTATGCAGTGTACTTGATCCTGTGGACTAGATGCACTGAAACAAACCTACAGTTTCTTGAAAAATTTATCAAACATTTTTCTATCGTCTTTTGCATGCATTATTCAATTTGCTAGAAACCTCAGAACTGGTGTAACGAGAATATTTTGTGTTATAATCACTGTTAATTTTTTTAATCCAGTATTAAAATCCTTTTTTCATTTATTTAAGAACGATACTGCGACTTTGTATAAATTTTTTGTAATTTTTGCTAGTAAATGTCTACATAAAATCTAGGTCAGTAAATAAATATAAATTGCCCATACTCAAAAAATGCTCCAATTTGGGGATTTTTTGGCCAAACCTGCTTTCTTAGGAAGTCACTGATGGAATGCGCCACAAAGAGGTGGTCCATTAATGGCATGTTCTTGACAAAGTAAAGATACTGATTAAGATATATATAGACAGTTTTTTTTCTTAATATGACAACACTTTCCTTCTTTAGTGCCCACTGGATCATATAAAATTTGATATGTACGGTAAGGATTTATTTACATGAATAAATGCAGGACTGGTGAAGTTAAAGATGTGGATGTTATAAAATATGCACGACTTTTATGTGCAATTAGTCTTGTAAGTACTAAAATAGAAGAAGATATGAGAAAAGAAAATGTTGGAACCACCAGAATTTATCAGTTTCATGTATTATTGGTGCGCCTACTTGATACTTTGATATGCATTAACATAAATAAGGAGTTTTTCGGCGTTCCTGTTAAAAATCTTAAAAAATAGTTGTTTCATATTGTAAAAATCTTGACATAATTATTTTTAATGTAAATTTAATTTTTAACATTATGATCAGAATTTCCTACTGTTATCCGTCCAATCTCCAAACACAATGTATGAATTGTCCAAAAGTCAAGTGCCAATTTTTTCAAGAACCGACATTCTTATGAATTGCCTTTCATTTTTTCAATTGATATTACCATGCTACTTTTTCTATATGTGATCGCTGTGCAATGAAACATGCTGTTGCTTTTGCTTACTAAATATGTGATTCACTTCTGTATACATTCCAGTTTGCGCGTTTTTAGAAATTAGTTATTGTTGGTTTGGTAGTTGGAAATAAATTTTTTATGAATGTCCATCATATACATGAATAATGTCACAGTTAATTTTACTTTCTAATATATCAGTAAATATTTTACGGGTGTTGTAATGGCCGATGTTCAAGGGAGCTTTCTGCACTCGTTCCTCCGAACAAAATTTCAACCAGTCCACTCTATTGGCTATCAATTCACACCTATTCACTGTGGAGTTAAATTTATGTATTGCTACTCTAGTTAGAATAACGTAAACCTGTTTTTCTGAGAACCAGCAAAATCATTCTTCAAAATATTTATACGGAGTGTACCTAAAGCATCTTATTGTGTGGTATAATTTTTGAGCAATCAAACAAATTTCGTTACTGGAGCTAACCTGGTTTTAATAGTAAGGTATTTATATTCATGGATTCAAGAGAAATTTTAATTTTACTCCATGTTATTTTTTTGTCGCCATCTTACCTGCAGTTGCGTATCTTGAACAAATTAATACACTCTTTTTTTTTCTCTTCTACATGCTCTTTATGATTTATGTGAATTCATAGTTATAATCCAACCCCAAGTGTTGTAACTCATTTTTTTTTGTTTTATATTAATTTACTGCTGCAATTTATTTTTTAAAATTTCTATTTACTTGCCAAAGGAGGTGCCTATGTGATATTTGAACTTTCCTCTGTTTTTTGATCAGCAAGCCTATCACCTTCGATGTGTTAATTTTTTTGTATCATTAATATAATAATTTTTCATCTAATTTTATATTGGTCTGATGTGTGTTTAATCTGTGAAAAAGGTTTGATATAATGAATATTATATTCATATTATGGAGTCAAATATATAAAATATTTTGAGAAGTGTTTTTTTTTTTGTTGGTCTTTAAGATAAAGGAAAATAAGCACTGTGTCATGGTTCGAATGTCGTGATTAAATCAAACAGTGAGAGAAGCTAGATTTTTTTATAGGAAAAGTTCAAAATACCCCGAATCAATCTTTAAAAAAACATTTCTATCCATACCCATTGATGATTACATTTACCTTAATATGTTGGTTTCAATATGAATAATGACCAAAAGCTCAAACACTGACCACTTTATGAGGTTGTAAATGGCCCTTTGGCTACAATAATGAATGTTACATTTTTTGTTTGATAGCTTTGTCTGTGGAGCAAAGAGTAATATTTTCCGATTTTGATATTCGGTGGGAAAAATTAGCCGATTTGAAATCAGAAGATATACGATTTTGGCCACAATAAATGGTGAAAAAACTTTGGTAAGCAGCGACTTTATGAGTGAAGCCGGTCGTGATAATAAGGGTATGCCTCTACTATAAAGGCTATATTATTTATAAAAAAAGGCGGGTCATTTCTTAAAAACGCTATGCTCCTATAAGAAGGCTATGATATGCCTATTATAAATAGCCCTTTTTTTTGGGTATACTCTTTTTATAAAGGGTCTAGACTTTTTATAAGTGACATGGCGGGAACAGCCTTTTAATCACGACCTGCAGCTTTCTGGATGAAACCACTTTTAGTAAGAGTAAGTGAGCACTTGTTGAAATACTCTTCAAACCTAACCCACCATCTTTGATACACAAATTGCTAAACCCCCCTTGTGGGACCTAGATACAGCTACGGACTACTCGCTGCTAATGTTTAAAGTTGTCTAGAAATGGTGTCATCACATATAGCTCGTCGTGGATATAGTTTGTCTTCGTTTTACACCAGCAGCATATTAAACGGGGGAATGGTTTAATTGGGTTTGGAATTGAGTGCGCGTTCGCCAGGTTTTTCTGGTTTGTAAATTTGTAATAATTTCTTTTTCCTTGATGCATGCTATCGGTACCGGTTGAATAAGTTGGAATGCGATTTACAAATATTGGAAGAATGTGTGCAAACCGATATTTGTCCGAGCATAAATTGATGCAAATCAGGCATAAAATTCATTAGAAAAGTGTTCGAGGAAATATCACACAAGCTTCAATAATTTCAAGTAAACATTTTTATTATTTTGTGCACATACTATTCAATGCACAAGACTTTTAAATAGAGAATTTCATCACTAGTGCTTGATTTTCATCAGCCCTTGGAAATGAGTATTCAGATGTTTGATTCAGAAATGATGTTAGGGTTATTCTGTTTATTTTTGTTTCACAATATATTCACAATGGCCACAGATATAGTACGGGTAAATACAACGAAATGAAAAGATAAATAAATAAATAATAACCCAATATTGTTGTACTTACGTGTTGTCATTTTCATATTGATTGCAATTTTTCATGATCTTTGTTTCACATCATTTTTTTAAAATAAGGTCATCGTAGGAGGGACTCCATCCAATGAAATTCAACGTCAATAGAAAAAGCTATGACATAGACGCCGATTTCGTAAGACTGCTCATCTCGATGAACGGGTCCGCAGTTTGGCGCCATGGATGCGAAAAAGACAGCATCACGACGGTGGTCTGTGGCTGATGCGAGGCTAACCACTACATTTGGCAATGGTCGTCGAATGGTGTTGTGGCGTTCGTGGCTTTGCAATCAAAGGGGAGTGTTTTGCCACCTGTTGTGGTAATATGGCTTAATTGGAATGCTCGACGCATGGCCCAATAATAAGGGATATTTTGACGTTTTTACCTGTAATAGAAGGTATATGTTAGCTGAGTTTTCGGGTATGTTTGATTGCTTTGGTCGTGTTCGTTTTTTTTGCTCACCATGCTTGGTTATATATGATCGATGTAAGATCGCGATCGCGAGTGAATGCATATCCTCGTCCATGCCCGAATTATATATTTGTACAATTTTTTTGTTTGCAGTCTGCTTACTACATGTGAAACTGCATTACCATATGGGGTAGACAGGATAGAAAGTCAGCAGATCAGGAAACATCATTCAAAACAACTGCTATACTGAAAATTAAATATTTAAATTAAAACATCATCCTCTTTATCGGATTATACAAGGTGGTCTATTAAGCAGAGATTTTGTCCAAGCTATGTTTAGAAATTCACAGATTGATTGAGTGATTTGATTTGCAGATGCTGGGATATAGTAAAAAAAAGTCAGAAAAAAAAGGTCTGTCTTCTGCAGTCCTGGACTTACCCTGATTAAAATAGAACGGTTTCAGCAAATCAACGCATTCCAATAAAAAAATTATTTTGCTTTCGAACTGTGCCTTCTCAGTTCTTGATTCGATTTATCTGTGAGCCACACTAACTCATATTTCTCAAAAGTCATATTTTGTCACGATTTTTAACTGACAATTTGATAATATTACTCTACATCAAAAGATATACATCAGATTGAAAACTTTTATTGAAATCTTTTAAGTGCTTTGAAATGTAGAAAATCTTAAAATTTTTGACATGCCTTCAGCACACATAGCATAACACATTTAGTTATCATATTGTGTACCCTCTTAATCCTCCTTTTAAACCCCCATTTTCAGAATTTTTTGCGAGTTGTGATACATTTGGTATGTTTTATAACCGTATACAATAAAAACAGTATTTTCAGAAGATGGTTTTTTTTGGGGGTGCCCATCATAATGTGATAAAATAACTTTGTGGAAATTTTTCAAATTATCACCCCCCTATCAAGGTTTTGAATAAGCCACTGAAAACTGGCAATATCAAGCAACAACAATTTCAGAGTTTTGATCTGTCAATTCCAATAAATAGAAGATGTCTACATTTCTAACATAATGATAATGAGTTTGGTGTTTGGAAGTCGGTATAGTTTGATATATTCAGATATCAATATAAACAGTATAAATGAGAATTGTGCTGAATTTCTGGTTGTTCAAATATCAACACACATACCTACACAATATTTATGTATTGCATTTCTGGACTATTTTTTTCTCGATTTTATAAAAATGTATATCCATATTATTTCGAGAATTGTGCAGAATATCTTTCAAACCCAAAATATTGACAAAAAATTCAATAATGTACAAATTTATGACTAATAATACATTATCAAATCAAATGCTCTGTCTTCACGTCAAAATTACAGCACGTCAAAATTACAGACATAGAATTTCTTCTCATACTGTCAAATATGTTTCATCAGGTGAGCAGTTAAAATTTGCTTCAACAAGTTGAGCTGTTGAGCGAGCTGAGCAACAATGGCACACCGAAAATGTAATTGATGCATGTCAATTTTTTTACTGCGGACATGTTATTGTTTAAAAAATCAGTTTTTGAACTTTGGGGAACCCAGTCAGAAGAATTTTCTCAAAACCTTGATGATAAAGTATGAGTCACTGAAAGGATTTTGTCCACTGGCAGATTGTAATAGGAACATGACTTTTTTGGTGGAAATTCGTGATGTAGTATCTGTTGGTCCAACAAAGTGAATAAGTCATTTTGTGACATTACCCAGCACAGATACCGCTCACTCCATGCTGTTTTAGCACTAAAGTTTGGAATAGAATAAAGTATATAGGGGTCATTGCATTTTACTTACTGCAGATATTCCTATTTAAGTGGCCTTTAGGCAGTTCCTTCTAGATGCTGCTTTTTGACTTGTTCAGCGAGAGTGAATTTTGAAAAAATAACACTCGTCACTCTAACAATGAAATATAGACTTTTTCTCACTACTAAGTACTGTTTATTGAGGAGTGACTTTTCAGTGAATACTCTGCCAAACATTCCTTTAGTTATTATGCATATCTGTAAAATGTTGGTATATTAAATTGTTCTTGTTGGTTGATTTATTGAGTAGTATTATATGCTTCATTAAGGGCAACTTAGGTGGCAATAGTATTTTTTGATGTAAATTCTTAATATTAACCATATTGTTTTATATAACTTTCTAAGGGATAATATCTAAGCTTTTGAAAATTTTTTTCAAGCAAGATGTTAGAAACTTGATCTCGCGATTTTATTGAATGTTATGTGAGTCGAAAGAAAAGTTATTGGATTATTAATAACAATTACCTCGTCATGCATGTAATCTTCGGAAATTTGCTGCTCTGCATAATAGTGTATGGTGAGTATCTCAATTAATATTTGTTTATTCGATGAAATTTTATTGAATGCTAGCGACGGTGTAAGGATATGTTTTCTGTGACTTTTTGGTTTATACAGATTATTTTATTTTTGTATCTTAGACTGTTTGGCTATATTTTGCTAAGAATGTAAGGGATGTATAATTGATATTATGGTGTTGTCTCTTGTTCTCACTATATTGGAAGATATGAGGCATGCAATTTTATATTATATATATATTTATAATATATATGTATAATGGTATTCAACATTTAATTACCACTTACCAGTGGTAAGCATTCCATTTTTCATGGCATTATAAAATGTTTGATTTATGGTGACAAGGGGATACACTCATAGAATTAAGTTTCGAATCAATTCTGTTACATGTCTATTCTGGATGATTCGTATGATTGTGAAATGCACAATTTTAAAAAAGAAAAATTTAATATTTTAAGATCAAAACCAATAAAACCTTTTTGAAATGCTCCCACCTGCTGAAGCCATGCAAAAATTCCAAATATATTAATAATTTTTTACTATATTGCTGGAAACGTAGAATATTTTTTCAAACAAAGACAACAAGCGATATATCATGAGATTTTGGTCATTAGCAGAATTTTCCTACGATGTAAACCATTTTGTATGGGTATCCGTGTAGCAGAGTAGCTGTCAATTTGCCACTCTAGTATTTGGAATATGTACGGTAGTATAAATAACATTCAATAGGGCATACAAGGCCAATTTTACTTTTCATCCAATACATGTCTTCAATAAACGAAACAATAAATTTTCTTCGTTTTTTACTTTGTTTCAAAATAGTATTGATCACAGAGGAAAAACAACGTGTCAGGATGTACATGTCAACTGTATATCATGTTCTGAGAAAATAAGTTCAGTCTCGCTCAAATTCAAACTGTTTGCTCATGCTATGATTGGTTGACACTCGCTACTCATGATTTTATTATCTCACTGATTAAATGATCTACATATAAATCGGTAATCAGGAACTTACTATTCTAATTTGTCAATGCAATTTCGAAATGTTAGTCGGTAATGTTGATGAACATATTTAATAATGCTATGGTACATTACCAAGGAAACCAAGATAAAATGATTGAATCCCAGTAATTTAACAATTTTAAACTCCGGTTTGTATTTTGTATGACACACCTTGGATTGTCTTAATAGATTAATTTAAATGGTATTCATGATTCATTTATTATATAGATGCTTCATCATATCTGAACAGCGAAATTGCTGATATTTGACCATATATTGCCATTTTGTTAACGTTGAATCAATTTCAGAAAAATTGAAAAATGAAATTACTTTTTAATAGCATTTTAAAATACGTGATTATTCGGATAAGGAAATCCCTTGGATTTCAGCCAATCTTGAATCATGTTGCCAATACATATTCGATACCTGGCAAAACACTTTACTCAATAATATCTTTCTAAGTAAAAAACAATGCATTGAAGTGTAAAATTGCCTAAAATTTGTGCTGTTTTCTCTTTTACTCTCACTATTTTGAATTAAAACATGCACATCCACAGTACACTTCCATCATATGAGAACGAAAATCTTATTCAGCGATCCAGAAAAAAAATGTAGAATAGTGAAATAGTGAAAGTAAATTGAAGCATATTAATATTTGTAGTTCGGTGACAAAAATAAAAGTATCACAAGAGGATATGTTAAATATATTTATTTATTAATCTTAGCAGATGAAGATAATTTATGGTCGCTGATCACTTCCTTCACTTTACCTATATTTTAAAAAAAAGTTCTATTTGTGTGAAACACAGAGCAATCTCATACAGAGGTTGGAACATATCGGGTGCCAAATTTTGTTGTTTTTCCACCAAGAATCTTTGGAACCTTACGCTACATGAATAATTCATTTCTAGGTCTATTATAGTATATGTCTTACTGCCTTTTGCCAAGGCTCTTAGTATCTCCATAAATATCACTGAATATTGACTATGGGCCAGGGGGCGTACTGTCAAATTAGGCAAGTGAAACATAAAATAATTCAGAAAATATAGGTAATATATATTATGACAAGGTATGTTGACACCAATTGTATGTTTTGAGTATCTATCCAAAACGGACAATTGTTGTCACCATCTCTTGCTCTAGACCCAAAGAGCCTCAACTTAGGATTAAATAAACAGGAAATTATTGAGAATGGGTAATTATGACTGCATATAATGGTATTAATGACAGCACTATTTAAGTCAAATTTCTCAAGACTTTCAACATTGTTGATGAGCTCATTTTGAAAGTGTTCTATGTCTTGGTTCGGTCTTCCACATCGTAGTGGCCCAGTCTCGGTCCTGTATTCATATTTGTTGTGGTGAAGAATTTTCAAAATTATGACATTTTTCAGTTGTATATATATATTTTTTATCTGATCACCAATTCCATCTTACAAAAAGACGTTGCAAGGGTGCAAACTCTTCGAATTTTCATCAGAATATCAATTTCATAATTTTGGAGAGCATATGAGTATTCTTTTTATTCTTGGCTGATTCATGTGATATGAAACTCGTTTGCGTCTCCCACCGGGAATTCCATTAAAATTATGACCTGTTACTGATATGTGGCATTTTCAGATTCTGGGTTGTCACAAATTTTGTTGTATCAAGACTGAACCTCGATAGAAGACATATTTTATTTTGATTAATCTATGGCTTATGCAGGATGATTATTTATGTCGGTATTAGGAAAACATTTTTGACAATGTGTCATACATTTATACTGTAACCTGAGTATGACCTTTTCTCAAAACAGATTCAGGTTAGTTAATTGAATATCTTATTTTGTGCCAATGTAATGAGCATATACTGGATGCTGGCCTAATTGTCTTGACGCAATAAAATGCAAAAATATAAATAGTAATTATGGAATTGTTTGAAATAGAAATTTAAAATAGTTCATATCAGATTAGAAGAATATCATCTGCTCTGCTACTCAAACACTCGAAGAAAATGATTTCTATCTAAAACATATTTAGCAAATAGGCAATATTCAGTATAAATTTCATTCCAGAAGATAAAATTTTTCTTTTAAAGCAAGTTGTAGAAAATTATTTAAAATCATCAAATGTTGATGATTTTGAAGCATTATTGTCCACCTGAAAAAATGACATAAATTTTTTGGACTCCCGAAGAAATACAAGAATATATTAGTATTAGGATGATTCCTCTCTCCTTTTCATTCTATTTTACAATATCCTAACCTCAAAATATCAAACAATCAGAAATATTTTGATCATTTTAAAATTTCAGTTAATGACTTCGGATAAGCACGGATGAGACTATAGAAAGATATTTTATATATACTTAAAGCAAGAATAAGATATATTTTAGTTCTTCGTTCATAATCCAAGACAATATCGATCAATGCAAAATTCATCTTGATGTTCGATATCTGCAATATTCTTTTAGTGTTGTGCTAGTTTCTAAGATTTATGTTTCCCTAACTTACTGGCTTAGCTAGACACTCGGGAGATAGAATATGATATATATTTTTTTATCCACAACCTTGTGGTAAAGTTGGTATAGAGAGTTTTTCAATAAAGTGGTCTGACATGAAATCTATTACACTCATGCTGTCGTTTTATTATTAATGTAGGTAATGCCTTGCTCTGATCTGGGATTATCTACATCATTTGCTTGATGATCCATCATTTTTTTCTTTTAGGTACTATGCATTATCCAAATTCGTTAGAACTTACATGAGGTATAGATGTATAATTCATGTGTCATTGATAGATCTCACTATTGAGGCAAGGTACCGTCAAGTCACTGTTGAATTGAATTGCTGATCTGTGACTTGCGTTTGACAAATATATTTTCCTATATAAATTTAATACATTCGCTTTCGGTAAACGATTAAATAATTTAAACTTATCAAAGAGACTTATTTTGTCTCTTTTTGTATAAGAATTGAATAATAGATTTTAATTACCCTAGATAATTTGACTAAAAATTACAAATAGTGAATCTGAAATTATAGGGAATATTGCCTGTCTCACTCATTGCTCATCACTCAGAATTTCTTGAGTTTATGTCTACTAGTCTTGTGCTATTCAATCGCTATAATTTGTTGAAAAAAAATCACATAAAAAGTGGTGAAGGTATCGATGCATTGATGACTGCAGACTAACGGAGTATTTGTTACCAGAATTCTGATTCACAGGAAAACAGCTTTTATCAAAGGATATTCACCAAAAACGCAATATTCATTACAAATCATGTGATAAAAGATTGATTTGAATATCTTTTTTCATGTTTGATATGGAAAAGGCTTCAAATTGATGAAATTTGTATAGGATTATATTTTCTCAATGGTAGAATAAACAAGAGGTTCGAGGTCTGAGGGCATTGACCACTCAATACCAATTATTGCAGGAGCCCAACTCTAGAAATTTTGAAAAATTAAGGTGAAATTGCTAACATTGACTCCTCTGAGTGATTTTTGAGATTTTAAAAGATGATGCTGGGGGACGCACCTCCTTTTTTCTGCGCCTGAACTCTATATATAATGACGACATGAATAATGTTAAATAGCTTGAAAATATATGCCCAGTCTCTCCAGTATGTTTTTTGTGTCTAAAATAAATCTCATAATTAATGAACATGGTTAGCAAGGCAGATTTTTCCAATACGAAGATTCAATATGAATTAAAAATTGACTTGCTCTGGAATTAATCCTATGTATTACAATAAAAATGATTCAGCAACGAATGTAACACGTTGCGATATAGATGAATATTCAAGAAACTCTTTAAAATTACTCCATTTATTCAATGGATTTTTTGCAATTATTGCAAAGTGTGCTCAGTATGCTGTTATGATTATTTTTAAGTTTTGGAAAACTTTCCTGAATAATATATAAAATCCAGATTACCATTTAAAAGTAAATTATATCGAAATTGGTACTGGAGCCAAAAAGTATTTGTTAGTAGTTTTCGGTAAAATATGTTTGAATAAATTTGCTATCCAACACTAATTGATCCCGCGCTATGAGTCTTAATAATGGAAATACTAAAATTAATTAAGTTTTGCTTTTAACGATGTTAAAAATTCAGTACAGCTCCTTAAAGCTGAACAGTTACCCAAATCATATCTAGAATACTATTTTCATAAAGACATCCCAGGTATCGTTTCTTCATTGTGAAATTTTTTGTTTTCATTCATATTGCGAGTATAGTAGTACTAAATAATATTATCACAATAATTTTTTTTTACATTGAATGATTTAAAACTATGATTACCGGTATGAATATTGCGATATAATAAATGAAATATACATCATGTTTCTGTTAAAATTTTCATCTTATTGCTAGTGCATACTTCAAATTCTTTTTATTTGCTTGCAGACCAGGCTTATGTAAGATTCTATGCTTATATATAACTTCATTTTACATTCCCTTTTCACATACCCTTATTGGATTTAAATTCTCCATGGGATAGACATTAATATTTTATGGAAGCGGAATTCTGTGTAACAAACAGAAGGCGTATTTTACTCTACTGATGGTAAACAACATTTGTAAATTTTTTACCATTTTAGTGGACTCACAATGCACTTATGTTTTTACATTATTGGCCACAGAAATGGAAAATTGTGTACTACATAATTGTAACGACAAGCTTTTGCTAAACTATTGAACTGTCAGTTTATACTACCGAACTAGATTGAATTAAAAATTATGCAATTCATGTGTGTTTTACGAAATAAAATGTGATAATGCTTATTCAATTGAATGGCGATATGCCTTATTGCATGTGTAAAAACAAAATATTAAGTGAGTGTGCTGTGTGCATATTACAGAAACTAATTTTTATCATATGTGGTAAGAAAGAATATTTTGCCCTAGGCTGCTATGCTATATACCGCATACAGTTCATATTCATTAATCTAAAAACAAAATTTAATTTATAAAGTAGAATCATTCCCACTCTCAATCGGGTGTTGTTTGTCAAAGCCATGAAAAGAAGAAGGCAAATCGCCAGACAAAATTCCCCAAGCAGAATAGAGAGAAAAAGGTTCGCTCTCAGCAAAGTCCAGAACAAAACAACATACTCTCCTTTCTGACATACCGTACTAAGAAAATGTGTAAAATGTATTGTGCAGCTCAAAGTAATTGTCGGGTAAAAATCTTAGTTTTAGTTGCAGTTGCTAATATGCACCATACATAATCTGTCCGACTCATTCCCTGAACTTTGTGCATATATGGGCCAACACTCAGCAGCATGATCCTAGATTGGTGACCCATGCTTGACAAAAGAAACCAGATGAAAAATTTAGTACCAATCAGAAATTTTATTTTGTAAAATATGAGTCATTGATGGATCACTCTAGGGCAACGCGATCTATAATTGACTCATACTAACAAAATGCGCCGCTCCTACTATGTTTATGGTTTAGGGACAATGCTTACCACTAAGCCCGCCGTATTCATGGTGGTTTCAAATAAAGCATTTTGTGTTATAGTAAAATATTGTTGCTTGTATTCACGAATTACTATCACAAATGATATGCTCATTTGAATGAGCTATCATAATACAATTTAATGCACTAATAAAAGCTTGCAAACGTCAAGGCCATGCTATACGTTTCTGCCGTTATATAACGGGTGTATATTGGTATATTGAAATTTGAGCACACAATACATCACTTTGTATTGCTTTGTTCAATATTAAATACTTTGTCAATAATAGTACATGTTTTGCACCATTTAATAAGAATTTTTTGTATCAGTACAATCTTAAAGGTAAAGCTACATTTAATAAGCAGATAATTTTTTTTTTTTGCTGAAAAAACATTGATTTGCAACTGTTATTTGATATAAATATATTTGATCGAAATTTTCCTTGATAAATTTGATAAAATTGAAATTTTTAAAATTGGAGTTCTGACTTTCATTACTTGTGTTTTTTCCTAAACCAGGCCACAGCACAGGCCATTGTATAGTAACTTAGGTGCGCCCGGCCGTATCAGAAATCCATATGCCTCTTCAATACCATCATCTCTATACATCTTAAGAGGTTAGTGCCTTGGTGGTACGGGGCATTGCATTGAGTGATTTGCACAAATGAGAAAAAAAATTTAATTTGGATCAGATAATCCATTATTTTGTCAAGTATGCACCAAAATCATATCGTGCTTTTCAAAATGTTTCATCAGTGGTCCGAACTTGATAAAACAGATATTGATAACATTTTGGGCCGGGTTCAGGTTGACAAAAAGTATCATTTTGTGGAAAATGAGGTGTCCAATTACTATATATATTCTTGCCTTATACCAAATATGGCAAAAAATAAAAAATATTGATTAACTAACATTTTCTCAGTTATTGTACACAACTTTTGAACTTTCGATATAATTTACCTATTAAACTATAGTTTGCTTAAATATTATTTTTGAACTGTAACCATAATGTAAATTCAAATCATTTTCAAATGTTTTTTCAAATTGCAGTTTCAGCTGGTAGTATTCAAGGAGCTGCTGGATTCAATACATGCATTACATTGGCCGATGGTCAAACCAGTCGATATCTCCATGCATTTGAGTCGCTGCCACCAGACAATGAGCACGTGCAAGGATGTGCATCACAAGGTTCAGCATCATCGTTGAATGAAACCTACCGAGAAAATCATGTCATAAATGTTAAAAATGACAGAGCTGCTGATGTGAGTTGTCCAAACAAATTCTTATATACTTTGTGTCATCACTGTCGTTCATGATTCATCAGAGATTGAATTTTTTCACATTAAAGTTTTTCTCAAAACTATTTCGCTTCCATATTACAAATCATTCTAGTCTTTGTCAGGTATTTTTATTTTATTAATTCCTATGTCTGATTTCAAAATTATTTTTTGCCACTCAGTCATAATATAAATGACCTTAATAAAAGAAATTTCAAATGTTTTCGACCCCATAATATTTAAATATCTCTTATGAGTATCCTATAATAATGACATTGCTCAAAGGTCCTCATAATCAATAAAAAATCCTGTATGAAATAGGTTATTATTTTTATTTTTTGAATCATTTCCCGCGGAGAGAACTTTTTACATGATTACATAAAACAAGACACTGAATATATTGTCGTAACCACTGTTCCGCAGCATACATAGGTGCAGATAACATATTTTTTAAAAAAATCTATTCAATTCATGAAGTCGATTCATATTTTGTATCACTATAGGTTTGCATCTGTAACATCTATCTATCTATCTAACATCTAACTCTTGTTTCTTATTAAATTTTATTGTGTACTGTGTATCGGAGAAAGTAGTTCGCTTCATTCTTTTTGTGATTTATTTTTTTGTGATAAGAGGCAGGAATAATTCTATATTTTTATTCACTAGATCTACCTCAATATCAATGGTATCCATCACCGGACCACAAATACACTGCCTCATTACAAAGAGTACAAATACGAGTTTGCACTTTTTTCTAAGAAAGACGTCATATGGCTTGTTTCAATGGAAAACATGCCAAATAGTAGTGTTTTCACATTTTATGTAAGTGAATAATTTCTGATTTCTTCGTTCGTATTTATATTGCATTGTTAATATTGGACAAATAATCCCTCACTCATGAATAGAAGCATGGGTCAATGATTCATCGTGCTGCCAAATCTCGTTCCATTCGTGACTCACCTTTCACAAAATAAAGTTTCCGACTGAGCATGGTTCCTTATACTTTTGCTCGCTCACTTTATTCAAAATAATTGTATGAATATAATTTCGAACGCTGTATAAGTAGAAAAATTGCAGGATGCACAACCCTTACAGTCGGGCGTTGACAGTAATTGTAATTTATTGCACTCTGTGCGGGTGTTAAAACAAACTTAGGTGCTAGTAACTGTGCGGAAAGCCAAAAAATACACAAGCTATTCTTGTAAATATAATTTTGTGATGGTAAACGCTGTAGATTTATGGGTCATTATAGGCATATGCTCCCGATAATTCGAATTAGGATGCGGAATGTCAAAAAGCATTTATTTTGGAAAAGTGTTCTTTTGTCCACAAAACAAATCGAGAGTTTTGTATCATGAAATTTGATAGTCTGCTACCAGTTTCAAAAAATTACAGTGGCTGTCATTCATCAACAAGATAAGAGCGTCAATTTGTTTTACTACTTCGCTTTAAATGTAAATTCTGCAAAAAATTTTCATTTCTATGTGAATTATATTATGTAAAACAATTTGGTAAGGCTATGAAAAACTAGACACTTTGTTTTTATTTTGTGAAATGTTAATCTGCAACTTATGCACCCGAATTAAATGATTTATATCATAAGGAAATTGAAGCTACCAAAAAGGCAATACAATATCTAGATGGATGTTTCTTGGGCATGGGTCTACTAATGATAAAACTAATTAGAAGGCGTCAAAACAATCCAAACTGCTATCACATTATTATACTGTTAATATTGTTGGTGATTTTGATTTTTTTTTCATTGTTACATTGATTACTTTCATTTCTGTTATCCAGAAAAAACATAACTTTGACCATTAGTTTGCATATAGTATCCATTACCTATGTATATTTATTTTTATGTATCTCATGTTATTACCTTTTATTTTTGATTATATGATATACTATACAAGAGTCTTCCACTCAAACATTGTTGCGACTCCATATATGCATCCGGGTCAGCTCAACTATCATATGTTAAGTATAAGCCACTGATGGGACACGACGCCGAAATGCGGCCCATCAGTGACTCATTTTTGGCACAAAAATATTTGGGATTCTTTCACTGAATACTAAAGAAAATATGCACTCACATAGCCCAGTATGGACACAAGAAGCACCTTATCTCTGTTTTATATTGTGATATTTGTGAACTTTGCAGTTATATGATGGCTCTCAGATAATAGCTCGGGATGGTCGTCGGTTAAATATCATCAGAATTTCTCTGGATGCTTCGAGTTTAGAAAATTCAGGAGCACTCTTGAATTTATGCAGAACTTATTATTTTACACCTGACTCGATGTTCACCACTATAAGACCGAGGGTAACATCATTTACAGAATTTAAAGTATCAAAGATCGCAAGTGTTAATATTCCAATTGGATATAAAAAAGGTACATTTTTTATACTGTTGCATTTTTTTGCATTAATTTTACTTTCAAAAATATAACTGTGTGTGCGACCGATGAAAATGAAATAAATTTTCTCATAAATCATGGTTTTTATGCCTAATATTTTAATTTAAAATATTTGGGAGAATTGCTTGCAATAGCAGTTCTCCAATAACAAACTTTATATCTTTTATCCTTCGCTATCAATTTTGATTATCATTCTGAATTCTATGAAGTTTTCTTAGATTATCTCTAACACATACATCCTGTGACTTGACAGTCATTTTCTGATTGAAGCAGAATTGCTGATTGACTTTACTAGTCTAGTATTCAATCACCGTCTGTGTAATCTTTTGCCATTACCGACGTACTATGCCATGCCATTTGTCTCACTGATGGATCATGCCGATGAGACATGATCCATCTGAGGCACAGGCATGATAAAATAAAAATTATTGATAAAATAAATACATTATTTATCTTTGACTTGTGCTCTACCAAGTGCAACCGCCGATTGAAATGTCGTTGCTGTTGAAAATATTGAGAAATTTTAAGTTTGAACTGGAATGAGAGTAGGGTACATATTTTTCGAAAAATATTCGTCTGCAGGCATAAATATTAGGATTAGGCCATAGAGGCATGGTTTATGTGTGGCTCAAGTTTAATAGCTAACATATTTTCCAATCTGTATGATACCGTGTATTTAGTAACTGGTTTTACTAATTTACTAATCTTTTTTATTCTTAATTTAATGATTGTGCATGAACTAAATAAACAGAACAGTAGAGATTACATTATAAATTTGACATAGGTTACAGTTTTGTTAAAAATTTTACTTACTCGCTATCAATTTTATGCTCATCATAATTATGAAACTGCCACTTCTGAATACATTGAAAATTCATTGTTAGTTCCATTCTGTGATCACTAAGTATTCAACTATGCTTTTATAATGTGAAAGTTTTCTTGTCAGGATCCTGCTATGCTTTTCTTGAAAATATTATTTATTCACTTAATAATATTTTTACACAGATCTATCTGATATTCGAGGGAACTTTACAAGCTGTAGAATTCCGGAGAAAAATTATGTTTCACCTCTTGTAACTGTTCGGCAATATGATTCCGGTGTGCCGGAGTTTGTGTGCGAGAGAAACAACACTCAAACTGCATCAATTGCCTCACATAGGGCATTTGTCTTAGATCTGACTTCTGAACCTGCTCAGAGAGAGGGGTAGGTTGTACGCTTAAACATTTTATAACTCTTTGCTATAATCATGTTATTGCATAATGCAACTTATTTATGCACTTTATAACCCCATTTGATGAAGTTAAGCAAATTCGTTTTCACTTGTCAGACAGATACAAATCATATCATATTAGAATGAAAATAGGGATATGAAGTTTTCCAAAATGGTATATGGTCTTGCTTATTGCGAGGTGGCTTACTGCAATAGTGGGATGAAATAATACTCTTTTGCTAAAACAAGTGTTATATATGATTTTACCATTGCTTGGAGAAGATACCACTCTTCTCACCTTATACTATTTGTGGTGTTTTCTGCTTAGAGTGCAGTTGCTGGTACTTACTATATTTGGTAGTAGTAGTTTGGTATTAAGTGGCCATATAGTTGGTTTCTTGATTAAGCATTGCTTCCGTTCCTGCTAAGGGTGAATTTCAATAAAATAAAGACACAGCAACTAAGAATATTCTTATGGAAATGATAAATTACAAAATTGCAAATTTTATGTCGTAAAATATAACATAAATCATGACTTTCTGAGGCAAAATAGGCGAATATGGTCAAATATCATCAATTATGTTTATCTGAAATGTTCTATTTCTATGTTAAAATGTAGTAATAAATTATAATATAATATATAATATGTAGTATAAATATATATATATATATATATATATTTATTTGAATACAGTTTAAACTAAAATATATCAATTTTTCCATTTCTAGGACATGTGAGTACCACTTAGGTTTTCAAAAGATTATTCCCAATTCTTGATTGCAGAAAATGGTTTGGCATACGGGCATTTTGGCCGCGGTATGCCGGTACAAAATATAACTAATGCCGCCCAGCTCTAGTTATAAAGGATATGAAATAGATGGAAATTTGAGAACATGGTTTTTTAATATTCAACAATATGTTGAGGCTTTCTCTCGCTTGATGACTGTAGCTCACCCATTTTTTTATTTTATTACATACTCACGATATTTGAAAATTTAGCCTTACTGTGCTATATCTTTATAAGTGATAGAAAATTGGAATTGCCCCGTTATTTTGTTTAAATAATATCGATATTTAAACTTCACTAACCGATACATAAACAATATAATGTTTCAGCATTTCAAATAAACAAACTTGGAGACTAGATTTTGCTTCAAAGATATAACTTATGGCATAATTCACTACAGAAAAGTATATAATATTATTCAAATTTAAAATAAATAAATTAGAATAACAGTAAAAAAGACAAAATTGCTTTTAATCAGAATTTTAGAATACCAGACTATTCACTAGTAATCTAACCCTGCCTCAGAGTATGGAAGTGGTAAAGTTTGGATCGCTCAAGCACAAGTATCTTTTATCATGAGTTTAAGCTTGTGGGGAGGAGAAATGATTTGGCCTTCATACATTGTCCACTTAATGGACTACAGGTTTATTTCAAGTACCATTCATCAACTTGAATCCCTCATATGCAACAGTAATTTGCTCGAATTTGTATTAATACAATGATCTTGTTGCCCGCTGGCATTTTTAGCCATAAACAATACCTTGGTTTGCTGAAAGTTCATTTAGGTTTATTTCATGCATTGCTAATTACCGTGGTCTTCAACTAATGACAGCATATTCCTTGTGGATGCTTAAACAATGCTTGGAAAATTATAACCGAAAACATGTTTTTAAATATGTATTTATTTCAGTAACGTTTTGCGAAGTATGAGTCATTGATGGAACGTGCCATCGGTAACCATGGCCCAAGTGGGACGCTTCAAGAGTAAAATTATTTCATGGAATATAATGACAAATAGAATATTTAATTGTTGTGAAAGTAAGAAAAGAGATTCATTGAGTACTTTGTATAGTTTGTATATATCTAGCTGGACACTGCCTTTGCAATTATAAATTAAATATTTGGTCAAAAATGAGTCAGACAACAGTGCGATCTAGCAGTGGCCCAAGCTTTATAAAATTCGTTTCACTGAATATATTTTGAATTCCGAACTTATCATTGTAAGTAGGATATTTGATAACTAGTTTTTGTGTTTAATTTCAAACATATAAGATGAATTTTAAGTTTATGGATTTTCCATTTACTAGGTAAAAAATTTTAAATAGATCTCAAATTCATTTATGGTTTCAGTGACATTTTAAATTATACGGCTTTGTTCAATAATTGGTGTCGCAATATCACCAACTTAGAAATTCTCGAAAGGCAACTGTGGGTTTACATTTTACCACAAAACACCAATGTTTTTACCACAGTATCTGAAGCGTAAAAACCAATGTGTAGTCCAGCAATGTTTTTGAAACGAAATAAATAGGAGTGTAGATTTTTCGGTTCACTGCACTTTTGCTCATTCCTTCTTTTTTTTCTTCTATTTGTCAAAAAAATAATTTATCTCTCATGATGTTATCTCTTCTTATGTTAGCAAAGTTGTCGCCGGCGGGCATGATTTGGTCACGGTAGTTCACCTCAGTTAACAAAATTATATTCTCTCAACCGTGGCTGCCTGTCCCGGTCGGAAAAAATTTGTCAAAACATGCTTTGTTTAGCATAAGTCACTGTTGGATCATGTCAATAAAAAGCAGCCATCTGTGGCTTATGCTTATACAATAATATATTTCCAATTGGGATATTCTATTTGAAAAATTGCTACTTGGGCCATTAATGGAGTAAAGCAGTGTATCCCGGCTTTAATTTAAGTGTAACTTGATTTTCTACTTATGCTTACCATGACCAACACGTTTTTTTATTAGCGAGTGGTTGGCACCAGATAATTGCATAGTATTTGCAAAAATAAATACACAACTGGTGAAGGTAAAACTATGTATATTTATACGGTTGACATTTCGACTGTCTGTGAATTTTTGAAACATCGAAGGTTTAAATTACTTCACTTTACCTTCACCGGTTGTGCATTTATTTTTGTATGTACATTTTTAAATGATGCCTACTAAATAATTTACCTATTAATTAATTTCACTATTTAATATATCAAATTGATTTCATTAGGTTGCATATTATTGTTGATTTGAATCAGAAATCTTTTACTTGATATCAGATATAAATATAAAAAAAAATTCTTGATGTTTATTTTTTATTTAATATGACAATTGTTAGTTATTTCTAAGTAATAGTATGTACTGACGGAAGGGTATTTACCTATCTTTAATAAGACATTCATATTCCGTATCAAACAACCTTGAACAAGCCTTGCTTCCCTGCTGTTTTATCTGTTTATCTCAATTTTTCTTCAATGTATATATGTTTGAATTTTAGGTATGTTATAAAATGCAGAAATTCATATTTTGGCTTTTCAGTGAAATATCGGCTTAAATCAGACACATAAAACTCAATAATATAATAATAAGCTCAATATGCTGGAATTGCTCATTCATTCTGCGGTAATGTAAACAATGGTTCAAAATTTTATCACGAAAACAGCTTGTTAGGTGAGGTCGAGCCTAGTAAGAAACCACAAGTTAGCAAACAATTTTTTTACGCCACACTGATTCCATTGAACGGAGGACGCCAATTACTTGACGCATTTTACCCTGGAAACCTACTTTTATATCATTGTTTTTCGTTTGAGAAAATTTCTTTGTCAAATTTGTTCGGTCTTCAATATATCTCTGCAAAACAGTAGAAAAGATGTCCAGAATTAATATAAAAAAAATATAAATAAACTTTTTGATATATCGAAATTTTGATATTTGTTACTTATATTTTTGTAAAGTTTTAGGTTTATTTTTAGGTCAGATGCTATTTCACACCAAACGAAATTGGATATTTGAATGAAAATTGGATTTAAAAAATTGATTTAGTGAAAAAGTACATAAATCTTGTTGGTAATAATTGTCAACACATTGTCAAGTGTGTAATAATAAAAAAATATAATATCTTCAACTCAAAACTTTTCTGAAATCACATCAAACCACAGATATGATAATTTATCTTGAAAGCTTTCTATCTCCCAAAGGCAAATGTTATCAATTCATCAAACTGAATTTGATTGTTCTTTGTGTAAGTATTTGAACTCAACTAAAATTTGACATTTTTAGGATATATGTTGTACTAGTAAGATTGTAATCAATTGCACAGCGATGTTAATTATCTGCTTTTTGTAACCTAGATTGTAATAAATGCAATTCATAACTGCACCTCGGAATTAGCTTTATAACTGATACTTTATTTCCTGGAATTCTGAGATTTTAATTTTGAGAATTTTTGTTCTTGATTTTGGGAATTTTGTGTGCAGTTCTGCTATTGGCAAAAAAAAATGTCAGCAATTTTGGGTTCGATACCATTTTCATTTATTAAAGGCTTGAAGATCAATATTAATAACTTTCTTTATGCATAAGTCATTTAATTCAATTTAACCTTGATGAGCAGCATTCGTTACATCTCAAACACCAGAATGTTCTTTCACCGAGTATTTCCCAATGTTGTACTTTTTTTTTATCTAGTTGCCAATCTTGACGTGAAATTGAAATCACTTTTCTACTATACAAGTGAAGAATTATTGATTTCAAATTTTTGAAATTTTCGTAATATTATGCCTCAGGTGTATACAAACATCGAGCAGAAGCGAGCAATGTTAATTATACTTATCTACTTTTTTGAAAACTTATATAGACCCTACTCAAAATATCGAATATTGGGTTTTATTACGCTTGTGGCCAATCTTTCGATGCATTTTTGTTGTTTCTAATCCACCGTGACAAATCACTATCAACAATCATTATTCTGCTTAAGTATAGGATTTTTAACCAATACTGGTTAGCATTTGTTGTTTCTTGGTTACGCTTGTGTCTCTTTTATACTTTTATCATAGGCCAGCTTTTTTTAAATTTTTTTGAGGCATTGCGCTTCATCCAGTATTGGCACAAAAAAACCGAATAGCAAGATTGAATACCGTACATTGAAATGTTTCAAGAAGCTGCATCTTTTCAAGTCGGAAGAATAAATATATAAATATATATTATTGCCAATTTCATTATTTCAAAATATACTCCTTGGCGAGTAATCTTGCTTTTTTCAATTTTCCTTTAACCATTTCAAATTTTAAATATCTGTTTAACTCATCCCTGATCAGAAATATTTTTTTGCAAACATATTTTGTTAAGTGTGAGTGACTGATAAATAGAACCACCTAGGCATGGTTTATCTGTGGTTTCTGGTTGGCAGATGGTAATTGTGACTATATTGTCATATTTCTGTGATGTAAGATATTATTCGTTTCAATATCCATCCCAGGGTGACGGAATCTTGCTTTCCTTCTTTAGTGTCCGAAACGTTCATGTCATCTTTATCCGATGCTAAAAAGCTTCAAAACTATCAATACTGCTATTTCATATCGATATCTGACTTGGCCGATGTATGAAAAATATATGAAAAACTATATAAGTTAAGTGCAGCACTCTGTAATTTTTCATGCAGCAGATTACAAAAATATTAAGGAGTCTTTTAGTTCCCTTACATATCATTCCATATTGACACGTTATTAAAAAAGAACTATCATTTGTACGATCTTCAAAAAATAACAAAACTCTTTATATTATAATTCCAGAAGTCTTGTCATCAATTTGGAAATCACAGGGAAGGAAGTGATTAGCAGCAAGAGTGATGATACTAAAACTATTATAGTTTTGCGTTCGAGTTCAGCTACTCTGTGGAATATACGACCAGTTGATGACTTAAAATCAATCAACTTCCTTTTTATAGTAAGACATGAATTACTTGCATCGTTTCTTTTACTGTGCTATCATACTTGATCGAGGCTGATAAAACTGGGAACATTTTACTCAAATGAGAATTTGTCAAATATGAGTCATCGATGGATCATGCCCGTTGAGCATAGTCCATCTGTGGCTCATGCTTGAAAAAATATTTATAATTAATTTTATGTTATTCAATGCAAAATAGGGTGTAAGGTTGGAATAAAATCCAATGACTTGAAAGTTGTATTAACTGCCACCTAGTTTGTATTAAAGACATATTGTACTTTGCTATCTATAGATATAGATAGATATAATATTTTCTGTTTAAAATTGATGTACTCTTTTTCACTACGCTTTCCTCCTCTTTATTTATTTTACTTTCAAATTTTATCTAATTGCCACTCTCGCAAGACAAAAAAATAAAAATAAAATTTGCACAAACGAATCTGAGGCACACAATTTTTTTTGCTGTGTTTCGGATATTTTTCGCTCTCTTTTGGCATTTTTTGTCTGTATTTTTGGAGTATTTTAGAAGAAGCTTTTCATGGATACAAGTTTTATGTATTTCAAAATCTTTTTCTTTTTCAAAATCTCCTAATGACAGGAAAAAAAAATAATAACATTCCCTTCAGGCAACATAGTAGACATAGTAGAATTCACCAAGATTCTGCAATGCTGTTTTACATCTGTGTTGAAGTATTTTCAGTCTCCAAAATTGTAATTGGCTTTTTCAGTTTCAAACAAATATGCAAATTGTACTTGCATGATACTTTTCAAGTGCAAAAAAGCATGGGTACATGACAATTTTTGTTTAACAAATACGGTAATAAATTTTATTCTGCCACACATAGACAATGTCGGGAATGAATCTTTCCCTGGTGGTGCAAACTATCAGCAACTCATATATGGCCTAGTATATCTCCTTAAAATTGTTCTAATGGAATAAGAGTCGACATTACCCTCGAATTTCGTTTTATTTTAATGAACTAGAAGTAATATTTTTTCAACATGAGCCACAGATGCACCACTTCATAAGATGTGTTTATACAGATATTCTGTGGTTATTTCTGGTAAGCAAGTTCAAAATATAAACTCTACCACTTATCAGGCTGGAAGCGATGATGAGGTACATTTGTTCGAACCAATGGATAATTCATTGGTTGAGTATAAAGATTGGAACAATGATGTAAAGAATTCAACTGATTTCGACAAATTCATCGAACGATCATACAACTGTTCTGTTGTAACCTACTCTAAATACAGTTCTCCTGTTGATTTGGTTTTCTTAACCTTATCAGGTACAGTTTTACTTTGTGACTACAGTTTTACCTTTTTACTACCATTCTGTGAGTTTGTTTATGCATTTTCAAATCCGAAATGAAATTGAATCAAATTTTTGATCATCCATAGATGATGCAAAGCAAATGAACAGTTGTTGCATTGACTTTGCCATTTAATAAAATATTGTTTTGAATGTTATGTTTCAATTAAATTGAATCACATTATAAATGACTTCGAGAATGGTATGACTGAATGATTTTTTCAACCTCTTGAATATTTTCGTAATAGATTCTGATATCAAATTTTCATGCTTATCTACTTCATTCCAAGCTGAAGTGCAAAACTTCCATGTCATTTTCTTCGGGTGACTGAAAAGTTTCGAACCATCAACACTGCTATTTCACAGCAGTATTGGGATTTTGTAACTTTTTGGCAAAGGCCTGGTCTGAATTTCCATTTTGTATTTGAATTTAGTTTACTTGTTTTTCTTATTCAGATAAACGTCACGAGTTATCTGATGGATTACAATCTTTTGATGATGACGAAATGAATCGAATAGCCCATGACATATATCAGGGTTCAAAAAATATATGTGGAGGAGATGGGGAATGGGTATTAATTATACCACAATCTATCTTAAAAGTGAGTCGAAATGATGTAATGGTTCATTTATTTATTTTTAACCGATTTTCTTGCACATTTATCTACAAAGTTCAGAAATTTACTGCCCAAATCAGCCTTTGGCCGCTGATTGATCATGTCGTCTTGTCACATTTTTTTAAATTCCACTATCTTTGGTCCAAGCTCATCAGAATTAGCACAAAGTTTACTCAACTGAGGGGGAGTAAAAGGGCCTTGAAGTCAGAAACTTGAGCTTATCATTAAGTCAATGAGCCCCCAAACTTTGAAAAGCCTAAATAAAAACACAAGTAAAAATATTCGTTATTATTCTTTGCAATATTAAAAGTCAATAATATTTATGATTATCGCTTGCTTGATATAAAAATTATAGATGGTCATGAAACACATCTTGTAAATGAATTGATAGTAAACGAGTGAAAAAATTGCTTAACAAAAAAAAATTTTTTTTCAATTTCAATGCACTCTGAAAGATGAGGTGTGAATTCCAAATATATTTCTCGATTGGTTTAATATTTTTAAAAAACAAAACATTTGTTAATCGGGATATGGGGAACATATGCAATTGAACCAAATTCCAAAAATATTTGAATAGATGATTTTCAAATAATTTTGATTTATTTCAAATACGACCAAATATTTTTTTGTAAAATATTTCATTCATATCCATTGAAATAAGAATAAATTTCTGGAAATTAGGTGTCATTCACTTGGCAGATGAGTTTGTATGTACATTTAAAAAAAATTTTCCTAATGACAATGGTTTGAAAAGTTGTATTTTTCATCGCCATAATCCATGCATAATTTATATTTTGACGCTTTACTGCCATATACTCATATTGCTTATATGTGTAATGAAGATGATTATCTTCGTCTCTCTTGTCGGAAGTAAAAACCTACTCTGTAGTATATATATATATATATATATTTTGTTTGTAAAACGTTAAACAGAGTGACAAAATTTCGTTTTTTTTTTTTGAGTTTCTCAAATGTTGATGTCCTTTTCTTCGGATGGAAAAAAAAATTTCAAACCATCAACACTGCTATTCCATAGCAGTATTGATCATTTTGAACCTTTTTATATTGTTTTATTACTACCACGTCTTTTCTAAAAGAGACATTCTAAACCTCTATTCATGGTATACCATGAAATGTTACCCTTTTGCTAAGTTTTCGTCTGATGGAGCCCATTTTTTCATGTCTGAGCTGCAGAGTACCGTAGCTGGCATTCTGCGTTAAATCGTATATGGCAAAAATTCTACTCGTGCACCCATTTCCTCATTCCTTACATTTCGCTTTGTCAAGCAGGGGTCGGTGATAGATCGTGCCATCAAACCCAGAAGGATAAACAGATTTTTGACTCAGCACCTAGTCATCAAACCATTAAGGCAACCAATTAAACCAATCATTTTACAGAAATATGGAATGACAGCAGAAAATTTGAAGCTTGGAATAGATGGAGATACTTGTCATCCAATTATAAGCAGACTTAATCTTAAATACACAGTGAATGATTGTTCTACTATGAAATCTGATGGCACTGAAAACCAAGTAAGAGAATTGTTACAATTTTACAACCAGTTTACTACGAATTTGCAGAATGATTCACTAGAAGTGGGGATGTCAGTTTTAGAAATTCGTATTACCGGTACTGGTAATTCAAATCGATTCTTAGCATTTTTATAAAATGAATTGTGATTCTAAAATATTATTTTTGGGCTGTATATGTACAGTTCTATCATTGCCAGGCTTTAAAAACAAACATACAATATTTTTTAGTCTTTTGAGATTTTTATGGTTATTTTTTGCTAATTTTTTGGTTCTTGTTCAGTGTTGCTCTAATTTCAGCTGTTGAAAAGGCCTAGCATTTCAGGTTTACCAGAAAGTACCCAATTTATTGTCCTAAATTGGCTGGAGTGCATAGATCTATCAGAGAGGCTGAAAGTTCTTGAATTTTGACTCTATATGTTGTGATAAGATATTGAGACTGGCATAATTTCAAGCTCTTCTGCTACTCTGACACCCGAGTGAAATGGACAATATTTCGTGACCTGTTTGTATCTCAAAAATATTTCTTTTTCAGTTATCAGTGATATTCAGGATTGCTTCGAGCCACTTTTACTCAGTGAAAGGAGAAAAAAAAGAAACTAGTATCGACATACCAATGTTTTGCAAGGATGAAAGAGACAGACATGAATGATGGGAGTTATGAAGGTAATTCCACTTTTATAATTAAGGGAAATCATTTTACTAGTCATGTCAATCCTGTATTTGTGTTCTGTATTTTAAAGATGTTCAGCAAGTTGTATTTCACATAGAATTTTTGATACCATACTTAAAAATAGTGCAAAATGAATTATGCTATAATTTTAAAACTCGCGCAACAGTAATCACACTAGCTAAGCATTAAGCAATAGGCTGACGATAATCAGCTTTCGAATATCTTATCTTGAAAAAGTGGTAGCTATTAGTAAAAAATTTATTTCTAAAAGTATTGTTAAAATAAAGCATTGATCCATTCCAATCAGCTGAACTTAATATTTTTTTTTTTATTTTAAAGATTCCGCTGATGATTTTATAACATCAGTGAAAGATTATATACTTCAATATATGTCATCAACTTGTTCAACTGATGTACTGAAATTATCAATTTCTAAATTCATCACGGTGAGAATTATGTTCATGCTAAAATTTTTATCAAATTTAGGCGCATAAATTTTACACACTAGTGATAGATGTGAGTACTCTGTTATAACACTCGCTCCAAATGCTCTCATTGAAATGTCTCGTGCAAAAGATGAAGGTTCGAAATTTGTACACGTGTGGACGGATTGTGGACACTTTTAAAGCCAATCGTGGTTCATCTAACCCTTAGTTACCCATTCCTTCTCCACTCATCTACATGCATAGGTATTATAAATAAACCCGATCTAAAATGTTTGCTAAGCATGATGGGCATCTGTGGCTCATGTTTGATAACATAGAATTGGGAAGGTTGGCTAAAACATCAATCACTTGGTTCAGGGAATGGTTAATCTGTTCATCTTGAGAATATTTTTCACTCGCCACATCCCCAACTGTTGGATTTAAATTGTAATTGTTAATTGAATTTCGGTAACATGAGTTATACCCAATAGGTAATTAAATTTAGCTAACATGAGGCATACCTAATAGTTAATTGAATTTAGCTAACATGAGGCAATCACTTTTCTCTCATAATTTATACTTGATCCAATTCTTAATTAAGACAGTTTGAGACATTTTTCAATTCAAAACTTCCGTTTATGACTTTGCCAGATTATTTATGATAGAACCCATTTCTTCGGATGTCTCTGTAGCAATTAAAACATTGGATTTTGGAGTGAATTGAACAATGGTCTGCTTTTTAGCGGGAGTCCTGAGCTTTCATATCATTTTGTTTAGAATTATCAAGCTTTTAAGTTGATGTTAATTTTCATGGTGAAAGTGTATTCTTCATAGAGGATTCTGCCCAATATGCTTACTTTCACACATCATAAAAATGTTTACTCGTCTTGTAAATTGTATATTTAAATCTTTCTTTCCTGACAATTTTTTTATGAAAGTCATTGTTCAATTTTGTTGGAGTTATCGCTCTATTGTTAATTAGCTGAAAAAAATGCCATTGTATATTATTACGACGTTTTTTTATGAGTATAGATTCAGTATCGTACAAGCATTTCCAATTGAATTCTACTATATTTAATAGCAACACTTGGTTCTCACTGGATTAGAAAAATGCAAAACATTTGATGATTCAGAAGATCTCGTTGAATATACTTTCGAGAGGTATGCTGAAGAAACCTGTGGAGCTACATTCCAAGATGGATTGTGCATGATACGAGTAAGTTACATATTTTATCCATCAGTTCCAATGATTGACGAAAATCAGATTTTCCAATTTTTATATCAGTTTTTTTACAAATCTTGTTGCCAATTTAGTCTAATTTTTTTGTTTTCATCAATCTCATCAATATCTGATATGAGAAACAAACATAATTATATGAACATGAAAGTTAAAATGATCTGAACAATAATTGAATTATTATAGAACTATATTTTAAAATTGCAGGTAATTTTTATCATTGTACCGGTAGTATATTTTAATAAGCAAATTTTGATTGTATCTTCATTTAACCTGGTGACGATTTTAATTGTGTTGCATACATAACAATACAATTTATTCAAACACTGATCTTCATATCTGTGACTGTATATGATTTGACGAATGGAATTGAAATAAAAATTCATCAGATATGTAGAAATTTCAATATATTTTGAAATACTTCACCGATATAATAAAAAGGTGACTATTTTTTGAATTTCAATAATTATTTTCTGTTGTAAGATATTTGGAAAATTTTATTCTAAATGTTACGATTATAATATAAATGTATATAAAAAGTGCCGATCTCTCAGCGCTTAGTAGAATAAAATAAAATACATCAGTGACCCTCGGAACATGTAAAAACACCCTTCACCTTTGAAAATAACAAATTTTAGATTCCCATAGAGGCTGATATAGTTGAGGGTGCAGAAGAATATATCATTCTATCATGCCGGGATTCATCTTTTACTGGTGAGATTTATACTGAATATATACCATCATTATATGAGTATTAAATTTTTGCATTTTTTCGTAGTTATATAGATCAAATTTCTACAGGCGATCATTTGAATATTAAACTATCTGGAAACATTGTCTCGAAACACAATATTGTGAAATTTGACATGAAATTTTGCTTTGCCTATTCATTTTAAAATTATTCATATATTGATGTAAGATAGGCTCAAATTGCCTAAAAAATCATTTCTGGTATTAATAAATTTCAAGATGCATTTTTAGACATATAATAAGTTATTCAATTTTGAAATATTTCAACTCGAGGATTTTTTTTATGAAGCTACGTTTAGCTTTAAAAACTAATCAGAAATTTATTTTGTCAAGCATGTATTGATGATGGATCGCGCCTCGTCGGCGCGATCCGTCATCGGCTCATGATAGACAAAATATGAATTGGTGTCTCTGGCTAGGAAGACTGGGAGAATATTACAGTAACTCAGCAGAATGTTAAGTCAGATTTACGTCAGTTGGTATTTTATACTTGAACTCAGGATTCAACTTTATTCAATAATTCATTGATTTATTTGCTTCTGGCAACTGCTGATACTTTTTATCTCATCCTCAGTGAGAAAATATCTGGTTTAGATTTTTTGGAGCATGAACCACTAATGAATCATGTTTTTGGGGCATGATTGATGGCTCATTGTCGTTTTTAGCAAATATATAAAAAAATTTCCTTAAAAGAGACTGATTAAAAGACAATTGGAGAAAAATTTCCAATTTTATTGTTGATTGGGCAAGCAAAATAATAATTTTATTGAAAAAAATTTCAATTCATAATATTTGAATCATTAACCGTTTTATTACAAAGTCTAGAAAATAATATATTTATTCTAACAGATGGTGTGTAACAAAATCAGAAAATACTCGTTAAACAAACAGTAAATTCTACTCAATATTTATTAGTTATTAGGGCTAGTTGGGTGTAACAGACAAGAAAGGAAGTGGAACTAACAACTGTAACTGCCATACCAGTTAATCAAATTAAATCCTTTAAACGGTCTTTAAACAAAAACGTTAAGCCAGACCTACATTTACCTTAAGATTTCCACCACCGATTGTTTTTGATGAGTTTTAGTGGTTTAATTTTGCCATTATTGGCACATGCGTGCAAGTGAAGTGGTTTGGCCGGTCACGCCGCTGCGGTTTTCTAGTAACGTTTCTGGTTTCTCTCTCCTTCTTGTTTATGTAGAAAGGGAGACAATTTTGCTGCTCTCTTTCTCTTCTTTACAAATGACGCTTCTAACTTGGCTTTGTCACTGCTTAAACAGAATTTTTTTCTATTAGGCATGGGCTATAGATGGACTGTGCTTAAATGTAAATGGCACAATCCATCTATGGCCCATGTCTAACAGAACATAAATATAACAATTTTGAATATAACAAAACATTGGTTCAATTTGAGACTACAAATGAACTCGATGAACCAAATCACTTAGGACTCAAGTCCGATTAGAATTATCGATGACGCTGCTGCGCAAAGAGGGCTTGACTTATCACAGCTTAAACTCTTGAGTCAATATATGTGTGTATAAATTATATACCGCCCGGTAACCAGAATACTTAATATTTGAATTGAATCTTTAAAGTTATTATTCAGTTACAAAGTGGTTGTCCATATTACTGATGTCACAATCGTTGTTTATCTTTTTTTGACTTACTGTTATTGTTTTTGTAATGGGTGAATAGAGATGAACAAAAGGTTTCTTTGAGTGTGAGTGCTCAAAATCATATAAAAAGGCATATTTCTATTTTTTCAACTTTCACAATTTCGACTGTTCAAAGATTTATATGAGTTAAAGCACAAAGCACAAAGCACAATTCAATAAATAGAGATATCCTCATTCTATTAGTCAGATTGTTTGTACGGTAATTCTGATTACCGTATAGATATTGTCATCAAAATTGAATATAATTTCATCTAATCTTTGTTTTCCTATGGCAGACTCATATTTATCATGCCGTTATTGATCATAGAGTGCAGAATTCAAAATATTTAGCTGTGACTAAACAGTGAAAAAATTGTTTAGGATTTTTTTCTGATTGCGATATCTTTTGAATTTCCCAATAAGAAATTTTATATTGACATATAAGCATGAGCTACAATTGAATTCAAATTCAAGATATAAGATTGCATCATTCTACCTCATCTACCATAAGTTGTTTTTTTGAAAGCAACACCTACAATTTTTATTAAGTTATAAATATCTTCTCTATTCTCTAGTAAAATATTATTTGCCTCCAGGCTAGTAGATATTCACTCAATTTTTTGTCACATTCGTGTGTTAAGTTCCGCAAAATCATATTACGTCTTTATGAACAATCAATTTGTACTTGTTTGCGTCCAACTTTTTGCAGACTGAAAAGACACCATTGTACTCCATCTGGTGAAAAATTAACTTCTTACTTTTTCCAAAACAAAATTTAAATTTAATTTTGAATGACTTGATCAGGCTGGCAAAATCTTGTGTCTGAAGCGTTCCTGTCGTGATTTTAGTGTGACCAAAAAGCTTCATAACCATCAACACTGCTATTTCATAGTGGTGGTGCTGATGTTGAAACTTTTTATATATTTTGGCTGCTACCAGACAGGCATTGAATCAAAAAAGGCATTTAATCTTCTGGCAGGAGATATCTCTTGAAATATTGCTCATTTTTTCTGATAGAATCCACTTCTTTCGGGTGTTCGAGTAGCTTGCATTCTGCCAGTCTTGACTTAACATTGCTTTACATCACCCTATAATTATAATAATTGAATATCATTAGTCCATTAGATACTATTGCCAGAGTGTTCATAACAAAAATGCGTTGCAGTGATTCTTCTAATTTAGTTTAGTTTAGAATACTGGGCACTTCAAATTGAATACTAAATTATTTACCCTAGTTTATTTGAAATATATTTGTCTTGGTGTTGGATACACAAGAATGTTTTGTGCAATTCAAGCATTTACCAACCTCACACACACACGCAGAATGTCATATATTAAAAAAGAAATAGTTGATGATAAATCAATCACTATAGGACTGAAATATGGTAGCTCACGTTTCAATGTAATAAAATCAAACAAATGCTTCAGAATCAACACTGCTACTAAGTTAATATTATATTTATACTATTTTGACTATTTTTATTATCTTGCTTCTGCCATTTCCTCAAATCATTTGATTCGTCAATCGCAACATTGAGCTGACATTCCCAATCTTTTCAAGTTTTTTTGTTTCAAGTTTGCTGACACAACCATGGTTAATACTAACAATAACATTGTGTAAAGGTGAATAACAATTCATTTTGACTATTAGCGGAAGATGATGACAAAAACAAAATGATGAAAAAATTCATTCTTAAATATTTATGACTGAAGTCAGCAAATGAAATTAATTTTATCTCACGGTATTGCTTTTGTCAACAATTGTTGAAATTGAGCTATTTCGAAGTTTTCGGAAAAATCATTAAATTTTAAATTCTTGGCTTGAGAAACATAGTTAAATTTTATGTCATTAATACATTGTGCTTTTGCAAAAATGTTCTGTTTAAGAATAGTTTTTCCCCAATAAGTTAGCATATCATCGTTGGCAATTCATGAGTGGCATGTTTGACTAAATTAACTTTTTTTATTCGTTAGTAGACTACGGGCCACCCACCGGTTCAGAACCAATCAATTGCTGGGGTTTCGAATTATTAAACTATTAAGCTTCCCTTACTATTCATGATGGTTGGTTTTATGTGATGGAGTAAATTGCAGAACAAATATTTGAATAATGATCTGGCCTCCATTCTGACCAACTATTTTCTCACGTACACTCAATTTATACAATTG
Source organism: Styela plicata (assembly GCA_963675895.2). NCBI lineage: Eukaryota > Metazoa > Chordata > Ascidiacea > Stolidobranchia > Styelidae > Styela > Styela plicata. The sequence goes on along the minus strand of OZ023143.1, from coordinate 11,874,469 downwards.
GTTTTTGTCCTGATGTTTTTATAGCTTTCCATAAAATATATAGTGTATATAGAATTATTAATAAATTACACTTGTTAAGATCACTTATATATATTCATATATTATATATATATATCATTATGTACAAATTCTACCTTTATCTGAATTTTTATCATTTTTTATTTAATGTTTTGAAAGTATAAGTATCATGAGTATAGGTATTGCTTGGAATGAAAAAAAAATCGAGAAACAAATATATTGTAGCAGAAATGAAATGTAAGACATTTTTAGTAGATGTTGCCGATTGGGGATGCTTTCCACTTGAGCACAATCGCTGGGGCTATGTTTCATAGTAGCTCCTCACTATGTAGTTGTTTGTTAGTTAGTTCCTTTCAGTCGCTACTCCTGACTTTTGTGAATAAGAATTTCGGCTATTCTATTTAAACTTTAAAATAAAATAATTATCTCCCTGAAAAATTTATCAATGGGGTTATTTTTCAACACACCAAGTTCTATAAAAATGTATATATGTGACTTTCTGACGAATAGAATTGTTCAAGTTTTTTTATCCTTGTATCTTTTCAACTGTTTTGCTTGCTCATCTGGAGAAAATGGCAAGGATGCTCAAAAATTCCATTACCCTGGACTGAATCAAAATGCAACAAATAAGCAAACTATTGCTCAAAAAATCAATACTTGGGCTAAAGTTGTCCTTGTAGTTTATAATCAATTCTGCTTTTTGGATATTCTGAATCACCAAAGAGGAAGTTTAGATTATTCAAAAATTATAGATAGAATAATGTTTCGATATTTCAATTATTAATGAAAATACTAATAATTGACCATATTTTGCATTATGAAATGATTTTGGCATATATCAGGATTTCACTACAAAATGAATCAATTTAGGAACAATCGAAAAACAAAATTACTTACGATCTAAATTCTAGAATACCAGACTATTTAGATATAGACACATGCAATTTGGACTTTAGTTGTGATAATGGTTCATGTAATATTGTAATTGACATAGTGAAATCTCATTTTTTCTTCAGAAATTGTTTATTGTTAATGTTTTTGCACACAGTCACAGCGAACTATCGATTTGAAGTTTTTCAAGACTTTTCACTCAACGATAAAGTAAATTTTCCAGCAAGTGTAAAACTCGATGACGTGTCCTTAAAAACTGGAATCGGGAAAACAAGATATCATATTAAGGTCAGTTTTATATTTGGAGACAAACTGAAATGATGATATATATGTTGTCACTTTAGGATAAATTCATTCGTGAATTCTTTTTAACACTTTTTAACATTTATTTGAGTTTGTAAAAATTCAATGAATGGCTTATTTATTCAATGTATTAGTGCAAAATTCTTAAATATATGTGAAACATATAACGTATGGAAATATCTCAACATACGGTATCGGATTAAATTTTCGCTCAAATTTTTGTCGGAGCCTAACGATCACAGAAATAGGTATCCACATCATCCAGGACACAGGCCTATCCAAATTGATTCAAATATTGTTTCCAAAAGTTCCAAATTTTCATGCTGGTTGACAAAAATCTCATTTAATATGTTTCGATCATATGTATATTGGAACATTTCTAACAAATCAATGATTAAAATATTTTACTTATCATATCTTGAAATAGAAATGTTTGATTTGATACGATCTTTTTCGATATTCAATTTGAAAATTGATGTAATCATAATCATGAATTTTTTGCAAAACTAATTAAATATTTGGAAATCCTAATTGATATCATATTTTGAATATTTTCGAGCTTGCTAAACACAAGGTCTCAACTTTTTAACTCAACTTGTGTCAATTTCTTTGACCTCTTGAGTAAAAGGTAGTAGTATGGTTGCATACGCTCAAGCTATGCATCCCTGATCGGCCTGACATACGTTCGAAATCCATGAGCGATTCCCACCAACCGTGGAAAGAATGAGGAAAATGTTAAAACATTAAAACTCTATTTGAAACCTGCGTCCGCACGGGAGGTTGTGGTTCGCCACATGGTTGAAATAATTTCTCGGCATAAAAAAGATGAAATCCTTCCTATTCTAATTAAGGATGCCCCTAATTCAGACATTCTGGAATCCTAATTAAAAAGTAATTTATTTTGTTCGGGGCAAAATATAAATTATTTACTTTATCTGTTAAGTTAAAACATTCTATTTTGACAGTAAAATTCTCATACTATTTAAACTAAACTCTTAGAGGCAACTTTCCGTGTTTTCAGTACAAACTCAATATTTCAATATTGATGGATCAACTCGCAAAAAAATTATTGTGCATAAAAGTATTACGTGATCTGTATTTCCTGATTTATAAAATGAAAAACAATGCATCAGAATTGTGCACAAAACAATAAAAATTTTAATATCATTTATTTAAATTCTTTTATACACAATACTTGTGTCTATTTTTTGTTTTATAGATCAGGAAATGTTTGTCATGTAGTAGTGTCATGTATTTGACTTTTGTCTATTTATCTGTGTGTGCAGACAATGAAACCAAAACAAAATAGTTTTGGGCAACATTTGCCAGATCTGAAAGGATATTTTTAGAGTGATGGAAATTGAAACTCGAGAAATTATATATTTGAAAAAAAAAATTGTTTGACATTTTTAGAGCATAAGAGTAAAGAACACTTGTTTGTTTTACAGTTTCTTAAACTCGAGCCTTTTCACTCTTCCTCTAACACTTATTGATTTATCTATTTTGTAGGTTTCAGTTGTTTCAAACGATCCAAGTTTGACGGTTTACTTATCACAATGTATGTTAGTACATAACAGCATGATTCAGAAAGTCTTGATAAGAAATAATTGTCCAGCTGATAAAGTTGTCAGGTTCGTTATTTTTGTATCTTTCGTTGTATAACAGAATTTGTTATGATAAATATCAAGTGCTGTGATGTAAAACTTGAATATTTTTTCTATAATCACTGCCAATTTGTTGAATATCAACTATTATGCTTCAAAATCATAGTTATTTAGTTTTCGCTCATTGCCTTATAAACCTGCCTGTAGTCACGATAACAACGCTGCTTTTCCATTGATGATAACTTGTTTTATAGTGAAAGGTAAGTTTTAAAAATGTAACATTTTTTTAGTCTACTTTGATATTTGTTCAACATCAAATCAAACAAAATAACAGTATTCTGTTATACACATGAGATAATACTCATAACCTGCTATATTATTTAGTGATATTAAAAGATATGGAAATCATCGGTACATGATAGTTTTGATGTCTTCATAGTAAACTGAAAAAATGACATTGACCTTCCTGAATAAGGAGAATTCTAGATCTTAACAACACATTTGAACGTTCGACCTCATGACTCAAAATTCTTCTTTTCAATCATTTTCGATTCTCCATCCAGTTCATGTTATTGATTTTTTTAATCGATAAAGAAAAAATTCAAAATCCTTTTATGTAACTAACACATTGAAAAAAAATATCCAGCAACAAGTGTAAAACATGTCCAGGCTCCAAATAATTAAAATGTCAGAGCAATATCGTCTTGAAAAACATTCATTACCAAGAATTATAGACCTCAAATTGGATGGATTTGAAATCAAAATTTGAGATCAAATTAATGTTCAATCAAATTTTGTCACGGCTCTACAGCAACCTATAGCACTGGACCTCATTTAAGCCACCATGGGGGAACTTCAGTTGTTAAGGTCTTTAGTTCCTTTCAGTTAAAAAAAATGTTGTTTAATAATGTTATTAACTAGATAGTTAATTATAATAGGAGTATTACCTTTTTGGAAATTGGTGCTCAGGCATGTTTGTCAAGTAACGGTATAATCCATCAGTGTCCCATGCTCAACAAAAGATGTTTTATCATTTTTTTTTTGACTGGTGAAATTATAACATCATTTAATCTGGATTTGTATCTACTTCCTCAAACGTTTGTGGAACCTGATTGCAAACAGTTTTAAGTTTTAATAAATATTATTTTGCAATAACAGTTTCATCAGGCCATATGAATCTCACTCAAAATATCAACATTTTGTTGTACAAATTGGAGAATATTTGAAAAAGTTAGGAGCCCTACACATATCGTGTGATGTTAGTTCATGTAATATGGGATCTCCAGATAACTGCTCACCAACTGTGCCACAGGTAAGCTGATTTCACTTTGTTGTTTTAGGTTTAAGTTAATCACCAGCTGCGTTAATTCAATATTTTAGACTTGATTGCTAGACTGTTGTTGTGCAGAATCTTGCATTCACCATTTATTCTTTGTAGTGCATTCAATCTTGATATTCAAATTGTACCTGCTGAAGAGCAAAGTGGTCGATTGTTTTACCAAAAGCCCAAATTAGAAACCATGTGAATTGATTGGTTAAGCAAAAATCGTAACCTACGACTTGTATATTATCTGCACAAGTGGTTTTATTTGATATTTTGTTAACCAAATATTTTGCTCCCCTCTCCTGCAGGATAAAAATAAAACCAAAATCAATTCACATTCTCTTAAGAAAATAACCTGGACTTGAATAAGTTTTTTCCAAAAAGGAATTATTTCATGATAAATCACTTGTTAAATTATATAATTTAGTATTTTCTTTGTGTTATAAGAAGTATAATTTTGCAAAAGTCATCAAAATCATCAACACTGCTATAGAATAGCAGTGTCTATGATGATGAAGATTTTAATAATTTTTTTCTATTTGCCTGAGTAATGAATGCTATTTAAAAATCTGAACATATTTGAGCTGATCAACAAAACTTTTCGAATCAATTAGTTAAATGTGATTCACAATCTAAATTCTTCATCTAGTATTGACGGCGTCTTTTTCATGACCAAATATTTTTTTGATCAGCGATTTGGCAACTAATATTTTTAACTCGAGTCTCCTAAAACCACTATTGCGCAAACAGCTGCATAAGTGCAGAGATAAAGACGGGAATCTTAATCACCAAATGGTACTTGCCGACACAAGTTTAAAGTTCCATCTATCTTTTTCAGTGTTTTCATCCTCATGGAGATAGTTGTTCCAAGGAAAGTCATAAACACTTGATCAAAGTATCGCCGTATTTTGATGAAACGGTCAAATCGGGAGATTTTCTATATGTTACAAACTCAAGTTTGCCTGCTGGTGGTATGTTTCGTTACTGTTTTAAATGGAGAAAACCTGAAATATATATTTATATATTCTAACCCAAATTTTGCTTTTTTGATAATGACCAATAGATGACTGCAATCTGCTGTAGAATTTACAATTTATCAGCAGCTTAACTTTCACATACCCTTCACATTCTTTGATCAGATTATTCAATCATTTCCACCACTGTGTAGTTACATCCTTATTAAGCAAAATCATCAACTTATTAAAATCATAAGTATGCATTGAAAATTGAATGTGTTCTAGGTTAAATTTTCACTCCATTGATTGTGATTGAAACCAATTTTGTTTTTTGAATATATTAATTCGGGCGGTAACTGAATTTTATTGAAATTCCCTCTGAGCAAAGCCGAAAGCAGTGCTTAAAAAGAACCAACTAATGGCCACTCAATAGTAAAAAGCTACTAGAAGATGTAGTGCCAGCAATTGTACTACTGAATGATTACTTGTAACTTGCCAGTATTTGATCTTGTATATTCCAAATATTTATTTCAAAGTTTTTTTTTTTCAAAGTTCAATTTCAATACTTTAATGCATAGTTGACATCCTATATTTTCAAACAGGAATTTCTAAGCATTGTGAATCAAATTATTTTTTGAAATATCTTGCCAACTCGTCAGGTCGTTCTTGTCATGTTTTTGATGTCTTGGCATGTGTTTCAAACAGATGCCGATGTATCAATATCTATACAATATTTTTTGGAGACCAAGGTGGCAATTTATTTATCACTGCGGCATCGATCTTTTTCGGGAGAATGAAAATTGTCAATTCGAAAATTTTCCGATTTGGCATTGACTTGAATTGATTAGCCGAACATAAGAAGATAAAATTGTTTATTTTGAAATTCTTATCCTGATAGTCGAATATTCTAGAAGTTTGGGTAAAAGTAACTTCGTTTTTCGGGTATTCTTACATTTTATTCATTTTGCATCAAAATCATGATATATGCCAAATTTTACGTTGTAAAATTTGACATGATTCATGATTTTGTTGCAAAATATCAAAATATGATAGAATATCATCAATTTTGTTTATCTGAAATGTTAAAAATATTTTCTATGTATAAGCGAATTTTTGAATCACTTTTGAACTAAACCACAAAGACGATCCCACTCTTAATGTTTGAAAGTTTCTGAGAAATACTTGTTATTTTTGGTTCATTTTCTCTCTATAAATTAAAACCATCGCCAAATTCCGCGCAACTAATTTGTGTTAAAAATAGGGCCTAGTGCATTGAATTTGGAGATTGGAAACGATTCAAAGCGGTTGTGTATGGTATATGGGAACAAAAATATATTTCGATAAGAAAATGCCATCAAATTATTCTGTATTTTTGTCCAATGCCTTCTAATAGTTTGTTTGTATAATTATTAGTAAACTCAATGTGGATTATTTGATTTTGAAGATCGAATTTGTATTGGTGAAACAAAATATTTTTATTTGTTATCGGATCTGATGATATAAATTATCTGAATCAGATTCAAGTTCTAAATGATTGGGTTTTGCTCAGCCCTAGTAACAAGTTTATCACACCTAGATTGTGCAGACTATCAATGACCAATATTTATTGAAACATACCTCAATATAATTTTCCTGTCTTGTTTTTTTTTTATCGAAGTTTACTGTAAAAGCCGGAAGCAGCGCCAAAAAGTATCAATTAACGATCACCCAAAAGGGCAAAGACTTACTACAACTGCATAGATGTAGAAATCAGGCCGGACTAAACTAAGTTACCATATTAAAGTGCAGTAACTATCTGCCATGAGTTTTGGTATGAGTGAGTATCTGCTCATGAGTATGAGCATGAGTATCTGCCATGAGTTTTGATAAAACCATCTACAACTTTTTTGTTTTCTTTTAGTCGCTTCTTACCACACACAGAAGTCCTCTAGAATTAATATAAAGCCTATAAGTACAGGATTTGTTTCCCCATTTGAGTACCGGTAAACACATTTATTCATCCCCTTTTCAGGCAAATCATCAACGCCTGTTGAGGGGAGTAAATTAGAAGAGAATGGTGAGGAGAATAACCATGATGGTGCTGGTAGTAAACTTGCGGTCACAAATTGGCCGATATTATTGATATTAGCAGTGGCAGCTTTTTCACTTGGTGCTATTTTCATCAGCGTGCTATGGATAATTGACAAAAAATCATATTCTCAACCAAAAGGGCCGAGGACACCAGTCAGGTATTTTTTGCTTGTGCATACTATTATGTTTTATTTTGGTCCAAGCTGACAGAATTATGTTTTTATTGAGTGCCTAAAATGTTCATTTATTCCGGATGGGCAAAAAGGCTTCAAAATGATCAACACTGCTTGCTATTTCATAGCAGCATTGATGATTTTAAACCCTTTTTAAGTTTTATTGCTGCTAGACTGTAAAAAAAGGGAATTCTATCTTCTAGCAAGAAATATATCATGAAATATTGCCCCCTTTTTAAATAAGTTTGGTCAGAGCAAAGTTATAAAATGAAAGACTTTTAATATGAGTCTCCCAAAACAACTATTTTAAAAAAGCTATTTGTTAATTTTTTTTCTGGTGGAATCCATTCTCTTCGGGTGTCTGAGTAGGAGAGCAGCTAACATTCTGCCAGTTGATTTTATTTTTTGTCATGCATGGGCGGACTTGCTGGTCTCGAATAAATAATAAACGAAATAGCAATGTAAATCTTATTTTTTTGGCACACCACTTTTCGAAAAGTTGGCTTCCTGACTGAAATTCGGTTTATGTTATGGATGTCCATGTTTGGTTTTATTTTGAAGGTTTTCACAAAAAATAATTTGAAAGATAGTTTGTTATGTGAATGACCACTGGGCTATCAACCTTTGGTACAAAAATACCCTATAAGATCCGAACCTGTTTTCCATGTGTATTTCCATCAATTGTAGTGATACATAGCTTGATGCAAAGTGGCAGAATCCTGTTTTTTTTCGAGGTTCTGAATACGTTCATGTCGTTATCTTAATATGAATAAAAAAAAGCTTCAAAATCATCAACACTGCTATTCCATAGCAGTGTTGATGATTTTGAACCTTTTTAGTACAATTTTGTTTCTACCAGACTCTTGAAATTGTTAATTCAATCTTCCAGTCACAAATATATCAGGAAATATTGCCGGTGTACTATTTTTCCTCTGATAGAACACATTTTCTACGAGTGTCTTTAGTAGCAGATTAAGTACCATTCTGACTCTATGTATATGTCTATTTTTACAATACCATAAAACAAAGTTCAGAGAATAGTCTTAAATGATATCATAATATTAAAAATCATTTTAATAAAAAAATGATATTTTTTTGCAGAAACAGAGAGAGTAACAGCAGTGGAGAGAGTGGTGGAAGTAGAAGTACAGGCTCAACTAAAACTAATGGAAGTTCATTCACTTCACTCTGCTTTAAAACACGTAAGCCACACCTTTATTCAAAATATGGAGGGTAATGTGTCAAAATATTGTGTCCTATCATAGGGTTTAGTTACAAATAAGACTGGGTAATTTTATTCCACGACTAATCGATCTGCAGCACACATCTCATTCGAATTATTCGTGTATATTTTCAATCTCCTTGTGTCTTTATTTTCGAAAAATAAACTCCTAAGGATGCGTGTATGTGTGAAAGAGCGAGAGTGTGGGAGAGTATATGCTTTTCTTTTCCAATTTTATTATTTAAATGAGGGGGGCAAATGTTTGCAAACTCACATTCTGACGTTATCTTTTAATATTTAAATAAGCAAGTTTTTAAACTTAACTTCAGGTTTTGTTTGCTTTCATGACCTTGCTGGTCAGTTTTTATTGTTCTTTTACAAATCATCTATCACCTTTGATGCTGATTATGAAGTGGAAAAAGACTTTCCAATTGTTCATAGTAACAAATTCTTGCTGAAAGTAGAGGAATTTTCATTTTTATACATAAAATGCAATCATTTTTGGTCAAATATGGAGTGTGAATATTCCGTTTGATTTAGTGTGTACTGATATTAGTAATTCGTGACAATAAATTTTTTGATTTTGCTAATGGAGAGAAGTTGTATCAGTAATATGTTAGTTATTTCTAAGCAGAAAATTAACCGATTCAAATACCAAATGACTTGGTTTTGCATAGCTTTAAATACAAGTTGAGTTTTTGATGGAAACGATATGCTTGAGTTAATTAAACTTATCAACGTTTTGGGATTAAAGTCTCAATACGATTCTGTTTTTGTAACCTTTTTTTATCTTGGCTGGTATTCCTGTTGCAGTAGACTTTTACATTGCGCTGTACTTGGATGAACTGCATTATTCAACACTTGTGATATCCATTTATGCATTTTCTGTTTGATTTTCTCATTTGCTTATGATAAAACTGAATGCATGTCGGCAGAATTCTAAACTAGGAAACATATTTTATTAAATAGGATATTTACAATCATAGATATTTATTAACGGAGTATATCGAGTGTTTATCGACTGTTCAAGTGTCAATAGGAGTTCCATTCTCAATAAAAAAGTTCACCTAGTTCAGGTTCAAAAATATTTATTCAAAAATTCCAATCCATATCTCTTAACTTTTGTTTGAACAGACAAGAAAACTTCTCCAAGGTCGTCAAAAGATGATTTAGAAATGGAAACAAATCCATTAATTAAGTCTGCTACCTCCAAATCAACACAACCTCAAATGAACCAACCCACAGGAGAGGTAAGTAGTATTCATAAGTACTACCCAGACAGGAAAATTTTTTGTTAAGCATGAGTCACTAATGGTGCAGTTGGGTGCTCTGTCAGCTCATTGGCAAGTTTGAAGCACATGGAGGATGATTATATGCCAGAGTATTGTAGGACATCTCACCGGTGCACATAACCGATGATCATGGGTTTCTCTATCAACCACGACCATGCACAGAAAAAATTAGGAATTGTTTAAGCAAAAACCTCAACACTTGGATCTGCTATTTGCATGAGAGATTGTGGTTTGATACAGGGCTATGCTTTATTTTTTGGTTTCCTATCCCATAATATTTGCATATAATAATGCACACATTTTACATGTAAAAAATTTACAAATATTGATACTATAAAAAGTCAAGTTAGTATAAATTTTACAAAAAGGCCATCAGAGTTTAATATATTCTGTGAACAAATTAATTTTATCTGCTTGCTGTTGCAAAGACTATTCTATTTTTGTATGATGTGGTCTTGTTAGCATAGCGGTTTTAATATATATAACATCTTGATTAAATATGTAAATATTGACACTGGTGTTGAGCTAAGCAGTATATTTCGGGTTAAAAGGGTCTAGCAATAATTTCAATGAAATGTCACAGGTATTTTTTTGCTCGGTCTGCAAAAGTTGATAAAGAATGATAAAAATAGACTACGATATCACTGTTACCTGTTGAGCATATGGCTTAACCATATGACAAACTACAACTAGAGGATGGAGGATTTTTTACCTTGACATTACTGTGAATGGCTATGGTTGATGGATGAAGCCATAAACAGCAAATGTCAAGTGAACTACTCCTCACTGACAAGGTGTACAGCAATTCTCTCATGTTTAATCCTATTCTGAATGCCATCATACACATTCTTTATACTTATCTAGCAAATTATGTCAGATGAAATGTGGTTTTATCTCGTTTCTAATTTGAATTGTATATAGATATTGCCTGATAAAATATTAACGCAAATAAAAGCTGAACTCATTAAGATTTTACTGTATAGTGAACATCATGCATGTCCATGAAAGTGGAAATCCCATTCTCGACAAATCTTTCTCCTCTGATCTGATCCCAGAACATGTTTGGTTAAGTATGAATCACTAATGGATCATGGGCTTAGGTGCAGTTCTTCTGTGAATCATGCTTAATTTATATTTCAAAAGTTTCTTACACTGAACTTATTTTACAGAAACCTCCTAATTCCGTCAACAACCCTAATCCAGTGGTAACCATGCGAGATGATAGGAAGGTATATATTCAAGCAAATGGCGGCTACCAAAGACTAAAATTCAACACAACACTGGTCAATGGTGACACAAATGCAAACAGCAATGGGTTGCATAAACAATCTCATCAGACCTCAACACCGCCATCCGTGACGTCAACGGTTTCTGACATTGCGTGTTCACAGCAACTTGCCGCAGACGCCAGTGTCCATATACCTCACACTGACATTTTGCCGTCGATAGTGCGGCACACCTCTCTTCCCCAACATAACCACCTCTCGTCAACTGGAGATGGTACGGGCAATGGTACCTCAAGCCCATCTCAAACAAATAATATCAGCCAGTCACAGAATAGCAGGCAGATATCAGTAAGTATTGAAAACGATCGTCGGTCTACGCCGACCTCCATAACAAAAGACGAATTTGATAAATTAAAAGAGGTGACTCTCTGATCTATTTTCTGACCTCACTTTTAAACATTATTGATAATAATGATATTATTAATCAGTACAAAAGTTGTTTTATCTTTCATTTTACTTTCTCGTAGTACAACAAAAAGACGTAAAGCTTGTCTGACTCCTGACCTCTATTGTTTTAATTCTTTATCACTATTATGGATTTTTCCCTTTTAAGACGCTCTTGATGTGTTTTCCCGTCATGTATTTTTCTTCCGAACATGTTTTATTTTTTTTTTTTTAATCATGACATAATTCCCTTTCGCTCTGCATCAGAGAGCGTAGCTTTTATCGCCGACAAAGTTACTTTGGAAATATTTTTAGTTTTATTTGTTATTATTACCTTTTATTCATTCGTGTTTCTGCATCTCAGCAACCAGTTAAAAACAGTAGCTAAATCTTAACTCGTGGCTTTGATAACTTTTGTTGCTACATAACTAGTTTTTTGAAAGTAATTAGCTTAAACAATAATTGAATTTAGTTTATAAAATTATGCTTAAAACTTCAAATAATTGAAATTATTGCTATTAGATTTAAGAGCATATTTGGCTGATTATGCATCAAAAATCTAATTGTTCTGCAAACAAGTTTTTTTTTATTTGTTCTTACTTTAATCTTTAAGTCTTAAGTCTTTTTATTCTGTATTTTGGAATACATTGTTTTTAAGACATGGCCCCACAATTTTCCTTCTTTGGAGCAGCTGCTATTTGAGCTTTGTATCCCTTTTTTATTGAACACAAAAAAAATTTCAGAAAAATTTTGTGCTACGGAGCTAAAAATACAACATGCTTTCGTGTTTTGAGCTTTTTTGCACTTTTATTATAAATCAGGGACCCACGCTTGAATAGTCTGCTGCGTTTCTGATAACGATTATATCCATGTTATATATCTTAAAAAGAAACATTTTTGTTTTACTATTCAATTTTTGTCAAGCGTAGCCCATACATGGAACATGCTTTCTAGCATATTCCATCTATGGCTCGCATTTGATTAAATGCTATTCCTGACAGACTAAACATTGCACTCGTCATATCAATTTTAAATCAGCATTCTACACATGCAACAATATGGTAGCTATCGATACTTTAGTCTACCTCACGTTAAAACACCGCTGCTTTTGAATGAAAAAGCTGTCTGTCACTTTTTGGGTCTCTCACATTTTTTTGTTCCAAAAATTTCATCACTGGTAACAACGATCATTTATGTGGTGCAAAAAAAAAGGTCATTTGAATTTGTCGTTTATAAACACTTTTCGTCACAGTTTTTCTGCCCTAACTTTGTCTTTTCTACCTCTTGGCCTATGTTGTTGTTAACATTTTTTTGTCTATATTGTTTTCTTTAAATCGATTGAATTAAAGTTACAGCAACAAATGATAAATATAATTAAAAATGTATATTTACCACAATACTCTTCTTACATGAACCTGATATGAAATATAGTTTGTGATTTTTCTTATTTTTCATTGTACTTTGAAATATCATTATGAAATATTAAATTTGACAATGTAACAAAATTAGATCTCATATCAACTCATGAAATGAAATCAAATTGTTTTATGAATTTGTTAAATTGCGAATTGACAAGATTTTTGTAGAAGTAACGAAAAATTATAACGTTTCTCCAGAAATGATAGTTTTATAAATTTTGAATGTGAAACATAAAGGAGTGATTATGAAATTGATAATGTTATTTTTGTCAAACATGTGCCACAGATGGATCGCGTCTCATCGACGCAACCCATCAGTGATACATACCTAACAAATAATGTTGGGACTAGGTATTTCTGGTTGGGACCATATCAATCTAATTTGAAACAATTGTGAGCTTCAAATGCAATATGCCTTTAAGGCGCAGCCCATTTGCAGCTGACACTAGACGAATATTGTTTGTTTAATTTTTTTCTCTAATTGAAAAACGACCTTATTTCAAAAATAGTCGTAGTTTCTTATACTTTTTGTGATTTTTTTTATTGTAATGTGTAATGTGTATTATAGCAATTATCGATGAATAAAGAAAGTTCCGATTTGATATTGAATATAAGTCCAATATGCTGTAAAGTCGAACGAAAAAGTTCATTGAATTTCTCTAAGTTCAGTTCCTAACATGTTCCTTTCCCAGAAATTGTAAATAGTTTGATTTTATCTATTTTTTTTTTGTTATTAGAATGAGTTGAGTTGTAAAATGTTCCCCAATTCCTTTCGTTTAATGTGACCGAGTTTTATTATCACCATTGAAAATTATCAAGGCAACTTTGAAATTTTTATTACAGGTCTTTCAACTTGAATATATACCGGTAATCTTTTTTATTGGCTGTTTTATGTAAACAAGAAGTGGGATTTAAAAATGTATAAATTACACCGATTTCTTGTTTTATTGAAGTTTAAATACTTGGTCAGTGAAGAAATTTTTGGTCAAAATTAAATCAACTCTTTTTTTTAATTTGCTTTGCTTGATATATTTCATTTTTGATCCTAAAATTTAATTTTTCGCTTGCGATTTTAAAAAAGTTCGTTGAATGTCACTTTTCAAATTTTATTCTATAAGCGGAAATGCTTTTGAAGTATTCTTGGCAAAATATCAATAGTTTTGAATAATCAATTTTTTTCAAAATGACATTGTAAATAGTTTTTTGTCAAAAATTCCACAATACTATTAACAATACTTTATCATTTATATGTATTTCATAGTATTTGATAGATTTGTCGTCAATCCGGTGAAATTGGGTGTCCTATATATATTTCGCGTCCTTTTTTCTGCTCCATAATCAGTTCGAGGTTGCTTTTCCTCTAAATATTTCTTGATTCAGTAGAATTCAGGTTTATCTATACAGGAAATAACCTCTTTCTTATCTGTAAAATACGATATGATTGAAAAATATTTCGCATTTCCCATAATTCCATATTTGCGTAGTTGGGATTGCCAAAACATAACATTTAATATCTTTCAGAAAATGCTTTTTTACTCTAATTTAGCACAACATTTAAATATCCAGTCAATGTCAGAAGATAAATCCTGAACTTTTTTTGAATAAATAAACCTGTTTCATTCATCAACATTGTTATAGGTTAAAGAAGTGATTTTTTTTGTCTATTTTGCTTTTTAGTTTCTATTGTTGTTTGGGAATCCTCACAAATAAGGACCAGTAGGAAAGGGTTTTTTAACGAGGCTGAAAAGTATTTCCAATCAAAAATGGCTTTTGTCGAGCGTGGTTACTTGATGGACCCCGCCTCAGCGGCGAGGTCCATCAAGAAACCATACTTCACAAAATTTTTTTGGTGCTTAAAATTTTGCGATTGGTACAAGTCCAGGATACTTAATAATGTATATGCTGCAATATCTATATCCAATACTTGGTAAATAGTTTTTTCGAATTATATTTTGTGAAGTATGACTCACACGAAGTCATTAGATAGGTTGTAGTCAGACTGTTGCTTATGCTTAACTATATTTTCATTATAGAATGCACCTTAATGAATTGGTGAGTCCCTTTGAAATTTATCAGTGATAAAACACAAGCATCTGTGTGTCAAATTAGCCTGGAATATTTGATGATAAATGATATAAATTTTCTTAATGGTGGAATAATCCCAAAATTTATGAGTTTTTGACATGCTATTTCTCTAAAATAGAAAAAGCATGGCCTAAATTGATTTTCCTTATTCTTCGATCTAAAACAAACAATATTTTTTGTGTTGTCGTTAGTATTTGGGTTCGATGTATTCCCTAAAATTCAAATTTGCAAAATATTTTGGTGAATTAGAACTGAAACTTTAGAATTTGGTTTCTTCATCATAGTTCTTTGTTCAATTTTTGAAAGACTAGACGAAGAGTAAGCTTAAACTGGTGTCAATTTATCGATAATTTCAAAAAAATTTCAAACAATAATGTTACTATACTTCACCAATTCATTTTTTTCTCTCAATCAGAACTATCAATGACTTGTAAATATTCTTTATTTTACTTATTTTTCCTTGTCGTTATTGTTATTATTATTGTATCAGATAGTGTGTGTATTGTGTTAACACCACGTAGTTCATGTCTGTTTATATTGATGGTGGGACTTAGTCCACGGTACTGTCAAATGTTTTGTTGCCCCTGAATGCATGACACAGAATTGTTGTTTGGGATTTTTACCAAAAAGAACCCTTTAAAAATCACACAATCGTAAATTACATTTTGTTACTCATAAGTCACAGATAGATTGCGCCTTCATGGCGCGATCCATCAGTAACCTATACTCTAGAAAGGGTGTTTTCGTAAATATTTTTGAATTACATCAGTATCAAATAGAAAGCTGAATCATTGATTACTTCATCTGTGACTTCCATATTGACTACTTGTCATTTGACTGTAGTTTAGCCATTAAACAGTGCAACTACACTATAAATACTGAACCCTAATCATCTGCTGGTAATATCTTTTGTGATGTGACTATAATATATTGTCATTCAACATCATCATAGTTGGTCAACTCAATGGTATTGCTCGACTATAAAACATTGAATAATATATGATATTGCCCAAGTTTATAGTTATAGTTCCCAAATAGTTATGTGATGTAGTATTTGATTTAGGTAGCTTGTTATAATTTGTCTATCACACTTTTTCTTAACATTTTTGTCTACATCGGCACTGCTTTAGGTGCCTTTCGCTGTTTGCCCACTGCTTTTTACTGAACTTATCAGGGATGCATGGTGCTACTGGTCAAATGCTTCTTCTATATGAAAATAAATGAAATCAATTTTAAAAATTGGTTGACAGTCTACTAGTAGAAAAACAAAATCAATGGTTGAATTTTTTTGATCCGGTTGATTTAAAGTCACATTTTGTATTATTTCTATATTATGATGTTGCAGCGTTTCTGGATTATTGGAAAGCAATATTTGAAAATAATGTTCAAGACTAAGTTACCGTCTCATATTGTGATGGCTTTCTCTGATTGTGAGATTGTGTCCAGACTTAATGATCCAACACTATGATACATAAATGAATGAATATAATGATGTCCAGAGATGGGTCTGACCAGGGCAGGGAGGGAATCAAATATTTTTTTCCAATACTGGCTTTCAATCCGTTAAAAAAATTATTATTTTGTTGCTTGCACTTTCCATTTTTTCAGAATTTCAAAATTCAGCGATTTATGGATTTTAAATGGCCACATTGGCATCTTATCTTCGATTATATTGCGTATACTCAGTGTAGACAAATGAACATTAAGTTACATTATATATGCCATTGTTCTACTCATCTTACTGTTTTGAAAATTTGAATCTCAATTAAAGTAAAATACCCTGCCCTCCTGGCTTATTCCATCTACTAAAACTAAGCTCCAACATTATCGCTGACCATGCCTCACTAAAGAATCCCCTCGCATGTCCACTAAGTTAGGCATTTGTAAACAAGAATATGTTGAAAGATACCAGCATTTTTAATTTATAAAGTTGAGGGTTATAATTTTGCCTCGTTTTATCAACGCTGAGGGTTCAAACCCCGTGGCCACAATTTTGAGGTTATAGCCTATCAACACATTTGAGCCTGTCAACACATAGGTAAAATTCAAGTTAATACTTTTTTTGAGCATAAACCACAGATATCAGAGGCTTATGTTCAAATAAAATATTATTTTTGAGAATGATATTTTACCACCATCAAGATTTGAACCCTCATCAATTTGAAAATATTTTGATACATCTTTCTGGACTCCTCAACAAATCAAATACAAATCCGCTTTTTGCTACCTTCGTGCAGTTATCTCTATTTTTGTAAATACCTCAATCAACGTCTGTCATACATGATTTCTTGCTGTATGTATTTTCTCAAAATGCCATCATCAACAAAACGACCCTTTCTCCTCGTATATATGGCGACCATGCATACATTTATTATTGTTGTTGTTTGTTGTTGGTATTGTTACTTTTTAGTCACTAACACACTCAGTCAAAACATTTTTACTTACAAAATTATGTACCATCATGTGGATGTGGGTATCTACATTGAATGCTATTTTGTCCGCAATGCGTCGCAGGTGAATAACGTTTCAATGACGCGATCCATCAGTGACCCTTTTTCTATGGATAGGCACAGAATTTAGTGAAGGGGGAAGGATTAAGACTAAATTTTAAGTACATTTCTGTTCAATTGAAATCTACTCCAATGAAGGTTGTGGTGAATGGTACTTGCCCTGGGCGATGATGAAACCATCTACCACATTAAATTGTAATTAATAACTGGAAAAGGGTTAGTTGATTGATTGATATTCAGACGTATTAAAAATAATCTTAATATCATTTTTTGCCATATAAATGTTGATGACTTTGTCGTGATCTAATCCGTCAATGACTTACACATACAATACCGTCGTTATTAAGCAAAAATGCGTAAATTTTTAATTCGTCTGTTGTTTGGAATCTCCGAAACCTTATTTTCTCCAAACTATTGCTATTAGGAATTCAAATTGTTTTTTCAATTTATTCTTGTGCCTATCACTCTCGCACCCAAACCAATTCCATGCAGGGATATTCATGAAACTCATTAATTCCACTCAAGAATCCCGTTTTGTCAACCACATGCTACTAATGGGTCGTTATTTGACTGCATGATCTGTTTCTTAGCGGCCTAATCCAGTCAAAAATCTTTTGTTCAGTATGATTGTCAATAGTCTACGCCTGAGACTCATGCTTCACAAAATTTTCTGCCTGATGTAACCAAGGAGGTTATGCTATTTCCACAGAGATATTTTACTGTGTTAAAAAATCTAAAAGGCATATTTTCGAAAAATGATATTTTTGTTACGGTTCGGATTAATTTATTTTTGTTTTGAAACGAAAATGAAATGCTAAATAGATTTTTCTACTCATTTGTCAGTTTATTGGCACAGTTTTGAATGTGGACTTGCATATTTTTGTTCGTTTTGAAGAATTTTTCTGCATTTTTCTGAAAAAAAGCTTCATGGGAAGTATTGTCAATTGTCAAGAGTATATGCCCTCAAATCCCAACTGCCATTTTCTCAGTTTAACGCTTGTCGCATGCACGGATCATACAATGATCGTATGTCTAGACTAGACGCTCAGTGTATGGATGCATAATTGAATATAAGAATTATCCATGGCCCTTCGTTGACATGGTGGTGTCACTATCACGTTATGGCACTAAAATTTTTTGTTATCATTGTGTCATAATAAAGAAGTAGAAAGTACAGAATGTTTGTTGAATCGCTGATTTTGTGTAAATATTATGGGTTTTGGGTGTAAAGGCCGAGGCTATTCATGAGGGTCGAAGAAAAGCACGAGATAAGAACAATGCAAATGGGGGCAGACAGGAGGCTTGGGGAAGCATTCGCCACCCGTCTCTAATATCTCAAATTGTGTTAAAATCACGGAAAAACACTGAAAAATATATTTTATAGATAGTTTATCATATGGTTCGGAATAGGTATATTTAAAACATTTTATTGCCTCGGAATCGGTTCAACTCGAATTTTTACATCTGATCACTAACGAAATATTACCGCAGTGGAAGATTTCTCTCTATCAGTGCGATTTTGTACATTTTAGGCGCAGTGAAATTCTTTTGTTCAGAAATTTTTCGTCTGTGTCGCAAATTATGACATAAATTTATCTAGCCTTCGAGTTACACGTTGACAACAACAATTATTAGGTAATATTGAAGTCGTTTTTAAAGCAGTGCAGCATGATCTGATTAAGTCTCATTTAAACCATAAATCCATAGTTCCAATTTCTAAAATTAGCGTGGGCACAAAGTAGTGTAGGTGTTGTTATGTGTAGGATTTCGATCTCTCACTGGGTGTGTCATCGTCGCTCCGAAACAACGATTAAAAACGTGCGATTGAAGCAATGACACCTAAGCTGCTTAAATTACTTACACTTAACAATCGATCACGGCGAAGTAGTTGTTGCCGTTACTATTCTGAAACATTTAATGTTGCAACCATTTTTCATTTAATTCAAAAATCCGGTGGAACACATCTTCCATGTTATATTTAATACCGCGAAACCTGTGATAGAAAATCCCAGACTACGACTTTTATCATGCAGAGGTACTAGTTCCAAGTAACGTATAGAGTAGTTTTTTCGGCGACGAACGTGTGACCTACGCTGACAAGGTGTCGCGCGCCCATTGGATATCCGCCCGCCCGTTGGATATCAACGCTGAGGCGAAAACGGAGAAAATGATTGGGTATCAACGCTGGGGAAAAATTTTCGTGCACCTCCGGCACGTGACCTGCAATAGGTAGCCCCAGCTTTGTTTTGGCGCCCCTGAGTGCCGTATCTGGTTTGCTTAGAAACCGTAACCCTGTATATCCAGCTAATTTTTTAAACTGGTGTCAATCGCACACCTGAATATCCAACATATATATCTCCATATCCCAGTCCCTCATTTGTTCCAAATAAACGGAATAGGATACTCCCGCGGAAGCAACAATTTCTTAATTCTGGTACTTGTATATTTTTATAGATTATTATCAACGAGTTATACCAGAGGCGATCAAAATATGTCGTCATGTAAAAATAACATATTTTTTGAATTATATAACACCAAGCAAGAACAAGAGATTGATGACCTATGCTGAAACTGAAATATTTTTTTTCGATTGGTTGAGATAAAAACTCAATTCATTCGTTGGTATCCTGTCATTATATCGTTATTGGGATAGAGTAACTATCAAATACTTTTGTCTTCTTCGTGATTAAAGCGTATGACTACGTAAGGAATTTATATCTGTAAAGCGACGTTTACAGGCGCAAATTAGTCTTAATTAGAGCTAAATTAATGATAGAATGTCTTATATTACCAAGTTTCCAGAAATAGTATAGCCTTCAGTGTATATTCAATGTTTGACTCGCCAGCCACGAAGGAAAGGAAGTGTAACCGCAATCGCCGTCTGGAACCGGTTTTATATAATATTTTTCTTTTGGCAGTTTGGATAAAAATCGTAAAGATATCAAATTTCCAAATGAAATGTATTGCAGATATCTGATACTTTTTCTAGCTTTACCATCTGTTCAAGGTCAAGGTAAGGCTTTTTTAGTCCACTGTTTTTTTTTTCTTTTTCACGTTTCGGCTGTGTTTGGGCTTATTTCAGCACAAAATCCGTATTATTTTTGGCCCATTTTGCACAAAATATAAAATAATATTCATATTAGTTGGAGTACTTGACAAAACGTGTTTGAGTAAGCTTTTTGTCTGGGGCATTTGTTTTATCCTTATTAAAGCCGTGTATTGGCACCTTTTTGACGCAAAACGGCTTTTCGTCAAATTACAATCGTACTGTGGATTTTATAAACGTTACCAAATAACTATGTAACTTGAAGATAGTAGTAAGTATTGGTGAGGTGCTTACAGTAATAACATGGCAAATACAAACGTCTGTATTCTGAAACGTAAATTTGACAAAAAACCTTTTCCGATAGGAACTAATCCGATTTGAATCAAACCAAACACAAACATTGTTTTATCAAACACATCGCGATCCAACACTGGTTCATACTGGACTACGGTAGGTAAAAAAGGACCGTATCCTTTAGGTATGTACTTTAGAATATTACTAACATATTCTTTGTGAGTGGTAAGAAGCAACTAAAAGGAAACAAAGAAGTGGTAGATGGTTTTATGATTGTCCAAACCACTCCTTGCAATTTAGAGCGCAGTTCACTACAACCTGTCCTAGTTTTTTGTAGTTTTGAGTGGCTGTTATGCTGTTTCTGGCCTTGTTTAGACCAAACTTCCAAAGTAAAGAAAAACCGACTGATACAGCAGTCTTGAAAACTTGCTCGTGTTTGACGTAGGTCACTGTTATGAAAGCTTATCTGACTAATTAACTAATTATGTAGGTATTTTCGGAAACCCTCTCGATTTTCTTCCGGAAAGAGTAAATAGGCTTGGAAATCTAAAAATATGGGGGAGTTGGAGGTCTTGGTCTGCTTGCGACAGAACATGCGGTAATGGAGTTCAAACTCGAATACGAAATTGCGTCACAGTATCTGGATCTCCGTGCTCTGGTACAGAAAGAAGGTCGTGTTCGTCGGAGATAAGCTGCACAACAACCTGGATACCACAGCCACCAGGTAAAAAAATATAATTTATATCGCATCTGATAAGGGGAATTAACTCCCCCTGTTTCAATCTATACATAACTCGCATTATATGTACAAATTTTCCTGTTCTAGGCAGACCATTTCTCCCTAGTGTCCAGTGGAGTTTGTGGAACAACTGGCTTCCGTGCTCAGAAAAATGTGGAGAAGGGACACAAATTCGAGTACGAAATTGTGTTGGCCATGGGAATTGTTTTGGGCAAAATCAAGAACAAAGATCTTGCTCTGATAGAAGTGGATGCCGTAAGTTTCCATTTTCATTTCTGAAGTTGAACATAAAGTTTCTAGCTCTGATTCCAACTTCATTTTTGATCGTACCGCAAGGCCAAAAAAATGATAAATCTTAGGTAAATCGAATAATTTCGTTCGAAATTTTGTAACTTGCCGTAAAAAAGAAAACTTCGATTCGATTCGTTTTTTCCAGTGGTTCGAATCAACAGATTCAAAAAAATACATTTTTAAAATATAGATGTATATTATGATGTCCTAACCAAAATTTCCGATTAAATATTTTTATTTGCTTATTATAATACTTCTGATTCGAATATTTGATTCGTTAAAATTGTTTGACTCAATTTGGAATTCAAAGATATTCGATTTTGACCATCCATAATTCTCGTATGATCATTTATTGAAAATATCAGAAGTTGTTTAAGACAAAATATATTTTTGCATTCGAAAGAATTTTCCTTCACAAAAGTGGTGGAGGAAAACGACTTGGGTTGCATTTGGCAAGTTTCACTTGATGTTTTTCATTAATTTATTAAGGAACTATAACGCAGGCGGGAAATGTAACTGTAGTGCGTTTTGTAGATCAAAGCTTCCAATGGTATCTTCCCATAGGATGTTCTCGACACCGTTTGGAGGTAACTAGTGAAAAAATGTTTTTATTTTTGTCACGTGCCCAACAAAGTGACTAATCGGATAAGGACATCCGGTAAGTAACAAAAGGGCAAACAAAAAGAGAAGGGAAGCTTGGAAATGGTTATACTTAGTAACGGTACCGATATGTACTAAAATGTCAGCTCTGCACGTAATATCAATTTTACTGAACACGTTTCATTTGCTTAGGTCCATTTCGTGATCAGTGGGAAAATTGGAACAACTGGCTTTCCTGCTCTGTGCGATGCGGAACTGGCGTACAATTTCGTACTCGTTTATGTAGATGGAATAATGATTGCGTGGGAAGAAATGAAGAACAAAGACCTTGTTACGAAAGAGATGGTTGCGGTACGTTGTTCATCAAACGCCTGTCGGGAAATAAAAGATCAAGAGCAAGAAGGGCACAGGCCTAATCGACACATTTTCGAAAACGAACCACTAGGTCGATACTAATAGTATCGTGTACAGTTACGCAAAAATAATGTAGGCTACATACGTAGGTGTCTTGTTATTTTTGGTTAGCTATAATGTTAACTCAATTGAAATATTTTCCAGTGTTCCGGACAACTACTATGTCACCGACTGTGTTGTGGAGTTCTTGGAATGAGTGTTCAGTAACATGTGGATTAGGTCGGCAAGTAAGAACGAGGAATTGTCCGAGGGATAGCACAAATTGTCCAAGAGAACTGACGCAAACTCGGTCGTGTTCAATGCGTAACTGTCCAGGTAAAATACTCAACTTTTCCTCACTTCGTTGCATTTATTTTAATACTCACTTTTATAACTGGGAACCTTGTTTTAATCTTTTTGCTTCCTTATTCTATGACTTTTTCTTAATTTCCACTGCGCAAAATAGCATTACATTATTTATTTAAAAAGTTTGAAATCAATTTGTTTATGAGATTTATTTCAATTATAGGTTGTTGACCGCACCTCTTCTTCACCACCTTTCCCCTTCTTTCTCACCTTTTCCGCTTTCACTATTTCCAAGTATTCACTTCCCCTTTTCTTTGCCCTTTTTGATGGCTAAAAGAAAAGTATTAAGAACTTTTTGAATAGATTTCAAAGACCACTGATACACTTTGTACTACTAAATGGAGAGAAGAACCAACAGCTGCACTTTAGGCAGAAAACAATATTCATCCAATAAGATATTCTGTTGTAGTGAGGCGTATATCATATCTGACTCTGAATGTAAATTTTCCATTTTTCCAATGTAAAATATATTTTTCATTTAGAATGGAGTAATTGGGAGAGTTGGTTGGAATGTTCAGCATCTTGCGGCATGGGAGTTCGTTTGAGAAAACGATCGTGTAGATCAGAAGGTTGCGTGGGCAAGACTACCGATGTTGAAGAATGCAGCGAAAAACAGTGCAAAGAGGGTGAGGACATTTTTACGTGGGCGATTGTAAGAAATGAAATTGAGCTAAGCTTGTGTGGGAGCGATAATAGTAGGAGTGGCTTTCCAAGATCCGGACAATCAAATGTAATGATCTAATTCGACATTTTTGTGCAATAATTGAAAATCGTCCAACATATACCAGTAGATAAATATTTGGTGTAAAATATTGTACAAAAAATTTACTTTAATTTCAACGTAGAATGGAGATTAACTGTTAAACAACTAAAACTCTTCAGGTCTCCATTTTCGTTATTCTGTTATAGTAAGCATTAGCCGCGGTTGATGATGATCTTTAAAAATTTTGCAGCGTTTTTCAATGTGATGATATGTGCGTAAGTAAAAATTTGGCGACAATTTTAGACAATGTACGTATGCGAAAATTTGGCAACTTTCTTAAGATGTACCAATACTCGGAGGGAAAGTCTTCGTTCTCAATTGTCTTGCAGATTCTGTATGGAGCAATTGGGGACAGTGGTCAGAATGTTCCGCAACATGTGGAGGCGGTATTAGAAAACGTGAGCGGACGTGTGATGGCAAACAAAGTTCTTGTGGGGGACCAAGTATCAAGACAATTCCTTGCAATACTCGTGAATGCCATTCTGGTACGAAACAATTGAGCTTTGAGATATGTATCTTATAGCTACAACTCACAGCCTACAGCAATAGGGGTAGGGCAACTTCAAGTCGATACTTGAAGGCTTCTTCTCGTCTTTCTTGAAACGAGAGGAATGAAAGCGCACAAATCGTTTGGTTGGAGATACTTTTGAAGCTTGTTGAAAAAAGTTCAGCTCTTCAGTTAAACCGAATAGGCATTATGGGAGACGGGAGTATATAAGTTTTTACGTTGCGGTTCATGTTGACAACTTTAAAATGCTTGAAAATCTACCTAAGTCAATTTTTTCATCTTTTTGACGCTGAAATATTGTTTCACTGGAAATTTTAGGATTTTTATATTGTTTATTTTATTCAGGATTAAAATTGTAGATTTTGTTTGGAGCATATTCGCCTGCGAAAATGACATGTCTCCGACGGCAATATATTTGTCAAATGTGGGTCTCTGATATAACGCACCGCAGAGGCGTGGTCAATCTGTAGACCAAGTTGGATAAAACAGAATTTCTGGCTGGTTATCTCATACTGGATGCCTAACTAAACCATAAATTGAATGAACGTTTGTTTTTTGAAGAATGGAAGAAATGGTCAAGTTGGACAAAATGTTCTAAAACGCGTGGGAGAGCTTCAACACAACGAAACCGAATATGTAACAATGAAAATGGTGGTTGTAAAGGAAGCAATATACAAAAAAGAATGTGTGCCTTGAAAAGTGCGCTTATTGTTGTGTGGTTTTTGACAAAAGACCGAAATCGTTGGAATAGAATAAAAATATCTGAATATTTTGTTGCAATTTGTCTTCGCCGGAAGCAGCGTTTAAAAAGAACCTATTTATAGTACCTTATATATGGCAAAGGTCTGCTATAAAATGTAGTTACACTATTTTATGCGCTTTCTGAATCGCCATTATAAAAGAGCCCCCGAATCGATGACCTAAATTAGTGATATTATTTTAAAAATCATGTTTAGACAAGTATCTATAATTGATAAAATATTTACCACGCCTCGTTGGGAATATTTTTTCAAGCAGGAATTGATTGTGGCCACACATCATCGGAGACTCAGCAATGACTCATGCTCAACAAAATAATTCTGATCGGTATTCCAAGTCAAAACTTGAAGTAATACTCTCATGTTCAACATCGAGTATGGTTTAACAAATTTGTTAATACTTTTTCGTAAATTCACCATTTTTTGCTATCATTTTTTCGAATTTTAAGCGCAGTTTCATTTTTTAATAGTTCCCAGATGGGGCAAATGGCAGAAATGGTCGGAATGTTCGGTGACATGTGGCGAGGGAGTAAGAACAAGAAAGCGAAAATGTAGAACAACAAAAGCTGTTTGCGTAGGTGCAAGATCTGAAACAAAATATTGCAGACCAGCGAAATGTCCAGTCAATAAAATCAAAAAGGGTGAGAAAATGTTTTTACTGTTAATATTGGGACATGTTCCTCAAATTAATACCATGCAGAATCCACTAATGCTCATGTCTGTTCGTTGATTCGTCGTGAACCCAACAAGTGCTCATTGCAAATTCTACTGAAGAAGAAAGTGTGCGACATTTTTAAGTTTAAAATTCCAAGTAATTTATCTGGCATATTCAGTTTCTGTTGGAAAAATGGTGAGAATGTGAATTCATAACGAACAAAATCAGGCCCTTACTCTTAGCAATGTTTTAGATAATTTAATCTTACAAGACAATTACATATGGGATTATGACAAGACACATGTACATGTACGTAGAGTACACTCCACAATCGAAAAAATATTGCGTGCGTATTGTTGAGTATTGTCGCGCCGCCGCACCTCTCTAACTCGCTTGCAAAATACAAATACTGATTGGTAAATGACATTATGTAGAAACGAGGTGTAAATAACGTAATCCCTTTTCTTTTTTGATTTAAAACTTCGCATCAAGTATGTAATATATTTAGGATGGACAGCATGGGAAAACTGGATGGAATGTTCAGCATCGTGTGGTCGTGGAATTCGATTACGTAAACGATCCTGCAATAATAAATCCAACGACTGTGATGGTAAAAGAACTGATTTAAGTGAATGTAATAATAAAGATTGCAATGAAAAATCAGGTAACAATCTACAACATTTCGCGTACTATAAACTGTTTTTATAGATTCAAACTTTGCCGCGTCTAGTCAGTTGATGAATGAATGATCTTCAAAGTTGGAGAGTTGAACCTGATCTTCCTTCTGATCTATGTCAAAAAATTCAAGGGCAAAAGTTCCGACAATCATGACTATAGAAATCTAAGTACTCTGTTACTACATAAATGACCCTCCATACTTTTCTGCTCAATTCAATACTTTGGTAGAGACATGAGTTACAGGTCGTCAAAAAGAAACTTGTTTCAGACTGAACAGCCTATAAAATATGGATTTGGGCCCTATATACCCCCATTTATGTATCAAGGGCCTTTTAACATGCACGATAAGTTAAAAAAAATTATGAGTTCAATTAACTTCTTTATTGTTGTTCTCTATTTTATTACAGAATCATCAGAATGGAATGCTTGGAGTGAGTGGTCGAAATGTACCGTGACTTGTGGTGGAGGTATTAGACGACGTAAACGTACTTGTGAAGGAAAATTAAATAATTGCCCAGGATCAAACAGCAACATAGTTCATTGCAATGTCGAAATATGTCAAGTTTTAAAATCAGGTTAGTGATGAGATGAATATTTGAATCCAAATGGATTTTCAATGGGTTTCGCAGTCAGTAAATATATTTTGTCAAGCATGCGCCATAGATGAATCGCGCCACGACCGCGATCCATCAATGGCTCATACTTAATGGACGAAACTTGATTTGAATAATGTCCTGACCTTAATTTATACGAAATTGTAAAAGCATTCATAATACAAAGCTTGTCATTGCAAAAAGTCACAGCAAGTAATTGGTAAAAAGCCTAAATATCGTTAAAACACACCCATATATATAATAATTCAGTTCCTGTATGGGGCGGTTGGGAACAATGGTCCACATGTTCGAAGACTTGTGGGAGAGGTTCAACAGAGAGAAATCGTGTATGCAGTAATGAAGGTGGTGGTTGCAAAGGATTAAAATCAGAAAAATCTTCATGCAAGATTGCAGACTGTGCCCCAGGTAAGTTTACAGGGCAAGATTTATGCAATGGAAATACAAGTGTATTTGGATAATAAGTTTATGTCCGATCCAATTCTCAAGTTTAACTATGTTCATTTGAATTTGCCACCAATGCCTTTGCAATTCCGAACGTATGGAAAATTTGGTAATGATTAATGTCTTTTTAATGATTTTTCTTGTTTTATTAATTTTTATATTATAGCACGTATTTTGTAAAATTGCCATTTTGGAGATTATCTTGGCAAATGGGTTTGTATTTTGATCTATTGCAGTGCCAGCATGGGGGAAATGGGGCAAATGGTCGAAATGCGATAAAACATGTGGAGATGGTTCAAGAATAAGACAAAGACAATGTAGTGGGAAAAAAGATTCATGTAAAGGTTCAAACACCGGAACTAGGCCATGTCGACTTCGAAGCTGTCCCGTTTGTAAATATATATATGTTTTTGCTTTAATTTTATCTTTGTGCCTTGAGTCGCTAAGGTATACCAATATCTCTGTACAAGATATATCTCATCATTATATCAGTTTCTTCAACCAAGTTTGTTACAATTTTATATTTAGAAGCATGGTATCGTTTTTCTGTTGGGTAAAAATTGGCAGTATACGACGGCTGGGGTTTTCACTCTGAACCACTCACATTTGTGCGTATCCGGATTCTACAAAATTACAGTGCTAGGAAATGTTTGATAATTGACACAAATATGACGCATATCTACTAAACCAATCTCTATCTCTTGAGTAAGAGCCATCGTTATATTTGTTGTTAAAGTGGAAGAAAAACGCGAAAAATTGAGTACAAAAATTATAAAACGTTTGTTTTCTTAAAAACTTTCGAGGAAGACACCAAATACCGCCCAATTTTATAGACTTGGTATATTTTTTTCGCAATATCATATTCATGCAGTTTGCACCGCGGTAAAAAATCCGGAAAACGGTAAAATGGTGGGGAAAAGAGAGAAATACAGACCAGGAAACTTTCTTCGTTTTAGTTGTTTGAGGGATTTTACAATATCAGGTGTTCAAAATATAACATGCCAACATACTGGAGCATGGACAAACAGCCCGCCTATTTGTACAGGTATAGTAACTATTTGCTTATTTTTTGGTCATCTTTAAGTCATCTGATTGTGTGATTCGCAGTCGTTAAAGAATATTCTGATCGAACAATAAGCAAACTTGATCATGGTTTTTATGTCTCGTGTGGGTCACCGATTGATCGCGTCGCGTAGGCCAGAAAATCACTTATTACTTTTTAGCGATTCATCGGCCAATCTTAAATTTGAAATCTTTTTATGGCTTGATATAAATTATCTTCAATATTTATACGCCCATGTACCTGTTTTATACATGAGCCTGCGTATTTATGTTTCTGTATTTCTTTGTAGTAAATTAGATATAAAACTGATCAAACGTAAAGGATTTGTTCCGAGTTAAATATTTGAGTTATTATTTTACTGTTACGTTCATTTCCTGGAAATATGTAATTTATTGACTTATTTCGGACGCTGGGGGAACTGAGTAGTCTATGGCTCGTTGAATCACGAATCGTTGAATAACAGTAGTTGGAAAACTCTTTATATCCTCTATTTTGATATTCTTAATATAGAAATTAAAGTAGTTGAATGCAAGGATATAAAATCTGTACCAAATGGATTTATCACAAGAAAAAATGCAACAAGATCTTCTCCGACGATCCTAACTTTTGGATGTGAACCTGAATTTGAATTGAAAGGGCCTGAGAGCATAGAATGCAACAAGAACGGAAAATGGTCAAAAACTCCGCCATTTTGCATCGGTTTGTATCATTTCATATTACAATTTTGATTAGCCTGTAGCCTGTTCTGTGAATAATAAATATCCTCGTGAAAGGGAAAGGCGGGTCAATTTTTTTAATTGAAATTTGCTAGAAGAAGCATCGCCCTCACAGGAACCAACTAATGTAGTGCAAAAGAACTGTCTGAGTGACAAACATCTCAGAAAATACGTGTCACAAACGACGTCATTGTCGAAGCGTATTATGAAAATATGTTGCGTCCCAAATTCAGTAAAATGTATAAATTGAAGTTATTTTATTTTAACGGTTCAATCCCCTAGGATGTTTCCACGCGAGAATGCTGCTGGAAAATAATTTGGAGTTCTCCATTTTTAAATGCTGCTTCCACGTGGTCTAGAGCGAATTTCAACAAAAATATTATTATAGAATAAATAAACCAATTTATTCTAATTCCTGTCTTCGTGATACTTTTATACATTGCAGAAAATACTTGCTATAGGACAGACCAACTTTTGGAAAGCGGAAGAAAATGCAGAAAACAATGTGATAAAAGATCCGACTGCAAAGGAATATCTAAATATTGTCTGTGCGATGGAGTTTGTGGAAAATCATGTTTTGACCCAGGTGAACATATTTTCTCAGTTTTTGCCGAATGAAAAATTTATTTTGAAGTTGATTTCAAATCGAGTGGCCAAGTTGATGACATTTTATAGATGAAATTTCATTGTACAATACTAAAGAATCTCCACTGTCATCTATACCCAATTGGTATTTGTTGTTTATTTGAGCCAAGCAAGTCTTGGCCAGCATGTTTCTTTAATATTCAGTCGAGATTGTCACTTGCAGTTACATCTAATTTTTCTAATCGATAATCAAATCATCAGTTTCAAAATAGGACTCGATATTTTGAACTGAACGGAAATGTTAATATATAAATTGAAGGGAAAACGCAGATATATCCTAAAATCTCTGAAAATATTTTGTTGCTTATTTTACTTAATCCATACAATTTTAACACCTGTAATTGTTACAGAAAAAGTTTTGTGTACAACACCAAAAGCTCCGAAGAATGGTTTTGTACAATATGATGGTTTAACTTACGGACAATTAGCAGAATATACTTGTCAACCTGGTTACTCGCTGTCTGGTTCATATCACAGATTTTGTCGTTCTGATGGAAAATGGTCTGGAAATAGAACAAGGTGTTTAAGTGAGTGTAAATGTATATTATTCCAAACCAAATTTCGATATTATTTGTGAGGCTGCGTCATTTGTTACTTTCTCAGCCGTTGATTTGTATTGTATACCTGCCAGGAATATGCTATCAGAACGCTCAAAATATATTCCGAACATATTTTCAGAATTTGATACATGTGGACAAGCGGGAGATGTTGGTTCTATATTCTCAACATCAGCAGTTGGTGCCAGAGTTCTTGCAGGAAACTCAGCTAGAGATGGAGCTTGGCCGTGGCAGGCTATGGTTGTGGTCAATCAAGAAAATGACGTCGCAGAAGTAACTCAATTGATATATACAGCTGACAATGTTTTTGAAATAGTGATACAAATATGTACAATGGAGGCTTCCTCGTTTTTCATTGATATGGAAAATACAGATTGTTTAGAAACACGGACTTACTCAAAATCATTATTATAGTCATGTTGATTTTAGTTGTCAGTTACCTACCGACTATTTAAAAATATACATAAATAAGACATAAATTAGCTCGTTATGCCCAAGCAATCTAGAAAAATCACGTGTACAAAACATTTTGAGCATCATGTTATAACAAAACACGAATAAAAAATATATACTGTTAGTTCAAAACGCCATATTGCCTAACAAAGGCCCATTCATCCGGGATTGATAATACCAGTCACATTCCGGTCAGAAACTATTTGCCAAAACATCTTTTGTTAAACATGTGTCACTGATGGATCGCGTCGATGAGACGCGGTCCATCTGTGGCACTTGCTTGACAAAATAGAATTTCTGATTGGGATGCAGGCAGACGGTGGCAACATTTCAATGAGAAGGAAAGAGGTTTATCTCAGACCTTAGATACACAAACTTAAACGAGGTAAATGTTTTCTCAGAGTCTTCAAGTTTTGAAAGGTGGAGGATCTATTCTCAACAATCAATGGATTCTGACAGCAGCTCACATTTTTGACGATATTATCCGAGCTAAGAAATCAAACGCAGACGGACACATTATTATTTTAGGTTTGATTAATATTATCAATATGTATTATCATGGCCAGAATGGGGCGTTAATTATTTGTTAAGTGCCTGCTTTCCTTGCACCTATTCTCTAAAGTTTCACTGCTTCATTAGTTTATATAGACACT
Organism: Styela plicata; assembly: GCA_963675895.2. Classification (NCBI taxonomy): domain Eukaryota; kingdom Metazoa; phylum Chordata; class Ascidiacea; order Stolidobranchia; family Styelidae; genus Styela; species Styela plicata. The sequence goes on along the minus strand of OZ023143.1, from coordinate 11,842,700 downwards.
ACAACTTCAAAAAATAGTTTTTTACTTTCATTGTGCCTCATTATATAGAGCTGTGAGCGTGCATACTATATCAAGATATATCATGATGTATGCCAATATGGCCCGTTAGAGGACCGCACCTCGGCGATGCGTTCCATCAACAGCCCTCAAATAGCTAAAAAGTATATTTTATAATTTCATTTCAATATTTTGAAGTGGAATTAATGTCAGTGAATCTATTTTTGTTGCAATGCAATTTCTAAACGATCTCCATACACGTTTATAGTACATGGGTGTCAATAAGATACGATGGTAAAGTGCTTCCTTGCGGACACAATACACGCAAACTCGTCTTACCTATGCGGTTCGTTGAATCTTAGACAATGAACCGAAACGGCAACACACGTCTGCGTTAAAATCTTCACGAATCAAAAGCGTAGGCAACAAAACTAGCACACTCCGTTAGCTGACTAACGTAAACGTGCAGTAACGTAAACGCAAGGTTGAAATAGAACAAAAAACGCAACCCACGCAAACGTGTATTGCGGCTTTAAGTTTTTCACAAAATATAAAAACAATTTTTTGCAGGAATTACCACAATCAGTTTCGATGGAAAATACTTTATACAAAAGAACGCACAAATATTTGAACCTGGCAAATTAATAATACATCCAAAGTATAAATACGCGACTGAAAACTTTGACTACGATGTGGCAATGGTAAGTTGAATATTTAAATGATTTTTTTTTTTTTGGGGGGGGGGGGGGGGATATTTTATGAATTTGGCCAGGTGTTTTGAACAAGGACAAATCTGGTTCTAATGTTAAATATGATGTTAATCAACCAGAAATCATGTATCCGAACATGTTTTCGTATGTGTGACTCGCTAATGGACCGCACTGCCTTCGTATAAATCGTGAATTGTTCATAGGAACAAAAACTTGCTGAAGACATTGCCTTAAAGTATGTTTATTATATATTAGCATAAATGCTAATATGAGTAGTTCGTATGTTCGTATAACTATAACTTCATTTGGTTTTCATAATAGAGGAAATTTGCAGTAGTAAAATGCAATATTTGTTACTTATATGATATTAATGGTTCGATCAGATAATAAAAAATTATCCAAATTCCAAATGAATCGGTTTTACCCTGCCCTAAACAATTACATCTAATAAATCTCGACGAAGTTAATTTCATTACACATGCAAAGGTTAAAGTCGGAAGACGGTTTAGCGTGGTAAAGGATAAATTCGTTTTCAATGACACCTTGGAATCCGGAAGAATCCAATTTACACGTGACATTCGACCAGTTTGTATACCATGTGCAAAAGGTGTGGGGAAAGTCATCGATTCCATCATAAGAAAGCCATTCTCCGATGAAGTTTGCAGAAGAAAAAGTGAGTAAACATTTTGAAAATTTGTGATTGGGGAATTGGAACTTTTAGGATGCCAAAATCAAAAAGTTAATACATCTAAACCTAAAATTTTACATTTCTTTTTCTGCTACATTAAGGGCAATGGGGTTATGTGAATATGTTCCGTCTGACTGCTTTTTTTCAAATTTAGTCAATTTTACTGAGGAGTAAATACCATAAATATGTGAAACAAAAAATAGAAAAAGATGTTTTCCATTTCAGCTAGAAGTTCCGAAATGACTGCTGTTACTGGTTTTGGTACAACTTCCAGTTTTTCTGGAGAAGGATCAACCGTACTCCAACAAGGCGCTCTCATAATTGCAAACGACAACATGTAAGATTTAAGTTAATAGTGGCATTATGTGGATTTGCTAAATCCGTACCATTTATTTTACTTTAATATTTGCTTTGTAACAATTTAAATATTTTCCAAACTTTCGCTTTAAGTGAGGTCGGAAGCAGCCCTCTTAAAGCACCGCCGAGACTCCTGTCAACTCTTAGAAAACTTGGACGCGCCAGAATGACGATAATCTCTCACCATGAGCGCCCACGGCTCGGCTGTCTAGAACCGAGTCGCAAATATGGAAAATTTGCTGGCGTTTGAAGCTGTATAACGTCTCAGCAAATATAGTTTTTTCAGAGTTTGCATGGTAAATGAAGTTCAGAATGTTGACCAAGCAAAACATTGACGGAAAAATGATCAATTATTTGTTAAGTTGTTCGATTATTGTTTTTAAAATGTATGTATTTATTTCATTTTTTGGAGGAATTCTTTAATTTTTATCACTAATCTTCCACAAGCTTTATACTTCAATAGCTGCAAAATCAATTCACTTTTCTATTGATAGTCGAAGAAACTTTGAGATCCGTTTAGAACAGTTGTTGTCGCAATTTTTATGTGATCAACTTGCGGCGTAAATTAAATTGGCAATCTGTTCTGACACAACGGATTGCGTCCTTGCGTCTTTCGTCAATACGCAAACGACGTCGTTGTTATCATTCAACGTGGTGGATGGTGTAACAAGTTACGGCGATATCAACGAAATATCGGCCTCGCTTGGAAGCATTAAAAGGCATTAATTATCGGCACCTAATAAGCCCACGATTCATGTCTCAGTCACATAATATTTCTCCGAAATTGTTTCGTTATGTGAGTCGAATTCTTTACAAAGTTGAGCTTGTCACATCAAACCATCGAATTCATATCACACGAAAATTGTAACCAGGTCAAATTCGTAGTTTTCCACACAAATTCCCTTCTTACTGTTTTTGAAATACTTTGGTAATAGTCGAATTGATTGGTTGTCACTGTTCCTAACTTGATTAAGGATGTATGTAATTTGATGATATATTTTTCATGCATGAGCTATTGACCACTCAATGCACGCTCCCAAAACATTTCAATTGTATCACCAGAAAGGAGATATCCCAGCGCGCACGATCACGTTTCAATTTGTCGTCGAAGCCCAACAAAAAGGGAAATATTGGACCTGTGGAAAACAGTAGTCATATACGTTTTTAGAGAATGTATTTTATAACTATTTTATCGCATATAATCACAACATTTAGACTTCAAATATACACATATTTTCGCACTTTTTGGATTTTCGGAGATATATTTATAATTAACCTATCTTTTGTGAATAATGAAATACGGGCTTTTAAAGTCGACATGTGTTCCTAATACTCGAAAGATACTATAGTGTCTCCAGGATCTGACGACATTCATGGGCACTCTTCCAGGAGTTAAGAGGCTGACGGAAGAATAGAATAAATAATCATGTTGTAGACATTGTGACGTCACGCGGTCCGGTATAAAAACATGAGAAATGTCATCAGTTTGGATCAGAATCTTAATTTTGAAATATTGTAACATGCAGTCGCCAGAATTTCATGTGTCGATATTGGTTGTGTCGTGAAAATAATCTTCCAAGATATAAAGTTCTGGAAACACAATATGTCTAATTTCTAACCAGATGTAAAGATGCGATGGAACAGATCAGAAAAGCATGGAGAAATAAAATATTTACATCACGCATGATTTGTGCTACAAGCGGAAAAAGAACTTCTATTGTGGATGCTTGTTACGGAGATAGCGGAGGTCCGTTGGTGAAAAAGGTACACCAAATCAATCTTTCTGTTTGAATAACCAAAGATCCGACAGTCCACTACTTTTATGTACTTTTAGTCCCATCTTACGACAGAAAGAAATACGTTAGCAATTTTATCGTAAAATCCGTGCGGATTTACGCGGATTCTATCGCATATACTGGATAAAACTGTTCTTATCGTTATATATTTTTCTACTTTATTCCCTATAACGCGCGTTACTAGCATACTTTTCTGTTTTGTCCAGATAACGACATCGGATGGTACTGAATACTGGATGCAGGTTGGAATTGTTAGTTGGGGATATGGATGTGGAGAAACGTACAATGGAAATACGCAATATCCTGGATTTTTTACTAAATTAACATCCGTGCTGCCATTTGTTGTTAAATCTATCAAAGAAAATTCTGCTTAAAAACCTAGTAAGAGTCAGTTTCACGCTATATCTACTAGTCAAATCATATGGGGCCACAATTAAGTATTTGAGAAGAAGTGTCGGTTGATATTATTAAGTTGACTAATTTCGCGAGCATGAGTCACTGATGGAATGCGCCGCCGAGGCGCAATCCATCTGCGACTTATGCTTGACGAAATACAACAATTATTGCTGATTAATTATTGTTTTCTCCAGCCAATAAAACGCCTGGTTTTATTTTGTCCGCCTTGGGACAATCAATGGCGGTCGTCTGTGATTCATCCATACGTAAAAAGAAGGCGTTTTTAACCAAATACTCTTAATGCCAAATTATTTTATGATTTTTCTGCAAAACAACAACTTCGCAGCAATTTATTAACTAATCTATAATACTTTTTAGTTCTCTTGAAAGCGAAATTCAAGCTGAATATTTAGAGTAACTTTTTACTTTAAAGAAGTAATGTTATATTTCTAAGCTTGTCAATAAAGTGTATTGTGAACATTGTCTGTTTTGGTTAATTTTGTGTTGTTGCATATATACATTGCTAAGTTCTTCTAACTATTTACCGCCTCTCTGCTTTCTTCAAGTCACTTTATACGACACACGCAGGAAATACGCTTGGACTATTCTAAAGGCCGTAACAACAGGGCGCAAAGAATGCTCAGATTATTTGCATTATTTGCGAATCGCACTAAAGTAGTGCATCAATCAAATTTAAACCTCGATACCTAATTTTTCCAATACATTATTTTCTATTAAAATTCACTCTCAGCAAGGCCGGAAGCAGAGCCTAAAAAGAACCAACTAACGGCCCTTTAATAGCAAAGAGCTACAAAGAACTCTATCACTACTCTACCACTTCTTTGATTCTTTTTAGTCGCCTCTTACGACACGCGGGAATGACGTCAGAACTATTCTGAAGCCCGTACGTACAAGGCTAAAGTTTATTGGTCTAATTACCTGCAGACATAGTCCATGTATATCGAAACGAGATGGTGCATACATATACTATTACAAAATCCTACATGTTTTCAAGCTAGCGCCCAACAAATAAATTATTGATTTTCGGAAAGAGCGAAAAACTGTCGATACGTACGTACTGCGAAAATAATCGTAAAACCTCTCAAATTTGTGTGTAATCGAAGACTATGAGCTTAAGTATCATTAATCAATCAGAAAGTATGTTTTGTCAGGTATGCGCCACAGGCGGATTGCATCTCATCGGCGGAATCCACTCAATGAAAGATGTTTCGACAAAATTTCGTGTTGGATCATGTCCTCGACTCGATCCAATCATGAAATATTCCTTGAAAAATCACTTTGTCACATCTTATCTTTAAGAAATTTTAGATATTTTACTGTACCTCGCTAAAAGCTGAATATATATCGCACGGCTGCGACAAGTTCGGGATCAATCGGTGGCGTACAACGAGCTTGCGTGGTGTTAGAGGCTCGTCGGCATGGACGTACGCTGCAGCGGCTATAGTGCGAGTAGGGAACCGACGACATTTCTCTCTAGAGGCAGGAATGTAATTTCACGCTGCATGTGCTACCCGATTGACCTTATCCTAATTTTATTGAATTCTGTTCTGTCATTTCAAGGTTTTATCAGCGAGGCATATTCAGGTGGTCAATGTTTCTCAAACCTCGAACTGTAAACCTAAAACGTGACCAACTATTTGCTGGAGAGGTTAGATAAAATGCAGTTGAAGAAATTACATTTTTAGAACATCACACCCCAAATTTTCGTGGTGTGCTTTTTCATGGATATTTGCTTATTAGATTTGTTCAAGGATGATGTTAATGAGAAATTATAGGGTGATTGAATTTGGTTAAATAAACTTACCTACTCTAATCAAGAAAGTAAATACTAAGAGAAAATTCTATTATTAAACAGCAGAAAGTCTAGTTGATAAGAATACTCAGGAATTGAGTTTCTAGTCGATATTTCGTACCCGTAATAATTTTCGTTAAACATGGAGGACTGGTGAGTTCTGCCTCAAATGTGTAATAAATAAGCCCTTCAAAAGTATGTGTAATCATTCCTCCCATGATTTCAATTTGAAGTCTTTCTTTTGTGTTGATCCTCAAAATCCCCCTGAAAGCTTTCATTCTTTACATGTCCTTTGAATGTTTGTTTATTTAAATAAATATCAAAAAAGTGTGTGCATGTAAACACATTATTGACTTAATGTATTAATTACTAGGTTAGGCACAAATACAGGGCGTGACGTAATCTCATTCAGCTGTGCGTAACGTATACTCTGCTCGGGAATTGATCGGCTTACGTCCCTGCGTAAACAATGCATGCAAATGTAAACAAACGATAGCGCCAGTGTTCGCGTGAGTTTCATTGACTTGATGCAGAGCGCAGTTTCCGGGAGAGAGGTCGCATTGATTCAACCTGCGCTTTGATAGTTGGCGGCTTAAAATTCAGAGTGTAATGCGTATATAATATATGGGCTACAGGAATCCTGTAAAATAAGCTTAGTATAAGAACATATTAACACTGTGGCTTAGTGTCTCTCAGTTAGATAACGATTTATACAAGAAATATCAGAAAAATATGTTATATTATGTTTTGTGAAGTGTGTGGCCCTGATTGAGCTGGCCGACAAGACGTGGTCCATCTGCGCTCTATGCTTAACAAAATGAAATGCCAAAAATATTTTTTCATTGAGATTGCTACCGGTAGGCCGGTATTCTAGGAGACAAAATAAAGTATAGGATACGCGACATGCTAGGCGCTTGGGACAAGCTCCATCAGTGTCTTCATCCAGCCAAATAAATTTCTTTAACGTTCCGTAGGAACGTCTCTAGTAATAGACAAGTCAGTGAACTTGCAGTGGATTTGTCAACCCTTACAGAATCTTTTAGAGCCATTTTCCGCGCCGCCAAGACATACCCAGTTTGTCTGAAGTCTTAAACGTGATAAATGGAGTTATTTTAGGAAAACGAAAAGTCGTGACCATGGACATTGAAGAATAATAAATAATTCGTGCTTACGATCCTAGCCAATTGTTCGATAATGAAAATTGATCCTTTGGGTTCAAATATTTTAACTGTTTGATATTTCTAGATTTTAAAATAAATGTACAATACTGAATTATGACCTAAGTTTATTGGTACCCGAATACAGCAGGCACTGAGACGTGGTTGAACCGAGTTTTTGAACAATTAACTGTGCAATATACATGCTGTTTTGCCGATCGGGGATACAAAAAGATAATATTTTTGCTCAAGATCCAGCAAACAAGCTAAAATGCCTTCAATCACCATCGTTCTCTCGGCGTACCTGGCATTAATTATTGCGTGTATGACGACAGCTTTACCGGAAGATTGGACGCCGAAATATGTCGTCACATCAGAAAGTGAGTCTATATAGTAGTTACGTAGGTTTATATATCATCCTGTCAAAACATTAAAAGTGTTTTTGCCAAACATGAGTCACCGATGGAACGCGCCACTAAGCCGCGGTCCATATTTGGTCCATGCTTGACGAATGAATTTGTGATGCGATGATTAGTTATGACTAACAACAAACTGGCGAAAGTGTAACGCACTACTACGGTGCTTGAATGCGAAGGAAGTCGGAAATGAGAGGAATTCAAGTTTGAGAAATTGCATTCACTAAATAGAACAATTTGTACAAATTTATCAAGAAAATGATATATTGATCTAACTTGCCACGTATATTTTATGTTTGGTATAAGCGTTGGCTCAGTACTTCCGAAATGTGTGGGACTCGAACGGTGCGACGTTGTTATGTGACAAATGCTTGAAATTAAGACAGCTCCTTCGAGATACATTTATCGAATCTCGAATCATGACGTTTGGAATTATTTTTTAAATTGAATTTTCGCGAAATTAATTTAATTTAGGCTATACTGCAATATATACTGTAACAAAAGTACAGGGAATTTACTGGTCATTTGCAGTAATTGCACATTATCAAAGTTAAAAAAACGCCATGTTAATGCGATTTTTGCCAACTATGGACTATTGATGGACCTCTTCCTCGCGGTGCGTCCTATCAATACCCAATATTTGGTCAAAAAGTCAACATTGAATTGTTTTCAATACCGCCAAGTAAAATTACTGTCAAAGACCAGTGATTTTGTTGCATTTTTTGTTACAATGTATAAGAACATTTTAATATTTTCATTCTCATTGAGTCGGCAATATTATTTGAAAGGAGGAATTTCTGAATAAAAAGAATAAAAACTGAACATATTTGTTGGAATATTTCCCCAAACCCCTGTTAAATTCTGTCGAATTGCAAAAATTATACATCCGAAATTATTCGAGCCTTGATTCTGTTATTGGCCCATTTACTCGGCCCATGCTTGGTTAAATAGAATACCTGATTACGTACCGTTTTAATGCCAATAATAATTTTAACAAATCGTGCAGAAAATTTCCTAATTAAGTTTATTTTGTTAGAACGAATTAACCTCTGAATCGCGCTCAAAATATATTTCCGTAAAAATCTCCTGTTTGGATTAGAAAGTCAATTATTTCGCACTCTCGGTTTATCAGGTAGAAAGTCGATTTTGTTTCATTTCATTCACTGTTGGAGTGAATTGGACCTCTGATATTGATTTTTGAATTAGCTCAGGGACCTTGTACTTTCGTGTACAGGAAAAATACATTGATTACGAAAAACAAATAAATTAATTTAGAGAATTGACTAGCATAGATTTTATTGAAATTATCTTTATGCAAGGTCGAATTAGCCTCTGAAGGAACCACTCACTGTAACTTTTATGATGAAAAAGAGCAGCTTCGAAATATACCAGCTAATGCCTTGTAAATGAAATATACCTTAGAGGGAACTGATTCACTATGATAGTGAGTGGTATCTGCCTTAGTCTATAACTAATAGGCCGTCTACTACGATAACAGTAGATTTGAAATTTCACGTATCTATAATACATACCAGAGCCAGACAATTAGCATTAATCGACACATGCCAGGTTTGATGGCCCATGTTTAATGGCTATGATTAAACCGTAATTGAAAATCTAGCTTTCGGGCGTCAGTGACTCCAACCATAAGATAAAATATTAAAACAGATTTCCAAATAGCAAAATCTGCGAAAAGGTCAAAACATCTGAAAAGTTCAAACATACATTCTCATTATTCCAGGAAAAGTATCATCATTCACGGGTATGGGAACAAATGGAGAATTCAGAGAATTGCTAGATCTGCAGGAAGTTAAAATTTTCGATGATGAATGGGCGATTGTTACTGCTAGGTTTGTATTGTTTCACGTTTCTGTTCGTTGACCTAACCTAAGCGAAAGGAAGAGAAAGTGACGGTATAACAGCACACCACAATGATTAGTTTACCAGTCAAAAGGGCCTTCGGACATTGTATTTATTATTGGTCTCTTTCAGACGAGAAATAGGTCCATAGTTCAACCATGGAACCATGTCTCCTCCTGATTTCGCTAGAGCATAAAATACATAGGTTACGCTTTCATTTCCTGAGTCGAGATGAAAGATTTGCGTTCGACCTTTGTATGTATGTAACTAGTTCATCCTTTTCAGTCAGTTTTTGGTTCTGAACCATTTCGCTTGAAGTGAATTTCATTTACAAAAATATTGAGACGTAAACTGGAGCAAAAACAAATTTTCGTCATTATTATGGCGTTACATGAAAAAGAAAACCCCTCGCGACCCAGGGACTGAAATTGCGAATAAAAGTCCATAATGAAATGGATTCTCAAGTAACAGAATGAGAGCCGAACTAGGGATGGGCAATTCGATTCGGTGATTCGAATCGATTCGAAGCACAATTGATTTGAATCAATCATGCTAAATAAATTAGAATTTTCATTTTTAACTACAAAATGCTATCGTTTTTGGTCAAATTTGACCAAAATCGATAGCATATTGCCGTTAAAACATGAAAATTGTTGATCTAGAGTAGACAATGTAGTGTAAATTGAAAAAATACTATAAACTGTCCATTTCCTGATTCGATCAGATTCGGAAAAATTATTCGAATTTCAAATGATTCGGTTTTGCCCAGCCCTATGCCGAACTTAATAAAATGACCATAGATTCACATTATTTTTACAAGATTTTTAAGGCAATTTGCCAGACCCATAAAATTTATAAACATTCAGAATGAAAATGAGGGACTTTCCAAATATGCCCGTCGATAATATCGATCTATGATTAAGGCCGTAGCGAATATGTAGAATTTCAGGCAAATTTTACGCCACTTCTAAAGCAAAGGTAAATGGTCAGATGCACAGCGACTACGGCGGCCCAATGTGTCCTTACAAAATTAGAAATGATAACCACCAAACAGACTCACAATTGCAAATTTAAAGGTCTCGTTACTGAATTCCTCTGTGCCTCAGATTACCAGCACGGTCCATGTTTGGCCAAACTGCGGTTAACCTCTAAAGTTTGCTAACCTTTTCCTAGTGAAATTTTGTCAAAATACATTTTGCCAAGCATTGGTCATTAGTGGGTCATGCTTGACAAAGTAAACTTTCCGGTGAACTGATAATGTACCGTTCTCCCAATCGAATAATTTTGCTCAGAAATCGAATCAATCATGTTTTTCAAGAACAAATCAATGGTGGATCACACTTCCTAGGCAAAATAGAATTGATGGTTGAGTCATGCTGCGTTCCACACAAGCCACTGGTAGATAGCTATGTGGTTCACCGTTTCCTGTTGTTTTTTTTTTGTCTGTGCTTTCGATATAAATATTTCATTGACTTCAAGTCTGTGTCTTTAAAATCACTTGTACTTAATCACTTGATCCATTAACAGCGACGAACCACGAGTTTGCTTTACGTGGCAGTGCAAGGAACAATTGTTTTAAAGAGGATAGAAATTGACTCAAAAATAAATAAATAAAATATTCATTTATAAGGATTTAAAAAAACGGGATTTTTGGCCAAATATTGTGACGTTTACATGTAGGATAAAACATTTTTTCGAAAATCCGTCCATTATCCTACGATAGGAAACTTTTCCCTCAATACCCCCGCCCCAGTTGCATTGTAGTGTTTTAGAGTTTTCTCCACCGATTTTAGCAGTGCATTGTGTGTATCTCTGCAAATATTTTCAGCTACCATTCTGTTTACAAATTTTTTATATCTCGCTTATGTTCAAATATCTTTCCTTTTTTCAGAAACACCATTTTTGTGTTAGATTTGAACGAGTTTGAGGACGTTGGCAATAACGCAATCAAATTCACCCAGGTTTGTCAATTTCGAAATTTTATCTTTTCTTTTTCAATACACTTGTTCAAAATAAGATAATAAAAAGTTAAATAATAGTTATCAAAGTCAGGTAATATCAAAGTCTTCAAGGCAAAATGCAAAAATTATGCTGAATTTTAACTTATTCAATTGAGACCTTATGCCCGTCCGAGATGCTATATATTCGCATGAGACTCGAAACAGTTCAAATTATCATGTCCTGTGAAGCAGTCAGTCGTCTTCGTCGTCCGGGTGGTCTAAAAAACTTCACTTCTCGCATTGAATTCTTTTACGAAACATTCCAGACAATAGGCGAAAATTATATTGAATTTGAACTTATGACTGTCTGTCCGACCGAAATGATATATATTTGAATGAGACTTGAAACGGTTAAAATCAGCATGTTCTGTAAAGCAGTCGGACGTCGTCGTCGTACGGACCCAATCAGAATTAAATTATTTTTAAAAATTCATAATTGCAATAAAAATCGCGTTACTCGTGTTTTTATTTATAAGCCCAAACTTTCATGGTCTAAATCCCGCATGTAATAATATCCTGTATGTAATGGCCACCTGGCTAATAAAAGAAGGTACCTGGTGTGAAAATGTAGGTAAATCGTATGTTCATTATACAAAAGCTTTTGAAATAGATAACTCGGTGATTTCAACAGGATAGATTCATATACTTCTGACTAGATATACAAGAAAGTTTTTATGGGCTGTAAACATGAGGTCAGAAGTATGTCAAGACTTTGATAATAGTTAATACTATCGGCCATCTTGGCGACTTTTATACTCATTTTGCTATTGCAGTATTCGATCTTCGTTATTCCATTATATTTCCAAACTTCTGCAGCGTTTCATATTAAATTAAATTTGGACTTGATGTTGCGTGACGGAAAATCGATACAATTTAATTTTGGTTTATTAAGCCCAAATTACTTTACCAATTTCTGGAGTCGACGTTGAAATAAAATCATTCGTCTTATATGTATTTGCTAATTTATTATTTTTTGTTTTGGAACCATGTTATTTTTGAGGATATTTGCCTATTTAGCAGACGGTTAATCCCAAATAAGGCGATAAGGGCGGTCAATGGAATGCCAATAAAGTTGAAATATTTATTTATTTTTTATCTATAATAAACATATGTCGGCTAAAACTATTTGTCTAGTCTTTTCTCCGATTCAGTATACTGGGTATAGATGGTGCCGTGGAGGTCTGCCAATTTCATAGCGGAGATTTACTTTGTCAAGCATGGGTCACCGACGAGTCGAACCGCTGGGCGAGCGCTTGACAAAAGCATGAGTAAAACTTTTTTTGACTGGAGGGCGTATAGTGATCGGTACTTACTTTCGCGCTTGTAAATGATTTTACAATTTTTTTTGCTTGCGGCGTCCGTTAGGACGTCAAAATGTTATTTCCAAATATTTCCACCCCCAACACGCCACTATTTCAATGATAAAACTAAAATTCCACTTTATCCTATTATAGATGATTGCATGGGATCCAGAAAACTCAACGACGTGTTCTTACAAAACTCCAGACCCCACGAAGTGCAATAATTTTATCAGAATAAACACTCAAGTGTCGGAAAATTTATTTTTAATGTGTGGAACGAATGCTCGGAAGCCGAAATGCAGAGAATACGAGGTATGGTGATCAAGCTTTCACCTACCTACTCTACCGGATTTTCTTCACGAGAAATGTTTTTTCAAGCATGAGCCACTGATGTTTCGCGCCGACGAGGCGCGAACCATCAGTGGCGCATGCTGAAAAAATATGTTAGTAATCGAGTCTTTATGAAGTTATGCCATTTATCTATGAATTTAATCACTTTTGTAAAATCTTATAGTTAAGAACATTTGGGGAGTTGTGACATGAATAATCGAACAAAATTTGTTTTCTTTAGCTATTTATTGATTAGTGAATCACTGGTTATGTCGACATCTAAAAGTATTGGCACAATCAATAATTATATTGAGTCAAATACATGGGCCGTGTAAGCAAATGTGCGATCTATTATCGAACCGTACATGGCTGGACATGCTTTTTAAATAATTCATTTTTTATATAAATAATATGAAATTAATAATATTGTATTATAGTCTGGCAGAATGAAAATTAAATTCGTACGAATCATTCATATATTTAATTTAACAATCACAATTTGATTTCAGTGGAATGGCCACAGATTCGGGGATTTTTATGAAGGAGATAAATGCACAGATGCTAAAACATGTCTTTTGGACGATGAACCATCTTTAGCTTATACGTACTCAGGTAATGTATATATACATATCCTATAGCTTGAAATTGACATATAAAAATAAAGAATTCTCGTATAAGAATCACTGGGTCACTGGTGAATCCTGCTGATAAGGTGCGCGTCCTTCTATTCATACATGATAAAAACAATATATAAAACTTAATTGGCCAGGAAAGTCTCTAAACAAAAGAGGAAAACAAACCTTAATGTCAAGTAATGTGAGTATGAATAGTCTCAAAATTTAGTCTGAATTTCTGATAACTGGTGAAAATGGAATAATTTGAATGTTTCACTGTTTCGCTGTTCTCATCTCTTTGCGTTTTTTTCGTCACACAATAATAAAGTTTTCTACTAAAAAATCTTTCGCGCAACTTCAACGCGCAATACGCGTTGCAAATGTTTTTATTTAAAATTCCTTCCAAGATTGAAGGCGTATCGCAGCCATCGACAGAAACCTATAAATTTTATCCATGTATAAGTGTGGAATTTAGAATCATCCTATCGTATTTTTTGTAGATTGAACAAGTCGACTAAAATGAAAAATTAGTGGTAATTGGTTTTGCCATCGCCCAGAGCAGATATCGCTTACAGCACTATAATATAGTGGTCAATGATGTTTTCAGTGGAGTGTCGCTGCTGGTACTTCGCCATTAGTCGCCTTTAGTTTGTTCCTTCTGAATGCTGCTTCCAACCTTGCTTTAAATCGAATTTAAAATCGAGAAAACAAAACAGATAAATACCATTTAAGATTATCAAATGTATATATATGATGTTTGAATTCAGTATTTTTATTCATTGCATTGTTCTAATATGTACTCGCCTAATAATTGTAGAAATTATACCACGGTATTCAAACAAAATCACACTGGAATGTAAACTAATTATTAATAAATAATTTTCTTCTATTCTTACAGGTGGAAACTTATACCTTGCCACAAGAATAGGAATTCGACAAGACCCAACGTTTCGTCGCACTCCGGTTGACGGTAGGCTTCCTTCGGCAAGTTTCGGGGTTCTATCAGGATCATCGGGAACAGCAGTAGCTAGGGAAGATCATTTACCTCATGTGTCGACTGATAAAGACGACAATTCAATGTTGAACGATCCAATATTTGTATCGACTTTAGAAACGAATGAAAAAATTTATGTGTTCTTCAGAGAAACTGCTTATGAGCAATTTGGAAACGGAGAGGTTGGTAGTTTGATATGAAATCGGAAAAACATTCCACCGCCTATGCTTTGTCATAATTAGAGATGTCCAAAAAGAAACCGAATGTTCGAATACATTGTAATATGATGAATATATTCAATATACAGTAAAAATATAATTTTTAACATATTTTTCGAATTGGTAACTTTCAACCATTCAGAGCATATAAATATACAAATTTATATTAGAAAAAGTCATTAATTTCGAACAAATTTTTAACTGATTTCCACACTAAAAAAAAAATAACAACGTATTGTTGGATTACAGACATTTGTTCTTAATTTTTTTTCCTAAAATACATTTAAAAAAGTAAAATGTGATATTCACAAATAATGTTTTAAAATCAACTAAAGAAAACAACTTGGATATGCCCGACACCTAAAAAAGTTAACTTTAGCGAAGCGAACATCTTGGGGTTGCTATTTCAATTTGAAATCCAACTAGAACATTTATCACGAGTACCATTTGTTGAGCATGCGCCACTGATGGAACGCGCTATCAAAGCGCGGTCCATCTGTGGCTCATTCTTAACAAAATTAAATTTCTGATTGAAAAATTACAACTTTTATAATACCCATATTGTAAACCCAATAGGCTAATATACAGTATTGTCATTCTAAACCACGTGTTGATATACAGTCGCGAAAGAGTTTTTCCCTAAATAATTAAATACAACAGAGCGTTTATGTTTCCTTTTATTCCGCTGATCAATTTTGCATTAATATTAATGGTCAGAGCGAAGTAAAAATAATCATTTTCATTCAATTTTTATGGGAATTTTTATTCCGGTTTACAGCTGACTCAAATTATATATTGCTGCGGCTCTACTGCTATTGACGAGCACTTGAAGATTTTTACCGATGTTATTTAATAATTTAGGCTTTATCTCTGTGTATATAACTTTTGCCAGAATAGATTCCTAAGTTTTCATATTTGCGTTTATGTAGTTCTTTTCACACTAGTGGTTTTTGGTAACTTTCATCTATAATCTACCTCTTGTAGTTTTGCTCTGAGGGAATTTTGATAGAGAAAAACAGTGGACGTTTTAAATAAAATTTGCAGTGTGAATGACCTGTCTATTTTTTAAAAAAAATATTTTGTTCTCTACGTTGTAAATTTGACATGAACAATGACTTTGTTGTACGAGATGCCAAATACATATGTTCCAATCAAAAATGGGCCATAGATAGGCTACATTTCAATAGGGTGATTCCACCTCGGCTCATCCTCAACCCTATTATGTTAATATATGTTGTTTTCAGATAACATTTTCTCGTGTAGCTCAAGTTTGTAAGAACGATAAAGGAGGTAGTTCTACATTCCGAAGTCACAAATGGACGTCGTATTTTAAAGCAAGGTAAGTTGGATTGAATTTGACTTTTTCTTTTGTGTCTTTTTTATTTCGATTTGTGCAGGAACAACTATCAGGAAATTCATCTAGCAAGGCCGGAAGCAGCGGCTGAAAGAAACCAACTCGTATCCATTTATACAGCAAAGAGTTTATATAAAATGTAGTATCAGCTCATTTGGGGAAAATCCTGAACGAGTTCGCTTTGCGCTATGCTGACCTCGTAGGCAACACTTGTTACTTTTAGACGACTTTTACAACACGCAGAAAATCGTTAAAGCGAATCTGATGATAGCTGCAAAACAAGTTTGAACAATCTGACACGTGGGTCCCGTTCTGAACGTAATTACTATGATAAACTATGAATTATGACACCAGTTCTCATTCCAGATTGAACTGCTCCATTCCTGGTATCCGACCGTTTCACTTCAATGAACTACGTCACATGACACGGCCATTGATCATCAACGGAGTCACAACTGTATTTGGTGTTTTTACAACCCCCGAGTAGGTACAATTAATATTTAAAGAACTTGTATGTGTTTCAAAGAATAGCAAAAATGCACGAAAATTGCATTCGTGAGCTAATTCGTATTGAATGCAGAGGAAAACAATACAATAGATTTTCAGTTGGAAAATGTCGAGGAGATAAAACACAAAACAAATTATATTTTTGTGTATTATCGATCTCAATGTTTTGAAACTTACTTTGGTCAAATAAAGTGATATTTCGTCACCTTAACTATTCTGCCAATCATTTTAATTTACGAACAGAGTTTTTTTAAATAAAATTAAATTTTCTTATTGAACACGCTACATTGCTAAATAATTGGCGACAACTTGGTCTGTGTGTTAGCTTTGTATCAATTTCTGACCCCAGAGATTCATAAATCTGATCTAATATTCAGTAAATGTAAATAAAACAAAATCGGCATTGTTTCGAAGGAATAATAATTTTATTTTAGTGTAAAAAAGTCATATGTTGTATTTTCTTGTTCTTGAGTTATTTAGGCCCAACCTAAATATATAAATTTGAAAATATATGAATTTAGAAACAGCATATGGGGATCAGCCGTTTGTGCTTACACCGTGCCTGCAATAGAACATGCAATGAACGGAGATTTTATGAAGAAAACATCAGATACTGCAAATTGTTGGAGCAGACATGGACAAAATGCCCCTAAAACGGACCCTCATCCAAGTTCCTGCCTCACAGATGGGAAAGATACAAGTAAGTTTGGAAAGTTTTTCCCCTTATCAGAAAATACATTTTGTCTAACGAGAGGCACAGATGAACTGCACCTTCACCTCGCGATCTGTTCTTGACAAAAAAGCACAACTTGAATTTTTTGGTTGCAGATGGAGCACTATATTTTTCGTTGCTCATCGAACATATAGGAGGTCATAATGTATGCACAGACTCGAATTTTGTTCATTAATCCCATGCTTACTAGAAGTGGAAGGGTTTTTAATCGGGAAGATTTTTTTTTTGTGAAAATTCACCATTTAGGAGAGGAAAAACTTCAAGTTCACGTGAATTCTATGGAATTTAACTAGAAAAATATTTGCTTGCCGCAGAATCCCGAACATTTTAAAATATTCCCATCCGAAAAGCTCAATTTATTATGTTTCCGGGAATTACTTAGCCGCACCCTTTTTTATTGAGTGTGATTCACCGGTAAATCCCACCGCCACCGTGCGCCCGTAACTCATTAAACTGATGCTAGGAAAGCCATAAAATTAAAATAAAAAATTCAATTATAAATGGCTTTCGTTATGTATTTGGGATGTTTTACAATTTCAATGAAAACATGGGATATTCATTTTATCCCGTGGGAAAAGAAAGTGGAAAATACGACTTAACCGTTTGGATGGGCCATAACCTTTTGTACAGATACCAATTACAAATCAGGGCCTGAGGTTTTTCTCGTACCCCTGCATAGACATGAACGCGGGAAGAGGCCGTAAACAAAGGTTCCCGATTCGTCTTACAGGGCACCAGGGCAAATGCAGCTATAAACGTTCTATTATCTTCATCCGTGTTTACAGGGACATTAGAGCCTTCAGACCTTCGATTTAGAAGAGATCATCCATTGATGAAAAGATTTGTCCAACCTATCGCTGGCCAGCCATTGTTCATGAGAATACAAGCAAGATATCTCTTTTCTACCATCGACGTGGAATCTGGTGTCATTACCGACGCAAATGGACGTAACGTAACGTTATTTTATATCGGTAAGTTATTATCGTACGATAAGTGCCTAGCCAAAACCAATTTTTATTTTACCAAGCACAAGCCACTGAATACGACTCGATGAATACGATGCTTGACAGCTGTTTGGAGCAAACTTAGCTATAGCACTGTGTTTATCGTAAATAAATATATCATCTTGTACTTCTTATCGGTTAAGATAAAGCCTAGCTTATATTTTGGTAAATATTGCTATATTCCCCATACTTTACTTAAATAAACCAAAATTTATCATTGCCCTGAAGAAGTTCGTTATTATGAACATTCAGAACGTTGCCAAGTTACATCGTTTCCCGTCACTGATTGGGCTTATTTTATGCTATATAGCAGAAATATACCTAATCGCAAAAACTAGCTGCGTTGCAGGAAACAGGGTAGGACAATTCTATAGAACCCGCACCTACGGGAGAGAAAAGTGTTGGCATCTCTCAATATTTATTTCTATTTCCAACATAAATATTTTGACTGCTAAAAAGCAATGACCTTTTGTTGATTTGTTCTTCTGGAATTGGTCTGTAAATATACTGAATTTCACAAACCGATAAATAAGTTCTGAATTTCACTTCTACTTTCAATCAACGCACGATTGCCGTACGCATCGTAGTTACGTCATTTCTCTTACGTCTGAAAATAAACTTGGAAAATGAATAATACATAACCTAGCTTGGCTGGATAATTATTGTGTTGTTTCACGTGGAGGCACAAACCATCCATAAATGACCCACCAGGAAGTGACTATTAGTACAGGAGTTGGCGGTGTTACTTCTTTATGAAATATTCTTCGCTTAGAGTGCAGTTGCTGGCACTTTTGTAGTAGCTGTTTGCCATTTGAGTGTCCGTTAGTTAGCTCCTTTTTAGGCACTGCCTTTTCTTAGAACTTGTATGAACTCTCCTGAACAATCCAAACAAAAAATTGCCTACTATGGACGGAGCACAATATATTGTGCAAATATGCATATTGTTAGAATCCAGCTTCTTGTTGTGAACATGAGATATTGATGGATCGCGCCATGGACGCTCGTCGCTCGTGTACAACAAAGCAATATTCTCACATTTCTCAGCATTTTAACCATCTTTACACACCAAAGTAATTCAAAATTTATTTCTAATTTTCCCAGGTACAAGCGACGGGAAATTGCTCAAAATTTTGCAACAACCTTTTGATCTCGATGACAGGTATGACTCACAAAAATTTGGTAACGATGGCGCATTTATTGAAGAATGGCAAGTGTATGATATTACGAAATGTGCAAAACCAGCTGGTAAAAGCGTTAGAGTTCAACAGGACAGAGTGAATAAACAATGGGAAGTTCAGAGAAAGGAAGATCGAGTTTTGAGTATCAATGCACTCAGAGGACGAAATGTTGTCATTGTATCGTTTCGAAACTGCATCATCTCTGTCCCCAAACAACTGTGCTCGGAAATGACTTGTCGAAAGTAAGTAGAAACAATAGTATCTTTTCCAAAAAGTTTGAGAGTGGATCGGAATAACTATTTATATTGTTTTCTAACAAAAAAGTTATCTGAGAAAATACGGTTTCAACATTCACGAACTTCTAATGGACTATTTTTTAAAGCTGACATTTTCTTGACCCAATTCCTTATTTACGTGAGCATTATACGTGATATGATAAATGTTATATTTGAAGGAGTATAATACATACATTTAGTGGTAAATGCACAAATATAGAGATTTCAAGTATTATCGTGTATACCAAGTGTTTAGTTTAGATGCTATCCCAGTAAAAGTATAATTTATGATACTTGTATAAAATAGCATAATCAGTAATATACGGAAAGATACAATTGTTATATATATCTTTTTGCTTTTTACTGATTGTACAATTTTATATGAATAACCTTGGTAGCAATCACCAGTTATACGTTTATTGCTTTTCATCTTACCAATTATATTTTAAGCAATTTACTCTATGTATGCCGTAATTGCATATTTCAAAGTGAGTTATTTAATTTGGCCAAGCTCTCATTTCCCCAACAATCTTATCTTTACATGTTTGTACCGTTGATATAGTTCTATTAATTATAGAGAAGACCCATTTAACAGAAATGAAGGTTTCTAAAACACATTTTTCTATTATTATTTCAGAAACTGTGTGCAATCTGGCAACCCATACTGTGGATGGTTGGATGGGTCTTGTGTACCAGTGACATCGTTGAACAAACGCAAAGTTGAGCAAGATTTGTTCGCATCACGGACCGATTTACCCAGTTGTAGCGATACTGGAGGTTCGAACAAAAATGGAGGTACATGGTTTGCTCAAGTACATTCCTACAGTCCGTTGTATAGCAATATTCATTACAGTTTGCTCCCGTCTGCTCCAATAGAAAAATATATAGTTAGTCTATATTTTTAAACCATTGTTGGGAAATTCTCCGAAAAAAGAGAAAAAGTTTAACTATGTAACAATTTTTGTCCAGGGGTGGAGGTTGAAGTTTTCATAATAGCAAATAGTTCAAAGAATACTTAAAAACTTTACTACGGCATATAGACATATATGCACCAGTCGTTTCGTTGAACCTAAAAACAAATTTCGTTGCTAAGAATGTTAATCTGTACTGACCAAAAAAGCTTTTTTAGTTGAGTGTTATTTTAAAAACTGGAGTTGGGACTCCAATTTTGTAGCTTAGGTGGAGAAAAATGTCATTAAACGAATTAATAAGATAAAAACAATGTGGAACATGCGCCTGCGAAGCTGACATTTTGTTTTCACGATAATCACTAAAAAGGTGAATAAATGGTCATATTTTGTTGTATTTCAGGTACATTTACCTATGGCACGAATGTCCAGAAGAATGAATGTCCACCCCCTTCGGTTGCTATGTTTGCGGTTCCTATCGCTGTTTCTCTGTCAATATGCTTTATCCTTATGATGTTGATATTTTTTATTTACACAAAATGCAAGAAAAAGACCCATAACAGGTGGGAAAACGTTTTTGTATCATTACTTACATTGAATTATGAAACTATATGGGCCTCGAAATAAAACGACTGTCTGCTATCTTATTTATTTTTTGTTTTGTTTAACGAGCTTTCCCTCTTTTCTAATCGGCAAAACTTATGAAGCACGCATCTGAGTAATTTAGTAAAACTGACAGATAAAATACCATGATTCGTTGTAAAAATGTTGCCATGCTATCCCTTTACCGGCCTGCCTATCCATTCAGATCTGTCTTGACTAGTTTAAAGTTCATTAAAGTACATTATCAAAGTTTTATCATATTCAAATCATGTTGCGCTTTGTAATAGCTCATTTGTTACTGTATCGCGTACTGTGGGTACAACTTTTGTTTCCGGACATTGAGCATGGCATTTATTTAAATCAAGTAATGCCTATGATTGTGGGTGTCTTTGACATCTTCAACCTTTCTTTTTTAGGAGAACGAAGCAACACAGCCATCGTAATTCTGCCATTCCTCCCGATCAAAGTTATACAAAAGTAAGCAAGTGTGACGTATTCGAAATTTTTATAAGAATTGATTACATTTCCGTTTGGTTGCACGAGAATGTATTACACAGTTCTTGTCAAATTTGTCATAACATATTTTATTAGTTTATATCTCGCCAGATTGTACTTACCATACAACTAATGAAAATGTGTTTAAAATAAATAAAACGATATTTGGAAAACTATAACATCAAACGTGACAAAATTTTTACCGATGCTCGCGCCTGCCAGAAGGTACGAGGATTGAGCAAAGGAATAAATATAACGTTTTGGCGATTAACTGCGGTATGCTGTAAGTCGATATTATACAGTGCCACAGAAATTGAGGTTAATACTAAACAGTAGTGTTCTACAACCATACATAATCTTTCTTTATCGAAAACACTTTATTCTTCACCAGGAAAATTCTACTTGGAGTTCTAGGAGGGAATCAAATAGGCAACCAATATACAAAGGCGCAAGAGATAGTAGTGGATCGATGTCTGCAACAATGACAGCCAGCAGGCCTTCGTCCTTCACTGAAAAACCGATGTCAGATGGTCAAACGTACGTTCACTATAATCTCGAAACAAGCGAGTCGGCGACAGGTGATTTACGTCAACCGTATAATTCCATGGATTCGATAAACGATACTTTTTCACCAGTAACTTCGGATGAGAGCGAACGTCAAAATTTCCGAGAAGATAATACGGAGAATAACTCCAAGCAGCAAACGAATATTCAAAATGAGGATTCGAATCTGAACAACAATAATATGGAACAAAATATTGGTATAGTTTATGCGCTTTCGCGATCAGAAACTCCTGTACGCAGAAGAAGTGTAACTAGCCCGGATCAAGATGAAAGCACACCTCGAAGAGGGATTCGCATGGGTATATCATCTGGGTTACGCACCACCCCAAGACCACAGTGTTTAAAGCATACTAATCATAACATTCCTACAGTCATGTCAGTTCCACCTCAGTCACGTGACGAATATTCAACGAACCAGTCTTCTCGTTTTAGTGGCGGAACTTTGCCGAAACCGCCGACTACTGGATTACGTGACATATCGCCGCAAACACCACTGATGGTATCAAAGTACAGTGAAATAGAGAGTGCCCGAAATCGTACTTTCAAACGTGGCCAGTCACTCAACGAACCATATTACTCAGAGACTCCGAATGAACCAGATTACGAGAATTTCAAACAAAGAAAGGCTTCTACTCCCGGAGATTTCGGATGTCGCCAGCCGCCATCACCACCGCCCTCAGATGCAAAACCCAATCGTAAATTCTCATCATTCACAGCATCACATTTCAATACTTCGTGGTTTCCTGCACCAGTTCTCCAGGAAGAAGCGAAAAATTTTAAAATCGAAGATTTAAAAGTCGCTTCATCTCGAGCAGTGTCGTCGTCGAGTAGTGGAATCACAAACTCAACCTCATCTGCTTCGGTATCGGATACTGCACCCGTGGACACTTGCTCTTTACAGACTAGAAATGGAAATAGATCAAACGGATGTGGATATCCAACGAACTCACGTGTGAATGTTCGTTCCACTGACGAAGGCTATGGAAGCGAATTTCTTCCATCTGAAGACAGAAGAAACATGAATCAAGAAAGGAAATTCTCGTCTATATCGGAATCTGGTGGCCCGATTTACGATGCTGTGCCTTTTGAAAACAACTCAGTTTATCAAAATTTCAATCGTTCTCCGGATGATGAAAACATTATAAAAGAACTGGATAGTATAGATTGGAATGCTGAAAAAGACAAAAAAATGAATTTTGCAAATTTTACGAAAACTTTGAAAAAGAAAAAGTTGTCCCGTAAAAAGAAGAACTCAGAAAACCGTTCGTTTGTGCGAAACATGTCTTCTCCAGACAGTGATAACGTATTCAGTTCAGAAATAAACCCAACTCAAAATACAGCTGACATGTACAACATCTTCTACACCGAAAGCGCAGGTTTGCATTCAAACCCCGGTCATGCGTTGGACGATAGTTTTGTTGAACGAAATTCTCCAGAAATGAGCAGCAATGTCCAACCTAACCAATATGCATTTCACACCATGAGACCACCGGGCAGAATGAGGCAAAAATTGCCAAGGTTAAGATGTGGACCAAAAGAATCAGATGCTACGTTAATCGCAGTACCAACTCCCGAAATTCCAAAAACGTAAACATAAGACTTTTTCTAAACATTTGTCAGTAGCTCATTCGAAGCGAAAGATTTCTGTACTCGTTGAATATGTCTATAGTTGTTACTCTCTTTTTGGAAATGTGGTTGTCATTATTATTTATAATGTTACACGTAGAGTTTATTTATCCAGCGTTCTATTTCTACGAAATAGTTCCAAAAGTCGACATGTCAATGCCTCGCACTCTGTTACACTGAATCTTTTGTTTTATCATAAATTTTTATAAAAGTTTAAAAATACCATTAGATGTTTTTTTTATTTATAGGAGTCTCTAATATTGTTCTGAATTTTAAAATTGTTCTGTCATCGTTTCCGTTTATATTTATTCATTTTACTTTACTGTATATTATATATACACTAATATGTTTTATAAAAAATGTGATAAAAAAGGCTTAGCTTAGGTGAATGAATCCCACGCCGCGTAAATACTACTAGACAGTTGCTCTTCTACATCATACAAAGTACAAACTTTGTTGTGATTCTCTGGAAGCAGTGCCTGGAATATACCAACTGCAGTCGCGAATCCAGAAAAAAAAACAGATTTCTGTTTTAACATAGAAACGTAGGCTTTCAAGTTGAAAAAGGTCTCACTTTAAGGGTGAATGCCACGGAATACGTAAAATTATTCAGGAAAAAGATTTCTCGTTTCTATGAAAAGGAAGTACTCCCTTCCCCCCCCCCCCCCCTGGATGCGCTAGTGACCAGCTTAGTTGACCAGTGATAACGTTTTGTTTGCACAATCATACTCGAACACATATAAGTAAATTAGCCAGAGCAGAAACATCAAAATCTTGCGACATGTTAGGCAATTTGGAGTTGAATAATAATAGTCTCGTTGCGATATAGTAGGCTACGAATTATTTATGACGACACAATGCCGCTATTAAACTAAATATTGCTTCATGACAGACTTTTTTTCGAAGACAGTGCTTGTCCCACCACTATTGAAAATGGTGACTCTAGTCCCCAAAAACTGTTTTTTGCTTACCGGATAGAAGTCCATTGAATTCGCTACATATTTTTCGAATAACATTTTTTGTGCAGTGGGACTTATTAGAAAGAATGAAAAAGCTCTAAAAATATTTTTGAATTTTAGTCGAGCAGCACCCGGAACGCATTCTACTAAATCAGTGATAAACCCAGCAGCATTCAGGGTCCAGGAATCTACAATTGAGGACATGTTGCTGTAAAATAATTGGACAATATTAAATGAGTGAAGCACCATCACAGTATATCACCTCGTCTAACATTTCCCTGTGTGCTGTTTTTCATCATTAGCTACGACGATAACACAAGTTGAATACCCAGATTACCAATCAGTGCGGCAATCAGGATATTTTGTCTGCACCGTCTCAGTAGTGAAGTTTGTAGTCAATAATGTGTGGGCCGGAGATAATAAACACAGGATTCCACAGCCCGTTCTTGATAAAAGAAATTTAACTGATTTGGCAATTAGTGTTAGTTCTCACTTCACAAATATAAAGAAATGTCTGGGCTCTATGTTCCGCCATCCTATTTAATACGTTATATAAAAATACCGTACATATTTTCGAATGTGAGTATAGGTAGATAGACGCCTTATAAGTTTTCAAACTTTTCTTTAGGTTTTGCTGACTTTCCGATAGTTTCATCATTGTTTACTGTGTGCTGATTGTTCTTTTGCGTTATCGAAATAAACAAGTTTTAAAAGGTCGAGACCATGAACTCCCCTATAATTTCACGTAAATTTGGATCCGGCCTACGCCAATTGGCAGCAATCTTAGACTAGAAACTCAAATTATGAAAGAAATCAGTTTCGTTGAAACACCATAGCAATCCTCTTTATATGAATTACGAAAGATGTGTGATCATCTGGCAGCTCCCTCCTTCAAGGTAAAATATGCATTTTTTTCATTTTCAACCACTCTGTATGTACATATATTATATATACATATATCATTTTATTTTCAAACGTTTCAGATTTAAAAGTTTAGCTCTACATTCTTTCAATGCAGATGCTGCATTACATTGTAAAATATGGAGTCCCTTTGCTGAAATTACTACCAACTCACTCAAGCCATCTCCAGTCAAATCTTGTAGTAAGATATTAACAATTGGATATGAAAACGTCCTTGTCCAATATGGGATTAGCATCGTTGGGTTATAAGGATCATACGTCTCCCCATTTGGTTCACTGAATTTATAAACCATAAGTTCTTGTCCATATGTACCGATGATAATATCATTGACGCCATCACGATCAATGTCCGCTATTGCACAACATGTAACACAATCGTGTGACGAACTTTTGTCGAGTAGGACAGGTAACTCAAATCCTTGATCAGCACAAAAGCAATAAACTACAGTATTTTCCCATGCACTTGTTACCAATAAATGGTAAGTGTCTTGCTCAGCATTAGGTAGATCCTGTGATGATTAGAAGAGGATGTCAAATACAATTGCTTTAGAATTCAAATTCAATATTCACATCATTTTTATGGAGTTCAGATGTGACACAATATATATACATTTATGTAAATTGGCTTGGATGGATCAGAAAAACCCTATGAAATTGCATTGCCGGTCATAAAAAAAATGACGCTGAAAAGTTTTCATCAGCATCTCAAAGCCTGCAAAATTAATATGCAGACTTGTGGTTAAACTCTAAAGCTGTAAAGTTTGCTGAAAAGTAGGAGAAAAACTAATTCTAGCAAGAAATGTAGCAAAAGTCTTCAATACAGACTGGCAGAATGCCAGCTACTCGGGAGTTCTATCAGAAGGAAATTTACCAAATGGGTAAAATTTTTATGATATATCTCTTGCTAACAGAGTAAAATATCTCTTTTTGAGTGTCTGGTAGCAAGCAAACTGTAGAAAAAAGTTCAAAATTATCAATACCGCCATGAAATAGCAGTGTTGATGGTTTTGAAGCTTTTCATTCACCTGAAAAAAATGATATTCACATTTAGACACCAGAAGAAAAACGGTATTCTATCACCCTGCTTTGATTCAATCCAACGCATCAGTGGGACCTATGTTTTATATATTGAACGCTTTAGTCCGTACAAAATACCTGTGCTGAAAATTTTCCTCTCATGAAATTAGGCATTTTTAATTCAGGATATTTAGCGAACAGTCTGACACATGTTATTGGGCTGTCATGTTGAATGTGATACGCCGTCATTTTCCAGTCATCCGTTGTTAGGTCGGTAATAAAGAGAGAAAGATCTCCTGTTGCATGACCTACAGCACTCAGTCGCCTTTTCTCATTTTGAGTAATCTGAATTTAAAGATAAGAAAATACATTCGGTTTAGTACATGCATGCAAAAAGGCAAAAGAGAAGATTTTAATAAGTGGTGGCAGCGATAGAGTGTCTGCTACTTCGAGAGAAAAAAGGCATTTTCTCTGTCTGTCAGTAGAGAAATATGAGAATCAGGACAATATATAATTTTTTTTCTAATGAGAGTAGAAATTACTGCTTCAATCAGAGAATAAAGAAATACACCTATTAACCTTAATATCGAGAAACATTGGCACACCAGGAAGATTTTCAAATTCAGGAAAATAATTATCCAAGTTTTCTTCTGAGAATTCACCCTGGTTTTCATCCTGAGCATAAACATGTATTTTGCTGTCTCCACCCAGAAGTAAGAAAACAGTTTGGAGCAATTCCTTGCGCTCTGCAAATAAGTGAGTCATACTTTTATAACAAATATGAACTGAAAAATTTTAGAAAAGTTGAATGAAATTTAATATACCACATTGTAAATTTTGACACGATTCATAATATTCCTACAAAAATTGCAAGAAGCTATAATATGAGATAATATGATAGGTTTGAGAACTTATAAACTGAAAACTGAAATTTATATTTATTCAAAAGGATTATTTGACAATTACAGATTTTTGAGGCTAATTTCCACATTACAAAATATGAAAAAAGGCATAGTAAATGTTTTGCAAAAACTATCACCATATAAAAATACATTAAACCTTTTCTTGCTCTTGATTTGCAATGAGTTAGTTGGAAGGGAACAAATTCAAGTTCGAATGATCTGCAATTTTCTGCAACAGTTTCAAGTTGACACGAATCATCTTCATTGGATGGATCATAATTATAATTGCAATAAATATTCATATAGTTTGTTAGCTTTCCATTCGTTTCCTGATAAGCAAAAGAATATATTGCTATGAATGTTAGTTAAACTTTTGAAATACTAGAAAAATTTGTCACTTTTTTATTTAATTGTTATGCATGATATCCTTACCACGGTATGACATACTTCATGAATAGGAACAGTCCCTAAATGCGGTATATTTTCAAACTTCAGTATATTTGGGCAGCACACGAAAATGTTCCAGCGTGGTGCACAATTGACCTCTCCCCAAGCGTTGATTTTCCTGTTTACTTCCGGACTCCAAGCCTATTCCTGATTTGCTTCTGATGATGTAACAATTTGAATTTAGAATCTCGCTTAGACAAATTTTCAGGCTGATTTGTATTTTGTTTTAGTATTTTGATATAAGTTTTGTGGGTTTTTGTTTGTAAATCATTTGAAGGTACATGAATTGAGTTGATTTACAGTGATTTACTCATTGATTGCTTCATTGTTTTGCCATAAAATCAATCAATGGAAGAAGAAATTACCAGAATAGACCAGGTGCAAATCGTAAACAACAGACTGCGGGGAATGCTTAGTTGTTTTTAAATTACATTTTTTTGATAAAAATTTGATTCGCCAACACTTATGCAGTAAAACTTAGTGCTTTTCCCATTGTAAGGTATTGGCTAAAATTGTAGAGGTCAAAGGTCGAGGGAAGATTCATAGGAGCAAGAAATTGAAAACTGTCTGATTCACAGTCAAAAACAACAAGCTTTATTTGAGGGAGCGTTAGAGCTGGGTAGCATTAGGTAACGTTATACTTTGTACCGGCATATCGCCACCAAAATGCTGGTATGCCGAGACATTTTCTGCTACCGAAAAGCATGCTATAGCGTTGTTATAAAGAGCCAAGTGAGGTGTGCTACCTAGTCGAAAAATCAGACGCATACCTCTAAATGCGGGCAGGTTGCTCTTTCACGACATTGCAAAAGTTCAATTCAGGCATATCAGCAGGTGTAAGTGGGCTAAGTGTAAAGTGGGCTGTTTTTTTGTCATTACTGGACGTGATAATGCAGCAATTCTGAATTTGTAATCATTTTGGGTGGTACTTCGCGAAATACCTGTATCACGGCAAACCGACATTGCGCAGATTAACGCGAAACGTTTTTTGGAAAACTCAATACTGAAATTTACCATCTTGCCGATATGCGGCCCACCTCTAGGGAGTGCTTGTTCACACATAATATACATGTTTCAGCATTTTCATTTGCTGAAAGGGCAAAGTCGGATGGAATTGCACAGCCTGTTGTACCGGTATAATTTTAATGTGATTGGCAGAGGAAGCAACCAAATACATCTTTCGATAATGCTAGCACAAAATAAAAATCAACAAATCCAGGAATAGAATGGTACCGTACCGGTACGTTAGGCCGAGCCTATATTAAAATAAAAATTTAACTTCAAGTTGGATAAAAGAAAAAAGTTGTCACCTTAAAAAATGCAACCGCTATGATGAGACCTCTTGCTCCACAAGTGAAACAATCAATTGATATTACATTCGCATCAGCCGGGATATACGTAAACGAAACTTCTTTGTCAGATTTCACCAAGGACTGTCCCGATTTTTTGTATTCAAATAGAAGAATTTTTCCCTTGAGAACTGCCACGAGAAGTTTGTCCGCTCGGCGAATTCCATCTATAGCAGTCGCTCCATAAATCGTTGTCAAGCTACTAACATTGTGAAAATTGCTTTCGTGGAATAAATCGTCCAAAGAAGAAGCCATCCAACTTGACTCCGTCGACCAAACGTTAGCGTTCAGCTTGTTCAGCAGGCAAAGCTGGACAAAAACTCTGCAAGAAAAATCTGACACAACAACAATTATTGCTTGCTACTGGCGCTTTGTGGAATGAAGTGTAGGGTTAGTTCGTGCTCACATTTCTTTTTTAAATGAAAGTTTTAAATTTTTTCAATTTTATCATATCTAAACATGGTGTTTTTTAGTTTTAATTCAGTAATGAAATACAAAATTATTATTGCAATAGTTATGTTTACTTAGTAATGTTTGGAACAGTTGGTGTGCAACTGAGCGGAACGACCAATGGGGTTTTTATTTTGGAAGGCGGCTGGGATGAAATTTTGCTTTAAGAAATTTTCGGAATCGAGTTAAATTCAGCGAGTTGAATAGTCCATGAATATATGCTAATACGTGCTGCCAATGCGACCTGAACTGTCTAATCTTTACAATCAAACATGTCATCTGAAGCATCCGATGATGATATACTGAAGAATGTGTTCCAGCTTCGAGAGCGATTGATGCGAACCGAAAATTCGTTGCAAAAAATCAATAAGCTTGCCGAAATGTGAGTTATAAATTAGCAAATCGTCGGGGTGTTGGCCTCTCCATAAAATATATTAAGTTTTTACATAATGCAAAATTTTTTTATTTAGTTACATTTTTCTTTTTTGTGGGGGAAAGCATTTACTTTTTAGTTGTGTCAGACGAAGTGTGTTATCAGGTTATGAATCAATACTCCAAAAAGAATGCTGAAAAAAGATGTTTTTGTTGTTCAGCTAACCTAGCGTGATTATCCTATAACACAGACAAGCATATGAACGATTATACTTTTATAATTTTATAAAAATCAACCCATATTCAGTATTGTAACTTTATCACATCCTGCATCAATTGATTATATTCTAGCTGTTGGAACCCTCACCCTTATATTTATTTTTTTGATTCGTAACAGGGATGATTCTGAAGTGGATGTTGCTGTAAAAATGTCACATTCTGAACCATTCCCTCATCATCTTCATCATGATGACTATGATTCTGTCAATTTGCCTCCACCTTTGACCCTCGATGACCTTGGTGAATTAACAACTCATGATGAGACTGATTATTCTCCTATAAATGAGAGTGTACTACGTCAATGGAACATGAATAATGATACCCAAGTTGAAGGAAGACATTCGAGAATTTCGAGGTATAAAATATTGAGTAGTTGTATCATATTTATATAGGGTATGTATATAACAGTCTTTAAAATTTAATTTGAAAGTACTTTTTTAGCACCATATATTATTTGTTCGATGGCGTTCCCATTGAAAAAAAAAACTTCCTGAAATCACACCGACAGAATGACAGCTATCGACCATTCAGAAAGCTCCCTGTGAGATGGAAATCAACACTTCCGTCTAAGAATCTGGTTCAGATTTGTCTAATATTTTGTAAGAAAATCATTGTATATTTTTATGTATATTAAATATACCCAATTTTAACAAAACTGCAAAATTTTATGTTAATTAGAATTTTGTGGCACAGGGAGTAAGTGAGAAAGAATAATGTTGTTAAATTGAATTTTCTTTGGCTTACTTTTGCAAGCCTAATTCAATTCTAAATATTGTTTCTTGCAGCAGCCCAGCAGAATGCCAGGTACTGTACTACTCAGACACATGGGAAAATTTGCTTCCATTGAAAGAAAATTTAGAAAGCTGCTTTATTCTTGTTATATCTCTTGCTGAATCTCTTTTTGGATGCCTGGTAGCAACCTAAATTGTAAAAATGATTTAAAAGCATCAATACTGCTACAAAATAGCAGTGTTGATGATTTTAAAGCTTTTCAAGTCTAACCGAAGAAAATGAAAAGAACATTTTGGACATCTGGAGAAAAACACCCTGCTTTGCAGTATCAGGCATTCTGATTATCTAAATTTGAGAGTTTTATTAAAAAAGTATATTGAATTGCTACTATCTTTATCTTATAATTCTCATTTTATTTATCATTTCAATGAAAAATTCTATTTTGGTAAATTTCTTTTATTATTACAGATCCCCTTCCCCTGACCAACACTTAAGAGTAAGTCAAGGATCAAATCGAAGTAGCCAGTCATCACAACATAGTTTCAAGCGAAATCTGAAGAAGCAATTTTCACCTCGTAAGCTCATGGGGCCATCAACATCTTCGCCTAACTTAGTGAGATATGGACGAAATGCTACCCGAGCATATAGCTGTGATGATTTAACATCTGCTACAAATTTGAAAGAGATTTATATTGCTGACAGTTACAGAATGTTGAAAAAACCAAGTGTGGACACTAATTTTTCTGCTTCTGCTCCTATATCTCCACGGTAATTGGATGTTTCTGTTCGGTTCCATATACTTTTTGCTACATTTCCGTAATCTTTTGTTGAATATGACAAACTATTATTGTTTAACTCATTTTTACCCAAGATGCCTGGGTGGACATGAACTGGAATTCGTTTTTAGTACTGAGCTAAAGGTTTTCTGATGAAAAAGAGTTCTTGTTTCTTTTCAGTATCTGTCTTTGATACTTCCTTAATAAACATTAAAAGCTGTACGAAAAGTTGATGTTATTATCTTCAGGTTAAACCATCAAATTGACAAGCAGAAAAGCCATTTCCATCTTCCAACATGAAATATGTTGTCAAATGTTGCTCATTCTTTAATTTTCTGTCTGGTGAAACCCATTTTATCAGTGTGTCAGAGTAGCTGACAATCTGCCAGTTTGCATTGTAATTTATCTTTTTACTGCAGGAAAAATCGATCCAGCTCAAGTCAACATCGTGATTTGTCTCCTTCACACTCTGATATACTGAACCGTAATTCGGGACTGTTCGAACCGATTCAAGGAATATCTGCCGACTCATCAATATCTGTACTTGCCAACTACGCAATGTCGACCCCAAGAAAATCACCAAGGAAAAATGAAAGTGCCGATTCAACCTTATTGGAGCAGACAAAAGAAAATATCACTCCTAATAGAGTAAGTGGTATAGTTTACTATGTAATGAATTGGAACAGAAATTTTAAAATTAGATACGAATTATTATAAATCAGTATGTCAGGGTTCGAAACAGACTTCCTTTGAATTGAGGGTTCAAAGGTTCAAAATAAACCCCAATGCCAGGAATTTGAACCCTTGCCCTGATTTTATGTTGCTGGCTATGATTTGTTAATATTTTTTAACCAAATTTGCAAAACTGGCGAAATTTATTAAACCCATACTACTTCTATTCAGTTCGAACCCTTACTCCTATTTTTAAAACGATTTTTGTTCTTTGAATTGATTTTTAATTGTATTAGAAATCATTGTAGGTGTGAAAAACATTGGTAATTACAATTTTAGCAAGCATGAATCGCAGATGGACCACATCTTGTCAGAATCTTCGGGTATCGGTTTCCTAGAGTATCCAAAAATTATCATATCATTTCTTTACATGTACAAAAGAGCGTCTAAATCATCAACGCTGCTATTTCATGGCAATATTATGGGTTGGAGCCTTTCAATATAGTTTCATTGATACTAGACATTCAAAAATAGACCTTTAAATCTTTTAACGACAGATATATTATGGAATATTGCGCTATGTATTTTTTAAATATTTCTCCGAAGAAACCCAATTTTTGAGTGTGTGAGTAAGCATAGTACTGTAGCTGACATTCTGCGAGTCTGGTCAGCGCAAACCGTCAGTGGCACGTACTTGAACGAAATATGTTTGGTTACATTATTCTGTTTGGTAAGATACGGCATCGCCTTCACGGGTTGACTACTTGACTTTATTACAAAAGGGATTGAAGAAAGTGTTTTAAAGCACATTTTATCCATAGTGCTACTGTGATTTGCATCAAATTCTACTGCAATAAAAAAAAAAATTATATGAGGATCTTATTGCACAATACATCAATTCAGAATAAATTGCAAAAATAAACTTGATTTCCTAATTCAGAACTCTAATTTTTTCATTATAATATATTTTCGTACTGTTTTTTCATCTCCCTGATATATCATACGATATTATGAAGAGCCAGATTTCTTACTTGTATATTTATCACAAATCCACTCTACCAATTACTATCTATTCGTTTCAGCCAATATCAGCAAGGTCAAATGCAACTTCTGTTACAATGCTTGGTCCAGATGCGGAGAGTGAGAGGCTAAAGAGTAGATTATCTATACTCAGAGAAGATAATGAGAGACTTCACTCTCTCCTCGCTGGTCTTCGACGACAGTCAGAAGCAGGACAGTTGCAGAAGGTTTTATTTATTTTTTTTGCAAATGTTCAAACATTTGGCATGTGCCTTTGTGTTATGTACAATATAAATATATATGTCAAATTAAATTTTTTATGGTTGATATCAATAAAATAGAGGAATAATATAAGGAACGGTGAGTGGGAGTAAAGATTAGCAGGATTGAAATTTTGCATGATTTACTGTATATTGTATTTCTGTATTGTCTATTTTTTTCTATGCTGCGGATTGAATTGCAGCTTTTGCCTGACTTTCTAAATCGTTGATACTTATTTATATGTATTTATCCATGACATTTATTTCTCAGAGTGGAACTGAATCAAAAATGATTGCTAAAATGAGGGAAGAAATAATTTCCCTGAAAGAAGAAGCGGAAGCCAGCGAGAAAGCTCTCAGGTGTGTGAGTGCGTGAGATATAGTAAGTCAGAGTGTCAGTGAGAAAATTATAGGTAGGGATATGTATGGTACTGATAATTACTATGCCACTTTAGACTAGCAGGAGGATGCCGACTACTCTGCTACTCAGACGCTTGAGTGAAAATGTATCTTTTGAGTGGCTGGTAGCAAACATATTGTGAAGAAATTTAAGTTCAAAATGATCAAAACTGCCATAAAATAGCAGTGTTACCTTGAGTTGAATTATTTTTCTACTGAACTTTTAACAATTTTGGATATATTATAAAAAACATTTATTTAAAACAAGAATGAAAACCGTTTATTAAGGGACTCTACAGTAGGTTAAAGAACTTTGTATTTTTGTTGTAGACGGGCAGAAGAGTCATTGGAGAGATCTGAGATGGTTTGTCAAAAGAAAGTCGCTGATATTATTAGTTTTAAAGATGAAATCAGTCATCTAAAAGCATTGTTAACTGAAAGTGAAATGACAAAAGAAAGGTACAGTATTTGCTGGAATAATTTTTTCCCAGAGATTTTGTGAGAAAATTAGATTTCTATCGATATCTCTTTTTGGGAACCGATATCGATATCAATATTTCAAACATTTGACATCAATCAATTGATATCGATAACCGATATTTACAAGCGAATTTTCTCATTTTGAAATAATTCAATAATTAATTGTCAATCAATTAGTTGCAATAAAATAGTAGTATTATAGTAGTTACACTATTTTATTTCAAGTGCCATGTACTAAGTGATAAGCAGTTTTTGTTTCCTCATTGTTCTGTTCAATTTAAAAGGCTTCGATACACTCAATTAATTGAATGAAAGGCCAAAAATAATTGTTGCATCACGAAACATACTCCTGTTTTCGTAACATAGTTCTTTTTTTCTTTATGGAATACATGGCCAATATATCAGCTGAAGACGACCAATATGTAAATAATGGTCAAATGCCAATATTTACCCACTTTAATTAAAGACTATCTGAATAATGACATTTTAAGAATATGACAGCACTGTGAGAGAATGTTTATTTTCATCGGGTGTCTGAAATGCTCTTATCATTTTTCTTCGGATGAATGAAAAAGCTTCAAAACCATCAACACTGCTATTTCTTGATTTCAAACCATTTTCTACAGTTTGGTTTCTACCAGATGCTCAAGAGACGTTTTTGTCATCCTGCAAGAGATCTATCTGGAAAAATCGACCATGTTGCTAAATTTTTAACAGCACACATTTTCTTTGGGTTTTCTGATTAGCGAATTAGCTAATATTGTAGCAGTCTGTATGCCATAGCTGTTCAATATTTAGGTAATTTATATGGTTACCGTATTATTAAGTGAGGTATTTCAATAATAATCTTGTCAGCACTGCAAAAAAGTTTAAAGAAGCCTATGAAGATGCACAAAGACTTGCGACTCAACTTGATAACACGGAATCAAAATTTAACATGGTTAGAAAGGAGAAGGATAGAGAAATAACACAGCAACAGCAGCAAATAAGTGCTTTGGAAAAATTCAAATCTGAAATTGCAGAAAAAGCAGCAAAACTTCAACATGCTAATTCTCAACTGCAATCAGATTTGAGGTGAACATTTCTAGGAAATATATATGATTTTGATATTTCAGTAAACAATGATAGTTTATTAACATATGTAATTTTAAGTAGTTATATTCTTATTTGAACTGCTAGGTATTTTAGAAGTGGGATTGAAGTTTATATTCTCTTTGTACTAATTTTTATTTGTTCTCAGTCATGGGGGCTAAAAATCTCAACTTTCAGCCCCATTTTCTCTGGATAATAAAAATAAATTTATGGCATAAACGTTTCTAAAAGCATTAACACTGCTATTCCTAATATATATACTTAATTTTTTCAGAAATGCTTTGCTTCAAATTGAATCGAAAGAAACAAAAGTAAATGAAAGGGACACTGAAAAAATTCATATATCGAGAGCATTGCAAGATTTACAATCAAGATTTGCAGATTTACGAAGCGATTTGAAGAAAAAGGCAAATGACTTTGAGGTAGGGCATGCTTTTTGTCCAAATATTATATTCATATGTGTTTTAAGATTCATAAAATATTTTTATTTATTCTCCCACCTAGTTCAGAATGAAATATGTTATATATATTTTTAGATAAGATTAAATAAAGATGTCATTGTTAATCACAAATGCCTGACTTTCATATTTGACAACCTCAAGAATTCTTTGATTAGACACAGAAATGGAAAAAAAATTATATTGCATAATCCGAGAAATGACACATAAAATCATTTTCTATTCTTTGTATTATTGTTTTTAGACGGCAGATCAGGAACGAAAATCACTCAAAAAAAAACTCAATACATTTGTTGAACAAAATAATTTACAACAAGTTACTCTATCGTCTTGTCAACGTGAATTGGATGAATATAGAAATCAAATAACAAAGTTAGAAGATGAATTGAGGAGAGGACGACGGGAGGTGCTTACTTTTGTTGGCTACTAGTGCTGCAGTTGATATTGGGCTATTGGCCAGATCGATGACTCTATACGGAATCGTTTTTTTTTCGAATATATTTTTTTTAACATGAAAACATGATATTGGCCAGATCGATGTCCCTATCCGAAGTCGTTTCTTTTAAACTGATTTATATTTTTTTACATGAAAACATGATATTTGTCAAATTTTAAGTTGTAAAATCGTGACTTTTACGCCCTGTAGGTTTGGACTCCAGAATTGCTCTAGTGCCTATATTGCATGTCGAATAAGAAAAACAAAGTCTTATTCTGATTATTTTCGCTTGAAATTCATTTGTGCTGGTATCACATTCTGCACAAGCTATTTGACTTTTAAGAGGCTGTGAGCTCGTTCTTTTTCAGGAGCTGCTTCCAGCTTTACTTAGACTGAGTGAATCTTATTAATAGATGTATTTTGCAATTTTTTTCATTTTTGCAGCATTTTGGCTTTCTCATTATGTAAATGTTTTGTATTCAGGCATCGCTTATTTAATACGAAAATTTTTAATTTGGCAGAAACAATTGACTGGTCCAGTAGACAGTGGCCGGGGGGCAAGTGTCACATTTGCTGATAGATTATCACCGAGTAACGATATTGGTATGTATAGGATTTTACTGAATATTTTTTGTTGTTGTTTGAATGTTTAACTACAATCTAGGTTGTCTTCAAATTTTCTATTTGCAAAATTTTAAAATATGTGATTTATGATGCCATTTGATTCTTTTATTTGGTTATCATAGGAATTTGATTCTGATATTTGATTATTTATTTATATTTATTTAAAATGTTAAGGGACTAATCGATCGTCAAAAATATAGATTTTGCCAAACCTAATGACTAGTAAAATGTACTTAATAGTGATATAGTTGTTGATAGTTTTAATTGTGGCTTACCAGGTAGTTGAACTTGCGGCTGGTGCAGGGCAAAACTCAATTATTCAGTATTCGAATCTGATCTCATTTCACACATTCCCTTTTATGAGGCCAGAAATAAATCTAACCAAAAACAAAAATATTTTTGTTGTATTTTGCCTGTTAAAAAATTATTTTGTAAGTTTTATTCCCATCATCAATTAACGCCCAAATCAAATGAATTGCCCTGCCCCACATGGGGCCCGTAACATGTCACCTAATGGGCAAAGTAAGTCAAAGGAAAATTATTTGATTGTGGGATGCCTTTTTACCAAAATGGTGGCAGTTTTTGAAGTGCAATAGGGCTTCTGGAATCAATTTGACATAAGTATTGGAGCATGATAGTTTGA
Organism: Styela plicata; assembly: GCA_963675895.2. NCBI lineage: Eukaryota > Metazoa > Chordata > Ascidiacea > Stolidobranchia > Styelidae > Styela > Styela plicata. Next base: position 11,804,518 of record OZ023143.1, on the reverse strand, counting down.
ATTTTTTTCGTTTCAGATGATTGTCGCTGTGAATCCTTATCACCAAGAAAACAAAAAGCAATCATCGCAGAGATGAGAATGAAATTAGCAGCAAAAGATGCTCAGATACAGAGATTAGAGGTAAGATTGTCTTTACAGTTCACCGTAGTTTAGAGTAGACAATATTTAAAATTCACTTCATAATTAGAATATTTCAGCATCCTAGATTGAATGAAATTGTTGATATCTAATCATCAGGGAATATGAATTTAGTGTTCTTTTTTTTCATTTTTATAATCGCTGAAAAGCTGGCCATTATGCCTTTTATAGGGAAATGTTTAGTTTTATGTATGTATATTGGAGATAGACTGATATATCGGGCCGGCCGGTGTCATGCTTGGGTCGCCTTCAGCCTATATATTTGCCTAAGCATTTAAGATGAAAACAAAACTGTTGCAAGGCAAACGTATTTCTCGGGTATGGCTGTTTTTCTTTATTCACCCTATAGTAGTGTGTCAAGAATTATTAGCCTGAACAGGACACTGGTGGAGCAAACGCTGCATTTTTGAAAATGAAACAGTATAACTATTAAAATAAAGCCAACTTATTGCTACTAATTAAATTACTGAAATTTATCAATGTATTTTTTAAAATGAGGAAATCAGTCTTTTAAATAATGGTTATCGGCTTATCGATGGTAAATGTCCGAAATATTGGCATCGGCTCCAAAAAAGTGATATCGGCCGATGTCTAATATATATTGTATAGCTATCTTTATCTACATTCCTCTTTCAAATTTTCTTTTTGATTTTGTAATCAATTATTACATAAAGTCACACCATGCTTGCTTAAATTGATTTCTCAAGAGAAAATTTGAAAGTGGGGGGGGGCTTATCGTAATATTGTGAAAATGATTTTTTTCGTCATAAGTAATTACGTATTTTGCAGGCTCGAGTAAACAATTTTTCAATGGAAGCTGAAAAACTAGAAGGAATACGAGGAGAACTAATAAATGTTGTTGAAAGATCAAGAATGGGTGAGTGATCAGAAAATCTTAATCTTAAATTGACAACAATGTCACAAAGAATTTCAAATTGAAAAACATCTGTTGTGAATACATGCATTATTAAAATTACCAATTCGTCAAATTTGGAAAACTGCCCAAAATTTATATTCGAACCCCTCTTGCTTGGCAGAGAATCATCCTAAAAATCTGTAAAGTAATGAATCTAAAATGTATTATTTCAGGGGACAAGAGAGCTCATGAATTAGAAGGTATAGTTCATCAGCTGGAAGATGATAGATCAAAAATTACCAGACAGGTAAACGAAGACTTGCAAATGTCTTATATTGATCCACAGTATTATTACTACAAATGCCATTTATATTCCAGTTTGAATAGATCAGCGAACCTTTTTTGTTTTGTTTTAGTTTTCTACATGTGGAGTATTCGAAAGTTTTTTGCATCAAGAGTAGGGCTTGACAAAACCAAATCATTTGGAAATTGAATCTGAATCAAATGAATTTTTCGAATCTGGTCGAATCGCTGATTCCATAAATATAACAATTTGTGTATATTATGCAAAATAAGAAGTTTATAGTTACAAATTACGAACTTACAAACATTAGCATAAACAAGACTTGAAAGTAATATATTTTAAATGACACTTATGCCCAAGAGCAAAAATTTTCAGTTTTAACAATGAAATACAACCAATTTTTGTAGAATTTGACAGAAGTCGATTGCATATTGTCGTTAAAACGGAAAAATTCCTCTTCATTTAGCAAGTTTTTGTTCCCACGACCGATTCACGATTGATTCGAATAACTACGTCCAGTTGTGTTGGAAAACATAAACTAATTGTGTAGTGTTGCACTAGTGTAAAACGCAAAGTTGAAATAAATTAAACCTAGAAAAAACACAACTTATGCAAAAATGTATGATGACAAGCGTATTTTTTTATATTACACGACCGTCTAAACCGTGAATGCATTACTTGATCGCACGCGGAAGCGACAGGGAGCAGTTTTGAAAACTACTTGTATATATTTAGTTAATGGAATGTGAAGATCATTTAAATGACAAGAAATCAGAATGTGAAAGTTTAGAATCAAGACTAAGTGAAAGAACAAGAAACTTAACGAGAATTCAGGTAAATGATGGCTTTGTAAATAAATTTGCTTACTGAAGTATTGAGGAGAACAATGAGATGCATTTTTGCATTTTTTCTAAATTCCGAACACTAAAGATAACATTTCAAGATTAAATTCATTTCATGACTCATTCATTTTCATACATATATGCCGCACGCGGCACAATAGAAGCATAAATAAATGGTAATTAATGTTCAATGCAGGGTGGCAGAATCTTGGTTTTCTTCGGGTGTCCTAAATATTCATTTCGCTTTCTTCGGATAAGCAAAAAAGCTTTTAAACCATCAACACTGCTATTTCATAGCAGTATTTATTTATTTTTTTTTATTGACATTCACTCTAAGCAAGGCCAAAAGCAGTTCCCAAAGGGAACTAACCAACAGCCACTCATTAACAACGAGCTACTAAAAGATGTAGTACCAGCAAGTGCATTTTAAATGGAAAACATCCCAAACATAACTGAACCGCCATGGTTAAGTGCAGTGAGTGGTATCTGCCCTGGGCATTCATAACACCAAGCTACAAGACCAACAAAAAAGACATGCCACAAATACACCATTGTTGAAATATTTTTCGTTTGAATAAGTGACATTTTGTCAGACTGGTTCAATGTATACAATTTAAAGCGGATGCGTTAGGATTTTGTAAATAACATGTACGGTGCATTGGAATATAATACTGGCTAGATGAATCTCAATATCTGCTCTACGAGATGCTGAGTTTTGCAATGTAAATTAATTGGTTGTATCTTCTACTGAAAATTTACCCAAGGTAAGGTTGAAAGTAGAACCAAGAAGGGACCATCAACAACCTCTATAATGGCAAAATATTAGATCTAGATATTAGAAAATAGTAGATGCTATATTAGATTATAAATCAAAAACCTCCACACTCTATGTGGAAACATCTCATACTGAACCAAACCCTAATAGTGGAGTGCAATGAGGGAACTGAATATCTTCCCTGAGCGATGGTAAAAGAATCTACCATTTCAATTCTTTACATTCCTTAGGATAGAAGTAGTATCCTATTTTTATTTTAGTGGTGTCTGCTTAGGTTAACATTTATTCAATCTATTTATTCACTGAAGTCCGAAAATGATGAACGACAGAGAAGAATTGCGAAGTTGGAGACAGATCTAAGAAACAATTCGAACAAAATACACGATCTCGAGAAACAACTTGAGAACAAGGTATGTGCAAAGTGAAATAAATATATCAATTATCCGATGCTCGATAGCAATGTTGATAATTGACAAGCTCTTTGTGCAATTTTGTACTTTCACCACGGTACTTTCAATAAAGAATTTTCATTTGTTTTTTTGGATTTGATCAATCACAAAATATTTGCTAGCTGCTTAAGTAAAATCTTAAAATAAAATCTTTTTTTCATATGTCCAAGTTCTGATTGATTACAGCTTGTTTGCCCAAGCTATAGTCGTGAATTCCAATTAGACAATCTCTTTTATATATTTTTGAGTAACAATTTACCTTTTGCACATGTTTAATTTGATATTTTGGTGTTGTGTTTATGTCCGCTATTTGAAATTTAATTCATGGAGTTTTCTCATACTTTCTCAGATTCTTGAGTGTGAGTCGAGATACGCAGCTTTACAGAAAGCCGAGGAGGAAATTTCAGAGAAAAAGAGAGCTTTAGATAATGCTGCTGAATGGACAGGCAAAAGAGAAGCAGAATCAAGGAGAGAGATCGAGAAAATGAAGAAAATTCATAAAGAACAACACGAAGAAATGGAAACACAAATTGAAAAGGTTTCTTTATAGTTCTACCAAACATTGATATTCAATTTAGTTTCATTCAGAAGGATAATACTAAACAATAAGATAGTCAGATGTCAATTTTTTTTATTAAATAATAAATCTATGATCTCTCGTATTTTTTCATTTCAATCTCGCACTCTAAGCAACCTCTTACCACAAGCAAGAAATATTCTAGGACAACGTTGAAGTCCACACCCATAACTTTAAAACGCGATCAAAAGAAATTCGTAACCGGTACTAGTCTGCTGGTTAGGTCACTGGCCTATAGTTTTTATTCTAATTATTTAAGCCGTATGTACAGTGAGTCTATATTGTCTATATTGTCTAACTAAATATCAATCTATTCAAAATATGCGCTTTATTTCATTTTGAAAGCATTTTTAAACCAATGCAATAATTTGAAATGAATGAAAAGCAACAAGAACAAGGTCCTATTAGCAGCCTATTGGTGAAGTTTCCAGTTCCTCCATGCCAACCCAAGTTGTTATACCCAGGGTTGAATGTGGATGTAGATCAGGGTGGCGGAATTTTTTTTCCGGGTGTCATCTTGTTCGGATGTCAAAAAACCTTCAAAAACATCAACACTGCTATTTCATAGCAGTATTGATGATTTTGAACTTTTTTTCTACAGTTTGGTTCCTACTAGACTCTCGAAAAGAGGTATTTTATTCTCATAGCAAGAGATATATCATTATTGAATGCTGCCCATTTTTTTTAATTTTCTTCTGGTTGAAACCATTCTTTTTGGTTGTCTGATTAGCAGAGTAGTTGGTATTTTGTCAGTCTGGCATGGATTAATGACCCGACATAACAAGGTTGAACACAGTTCCTCAAAATCTCAATTCACGACAAAAAATCTATCAACAATACAAATTTCTAAAACTATTTTTTCCTAATTTTCAGTTGCAATCGGATGCAAACCGTTATCGTGAGCAAGCAAGAGAATTGGAATGTGTTGTTTGTCAATTGAGAGAAGAAAACGATATTATTATAAAACGTTTGAAATCGACAACGAATGAGTTGGAAGAAGTCAGAAACCAGGATGAAATTGAGAAAAGGAAAGATAAGGATACGCTAGAAGCATTGGAAAGAAAAGTAAAGACTTAATAATAGTCTTCTGGTTATATAAAGTTCTAATAGTTTATTTGGCCTATAAAATGACTGAATGTCGTTGCTTAATTTGGTGGTGGACTCCACCTCTGCTTTCACTCTTGATTATTGGTTTTGGGTATTGATTAGAGTACCAATATAGTAGCATGCTTTGTTACTGATTTTTTTTCGTGCAGCCACTTCTTAGAGTGAATCAACCTGTCCAACCCCCTGTAACGGCGACCACTTATAGACGTACAGGGTTACAATTACTGGAAAGATTCGATCATTTCCTGTTAGGCTTAGCCTACCCAAGTTATTACACCCTCGGTTGAGTGGTGGGCATGGATAAGCGAGCCGGACTCGCGGGGTCTCGAACCCTAGATCTTCAACCTGCGATGCCAACATGTTTAACCACTAGGCCATCGCTTCCCTTTACTGGACAAATTACACTTAAATGAACGGTAACAATGTTTTGCATATTAGGTTCGATAAGAATGATACTATACTCTGACATAACACAGAACGCTAGTGTCTATCTATATCGTGCTCTAGCAAAAACGCAGTGAATAAGTCTTGTATTAATTGTATTTTATAATATTCTGATCTTTTGTTGTAAAACCTTCGCCGTGATTTATTGATCTCAGGCTAAAGAAAGTTCTGAACAAGTAACATGTCTGCAATCAGCACTTACACAATGTAAATCAGAATTGCGAAAATACGTCGATCAATTAGAAGAAGCAAGTAGTAAATTTCAACATCAGATCAATATCAAGAATAGTCAGGTAAGTTTCTTTGGGTATAAGTCGGAATTTTGTTGACACTTTAATGTAGCTTTGGAAATTTTTATGTATCATAGTACAATGAGCACTATGAGACAACTTAAATAAGATGGTCCTTACTGCAAGGAAATTTACACTATCTACAAAACAGCTAAAAAAAACTTTTCTAAATCGAGTGTCTTGATCTAATAGTATTTACCATGAGCTTTATCTTCATCAACGCTGATATTAAAAACAGTGTTGATGATGTTGGAACTTTTTGAATGATCAGCAAAAAATGTACCAGATAACGAAATAGAACAGGATTATGCCACTCTTGCCATACTAGTTAGGGTGGTTGGCACTTCCAACCTAGGACCTAGCTTAGAATGACTTCTCTGTATCATTTGGTCACTGGTTAGTTTTTCTCTGGGATTCTCTCCGAATTGACCACCTTTAGAGATGTTGTTGTTCAAATAGTTATGTATATTATTTATATTAAGATAAACCTTGTTTTGATCTGAATTTATTTATTCTGCTCTAATCCTGTCATGATAGTTGTTCGAATATTACCGGTATATGAAAAAAAAATTTTCCCCCTTCATTCTAAGTTATACTTTTTGTTTCGTTATCAGGTACTCAAATATGAATCGGAATTGAAAATAACAAAGGAATCATTGAAATCTCAGAATATGCATGTACAAGCATTAGAATTAAACCTCACTGAGCGACAGAAGATGTTGGAACAAGCATCGAGTCGAATATCCGAACTCGAAGATTGTCAATCATGCATGCAAACAAAAGTCAGTATAAAGATCTAAATTAAAAAATTGATTATGATGCCACATTTATGCGTTAGACACACATTGATGACACAGCAAAATCATTCTTTTTTCTGTATATGAATATGATCATAATTAATATGAATGCATAACATCTCATTACCCTCGTTATTTAGAGTGCTTTTCTAAAACTATTCTCATGCCTACATGTGCTGTCGTGAATTGAGGAATAAGAGCCGTTTTAAGTAATCTCAAGTTATTGGTAAAACATTGAATGATTTTAAATTGCCTATCCTCATCTACTGCATTTTTATTTTTTTGGTGTAAATCATTTTTTCTTGTAGTGTCTGAGTGGCTAAACACCTATCATTCTACCAGTATAACTTGGCGTTCGATTAAAAAAATCTTCCATCTATGCAAAAATTCTGTCGTTTATGCAATAAAAAACCTGTTTTCTGTCAAATATGTCATGATAAGACTATTTGATTAGTTTTCTAATCGACAAGTGATAACTTATCAGATTTGTTAATTTGTTAAGCATTTCAATCTAATTGCAGTATCTTAAATTCTGGATCCTTCCCATCGTTACAACTTGTTACTTATTATTTTCTTCAGGTTGGAAAACTGGAGCAGCACCTGACCAGGTTAAATATGAAATCGAATCAGGATAAAGAACAATGGGAGAATAAATTTCAATCGGCATGCAGAGAATTAGAAGCTAAAAATAAACAATTTACACAACTGAATGATTCACTGAAGTAAGTTAGTTTTGCGTCTTTCATTATTATCTTTTTATCCATAAATTATTTTAATGGGTCACCAAGCACCAAAATTGAGTGAGTTTGCAACTTCCATTCCATTATTCGGGTCTTATAACATGTTGATATAATTATGTTGCTTTCTGTTTGGGCTTAACTCTTGCTACATTCCTGTTTTTAAAACAATATTTCAAATATAATAATTCTGATAATTCAGTTAGTGCATTCAAATATAATTTATTAGTCAGTCTTGTGCTCCTTTCTGACATCACACCTTTCAATTTTTTAATCAGATATTTTTGGCTTAAAAATGAAAAAATAAAATGATGTCGTATTAGGATGTTGTATTTCAAATTTAATGTTATATTCATACATTGGAAAAAGGTTTATCATGAATGAAAATTTGAAAACATAGCAATATTTGCATTCCTGCTATTTTACTTTTATATTTCAATACTTTATGTTCAACATTGTTTTTTTTTTCGATCTCTGTTCCACAGGGAGATTGATAAAGAATTTTCCTCATGCAGAAGAGAATTAGTTTCAGTTGAACAACAATTAGATAAAATACGAACAGATTCTAACGATAAATCAAAACAATTAGACAAAGTTCAAGAAGAATTATCCAAGGCAGAAGCTGAATTGTCTGAGAAAACTGACAAAGGTAATCAATAAATTGAAAAAGGTTACAAAATCTCGGTTTCCTTCTGCTATATGAAATTTCATGTTATTTTCGAAAGTTTTTTTTTTTTGAAATTCACTCTTAGCAAAGCTGGAAGCAGTGCCTAAAAGGAAAAAACTAAAAGTGACTTAATAACAAAGAGCTACTGCAAGATGTAGTTCTGGCAACTGCACTCTTAAGTGAAAAACATCCTAAAGAGAATGGCTATGGTAAAGTGCAGTGAGTGAGTATCTGCCCCAGACGATGGCAAAATCATCTACCACTTCTTCGTTTCCATTTAGTTGCATCTAACGACACTCAGGAAAAATGTTAGGACGATTCTAAAGCTTGTACCTACAAGGCATGAAGCTTGATAGAATATTTCTTTTTTGGCAATGTTTATCATTAATGGTACAATTTTAATTTAAAATTGCTTCAGCTTATTTCTTGTCGTTTGATGTGATGAACCCATTGGCCAAGGCACAAACCACCCACTGCACTTTACTTGAGCAGTTCAGTTCTGCATGAAATTTTTTTTAGCTTTGGGTGCAGTTTCTGGGCTGTTGACTTTATATTTAATATTGACCACATAATGGCAAAGAACGAGTATATATACTCGCTCTCTGCCATTATCTGGTCATCAGTTAGTACAATCTTTTCGGTCTCTGCTTTCAATCCAAGTTTACCCCTAGTGAAAACTTCTATATTCAAATATCTGCATCGCTCATTGCTATGATTATATATTTTTTAATTATAGTTTCCAACCTGGAGGAATTATTAAAAGAATCAGAATCGCAGAGAAAAGAAGTCCAAGATAAGTTAACGTCGCAAGAATCTGAACTCATTCGACTGAAAACAGAGCGACAGGTAGTATGTTGTATGTTGAAGATAATTTTTACTTGCTTTACCAGTAACCAAGTTATTTTGAGATTTGGGACAGAATTCTTTGTATATACACAAATTATATTTATCAAAAAATTTTTATTCGAACATTTTATATATATATCGGTTCGCCATTATCCCTGTACAATTTCAATTGAAATGCTTCTTCAAATTTTCTTCAATTATATTTGTTATTTTGATCTTATATTATTCATTGTCTACACTACACTACACTACATTGTCTACATTTGCGTGCCATGTCGATTTTGAAATGTATTTTTTTAGACCCTGACACAACAAGGTACACAGTTACAAGCAGCATTACAATCGAATGATATTGATAGATTGAAGAAAGAAACTTATATTGCAAGATTACAGAATGCATTGAAGTAAGTAGTGGTTAAACATCGATGCAGAAAATATAAGTTACGACCGTAGTTTACATGATTGAGTTTTGTCCTGGTGGAGTTAGAGAGCCGTTATGTTTTGAGCTTCTTCAATATTGACAAAAATTTTCATATTGTATATAAGATTTTATTGTACCTGTTGATATTTTAGCTCAAAGTTTCGTGAATATGAGTAGTATAGATTCGATTTTCCAATCATAAAAGAGGCATCTGGATCGCTCCGGCTTGGTTGGTTGGCAGAATCTTTTTTTTTTCAGGTGTCTGAAACGTTCATGTCCTCTTTCTGACCAGAAAGCTTCAGAACCATCAACCATATTTCATAGCAGCATTGATGATTTTAGAACTTTTCGTACAATTCGCTGGCTACTACGCACTCAAAAAAGCATTTTAATTTTTATATTTTTGCAAGATATTATACTATAAATTGTTGCCCATTTATAATTTTTTTCTGATTGAATCCATTTTCCGTTTAAGTTTATGAGGAGCAGACTAGCTTATATTCTGCCAGTCTGGCTTGAAAGTCATCTTTGAAAAGTTTTTTGTCAACTTGGAATGACTTCTATCAATGTTTAATACAAATCAGTATTATTAAAGACTAAATAGTTGTATTCTTCCACTCCGGATATGGAATGTTTGGTATTAGATCAACATCGCATAACCTACATTTTTCACTTGTAAATTTTTCTTACACACGATGCTAACATGATTCTAAACATCTTTACATTTTGTAACCCTAATCCTACAAAGTACTGTGCAAATGGTGGGCAAAGTATAAGCGTGTCATTCGCCTAAAACAAATAAAAATAAATGTTTCTTCCGATGAGTAAACTGTGTCATATAGTTTAACAAGATGTAGAAAGGTCTTTGACCACTTATCTGATTACCGTTAGACTTCTGATGAATTAGAGGTCATATCTTTGAATACCTCAATGTTAGCTTCTCTTTCAATCAATCACTTCGAAATCGTATAGAAGTGCAATATTACAAATTTAAAGTGTGTTTTTTTTAATTTTTTATGATAATGTGTATTAAAATAGCTTGGATCATAACAATGCTACAGATAATTAAGCAATGTTTATGTAGATGATAAAATAAAACGTTTATCTACGAAAGAATTTTGTTTCTCTCAGAGTTGATCAAAAGGCTTCATAATCACCAACACTGCTATAACATAGCATAGATAAGTTTTAGACTTTTTGTGCAAGATTACAACTGTTCCAAACTCAAAGCCAAGGAGCGTGAAACATCTTTAAATAGGCATTTACTTCTGATGAAAGTCATTTTTTCATGTGTCTTTTCTTTTTATTGAAATTCACTCTGATCAAGACCGGAAGCAGTGCCTGAAAGGAACCGACTAACGGCCACTTTTTAGCAAAGCCCAGAGCTACTAAAAGATGTAGTACCAACAACTGCACTCTAAATGGAAAATACCTCAAACGTAATTGAACCACTATGGTAAAGGGCAGTGAGTAGTATCTGCCCTGGACGATGGTAACATCATCTACCAGACAGGTTACACAATGTTATATTCTTTGTTGATTGTATTTCGATGTTGTCTAAATGTTCGAATTATTTTCTTCAGGTGACCGAAAATACTTCAAAAACCATCAACACTGCTATTTCATAGCAGTGTTGATGGTTTTAACCTTTTTCTAAAGTTTGGTTGCTGTCAGACACTCAATAAGCGGTATTGAGGTATTTTGATTTCTGGTGGGTGATCATGAAATATTGTCCAACTTTTCTTCTGATAGCACCCATTTTCTTCGGGTGTTTGAGTAGCAGAATAACTGATGTTCTGTCAGTCTACACTAAATTATGGTTGTTTTAAACACGAATCTGAAAACTTCGACGACGAGTTTATGTAATCATAAAATGTACAGTACCTATATTAGCCTACAATAAGATTTGCATGAATCATGATTCAGAGGCAAAATTTAGAGTCATAAAATTATTTTTTTCAGCATTTCTGTATTTCTACTATTTATTCACCAAAAACTGTTGAATTTGTAAAAACATTTTGCTTTTCATTTCAATTAAAATTACAAACCTTTTTTGAAGAATTTACAAAATGCTTCATACATACGGTACTTAAGTTATCAATTAACGTAGTTATTGAAGATTCTTGTTCAAACATGTTAAGAAATACAGGATATTCTTTGTGTACATAATGTAATCCCAATAGTACACTCTCCTTGCTTTTTTCTTGATACCAAATTCAAATTACTAATATATATTAAAATAGCATATACCAGATTATATTTTTTCTCTATATGGCACATCTATAAAATTTGGAATCTAATTTTAAATTGACCATTTTGACGTTTCCCCCTGTGCTATAAAGGCTGATTTTGTGGCAGACTTACGTTTTCAAATTTTTACTGGTAATATAAGGCGATATTGATAAAATGGATGGTGTAGAAAGGGGCAAGATCATTGCATGCTTCTGTGTTTTGGGTAAGTATTTCATCAGTACCGGTATTAAATTTTAGATATTTATTTAATGCAAATTTAATTGTATTTGTGGGGATTTTTTAAATTGGATATATGCTATAAGTACTTGTGTTCATTTGTTCAAATAAGACGATATTCAATTTGTATTTCGAATTCCATAACCCTGGTATCATAAAATCTTTTGTCTTCGCAATGTATTATCAGTAATATGCAAAGAGAACATTGAAATATTATTACTGGTGGACTTATCCCTGTATTTATATTACGTATCTATTTTTGCTTCATTGTGAATAATTCTAGAACGATATTATTGTTTTTTCTTTCAGCATTCTTATTTTATTTCTCATTGTCAAAGTTAGGCGGCATTAGAAAGCTTTCATAAAATTAAGATTTTGCATAACTGTAAATAAAGAAAAATATGGTTTATTTTTTGTTGGTTGTGTCTGTTTTAGCCAAAATGCAGGAAGGGCTCCAATGTATATTTTGTAGGTATACATTGGAAAAAACTATTATATTATCAATTAAACACAACCAATAAGTCTGGTATATTCTTTTTAATGATGAGCATTACTTTTCCGTATATCATGCGCAACTAATGAACCGCGCCTAACTAGGCGTGATTCATTAGTTGCTCATGATGGACTAAACAAGCATTAACATTACTCTCAAATTTATATTGTTGAGTACATACATCATGGTGCAAAGCATACTTAGTGCGTCAGATACCACTTCGATGTGAAAACATACTTTTGGTTTTGTTGTTTTTACAAATGTTTATACAAACCTTCGTCAATTTTCTGAAATGACTATGCGCAGGGATGTGTGCACATTCAAGCATTTGTAGAGAGATTCATATTTGAATTCCTATATAGGAGACCCATTTATTTTAAGATTGTGTAAAATAATTTATCCATGATCGTTCAGATTTGCTTAGTCATTGCTTCGATATATTAACAATGTCGACAAATTTTAACCTTAGGAATTACTGCGAAATATGTTCGGTATATTAGAAGTAGGGTTATCCTTATAGTTATGTTTGATCATTATTCGAAATAACAACTTAAAATTTGACATAGATCATGATTTTTCTGCAAAATTTACAATTTGAGAATAATTAAAAATCGAAAAAAGACTTAGAATTCTAGAACCTGACTGCTGACTGTATGGATATCGATATCCCTAAATTGAAATTTTTGAGTTAAAGAACCTGTAATCTTAAATAATATATAAAGTGTGTAATATATTATCGCGCAGTGACAATATGATTTTGTTGCACATACTAACGAGTTATCAAAATTAGAAATGAATTTTAAGATTTGGTTTGAATAATCAACTATTAAAAATCATTCAGTTTTATTCTGAAATTAAAGAAGATTCAATTTCGAAATTGTTGCCCATTTTTATTAATAATTTTTGGAACATTATTATCATGATCATGTAACTCTCATCTCTCGATTTTCATCATGTTTTAATCAAGTATGATATTTTTTTAGAGAAACAAAAGATAATCTTGAAAAGAAAGAGAGAGATGTAGAAGAATTGGAACGAGCGCTGGAGGACAGACAATGGGAACTTCAACAACGTGCTGCTCAAGTAAATTCTTAAACTATTTTCACAATGTCAGCTGCTTGGTTACTAGAAAAATGGCCCATAGTAAAAAAAATTCTTAAAAAACTATATTTTATGGAATCTGTAGGTAAAAGTATCAATATTGCTGCAAAATATCAGATTATTCTAGTTCAAAGGTTATCAGAAAAATCAATTTTAACTCGATTTAAAAAACGGCATAGGCCCTATTCAATTGTATCCAGGCGTTACCTAAAAAAACTTTTTAGTCGAAAATCCAGGCAGACCTGAAAAAACTTCTTAGTCAAAAATGTGGGGGGCGAGATTCATTAATTTGACATTTTAAATGAACTCTAGACGTATTGAAAATTTGAGTCAAGCTATATAAATTAAGGTGAATTAAATTTTCTCAATTCTACGTTTCAGCTTGGTCAACTGGAAGTCAGTGTGAAAGAACACAAAAGTATCTCAGAAAAACGACAAATCGAATTACAATCCGAAGCAAGAAAAGCTCACATTGAATTGAAGGAAAGAAATACGCAGGTACGGAAAATGTTTATTTCGTTATGAAAGGATTTCACTTATTGGTTCACGATTTGTTTTGATTGTGATGCTTATGATAAAATTTCTTGAGATTCAGTAAGTTCTTTTTGATCCCATCGGTAGCCATATTTTCTCGTTAGGAAAAATCAAATAGTCTCAATGGATTTTTCGATTTGCGATACATTTTTGTAAAAAAATATGATTAGATGGTAACGCTGCGTTTCGATGCATTATACATTCGACACTGAACGTGTGTGAAAGCGGCAGCTCTCTTGTCGGAGCTCAATTTTTTAATATTTATTGAGTTTCTATACATTTTTTGGAAAATTATAAGGTTGGAACTCTTGATGAGCAACTTTCAAACCTCAGAGCTGAGTTGAGTGAGGAGCGTCATCAATTAGAGGAGAAAGAGCAAGAGTTGAGAAGAATTAATAGAGAAACTGAACAAAGAGACGAGAGAATTAGAGACCTGGAAAAGGTAACTTTTTTTTTGTATGTATTATAATAACATATAAGAGCTGGCATATGCTGGCAAAGGTAAAAACTTCTCACTTCCACAATAAATCCACTTCTTTGTTTCCTTTTTGTCACCTCATTCAGCCAGCCAAAAGAATTAAATATGTTAGGGAAATATCAAAGCCTTTCGTCACTGATGTGGTGAGGTCCATCTGTGGCTTATGCTTGACCAATTAGAATTCAGACAGTGGTTTCTCTTCCAGGCTCTTGAGGAATCTCGAACAGCTTACGAAGAACGTCATCGAGCATGTCTTGAAGTTATGCAAGAATTGAGAATCGCTCGCGAACAATCTCAAAAATCATCACAACAATGGCAAGACGCACAACGTGAATTAACTCGATTGCAACGCCAACAGGAAAATTTGATCGGCGATTTGGAAACGTTAGGAAAAACTGATAAAGAAAAGGTGAGATTTGATAACATAATTTGCAAACAAAACATATCATTCAAATCACACACTCGATTAAAGAATAATTGAAATCAAATCTAATTTAAATATTGACTTGTTGCCATGTTGAATTGTCCGTGGTTTGTTTAACATAATTATGCTCATTTGATAATTTAATCAATTAACGATTTAATAGTTCAGTCTCGTAACTATTCTTTTTTTGTGAAATTTGCAGCGAGCATAGCAATACAGCAAAGAGCTACTTCAAAATATGGTACCGTCAACTGTTTATCGGTAACCGATATATTGGCCTCATTTTCGAGCACATTAGGAATATCGGTTTTGGCTAATATGAGCCGATATTCATCCACCGTTATTTATATTTGCAGATTGACGGATTTATTTCTGAAATTGCTTCTATTGTATGTTACTGTATTTTAAAAAAAAAATATCTTCAATAATTTAATGTTGAGATGAATTCCTTAGCATATGGTTCATATAACCTGCTTCCTTGTTACAATTGTTTAGTGTTTGTACAAGCCCACATTCTTGTTTTGCGAATACCACAGACAGGACATTAGTTATCAAAAAATATTGACTAATTATTAGTTAAAAATTAAAATATTCCACCCCTTATTAGTATCAGACAGAGTCATATCTGTCAGGCCCCAATTCTAGGGGGAACATTCCAAAATATTTGAACCTCTATAATAAAGTGCACTGAGTGCATTTTTAGTTGGTGTGTACGATAAGCAGGAAATACGTTTGGGCATATCCTACAGGGCATACTAAACTACTGTAATTGTCTTCCATTTGAAACATTTTGATGAAATCCTGCTGTTTGAAATCACCTAGATAAATAACATAAATTTTTAATGCAGGATGTGCAATTGGTCCCAATTGTCTTATGATGATTATTGATAAAATTAAATTTTTGTGTGTGTAAAAGTAATTTAAAGCATGGTTAATTTATAACAAATCACTCAAACAGCAAGTTTTACAGACTATGTGTTGACGTTGACGCCATATTGTGCCCACAGGACGCCATCTTGTATCAAAGGATGTTTAACTTGCTGTTAGACTGGTTTGTACAATCAACAGTAATTTGTTGACAATTTGTGTGAATTTATATGAAATAATTCTCTGTATTTTTTTCATATCTGGAAAGCAAGTATGTTGCAAAAAATCCAAATTACATCTTTTTCATTATTTCTTTTTCTATATATCAACTCAACTAAGTCTCAAACTTTGAAATAGAATTCTAAAGGGGCAGAATTGACTGGTACATATTTATGTAATCGGTGACAATTTGGATATAATGGTTCTCCCAAGACTTCCTCAGTACTCGGACACGTTTAAAAAAGACATTCCATGAGAAGAAAATTTACATGTAGGAGGAACCAGTTGTATAAAATGTAAAACCAGCATTTGCACACTGAGGAGTGAATACACTGAACCTCTTTCTTTTTCAGTACTTTATTGAGCAGTACAGCCATGTTGAAACGATATACTACTTCTTGGCTTTTTTTTAGTCGACTCTTACAGCATTCAGGAAATACAATGTGGCCTAAAGATAGTACATTGAAATGTCTATTTTTGAGCACTCAGGAGTAATAAAACTCGCTAAGAAAAACAAGATTCT
Organism: Styela plicata; assembly: GCA_963675895.2. Taxonomy (NCBI): domain Eukaryota; kingdom Metazoa; phylum Chordata; class Ascidiacea; order Stolidobranchia; family Styelidae; genus Styela; species Styela plicata. Next base: position 11,788,160 of record OZ023143.1, on the reverse strand, counting down.
GTAACCGTTGGCCTTGACTGCCTACTACTACAACGATCAGAGTACCCGTATCTAGAGAAGTCAAATGAGAGGTTCACATTGTTTCAGGGTTTATACTTTTTTATTATTGCTGGAAGAGCAATGCTTTGCAACTCATCGGGGATGTTCGTGTTACTAATGTGCTCAGATCTATGTTGAAAGTCACCATCAGTAACACGAATACGTCCTGGAGAGTTCAATAGCACTATCAACATGACGAGAAGGTGCATGCACTACGTGTGACTTTTTCACTGTGGTAAATTCAGCTTTGATTTTGAATCTGAACACATCCAAAGCTCATATGTCCCTGCGAAATATTCTGAGCAATGCTTGTAAGGACTGAGAGGCTGACTAAGATCCAAAGAGCTTCATAAATCTAGCATGAATGGAAATTGGATATGGTTGGTGGAGAAAGCTTCGGTGGTTGCATAAACTCCAACTCACCACCTGATGCATAGCTCAATAATTGGATAACGATAGTGATCTCTCATCAATTTTTTTCCCAATAGATATTATGATGTTAATTTCTCCGTTTTTTAGGAAAGTCACATGAGTCAATTGACAGTAAAACTAGCGGCATCACAAGCTGAGATAGTCTGTGTAGAACAAAGATATACATCAGAGTTAGATCGACTGAGAAGCGATGTTTTGAAAATGCACCAACAGCATCAAGAAGAGGTATAATAATAAAAAAATGTTGCTTTCACTTACAGGTGTCGTATGTGTGTACGTTTTCTTGGATTTTTTTATAATGGCAAGGGTAGACCAGCAGAACATCGACAACTGTGTTATCCAGACACTGTACCATCAGAAGAAAATTCAGCAAATGGGCAGTATTTTAGGATATATCTCTTGCAAAAAGAAATAAAATGTCTCTTCGATTGTCTGGTAGCAATCAAAATTCACAAAAAGCTTCAAAATCATCAATACTGCTATGGAATAGCAGTTTTGATGGTTTTGAAGCTTGTTCTTCATACAGAGAAAATAACACGACATTTTGGAAACCAAAACAGTAACAAAATTCTGTCACCCCCGTACAAGGTTTGGATATAAATGTTGCTGGATAATACCAGCTTGGTAACCTTCAACATTTCACTTTATTTATAGCCGCTCTTTCGACTGAACTATCCTGACCAAGGCCCTGTACTAGCGGTTTAACCATATGTCATATACCGGTACATATGTTCAATCATCCTGGTAGCCTAGTGGTTAAACATGTTGGCATCACAGGTTGAAGATCTAGGGTTTGACTCCCGGCTACTCCATGTCCACCAATCAACCCAGGATGTAATAACTTGAGCAGGAAAAGATCTTTTCAGCAATTCTAACCCTGCTCGTCTACAAGTTTCTGCTGATACAGGGCCCTGGGCAGGGTGATCCTCCACTCCAACAAGAAGCGATAAAAAAATGTTGAACTATGACCTCTCCACAAGGATTAATAACTATATGGTGAATCATGACCGCCCGTAGAGACTGCAGTTCTGAAATGGGTTTTTGACAAATGGTTTACTGATTTTACTTGTGTTTGAATATTGTGGCGGGAGCTGTAACCTGTGAACCACAATGCGGCAGTAAGGTGTCCGTCAATACTCCCACATTTCATCATCTCAAACAGGATGCAAAACCGGGACCGTTAAAGATACATAGATCAATGCAGATCCCCAACACTTGACCGAATAATCTAATCTAATGGGCTAACAGAGCGCTCCTTAGGGATTAAATTATATTTTTTTTGCCAATCAGATTGCAAAGTTAAGAAACGAGCATAGTCGCCAACTCACGAAAGCCAAGATGAAAGCAGGAGATCATTCTGAAGATCTTAGAAATGCAATCGAGAAGGAACAAGAAGCTAAAGAAGAATGTGAAAATATGAGAGATGTCGTAAACTCGCTCGAAAAAGAACTTTTGGCACGAAAACATGTGATTGAGGCCGCTAACGACACAATAGTAGTGAAGGTGTATATTAAGTATTTATATCACAGTATTTAAGTATTATTAAGTATCTATGCTCATCTTCCGATTAAAAATTAAGTGATTTTTTTGTATTGATGGTCATTTGTTGTTAGCCAGACTTGCACATTGCGAATTATTCAGGCACCCAAGGTAAATGAATGCGATTGGGAGAAAGATTACCCAGAAAAGCAATATTTCAATTTTTTCACTTGTGTGAAAATTTAAATGTTGGATTTGAGCGTATCGCAATAGTAAAGTGAATTCTGTCACCTTGTTATGGGGTAGTTGTTCATTTTAACTAGTCTCGATTGGAGCTCTCCAAAATATTCATTTTGTGATTCACGAATTCATGAGTTATTCCATCGATTTTTTCAGCGCTTCAATATCAGCAGAATCAAAGGTGTTCAAGACTGTTATTCAATATAACCGAAAGCCCAATTATTTACCACCACTTAAAAGTTTTGCCTTGTTCGGTAGTTTGAAAATGGCAAAACAAAAAATGAATATTTAGATTTGAAATAAAAATTAAAAATGGCTAAAAGAAATAAATATTTTGATTTAAAATAAAAACCAATGTTTTTATATGTTATTTGAAGGAAGCTGAAATTGCAAGGTTAGAAGCAAAATTAGCTGGTATTGAGAGAGGCAAGAGAATGCAAGAATTCACATCTCGTAAGTAACAATGCACTCTTCATTTCGCATTTTCGTCAAGTCATGTTGATAATACATGTTTTTGGACATTAATTTTGTTACATCTCAAGTTTACATTTATCTTATACAGTGAAGTATTATAGAATTCTAATCATAATATATAACATCAAATGTTCCTAAAAGTTGTAGGAAAAATCATGATATTTGGCTTCATCTGACTTACAGTGGCTCGAACATTGCTATCTTCAACCAGTGATACTGGCATAGTAACCAACTATCACAGTAAAAACCCAACTTTTGATCAATTTCTAATTATTGATTTACTTTGAATTCTGAGAAAAGCCTGTCTCACAATCTATTTCACATGCTTCTGAACCACCAGAACTAAAAATATTTATCCTGTTGTTAGGGAACTTTATGGTTTTTGGATAAAAAACTTAAGCTGATATAATTTTATTTTTTTTCAAAAGCCGAGAAAACGAAACAAGTGAACCATGGACCAGAAGAACAGCCAGATTTCTTGCCGTCATTTCTAGCACCGGATAATACTGATCATGTACAGGTCAAAACAATATGGAGATCTCCGGATAAAAACAGCAAAACTAATATAAGTCCTCAACCTGCTCATGGTTCCTCTACGTTATTTTCTGGACTTGATCCAGACTCAAGCTCACTCTCTCCGAGGTGAGTCGCGAGTCACAAATGGTTGTTGATTGAATTTGCCATTTTCAGATGATTATTTTTCAATGCACTGAAAAATAGAATGTTTCAGAATCTGATTCAATAACAAAAACTAATCGGAGAATTTGATGATTGGATATTTTTTTTTGTTCCCAGCAGCAAGTTTTGTTTTGTCAAGTATGAGCAACTGATAGATCGTGCCTGAACGGCACAATCCATCAGCAGCTCATTCCCGACAAAATTAAATTTTTTATTTAAATTGTTTATTTGTATTTAAGTTTTTCTGCAACAAATGCAAGATCGAAACCAGACAAAAATATTCTTTGAAATTGTTGTCGATATATACCGAATTGTATCACAGAAATAGCTACAATTTGAACATGAAGCTGAATCCTAAATCTAAAAGTTTTAAAGGAAACTTCTCATTTATATCAAAATACATTCAGAAAAGTCAATTTCCCTTTTTTTCGGAAATCGTTGAAAAGACTGATTCATGGAATTCGATTTCAGTGAATCTTCCGAGCATCCTACACATGGTCATTTCCATTGTGCCGTTTCATACATGTTCGTTTTCATTGTGCCGCTAATTTGTCTACTCTATTTTCAGCTTGGACAATGTGGTTTTTAATCGTTTCCCTAATTAACATGGGAACAGCATCTATCCATTTTTTCAATGATTTCTATTTATTATCAAAGCTTCATCCATATTGCTGCTAGTACTAAAAGGCTGAATGTCGTTGATGATGCACTTTCAAGAGCGCTTGCAAATTCACCAAGTAAAGAACTGGATGCGACTAACATGGAGGAATCGTTATTTGCAAGGTAGACGTTTTGATATTATAGATACAGCTGGGATTTTGAATTTACTTTAAGTTTGCATAAATGTATTTACGAATGGTTAACCAATGGTCCGTGACCATATTAGGTTTATTTGGCACTATCAAGGTAATGGCATAACTTGGATATTGGGCGTTTGAAACTTTACTGCATTTAAATGCACACCATCCGTCCATAGGCTCCTAAAAAAATATATTGGGTTTTATTTAAAAAAGTAAATACTAGCCCAAGTTATATATTTTTATAACATAAAGTTCCAGAAATAAAATGTCGCTCAAGGGTTAGAGCAAAATTTAGATCACAAATCAAAGATTTTCATATGAACCTCAGATGGACCACACGTAAGCGACTCAATTCGTCAGTTGACCTTGCCTGAACAACAAAAAATATGAGCAAACCATACTCGTCTAGGACATGTATTATTTTAAGTATATTCATTCAATTAAGATTTGAACTTTGTCATATTTCACAGAGTTTTTGACAAGTCTCATGCAGTAGAACCAGACGGAAAACAACATTCTGAAATAAGATTAAGTCGTGGATCATCACGTTCTGTATCTAATGTTACACAGTTTGGTCTCGGATCGGAGTTAAAACCAGATCAATGGTAAGTTCCATGGCATATTGCCGATCGGAGTTTAATCCAAACAAGGCCGAAAGTGTCATCTGATGAGAACGAAGAGCTGCTGCAAAGGTAGTACCAAGCTGGCAGAATCTTGTTTATCGTTGGGTTTTCTAAACATGCATGCCATAATTTTCTCGTGAACCAGCTATTTCATAGCAGTATTGATGATTTTGAAACTTTTTGTACAGTTTTAATGGCTTCCAGATAGTCGAAAAATACATTTTTATCTTCTAGCAAGAGCTATATCTTGAAATATTGACAATTTGCAGGATTTTTTTTATAATTTGCAGCATGGCAGATCTTCAAGAAAGATTGCGTGCCAGTGAACAGAGACGACAAGAGGTTACATCGAAGTTACGTCAACTCAAAACCAATACAAAATCTTGATCGCGGCAGAATATCTTGACAATACGTAATGCTGTGGGGTATTTTCAGTTTTTGTCACAACTGTTCCACCTCATGCTCATCTTAGAGATGTAGAGGTTAGGGTGTGCTGAATCGAATAATTCAGAATTCGAATTGGCTAAATTTTTCGAATCTTCTATTCAAGTAATACAAAATGTTTCATTTTTAATATTACAATTTCCCCAATTTTTAAAGTCAAAAGGTTTTCAGTTTTACATCTTTGTTCCAACACGGGACCTGAGAGAAAAGATCTTTTGTCATAATAATAGGGCATTGTTAGAATCTTCTGTTTTTTGTGATCTGAATTTTCAGTTACCTTCGACTAACAATCACAATCTTTACCATGTCTTATTCTGGGCCCCTGAGAGAACAAAGTATTCACGGACGACTATTTATTTCAGTAAATCAAATGTCTCCTTTTGACAATTCTATGTCATTTATTTATCGTAACCCAATCGGAATCCTTTTCAACTGTGACCAGAGTATTTATTACATTGTTTCAATTGTTTTATAAGACGTGATTTTCATTCCTATCATACGCAGCAGTTCAATTTAGAAGAGGTTAGCTGCTTCAAATGGACACTTTCTACGTTGCATAGTTAATATTTTTCTACCTTCACGTACTAGTCTTAGAGGATTTGTCTATTTTTCATACTCAACATATTTGTAATACATAATATTCTATTGATTTCCTGAGTTATTACGCTAGTTGGAGAGCGGCGAGCGTGGCGTCTATGACAAGGGCATGATTCAGGATGAGAGCTAAAACTTGTGAATTTAGTGCTCGTAGCACAGAAGGAATGTATGCCACAGTACTAGCGCATATAACTAGTTTGACGTCTTCTAAGTTGAAAATGTAGCCAAATAAACAAGTAGCGTCTTAGTTTCTACTTAAAAAATTTTTTTGATTAACAAGGGAATAAAAGCAGAGAGTGGTTCATTTCTGATCGGAAAAACTCTCCCTGGGCGTGTTTTGTCAAGTAGGCACTGTTGGACAGCGTCGCTGATGAGCGGTCCATCAGTCGCTCATGTTTGTTACAATATTTGAATAGATTGCAACCATCATTATAGCTTAAAACATGTCTCTAATGGGGCATTTTTATGTTAGTTTGCTGCTCCACTGTTTTGAAAGCTTCTAAATGTTTTTGCCGTTGTGATAACTTTGAAGTTTACGTACAAGCAATGCGTGATACTACTAATCCATAGTGCTTCAATGAATTCAAGAATTTATGGGATATGGACGGAATCTCATTTTTATCCTTCGGGAGAGGGAAGCCGAAAATACAGCATAATGATATGGCGAACCACCACCTCTCGTTGTTCGAATCGCGGTTAAGATTTTTTAGCTTATCAGTGAAACACGGGGCACCGGTGAGGCGTCCATCACAGCTAGCCGGGCACGTATATATCAACATTAAAAAACACGAGAGCATACATATTTCTTCGATTTACGATAATTTTATCGTTTGTGCGAACCATACTTGGTATGTATGCTACAATAACTTGGAAAATATGAATATTGACTTTTCAAAACAGTTGAAGATCACAACCAAAAGATTTCAAGACTTGCGTTCCTTCACCTATAGCTTCTTCAGCTTTATGGAATGTTTTGTAGTTTGTGTACAACAATTCGGGTCATCTGCTTCAAATCGATTTGTAGATTATAAATGTGCAATGATAAAATTCTGAAGACTTCCACTTTGAATCTTCCGAAACCAAAAAAATACTTCCGAGGCAAGAGCCTGGGAAAATTCTAATTTAAAGAAGACATTCGTTAGAAAGCGAAAGTCTCGAAAACAAAGAAAAAAGTACAAAGCATACCTTGTTAATTAAGTTTTATTTCAAAATACTTTCATCCCTAACTAAGGGCATATTTATAAATTTGAAAATGTGAAACCAAATATCTTAAAAATAGATTGTGATGTAGAAAATTTTTCCCTCTAAAACTAGCAATTTTATGACTGATCTAGGTAAATTTTCAGCAGTTGTTTATGATTGTAATGAGAAAATTAAAATTTTATGCTGCAGATGTAATCCTTCCGACGAATCAAAGAGAATAAAAGAACCTCTTTGAATGAATGATTGATTAGTCAATAAATGTATTTTTTTTTCTTTCCAATAACATCTATCATCCTGTAATTCCTTGTCACATTATTGTTATTCATTAGTCATTTTTTCGCGTCCACAACTAATAAAATTATGTTTGTTCTTTGCAAAAAAATACGCCGTTACGCGCAAAGATAACCGGTTAGGTTAGCTTATGAAACTAATCCATCCAGTACTGTTGCCGGTATTTAAAACAGTGCAAAATGTCTATGTGGTCTTGAGACATCGAGGATGGCATGGCTTGATCACAGAACCTCGATAGCACGGAATCTCTTATCTCTGTAGTCATGGGTCTCTTGGGCCTGATGGTGTGACCGACTTAAATCACTTCGCAGCCTTGCGCAATATTTCATTTTCGGGGAATCCCCTCCACGTAGTACAGAGAAGAAACCCGACCAACTCGTCTCGAGACCAGTTTTCCATGGCAGATTTGTACCTACCCAAGTTTAGTTCTAGTTACATTACTGCAGTGGAATGGTGTTTTCGACTCAGAAGCACCATGATTTCGAATAAAACAAACAGTTACCGGTACGATACCGGCGGGTACAGTGCACAAATCAAGTTCAAGCTCGTACGTTGGCAGATTGGCCTGTCCCGTGTCTCGTGATCATGGTCAGTGATATTGGCGACGTTGCGTCAGAAGGAACTTTTCGCTTTATTGGTCCGATCTATAGTGTACGCTATATTGTAGCCTAGGCTAAAATACTATTGTGAAAGTTTATGATATATCTTTGCAAATAATTTTAATATTATTCACCAAAACACGGTCCTGAGTTCGAATCCTATGCGAGATGATAATATATGAGTGGGGTGCTAGACACCCTGACGATGCACTGTGTATACCCTGTACCTGTGGTTTACTTCTTAACCATTGGTTCCAGTTCCCTTCACAGTCCTTGCACTGAAACAATCTGTGAAAGATTAGGCAAAAACTTATTTTATTGAATTTCAGAATTCACTCTAAGCAAGTTCGGAAGCAGTGCCTAAAAGGCACCAACTAGTGACCACTTATAAATAGCAAAGAGCAACTCCATCATGTAGTACCAGCAACTGCACTCTCATCCCGACTTGGACTATCTGCACGATAGTTTGTGTTTCCTGCACATTCTCAGCTTAATTGTCCTGAAAAAAAAACTAAAAAAGCATAAGTAGATGTTGAAAAAAACAGAACGATATCGAAAATAAATTATTTGTGTATCAAAAGATAGATTTCATGACCCAATCATTCATTTCTAGCCACTGAAACTCAAACAGACAGAACCCGAAAATCGTGAATAAACTACAACATACCGCTAGTAAAGGACTGAAAAGCAGCCGAAGATATGAAATTATAGCATTTCAGGCACAAAAATTTATTGACTGGAGTCTAATTATATGTTTTAAAACGCAATGTAGATGTTTATGAAATCATTGCGCAACTCCAAGAATCTTCTCGGTGCTTTCTTTATTTATCAGGGCCGATAATAAATAATCATCTGCTATGTTGTTTCATTTGAATTACCTCAACGACGTGCATGAAATATGTTATGGTTCCTTAGTACACCATCTCCAATAATGTTGACGTGGAATTTGACTAAGACTAGATGTCCAGTATAAATAAATAATTTAATTTATATACCGTAATCAAAATTACTATTGAATTTGATTTCTGCAGAAATAAAAAAAAATTTAAATTTTATCATAATCATCATGTCAAAATACATTCTGGTCACTGGTGGAGCGGGATATATCGGGAGTCATACTGTTGTGGAATTGATTGAAAATGGATTCACCCCAGTTGTTGTGGATAATTGTGTAAATGCTATAAGAATTAGAGACTGTTGTGTCCCAGAAAGTATTAAAAGAGTGGAAAAAATCACTGGAAAAGATATTATTTTTCATAATGTCGATTTGTGTAACAAAGAAGCCTTGGAAAGTATATTCAAGCAGTATAACATTGTTTCTGTCATGCATTTCGCCGGATTAAAATCTGTCAATGAGTCTGTTTCCAACCCCATGACCTATTATGAAGTCAATCTAGGTGCTACTATTAACTTAATTGAGTGCATGAAAGCTCATAATGTTTTCAGTATTGTCTTCAGCAGTTCTGCTACTGTTTATGGGAGTCCTAATAGGTTGCCTGTTGATGAAACTCATCCTGTTGGTAAAGGCATAACAAATCCATATGGTAAAACAAAATATTTTATTGAAGAAATATTCCGAGATCTTGCTAAAGCTGAAACAGGATGGAAAATAATTTTGCTCCGATATTTCAATCCTGTTGGGTCACATATTTCAGGGTTAATAGGTGAAGACCCACAGGGTCCCCCTAATAACTTGATGCCATATGTGGCACAAGTTGCAATTGGCAGAAGACCGATTTTGAGCATTTTTGGTAACGATTATGAGACTCCTGATGGCACTGGTGTGAGAGATTTTATACATGTTGTTGATCTCGCGCAAGGACATATATCAGCACTAAATTATATTGACCAGATTCGTGGGTGTAAAGCTTATAACCTTGGAACAGGAAAAGGGTATTCGGTTCTTGAAGCTGTGGAAGCATTTAAGGTGGCATCTAAGAAAGATATTCCGTATCAATTTGCCCCTCGCAGACTTGGAGATTTGGGTGATGTTCACGCAGATCCAACACTCGCTAAAAAAGAATTAAAATGGACTGCAAGCCGAGATCTGCAGCAGATGTGTGCAGATTTATGGAGATGGCAAACAATGAATCCAAAAGGATATAATCCTACGAGTGAAGATTAATCGGCAAAACCAAGACAGACAAATTTTGTTCTTGAACACAATACATATGTTCATACATATTGTGATAATCTTGACAAAATAATGAATCATAGAGCTTTTGAAACATGCTTATATGTAGTTGAATTTAGCGATTAAAAGATACAAAGTCACCTGTATTGTAAGGGATGTGAATATTACGGTTCGTGCTAGTAGATCTTAATTTGAAGTTCTTTGAATAACTCAATTTAGCACAAACTATCAAACAAATCTTTATTGACTTCTATTAGCACTGACCTGAAAATTGTTTTTGATTACCTAACTGGTACTGGTATTCCAATACTGGTAATAAAATATTTGATTTCATTTTAAATTCCTGGCTTCTGTGCCCTTGTTGTTTGCATTCCGTAGTTTTTATTTTTATAAAATGTATTTGTTAGTTTTAGTTTTTCTAGCTTATGATCAATCAGCTTTACATGTTTGTTCTAAGCTATATATGTTCATGACCTTTGTATTAATAGACAACGGGAATGTAATTTTATACTATGCATAGATACAGTCTTAGTGGTTTTTATTTATTACCGTATATCTTTTTGAATGCAGAAAAATTCAATTTAGGTTCATACCCATTCAGAAATTTTTTTTTCAAGCGTTTTTTCTAAGTCCAATAATGTTATCATTCAGTTTTATTCCTGTGAAATAATGATGTATTGTACCTACATGGGTGATAGAATCCCAATGTACCAACGAATCGGATCTTCTAACTTATACAAGTATTTATAAAACTTTTGCGCGCTTGTTTGCATGTGATGCTGCTTGTCGGTTTGCTAATTGTGTGTCAGACGTGCAGTGAAAGTCATACTATAGTTTTTATTTAAGAGAGATTGGCTTCAATTTTTTTATATTCACATACAAATAGTAGAGAATTTTGGAGCCTGCGGGTTATGTTGCAGTGACAACGTGATGTAATTTTGAATTGTTTTTTACGCTAATTTAGGTACTCATGATTATTTTTTGGGTCATTATCTTAGAGAAAAGTCAAATATCATCAGCTCTGATGTGAACCAATACGAAAAATATTTTTTATTTACCTGTTGTATTATTTTGTTTTTTTGTTCGTTTATTTATTATTGCTTGATTGATGAAACTAGCTTCATTTTTAAAACATACTGGTAATAATTCATCATATTTCACAAAATATAGGCGAACCATGGTGATTAAGTCACCATTTCAGAAAACCCAACTCTTTGTATAGTGTTACAGTGACTTCCCTAACCCAGACCGCTTTGAAATTTTTGTTTTCAGCATGCTCACTGCTTCAACTAAATCAATCCTAGAGTTGTTCTTATAGTTCAATGTGAATGGTATATGAAATTCATTTTATAAAATTTCAACGTTCCATATGAATGAATGCTGATATATTTTCTGTGAAATCAATATTTCACCACTGTATAAATTGATTTAATGATGATCAAAATTGAATTACTTTTATCAGAATTTTAGAAAACTCGACTTTTGATAAGAAGTCTCTAGTGATTATTTACCGTTTCCAAGCTTTTATAATATGCTTGTGCCCAGTGCTTTACAGAATATCTATCATGGTAGCTCGCTTTTTTTGGTATGTTTACTGTACTATTGCTGCTTGTCATAGCTCTCATATATTTGAAGCAATAAATATTGTAGCTAATTATGAAAACGTCTCATGAATTTCTTTGAATGCCTCTTGTTTGGGTTTCGCTTCAAGTAAGGCTTGATGGAAGCATCGCCCAAAAAGGACTAAGGAATCCAAAGGGCAGTGGTGGTAGAAGGGAAGGGGCACCAAGAAAATTGCCTCCATTTTTTTCTGTTTGAAATTGCCATTTAAGGGAGAAAAAAACTTAGGGAACTGCCTCACCTTATATAAAACGTAGTGGAGGCAGTGGGCATGTCCCATCATCCCTGGCCCTGTCGACAGTGGCAGAGATTTAACTGGCCAAATGTAGTACCATCATCTCCAGTAAAAAGCTGGCCAAACAGGATTGGACTGACATGGTGAAGTACAGCAAGCGGCACCAGATCTGTTTGATGATGAAACTATCTACCGCTTCTTCATCTTCTTGCAACAAATAAATGCAATTGCTGATACAACATGTAATGTTCCTGGAGAAAGGTTATATGAAAGTGTAGTGAATCATAAAAGTTATACCGTAGTCTTTGAGAAACCGATACATGAATTCACAACAAAAAAACAATACATAACTACGCCTACGTCTAATCCCATGACCGGAATAGGGCTTTATGCGCCAGTAGCCGTGGTTTGTCTTGGTATAAGATGTAATCTCGTCTTTTCTTTTTCCACAAGGAAAATACTCATTTGTCATCTTAAACTGAAAATTCCATAGTCTCAATCCAGCTGCATCGAGGCGATTTTGTCATGCGCTGTCAGAATCGCTATTTTTTATACCCGGTCAGCCTAATCAGCAAAGGGTCGGAAATACTTTTCCAGCTACGCATTTCTGATCGTCCCGACGTAGGTTTCGAGTTCTGTGAGGAATGTTTGTATGAAAGAGGTGAGATGAGCTGTGAGGAGGAAGTGCACGATGGTTCACGTAAGCACTGCTTACGGCTTCCTCCACCAATCAGGTCCATGCATGGGGAAAATGGGAAATATATTGAACCAAACACCTTCACCCCGTAAGGTCGTGATGCACCGTATGATTGAGCCGTATTATCGACATTTCTCTATCGCAGGATAAAAATAAAATCCTATCCTACCCCCTTTAGAGCCGCATGCCTAAATCTTATTGGAATTCTACACCTCTCGTTAGGTTAGTTGTTTAGCCTTGGACGGTTTGTGTTTAAGATTCTTTCGTGGTAAAATTTTGTATCAAATTCTGCGTTCAGTATGCGTACCCTTTAGAAATGAACGACATAGATACATTTTGCGCGCGTCCGGCAAGTGTTTTTTACTTTCAACAAGCGTTTTGTTAAGGCTGACCCTAATGTCGTCACTATGGCGGAATTGAAGTTTACTTCATTAAATATCCAAAACAACAGTGAAATTATATTTTGTAGCTATGAACCAATTAGTAAAATCGAATAAAAGAAAGAATAGATGTTGCATTATCTTTCGATTTCTTATTAGTTTTATTTTCGTTTATAGTTATTTCTTCCATGTTTATCTTAAAATATTTTCGAGTTTTCCCGTTCTCTTACTGTATGCGAATTCGATCATATTTCTACTTGCGTCATATTTCCAAGACTATGAAAACTGTATTCTAAAAACAGTGTATGCCTTTCCACCAATTGCAAATCCATTCCTCATAAAGCTTTATTTACCATGCCTCCCGGACAGAGAAACTAGGTGCTTTATTTTTTCTATATGAAACTTGGATGACTGTTTATTGATCGCTTGTGCCTCTTAAAAGTAGTGATAAATATTGTCCTAACTGTTATCTTGTATATTTCACAAACTCTCTTGGTAATTGACGATTCAAAATAAGAAAAGAATTTAATCAGTTAGTTTGGGTTATAGGCTGAATATAAAACAAATCATCAATCTTCGATTCATATCATAATTAGGAATACGAGTTTCTTGAATGAAGTTTTTCCTCATTTGACTTTTCTATGTCCCATTCATAAATTTTTATTGTCAAGAATAAGCCACAGATGGACCGCTCTTCGGCGGCACGATCCATCAGTGGCTCATACTTAACAAAATAGGCTTGGACAAAATTTTCCAGGCTGGGAAAAGACAGTTTGAAAAAATCTTCGATAATTTGTAAATGAACGTTGTGAAATATTATCCAGGTTTTGTATTTGAAGCACATCGATTGTCTCCTTCTCTTCATTAACGCAATATTGGATTTACTTGCTTCTTGTATGTTTCTTATAGTTGACATGCCTTCGATTTCCATTACATTGGGTCTTTGCCGCCAAATTCTTCATATCGATAAAAAAAAAACAGTCTCTTTTGCCCGAGGGCTTTGGCAGTAAAGCATGGCGGATAAAATGACACTGCCAAAAATATGTTGAAAAGTCTATGTGAATATGGGGTAATCCCGCTTTTTATTTTGGTAAGCCATGCAGACATGGGTTGTCTACAAAACGCTTCTTCAATATATGGTTTATGTACGAGCTATTCTTGATGTGAAGTCAATTTGCAAACTTTTTAGTACTATAACCATTCGAAAATTCCATTAATTTGTAGCCTACTGCTTAACTATTAGTGTTGCTGCAGTTTTTTAACGGGCTATTTTCACGTGATTAATTTTACAATGACTATAGTTTTTAAATAATTTAAAAAGACTTTTGTCCAACTAGTCATTTCTTAAAACAATGAGTATGGGCAGTATAATGGTCATGGATAGATAGTTTCGCCTATCTAATTTTCGGATTTTAGTCAGTTTCTTCGCAAAAGAAGTGATGCGTACAGGAAAGCAGGGCTATGATAATTTCTTGATGAAGCAACCGACAAGAGGCTGATGTAAACCAAGTAAATTGAAAATATCGCTGGAATGAGAGCCACCATACACCTACTGCCCAATTTCAGACATTTTATTTTGTCAAGCATGCGCCACATATGGACCGCGTCTCATCGACGCGATCCATCAGTAACACATACTTAACAAAAGTTGTTTTGAGGAAAAAATTCCGATCGGGATCAATTCGTTTGCGGGAGAGGTGATGCGTGGCGTAACGCAAAATACCTGCCTAGTGATAATTTTTTGTTTCTTGGTATAAAGTCGATAGTAATCGATAGTAAAGGATACAAAATTGGGAGTAGTGTTGAGGAGAAATATACGAATAAGTTACCGCACAGTATTTTTTCTATTTCAAGTTATAATGTTTAAGGTAATGAAATAAATTAAGCTACAATCACAGATATCCGTATAGGAAATATTGACAATTCTATATTTGAGATGGAATTTATTTTTATTTTGGATTGTCTTAAATGATTTCCTTTCTTAGCAGCATCATGGTACATGACAATTCTCGACATAAAATCATGATGTTGCTGTAAAGGATACAGAGCACAATAACTTCATTCAACTAAAGTTATTCATTCATTTCATTCAATACAAAAACGCGATAATTTTCTACTGTAAACGACAATGCGCATCACCCCTATGTAATTACGTTGTACCTAACAACATATAGATCGAAATTTTCGGATGAAAAAACATGAAATTCGAAATGTTCGGAGATTGCAAAGTACTTGGAGCTAGTTTTTTAATGAGACAGTAAATAGCATGTTTATATTCTGAGTTCGAGGCAAGCTTCATAAAAGAAAAAGTATTCGGATGTAAACTGCAAGTGACTTATATTTTTCAATGCATTTTGGTAGTCTAAAATAAATAGAAAAGGTGTTCAACAAAATGCTATATCGACTCATAATATTAGCAGGATTCTTATTATGTGCAAAAGGACAAATGAGGCCGAGTGAGAGTTACACTCACTCAGCGACACTCAAGTCAGGAAATATTAAACTATACTGGAAATTCAATGACACTGATATTACGTTTGAGGTATGTAACTGTTTTAGTTTATTCTTATAAAATATTCAAGTCCTAGACTATGATTGAAACAACATTCGGAGTTGAACTCATTCAAACATTGAAGCTTAAACTACAAATGTTAGTATTTTGTGAGTTTGCGTGCTTGCATTTATTTTATTTTTATTTATAGCCCCTTCTTGAAGTGTATCACCCTGGTCAAGGCCCTGTAACGACGCCACATATAGAAGAACAGGGTTAGAATTGTTGGAAAGATATGATCTTTTTCTGTTCGGTTCAGCCTACCCAAGTTATTAAACCCTGGGTTGAGTGCTTTGGGCATGGATTAACGCTTTAACTAAGATCAGGATTAAGATCCGTCCCGGCACTGTTTGTATGCGATGATAATTTTTTTTTTCTTCTGATCGCTAGCTTTTTTCATTGGGGACGATAAAAAGGGTGATTTTAAATTCGTTACGCAAACATAAGTAACGGCACAAAAATTGCGCTGCCAATGTTTCTGATTTAACGAGGCTTTGATATAATATTATAATTCGATTCTTGGCAGATCGGAAGTAACAGACAAAAAATATATGACTATAATATAAAATTATGAAAAATTTTCTTCTTTTCTGTGATAGGTAATGGGGCAGACAACAGGTTGGATAGGAATTGGGTTTTCACCAAATGGTGCAATGACGTCATCTGATTTGTTTGCTGGATGGGTAAAGAACGGAATGGTCAAAGTCACGGTAAATATTTTTATTATATATGATCAGTGACGGATCCAGAGTTTTTGACGAGGGCGATCGTTTGTGTCGACAAATCTATGACGTCATTAGACTATTTTTTATCAAAATATTTCTGAGACATCGAGACGCTTATTCTCAGGAGTAGGGATAGAAATAGTAGCGTTTGTCTAATGATGGTATATAACATTTTGATTAAACAGGACAGACATGCCAGTGCCAATACTTTTCCTCCACTCGATCCTCAGCAAGATATTGTTGTATTGGGAGGAGAGGAATGCGATGGATGGACTATGTTTAAATTTTCACGTTCAATTGCTGCATGTGAAGAAGAATACGACAGAGAAATTACGGTATGATCGTTTATGTTATCACGACACATATTTCATTTCTCATATATCCTCTTTTTGGTAATCTCCGGAAATTTTAAAATTAAATAGAGAAAACCCGTAGATAAATAGTGGCCTGACATCGAAATAAGAAATAGGTAAACATTCTTTGTTTGGAATTTTAATAATTTCCTCTTAAGTTGTATTCAAATTTATTCATCGAAGACAATTATTCTTTTATGCTTCCAAGTAAACCTTAATCCTGTTTTGTTGTAGCACTTCGAGCACTGTACACTGCAGTAGTTATGATACTGTAGATTGTTACTGACTTTACGACACTATTTCTAATTGTCTTCCTATTCTGTCGACCAATTCTAGAAGAAGATTGACTGTCCGAGGTGTCCCTACGAACTCTTGTCGTTAGACCTAGACGGTTTCCGCATGACAGTATATTCGATGATTATAGACAATTTTATAAGAATATGAGGATTATAGAGATCAAGCTGACATCTTTTTCCACAAAAATATATAATCTGAATAAAATTATATATTTTTGTGCAAACGTGTGACGCGAAATATATTCAACAGGCAATTGTAATACTAAAAATTCATGTCATATCGTTGTGGGATCGTGAGAATTGCTATAATGTCGCACGAGAAATATTTAAGAGAATATTCTAATGGATCGTGCTTGATAATGATATATAATATCGCGACCATCATTAATGGCTTATTCTTGATTCTATACACTGGAATGTTGATCACTTAGGGTGCAATTGCCTTTGGCTACATTGTCACTGATGGATCACTAAGCTAACACGCGGTCCATCTCTGAATTATATGTAGCAAAAAAAATTGAAGAAACTATTGTTATTATACAGAGTGACACACAGAGATTAATTTGGGCGTATGGAGATAGCGACCCAGTTGGGGATGATCTTGTTTTGTCTGATGATTACCATGGGACGAAGAGAGGTAAGCTAATTTCTAATGCTTGAATTTTTATGAGCCACTTTCGGGGCATTTCAAAAGTAGGTACTTTTCAGGCAAATTCTAAATAACGAGTTTCCTACCCAAACCAGGTCGGATATATTTCCTGGTAATATTTCACAAAATCAAACCGCCAAAGATGATTTTTGAAGTTTAGTTTGATTTTTTGAAACTTGTACCATTATCATTATATTCTGAAGTGACTGAAGGCACACCATTTAGGAACGAAACAACGTTGACAATTCTTTTATTTAATATTTATTCGTATTTAAAACTTAACGATCTTGCTACGAAGTTAAAAGTATTTCATTTATATTTTCCTGGTTATTATTCTAAATTATATATTGTCATCCACTCATTCCTGAGTTCAAATCCCGTAACGGATGATTATATGCGAGAGATCTGCTGGACGACTCACCGGAGTACGGTGGTTCGCGTGAGCGCTGCTTACGGCTTCCTTCACCAAATATGTCCATGCGCAGGAATAATGAGTAAATGTTAAGCCAAAACCTTCACTCACAATTCGGCACAATTCTGGTAGCTGCACGAAAGGTCGTGGTTCGCCATATGGTTAAGCCGTATTCTCGGCTTTCATCTCCCGCAGGATAAAAATGAATTTCTATTTTATACTATTTTAAATGTATCTAATTTTGAATTATCCACTTTTGACATAATCTCCAGCCATTGTCTTCTGATAAATAAGGATCTGTGTTTTTTTTTCATTGAATTATTTTTGCCAATTACTAAATGACAAATTCCCAGTCAGTCAAAAATATTATCAAAACATGTTTTGTAAAGTATGAGTGACCGATGGATCGCGCCGTTTTAAATAGATTTGAAGGTTAAAAACCTAATTGACAATTAGATAAATTCACCTATGCTACCCAATTTACTATGTAAAGTTTCAGATAGAAAACTCGGTAAAAGGTAATGTAGGTAAATCAGTTTTTAAGTCGTTTAAAATTGATACAGAGACATCCAAATAAACCAGCTTTATCAAACTCAATTTGTAAAGATTTTTTACATATATATATAATAACATTCATACCATTTTCGAATTAACATCAGTCAGAAAGTTTTGTTTGGTGATTTCCAATGGATCGCGCTACCTATATTCCAATAATTGGCACTCCAGAATCGCCAAATGGATTTGACCAGTAATCCAGTCCCGATGTGTCATCGAATTCTGTCTTAAATGTGGGCTAGAGCTGGACATAGGCACATTCGTTGGTCACTAAATTAAATTTAAGATAAAACATCTTGAGTTTCTTTCTAAAGGTGCGGAAAGTTTGTACTTCCTGCAATCACCGGAAACTCCTACTGACTTACCTGTTGGACCAACTTACGAAACATTTGATATTGTTGTATCAGAATTTGCACTACCTGCTGAGGATACTTATTATAATTGCAAATTATTTAAACTTCCTACGTTTTCAAAGATACATCATGTTGTAAAGGTAAATTTTGATAAGGAGTTGTGTGTGAGTTGTTCGTTGATTGTGTGGTGTAATCTATGGTGTATACAAATAGACTCGACGTAGGCTAATCAAGGCGGGTACTACTTACCGCATTCTATTATATAATTTTTTCCTCTTACAGTGCAGTTGCTGGTAATACATTTTGTAGTAGTTTTTTCTCATATCAGTGGAAGTTGGTTTCCTGTGGACGTTGCTGCAGTCAGCTATTCAAGTTTTACTTCTCCCAAAGCTCCATCTCAAATTAGATTTTTTATCAAAACAAATTATTTACATACCTTCCGTATGTAATGTCAACAACTCCAACTTCTTTTTTTCAGTTTGAACCAGTCGTTCAAGAAGGAAATGAGTTATACGTTCATCATATGCTACTTTATAGATGTGGAGACGTTTTGCAGGTACGAAACAAGTTTTGTTAAGTATGGTTCATTGATGAATCGTCAACGCGGTGGGGTACATCTGGGCCTGATGCTCAACAAATAAATAGGAATTTACTAATAGTAGAATAAAATATTTGGCAAAGATATTTGCACGACGGTCAATAGTGCATTTCGAAAATTTAAAAAATTGGCTCACCACTAGCTGATTTATCAACCCAAAGTACGTGCCAGACGCTCAAAAATGGTTAAATATCGGAAATAACTATTTTTTTCCAATTTCCTACGTTTTAAGCAATTCAATAGGCCATTCTGTTATTATTTATCGAGAGATGCAAAGGCATCATTCCTTCTCCCAACTTCATACGCAAGTGGCGACTATGTTATAATAAACTGTAGCAAAATTTACTGAAAGTTGAAAAAAACATTTTTGACGAATCTGCGCAAAAATACGTGAGAAATAAGCGATTTCATCTTCTATTTTTTGTTATAGTTAAAAGTAGCCTCAAATCGTTTAAAATGATCCAAAATCATAATTAAAATTGATGTAAATAAATTTTAACAATAGATAGTATTGTTCAAACTTTTATTTTCATATAATTCAGAACGATACTGAACTTGGGTTAGATGCACGTTGCTACACTCCAAACATGGCACATTTTCCGACATGCACTGTAATTATTGCAATGTGGGCAATCGGAGGTGGGGTAAGTTATGAAAATTTATTTTTATTTATTTGAGAAATTTCAAATGAAATGAAGTAATATTTGTCGGGCGCGATGGCCCATCGTTTATCATCGCCCAATACTGAACACAGGGCGTAATAACTAGGGCAGTTCCGACAGACCAATAAAGGGTAGCTGATATAGGGCCTGGTTCAGGGTGATGTACTCAAAGTGGCTACAGAAAATCTTATATTTTCTGAATGTATATAAATCTAGACTAAAACGTACTCTATTTCATGCAACATCCAGTAGAGTATATTTCATGGCATATTCCAGAAACGACGAAATACCATCGCAATCAAAACATATGAGGGAATGTTTTCTTATGGGTATACCACTGAACGTAAAATATTATTGTTCTATTCATTTGAATGTTTTCGTCAAATATAGGACATGATTTATCCGTATGAAGTTGGATTCTCAGTTGGAGGAGAAAATGACCCGACATATGTTTTATTGGAGACGCATTACGACAACCCCAGATTAGAATCAGGTAAAGATAAAGTATTTGGGGATAAAAGTTTGAGATCATGGATTAGCATGAGTTTCATGTTTTTATTTTAAAATATTTTCCCAACTAAATGGAAATATAACTAATGTTATCACTGCGATTCGAAATGCTGGTAATAGAATATGTATGCCTTTGAATCAATTTCTGGATTTTTTTTTAAAACAAACCGACTAACGGTCATTCACATGACAGAAATCCTTTCTACAAAATGTAGTAACTCACAAAAAAGAATGATGTGATGCTGGATGTGGTTTTTGCGCTGGTTAACCACGGGTATATTGTCCGTCCGGAATGCCGGTGGTCCCATGGTCAGCTGTTTTACCACCAAACGAGCTTTTCAATAGGCGTTTAGCGAACTGCCGAAACGTGGAATAGATATGTCTCTATGTATTTATTTGAAAAATGGATGCTTTCAACTTTGTACTTTGCCATCATCGAGAGTGACTCCTCCCAACCTATTTTTCATTCAGATGTTGTTGATAATTCTGGTTTGCGATTTACCTACACATCGACATTACGGCAATACGATATTGGAGTCTTGGAAACGGGGGCTGCGATATACGGACCTGATCATTTCATTCCACCCGGAGCAGAGAGCTTTACAAGCATTGGACATTGCACACCTGAATGCATGGAAAATGTGAGTATTGTTGCGAAATTAAGACTTAGATAGGTGGAAGGTTTGAATCTCTGCAGCTGCAACAATTCTAGTATGAAAGATGTGTCTGCTTATGTTGTTTTACATCAACCATTGATGACATCAATTGTTCATATTTGACGACATTAAGATATAAAATAAATGCACAATATATTTCGATTTGCAGATTACGATAGAAAAAAAAAAGAAAGCGCAACAAACGCATCTTTTTATTATTATTTTCTAATCTTGGTTCCTCAAAATTGTGTTTCAATCAAAATATTTCATGGCTGTGGGCCACCTAATAAAGTGGACTATTTAAATTTAGATCGGTTATTTCAATTTTTTTTCTTCGTTTTGCATTTGTGTTCAATTATCGAGTATAAAGTTCAGAAAATTAAAACTGATTCGAAAATACCACAACTTTGATGATAAAGCACAATGCTTAAAAAGGGAATAGTAGTAACGCATTAAAGACGTAAAAAGTTTTTTTAACGTCATCTATGATTCCCAGTTAGCTCAATCGCTAAAGCGTTGGCAATGCGCTTTGAGCTGCGCACCTCTGATCGTCCCGACGTAAGCTCGAATCCCGCGTGAAATAATTATATGCTACAGACCTGTTCGAAGATTCGCCGGTGTGCGGTGGTTCACGTAAGCATCGCTTACGGATTCTTCCACCAACCAGGTTCGTGTACAAGAAAAATGAGATATATATTGAGCCAAAAATCTTCACACCGATTTGTAACTGGTGTTTGCACGACAGGTCGTGGTTTATCATATGGTTAGTCCGTTTCCCGGTCTTTCTCTCCCGCAGAATAGAATGAAAAAAATTCTGTCCCATCTTTGTTGTACAAGATTACTTCTGCGGCATGATAAAGATGCCACTAAACATTTGCTATATCAAATATTGCTTTATTACAGAGAATGACAGCATCAGGAGTCGAAAACATCACTGTGTTTAGCGTTGCATTGCATTCACATCTTGCAGGAAGAGCTTTAAGGCTGAGGCACATTAGGTGAGTGTCTTGAAACAAGTTTAATATTTTTTAATATGAAGTTCTTGTTGAGAATGGGTGCCTTGACCTTAGAAAGAGCCTTAAATAGAGATAGCACTTTTTGCATTGATTGGGATATATAATATCCCAATCAATTCTAAAAGTGGTATCCCTATTTCTGATTCGGATGATTCGATCTCATTTGTGAGGCGAGGTATAATTCGCTGAGGGTTTTCGAAAAAATAATTCAGAAAATTTTCGCCGTTGAGTTGAGAAAGCAACGATCAAGACTTGATAAAACATTTTGATGATCAAATTGAAAATTAACATTCATTTCCGATTAGAATCAGTTTTGTCAATAAATTCTTTAATTTTTTTTTATATATTTATAGAGGTGGAGTTGAACTTCCGTACCTTGCTGCTGATGACAGTTACGATTTTAACTACCAGGATACCAGGACAGTACATCCTCCTGTTGTTGTCAAAAACACAGATCATTTGCAGATGGAATGTGTGTATAATACTCAAGATAGAGACATTGTTACAGAGGTATTATTTTTTCATTGGAAGTTCGATCTGAGCAAGGACCAAAGCGGTCGTCGTAAAGCACTAATTACGACCACTCATGTGGCAAAAATCTACATAACATCTAAAACCAGAAACTGCACTCTAAGCCGAAAACATGGTTGATCCACTGTTATAATAGGATACAATGAGTGATATTTGATCCGAACGATTGTAAAATATCTTCTATTTCTTTATTCATACCCCTTTAGTCGCCTTTAGACGCAGAAAAATCATTGCGGCAATTCGAAAACTCGAATTTATTTGCGCCTCGAACTCAATCAAAAGTTTGTTTTTGTTGGGCATGGTTCCCAGATAAAGATCGCACCATGGCAGCGTTATACATCAATGACCCATACTTGTTGAAAATGTGGCAAAAACCGAGTTTTTTAACTTGATTGTCAAATTTTATAAAAAAAAATGTTGATTTTTTACTCCATATTTACATCGCACATTTTTTTTCAAATTTTGTGCTCGTCTTTAACTGGCATTTTATATATTATGTCACAGTTTTGAAAGATCTGAATGCTATTGCATGATTCCTATTTGTTATGTTTTTCAGGCCGGACTAGGTACAAAACAAGAGATGTGTCTGGCGTTCGTTTTCTATTATCCCAGACTTGATTGGGGATATTGTTTGTCATCCGTATCACATCACGATGTTTGGCCAGAATTTGGAATTAATATGAAAGATGTTAAAAAGTGGGTGATAAGAATCAAACCTATACATATTTTGAGAAATCAACGATTTCTTTGGTGTTGAAAAAACCGATTTAAATCATCGAAATTTGGGTGTAACCCCCGTTTTCCTTGTTTCAAATTCCCCAAGATTATTAATAAAATATTTTCGCCGAACATTTAGTCGTTGAAGAAGGAATATTTTTCTCAACTATGCAGTGAGCGGAGCGGATCTCTCCTGAGCGATGATGGATCAACTACCACCTGCACGCTTATTTTTAGTCTTATTTTACAACACGCAGGAAATATGTTTGGATAATTCCAAACCAACTTCTCCTGGACCAGTGTGTCATAATCATTGGTAAACAACCTAATCAAAGATATTATACATTTTGTTAAGTATCGGTCAATGATTAAACGCATCGACGAGAAGCGGTCCATCAGTGACCTAAACTTCAGAAAATATCCGAGACAATCTTCTTCTGGATGAGTATAAATCCATCGGTGATCGCTAGTTCACAAATTCCAATCTAAAAAATTGTCTGATCTTGAAGATAATTCTGTCAGGCACCAATAAGAAAGCATAGTAGAGTAATGGATCTACTCATAAATTTTTAATACAGAACCGGTGAAAATGTGGACAGTATGACCTCTTACACACTCACTGCGCCTCCAGAAGTTGCTGGACAAACTGTATTAGAATATATGAGCAATGTAAGTATAACTGATGTATCCATTTTATTACTGTTGATTTTCGCAAAAAGAATTGACGTATGATCACTTTCAAAGTTCAACTTCCTCAATGACAGAAAATTTTCGGTAGCGATTCTAACCCGATTCGAATAGCATCTGCTTCTTGAATAACCGAATCGAATTGCCTAGCTCTGTTAACAATACTCGAATTTATATACTAAATGGATCCTTGAAGCTCCTGTGATATCAGCTTGCATTACTGCAATATTGATGGGAAGTTTATGTTTATGCGATGAGAGGGAAACACCTTTATAGGGTGGAGCAAAAGAGGTCGAAAAAATGAATGGCCGAAAAATAGTTTTTTAGAACTATATATCGACAGGGGTAGCCAAGGTTGGCTCTTTGTCCTGTAAATCATATTGACGAATTTTGTCAATTGTAGTCAAGGTCTTTTCCGAACCCGGGTGGGATAAATATTTGCACCGTTTTGTTCGCGCACGTAACTAGACTAACCACATGGCGATCCCATCTATTTCAAATTTAGGATACAAAAATGCAAAAATCATCTTTGATATCTGCTTCGTTGAAGAGTTCGTTATATGGTAAAACTGTTCTTGTTTGAGCCTTGATTTTTACTCTACTGTTAAAACCAGTAAACCAACTTACCAGATAAATAGACTAAAAACTTTAAAGATCGCCCAAATAATGTAGTCTAGGGATCGATTCTAATGCCTCTCAATCAGAAATTTAATTTTGCTAAGCACGCGCCACGGACCACATTAGTAACCTTACTCAACAAAACATCGTTTGATCAATTTTTTCCTTACCGGGCTGGTGTAAGTGTTCAATAGGAATCGCACATATGTCAGGCGTTCCATCAGATATTTATATATATATTTTTAGATTGGATGGACTGAAGAAATTATTGAAAATTTTGAAAAAGAATATAATGCAGCACAGCACTATCAAGTTTGCACCCAAGTAAATCGCAGCAAAGTGGTAAGTTTTGTACATGTGGGCTGTAGAATTGCGCTAACGTAGGATAGGATAAGAATTCATTTTTATCCTGCGGGAGAGTAAAGCCGAGAACATGGATTGCCCGTATGGCGAACCACGACTTCCCGTGCAGACACCAGTTCCGAATCGGGGGAGAAGGTTTTGGCTTAACACTTTTACTCATTTCCCTGTGCATGGACATCCCTCATATAATCATCCCTCACGGGATTCGGAACTGGGACGTCATAGGGATACGTAGCTCGAAGCGCATTACCAAGGCGTTACCAATTGAGTTAAGCGGGCATAAGAGAGATATAAAATGACGCGAATAAGTGCTGGATGGTGCTATAGTTATGGATGCCACTTATTGCAGCGGTTAAGTTCTGATTGAAACGTTTTTTCAATAGGAGTGCATATATATAGTTCTTTTTCACAGGATTGGCCGCTTGTCTTTTCTGTTCTGGTTTTGCTACTCGATTGATTTGCGATGAAAAAAGGAAGCAGCTTTCTAACGACAGTTTTAGGTGTTGAATTCTGTCGTCTACTTCACTTTTTCGAGTGATTAATATTTAGCTGTTTAGGACGCAAAAAAAATATTTAGTCTCAAATCCAAACAAAATTTACTTTCAGACTATCACAGATTTTGATGTTATGGATATCACCGTACCATACGAAGTGCCCAGAAAAACTTGTTCCGAAACGAGGGCAAAGTTATCTGAAACACCTGAAACAAAGGAAGTATGCTCCGAAGTGACCACTAGTCCATCAAGCGAAGAAACGACAAGTGGAAGTCCAGCATTGAAAATTTGCCTCAATGCGTGTATTATTGCACTTTTGTGCGGGTTCATTATGAATTTTGAATGATCCGTTTACTGTGAAAGATCTTAACATACTTGTTGACAGATATCCCTCACAATGGTATTAACGAAAATAATGAATTTATTAAAATTATATTAACGTCAACAGATGGTAGGCTACTTATTATCAATATTTTTTGTAGACGCTCATTTAAGTGAATGACCCTGAGTCCGAAAATATACACTGAACATGTTTTACTAAGCACTGATGGATACATCAGTGGCTCATGCTTAACAAAGTAAATTTTCTGATTGGCACTCCAATGTCCAATGTTTTTGAAACACAGACGTCGTACCTTCAAATAATAATATAATAATAATAGCAATTGCAATCGTAGAATCAAACTTAGCTCCCAACGATCTGAAGGTTAGTACCCGGCAGGATGTGGTTTAGCGTTTTATGATGTGATATTCAATGATTATAAATGGCATTACCTCATCGGAAAAATTTTATCCTGTTTGTCCGCGCCACTGATGGATTGCGCTTTAGTTGAGGTTACAAGCAGTAGCGAATACATTTTTCGTTATAAAAGTTGGTTGTAAAGTTATAATTTGTTGAACATGATTTACAAGGATAGCATGCCCATTTAAACACACGTGTGTGTACCACAGCTCGTCCAAAAAGTTTGACGCCTATTACACGGTTCGATTTTGTAGGTACGGATTAGTACACATATCCCGCCTATTATGAACAAAAATCAATGGATAAGTGAATCCACTCTTTTACCAATTTTTTTCACTCATTCCTTAGTAATGCGTTGGGTATAAATTATACAAACATGTATATTAATCTTAACTTTATTTCTCATACTTATCAACTTATATCGATCAATTGATATTTACACATTATTTCGTTGAGGTAACTCATATTTTAAAACATTCAATAAAAACATTGAACACTGGACTTGTTGCAAAGATACTTTCATAAACGTATTTGTATACTTGGAGTCATTGAAGTATATTATAAACTTATACAGTTCTTGTAGACGCGTGCCTCAGCATTGCCCATTGTAAGGGGTCACAGACAGAAACAATGAGTTTTTAGAGGATTTACCATTGTCCAGGGTAGATATCAAGCATTGTACTTTATTGCAAATCAAAATTTCGTTTCATTTATAGCACTTCTTTGTATTTTGCACGAAGCGAATTCAAGGGAAACAATTTTACAGCGTTACCGTTACGATGCGAAACTACCGTACGCTTGCGCTGTATATGTTACTGTATTTCGACGGAGTTGCGATATCGGCACGGACTTACGGTATTTTTCGAAGTCTCTGGTAAGGCTATAGGTAGTGCATCTGCCACGAAGCAGTGCACGGAAGATAATAGGGAAGTTAGAATTCTGAAAAGATTACTTCGTAGATTACTGTAGCATCTTAACCCCTGGTCAGAAACTCTGTATACATGTTCAACGATTGGAAGAGATGTTTCGGATTGAAAACAGATGAACAAATAAATAAACAATCATATTGATTTTAATGGCGTTACGTCAAAAACAGGCGAGTCATTCGCTCTCCTCAGATTATGATATTTTTTTTCCATTTGGGTGCTCAAATCAAACAAGAACCACCGACCGATGGTGTCCTCGTTATATGCTCCATTTATGATGTCTCATGATCGATAAATCCTAGTTTTAGATTATATTGTCAGCCGTTTTTGACAACGAATTTCGAGACGCTCAAAATAATAACATTATTTACAACCTGTCATAAAAATGCACGTAAGAGACTCAAGTACTTTTATAAATAGATTCTTCGATACTATTAAAACTCCAGATAACCGTACTAAGAGCCAAAAGAAAGTGTATGATGTGATCGAAAGAAATCATTCAGTGTGTAGAATTACAATGTCATTTGTACCGAATCGTTCACAAGAAACTTGTTTATCTCGACAAGACAACCCCTCGTGCAGTGAGAAGGGAAACGAAAAAATTATAAGGTAAATTTAAATGAATCAATAATTTCATATATTGGTTCATTTCCTTCGTTTGGGATCGACTCCACGAAGTTATCTGGACAAACTAGTTTCAATTTTAACAAACTGCCATCTTTTCATTTCACGAAATTGTAAGCTTACAATTTCGTGAAATGAATTGATGGTAGTTTTTCTGTTTTATATACAGCTGGTATCTCAATTTTTTGATAGAATTTACACCAAAATATATTTCAGAAAAACAAAATACCATCTCTTTTGCAAAAAATACCGAAGACGGAAAAATCTAGGCTTTCGAAAATGACTTGAAATAAATTTCAAAAAGTAATTTTTTTTGAACTACAGAAAAGCGGTATCGTGTTCAACTGTGTGTCCAGCAACGGAGAGAGCAATGTTCAAGAGGATGAACAAATTTATCAAAACATATGGAGTTTTACACAAAGTGAGTTTGTTTAACAACAACAACTAGAAATATTACAGACCGACGTAGTTAAATACTATGAATGGGTTGCAGTTGTTGTTGAAAAGTCAAAAGTTTTCGGTTCAGCAATGTCTACTCAAATGAAATCCTAGGATGAAACTATTCGAGTGAGTTACCGTGAGTGAGTTTTTATAGCTATTGTTTGACACTATTGGCCATTGCGAAATTTGGTGGCCCATTTAAAAATACTATCTGGTATGTCACACCATGATTTAGTTACATTGCAGCGCGGTCCATTAGTGACTCATTTCCAACAAATTAACAAGGTAGTCAAATTGATTTTCAGGCATTAAGCATTGGCTTTTCGTGTTTGAATTTTATTCAATTGCCCTCTATAAACTAATTTACAATCCTGCAATCCTTAAGAATCAATAGTTGGTTAAAAAGACGTTCGAGTAAAGTTGATGAAATCAGACAAGATTCCTTCATTGTTCGAATGAACGGTCCTTCGGCAAGCTTATCTCTTTCCGATGATTCATCGTCTGCAGAAAGGTAAAGCATTTATAGATGTTACTGTGCGCATAATTATTGTCCCAGCGTTAATTTTTAAACTATTTAACAATTCGCATACAATTTTGGACTTTTCCGTACCCTTCAACGCTTGTATAACTCTTTAGGGCTTAGGCTTTGCGTAGGACATATGTGTTTTTCATTTGTTTTATTTTAGCGTTGAAGCGCTTAGATGTAGATTAGAAGATCCTTGCCATTTTAGCGGCAGGTTAGTCGGTTTATTTAATATTGTGTAAAAGTCACGAAGCATATTTTGAGAAAAATTATTTGTATTTTATTATATTGAGTATGAATAATTGGATCCTGAGAAGGGAAATTTTGGGAATAATATTTCTTATTGACAAAAACGTAAATCTTCCCATAAACGCTAATGTTTTGAGTATTCACTATTCGTACATTTTTGTTAATATATTACGTTTTTGTTCAGAAAAGTTGTTGAAAGTAGAAAAAGAAAACATTGGATTATCGATCCAGCCGAAGAATTTTATTTCTGGTGGTTGATATTTGTCACATTAGCTATAAAATACAACACATGTTTTGTGATAGCTAGATCATGCTTTCCTGATTTACAAAATGGATATTTTCAACTGTGGTTCACGCTGGATTATGTTTGTGATGCGATTTATATATGTGATATGATCGTTAAATTAAAAACAGGTAAAAAAAATTTTAAAATATATTTATATATATACGGACAGTGGACAGTTAGGAGGACAATGCGTTTATTTATAATAGGCCGACACAAATAAAAGCAAGGCCTGTGAGGGCGAAATCCGAGGGTGCAGGAGGGGAAGGTTTTTAATGGAGAAATAACTGACTTGAGTTGCCAAGCACAAGCATGTACTGCGAAAAAGTTGCCTTGATTAATTCTGTGCCCTAAAATGTTATTTTTATAATAGGCAATAAAACAGAAATGTCCAATGTGCCGAAGCACTTTAATAACCCCCCATATCGACCATCATCTAACTTCTGTTCATTTTATCGGAATACTATAGTAACAAACGCTGAAACGTTCATGAGACGGTTTTATACTAAGATATTTTATACCAGCTCGGATGTCTGTCCAGAGATTTGATATTGTTGAGCGTGTGCCACTGAATGAATGCCATATGGCCAATTTTACAATTTTATAGCATCAAATCTCGATATTGGCGTTAATGTCTTTATATAAAGTAAAAATTTCACATGCCGCCGAGATTGAAAAAATTCTATTCACAGGATTTTTAGAGCAAGGCTTGTTGGTGAAAGATAAAGCACGTTTACGGCAACGATATCAAAAAAGTTGGCAATTTAAATTCGATGTTCTATCAATTTTACCAACCGATATTTTCTACATATATACCGGTACAAATATATCAATATGCAGGTATGTTATAAGTTATATATTTGACAATCTCAAATAGTTCTTGGCATATTGGAAATTAACTGTGTTAGTTGACGTATAGAATCATTTTCGACAAACAATAATTTTTTGTTTGCTTTTACGCCAAATTGTTGATTTAAAAAAAATCACGAAAAATTTTCGCAATGAACAGACCTATCTTCGGACCTGTGGACCTCATAATATTTCTTTCGTTATATATTAATATATAATATACAGCATTATCTTTCATAAAGCAATATATTTTCATCACAGATTGAATCGAATTCTCCGAATATCACGCGCATTCGAATTTTTCGAACGTGCGGAAACAAGAATTTCGTGTCCGAACATCTTTAGAATATCTGTATTAGTCTTGTATATAGTTGTCATCATTCACTGGAACGCATGTATATATTTTGCAATATCAAGTGCAATCGGGTAAGAATATGTTACATAAGTTTGCTAATAATGACATTGCCTTGAAAAGGCGCGATAAATTTGCTGTTCGTTTTTAAGTAATTGAATATTTCCAAGATTCGAAACCGCCTTGTTGATGCGATAAATGCCCATGAGTATGGGCTGCTGATGGACGCACCTTGGCGGTGCGTTCCATCAACAGCCCATAATTGTCGATTTTGAAGCTTCATTTCAATACTTTTTTTAAATTACTGTGAGAGAGCGGTGATCTTACTGCACTTTTCTTACAACATCAGATACTACTTAACGGATGTCAATTCGTCAAAGGGGATGTCAGAATCCGAATTAGTTCACGTACATAACCTATTTGAATCAAACACATTTTCTTTTCTTCAATTCGGCTTCCAGCAGTTCATAGGTCATGCTGCAATAATATACATATTTAAAATTATAATAAAAAAATTGGTTATACTTAATCGGAAAATGATTATTTTCAGGAGTGAAATAAAGGATGTAGTGTCAAATTTTAGGGATGAGACTTTCCAACTTAAACCATTTGAATCAGAGGAAGAAAATTATAATGATCCTCCAACAAAAGAAATAAACTTCAATTTTGTCACTAGCTATTTTTATTAACTTAAATAGGTTTCCGAAAGATTCTGTATGAAATGCGAATATTGATGAAAAAAGTTCGTAAAAGTGGCAACTCTACGAGATTTAGAATAGTCCTAATGTATTTTCTGCGTGTTGTAAGAGGCGATTAAGAAGAAGCAAAAAAGTGTTAGCTTTACCCTCGCCCAGGGCAGGTACCACTCACTGTACGAATGCCATTTTGAATCCTTACAAAACGCTTGGTTTTTTATCAGATTGCTTTGGGCTCCAAAAAAAAACTTGTGCTAAAAATTATGTTTTAATTTTTCATTGCATTTTCTAAGGTTTGGATCAGATAGATGGGTGTACCCGAATGTAACAGAATATCCATTCAACACTTTATCCAGAAAATATATTTATAGTATGTATTGGTCAACTATCACTCTCACAACCATCGGTGAAACGCCTACACCAGTGCATGATGTGGAATATTTATTTCAGGTATGTGTACTTTGTATTGAAGGACTTTTGACTTTAGAATCAAGTATATTTTCTTAAATACATATGATTAATCGAATCAAAATTACTTTCCGTAAAATATATTGTTTTGATTACATATGACAACCGAATATTTTACGATTTAGCAAATAAAATCTCTATCTAAAATAAATCTCGAGTAAAAAGTATTAATAAAGTTCCTTTTTGTTATTAAAATTCACTCTGAGCAAGGCCCGAAGTGCCTAAAAGGAACCGTCTAACGGCCACTTGGATGCGAGGACCTACTAAAAGATGTAGTACGAGCAACTTCACTCAGGAAACTGAACCACTATGGCAAAGTTCAGTGAGTGGTATCTGCCTGGACGATGATGAAACCATCTGTACTTCTTTGCTTCTTTTTAGTCGCCCTTTATGGCACGCAGAAAATAAGTCAGGACTTTTCCAAAGCCCATAACTACTAGGGATTCTAGAAAAAATCTATTTGTCTATTGCAATATATAATTTTGTTTCAACCGAACTTTTAAAACTTTTCATCGTTATTTTGCTTATGTATATTATTGCTGCATGAATATTATTATTTTAGTGAATTCAATTTCATTTTTCGTTGCTTGAAACGCATATTATTGCGTCAAGTCGCTGTTTCGTTTTCAGCTAGCGCTTGGAACGCTGCTGTTGTGCAGATAGAAAGATACCATAAAGACGTATAAGATCTTTTAAATATTAACTTATATATTAATATACATTGCTATTTAATTTTATTAATATTTTTACAGATTTTTGATTTTCTTATCGGTGTTTTGATATTTGCCGCAATCGTCGGTAATGTGGGATCGATGATCAGTAATATGAACGCTACTAAAACTGAATTTCGAAATAGAATGGACGCTGTCAAACAATACATGCAGGTGAGCTTGTGGATAAATACAACTAACTGTACTCCACCATAAAGATTTAGATTTATATATAGAATGTTGGCTTAGGGTGTATTTACCTGTTTTACATTTTATGTTGTCATCTATCTGGTGGCGGATGGTCGGTTCTCATTGCGCTCTATTCCAGTCAGAAATAGTATTTTATCAAGCATGAGTCACGGATGGACCGCGTCTCATCGACGCGATCCATCAGTGAAACATACTTGGCAAGAATTTTTTCAGATATTTGCAATCTTGCTAAGATATTTTAGTTCAATTGTGTTCAATAATAATGTTTTCTTGATTGTGATCCATTGATGGATCGCAGTGATGAAGCGAATAATAACACACAATTGCAATTGGTCTAGAGGACGTGGACTAACTACTTATCCTTCATCTGTGCCTCTGTGTTTGCGAATCCGTATGTGGTAAACGTAGGGATACAGTAGAAGGGAAGCTATGACTAACTAGAGAGGTTTTCAGAGTCCTGCTTCACACTTGCACAAAAATATAAATACATACTAGAAATATACTTGTAATTTTGTGTTAGAGTACTATCTAATTAAACCATTCTTGAGACACTCATTTTCTATTTGATATACCAAGGAAAGTATTTTATGTCATTAATGTCATTTTATGTCTGATTATTCCTCTTTTTACTTTAGTTTCGTGAAGTCAACAGTTCTCTCCAACAGCGAGTAATAAAGTGGTTTGATTATTTACGGACAAATAAGAAATCATCAGACGAACGTAAAATTTTATCAACTTTACCAGACAAACTCCGAGCGGAAATTGCAATTAACATTCATTTGGACACTCTCAAAAGAGTTACTCTCTTCCGAGTACGATTAAAACTTTTACTTATTTAATCGTTTTAATTTGTTTGAGAACAGGCTTACTCGAGATCGGTAATTGAGTACTTCATTTGTCAACTCAATCAACTTAACAAAACACAAAAAACGAAACAAGGCTGGTGGACATGCTAGGGAACAGACATAATCCTCCCGGACAAAATCCCTCCCCCCATGGGAAAACAGGGAGAACAATATCCCCTGGAGAAAATCACCCACTTCAAAAAATACTAGCGGACAATATCACCCCCCCCCCCCCCCCCCCCCCCCCCCCCCATAAGGTTCTTTGAAGGTATTATTTCTATACAGAATGTATACATTAGCAAATATGGAAGTATAGTTTTCGGGGAACCTTAGCAGTTGGGGGGTTGGTGTTACAGACATCCTATTTTTCCAAGGGAGGATTTTTTCCGTTTTTTTTGTCCTACACCCCTACGTTTGCACATGACCAACAGGGCAAATAATATAAGAATTGATGCTATTTTTCCTTTTATTTTTCGTCAAATATGTCTACGTAAAAGCATTCAATAGTTGTTCTAAAATTTAATTTTGTCATTATTTGTTTGTTTTAGGATTGTGAACCTGGATTACTAGTTGAACTGGTTTTGAAATTGACTCCACAAGTATTTAGTCCAGGAGAATACATCTGCCGGAAAGGCGACATCGGTAAAGAAATGTACATCGTGAAGGAAGGTCCGTATTGCATCTTGTTCACGCAAATACGTCTGTGTACACATACATGACAATGACCTGTGTACACATACGTACACATATGCCTATGTCACATTACATTCACTTGTTTGTGATATTTCTCTTGGACGACGATTGCAACTTTTTAATTCGTTACGGATTAAATTGTTCTCAACTCGAAGAGGAGGATGCCATTACAAATATTTTATTTGCGTCAAGCATGAGGCACAGATGAAGCGCGTCTCGTCGACGCGATCCATCAGTGACCCATACTTGACAAGGCTTACCCAAGCTTTTCCTTGAACTATCTGATTTATTTATCATGAGTTGAATCAAATGCAATATTAACATATGGCAGGTATACAATTTAGCACAATCAAATACAAATATAATAATAAAAATATAACTAATATAAATAGTTAATGATTCTTTTCATAAATCTGATTTGAAATAATACCAACTTTAATTGTTCAACATTAAAGGTAAACTAGCGGTAGTAGCAGACGACGGTGTCACACAATTCTGTGTTCTGGGTGACGGTGCTTATTTTGGTGAAATCAGCATTCTCAATATCTCCGGAAATAAGACAGGAAACAGAAGAACTGCTAACGTGAAAAGCATAGGGTCAGTTTAAAAACGTTTGGTTTAAATAAATTTAGGACACAGGTAATCCAAATGAAACGATCCATAAATAAGTGCGACTGTTTACTCATTGTCCAAAAAAGATGCAACAAAGCGGGACATACTCATATATATATATACAAATGTGTAAGCCCGATGAATATGTTTATATTCAAATTTGTAGAAGAGTATAACCACTTTCGCGCGCATCACATCGCTTATGTTCGATGAAAATTTATTTTTTCTGATAATATACAAAATAAAAACCAGGAATGTCAGTATCCGAGTTCTAAATATCAAAAGTCTCGAATTGTCACTTTCGAAGTAATAAACAGTTCCATGTCCGACAGGTCACACATTATTTTTGGTTGCATACACATAGGCATGCTTGGAAATAATCTTTGTTCTATATTTTCCAGATATTCTGACTTATTCTGCTTGTCAAAGAATGATTTATTAGAAGTGTTAGCTGATTATCCAGAAGCAAAGAAGGTATTGGAAGCTAACGGACGACAGATTTTGATGAAGGATGGTCTTGTAGATGGAGATTCAATGGATGTAAGTATAGGATTCCGGTGGGTGACTTTAGTGAAGCGTGGGGAAAAAGTAATCACTTTTCTAGTTAAAATCGCAATTGTAAAAATACCCAACGCTGGAAAATTACAGAATTGTAGTTTATAATAAGGTGTATAAAACTTTCGCTCAAGAAGGGTAGAATGGTGTTCTTGTTTAAAACTCACCGTAGGACTGACGTGGGACAAGCGTTAGTCACTTATTGATCGCACCGCCAAAGCTGGTTCATGCTTCACATAATATAATTTCTAACTGGAGACATTCTCCAGGAGATTATATCAAACTGGGTGGATCATATATATAATGCATACGAAATAGCGTAATAAACTAGAGCAAAGAATAGCCAATATCAAAATATACAAAATACAACTCTGAAATCCCTATCAGAAAGTCTTTACTTAAAATGCTTTTTCGTGTGCGAGTGACTGCTGGATCGTGCCGTCGAGATAGAACTTCTGATTGGGATTTTTTTGTACCAGTGAAAGTAACAAAACTTTTAGAAAGTTTATTGAATTTATTTTTTTTATTTTTTTTATTTTTCATATCCATATCTTAGGAACAGGATGAGGAATCGGTGACTGCCGAGGTAATGGAAATATATAGTAACTTAGACAAATCCTTCAAAAAACTACGGTCACAATTTTCTCAAATGATGGAAGAACATATGGCATCAGAAACTGACTTGAAACAAAGAATCCATGCTCTTGAATCAAAATTCAATCCTGATGTTTTGGAAGATACGACAGATCACGAATCTGGAAAATAAAATTATCTTCATCATAAAGCGATTATAAAGCCTATCAAAAAGCAACAATTTTACACCTTTCCGAATCAGACGGGTCTATATTCTTGTATTTTACGAATAAAATGTGATGCATTTCATAACAATATGGCTTGATTTTTGCGAAGCTACCTTTCAATTTAAATTTTTTTAAAAAAGTGCAAATTGAAACCGGTTAATATATTATGAACCCTTACTGTACCGTGACCAACTATTTGATTTCATTCCTTTAAATGTGGAAGCGGTACAGCCAGGTCGCATCGTCGTTAGATTTATGCACTTGTAGTTACGTGACACGCCGCCTGTATTTCTCTGTTGAAGTTGTAGATAGTCAGTCTTTGTATTTTATAATCTATTGTAATTAGAAAAAATGGAGTTACTTCTGCAATTTTGATGAAAAATTTTTGCGATTTTGACACTAATTTTGGTCGGTTTCCCCTTCATATATTGAAGCACAATGGTAGTGATAAGAGCAACAGTTGGTCCACGGCGCCTATTATATAACGTCATAATTTTATAGTTAAAATTTTCAAAATTTTTAACTTCCGTTTTCAAGGTTCAAAATATTGTACCGTATGTCAACTATTTCTCCATTAGGTTACATCCGCCTAAATATAGGGGATGGCAAAGAATTTTCAACGACCGTCATTTATCACTATTTTATAATGCATAAACTACATATTTGAGTGATTCATACTTTTTATCAAGTAGCGTTTTGTAACCAATTGGATGACGGAGCATTATTCAGACTCTTATGTTTTACAAGAATGTGATAAGTTAATCACAGACTGAACAAAACTACAAGATTGTTTAGCAGGGTTAAAATAAAATCACAGTCGATCATTGTTTATTTGAGGCTCTTTCATATTGCGAAAGTTTGAATTGTGCTATCAAGGACTTATAGACAGGGACCTAATTATTTTTATTGGAAGTTAATTCTACAACCAGGAGCAAGTCCCAAAAGGTGCAGATGACAATGACCTGCAAAAATGTGTTCAGCACTTCTACCCTAAACAGGAAACATATTTTACAGAACTGAATTACCAGAAGGATGTAGTGAGCTTTATCTGCTCTGGGCGCAAATATACAGCCTACAGGACTTAGTTAAGCATACGGTTCGCTGCTTCGCTGCTTTTTTACGACCACGTTTAGTTAATCTCCAAGGCAGAGTCAAATTCCCGAAGTTAAATATTATGCTACACATCACACTGTAACAAACGTGTAGTAAAATTACCGATTATTGACGGTAAATGTCATTCGGGGATTTCGAAATAAACCTACAAAATCTATATTTTTGTGCAATTGAAGCACATTGGTCGAGCGTTCCATCAATGGCCCATACTTGGCAACAACAAGGCGGTTTTGGATTTTGAAAATATGCAATTTTCAAATTAATAGTACCACGGTACATCGGAACAGCTACTCATCATGTAACTTAATTTTCTCAACTTGAGAAGGATGAGCGAAATATTATCTAATAATGTTTTGGAATTCTTTTGAACCGTTATCACATTGAACTCATCATTTACTCTAACCTATCCTCACATTCTCATTGTACGAAACTTTTCTAAATACTAACTGATGTTGTTGTCCTGTTCAACCAACTTTCTAAAATTTAATTCAGTTTTATGACAAGGTAGCTTAGTCGAATAAATATACAAGTATTGGAAACTGCTAAGCACTGTTCACAATCCAAAACAGGAATTTGAACGATTGGCTATCCCCATCCACGCCACTTATCCCATTATCCGTATAGAGGTATTGCCAAAACAACCTACCTCTATTTTACTAGACAATTGAAATTATTCAAATATCAACCCCATTGTTATCTTAGAATAATAATAATAAGTAAAAAGGTTTGAAGATTTTGTAGCTGCAGTGCTCTCTGATATTTTCCAGGGAAGTAATTGAAGGGAAGAAAATAAAAAGTAGAAATGTATGTCAGGTATTTCGTAATTTGCTGGTTAATCATACTCAGTAAAGCAAAGGAAGATTGTCCGAAGGTTCCTCGTGATTGTAAAGAGAAATGTGTGAAATATGGATGGAATAAACTAAAAAAATGTTCAACCTGTCAATGCGTTTCTCACGAAGGTAAATAAGACGTCTTTTATTTTGAAAGTCCACGACAAGTGATTATAAAGAAAAAAAGACTTAAAAAAACATATTGGTATGGTGTTGAAGACATTGAAATATTTGTACCTTCAATGAGAGGGTGAATTCGCTAAATTCGTTTTTGCAGTTTTGCAAACATGTATGAGTTACTGATTGATCGCCCTGCCGAGATGCGCCCCTTCTGTCCCATCTGCTTGACAAAAACAAAAAACAAATATTTATAGCTCCTGTGCTCCCAAATACCAGGGAAATGAAATGTCTGAGAGTAACGAGGTAGCGAAAGAGGATAATATAATAAAATCTAGACATATTTTTATTACAATTTGTTGGAATCACGGCTTAAGTTTATCGGATGTGGCTCGAGTGGGGTTGTTGCATTTGCGTCCAAGTAATGTTGCGATTGCATTTAAGTAAAGTGATGTTGCGATTGCTTCCAAGTAATGGTGCGATTGTATTCAAGTATTGATGTGAATGAGTCCAAGTAAATTGATGTTGCGAATGAGAACGAGTAATGTTGCGATTTCGTCCAAGTAATGTTGCGATTGTGTCCAAGTTATGCTGCGATTGAGTCCTAGTAATGTTTCGATTGAGTCCAAGTAATGTTGCGATTGTGTCCAAGTTATGTTGCGATTGAGTCCTGGTAATGTAGCGATTGTGTCCAAGTTATGCTGCGATTGAGTCATAGTAATGTTGCGATTGTGTCCAAGTTAGGTTGCGATTGAGTCCTAGTAATGTTTCGATTGAGTCCAAGTAATGTTGCAATTATGTCTAAGATATATTGCGACTGAGTACAAGTAATGTTGTGATTGGGTCCAAGTGACGTGATGTTGCGATTTCGTTCAAGTAATGTTGCGAACGAATCCAAGTAACGTTGCGATTACGTCAGAGTAATGTTGCGATTGCGTCCCAGTAATATTGCGATTGCGTCCAAGTAATGTTGCGCTTGCGCCCAAATAATATTGTGATTGCATCCAAGTAATTTAGCGATAGCGTCCTAATATTTTCGGCTAATTATGGACCTCTGAAGCGCGTTCCATCAACATTCCATACTGGGCATGAACTGAGGGTGTAATAACTTGGGTAGGCTAAGACGAACGGGAAAAGATCATATCTTTCCAGTAATTGTAACTCTGTCCGTATATATGTTGCCGCAGTTATTGGGCCTTGTACAGAGTGATCCACTCTAAGAGGGGGCTATAAAAAAGTAATCGTGAAATGGTCTCGAATTTAAGAAAAAGCATTTACTTAAAAAAACAACAAATTTACCTTTATCACGGTGTATCGTCATTGTTTGTTTTAGGATTGTTTGAAACGGATATTATGCTCGATCAAGATTCAAAAAATATTGTAAAAGATCTTTTGAACAATAAGAAGAAAGCGGGAGGAGCCGATCGAAGAAAATGGTTTATGCAGAGGAATGGCGATAATTGGGAGATTCCATACTACATTGATCAAAACCTTCGTATGTTTGAATTTTTGTGCAAATATACAAATTATAGTTTAAAGCAGAAATCAGCATTTAAAAAAATATATTTCGACGTCAAAAGCTGCTTCGGGTATTTATTTACCAAACAGCTTGGCAATATATATATATTGATATATATATATATATATATATATATATATATATATATATACATCAATCAGATTTCAATTCCAAACGATTCAGTTCGTTAGCCGCATGGCCGCCAATCAATTTTGTTTATTACTGAGCACCAGTTATCTGTAGCTCATACTTGACAAAATAAACTATGGTTCAGGGTGTACAAAATCAACAGAAGTTTGAGTTATATTGAAAGAGATTTTTTATTGAATCTCAAATAATATCGAAATATCTAAACAGCTACAGCAGCAAGAAACGCAATTACTGAAGCTATTGAAGATTTTAATCGATATACATGTCTTCGATTTGTACCAAAGAGTTTCGGTCAACAAAAATATATTTACTTCTTTGTGAGCAGTGGATGTTGGTCTTACGTTGGCGTGAGATCGTCGGGAGTCAATTTAGTAAGTATTGCAAATATTTAACTGTTATTTCAGTGTTATTGGAGATACAAGGGTTGTAACATCCGATTTTATTTTTCACCTAAATATGTTCGTTTTTCATGTTAAATATCCAGACAAAAATATTGTGTTGCTGATCAAAGAGGCGCGATGTTAATAATTTTTTCCCCACACTTTTGTCAGGCATGAGCTACAGAAGGATCGCGCCATCGACGCGCGGTCGATCTGTGACTCAAACTTGATAAAATAAAATCTTTGACGCAATGTATGATATATATATTCATGGGTTTTGCTCCTCAAACAGTGCATTTTTTCAGAAAATTGTTTCTCTACCGATGCCCATAACCTTTTTTTTACCAAGCCCGATAATATTTATTCAGCTATCAATAGGTACAGGTTGTGAACACAAAGGAATTGTTATTCATGAACTGATGCATGCGATAGGATTCTGGCATGAACAATCAAGACCTGACCGCGATAACCATATTACAATAGTCTGGTCAAATATAAGAAGAGGTAAGATTTGAACTTCATTCGGTTTCGTAAGATCCACGTTTATTGATATAACTTATATACTTCTCGTTGATATTCTGTAAGTAATGTAGGGGTAATTCTCGGCCAGAAGATTCCACAGACATCTATGCTTTGAATTGTGAGCGGCACTGTCGAATCTTCTATAAATTTTTAACTATATTATATTGGAAACTCTCAAACACGTTCTTGATATCTGTCAATGCACTTGAGAGACTTCTAGCAAATATCCTTAAAGAGTTCTTGAAAAAGAATATGGATCAGTCAGTCCCTAAGCCAATGACAGTCACGTTTATTTTAATTTGGGGGAAATATTTTTTTCATCAATATTTTTTACAAATTCTTGTCCAGGGAAAGAGAACAACTTTCAAAAAATGTACAACATAGAAAGTTATGATTCACCATACGACACATACTCAGTGATGCATTACAAAGGTACAGCTTTCAGTAGAAATGGACAAGCAACAATCATGAAGGCAGACGGAACTTCTTTTACAGAGTTTCAGGTGATTGTTTGTTAACGTTGCAAAAAGACTAAAAATACCAAATTTAGAAGCACATACTTCATATGGTATTTGCGTACCCAAGGTTTAATGATTCGATGTTTGTTTTACTAAGCATGTGTCAGTAATGGATCGAGTTAATGAGACCCGGTCCACCTATATAGCGCATACTTGACAAAACGAAAGTTCCGCCAGAGCTCGTGGCATGAATACACATGACATTCAACATAACATTTATGTACAAATAACATTAACTTCGTATGTATGCGTTGTCTAAGAAACTCATCACCAAAATACGATCTTAACTGAGACTACGGATCATGCTTCAAAATGTTTTAACTTAATTCAGGATAATTGTTATTGACCTTTTTCGAGTTTTCAATGTGCAATTTTTCGCCACACAGATAAACACACGTAAATTTTGTTTGGCGATGAGACACAAAAATTGTGGACGTACACCTCTCCCACCACGTACAGTGGTAGCTTTTTGACTGTCTTGAAAAAACATCCTACGACCAAAGGAAAAAATTATGAATAACCATCATTCCATTTTCAATATTGACTCATTCAAGTGAATAACCTTAAAACAAAGCCTTACAAAAGCGCTGACTTGTTCTCCCAGAATCGTTACTGTAACTGGGAGGGTTTTCAGTACATGTTTATCTTTAGGAAACCATACTTTGTTTTTAGCGCGATGGTTTTGTCTTGTCAGATATAAAGCAAGTCAATGCAATGTATCAATGTGCCGGTGAGAAAACTTCGATTGTTAACATTAATTTAAATAAAATTCTGGATTCTTAATTTCAATCTATGCGTTTAAAATTGGATTCGAAATGTAATGAAATATATATAAAAAAAGTCTTTGCGAAGCATCGTCCAGTAAGAGCCCATATGAATGATTTTAACACTTCTCATTCTATCATCCTGCATTGGCAATAGATGGGCCGAGCCGATTTTTATACAACAAATCAGTTTTTGAATTTTTTACTACAATTTTTTTATTTCGATTGAATCAAAATTGAATAATTTCAAATCTACATGTTACGACAAGGTATATCACGTTCTGATTATAAATTCGGAACAATTCATCGCAATCTGTGTTAATTGTATCTTTGTTGTAGCAGCACAGATTTCTACTAAAACATTATTGCCTGGATTTTTACAAAAATAAAAATTGACTATTTCTATTCTTTCCGATAAAATTTTGTGGAGTTAGATTTCTAATTTGAAGTGACAGTATTCTCTATATGAATCATGAATACATGTATTTTTACGCCAGCCTAGTGTCCCTGTTCTATATCTGTTTTGCATGTTAATGTTGATAGTAACGAACTTCTTCTACCCACTGAAATTTTTCTTATGTAATATCATTTGAAGAATCTGTTTACGGAATGACAACGATTGCAACATTTACTACAGACAAACAAACAACAGGTGAGAGATATGTGGTCATGTACTGTACCTCAAATAAATTCATTTACCAAGGGTGAGGCCTAGTTAAGTCGCCTATTAGTTACTTATACCTTAGTAAAGCAAAACATGTTATCAACCATTGTACCTGGCGGAGTCAGAAAATTTAAGATGAAGCCGGTTTTGTTAAGCATGAGTCACTGAAGGATTGCGCCGTTAAGGCGCGGTCCATCAGTAGCTCATGCTTGAGAAGATTGACTTACCTATTGAGTTAGTATCAGTATTCTTCTTTACATGTTGTAAAGTGAAAAAAACATGATGAAAACCTGGACTATTTAGGCCTGGTAAATTCCGCATTGGTACTTGTTTGAATCTCCAAACTAACTGTTATTTTCCATAAGATTCGCAGATCGAAACGACCATGGAAAGTTTGACCACAACTGACAAATTAACACAAGGTATTGTATGTTAACATCTTCAAAAAATGAGTATTACGAGGTCCTTGTAGTATGAAAAAGCATGGTAGACGAACATGCGATTTTATATTTTATCGATTTTACTTAATTTTTTTATGCTTTTTTATAGGCCTAAGTCAACAATATTCTTAAACTCATTTGGTCAAATAGGAGTCACTGATCGATTGCGCCATTGGGCGCAATCCAATTGTAACGTACAAATTTGGGTAAACAACTTTTTGTTTGAATAGTATAATGATTTAATGATGTAAGTTTCGAATTTGTATCTAAAAATTGACCGCGTGTTTCTTCATTTTTAGGTTTCACGACTGCCGGCCAAGTAACTACAGAAGAAGATCAATCAGGTAAAATCACAGAACGATAAAGCCAAATGCCTCTATTTCTGAAGAAATTGAAAAATTGAAAAAACTTTTTGTTTGAATAGTATTATTTAATGATGTAAGTTTCGAATTTGTATCTAAAAATTGACCGCGTGTTTCTTCATTTTTAGGTTTCACGACTGCCGGCCAAGTAACTACAGAAGAAGATAAATCAGGTAAAATCACAGAACGGTAAAGCCAAATGTCTCTATTTCTGAAGAAATTGAAAAATTGAAAAAACTTTTTGTTTGAATAGTATTATTTAGTGATGTAAGTTTCGAATTTGTATCTAAAAATTGACCGCGTGTTTCTTCATATTTAGGTTTCACGACTGCCGGCCAAGTAACTACAAAAGAAGATCAATCAGGTAAAATCACAGAACGGTAAAGCCTAATGCCTCTATTTCTGAAGAAATTGAAAAATATAAGTTTCTGTGTGAAAATATTTGAAATAAAGGAAAATTAAAAATATGTCATTGAAAAAGGGCTGTCTGAGTTTCAAATTTCGTCAGCCTTTCCAGTTTAAAGCGACAAAAAGTTAGATATGGAGACATGATTCGCCCTAGCTTATTTCCTGCGTGTCGCAAGTATATTGACTAAAAGGAAACAACCACGTGGAAGATTTTACTATTCTCCAGGACAAAAATCACTCACCACACTTTTTTTATATAGTTGATAATAGTTGAGCCTAGGTCGTGTACATTTGCGAGCCTACTTTATTTTATTTAATTACTCCTCATTCAATTATGTTATATTATTTAAAATAGCATTTATTCGTGAGTAATTGTATAAAAAACACTAATGCAATATAATAATATTTCTCAGACTTCACAACGACAACAGTTTCTTTACCAACCACAGATATAGAAATCACAGGTATTTGACTATTTGTTTTGCCATATCCTTTTTCCTACAGTTTGAATAAGTTTGCCCGAATTATGTTTTGTTAAGTATGAGACACTGATGAAT
Organism: Styela plicata; assembly: GCA_963675895.2. NCBI lineage: Eukaryota > Metazoa > Chordata > Ascidiacea > Stolidobranchia > Styelidae > Styela > Styela plicata. Next base: position 11,743,528 of record OZ023143.1, on the reverse strand, counting down.
CGCGCCACTGAGGCGCGATCCATCTGTTACTCATATGCAACAAAATTAGATTTCAGATAGGAATATTTACTACATTGGTATCGAAAGGGTAAAGCATCTATTATCTGTCAGTAAAATTTTAACAAAAATGTTTTGTAAAAGTAATAAAAGAGAAAGGATGAATTATATCGAAAGAGGAAAGTCCATTTATAACTCTTGGTTAGCTGAATAAATTTCTATTTAAGTTTTCGCTTTAATTATTGTATTTTTTGGATGACTTTCTTCATTTAAGTGCTTGCTATTTACATTTTTGTATCTATCTGCTGGCAAAAAATGAGCCAAGATTTATGTGTTTCTATTCAATTAGTTCCTTGCATATAAACAGTGCAGGTTGTACTAAAGTAGATACGTTTCTAGCTTATTTAAATTTATCATCAATAAAATTCGTCAATCATTGGCGTAAGTCATTCATAAAAAAGTAATCGCCAAAGTGTACAGTTGAACAAGTAAAATTCAATATGGTAATACAATAGGTTTTCAGCTACACTTTGTTTGACAATAATTGTCATCTCGTGTAAGGTCTTACCTGGAATGATTACTTCAAATATGTGACTGAAATAAAATAAAAATTCGCAAATTTTTAAAATGGATTTTAGATTCAACACCACACAGACACACCACACTATTTCCAACAACTACTGACAAACAAACGACAGGTAACTGTTGTAATTTGCTCATATACTATCCCGTTATGTATAGCTAGCCACCATTACAAATCTTAGCGAAGTAAGGGCCACTGATGCACAGCTCCATGATGGCGCAATCCATCAGTGACTCATACTCAAACAAGATTGCTTTTATGAAAACATTGACTGCCTCCGGCCTTGCTCGGATTGAATTTTAATGATAAAAGGGTAATTTATTAATATCAGAAACCAGATCCGATCAACTTGTTGATTGCAGGCTGTTTTTCTTTATCAAAAGTGATGAACTACTTACAAAAAGTATGTTTTTGAACACTATTTATAGAATTTATACGCGGGATGACAACAATTGAAACGATTACTACTGATAAGCAAACTACAGGTGATATAAGTTTGATCCTATATTTTACAACAAGAAATTTATTTTGTATACATGACTGCTAGAGGAATAATCTATTGATGACATACGTCACGCGGGCATGGGTCGATAGAGGGCCTTCAATGTCGTCTTTCAACAAAAATTCTCGCGCAGATTATAGCACAGCAAAGCCAAAAGATTTATATGAAGGTATCAGGAACTGTTGTAGCACTTCGTGTTAGTAAATGAAATGAAATTTAAAAACAATATATTAAGCAGAAAACATCCAAAAGAACGCATATCATGAGCAAGACAACAAAAAGCTATGGTATTTATGATTGATGATGCCGTGTGACAATATTACTTATTTTAATCACATTTCAGTATCGAATTCCATAAGCTTGATCAGGATTGCCCACTCTTCTCAAATCTTGGACATCTCCACAGACAACGCGCTCTGAGGGAGTATGAATAGTTGGGATTTTCTCGGTACAACATAATTTCTAAATCGCTAATTTTAGTTTGCCCAATCGAAAGTAAGAATTCGTTAAGTACGAGTCGCTAATCTCATGACTGCGCTTGAATCAGTCAGTAATGCAAGTTGGTTTGCTTAAGTAAACTACAAAATCGAATGAAACAAACAACTTTCGCACTGAAATGTCACTCATATTCGACAACGCAATTTTACTCTTACTACACAAATTCAAAAATACTATTTTGGTCATTTAAAATATGTTTTGGTTTGTGTTTGGTTGTCAGACTTTACCACACAAGAACTCACAACTGCTATACCATGCGTCGATTTATGGAGGCAAAGGAAATGCAAAAAAATGAAGAAGAACGAAAAATGTGGAAAAAGTAACGTTATGGCCGCATGCAGAAAAACTTGTGGAATTTGTATTTGAATACAAATACCAATCAGAAGTTTCATTTACTCAACCATGCAGCACAGATAAACCGCGACTCGAAGACGCGTTCCATCGGTAATTAAAACATGTTTTGTTAAATATGAATCACTGATGAATCGCGACGTCAAGAAAAAAGTCGCCCACAAAAAGTAATTTTTTTGACCAATAAATTCTGGAAGGTTTTGAGTATAATGACTTGAAAAGTTTTAAATGTTATATCATGCATCATGTAAGACCATCCTTGGAGCATTTTTGGGTTACGATTGGTCATGTTTCTATTGAAGAATTAGAAAGATACATATGAAGATATGGCAAAAAGTACACAGGTTTTTGTGGGGAATTTAACGTTGGCCAAAGGTATCAGCGACTTGAGCATCTTTCCTATAAAAGAAGTAGTATCAACTGAGTGTACATAAAATTATAAAAATTCGACGCGATTTTATCTTAAAATATTTGTTTCTACAAAGTAACAAAAGTACAGTAATGTACAAAGTGCAAATGTACTGGCCATATGCAGTAATTGCACATTTCCAATGTTAAAAAACTCCAGGTTGAGATTTACGCACCTTCGTGGTGCGTTCCATCAACACCCCATATCTGGCAAAAAAGTCAATTTGGAATTCTTTGAATACCGCCGAGCAAAATTACTGTCAAAGACCAGTGACCAATTAGAGATCGATCAATTTCAAAATATTTTTGTTTTGCGCCAATACTATACAATATATATTCCATGAAAATTATTATCGATACATGTTTTATCAATTATGAGTTACCGATGTATCGTGTCGCCAAGGCAGGGTATATCTGTGGCACATGCCTATTAATATCAAACTTCTAATTGGGAGGTTGGCTATATCAATTTAAAATATTATATATTTCTCAGTATAATTCTCGCAGGTCCATGTTATATTTGTGTTAAAAATTTTCTCTTTCATGTTTTGAAAATCAATGAATAATATCCTATTTTGAAATGTTTCATCAAAACCATAATTAAGTAACATTCTATTTATTATCGTAAGTTTGTTTAAAGTACGCTTTCAAGGCATACTACTAATATAACCGAAAATCACTGAACTACTTTGAATTATTATTAGAGAAATAGCTCGTCCGATTTTCGTTTTCCCCAAGTCAGAAACCAAAACTATTTTGTTACGTATAATTGCCACTGATAGATCGCGCCTCCAAGGCATTGCCCACAACACGTATGGGCAATAGATTAAAGGCGTTTTCGCAGAAACGAAGAGAGTAAAGAGCTGTTAAAAGCAATGAATCATCAAGTAAAACAACAGTATATATATCTGGCCCAACGGGGGCTGGGAAATGGATAACGCCACCATGCAAAAAATGACAACTGTATCTGCAGTTTGAATATTTAAATCTTAAAATGCGTCTTTTTATGATTTTTGTACCATAATGTTAAGTATCAAAGGCATGAAACTGATACAGCAGTACATCGATGCATGGTTTTCATAACCGAAATTATTTTGTATTATTGATTTATTGTAACAATATAAAGCATTTAAAAACAATTAAATTATTCCGGATATCTTTCATTACTCATTTTTGCATTACTCATGCGGTATCTACATTAAAGAATAAAGAAATGTAATAATGGGCAATATATATAATTATAATAACGGTGAATATTGAATGAATCATTCAAGAACGTTGCCAGTCTCTACCAACTGTGCTACAAAAGTAGACAAGAATGGGTTGCATGCATTGGATCGGTACCTCTAGTATGTTGATTGTTGTAATTTCGTCTGGAATACGTGTATCAGGTAAAGAGTCTGTCCGTATTATATAAGCTGATATTGCTTTATGTTGCAATAGCGTATTTCTATATTGATCAAACTATGCCTCCATTATAGGCCCCAGAGGTACAAAAATTTTGCCGCTAACTGGCGTTTTATCATATTAGAGCAAAACAACCCAAAATTCGTGGTGCAGAATCGGAAATTTTTCCTAAAAACAAGATTTCAAATCTCAAAAATCGCCCAAGCTAAAATATTTTGGGGTTTCTCACGTTTTGAAGTACTTAAACGAAAATTTGAAGTTGCAAATAGAAAAAATGTGGAGTGATTAATGATATTTCTGTCAATTCCATATTAGATATGTATGAAAATGAATTGAATCAAATACGATATTAAGTGATTCGGTTCTGCTTAATTCTTATGACTGGTATTCTATTCTTTTAAGACAATTGTAGTATAGTGGCCGCAAATACCTTAAACTCGTGCAAAACTTTGAAATTTTTGAACGTGTAAGAAAAAGAAGCCTTTTGCACTCGAGAATTCGGTATTTATTTTCCGTTCATCGGCTTTTGTCGGTAGAAGCCTGCTGATGTCTTTCGATCTAAAGATCACAGGTTGAGACAACAAGACATTCTTATCATAAATCCCGTGTATTTGTCGCGCATATATACTAGTTAAGGGATATTTTGTCAAGTATGTGTCACTGTTGGATCGCGTTGATGAGACGCGGTCCAACAGTGACTCATGCTTGGCAAAAATAATTACTGTGTATTGAAACAACAGAGACGACAGTGGTAAACATTGAATGCGACAGGAAGGGTGAAAGTTTTTCAGAAGACACCGTTAGTGTTATTTGTCCACCAGATTGCAGCACAACAAGTAGTAAATTGTGGGGAACTAAAATATACTCTGGAGATTCTCAAATATGTGCAGCAGCAATTCATGATGGGAAGATAGGTAAGTATAATATAATTCAGTGGCGCCTTATGGATGCATCATTCCCCTACCCAATTCATGTCGAATAAAATTTTCATTTACGTTAAATTACAACATATCACGGAAGTAAAGCTGTGCTGTTTTTGTTAGCGAATGGCGTATAAGCGATATATAAGCGATGCATACACTGGGCAAGTCTTTTTAAAGATTCCTCCTTGAAATATCAATGTAGTAAGCATATTAAAGACTCTGTTTATGAATAAGAATATGGGTTTTAAAATTGTTGGCTATTAATGTTTATTAAAGAAAAAGCTGGTGGTCAAGTTACTCTCAGACAACTTCCGAGTACAAGTCAGTACATTGGTTCTACGAGAAACGGAATAACATCTAAAACTTGGGATAGGTGGTACAGTTCATCATTCGACTTTATCGGTGAGTAATAACAAGGTGATTACCTAACGTGTAGGTATTCAGAATTTGTACCAGTCTTAGCAGTGGGATAAAAGCGTTTAGTTCTGACTTAAATTACTTTTGAATTTTTTTTTTGAGGAAGTTAAATCGCGGTATTGTATCGCGGTCGCAATGGCCGCACAAGAATGACCTCAGGTCCATGACATCCAAGAGATGCGCCGGGTGTTGTGCAACTGTATACACTATGTTTCACTCCGTTTGTTAAAATGGGCCCGTGTGCGACCAGAGCTATAAGGATACTTGAATAAATGGAAATATAAAAAACAAAGAATCACAGATCAAGATCTTATTCCACAATTTATAAGATTTATTTACCAAGCTTTTACTAGAGCATAGTCTATCTCCTTTAGCTAATATGTTATCTGTTGCTTCACTTGACCAAGCTCTAGCGAAGAAGATCATGATCTTTTGTTGTTTAAAAATGACATCGTTTATAGAAGTCACCAAGAGGTGTTTTAATCATAAATCAGGTGAATTGAAATGTTTAATTTAAATGGTGTTAAATTTTGTTAAATATTTGTCACTGATGGTTCATGCTCAACAAATGTCGATTCCTGATTTTAATATGCAGGCAGCCATGAGATAACAAAGATCACATCAACTGCCATTGAGGCAAAGGGAGAATCCAACACAGCCTCAACCAAGACAGCTGAACAGAGTTCACAAGGTATTTGACGTGTTTAATATATGCACAATGGTATTTAACATCGAGATTATAAACTCAAAATAGATTTGGATAAATAAAACGGGAACCTGGAACTCAACTCAAAATTGTTGCGTCGTAATATTTATTTGAATATGTTTTTTGGAGAATCTTCGACTCCATTTAAAATTATAAATCAGCATTCGTTATTTCATATTTTTATCCTGTTTTTTTTTTTAAGTTATGTTTTTTACTAAGAGAAGTTCATGATGCAACTACTAAAAATGGATCATGGACAGCAACTGCGTTCTAGGCAGAAATTAATCATTGCATTTGCTTTAAGGTTATACCAGACCTATCGAACGATCCCATAATATTTCCCAATATATAGCATACGTCATACTACCAACGTCAGAGTTGAGGGAAATCAATATTTTGTTAATTTGCCTCCAATTGGAGTTGGACAATTCAAATCGGCTGTTATAATCCTCCCGAACACATATTATTCGATTCCATCGTGTATTGGTTTAAGAACAAAAAAATCGAATATTTTAACAGCAAAAATAACCAAGGTATTTATGGAATTTTTTCACTGAAGGAAGCATTTGTAATAGTAGGAACGAGATATTTTATTCACATGAAATTGATGATTCCAATTGATTTGGTTTTGCCCAGACTACTTCTACCAAGGGTAGAAACAACATAACATAACGGCTTTACATAATGACATAAACAAAAAATGTTTATACGAGACTTTTGTGAGTCGATGCAATACGAAAAACGGATTAACTGTAAACCCAAGCGGAAAATTTTTGTCAAAACATTTTTTGCGAAGTATAAGTCACCGATGGATCGTGTCGATGACACGCGATCCATCTGCGACTCATACTTGGAAAAATAAAATTTCTGATTTGAAACAATTAGACTTTGGAAGTCATGATCAATTTTTTTAAATTTAGTTTACACTTCTGAAGGATCAAATGTGTCTGACTCACAAGGAAATATAAGTAGTCATGAACGCAATTCGTATATTGGAGTAGTTGTGCTTCTCGTGATATTGCTGAGCACTGCTGGCTCGATTATTGCATTCGGACACATGAAATGGTAAGAGGTTGAGAATACAACATGCTGTTTTGTTGGATATGACGCTGTCGTAGCGTGGACGTCATTGAATCATGCGCTGAGAAGCAGAATTTCTAATATAGAAATGGACTATGCAGTGAATGCATCCGCGCTCTGCAAGTGAAAACTATCTATTAGGCAAAAAAATATAGCCGAATAATATGTGGTAATCAATATTTAAACATATTTTTTCATTTGAAATTTGCTGCTTGTTTGTTGACAATTCGGACCCCTTCTTCCTCCAAAGTCGTGAATTTACCGTCACTACTGAATACTTCAATAACGTCTCAACAATTTGCACATTCTTACCATGTATTTGAAGCACAAAACTCAGTTACCGGTCACCAAGATATCATACTTTTTAAATTTGCCATTTTAAATAAATTTATAAACAATTTCACTTTCAACTGGAATTTTTCACTTGAACGTTCTAGTCAATTGTTGATATCGACATGATTTGGCTAAACGGCATTCCAAATATTTTATTTTATCTCCAAGCACGTGCTACGGATTCTGTAGAGAGGCCATAGAGAGAGTAATTCGACCCCCCGAAAAAAATTGGCCTACAATCAACTAAGAATAGCACAAACCTATATAAAATAAATTAATTACATTTATCAGGAAAAAGAAATACAACGAATTGAAGCTTTCTTTTAATTCACACGTCTGTGAACAAGATCAAGAGTCATCAGATCTACCTATCAAGGAACAAAATCACAAAAATAATACTTATTCAGAACTTGATGCAACTGAAAATGAGCCAGAAATGAAGAAAAATATCTTATACGGCCAAACAGCAGAAATCAAAGACAATATTATATACAATCAAGATGTATAACAGCATAAAATCCATCTAATTCATTTTCTGTTTGCAGAGCACTTTCTAAAGTTCAAGCTATATCGCTTGATCGAAAAGTCTTTAAAAACTGTATATTACATTGCATGTGTTATTTATATCCTTATATTTTCCCCAAATTTAGCCTATCTTGATAATATTTGTTATAATATTGATAATATTTGTTATTTATATCCGAATAATTTTTTTCGAATCGGATCGAATTTTTGATTCTATAAAAATAACAAATATCCCATTTTTGCTATTACTATTCTAGTCTCCATTGTGGTGATTAGAATATATACAGTTACAAATTACCATAAACTGAGTTGAAAGCGATGTATTTTCATTTTAACGACAAAATACAACCGATTTTAGTCAAATTTGACCAAAATCGATTGCTTTTTGTCATTGAAAATGGAAAAAAATACACTTCATTTAGCATACTTTTGTTCCTTTTACCGATTCACAATTGATTCGAATAATCTGTACTTCGAATCACCGAATCGAATTGCCCAGCCCCCCTAACTATTTCCGTAAGTAGCGAAATGTAAGAACGAAGTGTCAGATGATTTTATCGTATGGGCAATTTCCACTCACTACATTCTGTAATTAGTTCTTTTTGGAATGGTTTTCACTTCCATTACGATGGTTGGTGCTGCATTTATTAGTTGCACTTTGTCATAATTATGTGCTCGTTATTCAGTTGTTATCAGGCGAAAGTGGCTTCGGGCTTTCAATGACAAAGTTTAAAAAGATCACATTGCGTCGCTGACCACGGACCAATAACGCATCACTCTGCTTAGGGGTCGTCTTCGTGTGGGTCATAGGTGGCTAAATAAATATTTTCTGCCCCATTTGCTTATCACTTATAAAATACACTCGTATAATATGTTTTTTATTATTTACTGTTGATTGTTATTAATCACCAATAACATAATAAAAAGCTACAGCTTCTATCAGAAATGGAATTTATGTATTATTAAGTTATATAACACCAGTATAATGAATAATATTTGATTGACAGTTTAATGATATTTATTTTTGTAAAATAATAATCACCGCTGTAAAAACACCTATAAAAAATACATGTATTATGTTGTAAAACAGAGCACCAATGTAATTACGTCATTGATTTATTTTGACAATGACGTCATCTTTTTTTAAATGAAATTATGTCAATCAGGTATTATAGATGGAGCATACTACATTCATGGTTTTAAGAATAAATAGTTCTTTGTCAAGGCGCAATCCCTTTGTGTCTTGTATTCATCAATGCTGTTTACATTTTTTTAGGGTCACTCATGGTGGTTCGATCTTCAGTATGTTGGAACATAGATCTTTTATCCTCATATTAGCAGATTCCACAAGTACTGGGGCAATCTATCGAGACATCATCATTGGTTGTACAACGATGTGACAGTGCGAAGCAGTACATAGGTGAATCATCAACACACTTTGCGTCTGTAACAAAAATACAAAAAGTTTAGAAAATTGTAAATTAGTAGTAAATCATCTTTCTGGTTCGGGCGAGCCTATCCAGAGTTAGTACACCTTGGGTTGAGTGGTGGCTTACATCAACGAGCAGGGTTTTCCGGGCCTCGAGCCCGAGATTTTAACCGACCACCTGACGGGTAAATAAGTTTTCTTCATTCCATTTATCTGAGAGAAATGGGGTTGGACCTGTCAGCTATATTTATTCTGATATCATTTAATCTGAAATCGAAGCAGAAGAACTGAAGAAGATAGAACCGAAGTGCTATAATCCAGTGAGTGGGAATTATCTGCTTGGTTGTGGTAAAAGCATCCAACCTTTTATTGCCATATCCTAATTGCATCTAGACAAGACCCGGAACCAACGATGAGGTTGCAGGTATTGCAAAGCCTATCGGACGATAACACAAATTTTAATCAAGTTGAAATTGAAAACCTACCTCCCACGAACGGAGCATCGGATTCACACCATCCACATGTTTGTTGACATTTGACCTTACCGATCTTCTTTCCACATTTATTTTTCTTGGCAACCTTTTTGCATTTTTTTGCCTTAAGTTGGTCTTGACATGGCTCTTCTGTTGGCTGAGGGGTAGGTGTAGGAGTAGGTACGTTACCTAAAAGCAGAATTTATAATGTGGAATATTCATGTCGAGCAATGAAAAGTTCAAAATGACGGGAATCTAGTAAAATGAAAATCGCCGTTTTTACGTTAATTTTAATTGATATTGAGACAGAATAACTATGGATTGTTTGTTGAACGCACGGTCTAGTTTTTATTGGGTTTTCAAATTGATCGACCTTCATGAAGATGTAAAAACGATTAAATTTTCCTGTTTTTTATATGCCGAATAATGTATTATTGTTTTTTATTGAAATGCACTCAAATCAAGATGTTGTACCGACAACTACAACTACTCTCAAGTGCTGAACATTCTAGATCAAACTGAACTGACCCATGGTAAAGTGAGTGGTACCTATCCTGGGCGACAATTATAATAGAAAAGCACGTACAAAAATATTAATAAAGTATCACTCGCAGAAAAGGCTCAATACTTTTTAGCCAACCCAAAATATTGTTTTGTCAAAAATGAGCCACAGATGGGCCGCGCTTATATAGTTCTTTTGACTTTATATTACATGGTGAAACTTCGCATTATTTTAATCTTGAAAATTGAAAATATCTGGTTCATGTTGTTTAAGATACCAAATTTTATCAAATTTACCTATTAGTGTAATGATTAATTATCGAGTAAAATTTAATGAATAATAATAATATTAAGTTAACTTACCACACTTGTAAAGCATGTTGATTTGCTCGATATCAAATAAAGAGAAGCCTTCACGCTGTCAAAAGAATGTGACATTGTTAAGAGAAATTATTAAAGAATGAGGAAAATGACAATAAATGTTCGGTCGGTTCTGTTATTCATTTGGCAACAATTTAAAATTATTTATTCTAGTTTATTTCATGTAATATTCTACAGCGTCCGTGATTCTACCGGGGGCTTACACCCAACTGTTGTCGTGATTGTGTGTGTACAGCAAACCGCATAGTGCCTTGCTGATGGGCACGCTCGGTGGTTAAACTGTCAAGTCATAAACCACTCGCCTTCCGCACAATGTAATGCAACCGATTGAGCCTATGAATCGGATATTATTTGAAACTTGACTGCAAAACTATTTATGCTATCAGAACCATTTGCCGCATATATTTAGTGCAATGATCGTAATCTAATCCAAGGTTATTGTATTGACAACTACTGAAAATGTTGTTGAAAATCCTGCGCCTTTAACAATAAGGATGCACAACTTGCTTTCTGTGATTTGAATTGACTGAAAGGAAAACGAGAAATATCTACACGTGCAGGCAAAGTTCCAATTCGAATACCAAATAGTGTTGAGGTCAGGAGCCGAGTAGTCAAAAAATACAATACAATATATATATATCTATATATATTTATGTGTATAAAGTCATCAAAAAGATTTGTGAGATCGTGAGGCAAAAACGTCGAACAATGCTTCGTGATTTTGTGATCCGTATCACACGATGATTGATTTCACTCACCTGATAGCTATCGAATGTAGATGAATCGCGATTTGCTATTGTTGGTTGGCCATTCTTACTGAAAGCCCAGTTGGGATAATGCATCGCAGATTTCTTGTCATAAGGAGATCCGAGAGAGTCAATAGTGTTTCGTTTTTGAAAATTGTGCTTCTTGTCTGTCAATGAATTTTGTGAAATGGGAAAAATATTAGTTTTTTTTGTTGTTTTAAAGTAGGTAGATAGGGGACAAGATAGGGACAGAAAACAAGGAGAGAAAATTGTAAAAAAGGGAAATAGGAAGGATTGGGGAAAGCAAGAAAGATTCGACAAAACATTTTTCAAACTAGATCCAATAGCTAATTCCAAACAAATAATGAATTTTCCGTTTTGACTATTACAATTTATTATTAAAATAAATAAATTTATAGTTACGATTTCACCAATAAAGGTATGAACACACTGCAAGAGCCATTATGGGGCCATTGTATACTTGATCTTTACAAACAGGAATAAACTCAGTCAGAATTAAAATTGTTTTATTTGTATTTTTATGTTCAAATATGATAATTCCATCACATATCTCGAATTGTTGTTCCTGAGATCGTTTCGGTTGATTCGTGATCGGAATTGGTACAAATTTGAAAAGTGAAATCAGTGAAAATCAAATATTGTAAATGAGAATTTTGAAGTAAGAAAAAGGGAAATTGATGAGAAAGTGCGAAATCAAAAAGAAAAGAATCAAGAACGATGAAAAAAATAAAGAAACATTTTACCTTCAATGATATTGTCCCACAAAATCTCAATATTTTCGTCGCGATCCGGTCTTGATTGTTCATGCCAGAATCCAAGTGCATGCATTATTTCATGAATGACAATTCCTTTTGTTTCACACCGATTACCGATCGACACCTAAAATATGATTATTACTTTTCATTAAAAATAAAAAATCTTCTGATTTTCGTTGATTACCCCACACCAACATGTTGTAAGAATACCACCATTTCATCATAAAACAAGATTAAATCGACTCCAGGGCTGGGCAAAACCGAGTCCTTTAGAATTCGAATCTGATTCGGGCAATTTTTGCGAATCGATTCTGTCGCTGTCAGGCCTTGAAATCAACATTCAATATTATTTGAGGTTTCATTGATTTTTATGTTTTTTAATGCTACTTTTTTGTGGTCGGTTGTAAACTCAATGTACAGCTCGTTGGTTCTTGTTCGCGGTTACACAAATTAGAGCTATAAAAGTTTTTTTTTTATGTAGGTAATATATATAAGTAAGTTTTGTGGGTAATATAGGTTTTCCAAAATGATTCAGAATAGCGTTTCTCAATAGAATCATATTCGAAAAAGATTGGATTTGAAACTATTTTATCCTCGATTCGATTCAAAAAAATGTTTGAAACTTGCATTCCTAATTCAAATACTCATTTCTGTAATTATGCAATTCGACTTGACCAAACTATTTGATAAGAAATTGTATGATTCAAGATTCAAGACCTCAGAATAGTATTAAGGTATTTCCTGCGTGTTGTAAGGGGCGAATAAAAGAAGTGGTAGATGATTATACTATCGCCCAGGGTAGATACCTCTCACTGCACTTTACCATAGCAGTTCAGTTCTCTTTTGATGTTTTCCGCTTAGAATGCAGAAGATCGTTTGTAGCTATGTGCTACTGAGTTGCAATAACGGTTCTAAGAGGTGATACACTTACTTTATTTACGCCGGATATTACGCCAACATATGACCAACAGCCTCCACCGTCGAAAAAGCTGATGTACTTTTTTTCATCAGTTCTTTCAATAAATCGGAGACATGTATGCTGGTGAAAATCAGCTATCGCCAATTCAATTGCAGTTTTTGCGTAATCTAAAAAATGCAAAGGAAAATACAAAAATATGAGAAAAAAACAACAATCAAACAAGTACTAATTCATTTCTATCTATACCCGAGTACACCCCAGTAACGAATAAAGAAATAAGTTTTAGAATTTACAATCGAATTTCGATTCGAATCATTGTTAATTCGAGTCGATTCCAAGAAAAAGAAATAATAAGAATACTAACCGATACCGTCGATTTCATAAGGTATAAAATAATGGTTATTTTCCTCGTCAGGATACAAAGTCCATTTCGTTATATCGTCGTTACCAGCTCCTTTTGACGTAGGAGGATTCAATAACTTTATCAAAATACTTTCCGTTTTCTCTTCAAGTTTGATATCGTCTTCATAGAGTCCTAAAAATAAGCAACGAAAATGTGTCTATCGGTGTCAATTATTTTGTGGAAAAGTGCAGAAAATGAATCGTTCATTATTGCATCAGCAATACATTTCTATAAAAGTCGAAACAGTTTGATGGATGTGCCAAGTATGGTCCGGTAAAGTATTGCGCCTCGGGAAATGTAGAAAATTTAGTTTGAGAAGCGTACGCCACGGATGGACCGCGGCTCGACGATTTTAAATTTTAAGTATATATACCTAAGTACAAATTTATGTTCACTTTGGTGTTTACCTCTGCACAAATACCCTACAAACACCCTTTCGGACATGACATGCGTTTGGAGATATAATCTTAAATTAGAACAAAATGATAAAAATTTGTACCTTCAACTGTAACACATTGACATGTCAAGCATTGTCGTGCTTTATCCAATTTATACTCGGCGCATTTTATTTCGCAGGCTTCAGGGACCCTACGACATGCTTTACGAGCAGCGCACAGGCTAACGATACACAAAATGAAAATGATAATCTTGGAAAGACTATACATTTTTCTGTGGATACTTATCAAAATATAGAGATAAATGTTAAATTGTTTGAAAAAATATTGCTAAAATTTTACGCAGGACAAGGTTGAAAGTTTTGATGGTGTATGCATAATATTGCTATTTTGAGAATCGAACCGATGCGAACAAAAAACTATCGAATATAAAATGACGCAATTTTTGTAAGTCGATTAAGTCAGACTATCAGCTATTTTATTTATCTAAAATCTTGAAATATTTTTCTTTATCTATACAGTAAATTTTGAATACCACTGACACTACACTATAAAACCTACCCTACACTACTACACTGTTACAAAAAATGCAACAAAATCACTGGTCTTTGACAGTAATATTCCTTGGCGTTAGGTAATGAAAAACATTCAAAATTGACTTTTTTTGCCAAATATGGGGTGCCGTGAAGGTGCGGTTCATCAAAACCCCATAATTGGCATAAATCTCACCAGTATGCCGTTTTTTAAACTTTGGAAATATGCAATTGCTGCAAATGAACAGTAAATTTGCTGTACTTTTGTTACAATGTATGGCGTACTATCTCTATCGAAATACCACATGCGAGACTAAATCAGAATTAAGAAGAAGAATCCAAATCAAGACTCTAGCACACCATTGAGTTACAGTCAACTAAACTTAGTTCGTATAAAACTCATTCGTTTTAAATTCCAATTTAAATAAGAAAAAAAAAGTATTGTTTTCAATTTTTGAATCTTTGTTACTGACGAACATCTGACACGCCATTGTTTATATACTATTTAGAAGTGCTGTTATTGAAAGCCAAAGTTGGCATTAATACATGATTTATGGAAATTAAAATTAAAACATTAAATTTTATTATTTTAATGCATGCAGATGATATCAACGGAAAGACATTTATTCAATTATCTCTTTAATTCCGATCAATTAAGGCAACTCTCTAAAATAGTTCAAAAAGCGTGTGCGTTTTATGTTTGCTCGTTTGCTTGTCCAATTTTTGAAAAACGTCGAGTGTTCGAAACCCACAGTCATCGCGCTTCGTAAGCGTGGTATTTGGCAATACAATATGATTATGGAATATGATGACAAAATAGGGAACCCAAAGCTTTATTTGTAAATAATTGCTTGTTTGCTGAGATTTGTGCCCTTGTTGCAAATCAGATATTATATATGATGTCGCGATTTTCAGATACATTTACGTTCAAATTAAATCGTCCTTTTTGTCACTTGATCACAAAACCAGAGTAGAAAATATGATAAGGGACTCATTAAACCGGGGTGTAAATTAGAAACATTAATCTTCAAGAAAAGCCATACGTATTGTGTTGGGGATTGAATAATGCACTCAGCTGCCATTGATCGGTACTGCAATTTTTGCCACAAATCACAAACACAAGGTCTACTCAATCACTTAAAGGCAAAAATATTTATAACAATTGAATACCCGGGGAATTATAGAACAGAAGTCTATCGAGAAGTGTGATCGGAATGGCAGCGTTACAAACTTGGCATTATTACGGAGGGTGCTCTTCAGCACAACACTTCTTCACCCAGGCTACAGATTAGATGGATTGGCCATACATGCGCTTTGCTTGAAATTAAGATTTGTTATTTTGTCGAATATAAAAGTAAACAATTTCAGGTGCACTACCAATTAGCGCGGTAGCGCTGATTCCTATAACTTAATTTCTTGTTGTGAGTTTTTCAGAATTGAATATGTCCAACTGAGCATTTATATACCTTAAGGACGATCATGATCTAGTAATCCAATCAGAAATTTTATTTTGTCAAGTATGAGCCACAGATGGACCGCGCCTCATCCGCCCAATCCATCAATGCCTCATACTTGGTAGACTTTGACGATATTTTTCTGACTGGTACTACATGCGACTAGGGCAGGGCAAAAACCAAGAATATTTTTTTGAATTGGATCGAATCGCTAATTTCATGCAAACAATTTCCCCTTTTCTACTAATACAAATTGCTTCCAATTTATAGTTGATTATGTACTTTCAATTCACATTCCATGTCTGCGAGTCACAATTTTCATATTTAACACGAAAATATAATCAATTTTGGTCAAATTTGAATATAAAACGTCTAATTCATTTTTCTTATGAACGATTCCCTATTGATTCGAATAGATTGTGCTTCGAATCGATTCGAAGTTCCGAATCGAATTGCCCAGCCCTACATGCGACTATTTAATGGGGTTACAACAACAATTAAGGAAGGTATGTATTTACTGCATTCGCCTACCTTCGTTGTAAGTTAGTTTAGTATTTTAATTATGTGACTCAACTTGAACCTAAAGACCTTAGAATATAATTGGATGTTAATGGGGACGCACTTTACGTATGTCTGTTTACGTGATGCGTGAGTACGTAATAGTTTTATTATACGTCAATTACGGACATATTTAACGCATTTTTAAGTGTCGTCTAATTGTCAATCTGCGTCAAAACTTAATAGTGGGTCGATATTTATTGCAGTATTTTGACTGATATCGGTCGCCTAATCTTATGTAAAATCATAACTTCATAAGCACTTTTTTTTTCGAAAACGTCATTGTTTGTTTATTATAAAACTCGAATATTGAATTCGATTCACAAATTGTCTGATTTGATTCTGAAATCAAAAGATATTCGATTTTGGCCAACACTGCGTACAGCGTGGTTTTATTTTACTTCTATGGCTTTTAATCTTTAGAATAACTTCGCTACTAGTTCCAACCAACCAGAAATTTTATTTTGCCAAGCATGAGACACGGACGGAACGTGCCTCGTCGGCGCAATCCATCAGTAACTTAACAAAAATAGGTATGCTTAAAATATTCCCCACTGAGGATTATGACATCATAATATTTAATCTGCGAAATATCTCTTTTTTTCTGCTAGCTTCTTCGTTGTTATCTCAGCTCATATAAAATATATAATGCTGACCTTTTCAACTTCTCTACTTCGGGGCCAATTAGGATATAATTCGATGTCAATAATCAACGGACATTACGCATTTCTGTTAACTTGCTTGCGTAATCGGTTTTGTGGCATGTCAATCAATGCGACGCATACAACAGAAAATTACGCTTACGTTGATGAATATTTAGTGGTTTAAGGTTTTTCTGTTACTTAATCATATTTTCAAATAAAAAACCTATTAAACAAGGTTATGTACCACTAACTATACTTATCGTTATTCTATTCTTTGTAAGAGTGGATCGGAATATTTCTCTTGCGTAAAGCATACGGTCCCACTCTCAAAAAGGCATAGAAAAAGGATAAGTAGTTAGTCAGGCGTAATCCTTACAAATAACAAAAAGTATACTTGAATCTAAATCATCATGTCATTTAAATAGAACGTACATTTGGCCTACACACACTAAGCGACTTTTTGTTTGCGACTAAGGACGAAGAAAAGAATCTCATCTGAAAGCAAATTGCTCAAACGTTATTTCAAGTATTTTGAACAAAAGAAGTTGAACCAAAAGTAAAACGTGTTCGAGTTACGAAAAGTCAGCAGGGATGATTAAAAATCTTGTTTTGACACACATTTTACCATACCCTTACCCAGTCAGCATTGTTTTCTCCGAATATGTTTTGTTGGGTTCAAGTGACTGTGGACCGCGCTGTTGAAAAATGAGTTTACACTTATTCTTTCGCAGATTTTGGGACAACAACTGACTTTTTGTAAAAAAAACGTAAAAGGATAATAAATTGTCTTGAAAAAAAAAGTATGGGGTATATATGGCCTAATTTCCTAGATTACAGTGAGAATGTGCATACCATGGGATATATTACGAGGAATTTAAAATTTGTTTGCAAACTCAAATCGCTTACAATACAATTCTAGAAACGTTTTAGGCAAAAGTATAATCAAAGGATTCAATGGTATTTTACTCTCACATCATAATTTTTCAGTAAAAATCCTTTTTTAGGATTTTCGAATTATTTGCTATGGCCTGTTCGTAACCTACCGGGGAGCTGATGCCCAACAACCGATAGACACAGACCTTTGTAGCGACTGTGTATCTGTTCTATGTCACAGATATTCGCAAAGTGCCTTGCTGAAGAGCACGCTTGGGATGAAACGGTCACGCGTCGAACCATCAGCCTCTCGGAAAATACGATCGCGATTAACTGACATTTCTACCGAGCGAGACTAAAAATCTTTTTTGTCTAAATGAATTTTTTGAGTATTCTTCAAACCATGATATTGGGTTTTGCGCCACTGACAAATATCGTCATTCAACCGGAAACAACAAGATGACGTCACAACTTGATTTAAAGAAAATTGACAAGCGCAATACAGACTGTACGCCTACAATGCCAGTGGATTAGGCAATTCAGTTTGTTTGAATGTGTAATACCGCAATCGAAAAATTAAGTTATGTTCAAAAAAGTCACGGATGAACAATCCATTTGTGACCATACCTAACAAAGAAATATTTTCAGAATATTTTTTGTTGGGTAGATAACCTGAAATGGTGGTCGCTAAATAAAAAGGTCAAATCATCGCGTGGTAATGCATACACTGTATTAAAAGTGAAGTAAATATAACGTTTTGCAGTAATCTTATACTTCCAAAATTTAAAGTAGCCTTGCTGATGAGATTGATATCAATTATAGACTGTTGATGGACCGTGCCTTGGTCGGTACGATCCATCAACAGGCGATACTTGAACGAAAAAGATTGATTATATAGTTTTGTTTCAATATCAGCAAGCAAAATTACTGTAAAAGAGTGACCTTTTTAATGCATTTTTGTTATAGCCTTGGCACTGATGACAAGTCGTGTTCTACATAAAATATGTTCCAACAAGTTTGATGACTCAATATCAAAGAAAACAAAAAGCACTTCGTCTTTTGTTTGATTTTAGGAAGGCGTATTACAGGTTAGTGGCGTCTCATTTCAATTTATCTGTTTAGAATTACCAAAATCGTTATCTAAGTTTCTTTATGATGTGGCTTATTGGGCACCAGAAACTAATAGATGGCACCGTCTGAAATATTCTTTTGTAGAGTTGTGTTTTACAAATATTTTTATTTTTGATTTCGGCATTGATGCCTGGTTTTAAACGCACAGCTTCGTGGAAAAATATTTGAGTGTAAAAAGCACAGATATTGACTTCTAATATTAGTTTCTTTTATTCTTTGGCAGTTTTGCTGTGCTATTTTGCATATATATTTTCGGAAATTCTTACTTAGAGTTGGGCAGTATGAGAGTGTCTTTCTTTTAGGTTTTTTTTGCGTGCGTCTTGCAACAAACAATGCTATTTAATTCATCACGCAGGATCTGGCATATCCTAATCCCTGTTGGCAACCTTTTGTTGTATCTCTTTGCCATTTGCCTGTTGTATCCTTTTACTCCTGTTACTGACCTTACTTATAGGGGATATCAATGATGAAAAATGCGCTAATTGAAGAAAATACGCGTCTGTCCATATTTTATGGTAAAAGTTATCGATAAAAACAAAAAAAAAATTGTTTTTGCAATCAGCACAATCAATAATAACTATTTTTTTTGTTTTATTCATAGAAAATATGAGGATAAAAAGCAGACATAGTGGAATATCTTTTCAAACACTGATTATCTTAATATGTTTTTGCAAATCATTTTGTCACAACGTTGCAACAAAGGCATGTCCAAATGTTCCTAATGATTGCGAAACGAAATGCACAAACTACGGTGTGAATGAAACTACAGGATGCACGACCTGTGAATGCATACCCCTGGAAGGTCAGTAGTCAGTACAGTTGACCTAAGTATTTTCAAATACTCTTCAAGAAGTCGAATAGAATTTATGAAAGTTTATACAAGCTTTCATAAGATCGTGATTTTGTACTTGATCTTTGTCTAAACAGACTCTAAAGTATAATATTTATTTGCTAAACTTATAAGAGGATTTGAAAATTTCTATTCGTGCTATTGTGAAAAAACGGGATCCAATACCACATCTCGTTCTAAACTTGGAGCAAATGTTAAATTTCCGTAAGGCTACATACCATAATAAAATTTCGTAACTGGTTAAAACTTTTCCTATGTGAGGCCTTTTACTAAAAGTCATTGAAAGCATTGTTAAACAAGGGTCACTGATGGAACGCGCCGACGAGACGCGATAAATCTGTGACTTGTGTTAAACGATGCTTTTAATGATTTTCATTCTTAAAATGAATATTACGTTTACTTAGGATTATTTGAAATGGACATAAAATTCGACGAGAAGACTGAGAGAACAGCATTGAGCCTTCTTAACAATAAAGAAAAAGCAGCCGGTACAGGAATAACAAAGTGGATGATGTGGCCTAGTGGTGGAAATTGGCTTATCCCATACGAAATGCATAAAAAACTTTGTTAGTAATATTATAATTGAATCTTATATTAACAAGAAGTAGTATTATCATTACCCAAGGCAGATGTCACTCACTGCACCCTACTACAGCGGTTCTGTATGGAATGTTTTACTTTTCCAATGGAGACGCATATAAAATGTAGCTTATTGTCATATCAGTGGGGTTAGTTAGTTTCCTCAATGTGCTGCATCCAACCTTACACATATTGAATTTTAAATTACAACCGAATGCGACATCTATAAAACGGTCTGTCCCCAGTCATCTAAAAAACACAAATGATTTTTCTCGGTCGAACATTATTTAAATTTTCTAGCAGCAAAACGTGGTTATAATAAAATTTTTATTAAATATTTTCAACTATTTTTACAAATCGCAATATAATTTCGCGCCATTCATCCCTAAAATTTCAATACAAACGCTGTCCACTTAATGAACTCATAATTTTCTGCTTCTCGCCAAGTCATATAAAAACCACAGTTAAGTCAGATGCCGTTTGGTTATAAGATAATCTGTTTAACTCGGACAACTCAAACTGCACTGGAAAAATGCACTGCAGTAGTAGTGGGCCTTGCTCAACCCAATCAATTGTGTGAAAAAATGTGTCAATTGTGTGAATTTATGCAATATATTGTATTACTGGCAACAATTTTTAACAGCTGATGTTGCAAGAAAAGTTATCGAAGACGCAATTGCTGATTATCATGCAAACACTTGCATTAGATTCATACCTCATACTAAGGAGAACAAATATATCTCGTTCATTGTTGGTGGAGGTTGTTGGTCTTATGTAGGAGTGAGATCTAGTGGGGTTAATCAAGTATGTGTATTTGTATAATATGAATATCGGTAGTTAACATGGCAGAAAAATATGACATACTGGAATTCTGATTTTTTTTTTTGATTTTTTTTCATATTTATGCAATAGCATGATATACAACAAACTCTATGTCACAAAATTTAACATGAGTCACGATTTTATTGCGCATCATGACGTAACAACAATCGCGATAAATCCAAAGTATAATGATACAAAACCAGGTTTTGCGTTTTCAAACTACGGTAGTTTACATATAATTGCATTCACGCAATTATATCTATCCGTGTACCATGAATCAAGTCCTTTCTGACTAATATGAACCTCATTACAAATTTTTGCGTAGCTTTTTTAAACACTGCGTAATTGATTCTTGTCCAAAATAGGGCGGGTAAAAAAACATCTTAATTTCGTTAGCGTTTCTCCATTTTTGTCTTCCATGTGATGTTTCGCGCCATCCCAAATTGCTTCGTTTAAGAGCCATTCAGTAAAATATTGACCAAACATACCACGATGAATAACTTAATTTAATGATAAATGACTACCCACTAACGCATATTTTTTTAATTCTACGCTATAGTACTTTTAACCAGTGTTGGGTCACTTCACTCAGAGTCTCAAGTCAGGTCGAGTCGAGTTTTATCAAAATTTAAATTTGGAATCTCAAGTCAATTCGAATCACTGTACTCTCAAGTCGCAAGTCAAATCAAGCATTCGAGAGTCGCAAGTGGAGTTGCGATTTCTAAATCTATTTAACTGCAATGACACATTAAATTGCCACTTCTCACCCTACTAGTATCCACTCAGAAATCTAGTCTCAAGTCAGTCGCTTATGCATTTTGTCAAGTCAAGTAAGTTTGCTAAGACGATTCGAGTCTCCTAACATTGCTTTTAACCAACGAAAATCAGTGTTATTGATATTGAATGAATACAACTGCATTCAGATTTCCATTGGTTACGGATGCGAATCAAAAGGAACAGTAACACATGAAATAATGCATGCACTTGGATTTTGGCATGAACAATCAAGACCTGATCGTGATGATCATATAAGTATCATATGGGAGAATATTAGAAACGGTAATTATTTTTACTGTAAAATTATAGAAACTAACTCATTTTAGAGCAAGACGAAAGTTTTATTTTGGCATGCATGAGTCACTGATAGATCGCGCTTGAGAGTCGCGATCCATCAGCGACCCATGCGTAACAAAACATTGGGCGAAAAAATTTTTTAATACTTCATATTAGTATTAGTATTAGTGGTATTTAGCGTAGAATATTATTTTTCCCATCTCGAACGAGAGCATATCATATTCATTTAATTACGGTACATACGGAAACACCTATAGACGCGATTCATCAGTGACTCATACTCAACAAATTACGGTGTGTAGGAACAACAAAATATTGTTGACCCGAGATGTAAAGTTTTGTAGATCATAACGACGTGGAAAGCAGTCTGACGGCAATGAATATATAGTGCATCAGTATAAGGTGGCAATGCTCATGCATAGACCAAAACGAGCAGGGAAATCATGATAATAACCAATGAGAACAACGCTGGTATCGACCATTTCAAGTCCATAAATACAACGGTACTTCCCCAGAATAGATTTTGGAAACTACGATTACGAACCAACTAACGGCCACTTAATAGCAAAGAGCTACCAAAAGATGTAGTACAAGAAACTGCACCCTAAACGGAAAACAACCGAACAGAACAAAACCGCAATGGTAAGGTGCAGTAAATGGTATCCGACCAGGGCGGTAGTACAACCATGTACCACTTTTTGCATCCTTTTACTCGCTACTTACAACACTCAGGAAATGCGTTAGAACTATTCTAAAGCCCGTGCCTACACAAATTATTCCTTTCAATCCCAATCCTCTGTTCACACGCATACATACTTATAGGCTACACACGTTTTTGTGACTTTTAAAATTCAATTCCTTTTTAAGGATTGGAAAGTCAGTTCCAAATATTACACAGCGTTGAACATTACGGTTCGGGGTATGATACGTTTTCAGTCATGCACTATCCGAACTGGGCTTTTACAAAGAACGGCAAGGACACTATCAGGAGAGCAAATGGAAGTGAATTAACAGATTATCAGGTGAAGGTGTTCATAATCTCATCATCTGAGTAGTCAAATAGGTATTCTAGAATTGTATACAAAAAAAATTTCATTTCCCGAATATTTTTGAATTGATTCATTTGCAGTAAAATTATGATATATGCCAAAATGGCCAAACTATAGTTTTTTGTTTGTTTGTTGATATATTTGTTTCAAAAAGAAGCGAAATAACATAAGTCTCATTTCTAGATGTATGGGCCGATCGCATGCTAAGCGTCTCGCTTAGTACATTCCACTTTAAAATAAGAAGCTATCGAAGGTAAATGTGCGAAAAATGCTTAAACGACATTACAGTCTTCGGCTTTGTTAGACATGAGCGACTGACCAACCATGCCGTCAAGTCCCGATCCATTAGCGTCTGCTCTCATGTGTGACACAGTAGCATTTTTTTTATTTCAATGAATAGATTACTCAATTTGGAAATGTGTCAAATTTTAATTCCACTTAGAACCATATTCGTCTATCAGCAAACTCGTGACATTCGTTAGTCGATTTCGAAATAATCAATTGATAATTGATTCGAATCAATTAATTTTCTCTTAACAGCGAAATGGATTTGCAGCATCGGACATCCAGCAAGTTAACGCCATGTATCAATGTAGTAAGTTATAGGGTATTGTATTGTATATTTTTTCCATTGGTTTCAAAGCATTGGGTGATTATCATTTCATTGAAAAATGTATATATCATTTTTTTCTTGGGGAAATAGCAAAAATAGAACGCCAACGCTTGGCGAATCGTTTTCGTCTTTTTGTTGTGAAATTCAACACTTTTGGAATTTCTGCAATATATTTGACTGCTTCCCGAAGGTGTAAGATTTGTTGACCAATTTTGAGATAGGTTTGTGTAGAATTCCAAAATGTCGGGAGGGGGGAATGGCCTCTTCTGAAAACTTGAGTGGGATCTGATTACCCCCTAATTCCCATGCATATAGCCTACATATATAATGGAATGGGTCATAGCCAACTGCTTTGAATAATCCCTCAAACATCGTTAACCTTTCTATTTATTAAGCACACCTGTCTCAGAGTAACACATTACCTTCCTTGAATATGATAACAGGTTTTAAAAGTAGATTAAGCCCTTAAGCATTGCTTTCCATTTGTGTACACCGTCGATTTTTTGAATGCTTCTGTCATAAGCTTCGGGTGAAGATTCTTGCTGCTAAGAATGGATTAAACTGCAAAAATGGAATCGCAGTAACCTTATTATGTGATAATAATAATAATAATACGAGACGGGTTTAGCGTTGCCCTAACATAATTCCTACCTGTAGTAATCGTTAGTTGGTTTCTAACATGTGTTGCTTTCGATATTCCCTAGACTCCATTAGAGATCTAAAAAATGGTCAATTTCAGGCGACATCGGAGGAGGAAATTACACAACACCATTGTTAACAGGTATGAAATAATAGAAGAGGTGAAAGTATTTTACTTAAGAAAACAAGCATTGCGCTTGTATTGTACCACCGCGTAAAGTTGTAAACCAATCAGATATTATATTGGCAATTATATGTCGCAGATGGACTGCGTCTCAATGATGATAGTTTTTCTACTGTGTTGCACGTGAACGAATGGCTCAATTAGAAATTGCCAAGGAAAATGCGTTTTTGAATATCAGCAAGGATATCATCTGTCAATCAATGAAGTCTCCGATTGAAAAATAATGATTGAAGAAGATATGTTCGCTCTGAAGCAAACATTTTTCTAGGGTATATTTGGGGGGTTTAATGCATATGAACACATGGATTAGAATATAAAATAAGCACTCCAAATTAGAGAAATGCCGATCCATCGGTTTTGGAGTATCGGTATGGGTAAAAATTCGATATATAATTCGTCTTTGAAACCTTGCATATTTGATTCGAAGTATTTTTGCACTCCTACTTCTGCAAATGTACATCGATGCAGACATGAGAGGGCTGGCTACTGTTTCTACTATCTGATTTACAAGTCAAATGAGCATCCCAATAAGGTCGCTAATGCATGGCCTTGGGCAGGGTGATCCACTCCAAAACGTAGCTATAAAAAAAACCTGGTTCATTTTGACACTTTATATTTGTTTATTACGATCACTGTAACAATGAGTAATGTAGTCGCATGTGCCCCGTTTAACTGACTCGCTTTGTACTGGTTTTATATTTTTAGCAATTTACGTGAAATGGATTTTCGATTGGAATACTTCATACATTCAATTTTTCAGCCTCGCCATCGACAGCAGCTCCAACCACTCCAGAAAATACATGTCAAGATATTTGGTCATATAAGAAATGCGCGAAAGCCAAGAGGAAAAATAAATGCAGAAAGAAAAATGTACAGAAAAATTGTCGCAAAGAATGTGGAGTATGCGAAGGAGAAGATGCATACAAAGGATCTGATGGTATGCGGTTTATTTGGGCATTCTTTCGAAAGCACAGTATTTTAAACAAAAAGTTTCAGATCATGTTTTTATAGTCCATTTTGATACCTCTTTGGTATCCAACATAGACATGTTTATGCTCTGTTGTGCTGGCCGAAGCCTTCACGACTATGCAACTGGAGCCTATTCTTCCCAAGGTATATAGGCCGCTAATAATACATTACTCAGGGTATTCACTTACACGAGTGACCATCTAAAAAGAAAAAGTAATCAAGGTTAAATTTGATTCAATTTATTTCTGTTATTTCCTTCAGAACTTAATTTCGCGTTTACGAGAAAAGCGTCATTACGTGGCATCAGTTTTGAATTAATAGTCGATATTTATATTTTAACAGTTTGTAAAGATGACGAACGATACCGATGTCGCAGACTGATTCGTTATTGCGATAGATCTGAAGATATCAGAAGAGCTTGTGCTTTAACATGTGGTGTTTGCAAGTGAAGATGTCGAAAATCCAAGCAAGAACTACTGCCTCCTCTACCAATAGAGCGCGCCCACAAAGTGCGTGCCATTTGTGACTTACGCTTGACCAACAAACTGTTGGTCTTATCTAAACAGCTCACACATTGGTTGCGGAATGGAATGAGAAAAGAGCAGCTTTTGCTCGGAAAACCTAAATTTAATTTCACAAGCTTCCCACCTCACTGCTATCATGATAACAAAAAGCGCTATTTTAACTTATTGATGTAAAATGTACAGTATTATAAATTATGCTATACGACTAAAATGTTGTTTTTCTATCATGATTGTTAAATGAATAAAATAGGCGAATCAAAGAGTACACAGTACGCAAAATAAATCTTGTAACCACATTGCCTTGAACATTGCAGAATGCACACAGTAGATAAGGCTCATTCCAGAGTCGAAAAAAATGGAAAATGTTCTATGAAATACCATACACAATACTTGCGGTTGTTCACCTGACAAGGCTGGCAAAGCTACGTTATCCAACCGACAATTTTCGGAACAATTACCATTTCAAGTCATATTTTGCTTATATTTCTGCGCAGTGGATATGCCATATTGTACCGTATTTCCAATGCTAACTTCCGTAAATTATACACCTAATGGTCGTCACCTAGGCCTACCTCGGGCAAACTCGGCAAAGTTATGGCCTTTGGAAATATATTTCTTTTTGTGACGACTGTCGTTTTTAAAAACGACAAAATATGCCAAGTTTATGCAAGTTAGAAATAAATAGTGTCACAAACAAACAAGACAGGAACAAATATTAGTGGTAAAAATTTGTATATTTGGTAGAAAATAAAATTGCAAAAGGAATGACACTCCATGCTAGTATCGCAACAATACACAAGGAACCCAAATTACGAGGAAAGCATTAAATTTTAATCAATTCGTTTAAAAAACCAACATCAACAAATATATATAATGGGATTGTTAAACACTCCTACAACAAAGCGATATTTCAAATATTGAATTCATTGTAAAAAAAGCAAACAAAAATTTTATCTGCACAAACGTTATAAGTAAGTTATAGCAATACCAAATTTAACAACTTCGGACTTACGTACATCCAATCAAATTATTTTTGAGAGAAAATCTCATAGATAGAAAGCAAAGCAACCTCGACGTTTTAAAAACAATATCTAGATATTTGATCATGTTAAATGTTTGTATGATTTATTGATTTACGAACTATGAATTCAATATATACTGTACATTGAGGTCCTCTCTCACACTCGTATTAACCTAATCAAAATGTTATTTTGTCAAACTTAGCGGATCGACCCAACAGTGACCCATGCTTGGCAAATCATGACTTGTCAAAATATTTCTGACAAGGGAACAAAAGAGACCGGTCGGTAATTAACTTTCACTTCAAAACAATAAAATTAAACAATGTTGCGAGTCCATTGAACACATTTTTCGAATCACATAATATCGAGTCTTCTCGAATTTGATTCAATTTAAGAAATTTATGGGAAATAATTCATACGGTCTAACTTCTTTTTGAAAGAATCATTTGAATCAGGCATGTTATAATAGTTGAGGATGAGAGTTTTAAAAAACACCACGCGGGATATCTTTAAAAAAGCACAAGAGCTGCTCCACAGAGTTTTCACAGTGGAAAATTGTGCAGACCACAGCCAAGGACGATAAACAGACAAAAATCGAAATGAGGCCTACACACAAACGATGCTGACGTGCCTCGTTTATGACTCATACCGTGACAAAACGTCGGAGGCAAAAATATTACAGACAGGGAAAGATAATCATCAAACTATCTCTTGCGAAATGACTTTAATTCGAGTTCTGCAATTTTCATCATGCTTATTGTCACCTTTGTTGTGTTTCGAAGTATGCCAACAGTTTTGTCACTTTGTGTCTTGCTAAATTTAAAATATCATCAGCCATTTGTTGTTTTGTAGTGTAGCGAACTTGTTCAAAGCTAAACATTCCTCGTAGAAACGACAAAACTTCACACTGAAATAAAATTTAGATTCGCACAGACTGACAAAAAGTGAACAGAAGAAAACCTATATAAGAAGTTGTAACATTTCATTCAACTATTCAGGTAAGGAATTTCTTTACAAAAGATCTTTTGTCTCCATGAGTCAGTTGAGTCACTGATGGATCACACCGCTTAGGTTGAACAGGGATAGTTATATTGGAAAGTTATCAACTTCCCAGTTCAACTGAGTCTAGGTATTACACCCTGGGTTGAGTGGTGGGCATGCAGATACTTGAACCCGAGAACTTCAAACTGCAATGTCAACATGGCCATTGCACCGATAATTCAATTCTGAATCTCTAGAATTAAATCCCGCCCAATATACTGACCTTAAATTTTTCACAATTAGATTTCAATCTTTCATCTGTTCCAAGAAATCCCCATGCAAAAGTAGGACTTATACTCTCAGACACTGCGTAAAATTTTGCAATAAATCCATCTGGATATCTCAACATTCTCGATTTCGCTTTCAAAACTGACCAGACAGCTGTCGATAATGCCTGCAAAAACATTGTGCGGAAGACAAGACATTTGTAACATAAAATGTATAATACATAAATCATAATAGCGCAGTTTTCCATGATAAAAACAGGTTGAAAATTTGACCCCAAGTACCCCTTTACCGCATACTAAACGTTTGGATAGGAAAGATAGGTAGGAAAGATATATTTTTAACCTGCTGGCAACACGACTTCACCACATGATGTACATCTTGCAGATACCGCCAAGGTGGGTGAGAGGGTTTCATCGTAACCTTCCACTCATTTTTCCTGCACAGTTCGTATGGCTGGTAGACGAAGTCGTAAATAGCAAACCCCTCGCATAATAATAATCCCTCGAAGGGCGGTAAGCAGCGTGAGGATGATCAGAGATGCGGAGCTTTAAGCATATTCCAAATGCTTCCACTGATGGAGCTAACAGAGCATTCAGGTAACCAGCAACTCTTCCTCACGCCTCCAAGCTTTTAAATATTTAGTTCAAAAGTATAATTCAAAATTCAGCATTACCGCGTGTTTAGAAAATTCAGTAGAAAGCAAAGCTGCCATTCTGTGCCTGATGCAACAGGATACCCATTTATGTCAAATTTTATGAGATACTTACAGACTCTTTGATAGAATTGGCTAACCATCTGTTTCCAAGTACAGTAATCAACTGGCTGGGAGGTCGATCGAGGTCATCAAACGAATCCATGATAATAAAATCAAGAACAATATCATAAAATGTCATTGAAACAACCTAAAGAATAAATAAAAACCTAAAAATGTTTGTTCGATAAATAAAATTGAAAAAAAAAAAAAAAATAACTTTGTTGATTTCTACTTTTTCTACTGAAATTCGGGTCGGTAGCACAGGACTAGGCAGGGCGAATCATTCAGGATTCGGAGCTTATTCAAATATAATTTTCCAAATGTAATCAATTTACAAATCGATATTAGTTTTATTTGCTCTATATAATCAAAATAGTGAAATTTATAGTAGTTATAGTGAAATAAAGGTGAAAAATTTTGAAAATTCACGCTAAAAGTTTCCTCCAGCACTGATGAATTGCACTGTCGAGGCACGGGTCATCTTTGGCTTATACATGGGAAAATAAACTTTTGATTGACTGATGACTGATTCGAATATTATGTGATCCATCAAATTGAAATGCACCTAAAAGGAACCGACAAACGTCATACTACAGTGCAGTGATCCATCCACCATCATTATCATAAGTTTACCTTTCTTCCCTTCAATTCATCTTCAATTTGAGGCCAATTCTCAGAATTTTGGACATATTCCATCAACTTTGCAAAAGCATCAATGAAATGTGTTGCGTTTTGATTAGCAGATTTTAATATCAGTTCAATCACATTCTGACCTGACTCAACAAACCAATCTCGTACAGTGGTATCTTCAAGCATCAGCTGAAAAAATAGAAAAAAAAGAATTAATCATCGACCGTAATCATTTGAGTGGCAAAGATCTTTTGTTAAGTATGTTCCACTTATGGATCACGTCGATAAGACACAGTCCGTCTGTGGCACATGCTTGACAAAATAAAATTTCTGATCGCAGTATCCTAGCATGATATATTTTTCTCGTTGCTTGGACATGCATTCATTCATGGCATAGGTTTGAATCCCATGAGGGATCATGATTATATGCGTAAGGTCTGCTGGACATCTCGACGGTGCACGGTGGTACACCATGTTATGCACTGCTCACGACTTCCTCCACCAACCAGGTTGATACACAGGAATAAGGAAACATGACAAGCCATAAAACATTCACCCTGATTCGGAACTGGTATCTGCACAGGAGGTCGTGGTTCGCCATATGATTGAGCTGTATTCTCAGCTTTCTTCTGCCGCAGGATAAAAAGAAATCCTATCCTAACCCTAAGGTTGTACCTACACAGTAGTTTGATTTGAACAGTATTCAATATTTCACCATATAAGTTAAATAACATTTCAGATAAATGATATTGCTGATATTTGAGCACATGCCCAAAGCAAAGCAAAGATGCCCAATAAGAAAAATAATGTCTACCTAAGTTTTGTAAAGTGTGATTCACTGATGGATCGCGACGCCGAAATTTCCGATTGGATTACAATGGAAAACCTGACATATATCATGATTTTACTGCAAAATGAACCAATTACGGAATATTCAAAAAGCAAAATAACTTCCTAATCAGAATTCTAAAAAACATTATCACTTTATGAGAAGTATCGGAAAAAAATTCAAAAATCGCAATAAGCTTTTAATCTCCGATGGAACTAGAATTGTAAGAACGCATTTATGACAGCAATAAAATTGCACTGTAGGCTTGGGGCAAAATATACATGGGTGTGCGTGTGTGTCTTTGTGACGCACTGTTTTGAAGTTTGTTGCTGGGTTTATTGTTCACACCATTTGAATAAGGGAACCCCACCAGAACATTTATGACCAGATAAACAAAATTACTTTCTGAAATTTGACAGCCATGAGAAAATCAGATTATGTTACTCTTGCCAAGTTATATCGGTATTTGTAATCAAGCTATACCAAAAACCAAAATATGGTATTAAGGACGTTGGTAGAATTTAGTTTCAACAATATTCGAAATTGTATGAAAAAAGCTTTAAAATCATCAATGCTGCTATGAAATAGCAGTCTTGATGATTTTGAAGCCCTCCGAAGAAATTACATTGAAGAAAAGCACGATTCTTCCATACTGTTGCGTAGCAGTTTCTCATTTCTTCAACTTGACCATTGGCATGTTTTGAATATTCTGCCAAAGTTCTGTTTGACTAAGCCAGGTGACAGAATATTGTTTCCATTTGGGTGTCTGGAATGATGTCATTTTCCTGGGATGGACAAAAAAGCTCCAAAATCATTAACACTGCAATTTCATAGCAGTGCTTTTGGAAGTTTTTCTGCAGCTTGGTTGCTACCAGACTCAAAAAGACACATTTGCATATTTGGTAAATTTTCTTCTGGTGGTTTTCTTATGGTTCCATTTGCTTCATTTTCTTGAGTAGCAGAATTGCCATCTTTCTATCAGTCTTGACTATGGTTTTTACAGGCTTCTGATTCAAATATTCACCAGTACTATATATTTTGCATTCACAGTACTTACGTCTAATGCTTGTCTAACACAGTGGAGTTTTGCAAGGAATTCAACATCAGAGAAACATTCCAATAAATCAGTCCTAAAAAAATTATTTTTTACTTAGCTAAGCTAAAAACGATTGTCTACGAACCAAAGTCAGTGACAAATACTTGATTTGTTGTGAATATGTCCACGTAAAAACTTTTGTTTCATCAAGTAAGAAAGAACAACAGATGAAATGCAGTACTTGACACAGAAGGTCAGGATATTAATTCTGATATTCTGGAAATACGAACAAATTATAGACTGCCTGGTTAGTTCAATCGGTTAAGCATTGAAAATATGCTTCAAGCTCACATCTCTGATCATTCTGACATAAGTTCGAATTCCCTGAGGGGTGAGGATAATAAGCGAGACTCACCAGTGCACAGTGGTTCATGTAAGCACTGCTTACTGCTCCTTTGGCCAACCATGTCATTTATCCATGGGGAAGAAAAAATGTGAAATAACATTCTCTTCTTCAGAAATGGTGTTTGCCCAAAGAGGCTGTGGTTAGTCATATGATTGAGCCATATTCTCAGCTTTCTCTTCCCCCCCAAACATGAAAATGAATTCCTATCTGCGAAAAAAATTCAAAATCGTAATTATTTTACCGAATTGTTCTACAACGGACTCTTCCCATATCAACACATTCTAATGCTGATTCATAAAGTGGAAGATGTTGTGTTGTTGCAGAAAAATCATCCAATGATCTTGACTCCCAGACCTAAAATATAGAACAGGAAATAATAGTGGTGTTCCAATGGGTCGGAATCATGAAAATAGCCAATAGCACAAACAATTTAACAATATGTACGTAGCGTACCAATGTACCCACCATGCTCAGACAGCAAAAAATTGTACATAACTTCACAGTTCCTATCCTATATCATGATTGGTTTCACAGTTGGTACTTTACGATTGACATATTTCCTGCATGTTGTGAAAGGTGACTATTGAGAAAGCAACAAAGCAGAAAATAATACAAGTAGCCAAATTTCCATTTCCACTGATAAAAAACAAAGAATTCTCAAAGACATTTCTGTTTACTTGGGTTCTCTACTGACCAAGGGTTATGATTATTATCACTGAATAAATAAAGAAGTGGTGGATGTTTTTACTATCTCCCGAAGAAGATACCACTCACTGGACTTTACCATACCCTTAGAGTCTCGTTTGGGATATTTTTATCTCAGAGTGCAGCTGCTGGCACTAAATCTTATAGTAGCTCATTGCAAATGAAAGACTGTTGGTTGGTCCCTTTCGGGCGCTGTTTCAAGCCTTGCTTATAGTGAATTTTAACAAAAAAAAAATTTTTTTTATATAAAATGTTTATACATACATCTTGTGCAGAAACAAACGAAGATGTATCATCATCGATATCGGTTAATCTATGATCATCATAACCAGTAAGCGTTATGTCAGTGTCTGATTCTGAGAATAAAAAAATGCGATTGATATAATTATATTATTTGTGCTAATTTCATTTTATAATCACTCATCCTGTGAGTTACTCCAAGCTACTCGTGTACTAAACCAGGGTTGCATGGTTTTGACTTACTTCAGGCGTTTAGCACATTTGACCCATTTTTACGGATGATTCAAAAACCTTCAAGATCACCAACACTGCTATAAAATAGCAGTGTTGATGATATTGAATGTTTTTGACGGATGCAGATAATGCATGACACTCAAGAAATCATTTTAATTTTTTTTCGTATGAAATATGAAAGATACTATTCTTGAAGAACATTTTTGACATTCTGTCGAACCCATACTAAATTACTAGATGTTTAGATTTTGTGTGACATGGTTTTCCTATTTGACCTAGGCTATGCAAGGTATCAAGGTTGGGCTAATGAGTCAGCAATTAGACTTACAAAAGCCAACACAATGGTTATATACCAGATTATGTTCAATAACCATCATCTTTATCTAGCAGCACAAGTTTATTGGTCTTTATTCATTGCCACTTCTAGGTAAGGTCCTGTACCAGCCGTCATATACAAACAGGGTAAAAGTTGTTGGAAAGAAATAAGCTTTCTGGTTCAAACTAGCCTACTCAAGTTATTACACGTGGGGTAGAGTGGTAGGCATGGATTAATGAGTCAGTCAGGCTCGATGGGACTAGAACCAGATATCTTTATATATGAAATATGAATTATGTCCTGCTTATTTTACAGATATTACGATGATACTGGTTTATATGGGCTTTTGAATATTGTACTAACAAAAAAAAAATTTTTAGAACAACGGGACAATTTTCTCACATATTGTTAGCGTCTCAATATCACAATTCGTTAGCTGTTGATGCTGTACAAAACAAAATTATGATTAATTCAATTTTTCAAAAACGCATAAAAATGTGTGACAGTTTTCTTGTTTGTCACGACTTTCTTAACCGCATAGCGCAAGAACACTTATGCCAAAAGTTGTGGCGAAACTTCCTATTTTTAATTGAAAAAAAAAATAATTTTTTTTTATCTACCTGTATCTGATTCAGTGTATAAAACATCTTCAAATGTCTTCTGCAATCTATCAGCTCTTTCCATTATTAAGGTAAGTTTATGTTCTATCTCAGATGGAGAAGTGAAATTCAACTGAAAGCAAAGATATATCATTGAATCCAAATCCATTCAGAATGATCAGTTTACAATAATTAATTTGCTAATGTATGGAAACTTTACTCAGACATGAATTGAAATAATAAATTGGAACATCCCAACAAATTGTTAACAATCATGATGGGCATAATATGCTCTATTGAAACAAGTACATTTGATTGTCTGAAAAAGTTATAATTCCATTGACGTTTAGATATTGTTTATTTTCTTAGCATTCCCAATACCTGATCATTATTTATAGTGATTTGGTCACCACCAGCACCCAGATCTGGAGTATCAAGATATTCAGGAACGGATGTTGGTCCATCTATTGCCGTCCTGAAAAATGCAATCATTTTCTTGATCGGAATCCACTTAAAATGTAATTTTGAATTGCTGCGAAATATATTAAATACTGAACATAAATGGTGGCAGAACCTTATCTATTACCAGTAATAACCTCAATCACAATTTTCACACTTTGAGTTCAACACTGAAGAAGCAAAAAAAAACTACAAGAAAAACTTGTCTGGATGCAATTCTGAGCAGCAATCACAGAGCATACTGCAGTGAATATACAACCACCTTTATCACAACAAATCACCGAAATGTGATGAAAAATGTGAAATACTTGGATAATATATCTCCAGTACCAAACATTATCTCACTCATTACTTTCAGTGGATATGTCCCCGCTTACAGGAGAATATTTGCAAAATGCAAGTTACTTAGATTTATATAGAAACCAGCAACAGCAGCTATGAGTTGAGCTGTGTGGCATGGACGCCATAACTGCTATGTATTTTCTTCCTAAAATGTGATTTATTCCTTCAACCTTACCTAGGCGATATTTCATCCCAGATCTTCTTTGCGTAGTAAACGACATTTTGTCTGGGTTACCGTAATAAGTTTCAAATTCAATGGCAACGACATTTAATAGCATTTTTGTCGTCCACTTACCCACATATATCAATTTCAGAATACTGCCCGAAGTGTACATATTTGCCGAGGTATGGTCCATGTGTGATTCATACTTGATGATACAAATGTTATATCAGGCAGACTCTTTCTAACTCATTTAAATACATATTACTGTGTTTTACTCAGAACTATTAAAATTAACAAACAAAGGTCTGTATTTTTTTTTTAAATGATTCAGTTGATTGAAAATGGTGAGTGTCGGCTGAATCATACAAACATGTGCTCAAATTCATTCAACAAGCAGATTTTTATGACTATTATTTGATCAAAAGTATATCAACAAATTACGAGCAAACAAACCAAATGCTGTAATAATAATTGATAGTGATCAATAATATAATGTTCAAGTTGCAAAGTATTTTGATAGAGTCCGTTATAAGATTTGCCAGCATAAATCAGCATTCACCCAAAATCATATATTTGGCACAACTGCATTACAAAAATATGCGTCTTAATAATCACTATTCCTAACGCTTTGAAATGAGATCAATATAATATACATATAATTAAATTTTGCAATATAACAATCACCTACGTCATGAATTTTTTTATCGGAATTCACTCTGAGCAAGGCCGGAATCAGTATCTAAAAGAAACCAACTAACGGCCATTTAATAGCAAAGAGCTACTAAAAGATGTAGTACCACCGAACAACTACACTTTTAACAGAAAATATCTCAAACGGAACTGAACTGCCATGATAAAGTGCAGTGAGTGGTATCTGCCCTGGGTGATGGTAGGACCATCTACCACTTTTTTGTTTTCTCTTTTAGTCACATTTTATAACATGAAGGAAATTAGTTAGGACCAATCTAAAGAAATTAGACACATCAAGATTTTACTGCAAAATAAATACCCAGTAAGGAATAACTAACTAAAGGTCCCAGTTAGAAAAAAAATTTTCTAAATATATTTTGTCATGCATGAGTTATTAGATGGATCGCACCTTCCAGGTGCGATCCATCTGTGACTCAAGTTTGACAAAATCAATTTTGGATTGATGATGAGGACATCTTTACGTCTAACACAAATCAGTACACTACTGTCATTTTGGCAAACTGCAATGATGAAGTTATGACACTTAATTAGCAGCATATATGTAATTATTTATTACCTTAATCTTGACATTGATGTTTTCCTTGATCTAGTAATTGGAGTATTACTGGAATGATTGGATTCGGAAAATTGACGCAGACGAGAATGTTCATGGGATAAACTGCTACTCCTACCAGACTGTGTTGAAGAGCTAGCAAATAATTATAGAAGTGTAATCTACGTGATTCTGACAAACAAGAATTATAAATAAACTTTGACATGCAGTTTTGTCGTCCCACAATAAGCAAAATACTCAGAAAAAAGTATCTTTCAATAATATAATTTTGTTCTTTATATGTACAAAGAATCAGACTGGTAAAATGTTAGCTACTCTTCTACTCAGACACCCCAAGAAAATGGATTCCATGAAAAGAAAACCTAGCAAATGGACAATATTTCTTGATAGAGAGATAAAATGCTTCTTTTTTGACTCTCTCGTAGCAAACAAAGTGTGGAAAAAGGTTTAAAAATCATCAATACGGCAATGAAACAGCAGAGTGTTGATGGTTTGAAGCTTTTTTGCCATCCAAAGAAAATGTGGACACCCGAAGAATAACAAGATTCTGTTACCGCGCTACCATTACTGAAATATATATTGCAAAACCCACAATTGGCCACTCCAGTCCTAATGACTTTTTCTAATGCAACAAACAGATGTACATTTTCATATGATGGTACATGGCAATCAGCATTTGACAATGGTATTAACAAGACAAAAAGACAGCTGTCAATAAGCAACACCATAATTAATTTTTTACATTCAAATTTTGCCAAACATGTGCCACTCATGGAATGCAGCATCTAGATACAGTCCATCTGTGGCCGCTATTTGGCAGAACAAGTGTGATTGGGTACTGATGAAAATCAATCAATTTGCATGAAAATGAAAGACAAATTAAAATAAAAACCAATGAGCGCAAAATCAAATTTGAAAAATCCATTACGTTCAATTAGAAATTAAAATCAAGGTGAAAATACTTACACATCAGATACTTCACTTCCTAGAACTGCACTTGCCTTTTCCCACTGTAGCATTGCACTTTCAAATGCATCAACACCTAAATACAAACATTGAAAACTGCATTGAAAATTATTTTCCTTTGGGTACATTAAACTTTTACAGATTTTTTTGAATGGAATTATATATAAGGCATCGAAATCATCAACAGTTAACACCACTGCTTCATGGCAATGGACATAATTTTGAACCCATATATACGTATTAGATTACTGGCACAAGTCCCAAACTTCCTGAATACAGTTTTTGAATTGTTCATAAAACTTTTATCTGATCGCAACCATTTTCTTTTTGTATCTAGCGATATTTTACCAGTATGACTGCTATTAAATATTTCAATGAACATAGTTTTAGAGCAGAGCCTCCTGTTAAGGCCAATATTTCGTATATGATATGGTAAAAAGCTCCAATAGCAGTGTTGAAAAAGTGTGGCCAAAACATTTTAACACCCAGAAGAAAATGAGTTGGGTGAGTGGGTCAGATGCTTGAAGCAGCAATTCTGCAAACCTAGGTCATGGAACGCATCGAAAGCATGACATCACGAAAGTCTCAAAATAACCCTCGTTCAACAAAAAATATTCAATCAAATAAATTTTTGGTTGAGTAACAAGACAATACCTTTCCTATAAAATCTTTCAGCATCATAATATTCTTTTGTACCTGGAGCAGGTAAATGACGACTGTGTCTAAATAGAAGAAAGAAAATAGTATTAACTACGGAGGGGCAATGCATAATAGGTACTTCTGACTTGGTTTGGCAGAACACTACAGATTGGCACACAGACATATCATGCTTGAAAAGTGTCCTAAAACCACTCTTTGCTATTAATTGGTCGTTGGATGATTCCTTTTAGGCACTGCTTAAGGCCTTGCTTAAATAAAGTTTGGGACGCTGTGGAACCTCCACAGTGTGAATTTGAAGCCAATCAAGTAGACTGGTTGAAAATACCGTAATCATATAAAATTACTCAACAATCGAGCAAATAAGCAAATAATAAGAAAATTAACAAAAAAAAAATACATTTTACGATATGTTCTAGATGGCTGAAATGACTTTTTTACCGGTATACAGTAATTAAACTTGATAAAAAGTCTCAAAATAACCAACACTAATATAGAATAGCAGTGTTGATGGCTTTTATGCATTTAAACATGTTAACAAATTGATTCAAACTTGAAATGTGTATATTGATAGCTACTACTTTCTGTCAGTCGGAATTCAAATAACAGGTAGTAACTGACATACCTGGAAGTGCTACTGCTTTTTACAGATGATATTGTACTGGATTCAGACATCATTGAATTATCTCTAACATGACGTGATCGAGTAGCTTTCCCACACCCAGCTGCATTCAATACTAAAAGATAAACGCAACATTTCAAAGATCTCTCAGTTTGCTTTGATTTTCACAAATTGATGCGTCAATTTTTTCCTTATATTATTGGAAATGTCAAAAATGTATATTCAATCGCACCATATTAATTGATTCTCTGCTAGAGCCTGTCTAAAATATTCTTTTTTAAGAATGAGGCACAGATGGTTTGCGCTGCTATGCCTGAGAATATAAAACTTTTAATTCTAAGTGAAAAAATCATATTGTAAGTATTCAAATCACCCGAGACTATTTTTCGAAGTGGATCACCCTGACCAAGGCCCTGTACTAGTGTGTTCTGTGGGATGGGCATTAACAATGTGGACTCGAACTAAAAATTTTGAAAATAAAGTGATTTACAAGAAAGGTCCAGCCGTTTTGATCTTGGTCTTTTTCTTCGCTTTCCTGCTCGAACATGGGTGACGAAATTTGCATTTTTATCGGCATCTGGGTCAGGATTAACAGAAGGAAGCGGTTTTCTTTTCCTGTTAAACAATGATTTTGAAAAAATTTAAAATACATAAATGTGAAATTGAAGAAAAAATAATTGGAGTTCTGTAAGCAATATGTAGAGATTTCACTTTGAAGGTATATGACACAAAAAAACCAAGAGTTCATGCCACAAATGTTCCTAGTTCGTTCCGATTTTCATTTTTTATCATTAAAACAACAAATTTAAAATAAAAGTATGACCGGAGCATTTTTAAGGACAGTAACAAGGCCCATCATAGCAAATAAATACAACCTCAGACATAGAACATTGTGTTTTCCTGTGTGACATTCAGATAGATAGAGGAAATGTCAACTACAAATTTGAGACAATCATGAAACAAGTTGAAAAATACTGTAACAAATATTTATATAAATTATCATGAAATTAGGCTTGTCCTGATGGTTTGATTTCACTGAATAAATAGAATAATATTTGAACATTCAAAAGGAATGTACTGGCTGACTTAACTTTTCTTTGCCTATTTAGCAGCAAAGTCATTATATGCAAATAAAACAATTTATGAAAATTGCTATTGAATATATTGAAATACTTTGATACCTTTTCATATAAACTGCAGTGACAAGAAGGGCAAACAATCCTCCAACAGATGTTACCAACAGAACACTGCGTTTTGAAACATTTGGTCCTTTTGGTAAAACTGATGTTGGAATCTTCGATAAAAAATGAAGGAATGCCTGGGCGAAAGAACTCATCCCTGGTGGTAAAAGGAACTCGCACACAATTATAAATTTTCGAAGATGTTTTGTTAATTAAAAATTCAACTAAACTACACAAGATTTCACTCATTTTAAGCATACTTCTTGTCATGAGGCAAGGCAATGCATTTTGATCTGTAGATGAAATAAGGAAATAAAACATAAAACTTTGTATGCATAAGTTAAGGAGGTGGTTGTTGTCAACACCATGATAAAAGAATGTGACTGAGAGTGAAAACATGGTCTTGAGCTTTAGAAGACCTTATTTTAATATAATTTGGCAATGGACATCATTTCATGCTCTGTTTTGCCAAATTATCTTTTTTTGATTAAGTCAAGCAATATTTGTCACATCAGTTCATTAATTGTATTGTCACTCCACAACCAATGCCAGTGGATGATCGGCATCATAAAATTGAAAAAGGCTAAAAATATGACCTTCTCAGCAACCAGTATGTCACATATCAAGCAAGGCAATAATCAAAAAGTATGAACAAATATTGGTGCCTGAATATGAATTTACATACTAGAATTTCTGTTCGAAGTAATTGCAAACAACAGAGCTTAATCAATCCCTAATATGAATTTATGAATATGTATCCATAATTACTCAGATAGGATGCGCAATCTGGATGCTTCAAATGGAATTTCTATGAGAAGAGTAAATAAAATGTTAAAATGGTAACTAGTTTATAGTTCCAGCAGAATAGCAAACTAGTTGAACAAATGAGATCTATAGCTGCAATAAAAACAATTGCTGACGGCTACTCAGACGCCTGAAGCAAATGGCTGCCATCAGAAGACATTTTAACAAATATGGATTTGAATTTCTAGAAGATTAAGATGTCTGTTTTCGAGTCCGGTAGCAGCTATACAACAGAAAAGGTTAAGAACATCAATACTGTTATGACGCTGATTTTGAAGCTTTCTTGTCCAACCGAAGAAAATTAGAGACGGGAACCCGAAGAAAAATATGATTCTGTCACTCTGACATCGTCAATCTGTGATTCAAGCTTGCCAAAACAAAATTCCTGATTTGTCTTGTGCAACAATTCTATCTAGTAGTTGAAGACTTATGATCAGCTCCTACACATTCCTTTACGGTATGAAAACCATCTTTTTCAACCAATTCAGCAAGTTCGGTTTTGATACTTTTCAACACAGGAGTTCCCTTGTATATCAGAGCAGTATAAAATTGAACCAATGAAGCTCCGGCTCTAATTTTCTCATAGGCATCATGACCATTTGAAATGCCACCAACACCAATAATAGGAATTTTTCCAGCAGTTAGGGAATACATTTTTCTAATCAATTCTGTAGATTGCTCTTTCAAAGGGGGGCCACTTAACCCACCTATTTCATTTTTGTGTTTGCTACCTAGAGCATCCGGCCGTTTTACAGTTGTATTGCTGATAATGACACCATCAACTCCACAATTTTTACACATTATTGTTTTTGAAATATCTTCTACGTCTTTATTATCAAGATCAGGAGCAATTTTAACAAGTAAAATTGGTTTTGGATTTTTTGCAAGAGCATTTCTCTCTTTGTTTACAGAACAAAGTAAGTTCTTGAGATATTCTTCTCCTTGTAATTTTCTTAATCCTGGAGTATTAGGACTTGATATATTGATGACGATATAATCAGCCAAATTTCCTAGTTTAGAAATACCATCGGTATAATCTTTCACATGATCAATAGTTTCTTTATTTTTCCCCAAATTTACCCCTAGAAAAGTATTCGTGTCTCTTTCTCTCCATGTTTTCAATCGCTCATAGACTAATTTATGTCCATGGCTATTAAAACCATATCGATTTATAACCGCATTGTCTTCTTTCAAACGAAAAACTCTCGGTTGTGAATTTCCAACTTGTGGCAGCGGTGTGACACTTCCAATTTCAATAAATCCGAAACCGATATTAGAAAGACCTCGCATAGCTTCAGCATGTTTATCAAATCCAGCTGCTATTCCGATAGGATTGGAGAATTCTCTTCCCCATACCTCAGTTTTCAGACATTCAGGGTCTTGGTATTTGGACTTCCTTGCATATTTCATGGTTTTCACTGCAAGATTGTGAGCTTTTTCTGGTGGAATGACGCTGTGTAGAATTGGCATCAATATATCAGAGTATATCTTTGGATTACCGCGAACAATTTCCCATGAGAAAAATAATCCAGTACCACCAATGACAAGAGCAGCCGCCCTACGCATGTTATTGTTGGGCATTATTTTATACTTCTACTTTAAAAAACACAAAAATTCATAAGGTTCAGTGCAAAGGAAAATATTTTATATCTTTGTAAAATGGGTGATATGCCGCAATAAGAGACAGACGTTATGAGAATAAGCGTATATCTTGCAGGGAAACAGTCATTTTCACAGTATTTTACTATAGTGGTTTACCGGTAGTTCTTTTTGAGATGTTTTTGCTTATAGAGAGCAGTCGCTGGTACTACATTATATACAGTAACTCTTATCCATTGAGTCGTTGGTTGGTATCATTTGGGCGCCACATCTGCCACATTCCACACAATGCTGGAAACGAAATTCAATGAAAAATCAATAATAATAAGGAATTATTTTAGAATTTTGATGCATGGGTAATATTAATATTATCTCACAAAAATAATGAAAATAAATTTTATTATAAGCATGAATTCATTATAGATTATGCATTTCTACTCTTGCAGCTTCCATCTTCGATGTTTTATAAATTACCATTTTTTTCATTTCGGAAAACCATGAATTTCTTAAAATTTTTTTCAAATATTTCCAGTATCAGAGCAAATCCCCAAGAGAAAGGGCTGGATTATAGATTATGCATTTCTACTCTTGCAGCTCCCATCTTCGATGTTTTATAAATTACCATTTTTTTCATTTCGGAAAACCATGAATTTCTTAAAATTTTTTTCAAATATTTCCAGTATCAGAGCAAATCCCCAAGAGAAAGGGCTGGATTATAGATTATGCTTAATTTCTACTCTTGCAGCTTCCATCTCTTCGATGTTTTATAAATTACCACGTTTTTTTTTAATTTGGCCAAATAGAAGAGTGTTACAGGAAAAAACCATGAATTTCTTAAAATTTTTTTCAAATATTTCCAGTATCAGAGCAAATCCCCAAGAGAAAGGGCTGGAGCCCATGGCAAACATCATTCACTTTACTCAGTTAAATCTTCACCGAGTCACTGGTTTCCATTTTACATAGTAGCTCTTTGCATATTGGTTGTACCTTCAAATATAAGCAATAAGGTGCTACCTCCAACTTTGATTTCCAAGAATAAACTTTGAAACACATGTAGCAGATATTTAGCATGGAGTCAAGATCGGTCTGGTTTCCTACAAATGTAGCAAAATATATTTCCCAAAAACAAAGGTTCACATTTGCGCAAAGTTTTGCAAAATCTTTTGAAAATTAATTCAAATATCTCCTCCTTTTATCCGCTTAATCTGCTCTACTCTTGCTTCAATTTGATCTCGAGAAGGAGCCCTGTTAAATTG
This sequence comes from Styela plicata, assembly GCA_963675895.2. Lineage (NCBI taxonomy): Eukaryota > Metazoa > Chordata > Ascidiacea > Stolidobranchia > Styelidae > Styela > Styela plicata. Next base: position 11,699,926 of record OZ023143.1, on the reverse strand, counting down.
TTGTTCTCTCTTGAACATTGCAGTAACGTTCTTTTCAAACATTGAAGGGCGATTGGCCAAATAGAAGAGTGTTACAGGAAAAGATAAGTACACCATCATTCTGAAAAATTCCATTCGGAATCCCATGTTGACTACTGATTGATCGTCAGTTTTAGCTGAATAGATAAAATACACGTATTTCAAAAAAACAATCTGTATAATAATAAAAAAAAGCTTCAGTGGATTTAGACGAAAATTCCCTGCCTCACGCTCTTTTTAGAAACTTGTGCCTTCGTCTTGCAACCGAATATGTTCTTCTTGAGTCAAAAATATCAGTCATCTTTTAGTGTGATTAACCTACGTCATGCATTGATGGGGTCTAGTGAAGTTTAGTACCATATTCCCGAATGTCATCAAAATAAAAACTGGCAGAATATTCTCATCCTAACTAGAGGGCGCCAATGCCGCAAGTATCTGGCATTGTCTCCTGGGTTAGGATGAGTCGTTTCCAACATGGGAAATTTTTATGATAATCGGATAAGTTATATGGTACTAAACTTCATGAGACCCCATTGATGTTTATCAACGCTGCAATACTGAATAGTTACCGACAAATCGGGCGAATCTGATAAAAAATGTTTAAAGCTCAATATTCTGTACCATACCGTATTAGTGGTCTGACTCATCTGAAATGAAAATATCTTTAAATTGACCACCTTGACTTATCATATTTTACAACATCTTTTTCAATTCACCACATTTTAGACAAATCCCAGTCTTTTAACGTTGCTTAATGTTATGGATCATACCAGTATGAAAATGATGCCATTTATTATCCAGTATCAGTGGTGTAAAAATACTACCTATACTATAGTACTGAGTACTACAAATACTAGCGGTATAAGACTATGTATAATACGTGATTGCACGCCAAAAGCCTGCAAAAGTTTTGCTTATTTTTGAGAAATTTTTATCTGTTTATTATAATTACCGGTACAAAATCTTTCTAAGAGGACCGTTCCTCCCTTCCAAAACCTTGAGGGGGGCCATGTCCCCCGTTTCATCGCCACCGAGGTCTACACCTTAATTTTCTCGAAATGGTTTTCCAGATTTGTGTTTAATCTTATCAATTGCCTGCCAACTCAGAACTAGTCGACGGCAGAAAGCGGCTTTCCTTTTCTAAAGTCGCCTGGTTTTACAGTACCGGTAGGTCAAATACCGGTACTGAATAAGTTAATGGCATGAGGACAGAGAAGTGTTGACCAATATAGGACCGTTACCGCGAATTTAACTCACGGTCACTTTTGAGTCAATTTACAGGATTTTGAGCAGCGTGGCTATTTTCGCGAATTTTCATTTGAACCTCTTGCTACCGCTTCACAGCTACATTAAAATTTATAAACAGGTAAGTTCCTGCGAATAATCTCCAAGGGTGCGAATTGACCATTCACTCTTAATAGAGTTTCAAGATAAGATTTCATTTCGAAATTTCTCATTTACATACACAAAACACATACAAACAAACTGCGACAGAAAAAGCAGGAGTTTAGACGAAATATATTTTATACGAATACGAATTGGCGGCCACCACCGAAAAAGAACCCTATATACTAAGACACCTTGTTGGTATCTCAGGTTTAAACTACGCAACGGCGAACAAATAGCCTAAACCAAACCAACCGACCGATTTGGTAAAATCAGTGGCTGTAATGTTGATGTAGAAAAATTTCAGGTCACGAATACTGGTACAGTCACCGATTCTACCAACTTTAATTTGAAGTGGACGGACCAATTATTTTCTTTTTTTGGGGTTGCAATTTTAGTAAACTTATGTAAATTGTTTGAACTTAATTTTCTACATGTATTAGAGAAAGCGAAAACTTTTCTACAAATATTGAGAATGTGATGTCTAACTATTTTAGGCGTAGTGTGTATTATTGAATCTCTGGTTCTTTCTTTGTTTAAATGTCAATTTACTTTTCATATCTTTACAGTTCACATCCGAGATACATTTATCAAGTCATTGAATTCTTCAATTTATAACTTTTTGTGTAATTCTAAATGAGAAAAAATTAAGAGAAAAGGCAAAATCACTGGGAAGAATTGGCATAGTTGGCATAACTTTTTTTATCGAAATTTGTTCTAGACATGGTTGTATGAGAAAGATCATACATGAAAGTATACTGAAACCACTAATGTGCAGAGAGCTACATAAATGCAGGAATGATGGAAGATTGAAGAAATTCATTCCTAAAAGATATTTATTGACATGGGTTTTAAAGCCATTTAGGTCAGCACAATCAGGAAAGCAATATGAAGGTAATGAATTCCAAAATTTAGAAGTTCGAAGAAAAAAGCTTCTGGCTTAAAACTGTTTGTGACACTGTGGAACTTCCACAGTGAATGTAAGCGAAATGGCGGCCAAACGCGTCTGTCGGCTAAAGATTTTTTTGAAAGAACTGAAGCAGAAAGCTCCTTTGTACAAAGTCTTTTGCTGACCTAAAGAAAATTTGGGACCAATCATATTGATTACACGCCGCTGAATACGATCAAGCAGAACTGTCCCAGATGTGACAACAATATTTCATGGTGATTTCTCAAGAGCGGTGCCGGAAAGAAAAATTTGAGTTTCGCCTTCCTTGTTGTACCGATCAATTGACAAAATTTTGGTCTTTCCCGAGTTGAAAGTTACAGTTCAATTCTCACCCCACTAAATTATTCTGACAAAGTCTGACTGGAGCAATTTTGCAAGAGCTACACGTTCTTCCGTATTAAATTTTTCATTGAGACATGAAAATAGCGTAGTATCATTAGGTTATTAGGCGAGTCACTATAAGTCAAGTATAAAGTTGGGCCGAGGATCGATCCCTGGGGAACATCGTATGAAAGGGAATAGATTTCTGAACGTTGACCGCCAGAACAACCTTAATCTTCCGATTGGATAAAAACGATTTTTTTTTATTGAGAATATTTGACCAGAGATCCCATATGACTGTATTTTCTGTAATTCTGTAATTTTCTGTGAGATTTGAAATAGGGTGAATTCAAATGAGAATTAAAAAATTGGAATCTGAATTAAAAAACGTGCCAAATTGGTGGGGAAAATAGTGATAACCAGGTATTTCGACGTAGCGCGTATTTAGTCAAAAAAACTAAGACGTTATATAAAGGAAAATTGCTGGTAGTGACATAATTACTGGTAGTGACAAAACTACGGACTATCACCCCCACTTAGGATTATATTTAAATGCAATTTAATTATCATAAAAATGCACAATCTGTCATTAGCTTGGCAGGCAAAGAGACAGAAAAAAGGGCGTAAAGAATTATGTAGTTTTACGCACCACACGCGTGTGATGAACAATTTAAAATTATTCACTATAAAGACATGCTCCGAAATTGGTATTCTCTCAAAAATACAGTTATTCAGTCCCTTTAACTTTGCAATTGAATCCGTGGTATTGGAAAAACTCCTTTTATATATAGTAGGATTTACTGCACAAGTACAAACGTTTTGTCCATTGCATCGTCATCAACAGATTTTTGCACTTATATGGAAAACTTATTATACCTCAAAAATAAAAACGATTGAAATAAATGATAGAAAAATATTCATATAATATCGCTGTCAAAGATTTAGCTTAAATCTTGTAGATTGAAAAAATCAATCATTTCCCAAATAGAATAATATTTGGAAAGATTTGATTGGAAATAAACTTGGCTCGAGATTCCGCGCAGCCTTAACGCAGATTTATTAATTTTTGAATTAACGGAAATGAAATTATTTTCAAATATAGAGATAACAACACATTCTTGTTCTAATCATCAATCGTAAAGATAGCCTACTCAAGGATGTCGGTTGTTTTATAAACAAACAAAACAAAACTCTGCTTCTCGTTTCCGCGAATTCCTTGTTTTAAGATCGCATTTTTGAAAAGGAAATTAAGTTCTAAAACACACAAAAAACGTGTGATAGGGATAGGATTATAGGATTTACCACCAGTGCAAGCAAATATATAATCTTTTAAACAGCGAGTTTTTTGTATATGTTATATATAAACCTATTTTCATTCTTAGATATATTGCCTGTTGTCAATACAAGAATCGCAATGGCTACAACTACATTAAATTTAATAAATTTTGATATGGTCTATGAAAACGACAATTTACTAAAAAAATATATACATGTATTCAGTGATGTTTTTAGAACTTTTAAAAGGGGAGGGGATGAATTAGAAAAATTTTCGTGGTTTTAATCGGTGTCGCAAGCAAGAAAATTTTCTTGAAAACAGCGTTTTCATTGCATATCAAAACAAAAACAGTTCAATAATCGCGCCAGACATTTTTGAAAATAAAAGATTTCGTGGCCCAAAATTGGTTCCTACGATTCCAAAGGAATTTTCTACGTTTTATAGCACTCAGAAGTCCAGTTTGCCAATTCAGGTCGCGGAGCATGTACATGCACCCATGCTCTCGGTGCAGACTAACAATATAAGGTCACAGTGCGAACTGGAGCCACGTGTGATTAGGATTTAATACTGTACTTGAAAAAATAATTTATTCGTCTTATCAACATAACTGTCAACAACTGAATTCTGTATTACAGATTAACCAGGTGGTATCGAAGCAAAGTTAATTTGTCTAATCTGTAACCATCATTGTGGGGTCGTTGCGGTATTAATTCATCCACATTCAAAATCAGAAATTACCTTTTGTCAAGCATGGGCCACCAATGGATCGCGCCTCGGTGGCACGTTCCATCGATGACCCTTGCTTAACTAATCTTGTTCAGACCAAACTTTTCCGTTCGGGATAACATTCATCGGTTGTCACAATTTTGCGGTGGTCCCGAGTTTGTGTGTTTGTTTGTTGGATGTTTATCAGTTGTTTTGAGCAATTAATCTCGATTTTGACAAGCAGAATAAATCAACTCTTCGCACTTCTATAAATCGTTCGGTGATGTGTGTCATTTCATTGTTTTACGTCGCACAAGGTAGAATTTTCGAGAGCGCGATGGAGGACAGTTAGGGTTTTTACATTCTTGAGAGAGATATATAAATAGTTTGCCTTTCCCCCAAAAAGGAAAATATTGTCTAGGTAAGTTTTCAAACAGCACGAACAACGTTGGATAACGCCATATAGGCGTGGTATGTATTTTTCAAGGCCGTATTGGTCGAAGCACAGATCTAGTCCCAGTTAGAAATTTTAATTTACCAGGCATATACCACTGATCACCAGTGTTGATTCGACTTGATTTCTACCAAAAGCCCTAAACGTAGGTGGTAGAGACTTTTTATAAACTTTAATAAGACAACCTTGCTATTCTGAAATTCCAATAAAAATTTTTATTCTAATCGACGCGATCCATCAATGCTGCATACTTAACAGAAATGCTTTAACAAAATTTTTCAATTGAGATCAGGCAATATTTTGCCAGGGCATGTCTCGTCAAGTATGGGTATTGTTGGATCGCACCACCGAGGCGCAGTTTATCTGCTGTGCATGCTTTTCAAAATAATATTTCTGATCAGGATTGTCTCGTTGTGGAAATCTCTGGCACTATCATCTATAAGAATATTATTCAATAAGTAGTGAAATGCTACGAATATTAAAAATGCAAATCTGTCGGAGTTTGAAACCAATTATTGCGCTGCAGGATTAAACTGTTATATTTTTATTAACGGATTATGATTATCGATTAAACCATATTATGGTAATAGGCCTTTATAATTCATACTGGTTATCGTGTCCGTGGGCAATGTCGCTGGCATTATTTTAGTGTGATGTGGAAAACTGGATTCTTGATCAACTGATCCATAATATGATGCGTGTAGTTTAAATTTCAGAACTACATATATCAGCCTGTAGAAATTTTGTAGTTTTTTACTTTGTTGTTGGGCATGATTCAAGCGAGTTCAATCTGCGAAATATGTCACAAAAAACTTATTTTTATGTTAAGCTATATAAGTATCTATCGAAATGAAAATTTAGGAAGATCCAAATTTACCTTGAACATTCATAAACGCGTGCAACATGTAAGGGTTAAGATAGCAGCATCGTCTAAAGCAAGTTTTAGAAACTTGAGATTTGTGCACAAAGCACATGGAAACGTTCCTATCAAACACTAACGCAAAGCAAAGATAGAGGAAAAGTAAGCATAGAATACGTTTTTTGAGCAATTTTGAGTTAAACCCGACAAAATAAAGTTTTTTTGTGAAATATTTAGTGTGGATTCGTCAGAATATGTCGTGTGAATCATAGTCATAAATTGGTGCTTGTTGATCTGCGTGTTTTGGCTATTGAGTTCCAATTATTATAACAGATAATTCGAATGATGAAAAACGGAAGCAACCCTACATACTAGTAACAACAGTTTTATTACTCAATTTTATGACGAATGCATTGACGTTTTATATTACTCCCAACAACCTAAGAACAGGAATAAATGCGTAATAGGCTATTCGGGCAATATATAGTTTGTGTCGATGATTGGTTCAAACTATGCTGTTGATCATCCCCGTGTTTGTATTGTTGTGAGATTTATATAACGACTCATATAAAAGCAAATGAGTATGATACCACCCACTTGTTTCAAGTCATCGTTTTGTATTTCTTCAATTCAATATAAGACTGTCGTTTCAGATTGTAGATATCTAATATAAGGCTCCGAATCGTCTAAAGACTCAACGACTGTATGGCAACTTGTAGATAACAGTCCTTACAGCTAAATCTGCTTATAAATGTAGGTTAAATTTTACATGTCACTAACTTCACGTTGTCAAAAGACAAATCAATCAAATTTGATTTCAGCGCGCACTTCATTTGTAGCTTACATCGCTCAGAACGATTTCAAGTTCCAGTATTTTAACTATCTTCTATAAACTAGTTACTAAGGGTATATTTATCGAAATAGTCAGGTTCTCTCTCGCTCAGGTTATTCGTTTTTTTCATTTTACGGTCCAAAAATCTCATTTTGCAGCAGGTACTGACTGAAATTTGAAAAAAATACGCGCATTTTACTAGAATGTTCGCGAATTACTTCAGATGATGATCCTAAATTTTGTAATAGTTTTATTAATCTATTTTTTAATACGAAATTGCAAATCTTGCATTATATGCAGAAATGTGTAGTATTTGCTTGTTTTTTCAATAATTTTTTTCAAGTTGGACTGCCGGAATTCGTCATTTTCTGAACAAGGATCGCAAAGACACCTCAACGACGTCGTGATTTATAAAACGAATTGTCAGATAGGGATATGATTTCAATGGTTATATTTTGAAACTTCGTGATGATTCATTTATCCTGTATATCACACAGCTTTAGCGATATTTACACCCGTTTCCAATTTCTAATCTACGAGTATCAACAACTGGAAAGTAATGTAAATCCAGATATAAGATAATGCTATCTAGCGTCGCATATTGTGATAACACGAGGCACAAAATTGCGCTACCTAAATTTTGCGGTATATAAAAAGACAGCCTACACGCGGTTATTTGTCAGCGACCCATGGCTAAGAGGACAATTGAAAATTAAGGACAAATGGTCAGTCTCTATCTAAAAAGATGGATTTGGACTGGGTGTTAAAATGCATGTAATGAGACATTACCTATTTACCTTTCTCGCATTAGCACCAAGGTGCGTCTAGCACTCAGGCAAATGCATTAGAATTTATTATTTATCTTTTGTTTTTAATTTAGATGACTGAAGACGAGTAAACTCTAGTATAATCAAATACTCTAAATTAGTATAAGCTACGTCGACAATTACTCTGATATTTATATTTCAGTTCTAAAGCTGACTACTAGTTTGATTTGTTGTTTGGTTTTGGTTTGTGGTATAGTAATAATAACATAAACTGCCGCACTGATTGCTTTGGCATATCTCGATTGCGTTCAAATAATTCTGTAATTCGTAGCACAGGATGGACTCTAGCGTCGATATGGAGAAGCAAGAGAGTGTATTTAAGGTGAGTTTCTGTGAAATTAACAGTAGTGGATACGTGTACAATTTTGGATTTGTAGTAGGCGGAACAAGCTTATAAATAATATTTTAGCAAATTTAAAGATGAAGTAGAGTCGTATGCGCAAGTGAGATAAAATTTCAACCTCTGTAGGTACCGACTGGAATAGTCCTAACGTATTTTCTGCGTGTCGTAAAAGGCGACTAAAGGGAAACAAAGAAGTAATATATCGTATTATGATCGCTCAAGACAGATACCACTTCATGTTGCCGTAACACTTTGTCATTCGAATGACCGTTAGTTAGCTCTTTTTAGGCACCGCTTTCAGGCTAGCTCTTTGCGAACTGCTAACAAAAATACCAACAATATCAGGTCGTGAAGAGTCAATTGATGCCGGTTACTATTTTCTTCAGATATTATGTAGGTGAAATAAGTGCGCACCAAGGACGCGATTTTGGAGTATTCTTAAGCACAAGGCACTCTTTGATATGGCAGCGCGCATTATATTCAACTAATCCGATTAACAATACATTACTTACGTTACTCGAGTGTCATTGACAATCCGACTTTGTATATGCGAAACAAAAACAAGATAATATAAAATAATCCGTCAGATTTTATTTTTGCACCTGCCCCCAATGTCAACCCCTTCCCTGGTTGCGTCACTTGTTGAATGTGATAGGGAAAAGAAATGACAATGAGTAGAAAAGATTGATAAACCCTTCTCAATTTTGAGGCAGAAGCTGTTGGCAGATATTTTCTTGTCCACAACACGATGTATATGTCCTTCCTCTTACTTTATAAGCAGGATTACCAAAAGACACTTTGATTTTTTCCAACTTCCGGAGTTTTGCGGACTTTTGATTAAATGTACAAAGGAATTTAAAATCATGTTATAAATCTTAACCCCGAATCGGCGCATTCTCCAATAAGATAATTCTGTGCTTAATTCTGTCTTTTTAGGCTTTAGTCACTGATGGATCGCGACGACAAGGCGAGGTTGTATTGTAGTTGCTACTGCTATAAGGATGTCGACACGTAATTTAATCTATGCTTCATCTTTTTGTATTATAGGAAAAAATTCGAGTTGAAGTCGGTGACCCGAGAATAGTAGAAAACTCTGAATCGAAAAGAAAACATACAACTTACGAGGTTGAGCTGGATGTAAGTTAAAAAATGTTTTATTGCGATGAACAAAATTTTGATCTTTGATGTTTCTCGAAGCAATCAACAAAAAGTTGCATTACCGTCCAAAATTATAAGATTAATTTTTGCAAATACGAGGATTTGAAACATTAGGAAAAGTTGTTTAAAAATATAATTGAATGCTGAATATCATTAGCTGTTAAGGTGGTCACATTGGGGTGATATGTTTGTTTTTAGAATGATTCCTGAATTATATCAGTTCGAAACGCATCGTTCGAAATTTGCTTCTGTTAATTATGGATGAATCAAAAATGAATGCATTTTGATATATCGGGACAGTTTTCATGATATAGGTAAAATTCCAATCACACGTGCTTTTGTTCAAATCATCTTCTTCGAAACTTACCGAAACGCAAAAAGGTTTATGACATGTGAGCCATTACTTATCATATGATAATTTTTAGACCAACAGCCTCTCATTTACGATCCAGCATTCTACAGTATGTAGGAGATATTCCGATTTCGTCTGGCTACGAAGTAAATTATGTCAAATGCCATGCACGTAAGTTTTTTTCCATTCTAAAAGAAAAGTAATAAATATTCATAAATCAAGGATTTTTCTTTAACTCGTTTAAAATCTTGACCTTTGTGTAACTTCGGAGTTAATATTTTTCGTGAGCATAAACCACCTATGATATACAGATGATCGCCCTGAGGGTGCGTTCCATCAGAGACTGCAGCATTAATTTACGATGTTTTATAATTGACTCCTCATCGGGAAGTTTGTCAAGCACGGGCATAGATGGATCGCGTCTAGGTGGCTCGTACCCATACTTGATTAAATATTTTTTTGATTATTTTGGGAAGGGATGGGGAAGTAATGTGAACTTTCAATGTTGATACATAACGTGTGCAAAGGTAAATACCCTTATTTTGATATGGTCACATATCTTTGATATGGCTTTAGAATCCATTGTTATCATTAGTAAACACCGCGGATATATACATTGATCTTATTACTTAATTTGACATAAAAAAATGGTTAGCATCAGATTAGAATTACGAGTTTTGACGCAAAGCATTTAAAAAAACAAATTGTTTAATGGCATTATTTTCCATTGTTTTTCCATTAATGAATATATAAGTTTGGTAATTCTAAAAAGCGCTTGAACTTTGCAAATGTCTGAGAATGCGTTGGTCCGCTACACCGCAACGATAGACACTCATTAGGCTAATCATGCACCACAGACACACAGACCCAGGTTCAATTTTTTTTAATTAATCCTATTTGTTTTGATATCCCAGTATTGTAGCAACATTACACTGTCTGATTGGTGAACGTTTTCAAAATAAATATCATCTGAATACTAAAATGTAAAGGACCCAACTGCCTGCTTCATTTCATGTGCATTAAATTGAGTCAAACAATTCCGTTCTACTGTTCAGATCAAAAATATAATAAAGTTATTTATTGATTTATTCTAGGCCTTCGCCTCCTAGCTTGCCTATGAAATCGTTCCCATGGAATTTCAATATGGAATTTTTAAATGACAGAAGGAATAAACTTCAACAATTCCTAACAAGGTACAGTTGACGACTATTAATTCATTTTGTCACTTGCATTGTGAAAACGTGATTGTGTCAGTTGACGTTCAATTTTTTGATATGTCAAAAAAATGTTGATCAAACATGTTTTGTTTGGCGAGGATCGTCTTATGTTGTTGTTCCTCGCTAACCCAGCAAATAAGGTGAAAAAATCTTGTCTTCTTCGGGTGCCTTCAGGTGAAACGCTACCTTCATTTTTTTCGGGTTGATCAAAAGATCGCATAAATTAAATGATCATCAATGATACCTTATCTACAATGTTACTAATGCCAGACATTTTTAAGCACGGGGGACATCTTGAAATATGAGGGGTGATTTTTCTATTGATAACGCCAATTTTCACGGTGTCTCCATATGAGTGCTAACTTTCTGCCAGTTTTGGAATTTTTAACAATTATTTTACGACATCACTGCTGTTGAAAACCGTGGTATTGACTGTTTAACTCATAGATTTGTTCCACGTTCATTAACAAATATTATTTTGGTAAACTTCAATATTAAATGGACGACACCCACACCCCGTGTACAGAAATTTTATTCTGGAAATATGAATATCCAGCCATGGTCCATGTTCAGTAAAGACATGATAGTACTGAATAAAAAGGTTTATAATCACAAGAGATTTGATCAATGATGGGTATGCAGTCACATTGAGCTCTTTCGCCTAGTTTCGAATGGTTATTCAGACAACCTCCAAATGGGCGCTGTTGCATTTCATAGGGAAACAACATATCCTGTAGGTCTAATCGATTCGATGCCTTACAGGCTGATGTAGAGAAACATTAAATCAAAATAATTTTATTTTGTTTTATATTGTTATTCTTCATTGGTTTTTAGAGTTTTGAAAGAACCTCTCTTCATATCAAGCAGCGCATTGCACTTATTTCTTCAAACGAATTTAAACCGAGGAGAAATGGATTCATGTATCAAACACGGCAAAACGATACAAGCAATTGAAGAGTCAAACTGTTTCAAACAAGAAAAATCGAATAATAATAATATTTCCAACAAAATATATGAACACCCATCGCATTGCGACATTTTTACGTCGATTACGTGGAAAGTAGGAAAAACTACTTCAGTAAACATAAGCAACGCTACAACGTATGCGTCAGAGAAAACGGAGAAGTCGACGCAGTGTAGCGTTACAGTATTACGGCCGAAATATGAGGAAGATACAATGGAGAAGATTGCACAAATTCTTCAAAACGAACTATTTGTAAAATTATACCTTCAAAGTTTCGTTAAGTTACACGCAAAATCGTAATATTCAGCACCTTATATCCCGCCACTTGTTGAAATATTTCCAATATAAGTTTTTTCCAAAAAAGTGTCAAGTATGAGTCACTGTTGGATCGCGCCTTCAAGGCGCGGTCCATCTGTGACTTATGCTTGACAGAATATTATTTCCGATTGGGTAAGGATGGTCTTTACCGGATAGTTGGGTATATTAAAATTAGAGTTCCCACTTTTGAATACATTTATTTTCGAATCGAATTCCGTATCATTTCATCACATCGAACCTGTACAAATCTGATTGTATTTTAAAAAATTATGGGAAAATTCCAACACTAGCCGAAATTTTTCAATGTCGACAAAATATCAAAATATATATATGTATTATATCAACATATCAGATGAAATTTTCACTCTAAGCCTTTTTCGAAGCATCCGAATCAAACCTCCAAAATCTATTCGAATTTTGAAGCTAAAAGTGCAATCTTTAGTTTAAATATTGATTAAAATAAATTTTGTTTTTCAAGTATTTTAAATTGACTGAATTTAGCATCATATATGTTAAATATTTAAACGTAAAATTTGGCATAAAGCATGATTATGCTGCAAAATGTACCAAATATGCATGCTCACAAAGCGAAAAGTTCGGAACATGTCAAATTAAGAAACATAATTTTTTAAAAACTAGTTTGAATTCCCAATGTAATTTAACCTAAATTCTATGAAACGTCTTCTATAAAGTCTTCGCACGCGCCTGGCTCACACCCAGCAGAAGAGCAGTAAATGTTTCTGGAAATTTCATGCATATTACTGACGCCCATTAAATAGCAGTTTCGACGCAAATTATATGGCGATAAACTCTTGTCTTTTAACTTTAGTTCTACAATTTTTTTTTATTAGACCTACGATTTTTTTTTATTCGTTGTATTTTTGTTTTATTTTTGATTCGCGTAAATTTTAAATAGATATAGGGTATTTATCTCATGCTGACTGCCTTTTGGATCCATATTTTAAGCATATTCATACTCTTCAGCTAAGGGTTGGTTAATAGCAATCAAATCGTTTTTTTTTTCGTTTGTTGCGCATGAGAATCTGATGAACCGCGCTCCAGAGGAGCGATCCATCAGAATCTCATGGGTAACAAAGTTCGTTCACTGCAAAATGTTTTCGACTACGTTATGATTGTGTTTAATTAAATAAGTCAAAAATAAATCTGTAAATGGAATTTACGGACCATAACAAAATTTCGCATTGGAACAATTTATCAGCCTTTATAAGTACTCGTTTTTGTTGAAGTTGATCTACGGTTATGTATGATTCCGGGCAGGAAATGCAACAGTGCGCCTCTGAAAGGCCCATCCGGGCATTGTGCCCTACTGGCTGGTTATATTATGAAGGTTTGCTGGACACCTCGACAGCGCACAGTGGTTTAGGTTACGCCTGGTATGGCTTCCTCCACAGGCCCTGTTCAGTGTTCATTACAGTGGCATTAGCGTATTTAAGAGATCATGTTACCATGCCCCCCGCCGGCCAAAAAAATTGCGGTATGGCCTTTTTTAAGAGCCTTACAACGTACGAATACTCAAATTACGCACTAATTACTTTTATTAATCTTAAAATTTCGCTTCGAAAATTTTTTAACAATCGTCGTCTCTCCCCAATCTTCCAAATACGCCACCGCACAGGCTGTATAACATAGGTGAACGGTTAAGTCAAAACTCCCACTACTTGAAACGGGCATCTGCGCGAGTGGTCGTGATACGCCATAAGGTTAAGCCATTGTCCCTCCTGCAGGACAAAAATCCCTACTCCAATCTCCAACTGTGGAGCGGCCTCCATAAGAGGGCGCGATAGCACTGATGGGCGTCTCGAAAATTTTATGGGATGTACTGGAGTTTCAAAAACAAAATATATTTACACTGCTATATCGATGATTATAAGGTCGTATGTCATCCTCGCAAGAAGAAAAATTAGCCACAGTAGCTCATATTTAAATATAATTGTCATTACACGCATATCATTATATCATTTAAAAGAGTGTCAATAATTTGCAGAACAAACACCTAACCGAGACGAACAAAAACATAAACAATAAGACTATATACTTAAAAAACGGGCATGGATGTAAGTAATTAGTGATACAGTTGCCATTAAAAAGACTTTAAAATGAATCAATATGTGTGTGTCCAATATTCAAAATAGTCTAGCATTTGCCAATGTCTAATTTAACTGTATTTTAAAGCCCATATTCGAGAACATAATATTCAGAATGGTGAGAAATCATAAAAATTTTCATACATTTTCAACAATTCAATTTTCTGTGCTTGAATTCAGGACAATACAATACAAAATCATCTGGAATTCGAAACTGATTCAGATAATCTTTTCGAATCGGATCGAATCGCTATTTCCGTATACAAGTGTCACGAACAGTTTTATGCTAAAAGCTTGTGTTATCAATCTAAATGGCTTTAAACCTCGTGTCAATAAATATGTTTTAGGGATGAGGAACTTGTAATCGCCCTTCATTCCTGCATGTACGTCGCTTTCTGTACATTAGTGGTTTTAAGAGACTTTCGTGTATGGTATTTCTCCTGCGACCTTGATTTGACAGAGTTTTGATAGGTAAATAAAAAATGAAATAAAAAATGCCCCGTTATTACCATTAACATTTACTTCATCATCAAAGTAATGAAATCAACGGTTTGTGTTTTTTCCAACAAACTTATTGCCGTTGAAAATTGTTGGTATTTGGAAGAGGAGCACATGTCATTTTTGCCATAAAAAGTACAGATGGTATCAACCGATAATACTAACTAATAGCGTTCTATGGTCATATCCCTAGTTAATAATGATACATCCGCCGAATGTTTGACCAACTTTCCGTCACCACCTTGAACTTTTCTCCACTCAACTTGTGTTAGTAGAATATTAATATAATAACATAACTATCAACGAACGAATCGACATGTAGGAGAGATTCAATTTGCAAAACAAAATTAGATGTGAGCGATGTCACGTATGGTGGAATAAAGCATGAAGAAAACACAAGTTATCGTAGTAAACATCTCACATCAAAATAGGTTGTTCAGAAATGACGTCAATTCCGTCTTGAATGCATGCTCGAATTCTGCAATTGTGCACACTAGCAAATCTTGCAGTAAAATTCGGCAAAAAAAAAAAAATAAATAAAAATCATTGAATGTTTTTTAAAATATTTATCTATTCTTGACTTTGAACAAATCTTGCAGTAAAATTCGGCAAAAAATAAAAAAAAATATCAAAATCATTGAATGTTTTTTAAAACATTTATCTATTCTTGACTTTGAACAGGTGACTGCATGGGTGTGGTTCGTCATCCGATTGAGTCGTATTTTCGGTTAAACAGGTGTATGTAAGCCAAGTCAAATACTTTACAGATTTCATTATTTTTCCCCACAAGTGTTGAATTTCCAAAAAAAAAGCTACAAAAGATAATTCAGGCCGACGATTTAACAGCATCTGCCGTCAACTGATTGTGAAAATATACGTACCAGTGTATGCGCACAAAAACATAAGCACTCAAATCCATGAAATTAGGAACTGTATTAATACTTAGCATAATCACAAAATATGTAAAGAAATCATAAAATTCAGGAATTAAGTAAACAAGAGAACGATCATAATTCTTTTATCGATATACCACTTGACACTATTTTAAATATATTCTCACGAAGAACGAATAATACGTTTAAGCTATAATATAAATTGATAAAAAAACTAGAACAATTTGCTTCGCAGAAAATATTATAGAAGAATTTCTTTAGAAGGTGTACGAGTGAGCAGAAACGGTGGATTTGGGAGACCGATTCTATAGGTCAATGTTTTTATGCAAGTGTTTCATGCAAGTGTCGATGAGATGCGGTCCATCTGTGGCGCAAGTTGACGAAATATAATTTCTCATTGGGTTTAATCTAGTTTAGGATGTAATTTTTAGTACACATTATAACAGGGCGCACATGCATTGGGAGTGCTGCTCAAATGTATAATTGTTTGTTTTTTCATGACGAACTAAAATACGGTTTTGTCATTCAGTAGCCAAAATGTTGATCGACAAGACCATGTTAACTAGAAAAATATAACAAAATTGTATATGTAAATACCAGTGTCTTGCGTAGTATTTTGCCAGTATCGTTGCGTTTTCTATATGGTGGTTCTATATTGTTTTGGCGATCGACTAAAAATTTGGACAATTTTGATCTTTTTTCAAAGCGTAGTAGGCACGTATAACCAACCTCCTTCCTCTGCGCCTGGTGTAAGCGTACACGGGAAGTTTCATTAATTCCAATGAGAAAGGAAGACTGGGAAGACCGAAGAAGCTTTTTGCATAGAAATTTTAAAATGAGATGGAAAGAATAGGGAATACGACCCCAACCTTGAAACTCAGCCTTTAAAATGTTCACCCCATCAACGAGCGGATCCAACAGGTACGTTTGGCAGAATATCAGTTTACTCCTAGCGATGTTTGAAAATGCGTTGTCACAAATTATGACATTATTAATATTCGCTGTTATTTTGCAGTAAATATCGTACACGTTACCAATCAGAATAATTTTGTACAAAGGTAATTTCCTAAATATAAGTAACTGATGAATCGCACGGCCGGATCATGGTCCACCATCGGCCCGTTCTCAACAAACATAATATTTTTGAGCAGGGATGATTTCAAAAGAGACGCTGTTGATTATATTCAGTAACTGAAGAGATATTGAATATATTGAAACTAGTTTATCGCTTAATTGAAAAATCTCTGAAGCACATTTCGCCAAGCATGGCTTGCTGATGGATTGCGCCGCCGAGGCGCGGTCTATCTGTGGACCATGCTCGACAAAAAAAGATTTGTGTTCTGGAGATTTCCTGAATGGACAGATGTTCCGTGTAATGAATCAATTGAGCTGTATAGATCAGACGCGCGAATCGATATCGGAAAAAGTAGTCATGAAGTTTTTCGAGAACGACAATCGATTTGCTCTGCCCACGCGGTCGGCGCATGGGAGTTTTAAAAACTTCATTAGTTCCTTTTTGTACAACAAAAGCCATAAACTTTATTTCCCGAGGACTTATGCACACGAACATGAGTTTGATCTTTGGTTACGTAATGGGTTAACGACCATGTTTTGAAAAGGGTACGTTTGGATAAGGTATTGCAAAATTTGCAGAAATCGACGACTGTACAAATACACCCACACTCATACTTGTGTTATCAATTTTATAGGGCGGGGGTCAAACTCATAGGTCTGCGCAACAAAATTGTCGAACTGACAGAAAAAAACACAATCGAACAAAGAAACATCATTGACTCTAAATATTTTTCATTCCACAGTATTACCTTTTCATTAAAATTCAAATATTTTGCCTATTATTTGTCATAAACGGATCGTACCGACGACACTGAAAGTGGTTAGAAATACAACCTTTCTATAGTTGATATATTCGACAGAGTATGAATTGATTCGAAGTACAAATTATGGTTTCCCCGTGACCCAGGACAACTGCCGTAATCACTGCAGTGCACATATTCACGGCGTTTCAGTCCTGTTTGAGTTGTTTTCCGGTTAGAGTGCAGTTGCTCGCGCTATAGTTTATAGTACCTCTTTACCATTCGAAATGGCCGTTAGTTGACTTTGCTTGGAGTGAATTTCAATGAAAATACCCTATCTAGGGCGATCTGGATCAACTCATAATTTATTTAAAATATAAAATTAATTCATTCATTTTTTGAGTCTACATATTTATGGATTAAATGGAAAATAAATATGGAATTTTGTGCAAGCTTATCATCCGTATGTGTATTAAAAAAATAATAATAAAAGAAATTAATAATTGACTAAAAAGATTCCGAAACATTTTTAGACTTGGATGAACCGGGGATTTCTTCTTTACTTTTTTATGATTGTTGGACTCGGGCACAAAGAATCCGAGAATGAACTGTAAAACTAAACTATTTCACGATTCACTTGTTCCTAATTTTTACGGGAAAACATGTACTACCATAAGAAAAACCACGCCCCATCTGCGTGATTGTATGTGTCATAAATCCGCGAATGTTTGAATATATCGTGAAGAGGAAAGGATTTTGTTTCGCAATTGTCGCGAGTGAATTGCTCAATTGAACTTCTAGTTGAGCATTGGTCACAGATTGACCGGTGGCCCTTTCTTAACAATCCAGTCAGAAATTATTTTGTCTTTACAAGTTTTGTTGAGTATGAGTCACTGATGGATCGCGCTGCGAAAGCGCGGTTCATCATTGGCTCATGCTTAACAAGTGAAGATTTCTGATAGTCAAAATATGTTGCGTTCCAACAAGATGTTACGGGCCGAGTAAATCGATAACGACGCCGGAATGACCATCGCGTGCGAATTAAATTGAAAGTAAATATCTTAATATTTCATCATCGTGCATTCAACTCGAGAGGACTGGTCAGTCAGTGGCCAATTGAATAACCAATCGCGTGTTTGTGTATTGGAAAGTAGATAAATAGACCAGCGATCGTTGCAAATAATTATTCGGTTCGAAAAACCTTTTCAATACATATTGAAGAATCAAGATAATCCCGGTTTTAGGCGTCGAGTTTTAAATAGTTTTATTTTTTAGAAGTTTGAAATGGTGTTTGGACGTGAAGAATTAAAACCGACTTGGTTGAAATGTAGCAACAGGACTTTTTTAGTACATCAAAATAGACGAATTTCAGTATAATAACAAAGGCAAATTATAAAAAACATTTCTGTGAATGAATCTGTGATTCTTTTAAATTCTCACAAAGTTTCAATCCCTGACCCATGACGTCGTTAAACTCAGATTCTGGAATTTTCTGCTCAATTTTTTTTTACTCGGTATGATTTGGAAATGCGAAAATTCAATGATTTTTTTCAAACTGAATTTTCCTCATACATTTGAAATAAAACAATCATTTTGTCAATCAAACCTTGTCGTAGTTTTTTCAAAGCGATCAGCACGTAACACCTAAACAAAACGTTTGTAATTTGAGTACTCCCATATGGGACTGAAAAATGATAACCGGTATAAGGCATATCAATAAGTGTTATTTGAATCACGAAGCCTACGCCTGTAACATGTTGGAATAGCAAATCATTTGCCTCGTTGGTCTAAAAGTCTCACAAAACTAGTTAAGCACTTCAACGTGAACCCAGCGAGGTTGCAGACATGCAGATTTCATGGGTTGTTTGTAAAGGTGTCGTCATTGGAATATTGCTAGGCTATGTGTGCCATTTTACGACGTTAAAAGTTTAAAAGGGGTTTTGTGGCTAGCTTTGCTTGCTATTACTTTTTTGTTCGTTTGCGTTGCTGAGAATCAATTAGTTTGCAAAAACTTCCTGTGTCCGCAATTGAAATATCCGGAATGCTATGTGCTTTCTCCCAGTAAAATTGTATTGAGGCAATATTAGAACAATTTTGTTATATATGTTTTTACGAGTACGGGCCACCAATGGATTGCGCCATTCCGCCGCGGCCCACCTCTGACCCATGCTCGAATTTGCTGTGCTGTTTTTTATCGTCTTGCGCAAAAGGGCGTGTATAGGCAGGCTGTGACGTGAAAAAGGGGTATTTGTGTAGTACAGGCTTTTATTGGAATATATAAACCAAACATAATTTGCAAAAAAATTATGGTTACGATGGGTAACATTTGCAAATTCAATACAGACAGCTGTTCTGTTGCACCATTAATAATTTTGAATTTTCAAGTCCCGTTTCGTTGGTCTGCGGCATTTAAGAGTTCGTTGAGCGGGTGACATGTGTTTTAAGAGAGAATAGGTACAAGAGAGAGAGAGAATTTGGAAGAGGATTATGATCTTTGAATTCGACCACGCAGTAGCGGCGTGATCTTATTGTGGCGAGAAGCATGCCTGAAGCATTACCACGCTACCGAGTTACAGAAATGGGGACAGTTCGCGTGTGAAGGAAAACGAACAAAGAATTAGTCAATATTCGAAATAGGAAATAACTATTAGATCATTGTTTGTTTATATATATTGCAACACGGTTATATTGCACGAAAACGCCCTTTTAATTACGTTAACTTCTTTATTCATTCCCACTCAATTTGGTTGCCAAATTTGTGAGATGTTGATTTAAATTACTTATTATCAAAATAAATGGCGACAAGGGATCGGTAAAAATTATAATAATTAATATCTAAGCAGAGAAAAAATGTTCACATGAATTTATTCTGTGTTTTCTGTGAGAGCATGAAAGTAGGATAACAGAGGAAGCGAAAAGAAACAGAAGCGTCAATCAAACGTCGTACAGGACAGAAGTAAGGAATATGGTCAGTTACAACAGCAAGAAGTGATGTCAACAAGAAGATAATTTTCGAAAAAAAAAATTCTATAACCTGAACATAGGAGTAAAAATGTTCGAAAATCGAATTTGGGGTATAAACGAACGAACATTGTTTTTCAATCAAATTGGAATATACTGAACATACCGTGAAAGTAGTTTGATTTTGATATTTATTAAACGGAAAATTTCGTCTGTTTTAAAAATATTTTTGTTAAATTTCTGAAATTTTCGGGACCCCCCCCCCACACCCTTCAAAAATCTAGAGGGTGACATTGCTTTTATTTTTACCAGAAATTAGGGAGCAGCATTTTCCCTGTATGTGTAAAAACAATAGCCTATAAACTCTTTGCGGTGTTACTTCATTATTATCCATTTGATGAGCTCTCATTTTTGCTGGCAGTTCCAAATAATTCACCTTTACTCAAAATACGCTTATGGTATTAGCCAATCTTAATTTAAAATTCATCTGGGTACGTAAGAACAAACATTATCCGTAAATTAAGTCGCGTAAAATCGATAACTTTCCAGTTTTAGGAGCGTTAGCAATCAGATGTGCAAATATCAAAAAGCTTTTCCTTGTTTATTGCTCTTGTTTATAATATAGTATGTCTAATTATCCCACAAATATTTCTTATGGTTCAAAGTTCACTAAAAATGCGAAAACATTGGTGGTATTAAGACTGAATACTTTCACGTACATCATGAACGACGCCGATATACTTTGAACTTGTTCGCGTCAACAAACTAATAAACCGCTAAACAACATGGCGATTACCGTCTATCGTTATGATTGTTTTGGATTTTAATGTAGAACGATATTACATATACTATTTTGTTGACGTATACATCTTGACTTACGTAACATTTTATAACCTGTAACCATGTCTGTTCAGGCGAGTAGATATATAGTAGAAATTCTTGTTGGACACGGGTCACTATTGCACCGCCCGATGATGCGTAATAATTTGTCAAAAATGCATGCTTAATTTTGCTGTAGTCTGGAAACGTTTGTTGAGAATGAATCAGTCAGTCACTGGTGGATTGCGGCATGAAGGCGCGGTCCATCAGTGACCCATACGAGAAAAATAAACCTGGGCTATCTTTTATAGATATTTTCAAAGATTTTGAGTGGCCAACGAGTGGCACTTATTTACAGCATTGTCGTAAATGAGCGCATGTACTGTACCCTCCAATGAGCAATGTGCTTGCGAGGCATACGAGTTGTTTTGAATTCGGTAAATCGAAACATGTTTTCTGTAACAGTAACCCCGTGCTAAAAACCATTTATGTCATTGGGATGTGTTTACTATAACTCACCATATGTGCGATAACTCGAAATTTACACATTTAATATTTAATAATTACACTTCTTGTTTAAAATTTTGATAAATAAGATATTTGTATAGGGCGCGGAAAAGTGATTTTTTTTTTGGGGGGATAATCAGGGATTGTTCTTGTTTTAATTTTTTTATGAGATGGTTTACATAAGCTTTGGGTCAAATATAAATTTATAGCCCCAGTATGGAAACGCACGAGTTCGCCAACCCGAAATAGACCTTTCTGGGTTCACATCTTACAAAGCGAAGGTTTGTTTACCAGCGCTCGTACGATCAGCTGATTTCTCTCATTCCGCAAAATAGAGAAACGGCGTAAACAGCTGGCAATGAGCTAATGCGCGGCCTTCGCCCTTTCTCTGCTATTCGGCAAAGGTAATGTTAGAAGTATTAGTATATTCACTAATGCATATTTCCCATATCTCCCGAAATAGGCCGAGAGCCCTGTTACCCATGTATAGCAGGGTGCGGCTGCGTAGGGTCATCATTTCTGTTGACGAGATTTTTTGGCCAAAACCGAACTGCAGATCTATATTTTGCGTCGTTTTGAAATTTGACCACTTTTTTGTAAAATTTATATAAAAAATATTTCCATTTATCCCACCAAAACGGCGTATTTTATTTGAAAAGGTGTTGCAAAAACCCAGTTTGGCGCTGAACATATCACGTGACCAGATCGAGTTTTTATGGCCCGTCGAATGACGTCATTTAATAAAGAAAGAAGTTTGCGTCGGCGGCAGTCAACAAGTTGATTTCTTCGCTTTGGATGAAAAAAACACAAATAGGACCGCGCGTGCCATCTTGAATCAGATGAGCTTGAATCTCATAGAGATGACATGGAAAGACTGGACAGTCTGAAAATGATTAGTTAATTCGAGTGTCATCGACGAGGCGTTGCAAAACAATATTTAAAGCAAAAAAAAAGAATAAAAAGATTTATATATAATTGTTTATAAGTAATAAATACATCGTTTAATATTTTCAGAAGATAAAACTACTTGATAAAACACTTTAGCCTTGATTTATCGCGAGAACCACTAGCGTAAGAGAAAAAAGCACGATGGGCTCGCAGTACAAAGATCTTAACAACAACTCATCGGTAAGATATTTTTTGTATTAAGGTATTAAAAATACATATTGCATATCTTAATCCACGGGCGAAAGAAGTGTTGCTGCTTGGAATGTTAACTATCCAGACCGACTCTATTAATTTTTTAGGGAGAGTCGCCTTACTGCTGTCGATAATATCGATCAATGTGTAAATTAACGGAGTTACGATTTATAATGCTCCGGTTCGAACACCTGTCCACATTAATGGAAATCTATGCATATTCTTTTAATTATCCGAAATAATCAATTTTTAACCGATCTTACCAATTTAATTTCCGCTAGAACCAAATATTTTCCATCCGTAGCTCTTATCCAAAATTATTTCATCGGTCAGGAAACCACTCCCCCTTTTTATGCAATCAACATTACATTACAGGAGCTTTCTGATTTGATAAAAAACTTTACCAGAATGAGCAAACCCTCGTTTTGTCAAGTAAGAGACACTGATACGTCGCGTCGCCAAAGCGAGGTCTGTCAGTGTCACGCTGCTTAACAAAATTAAATTTCAATAGCTTGAGCGCTCGATTTTATAAACTTTAAAGATATCTGGCCAAATATTCGAGATTTTTAAATTCAAGTATTCTAAAACTTCTTTTTCCAGAACAAAACACCCTCGTTTGGGATCATGTTCGACATCGATGGGGTCCTGTTGAGGGGCAAGACACCCATCCCCCAGGCAAGCGAAGCACTCAAATCGCTCCTGGACGAATCCGGGACACAATTTGCTGTACCCGCTGTATTCTGCACGAACGGCTTTGGATTGAGGGAAGTGAAAGCCGCTACTTTGTCAGAGAAACTTGGAGTTGAAGTGAGAATATATTTTTGATTTGAGTCGCTCAGTGGGTCACTCGGAGCGAATCCTAAGCTAGCGGTCAACTTGTACATACATTAAAGAAGTTTTCGTGTCGTCGTCTGAATTCCAACGGCGCAATTCCAACATGCTAACCAATAGGCTTTCGCTCCCACATAAAGGCTTACAATGTAGTAGCGAACTGGCCAAAATAGTTCGGAATCGAAAGTTTTGAAATCGAAATATATATAATTTTCCCCAAGTCATACTTTTAGCATTTTGTTGTGCTGTAATATGTATGAATATATTGATAAGAAAATGTTCATTTTTAGGTCAATCCGGACCAAATTGTGATGTCACAGAATCCCCTCGAAATGTTCCACGAGTACCATGATAAATGGTGTCTTGTGTCGGGACCGGAACATGACGGCGGCAGCGTAAAAGTAGCGAAAAGGTGAATATTTCAACTTATTTTATAAATGCTATATAGTACAGATAGACGGCATCTTTAACTAAAATTTTATTTGTCCGCCATGAGCCACAGATAGATCGCACCTATACGGTACAGTCAATCAGTGACTCATACTTGACATAGAGTTATTTCCCCAGTTGTTTGGAACGTTGGAAAGGTTCAAGTTGAAAATAAACCCCGAGATTCATTTCACTTAATCTGTAGTGAACTGTATTGTAATGTAATTGCTGTACAATTTATTTTTCAGTCTATCGGATGCATTCATTTCTAACTCTATATTTCTTGTCATATTAGCCTCGGATTTCAAAAGATTGTTACCATCGAAGATGTCCGAAAAGCATACCCATATCTTGACTGGGTCGACAGAGCAAGGTGGCCAAAAGAAACCGTCAACGACGACGACAGTTTTCCGACAATCGAAGCTGTGGTATTGTTGGGAGAACCTGTGCGTTGGGAAACAAATCTGCAACTTATTTTGGATGTTCTCTTAACTGATGGAAAACCGAATCGTCGCGGTGAAATGAATCAGAAGACTCACTTGCCAGTACTTGCCGTAAATATGGACTTGTTGTGGATGGCAAAAGCACAAACGCCAAGGTGGGTTCATTAATATTCAAATCCAACCGTTTTGTCCACTCTTCCTAGAAAATGAGGAAATATCCTAAAAGATGCACATTTAGGCTCAGCGTCTAACCTCGAATAACAAATCATTTTTATTTCGCATTTCGATTCGAATGTTTTTAAAATTAGGTTTTATTTCAAAAAACTATTTATTAACAAAATCATCGAATGAGGAATTATTTACGAGTTAGAAATTTGATTTTGTTTTGCGCGGTGCGACGCAATCATCAGTGACCTATACTTGAAAATCTATATTTAAACTATATTTTTCTTTACTCAGCTTTGAAATCGCAAAAAAATCAAAGGATATGTAAAATTGCAACTTACATAGCAAAACCTTGGAATTATATCAAATCCCAGAAATTGATAAATCGAATCATATATGCATTCCAATCGATTAAAATTTTGAATTGTGAAAGGGGCATCCTTGTCATTGATCGTTGCGTTATAGCGAAAATAGTACAACACAAATGGCCGACAAACATAATCGGCGAAGATGTTAAAGTAAAATATCCTAATGTAAAATTTAATATTTTAGGTTCGGTCACGGAGCTTTCTTAGTGTGCCTTGAGAATCTTTACAAGAAGATTACAGGAAGCGATCTTGAATACACTGCGTTGATCGGCAAACCGAGTGAAATTACGTACGAATATTCACAAAAGTTGATCGAAGAAATCGCAACAGCGATGAACATCCCAGAACTAACTACGGTGTATGCCATTGGGTAAGAACACATATAATTTTTTTTAATAATATCTATGAATAAGTTTCAAATCGTCAAGTCTTTAAACGGAATCCCAGTCCGAAAAGGACGATCAGGGCACGTTTTGTTAAGCATGGGTCACTGATGGATCGCGTCGACAAGACGCGGTCCATCTGCGACGCATGCTGGACGAAATAAAATTTTTGATATAAATAGGAATTTGTATTTTTGTTATCATATTATAGTCCCAGTTTAGATACGCCGATAATATAATATAATTTAAAAGTGCATTACTAATAATATTATATTTCTATTTTTAGTGACAACCCACTTACAGACATTTACGGTGCAAATATGTTTAACAAATTCCTTCACAAGAAGAGAAAAGATATCGCGTTTAAAAAGGAAGAAATCAAAAAGCAAATGGAAAAGCAACTGACCAGGTAAATTTTTCAATATTATAACAAAAAAAAGATTTTACAATACCAAAAATCATTGCATGCACTAAATTAACTCCTTCGTTTCTCGGTTGTTATAGGTCGCCTGTAATGCCGCGTGCCAAAAGAAATGGGAACGCCAACAATAACTCAGACAAAGACAAAGCAAGCAGACTTACAGCTGATAATCATATCGCCATACACGGCGACATCACTAACGTCCGTGGTATCAACAGGTACGTGAAGATATTTTGAAAATGATATGTGATTTATATGTGAAATGTATTTGTTTTAATTCAGAAGTATTCGTTGAGGACTTTGGATTGTGAAATTTTGTAAAGCGATATATGAATGACGCAAATGTTCAATTCTATTTCTTCATCATTTTTTTTCTCAAGCATGCGCCGCCGATGGATTGCGCTATCGAGGCGCGGTCCATCAGTGTCTCATACTTGATAAAATATATTTTTCAAGCGATTATATCGCCTCTTTCGATTTATTGTATTCGATTATTTTATTTATATCTAAAGGCATCGTCATCACAATATCCAATATAATAAATAGTCTGGGAAACCGACAGACAACCATATCGCTTACAAGCCGACCGGCCGATTTCGAAATCATATCGCTGCTAATAATGGTTTTGCAACTCAGCAAAAGCACTCGGCTCAGTTCGAGTGTCGTGTCACTTGAGTTTGTCCTTACACAGCTATCGCAACAATGATGATTATAAATAGCTATTCTCGGGGTAAAACAAACAAGACTTGGCTTGTTGCAAAATAATGCGATATGTTTAAGCATTGTTTGTAGAACCCCAAATGACTGCCAGTAGAATTTCTATTCGAAGTAGCGAAATGTAAATGATCAACTTGGCCTTGTCTTTGCAAACACGCATTGCCATGTCTGCGATATTGTCGTTTCGAGTTCCTTTGTTTTCGATGACGAGAAATCTAAAATGCCTACTTTTTAAGTTTTAACAAATATCTTGCTGAGTTAACTGAAGTAATTCTGATTTGGAGACGAACAAACAAACAGTATCAATTAATTACGAATGCCCACATTTAACTAATTCCGAGATCGATGGTGGCTTAAAACATTGTACCTGGCATAAGGATAAAACGACTAAGAAGAAGCAAAATCCCAATCAGAAATTTTATTTAGTCAAGCGTGCTTAACAAAAGTTATTTGGACAATTTTTTTGCTTGGGGTTGATGGACCGTGTAGGGAGACACCACCAATGTACTCTACAAAATTGGGTTGATTCTGTACGAAATATTTCCCGGCTTAGGATTCAGTTACTGGCTCTACATTTAACGTAACTTTTTCTCATGGGAGTTGTCATAAGCTAAAACGCAGCGCGTAATAAGCAATCAAAATTGGCATTCCTAATTTAGTAATTTGTACCGTTTTTAGGTGCACCTCAATTCTTGTATGTACCGGTGTATACAAAGCACCAGCACCAGGCGACGAAGAAAATAATGCTGAAAGCGACGTGGATCACGGTCATCGGGATTTGCCATACACCCCCGAGATGACAAAAGCTGACTACATTGTCGAAGACGTCAAAAATGCAATGGACACTATTTTCAACGTCGAAAAGTGGAAACCTCTCTACGGCTGAACAACGTGAAACTATAAATCTCTACAAGACAATTTTGTGGAAATGACTGAACTTGAACCGGTTTTACTTAGTAAAGACTATAACCGGATAATTGGATCACATTTGATCTCATCCTATTTTTGACAATTATCATTTTTCATAAGTTATTTTTTTGAAAATATTCATGCTTTCGTACGCAGCGCCATTACGTTTTCAAACTGTGGCATTACATTTTTCAAATCTGTAATGATTACTCAACTATGGACCAAAATCAAAATTACGTAATTCTGGAATTGACTTTTAATTTAGTTTAGCACTGTGGCTTGGCGCTTTATATTCACGATGAAAAAAACTTCTACTTAACTATGACACCGAAATAATACTGTATATTTTCTGTTGGAAATATCATTTTCCAACAAAACATTTCTAATCGTGGTTACCTCAACACTGTGGTCTTTTCCAAAAGTCATAGTTGTCGGTTGTCCATTTTTGATATATGACATAATAATCGCCAAAGCAAAAATTTTTTCTGTCAAACATGCAACGCAGATGGACGGTGACAAAAAGGCTCCTTCAATTAGTAAGCCATGCTTGACAATCCATGTTTTGACAATTTTTTCGTTTGGGCAATTGGGCCAATATAACGAGAACACACTTAGTGAGCAGTTGAGCATGGGCCGATGATGAATAGCGTCCTTCTGTGCGCGGTTCATCTATGATCCGCATCCGAAATAGCAGGATATATAATATCTTTTAATAATGATAAATGTTTCGTATCTTACGGAGAAAATGGTTTAAAGGTGTAACGAGAACTTTAGTGGCGAGGTTTAAGAGTGAATTTTGTGTTATTTTTTCTTTCAAGTTGATATTACAATTTTTCAATATTTAC
Source organism: Styela plicata (assembly GCA_963675895.2). Taxonomy (NCBI): domain Eukaryota; kingdom Metazoa; phylum Chordata; class Ascidiacea; order Stolidobranchia; family Styelidae; genus Styela; species Styela plicata. The sequence continues at coordinate 11,671,699 of OZ023143.1, read as the reverse complement.
TGACTTTCAATGCATTGAATAAATCGTTGATTGTGCTTCTATACTTCATTTGTCTTGTGGGGTGGTAGTCTTTTCCCATTAGGGAGAAGGAATAACAAAATATAAGACGTTCCAATGCAGTCAATGCGTTTATTAATATTAAGTGAGGAATGTCAGCATTTTTTTCTGGGTTTCGACACTTAGAAACTGCGGTTTTAAGACTAATTAAAAATATGGAACAAAAAGTTTCCATCTACACATAACTTTTGACTAAGATTTTAGATGATCAGATCTTGCAGCTTTGATGCTAGAGCCAAATAGCATAATAAGAGTGCCAAAAACAACGTAGAATTTCAATAAGACTATTGCTGTAGCGAAAGCCTTGATAAGAATTTGCGGACGATTGTGGGCATCGAGTAACAGAATCATGATTTATAAAAGGTTTATACAATAAAATTAGGCGGATAATATGATTTAATGTAAAATGGAGATTATTGGAGTAATGAAAAACTATATAAATTTTTATTTGATTACTCAAGTATTAGTAAAGACTAGAGATAAGCACATGCCTAGTTGAAACTGCCTATTAAAATTTGTTGTCGTAAATATAGTAGAAATATCGTCGCCAATATACTGGAAACTGGTGAAAACACTCGTACCTGTTCCTCGCATATCATGTAAACGTCGCTGCACAATTGCAGCGATATTTTATATTGGCTTTGCTTTGCGCTGTTTTGCGGGCGATAAAACAAACTAATTGAACCAACAAACAGCTAATACACTAGCAAACGTTAAATATCAGGTAACAAAGGAATACTAGTGACTTGAAAAACACTTCAGTACTACACGAGCAAAATCAAAGATTGAATGGCCATGACTGTTAGAAATATCGCCAGCATAAGCTTTGGATCAATTTTGCTTATCAGGAGAAGTATTTTCCCATTGGTTATTTGTAGTCAGCTCCGCAACTTGCGCCAATTTTCGGCATCACGTTTATATTTGTGCTTTTCAATCGATGTTGCCAAAGATTTTTCAATCATAAACATTTCAACTTTCAAGGCGATGATAAGCACATGGCATATGATCGAGTCTCTTATCTGGATTTTTTTTATAATGGTAATAGTAGCGCATTATCACCCTCTAGTGGGCGCACTTTTCATCGCACGAAAATGACAGACTCACTGTTTTGTAGACGTCGGCTGCGTTATGTGACAAAGTCGTTATTTACAGCATAAAACGGTACGTTAATAAGAAAATTCTGGATAGGCTTTAGTGATAAATATTTTTGAGTTTGCTCCAACGCATAACAAATAAAGCGGAGGTTACAAGAACTACGGGTTCATGTTGGAAACAACAACTGTTTTTACACGGAAGTGCTTACAACGTGAATTGTGCACGCATGTTGCTGCATACAAGCAAACAGATGACGTTGCCACCAGTAAGCAACAACGGCCAAGAGTAAAATTCAGCTTTCTCGAGAGCGTCGAGACGACAAGAAACATGTGTTGACATCTTAACCTAAATCACGTGATGATATCGCCTAAACGGCACGTGCGGTTAGTGAAGCATGTCTTGTAATCTTTCAACTTGTTGAGCTCGACGTAAACAATTTGTACAAAATGCTTCAAGAATGTTTCTTGTTTTTCCTTCTGCTGTCATCCGTGTAGCGAATTCTAGATAAAAGGAGAAGATTTTCTTATGTATACATCTAAGTTCCCGCGATACTGTTTGTACATTGCTTCCACATTTCTAAAACAACTATTTTGTCGAACAGATATAGACAGGTATTAAGGCGCCGCAATGGATGATTGAATAAATGTGAATAAGATGACCAATTGGAAAAATTTTGTCGACTCATTCTTCGTCAAGTATGAGTCACTGATTGATCGCTTCGATGAGACGCGGCCCATCTACGACACGTGCTTGACGAAATAAAATTTTCACATTGTATATGGATTTATCTTCGGCGGTATGCTCCACCATTCAGTGGCTCACATTACATATATTTTTTTAATTATTTCGTTCAATAAAGCAAATACATTTCAAACATTACTTTCATGATCGAATGGTGGTACACAAATTACATATTTCCACAACACACAGTTACAACAACAATGTTACCATGATCGTAAATCACGTAAAAACCTAATCCGACACAGAAAGAAAAAGTTTTCAAGGTCATTACATAAAAACAAATTGAAGTTATCACGGGGAATATCATTGGTCGAGACGGAACGAAAATTGACACCACCCTAGCAATTTCGCCGGAAGGTAAATGGTGTTCATCTGCTTGCTGAAATATCCGGAATAATAAATTCAAGCTACCGATAATAATCCAAAGATTGCGGAAGGCAAACCTATAATCCAACTTCAAAATATTGTATAAATACTGCATTGTCAACTTCAGTCAGTGATTTATCTTCAACCGATATAGTAGACGAATGGATCACGCTAAAACCCCATTACATTTTATAGAATGGAGTTACAATCGGAAACTCGGGTAAATTTAATATAATGTAATGTGAACGTAAAAATCTGGAAAGGATCACACTTCAAGAGTTATTTATTACTCCATGAATATATTTGAGAATATGTTAATCCTTTTTGAGAAATAAAACCTACATATTGGCATTTGGTTTCGGGGATAAAATCACGGACGCCAGAAGTAAACATGGGGTTGATCAGACATTCCACCAACAGCTCTATTCTATTGAAACACACTGTGAAAAAGCGTGAACAATATCACAAAAATATGTTTTCTTCATGATTCAATGCCCTCGACACGCTAACTTCTGCATTTGAAAACAAGTTAACAAATAGATGGTGTCAATCACCACAATTTCAATTCGAAATTTACGTGCTTGATATCATAAGCAGTTACAAATTTAGAATGAAAACAATTTTACGGTGTATTCTAGTCGGAGTATGGCAGTTGTGAAATACCCGGAATCAGTCCTGGTTAGCTGAAAAAAAATATCGACTCAAAGAATACAGAGCCATCACAAGCTCACAACTAGGACTGGACAAAACCGCGTGATTCGGAATTGGAATATGATTCCGGTTATATTTAGTATCGGATCGAATCAATAATTTCATTTGCCTCCTTCGCTTGCCTCCATTGTAAGAAAATCAAGAAATGTATAGTCACGAATTATTAATATTAACGTAAACAGACTTAAAGGCAATGTATTGTCAATTGACTCTATGTATAAGAGCGAAAATAATGACAAAACAGTCAAATTTGACCAAATTCGATTGTATTTTGTTGTTAAAAATGATAATTCCCCCTCATTTATGAAGTTTTTGTTCGTACGAACACTTCACGATTGATTAGAAACGATTAATTTGTGCATCATATGGATTTGATTAGCCGAATTACTTTGTTCAAATTTCGAATTTCCAAATAAACGTTGAAATGGAGAACCTTGCATATACTTATACTTACCCCCTAACCTAAACAATCTTAACGCCTAATAGAATAATAATATTTGTGGATTGATTAAATGCTTATAGTGGATAACAGTGACACCATAGAAAGAACTTTTGATTATTCACAAAGTTTAATTTTGATCAGCGCACTGTCAAAAGTATTGAAGATTCTACTAGCAACCAAAACCGATGTAAAAGTGTTTCATGAAAAATATGTCGAATCCTAATCTTTCCAGTAAATGTTACTGATATAAACCATATTTTAACTATGGGTAGCAATTACATAACATATTTATTGCCAAACTGTGAAAAATGCGCAGTACATTTACTGTTCATTTCTAGTAACTGCATATTTCAAAATTCAAAACCGCCTTGTTGATAAGATGAAGGCCAAGTATGGCTACATTGGCGGTGCGTGCCATAAACAGTCTATAATTTTATGTAGCTTGATTTTAACACCACCTAGCGAAATTACTGTAAAAGATTGGTAATACTGTACTGCACTTTTGTTCCTGTGCACAGCTGAATGTAATTGTTCTGATTCATCGTGTAGAATAGTTAATATTTCTCCGAAATTCAAATTTTTAATAACTGAGGAGAAAAATGTTCTAAGATTTCCAATGCGGAATATGATTTCACAAAAATTTATTTAATTAATATTTCCCCAATTGATGGTCCTACGATTTTTCAAAGTTTATATGACATTTTGACAATAATACAATTTTTGGGTAAAATGAATGGGAAATAAGCTATAGTCTGACAAGCTTTGCATTCGTTGTGAAATTGGCAAAATATGGTTATATTGTAGATGATTACTAAGTTTGTTATTTCTTTGATCATAATGCGACATCATTCAAAATTTAAGGTGTCTGTATTTTTTTTTTTTTTTTTTTGAAATGTTGTTATAATTTGAAATGCATCAAAAATATTATCACGGCTCAATATCCAACCATCGCCCGTCAAAACGTTCAGATGTTTCTCGGAAATTGTCACACCTGAAATGGCGTATCTGGTTCATTACTCTTTTCTTTTTCCTGATAATTCAATTTTGTATTTTTATATGTATTATGCGTCATATTTTCTTGAAATACACTTGGTCTATGTCCACTATAGCGACTGCCACGAGTGGGAGTTTCAGATCCGCTTATACCGTTATTTTATTGCCAATCATTTGAGTGGATCACACCGAACAACCCCCTCTTATAGACAAATAGGGTTGTTGATGTAATGTTTCCGGTTCAACCGAGCCTACCCAAGTTACTATACCCTTGATTGAGTGTTGGACATGGATAGACGAGCCGGACTCGAGCCCGGGATCCTCAACCTGGCCATCGCGCTCACTAATATATATCTGCATGGAGATATCTGGAAATTCATAAAAGTAATACGCCAGGCTAATATCTCTGAAATTTAACATAAAACGAGCTATATTATGACATTTCAAACTAGTTCACTTATCACCAAAAATTCCCGACCGTGATGGTCATTCTGGCAAGAAAATCTTCAAGTAAACCTGATTATATCACCGTGATCACATTCAACACGAAACCAACAAATTAATAATTCGAAGTTACAAAGTCCAATTATTCACGAAAGATCATTAATTAAATTATCAATATTAAATTATCGCTTTAGTATGAAAATTACCTTTAGGACTCCCTTAAACAAGGATGCTGCTTTCATTTTTCAAGATTGGAATTGATTCGGACGAGTTTTTATTTTTTAATCGGAAAAATCCTAATCAATAATTTTATTTTGTCAAGCATGCGACACAGATGGACGGCGTCTCATCGACGCGATCCATCAGTAACGAAAGACGCTTTGACAAAATGTTTGCGATTGGAGATATTAGGTCCAGACTGAAACACTGATTTAAACCTCCTAGACGGCGCGATACACCAGTGCCTCATGTGTAACGATATATATTTTCTGATTATGAAGCAATGAAATTGCCGCTTTTTTAATTCCTCCAATATGATGATTTTATCATATTGCGCAAAAATATCAGACAAAAATGAATCTTTATCTTCATTTATGTATTAAATAGATGAATTTTCACTTGTTTTCCTTCTTATAGCTTACTATATGCGGTTACTAGCGAAATTTATCGTTAAAGTAGAAATTGATTCAAGAATCGAGCCCTTTGTCATTGTGCCAGTACAATTATGTTGTACGCCAGACATTGTAAAAATTGAAACGTTCTAACATTCATTCAAGTCACAACGAGTCCCAAAAACGTGTTGATGTGCAGAATTTTCCGATGTGAAAACTAAACTGTCTCCCAGTCAGAAAATTTTTTTCAAAGCACCTTTTGTTAAGCATGGGTCACTGATGGATCGCGTCGATGAGACGCAGTCCATCTGTGGCTCATGCTTGACAAAATAAAATTTCTGGTTGAACTAATGTTCGATTCTGATGATATTACGCCAGACATTGTAAAAATTGAAACGTTCTAACATTCATTCAAGTCACAACGAGTCCCAAAAACGTGTTGATGTGCAGAATTTTCCGATGTGAAAACTAAACTGTCTCCCAGTCAGAAAATTTTTTTCAAAGCACCTTTTGTTAAGCATGGGTCACTGATGGATCGCGTCGATGAGACGCAGTCCATCTGTGGCTCATGCTTGACAAAATAAAATTTCTGGTTGAACTAATGTTCGATTCTGATGATATTACTTCAGAAAATAAAACTTACAAGCTTATACAGTCATTTTTGCCAAGCATGATCCAAGAGTGTACATGCCTCGGCAGTGCGATCCATCAGTGAATCATGCTTAACAAAATCCAATTTGCTACGAATTTTTATCATGGCGAATGCGACAAATATCAAGTAGAGATGTCCATACCCGAATAGTTCTGGCTTAAACTTCGGTTAAATTTGCAGTGAAATCATGATATATGCCAAATTTTACGTTGTAAAATTTGTCATAAATCACGATTTTGCTGCAAAATATAGTCAAATATCAACAATTTCGTTTATCGGAAATGGTGACAAATAATTCTGTTGAAGTATTGAATGGCGAATACTGTTTATAACATTATTAACGATCTTGACATCTCTTATTTTCATACTGCGGGATCTATAATATAGATCTGTATAGTGCTACGACCAAAGCTATACCGTTTTGTCAGATAAGTGGCCGCCTGATGACACTTTATTCGTTCTATCTGTATCAAGTGCATCTAGCTCTATAATTATTTCAGGCAAAGAGGCAGGTAGAAGCAAAAAGTTTTCTGAAATGATAAAGAAACGTCCGCTAGTCATTCGTTGACATGTTTTGTAAGCGTTGGTCAGCTGATGGATCGCGCCTTCGAGGCGCGCTTCATCTGTTGCTCAGGCTTAACAAAACAAAATTTTTATTGGGTAGTGACCACATGCTGAGTATATGTCTACCGAATTTTAGGAGGGGAAAAGGGGCAATTAAAAATATAATACCGATTTTATTGATATCGAGAGGTCAGGTGGGCGCCTCGCCGGTGCACGGTGTTTCACGTAATCAACCAACCGGGTACAACGGCAGGGAAGACGAGTAAAAATGTTAAGCCAAAACCCTTCATCCCTATTCTGACCGGTGTGTGCACGAGAGGTCGTGATTCGCCATATGACAACCCATATTATCGGTTTTCCTCTCCAGCAGAATAAAAAGAAATCCTATACTATTCTATATGATAATTAAAAATTTAAATTAAGCATGACTTATGGTGAATTTGAATACTCTAAACTCGAAGACGCAAAACATGAAGAAATGCGTAAGCAGAGGCGTCTAAAGAACATTTTAAAATAATTGTTTTGCGTTGATAAATTGATCAATAGTTGTCAGGTATTTCTATCAAATTCAGTTGCGTATTTATATAAACTGTGCCACGAATTGTTTTTCAGTATAATGATTGAAACTGAGAGGATAGTTTGAGGTTTAAGTTAGAAAGAAAACAAAACGGAATAGGTCCGTACAGATGAAATAGAAATTATACAAGCCAGTGCTGCAACAAGGGTTTTACTTTTAGGATTGGGAGTAAAATTTTTTGTTGTTCATTGAATGTGTTTGACGTCTTAATGTAATCTCAGATTGGGATTTTCAACAGTACACCGACTGACATGTTCGGCAACATTGTCTGCAGACTTATTTAACAAAGCAAAGCTCGCCATATGAATGCTGCGCATCGAAGACGTGCGAGAATATCAGAGATGTTGTTTCCATTATCCCGTTGAGAAGAAAGAAGGTTTGAAATTTTGTAGATCCACGAAGAACGAATAGTCTATTCTCAGAGTCTCATAATACCAAAATCATGTTTAAATCTTGATGGAAATAGTATATCTAAAGAATTTGGTGTTAAGGTTATCCGAAACTTAAATATCTTCATACAATTACGTTCTCGACAATTCCAACTATGGCATATCATGATTTTACTACACAAAAAATTAACAAAGTATGTTTCAGAAAAAAATTTAAAATATCATGATATCGCTGCACGAAAAATCAGCAATATATGTTGCAGAAAAGAAATTCTTACATAGTTCGAAATATCCTAGTATTCGAAAGTCTCACCCACCCGTAGTTTTATTGGACAGGATGAGTCGCCGTAAAAATAATAAAATGATTTATTTCTCTGTTGCGATTTCTATTTAAAAAAAATCCACTCTGATATATACTTACTAATGTGTTGAATAATAGATTTAAAGTATATGATTTATTTCCTGAAACAATCATTTTGTAATTGCAAACGATCGATTATGCGATTAAATTTAGCAATACTTACATGATGAATAAAGTACGAATTAGTGAACAATTTCAATACATTACTGCCTCAACATGCAAATTGCTTTATATTCCTGTATTCGAAGAATTTTATTTTTAAGCTGAACGACGGGGACGGAAAACATTAACTACTTCAAAACTCCAATCCAGCCAGAAAAAGTATAAGCCAGGAGAGGGCTGTCCATTTGTGGCTCATGACAAAACGAAATTTCTGCTTGGGAATAAGCATAATTTGCAATTTTCATTTTTTTTCTTTTTGGCAAAAGTTATTTATAGTAATACCGCATTTCATGAAGTAATTGATCCGTCGTTACCAGTGCAGTAGTATATATTCTAAGAGGCCAGTCTGACACGACAAAGTTTCCACGGGGTACGGTTTTACATGTCAGTAGCTGCATTTACAAAGATTCCAATAGATTTTCATGAATTAAGATTATCAGTCGCTGTGCAGGGTGATTGCTCGGTTATGTGAATGGTAAATGGCAGGGGCACCTTGTCTTTAAATGCCCGAATTTTGCAATTCATCAGGTAAAACTTACTTTGAAAAAAAAAGATGTTCAGTCCCCGGAAAAGATATTTTTGTTATTTGAGTAATTTCCGCACCGATTTACTCGCGTTTGCGCCAAAATATTCATAATTTGTTTTATTTCAATTCAAACTCACTCTAAGCAAGGTTGGGTGCAAAACGTAGAAGAAGCCATTTAACGAGAATTAATATGACAAAAACGGAAATAAATATAAACAGGATCATTATGGGAAATATCCATACAAAATTTGACCAATGAAGGCAGGAGGTAGTATTTGCATTTGGCGAAGGTTAAGCACTCCATCACTTCCTTTCAAAAGCTTCTTACCACATGCAGGAAATAAGAACTTCTAGCGCCCGTATCCACAAGACTGACGTAGTTGGAAATCTAACAAAGGGAAGTGGAATAAAAACTAATTAAATTAATGACCGCTGGCCTGAAATCGACAGTATTTGAATATACGTATACGATACACAAAAAATCCCCGATTCCGATGAATTTCGATAACATTCAATTCATTTGTCAATACGTCTGCTTATAGTGTTTGACTTTTCTTTCTACAGAGGATTAACTATTTAAATTTTAAGATGTATGGGTCATTGCTGACAGAAGATACGTACAAACGAGCCGATTCGATTTTTAAAACAATTGCAGATGATTATAATCCTGCATTGAAAGAGTTCGTAGCAAGCGGAAAGGTTCATGATAAAAATGTGATTGAAACAGGCAAATCTTATAAAGCCTGCTACGCGGCAGCTATGAAAATAGGCATTTCAGCCACATCCAGTCCCGGCTGTAAAGACGTGGGAAAATGTATTATGGATATCACAGAAACAATACAAGAAGTTTTTATGGCAAGAGAAACTTGTGTGCAAAAATTTCGCAATGACGTTTTATATCCGATGGAACGTAGATCCGAACCAGACGGGAAATATATAGTTGGTATTCGTAAAAAATCGCAAGATGAGTTCAAAATCAAAGTTAGTGAAACCGAAAAAGCATATGCAAACCTAGCAAAGCTCAAGAAAAAGTCTGTTTCAAAGCTGCCTTCGAGAAAAACTGATGAAAAAATTCAGAAAGCTACCGAGCGTCTGTTGTCAGCCAAAACAGCTTCCGAAATGGTTGCCCACGAAATGTTGAACCGAGCTTTCTCAGAAGAAAGAAAACGTTACTGCTTTTTTGTCGAGAAACAGTGTGATCTCATCAGTGCCATGATAGATTACCACCGCACATCTTTTGGCTTATTGCAAGAAAATTTACAACATTGGAAAGAAATTGGAGCGTCGTATCGTAATCTTTTGCCCGGTGCACTTGGACTCATCGAGAGTAGTTTCCCTCGACGTTCCAATATATCGTTAGATGAGATTGATATTAACATGGGAATATCGCGGGGTCCATCCAGCAATGATCTCAGAAGCCAGACAGATAGCTTAAGTTACACTGGAAGCGTGAAAAGCTTGAAAGGATCTAATAGTATAAAGCGACATGCCAGCACAAGAATTACAAGATCTCCGAAGGATATTGAATTACATGATCCATATCAACCAGTTATTCAGCAAGATGAATATCAGACTCGAGACAACGAAGAGAAACATCAAGAAGATCAAATATCCCTCGTGTTATCCGACGATTCGAGTGATGGAAGGTCATCTGTATGTAGTTCTTACACTAAGTCATTACATAGAAGATCTGGGGAATCAGAAATCTCTATCACTAGCGTACCATCAGCTATCGATAAAAATGAAGCAAGAAAATCATTTAATGACTCAGGAATAAGTGTGGAAGAAATTTGGAGTTCAAATCATCAAGAGAATCATACGATAAAAAGAGCAAAAAGTAAACACGCTTTACAAAATGAAGATGAAATAAGCCAAGCGAGTTTGAGCACGGCGAGCATATCGTCTGAACGGTCGGAAGAAGAAAAACCTAAAGCACAAACACCAACGCAACCAATCACCTATGAAGCCCTGCACGATTATTCTCCAGAAACAGGAAGCACGAAAATGACACTTTGTCGTGGTGATAAAATTTCCGTATATAGCAACAAAGAAAACGGGGGATGGATATACGGATTTAATATCCGCTCAAGTCAAAAAGGTTGGTTTCCTACCACTTACGCAAAGAAAGTAGTTTCACAAGAGTCAAATTTGACACAAAAAAGCGCTCAACAGCTTCCCGAAACACCCAAAAAATACGACCCCAGCAGGATACGGGGTATCGCAGTACCTGTTCCGGTATTGAACAAGACCCCGACAAAAGTCACCAACAATGACAAACTAAAATCTCCCATGAACTCATTTGGGCAGTTATCCCCAAGATCACCGAAGGACGTGTGGAACGGTCAAATAACTGCTGGACAGAATGTTTTCCAATTTGCTAAAGAAAGTGACAATGCTTTTGAAGATATTCATTTGAGAAAAATTAACGAATCTCCTTTGCATTAAAACACCATTTATCTATTGCTTTTAAATGCAAATTGTTTGTAAAATTAGTCAGACACGCCGACGAGGAGTCAAATAACAGCTCTGCAAATAGATTTTGTATACACTTGCTGCATTGCATACATATTTACTTAATAGCTCAACTAATACAAGCAATGCTGTCCTGGCAAAACTATATTTTCTTCCCATTCCAAAAAATGAATTATTATGCCCCCAGAACTGTACCAATTGTCTTTCTTTGAATTGGAAATTAAAAATTCAAGTGATAAGTTGTGAAAACAGAGTTGCGTTGTTTTTTCGATGTACCATCGCCCAACGCAGATACCGCCCTCTGCACTTTACCAGTTCAGTTATGTTTCAGTTGCAGTTGTTACTACACTGTAAAAAAGTACAGTAAATTTGCTGGTCATTCGCAGCAATTATATGTTTCTAGAGTTAAAAATGAGATATGTGCCAAGTAAGGGATGCTGATGAAAGGCGCCTTCGCGGTGCGTTCCATTAACAACCCATATTTGGCCAGAAAATTCAATTTTTAATTTTTTTCAGTACAGCCAGGTAAAATTACTGTCAAAGACCAGTGATTTTGTTGCATTTTTGTTACAGTACAAAAATTACAGTACAATTACAAAAAGTACTAGATCTTTTAGTAGCTTTGCTATTAGGTGGTCGTTAGTTGGTTCTTTTTAGGCACTGCTTCGGGCTGTGCTTAGAGTGAAGGTCAATAAAAAAATCAACAAATAGCGTCAAGTTGTGATATCCAAAAGCATTTGATATTCATTTAATCGGCCCACAATTTTGAATGTAAAATGTTGGTGCACCCTGCAAAACTATCGAATCGAATCTTTCCGACTCTGATTCTATTTTCAAAATTGACGGATAGATTCAAAAATGACCCATTTTCGCATTATATTGGTGAATTTTCTTTAAATATACCTAAATAGCAACACAATCAATAATTTTTCTCCTTCGATGATTAATCCAGTCAAAACTATTTTGTACACGCACATTTAATCAAGTATGAGTCACTGATGAATCGCGCTGCCGAAGCGCGATTCATCTGTGGCCCATGCTTGACAGAATAAAATTTATTCTTAGGAATCAACTCGCAAAGTTTACAGAATCACAAAAGTGTGTATTCGGAAACGTACGAATTGGACGTATTCGAGTGTATGCGAATTTCGAATCTAAAAGTAGCATTTGTATTTGATGAAACAACAAGAAATGTTGTGATGTATAATGGAAATGAAATAAGACGGATGTCGTGATTCTAAGTTGGTCACGAATTATTACTAAATCGGCTGTTTGCAACGGGTTTGACGCAGTCGTTGAACAAAATTATCAATCGCGGTTTGAAATATCTGTTTTGTTCTAGTTATTTGTGACCTTATACAAATTGCAATATGCATCAAATGCTATTTTTCATTTTCTTTTGGTTTATTTCAGTTTTGTTTAAACACAATCGAAAATGCAACAAGTATACAACTTTGCACAATTTCTCGAGTATGCTTGGCAGAATTGAAAAACAAAAATGCACTGGGAAATAATTAGGGGAAAAGACATTTAGTAATTTTATGTAATATATGCAGAATGACTACGTACACAAAAATTTGGCATCTAGGTATGAGTAATCTCCGTTTTAATGCCATCTAAACCGATAATAAAATAAATTAGGTGGATAATTAATCTTTGACGTTGATGTAATCAGTTCTAAATCCCGCCAGTGCCAATAGAAACAATGAACTTTGCAACTTCTGCACAGGGCAATTGAAGGTCCCCTGTAACTGTGCGTAATTTGCAGAAAATCGAATAGCACAAATACATCACTAGCTTTCGTGTAGCCTACACCACCTGTAGTGGCGTTTTCACAACCCTAAAAAGGGGATCACTAAATTGCAAAAAAATTTGTAATTTTCTACGTTTATAGTACTTGGAAAGCCATACTGAAATTTCTTTCCGTCAGAGAGAGGCATGATACTAACTTACTAAATACACAAGTGACTGACTACTTGTATTGTACGTATACTCGAATATACTGCTCGCAGCATCATTTCAGTCGGCGAAGGTAGTATTTACTTCAAATTAGTTCTCTCGAATCAGAATTGCATAGGTATCATAAACGAACCAGGAGGAATGCAAGTACTTTGAGAATTTTTAAGTATGTGTTCTGTCAAAGTTGCTAAAAACTGATGCAAAAATTATCTTTGAATATATAAATTACCCGTAGTTCTTGTTTGCGTCAAACGCGTGCGTAATTTTTGTCGGGGATAAAGCAATAATCGTGCGAAGAGATCACGGGATTAATTAAAAAGTTATTCATCATTCTGTACACCTAAATGACAACTACGTCGAGTTAATAAACCGCACGACATGATGACATAAAAAATTAAATATTTTACGTCAGAACCATGTGTTACCAAATCAGAAATTCTATTTTGTGAAGCATACGCCACAGATGGACCGCGTGTAATCGTGTGTGTTTGATAAAGACTAGCGCTTTCATTTGAAAATGGGCTCAGCATCCTAGTCAGTTAGGGGTCAGCATCTTAAGACAGGAGTTACAACAAAGTTTTCATATTTGACATTTTTTAATTTGCCCAAAATTTGTCGATGAAAAGTTCGTAGGTACTTAAAATAATCAAAATTGTGAAATAACAACCAATCGTGCCTATTTGTGATAATAAGTTCATCGATCATGAAAGAAAATTATTATAAATAATATATTTAAAATAGATATTTTCCTTGCACAAGTATTAGCGTTGGAGGTGCGAGTAATGGAAATATTGGAATATGCATTATTCATAATTGCTCCTAAAAGGCCATTTTGAGGCTAAACTGCTATTCGAGCTTGAAAAGGTAAGTGGACCCCTCATACAAACCCGCGTCCCTTCAAATGTTCTTCTACTCACGATTCACGTCTTCGTGTGAACACTTAATCATTATGCAAGACATTTGGTAGAAAGACAAATAAGTTATAGCAAATATAATATTCAGAGTTGCAAATTGATACATAACTCTCTTGACACGACTTCCAAAAACGTCCGAATTTTCACGTTTCCGGTTGTTGGTATAGTTTTGCCGGTAGTTCAATGACAGAAAAAAACTATCTCATCATAAAACGTTTTGTTGCAAGTTGTTTGAAGTTCGACATTTTTAGGTCACCACTCAAAAAGAAATTCATTTTGTCAAGAATAGGCCACAGATGGACCGCGATCCATCAGTGACTTATATTTGACAAAATGAAAACAAGTTTTGTCAAAGTATTTCTGACCGGTTAACGTACAATTCAAATTATGAAAGAAAAATTGCGCTCACGCTTACGTCAATCACATACGTTTATCAATTTACGTTAGAGGATTAGCAATGGCAATTTGAAACAAACCGCAATTGAAGCCTTCTCATCAATCACACTGTTGTAAACTGCATTGTAAATCATTCATTGACAACCACGTTTTCTTAATGAGAGTTGCGTCATCAGTGCCCGATACTTACGTTGGAACCGAGAGAAGTGGAAAAACAATTTCTCATGCCTTAAAGACTTCCATTGTGGCCGCAAAGTAGGTGGGGCCGATGGAATTGCCCGATGAGTTGCCAGCTGGAAACTGGAAATGAATGATCCTGCATTATATTCAAATCGGAAGTGCTACAAAAATTCCTGATAAGTATGGGTACTGATGGATCACGTCGTCCGTCTGTAGCTAGGCAAAACTGAATCATTTGGAATTCGAATCTTCTATTCATATGTAAACCGCAAATATTGCGTTTTTGCAATAACGATATTCAGCGACTATCAACATGCACATAATTCAAACAAAAACTGAAATTCGGCAATGTACTTTATTTCACACCTCATCTTTAAAGGAGGAAATATACAGCGGATATGTTTTTAACTCATCAGTTTTCATCATTTCAGCGCCACCCATTTTAGATTTTCATCTAATTTTACGCCCCAATGCGCCCATTTTTTTCTCTTTTTATTTTCGCGTATGTGAACTTTGATTTTTTCTCTGATTCTGATCTCGCCGCATGAACGTCGATTTTTATTCTGTTTTTGATCTGGCCGCGTGAACGTTGATTTTTATTCTGTTTTTGATCTGGCCGCGTGAACGTTGATTTTTTACAGTGTTTTTGATCTGGCAAGGTGAGCACTAATTTTATCTTTTTTTTTTTATCTTATTCTGGAAGTGACATGGCCTTCATACTGGCATCGCCTCACTACAAATAAATTTGTTAGTTCCTATGACCGGAACACGACTGATTCGAATCGCCGAATTGAACTGCCCAGCCCTATCCGTAGTTCATGTTTGAAAAAAATCAAATTTCTGATTGGGGAGACTGAGAATGCGGCTTAACGTTATGCCGGCCCACAAGGCGAATATATATGCTTTTTTTCAATAGACGACGATGTTAGTCGAGGAACTCGTGAGGAATACGCCGCGTGCAAGTTGGAGTTGAGAATGTCCAAATATACTTCATCTACACGAGATTTGGATCAACGTTCCCCACATGGAAAACAAGCGATGAGTAGCGCTGGGCGCGATTCCCAGTGGCTACCATGTTGGCATTGTGGGTTATTCCCGCTCGTTTCTCCATGCCCACCACCCAACCCAGGGTGTAATACAACTAGCCTCAGCTGAAATCTTTTCGACAACACTAACTGTTCGTCTCCAAATGGCCGTTGATACAGGACGATCCACCCAAAGCGGCTGCAGAAAAGTGGAATCCTAACTATTGATCTAAATGGCGAATCCAATCAACGAATAAAAAAAAAAACAGCTAAACTCCCTCCCACAGATCATGGAAACATATGGGTCTATACTATATAGTTAAATTTTCGCTTCTCAATTCGCAGCCACACTTAACATTTCACTAAGACAATCTAGAAGGAATTTGTGCTCGTTAGTAACGTTTATATACAAAAGATATTACAAAATCAATGACAACACGCCAAATAAAACATCTTTTGCTCAATGATAACCAATGCATCAGTTAAGTTGAATAATACGGTAAGAAATGTGCAAATTTTGAATGCTGCAACAAATACATTCGAATGAACTAAGCAACCATGAGCTAATTCGAACAAGAAAATTCAGTTTAAATATAATCTCTAAATTTAGAGGTTTTATTTAGTCAACTGTGAGCCACAGATGCACCACACCTCGGTGGCGCGATCCATCGGTGACTCGTACTTAACAATGCCCGTTTTCACAAGTTTCCAGACTAGGATGGATCCGTCAACGGTGTTCTCTAACCGACTTGTAATTTCGAGAAAAAAATATTTCAGAGTGATTTTGAAAGTCAGTAACCACGCATAGTATTTCGTCCAAAAACAATTGAGCAAATATGCAAAGCAAGGCAGTAGAATGTCGATACATTTTGGAATACTGGCCAAGATTATTTATATTTAAATTATTATACAAACTATTTGACGTCAGTGTTCCATAACATTATATCACACTGTGTTAGTGACTACAATTGCAAAACTTTTGTGCAATTGATTGTTACGTAAATTAAAACGCAAAAAAAAAATCAAAACCCCGATTCGCGAGTTCTTGCTACACTCTGTAACAAAAGTACAATCGTTTTTCCTTTGACAGTAATTTTACTTAGTGACAACCGCATAATACTATAAATTCGACTTTTTCGATTTTCGCCAAAATCGCGGTTCATCAACAGTAAACCCGCTCGGAAATTTTATTTTGCATACGACGCGACCCATCAGTGGCTCATACTTAACAAAGGATGTTTTGGAATTTTTTTCCTGTTGGTATCGGAGTAACAATGCGACTCCAAATTTTCGAAATTTACTGCAAATAACAGTAAATTCACTTTACTTTTGTACAATCGTGTTAAAATGTAGATAACTGGTATTAAAGTGTTAGTAATTATTAACGCACATTTAGTGGGAAAAAAAGACTATGCATATCAAATTCTACAGGTCGTGAGATCGAAGATTTTGTGTCCCAAACATGTTGCGATGTGTGTTATTTTGAAAGAATGTTAGGAAACATAGCCAAAATGTGCTTCAAGAGCGATGTGCGTCAGGATGAATTAAAAATTACATTCAAAAGAGTCCGGTTCGTTCAGTAAATATTCTACAATTTCAACGCGACTTCTTTACAATTACGGGCAGTGCATCACAAGTATAAAATATAAATGTAATTGGTCATGGAGAGTTGCAAATGGTAACAACATCACCTCAAAGTTGCAGGATGATACATTTAGGGATGTCCTTATCCGAATACTCAGCTGTTCTAAAATCCCGATTTAAATTAATTTCGTTTTTCGATTGTTCTTAAATTGTTTCATTCAGCAGCGAAATCATGATATATGCCAAATTTTACGTTATAAAATTTGACATAAATCTTGACTTTGCTGCAAAATGGGCAAAATATCAGCCATTTTGTTTATCTGAAATGTCGAAACATTGCTATAATAGTAGGGTAAATTCGAAATACAGTTAAAACTAATCCATCAAGGACAATCTTACTCCTTATTATCAATAACTTTACACAACCTGTCTAATGATTGGAAGACTTTACATCATGAAATTGCATTTTCGTCAGCGACATTTACAAAGATCAATGAACTGCAATGCACGTTACAGTCTAAAAACTGATTTTATTTTTAGACTTGGCAGGAAGCCGAATTATCTTGTGTAATAAGTATGAGCTCAATAGATCAATCAGAAAATAGAAACAACGACGAAGTAACACAAGATAAAATAGTTTCACAAAGTAATCAATATGATTGAAAAGGTAAAAACCAAAGCCAATTACAATTGGATTGAGTTTCTAAGAAATGTCTAACAATATGTAAATAAGCATTAACATTAGAATTGAAACAACCCTGCAGGCAGAAGGGGCAAAATTGTATGCACAATGTAAAAAAATGCAGTCAAATCACTCTTCTTTGACAGTCAATTCAAGTGTTGATACTAAAATGAAACATAAAATTGGACTTTTCAGCTAATCGTGGAGGTGCGTGGTGCGTTCCATCAACAGCTCATGCTTGGCATAAACCTAAATAACAAGGCTGTTTCGAATTTGACGATATATAATTACTGTAAATGACACAGTAATTTTACTATACTTTTGTCACAGTTGAACAAAACTGATAAGCTACAAGCATAACTACTTGATTAAAAAATGAAACAGGATTTTCAAGCATGTTTGAGATAAAGACAAAAAGAAAATTGCTGGTTGTCTGAAGAAAAAATATGATGAAGAACTGAGTTTGGGCCTAAGATAGAACATAGCATAACATATGGAGCATTCAACTTCCACCTAATACTCTACATGACTAAGCAAAGCAACGCATAAATTAAAAGAAACCAATACAACTACACGACACTATCCAAAATAGATAAATCCATTAACGAAAAGACGGGATTTTCCATGATAATGTCTAAACATGAGAATACGATTTGTCCAGACAAGAAGGTTGTATGGGGTTATTTGGAAATATTAGAATGAAATGTTATGGAAGACCAATGTCTCGCCGTTTAACTCCATTAATTAGCATGTCATATTTATGTCATGGCCTCATAAATAGTAAAAGGACAAAAACAGAAAAAATGGATTCGGCAAGCGATTGACTACAAGCGTATTAATAAAAAGAAAAAAAAAATTTTAACACAAAAAAATGGAAAATTTGATCTGATTTTAATTCTGTATATACAAGTTGCAAGTTGAAGGAAAGCATTCTGATATCGAATATCCCAGATTGCAGAGTGATTCCTACAAATTAAGCGTTACACATCATAAAGAGAAGTTGCTGGTTTCACATTTCATGTTACTCTTTGCAATAATAGTTTGTTTCCTTTCTTTTCAGTGCTGCTTGTGGCTTTGCTCAGACTAAACTACTAATATACCAAAGATGGATGCATTATAACTATAAATATATAGAGACTTGCAAATACGTTGTAAATTTACCTTGAATCTAAATTTTTTTTGTCTTCTCATAGGGATCTTAATGTAGTAGACTAGAAGGAGTCAATATTGGGTTACACAGGAAATAGTCAAAGAGTGTAAAGGAATCAACATGTCATCCTTGAAATGAATATTTTAAAGTTTCACTTTGGCTTCATAAGAGTATTAAGAGTCTGAGCAAGATTGTAGAATCACGTAAAACCAAAACCGCAAATTTTCCAAGACTGTATAGTACTAATATATGTGCTCTAATTATTATATTATAATTCGAAGAATGTACGAAAATTCCACCATACTAAAACATAGAGGGCATTCCCAAAACATGATTTGGTGGCAATAAATTGATTGATTCAATGCCAGGTCTATCATGGGAATTAGGGATGCCCAGATAATTTAAGAAGAGTTTAAACTATAATCGAATTCAAATAAATTTTCAAGAGTTCATATTTTAAAATTTATGACAGTATAGTTGCAATCGCTTCGTGCACGTTTGACTCATTTAAAATGTAAAAATTGGACACCTTGCAACATTGGTCTTGGATAACTCTGTGGCTCTCAATAGATTATTTAAAAGAACCAAAGTAAATCTACATTTCTGGGCCTACTGTTTTTGCCATACTGAATGTGTCCATTAGGCAGCAAAACTATTATTCTTATTAAATTCAACATCATAAAAGTTGCTATATGTTCAGATTTTACAGAAAAATTGATCAATTGAAAATCAAAACATAAGATTTTTATTGCATTTCACTCTAAGCAAAACCAGAAGCAGTAACAACCCAATCAAATACTTTATTCTGTCAAGCATGATTCACAGATGGACCGTGACTTTTCGACACGATCCAACAGTGACTTATGCTTGGCAGAAGATATTTCCACAAAAGTTTTCCGTATTCTTATTAAATTCAACATCATAAAAGTTGCTATATGTTCAGATTTTACAGAAAAATTGATCAATTGAAAATCAAAACATAAGATTTTTATTGCATTTCACTCTAAGCAAAACCAGAAGCAGTAACAACCCAATCAAATACTTTATTCTGTCAAGCATGATTCACAGATGGACCGTGACTTTTCGACACGATCCAACAGTGACTTATGCTTGGCAGAAGATATTTCCACAAAAGTTTTCCGACTGGGTAAAAGGGAACTAGTTATTTTCCATTTATGTGGCAAAGAGCTACATAAAATGTAAGATCAGCAACTGCGCTCTTTCTTAAGCGATATTCTATTCAAACAAAATGCAATGAGAGGTACCTGGCCTGGATTAGGATACAACCAGCCATTCACCACTTCTAAAACATAAATTTTTATTGATCTAGAGAAACGCAATATGATTCATAAAAAATTTAGAATGTTTAGAAAACGGGATTGAACTTCAAGGGATTCTAGAATTGATAAGCTTGAAAACAGGATTCTCTGGTTATAAATTTTTTTTTAAGTAAGATAAAATATTTATAAACTGAT
Source organism: Styela plicata (assembly GCA_963675895.2). NCBI lineage: Eukaryota > Metazoa > Chordata > Ascidiacea > Stolidobranchia > Styelidae > Styela > Styela plicata. The sequence continues at coordinate 11,651,171 of OZ023143.1, read as the reverse complement.
CATGATAAGTACTATATCAGACTTATAAACTGATCATGATAAGTACTATATCAGACTTCATAGTCAATACATGATGAAATTAGAGAATTGGGATGTTGTTTAAACACTAGTGATGGGCACTGATTGAACAGCAAGAACTAAATCTTAGAAAAATTCACCAATCATGTCAGACACTGATTTTTACAGCTTCGATTGTGATTAAAATCTATTAAAACATGCAGAAGGCTTCAGGGAAGACAGAGATTTTTCAGAAAAAGTAGTCAGCCAATATATTGTGATGCGAGAACCTAGGGTTTTGCCACGATCAAACACTGCTTTTTAATTCATTTTGCATTGTTACTGACTACCTTTTCACTTCTTCATGCGTTTTCTGATATGTAACTGATCACTGATTTAATCGATCAATTTTTCACCAAAAAAAATCATAATCTGTTCATTGGAAAAAGTTATGGCGCCCGCTATAAACACTTGTGATGTATATATTGTGATGCGAGAACCTAGGGTTTTGCCACGATCAAACACTGCTTTTTAATTCATTTTGCATTGTTAAACCTTTTCACTTCTTCATGCGTTTTTGATATGTAACTGATCACTTTTAATCGATCAATTTTCCACCAAAAAAAATCATAATCTGTTCATTGGAAAAAGTTATGGCGCCCGCTATAAACACTTTTATAAAAAAAAATCAGTATTCGCACCTTATTTGTAAAAAAATATAGTAATATTGTAACAATAACTGGGAAATGGGCAGCATTGAATATACTTGGTGAATAATTATCAAAGGTAAACACATATTTTGGCTGAATCTTATTTTAAATTAATTAAAATTCTCCAATTTAAAAACAAACAACATTGCAATTGGACGTCAATTTAAATATGTTCTATGATGGCAGTTAGCAAAGATAAATAAGAATTTTCCTCAAGAGACAATTGGACATCAATTTTAAAGGTGTTCTATGATGGCAGTTAGCAAAGATAAGTAAGAATTCACCTCAAGAGACAATTGGACATCAATTTAAATATGTTCTATGACGGCAGTTAGCAAAGATAAGTAAGAATTTTTTCTCAAGAGAGAGAAAATTCAGATTCAATCTATTGCTTTGTTGAATATTAACTAAAGATGGTCAGAGTTTGGATGGTGCGATTCATCATTTGCCCATACTTAGTACATTTGAGTGTTTTCTATTGTCAATATTCTTGAAAAAGCTTCAAATCATCACCACTGCTATTTAATAGCAGTGCTGATGATTTGAAGCTTTATAACAAAAAAAAAACAGAAAACAATGGCATGGCGTGATGAATACAAATCAAAAAGAAAACAAGATTCTGTCCTCTCATCAACAAAATCTAATATGCTTGGCAATAGGCAACGATTTGAAAAATATGTTAAAGTAGATTCAGATAACTTAAGTGTTCTATTTAAATACTCGATTCGAATTACCCACCCTAATTGGAACACCAGAATTTTGATAATGAACTCATTTGGAAGGTGCAATATTGTATTCGTGAAGTGGAGCAAGCTTTCTCTGTTTCGTGGTCATCGGTCCAACATAGCAATGAGGATTTATATCGGATGTCGATTTTGTGGATCTTAGAGTAGGTCGATTTTTCGCTGAAAAAAAATTTTGGAAATTAAAACTTCAATAAGTAAAAATTAGAACTCTGATGCATTAATTTTATTATTGTGTACGACGATAACCAGAAATCTTTATTCAAAATCCAACCACATCTCAAGAGGAACAATTCATCATAGATTCAAGCTTAACAAAAGCACAATTGTGACTACAAGATATTTCAGACTGGGATTTCATTAATATTCGCTGAGCAAGACCAGAAACAGTGCCTTAATAGGGGTTGACTAACCCCCACTCAAACTGCAAAAAGTATTTCAAGTGGAAGCATACCGAAGAGAACTGAGCTGTTATAATCAAGCGCAGCGTGTGATATCCCAATAGGTATGAAAACAAAATGATCTTCAAAAATTTCATATGTTATATGTTCATGTTACTTCCCAACTACACCAACCCTGTTGTGGCAGCAAGCATAGCACCTTGCTTATCATAATAAATATGGGCTCGCTAGATACTCAAATCAATGGGGGGTGATAACATTATCTACATCCTCATCATGTCAAGTTAAATGATCATTGGTCTGAATAAGCAATTCATTTATAGATTTTTTGATCAATAAATCAAGACAAACTCTAATTCCGAATTATTCACATCCTCACAAGCAAACAAAGAATGAAAAGAGCCCAGATTAAACAATTATTGATTTTTGTATAATGGGCATTATTGTAGTCAAAAGATGGAATGATTATAAACAAAAAATAATGAAATAGATTAGTAGTATACCACAATAAGACTGATTTGGGTAGTTGGGATAAAATATTCAAATAATAAATTGTTTCACTCATGTCAGACACACGGATTATATATATTTTTTTAAAAAGTTTGCTTTCAGAAATAAGGTGTCATAGGTACGTAGGGATCAAGTTTCGAATATATTTTTTCGTATGTAATTCTTTCGAATATGATTCTATTTAAAGAAAAACTCTTTCCTAACCCATTCACAAAACCCAAAACACATACGTTGTTCAAATTCCAGCAACACTAAACAAGAACGAAACAGTTGCGTATTGATTTTACCACTGGGCTATATTAAAATTTGCAAAAAGGCTTCATAATAATCACCAAATAGCCAAATACAGAACTTCACAATCGCGACTCAATATGAATCAATCAGGATCACAAAGAATTTTTTTGAAATGCTTGGATTTGATTTGAATTAACAATGATTCAAAGCGATTCGATATTCTAAAACTTGCATCCCTGGTCATCAGCATCAAATGAATGAAAAAGGTTTACCTTACAATATTTGGCACATCTACTTTTAATGACCGATCTTTACACAATGAAATTTCATTCAACGAAATTTCTTTTCTAAATCTAATGCTATGGAACTCTTTTGCAAACACAACAAACTGAAAATGATGCATGCAGACAAGCACTTACTCATACTCAAGTTACTTACTTCTGAATGACATTCTTGTTAATGTTCTGCGCAGCATTCCTTTAGTGTTCGCAAGCTGTGAGTGAGAGTGAGTAGTCTTGAGTTAATCAAAGTATATAAAGCGAGTGCAGTATCATAGAAATGCTAGTATTGCAACATGAATTAGGTTATTATATACATTCCCAATCGAGAATTTATTTTGTGTCCTATGTCGTCTCGGCAGAGTGACAGAATCTCTTTCTCAGAGTGTCCAAAATGTCCATGTCATTTTTCTTCGAATGTGCAAAAAAAAACTTCAATACCATCAACACTGCTATTTCGTAGCAGCATTGATGATAGTGTACCTTTTCTACAGTTTGGTAACTGCAAATCACCAATATAACATTTCAGACTACTAGCAAGTGATTTATCATAAATTGCTAGCAATTTACTAAACTTTCTTCTGAGAAAATACATTTTCTTCGGGTGTCTGAGTAGCTGACGTTCTGCCCATCCGTGTCTCCTCGATTCCACTGCATGTTTCATAGATTTTAAAACAAATTTCCCGATTGGGTTAGTTAGCTTTAAACTATGGTTATCATATACCCTTCCTAATTATACAAACAAGGTGATCTAGTGTTACTGCAACTTTAACAAAGGGTAAAGGGTATTATTGGAATTTTATTAGAAAAAGCTTTGGTTTCATAATTTTGATGATTTAATTGGTAAGCTCCATGCTGCAAAATTATGAATTAAGATCAATTTGCATCACAAAATTTTCCTATTCTTGATGCTTCAGTCATACTATTGAACATTAAAAAAAAAGAAAAGATTTTTAGAAGATCAAAATGTTCAGTTGAATATCAGATTCCCAATTACATGCACAGAGGCTGAATGTGTGAGTGTATGGGGAAACGTGCTCAAGTTTTCAGATTTGAATCCTTATTTTCTTTCAGTGTTCATTCCAATGATGTGTAATATCATATATTATTTGCAAAATTTTACATGAATTCAACTAGTCTCTCAACATCTTTAATAATCGCAAAGGCTAGGAAGAATCCTGAAGGTACAAAAACAATTTTGACAAAGCATCATAGCTTCTGTAGTATGAAATTGCCATTAGAAATTTAGGAAGCTCTAAGTTCAAATAGCAATAAGTACAGGGACATTCGAAGTAGGGTGGTAGTTACCAAAATGTGGTTACCTTGGACCATGCCTGTAGTTGGCACAAGCATATAAGCAATAAATTCTGTTTGATGACTAACATGCAATATTTAATATATGTTGTTCTTATAGTTTAGTATCAAATAATGCCAAACACACCCATTTGATATCTATATTGACTTAAGTTGTTAAATTTGTCATATAGCGCATGGTTGCCACCAGGTAGATTCATAGATCTGATCTGATTTCGAAACGTCAGCAACTTATTTCGTTTTGCTTTCACAGGATGTGCATGTCGGATCAAAATTGCAATTTGGAACATATCATGATTTCAGTGCAAAAAGAATCAATATTGGAACAGAAGAAATCAATTTGGCAAAATCAAGATCAGGTATATCGATAGCCGTAGACATGTTAACTCTACGATGCACAGCTTTAGCTTGTGAGTATGGTGATCTTAGTATCAATCTTTTGGGCAGACATAAGTTAGAACTCATACTACAAAATATATAAACCAACCGTATATATTTTTTGAGATATTTTGTTGATGACATTGTCAATGAGTAATTTAGTATCTAACTAAAATAAAGATTAGCTATACCAATAAACTACAATTTAATTTCATCACGCATGAGCTTGAGATGGATCAACAGCGATTCATGCTCAAAAATAAGTTTTCCGATGACATCATAAATCGCGTCAAATCACAAAACAGATACAGATGATTGTGACTCCTGTATATGTGTGCATCAAATATTTCTGACTAGAATGGAGCAAGTGATATCTCTAACTTACTGGCTGCGCTTTATCTTTGACATTCTCACATGTCTCACCCATTGGAGTATACTTGTTTCTTTCATCTTTCCAAAGTCTACTTTTGCTAAAAACAGAATAAAAAAAAATCTCTGTTTACAATTCAATCATGGGAGTGGCAATATGTTGTGCATAAAATTTGTAGATAAAAAATTGTCATTTGTAACAATATAAAAATAATGTATTTGTACCAAAATTACTTATTTTTTATCATATATAATTAATTTCAGTAAATATTACAGAAATTTAAATATTTGTTACTGTCAGTCATTAGCGGAGATCGCTATGAGCAAGGACCTGGTTCCAGTTGGCTAGTAGGATTCGAACACCCAAATAAATTGGTTGAAACAGTTCGAAATTTAGCTGATGAACCATAATATATTTCAATATACATCTCATGTCAGAAGGTTAAAAGGTCAGGGTGTTTGCAGAAAACATACAGAACAAAAAGGCCCAAAATTATCAGTACTTCAATGAAATAGCAGTGACATAATTTCACAGCTTTTTCTGTATTCTAAAAAAATACATGAACGTTCAGGGGAACAATCGAGATTTGGACACACTGGTGCTAACCGGACTGGCATATCAAACTAAAAAGCATGTTCCCAATGTCTCAGCAAGCATCATATAAATACCTTCTCATTTTAGAACACAGGGGCGACTGATCATAATCCAAACCAATCCTGTCAATAGCTTCAATCATTTTATTACTATTGGCTTCCAGATGTTGAATTCCACATGACACAGATTCCAGGTGACGAGAAAAATTATCGGAAGCCCGATTTCTGGAAAATTACATATATATGTTAAACAACGGAGAAGAATGTTGTGAATACTTAGAATAAAATTATAAAGTCACTTCACATGCATATCAGCATGGACCACTATTATTTGAACGCACTGCTTCTCATATTTCTAATTGATTTGCCTATTTAAATCATGTATTTCCATTTTCAGAAAATCTTATTTCCTTGGCATTAGTCAGGAACCCATACAAAAGATTATGCAAGAAAAATGCAGAATGCCAGGTACTCTGCCACTCAAAAGCATGTCCAACAGAAGATGGGAAATCAGCAAATAAACAATATTTCATGATATATTTCTTGCTAGACAATTAAAATGCTCTTTTTCAGTGTCTAGTAGCAATCAAATTATACAAGAAGTTTCAAATCACCGATACTGTTATAGAATATCAGTGTTGATGGTTATAAAGCTTTTTGATCACAGGAGGAAAATGGCATGAACATTTGGTGGACCCCAAGAAAAAACAAGATAGTGCCCACCTGGCCAAGTCCACTCAGTTATTTATATGAATGATAAAATATATCATATACTAGGGATCTTCTTGTCCTAATAGTCGGTTATTCAAAAATTCGTCATTTCATTTTGATTACCCGTCTTAACAAGCCGTTAAACACAATATGTGCCAAATTTACATTTAATCCAACTTACACTGTCCTTTTCGCAGAAATCCTGGGCGACTTTCTGCTAGCTTTTCTGTTTGATGTTGTTGATCTAAATTAGAAGATGAATAGTAGGTACTGGGTATGTTCAGAAACAAGTGTGACAATGTATTGAAAGTTTTGTACAAAAAAATATAAAAACTTCTTAAAGACTATTGGCAATTGAATTGATAGGCTCACAAGATTATATCTCCTGAACCAGACTGAAAGAATGACGGCTACTCTGACAATAAAGACACCTAAACAATATGAATATCAACAGAAAAAAATCTATCAAAAGGCCAATATATCCTGATATATTTCTTACTGTAGCAACACAATGAGCAAAAGGTTCAAAATTATCAATACTGCTATGAAATAGCAATGTTGATGGTTTTGAAGTTTTTCTGTCCATCTGAAGAAAATTAATACATATTGAGTGTCATAACAAGATTTTGTCACCCTGTGCGACACAATTGACTATTTCAGACTTCCACTTGCGCTCAATTAACATTTTCGAATATTCTATTCAATTAACAAGTGTTAATTCATAGTTCTACTCGATATTCTCAACAGATGAAATACCAGTACAGAAGATGATATTTTGCAAATTACATAGTTTGGATTTCACTGGTTGAGTATAAATCGGATATATAAATAATATTTACACTGCAAAATTAGAAACTAGAAGGTCAGAGCAAAATAGACCAAATATACTCATGAAAAGCAATATCTTCGATTGTTTCAAATTTTCAAGTCTTTCTGATATACGGTATATACTTAAAATTGAAAAATTGAAATTAAAATTTCATTTAAACTTATATCATGAAATTTCTATATTGGATACCTCGTATATTTCTTCAATTTCTCAACTTGGTGAAGGGGTGTAGTGCAAACCGGACTCATCGGACTATCGAATGGATTGCATGGAGTCCCTGGAGTAGCTGGGGGTGATCTTAATCTTTCTCGATATCTTGTCCTTGGGGTTAACTGCTGTGGAGTGTCCTTGAGTTGCGATTTCTTCGCTGTCCCAGTGAATTGCTATAAATAGACGAATATGAAATATTTAGCACACATTAATATCATCAAATCAAATCTCAGATATAATGTTATTTTTTTTAAAATTTACCCCGAGCAAAACCAGAAGCAGTGCCTAAAAAGGGTCCAACCAACGGCCACCATGCACTCAAAAAGCTACTAAAAGATATAGTACCACCAACTGCACTCAAACAGAAAAACATCCCAAAGGGCAAATGAACCGCCATGGTAGAATGCAGTGAGTGGTATCTGCCGCGGGCGATGGCAAAACCATCAATCACCTCAGTTATACTGAGATTGGCAAGCGCCCAAAAAGCTGGAATATTTCATTTCCAAGGATATTATTAATTATGCTCAAGCCTACTGCATCAGCAAGGTTAACCGCTTTGGCGATTATAATTATTTGGAAATACTGAATACAAAAGGATAGGATAGGGTTTTTATTTTTATCCTGCGGGAGAGGAAAGCCGAGAATTCAGCTTAATCATACGGCGAACCAAGACCCCTCGTTCAGATATCAGTTCCAAATCGGGTTGAAGGATTTTGACTTGTCATAACCTATTTTGCGTTTTTCCTGTGCAGTGTGCGTGGACGTGGTTGGTGGAGGAAGCCGTAAGGAGAGCGTAGGTGAACCAACGTGCACCGGTGAGGTGCCCAGCATTCCTCTCGAATATATTCAGTATTCATCACCCCTCACGGGATTTCGAACTCGCGTCATGTCAATCAAAGATACGTAGCTCAAAGCGTAACGTATTCCCACGATTCACCGATTGTGCTAACCAGGCACCAAGACCGAATATCAAATCTACCCACAAACCTTGTTTCAGTACCCGTATACAGTATAGACCAAGTTACATGTTAAACTGAAAATGTTGATTAACCAGCAAAAGGATTTTGCATTACCTCAGCTACTCTGTAAAACGTTTTCTTCACGGAAGTTTCCATGCTGATGCTTCGATTTTTGTTTTTGCTAGAAAAATCTTCAACTTCAGAACTTTTCCTCTTCAAACTTTGAACTTTATTTTTCTTTGGTTCGCTCTCATGGACCTGAGACGGAATTTCATTGAGGTTTATTCTTTTTAAAGGCATTCTTTTTCTGAGAGACATTCGGAGAGAATTGACGGTAAACTTCTGCTTGAATTTATCTGGGAGTGGTGATTGCGCAGCACTGTTTTCATCATTCTCCGACACAGATGTATAGTTTGCAGCTCTAACAACATCCCAAACACTGGCCATATTTCAATTCAATAATTGAGAATGCAAATGACAATTGCAGCGCGGTAAGTAGTAAACCAAAAAAACGCCGAACATGTAACTTTACCGGTACCGGTGCAAAGCCAAACACTTCAGCTTAGCGCAGATCGATTTTTAAAAAATTTTTGAATTATCGCTCCATTTTCAATCAACTCGCTAGTGACCCCGAGTGGTACTTACACGGGCAAATTCTTGCATGCAGCCAAATTGTGATTCTACAATAGTACCTATAATGTAGTATACTAACTATTATTCTACTATTTATTGTTACTGGTAGAAATAATGTAAAGATTTCGTTTTGGCATTTAATATGCAGAAATCAGGAAATTAAATATCGATGGTTGTGACACTAGACCTGAAACGACGACATTCCCATTATCCGTGGGACCAGTGTTGTCGAAATATTTACATATAGTCACAATCCTCTTATGCACACGTAGCTAGACAAGGAATTTCTCTGCATTAAAAACTTAAATTTGTTGGTTTACAGTACATGCTTCACAATAAGTCAGTCAAAGTCAATTGAACTTTTGCCTTATTTAACCCTGACAATTATCTTTGTTCGTTTGTTTTTTGAGAGAGAAAGAATAGGCCAAACGGATGTGAATACCCTCGCCGAAGATGTCACATAGCTGTTAAAGGAAAATTAATGTTTTGTAATATTTGTTTGGGTTGGGTTCATCTAAATTCTAAATAATCTCAATTCGCAAAACTTAAATATCCTGGAACGTGAATCGGAAGATGTTCCCTGGTGTTACTGTGACTGCATTCTCGAAGTTATGCCCCGTTCTACACTATTCTTCAATACAGGAAAATGATATTTATTCCCCAATCTTCGAACCTGAAATTTTAAATGACTCCTTGTCCTTCATGGAAGATACTGAGAATACTGATGATCAGGATACCACTGAAAATTAATTTCGAACAAAAATTTCAAATTGACATACATTCTCAAGGCTTAAATAAACCAAAATTTGGTGAGGTAGATAATCCCAGCGGTTTTTATGAGTCTTTTTGTCAATATCAGATATCTTTGCCTCATTCAAAAAATGTTCTGACCGTGATTCTGCTTTCATCTTTTTAATTTGAAACACATGAAATTGGAATGAATGGAACGTGGATGACAGGGCCTTGGTTGGGGTGTTCCACTTCAAGGAGCTATAAAAACCCAATACCTCCGGTCGCTATGAAGCACTAAAGGTAATCATTTTACATCCAATAACAGGACAACAATTGACAAAAAAGAACTAACACTGAGCATATTTTTAGATATTTTCAAATATTTTGGCCCTGTCAACCATTTCATTTTGATTGATGAACCATTTCATTACCTGTATCAGGAGTAACCTGTTTATGGGCCCATAGTTATTTTCGGGATATGAAGCAAATAGTCCGATGCAAAATTCATATTTCAATAATGTGAGTATCATTTCAAACACGGTGTTCCTCAAGGCTCCATTCTTGATCCCTTTATTTTTTTGGCTCGCAATGACAGAAAATTTTACTTGTCTAGCAAAAATACTGAATACCTCAAGCCAATAATGAGCTAAAGATATACACAACTAGATGGTATGCAACAAATTGAATATTAATAAAACAAAACATATTTTATTTTCTCCTTCTCAAAACCAGTTAGTCATTTTTATATAAAAAATAATCTGAGCTTGAATGAAAAAGTAAGAGAAAGAGAGATGAACAAATTTTTCTAGGTAGTAATTTCAATGAAAATTAAGGCTGGGATTCACTGCTTACTAATCTAGTCACAAAAACTAAAAAAAAACTTCAGCTATTGCGTATACACGTATAAAAAGTTGTATAAACAGATCCGCCCCTTTATCGATTTTCCAAGCATTTTCCACTCCATCACATTCAATACTGCGGTTAATTTGGCTTCACAACTCTATTTTCAAAGCTCCAAACAAATATTCAAATATTGAAATGTGAAATTGCAATTGCCAGTCGAGTTATCACTGTTTTTCGTTAGCGCACTTCCTTTCAAACTTGAAGTTTTTTCGTTTTCTTACAAATTTTATTGAGTGAATATTTTTCTGTGATTTTCGTAAGTTCGTATTCTCTTTGAGAATATAACATGTATTTACAATTCATGCAGGTCTCGGTTAGGCAATATTTGTCCAGACAGAACTTTGATTCGTTCTAAATGGTTGTGTTATATCGTTTGGCAATGGGGTACCGAAACGAAAACGAAAGTCTTATTGAAATTCTACGTTTTTTTTAATATTATTCAAATATCATTCACACTGCAATATTTGTGGTGTTTACTTCGGTGTTGGGCCGCTACCCGTTGTCTGGGAGACGGAGGACCCTCCTTAAAATTCGTGCTAGTATTCCTAATATTGCAGTTTTCTGGAACTGTAGTTGTTGGTGAACAGTGTCTAAACCGATTTTCCTAAGTATTTTGATTACTCGAAAGGAATGCTTCATAGAGCACCAAAAACTATTGGTACAACGTCCCTTTTTCTCTAACTTTCATAACTTCTTCAATTCCATTCTCAAACCCATGAATTTTTCAATTTTTTCGTTTCATGTTAATATCATACGAAACAACAACATCAATTATTTATGCTTTCAGTTTTGTTTAATATAATTAGGTCCAGTCTCCTGGCTGAAATTACATTGTCGGTTTATACGCTGAAGTTCCCACAAAATTTTAATTTCCGGTGTCTCCACAATATCTTCAGGATTGTGTTGGTACCATTTTGACGAAATATTAAAGTTGTTGTCTTTGCATAATTGCCAATGAATGTGAGTGGAGATTCTGTCGTGGCGTCTTTTACATTTTTTTTATGCTTGTTTTTCACACCCTCCAACTATGTGATGCGGTTTCTAACTCTTCGTGACATTGTCGACATGTGCCAGATGAGCGGTTTTCGTCAATGGCATATTTTATAGAATTTGTTCTCAAGTATTATTCTTCGGTGGCCATTATTAACGCTCCGGTTTTTCTTTTTAGATTACTCCCCGATGAAAACCATTTGAAAGTGTTTTGTAGGTATGTGTTGGGCCCAGTGAGAAAGTTTCTTGAAGAACATGCGCAGATTCTTGATTTATACCTTCGTTTTTGGCCAGTTTGTCAGTTTAAAAGGCGTTTTATGACGTATTAATTCTAGCTCAAACAAACAATATTCAATTGAACGTTAAGTCTGATGGTTTCGGTTGGCGGATGTGATTATTGATCTCAAATTCGTTTTATTTTTGCTATTTGAAATAAAACAATGTTTTGTACTTTTGTTTTGTAGATGTATGGCTATCTACGTGCAATGACTTAAAAATCTTCGCTCCAAATTCAAAAATTTAAAGGACCCCACTTCTATTTTAGCATCATGTATGGCCCATGTATGAATTCTAAAATTGGTTATAAAAAGGTTAGGACAAATTATAAGATTGATTCGACATTTCTGATACAAAAATGGTTGAAGTATAGTTATTCGTACTCATATCAGTATCTAGAATACCCATTAAAACGTAGAAATGATGTTTGTTGAAGGCAATGGGGAGTAGTTATTTTATATTTGATCCAACCACCTAAAAGTTTTCGATAATTTTCTTATGTCAGCATCATGTATGGCCCGTATATATATATCATTGGATATATCAAAAAGAGATGGGCTTTCATATCGATTTGACACGGCCCGGAGATGAATGAAACCAAAAATAATTTCAAGACACCAATCATTGTCTGTTCCATGCATGGCACATACATATATCATTTGATAGGTCAAAAAAGGTGGGAATATAGAATTTGATATTAATTTGACATAGTCCCGGGATGTATAACGAATATATAATTTATAAACACCATATCTTGTTTGCCACATGCATGGCCCATACATATATCACTGGATAGACGAAAAAGAATGCAAAGATAGGCTTTGGTATTGAATCGACACCGTCTTGAGATGAATAAACAAATATAATTTCAAGACACCATACCTTGTCTGTCCCATACATGGGCCCCACACATCTAATTGGATAGATCAAAAAGAGTGTATAGATGGGATTTGTTACTGATTTAACACGGTCGTGAAATAAGTAACCTAAAAATAATTTCAAGACACCATACCTGGTCAGTCCCATGCATGACCCATACACATATCATTGGATAGATCAAAAAGATTGTAAAGATGGGCTTCGACACTGTTTTGACAAAGTTCTGAGACGAATAACCCCAATATGATTTCAAGACACCATAGCTTGTCTTTCCCATGTATGGCCAATTCATATGTCATTGGATAGATCAAAAAGAGTGTGAATATGAGCTTAAATACCGGTTTGAAACAGTCCTGATATGAATAACTCAAATATAATTTCAAGACTCCATCCATACCTTGTCTGTCTCAGGCATGGGCCATACATATATCATTGGATAGATTGAAAAGAGTGCAAAGATGGGCTTTAATACTGATTTGACACAGTCTTGAGATGAATGGACCAAATATAATTTCAAGACACCATGCCTTGTCCGTCTCACGCATGGCCCATAATATACCATTGGATATATGAAAAAAATGTGAAGAGGGGCTTTAATACTGGTAAATACGGTCCTGAAATAAATAACTCAAATATAATTTTAAGACTTTATACCTAGTTGGTCCTATGCATGGGCCATACATATACCATTGGATAGATCAAAAGAGTGTGAAGATGAGCTTTAATATTAATTTGACACAGTCCTGAGATGAATAACCCAAATATAATTTCAAGACTCCATACCATGTCTGTCCCATGCACGAGCCTCATATATATCATTGGATAGATCAAAAAGAGTGTAAATATAAGATTGGCAACTGATTTGACATTTCCGTGAAATAAATTATCCAATTGCAATTTTAAGACTCAACATCATATCTGTCCAATACATGTATCGTTGGGTAGAGCAAAAGAGTGTAATATTTGCTTTGGAACTGATCCGACATAGTCCTGGCATGAATAATTTAATTACAATTTTGAGACTCCACGTCATGTCTGATCCATCATATCTGTACAATACATAAATCATTGGATAGATCAAAAAGAATGAAAATATATGATTTGAAACATATTTGACAAAATTCTGAACCCTGACATAAATAATGTAATTGAAATTTCAAGACTCCATATCATATCTGTCCCCTGCATGACCCAAGCATATGTGATTGATTGGATCAAAAAGAACGTATACTTTGAAACTGATTAGACATAGGCTTGACATAAACAGATAAGATTAAGTTTCAGACTGACTTGATACAGTGCATGATGTATATAAGATTTCTTTGGATTGTAGCGGTAGTATACATTGCATGATTTAATATCATGACAAGTGGACTTTGATTTTTGCATAAGTTTGTTTTTCAGCCAGTATCTTGGTGCAGAAGTCTGTGTGCGTTGAGACATCTTTTAGGTCATGCATGAGTACTCGTGGAAGATCCAATTATGACAGTGTTTATCATGGTCAGGCGCAAGCCGTCGTAGTACTGTGTACACAGTTTTAGTTTATTTTATTCTTCTTATGTTCTCGGTTGGCTCGGTCGGTAAAAGCGTTTGGAATATGCTTCGAGCTACTCATCCTAGAGCCATGAGTTGAAATCCCATGTGGAAGGATTATAGGAAAGAGGATTATAGGAAAGAGGACCTTGCCGTGCACGATGATTCACACAACCAATGATTAAGGCTTTCTCCACCAACCATGAACAGTAGAAATCTGAAAATAGAGAAAGCCGATATTCCCCGACTAGGAACCAGTATTTGCACGTGACGTCGTAGTGCGCCGCATAGTTAAATCGTATTTTCAGGTTTTGCTCTCCACAGGATAAAAATGAAATCCTACCCTTTATAAATTTTGAAGTTCACTTGGTCTGATATCACTCAGAGACCCATAAATGATTTTATATAGGCTAATATTTTTGAATCGCAACTGAATCAATCGTTGGCATATTATCACAGAAAACTCTCAAATTGCGCAGGTATTTCTTAGCGATATCATAAATTTCCAAAATCTATTGGCGTATTGGGGTACATGGCGCCAATTCACATTCCTATTTACAGCGATTCCATACTCGGCGAAAATGTAATATCCAAACGATTGCGACAGCTAAAAATACAAGGCACTCCAATGTAAATATAACATAAATTGATCTTATGTAAAGTTGATTTAATGTAAAGTGGGTAATAACGACATCAGTTTATTGTTTAACATGGCGTATGGCGAAAGTAATATCCAAACGATTTCAGCTAAAAATACTTCTCTCCAATAACATTTCTGAGTTGATAATAAATTTGGTAACGACCCATGGCGTAAAAAGTTCTTGCTATTGGATAATCACGTCCCCATACGACGAAAAATTTGGTTCGACTTTGGCCACAAAAATGTTTAAAGGAAACAGAGAAAAATACGTCACATGACGTTATCACGGCCTTTCGGGAAATTTTGATTTAACGTTATATTTAATACAGAAAAAAAGAACGCCAGAAAAACGTTCCAGAAATACATAATATGACGATGTTCAGGTTCATAGATCGATATCTCGCTATTTCAGATATGAATTTTCCAGTCGCCTCCCTCTTCCCGTCAACGTCGTAACAGTCCGATATCTCGCTATTTCAGACTTGGCATAACGAAGTTTCCAGTCATATCCCTCTTAGGGTCATTTAATGTCGTAACAGTGGGGAGAAGAAAATTTATTATCAACTTGTTGAATCCGAAAGGTTTCTTTCGCAACTACGGTTCAATTCGGGAGATAATCGTTTAGAGAGAATTATAGGCATTCTATGACCATTTAAGCAGCTCAATGCACTATTGAACTATAAGAGTACAAATTATTCATAGGAGGCGCAGTTGTCAGTTTTCCAGTCTGCAGGGCGAACTAGCTCAAACCTGGCAAAATTCCTTTCAACTGTCGTCTTAATTTCTTTTCGACTTAACGGGCTCGCAACCACAATCTTAAGCACACTGTTCACAAATGAAATACAGAAACCTATAGGTGAGCACAAAGTCAAAGATTACATTACACAATTTTATTCAGCATTGGTCAAAATATTTATAGTGTAATGGGTAAATGTTTGTAATAGGACACTTGTGTTAAAATTGTTTACAGACTAGTTGAATAAAAATGACTAATTTTAATTACGTTTTAGATGACCGAATCTACAAATGTTATTGAATTCATAATAACTGTGGACAACAGTTTTTCGCAAGATTCATGTTTGTCTAGATGACCGAATCAATAAATGTTATGGAATTCATAACTGGGAACAACAATTTTTTGTAAGGTATATATATATATATAAGAGAACACCAAGTTTTGTCAAAATTTCAAACAAACAAATAAATGAACTAAAGAAGCAAAAATTTGAATTCTGTCGAACTAACATCCGCCACGAAGACGCAAAACAAGATGGAGTGTCGATTCTTTCTGGATGTTGTAGTCACTCAGAGTGCGACCATCTTCCAGTTGTTTACCAGCAAAAATAAGACGTTGTTGATCTGGAGGAATCCCTTCTTTATCTTGAATCTTGGATTTCACATTTTCGATGGTGTCGGATGCCTCAACTTCTAGAGTGATGGTTTTGCCAGTGAGAGTCTTGACAAAAATCTGCATTCCTCCTCTCAATCTGAGCACCAGATGGAGTGTCGATTCTTTCTGGATGTTGTAATCACTCAAAGTGCGACCATCTTCAAGTTGTTTACCAGCAAAAATAAGACGTTGTTGATCTGGAGGAATCCCTTCTTTATCTTGAATCTTGGATTTCACATTTTCGATGGTGTCGGATGCCTCAACTTCTAGAGTGATGGTTTTGCCAGTGAGAGTCTTGACAAAGATCTGCATTCCTCCCCTCAATCTGAGCACCAGATGGAGTGTCGATTCTTTCTGGATGTTGTAATCACTCAAAGTGCGACCATCTTCAAGTTGTTTACCAGCAAAAATAAGACGTTGTTGATCTGGAGGAATCCCTTCTTTATCTTGAATCTTGGATTTCACATTTTCGATGGTGTCGGATGCCTCGACTTCTAGAGTGATGGTTTTTCCAGTTAATGTTTTCACAAAGATCTGCATTCCTCCCCTCAATCGAAGAACAAGATGAAGTGTCGATTCTTTCTGGATGTTGTAATCACTCAAAGTGCGACCATCTTCCAGTTGTTTACCAGCAAAAATAAGACGTTGTTGATCTGGAGGAATCCCTTCTTTATCTTGAATCTTGGATTTCACATTTTCAATGGTGTCAGATGCCTCTACTTCTAAAGTGATGGTTTTTCCAGTTAACGTTTTCACAAAGATCTGCATTCCTCCCCTCAATCTAAGAACAAGATGAAGTGTGGATTCTTTCTGGATGTTGTAGTCACTCAGGGTGCGACCATCTTCCAGCTGTTTACCAGCAAAAATAAGACGTTGTTGATCTGGAGGAATTCCTTCTTTATCTTGAATTTTTGTTTTTACATTCTCGATTGTGTCAGATGCCTCAACTTCCAAAGTGATGGTTTTGCCAGTGAGAGTCTTGACAAAGATTTGCATTCCACCTCTCAACCTGAGAACAAGATGAAGAGTAGATTCCTTCTGGATGTTGTAATCACTCAAAGTGCGGCCATCTTCCAGTTGTTTACCAGCAAAAATAAGACGTTGTTGATCTGGAGGAATTCCTTCTTTATCTTGAATTTTTGTTTTCACATTCTCGATTGTGTCAGATGCCTCCACTTCCAAAGTGATGGTTTTGCCAGTGAGAGTCTTGACAAAAATTTGCATTCCTCCCCTCAATCTGAGCACCAGATGGAGCGTAGATTCCTTCTGAATGTTGTAATCACTCAAAGTGCGGCCATCTTCGAGTTGTTTACCAGCAAAAATAAGACGTTGTTGATCTGGAGGAATTCCTTCCTTGTCTTGAATTTTTGTTTTCACATTTTCGATGGTGTCAGATGCTTCGACCTCCAAAGTGATGGTTTTTCCAGTCAATGTTTTCACAAAGATCTGCATTCCTCCCCTCAATCTAAGTACAAGATGAAGTGTGGATTCTTTCTGGATGTTGTAGTCACTCAGAGTGCGGCCATCTTCCAATTGTTTACCAGCAAAAATGAGACGCTGTTGATCTGGAGGAATTCCTTCTTTATCTTGAATCTTTGTTTTTACATTCTCGATTGTGTCTGATGCCTCGACTTCCAAAGTGATGGTCTTGCCAGTGAGAGTCTTGACAAAGATCTGCATTCCTCCTCTCAATCTGAGCACAAGATGAAGTGTCGATTCTTTCTGGATGTTGTAATCGCTCAATGTGCGACCATCTTCAAGTTGTTTACCAGCAAAAATAAGACGTTGTTGATCTGGAGGAATTCCTTCCTTATCTTGAATTTTTGTTTTCACATTCTCAATTGTGTCAGATGCTTCCACTTCCAAAGTGATTGTTTTGCCAGTGAGAGTCTTGACAAAAATTTGCATTCCTCCTCTCAATCTGAGTACAAGATGAAGTGTGGATTCCTTCTGAATGTTGTAATCGCTCAGTGTGCGACCATCTTCAAGTTGTTTTCCAGCAAAAATTAAACGTTGTTGATCTGGAGGAATCCCTTCCTTGTCTTGAATCTTGGATTTCACATTTTCGATGGTGTCTGATGCTTCAACTTCCAAAGTGATAGTTTTGCCAGTAAGAGTCTTGACAAAGATTTGCATCTAAAAAATTAAAAAAGCAATGACGTTAAGTAGGCATGTCTAACCTTTAGTATAAATCTCAACATTATTCAGAAATCAAGCAAAAATTATGTAGATGTTTTAGGTTCATAACCAGCAAATATTCAAAAGAGATTCCTCTGAAAGAGTTGTAGGTTTAATAATTAGTTGGGACGCATTTTTCATCAACCATGAATGAATATGCTCAGTGCTGGCGGACCAGATATATAGTCTGTTTCACAAAATACAGACTAGGCAAATGGCAACATTTTTCGGTATGGATTGAAAAAGGGTGATATTTTGTTTTTAAATTTTATACTGTTTATTGTTTGGCTTGTTAGGTAACATTGGGTCAATCAATCTGAGTTTTGACAAACATTTGGCATCGTCAAAACAGTAAAAAAAATTAGGTCTGATATAGTGGTTTACAGAGGTTGAAAAGTGACAATTTTTTTAATTTTTTATAGCCACTTCTTTGAGTGGGTCACCCTGTACAAGGCCCTGTAACAGCGGCCACTTATAGGCGGACAGGGTTACAATTACTGGAAAGATATGATCTTTTCCTGTTCGGCTTAGCCTACCCAAGTTATTACACCCTGGGTTGAGTGGTGGGCATAGATAAGCGAGCCGGACTCGCCGGGGCTCGAACCCGAGATTTCAACCTGCGATGCCAACATGTTTGACCACTAGGCCATCGCGCCCACATAACATTCCATGCCAATGTCGATCCGTTTACTGGCAAAATTGCCATCTTTCATGTTTGCCAGTAAATTCACACCCTGGTCAATTCGTACAAAGTACGCCTTCGGTGACTTAATCCGTAACATAAAACAGCACATGGGTTAATTCGTACCCTCATGAAATTGGCAATGGATTTATTGCGAAAAGTCTGCGACGGTGGATATCCCATAGCATAAAACAAAATCCAACCTTAACCCAGAGGAGGCATTTTAGTTCAAATAAAGGACTGGATTTTGAATGTCTAGCGTTCATGATGACCAATTGAGCAAACTTTACAGTTTACTGTACTTAAGCCAACTGCCAAATGTCGGGATTTAGAGCAACAACACCATTTTCAGAAATTTTTATTCGATCCTCTTCTCGCTAATGTTAACTTACACCAAAATTGGTAAGGCAGGTTAAGTTTACACGAACATTCGTCAATGGTAAGAATTTACCAACGGCGATTTTTTCAGTGGAACTTACGAATTGACCAATGGCTCTTAATAAATTTCTGTATTGGTACGAATTGACCAACAATCTTTCATCGGTCAGTTAATTTCAGTTCAGAATTTACGCTAGAGACAAAAATTTAAAAAAAAAATCGAAAAATTAGAAACGCAATTTTACCGTCAAGGAGTTCAGCAAAAAGTTCTAAACATCAAACTGAAGAAAAAATATAAACTTACCGTGGCAGTATTAGTCTTCAACGGCTAGAAATCTTCAATAATATTCGTAGAAAAGCGACGTAACCTAACGCTGTAATCGCCAAACGGGTAATAACGAAAAGACGAACAAAGAAGTCTTATAGATCGGTAGTTACGTCACCATCACATGACTCCGCCCTTGTTTGTTCATTATATTGCGCCTTTTTCATGCGAAGCTTCTAGACATATTCATCCGCGAAATATCACCAGACTTGCGTAATGTTATGAGACATCACCCCATTGGTGCGAATTCATACATGCCTGGTCAACAATTTCCAGCTGTTTCTTTTGAAGCTTGTGCATGACTAGGCAATAAGATTAGATTTTATTAGCACTAAAACCGTATTGAATTAAATACTAGTTACACGTCTGTAAAAAAACACGATCTATTTACTTCCTGGAAAAGGCAGCCATTACGCAGACTGATTAGCGGTTGACCTGTTCAATCGTTACTGCTAAGGCTAACTTGGCGTCTTGTTTTTGCCTTAGCGCCTTTCGACGAAATTTCCTGACGGTAGCTTAGTGACTCAAAATATGCTTGTATAATCTGCTTATTCTCACCACCCCCACCCAGTTGCTCGTATAGTATCCGCCAGATAATGCCTAATTGAGTTACCATATTCACAAAAAATACCGAAATATGTCACTAAGACTCGCGTGTGTAATTGGTACTTATTTATGGATGTTTATTCCAAAGCCGAGTTTACGCAGACATTCAAAAGAAATAAGGAATTTGCGATGAAATGATCTACATCTTTTATAATGCACTTGCGAGATGGTTTTTCGAAAAATAGTTTTTGGCAATTGTGAGTATCTGTGATATCGGTATGGCTGATTTGGAGTAGTAGAGCGTCTATGGCGATGTATCAGTACGTCACTCGCTTGCTTACTGACGTCCAAAAATGCAAATACTTTTGTTCCTCAGAAACATTAAACTCATTAATATTGATCAATGGAACGCAATTTTTTTCTATTGATTGATGCTACTGAAATAGAATATCCCTTTGTTTTTTATTTCAAATTTGTTTTGCAAAACATAATGAATCGCAATTTCATGACACAATGTATTGACGACTTAAATCAGAGGCAATTACGTTTTCTTTCCATCCAGCACATCATACACACAAATGATGTCGATAATTACCATTTTATTCTCAGTTGTTGCCTCGATATCTTCCAAACCATTTTAAGAAAATTTTAAACAGTACGTTTTTATTATCTTGGCTAATTACGCAATGATGAAATTAGTTTTATTTTCTCTATCGTAAGCGAAAACGAAAACAGGTATTTGTCTTTGTGTGCCTACATGGGAAGAAATAGTACTTCTCGGTCCACATATAATGCCTCGGGGCAGTATTTCAGGACGAGAGGAAATCGATAACATGACTGATGCAAAACTGAATCAACAATCATTTCATTTAATTATTGAAGCTCACTCTGAGTAAGAAAAAACAATTTGTAAAGATGCATTAAAGCTGTAGACACTTGCGTTTGATGCGTAGTTTGTATCGTGTAGAGCTCTGATAGCGAGTGAAAGCTAAATTGAATCATTCTGGGAAAACAAATCGTTCTGATTTTGAAACATTAAAAAACGATGTGTTCTAACATTATGTTATATTATTATGGCAACACAATGTGAAATCGTCACCGCGCTGCAGATTATTGTGTCAATACCTTCGACATCATAATGATATAGGCTATGCAAGATTAAAGTACGTAATTAGTCACGCGATTGACAGCATGTTGTTGCTAATGTGACCAGCCTCAATTTACACGAGCGCTCAATATTTGTTCAGATACATTTGGTCAAATATATCTTAAGCGTAATATACTTACCGTCACGATTTTGCTTCTACCCTCGACCTTTCGAGCAGGGTCCAATGGTGCATTATGTCGTATTGGTTACTTACGAGGGCGTACATATCGAGCTCGCTCAAAGCGATGAAAAAATTTCATGTTGTCAAGCATGAGCTATAGATGGACCGTGCCTCGTATGCTTAACAAAACTCGCTTGCATAAAATGTTTTTAAACTGGGCGAGGCTGTTGAATATTCTATCCCGAGCGAAGTTTATATTGCAATCTGTATCCGCAGGGCATATTAATGTTTAACCAGATTTCATGTTTTTCGAATGAAACGCTGTCAATAACATCCGTCATGTAAAATACACAGAAATAAATTTTACAAAACATGTTCGACACACAACATCCCGCCACCGTCATCGATTTCTGGAACCGACGGTAGAACGAAATTACGTTCATGTTATGAGAATTGTCTCGGGATTGCGTTATTACAATATTCGCTGCTGGTCTGGGAGAGGTTTTTTACAAGTCTGAATATGAAGCATTATTCAGCCGAACCATATAGAAAGAAGTACCCCAAAAGAAACGTCGCATGAAAAAAGTTACCCAAAAAAGTCCTATACTGAAATTAACCCTTTTTATCAACGCATGCCAATACACTTGTTTATTGTTTATTAATATTACCAGTATTAATCAATATTTAACAATTTTCGGTGAGTTTCCTTCAATAATATTTGTTTGAAAAAATTTCAACTGTTCCGTGTCACCGTCGAAGCAGACGACTCCTTCGATGATATCAAGACCCTGCCACGATTAGCAATTGACATCAGCTGGACGGATTGACATTTTTCCCTGGTGCCTCAGACGAGGTTCAATAGACCGATTGTAGCAAAGATAATGATTTCCATAAAATTGACCAAGGCTCATGTAGAAAGTTTTAATATACTTGTTCATTACGAAATGTGTTGACGAAAAGGGTCAACAACGACCGGCGCATTTCCTTAGGCGATTTTTGTGGCGACATTTCTTCCAAGCGTCTTTTTTCCTACGAGTTCCGATTTTCAGTTCACATGTGCTGTTGACGGCTTCCTCTATCAACAATGTTCATTGGAAACTACACGAGAGGTCTTGACTCGGCAAATGTTCTAATCGCATTTTACCGCTTTTTTCTCCCGATAAAATTGAATTTATAGCAATGACTGTTGAACTGGCCTTATCTTAATATTTTTGCTATAGCTTTATTGCGAAGTGCATTTATATCTACAGTAAAAGATCTACCTACACAATATTCCATATTTTCGTATAGATTTAAATAAAACACGGTCATGTTTAGTAAATTCAGCATCTGAGTGTTTCATCGGTCAATTCAAAAAATGAATTGTTGCCCCAATTCCGCTGATCAGTGCGTTCAACAACGTGCATTGAATAAAACGATTACAGCTCACGGTCGCAACTCAACTTTGTTTGCCCTATTCCCTTTTTTGTTGTTTTGATGAATAAGGATATTACCAATAAATGCTTTATATGATTGTTGATCGACGAAGTTGCAGTAAAAAGTTTAGATTTTCCGCTAAAATAAAGTGTATGAATGTTCCGGTGGAACTGTTTATCTTAAAAATATTTAGTGCTATCAGAAATTATATTTCGTTAGCCATAAGCGCCAGACTGACCAAGAGTCGTAATATTTGATTGAATTTCTACAAAAACTGACAATTAGTGAGTTTGAATTCATGTCAATTCATTGAATGCACAGATTCAAATATCATAACCTATATTATGTGAGTTCATAGCATTTCTAAATCACAGACTAATTTCTTCATTTGTCTCCCGATGTGTGTTTTTAGTGTATTGTTTTCATTTTTCTGCTCTATGACAAGTAGGTTGGTGATTAGGGTGGTTCAAAAAATGATATTTTTGAAAAGCATAGCTACAACCCCCTCAAAAGGCAGGATATGAAAAGGAAAAGGCGACATGATTAACAAGTAATTCACATTTACACCAAACTCATAAAATGGAAGTTATGGTATTATTTTGGCTCAGAGATTGAATCTGTGACGTTTTGTCTGGGAGTCAAGTATCAAAACTAAGCTGTGATTCACGATATAATGTATGATACTGTAAAACGTCATTGGCATTGGCAATGTGTATAGAATACTGTATTAAATAAAACTGGCTATGGAGCCGGGACGCCCTCGCCAACCGAAAAGACGTAAAATGGCCTTTTAAGTGCTTTAAAGCTTAAAATCTGACAAATTTCCACGCTCCTTTGGTGCGTATAATTAATTACTAAGCTGTCCATTTGGCCTTGCAACTTCATTTTTCAAATTTGTTCGCGTTGCTTACAATGAAAAGTTTATCTTAAAGAATATTTTTTCGTCCGCAGCGCCAATTATGGTCAAAAATTCAAATTTTCAACATTCCCCCCTCCCCTCCCATTTTCAAGGGTCTAAATACGCCACCAGTTGTTACTTTATGGCGCCATCTACCAATTGTAATATATTCTATATCCACATTTTATATATTTGCCTCTATTTCCCACTGAAACAAAAATATTCTGCAGACTTTCAAATCTTCTTATATAAGTATTTTTCTATTGTTTAGCAACTTTACTATCAGAAGCACAACTTTCATAACTTTTTTCTATCGCAATCTCTGTTGGATCTTTCCCGCTAAATTTTTGTATGTTGTTGATGAACTGCAAATAAAATTTTCCTATAAATAAACAGAAATTTTATTTTTTCAAGCGTGAGTCGGATAAATGGATAAAGCGGATAAATGACGTATTTGATTATATTTAATAAAGCGTATTTACACAAAAAAGCCTTGTTGCGCAGTCTCTTGTAGAGAAACCCATACAGTGAAATATCTTTAATGCAATCATAAAATTATCTTTAATGCAATCATAACAAATACGATTCTCACAGTAATTTTTCACTGTTCGGTTTAGATACGTGGTTTGGTATAGCCCACACGATAAGTAAAGCAGAGCAGTTTGATCCAAAAAGGGATTGGTTGCATGGCACCAATGAACCTCCCAATAATCTTACCTATCCCCAACTCACTTGGGCTGTCTGTTTCCAAACTAACACCCCATCTTGCCTGCCTACCACAGACCTATACTCTACCTACGATGCCTGTACCCGTGCCGTCTTTCTCTCTTCATGACACGCTTGCCATGTACTCTATTACACTCTGTTTTACAGGTATGCACCAAAATTACCTGGTATCCATAACCAGAAATAAACTTTACTGAATGCTAATCAGGAGAGAACCGGGCTCAGGCGGAATTTACTACTGTCGCTTAAACAATAAGAACAATTTGATACAGAAAGTGTCTGTTCAAAGATTTCTCAAAAATCATGGTTTGAACTTCCACCATTAATAACGCTTTTAATAATGGAAGTTAGCCATCGTTATACTTCCTTGTTGATTTCATACATTCGTCAGGATATAGTCTTCATTCACATGAATGCATTTGTAAAAATGTACGTCAACAGTAAATGGATTTTCTATCTATTATTAAGTAATCATTTATTCATATTCAAGTAAGCATATATAGTCTCTGTTACTCATGATGAGTAGCGACAATTGTAGCACAGAACAGTAGCGTCATGAATGCTTGATTAATCACTGAATCATTTTGATGCAATCAAACTGCGATATGACTCTAGTTCTTGGCGACCAAGTGGAAACGAAGAAGTGACTAATGATTTTTGCATTACTCAAGGCACATACCACTCACTGTACTGCTACATGTTGTTGTGGCTCTTTGCATAATACGTGATTCTTAATTTGTAACTTCTTGCCGCTGAAGTGCATTTTTTTAAAAGAAAACCGAACTGAATATTTTTTTCTAAAATTTCTGCACCTTCTCATTTCACAATAAAAATTTCAACAGCCAGCAGACAAATTTCATTGAATATTTTAGCTTTTTTAAGTTTGATTATTCATTTTATATACAGTTTTTCACTATTGATAGTTGGTAGACTTTAATTCATAAAATAACTAACAAATTTGAACCTAATATAATCATTTATATGTAAAATTTAGACCAATGAAGATTTATATATTTTTCATAAAATATACGCAATATATTAATTAGAAAAGAGTAGATAGGAAACAAATAAAGCGAACTGACTTGGTAAGGGTAGCTTAATACAGAAACGTTTCCTCAAATATATTTTGTCCAGCATGGGCGACTGCCAATCGCGCTATTTAAGCGCGGTTCATCTGTGACCCATACGTAATTTAATCTTTTGATAAGCAGATTTGAAGTTATATTTGGGAGGTACTGTACGATATAACCACAATATATATTCAAACTGTAATATATAAATATCACTGAATAGTTTCAAGTTTTATTGAGCTTACAACCTACTACTAATATACGTAAAAACGCGTCTAATTCTAATTAATTTTGCTTCTTCTACAGAATGTATGGTAAAATTTTCCTGAATATCCTAATCCCTTAGAACATATCTCGATTGCATTGTGCGTTCTTGGTTGGTAAGATTTTGTTGTCCAGGTACAACACCAGTCATATCTGTAACCTTGCTCTCGAGAGCATCGATAATGTTGCTCAGTTTTACTTGAAAAACGTATAACTCTTTCCATTTAGATCCTTGGCGATGATATTGAATGTTTCAAAATAAATATTGAAACTGGGCCATCCGGGACGGGATACTGGTTTAATCGTCCACCTTCAACTTCTTTCCCTTCATACATCAAAAATGGTTCATGCATTGCATAACCCTTTCTTTCGTAAATCATTCTTTTCACGTTATCAACCAATTCCTTTACCTTTAGTTAAAGTTTTTGACCACGAAAAGTAGAACAAAAACTATCTCTTTGACAACTGCCATGATCGTGTCGCCATTTCTATTTCCAGTATTTCGAAAGTATCGCTCAAAGATCTCATTTCCTCGGAAAATAAGACAGATCTGATCAAAGTGAGGAGAATGTTTCTCAGTCCATTAATTGCTTTTTGTTTGAGTTCAGTAATTGTCTCAGCTTTCTCGGTATTCCCATGATCGATTTCGAAGCAAGAATTTGTCAATGTAAATAATTCTTCTGTCTTGGGAATATCCAAACAACAACAGGTGCAACAATGACGACCCACGTAAATATTTCTCATATTCATAGTTTCTCGTCCATCCATCGGGGGGGATTCGTAACGTAATGTCAGAAAAATACCCACATATGTTATGGTTGATGTCGCTAGGGTTGATGAATTCAATTCTTCGTTTCGAAGCACAAATTATTCGAATCAGTTTCAAACGGTCATATTTTATTTTCTTAAGCATAAGCGACCGATGGTTCAGATAGCGCGATTCATTCATGTTTTGTGCTTGGCTAAGGATTTTATTTTTCTCACTGGGTTACAAAAACTTGTATAAGATGTGGAACTTTCAAATTATACGAAAAACAAGCTATGTATATTAATATTTTGATAATAGGTCAAATATTAACAATAATAAAATGAGATGTTTCTTATTTAAACGTAATTAACGACTCGAAAATTTGTGTGAATCAGATTAGAATTCCAACTGATTCAGTTTTTTCCAGCTTCGCTTTTATCGCACCTGTTCAGGGGATATGGGGGACATGCATTGGACATGTATTCATGAGCAAATTCCCGAAATTATAACGCATTGGTATAGTAGTCCTGTAGGTAAGAGCTTTAGAATTGTCCTAACATATTTCCTGCTTGTCGTAGGACTAAAAGGAAAACAAAGAAACATCGCGAACATCGCTTAGGGCAGATACCACTCACTGCACATTGCCATGGCGGTTCAGTTTCGTTTGGGATGTTTTCCGTTTAGAGTGCAGTTACTGGTACTGCATCTTTTAACAGCTCTTTGCTATTAGGTGGCCGTTAGTCAGTTTTTTCTAGGCACTGATTCTGGCCTTGCCCAGAGTGAATTTCAATAAAAAAAATAAAATATAGATCAGTATTTGTTTTCCAGGTCAAAAGTAATTTTTGGTTGAGATCCGTAAGAGTTAAGGTCACAATACACTTGAATTTGTCCTGTCGATGCATTCCGGGCAACGAAACAACAGTAATACACGACTGCATTGCTTTGAGTTAATCGTATTCATATCCACGAAAAGCAAAAAACCGCACGCAACGAGCGCATACAGAGCATTGCGCTAGAGTAAAACGCAAGGTTGAAATAAAAAAAATCTGAAAAACACAACCTACGCAAGGTGTATTGCATCATTTAGGAGTTTTCACAATAACTAAAATATTCGAACTTTCACCTTTGATAATGATAGTGATAATGATCATTATACTTCCGTGTAAATTTTATTCATTAGTCAGGATAAAGTTATCATTGTCATGAATGCATTTGCGTAAAAATGTACGTCATGAGTAAATGGATTTTCTATCTATTCTCAACTAAGAATTATTTTATTATCAAGTTATCAAATACGCAATTTGACATTTTATTTTGTTAAAAATGTGACATAGATGAACCGCGCCTACACTACGCGATCATCAATCCCCCATTCAAACAAGTGCAATTTTTTTTTGAAATTGAAACTACGTCGCTTATCAAGCAGCCCAACCAGAAATTCTTTCCTTTCATGTATGTGCCACTGATGGTTCGCGTTGAAGAGATGCTTTGACAAATTGTCTCTGATTAAAAGTAACTCACATTGACCGAACCAAACTTAATTGTTTTCTGCCATTTTACCCGACTACAAAACATAAACGTAACTAAACGGTTTTTCCTGCAAATTCTGTATCTGCCCATTTCACAACTACCCCACAGATTCTCATTGAATATTTTAGTTCTTTAAGCTTTATTAATCCCACTCCTGCATTTCAGGTAGCTCTTGTTTCACTTTAGTGGTTTCAAAAGACTTTTCATGTATGATATGTCCCTTGCAGCCTTGCTCTAAGCGATTTTTGATGAACAAGAAATCACGTTAGATATTGTTGATTCACTATTGATACTAGACTATAATTCATAAAATTCATAAAACTAATTTGAATGTTAAAATCATTCATTGAAGTAAATTATTACAGTTTTAGATATTTTCCATAAAAGTACAAACTATATTAATTAGAAAGAGAACATACAACAAATAAATCACAATGTCATTGATAAAGGTATTCCAATCAAAAAATATTTATCCAAATACACACATTTGTAAGTGCGACCCATGTTTAATATTTTTGGTGAGAAGCTTTTCCCCGTAAACTTACATTGGTTATGCTGTTCGATAGTCATTACTTTATAGGCGTATCAGCTGTCGAGAAATTTGATAAACTTTGACGTACCAACTTGAATTCCATTATTTATCGGTGGATAACGGAACAGTAACGTTACAAAAAAAAACTTTGGGTTTAGGTAAAATTCTTTTTTTTATTGAATGAACTACATTTTGAGTCTACAGGTCGCCTTGAACCGAACGCCAAAAACAGAATTAGCTTGCATGTATTATCCGAGTGCCGACAGCATATTAAAGTTATCTGTATAAAAAAAACAAAGTATACAGTTAAGTATGTTCCATGTGTAGTTCATGCTCAACCAAATATTGAAGAAAAAAGAAATTTTTAGTGTAAATTGCACAGTAAAAACTTTCCTATGTATTTATACCTGACCTCTTTATCATGTTCACAATATGAAATAATATTTCTTGAGATACAATATAGTTATTAACAAACAAAACATAATAATATTTAAACGAATATACCCTATAAAATGTATATATATTGTTTTCTCGAGGTGGCATGTTCAAAACCATCTATGTTCATGTTTGAACTGATGATTTCGACCGATATTTGAACAATTAAAAGATTAAAACTTCCAACCCCAAACAAAAAAAAGCTTGGTCATTGACTTATCCTCCTCTGAGTCGTCCAACAAGATGTATGGTAGAATTTTCCTGAATATCATATTCACGTAGAACATGTCCGGATTGCATTGTGCGTCCTTGATGGGTGAGATTTTGTTGTCCAGGTACTACACCGGTCATATCTTTAACTTTGCTTTTGAGAGTATCGACGGTGTCGCTCAGTTTTACTTGAAAAGCATGACTCTTTCCATTGAAATCTTTGACGATGATATTAAACGTTTTGAAATAAAGTTGTAAGACGGAGTCGTGCGCGACGTGATAGTGGTTCAATCTTCCTCCTCCGATTTCCCTCCCGTTAAACATCAAAACTTGTTCTTGCATTGCATAACCCTTTCTTTCATAAATCATTCTTTTTACGTTTTCAACCAATTCGCTTTCCTCGACTTCTAGTTGGATTTTTTGTCCATCTCCTTCAACGAAAAGTCGAATAAAAACTCTCTCTTTAACAACTGCCATTACTGTGTCACCATTCCTGATGCCAGTATTACGAAAGTATTCTTCAGTGATTTCATTTCCTTGAAAAATGAGACAAATTTGATCAATTGTGAGTTGAGTGTTTCTCAAAGCACTTATTGCTTTTTGTTTGAGTTGAGTAATTGTTTCGGTATGTTCGTTAACAACGACTTCAGCATTCCAACCATCCAGCTTTTTCAACGTGATTTTCATAGTTGTTTTTAGGCAAGAATATACCAATATTAATAATTCTTCTGCGCTGACAATATCCAAACAGGACAGGTACAACATTGAGGACGCACGTCCCCCATCTCTCATATTTATACTTTCTCACCTTCTCATATGACGCGCGCAGTGACGCTCACGGCTACTTGGTGAATTAGTTCCTTCTTTCAATGCCGGGGAATCACAACAAATGAAAAATAATATAGGAATAAAAAACCCACATATGATATCTTTGATAGAGTGGCTGTAATGATTGACAATGACACACCCATAACATACCCTATCAAAAATTAATTTTATTCCGTTTAGCATGAGCCACAGATAGACCGCGTCATCCGCGCGATCCATCAGTGATCCATGCTTAACAAAAGATGCCTCGGCAAATTTTCCGATTGGTGTGGCGTTATCTATATATCGGATAATTTGAAAAATCCAAGAATCTCCGTATATATGTCAAAATATATTTCGCCTTGATGGTGCAATAGATTCGATATCCAATTTGCAAAAGAATTTCTATTGGCAATATTTGCTAGAATCAAATTATACAAATAGTTAAACAGAAATAAGTATTTCATTTCACATTGTAAGGGTTCAATAATCTGAAAAAATAGCATTGCATATAGGGCGTGGGAGTGACAATCGATTACACATTGACTGGCATGACCTTGAAATATAATCTGCTATCGCGAGGTCAAACATTCAAATCAACAATTCTACTAATTCACGTAATTTTTAATAATGTTTAAATATCAGAGCAAGTTTGTTCTCCTATTACGACAAATATAAAAAAAACATTTTCCTGAAACTGCTCTTTTCATTCAGACTTTATTAAATATTTTTCTACTAAAATCGCACTTAAAGAATGGTCGGATAGCAAATGATTTACCAAATGAAAATCACCAAAGTGCCATTCAACAGCGTATATTACGGTTATCTGAAACATCACACAATAAATAGAAAGATTAGAAATTGAAATATTTTGATGTCAATGAACCGAGGTCATATTGATTTTTTATCACACCATATTCTATCGCCCAGGAAAAATTTATCAAATAAGTGATCTTTTCTATTCGTGGTTATGGTCAATAGTGAAAATACAGTTTGTGATTTTAAAAACAATTTCAATTTTATATATTTCGTAGGTAGTCAGCTTATCAGTCACTGTCAATATGACTCAAAGATCATGCATGATCCATCTCTGGCGTATAATTTGTATTGTTATGACTTAATATATAGCAATTCCGTCACAGACGGCTGAGTTTACCGAAGTATCTTTGACGGGGATGCCCCGATATGGAGCTCGACCAATTCGCCGCGTTATAGGGCACGATTTGAATGTTGGTTGACAAAGATATACCAGGTTAGACAAGGCACTTCGCGGGCAGTTGTAACGTATAACTGATATCAGTTACTGACAGAGGTTGAAAACTAAAATCGTGCCCTCTCGACTGGACAGTTACGGATCCACTGCTGCCAAATTGGTTATGGGCCACTTCATTTCAATACCTGGAATCAGGTTAATTGCGAAATGAACCAAAGGCGAGCAAATTTTCTGAGAGTATCTACATTTCAAAGACTACTAAAAAAAAACTACTTTGAAGACCATTTTTTTGGTCTACGATGGCGATTGAAATTTTTTATTGAATTCAAATTGATGATGTGCGTTTACCAATAGTGTGATAATATCCCATCGAATATTACAATCAAATTATTTATTTCGTAAGTATGGACCACAGATAAACATGATCTCTTCGGTATGATCCAACAATGGTGTTTGACAAAGCATACTTGGTCAATACGTCCAGACTGCGAATATATACATGTTTTGTCTTTTATTTACCTGAACAACAAGTGTTGTGCGTGGGAGGAAATTACATTGAAGCCTTTTCGGGCATCCCAATCAGAAATTTTATTTTGTCAAGCATGGGCCACAGATGAACCGCGTCTCGTCGACGCGTTCCACCAGTGTCCCATACTTAAAAAAATATGCTTTAATGACATTTTTCTAATTGGGATATCACTACAGTTTGTAAAATTAAATACGAAAACTTGAAAGGAATATTAATTTGGGGAAAGTTTTTTGCTATTTACTTTGTTCAAATACAAATAGTTATACAATGGGTTTAAATGTGGAGGCGTAGTGATACCGGAGTTTCAATTTAGCGTAATCGTAACACGATAACCCCAACAAAAAGCACCGATTTACATCCCCAGGTAAGACGGGGGTGGAACACTTTTCATTTTCTCGCATCTTCTCCCGGGTTGGTTTTGATTTGTTACCCTTCATGAACTTTTTTGCTATTCTTTTGTGTTTTGAAGTGAATGTGTCTAATCGCGTTCTCCGGTATTTGATTTTTATTCATTGGTATGATTTCCTTTTGGTTTTCAACGGACCATTTCTGTAATACAAAATACCTTTTATTGATTTGATTGCCTTTTATCTAGTTTAATTTTAAGTATGTCAAGTTTCAGAAATAACAATTTCTGCCAATTTCTGATTGTTAGCGAAAAAGACCTAGGAGCCCAGCAATGTTTTTTTTGTGCAGAGCAATTCGATTCGGTGATTCGAAGTACACATTATTCGAATTAATTGTGAATCGGTCATAGGAACAAAAACTTGTTAAATTAAGTGCATTTGTACATTTTAACGACAAAATGGAATCGATTTTGGTCAAATCAGTTGTATTTTGTCGTTGAAATTAATATGAATCGCTTTAAGTTAGTTTATTTCTAATATTTGTAATTTGTAACTGTATATTTCCTAATAATTATGATGGCAAGTATAATAGAAATAGTAGAAATGGGATATTTGTTATTTTTATGAAATCAACGATTCGATCCGATTCGAAAAAATTATTCGCATTAAATTGGAATTCCGAATGATTCGGTTTTGCCCAGGCCTAGTCAAAATCCACCCACTTCGCGATTTCCTCCGTAATTCATGTGCCCTGTCCGGATTTTTACCCACTCTCGGTCAAAGTGAGGGCTTCAATCTAAGGTCTTTCGAGAAAGATGCCAAAGACAACAGAGGCGCTTTCGTTCCAAGTGTTTAAAATTTGTTTAAGATATCGGTTGGCAATGGAATAAAACTTTGATTCAGCCTTGTCCAGAAAACAGTCTAGTTTTTATTTAATGAAAAAAACTTCTTGTAGATAATCTCATTCGACACTGTGGGGTTTTTACGATGTAAGCACGTAAGACAGGAATGTACATAAAATATAGAATAGGATTGGTACAATTTTTAATAAAATCAGGATTCCATCAAATATGAACGACTGATGGACCTCACCTTGCATCCTTATTCCATACTTAGAAAAGCATATTTCATCAATAATTTGTGCTCGGGAGGTTAGCAACAAATATGTATAGTCTTTTGTCTGTTTAATTTACAAATGCTGATGAGTCGTGCGTGGGAGTGAATTTTTATTGAAGCCTCTGTGGTATCACTACACAACTTATGAAATCAATAAAAATGAAAGTAATAGGTACGTACTGAAGGAAAACCATGCATTGACTACGTGCTATAACCATACTGTGTGTTTGCCTCTGACCTGCACGAAAATGTGTTGTTTCTATCCAGGCGCAGCTTTTCTTAAAATTAAGCAAAGAACGAATCTTCCATTCCCATTTCTATATTTCGCTACTACTTTCAACTTACTATCCTGATGCATGTCGCTTATAGACTTTTTGCAACGACTCAAATTCTCGAGTTTTTTGTTTTATTCAAAATTAGAATTAATTTAGAACTAGATTGAAGAAATTAAAATATAAAAAAGATGTAAAGCAATTGAATTATAAAAGTTAGATGAAGATGATGTATATTTTTTCTGATATTTTTGACTTGAAAAATTATTAAATTTTGATCAAATGAGGATTAAATATTTGACTGATTCAAAATCCTATAGATAACAAATATTTCGGTATCGAATCCTGAGTCACAGATCGAAGTCATTTTAATATCTCGAACTTTGACAAAGAATTCACTAGTTATTTCGACATAGAAATTTAAATAGAACACAGAAAAAAAAAATTTAATTTAACAACATCATTCAAAGGAGGTAAATAGATCATCTTCCTTTCCATATGAAGAGTTGCTTAATTATGGAATCATCGATACTCATTTATAATGAGACATAAATTATCATAAAATACAAGAATAATATCTTAAAAATATAGAAAAATGAAAAACAAAATTATGAGAAACAACGAGCCTAGGCGACTCGATCCACCAATAACCTATATGTCCATATAACATACATTTCAATTAACATTTTCCAACATCTTGTAGCTTTAAAATTACTTCTTTGAAACTTCAAACAATCATGCATATCAATACATTTAATATTACGTAATTAAATCCAGGCGATCACATACAACCGATTTCGTTTCGAAAATTAAAGAAGCCATATTTTTTACTGCCATACCCAAAACAGAAATTTAATTTTGCTAAGCATGAGTCACAGATTGTGACTATCGGTAACCCATACTGTTCAAAATATTATTTTCATGAAGATTTTTGGTTAGGTACAAATAAGTAGACTTTGAGAGAACAGTTTAACCACCACGAAGTCTGGCTTTAAGCTCCAACGTCGAATTAGCATGAACGCCATAGTCTTGAAGCCGTCCATTATCTAGTTGTCTCCCGCCATATTCCAAACGTTGTTGGCTCATTGTAATGCGTAGTTTCTTTTCCACTTGTTTCTTGAAATCCTGAACCTTATCGCTCAGATGCACATCAAATGTATGTGTTTCACCCTGGAAATCTCGGACAAAAATTTGCACTTTTTTGAAATACAACTGCAAAGTTGATCCATCTTTAACTTGGTTATGGTTGAGTCTGCCTCCAATTTCACGGCCGTTAAACATCAGGACCTGTTGGTCAATCGCAAAACCTTCTCTTTCGTGAATTTTTCTTTTAACGTCGTCAACCAATTCGCTATCTTCGACATCAAGCGGTATTTGCCTTCTTTCATGCATAACTGTGATTCTGATGAATTGTCGGCGTTTCACGATAACTGTAACTGTATCTCCCTCTCTGATACCACAATCTCTGACCCATAAGTCATCGCTTGTGATTTCTTGCTCTTTGAAAACTAGGCAAATTTGATCAACAGTCAGTTGCATATTTCTCAGCTCGCCGACAATAGTTTGCTTCATGTGAGCAATTGTCTCGGTATTCTCGTTTACGACAATTTCTCTTCTCCATCCATCTAGTTTTTGAACAAAAATTTTCATGTTTTCTTTCTTGTTCACTTGATTGCTCAAAATTGCAGGAAGTGTTCTGCACCACTTTCGAAAAACGTATGTCGTAAATTGGCCTTAACCGTCATTTTTATATGCAACTCGTGCTCCCTTTTCCCTTCTTTGCGTGACGATTGCGCCATTCGTTCAGTAGCTGTCGCAGGTATTTTACTCGGGGAATCACCAGCGTCGACATTGTGAGAACAACCGAAAGCATCATACCGATTTAAGCCAATTCGGCGGCCCATTCACCGCAGTACAATTTATCGACTGTTGGTGACTGACCAGTCACAGGTTTTGCAGATTATCCTATTTGAATAAATAATGAGTATCGTGAATAAAAATAACTTCATCATAACTCAACTAAAGTAAATAGTACTGCCTCGAGAATATTCCCCAACCTATATGAGGTCATACATTTGTGGTGCAATCAACTCAACATACTCAAACAAAAATAAATATCTGGGTAACACGCGACTAAGCGTTTTGTCCGATTCAAACAAAGGCTTGGCGATTAATCAGACATGCCACTGCTCAGCGTGACCTTACACAAGATTAATGAAAACATATGTTGGTTATTTGTTACAAACTTTTATGAGCAACATTTATAAAATAAATTCTATATACATTTCAGACGATTTGAAAATTCTTCAGAAAATAACAAGTTCCACTCGGACAGAATACGCATACCCTATCAGAAATAATATATATAGTGTACAATATTGCAGAAATAACAAATCATTAGGAAAAAACGTGTAATACCAATATCTCTATTTTGTCGTCTCGTGTTGTATATAAATTAGACAGAATAATTTGGTATATTAACTTGAAAAAATTATTGACATAGTTATAGTAATGATATTTTTTATGAGGTATGAATTTTCACACCCTGTGTGAAAACGTTGTCGTGAATGAATATATGCCAAATATGGTTGATCACGCTAAGTGAGGACTTTTTTCAGAGGTCTCTCGAGCCCAGAAATTCACAGAATGGGGATAACGTCGTTGAAATTAAAACCTTAAACATGATAACCACAAAGTAAAGGCACTCGATTCAATTCATTCATTAGCCATGTAGGTGAACCCCCTGACTCTAAGGTTCGTTTGCATTTTGCAATCGATCCAAAAATCACCGTATTAATTGTACAATTTTTGCATGATGCCATTGCCTCCCACTCCAACCAACCCAAAATATCTCGAGTGCTCATACCATCGGCTCACAAAGGTTATTTTGCACTTTTAAACCAATTCCACTCAAATTTTGGGCAGTTTTAACCCGATATTCGACAGAAATGGCAGTATTCAGCCAAATTTTTACCTGTATCACCTATCATGACGCCTTTTTGAGCTTTAACATTTTATTTAAAATTTTATTCTCCCCTTTTGTTATCACCTATTGTGAGGTCATTTTATTCTTTAAAACTTTTCCTTTTGCTCACCAGCTTTTTAAATAGTCCAAATACACCACTAATTAGTAGTGGTCTATAATAATGATACTCACAATTCCACAAATCCAAGTACGATTCAACACAGATGCATTCCAGACGACAATATCGCAGACTATTCACGGCCAGACAGCATATTCGAACTGAAATATTATTTTGTCAGACTTGGGCTAAAACAAAAAACAATTAATTTTTATTCAATACCTATGTTCATGCTTAATATACAATGTTTTCGTTGTTGTTGTGACGGACGTCTGTTTGATGATGGCGTATGACATTTATTCAAATCAAGTTTGATTTAGTATGAGCTATACATGCACCATCGATCGCGGAGTTTCTGCCTCATATCTATTGATTTGACAATCATGAACATACTTGGCAAATCATGGCATTATAACACTATTTATCTGTCTGGAATAAGCATCTCTGGCCAAATCGATACTTTGGTATCGTTTTCGACTGGGCGTGTGATAGGTATGTGTAGGAACTAAAATAGTGGGAGGAACTAAATAGATAAGCTAATTAAACAACTTGTGTTGATGAAACAAATAATAAATGTAGATCTTGGGACTTGAATGTGATGATGTGCCCCAACCTATTTCATTGACGGGACTTCAAATGGATATGTTGCAGTGTTACAATAGAAATTAAAGATATTACAAATATGAAAAAATAGGCCGAGCGAACCTTCAAATCGAATGATTGGATTTGGGCACAAGTGGTGGATAGGCCGGCCCCAGTGAGAAAAAAAATGTAACGAACATGTTTTGTTTTGTTACGTAGGCCCGCACCTGTGACTCATGCTTGACAAAGTAAAATTTCAGCCTGGGGGATTTCCAGTTCTGGGATACCTTGGTTTTTAGGTGAAACCACTAAATATATCACTTCAAAAGTACTTTTTTCTATTCTGATTCAATTTATAGAATCTTTATTCAAGAAATATTAATTTTTTTTAAAACCAACGTTTTGCTTTGTTCCTAAACGGCTACATTCAAGTAACTGCTGCGAAATGAATGTTTAGGTATGTTACGAAATTTCAAATTATGTCGCTACATTTCCTCTGTACCCTTTTACTCGTATCAACCGATGCTGGCCAGCCTGAGCTACACATTTTCATTTCAAATTTCGCCTCCCGTGATTTACCATTATGGTTAAGTCGTATCTCTATTCTACGAGCTTTGACCCAGTGTAAGAAATGATGATAACACAAATATATTGTCTACTTTCATATAAATTCCTATATATATATGTATATATTATTTTCGCAATTCATCTATTTTATTATTCTCACGAAAGTGCGATGAACTCGAATCTTCGAGACGATTTGCTTAACTTATATGAAATGTTATAAACAATATAAGAACAATTGTTATGGAAATACAGATTCTGCCAAGTATGAATCACAGATAAACCGCGGCCTTACATCATTGGTTTTATACTTACCAAAGCATATTTAATCAATAGTTTCTGCTTGGAATGTGAATAACAACTGTATTTTGTCTTTTGTCTGTTTAATTCACAAGGGCTGACAAGACGTACGACTGGATTTGCCGTGAGGCCTCTCTAGTATCACAACACAACTTATAAAATTGATAAAAAATTTTGAAAGCGATATGTATGCACTACAGGGAAACATGGCATTGAATATGTGCCATACAGGTACTATGTGCTTGCAGGTGGCCCACACGAAAAGCGTGGCTAGACGACGGATAACGTAGAGACGATTTGTTTTCCTTTCCGAGAGCAAGTTTCCTCAACAATTAAGAGTAGAATAAAGTTCTAATCGCCATTTCTATATTTAGTTACTATTTTCACCTCTCTACCTTGATACAGGCCACTGGCTGATTTTTCGCATCAGCTCATTTTTTCGAGTTTTTGCTTTTATTCAAAATCAACATTAAACGAAATTCACACCTCGACAAAGAATTCGAAAAGTATTTCTAACATGGAAATTAGAATCGAATACGAAAGAAAATTTAAATAAAACAATAAAATTTTCAATTAAAATAAATAAATAGAACAACACAATAGTTTTAGTATATGTAACGCCACCAGCAATAGTACATACACTTTATTATTTTTATTATCATTTCATATATATTCTGATAGTAACCAGAAAAAAATCTTTTCCAAATGAGCAGCTAATTAGTTACAAAACAACCAACACTCATACCTAATAAGTCACAGAATATCGATAGAAATGACACTTTAAAAATTTAAAACAAAACTATGAGGAACAACGAGCCTCAGCGACTCGATCCATCGGTGACCCATGCATATATATCAATTAAAACTAGATATACCCTTGTAAATACTGCTTTGATACTTCAAACAACCATCCATATCATTGTATTTTAAATTGCAAAATAAGATCCCAGCGGTCACATACAACCGATTTCGTTTCGAAAATTAAAGAAGCCATATTTTTTACTCTCATACCCAAAACAGAAATTTAATTTTGCCAAGCATGAGTCACAGAGGCGCAATCCATCAGTAACCCGTACTGATCAAAATATTATTTGCATAAATGTTTCTGATCAGGAACAAATATGTAGACTTTGTGATAACAGTTTAACCACCACGAAGTCTGGCTTTAAGCTCCAATGTCGAATTAGCAAGAACGTCATAGTCTTGAAGTCGCCCATTATCTAGTTGTCTCCCACCATATTCCAAACGTTGTTGGCTCATTGTAATGCGTAGTTTCTTTTCCACTTGTTTCTTGAAATCCTGAACCTTATCGCTCAGATGCACATCAAATGTATGTGTTTTACCCTGGAAATCTCGGACGAAAATTTGCACTTTTCTGAAATGCAACTGCAAGGTTGATCCATCTTTAACTTGGTTATGGTTGAGTCTGCCTCCAATTTCACGGCCGTTAAACATCAGGACTTGTTGGTCAATCGCAAAACCTTCTCTTTCGTGAATTTTTCTTTTAACGTCGTCAACCAATTCGCTATCTTCGACATCAAGCGGTATTTGCCTTCTTTCATGCATAACTGTGATTCTGATGAATTGTCGGCGTTTCACGATAACTGTAACTGTATCTCGCTCTCTGATACCACAATCTCTGACCCACAAGTTATCGCTTGTGATTTCTTGCTCTTTGAAAACTAGGCCAATTTGATCAACAGTCAGTTGCATATTTCTCAGCTCGTCGACGATAGTTTGCTTCATGTGAGCAATTGTCTCGGTATTCTCGTTTACGACAATTTCTCTTCTCCATCCATCTAGTTTTTGAACAAAGACTTTCATGTTTTTCTTCTCGTTTGCTTGGTTTCTCAGAAGTACAGGAACTGTAATAGTCTCGAATGAGTGTATTCTGACAAAACTCCTGTTTTATATACAACTCTTGCTTATTTTTTTCATTTTGCTTGACGATTGCGTCATTCTTTCTGTAGCTGTGCAGGTATTTTACTAGGGGAATCACCAGCGTCGACATTGTAAGGGGAATGAAAACGTAAAAACGGAAGCAAATTAGTGCATATTTTGCTATCATTTTTTAACGATTTTAGCCCAGCATCTGCGGCTCTTGATGGAATTCGTCGCTGCATCGCCATTTATCGACTGTTTGTGCCTGGCTGAGCACAGTTTTCACAGATAATCATATTTGATTAATAACGAATCTTGTATAGAAGACAGTAAATCTTTCTTCCCTTTTTAACAGTTAATACCATTGGTTCGAGAATATTCCACGGTTATCTATGAGGTCAGTAAAACTGTCGTGAAATCACAAAGAAATAGAGAAGCACGATCACATGACGAGCCCCCGCTCTTCAAAAATAAATATCTGAGTAACATAAAAATAAAGGCTCGATAATTGACTACACATGCGACTACCCAGCGTGTCCTTCAACAAGGCGCTTGATATATGACAGAGACAAATAAGTGATACTCGTTACAAAGGTCTATATCTAGCATTTGTTAGATATAAGACGCTCACAAACTAACATTTCCAATAAATTGAAATCCCTATAGGAAATAACAAGTTCCTCTTCGGCAAAATACGCATACCATACCAGAAATTTTATTTTGTCACTTAACAAAATATTTTGACAAAATTTTTCGATTGGGCAATTTTTGATTGTCCATATTTTCATATATTAGAAGTAATAATCGCGAACAATAAGGGCGACCGTTGCCAATCAAGATAATTTGCCTTTCATTAACCAAGAAAGACCATAGCTACTCTATGCGTCACGAAACCATAGTAATTATGACAGTGTTGGAGAGACTCGAGTCAACACCTTGACTCAAATCAACCTTTTTCCAATACTTAAATCGACTCGAATCTTCTTAGCTAAATAATCGACTTGACAAAATGCAGACAAGACTTGACTCGGGACTTGGTAAAAAATTAGTACGAGTCTGTAATGACCTTTCGATAAATCACGTTGTCTGCCGTAGCGTGACTCGTTAGAGAAGAAATCGCGCCTTTCAGAAGGATGTAAAAGCGTGTAATGTACCTTGTTGTGACATCCGTGTTTGATTATCCAAAAATCATTTGGTAGGTTAAGAAACTTTACCCATATTTCAAATACCAGATACAAATGAATGATTTCATAGACCTATTTGCGGAAATGAATAGCAAATTATTAGCAAAAACATGTTACAATAATCGATTTTTCGGGGTGTGTTGTAATAACTTGTTAAAATTATTTATATAATTATAATAACAAAAAGTTATCACCCCCTGTGTAAGAAATGCTGCCTTAAATGAATATATGTAAGATACATTAAATTTTACAGCTATACTGATTTGTGTGGATCACGCAGAGAGAGGACTTATTCCAGAGGTCACTCACAGCTGAGACATTCACTCAACAGGGTTGCGGTCGTAAAATATCTTTGTTGAACCTTTGAACATTATGAAACTACACCATCGCACCAGATTACGTACTTTCAATAATCACGCAAGTGAGTCGGGAACTCTCAGGTTCGTTCGCGCTTTGCAATCAACGGAGGTATTACTGTTTTATAATTCCATACAAGTAAGCCACAGACGGCCACTGATTTAG
Source organism: Styela plicata (assembly GCA_963675895.2). Lineage (NCBI taxonomy): Eukaryota > Metazoa > Chordata > Ascidiacea > Stolidobranchia > Styelidae > Styela > Styela plicata. Next base: position 11,609,352 of record OZ023143.1, on the reverse strand, counting down.
GGGATGTGTCTATCACTCCCTTTCCCCTCCAAGTAACGAAAAATATCTCTCGCGCTCATATACCTTTGGCGCGCAAAAAGTTATTTGGCACTCTTTGCGTAGGCCACGCAAATTTTGGTCAGTTTTCCGGTAAAAACGCTAGTTTTTAGCAAAATTTTCGACTATAAGGTCATTTCAATCTCTGAAGTTTTTTAAATATTGTCCACTCTTTTATCCTTATTGAAGGTTCTAAATACGCCACTAACTACTGATGAACTATATAATCAAAATCCCAGGAATTGTGTAGGATAGGGTTAAACACGTACACATTCCAGACAGTAACACCGCAAGCTATTCACGGCGAGGCAGCATATTCAGTTCATGTGTGATACACGCGTGTCATGAAATATGCCCACCAAATGTTTTTGTTGTTGTGGCAGACTGGTTTGATTTATTCAAATCTAGTTTGGTTTGATATGTGCCATATCTTAACCGCCTATGAAAGATTTCCTGCATTCTATACATTTCTTTCTCAATCCCAAACCACAGCTGTAATACGCTTGTCCAGAACTATCCATCTGTGATTCATACTTGGTGAAGCATGGCATTTCCGAACAATATATGTGTCTGGAATAAGCATCAAATCGATACTTCGGTATCAGTTGCGACTTGGCGTATGATAGGTATTTGTAGAGTGGGAGGAACTAAATATTAAGTTTATTAAACACATTATGTGGATAAAACAACTTGATATACGTAGATCTTGTGACATAAATGTGATCATGTGTCCAAACACATTTCATTGTTGGGACTTTACATGAATATGTTGCAATGTTTTATGATATAAAATTAGCCTACGCTCCAACATTCAAAATGTTGACATTGGACAGATGAAGTGGCTAGGCCCCAGTCAGAAAAAATGTTGACCTAACATCTTTTGTTGCGTGGGCCGCACCGCGCCCTTGAGACGCGGTCAATCCGTGAAATTAAAACTTCTGACAGGAGGGTTTCCACTTTCAGATACCTTTTTTTTTTTTAAATAAATCACTAATTATGTCACTTCAAAAGTAGTCTTTCCTATTCTGATTCAAATTACAGATTTTTTTTTAAGAAGTGGTAACATTTTATTAACACATTGTGGGTAATTTTCAAAATATGTCATTGCTTTAACAGACTCGATAAATCTTTAGTCACTGTTACCTACATTATTTACTCAAGCCGGTTTCCGTAAGTCGGAAAGTAGCAAATACAACTGTTGGGTGTGGAATTTTAAGAGAATTTAGTCGTTCACCAAATCAGAGCAGCATTTTGCTTTGTTACTGAATTTTCTGCAAGTTTGTTGTACGGCTACTTTTAAGCAATTGATCGCTTTGAAAGTTTAGATAGCTTACGCTCAAGTTCCATTATACACTTCAATTTACATCGGCCCATGTCTGACGATCCTGAGATATTGCTTTTATATTTTCATGCTTCATCATTATGTTTAAACCATATTCTCAACTTACATCTCCCGCAGGATAAATTAATTTATTATTCTTACAATATAATGACAGTGGATACAAACGAAAGCAAAATATGTACATTGAACTACAATTGTGACGATTTCTCTAAATTTCATGGAATGTTACCATCAATAAGGCAAAATATAATTTTTTCAAATCCACCCAGAAATATTATTTTGCCTGTCAGCGTCAGGGGCCACGGATGGACCGCGTCTTGTCAGCGCGATTCATCAGTGGCACATGCTCGCTTCGACTTTAACAAAATAAACAAAGGCCCTCTCATGTATGATCCTATGGTAAACAACAAAAGATTACAGCGGAAATCGAACAAGAATTCATACTTTACTAAACACTAACACTTACTAAAAAAACAGTTTTTTTGATTTGGTAATTCATTCATACCATTACGCAACAACAAGCGTGTTTGATTGTAACAATAATATTATTACATTAATGAAACAATTTGGCATATAGCTGTATATTTTTGCGTCTAGCATTATGCACGATAATACGTTTTCATATTTGACCATGCGTACTATGCAGTGATGACTGGTTCGAATCCCCTGATTGACAGTATGTGCGCTAAAATTTTCGGAAGTTTTTGTAGGCGCTGGTTTCTTCCTTTTACCCTACTTCTATACCAATTATGTTCATGCCTCTTGAACTTACTGCTCGGTCTAGGCATCTTTCAGAACTAACACCAGCTAAAAGATGACGAGAGGTCGTGGTTCGACATATGGTTAGGCCATATGCATAATGTCCATGCCACGCATGACAATGAACGATATCTTGTTCTGTATCCATTAGCCGCCCCGGGTTCTTCCAGCTACGTGGATGTTAGAACCGGACACGACTCCATTGCATCCTAAACTCCCAGATGTCAGGGGTTTGTTTCCTTTCCTTGATTGAAGAAAAAGGTTTTGTTGTTGCGGCAGAACTGTGGTCTTTTTATGCAATCTATTTTTCAAGCCGTCCACTGTTTCCGTTGCGGTAACTTCCATCTGTAATGGGCTCTGGTTGAATGGCCTCACGTTGACGGATATTGGCGCCATTTTCAACACCAACTCCTGTCCATCTTTTACGTCGTAGTGACTTAGCTTTCCATCAGTGAGTTTCCTACCGTTACCAAAAGTTAAAAGTTGTTGCTCAGCAATGTACTCAGGGTATCTCTCGTTTATCATCTTTTTGATATTTACGATACTCTCGTCTAGGTCGACAACGACAGTTTCTGTGTTTCCATTCGGTAGTGTGACAGTAAGTCTGAAATGAACGACGTTGCCGATTACTAGATTGATGACACTTTTATCACAAATTCCGTAATCTTTCAGAAGACCATGCTTCAACCCAATGTCACCAAAGGCGAGTTTAGGCTGACCTGAGCTGAGATGACAATGATCGGCGACTTTCGATCTTAGATCATCGACAGACGCGTGATTTGATACATTGATATTAAAACTCTCGCCACTCAATGGCTTCACTGTCAAATCCATTTTTGATCGTTGTTTTTGATTAAAAAATTTGAGCGCTAACTACAGGAACATATTTATAGTTCAAGTTCCTGAAATTTGAGGTGTTGAACCGGGAATATGTTTCGGTGAAACACCCTGGCTTTATGATATTGCGCCATTCGGTCCTTGCTAATTTTAGATTCTGGTGGCGCAAGATAAGACCAAATGACGTGTTTTACTGTTCGTATAGTAGTGTTGAGTACGATTATTTAATTTGCTCGTAAATTTTACATTCATAGTTTAATACAAAATAGTGATTTTCAAACACATGGCTAGGCCTGGAAAAACCCAATCATTAGTAATGCAATCGCGAATGTCAAATAAATGCCAATTTTGCCGCTTAAATTCGTTGAATATAAAGATTGATATGTTTACAGTCGACATATTCCGATGCAACAACATTCGAAAAGTCTTAAGATCTACGGATATTCATTTCTTATTTAAATCATTCACTTCAATTCAATTGTTACAATATATATTTCACAAAAAATGGAGGTGAAGGTCATTATTGATATTATAATAATAGGGGCGGTTACAAGAAAACTTGAGGTATTAAATGTTAAATTAAATTTAGCTATTAAATTAAATTAAGCTATTAATCTGTTTTGCCTAGCGTCTGGCGCTAACTGCTGAAGCCACTCGAGAATAAGTGTTTGCAGCGCTGTGAAATGTCAGATTCCTTTACAAAGCGCTGAATGGGTCGTATTAAAAAGATCATGGCCACTATGACCCTTATGAGAAGGCTACGCCATTGAAAAGAGACTATTTCTCTACTAAAATAGCTATGAAATTATTAAAAATAAATTGAGATTTCGTTTTATAGCCCTTTGAAGATCATTTTAGACTTTTTCAGTCGGCGATGGGTGACTGTAGAAGCACTATGCCCAACCCCCCCCCCATCCCTCTCCCCAAATACAGTAGTGTTATTTATGTTCTATACCACAATGTATGTATTGCATCATCTACAAAAGGTCTTTATTTATTTATTTTTTCAAATTGTTCCTTAGAAACTGAGAACATGTATTTCTCATGAAAGGATTGTTTGCCTCTAAGTTGTTGTTCGACACTGGGTTTAATACTTAATATTCTAATATGTTGTACCCGTACTGGCTGGTTTTATATATATTCTACTTTTTTTATACATTCATTTTGTTATTTTTGGTGTATAGACTTGATGTTCTAGAATAAATTAATAAAATCAAAACATTATAAATACTCTGTAATGAAGCCCTTTCTATCTCGAGTGCCCGAGTGGGCATTTGGCAGCAGCGTAGATATTGGTATATAGAGACTCATTCACCAGCATATACACTCGCACGTAGTAGTTATCACACTTATTTAGCTCATTTTAAGCCCTGTTACGCGGTTGGGCACATGAGAAGACATTGACCGCCTTCTCAGACGTTCACTTGCTTCATATGAGATTTTATATTGGGTGCTGTGATAAACATCAACCTTGGCATAAATCCTGGGTGTAGGTGCTCATCGCTAGTCGAAAGTAACGTAAATTATTTTTGCAAACTGTTACGTTGAATGTTGTACAAGATGTAAATCATCAATAAAATCTATGAAGAATATATCATAAGTACGAAGAGTTTGAGTTTTACCATTAAAATACATAATACAATTTATGTAAAAAGTTGTGAAATTCGTAATTTGTAGTGTTGAGTTGGACCGCAGCTTGGAGATGGAGACGCGCTAAATCACTGGCTCATATTTGATAAAATATCTTCAAAGATTCCTTCAATTGACTATTATATCAGATCAAAAATACACATATTATAAGAAAAATAAATTGCAACAGCACTCAACCCATGGTATGATAAATTGGGTAGGTTAAACCGAAATGGAAGGATTATACCTTTTCATCAACGCTAGTAGTGTCCGTCTAAAAAGTGGCCGCTCGCTAGTACAGGGTGATACTTCAGGATGATACTGCCCCAAAGAAGTGACTAGAAAAAAGGCGAATTGTTGTAGCCTTGACTCATGATATTAGACCTTATCCGAGATCGTTCCAAACGATTTTAAATATATACATTACGAAAATACAAGCTTAAACGTTATACTAAAATACAACAAAAGTTACTTAAAGGTCAAAATAGTGGCGGCAGAATGTCTAAAAGCTGAGGGGGCATGAAAAATCATGATGGAAAATTGTTATTTATCCCTGATAATGCTAAGTTGTTTCAATTTAAAATATTTTTACGAAAATATAAGCTCAAACACCACTATCAACCAATATTAACAAAAAAGTGGTGTTTCGAATACTTTTACATCGAAACAGCGGCGGCAATGGGAATTATTCATTACTTCTCTCTGACTGACATATTTGGATGAAATTTCAAAGTAATATGGAAAATATTGAGATGGGGCGGCCCTTTTCTTTCAATAACTGTACCAACTTGCGTAATTACGGGGATGGTGGTGATACCCTACCTCCGCCTCAGGCACACCGAAAAAATACGTACGCAGAAACGTAGGAAATTCCAAAATAAGTAATCGCTCATTGACTAATTTTAAGCCTTGTAATCTTATTTTCCAAAAAATTGTTCGAGATCAAACTATGACGCCATAAAGAGCGTCACACCAATTTCCTTAAAAACAGTGCTCACAGCATCAACATCCCAATAATGCACCAGTGCACTCGCTGTAGTGAAGTAGCTGGTAATACATTTTGGTAATAAATATATTCATTTAGTACACCAATTTTCGTTTGTGAATCCAAAAGAAAAAATAAGCCCGCCATGTATCCCATGTTCTTGCTGACTTACGGTGCGGATTTGGATTGGGCAAAAGTCGTTTACTTGGGTTTCATGTCCCCACTAAATGGGCTATACCCGTTTTATTCCTAATATAACGGAGATGTCCGTTCAAAGATTTCCACCAGCAAAGTAGCTCAGAGTTGAGAAACTCGCCACAGATATAATAATGTTTTTGTCGTGCACTCAAGCGGGAAGCGGGCTAAATAAAGGTCACGTGCCATTGGGGTGACAATGGCATTTTATGAGAGTATGAATTTTCGTTCTGCGAGTTTGTTGTTCACCTGCATCGTAAACACATGGTGGCAGTAAAGATCACGAATTCATCAGAAAAACTGATCAATAGAGCATGAGTAATTTCGGTGCAAGGTAGGACCTGTATAAAGCTAGCAGACACTTCCAGCAGACAGTTACCGATTTTTCAATTACTATATCCGCCTTCGGCGAGTCATAAATATTCATTCAAAATAGCGAAATATTTGTTTGTCACGACATGTTTTTGACTAGCGTGTTCAAACCATACTTGTACGCCGAGGGAAAAAGTTGAAGAAATTCTACCGTGCGGATCATGGGGAAATTCCTCTCCCTTTTCATGAAAAAGTGCAAAAATAGGCAAAATATCTACAATAAGGCGTCATTAATTAACGAAAAAAATATTTGTCACGCTATTCCTTTATACAGTATGTTCAAAATATATTTCTATATCTATGAAAAAAATTTAAAAAAATTCTACCGTGCGGATCATGGGGAAATTCCCCTCCCTTTTCACGAAAATATGAAAAAATGACAAATTATCCTTATTGAGGACGTCATTAAGTGATGAAAAAAATATTTGTCACGCTATTCCTTTATACAGTATATTCATGAAATATTACTACACTTATGAAAGAAATTTGAAGAAATTCTACCGTGCGGATCATGGGGAAATTCCCCTCCCTTTTCATGAAAAAGTGCAAAAATAGCAAAATATCTCCAATAAGGGCGTCATTAATTAACGAAAAAAATATCTGTCACGCTATTCCTTTATACAGTATGTTCAAAATATATTTCTATATCTATAAAAAATATTTAAAAAAATTCTACCGTGCGGATCATGGGGAAATTCCCCTCCCTTTTCATGAAAAAGTGCAAAAATAGCAAAATATCTCCAATAAGGGCGTCATTAATTACCTAAAAAAATAATTGTCACGCTATTCCTTTTTACAGTATGTTCAAAATATACTTCTATATCTATGAAAAAAATTTAAAAAAATTCTACCGTGCGGATCATGGGGAAATTCCCCTCCCTTTTCATGAAAAAGTCCAAAAATGGCAAAATATGTTTATTATAGACGTCATCAATTGTCGAAAAAAACATTTGTCACGCTACTCCTTTCAACAGTATGTTCAGAATATATTTCTACATCTATAAAAAAAATTTGAGGAAATTCTACCGTGCGGATCATGGGGAAATTCCCCTCCCTTTTCACGAAAAAGTGCAAAAATAGCAAAATATCTCCAATAAGGGTGTCATTAATTAACGAAAAAAATATTTGTCACGCTATTCCTTTATACAGTATGTTTAAAATATATTTCTATATCTATGAAAAAACTTTAAAAAAATTTTACCGTGCGGATCATGGGGAAATTCCCCTCCCTTTTCATGAAAAAGTGCAAAAATAGCAAAATATCTCCAATAAGGGCGTCATTAATTAACGAAAAAAATATTTGTCACGCTATTCCTTTATACAGTATGTTCAAAATATATTTCTATATCTATGAAAAAAATTTAAAAAAATTCTACCGTGCGGATCATGGGGAAATTCCCCTCCCTTTTCATGAAAAAGTGCAAAAATAGCAAAATATCTACAATAAGGGCGTCATTAAATAACGAAAAAAATTTTTGTCACGCTATTCCTTTACACAGTATGTTCAAAATATATTTCTATATCTATAAAAAATATTTAAAAAAATTCTACCGTGCGGATCATGGGGAAATTCCCCTCCCTTTTCATGAAAAAGTGCAAAAATAGCAAAATATCTCCAATAAGGGCGTCATTAATTAACGAAAAAAATGTTTGTCACGCTATTCCTTTATACAGTATGTTCAAAATATATTTCTATATCTATGAAAAAAATTTAAAAAAATTCTACCGTGCGGATCATGGGGAAATTCCCCTCCCTTTTCATGAAAAAGTGCAAAAATAGCAAAATATCTCCAATAAGGGTGTCATTAATTAACGAAAAAAATATTTGTCACGCTATTCCTTTATACAGTATGTTCAAAATATATTTCTATATCTATGAAAAAAATTTTAAAAAATTCTACCGTGCGGATCATGGGAAATTCCCCTCCCTTTTCATGAAAAAGTGCAAAAATAGCAAAATATCTACAATAAGGGCGTCATTAAATAACGAAAAAAATATTTGTCACGCTATTCCTTTATACAGTATGTTCAAAATATATTTCTATATCTATGAAAAAAATTTAAAAAAATTCTACCGTGCGGATCATGGGGAAATTCCCCTCACTTTTCATGAAAAAGTCCAAAAATGGCAAAATATGTTTATTATAGACGTCATCAATTGTCGAAAAAAACATTTGTCACGCTACTCCTTTCAACAGTATGTTCAGAATATATTTGTACATCTATGAAAAAAATTTGAGGAAATTCTACCGTGCGGATCATGGGGAAATTCCCCTCCCTTTTCATGAAAAAGTGCAAAAATAGCAAAATATCTCCAATAAGGGCGTCATTAAATAACGAAAAAAATATTTGTCACGCTATTCCTTTATACAGTATGTTCAAAATATATTTCTATATCTATGAAAAAAATTTAAAAAAATTCTACCGTGCGGATCATGGGGAAATTCCCCTCACTTTTCATGAAAAAGTCCAAAAATGGCAAAATATGTTTATTATAGACGTCATCAATTGTCGAAAAAAACATTTGTCACGCTACTCCTTTCAACAGTATGTTCAGAATATATTTCTACATCTATGAAAAAAATTTGAGGAAATTCTACCGTGCGGATCATGGGGAAATTCCCCTCCCTTTTCACGAAAAAGTGCAAAAATAGCAAAATATCTCCAATAAGGGTGTCATTAATTAACGAAAAAAATATTTGTCACGTTATTCCTTTATACAGTATGTTCAAAATATATTTCTATATCTATGGAAAAAGTTTAAAAAAATTCTACCGTGCGGATCATGGGAAAATTCCGCTCCCTTTTCATGAAAAAAGTGCAAAAAAAATAGCAAAATATCTCCAATAAGGGCGTCATTAATTAACGAAATAAATATTTGTCACGCTATTCCTTTATACAGTATGTTCAAAATAAATTTCTATATCTATGAAAAAAATTTAAAAAAATTCTACCGTGCGGATCATGGGGAAATTCCGCTCCCTTTTCATGAAAAAGTGCAAAAATAGCAAAATATCTCCAATAAGGGCGTCATTAATTAACGAAATAAATATTTGTCACGCTATTCCTTTATACAGTATGTTCAAAATAAATTTCTATATCTATGAAAAAATTTAAAAAAATTCTACCGTGCGGATCATGGGGAAATTCCCCTCCCTTTTCATGAAAAAGTGCAAAAATAGCAAAAAATATCTACAATAAGGGCGTCATTAAATAACGAAAAAAATATTTGTCACGCTATTCCTTTATACAGTATGTTCAAAAAATATATTTCTATATCTATGAAAAATATTTAAAAAAAATTCTACCGTGCGGATCATGGGGAAATTCCCCTCCCTTTTCACGAAAATATGAAAAAATGACAAATTATCCTTATTGAGGACGTCATTAAGTGATGAAAAAAATACTTGTCACGCTATTCCTTTATACAGTATGTTCAAAATATATTTCTATATCTATGAAAAAAATTTAAAAAAATTCTACCGTGCGGATCATGGGGAAATTCCCCTCCCTTTTTCATGAAAAAGTCCAAAAATGGCAAAATATGTTTATTATAGACGTCATCAATTGTCGAAAAAAACATTTGTCACGCTACTCCTTTCAACAGTATGTCCAGAATATATTTCTACATCTATGAAAAAAATTTGAGGAAATTCTACCGTGCGGATCATGGGGAAATTCCCCTCCCTTTTCACGAAAAAGTGCAAAAATAGCAAAATATCTCCAATAAGGGTGTCATTAATTAACGAAAAAAATATTTGTCACGTTATTCCTTTATACAGTATGTTCAAAATATATTTCTATATCTATGAAAAAAATTTAAAAAAATTCTACCGTGCGGATCATGGGGAAATTCCCCTCCCTTTTCATGAAAAAGTGCAAAAATAGCAAAATATCTACAATAAGGGCGTCATTAAATAACGAAAAAAATATTTGTCACGCTATTCCTTTATACAGTATGTTCAAAATATATTTCTATATCTATGAAAAATATTTAAAAAAATTCTACCGTGCGGATCATGGGGAAATTCCCCTCCCTTTTCACGAAAATATGAAAAAATGACAAATTATCCTTATTGAGGACGTCATTAAGTGATGAAAAAAATACTTGTCACGCTATTCCTTTATACAGTATGTTCAAAATATATTTCTATATCTATGAAAAAAATTTAAAAAAATTCTACCGTGCGGATCATGGGGAAATTCCCCTCCCTTTTCATGAAAAAGTCCAAAAATGGCAAAATATGTTTATTATAGACGTCATCAATTGTCGAAAAAAACATTTGTCACGCTACTCCTTTCAACAGTATGTCCAGAATATATTTCTACATCTATGAAAAAAATTTGAGGAAATTCTACCGTGCGGATCATGGGGAAATTCCCCTCCCTTTTCACGAAAAAGTGCAAAAATAGCAAAATATCTCCAATAAGGGTGTCATTAATTAACGAAAAAAATATTTGTCACGTTATTCCTTTATACAGTATGTTCAAAATATATTTCTATATCTATGAAAAAAATTTAAAAAAATTCTACCGTGCGGATCATGGGGAAATTCCCCTCCCTTTTCATGAAAAAGTCCAAAAATGGCAAAATATGTTTATTATAGACGTCATCAATTGTCGAAAAAAACATTTGTCACGCTACTCCTTTCAACAGTATGTCCAGAATATATTTGTACATCTATGAAAAAAATTTGAGGAAATTCTACCGTGCGGATCATGGGGAAATTCCCCTCCCTTTTCATGAAAAAGTGCAAAAATAGCAAAATATCTCCAATAAGGGCGTCATTAAATAACGAAAAAAATATTTGTCACGCTATTCCTTTATACAGTATGTTCAAAATATATTTCTATATCTATGAAAAAAATTTAAAAAAATTCTACCGTGCGGATCATGGGGAAATTCCCCTCACTTTTCATGAAAAAGTCCAAAAATGGCAAAATATGTTTATTATAGACGTCATCAATTGTCGAAAAAAACATTTGTCACGCTACTCCTTTCAACAGTATGTTCAGAATATATTTCTACATCTATGAAAAAAATTTGAGGAAATTCTACCGTGCGGATCATGGGGAAATTCCCCTCCCTTTTCACGAAAAAGTGCAAAAATAGCAAAATATCTCCAATAAGGGTGTCATTAATTAACGAAAAAAATATTTGTCACGTTATTCCTTTATACAGTATGTTCAAAATATATTTCTATATCTATGGAAAAAGTTTAAAAAAATTCTACCGTGCGGATCATGGGAAAATTCCGCTCCCTTTTCATGAAAAAGTGCAAAAATAGCAAAATATCTCCAATAAGGGCGTCATTAATTAACGAAATAAATATTTGTCACGCTATTCCTTTATACAGTATGTTCAAAATAAATTTCTATATCTATGAAAAAAATTTAAAAAAATTCTACCGTGCGGATCATGGGGAAATTCCGCTCCCTTTTCATGAAAAAGTGCAAAAATAGCAAAATATCTCCAATAAGGGCGTCATTAATTAACGAAATAAATATTTGTCACGCTATTCCTTTATACAGTATGTTCAAAATAAATTTCTATATCTATGAAAAAATTTAAAAAAATTCTACCGTGCGGATCATGGGGAAATTCCCCTCCCTTTTCATGAAAAAGTGCAAAAATAGCAAAATATCTACAATAAGGGCGTCATTAAATAACGAAAAAAATATTTGTCACGCTATTCCTTTATACAGTATGTTCAAAATATATTTCTATATCTATGAAAAATATTTAAAAAAATTCTACCGTGCGGATCATGGGGAAATTCCCCTCCCTTTTCACGAAAATATGAAAAAATGACAAATTATCCTTATTGAGGACGTCATTAAGTGATGAAAAAAATACTTGTCACGCTATTCCTTTATACAGTATGTTCAAAATATATTTCTATATCTATGAAAAAAATTTAAAAAAATTCTACCGTGCGGATCATGGGGAAATTCCCCTCCCTTTTCATGAAAAAGTCCAAAAATGGCAAAATATGTTTATTATAGACGTCATCAATTGTCGAAAAAAACATTTGTCACGCTACTCCTTTCAACAGTATGTCCAGAATATATTTCTACATCTATGAAAAAAATTTGAGGAAATTCTACCGTGCGGATCATGGGGAAATTCCCCTCCCTTTTCACGAAAAAGTGCAAAAATAGCAAAATATCTCCAATAAGGGTGTCATTAATTAACGAAAAAAAAATATTTGTCACGTTATTCCTTTATACAGTATGTTCAAAATATATTTCTATATCTATGAAAAAAATTTTAAAAAAATTCTACCGTGCGGATCATGGGGAAATTCCCCTCCCTTTTCATGAAAAAGTGCAAAAATAGCAAAATATCTACAATAAGGGCGTCATTAAATAACGAAAAAAATATTTGTCACGCTATTCCTTTATACAGTATGTTCAAAATATATTTCTATATCTATGAAAAATATTTAAAAAAATTCTACCGTGCGGATCATGGGGAAATTCCCCTCCCTTTTCACGAAAATATAAAAAAAATGACAAAATTATCCTTATTGAGGACGTCATTAAGTGATGAAAAAAATACTTGTCACGCTATTCCTTTATACAGTATGTTCAAAATATATTTCTATATCTATGAAAAAAATTTAAAAAAATTCTACCGTGCGGATCATGGGGAAATTCCCCTCCCTTTTCATGAAAAAGTCCAAAAATGGCAAAATATGTTTATTATAGACGTCATCAATTGTCGAAAAAAACATTTGTCACGCTACTCCTTTCAACAGTATGTCCAGAATATATTTCTACATCTATGAAAAAAATTTGAGGAAATTCTACCGTGCGGATCATGGGGAAATTCCCCTCCCTTTTCACGAAAAAGTGCAAAAATAGCAAAATATCTCCAATAAGGGTGTCATTAATTAACGAAAAAAATATTTGTCACGTTATTCCTTTATACAGTATGTTCAAAATATATTTCTATATCTATGAAAAAAATTTAAAAAAATTCTACCGTGCGGATCATGGGGAAATTCCCCTCCCTTTTTACGAAAAAGTGCAAAAATGGCAAAATATCTTTAATAAGGGCGTCATCGATTGACGAAAAAATTGTTTGTCACGCTATTCCTTTTGACAGTATCTTCAGAATATATTTCTACATCTATGAAAAAAATTTGAAGAAATTCTACCGTGCGGATCATGGGGAAATTCCCCTCCCTTTTCACAAAAATATAAAAAAAATGGAAAATTATCCCTAATGAGGACGTCATTAAGTGATGAAAAAAATATTTGTCACGCTATTCCTTTTTACAGTATATTCATGATATAGTACTACACCTATGAAAAAAATTTGAAGAAATTCTACCGTGCGGATCATGGGGAAATTCCCCTCCCTTTTCACGAAAATATGGAAAAATGACAAATTATCCTTATTGAGGATGTCATTAAGTGGTGAAAAAAATATTTGTCACGCTATTCCTTTATACAGTGTTTTCATGAAATATTACTACACTTATGAAAAAAATTTGAAGAAATTCTACCGTGAGGATCATGGGGAAATTCCCCTCCCTTTTCACGAAAAAGTGCAAACATGGCAAAATATCTTTAATAAAGGCGTCATTGATTGACGAAAAAACATTTGTCACGCTATTCCTTTTAACGGTATGTTCAAAATATATTTCTACATCTATGAATAAAATTTAAAGAAATTCTACCGTGCGGATCATGGGGAAATTCCCCTCTCTTTTCATGAAAAAGAGCTAAAATAGCAACATATCTATAATAAGGGCGTCATTAATTAAAGAAAAAATTATTTGTCACGCTATTTCCCTTTACAGTATGTTTATAACATATTTCTACACCTATGGAACCTCCTTTGGAAAAAATAGCTCAGCATTATTCATATATTATGCTGAGTATATTTTGAAGAACATTGAAATTAACAAGGCTACTTTTTTACAAACATGAAATTTCCCCCTTTTACACAGAACGATTCAAAACTTGTTCTAACAACTAACATATAAAGTTCATAATAAAACGACTTCTTTTTACGCATAATATTTATTATTTGCAAGATCTACATAAAAACGTTGAAAAAATGTTGAAAAAACATTGACCAATAATGCCAAAAAAAAAATCTTAAGGATTTAGATTCTTTATAATATTTTTGAGAATTCCTGTGTAATTTTTCAGGATACCATGGATGGTTAGAAAAGTCCTGGCTTTACGATTCGACCAATCCAAATCAAAGTGTTTTAGATTGAGCGGCGGATATGCGTTTATCAATCGTACTCCAGTAAATGGCTAGAATTAAAGACATAGTCCCATTCTATAGCGGGAATTCTTTTATGTTCTCAAATTTGCCTCTGGCGAAATTTCTGGGTCGCTTTCTATTGTACTGACATACATGCAAGACTCATCTCAAATGGGTAGGCCTATAAAAAATACGTTTATACTACTGCCCAAGCTGAATCGCTTGCTTCCAACCTTACTCAGAGTTAATTTCTGTAGAAAAGTAATGATCTTTCACTGAAAGTCGTACTTACAACAAGGGCTGGTCAATTCGAGTCGGTGATTCGAATCGATTCGAAGCACAATTTATTCGAATCAGTCGTGAATCAATTATAGAAACAAAAACTTGTTAAGTGAACTAGGATTTTCATTTTTAACAACGAAATGCAATCGATTTAGGTCAAATTAGACTAAAATCGATTATATTTCGTCATTAAAATATGAAAGTGGTTCCTCTTAGTGTGAATTGAAAATACGCTACAAATTATAAATTTCTTTATTTTCACAATGTTATAACAGTACAAGTTATAATAGTAAAAATGGGATATTTGTTATTTGCAAAGAATTAGTGATTCGATCCGATTCGAAAAAATTATTCGAATCAGATTCGAATTCCAAGTGATTCGGTTTTGCCCAGCCCTACTTACAGTACCGGATGTCACGCTGAGAAAGGAACTACTAACGACTACTTACAAGCACAAAATATTCAATTTGGGCATTTGGAGACTCAGTTTAACAAAACAATTTTCAGGTCGTCATGTTTACACTTTTTGTGGAATTTGAAAAAACTATAAAGGTGCTTCCATTGTAGCAAGTCTCTAATGTTTTGATACACAAGCCGGACACTTCCATACTATATCGACGATATCTGCAACATCGCCATCGTAGCAGCTTGCGTGGTACCATCTCGGACACATATCGCATCCAACCTAAAATAATATTATGAGATAATGAAATCTATAGCAAACTGGGTTCGTTAAAGAAAGCTTAATATCTCACCCATTCCCCGGGAGTTTTTTCCCCACAATAACTGCAGTATGATGTTAGACAATCCAAAATTTCAAAAAAGAAGATATGTAAATCCAATCAAGCCATTCATTTTTAGGAAAGATTTTTTGTTACAATTAAACCCCTAAAAGCTCCATTTAATAGCAAGCACGCACTATTCCGTCAAACTGCCCTGTTGCTGTTCACCTCTTGTATCAAATTCATCATACATGCTTGCCGTAAGCTTACGCCACTTTCGGGCTTTTTAGAATGAAATTTAATAAACAAAATGCGATGCAGACATGGAACTTCTGTAAGAAAATGGTCCCAATGTCAAGACAAAATAAATCAAAAAGCGATAAAAGTTTTACATTGAATGCCTCCCCAAAGGCTCCTAAAATAACAAATCTTTGTCTTGTTTCTGTTTTATATAATACTATCTGGTACAGTTCTTCCCAATATTTTGGCGCACTCGCGCCGGTAAAATGATAAAAATCGTTTTATGAATTGATGTCATTTTTGTTTTTATCTAAGCGAAGGCCGAATGCAAAAATTCTATATCAAAAACAATAAAAACTTCAAAGCCAATGTATCCGTTCGCCGGTGAATTTCTTATAGATATCAGAAATCTTAATTGAGCGGGTAACTGACAAAAGATGAGTGCTGGTTGATCTATGCTCATGTAAAACTTGGTTCACGATCTAACGTAACATAAACCAACAGAACCTTTTTATAGTACAATAATTTTAAAATGAGTGCTTTTTTATTTATTTTTCCATATGTGAAATTGTATATCATTGCAACACAACCCTGAAATAATGTATTATTTACTTACTACTATCCTCACAGAGAAATTTTATGAATGGGAATTAAATCATTAATATGTAAGTAAAATAACGAAACAAGAAAGCGAAAATTATTATATCGAGCATATGAATGAATGGACTTGAACGCTGTCTTGGTATTATATTGGGTTTATTCCTCTCAGAACTTTGTCAAATCAGTGTCAAAGTCCATCTTTACACTCTTTTTTATCTATCCAATGATATATGTATGTTCGAGAAAGCCATTAACAGAGCGCGATCAAGTTGCACACTGATTTTTATAACAATTGCCTATAGCCTTCAAAGTTATGTCATTGAAAATACTTCTTCTGGCATTTGCGAATTCGAAAGGACCCACAGCGCCTTATGCAAGTAACATATCTGGGGTCCGTCCGTACTCACGAAACTTCGCTAATAAACGCGTTTAAGAGCTTTCAAATGCATTCGAGGTTCGCATAAAGTCGCTAAAAGTGACGTTTTTGTATAGACGTGTGTGTGACGTAATAATGCCATGAAATCGGAGAAATATAATTAATCGCAAGGCCGAAAACAATATTAAAACTCTCAGTACAATTACGGGAGGCAAGTATACAACGTAGCATTGCGATGCTCATGGAAGTAACTGCCAACAACCGTATTATCTTAAGTCAGCATCATCGTCCTTGAGTTGACAGGAACTTTTTTTTTTGATAGTATATTTTCCAGGATCTTGAAAATTTATAAAACTGTTCAGGGAATACGGGGGGAGAAGTATTGACGTGCTGTTGTGAGTTTTCCCAAGCTTGACCCAGTAATAAAAAACATCAAAAGATGAACACTCTTTATTGCAAGAACTCGCATGCATTTGAATACATTGACGTTGAAACTACAAACATCTTCCAACGGCATTCTAGTTTGTAGCTCTCGGTCGGAGCACGATGCAACTTCTACAAGTCTAGCTGATTTCTCTCCATATAAAATAGTAGCTTTTATAAAGTGAAAGGCATGAAAGGAACTTCTAAATATGCGGTGACAATGAATGACAATATGGTGACGCGTGAAAGTTAA
This sequence comes from Styela plicata, assembly GCA_963675895.2. Taxonomy (NCBI): domain Eukaryota; kingdom Metazoa; phylum Chordata; class Ascidiacea; order Stolidobranchia; family Styelidae; genus Styela; species Styela plicata. The sequence goes on along the minus strand of OZ023143.1, from coordinate 11,592,074 downwards.
ATAGCGAGAATGACATTACGTCATTCGCAGCAAACTTCCACTCGCCCCACCTTTTTAGGAGAAGTTTGACTAAAAACATACTTTGGCAGGATCTGGCGAATAAATAGATGTCCATTTCGCGATATCATTTTTTTATGTAAAATAGATAGAATTATTGAACTCTATTGTATCCTAATAAAGTTTCATTGGACCTTACAATAAAAGATATATAAAAAAAAAAATCCGAATTCCTGAGGTATCAATATTGTCACCTCTTCAGTCGCTTCCGCGCCGTCGAATAGAATAGAGCTTTGTATTTTTTTCCCATTTTTTTTGTGAGATCTGGCATCGAATTTTCTTCGCTTGTTTGTTTGTTTGTCATTGCGTGCCGTTTTCGGTCCCTTTTGCAATTAAGCTGCATTAACTGGATATATTTACTTCACCGATTTGCACATCGAATGTATGTGAGTTTGTGCAATATTTATCTTTCGATGTTTTATTAATGGGACGAGTGACAAACGCCAACACTTGTTTTGAGAATCCCTGCATAATCCTAAAAAATATATACGGCATTCAGAATTTAGCATACACTATGACAAAAAATCCAACAAAGCAACCGGTCTCTGACAGTAATTTTACTTGACGGTATTGAAAAAAATTCAAAATCAACTCTTTGGGTCAACACGACAGTTTTGACAGCAATGACGACAGTTTTGAAACCAAAATATCAATTTTGTTAAAAAATTTTCTTAGACAGGTATTTTATTCCAATGTGTTATTCCATTTGGATGTAACCCTGGTGTGTTTGTGTCTTCCGAATTCAATGTTAGTTTGGCTTATGAATACTGGATTTTAAAGGGCATCTACTGCTGCTTCTTTGCCGCCTGAAAAAGACACCTAAAATGGAATAGACTAGTATATATCAAAACTTCAACGGAATTACAATTATAATACACGGTATGGTAGGTATGTATAACGCATGTGCAATTTCACAATTAAGAGTTTGAACAAACTATAGTTGGAGTTGGTATTTATATTGTGGCATTCTTGTATGGCGTATTTATCACAAAACCTCTTAACGTCTAATCATTTGGTCCCAAATTAACAACACAATTTACGGCAAAAATTCGCCCATTTGTTATCAATCGACAATCAAAATTGTAGATAGGCTTACATTTTAGCACTTTTTATAAGGTATCTGTGGCATGGGCCATATTCAGGCCGATTCACGCCGAGTACGTCAATAATTTGAAGAGCTCTGTATTCTGTATTGCTCCGACAAGAGGTTCGGTGTCATCCGGAGAGTATTGTCATTTTGCATGATAACTCGGCCGCTTTTATTTATAATTTTAATATACGATTGGAATCTAATACTTGATTGAGAAGACAGCAGATAAAAGACAGGCAACATATTGAAAACCTTGTTATCGATCACACACAAAACAGCATAAGATATAGAAAGTAAAGAAGGATATTTTCCTGGCATTTACTGAAACAAAACAAACTTGAATGAAACCGCTCATAGTTCAATGACATGCATTTGTCTTTCATTTTTCTATGATTCTCATGGCAGAATTTCTTCAAATTTTTCTTAAAAGTGTATAATTGTATTAAAAATCCTGAAAGGTAAAATCGTGACAAGCAATATTTTAACCTATTAAAGACGTTTTAATAAAATGCTTAAAATGGTTCATCATTATTAGGATTATTTTGTCATTTTTGCACTTTTTCATGAAAAGTGAGGGGAATTTCCCCATGATCCGCACGGTAGAATTTCTTCAAATTTTTTTCATAAGTGTGGAGATATATTTTTAACATACTGTAAAAAAGAATAGCGTGACAAATATTATTTTCCTCACTTAATGACGTCCTCATTCAGGATAATTTGTCATTTTTTCATATTTTCGTGAAAAGGGAGGGGAATTTCCCCATGATCCGCACGGTAGAATTTTTTTAATTTTTTTTCATAGATATAGAAATATATTTTGAACATACTGAATAAAGGAATAGCGTGACAAATATTTTTTTCGTTAATTAATGACGCCCTTATTGTAGATATTTCGCTATTTTTGCACATTTTCATGAAAAGGGAGGGGAATTTCCCCATGATCCGCACGGTAGAATTTTTTTAAATTTTTTTCATAGATATAGAAATATATTTTGAACATACTGTATAAAGGAATAACGTGACAAATATTTTTTTCGTTAATTAATGACACCCTTATTGGAGATATTTTGCTATTTTTGCACTTTTTCGTAAAAAGGGAGGGGAATTTCCCCATGATCCACACGGTAGAATTTCCTCAATTTTTTTTCATAGATGTACAAATATATTCTGAACATACTGTTGAAAGGAGTAGCGTGACAAATGTTTTTTTCGACAATTGATGACGTCTATAATAAACATATTTTGCCATTTTTGGACTTTTTCATGAAAAGGGAGGGAAATTTCCCCATGATCCGCACGGTAGAATTTTTTAAAATTTTTTTCATAGATATAGAAATATATTTTGAACATACTGTATAAAGAATAGCGTGACAAATATTTTTTTCGTTAATTAATGACGCCCTTATTGGAGATATTTTGCTATTTTTGCACTTTTTCATGAAAAGGGAGGGGAATTTCCCCGTGATCTGCACGGTAGAATTTTTTTAAATATTTTTCATAGATATAGAAATATATTTTGAACATACTGTATAAAGGAATAGCGTGACAAATATTTTTTTCGTTAATTAATGACGCCCTTATTGTAGATATTTTGCTATTTTTGCACTTTTTCATGAAAAGGGAGGGGAATTTCCCCATGATCCGCACGGTAGAATTTTTTTAAATTCTTTTCATAGATATAGAAATATATTTTGAACATACTGTATAAAGGAATAGCGTGACAAAAATTTTTTTCGTTATTTAATGACGCCCTTATTGTAGATATTTTGCTATTTTTGCACTTTTTCATGAAAAAGGAGGGGGAATTTCCCCATGATCCGCACGGTAGAATTTTTTTAAATTTTTTTTATAGATATAGAAATATATTTTGAACATACTGTATAAAGGAATAGCGTGACAAAATATTTTTTTTTCGTTATTTAATGACGCCCCTTATTGTAGATATTTTGCTATTTTTGCACTTTTTCATGAAAAGGGAGGGGAATTTCCCCATGATCCGCATGGTAGAATTTTTTTAAAAATTTTTTTTATAGATATAGAAATATATTTTGAACATACTGTATAAAGGAATAGCGTGACAAATATTTTTTTTCGTTAATTAATGACGCCCTTATTGGAGATATTTTGCTATTTTTTGCACTTTTTCATGAAAAGGGAGGGGAATTTCCCCATGATCCGCACGGTAGAATTTTTTTAAATTTTTTTTCATAGATATAGAAATATATTTTGAACATACTGTATAAAGGAATAGCGTGACAAATATTTTTTTCGTTAATTAATGACACCCTTATTGAAGATATTTTGCTATTTTTGCACTTTTTCGTGAAAAGGGAGGGGAATTTCCCCATGATCCGCACGGTAGAATTTCCTCAAATTTTTTTCATAGATGTAGAAATATATTCTGAACATACTGTTGAAAGGAGTAGCGTGACAAATGTTTTTTTCGACAATTGATGACGTCTATAATAAACATATTTTGCCATTTTTGGACTTTTTCATGAAAAGGGAGGGAAATTTCCCCATGATCCGCACGGTAGAATTTTTTAAAATTTTTTTCATAGATATAGAAATATATTTTGAACATACTGTATAAAGAATAGCGTGACAAATATTTTTTTCGTTAATTAATGACGCCCTTATTGGAGATATTTTGCTATTTTTGCACTTTTTCATGAAAAGGGAGGGGAATTTCCCCATGATCTGCACGGTAGAATTTTTTTAAATATTTTTCATAGATATAGAAATATATTTTGAACATACTGTATAAAGGAATAGCGTGACAAATATTTTTTTCGTTAATTAATGACGCCCTTATTGTAGATATTTTGCTATTTTTGCACTTTTTCATGAAAAGGGAGGGGAATTTCCCCATGATCCGCACGGTAGAATTTTTTTTAAATTCTTTTCATAGATATAGAAATATATTTTGAACATACTGTATAAAGGAATAGCGTGACAAAAATTTTTTTCGTTATTTAATGACGCCCTTATTGTAGATATTTTGCTATTTTTGCACTTTTTCATGAAAAGGGAGGGGAATTTCCCCATGATCCGCACGGTAGAATTTTTTTAAATATTTTTTATAGATATAGAAATATATTTTGAACATACCGTATAAAGGAATAGCATGACAAATATTTTTTTCGTTAATTAATGACGCCCTTATTGGAGATATTTTGCTATTTTTGCACTTTTTCATGAAAAGGGAGGGGAATTTCCCCATGATCCGCACGGTAGAATTTTTTTAAATTTTTTTCATAGATATAGAAATATATTTTGAACATACTGTATAAAGGAATAGCGTGACAAATATTTTTTTCGTTAATTAATGACACCCTTATTGAAGATATTTTGCTATTTTTGCACTTTTTCGTGAAAAGGGAGGGGAATTTCCCCATGATCCGCACGGTAGAATTTCCTCAAATTTTTTTCATAGATGTAGAAATATATTCTGAACATACTGTTGAAAGGAGTAGCGTGACAAATGTTTTTTTCGACAATTGATGACGTCTATATTAAACATATTTTGCCATTTTTGGACTTTTTCATGAAAAGGGAGGGGAATTTCCCCATGATCCGCACGGTAGAATTTTTTTTAATTTCTTTCATAGATATAGAAATATATTTTGAACATACTGTATAAAGGAATAGCGTGACAAATATTTTTTTCGTTAATTAATGACGCCCTTATTGGAGATATTTTGCTATTTTTGCACTTTTTCATGAAAAGGGAGGGGAATTTCCCCATGATCCGCACGGGTAGAATTTTTTTTAAATTTTTTTTATAGATATATAGAAATATATATTTTGAACATACTGTATAAAGGAATAGCGTGACAAATATTTTTTTCGTTAATTAATGACGCCCTTATTGGAGATATTTTGCTATTTTTGCACTTTTTCATGAAAAGGGAGGGGAATTTCCCCATGATCCGCACGGTAGAATTTTTTTAAAGTTTTTTCATAGATATAGAAATATATTTTGAACATACTGTATAAAGGAATAGCGTGACAAATATTTTTTTCGTTAATTAATGACACCCTTATTGAAGATATTTTGCTATTTTTGCACTTTTTCGTGAAAAGGGAGGGGAATTTCCCCATGATCCGCACGGTAGAATTTCCTCAAATTTTTTTCATAGATGTAGAAATATATTCTGAACATACTGTTGAAAGGAGTAGCGTGACAAATGTTTTTTTCGACAATTGATGACGTCTATAATAAACATATTTTGCCATTTTTGGACTTTTTCATGAAAAGGGAGGGGAATTTCCCCATGATCCGCACGGTAGAATTTTTTTAAATTTTTTTCATAGATATAGAAATATATTTTGAACATACTGTATAAAGGAATAACGTGACAAATATTTTTTTCGTTAATTAATGACGCCCTTATTGGAGATATTTTGCTATTTTTGCACTTTTTCATGAAAAGGGAGGGGAATTTCCCCATGATCCGCACGGTAGAATTTTTTTAAATACTTTTTATAGATATAGAAATATATTTTGAACATACTGTATAAAGGAATAGCGTGACAAATATTTTTTTCGTTATTTAATGACGTCCTTATTGTAGATATTTTGCTATTTTTGCACTTTTTCATGAAAAGGGAGGGGAATTTCTCCATGATCCGCACGGTAGAATTTTTTTAAATTTTTTTCATAGATATAGAAATATATTTTGAACATACTGTATAAAGGAATAGCGTGACAAATATTTTTTTCGTTAATTAATGACGCCCTTATTGGAGATATTTTGCTATTTTTGCACTTTTTCATGAAAAGGGGAGGGGAATTTCCCCATGATCCGCACGGTAGATTTTTCTTCAAATTTCTTTCATAAGTGTAGTAATATTTCATGAATATACTGTATAAAGGAATAGCGTGACAAATATTTTTTTCATCACTTAATGACGTCCTCAATAAGGATAATTTGTCATTTTTTCATATTTTCGTGAAAAGGGAGGGGAATTTCCCCATGATCCGCACGGTAGAATTTTTTTAAATTTTTTTCATAGATATAGAAATATATTTTGAACATACTGTATAAAGGAATAGCGTGACAAATATTTTTTTCGTTAATTAATGACGCCTTATTGTAGATATTTTGCCTATTTTTGCACTTTTTCATGAAAAGGGAGAGGAATTTCCCCATGATCCGCACGGTAGAATTTCTTCAACTTTTTCCCTCGGCGTACAAGTATGGTTTGAACACGCTAGTCAAAAACATGTCGTGACAAACAAATATTTCGCTATTTTGAATGAGTATTTATGACTCGCCGAAGGCGGTTATAGTAATTGAAAAATCGGTAACTGTCTGCTGGAAGTGTCTGCTAGCTTTATACAGGTCAAGGTAGGCTAGGTATACAGCATAGGCATATACTGTGTAGAAGAGTTTGCAAGCGCCGTTCTGTAACCCTTACTAACTCGAGTCTGGAAATGGCGGATGATGATGAACTCAATCTGCCTCGTGCAGCTGTTAACAAACTGATTAAAGAAACACTCCCCCAGGTAAATCTATAACGTTAAAAGTTAACGTTAACTAGATTATTTCGCAATTGCATAAAAATGTCAAAATAGTTTGGTTTCCGGGTTTGCATACCCTGTACCGTACCGTACATTGGTTCGTAAAGACGTTTGAAAGGGATATTTCGAATTTTAATATATTTTATGTCTTCCATTAGATTTTAGACCACTGATAAGTTGAATGACATAGATTGGGAAAGATTTAATTCGAAATAATATGATTTAAAATTCGATTTTGGAGTACATTTATTTGGATGTGCGAGCGGTAATGAGTACCGGTAGCAAGATATTAACACCCGAAGATCCTTTTTTTACTGTTTTATTCTCACTTTTAGGTTCGAGTGTCGAATGAGTCAAGAGAGTTAATTGTTCAATGTTGCAATGAATTTATACATTTATTGTCATCGGAAGCAAATGAAATATGTAATAAGAATGCAAAGAAAACAATCACACCAGAACATGTATTGGAAGGTAAAATGATTTTTGAAAATCTTGGTCATTTGAAAAAATCTTATGGTATTCGAATCTGGTAAATTGGGCCAGTTTTATATAAGTTGGACAGATATGCTTATGTTAAGAGCCTCAAAACCTTACTGCCGTTCTATGCCGGTAAGGCATTTTTCATCTGTGGCTCATGCTCGACAAAATAAAAAATTTTTATTCATTACTTTAAAAATTTCACTTAGATTATGATCCTGCTGTCAAAGAAATTTTACTGACTTAATGCTCTATTCCTGATTACCTGTAGTTTTATCACTATCAGGGGCAGACACATCTCACTGCGCTCTATTATAGTGGTTCATTCATGTCTTGAATGTTTATCACTTATAATGCAGATACTTTATATACACTGCAGTATAATTAGCTGTCATTCCTTTCTTTTGGGTGATTTTTAATTATTGCTTGGAGTGGATTTCAGTAAAAATATACGTACACGAATCATAAATTTTTTAACATTCTCCAAAAAAACTGACTGTTTGCTAATCCATCTTTTCAGCCCTAAATACTCTGGGATTTGGTTCGTACACTCAAGAATGTAAAGAAGTTCTCGAAGAATGCAAACATGTAGCGTTAAAGAAAAGAAGAGGAAGTAGTCGATTAGAAAATTTAGGAATTCCAGAAGAAGAATTATTACGTCAACAGCAAGAATTATTTGCAAAGGTATTTGGACAAATAATATGATGGAACAATTTGAGCCAGAAGAAAGATTTTATAATTGGGGTTGTTCTTTCTAATTATATGTATTTACTTTTGTATACCAAATATTTTTATATATTGCCCTCGTTTGACATTTTCAATCGAAAAATAAACATTTGGCACAGATGGAACACTTATTGATAGATTTTTCTTGTCTGGTCAGGTTATTGAAAATTGAACGATTTCGATGGAAAAATTCTATAAATATTGACAATAGCAGCATTATTTAATTAGAGTATTGGACACGATTTGAATCTATCAACTCCAAAAAATTTTATTAATGTGAAATCTCATATCATTTTCAGGCAAGACAAGAACAATTAGAACAAGAACAGCAAGAATGGTTACAAATGCAACAACACATGCAACTTCAACAACAACAATCAGGAGGACAACCCATGATGATGGTGCCTGGTGGAGAAATGATGGATCCTTCACAAATCGAACCTCAAAATTCTGCTTCGACCAGTGAATGAACAAGTTGATTTGGTGAAACGTGAATGAAGATGTCGCGTTGCACTTGATATTCCATAACTAAATTATTAAAGCAGAATGGGGTCAGACAGATCTTTTTATGCCCACAGTTGGGGATGCCAGAAGCACGGAGTAACTGCCTCATCCATCCTCGCCAACTAGGCATTAGCGATCAGCTAGTGTCTCTTTCAATCTTACAAAGTACAGTAAAATAGGGTTTTCGGGCCATAAATATTCCAATTTGTTTATTCACTTCCAGCAGACATCAAGTATTTTTCATCAAACGTATGTATGGGTTATCACTTTGTTGATGCGCTTTAAAGCTATCTTCATAAATGAATTTTATTTCGGGCCGGACCTTTTTGTTGAGACTATGGAGATAAAATCCTGACGAATGTTTTCTTTGACATTTTGTCGGTCGATATATTTTTGCTGTGATCATGTGCTGTTTTAGATTGACTTTTTGTTAGCAACAGGCTAACTTAACTGGCTCTTATGGTGTGTGTAATGGTCGACAAACGAGGCCTAAATTGCAATATTATTGTTTTTTTATTTTAAATACTCCAATATGGCTTGAAATGAAAAGATGTTTTGAAGATTGTGCATGCGTTGACACAACCAGGTGTCTTCTTGTTGGGGTGTTCTGAAAGCACTTGGAAATTCCTTGTTGGCTCTAATAAAATAATGTATCAAGTGGCTTTCTCTCTTGGCATGTGAATATTGGTTTCCTGTATGGAGGTTTTATGATTGTGCAATCTTAATATAATTACCAAGTTCAATTGGTGTGCATCATTAACCTGTGCAGAACCTTGTGAAGGGGGGTTTGAGGTTAAATTATATATCTAATATCTATTCTGCGGAAGACACTCTCAATTGGAGATTTCTTTCTACAAGTCTCTTCGATCAGATGTGTTGACAATCGATTGCTAACATCAGGGCATACACAAGAGCCACAGGATAGCTAAATATCAAACTGGTTCTGTTTCTTATAGAATTTCCTTCCGGATGCTTAGAGGACGCTAAACATTACTGTTTGGAAATGCAATAACCATTCCAGAGATTTTGGCATTAGTTTGAAGACTTTGGTGGCGAATAAACACACTTTCAACCTGAATATATTTTATATTTACCTGGCATTGCCACCAAAACAAATATATCACACTGAACTTTAAACATAAATTCATAGTCAATGGCACTAGCAAATGTAGATTCCAACCAACCACATACAGCAGAGACACCAAAATTAGTTCATTAATTCCCACACTAGACTCGGCAAACAGAACATTGTTACAAACTTACCTCTGTTGTGCAATGTGGCAAATTATATATAGAAAGACGTCTAGTCACAAACCCTTTTTTCGAAATGCTTTATTTACTATCAGTCGCTGGATCACGCTGCCCGGGCACAGTACATTACTTAACTAGTGGCTTATGTTTAACAAATCGAAATGCCATATTGGGATAATGAAATGTTATCAAACTTATTAAAGTCAAGAACATGAGTAACATGATCTCTAAAGGTCATAGCCTAACTTCTTCATACAAAACAATATAACAGCGAATATTTATTCGCTGTTATATAAGTCATATCTTGGTGTGTCTAAAGAAGTTAAGATAGGACCCAACGAAAGTATACTTGTAATTTTGTGGAAAGAGACCATGTTATTTCCTGTTCTTGACTTAGATCTCATTCAAGAATCCTTGTGGCCATCAGCCAAATACAAATGCGAAATTGCAAGTAAACAAGGAAGGTTTGACAGTTCACTAAACAATACCTCGGAATCGAAACATATTAAAATGGATAACGATATATTATGTGTGTTTTCTGTTTAAGTAAAACCATGAAAATTCACAATAGCAGCTAATCTAAGAAGTATTGTTAAAGCATATTTTGTCAAATATGGGTAACAGATAGATCACATTTACAAGTTGCTCGTTCCATCTGTGATTCATACTTCAAAATATGAAATTCACGATTGGCCAGATACATTCGCAATGGAATTACTTTATTGCACTTTCTTTTATTGAAATTCACTCTTGAGCAAGGCCGGGGGCACTGCCAAAAAGGAACCAACTCACGGCCACCTTATAACAAAGAGGCACTTTAAATGGTTTAGTACTAGCAACTGCACTCTGAACATCCCAAATGGAATTGAACCTACATGGTAAAGTGCAGTGAGTGGTATCTGCCCCGGGCAATGGTAATCTATTTACCACTTTTCATCACAATGTGATTCGAATAGCAGCTCTTGAAATAAAAGGTATTATGAATGTAAGGGTCGTTTATACAGACTGCCTTTTTTCTGCAGCATAATCATGAATGAAATCTAGATTCACTGTTTACAACATGAATATTTCCAATGCACATTGAAGTAATAGGAACATATACTGATTAAAGATTTGATTTCATGTAGAGTCTGGTTGTAATTACTGTAGGATTTACGTCAGATTTATTTATATTTACGTAATTCTGTATATATTAACATGCAAATTTTTGCACGATATGTGCCTTAACTTAAGCGAGCGAAAGAACCGATATTGGAGCAATTTAAAAAAAGGTCCATATAGCTTAATTAAGTAATTCCACCACCAATGCGTAACTCCGCTATACTGTAATTTCAGTCCAGTTTATTTTGAAACTTTGGTCTCAAATTCATACTCTGCAGTGCGATTTAGACTGAAAAATGTTTCGACTGAATTTTGCTACCTGAAATTACAGGTATTTTGATTCCGTTACTATCTTGTCCAAGCATCAATGCAAAACTGACGTTGTGTAGAAAAATTAAATGAAGCCGAGAAATCAAGAAAAATATTTACAACTTCTGCTATTGCAAGAAATGTCCTACATGTAGGAAGTAGTTGCCGATTATACATTTTGCATAGGTGCTTCTGTAGTAGTTGTCGATGGTTAGACCCTTTCTGATGCTTCCGGCCTAGCTCAGAATAGATTTTCAATAAAAAAATATTCTGATTCTGAGTATTGGATATATTTAATTCTAATCATGTTTTATCGAGCTTGGTCAACTGATGGTCTGTGCCTTATTGGCACAGAGCATCTGTGGCCAATGCCTGATTAAAACATACACCGCACAAGGCATCCTTGACTGCATAGGTTAAATAATATGATCCTATATTTTGGCGAGTCTTCCACGACCAAACAAAAATCGCATTGTTCGATCAACGAGGAAAGCACATACGAAATCAGCAGCAACAACTTGTAGAATGATCATTCGAAACTGAACAGAGAGAATGAAATTTATTAGACTCGGCAAGAATAGCGAGGATTTACGATCCCACGCAAAGGTTGTGACTAATTCAATATTAATATAATCTCTCAGATCTTCTATTTTATGTAGACTTTGCTCAAATCTAAAATCTTGAAACGTTATTTTGAAAACCAAATGAGTTTTAAATATCATTTGAAGTGAAGTCACTCACATTAAGTTCCAGAGTGAGTTTTTTTTTTCATAGTCACTCATTTTTGAGTAGACCACCTTTTCATGGCACTGTGGCATTATTCACCTTGCAGATGGACAAGGTTAATGTCGGTGGAAAAACAAAAAATTTCCGGTTCAGCCATGTCTACCCAAGTTAATAGACCCTGGTTGGAGTGGTGAGTATGGATAAAGATGAGACTAGAACAAAATTTTCAATCTGCGATGCCAACATGATACATATTAGGCCATCACACTATTTTTAACTATTGCATTTTTCATACATATGTGATGGCTTGAACAGTCCAAGAAAGAACATTTTAAAACTGAAAAATGTGATTGGATTGAACTAGGATAAAAAATTGAAAAATGTAAATAACATAAATATTCACTATTTTCAAAATGTGAAGCAATTTATTGATTTCGCTGTCTGAGTTAAACTGAGTTAAACATTGTTTGGCGAATTAGGAATCAAACAAATTTGACAGCCCTAGTTGACTGATCGAAATGAAACGCATATAAAATCTTTACATACCTCAGGGTCGACGTCAATAATTTGGAACTGAGAATTGATGTCTGGCAAGGCTCCTGTGATCAGGCAAATCAAGAATGTTCCTGATCCTACTAAACTGTATAACAGTGCTTTGTTTTCAAATAAACTCTCCATGAAAGGATGACCCTGAAAATATGAACACGATGTTACTGATAACAACACGCAGGTCCTTTTGAATAAGAGAATTTTTTTTGGATTATATTTTTATTTTTTTTGTGGGGTCTCTCGTATGATGCGTTTGGCCGAATTTAGCAATATTTATGTGTATATATATATATACTTTGTTGAGGTAAGCAAACTCCATCGTAATTTACTAAAATTACTTTTAAGGCAGTTTGTCATCAATGGTCGTGTGGATCATCCCAATAAGTCCATCTATATTTTTAACTCATTAATTTTTTAAAATTTCAATATTTAATAAAACAAAATTTAAAGAATTAAGAATTCAGTGACTGTGTAATGAAAAGTTCTCAATATTATTCAATATAGATCGATTACAACAGATAAAAGCCACATACTAACAATAGAGCACCATGCTCCAGGATCCTAGTTTCAGAAGACCAATTTTCAGAACAGGTTTTTAGCAAGGTCAAAGGTCATAATTATGGGAGCTATAAATAAGAATGAAACAGAAGTTTAACAATGGAAAGAAAGTGTTCAACAAAGAAATTGTATACTTAATAATAATAAAATAATTACTAATATCAATAAACAGAATAGCAACAGGAAGGCCTTTGGCATTGGAGGTAGGAAGTTCACATTTACAGTGGAAAGCTAAGTTGACACATTTTGAATTGACGAGACGCTTTTTAAAATTTGGTATTGATGTAACCCCTGAATTTGGTAGGCTGTATTCAACAAAACATAGGAAATTTGAGGCAATCCATGATATGAAAAATCCCATAACTTACTCTATAATTTATTGCAAAAGTATTTATCTGCATAGCAAGTGAAATAATATAAACAGTTGTGTTCAATAAATTCGGCTCAAAATCAGCTTCCAGGTCAATAGGTTCTTCTCTGAAATAAAGAGTAATGTAAAACAATTAGAACATAATTATTATAAATACATAATTGGCATTGGTACTAGTGAAAAAGAGACCTATTACACCTCACCAATCTTCAATGTAAAGGCATGTCCCAAAAAAACAACAAATAAGATGTTCTCATTCACAATATACTTGAGTGTCCGAGTGGAAAGATGATGTTATTCTGTCTTCATATGGTTAGACTCAAACATTTAATGTCATGACTATTATTTAGCAGACAAGATCCACTCAACAAAAACATTGATACCATTTAACACAATGATGGTGACATCAAAATCTAAAAATATTTCTAGAATTTGAACTATTTAAAAAAAAACTTACTTCGGGTCAAGTTCCTTTGCTGTTTTAACCAGAAATATAAGTGAAACGAAGTGAATTGCGAATTGTCCTATTACCGTTAATATTGTGTAGACATTAAATATATTTGGTAGAGGACGTTGTTCTGACAACACTTTCAGTGGCTGAAAATAGAGAAAATCAAAATCAGTTGAAAAAACATCTACACAGCCAAGTGCTTTAGCATAGCACAAAAAAAACGATCAAGTATCGTTGCTACAATTTTATGATTTCAAAATAGGATACCACTTCATCCCGTGGAAGTGGAAAGCTGAAAGTACAGCTTAGCATGTGGTGTACTATGATGGGGTAACAACAAATATCATATTTTTTTCATATCCATTTGTCACAAGAAAATAATAAATACAATCACTTTTCTGTGTTTGAAATTTCCGAAGTCCTGGCCTTTTTCCACGATAAGTATTGGTTAGCTCACTAGGGTGGCCGGATAGCTCATTCGGTAAAGTTGTTAGGAACATGCTTCGAGTTACATATCACTGACGTCATGGGTTCAAACTCTGTTCAAACTCAAAATGAAATCATCCTCCTCCATATCCATACACACTACTAATTCGAAATACTGAAACCGAATACATAATTCTTCGAATTGATGCAGATGCATCAATTCAAAGAATTAAAAATTTCATTCAAAATGCCCAGTACTGGTTTATCATTCACTAATATAAGCATTTGGAACAAAACCGAATAAAACCTGAAAATAAATACCCACCTTGCTTCTTGAAATAAATAGGAAACATCCAGCTAAAAGTAGACCTTGTAATGTAGCTTGACCATCAGCAAATTTCACTCCGTCCAAATATAATACACTCTGACTGTATGCCAGAATTAATGCATTTAGTGCAAGAATTTTAAACATTTGTAATGTTGTTACCAGAGTACATCTTCCTTGCTTGATAATGTGACAAACTGAAAAGATAATGAAGGTTGAATGCAAAAAGGAACAAAAAAACGTTTTGTCATTTGCCACTGATGGATACAATATAATGGAAGTCCACGATGAAATATGCGAGCAGATTTTGATATGTAGCTTCACTGGGTTGATGATATCTTAGCTTAAACCAAAATAAATTCACTTTTTTTCAATATAGCATGAAACTCTTTGTATTCCAACCGTGAGGTAGTTTTGAACTGATGTGTACATTTTTGCTACTGCTAATAATATCAACTATCAATATTGTCGGGTGACTGGTCGGATTCGTTCACACATCTAGCTGCTTCCATTGAATTTGAGGATCATATGAAAACAACAATTTATGAACATTTCTAAACATTTCTGTAGACATTGATGAATTTTCTTTCCAATACCTCAACAGCTAAAACACCATAGTCAAATATTGAGCATATGCTGATGCCTGTGATATATAGTGGAAAAAATTCAATTGAAGCAGTGGTAAATGGGTATACTATCCCCCAGGGCAGATACCACTCACTGCTCTTTACCATGGCGAATCTGTTCCGTTTGGGATGTTTTTAGTTCAGAGTGCAGTTGCTAGTACTACATCTTTTAGTAGCTTATTGCTATTGAATTTCAATTAAGAAAAAAATTGATGCCACCTAGCTTAAGTAGAAATCATGATTTATGTCAAATAAGATAAAAAAGTAAACTGCAATTTCCAATTACCTGCCATTATGCTTGATAATTTATAAGTGAATGGAGAAGCAATGGAAGCATCACCAAGTTTAACAACACTTGCGTCTTGTTCCATTTCACCCATCATTTCCTGAAGTTTCTTTTTTCTACGTTCGAGTTCTTCTTGCCTTTGTTGCATCCTGATTAAAAAAAATATAGATCTGAATTCGGAATTTCATTCCTCAAGAACAAGGATACGCATTGAAGAACACTCAGAAATTTGTAATCCAACAGAATTAAAGTCGGTAGATAAATTTTCTTTCAAATGAATAATGGATCAGATATTGCAAATGAGATCTTGAGCCCTAAACTTTTTTCGAAACTTAATGGGAGGATTTAACGAGTGGTCACTGTTTGCTATTAGGAAGTTTCAAAATAAACAGAAAACGCAGTCAGATATATTATCTACACACTTTTTTGTGAAGTTTGAGTCACCGATTGATTGCGCCACCTAAGCGAGGTTTATCAGCGCCACATGCTTGGCAAATTAAGTTTTTTATGGCGTTGAATCATAGAAGTATGTGTGTGCTTTTTTTATAGCCACTTAATGGACACCCAAGTTAATGGACCCTGGGTTGAGTGGTGGACATGGATTAACGAACCAGACGTGACAGAGACTCGAACCCGAGATCTTCAATCTGTGATGCCAACATGTTTAGCCATTGGGCCATTGTGCCCACATTTTAAATCTCATTAGAGCTATAGTCCAACTGCTTGATTTTTTTAGTTTAACTGCAGAATTTAAATATATATTAAATGGCTACCAGACACTCGAAAAGAGACATTTTAATCTTCTAGAAAGATACATATATCATCAATTATTGTCCATGATTATTTAATTTTCTTTTGATGAAATCCGTTTTCTTCAGTTGTCTGGCATTGTTCTTGTCCACTCTAATATCTGGTTTACAAATTATTGGATAACAACAATAAATTAACCTGTTTTTGATTCCTCTTGGTTGTCCCTTATCGAAATTTCTTTGACGAATATTCTGTTTGTTTGGGACATTAGCAGGTTCTGGTTGTTTCCGTTGTTTTTTGTCATTACCATTGCTTGCTTGAGCTTCTTGCTGATCGGGTTTTCGTTTTGGAGCAGGTGCATTACTGAGAAGTGCCACACCTAGAAACCGAGAGAAACATGTTTGTGACAAGATACAAATATATACAATAATACACATTCAGAAATTCCAGTGCATCAGAACTCTGGATCTCCTTATCAGGATAGTCAGTTATTCTGGAGTTCTGATTAAAAAAAAATTCATTTTCTATTAATCTTAAATTGATTTATTTTGCAGTAAATACTGACTTTGCTGCAAAATAGGTGAAATGAGTCAGATATCAGTAATTTTGATTATCAGAAGGAATGTTAAAACATTCAACCCCAGTAGGTACAGGTTTTAGAATAGTCTGCATAATAGAACATATTTCCTGCGTGTCGTAAGAGGCGACTAGAAGGATGCAAAAAAGTGGTAGATGGTTTGGCAATTGCCCAGGGCAGATACCACTCACTGCTCTTTACCAGGGTGGTTGAGTTCAGTTTAGGATGTTTTCCGTTTAGAGTGCAGTTGCTGGTACTATATCTTGTAGTAGCTCTTTGCTATTAGGTGGCCGTTAGCTGGTTCCTTTCAGACGCTGCTTCCGACCTTGCTCAAGAGTGAATTTCACTAAAAAAATCCATTTACATAGATAATTTCGATTGATGTTCAAACCGAACTATAAGGACAATCATAATCATCCCTGCTTTATAAAAATGGCCGAATATATTTTTTTCAGCTAGTTTGATGCAACAACGTAATATAGACAATGTACTGAAAACACTTCTATCACAGCATGGCTATATTACGATTACTGTAAAGGAATAATACCAGAAACATATTACACTCTAAAATGTATAGGAATAACCTTATCGAAATAAAAGACACCGAGACGTCGTTCGAAATATTTAAAATATCAGTTTAAATTTCACTATTTTTGCAAAAGTGTTTAAAAACTGGTATCAAACTATTATGCTGGTGACACAAAAATATTACTGGTAAGGGATCAAATTTCCAATGTTGGGACTTATTTTTAACCTTTGAACGAGTAATGGCTACCTAGTTTTTTCTTAAAATGTCATGATATATCGAATTTTACACAAAACGAGGTAAAGTAATACTAGGTAACCTCTTTATACTTACTAGGTTATACTAGGTGGTACCGTACTTTGATTAAGAACCAAGTAAACTAATTAAATATTTTTTGGCCGCATTTAATACATTTTTAATATATTTGACGATTAAAATCACCAAATGGACAATTTCATGAGCTTTTTTATAATGAAATTATGATCAACTATGTTTTTTATACCAGATGCCTAGTTTTTAACCAGTCACCTAGTTCAACGATAGGTAAATTTACCTATTTTATCTAGTAAATTTACTTGGTAAAACTGTTTACTGTGGAGTCACTGTTCAGAGAAAACCTGGTAAAAGCTAACTAGGTAAGTTAAATATTTGTGAAAATAGGTAAAAATATTTTGAAAATAAAGTCTTTAAACTATTAAGTATAGTAGAATTGCCAACACTCTCTTTGAACTCCTCAATTCGAACTCGAACTGTTATGAGACAAAATAAATAGCATAATACTCACCAACATTGGCATGTTTTAAAGCGCCAACATCATTCGTACCATCACCACACATTAAAACTGTGAATCCAAGTTGTTTTAAGTTTGTAACTACCTGTTGAAATAATGAAAAGGGGCTTATGACCTGGATTGGATATATCTTGAGTGTAAAGGATGCACATAGCAATTTTGTAATAGCTTAACAAGAATTCATAGAAAAATATAATTCAACATTTAGTGGGCGTGATGGCCTAGTGGTTAATCATGTTGGCACTGCAGGTTGAAGATCTCGGGTTCGAGTTCCGGCGAAATCCGGCTCGCTTATCCATGCCCACCCACTCAACCCAGGATGTAATAACTTGGGTGGGCCGAACAGGAAACGATCATATGTTTGCAACAATAGTAACCCTGTCCGTGGCCGCTGTTGCAGGGCCTATTCAGAGTGACATAGACTTGTTCTCATTGTATGTGTATACTCTAAAAATATCTTTTCCTTGACGAAATCAAGGAAATAATCAAAGAAATTGCATTGTTCATTATTGAGTATTGTGTAGGATTTGTTGAACTACTGATATTTTGATCACCTTAATTATCCCACAAACATTCAATTTTCCTAAATATTGAAATATAGTGCTTTTGGAGTGAATTTTTTTCTGATGAAATTCATTTCCAATTTGCGTTTAAGCCACAGAATGACAAAAATAAGTCATTGGATAAGTCTGCCTGTATGAGCGAAAAAATAATGATATCACTAGCAATAGGAATTTAAATTGTTAAGCATGTACCACAGATGGACCACACCCGGGTGACAGAATCTTGCTTTTCATTCGGGTGTCTGAAATGTTCTGCCATTTTTTCCAGATGAGCAAAAAGCTTTAAAACCATCAATACTGCTATGAAATAGCAGTATTGACGTTTTTAACCTTTTTTACGGTTTGGTCGCTACCAGACACTTGGAAAAAGACTTTGTAACCCAGTAAGAGATTTATCATAAAAGACCTCACAACTTTTCACAGACATGTGAAGAAGATGTCTTGTTGTTCAGTAAATACAGTTTGTATACATACTTGTTCCTTCTGTTTTGGACTCACTCTTGCAAACACTCGAATTCCTGGTAGAACTTGTTTCAAGAATTTCAGATTGAAAGACTCTAAGAATGTCATTCCCTGAAACAAGAAAAAGGAGTTTCAGTAATAGTGTTTGAGCTAGCAGCTTAAAATCGTGTCTCTGCTCTGACTTATAAAAATTTAAGCAAAATAATAACATACTTCAAATTCTACATAACATTTTCTATCATTACTCATTTGATTTGATTAGAAGATCTCTGTCCACTGCTGGTTTTCATTGTCCATAAAACTAAAAGAGTGAATTCCTCCACTATATGACTGATCATTAAGCCACAGATTTCTTCAATGTCGTGACTGCTCGGCGCTTCCCTCAAACTAAAACTGACCTTCTACATTTTTTAGCAACAAGTCTATCCTACATGTGCAGATGAGTTCTCATTGCCGCAACCATGATCAAAATATCAAATGTTTGTCACGAGTGTTTTTGAGTGTTAAAAATATTCTTGTTATTTTCTTTGGATGGACAAAAAGCTTTAAAACCATCAGCACTGCTATTTCATAGCAGTATTGATGACTTTAAACCCATTTGTACAGTTTGTTTGCTAACATTCAAACTATCAAATGTCTGTCTTTTTCTTCAGAAGGAAAAAAAAGCTTCAAAACTATCAACACTGCCATTCCATGGCAGTATTGATAATTTTTAACCTTTTTCTACAGTTTGTTTGCACTCAAATCTTAATGTTAAACATACCTCTCCAGTAATACACAAATCATATTGTCCAGCAAGAACTTTCCTCCAATTCTTAGGTTCAACTGGAAACGATTCTGTTTCATCAATAGATTTCCAATGCCAAGAATCTAAATGGAGAACATAACAAAGATGAAATATTTATCAGTAAAAATTAGTGACATGTGTGGTAGTATTTCGGTACTAAGCGATAATTTTCACAGTGTTAGTAGGTTCTATTATCTGTCTAAAATTCTGACAGAAACACAGAAAATTTGAGTATTTCACAATCGGTGATATGTTTGTTGACGAGTAAATTGTTTGCTTGCTACCCCAAGAATATGGTATTTTTAGCATATTGAGAAATTAGAGCATTCGGTTTCAGAGAAGTTTTACAATTAATATTGGATTCCCTCTCTGAATATATCTGACCAACCATGTTTTGTAAAGTATGGGATACTGATGGATCGTGCTGCTCAGGCACGGTCCATCAGTGGCTCATGCTTAACAAGATAAAATTTCTGA
Organism: Styela plicata; assembly: GCA_963675895.2. Lineage (NCBI taxonomy): Eukaryota > Metazoa > Chordata > Ascidiacea > Stolidobranchia > Styelidae > Styela > Styela plicata. The sequence continues at coordinate 11,571,783 of OZ023143.1, read as the reverse complement.
TTGAGTTTGGTTACTCGCTTCAGAAAAATACCATATTAGGTTTTGTTGAATATAAGACATACACACCGTGCGTTCACTTTCAATTTGTGTGAGCCTTGTTAAAATGAATTGATATGCAGAGACACAATCTCAATATAAATCCTCAATTCAATACATTTTTTCAGCAAACAAGATAGCACAAGATAAGATATTTAATTTGGTCAAACACGAGTCACAATGGTAATCCATGAAAACTCTCGAATTTTTGACGAAGTTAAGCTCATTCAAGATTAAACGGTCAAATTATTCAATTAGATTTACAAATCACACAGCATTATTGGCAAAGATTTAAAAAAAAATGTAGTATACCTTCATCGTCACTGGATCGAGACAACACCAGAATTTGTTTCTTTGTTGTTATTTTCAAAACTTTTGCAACATGGCAAGCAGTTAATGGATTGTCACCAGTAATCATACTGATCTGAATATAAAAAAAAAACGATACATATTGGCTGATATTGGAAGCTAACCTATATATCGGCCTAATTTTGCTGTTTACCGATATATCGCAATCACAAAAGTGATCGATAATACCAACCAACTGACATACACTTATGGACATGCGCAATTCTTTTAAAGATGTTTGTTCAAAAGGCAAAATTGAACAACATTTTTCAATTTCATCTGGGGAAATCCCCTACAGATGTTATCTGCGTTAGATTAAGGTTTATTCTCTTGGCAAAAAATTAAAAAATTGCCTAGTAGCTCATCAAAACATAAGAAAAAATTTGTGTTGGAGAATGAATGAAGAGATAACAGCAATTTGGTGAGTGGTAGTGCGACATGACGCATATGCTTTTTCAGTTGCTCGCCTTGGAATGCTCAAATTGGTGAGGGCAGAGGAATGCAGTTGCATTGTTGTTGAAAGCGCTTTGTTTGATGGCTTTGTATGACATTGTTAGTTTATACTCGACAGATGGTTTTAAAAGAAATTGCTAAAATAAAAGTAAGGTTTGAAAATTTTTTGACAAAGAGGATGGAAAGGTGCAATACAGGCTGCAAATTTTTAAAATACTGTTAATTTCCTTTTTTTTTTCATTCGTCTTGCATTTTCTATACAATAGAAATGCTTCCTCATAAAGATGTTTTGAATTGAGATTGTATACGGGAAATAAAAGGAATCACCAAAAGAAATCTTGCAAATTGGGTATCAAAATTTATTTATACAAATCAATTCCTGGGATATCAAAAAATAACTGGACTTACATAATGAGATGCCGCCTTCAACTCTTTAATAACAGCTTTCGAATCATGCTTCAGTGGGCTCGAAATAATAACAAATCCTGCAAATTCTAAATCACATTCAACATCTTTTCGTTTGATCTCTCGAATCTTAAACCAAAGCAACAAGAAAAATACTTTCAAGTTATTGAGTGAAGTCACTTGGAAATATGGGCCACACATCGTTGCATGATTACCCTCAATAATCAACCCTGTATGATTTCATATCATCATCGCAGACTTTGATTGTCACCAAGTTTGTGAAACTTTCAACCAAATATGTTAACTAGTAATTGAGTGACCTGAAAATTAACCGGACCAAGTTTACCTGGAACAAAAATGAGTTAAGCATTGCATAGGGAAGATAATTGATGTGAAATTTTTTTGGCAAAATTTCAGGCTTAAGGGTTGGAAAAAAAATTTTCTCCAAGTTTATTTAGTACTGTGTCCTTCTATTTATAGAATGATATAATGACCCAGACGTTTTTGGTACATTATTTCGCCACTATTTTTCAAAAATCAACCCATGCAGAGTGGACTAAGCCAACTTGGAGCATATTGATAATGTGTGCAGAGCGAAATAAAAAGTAGCCCTGTGAAACTAAAATGTGGAAAATAGATTTATAACTCCATAGATTGATGTTTGCCATCTTCATAAAAGCATTAAAAGTTTTCTTGTTTCAGGTTTATGATGTGTATGGCTTGAAAGGAGAAGTTGTCTTTCATAAATATATTATGGCGGCCTATTATATTAGAAATCACGATATCATTATTATTATTCCCTTGTGATAAAAATACTACAACTGCATATGACATATTTTATAATGTATATATGAGCAATATAATCTTTTATATATATATTTTGGGATATAATAGTTGCGTCTGTAGTTCAAGAAGCATTTTTAAAGGGATCTGAAGATCTTAATCTGACCTCCATTTGTAGTATATTTCTTCGCAATATTCCATGTTGTATACATGACTGGATTTTGTACATCATTGACTTTTTCTGCTTGTTTTTTTACTTAACATTTATTTTCACACCACCTTTCTAGTGTACATAACCATCTAGCCTAGTTTAAATTAAAGACTCAAATTGAACTGTTTTTTTATGGGCTAATCTTGTGCTCAAAGTGTTGCTCACACTTCTTTTTTATTTCAAGCAATTTATCATGAGTAATAAATCTATTCATGGAAAATCAAGATTACCTGTAATAATGAATTTGAGTAATCCAGACTGCTTCACGGACAGTGATGTGTCGAATGAAACTCCATTTAATGAAGAGGACTTGAAGAGAAAGCAACCAATGTTTGTATGGGATATCAATCGAAGGTGTCAGTACAAAGCTCGAATTTTGAAAACTATCATGAACAAAGCAAAAGTTCACTATGTTGGCTACATCAAAAGACATGATGAATGGGTGAATATAAGTAGAATTTCAGCAATGCTTGGCAACAAAAATACATTAGTTAGTATTCCAGAAGATGCATCATCAGATGAAGAAGTACCATTGGTTAATTGCACTTGGAAACCAAATGAGCCAGGCAGCATTTCAGAACCTGTTCTATCCGAAAGCAACATTGAGGGAGGTCAGGGAGATGAGAATTGTATCCAAGTGCAAAAAGAAGCCGATGTTGCAAGTTCTGTGCATGTTAACATTGAAACAATAGATAGTGAAGTTATACAGTGTTTTGTGGAAGGTGGTGGCGAAATATCACCAAGTAGAATGATAGTTTGCGATCATGAAGTTGAGTCTGTTGAAGGAATAGAAAGTCAAAACAAAAAGGAGAATGGAGTGCAGAAAAGAGAGGTTTCACATGGCATTCAAGAATGTTCTTTAAGTACAGGTATGACTGTGTTTGATTTTTTAAGAGGCTTCATTTTTTAGTAAGCTTTGTCCCATATGCTTGAAAAGTAATACATTCAGTCATCAACATAAATTCTGTTCGCAGGCAAAGAAAAATTTCATGATCTCTTCAATGTGTATGATGAAAAAGGGAATTTTCTAGGTAATGATTATTCTGCATTGACTTTCTCGGTTAACATGATAAATCAGAATAATTACACAAATATTATTCTATCAGGTCAGGCTCAAATGACATCCCAGACTCTATGTCATGGCGTTCAGGCAAAGGAGGGAGATGTGAGGATATTAATCACCAGTTCGTCAGATTGTAGTGAAATATTACCAGATGAGTTTCTTCCAGGAGCAATCATAATTTGGAAGAGATCGTTACTAAAAAAAGGTAAAGATAAGGTTGATGATCTAAATATTGGAATTTGTATTAACTTTATTTATATTTTTAGAGAAAAAACGAGGCAGGGGAAGTGAATCATTCCAAGCCAAGCGTAAAAGACTCAGAAATGCTGGACAGCCTTATCAAACTAAAACATAAGAGGGAATAAAAATAATGCCTGGAAAGAAATTTGTTGGTAAAAACAATTTAACGAGTCTTTTGTTAGACTGAAATTTTTTTTATTGTAGATTTACTGAATGTTATTGTTTAGATTTCAAATGTGGATGCAGATACAAAAATTGCAACAAGCTTTCAACAAATAAAACGAGAAGAAATTTTTGAAAAGTTCTGGGCACTAGAGAGTTATGACAGTCAAAACTATAACATGTTGCAATGGATAAAAAGAAAAGCCACCGAAGACGCGCAAAGTTCGTTTGGAAAGTGATACATCTATCTCTCGTCCCAAAAAATGCCACACGAGTTTATACTTTGAATGGCGTTGATGTTTGCAAGGAAGTCTTTGAGAAAACCCTGGGACTGAACTCTGGTAGAATAACAAGACTTCTACAAAAAAGAACCGAACACAACATAACACCAACTGATGGCAGAGGAAGGCACAACTCTCATCCAAAAGTGAGTGAGGAGGTGAAGGGAAGTTTGGATTCTCTTGTTAAGCGTATACCCAAATACAAATCACATTACACTTTTAAAGAAGATGAGAAATATTTGGCACCTGGTCTGAGAAAGGTTGACATTTACAATTTATGGGAGAACGAATGTTCGAAACAATTTTTGGGACAAATTCCAAGTTATGAATGGTTTTTGGGGTATTGGAAGGAAAATTTCAACTTGAAAGTACACCGCCCATCCACGGATTGCTGCTCTACATGTGATCAACTGAACTCCAACGGAAGTCATGACGAATTGAAACAGCACCATTTAGAAGCAGCAGAAGCTCGAAAAACATTTTCAGAAGACTCCAAAGATCCACATACAATAACATTTAATATGCAAAAAACACAACCACTCCCACATTTAAACACTAATAAAGCATTCTATTTACGACAACTATGGCTATACAACTTGGGTATACACCATACCTACCAAAAACAGGGGTACATGTATTGTTGGATCGAGAGAACAGCAAAACGAGGCAGCAGTGAAGTAGGAAGCTGTTTGAAGAAATTTGTCAATGATGAATGTAAGGATTGGAAAAATCTCATTCTATGGTCTGACTGCTGTGGAGGACAGAACCGAAATGTAAACATAACATCATTTTTAATATCCCTTGTAAATGACACATCATTCAAGTTTCAAAAGATCGTACACAGATTCATGTGGAGTGGGCATTCTTACTTGCCCAATGACAGCGATTTTAGTTTTATTGAGAAAAAGAAAAATGCTGCATTATCAATTTCTTCTGCAAATGAATATATTTATCTCATAAAGTCAGCAAGAAAAACCAGACCGTTCAAGGTGCACCAAATGCTTCCAGAAGACTTCAATGATATATCTCAGCTTTCATCTAATTATTTAAAAGCGAAAATGACAACAGACAAGGAACCAATAAAAATTTCCGAGATGCACGAAATGATTTACAAGAGAGGATTATTTGGATACAAGTTTAGAAATTCATATTTTGACACTGTGGTGAAAACTGTAGATATGCAAAAAAGATTACGCTCATCAGGATATACAATAGCAAACATTCCTCCTTTATATCCAGAAGGTGTTGCTATCAGTCAAAAAAAATATAATGATCTGATGGATTTTTGAAGTTTGTACCTCCCATTTATCATGATTTCTACAAGTCGTTAAGACATGATGGGCAAGAGGAAGAAACTTTGATGTATCCAGATTTGGTACTGCATGGGATTTTAAATGGCTGACAGCTGGCCACCTCAGAAAAACTTTTGTCTTTAAAGATATAGTGGAAATTTCGTTCATTTTTCATTTCTTAATTTTCGTTTCATTGCCACTGTTTTTGTCACTTTTTTGAAAAAATAAAATTTGAAAAATTAGCTTTTCTTGGCGAACTTTTTCTAAATATTTTTATTTGGTGAATCTGCGTCATAGTTGTTCTTGAATTAATTGATAGGCATTAAACAACTATAAATGAACATGCCATATCTCCATATAATATAAAGCATTACTCAATGTCGTAACTATCATTTTGGTAATCAGTAGTTGTATATAAATCAGGTTTTCAGGCTGTGAAAAATATGTTACTAATGCATCTTTATCATCTATTAATTTGTTATCACTTATTGCATCTTCAAATGTTGAATTTTGGTATAAAAAATTTTTTCTGTTTTTTTTTTGTTCACTTTTTTTCAACTTGGTCCACTTAAATATTTTTTGAAAATTGAAATTTTGCGCTCCTAGTTTTCGTAGATCTGTCAACTACCTCGTGAAATAGCGAACCAAGTATAACTTTCACGAATAAAAAAAAAAGTAGGGGGCCTCGACCCCCCAAAATTTTTGAAAAAATTTTTATTGTTATGAGCATCATTTTTGATGAAAAAGTTTTAATATTAACTGCAATCTTCATATGGAAATAAATCCCGAACTTTAAACGCGTTTTTCTCAAAATCAACTTTTTTGACTTGGTCCGGTTCATGTTTAGGTCACTCAATTCTCAATGAATAATGTCATCTTAGGGGTGGTGATGGTGATTTGCAAGAAAAATAGGCGAAATCAGATATTGGCTCACACTATTGTTACTTGCCACAAGTCCAAAGACTTCATGTATGAATAAATTTGCCACATAGAAGTCTTGAAGAAATCTAAACTACACTCACCTGTTGAGAAGAGAATCCACTTCCCATTTGTCTTATTCCGAGTGCAAGTACTCTTGCACCCTGGTGTGAGAGTTTCTGATGAATTTCATCATAATTGTCAGGAACATTCGTGAACTGAACAAAAATTTAATAAAAATTTTAATACCAAATTAAATTTTGTCAAGTATGGATCACACCTCTGTGTGGTTGGAGACACTTTTTCTGACTATTTTCAATCTTATTATATTTGGGAAAAATTTATGAATTGAATAATAAATTAGCATCCAAAATCAAAAGTATTCTTCCATGTTTAACTGTAAATGATGACGTAATTCGCATGGATGATGGACAAATGATCTTTTTTAGTAGGAAAAACTTCAGTGGAATAAAATAAACCAATGACAAATTTTAGTCCCTTTTTAAAGCTTCATCTAAACAGAACACAGAAAATCGTCAACAGAAAACACAGTAAAATAGATGTCTGAATGGCGATTGGCAGAATTATTAACATAGAGGCAGCATTTTAAGACTCGCAAGCATGACATTAATGAATGAATAAAGTTCCCCAAAAAAAATCTACAAAAACGAAGTTAAAATGATTTATTAAAATGATTTCACACATAGGCAGAAAGTTATGAGGAAACATGCTTGCTCATTTCTTTAAGGTTTGTCCATCACCAGTGACTCATTCTCGACTCATACTTTTTGTCAATTAAAAAAAAAAAAAAAATGACATGAGTACAAAGAAAAACAAGATTGAGTCACCCTGGATTACTGAGCATAACAGGGCAACATAGAATTGTCAATACTATTCCTCATCCACTCAGAAAATGAAAAAGATATTAATTTCTACACAATCGACCCTACCATTGGTTTTAAAACTTCTGCAGCTCCTTTAACAGTTGCCAGATAATTATGACCTGTTGATCCTGATTCTTCGTAACTTACAATCACACTCATTCTCTGAAAGAAAGACAATGAAACCTTAACTTGAAGAAACCAAGATAAGCAAGCGTAAGCCTACTTGAAAAAAGTAATAAATTATGAGATAAGAATGAAATGAATTCGAGAAAACATCTCAGCTTGAAGTGGGACGAACAGAAGTCTTTCAAAGTAGTAATAAAAAACTGTAATTACATTGGCATTCACCACAGATGGTGACAAAAAAATTGACACAAAATATAAAATAAATAAGAATATTCATTCCATGTAGTCTAAAGCCAAGAAACCAAAGTTGAATGAATAAATAGAGTCTTTTAAAATCTTTCAAATTTTGTCATTAAAAAGAACCAGTAGAAAATATTTTTTGGCTCGAAGCATTAGTCACAGATACTTTAAAAACAACAAAAGAACAGTACAGTACCTTCAACAATGAGCTGAAATGAAATCTGTGAACAATTTTCATTGGATGAGCTCCTGGTAACTTCCTTCTTGGAATGACAATATCACCTGTAAAGTATTAGATTTTTTGATGAAATTATATAAAATTCAGAATGTTTTCAAGTTTGGGTGGAAAGTTTCTGGGAATGGTAGAAAGTTACCCGACAAGTTACTGGGAATATTCAAAGCCTGGAAATATTGAAAATTTTGGGAATTTTCATATAATCACTTTTTAGAGTTCAATCACCCCAGTATATAATGGAATCTCACAATTAGACAGCGTTGTAGGTTCCAAACTAGGAATATTCAGTCAACCTTGAACCGGTCCCCGATAACTTTATCGCAAGTATGGCTGGGCAATTAAATTCGGTGATTCAGATTGATACGAAGCACAAATTAATCAAACTAATCATCAATCGTTCATTGGAACAAAAGGTTGCAAAATAAAGTGAATTTTCAACGACAAAACGCAAACGATTTCGGTCAACTTTAGAGTGTTCTCCTGACGGTCAAATATGGAGCTTTTTCCTGTTTTAATATTAGTAATACAGTAACTATTAGTAACTATAAATTTATGGATTTTCACAATAACAGTAAAAATAGCAAACTTGTTATTTATACAAAATTGGAAATTCGATCCGATTCGAAAAAATTATCTTAATACGATTCAAATTCCAAATGCCTGCCATGCCCTGATCACAAATTAACAGGTAAATAACTAATTCACTCAAATTTATATCAATGAAGCAAGCGATGAAGTCATCATAAGCTCATCGGAATAGATGTAAACACCCAATACAAATTTGGTTTCAAATATGCTTGTTAAACTTTGAACGGCCTTTCGTTCTAATTTCTAACATTGTGCTTAGTTTATCAGTGATTACTGTATTCTCATTTTCAAAACTACTGTACTCAAAACAAAATATCATAGCGTTATGATGTATACTTGTTTTATAATATTAAATGCCAGGCCACAGCGACAATACAGAAGTATGAAAGAAAATCTGAAAATCCCATCAAGTTTTTGTTCCTATGGCCTGTTCAAGATTGATTCGAATAATCTGTTTCGTGTTAAATTGGATCCCCAAATCCCCAAATCAAATTGCCCAGCCCTACATAGCGATAATATAAATATGACAAATAAAATAAAAGTAATCAATGAAAAATGTGTAAAACGCTCAAATAGAGAATAGCGATGATCAAAACGATTCTATGATAAATAAGACAAATCTTTATTGGTTCACGATAAAAAAAACAAGTCTTAACATTTTAATGAAAAAAACTTTTACCTTTGGTCAACGTCCAATCAACTGCTTTCAACATGGCTTGTTCTAATGGATCACCAACTAAGTCATCTTCCATGTTCACTAGAGCATGACAAGATGCAAGGACCTGGTCGCATTGAACAGAAATTATTTATAGCTGAAAATGTATGGTATTTTATGTACCTAATACCAATATCAGTGCAAGCAACAGTGCTCAAACCAATGAGAAGATTTATGCCGAAACATCTCTTGTTAGATAAGCAATACTGATTGAATGCGCAAATGTGACGTGGTCCACCTGTGACTCACGGTGTTGTGCATTTCCATTGTAATATTTGCATTTCATATAAAGTTTGAAGTTCTATTTTATTCAGCACAAGCCATTGATAGAATATGCCTTGACGACTCAGTCCAGTGTTGATGGTTCCTACTTATAAAATATATCTTCTGGTAGGGAATGAATAAATTGAAAACTTTGTGCAATAGTGAACAAATCAGATCAAGAAAGATTAGGCTCGATTCAGGGTGTCCGGTTAGCTCAATCGGTAAAGCATTGGAAACATGCTTCAAGCAACGCATCTCTGATCGTTATGACACGGTTCAAATTCCGTCAGGGATGATGAATATAAGCGAGAGGTCTGCTGGACGCCTTGCTGGTGGTTAACATGAGCACTGCTTACAGCTTCCTCCACCAACCAGGTCCATACACAGAAAAATCAGAAATACGATAAGCCAATAAAACCTTCATCCCGATTCGGCACTGGTACTGTATCTGCACGTGGTTCGCCATATGATTAGGCTGTATTCTCGGCTTTCCTCTCGAGCAGGATAAAAATGAAATCCTATTCTATAACTATGAATGAATCTAAAATTGGCAACTCTGAACAGGAAATTACGGTACAAAGTACAATAATCAAGTAAAAATTTTAAAGATACAATTACTGAAATCTGTTTAAAGTTCTGGTAATACCTGCTGAGTGTTAACTGGTGATGAAAGTACAGGACATAATTTCTGTTTTTTATCATTTTGATCAGAATCATCTGCTGTGGAAGTTGGTTTCACACCTGAAGATAACATGGGAAAATATCATGATATGCAGTTTCAACTGCCAAGACTTGAATCTGATACAAGTCTGATGATCGGATGGTTTGCGTGTGATTTTAAAAGATTAAAAAACAGGTATAAAATACTTTAGTAAATATTTTATAATAAGAAAATCTGCTTCCATACATCATTCACTGTTAAATAACAAACCTGCTATTCCTTCGACAACGAGACAATCACTTGTCAATGTTCCAGTTTTATCGAAACAACAAATATCGACTTTTCCAGCAAAAGGAATACGAAATGGTTCTGTGCAGAAAACATCTAAAACAAGAAAAATCATGAAGGGTGTAATAAACCAATAATAAAAACATGTCAGTGAGTAAAGTTACTGAAGGACTGTGCAGTTGATACACTGTCAATCTGGGGCCCAATATTTGACAAATAAATTTTATGTTTATAACATAGCAATATTTGTTTATTTTAAATTCAAAACTATACCTTCAAATTTAACATTTAAATCTATGTTTTATGAGAGTAACTAGTCCATAACACCTAAAAGAAACGTTCTAACACCTGGATTACTGAAATAATAGTGTTTCAGACTTGGTTATTAAGCATTACATGATCATCAAAATTTAATTATCTGTATCATATTGGGTTGAAAATCATTCACAGTTGTGCAGTTGGCTCTTTAGATCATGAGCAAGCACAGCAGATCATTTTTTTCGGTAAAGGTGGTTGTTTTAAATATACATAGCACTTTGCAACATTAGTAATTAGTTGCTCTCGGATACCAACCCGGCTAGGACCCGGCATGACAGCTACTCAAATACCCAAAGAAAATGGATTCCATCATAAGAAAATTTAGGTAATTGTCAATAATCCATTAAAATTAAAAATGTCTCTTTTTGAGTGTTTGATAGAAACAAAACATCTGAAAAAGGTACAAAACCATCAATACTGCTATGAAATAGCAGTGTTGATTGGTTTTGAGGCTTTTTGTTCATCTGAAAAAAATGACATCAAAATTTGACTTTTAAAAAAGTAATAACTTACACAGTTTTGACAAGGCAAGTAATGAAGAATTGACGGCAAGTGAAAGTTCGATCGGCAACTCTGGAGGAACAACCGATGTTAAAATAAGAACGCAGTTGAGTAATAATTTGTATCGACTTCTGTTTGGATCTTCGGTGCCTGGAAAAAAAAACATGTCTGTGTTAAAAAACTTCACTACATGGTTTTAAGGGTATTCTCAAACACTATTTCAAACGATGATTATCATCACCCAGAGCAAGTACCAATCATCGCATGACTTTGCTACAAAATAGCAGTGTAGATAATTTTGAAGCTTTTCATGTCGTTTTATTTTCAACAGAACACACAAAAAAGATGTTCTAACATTCAAGTGAAGAGCGTAACTTTTAAAGTGCATTTTAAATCAATTTTCTTCTCAAGGACTGGAATGTCCAAACAAATTGGATATTCGTTTTCTTTCTCTTCGAACTGATGAACTTACTTAGAATGAGGGAAATTGTGGACTTTAATATTGTTTTTCTAGATTTTATAATTGGTATTTTATCTTAAAATAGTCTTGATGCATTTTTTAATCAAAAACATGGGCATTTTTTTCGAATGCACTCGATACTCCTCATATATATGAAATTAGTTTGTCAGAAAAATATAACTTCATTCAAGAGTGGTTAGTTACCTTTGATCCATACATAAGCGGAAGCAGCAATTGCAAAGATGAGCAGAAATAAAATGAAAGCAAATGTTTCTAAATTGTTGGCCGTCACTCTCTTAACACCAAATAGAATTGTTCTCAGTAGTTTGCCCTAGAAAAGTATACAGATGAAGTTTTTAAGAAATCCCTGTTTGTTTGGGATAATTGATACTATCAGCAGCAAAATCATGAATTTTAACAATGAACAGAACTATTTGATATAAAATTTCTCGATGTAAGAAATCTCTTTTGCTAGAGTTGGGAAAAAATATGTGAATACAAAATTTGTGTACACACGTACTGAACATACAGTAATCAAATTTTTTTGTAATCTTGAGCGCTTTCATCATTTGAATACAGTTCATACTCGCTATGTTCACAAAATCAATTATTGATCCTTTTTTTTACAGTATTTGAAACCAAAATTCTATGTTAATTTTTCTTCTCTTTCTGTATTAAAATTCTCCATTATTTTGGCTGTTATACCAAAATGATCGAGAATTTCAGTATAGAAAAGGGAAATTTGTATGCATGCACTCAAATCAATTTGAAAATACTTTTTCCCTCAGGTGTCCTCAAATTTTCTTCAGATAAACCACAATGCTTAAAAAATTATTAGGGTATACTATTTTTCAACCAAATTTGGAAATATAGCAATGTTCAAACCCATATACAAACGTTCAATTCGAACCCTGTTGAATAGGAATATACTTATTTATTTACCTGTGAAGTATTGAATCCAGTCTTCAACACATAAGCAACACAGCCATTGTCAGATGGTCGCAATGGATTATCCTTGCTTGATATTTCTTTACTTGTATTTTTAGGTGGAGGGGAATGCTGAACTATTTTTGTTCCACCGTTTATAACATGCAATCTTGAATGTACGTCCAAGTCCAATATTGTATCTCCTGCTACTCCTTCAATTGGCTCCTGGTGATAATAAAAAGATATCGTATATGAAATCTAAATTAGTTTTGAATAATGTTGTCTGTATTTGAATAACTTAATGTTGTCTGTATTTGAATAACTATTCTAGGATTCTGTAATAAGTAATATTGTTTTTCGATTACCTCATATTCAATCATTTTGAAATTATAATATATGCCAAAGAATAATACAACAGATGCAAACACGACCTTGGAGAGCAGTCCATGTACGAAATCAATGGAGTTTTCATCATAAAAAAAATTATTAAAAAGGAAAGATTCAAAATATCAGCTATAAGCTTGTTAGAGACTAATAATAACCCTGCACAACAAATTAAAAATCATCGACAAAATTATTTCATAGCAGCGGTATACGGTATTGAAGTTTCAGATAACTAAAAACAGGATTTAGGATCCAATTTTTATGACTTTCGAATCAAAATGCTGGGCGACAATTTTGAATTTTAATCCGTACCTTTAACCCTAGACCTTTGATGCATAAAAAATTAATAAAACCAGTAGAATAAAACCATGCATCTTTTAGCAAACCTTCATTTGTGGAATTGATTCTCCCGTCAACATGGCCTCATCTACAACTAATCTTCCTCTTAATAACAACATATCACACGGTACAAGTTGATCTTCATCATTTCTTGACCTAGAGATTGAAACAATGTCACCGGCTACTAATTCGGTGCTCACGACTTGTCGCCACTTACGCTCTCTGTAAACCTTTGAACACACAAGATAAAAAATAATAAATGAAAAAAGTTATTGATGGGTTCATTTCCAAAGACAGGCATGATATTTGCTTGTTGTAAGGGTGGCTGGAATGCTAATAACGATTTTTTTAATCTTTATAAACTTTCGAAAAAGAAAGTGTTCAGAGTGATATGTTAGATCTATGAAAAGGCTAGCTTGAAATAAAATCATGAAATAAATGTAAATATAAATGAAATAAATCATAAAATAAATGTTTGAACTAAACTAAAAAAGAAATAATTCATAATTCAGTCATAAGAGGGTCTATATAAACTGGGTTAGCAATGTACTACCAAAATATATATTATTATTAAAAAAGCATAGATACTTACATTTATTAAATGAGGTTTGTTCCCCATTTTTCGAATTTCTGCCATATTTCTCAGTTGTTGATAAACTAGTGATGCTTCGAAAGCAATCAACATAAATAAGGTGAAGACAGAATAATACCAATATTCATCCATACACCATAAAGCAACACAAAACACCTTGAAAAGAGGAAAAGGGACCTATATTACATCATGATTACATGTCCATCATGAAAGTTTAAAAAAGATTTAAGCTAAACTGTAGCTAGATACCCTACACAGCTTGGATTGTGTGTTGAATAACGCCATACAGCTACTACTAAATTGGTGAACTAATGAACCTTATGCCACCTTGTCACATCCAAACTGGCTCCGTAAATCTTGAGCAATAAATAACAATGAAGAAATTGATATAAAAGAATATCACATAATTAGTGTGGGAATCATAGAGAGGTCCATCCTAATATAGAAGAAATACTATTCAAGGGTCATATCAATTGCAGTTGCCTTGGTAACTTAATGGGGGAATTGATACATATTCACATATTTTTCAATGGAATTCGTTATAACCCAGGTTTGAAGCAGTTCAAAAAAGGAAACCAACCAACAGTTGCTCATATAGCAAAACTATTATGATTCAAATTCAAACTTTGAACTTGAAAAGGATTCACTTTTGACTATCCCTATTAAAGAATTTCAGGATGTCAGCATTTAACAAAATACTGTTGGGTAAAAACTTAAAAACTAAAAAAATTTTATAAACAAACCTGGAAAACAAAAAATGGTGCTGTCGCTCTTTCTTGGAATAATTCCCGAAAATCTGGAATGACCATTTCCATCCTGCAATTTTAGGAAGGGGCAAAAAATATTCCAGCTTATAGAGTAAAGCAGTGCACGCAAGCTAGCATGACAAAAACATATGTATGGGTGTTTTTAATTTAATTTACCGATTAAATTTCATTTCATTAATCCAATCTGCTTGTTGACTTCATTTTCATTCGACTATTCTTGAAAGATTTTTTTGCAAAAAAATAAAATTAGACATAAACCAGAATTGAGCAGCAAAATATAATGAAGATGCATTAATTTTGCTACATAAAAACAAAAAAAATATATTTCCTTCTTAAATCCCCTACAAAACCTAAGGTTATTTTTTTCTCTCACTGGTATTTGTTCAATAAAACATTCAGTCATATTTTTCTGTTATCACGGTTCTTCTATTGATAGTGTTTTAATAATAATCTATCAACGGAACTGACTGATTATTTCCATAATCATCCTTCGCACTTTGTACATCTTCCTCATTCTCATATCCTCGCCATGTTTGATAATATGATAATGATTCGTTGACTGGGAATTGCACTGTTGTGAAACATTTCTTTTCATCTTTATCATAAACATAGTGAACCTGGATGAAAAAATTAAGTCTGATGAATGCAACGATCAGTGAATAAACTAACACTTTTGGTGTTGGTGGGTGGTGGAATGCCAGGTACTCTACTCAGACACTCCAAGAAAATGACGTGCCAATGTGCGATCCATCGGTAACCCATGATTGACATTATAAATTTCTGATTAGATATTTAACCTAAAGAACAACATCCACAATTACAGAGTAAACTTTTTTACATACCTTTTGAAATTCAAACCATATTTTTGTTGTGCCTGGGAATACATCAACATGAATAGGAACAAGTTCTTTCGATCCATTGTGTGGTTTAGGAGTCACTTTTACAAACTTCGCTGTGAAGGGATCATTCGCCTGAACGGTAAAGTAATCTGCTAGATGATCTAAACAATTGATACTTCCAAAAATACACAAGTGACCGCATTTTTATGAATATGGTGCATTCACACCAGGCATATGTTTGGGTCTCATCTCATCATGCTTGATATATCTACACAAGGAATGAAATGCACCTAAAGAACATCGCGAACATTTATCATTAGGGCACACTGATAAATTTGTTGGGGTGGCGAAAATCTAATATCTCAGGATTTCAGAATCTAATGAACTAATTTTTAGGAATTGACCATAAAATTGCAAAATACATTTATGATTCTGGTGACCTCGAACACTGGAAAAATCAAATCAAATCAAATGACTTATGAATTAGCAAATTATGAATCAAATAGAATATTTTGGATAGCCTTAGCGCCAAGGATAGGTATAACAGTGTAAGACCTAGAGGTTAATTGAGCAAGCTTTTTGTCCACCAAAAGGAGAACAGGAGACACTCATTGCCTGTCTTGAGATTCGTATCAACATTCGTTAGACAAGACAATCGCTTGCAAATAATCACATTCTACTACATTTGCTAATTGCTCTATTATGCTAAAGTATGGTAAAAAAGTCTCTGGAAGGATTGAAATACTTTTCCTCAGTGAACCAAACCGTTAAGAAGTCTATTTGCACTTGACAAATTCGTTCTGAAAACGGCTGAATTGCGAAAGTAGTACCGTTACCGGTAACCTATACAGTATAGGCTACAAAATTTTATGAACGAGATAGTTTAACAAATTTTTCCTTGTTCTGTGTACCCTTCCCCAGATACCGGTACAAGACATCTTATTCTGGAGCTAGACTTGTTTTTAAATTGATGGATGACACTCCATCGGTACCGTGTCACAATAATGAATAAGCACTGAGCAAAACTGTTCTAAGGTTCATAATGTTTAATAATAATCAAGACTCACCCTTGAGCAAGTTAACCAACATTTTACATCAACTGACCAGAAGCAAAATAAAAACGTCAAAGCATGGACCAGGAAAATAGCGATTGCGATGATTATCCCTGGTTCGTACTGTTCCCAGTCAAAATATGTTGTCCATGCGCAGAATCCTGCGACGTAAAATGGGATAAACGGTAAAGAATATCCATGAAATATAGTTGGTCGTTTATTACATAGATCCACTCTTGCAACGAGGCTATCTCCTACTGAAACAAAACCAGCCATCTTTCAGCTATACAAAACGCCTGACCCACTCGTCCTAGCCCAGTCCAGCAACTAGTACAAAGCTCCAAAACGAGATTCAACACGAGAATGACGCGTGACGATCAAAATGATTGACGGGTGCGACCAGCCGAAGCAGGGAAATATAGTAGAATTAGATAGATAGATGGATTTGTCGAAATCAGAACATTTACAATGTTACACAAACAAATAAGTAGAGGGCAGATAACAACAGCAACATAACACAAAAGGAAAATATATGCAAAAATAGATGAAAAAATGGCTGCATTTACTACATTTTAATTGATTTGAAGATTGAAATACAGAAGCCGTTTATAATTTAAAATATGACTTACCAATATACCTATAGTCAGCCAGATACCGAATTGAAAAATGAATAAATTTATTTTAAATTTAGTCTATTTACTAGGTAGAACTTTAAAAATAAACTCGGTAATGGTTCAAAAGGGTATAGTCATATATTCAAAAAATAGGTAAAAGTATTCACTTGTTTGCAATGTTATTCAGTGAACTTAGTATAGGTTATCGGTACTTTTGTGCTCTTTTGCATATAATGACAAACTATTTTATATCCAAACTAGGTAACGAATTTTCCACAGAAAAAGTGACGTATAACTACCAAATCAGAATTTTTATTTCGTCAAGCATGTGGCAGAGATGAACCGCTTCTCATTATTAATGCGATTAATCATTGACACATACTTCATTATATTGACAATAATGAATTAACTTGGAGAAATATCCATAAAATAACTTTGCGGAAGTGAAATGGATAGAAGGGAGTTTAATATTAATTTTTAATATCAACTTGAGGTGAATGAAGATAGGACAGTACGGGAATTTTAGAATGGTGTTGCCGGTGTGAGTGATACGATCCCAGGTCACATAAATTTCTCCGCAAAAACCTGAACAACGCAATTGGAAAGATGCACAACTGCTTATTATATATACGTTTTCTTCTTTGACCTAGCTTTCGCAAGTTACTTTACTAATGGGGTGATTGGCGTGCTTGGATTCATAAGCCAAGATTAATGTGAATTGAACGTATGAAACCACGATTTGTTTCAATATTTTATTGATGAACACAAAACCGATTTCTATCATACATCGATTTTTCCCCGTCACCGAGACGCAGATAATACGTGTAGTAAAATGTTCCTTGTTCCAAGTAAATATCTTCAATTTTAGTATCATTTTTTTAGTGTATATTAGATATATAAGCTCGCTCGCAATGTCCAATGCTCATGATTTACTCGGATAAAATTGGACTATACCGTGCTTGCCTAATCACCACTGATGAAGGATCATGTTGCGAATATTTTAATCGGTGAAAACAACTTATACTTAATACGTAGCTTGCTTCATTTTTGAATGTTCGCAAATCAAACCAAAAATATTGCTTCATGGGGAAATAGCGGTTAACTTAAAACAAGTACAATTTAATCGGAATTGAATGTTTTATTGTACAGGCTAGGCATTTTGTTCCGAGGTGTTTCTAGGAAGATGTTTTCGTATATATCTCGGAAGCCAAAAGAAATGGAGCGAGATAATTGCAATTTTTGCATGTGCAAGTTTTTGAGTGGCTTCAGTATAATTGTTAACGATTGTATGAATGCGTGATGCCATCACAGTATGTTTTTCCATCATTTATAATTTTAAACATTGGCGTCTTTATTCGGATAGCAAGATGTTCACAAAATTATTCTGAAATTTTTCGATATGCTCAGATATAGTTTATAGTTTTGCTAGGAGATGCATCCAGAAGTGGATGTAAAAATATAGTTCTACATCATACTGAGGACAGAATCTCTCAATAACACATTTCCGGGCAAATTCGTTTGGAAATTTTTCTAGATTAAACATACTTATTCATAGAATTTTGATCAAATATTATTGCCTAATGCGGATAAAATATACTAGAATATTGTAGCAGGTGTAAAACGTTTTCAACACGTTCAAATGATGGAATAAAGTTGTTTTCATCCGACTTGTAAAAGAAATCAATATATACTATTTCGAAAAATATCAATCTTTAAATTCTGGGTATTTACCTCCTTTATTCCTTATCTGCTTTAATAAGATATTACAATTTATGAGTTTTCTTGAAAAGAGCACTTTCGTTCAAATGTATTCACACTTATATATATTAATGTGTGATCATTCTTAATTTTATTTCTGGCCAATCAGGGGTCCTATTCACGAAACTCCGATAACCAATAATCTTGCAAACGAAATGAGAGAATCCGTTTTCGCGAGAAACGCGAGTAGAAATTGCCCTTTTTTTCAAAAACGGAAAAATCCTATCCTCGAACATCCGCAAACAAACTCGCAGATTAAGGAGTAGAATCGATCTTTTGTAAACCGACTTGCTGCCAATTTTGTGAGTTTGACAAAACTATTTCAGCAGGAATCGTTTTCATTGGAACATCAATTAAGTGCTGACATGCTAAATGTTTGTTTCACTGTAGCGATATCAAAGTAAGTCTTGAATCTTCATACGTTTTCAATCGCAGTTGCAAATACCCTAAACCAGTATTTTTAGAATTGCTGCATTCACCGCAGCACTTCAATGTCGTGGGACCAATGCCTTCGCCGGGGGAAAGGTGATCATCGGGAAAATACCATAGAGATTTAAAAAGTTGGCCAATTTAGGATTTTGTTTTCGTGGGCCTGGCGTAGGTATTCATGTTGAGTTCCATTGGTAGGCTTCGATATCGTTTGTAAGTTATGACCAAGTCCGCCTAAAACACGTAAAAGCTGGGAAGATGGATAAGCAGCATTGACAAAAAGAGTGCTTTGAAATGCAAAAGGAACTACCTAATTGCCATATATTAAACATGAGATCGATACACAGCTGATTCTGGACCCCTGTAAATTATAAATAATTTCATTGCAAGAATATGTTAGCGCAGGTTAAGGCAAAACTTTCGGTTTAAGCTATTGCGAATATATTAATATTATGCTCGTATTCATTTTGTTATATTTTGTTTACCAAAAGTAAGATAGTGCTGTTCCAAAACTGCTATCTAGACGAGTGCAGTTCTGTCTGACATAACACCAATGGAGCTTTTGATGCGAAAGCAAGCGCGTTTCACCAAATGTTCACATGTCATGGTCTAGGCTTTAACGCCGCGATCCATCAGTGCTTATCGCGCATATCAAACGTGTTTGAATGAAACCTTTTTGGCGGGGATAGCCATATTTTGTAGCACCATTGCACCGAGTGCTGGTCGACAGAGAATGTCTTCTATATATATATATCTATCTTTATAAATCTAGCGTGTCCGTCAGTAACGAATTTCGATCCAGAACTCCTTCGACGCAACAAAACGGTTTGACCTCAAATTTTCAGAAAATGCTCACATGCCAACACGGCAGTGTCTTGACACGTTTCGATTTTTTTTAACGAAGAGATTACTTTATTTGTAAATAGCGGAGAAATACTTGATTAGGTAGTTTGCGAAAATGGCAACAGTTTAGAGCGGTAAAATATCTAAAAACACGAATTATAGCTTCACATGCGTAAGGTAGTGGATATTATGTCGGGTTTTAGTTCTGCTATCGAGTCTGGCTTATTTCGTTTTTGTTTTT
The DNA here is from genome assembly GCA_963675895.2 of Styela plicata. NCBI lineage: Eukaryota > Metazoa > Chordata > Ascidiacea > Stolidobranchia > Styelidae > Styela > Styela plicata. The sequence goes on along the minus strand of OZ023143.1, from coordinate 11,551,526 downwards.
TTTCTGACGCAATATCGCATAGGCTAGATCAGTAAAAATTGTGTTTTGTTTCTCAGTTACTATTGCATAATAATAAGCATTCTGTTCAGTTTGATGAAAACAATAACGTTGATCAAAGTCGTTTTCCCGGTATTGTCTTATTCTTATCCTAAGTACACGTGTATCAGGTGTATTTACTTGTTGAATTTTACACCCGATTCACATTACAGTTTTAAATAGGCATCTTAAACGGAAATACCCCATATGATATTTACCTATTGCCGCATCTCCAACATCATATCACCCAAAGGTTGACAGGGCAGCTAATATAATATTATATTCACGATAGCTTAGACTGGGATGTTTTTTCTGAATTTAACAAGTTCTTTACACGGGTCCAGAGCCAGTTTTGCATCGATCCATGTTTCACATATGGCAATCGAAAAAGTGCTTGCGTATTTTGAGGCACTCTTTTTATTTCCCATCTCTCAGTGTTGTAAGTACGTTTGGTCTAACTTACAAACGATATTGTTGCCTAATGAAAAAATTTAAGATGAATCCGCACGCCAGGGTCATAAAGATCCATATCCTATATTGGTCAAAATTTTAAATCTTTATCGCGGCAAAGACATTGGTCACGCGACATATACACGTTGCAGTGAAAGCAGCAAAAAGGTTTGAGTATGGTATTTCCAACTACGACTGAAAAAGTATGAAGATTCAGGGTAACTTTGATGCCGCTAAAGTAAAACACTTGAGAATGTCAGCGCTTAAATGATGTTCCAACAAAAACGATTTCTGCTAAAATGGTTTTGTTAACATTCACAAAAATGGCAGCCAGTCGGTTTGTGATAGAATTCACTCGCGAGTTTGTTAGCGGATATTCGAGAATTTTTCCGCGTTTGGAAAGAAAAATAGGGCAATTTCTGCTCGTGTTTCTTGTGAAAAACGGATTCGCTCGGTTTCGTTAACGGACTTTCAATAACAGTTATTTAAGCGTTTAGAAGATTATCATTGGTTAACGGAGTTTCGTGAATAGGACCCCTGATTGAAATGTTTTTCATAATATTAAAATTCACTCCGAGCAAGGTCGGAAGCAGTGCCTGAAAGGAACCGACTACCGGCCACTTAAAGCAGAGCGCTACTAGGAGATATAGTACCAGCAACTGCATGGTAAACATCCCAACCGGAACTAAAAAGCCATGGTAAAGTACAGTGAGTGGTATCTGCCCTGGACAACGGTACCGTAAACCATCTACCACTTCCTATGCTTCCCGTACCCAAGCTCAGAGTACAGTTGTGGTACTACGGTCTGGGGTTACTCGTTGCTTTCAAGTGACCGTTGAGTGAATTTCAATACATAAAATAGATTATAGTGATTGTATCTGTTAGTAATTCGAGTGTTAATGACTTTCCTTATGCTTTTTAGCGAAAGGTAAATTTGTTTACTAGCAATACAAATATTAATTAGGACTTGTTTGTTCCTGTCTTGTTATGGCGAGGATAAGCAATCGTTAGACCTGGTCGTTAAGGAATTCGAAATTCTAGATTACAATAATCGCTGCGGTTGCACCTATTTTTAACAACGGCGAAGCAAAATTTTCTGTTTTTAAGATAATTTCAAACATTTTTGTGAAACTTCTCCCACGGGATACCGAAGGCATCGGGTAGGAGATGGCATAAAAATGTCTCCCCCCGCCTTTCTAAGCTTGATAATTGCTCTCAAAATATCGTTTTGGGAGATATAAATTTTTTATTTACTCTATGCCTGCTTTGAAACAATATGAAATGAAAAGTGCTAAGTAGTTATTGAGGAAGGCAAGTACGAAGTTTGGCGCTTTCGGTCGGCGTGTCAAGGTTATCTCAAAATGGCCGTAACTAGCACGTACTATTAATGTGTTTCGATAATGAGAGAGTTTATTGAATTCATCAACCAGAAAATACAACAAATAAACACAATCAGGCATAAAAAGGTCCTTTTTCGAAACATACTAGATGCAGATGTCTCAGACAAACTAGCCTACCGGTATATATTTTGGTATTGTATTCTTGCATTTTTACAATAATCATTGTATGAAAAATTTATATGCGACATTGAATCCGACTAAATTTGTTTTCTAGTGTCAATATTCTTCTTATCGAAAGAATCACTTTAAAAATGCAATCTTCTTCTGTCCCTCAGCAATTCGTCACAGTTTGATACTCGATTCCCAAAAAAAACATGATTATCATGCTTATTTCAGTTCGGCTTTGTACTTGAATCATTATCCTTTTTGTCGTGAATTACTGTTATATATTTACAGAATAAGTTACTTCCGTCCATTGCACCGACTTTTTTTCTCCAACCCCATTTATTTCTAACTACCGCTCCTCTCGAATTATATTTAATCGATTTACCTTTGAGCACTCCGGTTTCACAGCTCGAAAACCCACAAAGGGTTCTCTGTGATGCCCTCCACATGTGATGTTTAGTAAATTATTGCTTGTTAACTATATTTTTTTTTTGTTGTCTTTTATTTTTCACATGCTGGTTAAATAAACTATACTATACTACTATGGATACTTGGCGCCCCATAAGGCATAGTGATTTACGCTGTTATGGGTATCGCCACCGGTAGCCTAGTTAGAATATTACGGAAAGGATTACTCAAGCGCGTGATGGAACTGCAATGATTCACCTCGGACATGGTCTGCTGAACAACGACAACACGCCAAAACAAAATGCAGGTGTCAAATAGCAGGGCCTGTGTGTGCTGTGCGGCAGCCTGTCATAGTCAAAACAATACCGGCACTGAATACCGTAATGTTAGGATAGGACTTCATTTTCATCCTGCGGGAAAGGAAAGTCGAAAAGATGGTTTAATCATATGGCGAACCACGACATCTCGCGCAGGTGCCAGTTCCAGGCTATATTGCTCCTTTTCACCTGCGTTGGTGGAGGAAATCCATAAGCACTGAGCAGTTATTACCGGTACGGTACGTGAGGCGTCCAGCAGACCTCTCGCATATAATCATCATCCCTCGCGGGATTCAAACCTACGCCATGACGTCATCATACCTACCTACGTCGCCAAAAATGCGTAGCTAGAATCGGATTCTCAGCGCTTTACCGATTGAACTATGTAGGTAACGATTGAACTACTAACGGGCTAAGTTATCACCTGTCGCATGACAGAGGCAGCAGGAGGGGTTCTACTAATTACCGTACGGGTACTGAAAACAGAGGTAACAGCGCAAAAGAAGTAAAACAGAGCAAAATCAACCACTATGAATAAGATCAAATTATTTAAACATTTTCATGAATTCTAATTCACATATTTTCTTTCGGATCCCACACAAAATTTCAAGAAATTTTCATATTCGGCTAAAACAGAGTAAAACAATGTAAACAAAGAAAATCAAAACAGTGCAAACTGAGCAAAACAAAACAACGCAAACTGAATGAAGCAGAGCAAAATCAATCCTGTAAAACCACGGCCAGAATATTTAAACATTTTTTGTGAATTGTGTAATTCACATATTTCCTTTAGGACCCTAGCAAAATTTCAAGAAATTTTCATATTCATTTAAAACAGCGCAAACAGAGGGAAACAGCACAACAAAAGCAGAAAGAGGAAATTCAAATATTTGAAATTTTTTGTGAATCTACTTGCGAAACTCCATTAGATGAGATACTCCCAACCTTTTGCACCCAAATTGTTGATATCCGAGTAGTGTCAGAGGAGGGCTAATTTCCATGTATAAGACAGAATAAATGAAATTACAGTTGTATCATACACAGTACATGTTAGGAGTGTATCAAATAAGTCTCAAAGCATATCTTTACACGTTTTTCGACCTATCCAATGGTTTATGTGCGGTCGATGCATGGAACAGACGAGGTGTTCAGTGTTGAAATTGAGTCAAATCAGTCTCAAAAAAGTACATCTTTACACCCTTTTTCCAAAAAATGAAATGTAACTAGCTGAATATAGAAATTTTTTGAAATTTCACTCTGGATCTGAAAGGTCAATAGTGGCTGATTTTGCTCTAATTCACTGTGTTTTTCCTCATTTTTTGGCTGTTTTTCAAAACTTATCAAATTGGGATTTTTTAAAAAAAAAATAACATTTTTCAAAATATAGCCAAACATAAAAATTCCTTGAAATTTTACTCTTAATCTAAAGGGAGATATGTGTATCACAATTCATGGAAATTATTTTAATAATTATTGTCTTAGTTTTGCTGTAAACGATTTGCTCTGTTTGCGCTGTTTTCAGTATTTAGCACAACTGACTTACCGATACTTGCAATAATAAAAAAATAAATGCAAGGAGGTTCAAAGCATTAGAAAAAAAATCAAGGAATGGTATGTTTTGGAGCAATTAAATTCTGAATGTAAACTTTATTTTCATTTTTGCGCATGCAATTTTGCAAATCGAGTAAGCTTGACTTTTGAGGAGGATACTCGGGAGTCCCTCCAAAGATTTTCAAATTATATATGAAAATATCTTTTGATGTAGGCTATGTATTATTTTTGCTTCGGCGCGCAAGCATTCATGTGCCTTCTGTGAGCCTTCAAGTCTTGTATCAAAATAAATCGAAACCTTCACTGCAACCGTCTGAAAATCTCTACTTTTTACTTGTTAAAAAAACGAGATAATTATTTATTCATTCAAACTAATCAAGACCATGAAAACAAAAGAGGGAGATAACCTGTGTGAGCTTTCTCTGTTTATTACCCAACTTCACGAATTTAGCTCTAATGTGTTAATAAAAAACAAAATGATAAACAAAAAAGGGGAAAAATATGTTAAATTCATTTTGATTGAGGAAGTAAAGCTGTGTGAGCTTTCTCTATACAAGCACCGATTATAGCATACAAGCGTTGTCGTGTTTAGGAACCCAAAATATCCTGCAAAACTTGCCGTCAGCTTACACATTTATTGCGTTCGTTTTAGTTATTACGTATCATTAGGTTATGCATTATTATTATATATATCAAAAGAGTTTTTTCATACTAAATTTGTTGTGATTACGTCGTAATATAAAGACGGAATATTGTCGTAACTCTACAATACATACTATCCTCCTCAGGCAGGGAAACGCCATTTAATAGCACGCTCAAAGCAAGCTCTCATTATAATGATCAAGAGAAATTGTCTTGTCGTGCATTTTGATTGAGAGCTTGGAGCAAAGCATTTAATACAATAGCAGTATAAAACGTTGAATATTTTGCAGTCAATTCACACCCTGAAATTTACAAGCACCTGCTTACGCTATTTATAGCATAACAGAAAAAAATTTGGAAAATAGTAACATTGAACAAAACCCTGGAAAGCTCACCTGCTTTTGTAATCTGTGGCTCAGAGTATAACTTGTGCAAATGGTCCTAAACGTGATAGTTATTCTGTTGTTACTTGACGCTTGAAATACAGTCATTCCATTGTTGTTTGAAACTCAAACGCCCGCTTCAAAAATAAACTGTTTCTCTGGGTTAGGATAGGATTTTATTCAATGGGTTGAGAAAGCGGAGAACCATAAGGCGGACCACAAACTCACTTTAATAATTCCCTCAGAAAACTCAATGGCTTTTAGATTGATTTGTTTTTGCGAAGTTGATTAGGTGTTCGATATCATTTTTAATCTCTTAATGAAATTTATATCAAAGCAGTATATTCAACTACAAACAGCCATGCTTAACTTTTTACAGTAACATTGCAAATTTCACCAGGGTATAAATTGACCCACCAAAAACATAGTGGTACGAATTGACTGTCAACCATTTCTTCAGGATTCGAATTCGAAACAATGGCAAATGCACACACCAGATTTCATCAATCCTTAAGAGGGAAGCAAAAAAATGGTAGATGTTTCTACCACAGCAGATACCACCCCCTACACCATAGCGGTTCTGTTTCTTTTGGGAGAATATCCGTTTAGAGTGCATTTACTGGTACTACTCCTTTTAGTAGCTCTTTGCCATCAAGTGGCCGTTCGTTGGTGCCTTATAGGCACTGCTTCTGGCAACAAACCCTAGAAAACGTTATCCAAAGACTGTTGATGATTTTAATTTTTTCTTATGTTTGAATATTTGACTCGATTGGGTTTTTGGAATTTATACTATGTTGTAATATATATATCAACAAGTGGCATGCATGAAAGAACTTTGAGCGCATGCTGCCAATTCATTACGGTATTTCTTACTTGTGTGAGATCTGTAGGGGTTGGGGGCTAGAACATATCTGTTTATGCTATGACCATACTAAAATGCCCAATTCAGCACATGGTAAGCAAGGATATTTTGCCACTGTTTCGAATATGAATATCTATTTAGATATTCCTCATCAAGGTAATATAAATAATAGCAAGTCTTAAGTATGCGCAAATTCACACTTCTACAGTTAATAAGAGATGAAATAAGAAATTTGTGATTTAGTGCAATATTAGTGATCTTATTATACATAATATTTACCTATTGTATCTGACAGAGAATGTATGCTTAATAAAATGATATAGCGGGTGGAAAAAACTAAATTTGGCATCTGTCGATCTGACAATGATTTGGAAACATCTGGAATTCCAAAAAGAATAAGAAAAAAAGCATTGCTATGGAAATGCTTTGTAATAAAGTGCTGCTGATCTGTGGATTAGTAGTTGCATGTTTAGCACAGAAAGATGAGTCTGGTGATGGAAACTGCACTGCCACTACGCAACCAACAACAAAGGATCTGGCGGTTATTGAATCTATGTTACTTGTTTCAACGCTAGATGGAACGCTCCATGCTGTTAGTAAGAATAGCGGTCTTGTTAAGTGGAAGTTGGATGATGATCCCATCTTATCTGTTCCCACAGATACCTCTGTCATCAAAGGTCCAACTTTTCTTCCTGATCCGCAAGATGGCTCTCTATACGCATATGAGCCATCTTCACAAGATTTAACCAAACTTCCTTTTACGATTCCTGAACTAGTTCACGCTTCTCCTTGTAGAAGCTCTGATGGTATTCTTTATACGGGTCGCAAACAGGATATGTGGGTTGCTGTCAATCCAGTCACTGGTGCACGAGAACAAATCATATCAACAGATGATACATTAGAAAAATGTCCCGGTGGTACTTCATCCAATATTTACATTGGAAGATCCGAGTACAAGATTACTATGTATGATACAAATAAAAACGAACTGCGGTGGAATGTCACTTATAAAGATTATTCTGCGCATGCAAGAGAAAAGCTATTGAAAGAATATGATCTTTTACATTTTGCATCAAGTTCTGATGGGTATTTAGTCACAGTCGATAGAAACACTGGACGAGTTTTGTGGGCAAATAACTATGGGTATCCTGTGGTTGGGATGTACACTTATGGCTCTGAAGGAGGACTTGAGAAAGTAACAATGGTCAACATGGCTAAGGAGACATTAATGTATTTATTGCAGCACCAAAATGGTCATGTATCTTTGTGGGAAAATGTTCTTCAATGGGGAGAGAAAAAATCAGGTGCCGGTAAAGAAACAGCATTGATGCCTTCATTGTACGTTGGTCAGTACATGAATAACTTGTATGCAATTCCTGCTATGAAACACGATGGTGTTGGATTACAACAAGATGTTTTATTATTGCCTGGTCCAAGCAGTGATCATATTTACACATCAGATTCTACTGCATTGCAAGTTGATGTTAGCATTCCTGCATGGCGATTAGTTGGATATCACAATGTTCCCGGGAGATCAAAAGCAGTATTTCCGACATCAAAGGCTCAGAAGACTCACAATGTTCCGCTTATTACAGAAGAAAAGAAAATATTCATTGCACAAGATAAGGAAGCTACTGTAGGCGATACTGGGACCGATACACCTGCTCAGCATCCAATTCTCGATTTTCAACAAAAATATAGACACTTCGACAGATTGAGGTTGCTATATTCTCGATACCAAAAAAATAAACAAAATAAAAGACATCATCGGCAGTCGATGCTTGACAGCAAGCGAGAAAAGGATTCCACTTCAGATGGATCTAGGCTGTTTGAAACTATGATAACCACAGTACTAACATCATTTATCACGGGTGGAATCATACTGTTATTTACATGGAAAGTTATGTTCAATGAGCGTATTTCGAAAAAATTGCCGTCGGTAGAAGGTTGGAATAAAGTGGGTCAAATTGAATTAGACCCATCAGATATACTTGGCAGAGGCAGTGAAGGCACTGTGGTCTACAAAGGAAAATTTGATGGTAGAGATGTTGCTGTGAAAAGAATAGTTCCGCAGTGCTTCACTTTTGCAGATCGTGAAGTCGCTCTTTTGAGAGAATCAGATGAGCATCCTCATGTTATTCGATATTATTGCATGGAAAAAGATGTCCAGTTTCGTTACATTGCTTTGGAACTTTGCAGTAATACTTTACAAGAATATGTAGAAAATCCAGTATTCCGTTGCAGTGTTGGTCTTGAACCTGCCCTGGTGTTACATCAGGCAATGCAGGGTATTCAACATCTGCATAATTTGGGCATTGTTCATAGAGATGTGAAACCAAGTAATATTCTTATATCATTCCCCAATCAAATCGGTCAACAACGTGTTGTAATATCAGATTTTGGATTATGCAAAAAGTTAGTTGCTGGTCGATGTTCATTTTCGCAACGATCAGGTACTGCTGGAACTGATGGATGGATCGCTCCAGAAATGATTGTCGATAAGTTTAGGATGACGAGAGCCGTTGATGTATTTTCAATGGGATGTGTTTATTATTACACATTATGCGGTAAACATCCTTTTGGTGATTCTCTAGCTAGACAAGTCAGGATTGTGGAAGGTGATCATGATATCGAGGATTTGGATAAACAAGAATGTTATCCAGAAGCTCATGATTTGATTTGTTGTATGCTCAATGTTCAACCTCATTTACGTCCTTTAGCAGATGCTGTCCTTGCCCATCCATTATTTTGGTCTCCTGACAAGAAACTACAGTTCTTTCAAGATGTTAGCGACCGAACCGAAAAAGAACCGACCGATAGTCCTGTCATGTTGCGCATTGAAAACGAAGATAGAAAAATGGACGTTCTTGGAGATGACTGGAGAAAAAATTTATCTATGCCCTTGCAGCTGGATTTGAAAAAGTTCAGAATGTATCGTGGCGATTCTGTCAGAGATCTCCTACGAGCAATGCGAAATAAGAAACATCATTATCGGGAGTTGAATGATGATGTCAAGCATTCGCTAGGATCAATACCTGATGAATTTTTACTTTATTTCACAAAGAGGTTCCCTAATTTATTAATACACACTTACCACTCCATGGCAATTTGTAGAAATGAAAAAATATTTCAGCAGTATTATGGACCTTCTGCAAAGAATCATCTGTTTTCAGGTAGAGACATCTTTATCTTATTAGTTTGGTTATTTTGTAACCACTGTTACATCAATTTGGGTTCCTTTCTTGAAAATTCTAAATGGATTGCATTTTTTTCTTGCTTTACTATCAATATAATATGCTGAAATAGTAATCTGTATCATCATCTTATGCTATTGGTCTGGGGGACGTGGACTAACTACTTATCCTTTCTCTGTGCCTTTTGTGTTTGTGGATCCGTATGCAGTTCATGCAAGGACACAGTAGCGAGAGTAATTATGAAACTATTTAGAAAGGTTCAAAGTCTTGCTTCACACTTACCTAAATTTATTTCTGTAATGTTTTGTCGTTGAACCAAAGTTGAGACTTTTTCAGACAAGCATTTTAAAAATTTTCAAAGTGTGAAACAAGACTTTGAACCTCTCTTCTGAATTGTTGTAGCGCATTTCATTGTTCAAATAAAATTATAATAAATGTGTGTCCTTTTCAACAAGTTTTTCTGTGATTTTTATTTTCAGGCAATCTACCACATTTGAAACCTGAAAAACACCCGTACAAAGCAGTTCTGGAGAATAAAGAAGACATTTGGGGAACAACCAATCAAAGAAAGCGCAACAACACACCCACACAATCTGCTTTGTCAGATTTGGACATGAATTGGCGAGCTAGTGCAAGACCTCGCCAGGCTGATGAACTGGCGAATATGGGTTTTGCGAACAATGCTAAAAATGGTGGCGGATCCGAAGCTTCCTCAGAAGCTAGTTTTGAATCTGCAAAACTCAACTGGAGTGCTGCAAAAATGTCTACACCTACAAAAAATTCCCCAAAAATGCAACGTCGATCAGCTAATGATTTACGTCTTCAAGCACAGCCTATATCACATTTAAACACTGGTGTGCGTTCCTTATCTTATGCAGGTATAGTCCATCAAGGTACCCCATTTAACCCAAATAATTTTTCAAAATCTGAGCCAAAGAAATCCAAATCCAAAAAGAACAGGAGTCCGAAGGTCTCAGAATCATCTTCAGCCAGTACTGGTAGCAATGCAACACTTCATGGACCAAACGGATATTCCGATATGGTCCAAAATGCTGGTATGCAAGCAGACTCTTCGCAGAGTGACGGTAATAACAAATCATCAAACTCTATGATAAATTTTCTTACATTCTCAGCAAAAAGTACTGCTGTTGAAACGATAGGGGATTCTGAGATTTCAGTTGAAGAATCAACTTTGATTTCCAAGGATATGAAGAGATATGAAGCAGGGGAAATGTTGGAACCTGATGGTATAGCCAACGATTCAGCAATTGGGACTGAATTAGAAAAAGATATCGACAGTTCTGTGAACTGTGATTGTTCACTAGAGAATGATGCAGTATTGGAGCATTTTTCCCAAACTGAGCATAGTGAAGTTATAGTTGGTACACCACCCGGTGCTAAAAAACCAAAAAGACACAGGCGAGGTAAAAAGAAAAAGAAGAGCGATGATAATTTAACTTTGCTTGAATCTAATAATATTAATCCACAGGATTAATTTACGGCTTATCTAGTTTTGAAATATAGGACATTTATAATGATCTATTTTTGATTGTTATGGTTTTTCTTCCTGTGTGCGGGCTTTTGCCAATATTTTTAATGTTGATGCTTAAGTAAATGTTGTTCTTTGCTGCTAGGTACTGAAAATTTCTAGCTGCAACTCATTTTGAATCTAGCAGCATGATTACTGGTAGTTGCCTAGTGATAATCTATTCAAGATATTGAAGCAACATTCAATCCACTTCGCAATGAAGAAACATTTTTAGTAGTTGTCAGCCGATATTTCAGGCCTTTGACTCCTATGCCAAAAGTTTAATTTCCCATTTTTAAATAATACATTATTGAATTTTTATCAAATTGGTAGTTAGTACTATTTTGTTTTGTGTAATGTGTTCTAACTGAGAAACGGTTGTTTTCCCTCCCCTACATTGCCTTGCAAAACATACACCTGTACTTATAATTGAACTGAAGTTGGCCATTCGTGGATATCACCCTATCTCTAATATCAAGTTCAAAATGAAGACAGTTTCCTCGAATTTGAACATTGTACAATTATGGAAGGAAATAGCATATTATCAACTGATGACTGTACAATGGACATAAATATTATTCATACCTTGAGGTTTTATCAAGGTAGTTAATTTTATACAGCCAATTTTCGTTTCAACTTCTGTCAAAGAATTAGCTTATCTAATCATGATATCTATAATACATGGCTAACAAGATGTATATCAGCTCAACTCACTGACCCAATCAAGAAAAGATGTTACAAAATTTATTTTATTTATTGAGTATGAGTCACAGATGGATTGCGCTGACGAGGCATGTTCCATTGTGTCACATGCTTGAGAAAATAAATATCTGATTGGAAAACAAACAACTGAAGAAAATTGCTCCCAATTCCCATCACAAAGAAAACATCAAGGAAGCAATAGATCCACCATCAATGTTACAACAATATTTAAATATGATTTGGGTTTCTGAGTTATTAGTTGATAAACTATTTTTTGCAAATTTTCCCCTTCTGCAGCAACACCATGAATTGGAAAACTTGAAATTTTCTGTCAGACTCTGAAACATCCCACTATCTGGGCATCCCTACAACTTTATTCTCGTATACACATATTTGTGCATTATACCACTTTTAACCTATTTTTCTTTATTTCATTTTATTCACCTTAAAGATTTTGGCACCCTTGCTTGTGTATCGTTTATTCTTCCACGTTAGGTATTTGTTTCATTTTGAACCTGAAACATGGATTCTACAAAATCCATTTTTTGATTATTAGTTCCTAATTTTTTTGTTTCCATTTTGCGTGCCACAGGCATTGTGATCCGAGGATATTTTTTGAAGTTGACCATTGATTTTCAATTCGTTATGGATTCCTATTACAGTATTTAGCACTTGCAAATTTTAAAAAAATGTAATGAATGTGTAATGACTCTGCTCTCTGTTATGTATTGCTGTTTCTTAAAACACCTAAAATATTATTTCACCCTGAAAATTTCCCCCAATGCATGTTTTGTTGAACATGAGTTACAAATGGTTGTGTTGAAAGGTGCATCATTCTTGACAAAACAAAATTCCTTATTGATGCAAAAATCTTCAATTTTGTCATAGCTGTAATGTAGAAGTTACCTCGTTACCTGGTACCTCGTTAATTTTAGTCAAACTTCATTAATGTGAATTAATTCAAAGTTGAGGCACAACTTACTCTAGTTAAAGTGTTATTAATGTTGTCTCTTTTTCAGAATATGACGAGACCTTTTTAAAGCATTTGTGTCCTGCTTCTGAAACAAATTTTTTTATAGTATGGTACTTGATATTAAGAGCTATATACTTAATTTTGACAATCAAACATTGGTATCATTTGGCTTTATTTTTGTTCACAGTGATTTGGTGAAGTGGTTTTGTGGCCACTTCATCATTGGCATACACCAACTCACTTTTTGTTTTGTCTGCTGACGTTTATGATGTCAATTTTGTTTACTTTTATTTTGCCATTTACCTTATGTTCCCACCCACTTATAGATGCCAATTACAGATTAGGGATACCACTTTTTGTATCTGTGAAACTATTTGTGTTGTGTTAAGTCTGGGCCGTAAATGGATTTACCCATTAATTGTCTGCACTAATTAGCTTGAGTCACTGATGGATTGCACTGACTTTGTGAGAATTTAAATGTTGAACACATTATTGATTACTTAGTTATACTTTCAATGGGTGAATGAATAGCCGTTATAATACCGTTTTCTTTAATGAAAATCTTGTTATTTTTTCCTGCTGAGTATCATAGATTATGCAGTATAACTATTCTAAAATGTATCCAAAATCAAATTTTTACTTTTATTGAATATCTTGTTATGGGCTAATGTAATTAATTTGATGTGAAAGTTAATTTTCAAATTTTTATTGTGATTCAATTTCATAATATTTTGATTTTAAATGGTTCTATCAAGATTTGATTTCAAGTGGCAGCCGCATTTTCCAGTGCGACTGGACACTTCGCACCAAATGCGATTTAAGTTATCGACCAAAGTCGTAGCATCATATGCACTTAGTGGGTGTACTTGCGCAAAATAATGTTTATGATAATGATGCTATTTTGCTGTAGTAACATTAACACCTATTTAATGCTATTGGATTTCATGTCTAAATTATTGGTAACATGATTTGGGTTGACTCCAGAGTTGTAAAAATGAATCCATAAATCGTTGCATCTTTAAAAATTTCCTTGCCATTGTATTATTTTTTTTATATGATATTGTCTGAATTATGCTTTTTTATCTTATTGCTTTTTCTCTAGTTATATAAAAATATTTAAATTTGCCCCATCCTTGAGATGGGGTTTAGCTGACACGATGACTGATCGATTGAGGATTTGGAGGTGAATTTTTTTGCCGATGCAATCATCCAATCATTCAATATAAATATATATCTCAAATAATATAATAAACAGTTTTCAGTGAGATCATGTGCAATGACCCCTTTTCATCAAAATGACGTCAAATTCCATTCTCATAAAACAAGTATTTTTCTTACAAGAAAGAAGTGAACAGCTCTTCAAGGATCAAAATTGGGGGAATTGTTTGTCTTTACTGAGAGAGCTTCTTTCTCTGCGGCCGAATTTTTGGGTGCAACTGAAAACACAACTGAGAATATCTGAATGCCTATTAAGACTAAATGCAGGCAGTCTGAGGAATGATGAAGAATTAGAGATATCCCAAACCTTCAGCTTGGTGACGTCTTCAACTGATGCCAATATCAATGAGGTGATCGAGTTTGCCAATATCTTACTAACAGCTGAACGACACTACCAAGTTATCTTGCTGTATAATTGTGTATGTAAACTTCACCTTGCGCGTTCTCCCTCCGATGATGCTGTAATTGGAGTCATGGAAAGTTTTCGAAAAATTCGCGAAAGCACGATCATTCTGATCAGAAGTTCAGCTGGTATGGCTTCATCGATTCCACTCTCTCTGCGTTTGATGCTTGCAAGGTTAGAAGAATTACGAAGCATAAATAATGCGAAACCTGAAATAAAAACAGAAAACGAGGTCATCTGCATGAACAACATAGGAATGATTCTTTCGTCATTTAATAAACAATTAGAAGCCGAGGTTATGTATGAAAAGGGCCTGAAAATCATGTTGGAAAAATTTGGCCAACGTTCCTATCTTTATTTTATTTCGTGTGCATTGCTCAATAATATTGGTTTGGTAAGACTGCGCATGAATGATCTTGAATCAGCAGAAAGACATTTTCAACAATCGCTTGATGCAGCAAGACTTGCTGAAAATTTTCCAAATGAACAACAAAAATTAGAGTGGCTCAATAGTACCCAGGGAAGCTTACAATTTACAAGAATAAGAATGAGAAGTTATGCGTCTAAAAATGGCCGCGGCGGTGGTTAACCCTCCAGCACTGTTTTTTTTTATCATAAATGCAGTGATTTCTTCTGATTTCAACTGTGTATTTATGCCAATACACTATCCGAGGTGATGAGATGTTTACTTATTTTTTCTATACACGGACATGGTTGGTGGAGGAAGTCTTAAGCAGTGCTTAAATGAACCACCGTGCAACCTGGTGTCCCGCAGACCTTCGCATTTAATCGTCCCTCATTGGGATTTAAACTCAGGACGTTTGAGATGCTCAACTTAACTCGTATTCCTAACATTCTACTGATTGAGCTAACTGGGCACCCTGCATTCAATAATAACGTTTAAATTTTTTAGTACTTTGTATATGGCAGAATTGGAACGCAGACTCCCAATTGTTTGATCTTGGCACCTATTGCTTGAAATTTTGCTTCTTTGTTGAAGTTTTTTAATTTTTCATACTATGCATTCATTGACTTTTTTCCTCCAAGTCATGCTTCACTAGCATAATCCGTCAATGGCCCATGTTAGACAAAACTAAGCATTTTTCCTAAGAAATTACTGGCTTTGTTGGAAAGCCCCAATCTCATTAAATTAACAATTCCTGTGTTTGATTGGAGAACATGCTCTTTTGTTAATCCAATTTCAAGCGCTGCCACTATTTAGGAAAGACATTTGTTTAATATATTTCACTGCCCCGTATGTTATAATAACAGATGTTGTTATCCTAATAGTCCGGTATCTATTTTAGAAATCTAAATAACAGTAATTTCGCTTTTTTAATAGATTTAAATTGATTCACTTTCAGGGAAATCATGACATATATCATGTTTTAGCTGTAAAATGTGACCAAATGTCAGCAATTAAGTTTATCTGAAATGTTGAAACATTATTTCATTAATTATAATCAAAAGCGTTTTTCAGAATAATGCTTTCACTGTTTAAAATTCAAATTGTCTTTGGATCAATCGAAGACTTCAGAACTATCACCATAGCTATTATATAACAGTGTTGATAGGTTGGAGCCGTATTTATTATATCATTATCACAAGATCTATACTTTGTATGTCTATTATACATACTAATATTGTTTCATGTATTGTGTTTTATCTGTAAAAGATTATATTAGGCTTTTGGCGGAAGCCATTTTCTTCATGTGATTGAGTAGTGGAGCATTGAAGCTAACTTCGAATATGTTACAATAGGAATCCAAGCCTTTCTTGGGCTAAAAAGCTCCTTTCAACATCGACTTTACAAGCAGCAGTTTACAGAAATTTTACTATTTTGAAATTTACTCGATTGCATTATATTAAAAGAACTTGTGCTACTTAAATTATGGTTGTTATTCAAATATTGCATAATTATTTGTTCAGATAATATATTTCATTCTTTTCTTTGATATATTTTAATCTTTATTATGAGACGATTATGCAGTATATTTCTGATTCCAGACATTGTAATTATGTTTGTGGGTAATTTCAACGGCACCACTTTGAAATATTCATACAGTAAATTAAAAGGCGGGAAATTGTGATGGCTGATAAAAAGAAAGAACTGACAGAGTCCGAGAGAGACACTCTCCTGGCAAAGATTCAGAAAGATCTGCCTGACAAATGGATTGTTCAATTCTCAAAGAAACATAAAAGCAGAGTTTACTTCTTCAACACGGCAGATGGCAGTCGGACATGGGAACATCCTGGATTTGCTGAAGGTTTTTATTAATTCTTTATTTTATCAGCAGAGGGCAAAAGTTTTCACTCTGAAGATTGGTCCTAATTATCTATGTTTTTCATTAAATATGGACCACCAGAGAATTGCATTGTGGTATTAAGCGTATTGTAGCATTGGTCAGGTTATCCATCAAACTTTTGGTAAAAATTTTCTGAACAAGTAGACTTGTTTGTTTTGTATTTGATAAATGTATAAATATTGTAGTGCACATAATATTCGGATGGAATTATTTTTTCGATAAAGGTGAATGATAATAGTGTAGAAAATCCATTTTATTTTGTAAAAAGACCAAACAAAAGGTCAAAAATGTGCTGTCAGAAAGAGAAAAGCAAATGTTACCAATGTCCCAAGTAGTGGAAAAGTTGCAGTTGAAGATTGTAAAAAAGATATTGATGTACAAGTGCAGAAAAAAAGAAAATCACATGAACGAAGAGATACACGATGTATTTTGCCATTAGCAAAAAAATCTTTCCATCGCTCTTTCACAACAACAAAAAATGAAAACTTACCGGAACCCAACACTGTGAGAAAAAGACAAAAAGGAGAAAGAAAAAAACTAAATTGCGTACTGATACTGATCACCACAAAAGAAATGAACAGGTAGAATACAATCAAAGGTCTGAATCTGATGAAGAGAAGCTAGAGTGTCCCGTAAGTGAAAAATTATTCGAAAACTTACCAAGCACCAGTGCTAATAACATTGCCAGTTTATCTTGTGAGAGATCTGGCTTGATTAATTTACGAGATGTGGAAATGAAGGAAGTTGACCTATCTCCACCGCGATTACCAGATTCAACAACAAGAAATATTGATGAAGATTTTTCTCAAACACTAAGGAAAGGCAAGTATTGATATTTTTGATGGTTTGATGTATATTCAAACAAATTCAACTTGTTTTATATTTAATTCGTGCGATAATATGAGCAAGTCACAGCCTGGTTGCCGAGTTCACAGTTGTTTGAATTCAAACTCCATCATTAAATACATCAGTACTCTATAACTTGATCCCAAAAAAAAATTGACCAAACATCTTTTGTTTAATTAGAGGCCACTGATAGATCATTTGGGCACGATCTATCTATCTGTGGCTCTTTTCGACAAAAAAGAAATTAAAATTATTAATGAGATTGGCGACAGAAGTACTGGTATGTCGAATTGTCTATATCTCTGAATCCTAGCATGCAGGAATTCTACTTGTTCTGAAATTAGGCTTATTTTTGCAACAGAAACACCTAATCTTATCCAATAGCCTTGTTTGTAAGAATTACTCCATTTAATAATCTTTTGTTTATATAATCTCTTCTCATCTAGAAGGCCAAAAACTGTCTGAAGAACAGGAAATTGCAGTCATCTTGGATACTAATGTACTGCTTCGAAATGATTCTCTAAAATTCATCGAGCAAGTAGTTGAGGATATGTCGGGAGAGTCACTTGGGCAAAAAGGATTATCTTTCATAATTCCTTGGGTTGTTCTCCAGGTACTGTTTTACGGTGGGGGATCTGTTTAAATTGCCTCTTCGCCGAAAATTGGTTGGTTTTATCAGAAGGAATGTCAGTAAACGACCAATATTTTATAATACAGCGTATATCTGCTAGGAGATGAAAATGTTTTTTAAGTATCTGATGGTAACCAAACCGTGGGAATGGGTTGAAAATCATCAATACTGCTGTTATTGCTGGGCAACAACGTAGTATGATGGTAAATGCTGTTACCTGGTATTGGGTTTTCCAAGAAACTCTATCGCATTAATCTTTGAAATACCAGTTAGCCTTGACACCAAGATTTCGCGACATACCACCTAAACCGGTTATAGATTGATTCAATACCATACCAAGTAACGGCATCTTTGCATTTGAATAATTATTTCGATATTTTTTAGGAGCTCGATCATCAAAAGAAAAACAAAGATGTTGCCAGGCGTGCGATTTCATTTTTAAATTGGTAAAAATCTTTATCAATTTGCTTTTTTTTTTTATTTTCAGCATGAAAACTCTGGTCTAGTGCCATAATATACAGAAATTAACAGAGGACTCAGGATTTAAATCTGTATTAAAGTTATGATTTTAGCATCGCTTAGTGCTAGGGCTGTCTAAAAACAAAATATCTTCTGATTTCTGAATCGAATCGAATAAGTTTCCTGAATTGAATATTTTAAACTCAAGTCTTGTAATAAATACTACCGTAGTTCAATTTTGTATGTATGGAACATTTTTTTATTAATATTCTCTGTGATGTAATAATGGTCTTTCTTCATTTTGGATGCTGCTTCTGATCTTGTCTAGAGGAAATTTTCTGAGAACAAAAATTATTGTTGGATCCCACTGATATTTTCTATAGCTTTAGTTTCTACCATATTTATTTTCAGGCAGTTTCCAAAGAAATAAAAGCATGGTTCGTGGGCAAACTATATTTGAAGCAGCTACTGTAATAGGTACGTCAATTTTATGACTTTGGTGGAGACTCTGTAATTATTTTGATTTCGTCACACAGTCTTAATTTTTTTTTTCAACATGCGTTTTTTTTTTTTTTTTTGAATGTTTGTAATTTTTCAATTCGAAATTTTTTTCTTTGTTTTTGCGAGTATTTTAATTATGAATAATGCTGCTTTGGGATTTTGTTTGTAATCAGATGTTATGATGTATTTTCTCCCGAATACCAGAATTCACTTGGTCTAATTTTAACTCATTGCTAGTCCAATGTTATTATTAAGCTGCATACTTTTTGAATACACTTCTTCGAGTTAATCACCCTGAGTAGCCTAGAGTATCCACTAGTCACTCACTGGCTGTCAGACACTGAAAAATTTTATGACCTGAAGTTTGATATAGTAATCGTGATTCCTCTTAAAAATTTGATTTTCCAAAATAAAATTAGAATTTTAGAATACTCAGCTACTCGAATAAGGAAATTCATTATGGTATCTTTATTTTCGATCAAATCTCTGTAGCAAAATATTTAAAATCAACTGAAATTTTAAAATGGAATTAGTTTGAAATTATAAATTGTGCTGCATCATCACCATTTTGGTGGAAATTTGTCAAAGGTAAATCCAGAATTGCAACAGATATATAATAACATCTCTATTAAAAATCATTTTATCTGGTATGGATAAGTGAATTAATATTTGATGCTTTTTTAATTTTCTGTGTTGTGTAAATGTCGATTGCAACATATTTGTATTAATTTTGTATGCTTAATTACACTCTCTTAAATGATGAAAATCCTCTTATAAATAATGTAAATGCTTTTTTGGTTTTTAATTTGAATAAAATGATTGAAAGATAGTTTTGTTGTATTTTTGTGTTCTGCACTAATTGGACAGATTGCACTGGGTGGATAAAATATTGTGAAAGGCTTTATTCTTGATATATTTGTATAAAATAAAATCTCTGATTGATAATATTCAGAAAAATCTGAAACAAGATAAATTGCTTTATTCGCTGATACGAAAATCGACAATTACCATTTTATTAAGGGCTTTAAGTAAAACGTGGGAAATTTTTTATTCCGATATTATGTGACAATAATGACCATAAGTTCCCATAGTTTTGTTGTATTTTTGTGTTCTGCACGAATTGGACAGATTGCACTGGGTCTGTGGTATGATGGTTTTGCTAAAAATACTTTGATAAAATATTTTGAAAGGCTTTGTTCTTGATATGTTTGTGTAAAATAAAATAAAATCTCTGATTGATAATAATCAGAAAAATCTGAAACAAGATGGATTGCTTTATTCGCTGATAAGAAAATCGACAATTACCATTTTATTAAGGGCTTTAAGTAAAACGTGGGAAATTTTTTATTCCGATATTATGTGACAATAATGACCATAAGTTCCTAAAATTTGTCTCTCCTTTATTTGTCTGAAATATATTCATCTTTTTAGCATTTAGCTTTAAAATATTTTCCAAGTAGAGTTTCTTGCTGAAATCAAATTTCGAACATCGTTAACCTGGGCTGTGGGGTCTGATCTTTTTGGAGCTTGAGTCGAAGAGTCTGTTCAGGACTTGTATAATAATTTGCTTCCATATTACTGATAAAATTCTTTTATCTCCATACTCATAACCCTATAATGAATATTTAGAAACATGTCGGAGAAAAATGACAAAATTCTGGTTGGTGATTTGTCGCCAACTGTTACTGATATCATCTATATTATGAGCAGAGTTGCAGACAGATCGGTTTTAATAGTTCATTTTTCCATAACATCCATTAAAAATTTAGTTTTTGAATTTTACTTAAATTGTTCTTGCGCAATAGAGTAGATTCTGAGTCGGTAGTTTCAAAAACTGTGGAGTCTTGAGTTTTAGTCAAGTGTTTTGATAGGCTCCACACAGCCCTGCCGCTAAACCCAGTTTATAAAAATAAACTGCTGATGTTGCTAAAGCTCATTGACAGATAATATGATACACACAAGTAATTATATTTCGGAGAATTAGCTATATAAATGGAAGATGTTTCAATATTTCAGATGAACTACGTTGTAGATATTTGACCTTATTCTGCTAATTCTGCAGCAAAGTCAATGAATTAAGTTCAAAATGAATCGATTTAATAAGAATAATCTGAAAACCAAACTACTTTTAACCCAGATTCTAGAATACCCAACTATTCGAAATATGCACATAATACACTTACACCAAACAAGAAGAGCAATTTGTATTGTTTTACTATTATCTTGTTTTTGGTAAATGTTAAGGTTAGTGACAATCTGACACTCTGTAGAACCTTGCTGATGGTCATCCAATTGAAAAAAATCCAAAAGCACTTCATTTTGTTCAACACCCCACATTAATTCAATTCACCATTGAATAATTTTGTGATTGATTACTTCCTGTTTTATTTTCACAGATGGTCTAAACATCGAAAATAATGATGATAGAGTTTTGCAATGCTGCTTTTTTATGAAACAATCATCAAATAATAATAATAATGATGCCGTGTTGGTGACTCAAGATAAAAACCTGATGTAACAAAGCACTGACGAACCATATCAAGTAAGGATCCAGCTAAATTTGTCTTTTCAAAATAAACAAAAATGTTGATCAGATTTCTACAATGCAGTAATCGTACAACGACTTGTTTTCTGCAGCGGATGGTATGGTCGATCTGTGGGCCGTGCATTGCAAATTAAAACTATTGATTGACTTTGTAATAATAAAAAAAAAATATTAATAAAAAATTGTTCTTTTAGGCATTTGGGTTGAATATGATAAAATAGTAAATAAATTATTTGAATGGACTTTTTTTTATTAAAATTCACTCTGAACAAGGTCGGAAGCAGTGTCTGAAAGGAACCAACTAACGGCCACTTAAAAGCAGAGAGCTACTAAAAGATGTGGTACCAGCAACTGCTCTCTAAACGGGAAACATTCCGCCAGAAAACGGAACTGAACCGCCATGATAGTGAGTGGTATCTGCCCTGGGCAATGCTAAAACCATCTACCACTTTATTGCTTCCTTTTAGTCACTTCTTACAACACTCAGGAAATACGTTAGGAGTATTCTAAAGCTCTTATCCACAGGGCCTGAAAAACCTACATGTTTTTCGATTCTCCACCATGTTGGGGCTTTGATTATTTTGTATCTGATCTAAAATGAAAAATCAGATTGATGTTTTTGCTATTGTGTTCTTTATATATCATTGAATAAATATATTTAACTTTTTAGATGTTTGGATGATGTTAGGAATCTCGAAAAGAAGTTCATAGGAAACAAAAAAAATACAGGTATACTATCTTCTGATTAGATTTTTGGTTTTTGTTCATATCGTTCTATCAACTGTACTCGGTGGTGGATGAATTTAAACTTTATTATCTCAAATATTTAAATTATTAATTCATTTACCGTATGTATTTATTTTAATACCATGATTTGTGCGAAATTTTCACTTCATGCATTCATTCCAGCTAGGGTCAATTCATGCCATCCACATTTTTCTCTGTGCTGCATTCCATGCGCTTCTCTGCTATATAATTGAAAAACAAAATTACTTTTCAATCATAACTCTAGAATATCTGACTTTTCAGAGAAGGACGCACCGGTTGGAAATGATAAAAAAGCAATTTATATATATATATATTCAAAATAGCCATGTTAATTGCCGTTTCATTTGCCTAGTTGTCCCATGTCTTTCTAGCAACCACTTCAAAGCTTCGGCTAAATACACCTCAAAGAACGACAACACAGACATGCGACGTGAACAACAACCTACCTCCAAAAATTTCCTATCTCAAATCAGTGTTATCTCCATGTGATTGCAAAACTATTTATGAGAAGAATCGAACTTGCGTTTTATCGTCGCTGCGCTTTATACTCGAGAAAGAAATGAAAGAAGCATTTGATGATTTATGGTTGGATATAGTGTTGAGGAAACCTCCTTGGACTTTGATGGGTAACACACTTTCTTCTTTTTTTATTTATCATAATTAATGTTGATTATTTATGGTATTAATATATTTCACTGATGATGGCAACGTCAAGGATGCGTGGCCCACCATTTTCCCTCGCACACAATGTTGGAGTGGATATGAATATATTTTATATCATATTTTATATTTAATTTATTTCATGGTTAAAGATTGATGTTTTTATAATGGTATGAAATTTTAAGACTATTTACTGTAATCGAGAAATTATCAAAGCCTTCAGCACTTGCTGTACATATTTTAGAACTTTGTGTGTTTGATAGATTTCCTTCTTACGGTAGCTAATTTTTTTGAATGTGTTCGAGTGGCTGATATATGATGGCTCATTGTTGTCACAGGAAAAAATTTTAAAAAAATACTTGAAAAATAAAAAAATAAATAAAAATTCTAATGTGAAAAAATTGGAAGTGGAAAAAAATTGGAAGTGGAAAAAAAGGGATTTTGAAAAACATTTTTAAAGACAGGGTGAATTTTAAAAATAGTAAGTGGTGCATAGGAACTAAATATCTGAGAATGTTTTGCCTGGATGAGAGGGAATCGGAAAGCATAAAACATGAGGCTGGGTACTAGGAAAAATAAACACTAAATGACTGGTAGTGGGAAGCAACGGGGAAATCCGATATCAGCTGAGAAGCCTTAAATTGTTAAATAATAATTTATTCCCAAATATTTGGTGCAAATGCGCACCCATTTCTGTATTTGAAATTCACCCAGTCTTTGTAGATGTTTTCTGAATGGGAACACTATTTCATCCAAAACTAGTTTGATGAATCTGATCCCACGAACAGGCGAAAAATGTCAAAATCAAAAATTAATGGCAACCAACGTCATTTATCAAGCTTTTTGATTTTTTCGCATTAAATTTTCTAATTTTTTTTATTTTAAGTATTTCTTTAATTAAATATTTATTTTTATTTTTTTTTGCAAAAATGAATTGGAATTTGAAAGAAAATATGAAAAATTGTATTATTTCAACTAATTCATTGAAAATGATAGGCTACCATACTGATATTATGCTGTTGTTCTTTCCATGTGAACACATGTTATGATTATACGCATGCTCATTTGTTCAGTATAATACTGACTCATTTTTGAAAATTTAAGCATTTAACTTAAAGCCCTGTAACATGATGCACCATTTCCTTTCCTTTATGAAATGCATATAAAATAAATAAAGTACTATAATTAGCACATGGATTCATTTGCAGATGTTCTACAATGCATGAAGAAGCACTGGCTTGCTGTATTCAAAGTTATGGGCGTGGATCATATTTTGCAAGTCCATGTTGAGAAACTTATTGATCTCGAAAGTTCTCATTCACAAGCAAGTACAGAGGATGTTGATTTTGTCTGTGATTGGTCTGGTAGTTCTTTAAGTCTGATTTCTGGAATTAATCAGAAAGGGAAATATGATGAACCTGTCAAGAGTGATTTGGTTGTTTTGCAGGTATGTATTGGATAGAGGCAGCATTTTTAATTTTCCAACATGGTACGAAAAAAAAAAAGTGTGGTAGAATGTCAGTAACTTTACTCTATTCCTACATTAAAAATGGACTTATCGTAAGAAAATTTAACCTAAAATTATTATTCTGTGACACATCACACATGAAACAATGTCTCTAATATTCTTCAACTTCATCAACACTACTTTAAACCTTTTTAAATCACTGGAGGAAATAGGGATTCATTTTTATCCGGTGGAAATTGAAACTGAGAATGTGATAACCATATGGTGAACCGTGACCTCTCGTGCAGACACCACTTCCAACTCGGGGTGAAGGTTTCCAGCAATTCTCTTGTATAAATCTCACATGGGATTTGAACCCAGGACGTTAGACACAATATCTTAGAAATGAGAGATAACAAGAAAAAAAACAAGATCTTTTGACAAGGGCGTTTTTGGATATCAGTGTATTTTACTGTTCAGTAAATGGAACAAACCTTTCATTTATCCGTTATCCGGATAGTATTACCCTACTCTTGACCATAATATTCTGGCTGATGTAGAATAGAAATCTTCAATCATCAGAAGGAGGACAAAATTCTGTCATCCTTCTGTACACTGCTGCTAACTCCTAAATTGGTGATTATCAAATCTCATTAAGTACGAACTACAAATGGAAAAATATGGTAAAACCAAATCTGAGTTTGGTGTAAAAGTTATAATTTTGCAAGTTGGAAATACAGTATGTTGAAAATGTATAGCATTTCTGTCTGGTTCATGTCGCACATTTTTCAGAATCTTCACAAATCGCTCAAGAGGAAAGCAGTATTTGATACAAATGATGACAAACAATTGAAAGAAAGCAATAATATTGAGATGAAAGTTGTTGAAACAAATTCCATAGACTTTTGGTCAGCTCTGGACATGGTAATGTTAAAATCCTTCATGTTTTATTGTTGAGTTTAGGTAGGTTTATTTATTCGGCCATGAAAGAATGCCCACGATTGTATCAAAACAAAATATCACCTAATCTCTTTTACGAGCTATTTCTAGTTGTGATGGAATTGTGAATTTTCATAATGTCAATATTTTATTGGAGAGCGCCCTTTACTGAACCTCAATATAATGTTTTATTTTGCAAAGCATGAGTCACAGATGGACTGCGCCTCACGCTGCATTTTTTATTACCACAGGAAATCCAATGGTCCAATGAAGGAATTGTGTTAAAGCATGCAGCCTTCGCTGGCGTGTGTTGGGGTCTTACTTTACTAAACAATTTTACTCGCCTTTAATTTCACAAATCAAATTTGCCACCTGATGTCATTATTTTTATTGTTGGTCTTTTATTCGGAGCAAAAACAATCATTGGACGTCCCACTGATTATACACCCAGCATCAATCTGTATCATACACTTACTCCTTTGTACAGATCTGGACTGCAATTATATCACACTGTGGAATGATTTTCCGAAGTCTCGGATTTTTACCTTCTCGTATTGATGATGCGCCTGAAATTTGTCAAGCTCTTTCAGCAAATTTCGAAACAATTCCTGAAAAAACTGTTGCTGCTCGTGCACTGCCACTCATCACAGATCTCGTACAAAGTTTACAGCTTCTTTACAACAGTGAGATTTGTTTTTTGGGTGTGGGGGGATTTTGATTTTGTGTTGGAAGCAAAATATTTTTTTAGGCCTCAATTATAAGTCTTTTCATAGCCTTCGTTTTGCTATGCTCAAATATAATAGTATGGTATCAGTTTTTGAAAAACCGTTGCTTTGAACAAAAAATTTTTTTGACATGATTAGAACGGGGAGTTCTAATTTCGTAGCGGCAAAAAATACATCAAAATATGTTTTGCCCTAAATGGGTCACTGAAGAAGTATGCTGACAGGGTGCTGTGCAGACGATCTATCCATAGCCCATATTATTTATACAGAATAAATCTTCATATGTGATTTTGTGTACTAGAATTTTTTATAATTTCAGAATCACATCTTTGTCAAAGGCAGACGCGGAATGCGATATCATATTTGCTGATCTTATACATACCTTGTGGACAACAATTCAGGCATTCTCTATAGATTGCAATATTCGAACCTTGATAAATTCATGCAAAGAACTCAGTCTTGATATTATGTCGTCTGATGAAATGATGGGAAGACTGAAAACTGGATTTCAACAATTGGAAGTTGTCAAACAATTGTTACATGAGTGTATTGCTGCTATATCTAGTAATCCTGTAGCATTTCTTGTTTAGCAATAAGAAAGCAATTTTCTTCAAAATCAACTGTTTTTTAGTTATGACCAATTTATTCATGGTGCAGTGCAATCACGCCAATTGGGTTTGCCATGTACAGTTGAATTTCTTTTTATCAATTGATTATTGAACCATAAGGTTACAAATCAAATAGCTAACTGTAATTTCGAAATTTTTTCCCATGTCGCTACAGTATAATACAGACATGGCTTACGCTCTGCAGTCCTTTATTTGGCAAATTATATGGTATATCTTAATCAAAAAAATTGTTGCCGAAGCATCTTTTGTTAAGCATGTGTCACTCATCGACGCGGTCCATCTGTGGCGCATGCTTCAAAAAATAAATTTTTTTTTCGGAATGAATGTTGGGATTCTTGAATCAAGTCTGCAACTGTCGGCAGCAGCTGTAATGCAAATTTGACAATTGTTAAAGTTGAAAGTTTCATCGGAAATTTATTTTTGTCAAGAATTAGCCATGATAGTGTTGTCAGTGTGGTCCATTATTCAATCATATGCGATAAAACATGTTTCAAGTGAAGTTCCTCCAATACCCTGATTGAAGACACAACAGACAAAGAAAATAAAGTCCCTGACATAATCTTTTCATAGATTGGTGGATGGGATGGGAATATGCCTTCTGCAGCAGCCTGCGTTTTGCTGGATAAATGTCCATCAAGCAATATTTTCCTTTTATATTTTTGCTGTGGTAATAGTTACGCAGTTTATTTCTTTGCTCCTTTTTTTTATCCACAATACATGTGTACAGCACTGTGCCAAATGTTTTATTTTTACCAAAACTAAGCAAAGCAAATAGATGCATTTAATTTTCAAGTGGAATTATTCACTCCCTTTTGTTTTTTCATGTATGTACTGCTGTGTAGGGGAGAGCGATTTTAGTTGTTCTCTATTCTGCCAGAGCATTTGGAATTACTTGGTATCTGAAAGCAACCAACCAAAGTATTGAATGTTAAATTTTAGTCCGGTTTCCTGTTTTAAAAATTCCAAAATTTTTATTTATTTGCATTGTGAGGTTATTTACTTTGTCGATTCACTAAATTGTGGTGATAATGCAAAAATAATCATTGCTGGTAGATTTTCTTTATGGCCCTGGGTTGACGAGTGAAGTAATTTCTTGCAAATAGCAAAGTCTTTGCTTGTACCCAAATAAAAAGGGGATGAAAGTTAGTTTCCCCGTTTTAATATTTAACGAGTGGAATCAATAGACCTCCAAAAAATCCTTTTACTTAATTGTTCATCAAAAGAATATGTAGAGGAAGGGTAATGTTTTACTTATTGATTTCAAATGAAAATTGCCTTGAAGATTTCTGCATACTGCCGAAGACGTCTTTTAGTTGAATCTTTGCCTGTTGCCATAACACTTTTCTGTATTTCTGTATCTTGTTCCAATTTCATTCGATTCAAGATATTTCATTCTCACACTTTATGTTATATCTTTATAGACCGCCTGGTTTATTGGTTAGGCTTATACCGTACCGCTGTGTAAAATTATAAAAATCTACTGAGCCATCCCGTCGAGTTGAGATTTGATTTAGTAGTAAGAGTTGCGATTACGCTTGTCGCTTTGAGATACAGATATTTTTGAATGTATTTAATAATTTCGGAATGCATCTCGTATTAATAAGTAAATTTATAGTAATGAGTAAACTTAACAAACAGTGAATTCTTTCCCTTAGCACGACACATTCCGCTCTATGGAATAATACAGAACTGTGAATGCGAGACCGATTTAGCATTCGAATCTTGGATATCAAGGTGATGTCCCTAGTCACGGCGAATATATGAAAATGCAAAATCTCTTTACTCTCGTCGGGTTTATTCCAACGAAATATTGTATATGCTTTCCTCTGAGAAGGAACGGTGAGCGAGGGGTCCGTCGCCAGACATGATATATATTACGGACACCAGCGTGTTCGAAATCGAAAATTTACGCGCCTTCGGTTTGGTTTTTCGGCGATTTTATTGCGGAAAAAAATAAAAACTTACGAAAAAAATTTGGCCTGCGGCGTCTGTTCTGACGTCCTAACCGGAGCACGAAAATTTCCAAAATGTATTATCAAGTTATCAGTTAAAATCCTCGATGTAGTATCAACTGATAACATATGTAAGTGCTTGTTCTTGTAATAACCACAAATTACACGGCCGAATAACCACAATGTACATTTTGTTGAAGCCTTTGTGGGCTGAGTAAGCTAAAACTGTGTTTGTCGTGTGACTCCATTTCCAATCGAGAACTCGTTATGTCAACAAAGCGAATGAACGAAATCCTTGGATTTTACAACCATTGATTTAAATCTCGTCAATTGTTGGCAACGACGTGACGACGATAAAAATATTTATCGTTTGTCGAATAAAATTTCGGGAAGGCTAGCTGCGTTATATTGTTCGCCACTTGTGTGAGTGCCTAACGTGAGAAATATGAAAATAGTATACTACAGCCGACTGCGAGGTACAGGTTGTGACTTAGCAAAAGATATTGTGTCGGTGGAGCTCTCAATCAGGAAACTCGCCAAATTATGAATAGCTCGGAGGTAGCAGGGTATATTTAACAAACGCCCTTAACCAATGCACTACCGCGTTTTTGGCTTGGATGTATAATTAAGTCTTTTCATAGCCTTGACTTTGCTATGCTCGAATATAATAGTATGGTATCAGTTTTTGAAAAAACCGTTGCTTTGAATAAAAATTTATCTCAACTTGATTAGTACAGGGAGTTCCAATTTCTTAGCTGCAAAAAATATGTTTTTCCCTAAATGGGTCATTGAAGAAGTATGCTGCTGACAGGGTGCTGGGCAGACGATCTATCCATAGCCCATATTTATACAAAATAAATCTTAGTATGTGATTTTGTGTACTAGAATTTTTTATAATTTCAGAATCACATCTTTGTCAAAGACAGACGCGGAATGCGATATCATATTTGCGGATCTTATACATACCTTGTGGACAACAATTCAGGCATTCTCTATAGATTGCAATATTCGAACCTTGATAAATTCATACAAAGAACTCAGTCTCAAAATTTCGGGAAGGCTAGCTGCGTTATATCGTTCGCCACTTGTGTGAGTGCCTAACGTGAGAAATATGAAAATAGTATACTACAGCCGACTGCGAGGTACAGGTTGTGACTTAGCAAAAGATATTGTGTCGGTGGAGCTTTCAATCAGGAAACTCGCCAAATTATGAATAGCTCGGAGGTAGCAAGGGTATATTTAACAAACGCCCTTAACCAATGCACTACCGCGTTTTTGGCTTGGATGTATAATTAAGCTAAAGAAACGATAAGTTCACGTTTCATTCATAAACACTTCCCAGGTATCGAATAGCAATAAAAATGATCTATCATTGTGTCCGAATGGATAGGACCCAATAAGAAGTGATGAGGTCGATCACTAACGGATCGAGGAGGCTCAGGGGGACACATACTTTTCGAAGATATACCCCCGTACTTGAGCGGACATGCCCCCGTCCGCCCCGCGCTGGTGCGTACAGGAGAAACTTTTCTAAAGCGGACTAACAACTGTTCGCTTATGTACTGTACGCTAGGTGGTTTTGTTACGTGAGTAAACTAATGTTATCATGAAGGTGGCAAAAGTTCTAGTAATAAGTGACAATTAAATTAAAAAAAAATCTTGTTGTCGAAATGGGAAGTTGCTGCTCTTCTTCTAATCGAGCGGTTGCAGTAGGTGTTGAAGATGATATCAACCACACGTCCAAAAACGATCATCATGAGAAGGAAAATACAGGGTTCTCTAATGGATATGCAAACAATACAACTTCAACCAAGGGTGAGTACTGAGCACTACATACTTTCATTTAAGTTCATTACCCCAGTCAGAAAGATATCATCCAAACATATTTTGTTAAAGATAAAGCACTGATAGAGCACGCCTCCAAGGCATGGTCTATCTGTAGTCCATATTCTGATACCGACACACAGTGCCCGATGATGAGGGTTAAGGTAATCGAAGCCGCGTATCGTATTGTGCTTTGACATTTATGTTGAAGCACGCGACATTGTACGCCCTCCACGAATTAATTGCCCCCTGATCAAAGGTAAATAGGCCTAATCATTTTTTAACATCGTGCCAAGCACATTCACCAAATGCGAAAATTATACAGGAAAATCCCAATCCATAAATCGACTTTTATATTGTGATCCAATATCAAAAATGACATTTCTATATTCAGAAAACACCTCTACTAATCACAATCACAATTTCATATTAACTCCGAAATATACTCTGGGAGTCAACTCTGCAGTAGCAGCTCAAACGCATAGCAGGTAATTCACTTCATTGCGTTACCTTTTATTTATCTCGTATGAGCTATTGGAGAAACCAATGCATGAATTCCAAAATAAAAACCCCTCAACAGTCAATACCACCTTCAATTTCCCCATTTCATATTTTAAACCAAAAATTCTGGTAAGAAAATCAAGATATTTTAGTACAACACAAAGTTCGCAAATTTGACATTAATATTTTTCCTTTATTGAATTAGCGAAAAGCACGCAAAGTCACGATTAACCGACACCGGGACGGACTCTGGTACATTAAATTTGTTAGTTGATTTTGGTGATACAAGACGTGCGATTTGAAAGGTAAAATCATTCAGGGTTGGCATGGAGGGAATGTCGCATGTTCATGTAGAAATTTGTTTTGACCACAGTCCAAATAAAAATATATCCAATAACGGCTAAGTTGAATCTACTTCATGTGTTCATCTCCAGAAATCACCGACGACAAGTTTTTTTTGCTCATCTAGGTCTGCAAGTACAGATGTAAAATCATCGTCTGCTGTTTTTCCTTCATCAAGTGGATATAAAAACAATGACTCTTTTCAACAAACTTCAAGTTTTTTGTCTCCGAACCAAGTGGATGATAACACGCTCTTAACGACATTCAGTAATGCTGATCACTTGAGGGCGTCACCGTATTTGTCCAGTATCAATAACAGAAAACATAACAACAAATCACTATCGGAAGGTAATCGTTTTACTGGATTTGATGCACCAGTAACAAATACTGATTCTGAAAATGATTTTGATTCGGACATTGAGAAAGATTCAAAGAATGCCCAGAAGACGGAAGTGCGTAGCCCATCAAATATCAGTTTATCATCGTTACTAGAGGAAGAAAAGGACAATACGCCGAATACAGGTAATATAATTTTGTGATAAAATATAAGAACATCGAATGCTTTCATTAATTATTAGGCTATAATTTTGTCCGTGGACAGCGGTCCATTAGGGAATGAAAACGTATTGCTGGATAACATTTTACAGATGCAGATGAAATGTGTTTTAATAATTATGTGCTACTGATGCGGGCTCGATCGATCTTTTGTAGCCTACATGAGCAACGGAATTTTGAATTTTAAAAGAATATCGTAAATAGGCAACCACTCTGTGATACTTGCGCATAAGGATTTGTATTAATTGATTTTAAAAAAGAGATTAATTTAAAATATGGTCTCTGTTTAATGTCATGTTTCAATGCACTTTTGTCCGTGCTTTATAATTTACACGAGAATGCAACGTCCACGAGTGAAATTGAAATGTAATTTATTTCACAGTATGCAATTAACGATGTCTACAATTATATCAGGTTACGATATTTTTCTCGCGTCTTGCCATTCCATTGTCCAATTGTTTGTTCCTCTCTAACGCTGCTTGTAACCTTGTTTAGTCAAAAATTTCAACGACGTCCAAGAAAAATAAATAAATAATCGATATAAATGGAATATTTCTGTGAGCTCATTTCAACCTTTAATTTACTTCATATTCCTTCTTTGACGTTTAACCTTTGAAATTTGACCAAAATCGATTGCATTTTCTCGTTAAAAATGAAAATTCTAGTTCATTACCAAGTTTTTGTTCCTATGAACGATTCACTATTGAGTCGAATAAATTGTTCTTCGAATCGATTCGAATCGAATTGCCCAGCGCTAGTCATGTGTCCTTCGGAAATACATAATATATCTAAAATGCAGGATGCTACTTTGCAACCACCTCTACCAAGAACAGTTTCGTCCCACATGTAGCATTTTCCGTCTCTAGATTTGAAATCATACACCGGCAAATTGAATGTACACAACAGTCTTTTGTAAAAAGCTTCGAATGCTGACTGGCATGGGGAAGCCAAACACGTTTGCAAATCAAAACTGGCACCTTGTACGTAATCTTCGTTATGAACACAATGATTTGTCGGATTTTTTGCATCGTATGCATGTTTCTTTCTAGTAATAGGTTGTAGTCTTTCAATCTCTGCATATTGCTTCCTCTGAAGATTAGAGTACAGACCATTCTGTCATTTTGCTAACAGAGAGTTAGGGTGATAAATACAACTTTTCTGTGTGTCTTCTAGAATAAAGACTCCTATATCTTGGGAAAATAGCTATGTGCCTCTTTTTTCTTGTTCCCATTGTGCCAGCGAAAATAAAGTTAGTTTTTTGCAACGCCTCTCGTGACCTCATCGCATGAAATATTTTCTCTCTTTCGCTTCAAAATTGTACGGATCATTTTATCATTTATGTCAAAGATATTTAGAAACATCTGTTTGCAAACTTCAATTTTATCTCCTTCAAATGGCAAATAATATCGGACAGAAAAAGACCTCCGTGAAGCCGCGTTACCCGTTTTCAGCACGTCCCTTTTTTCTCTCGTGATGCTACAAACAAGTCTTTGCGTTTTTTTCGTTTGCCTTAATATGACAATTTTTCTACTGCTACACGGGGAATCTCTCTAGCTTTGACTATATTTGCTGAGCTAGATATGCAAGAGATACCTTCATTTCTATGACTTTTTCTAAATAATGTAGAATTTAAATATTTCTTTCCCGTGATTCCTCATTTCTTATTTTTCTTCTATCTCTCTTCTGAATGTCATTTTCGAACTGTTCCTCGGACTCTGGTACGTGGGCCATCACTGAGTCATGCAAACTCTCTATTGTTACATGACTTGTGGACAGTTCATCATCGTTGCCACTAAACAAATGTGTTGCGATGATATTGGAGCTACATAGTTGTCGAGTTGCTTGCGAAGACTTACCGCTTTCACATTTAGATCTTCCGAGTCCGAGTCTGATTAAGTTAGCTTAACTGGTGGTTAATGTTATGAATCATCATCGTCTGAAAATATTTCCTCCTTCTCTGAAGAGTCTTCAAAAGACAAAATGGCGTACACTATTAATGGCTGTTTGGTCAAATAAAATGATTTCTGAAAACTGTGGACATACGCCCTTATTGTTCGGAACCACAGAGGTATAAACAACATTGAAAATTAAGCCACGTTTGAAAGAAACATCCTGAACAATTAATTAACAAAAAAACTTGTTCCAAATTTATTAAAGTCACGCATTAAAACAAAGCCCTACTTAAATAAAATATAATGATACTGCATAAATGTGCACACGTCAACTATGCACTGAATGTATGTGTAACGTGATGCCACGTTGTGCGTCATCTGAGAATTTCGCTCAAATATAGTTGAAATATGCATAATAAACTGGAAATTACAGCGAACTATATTCAACATAATCATCGTCGCGTGATCAGCGGTCGATCGGTGAAATCTATGAAATCATAAAAAAAACTACGCAAAGGCGTTTGATGAAGTAGCATCGACGGTAACAGGTTGAGCGAATTCATTGAATACTATGCAAAATGATCTCTGATTGTTTGTGAGACTCTCTTCTGCCCTCGATATCCCAAAATTGTTCAGCCTGTTTCAATATACTTTGATCGCATGTAATTTAAAATTGGTGATCGGTGATATTTTTCACGAATCAAGAGATGTTATTTAAAAAAAGACATGTAAAACGTTCAGTTTCTGAAAAACTAAGAACCCTTCATGTATAAATTTTCACTTAAAACTTGATGTAAAACACCTTTCATATATTTATTTTTCGCGAATGACAATTGATTTGCTATCATTTTCAGACATAAGATACCGACGATATTATTGCGCAAGTTGAGATTTAGATCGTTTAGTTCTTCAAATTTGTTTTAATACTGTTTGTATTCAGGGTGAAGAATGAAAGAAGACGCGTTCACAACACCGCGAAGTTTACTCAAACAAATATTTCTAGTAGTGACGTAGTTCTAGTTAGTCTTGAATAGATTTCTCTTCGGCGTTTCATAATAATACCAATCATCTAGATTTGGAAATTTGCAGCTATTGCTTGTAGACCAGTCAAAAATATCATCCGGTATGGTAGAGCGATGCATGATAAATGGGTGAGCGCATACTTGAAAAATCATATTTCTGATGATAAAACTGATTGTCTGCTAATATTTTACTTAAAATATCGATTTCAACGTCCAATTCCAACAAGCGATCTCGATTTCGTTGTGTGAGCACATTGTCTTCATATGAGTGACTGTATGGTATTGTTGATTCCTTCAATAGCGGGCAGTATTCGTCTGTTCAAAAATATAAAAGCCATATCTTGTGTCGGGAAGGGTTTCTATTTTAATGAGCTTTATTAGCTTTAACCTTGGCTAGTACTTAACATCTCACTATTGTAGTATACTAATATAGTCACAATCGCTTTTAGCTTGAAAATATGCAGTAGAAATTTTAGTTATTTTTAATAAAATGCAAATAAAGCAAATATGTAAAAGATTTTGCTATGCTATATTGGTGCAAATTCTATATCTAGTCTATAGTTTGAGGTTTGCACCTTTTCGCTATTCAAAAGTTGCGGTCCGGCTTGAGTAATGCTCATTTAATTAAAATCGACGTGGAAACACAGAACGAAGGTCCCAAGAACTGACACTCGAATTGAATTATATGACCTTTAACATGCGCGAGTGTTTACGATTGTGCGGTTGGGATTTCAGCTGTAAAATCGTCACGTAAACATAAATTTATCAACATTAAGATCGTATTGGAACTATGAATGCAAATGTATGAACTAGGGCTCTTGATTTCTTCCTTGCGAAATACAGGAAACCTGGGGGAATTTGACATAATCCCGGAATTCCGGGAAGATAACATCACATCAACACAACAAAGGCAATGAAGTTTGATGTAATGTGGACCGACCTCACTCTAAATTGGCCGTTCAGCAAATTTGAACATTTTCTCACATATTTTCATGTTTAGTAATTTTTACGTGATGATATCATAATGGGCGCACAGGCAAATGATTTTTTATAAATAGCGTTTGTATTTCATATCTAAACAAAGAAGCCAAAAATCGCCCCAGAAGCTCGGAAAATTATTTAGTGAATGGGGTTTTAGGGCTTGAAATCAGCTATGTAGGTGTAAAAACGACAGGAAGTTTTGGGTTTAAAGCATTCTGTGATTTAGATTCGCCATGCCCTCTCCCCCTAAATATGCCACTGGTTACAGTAGGTGATCAATTTAATATGTCTTGAAAAGTGTTCACTCTAGCAGTTGTCGTCTGCCTCGATTAGTGTGTAAACCAAGTTTACGCTAAACGTTTGCCTGGTTTTCAAACCCCAGTTTAGAATTTACAAATTATTGGCGTACTGGGGTAATGCTGGTCACGCTCGAGAGTAATTTTATTGTAAAATCGTAAAAATACAGAACGAAGTACGTTCCCAATCGGAATTTTCATTTTACCAAGCATGAGAAGGAGATGAATCTCGTCGTCGCGGTGATCCATACTTAAAATATCTCAAAACAATATTTTTCCGAACCGCGTCTCGTCGATGCGACCCATCAGTGACATGTGCACAACAAAAGATGTTTCGATAAATTATTTCTGATTGGGTTAGAATAGCATTTAAACGCTGATTTATGTCATGAATCGCGTGATTATATGTCCTATACAGATATTTTGATGTTCCCAAGTCAACGCATAACGCATGGATGATAACGTGTTTGGTTACAAATTTTCATACCTGTACCATAAGTTGTGATTAGGGTTGGGCAAAACCGAAGCATTTAGAATTCAAATCGAATTCAATTAATTTGTTCGCATCGGATCAAATCAGTACTTTTATATAAACGGCAAATATCCCGTTTTTACCTCTACAAGTTGCCCCCTCCCCAACCAGAAATTTTATTTTGCCAAACATGAGTCACTAATGGACCGCGCCTTGAGGACTATCCTTCAGTGACTCATACTTAACAAAACTTGTTTGGATAGAAGATTACTAACTGGGCCCGCACCAATATAGTTTTGATTGTATCTCATGGCTGGAATAAAATAATTACACTTACTTTTACAAACGCATGTTCCAGTGGCTGATTCACTCTTGATTCGAATAATTTGTGCTTCGAATCCCTGAATCCCACTTCTGGTCGCGATAAGTCTTATGGTTAAGCTGTAAGCTGTTTGTCACGCAGATTAAAATAAAATCCTATTTATTCTAATTTATTTTAAATTCTCTCGAAAGCACAAAAGCTTAAACCTGCATTATATTCGGTGCATCTTTATTTTTAAAGCTTATTCTTAGCACATAGAAAACTTTACTTTAGGTTTTGCTAGCTTTCCTGATAACTAGGACATATATTTATTTGTATCTCAGTTTGTGTCGAAATATATTAGGTTTATGTATGTACATTTCTAAGATGTCAAGTCGGAGAAATCTGAAGTGATTGGATCACAATCAATTCAAGAAACTGGTGAAACAATCATCGCTAAATCTGCACCACTACAACCGGAAATCCATGTTGAAAGATCAGAAAATCTAAGCAGTCAAGAAGTGAAAAACAACATCTCTGAGGATACTGTCGAGTGTGAGTCGTGTGGTTAGGTTTTAGGGTCCCCTACAGCGGTGAAAGATGAAGTATCTGTTTCAGCCTTCGTTAAGATTTCCCGCAATAAAGTTAGGTTGCATTCAACGCAAATACAAATTTTTGAAGACAGAAGTCGACCATACTTAGACTGAGTTTTGAAAAAAGACATAATGTTTAATATTATTAACCTTTGAAATCATGTTTCTATAATACCATTCGGCGTTATTTCTGTACACCCACGCACCGCGTACAATTATACGATCAGGCTCGTTGAATTGGAGTGAAAGCGCAATTCTCTTACAAAATTTTTGCGCTAGTAAAACGCTTCTCCACATTATATTTTGATATTTGTTTGTTTTTCAATTTTTTTTCTTTAATAAAATTTGCATACTTCCTTCCATACTCCTACTTCCTAATGAAAATTAAACCTCCACGATATCTTTATCTAGATACTGTTGAAACAGCAACCATAGCAATGACAACACCAAGGTAATAAAATATTTTCATAATTTTAAATAGTTCGATTTTATATATCAATGCGAGCATTTTTTAATTCTTACTGATTTACAAATAGAATCAAATACTTTCTCTTATTCAATCGAATAAAATTTCAGTACAGCACGCAACAGTTCTGTTCAGTTGAAGATGGTTCAGTATATTCGTTCCTATATAACAAAAATTCACTCTTGGATAGCATTTGCCAATTTAAAAGATTTGAAATACCTCACTAAAATATGTTTAGGCTAAGTAGGGTCACTGATGTCCATCTGTGTCACATGATTGATTAAATAAGCTTCTTGATAGAAAGATATCGACCAGCGGTGAAAAGTCTAAACAAAAAATGTATTGATATAGGAAGACCAGCGACGTATTTTAAGTGAAATTCCTCAAAATGTATTTTTATTTCGTAACTTCAGAATTGTAGAAAATCGTGAGATCACAACCACCAGGGTAAACTCAGCGCGAAGTCAAAGAGCATCACCCAGTACCTCACGAAGTGGGAGTCCGAGACCTCGAGTGGAGCCTGATCCGATTATGGAAACATTGGAAGACTGTTTCTTTCGATTTGCTAGGTAATGAATGGCAAATTGAAGTCTGCTGTGCTTTAATATCATAAAACAGAAGTTTTTTTTTTAAGTTTTTGAATGGCAGTCACAGTGCAGGTCATAAAACAGAAGTTTTTTTTTTTAAATAGTTTGTAGTAAAGTATTAGAAATAGATGTGCCCTTTTTGCCTTTTATTTTTTACCTTTTTACCCGAATAGTACTGAAGAATATTCTTTCGGCTATAACTACTCGACTGAGTAGAGAACGAGTCACTTCAAATCCCAAGTGGAAAAGCATTGAAGTACCGAGTACACTTCGAGTATTTACAAAATATAAAATTGTAATCGCGAGTCTCCGTACGCTTAAGTCGAGTCGTAAATTTACGTGTTACAGTCAAAGTTGGAAACTAGGTTTGGTCGATTTCAAAATCAATTTATCAGGATCTGTGGCCCAGTTTGCCATTTTTAACCCTTTAAGCAGGCTTACCCTCACAAATGTCACAATCTAGGCGAGTCAATAAGTGAGTCGAGTCATAGACTCTCTCTCTAACTCTAATGTTTCTAACTGTATTGTTAGATACTATCTTTTCCAACTATCATAACAAAACACACCTGCATTTTAATTCAAGTCGTCATATATTTTCAGATATGGTGAAGTTAACAGTGAAGGTCGTGAAATGAACAACAAAAATTGGGCAAAACTATGCCGTGACTGTGATTTTGTCGACAACAGAAATATATTGACTGGTGATGTTGACGTTATTTTCTCAAGACACAAGTATGCCTTGTTTCTTAGATTGAAAAAATATAGATCTATAACAATGATTCATGTAATTTTCTTACATTTTAGTGTTTTTGATAAGGGATATTGTTGCCATGTTCTGTATTCAATCCTAAAGTATGTGGTAAGACTGTGAGAATGATTTAGTTAAAATATATATGGGGTTTATTTTTACCATAGATTAAAGGCAACTATCGGCCAAAGTGAGGCGATAGTAACTTACTTTTTACGTTTTGGTTGATATTATGCCGAAACAACGGTTTAAATGACGAACTGATACCAAAACTGTCCAGTACGTCCGAAAATGGATTTTTAGGTTGTAAAGCCGTCAATTGTAACAGTTTTTATGTTTACCATCCGCTTTAGCAGGATTTACCCCGTAATTTGAAAATTCGTCATTTTCACTTACCCTATTCCTTGGGGCGAACGAAGAAAGCGACGGTTAATTCAAACTGAGCAAAAACTAAATCAAAGATTAGTAATGTAATCAATTTTGAGGCCTTAGTCAAATTTCAAAAAGAGCAAGTGTTCCCCTTTTTACGTTACTGACAGCCATTATACTAACATATTTCTAGACCAAAAGGTCAGCGATTGATTGACTTTGATATGTTTGTGAAATGCTTGGAAGAAATTGCCGATCGAAAATATAAATCGATATCAGAAGAGAAAAAGCGCAGAAGAAAAGTTTTTGACAACGTTATTGGGAAAGCTCCGGAATATGTTGGAATTACGGTCAGTATGTCACTATTGTCTTTATATCTTATAGTGTGTATCAAAAGTTTTTGACAACGTTATTGGGAAAGCTCCGGAATATGTTGGAATTACGGTCAGTATGTCACTATTGTCTTTATATCTTATAGTGTGTATCTTATAGTATGTTATGGCGGCAGTGCTCTTCGGAAAACTTGTAAGAACGTTAAATAGGTGGGGATGAATTTGTTTCAATGTTGTAGGAGAATCAGCAAGAAAATTTCTATACTCTTTATTAAACTACGAATGAAGGTATTGATCACCGCATTCATCACGTGATGCTCGTAGAGTGGAAAAAAGAGTAAAGAGAGGGAAAGTTCTTATATACGTATGTGGGCGCGGTTGACGCCAGTAACAAATTATTCGATTTGTGCCACCGTCCCTTTTAGCATTTAACGTATAACGCCTACATCAAAATAGTCTTTTTACAGGGAGTTTCAAAGACAGGAAACGTGGAACGAATGACGGATCATTCCTTATATCCAGTTGGTCATAAAATGAGGTAAGAGGACCTTACAGTCCCAGAAAAAAAGAGTTCTCCTCGTGATATGATAAATGGATAAAGAAAATCAAGAATCATCAAATACGTTTTTGTATTTAACTCTTTTTGTTGATTGTTCTGACTGATTCTTGATCTAATCAGAAATTTTATTTTGTCAGCAAACGATGTTTTGACGAAATTTTTCTGATGTCACTTGCTCATTTCAGACAAAAGTTTCAAAGATTGTGACATTCTTGATCCTTGCTAAATTAACATGGAAATCATTTTAGCATTAACATTTAACTACATCTTTGGAAGTTTATTACCATTTTACCAACAAATTAGTTTTCTACTTACTGTACTACAGGTTTGACGAAGAGGGTCGTGGTCTCGGGGTCGATGACATAACTTCGTTTGATCCTACAGAACATGGTTATGTACAAGGATATAGAGACAAAGATACCTATGATCTAAAATTATCAAGACCTTCATCAAGATCCAGTCTTCGTCCTGTTTCTAGAGAAGCTTCAAATTTATCTACAAGGTCCAGTCCTAAACTTAGCCCTAAAAACCGGAGAAGAAATTTGGACTCCCGTTGACTGTTTTATTTTATTGAACTTCGGACTTACTCGAGCTTAAACTCAATGTACCCATGACGTATCATTGACAGAATAATTCCTAATTTCACAGCACACCGCGCTCGAAATGTCATTCTGGTACCGGTAGTTTTTACAACCCCCTCGTCAGCTTCTAGCCATATTAAAATCCATATTCAAATGAACGACGCATTTCATCATATTTGATAAAGAGATTTGATGTAATGAGATTAGGAGAAACCACACGATGCTAAAGCTGCTACTCACCATTTTTTAATTTCCCTTGCGTAACTTTTGCGTCTTACCAATGACATGGTCTGGCCAGACATCCTTATTTTTCGCATACTTTGGAACAAACAAGTAAGTATGTGCATTGAATTTTCTTTCATACTTTTAACAGAATTTCCACTGTGTTTGAATAACTGGGCTACCATACGAGGACCAGGTCTGAGATTATTTCTTTTAATATTGTTTGTCCGTTGTAGCTCTGCACTCAGGAAAACGATAGTGGTAATTTTTACAAGCACTTCATACTAGCAATAAACAAAATTATCTATTTTAAAGAAAGCTATATAAGTCTTTTTTTTTTAAAACTTCCGTTTATGTAATCTCCTATGCTAGCATGAAACGACAGATGGAAGAGGCTATGCCATTCGCATCAGACATTTTCTAGAATTATATACGAGCTGAAGTTCCGTATTATGGCGCAGATAGTTATAGGACTTGCGTGAAACACCATGATCAAGTCCCTAGAACAGGACTCGCATTATTTCGAGTGGTGGTTACGAGTTTTATGGGCCGAAAACACACAAAACAGGTATGGTTTTTAACCATTCAGTTGGGAATGTGGTGCGGAAACTTTCAGGTTTACCTCTTGCCACCAGAGTATTTAGGAGGGAATTGGGCATAACCTTCCTTTGTCGACCAAAAACAAATCGCAGAAACGACTTTTAAATCCTTTAAAACGTAGGAAACCTCAAAATCCTTCTCGCGCCTCCGGCTAGCAGTTATCTTTTATTCTTTGTCATTTTACACCCTGCAATACAAATTTCCATTTTTCCCATCTTCGCACTTTTACATTTTTTCGATGTTGTATATATCTTATTGAAATTCTTTCCATGGCCGAAGGCAGCTTCCAAAAGGGAACTGCACTCTACGCGTAAAATATCCCAAACGGAACTAAACCGTCATGGCAAATTGCAGTGAGTGGTATCTGCCCTTGGCAACGGTAAAACCATCCACCACATTTTGTTTCTTTTAAATCGCCTCATACGACATGGCGGGAGCAAGTTACGGCTACTCTAAACCCGTATCTACAGGACACGCATTATATGCGATGAATACGCTATTTTTTAATCATTTTTGTGTCTGTTACGCTCATTATGGCGTCCTAATCTAAACTCGAAAATTTTTAAAATGTTCTCCCGCCGCCAACCCTTTCGATAATACACCACAGCCTTTCGCCCAGCAGACTATATCAACTGCTCCAGGTGTAGTCACGAATTCATGGCATTTTTAATAGTCACTTCATGGAGTAAATCACCCTGATCAAAGCCGTGTACCAACTACCACGCATATACGGTCAGGGTTAAGTTTGTTATATCGGCTTAGCCTACCTACCCAAGATATCCCAACCTCGATTGAGGGGTGGGCATGAATTAACGAGCCGAAATCGAGCGAGATATTCAAACTGGGATGTCAACATTTTAAACAGTAGGACGTCGCGCCCACCAATAATAATACCCTAGTGTTATTGAACCGTCTTCGTCGTTCAATCATGAATCCGTTTACTCCGTACTCACCAGTAAACTCGATGCTGATTCGTAATTAGTTTTTCCGTCGCAATGCCACAATAAAAAATAAGCCTGATGAAATTAAAATTTCATGAGGGGGCCACTGCTGCGTAACAAAACTAATGTACTGCACACGATCGGTGACTACTGATAATATTTTCACAAATGGGAAAGTATATTTTCAAATGACATAACCAAGCTTGAGGGGATTTGCATTTCAGAAATAATAAACAACGATTGATATTAAAATGCATAGCGAATCAGATTTTGAAGAAGAAAATGAGTATCACGGTTAAAATGACTGAAAAACAAGGGTTATCTTCTGACTGTGTTTTGATTTGTTCTTCATCAGACGGAAATTGCTCAACTTCCATTGACTTGACTTTGATTTCCACCCCCAGAGACTTTTCTTTATCTTCGGACCTGCAGATAATAATTTGATAGGGTTACAATTGATTAGTTTTTATTCCTCCAAGTATTAGTCACAGATGGACTGCACCTGAGCGAAGCGGTGCGTTAGGTCATTACTAGTCTTGGCAACACTGAAAATCCCGAGTTTACCTAGTATACCTAGTTTATTCCCAAAGTACTTTTACCTAGTTTCACGGATATCGGATTTACCCAGCTTAAATTTTACAGAGTTTTATGTTCGAAGTTTTATCAAGTTAAGTTACCTAGTTTTCTTATAACTTCATTTTTGTTTACTCAGTTTAAATAAAAACTAGGTTG
Source organism: Styela plicata (assembly GCA_963675895.2). Taxonomy (NCBI): domain Eukaryota; kingdom Metazoa; phylum Chordata; class Ascidiacea; order Stolidobranchia; family Styelidae; genus Styela; species Styela plicata. The sequence goes on along the minus strand of OZ023143.1, from coordinate 11,508,030 downwards.
CCATCACAAGTTACTACATTGCATGAATCAAATATGGTGAAAGGTTCAAACAATGAACACAGGAAAGACGATATCAGATTAGCAGAGATAACCGTACTTCAGCATGTAAAGGGAAACAACAGAGGGTAATGTTATGAAGCTTTGAAATTAATTAAATATGGATCATCATTTAAGTCAGATAACAATGCCAGTTTGGTGTGTATCGAGGATTTCATCAGTAAAACAGCATGGCTCATGGCAAATTTATGTAAATATTAAGATTTTACTGCAATGTCATTTGATTTGTTGATTGATAATATGACGTGTTGCAAGTTTGCTCGGACGGTTTGTTTATAGTTTTTTTTTTTTATAATTGAAATTATATCCACATATTTTTTATTATTCATATTGGTGTTAAACTACAATAGGTGAAAGCTGAACAGTAACTGACTATCAGCGATTAGAACGAATTCGAGGAAATTACCTGAACGAGATTATTTATTAAATTTGACTTAAAAAATCGCTTGAAAAAACCTTCAAAGACCTCATATTAAGATGCCAAACAGCACTGAAAAAATACACTGTAATAAAAGTACAGTACATTCGCAGTAATTGCATATTTCCAAAGGTAAAAAAACGCCATGTTGATGAGATTTATGGGCTGCACCTAGACGGTGCGTTCCATCGACACTCCATATTTGGCTGAACCAGTTAATTTTGATTTTATTTTTTCAATACCCCCAAGTAAAATTACTGTCAAAGACCAGTAATCTTGTTGCATTTTTTGTTAAAGTGTATGGACGGCGGATAGAAAAAACAACAACTACATCCTTAGCAGAAAATCCGATTTGCCAGCTGTAGTAAATAGTATAAAGAAAGATTTCTTCAGCACTTTTCAAAATATATGAGTCGTACACTAGGACACCCTGTTCTTACGGTAAAATTTGCACTACCAGCTCGTATTTAAAAGATTACGTTTCAAATTATAAAAAAGTGCACTTCCTGAATGAAAAGTTCATAGTAATGAGGGAAAGTCCGCACGACATGAATAAAACATTAATATAAGTCTACAAGTTGTTTTTCAGTTTCTAGTAGGGATAGGTTTATGGAAAACATGTCAAGTAAAGATTGGTGGTTTCTATTGCAGTTGAGAACGAGGTGAACAATGGGGAATTATCGAAGCTGTACTTGATCAAAAATTTAACGTGGGAAATATAAATATGTTAACGAGATATGATACACTATAAATTATAATACAGTGGATTCCAATTTCAACGAGGTTTAACCAGTAGCGGATCGAAAAGTACACATTAGAAAGCTGATTTTCTCAGTCAAATGAGGTATCATAATGCGCGCTGAGGGCACAAAAATATGATTTTGAAACAAGCAAAAACAATGAAATGAAATCATCCTTCAAGGTTCAAATAGGCGTCAAGAACATCGAAATATTTTAACGACTTCGAAAAGCAAAATTTCAAGAGATTTTTTTATCATAAATAAGCCCCCTTTTAACGGCCGATACTCCGTTTCTCGCATAATTTCTATATATCCGTGCGTGCATGGCCATATCAACTCTTGACAGACTTAAAAAATCAAAAGATAATGTTGGGAAATACCCCGCTGTTTACTCATTTTCGATGATCGCTTGAGAACACTTGAGTTGCCTCCACCTGTACAGTCGAGTACTCGCAGTCTGAACCTCAGGGGAGCACTTATGGAAAATGATAATATCGAGGATTAATAAATGAAAGAATCCAAAGATCGTGAACGCGAATTTCAGAATGTCAGCTACTCTGCTATTCGGACACCCGAAAAATATAGGTTTCGTCAGATTGAAATTTAGCGAAGGGCAATATTCCATGATATATTTTTGGCTTGTAGATTTAAACATCTTATCCGGAGTGCCTGGTACTCACCAAACTGTATAAAAAGAGTCAAAATCATCAATGCTGCAATGGAATAGCAGTGTTGATGGTTTTGAAGATTTTTAATCCATCCGAAAGAAATGACTTGGAACGTTACGGACAACCGAAGATAACCGAAATTCTGCCATCCTGGTGGACCATTGCACCGATTTTTGGTCCCGTCAGTTCTAGCAGGATAACTGCCCTCTAATATTGGCATTACACTCGTATAGAATTCAAGCCTTCAATCACTTTTTCTATCGAAAGAGACTTAAGCAAAGGCTGGAGCCAGTCCTTGGAACCAACGATATAAGACATGAAAATGTAGCACTGTTTTTTCTTCACTAAGACCAGCAAATGAGGACATTACATGGCCCGATGACTCATATAACAGGCTTAGTAGATCACCCAACTGGCCAAATGTTACCGTATTTTAAACGGACCATATATTTTAATAAATCAATTTGACACATAGGTGCCAGTTTTAGATTCATTCGGGTGATTCTGATACCCAATTATGTGATTCGATTATGTATGTATGAGACACCGATATACCGTGCTTCAGTGACGCGACCCATCTTTGTCTTAAGATCGCACGACACGTTTGCGTAGGTTGCGTTTTTTTTCTGGGTTTGTTTTATTTTACCCTTGCGTTTTACGCTAGCGCAATGCTCTGCATGCATTTACTTAAGTTCACAAATGATACAGAACGGTTTGCTATGTACGCCAACGAAGAATGCTCGTTTCGTTGTATGCGTCCGTGCTTTGTAGGCATGTGAACAAGATCAAGGCAAAACAACGAAGGCGTGTATTGCCATTTTTATTTTGTTACCCTAAACGTAATGCAACGCATCGGTAAGACAACTTCAGGTGTATTGTAGGTTAAAAATGTGTGCGCCAATTATTTCTGAGTTGTTTGAGTCAAATTTTCATTGAACATGATTTAACAGATATATTTCGGAAATTTACATCAATGTAATATCAAAAATTTGCGATCTGGTAACTCACAACTGGAAGGATTCGATTCGAAATGATCTGAATTATTACTAGATTCGAAATATCTGGAAGTGACGCTTCTGAAAATAACCAAATTATTAAATGTCTAAAGCTCATGGGATCGAAAGCTCGGATACAATAACAGGAAAGAAGGCAGCTACCTTTGTCTAGCATACAACGGAACAACAGTTTTGATAGAACCCAGAAAATATATCTCGTCTAGTCAAGTCTTCCGTTATTTAAATCCACTGTATACTTTTGAAATCATACGGGACTTTCCACCAGGCTACGGGAAATTGAGGATATATGCCATTAAGCTAATAAGAAATTAAAATAATATATAAAACCTGAAATAAACAAAGAGATAAAACGATGACGCCCTTTGTGGTTTCTGTTCGTCATTTTGGTCGATGGGGACAATAAGCGACATTAATTCTCTGTAGGAGGTCGCCGACGCGACTGAGACTTCAATTTATTTTATTCATTTGTTATTCACATAATTCGCCTTTGCTGTGAATGAATTTTATGAAAATTTTCTGTTGAAAGACTAATAAAAGATTGTCTATCATAGATGACTCGTGAACATGGCTTAGCATTGGTAACCTTGGAAATTCCGTAAGAGAATCATAGGTTCAATAAGGTTAGAAAATCACCGAAAGTAAAATGCTGTGATTGAATTTGTGGTGCGTCATAACTCACGACGCGCCATAAAATCTATGAAAGCTTTTCCCTTCCAGTGCTTTTCATACAAAAGCTTTTGTCGCAAATGGAAATACGTAAGAACTCATCACGCTATATGTGAGATATACTAATCACACATAATTTATACTATTGGATTAGACTTACAAATCTAACAATAATTCGTGCCATATCAATAAATTTTACAAAACGCAACATAGATTAATTGTTGAAAAAATGCTTTTCTGAGGAAGTCTGGATTGGTCAGACGTAACGTTACAAAAATAAATTTGTGTATGTGTGAAAAAAAAACTTTTGAACTGGTCGTCTACATTGAACTTGTGAAAAATATAAATGGAACATGACTTATCATGTATATAAATCCAATGTAACGCCCCTGGTTAGTGTCCAAAAGTTGTCATATGTCACAGTTTGGCGATTAAGGCAAATGTTAAGCTACCGTACTGAAAACACTCATTTTTACAACAAAAAAAACAACTCCGCCTTTGAAATTGAATGACTGTGTAAATAACGACATTTCTCAATCAGAAAATCATTCCCAAATAAAGTTTTGTTAAGTATTTGTTTAGTCGGATTTAGTTCGTCAGATACACCACCCTTTAGTTACTGCTTTCGTTAGTTTCCTTAAGCCCTGGTTGATGAATAAATTAGGTCCTTGAGGCAGATTATACACAATTAGACATCACGTTTTGAAGAATATCGTGTGCCATAAAATATATATAGAAAGGACTAAAAATAATACTCAGATTTCGGAATTACTGATATTTCACCTTAAAAATACAACTGTGTTAAAAGGCAGGATGAGAAAACGGTTATTTTTATTTATTTTTTCTATATTTTCAATCTAGATAAGGCTTCGTATTTTGTCAATAAAAAAAGAACGCGCAAATAATTCATGTAAATAAACTGGGACAATATTTTCATTAATAATTAATATTTAATATTGAATAATAATGATTCAAAGGTTGAACGAGCCGAATGAAAATTCGCCCAGTGGGTGATTCACACATCCTAATGAACAATAATTTGGACTTGTTTATTCTTCTCTTAATCATCCGAAAAATTACCCGTAACTATATTGCAAAAAATACGACCTGCCAAGCATGAACAACAGATGTGGCCTACGCTTGATAGAAATGTAAAATAGAACAAAGCAAATAACAAGTTATTGGCGAATTTATAATAATAACAAGTGACACATAGTCAAGAAGTATAAGAGTCACTGTTAATTGGCATCCTGTTTTTCTAGACATTGAATATGTCTTAGTGTCGGATTTGATGTCGCTACCCTTTCTTCATTCTGTTTGTGATCGACGGATTTTTTTTTTATTTTTGAGTGGATCATTTTGATTTTAGTTGGACCTATACTAATTGACACTTATATGCAGCGTCGATGGAAGATCTCTTTATTAAGAAAAATCCGACTAAAAGACCGAAAAAAAAATTTGTATTTTAAAACACCGTGAAATTATAGAAGAATAACATAGTTCATTGAAAATTAGGTCGTGAAACGCCAGAAAGGTTGAAATAGCGGGGAAGAAGTGCGAAAAATTAACGTTTTTTCGCAATTTTATCAAATATTTCGCTGATTTAGGGGAATTTTAATTCACATTGGGCGGGTACGAACCCCTCCTACCCCCACGGCCTCATACCAGCGCCGTGGGCTTTAACCAATTTCGGCCGGGAGCTGAAACCTAAACGACAACCTCTAACAAACACATATACAGCAAGAACCACCAGCAACGCATTCTGAGACGAAAACATCTCAAACAGAACAGAACCTCTGCATTAAAGTGAGTAGTATCTGCTCTGACAAATAGTAAAAGTATATCAGTATTTCTGAGTTAGTGTTGTTGGAAAAACATGTACTTCCAGCTTGGCTCCATCCATGGCACTCAGTCATAGTAAATGTTATGTTATTAATTGGGCAAATGCTAGTTTTTTTCATTCTATATCAGAATGATAAAATTTCATCAGGCGACAAGCTAACATTCTCCATATTTCGAAAATGACAATGTATATCCTGGTTTAAAATTGCTCAATTATGTTTCCCCGTGCTGTAAGAGGCGATATAAAGAAATCATCTAGGTGGTAGATGGGCTTAATATTACTCAGGGCAGATACCATTCACTTCATTTTACTATAGCGGTTCGGATGTGTTAGGGATGTTTTCTACTTGGAGCATATTTACTGATAGTACATTTTGTAGGATCTCTTTGCCATATAAGTAAGTGACCGGCACTGGCTGATTTCGGCGCTGCTTAGAAAAATGTATACGACTAAATTGGTGAGTAATGAAAACAGAACTGCCTACGAACTTTACAACAAACAAAAAATAAAGAGTTCAAAGATTCCTCAGATATTTAATGTGTATTGAGTGCATACAAAGTATCCTTTATAAAAATTTGATATCGACTGATTTGATATGTTCAACATTTAATAAAAGGTTTCTTGCGAAATATGTGGCTTCTATAAAGCCGCGAAAAAAAACAGTATACGTGTGCTTGTGGTTTGAGTCTTCACAATGGCTTGACGTCATTCGCATTTAGGCGGGATAATTTCTTCACACTAGTTTATTAAGAAGAAATATATTGCTAATGGTATTTGTATTAGGGATGGCAATTCTACATTCAAGATCCGCATAGCTGTTGGATTTGGAAGATCTGATTACTTTTTTTTATTGAAATTCACTCTGGGCAAGGACAGAGGCAGTGACCTAAAAGAAAACAACTAAGGGACACTTAATAGCAAAGAAAAAAACACAAAAAAGATGTAGTACCAGCAACTGCACTCGAAACGGAAAATATCCCAAACAAACTTAGCTGTCATGGTGACTTGCAGTGAGTGATATCTACCCTGGGCCATAGAAAAACCATCTGCCATTTTCATTGCTTCCTTGTAGTCGCCTCTAACGACAAGCAGGAAAATCTATGGGGCGGAAGCTATGACTCGAGAAAAATTTTAATTAAAAGACTCCGGATATCTTTAGGGGCGGCCAAAATCGAATATCTTTCGGTTTCCGAATCGAATCGGAAGTCAACCCTAGATATGTCGAAATTTTGCTTGTATTTCAAAAATTTTCGCTGATAAATTTATTCAAACCTCGGGACATTTAATAACATTTTTTAATAAATTTATAAAATTAAAACCGATTCAGAAAAATTCGATTTGAAATGACATATTTATAGATTCGATTCTAAATTAAATACATGCGGAAGTTACATATAATAGCCAATTCTAATAGCGAAAATACCATCAACATAGATGCTTTATTAAACTGGAATTAAAGATGGATCGCGCCTCTGATTTTGATTGGGAACCGATAAATCCTGAATAATTCGAAATTAAAAATCCAACTTGGAGGACGTTTTTAACTCGTGGAAAGGTTTATCCACACTTTTTTTCGTAAAGCATGAGCCGCGGATGGACCGCGCCTCGACAGCAAGTGGAATGTTTCATTCGCAACAGACAAACGGAAACAACTTCTTTTTTTTATTCCGAAAATTGTGACCGGCATAAAGTTTATAAATTGGAGGATGTAATGTAAGTTCGTTATTGGATTAGTTTCATTTTATGCTCTTGGTCGGGTTAACGTGGGACTAACTACTTATCCTTGTTGAATGCCTTTGGATCGGTATGCTAAAAGCAAAGGTGCTATAGAAAGAGAAAAACCCAATAGACAAGAGTTTCTTTTTACGTTGTAAAACTTTGTATAAACGTGACTTTGCTGTACAATGGGCAAAATATTGTCAACTATAAGCAATTTCGTTTATCCGAAATGTTGGAATATTATTCTATTTTTAAAGCGAATTTCCAATACTGTTTAAACGGAACTATAAGCACCACCGCAGGCTCGTAAAGTAAGAATTATTTATTACGGCCAACAAACCCCATATCCAGTTGGCTTCGATACTATGTCAAATTGATTTATAATTTTTAAAACCAATTAATTTTACGCATTTTTAAGGCGTTTCAAATGTCGCTCAGAGCAACCATGCACTTGAAAATCAATTTATTAACATAATACCCAGGATTTGAGGTTTATTGAACCACAAAGCCACGCGATAACTTGAATCGAAAATTCATTTTGTCAAGCATGGATCACAGATGGACGACGCCACCTGGGCGTGGTCCATCCGTGGGTCCGCATGTTGGGCAAAAAAGTCTCGACGTGATTTCAAACCAAATTTGCCTCAAGAGACGATTAAATATGCGTTGACGTCGAAACCGCCAATTAAAAAATTCTGACAGCACTGTTATTAATAAATTCCACGCGGTCTTAAATGAAAGATACATGGATTAATATCGCTCATTGACTGCGAAGTGGACAAATTTTGTCAAAAAACATTTTCTCCAAACTTTAAAAAAGCGGGGTCGATTCTAGGTGAAAGCGCCGAGTTTACGTAGTACATAATTAATTGATGAGTTTAATTTCAAAGTGTTTTTTACCTATTTTTCGATATCTGATTGTATTGTTTAGGTTTTATCGTTTATTTTAGAATTCTTACCTGTTCAATTTACCAATAAAATACATAAAATTGCTTTATATTCGATTACGTACTAAAAACAAGTACCGAGGTTCAAGAAACCACATAGTAAAACTAATTAGAAAAAGTACGCACTTATGGCATGTCCTTCTGAATGGACCTAAAGTGCCGTAAAAGGCGGCTTAAAGTAAAAAAAGAGGTGGTAGATGGGTTTGCTATCGCCCAGGGTAGATATCACTTACTGCATTATATTATAGTGGTCCAGTCCTTTTAAGAATGCTTTTCACTTCAGTTGCTAGCGGATACATTTTGTAGTAGCGATTTGCCACTTTCACTACCCGAATAATCTATTACTTTTTAGCTTTTAATTCATGGAATATTGCAAGCCTAAGTAAAATCAAATGTGTTCATGATCAAAGGGTTAACAGATAGACCATTTCAATTGACGCTATAAATCTTATTCAAAGCTCACCCAAATGATCCCCCGCACCGCAAATTTTATTTTTTCCAGAGTAAATTAGCAAATGATTCATGCGACTGTTATCAAACTTATTTTATGATTAAGTGGAACAAAGGAGGCAGTGTTAATTGACCAATATGTATCGACCGTTTCCGCCCGTATTAATTTTTTTCAACAAAGCGACGCCTTTGGTCGTCAGGTTTAAGTGAATTTAATTTTGAATCGCATCACATTACTTTGATTTGAATCTTTCTTTGTGAATCAGTTTTTTTCCGAAACTAATGATGATTGCCTTAATTGTATTATTTGTATTTTTCCCAATTTTCTCGATGGGGTTCAGGTAAGAAATGTGCCCACCGTTGAAGCATCATCCACGACTACATATTTCCGAGTAAAATGATTTTGCACAATGGGAACCAAATATTGAACACACACAAAGCTTTAAAACGCGTGGGCCACAAATGGATAGCACAACCCTTTTACGATTAAACAAAATTTTAAACGCAGCCAGAACAGTAGGCTATTGTTTAAATGGCGTGTAATTGCTCATTGCCATGGGTTTCGTAATACAATGGCATTTTGTCAATTGTCGATTGACGACCCCGCTAGGGCCTGTATCCTGCAGGTGGGCCGACAAAATCGGTTTGCGATGTTTTCATTTCTTTTTATAATAAACTGACTAATTTCCTACAGTCGAAAGTGAGAAATGCCAGGTAGCTCAGTTAGAACCATATTATTATTGATGCCTAAAATACAAATCGAATTACAGAATTCTGACCACGCGTTCGTTCGAATCAGTCTTTAAATACACTCAACGCAACTTTGGAAGCAGTGCCCCGGAGTTTTGGTCCCAATTAAAACATATTCGATTCCATTCAAAATAATTATTCCATTCGATTCCGGAATCATAAAATATTCGATATTGACTATAACTGATCATGGGTCACATATGACGCGGCGAAAGTTTTCAATAACTAAACAACTCGAAATATTTGCTTTGAAATCTCGAAATCCACTTATTACCTGTCCGATACAGTTTCGACCGGTTGTAACTGGATTGAGAGATCATTGACTTGAACCGATCTGACACTTCCAAAGAAATCAGTGATGAGAATATTTTCAAGAGGTCGACTGAATTCTCTCGAGGTCCAATGTCCAGGTGTAGAAATACATAATTGTCTGGGACAGACATTGAACTGTAAAAAGATGAATGAGCCGAATGAATATATTTATCACAAAAACTAAAGACATAAGTATATTGAACTAAAAACAATTATTTGCGACCATAGGATTGAATGCACGATCCATCAGTGAGTCTTCCATGCTTTGCAAAATACGTTTGAAAAATGTTACGAGTGTCTGTCATTATGGGCGTTGATTTGACATGTTAAACAACACTATTAAGCTCACTGAGCGCAAAGACAATGTGGTAAAATTGATAATACGGTCGATCATAGCATCAAGTTCAAGAAAATAAGATTCTCGGTTGAAAAAAGATTTAATACATAAAAAATTCCTAAAAAAGTAGAATCCTTAAAAAAAAATAAAAAGTGAATTTACATTACATTTTACGCATAAAAATATGCCCGATGAGTCGATAAGCTAATGCAAAGCAATAAATCATACATTGTACGCCATTAAATATATTTCATTCAGCCTAAATTATGACATAGCTGCGAATTATGTTGGATTTAGTAGAGCGAAGCCATCGCTGACATTACGTAAGTGGAAAGCAAGGATTATTTGTATAGCGCTAACGATTCATCCATCCCTTTATGCTACCGGAACGATGACCTGCTGGTTAACACGCCGGCATCGCGGGCTCAATATCTCGAATTCGAAACCTGCCTGGAAAGCCTGGCAAGTCCGGCTTGCTAACCCACCCCCATCACTCCCCCCGGGGTGTAATAACATGAGTAGGCTATGTCAAACCGGGGAGCATAAGGCTTTTCAACAATACTTCCTCGGTTCTCTTATTTTGAGTGAGAACTAGTCCGAGGCCTTGCTTACGTTCATCCACTCAAACGAGCCACTACAAAAAATTGGCTTGATGAACAACATCTAGATATTCGGAACGTTGGAAAAAGTGGTTTCCAGTTGAACGGTTGAACACTCTGATGCTCTGTCTCTTGACTCTGTTACTCAGATATCCGAAGAAAACGGGCCCCATCATAATAATATTTGACAAGCGGACAAGATCAATTCACGATATAAATAATAAAAGATCTGTTTTAGAGTGTCTGGTAGCGAAAAAAAGTGTTCAAAATCCTCATAGCAGTTTTGATGGTTTTAAATCTTTTTAGTTCATCTGAAGAAAATAGCATGAATATTTTGAACACACACAAAAAAACGATGTTCAGTCACCCCGGTTCATCCCTTCAATATTATAAGCCTGGAATGCAAAAATCTACTTTACTTTAAAAAATAATGCTTGTCCTGTAAGAGCGTGCGTTAGTATATTGCACTATAGTTACGTTGCATTACGCATGCTATATGTTTGATGGTCTTACCATAGACCAAGCCAGATATCATGGTTTTGGTAATGATGTTTTAAAGACTTTTGGTTCGAACGAAAAGCGAACATTCGCCTACAAATTAACTTAATTTATTCAAATTGTCCCACTTATTATCAAGGTGTTTCAGATTGTGGGACAAGGTATGTTGAAAAAAGCAAACTTTGTGATTTATGGAGAAAACATGCCCAAAACGACCGTATCGATTATCTGGATATTTGAAATAAAATCAGTCTATTGAACATTGAGAATCGTTATAACAGAATTTTTTTTTAATTTGCGATATTGAGAATCAAAAAATAGCGGACATTAAAATCTTTCCTTGCGGCTGTATTTCGTTTCGGCTAGAAGTTCTTCTTTTTACGTCATGTACGAAAAATGTAAAAATTTTAATCTTAATCCGCATAACATTGGTTGTTTTCCAAAACACGAACAATTACGCTTTTTACCGGTAACATAAATAAATTTTTATCTTTCAAAAAATTGTTAGAAAAAATCGGTAACGATAAAAAAAATCAAAGTAAATTGAAAAGACTAACGTGGACGTTGATCAAGCATGGACAATACCTGGATCGCACCTACATAGTGCGATCCATCTAGTGCCCATATATGATCAAAGGAAATGCACCGATTTTGAATACAATGAGAGCCATTTTTTGTTATAATAATGAGCCTTTTAAACAGTGAATTAGAGGCTTTTAGTAGTAGTAGAACGATAGGTACTGGATAACACCATTTTGCGTCTATCACTCGATGACACATATTTCAGTTCAAGTTCATCTGATTATTTTTGACAAGATATATTGTTCTAAAATTATCAGACAAAAATTAACCGTTGATAAGTTGCTAAAAAAACAAACGAGTCAATATTGAAAAACTTATCATTCACAAAGGTATGTGAGCACGAAGTAGGTTTTTACGGTTTTGCATTTTTTTAATCAGATTCAGACAAATTAATTCGATTTTTCCTAGGATTTCAACTGAAAATGTATCAAAGTAAACGAATATTAATTACTTATGTTTATCCTCGTACGATAAGCGAGAAATTTGAGCCTTCCTTCTACAGTTCATGCATGTAAGACAAGTTCAAAGAATGATACCTCACTGTTCCGTTTTGTGTAGCAATGGCGGCTGGCGGGCAGAACTAAAGCTTTGGACTTTCCGTACTTTTCAAGAGCTACCTCAAATTTTGCTTAGAGTAAAGCTCAATTAAAAAATGCTGTTTCAATTCTTATAAAAGTGGCTGATTTCTAAAATATGTAATAAAATCGTCCAAATGAGTTCGAAAACCATTGAATCACGAGTTCCCGTCTCAATAATAATTCCTCGCACCAAGGTGAGCTATTTAAGCGGTTCATACTTTACAAAATGAATTTTTGTGATAGTGAAATTTATTAGAAATACACAAACGCACCTGTGTGACCTTATCTTTGATATCCGAGTATAGCAAAGGAATATAACTACTTAGCCCTAGGCTACTAGAAATTTTGAATAAATATTCACCGGTATTTTTCCGCAACTATTTTCTACAATACACAAGACAACATATATCATTGTGAGTTCCAAGAAAAAAAAACAAAAAATTAGAAAAATTTACCAAGTCTTTTCACAATTTGGTAGAAAAGGGCAAGAGCGCTTTCACTGTGGCCGACGTAAAATCAAAAAAGGGAAGAACGATTGTTAACGACATAAAACTTTAAAAACTGTTCAAATTAACATATTTGCTGAGTACACTGATTCCCATGATCTCAAAGAAACTCATTTTAGAGAACTGGTTCCTAGAACTCGTGAAAACAAGTGATTAGAATCTATTCGAAATTCGGGAAAATCACTATGTTCTTGAGTAATGGGGTTTTGCACATGTAGCTTATTGCCCCACTTTGATTTGAGAAAACCCTTTTCAAATAGTTCACTTTAACCTTCGAAGGTACCCGGTTAGCTCAATCGTTTGAAAAAGGGCGTGAGGAATATGCTTCTAGCTATGCATCTCCCTCCCATCGTCTCGACGACGATTCGAATCCTGCGAGAGATGATTATTGATTATATCCAAAGGGTTTGATAGATATCTAGCAGGAGCACGGTGGTTCACGTAAGCGTTGCTTACCGCTTCCTCCACCGATCATGCACAGAAAAACTCAGCGGAAGATTAGATCAAAATCTTAAACCCCGATACGGACCAATTGTCTACATGTCTGTCGCCTAAGCAGTATTCTCGACCGCCCTCTCCCGCAGAACTGAAATCTTATTCTAACCTTGCTTTGAACAAACTTTAAAGAAAAAAATTGCTATTGGTTCTTCATCGAGAGCGTGTGCTAGCGCCGAAATTTAAAAAGAATGAGAGTCCGAAAGTTCCCTTCGAACCGAAATGATATTACAAGATTACTTTTCGATCCGAAAAGTATGTATCTGTGTTTATGTATGTTGGTTGCGCGATCTATAAGTGCTTGACAAAACTTTATTACGTATTGTATTGTTGCTATTATCATTATTTTACACTTACCAGTTGCTTGATATTCTTCTTACTACTTGGAGTAATTTTTTCCAAGAATTCCAATAAATAATATGTGAATCGATCAATAACGTAGACACCCAATGCAGGATCGATATGATGCTGAAAATACACAATACAAGGTCAACTAGATGACAACATTTATATAGTGGTTCAGTCGTTTTTGGGGTGTTTTCCCTGATTAATGCTGTTACTGGTACTGTATTTTGTAAATAACTATTTGCCATCAAAGTGGCCGTTAGTCAGTGGCCTTTTACGCGCGAGTACTCTTTAATAGCACTGTTTTAAATGTCAAAAAAGAAGTCGCATATAAAAAAACAGACTTAAGCTTACACAAAATCTATGAAATATGCCATGCATAAACAGGATTTTTTGCAAGTCACGTTCCTACATAATCACAAGATTACACAAATTTAAAAATAAAAGAGAAACTAAGCTACATTCTATGCATTCTTGTTGTTTTAATTCATCTTACACTTGGCCAAACATATTGAACGTGCTCGATTTATACACCCTACAAGTGCGGCCCTGAACAAATAACAAAAAACACAAAATGTTGATTTTGACATAAGATAGCGATAGTCGCGCGATTATAAGGCGCGAAACCAATTGAGCAAAACAAATGACGTCATAAAAGCAAAATTGTCACGAGTGGTCACATGGGTGCGCGAGTTGCCATGACTAAGGTCCAAACACAACACTACAAAAGATGATTGAAAGATACAAATCGCGTTGGCGATTAAATCCGTCTCGAACTGGACAATAGTGGAATATCGAATGTCGCTGAGTACTTTTAACTGGACAAGCGAAAAACAAAGGAATCTGAAAACGGGAATAGCGGGATTGCGCAAGATAGAAAAAAGATTTATTAAGGAGAAACGGTCAGCATAATTGTATAACACTGGTGCCAGTAACTCGAAAAAAGTACATTATGGGCGCCTCAATACCTTTTATCTTTAATTCAATTTTCCTACCTTTTTTTAATAGAATTCACTTCGAGCAAGACTGAATTCGACACCTATAAGGAATCGACCGACCAGGACGATCAGAGTTGCGTGTTTGTAATCGTATTTCAAACGCTTATCGTGATTTAGCCAAGAGATGCTCGTTCACAATTTGGACGCCGCGTGTTGTAAGAATTGACTACAAAAAATAAGAAACTGGTTGGTGGTTTTACTATCGCACTAGGCACCGCTCGCTGCACTCTAACCATCATGGTTCATTTCGGTTGGGGATGATTACCGCATAGAGTTTATCGTTCGTGCTGCATTTTATGGTAACACTCCGCCATCATTTTAGTAGTTGTTAGTTTGTTCTTTTTTGGACGCTTTTCCCGGCCTTGCTCAGAGCTAAAACACCGAATTTTACGCTTTGGTATTTGTGATAGGAACAAACTCAATTTTTAAATATAATGTGTTGTTTAAGCCCTGACACAAAGCCGCGAAACTAAATTCAAATTTTTGAACTAAAATCCGCGCGGGCAAGTAATATAAACAAGAGCCAGACGAATCGTATGTACGCAATGAGTTAATTCAAACAATTCCACAGAATTGGGATATAAAGACAATATTTACAATGCCAAGGTTGGTAAACATTTGCCATCAGGGCGAGAATCGTTTTAGGAATGTTAAGGTTGGACAAGTGCGACACACGCAGACTCATTATATTAGTCAATCAAAAACATGTTTCGCCAATCATGTGCCAACGATGTACCGCGCCCATAAGGCGCGGTCCATCTGTGGCATATGCTTGGCAGAATAATTTTTTGACTGGATCGCGAGAAGGCAATAAAGTGAAACCCACATCAAAGTGATTTGATAACGTTGTAAATCTTTTTGGAAAACAACAGATTGCCTCGAAGAGCAAGGCCGGAAGCAGTGTCTATAAGGAACAAAGTAACGGCCATGGGAAGTGCTCCGCGATGACAAATCGCAGTGAGTGGTATCTTCCCTGGGTGATAGTTGAACCCTCGACCACTTACGCCACATAGGAAATATGTTAGGTCTATTCAAAAGCCCGCATCTACAGAGCAGAAAGATTTGACAAATATCATGATTATGTTGGAGGACGAGTGTATCAGTATTCATTACCCACACCGATATCCACTGACACGTAAAAGGAAAGCTCAGAATACAGCTCAACAGTAGGGACCACGAGACCAATTCAGTGGTAACGCTACAAGTTTCGAGTCAGAGATAGATATTTTTTAAGTGTTGCCTAATTGTTATCCGGTGGTTGCTGAAAGGCGAAACTTGGGATGCAACTTTGACAAAGACTGTATCAAAAAAAAATCAGAAATTCCATTTTGTCAAACACGAGGCACCTCTGCACCATCACTGTTTCAAGCTAACAAAAGCTTGTTTCCACAATATATTTAAAAAAAAAAACGAGAATTAATTAAATTTTTCCTTTAATTTTTGTAAAATGTACTAGGATTCAGAACGAATTAGAAGAAAAAAACGGATGAGAAAAAATAATGAGATTAAATAATAGATTCGAAAATAAGAATATCCGAGATGAATAGAAAGAAGGCATGGCGTAACTATCGCTTAGGTGAAGTTCCACACACCACATTTGCTTGACAATTTTCGGCGTATTCAAACACGAACTGCGTCTTCCGCTAGTCAGAAAATGTTTGCCAACGCATGTTTTGTCAAGCCAGACCCACTGATGGATCGCGACGCCGAGGCGCGGGTCACCTGTGGCTTATGCTTGGCAAAATAAAAATTCTGATTGGGCCGCGCAAACAAAAAGTGATGCGTACCACTGAGCGTATTCCAAACACGGTTATATTTACTGAGTTAAGTTATAACGAAATCAATTGGACATGAGAAATTCAGAGAAAAGCAAAAGGAGTCGGTGGTAGGGCGTGGTACCGTTGTCGTGTGAGAGAGTAGCCATTTTGTATTTGTCGCAATTTTAGTAATCGGTTGTTCTATAATAAGTCGAGAAAGCAAAAATAAGAGAATCAACTTCAATTTTCAAAATAGAGATTGTGAGATACCTCATGACAATACACCATGTTTCGTGTTACTTGACTTTTCATTCCGGTATGGTGCGTTAATTACATAGAAATCGAGTCCTGTTAATTTCGGGATTAGACAATGCCAACCAACGAACCCAAAATTTCACGAAATTTTGTCAACTAAAAGTCTATGCGCAATATATGCAATGTATTCTATTTAAGAAGAATTTTTTTCCCGTTCTGATTGTTTCCTCACAATGGACATATCGATCAAGTTATATTTAGTGATACTATAGAAAATTTGTTTTCAAGACAAGACATATCGTGACTAATGCACAGTAAATTTACTGTTAATTTGCAGTACTTATAAAATTCCAAAAACAAAAACGCTTAGTTGACGACAAATATACCACGTAAGGAACTAAGAGATGATGCCAGAACAGTCCGACGGAAACGGTTGATTTTAACGTTTGATTCAATATTACCACGTGAAATAAATTTCGGTCAAAGAACGGAGATTGAATTGTGTCTAAAAGTATATATTAAAAGCCTCTAATATTAAATATACTCACAGAAAGAGAGTCTTCTCCAATCTGACTACTTCCAATAGCAATAACATTCGGCGAATAAACTCTTCTGTACATGGACACAGCTTGACATGTATCGATAATAAAAAGCAGTTCGTTGTACCTATGAATATAGCAAATGTATTTTGTTAGATGTTTAACACTCATACTAATAAGAAAATATTATTTTTTCAAGCACGAGACAAAGACTTATTTGGTTCGATCCATTCAGCGATTAGAAAATCACGAAATCAGAACTTAACATCATTTTCAGAAAGTAGATGAACTCGCAAAATACATGATAACCATATGAAAAAAATCTCGTTGTCTTTCCCAACGAAGCATCACACTGTAGATAGTCGGTTCATCCGTAGCGCGTACTCGAAAACCATACGTCTGAAAGTAAGGGCTCGAAGAATAAAACAATTTTAGAACTACACTACCCCGGACGCAGTGCGACCCATGCTCCGATGTATCAAAATTTTACTACTCTATTTTGATACCCAGCGCCAAACACGAATGAACAACATGTTTCGAAGAAAAGTTCTGAATAAGGTGATTTATTTGGGTACACATGAGCCAAAGAATGAGCCACCATACTTTTTTCTAATTTTGATCAGGCACGGAAAGAAATCTAATAATCTGGCCACCCCACCTCGAACAATAGCAATCTAATACGGACATTATTAGTGCGAATAACAACACCTCAACCATCTCCCCGCGAACTAGTCAAGTAACATTTCCCCACGCCCTACAAAACCCAACCACAGAGTAACAAGTACACAAAGATGTTATCATCGGTAAAATTTATTGCAATCAACAGTGGGGTATAGGTAATCTTACACTTGTTAATGTATATCTGAGGAATATTGAAACATGAAAATCGACCCAAAGTTATTTTGTCAAGCATGGTCCACTAATGGCTCACACCTACGCGGTGCGAACCATCAGTGACCCAGGCTTGACAAAATAAGTGATCAGGAAATAACAAGACAATTTAAGTAAAACTTGAGGTAATAAAATAACATATAAATTGCACAGTGCATTTTGATAATGGTGAAATATAACAAAAAAGTTGAAGCAAAACGATAGGAAGTACGCTATTCGGACACGAGGACAGAACACAACATTTATTTATCTATGATATTTGAAGAATATATGTATGGCTGAGGAATAATAATAAAAGTTGAACCATCTATTCGAAAATGTCTGACCGCATTCAATACTGTTTAAAAAAAAACTCATTTCAACCACACGCACGCCCACCGAACCTTGTCCGGCGGTCACATTATATTTAAATAAGCACTTTCGGCGTGTAATAACTGCGTTCATATCATTTCGCAATACTTTCAAGGATTTCAAGTTCGTTCAGTTCAACAATTGGGAGAAACGATTTTTTCCCCTGTTAAGGGACGTCACTTTCGAATGCGTGGACATTTTGATATTTCGAAATGCTCATGAGTGAGTGACTCAGTGGAAAATGAAATTAGGTTTTATTTTGTCAAGTGTGCGCCACAGATGGATTGCACTTCGACAGTGCGATCCATCATTGACCCATACTTGACTAAGGTTGTTCAAAATCAGAGATTTTTAAAAGAATTGCCAATCCGCGTCTTTTTTTAGGAGAAATGGAATAAAAAATGTGTTTTTGTATTCACTCATTTAGGCGGACTGAACCATCTATTACTTTGTTTGAGCGAAAAGCTGTATTTTTATTGGAAAAATGAGTATTGGTGACAAAGCACCTAAAATTAGTACAAAAATCCGGTATGTTTCCAGGGATACTTTCGCTTTCAAATCAATCCCATAAGCGCTACAATAAAAAATAGAGTTTTTCTTCACAGAATTTGAAATGGCGGAGAACAAAATCCTTCATTTAAAATAAGTGAAATTTTTGACCGAGTACCCGACCAGAAAAGGAAAAGATCAATTGGCCAAGCACCACATGTTCAAACGTTTTTACCGGTTGCATAAAACTCATCATCACGTTTTCATTCTTTTCGTACATAGTCCTTTTGACGATTTTTACAGCCCGCCATTTTATAATTGAACGACCAAATCCAAACGTTCCAAATTAAATTTCTCTACGGCTCTCTTATTTCTTATTTCCAAATATTCGCATAGTTGTCTTCAATACACTCGAACTTTACCACAAACTTCACGGCTCGCGGAAAATCCACATTAGGATTAGGTAACTCGTGACGTGACGTTGGTTTCACTTCGTGACGTGACGTCTTGGTCAACCACGTAGATCGTGACATTCAAGCTAAACTTGAGGTAAAATATCATCGAAGGTCGAAAGAGGTAAGTATGATATTTATAGAATCTCAAATTACCATAGCTAATAATTATCTTCATCCAAGTATGGTCAATGGATAGTGGATAGTATTAGCATTCAAAACTTCCACCATATCAGTATTAACGGTATACGCCAAGGCATCGGTAGTACAATAACTGAATGCAAATTGGCGTTTTCTGACCTGACTTGTTTTCAGATCTGAACTCGATTGATCCTTTTTCGTCTGAATTGTTGATCACATTGTCGGTGGTCCATGAACAAATTGTATGTTCCGAGTATGGAAAGTAGCGGTATGATCTACCAATAGCTCATAATCGACAAAAAAAAATTTGTGAGTCGAACGATCTCCATAATTTATACCTTTTAGATATTCCAGCCGACCACTTCGGAAACTAATTTTATACATGTATGGAAATTCTACAACGTCGAGGCATTCAACGTCGACCTTTTGACATAGCATGACGCAAAGGGTGTGCGTTAAGATGTGTTACCCTTGTAGACACTGAAGAAAAAATAAACTTCTTCAATTTTGAGGAAAATGAATCCCGTACGCTTGACACGCATGTGGCGAAACTTACATAACGCATTCAAGCAAAATTCATCATTTACGTAAAGTTGTATTACGTTTTGCAATGCAATTTCTTCCGTTGTATGAATCGATTGGTCTTCTTTCATTTCATTTCCTAGTTTCTTGATGCGTGACGTAACGTAGTGCGTAGTGCGATGGGTTTGTTACGTAAAAAGGCGAATATACGAAATCCGAAAGCTTGGTAAATTTATATTCATCATCACCTTTGTTTTTGCCACATTTGCTCAAATGCATCACCCAATTCAACATCAGATACTTCTTCAGCGTCTTGGAACTTCAAAAACCCTTCGCCACCATGTCCTGTAAAACGTAAATTGGGAGTGAATTCTGACATAAAACACAACTAAAAGAAGTCTCCAAGTCCTGCTAGATACGTGGTTTTGAATTTCAGTAACTGTTTGTTATAAGAGTTGCCGTTCGTCGGTTTCGTTTATGCGTTGATTCCAGCATTGCTTTAAAGCGAATTTCAATAAAAGAATGTACTATTTCACGTGTATCGTAAAAGCAACTAAAATGAAACGAAGAAATGAGGCATGATGTTACTATTGCCCAGGGTATACTTTCTGCTCTTTATTATAGCGGTTAGTTTTAAACATAATGTTTTCCACTTGAAGTGCAGTTGTGGTACTACCTTTATTTTAAAGCAGCTCTTTGTCACATAAGTGAATTTTAATAAATAGAAATTTCGAAATTCAAGGAAATAGCCTTCCGAAAAAATGGAAGCGGTAGATCCGTTTGTAAAAAAATGAACGCATTTTTGTGAACCACCACTATGCACTTATAATTTTACACTGTGAAAGGTAATATCCATTGCATCAAAATATCCATACTTACGCAATAACGTATTTCCTTTTAATAACCTTATTCGATTGTAGACGTTTTGTTGCGTGTGGGCCACTGATGGATCGCAACCACCAAGGCGTGGTCCATCAGTGGCCCACGCTCGATAGCAGATATTTATACATGCAAAAACGTAAGCGTATGGGAAATCCGCCCGCCGTTTTGAATTATATATATTACGACGTGAGAACATCCTTCCCATAAGAAACATATTAATCATCGTCCTTGCTTCATTCATAAATTCCTTCCGAAATTAATCACATATAGTACTATATTTTTTATTATTTTTCATTCACAAAATAACATGGGAACCTTGTTGTTTTTGTTTTCAATAAACCGCATGCAACGTGCGGTCTGATCAGCAACGTTTTTCGGAACGCGATTGCCAAGTGATTTTGTTGAACGTTTAATTTTTGCTTGGTGATTTTGATTTTTGCTCAACATATAATAATAAGGTAGTAAATTATGCTGATTGACAATAATATATATATGGGAATATATGTTTGAGTTTTATAAATATGATAAAACAAAAATACACTATTTATTTTTTGATGACACACTTTTTAACACACTTATTACTTATAATAATTGGAACTGTTGACCGAAATATTATTTGATTGTATTTCAAAACTTAAGTAATAGTAGCGGTATCGACAGGTGGACGTAAAATGATAAAATTTTCATAAATATTTTCAAGTTTCATAAATAGGCTTCCTAAATTGTTTTATGGAAAATGAACCGCCAAGTCGTATGCAAATATATTGTACTATTGATTCAAAAATCGAAACCACGGGGTGAGAAAGCGATGAACGATTTTTCTAATTCGTACCATTTGTTTTCTCAGTGTGACTTAACTCCAGTTTTTACCAAACTCCCGATTGAAGTTCAACGTTTAACATGTTGTTAGTATTTCACAATTGCACCGCACGTTGTACGCTGTCAAAAATGACTAAATTCGAAAGCTCAATTTTTATATTAATATTAATCGTGCTGACAAGCAGCTTCCTGCTAATTTCCATAAATTCCTTAAAATGAAAATTGAGCAACTAGGAATTTCAATTCATTAACGATGGGACAAAGATAGACGGCGCGACCAGAAGTCGGCGATCAGCGGTCCATACTTGACAAAACTTCTAAGAGACAAAGTTACGAATTGATTGTTGAAATATGGGAAACGTATCGAAACCATCTGTAGATAATGAGTTTCGTAACGTGGGATTCTTGGAAGGTTTAAAACATAAAGAACGACACGTTATTCAGTCGCTTTGAGGAAAACAACAGATTATAAACTTGGGACAACGAATTTTTTCTAACATGGGTTGGCATTAAATCGATGGGAGAATATTGACTAGAATACTTCTGTATTTAGATATCTTTTTAGGGTATATTTGCACTTACTTGGGATTGATAAATATTGTTGATATCGAAGAAAAAGCTAACTCGCTTTGTCACCTTAATCCAATGCGGTCGAATATTAAATAAAAAACAATCACATTGGTGATTAAGGTGTTCTAGGCAAGTAGCAGTCATCACGTCGAGGCAGTTACCAGACTTGAATTTCAAATATACATGCTCATTCTTCGAATGCATGCCAAGATTTGATTCAAAATTATCCTCTTGATTGGATATCACTCTGCGCAAGGTCGGAAGCAGCACTTCTGAGAAACCAACTTCCGACAACCTATATGGCTGCATAAAATATAGACAACTGCACTCAAGTAGAAACCATTCCAGACAAAGATTGAACTACTTCATTCGAGTGCAACGAGTTATATCTGTCATGGACGATGGTGAAACCATACATCGGTTACCGAATTCCGAATAATCCCTCAAAAAATTATGAAATTTTGATGTGTTATGTCCAAAAGACGTCTATAGACAAACTCATCATATAAAAGTTCAAGTTGCAAAGTTGAGAAAAACTTTTAAAACGAAAACCGTGAAACCTTAATTTTACATTTCTAACAAGTTTTTCTCAATTCAAAAACAGTTGTTTCCGAAAGATTAATAAGATTACAGACATTGACATAAGATTTAATTACCACTGGTTGCCGCCTTTTCTCCGATCTCAAGAATCTAATTAAAATTGTTGAAATATTTAGACGCGTTAATAATCAGTGTTAACTTCCGAAACTATTTTTAAAAATGCGACACTTTCAAATAGACTGTGGTTATAAAAATGTCACACAAGAAATTGTCGCGTATGGGCAACAGATGGAGCGTGCCTTTGGCGGCGCGATCTATCAGTAACCCAGTTTTTGTATCAGCTTATCAAGACTAAACGACAAGTTTTGAACCAAATGAAATTTTGTCTGATGATCAATTTGACGCATTGATAACATGTGGTGCACCAATCATGGGGCAGCGATAAACCGTGCGTTTTAGACACAAGTTATTCGGTTATTAGTGAAGAAATTTAAAAAAAAACAACTTTGATGACGTCATTACACGTTTACCTTGTTCACCCGTCACCAACACTGCGAAATTCAAAGGACCGTTCAGGCTGCCAAAGGCAGAATTGGTGACCAAGGTGCCAAAGTAAAGAGCATTTTTTGTAGTCAGAAAGTACATACTTCACCATACATGTACCAAGTCCAAAGACTGGTATATCTCGCATAAACAAACCAGGTGGCCACATAGACAGATGGCCTTCAACATGCCCCATAGAATAACTGGTATATCCAGCTCAAAGCAATCAAACTGTTAGTGTACAGTAAAATTCTTTTCTATTTCCACTTTCTCGCTCAAAATAGAACATGGTGCACGGGTTCTTCAAACTCTTGAACGTCAAAATGGCAGACCGAATTATATATTCACGATTCCTGCCGAAAACACATTTCATTTATTACGTTAACCTTACCAGTCATATATATGAGAATGTTGCTCCTATCATCACTGTTCAGACGTTTCGATCTCGGAGTATCAGTTGGTAGCCGACCAGTTAGCACTCGAATGAAGTTTTCAACAGTGACCTGAAAAGAAGTCGTTCTTAGACTTTTCTTGCACTGCAAGGATTATTCAAGCATGGGTCAATGATATTTCGGTCCACATAGGCCGATTTATCAACCGCCCATGTTTGTACAAAACGAAAATAAATGAAATCTATATTCCATAATTTGAAAATATTGCGCCACTGTGCTGACATTAAGAGCGTGTGTTGGGATAGTATGAATGACCCTTGAAATCGAGAAAAGATTTTTTCGTCTGGAAAATTCCAAAGTTCGAAAAGAGATGACGTAATAGGTTAGTGGAACTTGAAATCATACGAGATCGTGAGCTGTAGGGTATTTGAAACTTATTTTTAAGGTTTACAAAATCATCGAAATCGAAACCTGAAACGATGATTTTTTTAATCCGATTTGGTACATCTGGTACAAAATATTGAATTTCAGTGGCTTGGAGTTCTGAACAGAGTATTTTTTAAATCTCCTCAAAATTGAACTGATTTGATATTTTACATCGACAATGGGCTTATTTTCGTTTTACTAACACTACTTACAATACTTGCTGGATGAACAAATTTTTACAAAAAAAAAAACGTTTTAACCAGATTCAGACCTGACCGTGATCATTCATTTAATTCGAAATTTCAGAAACTCAAACTCGGCATTTTGCTCAAAAATTAATGCCATTCTAGGTATTAGCTGAGAGAGATTCAGAGGCCAATGAAATATCCTTAACCTTCCTAGGAAGTTCATGGAACTGCGAGACCCAGGTTACGCGAAAAGAGCCTAACAAAAATTCTCTTGCGAGTCATTTAAATAATTTTGCCCATTTAAGTTATAATCGAACGTTATAACAATTATTATCGAAAAGTAATAAAAAAGATCAATGTAAGCCGAATGGATTCACGGGCAGTAGTTTTTTTTTTCAGGAAATCCACTTCAAGCAAGGCCAGAAAGTGCATCGAAAAGTAATAGACTGACGGCAACTTATAATGGTAATGTCAGAGAAGTACTACAAATATGGTTTGTTTAGCTCCCACTATAACCGTGTCTAAACTTTTACGATTCAACGTTTTCGAAAATAAATAATACATCACGTCCATCGTACATTAATCAGTCTAGACAAGGCTGGGTTTTTTCTTTCTCAAGATTTTCTAGCTCGCTTTTGTGTTTGCATATAGGTTAGTATAAAGCTTTAACTTGCGGCTTTTTAGTTGGTACGGGAGCAACGATATTTCGCTTGACGAAGTTCGGAAAATTAATTTTGATTTGGGATAACCCTTCGGTTTTGTCAAGCACGAGAAGCAGATGGGCTGACCCATCAATGATCACGTTCTTTAAGAAAATGATAATGGGATTTAATTTCCCGATTGAGGGTGGATAAATTATAACGGAACTTCTGTTCGGGAAATCATTTTTTGTTCTGTTCAAACGTGATTAGAATATTAACATAGTCGAAAGCTATATTTCTAGAAATCTTTTATTCAAAACAATTTGGTGGAAATTAAAAAAAAAACTGAGATTAGAGATCAATATTTTGACTTGCTGTATTAATTCACATTGGTTATTTTGTCCGGCAAAAACCAGTACAGCTTACCTTTGGATCATTCAGTGGATCTTAATGGGAAATACGCAACTGTCAAAATAATGGGAAAAAAAATCTTGACGGATAGACAAAAGTTAATAGAACAGGTTATGGCCGAATTCCCTGAGTGTCAGAAAGACGGGTGTAGTTTGCTGCGTTGTGCGTCATATGACTGGTATAACTTACCTCATATCCACGATAGTCGACTTCGACATCGGATCCATAGACGTCAATGGCTTCATTTTCGTTGTTATAAACTTTAGCTGCAATAGTCAATTTTGATTGTGTTCATACAATATTCGTTTAGGCAAGGACATGTTTGACCTATCCACTATTATACAGATAGAAAAATGGCTGCAAAAAGGAAGACATTTATGAAATTTCATTCTGAGTGCTGGAGTAATGATAATGCGAAGCTCAATTTTCAACAAATGGAGAATCATTTTGTTGGACGTTGCTATCGGCGATATTTTGTCTTCTTGTTACAGTTGGCAAGCGATAAAGCGGGAACAAGAACACATATTCTTTCGTGGAAATGATTTAGAAACACAACATCGTTTATCACAGCACGGTTTGAAATAGGCTTGAGCTTCAGTAAGGCATGTTTGAAGAGGCCAAGTTGTAATCCATTAAGTCTCACGCCTAAAAAGTTGACGACGTGCCAAGCCTAACGTAAAGGAGTACGTAACGTTGCGTAAACGTTTCCCGTTCGGGTACGTTCTGCGAAAAACAAATCGAATTATTCAACCAAATACTGAACAATAGCGAATACAAGCAGATATTTATATCAAATGAAATTATATAAAAATCGTAATTTTGTTTCGTCAAGTATGAGCTACAGATAGACCGAGCGCTCGTGATCCATCTGTATCCCATGCATGACAAAGCGCGTTTCGTTATAATTTTACAGATTGCGAAAACAGCTAAGATGGAAAACAAAAAGAGTGAGATAAAATTTGAGCATCGACCTCTGGGAAAATTTTCGATAGAACGATTACGCCATACTGCGTCCGCGTGACAACGGCATGGAATATGACGTAATATGGACTTTGTTAGTCTATGCGGTTGGTCTTTAGGATTTCTGGTAATAGATTACGTTGCATAACAACAGAAATCAAGATTTTGAGTACCTCCAAACAGAGATTGTGCTTTGCCAAACACGTACCAATGATAAATCGCGCCTACATGAATATATCCGTTGATGAATTGTAGAAACATATATCCGCTGGAATTGTCTAATCGGTTCGTAAATCAGAAATTGTATTTGAATTTTTTGCTTTTAACGATTTTCGAGACAGTTGGTGTGGGATGATTGGGGAATCCCAGCTAACACGCAAAAATCAGAATATTGGCTATAAAAATACAAACATAATTATTCCGTCCAGCGCGGAAATTTTAATGGTCAAGTGAAGGTAAGTAATTACACACGGGCCCACCTGTCAAAAGACTTGCATAAATGAAATTCCTATCATCTACCTTATTGGGTCGAATCCTAAACAGATATTGTAAGAAACTAGATATGTTGCCAATAAATGCAGAGAAAACAAACATGGACGAATTGCTGTGTCATCATGACGAAATCAGTTCCATTATCCCTATGGCGCATCGTTATATCATTCTCAGTCTAATTTTAAAAGATCGAAAACAATTTTGTAACTTATGCAACGTGGATCTTAGGTAATAGTATCACGTGCGTCTGGAAGGTGGATATTTTGGTTACAGAATAAACCCAATCAGAAATTGTATTTGTCAGGCATGCGCCACAGATGGATCGCGTCTCATCGACGAGATCCACCGGTGACAAATACTTAACAAAAGATGATTCAACTAAACTTTTCCAATTGGGAAACAATCTGTAATATTTAGCTTGAGTGTGATACACCACGCACGGGCTACTGATAAATTGCACCGACGGCGCACGTGCCATATATGACGCATGTTGAACGAAAAAATCAGAAAGTCATATACAAAATAATAATGATGATAATCAAAATCCAGAAAGGTGAAATTGATCATTCAACATGGCTATACTAAATAGCCAACATTGGCACGACATATCAATAAAATGCGAAGAATATAACTTCGGTTTGACTAGTAAAATTAATAAACGAGAGAATGGAACGTAGACTTGGCAGTTATCTTGAATAGTTAAACAAAGGAAAGGGGTCATCGTCTGTCTACATCCAGTCGGAGAAATTTTAAAAAAGTATATTTAGTTAAGCATGAGTTATTGATAGATCGCACGGTCTATCAGTGACTCATTCTTGACAAAATAAAATTTATGATTGCGGAATAGACAAGGCGTTTCAAAAGTCTACACCTTCGATCACAGATAACGGTGATAGCACCAGACTTCGCATGGTCGAACTCCATTTTCTGCATCTCTTATATTTGAATTGAAGTGAGTTTAGCTCATATGTTGGATTAGAATAGAAAATATAGCAATACGCGCGATGCACGTTTCAATATAATTTGTATAGTTCCCCAACCGCGTATTTTGTCTATGAATCTAATGCCTTATCCAAGCGAAGCATAAGTAACCCAATAAAACATTTTACTATCTCGACTCAAATCTCAGACACGAGCAATACAGAATAAAAATTTTCGCATGTCTGCTATATGAAAACCCTGTTACTATTCAAAATGAAGCTCGCAACAATATGTCAAATCACAATAATATCCGAAATTCTCAATTTTATCTTAGTCCGTCCCGTTTAGACTTCACGTATCTCATTATAACTGCCAAGGCACCAACTAGTAAGCAAGGAAACAACGTATATTCTGGCTCTGAAGCCACCCTCATCCTTCCTCTCGCTTATATTTATAGTAAGTACACGGCATGATCACGCGCAATTTATATAAGCACATTGATGATTCATCGTCATACAATATTGGAAAATTCTTTTGTATTGAATCTGGTCGAATACTTTTTCCTTATTTTTGATGACGCGGGATGTCTTAAAAAAAACTGATGACGTCATCAGAAAAGCAAATTTCAATATTGTATTTGAGAATAGAAACACGGCCAGCGTGAGAACGAACCGACCCTATTCAAATACAACTCAGCAATTTAGAATTTTTGTGTTTCAAAGAAGGCATGACTTGCCAAAAGATGCTACTCTAGCTCAATTAACCTGTAGACATTCAATAAAATATTTAAATTGGTATACAATAAAATGTAAGATCTTTTCCCCGAATTAAAGAAAAATAGCCTGACTATTTGGTAAAAAAATAGCCAAATAGAGCATTTGGTTTGGTGACGACGGATTTCTACATAAATCGGCTTGGTAGTAATTTTCGAATAACGTACTTTTAAATTCAATAAAACATTCGAATAACTGAGATGTTGAAAATGTAAATCATGTCTATATTTAACACAGACTAACTCATTCAGAAATTTTATTTTGTCAAGCATGAGACACAGATGGGGGGCGATCGATCAGACTCTTGCTGTGTGCATAACATAAATCTTACTGGAAAGCCAAATCATCCAAGTCCCAAAACTACAAGATGATATCGTAACATTATCTAAGGAAACACAAGTCCATCAAAATATATAAATTGGAATTGTTTGAAAACCGCCAGCTAGAAGGACATCTGCCCGACATTGGTTTAATCCCCAAACAGTAAATAAACCACATTTATCAGTTGACTAATAGTCCCTGTAGACGAGCAGACACCCGTGGTCAAGACCCCGCCGTTGAGTAATAAAAACAAATGACGAGGCAAGGTTATATTGCCGTCTGTCTACCGCCAAATAACGAAAAACACACATCGAACGGAGTGGAAACCGCTTGCGGGAAAAAGACATGTCGTCATCAGGCAGAATCAACACGTCAGACGCGATGACAAAACTTTCATCCGGGATAACCGGGAGTCGCGACTTGATTCATTTCAATCATAATATCATATTTTCAGCTTGAATGAATATAAATCATACCCAGCTAATACAACTACAAAGGCCAATAACACAAAAAATACATATTTTTCGATAAATCTTATTAATCTTGGATTTAGTGGACAAATATATCCGACTCAAAATTATGACGCATTTCATTTTTTTTTAAACATTTTCTGCGTATTATTAACACGATAAGCGATGTCACACCCGAAAATTATAAAAGTAAAATTACCTCGCCGAGATTGTTGTAAACAAGAAAAATGCTTAAGAATCAATGGTGTATCACCGAGATACCTTTTTACCAGATATTTCAAAGCCCTTCACTAATGACAATGGCGTCACATTCGCTTTCGAATGAATAATATTTTATTCAATCCCCTTTTTCAAGTATGAATCACTGATGTCGGCACGATCCAACTGTGGGTCATGCTTGACAAAATAAATTTCTAATTTGATTTACTTAGAATAATCTCATACGGTCACTCACTGACGATAAATCGACTGACCCGTCCTTGCTACGCTAACGGTGATATTTGCACAGTCGCTGGTACACAATTTTCTCAAAAATCAGGAAGGGCGAAGAATTTTAGTCACGTAGCCATTACGTGAAGAGAAAAAGGATATTCGAGTGATTTTCTCTATACCGTTAGCCTGATACAATGCGGCACTGTGAAAGAAAACGACACGCCCGATCATATTGTACACTATGCTTTTGGGGGATCATTCATTTCCACACAACTCCACAAAATGACTCTCGGTTAAAGGTAACGGAAGGTTATCATCAAGATCGGTATAGGAGGGATAATTAATATAAAGCGCCGAAATACAAAAATAAACTAAGGATACAGGAAGGCTTTATAAATTTTCGTTGTTGAAATTGAAACATTTCCATTTTGAATACAATGCCCGCCTAGCAGTTACGTCGAGGTACCATCAATTAAGATAAGGATAACAAAATAAGAAAATTCCCACAATTGGAGTGTGATTCAGACCAAGCATATGGGTAAAAACATCAATTCAAAATCTTATATATCACTACACAATAAAAATCCCTAAAATGTCAAGTTTTTTTTATAATATATTATGCTCAATGGATATCCGGGCTATTGGTTGCCACACAGGTAATAGTTAACAGTCAAGCATGGGCAATAGTATTTCAGGCACGATAGATCTTTGTCCCACTGTAAAATTTGGTTACTTTTGTCGTAGGAGTATTCTGAACAAAAAGGGTGTTTTCCAATATGCCAATCGTATCTATTCGGTTTTGGCCGTTGTCAGATCGCAATGATCGCATAATCATAATGAATAATAACAAGCATATTACACAAACAATGAAAATAACAGCATTACTCAATCAGAAATATTATTATATCAGAAATGAGTAACATATGGACCGCACATTGGCGGCTAGATTCATCGGTGACTCAGATGATTAAATGATACATTTTAAATATAATACAAAGACCAAGTTCAAGTGGCAAAATTCAATATTTCACTAGTATAAAACACTACAATTAAGGCCAAAAATTTAATTTAATGTGCAGAAAATGATATTGATAATACCATATTAACAAATATTAATAATAAGTTTGTTTCGTATTCGTATAAAATTGAATGTGTTTGAAAAGATGAATAGAATATTCTTGTTAGGAAGTCTTCCATTATATTTTGCATAACTATCATTCATTGGCAAACAATACTTTATTTTTCACCCAACCAACATAATGAAAAAAATATGATGGCCGAATATAAAAATATATGAAAAAAATAAATAATTTATTCAACCTACCCATTTATAAACACTAACCGTTTTAGTCTGTGGCGAATTAAAGTAAAACCAACGTCAAAAACGGCGCCCGACGTTAACCGAGCACCCGCTGTGTTAGTCGACGAGAGCCAGTCTGCCACCCGCCATATTCACTATTTTCGGAGTCTGGTTTTTCGTCTATTATGTCAGGCGAGTCACGTACAATATTAATGCCTGTTGTCTGCCACTGTCGCGGAATTCGACGGCCAAGAACTGGCCGAAAGCAGAGATGAATGATACCGACCAGCCGACGTGTTTCCCGCCAATGTTGCGAAATACTTGCTTTCGTTCGAAGCCGACCCGCACAGTAATAAAAACTAACGCTTCGTGACGCGCTCCATCAGTGTATCATACTTAACGAAAAGGCATTTGTGTGAGCTCCTCGGGGAGTAAAACTGACCTTTCGGTTTTTGTTGGACAAAAATTTCCATTATGTTCTATTAAACTTATAATGAAGATTCCGCCTAAAGTCTAGCCGGTATCAATGATACCAAAATGATAGTAGCAGAATTGAAATTTGTATTTATATGTTAGTTGTGAAATAAATTTGAATATTCGATTGCAATACGCATATTGTTACATAATTTGATATTAATCGAATCGAATATAATAGTCTATCAGGCGATCCCGAGTATTCCTACAATGCCTCTTTCTCAAAAAAATAAAATTAGGATTGGTTTTTTGGTGCAATCGATGCTAGTCTAAATAACATATCTAAACATGATTTTTATGTAAAAGACAAACGCATGGTTTCTTTTTGTCCAATGCTATTGACATTGATGAAAAAATTTTAAACTTCAGTAGTAAGTCATCTATAGAATGTATGGCACTTGAAACGCATTCTAAATCACAGACATCGACAAATATCTCACTGTTTCAAGTAGGCCACGTCATCGTAGTGTGAATGAACAAAGCGAACGAGAAAGGTTTTTTCGCAATCTCCCCGCATTCACAATGACTTCATCGGTCTACCAGACAAGGGTAAGATCGATAATATTTGAAGATCGTCAATAATGGTGCTTATCAAAGTATGCTATGGCCTCTTCAAACTAGTTGGTATTATTTCATATTTCCGGAAAAAATGCCCCCTTTTATTTCAGTTTATGAACTGTCTGCCATTTTCAAAAATATTCATTTACGATTATTTAATCTTTGGTCATTCCGCCTGATTTAATTTTCCGCCAAAACTGACCTCCTATTGAAAACCACGTAGATAACATGCATACACCATGTATAAACGCGGATAGTATTGGCGTTTCATCCATGCTCCGTGCTTGGGTCATTCTAACTCTGTTCTGCACTTTTCTGAGTAATAATTCATTTTATATCAGCTGAGTCATTTCCAAAATCAGTTCTCAAAAACAAATCTAAAATCAAATTAAATACTAGACTCGGAAAGACGCGAGCGAACGACATTGCGTCCGATCGAACGGCATCGTTGTGTTGAGATTTCGACATCCCTGCTGAATTTTGAATTTCAGACAACGTGCTAGAGAAGTCCACTTTAGAATGGAGATAACAAAAAGAGAAAATATGAAATGACAAAAAACGACGACGTCATCGAATACGATAAAAAGGAGAGAATTGTAAATACAGAGGAGAGATGTCTAAAAATGAGCGATGAATTCGTCGCCAGAAGTCCATTTCGCAATAAGAGGAGATAAACGCTGACCTCGGAAAACCTTTGTGGTTGGTGGTCAGACGGTGGATTACAAAAGAAAACAAAAGTGACCACAAACCAGAAGGACCAGTATTAACGAAATGCTGGATAAGCATTATTAGGAGTAATTTGATAAAGGAATGGCACAGAGATATCGCTCTCACCATGTGCAGGCGGCATTGGCCATCTACAACTCTATACCAGTTCAAGAAAGTTCCAATTAGAGCTCACAGTGCTTCGGTGGTTTAGGAATAAACAAACTTAGTAGCGTATTTTTTTCAGATTCACCTGAAAAGGGAAAAATCAGAAGACAAAAATTCTGAACAAAACACTTGGTATCGTTAGGGGCGGAAGATGTTTAAATGAACAAGTGTTGGATGTTTTTGTACTGGTTGCAAGAACAGTATTTCAAAGTGATTTGAAAATCAACCTAAAAGACAAAATGGTGCAAAAACAATACTGCACAGTCAGAAAAATGTTGAAACATTTTTTGCTAAGTATGGGGCACAGAGGTTTCGGACGAAGAGGTGCAAACATTCATTACAAATTCAATTTTCGCATCCCTATTTGGAAGTAATTTTTGGCACTCATTTTTCAAAGTAATACATTATTTTTTAAAATAATACATCATTACAACAAGACGATATCGTATTCAGTTCTTAAAGCCAATCAATCATTACGAAGAACGGAAGTAGCCTTGACTTTCTCAAGCTCCCCAGAGTTTCCCACGGTCACTTATGAACAAAGGCATTTTTCAACTAGTACTTGGAACTAGTAAGAGACAATTTGAAAGTACAGACAACTTCCCGTCAGCCGAACACAGCAAATATTATAAGTCCTATCAGTCAGTTAATGATGCATGCTTAAATCGGTGAGATTAGAGATTATGTAATACAAATAAATGTGCCAATTAGCTAAAGATATTATGCTTATTGCACCCATGTACATGACTACTCCAGCCAGATATTTCTTTTCCAAAAATCTTTCGTTGAGTATGGAACACAGAGTCGAAGTGAAGTCCACGCGTGGCATATTCTTGAAATTTTCATTTGTGATATTCTTTTGTATATGAAAATTGGCTCAGAGCGAGATCGCAAGGTAATAAACTTGTTTGTAGGTTGGACTGATAGTATTTCATTCAAAAAGTCTTTTGACAACCTATTTTCCGTTCAGCACGGGGGCATGAGGCATCAGTGGATAGATAGTACGCAGTTCATCGATGACTTTTGATTTACAAAATGAAAGATGAAATTTATCTAAGCAATATATTTGATATAAAATGGAATCGCGATGTGTGCATAGGTGAACTACATGATGTAACATAGGTCAGACATTTCGTTTTTTCACGAGCTTTTTTCTAATAGGATCTATCGGTGACCTATACTCTACAAAACATGCTCGGAATCGGCAGCACCTAAGCGTTCATTAACTTTCCAAACTTGACAAGGACTGAGTTAACGACGCTTGAATTAAAAAATATAGGGAGTTAAGTTTTCCTTCTTAGTTGAAATTACGCAGTTTCTTTACATATTACTTCGCAATTTAAAGCGTTATCGGAAAGCGGGACTTTCCAACTAACTTCTTACGCAATTGATTTTCAGACTAGCGGTTTGCCAAAAAAGGACATGTTTCGGATTCCTGAGGTGCATAACACGAGGTCAGCTGTTATGTGGTATGCGTTTGGAAATTGGTTGAATATTCTTGGCGAATGCTTCACGATATTCCTATTTCTATCTGTTCTGATTAAGCGCTATACTTGTCAAGTGTTTGAGATTGTCAATTAAAATTTGATGCATTAAATTATATGATAAAAACGATAACATGGGCGCGATGGATTGTGCTTTCCGTTTAGGTATAGTAGGTTGGACAGTTTCGGGTTAGGCTCCATGTGGGTTAGGTTCCATGTAAGGGTGATTTATAACTAATGCCCCTGAACTCAAGATAACCACGACCTCTCGGTCTCGGTCTCTGTGGCCATAACTCAGAGCGTTTAGAGGTCGTCTGAATAAATTAAAAATGATCAATTTTGTATTTTAATCACATGAAAATGAAATATATTTTATGAAAGATATTGCCGATGAAGAAAAACTGTCCATACTTTTCACAAAATGCTCATAAGCACAATATTCTGTAACCGACAATTCATTTAGTTACGCATGAGCAACAGCACGGCGCGATCCATAAGTGACCCATAATTACGGTGTGACAATTCATCTTTCGACAATAATCATTCAATCGGTGACAAGGAATTAAAAATCGGAATGGAAACATCTCACATTTAAATAGAAAATGTCGCCCTATTCCGCCACCTCGATGCCATTCCCACTGGAAAAAAATTAGCAAAATATCTCCAGCCAAGTAGGAATCAGGAATGAATGGTGAATCGAGGACCATCGCATGCTTAGACCTAAACCAAAAACTTAAACAAAAGTGATGTGTACAGCTAGTTTTTGCCACTAGGTATATTTATATCAGGTAACAAAATTGGCACGACTAGTGAATACGAGCGATGTGTGATACCATAGCTTCGTAAGTCCATTAAACTTCTTCGTGATATTGATCAATATAAGTGACCATTGATATATATACTGGCAGTCTCGTTCCCTTTTTGATATTACTGGTATAAATGGCTTCTTTACACTTATAATCATCATTGCTAGGATTTCCACTTTCACATACATTTATTAACGAATCGAATCGATTCTCGAATCATATCCTTTCAAGTCGAATCTTTTAGAAATTTCAAAATTGAAAAATGTCAATCAACAGCCAATTTTTTTAATATATTGAGGGATAGTTACGAAATTTCAAAAATTTTAACCTATGCAGGTAATGTTTTACTCAAAACGCTTGTCGAATCATAACAAGTCGCAAAAGTAAGTGTTCGAATCACCCGAATCGATTTGAATCTAAAAGCGACATTCTTAATCCCCGTTTGTTCGTATTAGCGCTTGAAACGTTGACAATATACATAGTTAGCTTTCACTGGTCGTGCTTATTTTATTCTCGACTAAGGTGTTCACAGTCCGCGGCGTGATGCCGAGAATTGCGCAACGTGTAACCGAGACGACGGCGTCATTAGAAATCCTTTCCAACAAGTCTTATGTAATAATGCTAAGTGGATGTTATCAGTATCCTATTGAAACCTAGTCAGGTGTTGTAAATTTTGACAGACAAATCGCTAATTTGCGTGGGTCATCTTCTTAACAGGTCATCTCGAGTATAGTCCATAGAGCAGGTATCAATCTGAAATTTGGTATCGTAAAGCATGAGTCACAGACGGACCGCGCCTAGACGGCGCAAACCAACAGTGACACATACTTGACAAAACGAGTTTGAATGAATTTTCTGTTGACGGGGTATCTGAATTACGATCATATTTTCAGATGCGTAATGCACATTGTCTGCATACTTCATTTTAAATGAGTTTGTCATACTCAATTTCAATTCGTAATAATGGAAATAATTCAATTCCTCAAAAATGTTTAGGTGTTCCCATAAATGCATATTTTTCTAGGAAAATTAAAATAAAGCGAGATATATATAAAACAAAAAGTCCTCTATTATTGTTTCGAAACAGGTTCAAAAAAAAATCCAATTCCAATTCGATATTTAGATTGAAAGATGAATTAATTTAGTCAACCCCACAAAAATAAAATACCTATAATATTTTCTGAATTTTTACAAGAAAAAATAATTATATTTGAAAAAAGTAACTATTGCGACGCCGCAACCCGCCATAAAATTTAATGTACTAGGATGTTTTTTGGAATCTTCGCGGGAAAGTATGAAAAAAACATGGAAAGGAATTACGACTCATATAAATCTATTTGCCTACGACTTACACACACAAATAATGGAATGAGAACTTCCATCGCCGGGGGCCGGATAATGACTTGACAGCTTTTAGTACCCGGGAGAAACGGACGGGAAGTTAAGGCGCGCTATCACGTTAGGATAGTGTTAACTATTAAATACATCCGGCAATATTCATCTACTGTACACATTGGTGTTTCACGTGAATAGGTAAAATAATCATTACCAACATACAATGTCCACAAAGATGACGCTTATGTTTTTACGTTTACGAGAAGCCAATGCCGAGCATCATGACATCATTTTCTTCGACATTATCAGGAGGCACTATTCATAAAAATATTCAAGCCATGATTTGTTTCATT
This sequence comes from Styela plicata, assembly GCA_963675895.2. Taxonomy (NCBI): domain Eukaryota; kingdom Metazoa; phylum Chordata; class Ascidiacea; order Stolidobranchia; family Styelidae; genus Styela; species Styela plicata. The sequence continues at coordinate 11,471,145 of OZ023143.1, read as the reverse complement.
CTATCTAGGGTGAATATCTGTTCAGAAGTTGTAATTACAGTTATTATATTTTTACGTATACTAGAATTTAACTAGTTTGCAGTAAAATCTTGAATAGTCCTGAATTTCACTTTGCAAAATTCGAGACAAGCTATGATGTTTCTGCACAATAGGTAAAATAAAGTTATAATGTAGTTTTGGTTATGTAAACGGCCCCTAAATTGTCTATGAATATAGTTTAGATTTTAGATATATTTCAGAATACTGACATATGATAATATTTCGTTTTTATTGAATATATATACATATGGACAGGATACACATAAAAATCTGTCTTTGTTCAAAAAATAATGAAAATTGTGTCACAGAATAAATAAAATTGTGTACTATGCTCTTTTTTTTTTAGATTTTGCTTTAAAATATTTGAAAATAATATTTTCAATAAAAAATAGAATACTGTTTTTTTTTTTTTTATCAAAAACAAGGCTCAACAAGGCCAAGGCGCGGTCCATCAGTGACTCTTTCATAAAATAAAAATTCCGATCGTGGCATAGCTGGGTAGTGCGTGTCGCAGCGTGCGGTACCCATTTAACATATTTTTTCAAGAGAAAGGAAAGGCACATAATCCCAAAAGCAAACACATTTTACATACTAAAAGGTATTTGAAAGCTCACACTAAAATGCCTGACCAGTGAATCAGTATTAAAAGTGGTATAAATTCTTCTTCAAATATATGAAAGTAAAAATAAGTTGACGTACGTACACGTAAGCGTGACTATCTAGATCATAAGTATATTTTAGGAGTGAAAGTTCAAATCAAACTGCTGGAGTCATTTTTTTAGGTTTTTGCTTTCAAGATCAGGCATGATTATTTGCGGTAAATAAATACAATAAATATACATAAATAAAATGAAAATGAAAAAAAAAAAGTTTTGAGCTCTCGGCATGACAAATGCTAAAATCTTTTAAAATGTAGCCCAAACAGTCAACAATTAGACCTGCTCAAAATATACTCTCCCGACAAAGATTCATAGTTGAATAATTTTGAATCCTTTTTAGACCTTTAGGTAACCTCACACTCACCTAGTTTCATTTTGCAGAATTGCAAGATTTGAGGGAATCGAGGAAAACATACATTTGAGTGAAAAATGGAGTGTCGTGTAGTTCAGTTGTCCTTATAACTAGCTTAAATGGCATTCGAAATTCCCTGTATAAATACAATATTCCCGATAAATGCAGTTTTTACTATTTGTACACATCTTGGAGCAAAGTCATGATTTATGCTAAATTTCACAACGTAAAATACATGGCATATATAATTTCACTGCAAAATGAATTAACGTAAGAATATTTGTAAAACGATATAACTTTCAATCAAAGTTCTAGAATACCCGACTATCCGGATAAGGACATCGCCAACGTTTAGCAAAACTTTAGCTCATAGCAGTTTTCTTATTTTTACCAAAGACTGAATTGGCTATTCAATCTTATTTCATTGGGAAGGCGATTCAATTGCAGGGCAGGTGGACGTATATTTTGCTAGGTAATTTTTATTATAAGTATACGTAAGTATATGTTTCAAGAGATTACGTACTTCGATCGTTTGCTCAAAAGCACGATTCATTCATATCAACCAACATAACTGAGGGAGAAAATCAGCAAAAAATAAAAAGAACGAAAAAATACCTTGTTGGGAACAAAATGGCGGATTCCGACTTGGGACTGACAGGAACGCCAATACGTTACAGTGCGTAATGATGGTTTGTTAGTTAACAAAAAAATCTGCAATCTGCCAGAACTTTTGTTGACAATTCCTGACCGGGGATTCAAGTTACAAAATATTGGGTTCTTTGAAGGTGAGAATCAAAAATAACCTGTGGTGACCAGGTAATGTTGCTTATATCCTTCCTCCGGGTGCAGTGGTGTCATGGTCACGAAATTATGCTCAGCTTTTTCGCACATCTCCATAGAGAAAAACTTTACCCACACATGTTTTGTCAAGAACGAGTCACTGATAGATCGCGCCTCGACGGCGCGGTCTATCAGTGCCTCGTGTTTGACAAAATAAAATTTCTGATATAGATGAAATTTTGGGGATTCTTGGAGTTTGTGTTTAGTGTAAACGTGAAGATCATATACATAACAATTATAAATCAAGTACGATGCAGTGATAATCTCGTTAAAATTGTTGTTGACTTTAGATACACTAGAGAAATTCGTCTTGCGCATCTGATGACTGTGAGTCATTACAAAAACATTACGTTTTATCTACGATCATACATGAGCAACTCAAAATATACGTCATGCATGATCACTGATTTGAAGCTGAATTCCACGAAATATTAATCAAATATTTCTCATGAAAACACTTCAATGAAGAAAGACTGCATTCCCGAGTAGTTAGTAATAGTCCCTTAAACAGAACTAAGTAACATAACCTACCCAAAATTTTTATTGTAATTCAGTATGCCGTCCTTTTTGTGGGGTTCTTTATAATAGTACATAATGATCGGGGTTACTTTCTCTATACCCACAAGTATAAAACGCCCGAAAGTTCACAAGAGTTTGAAGAATGAATTCGAAAAACAAAGTGGGACCGCCTTGTCATGGGTGATAAAAAGCAAGAAACAAAAGACAAATACAAATAGAAAAGTCTATGTAAAAACCTCTCTCTACGACGAATCCCAATTCGAAATACTAAACATGTTTTGTCAATTATGAGTCACTGATGAATCGCGCAACTGAAGCACGTTTCATCTGTGAATCGTGCTTGACAAAATAGTATTTTTGGAATTGTGATCTAGTTTACTCAAGCACTATTTTGTTGGAAGACGAACTATATGCAAATGACTACTGGCATTATAAAAATTTACAACAATTTACACATCAACCCCATTTATTTTACAGTGTTAACCAAGATGGATCGCAGGGCCAAAAATCCTAGATTTGATAATAGGTGATTCCGATATGAAATCTCTTCTCATAATAAGGTTTCCAGATTCAGATATCAAGTGGAATCTTTTGGTATATTTGATCGCAAAAACCGTTTAAATAGTGACGAATTTTCCGTTATATAGATGAAAAATTTTAACGTGATTTTTATTGTAAAAAGCGACATATCTGACGACTCAAAAGAAGAAATCAAGCAAACTAGTATTCGATCATTCAAATCGGGTAAATCATTTCAATCTGGCAAATGCAATTCAAATTCCGCTCGCTCAGGTAGTCGCTGCTACAGGATATGAATGCTATGCTCAGTAACACCAATGAAATGAGAGTCGACAAATGAAGGAATAGTCAAACATGAAGCTTCCAAATGCATCACGATGTCATCCGATGATATAAAAATATTCAGCTTCTATAAGTACTCGTGAGTACAAGAGCTTGGATAAGCTAAATAGTTTCGCCAATCTTACATTTATAAAAAAAATAACAGACTTTAATCTTCTTTAATGACAAAGGATCGATGTGGGGTGCCCAAAGAATGTGTATTACACTGCATTAGGCGACTAAAAGGCAAGAAAAAGTACTAGGAGGATTTATCGTCATCCATGGCAGATACCACGCACTGCACGTTGCGATGGTAATTCAGTTCTGTATAGGATGTTTTCCGCTATGGGTGCAGTTGCTGGTACTATATTTTGTAGTATCTTCTTGCCATTTGAGTGACTTGTTAGTTGGCTCCCCATAGGCACTGCTCCCTGCCTTGCTTTGAGCAAACTTCAATGAAATATTGAAATGCAACAAACTCAATAGAAACTACGCTTCACTTAATAAAAATTATTGTTTCTACATTCTAGGATTCTAGCATAAATCATTATTTTGTTGGATATCGATTAAATTTAGACGCGTTTATTTAAAAACAATATTAGTTTCAATCGGAAATACTAATATGACTTTTTGGGGGGACCTATAGCCGCACTTGAAAACAGGTTTTTCTTGCTTATCTATTTCAAGTAAAAAGGGAAATGTAAGCATGGAATAAGAAAATCTAAAGAATTATAGCATATTTCAAATTGAAAATCTGTTTGTGGATACGTGACAAACCTCCTGTATGGAACGTTGTTATTATTCCTTACGATTATAAAGAGAATGTTGTAGTTGTTTATTTGTTTAAAATGTTAAACATAAAGACGGTGCTGAACAAAAAGACGCGCGAATTTTCACAAGTAACCAATTTAAAGCTGATATTTTTCTTATTAATACCTTATTTATTATTGATGATTTTGAACCTTTTTCTACAGATATTTCGCTACCAGACACTTGGCCATTTGCTAAATTTTCCTATGATGAAACTCATTTTCTTCGGGTTTCTCAGTAGCAGAGTAGTCGGCATTTTCCTACTAGGTCGAGCATGGAATATTCACAAAATGTTTTCGAGTAGAAATGGCTTTTGCTAACAAATACACAAATACTAAAGGCAATTTCGTACGCGTTGCGAATCATCCGAAAAATGTATATGCAAGGTATATTACGCTACCGAGGCGCGGAACAACCGCCGCCACCATGCTTGAAAAAAAAAAGCCGTGAACGTGATACCGGTACGAAGCAGAAATTTTATTTTGCATAGCATGGTCCGCATCTAAACGGTGTAATCCAACCGTGACCCACACAATACTTGACAAAACCATCTTTCCATATTTTTGAGTGGGATATAATGATATGGATTGATATAATCGTCGCAGACAACGACGGAATAGTTTACGCAATGTTCATTCCGCACGGCTCGACGCAACAAATCCCTATTCAAATGGTTTCCACAGCAAACGCCCAATTCGGGTGGCAATAACTTCCGCCATTTTGTTTTGATCGTAAAAATGAAAACAAAGTATGGATTTATTTTTTTTATTTAATTTGGAATCCGTGATATAGGGAATATGCGTGTTATGTTAATTTTGATATAAGATAATATTTTGAATTAAATAGTTTGAAACAGAAATATTTAAGCATACATATACGACACGTATACGTCTCATACAACGGCAATACAAAGTTGTGATGAAATTGAATGCATCCCAATTTTGTACCCTACATTAATATACAAATTCGGTCTATTTTTGGCAGTATAAACTTCCGCTGGATATGAGGCAATCTATTTTTGACAGTATAGATTTCCGATAGTTATATATGGCTGAAAAATTAAATTTGATTAGTTCGCCAGTTAATTTGCGTATTGGCGGATTGGATATCACAAACGTCCGACCAAATAAAAGAGAACTAACGTTAATATTTCATTATCGTTATACTACTTGACAACTTTTAAGCAGGGACGTTTATACCAAAGTATTAAATTAAAATAAAATGTAATTTAGGAAGATTCCAGAATTATTTTGCAATGTGGGATTTCGAATGCTGGCAAACGCTTAAACTTTTGGAAATTTTATCTATTATTATCCGTGCGTGATCTATCAAAAGCGGACATCTTGTTCATTATGTGGTCGAGCTATAAATAAGTTTCCCGTTCGCAAGTGTCGATAACTAATTTGACAAGTCTCAAAATAGAGATAAATCTTTTTATAAATTCCTTCAACAAAAGTCTCATGCAACAAAGCCACAACAGTTAACAAGTTTATTGGTCTTAAATTAATTCCGTACATTAAATTTTGCCCATATTAGCGTCACAATGACCGTAATAGGGTACGAAAAGCGACACAAATAATTTACTTTCAGAGTTTCGGCTATTGTTGTCTTCTGATAAAAGTCTATCTCAAATTGGCTAACTCAATATATTTCAAGTTTAATATTGCATTTAAGGTGAAAGTTCACAAAACGATTGAAGTGGAAATTGACACAAAAATTCACCAGTGAGAAAATTTATCTTTTTTATAAAGACGTGTCTGTTATTGGGGTTGCCATTATAGTTTTGTTTAAAAGGTATTTTAAATTCACAATATAAATAGAAAACCTTTTCAACATTTCAGTAAACGAAATGGCTGATATTTAACGATATTTTGTCAGTTTTGCAGATAAACCATGATTCACTTAAATCAGAATTCCGAAATAACTGACTATTCGGATTTCGGAAAAGGACCTCCTCCCTATGATCTACTCAAGGCAGAGATGGCCAAAACCGAATATGTCAATACTTTGAATACATTCTAAAAATGAATCATCGAATACATTACAAGATTCATCAATGTTTTTTTTTATGAAAACGACATGTTGAACGAAAACAACATTTTTTTAGGAAAAACTTCGACTACCAAAACCAATATAGTTCACAACAATATCAATTAGGAGAGCAACCTGTTTTTTTGTTGAATTTGTACCAATTTATGCCATAAAATGGACAAATTTTTGTAAGACACTATTCTGAAATACACCTAAAATCAAGAATTTCGTTATATCTAATATGTTTATTTCCGTTGTATTCGAATATTCGATACGTTTTGGAAATCCTTGACTGAATTACCGTGCCAACGAGGCGAGGTCCATCGCTTACCAAAATAATCTTAGATGCAGTTGTGAAATTTCTAATGTGGTTTATCTGTATTTAGACATTTCTGAACATTAATCAGAGACACAGCTTCGCTATAAATACTAAATAACAAGTTTTAGACATTTGAACATCAACAGAGGTTTGAACTTTTACCCGAAGTTCTTACTACATAAACTGGCCAATGATTTGAATAATACACAGAGAAATTTTCGTCAAATTTCACAAAAAATGGTACTTGGCGGGTGAATATTCAAGCTTACAATGTCAATATATAATATTTGTAAAATAAAACAATTGTGAAAAATCGATCTAAGAACATCTTACTAATCGAATATTATACTATCCACAATACAGCAGCATATAAGAGGATGTATTTATACTAGTCCTGTGGGTGCGTACTTTAGTAAATGGTTTAACATCGCTAAGAGCGAATATCACTCAATTGCACTTAATTATTCTGGTTCAGTTCTGTTTTTGGAGATATTTTCCACTCAAAGGGTAGTGGCTGGTAGTTTTGTTATTTTGGAGGTTGTTAGTTGATTAGCGAATTTGAATAGTAAAAATATTTTCCATTACTACTTGGTTTGTGGTAACACCACAACGACAAGTGTTGGATGCCTAAAAGCGACACAAATAAGATACTCTTAGACCACAGACTTTGGGTTATTTTGTAACAAGTTTGAGAGTAAAAGTTCAATCCGGTCGAAAATTTTCTACAATCTATATTTCCGAACAAGCGTGCATCATCAGTGCCTATACTTAAAACATATGCCTTGGATCGCAAATGTCAGTACTTTTGTGAGTAGTTCGTTTCAACCTGAGCAAGAAACGTCCCGCCCAAATTCAAATGTATCATCCCGCGATATCGTTTTCGGAATTAGACTCGGTCGAAACTAATTTCTCATACAGTATGACGTTTTCAATCAAGAAATGAGAGAATTTGTTTGTATATTCATTGGCAAGAATGAGCGAATCTGGGCATTTAACAATTAAAATGAATCTAACACAGTTTAGGTCGCCATTTTGGATAAATAGGCAAATTGAGATACAGGCTTTATAACAGTCCTAACGTGTCGTAATAGGCGACTAAAAAGAAACAATGAAGTGGTTTTATCAAAGCCCAATAGAAGGACAGCGGCTGATTTTGAATGTTCAATATCATATACATTTTTTAAAGTCAATTCTTGGAGTGCGTCACCCTGCCCAAAGCCCTGTACCCGCGCCCACTTAGACGGGCAGGGCTAGAATTGCTGGAAAGATATGATTGTTCCTTTTCCGCTTATCCTACTCAAGTTATTACACCATGGGTTGAGTGGTGGGCATGGATTAACTCGAACCTGATATCTTCAACCTGCGACACCAACATGTTTAACCACTTAGAGCATCTTAGTAAAATTATACCGCCTACTGCACTTTATCATAACGGTTCAGTTACGTCTAGGATGTTTTCAGCTTAATACTACAATTGTTGTTACTACATTTTATAGTAAATCTTTATCATTTAAATGCTAGTTTAATTAACGGAAATTGACTGGGTTTACCTAATTTAACTATTCCAATATAGGGTAGCATTAGACTCCATTAAATTCAATCCAAAATCCCCCGACTCGATATTTGGTTTGAAAAACCGAAACTACACAGTTAGGACATTCATAAACGCATATATGATCAAAATTTCCGACCAAAGTCATTAAGACTGAGTCATAAAACGACAAGTTCTATCATGGAAAATTGAAATCGATGATTTCATGAATTTTCATGTAAGGTGAATTCCGCTATTATGTCCGTGCCACTGTTTGGATTTTTGGAATTGAAATTCGCTCCGAGCAAGGTTGAAAATCATTTAGCGTCTCACTTAACTCTGGCGGCATTAAATTGGACAGATTTTTGTTCCTCATTATTGGTAATTCACTTTAGTCAAGGTTAGAATAAGCACTCTTACAAACTAACGGTAACTCATATGACAAATACATGAAAAGCGAAATCAAAAACTGCACCCTATAGGCAACATACTTAATTTCCATAGTAGAGTAGGGTGTATAGAGGGGTAATTTTCGTGAGCGTTATTGAAAACAATTATAAGGACGCCTCGTACATCACACAGAAATATGTCAGAGGAATTCCAAACCCCATGTCTACTCTACAGGACGCAAAAATGGGTTTTGACAGTCATGTAATCGGAAACTAACTTTCTTTTCAACATACTTCGCTCATAGATATGAAAGATAAGTAATCTTTCTGCAAATGATCATTGCCGTTTATGTGCAGGCTAAGAATGGTTTCATAGATAGCACTGAAATTAATCGCAGTGTATCAGTATTACTTGCGATGTGTTATACTGCAGTTGTTGGTAATACATTCTGTAGTAGGTTTTTTCAGTATTAAAAAAAGTTAACAAAAAAAAGCTGATTTCCGTTAAATTCTGGAGGCTATTGTCGTGGAGGTGGCGTGGAGGCTATTGTCGAAAGTCTGAGTAAATAATCGTTCTTTGTAATTCTAAAGCGGCATATCAAAATCCGAGGTTTTTGTTTTTTCAAGCATGGATCGCAATTGGACCGCGCGTGAGCGGCGCGATTCATCTGTGACACATGCTTGACAAAACATAAATGGAAAATTTTTATGATTGAAAATATGAAATGAAAGGAAAATTGTGAAATTCATAAACAAAAGCTTGAATTTCTGCACTGAAATAGCTTCGAAGGTATTTCTGACGCGAGTCCGCGTAGAAGATAATAATCATCCTAAGGTAATGTATTTCCAATGTCGAAACCATGAAATTAGATTGAAAATTGCATAACTTTAAAGTTCATGTATAAGAACCATCATCTGTGTAAATCCCCGAACCAACGAGCAGGATGGATGTCTATTTTCAATACGATTCATGTTGATAATTCCAGAGGGATACACAGCCGCTACAAAAACGATTTTTTTTATAACACAGCTGCCCAGTTTTGCTGGAAAGTTGACTCGGTTACTCGACATGCATAAAACCTTCGTCCTCTCAGACGGAATAATCGCGCCAAATAGACTACAGACTATTAAGAGTTGTGTAAGAGAGGAGTTGTCCTAACGTATTTCAAGGGTATCTTAACAGGCAACTAAATGAAAGCATTGCAAAGTGGTGGTTGGGATTACCATTAATCAACCGTTCACTGCGCTCCACTATACCGGTCAAGTTCTGTCAGGAATGTTTTCCACTTAGGATGCAGTTGCTGATTTCCATTGACATAGCCATTTGCTGCTAGTGGTCGATCGCTAGCTAGTTAGTTCAGGCCAGGCCATGCTCAGTCAGCAGTATTTTCATCAAAAAAAGCTTTGATAAGCATAGGTCACTGATGGAACGTGCCGCTTAGGCACGGTCCATCTGTGGCTCGTGCTCAGCAAAATAAAATGTCTGATTGGCTTTTCCAAGCTTACAAAATAAATTTCACTAAAAAAGATATGTTTAGGTTCTATGAAAGTTTCCGTGCGAAAGAATTAGTAAAATCAAATTTAAATTCCAATAAGTTCGGGTTTTGCCAGCACAAAGGCCTATAGAAGTTGCGTTACTTTCATTGTATTGATGCCGATTCAATTGAACATTATTAAAACTTCGGAAGTTCTGTGACCTGACCTGGTGAGACCAGCCGAGTCATAGCATCGTTAAACACAAAAAATAACAATTCTACTTCAATATTTTCCCCGAAAAATCTGTGAAATCGGGTAATATTTATGACAAATTTGTCAAAAAAATCTATTTTAACTTTATGAATAAATGGGATAATTTTACAGAATATATCATATGCTATATGTATGGATGGATGATTTATGATTACATCCTTACAATATATATTTAGGGTTGTGAACGGAAAATGAATTTCCCTACGTTAGTGGGTGGTTCCATTCCCAGCATTAACGTAAAAATCGAACAAGCTTGGCCATAGACGGTTCGTACTTAAATAAAAACACTCTGCAATCATGTTGTAAGCTTGTTTAGCAGGTAAATACTTCAAAATACCAAAGGAATCAAAACCGCGTGTGACTCACTGACTAAATATTTTGTGTTACGAAGGCGGGAGGCATGTGGCGTCCGGTATTGGACATGAAATAGATTATCGGCTATTTTGAGCAGTACGTTCTTTTCATTTTTAAAATGCTTCGCAATACGGGTTGTAACCCTAATATGAAATTCTATTTTGTAAAGCATGCAAAATAGATGGGACGGGTCTCATCGACGGATCCACCAGTCGTGACACATACTTAACAAAGGATGTTCCGGCAAAATTCGTACGTTTTGGGCCATTATCGAAAATACAAGAAAATAATTCACACAGCTGCAAAAAATCCCATTTCTTTTTGTGATGAAAACTATTTTTAGACATTCAATTTAGACAAATGCAATTTTCCCGAATTCGTACTGTATTATGTGTATCAAAATTTTATAACGCATATGATCATTTTCGAATATTCCATTTCTTTCGTACAATCCTGATTATATTAGCAGCGTAGCCCACGGATCGGTAGTGAATCATGACATTGACTTCTTTAGTTCCTAGTCGTGAATAGTCAGTAATATGGGTGCAGGGTCACATAGTTTTTCTTCGGGTGTCAGAAATGTTCGCGTCATTTTATTCGGGTGTTGCTGATATGTCATTGCAGTATCGATGGTTTTAAAGCTTTTTATACCGCTTGTCTGCTACTAGACACTCCAAGAAGAGACGTTTAAATCTTCTAACCAGAGAATACATGAAATGTTATTTATTTGCTACATTTTCTATTGGTGGAACTAATTTTTTTGGGTGTCTGAGTAGCAGAGAAGCTGGCGTTCTGCCAGTCTGTATTGATCTATAATATTTTTACATGCGAAGTTCGCTCAAGTCAGGTTGGAAGCAGTAGTATCCGTGAAATAGTAATTAACGAGAAATAATGATATTATACATCGATACTGGAAATTCTTTCTGGAATTGGAGCTATTAAATAATAACAGATATATCCAATGTCTTACGAATATGAAAAAAAATTGTACTGAAAAATAAGACAAAAAAACATTGACTTTTTGTTTATCATGTAAAAGATATTTTTTTTATAGCCACTTCTTTGAGTGGATCACCCTGGTAAGCGGCCAGTTATAGACGGGCGTCCAGCTTAGTCTACCTAAGTTAATATACCCTGGGTTGAGTGGTGGGCACCGGAACTGGAATTGCACCCGAGATTTTCAACCTGCAACGGCAACATGTTTAACCAATATAGAGAGAAATATGAAAGCGACATTTGTATATAAATTGCATAGAGAAATTTTAATTGGCAAGCATGGGATTTGGGCATGATCCATTTCCAGTCAGAAATTTAATTTTATCGCGCATAATTCGCTGATGGACCGCGCCTTGGCTAAACGCTAAACAGTAGCTAAATTGACTCAATTTTACGTATTGGGTTAGTGTTCCTAGCCTGACAATGTATATGTTGATAAAAAATGGTATCTTTTTTATTTAAAATAGACGAATCTTTGTGATTGCCATCAAAGCAAAGTTGTACATAATCTTGAACAATTGTTATTATTTTTGAGAAACAATTGATGCTAAGAAGGAATCAGTGAGGATCGTGCCGCCGAAGCTTTGAGTCATTATTACAAAAAAGCCATAAATCAAGATGTAATGCTATCTCAGTCAGTTTTCATTTTTGGTGCTTTTATTAAAAATTTTACAAAAACACTTTAGCTAGTTGAACTATCATTAATAAGGAATATTTTCTGAAATTATATTTTTACACAGCGATGATTCATTTTATTTATATTGCATCAGCTGGAGAAGAATAACAGTGATTGAACAAAGTAAACGAACGTGACTTGAAAAACATAAATTTTATCATATTGGTTTGATTTCGTTTCACTTACAATTGACGACTTTCACTCGAGCTTGAGACGGTCGGTCGTGCCCCATCAGAAATTCCGTTTTGGCGGGCGTAGGTCACAGATGAATCACGCGTCAGCAACATGATCCATCAGTTACTCATACTTAACAAAGGATGTTTGAATAAATTTGTCCTCACTCGTTGATATTGAAACTGTATCAGTTAGGTACACAGTAAAATTATAAATCTTTTGACCAATCACGATTAGTTGAGTATGATGATCACTGATGGTTCGTACCGTTCGGGCACTGTCCATCTGATACCCAAACTTGACAAAATAAAATTTCTGATTGGGTAAAGACGAGATGCTATTTGGGTAACAAAAAACAGTCCACCTTCAAGGAGTTTAAGGGTGATTACTCTACCGCCCAGGGTCGAAATAACGCCCTACACCACACAGTGCATGGGAGCAATTAATTTCACATACTTTTTTTGTATGTAGTTTGAGTACATTCTTGAGAAGAAGAAATGAATATGACCAGAGAAATTGAAATAACAATAAATAAATTAAACGCCACTGAACACCGTTCAGTGACATATTTTTACAAATTTACATCACCGTGGTTTACGATTTTGAAAAAAAATACTATTACCCATCACAATTAGGATAAAATGAACACGGCAAAAACGAGTCAAACATAAATCCATTCTCCAGTGACTTATCACACGCAACGCGTTTCAGACTTTTTAAAAATTTTGGGATAGGGTTTCATAGAAATATCCATCCTGAATAACAAAATCGCTTGTTTATCGAAATATTTTGTATTGTACATGAAAAGGTTAACTGATGACAAACAAAACAAAAATTTTGATAACCGAGATAATTTTAGACATACATCGCGGCCTTGATATATAACATGGCTGTTTGTTTGATACTTAAAACTGGTAACGAAATATGGCAGATGCTGAATGAAGTCATAATAAGCAATTTGGTTTTGGTAAACTGATAATAGTTGATTACGCGCACCAGGCACCAAACGACATAAAAGATGACTCACAAAGAAAAAGTATTCTTAATGTTTTCATAATCATCAATGCATCTGCGGCTTCAGCAATAAGGCATGAGTTAATATTTCAACTTAGCTTTTATGATCAAGTCAAAGCCGGCCCAACCCGGGCTATTTGAACAGCTCATGTTTGGCCGCCTTTGATTTGATCGGCGCCTTTAAGTCTGGGTGACGAAGTTTCAAACATTGGGAATTAGTTCATCTAATTTTCTCAAAGCGACGGTTGGTACTCTGTGGAAGCTTTTATGCGTCATCGGGTGACTCAGAGGCAAGAAAAATTGAACGTGACGGCGTGACGCGGAGCAGATGCCACCGGGAATGCCGCTTAAAGCTGGCACAGCTGACCATGAGGTCTCTTTCCATAGAATTGGATTAAAGATTATAGAAATTCCCCCGTAGTTGGTCAGAGGCAAATTGTGGCGCACCCACCATTTTGTTTCGGATTGATAGAGATAAACTTTGAACACAGAAACAAATGTAAAGTCCAAAACAAAATGGACGATCCACGTTTGTAATTACACATTTATATTTCCAGGATCCAAACAGGGCCGTCCAAAACGCATATTCGAAATAAATTAGGATATGTCGATCGAATTTATAATATAAGTAATTATATTCGATAGAGTAAATTTTTTTAGATATATTCAAGAATAATAACTTGGAGTCATTTTCATTACATAAGTTTAACAGAAAAGTACGTATATTCGTGAATATTTTTTCATAATATTTTTTCAATGATCTTCCCTTTTATAGTTCATCCCGAATAAAATGAATTTGACAATGATCGAAAATACTTTTATCGTATATTGACGTTGAAACACGAATACTCGCCATTCAACTAATTTTTGTTTTCTATCACCGATTCGCGCCTGATTCAAATAATTACTGCTTCAAATCGATTTTAGTAAAGAAAATGAAATATGCATCCATACACACAAGTTACAGAAAAAGTGGGGGGTCCAATGAGCGAGAGCATTAATGGTTGGATTACGAAAGTTATATTCACTTATTTATATTTTAGTGAAAGAAAGATTTTTCTAAAAGTGCTGGGTAGTTATTCCGAATCAGAGAAATTCCATATGTATGTGTCACTGTTGGATCGCGCTGTCGAGGAACAATCCGTCCGTCAATGGCAAAAATTAAATTGGGTGAAGTTTGAATAGACTATCGACAAACGCATAATGGAGAAATTTAATCCCAAACGAAGGACTAACTAGCTATGCGACCCATCAATAACCAACACAAAAATAGCAGTACACCATCAACGTTTTTTCACGTGAAATACATGAATACATTTCATGAAATATACCACAAATTTGAGACGCCTATTTGTTTTGAACTTATTTAACTGCACGGAATTGCCCTCGTAACACTAGCAGGCATGCACAAACACTTATCTCTGATATTAAAATATCCCGAAAAAAGCGTATTCTGAAGCGAAATGATAAAAAAACTATTTCAGGATAGGATGCTAGTCATGTGACATTTTTCAAAAATTTACGAAATAAAATAAGAAAAATAATAATAATAATTCGACTTGTTTATGCTTGTTAATAACACGAGATAATCTGGGAGAAAATGTAAACCGGAAGGATTCTGTCAAAAAAAAGGAAATTGTCGCAGACACGAAAAGGCAAAACAACCATAACTCCATGAAAATGACAATATCAAATTCCCTTATTAAAATACGATAGTTTCACAACAACAGCAAATCGACCCAGTGACCCAAACGCATCTATTATATAAAAGAATTAAACCCTGAGGCACATTCGCAAGTATATTAGAATGTTTTACATACATCGTAGCAAAGGTACAGTAAATTTATCCGTTTATTTGAAGTAATTGTACATTGCCTTGCTGATGATATGTGTGCCAATTATGTACCATTGATGGACCGCACCTCGACGGTGCGTTCCATCAACGTCACATAATCGGCCGACAATCACGATTTTATATTTTTATTTTAATCACCAAACAAATTCACTGTTAGAAAGCAGTGATTTTGCCGCATTTTGTAACAGTGTGTGACGTTCCGAACAACATAGCATAACCTAATATTAAGATCAAGACGAACATAAGTTAATTTTTAGACTATCGAGATATCGCTTTTTCAAAAACAGTTTTTATTTTTTATGTTACCAAATCGCTTTCTCTGATCAACTTAAAGCGACTAACACTGCATGTTCAAAAATAGTGGGTTTATTTTAACGCGGCGATCAAAAATCATTCTTGGCATTCCGATAAGTGGAAATCGATATTTGACAAACAACGAAGACTTTGTTTGACAGTTCTTCTTCTGTCAAACACTGGTAATATTTCAATATTTTTGAGTTTTACGAAATACATGATTTTTTTTTCTTTTATTTGTTTAAAAAAATAGTAGGCTTTGTCGATTAGCAAAATCAACGCACATTACGATAAGTTGATTCCGAATCACTAGGAAAATCACATCCTATAAGATATGATTCGCGAATCACGAATCGAATGTCTTGGGAAGCCCTTTATACAAGTATATTATTCTTACCAAATAAATCCACAAAAAATAAATGACAAATACAAACAGTGCGTACAATATCATAATAAAAATTTTTATTTTGCCAAGCATAGGCCACAGATGGACCGGGATTCGGCGGCGCGATCCACCAATCAACACATACTTAGCGACTGGGTAGATCGAGGTAAAACGAAAATCCTTTTACTGTGAGAAAATGATATCTATTTTACGTCGCGATCACTAAAATTGCGAAGGATGAAGAATATGAGGAAGTTAAGAGGCTGGAAATCAATGACTTTATATAGTAATTTTTTTAGTATCAGAATCAAAAATAAAAAAACAAATACATACATTCAAATACATATTGAGGGAAAACTTAGCTTTGATTCACACCGAATAGAATAATATTTAGGGTCAAAACATCAAACATTAATTAGTGACCAATCGACTAATCAAACCATTCGACTACTCAAATCATTCGCCTAATTCCTTAAACTCGCAACTTATTGAATTTCTTGAAATAAATTATCATTTACATCACAACGCAGTAATATATTTTCGTTAGTATTGCTATGAAATTTCAGTGCTGGTGATTCTGAAGTATCTGATAAATCCATCTAAGAAGGCGTGTTGGCAATTTGGTAAAAGCACCAAGTTTACATAGTTTAACTAGTCAACTTCCAAAATATTTTACCTTACTAATATCTGATTAACCTACTGTACCCTTTACGTAGTTTTCGTTCAGAAACTTTACCGATTACATTTACTAGATAAAATAGGTAAATTGACCTAATTTTCAATAGGTACCTGGTTCAGAAAAACCAATACTGTGTATAAAAATTTTGGTAAATCGTATTTTCATCATCAAAAGTTTTTAAGAGATTGCATTTAGATTTTAGTCTTCAAACCTTGTTTTTTTTTTTTTCATCAAAATTCACTCTGAGCAAAGTCGGAAGCAGTGCCTGAAAGGAACCAACTAACGACCACTTGAAGACAGACAGTTATTAAAAGATGTAGTACCAGCAGCTGCTACACTCTAGACGGAAAATATACCAAAGGAAACTGAACCGCCATGGAAAAGTGCAATGGTAATTCCCTGGGCAATGGTGAAACATCTACCACTTTTTGCTCCGTTTTAGTTATCTTCTACGACACGCAGGAAATATATCAGGACGATTCTAAAGCCCGTACCTATAGGGTTGAAGGATTCGGTAAAAACAAGCAAACCCTATAAAGGTATATCTCTAGATTTCAAAAAATTTCCGGTTCGGGTTCGTGTGTTAGAAATATCCTGAATATATACATTGCAACCATAGGTGAAAAAATATCTGATGCAATAAATGTTTTATACACTTTCAAGTTGCTAAGATAAACAAATGTTGATCGCCTAGATCAGGGTAAATATCCTTTTTTTATCGAAAAGGGGGGGGAGGGGTCAGATGACAAGACAATTTGATTACCTTCAAATATCATATATGGTAACATCAACAAAGAGACCCTGGAGACAGGGGACAAGCTATTCGTGCCGTATAAACGCGTTACATAGGAAAAATATATTACTTCATATTATTCTTTGAAGTAAAATTAGGAATGTGCGAAACATAACATGTTACAAATACAAATATAAGAAGCTAGTAGTCTAGTTAGTACTTTTAATATTATCACACTTTTCAAGTATTTATATTACATAAGAATCTTTCCTTAATCGAATCATTAGACAATACTACCGCATTCAGTCTATCATCAAATTTAACTATCGAGACGATCTGTCATTAAAATGACTAAAATGAAAAAAGAAAACTCGCAGACCGGGAGCAATTCCTACATAAATAGGATGCGATTCCAAGAATTATATAAAATAAAAGTATTGCGTGATTTCTTCCATACATTATCTAAGTTCGTACGGTGTGTTAAAAGAGATGGTATCTAACAAAATTCCCCGTAATTTTACAATAACTAGCGAGATAAAAAATGTCGTAAACAGCATATCCATATCATGAATTCAAGTTCAATATAAGCAACCAGTGGACCGCGCGGCTGGTTTTATCATAGATGCTGCACGAGATGAATATTTTTTTCACTATGAGCAAGGCTCTCCACTTTGCCAAAGGTCACTGGGCCACTACCACAATCAGAGGTTTTATTTGGCAAAGCATAAGCCACTGATGGACCGTGTGCCTCAACGGCATGACCAATCAGTAGTCCCCCCCCCCCCCCCTTTAACAAAATATATTTGGTCACATGTTTTCTAATCGGGCTTGTGGGTTATCATATTCAGTCACTTACTTTAGAAACGAATATCATTTTTAATCGAATCTTTCGAAGCAGATACTATTTCAAAAGCAATGGGAAATTTATTCAACGCCAATTCTAGGAAGTTTATAAACATAAACTGGCAACGTATACAAAACTTGTTTTTCAATCCCCACTGCGCTGTTGAACAATTTCTCGTAAAATGCAGTTTTGTTCCATATTATCGCCTTTCTCACGTCACACATCGTGACTGTCAAGTTCAATGTCCGTGTTATGATGGTAACAGGTGAATCGGTCGATTGAAACTAGAACCCAACCACACACAATCGTCGACGCACGAGTGATTACTATCGGTTATTTTCCTAAATAACTGACCAAACTTGTTCAATCGAGTATGTGCCGCTGAAGGATTGTCTTTATCAAATTTCACAGAAATACACACTACTTTTTTGCTTCTGAACTTTTAACAGGGGAAATTATCGTATCTTCGGATTGACAATAGCTTTAGATTTTTGCACAGTTCTGGTACTGCCAGACATGTAATATTGTCATCTCAATGATCTTAGATAATTTTTATCGTTTGGAACAATAAGTAACATTTAAAAACAATGGTTTGTTCAATCAACAAAAATATAATTTGTTTATAGTTCCAACTGTTTAAAGCACAGTGTTCTACGTTTCATATGGCTCTTTTTGTTAGTTGATTCAAGTCGTCAGTTGATTCCCTTCAAAGTCTTTTCCGGAATCGTAACCAAATTCAATTCGGTAGCTACCAAAACCTGGAAGCGAAAAAAACTTGCTTAATCCTAGATTTTGTTCATAGGCATTTACCTGTGCGATATATTCTATTGATTTTCCAAATTTACCGATTATCTTCTAGGTCTATGATTGAAGCAACAGAAACTGCGAATAGTGAATAGATGTTTTTCATGAACTCGATGCACATATTTACTAGTTCAAAAATTTATTTTAATTGAGATAATATTCTGGCAGACTCGCCGAAGAAATACAACGAAAGTATGAGCGACTGATAGATCGTGCCGTCGAGGCGCGATCAATCTGTGGCTTATGCTTAACAAAATAAAATTCGTGAGAGGAAACGAGGTTTTCGTTTAAAAACAAAACTGAAAATTTAATTTAACACTAATTCAAGACCATGAATAATCAACGATACTGCATTTCGACTATTTTCCCCTTTGTTTCCAAAGTCATGATTAAAATGCCAAGTTTTACAACGATTCGAAAACGAAACACAATGAACTAAATAATGTGGGCGGGGGCCTCAATTATTAGAATAAAACCTTTTCAAATTCCTCGCACTGTTGTGTATAAATATTTCAAACAATGCGTAGAAAGGAAGGAAAAACGGTGACCGCAACCAATAGGCGACGAGAGTGAAAGGTACCAGTAAGACAGACGTTGAGCAATAGTTGCAATGTTCAAGCAATGAGTCATATATCAATCGATGTATCCTATTTCGGAATTTGTTCTTACAAAAAGCATGCATGAGCCACAGGTGATGGATAGATTTGTAAATTTTTAAGTACGTTAAAATCAAATTTGGGAGAGACAAGAAATTTGTCGAACACTACAAGTAAGAATTTATAGCAAACTCCAATCTTCGAAATATGCTTGAATTATCCTTGTTTGTTTGAAATATACCGTATCGCACAGGATAAGACTTATGGGATAACAATTTAGTTCACTCATACGGCGATTAAAAACTCGAGTATTATACTTCAACAATCAAGATTTAGATAAGTATCGATGCACATTCAGAAAGTGTGGATGAATACTAGACCAGCAATACGAATAAAATTTAACCAGTAACCATGGTTCAAAATTCATTCACTTGCTTTTCTACTATTGTTCCACTAATTTATGTTCTCCAATTTGATGAGAATCGTATCTTTATGCGAAGCCTAGCAGACGTTTTGTGCTTTGGTCTGGCGGGAGATCGTGAAAAATAAAACTGTGGAATAGATCGAACACATGGGCTAGAGGGTGTATCTGCGGCCCAAAGCGGATGATATTCCAGGAAGCCAAAAAACGATGAATAGTGGCAAGCTGAAATCATTAATTTTTGATTGTGATGATTTCACCTCATCCCATTTTGAAATTTTAAGGAGGGAGTTTCCTTATAAAGGAGTTGGCCTCCAAAAAATCAATTACAAAGTTGGTATTTTTCGCTATTTTATTGTGACTATTTTTTTCAATTCGCTTCTCCGATGATTCGGTGATTTCATGCTGGGTGTGTCTGTCCTATTTGGGATAAGCCATAGGCAATCTCCATCATGAGTCATTCAATCCTATCCTAGTTGACTAGTGTTTTAGGTATGCTGACGAAACAATATTAACACTTTGAATACCTCTGCTGAAAACTTCAAACCGGGCATGAGCAGTCTGAGAATAAAATATTTTACCGAGCGTGGGTCACCAACGGATCACGTCTGGCAAATATTTCGGCAAAGACTAGACAGAAATCAGAGAAATAACAGAGGGTTAAATTTTGAAACATGGAACCCAAAATTTTCGAAGTGAGTTAGTAAAGTTGTTTATCTTCGCTTTTCAGACCGTATTTGGCAAATGACCCTCAGACGCCCTTCACTCTGAATCGCTGGAAAATTTAAAAATGGTGGTACATAGCCTTTGATCGTGCAAATATTCCCGTAGAAGGCGACAAGGGAGGAGAGAACAACTTTTTAAATACTTCTCTAGTTCTCTGGTATTTGGTGTACAATTAATTATTAAGGCTATGTTGAATTGTGGTATTGAACCTACAACAATTATTGCACATACTTGTATACGGTATCCTTTTTCTTCAGCATTTTTTACCCAATATAGTCGTTCGATGGCTGTTGCATTCCGATTCGTGATTGGGTAAATCGTAGATATAGAGTTACTCAAAATACATATTGTACATAATTTATTGCGTTTAAGAAAAAAGCATAAATTTTGGACAGTTTCATCCCCAGGGCAGTTACCACACAACTCACTCTGTCATGGGGGTTTAATTCTGCATGGGATGTTTTCAGAGTATAGTGCGGTTGCTGGCACTAAATCTTGTAGTACCCCTTTGCCACGGAATGGTCGCAAATCTGTTCTATTTAAGTACTGCTTTCTGCCTTGCTCAGAGCGAACTTCAAATGAAAAAAAAATATTCAAATTGACCACGCCCATCCTTGAATTCAGTACAATTTTAAGAAACTGTTCAAATGAAATAAATTGACCACGCCCATACTTGAATTTAGTACAATTTTAAAAACTGTTCAAATGAAATAGTGAACCCATATTGCCATATGATACGAAAGGATCCATCAAAAGAGTGGAAGATGGTTATACCATTGTCAAAGACAGATACCGCTGACTGTTACAGAAGGTATTTTATTCGCTATGGGGGCTGCTTACGAGTTCTTTAGAGGATGTTTCCAATAACAAAAACGTCGTCATAGGTTGGTTATATAATAAGCATATTTGAGATAACATACCGTGATTATTGAGATAAAAATCATGCCAAACTTTTAACGACCGTAGAGATAGGATTGTTATCTTTAAAACAAACAAAATTAAAAAGACCAAATAACTCAAACACCAGAAAAACAATTTTTTCTTGAAATGATTTGAAATTGAAATTTGAATCGCAAAGAAATCTGAGAATTACGACATCTATTAATAAAAAAGAATCTTGAAGATTCTCGAAAGACAAAATTCAATTCTATTTACTTCAAGGTGGAAATGATTGATCATATACCATTAAGGATTTTTAAGAACCAAATCTAAGTGATGACTCGAAAAAAGATTTGAATGAAGCAAAAGCAAATAAATAATCTGAAATTACAGGAATGATACCTTTTCCCCTGCGCCTCGAATAATCGCATTGGTGTAATCGAGTGCGAGTGCTTTATCGGACATCCTATTATAGGAATCATAAAAACACATTTGCACCATTTTTTTCAAGTGCATAGTCGTGCAAGTTGTGATTTGAAGCTGCAGAAAGATGGGGTCTATCTGTGGCCCATGCTCAACAAAATGACATTGGTGATGTACATGTACGATATTTTCAAAACAAGCGACCAAAGGTGATGAGAAGCCCGTAACGAGTTATGAAAACTTCGACAGAGTTATTTTTGAATCGAATCACGAATCATTTATGGCTCTCACTTGATTGGGAGGTAAGTCCAAAGGAGATAACTTGGAACGTATCGCAATAATGGGGGATTTCCGATTTAAATATTTATGAGGGAGGGAGTTACTTCTCGCCGTATTACGTCATTCAAATTTCAGTGCTAAGCTGACAATCTACAAAGGAACAATTATACATCGAGGGGCCACAGATGATTCGCGCAAATGAGGCGCGGATCAAATGTGCTCATATTTGACAAAAAAAATTCTGACAGGCTATTCATATTGTCAAGGTACATCATAATAGGCCATGAAAGGCCATAACTTTATAACAGCAATATTGCCAACTGTTAGTAAATATTACGAAGATGTCAGAATTTAAATTCACATTAATCACACTCTGCCAACTCTGGGTCAGTGTTATGTTACATAATACTCTCTGGTCCAAAGTTAACGGAGGAAACCATTAAACGCTAGCAAATCAAGGATGACGACGCAGGAGGATAATCGATTTTGACTTGAAATTGAATTTGAAATGAGGTCATCTCATATAAAACGAGACAAATAAGCAACGAATTGATGGGGCGGTGACACCGTCAAACAATATATGTAGGCAATTCGTTTTATTAGCGATATTAGGCATCTGCCTTTTCCTGTCACGTAATCGTCTAATATTTAAAATAAATGAACCGTGTGATGAACTGTCGGAACACGCTAACGAGCGAGTGGTGTTAGTCAACTGAAAATGAAAGGATGCAATTCAAAATACGACTGACCGCCGAATTTTTTCGCCTGTGTACACTGTCCCGTCGACATTGGTGGATTCCGGTGCATTTGAAATACCGATAACCGGAACCTTTGTTCTGCAAAGGCCAATTGAATACTTTTTGGTATCACAACGATGCAGTTACAAAGTATAGAATCCGGCAGATAGGTGCCCTAAAACGCGTTTCAGTTTAAGAATGTCAATATACATTATACATCATGATTTGTTGCGGCAATTATAAGATAAATCATATATTTCCAAAAATACAAGAACAGTAAGAAGTCTTGTTCTGACGAACGACACGCGGACCACGCCTCTTACTTGCCAAGACCGCATTTTTCTCCGGATCTGTACACGCTTCACTTACTGTATTTTCTGAATGTGTACAACTTATCATTTAATATGTCAGGGAAAAGCATATACGTGTTTGACATACAGAAAAAAATTTGTTAAGAATGTTTAACACCCACGCGTTGTTTATTTACTGAACTGCTAAGATATTATGATTCATTCCCCTCAAAATGAACTTAGAACACGTGGTGAATGGGGGAAATGGTTGGTTGTCATTGATAAAAGGAAGGGTGTGTCGTCTTTGATAAAGGTCAGTGACTTTGCCCGGTCAGAATATTTTGTCAGACTGAGGCGTGGTCCATCAGTGGGTCATGCCTGACCAAACAACATTATTGATTGGGTGCGTTCAGAGACTTGAATCTGGATCATACTAATAGATCCAATATTCGAATCGGGAATAGTGGGAAAACAAGATTTATTTGACTTGCTAGGCTCGACTCGAAATTAACATAAACTTTGTGCACATAAATATCTCTACGCTGAACAGAAATTTAAATAGATATGATTTTACATTTTATTTGAAAATCCCAACCCATATATTTATATAATGGAAAAATTGACTGCGGTATAAAAGCTCCACAATACTTCTCAAAATGGCATCGGTTTTGGAAAAACACAAAAAATTCAAAATGATCGCGCTGAAAGGCAGTCCATCAGTGGCTCAAGCTTGACAAAATACAGTTACAGATTAGGATTGGTAAAATTTTCGAGATCATCACATGACAATCGGAAATATTTCATCAAAACGTTTCAATTTTTTCAAGTATGGGATAGGTTGGCCAAAATCGAATATCTCGATTTCGAATTCGAATTGAATAATTTTACGAATCGAATATCCGAATCACAGTCTTTTAATAAACAAACAACTGCGCCTTCCTAGAAACCCATCAAAATCTAATTCTATTTCTAAAAAATATGGCAGTTTTTGATTCTGGTAATTTCGAATGTAAAAATCGAATAATTTACGAATTCACGATCACGAATCGAATAAAAATTTGTGCACAGCCCACGCTACCGATGTATCGTGTAGGCTTGCTGAGAATGAATTCCAACTGGAAAAGCAGTCGTATCATGCCTTATTTGTGAGAAGACGCATACCACATACGCGTTGGAACGTGTGATTTCGCATTTGGATTTTCGGCACCATTTCCCCTGTAGCGTGAAACGACTGATGTTTCTTTGATTCAAATGAATCGTTGCACACGTTTCGAGTCATTTAACGCAGAATACACATAATAAGGAGCTGGAACGAAACCGGCATTCATTCTAACAGAAATCGTAGGACGCAGTAAATGGTTTAATGTAAATCATCGATCGCAATGCTCACGGCGGTTATTACGCCACTCGCACATCTATAAAAAGGCATGGGTAAGACGGAGAAGTTATGTTTTTCCAAGAACACCCACCGTTGTTTTTTCTCTACGCCAGGCATGGTCTGCAACAGGGCATTGCTAACTAAGGGCGCTGCCTTTAATCAAAATTGTTTGTTATTCGTTTCTAAGACTTAATCGATTGGATCCCGAATTAAAAATATATTTGATTTCGACGATTCCTGATTATGGTTAAAAGAGTACGAAGTTGCATCCATAACAATATACTTTAAACAAATATTAGTACTATTATACTCAAACATAACACATAACAAAAACCTTGAGCTAACATTTTCGTTTTGTATTTTTTGTAACATTTTTTCAATCTGCGGGTAATGATAGGCAAAATAAATTTCCGGATAAAAATTATAAAACAAAAGATATCATATTCGAGTGCTGCATAAAATGCCCCACCAGCAACTGCACTCAAGTAGTGAAAAAATATTACAAAAAGAACAATCACAATGATAGAGTGTAACGAGTGGTATCTGTCCTGGAGGACGGTAAAACCATATATCACATTTTCTATAGACGTACATGGAATACATTAGGGGAATTCTTGAGCATGTATCTAAACCGCATAATATCAAAATGAAAAATAATATTCGATTTGATTCATTGAGCCTCCGAGCGATTAATACAGGAAGCTATATTTTGCATTTACGAAAAAAGCAAGCACTGGTAGATGAAAAATGAGGCTTCGTATCATGATTGCGCGGCTGTCAAATATTTCAAGTTCTTGTATTGCGCCACACGTGGTAACAAACAATGAAGCGAGGACAGATTCCTAGTGATGTAAAGTAGGTGTTACGTAAACGCTATTAAAAGCGACAGGTTTACTAGAAACTATTTTTTATACAAATATACAAACAGATAGCCAGACAAATTTATTATAAAATAGGCGACACAAGGACGACAAAGGTGGTGACTAGTGAGAGACAACACAGATTAATTGTTTCTGATGTACGTGGTCACTGGTGGGCCTAGTCACCGGCAAGCGTTCCATGTCGGTCTATATGTGACCTATGCAGCTCTCCAAAACATATTAATGGAAATCCGGTGAGAAATATTTTTTCAAACGTGTCCATATTATGATACACATGAGAAATTTTTTTTATTAAGCACAAGTCACAGACGGACTGAGTTTTATCGACGCAATCCACCAGCGATTTATCCGACCTGAGGCGGTTAGAACGTATCAAAAAATCCCGGTGTCATAAAGGTATTCGAACCATCACGAGGCACGAGAGATCACTAGCAATTTTCAATTCCTTTCGTTGTATATCAAAATAGTTGGGAGGCACTTATTCCAAAGGTGTTTTATTCACATTCGCTTAAATATTGCAGTTGGTTAAGAGCTCAGAGCTAAAAACAAGAAAATGAAAAATACGTGTTCTGTAGAGCATAATACGTGTCACTAAAGGCGTTTCATTCAGGTTCCATTCTTAACAAAGAACAATATACAAAGGTTACAGAGTGCTCTAATTGCATATTAAATTCGAAAAATAATTCCTTTTATTTCCAAAAAAGGACGAACGTCGTCTACTTGTTTGTTTAACGAAACACGATCGATTTATTATTTGATGATTCGATTAGGACAAAGAATTTCTTTGCATCTGATTGCACGAGCAATGAACATCGGTATTAGAATTGATTCACAACAAAAAACTTTTATTAAATAAAACTTAACCTAACTACTTTTCACATAAATATTTCCTGACTGGGTGGGTCGTACATTACATTTGCGTTAGTATTGATATAATAAGTTTTATTATGGTATAAATTATCCGTGAAATCGAAGATAAACAATGTGACAATCGAGCCAATAAAATTTAAGTTTAGTCTAGTACTGCCAATGATGAAACGCGCCCCTTTTCGTGGTTCATCTGCAGCAAATACTTGGAAAACTAAAGTTCTATTTAAATATAAAAAAAAATAATCACCTCATTTTTTCATGGAGTTCGCTGTAAGCAAGACCGGAAGCAGCTAACACCAACCTAATGGCAAAAAGTTATCACTGGTGTTGGCGCTTCTAGGTATAAGTACCTAATTTACCTTGTATACATGTTTACCACCTCGATAAAAGATAAAAATTTGATTAGGATAAATGTGCGAATCGGATGATTCAAATAATCAGTTAATATTTCGTAGGATTCAAGTAACATAATCGAAAATGTAGTAATTTCCGTATATTACACCACTTTAATGTAAAGTTAACCAATTGGAAAAAGGTTTGATTTCGGTCTTCGAAAATAATTGCAGTTGAATGTGCCATCTTCATTTATAAATAACATGAAAACGCTAAAAAATGGACGGATTTTGAAATGCTCTAAAGATGTTTATTCAATTTTCAATTATTTTCTAATTCAGAAAGGTATTTTCACGAACATGAGCCACAGTTGAAGGACGCCTCAAGGGTGTGGCCCACCTACATTTCGTATACATTGTGGCATGGCCGCATCCAACGCGTGTTTGTTATTCACAACTAAAGATGGAGTAAATAATATATTCAAAGGCGCGGTCCAACTGTGGCACATGTTTGACCAAGTAGTATTGCTGATAAGGAAAATCGTAATTCGTTTACGCTAAAACATGTGTGGCAATATGTTAGAGCATTACGTAAATATTCGAGATATACGAGTGCAGCGATTTGCGCACTTTAGTAATGACGTAGCGTCTGTAGCGACATTTTTATAATAGGGTCAGAGCGCGGAAAATTTCGAAATTCGGAGAGACAAAACAATAATAATAGGTACCAAAATGGATTTATATAGAATACATTGAAGAGAAAATGTGTTTTAGTGTTTTAAGAGAATGGTCTATTGGTTAACATGTATAGATTGAAGATCTCCGGTTCTACATACAGTAAACAGGGTGTAATGACAGGAGAGCCCATTATTTTGTAGCTCACCCTGTTCGCATATAATTGGGCGCTAGTATGAGGATTTGCTCGGGATTATCTGGGGATGACTGTAAAAAATACCGATTTCCAATATTGCCTAACTAAATTTGAACTGTTCCAAATACCGTGCGGAAGTCAATGGTACTAGTTTTGACACAATTGGAGTAGAGGGAATTTCATTTTGCCTGTGATGTCAGACGAATTCAAGTCGGTTATTTCTTCATTTCAAAAAGCTTCGAATGGGAATGTGCCATTTTATATCGTTGCAATGTGTCACAGAATACTATTTTTTGAAAAATTTTTTTTTAATGAAAGTCATATTCTCCGAGTGTTAAGGGTATCGAAGTAGGTGATATTTAGGCACGATCACTCATATATATAATTTTGTCACATTAAGTCATGAAAATGTCGTGCTTTGCCGACGTGATTCACCAGTGTCATAAGCTCAAAAAGCCTCTACGGACAAAAAACAACGGATCAAAGATGTCAACATGGATAATAGGAGGATACAGATGTTCTGCTAACCAGAAAACAGAAGAAAAAGAGTCTCATCAGAACAAAATGTAACCAGAAGCGATATTTCACACTAAAATAATAAAATCTTCAACAACAAAAAAAAACTTATGAAATGGTCTTGACATTCCATGAATCCCGATTCTAACATAATCACAATAATGCATCTTTTTTAATTTGTTGCGTTGGGGAAACGACTCGTTTGAGGTAAGGTAGCCCGCGACAAGATTAGAGGCAGAACAACGACCGACATATATGTTGCCACGCCACGTACCGCGAGGTCATGCCGCGTCAAGGAGCGTAAACAATGCACTTCGTCGATTTCTATTTAGAAAACATCAGCTGATATTGGAAAATGACGTCAAAATATGGGGTGAAAACGTAAAAACTGTCAGACGTGAACCACAAATATATTATACCAGAAAATTTTGTTCTAAGCTCATACATGGCTCACATCCACTCCAAGCGTAAATGATGGGGCATCCATCGCCCATTTTATTAAGCGTGAGCCATATATAAACCGCGTCTCATCGACGCAATTCATCAATGACCAATACTTAACAAAAACGTTTAGATAAAAATTTTCCGATTAGAATATAGAGGCAACTTCTGCAGATGACAAACCAGTGGTTGTTCGAATGCTTCGTCCAAATATAATTCATCAAGTATCAGCCACGAATGGATGGCATTATCGAGGTGCGATTCATCCGCGGCGCATGCTTAACAAAATAATTAACAAACATTTGTTCATTAGTAAGAGAAAATCAGCTGTTTCAGCCACGGCTTGTGCATGCTTCATTGATCAAGGCTAGGAGGCCACGAATAAGGGATTAGAAGCCAGACATTATTTTGTGTACGTTTCTTAAAAACAACCTTGTATATTATTTTTCTTTGTTGTCTGGCGTGTACAAAACATTGACAAAGGTTGAATGTGGTCTTGTCTGTTCCCTGGGTGATATTAGCTAAGGCGGTTAACAATGTATAAAATATTGCTTAATGAGCCATCGCATCGGGATCGGGATAATGCTTCAACATTTACGCCAAATGCTGATTTTGACCATATTTTGCAGAAACGTCGCAATTTAATATAAATTTCACAAAAAAATTTCGCATACATGGTGATTTCACTGCAAATTGAATCATTTCCACCGCATCCAAAGAACGAAATTTACTTCAAATGAGAATTCTAGAATGAACGACTATTAGGATAAGTTCAGTCTTGATTATTACAGTAAAAAAGGTATACCGGCGACAATTTTTGTCTTCATTATTATATCCACAGATTTATATATCACTATCATATAAAACGATACACAAAACTGCGCCAGCTTAATACAAGAATTGTATCTGGTGACAACTCGATATCTTCACCATAATACGGCATATCTATATCAATTGTTACCTACTCTTCTTGAAAGTAGCCAATTTGAGTTTTACTAACACAGATTAGTGTTATGCATTGTAGAATAATTACGCTATAGTTATATATCCACATATAAAACGAAGCCTTCACAATGAAGCATACTATAAATTCGAAAAATATCTACCGAATGGAAATTCTAAAACACAACCGGGAAAATTTATGACGTCACACCGGACAGGAAATCGTGCCTTAGCATTTTCTGTTCCGCTGTTTCTTGCCATAACGGACTAAATGCAAAAAAAACCTTTTAAATTGAAAAGAATACTCAACGGGGTTTTCCTCTTTGCAGTCCAATTGTTTCCATGATATAATAAATATTATATGACGTATCAAGTTACAATGCCTTCCGGTTGCTATTTTCCATATAGGCTTGATGTCTTGTTACTGCTACAAATACAGCATAGTATGTTCATTCACAAAAAGCGATGCTGTACAATTGTATGATAACAATACACAGAAGACGATCATCGGCACCAATCAGAAGGCATTAGTAAGAACGATGAGTCGATAATTCTTTTCAAAATATTTGGTACAGTAGTCTTCACAATCAGAAAACAGATCTCCTTTTCTGTTAAATACGAGTCGCTGATCGGGCCGCAGCTATAAAGAAGGGCTAGTTAACGAATTCGCTGGGCCTGGCAAATATACACAGAAAATGAAATTCTTTAACGACTTATATTGAAAATTTGGACACAACTACCATATTTATATGAGAATGCTTGCGATTATTTGTTTTAAGTCTTTGCCTTCCAGTATTCGTAAAATTGATAGTTATTAATCAAATTAGAGTTTTGCCATTGTTACATCACCATGGACAAATTATCACATGACACCGAATGGATAACAAAATGCTTGTCCACGGTGAGACGAGATGTTACAGTAAAAAAATGTGTATGTCTGTAGAAAGACTACTAAGGCTTTTATTTTACCGAACACGTTCTGTGTAATGAATAGGGATACCACTTTAACAATCTAAATTCGAATTGGTTCGGAGACGTATCCTATTCGAATACTCAGTTCTGTGGTTCTCTGGCTCGATTGAGATTTTGACCACAAATGTTATCAGATATTATATGTTGTGAACTTTTGTATATTTCGAATTCAAATATTTCACTTCCAAAACATTGGACATTTTTTACTAATTTAAAAAAAAAATTATGTGCAAATTTGGTTTCGAAATGTAGAATTATCTTTGAAAAATGTACCATCATTATCCAACATTAATCACAGTTTCCTATACACATAAATACATAAATACGCGCCTGAAAAGGCAAAAGAGCGCATGCTTAGCCTGCATTTAATTTTTCTTTACACAATATAAAACCGATGATCTATTAAGGCAATGCAATTATTTCTTCACAAATCATTCCTTATTTGATTCTGAAACAAAGTTATATCCAATAATATGAAAAAACCTATGGATAGTATGCAATTTGAATAGCTCGATGTTTTATTTTTATGCTCCACGCGTAATTCCGGACGGGATAAACGTCTTCGCCCAATTTTAAAAATAGCGAGAGAACGGTCGACGTAAAATGCGTCATGGGAAGCGTTGAATTAACAATGATATATTCTGCATTAAGGCATGTTTCGTCAAAACTGAGCGGGGAGTTATATCATTTCACTAAAATAAGCCTACCCTCACAGCATTCAAGTTATTTAGGTTATACCTAAAATCTGAAAATGCTCATGCTCCTCACAAAAAGGTTTCCTTTTTTTAGAAAAAAAATCGTCGGCATGGTTCAAAAAAATGCTTCAAAGAAACATGTTTAGGGAAAACAAAATGTGTCAAATTTAATAAAAAAATCAAAAAAGATAAAAAATGGTTTAAATTAAGGTAGTTTCATTCTAGTGTGACATATTTGAACAAACAAACAAAACCAGGCCAAATTTCAAGTCGCCTATGGGAATATTTGAGCTCAATTCAAAGGCGCCATGGACTAGCGACTATTGCAAATAAAAAATTAGGCAAAATTTTAATGAGATTGAGATTTGCCAAGACAACTAAATCTAATAAACGTTATACGAGGTTTTGAAATATCAAGTTTCTGTTGAAAGTTACAACAAGACTACGAAATCCCGCACGAACCTAATTTGATCAAATCAGTACTGTATTTAAAAAAAATTTTATAACTCCACGTCGGTTCCTTGGTCGCAGACGATACTCTAGCGCCGCGAGTGTTTGAAAACTTTACAGTAAACATCAAGATAAAATAGGCTCACACATTGATCGCGATTGATTGTAGCGCATTTACCGGTACCGCTATGCGCTCGTTTAGCGATCCTTACTTGCATGTACATACAGTTTATATCAAAGCAGATAACAAGCGAATACATTTAATAACAATTCCATAAGACGCTTCTGTTGTTTATTAAGTATGCGTACACTGCAATTAGCTCAACTTTTGATTCATTACACTATTGGCCTATGGCCAAGCCAGTCAAAACATTCGATAACATCTTTCTCCGATAAAACAGTGAACATAAAAACATATTATCACAGGTACATAACTAAAATAAAATATCTAAAAAACATGATTTAATACCTCTGGTTGCAAATTTATCACTAATCCAATCTCGGCAAAAAAATATTTCGGATTAGGAAATGTACATTCATAGTATGTAAGATGATTATTGTTTCATAGGGAAATACCAGACAGAGCAAGATTCAGCTCTTTATGACATAAAATACAAAAATTAAAATACATGAAAAAATAGAGCACAAAAAAAAATTTTTGTCACCTGGTCTTGGATTTCTGGCGTTGCATGCCATGTCATCAGCCAGCATCAGGATGATATGACTGTGAAAACATATTACAAAAATTTAACTAAAAAATTACAAACTTTGCGCTTGGTAAGTGCAATCGGCAGAAATAGTTGGGAATACGCTTCAAGCTATGCACACAAACTATAATCATCCTGGGCTCAAAATCCTGTGCTGAATGAATAAATAAAAGATTGATGAACGCTTCACTGGCCTAAGTTGGTTCAATATCCTCTGGTTACAGCTACCCTCATCAATCATGCCAATGTGGAAGAAAAATCATATCGAATACAAAGTAGAATACTTACTTAGAACTTAATAACTTAATAGAATACTGCACACTGGCAGAATGTTGGCTACACTATTACCCAGACACCCCAAGAAAATAGGTTCCAACAGAAAAAATTCTAGCACAGAAGATTGAAACAAATTTTCGGAGTGTCTGGTAGTGCCCAAACTCAAGAAGTTTTAAAATCATCAATTCTGCTTTGAAAAAGAAAGTGACGTAAATCATTCGGACAACCTAAGAATAACAAGATTCTGCCAATCAGCTGTCATGAGAAAGTCATTGTTCACTTTATATATAATAATAAGCTATATTCTCGGTTTTTTTGAAAATGAAATCTTATTCTATCGTAATAAAAAAACCTTCAAAAACACATACCATGTTCCATGTGCAGCAACATCATGATTTTTGTCAAAAATTTTGAAGTATTATTTGGCAGATTACATTCTAGTTTTACTGTAGATTTAAATTGAGAGCCTCCAGAATATTTAAACAAAATCGATTTTATACAAATTCACAACCATCTCTAGTGTTGATAAAATGGATTATTAAATTTCGAATCAAATTTTACATCATAAATTTGGCATACAAAAAATTTTCTGATATGTAATATAGCCATTCTCGCAGCTGACGCTCTCTCAAAACAATTAGTATATGTCCTAACAATCTGCACAATGTGAATCTGCTAACACTGACCATGTATTCATGATACTCGAAAATCAAAATTTTAAAAAATCACCTGTCAGGAATCCCAAGTCGTTTAACACTTCTATAGACCGATAATGCATTCGCAACATGACGATAATTGAACCAAAATCTTGATGTACAGACCTATAAATTGTTTGAAAAAATGAAATGACGAAATTCTGAATTGGCGTCATCTTGACAGCTCACTAAACTTACAGATGAGAAAAACATAATATTTTTTTCAATTTCTTGAAAAAAAATGGAATATATTTTACTCAAATTATCAATTCCAGGCTTAATCTTACTAAAATCTTGAAGCTTCTTCCTTTAGTGTTTGACAACTTGGTCAATTATATCGTCAGACATTAAAATGGTTTCAGTTCGTTCTTGCTTTGGAAGATATGTATTCATTACATGACTAAATCCAGACAGCATGATGAATTCCATTATTAAAAGATTAATCTTCGCAAAATCAAATTGAAATTTCGTTGAAAACTTATATATAAACAAGACATTTAACCAAGTAACCAAATTTTAAAAAAATTCTCAAAAATAGATATTATATTGATTCATGAATCAGAAAGTAAAATTGTTAGTAGATTCAAATAGTATATTCATTTTTACAATATGTTGTGTTTTTTCTGTATTTGGGCTGTTTTGAAACCTGTTGCATAGATTATCGAATTGAGTACACTTAAGGAAGTCCCTAATACCGGCAGCAACTGAATGAATGATAAACTAATTAAGTGTTGATGCAACTATCAGGGCTTCCCAATCTAGTCACGCATGCCTACTAAATTAGCAGTAGTGGGTATGGCGAAAGCGCCTAAATAGTAGTGCCTAAAAGGTGCTGACTATGGGCCACTCGAATGGCAAAGAGCTATAACAAGAGAAAGGGTCAACAACTACCAGTAATCTAAGCGGAAAACATTTCTTATAAAACTAAACCACCATGGCAAAGCGCAGTCAGTGGTATCTTCCCTGGATGATAATAAGACCATTGCGCCGCCGTGACGCGGTACATTCGTGACTCATGCTCGATGAAACCTAGCCAGTGATTTGAAATTTTAATTAATTGCACAACACCTGGCTATCAATACACCTTATCATTACTGCTTACTACAAACACAAATGGATTCTAACGCTTAATTACTGTATTTTCAGCATCTTAAATACTTACTAAGACAGCCCAGTTATTCGTGTGTCTGCTTTTCTGGAAGAATTGATCCACCTGGAAAAAATTTATTTCACAATTCAGATGTTACAAGGCTTGAAAAATAGCCCCATTGAGAAGTTTGCCAAGTATCTGACGAGATGGAAAATAAAGAGGGGGTGTTGCAAACCAGTGCCATATTCCTGCATGTTTTAAAATGTTTGGTTGAATTGCGTGAATATATGTTTGGGATAAGTTGGCACACGAAAGTGTATTAAACTTCTTTAAAGTTTTGATAGTGGATGCCGGGTGCCCATCAAGACGCAAGTTCGAATCCAGTGCAGGATGATGGTTATATGTGCGAGGTCTGTTGGACGTCTCGCCGGTGCATGGTTGTTCACTGCTTACGACTTCCTCCACCAACCAGGTATGAAAAATATAAGCCAAAAAAAAATCACCCCAATTCGGAACTGGTATCTGCATGAGAGAAGTCATGGTTTGCCATATGATTAGGTTGTATTCTTGGCTTTTCTCACTCACAGAATAAAAATGAAATCCTATCCTATATATTAGTTTGATGGAGGAAACAAAATAAACTACTACTTAGTTAATGTTCTCAAAATAAATATGAGCCGCTTCCAATCATTGAAATAGTGATGATGGTTGCCAGTCAATCCGTATCTTAGTTAATTCATACCCGAAAAAATAGCACAGAGGTCAATTAGTACCTTGATGAAATTTGCAATGGACTGTGATTTATAGTTAGATATATTGGTTTAATTTTTAAATAATCACTTTAGTCTTTTGCACTATGTACAAATTAAAAAATAATAGACTACTGCAAATTATCAAACTTGCAAAAATCAATCGATCAAGAAGGCGTTGATTCTCAGTAAAATATTGTAGGGAGGGGGGTGGCACTTAGGGTTATACCGATTTTATGCCGATTATTATCGGCTATGTCGATTTTTGGGCTTTCTTCTCAAACAAGACGAAATGAAATCCCACAACTTCTGCTACTACACTTCTACTTCAGAATTCACAAGCAGGTTCGGGGTAAGTTTCTACGACATTTTGACTAAAAGGTAGGATTTGACCATTGACCAATACAGAATATGGCCTATCAATTTTTTCAGGTTCAAGGTTACAAATTGATGAACCGCCTCAATAGAATTCTTTGCTGGTACGAATTACCAGGGAATGAATTTACCACTGATGATAGTCTGCAATACGGTACCGGTACCGTAACTCATTCATTTTGAAGTACTGTCAGACTGTCGTGATGAGGGTGAATCTATACGGTACAGCATATGAACGTACTGCGTAGTTTGGAACATGATAAAAACTAAAACGAACTAACCTGTGGTTCTGCATTTGATAAAAATATACAAAATGCAAAAAATACAAGTGATAAGGTTCCAATTCGTAAAAACATCTCTCTGACACTGATTGAATGACAAATGAAAACAAAACGAGATTAGAGACGAACACGCCAAGAACGACTGCACTACAATACATTCATGCGTGACGAGTGAAAATATATAAATCATTCATATTTTGCTATAGCGAAAAGTGGGGACACTTATTTCACCCCAGTGTGCGTTGACAGTGGACGTTTCGCCGGCATTTAACCCCAATAATTTTCGGCTGAAGGTTTATTTTAAGTTACGCTGCCTAAGGCTTGGCAAATCAAATTTAAGTCAAAATTTTAACTGAAAACACAACTAACTATTCTTCGCACTCTGCTATTAGTGATTATTGAGGTAAGGTAAGCAAACGCGTGTTACTCTCTTTAATGTAGATATAGTTCATTTTGACATCTTTGTCGACACAAAGGGCGATACAAATAAAGATATAACATGACAGAGTTATCAGGTAAGCAAACGGAACCTAAAAGAAAGTTTAAAAACGTGCCACGAAATATGTTTCAAAGAAACATTGGAAGAAAGCAACACGCGCCCGCTTACTTCTATATTATATTGAAACTTATTCTCTGGCACGTTTTTAATTTTTATATTAGGTTTTGTTTGCTTTCCTGATAACTCTGTAATGTGATAACTCTTATCATTATTTGTATCGACAGAGGTGTCGGAATAAACTACGTTTATAACACCCACCTATACGGTAATATACCGGTAATGGGTGTAGTATACGGTAATGGGTAACTTATATATGCGATCCAGGACCTTGCTCTTTGGCAAAATTTCAGTTGTTTTTTCAAGTTGGTACATTAATATGATACCGGTATCTGATATTTATTGCCTTACTAGTCGGTATTGAGAATGATAAAAATATCTTCTAGGCTGTAAATGGTATTGTGCCAATATATATGTCTCAAATCCAAAATAGTGATTGACAATAGTCTAAACTTATTGAGCCAGCCCTGACTTAACGTTATACTTTAGAAAAAAAGATTTATGTTCACAGCGTCAAGAACTATGACACCTGAAGAGTGCAGAGAAAACCTCATTGCAGCCAAGAAAAGATTAATAGAGGCATTAGCAGTTCATGGAAATGAAAAAGCGTGAGTATATTGATTAACCATTTTTTGAAACGTGTGGGCTTGCTTAACACTCGAACTGGAGTGGATGTAGCCTGACTGATATATCAGCCATATTTTTCCTTCACCGATATATTGGAAGATCATAAAAATCACTTATTATAACGGTCATTGTGAATAAACACACATCCTTACCAATACATATTTTTCAACAAAATGATGTAGATTTTCCAATTACAACATTATCTATTCTGCAAGATCCTGCTTTGATATTTTTTTGCTGATATTGTTGGGTTTTTATCGGTTTTCAAAAAATGTCCAAATATAGGCATTGGTTGTGCTAAATCATTATTGGTGGGCGCTTTTGAGATTTCCCAGATGTTCATTTTTGTTTTCTCTCAATTTGCAATGCAATTACATAATTCAATTCAAATCCAAGAAATTAGATACGCAAACTAAATTTTTCTCGTAGGATCCTTTCTTCGATTTCAGATATTGGGCAAACATGAAAGCTTGGTTCAAACAAAGGATATCCAAGGAAGAATTTGATGTTGAAGCTCGTCAGTTGCTAACAAAGGAAACAACACATTTGCACAATGATTTTCTACTAGCAGTACTAACAAAATGCCACACTATTGGCTCCGGGACAGGTTGGTAACATTTCTTTACACTATAAACTGGGCTTAGAGTCTGTATTTTTATTTTGTGGAGCTTAGACCAGAAATGTCAACTGATTAAGTATGGGTCGAAGTCGAAACATTTTTAAATTCTTTTTTAATTCTG
Source organism: Styela plicata (assembly GCA_963675895.2). Classification (NCBI taxonomy): domain Eukaryota; kingdom Metazoa; phylum Chordata; class Ascidiacea; order Stolidobranchia; family Styelidae; genus Styela; species Styela plicata. The sequence goes on along the minus strand of OZ023143.1, from coordinate 11,433,464 downwards.
TTTCTATCATAAGTACGGGCTTTAGAATAGTCCTACATATTTCCTACATGTCGTCAGATGCGACTAAAAGGAAGCAATAAGGGGTAGGTTTTACTTTACCATCACCCAGGGTAGATACCACTCACTGTACTTTTGCATGATGGTTCAGAACCTGTTTGAGATGCTTTTTGTTGAGATTGTAGTTGCTGGTACTACATCTTTGCACTGTGTTGTGCCCTGTGGAAGGTTCACAGAATAACAGTAACAAATAGCTAAAATACCCCCCTGATAATTCCATGCAAAAAATTATGCATAGCCCATAAAAAAGAATCGCTGAGTATTTCACTAGGTGCTAATGTTCACAATTAACATCTGATAGGTACTGGAAACCATAGTCCAGTTGCTCCCAACCTCTATCTAGAAAAGCTATTTTTGTGCCACTCCTGGAATGGCCTTTTGATAAAAACTGAAAATTTCATCAATATTCCTCATTTTTGCATATAAAGGGAATTTCACTAGGTACTGCAATGAAGAAAATGTTTTTGTTTTGCTCTGGCCATCGTTGCTTCAACCCTTATTAGATTTTTCCTGCCATTTTTGAGTTAATTGCTAACTTCAACTTCATAGAATCTTTCTCAATCTGATTTTAGTTCGGAAATAAATTTAAAATTTAATAAAAAATCAATTAGATAGGTATGTTTTACTTAATTGTTATATAATGTTCAAGGTGTGAAAGATCAGTCTGCTAATTTATCAACAAAGGCTAAGAAAAACAAGCGCAAGATGCAAGCAGTTAAAAGAAAATTTGATGTAAGTGGTTTAATCTTTATGCTAATTTTATACATATATCCATCATGTGGGAGTGGAAAATTTTGAATATCACAAAGCAAACTAATTTAGTTGATTCATATTTCAGATTTGAATGACTTGAAAAATTAGGATTCCTTATTCAAAAACTCACTTTAAAAAATAATATTGAATGTATGGGGAAAATTGTCAAAAATCTAGATTTCTGAGTTTCTTCGTTGCCAGGAGCATAATTTGTACATCTTACTAAAGTTTTTTTGTTTGTAACCCTCTTCAAGTTTTTACATGGGCTGTCATAGTGCTTATCAATGGGACATTCATTTACTGATTACTCTATATATCTATATATACAGAATCGATTTATTCCTGCAGTTTCATCCAATTTATTACCAGCAAGAAATATTCAAAAAGAGAACAAACAAATGTTGAATAGAAACAAAACAGTGTCAAAACAAAAAGAAACACGATTTCCGAAACATATCGTGTTCTGTTCGAGGTCACTAGAAATACCAAGCATGTTGGAAATGAATGGTCGCGTTGCTGTTATTGCATGGGAGAGAGGTCTAGATGATTTTGCCGATGAAATATCAGTATTTGTTATTAATGCAATTCATGTAAGACTTGTTTAATACTCATCATTTATATAGTACTCATAGAAAGATGTTACGAATCAGTAATGAGATATTATTGAATTATCGTTTCAGGCTTACTGGTTATAATGCTACCACCAACACAAAGTATCATGGGCACAAATGTCCATATATTTTAAGCTTTACTTTGGTTAAATCGAATATCAACATATTCAACAGTGTAAACAACTATTAATTTAAATTCTTTTGACCTTTTGTGAAAAAGAAATGATAATTTCCTTCGAAAAGAAGATGTATTTTAAATTAGTTCCACAGCGTAATTGAACCAACCCATTGTGATATCTCATTTCTTAAGCAATGGTCCATCATTGGTTCATTACGAACAAACTATATTTTTCTGTTTTTGTTCTTATCCAAATCCATCGTGATGGTTGATGCACTTGCTTTAATATTGGCTTGAACAGTCACAACTGATTCAGTTTATGTTTAGGTATTCCTGAAGAACATAATTGCTGATATCTGTTCAAGGCGTTCAGCTTATAAAGTTCGAAATTCTGATTTTAAACATCACTTTGGATGTACAGCAGAAAACCCATATCTCTTGCAGGAAGCAACCATACCATCACTTTTTGGACCGAAAAAACGTTATGGGTTAGTTTGTAAATAAGGGTTTTGTAAACTACAATTCATGGTCAATATGAGCGGCGATATCAATTTTTGGTCACACGCGAAGGCAAATCATAATCATCATTGATGGCTGTTTCTGCCAGTTTCTGCCATTATATTGTTGAGCAAGAACGTTTAACAGGAAGGCTCTAAGCAGATGACAACTCTTAAGGTTATTTTTGCAATTTTTTTATCTTTGATTTTATATTTGGCTGGGAGTGAATCTTTCAACAACTGGTTATATTATGTATAACCATTTGTCTTGTGAATAGAGAAATGTTACTTGCATTTTCTCCATTTTAGGCTTGATGCCATGATGTCTGTTTGATATTTTTTCAAGTTGTGATTGTTCATTTTGCAATAAATATTTTATATCCTCAATATAAGTAAATAAAATAATAAATTTGAACTTGACATCTAAAGTAGGAAGTCTAATGGAAAGTCGTTTCAACAAAGTATAGCCTTATCTTAAATTCGATATTCATTTTATAGTTTTCAGCCAACCAAATTTAACAACTTTTACAGTTTATGATTAATGTTAGAATTTTACATCATGATTTTGCTGCAAGAAATGTTTAGATATGAGGTAAAATTGCAAAAAGAATTTAAGTTCAACAACCAATCTGATGAGGACTTTATTGTATTCTAATTTTCCAGAGCGAGGTCAATAAAACCAACTTTTGATGAAGCTGAACAAATGGCAATCGAATGTATAGGACGGTCAGAGCAATCATTATCACCATCTTCTCAAGCAGTTAACTTGTATGAATTACTTGGCACTTTACAGGTACATTTCTTTGTTATTGTTGAGGCAGCACGTGCTCTTCCACTTGTGCACTTAAGATTATAGTACCAGAAGAATACTCATCAAAATAATAAGATTTGATAAAACCAATGCAATTTTTGAGCATCTTGTGCTAATAAAATAACATCTGTTAAAAAGCAGATAGGGGGATTTCTGGGCCACAGTGATGTTTTAAAACAGACAATAACCCTGGGGAGGTATCGCAAAGATTTATAATAAAAATATGGCTCTTCAAAAAGCATTACATGTGGCGTACTCCTGAGCAAGGCACTAGATCTCAGAGCCTTGGGAGGATGCTCATTGGTTCTGCACTGAATATAATGGCAAGACAATGATGAATCTCATAACCAGATAAATTTGTAAACATTTATTGCGTACTGTGAAATAAATTTCATTCTTTTCCAGAGCGAAGATTGCAGATGACAGTGTTGATAATTTTTGAATTTGACTTAGTTTAAGCGGTATTCGAAATTCACTATTTTAAGTCGGAAAAGTTCCAACATTGCACATAAATGAAATTACTAATATTTGACCATTTTCTGCCCAATTTGCGGGAATGTGTCTTTATCTACCATATATCATGATTTCACTGCAGTATGAATTATTTAAGAATAATCAAAAAACTAAAATACTTGTTTTCAGAATGCTAAAAAAATGACTATTTGGTTACCTATTTTCGAATATTTTCACATTTCAGCAAAACAGGTGTCTGATACCATCTCATTCGATTTACGGATTGTGTATGGAAAGAATAATATCAAGTTTGTGGCATCCTGATCATGATGAGATAGAACAAGAAGAAAGATTCAATAACCTTGAAAGTGTTGCTGATTATTCTAGTCATAATTCAACTGTTATCGACTGAGGTGTTGCTAATGAAGCTAAGAGTGGATTCATTATCTTCTATGAAATCCATACATCCAGGCTGGTACTGCTGGACCTGTTGGAGTATTCATATGCGAATGATTAAATAAACAGGTGCCTACCTGGCTTGTTTGTTCACTGTGATGGCGATTCACCCCATTTATTCTACAGACACTGTGACTAAAACGGCTATCTTGTTTTGTCTCCCCACCAACTTAAAATTCGGTGATAGATTCAATTGACTGCAGACACAGATAGACTACGTTTTAGACTTCAAAATGTTAAAAATAAAAACAATAACAAAAGTTTCATTTCTTCAACATTGGGAGTTTTATGAAACTATCCCTCACTGGGCTTCTTTCAGGTTCTTATTGATCTAATAATATTCATTGCCGAGAAATCCATATTCTGTATTTTAATGCATTTGATTGAAAATATTTATTATGGTTGCCAAACATGTAAAAAAAAGCTCTCTTGTCTGAGGTAGTACTACAATTGGATTAAAATGTAAAAACAAAAATAAGGCTTTAAAACTAGTTGAGAAATCCGTTACGTTGAGCATTATTGTGGAGTTGGACTGCACCTCTGGAGGCTTTTAGTATCTCTGCTATTAAGTGGCCTTCACCGAATTCCTTTTTGGCACTGCTTCCGGCCTTGCTCAGTGAATATCAATAAAAAAATGTGCTTTGTTACCTGTATGTATAACATTAATAAATGGTTAGTAATTGGTTATACTACAACTAAATAAAGTCACAGAATACATAGAAACGCAACAATGTTTTCAGAGGACTGGGAAAGCGAGCATAAAACTGTCGTATATGTTACAAGCGGCTGAGCAGGCTTGTCCCTTTCCGGTGCTAAATATGATAAAGGTTACGCCAAATTTTGCGCGAACAAATTTTGTACATCGCTTTATGACGAAATCATCGTCGAAATATATTTTCAAAGTGGAATTTGGAATTAGTAATAAGATGCAAGTTTTTTTTTTTTGTTGGTAAACGGGGCCCAACTAACGTCATCCGTGCGTTCTTATTGCGGCCGCCAGCATTATTTTGAGTTCTTAGCTCTCCTTCGGCTCCTTATCTAAAAATGTGGAACTTACTGAACTAAATTTCAATGTTTTTTTTCTATAAAGAGGAACCGGGAATACGACCTAATCGTGTGGCGTGTAGCGGACGGTTTAATGTATGTTTGGGTCAAGCGCGAACCACGACCTTTCACTGAAGTAAGTGCGCTTACATAACCAGCAAGTGAAAAAAAAAATGCAACAAAAATATAGTTAATAAACAGTAACCGTCAAGATCTTAATTATCTCATTCGCTTTAATGTACCTTGGTTAATTTAAGTGCAAGAGGTATTGATTTATTTCGTGAAACCTCCTGCCTGAGTAGACTGAAGTTGGCATATATCGGCCAGGGACTAGTGATAACGAAACTATTGGTTTGTTTCATGACACTGTAGCTGACCACCTAGATTGATTTTACAATATAAATCTTGAGGGAAAGCCCTTTTTCCAGAAGTTCTATGACATCAGGACAAGGCAATATTAATTTAAATATTGGACTACCTATGCTAGATATGAGGGACCTCCTCGAAACTTAAGAATCTTATCAATGCTACGAGATGAGATGCAAATTCTGATGAAAAAATGATTTGACAAACAAAATAAAAACACTGAGAGGATTGTTACAGAAACACAGTAGCAATAAATGAACTTGGCGCTAAGTATGATAAATTAAATTCACAAGTTGGAAAGTGCAAAAAAGCAATGAAACTATTACCAATGACCTGAGTGACTTGAAGCAAAGCCAATCGTCTTTAAATCAGGACTATGTAGATGCATGTAAGCGAATTTCTGAAATAGAAGAAAAAATCGAGGGATATGATGAAACAAACTTAAAGTTACTATCTGAATTAACCATACTGAATGACAGACAAAGCAACCAGAAAAAAAAAAGCAGGACAATTTGGATCAATATAGGCGTCGACCGAATTCAGGGAATTATGGCTATAAACAGGAAGATAATAAAATTATGAAAAAAGTTGCGAAAATGTTAATGTCGCTGTGAAAACTGATGATATACCGGCCGCACACAGATTGGGGCCTAGGAAAGATCCAGGCATAATAGTTCATTTTTGTAGACGAAATAAACGGGATGAGATTTATAGAAAAGACTTTGATAAAAATAAAATTTGATAAAAATGAATGGTGAGAATGATATTTTTTAAACGAGAATATGAGAAAGAGAGGTCTGTTCTACTAGGTTCGACAAATAAAAAAAGGATATAAATACGCCTACACTTATCACCGTAATGTGTATGTTAGGAAAACTAAAAGTATGGACACTCTTAAAATTCCATGCATTGCAGACATAGCATGACCTTGAATAGTCATTTTTTAATGCTGGCCGTGAATTGGCGGGTGCGATCAAAGTAACTTGTAACGACAAGGAAGTCACACTTGGCCCTACTTCCAAAAAAATGATACAAAAAGTGCCTGTCAGTTTGGTTGTCCGACTATTGAACTGAACGAGCAATAACTAAATTAAAAAAGGCTATAGAAAATATAAATAATTATCATTTGTGCAATTTTTTGGATTCAGGCAAGGCTTCCGATATTATTAACTATGAAATACTCTTAGATAAAATGTCACAAAATGGTATACGCGATACACCTTGTAAATTATTCCAATCATATTTAAGCAAGCGTCAGTAATACATTGAGAGCAATGTGGTTTCCTCTACTCTTGAATATATGATGTGGTGTGCCACTTACAGGGCAGTACACTTAGCCCACTGCTTTCCCTTATATGCATAAATGATTTATTGCCCTTATCTTCGATTTCATTTGAACTGATGACACAGCCCTTTTAGATTCAGCAATCAATATCACTGAGTTGGAAATATCGATGAATAAACAAATTGATAAAATTGAAAAGATTGTCATATAACCACTCAAAAACAAGTTCATGTTGTTTGGATCTAGGCAACAGAATGATGGTTTTGATTTTCGTCTACAAATTAGGAAATAAAAATAGAAAGAAATAAATCCATAAAATATCTTGATATAATTATAGATGAAAATTTATCATGGTATCACGGAAGTGCAAAAAATCCCAATTGATTTGAAAGATAACACTCTTGCTTCATTCAGTCGTCTTTTAAAAAACATATTATCGATGGGTATAGGCAATAATGAAAACGTTTAGGTTCGTGAATCCTTACTGGATTTCATTTTTTATATTGGCTTATTAATGCGCAAACTTATGTTTTAACTTCAATTACATACCTATATTAACTGAAACCAAGCTCCGAGTACTGTTTCAGACATTGAGTTGTTGAATATAAATGTGTGTTTGTCTATGCGTGTTGTGCATTCATAGCTAGCTGAGTTACCTAGCATTTTGAGCTGCTAGTTTCGGTGTAGCTAAATGCAAGCTACTTAGTTGCAGCCAAGAGTGTCACCCAAAAAACTAGTATTCTAGAAATATGACTATGAAAAATTGATTTCCCCCTTGAATTTAGGCTGAATTACCAGTACTTATTTGACACATTGATAAAGTTGTTGTTTTGATCGACAAAAATTACAAAACAATAACCTGTAACTAAATCGAATTTCAAATATTTTCAATACTCTCTCCTTCCACATTAGCAGCATTATATTCTTGCAATGATCATTGTATGTAAAATTATTATGAATCCAAAAAATTTCGAGTCCAATTAATTTTGTCGTAGTGTCAATATTCTTTTTTCAAAACATTTATGTCAAAAACGCAATCTCCTTCCGTCTATCAGCTATTCCTTATAGTTTGATGATACTCGATTTCTCTTCCGGCTTCATCAGCCCAACTACAGTTCCACTCAAAATATATACACGTAATTTACCTTTGAACACGCCGGTTTCACAGCTCGAAAACCCACAAGTGTTTCTCTGTGAAGTCCTCCACATTTGATGTTTAGCGATTCATTGTCTGGTAAATATATTTTTGTTGCATTTTATTTTTCACTTGCTGGTTAAATAAATTTACTCACTGCCCAAGGTGGGACTGGGCGATTGGAAGCCCAACTTTTCAAATCAGTCTCAAACCGTCGATAACTAACCAGAAATTTTATGTTCGCAAGCATGAGCCCTATATGGCTCCGCCTCGTCTACGTTATCCAACCATGTCCCGTGCCTGACAAAAAATTCTTTATTATATTTTTCTGCATAGAAACAAGGACCTGCAAAGCGAACTCGAAGTTATAAATTTTACAATAATAATACAATATTTTGATAATTGAGCAAATGCCTTTACGGAACGGACAGAAAAAATACAAATAAGCTTCAATTTTCAACTGATTCGGTTTTACCCAGCGCTAGCTTCAAGACGGCAATAAGGGTTTTTAGGTAAAGCACCAATCAGGAAACTACATATATATATATATATATATATATATATATATATATATATATACTAATAATGATACAAGTATGCTATAGTATAAGGGGCATTGAACTTCCCATTCACACTCCATCCCTGGCATAAACGAATTAAACCAAATTATTTCGGGTTTTTTTGAGTTTTTGTTCACATGGCGTCATTACCTCGCTATATAAAGTTAATATTCGATTAGTAACACCATCAAAAACAGCGATTCCACACAATATTCCTTGAATATTTATTTTGTAACGACGAACCGGGACAAAATTTACCCGACAAAAAGCGTTTTTGTACCTTTTATTGACTGCAAATGAGCGAGCCATTTACTGGCGCTAACGCTCAAAACCTATGGTGTTGACCAGGCGTCCGTGTTTCCGGGCATCTCCTACAAATGAAGAAAGCACGTTTTTGAAAACTCGATTTTGGGATTTTCTTGCTTTTCCGACTCTTATACCAAGTTCCAACTAATCACTGGTCGCCATTTATATCAATTTCGATTTTTCCAACCATGCGTCTTACTCACGCGAACCATCAGCGAGGTAACGTTGACAATACTTTTTAGTCGGGAAAACTGCTTTATCACCGATCATCGTTATAAGAAGTAACAGAAGTATTCTCTTTCCGCGTGATTTCGACAGAATCGCGGAAACGCAGACCCAAGTGTTGATTGAATCAACAAACACGGCCAATGATTTTAACACTTGTTTCCGAAGCATGAATTCATATTTTATCAAAAATTCAGCCATTAAAAAGTGACAATTGACCAATCTTACATTCAATGAATTTGTCTATTTAACAATCATCGGGATATACAATCTTCAAATTCTTCTAGTTTCATATCGAATACGATTCTATTCAATAGAATATTGTGGGAATATTTAATACAATTTTATCAACAAAATGTGACTCCAATACGATACGAGCAAAGTGGGTTTGCCTACTTCAGTAGAACTGGGTGGATGCTGGCGGGTGCGAATGTGTCTCGCCCGCTTATATTCCTCCATTGCAGTAATGTTTCAAACACTAATAAATTTAGTTAATATACTGATGCAGCATTGGTACATTGATGTATGGACTAATAACAGGGCGATCCAACCGATGTGTGACTCTTATTCTACAAATTTCACGAAATTATCCTTGGCCACAGGAAGTTTGAAATGTTTCCTGCAACATTGAAACAAGATAGAGATGAATGCGCTTTCACAGGGATTTTTTCAACTTAAAGCAACGGGGTGTACCCAAACAAGACTTTGACAACTTTTTTGCGACCATGATGACCTATGTGCGATCAATGATAAACATATACGCGAGTTCCTCTCTCGAAGCTGTTGCTTCACTCCATTGGAAGATGCTCCCATCCATTGGTAGATCGAGTTTATTTCCATCAAGAGAAGGAGGATTTAATCTCGTTTTCATCAAAGGGAAAAATTTATTTTTTGTTTTCATCCGAGTGTGAAGATGGATGTTCCACCGGTAGACCTGCTGCAATATGTGTAATATCCCCACCATCAGCAGGATTTGGATGCAGCCAGATGGTCCATGTTTTTGTGTTCTGTTTCACATAAAATACTGCGTATTGAAGATTCCAGCTGCCGAAAGATAAAATTCCCGTTGATCTTTGCCAATTTTATAATTATATATTTGCATTGTCGAACATGATATAGAGATTTGACAATTGACACGCTTATATAACCAAACTACATTAGTTATTTACATTTCAGATATAATAGTTATATTGTCATTTGTTAGATAAAATATTATATAATAAACTGGATTGATCTAGGGCAATGTTTCTCAACCCCAAGATGACGACCCAAAAGTGTGGGTCGACATCCGATTTGTATAGGTCGTGATTACACTAGCTAACAAAACCTATGGGTGACAGAGTACTGCTCTCCAATGCAAACCGTACCAGTTTCCGTTAATTCATTAACAAATGTCTCTGTGACATTTGTAGAATCTGGAAGACATGGACTGGAATAGGTTTGCCCCTTTGTTGCGTCAGTCACAGTGGTTTGTGTATTGTTGCAGAAATAAAAGTAAGCTCTGTCACATGTCTGAAAACTTCTGCCACATCGAGTTGGCCAATGATTTTTAATCACTTTTAATGCGTTGCCAAGGCTAGATCAATCTTTAGCACAATCTTGTTAAAATATCATAAATTGCTGATGGTATGGCGAGGAGTATTACTAGAAGCAGAAAAAATATCATAGGGTCTGAAGCCTCATAGGTTAATCAAAATTATGTAGATACTCAATAGATACTCAAAAGATGCATATTAATCTTCTAGCCAGAGATACCAATGAAATATTTATTTATTGGCTATTTGCCAAATTTTATCTCAATGGAAACGAACCCATTTTCTTCTGATGTCTAAGTCTAAGTCAGCCTCAATTGGACAATACTTTACCAACACCAAAAAATTAAAACATACTCTGATTTTTTATCTGGTCTAGTGGACATTGTATAAATTGTACCACGTCTTGTGTTACCCTTCACCGGAACTTCCAGCTAGAAAACAAAGGGAAATTTAGGATGGAGATTCATATATGATCTAAAATCACAATGCTAAATTTTTTTTTTTTTTTGTGAACATTTCACAGAACTTTGATATTCACTGAAGTGACCAGATCAGTTTTACCACATAATAACTATTTCTTTTTATTAAAATTCACTCTGAGCAAGACCAGAAGCAGTACCCAAAAGAGCACCAACTTGTGGCAACTTGATAGCAAAGAACTACTAAAAGACTTAGTATCAGCAACTGCACTCTAAACGGAAAACATCCCAAACGGAACTAAACAGCCATGGTAAAATGCATTCTTACGACATGCAGGAAATGCATTAGGACTAGGGTATTTCATTCTTTTAACTTTCTGGCACATAAGTTCTAAGACAACGACTTTGGATAAAAGTATGCAAGACTACTGAATTTTTTTGAGCAAACACGCGGATTGTTGGATTAATCTGTTGAAGCACGATAATGTTAATGATGATTTGAAGCATGACCATTTATTAGCCAAGTGATCACCAGCTCTTTAACAAGGTACCCGACCACTTATTAACCAAGTGATCACCAGCTCTTTACCAAGGTACCCGACCACTTATTAACCAAGTGATCACCAGCTCTTTAACAAGGTACTCCGAAGCGAAATAATCATATAAACGTTCACTACAAAGATCTATGCCTAACGATTGTTGGGCATATGTCTCCTGATGGAATAATACAAAAAGGCCATAACAAACAATTCCAAAAGATATTTATAATTTTTGTGCAAATATCAAAATGTGAATTTATAAAATTTTTCCCATCAGCTTAATATAATATATACCTTGATTTCCGTATTTTTAAGTTTCAACTTTTTCAGATTGAGCCTTGGAACCTTTATTGGAGCACCTCCTAACAGCTGAACACATTTAGTTTCCTTCCGTAGCAAGTTCACAGGTGCTTTACAATAGTCAGCCTCCCTATGAACACCTGAAATATAGTGTACGAAAGTTAAGGATAGGACTAACGATGCTACAAGGATTAAGTTTGAATGATAAATGAAATTCAATAATTTATTTCTTAAAGTTATTTTTAGAGTTTTCCGATAGTCGGTATTAATGTTTTGAGTACATTTACATTGGGTGCATTTTATCACAGGTTGGCAGTTTCCAATTCTTTCGAATAATTGCTCAAAAAAGGTTAAATAATTCAACGATTATATAATGAAATAAAAATGCATGGCGAATCAAGTTTCACGCTTCGAACAAGTCAAAGAAATAAAGAGAAGGTAGCAGAAATTTCCCGGTGGGAAGGTTTATCGCATGAGCCACCACAGGAACACCAGACACACAGTGGTGTGAAAATTGAAAAGAATGGGTTAGAGACTGCACTTCCAAGATGTGGCCTTTCAGTCCTTGGTCAGTTTTAATTATTATTATTACCAATGTCTAGTCTTCATTCCTGTGTATTATGTACGGTAGTCAAAATAAACCTTTTAATGAAAATTAGGCCATTCACTTCTCAAATGTTAGATAACAGTTTTGAGAAAAACATTTGAGAAGTGGATGACTTAATTTTTTGCGGATATAGGTTTTCATTTTTCTAAAACAAAAAAACATTCACACGAATAGCACAAAAATACACTTACCCTGTACATAAGCATAAAGACAATTCACAGCTGTTGTTCCTACAACGGCTACACCCAAGGCCACATTTATATATTTCTGCATTGTTCTTGGTCAACTCCGAGCAGTCATGACCAAGTCCTCATAGTTTCCCATCTAATCATCAAAAAACTCTAGGTATCAAAAATGACTGGAATAATGCAAAAAATGGCAATATTAATAACACAACATCGTGATTAAATAAACACAAATGGATAAGTTACATAATCAATTAGTAAATTCTATGTAAAGCAAAAGAAAATTTTAAAAAATTTAATTTTTGATTATTTGAAATTTCCTTTAGAGTTTAGACCGAGACAAGCATCATATTTCATTTGTATGAGTATTCTCATAAAAGTCTTGAAAATTTTTTGAAGAAAATGATGACTGCGCCTTGAAGGTGTATGATTGATGAGCAAGTTTCCACATGATGATTTGGCCTAAAATATGGCACACGGAAACAAGACTATATCTCCGTTTGTTCTACACTACAGCAGTGTATACAAGAACTATAAAATGCGAATTATTTAAGTGCAGAGTGTTTATATGAGTTTAATGAGAAACTAGCAATTCCTCTGAAACTAAATCGCGAATACCTTGTCGCTTACAATAAAATATAATAGTAATGATATATATTAGAATAGACGATCAGTGATAATAACTGCATATTATATATAATTAAAACACACAAAGTTTGAACTGTAACCAGTAATATTTCTTTCTAATTCTATATGATGGTGATAGTTCAAGCATATTCACAGAATATATTCACACTTTCTGAAATTAAGGTTAATTTCCTCCAATGCATCACAACCAGGTGAAGTAGCAGTGGTAGATTAGGTTACTTTGTACAATCTACAGTTGGTTATATTCAAATACCGGTAGTACCCCCATTCCAAAATGTATTATAATTCATTCTAAGCATTTAGGACGTCCATTTCAAAAATTCTTACATATCTTCGCTGTTCTTTCAAACACAAGCAAATTTTCGCATCCAACTAGACTTCCCCTCCAAAAAAAACAGATATGCACAAGAGCGTTTTAACAGAAGAGATATAGTGCAGAAACATTTAAAAATTTGCTATATCAATACCATAAATCACATAAGCAGTGGCCCCAACCTCACCTCAGAATAATAATATGGTTTGATTTCCTATGGCATGGTTCATTATTTTCATTTTTGAATTTTGTTCAATAATATAGAAATCCCTGTTACAACCCATAGCATTTTCTTTCTTAAAATATAGGTAATAATCCCAATCTGGAATGTTAAAACAGTTTTGACATGAAAGTGTTTGAATGATCGATATTGTATATTGGCTTGATTGTCAAGTGTCTGGAAAAATAATACCTAACTCAGATAGTGGTGAGCTTTCACATCAACTTCTTTTCTTGTTTTGTATACACAGTTTACTGGTACAATAGAAAATCATACAATCGTAGCATATTCTTAAGAATTTAAACAACCAACAAGTATGTTAAAAAGCAATTTCAATCATCTAGACATAGATAAATTTGATTTCTTTAAAATTCAATTAAGCTCAAGTCGAAATAGACTGAAATTTTTGTTGAAAATTTCAAATAGATTTCACCCTTCCTGAATTTAACTTCTATTCAGCATCAGTCACTGATGAGGTAATCACATCAGTCATCTATAATTATCAATACTTTAAATGGGTAAACATTGGGAAAATTAAATAATATCTTAGAAATCCATACTAATATAAATTGGAGTAAAAAAATATTCATACAAAAGCAGGTACACCGTAGGCTTTCTCAATTATGTGTATTTCCGCATGTACCCTCATATTTGATGACTGTGAGAAACATCTCCCACATGTATCACAACGAAATGGTTTTTCACCATAATGTATACTGTTTATATGCGTTTTCAAGTAAGCCTTCCTGCCAAATCGCTTTTTGCATATTGGGCAAGGGTGAGGTTTACCATCAGTATGTATCAGTAAATGGTTGTTAAGAAGACTTTCCGTACGAAAATTTTTTTTGCAGTTCAAGCAATGAAAAAGTTTGTCCTCGTGTGTTCGCTTGTGGTTTTTAATTTGAAACAAAGTGGCAAATCTTTTTCCACAAACATCACAAGAATGTGGTCTTTCATAGGTATGTGCCGCAGCTACGTGATCCTCCAACTGTTTCTTATAAAAATAACCTTTTTTACATGAAGTACAATTATATGGCCTATCTTGGGTGTGCTTTGTTATTATATGACGTTTCAAATCAAATTTCTGTTTATAGGTTTTGTCACAGAATGTACATATGAATGGTCTATTATTGCCATCATCTGTTTTATCGCCTAAGGCATGACCTTCAATGTGATGTCTCAAACAAGATTTCTCGGGAAAACATTCCTGACACAATGGGCATTCCAATGAAACATCAACTTTCTTCTCCTCAATTTCGATAATCAATTTTTTCCTTCCAGATATTTCGGTTGATCTATTGATGGTGAGGTAAGATTCATAGGAAGGTTTAATATTGTCAAGTTTTGCTGGCTCTTTACCTGTTTCATTTCCTATAGCATGTGTTTGAATATGGCGAGTCAACCATGATTTATAACGAAAGCTTTCTGAACACAAGGGGCATGACGATGATTTTTTCTTTTTTGAAACTTTTTCTTTCTTCGCAACAGCTACAGGTGAAATATGGGCGTCTGAAGATAATCCGTCAGATGTACTTGGCAATAAAATATCCATACTCTCCTCCTTAATTTCTTTTACAGATTTTTTTTTCTTTGCAAAATCATCATTTTCAGAGCAACTAGCATCAAGAGAAGATGTGTGCAATAAATTTTCTGATGCCATTTTGCGAAATCAAATTATTGGACTACATTATTAACTATGAGATACCTAATCAGCTAATCCAATCATTCTAAAATAATAAAATACAATGAAAGTCATATTGTATCAATACACAGTATAAGAGGCGAGGCGTTCAGCAGACCTCTCGCATACGATCATTCCTCAATGGGATTCGAACCCAGGCACAGGCTGCAGGACGTCAGTGATGCGTATTCCCAACGCTTTACAGATTGAGCTAAAGGTGCATCCCAACTTTAATTCATATTGGTCAGTTCATACCCTGAGGAAATTCAAAAGTGATTTATCCCGAAAAGTCGGGAATGGTTGATTTATCTCTTTCTCTTTTTTTGTTTTGCATCCACCCCAAACGAATGGAATATAAATTAAAAAAGACAATGAAAAAAATAAAATACAAAATAGAGGGTCATACGTATCCATTCCAGATAATTTGTACCCATATTTCCATTTCCATATTATGATTCCAAGTATATCCAGTTTAATTTAGGTACCGCCAGTTTCTAAGCGAGTTCCGTAGGGGCAACACTAAAATGCGGGAAACGGGAAGGACGGGAACATCGAAAAAAATACTAAAAAGCGGGAATGACGAGATCAACGGGAAATGTCGAATACTAAAAAGCGGGAAACCATGCAGGCAACGGGAATGACGGGAAGCGCACTGAAATGCGGGAATGACGGTAGACACCCTAAAATGCGGGAATAACGGGGAATATTTTAGAATGTAGGTATGACGGGAATTATACAAAAATGCGAACGGGAACAGGGATAAAAGCCCTAAAATGCGGGGATTACGGGAGATACCCTAAAATGCGGGAAATACTTCAAAAAGTGGGGATGACGGGGAATTATACAAAAATGTGAACAGGAATAGAGACAAATGCACCCAAATGCGTGAATTACGAGCAACACATTAAAATGCGGAAATGACGGAGACAAATGCAATGAAATGCGGGAATAACGGGAACACACCAAAATGAGGGAATGGCGGGAAATACCCTAAAATGCTGGAAATATTCTAAAATGTGGGGATAACGGGAATTGAACGGAAATGTGAACGGGACCAGTGATAAATACACTCAAATACGGAAATTCCGGAAAACACATTAAAATGCGGGAATGACGGATGCTACTCGAAAATGCGGGAAATATTTTGAAATATGGGGATGACAGAAACTATACAAAATGTAAACGGCAACAGAGATGAATGCACTGAAATGCGGGAATGCCGGAAACACACTAAAATGAGGGAATGACGGGAAACACACTAAAATGCGAGAATGACGGGAAATACCATAAAATGCGGGGATTACGGGAAACAAACTAAATTGCGGCAGCGGCGGGAGATACCCTAAAATGCTGGAAATATTCTAAAATGTGGGGATGACGGGAATTATACGGAAATGTAAACGGGAACAGGAATAAATGCACTTAAATGAGAGAATTACGGGAAACACATTAAAATGCGGGAATGACGGGTGCTACCCTAAAATGTGGGAAATATTTTAAAATGTGGGGATGACGGAAATTATACAAAAATGCGAACAGGGACTGGGAAAAATGCACTAAAATTGCTGGAATTATGGGAAACATTAAAATGCAGGAATGACGGAGATACCCCAAGATGCGGGAAATATTTCAAAATGTGCGAATAATAATTTTATAATATTATCAATCTTTATAATATTATTCAAATGTACATCCAAGAACAACGGTCAAGTTTTTTTCATACACGAGAAGGTCTAAAATAGCCCTAACGTATTTACTGCAACTTAAAAAAGACATCGTAGATGATTTTCCCGCCGGTCAAAGCAGATATCACGCTCGTATTTTATACCGGTTAGTTACTTTTTAAGAAGCTTTCCGCATAGAGTGCAGTTGCTGGTATTGAATTTTGTACTGGCTCGTTGTTCGCTAAGACTTTGTTAATACTTTGCAAAAGCGCTATCAATAACTCAAATATAATATATAAACACCATGCGTCGTCTACCAAATGCAGATGGGTTGCATGGTTTCCAACCCAGTCAGAAATTATTTTTTGACAAACATGTGCTACATATGGACCGTGTCTCATCGGAGCTGTCGATTGGGCCCAACCGATTTTTCGATTGGAACACTTTTGTAAAAGTGGATCAAGTTTTTTTTACTGATATGTTTTCCATTAGGCATACATTTTGCTATACGAGTAGTTTCAGTTGGTTGGTTCTACTCCCAAATCTTGCTTCGAGGGAACTTCTGAGAGAAAAATAATATTAAATTCTGATTTTTTTAAATTATAATTTGTGGACTGTTCATTTTATCTACATTCTTGAAATTAGGCAAGTGCATTCTATCAAATACGCATAATTGGACGAAGTCGATGCTACAATAATATTCCTGATTGAAATCACTGTCAAAATGCGAAGATTTTGGCATTTTATTCCAGAGAGTAATTTTGCCTCAAAGTGTGGGATTTGCTTGTCTTTAGTAAAATATAGATTGTATTTTGTCCAGCATGAGCAATTGGACCACAAGGACGTCACGATCTATTGCAGACTCATAACAAAGTATATTGTGACGGTACTGGATTTTTGGTATATTCCTTACTGTCTTGAGTTATTTTACAGTGACGCTTTTCTATATTCTGGTCCATTCTTACTAAGTTGAGCCATATAGCGGTTGAAGGTTCAAAGGTCACGACTTGAGATATTACCACGTTGCTGGTAAGCGACGTTCTCTTTCCGTCCCGCCGCCTTGGCGGTGGCAGGGTCGTCCGGCGTTTGCTTCAGTCAATATGTTAATGTTATCTGTTGCCGTTGTTGCCGTTTCGATACATTTGCATCATCCTCGACGAACCTTATTGTGTGGTTTTTGCAGCACGCAGGAGTCTTCTGAAAGCGTTTTATAGGTTGCGCAGTCTATCGGACTGTGCTAGCGAGCACACTGTTATTTCTTAAAACCGCCCGCTGCAATATACTATATTCCATTGGGTACGTACCGCTCAGAAATTGGTGGCTAATTTGGATTCTAAAAGTTTTATTAGGTACTCATAACTGGTTTTAATGACCAACGACATGATTCGCCAATTGTATCGTCTATGATATAATTATATGAACTCATATGGCCTGGTGATGTCATGATTTTTTAATCAAAGCTACCTTATATGGTACGCCGATATCTTCAGCGTTTTCTTGCATTATATCGTTTTTTCTTTCTTTCAAATAGTTTTTCTTTCTTAAGCGTTCAGGATAAGTTCTTATCAGTACCAACTGGGCGTCTACTCATCGATACCCACTTTTATTCGCGTGAGAAGAATTTTGTGGTTACAACCTAAAAAAGTTACTGTTTTCATTTCCAACAGCCGTATTCGACCATGACGTTTGTTTTGTGTAGGTGGTTCAGATTAAGTGAGTGATCATGAATAGTGTTTAGTCTATATATATATATATATATATATATATATATATATATCACCAACAACGTATTGCCAAAAAGTCGATAGTTCATATACTGAGGAATCTAGATTCAAAATTTTATTGAAGTAAAAAAGATGAGAGCTACGGGAGTTGAGCTATTTTATTTTTTATAATGTAAAATTGAAATATAGTTGCCATTGGAAAAACATTCTGGAAACTCAATGTTTCAGTCTTATGGCAGTAGATAATTATGCTTACTAATTCATCCGTACTGATAACGCTGTATTTCGCTTAAAATGTCTTCTTTAAAACACTCTCGTCGATAATTTTAGACTGTATAATTGTAAGAGTTACTATATTCACCATGATGTACCAGGCTGGAAAATTCGTTGCGATTTGCAAGATCATCGTTGCGATTTGCGAGATCAAGAAAAGTGTAGAATTGAGATTTGATATTGATTTGGCACTGTTGTGAGATAGATAACCCAAAAATAGGTTCAGAAGACCATCCCAGTTATTATTAGGGTTTTCGCGACAGCGGAAGTCTTATTCAAATTCTACGTTTTTTATTATTATTATTATACTAGATGGCTCTAGCATCAAAGCTACCTGATCTAGAGATCTAAAATCTTAGTCCAAAGGTCTGTGTGGATGGAAACTCTTTATTTCAAATTTTTCAATATAAGCTTTCAAGTCTCTTTGTTCCGGGATCTTGATTTTCCACCAAAATGCAGTTCTGATAGTAATGATAATTAAATGCATAAGGCTTTTGCGGGACAAGCTTTCGGAATGTGAATCATGTGTGAAATCATAGTCAAAGAGTCAATGAAGAACTTATGGCGATGGGTAATAGTTATTCTATACTTGATTAATCCACCTAAAACTTTTCTATAATTTCATTATGTCAGCATCCTGGTATGGCCCATACATATATCATTGGGTAGATCTGAAACAGTGTAAAGATGGACTTTCATACTGATTTGACACATTCCGGAAAGGAATGAACCGAAAATAATCTTAAGACAGCAAATCTTGTCTGTTCCATGCATGGCCTATACGCATACCATTGGGTAGATCAAAAAGAGTGTAAAGATAGGTTCATATACTGATTTGGCATAGTCCTGGGATGAATAACCCAAATAAAGTATATAAACACCATGCCTCGTCTGCCACAGGCATGGCCCATACCTATATCATTGAATAGATCAAAGAGAATGCAAATATGGTCTTTGGTGTTGATTCGACACAGTCCTGAGTTGAATGAACCAAATATAATTTCAAAACACCATACCTTGTCTGTTCCATGCATGGCACATGTATATATCATTGAATAGACAAAAAAGATTGTAAAGATGGGCTTTACTGATCATTTGACACAGCCCTAGGATGAATCATTCAAACATAATTTTAAGACTGCATACTTTGTCTGTCCCTTACATGGGCCTCCCATATATCATTGGATAGATCAAAAAGAGGTACAGAGATGGGATTTGTTACTGATTTGGCACATTCGTGAGTTGAATAACCCAGAAATATTTTCAAGAGACCATACCTATTCTGTCCCACGTATGACCCATACATATATCACTAGATAGATCAAAAAGAGTGTAAAGATGGGCTTTGACACTGATTTGACAAAATTCTGAGATAAACAAGTCAAAAATATTTTCAAGACACCATATCTTGTCTGTCCCATGTATGGCCCATACATAGACCATTGGGTAAATCAAAAAGAATATAAAGATGGTCTTTCATACTGATTTGACACAGTCCGAAGCTGAATGAACAAAATATAAACTCAAGACACCAAACCTTGACTGTCCCAGGCATGACCCATACATATATCATTGACCAGGACGAAAATAGTGTAAAGAAAGGATTTGATACTGATACACCAGTCCATGGTGTCGATGTGATTTATTCGGATTATAGCGGTAGTATGCATGGCCTGATTTAATATCATGAAAGGTGAAATTAGATTTTTGCATAACTTTGTTTGTCAGCTAGAATCTCGGTCCAGAAGTCTGTGTGCCGTAAGACATCTCTTAGAAAATACAGGAGTACTCATGGAAGATCCAGTGATGACAGTGTTTATCATGGCCAGGCGAAAGCCTTCGTAGTACTGTGTAACAGTTTTAGTATTGGTATTTAAATTCATAGTTGATAGCACGGGTGCGTCTAGTAAAGGATCCATAAATCGATTTTCTTTGTAAAGGGAAAAAATATGTATGAAAACAATGAGCCCATCTTTTTTGCAATAAATGTTTATTGTTTGCAATGTGATTAGCGGAAAAGTTGAAAATATTTTTTCTCGTATTTTCAGAATTTACCTGGCATTAATGCGACGAAGTAGAATTGACTGCTTTGTGGCAATATAAACACTTATATGGTGGCCCATCGTTTTCACCTTTTTTGTAATTTTATGAAAAATTCTATTTTTTTGAAAAAAATTAAAAAAAAAATTAAAAAAAAATAATAAATTTTCTAGTTATAGTTTGTCTGTTCACACAGTTCCGGCATTTTAGTGTGTTTCCCTTTATTTCCGCATTTTAGGGTATGTATGTGTGTATTTATTTTGTCTTTCAGCATGCACGATTACAGTAAAAAATATACATTCTTATATAAAAGGTCAGGGAGTATGTAAAAGACCGCATAAGCCTAAAACACAGTGTGCGGCATAGACCCTGTAATCAAACAAATCAAAAAACAACGGACAACATATATATATGTATATATTTAGAGGCTACAGAACTATTAATAGCATAACAAGGACGGACAACGAATAAATATATAAGGGCTACATACATATGTTCTGGGACTTCACTGGTGATATCTGTACCAGCCTTTCCAGTGTTGGTGAGACTACTACGAAAAGCTAGCTGTACAGTGAATGTGTCGGGGAAAAAGGGTGAGTGGAATAGTTTGCGGGCGGACAGTTGTGGGAAAATTGGTATAGGGCCTTAAAGCTAATTTATTTTAGGGTGTAGGTCTGGGGGTCTTTGGTCAAAAGGGTGGAGTCTTAATAACATATTAAAAAAAATAATAATTAGGAGTTTGGTTATGGATCATAGATGAATCCTGTGACTGGTGGCTTGATTCGTCGATGACCCATAATTATCGAATAGATTGAGCCTGGGAGGTTGCATGAACACTGTACAATAAAGTTTTTTTATGGGGGGGTAATAATAGGAGGGGAGGGAATAAATAAATTAGGAGGAAAAAATCACATAACGAAAGACAAGTCAATGGGAATTCGCATACCATGAATGATGAATAATTAAGCAAGCAAAAAAACAAATAATCATTGAGTTCATAATAAAGGATTCCTGGAGCATCAATGTCAGACATAATTCATAAAAACGGTTGGATTCGGGAAGTCTGTATTAATTTACAATTGATGAGCACGTCTCTGGCGCCTTCCTGCTGTGCTGCTTCTGTTGTGTACGGACACAATGCGATGGTATCTTGTGAACGGGAAAGCAGTGATTGAACAAGCATGATCGAGAATTAACCATGGTCGATGATCATGCTTGGGTCATTGGTATCTCCAATATTTCGGCATGTTAGTTTGTTTCCCGTGATTCCCTCATTTTAGTGCGTTTATCCCTGTTCCCGTTCGTATTTTAGTTCAATTCTCTCCATCCCGACATTTTAAAGTATTTCCCGTAATTCCCACATTTCAAGGTATCTCACGTTGTTTCCGCATTTAAGTTTGTTTCTCGTAATTCGCTCATTTTAGTGTGTTCCTAGTAATTCCTCATTTTAGTGTGTTTCCCGTATTTCCCTAATTTTGATGCATTCATCCTTGTCCCCCTTCCGCATTTTGTTTCATAATTCCTGTTATCCCCACTTTTTGGAATATTTCCCGTATTTTAGTGTGTTTCCCGTCATTCCGGCATTTTAGTGCGTTTTCCGTCATTTATTGTGTTTCCCGTCATTCCGGCGTTTTAGTGTATTTCCTGTCATTCCCGCATTTTAGTGTGTTTCCCGTCATTCCCGTGATTTATTGTGATTCCCGTCATACCGGCGTTTTAGTGTATTTCCCGTCATTCCTGCATTTTAGTGCTGTTCCCGCTATTCCCTCGTTTTGATGCTATTATCCTTGTCCCCGTTCACATTTTAGAATATTTCCTGAATTTCAGGGTATCTCCCGTCATTCCCGCATTTTAAGGTGTTTCCCGTAATTCCCCATTTTATTGCATTTATACCTGTTCCCGTTCGCATTTTGGTATAATTCTCGTCAACGCCACATTTTGAAGTAATTCCCGCATTTTAGGGTATCTAATTCCCGCATTTCAGGGTATCTCCCGTCTTTCCCGCATTTTAGAGTGTTTCCCGTAATTCTCCATTTTATTGCATTTATCCCTGTTCCCGTTCGCATTTTTGTATAATTCTCCTCATCCCTACATTTTGAAGTATCTCCAGTCATTCCCTCATTTTAGTGCGTTTCCCGACATTCCCGTTTCCCGCTTTTTAGTATTCGACATTTCCCGTTGTTCCCGTCATTCCCGATTTTTAGTATTTTTCCCGTTGTTCCCGTCATTCCCGTTTCCCGCTTTTTGGTGTTGCCCGTTCCGTAGTGCATTTTTTATCATTTACATATGCTGTATACAGTATATACCATTATTTTATTCACCACATTAGTTATACCATGCAAAATAAAAAAAAACAATCATTAATAACTTAACACCGTCTAATATAAAGGTAATATTATATAAATTAAAAACATAATATAACTATATATTTATAACACTATCGCACAATGATCCGTGATTGTAACTCATTTGTATTCCGTTTGTTAAACGGACTTTTTCGATATTAATTCTACTGAACAAATAATAAATGATTTATCTCGTAGGACAAAACACGGGGTCTCATGAAGTACAGACCCAAAACACGGACATAACCAGGAGGACCAGGCATTTAGTTCAAATACAGAATAAGAAAGGGGCTAGATTTCGAGTACCTATGGATCTTTCCCCGACCTTTGACTTACCTATGAATCTTTCCCCGACCTTTGACACTTACTCAGTCAGCAGTACCAGGATAGGATGCCATTCTTATCCTGCGGTAGAGGAAAGCCGAGAATACAGCTTAACCACATGGCGAACTACGACCTCTCGTGCAGCTACCAGTTCCGAATCGGAGTAGAGGTTTTTTTGCATTATCTTATTTTTCATTTTTCCTGCGAATGAACCTGGTTGGTGTAGGAGGCCGTAAGCATCGCTTCCGTGAACCACCGTGCACCGGCGAGGAGTCCAGCAGACTTCTCGCATATAATCACCATCCCTGATGGGATTCGAACCTGAGACATGACGATCAGAATGCATAGCTCGAGGCGTATTCCCAGCGCTTTTGTCGATTATCTCACGGCACACAGACTTCTGGACCATTATTCTAGCTGACCAACATTAAAGTTCAGCTTGTTATGGTATTAAATCAGGACATGCATACTGCCGCTATAAACCAGTGAAACCATATATACACCATGGACTGTTTCAAATCAGTTTCAAACCATATCTTTTAAACACTTTTTGATCAGATCAATAGCATCTTTATGGGTCATGCATGGATTAGGCTAGATGTGATTATTGAAATTATGATTGGATCAGTCATTTAAAGACTTTGTCAAATCAATCCAAGGCAAACCTTTGAACGCCTTTTTTGTGGGCCCTGTAGGGGACGAACAATATGTGGAGGTCTCAAATACCACTTGGATCATTTACGTAAGGACTATTTCTAATCAGTCTCAAAGCATACAAGATTTTTGATAAATTCAATGATATGTGTATGGACCATGCATGGAAAAGACATGATACGACTTTGAATACTATTTGGAATTCGCGTCGGTCTTTCCACGAACCTTTGGTATGCCTATTTCGAACGAAGATTTATTTTTATACACGATGCACCAGGTTAATTATTAAGCATTAGGCCTGTATGCTATACCCTGAGTAATATTAATAGGCATGTAGTCATCTCAACTGGCTTCCAAGTAGGGATATACCGATGTATTAGTATGAACTATTTTAGGAGTATCAGTATCGGCCCCAAATTAGCCGATCTCTCCGATACCTTTTTCCAGCTAACGGTCACTTGAATCCAAATATCAAACATTATGTATTGAAGTGGATCAGTAGCTTACATGGGGATGGATTGTTAAACTTGTTATAGTTTTGTTTAACTTATGTTCGTTTCCTACGACCTTCGGGTCTTCAAGTTTGATTACTCAAATAAGGTTATTCCCACGCTCAGGGATATAATTCCTAGACTCACTTGGAATTGATTTGGCAATCTAGCATTGCACATATAACCTTTAGAATTACGCAAAAATACTTAAAAAAAATCAAATATATACTTGTTTTGTGATTTGGCAAATTTTCCCAATTAAAATTTTTTATTATGCCGGGAATTAATTTGATGAAATGTTTTCTTCATTGGGTGTCCTAATGCTGACGTTAATTTTCGATGTTTTTAATTATTCCTATTTGTATATAAAGTTCTTCCATATTCTTTATTTTGCAATTTCTTGTGTTGTTGCTTCAAGCACATTTCATCCACTATGGGTGTGTTTCTTTGCTATTAGTTCTTTTACAGAGAATTTCACTGGAATTTTTTGGAAAATTATAACTTTAAGGATGTACCTTGAGCATATTTGAAGGCATTTGTAATGAGTATCGGTATTCGGTGATATTGGTTTCAGCTCATATTGCAGCATCGGTATCGGCAAAAAGTAGTATCGGTACATCTCTACTTTTTGAGTCCACATTCTAATTAAAAATTGCCTTTGCCCTGCCAACTTGTGGAAAATAAACTTTGCCAAATATGAGTCGACGGCACGATCCATCAGTGAACCATACCTGACAAATATCTATGATTAATCTTTCCTTGCGCGAGAAATATGTCGGTCTCCCACTATTTTGATGATGTAGTCGATGGCGTATTTCTTGATATTGAACCAAGTCTTATATGGGGATTGTGAACGCCAACCACTGCATCATACGAGAAAACTATTTCACCTATATTGAATTTCATAGTAATTGATATTTAAAACACAATGGTCGTCTGTACTAGCGGCACTTATTGTCTGAAATCAATGGGCCCTCTGTGAAAAGAAGCGGATTTTTTCTCCGGGAGCTACTCGAAGTTCATTGTACCTTGATGATGCCAAATCTTTTCCATATCATCCCATATCATCATTAGTGATGAAAATGATTGTGTGCCGATTGACGAATGGGACTCGTAGGAACTTGAACACGAGATTTTCAACCTTCGATACCAACTTGTCAAACCGCTAGGCCATCGCACCCACTAAACGGCCACTAAAAGCAGACACAATGGTCACTGGGATCGTATGTTTCATAAGTGATGTAGTAATCGCAATTGTCACCAGTGCATATGCTATTAACGGTCGTCTTTGAATTCGACTCATAACAATAATACAGAACCAGGGTTGTTATTATTCAACACGAAAACGTGGTGTTTGAAAAAGATAAAGAAGTTGAAACACAGATGTGTGAAACCCGAAAATGCACTTCGATTTGATGTCTGTTAAGAATATTCGTTCAATTCTAGAAGTATTTACTACAACAACCCATTCTACAAGTTTTTTGTTAAGAATGACACACAGAAAAACCACTCGCTCATTTAACGGTAGATAAAAGGATGGACGAACAAAATAAAGGCTGGCACTTAACAAAACCAAATATGCTGAAACGCTATGATGAGCAGAAAGCTTGAGGATCGAATCAGGGAAATGACATCAATAAATACTTCAATTAAAAAAATGTTGCTTTTCACATTTCGTTTATTAAAATTTTTTAAATTTTATATGCACAAACACCGTCAAAAATGTCTTGCTATTGCTTTGACCTCTCAACAGTTTCGTTCTGCTTTTCCTACACTATTATGAAGGTTGGCATTACGCAATCACGAGTCAAACTGGGAACCTGAAACAATTTTTTTGTGATAAAATGATTATATGATTGAAAAAAGTGACCTTCGTAATGATCTATTCCATAGCGTAAGGAAATTCTGTGCAAATATTTGCTGACACGATTCGAAAGTTACAATTCCAAGGTTTTGTGACCCAAACATTCCACCAGCGCAAATTTATTTGCAACATTAGTGTCGTTGTTATTTAATTTCAAATGAAAATTAGTATAAAAACAAGCAAAACATCTCCGGGCGTCTATGCGGCCTCGGATCTTTCCCAAGTACAGTCATTCAGATTGAGATTATGCCACAAGACATGATAACTGAGGTTAGTTAAATTGGTTCTTGAGTTCACTAAAAACTGTTTCATTCGATATTTGAGGATATTGTGTAGCCAAAATCGTGACTTATGTCAAATTTTTACGACGTTAAATTTGGCATATGATGTGCTTTCACTGCAAAATGAATCAGTTTGAGAATCATCGAAATTATTTTTATTCGGATTTTTGGAATACCTGGCTATTCGGATAGGATATCCTTAACGATAGCCAGAGAACACAATCATCAGCGTCACGGTATTTGAAAATAAAATTCGGCTCATTGCAGTGAAAGTAACCGTAAAACTTCTTCTTCGAGAGTTTTTAAATTCTTTGTTGTTCCACTTTCCTTTTACATTTTCAAGCAAATGAGATTGCAGAAAGTTATGTAAAATTCCAATGGTCTGGAGATAGGGAAAATGCTGTAAATATGTAATCGAACGTGATTTTTAGTAATGCACAATGGCACAAATTCAGTCCTCAAAATTGGAACTTCAAGTTAATTTGAATTTCATGATAATAAATGTGATTTCTCCACTAATTTCTATACGTCTTCAATTTTTTAAACTAGGTTTGATATTTTTGAATTTCTTTAATGTTCCGGACATACTTTATGAACCTTGTAAGAACTCCAAATGAAGCTACCACGCAAATTGAAAAAAAAAACTAAAGATAAAATTTGCAAATGAAAATTATTTTCATTGTTCCAATTGTTATCAAAGTCAAACCCTGAGATATATTATTCTTTATGAGATTTTTAAATTAAAAAAAAAAAACATTCTGAACATGTAATAGGAAAAGGTTGAATTTAATTGCTTTAAATAAATTGCCGCTTACCCCACTCGATGGCAATTTCAGTCTTAATAACCCCTCTGTTATAAGAAGTCAAGATGATATATCTGCTGATTTGTGTTTACGCCTGGTATACAGTATTTAAAGCGTATCCATAAATGTTACCTGTTCAGTGTTCAGTTGTCGAGGAAATGCATTTATATTCTTTCAAAACATAAATAATAGTTTCCACTGCGGCAGTCCCGTTGAAACTATTTTATATCTTTTGAATTTTCGATTTTCGTCGGTAATGAATACAGTTGACCTTGACAAAAACGAAGCAAATATCATCTCTCTGAAAATTCTTTTTTTTTTCCAGCAAGGATATAATAAACGATATCGTTCCGGTACATTCATTGGTCGTTCAAGATATACTTGCAAGCAATTGAATGAATTCTGTAAAACCGTGCAACTCGACGTATGTCTTCTTTCGGAATGTTACAGTTAAATGACCATCTCAGCATTTTATAGCCTTACTTCGAAACCGAGTGATTTGAATTATGTTTTCCCAAGTTTATCCTCTTAAAATATGCATCGTCGATATAGTTAACGAATATTGATGGAACGTGCTCGATTTGCATGCGTCAACAATGCGATTTTTCATACCCTCAAGTATATGTACTTGTACGATGACTAAATGACACCTGTATGCTTTTTCACTTTTTTACGGATTCCTTTGATATAGGGAATGATAGCAAAAACTTTACTAGTAGGTTTCTCCTCTTTCATTTGTTCTGTCCTGACATGTTTGTGTAAAAGGTGCTTACCTTTCCATTCCCCTGATGAAGAACGTCTGTACAGATGATTTTATTTCACTTAACAATCATTTGTTCCTACGTACGATTGACGACTAACTTGAATAGTATGTGCTTCGGGTCGATTCGAATCAACGAATTTAAGTAGCCAGCCCTACGCTTGCTTCAAGCAAACTTCATCAAACTTGCGCGTATTGTTTGGTATTTGCGTCAGTCATACATTAATTGCGCGACTTACGCTGAGTTATGACGCAAATTTGATTCGCATACTTTCAAACGAAGATTTTTTACACAGAATTAACCAAGTTAATTAGAAAGCATTTTTACCAGGTAAAGCGCACAGTGTGAATATGGTATATGTACCTAGCTCATATTTGGCAAAACTAGTGCTGCTTACGACTGCTTACGACTTCCTCCAACAACCACGTGGGCAAAATGCTAAGGCAAAAACATTCAGTCTTTTTCTGGGGATTTCCAGTTATTCGCTATTGGTGGTGAAATAGTCAATCATCGAACCACCGGCTTTTCGGACAATAAGCGCTTAACCGACTGCGGGTCCCAGATTCGTGCCTTAGCCCTCATCGTGACTAGTGCAAGGGTGGCAGTACGGTACGGTACGAAATTTTTATCGTACTTCGAACTAGCAAAATAATTTCGTACCGAACTTCGTACCGTACCTTTCGAAAATTTTTCGTACCGTACCGTACGATATTATTTTTTCCGTACATCGTACCGAACTTCGTACCAGTACGAAATTAAGTTCGATTAATATTTTTCATTTATCGTACCAAATTTCGTACCAGTACGAAAACAGGTACGATTCGCTGGGCAGCAATTTCGTACCGTACCAACTACCAATGTCCAAATCAGCTTTATTTGTAGGATCTGGCCACCGCAAGAAACGTCACCAACATCTTACATCAAAGTGATGCAATTTATGATATCAGGTTTAAAATCCAGGACAGTGAAACATGCGCGTAATTAAGCATATGTCACCCTAATATCATTGTTCACATTGCGTATAATATGAGAATGGTAGACCGGTGGCGATAAGTGGTGGTAGGATGAGCACAGTTTTCGCGAAAAAATCTTGCATTGTGTCGTCACAAGAAATTATATCTCGACAAAAGAATGTTCGTTGTGCACTACACATGGGTTTCGTGCGGTCTCATTGGAAGGCATGGTTATAGGTACATTTTGAATCTGGTATTTCTGGTGCAATTTACGTTCTCTTCACATTACTGAATAATGCTATTTATTTTTTCCTACCAGACAGACGTATTCCCGACATACCATTGTCTATATTGTGACTTGGCTGTGTTTTACAAAATATATCTTCTATTTAAGATGAACATCAGCTAACATTCAACTCAAAACAGCCTAAATATATCTTTATATTCTGATGTTTCTGCTCTGATAATATACTGCGTGTCAGAGTACAAACAAAACGTAATAGCGGTGGTTACTCCATAGCTTAGTTGCATAGTTGGTCAGGGGGAGAGAGTTTTTAATTTAATTTTTATGCGCAATATTCCCCAATTAATTTTGTATATTTCGTAGCATTTAGCCTTTAAAGTGAAAATTTTTATTCAATTTCTATAAAAATTTCAGCGGGCTTCCGGCTCGCAGATACATTTTCCGGTCTGGTAATGTTTATTTCA
Source organism: Styela plicata (assembly GCA_963675895.2). Taxonomy (NCBI): domain Eukaryota; kingdom Metazoa; phylum Chordata; class Ascidiacea; order Stolidobranchia; family Styelidae; genus Styela; species Styela plicata. Next base: position 11,403,455 of record OZ023143.1, on the reverse strand, counting down.
CTCTTAAAATTTTTGTTTCGTTCTCAATAAAATTTTGCGCGCCTCCAGCACCCTAATTTTTTTGTAAATTTGAAAGCCTGTTTTTGCATGTTGGAAAAAATGTGCCCCCACCCAATTTTTTTTCTGTATCCGCCATTTTAGTTGATATATTCGGGCACCGTTATAACACCGTTATTTTTAGTATTATGAATGCTGCTTATCTTGTCGATTTTAATTGGGCTATCCCAACTTTCGTTATTACAGAAAAATGCATTCAGATCAAGACGTCATATATAAGCGGCCTATATGTGTTTCCACGCAATCACAAAGTTTTACACCACTACAGTAAAACCGATATACGACATAGCTCATCTAATCAGCTCAAGTGAATCAGTTGCATTTTTATTACCATACCTGCGCCGCTTTTAATCATTTTAAAATTGCCCTTAAGTTAAAACATTCTTTGATAGATACAATTGATATTATCAGCGCCCCGTTATGAAACGGCATAGATGTTAAATGAAATTATTTTTTCAAATTCATTTGAGAAGAATTAAGTGTAATGCGAAAGTACGAAAAAGAGTACGGTACGGTACGAAATAAATACCGAACTTCGTACCGTACCGTACCAAGTACGAAAATTGAAAAAATAATCGTACCGTACTATCGTACCGGAAAATTCAATCGTACCGTACCGAACTTCGTACCGTACCGTACCGTACTACCAGCCTTGGACTAGTGCCCCTGTAGGCACGAGCTTCAGAATTACCTTAAAGTATTTTCAACTGAAAGGAAGTAAGGAACTGGTGTGGGGTTTTGCCAAACGATGGAAATACCACTCACTGCACTTTTTTTTATTACGGTTCAGTGCTTTTTGGAAGTTTTTACCTAAAATGAAATTGCTGGTACTGCATCTTTTGCCGTATAAGTGACCCCTAATAGTTGGTTTTCTAGTCGCTGCTTCCGACATTGTTTAGAGTAGATATCATTAATAAAGGTAAGGAATCATTAGTCATGATTAGTCAGTGCTTTTATCAATTGGAGCATGAATTAGCAAAAATTCACCCTAAATTTTGGCATCCACATTATCAATATGTATCTCCCAAGGCTTGGAAAGAAGTCATCTCAATCTAAAGGGATATTTTTCCGGAAATTGACCCTGAACTGTCATCCTTCCGATCGCAACCATAGGATTTAAAATCGTATTTCGTTTAGAGAAATTCTGCTCCAAAAAAGGTTAGGTTAGGGTTGCAGCCAATAGGTTTGCACCCAGTACATTTGCCCACAGTTGGATTTCATTCGACACGCTTGAATCCAATAAGACTACACAAAGTATGATTGTAACTAGCACGCTTGCCCTTGGATCAGATAAAATTACACCCAACGGAATTGTACTCGGTTGAATTGCAGTACTGAGTGCAGTCCTACAGGATACAATCCTACTTGGTATAATCGTACTGGATGCAATTCCCCGTGTGAGTAATATTACTGGGTGTAACGCACGCATATGCTAAACCAACGAACAGTGACGTATTTGACGTACCTTGAAGTGGGGAGTGCAATATTATTTTCTTTTGCAAATTTCGGGTCGAACTATGGCGTCATAATGGGTACTGACGGGAAAAATTTTGTGAAAACTTTTTTTTAATGCATAATAAAATAAATCACCCCAAAAATCGCGTCGCAGGCAGAATTTGTAACTGTTGCGCTTAAATACGATAGTCCCGACTGTCCCGTCATTTCTGCTTTCCAGTTGTTTGAATTTTTTCTTTCTTTTAACACAATTCCTGCTGTTCCCGCAGCTCTATGTTGTCCTCAGACTATCGACGGTTTTAAACCAAATTTGGTGTGATGTTGATGTGATTTATCAGTATTGCTATAGCTGACATACATTCTTACGTGGCTTCACCACATATATCAAGCGCCCTTATTCAGAAAAAGGTGACTCAACAACAATCTGAACATTGCAGCTCTATGGCTAGCTAGTTGTTTGGTTGTTATATAATCAGTACCGAACGAGTTTGCTTCCGCTTAGATATCAGATCAGCGCATTACAAATTATAGTGTCGGCAATCATAGAAAAATAAATCGAAATTTTACGATATACCTAATTTGTCCAGACTTGGCCTTGTTACAAAGTACAAGTTTGTCTTTCGCTATTCAGAGTCTTGATAATAGATTAGCTCAGTGGAATACAGAATAGGTGTTAATTAGAAATATATGCTGAAAGCTACATTCGAGTGATCGCTTTGCACAGACAGCACGGCTAAAACTGAATATCGATTTTGCAGAAATCATAATGTTATATTTGAGCGCAGGCACGGATGGAAGCAAAACAACATTTTGTAAAATAAAAAAACTAAATAATACATTCAAGTATTTACATTTTTCACCAACACAACATTGGAGATTTAAGTAAACTCACTTCAAGCTGGCTTGAACAATGAGATTGTCCACGTACTTTGATTTTAGCCTATATAAGTTCGATACAAGTCGATATATTTTGGTAGCCGTCAAGATAAAGTACATGCCTTTCTGGAGGGAAATTGAATTGAAAACCAGTGTGAAACCTACACGCAGAGTGATGGATTAAGCTTGCTCAGTGGTTATCCAAATACGCAGATTAGATTTGTTTTAGTTCCAAATTGTATTCAATTAGATAATCGATAAAAGATAAAAGTACGACTCCCACACACCTATTTTGCAAAATTTGATTACGCAACCGCTTAGTGCTTGTAACGTTGCGTTTTAACCTGGTACATATATACTGCATGTATGTATCAACTCTTAATCATTAACCATAACTTTGGCAAATATATTTTGTCACAGTTCTATCATTATATGAATACAGTATCCCCACCATCAGAACGCTTTGTAGCTCTTGTTTGCTCATTTTGTAATATTTCACTGCACTTTGTAAATTAGCTTAGACACCGACAAAAGTGTCCAGTAATGAATTGCGCTGCTACCCAGCCAAAAATCATTTTTGAAAAACAACTTTTGGTAAGATTGAGATGCTGATGCCGAGGTGGCGCGATCCGTCTTTGGGTCATGCCTGACAAAACAAAATTTCTGACCGATTATAATATTAGCTTACAGTAGCCTATACTGCTTCAAGTTGCCGGTACTCATAAATGAGTCATTATTGATATAAAAGACAGACAAGTTTAAGATATATCCAATTATAATGAGGTTCTAATTGTTTCAAGGTCATAGTCATGTCAATAGGTCAAACTTTGTGATATAAAAATGTGTGCATATGATGTTCCAATATTGATAACAATGCCATTGCGAACATTATATGGACATATTTGTTTCATGGACTCTAGTGCCAGTGGATTTCATTTCAGTTCTAGATATATATCTATAACGAAAGTTTGAAGGGTATATAGTCCACTTTGAGTTATGTTGTAACTTAATAATATGTTTGAAAAGTGTCGTTTAGTTAAATGGTAGGAAGAGCCTCAGCCGCACGGTCCATTTCAATGAAAATTTAATTTTGTCAAACCTGAGCTCGGCGGATCGATCCATCAGTGACACATGCTTAACACAATATTTTTTGCAAATAATTTTCTGAATTGGATAGATGGGACGAAGAAGTCAGTGTACCTTGGACGAAAACTGCCTGAGGTTGTGGGATAAGAGAATTTCAGATAGGACAAATATATAAGATTAGTTGAAATTGTGAATTGAAAGATTTATGTAGTAGATATTCACAGCGGCAAAACGCAATCCAAAAATTTCGTTCTTTTCGCTTTAGTGGACTGGCAAACACGGTTCCAGTGCTCCAATAAACTTGTTAGCCCCCTCCCTGGCCTGCAGAAATATGAACTGTAACCATTCGATGTAGCCTGGACGTGGTGCATCTATCACCGGCTCGTTTATTAGAGTGGCCGATTGGGGTTAAACACTAAATTTTCAACAGTAAGTTTTCTGCACTGCGGTGAGCCTGAAAATTAAATTTGTCAACATTTTCCATTCATTAGTATTTATGACATCATAATACAGTCATTTATGTTAAGTAATTTATAGAAATTTGAAAACGATATTTAACCTCACATTTCTCTCAAGAATAAAAATATCACAACAAAACATTCAACATTACCTCGCCCCCACACCACCACTTCAATATATATCGACTGCTTTACGTCATTGTTTTCCCCTTTTCACAGACGTAATACCAACTAGTTGTCGTAGCCAGTTTCTCCAAAAATTCTTGCAATCGAGAACTAGATCAAGTTTACAATGCTTAGAGAAGGGTGCTACGATGAGGTAAAAGGAAAAGCTAACTTTAAAGATGAGAATAACAACAAGCAACGAGAAGAAATCTGCCAAAAAGCACGTCGAAAAATTAAGATATTGTTTTATTGGCAAACATTTGGACTTGTTCTCGGCCTATCCTCAGTAATTTCTGTGCAAATGCTACAAACAAGCATAAATATCAAAAATCAAGTAGGTAAGAGAAAGATTCAGTTTCAACCAAGAAGATATAAACTTTTTATTGATATTTCGTAATTTGAAAAAGTTTGGAATATAAAAAAAACAACCATCGATTCTGATCGAGAAATGTTTTATCAAGCATGAGTCACACTAATGGATCGCACCGCTATGGCGCGGGCCATTAGGGGCTCATGTATGACAAAAATAAATTTCTGATTGTGAAACGAGGGCTTGGCTCAAGTTGGAGAGCGCTTCGGAAAATTGGAAGCAGATGATTTGACACACCGCTTTTTGTTCTCCCGGCGCCGCGCATGCGTGACCCTTTTTTTCGTTGTGTGATGATAGTTTAGCTTCAAAATTATAAAATAAACACCCTTTAGCATTCTATATATATATATACAGGTTCCATATCCGTAACAGCTGGATTCGTGACGTCGATATTTATTTGTTTGTTTGTCTGCCCAACACTTCTTCATACAATTGGACCTACAGCAAGTCTTATTTTATCGGAAGCATGCTACCTAATTTACTGCCTGTCGAATTTTTATCCAGGTAAGTCCAACCAACTGACATGTCTCATGTTTACATTGACAAAATAGTCGGTAGCGCAAGCATTCCAAATATAAGCACACAAGCCTTTCCCAGACCTATTAGGACAGTCCAGTGAAATACCCAATTGGGTCAATATTGTCAGTCACAGTCACTAACAATTTTGCCGTCAACAATAACTCGCATCCTAGTAGGTTATAAGAAAACTGTCTCTAGCGTTATTGATGTGTTAACCCGCGGGAAATGCTTTTCAATACGGCGCGATTCACCAGTGACTCATACTCACAGGACCCTCTCAAATAATTCTTACTTGATCGAGGAGTATGCTAAAGTTCCGACATTTTGATGCTGCAACTGCCTTGCGCGTTTTTAATCATGCATTTTATACATTTTTGACAACCTTGATAGTACAATCACTTCTAAAATTTATTAATCAAATTTTGTTGGCCGTGTTGAATAATCTAATTTGATTTATTTAAAATAATAGAAAGAAATCATATCCTCCGTTCTTCAATATTCGAAAAATTCTATCCAACTATCTCCACTAATGGCTATTATGTAACTATAAAGTTTATATAATCAATCACCTATCCTTTTTTTAACAGAATTATACGTCCTAGTACCAGGTGCAATTATTTGTGGAATCGGTCGTGCATTGTTCGTCCCTTCATATACCATGTTGATTATAATTCTTGCTTATCACTGTGCTGAAATCAACATATCAAAACCATATAAATATTATTTTGACCAATTTCAAAGTCGCTTTTATTGTCTGAATGAATTTGTGCAGGTATGGTAATTGACCTTACCAAATGTGATACTGAGTCTCTCATTTTGCTGTTGTTGTTAGAATCCCGCTTGGAATCTACACAAACCCATTGGCCCTGGGAATTCATTCAAGCTCGTTATTTATTTATTTTTTGACAAGAGCTTTTAAGCTTGTGTACAATGCCGTTCTTTTAATGGTCTGGTAGAAGTTGTGAAAACCTTCATTTCATTACACGTATACATCAAGTCTTCTCAATAAGAAATTACATTATTTTGCGACGAGTGGTAAATCTCAGCTTACTACTACTGAACTACTGTTAGTACGTGGTTCGGCTGATTACTAGAACCTGTGAATTATTGAATAAAACCGATGTTTGCAGAGTGGTGGAAATAGAGTCCATTACCGTCATTTTCAATCATTTTGTAAGATGTAGGTAAAATTTTAGTGTCAAAACTTTCAAAAAGAAGTATCGAAGCATTACCATTTACAGTTTCATTAATCCACATCAGCACCTCTAAATTGATGAAAGAATTTCTTTGTTTGCAGATAATCGGAAACGGACTTTCTTATGTAATTTTATATAGTACTGTTACCATTCAATCACAAAACAAACACTATGCAGACACGGCAAAGAACTTTACTTCGTTAAATATCACCAAGGACAACAATAAGGTCGTCAACATTTATGAACATTGCGGCGTTAACGACTGTCAAGATATATCAGTCGTGCAAGATAGTATCGACCAATACGTTCCACCTAACAAAGCTAGCTTGTATATTTTTATATCCATGACTGCTATTTTAGCTATATTCGCTATCATGACACACTGGTTTATATATCCTGGGGTTGGACTGTTTGGGAGGAAACTATTAAACATTAAGACCATGGTCGAGGCCGCGATTGGCTCGGATGAGAGCTCGTTATCAAATAAAGATTCCAAAGAGATGGCCTTACTTTTACCCATCACCGGAAGAAGTACTGCTTTTTGGAACGACGCATTTATGGTTAATTCGTTGAAAAATACCGCTAAGCCTAAGAATTCCGACGAGGTTGTTAAAGAACATTATTCAGAACCGTTGAAAATAGGCATTCATGAACCATCAGCGATGCAACCTCAAATAGAAACTTTGGGGGAAGGAGACATGCAATATGTGCAAATGAAACTCGAACAATCAGAAAACGAACGAGAGGTATTGTTAAATAAATATATATATATATAAATGGCAAAATGATGTCATAACTCATTTGGTGCCCATAACATATTCGAGTATCTGCCGTACCCCTCGAAAATTAGAAACCTTCAAACTTAATTGAACTTATATTGTGGAAAGGTGGGAAAATCCCTAAATAAATTTTTGTATAAAATTCTGTTTTACGAAACATCTTGGATATATTACCGTTTAAAATCTGTGTCAATTAATCTTTTCTCTAAAATTCAAACACGCGGACAGGATTTTAATATTTGAGTAGGTGTTCATTCGTCTCTGGCGTATTTTCGGGATGTCTATGGAATCTTGTGATATTTTTTGCAAGATCATAAAAAGCACTTGGATATACCCAAAGTAGGACGATATCAATTTTTTATTTCAATTCGCTTTTATAATAGTAGTATATGCTAGAATATACTCATTAACAAATTGAGTAATCGTCATTTTCATTTTATATTACTTTTGCAAATTTACATTTTATTTTATTTTTTTTATCGAAGGAAGTAGTTTCGGGGTACAAGAAAATGCTGCAGGCCACTTTGATGCTATTCATAACACCTCGGTCTTTGCTTCTCAGTGTTTCTACTCTCCACCATGGGATGATGCTAGGTTTTGTGTTTGCTGATCTCACAAGAGCGTATGCTTCTTGTGTGGCTGGGGTGCAATGCGTAAGTTGATTATTCAGTACATATGTATGACTAGGATCAAGCCATCCCAAGTAGAAAATGTTTAACCAAGCAAGGTCAATCCCGGATCGCGCCGCTGAGGCGCGGTCAACATGTGGTTCATGCTTGTGAAAATAAAATTTTTGATTGGGATTCTTCAGACTGAATAGCTAAATGCTGATTTTTTGGATTTCATATACCTTCAAAATTGTGAGTAAAAGTCTTATAACTTCGTTGTGATTTTACATATATTTTGAAAAGGTTCTTCAATATAAAGGAAAGAATTGGCCGTTTATTTAATTTTTCAATTGATTTATTAAATAAAGAAGATTTGAAAAAATTCGATTCCAATGAATAAGAGTCGATATTCGAGTCGAAAAATAACCTGAAAGTGGCAATCATAAGTAGTCATAGTTCGTAAGTACTCAAGTATGAAGTGCGGCTCATCTCTTTCTAATTCTCCACAAACAAATTTTTGACAGGGATATAATTCTTGAACTTTCAGTGAATCAAACGACTTTGAGAGAAGGTTGTCCCTACAATTTCCAATTGATTATCGACAGTGTTTTTTTTTAATAAAATGCCTTTTCATTATCTCCTAAAAACGCTATAAATTGGGAGGGGGGGGAGTTGCAGTTTTATACTAACGAAATGAAACTTCATCGTTATTCTGCAAAAAACGGCCGCAAAGGCATATCTGAAAACATATTCTGATAATATCATTTTGCATTAAAATGCAGGGTAAAAAGTAGCAGTAAAACGCGTCGACAGTGCGCGAAAAATTAGCGATTTTCATTTACAATTTTGGCCCAATTGTTGCTGATTTATCGGGGCCGAACACCCTAATACTTGATTTATAGGAAAAGAACGAATTGAATTTTAAGAAAAAATTTCTTATTGAAATATCATAACAACATGTATTGAATATTTTTAGGCCGTGGATGCATAAAATTTTATGAAAGTTATGTTCCAAGGTTAAAGAAACTCACATATGATTAATTCTACATAAATTTATATTAACAGACTGGGGCATTTGCAGCAACGTTCGGAGTGGCTGGAATGATATCAGCTTTGGCCTACGGAAAACTAATTTTGTATATGGGACGACATTTGATGTATTGCTTTTCTACTTTACTTGAACTAGCTGTTTATGCAATCTGTTATCTATGGATTCCGACAATGGAAACGATTGGGATTGTTTATGCGGTTTTCATAGGTTTTGGAATCGTGAATGGATTATTTCGTCAAAATATTATAGGTAATTCGTAATTTTTTTGAATGATTGATGCAACTATTTTGGACTGATTCCAAAACATAACATTATCACTCTGTTCTGCTGGACTATTTTTTTTATATCAAAGTCCACTATGAGCAATGTCTGAAGCACAGACTAAAAGGAACCAATCATGGCCGTCTTATATGACAAACATCTACAACAAAATGTAGTACGATCAACAAGGCTCTAATTGAGTGAAAATCACCTAAAACAGTGTAACAAGCGGAGTCTGCGAGTTAGAAGATCCACGGATATATATATATTCATTAAACAGTTGAAATCTATCTTTTCAAGGAAACCGGTAAAATACGCGACATAGATTAATCTTCGTCTTCGCATTGTATTGCGTCGTTTAAACGATAACAGGGCGCGAGTAAATTACCAAAGCACATTGTAATTGTATGCAGGGTTTTTATTTGAAAAAAGGTAAAACGGAACTGACTAAACACTAATATGACAGAGATTGAAATTGCACATCAGAGTAATCAAACACGTGAAATGGAACTGAACGTTTAGCAATGTAATTTACCTTGTATACCGACTCCAGAAATTAGTCCAGTATTCTGTTTTATACAAATTTTGTTTTAGCTGCCTACACAATTCATTTCCCCAAAAGCAAAAGTATAGCTCTGAGTGTGTTCAACGTCTGGATGATGGGAGGTATGGGACTGCAATATGCAATGACGACATTCATGTGTGTGCAAAACAAAATATATACACAAGTCGGCGTGACAATAGCTGGATTACTTTTTTACGGTACGTAATGTTTTTGTAAGACCTATATGGAACAAGGCACTGATGATGTGCGGTTAAGGACATTGTTACTTTTCTGTCCACTTTGCATTTAGCGAATATCTCAAAAATTGAACACAAATTTATCTAAATGTCGGGTTGAGAACACTCAGCGGCCAATTTTTGGCAGTTCTTTATAATTTTTTTGATGTTAGTGACAACGTTGTGCAATGAGCTATGTCATCTGCGCATCAACTGAAGGCGTGCTTACTCCCACTAGCGTATTAAGGGAATGTGGTGCCATGCCACGGCAGACATATATATAGATAATATAATTAGATATACAGAAATGAAAGAATGATTCAGCAATAAGAGCGCCTAGCCAATTGCCTTATAAATATGACCAAACTGTTTTCACTGACCATTATTCATTCACCATACATAAAAAGGATAATCACGTTTTTGTTGAATTTTCAGTTACCGCCGAATTGTTGCGAATGAGAGCGAAGAATATGAAGACTTCTGATGGTACCACTGTGCGACAGACAAAACTTTCTGTAACCTGTTAGCTATTATAATTATTCCTTCGATTTTATTTAATAAAGCTTTAATAAAGCAACAAAACACTTGTATGCAGCGGCTTCATCTGAATGGGATTTGGAAAAAGAACAAGAAAAGTGCAATAGGTGTTGCTATGTATTAATAACACATCAAAATTGTTGTTACAAGGGAAATATATTGAGCTATTCTTTAGAAATTAAACTTGGAGGAAAAGGCTTTTTTTGTGCATTTTGTCACAATCGAGTTTTTTGGAATACAATTGCACATTAGCATTTTTCATGTTACTGGTTTGCTCAGGTGTGCGTTAGTTACCTCGATGCGAATATTCCTTAAATGCAGAAGCTCGGCCCATACGATCGGTTCTCGCAGTATACAAGCATTAACACTCGAGAAGACTTTATAGAACCCTATAAGGTCGGACAATGCTCCTCATTTTCAAAATGCAAAAATGTAGGCTGCGGGCATGGAAGGAGTACATAAAAGGTGTTGGAATTATACACTCGTGAATCGTGGAACATCCAGGCGCTGGCTTTCTGAATGATATGATCCCACTTCAACCGACTGACCTACAGAGCCGTTTCCTCTTATACGCCTTATATGATACGCAGGAAATACTTACAAATAGTCAAGGGATCAAGCAGGAAACCACAGAAGAGTTAGCGCTAAGATAATAACAAAGATTTGTACAAAGATTAGCTCAACATTATCATCGATACATTCTGTAAAACGCATCTAACAGTCGTACTGTTACCAACTCGTACAATACTTAAAACTTATTATTCATTCATAGCGGCAAAATATACAAGATCGGCCAAAATATATTAACATTTCGTATGCTATATCATGGTAGCGTAACTGTAGTGAAAATCGAAGGAAAAATATCAATATGATATGGAAGGCTACAATATATTGGTAAGTTTACAGATGGTGTTGTTACCAATCATTTTTCTTCTTATTATTCCTCAAGTATATTCACGAATATGTTTTTATACGTGCTAACTGCATGTAAGTCAAGCTAAATAGTCCGATGATAATGCATGATAGGGCTACATGATTTTGCCACATGTCCCAATCTGTGATGTTATCAGCGCCGCTACCTACCGCCAAACTCGTGTGAAGAAACTCCTCGCCTTTAACTGTGATGCAAGCCGTGCCGTTGCTGAATGTAGTTGTATTACTGTTTGGTACCGATCCGAAAGAGGTAGAAGGCGTTGCATCAAATGCGGTGACGTTATTACAGGACGAGAATACTCTACCTCGCATTTCATTGATGCTGAGTGCAACCAGACCGTAACGAGCGACGCTGAGATACTTTAACCAGGACAGCCATGGCATGATACTGTCAACGTTTATCAGAAGTCCAGAAAATATAATGGTGAAAATAAATGTTAGAACCATAGCTAGTTGACCAATTGGCTGCTGAAAAGTTGACGAATAAAAGAGACCGATCCCCACCGCGGCGTATCCGGCAAGTAGCACAGTCAGCAAAAATACAAAAAAAGCTGCTGGGTCAGCTTTGAATCCAACCATCCAGTATGTTATAGTGCAGAATATGATTGGTGATATAGTTCTCAATGGAATAAGATCAGCAAGAACTTTCGATCCAAAATAGGCCAAAACAGTGTAGTATCCAGACACATGTTCATGAATGAATATTTCACGTTCCTTGATGAAATTATCGATAACTAATGTCGCACCAAAAAGTAGGTTTGTGGTAATGAAGAACAGAACACCCAAACGATTTTGCACACCTTTGTCCGGACTATCATCGACTTGGAAATACAACAGCCCAAATGCTAAACCTATTAAAACATTTACAATCGTGTTTCCAATGAGAGACTGTGGGTTTCGCACCATATTTTTACCAGTACGGGCAAGAAGCACGCCTAGTTGATGAAACGTACCGGTGGAGTACATTTTCCCCGACATGACTTTGACATTGGCAGAAGCTTCCTCTATTTTATCTAGTTCTTCTTGCATTCCGCAAGTCTTTTCTTGACTACTGTACGCCTTTTTCAACGATTTCGTCAAATCCTTGTTTTCAATTATATCACCGTTTTCGCTGGCAGCAATAGATTTCTTGTGATCCCCGTTCAGGACATCGAGGAAAAAATCAGCAGGGTTGTTGTGCATTTCACAGACGTATCCAAGCATCTCGAAAAAAAGAAGGGCGTCTTGGCTATTACCGTGATATACCAAGTTACCTCTGGACAGAAGTGTAAGAGAATCAAATAACTTGTATATGCTGTAACGTGGTTGGTGAATAGAACACACAATTGTATGTCCTTGCGTGCCAAGTTGCTTGAGTAGCGTCATTACTGACCATGCTGTTGCTGAATCTAAGCCAGTAGTTGGTTCGTCAAGGAAAAGAATTTTTGGTTCCAAAATAAGTTCTAAAGCAATTGAAGTTCTCTTCTTCTCACCTCCAGAAATACCGCGGATGATGTCATTTCCAATCCTTGTATCGGCACAAGATGTAAGGCCAAGATCTTGTATGATTTTATCAATCTTTTTCTTTTTTTCTGCACGAGGGATTGATGTCGGCACTCTTAGATTTGCACAAAACCATAAAGATTCGCGAACCGAAACGGTAGCAACCATTAAATCATTCTGAGTGACGTAACCGCTGTGGTATTGAAAATTTCGGGGAATAGGTTGTCCATCCAACAATACTTTCCCTTCACACCATGATGGATCCTTTCGATTCGCTAATACATCCAACAAGGATGATTTTCCACTTCCTGTTGAGCCCATGATTGCATTGAGGCCAGGTCGCATGATTCCACTAATATCGTCAAGGATGATCTTTTTATCAGCTACGCGACATGATCCGCAACAAGTTTTTCGCAAATCCACTGTGTATTTGATGTGGTGGAAACTCATTACAGACCCTTTTGTTTGAGTTTCTGCCTTGGCGCGTGGTTCGTTCGATTCAACAGCTGCAACATTTTCAATGACAACACCAGTGATATTGCTGGTCTCCTCGGGTACTTCAATAATTTCAGACATACCAACTTGATACAACGATAATCGTAAGCAAAATTAACTGAATAAAAATAAAATTGTATTTAGATAGTTAATGAAAAAACACGAAAAATTATTGCTCCAGTGCTCTATTAATCATCGATTCCAAGGGATTCACTAGGCGATATAAGGCGCTTGTTGACAAAACTAGAAGGACCATTTGAGTGAGGCTAAGTGTATTCAACATCAGTCTACTACAGGTGAATGTGATTAGTTTAGTTGGAAAAGCATGTGCGTTTCAGTTATGTCTAACCTCCAGCACTATCAAACCTGCGAATTCTAGATTTTTACGAAGTGGTGACAGCCCCAGATCCCCGAAGATTTCGAATTTTATGCAAAGAAAAAACTTCAAAACTGGTAAAATAGCATGCAACGTAAAAGTTGGGAATATATTATCACCATTTCACTGCAAGATGAATCAATTCAAGAATGTTCGGAAAACGCAATCTCTTTGATCAGAATTTGGAAAACAGAAACGGCATTCGAAGAAGGACATCTTTATTGCCCACATAACTCTGGGTCAGTACTCGAAATCCGCCCGTTACCAATATTAAAAGGAGGCGTTTGAACCGACACAACGTCAGTCCGCAAAAGGTCCTTAACATAAAATTTTTAAAAATATTTGCAACAAACAACACATCAAACCCTATAAATATGTAAACAAAACAAACTACGATAAAAATTCTTCCAGGCTTTGATCAGACTTACTTTGTACAAGGGAGTTTTGATATTGCCCAATCATTTCCAAGCACTAGTACTTTATTCCGCTAGCTATGTCCATGTTGACACCGTAACCTTTTCTAAGCTAAATGTTTTAGAACTCTAGCTTACTCTGCTCACTTACTTGGCGCCAAACAAAATCTTAATTCCTGTAATGAACGCATTAAACAGAGCCGTACCTTAGTGTTTGGCCTAGATCGCGCAAATGCATCTTTTGACTCGTGATAGAAAAAAATGTACGTATGTATGTATGCAAGTCGCAAGCAACTCGCAAAAAACATCTCACAACGTCACTAATTGAACAGCTAATACTATTTGTGCGTAAAAACTCTGCGATAATTAAAGGATGACTAAAAATGTTGAGTGGAAATAACAAAACAATTAATTGATGGAAACTGTAATTTATTGTAGCATCGCAACTGTGCGATGATTTGGCACGCTTTTTTCCCAACCAAGTGAGAAAACTGTTTAATTACCATTTGTTAAACGTGGACTGCTGATTTATCGCACAACACAGGCGCGGTCCAGCCGTGGTTCACGCTCAAAAAAATAAAATTTTCGATTAAGAAGCAAAAGAATTTGAGCAAAAAACCTGTTTTTCCAAAATTTGTTGTTATATGCACAATTCTTTACATACATGTGGCTTCAATAATTATTGCGCACTGTATTACTCATTGTTATCAGCATGCCCTGTTATTTTATTTTTAACTTATTTTCGCATTTTTAACCATTCCGGTGGTATAGAAAAAGGCGAAAACATATCAGCCCATTAGCAACTCCTCTTCTAGCCTATTTTCGTGGCGTTTTAACATTATTGAAAGTTTATCATGTATGCACCGCCTGGACGGCGTAATTCATCCATAATCTATTTAAATTTCATACAGCAAATTAGGGCAATTTTCGATTGGGTAGCTTGTGATTTTTTATTCGGAGATTTAAATCCACGCAATGCGTTTTTGTTGACAAGTGTTGGTTGTGATATTTGAAAGAAAGCTAGCGATATCCGTAAAGTATTCATTTTCGGCGCGAAGATATACATACTGACCTTGCACTTTTGGAATGAACTTATTAAATAGATTATTTCATGCTAGCGCAATCAATATTGCTTTATTTTAACCAGTTTATCATTTTTGTCACCAACTTAACCTCGAATCTTCAGCAACGACCAAGTTTTTCAAAATCAAAAATCTCTAATCTTCATCAAAAGTAAACAACACATCACCTTAGGCGGTATTCTTATAATAATAAGTGGACTTCGGAATTTGAAGAAAATTCCACCTCACATGTTTGTATTATGACTGTTCGTTACTAAATTCTGTAGCCAGATTGGTAATTAGAATTGCAATTGTAATGTTTACCTACCACTCTATAGCTGTTACATATTTAGATCAATGATTACACTACACTCAATACTACAATACATAGATATATCCTTTATGAAAATAAAATACACTTGGTACTACTCATCTAATAACTAAGTCAAGTCAGACTCTCTCGAAATGAAGGATTCGCATAGAACGAACAACACAACGATCAGTATTTCCGGTATATGCAATGCCGTTTAACGATTGCCCGAAAGTGGTTTTCTTGCTACAGCGGTAACGAAACAGTTGGATTATTTGGTCGGCTCTGACCTATTACCCATTTTGCTCACAAACATTTTCTTTCTATACGTTGCACGCAAGTTGAATAATTCCCAACTTTGGTATTTTATGCTTCAAGGCTGCTCTACACGCTTGCGTAGTTTGAATGTTTTTTTCAACGTTGACTTTTGCCCGAAATAATGCAACACAAAATTGAATTAAAACAGGCATAAAATACGTGCAACCAAACCAAGCGCGCACTTCGTTTGTTTTTTTTTTCATTTTATTGCCAGAGACTTGACTGGCTTCTGAAATATTTGCAGCATGTCATTGAAATTTTACTTTGAGCGAAATTGTTTTCAAAGTTCATCAGCTATTCTATGTTTTCGACATTCATAAATTTCTTAAATTAGAATCAATTGGTAAGGGATTCAAAAAGTAATATCTAGGCCTATTTTTCGAGCATGAGACACGGACGCACAGCGCCTTCTCGGTGCGATCCATCAAGTTTAATAAAATCATGTGCGCCCTAATATGTGGGGTGATTCTTTTGAAAAAAGTTGTTGTCGGGATCCACGAAAAGTTTTATTTCCTATCACCCGAAATTTTAGTCGGTGCTTCAGGAGGCTTTTTAAAATATCTCGGGGTCTCCATAATTCTTAATGAAACAAATTCTATTTATCTAAGTATGACCCTTGGATGTATTGCATACAAATGTTTTCAGAAGTTTTTTCAGTTAAATGCGTGGTAATATTTATTTCAAACACGATTGGACGTTTCCTGGGACATTTAAGCTATCTGTTTCATTTCTGCAGATGTCTATTTATGCCTTGAAATAAACTTTGTAAAATGGACATTGAATAACAACAAAAATACTACAAGTAAAACCCAGTCGCAAAACTTAAGGGCAATTATACTTCGTTAAGCATACATTACGGATCAATCGTTCCGCTCGGGTGCGGTCTACCTGTGATCCATGCTTGACAGATTATATTTTTTGAATGGTATACTTCGTGACAATTACTGGATAGTACTATCATATAAACTAGGCAAAAACTTAATGCCTGATTTTGGGACATGCTAAATATATTCGAGTTTGTACCGTATGGAATTTCAATTTCTCCGAGTACATAGTCAAATGTTAGGTTAACTTACCTAGTAAATTCACTGGGGTTAAATTTTGAATGCGAAGCCAGTGAAGGTTAACTAGAAGTAAATCAAATATCCGAAAAACTATTTTTGAAAAGAAACTCAGGGAATTTCTTCCACTACGCAAAACTCCTACCTACACTTCAAACTGCCAACACTTCTAATCACATCATTTCTTCGATTTTTCTTTTTTACTCTGACATTTATATCGACGTCATTTTGATGTGTTATTGATTGAGTTTCTTTATTCGTTTGATTTATTTATACTTATCTAAAATAGCTTTGTAACTTACGTAAAAACTTTTTTTGCGATTGGACCGTCACAGTACAGTGCTGCTTAAAAAGTTGTGCCAATTTGGGTAACATTTGTACATACAAACAACATTTTTTATTTCAATCAAATCAGTTTATCCTGTGCACACGTTTTTGATAAGCGTGAACTGAAGGCACAATCCATATGTGGCTCACGCTTGACAAAACAATATTTCTGATTCGGTTATTAATTTTTATGTAACCATATTTTGTGAGAAAATTGTAATAAGAAAATTAAATTTGTCAACTTTGATTCACTGATGGACCGCGCTTTGGCAACACGAGTAACACATACTCAACAAATAATGATTAGACGAAGGATTTCTCGCTGGTGCATGCACCGTTTGGATGCAATCTATCCAGTCTTATGTTTGACTGAACGAAAAATCTGCACCGTTGAAGCGTACTCTTTACCCTTATTTTCAAGTAAATCAAATCGATTTTTTAAATGCTCCCTGATAACTAAAATGGTAGTCATTCTTGCATGCAATTCGCATGATTTGCCACGTAACCTAATATGACGTATACATTGTTTGTTATTTTTCTTAACTTTGACCAAATCGTTATTATTCCGGTTTAAATGAGTGGAGTCATTGAAGGCGCCTTTTGCTGTAATAAATTGATATAAATGTATACTGTAACAAAAAAATGCAACAAAATCACTGGTCTTTGACTGTAATTTTACTTGGTGGTATAGAACAAAATTCAAAATTGACTTTTATGGTCAAATTTGTGATGTTGATCAAATGCACCGCGAATGTGCGGTCCATCAACCGCCCAAAATTGACATAAATTTCGTTAACATGGCGTTTTTCAATTTTAGAAACATACAATTACCGCAAATGACCAGTAAATTTACTGTACTTTTGTCACAGTGTACCGATTTTCGGAATCGATATATAAGTTTTTGTTGGGTACTGGTGTCGGTCAAAAATTGGCTTCCCTTTAATATATTTTACAACATATGTTGACCTATTTTTGTGTATAATCTATCTTGAAAAGTTTGCTTTCTAGAAAGATTATTACCGGCGACAGGATCGAGCTACGTCAACTCTAGGACATTTTTCGAAATTGCAATTAGCAAAATGAATCATCAAGTCGAAATCTCGACAAAATCAACTTAAAGAAGAGCAAAGACTTTTATTTGACAATTATTTGACAAATTCAATCGTAATTTATTTTCAGAAATCGTAGTTTTTCAAATCAGTGTTAGCAGTTTCAGCAGTTTTACTAATCTGTATAAGCAGAATCATTTAGCACAATATCTGATATTTATTTTCTAAATTTCGAGGAATTTTCGATTTCTCCACGTTCGAGAAAAACTTATTGAATACCTCAACCATCACGTTTCTACCGATCAGCACATTCCACTCAAACAACCATAAGTTTCTAAATTGATTCTTATCGCTTTCTTCCATCCTGCGGTTTTCGTTAAGTACAGCGCGCCCTGAATGCAGAATGCAGTATATTCATACTATTTAATTACTGCAAACTCGTCCACCATATCCGCACCTTGGGAAAAAAGCTGCATAAGGTGAAATTTTTATAGGCCATATAGATTTAATCCATTAGCATTATTACCAATTACCAATAACCTTTTTTTCGAAAAGCAGCTTACGTTAGTTGGAGTTTATCTCACACATGATACTCCCCACACAGCAAATGAACGCAATCTCAAATTTAATTTATCCACGTCCTCGCGATCTGATCAATTCCTAACACGGGAAGATCGTCTTTTTTATTCAATTACTCCTCGGCGATCGCGAACTTGGAAAGAAACATTAGAACGGTTCGGCGCGATAATCGCTAACCAACTTCCTAACATTGAAAGGGTTAATAGTTCAGTCGAGGATAAACGATGGAGGCATTCTCATGACACGTAAGCTTCGGCATCACACAAACCCCTGCATGTTGTAGGATAGTCCAGCGCCCTAACTTTAACTGCAGATTTTTTTTCACACGCCTTGCATTTGTTTACTTGCTTAAATTGTGCTATACTCAAATAATCTTTTTTCAGGAAAGCCCGCCGGTAAGCTCATTCAACTTGCGCGGCTTCCATTTTCGTCATCCGGGTTTGCGCTGGAGATCATCCCGTTTTTGAAATATTTGCCACCTGTCACCCGACAGATATTTTTCCATTATGACAATTCATATTTGTTGGGTCACGTATTTTCAATAGTCAATCTTTGAACCAACCAATCTTTTAAAAAACTTTTAATATTATTTTTAAAAACTGCCTTGTACTGACAGACTGCGGTGCGTTTTGATCATCTTTAATCTATTTTTCGTGTCCTAGAATGGCCATGCACCCACATGTGAATGCGCTTTTATGTCAATTAAATTACATTTTTTTACTATCAGTCTTAATTCTGCCACACAGAAAAAATATAACACGGATTTTTTCATTGCCTCATCTCTTTATTGTTATTTTCATTTGATATTTTTCAAATCATCGAAACCCCTGCTGGTTACCATCATTTTCCTCAGCAATTTGATACATTTTTTCAATTTAAATGTCATTTTTAATTCGACAAAATTCACATACCATCTAAATCTCATAGTAAATTGCTTTATTTTATTCTGACCCAATGGGTATTCACATTCGGCCGCCAACATTATGTAGCGTGTGAAACTACACAATACCTGCCAACCTGCCAAATCAACAACATTTCCTTCTTTTTTACCAGAGTAGTCACCCTATGATTGGCTTGGTAGCGGCAACGGCCGCTTTGTTGTGTTTTTCCGCCACTTCTCGACTTTGCATTTCTTGAAATAAGAGACTGTTTTTTCCTCGAGTTGTCACAGCTTCAAAAGGGCCACAGTCAAAGGTGGTATATCACGTAATGACTGCACCTTCAGGAATCAGATACCATCTCATAACTTCAATAACTAAGGGGTAACCAATCACACGCCAGCCTAGGCATTGATTTCAAGGATTTAAACAAGCATTCCTCAACATTCTCATTAATACTTAGTGTATTCCATATAACGCGCCATACAAGCTTGAATCTCAAGAGTCTTGCTACCGGCTGATGCAACGCGTTATAAAACATCATTCAATCAATGCAATTAAGTACAAGATCGAAACAAATATATTGACATTTGAAATGTAACTGTAGAACAATTCAAAGAAAAGGTATTAATGTAATGTGAAAGTTCAGCACGTTCCAAATAATGTGGCCACCAATCGTATTATGCATTTAATATTCCACAGTTAGATTTACGAATATGTAAGTAAACTGCATGCAAGTAAAGCTTTATAGTCCAATAATAAAGCACAATATGGCTACATTTGTCCCACGGACAAATTTTTGATGCTACCTATGGCCAAATTCGCGTAAACAAAAATGTTCGCTTTCAATGCGATGCAAACCGTGCCACCGATCGAAAAGAGGTGGAAGGAGTCTCATCAAATGAGGTGAGGTCACTAATATTCGCAAACACTGGATAGATTTTTTCTCGTTTTCAAAAACGGAGCAGACGGCCAGTCGTTGATCCCAGTGTGAAAGCCATTTTGTCCACAGATACAACCCAACGTTGTCTTTACGCCTGTGCGTCTCATGAAGTATTTTAAATGGTACAGTCGAATGGACACTTAAAATGTATGTTGCGATCCCATATGTATTATATTTCGTTACAATATGTATACAGACTATATTACGAACGTAAAGTAGCCTATTGCCTGATCCAACCAAGGGCTTCAGGGTCAAAACTCCTATCTACTGTCTAATAAATTAATAATACAACAACGTACTTGCGGGCTAAATAGTTTTTTTTTGTAGGTACTTGTCGAACTGGCCTAACGTATTTCGTACTTGTCGTAAGAGGAGCCTAAAAACAAGCGGTAGTTGAATATTCTGTCACCCAGAGCTGATACCATTCACTGTATAATAGTTCAGGTCTGCAGTGACGGCGAAACGTCTCAAATCTTGGGGAATAACCAATACATATGGCCAATATAATTTTAGGTGGAAAATTGGAAAAGAAACACCAAATTAAGATGTTCTACATATGAATTCCAAGTTTTATGCTAAACAAATTATTTCTGTTTGAGCGACTGGTGAACGGTTGCTGTAAAGAACTTGTAAAGGGGTGATAAAAATGCCTCGCAAATAATATATATGATTTTTATTTTTTTATAGCCGCTTCTTGGAGTGGATCACCCTGCCCAAAGCGCTTTACCAGCGGCCACCTATAGATGGACAGGAAAGCCTACCCAAGTTATAGCACCCTGGGTTGAGTGGTAGGGATGGATTAACGAGCCGGTCTCGAACCCGAGATCTTCGACCTGCGATACCAACATGTTTAGCCACTAAGCCAACGCGCCCACAATTAAGCAGGGATAGTGAAGCTGCACCGTATCTTGACATGTTCACTAACACAGTCTAGGTTCAATTTTTTTCAGTTAGCATGTTATGGTCCATTGAGGTGGTCACGGTATTTCACACGTGTGGTATTGCTCCCAGATAGAATTACCCCAGACTTCCTCACACGGGATTGTCCCCACACAGGAGAGCTGCCGCAGAGGTTGTTTGCCCCAGACGGAATTGCCCCTCAAGCGGGATTGTTCTCTGTCGGAGTTGCCCCCATGCAAAATTACTCTCACACGGAATTCTCCCTATATTCCATTGGCCTGACCCCATGCTTATTCCCCCGATGCGATTTTGTCCCCACAAGCTTTGCTCAGCACTACTTGCGTAGCGCAAACATAAAACGAATACCCGTATCTAGAGTTTTTTGAACCCTGATATGTACACTGAGAGGCCATGTCAAATTATTCGCAAATAATCTAAATGGTATGCACTATGTTCAAAACTGCAATGCTGTCCAATTCTGCCGGGGTACAATCCCTCGCAGGAGCATTTTTAAGTAAATCCTTCATAAAGGCAATCCCCCGTGTGGGACACTTCATCGTGGGGCCAATCCCGCGTGTGAGCAGTCGCAATGTGTCCTGTACCAGACATGGTCAATATCACATAGAGCCCATACTGTGCGGAAACAATTCCATGTCGGGTTCATTTTTTTCGAGCGCAATTTGGTATAAGGGAATTTGCGCGGTATCGACACAATTCCGCAATTTGTTGGGGAGAAATCTCGGGGAGACCATCACGAGTATGGACAATCTTTCGTAATGACAATCCCTAGCGGGGGAGGGCAAAACGACATGCTAATTTCGTGTCCATGCAATGGGCTCAATGTCACTCCCGTTAAGTGTCAGTTCTTTCTTTATGATGAAGCATTTCCATGTGGGAGCAATACCATGCAGTTAATATCGCGTGAGAGCAATTTAGCGTGAGTATAGAGAAAATTAAACTTCAGTACAATCATAGATGTTGATAATAATCCCCCGTAAGGACGATACCAATCTCGCGCAGGAGCAATGGCTGTGTGGTCAATTTCGCGTGAAGGCAAACCCGTGTTGAGGTCACCCGGGTTGGGGCCCATTTCCATTCTATGTTAGGGGTCCGGCAATATTCCGTCTTGGGTAATCCCCTGTGTGGACGCTTGCATCAGACGTAATAAATACTTTGTGGGGACAATGTCGCGTGATGACAATACTACATGTGTGCAACTCTGCGGTGTAAATCCGTAGAAGCAGTATTTTCTGATCGAATTGCCGAATATTCTCAATATTATATGAATATTATTTATTATATGGATAACCAACTGACCACATTATGACGTCATATTCAGGCAAGATATCTTCTTTCTTCTTTTCTGCATTTCTTACAATTTTTTTATTCACAATCCATCTGCAAAGCACGCAGACAAACGTATATACGCAGTGAGTACGGGATGTGGTTCGAAGTATTTCTAAAATACACAAAAAAATTTGGTCACACTGTAATCGCTGAACTTAGACGTCGAGTGTTGTGCCTAAAGTGACGAATAAATTACAAAATATTATTCTGTCATAATTAATGGTAAAGATAAACAATACCTAATACTTATATGAAGCGATTACAGTTGTGAAACACATTCTAATCTAAAAATAAAGTTTCAAATAACTTTTGAATTTTCAGGTTTTTTAGTAGTATATATATATATTTACCGTTGTCGGAAATATGTATACAAATTAAATAATAAACACTTAATATTTTAGATGATCGCAATCAAATTGACCGGTGTGACCATGGGTACGTAGGGGTAGTTATTTACCGCACTAAAAATAGTTTACTAATCTTCACAACTCTGATGTTCAAAGTGTTGCCAAAAAATTAACATCTTTCTGTGTACCTAACCTGAGCAAATTTTATTAAACAAAATTTTCAGAGAGCGTGATAACTTTGAAAACATTCCATACTTGTTAGACTGTGAGCTCAGAGACAAGAGATATTTTTGCAGAGATGCAGTGTACATCATGCATTTTAACTAGCTTTTGAATGTTCTACAAACTAAGTAAATATATCACAAGATAAGAAAATTAGGGGTTCTAAATTCACAAACGCCTACAAGAGACATTAGTAGTAGCCGTAAGAAGTGATTGAATCAAATTAACCCTTCACAGCAAATGCTCAAAGTGAGTGTCACAAGTTGGCACAAAATATGAGGACATGAGACATTTGTTAATCTCGAAAGTTTATAATATGTTTAAAGTTCGAGGGCAGAGTCGAATGAATAGATCAAGTGAATCACTTATCGATAGTTTGAGGCCATAATAGTGGCACGTTATATGACTCATATACGTTTTATTGGTGCAAAACATCGCTATTGACATGATTTGCGCGCAAGTAAAATTTTCGATACGTTTATTCGGAACAATTCAGTTGCAAACATTCTATTTTATTATGTCGTAAATTAACCATATGAGACTGAATATTCATAAATTAATAACTGATTTCTATATTTTTATTTGCAATAAAACTACTAGGGAGTATTATCATTTTTAGCCTAAATGTCGTTCCCGTTTGTTCCAAATCGGAAAGTTCATTTTTTGAACATGGGTCACAGCGTTTAGTCGACGTTATCCATGTTTCTGGCTGGGTTTAATACAGGGAGCTGATATTTACGGGGAGCTTTGAGCAATGTGATTCTAACTAATTTGATCCAACACAATATTGGTGTAAACAGTTTCATCTCGTTTTGTCCAGTCTTGTGCTTTGTGTTTAACGAGTTCCACAAATTTCAATCAAACCAAAGCCGTGTTTTGTAATTTTGTTTATATTACGAAAATCATGTTTAAGGTCATATGGTCAAGATTTGTGTTTGAAAACATTGAATCTCACGAAATTATCCGAAAATCTGTACCTTTGGGCGACGGACACGCATGTTGATAAAACAAATCGGTATTATTCAGAAATATATTTACATTTCAATTAAAATTCTTGCGATCGTAATCATTTTTCACAAGCGTTCCAATATTTTCATAATTAAAAGATTTTTGTGAAAATATTTTCATTTTATAAAGCCTGTAATTTTCTAAAACCTTGTTTAGGTTTAGTAATAGAAATAATTGATCGAAAAAAGGATCTACTCCGACAGTTGCTGGATACTACATCTTTTAGTCGCTCTTTGCAATTATGTGACCGTTAGATGGTTCCTTATAAACACTGCTTTCGACCTTTCTCAGAGTGAATTTCAATGTAAAAAACTAAAAAAATCAGATTTGGTCATACAAGCACTGATAGATGTCCATGTCGGAGTATATTTCCTAAAAAATACATAAGCTATGATAAAAGTATGGTAAATTTAATGACAATTTGGTTAGTCATCGGAATATGTTTAAAATTAGAAATTTTCTTTTTAATGAAATTTATGCCCAATATTGGATGTTGATGGAGCGCGTCATAGACGACGTGTTTCATCAACATGAAATCCATGATTGGCAGTCGATTCTATGGTTTAGTACAAAACATCACAGTCAGGTTAAGCGAAAACCTCCATCCACGACTTGGAACTGGTAAGAGATTTCGTGGTTCTTTCAAAAGGATGAGCCTTGTTCTTGGCTTTCCTCCCCGCCGGATATAAATGATATCTGATCTTTTATTGCCAACTTCTTAGCTCTTACTGGACGAGCAATGAAGAAAGCAGTTATTATAAACTTGGATTGATTAATTCGATAATAACATAATATCAGATTTACCAAACCAATTAGTTATTTTGATTGGCCCTTTTTGATCGACCAATGAACCATACGTAACAAAGCAGAAGAAATAGTCATGCCAGGTTTATTACTATATTTATACATCGAACTTGAACCTTTATTATTACCTTTTTAATTGATTTCATGAAATTCGTTACATAATTATAATTATTGTTATTACATAAGGAAAATGGAAATCTTAGAATTGATTTATATTTTTGAAAAGTATTTTTTCAAGTATGTTAATTTTTGGGATAGGACGCTATCCTGACCAGTTGCCAATGTTTTGCAGAAGTACAATGTTTTTAATATTTATTTGCAGTATTTGTATATCATCACAATTTGAAACTGCCTTCTTGATGATATTTATACCAGTTAAGCTCTTAAGTAAGTACGGGTTCCAGCGTAGTTCTAACGTATTTCCTGCGTGTCGTAAGTGGCGTCTAAAAGGTGACAAAAAAATGGTAGATAGTTCCATTATCGCCCAGGGCAAATACTATTCCCTGCACTTTACCATAGCAGTTCAGTTTCGTTTAAAATGCTTTCGACTAGAGTGCTGGTACTACATCATCTCACAGCTCTTTGCTATTAAGTGACCGTTAGGTGTTTACTTTTAGGCACTGCTTCCAGCCTTGTCTTGAGCGAATTTTTATAAAAAAAAGTATGGACTATTGATGGAACGCATCTGGTTATTGCGTTCGATCAACAACCCATATTTGACAAAAAGAAATCGATTTTATGATTATATTATAATATAGTCAAGTTATATTCATTGTCAAATAGTAACTATTTCAATGCGTTTTTGTCATCGTAAAAGAGTTCAGTAACGAGTAAATATATTAAGCATGGGTCGCAAATGGCCCGCACTTTGAAGACAAAATCAAGGACAAGGATACGAGAAAAACCTGGACGAAAAATATTTTATTGTATTCACGAGACGGCAAATTCTCACGAAAACCGTATACTTATATGACAATTATACTCGTGAGAGCGATAATTTTGTGAACATATCAATTCAGGATTAAGGTAATTACGACAAAAACTAGAAAATCGGTTCGATGATCGATGAACTTTGGCTTCGTTGTTTGAAGTTCGTTGTGAAATTGTAGCGCAAACGCATTCATATTCCAACTGCTTACGTGATTGCGCGTCTGCTTTAAAATGAGTCCCATTTTCTATAGAGTCGAACTATCCCACCAGATATTCAAAATGATTTGCTATAAAAACGACATTTGGCAAATAAACAAAAACACAAAAACATTTTAGACTTCAATTGAATAGAAAAAGTGATGTTTTTTCGTTCTCAAGATTTTTCGTTTTGAACAATAAATGAATAACAAATTCTCTCTTCGAATATCTCTTTATTTTAATAATTGATTGATTTGTTTGCGAGGTAAACAAGGGTAAAGTCGCTAAATAATCGAATGAAAAATGTTTCCAACATCATACTAAACCGAAACTTGAACTAAACCAATCAGAAATATTTTAACGAAACATGCTTTGTCAAGTATGAGTCACGAATGGACCGCGACGGTGAGTCGCGGTCTATCAGTGATGTTTGCTTGACAAAGTATGTTTTTTTAAAATATTTGAGCTTAGATAAGTTCAAGTTTCAGTTTAGTATGGTGTTGGTTTAATTGAATTCACTTTAATTATTTCACAAAGGTATGAATTAGCCCAAAATGTACGGAAAGCTTTTTGAAAAACATTAAACCGTATACTTCTGTTTTGAAACGACCGTGTCGAAGTAATATTTTGCGGTAGCTCTAATCTTTTTCTTTTTTTGTTTAAACAGTGATTGACTCAATTTTAAATAGAAATAAATTGCCTCCCGGCGACTTTAAAATGAGTCCGACATCCATGGTTGCTAAAAATCTGTTAGATTTTCTAAAGTTTATATTTAATTGAACAGTTTATGAATTTGGGAACAACGATGGGAAGATGTAGTAGAAGTAATTAGTCTTTTAGATAATTGCTTGATATTATATAAAGGGAAAATAAAATTCATACCAATAATTGAGTTTTGATTTAGGTTGAAGAATGAATGAAAAGTAATGCCAATATAAATAAAGGTAAAGCTGCAGAATATCCCTTATAATCAAATTTCGATATGTGCTTTTTCAATCAGATTATACAAATAATTATTAATAATATTTGTTTATTTATTTATTTATTTACAGAGTATTATTTAACAGAATGAGTTGTTCAAACAATGCAACTGGAGTCAACAACACAATTTCATATGGTGGTACTTTTCCTTGGGACTTCTACGCGAACTTATTTTACTCTGTGTTAATTGTCTATATTTCAGTATGTCAAATAATTGTTTTCTTCGTCAAACGGTTATACAGATTTGGCGTAAAAGGAGAAGGCGGAGTTTCACTGGCATCAAATTTACCGTTTTATATGAACACAACGTTTATTATTACCGGATTTATTGCTATATCGAAAATGGGAATCACAATGTCAAAGTATTTTGCACCACACACTCCTGTTGTATACACTGTTAATATATTAATGAGCGAGTATTCATTTATAACTGTTTATCTCATTTTGTGGCTCCGACAAACAATGTTTAACAACGAATCGACTTTGGAACATCTTTCATCAAAATCAGCAAGAATTTTCAGCTCTTTTCAAGGATATTTTCTCCTGATTGGCAGTACTCTTTTAGCGATAGCAATCGGATACCAAGGAATAAAAAACAACGCTCTTAGCCTAAAATGCTTGTCAATATGGATATTGGCAGCATTTTTGCTATTACAAATCGAAACACAGATTGCAGTGTTTACCCTGTTTTTGATCCCGATGATTCGGCATAAAAGAAGTATGAAGAAAATCACACGAAATTTGCCTCCTAAAAAACTTATAAAACTCATGAAAAGGACGGTCTTCGTAACAATAATAGCTGTGATATCAGACACTACCACATTTGTCGTGTTTTTCCTTGTCGGTGAAGTAACTTTGTACAATCTCAACGTTCTAATAAACATGATATGCGTTATTTTTTGTTTCCTGGATTGGAAAGACCGATTGTTCCCTTGGATTTTGCTATTTGAAACTAAACCAAAGAAGAAATTTGGTAGTGGCAGTGAGCAAAGTACAAGTCATAAAGGATCACATCAAGGAAGAATTTCTGTCCTTTCTGTGCGATAAAAAACAAAAACACAGCATGCAATCGGGAATTCGTGAAATCGTGTTTAAAGTTACATTTTTCATCTTAAACTGATTTTTTTGTGTACCATTGTCGACAATAATTCAATCTGAAAAGCTTCACAAAAAGTTGTTTTGTCGCATATAGATCATACACGATCCATGCTCGAAAAATAAAAGTTTTATTTCGGAGTTCTTCGGAGCAATATTTAGCATTCCATAGATAAGAAATATAATCACAACTTTCCGAGCAGCCTCTTCATTATATTTTATATCCCATTCAATATTCGTATTTGCAGAATATTGATATGAACTCAGGAGTACGAGACCCAAATAAAAAAAAAATGATCGTAAATGGATCACTGCGCCACCTCCCTACGATAAACTCTGGTTGGGTGAAAAGTAAAAATAGACAATATTTTTTTTCTCTTCTTTATTCACTGTGTATACTAATATATGTAATAATAATAATATTTCATTAACAAGTACGAACTAGTTGATCAGAAGTTGGAGGGGGTGACCGTTTTTCAAAAAGACCACGCATCTAATTTAACAGCTTATGGATGGCTGTTATAGGATAGGTTTCATATTTATCCCGCAGAAGACGAACGCCGAGAGGCGAACCACGACATCTCGTACGGATACCACCAGTTCGGAATCAGGGGTGAAGGTTTTTAGCTCATCGTATTTTCTCATTTAATTATGTATGGACATGGTTGGCTGAAGAAGCCGTAAGAAGCGCTTACGTAAACCAACGCGCGCCGACGAGGCGTCCAGCAAGCCTCTCGCGTATAATCACCTCTTGCGGGATTCGAAGCCAGGAGGTCAGTGATGCGTAGCTCGAGGCGTATTCCCAACGCTTTACCGATTGAGCTGACTGGGCACCCGATATTCGCCAGGAATCATTATTTGCACCTTAATTGCCCTCCGACGAAAAGCTTCCAACTTGATTATTCGAAATGATTTGTTTATAATCGAACTTGCGCATTTCTAAATTGTTTATTTGGCGTCGTGAACGTATTGGTAAAAGACGCCACGATACTGAAAGAATTCGCCACGTTAAATCTTCATCCCGTTAGTTTGCTTTTGTGTTCCATCCATCGACATTGTCTAGTACATCTGTGAAATGCCTTTCAAGAAAATTCGAAGTAATACTTTTCTTAATCAGAACTGCTCACTGTCTGTTACGTCACCATCTTCATAAAATTAGTTGTTGTGAAAATGGACTATCCCCCGATTGCAGAACCGAAGAAACATTAGCCCACTTTATCCCTTTTGTACAAAACAGAACAGAAATAGGATTATTGTATGCGAGTCCACATTGGGATGGGCGGGAGTTTGGTTTAAAGCCGGATCGATTGTTGCTCTGACCCAGTTCGGGGTCGCCCTCTGAATTATATTTGTGTTAAAACAAGGTGATAGCCCTGTGAATTCCGGTACTAAGTCCATTGCACATCTTATATTATCGACTGTTTACAATTTTGTGGCAGACCTCAGCACCTTTGCCGTGTTTAACTGTTCTAAATGAGAAGTTTAAACTAGTTTTTTTTCTGGATAAATTGTGAAGGAAGTACTGCTGCTTCTATCATTGCCTCAGGATGCACGTGACATCATAAGCAGTGGCGAGCGAACTATCTTGATGATTCAACTGCTTTACGATTATTGGCGTCAGCACTAAGGCAATTTTCATTCTTCATTCATGCACCACCCCTCCGCCTTCGCCTCCGCAGTTTTCTATTTCTGTCTATTTATCTACGTTTTAACTTTTATTACAATGTGTGTGTTGTGAGTTCTCTAAAGTTTTTTTTAGTAAGCAAACACGTGTTACTCTCTTTGAATCTTTATTATTAAACTTATTTACTGGCCCGTCTTAAACTTCACTTTGTTTTAGGTTTTGCTTTGTCGATAACTTTGTAATATATCTATTTATATCACCTTTTGTGTCAAAATCATATGTCTAACCGCAGAAATGGATTGCAAATTTTTTTCAGGGGTGCAAAATTTTTTCTGACTGAGTTTTTGCTTTTTTACGGTTGAATTAGTAATCATTGCTCGTTTCATCACTCTCCCGCTGTTTAATGGCCCATACTTAACTGGCCTAACTGAAGCATTCGTTTTGCATGCAAATTTCTTTTTAAAATACTTGTCTGAAGAAGTCTGACTTTGGTCAGACGAAACGGTGCAGAAATAAAACGGACTCGGTGTCTGATTCTCATAATAAAAACTATTGATGCGTGTAACTGGCGGGTTGCTCTGTGATTTGGGAATCTGGAACCTTGTTTGTTTTTTGTTTATAGAAGACACGCAAAAACGAATTTAACGAGTTCAATAATCATAATAACAATTTAATAATTATGACTGTTACGTACCGAGGTAAATTAATGCCTTCGTTTAGCGTTGGCCAATTCCGGTATGTTTTAACGTGTTGGATGAATATATACTGTATAGTGTAACTTATACTGTATATATATAGTATAGCCTTCTATAATCATTAATAGGATACCGGTAGTGGGCACCAGTATACTAAAATTGCCTTAAAATGTACGGTAACTTATAATGTTCAAAAGTTGATCGAAACAATTATTCGAATTGCACATTCATCGTTGTAAAATGGTGGCTGAACAGCAAAAACTGAAACGACCTACCGTAGCGTACAATATGCTCCTCACGCCAGACATAAACTGTAAATAAATATCGTAAACATATAACCTAATAAATATGAGGATTACCAGAAATAGAAAAATACCGGTACCAGCAACTGCATTCCAAGCAGAGAACTTTCCAAACATACTGCATAACTGAACCGCCATAGCAAAGTGCTGTGGGTGGTACCTGCTCTGGGCAGATAGATGGCTATAACAAACCCTGAACCACAACACAGTAGTCCAAAATGGTTTCGTTAATAGAAAACATAGTTGGAATTTCACATTATGAAATTTGGCAACGGTCAGGCTTGTGTATAAATGGTCGTGCCTAGTGCCCACTCGTTTTGCATGTGTTTCGAACTTCTCAAAAATACGCTATAAGAAAAGAGGCACATTATTTTAGACTTCACAGGGATGTTCACAGGCTCGTTTTTTTTAGACTTCGTCGAGTGCTATGTACAACTTCAAATAGCATAATTAAAATCTTGCATTTGCAATTACCATGATTTTCACACTGGCCAACCATGTCCATGCACTGGAAAAATCTGTTAATTTAACTGCTAAACGGTTAGGCAAAGTCCTCATGCCTGCACCTGGTTTGCTACTGGTATCTGTAAGAGTGGTTGCGCATTGACCGCATTGTTCAGTCGTATTTCAGTTTTCATCTTAATTTAGAAATTATCTGGAAAAGAAATGACTTTTAATCAGAATTCTAGAAAATCTGACTATTCAGATAAGGACATCCCTAGTTAATTCATATTTTATTCTCAGTTTAGGTCATTCATTACCAGATATAAGCCTAGTTTTTTCAAATAATGAATGAGGAGGCTTTAGAAACCATTGAGCAAAGTGAAGATGTCGAAATTATAAACGACAATGGTGATCAGGATACAGAAAAAAACTGGAAAACTGTGTCGTCTTCCTTTCGCTCGAATACGTACATTGATTAAAGCAGATCAGGATGTTAATATTGCCAGTCAAGAATCTGTGTTCCTGATCGCCAAGGCAACTGAACTATTTATAGAACATTTAACTAGAGATGTTTACAAAATAACACAGGGAAACAAGCGAAAAACAATTCAAAAGAAAGATTTGGATATGGTGTTGGAGATCAACGAAGAACTTGCGTTTTTAGAAGGAACTCTAGACTGATGTTGCCTTCAAAATGTTTAACAACAAAGGCAATCATACTTGGTTAGGGTATGCAAGTGCAGCTGAAGCATCAACCTGCCAAACCAACATACTGATTTACATCCCAGTTGGATTCCAACACATGTTTCCTGTTTAAAACAATACTTTTCATTTCGACTATGCTTTATAGAGTATGGGAAACCATTGTTGGATCATGAGTCATACCCTGTACTACTTATCCAAATCGTTAATTACTCTGAATTATGGTTAAAATTATATAAGTTTTTTGGTTACCATTGAATATTTAGTAAATCATAGTTATGCTTTACATTGCTGATAAAAAACCCATAAATCTTATGTCTGAATTCGATATTTAGTCATTTTCTCTCAAAAAAGACCTAGAGATACTGGATGAAAACTCAAGAAAAACAGGCTGAAACAATTTCCGATACGAATATTTCTAAGTCCTCACATATATCATTTCTCTATTCGTAGAAAAATAAACTCATTTGGTATCAGTGCACTCCCATTGATTATTTGAATGCGTCTTTTCTATTATTTTCTTTTGATATAACTTCTAGTTCACTGATCAAATGCTTGTATGGTTACAATGGATCAGTTATCCAATCACACTCTAAAATTTTCTGGAAATACAGCAAGCACATATTCGTTATCATCAACCAATGGTGATAGTTTACGAGCAAGCAAACTGACCAATTCATCAACAACCAGTACATTTGCAACTCATGATCTTGTCCGAGATACGTTGCGTGATGTTATTGATCTTCAGCAAACTGCTATGGAAGAAATGAAAGTAACAGCTGATAGACATAAAGTCAACTATGTAATGAAAGTAACATATGATGAGGTGAAGTGGAATGTATCGATAGTTTTGAATAGGAATGTCTTTTTCATATATCATAATTATGAATTTGATTCGATCACAAAAAATCCTAATATTTCATTAAGCATGATTCAGTGATGGATCGTGGCACAAAGACGCAGTCCATCAGTTGCTTATGCTGGACAAAATAAAACTCAGGTTTTGTAAGTAGATAAAGTTTATTCAAAGATATGCGAGATCGAAACAAATTTGAAAAAATTGTTGATCAAAACCATTGTTGAAACACAGAAACGATTATTCAAATCGATACGAATCTCAAATCTAAAAGTAGCCTCCCTAATTTGTCTGCTATTCTAGGAAGAGCCTCTATTTCTATTTTTAAATAATAAATAAATAAATAATAATAGTAGCAAACATGATTTTTGTTGTATGCCAAATCTAATGAAATGTATGGACAGATTTCTCTAATATCCCCTTTTATATACAGGCTATTCAAAAATATGAAAATGAAAGACTTGAACACGAGAAAACCAAATTACTACTCGAAAAAGAACAAGAAAAGTTGCAATTTGCGCTAGGAGAAATTGAAATATTGACTAAACATCTTGAAAGAGAAAAGTCTGATCATGAAAATCTCGTCAAATCTGTGAAACAAAAGTAAGCTAATTAATCTCATTTCATTGAATCTGATCTGGAATTCAATTTTGTGATTTGGAAATATCTTCTGGTAATTTCTTTGTCGATCAGCGGTGCAAATAACGATTCCTGTACGAGAGTATGTCATACTCTTGTTTTCTTGTGCGCGGGTATTTGAGTAATTAATCCTCACAGTTTTGTATAAAATTACTTTCATTTCACTGTTAAACGTGATACTGATAACTTTTTGCAGAAATTTAGTTCATCGGAGACAACCAAACAAATAGATGAAAGTTGAACATATTTCAAACATAAAGAGACTCTCATTTATGAAAAATTTGCTACACTTATGGGAGTATTTGAAGACTCTTGCAAAGGTCTTTGCGTGAATACTGGTGAGAGTGAGGCTCGCATACTCTTACGCACCCTTTTTGAACATGTCCATTTTACTAAGATATCCGTTTCCTAGATTTGAACCCACATTTCATTCTAATGTCAGACCACTTGCCACCGCACTCTCTGATTGTGATCGCTTGGATATTTGTGATCTAAGATACATTTCATTTTAAAATCGTGTTGCTTGCAATAATGTATTTCAATATCTGATACTGTAGGATAAGTTACTTAAGAAGTACTCAATCATGTATTTGAATCCTTTTAAATCTTGAATCTGAAGGGAGTGT
Organism: Styela plicata; assembly: GCA_963675895.2. Taxonomy (NCBI): domain Eukaryota; kingdom Metazoa; phylum Chordata; class Ascidiacea; order Stolidobranchia; family Styelidae; genus Styela; species Styela plicata. The sequence continues at coordinate 11,369,312 of OZ023143.1, read as the reverse complement.
GGTTGTCGCTTGGTAGATCCCTATTTCCAGGAGACACAAGGTGTACTAGTCTGGTGAAATTCAAAAAAATATTATTAAAATTTGAAGATAAATAATCATTCATTTATCAACCAGGGCAACAAGGGAAACAAAGCGCAGCGATCTTTTATATGACAAATGTTCGAAAAATGAAGAAATCATTCAACGACAGAAAGATGATCTCAGTTTGAAGGAAAATGAAATTTTAAATTTGAAGCAGAGGTTAAAATCACAGAAGGATACTCATAAACAATTTATCGAAGACATTGAAATTCAGAAAGTTCAAGAAGAGTATATGGCTCGTTCTCTTGGTGAAAAAGATAGGAGGAAACGGAGAGGAGTTACATGATGATTGGTTCGAAAATTGAATTTGTTATGATTCATCTATTTTTGCAAAGTGTGGGCACTCAAGGCAGTATTCAAATACCTATCAAATGTATCGAATAAATCCCAATCCACTCACTATATAGTTAAACTCGAAGATCGAATTGGGTTTTTATTATAAAGTATTGTTTCCTATTAGTTGGTAGTGGGCAATCACTAATTTTCACATCATCAATCAAATTAATATCCATTGAATAAGCAAGAATAATAAGATAAGACAAAAAATTTTCATACAAAGTCTTCGCCCAATATCTAAGGGTCATGGTTTAAGGCTGGGCAATTTAAATCAGTGATTTGAAGTACAAATTGTTCGAATCAATCTTGATTCGTTCATAGGAACAAAACCTTGCTAAATGAAATTGAATTTTCATTCGTAAAATGCAATCGATTTTGGTCAAATTTGACCAAAATCTATTGTATTTATTTTGTTAAAATATAAAAATTTTTGTCACTTGTAAATTGACAATAAATTGCCTTCACATCTGTTTATGGAAATATTAGTAATTTGTAATTATAATATTTTTATATTGGAGGCAAGTAAAGATGGCAGATGGAATTATTGATTGGGTTCGAAAAAATTAGTCTAATCAGATTCGAATTCCAAATAATTCGATTTTGCCCAGTCCTAGTCATTGCACGACCACCTGAACTTTTCATCTCCTCAACTTAACTTTGTGATCAATTGATATGATCTTATATACCATTTTATCTGGCTGGACTTCTGTAGGTGTGAGTCTTATAACCGTTCCTTGATGTTTGGTTGTACGAAACAAAAATTTATGATTTATTTTTTTACATCATTGTAGAGCTATATACGTGAAAATAACAATATATTTCTATTGCTGCATATATTTTAAAATATGTAGAATATATTAAAAATATCGTTAAATAAATCTGAGTAATCATTGAAAAAAAATCCTGTCTTCTTTTGAGATTTGATTGGTCATGTTTCGAGTGTCAACATTTTATTGTTATGGCTAATCGCTTGATAAGATATCTGTGACGAAGATGGTGATTAGGCCTTGAAACCGCCATAGAAGAAAACATATTTCGGGTATCAGCATTTTATTGCTATGGCGAATCGCTTGATAAGATCTCTGTGATGAAGATGTTGATTAGGCCTTGAAACCGTCGCAGAAGAAAACAATTACCTGTTTCGTTGTGCGCAGACATTTTTTTATTCGTCTTTGGGTAAAGGCAATTTATCATTTGACCCATGGCATTGGAGGTGTGTTTGTAATCGACTTCAAACCCTTATGTTCATAAATAAATAATTGTATCACTGTGAAGCAATGTTGTCAAGTCCTCTGAGCCAATGTCCTAGCGGCTAGTGAGACATTGTCCCGGTAAAATCTCGATGATGATTTCATACAATCTTTGTAGTCAGTCTTGTAATACCAGTTGTATAAAGATTTCACAGTCCTGGGGTATATCTTATCCGATATTAAAGGTCTTTTGTGCGTAGATTTATTATAAGATGGATGAAATATGTCGTCAACATTGATTCCGTGCAATATTCTGCACAGTTGACAATATCGTATTTGACGTCCAAATTCTGGAAATTCATTTAATGGCATCTGGTACCACCTGAAACACGAAAGGTCAAGGTGAGATCATTTCATATTCTCGTCTACTCGGTGCGATCTATCAATGACCCAGGCTGAACAAAAGTAATATCACGTTATTAATCAAATCGCGATTTTCCAAGAACGAGGATTGTCGGGCCGGGATTGAGGCGCCGTTCATCAATAGTTCATGTTTTGAAAATGAATATGTTATATGGAAAATAGCCAAGTCTAGGTAATTCGAGATTTGAAAAGAATAACTGTATTATGCAGAGAAACTTCTGTCAATTTTTTCCAATATATATAGATTCCTAAATCATTTGTCAAGTATGGCGAACTGATGAATTGCGCCACCGGGGTCTAATTGAATTCTGTACGTGACAAAATAACAGTTGAGGTGAAATAGGATATTAATTAAAAATGGCATTGCGAATAGTATAATTTAAAAGAATCAGTTCTGGGTGTCTTTGTTGTAACGAAAAATGCGAAAACTTACTTGAAATATTCCAGATAAGCAGTGTCATTTTTATCAAGATAGTGGAGGTAGTTAATGAGTTCTTTTATCGTCGAGAAGCCATCGGCATAAATATAAGAACCAGGAGGAGCAATAGCGTCGTAATCTTCCTTTGTAGCTCCCCATACAACTGGGACAGAGCCCACATCAAGGGCGTTAACAAAAAATTTCTCGGTAATGTAGTCACGACAGTGATACGAGTTTTCAAAAGCGAGATAAAATTTGTAAGTCTTCAGAAGATCAACAAATTTATTTCGCTCAATCTTCGGAAAAGTCTTATATTTGAAACATCTTCCTAAAGTATGTAAATTTAATCCTCCTGCTTTCAAATCTCGCACAAACTGAAGACGGATGTTGGATCCAGGCATGGAATGACAGTTCGATATCACTGAAATAGCAACCTTCCTTTTATTATCTAATAAACTGGTCAAGTTCCGGGCGTATTTCGTCTTTTTCTTTTTATACAGAGTTATGTATGAACTCCCATATGGATGATATATATCAGCATCTCGGCTGTTTAAAGATAGAAATAAATAGGTTTAGTGGTATTGAAAAACATGAAAATAGACTGAAGCGGAAAAAAGCGCTGGATTATTTCCAAGCCTAGGCTAAGGGCCGCTTAATAAGAAATTTAGTTTTGCCAAGCATTTGTAGATGTGCCGCGCCGAGGTGGTTTGCCAAAAAAATGAATAAAAATTTCCCTCAAGTTCGCTATTCCAACAGTTGCCGCGGAACCCTTGACTTGCTATCTTGTTCCAGTGCTTTTAACAACATACTGAAAAAAATCTGGCTGCGTATTTTAGCTGCGGTAAACTCACTATTATATCCATTTCGTACAGTATTATCTAAATAAGACCAAATTATTCCATTGACAAAATGATATGGGGTGGGTGGTGGTTCATAAAAATATGCTGCAAACAGACAACTACTAGTCCTAACGATTTTGAACAAAATGTTTTGTTAAGCGGACTTACTGGTGGATCGCGTCGCCGAGGCGCATTTCATGTGACTCGTGCCCGACGAAATAATTTTTAATATTTTATTTAGATTCGATTAGTGTAGTAGTACTAATTTGAGTCGTAAACGAAGTGACCGCATATGTCGTTACCCATTAGTGCTACAAAAATATCAGTACCGGAAACTTTGCGTCAAATTGAAACCAACTTTTTCTTCATATTGAAAATATCGTCGATGCAAGAACAGCAGTGCGGGTGGGGCTTCTCCAGTTTGCCATACATAAAATTGATCTTTCCTCCTAAAAAATTATGAGGACTAGAAACATGTATTGAAAAATATACAACGCGTTCATATGAAGATGTTCAGCCAAAATTTTGATAACTTTAAAACATGAATGACCCGAAACACCTACAACAACATGGCATTTTTAAAATCACGTATTATGTACTAAATGCAGGTGATTGTTGAATAAAATCGCTAAAATGTTATGGCGATACAACATACAATACCTATTAATTAATTACATAGTGACTACAGAAACTTAGAGCTTTTTTCTCAATTCAATACTTTTCAATTTTATATATGTATTTATGTACCTTTTATATGTATCTTAAAACCTAAAATTGAAAACATGAAGAAAATGCTCATTATCGTCTTATCAGAAAATTAAATGAAATAAAACATTACTTAGATATTATACAATTCTCAAAGTAAAGTAAAAGTAATTTCTAGATTTCTATTAATTTATAAAAAGCATTTATGTATAAGCTAAAAATATTTGCCACAATAGCATAAAAGTTAGTTACAGAGTTGAGAAATATTTATTTTTGATCAATTTATTAAAACGCGCAATTAACCTTTTCTGAAGATCTGGCATTGTATCAGCAAATATATGTTTGTAATTAAAAATGACAGCTTTTGTTGCGTTGTTGGTAATCTGTAATAGGAATGGTTGAAGTTATGAACATTGTTTCAGCATTGTTAAAAACGTGCATTTTAAAAAATTAACATAGCCGATAAATTTTGAATTAAAAAAGGGAAAAATTCAAAAAGGAAAAAAGAAATAACCCGGACCAGACCGTGCTTGTCCAGTCAAGGCACGAGTCCTTTAGATCGTAGGCCGCGGGAAGCTGAAATATCATGAACAATGGAAAGAGTTTGAAACTAAATAATTAACAAAATGTCTCCGTTGGCGGACCGGCGTCATAAAACGCAAAAGTACAAGAAATTGCAAAGTAGCTTGAAATAAAACATTTTACCCGTAATCTCATTCCTTTCCATCCGGGTGTTTGAAGCAGATAAACAAATATATATATATTTATATATATATATATATATCGTAGCATTCGTAATCGATAAAAACTGCTCGAGAAACTGATCTATGTATCTCTTATCACTTACCATAGATTTATTTGAAGTTACTTCACAGAATCCACAAACTCCGGTCATACTGACTGCTTTAGTATTATCACCGTACCACTCCAGAATAATCTAATCAAAATGTTGAAGTTCAAATGTCAAATAAATATTTTGTCGCCATTACATAATTCGTCGACATTAAAATATTATATCAGAAACTTAGTGGGATAGGGATTGAAAATGCAAAAAACTTAACAGTGCTTAATCCCGCTACTATACATAATATTAGTATACTTTTTAGACTCAAAACTACTCTCAGAGTGTCGAGTACCGGTGACATAATCTTGTTTTGATTAGAAATGAAATGTATCATAAATATTTTGATCCCGGCATCACAAATAACAAAATAGCATGCACATGCGGGTGAAAATTGTGCGGTAAAAGAAACAAACCAAATGTGTATCCATATTTATCAATGGGTGTTGATAAAAGAAAGCCAGAAAATGATCGAAACCGAAGCATATTTACTTTTTATAATCAATATTATTATTCAGATTCACTCTAAACAAAGTTGTATGCGGACCCGGTTAAATATAACGATCGCCAATATGACAAAGTTTTCAATCTATTGAGTGTGAAGCTATTAACCGCACATTTCGAGAAAAATATTGCACACTGAACTGAAGCGCTATAGCAAAGTAGCTAGACAACACTTAACGAAACATTACTAGGTAGATTGTTTCAGTTATTTTTAAAAAAAAAAACCAAACACTTTGGAATTTAATATTAGCGATGACAAAATAAATTCACCTTTTTTTCTTTCTGTGCTTCCAGAATCGCCCTTGTTAACGCGTTTTTAATGTCCTCGTCTAAAAAAGTAGGCGCCATTGATTTGAAGTTCACTTGACGCAGTCCTATTTGAAAACTTGACGCATTTTGCCTAGGAATAACCGCAGGAATTCGTGAGTATTCTTGATCCTCAAAAGATTTCGTCAATACCATGAGCATTACTGCTACACATAATAACAAGATGAAGAAATTTCGAATACAGTGAATATTATTCCAATCCATCTAAGCTAGTAATGAAGATTACATTTTAGCTAAGTCATTCGTTTCAATACTCCCAACCGCGCTGCTAAATGTATTATAAATATATCTGTCGAATAACTGAATTATATCGGTCTTATTACTACAAATCAAACCCTAAGGCGGTCACAAAGTCGCCGAGCTGCTCTGATGATTTGAGCAAAATATTGAAGACCTATTATGGACTCATGCTCACCCATAGACAATTAGCTGTCCAACTTCTTTAAAAATTCGAAGTTTGCGTTGCAAGAATATCAAGAGCGTGCGGCCGGCATTTTTTCTTACGACCAAGCATGGCTATATACCCTTACCTGTTTCCAAGGCCTTCCCGTTTATTGCTTTATCTAAAATAGTCAGGGATAACACTGTCTCCAGAACTGCTCCAGAATTTTCATTTGTTTAGTTAAGTAGCGCCTAATAATAAAGCGAAAAATTTGGATCAAATTTAGTCTGCCGGAAGACCCTCCCGGTTTTGCTTGCAACAAGCAGGTAAACAAACATAAAAGTGCGCAGCAATAGCGTAAATTTCCGTGCCCAACAATTTGACGCAGTTAAAAATTGCTCAATTAACTAAGAAGTTCACTAGTCAACAAAATTAAAAAAATAATCAATAAATAAACAGTGCGTTTTGAAACGACGAATCTGCCACTATTGCTAGGCAAATCCGAATCATTTAGTATCCAAATGTGATAACAATACATTTTTCGAAAAAGGCACACCAATATTGGCGAACTTTCAATTCACACACCATCTGTGAGTATAAAAACAAACTACACCAAAATAAAAAAGGAAATATTATTTTGTATACAGAAGAATTTTGCCTCGAGGAACGCTTCACCATCACGCCGATGTACGATAAAATGCGGGACGTGTGGTCTTCTCAGCCTAGACGAAACTAGACGAGACGCCCTATAAAAAAGATATACGAGAGCCCAGAAAACAACAAAAAAAGTAAATTTAAAATCACGTGACAAGAGATAAGCACAAATGGCACTCGCGCAAATGCCATTGTACCACTGGCGCCGTATAATGTTGGTATAAAGTTGAAAGAACGTAGAGCTAATTAACGGAGATTAATGTTTTACATAACAGTTACTTTGCGTGAATAGCTCTATCTCTTTGACGTCATAATCAACAGACGACGAGCTACTACGCAAAGTGTTTATAAATTCATTGAAGTCTCGGAGTTTAAGAAGTTGACGCCTGTTCTAATTTTCACTCAAAGCTGTCGTTTCCAATACATTTTGTTGTTTTTATGAAGGGCTGAGTAATCGTGCGTTCATGGTAGAGTCTCCATGCCGTAACAGATTAACACAATATCACAACGTACATAGTGCCAGAAGTTCAAACTGACACAGTCGGAAGCCGATGAACACAGACACAATAGGGGTCAAAATCAAATCCAGTTTCAACATATTGATGCCAAGCACCTAAGCAGCTCGATTTGACTGCTTCGGGATGGAAAGACTTCAAGTTTGACCGGCATCAGTATTAAATAGCCACAGAACTCACTAAAAATCAGATCAAGATCGGGTTTCAACTTTTTTGACAATTGCTGGCTTAGAAGCAAAGTAAATCTTCAAAAATATAAAAAATGACGATGATAAAAAATAAACCAGAAAAAGCAATTGAAGACCACTGCATGCTCAAAAATCGTTGCATTTGATCGTTATGAATTTGGAATCAGAAAAAGGGATTCAACTGAGAATGTTCGACAATATGTTTCTGCTCTATTCTGCTTTATAAAAACTTGAGCTTGAATTTAAGAAAATTACACCAGACAAAATAGTTGGCGACAAGGTAATTTTCAATGTATCTGCTCAAATACGAAATGCCCTTCGTCGTGAGACACCAGATACCTTGACGCTTGAAAAAGTTATCGACGTTGTACAAGGTTTTGAAAAAGCCGCAGAAGAAGAAAAACTTTCAATATCGAAATCGGCTCATTTTGAGGTATCGCCGTCGGCCGTTATCGTCCGGTATTAGGAAATATATGATATGGCATTATCAGTATCGACTCATTTTAAATTATCGGTATCGGCGAAAAAATATGGTATCGGTGCATCCCTAGTGACAAATCCGCATCCCCGGTGACATAGAGATACTCATAAGTGGTGATAAATCCGCATCCCTCGTGACATAGGAATACTCATGAGTTGTGACTAATTCGCATCCCTGGTGACATGAGGTTACCAACCCTTCTCAAGAAGGCCGACAAGAAAACAAGGACCTTTGCCACCTATCCTGTGGAACTGAGATCAGCAGGGATGTCGATTCTGCAGACGACAGACCTAGAGGTGGTACTGTTCAAAGGGCCAATACAAGCGGACTTAATACAGCTTATGAATTAACTATGTCACAAGCTGGGCTAATATTCCCTAAAGGGCTCGCCAAAATAAAATCCCTGTTCCAATTTTGCAAAATTTAAAGCCGGATAGAAATAAGCGACGTATTTCATATGAACCAAATTTTATTTTCTGTCGCTTGCATCGGTCATTATTTCCGAAGTCCTAAATATGACTGTCTTTGACTTCAATGAAATGCGTTTTCTACCAATTTGCAATATGAATATTAGGTATGCAGCGTCCTATACAAAACAAAGAAAAATCGGGAAACCGCATTCTTTGCCATATCAAACTTGAGAAGGATTTTTTCATCCATTTTATACATGTGATTATATTAAGAACTCTTGGAGATAGAGTACCGATTCACCAAATCCTGACGAAATAATAGATAACAATATATTCGAAAAAGGTAAATTAATGGTCGTATTTTGCGGCAAAGTAACTGTGATAAAATAGCGCAAACCCAGAGTGATATGAGAGCACTTCTAAAACGCAAAATTTTTGGAGCAGTGGTGTTAGATCAGCATTTTACAGGATCCAATTTAATATGCAAGCCTTTATTAAAGATAGCACAACACCATCTTCTGTCTGGGTCTGATTATCACATTGTGACAAATCTATAGCGTTAAAACAGATCGACTCAATGTAATAGCATGCGTGATATAATGATGGTGGAATTTGGATTGAATTACGGCGTCAGCGTAACTATTTTCGTAAACAGGTAATTTTCCGCACCACAGTTAACGAGTTACGAGACATATATACATCAATGATTCAAGGCGAGTAATTTCTTTCTGTTCTGATATTGACCATTATTAGTTACGTAAGTAGGAATAGATGGTAGCAGGAATGGCAGAATTAAATATAGTCTTGACCACGGCTTACAGCGCTAGCTTTTGACATTTTAGTATCAGACAAACCTTTGGAAGCGCATGACTTTACCCTACTTGGAATATTTTCGTTTTAAATAGTTCTAATGTCTTTGTAAAAAAGAGACCGCTTCGAACCTATTTGAAGCTCTGTAGTCGCGTCTGAAAAAAAGCAAAGAAGTGGTAGATGGTTTTATGCCCATGGCAGATACCATACCCACTGCTCTTTGCCACGGCGGTTCAGTTCTCTTTGGGATGTTTTTTGCCCGGAGTGCAGTTGCTGGTACTACATGTTTCAGTAGCTATTTGCTATTATCAAGTGGCCTTTAGTTGGTACTTTTTGGGCACTGTTTTCAGTCTTGCTCAGAGGTGAATTTCACTAAATAAAAATATTATGGAATTATTAAATTTACTAATGGATGGTAACAAACAAACTGACTCCTAACGTTGCCAAAACAAAGTATATGTTTTTTTCATCCAGGTTGTTGAAAAAGAGGCAGATCATTTACCAAATTTGTCAATTAATTTCCAAAACCATAGCAAGGGTGTGGAAAATCCATTTTCTTGGTGTGATTTTTACAGAAACGTTCAACTGGAAATCACCAATCATTCAACTTGAATCGCGCTCTTTCATTCCTTAATATTTGGGTCGTTTCCAATACTGTATTGCAATTTGGGGTCGTGGTAATAAACAAATCATAAACCGTGAGCAAAAAGTATGCAACAGTTTTGTGAGAATAGCCGTTTGATCGATGTGACGTGACGAAAACGTGGAGTAGCCTACTTTATACCGGCGACGGCATCACGTGATATGACCAAATAATACGGCGTAGAATTATCTCCCCAGCAAGGGTGGCAGTAAGGTACGGTACGAAATTTTTATCGTACTTCGAACTAGCAAAATAATTTCGTACCGAACTTCGTACCGTACCGTACGATATTATTTTTTCCGTACATCGTACCGAACTTCGTACCAGTACGAAATTAAGTTCGATTAATATTTTTCATTTATCGTACCAAATTTCGTACCAGTACGAAAACAGGTACGATTCGCTGGGCAGCAATTTCGTACCGTACCAACTACCAATGTCCAAATCAGCTTTATTTGTAGGATCTGGCCCCCGCAAGAAACGTCACCAACATCTTACATCAAAGTGATGCAATTTATGATATCAGGTTTAAAATCCAGGACAGTGAAACATGCGCGTAATTAAGCATATGTCACCCTAATATCATTGTTCACATTGCGTATAATATGAGAATGGTAGACCGGTGGCGATAAGTGGTAGTAGGATGAGCACAGTTTTCGCAAAAAAATCTTGCATTGTGTCGTCACAAGAAATTATATCTCGACAAAAGAATGTTCGTTGTGCACCACACATGGGTTTCGTGCGGTCTCATTCGCAGGCATGGTTATAAGTACATTTTGAATCTGGTATTTCTGGTGCAATTTACGTTCTCTTCACATTACTGAATAATGCTATTTATTTTTCCTACCAGACAGACGTATTCCCGACATGCCATTGTCTATATTGTGACTTGGCTGTGTTTTACAAAATATATCTTCTATTTAAGATGAACATCAGCTAACATTCAACTCAAAACAGCCTAAATATATCTTTATATTCTGATGTTTCTGTTCTCATAATATACTGCGTGTCAGAGTACAAACAAAACGTAATGGCGGTGGTTACCGGATAGCTTAGTTGCATAGTTGGTCAGGGGGAGAGAGTTTTTAATTTAATTTTTATGCGCAATATTCCCCAATTAATTTTGTATATTTCGTAGCATTTAGCCTTTAAAGTGAAAATTTTTATTCAATTTCTATAAAAATTTCAGCGGGCTTCCGGCTCGCAGATACATTTTCCGGTCTGGTAATGTTTATTTCACTCTTAAAACATGTATTTTTGTTTCGTTCTCAATAAAATTTTGCGCGCCTCCAGCACCCTAATTTTTTTGTAAATTTGAAAGCCTGTGTTTGCATGTTGGAAAAAATGTGCCCCCCTCAATTTTTTTCTGTATCCGCCATTGTAGTTGATATATTCGGGCACCGTTATAACACCGTGATTTTTAGTATTATGAATGCTGCTTATCTTGTCGATTTTAATTGGGCTATCCCAACTTTCGTTATTACAGAAAAATGCATTCAGATCAAGACGTCATATATCAGCGGCCTATATGTGTTTCCACGCAATCACAAAGTTTTACACCACTACAGTAAAACCGATATACGACATAGCTCATCTAATCAGCTCAAGTGAATCAGTTGCATTTTTATTACCATACCTGCCCCGCTTTTAATCATTTTAAAATTGCCCTTTAGTTAAAACATTCTTTGATAGATACAATTGATATTATCAGCGCCCCGTTATGAAACGGCATAGATGTTAAATGAAATTATTTTTTCAAATTCATTTGAGAAGAATAAAGTGTAATGCGAAGGTACGAAAAAGAGTACGGTACGGTACGAAATAAATACCGAACTTCGTACCGTACCGTACCAAGTACGAAAATTGAAAAATTAATCGTGCCGTACTATCGTACCGGAAAATTCAATCGTACCGTACCGAACTTCGTACCGTACCGTACCGTACTACCAGCCTTGCTCCCCAGCCACAGATAAATCGATTATTAGCATCTACTCTTTGATTGATTTGTTTACTGCGATCGGTCTCTCTACTTGAAATAGCTCCGGCAACATTGATACACATATTTTTGAACATCCACATACAATTAAGTCCAGGTATTTGTAATCACCGTGATACTGAGTCTTGTATCTGACGACACAATGCCTGAATTCGCAAATGTCTAAACAACGAACTGCTTCAAGATTTGTGTTCTGTTTTCTATTTTAGTACGGAACTTTTCTCCCAGGCAAACATTTGAAGTCTTTGAGATGATTCTTAGTCATATCGTACACTTGCAGTCTTTTTATCTCGGGGTTATAAAAATTGGCCAGTCATGAAGAACTTCTATTTTCGTTCCACTTGAAGGTTTCCTGTGCTTTTCGATCGTTGCACGAATTGTGTCCTCTTTCATATGTATATGTCCCGAACGAGAAATTTTTGATTTATCATTTTTATTTTGCTTCCCACTCTTTCCATTTCAACTAAAGCTTGCTGAACCGTGGTAGTACAGTAAATATTTCTAATCTGCCCGCTGCAGCAATCCAACCATAAAATGTCCTGTCCTATGTCCTTAAGAAGAGTCATAAGGTATCTAAAATGCAGGTGCCATCTCACAACCACTAGCAACAGTTTCGTCCCACATGTAGCATTTGCCGTCTCCAGATTTGAAATCATATACCGTAAAATTGAAAGTCCACAAAGTCTTTTGTAAAAAGGTTCGGATGCTGACAGACATAGGGTAGCCTAACCCATTTGCAAATCAAAATCGGCACCTCGTAGGTGATCGTCGTCATGACACAATGATTCGTCGGTTTTTTTGCATCGTACGCATGCTCCTGTCTAGTACTATATTGTAATCTTTCAATCTCTTCATCTTGCTTCCTCTCACCATCTACCAGTTTTATCTACTAGTTCTTCACACCAGGTATCGTTATAAGGCTTGTGGAAACTCAAGTTTAACTGTTTGAAAACATCGCTGTTCATTCTTGTGCCGGTTCTACATTATCTTCCCTACATTTCTGTAGGTGCAGACATTTTGCAAACAGAGACAAATATACACGATGCAGCTCAATTTGACCCATTTTCAAAATGCTACAAACAAGCCTTTACGTTTTTCTTCGTTTACCTTATTATGACAATTTTCTCTAAACCTGCACGGGGGATTCATCTCGCTTGCTTTGACTATTTTTGCTGGGTGGATATGTGGGACATACTTTCATTTTTATGTCTTTTTTTAATACTTCTTTTCCATGATTCCTCATTTTTTTCTTATACCCCTCTTCTGAAGGTCATTTTCGAATTGTTCTTCATACTCTGGTACATGGACCATCAAACTCTCTCTTATTACATGACTTGTGATCGGTTATTCATCGTTGCCACAAATCGAATCTATTGCGATAATGTTGGAACTACATAGTTGACGAACTTGCTTGCGAAGACTTTCACATTCACATCTTCCGAGTCCGAGTCTTGGCTTAACTGGTGGTGGTCATCATCGTCTGAAAACATTCCCTCTTTTTCGGAAGAGTCTTCAAAAGGATCGTCCATATCCACAGACAATTAGAAGCCAAACCTGTGGTCATACGGCAAGTAGGCAACGGAGAGTAGTTTGTAAAAGACCATTTTAAGCAAAAAAAATCTAAATTACGAAACAATTGATGAATGACATGTATGGGCAAGTTTGCCCAAAACCCATTTTTACTCCAACCTTTTTTCGGTTTTAACGGACATAAGCCTGTTTGAGACATCGCATAGGGCCGATAATTTGACTCAAGATGACGTACACTATAAATGGCTTTATAAAGGATTTATATCAAGGATTTTAAAAATCTGGACATACGTCCTTATGTTTCGAAACCACAGATTTATGTGTCGTCATTGTTATCCGCCCTTTATTTGTTTGTGTTTGCAATTATTGTCAATTACTTTTTTTGTAAGTAAGTTAATTTTATGGCTAGCGGGCGCGCGTACTCAGTGCTTGTTTTTGAACTTCGGTAAGGGTACAAATTAACCCAATGGTGATTTTTTCAAGCCACGAATTTATCAATCGCTCTTAGTAGAGTCATAAACACCTCACTAAGTTAGGTGTTTATGGTAAAATTTTACACTGGTACGAATTGGCCAGGGTACGAATTGAACATGCAACGTACCGTAAAACCGGGTGACTTTTAAAGATTTTCCCCTCATTTCTGGCCAACAAAAGAAATCTGCTATTGCTAAATGGGTAATTCTTTCTCAATAGTAATACCGTACGTCGCTTGAGCTTGAAAACAAAAAAAATAAGGGGTTCTGAGCGCTACTTCTCCTTCAAAATTGCCAGAATGTGGCTCTTTTCGATGAACTCGCTGGTGGGCGACTTTGATGAGAACAAATACAAAATGTTTTATCACTATTTTGATAGTATTTGTTGCAGGAAAAGAATTTAAAATGATTAAAAGTATACTTTCATATTTGTAGCTTTATTTAAACATGAAATTTAATTCGGAAAACCATTTCAAGTAAATTCGAAACGGGGTCAAAGTGCCTATGGCGATTAAACTTAGGGACGGGGGGGGGGGGTATGTCTGTAATATTTTGGAAGGGGGGACAGTCCTCCCAGAAGGATTTTGTGATTTTAACAAACAATTTTTACAAAATAGGCATATTTTCGCGCACTTTTGGCGTGCAATTACATAAAATAAAATATTTTCACAATCATACAGTTGCGTATAATGTTTGCGTCCCATTTCCCCCCAAATATGGCGTATTTTTCAACAAAAGGACCGAAAATTTTTTGTCTGCCTTCAGTGCGTGAGTTTTATTTCATAAAAATTTGATGTTATTTTTCATGCAACCACTGAGATTTTTACACCACTGATAAGAGGATTATTTTCATACTGGCATGGCTAGAAGTGCTACCTACTGGCGTTAGTTAGGCTATATTGCGTAGGGTACCGGTACCTACCGTTATGATACCGGAATTCTTCTGGAATGCGGGTAATTGAAAAATAAGTTGTGAAATATGATAAAGCCAAGGTGGGCAAATTAAAAATACTTTCATTTAAAAAAGGTCAAAGCAATACCGGTAATATTGAGCTTGGGTTTTTTTTATCACCCGCATTATCAAAGTCGCCGGTTAACTATGCTGTATGTATCGGCGACTCTGGCAACGTATCGCATTATGCATTTGGTATGTATTGTTCAATATAAAAATAATCAGATAATGAATGCAAACTTGAAATCTGAACTGGCTGGATGTACCACCACAACAACACGTACACTGGAATGCTGAACGATCCTGCTTTGGTGATTTTTTCTGTAAGTTAGATGTACGGTACCGTACCAGTACTGGGTGCCTTATCAGTTAGGTACGGTACCGGTACGGTATTATTGACAAACCACCGGTATTGTATTATATAAGTACTGTAACTCATTGGTATTGTGTTGTTACCATATCAAAATAAATTAAAAAAAAAAATTCGGACTGAAAATGTGGATTTAATATTTGGCTCATTTTATCTGATTCATTATCCGTTATTTGTAAGCATTAAAAATCAAATTCAGTATTAAAACATATTGATATGAAACTGCTAATGGCTAATTGGGGTTTCAATTTTGCTTTTTTAAAAAAACAAATTGACCATCACCAGGGCCTATACTGTATATGCGGTACTCATACGCCTTGTCCTGTGTCGTGTGTCAGTGCAAGGTGCTTACGGCTTCCTCCGCCAGCCACGTCCACGTCGTTTTTTGTACGTTACCTATTTGTGTTTTTGGAATATAGAGTTCATTTTATTAGTCAAAAACTAATGCCAAAACTATGGTAGCCCAATTCCTATTTGGATTTGAAATTAATAATTTTTGTTGAATGCATACTTTTCACATCTTTCAGTCACTAATGAAAAAAATATACCTGTATACAGCCTAGTGTTGGAAATCATTTATTTCAATTTGGTCAATTTATTTGAACTGGGTTGAAACAGGTAATTAAATAAATTGTTTTCTGTTTTATTTTCTCTCGAGCAGAAACAAAATTTAATTATGAATTTCAATAGATTTTTGTCTGCGATAAGCAAATCTAGGAAACCAAGTCCTATCAGAATAGCAACAGCTTTGATGCTCAGCAGTCCACCATCAACTATATCACTGGGTGGAGGATCGCCCAATCCCTGCACTTTCCCGTTTAAATCAATGGAGTTCGAAATTACTGGTGGGGAAAAAATTAGAATTGAAGGAAAGGAAATGCAAAGAGCTCTGCAATATTCACAATCTGAGGGAATACCAGAACTCAAAGCATGGTTAATGAAAATCCAGTCACATTTTCATCAACCTTGTTATGAAAATCTGGATGTTTGTGTGACAGTTGGAAGTCGGGATGGACTTGCTAAAGTGTTTGAAATGCTGTTGTCTCCCGGTGACAACATACTACTGGATAATCCTAATTATCCTGGTACACTTGCATTTCTCCAAGCATTGCCAATTAATCTTCTTCCAGTGGAAACTGATAAATTTGGAATGAAGTCTAGTAGTTTACGAGAAGTATTGAGCTCATGGAAAGTGTCTGATGCATTGAATCCTCATTCAGACATTCCTAAAGTTTTATACACTATTCCAAACTGTGGCAATCCTACTGGTGCCAGTGCTTCTTTAGAAAGAAAAAAAGAAATTTATAGAATTGCTCAAGAATATGATCTTGTAATTGTAGAAGATGATCCTTACTTCTTCTTGCAGTTCAGTGATGAAGTTGCGCCTAGTTATCAACAACTTGATGTTGATGGGAGAGTGATTAGGAGTGACTCGATGTCCAAGGTTTTATCGTCTGGGATGAGATTGGGTTGGGTTTCTGGAGCGAAGTCATTTATTGAAAGGCTTGTTTTACACCAGCAATCAACTTTACTACACAACAGCACACTAATACAAATGGTAGTGTGGAAACTATTTGAGGAATGGAAATTGGATGGATTTAAAAATCATTTGAAGGACACGAGAAGGTTTTACGAATCGCAAAGAAATGTGATGATCGAAAGTGCAAATAAATGGCTCAAGGGTCTTGCAGAATGGAATGTTCCAGAGGGTGGAATGTTTCTGTGGATTAAATTATTAGGTATTGATGACACAACAGAACTGATTAAAAGTCGTGCTTTAGAAAAAGGAGTTATTCTTATTCCCGGATCTGCTTTCAATGTGAAAGAAAATATGAAATCATCTTATTGCAGAGCATCTTTCTCAATTTCTACGCCTGAAGATATTGATGAAGGAATCCGAAGGCTTTCTGAGTTAATTCTTGATGAGTTGGATAGAAATTCTAAATCTATTTGATGATTACATAAAATCTCTCTGCATTTGGGTTCAAACCAGTTTTGAGATCTTGGTATGGGTGTTAGTTGCTGGTGTGTGGATGTAACAACATGGAATTTTGCTCAGTTTTTGTCGCTCGATTTGTAAGGAACATTTCGAGTCAATAAACTATAGAAGTATTTTGCTGATTCTCAAGATTTTGCTGATGCTCATCGCCCAATCCGAGATTTGACCTATAGTGTAAAAACCAATATAAATTATTACTTTGCTGCAAAATGGGTAAAATATGACCAAATATGAGAAATTTTCACTTATGTTGAAACAATGCTCTGTTTATATATATTTAAATTTTTTGTAAAGTTTAAATTAAACTACAGGGACAATGGACGAGTTCAATCCTAGAAACAATAATGTTATTTTCTCCAACAGAATCAAAAACTTGAAAAGATTATCATTGCTATTGCATAACAACCACAGTGTTGATGATTTTGAATACTTTTGTTCCATTTTATCACTTTTCAGGGAATAATTTACCAGGAGGTGATATTTCTAAATAGAGTGTTTTGCTGCCTTAATTTTTTTTCTGGTGGCAACCAGTTACTTCAAATCATTCTCACCGATACCATGTATTAATTTGGATGCTAAGATGCTTCAAATTTTTGTTGCCTTAGATGAATAATTTAATTCCCGATTTTAAGTAACTTCAGTCGCATCGGTTTAATTTAAAATTCAGTTTTTGTTAGTTTTTTCAGGTTTGAAAGCCCAGATAGTATGTATTATAATCTATTTCTGTAGTTGTAAATCATGGTATTCAATTTGATATTGAAATATTTATTTATTTGTTTTAATCCATACATTGTGCAATATACTATCCCGGCCTTGGCGAAGCGATCCATCAGTGATCCATGCTTATTAACAAATTCAGAAACTCGCCATCTCGTGTTCAAATTCTTCTCTACTTAAGTTTCTGTAATTTTTGAACTTTTGTTCTAAATATCTATCTCTACTCGCTAGCTTATAAACCTGAAATAATCTGGTTTCAAAATTTTAAATATTCATATTTTGTTTTTAGTTTTTATCAATCTTCCGGTTATTCCCTTCTATGTGCTAAATTATTAAAGGGTAATTTTGTTCTACGGTGCAGATCATTTGGGATTGGGCAGCTCATATTATTTATCGAATGGATGCATGCTCTATGCTTTGCTTTTTAAATAGATTTGATTTGATAAATAGAATTGAATTAGTCGAGTGACAAAATATGTGTTGTTGAAGGTGGACCTTTGATGGATGGAATTTCAAATTAGATGGGTTTGTATAACATTTCAGATTATACCATAATTTTGAGACTGATTCTTGGTTCAACTATCTCCCAGAGCATTTTTTATGAAATGTTATCCGCTTAGGGTGTAGGCCTAATTTCTGTTTTTTATTTTATGGCATATTTCACCTTCACCATATAAGTTAGGTGCTGATTTAAATGAATAAAAAAATGTCAAATAGCAAATAATTCTAAATGACTTCATCGGTTTTCTCAAATTGGTTCTGGTTCTGATTGGATTTAAATTTTACCAAGTACTGTATTCAAAATTGCTCTGCACTACATATCATGTCTCTAAATATTAGAAATTTTAAATCTAGTGTTTTATTTTTCTCTTTACTAGATATAATTTTACTATAGAAAAAAAAATATGTTTATTAACAAAAGGCAGAAATTACCCCAACCTGCCATAGATCCCAAAGATAAAGGATTGACTAAAATACACCAGAAAAGCAATAGAGATGCAAAGTTTGGCAGTTCAATTCCAGCAAAAACTATAGAGAAACAAACTGATTCTAAAAAGACATTGGACTGGGATGACATCTCCTTGTCAAGTGAAGATTCTAAATCATTTCAAAGATTCCTGAAAAAAAATTCTGATGAGGAAAAGGAGCAAGGGAAAAAATCAACTATTGGTAAGGATAAAACCACTATTGCTGCAAAAATCAATCCTTCTGAACGGCCGAAAACATCAAGAAATGTATTAGACAAGAACATATCAGCTTTGAAACCTCAGTTATCATCATCGAGTGCTTTGAATCGACTTGCAATGATTGAAGCTAGGTTCAAAGATAGGCAACAATCCCATTCACAGAACAAAGTTGCAATGTCTTCCTCTGATTTTGATCTTGATGTCAGTTCAGACTCTGAAGTAAAAAGGGGAATAGGAAAATCTAATGTCAAATTAAGAGAGACTGTTAAAAAGTCTCAAAAATCAAAAAGTACAGGTTTTATGAATCACCACAATATCTTGACGCTAGATGATGAAACTGAAACCGAAGATGATGCATCAGAAAAAATGAGATTTGTGAAGCAATTTTCGAATGTACAATCCTCTAATGATGTTGAATCCAGTTTACAAAAGGGTCAAAACATTATGAAAGTTCATACATCGAGTGAATTTGAGGAAAGTGAAGGTCCCGAAATCACAGACTCGAGACATTTTATCAAGCGACCAGGATCACCAAAAAAAGTTACTTTTGCCGCAGACCTAGTCCGGTCAAGTGACCTTGAACAATCGTATGATGATTACATCACAATGAGTGAGAAAAGTGAGCCGGTTAGTTTAGATGAAATTCTTCCTTCAAAACTGCACAACATTATGTCACTGGATGACTTGCTACCAACTCACAAAACACAAAATAAAAGTTCTCATAATGATGCAAGACCTACATCTGCACTCGGTTTTGCTGGTTTGCAATCTGTGGAGGATTTGTTACCCATGGGTGAAGAATTGGAAGTAAAATCATCCAATGAGTTTGTTTCGTCCATGGAAGAAGATATAAAAGAAGCTTCACTCAAGAGTACTGATGATTCATCTGTTGAAGATAACTTTCAAAACTTGAGATCGTTCGATGATCTGCAAGTCCTTGGATCGGATGAACCCAGTGAGAAATTAAAGAATGAAACGACTAATGTTTTTAAAGCAAAAACTTCTGTTGAAGAGTCAGATTCGGAGGAAGAAATCAAATCCGAATCTGTTAAATATTCTGAAGATTTCCATTCCAGTGATGAAGATACATTGAAAGACACAGAAAGTATATCTCAAGATATAGAGCAATCTGTATCATCCATTGCATCATCTGTACCCGATAAATATTCATCAGATGAGAAATCTATTTCTTATTCGTCATCTTTCATATCCACTGAATCATCGTCATCTTCAACCATATCAACTGTTACTCCAAAACCTCACAAGAAACATAAAACAAAGAATTTTATAACCATTGAAACACAAACTGACATTGCATCTCGTGAATGGGTGCCTGGTTCTGTGTTTAATATTAAATCTTTTACCCCATCACGACTTATTGATGATGAAGTATTGGATGTTCTGTCGACATATAATCCCGGAACTTTAGCTCTCCAAGATCTTTTACGACAGCAAGTGACCTTAACTCAGGAGTTTATTGCTAGATCTAGAAGGCTTCATGAACTTGCTACATCTTCTATACCGTGTGATTATGTTTATGGAGAAATCAATGAAGAATCATTGGCAAGATTAAAAAGTATCTGGCATGCTCAAGATCAAGCAAAGTCTCATTAATCGAGAAGTTTCAACTTTTACCATTTTTTTTATTTTTAACAAGCGTCGGGGATGTCTAACAGAGTTACAAAATTGTGCATATCCTGGGCTGTGTGAAATGTGTCAGCTACTTTACAAGTGTGTAGTATTTTATGATAAATCTCTTGCTAGATGATAAAAATGTCTTTGCTTTGAATGTCTAATAGCATCCAAACTGTAGAAAAAGGTTGAAAATCATCAATACTGCTATGAGATAGGAGTGTTGATGGTTTTGAAGCTTTTTTGTCCATCCGAAGAAAAAGATATGAACATTCTGGATACAGGAAGTTAAAAAGATTCTGTCATTCAGCAATTTGTTGATTTATTTTGTTACTACGCAGTTGGCGAATTTATTTATTCATAATAGCTTTTTAATTTAAATATAGTATTCAATGTGTTTGAAGTTGTACAGGATTCAAATCTTTGGTACAATCATGTAATATCAATCTGTGTTATTTGTAGTTTCACTTATGATTTTCTCAAAATATTTTTCGCAATTGTTCGAAATTATTCCTCAACTGTATACTTTTATTGAATAGTGGATGCTATTGTTAATAAACTAGGTCTATATCGCTTTGATTTTTTTTTATAATAGATTTATTTTTTTTTGGAGCGGAGCCCCCTTATTAACCAGGGAGATCCGTCAGTGACGCTGCTTGGCAAAATGTAAGGTGTCAAAATTTATCACAATTATTACTATTCATTAAAGTCAGATCTCTTCATGTAATGCAAGTCGCAATATAATTAGGGAGGACGAATATTACAAATTCTTCATTCAAATTAAATACTAAGTTACAGTGTTTGAATCCGCTATCGTTATTAAAATATATAGATTCAATTCAAAATCACCAATTATTAGAAAGTGCCCGGATAAAGTATAAATAAGAAAATGTCTTTTATATTTTCATGCATTTACTGTTAAATTCAGTTTTGAAAATAATATTTGCAATATTTTGATACCTTCAGGTTAAAATTGAATTTTTATATATAACAGTACTATTCATGGTGCTTTATCTTGTGCTTGACAAAACAGAATCCTGTTATATCTTTCTAAAGTCCTTTGGTTCAAAATTCTATTTTTTCTACTTTGTATAAGGTATATTTTTGCAAATTATAGCGGGTATAACTATTATTCAAATTTTAATGCAACATATTTTTATTTTCAATATTTATTAGCAATTTTAGCTTGGTTATTTTGCATGAAAATGTGAAGATAATTTTTCATAGCTTGGTGAAATTACTTTGTCTGTATTGATGCAGCTGAACTGAAAGTTGTTACCGATGTGGCACATTTTTCTAATATGTTGATTTTGGATTATGATTCTCATAGTTGAGTGATTGCCCTCGTTCAATCATGACCACTTTATTGGAACTTGCCAGAAGATTGAGACAAGAAAGATTATTTGTTCGATCTGAACAGGTTTGTTTTGCTATTGTGAGAAATTAAATTTGAAACGTCTATTCTTTTGTTTCTGGTTATTGCTTGACTTTTTAGTCTCTTATTGAGAAATTGTTTTCGGCCAGAATATTAATAACCACTTTTTTTCTCATATGCACCAGAGACTGAAGTAAATAGCTGACAATAATGGAAGATTTAGCAAAAATCATTATTTTGTGTTTTTTCTAGAGTCATCCAGATTGCATCAAAGAACGCCAAAGCATCAACATTGCTATTAAATTATTTTGGCCAAACCTAGAGTCAGCTTTGAATCTTTCAATTTCTGCAGCCATACCTAGGAAGCTTGTTAAATCTACAGTGTAAATAAAACCTAGTACCAATATTGTTTAAAATTAAGCATCTTTGTGTTAAGCCGCTAAAATTGTATATTTTGTTTAAACAGGAATCAATATACCAATTGAACAAACAGATACAACAGCGAGCCGAGCAACTTTCTCATGTTTTCTGGACAACAAGACAACATCATCTCAATCTAAATCATTTCATCACCAACAGTTCGCATGGTAAGAAATTGATTGAACTTTTTCTAATTTCAATTCACTGTGGAGTCAGCTCATAATATGAACTTTGCTAATGACCCCCTATACACATAAATTGTATAGCCAGCGACTACTTCCTCAGTAAAGGAACTGAATCATCTACATATGATCATTGGCACTTGGCAGTGTTTTTTCATCTTATTTTTTAATAATTTATATTCCTAATGCATTGTAGGGACTCCAGCAACATGTTCACAGAGAGCTGCCCAATTGGACAGCGTTCGGTTTGTGGATGCTTACAAAGAACTTGGATACCAGGAATCAATGTATGGGAACTTTCTGCAAGCATTTCGCAGCAATCCAACATTGACAGCAGCCTGTCTTTCATACGGAGAAAAGCTATCACTTGATTCAACAGTGCAAGTTGTGCAGACTGTTGTACTTGGATTATATGGAAACAGTATTATATCTGGGGATCATAGACATTTATTAGAGGTAGTGATGCTAAAATATTTCTTTGTGAAATTCAAAATTTGGTTGTTTTAAGTGTGGTTATTCATCAGGAGAAGCAAAGATTGCCTAATTAATATTACTAGGAAATGAGTGTAGTTTTGATAATTTGAATTTGAGTCTAGATAACTTAACTTTGCAAAATTTTGATTATTATATTTAGAAATGCCATATTATTATGTTTAGAAAAAATACTGACCATTGACTATTTGCTTTTTGTCGCTTCTAATTTGATCAAGCATAACATCTCAACAAAACTTATTTTTAGTAACATACGTCTTGATATGCGATCGGCTTCACTTTGGCTGGTTGATTAAATTTTTGTATTCACAATATTTTCCTTTTAATATAGTTGATGGAAACCTTGCTTTTACTTCAACTCGCGAATGAAGAACAACCGAGAAGAATACTTCATAAGGGAAATGCTGCTTTCTGTATTGTTTACAAGTAAGATCATGTTGGGACGAAAGAATCTTATTTTCCTAGGATGTCTGAAACTTGTCATCATCGTCAGATAGATTTGAAGGCTTCAAAACCATCAACACTGCTATTACATAGCAGTGAAAATGGTTTTGATGCCTCTTGTACAGTTTAATTTACGTCGTGCACTTAATGGAAGGTTTTCCAATCTATTTACAAGTGATAAGAAATAAGTATTGCCATTCTGATAACTTCCCTTTTGATGAAGTTATCAACTTCTTACCCATTTACATACTTGAACTTTTTTCTACTAGGGTTTATTTGCTTATCAGGACAATAAGGTATTCAGATCCAAATTTATCCCCTTTGTTGGATTACCAATATTATATATTTGTTTGATTGCCGTGATAATATGGCCTTGTTAGTTAAATTTTACATTATACATTTTGATAATGACATACATCATAATTTTTTTTTTCTGACCAGAATGCAAACTCGATCATTTACTTTTTTGAAACATTTGTACCTTTTACAATCAACTTTTTTAATGTCTACACTGTTTATACCTTATTCTACATGTAGAGTGGATTGCTATAACCATTTTATAATTTACAAAACTATCCTTTTGTTAAAAATTATTGAAATGCAATTCAAGGAAGATGTTGAAGCGAAGCATATTTCTGAAGCTAACTTTCTTTTACCATCAAATTCGATACATATAAAATTTGGGCCACAACACCGCAATCTTGAAAATACACCCAAAATTATTTATTTTATTACCTATATAATATTTTTCTTATATTTTAATCTTTTTTCCATTACATGATATCCCGGTTTGAAAATTTGGAAATATAATGCTTTAAACTTAGTCATTGAAGTTTGATAATTCGTTAATCAAAAGCCCTTAACAATTGCTGGTTTCGAATACTTACATGTTTGGATAATTTTCTTTTCTGTACTATTTCAGGCTCTTCACAGAATCACTGTTAGCAGGGAAGTTATTTTTGACTGCTGCACTGCATAAGCCAATCATGCAGGTAAATACCTAGTGAAAGTATGTATTGCTAGGTGAGATCTAGTATCATCCACAACCGGTCCCATCTTTCCTGTCATTTATTGTTATTATAAACTTTCAGCCAACTTATTTTTTTGTGAATATGGGCAGACAATTATGGTCTATTATGGGCTGTGGGTGGATTTCAACGTTATATATTTTTCTCTGTGGGCCATGTAAGACTCATCAGAGATGTTACGACTAACAATGATATTCAATATATTATATTTGTACTTTTAAAGATATGTAATATTGTGGTAGGCTTAAGATGGTATTTATTGATTATTTTCCACCTTGAGGTTAAGCGTTTACGTCAATAAGAAATATACTATTAATGAAAAACTGGAATGATTTGGTCGGATCAATAGTATTTATAGTACTTTGGAGATTGTTAATTTTTACTTGGATTGCTAGCTACGTACATGTACATAATACATATATTTTCGAATCAATCTTTAATTCAATCACTTGAAATCCAACATAAGCTTGAAAATTGGTTGGAAAATTTAGTGGATGGTCAGTCAATTTATCCTTAACCTCTCAGAAAATATGTTTTGTCAAGTATAAGGCACTGGTAGGTCACGCAGAGAAGGCAATCAGACCTTATTGAGAATAATGTGAAGTTGCATCACACAATCTTTGTATGGCACATAATCACAGAAATGAGTTTTCATATTACCTTATTCAGATATGTATCTGAATAGACCAGTATTTTCAATCTAAAACTATGAACTGTGCCTTATCGACACAATAATGTTAGAATCTTGGTTTGTCAGAATTGTTCATTAATTTTCTTTGGGTGACCAAAAAGCTTCAAAACCATCAACACTACTATTTCATTGTTGTATTGATGATTTTGAACCTTTTTACACGACAGACTCAAAAAGAAACATTCAAATCTACTAGCCACAGATTTCTAAATTCTGCCAGTCTGATCGACGCAATTCATCAGTGGCTCTTATTTAACAAAACATGTACTTCTTTTGACCTGGCCTCTTTTGATAGAAGCTCCAGCATAACAGTATTCACATCATATTGAACACGAATTTTAGGATCTGCCTCATTCAGCTATTATTCAAATTCATTCTCCTATTCAAGCTCTCTTGTTGTACTCAACCCAGTCAAATGATAATGTCCATTATCATTAACTTATAGTTCCTGCTATTGATAGGTTATAATATTGACTCTAATCACAAGCATCATTTGGTCAAGTTTGAGCTACAGCTTGGTCTGACTAGGCGTGTTTGTCAAATCTATTTGGGTATAATATTTCTAAAAGGGGACAAAAAAACAGCACTTTTATTTGTCCTATTAGTACTTTGGCAGTCATTCTATGTCGATTTGATGGTGATTTCAAATTTAAATACAGTACTATGATTACCTTTAAGATGTCATTATCAACTGACAATGGCTGAAATCCATACAGTAAAGATTAGCTTCGTAAGCTTGGCCTCTGAGCAAAATCTTTTCAATTTATTTTTTTTTATTAGACAACGTTTTTGGTATTCAAATCATTGTGATATAGCTAACCATGCTTGATTACTCATTTGCCAAGTGGTAATTATATTGAACACTTATATATTATTATTATATTGAAGATGCTCGTCTATTACTATTGTAGGTGTATATAAGTTAGGCTTAAGTGTTTGTAGAAATCAAAATTCTTGCGTATCTCTGTTAGAAAAATGGTAATCAATCATAAGCTTGGGTCACTGATGGATCACTTCGTTGAGGTGCGTGTTTGTGGCCCACGATTAACAAAATAGTTCGTCTGATAGATAAAGTGTAAAACTTTTTCATCATTCTGCAGATAAAATAAAAGTTACGATAAATTATGCTATTTTTCATGTTGGTAAAATCGATTGATTTTTCACTCGAATGAAGTATGAAACTTTTTGGAATGAAGACTAATGCTTTGTTTTAAGCTGTTGCAAAAAATCAATTATTTGATGCAATTAACTTTCGAAACTAATTTAATATTGACTTCTTGAATTGCCATTCGGCTTTGGTATAGAAAACGATTTTAAAAATTTTTTGTCACTTTCACAAAGAATTTTTTTTGATTTTGAAATAATTTTGCCCATTACACTTTGTTACTGCCCTGTTGGTGCCGACAGTAGCAGCGGAAGGTCTCAGGTTTAAGAGGGGAACAGATATCAATAATATCAAGATATAAATTTGCCTTCTTATGTCTGAAGTAATTGCGCGGCGAAACATCACAAAAATATTTTGGTTTTCTGCAGAACTTCATCTTTTTGGGAAAAAATGTAAACAAAAACCAATTTCGATCGAAGTTGTATGAAAATTTTGCCTATTATGGTGAAATTTTAAAATAATCTCCAAAATTCTTGGGATGGGGTACTGTCCCTCCCTTCTCAGTGATATGTACCTCCAAATTCCGCCGCCAGTGGAAGCGGGCCCTATTATATTCCATGCATGTCTGCAAGTGACTACTAAAAGGAAGCAAAAGAAATGAAAGTTTGGTTTATTACCAGTCAGCACTGATATTACTCAGTGTACTCTGGTGTGGTTTTGTTTTGTCTGAAATGCTTTCGCAAGAGTGCAGTTATTGGTTTTAAATTTATGTAGTATCTCTTGCTGTAATTTGATGGTTTCTAGTTAGTTAGTCCCTTGCAAGACTTGCTCCCAAATTTGCTTAGAGGGATTTTAATTATGTGTTTAACATGGATAAAAGTTCTTGCAATTTTTCATGGCGTTGATGCTGTACCTTAGTGTTTCTCAAACTGTGCGTCTCGACACCCTAGTGCATCGCTTTGATTTACCAAGGTCTTCACACCACAATTTTATATATTTTCAATATAAATTAATCAGACAAATTGAAAACACAATGGCGGTATACTAAAACAACGAATCGTGCAAAATTGTATTAAACATCTGAACAAGCAAGATTCAATTGTTGCGTCATCATAAGGGGGAACAGCTCTGTGATTGACTATTATACTGGCAGTGAACTAGAATTGGACACTCGGACGCAGTCTAAACTCAATTATGCTTCCTTGGCTTGCAAGTTCAACGCTAGTTATTTAAGAGTTTAGGTTGCATGATGGTGAGGAAAATCCTCAATATGTTGTGTGCTGCAAGATAATTTCCTAATCTATTCTATATGTTGGTGCATCGCATATCCATCCAACTTTTCAGTGGCATTACAGCACAAAAAGGTTCAAGAAACACTGCTGTACATGAATGTATTTATCTTATGCACACGCAGGTGTTTATAAAATTTCACCCTGATGTCTCACGCTTTCATTTTTCCTATATATAAAAACAGTCTAGCTATAGCTTTTGTGGCTATAAGAATAAATAAATGAATTATTTACCATATAAAAATGTGTTTAATACAATGATTCATCTGATATTTATTATCCTTTGTTCCAACATGATAGAACAGTATTTTTACAGGTACCATGCTGGTAGAGTTATTGACTATTATTCCTAATCCTTTCAGTGAGAAATTTTATTTTGTCAAGCATGACTAACAAATAAGCCGCACCTTGTAGACATGATCTATGTTTGACGTATATTTGAAAAAACATGCTTTTGTAAGGAATCAATCATCTGACAGAGTATAATATTCATTTCAATACTTCTCCCGCTACACGAAACCTCATCGTGATTCATAGAATGTACCGCTCTTGTGAAATTCTAATAGAAAACTTTTGAATCTTTGTTTTTAAAGCCCGATAATAGATGCATCTAAATTTCCTCTAAATTTTCTAAATATTGGGCTTGTTTAAAATTTAAAAAAGTACAATACCTATATCACATCCTCTCAATGTTATAAATGCCATCTTTCTGAAACTGTTCTAACACTTTTGTACCAGAATTCCGAAACTGATAAAAAAATCAAAATATAAAACGAAGTATTGCATAGAATATTTTTCAGCCTGATAGCACAAACAAAACTTATCTCTCTCTCCGCACATTCCATTTTCACAGATGAGAATTTTGTATGTGAAGTAATAAACTGGTACCGGTAATTGATTGTAGCATAATAAGTACCATACTAAACTAATGCAGAAATCCTTTTCGTATGTGTGTCATATTTCGCACAGCACCATGTCAGTCAGTTGTAATACCTCAAAAAAAACTTGTGAAGTTTATGTTATTGGGCAAGTGTGGTGTATATCTATTGCATACTTGTGCTGACCATCGGTTACAGCATGTTGTTCATTCCCGGAATTTTTCATTGATGAATCAACCATACCTCCCTATTTTTTCGGTTTTGATAATTTCCTGTAGTACATTTAATTAGATTTTGTATGTTGTGTACCAGTACATAGGAATTTTTTCTCGATTGCAGTAGGCCAATTGATTTCTAATCATGTGTTATGAATATAAAGTCCATCATTATTTGTTCATATTTTAATTTGGTGTAAAGTTGAATTACAAAGTACTACATCTATTATAGTGACTTGAACAGTAATCTCATAAATCCACCATTTCTATTTCATTCGTGTCATTGGCCAATATGCAGTAGAATAACTGATAACCATGCTGATTTACTCCATACCAAGGGTTTTTAATCTTTCAATTGAAGCCCAGTCTCCTTGATGCTAAGCTTTAAGATCAGTCCTCGCCCACATCTACATTCACATTATTTTATCAATGCGAAGGATGCATCTGTTTCTGGTTTTTTGGATAAGTACCAAAAGCATTTTGTACAGATTCAACATTTTGTTTTCACATTGACCAGAGCAGATAAAAACACTTTCGTACAATAACAAGCATGTCGCCTCATTTGCCATTTTGTCCCCCCCCCAGCTTTGGTTTATTGAATGTTATTAGGATTTCAATATACTTTCTTGGTATTCACTGATTGAAATACATTCCAATATTCTTTTGGATAACTTCGCTACTTATAGCTGTTTAGCTGTATAATATAATCTATTTTCCAGGTACTCATGGATGATGAACTTTATCTTGAACGAGATTCAAACAAAATCCTTGATTGTTTTAGTGAAGTTGAAATTGTGAAACGATTTGGGAAAAAAGGATGATCCAGAGTTTAAAGTAAGTTGATATTTTGAAATTTATTCCATCTGAAAAAAATTGTGAACATTTCGAATATTCGGAATGAAACCAAGATTCTACCACCCTGCTTTACGAATAATATTAATTTTTTTTAAATTTCGTATACCAGTGTGTCACCATTTCTCTGCAAAATTAGTCTTCTAAGATTTGCTGTTTAAAATACAATTTCTTATTACCGATATTTGAATTATCACATCTGCAGTACTATAGTATTATCAGGAATTTTTTATTGAAAATTTCCTCTGGAGAAGATTGGGTCGTATCTGAGCGAGGGTGGTGGTAAAACCATTAAAAGTTATAGTCTTAGCTTTTAATGGTTTTTCCACCACCCCCGCTCAGATACAACCCAATCTTCTCCAGAGGAAATTTTCAATAAAAATTTTTTTCAAATTTAATCACAAATGTTTCCAAGAAACATGGGCGACAGATAGATCATGTCTTGTCAACGTCATCATTCCTTATGAATTATGAAGAGATTAAGCAATTTTCTCTTTCTACCCAAATTATTAATTCTTGTGATCTCATTCTGCTTTATTCATTAAAACAATAAAAACATATTTAAAATGTTTAGAATAGAGTGAAGAAGCATCTGGAAGGCACTGAAGGTCGACTGTTTGAAATTTGTCAAAGTTTCATTGATAGTCTTCACGCTGCAATGTTTTGTTTTCCGCAATCAATGGGATGGGTGATAGCAAGAGCGTATCATATTGTTAAAGAAGCAGGTACGATGGTGTTATTCAGACCATGGGCTATTGTTATTTCTGGGGAATATTTATGCTGCTTGTTATATGGTAGCTATTCATTTCTTCAATTGAGTCATCTTGGGTCATAATGGTGGCATGAATGATATGAAGATATTGTGTTGTATTTTTGAGACCTATTCAGAGGAACTATTGTGTCGAGTGTGAGCTACTGATGGACTTTGGTGTTGGACGGACTAAATCTATAGCTCAAACTTGAACAAAATATTGAGGACCAATAATGTTCTGATAGGGTCAGTGTACTGCTGAATGTGAATATGGAAAAAAGAGCAGTGAAATCATTGGGCTTTATGACACATCATTAATAAAAAGTGCACAAGTCTAAAGGGGGTGGGGTAGGGAATTCCATCCAACATGCCCAATAGAACAGGATTATGAATTGGTCAGAGTTACAACAAATAAAGAGTATCACTGTTATACTTTAATAAATAAAATTGGTGATTGAATCAATATATATAATATAAGCTGTGGTGTGTAGGGTATGGGATCACCATATGGCCTGGTCCAAATTATATAAATGATTGAATTGTATGCAAAAGCAAAATCCAACAAATATTTGTTTTGACTGCCTATTTGGTATGGGGTCACTGATCAGTGTAAGATCTATGCAAAATATAGCAGGATAGTTCATTTATCTTTACAATATGTAACAAGATTTCTGTTGAAAACAAAATATCTGGCTTTTGACTGAAATGGAAAAGTTTCTTGAAGCGATATTTGGTACTTAATACTTTTTTTTATTATAACACTCAATCCAGGTTCTTGGATGGGAGTTGAACCCTACGGAAGCTTTATAAGAAGCTTTATAATATATTTTATAAATATAAGGATGTACCCTAGACAGGGTAATATTTATAGAGTACAGTCAGATCAAGCATGAGTCACTGAAGAAGCATGGCCATATGTGGCCCATGCCTGAAAATAAAATATAGTTTCTGACTGGGTCTGAAGGGATGGATAAGAAAATAGGGGGAAAATAATAATAAAAATATTATGAACTAGATAATAATAAGAATAAAATAAGAATATTAGGAACAACAACATTTAATTTTGAATATTTCTTTTAGTAGCTAAACTGTATAAAAAAGTTTCAAAAATCTTCAATACTGCTATGCTAAATGCTACTGCTAAATAGCAGTGTTGATTGTTTTGAAGCTTTTTTGTCCATCCGACGGTGATGGCATGAAGATTTCGGGCACTCGAACAAAACCAAGATTCTGCCATCCTTCGTCCATACCTTTGAAATTAAGTGTAGTTTTAGTGGAAACACTCTAATCTTGGTTCTAAACTTGTAGTTGTACTAATGGACATGGTTTGCGGTAAGCTTAATGAAAAATATTATTCTCTGCTTTTCCTCTTCTACAAAATGAAACTGATGGCATATTTTATTCAACCTATTTCTATACAAACCAGGTTTAGTGACACATGCAGAGGCAAGAGCTCTTTGCGCTGATTTGATGTTGCAAATGTTTATATGTCCTGCTATTGTCAATCCTGAACTACATGGTGTATCTGGTGATGCTCCTATCAGTGAATTTACAAGATTCAATTTAATGCAGATTGCTCAGGTAATTTTGGCGTTCTTTGTTATTGTTGTTCATAGTTGTTTTTAGGTAGGTCCAATTTAGGGCTGTGTGTCTCTCTGAATATTTCGCAATTTTGGGAATCTTAATCTGAAAAACGTATAAAAATCGACAGCTGAGGTGCTATAATATTCAAAGCATAAATATTTGAATTTTTTTGGTGAAATGTGGAGATATAAGTGCTGTAATTTCAGCACAAAAGTAATATTGAAACTAACTAAATTCATACTAAATTTTTTCTGTGCATTCACCAAAAATGGTGATACAGTCTCAATTGGCTTTAGTTGAGTCCTTGAAAGCAGGGCTGGACTTAGTATTTTCGGGCCATGGATTCATCACACTTCAAAGGACATACAAGCTGCTTGTGCCTATTTCGGAACAATTTGTCAGTCCTTTTTGCAAGCAAGCTTGAACAAACCAAATCTAACATTGTTGTTTAATAGGGAAATACACCTAATATTGAAAATTCAACATACTTGCTGGTTTGCCATCATAATAACAGCCATGGCAATTTGTAATAATACATTGGCCTTTTTTTTTAACAGGTATTACAAGTGTTAGCACTCCGAGATGAAAATGCGCAACCAGACAACTCATTGTATGGAAGATTTGAAAAGGTAACCCACACTAGCCAGAAGTCACCTACTTGTAGGGTTTAGGAAAATGGAGAAGATTATGACAGAATCTTTTTTTTTTTGGAGTATTCATGAATAAGCTTGCTGCAATACTATAAATATTGTCATTTCAAAGCAGTGCTGATAATTTTTGACCCTGGAATAATTTTGTTATCGATTATATCTTGCAGAGCATATAACTATCTTCTGATCCCATCCTTTTTCTAACGAGTCGCTTATCATTCTGAAAATACTATACTTTAAGATTCATCAAGGTCTATGTTGCCTACATTAATTTCGAAACAATTTTTTTATTTAATCAGAATTGTATGAGTTCTTTACTTGACACTGTGATTAGTACATGGCATACGGATGGTTTACCTACTTCGGCATCAACTTCTAGTCCTGACCACGGTTTCACGGATTCTGCCGTATTCATGACTTGTACACAACTAGCTCAATTGATACAATTACTGAGAGATATACAGGTAATATAACTAGTTTCTTATTTGTTTTTGGATAGGCTTTTTTGTGTTGTGTTGATGTCTGCTTAAGATTGGGGCGAATTTTTGAATTTCAAACTAACTTTTTGCATCAACATTACATCGTGTTATGATGTTTTTTGCTGATGCAAAATGATTGTGCCCATCTTAATATTACAAGGATGTTACTAAACAATAACTTTTCTGAAGATTTTGCAAAAAGTGTGGTCAAAATTGAGCTCTGCATACTGGAATTGATTGCTGGTGTTATAGCACGCCACCGCATGATTGAATATCTGTTTCTTCTCTAGTAATGACTTGCACATATTGAATATTGGCAAATTCAGATTTTTGATAATTTATAGAAGTAATGCATACAAGACAGAGCTAGCAATATAGTCGAATAATATGTCTGTTTGTCTATTTGGATTTTCCAACACCTGAAAATCAATCTGAAACCAGAATGTCAGCCAAATTTGTTTAGCCATATTTAGCATAGAAAACTAAAGAGTTTGTCTCTAATGATGCTCTTCTTTAATGTTGCTCACCTAATGAAGTATTTAAGCATTACAGCCCTCAAATATTTGAATCCTTACCACTTACGTATTCCTTCTTAAAAATAACGGGGGGAGTTTTATGAATGTCATGTATGACTGTATCAGAAGTCTCAATAAATGTCTTCTGGGAAATAACTCAGTTACCGGTAGTCATAAACAGAATTTCCTTGTCGTGTGACGGGAACCATAGATTCGGTAATGGCTATTGTTTTATTCAGCTTAATGCTGAGAAGAATGTGAAAAATTTTTTCACCAAGGTATGACAATGCTTTGTCAGTAATGAATCATTTTCTAAGATAATTTTTATTCAACAGTAAAATTTGAGCAATTCTAAGCTTGCTTTTGATTGTTGGTCTATTTTTTTAATATATGATTTTAATGTCATGCTCTTCATTTTTATCAAATCCATTCCAGTAAATATTTGATAAATGCTTGCTTTAATTCCTAAAATGTTGGATAATTAAATATTCTACAAATAAGCAAATGAACAGGACTGCCACGGCAGTAATGTATCCAACCAGAGGCAAATATGTGAAAAAATCAATGATTTACATAAACGTTTACTAAGAGTTTATTTATTTTTTGATTGTGTATTGGAATTGAAACTTTTAAATAAGTGGTTTGTTATAGTGTGTTACGATTCTAAAGCTTTTTTATGAATTCAAACAAATGGCATGTAAGCTTTGGATACCTAAAAAAAAATGTGATTTTGTTGTCCTGAAAACAAAATGATAAATTTATGCCAGCATAAATCTTAAAATTATCGTTATTAATTATCAATGATTTTCAATTTACACTCATTTGTGTTACATAATTCTCAAATCCTATTCAGTATTTATTTATATTGCATTGCAGAGCGCATTGAATGTATCAGTGACATGCTCTCGAATCTGCATTACTATGATGACAAAAATTTAATAAATCATTAACCTGTTTTATTCGATTGTGTAATCACTTATGCATGTTGCCGAAACAAGCAGCAGCCAATCGCTTGGTTAAAATATTTAAATTGATTGTTTGTGATAAAATTTGGGAAAATATCATTGAAGATAGTAATCACAAAATATCTATATATCAATTGTGTTGTTGAA
This sequence comes from Styela plicata, assembly GCA_963675895.2. Classification (NCBI taxonomy): domain Eukaryota; kingdom Metazoa; phylum Chordata; class Ascidiacea; order Stolidobranchia; family Styelidae; genus Styela; species Styela plicata. The sequence continues at coordinate 11,334,647 of OZ023143.1, read as the reverse complement.
AATACAGTCGAGGGCATTAGGCTACAAAACTGATTATATTCCCCAATAATTATCAACACTATACATACATTCATGGTATATTCAAAAAATATTTTTAATTTAATGCACTTTAATTTATCAAGACTTTAACATTATCTGGATCAACGTTATTTGTTAAATATATAAAAATTCAATTTTTTTTTTTTATTATTTTTCAAAAGCCCAACCTGATTCGTAGTACCTGCTCGAAATTCTCAAAGAAAGTTGCTTAGAGTGCGAGGGTCTTTACCATTAGATTCTGGTAGTTCATTTCAGGCTCTGCTCCCAGCTTTGCTTAGACCTAATTTTAATAAAAAAATACATACTTAATACGTACTTAATTAAGTTGACCAAGAGAACTGAAATTAACTCTGGTATTTTCCATTCAAAGCATGCAGATGTAAGAGGAGTGGATCAGTCATCATTAGCGGAAATATTATCACATCTACCTGATAATCCTCCACCTGCTTTAGTACAAGTTATGAACAGAAGAGAATCTGTTCCTGGGATATCACTTCAGAATGATATATTACATGATGGTGAAAATTCTCTTGGACCTGGTAGGTGACAAACATATAGAGTTTTATTATCCTGGCGAGTGCCACTTGTTACCCAGAGTGTATTGACTTGGGATATGTTCAGCTGAACCGGAAAGATCCTATCTTTCTACCACTACACTGTTGTTTTGTAAGTAGCAAAGTCTGTTATAGAGAGTGGAACTAACTACCGGTAGTCATCTTACCAATAATAATTTGCTAATTTAGACTCATCCTCCGTCGAAAAATGAAAGAAGAGCCATTACTTGGTTCTGTCCCTGCTCTGAGTGAATTTTAATAAAAAAATTGATTAAAGGGAACTGCGGCAACTTGTTCTATTATTAATATTATTGTTTATCAATAATATTACTATTTTCTGCAAGAAATTGAAATATAAGAATCCAAATCATTTTTAATCATCTGCAAAATATGAAAGTTGTGGAGCTCGGATTGGTTTTATTATTACGGTGATTGGAATTGTCAAAGTTACTTGACAATATTATAAAGGGTCATGTTCTGTGAGACCTCAAGTGTTGCGCCGTAAATACGTTTGTGTAATAATTTGCGGAAAATATACATAATTTCAGAATTTGAATGTGATTTTTGAAATATTGCATGAATATGAGTTCAATTTATCTGAAATTCCTTTTCATCATTTTGGATGATAGAGTCTTAATTTCATCTTTATACTCTGTAGACTTTTCCATTCCGCTTGTACCTTATAACGTTTGTAACCTTTTTTTCTTTTTTTAATGGTAGAACACAGCCGCAGGAGCAGTATCGGATCAGCGTCTGGATCAGGCGGTCATCCTAGTCCTCTGCCATCAAGGTCCGGAAGATTCTCTGTAGATGTTAATTCATCACCCCTCGCTTCATCTCATTCAACGAAAAGATTGTTCTCAAAAAGCATGAAACGTATGTAGGCGATTAGAAACAGTTTAAGCTTTTCTATTTTCGTTTGCTTGTTGTGCTGTATTTGACTGTTTTCATTGTAATATATTCATAGAATTGCTGGAATTAATGTTATTTGAAATTTGAGAATATGTTTCATAAGTTCATTGTACAGCAAAATATATTATGATTTTGCAACGAAATTGATCCATTTAAAAGTATTGAAAAATTTTACAAAAAATAAAACCGCTGTATTCAAATCATTCGAGCCCTGCAGGTACAGGCTGCGAAATAGTGCTGTTGCTGGTACTACATCTTTTAGTAGCTCTTTGAAATTAAGTGGATATGAAGCGACATTTTTAGCGATTTTTTTTCATTTTTTGGTTTGTCTTAGTCCCAATATTGACTTCAGTTGCATGTTTTGCATTTGTTTGTGTGCTTTCCATTAACCGTTTGACCAAATACAACAATAATAGCAAAAGGAAAGTCTATGAAGATGGCGGACTCCTATTCCAAACGTACTGATGTTTCTTTGGACGGAAGTGGAAATAATAATATCAATGTACAGAAAAGTGGTTCTGGTTCCGGAGGTAATACTGCTTTGTTTCATGAAAGATTTTTTCTAGTGAAATGGGATGTGATATCATCTTTGAAATTGTTGTTAAAGATATCAGAATAAGGTTCCACTGTGAAAGTCAAACTTGCTCATATCTCGGGTTGATTCATCGTTATTTGTTTTCCTATTCGAGTTGTGGCAATCAAGAAACAAGTATTGTCTCTCTCCTTCTTTTTTCGAATGCCAGCTACTCAAACACCCAAAAATGGGTTCTATCGGAAGAAATTTAGCAAATTTGCAATATTGATGATAGATCTCTCGCTAGAAGGTTGAAATGTCAACTTTTGAGTGCTTGGTGCAACCAAATTGTACAAAATTGGTTCAAAATTATCAATACTGCTATGAAATAGCAGTGTTGATGGTTTTGGAGATTTTTATCCATCTGAAGAAAATGACTTAAACATTTTGGATGCACACAGAAAACCAGAATTCTGTCACCTTGATCTATGTTCGACCAAACCGCTTGTTTTGCTATGTGTGTTTGAATTTTGAGTTTTTTTCGTGTATTTTGCTTTGGCTCCAAAATTTTTATTTTCAAATGATGCTTGTCCTTATGCAGCACTATCTTCATTATTTATGTAAAATATTTTGGTCCATTCTGATAGCTCTTAAATGCTGAATATTCTGTTCAGTTTTGCTATATTTTTTCAGATTCGCTCTCAGATGATTCCAAATCACAGTCTACGAGTGATTTACCCGAAGTAGTATTAGTTATATCATTAGGAAGTTCATTGGGTTCTGCAGCTGATCCACCTGGTCTCTTGTCAGAAAATGAGGTAAATGAAATGGCCTTTAATACTGCCCTAATTGTTTAAATATTTAATGTTATTCACAGTATAATGTATAAATCCCTCATGGTTGTGTGATCATGAGCAGTCATGCATAACTGATGACGTCATTTCTGACTGTTCATGCTCAGCCATCTGGTGAGACTGTATTAAACATAATCACATTCGAGACCAAAAATATGCGTCGATATGTCAGAAATCCATGGTTGGTTTGAAATTAATGAGTTCAATAAAAATAAGCAAATTATTCCAAATGGAAGCTATTTTCTAGGTATATTTTAGTAGACGAGTAACTGACATTCTTCCACTTGGCACAGTATGTAGTGTGTAGTTTTGTTGGTATATATTCTTTTCATTTCTAGGTCCTGGAATTACAAGCATGTAATAAAATACAAAGTGCTGAATTGAATTCAGAATCAGATGTAGTGGCTGCACATGCTGAAAACCTGGATGATGCTGAAAGAATGGATAAAAGACTTCGATTCTCTCTCTATTCTACTGGTAATATTTTTATTTATCGTATTTATTCACTCACTCATTTGATAGATAACTCTGAACAGGGTTTATGTTGAAAAGTCAGGAGTTTTTACTTTAGGCTGAGGCCACCCAAGTTCATTGCAGTGTTGATGGTTGTGAAGTTTTTTGTGTGGTTATTTAAGTCAAATTATATAAGTTAATTAAAAAAAAAATGATTTAAACTATGGCTGAATATAAAGTATATTATATAATATAACATATACCTCAAATGATGCATTTTAGTTTTTTTTTCTGATTGATCCCATCTTTATGTGTTAAAGTACTTTTTTTTTTAAATTCCTCTGCAACACTTGAATGAAAGTAAATGTATATCAGTAGCCAAAGGCAGCTGCACCTTAATTGGACAACATTCCAATGTATAGAATCAAGAATGAGCCATTAATCATGGTCGCGACATCATATATCATTTCCAAGCATGATCCATGCAAGAATAATATGAATATTGAAAAATTGGTTGCTCATCACTCTTTCCCTTTCATTATATTAAGATTTGAGTGAACTTGGCGAGGGTGAAGCTATGTCTAGTACATCTGGGTCATCTATTGAAGATATGGATCCTACAGAGAGTGTACCTGCTGATGATACTAGCAGTTTCAGAGGAACTAGTTCACATGGTATCCAGGTAAGTTTGACACTTTGCCACTATAATGTGGATCACCTTGATTTAGTCCGATAAACTCATTTAGGATAAGATTTTATTTTTATCCGGCTGGATTTTGACTTAATGTTTTTCTCAATTTTTCTGTACTTTTTGGGGTGGAAGAAGCTGTAAGCATTGCTTACATGAACCTCTCGCGAATGCTCGTTCCTGGAGAGTTTCGATCCTACGCATGATTATTCATTGTATTGACGCATTGATGAAAATATAAAATTGTGGAGACATTGTGTGTTTGAATGCTAGTGAGATTAACAACAGCAAACAATCTTTCTAGGATGAAGATTTTGAAATGGAAGGGGATCTGGAGAGTGTACCTCATACAAATAACGATGAGGCATTAAAAGCACTAGAAAGGAAACTACCAACTTCTAGGTAAGTTTAAGAAAAATGTTTTTGATCAATTGTAAAAAAATTGGTTAGGTTACCATGTTGGCATCGCAGTTTGGAGATCTCAGATTCGAGGCACGGCAAGTTCGACTCAGTAATCCATGCCCACCACTAAACCCAGGGTATAATAACTTAAGATAAGATAAGCCGGATAAGATAAGATAAGGTTAAGGGTAAGATAGGCCGAAAGATCTTTCCAACAATACTAACCCTCGTCACGTATAAGGGGTTTCTGCTGAAGAGGCTTGCTCAGAATGATCCACTCAATGAGTAGCTATAAAAAATCAGTAAATTTGTATGAAATTCTTAGAATTGTGATGTTGTTCTGAAATGGAACCCTTCCAATATTGTCTAATTACTTACACAGTATACTTATCGGAATCAATTTGATCTGATTTTAGTCATTGTATATTAATAATGATGCCACTTTTAGATTCATGATTCAAATCCAATTTGAGTACATGGCAAATTCAAGTCATTTGAGTAATTGTACCAGTGATTAATTTAGTTGATGATTTTTTTCTTTTTTAAGAGAGAGCATTGAAGACAAAATGCGTAAATTTGAGATACGTCCCCAACTGGGTGTAAGATTTGGTGGTGCGGTTGTGGCAGGACTAGAATCAGATGAAGCCGAACGCACTGCTAATCTTAACAGTAACTCAAACTACTTGGATACACGAAGCGAAACTTGGAGCACGGATGCGTATGCTTCGGATTCTGAAGCTCCTACTGAGCAAGGGGATTCTGTGGGACATCCTGATAGAAGGTTACAAGAAATTGCTGAGAATCCTGACCAGGGTCCAGGGCAAATCAGGTTTGTTTATTAACTCTGAATCTTTTTGTGTGAATCAGCGATATTAAGACAATTGAGTTAAACAAAATTTAAACTCTGGTTTAGTGTACCCATTTAGAAAATTTTCATCTGAACAAATCATGCTAAGCATAAGTCACAGATGGACCTTTCCTTTGCTGCGTGATTCATCTGTAAATTATGTTTACCAGAATAATAAAATCCTATCTATTATACAATATTTTTATTTGCAACTCAGTTTTCGACAACACAACATTTACAACTTAATTTCATTAAAAATGTTGTTTTTCTATTTATTTCACTGCAGGAATAGTACTGCAGGACCGTACCTAGCTCTACTACCCAGGGACGAAGATTCACGTAGCGATGTATGGAGTGTAGAAGTGTTACCTAGTGATAGTGAACCTCCTGATGTCAAACCTGAAGATAGATTACAAGAACTTGAATCAGAATCAACCGCTGTCAGTATAATATGGAAATATGTCTTTGATGATATATCTTTGTACCTGTACATGCACTCAAGTCCTGGTTGTCAATAATTCAATATCTGATTATTCCAAATTGATATGTGTTTTGGAATGTTGTAAAATTTGGCATTTAATCATTATTTTCATTCATCGAACAAAGTTTTCTATCAATGAAAACTAACAACTGCACCCCTTAGCGGAGAAGATTCTATTCAAATCTAAGCCGCAATAAAAGAGTGGGGCCTTAGCTGTAGGCAATGATAATAAATAGCGTCTGCTGGCACTACACAATGTCCGAAAGAAAGGCAGAAAGAGTTAATTTTATACTATTTTTTAAACTAAAAATATGAAAGTGTCAAACTTATGAAATAATTTTTGATCAAGCTCTTCTGGACATAGCTAATGAACTTCTGTAACTTGCACTGCACAAGATTTGGAAACAAATGTGAATTTTTAAATTAACATACCTCCACAGGCATTTGCTCTGGGTTAAGCTTTATAGCAGTTGTACTGAGACTGGTTTTAGCGGTTCAACTGAGTTTACTTGAGTTATGACAATTACAACCTGAGTTGTGGTGAGGAGTTATATATTTCATGAACAGATCATGCGTGATTCATGATAACCAAATACAGAACAAAACAAAATTCGACAAAATAATTTATACACTGGGAACATTTAGTCTATATTGACAATTTGCAATATGTTATTTCTTATATCCTGAAAATGCTTTTCCAAACGGTACACAGCAAAAAATATTTCACATTTCATACAGGGCCCAGAAGACCAGATTGATCAACTGGAAGACAACAGGTCACGAGCAAGCACACCAGGACTAAGTGCTGCATCTGGTGTTAGTGGAACCTCAGGATTAAGCCTGGTTTCGGATAATATTCAAGCTAAAGGATGGGCGCAAGGTATAGTGCAAATAGTCCTAACATAGAAGTGGTAGATGGTTTTACCATAGTCAAGAGCAGATACCACTCACTGCACTTTACCATAGCGGTTCAGTTTCATTTGAGTTCTTTTTTTCTTCTTATAGTGCAGTTGCTGTTTCTACATCTTGTGGTAACTCTTTGCTATCGAGTGTCCATGGGTTAATTCCTTTTAGGCACTGCTCCCACCAAGCCTTGCTTAGAGTGAATTTTGATGAAAATAAAAATTCAACTTGACAAACGCTATACTTTAGGGATGAACTTCTGATATCTCTATATAGTTCTGATTACTGGTATAAGTTATTTCGATTAACGATTGTTCCCAAATGGATTGATTTCGCAGTGCAATCATGATATATGCCAGATTTTACGTTGTAAAATTTGACATAAATCATGACTTTGCTGCAAAATTAGCAAAATATAATCAAAATTAGCGATTCTGTTTATCTGAAATGCTTAAATATAATCCTTTTTATATAGTAAATTTTAAGGCAATCCTAGATTGACCTGCGTTTTACTTATTCCTTTCTATTTGAAGGTGGTGAAGAACATGGTTCAAGTTCCGAACGAAGTTTTGGTAAAACACCAAGCAGTATTAGCCCAGATGCTGATGATATGATCGTGAGTCACAGAGGTACAAATTCTGGGCCGAACAGTAGCAGAATGAGTGCCAGTGCTGGTAGTAGTAATAGTAGTGGAAGTGGAGAAGGTGTAACTAGGTGGGTTGTAACTTCTTTGTCAATACTCGATTCTGTAAGTTACATTTCTTTTAATACTTTACTCTGTAATCAGCGCATTTTTCCACAAGTAAATACCAGTAGTAAAAAATTAACGAAAACCAACCAAGGAAGCCATGGAAGCCAATTGATTCGAAAATCTAATAAAAAATTGCATATTAGAAGATTCAATCATAGCCACATACAACTTATTATCATTCTTATACACACTTTGTGGTTCATTTGTTTAATTTGGCAAATCTTAGTATGAATTCACACTCAATAAATACCATCCCAAATTGTCTTTTAAAACTTGTAAACTTTTAATTTAAAAATGATCATTGTCAGTATGAAGTCTTATTGATGGAAATAGAAGCCATATGCCTAAAATTATAGTTCTTTTCAATAAAAATATGGAAGTAATAAATTGCCTACAGTTGAAAAAGTTCTCATTATTCTGCTAATTTAAGTTTGGGAGCCTAGAATTATAATCTTATTTAAAGAATTTAAACTTTTTATTTCAGGCCACAGACTGCTCCTACCTCGATATCAATGCATAGTTTGATGATGGAAAGTCAAGTGCAATCAGTCAGTATGGGTGGACAAGATGTTTCAGATTCTGCCAAAAATAAAAACGATGGAATGAAGAGAAGTAAATCTGCATCTCCCGCTTATTTAGGAAAAGTTGGAGCAGCAGTAAAAAAGCATCCGTCAAGTCCAGTATCCATGCCAAGTGGGGCTAATCACTTGAACTGGCCGGAAAAACCAGCAAAGTTTGATAAACGTAATGAAAAGAGTGATAAAGTTGCTGAAAACAATGCGTACAAGTACACCAATAATGTACTTGGTGATATTGTCAATTCACCAATGTCGGGGGTGACGCCAGAGGCGTCGTCAACACCAGACAACTCAGTTGCGTTGAATCATGATGTTGTCATGGAGTCGACAGACACTAATACAATAAAACGAAGTCCTTACAAACACAATGATGCTTTTTCGACAGATAGGCCATCTGCTTTTAACTCTGTACCTTCATCCCTAGCTCGCGATATTTCTGCAGATGCCCGCAATCTTGAAACGTCATCCGCAAATTTGAACCCCTCTCAACTAAGTTATTATAATATATCAGAGTCGATGGAACGTCATAATGGTACCAATGGTAACTCTGCGTCCTATGTTAATCACGTAAAATCAAATGGGATATTACCTGATTCGATAAGTCAAAATGATTCCACCATTACAACTAGTACATTTGTTCCTATTACATCAGCAGTAACTTATTCGCCAAGTCCGCCATTTCCATATGCTGACGTTTCATCTTTTGATCCACTGGTGACATCAGCATCGACGGTGACGGGTAAGTCTTTAAATATAATTGAATGAAAAATGATCTTAAAATTTTGTTATAGTCAATTACAACTTTTTGTTTCAGAATCTGCGCCTGATACATCAGTGGCTATTAAGTCAAAACCAGTCACAACCGGTAATAGTTTGTTAAACATGAATTCAATGTCAGCTGCATTGGTCGATCTCTCGATATGTAAGTTTCTCTTTTTAATTAATCAATGGATCAATTTCTTGATATTATTGGTGTTTATTTTATCAAATGCAAACCACTAATCGATCGTACCTTAGCGACACGTTCCATCAATGGCTTGCGCTTGATAAAATATAGAGTAGTCCATTTTTTTTTTTGATAGCGTTTTTTTCCACTGATACTGAATCCATCGAATCACAATACTTATTAATAGTTGCTGACTATTTTGCTCCACTGGTGAAATGAAAACAATCCTCGGAAATTGTGTTCTTTTATAACTTCAAAATAAATAAATTCAGTTTAGTTATTAACTTGGCCCTTTTAAACACATTATTTTTATCTACTTATTTAATTAAAGACTATTCATGATATATGCGTAAATAAATTTAGGTTTAAAATGAGAAATTGTTGCTCACAGCTTCAGTTTATATTATTTTTACAACAAAATGTGATTGAACTGATTATTAAACCTGAAAGGTTATCATGAGCCGTATATGTAACGAGTTACTCAAACTGTCTTTGTAGTAGTCTTGACAAGGTCGAAAGAAGTGCTTGCTAATATTGCAATGACACGCATAAATTGTAAAATCTGTAACTCTAACATAGAACTGGGGTAGTGACTAGTGAGTTGTATCTTCCCTGGGCAATGTTAGAAACATCTACCACTTCTTCGTTCCCTTTTCGGTAGCTATCACGAAACACACCACACAGAAATGTGCTCATCGTTTCCAGAGCCTGCGCTTAAAACCACGGCACCGTTAAACCGTTTATAACCTTTTCAGCTGGGGGTGACCAATCCAATAACCGTGGAGTAGATCAGCAATCACAGGTTCCTAGTCCTATTCAAACACAAGGATCTGGAGCTCGTCCAAAAAACGGTCCTTTATTGAAACAAGGCAGTGTTGATCTTGATGGATCGGGTGGAAGAGGGAAGAAACCTTGGTGGAAAAGTCCTAAAATTCCAGTGTTGTCGACGAAACGAAAATCTCACAAAATGTCGTTCTTGCAGGTTAGAAATCACTTTTGATTTGTGACCTACATGTTAGAAACAACGGCACCCGTTAAATAAACTTAAATTGTAGAACAACTGTCAGTTTAGGTTAGATATGGACAAACTACTACCCGTGGGCCAAATCCGGCCCGCTGATTCTTTCAATCTGGCCCGCCTGATGTTGGCATTTATTAAATTAGTGCTTTGAATGAAATCAGTATTCTTTTAGTTTAATTCTATTTTGTCGTCACAACTAATTAATTATTGAAAACTTGTTCAAAATTTCTTAAATGTATCGATCTATCCTCATCTAAGAAAGATACAATCAGGGCACCTGAGTTGCTTTTCTCACTATGGGCAAACTTAAAGGCATACAGTAAAGTTCATTAATTCAATAAAGTTTTGCAAATATAGTGAATGTCAAATTTATACACATTACGTTTACATGTAACATGGTACGCCCGTAGTGCATTGGAGTTTAAGGAGTTTTTCCCTTCACTAAGTAGTGCCAGATTTCTCAAAATTCGTATTTATGTGAGGGGTGCCGGGACCCTCTCACCGGCCGAAAAAAATTGTCTTCTAAGTGCTTTGAAACATGGGAAATCCCAAAAAGTTTTACTGCCTTTCTCGCGCAGTGACATTTTTGACTATTTAGCCAGTTTTAGGCCCTAAAATCCATTTTTTTGCGTCTCCTCACGATTTTATAGTTGTTTTGATGTTATATACAATAAAACAGTATATTTTTGCCTACAATGGCCATTATGACATCATATTTAAACCTCCAAAATTTTTGCCTCAATTCAAAGTTCTTAATATGCCACTGTTCGGCTCTACGTACTTTGCGAACAGAATTTGTTTATCCTAATGAAATTTAACAAATCTTGGCACAGATCTCGATTGACTGATATACACCACAAATCTGTTTTGACAAATGCCACAACACCAAATTTTGATGTTTTAGCAAAAATGAATTAATGATCACATCCTGCAATTAAAATGCATTTGGGTGCTTGTTGTTCACTTTATTATTAATTATACTCTCGCTTGCCCGCCTGTCAGGAATTAAAAACAATTTGGCCTCTGAGGCACCACAGGAAGCAATGTGGGACGAATTAAAATTATATTAATTAAATAAAATAAGCTCTGTCATATAGCGCGAGAATACATAATTGTGTTACAAATACAAATCAAAACCTATTTCAAGTAAACTTGACATCGGCTTCAACTTATGTTTTCAATAAAAGACTAAAAAAGCTGTTTCCAGTTAGTTGTATAGTTTATTCTTTTTCACTAGAATTTATCTTTACAGAGTTCCAAAGAGGAATCTACGATGATAAGCAATGGTGACATCACTGATGGTTATCTAAAAACATCCACTGATATACATAGAGTTCTGAATGGATCTGAACAAGGTAATAATATTGAAAACATTTTCATGATTATTCGAAAACTGATGCGTGATATCCTTTGTGTTTATTTTTCATTGCTAACTTGCTCGTTTCAGTGATGGAGAGAAACATTGTTTTCAATATTTAATTATCGTAGTGCTCAGGAGGATGGCTTTGTTATGTTGCCATATTATTGTCCTAGTCTCGAAATAATTATTTAAACCATAGAATTGAATCATCTACATTATGAGTTTTTTCGTTTTCTTAATTTGACTATCTTTGTAATTTACATCTCATGTTCATTAAATACTTGAGTGAACGAATTATCAGAGTGTTCATTCAAAATTGAAATTATTTTATCATATGAAAAATGTCTCGATGACGAAATTTCCTCATCAGATTATTAATACCATTTGCATTGGAATATACCTTATTGGTGTTGCACGAGTGATGGCCATATTAATTCAGATATTTTTTAACCAGGTGGCGATTTACCAAAACCATTAGAACCGAAGTCTACATCATCACCTTCTTCTAATACTCTGGTAAGATTTATTACTTTCATTTATTTTTTCATTTCCACATGGACTTTAGAATACTCCCTCAATGGTGCTTAAAAATGAAGTTTACAAACAGCAGTAAATAGAATTCTTTTGACTTTTTTATGACCTTTTAACAGATTTACTCTTCTGTTTTCTATATTAGAACAATGGCAGACATTTGAAGTAGGGTGCCTCGTCGTCAGTAATTTTCTCATAAAAAATAATATTCATATCATATCACACAGACAAAAAAATAGTAGAATATTGGTTGCATGAGTCAAAAAACTGGTACTTTTTGAGTTGATGGTTTTGATGATATTAAACCTTTCTGGATCTCCTAAAAATTACTTACTCTTGACTAAACCCAAAAAGAAACAAAATTTTGTCAAATATCAATTATTCTGGTAATTTATTTTTCTGAAATTACTTTCCCAAAATTTCTGACAGTTTGTCTGACTATTCCATCATCTCTTTTTGTTAAATATTCGTTATGATATTTATTCAGTGCATGATATTAGTTTCTTTTACAAGACGAGTTCGAACATTTTTTAACTCTTGCAGGATTTACTTGGCGAAGACATCATGGAAAAGTATATGAGAAAAGCGGCATCAAATCAATCTTCGCCAAGGCCATCATTAGCAAGTGGAGGGGGGACATCCAGTGTGCCTTTGCCATCAGGAGCATCTGCGATAAATTGCGATGATAACTTGTCAGGATCAAGCCCGGGACATGAAAGCAATAAAGCATCGCTTGATGACACTAATCCATCCGATAAAACATTAGATTCTCAAAAGTATGTTTTATTTATTTCACTTCTAGCACGTGTTGTAAATATATAGTTTCGAATATCTTCAAATTATCATCGCTTCTATGTAGTAGCAATGTTGATGCCTTGTGATTAATGTAGAAAGTGTCGTTAGTTTTAACCGATTAATAATTCTTCCACTTCATACCTATATATTGCATTGGTACCAAAATTTCATCACAGTACAACACCTGTTTTCGAATTCTGGATTTGCCCAAGAAGGAAATCCTCACCGATCAGAAATTCTGTTTTGTCAAGAATGAGCCACGAATGCACTGCCTGGTCGGCGTGATCCATCAGTGACCTGCGCTTAAAAACATCTTTAGGCAATATTTTTCAGACTAGGTTAAAATTTCTGAAAAAAAAATTGAGAGAGTGTAAATGAAATTTCTCAATTGAAGTTACCAGACTTGAATATATTTAAAATCACATAGCATCAAATTTGTGTTTTGGCAGAAGATATTTGAATATACATATATATATTTATATATATAAGACATGTTTGATTTGAGGCGATTGTATACCTAAATTGTGAACTTACGAAACATAGAATTGTGCATGTTATTGCAAATTTAAAAACGAACAAATTTTGATCAATTTTATTGAAAATTCTTCAATAACCTACTATCGGGATAATTCTTTATGCTCTATAAAGTAAAACATTTTCCAAATATATTTTTTTTTCATGTTTCAGTCCAAATAGTTCTTCGAACACTGATCCACAATCCACACCAAGTAATATATCTAGTACAGCAAGCAATAGAACTGTCACTACCATGGCGCAAGGAACATCTCCTAACTTATCGCCACAAACTCCAGACAAACCTGCCAAAGCTGTGCCGTCAACGTGTCCGGCTGTGAAAAATGAGTACAAACCCGACCCAGCACAGTTGGTTAGGGATACGCAGCGTAAATTAAGACTGATGTTAGCGACAAGTGAGTCATTGCCAGAGTCTACACGGTTTTCTACAATTTCGTCAATTGTTGGTGTAGAAGCACTATCTGGATATCACCTTTCTTCTCAACCGATTGAACAAGCTGATAACGATCATTCACAAGGGAGCAGGAATAGGTATGTAGCATTTGTTTATTATATTTTATGAAAAAGATTCATAGAATTAAGATTTAAATCTTCAAGCTGGAAAAATATCCATGAAAACCCATGTGCTTTACTGTTCATCAATCGACCGAAATATGAAACTGCCCTGTGGGTAAAAAATTTTCTGGCTTGTTTTGTTAAGCATTGGCTCTCCTATAGGGTAGCTCCTATCGAAATTGGATTTTCTTATCGATAAATCACTATTTCAAAGACTGAAATAATAATGGTGTGCCCGGTTTGCTCAATCAGTAAAGCGTTGATGTTGTTGAATATAAGGTTGCTGGATGTCTCGTCTCTGCAAGATGGTTCACGTAAGCACTGCTTACAGCTTCCTCGAACAACCAGGTCCAACACAATAAAAATAGGAATATGATTGGCCAAAAATCCTCACCCGATTCGGAACTGGTATCTGTATGAGATGAGATGGTTCAGCACATGATTAAGCCATATTCTCAGCTTTCCTCTCCTGCAAGATGAAAGTGTGAAATCCTGTCCCCATTAGGCTTTTAAGAAATATCTTCTAGAAATGAAGATCTTATTCTCTGGATTTAGGTTTCTCGTTGTGCATTAGTGCTTACAGGGGACTTTAACATGAGAAGTGAAGAGATCAAAACCCAAACCATCAGTATCTCCTAAAAATCTAAGATTTATTATTTTCTCTAATCACATACTTCCATCTCTATTTCAGTTCAAGGAAAGAAATTTTGTCATTCTTGAAATTACAATTAGCTGAAGCTGTTGGATTGCAGGATCATTCTAGAATAGCACAAATCCATGAAACTACAAGATGTGCACATGAACTTGATAACAAAGGATGTAAAACATTGTTCCAGGTCGGTTTATATAATTTGTGAAAAACTTTGAGAATAAATAAATGTTTTTAAAAACTTCAGGCTTGAGTTGTGAATTGTGGGAACTGTAAATATGAGAAAATTTGTTTTCTGTATTGTTTTGGTTAAGTATCCAGTTTACGATTACAAGCACCAAATTTAAAATAACAAGAGTTGAGTGAAAACTCGAAAAACTGGTAATATGGTATTATGTCATGATTTAATGTTATAAATGTCGATATAAATGTCGATATAAAGAGTTTCCTATGCTAGATACCGGTATATCGAATACACATTGTCGTAAAATGACCTGCACAACAGAACATTAGAAATGAGTTCGTAAGATAAATTCACTGCACAACAAAATAGTTTTAAAAATATTTTGAAGTTTAATGTGTAAAATATTATGAAAGCATGACCTGTATATAGATAAAAAGCAAGATATCATGTGTCATTGTTCTGCATGTTGAACACAGGTTACAGGCTGAAATTCAGGTGCCTATCATCAACAAAGGTCACCAGAGAAATAAAAAATTTCCCGGTCAGAAAAATTTTGCTTCAACATATTCTAGCAAAATTATTTCCTATTATCTTTGACTATATTATGCTGTTATAAATTTGAATGTTGTCTTTTGAGCGATTAACAGTCATTTATGTACCCTTGTATTTTTTTTAAGAATTTATGGAGAGAGTACAAACAGAGATCGGCATATGTTGCATATTTAGTTCGAACAAAACAAGCGTTACTCACGACGTCGTCTTATCTCCAGCATATGTTCAGATGTACTGAACGTGATCAAGAAACTTGCAGGCAAGGATTTTCATTCAGTCATGGATCGGGTTATATTAGCCATTGCCTTTTATATAACTTGCCGTAGTATAACTTGCAATAAAGTTACAGAATCTTTTTTTTCATTCATTTTTTCATTCTGTCAGTTTGACTTGCCAAATGTTAAACCGCTACCTTTTGTATCTAGTTACCAGTCCCAAATTTGGTTCAATATTCATGTTTCAGTGCTGCAACTCCAGTATTTATTGATTATAAATTACATATTCAAGTACTCAATAGTCCAGCAATGCTATGATTCAGTATCGCTGTGATATCCAAATAATGAACTGAAAATAATAACTTTCTTTTTAAGAAGAGTGAATATGGCGCATCCTTGCTGCTTCATAAGTAACTTAATGGTCATGACAAACTGTTGATGGTTTGAAAAAAGCAACAAAAATCTTTCTAGGTATCAGTTATCTAATTTTAGATTTCAACTGAGCACTTTTTGCACTACTTATACATTTCTTCAATCGCAGGAGATACCTAACATCGGTGTTTGTTACTTTGTTTCTAAAACGTATGGACAATCCGTTGCGTTCATTTCGCACTGAAGTTTTCCAAATCTACTGCAGCAGATGAGAAAGTTGCTCTCGTCAGAAGATTTTTAAGTTTCTTGTACGGAGAAATGTCCAAGAACAGGATTTGGGAAAGTAAGGAATTAGAATTTTCCGTTTTTTCCATGTATTATCTTGATCTATCTTTGAGTCACACTTTAACAAAACCACCTGTAAACCCATGCACATCTCTCAACCCAGAGTGAAATAACTTCAGAACGCCGTGGTTGAATCACTAAGATAATCTTTCCAACCTTTCCATCAGTAACCCACTCAGTGAGACCAAGTATAAAAAAAAATCATGATTGTACAATGATGAAACTTTTAAATGTGTTTTATTGAGCGGGTGCAGCTAACATATCACTCAGCTTGAGTCATTATTTAAAATGTATCCAAACAAAAATCATCTTAAACTAGATCTGTTTTGTTCTTGAAGAAATGTAAAAATCATATGGTTCTGTTTCTACCAAACACAAAAACTTCTAGTAATATTGGTTTAAAGTGATGTTTTTCAGGTTACTTTCCTCTTAATGGAATTCATGTTCCCCAGCTGTAACAAACTATCTAAGATTCTATCAGTCTAGATAACCAAATTTTATTGAAGCATGCTTCCCAAGAGTCATAATTATTAATTATTTTTTTGAAACTATTCATACAAGTGAATTACATCATGTTTTAGGTGCAAGTGATGAACAATTGGTTGAAGCTGAGCGAGCGATCGAGAGATCAGTGTTTGTTTATATTTATAAGATTGCGATTTATCCCAATGGTGATGGTGACGTAATGCGAGATCAGTAAGTAGCATTGATAGTAGAGGTGTTCTTATGATAAGATTTCATTTTTGTCATGCGGGAGAGGAAAGTCGAGAATACTACTTAACCATGTGGCTAACCCCAACCTTTCAGTCATCAGTTCCGAATTAAGGGTTATAAGTTTTGGTCTGCCTTTTACTCACACACGCATGGAGGAGGCTGTGGGCAGCACTTACGTGAATAACCATGCACGCACCAGGGAGGTGCCCAGCAAATTATTTGCGTAATAATCATCCTTCTCATTAGAGCCCAACCAACATCGCTTTTTTGCAACCGATATTGATACCGATATTTTTTCTTGGGGAAACTCGGAGAAACGTAATAAATTGAAAAACATAATGAAGAAAATTGTCTATTGCATAATGCAAAGGCAAATGAATGAGAAAAAAATTTCCAGTAAATCTTTAAAAAAAAATGACTGGCATATTGGAAAAAAATGCAGGCTGCATTGCACTTTTCCATCTTTCTCAAAAGGTGAGAAATATTGCACAATTTTGTCATTTGAACAAAACGCGCGTCATTTTGAAAGAATTACACATGTCCATAAGTGTATTTCGGTTGGCTGATATCGGTAAATAGCGAAACTAGGGTGATATATCAGTTTACCGATGTATTGGTCGGGCTCTACTTCACAGGATTCAAAACTTTTAAAGGATGATCGCATAAGTCAAGCTCAAAGCGTTTCACCTAACACTAGTATCCGTTGAGCTAATCACACACCCTTATTAAACTGAATTATTCAAATAGTCAGTCATTCTGAATTACTTTTTGATTATTCATTTTTAAATTTGCAGTGAAATCCCAATATATGACAAATTTTACATTTTCACTGCAAACTGGGCAAAAATATGGTCAAATATCAGCAGTTTTGTTAATCTGAAATGTTGAAACTATTTATTTTATTTTATAGTGAATTTCAAAAACCGTTTAAACTATAAGCAGAACTCTTAATTGATAGCCTAAATCTCAGTCAGTAACTTGTTTTTGTTGAGCTCACAGGAAAATGATAACTTCATTTACGTATTTTCAGGGTTTATCACCGGCATATATCGCACTTGTCGGAAGTGGTATCACCTCATCATCCAGCGTTACAAATTCCCAAAAAATATCTGAACGAATGTCCGTGGATGTCAGCACAGGCAGAAACAAAGTCGATAAACGCATATAAAACTCCGAGAGATAAACTTGCTGCCGTATTACGATGTTGCAATACTATTATGAATTTATTAAAAATGGCAGATGAAGGAACTGTCCCCGGTGCAGATGATTTTACACCAGTACTTGTTTATGTTTTAATAATGGTGAGATAGCTTCTCAATTGTAAAATCACTCTTTCGTTAATTAAAACATTCGAGCTTCAGCATCTGCAGTGCTGAATCGAGCCGCAACTGATAATGTTCGTCAAACTGGCAGTATCCATGCTGCTCTGCTACTCAAACAAACAACAAAAATGAGGGTCATCAGAAGAATATTTAGCAAATGTGCAATATTTCATGGTGTATCTGAGGCAAGAAGATTCAATTGAATACCTTGTTTCGAATACCTTGTAGTAACTTAACTGTACAAAAAGTTTCAAAATCATCAAAACTCCTATAAAAGGAGCGTTGATGGTTTTGAAGCTTCTTTGTACATGTGAAGAAAATGATATTAGCATTTCAAAAATAAAAAAGTGCGAGATTCTGGCACCCTGGTGTTTGTTAGGGATGAACGGATACTGAAAATTTTGCCCGTACCTGTTTGAGTTAGACCTTCGATACAGATTATTTCAAGTATTACTTTTCTATATAAAAATTTTAGAATAAACCTAGCTTGTGATACAAGCGGTTGCCATGATTCAAAGTTTTACTTTCTGTCTGAAAGATTTCATGAATACTGGTGAAACAATAAGGAGTGATTTCAAGAAAAATTTTGTTTTGCGATGGATAAATTGGCCAATGGTCGAGACTTCCAATTAATTTTTAAAATAGGAATTAATTCGAAAATAAATATATCTGTAAATGACAACCCTGGTTGGAGTTTTACCATCACTCGGAAGAAAAGTTTCATGCAATACTCTAAGACTGCATTTGCTCGAATGCAGGCAGACTGGCAGGATCGGATGAATTGGGAAGCAAATTTAATTGCACCTTGTGGTGTCCCTCAGAGATTAAGTCTTGATTCTAATTCGTTCTTGATATTTATTGATGACCTGCTTGTAACCTGATATGTGATTTGGTAATTTATGCTGACAACAACTCTATTATCTTGTCTCTACATAAAATCCGCTTCAGAACAATGTCCAGCTTCTGCAAAATTGCTCGAGTCTGACTTGGCACAGTATCTAATTAGAGTAACACAATAATCTTGCATTTCATGTTGCTCTTTGCACACGAGGGGTTTCAGGAGACTTCCAAGTTCGATATGTCTCCTGCAGCCCTGCTCTGAGCAAATTTTGATAAAAAAATTGATTGCTCAAGGGTTAATGTGCCTTTTATTAATGACTGGCTTTATTAAAACACTACAAAAGGCTTAAAAATCAATAAGACTGTTGTGAATTGCTGTTTAAAAGGCATTCGATCAAACCACAACAAATAACATGAAAGTTTCAGGACTCTCAAAGGATTTTAAACTTCCTTCAGACTGTCTTGATGTAATGCTTCCTCAATATTTTATTACAGGCGAATCCACCCAACCTTCTATCCACAGTACAATATATTACAAGTTTCATCGGAGACGAGTTAACTGGAGAAGACTCGTATTGGTGGATGCAGTTTACAGCAGCTACTGAATTTATTAAAACTATCGATGAGAGAAAATAAAATATTATCACACTCCTTCTGTATCCAAATAGATAGATTGATTTCTATGTCATATGTTCTTCATGTCGCAACATATTCAAAAAATTTACGCAGTTTTATTGTGAAAATTCTGTGTAAAAGTAAATTGTAATGAAATGGATATCAAATTGTGATTGCTGAATTCATATTAAATATTGAACAACACTAATTTGGCAATATTGAAGAAATAACAAATTGGGAACGACTGGATCATGTTGATTGTCTGAATTTGCTACAACAGCTTTCTCCAGGTTTATCAAAGGACTACATAAGTACAAACATAACTTCTAAATAGCAGTGCTGATGATTTCGAAGACTTTTGTACAAGAATGCTAGTGTTAGAAACTCAAAACCTAGCCATGTTGTCTGCCTTGAATAAGATGTCCTTGGGTTATAGTTTTTCTGGAAGTCTATTCCAATTTGATTACATTTGTCTATTATGGTAGATAGATTAATTTTTCTGTAAAATCATGACATATGCCGCAATTTTGCTACTCGATAGGAAAATTATGTTGAATCCATACTATAATTTGATTTTTTCCGATATACTGATTAAAATTTATGGTGCAGCAAAATTATGATTTATGCCAAATTTAACAACATAGCCAAATGAGGTATTTTCAGTTATCCTAGTTTTGAAAAAGTAAATTTGAAAACTTTCTACTCATGTCAATCTGTAATTTCATTTTTACCCTTAAAAAGAAGTTTTCTCTTTATCTCACCATCAAGTTTGTCAAAAAATCATGCCCTACCTTATAATTAATTCAATATGATGGAATTATAAAATATAGTTTTTAAACCATCCTGACTTTCCTTGCAGTATTAATGCAGTGTCTCCTTTGCCATAACGGAAATAGTTCTTTTCAAATGGAGTCAACTAAACAGTTCATTATGCTACCATACTAATCAAAAAGTATAATATTAATATATTCAGTAAGAGTCACAGATGGACCATACTTAACATAAGGCTGATTGACAGAATTTTTACGATTAGGTAAAGCTGAACCTTTCCTGTTGCATTTTCAGGCTACTGATATATCCAACATCTTATTCACAGTATGAATTGAAATTGCTTTTGTATGTTCCTGTAGTTTATTTATATATTTACCCTGTTCCGAATATATAAAATGCGTTTTTTCTTATAAATAAAACGAATTTTGATGTCAATATATGGAAAAATGGTGATTGCCCACGAGTTTAAAAATGTCGTTTTCACCCTTCGATATGGAGAACTATTAGATTGATGGTGCATGCAAATTCATACAAAGAGACACGATTATACACTTCTAAACGCGCACCTAGTTTGTTTTGTCTCAAAATGTGGAAAAATAGCGCATGGCATTGAAAAAAAAAATTAAATTGTTTAAATTAAAATTTGATTTAAGCACTTCCTTGTTTTACTTTTTTCACTAACAGCATAACTCAAAATCGACCATTTCAGCGAATATAGCGAAGGTATAAAATTTTAATTCTGATTGTTGCTATTTAATTTTAAATTTCATTATTTTTCAAAAAAGTAAGACTTGAATCATTTCAAATTTCTGTAAAGTTGTGAGGATATCATATAAAATTCCAAACCCCCAAATCTATTAACTTGCAGAAATCCTGCCTATGCCATATTTTTTTTTATTGAAATTCGCTCAGAGCAAGCACACAGAAGAAGAATCATTCTCTCTAAGAAAATTTCCAAGCATGGCCCAATGATGGGACGGACAATGTGCGTCTTATCAATGCCCCATGTTTGATTGATCTAGTTTTGATATAGTATTTGTGGTGAAATTTTATCTTTATCTAATCTATAATCCTTATATCTATCTACTTTTCCGCTTTCATTTTCTTATAAAAAAAAAGTATATTTTCTTTCTTTTCACAATCGTAGGACATCAATACATTATACATGTTATATGTTTCAATTTCTCTCTGCTTTTTTGTTTGTTTCTTTACGTTGATTTTGAATTTCTGTCACCATTTTTTCGTAATGAGCCACCTTGGTTGTGATTAATAATTATAATAATGAGATTAGCTAATCTGTGGTCTTGGTTCTGTTTTAGTAACCGTTCGTAGTCGATAAAGGGTAGTGTTCGCGTATGTATTAATCAGAAATTTTGTTAAACCTTTTTGTCAAACGTCCGTATGAGGCTCGTGTTTGACAAATTTTTTTAACGCTGCTCTAAACATTTGATTAGACTCGTTTAGTCGAGTGTGGCACTGCTGGTTAGCGCTGTCGAGACGAATCCAATCGAAAAACTTCGTCAAAACATCGAATGAGTCGCGATCCATATGTGGCACATTCTTGACAAGATAAAATTTATTGATTGGTTAACCCACATTTGATTCGTGGTTGTCAAATTAAATCCGGTGTTTTGCCAGCAGTATACCGATGAAAAAATAACACGGCGCAAATAGTTGAAACACGATTGTATTTTTCAAGTTGGTCGCTACAAAGGTCCACGCGGACGGTAGAAATGCGCATTGCCCCAACGTATTTTCTGCGCACCGTAAGTCTTCGGTGGTTTTACGTTTGTTCGAGCAGATACCGTTCACCGCGCTTTGTTTTAGCAGTTCACTCCTATTTAAAATGTTTTCCACTCGCCGTGTGGTCGCTAGCTCATTGCTATATAAGTGGTTGAGGTTACACGCAAATCCTACAGTGCCAATGAAGGCTGAAATCTATAGGAAATTAAACACTTTCTGTTGACTTTAAATCGTTGAAACGGGTTACCTTCTATATTATCCATGCGCCGTAGGCTCTGGAATCTAGCTTGGTTCAGTTTGCTGTTTCATGTCAATTTTGATGTCATCTTTTACTCGGCAGTGAAAATGCCATTTCCTGATTTCTTCCACCGGGGATCGATGCTTGCCATTTGACGTAAACCTTTTTCGGAAAATTTATTATTGTATATGCGAGAAATGCATGGATGAACCCTCTCCGTGCTCTAAAATTTGAAGATTAACGTTCTCCATGTGCAAGTGATGCATAAATATCGACGTTTTAAACAATGTGAAATGAGAACGTTGATGATGAATATTTCCTATTTGCAATAGTGAAGGGCGACGTCTTTGAGCCGAACTTGTTAACATAAAAATTTTATTTTGAATGATTCAACCTTATGATCAGTTTCTCGGCATAAACTTTTTCACAGATCCAGCGCTTTAAGTTCGTCGAACCACTCAACTCGTACTTGGCTGAATAAAATTTCTAATAGTGACATAGCTGACAGTTAGAGCCATTTAATTTACAATAAAAAACAACAAATTTACGACATTTTTAATATTGAGTGGTAAAAGCCCGCAGATACATTACGTAACTCACTGCGCTACTTCCGTCATTATGCAGAGATGTCTACGCTTGTGATGTTAAGGGAAAAAGACGTGAGTTAAACAGTAAATATGATGTGTAAATTTAAAAGATTGTAGGCATGGCACGTGAAGCGAACAAGTCACTTACTAGAACTTGGTGTCGACTCGATTGAAACAACAAATACCAGAGTAGGTAAAAGCAAATTAAAAACGCGTGGCGAGCTATGAAACACACAGGAAGATCCTATTATGTAAGAATTAGCAATAGTGAGTCGCGAGCAGAGTTGCCACCCGATTAGATTCGGTTACATGTCTTTTCCGATTATCGTTTGTGTGATTCGATATATTTGCCGAAGATTTTCTCAATCAGATTTTTTGCCATGCATGGGAATAATTAAAACATGTTTAAGAATCTCTTTAATTGTATTGAATTTTTTCGTTGTCGAGAGCTCATTACTTTCGTTTTCTATTTTAAGCTACTTTGTACTAAGAAGAATTGTTTATTGAAAGTCGGGGGTCTTTTTTTCACTTCAATGAACTCAAATTAGCCTGCGGTGAACAGGCGAAGGATATCGATTACGTGATCAGCAAAAAGAATGAATATGCGATACGGTCTGGTTTGTGTCGTAGTCTAGTCGATATAATAGCGGGACGAAGAACTGGAATAAACGTATAAAGTGAATAGATAAATTAATCGTGTCGCTATTATTTTGCTTATGTTTAGCCTTCGTAGGCCACTGAGGAACCGCGTCCAGTGATTTATTGGGTCAAAATTATATCTTGATTTGATAGTGGCGTGTGAGTTGCAATGTCAATGTTCAACGCTGATGAGTTTAATTTCGCAGTGTGACCCACTGTCACTCACGGCAGTTGCTGACGTTTTTTTTTCACTCACGACGTGCAGGCATTGAAGTGCCTAAAGTAGTTGGTAACAGCAACAAGGGTGCTGTAAGTATAGCCACGGCAGGAGGTTTGGCGGAATGATTAATGAACTCTATAATAAACCAGCCTTAAAAGTGCTAGAAATACGGGTGTTGAAGGCGAAAAATATTACAATTTGGAGAAATTTTGGCGCTCTTGCTCATATTGCTTATTGGATATTTAATATCGGATCTTGAGTACCATTCTGATAAGCATAGAAGTTGGACCTTTATATCTTAAAGCTGTAGATGTACGCCGACCTTAAAAGTTACCTTGTTTTTGGTAGATTCTGATATTAAAATAATTTCAGACCATGAAATTCAATTTTTTAAAAATGTTCGGTATTGCTGCGTGATTCTTCGACTACTTCACCCCTAGCATTATATGTCAAAAATCGAAAAATTGTGCATTCGCTTTTTCAAATTTTTTACTACGCAATCTGTTTATGTATATAAAACCGCGTCAAAATGCCGTGGGTGGTTAGGCCGACATTGATAATGTTTTTGAAATATACATAGATATATTAAAAACTAAATTCTCATAGTGTAAGTTAACTAAAACTGGGGATTCTAGGATTTCAAGATGCCTGCTTATTACAAACGAGCGGAATGACCCACCAATCTTCAGTAACGACTGAGGAATAAATCAAATAGATATCTTATTATGAAAGCAAATATCTTACACCGACACCATTCTTATTCATTCAATAAACTATTCAAGTATCATTCACGGAAGCTGAACGACTTCGTTCGGTAGAGTAGTTACAATAAGCGACGTGAACACAACATGAACTGGTAAGCCTGTTTTATATTGTTTGTTTTTACTTCCGCATATTTAAAGGCAAAAAGACAATGTCGAATACAGCTTATTAATTTTGAGTTAGATATGAAATAAACAGTTTTTTTACAACGCTAAATTTTGCAGTAGGCTATCCCACTTGATCAAAATATTTTGTCAAATATCAGTCACTGATGGGTCGTGCCGCTCAGGCACGGACCATCTGTGACTGATACTGGGCAAAATGAAAAATTGTTATTGAAAAGGAATTGCTCGGCTCACTATAGGAACGCCGTGTTTTTTTTTTACTCAATTAATTTCGATCTGAGCAAAGTTTACATCAGCACTTGAAACATACTAAATAATGGTCTCTGCTACGGCAAAGAGCAAAATATGAAAACATACAGCTGCGCCTTCAGCACAGAGCATTTCACACATAACTACGTAGTTATTTGCAATATCAATGTGCAAGGGTATCAACATTTTTCTTGGTGATGTTGAAACCATCTACTACTTGGTTCAGCAGTATAATCAGGTTGACATAAATCATGATTTTGCTGCGTTTTTATTTTTCTCCAATTTGAGTTTCAAAGCTGTTTCGACCTAAATGTTTTTTTAAATTGTGCGTTGTTTATGTCTGAATGCTCATGCATTATTTCAATCTGTGTATCATGGTAGCACCACCATGTCGATCACGAGCCAAAGATGCACCGCGCCTAGATGCCGCGATCAACCACTCGGAATGACGTAAACATGCAAGCTATGATTATTTGATAATTCATGACAATAATGACTCGAAATATTGCAATAATATTATATACCACTATGTCGAGCATGAGCCAAAGATGCACCGCGCCTTGGTGCCGCGATCAACCAGTGGCCTAAGCTAAAAACGATAATCGAGCAATTCCGGCTATTTTAGCCAGGTTCGATCACTCTACTACAACAATATAATAACTCAATCCTGAGCTCTGGGTTTTCATTTTAATTTTCGATCATAATATATCAAAAATTTCCGTGGAAGTATTGGTTCAGTTCAGCTTAATGAAGGACAACTTCCTCAACCCAATAAGCATGGAACTGGAAACTTGGGTGCAAAAATCGAGAAATGGGGGCAATAATCGAGTTTTACCGATTGCGACTCAGGTGCGTTATTATTTTCTTAGCAAGAAACTGGATCATCGTTATGGAATTTTGGCGTGTTTGGCAGCATCCTCGTCCGCGATAAACGCAGGGTTTGCTATAAGTTTCAGTTCACCTGCAATTCAGGATTTAAAGAGTGGGCAGGGGTCAATTCATTTATCTACTGATGAAGCGACATGGTTTGGGGTGAGTTTAACCTAGTTTTAAAAAAGTCGAGAAGTGATCGCAAATTGTTCACACCGCTGGGATGCGATTAATTATTTATAAATAAAGATCCGGGACGACGAAAATATGTAAGAAAAATGAAATCAATTCCAGTGAAGCGTAGAACTGGTGGATCATCAAATCTCAAATTGCCGTATATAATTATTTTAATTCAAAAGAATTTAAACGATTTGAATGATACTCCTTCTAATTATTTTCTTGAATACGGTGCTGAGGTCTTTTCCCCAGTTTTTCATGAACCAAAGATAATCCAAAAACCTTGGATGAGACTAATTTCATTCAATTAAAATCTACCTCGCATTTTCTGGTTCACATTCGCAAACCTGCTTTCGTCGTCCCTGAACTCGACTACGATAGTTACGTAATATATTTTTGATTTGCTCTTACTAGATATACCAGGGGCAGGCACAGTTATATTTTATTCATGAGACCATATACCTATACAAGTTACTGCATCCTGTTGGCTTACCTGAGAATAAACCCAAGATATTCACCACAACATTAACACCACTGAGTCACTATGTTAAGGTCTATTTAGGTTTATGCAAAGATGTTTTGATGAGGTTGAGCTGCAGATGGATCGTGCCGACGGGGTACGGTCCATCTGTGGCTCATGCTTGACAAAATAGAATTTGTGATTGGGACATACTACTCAACGATTTACACACGTTCGATCCATGAAGCACATACCCAACTACAATAACAAAACGAAATTGCGGATATTTGACCATATTTTGTCAACTATGCAGCAAAATCATGAAGTTTATCACGATTTCACTTCAAAATGAATAGATTTTAGAATACTAAAGGAAGCGAAATTAAAATGAGAATTCTAGAATTCCCCCTATTCGGATGAAGACGCCCAAACCCTTCCCTCATCGTTTTTCCTCTTTTATTACTTCCGGTACCCCTTGCAAATATTAGGGTATTATGAAGATGAAAAATGTTTTGAGAAAGTGTTAGGCCTAAGTTTTTTAAAACAAAACAAAAACTTGACTGATTACAGAGTCTTCTTCCGTTGATGGCCATGTGTGGGAGTTTGCTGTGTGGTCCACTGATGGATCACTTTGGACGGCGACCCACAATCTTGATAGTTGTTGTCTGCTTTTTAGCCAGCTGGATAACTATGTTCTTCGCTTCCGGATATCCAATGCTGTTTTCCGGTCGCGGATTATCCGGTTTGGCAACGGGAATGAGTTTTGCAGTTATACCAGTAATTTTTGTTTGTTTACAACACGCATTTATATATTTCATTTATTTTTTTTGTATGAGATGCAGACTCTATGGCGAGATACATTCACAAATTGATGTTTTGATTTCCTCGCTAGAATGTTTTTCATAATATTTTGTTTTTGCCTGAACAACTAATTATAGCTTGGACATTTTCTGTCATTCATGGGACGTTGTTTTCACATTCCGTCGAATGTTATTGATTTAAGTGAATTTGAAGATAATTATTTATCGAATTATCTTCGCACTATTGCCCTATACACGTTATTTATTTTCTTTTAATATTAAATAATACATACAAACAGGCGCGGTCCACCAACAGTCCGTATTTGGCAGATATCTCATTAATAAGGCGAATTTAATTCCTGAATATATATAATTACTTCAAATGAACGATAAATTCACTGCAATTTCGTCGCAGTGTTGTTGGACTATTAATTGATTGCGCTTCAATCAAAAATTCAAATTTCTTAAGCGTAGATCGCATTAAATAAAGATAAATCGAACATAGGAGAAATTTCTTATTGTTGTTCTTTTATCGGGAATTTTGTTTTCGAATTCTTAATTTATGATACATGTTATTATATAGTATTATGTTTAATACTATATGATCAAAATAAGAGTCATGATATTGTATGAATTTCGATTCGCTGTATGTGGTAATTACCGTCAGTATTTAATATCATTACAAAAGATTTTGTTGTGACATTTTATAATTGGGTGCCTTATATTTTACCAAATAATATGTTGTACAACTGTAAGCGTTGTACTTATAACTAAAAATTAGAACAAAAATAAATTTCCTACTAACATAATGTGAAATAGCGTGGAAATCTCAAAATACTCTTGCCATTTACTCGCTGGTTTTATTTGACCATTTACTCGCGTATTACTCGAAGCTAGGCACTTACAATTCAAAAAAAAAAATAAATAAAAAATTATTTCCTTTGTTCTTTCAATTTTGGTGCAAAGTTGGATAAAAGTTGAAAAGAAGAACTCAAATTTATTTAAAATACATATTCCTGATGCTCAGTTCTGCTATGTATGGCATGTTTATAAACTAGTCGCGAAATCTTTATATAATCATGTTTTGTTAAGTATGATCACTGATGGATCTCGCCGCCGATGCGCGGTCTATCAGTGGTCCATGCTTGACAAAAAAACGTGTTAAGATTGGTGTTTTTTTTTGACAAACAACTTTCAAGCATGATTCACTGATTGTATTAGTATCGCCATCCTAAAGTTTCGTCTATAATTTTTTTTATAATTCTAGGTTTACATATCAGAAGTTAGTCCCGCGTTTCTTCGTGGAACAATGGGAAGCGTATTCAGTGTATTACTTGCTTCCGGACTACCATGTGGATATGCAATTGGTGTTTTATTTAATTGGAGAGGAATGGCGGAATCTGGTGCTATAATAGGTGATTTGAAACAGGAAGTTCTTTTTTGAAATTCGGGTGATCACCGATTTGTTTTATAAATTGTTTAAAGGCCAATGCGTCCAGAGACCGGAGCCTCCGGCCCCATAGGTGGACCGCTTTTCAACGGCGCAATCTATCAATGACCCATACCGGAAAAGAAAATATATATTAAATGAAAGTTTTAGATTTCTATACCGTTCGGTGAAACTTCGCTCTAAATACTTTGTAACTGCGTGTTTTGTAAACATTTGTATCTTATTTTAATATTAACACCAACAAATATAAAGAATATAGACGCACTATATGGTCTAAATTCCAATGTTAATTTGGTTAAATTTCAAGTTATTTGGCACGGGAGGTACATTGGTTTATTTTATATATCGTTATACTACTTTTAAAAAATTCAGAAACAATTTAGGTCAGTCAACGATTTTTTTTTTTATTTTGACCATTGTTGGTTTAGTCTAGGTAGTTTAATTGCCGAAGTTTAGAAAAAATATGCCAGTAGTAGTGCTTTTATCGTGTACGACAATGTCCATTGCCTTTTCAGCATGCCTCACATTTATCATCTGCTTTCTTCTGCCCGAAAGTCCATACTGGTTGCTTCGACGAAACAGAACTTCGGAAGCGACAACATGTCTCAGAATTTTGCGTGGAAGAAGTTACGATGTCTCGGCGGAAGTAAAGGACATTCAGTTATTACAGGAAGAGGTGAGTGCAGACTGTCAACTAATCTGCTACTCAGATACTCAAAGAAATTGGTCACATCGAAAAAAATTAAACAAAAAGACAGTATTTAATGAGGAATCATCTACTAGAAGCTTGGGATGTCTCCTTATTAGGTCTGCTAGTCACCGAAACGAAAAGATTCAAAATTAGAACGTTGATAGTTCTAGAACGTTTATGTCCACCTGAAAAAAATTTCATAGGGCTGCATTTAAAACCATTTGAAATTAGCAGTCGTTTTTGTGATCACCTATAATATGGGAAGTAACCGCCCACGTTATCAAATGTCACTAATATAGTATTACATCCTGTTCTTTTAGTTAGCTACACCTGTGAATACAAAAGAAATATTCTCGCAGTCATTTATGAAGCCTGTTGCAATTGGAGTCATGTTGATGATAGCTCAACAATTTAGCGGTGTTAATGCCGTATTCTTTTACGCTCACGAGATTTTTCAAAGAACTAATTTCCATGACGGTGAGTGTATCGTACTCAGTACAGAACTATAATTATCTTAGTTGGAAGAGTATTTCTAATTCTCATTATTCAATATATCTCTTAGAATTGTTTAGACGATTCTAGTACATTGTTAAATAGTTGGATCAGTGGGTGTCGGTAATTTTTCAATGCATCAAAATTGACCAAACTCGAATATAATCTATTTTTCGAACCCCATAAAATATTGATACACACGAAAATTTTACTTGGTGATGATATGCACAATTTATCGTCTTCAATCTGGCGACATAATCCCCCTCCCCTCCCCCACAGGAAAATATTCAATCCGCCACTGTAGCTCAAACTGAGGCATCTCAAACGGGACTGGGTAAAACAGAATCATTTCGAATTCGATTTTGATTCGGATAATTTTTTTAATCGGATCGCAACGCCAACTATATGTAAACAGAATTTTTTTTAATCACAATTGGCCTCTATTATACAGATGAAGAAATCCACAAACATGTAGATACATAACTGTTGATGATATACCATAAACATACTGAACGACGAAATATATTTTCAATTCACACCTCATGTTTTTAGACTAGTAATAAATTTGAGCAAAATTGATTTTTTTGTTGTTGTTGTATTTTTATCTTCAAAATGTGAAAATTCCACCACAATTTGCCAGTTTTTGCAAATCCCCGAATTTTTCGAATCACTGATCTGAATTACCCAGTCTCAATTTCATTGCTACGCAATCTCCCATCGTTTTAACCTATGCATAACAATCTTTGCCTATAGACCTGCTTTATGGCACAAATTCAACAACTTTTATACTTATATGATAGGTGAGTCCTATGATTTGATATGTACATATACAATTACCAAATCTGATACCAACAAGCTTTGTTAGACATGAATCAATGTTTGAGTAAATCAATGTTTAAGCGTTTGGAAATTTGCATTGAGCTATTCATAACTGTGATTTCAATACATTTTAGGGTTTAGATGTTAGCGCGGAGTGCACCCCCTCCCCTTTTTGATCTCGACCCCACTGTGACCAAACATTAGCGCAAAGAAAAACAATTCGCTGATAGGATTATATTTTCTTTTCAGAAAATCTGGCAAGTATACTCGTAAGTACTGTGCACGTAGTTGCTTTGATAATGGTGACGTTTGCTATCGACAGATTTGGACGTCGTATACTGTTGCTTATATCAGCATTTGGAATGATGGTATGCCATGGTGTTATCGGTGCCTGCATGTCCATGCTATCTAGTAAGTATACTGTTAGATATTTTGTTGTTGTTAACTTATTCAGAAGGAAACTGGCCTTGTTATACTCGTGTTAGGACATGGAGGCTTTAGGTTGCTAAAAGTTTACATACTTACATACATAATACTATAATTGTAATAATTTATAACTAGGAAATAAAAATGAAATTTAATAATTTTTGTATCCAGACTTGCGAGCCGAAGGCCCCTGGGAAATTTTGTGTCAAATTTTTGGGCAAAAACAACAAAACTGAAAAAATTTTGTGTTCCTCCACCTCGATTCGGCCGCCAGTGATTACTTAACTCAAAAAACCCTAAAAATACATTCCTCAGTAATTGCATTTTGCCGCAACGCCAGTTATTTTAAGACAATATTTTCTTCTCAAATATTTCCCTGGCAACACGAGAAAATCGACAACTGAAGTAATTTGTTGAGATTCAATATTCTTAAGTTGACGAAGGTCTGTCTTGACTTGTCGCAGGTGATTTGATAACGTCATTCACTAAATTAATTTTTAATGTGACCCTCCTAAGAATCTATTGATGCTTAAAGTTCGGGAGGGTAGAGAGAGTATTAGTTATACATTTATGTTACGTTTATCAATATACATATGCTTGTATGTACTCCCCTAATTTTCTGAATGATGAAACCCCATCATTTACACCTTACTTGCATACGCTAGACCACGTATTAAATATATACAGCATTGCGGTTTTAGCCGCTCGCTTCCTCCTTCAAGGTAACCACTGACACGGAGATTTCACTATGGCAAAACTATTCTTACTCATTGCTGCATTCTTTACATTATCATCATTTTTTGTTATTATGAGTTACATATATGTTTATGTTTTTGCTGAGTTGCGAATAAAAGGATTTTTGATTGAGGCCACTAATTGGTTGCTAGTTACCAGGAGAATAGACTTAAAATCAGTCCTAGGAATCTTGGTCTATACCAAAGTGATATTCAAATTTTGTAATAATTTTGTAATCGATGTTCAGTCTCTATCATATCCTTGATCTATATTTGGCATAATGGGAGGTATATTATTTTGCTTTGAAAATGATTTAATCAGTAATCATGACGAAACATGTTTTGTTGGTTATTGATATTTTGTTGAAGTACCGGGGATCGCGTCTCTAAACAATCAAGATAAAAATAATAAAAAGACATTGATTAAATGACTGCTTGTGAGAAGCCATTAGCGAATTTACGTCATACTTTGACCGCGGAACACACTTTTATACTTACACAATTTATTGTACGTATCGCACGCTCGTATGTTTTCCATTGTGGTTTTAGATTAGTGTTTTCCGCAACATTTCTAACAAATTTGTTTGAGCGATTGTTTCTGGGGTCGTGAGCTAATGGTTTATCTTTAGCTATGCCACTATGTTAGCGGTGCATGCATACGTTAAATACAAGACTATCAGTAACAATAATGATACAATAACTAACTGAAAAGATTTGAATTTTTTCCAAAATAGTGCTTTTTAAACTTCATAACCATTCCAAGTCGAAAAATTCAATCAAATATATGGAGTTCCAGGCATTGCTTTAAAAACCAGAAAAATTTACTGAAAAAAAAAATTTCGTCATTAACAGTGTGCGAAAATTTTCCTAGTAAAATCCGTCGTAATGTGAAACTAAACTAACTGAGCCGACCAAAATGGTAAATCATATGCTGCCAATTTCCATGTACATTCCGTACTGTAATTAATCTCGGTAACAATTTAATTTCAGAAAATAACCACATGGGTGGTGGCAAAGAAGACATTCCAATATCAAATACTCCTTTTCTCGAGACAGAATTCATAAAAGACGAAATTCCTAATGAAGTCTTACACAATGACAATATTTCATCTATGCAAAATATGTTAAATATATCTAATAGTTTCACAAATGGAACACCAGATGCTGAGGAAGTGATTACCATCTCGGATCCAACCGGTATTATATTATCAGAAAAACGTTGACTAAACATACTGTCAAGTATGGGATACTAGCTAGGTCACCAAACAGAAATTTAATTTTGTCAAGATTGCGCCATAGATTGACCGTGCCTCACCGACGAGATCAAACAGTGACACATACTTGAAAAAAAATGTTATGGCAAAATTTTTCCAACTAGGTCGAAGCGCAATCCATCTGTCTTTCATGCTTAGCAAATAAGATTCCGCGCGTCGAAATGGGTTTGTGTCTCATGTTTAACAAAATAATGTTCTACCGATGCTCGACCTTGTGCAGAAGAGACCTCTCTCCCTGTCCAGTGCTTTAAAATCAGCGCTTAAGTTTTGTTTTATGATGAAAAATATTTTTTGTCACAGTAACAGAGCTTCGACTTCGTTATTCGATTTTTGCTGAAAAAAATGGATCCATTTAAATGCATATTTTAACGCTATCTCCAAGCCCTAGAACCTCTGAGCTTAGCTCTCTATCACCGCTTTGTTATTAATGATTAGCGTAGACGGATATATAATGTACAATGTATATTATTTATTGATTTGAGAAGAACAAGATCTTCTCATTTTTGTTTCAGTCGCATCATGGTTGTCTTTGACGTTTGTTATGTTTTATATAACAATGTACAGTATTGGATTGGGACCTATTCCTTTTATTGCACTGAGCGAGATGTTACCTCAGAGAGGCAGAGGAGTTGCGGGAGGAATTGGGACAATGTGTAACTGGATTTGTGCGTTTACACTGACGAAAACATTTGTCAGATTAGTGGTAAGCATTTGACACTAATTTACCCACTTATTTTATCTTTATTCGGTGTCCAGTTAGAACAATCGATAAAGCGTTAGGAATACGCTTCGAGCTACGCATCCTTGATCGTGTCGACTTGAGTTTGAATTCCGTGAGGGATTGTTATATGTGGGAGGCCTGCAGGGCGGCTCGCCGGCGCACGGTAGTTTACGTGAGCGCTGTTTACACCTTTTACACTCACAATGTTCATGCACAGGAAAAATGAGACAAAAGTTCACCCTGAACCTTCACTTCCGCTTCGGAACTGGTTTCCGCACAAGAGGTCGTGTTTGGCCATATGGTTGAGTAGTATTCCCGGCTTTCCTTTCGGGCGGGATAAAAATGAAATCCTGCCCGCCTTAATTAACAGAAAAAGAGATTTTTTGTTGTTGTATTAAGATTTATAATCCATTAAACTTCCAGTCAAAGATTTGTCGCTTGCAACGGTTATTATAACGCAACGATTTCAATTTTAAAATATGACCCCGCATTATGGTTCAAATGCTTTCAATCAACTAATCTATAAGAAGTGGTATATGGTTTTATCAACGCCAAGGGAAGATACCACTCTCTGCACTCTAACGTAACAATTTTGTTCCGTTTTGAATGTTCTCTGCTTAAAGAGTGTAGTTGCTACCACTTCGTCTTCTGGTAGCTGTTTGCTATTAAGATGTCATTAGTCGGTTCCTTTGCGATCTTGCACAAAGCGAATTTCAATAAAAATTTGCATATTTTTATTTACGCATTTTTTTACTTCAACAGGACGCCATTACCACCCCTGGGGTTTTTTGGTTGTTTTCGTCAATTTGTTTTCTCTCAATAATTTTTATATGGAAATTTGTTCCGGAAACGAAGGGGAAAACATTATC
Organism: Styela plicata; assembly: GCA_963675895.2. Taxonomy (NCBI): domain Eukaryota; kingdom Metazoa; phylum Chordata; class Ascidiacea; order Stolidobranchia; family Styelidae; genus Styela; species Styela plicata. The sequence goes on along the minus strand of OZ023143.1, from coordinate 11,300,004 downwards.
ACAAATCCAAGCCATATTTACAAACAATAATAACTTACGATTATCACGTGAACTTCCGGTAAAATCACCCATCGAAATTGTTAACAATGCTGTGATGGCAAGTCCGTTACTGAGAGCAAAACGTTCCTCTATTATACAAGAACAAATGAAGAATCTTATCGTGGATGACTTCTAGCATTGTGTATAATAATATATTCTGATGAATGTGGAAATTTCCATATATGATTAATCAATAATTCCTGCATATATTCCGGGTTTTGGATGGATCATGTTCGACGAAGCGCGATGTGTCTTCACACTTCACCCCGTTATCAACACAATTTGATTTCTATATCGTTTAGATAAAAGGAATTGGGTAATCGAGATAAAATAACAAAAAATATGCTGATGGAAAGCTTTCAATTCACATGGAATTCCTTTCTAAATTACAAGTTAAATTGTCTATGAACAGGCTATACTTAGAATTATTGTATAAAATAACGGCAGTTTCCTCTGAAGATTTTTCAATGATTTCACAAAAATACAGATTACAGGAAAATTAATTTTGAGCTGAAATCAATTATTTGAAAGATACCAGGTACCAAGTTCGACGAACACTGTGTTTGTTACATATATTTTTTTTATCCAAAATGGTCACAGTATTCTATTATTCTGTATATAAATTATAATTGGCATCTCTCACTCATACGAAATTCTAATTTCACTCACAAATATTGGACTGTATTTTCAAAATCGCAACTGTGTATTTGTGAGCTATATTAGTAAAACGGTTAATTGATAAGTACAATTATTTATCATAAATAAAAATAAATTTTTGTATTTGGTCTTTGTTTACATTCATAGAGTGAAAAATTAAAGGTTTTAAAATTCGTGTCAGGAGCCGTTAGTCTACCCTAGCGCCAGCATCAGCAAAGCGAATCCAAGTTTTTCTTTTGAATTAACGAAAGTTAGTTTCATTGCCAGCTGCTCAACTTAACGTTGTCGTGTTGCGGTCAATAGAAACGGTATCGTAGGTATATCTCCAGGTCGTGATATTTTGCAATACAGAATGCCATATGGAGTCAGGGGCGTATTTAGAACATAGAAAATGGACGTCACGTGCGAAAACTCCCCCTTTGAAAGAGCGCATTCATTATATATTACTAAAAAAACATCGCGGCGGATGCGCGAATGAATTTTTGAGAAGGGGATTTCACGGTCTACAATAGGCTAAATAAATAGCCTATTGTATAGCCCTAAATACCAATGTCTGACGAAGGCGCGTGAAAAAAATTTGAGTTATACGTTTTAAAGCACTTAAAAGGTAATTTGGGGATTTTTTCGAAGGTCGAAGAGGGTACATTCATTTACTTCATTCACAAAAATGACAGTTATTTCACGTCGAGTATTAATTTAAGGATTGCCAAAAATATTATAGAACATATCCATGGAATGGTTCTATTGCCACGTTTCGACAGCCTGCGGACATTTGTAACCATGATGTCGACCTGCAGACGACGATCATTGACTGTAGATGCCGTCGGTTTGTTGAAGATTAAAGAGATTCTTTAGCGGGAATTTATGAATTTTAAACTTTTGCGCATTTTTAAACTATATATAGTGAAATTGATATGCGGAAAACTGAGCTTGAAATACACAAACCCAAAGATGGTTCTGCCCACAGATACCAAAAACGATGTGGTTGCAGTAGAGTGGATAAAACACACGTTTCATTTTAAAAAAGCGCCGGTTTGACAAGTGAAAATTTTTAATGTCGTTATTTTCGAACGGGCTTGTATAAATGACGTAAAAATAATGCTCTAATTTCCATGATGTTTTCAAATGTTTCAGTAAATTAAAAACAATGTTTTTTAGATATATTAAAAAATAAATTATACGTGCCAGATACGCGAAAATTTTGGAATGCCAATTCGAAAATGCTACTTTGGTTGCAATGCACATACAAAGATATTCTTACCAGCTGATCGTTTTCTACACGTGGGTTGAGTTCCCACGCGCGTAAATTATACTACGAATACGAAATTTTTCTTTCATAGGTAGTATGTTGAATTGTGTAAAGCGAAAAAATATGTGATATTGATATTGAGTGATATTTGATCTTTTGCAAGCGACAGCGCCTACTTTATCTTCGGTTGTCACGCATCACTGAACAACAATGTTGCCATAACAACATCCGCCGCTTGGTCGTGGTGGTGTGCTGATCGCGTTTGGAGCTGATTATTTTTCGCATTCCAACGTTTAACTTATCAAATCAACTTGAAGATGGGAGATCATAGATTAGGCATTTACCGTGACTCAATGAATGAAAATCCTCTGTTGATGAAAGTAAGTTATACTCGATTTTTACTGCCTGTACGGTACGGTACCCGTATCTCTATTTCATAGGTACGATCATTTTCAACTGCTTTCTCCAACAATAACCTGATAACTTTACCACAAATTACGATTAACGTTAACTTAGCAGATTAAAACTTTTTAAATTGATACTTCAAGTGCTCAACAAAATAATATGGTGAGTTACTGGTAACGTTAGTGATTTTAATAACTGCTATCAAGTGTATGTTATATTGGGTACGGTACGGGTACCGTATACAGTCTGTGCTGTGTGCCTAGGATTGCCTAATCTGCTAACTTAATTCAGAATTGATATGCATTAACATTGATTCGCATATTATAAAGCAGAATCATGATAGTTACACCAAATTCAGGGTGCTAGCCATACTGCTAGAATGCCAACTACTCTACTGCTCATACACACAAAAACAATTGCTTAGTTGCATAAACATATTTTATTTCGACACCTCTGTCGACACAAAAGCCGATACAAATAAAGATATAACATTATAGAGTTACCAGGAAAGCAAACAAAACCTAAAAGAAAGTTTAAACCACATCCCATTCTGCATCACTGGGACAGGAAAATGGGGTGTTATGCAGAATTATGTTTTATAGAATTGCAGTTTGATAATTGGAACAATCTACTATCATTGCTTTTTAGCATTTTTTCTAACTGCTCAAACACAGCACATTTAGCAAAGTTATTATTTAGTCCTCTGCTAATTTTTAACATTATAACTTTTATCTTAATTTTGCTGTTTTAAATGAAAATATTGAAAACAAATATCCTTACTCCTTTAATGCCTAATTCAGTAAGAAAATCCCTACATCGAAGGAAAAATTCACTAAAATACATTTATATCACACATGTCTACAATGTTTTGTAGCCAACTACAGCCGCTGGACAAAAATGTAAATACTTAATCAATCAATAAAAATGAACAATGTTGATTTCTAAATGTAGTTGAAAAAAATGGAACCAAGATTTTATTATATGATATTACAATATTGATTCTTAGATACAGGTAACTATTAGTAAATAGAAAACAACTATAACGATTGCAACCTTGTTGCAGTCACCCAAAAATGATATATTTTGTACTTTTATATTATAAAATTTTGTCAAGATAATTCGTTTTTTTTCCAGTCACAACTTGGCAAGCCATTAAAACGATGTTTTTCATTACCGAATGATCAATTTGTTTATGGGAGACCAAATCTACCACTCGATGGAGGTGCTGCAGAAGCAATGACAACCCGAGAACCGATACCAATGCACAGAAGAAAGGAAAAAACAAGAGAACGAGATTTTATTGCCTTGAACAAAGGAGCAGTTGCAACAGGATTAGTCACAGCAAAAGTATGATAATTGTAACCTAGAATGTCCTTGTGACAATCATTTGTGAGCAAATTCAGTATCTTCATATAAATAAATAAAAAAAAAAATCACAGTTCCACAGTCTACGATATATATCTCAATAGGAAAATATAGTTTAATCAAAAAGGGTATTTGAGGGTATTTGACATATCTTGCAACAAAATCATATTTTATGTCAAATTTTGCGCAGTGAAGTTTTTAAAATAAATCATGAGAATATTTATAAATTGGCTTAATTTCAATCATAATTTAAGATTAGCCAATTATTCAGTGGCATCTCTGTCCACGGATATTTTCAAAAATAAGACTGTTTCGGGGCATATTTATCAGCACTGCATTTCTTATGGCTCGTAGTTGCAGTACAATTTATAGTGATTGACCGCACAGCACCAATTTTAATATACCAGGAAATTAAGTTTCTTTTTTTGTCAGGAACATTTTCAATACCGAGCAACACATGATGTGAGAAGGAGAGTTAGTGAAGAAGACAAAATGAAAATATTGACAAGGTCGAAAAATTTTTTTGCTTGTATTTTGCAAGGAATGATATCTTTACTCCAAATCATATCACTTTATTTAAAAATAAAAAATAAACTGTATGCTGCGCCTTCACTTTTCGTCCATTTTTATGAGATTCCCATAAGCTTCCCGCATTGCAGTGCTGTTCACAAGATTTGATATTTTGGATGTCTATAAGAAAAATGACATAGAACAAATTCAAGATTTGAAAAGATTTAAAAACGTTTTTCTTTCATTGGAATGAAATGATCTTTATATCACAGTATACAATTAACAATATTTACAGTTGTATAGAATTGCAGAATATATCTTGTGTCTTGTTATTCCATCTAGTATAGAACCAATGAGGTACTGGTAAGGTTATTAAACATCATCCAAAGACTGTGGATTACATTGCCGCGCGTCACCCCCTGTGAAGCCTTTTTGTTCAGTGATATCCTTTATTCTTTGTTTTCTGTCATTTATTAGGTACCGTAATGTTTTGGTCACCATCACGCTTTTGTCCTCTGCCGCGTCCCAGCTTGCAGCATTGAAGATATTAGACTTGCACGAAGATTAAAATAGTATTAGCAACTTAGGGTGAAAGTTCCAACATCCAAAAGAGTCTGTCTATAGAAGATAGAGCTACATCTACTGAACGTAGATTGTAATCATCCAACCAATTTTCATAATAATTCCTATTTACAGGCGCATTCCACCAGATATGACTTTTGGAATCAGCACACGTCCTTCAACACCAGTTTTTGATTTATTAGAACATAAATATCAAGAAAGGTGGTTAGCAGCAAGACGAGAAGCTGAAATTGCAAAACGTGCCAGATCTGTACAACAGGTATTATTATTGGCACTGCTTCCCTCTCTTCACCTAGTTTGAAAAGTAACGTAGTGTGGAAACTTAGTAGGGATTGCAAACATTTTTTTTTATTGAAATGCACTCTAAGCAAGGCTGGATGGAAGTTCCTGAAAGCAACCGACTAACGGTCACTTAATAGCGCAAAGAGCTATTATAAGATGTAGTACCAACAACTGCAATCTAAACAGAAAACATCCCAATCGAAACTGAGCCGCCAAAAAAGGTGCAATGACTGAGTGGTATCTGCTCTGGGTGATGGTGAAACCGTCTACCACTTTTTAACATATCAAATACTGTTAAAATCCAATAATTTTTCTGAATGTAATATTTGACTCAATATCCTATCACGATCAAACGAAGATATTTTTCAGATGCTCGTTAATCACTTCAAAAATATAAGATTTTTATTCTACTGATTTAGAATCGTTGAATGGTCGTTACTCCTTTTATTCTCAGAGACAAGGCAGGAAACTGCACCTAAAAGGAACAAACAATATTCCACTAATGTGACAGATAGCTGAATGTACCAACCCTTGGGGTGGCAAGTTATATAAGAAATACGCATCAAGCTACACATCACTAACGTCCTGGGTTCGGAATTCGGATCTTGTACGGGATGATTATATGCAAGAGAGTTGCTGGACACCTCGCTGCGCACAGTGGTTAATATAGCCAATTATTATGGCTTTCTCCATCAACCATGTCCATGCACAGGAAAAACCTGTGAATGTTTAGGCAACCATGACTTGGAAATAGTTTCTGCACAAGAGGTCTTGGTTCGTCATATCTCTCTGGCAGGACAAAATCCTGTCCTATTTGAGTACTTCTCATTTCAAATTGTGATGGCAAATTATTGCATATTTAAAATGGAACTGCACAATTGATGCGTAAGGATGTCGTTTGCTTTGCAAGATAACGAAAAGTATCTGTTTTTGTTTGCGTTTTACAGACAGGTATGAGATAACCACCATTCTTGAAGCTGTGACACAAAGCATATGGCTTTCTTTGTTTTGTTCTTGCAAGGCAATACCTCCTTCATGTGTATTGCAACCTTTGGGTAGGGTTCATTTTCCGATTGGGTAAATGCTTTTTCTGAGGAGTAAATGTTTAATTGGTTTTCTCAAGACCAATTTTATCAACGAACCCACGGCCAGCCATTTTGTTTGCTTTCTTTATATACATATTATATTTTTTTTTTTTAGAAAAAACTTGATGGCAGAATTTATGAGACTCGAGCATCACTTCTAAGAAAATATCAACCACAGGTTGAATCACCACCATTATGGCAGATGCCGAAATTCCAGACAAGGGTAAGCTTTTTGTTATCATAGAATGAGTAGGTAATCAAGTGCTAGTATTAGACTGGGAAGGAATTACAAGTACTTCTTGATTACATATCGAGCTATGTTCTCTAGTCACCAGTTCTGTGTAGGGGAACAAAATCTTGTTCCACATTATATGTTCAAAGTATTGTATGGATTTTTTTTTGATGAATCAATAATTTTCCCGAAATCCTCAAAATCATCGACACTGCCATTTGAAAGCATTATTCATTAGTTTAATACCTTCAGGCAGAAAAGGTAACAAAATGGACTGAAAAATTGACAACTCAACTGATTTTTAACAAACTTGAATCAGATTGGCACACATTGATTTTTTGTGACCCACACTTCAGAATCAATCTGTTGGTTTATACCATTGGAATCTTGGATTTGATGAAAAATATCATTATTTAAATAAAATACGATTTATTTCTTTCTATTTGTGCCAAAAGCCTGGTCGTCATCGCATGATAACCTTCAAGGTTTCCCTTGATTCCTTCTATTAGCCTTTTTGCAACAACCTTGTAATTTATTCTGTTTTTTCCACTTTGTCACATCTTATATTGTGCAAACTTTCTACAGATAAAATATACTGGACTAAAACAAACATTCTAGAGATTTGAAAATAATATTTTCACAGATATCTGCACATCTCGAAACATTCCGTTCTCCAGAAAAACGAGAATCTGCTTTCAAACACCATCAGACGGACGCTACATCAAGAACTGGGGTTTTTGGTCACGGAATATATGAAGCAGCAAGGAGCTAGATCAGAAAAAAAATACTTTTTACGAACTATTTTCATTTTTTTTTTTTTTGTACTTTTTGAACATTTTTTGCACTTTTCTAAATTTATGTCTCTAAATGAAAATACTCAAGTATTTTTTTTGAGAGAGAAAATCAGGAATTTAGTTGGTCGAGCATGAGCCAATGATGGATTGTGCCACTTTGGCACAATCCATAAGCGGCTCATGCTTGACAAAGTTCTGATTAGAAATATTGTATATGCACTGTGTAGTTATAAGCACCTCGGCGGTACAGCACTGTAGTCCAATGCTTTGTTTTTATCTGCCGCAGTTTTGTATATTGCTAGAGCTGAATGGTTCAAATACTGTTAAATCACTTCTCCATGAAATATTTTGTATTTACTGCATATTTTTCACTGCACGTTGAACACTATCCACGAGGCATAATCCAGTAGCTTGTGAACAGCACTATAAACCTTGCGCAATTTTCAGTTTGCCAAATTAAATTCACTGGGAATATTTAAGTTGCAGGAAGGTTTTTCATTAACTTTATTTTTATCTTGCATGTTAGTTAGTATGCAGGAAATGTCAATATATCCAATTTGTAGTTGAAAATTGGGATTCATGATTTTCAAATTTCTTTACAATATTATGCAGAACAGCAACAGGCTCCTAAGTTGTTGTTCATTTGCAACAGTGTGCAGTTGGGTGTCATCTGTTCGGGCATGAACAGTGAAGGCGCAGTGCTTTAGTGGGGTAGTGCAAAGAGCTGTTTGACTAACTCTAGATAGCAATAATCAGTTTTTCTTTAGAACAATATGACTGATGAGTTGCTCTCTCAAACAGATCATGGTCAAATATTTGCATGCCCAATTGATATAGTTAAATAAAACAACTTTTTGTTGACCACCAAGTAAGAACCATATTTTCTGAGCTAGGATGTTGATTCTTCCATTTGTCCATATATTGTCACCTAATGATGCCATACGTTTATAAATATAATAACTGAGCTTTGTTCTGGGTTTATTATTTTATCATGCGAATGTACAGATATTAAACAGGCTAGTTAAGATTGTATGTTTTACTTTTGCAACAGGGGTCTGAGAAGCAGTTAAAGTAAACCGTTTAAATTTCTCTACTGGCCCACTTCAAATTTAGCACTTACTCATTTTTTGGTCAAACATACTTTTATTTTGCATCAGAGAAAAGTTACTTCACATATTCCGAATTTTGACTTGCTCTAGCAATGAAAATTAATTGTTGCACATCCACGCCAATTGCTAAGCTAGACACAAACTAAAAATTCAACACATGTCAGGTAGGTGGAAGAAATCTCGAGTTACGAAGAATACCAAAACGATTCATAAATTTTATTACAGAATTCTCCTGAAGCCAAATTTTTAGTCAATTAAAAATTTCGTTTTGTTCTACTAAACGCTTATACTGAAATCCATATATCTTTTTAAATTCAATTCTCGAGTTGCAATTCTTTCGAAAATCCTGCAATAGGTATATAAAGCCCTTGAACAAAATTCATAAAGGAGGTCGGGCCCACTTTTGTCGCATCAAGCAAAGCTGCAATATTATTGACATCCATCAAATATCACATAATTCACAACTAGACAAATCCACTTTTCCTTCAAAACATATTCCAAGTAACGACTATACTACTTTTGCAATATATCAGTTTTGTCATACATTGCCCCCAGCTACCTCTTATAAGAAAAATCCATTTACGTTAGGTGTTCTTGATACTTTTATTAATAGGCATATTGGTAACCCATAAAGAATGTGAGACAATACAAAGTGCTGCGTATATCATTTTTCTGTCGCTATCAAAATAAGTTGAAAATATAACATAAATTATGACGTATGAAACAGGTCACAATTCGTGATATATTTTTGAAAAATATCAGCGTAAATCATGCACAATAGTACCATAACAGAAAGATTATATCAGCTACGTTCACTTTTACGATTTTCCGAATAAGTATATAAAAAATAAGAAAAAAAGTGTAGGCAAAAAGTAGTCTAGATGACATGATCATGAAAAATATTTGAAGCAAAAATAAGTAAAAAAAAATCTATGGCAGTGCTTGCTTGGCCCAGTCAAAGTAAGTGTTTCAAAACAACAATCATCTAAACCCAACCATTTTGCAGCAAAATCATGATTCATGCCAAAGGTGACATCAAATGACTAAGAATAGGAATTTCATATCTTAGACTTTTGGAAACAAATATATTGGGCAATGGAATGCCTTGTAAATGGCTGTTGTCAATCCGGGTACAAGTATTTCATTCTCTTAGTGAGACTTTTTGGCGCTTTCCATCAGTGACTCGTGTCTAATTAAGAATAAACAAGATTTTTAGCATATGCAAAAATTAAAACTCGTTTTCGATTTCCTTATCCCAGTAAGCATAATACAATTCTCAGACTTATCTGGATGATTTACAAGAAACCTGTCGTCAACATTGGCAAGAAAAATTAATGGCAGATGAAATAATTTTGATAAAAATATTATTAGAGGTTTCATTGGCGTAACATTATTTTTTTTTTCAACTGTTCGAAACTTTCAATAGTTGCTTAAGAAAAAAAAATCAACGTCGTTCTCTTTTGTTCTTAACACATTCTAGCAAATTTTTTCACATTAGAAAGTGAATGAGAATTTTGTCCCTTGTCAAAACATGATCTATCAGGCACTAATTTATTAAATACAGAAACATAATAAAATTGGATTCTGTATGGCAAAGTAAGTCCATCAAATTTGAAATTTGCATTGATGGAAGTAAATAATACATTTTGAATACCATAACACAAACAGACTTAACAACACAAGGTAGCATTAGTTTGATTTTTTGATGTGTCCAAAGCTATACCATTGTTTAACATTATTGAAAATGTTCCAAAACCATCAACAACAAAGATAGCAGTGCTGATGTTTTTGAAGTATTTTGTGTGGTTGTATTATGAACAGATATTCATAAAAGATGACTTAAATTTTCTAGTGAATGATTTGTCATAGGATAATCAATTTTTCTATGCTAACAGCTTTTTTCTTATGGTGTCTAGGGATTGGTGGATCAATTTTCTTCTGCTGACAGCTTTTTTCTTCGGGTGTCGGAGGAGCAGAGCAGCTTACATTCTGCCGGTGTGGTTGACACTGTCATCAGACTCATTATTTGCAATAACTTAGTGAGAACTTGGAAAAAAAAAGAAGAAATGAGTGCATTATAAAACCAAAAACAAAGTTATTCGATTATGGACTTAGTTGGAAGTATTATATTATAATGCATATTTCGAGCATGGTCCATAGATGTAATGTATCTATGTGCCATGCTTGAACAAGTATATCCACACAGAAGAAAAAACAGCAATTGCTTTTAACACCTTGACAAAGTACGCAGTGTAACCTTTTCACTAATTCCATAGAGCTGGTTGTTCAAATTACTGAGCATTTTGGCCGACTTTTGCAGTGTCATGTTTTAGGTGGCAGGAAATTCGGATCGAGGTAGTTGTAATCGCCAGAGCGTGAAACGAATTTCAAATAATCGTCATCGACAAACGTTTCAGACTTGTACACTGGTTCCATTCTATGAGTTGTTCTATGAGTCTCTGTTTCAAATTGCCTGAAAGCAGATAGTAATTTAATAAAGATTAATAAACCTGAAAGAAATACATTGAGGCAAAACCTATTACGTGGTTTTCAATCTTTTGACCTTTCTGAGAACTTCTTTTCTTACTGGAACTCTGTGAAGATAATTGCCGGCAAAAACGATATGGTTGAGAAAAAGTACCTGCAATTAGCGGTGGCCAAAATCCAATATCTTTAGGTTTTCAGAATCGAATCAGATAATATTCTTTTCTAACGAATCAGACGTCCCTTTATCAGCTCATAATTTACGTAAAATTCACACTTATTTTTTTAAAAAAAATTCAAATTTATTATGTTATTTATTGAATTGCCACAGAAATTAAAAATTTGTAATTCAAATATCGTAGATTGAATATTTTGGGACAGTCGTAACCGCAATTGCCGCAAGATTTTAGTAAAATATACAAGCCCTAACGATAGAGTTCATATCCTATTTGATAGTAGCGTGATTTTGAACCATTTTATCAATGTTGCTCACTCTAAAGAAGAGATTTCATACTTTTAGCAAGTGAAAACACATAACTTAATTTTGCTTTCAGGTAAAATTTCTTCGACTGAAATGGCAGCCAATTTCTTTGGGTGTCTGAGTAGCTGATATTCTGCTGGTATAAATTAGGTATTCATATACGGCTACCCAATCAAAAGTTTTCTTTTGTCAAGCATCTGCCACAGATGGATCACATCTGATCGACGTCAGTGACCCATGCTTGACAAAAGATGCTTCAGCAAAATTTTTCCGGCTGGGTATTTCTAAGTCTCCACCAGCCCAGTGTGGTATTGGCAGTAGCGTGTTTTTATATTGAACTTACCCTTGCAATCTTATACAAGACTGACATAAATCGACACATTGATCTGTTGGACAATCGATACAATGATATCGAACACCTTGGATTGGATCGGAGTTGCACATATCACACTGAAATAAAATATAAGACCGTGTATTATAGAATTTCAATAGAGGTAGATGCTGCAAGCTGCATAATATTAGAAAATAACAGTATTTGAATAGGACTATTCTAATTCTGATACGAGATTGATCAGTATTGCTACACAAAATTTTTCTATTAAACTTGTCAAAAAAAAAATCGGATTTATCATTGTTCGTTGTTGAGTAGCAGAAAAGCTGATTGACCGAGGTAAAAACAAAACTGGATGGAACCATAAACATAATGAAATACAAAACAACTTTCAATATCTACCTCATAACCAACATGCTGGGCAAGAGGTTGTTGGCCATTGTTATCAAACACTCTCAATCTTTCCCTCCGGATTCTCTTCAACCTTAGAATCTCCAAATATTCATCTGAGAATCTCATCTCCTGTGGAACATCTTCTTCATCCTAAAAAATTAAAGTTCCCAGAATAAATGGTAGATTAAATGAGGGAGAAAAAACAGGGACCAAAAAGACTTGCTGAAAATAAGATGTCATTCAAAAATTAAAATAAAAACTCCATAACAGTAGGTACAAATGTCCAAAACTTTGATACATTCTAACTTTCAATTAGCATTAAGCAGGTCAAACAATAGAACTAACTGAAACTTGGTCTTTGTCAACCGTCCAACCATCTTCATCGTCATTATTATTATTATCATAATACGATTGTTGATCATCAGTCATACGAACAGGAACATGAAATCTTGGAAAAAATGTTGACATCTTTGTGAGTTGTTGATGGGGATGAGATCTGGCCTAGAAAAAAAAGAGATCACGGTCAAAAATTATTTGCTCAAACATGTTTTGTCAAGCATAAGTTGTTGGGTCGCGTAGTCAAGGCCATCTGTGACCCATCATTGATATGGCAAGAAAAATATAAGATAGATCAGACAATCAAGCCTTATTTTTCACTTAAACAAACATATTTTGTCAAGTACGAGCTGTTGATGGATCGCATCATCTGTGATTCATGCTCAAGTAAATATTTCTGATTGGGAGGATAAGAATCAAATGAAGCGTTTGTTTACTAGAATACCTTAACAGGTAAACTCACAAAAATGAATGCTTCTTCTCCAAATGGCTTGTAATCTGGAATGACACTAATTACCAATGGAATGGCATCGACTCAATAGAATTCTGTTAGAAAAGGCATAACAATAGAATTCAAATTTTAATAATCAAGGTCCTTTTTGTGGCCAAACATTCGTGATATTGCTGACAACTAATGATGACTAAAATTTTCCATTTATTTTTTAATTTTTGAATAACTCTGTTGAGAGTATCATATCCTAAGTAAAGTCCTATCCCGCAGGATATTCATGGGTGAACAGGCTCAGTGCTGTTAGAAATAATAGCCTACCCGTTTGAAATTTCGCCAACCAGCTTTTGGAATTTTTTCAATTCTTGGCATATGTCCTGGAATGGGTAATCCTGCTTTCGCCAATTTGATGAAATATTTCTGAACTCTGGATTGAACTTGCATTGCTGTTCGATTTTCTAATTCAGCAGCGATTTTTCTATATCTGAAAAAGCATTGTTATTTTTGTTACATAAAAGGAAGTTTGAAAAATTATATAATTACAAAGATAATCGATGAAACCGTCCAAAATCACTTCATTCCCCTTTTCATACAAGTTTGAAGCACAAACTTCCGTTAGGTCATAGAGTAGTTTCATCAGGCAGTCTAGCGGAAGACCTGACCTAGCGGAAGGTGTACGTACTAAAAACTTGTCTAAATATGTGAAATGAATCTGGTATCTAAAATTAAAAATGTATATTATTCATATTTCTTAAAACAATTTTGAATGATGTTTTAAACAATATGTGCTATTCATCAGTGGTCCATGCTTGAAAACATTTCTTTTGACAACATTTTCTTGATTGAGATAAACTCTATCCTCAGAATGTTACGATTAGCGAGCCACTTTCAGATATAGTTACATTCGTTTTTAAATTAAAACCTTTCGAGCCAAATCCCAAATCGTGATTTGAACCAGTGGCTCATGCTTGATAAAATAAAAGTTCTGATTCAAAAATCCGATTTTTTTGAAAGAAATTGAAATTCGCTACAAATTTGACAAAAAAATGGCTCAAAACATTTGTTCGATCGTACTGAAAAAAGTATTTAAATCATCCGATATAAACCTGAAACTTGAATCGTAAATTTCAATCGTTGAACATTTTAGGAAATTAAATTCAAAATGCTCAACTTGACAATCGAAACAACTCAATGTTGATGATAATCAAATAAAATTTACGAGTTATAAGAAAATTGGTGAACTAAACTAGCATATTGCGTCGAACAATGTATGATATCATGATACCTATTGAATTCAATTTCCTCCGAAGGATATTTTAACAATAATTCCTCTAATCTCCTTTGTTCTTCAACAGTCCACGCTACCCTGAATGATTGTGAACGGTTTGCCTGCACAAAAATAATTTTTTTTTTTGAAATTTCATCATTATTACCATGGTGCAATAACTACTACCATTTCATAAAGTAATGAAAAACATTTATGGAAGACGTATAAAATACTTTCTTACAACAAAACCAACAATTGGGAATAAATTCAATAAAAACGCTTTATAGCAAAAAGGCTTAGGGATATCAATTTGCAATATTATCTTCTAATTTTATTTTTGTCTTGACTCGACCCAATTTTATTGAGATATTTCAAATAATGTTAGCTCCATTGTACAGTCATGTTCATTCCAATACTTCAACATCACGACAAGTTGGCAGAATCTTGTTTTCATCAGATGTCTTCAACTCCTAACCCAAGTGATTTTCCCAAATAAATAAAATATTGTGTTCCAAGCAGAATATGCTTCTAACAAGTGCAACAAAGAGTGTGCACAATACTTCATAATATGCCAAAAATATTTTGCAGAATTTTGGCAGCTTTGAAGACTGTAGGCCCTCAAAAACACTTTTGGTTCAATTAGAGTTATTATTAATCAAAATTTGTTGCATAATTCATATCCACATAAAAAGAAAAAAATTAAGAATACAGAAGTAATAAATTACCTGAGAACCTCTTTTGATAACTTTTGTAGAGTCCTAGATCAAAAATAAAGAAGTAATTACTCGAACATCACAAAAAAATTTGACAAACAGTTGATCACTTTAAACAGTCTTGATCGGACACTGAATTAGTTAGTTAGACTTTTGATACTTTGTTAGAAATTTCTCCCGACTCTCCAGTAGCCACCAAATTGTAGAAAAAGGTTCAAAATCGTCATTACTGCGATGAAATAGCAGTGTTGATGGTTATGAAGCTTTACGTACATCCAAAAAAAATGACATCAACATTTTGAACACCTGAAGAAAATCAAAAATCTGCCACCTTAGGGGCACAGTCATGAATCGATGATTCTTTACGAAACCTAATGCACATGATATATTTAAAAAAAAAATATTGACGTCAATTCGTTTTAACATAACTCAATACCTCTGTTTTTTGCATTGGAACTCCAGTCTGGAAATTAATTTTGACTTTTCGCGTCACAATTTTCTTCGGCGAGGCAAGAACATCCTTCTTGAAGACTTGATCGAAAGTTCCATAAACAGAAGAATATTTTGCCCAATCAATATCTGGCAACTCTGGAACATTTTGCAGTAGAGGGAAACCCAAATCCACCTGTAAATTTTCAAGAAAAAATTAATATTGATATCTTCCATTCAACGACGATGTCGATATTTTTACAAGGTAAAAAAGTAACCGTTAATTGCAAGCATTTTCAGCACTGTTGTAATCCATGAGCAGACACATTCGTCTTTCTGAAAGCTATATATCTTGGAATAACATATTTGGGGTGAATTTTATCAGGTGGAATCCATATTCTTTGTTAGTAGTGTCTGAATAGCTGAGTAACTGATTTTCTGCCAGCCTGATATATAAAATTCATAATTCAATTGTAGATCTGGAACTGTTGCCCATGAGTCATAGTGTGTCCTCGACTGGCAGAATGTCAGCTGCTCAGACACCCAATGAAAATGGGTCCCACCAGAAGAAAATTTCGCAAATGACTAATGTTTTATTATAAAATATCTCTTGCTAAAATATTAAAATGCCTTTTTTGAGAGTCTTGTACCAACCGAAATGTACAAAGAGTTTCAATATCACCAATACTGAACACTATTAAATAGCGGTGTTGATAGTGTTGAAGTGTTTTGTCACTCTAACAAAATGGCATGAATCTTTTGGACAGTGAAGAAAAACAAGATTCTGCCACTATAAAGTGTTCGAGATCTGTAAAAAATCCCAATTATTTCTTATTTTTTCTCTAAACAATACATGCCTTCTTTTGTAACTTTTCAACGAATTTTATTGGTTCATCCAATGCTTCTGTTCTTCCTTTTTCCAACGTTTTAATATCCGTTAGACACCTATATCTTTGAGATTCCAAAATAGACACAGTGCGAAGCAAACCATGATAGCTGAAAATGTAAATATTCATAAAGGAATGTTTTTGCTGGGTTATGACAAGGCACGATCCATCTGTGGCTCGAGATTGACGAAATAATATTTCTGATTTGGAGTAAATGGTGTATAATATAAGAAGATGGATGGATGCACAGCATTTATATAGGAATATGTTGTCTTCTGTCACAAACCATGTCCATGCATAAAAGAAATACATATTAGACCCTTCTTCAGATCCATGTTACGTACTGGTTCATCATCAGCGAAATTAACAGTAAAAAAATTTGTTGAATAGGAGAAAATAGCAACTTACTCTCTATTATGTTTAAGAGCAACATGATCAGACTCAAAATAATATACATCAGGTCCAGAAGGGGGCTCTTCTGTGAAAAGTGGTGGTGGTTCGGACGGATCTTTAGCAACAATTTTTATGCTGGGTGATCTGTCTAGTTTTGTGTTTGAGAGTCCTCTGGGTCCTCGAGGTCTACCACTGGGTAATTTGTGTAGCACCGTGGCAGTAGGTCCCCGACGAGGGGTTGAAGAAGAAGAAGAGCATGGTGAAGAGGAACGAGATCTGTTGGCATTGTTATTTATTTTGATGAAGCCGATTGTAGAGTCTTGCTTAACAGTGAATAATGATTGGATATTTGTTCTGGCAGAAATAATGTCTTTTGTAGTTGTTGATAATGTAGGTGTAGTAGTTGGTGTAGTAATAGTAGGTGTAGATGAAAAAGTAGATGAAGTTTTCAAGCTGTTATCGACTTGAACTTTTGTAGAATTTTCGACTGCGTTTGAGATTGGCTCCGAATCTAGAAGAGGAAAATACTGTGAGAGAATTGTATAGCAATACGCATGCATATAGGATATTTGAGCTTACTAGACTTCAGGCATATTTTGTCCATTGTTCATAAAGATAATTATTTATGCTAAATGAATGAATTGTAAATTGAGGAATCATTTCAATTAGTGGTCAAGGCTGGCAGAATTTTATTTCTAGTTTGAGTGTCCAAAATGCTTATGGCATTTTCTTCGGATATGAAAAAAAAGTTTCAAAACCATCAATACTGCTATTTCATAGCAGTATTGATGATTTTGGACCTTTTTTCTGTCCGTTTTTGGCTACTTGGCAATGAAAAAGAGACTCCAAGCAAAAGATTGATGGATGATGAGATTGATGAGGCAAATTTTTATTCGGATATCTAATAAAGAGGGTGTAGCTGACATTCTGCCAGTTAGTAGTAGATCGCAGAACTCATCTAGTGACTATTCAAAAAGAATTTACTTTATGTGAAGGAATATTAAGAGAACTTAGTTCAAATGATATTCAATTTACTTATGAATTTACATTTGAAATTTCAGATATTCTGAAATTACCTACCTGCACAATGACTAGAAAAAGCCAAATCAAATTTTACAACATAGATATGACCTAAGTCATTACATCAAATTTCAAACTATGTACAATTATTAACAATTACCTTTCTTCTGATGTTGCTGCTCATCACCCTCCATGGTTTGACCATTCTCTGGTTTGGGACCACTTTCTGCCCAATCGGACAATAAATTTGACCTTCTATGTGGACGTTTGATCAACAAGTCAAGACTAAGAGTATAGAAATTAGGATCACATCTCACACCAGAACTCCTGAGATTCATTTTTCGTTTTTTGCGATTGTATGAACTATAATCAGATTCGTTGTCACTAATAAAATCAAAATCACCACAAGAAATTTCATCAAATACTGACGGTGATCCAGAGCGTTTCAAGTCCCTGATACCATGATCAGATTGCGTATCGCTGATCACATCGACTTTTTCATTAGTGCGATTTGGCAACGAGTTATTGATGATACTGGTCTCATTTTGATTATTCTCTGAAAATGAGTTTTTGATTTTGTTGACGGAATCAGCAGATAACAATCGTTGGACAGAATTTTTCTCTACACATACAGAGTTTGCATCATCAGACTCTGCTTTAGCAATATCTTCTTTTGAGTTTTTGTCAACATGCCTGAAATACAAACATGTGTATGTGTAACTGAAATATAAATACTATACTCAGGAAAAAGTTCCGGAATTTGATTTTGTCAAGTATGAGCCGCAGATGGACCGTGCATCTATGACACAATCCATGAGTGACTCACTTGCAATTTGACTCACTCGCTCACAATTCGATTCACTTGCTTAGGCAAAAACTTTCTCACCGGATAAGTTTATGAAATATTTGAATCAAAATACTCCTAATGATATTCCAAACTATGAGTCTAATTTCCTTTTTTTTTCAGTTTTCGTGCCATAACTCATGGCCACAGAATGAATATATTGAAATTTAGCAGAGGTATGTGATTTCAATCCTTATTTAGTTTGGAGATGGTAGGTACTTGGGAGTATGAACACACATGAAGTTGTATTACCGATGCGTTACATTACATTTTGGGCAATAAAATAAAAACGGCAATACACGCCTGCATTGCATTAATCATGTTCACATGCGTACAAAACCCAAACGCAAAAAAGAAACAATCACTCAGCATCAGCTTTCGTAGCAAAACGTTCTGTTTCTTTGGAGAAAGTAAGGAAATGCATGCAGAGCATTGCGCTTGCGTAAAACGCAACGGTAAAATAAAACAAACCAAGAAAAAACGCGATCTACGTAAACGTGTAGTGCGACCTTAAGTGTAGCCTACAGAGTGCTCGCGGTGACTGGAGTCTAACCTGAATGTAATAATTTGGCAAGGATGTTGTGTTGACATTCTCGTGATTGCAAACGATGTATTGGAAAAAAGTAAAAGATGAATTAAAGGTTGAAGGAAAAAATTTGATAAGTCACCGACCCCTCGCATCTAGTTTTTGACGTTTCATTTAAGGAAAAACCTGTCTGAGCCAATTCATGTGCCAATGTATGCTAGGTAAGAAATGCATACTTTTCATCAAAAATATTGCCGTCTGTGTCTGTTGCAATATGATAAACGTCGGACCTTCTTCTACTTCTACGTAAATGACCGGATATTGAGCCATCTTCAATCGACTGAAAAAAGATAAAAATAATTTTTTTTTTTTTTTCATCAAAATTTCCTCTAAGCAAGGTTGAACGAGAAAAATCATTCATGAAAGGTCTCCTGAAACCACTAGTGGCAGAGAGCTACGTAAATGCAAGAATGAAGGAAGATTAAAGGATTGACATCCCTAAAAAATATTTATTGACACAAATTTTAAAGCCAATTAGGTCAACACAATTAGGAAAGCAATATGAAGGTAATGAATTCCGAAGCTTAGAAGTTCGATGAAAGAAGAAAGCTTCCGGCATAAAACTGTTTGCGACACTGTGGAATCATGTAGATCATTAGTAAATTAATGGGAATGAAAAAATATATATATATAAGGGCCGGTTTATTTAAAATAACCAATGACGAAATAATGGCCAATCTCAACAATAAATGATTGTATTTTGATTTGATTTATTTTGATTGATTTGATTTGATGCAAATACACTTAACCATTATATGTCCTCCATCATGACGAATGAACCAAATTTTTCAAATAATTACATTTTATGTACCGGTATTGGCAATTATCAAACTGCAAAATGCTAATGCGTAGTATAAAAATCAGCAACTATGTCCTGCGCTCGAACACTCCATGTGGTAATGAACTACAATCGCAGTACTACAGCGGGTGATATCTGTCTTTAAACATACTGAGATTTTTTCTTAAACTATCCGGTGAGATTGGACACAGATAACAATTACCTTCGAAAGTACCTTGTCAGAAGCTTCTTCAGCTGCCATTGGAGATCCAGCACATTTTAAAGTAGATATTGATGAGGCAGTTGTTGCATGAGTACTGCTTCTTAAACTACGCGGTGACGACTCAAGTTCACTTTTATCAATTGAACCGTTGGAAATTAGGCCATTTTTTCTTGGACTAGATGATTGCAATTTCCCACAATGTTCGCAAGTTTTATTTTTATAATTGGAAGAAATTTTTGTACAAGGATCAGAGTGACATTCACAATTATTTTGATCGTCAATATCTTTCTTGCAAGTTGAAGATTTATCTTCGATACTGATATTGAATTTTGGGCTGGCAATCAGTTTACCTGAATCTGATATTGTCTCATTAGAAGATCTAAATTTAGAACAGTTTTGTGCAGGCGATTGTTTCATACACCTTGGTGAATTTCTAGTTTTTCGTGGTGAAAAGTTTGTGTATTTATCGATTTGAGAAGTCAGATTTGACAATTCATTTCTTGGCGACTTAGGAGCTGGACTTAAATTTGAAGTATTGACAGTCCTTGGAGATTTGACTTCTTTTTTGTTTGGTGTGCAATGATCATTTCCATTAATTTCTGTGATGTCATGCCGTCGTCGAGTTCTAGTTTGAACACCATTTTCCATTTGTGATAGACCATTTGAAGAATCTTAAAAAACAAATAATAAAAATTGGACTTAGCTTTCAAAAAATATGAAATCAACTCAAACAGGAGTGATTTTGATTATCAAATATTTTGAACATAATCTTATAAAATGAATGGAATAATGAATTCAGAATACTGTTTTAATTAAATTCAGCCAAGGAACCAAAATGCTTATGATTTAACATGTTTCGAACATGTGAATAAGATTGTGTATAACTGTTTTCATGCATAAATGCTTCATTCAAAAAATTTAGTCCACAAATAGATAGAGATAGCAGGCTGACAACATTGTTTACATTCTCATAATTTCATTCAAATTTTTTACTTCAAATCAATATCAATTCAGTTTCAATGACAATGAATCAATCACATCAGATTGTGTGGAGCCTGCTGTTGTATGCTCAAATTTAAAACAAACAAAAAAAATTACATCTCTTCAGAATTTTTTTCAGAGTGAATCATATGCTAAGAACAAAGTGGAGTGAAGCAATATATATAAAGTATTTGTTAATGCTATAACAATGCCAGATAGTAATGGTGGGGCCCATTGAATTCGGAAAGTTTACATTTCTCATTTTCCAATGGAGAAAACACACTAACAGCCAGCCAGTCAAAAAAAATATGGCAAATAGTCAAAATTGATAAAAAAAATTCAACAGAGCATTGAAATATATCGTTTTTGAATGTCTGATAGCAACAAATAATACTGCCATGGAATAGCAGTGTTGGTGGTTTTGGTTTCCAGCTGAAGTAAATGACATGAACATTTCGGACAACTGGATAAATACAAGATTTTGTCAAATTGTTAGCAGTTCATACTAGGAAAACAAAAGTTTTCATGCCTTTTATTACAGTAAATGAATCAAAACAGTTTAATCACAGAGAAATACTCAAAATAAAGATGCATTCATTTTTTTAGTGATATATCTTTGTTTTTTAGCAGTCAGTCAATATTTTTTTCGATTTAAAGCCATTTTCTTCGATGAGTGGAGAGCAGTGGAGCAAATAGTTTTCTGAAAAAAGTCACAATATCATCTCCTTATACTTTGAAATAGTACATCTTAAACAGTGGTAATTTGCATACAAATTTTAGAAATCTTATTTTACACAACATGTGTCACTGAGCTGCGACATGATCTACCATTGCCTGATACTTAATAAAGGAAAACAATACCGCCACCCTGTCAATGCTAAAGATAGAGCATTAGATCATTACGGTTTTTTAGATCTGAATACCACATTCATATTTACCTTCATCATCAGCTCGTAGAACTTTTAATGATTTTAGATTATATTCTTCTTTGACATTTGATCTTTTTTTTCTTCCTCCGTTCATGGTTACTTTGTCATCAAGGGACGTTTGAAATCTTCTTTTACGTGCCTTTGCAACTTCGTCTTTAGAATCAAATTCTTCACCAATTGACAATCGTAAACTTCGTCTTGTAGGAGATTTTTCAAGAACTTTTGGCTCCGGAGCTTATATCATCAAAGAAATTAAACAATTAGTAAACTTACATTTTAGATTTGGTAAAAACTGACATGATTGAAATCTTAGAAAAAACACAATTTTTATACAGAAATTTTAAAAAGTGATAACAGTTTAGTGGGCGCAATGGTCTAGTGATTATTGGCATCGCAGGTTGAACATCTCGGGTTCGAGCTCCCGCGAGTACGGCTCACTTAACCATGCCCACCACTCAACCCAGGGTATAATAACTTGGGTAGGGTGAGCCGAACAGGTAAAGATCATATCTTTCCAGTAATTGTAACCATGTCCGTCTATAAGTGGCCTCCGTTACAGGGTGATCCAGTCTAAAAAGTGGCTATAGAAAAAAAAATAATAATTTCCCCATAAAATATGAATTTGGGTCTAGTGAAAATGAGAATTATATTACTATATCCACATAGTTTGACGAAACATGTATAAAACCTATATGCTGCCAAGACTGCATTTCTTATCTAGCTATGAATCTGTATTAATATTTTATAACATGGAAAGTCAAAAAATACTACGTTTTAAATCTATGGGAAACAGCCTTTTCCATATGCTCTGGTGCATAGATTTTTGCATAGATTTTTTATTTAACTGCTCTGGCTATGAAGTTTCATGTGCGAATCTCTTTTATGTTGAGCATACTGAGTTTTGCAAATGTGTATTCACAATCGGGGAGCATTTACCAAGAGCATAGGGTGAGTCGCAGGCAAAAATCTTTGCAGCAAAACATACAGTTTTACTGGCAAATAAAGAAAGAAAAAGTGTAGTAAAGGGGACGCAGGGGCAATATTTTTCAGTGAAACAATATTTTAGGGGTTTCAAAAGGTGAAAAAATCTAGTTTGGCTGATTTTAATGTAGTAAAAAGCTAACATTGACTAATTTACATTACATATCTACGCACGCTGTATGCAGACAAAACGATTTTCCATTTCTCTGTAATTTTAACACACTTTTGAAGTTTTTGAAGCTGGAAATTGGGATGCCTCCCCCAGAGCCGTGCCTGCTTTTCTACAAGGGAATTAACAGTCAATTCGTACTAGTATAAATGTTCTGGTGGGTCAATTCATACATGAAAAATAGCAGCACAGCATTTGTATCTTGAAGAATACAGTGGACTTAATGTGAAAAGTCAAGGAAGGCCGTTTATGATTGAATAGGTATATTCTGATATTGCTCTAATATTTGATTACAGAGAATATTTAATGCCTAAAATAAAAATGAATAACTAAATGATTTTAGAAAATGTAATTTAATGAATGTAATTAGTTGCAATATTTTCGTTATGCTTTTTCAGGATTTCATACCTCTCTGGAAATTGCCGGGAATATTATTTGATCTCCATACCACTAATCACCAGAGTGCCAGGGCATTTCTCAAGTTACCTCGAAAATCAACTAAAGTACCGGTATTCAGCCAATGAAGATTTTTGTTGCAAACATTTTGCCTATAGGCTAGCCTGTATTATCATGATTTTGTGCGATAAAGCTATTGTCGCAAATTTTTCTTTTAGGTAGCCTAGGTGTTGCAAGACACTCATTTTTTGGTGTATACCTAATTGACTGATCGTTCTTAATGTAAATTTATAGGTCTACTGGTAAAAATCGACAACCAACCATGCTCAAAATGGATATAACATTAGCAGCTGCCCTATTCTCATTCCCAGTATTATAAAATAGCAAGGGCATAGCAAAAAGGACCTTCCCGGAGCACCAAATCAATGCCATTTTCCTAATTCTGTGCAGTGCCCAAAGCGTAGTAATTAAAATTTAACGTAAAATGTAACGGTAGTCTAATGCTAGGTTGAACAATGACTCCAGTTATCAGTCGACAGTCAATAAAATAATTGAACAAATAGACTAACAAGGATATTTTTCTCACCTGCACGAGGAGACCGGATACGGAAAAGAGTAGGAATCTCGTAAAATTCGTCGTTTTGTGTGCTGCGGAGCGATCTTTTCGACATGTCGGCTACGCTGTTGGACCGGGTTCGACGCATTTTTCCACCAGCCCACTAACCAACAGTCTGAACTACGTACAATTTCCAATTCTTATGATTAAAACAAATAATTGTAAAAGTACTCAAAACACACACAAATTCGCAATTTCAGCAAGCGCTCGAGTTCAAAGGCAAAACATTCGATTCGATAACACAAAACAGCAGGATATCATTGTGCTGCTAAATGGCACAAATAAGATAAATCAAAATAATATAAAGTAATTTGTAGTACTTTAACAAATATTATCACGAAAAGTCAATCATAATAGAATTTTTCCATCCTGCTTATAATAAATCAGATTGTATACATCTAACTTTATACCGAATATACGAATAATTTTATTATTATCTTTTTGCCAAACGGATATGCCCATATTGTAGTTTAGTAGGTAAAAATCGTTTGGGGTCAAAGGTGCATTTTTAAATAAAATGCTTCGTGAAAATCCATTTCCTTCACGCAATTATGCTAGTAAATTGGTAAGTACCCAAGTTAAATATATATTAAAAGAAAAAAATTTATATAGCAAAACGAGCTGTATCGTAATATAACTACCCCGAAATAATAATAAAAATAGTTTTGACTAAGCAGATGAAAACCACTCGCATGGTGTCACTCTTGCCCAGTAGATTTTCAATGGCCTGTTGCCGACAGCGTAAAGGTGACGCATCCATGTGTTGATCAACATACAGACTGGGCGCAAAAAGACGCGAATACTTAACGCAACTGTGTTCAGTGTTGATTGTGACTCCTGGGGCTAAAAAGGAAAGTAAGGCTCCATGAGACTGGATAATTAATTGATATTTTATCGTGGTGTGGACTGGAGGAGTTTGGCTGCCTCTGTCACGTCGGAAATATGGCTTCCAACAACGCCACCAGCAACGAATTTTTCAGCATGGGAAGTGAGGTATCGTGCGTCACTTATTTAAGGGAGGAAGTCACCGGTGAAGTGATCGCTTTTGATTACCAAACCAAAATATTGGTTTTGAAGCATCCCTCCACAAGTGGAAAGACGAATACCAACAACATCACATTGCTGAATTTGGCAAACGTCAGTAATGTACAGGTTTTGAAGGAAGGTTCTGACCAAGATTATGAGTTATGTGCTTTGTCCCACACAAAATTAAAGAAACGCCTTAACCAGGAAAGGCAAGCGAAAGTCAACATGGCGCAAGGTTCAAGTATGGGTGTTAGCCCTGACGGACTAAAAGTCTTTGCGTTTATATTCAAAACCATCGAGCAATGTAGGTGGAATGATAAAAGTATATTAGTTATGGATGAAGTTTTAATTAATCCACCATACAGGTCTGAAGATTGCATTGCCAAAGATGGTAAAGAAGCGAAGGCACTGGACCATGTTAGGAAAATTGTGGAAAAATACCACAAAGATCATGGCAGCATAAAACAGGTTCAAGGAACCTGAATTGTTGCAGCCACAACAACAAACATCTTTTATTCCTTATAGAAAATTTTTATCACCAGATGCATACTCGACCGAGCATGTACTGAAGATAAGTTTTTCACGTTGTGTGCTCAGTTTATTCACATACCCGATCAAGTTTTGTTTAATATGGGTCACTGATAAATCGCATTATAAAGGCTGGATTCATCAGTGGCCCATGCTTGAAAAATATATTTTCTGATGTAGTGTCATGATCACGTTTATTATAAAGAATGAAAGTTCAAATTTTCGATAAAAAAAATTCAAAATTATCCAATTCAAGCAAAAACACTTCTTGTAATTCGTAACTCATAACCTTAGAAATTGATTACGCCTTGTTGACACAGTTCAACATGGCTAATTTTTCAAAAAAAATTAGGTTATACAGTAATGGTTTTAAAAGTAAAATTAAACCTTTTTATTTGTTTTTTCTTGTTTACCGGTATCACACGAAAATGGTGCGCAACTTACGGCCAATAAAGAAACATTTTTGCTTGGATATATGAAACAAATCTGCCCAATATTAAGTATTTGAGACTTTGAACTTTCACCTACAATTTAACATTCATATAAAATTTCATTATCATTGCTGCATACAATTTCCATGATTTACTTACTTGAAGATGTCCAACTTCATAGCTTTAGCCAAAATTCAACTATCTATCTGCATTTTCCACTCTAAAATATACATGGGTATATATATAATATAGCTGCGTTTTGGCCAAAACTGTGCAAGTTTCAGTCTTCAATAGTACAAGTAATTAAATCATGTCTCATAGTGATTTTTCGAATTGTCAAACTAACGTCCCCCGTGCCGTTTTAACCATAATTATTTTTTTGTATCGGAATTAGAATCCGCCCATAGTTACAAATCTTTTACATGTTGTGATATAATTTGTGTTATCAACAGGATTAATTATCTTTAATTAATATCAAACCTGTGTCATAATTAATAATCGTCTGTTATAATAATTTTGTCTTGTTTTCTTTGATTTTCCTAGTCACTTACTCTTATCAGCAAAAACGCACGAAAAGTTTGAAACTTCATGTTCAAGTTTTATGGTGCAAATTGAGAAATCTTTTTTAGTTTAATGCTGGAATAGTGGAACAGAGCTAGACATTTTGAATCAAATATTGAATACTTCAAATCTCATCAGACATGAATGTCAAAAATATCTTTTCAATAAGGGTAATGGTGGATTGTTCCGTGCGGTCGTCACTGATCTGTGAATTGAAATAAGTTGTCTCAATTTAAATCATTAATTTGATATAGATTTTCAATTTTGCAAAAAAAAAAGACCACCAGCATTAACCTTATGCGTTGTTGTTTCATGAATTAACTTTTTTAAATTTTGGATAATTTGATGAGTCAAATTCATTTATTTTGAGCATGTCTAGCCCTAGAATTCATTTTCATATACCGCTGATTTTTTTTTATTACCACTACCGGTAGTAATTTTATTGGTTATTCCCAGGACGTTTTAATTTTCTCTTGGTGGAATGTCGAATGTTAAGCTGACGAGTGAGTGTGGTATGACAGAAAAAATGGAAGGTGAATAAGGAGTTTTTTTTTTTGGCAAAATATGACATTGTTTTTTGTCTAATTCATGGGACATTTCAATATGTCAAATCAAGTATAAATAATAATGGAATACAGAAAATGAATTATTTAGTTGATACATTTTAGTCAGAGATATTTTTGAGGTTCTTTATCTATTGTGATAACTGAGAGTAAATCTTTTACTTCACTATTACAATGTCTGGTGCTAGCTGATCATTGATATTGTTCAGGCACATAATATTGTTGCCTCTGTCTGTTTGGTGACTGACTGAGCAGAGTTTGAAAAAATTATATTTCAGCGTGAGTTTACCTTATACTCTGACTCTGGTAACATAACAACATGAACGCAAAGGCACTTTATTTGCATTTGAGAGAGATCCCATCTGTCAATTCCATTGTATCTAGTTGCATCGTATTTTCCCGCACAACCGCATATCATGGTGGGTCGCAGAACCTTGTTTTTTTTTGGGATGTTCGAGGGGCATGTCATTTTTTCAATTGACATTTCATATTCATAGCAGTATTGATGGTTTTGAACCATTTTATACAGTTTTGCTACAACCAGACACTCAAGAAGGGGCATTCAAATCTTCTAGTCGCATGTTTTTCATGGAATATTGTCCATTTGCCAAATTTTCTGTTGATGGAACCTATTTCTTCTGTTGTCTGAGTAGCAGAGAAGCTGGCTTCAAACGATTCGTGTGCGCACGATTAAATAACTTTTGCTCTCAATAAATATTAAATTAAGAATTATTTGTTGAATTTAATGGTACCTACAAAATATCTGAAATAAATATCCATATATTAAGCAATCATTATTTGTCTATTGCTACCTCATAACTAGCTAGTTACTAGGCAGATGCATCTGACAATTTTCCCAAACTAAAATTTTCCGGGATTGTTGATAAGTGTATAAATGTTTCGGGGTGCTTATCGTTTTTAGAGTATTGGTTAGAATTAATTTTTATTTTATGATACCCAGTAATCATAATGATTTATTATGGCTGTGTAAAAATGGTTTAATATTCTAAATTGCTAAAATTTGTCATTTTAAAAATATTTGTTTAGATACTTCGCCTAGTAAATAATTAGAAAGGAATCTTAGTTTTACACTGTATTCGAAGTTAAATATCTTGATATTGACTTCTTATGCTACTGACTATAGATTTTTGATATTCCTTTCAGAACTTCTTTTATTTTTTCGGCGTGAATTAAAAAGCTTCAAAACCACCAACACTACTATGGAATAGCGGTTTTGGTGTGTTTTGAAGCCTTTTACAGTACAATTTAATTGCAATGAGGTATTTGAAATGTTATGCATTTTGATCCAAATTAGAAAAAAATTATATTTTTAATATCAATACGATGAATACTTTTCCAATACCAGCTGTTTTGTTTGGGTGTTTGAGTAGATAAGTTGCTGGCATTCTGTCAGTCTGATTAAAACATTTAGCGGCTTACCAGTATATATCTATGCCCATTTTTTCCTGTTACCAATATATAAACAATATATCACTAAAACAACTCATAAAAAAGATAGTTCCAAATAAATGCATTGCAGACAATATCCACCAGAATTATTTACTTTGTCCCATTGAAATCCATATTATGTTAACCTTTACTTAATCCAAAGTGAAGTTCTTTTGTCAATATCTTGTGTTACCTGTTGTCATCAAAAATGCCAAAATATTTTGGTATTTGCTGTGGTAAGCCAATATTAGGCAAGGTTATTCCTTCATTTGATTCACCTCGTCCATATTCACATATGTTGATTGTTGTGGAGTGCGTAAGAAAATTCCACAATTTTTGCTGATTCTTACTTGGTATTAAATTTTAGGGTATATTAATGTCTAGCAAAATAAGCTACCTTATTTAAGCTGATGTGAATGTGTTATCCACCAAGGCAGCGTTTCTGATTTTTTGACCTACAATTTTTTCTGTATGCGTACCATTGACTAAATGTATTCAATTACTGAATGATACTAGCTGTATATTTAGTTTCAGATATCAAAATTATGAGCATATGTTTGATTTCATTCCGAAATCAGAAATTTAATTTTGTCAAGTATGAGTTGCAGATGGACCACACCCTAACCGTGATGCGTGCTTGACAAAAGATGGCAGAAAAGGGAATTTCTGACTGGGACATTGTATCCATATATGAAATACCATGTCCAATTTTCTCAACTTTACTGCAAGTTCTTTTGTTTTGGTTTAAATCGACTCATACTCCAGTGCAGCTAAATCGTAATGTATACTAAATTATGTTGTAGAATTTAAGACAAAATCATACTTTGGCTGTACTAAAAGCAAAATATGCCTAAAAAAGATTAGAAATCTGATTATTTGTTGTTTGATTAACGTCTTCATCCTTTCCAAGTATAATAAGCCTTCTCATTCGCACAGAGCCCCCTTCTTATAAAACACATGGAAGTTCGACTGTTCGTATATTAGGATATTAATCACTTCAGTTTTCACCCATTTTTTAACTCGATTTTAATTGTAATTCTACCTTATTGATTGAAAAAGCGAAGATTCTTATTTGCGATTTAATAATTTTGCAATATTTCGAAGCCAAATTTTAGTCCCTCATCAGTTTTGACGGCAGGATTTTGCTGAATTTCATTTGATTTACGGTCCATTCTTTGAATCATTGATAATTTATGGTCATGGGGAAGCTATAGTAACAGTACAGTGTAGGTAGCATTCATTTTTATGTTCTACTAGTTTGTGTATATTCTTCACCAGTATCACAGTTACCCACAATTTCAAGCCAAGCTTCCATTATTTCTGTTTGTTTGTGGCATACTTTTTTGTAAACAGCCCATATGTTAACATATTTTTGTGCCATTCATCACATATGAAATGGCTGTAGCCATAATAAGGTCAGCCTTGTTGTATTAATACAAAATTGGAATATTTTTTTCAAAACCTGTTTTGGCAAATATGGGCCACTGAGATGAATGGATACTTGACAAAATGGAAGCTGATCCGTAGATCGGGAAGTATGAGTCATGCATTACTTGTGCCTGACCACCTATTCTATTACTGGCTCATTCTCCTCGTAAATGACCTTTCCTATTTCATAAACGTATGGCCATCTATGTATAATTTGTTTTGTGTCTGTCTAGTTTGACTTGTGCTCATTTGGAGCAAAAAATTCAGTACACCTTGTAATGAATGCTGTTTCTCTTGGTGAAATTTTAAAAATATTATACTGAGAGATGATTTTTTGCATAGCATTTTCTTGACTATTCTTTAACTGCTGCCAGGTTGTGAGGATGGATTGGGGTGGTATAAAACATTTTGCTAACCATATAAAATGGATAATTGGACTAAGATAGTTATCGCAGGGTCAGAAATATTTAATTCAAACATGCTCGCCAGTCGACATAAATAATATTTTCTGGTTAAGATTACAATTACCCAAAAGTTTTACCTAAGGATCTTGGAAATATTCTTATTCGTTTCAGCAAGTCTTGTATTGTCTTTTTAAGTGAATTGTGGAAGGTTTGTGGAATGAAGATGGTCCGAAAAACTTTCTTGAGGTTCCAAACGTATTTTCCAACTTGTACAGAATAAGCAAAGAGCACATACCCTCCCGTTCTGATACATTGATATATTTTTGTAAAATATACATGCAAGAGAAAGTGGTTTCTGGACGGCGAGCACCAAGTCGATTTCTGGAGGTGCTTTTTTCGGATCATCTAAAATAGCAACAAGTAGGCGCAACTTTCTTACAGACATACATTGCAACTCGGCGTGTATTTTCCTTGAAACTCAGATGTTTCTGTTATATCCATACTGGGCGATCAGCTGGATGTGCCAAAAGTCCCATTTTTGTCTTTCAAGCCGTTATTCATGACATTAAGTTACTCCTAACCGCCAAACGTTGGGATAGAAATTGAGTATTTCAACAACTTGAATATTTTAACGTTTTGACCACCTCCTTTTTCGACATTTGCTGTGAAAATACGCCATTATGGCGAAAAAAACAAAAAAATACGTAGGATTTTGCGTGCCAAAGGCGTAAGAAAAATTGCCTGGTTCAAAGACTGTTGTAAGGAACGAGCCGACTGATCACTTATGCCACTTCATTTGGAACCGTATCCTGTCTCCCTCACATTTCGTTTGGAGCTAGCAAAAAACTAATTTTGTATCCAATGCGGCGGGCGGTTCGGATGTGACGATCGTTCACGTCCGGAGACTAACTATATATAATGACGTCACGGTGCTGCCGTCTTGTCATTGAAAATCGCTTAGGGCAAAGCTACAAGAGATATATCATACTTGGAAAGTCTCCTGGACTGAAGAATCTCCATCATTGGCAGATATATATTGACGTGGTTTTTAAAGCCATACAGGTGAGCACGATCTGGAAAGCAGTAGGAAAGCAAGAAATTTTAAACATTAAGGGTTCTTGGAAAATAATTTCTTGCGTAAAACTGTCTGTGACGCTGTGAAATCTCCATAGTGATTTGAAAGCCAATCAAGTGGACTGTTTAAATATTTTGTTTTGGAGAACGAGAGCAACAAAGCCCATTATAATTATTATCTGTAAAATGAACAATGTCATTTCATTTTTATCCTGCCGGAGAAGACAATCGAGAATACAGGCTCAAACATATGGCGAGCCACCATATCTCGTGCAGATACCATGATTGGTGAACCATGGGTTTACGTGAATCACGGTGCGCTGGCCACACCTTTGGCAATTATCTCGTACTTGCAGGGTCGAATCGGTCATCTGTACAACTTGAAGAATGATTTCGGATAATGGCGAGCTCGATATAGAGAGCCGACTGTCATTAAGAGTCCAGTCGCCGGGACTGCCAGCCCTACCTTGTAATTTGGCATTATAGTTCCTCTTTTTCTTGATGATTTTTCATAGACCTAATCTTCTAGTTTCACAACCCAAAAACCATTTGTTCGTAAACGTTTTTTGCTAAAAGTTAGCAGCTGCTAGATATTCATAAGGGCAATTAACTGGCGTGGGATAGTTCTTCGTGGGACTAATCCCACAAAGGGGAATCTTTTGTGGGGACTATTGCACATAGAATACTGTATTGGACAATATTGTATATGTACAATTCTGCATGAGATAACACCGCGTGGGCCAGGGCCACTGAGGCCGATCATTCGAGGGCGTGATGTCAATCACGCGTAGGAGCATTCACTGTGTGTCTAATGGCAGATATGGTCAATATCGCGAAGAGGCCATAGCTTGCGGAGGCAATTCTGTGTCGAGTTTATTTTTTTCAGGTGCGATTTGGTATAGTGACAATTTCGTGGCATGGGCGCGAGTACTTCTGTTTGAGGGCAATCACGTGTACGGACAATCTTGCGCAATGGACAATTTCGCACGAGGGCACAACAACATGGTAATTCCGTGTGGATGCAATGCTTAGTGGGCTCCATGTCACCCCGGTAAATGGGCAGTTCATCGTGACGGAGTTCTCTCATGTGAGAGCAATACCATGCCGGAAATACTTCTCGAAAGCAATTTCACATGGAGGTAATGCCACGGGAGAGCAATTTTGTGTGTATCTAGAAAAGATTAAGCTCGGTTGTAATCCCGCATGTTCACGATCCTGCGTGGGACTGATGCCAATCTCGCGTGGTAACAATCTTGAAACGCATACCCATGTTGGGACAATCCCACGTGGGGACAATCTCGTGTGCAATTCCATGTGTGAGCGATTCCGTCTGAGGCGATACTTTGTGGGGACAATTACATGTTAGGGCGATACTACACGTGTGTAACTCTGTATTGTTTGCCTCCAATGTGCAATCCGTGGGGGCATCAATACTATATAAATAGTATTTACAAAAATAAATGACAAATTGACCACATTATGACGTCATATCCGGAAATATATCACCAGTATCATTTAACAAATGTGTTTATTTTTGTAGATTAATTGTACGATATTTATAGTGGCGTAGAGAGAAAATGAGTGATGTGGGCTCTGAACCCAGACTGAAATTTCCCTTCATTCGTATAATATTTATGACGTCACAACTAGTGGACGTTTGGAACGTTGGTAAGGGGGATCATTTTGGTAAGCAGTTCATTATGCGATCTATCTGTCGAAAACAGTGCCCACGACCATGGTAAACAGCATTCACTCTGTGATATCTGGCGCGATGGTCTAGTAGTTAAACATGTTAGCATCGCAGCACACCACTCAACCCAGGGTGCAATAACTTGGGTAGACTGAGTCGAACAGGAAAAAATCGTATTTTTTCAAAATTGTAACCCTGTCCGTCTATAAGTGGCCGCTGTTACATTCTTTGGGCTGGGTGATCCACTCTAAGAAGTGGCTATAAAAAAATGTAACATCTGCTCAAAGTTTATGCAAATCTTCCTAGCAGGTGTCAACGACTTCAATCAAAACATCGACACATATTAGAACATTACTAAACGTTTGTCGATCTGCCCGAAGTGGGCCACAAATTTATCCCAGTAGACGAAAACTGGATTTTAAAAAATAAAGAATTTACGTAAAATTTTAATTAAAGTTATGTGTTTATTTCGACGATAATATTTTGCGATGTTTTTCTGTCGGTGGGGGGGGGAGGGTAGGGGACATGGCCATGGCGAAAAACACTCCTCGTAAGATATACATAGCCGCTAGCTACAAAGGTCCGTGCCTAGCGGTGTTGGGTATAAACTTCATATTAGGTTCACGGACTTGTCATACTAATATTTCGAATAATTCAAAATTGACGTATTTTTTTTTGTTTCACTACTTTTTTTTATCTTACAGACGAAAATAAATTATAAAAAAAAATAATTTCAAGAGTTTGGGTAACATTTCATTAACCGCTTTGTGTTTATTTGGACATAAGGTTTTTCTAAACATACGTTGCATGTGTCACTACTGAACGAGTCGCCAAGGAGCATTTCACTTGTGAGTGGCAAAAATTTCAGACTGTAGTTGACAGTTTTACATTTTAAATAGCTTTTTTCATCAGCAATAACTAGTTTTCTCCCTACAGCTGCTACTTCCAACCAAGATTTCTTCTGTTAAAACTGCCCGTGGTTCACACCGATTACGGCTTCCTCCACCAACTATGTTTGTTCAGGAAAATAAGTAAATGAATTAAGGTTGGGTCAGAAACTTCGCCCCCGATTCGGAACTTTGCTTGCGCGAGAGCTGGTCGTGGTTCGCCATGTCGCATTCTCAGCTTTCTTCTGTGCTAGCTTAAGTTGAGTTAATTAACATGGCGCTTTTATTAGCTAAGCCAGTTTAAAAACTACGGCGTGCAGATGGCGCGCAAAAATTGTCGAAGTATCTTCTGTTTTAAAGCACCTGAAAAGCCTTTTTGCACTTTTTATTTGCCGACGGGTTGGGAGGGTTCAAGTACCTTCCCCCTTCATAATGCTAGTGCGGAATAAAGCATGATTATAAGTGGGTCGCTGGTAACATACCCCGACACGTACGGAATTCCCTTGGAATGGAAATAACATATCTTCATACAAGCCAGTGATCAGTGAATGATTGACGTGTAAGTAATATCTGTCTGCAAAAATTTTCATCATCTATCCGCTCAGCTCGTTGCTTCTAAATAAGCGTAAAGGCTTTTAAATGCCATATCGTATTATTGCATATATCTATATTCGAAAAAGGGCCAACACTTTCTCTTGCAAAATTTATTGGAGGGATCAATAACGGCACTTTGGGCACGGGAACTCTAAATCTTAGGTTGTCGAATAAACAGACCTCATTCTACAATATCCGTTGAATTTTTCGAAACAATCTTTTGCAGAATTCCTTTTTAGAAAGACCTTATGCGTTTGAAAATAGTGAGTCTTTTTCTCAGAATTATGCTCATCTCGAATTACTGTCGCTATGACTCTGTTTTATTATAAATTGTATTAATCTATAGTTTTGTATGAACTTTTCGTAATGGATCTTTCGCCGACCTTTGACCCCGACGACTTTTGTTGTGTGGGTCTAGAGCCTAGGCAGTAGACAATAGGATTCTACATAAAATTATTTAATTGAAAAAAAACAAGTTTCGATTTATGACACACTGTTACTGGCTAATTACCTACTTTTATTCGGGGATTTCAGCATCGATTTGAGGGCTTTATAGCAAAACGAAGGACCGTTCACTGAGTCAATTACTGTGCATCAACTCCATTCGTATTTCCAAACGAAACCCCGCAAAAAAATACCATTATTTTTTTTATGGAAATTCACTCCGAAAGGAATTAAATACCTGGCACTAAATAGAAAGGGCAGCTGCACTTTAGACTCAAAACATCCCAAATGGAACTGAACCGCCAAGGTAAAGTGTAGGGAATGGTATCTGACCTGGTCGGTGGTACAACCACCTACCACTTCCTAAATTACCAAATGACGACTTGTTTTTGGAGTAGCCTGGAAATCTTTCTGAGCGAGGTTTAAAATGTGGAATGTCACGTCATCATAGAGAATTTTAGGAGACTGGTACTAACCCGGACGTTAACAAAGAAGTGAGCGCAAATTTGTAAAATTAAACGTACATCCTTTAAGTTTCTACGTACGCCCTACCCGTTTTTCGTTGGTGTAGGTATCCATCTCAAATAAGTATAGTCTGACACACACATATAGATTAGTAGTACATTGTTATCATTTAATTAAACTTCGAAACAAATAAATTTTTAAAGAAGATAAATAAAGAAAAATCACTAAAAACTAAGAAATGTTTCAGATAACGCCACTTGAGAGGTTGGTATATGCGACTCAAATCCATATAAAAAAGACTAGCGCTTAATCAGGATTGCGAAAAAACTATTATCATAAATGCAATATTCAACTGGAAAACACGGTAACCCAAAAGTACATTTATCATCACTCGGTGGCCCCAGCAAATGACCGAAGCAATAACTATTTGAAAAGCACATGCAAAACTTAAAAAATATGTCGTCGTCATCTATGGCCAAATACAAAGGATGGCTTAAAAATCATCGCGCAACAGTACGACTTTAAATAGCCATAAATTATTTTCAAAACTAACGCTACATGAGTTTATGGAGTTGCTCAAGGATGGCACCGACCTCTAGTCTTCCGCCACTAACATAATACAGCATCAAATTCCAAACATTATTTGCTTGCAAGCCATAAGCTTTAACACCACGTGTTGTCTGTTTTAGGCGACAGCGAGGCACGATTATTTTGGGATTCTGTTGTGCTGCGCGCATCGGTTTTATCATTTTTGTGCACAACACAACGTTCTAATGACAAAAGGCCTGCAGATTCGGGATTCGTCGCAGTCGCTCTAAGTTCATGAGTCGACTTTGGCAGTTTAGTTTTGTTGTTAGATTCGTCATAACGACCATTCGTTGAAGAGCTGCTGCGTCGATGCTTAGTCGATCCAAGCGTTCTCGATTTGAATATTTCGCGCTTGTATTTAGAAGCGTCAAATTTAGCAATACCATCTGGCGACGGTGTACCGCCTTCTCCAGTACCTTGATAATATGTAGGACCATCGTCCTGCTGATACAAACAGGCTATGCCTGAACTGTTGTTATTTTCATGCTGTTTTGGAACAGTTTTTATACCAAACGCACACCCATTTGGTTTCTCTGTTTTTGTGTCTTTTTTACAATTGTTATTATTTAGGTTATTCAAAACGAAGTCTTTGTTGTTAATGTCTGTATTATAACCGCGTCCAGTGATGTCATAATTCTCATCAACGCCCCGGCCTCTGTATCTTTTGTTCTGAAGATTGTCT
The DNA here is from genome assembly GCA_963675895.2 of Styela plicata. Taxonomy (NCBI): domain Eukaryota; kingdom Metazoa; phylum Chordata; class Ascidiacea; order Stolidobranchia; family Styelidae; genus Styela; species Styela plicata. The sequence goes on along the minus strand of OZ023143.1, from coordinate 11,263,196 downwards.
TCCCACGACATATTCGATGAATCATGGCGTATTTCATTTTGAAGTTGTCTTACCGTGGCTCTGCTGCGTCTGGGCGTGGTCTCGCCTCCTGACAACAAAGGAACGCTGACTTCCTCGTCAGCATGACTGCACCCAGTGTCCACGGCGTCATGTTTTGATTTGTTACGGGAAGAGACTTGCGGCAGAGTTCGATGACCAGCAGCCGTTCGAAGTGTCTCACTTCTGAATATGGCATCGACTTCATCTTCGTTGCTGGTCTGGAAACGATTCGCATTTAAATTTGCGTATACCACTCCATCTGGAACTGATGTTTTACGATCCCCTGCTTTCCATGATGCACGCGAGTGCTGTGAATTGGGAGAGTGCACGACGTACCGAACCCACGCGGCGTCTGTTGGTTAATCTATGCAATTCTTCATCACTATTTGTGGCGTCATGACGGCCATAATTCTGCAACGTTGACGATGAATAATTTCTCTGGTTCAGCGAATCTTCATCACCCTGTGCCGGGTATTCATAAAATCCTATATTACTGTGAGATTGGGCGCCAGTAATTTGATGGGCATGGGTATCATCGAATACGTTTCTTATCTCAACCTGCGGTCGATCACGACTTGGAGCCGTGTTCCTTCTGCATATACCCGACTGCCCTCTTGGACTTAATCTATGATGCACGTCAGGCAACTTTCGTGGTACAGGTGGAGATATAAGTGGTCTAGATGCAGCATAGTCTATTGTGTCATCATACTGACTATCGTAGTAATCTCCGCCTGCATGAAGTTGTTCCATATAATGATTATCGGGCAATTGCCTACTTTGTGCTCCGTTTGAAGCGGTGTCGTATCCCTTCCACAAATTATTATTGCTGGCGTATGATGCTGAACGCAAATGTGTAACAGGGCTGCTAGTGTGGAGTCTGGACAAGGGAATGACGGCTGATGCAGATGCTGAAATTCTACTTCCCGAATCACGCTTGACGCTGACAACCCTTGAAGGCCGAGTTGGAGTTGCAGGTAAAAACCGCCTCCTGTATCCCGAAGCAGAATTTGGCCTGATTTGATCATGAGGCGAATATGGTGGTGTGCTAGCCGCAGACGAAGTGGCTGATTGGTAAAATTCAGGACTGTGGGGCCGATATTGCATATATCGTCCAGGATGATTACCGTAGTAATGTTGTGAATCGGGCATGTCATCTGCTATATAGTTTCGACTCCGACTGCCAGTAGTCATTCTGTTGGAATGCATCCTCGGCCCGGTTTGTGGAACCAATGCGCTTGTTGATACAGAGCGATCACCACCAACTATTCTTCCGGCTTGATTGAGATACTGAGCCGAATCATTCAGACTTGTTTCCGGGCCGTGCGAGTCTGTGTAGGGCTTTCGATAAACACTTGTTGCTTTTCGATGTGGTCCGACCGTTTCTGATCCAGATGATCGCCGAGTCAATGGCCGATCTTGTACTTCAATTTCGTCTTGCGGCAGGAATGATGAAGTGCAGCTATGGCTCTCTCGAAGTTCGCCATACGTTACAGGAGAGATTGTCTCTTCCGCAACTATAAGAATAAATAAATAAAGTTTAAAAACAACCTTTTTGGTCAAACCAAGAAGCATGAAAAAAGAAACTAACACTCACCATACGTAAGAAGAACACATAGACGACGAACATGCGGATTAAATACATCTAAAACACAAGGAAGACAGCAAATTGAAGGTGAAGAAATTGTGAACAGTGAAACCAACCGCCAAATAAAATTCCATTTTAATTAATGACGTGTAAAGGCTATTGTTGTGTTACAACAACAACAAATAAATATTACGAGTTATGGTACTTTTAACATTCCTAACTTACAATGTAACTTATAATGTATAAAAGATCCTGAAACTATGCTTGATCGAGCAAGGACTATCTGTTTGCGAGTCATCAATCATAACACTCGCAAGATCCAACAACATTACGTAGTTTATACAAAAATTTTGCGTGGCTTTGGCGCGCAAGTTTTAATACATGGCATCGACATAGAATCGATGAGTTACAGAAAGCATGTGTGTATAATTTAAGTTAGATGGGCGGTATCTGTCCAACTATAGATTAAATTTAATTCGTAAGCAAGCAAATTCCCCTGCCCGCAGGATAAAGAATGTTGAAAAGAAACCACGAACTTGAAGAAAAATTGAATATTATATTCCTCAGAATAAATTAGTCTAGGCAAAAAAAAAATTTTGCGAATTTTTAGTACCGTATTCGAGACTGTATAGAAATATTTGCATCAAAAAGATTATTGAGGAAAAAAAACTAAAGGCAAAATGTAGACAAATATAGGCAATAGAACATGGAACTTTTTGAATTGTAAAAAAAGTTACTTTATATCACACTACACTAAACATAAACAAATTTAATACATTACGACCAAAACTTTCGAAAGGGTGAGATTAACGGGGAAACTTCGCTAAGTAATGCACAGCTTCGACGCTGTCTATCTATCAGTTGCTTACATCCGTCAACGTCAAAACCATATGTTTTCAGGCAACAAAAAAGTAAATAGTGCCGTAAAGTCCGTTTGATGACACGGGTACACATAACAAGGCACAACAAATTGCTTTAAAATGATGCCGGTAAATTTCAATGCAATGCACAATTAGGGTTATTACTTTCGGGTACATATATTTTCGACTCCATTTCGTAACGATTCTGATTGTAATTGACAACAAATGAGTTTTCAAAATATCTGATGATAAACTTAAGTACTGTCATACCGAATTACAGAAAGGAGTTTTTGGGGAATATTCAATTAATGACAACTGCTCTACACATAAAGCAAAGAACGATCAAAATCATCAATTGCATTGCTTTGATCGCACCGTCAATGCCTGGTATATTCGTTTTAAACAAAAGTTAAGTTAAAGTTGAACAAAAATGAATTCGCATAAACATTTACACTCGTTATTTAAAAAAACGCAATGCTCTTATATATTTAAAGTATCATAATAATTACATTATTCCTGAAACATGATCATTGTTGACAAACGCGCGATATATGAAAGTTGAAATTTGAGAACAAAAATTTTTGCACAAATACTTTGAAGAATTTCAGGTTGTGTTACATAACGATGCAATTTTCATCATTGCTATTGGCAGTAACGTCATCACCAATTCGTGATTTAACTGTTTTACTTTCGTCATCGTCATAAGCAGGATTTTTATGCAACGACGCAGGACTGTTCCTTGATATAACAGGGCGATTTATGGCGCCCTCCTTTGTTGTACATTTTTCAATATCAATCTCTCTTTCGTGTGTGCTGTCAACTGTGTCTTCTCTCGAAAATGATCGCTGCAAGAATCCAACCAAAGGACCGACGATGCGATTTAAAGTGGAGTCAGATTGATCATGGGTGACGGATGATGGCGCGGTGTTGACGTCACCTTTATCATTCAGAGGCTCGCTGGAGTTTGGCGGAAGTATATCCGGCGCGTCAACATATACATGAAGGGATTTTGCGGATGAGTAATGTGAACCTGAAGAAACGTCCGGTACTCGATTGTACGATTCATCAGCTGGAATTGAGATTGATGCGCGAGATATAGTGATTTCTGGCAGTGAATTCGCTAAATTTTCTTGTGTTCGTTTTGTTACATTGTTGTGTTTTGGGATTGTCCTTCTGTTCTCGCATCTCGCACTCTCAGTACTACTCCCTTCGGCATAAGCAGTGTCAAGACTGCCTGCATCGGGATCAGGGACACCAAAAATGACGTCACCTCGCCCAGGTAATACGGTGGGATTTTTACCAAAGCCTAATTCGACAACTCCTGAAGGCAAAGGCTCTAGAACTACTTCGTTGTCACGTCCTTGTCCGACGGAGAATTTCCTTGACTTGTGATAGTTGAAGTATGGTGGGTCAGTGGAAGGAGTGATGGCATCGACCATTTCCGACAATGACAATGCATCAGGAGTCTGACTCCTTGTCCCGTTTGTGTTAAAAGACCTTGGTGTAACGTTGTTTAGTGTTGCCGGAGGCTTTATGAAGGGAGAAGATTTGCAAAACGGAGATGCGCAAATTTGTCCATAAAAACTGTCTTGTACCAGAATGGAATCACAACTTTTACAGTGTCTTATATTTTCATTTCCATGTAGCCTTTCTTGTTCTAAATCCATACCTAGCCACATTCGGGTTTTTGCATCCGAGAATAATTTTAAGGGTCCCATGCGCAGTGGCATTGAATTCGGAAATGGAGTGCGACTGCTTCCAAATGATGCATTGTCAGATTCGCCGCTATCACTAGCAGAATAAAATTTAGGAGCAGATCCAGCTTCGAAAAAATTATTCAGTTCTTCCGATGAAACACTTCCGGTCGGACGGGCTGCGGCTTTTACTGGGGAATGTATTCTGCGCGAACTAAGCTTTGGCTCCGAGAAATGCTGGCCTCGTTTGATCAAATTGGAATTGTCATCTTTTCTAGATGGACTCTTCATCAGTTTGAACAATTCGAGCAGAATATTCTTTTCCAGGAGGTATAAGAAAAAGTGAGCGCTGTCGGGTCACGGAAGGAATCATGGACGTTGATTTTACAGTGTTGGACATGAAAACATCATCGCTTGAGAGCGAATCTCCTGCATTCTCGCGCAATTTCGTATTGCGAGCTTTCCGTCGAAGTACCGCACCCAAGTCTCTGGATCTTCGTCGTGTTTCCATAGTCATAGATGGTTCTGAAATCAATCGATGTCTCTGCTTTCCTTCTGCATATCTCCTCTTATGAGGCCGAATTTTTGGTTTTGCGTTATTGATGAATATGGCGTCAAATTGTTCTCCGTCTTTGCGAGCATCGTATTTAATACCTTCGGTTTTCTGATTCGAGAGCATTCTTTTCAGTCCCCGTTTTAGACTTTTTTTTGAGCTTGCAGTTGAAAATGAACTAGTAACCGGCATATAAGGAGGTAAAGTAGACGGTGTAAAACCAATCGCTTCGTTCCGAGGTAAGTAACTGGGATGCCTTTGCAAAGACCATTGATCACCACTGTCGCTATTCTGGCGAACTACATTGTTATTGAAGTTGAGGTTTCGTCGATGTGCTGGAGACGGTGGAACCGCTACATCCCATTCGCTTTCACTCAAGCTGTCGGCATCTTCTTCTGTAGACATTGGCGAGTAATCCGTACTCAACGAGGTGTGTGATGATGACGTTTCAGCAGAATCGTAACGAGCTAAGTTTGTGAATCACACACAGATAACGACGAGAGAGACAACACACAACATGCAAAAAAAGAAAAAAAAGACTAAATGAGAGGAAAATACCACTATGTGATTTTAAGCTCTGGTGGTCAGATATTTAGAATTACGCCAATACCAACAAAAAGAATTACGCTGTATACGCCAAAAGAGGCCAACATATGTGGGAAGCACTATGAAAATTTATTATACATCTTTTCTTCTATCGAAAAACAATAAACTACAGAATTAGGACAGTAACAATTCAAGTTTCAAAAAATCCAATTTTCGATTTGTGAAACATGCGCTACCATAAAAGTGAGAATATTACCTTATAATAGGCCGTACTTTTCAAACAAAAATTTCCCATACATGATCAAGTATAGACGAAACAGCTACAAGAAAATCACCAACATCAATTAAAATAAAACATGATGTTACCTAATGTTTGTCTGTGATATCCATTTTGATTTCTCTGATTGTGCTCGTTTTCTATCGGTAGATTGCTTGATGATCGTTTCATATTGCTTCGATCTTTATTACCCAAAATGCCATATTGTGCCTGATAAAAGAATGAACAAACTAATCAGAAAATGAAAGGTGAGGTATTTTTGTTCCGCTGCTATCTTTTTGTGACACTCCCCTCACCAATACAAGACATAATTCATTTTACTTTTATTAAACATTCTAGAATCATAAACTGGCGACCGACCGACTGTATATTATTATATTTAAGGCTGACAAACTCTTTCAAATGGTTGGAGGTTAGTCTTTCTTTTGTATTATGGATGTAATTTCAGAAACTTAACGTATTGCTAGAAAATTTTTAAAATTTCCATCTGAATTTATCGTAGTGTAGAAATTTTAAATTTAAGCTAAATTACGGCTTGTTCAATAACGAAAAATAATTCGGTTTAAAATATTAAAAATTTAAGAATTGCTTAAACCTAAAAATATATCTAAAGTCAACCGTTACAACATAGGAACAATCAAATTGCAAGGCGTAAATGTTTTGGAAATACCTAAGATTCACACCCATGAATGAGTATGGGGGGGGCAGGTTCGTCAACCGGACTTGCCAGAACGCAAGCACGAGATCTACTACATGTAATTGCGACGGCTAAATGGGTAAATTATGGATACTTGAAAAGCGAGCTGCATAAATGGATATGGATATTTGTACGAGTGTATAATGTTCAAACTATAAAATGTCATGCAAATTGTTTGATAATGGAAAAGTGATAACATTTGACTAAAACATCGATAAACAAAAATGACTTTATGTTTGAGCGCTGGTGTAATCACGCACCAACAGAACTCATGTTACTTCATTCAAAAACTACTCTACATGATATCATTAACTATCGAGGATTACAACAGTTAAGTATGAACGATTCGATTCTGAATAAAAAGGAAAATTATTCGAATCAGGAAAGAATTTTCCGTGAAAATATTTTGAAGCATACGTCTCTAAAGCGACCCGAGCCATCGGTCACACTTAGCAAAATGCTTCAACCAAACTGTTTTGAATGTGCGTACATATTCCGTTCCAATGGAGCGGTCTGAAAGAATTTTATTTATGTTTAGGTGATCATTAATTTATCTAAAACGAATTTTCTCATGAAAGCGATGCCGACTAAAAGTGATTTCATGATTTTATAGTAACAATCTTAAATTACAGCTGTGATGCAAGTCACAGCAAACTACAACTATTATATGATGTTGATAACATTCGTGAATACATATGTTCAAGCTATTCGGTGGTCAAACGATGGTTTGACACATGAATTATTCTTTGCTATTGGAATGATTATTTTGACATGCTTTACAGACTCTTGTACGTAGATGATTACATCAAAGATCCGAACCTCAATTTCATTCAACTTTGGCATAGATATAGCCTTGTTGTGTTCTAGATCAACTTTCTTAGAAGAATTTTCTCGTAACACTGTCTCCTTTTTGTTGTTTACGACCGTATAGCGCTTTGCGGATATGGCCCTATCTCGACGAGGTCTTGACGAAGTAGAAGCTGAACGTCTAGGAGGATGGTGACGAATGCGACCACGGTCACTTCTGCCTACCAGTTGTAAAGATTCGGACGAAGTATCTCCAAACACGTCTGGGTAAGGGTCGTCCAGTTGTCCTAAAGGCGAGTATTTATTTTCTACTGGGCTAGATGCTGTTATTGAAACAATTGGAGCAAGGCGTGTTTCAGCCATACCGTTCACTTCTAATTCAGCCACAGAAGAAGCCGAAGTGTTTGTAGTGCTATCTCCCAATATCTTAAGCCCACTTGAAGGAAGTAAAGAATAGTTGTCGCCATACTTCTGGTTCAGAGCTAATTGTGAGCGACTCAGTTCTCTCATTGCCTGGAATAGTGTGGATGTAGGCTGTAGATCTCTTGGATAAGATAAATTTTTCGTTGGGGATGTATTTTCTGACTTAATTTTCATTTCAAAAACGTCTCGTGAAATTGCTCCACCTCTCGGAGAAGGAAGAGGGGGACTGAAACTAAAAATTGTTGCGGTGTTAACTGGAGGAAGTGGACTGCGTATGACGTCAGTTTTGGCGGGAATACTAGTTGTCACTTGTATTCTATCATCCTGTTTATGACGTAACAACGCAGCAGTTTCATCACTTGTTGGAGAAGTCGCTTTCAATCGGGATGGACTTTCGCTGAGCTGTTTTGTAGGTGACGCAGAACTGTTTTCTTCTGTGTACGTCACAGATATGACGTCATCAGCGTGATTGTTGCTCTCAGGTTGGTTCAATTTGTCTTGACTCTGTGGAAATGGCGTTTGATATGAGACTACCATAATACAAAGTATTATTTTGTAAAGATGAGCAACATATGAATCGCACCACAATAGCGCAATACACAATTGACTTATACTTCACAAAATGTGCGACTCACATATTCTGTTTGGTCGATCAAGTGTAAACCACAGATACGCCAGGTATAAAACGCTAAGTGCATTAGTAGTTCACGCGTGGTTTAATACATTTTAATTAAAACTATACCTGTGTGACTCCTGGCACTCGAAGATTGCTGCCACCCGGTTCATAAGCCATTGCATTTTCACGCGCACTCTGAAAAAATGAGGAAGAAAATGAAGGGAAGAAGTTGTATTGCTATAACAAAATATCAGAGTTTTCGATCGCTATGAGTTTGTGAATATCTTCTAGCGACCAACGGGCGAGGACAATACGTACCGACTACATATGATGTTAGATTGCTCGGAGTATGCTGTAAAACTGAAATTAAAATATGGAAAATGGTAGCATTCTGTTGAATGTGGAGAACCAACGCGGGACAAATAATATAAAGGGCAAAGAGTTAAACCTCTGTAAAACAGTTAAAAATTTATTTTTAGATGATATTTTCTTGGAAATAAGCTTCATATGAATCACGCTGTCTAGGCGTTGCCCATATGTGGTCTATGCCCTTCGGAAGAATATTTCGTCAGTTTTAGGAAATATGAGAAAAATGAATGAATTCTTTTATTTCGCCTCGTTAGGCAGATATATATATACAAGCGAAGAAAGTGTATGAGACTTTCACCTTTGCTGAAATTGCAGATGCGATCGAAGCCATACTTGCTGCTCTAGCCATTCTCAGATTGTGAGCATCGTGATCGTCTGCGCTTGCCATGGTTTGCATAACTGCATTACGCGGTCCCAGTGACGTTGTATTTCCGTCTCTTCTGCTTCTATACGCCCTCCAATGCTCGTACATCAGTAATGCTCCATACACTTTTCCGACTGTTACGTCTAGAAGATAAGAAAGAAAAAATAATTAGCGAAATTTCCGCGCGCCTTCACGTGTTGTACAAAAACTTATCATTTTGCCCCCGAAACGGTGTATTTTCTCAATAAAAAGGTCAAAAATATTTCTTCAGCCTTCGACGTGAAAATTTTGATACGATAAAATTTAACTTTATCTTTTATATCCCACCCCCCTGAAGCTTTGAAACTTTCCGCTGCTGTTGTTTGGTGATCTCGCATTTTTAGTGGGCGTCAGTGGTTTAGGGCAAAGTTATAGGAAGTCTTTAGAACATTAGTTGAGTAAACATATTTGTAATAAAAGCCGAATTCGGAACGGAGTTAAAATACCGTACCCTTTATTTTTCATCAATCTAGCAATATTAGAATTAATGTTAATCAAAGATTTTCGTCTCCGTGATGGCAGTAAAAAGCTACGTATGACCGCGCCTATGTTTTTATCCCTGTAAATAAAGATTCTTTATTTACCATTTTCTCCATTCTCTTGTGGTACAAGCAAATTCAATTTCTTCTCGTCTAGATTATTCCAAGCAAGTTTGATTTCTCTTCTCAGCTGATCATCAAGTATTTTTTGATCTCTGTGGATTTAATAAGAGAGGAATATTACAAATAATTATTAGAAATATACAGTGCTTCAAATCTCTTAGATGATAACAGGAATTCTAGTGATTTTACACGACGTATAAACACTCTTATATAAACCCAACTTTTATGAGTGCATGGGATCAACCCGCACAACGGCAACAGAGCACATGACATGCAAACCTAACACCCCCGATGTCTCTCTAAATTGGCAGAATCTCCAAGATTACGCCAGTTTTAGAATTTTCCCAGCTATTGGAAATGCTATTGAAAATAAAACCAATAACCAAAAAATCGAGTGAAGTTTATATAAGTCATGCGATACTATACTGCTAAATATAACTATACCTGTAGGTTTTTCCAGCGCCGTCAATATTCTGCGGCAAAATTTTGATTTGCAGTGAAGCTCTTATCAATGCCATTAGTGTCGTTGTAAAATTGACCTTCTTTTCAGAATTTAATGGCATGTTCATCTGTATAAGTCGGCGATATGCTACCCGGTTCGGACAATTTTTCCCAAAGCCTAGAGGGGGTTCCATGTGCCGTAACATATCAAACATGTCAGAAAACTTTATATAACTGGTTGCCTGAATAAAAATGAATGTTATAATAAAAATCAGATTGAAAAATTGCAAAAAGAGGAAAAAGAGTGGTTCGGTTGCTGAATCAAAAAGACAATATTACAGTGAAAAAACATCTTGATCTAATATATTTCAGTGAATATGATCCACGATGGCCAATGCCGCAGAGGCGAATGGTCGACACACGAAGACGCTTATCTTTTTATATTATGAATACACTAAATATTTGCCAAAGTATAAAGTTCATGAAATCAAGTTCATGTGATTATTAGATTCAATCTAGATCTGTTTTCATTGGCTACAAGACCGCTTCTGGCGACAATGTCCACAAAAGACTCAAATACATGACACGCTAAACTTTCATCTACAGTACAAACAAAACCAGTGGGAAAAAGATAAGCTCAACTCCCTAAATTTAACTAAATATAAAATAAAAAGATACCTGCGGATCATATTCTGCCCAAACTCGAATATATTCATCCAAGTGATGTGGGCCAAGTATAGACGAATCCCGTGTTAAGTATTCGAAATTGTCCATAATAACAGCTACAAACAAATTCAGCATCTGAAAACAATCAATGGACGTCATGAAGCATGTATTACGCCATTACTGCCCTAGTTAATGACGTAATGGATGCGTTAAATTGACATGCCCATATACACAATCTTTACTTACCAGGAAAGAACAGAAAAATATGAAACTTGTGAAGTAAAAGTATGATATCAAATTTCCACATGTTTTATCATCCGAACCAGCCTTCGGATCACACTCTGCACTTACGCAGTCAAGCATGATACTTTGCCACGCCTCACCCGTTGCAGACCTGAAATATATATTAATAATATTGTAAGAAAATGCTCACAATGGGCAGTTTACCCGAGTGAAAAAGCGTGATCGAATCAGAATCTCCTTTCAATATAAGTGGTCTCAAATACTAGGCCTGATTTATGGTGATCTACTCCGATAAGGGATGAAAAAAGGAGTTTCCATAATAATGTATCGAAGGGAGATATGCATTGCGAAGCATCGTAGGGATATTTCAATTAGAATTTCAAATCGAATCGATTCGAATCAATGTTAATTCGAATCGATTCTAAGCATTTTAAGAAAATTCGTTGTGATTCTAATAGATTCTTGTTGCGTCGCGTATGTGAAGTTCTGTCGCTGTCACACCTCGAAAACACATTGAAAACATTTCAAAATTATGAATTCAAAACTATCAATTTTATTGTGTTGAGAACTATTTTGTCCTTGTTCAGTGTTGCTCGAATTTGAACGAACGAATGTTTTATTGGTTTTGTCAACTATAATACATTAAAACGGTTGAAAATGAGTTTTTATGTTAAATAGATTCATACTAGATAGGGTTCGATTCGAAATTATTTTATTTAGAGATTCGATTTAGAGATTCGAGATTCTGAGATTAAGTATAAAAAAAGTAATCAATCATGCGAGTTGTGAGTTAAGTAATTTTCAATTTCATAATGACCAAAATGACGTCAGAGTATCCCAAGTCTCATATTAATGGTATTCTGTCAATCCTGAACCATATAGGTTCCTGATCTAAAATCCCATTCTGTCATGAATGAGATATGAGATGTCATTTTATTCTCAAACTCGACAAGCATTTTTCGCCATATTTCAATCTCTGACAATGCAATCGGTATAGTAAAATACATACCTAAACAGCAGCATAAGAGATTGTATGAAATCTCTGAAATTATTATGATGATTTATTTGTGTTTCTGCATCCAGTTTAATATTTCCAAACAGCTGCATACCAATGATTGCGTATATAAAGAACAACATCACCATCAACAAACAAACATAAGGTAACGCCTGTAAATATATAAGAATTATAATACAAAGTGGAAGATTGGTTGAATGTGCATGTATGAAATAAACGCTTTTTTATTCAGCAATTACTATCAATTGCACGAAGTTTTGGATGGTTTTACCAACGCCCAGGTCAAATTCCACTCAATTTACTTCAATGTGAAATGTGCGCTCAAGGTGTTGTTTTGCAACGTTAAAATGGCAGGTCAAAATTATTTAAAACTGGCGCGTGCGTGAACCATATTGTTACAAAAAGTTGTCAAAAATTTTTAATAATGAAAGCACATGATCCCAACAGACAACAAGTCATGCGCCCTCTGTCCATAGCATAAGATAATTTAGCACATAATTTTTTCTCATCAAATACACTTACATACCTTTATTGATTGCACAAATGTCCATAGCAATATTCGAATTGTTTCACCCTGTCGCAGTAACTTGATAAGACGAGCAGCTCGGAATAAACGTAGGAAACTCAAGTTTATAAAGCCAGACTGTAGAAGTAACAAGCAAAAATAATTAACTTTTGATATTAAACCATGATTCAAACGCGTGACCTTCGACAAGAAATTTATTGTTTTGTTTCGTTTTATTGATTTTTGATATCACGACTGTTAATCCAGACAAAAACATTTTTTTATGAAACAACCAAAATTAAAGAAAAATCTGTGTTAAATATTGATGCAAACATGGCGAATTATAGAGTCTAATATGTGATCTAAGTAGATGAAAAAAATAATATTAAATAAAAGTTTATTCTATATTGTCAAAAATGCACTGAAGTGATGTCACCAACAAAAGGCACAAAATCACAAACACGAGTGAAAAATCAACCACCGTAATCGACAACTTATTGAGACAAGACAAAAAATGAAAACTGATGAATGTGAATAATCATCGCTGCATAATGGCTTCATTCGTCCTCTAGTTGAGAATCACTTTGTCAATCACGGGTTAAAAATATATCGCAACTTCATGTTGCAACGATATATTCTTACACCATTGGCACAGAGATATTGAAAAAAACCCATGAGCTATCGTAACAGATATTATGCCAGAAATAAAATTCAGATTTTGTTGTTAATAATCGTATAAGTAGTAAATTAGTAATTTCTAGCATTATCATATGAATATTGTTCAAGGATGAATTTCAGTTTTGGATCGAAAATTTAGAATTTAGATTTTGTGAGCGAAAAAGATTTGCAGTTGTACCTACCGTGTCATGCTACAAGAGGAATCGACAAGTATAAGAATCCAGGCAGCGTAGACAGTGTAATGAATGAATGAAAAATAAAAACAGTGTGGATGAAAATATCATAAATTCGGCCATCCAGTCGAAACTTTGGGTCCGAGTGATGTTTTGTTAAACATGAGGTACTAATGCATCGCGCTGTTGAGGTGCGGGCCATTAGTGGATCATGTTGAATAAAATTAAATTTCTGACTGGGATAGGATAGGAATATTGACAATCACAACCTATCTCAAGGAAAATTTGTATAACATAGCGATAATACTGATAGATATACTCAATTTGGACAAACGAATTATTTTCTGAACATGTTTTTGTTAAGCACGAGTCTCATATATGTGATGATCTCGTGTGTTTGACGAAATAGTAAATTCTTGATTTGTGTCAAATGCCAATTCTTATGTTTGACTGTAAATTATGAGCATTTTTTGTAGAAAATTTTCGATTGTCAAATCATTTTTTTTTTAAAATTCAGAATCAGATTCAGGAAGACTTGAATGTTCCTTTTCAAGACGGGAATATAAAATAAGATAAGACGGTCTAATTATGATTGCCAATATTATTACTGGTCATTATTACTTGAATTTAAGTAAGTTGAAAATAAGACATCATAACGATTTTGCCAACTTGGCGTAATCCAATTTCAAAAGATTTTTCAAACAGCCGCGTTTATCGTGTAGAGGTCAGAAAGTAATAGAACAAATTAATCTTCGTTTCAGAAGTACTGATATTATTAAAACATGCACGGGAACAGCTATGGCTCATATTTCCAAGTTGCACACTTGCACCGTTATATGCGCTGGAATCATACTGTTGCGTTACTCAGTCTAAATGACATTTTGTCGTGTTAGTATTGTCCTATAACAAACAATAATATTCGTATTGCAAAAATTTAGATTTTTCGTATTGTACGGTCGCTTGATGATATAATATGGTTATTACTATAATGAAGAACGACAAAGACACCAATTTGTAGAACCGTTGTAATTCGTTCTTGATTCCAGTTGTTGGTAATTAATCGGACGAGTAGCGTAACAGTATATGTTATACATGCAACAATTACTTATCAAGAAAATAAGAAAAGGTCATGCAGTACAGTAATCAGAACACGCAGCATTGCACAACTTCAACTTTGTTATTTGAAACATCTGGGATTTTCGAATTTCGAAAGTTATTCAAACATGGACAATGACACATGAGCTTTGCAGCTCCTGAAAGTGGCAAACATCGTTTGTGTATTAGTAGAATACAACTATGTAGCAAATTTGAAAAATTATGGGTGGTATTTCATGAATTGATTGTATATTGTAACATTACCTCAGTTTCTTGTCTCATGTGCTGTAAGAGTTTTGAAAACAAAAAGAAAAGTTTTCATGAAGAGTGGGCGTGATATTACAAGTTGTGCAAAAAAAAAAGAATATTAAACGTGAAACTGATTAAAGAGATATAATAAATAAAAAGATGGCGCTATTGCAGATGAAAATGAAGTAATAGAAACTGCCTGTTTTGGAAACAGTGTAATTTATATTTTGCTAAAAGTAAAGGCTATTGTTGAAAAATACCAACATGCCGATTTCCCTCGAATGAAAAAAATAGAGAATAAGACCAAGTTGAAGTTGATCACAAAACAATAGTATAAGTAAGAACTTATGCAAATGCAATGCATAACATTGTCAACAAACGTTTAAACGGAAAGGCTCTATGCTTATAGAATAGAAAACCTCCGAATCATATAAATAATACAGAGGTACAGAACGTAAGTTGAAGTATTAAAGGTTTCAAACTTGAAAACGTTTGAAAACCTACACACGAAGGTAGAAATATTTTGTTAACAAGCAACAAAATATTGTCATGATAAGATGATGAATGTAGATGCATAAGTAAAGAAACACACGGTATAAGTTCAAGCCATAAGGAGCTACACGTAAGCTCCATGCAAGTCTTTTCGCTAATTTATTTTATATTTTTGAATTAGTTTCGCGAATTGCAGTAGTCCTAACACCGAGATCACAAAAATAACTTCGGGTCATTTTAATAGGGAGAAAATTTAATAGAAGTAATGCATTATAAGAAAAAATTCACAAGATTCATTTTATTAGTGCATGAGATACTGATGGATTGCGCTACTTAGGCTACTCATTCTAGACAAAGTAAATTTTGGTACTTGCTGTATTGTGCTCAGAACCATTATCGCGGAAGGTTCAGCCAGAAAGGTACCACGTATATAGGCCAAATATAGGCTCAAATCGCGCAGCAAGTACTGTACCCATAAGCTACCGAAATACCGTGCGCTTGTGGTAAAATTCAAATTATTCTTGTCCTACATTTGTATTATATAATACAAATAATCGAATTTCTAAATAGCTTCAAATCGTCCACTATGAACATTCGATCGTTCACCCTTTTTATGCCAGGATAATCTTCAAAAAGCGTGTTTCATTTTTTTGCTAATGCCACTTACAAAAGATGCATTGCAAGGCAAACATGGGTATCGAGTAGGGTTGGGCACTTATAGCCGATATTATTTAATTCAAGTTGACTTGAACTCCTTTTCGAATCTTCGAAATATTATCGTTGGTTGTTCATTGAACAAAATGCAACATGCTTAGTTGCAAACTGTCTATGTTACAATTTAAGCAATAAACTAAGACCAGAGATTTCATCTCGATCTTCGATTCGATTCAATTTTTTTTTTATCTATCATTTATTATTAAACAGTTTGCATCGCAGTTAATTTCATTAAATCCGTCCAATTATACAATTGGATATCTAGATCACCGCGTGTTTCAAAATGCCCAACCCTAGTATTAAGCAACATTAATTAGTTAATCATCACTCATTCGACTTCAAATCAAGTTTTCATGTAGTCCAATTTACGACAATAAAACTCCAAATAGTCCGTAAGACACGTTTGAAGATTATGAACTTTATATAAAAAAATCAACCTGTTGATCAGGAGGCAAATATTGGCGTTGCAAATTCTGTATTTTATGAAATTTTAATAAAAAAAAAATGCCTTGTTAGCTAAAAGGCGAAGACGTTGCCTAGACGTACATATAATAAGTGGTAGCTTTCTAACACTTTTGTTTTAGATATTGACAGTTCTGAAACGTCGTTATCAAATTAGAAGACTAGAATTCGAATTCATGGGTCGCCATATTAAGTATTGAGCCGTCTTTTTAGCACTCCTACCCCACAAGTTAAAACAATATTCTATATTGTACTAAACTAACGTTCCCAGTTTGTATTCAGAGCATAGGCTTGCTAACGCCCAGTGTTTTAAAAATAATGTCTAGTTGTTTGATTTAATTCAGCAACCTCCGAAGTGTCATGCTGAAGGTCAATCGCTCAATGACACAATCTTGACAGAAAGTATTTTAACAAAACTTTTTCAACTGGTTCGAGATTCATTTCCCTACTTTGACGTATTCACCTTACTCATATAATAGTGCACAGAATAAATTGTACTTACAGCCAGAAGAGTGATCAGGACATCAGCTATGCTACCAAGTACAGTAATGAAATCAAACGAATTCCACGCATCTTTGAAGTAATTCTGGGTTTATGAAAATAGATATATGTTATCATGACAGAAAGGTAAAACATTTTACTGGCTTTTCAAACAAAAATATTGAATCAAGACCTCATTTTTATTACCTTCACATCTTTTGTTACAATGTGAATATTTCAAATATTCAAACCAAAAAGCACTTCATAATTTCAGCTTTAAGTATATAAACTTCAATTTTGATCAATTACTAATTCATATATCAAAATTTGAACATTCTTAACGGCATTTTTGTAATTAATTAAAACACACATTTTGTGATTTCAAAAGTGATAATTAAAAATTAATTAAATTTGAAATAAATATTCAAAACATACTAAAATAACATAGAACCATGCAATTTGCAAAAGCGCTCGCTATTTAGTACGTAAAGCATTTAATCCGTTCTGAGGCAGCTGTTGCATGCAAATATATATATGTATATCTATATTACATTTTGCTATTCAGGTTTACCATTTTTAGATACAAATTATTCTGATTCATAATTACGATTTTCCCCGACTATATCACATTAAAAATTAAGGAAATGTTTCATTCGAAGATCGCTGAAATATCAAAATTTCAAAATTTTTGTGTACAGACAATTATTTGTACTTCAGTGGTCGCAGGTATCAGATCACGCTCAAAGTAACTTAGATAAATACATGGATATAACGATGAGAAAAATTGATGAAATGATGGATTCATCAATAGCTTATGTTTTAAAAAAAAAAGATAATTTAAGCTGAATGCCGAATTTTCAAATAACGATAGAAAGAATATTATGAACCAAAACTTTGCATGTATACTTTGTACTTCTCGTTGTCCCACCAATTTAGCTTAGAATTGAGTTACTCTGGGGAAAAGAACGCTGTGCCTTCAATCTAGTGATATTGCGTGAAGTGAAGGTTCGCAGTCCATGTACAAAGGAACATTTGGGGAATAGACTCCGAAATTTCGTTTGAGATCAAGGGTCAATATGCTGCGATGGTAAGAAATATACTTTTCAATAAGTTAAATTACGTACAATAGGACCAAATGCCATCATCTTTAATATACATTCGAGGGTAAAAAGGCCCGTAAAGGCCAAATTACTGTAATGAAGACCGTCTTCGTATTGAGGTGAGTTTTCTATCCTCCATCGATCCTATTGTGTCGTATAGTGGTTGTCGTGGCAGCGTTGAGATTAAAGGTCATTGACAATATATCGGTTATGACGTCACAGAAAGTAGAACAGGCAGAAACAAAAAGAAAAGAAGTATTATTTGAAATAAAAAATATAACTATCAATGTCTGCATAAGTACTAATAATGCCATGCCACATAAAAATACAATGTATGAATAATACAATACAAAGGATGTGACTACAGATTTTGTAATCAATTCAAAATCCGCAAATTAAAAAAATGTTGTTCATAATATCGTTCCAAGGGCCTCATCAAACAACATCAGTATCTCCATCAAAATGTCTATTAATTCGGGAGCACAATTTAAGAACCTAAATAATCATATACTTTGCGTTTCGGTGAATAACACATCGATCGATCGAAAATAAAACAATCGCTTTTTGTCATATTCTTTGTGTTTGTGAAACAAAAGGAGAAAAAATCTTGGCAATAAGTATCGTCAGAAATTTTTTTTGTCAAACATAAATCACAGATTGACAACGCCTCGCATTACCACTTAATGCAACAGTGTCATATATTTAAAAAATCATGATTGAACAAAATTTTCAGATGGGTAAATAAACAGAAAATAATCAGACTTGAACTTTGACAGAGGGGTTGCTCCTATAGTTCAGTTTGAAAGGTATTCGACACTCAATGTCCATTTTTGCAGTCAAATCATGATATATGTCAAATTTCATAACAATGGTACGACGTAAAATTTGGCGTATATCACTTCAATATGAAGCAATTTGAGAATAATCGAAAGCGAAATTACTTTTAATCAGAATTACATAATACCAGACTATTCGGATGAAGATACCCCTGTTGATAGTGACGTGAATTTCAACGCTCGTCCCTGGCTTACAATATGGTTATGTACAACAAAAATATTTCATTCCAGGAGCTCACACATAAATTAAGCAAAGAATACATAATTCGTGCGCTTAGTTACATACTGGCATACAATTTTTTTCGGAAAATAGGAATTTCAGGCAAGATTTACCAAGGGGACCATAGGCAAACATTTTGATAAAGCACTCAAGACTGAAGAGCGCCGTAAACACTATGTTCAAATTATGCAAGCTGTCTTCGTATTCTTTGCTCATTCCATCAAACTGTCAAAGCCGAATAGACAAAGTAGGTATGTGTATATTGTTGAGGGCATATTTATTCAGGGGAATTGGATAAAATATGTTAATAAAATTGAGGGGTGGCAATTTTGCAACTGACAAAAAAAATTTCTAAATCAAATTTTTGCAAAGACCGTATGATGGTCCGAAATAGGCTAAAAAAAGTGTAACGTCCTATGCGCGCCGAAGGTACGCGAAAAATTTTAAGATTTGCTACGGTTTAAACCACTCAAAAGGCTATTTAGGGATTTTCCCTTAGTCGGCGAGGGAAGGGGGGCATGGTGCAACCTTTTCCCCGTAAATCCGCTACTGGACACGTATATGGATGTACAATAACGGATGGATCCATCTGTAGGACCAATATAAAATTATTAATACGCAATTCAGTAGTGTAGGACTTTAATTTAGAATAGGTCTGACGTATTTAGTAAGAACAAAAGGAGATTAAAATACAACAAAGGAGTGATATATGGGTTTACTATCACAAGATCAGACCCTATTCATCACTCTATTATACCGATTAAAGTCGGTATGGAATGTGTTTCACTTTTAGTGCAGTTGCAGATTTTTCATAATTTCATTAACCAGTAAGTTCTGATCACTTCGATGACGATTTCAGTCTCCAGCGATCTGAGATATGCACGAAAAATTTTTTTTATTGAAATTTTCGTAACCAAAAAGACTACTGTTGAACAAAATTCCTTACTACAATATTCAATAGAATAAAACGAAATACCTTCAACATTAGTACAATTGTATTTAATACAATAAGAGCCATGATAAACCACTCAAAAACTGGCGAAACAACTATTTTCCAAACTCGGTACTGCAATCCTCCTTTATTTGCGGGCATGAAGCGCGTCAGTGGTTTCGCAGAAATTGCAAAATCGACGCAAGCTCTCTGAAATTAAGAATTCAAATATTATTAGGTATTGTTATTGATTTCATTTACTGAATGGAGAAAATAGCAATAAGGAGTCGATTGAACGAAAAAGTGACGTTGTTATGGTTTTATATTGTTGTTTGTTGGGATATTTTTGTTATGATAATAATAATGAAAGATTAATATTATATCAACATTTTCCATGGGGAATTTATAATATATTTGCAATTGCGTACCCGATGACGAATGTATTACGTAAATTGGGGTTTCACAGAATATTTTAACAGCAAACCTATCAATAAAAATATTAATATTGATTTAAAAAATCTGAATTATTAAAGGAAGAAATTGTCTAAAACGACTTTTATAAACTATATTATGAAACGGCGCGATCCAACAGACAATATAAAATTTCTGACTGGAGACAAGACTGAAAGAAAACAAAGCGTCGCAATCAGATTTTATTCTTGAATTGAAAATAAATAACATTTATATATGCTACATAATCCGTTTAGTTTGTAATCAAGGGATTTTTGAAAAGCGATCATACTGTGGTCCATGCTCGACAGAGTCGAGTATCGAATTTGAGTACTATGGCGGTATTGCAAATTCAAGATTACAGATTCAAATCCCGATAAGTCAAGTTTGTGAATCCAAGCTTACCACCCAAAAGAATATGTTATAGTAATTGAGTTGACTCGGACGAATCATATTTCACCAATACAAACTCTTTTCAATTTTTGGTCAGAGTGTTCTACTCAATTTTGTAACATCGTACCTCATTTTTCTCCAGAGAGCATTTCGACATCGCATCCTCGCCTTCTTGTTGAAACGTAATGATAATTAAAGCTACAAATATGTTGACGAAGAAAAATGGAAAAACGATGAAAAATACGATGTAGAAAAGCGAAACTTCGATACGATAATATGGAATCGGCCCCTGGTCTTCGTACGTTGATTCGATTGAGTTCCATAAAACACTAAATGAAAAATATGCATTACAAGTACTCACCAGCAACTCAGTTGAATGATTCGAATGGAGCCGAAGCCCAGATTATTTAAAATTGTCCTTAATCTGCCAAAGGAATAAAAGCTAAGATTTATTAGAATTATCATATTTTGTCGACCGGATTTTGATTTGATCTTGATATCATTTGTGCTCTTAGAGTTTGAACTGAAATTGCATTTCTCCTTTTACAATTTCTAGCCATTTTTCGTATTTTCAAACTGACCTTGAACAACATTGAATGTTTTGTTAATCGTGGGCCACTGATGGATAGCGCCAATGAGGCGCGGTCCATCTGTAGCTCATGGTTAGCAAAATTATTTATCTAATATGGATGGTCCGGAAATGGTAATTAAAATAAAGTAACAACTTCTAATCCAGTATTTTAAACGTGATGACAACTTACTCAGGCCAGCCTTCACCGGTTGAGATAACAAATAGAGTGAGAAACGAGTGGAGTACGTTATCGTAATGAAAATCTCTCCTTTTCCACTCACGAGGTTCTACTGCGTATGTCCCATCATCGTTTTCTTGAATAAAATTACCTCTGTAATGTGAAATAAAATATATTTTAGAGTTGACTGAAGCTTAAATAGCAAAGAGTAATATCAAAATAAAGTACAACCAACTGCAATGTGAAAAAGAAAGAGCGTGGAAAAATACCCGAAAAGGACTTAAGCACTATAATAAAGTACAGTAATCACCCAGAGCAAACGGCGAAGAGGGTTGTTAGTGGTTATAAATTTTCCAGTTTGACCGAACCTACCTACGTTGTTATATCTCAGGCTGAGTGGAGCCGAAGTTCAAAATAAAGTTTGATTCGAAGTTGAAACGAATTTGAGTTCGGTTCTTTAATACTAAGCAATGCATCTTTTCTAAACATCCGAAAGAGGTATTACAACAAAGAATAAGTAAGCATACTTGCACTCATTTTTAAAATGTTTTGATTCGTCAGTGCAATAATAGAATTTTCCGTTGAAAAGTTCCACAGCAATAACAGCAAATATAAACATAAACAACATGTAAACAATCAATATTGTTGCCACATTTTTGAATGCATTGACGACACACATGAAAACCGCCTGTAAAAAATAACATTGTTAAAATTAGCTAAAAAATCTAAAATTTTCCAATCTACGATTATTTTGCAGTTAATATTTCATTCCAAAACAGTCGAGGAGAAAATTGCTTTAAAAAGGTTTTCATTTTCTTAACCCTTCTCTGTTTAATTTTTACAGCATGCAATATTGGGAAATCTATTATCTTGAGGGACTTACTTTATGTCCTGCTATAACATCTATCGTGGAATCAATCAATTGTGAAATAAATGATCTGCTAACAATTATGTGATATTGAAGAATTTAAGAACTATAACGCCTACTCACCTTTAGTTTGGGCAATCGCTTGATTGTTTTCAATGGCCGCAATACTCTCACAACACGAAGTGATTTGATAACTCCCAAGTCTAGCGTTGGATCTTCTGAAGCCCTGAGATCAATTTTTTGAACATAATAAGAATTCCCGATAGGACGAAAGTAATTATGTCGGCACTAGGATTTCTAATCCTACTTTTCAGCACTACTAGAGCGCTGGAGACATTGTTTCAAAATGAGGTGAAGATTTCGTTTGCACTGCAACATTTCAAATTTTGATAAGGAATGCGGTTCGAATATAGTTTGCTAATGGTTGTCACAAAAGGGGACCTTAACCATGTTAAGAACTAAATCATTGGCAGGTCAATCAATATACTTGTCAAAATGACCAAAAGCCTAATGAACACGAATTGCAATAATTTTCTCTAAAACTTGATAAATTTAAATGGGAATTTCGTTTAATCGAGCATAAACCAAAGACCGCGCCTCGGCGACGTCCATTATACGCATTTTCTCTGATTTGGATGCCATACGAAAATAACAGGTAACATAGCCATAGGTACGGGCTTTAAAATAGTCCTAACGAATGTCCAGCGTATAAAAGGCGACTAATAAGAAACAAAGAAGAGGTAGTTGTTTTACCATCTACCAGGGCGGATGCCACTCACTGCACTTTACCTTAGCGGCTCATTTCTGTTTGGGATGTTTTCCGTTCAGATTATAGTTGCTGGTACTATATCTTCAGTAGCACTCTGTGATCAAGTAGCTGTTAGTTGGTTCTTTCCAGGCGCTGCTTCCGGCCTTGCTTAGAGTGAATTTCAATGAAAAAATACTGTATTATCGTAGAATACTTACATGAGCCCAAAACCGATTAGTGCACTGCATACAACAACAAAATCAAGAATATTCCATGCGCTGCGAAAATATGCTCCGGAATGAAGAACCAGTCCAAGGTCGATCATCTGCAAGTAAAGAATTGCAACATTCATCAGGATATATAATACATTATGAAGTGGTAATGTGGAGTTATCAGACCAATATTGAACAAATTTAATGACAGAAGAGATAACCATTTGCCTTTATGATGTCTAGAAATCCATAGTTATCTTGGGTGTAGGGCTGTACAAAACCGAATCACTTAGAATTCGAATCTGATTCGAACCATTTTTTCGAATCAGATCGAATCACTAATTCTTTGTAAATAACAAATATCCCATTTTTACTATTATAACTTGTCTCCGTCGTGAAAATGAAGAAATTTATAGTTTGTAGTGTATTTTCAATTCACACAAAGAACAACAATTTTCATATTTTGACGACGAAAATAATCGATTTTGGTCAAATTTGACCAAAATCGATTGCATTTCGTCTTTAAAAATGAAAATCTTAGTTTACTTAACAAGTTTCTGTTCTTATGAACGATCCACGATTTATTCGAATAAATTGTGCTTCGAATCGATTCGAATCGCCCAGCCCTACTTGGATGGTATCAGGAGTAACAATCGCCCAGCGCTTATTACACTCACTGCACTCCACTATTGTGGTTCAGTTCTGGAAAGATTACTGGAAAAGTCAGGCCGACTAGTATGTACGTACCTTCATAACCATTTCAAATGTGAAGACAGCGGTGAAGATAAAGTCAAAATATTTCAGAACGTCATTTCTGTAAGATTCCTTGCTCACTGGGTCTTCTGCAGCCAACGTAACGCTACTCAATACAATGATAATCAAAATCGTCGTTTCAAAATATTTCATATTTACAATGTAATGACACGCGACACGAATCCTGAAAATAGGAAGAAGTTGTTAGTAAAGTTACGACCTTTAACATCATATTGATGTTGCGTAATAATAGGAAGGGTCAAGATCATATGTATGGACATCGTTGTCGTGCAAATGTTTTGAACAAAATGTATTCGGATATGTAGGAATTTTACACACGTTTTTGTCAACATTTTGAAGAAGTTGGTCATTTATTCATATTTTTCAATAAAATTTTAAAAATTTATCGGAATTTGCAAGAGTAGTCTTCAACAGCTTACCAGGAATTTCAACATCTCTCCCAATCAGATATTTTATTTTGTCAAGCCTAAGTCACAGATTGGGCCGTGCCTAAGCGGCACGATCCATTGGTGACTTGGGCTTAACAAAGCTTATTTGATTAAAATATTTCTGACTTGGTTAAAATAGAATAACGTGGGGTCGTTCGTATTCTATCAGGACGGGATTGCCCAGACAAAATGTATGATATTGGGGCCCTCTTTACTTCGCATTTATTTGCGTGTCGTTTAGAGGAGGTGGCAAAAATCGAATATTTTTTTGGTTTCAAAATCGATTCAAATAAATTTTCCCCAATCGAATCGAATATTCGAAGTAGGAGGCATATAATAAACAAACAAAAACACCATTTTATCAGCTTATAATTTACTGGAAAATTCACACTTATTTTTAAAAAATCTTGTTGATTTCGAATTGCAGCAGAAATCGAATCGAATAATTTATGATTCGAATATTCCGAATCAAATCGAATATTTTAAACAGCCCTACTGTCGTCATGTAAGTAAATAAGGAAATATACTCACGGGTTTGTAGAACTAAATATAAACATTGAACTCGACGGCAATATTTCTTTGGGTCCGTCTTCACTGCTGCTATTATCAGAGCAATCTTCTTCCGATTCCTCGTCCGGATGTCGCACATTTCTTTGAAACTGATCTATTGCATTTGCGGTGATTTGTGACATTGCGACTCCGTGTATTCCGGTCACACCGGTCGGGGTAGGAGACTCGCATCCTCGCATTGATAAATTAGGTGAATTGCGATGCGAACGTGGCTTCAAAAGTCCTTTTTCTGGATCAGAGGCGTCCAGGGTTGTCCGATGAGGACTTATATTTGAGTTGTTGTTAGATTTTTCCGGCGATGGACGACTGTCAACGTGGTTGGCTATCGGTGATTTGCTAAAACAAATAGAAAAAGTGGAAGCTTTAGTAAACTTAAGTCTAGATGTGGGGTCAATTGTAGCAGCAGCTTTGACATTGTCCATAAATATTTGCAGTGTACCGTAGAGACGACTAAAAGAAAGTTAGAGCTAGAGTGATTTCAACTTCTGTCGGTGCAGATACAGCGCTCTTATTGTATCTCGTTGCATATAAGTTAGTTGTCCTTAGTTAGTTTTATTCAGGTACTACTACCCACTTTGCTTAGAGTGAATTTCAATCGAAAATATGTAGTCTAATTGCATTACATTAGTGCTATAAACGGGACCGGCGTGTAAGCACCGGTGGGAGGCACTTCGTAAGTTTGTTGCATTTTAGTGAGAAAATTGATAGAAAAAACATCAGACATTTGCCAACATACCCGTTTTTTTATAAATCATGTTACGTTTTCTTTCTAATATGCCATGCGCGATTCGACTCAACAACTGTTATTGTTTTGACGGAGAAATATAAAATCACTTCACTAGACAAAAAATGAAGCAAATGAATCTCTCAAACCTCGTGCCGCTACAAAATACTGAAAACTCCAATGCAAGCTCACCTATTATCTCTGCTCATCGCTTTCTGTGGCGAATTCTTGCCAGAATCCTAAAAAAATATATACAAGAATACATATCAATGCTTAGGATGAAAACAAAACACAAGACATAAACTTAAGAATGTGATTATAATTTAATTATAAACCAGTTTACGAACACAGTCAGAACAACGAACATACACAGAGTCTACGTTTGCTGCCTACGACAGAATTTTGGATGCTTCATTCAGTTTCGTAGTCCCATCTAGTGTTGGTAATTATAGGTAATAGTACCGAGTACACCTAGTTTATTTTCAAAGTACTTCTACCTAGTTTCGCGGATATCTGGTTTACCTAGTTTATTAACTAGGTAAAATAGGTAAGTTTACCTAATTTTTAACTACGTATTTGGTTCAAAATGGTAGGTACCTAGTATGAAAAACTAGGTTATTCATACGTTCATTGTGAGTTTTTGAAATAGACAACTCCGTGACTTCAATCCAAATATCTTGAATATGTCTTAAACGAAGCAAAGCAACGATTACATATCACTTGGTAAGCTAGACAACTTAGGTAATACCTGGATTAAAAACCAGGTATTACCTAAGTTGTCTAGCTTACCAAGTAATACTTTCCATAGTTTTGTGGCAAATTCGTTTTACTTTACCTAGTTTAAGTGAAAACTAGGTTGCCATCACTAGTCCCATCAGTAGATCAGTGGTCTAAACTTATTATTCCTAAGCATATTCCTAAAAAGTCCCTGACAATTCTTCTAAGCAAACATATTTAAAAAAAATCTACAAACCGGATCGTCTGGATTACGTGCAGGAGACGAATTATGAGAAACATCGAAATATTTCCCGCATTTTCCACCCCTTTGCCCAGGAACGTATACGTCATCATCGCTATCGTCCAACAAGGATCCGTCATCAGCACCGTCAGGCATTCTCAGATGTTTTCTCATTTCGCGGCGACGATTTTCCCAGACAGATGGTTGTATGGGTGCTGTACTATTTCTGTGCAATAATGTAAAAGCTTGAGGATAGGGACCTATTTGTGAACTATTAGAAGGAAATATATATCATTTTTATCTTTGAGAAGAGGATGTCTGAGGCAAGAGTGACAGAAGCATGCTATCTTTATTCACGTAGTTTTCTTCGGATGGAAAAAGGGAGCAAAGCTATTTAGTCCAATTTGGAATGTTTTTCACTCAGAGTACAATTGCTGGTACCGACTGCAACTTGTAGTAGCTCTTTGCTATTTAGTGGCTGTGAGTAGTTTTTATCGGCACTGCTTCCGGCCTTGCTCAGAGAGAATTTTAATGAAAAAATATATACCGATTACGATAGATTCTTTTAAAAATGTCTTGCTTCCTACCTCTGTAACAGATTGCTCATTGAACCTGGGCTGACTGATTCCATTTCGTGAGCAACACGAAGTGCTTTTTGTGCTTCTTTTGTACCTTTTTCTTGTTCCTCGTCTTTAGTAAGCTCCTGCGCTGTGGCAAGATTGTCTACGGCAATGGCCAAGAACACGTTCAAGAGTGTGTCTTTGTGTTGATGCAAATAAGAGGATTATTAAGGAAGCAAAAGCGGCACAATATGATCTTGAGACTGGGCACTTAAATTACCAACATTGATATTGCTTTGTTAACTCTGGGCCGCTTTCCAGTAGTGACAAATTGGATCGTTTTCCATTTATGTAGTTCTTTTTATAGGATCGCTTGAGAGTTCCTTTTATATACAGATTATAAAATATTGTAGATTAATGAATAAAACTCAAATAAAAGAAAAAACAATAATTTAAATGTTTGACTCGATTCTTAAATTCGAAAGTATGTGTACCAAACACTTGACTAACCCTATAAGTTTCACACACACACACGCACACATAAAAATCACATAGTTGTCAAAAAGGATACAGTTTCCGAATAGCACCAAGAATATAAAATATAGAGAACACCACAATCCATTTCCAGCAACACCGCCCAAGGCACGAACACCGTTGTACATGACTACGTTCCAATCTTCGCCAGTCAGAATCTGTTAAAAATAAGATGTTAGCAAATAACAGATATAGGCTCACCAGTAACACAAAGGCTGCACAAAATATTCAATTCGCGATTTCATAGATTATAAATTGTTTCATTCGATTTTTTTCAGTGATACGCATATTCAGGATATTTAACAATTTTCTGGGGAATATGCCTTTTGTTTCTTTTTTATTATAATATTTTTATATACGATTAGCAAAAATTATTCGATTTCATTCTGTATTCGAGAGATATTCAATACAGATCATCACCAGTAACCACGTTTTGATAAGCCACAGAGCTCTTGCATAACAAATATAATATAGAAAGCTATTTCCAATAAAAAAATTTAACTTTAGAAGTAGGTAAACAAATGGAATCTGATTCAGACCAATCTCAGTAAACATCACAAAAATACTTTCAACGAGAAGATTGCACCCGTTTAATTTTAAAACATTCTTCACTTACTTGAAACACGGTCAGAATAGCACTCGGGAAGGAATCGAAATTTGAATTCGGATTTCCTTCTGGAAAGCTGAATCTAAAACAATACAATATGATTTTAATAACGACAGTTAAAAAATTTCAATATTATTCAAGTGCTTCATTACTTTCTCGAATTTCCCACTCGTATTGTCTTGTAGTGATTTTTTGGGAATATAAACCATTTAAGCTCATACAGACTAACAAAATTATTTTCAGATCTTTAAGTTTCAATGAAAAAAACGGCACACGTGCTGGTGTTCATTATTTTAGGTCAATCCGAAATATAAACTCACATAATTTTTTCAATTATAAGCCACCGCTAACATATTCCTCAATATTTTAATATCTGACACTCGAATGAGAACGAAAGCGAGTTTTAAATATTCTTGAAAATAAATCCATTTTGTTATGTTGTGGCACATTCTAAAAAAATCATGTTTTTTTTACTAGAATCGTGGGAGTTATCACTTCAAATGAACGATTGTAAAAATGCTGCAATATAACAAAAATGCAACAAAATCACTGGTTTTTGACAGTAACGAAGGTGCGCTCCATACCGCGAAGGTGCGTTCCATCAACAACTCATAATTGGCATAAATTTCATCAACATTGGTTTTTTTTAATGTTTTTGAAATATGCAATTACTGCAAATGACCAGTAAAATGACTGTACGTTCGTGACAGTGTTGTATTGGTGAAACTAAATCAAAATCACAAACGAGGCAGCCTTGAAAATCAGACTAAGAGGCTTACATTGTCAGCATTAGTCAGCAAGAAATAATCCTAACAGTCTAGGTAAACTACTTACTTTCCACCGAAAACTTGCATTCCAAGAAGTGCAAAAACGACGAGAAATAAGAATAATAAAAATATGAGAGACATGATGGAACGCAATGAGCTCATTAGTGACACCACGAGGTTACGAAGTCCAGACCAAGCACTGAAAATAAGAGAAAACAAAAATTGATGTCAAATGATACGTTCATTTCAAATACGAATAAGCAAAAAAAACAATCCAGTTTCCTTAACTTCGAAGAGAAAAGTTGATCTTGAAATGAATATGCTTCGAATGAATGGCAGGTAAAACATGTGTTAATAATGTCTGTTACATTTACAGAAAATATTCGCAGTAAGTTTGCATTCAATCACGGAAAGATCCATGATTCGATATTTAATTAAACAAGTCATTTAGCCAAGTGACGGGTAGCTGCAACTTATAATGAAAACGCGGTCGCTGCAAGAGGATCTGTCTTCTGATGGTTCGGTGCAGACCGTCACATGACGACTCATTCGAGGACAGGCCACAGCAACCCAAACAGATTTACATTGTGAAATCATGTTTTGTTAGGCGTGAAAGTTAGCTCTGTTGGGGTGCGATCAATTTGCAGCTCAAAAACGTCCAAATAAATAATATAACTTGAAAATAATTCAAAAATCGTAGACTGTTTACACTTTACCATAGAAATGACGGTTCTATTTTCAAAAACTGTGAAAATTCCAAACCTTGTGAATTTGAAGACTCGAAGTAGTCGTAGAGCTCTTAGTACACTGAGTCCAAACGACATTGAAGGCCTTATAATCGACCAAATGATTTCAAATATTGAAGATAAGATGACCTATAACAACAATGAATTGATATCATCACTTATGTCATCGATGACGTCATTATTTATTTTGATGCGATGATATTTGTTGTACAATCATACTTACCGCAAAATCAAAAATATTGAAAGATGAACGAAAGTATGTCCGGACTCCAAGTCCGTACATTTTTAAAAGTATTTCAGTGGAAAATAATCCCAAGAACACGAATTCAGAATAATCTGAAAGGAAGAACAATATATTGTAAGAAAGACGACAAAATATGTTGATAAAATACGGTCACGATCACAATTAAAAGATATTCACTAAGACTAGGCGAATTAAATCATACATTCCGATTCAATACCAATAAATCTTTAATCGAGAAAAATGACAAATATACTATGAAAATTATGGTCCAACTTCATTTTGAGAAAGTGTTTTGCTTTTTTTGGAAAACACGACAAAACGATATTAAATGACCAAAGTTGTTGAAATGTTTTTATATTCATTCAATCAGATTCCACGCACAGCAAAATATTGCAATTAGGGCTCGGCAAAACCGAATCATTTAGAATACGAATTTGATTCGAATATTTTTTTCCAATGGGATCGAATCACGAATTCGATGTAAATAACAAATATCTCATTTTCACTATTACACCTTGTCTCTATTCTGAAATCCAAGAAATTTATAGTTTATAGTGTATTTAGAATGTAAACAATTCAATTTTTTAACGACAAAATAAAATCGATTTTGGTCAAATTTGACCAAAATCGATTCTATTTTATCGTTAAAAATGAAAATTCTTGTCCAATTAGTAAGTATTTGTTCCTATGACTGATTCACGATAGATTCGAATATATTGTGCTTCGAATCAATTAGAATCACCGAATCGAATTGCCCAGCCCTAATTGGAATCAATCCAAGTAAAATAAAAGATCAGCAAAAAAGGCAAACAGCATTTCGTGGTTATACAATTGCAAAAAAGAATATCGTAAGTCGACTTACATAAAAAATTTGTCCACCATTCTGGTTGTTTATAGTGAACACTGGCAGTGAGACCAGTATTTAAAAGCACTAATGTTAACACCACCCAATAAAATATTGGACTTTTCACTAAATGGCGAACTTTTATCCTGCAAAAAGAAATAAAAAAGGATTATATTGTATACATGCCCGTCATTATAACAAGAAAGCCACAAAAAAAATGAAAACAATCTAACATTTTTTTTCTTTTCTTTTTGATAGAAAAACCTTTTCGTTAACTGGGTCAATAGAGGTAGAAAACCTGGCAAAAAATCATTTTTTCCAAACATTATTTTGATAAGCTTAAGTCACTGATGGATCGCTCTGTGAAGAATCAAATACATATGTGGCTTATTCTTAACAAAAAATAAAAATTGTGATTGTGATGAGATAAGATGAAGTCGGCAAGCCCAATACTACAAAATTATTACAAGAATCCAGTTTAGAGAACCTTTTAACTGTAAGAGTTTTATTCAAGTCTGTGTCACCGACAATGAGGTGTGATCCACGTGTGGCCCATACTTGACTATTGTAAAATTTCAGATCGCAATACGTAAATATCTAACATTTACAGTATATGTGAAAACACAGACCCTTCAACACGCGAAATATATGTGACTTTCCGCATTGAGGTTAGAGGTCTTCATGGACCGGATTGCCGGAGTCGAACCCGGCAGGATTCGCCTAATTTGGGTGATTGCCGGTTCGGCCTTCAAAATATTTGGCCCGGATCGGATCAGGTTTAAATTCAGCCTCCTGGTTTAAGAAATTAATAACACTTTGTCGCATTTAGAAATGGGGGGAAAACCCTCTGTTCAGAATTCTGTTAAGATCAGGAGCGTGATATTTTCATTCCGGATCGGATCAGGTTTGGATTCAGTACGCAATTTAGGATTCAGCATCGGATCTGGATTCGAGAATTCCTAACTCCACATATCTCTAATTGAGATCCCACATTCATATGTGTCTACTGGCCACTAGGACCACTGGTCACTTAAATATCCCCTGCTTATTTGGTGAACCCTGATCACCTGTAACAATTAATTAAACTTAGTCGAATCCCGATAAAATAGATGAGACTTACCATAATCTCCTTTCTTTTCTGGTTAACCATCTTATGACTGCATTTGAAGGCTTCGAGTTGGGTATTGAACGAGTGAACCGATTCTGTTGGCCTGAGTAAGTAATAGTGATTGCAATAAAGAATGGGCATTTTCAAATTTATATCTATTTAAAAATATGATGAAATCCGAGTCCCTTCGTACGGGCTTGGTTTTCATTAGTTCTTTTTTCATTGAAATTCTCTCTTAAGGTTGGGAACAGTTCCGAAAGGGAACCAACTAACGGTCACTCAATAGCAAAGAGCTACTGAAACATGTAGATCAGCAACTGTACTCCGAATGGAAAACATCACATGGTATAGTGCAGTGAGTGGTATCTACCCTGGGCCTAAACATGTGCTATTTGTGGCTCATGCTTCCGATAATAAACTTTCTAAATGAGTAGTAATTTAGGTCTTTATCTTCGTATTCACTTACCCACAGTGCTTGATATGTCTGAATATGACGTTTCATCTGAATCCAATAAATCTGTGTGACTTCGATTGTGTGCTACTCTACGACGATGAGCTAAAATGGATGAAACAGTTATTCTATAACTTGAGTGGAGTAAAAATGATCACAAAGAGTAAAAATACTGAGAATCCACTTTTAGATTCAAGATTATAAAAGAGTCGGGTCATTTGGCATCCTATCAGAAAATTATTTTGTCAAGCATGCGCCAGTGATGGACCGCGTCTCATCGACGCGATCCATCAGTGACACACATACTCAACAAAAGATGATTTGATAAATTGGGATAGATATTGAGCAGAAAATAATGAAATATGTCGCTATTTTCAACATATTTGAAAATGTCCCCTAATCTATTAAAAAATATACAATTATCGAATTTGCCTATTACTTTTTGACGTAGAATCAAATCGTTTCAAAATAATTCGATTTGTAATGAAACATATCTGTATAGATGCAGCAAATTCAGAAGTTAAAACTCAAACACGAGGCGGCGTTAGAAGGCTTTTGTGCGAGGGTGTTGGACCGAATTATATATATGCGTGCCACCGATAGAATATATATGTCCTTGTGCAAGAAACAGATGGATTCAGTGACGCTTTCGATACTGACAAAGACTCAAAGGTTGATGCAGCAAATTGGAGCGAACGATATTTCAACATTTTCTTACATATTTAATGAAAATGAATAAATAGAATGAATATTCCTTGCCTTCCAATGCAGAATTCTCCAAGCATCTTTCTTCTTCTTCAAGAATCACTTCCTCTGAAAAAATAGAATGTTAAATTGATAATTTTTTGAATAAGAAAATTTCTGTCAAAACGTTTTGCTAAGCATGGGCCACTGATAGAATCCAATCAAACTCAAACGAGTCAAGATCAGAACATATTATAAATGATTATCATATTCACAATAACTGTGTAGCAGAATCAGAACTCCACACGGCAAAACCGAATTCGGGTTGGGCAAAACCGAAGCATTATGAATTCGAATCGGATTCGAATATTTTTTTTAGAATGGGATTGGATCACTAATTCTGTGTAAATAAGAAATATCCTATTTTTACCATTATAACATGTCTTCATTGTGAAAATGGAGAAATTTATGGTGTATTTTCAATTCACACCAAGAGCAACAATTTTCATATTTTTAAGGCAAAATAAAATCGATTTTGGTCAAATTTGACCAAAATCGATTGCATTTTGTCGTTAAAAATGAAAATCCTAATTCATTTAACAAGTTTTTTTATAGCTATGAACGATTCACGATTGATTCGAATAAATCGAGCCTCGAATTTCCCATTCCTACGTGGAACGATGCTCAATTTGTTCTAACGATGTCATGATTTTGTTGCAAAATGTAACAGAATACCTAAAAACATAATTTTAAAAATGAAATATAATTAGGTATCTTACCCGCTTTTTGCATCCATTCAAGATATCCCGTTAATTCTCTGTCAAGTTGTTGTTTTTTACGCAACTTTAAAAAAGCTCTCCGATTTTCTACTCGTTCACGCTCCTTGGCGAATTCACTTGGAACAAAGAGATACAGTTTTATATAAATTCAAATCCCACTTTTCTCGCTGAATACGACCAATGAAAGTTGCCAGAAAGTGGCGAATGCTTATTTTCAACCTTGGAAGCAGTTAATTTTTATGATAAGCACTTTCATATTGAATACATTCTCAAGATTGCTTCAGTGAATACCACACGAGAACTTTAAAAATCACTATATAATATTTCAATCTCACTTTTACGTGTATTGATTGACTTTTATGATGGTTATTTTAGATATATAATACGTTGGGACACACACAAACATACCTAGTCTAACTAGAATATGAAGAACCATTTGTTACACAAAAGCACATAAAAGCCATGCTAGACAACAGTTGGACAACATGCATGCAGTGCATTATGTATCAAAACGAAAAAAGTTTACAAATACTTGACCGAGCATATGCATTGGCAAATCAAGCATGACAATGCTTGATTTGCAAATGGCCACGTTTGGTCAATGATTAGAAACTTAGTAGAAACAGTGTAACAAAGCGTCATCAGACCATTTTCGCGCCAAAAGTTTGCTGTTTTACCAATGCGTTCCATTTTCGTTTTTTTTTAGGTATTATTACTTTTTATTTACTTACCCGCTCAGAATACCAAGTATTAGATTTAACATGAAGAATGAACCAAAAATCACCGTCAGACAGAAGAAAATGTAATCCAGAATTCTGTCAAACATTGAACCGTGACCATCGATGGCCTGTAAGCAGACATTTGGGAATTGGATTGAGATTTCGGATTGATTGAAATTAATCCGTCGTGCAATGAAGGCGTATCAGCGGTTGTCATATAAGTAAAAAAAATGTGATAGACGAGTCTGAATCGGGGGTTTAATGAAATTCATCGAATTTTGGGGAGGGTCAGACTGGACAAAGTCTTACGCTGCGCATTCCAGAAACATTTTTAGATTCAATATCTTAGCCATTTCTATACATGCCCGTTTCATTTGTCATTTTCAAAATTTGTTCCAACGTCAGTAAAGGTAAAGATTCATATCACACAACTCGATTTGGCAATAAATAGACATGAAAGTGGCACCTATAGAGGAAACCTCGAATAATAAGTTTTCAAATCCAATAGCTATTCGAATGCAAAAAACACGAATCGGATTCCACAGCGTCACTCAGTTTTTAACAACAATCCGTAGATTTGACTGAAAATATCCCTTTTTGAGCCCTATGGCATTTTTTTTAGAAATTCACTCCTAGTAGGGCCGGAAGCAGTGTCGAAAAGGAACCAACTAACGGCCACTTAAGCGCAAGAGCTACTACAAGATATAGTACCAGAAACTGCACTCTGAGCTGAAATCCTTCCAAACGGAACCGAATCGATATGGTAAAGAACAGTGAATGGTATCTGCCCTGGGCGATGGAAAAACCACCTACCACTTCTTACACCGACGCGGTTCTTTCATCAGTGACTCATACTTGGCAAAGTGCTTATTTAAAAAAAATTCTGATTTAGTAATACTAATCTTACGAATTTGGCAGCTGGGTCAAACATTTTACCTCAAATCACATTAACGCTGATATTAGACACGCTAATATGGGACGTTATTACTCGTTAGCTACCAAATGGGAGACGAAAACGGCCCACGGGGATCGGAAAGCGGTACCGCGGCGCGATTCCAGAGACCATTTGTGACAAGAATTGTGAGTCAAATTTAAATAATTCATGTCTTAATTTCATGCACTCGCTCGACGAAATAAAGTAAAGGATGCCATCGATGTAAATTATTAACCCGTAGCATCTTTCAGAAAAACCTTCCATATTTCTATGTTAGTGGGGAATAGTACAATGCGCACCACATGGTTGAAATCAAACCACTGACCAAAATTGATAGATGAGAAAATATTTCCACTTCCAGTATTAATGGCGCATCAAGATAGACTGCCTCTCGACAGACAACCGTCACCAGAAAACGCGTTCGTTATACACGAATTGTATTGAGTGTTGTGAGAATGTAACGCGATACTTGTAAAACTATTTCGTGCACAAGATGAATAATAAATTCATCTCGGCAAAGTCATCAAATCACAAGATATATAGAAATACGTATCCGCCACCGATGACAGATCATAAACTTCAATGTAAACCCACAACAGACTATATTGTGCAAGGTATAATCAAGTATATGCGTGTAAATCATAACCGACCATCTATGAGTAACAAATGAATCGTGATTCCGTAGTAGATTTATTTATTGCTCATAGATGATCGTATATCAAATACGATAACAACAAAAGCCATGCAAGTGATTTATAAACAAAGCTCGATTTAATATTAGTGCTATTGTGATTGCAGACAGTAACAGTGGACAATGACGACAACA
The DNA here is from genome assembly GCA_963675895.2 of Styela plicata. NCBI lineage: Eukaryota > Metazoa > Chordata > Ascidiacea > Stolidobranchia > Styelidae > Styela > Styela plicata. The sequence continues at coordinate 11,226,748 of OZ023143.1, read as the reverse complement.
CCTAATCACGTCACGACTTATGATGCGAATCAAAACAACACCGTGCTACGTCACTATTTATGACGCCATCAATCTTCTTCTTACCCACTGAGAACCCCGAGAACAAGATTGAGCATAAAAAATGAACCGATGATGACGAGCATGATAAAATATGCCCAGTTGATCTGGTGGCCTCCTGCGTCATCAGCCTGATTACGTCACATAAAGAGGTCGGTGAGAAAATTATGAAATGAAATACTGAATATTTGAGTTGCTACACGGAATTTGACAATAAAATTATTACTCCAAATTCATTTTTGCTGGTAATGTATTGATTGATTTGTCTACCATTTTGATAAATGACATGTATTGATGAAAAAAATGGGACACTGAAAAAAACGAATCATTTGAAAAAATGGGCATAGAGAACTTTTCTATTTTTATTTTTTGTAATACCAATTGTTAGGATTTTTGCTTAGAAGAATATGACAATACAAATAAAACGGGTTAACGAACAAAAATTGTGCTTTGCGAAATATAATCCCAGTCAGAAGTGTTCGCTATGAGTCACTGATGGATCATGCCGTGAAGGCGTGATCCACCTGTGGCTTATACTGCGCAAAATAGAATTTCTGATCGGCATGATCTCTATTGGATCATTAACTGCGGACAAAAGCATAACAATTTGATATATTTGCCTACCTACTCTCCAAACCAAATTAGTTAAACACAATTATATTCAAGGATGATAGATGTCTCTTGTCTCGATATTTCTTACTCAAAAAACGGTACTTACGAAATATAAAATATCGGTCCATCCCTCCATTGTAATGCATTGGAAAACCGTCATCATCGAAAACACAATGTTATCAAAAGTTGTAATTCCGTAGTATGGACCCAAGTCCCATTTAGCACAATATGTACCGTTTGGACATAAATATGGCAATGAGTCCTCTTCCCCAGATTCCGCCGTTGAGTTGCCATAGCATATTTGGTTTTGACGTAAAATTTCGTCTTGAGAAAAAAAGAAAAAATTGTGAGATATCAGAGCAAATATACAACATCATAAACATTGACATATTTAAGTAGGTGGTGGTGAGGCATGTCAAATTGTTTTATATGATTATCAATTCCACCAGATTTGGTAATAGTAATATAAACGCGTCTGTTGTATCAGCAGCGGCCTTGGAATGAGGGCTAAGATTTTTTACATCGGAATTCATTCAAGCTACAGTACTTAAAAAATCGGCCACAACCAAAAGAAAACAAAGACAAATATAAATAAAAATGTAGAACCAGCAAATGCCTCTAAGAGGGAAAAAACTGAATCCCTTTCCCGAATTACTACTCGTATAAAAATGATCAAATCACACTATTCCTGAATCCAAAATTTGTCTTTAACGACGAAATTTTGTTTTGTATGTATTCTTTTTAAACTTCTTAGGAATATACTCATCAGAGACTTCATTTTGCCAAATTTTGTTAAACATGAACCATAGATGGACCTAGTCTTCGTGGCTAGGTAGTATTCTGACGGTTCTATCAAGTACACGATGGGCTTTGCGGTCAGACGCAAGAAATTTTGACCTTATGTACAAATTGATAATCAGATATGGCATTCTACAAAACGGTATTGTCGGTCAACCCATTTCCATTTACTAAAACGTTTTCGTCGAGAAAAGGCTGTAAAATTCCGAATTATAAATTTTTAATGATCTTTTTGTGACCCCTAAAAACTACACATTATGTTCTTATTGATGAAAATAAAAGTGCTCGATTTCGTAATCCACGCTGCTAGAAGAGGTAAAAAGATGAATAAAATTAAAAGAAATTCTTAGTAAGGCACTATTTTCTTTTTACGAGCATGGGCCACAGATAAACCGCGCATCGACGGCGCGATCCATCTGTTAAACATACTTGTCAAAAACATCTTGATAACAATTATTCAGTCAAAAAAGGTACACATTTCGTCAAATTCCATGAGGTTTTAACTAACCAGCATATCCCTATACCCATGCTTTTTAATATTCGGATGTGTTATACTCAACAATGCCCAGTACCCCATCCCCCACAAGAGATGCATATAGCTAGTACATACTTAACAGCATTTTCGATTCGCAAAATATACATAAAATTATTCCATTTAAAAATGGAAATGTCTTATGAATCAATTAGACTAAGAAAGTTAATCTATTGCTCACGATTAAAAATCATATTCTCCAAAATATGACGTATGTTGAATTAATATATGGTTATTATTTTTTGTTGTCATAGTTAAAATATTACGTTATAGCGTGTTTAATTGCCAAAAACACATTTAATGAATTTGATGAAATGTGAAAATTAAAATATTGAGTTATATTATTACTGGGTGTATTACTGAAATAATAAAAAGGGCAATATTGTATTGCTGCTATGACGTGTCGGGCGTCACGAGTACGGTAGCATCTAAGCAGATAATTTGATCTGTCAAGCATGAGACGCAAACAGCCTGCGGTTCGCCAGCGATGCTTTAAATTATAACTGTTTACGCGAAGCATATATACGCCTTACGATATCCGTTTTTTCAAACCAAATCCCATCATTTGCATTTTGCAATCATTATGAACCCTTTTTCGTATCAAATATTTAATATACCTTCGTCAGTAGACGCTGATATCTTATAGGTATCCCGTTCAGTAACATTTTCTCAACGCATCTTTTGTTTAATGTGATTCACTGATGAATCGCGTCGACCAGGCTCTGTCCGGCAGTGGCGTAAGCTTGACAAAATAGAATTTCTGAAGGAAATTGCTCCCCACCATTCTTAGAGTGTATTTCAGTTGAATGGTGGAAAATATCAGAATCGAATCTATAAACGTAACAGAATTTGACTACAATTGAATATTATTGAAAACCATAGACGGTTTTTCGAATGAGAAAACCACACTCTTGCAGGCGCAATCCAGCAGTGACGAAGCGTGCCGCGTAAAAAAATTATACACCTGATTTAAACTCACATGAACTCATTTAAAGAAAAGCCTAGGTAACTTTGAAATTGTCGTCATAAAGTTCATTCATGCCAATGACTATGCATGTAGAATCGGTGAAGTGCCAAATGCGCTTAAATCAAATGGGGTTTTCCAGGTCGCGGTAATTATGACGTAGGAATCGATGAGAAAATTTTCAAATTAAGGGAAAGTAATATTATGTAATTTAATATTATGACGACAGGTAACAGGAAATGATATTTTTTTCCAGTCACAATATTAATGGAATCGTATGTCTGTGATAAAATCATTGATAGCTAGGAACGACCAAAATGGAGATCGAACGCAAAGCGTTAGATAATAGACAATATGTAATAAATCCTATTTCGTGCTTTTTTTGGCCAAATGGGAAGGTTTCAATCATAACATACAAAAATTATTATTTTGGACAAAAGGCAAATAATACGGCCTTGCACAATTGGGTATATATTTATTAACTAAACGTGGCAGAACCGCAATATAACAATATAATATATACCAAATTTTATATTGTAATAAAACAACGTAGCAACGTATAAACAAGCGACAGTACTCCATGCGCAAATATTCTTAAATATTTCAGAACTGAACGCTATTTAAAAAGAATGAAGTGAGAGGCATCTAAACTGGGTGGTGATATGACGTAACGCGGTGATTACATCATAACAGGCATGTGAAATCCTTGTTGTGTCATCCACTCTGTTGGGGGAAATGAGACGTAACACGGTGATTACGTCATGAAAATAAATATACGAAAATTCGAGAAAACACTTACCATTTGAAGATGTATAGCACGTTTTATGGAACTTTCCCATATAAAGTTCAAGCCCGATAATGGAACAAACAACGATGAAGAAAAGTAAAAGTACAGCGATTTGCAAGAGAGGAACCATTGCCTTCATGATAGATTTGAGAACGACCTGAAGACCTGAGTTTTTGTAAACAGAAATAAATTATTTAGATAGGGTTATGTTTGCAGCAAAAAGGAGTTGTATTTGTGAAGTAAGGGCCACAGATGGACCGTGCCTTTCAGGCACGATCCATCGGTGAACCATACTCGACAAAATACACTTCTTGATAAGAATAGCACTCATTACTTACAACGGGATACTGAAGGAACGCGTCGTATTTGGGAGACATTGCTTTCAATTTAAGAATGAAGGCTAAGAATGGGCTTCGGAATGGATAGAAGAACTTGAAATGCACAAAATATCATAATCATTATCACATATAAGCAATTAGAATGTACTTTTAGCCCAAAATACACATTTTTATGTCAAATATCCCATTAAGAATAGGCTGGGAACTTTTTTTAGGTTATTTTTCGTTTCGTTTTTAAGGTAACATCAGTTTGGAAATCAAAAAGAGCTTTGTTTTATGGCTGGGTTCCCTGTAGCCTTCATATTAAAATATGGGCATCACGTAATAATAAATGTTAGTTTTGACTAGACATTTATAACACAGGAGCATACGTTTGCCAATTATGCAGTTAACTTTTTTAATCTAATGAAGCAAAATGTTGTCTTGAATATTGAACCTATTCATAAAAGCTATTCAAAAAAAATTTTAATATAAAAAAACAGTTCACACTACCTCTAAATCAACTGATGTATCCACACACATACACACACACATTCACACATAAAGAGGATTGTAGGAAGTAACGTGAGTGAGTGACTTACTTGGTATTCCGGATACAAGTTTTAAAGGCCTCAGCACCCTTGCTGCCCTGAGTGTTTGAAAACCAGACCCGGCTGAGGAGCCAACAACCTCGAAGTAAGTGATGCATCTACAGAAGTAAAGTGGGGGTGCAGTGTGAGAAAATGTGCAGTTTTAAAAGCTGAAAGGATTTGCCTTCGAATCTTATAAAATTCAGTAAGAGTCACAAATGGATGAAATATTTAGAAAGAAATAAGTTGTGTTCCACGTTTAATTTTAGAAAACTTGGAACATTTCTGATATTATGAGATGATCAAAATAAATTGTATCAAATAAGAGAAAAATGGCGTTTACGACAGATCGTAATACGAAAATGAGAGTAAAATAAGAGTAATTAGCTGTTACAGTTGGAATTTTAAAAATGGCCTACTATTTACGCTGCATTTGGCCATGACAAGTTTACTCTGTCAAGCAATTATGTGCGTTCGGTTATCATGTTGCGATATGGCAAATGGGCTATTACAAACCCGTGTTGAGCTACCGCAATTCCATTTTATTCCGCACTAACCACGCCTCATCGGCGCGATCCAATAGTGGTGACTCATCCTTGACATATTATGACTGTGTGAACATTTTCCGAGATATTGTTGAAACTTCGTCAGAGCCGCAAATACCTCAGTGTCTCACGAAAAACATGTAAATGACCTCGAATGAACCTTGCCAGTTGGGAATTAAACCGTGGAATTTACGGACTGTTTTTTAGAATAATTTTTAGTCTTAAGTTATAGTGATTTTAAATAAACACCTCAAAATTTGAAAAAGTGGATCGGAAGTTGCTGAGGAAAACGAAACGCGCCTCGGTAGCGCGATCCATCAGTGAGTGTCATACAAGTGGCAAAACTTTGTCAATCGGGCCTACATCGGTTTTAGAGTTAATCTAGGAATTTCAGAAACAAGCCAACTCCTCCATTAGGAAGCCACAACACGGCAAAGTATCGCTCCACATCCCTTAAAATTAAATTAACTGTCGATCCGCAAACTCGGCGTGACGGGACGTAACGTAACCACGTACTCACGCACGCTGAACTTACAAGTTTTACGTATCGTACGTATCGTAAAAAAACGGGTGAGAATACAAGTTTGGATCAACATCAAATACGGTTTTCTAGATTTTTCTTCAATTTTATGTAACGTGACGTTTTGACGTTACGCACGCACAACTAGCTCGCTCGCCGCAAAAACGTCTGGGATCGACGTGAAATCACGGAGTTAGGAGAGCAACAGATCGATATTTAAAGTAAATCGCTTCCAATTCATTTTCGTGATATATAATGTCATCAAAAAGAATTTTAATTAAAATACAAAGAGACCTGTGGTATTGATACCTCAAGTAATGTGTCCGTCAGATCTTTCGTTAGCATTTAGCAATAGGACGATTTTTAACGCATGACTTCAGAGTCAAATTGATCAAATTTGTTTTGCCAACTATGGGCCACAGATGGGTCGCGCCTTGTTGGCGCGATCCATCAGTGGAACAAAAATTTAAATTTTTTCAAAATGCAGGGCAATAACTCAATCGAGAACTTTAAAATCGACAGTTTATTGATCTCAGTAAAGCTGAATGACTGCAATGCATATTAAATCACATGATAGGCTTAAATTTTCAAAACTTAGATCATCTATATAAGTGAAGTTATATAATATTCAGATTTAAGATTCGAAGCTATTCGTATATAATAATTGAATCGAATAATTATTTTCTCATACGATTTGATACGATTCGACGAAAGTTATAGGTACCGGTTAAAATTTTATCGCAGGTGTAAAAATTTCAACATTATCAAAAAAATTCAAAATCTTTCAAATTCTCACAAGTAATTAAAAAAAAGTTTGACTGTTTCAGAATTTTTTAAACTTTTTCATATTGAAATTCATTCTGAGCAATGCCAGAAAGGAACCAACTAACGACCACTTGATAGCAAAGAGTTACTACAAGATGTAGTACAAGCAACTGCGCTATAAGCAGGAAAACATTCCAAACGGAACTGAACTGCCATGGTGAAGTGCATTGAGTGGCATCTGCCCTCAGAGATGGTAAATTCATCTACCCCTTTTTTATTTCCTTTTAGTCGCCTCTTACAACACGCAGGTATTGTTCAAATGAAACTGATTCGGTAAGATTCAATTCGAATAATTCGATAAGCTTGACCGAACGGAGAGCACATGTCTTTCGATCAACACTGTATCTATGGCTACACTGCAACAAAAAAATGCAACAAAATCACTGGTCTTTGACAGTAATTTTAACTGGCCGTATTGAAAAAAAAATCAAAATTGACTTTTTTAGCCAAATATGTAGTGTTGATGGAACGCATCGCGAAGGTGAGGTGCGGTCTCATCATCAACATGGCGTTTTTTTAACTTTGTAAATAAGCAATTACTGCGAATGACCAGTAAATTCACTGTACTTTTGTTACAGTCTGCATGTTTGCACTCTCATATAAGTAGGTAAAAAAAATACAAATATCAATCTAAAACTTTGAATATTTAAAATGTCTTTCCCATGAACCGCGCTATAAAGAAGTGCAAATTTGAATTTAAGACAAACTACAGTAAAACTACTATATTTAGAAGGTAATCAATTTTTCCATTTTCCATTTGAAAATTTGTTGAGATAAATGTAATTTTCATTCGAAGCGGTTTCGAATACATCGAGTCATATAAAAATGAGTGTTAAAACGGTCCGAATCGAATATGGCTTTTAATACATACTCCTGATATTACACAATGTATTACACAAATGTATTACACAAATTACAATGTATTACACAAATATGCCATCACGAAGATTTTAACTCCCATCCCCAGCGAGCGCGCTTTATATTGTATTGCACAAGATACATGACGCTATTTTTCTTAAACTTCTTTTTCTAAATAATTGATGAAAGATTGCCATTTAACTCGAAGTTCTCAGTCACAAAAGACCGCAAGAAATAGCTTACATCTTGTATAAGGGTCGTCAATGCCACAATTAGAAATTGTATTTCGCCAAGCATAAGTCACAGATGGACCGCGCTTCGGAGCGTAATGCATCCGTGACGTCCGAGGCGCGATCTATCAGTAACTCGTGTGTGACATAATTTAATTACCGACAAGGTACTTTTTCTATAAGTTGGAGTTAAATCTATAAATCCATGGCTACGTATAAACCATAAATACACCGCTCCAAATCTCTAAATCATACTACATTTTCCAATAAAATTGCGTGGCGTGATGATAGTGAATGGCCATTTTCCTGAATCAGAAAATATTACTCGAAATATGCTCTGTCAAGTATGGGCCATTGATGAACAAAGACTAGATCAACTTCTATTGTGTTCAGAGTAGTCACTATCATATTCGCCATTTTTCGAATCAAATATCTGTTTCATATAATATTTCAAAATTTAATTAAACTAATTTAAACAAAATTTAAACTATAAATATACCGCGCCAAATCTCTAATTCATGCTACATTTTCCAATAAAATTGCGTTGCGTGATGATAGTGAATGGCCATTTTCCTGAATCAGAAAATATTACTCGAAATGTGCTTTGTCAAGTATGGGCCATTGATAAACCAAGACTTGATCAACTTTTATCGTGTCCAGAGTAGTCACTATCATATTCGCCTTTTTTCGAATCAAATATCAGTTTCAGATAATATTTCAAAATTTAATTAAACTAATTTGAACAAAATTTGAACTATAAATACACCGCTCCAAGTCTCTAATTCATACTACATTTTGCAATAAAATTGCGTGGCGTGATAATAGTGAATGGCCATTTTCCCTGAATCAGAAAAATATTACACAAAATATGCTTTGTCAAGTATGCGCCATTGATAATCCAAAGACTTGATCAATTTCTATTGTGTCCAGAGTAGTCACTATCACATCCGTCTTTTCCGAATCAAATATCTGTTCCAGATGATATTTCAAAATTTAATTTCGGAATTTATTCATTTTATTCATCAGTGACTCATGCTTGGCGAAATGTGTTTTTGCAAAATTATTCTGACAGGGCAACGCCCCATAGAATGAATGTCAACAACCTGGATTACGCCTTTTTTTATCCAAAAGACCTCACACACCACAATATTGACAATTTTAATTCAGAGTGACAAATACTAATTCAATATTGTGAATTTAATCAAAAACACAATTCAAATTTTCATAATAAATAATGGCGGATTTTTTCTCTGCTTATTTTCAATCCTAATTAAACCCAAATAATAATATCGATCGCATTGTTCGTTCTAGCCTTTGTCGTATAGCTAAGTCTGGTAGAGGAACCACAAAACCTGTGCGATTTATGGAATATAAAATAGTTTTAGCACTAAATATAAGGCGTATTCAGAGCTTATAGTTCATAAATAACTACCGTCGGAATTATCTTGACGAGAGAAGTCCATATTCGACTCAATTCACGATATTCGAATAATAATTTATTCGATTCAATTTCTGCAACAGTTCGAAATCAACATAACGATGATACTAAAAAATTTTTTTCGCGAAAATGTGTCAACTATAGTAACAGGTAAATTATAGGTTTCTAATAGGCTGTTTGTTTAATATATGACTTCTGATTCGAATGTTCAATTCGATTCTGAAACAAAAAGATATTCGGTTTTGGCCACCTCTAGTCTTTGGCCGCTTTCCAGTTTGGTTGGTACTTACAGAAGCATTCATTCTCGAATCTAATATGGATCATCATCATTTTAAATTCAATTCAATTTAATATTAAGGGCGAATAAGTAATTTACAATTATATATGAATCAGATAATCTTCAACAGAACTGCTAATATCGAATGAAATATTTTCAACCAACCTCTCAGAACGTACGTCAATTTGCACAGGGTAAATATGTCGAAACTAGACAAAATCGTCAGAGCTATATGTGCACAATATGCATGTGTTCTCTACATGTGAATTCTACAATACGAAAACGAGTGTAGGAGTGTGATAAACGATCAAAAAAAATCGAAACTTTTATTCAAATTGTCATGCATTGCGCACTCCGATCAGTGTCAACTTACTAGGAACGCCCGAAACAAGCTTTATAGGTCTCAAAACTTTTGCAGCTCTTAATATTTGTAAAGTAGATGCACCTTCTTGTTCGCCCTCTTGCAGAAGAGATATGAGGCTGTGGCACGTGATGTATTAATATGAATTTAGAGGTTGATGTTTTGGATAGAATTTTTTATATTATGGGTTCCATCAGTCAGAAAAATTCAAACAGTTTTATATACGAGTTAGTGGTGTGAATTCGGGTTTTGATGATTGTAATAACCTAATTGTATTTCAAATGTCCTTCAAAAGGAATTGTTTAATATTATGATTCACTGATAACAAATCAAACCCTAAACATTTCAAAGACCTTTCATTCCGATAGAGAGTATTGTATGGTAATATATAAATGTTTTCATCTACATCAGCCACATGTAAAAAGTAAAGAAAACTCATGTCAGTATTACCGGAATTTTTGACACGAGACGTTAAACGATAAAAGGCAATATCAATCGGCAGAAAATTGCAAAAACAAATTTTCAAGTCTGAACTTTTGGCTTCTTCATCAAATATTACCCCTTTTCCGGATGATAGTTGTGACAGAAAATGAAAAAATATCCACAACGACGAAATCAGACCACAGTGAAAAAAAACGGTAAAATTCACTCGCGTTTCGCAACGAGTAAAACATGATTGAAAAAGTTTGAAAAATGCCAAAATGTATCTAAATTTTGGTAAATATTCGTACTAGTGAAACACCACATAAATATTTCAACGAATAAGGTCTTAGAAATCGTTAATAGGAGATCCAAAGACGTCCTCTAGGGATTGCATAAACATGTAATAAGAGCAATGAGGCGCAGTGCCCGCAGATTAGTATCAACACATTAAAAAACCCATATCAAGCGACAAGTATTTTGAAATTTTTACTGCAAAATGGTGAACTATTAGGATGGTGATGCTTGTGACCTATGAAGTAATACAAAAAAAAGTATATTCGAAAATTAGAACCAAAATATAAGAAGAAAAACTAGTCATTGCTAGTAAAGCCAACGAAAATTACTATTTGTTATAAAAAGACTAAATAACAGAAATTGTGGCGAAGACGCGAGCGATTATTTTTAGAGCGGTTCAAAATCCCTTCCACGGTGGTCTAATACAACACTATAAGAGCTAGGAAGTTTGTGAAGGAAGTTTTGAATTTGAAATCAGTTGGCGATTTGAAAAAAAAAAATTTCAACATTTAGGGATTGATAAAACAACTCTGAAATTCTAAAACGAATTGCTTATAATATTAGTGCCACCCTTGTGAGCGCGCTACTGACTGTTCAAAGCTTCACATAACAAAGGATTCAACGAAGTACATTGCGGATAATTGAATAATAATTCTGCCCACAACAAAACTATCTCGTATGCTGTATAGTACAGACGCAGGGTTTTCATGTAGCTACATCGCATATTCATTTCAAAATGTTAATAAAAGTAAGAGAATTATCAATCTCGCCGGAACTCAATTCGGATTGGAAAGTTTTTTAATTGAAGGGAATAATGAATTAATAGACCACAGGTCATGCGAGTTCACAAACCCACATTATGTCGTCACAATACGCAGTACAAAATTTATCTACGATCTGAAGTCAAATTATGCAATACAAAACCAAACCAAAATATGGATATTAGGTTGTTGGATAGGTTACATTCCTTTTCTCAAGTATGGTCCACGGATTGACCGCGCCTTTGCGGCGCGATCCATCAATGGCGCATACTTGACTAAACACGATGTCATTGAATATAAGACTTACAGGGATTTTGTCATTAACCCTATCTTGAGCCCGTTTCGCGTGATAACGGGAATTAAAATATTATAAAATGGTAGACTCCAGAGGACATTTTATTTATTTCAGGGCTCATATGGTAGATTTTGGGACACCTTTGTGACTATTTTTCGTATTTTTTAAAACAAATCGAAAATATGACAACAATCATGGCAGGGATTCATTCAAAAAAAAAATATTCTGATTTTATTCATTTTTAAACTTTTTCAAATTTCGAATAAATTAAATTTTAAATCGCGCAAAATTATATGTCACTTATACATTGCTCTTTGATTATTTTACATTTGATCAATTATAAATGATGTGTTTAGTTTAAAAACTTTTCTCAACATCCGAAATATGAAAAATCACTCAAAATTGTAATATTTAACTCGTACAACGTAGAAATGCCAAATTTGGACTTTTTTAAAATTGTCAAACAGATGAAAAAAACGTAAAATTACTTAACTTACCCCGTTACGACTACAGTGAAATCCATGATGTTCCATCCGTTACGTAGATAGGAACCTTTGTGCAATACAAAACCCAGCGCCAAGATTTTTAGCGCCGATTCAATAATAAATATTCCCAAAAAATACGGCTCTGTGAGTTCCTGTAAATTGATTAAAGTAATTTGTGAATTGTTGCTGTAAATTTTTCTAATTTACGTATCACTGTAAAAAATACAGTAAAATCAGAGATCTTTGACATTAATTGTACGCGATGATGTTGAAATAAAACTGCAAAATAAGTATGACAAGTATGATCCGGTGATTGTAAGCCCGGACTAGGTGCGGTACATCAAAAGCCCAACTTGACATAAATCTCACCAACAGAGCAGTTTTAAATTTTGGAAATAGACAGTTACTGCAAATCAACAATACATTTACTGGACTTTTCTCATAGTGTACGAAGATACTGCTGGTATCGGTCATAGTCAGAGTATCATTGTCGGCATGTATAGTAAACGTCAAATAAAACACGCTATAAAATGACCTGTTTTTGGTGACTAATCCCAAAACTTTGAAGTTTTTCAGAACAAGTTATTTTTATTTGTATTAATTCTGCGCGTATCAAAACTATGTTTTGTCGCGCAAGACTCATAGATGACGCAGTGACTCATGCTGAACAAAGACTTTTTCTTTACATTTTTTCCTGAAAATGGAGTGGAATAGATCACTCAGAGTGACTTGAAAAAATGACTATAAATATGTTTTTATCGAATGATTTAACACGTTTCGCAGAGGCGGGAAGATTTTAAATAATTCAAATCGATTGGAAATGGCATCATAAATGTTAAAACATGTTTGTTCTTTAAAATAAGTTGCTTATCTGATCAGAAAAAGTTCAGGTAAAATCGATTGATGGGGAAAACGTTATAGAACACGTACAATGCCCATTATACGACAAGCATAATTAGTTTATCTTAGAAGCATCTTATCAAAAAGTGACCTGGTGAAAATTTTCAAAAAAACAACGTGTGAGCCCGTTGTGAATCAGAATATATGTCTCAGTGCCAATTGGATATATATGCTGTTGGCGAACGTTCAAAATCACGATCCAAAAGTATAAAAATCAAGTTTCAGATCAAATTATTTGTGTTTGGTCAATTTTGTTACTAACAGGAACCGAATAATGACCGCTTATGTAGCAATAAGCTACAACAAAATGTATGACCAGAAAATGTAATCCAAGTGGAAAACATAACAAGCAGAATTGAACAGTTATAATAGTTTGCAGAGAGTCGTGCCTGCACTGGGTTATGTATGCTAATACCATTCACCAAACCTCAGGCATCAAGTTAAATTTATTTCCTTTAAATCCATGAAACTACGAGGGTGTTGTGAAAACAAGTCACTGGTAAACCATGACTGAGCAATACGATCGATCAGTCAAGTTTAACAAAGCATGCACTGCAAAATGACGTCAGTTCGACATGCGCAATCACGCGAATTCGCACTTTTATTTATTTTCAATTTAAATCCACGCTAAGCAAAGATGGGGGAAGTGCCTGGATGAAAGCCAATCAACAAATCACCGAGACAACAAATTAAAGCTAAAATATTTCCTGTGTGTCGTAAGGGGCGACTAAGAGAAAGCAAAGAAGTGCTCGATGGTTTTACCATCGCCCAGGGCGGGCACTGCACTCACTGTTCCTTTAACCCCATCAGCGCCATGTTCCGTTCCGTGAATAAAAAATTTTCTTGTCTCAGTGCAATTTGGCTTGTACAACAAGTCTTGGTAGCTTTTTGCTCTTTAAATGGCCAATAGTCATTTGCCTTGCAGGCACTTCTTGTAAAAGGTTTCTGGTAAAACTATCAAAGCCATGGTACATAAACCATCAATAAAAATTGAATCTTGTCTCAAAGAAATTTGAGCTTGTCTGGAAGTCTTGGTCGGTTTTTGTCTTGGTCTATTGCGACTCATTTGAATTGCAGACTTCCCTGAAGGAAGTGTGTTGGAAGTAAATTAGAAATCATGGTCATGAGCCAAACATGAAACACGTGTTATCGGAAGATCTTTTGGCCCATGTCCAACAGAATGTTTTCAGAAAAAGATTTTCCAAAACAAAGCTCCAAACTGTAATTTTGGGAATAGATCCGAAAACAAAAAATCATTGAAACCGTTATCATTCGAAAAAAATTCAACACTTGGAAAAAACTTCGTCATTGTATTATCACATTGATGGGATAGTTGGCCTGTAGGCGCTGCGGGGGTTTTTTTAAGAGTGAATTTCAATACAGAAAAAATCGAAATATTTTTTTAAAATTTCAGTAGCGTGCACAACCTAAAAATGAAACTTACCAATTTTTGTGTTCTTGGGGTTTTGTCGCCCTTTGGTAAATGACCTTCCAGAGCAAGTACTATACAGTTTGCTACGATTGTGAGTAAAATCATATACTCGAACGGAGTGTTGGAAAAATAAAATGAATTAAGGAATTTTAAGTTGTATTAGAGTAGATTTCAACCAAAAATTTTATTTGCCCAGGCATGGGGGCTTAACAAAAAGCGCGCTCCACCGATTTTTTTTTGATCGAGAAGATCACCATCATATGATTTTAACAAAACCTTAACAAATTAAAAAATATATTTTTTAAAACAACCAGTCCAGAATTGTAAGCTACTAAAACGTAAAAGTTCCTCATTAGGATATGAATTCTATAGAAGTAGGAATCAAATCAATCGCTAATCTAACTGATTGCGTATATGAAGCAAATTCATGATAAATTTAATGATAAAAGTTAACAAAATAAAGTTAGGCATAGAGTTATATCAGGTACTAAGGTAGTTGTCAATTGGGAATAATCGAAAAGCGATTCAATCATATACCGAAAAGTATTAAAAAACATTATACCATGCGGTCATGTTTCTATTTCAACGTGTTGAAATGTAGGATCAATTGTGTTTATCAACAAGCATCTGAGGCAACGCGTATAAAGGAGACTTGGGAATAAATGAATGAATGAATACTTTTATTCCAGACTAATAAAGCAAAGAGACGATAATAGTCTACCTTAGACCATAAATATATTTCCATGAAATACGAAGCAAAACCGATATCAGACGTCGCCAATTGAGATTTCTGATGGGTCCAGTTACCAACCAAATGGATCGGATGGCGGTTTATTGATTATTGGAAACTGGCAAGGTCGAGCAGGCATGCATGCAAGCAGATGGAACTAGTAGACCTATGCATAATTCATATTGAAAAATTGCCGAAACAGCGCGGCAGACAAACAGTTCTCGGATGAACGGGCGGGGTCGGGCTGGCCAGCTTCTATGAAATTGATCAAATATTGAAAAGTATTCATTTATGGCATATATTTTCCACATTAGAATTTGTATTTTGCCAAGTATGGATCACAGATGGATCGCGCCGAATAGGCGCGTTTTATTGCTGGCCCATAATTGAGAAAAACGCTTCTCCATTTATATAGTCAATGTGCTATCATTAAAAGAACTATAAAATTAAGCCGGATTATGCTAATGTAGCATTTTTAATTGCAAGCGGCATCAATTCCAATACACCTGGCTTGCATAATTATACATGTGACGTAAATTCGCGAAATGCCTAGCAACCGTATCTATGGGAACCGTTCCTAAGCTGCGAATGAGCTTTTTCTATTTAAAGGAAATGCGAAATTAAACCTTGGTTCTATTTTTGGAGCAAAGCGGAAATTTAAAATGAATTGGAAATGGAGGTTTCTAGAGCCCCGTCGGAAATAATGGGCGGTATACGGTTAAAAAAACACAACCAAAATACCCAATATTTTTTGGAAGCTTTCAAGATTTTGATATATGAACATGTTTTGTAGAATTTATAACTGGTGATGAAAAATAATTTTGCGCGGTTTGCTATCTCCCCTCACGTGTGAACGTTTCGCCATTCTTGATTATACATTCAATTCATTAAGAAATAAGAGTTATATACTCAAAATTATTGGCTGCGGGAAATGCCAATTACGGTAACTGCAAGTTGCGAGTGACAACTTCAAAATGAGGTTTTCAGGTCAATAAGCATAAATTACGAAGGTGGCGATGAAGAGTGGTACTTGCAAGCGATTTATTTCGCAATTCAGCTAGGACACAAAAGCATAAATTTTTGCTAATTAGGGACGGGAAAATTTCAACAGAAATCGGGGCGTAACGAAATAATTTGGCATATTAATAGCATTAGTAGGTTAATTTTTGATACCGCCAACCCTATCAGAAATATTATATTGTCAAGTGTGAGCCACAGGCGAACCTCGCCTTATTGGCGATACATCAGTGACTTATACTCGGCAAAACATTGAATTCTAAGAATTGCGATTGAGAAAATACAAGATTCACGCCTTAATAATTTGATTTTAGCAGGATGTACGACTGTATCCCACTCCAGTTCTATCGAGTTAGGAGTCAGTGGAATACGCGCAAAACATCTTTTTCAAAATAACCCCATGTGTTTCATAATTTAGTCGCCAACGTCACACTTAATCAGATTTACAAGACAGATGTGACTCGGAAATCAATGACGGAAACACAAATCAAAAAGGGTGGGTGTTGAAGGGGATGAAGAATATCGAATATTTTACTAATTCGTACAATTCTAAAAGAAAAATTTTAATTATAGATTATCAAATACATAATAATTTACTCGTGTTGGTGATGAAATACAATCCAAGCAATCAATTCCATGGTTTTTCATTTGTTGGACACGAGTCGCTGATGGACAGCCCTGATAAGGCCCGTGTATTTGACAAAACATTATAAAAAAGACGAGTTGTTATCGGAATTTGAACACATGAACCATTAGATACTTGACAACAAATATTTTTTAAAAAGGAAAGAAGAAAAGGAAAAAAACATTTTATTATTTTGAAAAGGATATGGCCACTCGATGATTCGTTTCGCTAGCATCCGGATAAAGTTGTCTTTATTGAATATAAATAAAGATCTGTTTGCTGTAATGCAACTCTGCTGTTTTGGAACTGGATTGTAATACGACATTGTCCGTGCTTGTTGAGCCAAGGTCATCTTGTAGGGTCCTCCTGCTCCTCGACCTCCAGGCCCCTTTCCTCCACCACCATGGGGCCCGCCACCGGGTCGTCTTTTTGATGCATATTCTTCAGCGAAACGAGCCATTCTGTAAAGAAAAGTAAATGATTAGTTAAACAAATCGGATGATTATTTAGGTTGTTGTCAATAAAATTTCATAATTTCATGAAAAGCTCTTTTTGGGCGACCGAAAGGTTGTATCAAAAATGCTCACAAAGTTAGAAAACAACAAAAAGCGTTTTTATAGATTTTGGAAGAAAGGCTTCATTATAGAATAAAATTAATATATACATATCATGGATACTATCTGCCCGACCTGAACAAGGGTAAAATTAAATGACTTAAATCAACAAGTTGTTTGTACGACACGAGCAGGAAATACATACTCGTACATCTACTGATTGAATCTGGGCGACCAAACGTGAAAATACACGAATAGGGGAACTTTAAAATATGACAGAGTGCTCTTTAAGTACAAACAAGAATTAACCCGATGAGCATATTAGAGTTCGAATTCAGTAAAACAAAAAACTATGTGTTACATTATACAAAATACCGGTAACAAAAAATGTCTCAAATTCTTTAAGGAGTTCATGAAAAGTGTACAAAAACAAGCGACCAACTACTATACCATAATGCAGTGTGGTTATAAGTATACTGCTTCACATTTAAGGACGACTAGTTGGCAAAAATTGAATTCAACTTTACTATTTATTATGTAGCGAAATCATGATTAATGTCAATTTTAACTGATTTTACAAGTTCTGACATAAAGTAGGTTGCCCTTCGAAATTCGCCATATAAGTAGAATATCGTTTCAAAACTTCAAATAAGCGAAATTGTTATTATTTTGCTGCAAAGACGTGATTTATGTCAAACATTACCACGAAAAACATATATCATGATTTTGGTGAAACATAAATCAATTTAGAAATAATAAAAACTAAATTGTTTTTAATCAGAATATTTGGCCATTTTGAAAAAGTATATTCACGGAATATGAGCCATTTCGGTCAACCAATCAGGCAAACGCAATCGATTTGAAAAAAGTGTGCTTCTGCTCTATGAAACGAATATAGCACACGCGTAATAATACACCTGTTACTATCAATAATCACTTCATTCGTTATGAATTAAGATCATTCGCGTACATCATGTATTTTAATGACAAAAAATATAGGTGATCTGGTAGATATATCAACCATTTTAAAACATTCGATTTCTGTGTGACAAACTGTGTAACCAACGGTAACAGAGATATTTAAGTAAAAAAGATGGCTATTCATAGAATCCATACACAAATTTATTTATATTCATTCCTATTTATTCACTCCACTAATTACTACGAAATTATGTATTAAAATTCATATGTTATTGAAATTATTAACGAATGATGATGGAATTACATTGAAAATGCCTTTCCACGGAATTTGTACCCAAATTTATCTATATACACAAGGGGGATGAAAAAGGAATGCGGATTTAAATATATTCACACTTCGCTAAACACTATGGAAGTATGTTTCAAAAATTCAGATGTTCGAAATAATTTCTCTTTTAGTTTATTTGAGCTATTATGCAGCAATGGTTGTTGTCAAATTTTTCAACGACGAATATCTTTACAACAAATTTTACTACAAATAAATAAAATTACAATATTCGAAATTCGGTATGCCATACTTGATAGATTTATGTTTCAGTATTTATGATAACGAAATCACAGCTTTTTGGGCATTATTTTCTTAATTGTGCAAAAATATCATGATTTATGTCAAATATTACAACGTAAAATTTTAGCATTTGTCATGATTTTACTGCAAAAAAAGGCGATATAGAATATTTTTTGGACACAAAAGTATTTTAGAATACCCGGATAGATGGATCGCGTAGACAAGACTCGGTCCATCTGTGATTTGGAACGAGTTTTTGTCATTGTGATGAAACTCGCATCTCTTAAATTTTGTTATTTTATTTCCTCCGGGTACATGTAGTTTATACTAATAACTGCTACCAAGAAATCGCTTACGTTCCGCATGAGTGCGCATAAACGTAAACAAAACAACAACAATGGGTCCAGACAGATGGACCATGCTGCGGTGGTGTGATAGAAAATAACTGACAAAAAAAATGCATTCACAGAAATCAGTGCTAATGAACAAATGAAAAAGTAAAAGATTGAAAAAGGTTTAGTGAAAATAGCGGATAACAATTCTTTATTGTTCCAATTGGAGCACATTTACATTGGAGGCAGAAAATAATAATTGCATTTCATCCTAAATCCATGTAGTGAAAACCTAAATCTCCCTGAAAATTATACTAAACAAGTACATCCTTTCACAGGTCTTTGGTCACGACTAGTTTATCGAATATCTCAGTGTTTGCCATTTACAAGTTTTAAAACTTACTGCGGTACCTGTAATAAGCTGGGACCCACATTATTTTCTAGCCATTTGCAAGCTCCATGCGATCCAGCATTTCCGAATTTCATCGTTGCCTTAGGACCATCTTAAGTTACAAATTATAATAAAGTTGTCTATCTCCTGTCGTTTTGTTTACAATTGTGAATTGCATAATCTTCACGCCCCAGTGGTCACTAATTAGTCAAAAGATGGCACACACGAAATTAGGTTTTGCAAAAGTATTGCGAGCAAGACCGCATGGTTCGATGCTCTATCGTTAACGTCACCCAGCGCGCCCTTTAGCAAATTATTTCGCGGGTGGCTGAAACGCACAACAGATAAACGTTAGTTGTTGTTCGGTATTCTCAAGAAAAAGATGGTTCAATCTTTAATGTTGTCACTACCAAACATGTTTCATCAGGTGGACTATTCAAAATACCTAAAATCTAATTGCCTAGTTATTGCTTTAGCAAAAAACGAAAGTGCGATAGGAAAGCCATTGACAACATTTTTCGATTTTACAATTTGACTTCGAACAATGGAACTGCAATGCAAATAACGGTCAATTCAGGTTTGTACGGAAGAAAAGTAAAGGGTCTCATAAAATGAAGAAATATGGCGACGGTCAAAAGCCGCGTCAGGGACAAAATCAAATAAAGTATCCGGTGCCGAATGTCCACCCTAAACACATTATCGCTCTGTAAGGAAGATGATCTAAGCTTCACAAGATATTCTTACAAACGAAGTACACATATACATACTTAAATGCCACATAATATACTTAAAGCCTAATACATCATCAATTAAAGTGAAGTTGAAGTATGTGCACATGAATAGGATTGATAAATGATCATGTTTTATCATGACACAAGCATTAGATCAATATAAATCATTGCACGATTGAGACGAACTTATTGCACAAGATCATAGAAATAATGAGTAACAATATGGTTAT
Organism: Styela plicata; assembly: GCA_963675895.2. NCBI lineage: Eukaryota > Metazoa > Chordata > Ascidiacea > Stolidobranchia > Styelidae > Styela > Styela plicata. The sequence continues at coordinate 11,206,348 of OZ023143.1, read as the reverse complement.
AGAAATATATGTAAAACGAAAAATGAATTTTGCCTTGGGGGCGAGGGTTCCAAACTCAATAAGTGAACTAATCTTATGCCGCAAATCATCATTTTTATTTTGCAAATATTTTTGTGATTGAGACACAAACTACAACATGAATTAACGAAGTTGCATGATTCTACAATCAGGTTAACCTGACGTAAGTGTCGGGTATAATTGAGTTTTCACATTCGCTCATCGGAGTGAATCAACCTGAGCGACAAACAGAGTTAGTGACCGTGTTGACCGGGAAGTAATTATATCAATATCATTGTTGTAAAATTTGTATGAAGTATTTCTTAGTAGTATGTTTATCATTCATAAATTTGCTACGTTAACGTACAAAAATGCTTCTAATCGCTGTTTTTTAAACAATTTTTGTATATAATCCATCACACCAATTGATTTGACAGGTAGGTCAACTCCAGGAATGTGTTGAATTCTTTGAAAACATATCGCTCAATAGAAGGTCTTGCATTATAGTTTAATCAAACCCTCAAATTTTGAAAATTTAAAATTATATTCCCATTTTAAAATTTCTACAAAAATTTTGTTACTTGGACCACGCAATGGCGGTACGATTACCAGTTACAAGAGTTGGCCAAAACCGAATATTATTATCTCTTCTCGATGGCTCAATCGGCGAGGTGCGTCCGTCTTGTTCAACAGACCTTGGTTTGATGCTTCACCATTTCACCACCGAGTGCGCTTTCGGCAAGACACTTCACAGGTAGATGTCCCCCCACCCACCCGTAGGTTCACGGACAGGCCGTGGCAAATAACTAATATTATTTGATTATCGAAGTCAACAATTTGTTTTTTCGATTCGTATCTAGAGTATTAAATTAAATACCGGTAAATTGTAATCGTTCATTTTTGCTTGGTGGAAATATATAAATTTTCGATCGATTTTAAAAGCTTTGGAAAGACCGAAAAAAATATCGCGAATCACGGAGCAAATATGTCAGACAGCCCCACCAGTAGGTTATAATTTACTCATTATATTGTTTCGAATCTGACACACATCGTAAGCCTCATATTGCATACTTGTTACTTCACCAAAAATTAATAATAAAACGCCAAATTAATGAATATAATTTATTCCAAAATTCTGCTTTTTGCCAATACATTACAAAACATAGTTGGGTGCTTAAAGAACGATTTTTTTTCATTTGGATTATATCAAAAAATATTCGGAATTAAATAAAGGATTTTCAATCACATCACCAAAATCAATTTAACTAACTATCTGCCAAAGAGGTTGACCCGAGTGTTGCTCTCACGAAACTGTCAGAAATTGATATATTTAGTCGCAAAATAAACTGGTGTTTAAAAAAACTCGGTTTGATTTGTCATTCATCGTATCAAGCGGTTCGATTTCTGAGTAATCAGACTCAAAATAAGCTGGGGTGTACATGTACATATTTGTCATTTTGTCTATACTGGTATATACCAAGCAGTGAAGCTCTTATTGTTCTAAATCCAACGTAAACTAGATAGAATGTTGTTTCACATTACGTCTAAACAAAATTGCTCATATAAGACCATATTTTGCCTATTTTGTAGTCACGAGTTATTCCAGATTGTACGACGTAAAATTGGCATATATAATGATTTCACTGCAAAAAGAAACAAATTTAACATTAATCTAGAAAAAATTTCTATCGGAATACTAGATTCTACTTGGCTATTTGCATAAGGACATCCGTACAACTTTAAGTTTATAATATAGATTTTTCTCATTCATGATTTGTTGACCGTGAGACGCGGTTCATCATTGGCTCACGTTCTACAAAGTAATAATTTCTTGAATGGGACAATATGAAGGAAGCTCTCAAGATAATACATTGGACACGAGGCTATCAGATATGGTTTCCCCAGATCCTAATGTTCCCTCGACAATTTAGAAAGTAATAAAACAAAGCTCTGGTCGTCGAAGAACTTCAGCCCTTTATGCGTGTTGAAGCTTTATCCAAATTAGCAAATTAGGTAAAAAAAATACTGTCTAAAATCGTATTGAAAATCGTACACATTTCTAGCATTAAATACATTCTATTCACAATCAAAATCCCACCTTTGTATCCATATTTGAGGGTTAGTAATATACGCAGGATCAAAAGCAACCATTGTTTCATCGGTGTGCATATCTTGAAAAAAGTTTCATCTATTGCAAAATATGTCCAATTTTCACTTTTGAAACTCAAATAAAAAATTTCTCGTCTGTACAAATAACGCCTGGTACAACCTCAATTTAGATTCGTCCACTTTGCAGTAAATAAGCCTTATCATGACTACATATTGGTATCATGTTTCGTTTGTCTTTAAAACACAGTAAACACTAATATACAAATTCAAATTTTGAGGAAATACAACGTAAATCGTGCATAACAATTCCCAAAACAAAAGTTAGAAAAAAAAAATCAATTTCGTAACCAGTTGTGTTGTGTATAACTTAACTTGGTATTTCACGATGATCTTTAAAGTTCAGTTATAAATTTACGTTATTTGCTTCGCTTTAGTAATTTCTTTAATAAGCATTCTATTAATGACCGAGCTGGGTCAGTGTGGTCAGGTTACTACACTTGGCACAGTAGATGCCATAAAAGCCTGTCTTATGGCAGTCCTGCCAATTTACTGAATCATGGACTTAGTGAGGTTTAACGTTTCGTGGCTTGTTACGAAGTTGGTATTCTACCGAGTTTTACTCGCTTTTCCTCAAGCTACGCCTGTCAAAACATGTTGTTTCGTGTTTTCTTGACTTGCATCTTCGAACTAGACCTGCCAAGTGACAGGCAGAAATGTTTAACTTTTTTGTCCCAACATTACTCTGAATGTATTGAACAGCTTCGTTTCGCTTAGTTTTATTAATCTAATTACAAATTTTATTTAATCAAGAATAAGTCACGGATGAATCGCGCCTTGGCAGAGCGATCTACCTGTGACTAATCCTTGACAAAATATTCCTCGACAAAAACCTTTAGACCAGGCTTACTATTACCGATTTACTATATCAGTAAATATGGGTCTTTATTTAATTGTCTGATTCCAAATCTATCCAACCACAGCAGACATGCATAAATTTGATAAATAATTTTTGATTGATTATGTGTGGTGAGTTGACGTATTACGCACATGCACTGCGTATTGCGTCATGACGTCATAAATGTGGTGGAAATTAGTGCGTGATCGTGATAGAGTTTGGATCTATTGAAAACAATCTCTTGTTTGCAGTTCACAATACTTATCTTACAAGGAACACGTTTTATGGTACATCATTTGGACTTGTGCAAAAACAACTGCGTTCAAATATTTTGCCTTGGCCTGTCAGTTTGGGGTTACACCCAAAAACATCTAAAATCCTACTTTTGCAATGGCTGTGCCTTGCTCATGGGGTAATTCCATATTTCGGTATAATTCCTTTCAAACCAACTTATTTGTTCGAATTTCGAAGAAATGGCTGTAAATAAATAACTTAAAATGAAGTTTTTTCACACAAGGTTAACTTTTAAAGTGTGTTATTGAAATAGTGAAAAAAAAAATCACAGATTTACTGCCCAAAATGACGCCTTAAAATAAATTCAACTGGCACATTTTTGTCAAGGCACAAGGATGGGTCACTGATGGGCCGCGTCGATGAGACGCGGTCCCTCTGTGGCGCAAGCTTGACAAGATAATATTTCTGATTGGTATATGGGTAAGAGCTCGCGTCCTCCATGTAAGTAACTTTTATAAGAAAATGCCTCCGCAAGAGGCAAAATATGGTACATAATACAAAAATAATTGAATACGCGCTTTCATTGCAGAACGAAAGCACATTTATTTGTTTAAAACCAGCACCCCTTATTCAAAATTACATTAGTATGGAACTAGCAGATGTTCAAATCATTTGTTACGGAAAGGAAATGCATAATTTGCATTTAACATCCTGATGTGACTATGTATGGAACCAAAAATAGCGAATTCAGCCACATAATTTCAATTTAACTTTCATAATTCTTGATTTCAGATTCCGAACGAGATTTGGAAATAATTAGGAAAATTGTGTGAATGTTGACATTGAAAAGAATTTCACATTGAAAACGAAGGGAATGGTATTTCGCTTATATTCTAGTTTCGTAACTTGAGCTCTCTGCACTGGACCGCTATCTATTATAAACAATCCCATAAAAATGCAAAAAAATTACCCAGAAATCTGTTAAATAGAATGATCATGGGTGGCCGGTATTAGACAAGAAATCCTATTGGTATAACGGCCAAGGTTTAGGGTTAATTATAGATTTTAGTCCACGTGAAACTCAGCACTATGATTGAACGCAGATGCGTAAGAGTATAAAATTTAAAACGTCGTATTATTGTTTCGATGCAGGTATTTCGGAAGGAAAGTATTCCAAAGTAATGAGAAAGTAGCACGTTGTATATATATATATATGTCGGTTATTGAAATTTCGGCGACTTTACAAAAAGATTGATTATTTCGTATGTGCTGAATATACCACTATTCTAAAAATATAAATATTAATTAGATCTGTCGAAACGATGGAAATTCAAATTACAGCCAAGTTGAAAGTAAAAGGGATTTATACCTTATAACCTACGATCATATTAATCACAATCAGACATTTTATTGCATTTTGTCAATCACGAGGCACGGATGAACCGCGTCTCACTGACAATATTAGAGTAAAAGGGGCTGAATAGCAATAATAAAAGATGTTGGATGAAATCACTGGCGCTAGGCTTTATAAGAAAATTAATTTTGTTAATTATGCGTCACTGATAGACCGCGTCTGTTCGACGCGACCCATCAGTGTCACCATCATCATGCTTAACAAAAGATGATTTATGAAAATTATTGCCTATTAGAATAGAATGCGCGATTCATCTTTAGTCGATATGAGCCCATATCTACCTGTGTCATTCAAAAACAAAAACATATAATTCGTTCCTAATTAGCAAACTAAGATTGATTTTCTGTCTCTCGCATACATGTAAAACGAATTTGGCACATACATCCTTTGAACCATACATCTTTTCTATATTGGCAGTTAGATGCCAATTTATATTGATTGCTGAATATCAAAGTATGGTTGCTATTGGAATTGCCACTCCCACTTTGTATTGTTTCAATTTGAATACGGGGACTTCATTCTGAATATGGCGAGTATTCTGAATTCTCTAATCTGAAAGTTCGATATTTTTAGAAAAAAAAATAATCGTTACCACTGAATTTCATTCGACCTAAAGATACCATCACAGAATTCGTCGCCTATAATATGAGCGAACTAGCATTTTCGAATACGCGATCTTCGGATAATTCTATTTTGCATAATGCTTCGTATTTAATCCGATATTCGACTTGAAAGCATAGCTTAACCAACATTGAAATTAATGTTGAAATTATTGTCATAAATAATGAAATTCAAATAAAATAACATTAATAATAAAATTATATTCTCGGCTACGACACAACACAAGTCAAGGGAATTTCATCTGATAATTAATAATCGCATAATATATCCAAATCATAGCTTTACTGTCTGAAACATGGCACAGTCACTTATCTAGTTACCGTCCCAAGACATGGGATTAAGAATTTACCTAACTAGGAACCAGTGTGTATGATAGATATCATGAAAAATATTACCCCCGTGTGAGGATACTTCCTTGAAAACTATCGGATATCCACCAAATAGTGTGACATACACTTCCCGCTTTGAGCAATTTAAATACTTTCGACCAATATTCTTAAATTCACCATAATAATGAACCGAATATATATATATATGTAATTAAAAAATTACTTTTCGCGGATTAATGCCTATTTATTTAGACAAAATTATTTTCCTTATTACTTGAATTTTACTACGGGGCAATTTTCGTACATTATATTTCATACAAAAAAAATGTCAGATTATAGTATTTCGTTAAGCAATAGCAACGACCCATCTGTGATTCATGCTTGATGAAATGAAATTTCTCATAAGCAGAACCGTTAATTATTTACCGATAGCTACCTCGTCTAAAGATGATCTTTCTAAATCGGATTTCCATGATCGCGACGTTTGAAGAGACAAGATAATAAACAAAAATATAGTCAGCAGCTGTACGGTTAAAACATACACCACTAAAAATATCTACAATTTTGTTCAACATGTGACACTTCAGGGGCGCATGTAACTTATTCTAAAATAACCATATTATCGAATTTGACTCTGAAACCGACATAGAACTGCAGATCTTGGCACATATAGATTTTTTATATACAGATTTTCAATAATCTTCAAATTCGAAACTTTCCGTTCCTATAATCTATATTAGGGAACTGTACGATTGGGTATTAGGACAGGATCACTGATAGATTGCACCATTCGAACTCTATGTAAATCCTTTTTGACAAACGAAACCAACAGTACCAAGTATCACAAAAATACGCCGAAGCGAAATTACCTTTATTGGACTATAAAAATGATTCCTTGGAATATATGTACATACCTTATTGGATGTCACCTGCCGTTTCCAGCGCCGTTTGAATCCAATTATGATGTATGTGTGTGGTGCGTATCACTCCAAAATATTCGAGTGCTTTTCTATGATATATTCCAGAGGAGCATGCTGATGGGCAGCCAGCTTCCTCAAAAAGCTTCAAGCGCCCGAAAAGCCTTGGGCCGATACTACAGTTTATAGCAATTTGATTCCCAATACATATGGATTATATACACAATAATAAATGTCCCTTTCAATGGAAAAATCCGAATAAATATTGGTTTACAACCTTCAAAATTATTCCTTGTGTGCAAACTTGACGTTCTAGTGGTGTTTTGTAAAAGGTAAGAAAAAAGATAAAATAAACATCTTGAGACTATATCAATACTAAACCAAAATAGCAACATCGTATGTTTTGACAGACATGATTCACTGACGGATCGCGCCACCGAGGCGCGGTCTATCTGTGATCCACGCTTGACAAAATATACTTTTTATCAAGTGTAAAAACCCATTTTTCACGGAAGAAATTTTATAACAAAGTCACACAGCCTGCATAAGTAATCTGGTTACATTTTTGTTTGTTTTTGAAATAAAAGACTTGAGACTAACTGTTGTGGCGGAGGTTCAGATCATTAAAAGTGGAAAGTTTACTTTCACATGAAAATAAATACGAAGGAGAGTGAAATATACACTCCTCATGTTTCTTAAAATAGTAAACAAATTAGTAAACAAATGTGATCCATGAACCTAGTTCTGATAAATTTGGGTTTAGATTTATCACTTTTTCATTGAAAATTCGAATACATTTAGTCATTTGGAAGTACGTTCGATTCTGGCGACTCGAAGGAGAACCATACTTAGCAAAAAATGCTTCAACAAAAAAAAATTTGCCTGAGCGAATAAATTCAGCGGCGTGATAGATTGCGTCATCGAGACGCGATCCATATTTGTCCTATTAACTGCAAAATAGATTTTAAATGTGTGGTACAATATGCGCTCCATTTCTTTTAATATCCATATTCCATTAATGAGTATCTGATTGACTGAATGATTCTTAATTTAAAACAATAAAATTTTTCTGTTTGGTAATCGACTACTCAGCGCAGAAAGACAGATAGGGACGTGATACTATAAAAAAATAAAAATTACAACAGTAAATACTTGTAGTGTGCATGAGAGATTTCATATCTAAATTCGAGTATTTCAAATACACACCCATTCTAAGTCAGAAAATTATGTCCACGCATGTATTGTTAAGTATGGGTCACTGATGGATCGTGCTTACAAGGTCAAGTATGGCACGAGTTTGACAAACCTTGACAAACCTTGACAACTCACTAAACAAAATCCATAAGAACGAATTCTAGCATTGACACCACAAATATAATTAAAACCATTTTCTAAAATATCTGGCAACATAAATTCTGAAAAAGCTGCGCATACAAAAATTTCTCGCAGGCTGAAAGCGTACATCTCTTTTTCCATTGAACGAGTAATCGGGCGAACCCCTTTCGACTAATTCCCTCACACTGGATACCTATAGTATGCAAAGAAGAGTAAGTACATCTCTCCTATAATTTCGTCGTTAGTTTCGCGTCCCATTCCGTTTTGCTACTAAAATATTGATGAGGGGATATATAAAAAAGACAGGATGTATTAACCCCTTGTCAGACGACAGAATGGTCTCATGAATAGTTAATTAGACTCAAGAACCATTATGACGGCGTCCACAGGTCAGATGGAGCTATCTTTTTCCCCACTTTTTTTCTTTCTATGCTCAATGTGCTACAGTGCATACTTGGATGTCACTGAATAGGAAAAACACGCCGGTAGCAAATAACTGTGCTCGTCCGTGTATAGCACTATACACATTATAGTTATTTAGTAGTATAGTTTCTTGCATTGCATTGCATTACACATGGCTCTGCCACTTACAAAAATTAACAAATCAGTACATTCAGAGAGATTCACAGTCTGGCTTCACACTCAAACAAATTTTGTCTCTGTTACGTTACGTCTGTACGGAGATTTGTTCAAACGAGCATATTACAGAAATAAAACTGAAAGTATTGAAAGCATGAAGCAAGACTCTGAATATCTCTTTGCTTGGTCATTGTTAATCTTGATACTGTGCAGATGATGGATAGGTATTTAGTCCTCGTTACAGAGACCAATTTCATACATTGAGCTAATCCTGAAATTCTAGCTACGAAGTTCCCTATAATAAAGCGACATATTGCGCAGACAAATCATGATAATTCAATTCGTAATATTCAGTAATAATCATGATATTGCTGCACCGCTGTTGTATAGATGATACTAATGTTACATATCCTAGTCACTTTTTATTATCTGATTACGGCTACACTTCTAGGTACAAATCATCCATGCATCACGTTGGTAAATTTGTAATTCTTTAAATTCATACATAAGTCGTGATGCACATTTAAATTGTAATGTTGGACATAAATTTAAAAATAAACGCTATAGAATTGGTAAGATGTACCGGTACTGAAAACTGAGAAGTATACAATTTCGATAGCTTCATTGAACTGAAATTCTGTGTACCGCTGTCACAAGTCAGAAATTTAGTTTGCGAAGTATGAGCCAGAGATTGTTCGCGCTCGACGGCGCAATCCATCAGTGGCTCATACTTGACAAACGATATGTAAGCAATTTTTTGCTGTTTCGGGTGCACAATACAAATTAAATTTAAGATTTATTCGTTGCGTGTCGGCCAGAACAAGGCTATTTTCTTGTCGGCAATGTGCAACAAGAAAATAAATGTACCGGCCAGAGTATTGATTTGCGTGAAAAGACAATGCCTACATATGTTATCAAAATTTCAAACAGGTAACTAGACGAGCGTGTTCTGAAGTTCGTGACTATACTGTGTTTGCAGATTTCTTATGCTAACTCAGTACTAGAAGACGACAAAAGTTTATGCGATATTGAAACGTTTTAGTGGAAATTACAGCATATTACTTGATGTTTTTCTTCGCTATTAGAAGATATAATGTTGAGAATGGTACAAAGAGTGTATTGAAAGTTACTGTATAATAAATGTACTCAATGAAATTCGTTTTTTTACCGGAAAAATTATGAGTAAAAAAAATTACAAATAATTTGGGGGTCACGAATGTAAAATTTTATGCTGCGGAAGTAGTGGTTGATTCATAAAAGTGCCGGAAGCGTAACCTATCTCTGATTTATTTATTTATTTTTTAATCTTGCGCCCAGGTTCAAAACTTCAGGTTATATTGATTCATCTATTTAATGGGCTGAATTGGTACCCTGATGTCCTCAAGCTCGCGTTTCTGAATATTTGCAACAGATGCATCACATATGGCGGCACGATTCAACAATGAGAAAAATGAAAAAAAAAATGATTTGACAATATTATTTAAAAACAATGGGATGCTACTAAGCTAGGTACATGACAGTTAAGTTAAGCCATCCGTTCAGCTAAAATCAGTGATTTTTTTTTTGTTAAACATGATTCATCGCGGTTTCGTGCTTAACAAAACATGTACGCGCATGTATTTTACATAAAAGCTTGCAAATAATATAAAGAATTCAGCTAAAATCTGATATCACAAAACTAGTCAGAGAATGATAGGAAGTGCATTGGTATTACAACACCGAATTATTTTACTTATATTTCAGATAACTTGTATTGAATTAAACAGCTTAGTGAATTTGCAATGAACCAAACATTCATCCAATTATTTTGTTTTTGCAAATATTTTACAAAAAATGAACTAACAATTAGATTTCTGGTGGTCCACGCCACAGTACCGCACACATTGACAATAACTGTTATCGCCTCATTGTAAATAAGTATCCGAATATTTGCACGTTAATAAACGAATCAAAAACCGGACGAGAAAAAGTATTGCTTAGGTACTTGTTTTAATATATCCATTTTTCAAAACGAGTGAAATGTAGAAGACAGTTTTCAGAAGATGTCAAACACTGATGTAACGAAATCGCAATATAGCATAAAATATATCAAAAATACATGTATGTAACTTTTCACCATAATACTTGCCGTTTGTTACTTACTTCCAAGTACCTGTTCATGCTAGGTGGATTCGGCATAGTTAACTATCCGAATCCTAAACTTCAGTTTCATAGAAATCGATTCTAAAGCCGCAATATTTAGAGATGCAATAACATCACTCTTACTTTATTAAACATTTCTCGTATATCGCTATAAATAAATCTCAGATTTTTCATTTCGCACTATTTTTCTTATGTTAAATATTTCTGTGGCTGACCTGACTCTTTCCCCCTCCTATTCATATGCACAATTATATATTTTAAGACAACGTTTTACTATGCTAACAGGAATTTAGGAATGGAATTCTGAATTCGATTTAAGTAACCAAAAATGATTCTGAATTGCTCATCCCTAGTTCTCAAATCCAATAAAAAAAAAACCTTCCTTAGTATGTTGAATACTTCTACCATGGTTTAATGACTCAAAGTGTTCACTGATTTCTGGAATGTTCCAAGAATTTCCTTGAGATGCCAGCTATTTCGAACGTTGAGCATAGGCCACAGATGGATCGGGCCAACAAGGCGCGGTCCATCTGTGGATCATGTCCAACGAAAAAAAAATCGATCGGTTTAGGGAGTAAGTAAAATGGCTATTCTCAACAACGTAAACATGACGTGTAAATTCCATTATAATTCATCTGACAGTGTTGGAAAGACTAAATGGCATTGACATATTCAAAAACATGTTGAACCTTTTCAAAATGTCATTACCAATACAATTACGCTACCAGAACCAAACAATAATACTGATGTCTCTTGAATAGCTATTATCCGTTGACGAGTTGCCAGATTTTACTATCAATTTAACATTTTATATTGACTACAAACGTGTTACTTAATCGTCTTTTTTAAAAAAAAGGGTGCACTGATACACATTCCATGACGCCTGAACAGGGTTTAAAGAAGCACACATAGGAAATTAACTAATATTAGAGCGACCAAAATGGCAAAAAGCTACCGCACCTAAAATGTAAAACCAACAACTTTACTCTGAACGGGCTACAAATTTAAAATGATATCGTACGTCTTAATAAAATCATACAATTAGTCTGACGGTGTTCTGCAATATTAAACATATCGTATTATTAATGCGATCAAATATTTAATAAAAATATGTAAATGCATAAATGAAAACAAATTTAATTTGATGATTCATGTAATTAATATTACGAAGTAGTCGTATGCCATTCAGAAATGTGTTACAGCAAAATGTTATATCAAATAGAAGATTGCGCTATCGAAGTGTGGCATGCATTGAGTTATACATCTAGGTCTAAATCTTTTAAATTTCGGAATAGAATACAATTATGTTTCAATGTCGAATAATGGGCTTGTGATAGCAAAGTTTTTTCCAACTTTCCGAGATGACAGAAACCACCAAAGAATTAAGATATAAAAAAAAGTTCTTGAGGCGCGGGACGTTAAACAGTTTATACCAGTCTTCTCCTTAAACAGCACGACGTTTTCCGTCAGAAATATTGTTTGCACACATGTTTTTCTTAAGCTTGAGCCAACGATGGATCGCATCGACGAGACACGGTTCGTCTGTGTCTCATGCTTGGCAAAATAAAATTTCTTGATAGAATTGGCTCATTGACATTCCTCAATTTCTATGATAAAAGGAGAGTATATTGGTGGCCAACGATTTTATTCGGCGAACAAGGTGGAATCACGGAATAATGGACAGCGCGGTAATATATTTATTTATTTTTTTGTTGTAATTTGCTATGAGCAAGGCTGCAAACAGCATTTGAATGGGAGCTAAAATGACGACATCACGCTTCGTCTATGACACAAGCATTGGAGAGCATAAGCACATATCAGGTTTCCCACAGAATAATATTAAATTGATTCGAATAATTTATTCAAATTCGCGAATCACGAATTGAATTCTAGACATCCCTGCGCAAAAGTAAAAAAAAAATAAATGTTAAAATCCCTTTTTTCGCAGATACTGATTTCATTTGGAGAAAAAACATTGAGATTCTCGTTAAATTTGCATTCACTTTATAATGACGAATATCTTCCCGCCATTATTCCAAAATAAAACTCTAAAATCTATTTTTGATACACATTGATTATTTTATTTCCAAATATATTCGAGTGTAGGATTGGCTATCATATATCGGAAAAATAAAACCCTCAGCGGCACGATTTATGTAAGTTTTTTTAATTATTACACACAAAGTGCACATCGTCAGCAAGAGCATTCCGTGTCGGAAATATTGAAACCATTTGCAACCAATGGCAATACATAAACAAACATATTGATAAATAAACAAACAATGATCCATCAAACGTACTAGCCGTAATATCGATTGCAAGAGGAAATTGAGAAAAGAACATGCGACACCTGCAACATGCGCCGAGTGCGCGCGGATCGATATGGCAAGACGCTCGTACGGCGCCAATTTAGTTAGAGTGATTAAAAGACGCCGCATTTGCTATTTATTCAGTGCAAACTCATTGTAAATGCAAATACGTACAGAATTTCAAAATGTAGTAATAGAGGAAAGAGGTACTGGAACGGCCATTATTGGTCAATAATAGGGCGCCACACGAGCATGAAAAATTAATGAGACGTAATATAACGTATGTTTTTCTCTATTAGTCCAGATGGTCAGTGTCAATGGTTTTCCTATATAACGCAATTACGATACATAAAGCATGGTCGCTGCCTGAAACGCGCTGGTTCCGCGTTTCTGCCACGGGCAGTGCTAGATATAACGCAATCTATATACAAACAGATAATACAACAAGCAACTAGTCTATTAGCTGTATTTACATACTTGAAACTAATTTAATGCCTTTCAAGTCTACGGATTAAGTTTTAAATTCGATATGGCACTTTTAAACGGCTTATAAAGTTCAACTGCCTAGATTAAGGAAATTAGCCAATTAGGAAGTATAAACAATACTTCATGGAATATCACAAAAATTTGGATTAAAGTAAATGAATGGATAATTATTATGTTATTACCATTACGCATGAATGACATAAAAGATTCTTCAAGTATTCGAAAGCATTTAAAAAATAATTTTATTTTAATATAGTATAATTTTGATTGTAGATTTATTTCAAAATAATAGATAACAGATATTCGTCGTCACGTTCCATCTGTGAATCGTACTTGGGCAAAATACATTTTGTTAAAGCTTCGTGAAAAATAAAAGGTAAAAACAAAAGTTCAAGTCCCGATCAGCCAGTTGTTGAATCAAGGTACAGCAACCGATACCAATAAGAATTGTGATCTAAACGTCCTGTGTGACAGCGATCCATGTGTCGCTCATTCTTAAGATTCTAAAGTTCCCACTAAAATTAATCAAAGTTGTCAAAACCTTTCGTAATGTTTAGGTATGTTGTATTGGAACTTTTAGAATGAAATATCATTATGTCCAGGCATTTTTGCGCCCGGATTGATCCTTTATGTATTGAAAAAAATAGGAATACATACGAAGATATATGAAACAAAATACAATAGTGTTTTAAAGAATTTAATAACGGTCAAAAGTACCGGTGACTAAAGCGTCATTCCTAAACTGTAAGCAGTATCAATCAAGTTTTTATATAATTTTTAAGAATTCAATAAGATTTTTCTTGTTAACATTTGTTCCAAAATAATCACACCTGTTTCGGTCGCGTCGCAACAGATTCCCCGCTGAGATCAAAGCCCACGACGAGTAACAAGTGATGATACGTTGTTTTCCCCTGTGCATCCGTAATGCCCTATCAGAAATTTTATTTCGTTAAGCATGCGCCACGGATGGACCGCGTCCTATCGACACTATCCATTCGTGTCACATACTTAACAAAAGCTGTTCCGAAAACATTGTCCAAATAGGTAGTGACTGGGGATGCAAATTCGAATATTTTTGTCAAATCGAATCGAATCTTTTCGAATATGATTCTATTTAAAAACTCATTCACAATTGTATTAAGATGCTTTTTTAGTTTGAAAATCAACAAAAAAAAATTCTTTGTTCAAAATTCGAGCAAAACTGAAGCAAAACGAAATAGCTGTTTATTGTTTTGACAACTGCGCACAATGATCGCCAAATAATTTTAAAATGTTTGCTTTCAAGGTCCGACAACGACAGAACTTTAAATATGTGACGCAACGAAATCTATTAGAATCACAGCGAATATTCTTGAAAGTCTTAGAATCGATTCGAATCAACATTGTTTTGATATCCTATATTTTAGATCCCTTGTAATGACATAGGTATGTTCGACAGAATCGGAAAGTTCATGTCTTCCCAATAACGCTACCTTCATATTGGTTTCATATTAGTACAAACTTGGTTGGTTGCTAAAAATTGCAAAGAATCGTCATACAAACACCCAAGGCTATAATTGTGTTGGCACAATATGAGTTCGTGGCGCAAAATATGTTTAATGTCAACGTATAACATACATCTTTGGGGAAGCTTTTAAAAATTATGACGTTTATGAATATCACAAAACAATGTAGTTGTGAGTAGAGATGTCGCTTTCAGAATAAAGATTCGAATACTCATTTTTGTAGAAATAGTTAGGTTAAAGGGCGAACAAAAGAGAAAAGTGTATTTGTTGTGTCATTGTTTGGCCATAGTTGTTGACTCTGTTTGAACTACCTAAAAAACTAGAAAAATCTGCCCCAATGAGATCTGTTATTAAGTATGGTGTGCCTATGGCTCACGCTTGACAAAACAAGACTTCTGATCTACAACTACAACATTGTGTTATTCCCTTTTTTATCAATGTTCAAAATTCCTAGTCTACAGAGATTTACAAGTCCACCTAAAACTAGACTTAATTAATGGTTTTCAAACGCCATTATTGACGGCGGAAGGCGTCAAATATGGAAATATTGAGGGGGGTATTTTAAATGAAACTAAAATTAAGGTTTCGGTGCGAAATTTTTGGGTGCTTTTTGCTTGAAAAAACACCATTCTGGGGTCAAAACAATGAAATATGCAGGCTATAATATTACGCGCCGGCAGCGGGCGAGAATTGTTCCTATTGTAAAGATATTTTGTGTAAAATTCCAAAATATCAGAGAGAGTGAGGGAGGACTATCCCCCCTTCTCAAAACGTGAGAGGGACACGTCCCCCCATGTTCCGCCGTCAGTGCACGTTATAGAATGAAACATAACAATACCTTATTATTGGCTTTCAAATGAAATTCTACAATAGGTTACCAAGCAACAACTGTCATTACCAAATCGATGGTTTATAAGCCCTCCATTAGAAATCACTTCTTACCATAAGCGTTCCACCATACAATACTACCGTTAAAACAATTTTTGCATAACTAATTATGGCGCAGAACAATTTTGTTACAATATGATCTCCCACACAGCCGTTTTCGTTGTTAACAAAATTGATTGAATTTGACAACACCTAAATGTGTGTCTAGGTGCAACGTTTTTCTCTTCATTTGAATAATTATTTTTAGATTAAACAGATTTTAACAAGCATGGGACACTGATATTTCTGTGAGTCGTGCTTAACAAAGTGAAATTGTTTGTTTGGAATACAGTACAAAAACTACGTCTTTTTTTTTCCCAGCCGAATGTACCTCACAATGTGTTCGAACTGCTTGTTAACCAGGTACCGATTATTTATTGCGGGAGTTGAAAAATAGAAATACATTTCGCAGCGAAAGTTAACTAGATTAATTAATTTTTGTTAAATATGCCACCTAGTAGTATTATTAAACAATGTCGATAATGCTTACCTTATTATACTAAATTGGCGATCACTTTGTGTGTTTCAGTATATACTATGAGTGGGCATTACCCATAGCGACCCATATCCTAACGAAAAATATATAAAAATAAATAATACTGCACTCTATTCTTTGAAGTAATAATGCTCACCAGGACTGTCTGTATAGTTTAGTTTAATTCAAGCGATATTACTGATATTTGATCATATTATTTAGCATAATGAGGCAAAGTAATGATCTATGTCGAATATTACGATTTCACTGCAAAATGGAACATTTCGAGAATAATCGTAAAACGAACCAAAATTATAGAATATCTGACTATTCGGATAAAGACTGCCTTATCCCACACTCATACGTACAATCGCCCAATAATAAGTTGCACGTAATTCCATCCAATATAATACATGGTAGTTAGCAGTAATAGTAAACATGTAACATACTACCCCGCGGCTACCTTAGTAAAAATGCTGTATACTCTGACAATACCATTCTATGTGTTTTAGCCTTGTAAGATGTAAATGTGTAAACATATGTGTAAAACATTTTACATTCATAATTTGATATTAGAAATATTCTATTTTTTATCATTTTGTTGCGTTTTAACACCATTAACTATACGTCGCTAATCTGTGGATATAAACTTAAAAGCAAAAAAAGTAAACCCAAAAAAGCAATGAACGGAACATCAGAAAAATGTTCTCAAAAAGTGGACGCCTTTGATAAAATCGAGTATTCAAAACAATTGTTACTTACTTAAAAGGTCACCTTACCTGTGGACAGGTAAGGTTCAAAAGATTACCCTTGTAAGTTTTAGAGATTACTGTGTCAATGTGACCTTCA
This sequence comes from Styela plicata, assembly GCA_963675895.2. Classification (NCBI taxonomy): domain Eukaryota; kingdom Metazoa; phylum Chordata; class Ascidiacea; order Stolidobranchia; family Styelidae; genus Styela; species Styela plicata. The sequence continues at coordinate 11,189,225 of OZ023143.1, read as the reverse complement.
TACGAATTGCAAAAAGCATAAATTTTATTTTGCCAACCATGCGCCACAGATGGACCGTGTCTCGGTCGCACGATCCATCAGTGGCGCATGCTTAGCAGACTATGTCTGATTATTATTTTTCTGACTGGGAGTGGACGCGCGTCGGTGCGGTGGATGCTTCACACATTGGGATATGCCGGCATTGCAAGCATCGGGTGTTTGGACCGTCGACACTATATTATATTGGCTTAGTTTTGTAATTATTTTTGAGTATCGGTTTTGGCTAAAATCATCAAAGCTAATTTTGAAATTTTTTTTAGTTTATTTAACAACACTTGTACGTGAAAGTGAGTCTGGCAAATGTGTAGGGAATGAATATATTAAATTTAAATTCATGAAAGTTAAAAGTAATGTTTTATTAATTTGTATGTTGGTGGGCTGTGTAATTGAGAAAGCAATATAAAAGCTAATACTTATTGCGAAGTTTTTAAGGAGTTATCAATTAAATGTATCGAATATCAAACCAACGATGGTATTGCCTAATCGAAAATATTTTTCAACTCACCTTTTGTTCAATATAAGTCACTGATAGATCGTGCCGCCTAGTATAATACTCTTGATTCGAATATTCGATTCTTAAATCAAATAATTTTCAAATCTCTATAAAATTAGCACCAAGGTCTTTTTTTAACTCAAATATCTTTGATAAACTTACTTACTTTATGCATTATATAGAGTATGATTTGAATAACTTTCTGATATTTTATTAAACCATTACAGAGCTTTACATTGATTACATTAACACGATCTAACAGTACCCCATGCTTGACAAAACATAAAAAGAAGAAATGTACCCGTCAGGGGAGTTGACGATCAGTTTTCACGTTATATACAAATTTATACATAAATCGAATAACGCGCTAAATCTGGAACGTATAATTTTGCACAAATTTGTTTTTCGAATCAAGCCGAATCACGGAAATAAGTTTTCTTAACACGCACAATAAAACACTTATTTTCTTAGCTTATTCGCGCCATGATTCTCTAACCAACTTCGCTATTTCTAATCAACTGAATGTTTTCTCAAAACTTACGTTGTTCAAAATGCTTGCCTGAAGACGTCTGACCCTGATCAGACAAAACGTTTAAGAAATAAATTTGAGTATGTGGGTAGAAAGACTCTTAAAAACTCTTGTCTAGCTAGTTTATATTATTTTTTTATAGAATCCTTGCGCAAAGTATACGGATACGCCCTCACAAAGTCATAGAAAAAGGATAAACGGACGAAGAAAATTTCCTTTCTTCAGTCTGAAATTAAAATTCACTCAAAAGGAGGGATCGTGCCGTCTGAAAATGTTTTGTTTAACGTGAGACACTGATGGATCGCGCCAACGAGGCGCGGTTCATCTGTGGCCCATGGCTGGCAAAATAAATTTTCTGACTGTTGCGCGACCCGTCAGTAACCATCGCTAACGAAGCAAATTGAAATACAATTTTCTCTCACTTAGAATACCCATTGGCGGGTCATTCTAGTTCATCAAGACATAGCATAGGAATTTTTGTTCGTTGACTTCTAAAAAGATATTCCGACACTCGGTTGACATTGCAGTAGTATTTTATCACCTCCATGGTTTTCGTTAAATTATGTATAGGAACGACGCTTGGGTTGTCCTTATAATTTAGTTTTAAACGATAAAAAAACATCTAAAAAAAATGAAATTGCTGATCATTGATCTTATTTTGTAGCAAAATCAGGAATTATGTCACACTTTTTCTACGTAAACCTTGACTATATCATGCTTTCATTGCAAAAATGAATCGATTACAGAATGATCAAAAACGAAATCGCATTTTCATGTCCTGTAGGTACGGGCTTCAAAATAGTCAGCTTCTCAATAGCTTCAGAATAACGTGTTTTCTGCGTGTTGTAAGAGGCAGGCAAATAAGTGGCAAATGGCTTTACCGTCACTCAGGGCAGATACCACTAGCCATAATCACCATTGACTGATCGATTTTTGAAGCGCTGTGCACAATTCGTCTCTCAAAATGCTGTAAAGAATGTATAGATATGTTCTGTGGGGTTGTGCGACGAATTGTCGAATTGTATTCTATGTTCCATGGTCTGTGTGAAAAATGGATCTCTGTGCGACTTTGTTCACAAGAATTCTTCAATAAGCAGTAGCCTAGACTATGATACAGCGAAAGCCCGCGTATCACGCTTGTTTGAAAATGTGGAAATACATTCTGTTTCACTGTCATGCAAAAATGGGTTAGGATTTCATTTTTATCCGAGGGGAGAGGAAACCTGAAAATGCAAGTTAAACATAAGACGAACCTCGACCTCTCGTGCCGACGCTAGTTCCAAATCAAAAATGAAGATTTTTCGGTCAACTGTTTTTAGATTTTTCTTGTGCATGGACATGTTTGGTGGATGAAGTCTTAACTACTGGTCACGTGAGTAACCGTGCACCGGCAAGGTTTCCAGCCATCCTTTCATATATAAAAAACCCCACACGGGGTTCGAACCAAGGATATACTGGATTTTAGCCACCTTTATAAGATATTAAATTCGGAAACAGCATCTGAAGAAACTATCTAACAACCAGCACCAGATGGACCAGCAACCGAACTTTGAGAGGAAAACATTCCATACAAAACTAAATCTCTACAGATTGCTTAGTGAGAGGTATATGGCATGTGCAATGACGTGACCAAAGAATTCAGTGTTTTAAATGGATTTAAATGCCGGGCTTGCCAGGATTCGAAACCGAGATCTTCATTCTTCAATACGTGTCAACGCTAGGCCGCCGCGCTCACCATCGAGCTCGACAACAGAAAACTCTGTTTCGCCCAATTTTTGTGGGAGTACTGGTACTTGAAATTGATCGGGAGTGATCACATTATCTATCAATAATTTAGTGTGATGGAATGCAATGACTGAGCTACTAAAAAAGCGTAAAAATAAAGTAACCTTCTGTGGTAATTGGCCAATATAGCGCCATATTTTTCGACTGTTCTAACATATACCGTGAATGGATCATACCTTGGCAGGCACGACCAATTAAAGGGGCAAGTTTGACCAAGTATGTAGTAAATACTTTTACTTTTAAATGACAGTTACTTTACACGGTTATGTTTTAATAGCTTCATAGCTTACGTAAAAGGTTCTGAAATGGCAATCATTTGTGCAAAATGGCAAAATAATAAATTTATATGTGGTTTGCATATTTTCTGTTCTGAATCGTAACAATTAATCAATACAGACAGACCACCAGAACGGCTCATTCAAATATCAGAAATTCCAATTCGCCCCAACGGTTTTATATTTAGAGATGAATAAATTTGAGAAAAAGCAGAAAGGTTCTCGCCACCAAAAATCAGCCAATCATCCTCGTCACTGTCTTCCTTTCTCGTCGTTTCAAGAAGAAATCGTGACCGTACGAAACCTTTTTCATACGAAATATGCTGATTTCGTGTAAAAATGAACCAAGCATATCTTGTGCGCCTCCAGAGCATATTTTCGTATGTATAAAACCTTAATTTTCCCAGATCTTCTGCTGTCACTGGATTTAGCCAAACTTCACCGATTATTTTCTACAGAATAAGAATAAAATGAATAGGGAATAAGGATTGTGTGGTTCTCTCAAGTTTTTCTAATGTTTTCACAACGTTCCTATATTTTATTTGCGGATAAATTAAATATCTTTTTATTAATCAGTTTTACAATGTGCCAACAATTTTTCATCTTACAAAAAATAACAGCCTATATTGCTCCAATGTTCCATTTTAAAATGTATGCGTATTGCAATGACAAGCTCATTAATAATAACCGTGGGTTTTTGAGTAGCAATTCCCAACCTGAAATTTCATTTTTTCAAGCAAAAGCCACTGATGGATCGCGCCGCATTTGTGCTCAGGTGGAACAAAATTCCTCTCACTGGGATACCTTGAGGCTACTTCTCCGTGGACCCACCTAGGCGCATACACCCAACAACCGTTAAGCACGGACCTTCGTAGTGACTGTGTATGTGCTATGTTACATTTACCCGAAAACTGCCTTGCTAAAGGGCAAGTTAGGTGGTGAAACGATCAAGCATCGCACCATCAGCTTTTCGGACATTTTGATAGCGTTCGAGCGGTTGAGTCGCCGAGCCTAGCAACTCACTTGAAATATTTGAGTGTACCAAACTAGATTCCAGACTGCCTCCTAGCGGATTTAAATTTTGGTGCAAACATACATGCGTTTCAAATTTTATATTCATCTTCAAAAATTGGGCGACTTTTGCTGGTGCTTAACACATGATATGGTATGATAATATGAGTATCATTATATGTTATTATTCCGTTTATATTCGGGGTAACGTCAGCTTATATTACGTTTGGGAATTGTTGCACTTTGGGTCACTCAGATTTATCTGATTTCTAAACACTAAACAACCGTACAAAACACGCGCCTTCGTATAAGACTGCACGGAACCCATGTATGGTGCACAACAGGCATTCTTTCGTCATGAGAGAATTATTTGTGACGACACAATGCTGCTATTGCTTCATGCCAGATTTTTTCACGAAGACAGTGCTCACCCCACCACTATTTATCACCACCGGTCTACCGTTCTTATATTATGCGCTATTCTATATATACATAGGAACAACGATATTGGGGCTAAATCCCCTATAAGCATATGCCCCCCCCCCCCCCCAGTCAGTTATGCTTGTTTTACTGTCCTGGATTTTAAAAGAGATAGCATAAAACTGCATCACTTTGTTGGTAGTTGGTACGGTACAAAATTGCCGCCTAGCGAATCGTACCTGTTTTCGTACCGGTACGAAATTTAGTACGATAAATGAAAAATTTTAATCCAACTGGTACGAAGTTCGGTACGATGTACGAAAAAAATAATATCGTACGGTACGGAAAATTTTCGAAAGGAACGGTACGAAGTTCTGTACGAAATTATTTTGCTGGTTCGAAGCACGATAAAAATTCCGCACCGTACCGTACTGCCACCCTTGCCTAGCGATTATCGTGCTGGCATCGCAGGTTGAAAATCTCGAATTCGAGTCCAGGCGAGCCCGACTAGTTAATCCTTGGTCACCGCTCAATCCAGGGTGTAATAACTTGGCTGAAACAAAAACTTCATAATTTTTCAATATAACTAACCGTGCTCCCCTATGTGTAACCGCTGATACAAGGACATCGACCAGGGTGGTGACTCAAATGAGTGACTAAAAATAAATAAATAAAATACTTTCATTCGGCAAACGCAGTCGCGAAAACATCTGTGATACAATCTCCAATTATCAGAATATGGAATAAAATGAGCGTATTCCGCATGCGTTTGAAATGACTGTTCAGTCAAAAATACACCAATTTTATTGTATCACAGAAAATTATTTTGAAACATTCATGAGTCATTTTTGATTGATTCGTGCTATTATGATTCTAAGCCTTTTTCATTATTTCCCACCAACTCTAATTACTTAATGTCACCTTAATATTCATAAGTCTGCTCGGAAATGGTCCGAATAGGAAATTCAATTCGGTGATTCGAATCGCTTTGAAGCACGATTGATTCGAACAGTCGTGCATTAGTGGTATGCGGAGTGAGGAATTTTCGAATCCAGATCCAATCCTGAATCCCAAATTGCGCACTGAATCCGATCCGGAAATGAAAATATTCACGATTCTGTACCTGACAGAATCCTAAATAAAAAGCTTCCACCTATCTCTAAATTGCTAAATTGCTAATAATTCCTTGAATCTAGACACTGAATCCGAACCGAGTCAAATATTTTGAAGGCCAATCAGAACCGACAATCACCTAATTTGAGCGAATCCAGCCGGATTCAACTACGCCAATCCGGCCCATGAAGATCTCCATCGTGCATCGGTCATAGGAACAAAAATTTGCAAAACAAAAATATTCTTGATTTTGATCAAACATGTTAGCACCTTTAAAAAGGTGGTGTTATTTGAAAGCATATTGCTTCTGCCAGTTTGTTTATATCATCAATAGTACATTCGTAATCGTAGATTTCTTTATGTTGACGATCGAGGTAAGTTGTTGAAGTAAAACGCATTATTGGGGCCGCATAAATCGAGTATCCGATCAGACTCAAAAAGATATTCGAATATATGATTTCAATTCCAAATGATTCGGCTTCGCCCAGCCCTAGTAACGTGGGATTGCTACTTTGGACTTGAGTGAATTTCCAAAATAATTCTTTGCTAATCAGGTCTTCGAAAACATTTGCTTATGTTTTATGTCCAAGACTGACAAAATATAATTTTATGAAAGGAACGCATTACGAACAGTAAATTCAGACCGGCCTTACGCTACAACATGCCACGTGCCTATTCAGTGAAATCGAAATCTAATCGATATGATATGATTTATGAAACCGAGTCAGAAATTTCGTAACAAAACGTATTTGATTTTTTTTCAATGGTCCTTCATTCGTGTAGATCCCGAGGAGCGTGGTCCTATTGCGACGAACATTCATAAACAAACAGGATCAGTGTAGCTAGAATCAAACGACAAACCAAAAAATATTTTCTCTACATGAAGTATTATGGCTTGAAGTTTGTTTTATCATAGAACAGAGTATCTTCCGCGTTGTTCCATCTGGAATGTTTTGCACCTTCTAATCAGAAATATTTTGTCTAGACATATTTTGTTAAGTATGTGTCACCGATGGATCGCGTCGATTAGACGCTGTCCATCTTTGGCGCGTGCTTGACAAAATAAAATGTAGGACTGCGCTACAGTTTAGTTCCATGGTGTTATCTTTTCATGTAAATCTTTACTACATAAGTATCCGAAATACGTTCCATTTTAGGTTTAGGTAAATTTCGTTGGTAAGAAAACCGTTGTTGAAAATTTATTACTGTCCCTGTTCGAACGAACCTACATATTACACTCTGGACACAAATGAAATCTCCAGCCAGCGGAGCCAACAAGTTAACTACCAGGGGTATATAGAACAACACGCCCGACCAAGTTTTTGGTTGTTCATATTTCATTTAGTATAAGATCCCAAAGTTTTTCATCGGTCTCTCCCTATACAAAAACTGCCGGATATTTTTACTATCTCCCAGGGCAGATACGCCTCATTGCGTGTTTTTATCGTGTTCCAGTTTCGTTTAAAATGTTTCCACTTAAAGCGCAGTTACTGACGGTGCATCCATTTTGTAGTGGGACTTTACAATGTAAGTGGTCGACATTGGTTCCCTCCTCATTAGTTAGTTAGTTGGACATGCTTAGAGGGAATTTCATCAAACTAAAATTAATATAGTGTTTTTGTACTTAGTTCCGTCGTCTCAAATACCTATCAAAATCTTGTTGTAAAACCTTTATCTTATAACGAAATTTCGACGCTATTCCAGCCTCGGGGTATTTTGTATAATTGAAACAACTTTTTTGCGTAAGTTAATAAGACGCACTTACGCATTTTTACCAGTTATAATCCACAGTGACACGTAACAAACAAACCGTTAAGATTTTTTGACAAGAAAAGTTTTCTTGTGAATGGCGTATTCTTTAACTTTTCGAAACAAGTATATCTTCAAAAAGCAAATGCTGAAGTCAAGCTTTCGCACGTGTGTGAAGGAAAACGACAAAAAGGATTTTTACATGAAAATATCAACGGACCAACAAGTGACTACACAAAATTTTTCCGTTAAGAGTTTCATTGTCGCCTAAATATCATCTATGCTCATGATGTATTTCCTCCTGGTCGTAATAGGCGACTTAAAGGAAACCTAAAGTTGGATGATTTTCCGGTCGCACTCTATCACATGATTTTTGTTCAGATTTTGTTGTAGCTCTTTGTCATAGAGAAGTTGTTTTCTCCAGGGTGTTGCTCCCGGCACAGCTTTACACAGAAAGTCAAATATACTAATCAGGCAAAAAATGTCTACGTTGGCTTTTGAAAACGAGCCCAGCATACCACAAGATGTGTAAAAACCTTCAAGTCAACATATTTAAAACAATTTCACTTGGAATGTGAATGTACAACATTGACAAATGATCCACACATTCGAACTGCGTAAGAAAGTTTTCGACACCAATCAATCAATTCAATTTTCGAATTTGTGATTACTAAGCAATGGTTTCTGCATTTTCAAGATTCTTTTAAAACAAATTGAAAGGAATATATTTATCCTAAATGAAATATTAATTGCACAATCTAGGCATGGAATATTTGATAACCCCACATCAGCAAAGTGGAAACATATTATTTTCCCATTAATAGATTCTGCGATCGAATCGAGGACCATCTTTGGCTTATGCTTGTCAAAATATAATTGTAGTTTGGTTCCTGTTTGATAAAATATATTTTCGATTGTAATAGCGAATGTTTTTCACACTTGTTCAAACGTGGCCCATCTATGTTAAAATATCGTAAATGAAAATTTTATTTTGCCAAACATCAGCCTAAGCGGCACGATCCATCAAAGTCTCATACTTGACAAATTATGTTTGAAGAAAGTATTCCTGATTCTGGAGTTACTTGTGTTTCACCTTAATCATGATAAGTGATGCAGAGTGGTCACATTTGCATTATTGCTGAACCAACTACTATATACATACATGACGTTAATACATGAATAAAAATTTAATAAGATAATTCCCCCAATGGCAAGGACTATAATAACATCCTTTAAATCGCTTAAAACATCATATTTCAATTTTCAACTAGAAAGATAAGAGTCATAGTTTATACCACTTTATAAAATTCGCTTTGAATATCCTGTCAAAATTATACCCGAAATTTTTCGATTCAAACGGAACGAAGGCCTAGTCTAGTCTAGTTTTCATACATCGCTGATTAGGAATTATGTTCTTGGGCACGGTTCATTGACCCATACCCATTCTGTGTGCGTCCAAGTGGTTACTAGTATACGGTCATGCACAGGAGCACCACTCGAACTAGGGGATTTAAAAGCTTTTGGCCTTATTCGTGTAACATGTAGGAACGAGCAATTAAAATAACCTTAACGAAATTCATGCGCGTCGTATGAGACGACTAAAAAACAAGGAATTATAGAATGGTTTTACCATCGCAAAAGGTATTAAAACTAATCTAATAATCTCTAACTGTAGTTGCAGATATTTGTAGAAGCTCTTAGACATATAAGAGACGGATAACTAGTTAGTTCATTTGAAGCGCGCCTTCCCAAATCAGGAATTATTTCAAGCATGACCACAGATGGGTCGCGCCGTCAAGCAGCCGTCGCGTCGTTATCTGTTCCATGCTTATTAAGAACGGGTTTGGTCGATATTTTTCTGACCGGTCCAGCCTCTCTAACAGGAAATTTCAAAAGTAAAAGAAACACATCCCCGACATAAAATAACTTATGTAAAAAAAAAAAAAAAAACAGATTATAACGTCATAATTCATTGAAATTCCAACAGACTGAAAATCCAGACAAATGTACTTTAATGAGGTTAAAAATAATCTTCCCACACAATTGTTTTAAAGACATTGACAAAACTTACATAAATCCTATAATCAGACCAAAACTAAGCCTTGCTAAACCGATTTTAAGTTACTGTATTGTTGAATTCCATAATACAGAAAATAAACCATCAAAGTGTAAAATGCATCGCGCTTACAAACGCTTTCATGCCGTGACCCATACTTGAAACCTTTTAGAAATGAGTAAAACGTAAGTTTCTCATTAGGACAGTTTAAACTGCGTTTGTTTATGACAACAATGATTATATGTAAATAAACTTTTGGAGGCACAAACATATCTTCTTATTGGTTGATAATAATAATATAATTATATCACCGATCACCTTTTCCAGTATATGTCACACCTATACAGCCTTCACTGATGAGTGGTTGATATGCAATAATTGACTGATAAATACTCATATTCAGGTTTTCAGTCAAAGCGAATTAGCTTGTGACATGTCGATTTGGTACACAATTCCCTACCAAAAATAACGTTTTACAAACAGTAAAAATAAACGACTTACTTGTGTTTTTCGTGTACTGCAAGGATATCTTTATACGAAGGTGCGGCCTGTCCTCGATTACGTCGGGTATAACCGGGGCCGGATCCAGATATATTGTTCCCGGGTAGATCCCTGTGGATCCGGGCGGTGCCATGAAGACTGAACATTGACATGCTGTCTTCTGTGTCGTCAGCGTGGTTATGATAATGTGGTCCCGCAGCAAAATCATCAAAAACGTCTCTGTTGTGATGCGGCTGTTGATGAGGAGGACTTCCAAATGAACTCTGTGAGAGTAATTGACATTGTGTCTAAAGATTATGTCAGATATATCAGTCTAAATTTCGATTGGAAATTAAACGCAAAATCAAAAGCACGCGTATGAGAAAATTTCGATTTCTATCTAGCTTAGTTGGCTGGGATGACATAAAATTTCTATCTATGATTTGGCTTGGAGTTGCACAGGCGTTGGATAATTTTACAAGACGCGATAAAATTTTCAGTTAATTGGAAAACTTTGCAATAGATGAAAATAGATAGGCGTTTGAATAGTCTATTAAGAAATTCCAACACATCAAGGGGGATTAAAAGGGCCGGAAATTTATTTTTGTAATTGAGTGAAAAAAACGACATCGGATTGATTAGCATAGATCGATAAATACCGAAAAACAGTTTTCAATGCCACTCGAAATACAAAGTATTACACACAAATTTTGTAGAAGATTATCACCAGAAGAAAGAAGAAACGATAATCTGGTTTAAAAGGTATTCGAAATTCCTTATATAAACGGGATAATTTCAAATTAACGAATTCGCTGATGCTCGCAGCAAAGTCAATATTTATGCCTAATTTTCAAACGTAAACTTTGAAATATATCATGATTTCACTGCAAAATAAATAAATTTAAGAATAATTGGAAAACGAATTTCCTATTAGTCAGAATTTTACAATACTCGAATGATGATATCCCGAATCACAAGAACAATAGTTCTAAAATGTCGTTTTTGAGTACCGGTATTCGGATTTTTTTACAACCTCTTCTCGGAGTGGATCACCCTGCCCAAGGCCCTGTACTAGCCGCTACTTTTAGATGGACAGGGCTAGAATTTCTGGAAAGATATGATCTTTTCCTGTTCAGCTTAGCCTACCCAAGTTATTACACCCTGGATTGAGTGGTGGGCATGTGGGTTTACCTCTATCAAAAGAACGTCTGAAAGCCACTTTTTTCTTAAAAGTACACACTTTTACATCCGAAAGAACGTGGGCCAAACAGAACTTTATTTTGTCAAACATGAAATAAATAACAACAAATATTTAAACATTTCAGGCACTGCTTCCGACCTTGCTTAGAGTGAAAGACTTCTTAAAATCTTTGATGGGCGAATTTGTTATTGCCTAGTGTTAATAACAACAATACACACAATGGTAATGGTTAAGTTCTGTATAGAATGCTTTTCTCATATGGTTCAGTTACTGGTTGAACACTATAACTGTTGCTGCAGTGGTAGTTATTCAGTTCCTTTCAAGAGATACTTCCAACTCTGTTTAGTTAGAGTGATGCTCAGTCGAAATATCACAATTCAGCATTCCTCTCTTCAAATCAAATTTATCAAAATGTCTTAAGAATACATTCCACAAAAAATGACAAAATACCTTTCCCATAACTGCCTATTTACTGCCGAAAGTCGATCAATACATAACGGTTTTCATCACTTCCCAAATATTCTCATATACTGAAAGGCAATCACGAGATTGGAGAGTGTATAAAACCATTCTCCTTTTTTCTGAGACATATTTTCAGGGGGAAATCTTTGTTCTCCGTCCCAACATATTGGTATAAACTCACATCACCGCTCCCATTAGGTATGATTACAAAATGCAATATTGTACTGCTGAAAATTATGTAAACCATACACGTATTTTTCCGAAATGTCATTTTGATATAAATATATGTAGAATAGAGAAGCCTAAGAGAATTAATTAGCAATTGACATGAAACAAAAAGGTATGGGTCAAAGCGGGATCGCGCATGTGAAGGCGCGATCCAACTGTGGCCCATGCTTAATTGAAATCTATGAAATGCTGAAAATTTTAAGACTATTTCAATAAAACCTTTTACTTCAAAAATCCATTAACTTCATTCCCAATTTATCAAGTACACTGCTTCATGACTAATTTATCCGCGTGGCTACTTCATCAAATATTATTCCAAATTGAGCTGCATAGGTCACTATCAATTTAAGGTAGTTTATACAATATACCTTAGCCTGTTTTCATCTGCTAGAATTCTTCAAGTTAAATCGCAATTTTGCCCTGGAGCGAACTGTACGTGAACTAGTTGCTTTTAATATACCGCAATATGTAGAATACAAATAACGTTCCTATAAGATACAATTCAATTGAACTTCGATGACATATAGGTTATGACGCAAAGTGATTTTTCACCTAATTTTTTGATTGATAAAATTTAATATATTTTTTTATTTTCGACTATGAATCAAAGGAGATTATTTTAACAATTCGGAAATGCGGGTTATATTAGGTTTTCCTGTTTCAGGGTATGTTTATCATAATTTCGAATCGATTCGAATTGAATTTTTTCCGAATAATGTCTACATTTGAAAATAAAGAGAAAAATTAAATAAAAGGGAAATTTTCCCATAATTTATAATATATAAATTTGGTTAATGCTGCGTATAAGGCATACTTGCAATATAAGTCCTTTGATTGATGATAGATGCCGAAAACAGTTATTTTCAAAACGACTCATAATATATTACAATATTGCTAATGAGCTTCACTTTCTCTGTTAATACACAATCATTTTCTATAAGTTTTATCACTGTCAGCAATAATATTGATTCTATATTTTTTGAAGGTATTTAAACGTGAACGATCTTTCCCTATAATCGAGTCCAATATCCGAAATAACATAACAGGGACAAAGTTTGTCAACAATTTTGATTGAAAAAAACGCTAAAAACTTGGTAAAAAAAATTTTTGAGTTGGAGGCCTCCCCAATTGAAAGATTGATTATTCAATCTAAGAAACATTTCATGTTGAAGTATTAAAAGGTCGTAATAATGACGCAATCTATTTTCATCCTCCTGCAACTAGTTCCGAATGCTTTCAATAGAATATCGAATCAAATCCTTTCGAATATGTTTCTATTTGCAAGATTTATTTGCAACACTTTTAAGCCACCACAAGAATCGTAAACCTGAGTAAAGTTCTAACAAATGCAAAAAGCAAGAAAAGCAACCATTCATCTGCATATTGATAAATTTGCATTCTTTTACTGATTAACACGTATCTCTTTCTCTATGCGTTGTAATATTCAGGAAAAATTATTCCGTGGCGACATCTAACGACGGAAAACTGACATAGATTTGACTTCACCAAAATAAAATCGATTACCGGTAAAGATAGATTGTGATTTGTCGTAGGAAGACATGGTTTGAGAGTGACCCATATTTGACAAAATGAATTTTGCGATGATATGTTAAAATTTTTTTATTCAGCGAAAGAAAACTAAGTAACATGCTACAATACAATTATACTGTGCAAATACAATTATACTGTCTGCGAATATTAGCGACAATTGTATTTTTTGGAAAATGCGTCACAGACCAATTACGAATTGCGCCGCTACGGTGTGTCAATGACTCATATTCGAAAAAAAAATTTTTGGGAAAATTTTTCTCAGAATTGTATTTGAGGCAAGCTCAATATGTTACAAGCGAGACTCCGCAAATGCTGTCGATAATCTTTGTACCCCCACAACTACTACTAGCTCCGTACTTCAGAGTAGGTTGCTCATTGCATCTTTAGGCTATTTTCCATCTTGTTTAGTTTATGATATTTTGAAGTTGAACTCAATTAACAGTCAGTCGGTCCATTTTAGCCTTGGAGCAACTACCCGTTAGGAATAGCGATATTCTAGAGATTGTCCCGCTTGATACATATTAGTAGTAGTAATAGCCTATTCGATAAACGATCTCAGGGCAAATTGGCAGATCATATCGCTGATCGATTTTTAGATGTTGAATTTTTGCGATATGAATTCAAGACGGGCGTTGAAACTTTCGAGAAACAGAGAGGAAAAAGTTTGTTACTTGAATCATTTTGCATGGCAAAGGCTGTTTCCCCTCAGAATGCAGTTGTTTTAACCACATTTCAAGGCTCGTTATTCGAGTTGACTCCTTCAAAACACTGCTTCCGGTATTCCTCGGAGGTAAGTTCAGAAAAAAATATATGATTGGTAGGCTGGTTGGTAAAACTATTTAGTAATATTTTTCGCGAGGAGAGGTTGGTCAGGACATCCAATAAAGTAGTTTCCTAACCAATTTTCGTTTGCTTTAGCACAACATTCCATTTGATTTGACCGTTGCCCCATAAAAACACAATATGATAACTAAGTAGACAATTCTCTAACTTACCCGTGAGTGATTGACATCTTCAAATTCTCCTAACATGGAAGATCCGCCTGACTGCATGGTGCCACGCCTCGCTCTGTTTTCAGGAGTTTGTCTTTGATCTGACCTCCCTGATGTCAAACTTCCGGTACTTTTTGACCTTTTTCTGAAATCCTGCGCTATTTTGGTCTTTTTCACGATATCCTTCAAATATGAAAAATGAGTCAATGTCCCTGATACTACATATTTTGTATAGTCATATGTACTCTAGTTAGTCACTATAGTAAGATATTATCTAGAGTTCCCTGAGTGTAGCGGAAAACAACGTGGTTTTTCACTTCGCAGAGGATCAGCCTAGCAATATTAATACACTCCAAATTGGTCGTGATTAACAATGTGCAAAGAATCATCAGCCAGTTGTCGAACAGTAGATCTGCGATATCAATATGGAAACCTCGAGGTTTTGCTCTGGAAAATTTCATTATTATTGCAGGATATGAAACATTCATTCATTCAGGGATTAAAATTATAGCAGTAACAAACTCAAACAGAAAAAGTATTGATGTGATGGTTGGATCCGGGTAGTAAGCGAAGATGCGAGATTCCCCCTCAACCTCTGGGTATTGCAATTTCGACACAACATTATTCTTCAAGGTATCGAATCAACAAAATTTGGTCATATCTTGCACATTGTGGAAAAAACAATGATTTACGTTTGGGATATTATGATGAAAGTATTAAATAAGGTTATTCGAAAACCAGAATTGATTTAAACCAAGTTTAAATACGTATTTGGATAGCCACATCCTTGCGTTATGCTTTTCCCTGCTGAAAAATTGAAATAATCAAATAACTTTACTCAGAATAGCGCGGCATATAAATATATATAAAACAATAACAAAATTTACTTTCTTCCAAGAAGAATCTTAGAATAAAATAAATCAATTAGGACAACCACAAACAGGAAGTAACAGGCCATTACCCCCGTTTCCCTATTCATTAATAATTGAATATTCTAAATTGGTAAAAGAGAAACGAAAATTTGGGACGTGAGCATTAGAAGCGTGGTCGTTTTCTAAGAAATGACTGAAATTTAATATTACGTGATGAATTGGACTTTTTGAATAATAATAATAATTTTCGATAATATGGTTTAATCTCGGTGAAACGTTCACCTTACTATGCCAGATTTGCTCCGAATAGAAACTATATTAAATTATGTATGAACCATGTATCGACAGTAGCTTATATTTGGTGAAACACGTATATTTCAATATCAATATTTTTTGATTGAGAATTTATCGCTCAACCATACATGGCCGGTATAATAAACTTCATCATCAATCCATCTATGCAAATACAAGGTCATGGATTTAATGTATCCTTTAAATTTGTATACGGTACCCATTCAAAAGTTCTATTTTGTTAAGTGCAAGTTACAGAAGGATCGCGCTTCGACGGCGAGCTCCATCGGTTAGAACCTATTCGAGAATTTGGAATTTCCATATGGACGTAACTGAGAACAATACGTTCTCCCCCACGGTACTCATAATTTGCTGGGTAGGCACATCAGATGAAATTAGAAAATAGCACAAAGTCAGAAAGGACAGTTATTGTCTAGGTACTCAATCATTTCAATAAAACTTTCACTTTCGATATCATTTTTCCAGGATTCGGGTAGCTGTAGTAGCGTCAGCATGATCTCCGGGCCTGTTGCCATAGCCAAACAAAATCGACTCCATCTATTCAAATTATTCATTGATAAAAAGGTCAGGTCAAATCATTTAACATGGATCATGATAGATTAAAATTCTGATAAATTTAGCTTTATATTTCGGGCTTGCTAACTGAGTACAACCAACACGTAGTTACTATATTTTCCTGTTATCTGATATAACAACAGAGGCAATATGAGAAGAAGTTCATAATATAACGTTGTAAAAGATGACCTGAATTACGATTCAGCTGTATAATGAGCCAGATGTGTTAAAATATAAATTCCTACTAGATCTGGAATTTTAAGACATAATTATGCTAGACTTATCGAATGTGAAATAATTTAAACTGGACATTTCAGCATTTTCAGGATGGACGTAGTACTAAAATGTCAAATAATTATTACATGAATGAATTAGTCTGTTTTTAAGCAGGGATTTTGGCAAACAACATAACACTGTGCAATGTGCATGTTAAAATCCTTTCTTTTTAAGTTAAGCGAATATTCAAATATACCAAGCCAAGATTCATCTTTGGCCTATGCTTCCAAAACATAATACGGAATTTTGCTGTCAAATAGATGCAGATACACATAAATACATACACACTGCAATAAAAATGCAGTAAAATCGCCGCTATTTGACAACAAGTTTACTTGACTATATCCGAAGAAAACTATGAAATCGACGTTTCCACCCTGTAATTGACAGAAATCTCGTCAGGAACGCGTTTTCAAGTTTTCGAAATATTAAATACATGTAAAAGTACTGTAAATTTACTGCTCTTTTGTGACAGTGTAGAACAAAAACAGACTTACTTTTACAGACTGTCCAAACTTTGACACGGACGATTTCCTTCTACCGTTGTTCCAATAAGGATTAGGTCCATATGGCGGGGGCGGTGGGTAGTTGGGTCCGTTAAACCCGTGTCTTGGATCGTGATATCCACCAGATAACCCTGGTAAAGTTGCCCTCCGACCTGAGAGTGCCGAGTCGCTTACAAAAGCTGGGTTGTCGTAAAAACGATTATTTGAAGCATCGTTGTAAATTTGAAGATCAGAGGTGCTGTGTCTAGTGTGCAAACGACGTGAGTTATGATTTTGATGGTGAGGTCCAACTTCTTCGTGAATGGCTTCTAAGACGTTTGGACTTGTGGTAGATGTACTGTACGGATAATAGGGATCATGGTAGTATTCTCCGGTTGTTGGATCAAACAAAGTTGCTACTGAACGCCTTTGTTTGGTGTTGCTCTTGTTTTTTGATTCCTTCTCAAAACTCCCTTTTCCAAGAAACGATGATCGAGTGATCTGCGCAACTGGAAAATGAAAAAATGAAGAATTAGAAAGTAGAAAATGACGATGTTATGTACACTGTAACAAAAAATGCAACAAAATCACTGGTCTTTGACAGTAATTTTACTTCGCGCTATTAAAAAAAGCTCAAAATTGACCCTATTTGGCCAAATATGGGGTGTTGATGGAACTCACCGCCAAGGTACGGTCCATCAGCAGCCCATAATTGGCATAAATCTAATCAACATGGCGTTTTCATCTTTCGAAATATGCAATTACTGCGAATGACCAGTAAATTTACTGTACTTTTGTTAGAGTGTAACACGAGCGCCCATAACCAAATCGTTCAAGACTTGAGGAAGAATATTTGACAAAAATATGTTTCAATGTATCATTACTCTAAAATGCTAAAAATTTGCCTATAACAAATTAAATAACAAATTCATCGTTGCTAAAGTCTATACTAAAATACTGACAACAACGCCCTTTTCAAAATAAGTATAGTAGTAAGTATTCAGTGATAGTGTGCTCATATGCACACTGGCCGCCGTTTTAAGCGATTTAAGGGTTTTCCATTACGTAAATGTCGATGTCGGAAAACATTTTCACCAGATTTACCCTACTTCTGTCTACTTTGTCAATCGTACAAAACATACGCGACACTGAAAATGCAGTTTCTCACACTAGTAAATATATTTTTGGAACAATATCTTTCATCAAACTATTTTGTTGCTGCTAATATTTGCTGTCTTGATATTTCATCGTGATGTATGAGACAATCTTGACGTCTTTATGAAAGGGTAAAAACTGAGCCATGTGCAGCGCGAAATTTGAAACACGGAAATTTGGATGTTCCGCGGTGCGACATACGATGTAAAGATCTTATGCGGTTTTCTATAGGGATTAATTTTGTGTAAAACCAAAATAGAGACTATACCCCGCGTTATACCTTAAGAAGTTTTCACGGTGGTTTTGAACTAGTGTTTTATACAACTAATTATTCCGCATTGTCACAGCACATAACTTCCATTGTGATAACTTCAAGCTCGCCACTATTTGCGAAGAAAAATCATGAAACTAATCACTAAACTCTCATGGCGCGTGATACTGAGTCATGATTTAGCTTCACGATTGATCAAACACATAAAAACTCTAATTCTACTAAATTCGTCTTTTGTTTGGATTCGATTGCATGTAGAATACCTGTTCAACCGTCCACGGAAAAATATTATTTTATTGAGTATGTGCCACATACGAGGCGCTCCTCATCTCTCTAAACCTCCTGACACCACTAAAAATACCAGTTCTGTTCATTATATGGTAAGGTCATTTAACTTTTTAAAATTTGTTCAAAATATAAATCTGCAAAATATATTTATTGCCTAACCTTCATTCTTACTGAAAAGTAAGTAAACTCATTAAGGGAAAGTCGCACGTATCAGGTAGATTGCGGAATTCATTTTAGACCAAGCTTGGGCCATTGATAAACTACCACTAAGCGGTGCTACCCATCGGTAACTCGGTCTTGGCAAGACATGCTGAAATGTGATAGAATATATCGTAATACCGGTAGACGCCCATGGTTTTATTTCGCTAAGCACGTACCATAGATGGACCGCGCCTCGACGGCGCGATCCATCACTGGTGCATGCTTAACGAAAGCTGTTTTGACTTTTTACCACCAGGAGGTAGTCTACGAAATTATATCTTTTTTGGGGGAATCGTCTCGATTGATGAATTTTTCAGGAGGATTATCCTACCAAAGTCGAAATAATCGCATTTAATATTAATGTCATTGGCGACTGGCTGAAGAACGGGTTTATGCGTTTAGAAAATTCTTAGTATATGTTTTTGATACCGATAATATCTTAATCATATGTGTTAATATATTAGAGCGATTGGATTTTCATCTTTACATGTTGCAATTATCAATAAATGTAAACATCTTGTTCACGAATAATAAGACAGCGAATGATTATAATATTGTTTCAAATATGCCAACATTATAGAAAAAGTATACTTTGATTTGACTTTTTCGGTTATTTTTTTCCTTTTAAAAATCAATTTCGTAAAATTAAGTTGGCATGAATCTATTCGAAAATGGAACCCCGCACTGCTTCGAAGATTTAATCATTTTACTGTCAAAACATACTTGATCGTTATGAGGCAATAGTACTGTTGGCGTAAAAGTACACAGTTTACCTAGTAGAACTAGTTTATTTTCTAAAAAAAAAATTGAAATTTGGTGATTCTCATCTCAAAATCTACAAAATTACTTAGTTTATTTGGTTTTAATCAACTATACTTTGGAAAGCGAAACTAGGTTACCACGGAATATGTTACTAAACTTAGTGTAAAATGTGTTTTACTTTAGCTAGTTCAAAACAAACTAAGTTGCCATTATTAGACCTTAGGGGATCGCGCCACCGGAGTGCTCTACCTATAGCTCAGTAAAAAACTGTGTATGGCGATCAACGTTTTAAAACCCGTATAAACACGAACAAACTAGTTTTGTACATTAATCACGTTCGTCATAATTGGATTGTCGACGATAAGTATAATTTTTGCCAGTATCTTCACAACAGAAACACTATTTGATCGTAGATTTTTTCCAGAATGAAAATTTTGTTTTGTCAAGCATAAGCCACAGATGGGCCGTGCCTTCACGACATGATCCATCAGTGACTCAATCTTAACAAATCTTTCCCGACTGGGTATTCCGTCTACTAACATGACCCACCCCCCAGGTATTGATAAATGCATGTTATACTGCTATACTTCTCGAAAGCCTACAAATTCGTTATTTTTACACAAGTTCACGAGATTTTGGTGTTTTCTCCCCACGATGATATCGTTAATAATAAAAAATAACATAAGTCGCAATTCTGAAATGACTGCACAGTACACATAGTAACTTCACTCGAGCTATTAATAATGACCACCTTAAATCGGTCACTTCCAGATTAAAATGAACTTTGAAGCAACTTTGCAAGCCCTATAAATGACTAGTGTTATTAAACTTGATCAATGACCACTCAACGACACGATCACTGTTTTCGACGTAGACCAAAGTTGAGGAATGAGATATTATATACGGCCAATAGTAAGACTAGATATTTTCGGAATAAAGATGTTGGATATTTATACATTACTGTTATTATATTAAATCATTCATTCATACGAAAGAGGCATGGTCAATTCGACTGGACACTGTTAGTAAAATACTTAAAAAATTATTTGGATCTGTCTCGCATTATTGGATTTCAAGATATTGTGGCTATAGTTCGAGCCTACTTATTGAAGATTTTTTTGTTGTTTTTTTTTTTGTTCACATTGATTACTTGTTTCTTGTATTTTTCTCTCTTTAGTTTTCTCGACTTATATTGCCAAACATGGGCAGATCAGGTGCCCACGACCATGCACACTGTATAAAATGCAGTAAAACCGCGTCCCTTTGGTAGTAATTTCACTTAGCGATATCGAAGTAAAACGTAAAATATCGAATTTTTGGTAAATTGATGCGCTGTCCATAGAACGCCCCGTTGAGGTGCTGTCCACCTGCAGCCCATAGTTGACATAAATCTCAAAAGCAAGGCGGTTTCAAATATTGGAATATACAATTACTGAAAATGAGTGGTGATTTACTGTACTTTCGTCAAAGTGCTAATTGGATTTAAACGTTCGCAAGCACCGTTTATTCCGAATACCAACGTATTCGATGAACTTATACCATTCTGTACCCAAAACAAATCTATATAAATCATGAATTGAACTTAGCAATATAAAATTACCTAAATACACTATAAAATGTCATTGATTTTATATTTTCATACAACAGTACGTGTTACCTTTTATCAAAATTAATTTTTATTGATATTCAACCTTTTTGAAACACATCAAATAGGCCATTGCAAGAACAAAACAGTTTGCCATTATGTCGCATAATTCAAGGTTGAGTAGGTTACGCTTAAAGATTGTGAAAGGATTAGGTAGACTGGTTCCCAACCACAAAAGACTCAGACAAAGTAACAAATTCATGAAAAATTTTTCAATAAACGGGAGTGTTCATAATAAATAAAGTATTTATATCACACATCGGTACTAAAGGAAAATATTAGACTTTTGGAAACCCCGATTTAACAATAAAGAAAACAGTTACACCGGGAGGATTTCTATATATTTTGAAGTATTAACAACGAAAAGTTAGAATCCATCTCTATTCCATCCCATTTTTGTGTTTACGGTCGAATCATTTACTATTGCGTGTCTGTAAAAAAGACTCAGACACGGACCTTTTGTAGTGTCTGCGCGTCTGTTTTATGTTGCAGCTACTCGCGAAGTGCCTTGCTGAAGGGAACACTCGGTATTTCATTCGGTTAAACGCGATCGAATTCTCCGAAAGTCCGATGATTCGATGCTCGACCGTTTCACCACCGAGCCGGGCTACGCTCAGCATACTCAATTTAATAACTGTCGTATGTGGAATCAGAGCGCCACCACGCTCGAATCATTTACTATTGCGTGTCTGTAAAAGACTCAGACACGGAAGTTTTGTAGTGTCTGCGCGTCTGTTCTTGTTGCTAGCTACTCAGCGATGTATTGTGCTGAAGGAATACACTCGGTATGCCATTTCGGTTGCGATCGAAAGTCCGATAATTCGATGCTCGTGACTCTTCACCACCGAGCCGGGCTACGCTCAGCATACTCAATTTAAATAACTGGGCGTTTCTGGAATCAGAGCGCCACCACGCGTACTGAAACATTTACGCTTGACATTGTATCTGAAGAGTGTGAAAAGCTGATAAATGAAGTTATATTTGCTTATATATATCAGGTATAAATTGTGTATGGCGGATTACAGAAAACACTTTATGCCATTCATGCTTGGAGAAGTAATATTCTCGTGACTCTTTAACTGATCTATAGCTACAAATAGGATGATATAAATTAGGGCGTTTTCTGGAAAACCTATGCAACTGTGAAGTTATTTTTTTTTTTGTATTTTTGTGCCAGGCTTCAACAATTTGGAGAGCCGATATTTGGGAGACCATATTCTGTCGACCCGCGTGTGGGCCTCATAGTTCCATCCCAGTCAAAAGTTTTATTTTGTGAAGCATGATCCACAAATTGGCCGCGCCTCGGCGACGGAGATCCACGCTAAACAAAACACGTTTGGTCACTATTTTCTGGCTGGGATGATAGCATTCATTACAAACACTGCTGCTAAGACCCCCACCTCATGAACAATCAGTAATTTTGCTCCACGCACAGCATTCGGTATGCATTCTCAAAGTGACATATTTCAATTGGAAAATTATGGTCAAGACATCCTTTGTTCAGTTTGCGTCACTGATGGATCGCGTCGATGATATTTCAGATACGTCGGATACGTCTAGTCACATGTGTCCAGAGGAAGGGTATTTTCACAAAAACAATGTATAAATAAATTTATATTCAATAAAGCATAACTTACCTCTCACGACTCCCCACATTCCGTTCTTTGCTGAAGGCATTTTGATAGTTTCAATTTAGCGATATGTTACAAAAGTACAGTGTTATGTTGCTATACTAATTAGGCATTTGTTCCGAGGTGATGTTACGTATCAATGGTAAATCCCGGCATTCTTTTTCGATATCATTCTGAATATATTTGCTGTATTGTGTCTGTTTTGTTCCACAATAATGCTACGTCTGACTTAACGTAAAAAACTAAAATTTTACACAAAAATAATATTATACGTGTATTTAATATACAACACAAACATTATTTCTAATATTTTGTCATAACCTAATAGACTAATATCCTATCTTAATTTATCATGAATTATGTGATGATGAGGAAAATATTGGCGAGTCTATCTGCGGCCCATGCTTGAAAAATAACATGTCTCCAATGAAAATACATTTTACTCGTGTAACTGAACTTGCTAACAAAAGTTGACTGTTCTTTGCAGACATAGCTAAGTTATCTTTAAAAATTCCCAAATAACATACGAAGCGGTTATTAGTACACATAACTTTCGATTTCACCCTCAAGCTTTGGGTACCACGCTCATACGGTTTTTTTATAATTTTTTCCACTCGATTGCATTTCAGTCTCGCTAAGCAAACCGTTGATTAATAACATAATATTTGTGATGAAAACAATTAGCGCGATGGTTTTAATATCATTTGTTCCTTGTGAACAAGTACGGGCGACCAGAATCAAATATTATTTTCGGTTTTAGAATCGAATATTTTTTGCGAATCGAATCGAATATAATACCAGTCTTATAAATAAATACTTATTTCCAACAAATTGTCAAAAACATATAAATTGAAATAAATTTTTGATAACATTCACATGTTTGAATATGTTGATTACGAATTACTGAAAAAATCGAATCGAATATCGACTCCTTTGGACAACTAGGTCAAAAAATAATGTCGAAACGTGTTTTGTTGAGTATAAAACACTGATCGATGATCGGCTTGTTGGCGTATCACGGTTAACAAAACAAAAGTTTTAAAAAGAAATATATATAACAATGCTTCAAATTTCTTTTAGAAAAATGATATGAAAGCATAGAAGAATTTTAGTGAACGGGCAATTATTGTGACATTAAGTGAATGATAAAACCTCTAATAATGTGGGAAATGCGATTTGCAAACCGCAATAAAAGATTTAAAATCGGTGTAAATTGCTGAAAAATGCAAAACAGATCGAAAAAACTAGATCCATTGTGATGATAAGCGACAATTTACAAAACAAAACGAAAATCCCGCGACTAAACGCCTGACATAACTGGGAATGTTGAAACTTGATCACGTCGTAGTTATAAAACTAATACGGAATAATGATCTTTGGGAAAAGCTTATTCGAAGCTTAAAAAATATAAAAGAAGTAAATTCAGCATAACCCGAAATTTGCAATTGGATGAATATAAAATATCTATCACTTCGTTGCCTTCGATATTTAAAATTACCGAAAACGATATCAATTTTAAGAAGAATAAATACCCCATGGGTAGCCCTGGGCAAAATCGAATAATTTGGAATTCGAATCCGATCCGAATAAATTTTTCAAATCGGATAAAATCATCAATTGCATATAAATAACAAATATGCCATTTTTGCTAAGAACCGAGAAACATATTTTATTTAGCAAATTTGGGTTCCTATGATCGATTCGTGACTGATTCGAAGCAAATGTGCTTCGAATTGATTCAAATTACGGAGTCGAACTGCCCATCCCCATGGGCTTAAATAAGTAAACTATTTAGATAAACAAATGCCTATGTTAAATCGAGATTTCATTTTTCATACCGGTACTTCACAAACTTATCAATGATGTAACTTTAGACAGAGATTACATCTAATAAACTATATTGGTTCCCAAAATGGCAAATCGTATAATCGAATAAAAAGTAATAAAAATGTAAATCAAGACTTTTTAGTACTAATAGTCTACTACTATAGTACTGATGGCAACCTAGTTTTCACTCAAACTAGATAACGTAAAATGAATTTACCGGAAAACTTGGAAAAGTATTATTAGGTAACCTTGTTTTATTTTTTAAACAAGATTAAAAACATCGGAAACAAGATAAGTGTTGCTTCGCTACATTTCAGACATTTTCAATAAATTTGAAGCTTGAAACCACTGAATTGTTGATTTCAAAAACATTTTCACAACGAATATACACTGTAACAAAAAATGCAATAAAATCACTGGTCTTTGACAGTAATTCTACTTGGTGGTATTAAAAAAAATTCAAAATTGACTTTTTTTGGCCAAATATGGGGTGTTGATGGAACGCACCGCGAAGGTGCGTTCCATCAACACCCCATAATTGGCATGAATCTCATCAACATGACATTTTTTTAACTGTGGAAATATGCAATTACTGCAAATGACCAGTAAATTTACTGTACTTTTGTTACAGTGTATGATTTACCTGGTTTTTCATAATAGGTACCTATTTTTTTATACCAGGTACCTACTTCAAAATTGGGTGAATTTATATATTTATTATAGATAAACTAGATACTTTATCTGGATTTTCCAACACTATACTATAGTTGAGTATAGTGTATCCTAGGTAAAAGTACTTAGTTTATCTAGTTCATTTTCAAAGTACTTTTACCTAGTTTCAAGAATATATGACTTACCTAGTTCAACTTTTACGAGTTATCTGTTAAATATTCTACCTAGTAAATTATCTAGGTAAAATATGTAAATTTACCCATTTTAAAACTAAGTACCTAGTATAAAAAACTAGGTAGGCTATTATCGTATTAAGGAAAAAGCTCTCAAAATAGATTATTTGAAGATTTAAAACTTTAAATCGATTAAAAATGTCTTTAATGCAGCCAAATTACAATTACCCAATTTGTCAGGATTTTCATTTAGGTACTACCTAGTTTTGAAAGTGAAACTAGGTTACCTAGTAATACTTTACGTAGTTTTGTGGTATTTTTGTTTTACTTTACCTAGTTTAGGAAATAACTAGGTTGCCGTCGCTACTATTGTCCAAAATCTGACAGCAATTTTCAGACTGCAGTTTACAATCAGTGACGCCGGAAACAGAAAGCTATTGAAGTCAAACATGTCCTTGACGCTTGGGGAAAAGAGAAATGGGGAAGTGGGTACACTTAAAAGTACGGTTTTCAAGACCAAGATAAAACAAACGCCTCAGCAAATATTGCGAAAAACCCTAAGCAAAAGCGCCTTCAATAGAATCCAAAGTGCTCTTCCCTCATGTTCCGGCGTACTGATAAAAAAGGTTGTGAATATTATCTAGAAACACGCAAAACGTTTTAGTTTGTCTATTCGCTCAACTACGGTTTATATCCAAAAGAAACTCTCTTTGTTAGAAAAACAGGATGTGCGCCAACATTCCATCCTCGATTACATTGATGCGAACTTCTAAATAGTAGCCCAAAGAACTATTCTATTCTATCCGCTTCTAACCCATATCGTGTTCTGGATACCGACAGAAAATTTCAGACTCTTATATAATACCAATGGAGAAGCTTTTCCACCCAAAAATGGCGACAAACTGTCCTGTCTTGAATTTTTAAAAACTACTATGAAAACGGCAAATCTACAATTTTTATCACCTAGTTCCCCATGCTCAAAACCCCTTTTACCGCCACTGACTAGCACGACTATTCAAACTTTTCAATCAAGTGTAGGCAATAACAGAATATAACTTACAGAAAATCCTACAAAGTGTTACGAATTATAATATACTTATTATATATATCACAATATTATTATCGTAAAACGGATTTATAGTAGAAAGTCACGCAAGCAGATATAATACCATTGATTTCGCGTACATCCATAATTCAGTATGAAAAATTTTGAATTTGGGTATAATATTATCATAAACATATCGGTCATGTACCATAGATAGATCGCTCCATTGAGATCTATTTATGGGGCTCGACAAGACACGGCGTATTAAATCCATACAATAGCACAACACAAGTTACATTTATTTGAATATTAATTTTAATCATACAGTTTAGAATTAAAGGTAACGAAAGGCTTCATATTGTACAGAGATGGCACGGACAACAAATAATCTATGGGACATAAATGACTAAGCGCCAATTCTATCATAGAACTATAAAATAATCTGGCTTGAATTTTGCTTCTATTTATGAGCCACGTTATTAATCCTGGACGTAATATCCACAAAAGTGACAAGGTTATTCAACACTTTCCCCCTGTTCTAGACCTCACGTCAATACCAAAAAGATAAGAATTCATTGTTTTCGCATAGACTCAAAAATCGTTGCTAGGCCGATACACAAAAGGTGTTATCAAAACTATGATGGGTTAAATACTCATATATTTCGGCGTAACGGCGCTCATGTAAGTAGATTAGGAAAAGAATAAGGGTGCTTTAACTCTTTGTAATTTGATTTGCACCCTTGAAAATCAGCATAACACAAGATGAATTTTATCTCGTTACGAAAAATCAACTATATAAAATGAATTTCATTTCCTTACAACAAGAGTGTTTAGATGAAGGTCAGATATCGGGACGACTACAACAAATAGAAATGAACATATTAAATATACCGATTCGATTTTCGAAATTGAATCGAATACTTGTCCGAGTGCTAAACAGCACGATCCATCAGAGAAGAATGCTCAACAAATTACTTTTAGTTATTTTTTCACGGAATAATTTACTATTTGATTCAGTTCTGATATTTATTCCAAAGTATCCAGATAAATATATACGAAACTAGAAGAAATTTCTAATTGTTGAACCTAATTTAAACTCCTGCGTATATTGAAGTAATTGAAGTACGTGATCGAATATATAATATTGAAAAAAAAAAACGATTTAGTATTAGCATTTAAAACTATAACATTTTTTCCAATTTTTATAAAACAACGAGCATTATGAAATTAATTTAAGCTATCGAAACCCACGAAATCATTATTCTTTCAAAAGTCCGTAGCAGTTTATTAAGCAACGGGAAATGGATTTCGTATGTTTTAAATCCTAGTTATTCTTTTATTTATTCATTTATATAGTGGGCTTGAACGGTTTAGAACCACAGAGGAGGAAATGCTGCCCCTCTCAAAATTTTGAAATATTAAGCAAAAACTATGCAAATTATTTGTGCGCATCAACTTATTCCTATTTTTAGCCTATTTTTTTAAACAAAAAGGCAAAAAAATCGCGCGCCCCAGCAAGCAAAGTCAATATTGACAAAATATCACTTGCATTTTTGGGCCCCCCTCCCACCTAAAACTAAGGACATGGTATTTTCAGATTCGATTTGAATCAGTCTGATTCGGGTTAAAGTCCGCTGCCCTTGCA
The DNA here is from genome assembly GCA_963675895.2 of Styela plicata. Lineage (NCBI taxonomy): Eukaryota > Metazoa > Chordata > Ascidiacea > Stolidobranchia > Styelidae > Styela > Styela plicata. The sequence goes on along the minus strand of OZ023143.1, from coordinate 11,161,026 downwards.
AGAAAATCATAAAATTACATAGTAACAATTCAATACTATTAATGCTTAGCGACTTTACATGAACTGTGTACTAACAACATCACTGCCCAGTACGCAACTTGCAATAGGAATTAACCATGACAAAATATTCCAACTATTCTCTACTATGCGTGTTTATACTCATCACTGGTAGTGCCGGGGTTGTGTATACAGTACAGTACACGGTAGCGCCAATTATTAAGAAATCTTGAATGAATCATGAAGTACTAGATGATTTGAGGTATGAATGCAATGCAATCACCAAATTACATAGTCTAAGAACCATAACGTCTATTCGTAAAATGAATCACAATCTCGATGATTTTTGTATCGTTGTTATTACTGCATTGGGAGAGACTTATGACCTAAAGGACAAGGGCTGTCAATGAGTGAGCGGTTACCATAATATATATCAAGAAGTATTGCATAATATTGATTAGCAAATACATTGAATCATTTACTGTGCAGGTCGTCTAATATCAGTGATGGAAACGAGTCACATCGAGTCCCAAATCAAGTCGAATCGAGGCCAAGTTTAAATTTGAGAAAAGTCTCTCAATTCGAGTCATGCATTTAGGAGTCGCAAGTCAGTCACGAGTCGATTTCCTATATATCCCATAGCAATGGCTGATTAATATATCGCTTCCCACCCCTTAAATTATTATTATTGGATATACGAACACGACTGTCACAGCAAAATTTCATTGCAAAAACAGTTGTCAAATTTTTATTCTTCTCTGACCAGTCACGCAACGGCAGACAACGCATTTTTTCAACAGCGGACTGCAGACTCGAGTTCAATTCTTATCCAGTCCCCAGTCAGGGCGCGCCGTCACTTTACAAGGTCAAGTACGAGTTATTTTGATAAGACGGCTCCTGTAGAGTCAAGTCATTAAAAAAGACGTTGACTCAAGTTTCCCCAACTCTGATACACCTGAAAAATACACCTTAATAGTCTGGCACCCTGCAACCATCCTCTTACCCCAAAATTCAGCTTATCTCACAACTGACTTTTTCATTTTACACGTGTCTACGAGATTAGTTCATTCATAAATATGACTTGTCGGTTTCTAACACTAGTCCATTTTTACGATATTTCCGCGAATTATTTAAAGTATCGTATGTCGTTTAATCGCATAAAAGCGACAATATTGTCGGTATTACAATTGTATTTTCATACAAGTTAGAACTGCCTATGGAAAGACAGCGATATGTAAGTATTCATCTCTTCATTTTTTTTATATCTCATAAATTGTTGTCTCGTAATTTGATTGTATCAAAATGAATGCATGCAATTTCAGTGATTTTATTCTAGTACAAAAATGCAAAATACGGGAAGCTCACACCTTAAATCTGAGCCAAGAATTCGAGTTGCTTGCTTCACTTGATTCTTAGACGATGCGTGTTTTTACGTATGTGTATTACAATGTACCGTTACCATTAGTTTTTGATGATTTTAATGTCGGTAAAATTATCTATTAATTAATACAAATATGTTTTGCGCCCTCATTTGTATGTTTTTTCTATGAGTGGGCTTGCATGAAATGCTCTATTGCGAAGTACATTTACATGTAACAAAACAAACTATTGTAGTTCAGACAGATGGTTTTAAAACGGTGAAGTTATACTAAAAATAGCCTACTGAACAATATCGATACATCCCGAGCATTTTAAATGCATGTAAATTTGAATAAAAGTAAGCTATTTATTTTGCAGCACTGTATGAATCGTCCAATCCTAAAAGAACGTTGGAACAGCAGCTAAATTGTCACGCCACTAATGAACTATGCAAAGTTAATCTTAAAATTTACAAAACAAATAATTTTATCCCACACTCAACGAACATACCACTACAAAAAATAATAAAGAAGAACTGAACCCACGCTTTGTCTTTTCACAACTACCTTTTGGCGATCCGTTAGTGACCCAAGCTCGACAAAACTTATTAGGCTGATATTGTGCTAAAAAACTATATTCAATCTGAATTTAAACTAGTCTATAGCTCAGAAGTCGGTGAATTCAAGTTTACTCGCCTCAGTACAAAACAAGATAATATAAATCAATTCAGATAGTGTGGTCGTCTGAAAGCTGTCGTAAAACATCTAATTTAATCTAGCCTATAGTGCCCATAAAATACAAATCCCGATATCTTCAAGTCCTATATTAACGACTTACGGTCATAAAACTATTCAAGCCCGTTATTAATAGCCAGGACTCGTTTTAAAGCCTTACTTTCTTAAATTATTTTTTGGTTTTCTTATTGCCACATAGATTTGTACCAGTGAAAAATTGGATATAACAAGATATTCCAGCTGTAACATAAAATTTAGTAGTCAACGCGTTTAGTTCTTGCCTGCTTAAGGTTGCCACTTTTCCAGATCCGAAATGATTCAACAAAAATGGACCATGTTTAGCTTTCGCATTTATTTCAAACATTCTTTTTTTATATATTTAAAAAACTGCCTTCATTTATTTATTTTCAGACGACATCCCGCCATGAAATTTGAAAAATACTAAATTCGAAATGCAATGATTTTATTCAAATAATAAATGTATTCGAATGTGGTAGTCTTTTCTATATAGCCAATATATCAAACAAGACAGACACTTGAAACATATTGAAGTGGAAAATACCTCAACTACCTCAACATTGACTTTGCTACCAAGATTATTATCAGTCAAAAATGTGCAACTTTACGTTTTATTGGGCATTAATGACTGAAGGCAGATGTTGGATTGCAGCCACACAGAGTTCGATTAATGAAAACATGGTACCACTCAGTTTATGATGAAATATTTTAAATAGGTTTAGACGTCCAACTACTACTATGCCCATGTTGACCCATCACTTCAATGATACGATAGAACCTAACATGTATACATCCATATTTTTCAACTTCATGCTGTAATTTCAATTATACATAAATACTTGATGCATCGATTCTATACGAATTTATGAAGCCATATGAAGATCCTGCTTTGCTAATAGGAAAACAACCCTCGTATACTTTCATAACATTCTCAATTTCTACGTATAGATCATAATTCGACGAAAATGCATAATAACAATATATGCCGGCGGGTATAATATTTTCAAAATTTATTGCCGAACTATCACTCTACCATCAAGTCAATAGCGAAAACAAACAAACAAACAAAAATGAACGAGAATTCAAATTCGGTAATTCTATTTTGAATCATCATTCTCGTCAATTAATATTTTCAATAATATGCTTTATGATACCAGTGCATAGAAGTGACCATTTCGTGTTTTAATATTCATATCAATAATGTGTGTAATAATTGATACACAATTAATAATAATAAATGTCCATATCGGAATAATTAATAATTCTGAGATATCCTTGAAAATGATGTTTTCGCAAATTCTCGATTGATTTTTGTGTAATATAATTAGGGATGTTCTTAATCGAATAGACAAGCGTTCTAGAAATTGGAATTCTGGTTAAATCGAATCGAATATTAGAGGCAGTGAGTCGAATCGTGTTACGTCATCCGAGTCAAAGAATCAGTCGGTCATGTATTCGAATTATTCAATTTCACGTAGATTCTCAATCACGAATATTAAAATTCGTAATAACAAAAAGCAGAACAGGCTCGCAGAATCTCACAGGGTGCCCGAAAAGTTTATGCCATTTTCCTTGGGTGGCCAGGTGGCCAAACAGCTTCAAAACAATCAACAATGCGATTTTATAGCAGCATTGATGATATGGAAAATTCGAGTACAGTTTGGTTTCTACCAAACATTTAAAAAGGGCATTTTCAATTGTCGGGCAAAAGATATATCATAAAATATTGCCCATTCGCTAAATTTTCTTCTCATGGAACCCATTTTCTTTTGGTGTCTGAGTAGCGGAATACCTGACCTTCTTCCAGTCTGACGCAGAATAAACACAGGAACATAAAGGAAGACGAAAAGATCGAATCAATAAGGTTAGTAAACTCTGAACCGAATTTAAAAAAGAAAATTAAAAACTCCATTTTCCATTTTTGAGCATAAAAACGGATGAAATTTTTAGCAACTCAGTCTTTTCTGAATAATAATAAAATCAAACTGAAACCTAACATATTGTAATTACTCATACCCTAAAGTTCAAGTACAATTTTGGTTTAGGGAGGAGAAACTTATAAAAATAATTAAATTATGAAACCCGAAAATTATTACATCAGTGTATCCCACTAGCAAGAAATAATCTTTAATTATGACGAAAGCGAATAGGGGGTGGCGAGGGGGAGAATACTTCACTATTGCATAATTATTCCTGAATACTGTACTTAAATCAATTCCAGAATATCAAAACCTATTCCTAACTTCCTGATGGCATAGTAAACAATATATTAAAAAATGAGCGACTGAAAATATGAAACAAGTCAGCAACATAACATAACAAGGGTAGCACTGAGTGGCAAAAATTAGATTCAATTATATTTTGACAGTCTCAGAACATTGGTATCAGAATCGAAACCTATTATACTTAGGCAATTGAAGTTTGGATTTGTATAGTTTACTATTCCGAATTCACCCAATGAAGCCAGTCTGAAATCCCTAATCGCGACGTTAAATGGGAAGGTTGTTCAAATAGTAAAAAAAACGGTGGGTTAAAAGCGCGACTTACGACTACACCGATTTGGGGTTACTCTTATTGGGCCAAAATCAGGTCCAAAAAGCACGAAAATTGGAGATATGAAAAATTCGCGTCCTCTATCACGGTACTTTTAAATAAAACAACACATTGCTATCCAAATCAGAAATTTGCGTTTCGTGAAGCTTGGGCCACAGGTGGACGACGCCTCCATCTATCACTGCCACATGCTTAACCTAACATGTGTGTCATGAACATAAAAACTCCTGCCTAGGGAGTAAACATTCTCAGAACATTTTCCGTGAACGTAAACTTCACCACCAATATGTCAAACAAAAAGAACGAAACTAAAATGTCTTGTCCTTCATCATAACCAAGCTGTCAAATAAAATTTAACAAATAATTTTTGTTAGGTATGAGTCATTGGTAGATGGCGCCGACGAGGCGTGATCTATCTATGGCTCATTCTTGAAAAAAAATTCTGATTTGGCAGCAAAAAAAAAATCCGACTTTCTGACATATTATTACTAGTACTACACAGACAGTCACAATCTTTGTACCGAACATCATAGTCATGTAAAAAAAAATATGGCGGCATTCAAGCTTAAATTAATGAAATCATTTTTTTAAGATGACGGAAGTTCAATAGTTACAGACTGCCAGATAATTCTTATGAAAGGCAATTACTTTAATTCACATTCAACAGACTGTTGAACAAATTTATTCATTAAACGTGGCGAAATATTAGTATGAAAGGATAACCTATTTGATATAATCGGAGAGTTACTGAGCTATTTCATCCCGATTCTAAATTTGGAAGTTTGCGATTTACATTTGGGTATAAACTTTTAATGATGTCAAAATACTACTTTGAAGTTTATCAAAAACTCTGAACTTCAAAGTTGATTAAAAACACGAGGTTTACTAATTTCGTAGGATTATCGGAAATAATCGTTTATTTGCAAGCCTAACCAGGTGAATTATCAACGAAATCATTATTTATGCAATTGAATTTCGCATAGATTATAATTTTCCTTTTCCATAAGTAATAGAAACATAATGGATACCCCAACAAACAGTATGTTTCTCACATTTCATAAAAAAGATACCTCAATGAATGGAATAGATCGATGTAACTTTTCAAAATCATTTTTTAAACCTTTCATTGATCAATATTGGAGAGGTATTTGACAAAGTCCGCTTAATTTAGGTCTTATTAAGATCAAATACTGTATGCTTTTAATACAAAGAAACTTCACCTGCAGACGACAAAAGGGTGATCACAAGATGAAACGTCATAACCACGTATTGGCGCATGGTTTCTCAACAAAAGATAAATGTTGTCGCGCATGAGCCACAGATGAACCACGCCTCGAAAGCGTGGTTCTATAGCGGCAAATGCTCGGTAGAATTCAGGTGATTTAAAAAAAAACGTCCGAATTGGTTAACTGACAATATTGCCGCTTTTAGCTTTTCACGCGAAGTTACTTTGTAACGCTGCAAACACAAGGTGGATGCCTCCAAATGCCAAGTTCACATTTATAATTATAATATTTACGCGGCTTTTTATAGAAGCTAGGTCACCCGTGGTGGCCAATTTGAGCATTTAGCGCCGATAAGTTCTTTCAGGGGAAATTTCTTTTGTCCCATTATAAACACAAAACAAAAACATCGACAAAGTGCTATAATTTATAAAAAGCTGCATTTTTTAAATACGCAAACAGAAATAAATTACTTTGAATGCACGCAAATAAACAACACAAAAAACACCACGCCCTTATTCTAGTATACAGAGCCAAAACGCTGAAAATCGAATGCATAGGTAATAACTGTGCGAGTGGTTTTATAGAGCATTCGACAAAAAACTGTAAAAATTAGTTACAAATTGAATCAAAGAATTCGACACGGTGGATAATAACTATTCACTTTCAGCTTTCTTTCCGTAGACAAAGAAATCGCCTAAAAGTTTTTTGCCAACTTCCCTTTCGTTAGATATTGGCAAGTTAATAAAACTGCCCGCGTGAGTCCAAATCTAGCTTTTCGCATTGTGTGTTATTGATTTTTGCTTGAAAAGGTCAAACTTTCTCTAAGTTATCGACAATTTTATTAACAAATATTACAACTTCAAGAAGTAAATTTTTTCGAGTTGAATATTGACCAGTGATAACAGCTCTGTATCCTTCTCGGCTTGCTATTTTTCATGGATTAGATTACACACTTTCCACTATTCTCTTGATTCCAAAGAAAATAATAAGACGACTAAAAATTTCACTCAATGCTGTCACGCTTGAACAGGATGATCAACTCAAACAAATGGCTGTAAAAATCTCAATATTCTTTGCGTGCAGATGAAGAAAAAAGGATCAGGCGCTATGCTAAAATTCAAATTTCTGTTTCGTAGAGATGAATTTTTGATTGGAGAAAGGCTTATTTGTCGTGAAAGGCTACTACCAAATGCAAAACAAGCAAGTGTATCTAGGCGTAAAAATCCAAACAGAATTTAACCGGATCTTTTAGCGTAACGGTTCCGGATACTCACATTAAAATAACGTGAAGCTGTAGTGTGATTTTGGTTAAATTTTGCTTTACTTTTCGCGCTAATGGACGACCCCATTTTATATAACATATTTTTTTACCACTTTTACAAAGGGCCAAGTCAAGCCCAGTTTAACTCTCTTGCTAACAATTCACATTTTCACGTGAATGGTCCGTTCATGAATAACAGTCAATCGTAAATACCCATTAGGTGGCGATAAAGTTAAACGGATTTTTATTAAATATGTTAACCTGCAGTCAACCCGGCTGGGTGGCTCACTGGGTTACGCGCGATCGTATTGTCCGAATGGTCGATGGTTGGATGCTTGACCGTTTCACGACCGAGCGTGCACTTCAGCAAGGCACTCGCAAGTCGGGAAGCTGTAACGTAGAACGGACACAAGGGTCCGTGCCTAATGGTTGTTGGTTTTAAGCTGCCGGTAGCAAAAAAGGCATAGCCATAGCAGTAGTCTTCACCTATTTATGGGTTATCAATGCTTGACAAAATATTTTACCACACACATATTCACCTCGGACTGATCAGGCCAAATCTTAATTAAGTTGTAAAATTTGACACAAATCCTGACTTTGTTGCAAAATGTGGTCAAATATCAGCACGTTTGAATCAATCAGAAATGTTGAAACATTATGCTAAATATAATATAGTGAATTTCGAAAACTGATTTCCGAATATTATTTCATTTATTATGTCCTAGTTGCTAGAAATATCAACAAAATATATGAACTGTTTCACAAAATAGATAAATATTATATATTTGCGCAAAAATGTGGGATATTTGCGCACAATGGTGGTTTATCTTTACTTGCTTGCAATCTGTACGTGTTTTTTCATCTAAATGGTAACATATCGAATGTTCAAAATTAAGGAATACGAGGAAATTCATATTTTGATATGAAAAGTGGTATTTTTTTAGAGTAAACAATGATCTTGGCGGCAATCTATGATAATAAGTTTAAATTTCAAATTTATACAAAATTGCATGTATGACATTTCAATTATTTTTCATAAATATGAAAATTTACTTATTATTTAAAACTATTTTATCAAGCGCAAGTAACGATACATGTTTTGCTTTCGGGTAAAGGAGGATGAATCCGCAAATTTCCCCGACAACGTAAAATATCCAAGACGGAGAGTTAGTGTCTTACTGAAGGTTATTTTCGATTCTTCGGCCTATGACAACCGAGTTCTTGTCATTCTGAAGCGCACCTCGCGGTTTGTTTGAATTTCAACATAATACAATATACATAATTATTAGGTAAAGAATTGTCCCATCGCCTTCTCTCAAACTATTAACACTGTGAGTAAACCTATGTGAACTTAGACAACGAAGTCCTTAGTTCCATTAAGAAACAAGATTATTTTCATATGATTTCAAATGAATTCAGTCACTTTGTGCACCGAAGTGTGAGATCGAAAATCTTTGATAATCTGAACGTTGACACATGCGTTCTTCGACAATGTTTAAAGTTTGTTTGCACTGAGCAAAAGGAAAATTCGGGAACAACGGCGTGTAGCCCTTTCACGTGATTTCTTTTATACAAATAGACAAAAGGGACGCAGAACAACAAACTCGTGATGCAATTGTAGGTACGGCTTTAGAATAGTCCTTACGCATTGCCTGCGTGTCGTAAAAGGTTACTAAAAGGATGAAGAGAAGTGGAAAATGGTTTTACCATCGCCCAGGACAGATACCATTCATTTCACTTTAGTGTTAGTGTTGTTCACTTCACTTTAGTTTAGTTCCGTTTGGGATTTTTTCCGCTTAGAGCGCAGTGACTGGTACGACATCTTTTAGTAGCTCTTTGCTATTGAGTGGCCGTTAGTTGGTTCTTTTTGGGCACTCAAGTCATTGGTCCATCAAAATCAAAATAGAATATTAAATCATTATGTCCTAAAATGGCCGCTGTTCTAGGGCCTTGGTTGAGGTCATCCACTCAAAAATGGAGTTAACTTCAATAATGTCTATTTTTGTTTGCACCTTAGTTGCCACATTTTAAATTTAAAATAATTCATAAACCAATACATCTTCTTATACAAAAGACGATAAGCCTTTCTCAATAATACCCGCGATTAGTGGTGAAAATCTTCTTGCTTTACTCTAATTTAAGAAGAAAAAGGAAATAGTGCGCCAGGCATTTCTTGGTTCACTGACATAACCTATTAGTGGTAGTTGATTGACTATTGGATTTAAGAAATGCTTTTCGGTGACAGAGACAATGAAGGTTGTACATCGCAACAAATGCGTTGATGAATAAAATGACTATTCAAAATTAATTTTTACATAATTCTCGATTATTCTATGTTTGAATTTTTACTGTACTTTACCGTACTAGCATATTTATTTTGAGTTTTATTTCAGTATTAATTGGCTCCGAAAGATTCAATCGCCGTCTCTCTCGACAAAATTAGTCGATAGACGTGATATGTATTGATTTTTTTGAGACATGCGCGGCAGATCAAATCACAAATTTATCGACTCTTCAAAAAGCCGAATCGGAAAAATATGTCAAATATTTAGTCAAGTATGGAGTCACTGATGGATCGCGTCGATGAGACAATGTTCATCCGTGGCTCATGCTCGAAAGCAAAATTATTTCGATTGAGAATCAGGGTATCCATATTGAAATCATACATAGAACACGAGTAAACCGAGCTAATAAGACTTGACTCACATTTGGCCCCAAGCTTGATAAAAAGCTATTTCTTTAGTTCTAGAACAAAGTACATTTGTATTTGATTTGAAAAGATTCAACGGGCATCATCATTATTTTTTATTGATTATATTGTCATCACAATGGTGCGAGCTGTCGAGACAAAGTCGATTTTCTTTGTAGGTGACTGGTGACGAAAGAAGATTCCTACAGAGAAATATGACCTGATCAAAAAGACAACCAGCAAAAATCATTCATACTTTTTTTATCTTCGCCTTTTCGTCAATTTATGGTCGATAAATCATATCCAGCGATTACTCAATTTTGAATATATATTCGAGAATCGTGCTTTTTTTATTCAAACTGCAAAAAAAAACGACTAAAAGATGTAATGCCAGACTGACGGCAATTGCACTCCAAGCGAAAAACATTCAATATAAAACTGAACCGAGTGGTAGCTGCCTCAGGACAAGCGGGAATAGGACAAAAACTATTTTGAAGCCTGCTTGGTGAAGCCCCATCAATGGAATTTCCATGAGATACACAGCATTGGCCATAATTTATAATGCAAGTGCAAAATTCATAACGCCATGTTCATGCATCGGAAACGAATCGCAATTAATTGTTTATACTTTGATAAAATAATTACGAATGCGAAACAAATAAACACATTCAACTACAGGATCATGTAAAATGGGTTGCCCTTTTTTTTTAATATTTTTACTAGATAAATCAGCAAATTATCAAATTTTATCAAACATAACTGAAATATTAATTTATTTTATTGAGTATGTATTTCTTGCGTATCATTTTCCATATCAACGATACCGTCAGAAAAAATTTTGGGGTACAGGTTTTGTTAAGCTAACGAGGCACGGTCCATTTGTGGCACTCATACTTGTCAAAATTACTTTCCAAACAAATCCGAATGCATAAAAGGAGGAGCTTAAACCAAATGCGCAAATATCCAAGAAATATTACAAATTGCATTGCGGGCCAACAGTAAGCAATCATCAGTTTATCCAACACCGAATTGATCTCGAAGTTCGGATCTCCAGAACTATTGTTGAAAAATTTTCGCGCCCGTGGCGCTAACCAGGTAAACTAAAGAACGAACGAACCATTAGAGATATATTTGCTGCCAGCATACTACCTACACATTACAACGGCTTTTTATTGTTGTAAATCATTGAAAAATTAGAAGATAGTTATCCGAATGAACAAGTTACGACAATATGCAGGCTATATTTATTAACATTTAACAAGCAGGAATAAAACACAAAAAGCAAAACGAAATAGAACAAAAACAAAGCGGGTGTAACACGTCAAGCAATGAAAATAATATAATTATACAACACAATAACTCACGTACAACAACAAATGTGACAGTAAGGAAACATAACTTGCTAAAAGAAGCAAATGATTTGCACCCAACCCAGGTCAGAAAACTTTTCAGCAACATTTTCTGTTGAACGTGGGGCACGCCGTCTGACTTTTCCAGAACTGGGTGGAGCGTGGAGTTTTGAAAGGGGGTCGACATCTGCATGCACGCAAATAAGATAAACTGATATCATATATACGGTTATCCCTATTGTTCAGTGTAAACTGTAGTCGAAGTCAACTATGCAAATAGAAATCAACATTTCACATAAATACAATACCTAATATACGACCATTGTTCCCATTTTGCAGCAATGTAATGATTTTTTTAAATTCTACTGCATATATCATGATCATGACTTCACTGATAAATAATACGATTCGAAAGTATTCGAAAATACTAATAATTAGAAACCTATGACATAGACAGCGGAATTTATCAGTGACCGACACTTAACAAAATATAGCTTAATATATTCTTCTCCCCACGTATTAATTACTCAACGACTGAAACAAGCAGTGCAGTGTGTGCAAATACAGCGTGCTTGACAAAACAACGAAGTGGATATGCCATGCATCTACAGACCTTTAGTTCACAACTCCAAATTTTGATTACAGTTCCATTAAGATTATGTTTCCAGAAAAAGTCCCCAAATTTTTAGTCATCAGTCATATCTTCAAAGTTGAAAAGTGTTCCTCTCAAAAAAATTGAACACCGCCGTTGCTGTAGCGTCGTCCAAATTCGTATGCTCCAATAGATATTCCTTGCTGTTGGCTGTCACTACATTTGCTAAACTTACACATCCATGGTGAACCGTATATACATGTGTTAATAAAATATAAGATAAGGAATGCTTTTGTAAAAAAAGTATGATAAAGATTAACAAAATACAAAGGGACAATATTACATATTTGAACTAGCATTTTGAATTCGTAGTGATTTCGAAATTATATTTTCACAGCAAACCAATTTTTCGAATACTTCAACTAAATAGAACAAATCAAAATATTTTCGAAATATAAGTGGAACTGCAACTCATCGGATAAAATTTTCGCCCAATCCAGTTAGCGAACCACCATCTACCTCGAGCTTGACAAAATAAATTTGGGACTGAAAAATTTTTTTTTCAAATTTAGCGAATACCAGAAATTTTTATTGAAATTTTAAACCTGTGGAGGAAAACATTCTTGGTGTTCCTAAAAAAACAACAATAGTCTAGTTTTCTAGTAACATTTATAAGTATATTCCCAAATAATGGACATTCAAATATATACATATATACATGAAAACTCAATTTTTCTGAATGTTACATCTCCGTATTCGCCGAATTGACGAAAACTGATCCATCATTAAATCTAAAATACAGAACAATTTTGTCCGTGAATTTTCGTCTGATTTTGAGTCTTAAATCCTCATTTTGTAAAGTTCATGTCCAAAACAAGATTACGAAACGAGCCGGAACGAATTCAGACTTGTTTAAAATTTAATGTAAAATAGCAGGTCCTCAGTAAAATGAGTCGAAGTAAAATACAGAAAAATAATTACGTTCCGAAAATAATCCTTCTGCATGTCTAACAAATTCGTTTCAAAATAGAGAATAAAAAAGCATGTATTGTACTTACGCTTATGAGTATCATTATTACTTGCCAGGCCATTGAAAAATTGGTATTTTGACTCTGTAATTTTTGAATGATCGGGAAACTGGTGTAGAAAAATTGTCTGTCTGCAAAAATTTACTCTGTAAAAAATATATGCTTTCTGCACAATAGGCAAAATATGCTTTCTGAGACAATTTAACGTGCGCGCTGCAAATTATATATATGTGTTATATATATATATATATATATATGTAGTAACGGCAGAATTTAACTTTCAAAAACATCAATTTTAACCAAAAGGTCGTATCATGAGGCTAATAATCCTAACAACTATTCTGATGTTCTGGAATATTTTATTTCAACAACAACTTTTGTATTAACCTCATAGACTCATGATGTTGCCAAATCAAATATTTTCTCTTCAATTTTCGTATATAATATCCTTTTGTTTCACTACGATTAATTTTAGCACTGCAGGTGCGTGCTTTAGAACTTCTCTAACGTAAAATCTCCATCATCCAGAGTAGTTGATATGTACTCGACTGATGCGGTTTATTGTTGTATGCATAGAATATTTTACGACAAAATTGAATTTCCGATAGGGAAGAGCCCTGACTTCAATTTGAAATGCAATGCAAGATGTCACCAATTAACAGTTTTCTAATTACGATGTCTGATAATAGCATACACGAAATGCACGAAAAAGTACAAAAAAACCAACGAAAAAGCGAAATTCGTCAAACGTCGGACGCATTTACTGTGAAGCATTCAATCCATTTCAACTCCTACCTCCCAACACCGAAAATCGACAATATCGTTTAAGATTTGTTTCGTAAACCACCTGTCTCGTTTGCTCTGACACTAATGCGTTCTAGACAATTATTTCAGCCTTTTATCCACGGCCTCTCTTATATACATAACTAAAAAGACAGTTAATCAGACTAAAATTTCAATGACAATAGGTATTGGTGACAAGCTCGCTTATGCTTTAACTAGGAAATAGAATGTAGGCCCACTAAAAAATCATGCTAACAGATAGTATGGAATTGCCGATATGGCTAAGAATGCATTTGTTCTTCTTGAAGGGCGCCTGCAATCAATTAGTTCAAGAGCAGTAACCCTCCCCCATAAAGATACTAAAACTTTCGAAATAGCTTTGTTTAATTAAGTCCGATTAAAAAAAAAAACACAACGCACATTCACATATAATTATTTTCAAACCGAATGTTGAAGCATATCATTTGAAAACGATCCCCGGGATCTGGTTTTATTTTAAGGACTAATATTTGAACACCGATATTTTAAACCAATGTATGCCACGTCATTGAATTGATTGATTCCAATCGACAATACGGAAGTGGCGACTCTTTTGCTTAAAACTGATTTTTACAGATAGCGCATCTAAATAGTCTTTAACTGAGGTGTGCCATGCATAAGGCTAAATATATAGAGTGACAAAAACAATAAAGCCATAAAACTTGAGACCATATTGTTACAAAAACCACCAAAACACAAAAAAACGATGAGAAATTTCGGAAGTTTACCATATTACATATCTCCTATGAAGATCCATTATTACTACAGACATTGTGAATTAAAAAAACATTAAAAATAATCAATCTATCGTCATATCATGTCACCGGTTGCGGATAATGATGAGCAAATCAATATTTTAACAAAACAAGAATTGGGAACAAAAAGAATGGTCGTAACGACTCTTTAAGTGCTGATGAAGAAAGCCTTATGTGTTGTGGAACAAGATTAATTGAAACAATTGGGCACCACGCACAATCCCGTATTCGAACCCTGAGATTTTATATCACGTGCATCATGCATCTCTAAAAACGCTGAATCACTTACTAACACGTGCGTGTTTGAAATTTCAATAATATATTTGTTCACACTAGACTTGAAATGGTTTGAATCAATTCGATCCGGAAAACCGACCCGTGACAAACGGTTTCATAAGCTTGATACCCAGGAATGCCATTCTTAGGTTCAAAAATCGAATGGATACGGATTTATGCCTGGTGTTTCAAATACTCATTTCTGTTACTCGATGCATAAGGCACAAATTGATCTCGCCTGGGGGTGCGATTCGTCAGCAACTCAACCTTGAAAAATTTCTGACTTGTTTGAGCGCCGAAATTCTATTGGATGTTGCTTTTTGGAAAATTTCAGTTATTACGATGAGAAAAATGGTCCTTTATTGAGATTCGATTCGTTGATAGATGTATCTGAGAGTGACAGCGCTTATAAATTCATCGTAGGCCCTGATAATGGTATAAAAATGGATACACAAGGAATATATTCATCTAAATACAGTAACCAGGACTTTTAGTATCCTGACAAAAAATTAAGTTTGTGAAAAATTATCATAATTTTCTGATAAAAGTTATCTTTCCTTTGCTTCATCACAAAATGAAAGGACAGTTTTTTAGGCCATATAATCTTTCTGGTGGGCCATTTTTCTGACTTTGACTCGATTTCTCAACAGTTTTGCTCAAATAATATGCAATTTTTTGCGGCAACGACGGTAATTTTTCTTTTCATGTTTCATAATCAACAGAATATCATAAGCGTTAAAATAACATTCGGACTTCTTGTTGTCGTCCCAAGATATTCTTCTGAGATATTCGAAGATTCGATTCGAAAATTACCAAGCACCCACACGAAGTCTTGCCCTTCGTAAGATACAGTAATATCAAGCATGTACATACAATTCTAGATGAAGCTATAATACAAAGGTGAGACTTCCAAGTATACCTTGAAACAAACCTGGTCACTAAATGTAATAAAATCTAGATAAACTGACAACTTTGTCCGGGATGCGCAATCTTTACATTAGTGGTCATGTGCGGTGTCACATCAGGCAGAAAAAACAAGAGGCGTGAAAATTTATTTTATTCCACGTAAGCTAATTTTAATTTTTCAAATTTACTCTGACTTTCGTCAGGTCCCATGAGAATATTGAACAAAAAAATAAAAATAAAATTAAAAGCAGTTTGAGCCTTGTAGTTGAACAAGCACGAATTAGCGCTGGGAAGTTCGAGTTACATTTCTTTGAGTCAACCATGTTGCTTTAACGTAAAATGTGGAAATATCGAATCACTAAAAAAATCCTACTTCAGTTTATACTACAGATTATGAATACACATGTGTATAACATATTTAAATATTCTATCCACATTCTACCGTAACCAGATTTATTTTCCTTCAAATTATTTCATCCTGCGAAATGAAATCGCGATTAAGCTGTCGCACGGAAAATTCAAAATATTCGTTCAAAAACTGTATTTCATAGTAAATCACTTGCTAAATAATATGAATAAATGTAATAAAGCCTAATTCATGAGTATTTATGCTTGTTAACCCACTTCAAAAAGATGGATTGAAAGTTTCGGGCTATCCTATCCGTACACGAAAAGAAAGAAGATTTAGTCAACTTAGGTGAGCCCAAATTATCAGCGGTCTATAACGACAATTTGAATAAATAGTCAACAAAGGTACAGAAAAAATCGTTGGAAATTATGTTATTTTTGAACGCCGTGTCGGATGAAAAGCTTTTATCCAAAGAGATCAAGCACTCTGTTGACCAAAAAAGTGGATAAAGAAATGGTTTAAACAAACAACCACAAACTGAGTGGTCCACGAATAAACGTGTATACGGAAATGTATGAATAAAAAATCGATATTGAATTTATTACTAATCTTAATGGGCTACAGAAAAACAAAAAATTATATGGTGTAATACAGAATAAAATTTTTTCCTGTGAATGTTGAAATCAGTGGCTGAATATCGCCAATGCATAGTTCCTGCCTGCATAGTCAATCCGTTATTGCATAGTTCCCGATATCATACCAAATTTATAAGTTAATTGAGAAACAATGTCCTTTGCCATATATTTGCCAAAAGGTGGCGCTTTCCATGAAATAGTGAAATTCGACTTCGTGGGAGGATAGCGATTTCATTTCATATCATTCTCGTGAAAATTTGGTTGCGATGAATCCGAAATCTGCAACGGCATTTTAGCTTTCCACAAGAAATGTATTATTCATGTTGACATGTCGGATACTTATTAGTTGCGCCAAATGTAAAAATATTGCAAGTGAACAGCGAGTTCATTCGCCATGTGAATGGCCTCATCCAAAACTTTGAGGGGCGTCTCAAGCTTGCCTTATAGGCAGCAGATGTGATTTGTTATCGGCACTGGCAAGGTGCTCAGTGTCGAGTGGATATTCACGTATATAATATCTCGGCACAGAAATCGTCAGCGACGTTAGCTTCCGCAGACATAATATATATGGATTTCTTCACGTTGAACAAAATTACATTTTTGCAAAAAACTGAACGTTGACAGATAATTCACTACTTCACAAATCGGATGCGGTAAGCCAAGTACCGGACGTATCGGCCTAGTGACCGTTGCTCTGATGATATCTGATTCGGTTGGACAATGTCTGCCCATTACTTTTACGCACATCATTCATGCTTAGTTAGCAATTTTTGTTCTAAAAATATCTACAGGTGTCACTGCCACTAGGAATGATGAGCGCATACCAACAATCTAGAAAAATATTGAGCACTAAGTTACAATATTACGTAGAAAAAAAATTAAACATCCTTCATAGTTAGATAGGATCCGCCACTTCGTGCTGTCCGTCTCTTACTTTTGAGTACGCCTTTTCAACCGAGTAACAACTACTTATCAAACATCAAAATTTCAAATTTTTTTCACAAGGAAAAGATGGGCTGAATGAACACTTGGTGAAGTGATAGAAATAAGAAAATTAATTTGGAATGAGGATTTTGATAGAGTCCGTTCGATACCACTCAAATTTAACAGCTTATTCACCATTTGGAAAAGACAGATCAGTAATCATATTAGACCCTCACCGCCTCTATCCATATGCAAGATCACAAGCACAAGATTATTATGATGGGAAATACAGGGCTTCAAGGTCTATCTTTCGTCCGTTCTTTACCATTAAAGCTATTGAAACATGCCAAATTGAGAATCTTGATAAAATGAATGAACTTTATTTCACAGTATGCAATCCACAATGTCAACAATTATACCTGGTTACAAGATTTTCCTTGTATCTATTGGCCGAATCTATTGGTATGTAGTTTCAAATTTTGTTTACAGCAATAAAAGACTCTTAACTGACTCATATAGACATATAGAATTATCTCAAGATTTTGTTCAGCTCAAACTATCAACCTTTGGGCACATTTGTCCTGCCGGAAAGTAAATATATATGTCAAATATTACGTTTAGTGAAAATAGCATCAATTCATTATTATTTAAAATTGAAACTACTTTCAATCATAATTCCGGAATAAATTCATTATCATGGTAACCATAACTCTATTCCATGTGCAGCGAAACGACAACATTATGCTAAATCCTCTGTTGTAATATTTCGACAAAAATATTGATTTCATAGCTAAATATATATATAAACTTTGAAACGTGGAATATGGAAATAATATGATTTTCAAATATGTTTCATTTCAATAATAGCTCAAACTAAACTTATTAGACATTTCTATCAATAATTCAAAAATCCTGAAAACAAAATCTTGTAAGGTGAGATATGAAGAAATGACTAACTGAATTACGATTTATTGCATCGAATCCATAAGTGATTGACAGATTGTTTGTTCCGTACTGTATGTGAGTAAGCGTCGGCGACGAAGCAGATTTACAAACAATGCAAGCTATCTACCTTGGCTTTTCAGTTTATTACCACTATTGCTGTTCATCGCTGATATATATACCTACTTCATTATTCTATTATTTTTATGCCGCCAATAGCGGAGCGGACCCAGAAACAAATCACCTAATGACGAAGTCCTACCGATGGTGCGAAAAAAATTCGAAAGAAGATTTTTCATTTCAAGTATTCCCATGGAACTGACGGATAAGAATGAGCGCGAGAATTTGCATATTTTGAAAGTGAACAGACAAGACATTTTTGAAAGTGAACAGACAAGACATTTTTATTAATACAGTAAAGCGTGTGCTAAACATACGCATGCCCCCAAATACAAATGAACAAAAAGCGATAAGGCAATCTTTTTGCTGTCTTTGGCAACACATCGTTTAACTGTTTTAACTGAATAATAATCAATCCGTTTGAAACGAAATTGAATTATTGAAATTTTTCAATTCAAATTCCCACTACCGTCTGTCAAGTTCAATTACATCACTAAACCGGTCGTTACGTCGAAAGGGTGTATTTTTCATATTTTGTACCCCATAAATATCCCTTCCAATTATGTCTGAATGGGAAATGTATAAACAACACAAACAAAAACGCAGTAATAAAGTGCAATGAGTGGTACCTGCTCCGGGCGGTGGGAAAACCACGTACCACCTTGTTGCTTTTTGGTCGCATCTTACGGACACGCAGGAAAAACGATCGGACAAGGTAATTCTGAAGACCGTGTCTACAGGCCGGTTCCTTTTCATACCTCTTGTTTGTAACTTGTAATAAATACCTAATTAGGTAGTGAAGTAATGCTTGACTGCTGTAAATTTATTTGCGTTGTCATAACTTGTGAGATCCCTACGTTGATATAACATTGGTCCTTAACGTTAAATGAGAAAAAATAAAAACTATGAATACAAGATTAAAAATGAGAATGCGCCAAAAATAAGGTAAAAGGATATCATCTTGTCCAACTCCGGCGCACATGAGAGCGTTGGCAATGTAGTCTGTATTTTGTGATTTTCCTTGCAATATTTGGTCTATCCGTTCTTTTGTTTTTGCGATTGATTCCTTAGTTGTAGCATCTGCCATTGCCGAAATACATTCGACACATTCTATTAGAAATATATGTTAGGTAGATAAGACTTCAGTTTTAGCGGAATTCTGAATAGAGCCGGGTGATATGTAGTCCAGATTTTTCTCTTTACCGATTACGAAAATGACCGATGGTATCAGTCATCCCAAATAAACGAACGTCCATGCAGTTCAGTTACAAACAGTGTTAACTAATTATATTTTTCAAATCATTGTCTATTCTGGGAGGCTTTGCTTTGGTTTGTGTTACCGATATTGTCCATTATCGGTAGTCAAAAATTCGTTAATATCGTTCAAGTTTGGACCGTGCTAATATCGGCGGACTCTAATCAACCATCAAATTTTCATACATTTTGGTTTACTATGAAATAAGAAATTAAATAATATCAGTATAATTTGTTTCGGCCGAGATTCCAATATTTGCCACGCTTATAAAGCTATCAGCAACCACGATTTGGATTTTATTGTTACGAAATCCGGTATATCGGGGGATCCCGTTCAGATCGGGAGTTGAATTTTTTCTAACGCAAATGACAATGAAATCTGAAATATATATACCATAGACAATGGTTTTAAGGGTATTCGATAATCGCAGCATCGCTATATAGTATTCAACAATTCAGATATGGAATTGCTGATATTTGACACTATTTTTTTCATGCAAAGTTATGATTTATGTCGAATTTCTCAACGTAAAATTTGACATATATTGTCATGTCACTACAAGATGAATCGCTTCAGAAATAATCAAATGGCGTATTACTTCAAATAAGAATTCTTCGATAACTGAGTATTCGGATCTTAACTATTGCTTTTTATGATTTAAGGTTTTCCAGAAAAATAAACACAGCAAAATTCTGCCCAACTATTGTGGCAATGATTGGAAAAATAAGCTTCACAATTTTTTTTTAAATTCAGTTCAGTATTAGAATTCCGTAATTGGAAGTTGCCTTTCCACGAAACAAGAAACTAATGATTGCATTCGCCTTCCGGCACATTTATTTACGTCTTTCAAACCGACGGCGCGATTCAAGCCACTGGGTACAGCATCTCCGAAATTCCGGCATAAGTATATCGGAACTGCAAGATTCAAAACACTGTTTTGCATGATATTATCGTACCTTGTGCGCTGTGTGCAACTAATATATTAAGATTCGTCATCATAAAATATTCCTGTAGAGCTGTGAATATCATGA
The DNA here is from genome assembly GCA_963675895.2 of Styela plicata. NCBI lineage: Eukaryota > Metazoa > Chordata > Ascidiacea > Stolidobranchia > Styelidae > Styela > Styela plicata. The sequence goes on along the minus strand of OZ023143.1, from coordinate 11,140,205 downwards.
TTTCCCGTTTGTTGAATTTTGCAGCCATTAGAACAACGTACGATTTTCTGTTAACTGAAAATAACAATGGAACGGTGGAAATCCCATGAAATCTATTTATTCGATTTGATACATCATTACTAATGAGTGCATTCATGGTCTCCGACCACATTCTATGGAATCTTTGATATTTTACATACTCTTTTACTGATCTAGGCCCAAAAAGAGACCGATTTAGATTTTGGAACAAGGACCAAAAACGGGGATAGGGCAAACGCACAGTTTCCTTGCGACACTTCTTTGCCCGTTGTATTAAAGATAAATAGTTGAATTACCTGAAATTGGCGATTGCCATTGACTTTTATTCAGAAACCCTATACACCCCCATGGGGTTTGAAACCGAAGTTGCAAATTTGCTTGCGAAATTCGCCCGTTCATTAACAGCTTTTCGGAGGAAACAGCTGATATTTTATACATCTTTGCATGACTGTTGTAATGATTTCGCATCAACGATCTTCTCAAACATAAAATGTATCCAATATTTTTTTTAACACAATTTATCGCATGCGGACCTGTTTTTCTGTTCCATCACTAGATGACAGTATTAGCACAAAAGAACTGAAGACTAAAAGTGTAGATGTAACATAGCGCAGATACGCAGTTACTACAAAGGTTTGTGCCTAACTAACGGTTGTCAGGCCATAGCAAATATATAGCAATAATTCGAAAAACCCTAAAAAAATAATAATCTTTAAGTCAATATAGTTATATACCGATATTGTCGTGAATACTAACCAGAAGAAAAATGCGAAAGATTCGACAAAACGTTTTTATCCAGGATAGCAAAGCCTAGGTTTGCAGGAGGAGTTTCGTTTTCCTTTCCATCGTAAAATATATCGTTTGCTACTTCTTGTACCTGATATATAGTAAATGCCAGCGATGATTTCGGAAATATGATTGAATTTTTCTGTGTAGTATTCGATATTTTTACCTGCAACAAGGAACGCAAATAATAGTTTGAAATAAAATAATACTCTCAATAGATAAACAATATGCTATATATTTTTCAAACTGTTCGATTATTTCCATACCTGAAGATGAAGAACAGTCACAGCAATTATGAACAACGCATATTGCCTCAAAATCGCGATTAATGACAAATTTTACAATATTTAAATTTCGCAGATCGGAGCAAACCACATAGTTGGAACAATTAAGCGTTGTTCGAATTTAAATCGCAGAGCCTTAGTGGTATATAGAACACCGGTATGCAAAACAAACAACGAATGTCTGCCCTTTCTGTTCTGTTGGCGATGATTTTTTTTCTTAACTTATTTCCTACGTCTTATCGAATAAATGGACCTACGCCTGATAGTTTCCCCACTGCCAAGTTCAAATACCAATCACTGCACTTTATTATGATGAATCACTGTGGAATATGTTTTTGTTATTAATTTATTTACGCACTAAATCCGAAGCCTCAAATGTAAAAAAAATATATTGTAACACATCTATGATGTAATTTAAAACAAAATTACCTTGAAATTTCCAGTTAAAAAGTATTTGGTGATTTCATTATCTTTCATATACTTATTGACAACGACTGGTGCACAATTATGTTCCATCGGTGGATAGAAAACAGGGATCTAGGTCGTGATTAAGACAAAATCTGATTCAGCATCAATAAGCCTGAGTATTGGTGTAATGTATATGTTTGCCCAGTTCTGTAAATGACAAAACACACTATATAAATAGAATAATGTTACAATATTTCAGATAATCGAAATTGTTGAAATTTAACCATAATTTGTATCGTAGAAAAGTCATGATTTATATAAAATTTTAAAACGATATTCTTGCATAGCCTATATCATGATTTCACTGCAAAATGGATCAATTCAAGAATAATAGAATAAACGGAATTACTCCTAAATTACTCAAATTTACTCTTCAGATAAAGATATTTTTACCACTAGATAACAAGACCAAGAATTTAATACAACAAACAAATAAAAAACGTTGGAAATGAGAAGAGCTCGAAGAATTCTTTTGCGAAAATCTGTACAATTTCCTGAATATATCTGAGCGGATAAATAACGAAACAAACCAGTATCCTAATGTTAGTGTTCAAAACATACTGTTTTGTGCATATTTTTTTGATACACTTAATCAAATTGTTGGCAACGAGAAAAGTTGAAAGAATTCTTTTGCGAAAATTTGTACGTTTTCCTGAATATATCGGAGCGAATAAATAAGAAAACACACAAGTATCCTAAAGTTAACGTTAATGTTTGAAGCATTCTGTTTTGTAATTTATTCTGAGAGTTGACCTCGATTTTAATATTTCTAACAAATTTATTTGGTTTCGAGTATTAGCTGAATCTATTTTATCGTCTACATGTTTGGCATGATTATTTGCAAACGAAAGTTTATAAAACGATCTTAAATAACAAAATGATGACAGTCCAGAAGCTATGAAAATGCTAAGTTAAATACTCAATGATTGGCGATTAACCAGGAAGTTAACATGTAGCCTACGTAGTGTGTTACGATGCTTCATTTCTGTTGGTTTTTCTAGTTCAGACAATAAAAGTGCTTTCAGGAGGCTGCACCTGAATGAAGTTGTTTTAGACAGTTGTATGTAACTAAATCGATAGATAGTTTTTATTTCGATTAGCTTTTGACAAAAAACAAACAAGACAGCACAACAAATACAAATGACGGAGAACCAGAAAAAAGAGCAAAACCTAAAAAGCATATATCGTAAAAAACGAGCTAGCTCATTTGCCCAGAAAAGTAATATTAATGCGACAAATAAAGTGACTCTTGGAGGCGAGAACATTAGAACAACGCCGAAAGCACATGTAGTTCATAAAAATAGCTCATCCCATTTAACAAATAGGAGTTCAGATACAGCTCAAAGTATACCGTAAACTGTCATCACTCTTTTCATTCTGCTTGTTATAGTCACTTGATAAAGCTGATTAAAACATTGAGAGCGTTACAGAGGTGAGGCAAGCTACTTTTGCCGTAGACTAACTTAACGTTACAATATAGTTATTGAAATAAAGTTGTAACGTAGATTCCAGTAAGTATTGCTGTGTGTCGCCGATCGCTCAAAATCTTTCTTCTCAAACTTTATATTTCACGCATTTTGACTGATGTTGTCTAAGATTCAAAACAGGGCTAACTTACTTTGAGCGTTGATTCGAACTGACTTGACCGGCCCTGGCCTAGGACATAAAGGTTTCTTCAACATCTGCTCTCAGCTCAATAAATTTTTGCAAACAATGACATGTGTATGACGTCACAACACACATCTGAATGCATATTAAGTTACAGTGCAGTTTATACTTTCAGCATTGGTGGGTGAGTGGTGGGAAACGAATTATGCTGCATTTTTGTTATCAAGTTTTCCTTAACGTAAAATTCTAGGACTATTTTAGAACAGGCCGAAAACCACTGGAGTCATGAGCTATGTGTCGAGTTGGAGATTTTATCACTATCGACTCGTTTTAGTGCTGGGATCGGCAGAGTATTGATACCGGATCTTTCCAAATTGGAACAATTGCTATTTAGGAGGTCAAGAAGTTTCATATACTAGATTCCTTCGTAAAAAACATCTAGTGGAATTTTTTGTATTGCGTAATGCAGTGGTTCCCAACCTCTTCAGTATCATGGACCCTTTTGGCGGAAAGCTGAAGGACCCCTTTGATAAAAACCATTTAATACTAGCCTATTACGTATAAATGGTCTCCACTAGGAAATTACACAAATAAAAAATGATTTTAACCCTTAACGTATGGGCCTGAAAATAATATTCGAAATCCATATTTTCTGTTGCGGAACCGATCACGAATTAACTCGTAAGTGCTCGCGGACAGTTTGTAACCCTGAGCTTTTTTGCTGACAACCCTTTTGAAGATTTAGAGATTCATAGTTTCGGATCCTAATGTTGCTCTCCGCTCGCCTCCCCTTTTGCAGAAACCGCCTTGAATTGGATGATGGTATAACATATGATCAATCAGAAAGGACTCCTCGTATGGACAAGCCCCTCAAGAACAAACAGCGCCAAACATCCTACTGAACTTGATTAAATGACAGCTTGAATAACATTTTGAAGTGAATTAACATGTTCGTCATATTGGGTCAGATCTTGTGTTGCCCTGCAGCCAAGTTTCCAGATTTGATCGCAATTTCGATTTAATTACGTTATTTTACGTTCATCTTATGCACTAAGCTCATGGACCCCCAAAAATATTTCTGTCGACCACTGGTGGTGTGTATGTTTATAGCAAAAAACGCAAGTTAGCGGTGCCAGTCAATCGATTAAAGGTTACTTCAAAAATTTTCTTGAAGTGGTCAAGAGGGTAATGCTTCGAAGAACAGTTATTGTTGAAATATCACTCTCGTAAAGTTTATGAAATGAACTTTATTTCACAGTATGCAATTAAATTAATGCAACTTCCCGGTAAGTTACCCATGTTGAAAGCGTCTCATGGGTGGCAAAAAGTGATTTTAAAAGTTGTTTACGCCAAGTGTGGCACAGGCGTATCGCTGATTTGAAAACCGAAACAACTTGATACAAGCGTGGTTATGTTTATCAACGTTGACGTATTTTGTCTCGTGATGGGCGTAAATGACGGCATCTCAATAGCACTGCGCGTGAACAAAAGTAAGCCTTAGCAACGTACATGAAAAGGTTGAAGCACAATCCAACATGTACGTTGATACCATGACGACGGATCACTGTAAAGCATCCATTCTGCGTTCGGTTTAATGGCGTTTACGCTATGACTTTGCGAAATGTTTGAATGTAGGCGATACACTCATTGCGCATTACCCGATGCACGTGAGATAGCGACCGTTCGATATACTCGTAAATATTTTATAGGAAAAGCAGATTGTTTGGATATTGTTGTACTAGCAGTGTTGCTTCAATGATTGCTAAGCAATAAGCCTTTTAAACGTTTATACGGGCTACACGGTTCGAAATTAACCCATTTCCGCTTGACTGAGTTAAATAAATCTTCCAAATACTGAGTAAAAGTCTGAAGCAGTAGCAGAGTTTCGGGTATAAGTGAAGTTGTTTATATTTTAACCAAATAATAGGATATTCTGAAGCACTCATGAAAAGTAATCCGCTATCGATAGAATCATATCATGGGAGGCAATTTATGACTAGGTCATATCAAACTGTTAGTCTGTCAGATTATAGATTGTAAGTCGGGCATAACGCGTGATTTCCCTTTATAAAAAGTTTTCGGGAAAAGCATTTTCAATTACCTGGTTTATTAAAAAAAGTTTCGTAGTGAGTTGAATTTGGATTGCCATAAATATAACTGTGTCGTAGTTCTTACTCTTTTGCTAAAAACCTCGTCAAACGGGCATCAGAAATGTCCGACGTGCATAGATCGATGGCAAACAAAACCCGTGGATTCGCTTTTATCCGTATTTTATGTCATTCTGAAATATTTGTCTTGACAAGTTTTGTAAGTGACTCATACTTGACTAAAGAAAATTTTCGATTGGGATGCTTTCCACTCAAACTTTTTTCAAATCCCATTCCAGTGGACAATGGTTTAATTAGCCAAGTTGTTGCCAAACTAATTTAGGTATGAACCTGAACATTTCAAGGCACTTATATTTTACTTTGATTTCGCGCGATGAATAACATTTCTCTTGTTAAAATGAGACATATTTTGCTTAACTTACTTTTTCATAATTAATGTAAATATGATATCCATTCACTTTGAAACAGTTTTCCCCGTGAGTTTTAAACTTAACTAAATTGGAAATGGAAGAGAGGCCAGCATCTGGAAATAAAGTTAGTCCTGCTCAGAACACAAATGCGTACATGGTGAGCAGTGGTAAGTCAGAGTATTGTTTATAAATTGAGAGTACAGTGAGGACTATTGTGATTTCGTAGAACATAGTATCACTAACATATTTTCGTTTTAAAGTTTGATTATTGTGTAGAATTTTAGGAGAAATACTGCAGTCTTTTTTGTTGTGTAAAGTTGTCTGAAGTAAATGCTCAATTGAGACAACAGACAGGTACCCGTATAAAATACATCGCTGAACTAAATCACTGACGTGTGGTGTATGATCTTACATGGAATGAAATGGACTATTTGATCTTCTTTCTACTAACATGTTCTTTATCTCATAATTGTACAATCCATTATTCAATCAACTTGTGTCGTGCAAACCGGTTCATTTTGAGCGCTGAAATAAAACCGTTTCGACAAACACCGATAACAAACATCTCGTCGGGTCGAGCGTGAGTGTTATTCTTGCCTGGCTCATTCTGCAAGATAGTGTTTTTCGGGCGTAGGAAAAAAAGTCACTCGAAAAAAACACGGCTGGGAATAATAATCCTTTATCACCAAGGAATTTTGAGGTAAACTTACTGAATTTTATCTCAAGCGCCATCAAGTAGACATCAAGATTGGCCTAGAAATGTTAACCCCACCCGCATTAGAAAACGAAATTTTATTTGGAATAGGGTTAATTCTAGAAGGCGACTTTTTCCTACGCCCATTTTTACATGCCTTGGGGAATTCCTTGCTTTAGGTTTGAGGAAAACGCAGATAATGCTTCGTTCGGTCGAGAGTAGGCGTTGTTCTTTACATGTCATTATTTAGCAAGATGATTTTTTTACATGCCATAGAAAATTCCTTGCTTTGGGCTGCCACATATCAAAAGATCAAAACTACGAGATTCATTCCTCTGCCTGTTAATGACAGGGTAATGTTTCCATCTGTGCTGCTCATTGGAAGGTTCGCTAAATAATTTATTACGTGTATCATCAATATTTATTATTGAAGAGTCAAATATGAATACAATAATATATAATCGGATTTGGTATTCTTTCGGTGATCAGCGACAAACTGAGAATTAAAACCTGAAAGAACGCAAATGTTAAATATTCTTCTCAGATACGATGTAGTTGCGCTTTATTGATTGATTGTATTTTATCATTTTTGGCAAATTGGCAAACATATAATAATTGACGCTATATTGTCATATTCAGATATTTGTGGGGGTAGAACACTACTGGAGTCAAATTTAAAATTGTAACCGCAAGAAAATATTTAATATGGGACATGCAAGCAACACAGTAGACAATAGGTCGAAATTTGAGGATATTTAATAATCTTTCGCTGCGTCAGGTACGCTGGCCTATTTAGAGGGAGGGGCGCGTATATGGTGGACATGGGCATGGTCCCATGGCTTTTTAAGTGATTTAAAATGTAGGAAATCTCAAAACTTTTCGTTTGCTTTCTGTTTGCGTAAGCATTTATCTTATCTTATTTTGGGCCTTAAAATCCATTTTTTTCAAAAAATTCTATATTAGTCAATAAAAGACTATTTCAATAAAAACTTTATATTACAGCCAATTTTTATGTCGAAGTTATCCAAACTTCACAATTTGCTTCTGAAGATGAAATGCTTTTTAAAATCATAATTTTCGACCAAACTCGGAATTTCGCTGTCTGTTTCTTATTGTCTGGGCATATCCCCGCTACCAACTATTGTGGTTCTAGACATATCTTTAGTATTATTTTTGTTGCGTACTATTCAATACTCATCCTATTTTTGCGATGTTTCCAACTCAACCAACCCGAAGCGTAAATCGAGACTGTTATTATATTATTTGAATAGGATTTTATGCCAGAACTATAGCCCAGACAAAGCATGGGCTTTGCTTTCTTTAAGCCGCGCTTGGCGCATTCAAATTATAAATACGCCCTTTCACTTACATAGTTCGTTTGGTGTTCATTGCGTATCACTCGGCTTACGCAAACAAAGTTGGTCATGTGAGCATTCACGTGACCTCCCCTCAATGGGCGTTTCGTCGGTGGAAAAATCTACTTTTTTTGTATTTTTCCCACTAACTTTAAATGGTTTCTCTATTTTTAGAACCATAAAGTCAAAATCACGTGGTACTCCGTTTTCAATATGCGTGTGTTTAAGAGAAAATTTCGTACGTTAGTCAGGGATGGAGAAAGTTTGTTGGAAAATTCCATTTAGTATTTTTATGTTCAGTTAGTGATTAAATATTGGCTGTAATGCTTGAAATAGTGAAAATCAATTCATCGCGATTGCTGCGGACTTAGCACTTTCAGGAAGTGCTAAGTAATCTTCTGATATTCCCAGAGTATAAGAATGTCGTGTCACTTTCATTTCAGGTGTATTATTTTTTGTAATATATAATCACAAAACTTTGCCATCAAATTGTATAATTATTATGCATACCGTTTCCAACTTAATGCTATCATTATAATGATGAATAAATGTAACAGTTTTTTCAAAAAAAAAAAAAGAAACAATGCATGGTTATGGATTGGTATTAAGCGGTTCGCGGCTTCTCGTTTTTCAGACTGCCGACATCGCATCTGCGCGGCATTCAGGGGCTCAGTCAAGCAATGCTGAATGTGCGACGTAGCGCATTCTTTCCACGCTGTGGGGCGTGTTAGTAGCCAAGCGTGCCTTGAAGTATTTTTTTTATTTTGCTAGGCTGTCGGTATTTGAAAAACGGTGAAAATGTACTGGTAACTAAAACCTTAAGTCTTTCATCATACAGCAGATATGTTTTTGTGCATTGTCACCAAGGTAACGGTAATAAAAATGATTATTCTAAAGGCCAGGTCAGCCAGCCACATGTATCTTTAATCCGATTATGGCTGCTAAGGAAATGGATTATTCATAATAATGCGCTCTTAATTTTATACACCAACCATGATCCGAATTTCTACAATGCTTGGGAAATTTTTTATACTGTAGTGGAATAGTATCCAAAAATTTACGTTTGAATGAATGCAATTTTCAAAAGATATCATAATTGTCCAGCCTGTTCCACACATAGCATGTCTGTTTGGAGCAGTTCATACGTAGCCAACGACTGGCAGAATGATAAAATAGAGAAATTTAACCGTCGCTTGGACTTCAGTATTGTTAAACGATAAGTACCGTATTCAGTATTGTTAAACGAGCAAATGTTCTGTGTTTGTTTGCGATGAATGGATGCGTTAATTGTGAGTGTGCAGTGTGTGTGCGTCATGTGAATACAGAAATTGGTTTACACGACTTAGCAGCTTTTTCGTTTAAGTTAATGTTCCGTTAGAGCGGAACTGAGAAAGGCTTGTTAGTACTGAGTAGTCATCATCGCAATGGCAGGGCGCTATCTATTCTGAATCCACCGCTGGGACAGTCGCCAAATTATGGTATGTTTACTGGTTGAGATTAACCTGTTAGTTTCTGTTATTAATCCCACGTCCTCATTTGGTAAGAAATATCTGTTTATATTACTCAATGTTGGATCATGGACATCCGGTGAGACTACGTACTTGATTGCAAATGCAGAATGTAATGGCAGTGCAGTTCAGTGTTTTGAGCAGGACATCGTTTAAAGTTTCAGCATATACAGTATATGAATCTAATTATCGGATTACGCTTTATCCTTACACCGAATAATAAGTACCGGTATACGAGTTATAGAAATTTGAATCCGATGGCTAGTAATCCCAGTTGTCAAATCGGTACATGGCGTTTCGTTTCTTGTTCTCAGCAAATGTGTTTTGATTTGGGATAAATTTATTTCAAAAAAAGTCCTATTCAATTCGGAAGATTCTATTCAAAATTATTTTAAATATTTTATTAGCGATCCGGAACTTCCATCCCTACCTAATAATACAGAATAGCCAGATAAACAGATTAAGCTTTAAGCTTCATTCGTTTCAAAGTTCGATAACCAGATACCATCAATCCTAATATTGTCTTGTACTGGTAATATGAATATAATTGATTGTTGAATGATCTACTTTTGGTTTTTTAAAATCACCAGGATTTTACAACTAGTTCTTGCTATATATTAATTGATGGAAATGGAAAGTTATCCTAAAGGAGAGCAACCATCAACATCCCGAAACACGGCCGCTTATAACGTACATGAATGTAAGTTTTCAGCCTAACAAGACTGTATGAACCACTTCATGTTAGGCATGTCCTATTTTGAATTAGTTTCGTTATTTAACTGCTTTGATAATTTGCATTTGAAACACAATAATAATAGCATAGGGTACAACATGAATATATGATACAGCTTGATTTTTTTTTACACATTGTTCTTAAAAGAAACTTGATATCGAGTCATTGAGTCAATTATTAAATATAAAACTAAACTACGGGAATAAGGCTGTCATCATTTCCAACTTAAAAATTTACACGAGCGTGTTTTTTATTTGTGCAGTTTGGTTTTTGTTATTTTCACACTTGCTTTGTTATTTAGTAACACTGAATATAGTGAATTTATAGCTTTCAATACCGGTATCGTAATCTAATATATACCGGAGTGTGTTCGTAGCATAGTATGATTGAAATGGAGCAGCAGGCAACCACCAGTAGCTTCAAACGAAATACAAATGCATACAACTATGCTGTTAGCTGTAAGTCAACCTTGAAAAATCTTGAAAAAAATTATGAACATTGGACGAAAACAAATTAGTTAATTTGAAATATTTGAACAAAAGATTATTTAATTGTAAATAAGAATGGAGTATTCAAACAATATTTCTTAATTCAAAGATAATTTTTGTGACATAAGTAAGCAATGATGATGTAAGAAGTATAATCTCTTGTGATGTGAATTTTAGTTTTGGTTTTGCTAATTTTTATCCTGTGCATACTATAGACAGGACGATAAGGTAAAACCAATTTATAGCTCTTCATACTTGAAGGGTTTTGGGGCAATATAGAGCTGAATTTCTGCGCCTGCTCGCTGCTTAATCAATTTTGTATACTGGTGTTTGTCACAATTAGACTCAATGAAGCAGAATTGCTCAATACCCTCGATGGGGTAATTAAATAATCTGCTTCCTCTCATAGCTCATGTCTTAACAGGGCAATAAATAAAACTATTCAATACTAAGTCACAAGAGGGTATGAATGAGTGTAAAATTGATTTTTTAATTGATGTTACAATTTGATAAAACAATTGCAGATCACTCAACCAAGCTTTGCACTTTGTGAAATTTTCCAGATTTTTTTTGTATGCATATCGGAGAACATGAATATTATGTCCTGTTAAACAAATTCTAAATTAAGTTAATTCAAAATCTGCCTAATTTAGCGATTCAGGTGCCATATTAAAAATGTGTCGATTTTGCAACAATTTTCTAAATAGTAGAAAATAAATTTATTCTCTCATATGTATATACCCCGTGTCGAAAGCATACAAAAGTTAACCAATTAAAATCACTTGAATACTACTATCGTAGATATAAAAATTCACTGCACAAAAGTACTGATATTTTTAATAATGCACTGAATGTTGCTACTTCATAATTTTCTTGATGTGATTTTTTCTTACTTTGCATGATAGTGTATAAAATGTTCTTTCCAATTCATCAAGATTCTTTTATTCATACTTAGTGTAGAATGAATATAAATCAATTTAATATTACATATTTGGAATCTATCTTTATCCATATAAAGGAATCTGAACTACACTGCATTTGAAAATTGTTTTAGGCATTTGTTAGTAAAACAAAATTCTACAATTGGCAATTTTTCACTCCTTTATGCCATACATTCCAAATTTTGTATTCAATATAAATGGATGCTATGATTTTGTTATTAAGAAAATCCCTTTCTACAAGTGGAAAAGCCAAACATTTTTACTTTGTATTTTAACCATATTTGATGTCTTATTTTGCTTGAAGAATATGAAATATTATTTTGAGTTCTTGGTAGTAACCGAACTGCGGAAAAACAGTTCAAAAGCTTCAATTAATACTGTTTGAAATAGCAATGTTGATGATATTGAGACGTTTTGTTTGTCCAAAAAATGGCATAACATTTCGGACACCAAAAATAATAGATTCTGTTACCCTGATTGTTGCTATGTATTTGAAAGTATATCGACATAGGTAAATTTTGAATTACTTTCTAATTAAAATAAAGCAAATCAGTTTGTTATTAAGATTGGGTGATAACTGTATTTACTTTGTAAATATCTACCAACATAGATGATATTGTGTGATGGATGTGGAACCATCCCAATCCACAGGATTAATTCAGCAAAATGTTGAAGCTTATCGTTGCTCACAAAATTGTAAGTCTTCTTGCAATGAAGGCAGAATTAGAATAATCCTATTGCTTGCTTGTAGAACTTATTTCTTTTGTAATGTTGTGAAATAACACCTAATTTGTGCATACATGTTAAAAATCTGACTAACAAATAATAATCATAGATGGATAGTAATACTCTTAGCTCTGGATAGAGTTGTTTTGCTATGTGCACACACCGGTAATGTTTGCTTCGGTTGTTATGGTATTCACATTCCAGTAAATGTTTAATAATTATGTGGTAAATTTTATATTCCTAGTTAAAATTTACTGCTATTATATGTGTAACAATTGCTTGTACAATATAAAATCCCCAAGATGATTCTGCCGTATCTAACTAGTCATAGGATATAAGAATTTAGTATCAAAACTGTTTTTTTTTCTTTTTCATTACAAATTATATTTAAAATCATGCTGCCTTAGAGGAAACTGTTTTCAGTTTGTCATATATTATTGATCCTTTTTGGAACCGCAGCATTTTGTATTGCAATTGTGAATGTGAAGAAAATTTATTTACATCGCAACTTTACCCAAAATTCAAGTTATAATGGAGAATAGTTTCAAAAGTTTCCGTTAATGAATGGGAATTGAAATTTCTGCTTGGTTCAGATATATACCTGGTATATATTATTTTTTCCATTAAGCAGTAAAATCATGGTTATTAAATACGAAATTTTCTAGACCTAGTGTAAAATGTCTCGTATCTTGATACATAATGTTAAATTAATCAATTAAAATATTCAAAAAATGTACCAAATAAATTTTAATCAGTGTTATAAAGTACTTGACTATTCGAATAATGATGGTTAATATTTGTTTTTGTTTCAATAACGTTGCAATATTTTGAAATAATCATAAGTCATGGAACTCACAAGCAGCCCAATGTTTGATTTGTATATATCTATAGATAGAAAATTAGAATGAAAACAAGCCATTATTTATTAAAAAATCTTGATAGTTCTAAAAAATTAGCATTCAGAGATTGGAGAACTGCTTGGAAACAGCCTTTCTTAGTGTGAATTTCAATGAAATATATGAGCTACCACAATTTTTATTCCATTATTAAGGCAATTTTTATACTTTTTATTCCAAGTGTAGATATCCACTGATAAATAAAGAGGTTTTGTTATTGTGTGACATTTCAACAAATTTTAATTTTATTCATGCATGATGGAGGATAATTTGCAGCCATAAATGTCTGCTCAAATCAATATTTAAATTTGAGAAATCAGCAAGTATCAAAAAGTGCTCGATTCTAGTTAGTGTCTTTCTGAAACTAAATAAAAACCATTTTAATTTGAATAATTTTCGATGTGTATTGCATATGCTCTTACCCAATTTTACTAGCTAATTTTGTGTAATGTACACTGTGATTCTCAAACCATAATCGAAGTTGATGGTTTCCAAGTGGTGCAAAATTTTACCAGCAATTTTCCTGATTGTTGACTAAAAATTTTAATATTGGGTGTATAAAATATAATTGGGTGTATATTAGGTATATATATTATGAAATTTTTTTGCTGTTTTGAAATAGATTAGAAAAGTTTAGCTTTTTAATTTACCTAGTCAATGTTGAATTCTGAAGCGATCTTATCGATGAAGGTTTTATTAGTGGTCATTACGATGTAATAAGCAATTTTTATGGAAAATATAATATTATGAAAAGTGAGCACTTGGGAAGACCTTACTAATTAAAACTTTTCGAGGCTCTGACCCCTGATTCCCTTCCATATTTAGAATATTGGTTCGAACTATCATTTAGGCTTGTAAACTTATTATTTATACATTTCTGGTCTAGGCACTACTAGAACCCATGATATGTTGCACTAAAATGGTAAAATATTTATTTCAGAGCCGGAAAATTGATTTACTAAGTTTTTTTTTTTTATTCCCAATGGAGTAGAATACAAAGTTTTGGTATATTACGAAACGAAAAAATGTTGAAATCTTGGAAAATCTGCAACCTACTCATAAAGATTAAGTCACAATTTTCAAAAAATTGTTATTCATATTAATAATTTTGTTTTAATGTTTAGCTGATGATGCAGATGAAGGATATGGATGTTGTGGAATTGTTTTGCTGATCATTTCACTTTTTGTGATCCTCATTACTTTCCCTGTTGCAATTTGCTTGTGTGTTAAGGTGAGCATCCTATTCATATCAATTTTGACAAAACATGTATGAGTTGCTGATGAATTGTGCCGCCGTGGCGAGGCCATCTGTGGATTATGCTGACATGCCTGGTATGGATACTTGTAAATGCAAGATATTATGTTTTTCAAATCCTGTATTAAAATTTAATCTCAGCGAGGCTAGAAGCAGTGTGAAAAAGCGACAGACTAACAGCAATAGACAAACTAACATGACAAAGAACCACTACAAAATGTGGTACTAAAAATGCACTCTCATTAATGGAACACATTGAGTGGATACAACTGTGCTATTTTTGTGGAACCGCTATTTATAAGAACCAATCTCCATTGATAAAACAAACATTTACTTTTTCAACACGTATTCAATAATGTTGCTTTTCATCAAACCCTCATTTATTGAACAACAATGGCTAAGGAAGTTATCTAGGTTGTTAATATAGTTAATTATTGTCCAATATTCAGTTCATTAATCCAAGTTACATATTTTATTCTTTGTAAACCTTTTTTGTAATTTAATCAGAGCAATTCCATTGATAGGGGTATACGTCGCACATTCATGTTTTAGACCAGTAGCGTGTCTCATAAAACTCAATTTAACCTTGCCATATATATAATACTGTTTTTTCGCGAGTCAAACAAACACACTTACATACATATAGTATTTTGTTATTGAAAATTATTAGTAGTGTTTAATTATTATAGTAATTACTTGGACTTGTTATATCTATGGTTGAGGGTTGACTGTATCACTTATTTTAACACTTGGTTTATG
This sequence comes from Styela plicata, assembly GCA_963675895.2. Lineage (NCBI taxonomy): Eukaryota > Metazoa > Chordata > Ascidiacea > Stolidobranchia > Styelidae > Styela > Styela plicata. Next base: position 11,125,168 of record OZ023143.1, on the reverse strand, counting down.
TTCATATTTTCAAGGTTGTACAAGAGTATGAAAGAGCCGTAATTTTCCGTCTTGGTCGTCTCGCAAAGGGTGGTGCAAAGGGACCAGGTAAGGTGCATTTTTACGGAATTTAAATATAATTTGTATATGCATTATCTGACGATAATTATCCTCTATGAATCTCTAAAAAAAAGCTTACGAAGTGGCTTGGTCATCGCACAAGAAGTGGTGGAACTTGTCCAAATTAACAGTTAACAATAACAAATAAGTTTTTGAGAAAAAGCATTTGCATTCGGAATTTTCAATAATAATCATATCAAGAAGTGTGATTTTCTTCCCAAACCTTGTAGTTGTTATAATTGCTGTAACCACCAAGGATACAATGCGATAGGAAATTTTAAACTAACTTTTGAAATATATATGAATTCTTTTTCATTTGGAATGCTCTAATTCAATCCTAGTTTTCTGTTTTATAAATATCCCACATATTTACCTAAACGTACTAAAATTCTTACACCTACCACCTCTCGTCACAGTATTATTAAATGCTTTAATTTTCCTAGGTATTTTCTTCGTTATTCCATGCACTGATGAGTATAGAAAGGTGGATCTGCGTACATTGTCATTTGATGTTCCTCCACAGGAGGTAAGATGTTATCATAATCCAACAGTTGTCGTTTTACTCAGTAAGAACAATTCAGTCCTTCAAACTAGGATTTTATTTTTTCCATAAAAATTTTGTTTTGCCACACACGTGTCAATGATGGACTGCGCCCAAGCGGCGCAATCCATCAGTGATACATACTGAACAAACCTTTATCTAATAAATTCTCAGAACCTGGTTAAGGCTATATAAATGAAGCTTTCTAAGGAATGTAGATGGCTGAACTGATTCTGTTTTAGTGTAACGCTAAGTTACAGTAAATCAAGATCATGACTCGACAATGTTGACTAGACTGTTACTGATATGAACACCTAGTTTTTTAAGTATTTTTTTGTTTAAGTAAGTTTTGTTTAGTAGGAGTCACTGGGAATCACGTCGCCAAGATGAGTATGATGGATGATGTATCATTGCCATTATTTCTTGAATGTTCATTTTATCAAAAAAAATAAACTATTTGATTGCGATTACTTGATACAGATTTTGACCAAAGACAGCGTCACTATTGCCGTGGATGCTGTCGTGTATTACCGTGTTCAAGATGCAACTGCTAGCATCGCAAATGTTGCTGATGCTGATGGGGCGACTCGTCTTCTCTCACAAACCACTCTCCGAAATATGTTGGGAACAAAAAGTTTGTCTGAAGTTCTCACTGATCGTGAAGAAATCAGCTCTGGAATGCAGGTTTGTTAACCTTTGTTACTTTGCTTATTCCCTGAATAATTAATTGTAAAGTTTAATTTTGTAAATTACAAGCGATAGAACATATTCAATCCACTTTTTAGAACTTTTTCTGTAACACTGTCACTATAGTTCCTGAAACTTGTATCAATAGCATTCATCTTTATGTATCTGCCCTCTCTTTTGTCTTTATTTTACCTCTGGGATTCAAGTTGTGTTGATAATTGGTAAATATAAATATTTAATGCAATCTTTAAAATCAGTCTGCTGATTATTGTAGAATGCAGCTTATAAATCTTTAAATAGCTTTTAAACATGATATTGAATTTTCTGAATACAGTACATTTATTTCAAGATCTTAAAATTAAATTTTTTTGGACAATCCAACAACTGAGTTACCATATCATGTTATATTTCAAATTAATCTAATATGATGGTAAATTTCAATGAGTTAATCACTATGCCAGCATGGCCTACATTGATGAATTATAAATACATCATGAGGTCTTTTTACTTGACTTATCCAAGACTAATCAGTAATAATATTTTCCAATTCCCAGGTGACTTTGGATGAAGCTACTGATCCATGGGGAATCAAAGTTGAGAGAGTTGAAATGTAAGGTTCCATTTTATTCATGATTTAAAGTAGAGAAATTGAGCTATATCTACGGATGTCAGCACACCACAGCCACCCGTGACGTCTTGACTTGATTAGGATATTAGATATTAACTTTAGCACTTCCTTTCTGTTGACACGGTTCTACCCAATACCCGGAACTGAAATCAAATCCCTGATTAAATGTTGAAGTCCTTTTAATAGTCAAATCGGCAACTTGTAAAAGCGCCATATTAATTCATACTTGTGCATGTACAAATATTCAGTTTAAATCGTATTTACGGTAACAGGAATATTCAAAGTTTCTGATAACGAAAGTGACTGTTCTCTGATTTTTGTGACAATGTTCTATCATATGTCAAATTTTATAATTTTGCTGCATAATGCTTCAATTAAAAAATAATCAGAAAATACTTTAGTTGTGTATAATGCCCGCGTCACCCATTATTTTTCTTTGACATATAAAAATATTAAGCTATGTTTTTAGCATTGTATAAGATTGTTATGCTGCTTTTCCTAATTAGAATCATTACCTTCTGTTGTTTTGATTAAAAAGATTTGATTTCTTATCCTGAGATGCATGATTGAATAATGTTATATGGACTAGGTTAATGGTTTGGTAAATTCTGCTGTAGAATCTATCTGTCAGCCTGATTTGTGCGAAATTTCGGAGACAAATTATGATCCTCTCAAGGATATTCTCGAATAGTGAAATGTTATTTATGACGCAATAAAACCACTCTGCATGAATTATAGTGTAAGGTGTATCATGCCATATTGCATGTCATAACATAATACAACAAATATATATTGATCAGCGTTTCTAAAACGATTTACTTGTTGCTGTCGTTTCACAGCTTGGCGAAATTTGCCGGTACCAGTAAAGCTTGTAAACATAATTAAGCCACCCATCATTTTGTTAATTAAGTTCAAATCTAAATTTTAGGTAAACAAAATTGCATTTCTTGTCATATATATTTGGTTTGCAACAAAATAATTATTCATGTAACATTTGCCAAAATGATTTAGCTTTGAAATACTAAACATGCTTTTATATTGTTATTATGTATATGTGAATCATAGGTCATTAGTTTGTAAAAGTGATTGATAGTTTGCAATGCCCCATTGATTTTTTTTTTATAGCTGCTCACGGCAGGATCTGCGAATAATGTCACAATTCTGCTTTGACTATTTGAAAGATCAATAAAAACTATCAGTCAATATATATTTCCTCTCACTGCATTATTCTACAAGTTATGACTGTCTCATTAGAGCGAGCAAGATGTTCAACTTGTGTGTGCATTATTCATACCTTGTTGATTGCTCGTCTTTATCCTTATCCCTTAGTTTAAACGCTATTTGTAAGTTTGCTATGTTCTTTAGGGAGGTTTGATATTGCGCATGCACATACAGTATATTTTCTGTTTTGTTGAAAATTATAATATTTGCGTTTGTCTCTGTGGAACGAACATAACTAGTGGAACCAGATTGTGGATAGCTATTTACTATGCTCAGTGAATATACTGCACTTTCCAAAAATTAATCTTCAAATATCAAAAAGCTTTATTCATTTTTACGAAAATGCAGACAAATATATTAGTTTGAGCTTATTTGCTAAAAATTGTGGGACTTTGTTGTGAAATGGTGTTGTTTGCCATGTCACTTCAGACCAATATGTTATTCCGTGACTTATCATTCAACCAATGGCTCATGCTTATCAAAGCACATGCAACTCCTTTTTTCAAGGCATTCACAAATTCAATATTGTGACAATTCAAAAAATTTGTGTGAGCCCAAATCAAGCTTAAATTGTTACTAACATACGTCTGATGCTAGAATGCCACAAATTATATATCCTCATTTGTTTCTTTTTATTTTACAGTAAGGACGTTCGTCTGCCAGTACAATTGCAAAGAGCTATGGCAGCTGAAGCGGAAGCTGCCCGTGATGCCAGAGCAAAGGTTTGGATTTTACTTACTCATTACCAGATTTGAATTTAATCCTCGAAAAAGTAGAGATTCAATTATGTATACCTATGTTGACTCCATTATCACATCTTCCATCTTAATGACTTACATTGCGTAATACAGCATATATGCATTAAATCACAAATTTTAGTGTTTCAAGCATAGTCTTTGGGACACAGCCAATCAGTACTTATACTTGGATAACCATTAACACAACAGAATTTTATTAGTTAGAGACATTTCCTATCAATCGTGGCGACTAGTCTTATTCTATGCTTAATTAACAAAACATAATGTGGGAAATTTCGTTAATTTGGTGTTTACATTCAACTGAATTCAAGCGTTAGTGAGGGCATGTCAACCCTGTGGGTACCTACTCCAGAATAGTCATAGCATATTTCCTGCCTGTTGTAAAGGGAAGCAGAGAAGGGGTAGATGGTCCGTCCTATTTATTGCCCATGGCAGATACCACTCACTACTACCCTTTTACCAAGGCGGTTCAGTTTCGTTTGGGAGAAGATTTTCTGTGTAGAGTGCAAATGTTGGTACTACATTTTGTAATAGCTTTTTGCTATCAAGTGGGCATTAGTTGGTTCCTTTTAGACCTTGCTGAGAATGAAATTCAATAAAAATATTTCGTCATGAAAGATAATCAAAAAAAAAAAACTTAAATTATTTTTGTTATCGTTATCCGTGTTAACTTTGAAACAGAATATTTTAAGAATCTGCTGCAATAGATTTCAATTTTGAATGTTTGAATGTAAAAATCCTAATATTCAACACATGGAATTCAGGTATTCGGCTAAAAAGGTAATTAGACTTAAAAGTAAAGTGAAACAATGATCATATCCTAGTGGCGGAAAATGCTGCTGTCATATATTTTATAAGTGAATAATAAAAGAATATGTATAGTTATTCCCGTATCTATGAAACAAATGAAAGTAATCCATTGTTACATTGACAGTTCATTTATCAATATCATATGCCTTTTGAAATTTCACTTTGCTTTAACATGTCGCGCACATACACAATGGATATTGTTTGTATAGCATTATGTGCTATTCTTCTGGATGTTTCTCTATAAAACAATGGAACTCGCCTACGACTTCCTATATTTCTTTTCGATGGTGGTACTTGTTTTTAAAGATTATGAGCCTCGGAGTGCAAACAATTTTTTGTGCTTAGAGTTTTGAATTTGTGTGTAGGTGGGATTCAATTGATTTTTGTCTAAGGCACCAGCAACCTTTGGCTGACCTTAGTTTGATTTTTGCCTAATTTCACCTCGGCATAGTTAATATGATCGAATTTGTCAGACATCAGATTAATAATCCGGCTTTAAGATTCATGAATTGAATCAATTAAAATATGTACTCACACAAGTGTATTTATTGTAGTCATGGTACATACAAACAATCCTTGCCGACCAAACAAATCTCAGAATGAAAACGTAATAAATCTTAAAATTCTTCTTGCGCCTAAGGTGCTTACCGTTATTTAGCCTTTTTTAGGCCCGGAAAACTCTTTTTTTTTTAAGACATTTGCGTGCCTCTGCCCCTTTTTAGGTATGTTTTATAGTGAGATACAATGAATACACTATTCCCCATAAAAAAATTTATGCCTGTGGCACATTATGACATGATTTGACCTCAAAAATTCTACTGATACAGATGATAATGAAAATTTAGCAATTCTGTATCAAAAGAATAGGCTTTAAACTAAATTTTCATCACATTTGTCGCATTCTAGAGCTATCAATACAGCGGAAAAATACCCATTTATGAGTTTATTTCATCAGGAAGATTATATTGAAAATATCATGGTTCAGTTATAAAAATATCAATCTGACTGTAGCAACTCTGAATTCTGATTCCCTCTCTGGGTTTCAGACATATTGACTCGATTTCAGCAGTGCTGACTGTCTTTGAAAGTAATTTCCAAAATATAGAGAGTCATGGAAATATCTTATTGAACAAACTTGTTTTATGACAAAACGTGAATAATTGATGAAGTAATTGGGGAAGATAATTATTATCTTATTTCACAAAACCCGTATTTAAAAATAATTGCTCCTCTCACAGGAACAAATAATCCATGGTATTCAGTGCACATATGGTTTCTTACTTATTTTTGTCTGAGCAGAAGATCGCATCATAAAATACGACGTCCATTAGAGATGGGTCGATACCCAAATTTTTACCAATACTGATACCAACACTTTGCATACATGGGTTCAAAGACTGTGTGCGAATAGATGGGTTAAATGTTTGTACGTACACAACTAACGGGACACCTAATACCTTTTTTCTCCATACTGAGGTGATAAACTGTATTCAATAAATTCCAAAGTGTAAATAAAATCTTTCACAAGACTCAAACGAAGCCGACATAGATCCAGGCTGAACAAGTATTAAATTCCCAAAGAGCAGCATTGTGCATAATAAAATAGTTGCTTTTCCATTTACTGTCGCATAAATAAAAGGTATTCGCACGGTATCGTTGTAAAATCTTTTGATACCAGTTCTGATACTTACCGATACATTTTTTGATACCCGTTCTGATACTTACCGATACATATCTACCGTCCACTCATGATGATTTTCCTTATCTTTAATATATATTTAAAATAGTTTAAAAGCCGTGCCTCACTGGTGCTAAGGTTTACCTTTGTGTATGATATTTGTATAGATTAAGATATGTCTTAATGTTTTTCTCGAACTTTCAATGTAATTTTCATTTACAGTTTTTTGGGTATATTTTAGTTTTAACTGCTGTCCTGTATTACCAAATTTATCATTTTTACTTTCAATCAACAGGTCATTGCTGCCGAGGGTGAAATGAACGCGTCAAGAAAATTGAAAGAGGCTGCCGATGTTATGAGTGAATCTCCTAACGCCATGCAATTGCGTTATCTTCAGACACTTACATCGATCAGCGCAGAGAAAAATTCGACCATCATTTTCCCCCTCCCTATCGATATGCTTAGCTCTCTTGTGAAGAAATAATTTGCTTGATATTTCAAACCCAGTCAGAAGTCTTAAGTATAAAACTATGTACAGCCATGATATATGAAATAATAAGATAATTTAGTTGTTACAACATTGGAATGATTTGTGGTATATCAAATTTTACAACAGATTGTGGACTTCGTCTTTGCTTCAGGAGAAATCAAATTCAGTAAAATTTTGATAAGTTTAACCCTTAACCCTTCTCCTTGTCCCATGAAAACACTCTGTTATGTGGGAACTTCTGACTGGGTATCATCTTTACATGATTTCTTCAACACATTTCAGGAAACTCTTTCAACTTCTGTGTCTCGGAACCTTCAGAACTTTGTGTCTAAAATTTCCATCCTGTGGGGTTTGTGACTCTAAAAAATAAAATGTTTCTATAGTTTCTCTAATTTGCAGTTATTTTAAACTTCTTTCATTAAGGTATACCGGCTTTTCCAAACAGTTAGTCAAACAGTATCAACAGTTTTTGAAAAAGAACGCAATTTAAGACTCAAATTTACTTAACAAATGCAATTGGTTTACTTTAAAATAGAAATATATTCAAGCTTTAATTTTTATTTTGCAAATCAACGATAATTTGTCAAATTATTTGTAATTTTAACACCTGTTGGAGAATTGTCACTGCTAAATCGTACAGCCAAGGTGCGATTCACCATACTCATCAGAGTGGCCGGAATAATGTTTGTTAGCTTTCGTTATCAAAGTATCACTATTAGCACACCATCATACTGGTTATACTATCAATTTCATTGCACTGTCGGTATTTTGACAACATTTTTATTGCATTATTGTATTATTTCATTATCATGATTTAACTATTAATTTTTTGTATGTATTATATATTTTTAACTAATTCAAATTTCCTAATTTTGGTTATCCACATTGAAATTATTAGAGTTGGGCATACAAGTGGAAGTCTGAAGTATTTGAATTAATCGAAAATTGCTTGCTAAAATATAACATGAAATGTGAAATGTCGATATTAAAAACTGGGTTAATTTTTGTTAAGCATTGATGAGGGTGACCATCAGTGTTATTTGTGCTGAAGGTTAAAATACGAGTGACCTCAGTAAAATTTCAACATAATACGCTTGCCAAACATAATGTAACAAATGCAACCGAAATACTTTATAATTATGTAGTAGAGAATCTCGTTCTGTTAACTACCTCTAAATAATGTTTATTCAACAACCAAATGCATTCAAACCTGCTTATATTTTTTTTTGTAAAAGGAGCTTTGTAGAAATACCTCTTTTCATCAGCCAATACTATTCTGAAATAAAAGCATCTCTTTCAGAAATTTCTATAATTGGTCAAACTGCGCTATCGAATTTTTCTAATTATGAAAACATTCATAGGTCTGAATAGTTTGACATTAATTTGTTTAGAAATTTCTTCCTTTGGATTTTAAAGGGATAAATGGTGACAAAAATCGACTCGCTTTGTTTTGCCCAATCCTGCTTGTTGAAATGATGTTTGCAGTTTTTACTCATCTTTGATATCATGATCTTGTGTCTAAGCCCATTGTGCACGGGTATCGAAATGAAACTTGAAATTATGATAAGTTAGTCCTTATTATTCTATTTCTTAAGTTGATTTATATTTGTAAAAAGGTATTAATAATGAATAATCAATCTAATAAAAGTCTTTCACAAAAGTGTAAAAATAGATTTAGTATTTATATCATTTTGACCTAAGGTGAATGGCATGTATATTTTTTTCAGATGAGTGATATTTTGCGCAAGTATGTTGAAACAGTAACTGAGTAATGTCAGAAGATGCTAATTCTTGGAAGCGACTTAAAAATTGAGGTCTGAATTTTTAGTTCTTGACAAAAATTTCTCGCTGCATAAATCCTCTTGTGACTTGACCCCTATAGAATAAAAAGGAATTTGGAACTGGTGTAAAGTCTTGATGCAGCGAATTTTGTTTTTCCATCCTGACGTCAGCTGTTTGGAGTTGTACTTCTAAAGATGTTTCATAACTAACCAATCCCACGTTTAATGTTGTGTGAAACCTCTCCCCCAGATAGAAACCTCACAATAGATAGTAACTGACGTTAACCAATACTGTGCTGTCTAGGTTGCGAGGATAATGTCGTGGATGCGCAGGAAAACTGTTGAAGTGGGCGTTATTAAACTTGTCTGTGACTCTCGGCATAAATATTATTCACCAAGGCGTTTCCAGGTTGAAGCGAGTTTCAATGAAAAGATAACTGATATTTTCCGCAGTTTAATAAAATCAGTGCAATCCGAAGCCCTATAAATTGAATTGGGGTGTACTTTTCAAGTTGGGGAAACTTCTAAGTTGAAATAAAAAGTAGTAGTACAATTTCGCAGTAAGTGGCGCAAATTGTCGGACCGGTCACCCAGATATTAGATTATCATCGCTATTCTGGCGGCCTTCGGACCAGCTCGAGAAGTGAAGCGCGATAAGGCTAATACTGTGAAAACTTTGGATATTCTAATCGGCACTTTCTAAACTTGTCTTTCTCTGACCCCAGGTCGGAGACGAAAGTTGAGCGTTCCCAGTCGTAAAAGGTATTTTCGTTAAAGTTTCGTTAAAGCTAAAGTTTCGTTAGGGCAAGAGACTTTTAATAAAGTCTCCGAAACGAGTATAAGGATCTAAAAATGTACATAGTACAAAATATGTTTTCAGTAAAAAGCATCGAAGCAGCGAGGTGTTGGCGAAAAAAAATCGTAACTGGAATTTTTATTGGATAGCTCAACTAGTTCTGATTTAAAAGTATACGTGTTCATGTTACACAAGCGTGCATGTAGTAACTCTTGTTGCACTTGCTTTCACTTTATTGCTACAAGTAGATAAAGCACTATTTTGCTATTTAATTTGGCATTATTGTTGTATTGTAATATTGTATCACGTGCAAAACGTGATATAGTATATAGCAGTGCTTCTTAAACTTTTTTAGTTTTGTTCACCCCTAGCGTCTATCTCCAGATTTCATTCACCCTTGTCTCATGATATGATAAAACTATCTCGTCTATATATAACAGCACAAAAAACTTTGGCTATTTCGATTTTTGTTACGATGAACTCAAGCTAAGTTTTACCATTGCAAATCTTTAATTTCTCGTGACCAGAGATATAAATCTACAAAAGCACAAAACACAGTCACCAAATTTTTGTACCTCTACACTCAGTGCAAACCAACTTCACTATTACAATAGGCAAGAAACACTAAAAAACAACAGCTCAGTAGTCGATTCACTGCAGAAAATTGTTTACTATTGACTAGGACGCTCCTGAACTTTCGTAACTAGTTTTTCAAATCAGTCCTTGTAATGCCACTCTCATCGATGAGTCCACACATTTCGGCGCATTTCTCTTTTTAGTTTTTAGTTCCACTGGGTATGAAAATCCTTTTTCTGACAAGTAAGTAGTAGGCATGAGCAATTTCTGCAAAGCTTTTAAAGCAATCGTCTTATACTCAGGAGATTCGAGCAAGCTGACCCAATAATCGCCATAATAGGGATGTGTTTTGAAGAACGTTTTTTGAGAGAAATCATTGTGTAACTCCAACATTGTTCCCGTCATGTCTCCAAGGTTTGCTTGGGACAAGTGATCAGCAACGAAAGGATTTATTGTCCACATTTCCTTTTCCAAGTCATTTTCCAAGGTTGAATACCGGGAATATCTTCCCTGCTCGCAAACCATCATCCATTTTTTGACGGTTCACCCTTATTCACCCCTTTTTTTCTACATTATTCACGATGAATGATAATAGAATTTTATGGAGTCGGTTCCATGGCGCGTTTCAGGACGTAATAAATTGATTCTTTTCGTACATATGTAAGTTTCCATACTAGTTATGGCAACTTCTTTCTTCTTAAACTAGCTAAAGTAAAGGAAATTTATTAAAAAAAAACTAAGTAAAAGATTTAAATCTCCAAATAATTTATTTCGAAACCTTAATAGTATAAGGCAAGTCATTGTACTTCGAAGTTAATTCGAATTATACATTTACATATCACAAATCGATTTCTAAATTTATTTAACAGCAACAGCAGATTAAACTGCCCGTCCCACTCTTGTGAGTATCCACTTAGAATCATCATCTCATCATAATTGGACAGGCAAACACGGATTTCACAGCAAGGTACATTGCATGTTGTGTATTCTTCGGGAAGGTGGGTTTTCTTCTCTGACAAGTCACGCAACGGCAGACAACGTGATTTTTCAAAAGATGATTGCAGACTTGAGCTAAATTTTTATCCCGAGTCGCATCTGCATTTTGTCAAGTCGAGTTATTAAGCTGTGACGACGCGAGTCAAGCCATTTGAAAAAAGTGACTCGAATGCGACTCGAGACTCCCCAAACTAGACGAGTCAGTAATATAAATTTAAGGTGCATTTCCTTTTACTGATTGTGGATTCTAACTATCAAGAATTGTCTAGCTCTAGCATCTATTGTAACCTATACAAATATATTGCGCTGATTATAAGAAAATAAATATCAATTTTACACATAAAGATGTAAACGTTTAAAAAATTAAAAAATACCTTTGGCACTTTCATTATGAGGCAATGTTTAGGCTTTAAATTCGTCAATGCCATTTTCTGTTCCCTCTACCTATACACATATCAGACTATTAATAATCGCTATTCAGAATGTCTGGATGAGTGTTATCTCTCTAGTTTTCACGGCCGTTAGTCAGTTCCTTCTAGACACTGCTTCTGACCTTGCTCACCTGTATTTACACCTGACCTTTACACCTGTATTTTGTACACATCGTTTAGATTGTTTAATACTGCACAAAACAATAAGGTTGTCAACGCGACACGGAAGATGTTTGGCCGTCTTCAGGCATCAATTTACTTGGTAATTCATTTCTCTTCCAAGGTTTTAGGCTAATGCTTTTCACAAATATTAGGATACCATGAAGGAAAAATGCTTTTTACTTAATCGTTTTGCACACATTCTCTCATGATTGGGGATGAAATAAAATGAAATCAACAACCGATGCTTTCGATTCGAACATTAGTGCATACCGTCTCTTAGTTTGAATCGCCTGTCCTCCTGCAATCTTCATATTATGCGTAGTGTTGGGTTTTATATTTTGTATCGTCGATATCGGTCTCCAAAATAATCACATGTACTAGCGTAATTACTGGAGAGGCATGTTGCGATGATCTCACGGACAGCAAAAACTCCTAAAATGACCTCCTGTATTTGGCATAATTTCAAAATAAGAGGGAATTGGTCATTTTTCTTGAAACAATTGCATGCTTAGCCAAGACTAACCAACTTTCTTTTTGGTCAAAGTGAGATTAGGAGTGCTTTCAATATTAATTGTCTACATTCCGACGTAAACTGTCATATTGGTTCATGGTCATGTTGGGCAATATCACTAAAATACGCAAATTATCTTTGTAAGCAAATTGTTTACGACGTCATCGAAACATACAAAAAATGTTAGTAACCTTTTTTTTTCATAATTTGATATTCACCCTTGACATTTTTTCGTTTCGTATGGGGGGAACTTGCAAATTTAATACTTGGAACATTTTGGGAACTTTCTACCGTAAAATGGATTAGTATGTCTGAACACTTTGTAGATCACTCGTGATTTTCCTTTAATATTTGCAGTGTTGGTACTTTGGTAATTTATACTCATAAATGATGTCATTCATGTACCTAGTCACCAGACAACGTTTTAGTAAAAACGCAAGAGCACCATCGACACATTTTGAGTCCTTACCCTTGTGCCAAGAAGAATACATATGTCGATGCATTTTATATTTTCTCCAATGTGCATAGTACATGCTACACGCCTAAAACAAACTACCATCGGACCAATTTTATATTGATGATCACACTTGATCTTGCGTTTCACGTTTTAATAGTTCAAATTTACGTGGGAGTTTTTTGTGTAATTTCGTTTAAAAATTTCACAATTACAAATCAAGGGTAATTTGACTTTTATTAGCAGGGCTTTTGAATTAATGTAAACATTTTATATGCATTGATATGTATGTAGTTTGAAAAGGCTCTCCAAGGAATCTAATTTTGATGTTATCCACGCAAATTTAGTTTTTATTTAAAAAGTTCAGCCAGTTTGACCACGAATTTCGCGGTAAATTAACCTATAAAACAGTAAAAATGCTCGTGTGTGAGCAGGATTAATAAATCAAATGCTTCTAAAGAAACGATAACACAAAATTTTGCACCAAATTTTATCCAATGAATAGGTTTAGATTAATTCAAGGATTAGACTCTACATGATAATAGAAGATCGCAACTTTCCCGACACCATTTGAATTTCAATAAGTCAAACAATTGTATAATCTTATTCAAAACTGTATTCTCTATTAAAATCCGAAAAGTGAAATTACGTATTCACGTGCAGTTTGAGGGCTGAAGATCACAACTCACGTGCAGTTTTATCAATGTATTGCGTTTCAGGTAACAAAACAAAAACGACAATGGATCAATAACTCACTAGCCTAAGCAAAGCGCAAACGTAGCCCAAGCAACGAAACAAGCCCTTCTGTGTTACTGTTAGTCACTAATTACAACCAATAGTTTCTACTATATATAAAAAAATAATAATGAAAGATAATTCAGTGTTGTCATTACGGCTTCCATCAGATTTATCTGTTACTTCGGAACCATTTGCAAGTTTTGTCCATTAACTCTTTCCGGCGACGACATTGATACTTTAATATGCCACAATTATTTCCATGTATCGGACATAAAGCTTACATATCATTACGTGTTCCTACCTGTTAGAGATATGATATAGTGAATTAGAATTAGGAATCATTATCGGTATGCAAGCGCTTTGTTACTTATGACGATAGCCTCCAAAAGTAGTCAAACACAGAAGTTCATCCGACCTTGAACGATCTGTGACGAAGACAATGCGATTTCATACAAGTGTATTCTATCCAACGTTGTACCAGTATAAAACCAAAAGCGAATTCATACATGTTTAAATTCGACTTTGATAAAACTCTATTGAGAGCGATTGGTCTATTCGTACTCTGAAAAAATCGATGTTTGCCAATTCGTACTTTGCTGAATGATCGCGGCAAAATACCTGTTTACGAATTTTGGTGTAACAATGTAGTAGCAGTAAGAGTATAATATATATCCCGCAAATTGCGTAATCGGCTGCTCAAAGCAAAATTTGCGGAAATGGTCATACTAAACACATTTGTCATTTCATCTTCATTCGATTCCATTAGTCATTTGATTTGAACTAAAATGCCTGTTCACCCGGGTTAGGATTGGAGTTTATCCTATGCGATAAATCAACCATCCCCGACTTTCCGCAGTAAATCCATTGCGAATTTCACCAAGGTAGGAATTATCCTATGTGTTATCTTTAAGGCACGAATTGACCTGCCGAAAAAACATGGCAGGAATTGACTGGTAACCGCTAATAGGCGCTTGAAATCCGATCCTCGCCCGATTTGAACAAAATGGCTGCTTCTACGGGTTAGGACAGAATTTATTTTACTCCGAGTGAAAAGAAAGTCAAGAATACGACTAAATACCGTACTGAAACAAATACAAATCAGCCGTCCCAGACTTTTCACATTATGCACAGTTCATCAGGGTACGAATTGACCTATGTACTATTTATCCGGTGAGAATGGACTGTCAACTATAGGTAGGGTTAGATTTCTTTTTCTTCTGTGGGAGAAGAAAGCCGAAAATACGGTTTAATCATATTCGACGGTACACGGCGGTTCATGTAGCATATGCACTGCTTACGGCTCCCTCCACCAACCAGGTCCATTCACAGGCAAAAATGAGGGCTGCTTACGGCTTCCTCCACCAACTATGTCCATGCACGGGAATATTGATTGAATGTTGAGCAAAATACCCTCATCTAGATTCGGAAATGGTGTCCGCACGAGAGTTCGTGCTTCGCCATATGGATAGGATAGGAATTCATTTTTATTTTTCGGAGAGAGGAAAGCCGATAATACGGCTTAACCATATAGCGAACCACGATCCCCCCACTTGTGAATTATTCCTATTACACGAATATGCTGATCCAACACAAGTAATCAGATTTCGAGATTAGATAATTGGAGCCAGTGAAGAAGTTATGCTGCACAGATTCTTGATTTATACCTTTGTTTTTACGTTACAGGAGCTGCAAACTGGACAGTTTTGCCAGTTTAAAGGCAATTTTATGACTATTGATTCTAGCACAAAGAATATTCAGTAGAGCTTTCAGTCTGATGGTTTCGGTTTGCTGCGCTGATGTGATTACAGAGTGTTTTATTTTTGCTATTTGAAATAAACTTTGTTTTGTAGTGTACTTGAGACGTATGGCTATGTACAGTGATTTTAAAAAAAATCTTGGGGTCATATTCAAAAATTTTAGAACGCCACTTTCATGTTAGCATCATGTATGATTTCTGAAATTTGTTGAAAAACGGGTTAGGATGAATTTTAAGATTTGATTCAGACTTGATAAGGCTTGAATCATCCACCTGAAGTATTTCTATAATTTTATCATGTCAGCATCATGTGTGGCCCGTACATATATCATCGAGTAGATCAAGAGTGTTAAGATGGGCTTGCAGAATTATTTGACCCAGTCAGGAAATGAATGAACCAAAAATATCTCAAGACACCAAACCTTGTCTGTCCCATCCATATATCTTTGGATAGATCAAAAAGAGTTTAAAATAGGCTTTGACACTGATAAGACTTAGTCCTGGGATGAACAAACCCAAATATAATATAAAAACAACATACCTTGTCTGCCGCATGCATGGCAATACATATATCATTGGATAGATCAGAAAACTTGTAAAGATGATATAATTTCATGACTCCATACATCATCTATTCCATGCATGGGCATCGCATATATCATTGAATATATGAAAAAGAGTGTAAAGATGGGATTTGTTACTGATTTGGCACTGTTGTGAGAGAAATAACCCAAAAATTAATTCAAGAGACAGACCATATCTGGTTGGTCCCATGCATGACCCATATATATATTATTGGATAGATCAAAAAGAGTGTAAAGCAGGACTTTGATACTGATCTGACAAAGTTCTAAGATGAATTACCCCAATATACTTTCGAGACACCATAGCTTGTCTTTTCCATGCATGGCCAATACATATATCATTGGATGGATTAAGAAGGGTGTAAAAATGAGCTTTAATGTCGGTTTGACCCAGTCCTGAAATGAATAACTCAAATATACTTTCAAGATTCCACACTTTTTCTGTCTCATGCATGGGCCATACATATATCCTTGGATAGATCAAAACGAATGCAAAAATGGGTTTTGGTACTGAGATTAATAACTCAAATAAGATTTCAGAAATGCATACCATGTCTGTCACGTGTATGGCCATCCATATATCATTGGGTAGATAAAAAAGTGTAAATATATGCTTTGCGACTGTATTGACATAGCCCTGAAATAAATATTCCAATTAGGATAGGATATCATTTTTATCCTGTAGTAGAGGCAAGTCGAGAATACAGCTTAACCATATGGCGACCTCACGACCTCTCGTACAGAATCGGGGTGGAGGTTTTTGTTTGGATTATCGTATTTCTCATTTTTCCTGTGCATGTTGGTGGAGCAAGCCTTAAGCAACCCTTTCTGCTTTTCTATCTTAAATCCCATACTCTGTATCGTGCCTATACAGTAAGCGAGTGAAAATTTACCAAAACCTCCCTGCACTGTGTAGTTGTACCGGTACTTAAGCCATTGCAGATTGGCAGTTGGTAATTAGTCTAAAACTGAAAAACATAGTTTCAAAGTGGTCGCACCAGCAGCCAACATTTCCTTTTTACGGAGGTTTTCTCATGAATGTGAGGTTCCTTGGCTGCATGCAAAAATGGGTTTTGGTACTGAGATTAATAACTCAAATAAGATTTTAGAAATGCATACCATGTCTGTCACGTGTATGGCCATCCATATATCATTGGGTAGATAAAAAAAGTGTAAATATATGCTTTGCGACTGTATTGACATAGCCCTGAAATAAATATTCCAATTAGGATAGGATATCATTTTTATCCTGTAGTAGAGGCAAGTCGAGAATACAGCTTAACCATATGGCGACCTCACGACCTCTCGTACAGAATCGGGGTGGAGGTTTTTGTTTGGATTATCGTATTTCTCATTTTTCCTGTGCATGTTGGTGGAGCAAGCCTTAAGCAGCGCTTACGCGAAAAAGCGTGATCCCGGAGAGGCGCTCAGCATACCTTTCGCATATAATCATCATCATTCACGGGATTCGAACCTGCGTCACGACGATCAGAGATGCGTAGCTCGAAGCGTATTTCCAACGCCCTACCGATTGAGCTAACCCGGCACCCAGCAAACACAATTTCAAGACTCCTCAGCATGTCTGTTCCATGCATGGCTCATAAAAAACCATGTAAAGATATGGTTTGAGACTGATTTGATACAGTCAATGGTGTATATGTGATTTCCTCGGATTATTTTCCAAATCGAACCGACGTTACATTGGAGAGCATGTCAGTAACTCCGCTACTTGTCTCTAGAATGATTGCCAAACTCGATTCGAACATATCTCCTGGTCCTGACTGCATTCCATCTGTGATTCTGAAGATTCTTTCACCTGAGTTGTCCTCTATTTTGGCCAAACTTTTTAAAAAATGCTTAAAAGAATGTACCTTCCCAAATACATGGAAATGTGCAACGATTGTGCCGGCATTCAAAAACTGTGGCGACCGAACTGATCCTAATAAATATCGTCCAATTAGTCTCTTACCAATTATAAGTAAAATTTTTGAATCAATTATTAATAATAAAATTTCTGGGCACCTGGAGTCGCTTTGTCTCCTCACGGACAAGCAGTATGGTTTTCGTCGTTCTCGCTCTACTGCTGACTTGTTGACAGTAATAACTGAACGAATATTTCGCGCCCTTGATCGTTGTGGGGAGGCAAAGTCGGTTGCTCTAGACATTTCTAAAGCATTTGACAGAGTTTGGCACCAAGGTCTGTTGCAGAAAATTCAATCGTATGGGATTTCTGGACAAGTTTTTTCAATTGCCAAATCTTTCTTATCCAATCGTAAAATTAATGTTGTTTTGGACGGACAACGTTCAGGTAATTATTCCATTTCATCGGTCCGGTGTCCCTCAGGGGTCGATCCTTGGTCCAACTTTGTTCTTGATATATATTAATGACCTGCCCGATAATTTGACATGTGATTTGGTAATTTACGCTGATGATACAACTCTATATTCTTGTCTCAATGAAAAAATCCCTCCCGGAACAACGTCTAGCTCTGGCAAAATCACTTGAGTGTGATTTGGCCACAGTATCTAATTGGGGGGTGACACTTGGCAGGTAACTCTTAACTCGGAGAAGACTAAAGTTTTATCAAGTAATCGTTGCACTAATACGAATGCAACCCAAATTTCATTCTCTGGTACTGTTCTGGAGGAATCCTTAAATATTCGTCTTGTTGGACTCACACTGTCTAAGGACATGAGTTGGAATGAATATGTCACCAGTATTGCTAAACAAGCCTCGATGAAAGTCGGTTCTCTATATCGAGCTCGCCATTATCTCACTCCCGAAATCATTCTCCATTTGTACAAATCATTGATTCGACCCTGTATGGAGTATTGCTGTCACATTTGGGGCAGTGCCGCTGTCACTGTTCTTAGCATGCTCGATCGTATTCAAAGGCGTGTGGTCAATATGATTGGTCCTAAACTTTCCTGCAGTCTGCAAAGTTTGACACACCGCCGCAACGTCGCCTCACTATGTTTATTTTACAGATATTATAATGGTCTTTGTTCAAAGGAGATTTCTGCTCTCGTTCCTCAGAACAAAATTTTCAATCGATCAACACGATTGGCTACCAATTCGCACCTATTCACTGTGGAGGTTCCACAATGTCACAAACAGTTTTATGCAAGAAGCTTTTTTCCAAGAATATCAAAACTTTGGAATTCCTTGCCTTCTTGCTGTTTTCCTGATCGTGTTGATCTACAAGGCTTTAAAACTCGCGTTAATAGACATCTATCAGGGATGGGGGTTCTTTAGTTCCTGCTCCTGCATTTTATGTAGCTCTTTGTACTTTAGTGGATGCAGGAGAATTTTCAAGTTTGATTCTTCTTCTGTGTCCTTGCTCTGAGCGAATTTCAATAAAAAAAAAAAAAAAATTATAGCGGGTGTATGCTTGGCTTGATTTAATATCCTGAGGGATGAACTTTGATTTCTGCATAACTTTGTTTGTCAGCTAGAATCTCGGTCCAGAAGTCTGTGTGGTGTAAGACATTTTTTTAAAAAATAGATGAGTACTTATGCAAGATCCAGTGATGAAAATGTTTATCATGGGCAGGCGAAAGCCTTCGTAGCAATGAGTACACAGTTCTAGTTTCACATTGCATCTATAACCAGATTCTGTAACTCCAGTTGTACTTACGTTCGACCAACCTCTCAGGCGGAAAGCATATGATATCATGCCCAATGAACATAATCCTTGTGCTGGGACGTTCACGAGGGTAATTTTCCTCCGTTGCATGGGTTATTTGATAAACGACACGTGTTTGCGAGATACTCAAGAACTAACATACACTGTCATCAATATGGTTTCCGGATAGGCATACATATTCCGGATATTTGCGTATGCAAACAAGGGCCATATTTTAGTCGACGCTGATTTAAACTGACTCGTGACGTAAGTTATGTCTTTTATGTTCCAGTAATACTGAATACTAAATAAGTGCTGAGTGCAAGTGGGGGCAATTTTTTATCGGTAACTTTAACACAGAATCTCAGGGAGAACTGGAGGTTGCGTCCATTCTCTTACTGCTTAGGCGATGTTTGGAATGGAAAGATCCCTATTCTGTATTAGTACCGTATGCGAAAAAATTAGTACGGTAATATTATTAGTTGACGTTATAATACCATACCGGTACTGCACAGTACGGTACAGACTGTATACACTGTACCTCCAGTATAGCATCAAAGTAGGCTACTGGTATACTGACATTGAATTGTCCCAAAAGCTCCCCAACCTTTTGTGTTGTGACTGGACAGTATTACATTTGTTAGGGAAATCAAGTAGTGATATAACCCAATTTGAATACTGTGAATGTATTTACGACATACAATTTCATCAGCAACCCATGTTTTATGTTGAATGTACTTGAAGTATAATATTATATCATGGGGCAGACTAAATCAGAAATAGTATTATATAAGGTTTTGGATCAGGAATGGTATGGAACATGACAAGCCCCCATACCAGGTCTGATAGAATTGGTTGTTTATGTAATTAGGGAAACCTTTTTTTTCCATCTTTAAATTAAAATAATACAATAATTAAATCATTGTGAAACTGGATGCTTGGACACAACAATGGATGGATTATATGAACATCAAAAATTCAATGTAACAACTTCATATGGAATGGTAATAACTCATCGATAATGGTAATAAATTTGTGTTTAATAATATTGTGCTTTTAAATTTTATTCTGTTTATTATTGGGCTTGTGGTTGGATTAATCAATCTGAATTCGGACATAAACATTTGGCATCATCAATATCATGAAACAAAAATCCGGATTGGCATTGGATTTTATTTGGCAAAAAAAAAAAAAAAAAAAATATACAGTATACCTGATACCTAATCTGTAATGTTATACCGGTACCTACCGTACCTTTGAAGCATAGGCCTATACAGTATACTGTCTACTGTAATGCTGAATGAGCTATCTGCTATTTGGGTGCCCTGTTAGCTCAGTCGGTATCCTACCCAGTACCGACAAAATGCCGGGAATACGCTTAGACTGCGCTACTGGCCCTGATCATCAAGACGCCGGTTACAATCCTGTGACAGTGTGACGGATCATAATTAGGCTTTGTGCGAGAGGTCTGCTGGACGTCTCGCTGGTTTCTTTCTTGCAGAATAAAAATGAAACCCTTTCTGCTTTTCTATTTTAAATCCCATACTCTGTATCGTGCCTTATACAGTATATATAACAATACTGAGTATAATTAATTCACAAAAAGGTTAATGATATCGTTTGCTCTAAACAAATGCCTATTCAGTATCGGTACCGTACCGATACTGTATAGTTACTGAATCCACAACGAAGCGAGTGAAAATTTACCAAAACCTCCCTGCACAGT
Source organism: Styela plicata (assembly GCA_963675895.2). Classification (NCBI taxonomy): domain Eukaryota; kingdom Metazoa; phylum Chordata; class Ascidiacea; order Stolidobranchia; family Styelidae; genus Styela; species Styela plicata. The sequence continues at coordinate 11,104,119 of OZ023143.1, read as the reverse complement.
GTAGTTGTGCCGGTACTTAAGCCATTGCAGATTGGCAGTTGGTAATTAGTCTAAAACTGAAAAACATAGTTTCAAAGTGGTCGCACCAGCAGCCAACATTTCCTTTTTACGGAGGTTTTCTCATGAATGTGAGGTTCCTTGGCTGCATGGGATATTTGACGAACGATGCGGATTTGGGAGATATTCTAGAACTAATAATACAGAATATTTGCTGAAAACGCTGTAAACCATGTGGTTTCCAGATATATGCGCATGCAAAAAAGGGCCATTTCTTGAAATATGTGGTTAGTGATCCGGTAACTTGGCGATTATAACACTACAACAATAACATCACCTGCTATCAATGAGGATAAATAATCTGTAATAATAGAGTGGTACGCAATGTCCTGCTTCAAACTTAAATCTCATTACATATTTAGTTATTTCCTTATTATACAGTAAATTTATTTTATTCTTATTATAAATTTATTCTGTATTTATTGCATGGTTGATGACGTCGATATCAAATCGATGACGATTGTTGTGACGCTATGGACCTTGTCATCTTGTAAACTCCTAGATTTCGCGGCTGGATGGTCGCCTTAAAACTAAGAACTAATTTATGTTTAGGTGGGTAGGGTAGAATTTCATTTTTATCCTGTGGGAGAGGAAAGCCGAGAAATCTGCTTAATCATATGGCGAACCACAACTTCTTTTGCAGACACCAATTCTGAATCGCGGGTGAAGGTTATGGTTTAACATTTTGCTCATTTTTCCTTTGCATGGACATGGTTGGTGGAGGACGCCAGGAGCAATGCTTACATGAACCATCACTGGTGCACCGGTGAGATGACCCACAGAACTCACTTCATCAATCCTCACTTCTTTTGGGGTCATTTTTTAAAGTTTCAGTCAGTACTTATTATAACCTAACAAATGCACGTCATCACATCATTTCCTTCAAAAGAATGCTTTTTCGACTTGGAAAATCAGTTGCATTTTGATTTAATGTAATTTGTAATTCTGTGGATGTTCCAAGAGGTTTGTTTGCCAGTGTTATCGGTTATTGGCTTCTGAAATGTAGATCTGATAATATCAGTAGGCCTATTCAGTATCGGTCAAGAGAAAACAATATCTTTTATTGCCTACCCTGGATGAGATTTTGGTTTAGCCTGTTCTTAAATTGATTCATTTTGCTGTGTATTTTACAATATTTGCCTAGAATATCATGCGATGTTTTACCCAAAATGAGTAAAAACATTATCAAATATCAACAATTTGTTTTATCTAAAATGTTGAAACATTCTATTTACAGCATTCACAGTTTAATGTAAATTCACATAGATGTAGTAATACTATGTTGGATGGTTTAATGAGATTTCATGATTATACTCAATAAGGAAATGGATTTGCAATGATACAATAGACTATTGCTGTTACCATATTATGACAACAGTTATTGGATTACCTGTCACTTTTAGTTCAAACAATAATTGTAATATCATCAAATCAGCATTTACCAGGTAAATATTTTTAACTGATGTGCTCATCTATTTTGAAAAAATAGTATGTTTTCATAATATCTTTGCAGTAGTGATAGTATAATAAGAATATATTTAAACATCATGGGTCCTGAGTTCTTTGATTAGAGTGAACATGAGATTTTGACAGCCGAAGGAAAACAAGATTCTTTTAGCCAGCCATAAATTTTATATACACACTATTTTTCTCTCTGATCATATCAATTCTAAATTGATCCTCTGTCAATATAATTCTATTTCATAATCAGAATTCAATGAATCACCCTTGTCATGGATGGCAATTTTGATATATACACATGTGTGTGCACATGTTTTTGTTAGGGATGATTTAGTGACCGGTCATGTTGCCGAGTGATGGTCCATCCGTAAGTTATGCCTGTTCAGGTGACGATATCTTGGTTTTCCTTTGTTTTATGAAATGTTTGTCATTCTCTGCAGATAGACTGAATTTTCAAAACCATCCACATTGCTTTTTCATAGCAATGTTGACGATTTTGAAACTTTTTCTACGGTTTTGCTGCTACCAAACACTCAATAAGATAAGATACAATTAAATCTTTTTGCCATTGCCACAGATATTGTTGTCATGAATTCATTGCTCATTGGCTAAATTTTTTCTGGCGCAACCTATTTTCTTCAGATGTGTCGCATTCCGATTGGAGAAAATCTTTTTCGTATCATCGGGCTTGCAAATTCGCTGGATTACAAGTTTCTAGAATCTCTCACAGACTCTCGTAAAACTGTCACAAAGTTATGGTGACATTTCATAATATGCATTCCAAGAATGAGAGTTTGACTCCTTGACGTTACTTTTGCTTATTTCGTGTGTAATTCAGCATAAATCCCTTGTAATCTGCTATATTACCCTCATTATAGGAATATTAAAAAACTTTGAAATCTCTCAAATTGTAACGATTCTGCAAGCCCTAATTATTTTTCAAATTAGGTTTTCAGGTATTTTGTAATGGTGCGGGATCATGTATCTCGATATAGTATCCGGATAAATATCATACAGTAATCAAGTGCACTTGACTAATGGTAATGGTTATGTACTTGAAAATATTTATGTCGATTAAGTACTTGGATATAGAATTATTAAATGCAGATTTACTAATAAACGGGCATTCCGCCATGTAGATATCGTTTAATATATATTGGACCGAAATGTCACTGAAGTTTGCCTTTATCGAAATCACTTGAACCCTGAACCCTGTGCAGGTTATGTAATTTGGAAATTTTATAATATCCAAACATCAGCTATATCAAAGACTGAAAGTAGAATTTAAAATCGGTTCATTAAAACTATTTCACTTCACTTATGATTTGCTTTAAATGATTTTTGAAGTATTCGTTTCACTTCATGCAGCAATCAGGATTGTTCGTTTAAATGTTATTCCTAATTAAATCGTCTATTTGCAAGACCTACGATTTATAAAAATGTTTTATTTAATTTTGAAATAAATAGCTGATATTGTAGGATGTATTTCTTTTCGTTGCAAAATTTATGTATGTAATCGAAAATCTCAGGACCTTATAGAGGTTTTCAGTTATAACTATCATCTTTACTTTTGTAGATCTTTTTTCAATGACGTATTTTCTTGAAATCAATTATAACATGCAGTGATTCTTGAATAAAATATTATTAGATCAGTGTTTTGTGAGGTCCTAATGTGTCTGTTGGATTTACCAGGGGAGTCATCCCTTGGACCAACATAAAAGAGTTTAAGAAACCTTGTCAGTACTGTTATTAAACAGGCTTAAAATATCTCATTCCATAAAAATGCGAGTTTATTGTTAGCTTACGTCCGGACGCAATCTAATCTTTTTACACAATGTTTTAAAAATTATAGCTATGAAATAAAACAAAGCCTGTGGTTACACAGGGATAACTAGTATATTCTCTGGGGCTCTTTTTTATTTGTTTATTCAGAAGTGTGCTTTTTTCCTCCTATATAGATCGCATTTGGGAGAGAGTCTAAGTAAAGTTATGTTATGCCCTCATGAATGCTTGCAGTAATCTGTTATTTTCCTTGAATGATCCATTTTTTTTTTTTAAATATAGCAGCACTGAATGCTGAAGAATAATTATTTGATATAAAAACCAAAGGGGGTTGTCATAATCTTATGGTCAAGAATTATCATTAATTATCATCTTTGAGTTTTTATTTAATCTTCCTGCTCACGAGGCAGTGAAATCATCATTTAATTAAATACTGATTTTTTTCATCTTTTGTAGTATTTTAGTTGATCATTTTGAAGTATAAAAAATATCAACCTCATCCATCTTTGAATTCTAAATTTTATTTTAATTGTATATATTTTTTATAAAAATTTTCTTAATTCCCTTCCCTACCCTGACAGATGTGATGCGAGTTTTATATCTATACAGATCAACATAAATAAGGAATTCGAAAGTTAGCTGTTCTGTTTATGATGCTGTGGAACCTCCACAGTAAATAGGTGTGAATTAGAAGTCAATCGAGCGGACCAGCTAAATAATACTCTTTAACAGAATCATAATTTAAGTTCTTTTTTCTTTTCTTGATCCATTTTGCAGCAAAATTAAATATGCAGTCATTTGATGTCATGGGTTAAAGAATGTATGTCATTTTCTTCAAGGGGAAAAAAAAAGCTTACAAACTATCAACACTGCTATTTCATAGCAGTGATGATGATTTTGAACTTTTTTCTGCATTTTTCTTTTATATTTAGATCGTCTAATCGCAGATATAACATGGAATATGACCCGTTTGTCAAATTTTCTTCTGATGGAATCCATATTCTAGAGGTGTCTGAGTAGCATATTAGCTATCATTCTGCTGGTGTGATATGTTCATTATTTTCAATAAATGAATGTGAGAAATCTAATTCATCTCTATTCTCCCAAAAATCCTTTTCAGGTTTTTTTTAAGGCAAATGTGTGTTTTAAAATTTGAAATAAATCAGTTATGTTGCACAATTGATTGGTTGATATGCTAAACAAAGGTTAAGTCTTCTTATTATTCAGACATTTTAAAACATAATTCCACGAAAGTTACTCAATTTCATTTCTTGTCCAAACTAAAAATTATTGTATCTTTTGTGGGGTTGAACAAAATGTAAAATTCCCCATATAAATGAAATGTTTCGACAAGTATTGTAAAATCAAATATTTCTGTTTCAATTATGTCATGAATATTCTACTCCTCATTGAATATGTATGCATTAACATCTGTGATACCTAACCGAGGCCGGAATTGATTTTTTGTGTTAATCTCTGTTATTGATCGGTTTTGTCCATATATAGAATGAACGTCTATGCACGATAAAACGTCAGTTGTGGTATATTTAGATATTTTGTATCCAAATCAGCCCATTACTTTCATAAAAGTTGATTTTTTTAATGATTAAAAAGATTAAAACCTATTTTGGATTTTGTATTTTTCCATACTTGAATTTTACAAAAAGTTTAACTTTTATATCTCTGTGAAGTGAATTACAAAAGGTTTAGTTCGGAATTATTCAATATATTATACTATACGCACAATGCAAAAAAAGTTTTAGGCACAATTTTCATACATTTTTTTGTTATACAAGCTTGTTTTTTAAAATTCAAATGACTGCAAGAGAGCCAATTTAGAAAAATAATGTTTTTAACTTGCCAACATTGTTAAAAAATTATTGTAGAAATAGTACCTGTATATCTGTACTTCTGAGAACATAACGGATAAAAGGAAAAAATCTTCGTGGCTTTATTTGTATCTCATTTAAGTATAGCTTAAGTACGATTCATTTTCAGGGATTCGTATAATGCTAATAATGACTAAATTTATCCCAAACTGTAGCCATCTACCTAATGCGATTTTAAACTGGTTTTTGCGGTGTGTGTTCATATTATTTCACAACTGGTTTTAATTTTTGATTGAATATTTGATATTTTGAGATGGAATTAAATGATTCAAGCAATTGTCTTAAGGCATGATGTTGCGGGATAAGAAATGGTGACACATATTGTCAGATTGGATTACTATTGACAATTGTTCATCACTACAATTCCTTTTTTCAAATATGCATTATTTTTGGATCAATTAGAGAATCAGAATATCTTGAATTAAATCTTTTTGAAATCTCCAAAATTGATGGAAAAAATCAATATATAAGTGGTTAACTTATCTCCTTCCAACATGGAGAAAATATGTATGGCATACGCTTGATTTCTGCTGGAGAAATGGTTAAATTGAATTTGAAAATAAAAAATAATAAAAAATTTCACCTCAAATTTAACGAAATAAGAATGCTTTTATTGTTTTTATGTTAATCAATAAATCCTTGTCACTTAGTGATTATTCACGTTGATACTCTTGTGCATAGATAGGAGAAAAGTAATGTGGTCAACGATAAACAAACGTGGCAAAAAGTGCACATTCCAGATAACTTGATTTTGGTGTTAAACTGTCAAGACATGTGTTTAACCTAAATCTGATCAAGTGGGTTACCTTAATTAACAAGTACATTATGGGAAGTTTACGTTGGTTTTTTGAAAGTAATTACAATTACTGATTTGCTAAAATTCCATTTTGTTGTAATGTAATTGTGGGTGGCATTTGTGTAGGTAGAAGTAAACTTAAAAAGAGTCAGAAGTAAGGTTCGCTCGTTCAGATATAGTTGTTTTTGGATCTATTCTAGGGTCAATCTTTCTGGATTTGATTCTCATCACAAAAATTGATCAGAAAATTTAGCTATTTCATTTCTTTAATTTTTGTCATTAAAATTTGCTCAAAGCAGTGCGAGAGGCCACACATCAAAGAAAAAACAAATGAAAAAAAAGAATCGACGAATGGCCATTCTGCCACTTTGCAAGCAGAAAATATTTTTTGTTTGATAGAAGCCACTGCTGATATCTAGGGAGCAAGCTATCAGCTGCTCATGCGTGACAAAATGAAATTTTTGACTTGTAGGTTGAGTAATTACAAGTCTGTTTAAAAAATTTTTATTTGAATCATTCAGGTTTTCACAAACTCTGTGTTACTGGAATCCCAAAAACTTGAATCTGACCCTGCAGCCATATTTTTGGCAACTGATGTCGTATATATGGATGAATAGTGTTACAGAAATTGACCCCCTGTACTACTAGTTTATAGCAGTATTGATGGTTTTGTAGACACTGTAATAAATTAAGTACCGGTATTTTAATTTTTTTGAAAATTATGCATAAGGAAGTTCACTGCATTTTTTTGGTGAATTTCTGCTGAATGCTGCTTTTTGACTGATTTTTTTTAGCCACTAGCGGCCACTTAAAGATGGGCAGGGTTAGAGTTGTTGGAAGGATAATATTCTTTCCTGTTCGACTTAGCTTAACCAATTATTACATACTTGGTTAAGTGGTGGGCATGGATTAACAAGCCAGATTCACCAGGACTCGAACCAGAGATATTTAATCTGTGATGACAGCATGTTAATCACTAGGCCATGGCCCCCACAAAACTTAAGACCGGTATAGTATACAGTATAGTAGTTATATTATGCGAAATATCAGAAATATAATTATCTTTGAAATTAATCCAATGTGTGCGATCAAGGCTGGTAGAATCATGAATTTCTTCAGGGATCTGAAATGTTCTTGTCACTTTCTTCGGGTGACCAAGAATCTTTAAAACCATCAACACTGCTATTTCATTATAATGATTTAATTGAAGACGTTTATTCCAAATTCCAAAAAACATTATTTTTTCATTCATGCATGTGAATTATTGAAAACATAAATTCTCTTACTGATATATTAAAGAGAAAAAAATACCTCAATAACAAATAACAGCTTTCTCCTACCTCAGCGTGAGATTACCTGTCTATGATCTCCCCTGAGGGCATTGCCTTTCGAACATTTTTAGTCATTTTTCAACACATACATGCTAATCTCAATCTGATTACAAATTGACCCGTTGCTCTCGTGAAATAACCATAGCCGAGGTATACTGGTACAGATTCATCTTTTTTGCAAATTGACTTCACCCAATAAGTGAGGTAAAATTTTGGTTGCTGGATGGGATGGACATTGTCATTGATGCTAAATTATAAATAAAATTCAGTAAAAAAATCCTGATGTCAATTTTTTTTTAACAATTTGTTACTAGTGTCTATGGCTTGCGTTATATCAAATTAAATTTTTAATCATCATCAAACTTAGAAATTCATGTTTGAAAGATAAAATTCAATCTAAACCCTTCAATATAGATGACGTGTTATAGGATTAGGTATGTCATTGACAGAATTTTGGCTTTGGATGTCTGAAACTTTCCTGTCTTATCTTCGGTTTAATCAAATGACTTTAGAATCATCAGCACTGCTATTTCATTGCGGTGTTAAGGATTTTGAAGTCTTAAACTGGATATTATTTTATTTATGTAAGTTAATGTAATGTAAGTAATTAAAAAATGCCACGAAGTTAACCATGTTATTATAAAATATTATTGATGAAGTTTCTTCATTCTGCCAGTTGAAATTTTAACCGTATCAGAAAAAAATCTATGAAAAGTTTATCCTATAAATAATCCACCATTTCGCCAATGAGACACAATTCATCAGTGATACAGGCGTGGTGAAACAAATTTTCTGGTAGCAAAAGATAAAAAAAATATCCACAGTACATCTCAAAATGCAGACTAATAGTTTAAAGATAGTGACATACCATGTATTTTCTCCTTACCCTCTGCACTATTATTATGTCTTGAGAAGATCTTATATTCAGAGACCTTTTTATAATCATAATATGCCAATGTTATTTGATGACTTTTCTGTGCTGTAGTTCATTAAACTACTAATAATAATATGTCCCCTATGACGCCGATAACAATAAACAATAAAAATAAACTTTTGTAGGAGTTCAATTCTTTTAAAAATGGGATTGAGTTTTAGGCTGTTTGACACCAATACCTAAATAATGCTACCAACAATTGAAATGAATGCCAGTACCATAGAAAATCCATCAAAAAATAGGATAAATAGTAGATGATTTATAGTTGTTTGATTGGGCAGATTATTCGTAATAACATTGTACCAGTACCCATTTGATGATACAATGAAATAATGGCAAACACGAATAGTGTATATTTCGGGGAGTCAGAATCAAAGCCTCTTTTTTCTTCAATCGATCAAAATTTGTGTAAATACACTTGAAGCATTTGGTTGAGTTATAAGATATTAAAATTCTGCTACCGGAAAAAAAGAGAATGAATGCTGCTGTAAAATGGCTATGTTGATTGGTATTATTGGATTGGATCCATTTTGTTTCATCCAAAGATATGGTCATCGGAAAGAAAATTTTGCTGCCTTTATATTGCATTAGCGATTAGTAGTGTATTGAAATATCATGGTTTGCTAATCTTTTTTATTTTAGTTTTATATATATATATATATATATATATATATATATATATAAAAGAGTTATAAAATACTGACTTTGGTACCGGTATGCGTATCCATGCAATGGTTCACTTTTTTTTTTTCTATAATAAAATTACAAATCAATCTCCATTTTAGGTTATGCCAAGTCTTTTCATGAAAAAATTTTATTTATACTTCATTTGTAGGTTTAGTACCCAATCTGGGATGTGTTTCAATTCAAAAGAATCATTCTCGGAAAACAGAAAATTCAATCAAGTTACAACAAAGAGTCAACTCCTGTAGTGATACTGCAAACAGTTCATCACTTAATGAAAAGTTGGCAAACAATCCAGAAAGTGGTGGGTTAAATTTGACTTGGGAGAAAATCTCTAGTGAACGGCTAATAACTCAAATTGCAATTCAAGCGGAATTGTTTGTTTTCCCAAGTAGTGTGCATGATTTAATCGAACTCATATCATTGTCCCATGTTTGTGTAATATACAAGGATCTTGTTTTAGTGGTGTGATCTGTCAATGGCCCATGCTTGACAAAGCATGTTTTAATGTGCAAAAAATATAAACTTGACAGGACATGTATATATGAAATTCCCCAGTGTCAAGAAGCGCGGAGAAGCGAGCGTGTGTGTACGGTGTTGTCTCGTATTTATTTAGGTGATAATAAGCAAAGGAAATGCCTGGTGTTGTAAGTAATACCTTGAAAGCATTTTCTCCTGTCGTCTCGGACCACTAAATCTAAATACCTGTGTACGATTAACTTAATCCAGTAATTTTACGCTGCGAATAATATAAACTAGAAACAAGTTTGACAATATTGTTTATTTTAATTATATACTTAGAATGAAGTGTTTAGTTTCATGTTTGTTTTACAAAAAATGCAAAAATCATATTTTTTGTTGAAATGAGGAGTTAAATTGCTGTGGGTGTTAGGGATGTCTTTATCCAAATCAGCATGTATTCTTGAATTCTGATAAAAGTAATTTTGTTTTTTGAGTATCTATTCTTGAATTAATACATTTTGCACCACAGTGAATTCATGATATTGGTATAATAAGCCAAATTTTATGTTATATTATGTGACACAAATCATGACTTTACTGCAAAATGGACAAAATTTGTTCAAATATTAGCAATTTCATTTATCCGAAAAATGTTGAAACAATATCGTAATGAATTTCAAATATCGTTTAAACTGAGCTACAAGAACAACCCCAGCGTGTGTTTGACATTTTAGAGTAAATAAAGCGTTAAGGAGAAATTTTCCAATGCAAAATCAATATTGATTTTTCCACTTGAAAGGTATTGTAGTGTTTAACCGTCTAGAGTACTCATTTCCAAATTTATTCCTAGGATGTACCACATGTAAGTTGGGATTGTGAAATTTGATGTGGGATTGCGATTTTCATAGCAGTCTTGATGGTTTTAAAGCTTTTTGTACAGTTTATTAATAATACCAGAAACTTAAAAAGAGACTTTTGGATCTTCTAGCAAGTGGTTTGTTATGAAATACATACTGTCCATTTGCTAAATTTTCTTCTGATGGGACCATTTTTTTGGTGCTTTAGTAACTGACATTATGACAGTCTGAAAGCTGTTATTAGAAAAAATTCCTCGTTAAGTCCATATTCAAATAGATAAAATACCGGTCATGAAATAGAGCAAAATGTTTTTTTTGGTTGGGTGGATTTTAAAGTTTTTGGCTCAATATTTGGTTGATTGAACACATTTTTCAAAATTGTACAACTCTAAAAGAGGAAAAAAGTGCCTATTTTCAGAAAGTACTTTGGAAAATCCTCAGCCTAAAATCTTGCCACAACTAATGGATTATGTCACCGTAGTATAAAAGCTTTCAGCAGCATTAACAGGGTAATATTATTTTATAATGTTGTTGACTCTTGAAACACTGTAAAAATATTGCTTGTTTTTTGTATATTCAGTAACATCTGGAAACATGCAAAGTTTGAAGCCAGCTGGTATAAAGCAAGAAAGCTTGAAGCATGCACACAGTGAAGTACAGAACGAATTTGCCAAAAACTTGGCGAAGGCTCTTGAAAATGAACACGGTGAGTTCGATATGGTAATAAGCTTAATTTTGGGCGATAAGGCACCTTTGATGTCACTTTGGAGTACCACTGCTTCCTTTTGGTATTTTAGGGGTGCGAGGGTCCAGTGGTTAAGTTAAACATGTTGGGTTTGCAGGTTGAAGATCTCGGGTTTGGGCCTCGGCGACTCGACGAATCTGGTTCATTAATCCATGTGCAACACTCGACCCAGGGTGTAATAACTTGGATAGGCTAGGAACAGGAAAATATCATATCTTTCCAGCAATTCGAACCCTGTCCATGTATCTGTGGCAGTTGGTACTGGGTTTTGGTCAGAGTGATCACCGCAAGAAGTGGTTATACAAAAAATTCTAAAATTCTAATTTTGATATATCATCATCATTTCGTTGCGGAATTGGATAAATCCCCCTCGAAATCTCCTCCAGCTTCTGCGCATCCAATTTTTTGTTTGAAACTTGTTTGTCTAGAATAAAGTAGCAGAATGTCAGGTACTCTGCTGCTGAGACACTCAAAAAAAATATTTTCTATTGGAAGATTTTCACTATAAAAATAATGTTTTGTTATACATGACACGCAAAATAATAAAAAAGTGCGATCATGGAATATATTATGCTAATATCATCTGTTTAAAAGCTTAGACACTGCCATTTATCCGGATCAAATCTTTATTTTGTTAAGCATGCGCCACAGATGTTCGTGTCTCATCGACGCAATCAATCAGTGACTCATACTTAGTTGGCAGTTGGCATTAGTGTGTGTATGGGAGTAGTCCACAATCAATAAGGTAGTTTGAGTTCATTGACAGTATAATTTTTTACGAGCTCTAATGATCCTATAGTATGTAAAATGTTTATCGGGCAGTTGTGAAACTACAAGATTTGATAAAGAATTCTGGCGATCTTCTAATCATTATAAATATCCTTGTTTCAAAAATTAGCTAATCTGTTTTCTGCAAATTGAATTTAAATTTATTTTATGTTTCAAATATTCTAAGTTTACTCGTTCTGCGAATTAATCTTGATTTTACTACCTAATTAACCAATTATGCTAGAGTGAGTAATTTGGATTAGGATACCCCACTGACATATTAGTGAAACCATAATCATACTGGCCACGTTTCTTTGTCCAACGGTATATCAATATGTCCCAAACAAGGTCAATAATATTGGCCATTCTATGTAAACTTATGTCACTGCACAATTTCCACCAAAAAGATGCCCTTTCTTAGATTATAATCAATAATTTCAGTATCTATGTTGTTTCTTCCCTGTTCTTAAGGGCTCATTTGCTGATATTCTCGGTTGCAAAATATTCCAATATATTGGCATCAGTATCCTTCGGGGAAAATTGATTACGTTAGCTTTAATTTTAAATCAAATTTGTAATCATTAATTCTTTTGCACTATACAATGTGCAATGAACTGTACTAGTTGGCATATACGTTCACAAGGTTCACGTTGTTATAAAAGATTAGGTAGGCTTTTTTTCTAGCTGGACCTTCTCAATAAACAAAGCCAAGAGAAAATATTTTTTTGAGTGATGTTTGACTACTTGTCTGGTTGTAAATTATCTAAAAGTGGCCAGGGGTCCAGAGGTTCAAAATAAACCCAACATGAAAATTTAAACCCTTGCCGATATTAGTTATTTGGTACTGGTATATGTTTTGGTACCAATTTCCACCAAATTTGCAAATATACTGGTAGCTAACTTTAAACCCTTTTAATTCAAACCCTTTCTGACTATCCTGTTAGTCTTTTTAGTTTTTGGAAAACATATACTTCGAAATCTTAAGCAATCAAAGTTCCATATTGAGCCAAACTTGAGATTACTAACAAGTGTTTCTTTCTACTGTGCATAGTTTATAGCCGTTTTTCCACATTGAGAGACCTTTCCAATTCATGAATTATCCTTGAAAACAGTTCTTTACCTACAACATAAGTCTTTACCTCTTTAGCTTTACCTGTTGGTGGTAACCGACTCTGAAAGGGCATACCTTTCCATATTCATGAATTATCATTGATAACAGTTCTTTACCTACAACATAAGTCTTTATCTTTCTAGCTTACTCGTTGGTGGTAACCGACTCATGGAGGGCATATCGTTATATGCCTATCTTCAAATGAAAACATTTTTGTGTCTAGATTTACATGGTATATTGTCTGGTTTTGTGGTTGACAAATAATAAACACTCTCTCCCTATTGATGGTCATAATTCCTACATTTGGTAGTCATACAAGTGTCTAATATTATGTACCGGTATGGTAATTTTTATATGCAAACTTTGATATTCAGGTATTATGCTGCAATGTTGTATAACATATAGCAAGCCGTGTGGATGTATTCGTAAATATATTCTCGGTGGGGAGAACTGGAAAGAAAATCCAAAACTTCAACTGCGAAATGCCGATGACATGTTAGTATTACTAATTACATTGTGTTATAATTTTGTTCACAATATTTATGAGATTATGTGTAGAGGTGGCCAAAATCGAATATATGGTGAATTCAGAATCAAATCCAATCAAAAATATTATACCTACCTATTATATTAAACACGAAAACATTTTATCAGAAAATGAAAATACATCAAGTTCACATCTTCTGAAAATGTATATTTTTTGAATCTGTTGATTTCAAATTGCTCGAAAAATTGAATCAAATAATGTTTTTGCTGTGAATCGTAAATTGAATATTTTGAATACTCCTAATTATGTGTGACGCTGAGCATTTTTAAATACCTGTTGATTTTAAGACATTAATGAAGGTATGGTTACCCATATGATGGTTGCCGTCAAAGGCTTTTATTAAAATGAAGTTATTAAATGATTTATAGGATGCGGAAATCTCTTTTAAAATCCCAACCGATATCAAGTTTGCGTGTTATAAAAGCGACAGATGGTGAATTCAGCCACCAAAACTAAATAATCATTACGCAATGTAAATACAAGGGCAATGAAATCATGGCTATTCAAAAAGTCTGAATGAAGGTCGAGGTTTCCAGATCCATCTCCAGCAGAGTTTCACACATTTGTACCACATATATCTTTGACTTCCAATATATTTATCGGTATTATGTATATTTATGTTGTGTTAATGAGCATGATGGGTGAGGTGTAGAAATGCACATTATGTTGTCTGTATGTGCTCCAGAAATATGAAAAATAACTTCGGATTTAAACAGTGCGCTGCATTTTAAGAAGCCTTTATCTAAACTATGAAATTGTCTTATGTTTGATTGTTTTCTGTATTGTTATGGAAGTGATGCAGCAGCTGAAAAATTCAAATTCCTCAATTATACATATATCCTGAATCTATATTTTCATCCAGTGATGCAGTTATGGTTTCTGCACAAGACAAAGCAATGTTAGGAAATGCTCAACTCAACAGAGCGATAGAATTAGTCAGCGTGTATGAACATGCAGCAGAACTGAAAAAAGAAAAATGTTATGCATTCAATAATGTTGAAGTTGAGGGAAAATCATTGAAGGAACTAAGGTTTGTTCATTTGCATTTTCGCAAACATTTATGAAAAGCGTAGATTATTGCAACAGATTATGGAATAAAGTATTATCATTTTCAGTCTAATCCTGGGGATCTGAGTAGATTTCAGAACTCTAATCGATTATCCTCGTTTTACTTTAGTGATTTAATTCTTTCTAGGTGCTGATTCAAGCCTTTAGAGGTTTTTGTATTAACAAAAATTCAAGATAGTGTTACAATGATAACTTGATATTATACTGGAAAGTCAAAATGCCTGCTACTTTGCAACTGAAAGACCAGCAAAATGATTGACATCATAAGAAAAGACAATATTTCAAGCTATATTATGTATAAAATAGTTAGTAGTAGATCTTTTTATTATCAAGTTAAGATCAACTATCCTTTTTTGAACCATATATGTGCTTTAGTTGTTTTGAATTAAAAGTATCTTCTATTTCTATCGAAGGGGTATGATTGGACTTGGAAATGGGCGTAAAAGATCTAAAAAATATGAAGATTATGTATTACAAATAAGAAGTAAACTCCGAAATCAATATGCTTTATGTGAGAAAGCTGCTCAAAAACTTCTTGGATATTCCATCAATTTTCTGTACAAAAAACTCAGAACTAATCCACAGGTAATAACATGGTTTGTGTGTTTTGCAAAAAAATGTGTTACCAGAATTCTGCCAGCTCAGTGCATTATATATATTGTTGGCTAGCAGAGTGGTCACTTGGTGTGAGGCCTCTAAACCTTCGCAGAAAATGGCTTGTGTTAAGATTTTCGGAGAACTTTGATATTAGGAATTTAAATTTAATCTATATAACTATATTTCAGATAACAAAAAAAATATTTTCTTTGAATTCCAATTTTTAATGATTAATAATAAATAAATATTAAGAAGAAGGCAATAATGTCTAAGATCAATCAATCACTTGCTACCAGGAGAAAAAAATACTTTTTTTGAATGTTTTACAACCATCAAAATAATATGAATCTTTCCACATCCAAAGAAAAAGATTTGGGTAAATCATATTATTTCAGAATATCTTAGTTAAAAATCATGAACAATTATTCTTAGAAAACTTCAAGATTAGTTGCAACAAATAAAGCTGAAAGAGCATCAAAAGCTCCTAGACATTTGATCCCTCTGGAAGAACTCAGAGAAATGGGAAGGAAAGCAAATGGAAGTGTAAGTTGGCTTTGATAATCCAGGAAGATCTCAAAATGGCAAACTAGTGACAAACATATGTTTGTTACTAGGTTTGCTGTTTTAAAATTACATTCGAGTCCAGTCTGTCTCCTTCCTGACCCAAATTGCTATCGAATTTGTTACAATTTTATGAATGTTTACAAAAATTTTCACCGCAGGTAGTATATAAATAATAAAAAATTCCCAATATCATCTCTAGAATGATATGATTCAATTTTAAAGGAAATGAACCTGGAGACCGCAAATTTAAATTTCTCAGGTTAGGTTTATGCATTGGTAGATTATGCAGACAAGGATCGTGTTAACGCTTTTACAAAATATTCATGCGGTTGAGCTGCCACTTATAAATAATGATTTACTTTTCTTTACTTATACATGAAAATAGAACTTGCATAGTACCGGTATGTGATAAATGATTAAATGATTTAACTTCAGTTATAATTTGAAAAATAAAATTGTTTCGTTGTGAGAAAAATGCCTGATTTAGGTGATATTGTAGCAATTCACTGTGATATTCTAGCAATTCACAGTGATATTCTAGCAGTTCACTGTGATATTCTAGCAATTCACTGTGATATTCTAGCAATTCACTGATATTTTAGCAATTCACTGTGATATTCTAGCCATTCATCGTAATATTCTTGCAATTCACTGTGATATTCTAGCAATTCACCATGATATTCTAGCCATTCACCATGATATTCTAACAATTCACATTAACCAAGTGGAGGTTATTCGAAAAAAATCGACTTTTAACTGCTTAATGTCATCAAAAAATATGGTTGACATCCAGTCCACTTGTCCATTAATAAAAAGTCTTTTCTTATGCAGAATCAATGTTGTGGAAGAAACTGTATCAGTCGACTGGCTGCACAAAACTTCGATAAAATTGAGGATTGGAGAAAACGCTTGGAAGGAAGTGGACAACGTGTCGCACAAGAAATTGTGGCAGAGGTGTTAAGAGCTTCATCCAGTGAGTCAGAAGTAGACTTTTTTTTCTTGGCAATTAACTGTTTGTATGAATCATTCTTGTCAAAAAAATGAGCCAAATGGAACATTTTATGGTTTGTTACTGAGAAATGATAATTTTATGATAATTTAGAAGTGGAACTATTCAAATCATCCTTCGTCGTGGAGGTGTCCAGATATCCACTCATCTAATTATTCAACAAATGACTTGTATTTGCATCTTTTGTGCAGGATAACTAGGAATGCTTGTAATATGTTCTCAGTGTCTAACAGATGAACAGAAGGTCAAAATGAACTGTTTGATTTCTTTCAGCTCAACCTCGTATTAATTCTTATCTGGAACGTTTTCCTAGAGACAGGAATCAATAAAAGTCTTATTATTTTTCAGCATCACTTGATGGTCAAAGCAGTTTCTGTCAAAACTTAGTACACTGGGTTACTGGATGTAGTTTCAAGAAGATAAGAAGAGTACGAGATCATCTGAAAAAAGATCCTCAATCTCTTCCTGAGCATGGACTCAAAAAATATTGGAAAGTAAGTATAGTATAAACATCTTTTCAAGTATGGTATATTCATTATTCAATTTGCTTTATTGAATATTTCAATTTAATATCCTAGCCAAAAATGTCATGAAAATAAGTTGTTAAGCATGGTCACCACTGATTGTACTCAATGTACATCATAACATTTCCATTCTATAAGGAATATTTCTGCTTGAGTTGTTGTTGCTGGTTTATTTTTGTTGCAAAGCTCTTTGGCACATCAATGATCACCTTCACGGTTCTGAACCTTACTCAACGTGAGTTTTAATTAAAATTTTCCTAATATATTTGATTTGGTCACTCTCAGCATGTGTAGTACTTGAAAAACGTGTATTTCCAGTTTGGCCAATCTTATTCCAATTATTACACTTTGGTTCTAGTGGGGGGTTGAGTTTGTGAACGCGACTTATCATGACACAACTGAAGAATCTATATTCTGATGTGCTAATTTATTGCCCACTACATCATATGCTGCTGTCTATGCTTTCACATAGCCTCATAACAACAAACAGATAAATATATCATTGTTTATGATCGTCTTTGTTATTCGCATTTTGAATAATACAGGAAGTTATTATGATTATTGTAGATCCCTAATATATCCTGAGGCTGTGGTCCATTGTTTTTATAGAATCTGTTTGGCACACAATTGCATTTCTTCGAAAGAGGTTTTTTGGTTCATTCACTTTTTTCATACATGGACTTTAATAAATATTTTTTTTAACTAAATTTGTCAATCAGAATTCAATGAAGGACCATGCTTGATAAAACAAGCCTTCCAATAGAAATATGCTACGATATTAGTGACATGCTGATGTATTAAAATGGCAATTTCGTTTTGCTGAAATCCTAGCGGACTTAGTATACTGTGTGAAATCATTATTACCTAATATTTATGATTACTGTATTTAAAAATTATAAATTAATTTTTTGTACTTGTTGATCTCGCAGAGTTTTATATTGATATTTTTTTACAGGACAAAGTGAAGAACAAACAGAAGTCAGATCCGACACCAAAAGTAACACCAAAGACTGAAATACCTGAATTCTCAGACATGGAAATGATGCATCCAGACGCAAATATATATGGACAATATTACGGCCACAATGTACAAATGCAGCAACAAAACTTTGCACTCCCTCATCACTATAATACAGTGGCCGATGCAATGTATTCTGCCGCTGTTAATGGAACCTCTCAAAGGCTATCTCATTATGCCCAACAAGGACCGTCTGATTCAAGGGATCCTGCTGCTTCAACGCAGTGGCCCGGCACTAACTTAAATAATAGTAACAACATGATGGGGACAAGAGGCTATGGTATGGCAAATGCTGAAAATAAACCAACAATATTCGGTGCATTACAACCTGGAATGCCTGGATCATATGCTCATAATCAGCTTGTGGATAAAAACCGTGGTACTCCTGATGTCGTTCAAATGACAACAAATTCTTGTCAGTATCAGAATATAAGCCAAAATCGACCCGTACAAACTCATTCACAACATACAATGTACAACACTCGCAATGATGAAGACAATGTTCAATTTCATAATCGTTCAAGAAAGTTACCGCCAAGAACTATGACCGCTTCACCATATCAGGCAGCAAATCCCACAAACATGGAAACTAATCAACAATTTAGTCAGCAACCAACGTATACAAACAGTCATTCTATGAAAGAGCAAGTTCAGCCACACCCTGGCCAAAGTACGGCACGAAGCAGTGTTATACTACATACTGCTGGTTCGCAACATCAACAAGCATCAGCTGCATCGGAACCTCCACCCTATAGTCAAGGAACACGTGTCGAAGGTCGAATTGATGGTTTCAACGGTCACCAAATTGACAATACAAATCCGAATGACCTGGTCAGTATGGCATTCAATTCAGGTCAAATGTACGGACAGCATTATTATATAGCTGCTGCTCCTAATAACGGCTACGAGGGAAGTTTCTTTCATGGTGGAATGCCTCAAGGTCTCACACCTTTTGTCTTATCGCATCAAAGCGAACAAGAGGCCGAAAATACAGAGGAAAATAAAAACAATGATCCTTACTATCCAGAGACAACCTTTATATATATTTAGTCCTATACCAGGAGACAAAGGTTTTACACCAAGTGACCTACAAGGTCTTAAACAACTGACCCCAATTCAATTGTTGCAGACACCTTATCTTCCACAAGGGAAAAGTCAAGGTGAACAAGGTAATGAATATGCCGGTCAAGAACCCCAGCGATTTCTTTTCCCTATGCCTTTTGCCAATCAAGAAACAAGTAGTGGTGAATATGAAAAATCTGATAATACAAACGTCGCTAAAACTGGAAATCAAGAAGGAGCAATGCAATTACCTACTGGAGCAGCTCTTACTCCATTAGCAGTTGTTCATAATGCGAACGGAGCTCAGCTTCTCAACTTGGGTTCATGGTCGATGCCTAATCAAACTGAAAACATTGATAATTCGCAACATGCGACAGCTGGAAATCAACAATGGCCAGTTTGGGCACTCCAGCAATATCCACCAAATGTTAACTTAGAGCAAGTACAAGGTCAACCTCATGTTATGTACGATGCATCACAGTTTCAAGGTTATGCACCTCAGTATGCGATCAGTACAATGCAACCCGTCGTCGCAGAAAAACAAGCAGTCACTCAGGATGACAATTGGCAGCACACGAATAACAATGAAGAAATCCCTGCGAACAATCAACCACAATTGGCCACAAATGTTGAGCGAGCATATCCAGAAACGGCTGCTTATGAACAAGGTCAAATAGACAAAAGAAATACAACAGCTGAAAAACAAACCCTAGAAGATAATGAAGACAAGGAAGGGGAAGAAATAGTTACCCCGAACATAATTCGGGAAGCGCTATCTAATAAATTTTCAGCGAGAGTGGCTAGTGGTGCTGTTCCAGATGAATCGCTGTCTGCCCCTAAAGTGCCGCCACTCGCTCCTATTCCTAAAAAGACAGGAAATGCAGAGCCTAAACCCCCACCCCCACCACCACTCGAAATGCCAAAGTTGGGCCCTCTTTCATCTCGATCTACCAAACAAGACAACCAATCTGCATCGGAGGGCGATAATGAAGAAAAATGTGCGTCGATCAGTACAAGGGTGAAACGATTCAGTCGAGATAGACTGAGAGCAACAATCGATAGTCCTAATATTGTTCTCACCCCATTCACACCACTGACACCGAGTATAACTCCTGTTATTGTCATCCCTGATACAGGTGATGGGGATACAGGTAAAGAAGAAACTAGTAACTCTGCGTCGTCAACTAACAGTCAGCAGATGGATGGGAGTATTTTCTTGTTTCCTCCCACGCATGTTAGCAGGAGACGAGCGGCGATCAGACTGCAAGGTCAAACTGTATCAGATACAAAGAGATTCAAAACCAAAAGTCCGAAGGATAGTCCGAGAACTCCAGGACCTTTCCCTGTTGCTGATGGAGAGAAAAGATCTGAAAATGAAAAAGAAGAACCTCAGGCATCTGCTGATGAAAATTCTGTATCCCCCACTCTCACTCTTCGTGCGTTATCTCAGTCTACGGAACAAGATAAATCTCAAACAAAGGATAAAGTACCAGTTATAGGATTTGATGCTCCTCATTGGCAGGATGACTCAGCGATTCCTAGTCCAAGTGATAATGCATCTGATGACACAGCATTAAATACCCCCACCCAACAACCTTTAAATACACCAACATCACAGTTAAACACACCCACTCAGCAACTCAACACTCCAAATCAAGATTTGAAGACTCCGACTGAATCTCCAGTTAAATCACTTCAATCTGGTCCAATGAAACGAAAGCACGATGCTTCTCCAACTACACCTGATAATTCGTCAGCAATCGCCGAATCATCCGGATCATCAAAATCGTCAACTTCTTCTGGGGCACCTTCCGCAAAGAGTTTGAGATTTCACTGCTTCACTCCCAAAGATTTTAATGAAGGTGTCAATTGTTCAGCTTTTCGTAAGCCGAGTGAATTTGCTTCAGCTCCCACAGAGTCTGCTATAGCGCAACGAAGAAGGCGACCTAGAAAACAATTGAACCCGTCTGCTGTGTCGACACCAGAGGATGAAAAAGGAAGTGATATAACCATGGAAGAACTTTCTTCAGATGATGATAAACAAGAAACTGAAGAAATCAAAGCATCAGCAAAAGAAGTAGAAAGTAAAGATGTACAGAGTGTAGAAGATGAAGCACCTCCTAATCAAATGAAAGTTTCTCCACCTAAGAAACCGAGCTTTCCTGGATTTCCTAGATTATTGGGGGGACCAACTTTGCCTGATGGAAATATCATGTTACTGGGTAATCCATATGATTCTCAAGCGCCTTCTTTTGTGCAACTTATCACACCGTCTATTTTCCCATCGACCAGCGGAGGTCAGGAATCTGCAAATAGACAGCAAACTCCATTTTCATCACAACAGATCAATACTCCAGTATTCTTACATTCCGCCGCTCCTTTCCTTACACCTGGAAGTTCGGGTGTCGTAAGAAGAATTTCACCATCAAATATAAGTTCCAACACACCACAGTTCTTCACATTTATGCAGGGTGGACTCATGACACCAAACAAATCGACATCAACAAACACACAAGATAACAAATCGCCGAACAAGGGTGATATTGATAAACTACCACAGGACAAATCGCAGAAAGGTGATGAAAGTAAGGATGTAGACAAATCCGAAAAAGAGCCTAAAAAAATTACCAAGGAACGTCACAAGTTGAAACGATCATCAATGACTCTGCCTCTGCACGATATGAATGTTCCACCTTCTCCAGCATTAACAGGAAAAGAAAGCGGTTTGCAAACTCCATCAAATTTAAAAGTTGTTACTCCTAGTTTAGCGATGCATAGTGCCGGTTCTGTTCCACCATCAGAAGCACCACAAATATTCAATTTTCCGACGAGCGGAATGCCTGGACTTTTTCCAGTTCAACATTCTTCTGTCAGATCTGCTCCTCGCGGAAGTTATGTGTTATGCACACCAACAAAATCATCACCCACTGGGTCAAAAGTATTGTATCACCCTTGTACAAGTCCGTCAAAATCTGGTGGACCAATGGCACTTGTTCCAGTGGAGATGCTGTCATCTCCTCCCAAAAAGCAGAAAAAGACAAATGTAGAATCCATCCAAACTCCAGTGAAAACATCGTCATCAGTGGAAAAGGAGCATACTGAAGATGCTGACTCGAAAGACGCAAATGTACCTGTAATTGTTGTGGAACCACCCAAAGATGAAAAGTCGAAAGAAAAACAGATATCAGACTCTTCTATCAAAGATAATCAAAAGTTGAATTCTACAAATGCAGAATCGGACACCGATGAAAAATCAAATAGTTCAAAAGAAATTGGTCATCTGGAGAAAAATGTCACATTAAAAGACGAGTCACCTATGCTAAAAAGGAAGATTAGAAAAAAGAGCACTGGTAGTCCGAAGGAATTTCCAAAACCATTGGTCATGACACATACAAATGTCGATAACCCGAATGTACAGGTTGGTGCAGTTTTCTATTCAAAAACACAACTAAATATTTCAAATGAGTGTTAAAGGCCTTTTTGCATTCTCGGTATATTTGCATCCACATATGATGGTGCCTACTTACGTTTGTACCATGGCACTCTTCAATTTATTTGAGTGCAAATTTTTATGGATGTTTCAAGTTAGGCGCTAGATGATTATATTGGGTTGATCAATCTAATGACATACATGAATATGTTTCCCAGTTTTTGGGTTTCGATATGTTTGATTTGTCATAATGACACACATATACACTGATCATGTACCAATATCAAAATTTTTGCTGATACCACTGTCTTTATTTAAATTCAGATACCGGTGCTGCAGATGCAGAGTACTCTATTAGATATGTTGATAAAGGCCTTTTTGTATTCACATACTTTTGCTCTCTGTATATTTGCACCCTTGTATGTTTGGGCCTACTTACGTTTGCACTGTTGCACTCTTCAATGCAATGCAAATATACCAAAATAAATGAATGCGTTTAAGCAGGCTTGGTTTCCAATGTGCAAATAGACGGGGGGAAATATTTCTCCATTTTATTGTCTGCTGCTTCGTGGAAATCGACGTCCTAACTAAGAAGTACCAAGTGTTGGCGGCCGGCAGTATCAGTAATAATAAACAAATTTTACAATACCTATACCGATGCTTCAAAAATCACCAATACTAATTCCGATACATCGGTCCATCACTAATATATACCATTACGTATTGAGTCACAGATTATCAAGTATAAGGCATAGATGACCATGTGTCGTTGGCCAGGGTCATTAGTGACTGAAGCTTAACAAAAACCTCTGATGTAGTTCACCATTTTTTGTCTTACATGCATATATTTGTTTCACCCATTGCTCTTTAGACTCCGACAATGATTCATTTAATCAGTCCATCTCAACACAGTCCTAATTCACCTGTTGTATTCTATCCGATGATGCGTCCTCCATTCGGACCAGGACATCAAGGATCGAAACTCCAGTCTCCTTTGTCTGCTGGCAGGTGAAAAATTAGAATCTCAAAATCATTTCAGTTTCTAATGCATGTGATCTTCAGCAAAAAAAAATTAAATGCAGTTATGATTGGAAACTAGCATAACTAAATTATTTATTAAATAAGTTCCGTTTCTTAAACCATATTAATCTCGTTTTGTCTGTACTATCGGAATGTCTGGAACAGACTGGAACAATCTTGTTTTCTTCGGGTGTCTGAAACGTTCATGTCATTATCTTCAGGTGACCAAAAAGCTTCAACACCATCAACACTGCTTTCATAGCAGTATTGATGATTTTGAAACCTTTTGTACAGTTTGGCTGCTTCCAGACACTCAAAAAAGGCGATTTAAATCAGCTAGCAAGACATGCTATTTCATATTAGTATTGATGACTTTGAAACCTTTTGTACAGTTTGGCTGCTTCCAGACACCTGCAGACATTTTAATTTTCTAGCAAAAAATATATTTTTAATATTGCCTGCATGCTAAGTTTTCTTCTGATGGGAACCCATTTTCTTCGGTTATCTGAGTAGCTGGCGTTTTGTCAGTCTGGTGTGAAATTATTTTGTACCAAGGATTCAAAGTTGTTGTTGCGTTATTTGCTTAATTTCTCAAAGTTTATAAAGTTCTTGCTTAATAAATTACTAATTTTTACGCAATGGACAAAGAGATTGTTTTCTTTAAGAATTAAAGCATACATTAACGAATGTGCTGCTACCATCTAAAATTTAGAAATATATCAATATTTGAATAATCATATGACATAATAATGACATTTTTCGATTGAATTCTGAAATTGAATTCTGTTGATTTGTACCTGAACCAAGAGGTTCATTTCCTAGATCCGTATGTTTTTGATTCGTACTATTCCTAAATTTATGGTGGTCACAAATGATCGAATATGTGACATCTTTGCTCCTTATATCATACCTTGGGATAGGATTTCATATTTATCCTCAACATATGGTGAACCATGACCTTTTGTGCAGACAACATTTCCGAATCGGATGAAAGTTTATTTATTTTCTTATTTACCTGCTCATGGACCTGATTGGTAATCATCACCCTCCATGGTATTCGAACCTATGACAGAACGATCATAAATGCGCAGCTCGAAGCCTATTCCCAATGCCATTCTGATTGAGCTATTCGCTAATTATACATTATCTCTATAATTATTTCATTAATATTCATTTTACAGCAGTACCAGCGGAACACCCCCAATCATGGTTCTGCAAAGACTTGGAGGTCCCGTTGGCAGCAGTTCACTACTGAAATCTGCGATAATGAAGAATATGCCAGTATTCCAGTTCCCACCTCCTCCATTAACATCTAACTCAACATCACAAAGTTCCGATGATTCTAAATCTTCCACAAGTACTTTGTCGAGGTACTAAAATTTTCTTTTCTACATTCTATGTATGAGTGCTATCAGACGACAGACGGAATAGAATGTCAGCTACTCTGACACTTGAAGAAAATAGATTTTATTGGAAAAAACTTAGTAAATAGGCAGCATTTTATGATTCTTTTGCTAGAAGAATTAAAGGTATATTTTTATGCGTCTTTGGTTTAGGAGTTTTTTTTTACCATCTTGGACACCCGAGGAAAAACAAGATTCTGTCAGCCAGCCAGAGTTGTATTGTCAATAGTTATTTCATGGTGGCTGAATCTAATTTTTCTTTTGGATGTTAAATTTCGATATGAATTAAATCGTGAGTTTATCATTGCACTTCAATATCTGTCTTATTATCTGATCTGTATTATTATGAATTTCTGATATCTTACTTCAGGCGAACTTTGTTGTAAGAATTTTGAAATTGTTTGAGCCTTTCGACTTGTATCGTTGATTACTTTCTAATTTCAACTATTATTTAACAGTGTAAGTTCAATGGCAAGCTCCACTGCTGAAGACGGAAATAAAGCACCCAGTGGATCTGCGGACAGTACAGCTACCACGCCTTCCGCTGCAGTCTCTGTCATCTGCGGACCTCGAGTATCAACTCCACGATTGTCGGAAAAGTTATCTGGACCAAATGATCCATGTCTTTCAGAAGCTGCTCAAGAATGAAATGAGAAATTGATTTTCAATCATGAGCCACTGATGTCGCAAGATTTCTGTTTTTCTCTTGACTTTTACTTAATAAATTGAAAACCAGTGTCATCTTAAATTTCATTTTCGTTTCAGGGCAGATTGTTGTGTTTCGTCAAAATCAAGACAGAACTTGTATGAAAATTATGAACATGCTTTTTTGATTTCTTATTCTATCAAATTTTCAGGCGGCTTTGTTCGCTGATCGGATGATCTATTAATATGTTTAGAATATTTCTCATAACTCTAAGACTGACATCTTCTGTCACCGATGTACCTAGTACTCTTTATTTTCGATACAAATGAAAGTTTTCTTTTGGACTAAAATGGTGTCAAAATTAGTTGTTTTCTTATTTTTTCTGTATAATTTGTGTTTTTGATGTTTACAATCATGTTCAACATTTCAGAGATATTATGTAATTTCTATAAATCGCTATATATTTTTTATTTTATAATTTTGAGATTACTACTCTACTCTTGTCTTAACATTTTAACTTGTACAGTATAATAGTACCTTTTTTGCGTAAGGTGCTGTTTCATTTTATTTTTTATTATTTTTCCGCTTATTTTCTTAATACTATTCTTTTTTCCTTTTATCACGTTATCATGTCATCAAGTTCCCGGCAATTGCACTATTTATCGAACTTATTTTCATTTCATATATATTCCTCCGTACGATGAGTACATGGTGCTGATAATTTTCGCAGTTTCTGCTTGTTGCAATTAGATTATGCATTTCCATATTACGATAGATATTAATTTGAGAATATTGTTAAATAGATACTCATATTCATTCGCTCTTTCGATTCACAAGAGTTCAGCCGTATTCAGACTCAAAAATTTCGACTGTTCGAAGATCCATTAACGAGTCTCTTCAAATGAATTTCAATAGTTTGAATTGTGATTAGTTCTTTCTCTTTTTTTATGGCTACCCACATGTTTTCGCATGAACTTCACAAATGGTACGCTCTTTTCTTTTTGGATAAACAGCTTCACCTGGTCAGAAATTTTATTTTGTTAAGCATGAGCCACTGATGGACCGCGTCTCATCGACGCGATCCATCAGTGACTCATACTCATCAAAAGATGTTTGTTTAAAAAAAAAAGTTTTATCCGATTGAGCAGTAATAATATGAATTTGATAGAGAAATATCAAATTTATCCACTTGTTTTCTTTTCACAATTCAATAAATTAAACCCTATGTCTTATCCATAAAGAAGGTATACAAGTCTTCTTTCTCAAAACCTTAGAAAGCCGACTCATTTGTCAAATTTAAATTATTGATCATAATCGCATATCCATCAAATTTTTTCAAACTTGTTTATTTAACCATGGGCCATAGGGGAATAACACCATAAAAATGCATTGCAGTAGTGTGTCGTTTTGGCAAAATATAATTTGCAAACTGTATATATGCTTGGACTCATATGGTGTGGCATAAATTCAGGCACTTTGTGGATTTCATTATTATCTACAAATGGAGCAATACATTTTGGATCAACTTTTTTAATACAACCTGTTTGGGCAATCTTCTATAAATCCTTTAGTACGGAGGCCTACGGCCACTATTGGAGCATGCTGCTGCAGCACACTCCGTCTCCTGTTAGAAAACATTTGCTCACACATCTTTTGTTAAGTATGTGTTAATGCTGGATTCGCGTCGATGAGATGCTGTTCATCTGTGGCGCATCTTTGACAAAATAAAATTTCTGATATGATCTGTATCTCATATTTAACTGTATAAAACCGTTTTCTCTCTCACATTAATGAATACTAATATGTGGGAAAAACCAACTATGATATTTTAAGCAGAATCCATTTTTTACTTTAAATAGGGTTGCCATGTTCAGATGTATTTAATTTCAATTTTGAAATCGTTTGGAATATTTCGAAACTAAGGAGAAAATTTAGTAAATGCCCAAATTCCAGAATAATATCATGAAATATCAACATACAAAGTTGAATATTTTAATTATCCATGTATTTTTTTATCGAAATTCACCCTAAACAAGGCCAAGCCCAGAAGCATTGCTTAAAAAGGAACTACCAACTAACAGCCACTTGATCGCAAAAAGTTACTACAAGATATAATACCAGCAACTGCACTATAATCACTAAACAGCCAAAAGAAAACTGAACCACTATGGAAAGTGCAGTGAGCAATGGTAAAAATCACCTACCACCCCTTTTTTCTCTATTTAGGGCACAGGATATGTACGTTAGAACTGTTTTAAATCCTGTACTAGAATTTTATTTTAGACTCTGATTTCAGGAATTCTATTCTGTGTTGGTAGATTTACAAGAGATCAAATTCTCCTTTAGCATAATTTCGATTACCTTAGTACTCGTTCTGTCATATTTTTTTAAATAGTCTGGGAACTCATCATCATCATCCATTCAGTACTGAATTTGTTCTGTTCTGTTTATTATGAAACAATAAATTAGTACATTTGCTTTTATTTTTATTTTTCCCTTTTCTTTGAAAATAGTAAGACATCTTGATAATAATACTCTTTTCTTTTCTATTAAATTTTTTGTGTTACTGATATTTCCGCTTTTGCTTTTGTGATTCGAATTTCTGTAATAAAGTCTTTAAGTGCTATAAATAAATGAAAATTTTAACAAATTATTGAGATTTTTGTCCATAGTTCTTTTCAGAACTTCTAGCATATCTGATATGGGAAATGGACATGATATGGGGCTTAAGATTCACAATGTACAACAATGTGCATAAGAGTTTGCTCTTTCAATTTCAGGGGTTGCCCGTTTAGCCCAATACGTAAAGCGTCATGACGTGACGTTCGAATCACGTGAGGAACGGATGATTAACGTAGGATTTCGCGGGAGGGCGAAAGCCGAGAATACAGCTTATCGTAATCATATGGCGAACCACGACCTCACGTGCAGACACCAGTTCCGAATCGGGGTGAAGGTTGCCACATGTCCACGTCCGGCAGACCTCTCGCATATAATCGTCATTCCTTTACGGGATCGAAACTGCGTCATGACGACCAGAGATGTGTAGCTCGAAGCTTATTCCCAAAGTTTTACCGACTGAGCTAACGGCGCACCCCTATATATTATATGCGAGAGGTCTGCTGGACGCCTGCCGGTTTAGGGAAGCACTGCTTACGGCTTCCTCCACCAAGCACAGGAAAAATAGAAAATATGATACGCTAAAAAGCTTTACCTGGATTCGGGGCTGGTTTCTGCTTTCCTCCCGCAGGATAAAAATGACATCTCATCCTATCCCAGCGCATTGCTGTGTGTGCGGATGAGCGCAATGTACGTCCATCTTTGGCTCATGACGTAACCGTGCATAACAGACCTATTCTTTGTTTCCCAATAAATAATTTCCAAATAATCGCCTGTCTGCACTCCATTCAGAAAGATTGACTTATCAGTTAGTTACTCGTATATAATACGCATTGCGAGTTTCCAAATTTAGACAACACAATTAGATTGAGCTCGTCTATGACGTCATAATTACAGCGAAATTAAAAATTGCATTTTATGATAAATGTTTCATTTGTTAGTTGCAAGTGCGGAAATATGGGGGGATTTTAACAGCCCTGGATAAAAATAAATCCAGAGAGGGGAAGGTTTTTATAGAAAAACGTCTACGAAGTCTACGAAAACTGTGCTAAACTGGATCATAAAGTAAGTAACATATAATCAATATCAAATGAAATTTGTAATTGCAAACTACAAAATAAGGTTCATTTCGTTTGGAAGAGTTCAATTTCAGAGTCCAGAGTGGTTAACGATAGTCTTCAAGTGTTGAATGATATGGACCCTTTTTTTTCTTTCTAGAGCGGATCATCCTGTCCAAGGCCCTGTAATAGCGGCCACTTGTAGACGGACAGGGTTAAAGTTAGATATCATATTTTCCTTTTCGGCTTAGCGAACCCAAGTTATTACACCCTGGGTTGACTGGTGGGCATGGATAAGCGAGCCGGACTCGACAGGGCTCGAACCCGAGATTTTCAACCTGCGATGCCAACATGTTTAACCACTAGGCCATCGCGCCCTCACGGCGTCTCATCTATACGAGCATTATACTAAATGTAAATCGAAAAGTACACGCACGAATTGAGGCAAAGTTGTCCGACCCAATGCCTCGCGTTGCCTCTTAGGTAGCAAAACAGAAACGACAATACACATCATTGCTTTGCGCTAATCGTCCTATTTTTCAGAATATGTTTCATCAGGTATGAGGCACTAATGGATCGCGCCCCCGACGCGCGGTCCATTTGTGGTACATGCTTGGTAAAACAAAATGATTTGGACAAAGCACAAACGTACGCAACAAAACAGACACTCTCCATTAGTTTGCCTAGCGCACCATTTGTGGGCGCGATGGCCTAGTGGTTAAACATGTTGGCATCACAGGTCGAAGATCCCACTCAACCCAGGGTGTAATAACTTGGGTGGCTAAGCCAAACAGGGAGATATCATATATTTCAAGCAATTGTAACCCTGTCCGTCTATAAGTGGCCGCATTTACAGAGCCTTGGTCAGGGTGATTCACTCTAAGAAGTAGCTATAAAAAAAAAAAAAATTATGTTGCGCTGAAAAAAATAAACGCATTTACGGTATTGCGCTAGCGTTAGGCTACAATAAAACAAACCTAGAAACAAAGCAACGCGCCTTTACGTAATGTACAAAATCTTCATCTTGACCAAGTTTGTACTATATTTTTTTTAACAGTACAGACAATTCTGGGTGAAATACGAAATGATACCATCACCTAGGGTAGATACCGCTCACTGTACTTTACCGTGGCGGTTCAGTTTCATTTGGGCTGTGACTTGGGGTTGACAAAATGAAATTTTGCTTGACTGGTAACGTGAATACGTGCCTAGTTTTGTTAAAATTTTCTTATATTTTTTATAGTGTAAACAAAAGCTAGCTAGCTTCAAATAAAGCTTAACTATAAAAAAACTATATATTTTTGTTTTCAGGCCTGATAAAGATGACTAAACACAAACGAAGAGTCAGCATTAACGCTGCTGGAAAACAAACACAACAAGAAGCTAAAGATGATAAAGAAGCAGAAATCAGATTTAAAATTAAAGAACTGAGAGGAAAGATCAAAATGAAAGGCATGCGATATACATTGCGAATTATTTTTCTCCTTTCTTTAAATTTCAATTTGAAAATATTTTGTGCGCTTTGTGACGTCATAATTCAACGAGCTAAAGAAACATTGGTCATCTTTCTAGTTGGATTTCATTTTTATGCCGCGAGAGAGGAAAGCCGAGAACATGGCTTAGCCATAGAGTGAATCATGACTCCTTAGGTAAGTCAGAGATGCGTATTCCCAACGCCTCACCGATTGAGCTGACCGGACACCAAAGTGACCACCAAGTTGTCTTTCTGCTAAACCCAAACGTATAACATTATACGATCCAAATCAGAAAAAGCCATGTCGAAGCCTGTGTCATCTGTGGCACATATTTGACAAAATAATATTTCTGATTTGGATGATATGGAACTGAATAAAAATTCACTCGTACGTAACTTTTTCTCAGAACGTGGACAGTCTTCAGAAAAAGTTAAAAACCAGAAAACAATATGTGAAAATGACCAAGCAATACTGGAAATGCGAATGGAGAATAGTCATTTACGAAGAACAGTCAGAAAAGCGTTGGACATGGAACGATTTCTTGTTTCGGAAACTTTGTCGGATAGAAAACGACAGCGCCTTGCATTGTCAGGAAAGTCGAGCGAGGTATATGTTCAATCAGATATTTGCATTGATTAAGTACTTGTTATTTGTTCAAGGAGGGAGGGAGGACCTAAGTCAACAATGTCTGACGTATTAATACACACCAAATACGATAAATTAAAACATTAACTTAACATTTTAATGCAGAATAAACATAAGTATAAAAAAATACATCGAAAGCGCGAATTTTTCGAGGCACACAATATTTCAAGGCTTTGTCAATGTGTAAATATTACACTTTGGCCTATATTAAAGTATTAAAAAGTTGCCTATATACTATCTTTTAAATTAGGTAACAACCTCGTCCAAATTTTTGGCGTACATATCGGTTTTAGGCAAACAGCGTTAGTGTCACTTTGAAGAACATACATATTCTTTCCGGTTCCGCTTAGTCTAAGACTATATTCCAAGCAAAATTACAGAGGGAACTCAAACCTATGATGCTAAGTACTCGGAAAATAGCTCGGCAAGTTCTCCCATATTGACATAATTGAGAACTCCAGCACGACACATATATATTTTTTTTCCAATGATGTTGACATACGTTTGTGATCGCCCCAAGTAAGACATTTCTATGTAGACATATTTTGTTATTTATGAGTCAATGATTGATCTCGCCACCAAGGTGCGGTGCATCTGTGACTCACGCTTAACAGATACCCCTGAATTAATGATCAAGGACAATTTGATGCAGAATCAAAATCGATGATGATAGGGCTGGGGAAAACCGAATCATTCAGAATTCTAATATGATTCGGATTTTTTTTCGAATCGGATCGAATCGTGGATTCCATTAAATAGCAAGTATCCCATTTTTACTGTTACGATTATTGCCTCCATTATAAAAAGCTTACGCATTACTAATGTTAGACTAAAAAGACTTATAGCGATGTATTTTTCACTACACTCCAGTCCAGGTGCGAGAGTTTTCATTTTCAACGCCAAAATACAATCGATTTTTGACCAAAATCGATTGCATTTTGTCGTTAAAATTGAAAAATTTCACTTCATTTAGCCAGTTTTTGTTCCATTGACCAATTCAAGATTGATTAGAATAATGTGTACTTTGAATCAATTCGAAAAAAAACGAATCGAATTTCCCAGCTCTTAACTTATGATGAGGATTTAATTCAGGGGTTCACTCACATTAATACATGTAAATCATCTAGGTTTGCACGTATCGAAGGAACTTAAAGGAGCTTATAATAATATTAACTTCATTCCAATTTCAGCAAGCGAAAAAGGAACTCGACATGACCGTCTGTGATTTGGCCAGAAAGTTAAACGATTTATGTCATACTAAGAAGAAACAGCTTGATAAAATAGAATTACTAGAAAAGCAAATGTATGAAAAAACGCAAAGCCCAGAAGCTGATCCTGAAATTTCTAC
Source organism: Styela plicata (assembly GCA_963675895.2). Taxonomy (NCBI): domain Eukaryota; kingdom Metazoa; phylum Chordata; class Ascidiacea; order Stolidobranchia; family Styelidae; genus Styela; species Styela plicata. Next base: position 11,071,209 of record OZ023143.1, on the reverse strand, counting down.
GGTAATATTTTTTTTTATTGGAATTCACTCTGAGCAAGGCCGGAAGCAGTTCCCAAAGAAAACCAACAAACGGCCACCTCAATAGCAAAGTGCTACTAAAAGATGTAATACCAGCAATTGCAACTCTAAACTGAAAACATCCCAAACGGAACTGAACCGCCATGGTAAAGTGCATTAAGTGGTATCTGCCTTGGGCGATGATTGTAGTTTAGCATTATCATGATGATATAGTTCGATTTGGAGAATAGAAATCGTTAAGTGTCGGTCTCAATTGAGCATTGCAAAAAACATTCCATATTCAGCGAGCTTTTCAATAGGGCGCTTTACACAATCAATGTCCATGCCTACCGGTGTTGGAAGTAGGTAGAGTTGGGCAAAACCGAATCATTGCGAATTCGAATCTGATTCGGATAATCCTATCAAATCACTAATTCTACATAGATAGCAAATGCTCCACTTTTTCCATTCAAGTTATACCCATTAATAATAAAAATTTACGGATATTGATACCAGCAAACTATTGGACGCAATGTGTCATCATTTTGCACACCACACAAATAAAGTTGTCCTGTATTTTATCGTGAAAATATGAAAATACGACGTTGGTTCACAAGTTTTTGTTCCAATGGTCGATTCGCGACTGTGATTTGGAGAATCTGAGATTTGATTCAAATTACCGAATCGGATTGCTCCGTGCTATGTATAAGCCTCCCGAAGTTGAATTATGCTTCTAAAAGAAATTGTGTCGTTTTTAATTACTTATTTTTGTGTGGATGTGTCTCTATCAGATATTCTATTTTGTTAAGCATGTGTCGCAGGGATCGCGCCTCTACGACGTAATTAACCCGTGGCTAGAGATGGGCAAAACTGAATCATTCGAAATTCAAAGCTAATTCGGATAATAGTTTCGAATCGGATCGAATAATCAATTTCATATCAATAACGAGTGTGCCATTTTTACTATTACAAATTGGCTCTATCATAAGACTTTATTTCAAAATTTATAGATACGAATTACTAATATTAACATAAACAGACTTAACTGCAATTCATTTCCAATTCCCACTACATGGCCGAGAGCTGAAAGTTTCTTATTTTAACGACATAATACAATCGATTTTGTTCAAGTTAGACCAAAAATGATTGTGTTTTATCGTTAAAAATAAAAATTTCACTTCATATTGCAAGTTTTTTGTTTTTATGACCAATTCACAGCAGATTTGAATCTATTTAGCTTCAAAAAAATTCGAATTACCGAATCGAATTTGTCCATCCCTACTCGTGGGCCAAGATTTACAGAACGTGTTTGGAAGCAATTACAAAATTTAATATCTAAAAAATATGTCAGGATGTCATAAGAATTCATCTAATTTATTTGAAATTAATTTAGAGAGCAAGGCAGTTGGAGAATTCGATAAATAAAGTAAAACTAAAGACAGCTACTGCGTACAGAATTAAAGGAGTTTACAGCAAAATACGAAAAACGGTTGAGGTAAGTTTTGTTAGCTTTAATCAAGTGGAACAAAGTGCAAAATAATTATATAATCGAGAAAGAACCTCGTGAACCTCGAGAATTTATAATTTAAAAATTTCTTAATATTTGCACCACTTGAATTTCAACTCAAATTTAAGAAGGAAAAAATGTTTTAAAGTTGAGTCCGAAATGCTGACTCACCGTCTATAGCCCGGTCAGAAATAATATTTTAGCAAGCATGAGCTACAGATGGACCGCGCCTCTGCTCATTGTAGTATTATTTGCATATAAAAAGATTTTTCAATTATTTACAGGATGCATTGAGAGGATATCCTAACATGCTCAATGATTTGGAGAAGAAGATTTTGGAACATAGAACAGAACTGCAATCGCTTAAAAATTTACAGAAGACGGCGACTACCGAAAGAGACACTGCTCTGGTAAGTAATATATAAAAAAAGTGGAATGGAAGAGATGTTGTTACGTGATCTATTTCCATCAATCGTTTAGTGCCTATAACTTTTACACTGGCCGTTGAAAAATATTTGCGTTACTGTAGAAATAAAGTGTAAAACAAATTGACTGTATTCGCGTTACTCTGGAAATATGGACCAAGTGATGGATCGTACGCCCTGGAGGCGCGGGCCATCTTTGGCCAAGCTTGTTAAAATAAATTTCGATTGGGATGCATAAATGTTTATTATTTCATTATACCTTCTGTAACATGTGTAACATGGCTAGCTGGTCATTTGTGCGATCGGAACAGTTTCACATTTGACTTGTGTCAGATAGAACAATACATTTGTTGTGGTTTTAAATATAAGAAGAAAATAGGGAAAAGTGCAACACAATTTAAAATATGTATTATTTGAAGTTGCAAAATCTAAATATATTTAGCAACAATAATTTCCATTTTTTTCTCGGTTCGTTTATATCTTGTGTTTGGCCAAACGTGATTTCTCTTATTGTTCGACTTCTTTAGGCAGCCAAGACCAACTTGGAGGCTGCAGTCCGTGAAGATAGACGTGGAAGGGAAGTAACAATACGTGCGATGAGAAACAGGGTTAAAAATGTAACAACCATGATAGAAATACCACACACAAGAGGAAAACGTAATTTTGACAAATTTTCTGTTTTGAAAAGTTACTTAAAAAATGGAGTTTGGTACATTGAAAAATTTCGTTGACCCCATTAGCTTTTTTTCGACCCTGCATATGCGGGCTTTATAATGATCCTAACGCATTTCCTGCGAGTCGTAAGAGGCGACTAATAAGAAGGAAAGAAATGGTAGAATGGTTTACCATCGTCCAGCGCAGATACCGCCTACTGCACTTTACCCTGGTGGATCAGTTTCCGTTTGGGATGTTTTCCGTTTAGAGTGCAGTTGCCGTTATTACATTTTTTAGTAGCTCATTGCTATTATGTGGCCGTTAGCCGGTTGGCCCTGCTTCAGGACTGCTCGGATTGAATTTCAATAAAAAAATAATAATAATTCCATCTATAGGCCAACAAGAGCAACTTTTTTTTTAAATTTATTTTTATAAATTTACATTTATACAGAGTGCAGTTGTTGACTCTTTTATCTTGTAGTAGCTGTTTGACATTTGAGTAAATGTTTGTTGGCTCCTTTTAGGCACTGCTTTTTAGACTTTGCTCTAAGCGAACCTATAAAAAAAAAACTATTTCTGACACCGTAGAGTAGGCTGATCTTTCAAACTTAATATAAAAAATATGACTAAAAAGTTGTGACCAATTTCATTTATTAAAAGTATGTAGTTACGTATAAACCACTGATAGATCGCGTCGGTTTATCAGTGGCTCGTGCTTGATAAAATGAAACTTGCGATTTGAAGTTGAAATTTTTGATAGAAATGTTGAATCGTCAAAAAATTTTCTGGAAAATACTCCGAATTACAGAAATAAATATTCAAATCATCTGAATCGATTCGAATGTTGAATATAAAATGGCATCCCTAATTATCATATTATAACAAATTGTTATTTAGCTTCGCGATACGCGGAAGATGAACAACGGCTCATAGAGTTGGCAAAAAGAATTGAAGAAAGACTCGAAAAAATTAAAGAATATCAGCAAAAAGCAAATATGTTGGAACTAGTTACAGGAATTCCATTTGTCAATAAGGAGGTGAGAGCGTGGCGTTTGCTTGAAATCATTTTGACCTAACCTTTGGCTGTCCAGTTCCATTAAGGCCACAATACAAACCTTTGAGTTGTTTCATGTAACTAAACAAAATCGGCAATACGCGCCCCGCAAAGGTTTAAAACAAATTAGAAATGATCGCATGCAAACCTATTGTGGCTTAAGGAAACGCAAAGGTCGTAATGAGGGCGAAATCAAAAACTAACCCATAGAAGTTGCAAAAAAGCGTAAATCAGAAAAAAATATCAATAATAAGATTTCTAAAATAAGCCCGAAACTCGTTAACTATTATTTGAAACATAACCAATGCGTGACGGAGGATAATATCGGGATTTTCTTACGCGCAACTATACTCCCCGGATCCCTCCATCACGCCCATGCATTTGAACCTTGCCCCATATTTTGCCACGTGGCCACAATATGGTAAAGACATTCCATTGTCGGTTATACTGTATATTAATTGAACTATACAAGTATTTTGTATTTTGCAGGGCATCATCAACTGCTTTAGAAATCAGAAACAATCGTCAAGATCTTTACGAGCCCAAACCATTAAAAACAGAAATACGCTGTGCAAAAACAGGGAACTCTTGGACAAGTATATTGCTGAATATGAGAAGCTGATTCATGAGCATGAAATGGAGTGAGATTCTTTGTTCACGTTAACTAATCAAAACAATTTGTCACAAAATATTTTGTCAACGGGTCGCGTTGGCAAATTTTTTTATGAAGTTCTGTTTACTTCGATTCCGTGAATTTATAATGTTTTATTTAATAATGTCCATAGTTATAAAAAAATCGTGAAGTATCCGTACATTTACTCCAAGCCAAAATAAAGAAGTACCTTACTGTCACTTATACAGCGAGATTCCAAAACATTCATCTATTTTGTCATTGGTAGCGTAATACAGTAGATTAGTAGGAGTTGGTTCTAGATTACATATGAAAACAGCAAACCGATTTCAATGTATCAATCTCTCTTCAATCTTTGAAATAAATATTTTAAAATTTTGCCATGGCTTTCTAAGCATTTTACGAGTGTGTAAGATTCCAAAAAACGTAAACTCGGGGATTCGCAAGCCTGCTTATATGACTAAACACCACTACAGAATGTAGCACCGACAACTGCATTCCAAAGAAAAACATTCCAATAGGAATTTAATTGCTATAAAAAGTGCACTGAGCACTATATGCCCTGGGCGGCTGTAGATACTTGGGGACTAAATTCGATAGCATAATAAAGCAAATTTTCATTGACAAAAGTGCAATAAATTCACTGAGCATTTCCAGTAATTCAAAACCGCTAGATTGATGAGATAAAATGCCAAGTATGGGCAGTTAATATGCGCACGGTGCGTTCCATAAACACTTCATGGTTGGCAAAAAAGTCGATTATGTGGCTTTATTTTAATATCAGTCTTAATTTTACTGTAATTTTGTTACAGTGTACGCCTACAAAAACAATTTTTATTCGTTTTAATGTTCAAATCGAAGTTTTCAGTTTTGTTTGGAATCTTTGCACAAAATTATGTCTGGAAAACAGCTTAATTGCTAATCATTTGCACCCCGAGGACGATCAGATATGAAGAGGGAATATTAAAAAAATACACTGATTATCTTTGTAATGTGTTCAATCGGAGTACATTCTATTTAGAATGACTATATCTCGTTTTAGACAATCTTTTCGCTCACAGGTGCCATTTTTAGATTGTTGTATTTTAACATGTGGCTTAAAGGCATTAAATTTCAGCGTGTCCGACGCGAATTAGGTTTTTGGTTACCGCATTTGAAATTGTGGTTATTTTCAGTGCCTGGACAATAAAAAATAAAATTAAGAAATATCCGTTAGAAAATATTGACTTTATATTGTTCTATGAATCAACCTACCACTATTTAAACAGACTGGAAAATAAAATACGTGAAACACAGGAGCAACTTGATGAACAAGAATCGCGTAAAGAAAACTTACTTAAAGAGGATGCAGCAAACAACGATTTGATGGAGCAAGTTCATTCTTGGTTGGAACCAATAACTACGCGATTGCTCAGACCGTGTGAACATTTGAATATGAAAAGTGCCAAAGCTCTTATTTGGAAAGGTATGATGCTATTTCTTGCCGTCGTGATTCCAGTTTAATATGGTAATTACAACACATAAATCATATCCACGGAAATCGTAGAGATTTTCAAAATATGAACAAATACAAAACGCTATGGAATTCTTCTTTCAAAATTGCGTGTCGCGACGGGGAAAATATTTCGTCAGGGTTTTATATTCAATTCGAAATGAGATTTGAACTGCGACGATGAAGTACAGTGAGCGGCATTCGCCCTGGACGAAGATGATAATAGATATGCGAATAGCATAATAAAAGAAATATTTACTTTAGACTTGTCCTGCTTTGTATGCAAGTAGAGGTCAGAATTTGTCGCGGACGGTGATAACTGGATGGCTACATTGTGATAAAAGTGCGATAAATTTATTGTTCATTTCCAGTAATTTGCATACTTGCATACAAAGATTCTAAACTGTTTTGCTGCTCAAATGAATGCCAAGTATGGGCTGTCAGCATTCTCAACAAACTGATTCAAAAGATCTTAAAGACCTGTCGGGTTGACCAATTCCGAGCAAAGATTATTGACTCAGATTCCAATTTTTAGCTAGTTTTGTGTTAGTTTAATTTTTCCAGCAGAAGCAAAATTCCGCACAAAACATCGAATACCGCAGTTCTACTTTAAATAATATATATAATCATAATAATCGACTACTTCAACCCAGTTTGTCATGCCATCTAAGTCTATTAGACTATATATACTGAGGCCTGGTTTCTGAACAATGCCATACATGGATCGACTTTTTTATCACATTTACCACGCCAATGCTTCTATACACCTATGATATTCACCGTTTTTACTAGTATCAACAGGAGATTCCTAGTGGTTTCATTTTCTAAAAAAATTATCTACACAGCGAGAGATTGCGTACGTCCAGGAAAAGAGAAACAAGATATACCTAAACTGTTCTCAATTTTTACGGAACTTCTGAATACTCTCGATGAAGAAACTCGTGATCGAGTAAAAGATCAAAATGATTTAGAAGCTGTTTCAGAGAAAGTGAGCTGTTTTTTCTATGGTTAACTTAAAATTATGGAACACCTGACTTTCCCCATCTTATTAATATTATCCTAGTTGGTTGATATTTTGGGTAACACGCCAGGGTTTGCAAAAATATGCCGTTCAAATGTAGTGTTTATATAGTCACTAAAAAAGTAGAGTAGTAGCAGGGTATAAAATTCACTAACAGTAATCATACTAGTACGCCAGTCTCCCGCTGTTCTTGTAACTACGAAAGGAGAGGGGGTGATTTGAAGGGTACATGATTTTTTTTTAACGATCGACTGATGTATATCTTAGTTATCGCATTGGGGTTTATTCGTACTTTTCCGGGTGATCTACGGGATTTTAGTATTCAAACCTGGCATCGGCCGAAAAACCAAGCTTCAAAGCTCAGTTAAATCCATTTCTAGTTGAGCCTTTTCAAGTATGATATGTTTGCTCTGAGCGATTTTTAATAAAAAAAATGAAAGAAAATGTAAGTATTTATACTTTGCATTAGGTCAATTTATTACATAATTTATTTTGCAGATTTTTGTTCCTTCTCCAATTTTACTGTTTTACTTTATAGTTTCTTGCAGAAAAGAAAATTCAATTTGTAAAAATTTAATTCCAATTGTTAGTGATTTTTGCTGTCAATAAGATTTTGTTTTGACAGTAAGCAGAAACTCACTCAAGATATCGGTAGGCAAAAGTGATATCGGTCGAGCACTATTTATTATATATTGACATTTTTACTTAGGAAGAAGACGTGCTTTTGGGAGAATCTAACAATCGGGTTTTATCTACATTAGAAAGAAAAGTTTCGGAAGGTAAAGACAGTTTCCCGGTTAAGTATTCTGTGTGGAGTTGTGTTTTGTAAAGTATGGGTCACTTATGGATCGCGTCGCCAAGACGCGGTCCATCTGTGACCCATATTTGAAAAAATCCGGATTTCTGATTCGGTAAGACCACTTGAGTGGTATGAAGTCAAAAAGCCTTATGTTATAAAAGCAATAACGAGAGCTTTAAAAGCCCAAGTTGACGACTCGCCAGGTGCTCGACAGCTTGCTGTTGGCGGTTTATATTCCGTATTTACTTCTCTAAAGGCATATCATACTGGAGATGAAAAAATCAGCTCAAAATTCAGTGGATGAATGATTACACGTGAATGGCACATGGCTACATATGAATACGTCTTATTGCAATGAAGTCAATGCTGGAAAATGTTCTACTATTTAAACATCATTGACTAATTCACAAACATAAATTTGAATCCAATGCCGTGAAGATTGTTTATTTTCTGAATAAGTTTTGATTTATTTTCAGCTGTGTTTACTAAACAAATATATTCTTTGGGATTTGAAACCCAAAGACAGGATTTCAGTACCGCAAAGCGGCTCAGTAATTCCTAGAATATTATCGGGAGGTCTCAATAACTTGATCAGAGCAAATTTATTCAAAGAAATCGTTTTTCAGATTTTGATTACAACACTCCAAACAATGACGAATACATCTCCAGAACAGCAATCAAACGACAGGCTGACAGTAGACGAGGAAATCGTTATGAAAAACTTTAATCGATGATTAACGTGAAGTAATGTTTTAAGTTAAGCACGAAAGATTAAACTGTTTGATGTGAGATCTTTTTAGACTGCAATATTTGAACCATTTGGGCTGAATAGAGTAACCAGACGTGCGGTTTTTTTCCGGGAATTTACTGATAAACGCATACTTAGGGGAAAATGTGTCAGGAATTTTGTTAAATGCGAAGTAGGTGCGGCGTACCTGAAATGGGCGCGTAGGTTAGCCACAACCAAATATATCCGGTTCGATAGTTGACAGTCTTTGAGACCACTTGAATACAGTTTACGAAACAAATTGACAGATTAAATGACCCGAAGAATACTGAACGGGGGGTGTAGAAACTGATCACAGATTGAAAAGATGGATCACACAGTCTCCGTGGTTCACCACAGATTATCTAATTTATGGTACACTTCAATATTAGAGCTGAAACTTGATACAACCAAATACTCCAATTAAATAACAAAATACACATGACAAACAAAAGATCAATGCATCTTACGTTAGGCTACCGAAAGGGCTGATCACCATTTATACACAAGTAGAAATTGGCATATTTTTGACTGAAAATCACTAACTGACGGTAGAAAGACAACATGCAGTTTCTTAACATATCTAAATATATATCGGCATTAACTAAACACTGAAATATCAACTGACAGTCCTACAATGAGAGAAAACTGGAATAAATCTGGAAAACACGGGAATATTCCTAAAAGCGCGGGAACGAGCCAACAGTATCAGCTGATAGCCTATAAATGGAGCGCAGAGCTAAGTCTGGGCATATGATTGTTCAACCATGATAATTGAACTACAGCGGACAAAATAAACAGACATACTTGGATTTCTCATAGGCTATTTGTTCAAATATTTCTTCGATTCGAAATTCGAACCCAAATTCTTCGATAAGGCAATATGTAATCGGGAAATACATCTCGGATCGAGTTTGATGAACATCGCAGCTTGCAAAACATCGCGCTTATAAATAAGGACAATGTATCGTGTGATGATCGCGGTCGTAAAATGGTCAAGCGAAAAACTGAATATTCAATAAGAAAATAAGTATTTAGCGGCATCATCTATTGGCGCAGCCTGACTTCAAGATTTGCCACTATTTTCCGACGCCATCGCCATAAGAAACAATGGGCTTACATGCCGGCGAAAATTCGCAAATCTAATGGTAATGATACAGACGCACTATTTCTCTGATAAATAGGAACATGCAATGGTATGTAAGCTTTATGGTAATGACAAAGAAAAACTCTTACCTATGTGGAGAATCAAGATTTGGCGTTCAAAACATGATAATAATTGCAGCATTTTCTTGAAATCGGGTTGCGAATGCGGCGGTGTGAAGAGGTAAGGCCACCCATTGGCGGGCATGTTGTTTGCTTTTATTTTTTTTTTTCATAAAACGTTTAGTGAGCGATTTAATTTTACAAAACAATTTACAATTATTTCTCTTGCAAAACCTTTTTCAACAAAAATACTCCTTCCGAGATCATTCTCACCTTCAGCGACACAATAAATTTTTCTGTTAGAATAGCCTTGAAGCATTTTTTAAAAGTGACTGATACTCAATATTTCACACTTCTATCTAAAGAAATCGAACAGTTTGAGGTCGGATATTTGGCTGACTCCATTAAGGATGCATTGCTTATCATAAGTCACAACAGAAAAAATGAAGTTCATCAAAGTGTGAGCGATCTGCAGTGTAATAACCTTGGGCATTTTGATCGATTGAATTGATATCTAAGATCATACTACACATTGCCCCCTTATTTCTTCATGTTTGTAGCATTAGTTATACTTTTTATTTAAACCCAACGACATGAACGCTTTTAAAATCTCTCTATGATTAATGCATTTTTTCTTATATTAGTTAGTTATATTAGTAGTTATATTAATTTTCTCATACGTTATAATGTGTGAGAGTACCCTTTCAGCTTTTGTCATTCTCTGCATCCATGCCATTCTGTATTATAACATAGATAGGAAATAGATCAGTGGAGTGCCTTACAACCAACACTCAATAAGCACAAGCCTTTGTATTTTCTGCGTATATATTTTATTTCGTACTCGCGGAATGGCTTACTGCAAGCGCTCGTTGTTGAATAAATAATGTAAACGAATTCGAATTCATACAAAAGAAATCCGACTTCAGTTTAAACTTTTCCGAAGCGATCGATCTCAATGTACTACAACGACATTTAGTGGCGAAATCCGTTGCCATGGCGAATTGAAGACGCGGTTGACTGAAATCTTAGTTATACTGGAGCTGAACAATCGAACAATCGCCGAACCCCGGCTGCGCTAGCTGACCGAAGTTGGCAAGGAACAGGCAAGGTGGTAAAGGTACGAGTTAAGTTTTCTTAAATTTTTTGAGTCTGAGTATTTTGAAGGGTAGTATTTGTATAACGTTGAACGATTGAGCTATACAGTACCGTACCATGTATAAGTTAGGTACCGGTACCGGTCCTGTGTGCCGGTAAATTTCGGTCTGTACCTGTACTGGTATGTACGGGCAAACAAACAAACAGGCCACCTTGATCCTAATTCCAGTGACTTTTATAATAAATCAATATTAGTGATTTTCGTGCTTTGACTTTCTTGTGTGGGCCACGGTGGCATGATGAAACCCACAATAGCTATCGAGCGTAACACCTAACAATGACATGGATTCGAAACCCAACGAAGTATGTTAAAGATCGACAAACAAAAAAGGCTTCGATGAAATGATGTGGAAATAAATGCGAAGTGCCCCTGGGCGAGGCACTGTAACCCACATCCTTGGGACTATGTTCGATAATTTCACCGGTTCCTCATACAGCATATGTTCCACACAAAATGGGAATGGCAAGATGCAAGAAAAATCTCGTAACCAGATATAATTGTCGCGTTAAACATTTTTAATTGCATACTCTGAAATCAAGTTCATTTCATTGAAATGAAAATATTTTTAATTTGCCCACCTTGGCTTATCATAGGATACCAAATTTTTCAACTTCTTTTCCAATTCACCACATTTCTGATAAAGTCTCTTATCTTTCCTGTACCTAAAACATTTGATTATATTCCAAAAGCGCACAAAAATTTTGTGCCTATTTTGATAGAAATTTTTGTTACAACTACAAAATCTTTTTGCAAAGACTGTCCCTCAGTCCCCCTTTTCAATTACAAAGCCTTAAAGGGAATGTCCTCCCACTCTCTGGTTCCGACGGCGAAAGCTAAAAAATATGGAAATAAACTTTTAATAATCTTAAACTCCTTTCCTGCAACAATTGCTATAAATAGTGGTAAACTATTTTGTATATAATCTTATCAAAGCCGCCCGCCAGTGAATCCATCGAAAAAGAGCCACATTCCTGCATTTTTGAAGTAAATAAGCTCTCACAACTCAAATTTTTGTTTACAAGCTCAGGAGACGTACAGTGTTAGCATTGAGAAAGAGTTAACCATTTGGCGAAAGCAGATTTTATTGTTGGCTGGAAATGAGGAAATATCTTTCAAAGTTGGTCGGTTTTATGATACAATGACCTGGTCACTAGCCCACTGGGACCGTACTGGGTACCCTGCACTGCGCAGTAATTAACATACAAACAAACATGTAAAAAATGATAAAAGCAAACAAGTTTAAACAAAGGAAAGCATCTAAACTAAGGGAAAGGCAGATTTAAAACGTATAGCTTAGGCGTTGTTGATTCGAACACCATTATTGGCCTAGACGACAATAGATAAGTTATAAATTAGATTTTCAGCACCTTTCAAACCTGAAATTGAATCCAGAAAACTGTTTTAAGGAAAATATGGGGTGAGCAAATTAAAAAAAATTTCATTTTAGAAAAATCCATAGTAAAGCTTAATATTAAGCTTGAATATTTTTTGTCGACCGAATTGTCAGTATTCCATTTTAGTTAAAAAATAATATTTTAAAGTTCATCGACTCATTCAGTTTTGCAAATAGATGTTTGAAAGTAGTTCAATGTCACTTCAGAGTCTTTAACTGTAACAAAACCTTTGTTGATTTTCTTTAATTTCACATATTCCGAGGTGCTTCATTGCGCTGCATGCGCCGTTATTGAAGAAATGGCCACATGATACATTTATCTCTATGAAGATATGTATTTGAAAATCTGAAAATATGAGACAATAAGTTTAAGGCTCTCTCCACTTAGAACTGCTTCTGAGGCAGGCCAGTATTACTTTGAGTTATAATAGGAAGACAATAGATGCAGTGTTAGTTTCTGGAAAAAACATTACACAGATTTATTTAAAACATTAAACAAATTTATTTTTCCCATATCATCTTATCTCAATTTTACGTTGCTGTGGATCAAATTTACAATACAGTTTTGCATTGACAAAATTGGATGCAGCAATTGAGAAGAACTAGGGTATCTAGTGAACACTTATATGCAAAGATCTACATCAAATTGAAACGTATCTGCATGGCTGTGTCTTAAACATATTTCATGTAGAATATACTTAACGTCGCATTCCTAACATACGAGGTTTGAATATAACCTAAAGTAGGAGGGGAGTGATATTGTTTTCGAACAACAATTTATTTTATTTGAATGCTTATGTTATCCTTTATTTTCATTTGTCCATCCATTCATAATCCTTGCAGCATTTGTTGTAATCTAGTTGATAACATACTGCATTACCTTTGACAGGTTAATTTGTATATCTTAATTCAATTCTGCAAATTATGATCATTTTGATATGGCATCAACTTTAGTAAACGTTGCTCTCTCAGGTGTACGAACAGCCCATGCAACTTATTATGGGGAAGTTAATGATAGGAATCCTGTTATTGTGGCAATAAGAAAAGAGCTCAATGAATTCTGCAGTTTCATTGAAAAATCAAAAGATCGGAACTACAAACGAGAAGAAAATGAGGCATGTTCTCGAGCATCTAACTGGTTGTTCGATATTTGGAACAAATATGCACTTCGTGTTCCTACAGAATTCTATCATGATAAACTCATAGAAGTTGGTAGTTACTTGTCAACTCAAGGAGCTCATGAAATTGCCTTATATCAATGTTTCAATCACTTCTTGGTTTCATGTTACAAAATGCCATTGTCTGTCGGAACGAGTAGTGCTAAGGCATGCAAAGAGTCATATTTCAGTGACGGACTGACATCAAAGTTGGCAATAGTAACTTGCCAAGCATTGCTGGGAGCGTTTACCTGCAAGTTCCACATGATACAAAAAACTGATCCTGATTTTGTGCGAGCAGATTCTATCATAAAATGTGTAGATACTCTCAAAGGTTTGCAAGTTTTTATGCAAGTTATACAAAAATATGAATCCCTGCATTGGATGTTATACAACTGTACTATTATTTGTTATCAAATGTGTAGAAAGTTGATGAGTAGCGGTAATTCTATCAAATCGATTGAATTTTTGGTGTGGTCCGCGATATGCATGGAAACAAGTATCCCACTACTGGCTGTCAAGTTTCTAACATGGAGAGTCACGCTTTACACTGCTGTATGTCTTGCTTATTATGACAGCAATGCAGGTCATCTGGCTGAAAAATTTGCGAGGAGATCGCTAACCAAATTACAGGAGTTGAGTGAATTAGAGGCAATGAGTGGAGAACCCGAAAACGTAACAACTCGTCTTATATTTCAGCAAGCTACAGTGAAAATGGCAGCGATGGTTTTTAAACGAACAGTGTTTGAGTCAAGAAAAAAACCAAAAGGACTTTTGCGACCAAAGATGAGAAATAATTTGAAAGAAGCAGCACAATTAGTGTGGCCACGAACTGCTACAGAAAAATTGCTTGGTGATATGTTCGTTGGAAGTTCAGCTCAATTTCTTGCCGTTCTTGAAGCTCTGACAGATGGACGTCGTCGTTGCTTTCAAACACAACCTCCAGCTGCTGATACTGATACTGAAATGCTGGATGTTTATGCAGAATTATTCTTTGCTGGAAAAGAAATTATCGCCGGTGGTGGTGGTTTAAAAAATCAAAATGCAAGTGGTGCTGATCATTCCGTCATGGCAGGAATACGTAATGATAAATCTTTGGTGCAACTCGCTGCTGCTGGTGAAGATGGTGTTACTCTGGTCAGTATAGTGAGGTTTATCAAATTAGCTTTTTGTTATGAGCAGTGGGAGACATTTAGTAGCTTATTAGATTCTGCATTACTTTACATAAAAAAATCTGAATCAGAATCTGAAGGTGACTCTGAAAACAAAGGACCAGAGTTGTGCTTGGCACTAATGCTTGTTTCAGAAAGAGTGCTGCGATCTCGTGCTCTTAAAAGAGTCCACCCCTCGACGAGTGCTTCTGCTACAAATTTACCTGAAGATCGAGCAGAAGTTCCAACTGCGACACAAAGTTCTATGCATGCAATACAAGCAAGCGATGATCTCGTCAACTTGGCAGAAACTGTGTACTATTGCATCACAAATCCTAATTTATTCTCACCATCTGGAAAAGATCAAGAGTTTTTGCTAGATCGTGATATGATTTTGGATGCATGTAAAATTGTGTGGAAGCGATGTAAAGCCGTTCTGTCAAAATTACAAGGCCATAATCAATCTGATAGTAGCGTTTCACAAAAATGGATTCATTTGTTGCAAATAATTCACAGTGCCTTCGTATGGTGTGGAATTTCAAGTGTTGATCCGACTGCATTAGCAGAAGTTTCCCTCAGATTAGCTCTCCTTATGGAATCTGCTACCGAAACAGAGACTCAAACATCTCAAGATATTCCAAATGCAGACAAATCAAGATTGTCAGTTGTTTCAGCAATGTCTTTTCATCAAACAAAGAACGAACGCCTTGCAGCAGCTTGTGAGGTTTTGTCCGATGCTATCAATTCATTATGTTCTGGCAGAACTCTCAAAATGTCTTTTGATGGTACAGATGTCAGTGATATGATGTGGAGCAGAGATTGTAGTATTTCAATCAGTCAAAATGAGGCCATTGTTCGAGATTTGCATGTTGAGTTGCTTGACACTCATCACAGGATTTACTTGAAACTTTCAAAATTGGAACAAGTAGAAGTGAAACCACAGCGTTCATCCAGAAGTTCAGTCATGACATCTAGGTCCCAAAAACAACCTGCACAATACAGCAAAAAGAAACTGCTTTCACTCGTTGGTGGTAACCTCGTGTCGAATGCACTTTTGAATGCACAACGAGCAAATGTGGATTTCGAAAAAAATAATTCATCTGCTTCTGAGGCTTTAGAAAAAGCTGCGTCTCTGCTATGTCGGTCAGAAGAAGAGGAAGAAAAATTGTTTCATTTAACTAACGCCGATAATATGCCTGAAACTCCTGTGGCGTCTGTTGTACCCCCACCACCAATCCTTCTTGCACGGTCAAACTCTACCATGGTGTTCAAACCAGCACCCTTCAATCCTAATGGAACTGTTGTGTCCTGGTATCGACTGTTTGGCAGATCCTCAGCTGGACCAAATGTCAAAGTACGCTTGAATGATTATTTCTTACAAGGAGCTGGTAATGAGGTGCCTGCTGGAGATGAGTGTATATTTCGTGTAGACGGTTTGCGTGGTAACCAGCGTTATGTTTTTGCCGTAGCTGCTTATGCAGCTGATGGATCACTAATTGGAAACAGCATCGGAACAACTAGTGAAGTGATACCTGCTCACCATCCCATGTCGATTTTAAATGCATGGTCCATACTTGCTGAGGTAAGCCACCGAGTTGGAGTACGACATGTTGCAAAACAAGCGGCAGATGTTTTGTGGAATCGTTTCGTAGCTCCTCCTCCAGAAAGTGATGCTGATACATGGACAACATCCGTTCGTCAAGATTTTGAATTGACTTTGCACAATCTTCAGAAAGATATGGTGTCTGCTAGTTCTCAGATTTTGTTACGTCACGTAGTGGTGAGCATGTTTATATCGGTAGAGGTTGCTGTGCATCAAGATGGTCTTTTTTGTAACAAGCTCTGTGATAAAGGGCCACTTTTACCTGGACAAATTTTACGACTTCAAGAATGTGAAAAGATGCTAATTGCAATGGAACTTGCCAGCTACTTGAATGATGCATCATATTTGGTTCAAGCTGTTACTCAATGTTATGGTTTATTAGTTCCTCTAATTCAGTCAGATGTTTATTGTACTCCTGTTATTCAGGTTTTAACTAAATGTCATGTTGCACTCAGAGAAGCTTGTGGTGGATCGAGGAGCCAAAGATCACCGATGGTGAATAATTCTGTTCATCATATGATAGCCAGCATAACATATTATTTATCAAAAGTTTTTCGGACATTTGGTAGACCAGAAATTTGTCTGAACATGATTGATGCTGGAAAACAACTTCTCAATCCTGGAGAGCAAGGGCAGGCTCCTTTACCCAAAGTATTTGATTCAAATACTGAACCAAGCTCTGTGAATTTCACACAAGGAAAGAAAAGAGGAGTGAAACCTGTAAGTTTAGTCAATCCAAGCATGAGCCATGAATTGACAGCTCTGGAAGAAAGACTTGCAGAACTCACAAAAGAGAGGCATTCTGCTGACGAATTAACAGGAGGGGAAGATGCAAGTACTGTGCTGTCCTACATTGTCACTGCAAAGCCTATGCTTGCATATAAAGAAATATCGAAATTTCGAAGAAGATCACGATACTTGGAGTACTTTGTGCATGTTATGCACAAAGCTCTTCATTGTGGAATGATAGAACCAACAATTGAATGGTCTCAGGAAGTAATAATGTGGTTGCGACGTCGGAACGAAGGATTGTCTGTAAACTACACATTGATGTCTGTTGAAAATGGTGCAGTCGTGATGCAGGGTAATGATCCAAACAAGTATGCTGCGGTGATAGTAAGTTACGCTCAAGAAGGTCCAAAAACTAAAGACAAAAAGAAAAAAATGCAGCGGAAGAAAAGTCGGCCTGTGGTAAAAGGACTTGGAGATGAACAAGAAGAATTAGAAAGAAAAGCACTCGCTGTCCTCGAAAAACATATGGCTGAAATGTATCGGAACAATATAAAGCGGAAGAAATTGCGCAAATTGTCTGCTGATGAGATGCCATGGCGTGCAGAATTCAATCATCTTGTTGGTTTACTTCATTTGGATATGCTTCTTCAAAAACTGGAAAGACGGCAACAATATATAAAAGGTAATGTTCTTCCGAGCAAAAATATTAGTTTACTAGATAATAAAATATGGTCACTAGATGATTGCAACAGCATTGTGGTACATCCCAGTACAGTGAGTCATAAGCCTTTCAATGTCAAGACTAACATTGCAATTGAAGCTGACCCTGATGATCCTGGACAAGCGTTGCTCATCTCTGCAAGAAGAGCTATCAACGTGCTTTTTGATACTGATCAAACTGAAGGTCCCAATGCACAGGTATCTCCAGATGGGAGTTTGCGTGAGACGGAGTCACCCAGGACCCAAAGAACTAACTCCCCCATTTCTATGGTTTCAACACAAACCATGGATCCCAATATTGCTGCAGTGCAAAACAATGTGATAATGGAAACATTCAAAGTATGTATGCTATCATTGCGGAGAGGATTAGTTTTGGCTCATCGTGGAAAATGCTGGACTTTGCTACAAAATATAGCAAGATCATTGTTATCATGTATCTCTGTCGTCTTAGAACAATCCGTTAATATACATGAGCCAGTCATGACAATGCAAGATTTCAGGCGCATGACTTGGCTTCCGATGTCTCTTGCATCAGATTTTTTATTAGATATGTTAGTTTGCATGCAAGAGGGTAAAAGTAAAGGTTGGCCTGTTGATAGCTATGCTGGTGATATTGTGGATGAGAAGGGAGGAAGCAATTTGTGGTTTGATAAAATGATGGACGATTCACATTTGTTTGATTTCCCTCTGATAAAGGCCATCATCCTACGTGCTATACAAATGCTTCATTTAGAATGCAGATGGGAACAGCTTGTTGATATCTGTCTTCGATTTACTACTTTAACGCATGACCGATTTTCAGAAACCATAGCACCAATAATGATTCATGCTCAACATGAATTGGTTAAAAGAACAAAAGAATATGGCGGTGAAAATGCATTGCAATTGGCAGTTAATGATAAGGGCAAAAGAGTTCATTTCAATAACCACAACTATATTACAGCAAGTCTGCAAATGCCTCCTCTTGATCCCGATACTGCAACACACATTAATATTGGCGGATATATTGACCCTGCTGCTCATGATGTTTATGGAGGAGGGAAGCGTGCTCTTGCTCTCTCTCGCGTACCTTATGATGTTAACAACAGTTTATGGAATCTACACGAAAACCTAAAGAAATCTAGGTATATATCTAGAGCTCTTATTCATTCAAGAAAATTGTTGGGATTGTACCTTGCATCACAGTACAATAAGAAAGAGCCACGATCAGCTCAAAGTTCAGCAAAACAAGGTCACAGAGGTTCCAGTGTGGGTTTTGTTGATGTTGAAACCAAGACGCAACAGCCTTTCCCTTCCAGCATGACACATACCGAATTTATGGAAAATGATGATGTAGAAACTGCGCCATTCGCACACTTGCCCACCGTTATTGAGTCATATATTAAAACAATAGAACTGCTCACTTCACATGGAGAACGGGATCTTGTTGGGCAAGCTAATCATGAATTGGGAAATCTTTATCTTCATACAGGTAATACCAAGGCTGCTCTTCTGACTTGGAATAAAGGACTGGATCAAATTTTCGGTGTGAAAAGTGCTGTTACACAATGGACTGCATTGTTTGAAGACCAAGATGATATTTCTCAGAATATGCTGCAGAAATTGGGACCTTGGGGTTGTCTGCTTTCTATTATTTTAACATGCAAAATTGGGGAATTTACTAGTGTAGATTTGCAATTTAAAACTAACTGTGCATTGCTTGCAGCAGAATTGGTGAAAGCCTTGTTCAAGCTTTCTTTGCCTCATCCAACCTCAAATGTGGATTACATGAAATATGAAATTTTCCCTCAACTTGTTCTACAAAATAACAGCAAGCCTAGAAAGTATATGCCAGGATCTACATCAATATTTCCCAATGTTGATTTGTTCTCAGATCAATATCGTGGTGAATCAAAACAACTGGTGTCTTGTTTGCATTGGCTCAGTGAAACATTGGTGCAGATGCAATTCAATCTCAAAGCGTTTCCATGTATTTGTTTATATCAATATCTTGCAACATTTGTATGCAAAGATTTACAACGGAGTGTACAGTGCCGTTCTATTAAGCTCACTGCTTTGAACAACATACGTGCATTTGACGTTGCTATCGATGATTTATGTATTTTGCTATACGGAAGCAAGTTGCCCCATCCTACTGACCATATATATAAAGAGCCAGACAGTGTGCCTCCAAACATAAATTTCAACTTGTCACAATCTGGTGAAGCATTGGAAAATTTGAAGGCCATGGAAATTATTGCGAGCAAAAGACTATCTGCAAATTTATCCCAATTGTATGGACCTCAGCTGACTTGTGAAATTACTATTCAACAATGCAAGTTGTTAACTGAATTATCTGAATGCATAACTTGCATGCCACAAAGACCTACTATGAAAGATTTAATTCTTGTTACTCCTGAAGCAGAACCAGTTCAGTTGCCAGCGGGAACGATGAGAAAAACACCAAGATCTCAGGCATCTGATGATGTTCGCTCCACTATAAGTGCTATGTCGAATGCATCCACATATAAACAAGTTAAAAAACTATTTTCTAAACGTGAAAGTCCCATGACAATACCACTACTGAAAGGTATGCTGATTGCTGTGGCAGAATCTCTTGCAAATTCAATGTTGAAACCCATTACTACAAGTGGTGCAAAGTTGACTTCTTGTGAGTTATGGACGGCTCTTCAGTGTTACATGATTTTGTCAAAAATTGAACAGCAGAGACAGCATTCAACAATTGCTGCTTCACATGCTCTTAATGCACTAAGTTTGATGGAATCGTCTGAGGTTTTTGATGATCTCTCTGTGAAACGACCAAGACAAATTCGGTCTGCTTTGAAAAATAGAATTGGTGAGAACAGAGATCACAGACCATTGACTCCGGATACTGAAAAACAAATCGATAATATCGAGCAGAAATATCGCCTAAGACTGAATGCACGACTGTGGTTACAAATTCGGTTACAATTGTGCGATTCTTTGATGACACAAATTGTAGGATTAGGAAAAGTAAGAAGTCCATTGACTGGAGAAACTGGTAGTATGAATCACACATTCCTGCAACTCTATTGTGCTAAGGGTCTGGTGGAAGCTGAAGCTTGTAATGATTTAGAAATGCAAGCAGCATTCTTGTTGTATGGTTCACATGTTGATGGTCTCTCGAGTGAAGAAACTATTAAAACTCTTGAAGATGCTGTGGCAACTTTAGATGAGATGCCAAATCTCTCTGACCAAGGAACAATAACACTGGTTCAAGGAACTGTTGCAATTGCTGATTTACAACTTCAATGTAACAAGTGGACTTCGTCTCATGCAGTTCAAGAATTTCACAATGCACATGCAATAATGCTGCTGCTCACAATGCATCATGGAGAAACTATAAAACATTCTCGGCTTTATTCATCAACAGTAGATATGCCTTTCAGAAATATATATCACAGAAATCTTAACATTCTTGCTCATATCAAACTGCGGATAGGCCATGCAAACTATTTTACGTTGACTGATACATCCGCGGTGGAAGAGTGGCAAGCTACTACTGAGATTTTAGAACAAGCCAAATCTCTTTGTGAAGGTTCAGCAGAGAAGGATCCCAGGCTCCATGCTGAGATAAATTTTGAATTGGCCAAAGTTATGAGAGCATTATACTTCATGAATGGATGTGAAGTTTCTGCGGTACAAAGCGCTCTTCAAGAATCTATCAAATCCGCTCATATTAGTGATATGACTGTTAGTCGAAATGGTCATTTAGAACTTGCAATGCTTGGTATCACTCTCAATACGGACATGCAAAATAATACCAGTGAAAGTAGCAATATAAGAAGTACAAAACAAATCGCAATGGCCCTACAAACAGCATTTTCAATAGAGGAAGCTAATCAAAGTCGAGCAATGTTGCCAGGAAACACAACTGTAACTACAATGGATTTTAGTGACGACGACAAAGCCAAACTTCCGGATTTTGTTTTACTTGATTTATCGACGAGTCACAAAGATATACCTGCACCTGTAACTGTTGATGATATCAGCATCGATCCAGTTATCACTGCAGTTCGTATGGAGTCTGGACATTTCACATGGATTCATGTTCTTCATTATAGAGTTTTACTTTTGCGAAAATTTTCATCTTTGAGAATTAGCGATGAAAAGCGACCTCCTACTGCAGAATCTGATGATTCGAGCATCGATGACTTTTATGCTGGGAACGAAAAACAAAATGATCAGAGAAGTCAAGCAACGAAAACACCAATGTTTTCTAAATATCTGTCAACCCGTGTTAGTTCATTACATGATTATTTGAAGGAGCATCTTCCAGCCTATGAAGAAACATGTGAACTACCTGCATTTGACAGTAAAGCAGCAGTTTTGTTGGTACAATGGTATAGAGTCAGACATAAAATGGCTTTACTTTGGTGCAAAACAGATTCACAGGAATGTGGGAAGCTTCTAATCCAACCCTCAGACATCTCTCGTCTTGTGGGGCAAATCAAGGCCCTGCTACAAAAAGTTGAAATTCATTTTGGGCAAACTATGGCTCCTGTTGAAAAGGCACGTTCCCGGAATGTTCGACAACGGAAGTCCACCACCACCCCTCAACTACCTTCTCAATTGGAGGATGATGTCAAACAAACTCTCACTAACATAGCTCTCCTTTTCTCACCTGATCATGACATCATCACTAGTTTACCTTTCTTAGTCACAGTCAGTGCTGTAGAAAATTTAGTTGAGCTGTTCACAATTGGCTGCTCCTATACGAATTCTAACCCCTTGTATGCATGGCTGTCTGAACTTCTCATCGCTTCGATGGAATAGTTTGGAAAAATTGTCAGGGCTTGTGTTATCACTTCTAGATATACTTATTTTTGAATAGAATCTTGAATTATATCATTTCGAATCGAACTGTTTTATTTATGAAATTTATGATTTCACCAATTTCACCTATTTCGCTACTCAGGCACATGAAGAAAATGAGTTCCATCGGAATAAAATTTATCAAGTGGACAATAGTTCATGGTATATCTGTAACTAGAAGATTTAAATATCTTTTTTGAATTCCAGTATCAACCAAACTGGAAAAAGGTTCAAAATCACATGCTTGGTAAACAAACATTTCATTGTGCATTCGCGTTTTGGACTTGATTGACATAAAATTCCTGGCCACTTTCCCTATTTTGATTGAACTTGACAATTGAAACATGGCAATAGTGATATGATTTATTCATTCAAAACAAATACTCAATGATAAAATATGTGGTATTCCGACATCAATACTATATTATCTCTATTCAAGTTTCACTGTTTACATGCTTTGTTTGACACATTTGAAAATATATATTTATCTGATATTTATGTTTTTCTTTAAAATTTTATAATTTTTACACACAAAAATTAAATTTGATATTATACTAGGTTCTGGTGTGCTGAACATGTGAAATATTATATAGGATGAGAGCAATTTCAAGAAAAGCACTTTTTTCAGTTAAATTAATCTAAATTCAGATGTTATTTTCTTATCAGCAACATAGAGGCAGGAATGAAGTGAGATTAGAGAAAAATCTAAAAATATGCCACGGGATTAGGGCTGAAAAAATCGAATCGTTTGGAATTTGAATCTGATTTGAATAATATTTTCGAATAGCTGATTTCATAAAAGTAATAAATATGCCATTTTTACCATTACTATTATTGCCTCTTTTATGATAATTAAGAATTTCACAATTGCAAATATTAGCATAAACAAACTGAAAAACAATGCGTTCTCAATTGCACTTCGGTCCAAGAGCGAAGCTTTCATTTTAACGACAAAAATCGATTGCATTCTGTCGTTAAAAATTAAAAAGTCCAGGCCGATTCACGTTTGATTCGAATAATCTGTGCTTCGAATCATGGAATCGAATTGCCCAACCCTAAACGGGATAAAACATTCCGTAATAAAAATAGTATGAAATAGGGTTAAAAGTAGAAATATACCACCCTAGTATGGAAATATTTATGATATGTTTAGTGGCACGAATGGGACGCAGGTATTTTTCATGTTTTTATTGATAATTTGAATCTAAATCACGTTTTGCTGATAATTTAACCTGATATCAAACTCTTGATTAGGCTAAAACATTTTCTAAAAGTTCAAATATTTTTTTAGAAGTAGAGGCCACGTAAGCTTGCTGGAATGCGTTATCAATGCACATTGTTGCTCTTTTCTAAATACCTAAACGTATTTTGCCAAAGTTACCCACTCTTATTTCACAAATGTGTATTCAAGGGTCTTCGTCCTATGCCTTTCGCTGATAGTGCAGTCGCTATTTTCTTTCCCCTTTTATGAAGCTCATTACATAGTTAATCAGATGGTCTTCAAATATTTTGACATTTTATTTAAATTTGTTAAATTACAGGGACTGGGGTATAGTGTGATTGATTGGTATCTTGTCCGAGCTAGAGAAAAATTTCGTTAGGTCTGTTCCCCCAGTTTTAGCTACTTTCAAAGTGACTTACTGAAAGGCATGCACGGGAAAGATACACCTTGAATGCCGAGTTTAGTTTTATTGATTGGTCTTCCTGAATGGGAGACGACAGAATATTTTTGTCCGTCTGGATTTGCTCACCTGCTGCTTATTTTCAAGGATGTTTAGTCTACTATGATCAGTCGGCCGAGTATTCACTTAGTGATTTGGCTAAATAATACCGGTATCATCTCTAATTTCGATGAAAAAGAAAATATTTAACTAATCTTTCTCAGTGGGAGAAGACGGGATATTTCGTTGGTCCCGATTTGCTCAGCTACTGCTTATTTTCAAGGATGTTTAGTCCACTATAATCAATCGTTCGAGTATTCACTTAGTGATTTGCCTAATTAATACGTATCATCTCAAAGTTCGGAGAAATGTGAAGTATTTAATTTCGTCATCGTCATGTAAGAGATTTTTCGAAAAATAATATTTTGTTGGGTAAAGAACCTTAAGGAAAGCATCGATCGATGGTTCATTCACGCCGGAAAAAATTAATTTGTTACCTCAATGTCGTCTTACAAACACATCGAAATGATATCTAAGTGATTTTTATCTTTCTTTTGCATCGATTTTACGTTTTGTGGTCGCTATTCCACGAAACAGTAGTGCGAATATCTTTCCACCAAGTTCATAAAAGTTTAATATCAGCGAGCTTAATCGGTCACCAGATCTGTTATAATTCCTCGTTGTGAAGAATTTTTATGCCAAAGTAATACATAATTGTTATAATCTTTCGCAATTGAGATTGGATTAAACCTGCGACCCATACATACATGTATTGCGCATTGAGAGAGGCCAATCCATATTTAGTTTCGTCAAGTATGGTCCACTAATAGACCGTGCCTAGGCGGCGCGATCTATTAGTGGTCCAAACTCAACCAAATAATGTAAGCTCGATAAGATTTTGGATAGAGATTTTCTTCTTTGTCAGCATGTTCCAAGCTTAAGAAAATCTCCGTGTGAATAAAGAAATACAGCCACCCCCAAAACCAATTTTAAAGCTGTTCTGCACACAGCTCGTGTTGCGTAGCTACTGGGATTTTTTGTACAAACACATTGACTTGTGGGATATTTGAAGTCGACGGTACATTCTCTGATCATGTTTGCCTCTAAAAAGCATGGATTTATGGATGTGTTTTGGCTTGCTCAAGAATCTTCTGGGAAGCTTTGTCTGGCGAAGAGTAAGAAATGTGAAAAAGTGAGTGGATTATTTATAAATATTAAATATTTATTGTAACAAATAGGGCTGGGCAAAATATTGAAATATTGAAAATTCCCCCCCAAAAAAATTGTCCGCATGAATTGAATGGACAAGTGGTTTAAGAATCTTTCTATTGGGGAGAAATCTTTTGAAATTCTGATTCGGATTTTTTTAATCTGGTATAATCACAAATTCCCTAACTAAACTAAAGAGTTTCATTTTCCCTATTGCAACTCATCCTTACCCATACATAGGAATATTTTGTGCTTCAAATCGATTTGAACCAGAGAATCGAATACTAACATATTGAAGTAATGTAAATAGGAATGTTGGGTTTTGAAAGTTAGTTCAATTGGCGAGGCGTTGGGAATACGCTTCGAGCTGACTCTGATCGTCGTGACTCAGATTCGAATCTCGTGAGGGATGATGATTATATCCGAGAGGTCTGCTGGACACCTCGCCGGTGCACGATGGTTCACGTAAGTACCGCTTACGGCACCCTCCACCAACCAGGTCCATCATGCACAGAAAAAAGGAGAAGTATGACAAACCGAAAAAAAAGTTTCACCTCAGAACTAGTAGTTCGCTAAATAATTAAGCTGTATTCGATAATTCAAGTAAAAGTGTAATATAATACGCTATAGCTATATTTCGCTATATCGGTACATCGATTTTAAGTAATAAAGGAGCGTTAAATCCGTGAATATTAAAAAAATATGTTTTGGGGTGGACCCCCTTTACAAATAATTTTGCATATAGTATTTAGTATACTACCCGATATAAAAAGGTTATTTTGTCAGACACTCTTTAGGGATCGACCGCTTCTTATCGACGCGATCCATCTGTGATACAAACTTAACCTAACAAAAGATGTTTGAGAAAAAATTTACTGTTATGTAGACTGGTAGTACCCATCAGAAATGAATTCTTCCCGAATAAGCTTGTTTTTTCTTTTTATTAGCAGTGACTGGCCTTTCCCACCAATAAGACACGACCCATCTGTGGCCCATAGTTGACTAGAATAGTTGATAATTTTAATAATGTTTTGTTAGGTATGAGTCACTGATGGATCGCGCTGCGAAGGCGCGGTCCATCAGTGGCTCATACTTAACAAAATTAAAATTACGATTATCGTTTGAATAGTACTTCCTAGTTTGTTATTTTCTGAAGGCCCAGGCTAAGCCATTTATCTGATTCTTATCGTCGATTTTTGTTTATTTTTAAATAATTTATATTCCCTATATTTTTATGCAGGGTAATCAATATCTGGCGCGCATTAGAAATAAAAACATGATATTAATAAGGTATCAAGTCGCAAAAATACTCCCAAGCTGCGAATTTTAATTGATCAATGATAGCACTGTGGCAAAATTATTTTGATTAAAATATTGAAATTATAAAACTGAAAATGGAACCTTCCGCGAAACAGATGAAATGTTGATTTTCGTAGTCAACTTAGCTTTGGAGTTTATGCATGCGTTTCTGGTCGATTTAATTGTCAGATCCAGTCAGATTATACAAAATTTCCGGATGAGGTTATAACAATTAATTTTCAATTATTGTTTGTATATTTATTGCCATGAGTAGATAGATGGTTTTACAATCGACCAGCGCAGATACCACTCACTGCGCTTAACCATGGCGGCTGAGTTCCGTTCGTGATTTTTTCCGTTTAGAGTGCAGTTACTGGCACTTTTAATAGCTCTTTGCTATTAAGTGGCCGTTGGTTGGTTCTTTTAAGCATTGCTTCCAGCCTTGCTCTGAGTGAATTTCAATAAAAAATACCAGACAAAGTGCCAGATGTACCACTTAATAGCGGAAACGGAAGAGGAATCTGGAAAATAATAAATGTTTTGAGTTTGCTCAAAACTGAGTTCCATGGGCATTCAGTCAGAATAACTTCGTTAAAACATGTTTGGTTAAGCACGGGTCACAGATGAAGCGTGCTGCCAAAACAATTCATTTATAACTCATTTATGAATTGAAAAAATTGAAATTGTGGTAGAGACGAATATCCACTGAAGCGCTTTGATCTAATACAGACTTGTGTTTGATGACGATGTATATATACTTTTGGCACGCATTTTTACAACTTGTAACCTCTGTAGTGAAGAATGAGAATTAGTTGATAATAATCGATCAGTTTGGTTTGAGATTTTTGTGAGGTGAACACCATAGGAAAAACATTCTAAAATCAATTCTCAGACAAAAATCGAATAATGACAGTAGAATCTTTGGGCTTTAGGCTTTAATCGTAACTAGGGCTGGGCAAAATCGAATCATTTGGAATTCGAATCTGATTTGAATATTTTTTTCGAATCGGATCGAATCGTTGATTTCATAAAAATAATAAATATCCCATTTTTACTATTACTATTACAGACTCCATTATGATGATTAGGAAATATATGGTTACAAATATTAGCATAAACGGACTTAAAAGCGATGTATTTTTATTTTAACGACAAAATACAAGAAGCTGTAGTTAATTTTACCATTGGTCAAATACCAATCACTGAATTTCAACATAGCGGTTTAGTTCCGCCTGGGATGTTTTCCGCTTAGAGTGCAGTACAATATCTTTTTATCAATATCAGCTCTTAGCAATTAAGTTGCCTTTAGTTGTTTCCTTTTAGGCATTGCTTCCGGCCTTGATCAGAGTGAATTTTAATAAAAAAGAAACACCATTCTCAGAGAAAATGAGCAATTGGTCATTTCTTCATTTGGCAATTGGTATTGTGAAAAGAATTGACTCTTCTAAGCTAATATTCAGCATATATTATATACATATCATAGCATATCATATTATATTGGCCGTATTCATCAACTTCATAGTTTTGATTTCGAAGCGATTTGAATAGATGCGAGCCTTGGAATGGCGACTGTTATGAGTAACTATGCACATTTTAATATAAGATGTACATGACAATAATAATATCATATATTCATTAATAAATATAAAGACAAGTTGCAAGTCATGCGTCAGCTACGTTTCATCTATGGCTCATGCTAAGTTATAAGCAAAGTAGCAACCATTTTCCTGTTCTGACGCAACCTTCTTCCCGGTTCAATACTTGTTTTCTTTACTTGTTCCTTATCATGAAATTTTTAGTTAAACAAACATGTTTTGTCAAGCATGAGTCACTGATGGGTCGCTCTTTCCAGGTGCGGTCCATCTGTGACTCATGCTTGGTGAAGTAAAAATACTGTAATAAATTTCCATGCATATTGTAAGGTATTGTATATATGTCTGAGTCATATACCGTCAATTTACTATATGTGTTTTGATATGTTGTGTTCTTCAAGATGGATAGCGTAGGTGTTGATAGAATAAATGCCACTTGTCAGGCTAAATTAGGCCACATTTTGCAGTATTATACGTGCAGTAGATACATTATCGCTTTGCATTTTGCTGTAAGCTAGAGATTACCTTCGTAAAAATTACGTATTGTAGTTCTCGCGGAATGTTTTTGATTAGAATGTAGTTGTTGGTCGTTTAATTGATTTTGTAGATCAGGCGATTCAATGGACTCCGGATTTAGACTAAGTTTTTAGAAAATGTCTTTTGTGAGGATACAATAGCACGAGTTATTTTTTTTTGTTAAAATCTCAGTAGTTGAAATATTTATTTTGAATGCCTTGTATAAAAATTTTGTACCGGCATTACCTATCGCGGCCTGAATTTTCCATTAGCATAACTATCGCGATGGGTAACTGGGCATCCCCCATTTTTTGGCTTTACAACAAAAAGAATTAGTTTAATCCCGAAATATTTTCGAAAAATGGGATTTCAGGGTGTGAAACTGAACCAAAAAAAGGGAAAATGTACTGCTTGCCGAAGATTCGCTTTAAAGCATTTAAAAGACATTTTGCGATCATGCTCCGTGAATGGGAAGGGATCAATACTTACTCAACATCATCTTAAATCTTGGATCTTGAAACTTAAACCTCTATCTAATAGCTCATTAATTCTTTTTTGGATCAATTTCATATTCACTTTCTGACATTATAACGTCATCATTTGTCAAAAACGTTTTGGTAATTCATACCCCGATTCTGCGCCACGCCGAACGTGTTAATCAATTCCTTTCAATTATAACGGGATGAGAATTATATAGAGCCGCGTTTGAAGATATTGAAAATTCCTGAAAATGTAATACTATATTAATCTCATACGGACAATGTATACACAAATTTCGAGTTTGATATGGCGTCGAATCGAAATCAAACTAAATACCCGCTTTTGAGTATGGATTACCGTCCAAGCGCGATCCTTCCTAACAAAATAATGAATAATAATTTTCCAACTTTTTGTGAACACAGCGAAACACCGCGTTGCTTGCATTTTCGTTGCACCCTACTTTGAGCAAGCCTTCTACTGGGTTCGAAAATTCGATTCCAACTGCATTACGTTTACGAAATCGTGGAATCTTGAAACATGCCGTGCTATGTGTTATGTATTATATGTTTTATATAAACGTGCAAGCAGCAGATTGATGGAAAATTTTCACATTTGCTCCAAGACAAAAGACCGAAAGTGACGAAGGTCATGAGTTTTTGACGAACGTTATCTGCAACGACAGTTTACCATAGCGTCATCTAGAAATTAGAAACAGCAAACATGACTTCAATGCAGTAGTTTCCGTATGACGGTATTGACTTACCCTGTCAGAAAATATTGGTCAAAACATCCTTTGTCAAATATGAGCCACTGGTGGATCGCACTGCCGAGGCGCGGTCCGTCTGTGGCTCATGCTTGACAAAATTAAATTTCTGACTTGGTAGAAACTCTAAAAATATTAACCTACACGTGCTTCTTTCTCTAGTTTAACAATAGATATGTATCGTGAAAAAACTTCTTTTTAACAACCTATTAGTTGGTTTGTATAATTTATTTTCAAAAACACCGAAAAAATATTACTCGGCATCATGTCCATCCTATTATTGATATATAAATTTTAAATATGTTACATTTGTTACCAATAATTTTGTTCTTTTATCTATATTTTTCTAAAAATATATTTTTGTTGTTTTTCTATAAATATTCTATATAAGATAAGTGCCTTACTAGCGCCATTTGGTGGCTCTCACAGAAACTCTGAAATTCCTGGCCGATATGTTAAACGGACTTTTTTATTTTCTCCCTCAATTTTTTTTTATTTTATGAAACGCCAATAAAAGTGCACCCGATTTCTTCCTTTATTTGTCTATATTTTATGACGTCAATTGTGATTCCAATGACACACCAGAAATATTATGGCTTATGTCCCACCCAACAAAAATGCTTGCACACACGTTTTTGCCGATGCGAAATCCATCTATGGCACAGGTTTGGTAAAATAAAATTCTTCATTCAAATATTAAATATGTGTACTGTGACTAAAGTACAGTAAATTTACTGGTCATTTTCAGTAATTGCATATTTCCAAGGTTGAAAAAGCGCCATGTTGAAGGAATTTATGCCAAATATGGGCTGTCGATGGACCGCTCCTTCGCGGTGCGTTTCATCAACGCCTCATACTTGTCCAAAGAAGTCAATTATGATTTTTTTGATACCGCCAAGCAAAATTACTGTCAAATACCAGCGATTTTATTGCTTTTTTGTTACAGTGTGTCTTAACTTCCAAAATCTCACACAGACTACAATATCAAATAATCGTGTTAAAGACAATGATCCATCACTTTGTCAAAAATATTGTCTGTAGTGCGGGCAACGCCTGACAAAATAGGACCTTATTGTATCTACTTATCATGCCAAACACGAACATGACGAAGATGTTGAATTTCGAAACTATTTCCATACAAGTTTTTGAATAAATTTTGATTCATTATTTTTTAATAAAATTTTGTAGAAGGCCTGATCGCCATATTATATTTACTTTGTGGGTGTAACAACTCAACAAAGATTTCAAGTCTTATTATGTTTGTGAACAGTATTAGAAAATTCGTAAAATGGAATGATTTTTCATGCTAACCAAATCATTAAATTTAAATATGCATTTATTCATATTCACGTACGAGTTGGCAACAAGGCACGCTTTTGAAGTACGGCCCATCTCTATCTCACATATGATTTTGAGTAAATCACGTATTCATTCTGTATAACTGCGAACGACAAATGTGATATAACGTCTTTTTTTAATTATAATGTTTCTCCAATAATGAATCGACTTCCGTCGTTCTACGTAAGACGCATTGTCTTGTCTTGATAAAATTTGTAGATCAATTGCTTCAGTCTTCTGCCTTTAGTTGTAAGCTATATGTGAGCGGGGTACGGGGTAGAATTATTAGCTGTAAAGAGGTAAAGATATAGAAGGAAGGCGGAACCTGAATTATTTTTATCGCCCTTTTTCTCTCGTAAATTTTCGGTGATATTTGAATTATGTGGGGTTTATTTAAAGAGAAAAATATGTTGTTGACAAATTGCTCGTAATGTCTCTCTCAAACGTGATTTTTTATGATATTTCTATCTTGTGTCCATTGTGGAGTTGAAAAAGGTTTTGAACACGATCGACCATATACATTGAAAATGTAATAATTTTGGAATTTCGTGCCGTTAAAATGTGAAAATTGTTGCTGCAAGTGTGAATTAATATACACTACAAACTATAAAAATCTTGATTTTCACAATGGAGACAAGTTGTAATAGTAAAAATGGGATATTTGTTATTTACACGGAATTTATGATTCGATCCGATTCGAAAATTATTCGAATCAGATTCGAATTCCAAACGATTCAATTTTGCCCAGTCCTAGTCATAAGTTCTATTTTCTTAAGAATCAGTCACCGATGTAGCGCCACTTGTCGGCCCGAACCATCAGTGAACACACGCGCGTTAATTTATTCTCATTGTTTTCCGTAATCTACTATAGTGCAGCGAAATATTCCTTCCTATGAAATGTGAAGCGGACAACATGATAAAAATTTTAAATTAGAAATCGTTGAAAAATGTGTTTGGTAAATTTGAAACGGGAATCGTGCGCCAAACATTTTTATACCCATTGGATGAAGTTACGAAGTCCGTAAGTCTAAAGCTGGCCATGAATAAATCCTCGATAAACTTAATGAAATGCGTATTTTTCCTTCTTTTACCATTCAACTATGTAGTTTACTTTTTACTATTCTTGGGATAGTTAAGGACATGGATTCCAGGTCATATCTGACTTGTATGATCCATCGCTTACGCAGTAGTAATAATTTCTTGGAGATAGTTCTTAATTTGAAATTTGTACGCCCGCCACGACACCGTTCTATACCTACCCATGCGATAATGATGAAGTTCAAATTACCCTACACGATTGTTTTGTCAATACAATTTTTTATGCGGTGACATTACGGTTCATTGATATGACAGAGTGAATAGTCGTAATACGGCCTTGCAGAGCGATATCCGATAATAAAATCTGAATTCTTTATTTTTCCCCTTGATGATGAGATGCAAACTCATCTCTGTTTTGTCACAATTGATGAGACAATTTTATCATCGCAACTAGGGCTGGGCAAAATAGGATCATTTGGAATTCGAATCTAATTCTGATAATTTTATCGATCTGAAATCGACAATCGAACTTGTCATATATCAAGATATATATTATAGGCAATTACATCGATTTTGGTAGAATTTGATCAAAAGCGATTGCATTTTTTGTTAAAAAATAAAAGTTTTACTTCACTTGTCAAGCTTTTGTTCCTATGATCTATTCGCGATTGATTTGAACATTTTATTTTCGAATCACCGAATTAAATTGTCAAGCTCTGAGCACAATAGAATATAATTTGTTTGTCCAGTAATTG
This sequence comes from Styela plicata, assembly GCA_963675895.2. Lineage (NCBI taxonomy): Eukaryota > Metazoa > Chordata > Ascidiacea > Stolidobranchia > Styelidae > Styela > Styela plicata. Next base: position 11,038,258 of record OZ023143.1, on the reverse strand, counting down.
TTAAAACGTGTATTGTCCAGTACGATTCAGTGATGGATAATTACGTCAACGCGTGTCCACACGTGGCCCATATTTAACTAAATAATGCGCTCCTAGTGTTTGACAATTGTGACGTCACACGACGTCATTTTATTGAAATACCTGGAAATGACTATTTTCCCGACATATATACCCTGTACACGAGTGTATACGCGTTGCGCATGTGTATGCTTTATTGCAATTAGAATATATTCCTTGATTTATCGATGTAGCACCTTTCCTCTCCATTTTGAATTCAATAAAATTTCAGAAAGGGCAAAATTCGTAAACGTATGATGTAACTATTACCTAATCAGAATTTTGATTTTGTCAAGTATGCGCCACAGATGGATCGCGTCTCATCGATGACACATGCTCAACAAAATGTGTTTTGATAAAATTTTTCCGATGGGCTACTGCCACAAACATATTACAAAGATAGATCGCGTTTGAAAAGCGCGTTTCATCCCAGATTTTCGGCTACCAGTGATTCAATATTTAGATTTATTATAATGTATCATATTGCCAAGCTTTTAGCAAAATATAGTTCGTATAAATGTGAATATGACAACAAGGTTATGAATAAAATTACCATCATCATACAACAACAACAATAGAAGAGAGCTTATAGTATCTAACAAACAACAATACCTGACGTCATCCGAGCCGAAATTTTCTGTCGCGGAAGTTCTACAGGTTCCGATAGAAAAGTTTCTATCTAGAGATGAGTAACAATATTGAAACGGAGTTTTCAAACTCTCGCATATTAACACGGTCTGGTGGTAGAAGGCTGAGAAATAGAAACTGGAATAAGGTTTGCCTCGTTTTATTTATAACTCGCCGTTTACTAGATTTTATTTTCATTGTTCTGCTGTTGTCTGGCGAACCGGTCGGCAAAGTTTTATTTTGACCATTTGATTTTGTCTTGGAATATTGAAGGTGAAGATGTTTGCGAGATTTAAGGTAAGGACTGTGAAAAATCATGTCTTTTTGTCGTGAAGGAATTTGTTTGAAATCAAGTGCCAGCAATTGAAGTGTTAGAACTTGGAAAAAGGCTATTTTTTTAAATTGAAAAAGTCCATTTATTCCCGGGGGCTCACGAATGACAATGCGCTGAAGGCTTAGAAAAGTTTTATTGTATCATTTTTGTACAGGCATAGACATATCTAAGTATTCTCCAGTTTTGATCAAATTTTTTTGTCCACATTCTGAAAAACAGCCAGTATTAGCAGAAAAATCATGAGGATAGATCATAAATTTTACGTTGTAAACCTAGTGTTAAAGATTCCTAAGAAAAATTGACTTTGCTTGCGGGCGTCTCAAAAAAATTATTCTGCAGCAAAATCGTGATATATACCAAATTTTATGTTGTTGAATTCGTCCTAATTCTCGATTTCGCTGCATTTATTCTCCATTTGCAGCAATTGTATATTTTCGAAATTCAAAATCGCCATGTTGATGATGTATATGCCAAGTATGAAATGTAGATTATCAGGCCATATTTGAAGTAGAATTTATTTCAACATTATTATGTGGAGTTACTGTCAAATAGGGGCAATTTCGTCGCATTTTTGTTACAGCGCAGTCGCATACCCAATCGGAAATTGTATTGCCAAGCATGAGCCACAGATGGAACGCGTCTCTTCGACGCGATTCATCAATGGCTCATACTAAACAAAGACTAATTTAGTAAAATTTTTAAGATTATGCTGAGTTAAAATATTCTTACAATACGGAATTGTTGACCCAACGCATGACAAAATACAATTCTTCTGAAATAGAAAATCGATTTAGGAAGATGCACTATTTGTGAATGTATATCTGTCAAAATATGTCTAAACCCTAAATATCTTTTTGCAGGAAAATTTAAGTAATCATAAATTATAAATGTAAGCATGTGTGAATACAGAAAGAACGTTTTACGTGACGCTTTGTCTAAAAATTTTTTACCAGTGATGTATAAAGAATTTTGAAAAAATTGGAGGGCCTCAAAATGTGTGAAAATTTTGGCCATCGCATATGTCATAAATAATGTGCGCCGGAGACGCAAGAACGTATCTCTTAGCGAGTGGTAAGAAGCGACTAAAATGAAACAAAGAAGTTTTAGATGGCTTTACATCCTCCAAAGCAGATACAACTTTCTGCACTTTACCATAGCAGTTCAGTTCAGCAAATATGCAGTTGCTGGCTTTGTATTAGCTCTCTGCTATTTGCGTGGTCGTTAGTTATCTTTTTAAGGCGCTGCTTTCAGTCTTGCTGAGAGCGAATAGTGGGAAACTCTTGCCCTGTCCTATCAATTAATAAAAAAATATTAGTTTCAATATAATTACTATGTAGTTAATGTAACTACTGTTAAGTGTATGCAATTAAATGCTTTTGAAAAATGGCTTTTTTTCTGTTCCGACCCATCCTAATACGTTTTTTGTAATACGTTTTTTGTTAGTTACCGCAGTCATAAATACCTTACCCAAAAGTTCACTCTTCAACGATTTCCATCATTAAATCATATAAATATTATAAATGTGTATGAGTGTGTATGATTGATGCCTTTTTATAGCCACAATGCTACTGACTATTCCTTTTCCCAATCTTTATTCCGATTTTGTCAAGCATGAGTCACAGATCAGCCCATGCATGACCGATTACATAATTCAAAGTATAATGTACAGGTTCCGGACATAACGGCTGTTTTCAGTTTAACCGATGGCCCTCTTGACTTGGGCACCATATGTTTAGTTTTGTACCTCCTTACCTAGTGGGCAAACATGCTGTAAATGTAATACAATTTGTTTGATAAATGCTGGACCAACTCAAAAATTTGTTTTCTCAAGCATAAAACAGTGATGGCAGTGCGACCCATTAGTGATTTATGCATAAGAAATCGCGTCTCGCAAAGGAATTTCCAACTATTGGATGAACGTGTTATGTGGAATATCAAATCATGAATTTTGTTTCTTCACGTCTTCTCCCTCAGCGACGCGATGTGTCAGTGACACATACTTAACAAAACATTTTCGGGCAAATTTTTTCTGGCTGGGTTGGGTAGCCCCTTTCTGGCGACTAAATCTATAGGTTGCCAGGAATAGGCTTACTCATGGAACGCGCCACAAAAGCACAGACAATGCCTTGTGGACCCAATACAGGAGTCTTCCATAACCAGATAGTAAAATTTGAGGTCATATTTGGTATTTCATACAGTACAGAAAATTCACTGTCAATTTGCTGTAATTGCATTTTAAAAGTTTGTTGTAAACATTTGTACCTTGTTGTTGAGATTTAAGCTAATATGGGCTGTTTGTTGATAGATCACACCTGTGCTGTGTGTTCAACCAATGGCTCAAATTGGCCAAGGAGTCGGTTTTATATTTATATTTCAATATTTCCAAGAAAAATGACTGTTAAAGATTGGCACTTTTATTACAGTGTACAGCTGACATTGTAGGAGTCAATTTTCGATTATCTAGCGATAAAATATTCTGACCAAAGAGAAAGAATTGGAACAGACGGTCTAATTGGTGATTTTATACGTTATTGATGTAATTTAGCGTAAGGTACACAGGGAAATGTTACCAGCTTATATTTTGTCGAGCATGGACCACTGATGGATAGCCGACGAGGCGCGGTTCATCTGTGGCCTATGCTTAACAAGCTAAAATTGATGATAAAGTAAATGTATGTGCATTGATACAGAATAATTAATTGTCGAGACGGTTGTAAATGTGCTCTCACGAAAACCACATACGATATGTCACATGTAAATATATCGTAAATCGTAATTACAAAGCCCAAAAGGTGTTAATCGTTTTAAAAATAGCAGAATTTTTTTCAAAAACAAGGCTAAAATGATTGGCTATGCTTTAGAGTAAGCATCTTGGAACTGTCTTTTTTTAGGAGACTTGACTAAAGATCATGGTCGCTCATGGAAAATTTTACTTCGCCAAGCATGCACCACAGCTAAATCGCGCCTTGGTAGCGCGCTCTATTAGTAACCCATACTTGACAAATTATGTTTCAACATCGTTTGTCCGCACACATGTGTTTTCATTATACATTTTGAATCAGTTTAGAACGACTCCATCCATTTAAGCATTGCCAAGGATGGGCAGTTTGTGATTTGTTCTTTCAAACCAGAGTTTTACATGATTCATGTTTGCTTTAATTTTTAAAATATTAGTTCAGGGAGTATAAAGTGCATTTTCTTGCTCCGGATTTAGCGTATTAGTTTGTGCATTGTTTTAATGAGACGCCTGTCAATCAAAAATGGTTCGTCTATATAACTATAGCATTGAATCATATTACAAATAAATATTATTCATATCATATTCCATAAGCTTTTAATATTCATTTATTAACTACAATTAGGGTGAAAGCATTAGTAAAATTTGAAGGCTATTTTTGGCTAAAATGCAAAACCTTGTATCTCTCGCTTTGCAACGTGGTAAACAGACAGGCGAACAAAATGTATCAGATAGTAATAAAATTAACGTATGGGGACGCATTCGCGCTACAAGTGGATGGAGGAAAGTAAGAATTTTATTAAAAAATAGATTTTGTTTAACACTGACTAAATAAATTATAAAAACATGTTTTTTTCATCCAGTATTGGTCACTGATGTATCGCGGACGTCAGCGAGGCATCCTATTCATTATTTTGGCAAATTCTACAAAAAAACTTCTTTATTTTATTCATTATAATATCCATGATATAAGTACAGTAACTTTCCGGTTCATTTGCAATATTTATATATTTTCTGTAATTTGAATCTGCCTTGTTGATGAAATTTATTCCACGTACGGTCCGTTGATGAACCGCACCCAGGACTGGGCATATCGATTTGGTGATTCGAATTTATTAGAAGCACAGATTATTCGAATCAATTGTGAATCGGTCATAGGAACAAAGATTTTTATTCTTAACGACAAAATGCAATCGATTTTAGTCAAATCAAAATATATGACTTTTGAGTCTGTTTATGCTAATACTTGTAATTCGCAACTATAAATATTTCATAATGGCCACAATAAGTGGCCTAGCAGCATCGAGGCAATGCGTTATATCGAAGGAGTAGAACTTTGCGGCTTGCAATTCCATCCAGTGTGTAACCAATGAGGATCCAGTAAAGTTATCGAGTATCGAACCGAATGTGGATTTTTTTGGACTTATTTCATTATCGTCCAGTATAGTTACTGTCAAAGAACAGAGAATGTATTGCATTTTTTTACAGTATATATTTGACGCAGAAGTTATAATAAATATTTTACAACTCCTGTTGTGACAACTAACATGGCGGGTCCCAATCCCCTTCAATACGAAACTAGCGAAGCTTATTTTATCAAGCACGAGGCACTAATGAGGCATCGACTTTTGGAAGGATTCCTAAATTGGAAAAGATCGAGTAGGATTCGTTCAGTTGGCGAAAATTTGTGAAAATGTATTTTGTGCGTTGATTGTTAGGATTACACCGACAATGCCAGGTTTATCTGTGGATTACGCTTGGCCAAATATAATTTTATTTGTTATCATTTCCTAGACAAAGTTTTTAAAGTATACGAACATTTCATGTCGCTCATACTAATTTTGTGATTGCGATGGTTTTGTTATGAAAAATTCATGATGGTATTCTCTAATACGATTTGATATCACGTTGATTTATAACACAAGATGTTATCCTTTTAGTTAAATATGCGCCATGGATGATTGAAACTCGCGATATTCGTGGATAAAGTATGAGTAGCAAGGTTACTGTTGCTGACATACTGTGCTTTTACCAATTGTAAAATACAGTATTGTTATTTCCACACTGCAACAAAAGTACAGTAAATTTACTGGTCATTTGCAGTAAATGCATATTTCTGAAGTTCAAAATCGCTATGTTGGGGACATTTTTGCCAATTATGGACTGTTGATGGACCGCACCTTCGCGGTGCGTTCCATCAACATCCCATATTTGGCGAAAAAAGTCAATTTTGAATTTTTTCAATACCGCTAAGTAAAATTACTGTCAAAGACCAGTGATTTTGTTACAGCGTATGTTCCTGAACTGGACTTTACTAAGACCTCTTGGATATTGAATTGTCTAAGTTAAATTTTAATACCAATATGAGCAAATAGACATACGTTGAGAGATGCACTTATTAAAAGGTCGAAATCGTTAGAATTTTATAAAAATCATAGCGAACATAATATTTGTATTCAATTGCTGTACGGTCAGGTGGTGTGACTAGAAAATCAGATCCCTGGTGGTGGTGTTTAGCCTATGACTTGGTCTGTGTGTCGTAGCGGAAACATTGTGACTATTGCTTTCATTTTATATATTTTATTATGTCAAATATGAGTTCCAGATGTCTCATAAGTGACTCATCCTTGATGATATATAATGTGCAAAATGCATAAATATCGGCTGAGGTAACATTGATAAAGCTCTGCGAGTTACGGTGACATTAGCCACCATTATGGGATCAATATATTCCTGGTTGTTACGATTACTGCTACAATTTTTCCTTTTCGACCCTATGCCAACCTCCTTCCACTTTGTTTTATCACTGGTATTAATGCCAAGATTTCTATCTTTTTGTCAGGGATCAAATAAAAGAGCCGGAGTCAACTCAGCCATCGCAGAATCTCGAGCTCTTTTGAATGATGAAGATTTGAAACTTCATGTTTATAAGAAGACTTTGCAAGCTTATTTGTATCCAATTACAAATACAACACCACACAAATTCATTGTAAGTTCCATTTCCTAATCTTTTATAATTTACATTTATGAAGACCATCATTTGTTGAATTTTCAAAGATACCTACTGAAATGTCGCACTACCCCGGGATAGGTTCATGTCTATAGGAAAACAACGATTATTTATTTCCCTCCAATAACAGTTAGACTATTGTTACTGCTAGGCAAAAACGAATCGTATGTTATTAGATTCGAATTCAAATACTTTTTTCGAATCAAATCGAATCGTTAATCAAGTCTAAATAACAGATCCCTGATCCTGTTTTCGACATGATACTTGCTCAATTTTCAATATATCGATATATGTAACTTCTATTCTAGTGAAACTTTAAAGTTTTGTCTGATTTTGCAAGTTATTCTTTATATTTGGTATATGGAAGATTCTAGGATTAAGATATGCAAAGCGACAGAAGCACTATAGATCAGTTTTTCGTCAAGCACGAGTCACAGATGGACCGCGCCTCGGCGGCGCGACCCATCAGTAACTCATACTTGATGGCACACGTATATGCTAAAATTTTCTGTATGGGAAATGACTCATATTTACTGTATCTGGTTGAATACCAATTTACAAGTCTCTTCAACTCAATATTCGCTAAGCTAGTATTTTAAGGCCAGCTAGGTTTATATTGCATGATGTCACTACGCAGCAGTTTAACTTTATATTACATGAACTCGTCCCGCTTTTGATTAATCATTGCTATAAAATTAGACGATATCTGAATTCGATGAAGGTTTGAGTTTTTATTGGAACCTACATATCTTGATGTGGGTGAGAGACCAACAATATGTTCTTTCATATCAATAAAATACTATTAAAACCTCACGATCAGGACTCCAACAGGAGTTGAAGGCAGCATTTGCAAGAAACAAATTTGGGAACCCTATATAATATAGTAATCCAGCTACTGCGCCATGGTCATTCCAAACAAACACTAAAAAGCTATATAGAGTACAGAGAGTGGTCTTCTAGGGGTTCCATTTCACCGACAGCTACTCATTTGCAATCTATCTTGCAATGCATCAATTGCCAATCCGAGCTTTCACTTGGCTATAGTAAGCTGAGCTGGCATTTTGTTTTTCGAGCTTCTAAATTTCGATTTACTTGGGCTATGTGAGTATTACAACACTGATACTTTTGACATAGGTTTTTCTAGATTTATAAATTTGTGTGGCTACAAGTATAAAATGACACCAGCACGATTATTATTCAATTCTAAAAATCAGAATTCAGCTTCACAGTAATTTCGACTGAACCGGCAACTCTTCTAGTATGAAATGTTCGTTATTTACCTTTACACAATCACTAAAATGCTCTTTAACGGATTGACATAAAACACTCAACAAATTTTTTCAGGTGTGGACAGCTAAAAGGCCCGCACATTGTTATGAATGCGAGGGATTATTATGGGGACTTGCAAGACAAGGTCTTCGATGTATTGACTGCGGAGTAAAATGTCATGAACGATGCCAAGATTTATTAAACGCCGATTGCCTACAAAGTAAGTCAGTTTTCACAAATAACGTCTGTAGTAGTCTAAATATATTATATAGATGATTGATCGCTAGCAAATGTCTTCAATATTTTTTTTTTTTTTTTTTTTTTTATTATATAGATGCCACTTGTAGACGGACAGGGTTACAATACTACTGGATATCATCTTTTCCGATCGCATCATGATGATAGCACATATGTCTTCTTTTCCAAGTATTGTTGAGTCCATGGATAAGCGAGCCACTCGCCGGGGCTCGAACCCGAGATCTTCAAACATGTTTTCTAGGCCATATAAACTATAAACACGTGTGATATGAACAAATTCATGTGCATTGTGGATTATGCATGTCGTTATGATTCGTTCAGATCATCTTTTTAGGCTGCTAATAACCCCCCCCCCCCTTAACAATATTCAAAAATACTAGTCTTAACATATTCTCCTAAAATATCAAACCTTTTGTTGGGTGTATGATGTACGATAGGACATTCTATTTTGTCAAGCATGAGTCACTGATGGACCGCGTTAAGCCTATGCTTAACAAAACATGTCTAAACAGACTTTTATAGCCTGGAAATGCATCGTGAGTAAATAAAATATATATATATAATATATTTTATTTTAGCAATCCTTTCCTCGACAATGATTCAGGATATTTGTATGAAATTGTTACCGTTTAAGCAATATACAGTGTGGAATGTTTTATATGAGTTTCATATTTGCTTTCTGCTTCTCAGGGTTCTTAGTTTTCCTTGTAAGCCGCGCCCGATCAGATAATACCTATTTTTATAAATATTATTCATGTAACATTTATAACTGTTATATTCAATTTCAGTGATACGCTAAATCTTTACGCATACTCCAAGGTATCTTCGAACATCCATCATATAGATTTGTAATCGAAATAAGTGTTTGCGTTTTTAGACCAGAACAGACTTATAGCAGATGCCTTGGCCTAGTATACATCATTAAATTCGTTATTGTTGCAATAAAACAGGACGTTTCTAAACGTTTGAACGTGACTAATGCAATAATGGTCTATTGAATTGGCGTTCAATTTCTCCACCGGAAAATTACGTTTTACATTGTCTTAGCTTGACTAACCAGGTTAGTCAAATATTTATTCGAATCTTGTTTTAATCGAACCAATCCATCTATTGCCAAAGCTAGAAGAGACGTAATTTTGTGAAATTTTTATTGGAAATTTTCCTTTCTCAGAGGCTGCAGTGAAAAGCTCACAGCACGGATCATCAGACAAAACACAGAACATCATCGAAGCAATTCGAGAGAGGATGCAAGTGAGAGAAAGTGAGAAAAAAGAAACCTTCTCTATGATACGGTGAGAGTGGGAGAGAGCTAAAGATAAACTTATTTTTATAATAATTTATCATAATTTGTCACTATTTGAGTACATTTAAGGTTTAGTATAGTTTCCCATTAAAAAATTTGATTTTGTGAAGCATTAATCACAGGTTGACCGCGCCCATAACGGCGCGATACATCAGTGATTCATGCTTTACAAAACCTTTTTTGGAAAAATTTGGATTATCCACTTTTTGCCATGGCTTTTGGTCTTTCAAACATGCCCTGAAACATTTAGTTGCAGAGTGCAGTTGCTAGTACTATATCTTTTAGTAACTTTTTGCTGTTAAGTGGCTGTTAGTTGGTTTTTCATGGAAACTGCTTCCGGCCTTTCTGGGACTGAATTTCAATAAAAAATGGCTTTTTTTTCTAAATCTAGGACAGTGAATTATTTTTTTGTCAATCAAAATATTGTCGAATCATTGAATCAAATGATATTTTACGATAAATACACGTGAGTGCGTCCATTAATTTGCAATTTTGGACTAATCTATTGCAGAGATGTTTTTAATATTCCCGCTGATCGTCACGAAAAACACATGAGAGCTGGAAAACAAAGTGTTCTTGATGGTACATGCAAATGGTCAGCAAAATTATCTGTTACTATTGTGGAAGCCAAAGGTTTACAGGTATGGTCAGTTTTCAATCATTTTTTTTTAAATGTAGGAGGGGTGGCCAAATATATGAATTTGTTGATTGTATTATTTTGAATTATTTGACTTTTTCCCTGCACGAAAATTCATTTACTCAAGCACGGGCTAATGATAGACCGCCTCTGGCAGCGCAGTCCATCCTTTTCCCATGCTTGACAGAATAAAAATTGCCGTTGTTATTTTTAATGGGCTTTGTAGGACTTGTAGTTCCGATGATTTTTGCATTTTGCCAACACGTCTTTCCCAACTTGTACATTAAACCTATCCACGAATATTTTGCAATCATACGTAAGTTTGGATACCCTGAATTTGACAAGGAATGACATAGTTTTACGGAATAAATATTTCTACTTCACCTATTTTTAATAAGTAAGTTTATGATTACAATCGGTTACTGAATTCTGATAAAATAGTCATACGTTGTGGATTTTCAGGCCAAAGATAAAACAGGTGCGAGTGATCCGTATGTAACTGTTGAAGTTGGGAAAACGAAGAAAAGGACAAAAACTATTTTCAACACACTCGATCCTGTGTGGAACGCAACCTTCGAATTGTAAGTAATTGAGTACACTGTAACAAAATTACTGTAAATTTACTTGTCATTTGCAGTGATTGCATATTTCCAAAGCTACAAAAACAACATGTTAATGAGATTAATGGCTTCGCGGTGCGTTCCCTCAACACCCCATATTTGGCTGAAAAAGTCAATTTTAATTTTTTTCCCGAAAATCTAGTGTCGAATAATTACTACACAGAGGGTTATGTTTAAAAATTGCAGATTGTCTTTGAGTAATATAATTCGATTCTTTATAAATGCAATCATTGAGCGTACTTCTTAGCAAGGCTTTACCTGTATTCTAAGGCATATTGCTTGGAACATCGGAAAAGAATGATATATTGAAAAATATTAGTTAATGCTGATTATATTTTTTCTATAATTAAATTTTTTTGCAAGTTTGTCTTAACTATTTCTTAGTGAATGTCACGATTCTTCTGATCGCTTGAAAATCCAAGTCTGGGATGAAGATGATGATATAAAAGCTGTTGTCAAACAAAAACTGTTGAGAGAATCTGACGATTTTCTTGGACACACTCTCATTGTTATACACACATTATCTGGAGACATGGATATGTGGTATAACTTAGGTATGTACCCGTCATGTAGCTTTTGTGAAGTCTGATCGATTGTTTCCGGTTCTAATTATGGAATATAAAATATGGGACCTCATCAAACCGGATACTATAATCCGATCGCTTGGTATTTTGAAGACCAGAATTCTAGTTTCATTGAAAAATCTTTTTTCTTCACATTTTCGGTGGATTTTTCACTAATAGCGTTTGGTCGAGTAGTGGCAACTAATGGCGTTTGTCGCCATAAGACTGGGGCTGTGCAATTCGATTCCGCGATTCGGATCGATTCGAACAACAATTGCTTCTAATCAATCGTGAATTGTTCAATTGAACAAAAACTTCTTAAATAAACAAGAATTTTCATTTTTAACGACAAAACATAATCGTTTTTAGTCAAATTTGGTCAAAATATGAAAATTGTTGTTCTTAGACGTGGAGTGTGGATTAAAAATACAAAACAACAATAAATTTTCTGATTTTCACAAGGAAGACCCGTTGTAATAGTGAAAATGAAATCTTTGTTATTTATATGGAATTTATGATTCGATCCCATTCGAAAAAATTATTCGAATCAGATTCGAACTGCAAATATTTTGGTTTTGTCCGCCCTATATAAGACGCTCTATTTGCGCTTAATGCAATGAAACATGTTTTTGCAAGGTTCCTGATCATTATTGTTAAATATCACTAATAAATATCAATATCCGTTACAGAAGGAGCTATTTTATGATAAAGTATCATCTCACCGAAGTAATCTGAACTTGAATGCGAGAATTTTCAAATATAGCTATAATATTCAAAGATTTGTGAAGATATTTATTTTTTCCTTCTTCATAGAAAAAAGAACAGATAGATCAGTTGTTTCAGGAACAATTCATGTCAAAATCAACGTTGAAATAAAAGGAGAAGAGAAATGTGCTCCATATTGCAGGCAATACACATGTCTACATGAGGTAAGACATTATTTTTTTTCACCGAAAGGAAAGGATTTTTTGGATTTGCATGATGATGAAATGCGATACCACCTAGCACGTCTGACGGATTTTAGTGATAGTCGTCTCGATGTCACTTAACTCCTTTGTTCGACAGAGATTTGGCGTGTTTGAATGCTTTGAACCCGGATCGAAAATATGTCATTAGGGTTTTGAATAGTACGCAAATATGAAATAGAAAACTTTACGATGAGATACAAACCTTGGATTTTCTATGATATAACTGACCTATGCCGCGGTAGCGTGAACAATGCGACGATAGCTGCCGAACGTAATACCTAACGAACGACGCGGGCTGAAACCCTGTCGCAGTATGGTCAAGACCGAACGAAAAAACCTTCAAAGAACAATACACGCAGGGTGTCCCTGGGCGAGGTACTGAAACCCACAGCCTTGAGACGATGCTCGATAACCTTATCGGTCCCTCAATGGTTCCATACGGGATGGAATGGCAAGAAGCAAGATAAATCTCGTAACCAGATATAAGTGTAAACGTTGTTAATTGCATACTGTGAAATAAAGTTCACTTCATTTATCACTTTAAACAATTTTGAACATGCGACATCACTTCAACATTTGAACTGTTGATGAAAAATTAAGTTATTTTAATATTTCAACAATCTTTTATCATTATTCGTTGATATCTTGCAATGAACTACCTATCCCTCCTCCTTGTTTCCTTACAATCCTTGTCTTACTTTAATCTTGTCTGAAGAAGTTAGACTATGTTCTAACGAAAGCTTACAATAAACTTATATTTCTGTGGAATGAGAACATGATATTTTTGTATATTAGCTTGATATTATCTCATTCGTGTATCCTTGTAAATTCTCTCACACACGGATCCAGGATTGTAAGGAAACAAGGAGGAGGGATAGGTAGTTCATTGCAAGATATCAACGAATTACGTAAATTTGCATCTTGGCATAGTACTTGTGATGCTTGTACCCCATGATGGGTCCTACTGACTCCCGAATCAAGAGCTGTATCGAGACTTTAATCTTGTCTGAAGAAGTTAGACTATGTTCTAACGAAAACTTACAATAAACTTATATTTCTGTGGAATGAGAACATGATATTTTTGTAAATCATTTATCAGTCTGAGATAATCAACTTTCTTTTCGATATGTACTTATCATATGTATTTCTACAATTGCCAAGAATATTTTCCATCAACTCATGGAAGCAAATGGCAACGAACTTGTGATACCAGACCAAAGAGGGGTCGAGGAAGGATGGAAACTTTATTTTAAAGGAGATGCCCAAGATGTCATCAATGAATTTGCGCTTAGATATGGGATCGAACCTATGTATCAAGCTATGACGTAAGTAGATGAGCCTCGCCCGAAAATTCTTGCTGAATACGCTTTTGTCAAGAATCGCGATCACAAAGCCTGGACAAAATAATATTTCTGATTTCAGCGAGATATAGGTAAAAGTACCGATTACGCAGGTCAGGTTCGGGCTTCAGAATTACCCTAGCCTATTACTACATGTCGTAATCTTTGTAATACCTATACATTACCTTTGTTCCTTAAGGCTTCTCTAACCTTGAATTCTTCAGATTATTTCTGAATGGACTTTGTTAAGGGCTGGGCAATTCGATTCGGTGATTCGAATCGATTCGAAGCACAATTTATTCGAATAAATCGTGAATCGTTAATACGAACAAAAACTTGCTAAATGAACTAAATTTTTAATGACCAAATGCTATCGATTTTGACCTAATTTAACCACCAAAGTCGATAGCATTTTGCCGTTAAAATATTAAAATTGTTGCGTTTGGACAATGTAGTGTGAATTGAAAAACACTATAAACTATCAATTTCTTAATATTTAATTTAATGGAGACAAGTTGTAGTAGTAAAAATGGGATATTCGTTATTTACATGGTATTAGTGATTGGAATCAGATTCGAATTCCAAATGATTCGGTCTTGCCCAGCCCTAATTTGTTGAATATCGACGATTCACGAATTACGTCGCCTAGGCGCAATCTCTATTTGTTCCAGATATTTGTACAACATAATAGCATTTAAATTAAACAATTGACGACTCGTAGTCATTTTATTTTCTGCTTTTTATTTCCAGCCATTTCTCATGTTTATCGTCAGCATATCAGAGTGTTGGTGCACGAGCTGTGATGGCAAGCATACTCGCAAATATAACAAAAAATTTCTACGTTTTAAAACAAGAAAAGAATCAGAAAAATCAATTCGAAGCTTCTAATTTCGGAGTGAGTTGATATTTTCTTTTAAGCCCTGGTATGGCAAGAATTTTTAAAATAAAATAAGTATAGGATAGATTCGACTGAATAGATTGATATCGTCATTAAACAAAATCAAAACTCATTTTGGCATAGCCTAATTCTGATTTAATTTGAGTCATAGGTTTGCCTTTCTCCCGTGTCTTTTATCTCAAACTACAATCCTTTTTTCCGTATATGCCTTGCAATTATATACCCATCCTCCTCCCCTCACTCTCTCAATTATCTTATGTTAAAAAATGAATACTATTTTTTGCAGAAAGAAAAGTTTCTGAAATTACTGGACAATCTTCTCAACTCACTACGTATAGATATGTCGATGTACAGGGTGAGCTATACTTTGTTATTGTTTTACTAAATATCCATAACCATTAGGGAATGTAAAATGTTTTCAGTATTTTAATAGTTTGAAGATGACGACAATTCTCATCTTGTGCTCTCAAGCATGGTCACGCATGCGATTTCTACGTTCATAAATAGATATTGCCCATAAAACTAGTTCAGTGTATGTAGGGCTGGGCAAAACCGAATCATTTGGAATTCGAATCTGATTCGAATAATTTTTTCCAATCGGATCGAATCTCTGTTTCCATAAAAATAACAATCATCCCCTATTATCGTCTCCATTATGATAATCAAGTAATTTCGAATCACAAATATTAGTTCAAACAGAGTTAAACGCGGTTTATTTTCAAATACACTTATTCCAACAGCGAAAATTTCAATTTTAACGACAAAATACAAACGATTTTGGTCAAATTTGACCAAAATCGAGTGCCTTTTGTCCTAAGATTCACGATTGATCCGAATGATCTGTACTTCGAATCGATTCCAATCACCGAATCGAATTAAGCAGTCCTACATGTATGCTTACCATACGACTTAGTAAACACCAAGAATATGGACATTCTCTGGTCACTATTCATAGGATATGGGCATTTACATACTTGATAAAATTCAAACCACAAATGAGTAAAAGACTAGTTGTTTTGGTTTACAATTTTTCACGTGTTTCTTTTTCAGCAAAATTTCCCTTCGACTGGATTGGAAAACTTAGCAGAGTTGAAGGCTTGCATCAATCTTATCAATGAAATTGGAGAATTTCGAGTCAAGGTTTGTGTTTTTACTGTGAGAAAAAGTCGGTAAATTCATTTTAGCTCGTTCCATCAACAGATCATAATTGGCAGGAAATAGTTTTATAGTTACTATATGCTGTTTTTCTTTTCAATTCCAACTTATTTCGTGCCCTTTGCCTTGTTGGACTGGGCAGTTGTAGAACAAGCCACCAGAATTGGTTCTTGCAACTTATATTCCACAATACATAATGTAGATAGCTGATGCATAATTGATATTTATGAAAAAAAATGATTGGTATTTCAATTTTATTTCTGTTACTTAAGACCTTCAATAGGTAAGTTTTAAATATTAATATTTAATGTCCTTACAATATCCCTAAATTTTCACAGGTGTTGAATGCGAAGGCTGAAAGTGATGTCATATTGACAGAATGCTGTAAACAATGCATGAGAAAGAGTTATGAATATATGTTTGAAAATTGTAATGATATGTATGCTGACTATCTAGAGTCCACGGTAAGTTTAAATATGACCAAAATGGAAATTTTAGACCTGATTTTTTTCTTTTCTTTGGTTATATATGTAAGAATGTTTGCCATGGTCCTTTATGTAGGCTTTTTTTGCTTTATGTGTTATGTTATTTTATCTACCAGAATGGCATTTAATACTGCATGATATCGCATTTGAATTTCAATTGGATTAGATTGGATAAAATTGGTTTGCTTGTTAACTATATGAGCACATTTCAAGGTGGTCAAGCAATTAATTTTTTGCTTTCTAGATTTACCGATCGAAAGGGGAAATGGAGAGTTTCCAAAACGTCTCATATATTATGCTCTAAGTCGGGTATACGTGGGATTGACTGCTTGTCCTTCTTTAATGCCTTTGCGCGTAAGCAGATCCGTATGATAAGAACAATATGTTATAGAAAGAGTATAAACTACTGAATAAGAGGTTCAAGAGCTTTCTACACGCATATACAAATTTTTGTTTGTGTGTAGAAAGACCGTTGGACTTCTTGTCTTATATGAAGATATTTCAGCCTTTTTTTATATTTCCATTTTTATTCCGCTGCAGAGCGAGCCACCAAGCGACGAAAAAGCAGATTGTGAACAGACAGATTCTCTTGAATATTGGATGAGATTAAGCACATTATTGACGCAGATATTTGATGAAGACAAAACATCTTATGCTCCAATATTCCAACAGTAAGTATCAGAATATTTTTCAATGGGTAAATTTGATAGTATACCCAGGAGGTGTGGGCCTAAGATTTTTCTAACATATTTCGTGTCGGTCGTAAGAGGAAACTAGAAGAGACACAAAAGTTTTATTAAAACCTAGTACAGATTCCACTCCCTGCTTTTGATGATACCGTTTTTTATAGCTGTTGTCATAGTTTGAAAAATATTGGTTAATGTTTAATGAAATTAGCAATAATATAAATTATCTACAATTTCCCCTGCGTTCAATCACGTGCCGAAAGTAAGATTACCCAACCAATATAAATTTCAATTTTTCAAGTATAAGCTACATTGATTCAAACGTGCTGAAGTATTTTGAAGTGCGATTTTTGCTTGTTGACATGCCCCTTGTCAGAATGGCCCTCCAATTCTCGCGGTCAGCAAAACAAAACCTTTACCTATTAACCTAGTAAGCAAGAACGTTGTTTCCAATTTCTTGTTTACAAAATGGAATTTAACAATTTTTCTTGTTACAGAAATTCAAAAGTTGAATTGTTGGAAATATCCGTTAAATCTTTGTGGGGTCTTTTTACCGAGGATCTTGAAAAAGCTCTGTCAGTTCACTCAACCCACACATCATGTAAATCAAACGAGTTTATGAATCTACAATTCAAAATTAAGTGGATTTACAATGAATACGTGTCAAAGCTTTCAAATAACAATGACGTTCCACCTCAATTTTACAGGTAAAGTTTAGAAATTGTACAACAGTAACGAAGTTTGTGAGCAAGAAAGCCGGCAAGTCAAGGTTCTTAATCTATGCCCACTGCCCAATCCACGGTGTAATAATTTAGGTAGACTCAGTCGAACTGGAAGGATAATAATGTCTTTCCAACATCACACACCCTTTTCATCTATGGCCGCCGGCAAGGGGGGAATTGTCTAGAGTTATTCACTCAAATGGGTGGCTTTAAAATAGTAGTTGTGTTACACTGTGACAAAAGTATAGTAAATTTACGTTCATTTGCAGTTATTGTGTTATCGCAACTTGAAACTGCCATTTTGATGAAAAATAGATCAATTACGGGCTGTTGACGGAACGCGCCGCTTATAATTGAATAAAAAACGATTTGTAGTTTCATGTAAACATCCACGAGTTAATTTACTTTCAAGGAATGGATTTCTGTTAAAATTATGTAGTTTTCTATAGCTCTATCTCACAAAGCTGCCTTCACTACCTCCATCGGATATTTTGTTTTGCCAAGCATGATCCACAGAGGGACCTCGCCTCGATGGCGCAATCTATCAATGGCTCCTGACAGGCAAAACATGGGCGGTGCATTCCATCAACTCACTGCAAATTTGACTGCAAATTTCGATTTTCTAATTTAGTTTAAATACCACCAGATGAAATTATAGCCAAATAGCTGTGATTTTACTGAATTTTTGTTACAGTGTACACCCTTTTGATTTTGCTGCTTTTTAGCAATTGTTGCTATTTGGTTTCGATAAAGCCTTGAAGTCTTTCGTGGAGCGAATTTATTGAAAATGATAAAGTCCAAAAACTTTACAGCTTCACAGTTTTAATTTACCTTTTTTTAATTGTCGCGGAGGCATTTTTATGCAAAAATTGTAATATATTCCATGAGAAAAATTAGGTTTGCTAAACTGTTTTTTCAGTGATCTTTGCGTCTCTTATACTTATTCCTTTTTTTCAGTTTGTTTGAACCATTTACAATAAGTTGGCTGAACGATAACGAAAGTGATTCAAAAAGTATTATGCAGGCTGCCTTTATTAGTGATAAGAAAAATGGGGTGAGTACTTGCTCATTGAAGAGAAATTGGAGCAATATTTTTTAAGTATGGTCACTGTTATTTAAATTGCTATGTTTTGATGATCATGTACAACTGATAAAATTACCGTCAATTTTGCAAAAATGTGAATATATACGCAATATAGTACATGCAGAAACTAAAAATACCAAAATGAGTCTCCCAAATTGTCAAAAGAATAAAGATCTCGAGTTCGAGCGCCGGTTTAGTCCTGTTAATGACCCCTACTGAACACGTTATGAAACACTCGTATGGCCAGGAAGCTCAAGCTTCTCTCTTCCTGTGGCCGCTAATGGTTAATGGGCATACAGGGCCCTGCTTAAAACGATTTCTCTATCATGTCAATATATGACAAAGAACATTCTTTTTATACAGTTCAATAAGACTTCCGAGCACGCTCTATTCTCCAGTTCTATAGTTGATATATTTTCTCAAATAAATCAAAGTTATGGAATTCTGACGAAGTTGGATTGTAGTGATGTCATCGTACAAAGGGAATACCTGAAAAAATTTAGCAAGGTACTGGAATGATTACAAGACACTGGAGTCAAAATAAGTTATTTAAAATGTCAACTCTAAGAAATTCGGAAACTTTTCAATTAGATAACGAAATCGTTCACCTAATGGAATCAAAGCTGCCGATCCATGATAGTAGTTTACACATGTCAAAATATATTTAGAACACGTGTCTTTTTGATAAGATTTCATGAAAATTTTGATAAGCCCAATTGGAATCTGGAAGGGTTGTGGGAGGAATTAAAAAAAACAGATGTTATATTTTAATATGCAAATGAGCAAACACGAAAATTTATGTTTATATTTATTTATGCCTTGGCGACACGGTCCATCAGTGACTCATACTTAACCATTGATATTTGGAAAATATTTCCCGACTGGGATGCTTGATATCAATTTTCAATTAGTTCATTTACTTCCAGAACATTGAGAGAGTGTTACTCGATTACGGAAAACTCATCCAGAGTGCATTCCCAGAACATTATGATAATATTGAGATTGCTTGTATATTGATGAACAACATACAACAAGGGAGAATATTATTGGAAAAACTTTACCAAACAATGGGAGGAGAATCGGTTCGTATTTACTCTTGTATTTGTAAGTGCCTCAACAGAGGCGTATTTAAAAAAAAATGTTGTCGAATTATGACGTCATAATAGGCCCACGATTTTTGAATCGCGCTCTCATTGCACATCACGATAAAAACAGTCTACAAATTGCAACGCGAAAAATTTTCAAGAAATGTTTTCCAGAGCAGAACTTAAATAAACTGAATAAAGACCAAATAAATATAATACAAATAATGATAAGGATTTTTTTCAAATATTTGCAATTTCGATATGGCTGGCCCCAAATTTTTTTCAGGTCTGCAAAGTTTGACGCATCGTCACAACGTTGCCACGATTTGTGCATTCTACCGGTATTATCACGGGCTTTGTTCAAAGGAGTTTTCTGCCCTGGTTCCTCCAAAAAATTATCAATCGACAAACGCGCTGTCATTTTGCATTCATTCACTGTGTCGGTATCACAATGTCACAAATAGGTTTATACAGGAAACTTCCTCCTTCCTCCCTTTATGTAGCTCTCTGTACATTAATGGTTTCGGGGAATTTTCGTGTATGATACGCCTCACGCAACCTTGCTTTGAGAAAATTTTGCTAAAACAGTTACCAAGCACCAATATTTGAATACCGCTCAAACAATATAACTAACGCCTACCCTATTAAATAAAACATCATCCTAAATTTAATATTGTCAAGCATGCGCAACAGTTGGACCGCGTCTCGGTAGTGCAATTCATAGCTGACCCATATTCAACAAAAGATAGATGGGCGATTTTTTCGACTTGATATGTGTACAATACATATGGAAAATCAAGTTTGGTAATAATAGAAAATAATGGTAATAATAAGAGAAAAGTAAATTCTAACTTTTTTATTGTTAGCTTCCTGAAGAAGTCAGAGGTATATTGACAGATATCCAGAATAAGTTGAACTCAATACTAGACAGATTGGCAGAAGAGTTTGCTTCTACGAACAAAAAGAAATTACAGGAATCCTGTACCAGTTTGGGACAATTGTTGAGAGCCGTAAGAACAATATTTTCAGACTCATTCTATCTGAAACCAACAAATCCACTCATATCGCGATATTTTTTGCTTTTGCAGAATTTTATATTCCATCCCTATTTTTTGAGTCGACTATTCCCATACAAAGATAACTGAAAAATCTAGCATCTTAATACTCATAAAAAGCACTGTACTTTTTTGATTAAGTTTTCAAAAGCTAAGTTTCATGACCACCAAGGAAGATCGCTGAAGCTCTGTCAAGCTTACGTGTCCGTAATTCTAAGACGATACTTATTCCGTACCAAACTTGAAAGTTTCGAATTCTAGATTGGTGAAAATATGTTATTTTTTGACTTGGATTTTTTTATGATTAGGGGTCATTATTGTAAAATGATAAGAATGGGGTATGGTTTATCCCCCTCCGCCTGGTATTGATGTACTTAATATCTGGCGACCTTTGTGCCCACTTTTGTCAAACTGTCAAATCGTCTGAAATAATTGAAACTAGATAGCTAACAGCATGCGACAAGCACTTGCTGAGACAACTGGGTTTGATTATAATATTTACATTATTCGTATGTTTCAGATCAGAGGAAGCGGAACAACATCAGTCGCACCAAAAGCGAGTACAACGCCAACAAGAGAATCAGACGCAGTTATTCAACCTTTGATGGATGTTTTAAACAGTTGGTAAGTATGGAGGTATATAAGTCAGATATATTTTCATTTATTTTTTTTTAACTATATTTCAAAGTACTTAATATCTTCCCATTCTGGAGCAAAAAAAAAACAAGATGGACAGAAATGGAAAGAAGAAAATAAAAAACAACAAATTAATTTATATATATTTATAAGGCTTGAATAAGGGTCTAAAGACTTATACATTGCAATTAATATTAAATTTTTTCATTAATTTTTGACGATTTATCGTAGATTTTTTTATTTAGCAACCCAAGGTTTGTAATTCTAGCCACGCCGCTGTTAAAAGTACTTTGCGACAATAATGCAGTGAAGTTATAGGCGGTGCGATCCCGCTCGTAATTGCCATTTCAGTTTTATTTCAACATTAAAGAGTAGAATTCCAGTAAAAGCTGAAATTTTGCATTATTTTCGATAAAAATTGTATCTAGATCATTTCGAAGGGTGTGATTTTTTGAAACAAGAGTTCAATATACTTGTGCGGCGAGTTTCAGCAAACCCGCTTCATCTATATATCACAAGGTTGTGGTCTATTGAAACAAATAGGTGAATTGTCTCGAACAAAAGTAAAATAAATAATTTTTAGGGCTGTTTTTTACGAATTCTAAGTAAACTTCAATTTCCCATATTTCAATATTTTCAGCTTACGAGTCTTCGGCCAATCATCTGAGAAAACTGTATTAAAACGAGTCCTGAAAGAACTCTGGAAACTTGTCATAACGACAATGGAAATAGTTGTCGTTTTACCTGGCATAGCAAAAGAGGAAGAGGTGAGCACGTCGTTTTACATCTTTCTTTTTCATTTGTAGGATTTGTTATAAAATTCGTCCGATCGCATCATAAACTAGCGCTCAACCTGTTACAAATTCTATTGTTGTGTTGCGTTGGCAAAAGTTCTCCAACTTGTGATATCCTTTATAAAACGACGCTTTTTTAGCACTATCCACTTGGGATCGATATCGCCCTACGCATACTATTTATGTTATTTCCCATTTTAACAGTGACGTTTTAACGTCATTCCCGTGATCAGGAGGTGGAGATACCAAAATAAAAGTTTGAGTTACAGATAGTTAGTGCCTTGACGGCGCAGTTAATTTGGGACCTACTATAATTGAAATCAAAACTGGGATCGCTGTAACAAAAAATGCAACAAAATCACTGTTCTTTGACAGTAGTTTTACTCCAGAATTGACTTTTTTAGCCAAATATGAGGTGTTAATGGAACGCACCGCGAAGGTCCATCAACAGTTCATAATAGGCATAAATCTCAACAACATGGCGTTTTTAACTTTGGAACTATACAATTACTGCAAATGACCAGTAAATTTAGTGTCAATATGTTACAATGTAGTTCCCTCAATGAATGTGAAAACTGTTCGATCCAATGTTGTACACCTCCTTTTCCTTTCTGCATTACCCAGTTTTCATGTTTCAGGATTCTGAGTGTGATGTCGACCAAGATAACCGTTTCCTTTCAGCATTCAAGGTATCCAGCTGGGTCATTCCATGTGTGTTGTTCTTGCTCGTGTTTGCCGTTGCACTTACCTATTCATCCTATTTATCATCGAACTGTATATATTAGGACATAAGGCATGGCTGCCATGCTCGAATTGAATATTTAAATTAAATAGAGTGAGGGGTTACCACCAGGGATATTTATAGCGATTTTAATTCCTCAACCGAAGAGAATCACTATTTAAATTAAATATCATGTTTTTTCAATCAAATCAGAGAGGTAGTTTAAAATCTCCATAGTTTATCTCGCCGGTTTATAGCGTACGCTATACTTGAACCTTGAACCATGAATTTTTAGATAAGAAGGTGTTGTTTTTCAGCTCCAATTCCCTGATTTTTGGCTTTTTCAGGAAAAAAAGATGTTGTGCGTTTCGGAATCGTTATTATTTACAAACGGAAATGCTAATCCACATTTTTAATTCAAACTTCCGTTGTTGATTAGAAATATAATGCTGTACAAATCTTTCGATCCCCGTTGAAAATTAGCAAATATTAAATAGATTCATAGAAATTAATCGTATCCATGAACAAATTCATTCGAAAAAATCAATTTCTCTACCACAGGAAAACAATGTGCATGCATGTTCACAACTTATTATGTTTTTAAACATTTAGAGAAAACTTTCTACTGTGGCGATAGCATAACTCCATCTAACGCTTTTTGGCTTTCTTTTAAATGAGTAATCACGATTACGTGTATAACGTTAGGTCAAAGCAAGAGTCTGGATTAAAGCTGAGCAATTCGATTCTGTGATTCGAATCGATTCGAAGCACAATTTATTCGAATCAATCATCGATTCGAATCTATCAAGTTTTTGTTTCTATGAACAATTCACGGTTGTTTCGAATAAATTGTGCTTTGAATCAATTCACGATTGATTTGAAGCACAATTTATTCGAATCAACGGTGAATTGTTCATAGGAACAAAAAGTTGCTTAATAAACTATGGTTTTCGTTTTTTTTTTCAACAAAACGCAATCAATTCTGGTCAAATTTGATAATTTAATTTGATATTTAAAATAAGAAAATTGTTTCTCTCGAACGTGGAATGTGAATTGAAAATATATTATAAACTGTATATTTTTAATGGAGTCAAGTTGTAATAGTAAAAATGGGATATTCATTGTTTACAAAGAATTAGTGATTTGATAAAATAATCCGAATCAGCTTCGAATTCCAGATGATTCGGTTTTGCCCAGCCCTATCATTGATGAACCATGCTTCAGGCCCTCACCAAAGCAACTAATAAGCCGATTTATGCCTGAGAAAACCTATTCCAAACAAAACCTTCTTGTTTGGTAATGACTGGTCTCTAATTTCTATATATGAAAATGACATAAAATAATATTGTTATCGAGTAATGGCTTGGTATTATATGGGAAATGATGGATTCATTTTCTTTTCTTGACATTGCATGACTTTCGTGAGTAGGGTTGCCGCATTTCAGTATATGTCAAGTTTCACGTTTCAATTTAAACTTCTGATTTCAAAAATTTACTCGGTTTGAAAAAAATTATGTTCTAAATCAAATTATATTCCAGCTCAGTCCGAATTTATTCTCTTAACCATGCTTGACAAAGTGAAATCCCCAACTGGAAAATAATGAAGAGTGTGAAAATGACTTAAATCTGAAAGTGGCTTCCTATTTTTGAGTGTCCAAATTTCATCTCATTTTCAAAGTATATTGCAGTGTCATTTTAACATTCCATGAGGCATGATAATATCTATATGAAAATGTGAATAGTAATTTGACTGTTTCATAAATATTGACGCCACGTCGATATTTTGACGTCACAGCATGAAACACATTTCCATCTTTGCATGTTGTGTGAAAGTATTATATACGGTGTGCTACATTTTTATTGTCTTGTCAATCAAAGTTGAGATATTTCTTATGTTCACAGAATTGAGAGTAAAGCCAAAATTTCAATTTTTCTGGGTGATATTTGGTACACAGTTTTATTTTTGCCCAAACAGAAAATATTGGAGAGGCGTTTTGTGGCCCAATCTTTGTAAAACATATTTTCCAAGGAAGGTTTTTTCTTTGTGTAATATCACACGGTCTTCTATAAGTTCCATTTTAATTTGGTGCCTTTTCCGATGCGGATAAGGCATAACATATTAGTCAGCGAACTATTATGAATTCCAGAATTGACACAACAAAATCAAAAACCAAAATAATAATTTATGAGCTCTAATCTCATGTTTGTATCGATACAGTTGTGTATTCATGCTGATTACCGATCGAGCTCTCGGATCTTCAATCCTGTCTTTGTAGGAATGACACAGATTCCAAATAATATGACAATGGTTTTGTTTTAATATTGAATTGAAGTTTATGCAGCAAATTTCGTAATATTGAAATCGATATTGGAGATCTTACTTTATGTTAATGTCTTTTTTTATTATTTAAGGACGCGGGAAGGGAAGATGCCTCAAAAAGTTTGACGCCGAAACATTGCACAGTATTGGAAACAGCTCTCTACCAGATAAAGGTATCGTTTCTTGGGTCATATCTTGATGGCCAAATAATTAGATGTGAAATAGTTTTTACTTTATATATACTTACAAATCCTAAATTTCATTTCGTCAAGCAAGAGTCACAGATGGACCGCGTCTAAACGACGCGATCCATCAGTGACTCATGTTTGACAAAACCTTTTTAGGAAAAATTTGGACTGTATTAGTCAGTTTGATGTACGTTTGTAGATACAATATATATGATAGAAAAAATCCATACGTAAATTACAAATTCATATCCAATCAAAATCAAGATCAATACACCACATCAACATTAAACAACACCTCTCCACCCAAATTCAGCTGCGGAAAGGACAATTTTAGAATTTTTTTCCTTGGAATTTTTTTTCTTCAAAATTTAGGACTATTTTCATGAATCGGGAAATGGACTGAAACGTAGTTATCTGGACAAAAGTTCTGAATTGAAGAAATTGATGTATGCATTGTCTCTCTACACTCAAACAACTGACGCACTTATCAAATTATTTGTACAAAGCCAAACAGAACAAGGTATCGTCGAATAATATTATTATTATAGAATATAGGCGGAATCTTTAGCATGTGATAACAACATGGGTAGCACCGGCCCATAGTCGTACATATTGTTCAAATTTCAACAAATCAATGAAATCATTGACAGGTTCAAGTTTCACCTGTTCTGAGCTATGGCAAAGTTATCAACCCTTTTTAAAATCTCGCTGTGGTACAACCATTGCACACCTGCACAAAGGCGTAGTTCACGCATTTGGCTGGTTCTTTTCAATAACTAATCAATGGTTCATTAAATACCAATTACTGCACCACCATAGCAGTTAAGTTCCGTTAGGAATGTTTTCCGCTTTGAGTGCTGTTGCTCGTACTACGTCTCGTTGTAGCTCTTTGCTATTAAGTGACCGGTATAGTTGGTTCTTTTTAAGCACTGCTTCCGGCCTAACTCAGAATGAACTTCAATAAAGATAGCTTAATTTCGTCACGAAGGAATCATAACAAATATTGTCTGTCAGATTGAACCGCCAATTTGTAATATGAATCATATTTTATTTGTTTTTGAAAAAGAACTATAATATGAATGGAGCATAGTAGAAACAAAACTTGCTGTTCAAAAATTGACAAAAAAACTGTAACATTTTTCTTTTATATTTAGATTCTGCTGATGAGAAATGTATAATGGGTGAAGTGAACGTACAAGTTGATTTATTTACTCATCCTGGTACAGGAGAACATAAAGTCACTGTGAAAGGTTTGGAAAAGAATTTTGTCCAAATTATTTTAATCCTACAAGTTAAGTAGACGGATTTTTATCAAAAGAAGGATCATCATAATTCGTCAAAATTGCAATGTGAAACAAAATTGAGTTTGAAATCGTGCTATTTACAGAAATATCCTATCAGATTTCCCTATATTTCTTACATACTATCTTGGTATTTTTTTGTTAAATTATGATTTGGAAATGTCCATCTTTTTATTATTCCTATATCTTGATATTTCTGTGGTAGATTATCGTATGACCTTCAATGCGGTTTGATTCGCTGTATCGAGTTGTACTGTATTGGGTATATCTAGTAGTCGAATTCACATATATATTTGTTTTTGAAAGAAATATTGGAAGCTTTTTATTTCCACATGAAATCCAATATAATAACTAAGTCTGATTTAAATTACAATGTAACGGAATTTTTACTTTTGTACAGCGTTTTTCGAACCACCAACTATGCTGCAAACACACATTAAAACCGATACAAAATCAGGAAACTAGATACCAACTGTCAATAAAATTCATGAACACATGTTTTATCGAGTATGAGTCACTGATGGATCGCGCCGCCGAGGCGCGGGCCACCTGTGGCTTATTCTTGAAAAAATAAAAGATTCTGGTCGGGTGTGGCTATCCTAAATATTTAATACTACACCTTACAATTTTGAATACTATTTTCATTACAGTAATTGCTGCAGAAGATTTGAAATGGAAAGTATCATCAATGTTTCGACCATTTATTGAAGTCAATATGATTGGACCATACTTGGCAAATAAAAAACGACAGTTTTCAACGAAAAGTCGAAGCAACACAGCCAGTCCCAAGTTTAACGAAGTTTTCACATTGTGAGATAGCGCGCCATTTTTATTTGATTGGTGTAAACTAGGGATATCCCTCTTAACATAGTTTTTTATGTTTTAGTGTATATTCCTAAAGCATTTTCGTGAATCATAATCATGATAAAAAGCACATTTATGTTGTAACGTTTACCTAAATAATGATTACGATTTTGTGTTTACATCAATCGTGTCAAAACGTTTCAAATCTACGGAAGATATATGACTATTGATTTCTTTTCAATTATGAGGAGCATCGATATTTTTTGTTTAGTTGAGACAAAAATTCATTTTCAAAGGCAACGTTTTCCCCGTAGTGGCTTGCAGGTTTATATCGAATACGTTTCGTTCGAATTTTTTGATCAGACTTTCTTTCGAAAGGCCTCCAGCTACCAGTAATGATGTGGAATCAGCAACTATATTCTGGGTATAAAACATAATTCCAGGAGGTGACCGGCTATATCGAGATTTATTGAGTGGTATCTGCCCCGGGATACAGTGAGATGAAAGTTTTATTTTAATTTAGTCTAGCACCCCCTCTTCAAAAGTAACATCTCGAAAATCAAGATGACTTGGACCTATAAAAAATAAACAGCCCTTGTGAGAAACAACTGATGAATTAATATAAATATTTTGATTATACTATTTAAACAGTGAACTGAGTAACGAAGCAACACTTGATATTTATGAAGTTCAACTTATTGCTAAAGATTATTGTTTTGCTCGAGAAGATAAAGTAATTGGAATCGCAGTTTTGCAACTTCGTGAAATAGTGAAACAGGTATTTTATTGATTTGAAAAAAATTTGAAAAAAAAAAATTTTTAGACCATTTTGAATTTGTTTAGTAAGACGATATAGTATTGAATTAATAACAATCTCACAATATAATGTCGGTCAACCATCTTTTGTGTTCGATCGAAATTTCGTTTACTTTCGGACAATAATTCTTTTTACGTGTACTACGTTCAGTGCTGGGTAATTCTATTCAGCTTTTCGAATCGCTCATTTTGCAAGTGAAGTGGGATATTCGTATTTCGAACAACAAAATACGGTCGATATATTTTCGATTTCTGCCAGAATTATTTGCGTCGACATTAGAAAAACATTTGATTGAATCTCGCTGTACAAGGCATTGCGCGGTCGGCCACTTATTTTAATTGTTGTTAAAAAGAAGTGTAAGAAGTGGTATATGGTTTTACCATTGTCCAGGGCAGATACCACTCACTACACCTTACCATGGCGGTTCCGATTGAGATGTTTTCCGTTTAGAGTGCAGTTACTGGTACTACATCTTTCAGTAGCTCTTCGCTTTTAAGTGGCCGTTAAGTGGTTTCTTTCAGGCAATGCTTCCGATCTTGCTCAGAGTGAATTTTGATAAAAAGAATATTGAACTCATATCATAATTGGGGATTTCATTGCCAAAGATAACATAATTTTGATAATGGGGGAAATTGTAATAATATCAAAGGGCCTAGGCTGTCATATATCAAAACAGTGATTAGAATCTATTAGAATATATATATATATATATATATATATATATATTCGAATCAGATTCGAATTCCAAATGGGCTAGAGCTATTCATATTCAAACAGCGTTTGACTGGGACACTTCTATAAACACTGGTTTATAATTCTTGTTCTAATCATTCTAGTAATATTAAATTATTCTCACATTTCCAGGGTTCTTGTGCATGCTGGTGTCCCATCGTACGGAATATGCATTTTAATCAGACTGGTAAAACTGTGTTAAGGATTTTATCTCAGAGACTTGGTGACAATATTGCGAGAGAATTCGTTCAAATCAAATCAACAATAAGATCCCCGGAACCAACATGAAGAACATTTCGCATCAAAAGTAGGGAAGAAAGTATCGCAACCAGAAATAATTCACGCGCTGACGTTTTTGTTAAGGCGCGATCTGTCAGTGACTCATACTTAACAAAATGAAATTTTTATTTGGGTAAGCCTGCTCAGAAATTTCACTTCGTGAATTTTGATTTCAATCTGAAAATTTGTAACGAAACATGTTTTTTTAAGTGTGGGACACTGATGCGCGGTCCATCGGTGGTCATTATTGACGACACTTTTGCGCGCAGTTTTCATAATGAACTATGTCCAACAGAGCAGAACAGAAGTGCTATTACGTAACTGAGGATTTTACATAAAATAATTGAACTGCTGCGCACACATTAGATGGTTGCAATTTTATTGTACCTTTTTGCTTGAAATATTTATACAAACTTCCTGGGAAAGAATATTACAAATTTTACACTGCGCCGGAATCGAGATTATTGCACCCTTCGTTTTTGAGAAGCCAATATTCTTTGTTTTTGAAGATCAAATTAATTATGTCGTTATCAACAATAATGTTTTATTTAAATTATATTGTGCATAATTATATCGCTATTGATTGTAATTTTGTAAAAAGTCATATTGCAAAGGATACAATAACATTTTACGAGTTTTAAAAGTTTTTTTTTAAATTATTAGCAAATAGATATAGATAGGCAGAGAAACACTACACCGACGTATGTTTTAGAATTGAATCCTTTGGCAACAAGGACTATCAGACGAGTGTAGCCATGGTATTACATACTTCTGAGTTGGCACCATCAAAAAGAAAGGTTATTGAAATATGCCCCTTCAGGCATGGGTTACTATTGGATTGGGCCGAGTTGGATTGAGGAGCGGTCCATCTATGGCTCATACTCGATTGAACGAGGCAGCAAGATAGGAGATGTTTCATAACAATGTACCTTTGACAAATACTTTGAAAATTATTTTCTCGCAGCTAGTTGAATAAGCGCTAGTAACAGACGAGCGAACTAATATACTTTCAGGGTAATAAATTTACTGTCAAAATTCCAAAGCTTTTGTAGAAATATGTCTAAAGTTTTGGATGAAACCAAAATTGTTATTGATATTTTAGGTCGCTTGTTGGGGATGAAAAACATTCTGTTTGAACTATGTAAATACGACGGATACTCAAGCACACGTGGGTTTTGAAATAATTCGCTGGATGAAGCTGTGTGGCCGTCCATATGTCTATTCAACACACAAAATTTTGAAACATCAAAAATATAAATTTTACGTCGACCTTGGGCCAAAAAAGAATCGCTACCAGAAGGCTTACTCTATCAAGTACCCTTGATCGTTGAACAATGTTGATCCTACCTCGATCTGGTTTTTGTATTCGTTACGGCTCCTTGAATTCGCCGCGAAACAAAACCATCAACATCTCGACTTTAGTCTTTTGTTCGGGGTTGCTCAGTCATACGATTAGTAAATTCACTCAGGTATAGCGAGGTACAGGCAGACTGGTGAACAAATTGTTTTTGAGCCAAATATCGTTTTTACGCCCTTCAGTCCTTGCGCTTATATAAATTCACAGAAGCGGTTGAGGACTAAGGATTAGGGACTAGGAAGAACAATTTTGTTAACTGTGAGCTACTGATGGACCGCGTCTAAAAGAC
This sequence comes from Styela plicata, assembly GCA_963675895.2. Taxonomy (NCBI): domain Eukaryota; kingdom Metazoa; phylum Chordata; class Ascidiacea; order Stolidobranchia; family Styelidae; genus Styela; species Styela plicata. The sequence goes on along the minus strand of OZ023143.1, from coordinate 11,007,127 downwards.
GCGATGCATCTGTGGCTTATACCTGACAATATTGGTCTCGCTAAAAAGGCAAGGATTAGTTAAAGGCTCTTGCTAGTTAAATTTTGGGGTTAGCTTGCTTTGATTAACTACAGATCATGAAATATATTGCAGGACTTAAAGGTAATACGCATATTTACCTTTTATCCAAAGCTATGAGGAAGAACGCTAGAAACAAACTTAAATAGTCTGTTCGAAAAAAACAAGCTTGTCTGAATAAGTCTTCCACACGGAAAACATTTACGTTGCGTTGACATGCTTGTCATGTCGATTAAAATTATCAACAATTAGGCTAGTTTTATTGATTAATTAACGCCTTTTAACGGAACTTTGTATATCCATTTATCGTAAACACATAGGCCGCATCGCGGTCCCTTTCTTTTGCTACAATGTGAATGCAAAGCAGCAAAAATAAGATCACAGTCGGAGGTAGGTGTGTTTGCGGCCATGCTCGAACATTGATTTTTCGGTCTGAAGCAGGTCATCCCGGTCGGTAAGAGATTGTCCGAGCGTATTTTGTTGAGTATGGGTCACTGATAGATCGCGTTGACAAGGTGCGGTCCATCTGTTACTCGTACTTCCCAAAATAAAATGTTTGATTGGGATAGGCCATGCTTGATTTGAGACAATCATCCGTTCAAGTACCAAGTTTCAAGCCGTTGAAATACCTAAATCACGAAAGCGTCAAAGATTGTAGTATTGTTATTTATTTAGCCTCCGGGTATACGGCTATTGCTGAACTCGCAAGGCGCGGTTGTCTATAAGGTTGGCGTATAATAGGCTACAACTTGTTCAGTTAAGCAGATGTATGAGTTTTTTTTATCGCATTTGTGTATCTCTCAGTCCACAAAGTACTATCCAATCAATGTTTTGCTAAGAATGAGTCACTGATGGATCGCGCCGACAATGCGCGGTCTATTTGTGGCTCATGCTTGACAAAATAAAATTGCGAATGTTTATCTGTAGCTTAAGATAACATGACCCTGAACTAGTAAAGCATACGAGATGTTTTAGTGTTAGCCGTTGTGCTGAATATTTGCAAAAAATGTAAAAGGTTGGAAGTATTGTGGGACTCAGAGCGTGTCGGAAGCGCTAGTGATGAGAATTCGTGCTCGTGATGTATTTTAGTCAGCAAGGCGCTTGTGTGGTCAAGGGGGCGCTATTTTGGGGTGGTCAAGGGGGCGTTGTCTATCTTTAACTCGTGTCCATATGTAATTTTCAATTGAGGTTCCAGAAGGCTCCTTTTACTCTGGGAAAAGAAATGCCTAAAAAGACAAACAAAAACTGCGCTTTCAGCGCGGAAAAGAGCATTGAGACTGAATTGGTAAAGTGAAGTGAAGGGAATACTATCTGCTGTGGGCTTTTGTGATACCATTTACCAGTTTATTGCTTCCGGCACGCGAACAGCACCATGTCGTACACCAGGATGGCAGAATCTTGTTTTTCTTCTGATGTTCATGTCATTTTCTTCGGGTGACTAAAATCTCCAAACTATCAAAACTGCTATTTCATAGAAGTATTGATATTTTCGAAGCTTTTTTCACTCGAACTCGAAGAGGCATTATAAACTTTTAGCAAAATAGAAATTATGAAATTGCCCATTTGTTAAATTTTCTTCTGATTCCCTTTTATTTGGGTGTCTGAGTAGTAGCAGAGTTTCTGTCATTCTGCCAGTCTGTCGTATACTACTGACTGGACCCAGGTTTTACACAAATTTTGACATTTAAATGTGTGAAAATAAGATTGACGACAACAAATTCGAAATCAAATACTGTTCGTGAAACTATAGAGTTAACCACATTGGTACAGTCTTGCAGATTCTAAAAAATTAACAAATGAAAAATTCATTTTATTCAACTCACGAAGAGGATATAATACCATCGAAACAGATTCGAGCTCAATTTAACAGATGTTTCCAAAATTTGGTATGTTTAGCATGTATTCGAATTAGCATATAGTGGTAAAGAATTTTGTTATGATCTATCCCTCGATATGGCATTTACTTGAATGCATTAGCCCAACTTTCGTGTAAATTTATGTAAATGCTTTTGCAGGGAAAAAAATAAATATTAGCCAAATCTTAAACATGGGTGAGGTGAGAGAATTTCCATTTTTAGTAGGATCATCTGGATTACTATTGATATCGTTTATATTTGCGGTTATTGCCGTAGCAACCGATGGATGGTATGACATACAAAAATTACCTTTCTTGACAGAATATAATTCAGCTTCAAAAGAGGACAAAGAAAACATGCGTAAGTTTCCTATTTTTCAGATGATATAAGGCTTTTTTGAAATCCAAAAAAATTATTCGTTACTTCAAAGCTTTTCAACCAGATTTGCAAGTTTTCACAAGAAGAGCAACGCCCGATTTTCATCGTGTATTATGCATTTTGGGTCTATATATTTGTCTATTTCCTTGTTTTTTAGTTATTTAACGTGGTTTTCTGGTACGTGCAACAAACTGCCCATGTGCACATGCATTTGTGTTAATAATATCTAATGTATGAGCCCAAGTTCGCCATTTCATGGCACTTGCGTTTTTGGTTTATATTTGCTGTTATTTGCTTTCTTTTGGTGATTAGTCGCACCTCATTTATTTGATTGTGTTAAAAACTTTATTTTGGGTTTTACTGCTTTCTAGAATCGTCCAATATTTGTTTTGTGTGTATTATTTTTGTGTTGTGTTGTTTTTCAAAGAGTTTCAAAATATACTGTCTATGTCCAATCGTCATCGAAGAACCAAAATTGTAAATCGAAATGTCATTTGACGTATAATTTAGCCGAAAATTGATAAAAACTTTTCCATGACTTTTTGCATCTTTTGCGTTTTGGATTCTCTGTTCTCGTTCTTTAACCAACTAGTTCTTGTCTATGAAGTACAATCCGCAAGGTTGATATCAAAATGTTGTATCACTGAACAGGGTTCGATAGATAATAATATTCAATTAATTTTGAGAGACTGCAACCATTCTTTCTCAAATACATTCACGGGGCGATCCATCTGTGGATCATGCTTTTAAAAATATACTGAAAGAATTCATCCCTTGTCATGTATGCGTCATCGATATACCGCGCCTCGGCGGCGCAATCCATTAGTGACTTGACATGATTAATACTTGGACAATGTTTTTTTCTGATTGAACTCCATCGATTTTTATTCTGATTATTTTTTAGTGTGGCTCGTCGGAATTGTTGTTCTTATTCTACTGGGGATAATATGTATAGTATTCACAGCAGTTATTGTCACAGCAAGATTTTTTGGACACAGTAGAGGAAGAATTAAGCTGGGAGGATTTCTCAGCATCTTTTCATGTAATATTTTACTTTTATTTTTACGGAAGTATTACAATTATTAGTATCGCACAAAATTTATGGACGTCTCATCTTCTGTAGTGAAGTTCTGAAATCTGCTACCTGCATTCGAATACATGTGAAGTTTGGTTTCGTTCATTGTTTATATGGTTTACATTGTTTATAAACAAATATGTGTATTTTGCAGCACGTAATTAGGGCTGGGTAATTCGATTCGATGATACGAATCGATTTGATACACGAGGTATACGAATCAATCGTGAATCGTTCATAGGAACAAAAGGAGAAATTCATAATTTATGTAGTGTATTTTCACTAAGAGCAACAATTTTCATATTTTAACAACGAAATGTAATCGATTTTGATCAAAATCACAATTTTTCACGATGTAGACAAGTTATAATAATAAAAAACGGGGTATTTGTTATTTACATAGAATTAGTGATTCGATCCCATTCGAAAAAATATTCGAATATTCGAATTCCAAATTATTCGGTTTTGCTCATCCCTACATCAGACGTTTGTGTCGAACGAACCATAGATTCTAGCTGACCCCAGAAATGTTGTTGTGTGTTGTTCAAGGCGACGGAAGAGTGGGGTCCTGGGTTTTCGGCACCAAACGGTAAATATTGGAAGAGGGGTTCGTTCCTCTGAATCAGCAAAAATGTGCTTTGCATTACCTTTATCGCACCTTCAGCGCAATTTTCATTTATATTACATTTACAGATAATATCATTTAGAATATGTTTTTTTGATCAAAATTTTTTCATGCATCGGAAAATGACTCCGGAAGTATTTGCACATCTCATAGTGTATTTTTGGTGGTAGAAAAAAAGCCAATTTTCCCTTTCTTTCGCGACTTTCCACCCCCGCTAGTCAAAATTAAAAAAGTTTTGAGGTTTTATTCTCAGTTTATCCAGAAATCAAACTCTAAATCATTATTTGTAATGTTACATATTTCTGTCATAAAACGACAGAAAAGTTGTGATTGTAATTTTTTTTAAATATTCCTGAATAATATGTCAAAATCTTTAACTTCGGTAGAAATTTTATTTTATGAAGATTGGGTAATCAAGAACGCATTCGAGCTTAAATCGGAAAACTGTCAGGTAACATTGTGATAGCCACAACTTACTGCCTTGGACATTTGCTTTAGTGTATTGTTATTTTGATATTGATTTGTAATTTGTCAGTCTGTTACTTCGTGTTGACCCACATCATGGAAAATCCCCACAAACATAAAATTAAAAAAATAATATGATAATTAATACCAGGAACTGCACTCCAATCGGAAAAAAATCCATACAGAGCTAAATCATTATAATAAAAACCTGAATGGTATCTGTCCTGGGCGATGATAAAATCGTCTATCACTTTTGAGTCGCCTATCACTACTCGCAGGAAATATGCTAGGATAAGTGTCAACTCGCTTTAATAGACATCTTCCAGGGTTGGGGATTCCTTATTTGCCAGTCCTTCATAGCGAAGACATCTTCGCACTTTTATGGTTTAAGAAGAGTTTTCAAGCATGAGATGTCACTTGTAGCCTTGATCTGAGCTAATTTTGATAAAAAAGTTCGAAGTCCGCACCTACTAAGCAAAAAGTATGACAATTTTTGTTTACAATTTTTTCTATTTTCAGCTGCCGTTTTTATCATTGCCCTGGTGATATTCATGCTGAGTTTTCCACCATATGAAGCAACTTATGGATATTCGTTTGGTTTGATGTGGGCAAGCATACCAATGAGTTTAGGTGCTGGAATCATAATGATGATGCTTCCCGTAAGTTAATATATGTTTTACCAATAACTGAATGGTTTACATTCATTCTTTTTTGATATTGCACGACAATCAGTTAGACATGTTTTAAGATTTTAGTCAATTTTAGGTAAAAGTATAGGTAAAAGAGTTTACCTAGTATACCTAGTTTATATTATATTTATCTAGGTTTCTGAATACATAATTTACCAAGTTCAACTCTAACCGATTCAAATTCTTCTTCTATTAAATTCACTGAATAGGTTTCTCAATCTGTTGTATCGTAATACATTACCTAGTTTAAGCAAAAACTAGATTCCCGTTTTGCTATATTGATCTCTCTCCATCATTTACTACGATGGGAAAAACTTCAGGTAGAGTACTACAATTCATCTTCAAGAAGCTGAATCGGAAACGTCATAAGAAAAACTAGTAAAGGGTTAAACAAAAATTGCTCGATTTCTAACTGATGTATGAGCAACCCTCAGCGAAATTTTATTAAGCATGAGCCACATACCTAACAGACAATATTTTGACAGACATTTTCCAATTGGAAAGAGATGGGGTTTCGCTGTAATGTTCCCGTCTTTCCTCTCAGGCAGGATGAAATAAAATCTTATTTCCTATTTCTAAACCTAGAATCCTTCTTCAATCATTTTTTCAGGACGATGGCTTTCTTGATTCTGAACTCTTGACATACAGTGCTGCTGGACCACAGTAATCCGAAGCATGATTTATGAGTAGAAGAGACTAACAACACATATTTAATCATTGAGTTAAGGGTATACGTTGGATCTTGGATCGGTGGCCATGTTTCAAGGAGCTTTTTTGATCGATTTTAGTTAAGTCATTAACTAATGACGATTTTCGAATAGGTGACTGTATTTGTGACAGAATGTGATTCTATTGAGGTTTTGAGTTGGAGCCGATGAAATTTTGTTGTTAAATATTGTATTCCTTAAAACTATTAATATGAGTATTTTAAAATTGTCCGATTTTTTAAAACATAATTATGAACAAACCCTAAAATTATAGAATAGATGGGTGTGATATTCCATGCGTGTAAATATTACAAAATTTGTTATTTCTCCCCAGGGTATAAACGTTAGTATTAACGGGCGTGCATGACATTTGGTTGTTTGTGTTCAATATCGTTCACATTATACTGGTTTTTCTACTAATAAATTTTTTGTCATATCGTATGCTTTATTATACAGTGGGATTTGAGTTTCGGGTGGATTGTGAGTTGTAACCTGTATTCGAACAAGTATTCGAAATATCTTGTGAAGACATATTTTTGTCAAACATGAGTCCGTCCGTCTGTGCTTCGTGCTTGACGAAATAAAATTTCTGGCTTCTCAATAACGTGGTAGCAATCACTGAAAAAAGGATCACGTGGCCACTGGTAAAGGGTTTTTTCTCATGGTGATCCATTCGAATTAGTGACCATTTATTTAAAATATTTATCTGGCATAATTGGCTGGGAAGCCCTTATCTGAGGTCCGGCGTCTTACTACTACACAATGTTGTTTGAAAACTTTTAAAAGAGCGATAAATTTGAACTTGGAAATCTGATAAAGCGATCAAGTTGTGGGTAAAATGATTCACAAATTGAATACTAAACTTGATTTACCACAATTAAAAAAAATCTAGAACTACTATATTCACCGTTAGGTTCATAGTAGAGTGAAAATCACTTTTATATCAAATCAGAATTCACTTAAAAGTTAGTAAATATTTTATTAGGGTGGCGATATATGGGCCTTATTTAATGCTTTCATTAATACATTGTGAGACAATCAATTAAGTTGATATGAAGTACATCTTCTTGCAGTTTATCTTCGATTTGTCACTAAGGTTTTTTTTAAGAGCAAGTGATATTTCTTGGCGTACCCCAGTCAAAAAATCTCGTTCAAACATGTTTTGCTATGTATGTGGCACAGATGTATCGCGCAGATTAGACGCGGACAACAGTGACTCATGTTTAACAAAATAAAAATTATTTGATTGGGACAAAAAAGAAAAGTTTATTAACAGAGTATGCTTGACTTCTCAGCAATTTTGTCGTAAATCGTGAAATTTGTGGTGGCTATGGCCTGCCAAGTGGTTAGTATGTTGGTATCGCAGGTTGAATTTCTCGGGTTCGAGTCCCAGCTCGTAAATCCATGACCACCACTCAACCTAGGTTTTAGTAACTTGGGTAAGCTAAGCCAAACAGGAAAGATCACATCTTTCCAACAACTCTAACCCTGTCCCTCTATAAGTGGCCTTTGGTACAGGACCAGTGTGATCCACTCCGAGGGGTGGCTATAGGAAAAAAATACCTCTCGTCTCAATCAAAGACTATTGAGCCAGCTCACAAGTAGAAGTCGCTGTTGGATTGCACTACCGTGGCGCGGTGCATCTGTGCCCCAGACAAAATAAAGTTTCTATTTGCTAATTGAGATGCATAAGAATTTTTTGTCGAGTTTGTGTGTCAATTCAACATGTGAAATAACGAATTGACCCTGTTTTTTAGGATTATCTGTTGTGTAGTAGCTATTTTTTTGTTCATTTTTATAATATATATCGCAAGTATCTATAAATCATTTTTCACTTATTTTCTCGTTCGGTAAGGAGCTTTGTGGATCTTTTTGTAATTCTCAGTCTACATAGTAATTCACGTCAAATAATTAAATTATGGTTTGTTTTTCCAAATGACGTCGTTATGCCTATTATTCATTACTTCATAATCTCCCTCAGGGAAAATTCAGGTAATTTTTACGCTGTTGGTGTGGTTTTGAATTGCTCATTGTATTGTAAACGTGTCGTAAGGGGGAACTAGAAAAAGAATAGTTGAAGGCGATTATACAATAAAACAGGGCAGTAAAAAGTAATACCCATCGAACTCTGTTCATTTGAGTTGATCACACCAGCCAATTAATACCGAACAGGGATTTAGTGGTATTCAAAAAGATGTGATCTTTTCGTTTCGTCCCTGTCTATCAAATTTATTACACCATGGGTTAGCTAGCTAGGTATTGTCGGGACTCAAAGTCGAGATCTTCAACCTGCGACCACGAGGCCATAGTACCCGCCATAGTTAGGGTGCTGTTCCCGAGCTTGTCCAGCGTGAACTTTCAAAATGCAATTTGCATTTTTCAGTTCTTTAATTAGGTTAGTACATTGAATTAGACTAGAGTCGTGTATATATAAGCAGCTTGCTTAAAAAAAATCAAATTATAAGTATAAAAATACGTTGATATTTTCCATGAAACACTTCTTAGGTTAATATATCTTAATTATATACTCTTTGGTTCAATAGTATCTCTATAAAATCCTATTTGTGTTAGATTCCGGTTTCACAATTGAATTTGAATTTCAGGAATTTCAGGAGTGGTAAACACAGATTTAATACAAATCAATATCAAATCCGTCAATGAGGCAGCTACATACCAGCATTTTATGTCAAATCATAGACCAAGTCACATTCGATGTGACTCATCGCTTGATGACTTAGCGATTGTACTGTAATTCCCTAAAAAATTGAATATTATTGGTCAGGTATGAGCAACTGATGGATCGCGCCTCCGAGGCGCGGTCCATCTGTGACCCATACATGACAAAGTAATTTTGATGGACGATTGTAAAAAGTATCGTGGAAAACCTTCTTGAGCACGCTCACGATTAGATATTATAAAAACTTGTAAATTTTGAAAATGTTACAAAATACCGAAAAAAATAACTTGTATTTTCAAGCTAAATATTGAACGTTTCTCATTCTCCACAATATGTCTTAGCAGTTGACATTAGCAGTTGGCAATATAAGAATTGTACATGCTTTCTATATACACAAAGATTCGGGTTCACGAAATCACATTTTCACAGACTGATCAATATTCTGAAAAATACCGTTCAACTGTATTTACAAGACATGATTTTTTAGTTGAATGACGTAATAGAAAGCAGAATTCAGCAAGCCGTGTCAGTGTATAGTTTGTGGAAGTGATTAGTTCAGATTTATTTCATAGGTTTGCCACAGCTTAGGGTACATACCGCAATTTATCGCAGTTTATTATATCGGTTCAGTTCTGTTTCAAATATTCTCTGCTTAGGGTGCATCACATTTTGCAGTAGATTTTATACTTTTTCATCTACCGCTCCCGGCCTTGCTGAGACGGTATTTTATAATTAAAGATAACCCCAGGCTGTTTCTTGCAAATATAGGGAATTTAGATTCAGGATAGTGGAATTGAAAGATAGCATTAGAATTTTTATTGAGCCAACTAAAAAAGCCGGCTGTTAACTCTCTACTTTGTATTTGAGTTCAGGGGCAAGTGGAACATTTTAAAAATGGAAAGCAGCCGTTAGGTATATTTAAGCTGGAGAAAATGTGGAAGATCCATCCCAAAAACAAGAGCTTTTTATGCATATATGCTAATTTTCCTAAAAAGAGTTGACTGTAACAAAAGTACAGTAAATTGTCTGGCCATTCGCAGTAATTGCATATTTGCAAAGTTAAAAAACGCCATGTCCATGAGATTTATGCCAAGTATGGGCTGTTGATGCACCACACCTTCGCGGTGTGTTCCATCAGCACCACATATTTGCCCAAAAAAGTCAAATTTAACTGTCAAAGACCAGTAATTTTGTTGCATTGTTTGCTACAGTGTTTTGAGGCTTTGTAAATACTAGAACCCGTACGTATTTGTAAGTCGATAAGAATGTGATAATTTCAATTATTTCAATTATATTCGAAAATAAGTACAACACAATTGCTGTCTTTACATTTCACGTTGCTATATCTCTCGGGGCTTGGATTCTATTTGTGTAATACTTCCGACCTTGCTTAGTTTTAATTTCCAATAATATGTGGGATGGTAATCAAACAAATATAGGGCTTGTAAAATATATTTTCTCAGCATTAAGAATCGAAGAAGGAAGTCTTGAATAAAAAGAAGAAACGGCTATTGCTGCCCGTAAAAGAAACAGATATGTGTTTTTTTAAACTTAAAGACATCGCTGTCATAAAAATGGAGTAAAATTGCCGCTATTTTACTCTAACTCACCTGATATTGAAACCAATTTTTAAAATGACGACACCGGGCTGTTGATGGACCGTGTAGCTTTTGGTACGGTCATCGACAACCTATACTTGACATTATATCTCCACAACAAAGCGTTTTATAAATTTTGGAAATATACAATTACTTTGAATATTATGTTGATTTTCATTGCTCTGTATCCCAGTGTAGGTTAAAACCTCTATCAACAGATTGACACTTGTTTTTGAATAAATCTAAGCAACCTTTTTTCCATATTCAAATAATCCTACAAGGCGTAGGGGATAATAAGCCAGGATGTCTAGTATTTCCTGATGTGCCTGAGGAATGTGTAGCTGTTAAGAGTAAATAATTTATTTGGCCAGGGACATATTTTAATTGAATACACGTTGAATTTGTATTCTCTTTTCGCGGTAAATCTGTTGCACAGCAAAGAAGACATTTTTTATGTTATTAAGTGAATTACGGTCCATTTATAGAAATTTTATATTTTCCAAAATTTTAATCCATTTTGTATTACAGATTTATGCCGCTTATTTGCCATGAAAGTCAATTTTATGAGTTTAATATTAATAAAATGCCGTGAAATAGAATTGCCGTAAAAGAAATGTCGATTTTACTGCATTTATGGTTTAAAGGAAATTTCATTTTCTCAAAAGCGCGATTTTTCTTGGAATGTAGGGGTATTTTCATTATTAATATCTCTCCCACAACGTTTTTAATCAAAAAAATACCGCAAAACCAGCATTTTGACATCTGGTTCGACGTTCCATCCATTTATTTTACTAGATATCACAGTGTAGATTACACATAAGACATGAATGGATTCAGAAAGAATTCAATGCTTCTGTTTCTCCGTTTGCAACAAATATTTTATCGTCTACTGAATCGAACACTATCCCATTATCAATCTATAAGGTATGTTGTGGTTAACTCAGTGAAAAAATTGTTGGCCAAATAAATATTCTTTGTCAAGCGTGCGTCACGGATGAATCGCGCCGTTAAGGCGCGATCTATCCGTGACTCATGCTTGACAAAGTAAAACTTTTGCTGGAATTGTTAAGCGAATTACGTATTTTCACATAGAAATTGCTATCAGAATGTTTTCAGTTTATATTACTCTAATTTTGACGAGTGTAAATGCAATTTTGACTTTCTGAGTCTCAGCTAAGTATGTGTACACTGCACAGTGACTGGAAAACACTAGTAAATGCTCCAGGGACAAAAAGAAATTCTTCCCGGGATCACGGTGCCATAAGCAGTCACGGCATACGTACCTCAAATTGTTTTTTTTGGAGATCAATATTAGCCTCAATTTTTTTAAGTTGAATTCGATATTCAATTTATGCTAGGCCTGTAGCGATAAGTAAGTTTGTTCTAATAACAAAGAGCTCTTTCAAAATGTAGTAACAGCAACTGGTCTTTAAGTGGGGAACACCTCGAAAAGCACTCGAGCGCTTTAATGAAATGCAGTCCGTAATACCTACCCTGTACAATAGTAAATTCCTTTTATTCACCTCTTACGACGCGCAAGAAATATATTAGGAGAATTTCATGAGCCAATACCCTACAGGACTAAAAAAAAAAACTTCTGAACTAATGAGTTTGTAACTTTAAGAAAACTTAAAGTTAAATGACGAATATTGCTTAATAAAAGTTACAATTAGATTTTGATGTTGATTTTAGAATACATTGATATCACCGTGTGTTTCTCTCACTTTTGGATTACTTGGAAACATTCTTGCTCTTGCTTCACTCTTCCATCGAAAGTTTCGAATATTGCGACTTGTAGTTCACAGTTCCGTGAGATCTAAAGACGCAAATGGTCACCAAGGAAATGGGAACAATGACTCCTCAAATTTCAATGAGGGACATAGTGAGTAGTATTTTTTTTTATTGAAATTTACTATAATCAAGACTGGAAGAAGCTCTCAAAATAAATCAGCTAATGACTATGGCAAAAAGGTACTGATCGCTCTATTACGTGAAAATTTATATATTGTTAGTAGTTTTTTGTTTTTCCAACGAATATTCTGGTTGAACTATGTTTTTATTATCAAGAAAAGTAGCAGCAGACGCATGCTACGCATATTACATAATCTTAGTTTGTATAAAAAACAACAACTAATGAATGGCCAACTTTTTTCATTGCATTGACATGGATTTTTGATACATAAACATACATAAAAAGGCAACACAGCTTGAGCTTGAGCTTGAGTTATTGGATCGCGCCACATGCAGTTCATCTTTGTTCTGCGATTGACTACAATTACTAATTAAAAAAAAACATTACATCAAGTCGCACACGAATCTATTCACATTAATAAAAAAGTGATATCCCAAACAATAATGCATAAAAAAAAAATACGATTGTGAATTAATTAGATACAATGACGTCTTACCCCCCCAAACGTAACTGATGAGTATTAATACATCGAAATTATTCTCAAAAATTCCTTTTTTTTTATTGTTTTAGATGAGCAAGTTCCAACGACTCGTTTCTATGGTGTAAAACAACAAGCAAAAAAATTCGGACAATTTCATATTCTTGCAATGGCTTTATTTTCCTTTGATGTTATTGGAATTATTATAAACTCATCTGTTGATATCTATTTTTATGTTGTACAATCAGAGTATTCGGTATAAGAACTTATTTTCTTCATTAGCCAAATAGGCTAATTTCCCAATTTTATTGTTCGTGTTATTTCCGCCACTTACAAAGTGCCTGGTCGAAGAGCACGATATGTGACTTGACATGTATCGAACATCCGACTCCCAGAAAAGGGGCAATCGCCTTTTAACGCACTAAGAAAATTCCGAGTGAACATGCTTCGTTAAGTATATGTACCACTGATGGAAAACCATCTTTGGCACTAAAAACTTTGATTGTGACACTCAATTGTGTCAACCAAACTGGGTTTTGAAGATGGGTTTCGTAACGGACTGAAATTTGAACCCAAAATTTCTACCGGTGCGTTCAGTCTCTGATTTATACTCGAAACAAAACATAGGATTTTTGATGAAAAAACATGTTATTCGCAACAATTAAAACGTTTCATTATTTTTAAATATTTTCCCGCTTTTCTCACACTACTCAATATTTTACTCATACAATAAAATATTCTCATTACAGCATTCAGCGAAGAAGTTGAAAATTTTTGCTGGAATCTTTATTCCAATGTTGGTGTTATCGACAATAATGTTAATATCAGTGGATCGTGTTATGGTCTTCAAAGACATATTCAAATATAACGCTGGAGCTGAGGCACGAATTAAACCGGTAAATAGCATTGTTGTAATGCATTTTAGCACATGAGTATCTAGCGTTGGCAACTACTCTACGCAAAAGTACCGAGTTTAACGAGATTATTATCAAAGAACTCATACCAAGTTTCGCGGAAATCTGATTTACATAGTTTAACTTTTACCGAGTTTTCTGGTTGAAGTTTTACCTGGTCACTTTACTAGGTTAGTTAGGTAAATTTACCTAATTTTTAACTAGGTATATGAAAAATTAACTAGGTACCTGGTACAAAAAAATAGGTACCTGATACAGAAAAATAGGTAGCTGGTACAAAAAAGTAGGTAACTGGTACAAAAAATAGGCAACTGGTACAAAAAAATAGGTACTTGGTACAAAAAATAGGTAACTGGTACAAAAAAGTAGGTAAATCATATATTCATCCATATTTTTGAAATAGACAATATATTGATTCACATTTTTAATTCCATTGAAAATATCTTAATTGTGACAAAGCGGCGATTACCTAGTTTACCTGGTTTTCAATCTAGGTACGCCTAGTTTTGGAAACGAAACTAGGTTACCTAGTAATAAATTAACTAGTTTTCTTGTAGCTCCATTTTACTTTAAATAGTTTAATAAGAAAAAACTAGGTTGGCATCACTAATAAAAGTCATCCAATCAGAAATTTTATTTTGCCAAGTATGCGTCACAGATGAACCATGCCTTGGGGGCGTGTTCCATTAGTGACCCGTACTTGACGAATCATTTTGCTTTAGTTTGGTAATATCAGAATTGCAATAACGAATTTCCTATATGTCGTAATCAAAAACGAATTTCTGCCAAAATGTTTTTGTGGTGTGGAAAAAAAAATTTGCAAGAATACAATAAAATAAAAGATGATGTTATCATTGGATTGTCCTGGACATATACAACTTATTGCCACTAGCATGATGGTTCAGTTTTGTATTGGACTTTTTTTTATAAGAATTGCTGATTTTTTAATGCACATCTTAGGGGTGGGCAAAACCGAATCAGTAATCCCGTTAAATAACAAATATCCCATTTTCACTTTTACAACTTGTCTTCTTTTCCTTCAATTCACCATCAATGTCTGAGTGCAACAATTTTCATATTTTAACGACAAAATACAATCGGCGACCATTTCAATATGTTTGTCCAACGATTGCACCAGTTACAAAGCATTGCAATATATACATTCTTTATTGCACGCCTCACATACATTTAAATACATTTAAGTTAAAACTATAAAGATTTTCCAGACATTGTAGTCTGTAGCTCTCGGAAAGACCTCGATACAACGCCCACATTATTACTTAAGTTCATTTGTTCTCCTTATGAAAACAGCAAGAACGATATTACTTCATTTGCAGTACATCAGTAGCCGTTAGTATTTTTTTCTATTTCCAAGTACAATTACCATCAATTTTCCAAACCTTTGAAATTCCTATTACTTTTCAAAATGTTTCATTTCATGATTGAACGATATTACGTATGGATATATGTATAATGCATAGAATGACCCATACTGGACAAAATATAGTTTTGAAATAAATATCCTATCATAAATCGTATTAAATAAAGAGAACTTGTTAGAGTTTTTTTCATATAATTTTCAATGGACACAGAGTGTTTTCACAATATTTTTTAAGGTTTTGTATGTTGTCGGATTTGTATTTGTGATAACAACTGTATATTCTTCACTTTCTGTTGTCGGTGTCGTCAATTTTTCTTCAAATGTCACTAGCATTCAAGAGCCAACAATACACCAGAATTCTGCAAGCATTTCGGTGAGTGAGACTTTAATGAAAGGTAGCTTCTCGAGTAATACTCTTTCCCAGTATAATATCGCTCTTTATCATATTTTCAATAAGGGGAAGTGTAGTTTAGAATTGCACTCAACTTCCTGCTTTTGCTTTTATGTTAATAATAGAGTTTGCTTGTTACTTGACTCCTTGTATATTACATTCCTTTTCATTCATAATTCGAAATATAAAAAAGACTTGTACCGCAAAAAAATGCAATGAAATCGACGTTTTCTTACGAAAATTTTACTCAGAGATGTTTAAATTAAACTATAAAATCAACAGTCGTACCCAATCGTGAAAAATATTTTGTCGAGCATGAGCCACAGATGGACCGCACCTGCACGGTGCTATCCATCAATGACTCTTGCTCATCAAAACTTGACTGTGTATGGTTTTTCTGACTAGGACATTAGGCATATGATTCACCAAAAGGGCGGTACTGATGTTTGCAAAAATATCAGTTTCCTCCAATAAACAGTCATTTACTCAATTTTCCATAGCCAATGATGCTAAATAAAAATATGATGAACTTTTATTTGAGTTTTGTGGCAAGGTTTCTAACTTATAAAGTATTTTAACAACCTGTCTATATAGATGTGCGTCGATCGTGATTTTTGTCAAGCTGTAGTGAATGAATGATTTCATTACTGAAAACCAATACACAAAGCACATATGGTTCTAGTCAACTAATCAATAAAATAAATTCGAACAGAATCATTCTTCATTATTTTATATTTGATTTTACAGATATATCTTATAATTTTTGTAAGCCTTTGTTTCATCTTGATGTCAATAACGCTTTTATCTTATATCTATGTAATTATAAATCTTGTGAAGAAACTAAAAAGAAAATTAAGGTGAATATAAAATGTTATTACTCTTATATTTTTTAACTTAAGTAATTATCATTTAAATCCTATTGTAGGATTAAATCCATAATGTATTAAATATACAGTAAATTTACATATCCTTTGCTGTAATTGCATAATTTCAAAATTGAAAATCGCCCTTTTGATGTGATTTGTTCCAAGTACATGGGCTGTTGATTAACTTGACGGTGAGTTCCATCATATGAAGTCATATTTGTCCAGATTGAATAAATATAAAAATTTTATTTATTTTTTTTATAGCCACTTCTTTGAGTGGGTCACCCTGTACAAGGCCCTGTAACACCGGCCACTTATAGGCGGACAGGGTTACAATTACTGGAAAGATATGATCTTTTCCTGTTCTTTTAATACCAACACACAATATTTTTACTGTGGGAGAGTAACAATTGACGGCATTTTGTTACAACGTTGAATACAGGCGTATAGGGCTGAGCATGGAATTCGAATCTGATTCGAATAACTTTTTCGAATCGGATCAAATCACTAAATACATGCACATAACAAATTTCCTATTTTAAGCATTAAAACTTGTCTTCATTGTGAAAAATCGGGAAATTTATAGTTTATAGTGTATATTTTCAATTCACACTACATACTGAGCGCAACAATTTTCATAGTTTAACGACAAAATATAATCGTTTTTGGTCAAATTTGACCGAGATCGACTATATTTTGCCTTCAAATATGTAAATTCTAGCTCATTCAGCAAGATTTGTTCTTGTGAACGTTTCATAATTGATTCGCATAAATTGCGCTTCGAATCGATTCGAACCAGCGAACGAACGCACATAACATGGTTCTTTGTACAGTCTTAGAATTATCGTAATATATGTCCCTCAACCCTTTTTATAGTCTATTAAAAATACACGGTACAATAGGCTTTTATTTTTATGTCGTGGGAGAGGACTGGTTTTTGCCTAACCGTTTACGGATTTTTCTTGTGCACGGACATGGTCGGAAGCCGTGACCATCGATTACGTGGACCGCCGTACACAGGCGAGGTGTCCAGCAATCCTCTCACACAATCATCCCGCACAAGATTAGTTAAAGATTAGTTAAGATTAGTTAAGCCAATAGTTTAGTGGTGCGTAGCTCTAAGCGTACTCATAGCGTCTTTACCGACTAAGCTAATCGGGCCATTCGTTATAATGGCGAATACGACACGGAAAGACGAAAAATTTGAACAAAATCAATTGTATTATGTCATTTAAATATGACACTTTTTGCTCTCAGACGGATTGGGAATTATTGAAAATACATTGCATAACAGTCTGTTTATGCTATTATTAGTATTTCGTATTTATAAATATCTTGATTTCCTTTATGGAGACAATTTGTAATAGTAGAAAGCGAATACTTATTATACGGAATTAATGATTCGACCCAATTCAAACAAGTTTTTCGAATCCGATCAAAATATCAAATTATCACATTTTGACCAGTCCTGTTTGTATTTGTATCGATATCGGAAAATTTTCATCGCCGATACTGGGCACTTTTTGTTTTTATGTTTTTGAGCTTGTGGATATAAATCGCATGGAAGTTGCTATCACAGCTTCCGCACGATCTATATTACATAAGCTTTTGAACGACCGTATATGTTTACATCCAGTATCGGGCAATATATTTGAACCAAGTTTATTTGCCTGTATGATTGTTTGCAAGCTAATTATTGCAATAAAGGGGACCAAATATCCGCTGGTGCAAGCTGTCGTCGCCCTGGGCGCGAAACATGCTGACATCGCGGGCTGAAGAACTCGGGTTAAAGCCCCGGCTATTCCGGCTCGCTTATCCATGCCCACCACTCAACCTAGGGTGAGGGTGTAATAAATTAGGTAGGCTGAACCGAACAGGAAAAGATCATATTTTTCCAGTAATTGTAACCCTGTTCGTCTTTCAGTGGCCTTGGACAGTGTGATCCACTCTAAGAAGTAGCTATAAATAAAAATAAAATAAATAAAACATTCAAAGCAGGCCGTTTCGATATCGAAATATAAATTAAGAAAATGGTATCGGTACTTGTATCGATTGTCGAAATTTTTTCTTCGAATTCTAGCATGGTCTCAAATTATCGAGATAAAGGTTGGAGGATGATGGAAGTCCACAGGCTTGTACATGCTGTTCTTGTTATTATTTCTTGTTATCTTTGTTGGACTCCGTATATGGTGAGAATTTCTAAATAAGTTTTTGACCTCAGTCTAAACAAATAGAAACAAAGTTTTGAATTTGATTAAAAATATTTTTATGATATAAAATACAACATTGAAGAAAGATAAAGTATTTATTACTAACATTCAACCAAGATTGAATAAATAAAAACGAATTATCAAAATGTATGAACTTGTTTGCTTTAGTAGTAAAGCATCATTTTTCTTATAATACAGTCTATTTTTGATATGAGAGTTTTTTGGTGGATCGGTTTTACCGAATCAGATTCTAAATTATTTGGTTCTACCCAGACTTATTGATGACCATTATTTAGAAATGCTCTCTAGGGTGTATTTTATATAATCACCTCCTAGTCGAAACCGTCCTCAGCAGTCTACACATGTTTAACTACCCTACTCTGCGCATGTAGTTTCTAGCTATGACTTATTATCATGTGTTTTTACTTTCTTTTCCTAGGTAAATATTATATCAAATCAAATTAACGAACCTGACAGAAAACAACACAATATTCTGGTTAGAAATATAGCAGCTGTTAATCTCATCGTGAATCCGTGGGTAAACAATTGAAGAAATAAAATATAATTTGCTTCTACATTAATTTCTAGTAGGAAATTCTGGCAAGGGTCGTTCGTTCAAATCTTAATGTTTCACAAAGTATAAACTGCGTGGCAGAATTGCCGTTAAATTCATTTTTCTTTTTTCATGAAATTAACTCTAAGCAAGGCCGGAAGCTCCAAAAGCGAACCAACCAACACCCATTCAATAGCCAAGAGCTACCAAAACCAAAATATATACTATCAGTGACTGCACTCTGAACGGAAATGAACCGTCATTTTGTAGTGTAGTGATTGGTATCTGCCCTGGGCGATGGTAAAACCATCTTCCACTTCTTTGCTTCTTTTAGTCACCTCTTACGACACGCAGGAAATACCTTAAGACTAACCATATATTCCCATTTCTGAAAGTTGTCTCGTTGATGACTATGATGGTTATCGTTAAGGATTGCGACTTAGTCGGCGAGTTCAATTAACATTTCATAATTGGGCGAAAATTTCGTTTTTTTTAGTCGCAGTTCAATCTCACTGGGTAATATCGCGAAAAAAGCAACCCATTAAAAAACCTTGGCGGCACGATTCATCAATGACCCACGCTTAACATAACATGTTAGCTCAATCTTTTTCTGACTTGGGAATTCTACTGCTTTTTTGTTAGAGTTACATCCAAAATATTTCGAGTTATTTAAAATGAAGTTTTTGTTTACAATATTTAGCCTTTTTAAGCCAGCCATCTACAACATCAACAAGTCACGAGCTCCATGAAAATATACTTTGTATAATTTATGTGAGACTGTTCCTCATATAGATGTTGTTGCTTTTATCGGTATATAATGTACACACTGATGAACTGCGTTTTTACATTCCCCACAATTTGTCACGAAGAACTTTTCTTTCAGGTGTGTGTGTTGTCATTCGGCATTTACCAAAAATCGTTTCATTCAAATTTCTAAACCTTGAAGAAATATATTAACAACTAAGGCTGCGCACGATTTACGATTGATTCGAATAATTTGTGCTTTGAATCGATCGCAATACCCGGAACAAATTTCCCCATCCCTACTAGCAACCACGTAGAAAGTAAAGATCGGAAAACCCCCCCTTTCAATATTAGAGCGATATCAAAGAGTGCAGAGTTATCTAATTTCACACTGCATTTTTTAACATCATTTGTCTTTTTAGCTTTATTGGCTGTTACGCGAAAGCAACTTAATTCGACTTGCCGATTTCATCAAGAAAACCAGACATTCCTCCAACGACATTCCTGCAACAAATTGTAAGTAAAGCCTACGTTAATTGGATTTATTTCATTAAATATGAGGCCGGAAATAGCGCCTTAAAAATAACCAATTACTGGCAACTTAAGGCAGCAATACACGTAATGTTACCTCACCGATACATTGCGTTCTGTTTTGGCTAACAAAGCAAAAATGGTAATATACGTTTGCATTGCTTTACGTTAATTGTATTAACATGCCTACAAAGCGGAACTGGACGGAACGAAACGAGCACACCCCGTTAACTTGCATTACAAACAGCTCGTTTGCGCTGGAAAACGTAAACAAACGTATGTGCAACGTTGCGGTAGCGTAAAATAAAACAAACCTAGAAAAAACGCAACCTACGAAAGCGTGCATTGCGACCTTAATAGTAGCGCACCGTCTACTACGAAATGTACTTACGAGAAAACATCACATACACAACTGAGCAACTGTACCAACTATTTCTGGTCAAAACCGAATACTGAGTAATTCCAATATGATTTGGATGATTTTTTGGAATCGGATCGAATGGGATACTTCTCCTCCTGTTTGAAATACACCGTGACAAATTTGCAGTAAATTTACTGTGTTTGGCGGTTCAGTTCTTTTGGGATGTTGTTCGTTTTGAGTACAGTTGCTGGTTCTACATCATCTAGTAGGCCTTTGCTATTAATTTGCAATTAGTTTTTCCTTTTAGGCACAGCCACCGGCCTTGCTCAAAGTGGATTTGGACAAAAAAAAAACTGTTTGTATTCTTATCCTTCTTTCCAGGATGCTATTCAGTTATGTCAACTTCAATTAAAGAAAGCAAAAGTAGTATAAAGAGTATGGTCAGGGAAAAATTTGACCAGTACCTAACTGCACAATTGCAATAGAAGAAGCATCAGCGCAAAAACCGAGGACTGTGATTATTCATACGTGTGAATATGTTTGCCAGATATCACACGTTCCTTGTACATAAATCATATTGAATAAAATACAATACCTCGAACGCGTAAAAAAAAATATCAATTTTTTTGTCTACATTTTTATCGAGCTATTATTTATCAGACTTCAAGGTAGGTTTTGTTACGTATAGATGAATTGAACCTACAAGGCGTGATACATCAGAGGCTGACCTTTGACATAAAAATTTTTTTCCGGTCACGAATTGCTTATCCAAGTAGCTTCACTAAATTACATTTTTTATACACTCTTAAGCATGTAAATCTTTATGTATCGAGTTTGTGCAACTAATCGATTGCACCTATGAGGCGCGGTGCATTTGTGCCCTGTGCTCGTACAAATATATTCTTTAAATGGTATTGTAGTAAAACTATAACTGGGTCGCTTATAGATGGAAGATTCCATATTACGTAGGTATTTGAAGTGGTAGTTGATTTCAACATCGCCCGTGGCAGATGCCACTCACAGCGCTTTGCCTCATACGATTCCATTTGGGTTGTTTTCCGTTCAGAGGGCAGTTGGCGGTACTACATCTTTTAGGAGCTCTTTGCTAATAAGTGGTCAATCATTGGTTCCTTTCAAGCACCGATTCTGGCCTTATCAGAGTGAATTTCAATAAAAAAATAATAATAATAGTAGATAAAAACATACAATATCATTGGATATTAGTTTTAAACAACAATTTGCATGGGTGGTGTGCTACTATAACAATAATATTAATAATAACAATAATAAAAACAGAAACTTGCTATTCAATATCCGGTATTGAAAACAATATCAAGAATTTAAATCATTATAATCAGAGTATGACTTCCGTGTAGCAGAGCGTAGGTTTAATGTTCCAGTAAGTAAATTGGACACATGGTATTTACTAAAATTTGCTCAATTTGAATGCTGGCTCTTTAACCTAATACAATTCGCTTTATGCAAGGCCGGACATAACGCCCAAAAGTAACCAACCAACAGTCGATTATATTACAAAAAACCCATCTAAATGCAGTATCAGCAACCGTACTATTACTGCAGAACTTCCCAAAAGAACTCAGTCGTTTTTGTGAATTGCATGAGTCGCATCTCCTCCACGGGCATGAAAGAGAAACATCTACCACTCCTTATAGTCGATTCTTACGATACACAGGAAATACGTTAGGAAAATCTTGAGCGGGAAAATCCGTTCTGAATCGCGAAAGACATTTATCCACTATTATTTAAAACTATTGTACTATATTAAGGCGGAGGTCTATTTAGCTCATTTGTTAAAGCCCGTTAGTTCTAGAAAATCTACAATATTTGACAACAATACAACTCTTTCTCATTCGACATGTCCGGAAAGGTGAAAGAACATTTGGCCAAAGATTTGGGAAGAGGCACCGTCCTCTTCGAATATTTTTTATTGAGAATATTTTATTGAGATTTTATTGAGAATATTTTAACATAAGAGAAAATTTCTTTTATTTCTTGAAGTTCTTAATAAATTGCAAAAATTTTGAACAACACATGAAATGGAATATTTGTTCAACCCAATGAAAAATATTCTTTTTGTTAAGCCTTAAAGTCACTGCCGGATCGGAACTTTATCGGGTTTCAGAGATCAATTGCATTCTAAGGTCCAAGGTATCACTGGTTTTCCGCAAACGCAAAACCAAAAGAATCTTTTGGAGGTTTACATCCAACACTGCTCGTTACGGATCTTCAAAGCGGTTATGTTTGTGTTACCCGCAAAGTGTCTTGTTGGAGGGCACATTCGGTGGTGAAACAGCCCAGTCGACCGAGTGATCGGGCTGGCCTAGGAAAATTTCGATCCCAGTCGTGCTGCGACTTGTCGCTAGTCAAAGCACGTCATCACTAACCGGCGCTATTGAGTCGTGCAAAATGTTCTTCGACGTCCTGAGACTATATCAAGTTACCTCTGCGTTCCTTGAAGCAATATAAATTTCAGCTTACCGATACGGTCGGTCATGCTCGCTTGTTGTGTCGTCGAGCTTGTTGTACACTGTAAAATTTGAGGCAGGTACTGATTACTTCCCCCACAGGCTACTAAAGAGGTAATATAAGTGAAGAGATTCAGTTAAGTTCAGCTTTATGATATCTATAATCAGACAGCCAACTTCATAAGTTCGGTATATTTGCCATAAAAATATAATTACGTTAACTAAAACTGGGAAATATGTTGTGATAATGTTTAATCATGGATGAGCGTAAATCGAATTTCGTTATCAAAAAGCTTTGTAAATTTTTGAACGACCGTGTGTTTTTTGGAATTCCAGTGGGCACTTTTCTATCACATACAGATTCAAACAAAAGATGGTATACTAGTCACAATAACTTTAAGTTAAAGTCGATCACGACAAAAATAACTTCGGAAAAGAGAAATATTGTTCAATCATATTTTTGAGTATGAGCCACTTATGGGTCTCGCTGACTAGGCGCGGTCCATCTGTGGATCGTTCATGAAGAAAAAAAATGTTTGTTTGAGATTGTGTCAGAACATGTTTTGTTGTGTCACAGACTAGACACAGTCCTACTGTGGTCCACGCTTAAAATTCCTGACTGTGTTAGGCTATTTCATTTGCACCTTCGCCATGTAGACCATCGATTGACAGGATGTTATTTAACAGAAAAGTATTAATGATTTAACACGTTTGCGAAATATGGAAGAAATTTCAGAGTTATTCGTGAATAGACTAAAATTAATAATCTGATGTAATTATTTAGGCATATATGAAAATTGGCGGTGTGATCAGAATATCCTGCACTCCAATCCTTGTTTTCGCATTTAAATTTCATAGGAAAAATGTTTTATACTCTCTACACTGTGACAAAATTTTAGCAAATTCACTGTTCGTTTGAATTAATTGTGTATATTTACAAATTGTCCGGAAAGTCGATTTTAGGGTTTTATTTCAACGTTTCCAAGCAAAAGTACAGTCAAAGAGTGATTTAACGGCATTTTTGTTACAGTTCATATTAGCAATATTGGTGCACGATAAGAATATTTTATGTCTGTCGCTGCTGAGACAAATGCAGAATGAAGTCAAATTAATAAATGCCAGATTATAGATTTGGTAAAATAGTTCATGGAGGTCTCCGCGTCTCTTATGCAGTCTAGGATCTGTAGACAGGTCAACGTGTAAAGCACGACGTACGCTTCCTTGAGAAACGTGCAAGGTGAAGAGTATCGCCACGCCAGGCAATTAAGCAAATGCTTGCTTTGTTTCGATTCCGAACCCAATCTGAAGTCTTATTTTGTCAAGCATACGCCATTGATGGACTGTGTCTCGTTGACGCTTAACAAGAGATGCTTTGGGAATTTTTTTTTCGATTAAGAATTATAATTGTTATTTTGACAAGCACAGGCCACAGATGAACGGTGCGATTTATCTGTGATCCACATTCAACAAAGCAAAAGGAGTAAGGAGATTTGCTACCGGTTTGGGATATCGATATTATATTGTACATGAATGGCTCGTTGCTTAATGCAGGACATGCATAATGAGCAAGACATATTGAAAAAAATTTTTCCCTAATTTGCACAATTGAATATTGTTTTTAGCAAACGTGACCTATCCGCAACAGGTAACCAGGGGCCTAACCGTCTTTGAAATAAGTTTGGTCAAAAACATTTGAAGTTGGCAGTTGAGCACATATTGAAAGTTTGGTATAATAACGAAGTAAACTTTGCATTATTGAGTTTATTAGATTTTCGGCGTTTAGCATGCAAACTATCGACGTAGTCTCTTATTGTTGAGATGACGACGTCAACGTCTATTTTTAGATATTTGAATTTTTTGAAAAATATACCTCAAATATTTGCAACAAAATCCCAAGCTCGATATTGGGTTGGGGTACCCGTTGCTTGCTGCGTCGTGACGCATTTAAAATAATTGAACGTCGTTACGTAAGCATGTGCGTGAAACAGACGTTACCTCAATGTTTTGGGCTGGCCTTCCATCGAAAGCAAGAATTTAAAAGTGATAAAGACGTCATTTCGCTATTGTAATATTCTTATAAATAGGACGGAGAAAAGAGTGAGACTTTTGATTTTCTCCCGCGGGAGTGGATTTGAGAGGTTTTGTAGAAAAGTCAGCAATACGTTAGCCAGACCGCTGCGCGGTCTGACGGTGATCCAAACTTTTGTGAAATTTTTAGTGTTTGAGTCAAAGCTAGCAAGAAGCGTTGCATACAATGTTTGTTGATACTTGGCCAGTCTTCGGATGTTTATTGGTATACTTTTTGTCTGGGTTAGCTGCAAATGCATGAAAATTTACATTGGACTTTTCCGTCATAATGCGACAACTCGTATAACTTAAACTTACTATCAAACCCATGTTATTCCATATGTATGTTTTATGCAGTATTTTTAATTAAACTTTTATCCATTTGCACCATATATGTTAAATATAAATTCAGAAGATATCGAATAGATGTACAGAGTAACACTGCATAATGGACTATAACGTCACAGAAATGATATACCAGGAAAACACGAACGATTCTGATACTGGAGCGATCGTTCCCAAGACTTTTTCGGAGGTAATTAATCAAAAAAAAATGATTTCAAATGTGTGAAGGTTTACTTAATTTACAAAAAGATTCTGGATTCTTGGACGAAAAACTTCTATGATTCTACGATTTTCGTCCGGCAAGTTGATTCAAGAATTTGAAAGATGATGCTTTCTTTAGAAATCAGTTGTGCCTTAGCCTGACGTATTTGATCCAGTTATTAATTCAATTTTGTCATGCATAAGCCACAGACGGACCGCGCCTCCGCGGCGCGATCCATCAGTGACTCATACTTAACAAAAAGTTCCTTTGGCAAAATTTTTCCATACGTGATGCAACGTAAATAAAAAATCATTTTTATAGAATATTATCTGAAAAATGTTTAAGGGAACGCTGGTGGATCACGCTGATGGGTTTACTTATTTTTGATTTTTTTAATGTTCCCTTCTCACTTCGAACATTCAATAAATGCAGTGCCTATGTGGCGTTTGAGCCATAATATCAAATGCTGTTTACCGGTTTTCAAAATTCAATGTAATTAACAGTAATTTGTCCCAATTTTAACTATTCGCAAATAATGATTTATCTTCTTTGTCTATTGTGAAGCGAAATCATGATTTAAAAAATTGGCAAGTCAGATAAAGCCAACAAAGGCGCGGTTCTTTTGTCCGGAATTTCGATGGTTTAATGCTTGGTCTATTCACCATCCATCGCGTTCTTCAGCAAGGAACTTCACGTGTATCTGAACCACACAATAACTATACGGCTCTAAAGTCCGTCCTAAAGTCCGTGTAAAGCGTTTGTAATGCGTATAGCCTCGATGTGTTCCTCGGACATGACATAGAAAGTAGTTCGGAAACCCAAAACAAAATGAAACAACTATAGTTTGCTTATGCTTTTATTTTTATTGCAAATCAAATACATTTATAATATTCGAACAAGATAAATCAATTTAAATCAGAATTTTAGTGTACCCAATTATACAAAAAAGAATTTCATCTCCTCACATAATTCCAGGATTTGGATGGAAAACGAATATTCAATCTTGATTTTTTATCTTCAACTTCATTTTTTGTGTCTTTGAGTCGCGACCGGCAAAAATTTCTGCTTTGTCACATTGTTCATTATCAAATTTCTATTATTTATTCGAAAACAATTCAAAAATGTTTTGCTGCTCCAAAGGAATGCCTCAGGGGATATTTTCTTCCGTCTAGGAATAAACAAATCTTTTATGAGTTGATATCCAATACCATCCAGGAGTGACTCCTGAAGTACAAATATTTAATTAACAACATGTCTCACGGGTAAATTTGGCTTGCAAAACACCGCAACCAATATGTTGCTTGCCGCAAACTTTTTCAAGTATGAGTCATCGAAGGACCGCGCCTCGGCGGCGCGATCCGTCAGTGACTCATACATGAAAGAAGCTTGTTCCAGCAACATATTGGCAATGAGAAAGGCTTGGTTTCAATATGAACGACATTTGTCAAGTAGTTTTGATTGATGGTGATTGTACACTGATATGATTGATACTGATACGCTGTTGTACCAGCTTTCAATAAAAATAATGACAGTGACAAATATGTCCGTGCGAACGAAATACATAGTGATGTTATGAACAACATGATTTTTGTTCTAATTTCATCGACAGGGATTATATTTTGAATCGCCCACTCCGAAATGTTTACAAACATGTTCTAGGACTTGTGGCGAAATTTCCATAAAACGAATTTCGAATACAATTGGATTTAAATGAAATCGAACATCAAGAAGTAAAACTCGTTATAAGCAAGGCTAGAAGCAGCCCTCAAAAAAAAACCAACTAATACGTCTAACAGCACATCTTGCTTGCTTTATTATTTATCTTTCAGCCGAAGCATGTTTTTGACAAACAATAAAGAACGGGACAAATTAATCGAGACAACAATTTTTGCCTGTGTACGTGACAAAAAAGTGTTCACAAAATCGTGACAGAGATAGAATGTTCATCTCCAACGCGAGTAGAAGACGTCAACGAGTTTTGATTTATCGCGATTGTACATTCATACGATTGATACTGCTACGCTATTGTACAATCTTTCATTAAAAAATACTGACGGTGCCAAATATATTGTTAATTTATGGCCAGCAAAGATTTTCGCCTGAATTATACCCTTCATAATTATAAAACGCAAACCTTAAAATTTCGTACAATTCTTATAGGACTTGTGACGAAATTCCAAAAAAAAGGGATTTTGAACACGAATGACTTTTGATAAAATCGTGTATCGAGAAGTATAACTACAATGGCTTATAAAACATCAAAAATATGCCAAAGCAGGTTTTTATTGAAATCA
This sequence comes from Styela plicata, assembly GCA_963675895.2. Lineage (NCBI taxonomy): Eukaryota > Metazoa > Chordata > Ascidiacea > Stolidobranchia > Styelidae > Styela > Styela plicata. Next base: position 10,979,265 of record OZ023143.1, on the reverse strand, counting down.
ACTCAAAAACAGAAGCTAACTACAACATAACTACCGCTTTCCGTCCGTGAGTGAACGTTGGCTTAGGTCCTTGATTAGGATAGTTAACTCATATGAGGGTCTGTAAAAAATCCATATCGACGGCGTCTATTATCCATATCAGAACATGCAGACCACAAAATCACCTTTTCTTGAATTCTTTTTGCAGTGACCAGAAAATGCGGTTTCGTTGTTTTATATTATAAATTTTTTATGTTATCGAACGAAATATGATTTTTTCTGTCAAGTTTGAGCTAGAAATGGATCGCGTTGTCAAGGCTCGTTCTATCTGTGGCTCATTCTTGGCATAATGAATCTCATATCTGGGGGTTGCAACTTTTATCAAAATCTAAACCAAAGCATGCTTTTTATGAATTTGCGAAACCCTGGCAAACTATATGAGAATCGACTAAAATCGGATTCCGAATGATAATATATACATTAAGAGACAACGTTTTTTGACGAGTCACAAAATTTTTCAAAAAATTTTAATATTTGTGAACGAATTGAAAAACCAAATTTCAAACATGTCTCATGTAGGTTATGTAGTGCAATCAAGTGTATTTCTAATTTGCTTTCGTTGCTTAAGGTATAGTGATACTCTTGCTACCTATATCCTTACCTTACTGCATACGTATATGCAAACACAACAGAGACCACAGAGGAAAGATATGTAGCTAGTATACGCCCCAGGCCAATGGAAAAAACAAATACATACTTGCAGGGATGGGGATTCCTTAGTACTCATTCGTACATTTCATGGGACTCTTCGCAGACTAGTGGTTTAAGCAGACTTTTTAAATATGATATGCGTCTCTTGAAACCTTTCTCTGTTTGAATTTTGATTAAAAGTCAAAAAACGTGGAAACTTATATTAATCAGTCACAAACAATATCTTATAATTTTAAATTAAAACGGAATTGCTCGAAAAATTACCCCGTTATTTGGCATTTTCTCAAAATATGACCATCACACTAACCGCATTTTCATACGTCAGAAAAAGCATTTTTTAATTTCAAGATTTAATTACCTTTTTCTAATAAAAATCGAATCATCAAGTCAATCGATGTTCCCTGTCTTTGTCATACCAATTATTAAGTAACTATGCGTAGTTAGAATGTTTCAGTCAATCCTTTTAGCTCAAGTACGGATCACTGATGGAACCCATCTGTGGTTCATGCTCGATAACAGGAAATTATATTTTGAAAAAATTAGAAAATGAGCTCGTTTGAGTTTTACAAAACTTCGTTTTTTTTTCTAGATTACGATCAATAATATATCGACTTATTGACCTTCTCGTTGTCGCCAAGTTTGAACTTACATATTCTGCCTAATCTTGAGGTAGTCTTTAATTGCCGATAAGCGACTGACCGCAAAATCTCACCGACAATTTAATTGATATGAATGCTTACTATACACACAACGCCGGGAAATTTCACTCAGAATTAAAATATTTAAATTGATTGATTTCAATGCTGTATGATGCAAAAATCATGATGTCTGCCAAAAGTTTAATATATGCAATCGGACAAAAATCCTGATTTTGCCGGTCATGTTGCACAGACGAAATATTCGCGTTGAAGTTGGCTAACCTCACATGTGGAAATTACATAATTTTTCATTGAGAATTATTTTTGCTGTTAACGATACCATCGTTATTGAAAATGGACGCTACTTGCGGATACCGAACTCTACTCCTACCCATACGAAAAAATTGTTCTTCTAAATAAAAATAATTAAATATTGCGACGTACTCAGTTAGCAATTTAATTTTGTCAAGCATGAGCCATTCGAGGACCACACCTCGGCGGTGCTTTCCATCTATGACCCATGCTTATCAAATGATATTTTAACAATATTTATTTGACCTCGGAATCATGATAGTTTATCTTACTGAACCGCAATCCCTTGCGCGTGAAATATTCGTTTTATCATGCTGGCATTTTATCCCATTACACGATACACGCTCTGCGGTTACTTTTGTAATATTAACATTTGGTAATATTATTAATTAGCATTTAAACACTTATTTTACAACAGGGCACACCAGCAATACCATGTATCACGCTCGTCCTGGGAGTGATCGGAAATTCGTTAGCAATTGGCTCACTTGTAAAGTACAAATACAAGAAAATACGACCGCAAAGCAGCATACATCTTCCCTCTTCAAGAACGCCTTCGCCAAGTCTACGAAAGAACTGCAGTACGGGTAACATACCTATGAGAGATGGTCGACGGACATGGTCTATTGGAAGCAAAATTGGTAAGGATTTTGTCTCAGAATGTTTTGTCGTCGAGGACTAATAATTTGTCTTTGGCCGGGTTCGGTGGTCGCGTATTCGACTTTTAATCATAGTATTATCCAGCTGCATAGACATATCAATATAGTCTGCCCAATCAGAAATTTTATTTCGTCAAGCATGTGCCACTGATGGCCCGCGCTTTGGCAGCGCGATCCATCAGTGACTCACTTAAAATTTGTTTCCTCAAAATATTTCTTAATGACAAGGGCTATGCAAAATATTCTGTTCCAATCATTAATCGAATCAAAGTTTGACCAAAAATTCCATTCGATGTCCGTAACATTCCGAAATCATAAAAATAATAAAATATAAAAAATAAATATCATATATGGATATAAATATCTTTACAGAAATTATTTTGCCAGAACATCATTTATAGAGTATGTATGTATCACTGATGGATCGTGTGATCGTGAGACTTATACAAGCGACCAAGGCGACGCATATTGTGCACATAGCGTCCAGAGTGTAGTAGACTAGTCTAGACAATTTTAGATAAAAGTACTAAGATTGCCTTGTATAATTGGTTTACTGGGTTTATTTTCGGAATACTTCTACCTAGTTTGACAAATATATGATTTAACTATTTTAACTTTCACCAATTTTGCTATTTCAAATTTTATCTCGTAAATTTACTAGTTAAAATAGGTAAACGTACCTATTTTTCAACTAAGCATAATATAAAATCGAGTACAATTACTATAGATCATGCGTTGTCGAAAGGAAATTATTGTCTTTGAAACGACCTCTTAAGTATCGTAATATATATAATTCCTGGTTATATATATCATTAAAGTATTTTAGATTGTAGTCGCTTCTTGAAATGAGATCAGATCTGTTAGAGAAAATAACAATTTTCGATAAAAAGGCTCTTTTTGAATTTTGACGAATTGCGGTAAATGGGTTAGTTGAGCAGAATCCAGTCATTTTCCATTGGACGCTCTCAACTCTTGTCTTAAGTAATGTCAAGACTGGGAGAAAATTTAGGAAATAGACAATAATTCAAATACATCTCTGCTAAAAGATGATAACGTCTCATTTCGACTATCTGATGGCAAACAAATTACAAAAAAGATTCAAGAATCACCAATGCTGCAATGAAATAGCAGTGTTGGTGGTTTTAAAGCTTTTTGGTCACCCGAGGAAAATGAGTTGATTGTTTCACACGTCTGACAAAAAACAAGATTCAGAAAATGTAAGTATTTCTATCAAGCAATTTAATTCAGGATTCTATTCTTCTGTCATCAGGGCAATTGAATACGTAAGCTTTTAATTTAATTGTAAAAGCACTCTTGTTACCTAAGGGCGTTTGAGGCGTACCATGGGTCAGAGGTAGATCTGGTCGAAAGGGCTGGTTTGAATCAACACGCATCTAAGGTCACATTTTTCAATAGTTAACAATTGTGGACTCAAACAGACAGAATGTCAGTCATTTTGCTTCGCGAAGAAAATGGCCTACATCAGAAGAAGATTACCATAACGATATTAATATATCATGATAAATCATTTATTACAAAATTTAACATCTTTTGTTGAGTGACTTGTAATTATAAATAATAAGTCACGGAAAGAATTAGTCGTGTTGAGGTCCTTAACACTTTTATTTCCGAAGTAAATGTCGCCAAAGTTTTAAAAGCCCGTAGGAAAACAAAGCACGGTCACTCTAATAAAGCTGATGATGACTGAAGACAAAATTTTCCTCAATAAGTGTCTTTAAAGCAACGCGTCGACTCAAAATGTTAACATGTGCGATGGCTGGCTAAAATGCCTCAGAAGCAACAGATCCAAACTTTTCCGGCTTTAGGTTGTTGAATGCCATGTTCTATATCATATTCCAATCAGAAATTTTTCTGTCAGTCATGAGACACAGATGGCCCGAATCTTGTCGGCGCAATCCATCAATGAATCAAGCTTAACAAAAATATTTGATGCACAAAATATTTCTATATAACTTCACTTCCCTTATTTTTCACTTTCATTCGTGCACCCTGTCGTCTAACAACGTGATGCTAGATTAATTTATCGTCTGCGTGTAACGTGGTGTGATATCCGAATTCCTCCATATTAAAGTAAACCCATGAGAATATTAGAGTTACAGTTAGACTGTGATGGAGTAAGATTTATTTGAAACATGTCAGTCAATTAATTAGATTTGTATTTACAAATCGTTATGATAGGCAGAGATGGGTACAAAATTTAATTCAATTTTACGATAATCGAAATTTCCCATAAGGGTTAGAGATACAAGTCCGTGGGACAGAAAAATCATGATTTTATGTCAAAGTTTACGTTTCTAAATTGGGCATAAATGATGGTTTTTCTGAAAAGTTATTGAATATTTTTACCGTAGGGCTGTCCTAAATATTTTATTTGAAGATCAAAAAGTATATATTTTGGTGAAAAAATGCAATTTTGATGAATTTAATTTTTCGAATCGAATCGAATAATTTTCCCGAATCGAATCCAATATTCGAATCGCAGGTCATATAATAAATAAGCTAAGACATCTTATTATTTATAATCTACGTGAAAATTCACACTTATTTATGAAAAAAAATTAAAATTTTTATCATTTTGTCGATTTTATATTGCTGCAGAAATAAAATCCAATATTTTATGATTCGAATATTCTGAATCGCATCGAATATTTTTGACAGCCCTATTCATGATGTATTCGATTTTGGCCACCCCGAAATTTGCACTGTTCTTCACTACAGCGGGCCAGTTTTGTATCAAGCTGGACAATTCGAATCGGTGATTCGAAGCACAATTTATTCGAATCAATCGTGAATCGTTCACAGGATCAAAAACTTGCAAAATGAACTAGAATTTTCATTTTCAACGACAAAATACAATTGATTTTGGTCAAGTTTGACCAAAATAGATTATATTTTGTCGTTAAAATATGAAAATTGTTGTTCTAAAACATGAGGTGTCAATTGAAAATACGCTATAAACTATAAATTTCTTGATTTATGATTCTATTTGGAAAAAATATTCCCAACAGTCTTAAGATTCTACTTTACTTCACAAAACTAAAAAAAACGCATTTATAGTTCCAACCGACTGTGGACAACCAAGCAACTTTGTATCGATTTTACTACATGGGCACAGAATAATTACTACCACATAAAAAAACATGAATAGCCATTGAACGGCCAAAAAAATGGAGAAAAGTTGGCTTCCAAGGTCTGACAGCAACAGAACTGTAAATAATAGATGCATTAAAAATTCAATCCACTTTGATTCAAAATTCTAAAACTTACATATCTAGTGAAAACCCATTCTAAAACTTACATATCTAGTGAAAACCCTGACACAGCAGTAGTTAGCTGATTAGTTCATGTACTTCTTTCAAGCTTGCTTAGAGTGAATTTCAATTAATTGAAATTCACTGTAAGCAAAGTTGAAATAATTGTTTTGAAAAAACAGTTTGTTTATCATATATTATTTTCTTTCAGATATCAATATATTCAAAACAACAAAGAAGCGTCGTCGTAAACATGATTTTGGAGTTTTCCATACATTAGTCCTCGCTCTTCTATCGGTCGATCTTGCTGGGATCCTAGTAACGTCACCAGTAACAATGTACTTGTATTCAACGAATCAGGGTATAAAGGTATATATAGAGTGTAATAACCTGATATTTGTAATCCTGATTTTTATACGTATTATGTGATTAGGGGATTATATTTAGCTTATTCGTGATATGTTCACATCTCAGGGCACAGATCTCGGTTTGGAGTTCAGTCTAGTGTTGACAGTTCAATGTAAAAGTACCTAGTTCACCTAGTATACTTAGTTTACCGAGTTTATATTTGTATAAGTACTTTTACCTAGTTACAAGAATATATAGCTTACCTAGTTTTACTTTTTCCGAGTTTTCTGTTTGATATTTTACTTTGTAGATTAGGTAAACCTGGTAAATATACCTATTTTTCAACTAGGATGATAAAAACAAGTACATAGTATAAAAAACTAGGTAGATCATATTGTCACCAAAAAAGATTCCAAAATGGACTGATTGAAAATTTTAATCTTAATATTTATTAAAAATGTCTTGAATGTACCTGAACAAAGCCGAATGATTTAGAACTTGGATCAGATTTAGATATTTGTTTTAACCAGGTCGAACCTTTAATTCCACATAAACAGTAATTATTGCCAGTCATGAGACAAGAAGAACGAAAGTAGTATTATTGATATAGAAGAACTAAGCATGGCGATGTTCATTCAATTCACAACTCATCTTTAAAATTGGAAATCAATTTGAAAAGATAATCGAGAATATTTATATTGTATTTGACGTAAAAAGTCAAAAATTCCAATTCTTTTTACAAGTTTTTGTTCCTATGGTCTTTGCAAGACTGATTCGAATTAATCGTGCTTCCGAGCGAATTTAATTGCCCTAGCTACTGATCGCCCCGCCATTTGTGACGCGATCTACCCGCTTGGACATTATTTTAGACAAAATTTTGTTCAAGTAGAACAAAGTAATACTAAATTTCACGGTTACAAAGGTACTCTTTATTGGCAAGACCACCAAAAGAATTTGCATCCTCGTTATATGCGTAGTTTCGAATTGCCTCATTCATTTCACGATTAGATAACATCGACATCACAGTCAGAAAATAGCAAGTTATTGCCATCAGGGAAACTCATACTGAGAATAAATAATTTCATCCGGTGAAATGCAAACGAAAGTTGATTTGCCAACGTTTTGAATAGCGCCATATCTACCCAGTTAAACTACATCAGATCAATAATTTAAAGACAGAAAATATATGGACACTGAAATGCATTCTAAAAATTCTCGTTTGTATGAGATGGATGAGCTCATTTCATCTCATTATCAATCTTTGTCCAAACGGTTGAACATGTTTTAGCAAGTATGGGTAACTGATGAAACGCATCGTTGAGCGCAATCCATTTGTGAGTAGGACTATTTTGAAAACTTTTATCAAAAACATATATATGAAACGAAATTCACTCTTAGTAAGACCGAAGCTATTTTATCCTCGTTGTAAGCGTTCTTTTGAATTCCCCTCATTCATTTCTCAATGAGAAATTCAATATTCCATGCAAAAAATCTGCACCTAGGCGGTTTTTGTTAAGTATAGGTCGCTGATAGAATGCGCCGTTTAAGGCGCGATCCATCTGTGGCCCATACTTAACAAAATAATATTTCTGCTTGAAAGTATGCAGACCGTGATAGGCTTGCTGGAACGCGTCTCAAACTTTTAGTTTTTTCAAAAGTCCATACTTGTCTGTCGTTATGTGGATGGGAAGGTTAACAATTTCTATCCCGTGGAGTGAGTCGGTCCCTTAGCTAGGCACTCTACTAGCGGTCACTTGTAGGTCAACCGGGTTGGCGTAGATAGAAAATAGCTCGGCGGATAAGCCGGTAACCGCGATCGTATTGCCCGCTGCTGTTCGATGGTTTCATGCTAGGCCACGTCACCACCGAGCGTGCCTTTCGGCATAGTATCTCGTGGGTAGCTGTGCACATTCACTACAAAAAGTCTGTGCCTAACAGTTGTTGGCAATAAACCCCCTCCTATCGACGGAGGTTAGCGGACAGGCCGTAGCAAATAATTCGAAAACCCAAACCGGAACTCATTACACCCTCGGTTAAGTGTTTGGCGTGAATTAGGTTTTTGAATTTTCTATAGTAGTTCTTAATGTGGGCGAACTTTATAAAAAATAACAAAGTATATTTTTATGCAGGAGGCAGGAGGAGAATCACTCTGTAACTACAGCGCGTTTGCAATGATGTTTTTTGGAATTGTGACGACAGCAGCCTTAACAGCGATGGCAATTGAACGTGTGTTGAGCATACAATTCCCATTCTATTATGAAAGAGCAATCAGGCCTAAAACGGTAAATTTAAAGAAAATTTAATTACGTAGTGAGGAATAGTGACACATAAACCAAAGTACTCCAAATACTCTATCTAAGTATTTTTGGAATGTCTGTTCTTAAAGGTCTCCCCAATGCTTTGGTTAACCGCCTTTTTGACCCGTAAACGTTTCCACTAATATACTTTTCTATTCGCCCATATGAATCCTTATGCTTTTGCTTCCCGGCCACCTAAGTTAGCACCCGGATATATTTTTCTGCTTTCAACACGGGTGTAATACATCGGTGTGGTGAGACCTCACATTATCTGAGTTAAATCTACGTAAGTCGCTCCAGAAGAAGGAGGTTGAAAATGAGAGTATAAATGTTTCAGAGTGAAAATTCACGGAAAAATATGTGAAAATGTTTTTTTTTTGGTTTCAAATACAAAGTTGAAGCATGCTATTCCAATCTGAAACTATAGTTGTTAAATATGAGCCACAGATGAACATATATATATAGATCGTATATGGACATACATTTTCTGGCTGGGATAGCGAAGTCATGTTTGTCAGTAAAATAAAGCGATTCACCCACGTAACACAACCTCAATCGGAAACTTTTGTCAAAACATCTTTTGTTAAGAATGTGTCACTGATGGATCGCGTCGATAAGACGCGGTCCATCTGCGGCTCAGGCTTGACAAAATAAAATTTCTGATTGGGAAGATCTACGGAATTTGTGAGAACGCAAATATGATTTCCTTATTTAGAATATAATCTAAAATACGTATTTAGTACCTCATCGAAAATGAAGTACAAGCACCCATAAAATGAAGAAGGCAACACAAATCGAATACGAATTCGAATCACCTCAGATCTTTTGCACATTGACGCTTTAGTGGTCTCAGTTGGGCCACATCACAAACATGCTATGCTGAGTCATTCAGTGAAAATATATTGAATCGAACTTGAGTCTTCAACTTAATCTTCATTCAATCAATCATTGCGTTTTCAGAATGGACGGAAGTCACTTGATTGAATCACATTCAATATCACCCTTTCGAATACTTTAATATAGCTCAGAGGTATTACCTTGGAACAAAAGTACAATAAACTTATTAGTCATTTGCAGTAATTGCATATTTCTAAAGTTAAAAAAACGCCATATTGATAGGATTTACGCCGATTATGGACTTTTGGTGGAACGCACCGCGAAGTTATTTGTACCCATATTTGTACAAAAAAGTCAATTTTAATTTTTTTTTCATTTTTCAATACCTCCAAGTAAAATTACGGTCGAAGACCAGTATGATTTTGTGGCATTTTTTGTTATTAGAGTGTAGCGTATTTGGGCATAACTCCGCGTTCCCTCCTCTGCCAACTAAAAAAGTCGTAGCTTGCCTTTAAGTAACAACCCTTAGCGAGATGACGTTTTTAAAAAAAATCGAAATTTATTTCTGTAATTAATGAAAATCAAAATTTGCTTTGCCTAATTAATTTTGTCTTTATTAAAAAACCTCATCTATCATTCATTTTCACTACAGAAAATACAATATAAATTTACATCACAATACAATCAGACATTTTTTACAATCAAGCATGAATCATAGATAAAGTGCGCTTAATAAAGCGTTTTAGCTATGCTTTATGCTTGATTTCAGTATTTCATTCTATTGACAGCATTACGCGTGAATTGAACTGGGCTGACGAACACAGACGTATGGTATGACGCCCTTTAATCAGAATTGACACTTGATACTACAGTGGGGGTATATGTCAGCCTATTTTAAAAAGGCTGTTTGTCTGCGCCAATGTTACTCATCATGTCATTTTGTGTCTGTGCCATACTTTTTGGCTATTAATGGTAAGTCTCAAACTGTAGGGCGAGTAGCGACAAAATCATGTTTTTATTCGGGTGTCTTCGTGATATTTTCTTCGGGTGAACGAAAAGGCTTCTAAATCCATCAATCGATGATTTTGGGTCTTTTTTATTATTGCCAGAATAAAAAGAGCCAAAGTCACATAAAACAAATATTTTGGGCTTACGCATTCTTCTTATGTCAGGCATTTTCTTCAGGTATCTGAATAGCAAATTAACTGACATTCAGTAAGTTCATTTTTTGCTACCTTTTTGATACCAAATCCGTATAAAAAGTCATATTTTTAATGAAATTGCGTGGTGCGTCGCTATCAGAAGGCGCACATTCATTTCGGTGGGTCAAGTCGATTCAAAGCACATAATATTCGAATGAATCTTGGATCTATTAAACGAACAAAAACTTGTATAATGAAGTAGAATTATTTTATTAAGTTCGGACTCCACGCGATCCGGTTTTTCCCTGATCAAGCGCCGGCCATATAATGTAGCGTCTGGGTATCTGGAAACATAAGGATCGGCATAGTGGTTTGGACTAATTCAGTTTGACTGGATTCTCTTTTAATTTCTTAATTCTTAACGGATTTGTTGATGTTAATAATTGAAGCAAATTCTTGTGGGGAAAACAGAAAATTTTCTCTTTACAATTTATATGAGATTCGATCCGATTTGAAAAATAATGTTCGAATCAGATTGGAATCCCACCATGTTCGGTTTTGCCCCGCCATTTGTCTTTCAACATGTGCTGTCAAATCGCCAGACTATCACGCCAAAATCGTGTTCAATGATCAAATATAGTTGTGAGAATACCAACTGAGAACCTCGGAAGGCCTTTGCTTGATTTTACAAGAGTAATTGTTGAGGTCAATATCACGGTCAACTGCGGCTTGTGTTCTACACTGTAACAAAAATGCAGTAAAATCACTGCTTTTTAATAGTAATTTTGCTAGTGATATAGAAACATAAACTATAAAAACGACTTTTTAAACAACACCTTGACGGTGCGTTCCATCAACAGTCCATACTTAGCACAAATTTCATCAACAGGGCGATTTCGATTTTGGCAAATATACAATTACTGCCAACCACCAGTAAATTCAATACATTTTTTCACAGTGATAAGAAACCACATCTAAGATTTGATTTGAAAAATACGAAACAACTCTATGCGTGGTGGTCACTCAACTGGGGTTTTGGTTCGGGGTGCTGGCAGGGCTTGTCAAAACCGAATTATTTGGAATTCGTATCTGATTCAAATATTTTTTTCGAATCGGATTGAATCACTATTTCCATGTAAATAGAAAATATCCCATTTTTATTATTACAACTTGTCTTCATCATGGTTATCAAGAAATTGGTAGTTTATAGTGTTTTTTCAATTCACGCTACATTACAATTTTCATATTTTAACGGCAATATGCTTTCGATTTTGGTCAAATTTGACCAAAATCGATAGCCTTTTGTCGTTGAAAATGAAAATTCTAGTTTATTTAACAAGTTTGTATTCCTATGAACGAATCATGATTGATTCGAATAAATTGTAAATTCGAAGTACCGAATCGAATTGCCCAGCCCTAGATGCCGGGCAGAATGGCAAGAGGTCAGTTAACTGTCTCGAGAATGAAAATTTCAAAAATATTATTTCTGAAAGAATAAGATGCCTTTATTTAGGGTTCGCAAGAGCAGAAAATGGAAGTCTTCAATGCTATCCTCAATAGTATATGAGATATACACCCCACGAAAATGACGATTAGACGAAAATTTTGAATTTAAATCATGAAAAACAACAACGTTGAAAACGTGCAAATTTTCGTAAATGCCGGATGAGAATTGTCAAAAATCTGGAAATATTTCACATGCTATTATTTTATGAATTTTTTGCACCTACTTTTAAAGGTTTGAATTTATGTATTTCAGATAAATCTGAAAATGTGATAGCTGCCCCCTTCCAGAACTCTATCACCGCTACTAATATAATTAATACAAACGAGCTTCGTTATGAAAACCATTTATAAAACACGAAAATTTACATATATGAGATTTCGAACGTCCAATCTTTATCGTTGGCAATGACTAGACGTCTATTACCCATTATCGTTATAGAAAAATAATATTAGAAATATGTAAAGTAGTAAAGTAATATGTAAAATATGTCGATATTATGATTAGACTCTTTCATTGTTATGCAAGCAGAAAAGCTGTATTACTGTTTTTTTCTTCTTCCGGTAAGCTTTTAACAAACAACTCTGAGACACAGACCTTCGTAAGGACTATGTATCTAGCTGTTCTATGATACAGATACCAGCGAAGTGCCTGTCTGAATGGCACGCTAGGAGGTGAAATGATCAAACATCGAACCCACGATACGATCGCGCTTAACCGATTGAGCCGCCGAGTTGTAATGCTGAACTATATATTTGTTTAGTGTGGGTGATGATTGTTAATGGACGATTAAACTTTTTTGCGGGAAATAATAAGGATATATTCTTATGAATGTTTGGAAATTAAAATGACAGGCCCAGGGCAGATATCTCTCCCTGCAATTTATTATAACGGTTCAGCTCCGCTTAGGATGTTTTCTGTTTAGAGTACACCTATTAGTACCAGTACTTTATTATGTACAATCGCGTACAAATACATTCTTCGTATAAGCTCAATTGTCACCTAAGTGGCAGTTAGTTGGTATCTTTTAGGCGCTGCTTCAGGCCTTGCTTAGAGTGAAAAATATAATCGTAGTTGGTTTGTGCTTTAATACATGTTCGCAAAGCAGCGCGGAATCATAACAATTGAGCAACGCTTGATATGACTCCTTTTTGCCGCTGTAAATTTGACACGAGAATTGTTGTAATTGTGTAATAGCAATTAAATTTGTCAGAGATGCGACAATGACGGATCGCGCCGCTGAGGCGCGGTTCGTCAGTGGCACATGCTTGACAATATATAATTGTTGCATATGCAACATGATATAATACAAGCTTCTCCAAAGCAGCTTACCCATTTCACAATGTTATCTGTGACAAATCTGACGATTCAGAAACCATTACTCTAAAATAGCTAACTTGGGCGTGATCCATCAAGGGCACATGCTTGGCAAATTAGAATTTCGCTACCTCACGCTTCTCAAAACCCTATTTTTATCAGTACGTCTTGTCACTTAATCTTATCTCTGTTAAAATACATAAATCATTACTCCAAAACGGACATCTTGCAGATGCAGGCTATTCAATTTTACATATGTTTTTGAACCCTACCTTTGCTGATAGGCAGAATATATGCCAAAAAATAGTTTAGTTTTGGTCACATAAAAACGGCTTTTTTTAATTTGAGAAACTCTTATTTTCTGGGAATTTATCTGATCAGCAGGGTCTGGTTGACAGGACCGAGCAAAACCGTATCGTGTGGAATTCGAATCTGATTGCATTTTTGCCTTTTAAATATGGGGATTTTTTCTAATTTTTTTTGGACCGATTCATGACAAATTCGAATATTTCCTCTTCAGAATCACCGCACCAAATTAACTCTTCCTATTGTCAGGCATGTTGTTAATCTAGAGTAGTTTGATTAGAATCAAAGCTCGTATTATTGGAATAAACTAGGAATTATAAGGAGTATATTACTACTGTGTATTGATCATACTTCTGTTCTCAGGTTCTTTTGTATATAATGACTCATGCGAAAAATACAATTCAAAATTTGTGTGCTGTGTGTGTTTTATCTTTATTTTGTAACGGTGAATGCACGTAACTTGTCTATTTTGTTAGGCAATAACCGGAAAACTTTACATCCTCAACTTAACAAAGCAATAAAGTTGTTTAGTTATCAATATACTTCAAAAGTCCAAATTACCTACGCCAAGAGATATGGTCTTCTAGCCTGGAATTCAAAATTCTTCAAAATCAGCTACAGTTACTATTGCTTAAAGCTGATACGTTGGATATGACTTAATTTTTATCTTGTAGGAGAGGAAACCCGAAAATACAGCACAACCATATAACGGCCTATTCGATTCAGCCACTAAGCAGTAAAGACGGCCTTTTCTTGTTGAAGGACTAAATTATATATTTTTGCATATGTGTGTAATAATAATATTTTCCAATAGATTGCATCTTTTTCTCTGATTTATCATGTTACTACTGCCTTGTTTCGTCAGGCTTTTGATGTTGCCGACCCGAAAATTTATCAGTGACAGAATCTAACTTTGTTTTGTACCTTACAGTGCAGTTACTGGTACCACATTCTGTAGTAGTTATTTGTCATTCAAGTGACTGTTAGTTAGTGAATTTTAATACGAATAACTGGGATTTGAGCCCCGGGTTTCGAACCGGTGGTGTTTCAGACAATGCAATTGTGCTTTAGTTGACTGGTCCACGGAGCCAAGTTAAATTTTTTAAATCTGTCATTCAAGAGCGATAAATCCGGTGGTTCGAATCGATTCGAAGCACAATTTATCCGAAGCGATTGTGATTCGGTCGTAGGAACAAAAACTTGATAAATTAAGTGGAATTTTTCATTTTTAACGACAAGTTCTTAGTTGATTAAAACACAAACAATTTGTCCAAAAAGCCTGTTGTTCAATGCCTAAATCTACCCTCGAGGTTTATCTCCAGCAAGACATTTAGATGGATTCTAAAACATAACAACTACACAGGCACAACAAAGTTCATCCCTCCATTGCTGTTTAGTATACGCGCCAGATGGCTCAACTCTGACAGGCGGAAATTCACTTACTTTCCTTCCTTTACTACTTTACTACACGATCCAACACTTTCTTAAATGTTTGCAGAACCGAATACGAAGAAATTCGATATACGGAAAAGCATAACTCTCTGTAACATTGGTCAAAGGTTTTGGAAAAACACTCCTTTTGAATAACAGATATTTTGCTTTCAGGAGCATTCAGAATCGTTAAAAAAATCCCTAACCGATTGTGCAATTCTATACGTTCAGTTTAGATGTTCAAGTATAAATAAGTTACGACACAACATATCTCATCATTTTAAAAGAGACTTTTGAATACGAAATTTACTTTCCCTATGGCATTATTATCTTAATCGGGCATCATCAGTTTATGCATTCATATTTTTAGGCAAATATTGCAATCATCATCCTCTTATTGGCATCCACACTGTTTTGTTCTCTTCCAACGATTGGATTTGGTGCTGTTCGACAGATGCATCCGAATACTTGGTGTTTTGCGGATTGGCATACTACTGAGCCAAAAGATATGGTAGGCTTAGCTTCGATATGTTATCTTATTGTCGTTAAAACTAAAATAAAGCAACGAAGTGGAATATGATTCATCATCGCTCAGGGCAGATACCATCACTGTACTCAATACTGTAGCGGTTCAGTTCCGTATGAATGTTTTCAGCTTGAAGTGTGCAGCACCTCCTTTTATATATAGGTTTTTGCCATTTTAGGAGATCTTAGTTAGTTCCTTTTATGTACGATACTGCTTCCGATCTTGTCTGTAATTAATTTAAAATGAATAAGAACTTGATGAAATTGATGGTTGAAGTTAGAATTATCAAATACAAAAAAACGGTGTGCAAAATTCTCTAAATTTCGTTGAACATTTCGCTGCGAAATCTGACCTCTCTATCCAGTTAATAGCGGAACATGCAGTATTTGCGAACTTAAAATAGTTTCCTGTTGTAAAATTTGTTTAAAAAATATTTATGAAGGAAATTTAAATGCAAATTGACCGCATTTAGAAAATTAGATATTAGTCATGAAAAATCACATCACAATACTTACTCAGCAAATCGCCTTTGCAAATCGCCGAATTTCTTCTTTGTACTTTAAATTTTGTAGTTTTTTGACAAATAATTTCACTGGAAATCGATGTTTTGAGACTCTTATGCATTATACATTTCGTCTAAATATGAGGTTTGGTGTGTAAACATTCTTGACAACAGCTCGAAAAAGTATTCTATTAACATGATTACATATGTCAATTTATTGAGACAAAAAGATCCATTTTCACAGTCAGAAAATCGTGGCCGCCACATGTTTTGCTAAGCGGTCTATCAGTGACCCATACTTGGCAGAATAAAATTTTGGATTGATTTACATAAGCTTAGCGGGTACAAGCGTGCATTTCGTTGAAAACAATTTCGTTCCATATGGTATTAAAATGTGTATTTTGTTAAGTATGGATCACTAATGGATTTCGATTCTTAAATTTCAACCAAGTTCGTGTACCCACAGGCAGTTACAGACGAACGAAATCGCATTTTGTCAGGTAAGATGTCCTGATGCATCGTGCTGTTGAGGTTAGCGAGGCATAATAAACAAAACGAAAAATTCATATTTATTATAGATTTTCAATCTCAACTCAGATCGGTTTTTTGACAAAAAACCACCTATTTTTAATTTCCGAAGTATCACTTAAGGCGTTATTTTGGTTGCGGTACCTTTTAAATGCACAATCGCAGCAAAAACATATTGACAGTTGCATTGTTTATCGTTTTTGACGGGAATTTGTACGCATTTCTTGACCTCGATACACAAATAAGCAATGTTTCGAAGTAATGAAAAAGATTGGCGATATCAATGAAAGGTTCATTAAAACATATGCTAGATTGCGATTCATCTAAACCTGTATATACCCTGTAACAGAAGTACAGTATATCTGCTGGTCATTTGCATTAATTGCATATTTTCAAACTTAAAACCGACATGTTGATGAGATTCACACCAAGTATGGGATGTAGATGGATCGTACCTCGGCGGTACGCTCCAACAACGGTTCATAATTTATGTAAAAGTCGATTATAGAAAAAATATCTTTTTGAAAAAAAAACTGAAGAATTACATTTTTTGAACTAGTTTTTGCCTTTAAACGGTGATATACAATAAATAAAATTGGTAAATCGAATACAGACATCTATTATTGATTTGTATCTTCGAGAAACCAAATGTTTCTCCAAATTGAAATGAATTCAAATGAATACTGCTTATTCATGTTTGTCTACATTTCTTAATAAATAGAATACAATAAATAGAATGTGATATTAGAAATGTTTGGTTAAGATATATTCATTTTTTTCATTCATTTCAGGCCTTCAATTTTCTATATGCCGTAATTGGAATATTATTAATAATGACAACTGTATTATGCAACATAAGTGCAGTCGTTGGTTTATTTAAAATGAAGAAAAAGAGGTTGGTTTCCACGTTTTTGTTCGTTATTTCAACCAAAATTATTGGAATAATTAAATTTTCACTCTGAATATTTGGAAAAATCGAAATACAATGTTGTCAGATATGAGCCACAGATGGACCTGGATTTGACAGCGCGATCCATCAGTGATGCTTTATCAAATATGATTCAAGTTTTGTGGAATACGAAAGATGTTCTTTAGTACACATTTTTCAGCTTTCCAAAAACCTCAAACACGTAAATAAACTTAATTTTATTTACATTGAAAATGGCCCACGTTTCCTGGTTCACGTTTTTAAGGCGTGAATTATATGTGATACGCGTTTAACCAGAAATAAGTATTTTAATAAAAATAATAGTTTATGTTCATTATATATTTTCTTTTTCTACACAATGAATCGATTGTTAATATTCAGAAAACGCAAGTAATCTTATGACGAATTCCAGTAATGGGTTTTGAACAATACAAAGCTGGGTCATAAAAAGTATCAATAAATTGCTAAACAGACACAAAATGATCCTTCGTTTTCGAAATTCATCGCCCTTTTACAGTTTGAGAATTATTTTTTGGCTGAATTACTGTTTCTTTTAGCGATGATTGAGTTTTAAGTATTCCGAAGTTTTTTCGTTTCCGCCGTGATTTTGGGGATGTTTTATCGTTTTATTTTTTTTTAAAATGTAAACGTCATTTTAAGGAACATTTCATTCCCTGTGACGCCAATTATGACGTCCTAATTTGACAACGACAATTATTAAAAGGCTGGCTGCCCCTACTTAAGGTTCTAAATACGAAGCTGGAGTCACAGACAGGCCACTGTTGGACCGCGTTCCTGACGCAATTTCGAGAATATTTTATCGATATTTACAATATTTTTTATCCGCGACGCCAATGTTGACTTTATAACTGGCAAGAAATTTTCAAATTCATCGTCCCCTCCCCCCTTGCCGTAGAAGCGCGGTCCATCTGTGACTCAAGCTTTACAAAAACATATTTCATTCATTGATATGCCTTTAGAAAGTAATTAGATATTATTCTCCAATAATAATTTTATCTCATAACTTATGTTGTCCAAATTTTCAGAACATTCAAGCGATCATGGAGCATGGAGACTCAAACTATAATTCAACTTATTGTCATGACGTGTATCTATATCGTATGCTGGCTACCTATTATGGTAGGATTATTTTTTATTTTAAACTTTTCTGACTTTGATATTCGCTGAATAGTAGACTAATGGATAGATTTTTAAATAGGTTCACCCATAGTAATATTATACAAACAGTTTCGACGCATGTGCCACTAAGGTACTTTGAGAGCTACTACTTTCAAGTCCGAGTGCCGAAAATCCAAATGTTTTCACTGAACAGAACCAAAATTGCTGCTACATATATTTGAACAAATAATGAAGTTAATCTTGAAATTTGCAACTGCCGATTTGTTTCATCTTTTCCCTGCATCTTTTTCACTTTTTAAAAATACCTTTTATACCAATAGCCGATTTCATCGTAAAAAATTGTTGAATTTAATTAGGAAGTCGAACAATATTCGATATGATAACATTATGCTTCTTTAGACAAGCATGAAATGCGTTAGTGCAACTCTAATATCTGCGCGTGCCCGAATCAAAATTTTAATTTGATATCATCAAGCATGTGTCACAGATAGACCGGGTCTGGACGGTCCGATCCATCGTTGACTGATTCTTAGCCAAATACGTTTTGCTAAAATTTTTGTAATATTGGGATTGAGTGTTATTTTAACTCGTATACACCAAATAGATTTTTTGTACCATTTATATAGAGCCTCTAAATTTCATACTTTACCACAATTATGAAAATAATACTTATGATTTATAAATTTTTCATGTCAAATTAATAATTCACAATACTCTAGCAAAAATGCAATATATTCACGGCTTCTTGGGAGTATTTTTATTTGTTAGTATTGAAATAAAATCATGAAAACGACCAATTTTTGGCCACTTATGTACTTTTGATGGAACGCGACGCCTTCCTGAAATAAATTTTTCGGATTTGTAAATACGGACTTCAGAATAATTCTAAGACATTTCCTGCGTGTAAGAAGTGGTAGATGGTTTCATTATCGCCCATGGCAGAAACCACGCACTGCACACTACTATGACAGTTCACCATTTCCGTTAGAGATGTTTTCCGCTTAAAGTGCAGTTACTGGTACTACATGTCTTACTAGCTCTTTGCTATTAAGTGACCGTCAGTTGATTCTCTTTAAGCACTGGCCCCGACCTTGTCCAGAGTAAATTTTTACGAGAAAAAAAATCCCATCAACACGGCGTAAATTTGACAACTAATGTACAATTGCTGCAAAGAACCACTAAATTTAATATTTTCTTTTCAATTATTGGCCGAAGCTATTTCTGGTAGTTCTGGTTCAGTATTTAAAAAAAAACACGAACCAATTTTTTGCACTTGTTTGTTAAAATTCTGGAACTGCTTTAAAGTAAGTTAATAATATTCCGATTGTGTCATTTTTAACAACTTTCTCAATACTGGCATGAAAAAATAATACATGATATCATGCGATAAAAGTGATAAATTTCGATGACGTATGCCGTGGCTTTATCAATATACAAATATTTATGTTTTTTGATTCTTTAAATACATTATTTTCTCAAAATAGTTATTTCGTTTTTTCGTTTTCTCATAACAATACTATCACCGCGACAAAAATACAGTAAAAATTACAGTACACCCCCCAAATTTGAAAGCGCTCGGTTGATGAGATTTTTTGCCAATTATATGCGGCTTGTTGATGACCTCGCCTGGAGTGGTGCGTTTCATCAACATCTTAAGCAAGCGTCGAAAAATTTAGAATTTTTAGTTTCATTTCAAAGGTATTACTGTCAAAGATCACCGGTTTCACCGCATTTATCATAAAATATTTTACGAAGAATTCGGTTGTTTTTCAAAATACACTATTGTGAGTCATGCATACGCATCGCTGAATTTGCTGTACTCGCTTAAGCTATGTTTTTGCTTGTCTTAAAGATTTATCATCACTTGCCAATCTATTTCGGTTTTGGTTTTACATTCCTATTAAGTTTATGATTTGGAAAATGAAACTGCCATAAAATCATCCATATGAGTCAATTTCTTCAACAATGTAACAGTGTTTGCTTAGCATGTGTAATTTGTTGTCACTTTCATTTTTGGTTATCATTCCCTCTCGTCACTGACGAAATTAAATCATGATTGCAGTTATACAATCTACATATCTATATATTTTCCTCAATGTCATTGTGGGATCTTGAGCCTCGCATAGGTTTCTGGCTTTAAAATTGACCAACGTATTTTCTGTGCGCCGCTACATGCGACTAAAGGAAACAAAGAAATGGTAAATATGTTATCGTTATCGCCCCATCGCCCAGAGCAGATACCTACCACTCACTGTACTTTACTTCAACGGTTCAGTTCTGTATAGTAGTGGTTCTTAGTAAGTTCTGGTGAAATGCTGCTTTAGAAAATTTCTAACAAAAACATTAAAAAAAGGCATTCTATTTGTTTGCACTGACCAATCTTCTTCAACTTTTGATTTGTCAAGCATGAGCCACAGATAGACTGCGCCCTAGCGGCGCAGCACTTAAGGCGTAGTACTCAACAAAACATATTTTGAGACAAATTTTTAGCCATGGTAGGAAGGCGCATTTGTTACCTTATAAAGCTTTGTTGTTTTGATCCTTACCGCTAAGTTTGTACTTGAGCAAGGCTTTTTTGTAGGGTACTAAGATCACTCAAACTTCTTGATTCAATATCTAAAATATACGTTCGAGTAGGGCTGGGCAAATCCGAATCATTTAGAATTCGAATCTGATTCGAATAATTTTTTCGAATCGGATCGAATCACGAATTCGATGTGGATAACCAATATCGCATTTTCACAATTACAACTTGTCTACATTTTGAAAATCAAGAAATTCACACTTTATAGTGTATATTTGATTCTCTCTCCATGTCTAAAAGCAGTAATATTCATGTTTTAACGACAAAATATAAACGATTTTGGTCAAATTTTACCAAAATCGATTGCATATTGTCGTTAAAAATGAAAATTCTGGTCATTTAGTAAGTATTTGTTCCAATGAACAATTCACGCTTGAATCGAATATATTGTGCTTCGAATCAATTCGAATCACCGAATCGATTTGCCCAGTCCCACCTTCGAGATAAATGATCGAATTTTTGAATCTACAGATTCGAATTATTATCAATCAAGTTACATTAGAGACAAATGGAACGCATGATAGATTAGCTGTTTGGCTTGCGGCCACCAATCCAGTTGTCGACCCCTGGGTAGGTACAAACTAGCGGAACTATAGTATCTAAATATTTGCCAAAGCCAATAGAAGAATAGAATAGAAATACAACCTTCATAGTTTATATCACGATACTAAGTCTTTCATCTTTGCATCTGTGGGTGGAAAAAATTGCCACCGTTTCCTCACGTCTTAAATCCTGTACTGATGTAAGTTTGCATGACTGCAAGTCTCATATAATCATGTAAGCAAATATACATGTTTCGAGGACATTCACTAATTTGAGATTGTGCGGATAATGCCACCACAGCTCAAGGGTACTTGGTATCGACAACATTGTTACAGGTATCTTGAACAAAAATTCCGATATTTTGGAAATAGCCGATACGTACCGATACCTATAAAACGGTATTTTTCTAATACAAGCAACAGTTGAACTTAAATTAAGTTTATAAAAGTATACACTAAAATTTCCAAGATAATAAAAATTTGCAGTATTTTGGACATTTTGCAGACCACTCCAAAAATTAAATAAATAACAACCAGATCTCTATAATACCTATATAGCTATCAAGATAAGGAAATTTGTTGTAGATGTATTGTGTCAATGTGTCAAGAATGTGCCACAGATGGGCGCGTCTATGTGTTTCAACTATTCTTGTTTCAACTATTGGTCTGGCCAATTTTAATAATAGCTCTTTCAAGACTGGATATTAATATGGTCTTGGATTTGAAGACAATTTCTTAAACAATCATCCAGTCAAAATAGCTGTGCTTAAATATATTTTGTTAAGCATGGGTCGCTGATGAATCGCGCCGTTAAAGCGCGGTTTATCTGCGGCCCATGCTTGAAAAAGTTAAATTAAGATAATCAATACGCTAGATTTTAGTCAGTTAAGTTGTCGTTACAGACTCGCTTGAAAATAGCTGAAATTTTTTTATTTTAGATACGATATTTTTGTCTGTTATTAGTTATTGTTCTATTTCACAGGTCTATATATTATTACGAAGAACTGTTGTGAGAAGAATGATCGGAATTACGAAATCCAAATTATGTATAGCTAGAAATCATACTCAACGTGACTCTAAGGCGAATATCATAGTTACTCCCGCAGATGAAAGCTTTCAAGAATCTCCGGAACAAAAATGTGGGGAAAATTTGATTGTTTTCCGTTTGAAATTCACTTTACGAAAGTTTAGCAGACTATCAGACATACATATGGCAAGGAGGTTAAAATGAAACGGAAAACATCATATACAGAACCTCTTTTTATTATTGAAAATCACCCTGAGCAAGACCAGAAGCAGTGCCCGAAGGCAACCAACTAACGGTCACTTGATAGCAAAAAGCTACTAAAAGATGTAGTACCAACAGCTGCACTCTGAACGGAAAATATCACAAACTGAACTGAGCCGCCATGGTAGAGTGCAGTGGGCGGTATCTTCCCTGGGCGATGGTAAAATCACGTGCCACTTCTTTATAACTGAACAGTTTTACTAGTGTTCAAATCTGTGCTGTCTGTCCCGGGTTTTGGTAACTTTATTAGCAATTGCTTTAGTCGCCTTTTACAATGCACAAGAAATAAGTTAGATCACAGAAAGGCATATTCGAATCACCAGTTTCGGGCATGTATCCGAATTCGATTCTTGAATTCAAAAGTGTCATCCTTACTTACTACACCTATTTCGTTACCTGGGAATACTTTTTATTTATATTGTAGGTACTTGGCTTCATTAAAGTCCATACACACCAACTCAGACATTTGTTTTTGTAACGTTTTGTCTGGCCACGACAAGGTCAGACGAAGTATTTCAGACAGTTGAACTTTGTTCGATGTTTTTGTCTGATGACGCCTGGCGCTCAAATAATATATATCCACTTACATGTATATAAATGTATATTTCAAATTCAATCCAAGCAAGGTAGCAATCAGCGCTTGTAAGAAACCAATTGTATATAAAATATAAAGCCAATCGAGTGTAGTGGCAGTGGTAAGCGTCTGCGCTGGGACGTAGAGTGATTATCTACCACTTTTCCCTCATATATTGGAGCAGTTTAAAAGCTTATACAGCAGTTCAAATCTGAACAAGCTTTAGTGTTTGGCCAAACCGGGAACATTTTGTCTTTTTTGCGCGGTATCCGCTGAAAAAGAGGGACGGGACATTTCCCAATTGCAACGTTATAAGAAATGGGGGGAGCTAACCGCTCCAAGATTTTGAAGTTTTATTCAAAGAAAAAAAATTTAACGTAGCCAAAAGCTTTGCGTATGATCCAGCGCGCAGTTTTTGGTTAAAAAACATTTCAGTTCCATGTCCCAAAAAGGTTCAACACATTCTAACAAAGTAGGTGGGGAAAATATCTCAGAATTAAATTACAGATGATTTTCTGTATTATTATCACAGTATATAACTATTGTGTTTTTCATTTCTATAAAACATTTTTGTGTGTAACGTGAAAGTGAGTGAGTAATGAGTCGCCGATGGATCGCGCCGGTGAGGCGCGGTCTATCTGTGATTCTTACTTTACAGAATAAGATTTGTTAAGTTTTATCTTTGTTTCTATTTCATAGGTCCAGCTCCAATGACATATCTAGCAACAGACAACAGTACGAAGCCGCTGTTCAAAGACAAATGCAGACACACAAAGAGCCATCAAACAACAATAAACTATAATAATAATAAGGAACAAAGCAAAATTGAGACATCATCAAGAAGGTATAGCTGTTAAGAAGAGAAAGAAGCAGTTGTATTACACTGCAGAATATCACTGTCCTTCAAGTTTTTGTTCAAGATATAATGACAAGTCAACAATAATGGAAGGAACAGAAACGCGATGCAATGTTCGGATTTTTATCTATAGGTGAAAATGAGTTTTTTTCTGTAAAAAGAGTTTTGTTTTTCGATTTTTTTTATCAGGGCTGGGCAATTCGGTTCGTTGTTTGGAATCAATTCGAACCGGTAATAAATTCTCCATAGGAACAAAAGCTAATCATTTGGAGTTGTATTATCACATTCTACGATGAAACGCAACCAAAATATTTTTGGTTTTGCTCAAACTCATCTGAGCTCTCAGAATTGAAGGGTCAATTGTGGTAACATTGAATATTACAGTTTTAATAGTTTTTAGTGATTTCGTAGCTACAAGTTGGGATGAAAAGGAAAAATTGCGGTGGCGAAAACAAGACGTTTGCTATATGTAATTAGAAGTAGTGAGTCGGACCGATTCGAAAAAATATTCTATTCACAATCGAATCCCAAATGATTAAGTTTTGCCCAGCCTTGGTCTCTATTGTACTGTTTTGAATACCCTCATCCCTCAAAATGTCATGAAAAGTCATATATTCGTCCTTGAAATCCATTTATCAATTCAACGACAGAGATATAAGCGTCGGTAGGGCACCTGCCTCTCTGCCATCGATTTGGGATCCAGGGAAGTTACCAAGTGAGGAAGTACCCTAATAAAACCAAAGTTTGTTCCTACCTCCGACCCTACTCGTCTTTTTAAAGCGTTCGTGCCCGGTTATCTTGTTTATGAGTTCAATACCCAACCACTCAAGCCGTTTGTACTGGTATGAGTAGCAATCCAGATTTTCTTTTTAAAAAACTTAAAAATGTTTCAACTATATTGCTGGTATATATATATATATAGCTCAGGTTGTTCTCTCAAATGATCGACTACCAAGCTTCACCGTTTTCAGATATATCTTTCAGTAACTACATTTTAAACCTAATCTTTTCAAATTTGATTCTTTTAAAAAATTTCACAGAAAACTTTTAATAGCGTTAGTATACATGTCATTTAAAATGTATGAAATTTTAACCGCATCCATTAAAATTAGTTTAAAACTTCCGTTGAATGAAATCGAATCACTAAAATGGGCACCGGAATCGGTTTTTGGTTCTAAAGGTGACAACGTCAACGCCCAATCGGAAAAAGTTTGACTAAACATCTTTTGTCAAGCATGAACCACTGATGGATCGCGTTGATAAGACGCGGTCCATCTGAGGCGCATGCTTGACAAAATAAAATTTCTAATTGGGCATAGTCATTGTATATTTATAATATCCATCTTTCAAGTTTTATTTTTTTATGTATTTCTTTCTTCTACATGCTTTTCGATGTATTCACTGTATTCAACTGTGACAATACGTAAATCCGAATGTGTGCACTTATTTTCATTTTATCCGTGATGTAATATTACTTTAATATGCATGTTTTGTGTTTTTATGGCAGCAATCCACATTCTTAATCAAATTAACGTGAAACAATTGAACATCACAAAATTCGGAAAAGCGCACCGCAAGGCCTGAGGTTTTAGTTTGAATTAGAGTTTTTCGCACTTTTATGGGTATTTTGGTAATATTCATTTTTTTTCACGTAAGTTCGTTAAAAGTTCGATGACTGCGTAGTAAAATACCAGACGTTATTGAAGCATTTGAAACCACTGTACTAGATCAATGGAAGAACTATTGAAATACGCATTTGGAAAACGTAAAGCCTGATCATATAAATGGAAAAATTAAAAAAAAGCCTAAAAACTGCACCATATTAACGTGAAACTCTATTCCTTTTTGTAGCCAAGTCCACAGATGGATCGCGCAGCTAAGCTGCGGTCCATCTTGGGTTTAAATGCCACTTATGAATTGGGTTGTGATGGAAAGGTGTGTCTACAGGGATAGATAACTCAGAATACAAATTACTTATGGCAAATTATAAGTTTTTTCGGGTTATTTGTAAAACTCGCAAAAATATTCTCAATTTTAGCATATTTAGGTTCATTAGGTTGTTGTTTATCGTAGCAGTTCAGTTCTGTTGGAATGCTTTCCGCTTATAATGCAGTTGCTGGTACTGCATCTTGTAGCTCTTTGCTATTAAGTTGCCGTTCGTACTCAGAGTGAATTTCGATGGAAAAAAAACAATTTTGTGATTGTTATCAAATTTTTCCGGAATAGATGTTATAATTTTTTCTCGTTGAATGCGCTTTTGCTTTTTTGTTAATATATAAATAATACATTATTTTTGATAAAAAAGTTTTATATTATCTCAGCTAACGAAAGGAGGCCCTGTTTGAGTTAGATGTAACCGTAAAAAGTTTCTATCTTGAACGATTCGTATAGGGCAGATCCTACGACAGTGCAAGTCGTAAACAAGCGTTGGCTTTTGAAAACAAAACGCTTTTCCGGGTGCCCGGTTAGTTGAATCGGAAAAGCGTTCAGAATCCACTTCGAACTACGCTTCTGTGATTGTCATCGCATAGATTCGAATCCCGTCATGGATGAATATATCCAAGAGGTCCGCTGGATTTCTCGCCGGCTTGTTCACGTAAGCGTTGTTTATAAATCCCTCCACCAACCATATTTTATATGCGAGTGCAGGAAAAATTTTGAGACAGAAATACATTACCACCGATTCGCAACTTTTGCGGGAAAAAACGAAATGCTATCCTATCTGTCATTTGTTCCATCGCTAAAGATCAATATATACTCACGCCCGGGGTTTCGCATGAGAGGCGCAGATTCGTATTTATCATGGATTATTTATGCTCGAGATAATTGCATGGTAGTTAACGTTACTATTAGTTTCGCCTTCATACAGTAACAAGTCCGCCCTAACAAAAGAAAAAGTTCCGAACGGTTTAAATTCTATATCCCTAACAAATGGAAATTTTATTTTGCCAAGCGTGAGTCATAGATGGCTCGCCCCTTGCCAGCGCGATCCATCAGTGACTCGTACCTGTCAAAACTTTCTTTTGGATTGTATGAAAGCTGTAGCTGCACGACTGGTTGTGGTTTGCCACCTGGCTAGAATTAAATAATATCCTGTTCGAAATAACGGCGGATACGATAACCCGTAGTTAAAGTTAGGGGTGGCAAAACCGATTCGTTTGGAATTCGAATCCGATTAGGATATTTTTTCGAATCGAATCGAATCGTGGATTCTATAAAAATAACGCTTATCCCATTTTTACTATTACTATTATTGTCTGCATTATGATAATTAAGAAATTTACACTTGCGAATAGCAAATGATATCTTAAACAGCCTAAAAAGCAATGCCGTTTCACTCAAAGTGTATCGCAAATTAGAAATCTTTGTTTTGAGTCACAGAGAGCCCGACTCGCAAATCCAAACTTTGCTAGGCCCTAAGTTGATGTTTTCCAGCAAAACTATTGATGTTTGACTGTAGCAATATATCGTATAGAGCGGTGTTCGAGTGATTGCAAAAATAACATCCCTGTTACAGTTTGTAACAGTTACATTACAGTTTGCATGATTCAATCTTTAATATCCAAGGAAGTCGAACGTTCCCTGACGTCGTACGAAACTGATTAAGATAGTTGTTTTTTTTTCTCGAGGGAGAGGAAAACTGAAAATACTGCTTAACTATATAAAATGTAGAAGATTGCTCCTAGCAAGGCCAAACAAACTAACTAACGGTCACTCAAATGTTAAAATCCTATTTCAAGATAAAGTACAAGCAACTGCACTCTAAGCTGAAAACATCCCATACAGAACTTAACCACCATGATATATGTAGTGAATGGTATTACGCCCTTTGCGATGATAAAACCAGCTACTACTGTTTTAGAAAAGATTTTTTGATTCTTAACTATATGCTCTTCTTATTTCATCTTTGCTCATCTCACTTCCTCTAACTGGAAATATATCAAGGAAAAAGTCCAGCAAAATGTCTTTATTGTTACAAAATATAAAAAAATCATCTGAACATTCGGAAATTTAATCATTAGTAACAAAGCAATATTTGGAACACAGTGAGAAGTCGAAGACAACATGATATAAATATTAGAATAAAAAGCAATATATTTACGGTTGACGAGGAATATAATGAATATGATTGAAGAAAAACCTACATTGGAAAGCACAACAATGTTTTTAACAGTACTGTCAAAGCTTGGAATGTCGATATCGCCATTTATTTGATTAAAATTCCCTTTGTCAAGTATGGGACACGGATGGAACGCACCGCCAAGGCGCAGTCCATCTGCGACACATGCTTGACGTAATAAAAGTTTTACTTGAGAAAGCAAGAAAAGTTTTCTAAAGATTTTTGAACATTTTGGTGGGGGTTCGAATTAGTTTGCTGTAGCTTGCTCGTGAACTTATTTTTATTCAACTTCACTCTAAAAAAAGGCCGGAAACAGCGCATGTAAGGAAAAGACTAATGCCCACTTACATAGTAAGATTATACCCTAAAATGTATTACCATCAACTGCAGTATAAGTGGGAAACATCACGAGCAGAGTGCAGTAAATAGTATCTGTTTTGGGCGGTGCTAAACCATTTTCTATTTCTTTGTTTCTCTTTAGTCGAGTCGACGAGGTTCATAGACAATAGTCACAAACGGTTGCAGTTGCGTTGAAACGGCAAATATCGAACCGTCGGTCTTTTTGGCAAAATTCGAGCCATCGAGCGGGTAAAGTATAGGTTTCTGGTAAAATGCGCCATTAAAGCATGGTATAAAACCGGAGAAAAATTATCTGAATTTGAGATTAACGACTAAACCCAATCATATGGAACGTACGTTGTCGGCCGGCAAAATATGATTGCAAAAACCATTCTGGGACTGGTAACGCGACTATTCAATGCCATAACTTCGCGCATCTTTGTATCACACCCGCAATCAGATTTCACCTCAGTTTTTTACTTTTTGATCCTGCCAAGCATGTGCCACAGATGGACCGCGTCTCATCGACGCGATCCATCAGTGACACAAGCTTAAAAGAAGCTGTGTCGACAACAATTCTCCGACTCGGAAACGGTCAACTTGGAAGTATATATATTATGAAGGATTACGAATTGTCATATAAACTTTCGAATGAAACAGATTTTATTGAAGATTGTAAAGCATTGACTCCATTCTGTTGATTACCTAGAGGTTCATTTTCTTCTTTATAAGAAGTAAACGTTGAAGCATTGTTTCGAGTAGATGAAACAAATTGATTCATAGCCAGTAAATTTTCAGCATCTGCAAATATAATAATAAAATAAAAAACTGATCCTTATGAAATGAAAATTCGGGTACAGACGTCGGCTCAAAATGTGATGATTTCATTTAATCATTTTATATTTTATTAAACTTCGCTCAAACAGAGGCTGTAAGAGACATATCATACTTGAAAAGTTTCCTGAAGCCATTTAAGAGCAAGGAGCTACCAAAGTATCCTCATTAGTGACAGATGTTTAACGATGTGAGTTTTGAATCCGTGCCTATCTATACTTTATTAATAATCAAATCAAAAGTATTTGTACTTTTACTGCTAAATGTTACACTATTTGAAAAATATTTTACCCAAGAATAGATGACAGGGCAATAACATTTCAGAATTTGAAAGATTTAAAACACAAATTATTCAAATCAATGGTAAATGAATACGAAAAGCTCACACTAAACCGATGGATTTTATATATTTTAACCACGGAATACAATCATTTTATTTGGTCAAATTTAGTTATGCCTCTATACATGTGGTGTAAAATTCAAAGTACACTAGCTCTCTAGCGCCACTGCATTTGTTATTTATAGGAGGTCACAGTGAATCGATCCGATTTGAAAAGTACATCATTTATTTGCGACTCGTGTTTGAGAAAATTTCTGATTGTAACAATAATGTTTTTTTGCAAAACTTTGGAATTTTACATGCATTCAGCTGCTAACGGTAGATATCTCGTACTATAAGCGTCGTCAGAGCCTATCAATATTGGTGTAGTTTGAAATTTTTTCTCACAGTATTATTAAATATATACACATTAATGGTTGAATAATAGGGCATGGGATTTTGACTAAGACATATACTTCTGACAAGATTACTCAAAAAAATTACCTTTTTCTTTAGCCATAGGAGAGCTGTTGTAATTTTTTGGGGACGATGGTGAAACCACTATCTTTAAATTATTTTGTACTTGTGGAAAACATATTGATTTGGCAAATTTGACTAATCTTTTTACGACTGA
This sequence comes from Styela plicata, assembly GCA_963675895.2. NCBI lineage: Eukaryota > Metazoa > Chordata > Ascidiacea > Stolidobranchia > Styelidae > Styela > Styela plicata. Next base: position 10,948,798 of record OZ023143.1, on the reverse strand, counting down.
TCTTCTTAGTAATATGTAAACCTAGGGAACAAAAACAAAAAATCAAAAGAGTGCGATGTACTTCGTTTTACTGATATTGACTCCATATTCACAGGCGCTTGAAAAGAAAATCAATGGGACCGAGCATCAAATGATTCTATTGCAATACCTTTACTTTTGCCAGGCCGACGAGAAGAAATTTGTAAAAGCTACATCTTGAACAAATAGGGCTAATGTTGTTACAGGGCTAGCTATATAGGGTCGGAAAATTTTCGGGAATTTTCGGGGAGGGGATTTACCATCGGCAATTTTGGTAAAACGAGAATTAACGGGAATTTTGGGGAACTCTGGGAATTTTCAGAAACTTTCAATAAATTTTCTATTTTATGTTGATGAAGACCAATAGGGCTTGATTTTTGTGTTGTCACTGTGGCCTAGCACTTAATAATATAAAACAATTAGACATCATGACCCACTGATAAATGCAGTCAAGCACAGTGCATTAACCAATTGAAACAATTCTATTATATAAAGGAAAGACGCTTTTCTGCTCATTCGAAAATTCAACCTCAACCTTTTTACAATCTGAGTGGATCATACTGCGCAAGGCGCTACATCAGGGACCACTTACAGTCAAACAGAGTTAGTATTGTTGAAGACTGATAAACATTCAACACCGTATCTAGATCAAACATGGAACAAAAACAACGTGATGCAAGCTAATTCAATAAAAGATATTTTAACAGGCGATAATACTTTAAAATTTTCAAAAAGAGATGAAAATTGATTATTAGAACCGGTTTGTTCAGAATACTAATAACTATCGATTTTATTTCTCAAAATAAGAATAGAATTTATTTAAATTTTGTCCTGATAATTTGAAAATTAAAATATTTACCACATTCTCTCTAAACATAATTTGTACAAATCAAACGAAATCCCAGGTCGCAACCTATAGTCTTCGAAAAGGAAAAACCATAAGTTATAATCCCAACATTTATTTTATAATCGCAATTTTTTCGAAAAAAAAAACATGCCACACATGGACAGTACTTCGTTCGTACAATTCAACAACGATCCATACTAACCGAATAAAAAAAAATATTTAACTTTCTGAAATCGATATCTACCAATTAATGAGGTTTCAACCTCACTTTGAAAAATCGGGGCTAAATATAATTCAAAACATAAATTGATTTTACTAAAACATTTCATCGATTTTCTAGTTAATACAGAATCACAAAATTTTAGTTTGAACTTTAGTTTAAACATGAGTCACAGATATACCGTGCCAACAAGGCGCGCTCCATCAGTGACTCATGCTTGACAAAACATGTTTTAACAGAGTTGATAGAAAAGAAAGTGACCTGTCTAGACAAGATAATTGCCATGTAATATTTACCCAGGGATCCAATATAGGATTTGCAGCTGCAAGCCAGATGGCGATTCTGTCTTGCTCACCGTTCCTCTGTCTTGTGATCTGGTTATCAAGAATCCTGATCTGTAAAAATAAATAAAATTTATATGACAATTTAGAAGGAAAAAATTCCTAGAAAATAACAATTGCACATTTATTTAAAAAAAAAGTTGTTTTTATTTTGTAATTTTTTTTCATTGAAGTTTGTACAAAGCAGGACTCGAATCAGTTGCTAATAGGAACTGAATAATGACAATGAGCTACTACGGAATAAAGAACCGGCAACTGCAAAACAAAACGGCACCGCTTTAGTAAGGTTCAGTGGGCGGTATTTGCCCTGGACAATGGTAAATCGTCCACCGCTTCTTTATTTTCTTCTATTCCTCTCCTACGACGCGCAGGTTTGGGCAATTCTAAAACGCCTAAACTTACATGGCAAAAATAGGTTCAGTCTAAGTAGAGATGTGCATTACTATTATCTTCCTTTTTTCTGACGTATGCCGGAAACCTGATATGCTTTGTATTTTACTAGAACTTGGTTATTAATGACTATTTATGGATATTCATTGAGAGCCCGCGAAGGAATGGTAAATGATCTCCTGTCGAATAATTAGTTTTCGGTAGATATTGGTAGAAAGTTTTTTAATAACAAATGTTTTTGAAATTTAAATCACCAGTAAACGGACTGCACCTCGGCTGCGCGATTCATCAGTGACTTTAATAAGAAATACTTTAACGCCATTTATTTTTCATTTATTTTTCAATATCAAACAGTTCAGGTTAGTGTTGGCAATTACGGGGTAAAGTATCTAATAATAATGTACCCAGTAATGTGAACTTCAAATCTATTAAATGCAGCCAAATAAAAATTAGCTAGTTTAAACTGGTTTTCAATCTAGGTACTACCTAGTAACATATTGTGGCTAGGGCTAAGCAATTCGATTCGGTGATCAAAGCACAAATTATTTGAATCAATCGTGAATCGTTCATAGTAAGAAAAACTTGCTAAATGAACCAAAATTTTTATTCTCAACGACAAAATGCAATCGATTATATTTTGTCGCTAAAATATGAAAATTGTTGCTCCTAGACATGGAGAGTGAATTCAAAATGCAATACCAACTATAAATTTCTTGATTTTCACAATGGAGACAAGTTTTAATAGTAAAAATGTGATATTTGTTATTTCAATGCAATTTATGATGCGATCCGATTGGAAAAAATTATACGAATCGATTCCAAATGATTCGGTTTTGCCTAGCCCTAAGTGTGGCAGAATTTTTCTTATTGGAACAGGATTTTTTTATGGGGATTGATCAAATAAAATACTGTTATTTTAGATAACGATCTGTTTGAGAATGGAGGTACTATAAATTCCAAGGAAATAATTTGCTTCCTTAGTGATATAATATTTGCTTTTAAACACGGGGTATAAAATGATATTGATTAAGTCTAAAGTGATGTGAGCCGAATTCCCCTTTTCCTCATATCCTTAAGACGTGTGTAAACAAGGATGGGAGAGTGAACATTTTAATTTTGCTTTGATGATAAAATATACTTTTATCTCACAAGTCACATTTAGATCAATGATTATGAAATAAAAAAAACTGGAAGCATAAAAATGGCCATGCAAAACTGAAAGACTGTTTAATAGGCTTTTTTTTAAGTGGATTGATAGTCCGAGACATTGTTCATGTTTGGCAGAAGAGAATTACTGAATGCAACTGGTATTAAATATGGATGGTAATTTCGGCCATTTTTAAAACTTTTGGTAATCACGCACGTTTTTGCGAATAACTGTCATGAGCTAGTCGAATCGCATTGTCTGAAAATAAAGTGGAAGATTAGACGGTAACTGAAACGGCCTAATTGAATTGAAAAAGTGTACGATCAGCAAAATGCAACAACTTTATAAAATAGTAATCACAGGAATGGGAAGTATAATTGCGATAAAAATCGAGATCTCAGACTTTTTCATTTCATTTCTATAATTACGAGCGAAATTAATTTCATTTTTGATTTTTTTGAACTTATATGTTTTGTAGCAAAACCGTGATATTTTATAAAATTTTAAATAATGCATGAGGATTTTGAGGTAAGATGCGCTAAAAATGGTCAAAAATAAGTAATTAAGATTATCTGAAACTTTAAATTCATTTTTGTATAGCACTTTTAAAAAATAAATAAAATAAATATTATATTGTAGGAATACCGTTTCATTGTGAATAAAATCCCAAAACCATAACCAAGCTTTTCTACCAGTATTATCAATAGACAATTGTGTTCAAGAAAAATAAAAAAAAAATGGATATATATTTCAGAATACGTATATACGTAGATTAGTCTTCAGTAAAAATAAAGTCAGATCCAACATATGATAATTTGCGAAATTGAAAAAGAATTACATATCAGAATACGCTTTCATAATACTGAAACTAAGTTAACTTAGTCTAATTGACATGGGTTCGAATCCTAGTCTCGACAATGTCAAAAATTTAATAGGATTATCGTGTTAAGATGAAATATGACAGGATTCGGTATTTTAGGTTGAAATTATACACCGCCAAACATAATTTATTGATAAACCTTGCAATTCATGCAAGATTTATCAAAGGTGTATGCTTGACGGATCATCACATCAAGCCCTACATTTTTTAATGGGTGAAATTTTTTAATGCGACAGCGAAAGAGTACGATACGGACGAGCGCTAATCCCTCAGAGAATACATAATTGTGCATATTGGGCTCAAAAAGGTTAAGAAGGGTTATTTTTGAATCGCGGAAGGTCTCTTTTGTCGAGTTCGCAGGTATATGTAAACAAATATTGAAGTGCCAAAAACCTTATCAAGGATCTTTCGTGTATATATATTTTAAGTACGGATTACAAGGCTCATTTATTTTTCATGGATCAAGTTCAACTTAACAAAAGATACCAACAGGGTCTTCACGTTAAACTTATTGAACCTATTTTCAAGTTCACAACGTATATTTAAATATAAGTTTTCGTATATCCTTTTCTTGTGTCAAATCTGAAATTTTATTTTGTCAAGCAAGTGTAACAAATAGACCGCGCCTCGGCGGCGCGATCTATGAGCGACTCTTGCTTAACAAAACATGTTTGTCTTAATATTTCTGACAGGGTAACTTTCAACAAGGCCACTCCAAAAATCCCCATACCCTTCTGAGATTACCCGACTGGTTATCTCATTTTGTTGAATGGAGGCGATAGTACACGAGTTCCATTTTGCAATAAAAAGTGTAGTTGGAATGATATATTTATTTGCAAATTATTTGATTTTTGCACATCCGCTCAATATAAATTTGAGAATATTACATTGAGTTTTATCTTTGATTAAGACCACTTCTTCAAATTTCAAAGCTAAACATATCCAATTTTACACAGATTAATTTTTAACGGCAAACCTAAAATTTGCATTATTTCCGGCGAAGAAGTTGATAGTTTTATATAGTCTACAAGAGGTCACCGCGCTGCCTCATCACAAACCAGGTTTCATCGCATTTGTATTGACACCAGCTTTCAAAAACCATGTTAACCGCAAAACCAATCATGTACCCATTGTTAACATCGATTTACTCAACTCGTGTTGTGGTGAATTTAGCTACACGACAATCCAAAAAATTGTTAATATACCAATACTCGCATAGCTTTAATTATTGTATTTCAAGATTAGGTTTTGGCATGTTTTAATAACCTTGCTACTGGCCAACATTTTAAAATGTTATAACGGCAAATTTTTACGTCATGATAGTGACATCAAGATATCATAGTGACACCATGATATTATAGTGACGTCATGATATCATATAGGGGCATAATGTTATTATATTATCAAAATATGGTTTTTTTTTCATAATTAAAAAGCATGAATTGATGAATAAAAGCACTTTTGGCACTTTATTTGTCATTTAATTTGCTTTTCAATTTGATTTTTCTCAAATTACCATAAATGTTAGTTTACTCTTCATTTTTATACATCAACACTGTAACACGAGCATCATTATACATCAACACGGAGCTTTTTGCTGCAAGCGGATGCCATTTTACATTGCCACTTTTAAAACAAGATTCCATATTTCATCCGTTTTAACCGTTTTAGGCGTGCCACTATTTAACTGAATTTTGTTGGTGATGATCACAAAATTAAGATGAGTACAGAAATATGATGGAGGAATTATTATTTACGACCCATTCCACCCAGAAATTGACTAAGTCGGGGTCATTTTTGTTGTTTATACATTATCCAATCTGCCAACTGTGGAAACAAACCAACGTATTTATGACGTAACTACAATCTTGACCGTACACAATAATATTTATAAAAAACATAAAAACCGGCATTTATACCAATGGCATGATATAAAAGATAATAGGCGATTAGAAATTTACTCAAATTTTGTCTTACATGAGCCACAGATAGACTGCGCCTTGACGGCGCAAACCATCCGTGACCCAAGCTTGGCGAAACATATTTCTGACTGGAATAGCTGACCTCAAGGAGCGCAAAACAGCGGCTGGTGATTAAGTTTGAAAATTCCATTCCACACGAATCAAACATGGACTAAGTAAAATTTGTGTAATTTTACCATTAGTTCACGATGTACACTTTACGCTTACTTGGTTCTATAGTAAATACGAAAAGTGACGCACGCACGCAACAAGCGTGTTTACATTTGACGCAAATTTTGCGTGACGGACGCAAGTAACGTACTTGCGGGTAAGCCTGTCAACGTAGTTTATTTTTGGCTCCCTGGTATTCAATTTGAATGTAATCTCTATAAAAACAGCGAAACAAACGGTGCTGCGTATTTTGAAGTTTAAATACTTTCCTGTTTTGCCTGTTGGGTATTTTACCTCAATTTTTAATGGTTGGTATTATGCGTTGGTTATAACTCAACTGCGCAAATTACCTTGGGAAGGCGCGACGGCGCGATCCATCAGTGTCTCATCATTTACGAAATGTCTCTTTTAATAAATGGATCAACTTCACACTCCTCCAAAGAACCAAAGATGTGGCCAAAATTTCCGAGCAGCTAATTAATAAACAAATTTTTCGTATCAAATGCGTACTAGATAATCAATTCTCGGCTTATGTAAGATATTTCATTAGGAAGCAATTATTGAACTTGACCGCTAAAACTAATTTTTATGCCAAAATTCTCTTTTCTTGAAAAATTGGCAACTTTTTTATTGCTCTAATTGATTTATATTTGAAATTATATTCATATAAAAATTTGAATATTATGACAACAGCGTTTATAAAAAGTCATTTTCCAAGAAGAATATATATATATATATATATATATAAGTTAGGAGTGCTATTTATAAATTTACGATGCATTTTCAAATACTGTCTTTTCAAATATAAATTTATGCCATTGCAAATGTTCTTATAATACTTAAAACTTTGAATTTAAATCTCGATTATGAACAGTCCAATTTTATATATATGTTTACATTTTGATAGCCAAATTTGGAGTGGAGTTTTTGGATCACTCTGACCAAGGCCCAGTATCAGCAGCGACTTATAGACGGACAGTGTTAGGATTGCTGGAAAGATATGATCTTTTCCTGTTCGGCTTAGCCTAACCAATTTATTACATTCTCGGTTTAGTGATGGGCATGGATTAACGATCCGGACTCTCGAGGACTCGATCCCGAGATCTTTATAATTGACTCCAAGCAAAACCGGACTTAAATGGAACGGAATAACGGACACTTAGTAAAGAGCTATACTTGAATCATATTTTCAACAACTTCCTACTTCACTCCAAGCGGAAAACTGAGTGGCCGCCGTTTCAGGGCCTTGGTCAGGGCGATCCGTTCTAAGAAGTGGCTATAAAAAAAACATTCCAAAGAACTAAACTGGTCTTGCCGCTTATTTGAACGGGTCATACTGAGCAAAGCCCTGCATTAGCGAACCAAGTTGGTGTTGTAGAAAAAAAAATCGGTTCGGTCGTGCCTACTTAAACTATCGCCATGGGTATTATGGCGGGATGGATTAAAGAGTCGGAATCGCAGGGAGATATTCAACCTGAGATGCCAAGATGCTATCAAAGGCACTAGCCTATGCGCGTCGTCATTAAGCCTTCTTTTATACGCGTCTCTCACAGTAGGCAAGTATCGATGTCAAGCGTCCAATATTGAGCCGATAGCCACATAATGGTCATTTAAAACTTACCATTAACGGTAACCAGCATACTAAATAAATGCATGTCATCACAATTAATTGAATTATCATTTGAGTTTCTCTCCGTACGCTTGACCTTCGTCTACCATGCACTGACGTCATTCTAGATGAAAATAGATATGTTTGATATTATTACCTGATTTTTGCAAAAACGAGGTTCGTTGATGTTTGTAAAGAATATTTCAATCAGAAATTTTTTTTTTGTGAAGCATGCGCCACAGATGAACCGCGTCTTAGCGACGCGATCCATCAGTGGCACATACTCAACAAAAGATGTTTTGATACAACCTTTCCAGTTTGGGATATAAAATTCAACAGTAAAATTTTTGGTAGAATAGTAATTCTAGAGTTCTTGGCTATTTCTTCACATTTCTTTTGAAGCAGTTTACGCGCGAAAATTGGTGTTGATTAATATAATGCACTCGACGAAAGCCCACTAAGATGATGTTTTAGCAATACCTTTATGTGACCAGTGTTCGTTGACGTAAATTATAAATGGTAGATAGTTATACCATCGCCCAAAGCAGATAACCCTCGTTGCAGTTTATGATAACGGTTTAGCTTTGTTGGGGGTAATTTCGCCTTAGGAGCTGCTGGTAATACATTTTGTATTAGGTCTTTGCAATAATCAGTTTTTTTTCATCTTAGTCTCGGCTATTAGTAAATTTTACAAAAAAAAAATACAAATACATCTATTCAAAATTACTAAAACAATTATCTATTACAGGCCATTAATGTGCAATGACATCATTGTTTTGCATGAATCTGTCAATCTAGATAGACTCAATCACGTATTAATTTGGTTAAAAACTTGCGCGTGAAATTGAATTTTTCTTTTATCAAAACCTCAACGTCGTTAAAGAGAAATTTGTATTCAAATCACTTTTTTAAAAAGTAAACCCCAAGGCGTCATTTTTTGCTCGTTTGTTTTTAGGCTGAATCTGTCGGGGTATGTATGGTAAGATACGATACTATACTGTGACAAAATATCATTAAATTCACTGCATTAATTGCATATTTTGAAAATTTGAAATCGCGTTGCTGATGAGATTTATGCCAAATACGGGATCTTCACTGTACGCACCTGCGGCGGCGTGCGTGACTTCAAATAGCTGGAAAAGTCTATTTGATTGGTTTATGTATTCGCGAATCATGACTCGAATCGAATATTTTTTACAACTCCAGTCGCATATGCACCATAGCTGAACGCGTTCACTCATGATTAACAACAAGAATCTTCTATCGCTTGAAAAAAATATTATTCGAAACTATATTTTAATGACAAGTGTATTGTGCATATTTCGAAGTTTGTCCATGGCCATGGCTTCCGAACGAATTGATAAAGAAGCACAGAAGAAGATATTCATATTGACGAAGTTTTTAGGGATTTGATAATTTTTTCCTCTCCCTTGTAACGTTGTTTTGTTACGCTTACTGTCAGGCTCATTATAACTATATGAAAACGTGACATTCGTCACGAAATGAAACCCACCCAGATTGATACGAGAAACGATTTTTTATGAAAGTAATAGTTCAGGTTTTCGTTTTTATTAAATACAAGTGTAATTGCATTATTTCAAACGTATATAGAAAAATAAATCAATGTCATTTTTTCATTATGTATTTGTGCAAATTTTAAAAATACATAAAATCTCAACACGATCATCGATATGTTTTTGTTAAGCTTGAGTCACTGATGGAACGCGCCGTCGAGGAGCTGTCCATCTGAGACTCATGCTTGACCAAAATAAAATTTCCGATTGGTAAAACCGTAGACGAATCACAGACACGGGTATTCGAATCAATTCGAATTGTAGGTGTGTTCGAATCAGTTCGAATTATTATTCTAAAAATAACAATTCAGTTGTCAGTATAAAGACCAGGGGAATTGCTTATATGCATGCTTGCTGGCGATGAATTCACGACAAAACTATTCTGAGTACTACTAGGTAACCAAGTTTTCTATTTAAATCCAAAGGTAGTACTTTGATTATAAAATCTGACAAACTAGAACAGTAATATTATCTTTCAATAGCTATTTAATAAGGATACCACTAGGTACATGATGAACCATCTATCTAGTTGTAAAATAGGTAATTTTATCTATTTTACTTAGTAAATGAATTAGGCAAAAAATTCAGATATGTGTGTATCTGATTGAAAGTATTTTTAAAATAATAAAAAACTCCCAGCAATTCAGTTTCGTTGGGAATGTTTTCCACTAAGGGGTTAGTTTCTGGTACAACATTTTATGGTAGGTCTTTGCCATTCAGTGACCGTCACTTGATTCATTTATCCACTGTTTTCGGCTTTGCTCAGAGTGAATTTGAATGAAGAATTTACTTGAATTTCCAGCGCTCGTGATTACGAAAAAAAAATGCTTGCTAAATGCATCAATTTTTCTTACCTTGATTTCATTTTAAATAATCCGACTACAACTATTATATTGCATATTAATGTTGTTAATATCATGAATATTCCACTTATTGCATAGATAAAATTGAATGCCTGGAAAACAATAATATATATATGTTGATATTATAAATATTCAAGATGAATCATTACATAGAAAGTGTTTCAAAACTTGTGACAATGCGAAAAACATTATAAAAAATTTTTTACTCAACTTCCTTTTAAGGTCACAAGATAGATTTTGTGACATATTTTCAAATTTTTCAAAACAAAAATCAAATTTTGTTTTCTATCCGCTCAAAAACTTAACAAATCAACGAAATTTGAATGCTGTTGGGTTCAAAATTAATCTGGTTTTTGCCCTACTTTTTGTTCCATGATAGTTCACTGTGGCGTTGGGAGTCAATATTTCGTCAATTTTGTTTGTAGACATCGGGTCTGCGATAGCGTTAAAACAAGGACTGAGTGATTGAGTAAGGCAGGGAAAGCAATTAAGCCGCCGTGTATTTGCGGCCCATGCCGAATAGGACAAGGTTTAACTTTGTCAAGCATGAGCCACTGATAGATCCCACCTAGACGGTGCGATCCATCAGTGGCTCATACTTGAAAAAAAGGTTTTGGTAACATATTTTCCGACTGAATTATTATATCCTGTTGCCATCACAATAGTAGTTTCTCTTACATCAGAGGTTTTTAATGAATAATTAATCAGAAAAGCTGTTAAATGCGGAAGATCTTTGTTAAAATACCAACTGAAATGAGGCCGAATAGCCTGATGTTTTGATAAATATGTAAAAACTAATCTTGTGATGTTTAACGTACGTAATATAATAGTATGGAGAATGATAAATATGTTCACATTTAGGTAAATGACGTGTAAAAGGAATAATACAATGAAGCAGGTGGTGTGTATTATGTTTTTGTTGTCGTTTAAGTAATACCGTTGGGCTATATATGCGCAATGTTGATTTATACAAGCCCCTGGTTGTATCTTCAACAAGGCGCTCTGTGATAAGCCTACATAACTACCTGGCGATATCAAAAAGGCATCCTAGTCAAAATGACCGGCGTTGGCTTACTTAATTCTCGTTATAAAATGACACGCTACCTGCATTTTTATTAAACAAAAATGCTTGTAAAATATGTAAATAGATGTGTCGTTGTGCGCCCCGTCTATGGCCAAAAGCGCGAAAGTTCATTCGGCTCCCTTGAAATTATTTTACCAATATCTCAGCACATTTGGCAGGCGCCTAGGAGAAAATAATATATTTTTTTCAATTTTGGATTGTGCGGCTCATGCTTGACAAAATGGAATTTCCGAATGAGTACTGACAATAAATGAAAATACAGTTGCAAAAATATACAAAATACCTACCATTGCTTTTGGTTCTTCAGCTTGCCAATCAGCAAAACACCAAGTATATGGAAACATTGGGCGGACTTGTCCGAATCCAATAGTTGGCAATGAAGCGAATATAGTGCATGATAACAGGATGATAAGAATTGTTATGTTTGCCTGAAATTGATGGAAAAATAATTCCGATAATTATAAATAATTAGTAATGGTAAAGACCACCCTGGCAGTAATCCGGTGTCCAGTTTTGGTCATGCGCGAAAACCTTGTATCCTAGGGTCAGATTCAAGGTTCAAAACTTTTGGAACATAACTGTGGAACATACCCAACGTATAACTGTACAGACTGTGGCTATGTGTGATTTTTTAAAACATGCTATTGGAGATAACCTTGATGACCCTGTCAAAACCCATACTGGTATAAAATACTATATTCAATATTATCCAACATGTGAGGGTTAGCGATGATTACAATGGCAGTCAAGAGGGTTGATGCGGCAATACAATTTTGCCTGGGCTGCGTTTTTCTATTACGCTACCGAAACGTCGCTGCGCATGCGTTTGTTTTACGTTTTCCAGCGTAAGCGTCGCGTACGTTTGTGTTTTGCAGGCAAGTTAATAAATGAACATAAAGCTATTATGTAGACGTGTATTGCTGTTTTTGTTTTGTTGCCTAAAACTTAGCGCAATGCACATGAATTATGTATTTACTCCTGAAGATAGTAAACCTATATTGGATAATGAGGCCATAAATATTTTAATTATAACATTAAAATTAAAAAAAAATTTTTTATGGAAATTCACTCCAAGCAAGGTCGAAAGCAGTGCCTAAAAGGAACCACCAACGGCCACATAATCGCTAAGAGCTACTGTGAGATATATTACCAACAACTGCATTCCAAGTGGAACTGAACCGCTCTGGCAAATTGCACTGAGTGGTATCTGCCCTGAGCGATGTTTTTTAAGTTACCCCTCATTAATATATCCTCAACGTTATAATATGAAAGTTTTAGCCACACTCATTCAGGCTAAATTTTTGTACATATATTAATCAGGAAAATATCGCCATTTTAAAGCTTAGCCAAGATTGAAAAAAAACAAAATTTCCAATGAGACACTGGATACAGTTCAAAAATGCAATCAGTCATAATTATATTACTCTGATTACTCTCTCAATTTGAGTGACGGACAAGGTCACAGAGAGATAAAGAGAAAGTTCTTCGTTTTTCAGTTCAACCAGAGGACGCAATGCCAATTTACCCATTAGCCAGTAAAGAAAAGCCCTTTGGTCAAGCATGAGTCACTGATGGATCGCGCCATCGAGGCGCGGTCTATCAGTGACACATGACTGACCAAGATCAAATTTGTGCTTGGGATTGGCCTTTTGTAACATCTTGATATCATTTTTGTATACAATGGTTTTAAAAATTTTGAATAATTGGTTGTCTTCAAATCATTTATATCGAGTATGTTTTTCTCGACGATTTTTTTCATAATATGTGGTCATTGTTGTGCCTCATCTTTTTTTGTAACTGAACATTAACTGTAACAGTGAGAAAATTTTTTCTATACTTTTCATTGCTTGTCCTAAACTTATTCACCCGTCTGTCTTGGCATATGTAATTAAAACATTACAGAAATACACACATGGAGAGTCAAAATTAATAAAAATTGTATTCATAAATGTAAAATACATAGTTCACGAAAATACAATCTACATTATTATTTCCATATTGTCTAGACTATGACTCAATATCTGTAAGTAAATGTTCAAATCGGACTACTTACTCTTTTCCTAGAATTCGAACCCTTATACTATATATTTTCATATAAAATTGAAAGCTGAAAAATTGAAAAGGCGATTGTGATTTTAATATTTGGTGTTTGAAATTCTTTCTATCAATTATGTTTAATTTTGGTGCGAATTCTAATGATTCAAATTGAAAGAATCGATCGACACATGCACGAGTGCGCAAAATAATTCTGATTCCGCGTGACACGATTGAGGTATTTTGTCAAGCCAAGTTCGTAAAATTGAGTGATATAGCCTGTAGTGATATTTTTATGGTGTGGTGACATTAAAGACCACAAGTTCGAAAGTTTATACTCTCGTCTCACAAACCTTTACCCATCACACTAAGAGTAAATCCAATACCCATTTTGTTTATAAAAACACCATAAACATTTTTGTCATAAATTACTCTAAGCAAGAAAAGAAACAACGCTTAAAAAGAACCAACTATAGTGAGCGAATAGTTATAAATATAAATAAAAATCAGAGTATTGTATACTCCGAGCGGAAACATTCGAAAACATTGCAAACAGAAAATAACCATTATACCAGAGGACATAGAGTGGTATCTGGTCAGGGTTATAGAAACAAAAACGACAGAAGTATACCTTTTTATTTCTTTAGTCGTCTCTCATGATAGACCCTGATGGGTAGAATGGACAGATGAAATTTAGAACTATTCTCTAAGAATTTTTGAGAAAAGGCGACCTTGAAAATTCGTTGAATAGAAGTTTCCAAACTTAATCTAAGCATTGGAATCAAATAGACCACACGTCCAAAGCATGATTCATCTATGGTTCATGTATTGTGCAACTTACTCATACAATTAAAATTTTGCACGTTTCATTGTGATGAGTCGCACGATCTAAAAGTGCTTGAGAAGTACTCAATTATAAAAAAATAGTCTTCAAGTCACTGTTAACTGAACAATACCTTTCAAGAGCATGTGCCGCAGACAAATTTAGTAGACGGGAAAAATTATCTGGCAACGTGTTTTCGTCAAGTACATTATAAAAAAGACCGTAAAATCGTCGTTCTTTGACGATTATGCCAGGTGATATAAAATAAAACTATAAATTGACTTTTCGGCTAAGTGTGGGGTGTTTATGGAACGCGCCACACGAGGCGCGTTCCATCAACAATCAATATTTGGCTTGAATCTCATCAACGAGGCGTTTCAAATTTATGGAATTATACAATCACTGCAAATGAACAGTAGATTTACAGCACTTTTTCATAGCATATGAGTTACTGATGTAATGCAAAGCCGAGGTTCGGAGCCTCTGTGAATCAAGTTTGGCAAAATAAATTCCTGACTAGATTCGAAAAAGTTAATACCACTGATTACTATTGAGACGGAATTGACATATTTCAAGTTTCTTTCAACGATTTCGATGCCAATTCCTTAATTCCTGTGAAAATTTCGGTATTGGAACGTGCTAAAAAAACAACCAAAAAAAACCAGCGGCCACTTGAACAACGAATAGCGATAAAAAAATTCAGTAACATCAACTAGGCTTTAAGCTGAAAACATCACAAGCAGAACTGAACTTCTATAATAAAGTAAAGTGAATGGTATTTCCTCTGGGCAATGTTAAAACGATCTACCATCACAGCAAATAGTCTAAAAGTTTGACATAAAAATATGGGTATAATTGAGCCAATTCCCGAAAAATCAAATCCAAAAAAGTTGGCCAATAATTCAATAGTATGGAATTTTATTCAATAATTAAAAAAATGACATTCTGTTAAATAATTTTATATTTCGAAGAGTCGGCAGGAAGAGAAAATATCGAAGTATTAGGAATCGAGATCAATTTTCATTTTTTTTCTGTTTCGTATGGTGATAGATTTTGGATAATAATAAGAACCGGCCATTATAAATGACTATGGTATTAGAACCGATTCATTTAGGATTTAGACTGTCGTTCCATTGATAATAACATTGCGTCCGTAGCATCCATAGTCAGTATCACAGTTTCTAGCAGAATATTTTTGTAAAGCCTGGGTCACTGATGGAACGTGCCTTCGAGGTGCGGTCTATCTGTGGCGCATGCTTGACAAAATAAATATTTTTTGAAGTGGTGTTCGATTTTTTTTCGATAAGTTTTATATTTTATTTACCAATCACAATTGCACACTAGGGAAGTGAGTTTAAAAAAATTATATATATTCAAATCATATCTCGAATCGAGATAATATATAAAACAATCGAATCGAATATTTTAGAACATGTTTCTATTTGAGAAAATACTCAATTTGTCTTAAGACACTATATTGGTTTACAAAACAACAAAAAAAGTTTGCTGTTCCAATTCTAGCGAACGAGAACGAAAAGTTGTGTTATCGATTTTACAACTGGACTCAGGAAGATTACAAAATTGCAAAATGGCCAAATAACATTGAAAGGCTCACACTATCCAGGTCTGACAACGACAAAACTGCACGTAAACGACGCAAAAATAATCTCTTAAAATTACAATTAATTTTCCCAAAATGATTAAAATCGATCCGAATTACAGGTGGTCTGAGTAGATTCCATTCCAAATTCTAAAACTTACATCCTTTTGACGCACAGATACATTGCTTACGTCGCTATGATAGGGTCTTGTCAATGGTTTAGTTTAATGAAATTCGCTATAAAAATACAAATCCGGCATTGGTGATTTTTTACCATGCATTTCGACAAATCCAAATAAAAAGTAAAATATGAAAATAAAATATGATTTTACATTATATTTGGATTTGTCGCAATGCGTGGTAAAATATCACCAATGCCGTAGTGGTATTTTTATAGCGAATTTCGTATATATAAAGATTTTACCATAAAAGAAATCAATATAAGAATATTTGAAAAAGACAATTTTTTTAAACCAGGATTCTAAAATACCTGGTTATTCGGATAAAGATATTCATACTACAAAACATTTTTTTTCGAATTTGATCAAATAACACATTTCATGTGAACCATCATTAAAACTTGTGTTATCAAAATCAGGAAACCCGTGGCTACGATTTAACTATAACAATGAAATAAGCAAATGAACGCAATGAACTTAAAATATACACGTGATATACAGAGGCGAGAATAAATTGACTCAAAACGAATTGATTCTCCAGAACGTTTCTCTCTTTGAACAACTTATTTATTTTATTTTTCTGTGAGCGATTTACTATCGATACGAATAATTTGTGCATCATCAGATCGATTCAAGCGTGAGCCACACATGAACACTGTACCAAGGCGGCACGATCCATCTGTAACTCAAGCTTGACAGAACATGTTTGAATAAATATTACATACCGGGATTGACCGAATTTTGTTGTAACCCAATTAGAAATTTTATTTTGTCAAGCATGAGTCGCAGATGAATCGTGCCTAATATGCACGATCTATAAGTAATTCATGCGCTACAAATAACATTTATACATTTTTTCTGACTGGGATTGGCCAAGTGGTAACGGAAAATATTCGGCTTCTTGCGGCTGGTCAAGTGAATATTGCTATCTTTAAATAGGATCTGGAGGACGTCACTACATCGTTTTTATTTGATTTTTTTTTTTTGCTAAATCCTCTTTTGCCTCTAATGAGCTTACGAGAGGAAATATATTTACTCAGCCGTATTATATACTTATTGTCCAAAAAGTGGATCATTTGCCATCAAACGTAGTAGAAATGAAATTTCATGTTCAATTTATTCGTGAAAGTTATTGGAATATTTATGAATGTATGCGTTTATGTAACAAAGTTGACAACAAAAGGAAAAAGGGAAAGTTTATATGTCTGATATAACATGATTATTTAACGATATGGGCATTTTTGTTCAATTTTTAATACTTCTGAAGCATTATAGTCAACAAGATCATAGAGGTGTTTAAAAGAATACCGTCGTTAAGACGAAAGAAAAAAGAAGCAAGAAAGTGGGTGTTCAAAAGGCGTTGTTTTTGAACAGGTCTGACTACAATATGAAAAGACTTTTTTTCTTTTGGATTATGAGTCATGATGCAAATGACTTGACTTAGTCCACAGGCCAAAAAGCCGCAAAGCAAAATCCGTAGAGAAGAAAGCCAAAAAATTAAAGTTTTTGATGCCTCATAGCATATGGTAGTCATGTTTAATATATAGTATGAAGTGTATTGCTAAGCATGGAACACTGGTGGATTACGCAGTTAAGAAGCGGGTCATCTGTGGGTAATGGTTGAAAATGTGGATCAACCGCGGGAAAAGGATTCTGGAAACTTTCACAGACTACATGATTTTGTTTACTACAATGCTGTACAAAATTTGCCTATTTTTATTGTAAATTCAAGTTTTAATATCGAAAAATTTGCATGAGATTATGTTTTTCAGGAATGACTCATTCGGAAACAAAATATTATCTTTTGAAATTATATTAAATTTGCAATTTTTTTTATTAAAATTCCCAAGAGCAACGCCGGTGATTACTTGATATAACCTTGGTCTTTTGTGAGCTAAGAGTTACATGCCAAGCGTTACCCCCAATCAGATATTAGCGATTTAACCAGAGCCAGACGTAGTTCCGGGAGGGATTTTTCGTTGGAACAAGAATATAGAGTTGTAACGCCAGCGTAAATTACCAAATCAAATATCAAATTATCAGGCAGGTCAATAAAATATACCAAGAACAAAATTGGACCAAGAATCGATCCCTGAGGGACAACGGATAAAATGGAACATTGTCCGTCCAAAACAACATCAATGCAAATTTTAGTAAAATATTATTAGCATCCCAAATGATGCTCACTAGAAATTTGACCCCCCCCCAAAATATATATAAAATAAAAAATCCAACGGAATCCATAAATTTCATAAACCACGATTTGATGTAAGTTTTTATAAATCTCTTCACACTCGCGATAAAGAAGCTTATTTCAAAGAACGAACGCTTAAAACTTTATTCGATTAATCGTGAAACTATTATAAATTCATACCGGAATCATACATGATTAAGTATGATCGATTGGAAAACTTATAAATGTGAGCGGTAATGGACTTCTTATGTACTAGAAAATAATTTCATGTCGTTCTTAATGGTTGGCATAAAAATTATAGCGCGTTAGAGACAAAAAAGCATGTCATGGTTATTCAAGTCTGCGCCATAGATGAATGGCGCCTTCCAATACTCCTTGTATTGAACCAAAACCAAACGACAATAGACAACAGAATTAATAAGAATCGATTTTTTTCAAATTTTCCACAAAAATGTGCCGTGGTTAGCAAGACAAAATTCCTAAATTGTAATATATTAGCAGAATGAGAACAAAAGTTTTTGTCATAATATTGACTTTTGATATTTATGAATGTACAGTATCTGATAATGGACATTTGTTTTGCATAGGAACTTCATATTTTGAATTTTCTGTAAAAATGTGCCGCAGTGAGCAACAAAAAATCTTGACATTATAATATTGGCTGAATGAGAAAAAGTTTGCATTTACTTTATATTAAGTTTAGGCCTGTGCAGATTAGAGAATTTTTACATACAGTATATATATCCTGCGTGTCGTATAGGCAGGCGACTTAAAGGAAACAACAAAAGAAGTGGTATGTGGATATCGACCAGGACAGATACCAATTGATGTACTCTCTTTTAGTGGTTGAGTTCTGTTGAGTATATATTGCTCATTGAATGCATTATTGGTAAAAACATTATAATTGTCTCGCTCACAGTTAAATTCAATGGAAAAACTTAAAGTTTGAACAAATCAAGCACGAGCCACAGATGCCAAGAGTTTTGAATGAATACATCAAATGTCGTATATTTGAAGGAACATTTCTATATTAAAATGCTTACGATTGCAAGCCTGCCCAAGTTCAGCTCAATAAATTGATTCGCATTTTGTAAAATCAAAAAAAAAAAAAATTAAATTTATGAGGAAAAACAAAAAAAATCCATTTCAGCACTATTTACGGGTCGTATTTTTGCTCAAGATTGCTTGAGTAAGGAACTATGCATAATTTTGCATATATATACGTAAATACCCCAGAAGCTCCTGAATCACATTGAGTCATTACCATGTTTGATTGAAGTTCGAACCTTTTTTTACATAATAACTTGACAAATCCCTTAGCAAGGCACGTTATGGCATTTCGTAAGTGTACAAAATCAAAAAGACGAAACTAAAGGATGTTATAACGTAGTTTTTATATCCAAAACACAATTTTTAAGATTTTCCGCGGTTGATACGCATTCCAAAATTTTATTCCGGGATTGTTTTAAAATACCAACATAATCCGGTTTAGTTTGTTTTTATAACTTGGCTGAATATCAAGTATAATCAGCGGAGTTCTAAGCCAAGGCAAACCCAGACGCGAATGGATTAAAGTCTGCGACACAATTGGTACCGTTTCCCCCCTTCTAGGGATTAAGGTTGCAATTCATAAAGCCTTTAATATTTATCTTCTGTTTAGTGTTGTGTTTTTTCAGATGTACAACATCGCCAAAACATTGTGGCGTTTGTACTTAATTGTGGACCAGCTATAGTTGTTACATGTTGGTATATCGATGTAGGAGTTCTCGAAAAAAAGATTACAAAATGTTATCACTTTCTTTTAAATTGAAAGTTTGTACATTTCGCCATATTAACCCATGATTGTTTTTCTCTTATAATGTAATGGATAAGCTCAAATTGATCCGCTAAAATAAGTGGTCAAAAACGTGTTAGATGGCATGACGTCATAGTGTGCGACGCAGACAAAAAATCTCTAAAAAATATAAATATACTTTGGCATCAGCGAAAAATATAAAATAATAAAATTATGGAAATCTGCGTTTTTCCGATTTTGAAGCATTAACAATTTTCAACATTAACTACTTTAAACCAAGCACTAATTCGCGCTAAAAGCGTGCGGAAATTATGTTATCGGCGTTTTTGTACAATTGTAAGTTTTTTAACCACTCGGAGGCTTGTGAGGGGAAGCATTCATTAGATGCAAAACTGAGCCCCCGTAGTAGAGAGTAATAAATTGTATTACCATTGGCATTATTAAAACTAACTACCGCACTTTCTCCCATTCAGTCGCTTCTCACGACACACCGAAAATCGCATTAGGGCAATTGTGAAGCCCGACCCTGTAATAGCTATTATACAAAAAAAGTTAATTTCTCTAAAATATTATAAATCACATTAAATATATTAAATCCTTCAACGCCATTCACCAGCACACGTTCTTCAAAAACAACTCGACTTTACGGGCACTGTCTTAAAAACACTTGTTGGTAAAAACTTGAATGACTTCTTAGAAATTGTGCCGAGGCGACGATGACCCATTTAGCGACCGAGTGGGATTAGTTTAATAATATGTAATAACAAAAAAATCATTAGGTCAAGCTCGCGCCACATGCGTTTTTGACACATTTGGCTCGATGCAGCTACAGCCCATGCTTGAGTGTATATTTTTGCTACGCTATGAAATATATTATATAACTGGTTAACAACACTATCCAATCAATAAATTTCGTTTTGTCAGGCATGCGCCACTGATGGAATGCGCCTTGGCGACGGAGCCATCAGTGGCTCATGTTTGTCAAACCATGTTTTCATATAATATTCCTGACTGTGACGTGTGTGACGGGTTGTCTGGATTATTTCAAGTCGTTGTTGTGTACTCAAGTTGGCAATTTCGGATTTGAAATTGGGCCAATTGGTCACGCTCCAAATAAGATAATTCAAAGAGATGGATTTAGGTTTTGCTCTTCAAAGATCATTTTATTTGTTGCTATACCTTTAGGGTATTTGTTGAAAAGAATAGTGTTTTGGCGAGCATGATTCATAGATGGGCCACGGCTCAGTGGCGAGGTCGTCCATCAGTGAACCATATTCGACAATGTGTATATTAAAATCTGTACATAGTTTTACTTTCCAAAAAACAAATCAAGTGTGTCAATGACGCGTAGTAGGATGAACACTCGACTTGATACACATTAAATTTTGACAAGTATGAGTCACAAATGGACCGCACCTCAACGGTGCGATCCATTAGTGACTCATACTTGGCAAAGCATAAATCAATTGTTTTATTTTTCTGTTCGAACGCACAGGTCGGCTAATAAATATACTTTTTTGAAAACAAGGAGCCATTATTGAATTATTCCCACTAACGCGGGTAATTTTCGTTTCATAGTTGAATATATTATTTGTGGGGACATATTCACGGTTATGGAGCTTTATCTTATTATCTTAGATTAATACGAATTTCATTTAATTACTTAGAGTTCCAGTTTTCTTGGAAATGCGGCTGGACGCAAATGTTTGGCTGGGCGTTTATTATTACAGGTAACTCGCGGTATATTTGTTTGGAAATACTCATAGCATTCCTAGAATGTATGAAGCTTATATACATTCTGTTAATTCGTACTAATGCACCCATCTGCATATAAAAACGCTTAGACATATATATATATTCATATATATATATATATAATTTACATACAAAATACTCAAGTTATCTCTTAAAAGCTATTTTTCATATGCCATATATGGGCACTTGTTCAAATCTATAATCAAATGTTATGATCGATAACCAAAAAAAAATGGGATAATTAGTTGAATTATTTCACGCTTTTATGCAACACACACAAACAAACACACACACACACACCCTTACTTACCGTTCGTGGCGTCACGTGTCGATGGTAAAAATAAGGACATTGTATACTCAACACACGTTCTATTGCCATAGCTGTTAGTGATGCCATCGTCACAATTCCAAAAAACATCATAGCAAATGCACTGTAGTTGCAGAGGGGCTCACCACCAGCCGCCTGAAAATTTTTTTTTAAACATTTTTAATATTTTCAATTTTCATATGTGCGTTGTCACCGATTCGAAGATTTAT
The DNA here is from genome assembly GCA_963675895.2 of Styela plicata. NCBI lineage: Eukaryota > Metazoa > Chordata > Ascidiacea > Stolidobranchia > Styelidae > Styela > Styela plicata. The sequence continues at coordinate 10,926,776 of OZ023143.1, read as the reverse complement.
CATATTTGGGACACTGCTCTTTTTGTCAAACATGCGCCACAGATGATCCGCTGATGCTGATCTGACTTCTGGAAATCTTAAAAATGTATCGACCTGTTTTGTTTAGTATGGGTCACTGATGGACCGCGTCGTACAGGTACGGGCCATCTGTGATACATGCTTGGCAAAATTAGGTTCCTTATTGGCATATTTCATCTTTTTGAAGTCGATTCGCTTGGTATATTTTAAAAATAATTTTCGAGTTGATATATAAGTAACGTTGGAAATATTTCCTGAAATTTACGATAGTAAATTATTTCGGGCACCAAGTTTTATTCACACCATTTTATCGCCATTTGTCATTCCTTAATGTAAAATAAAATTATACGCTAGAGTAATTTAGAAAAAGGCGCAAATGTGCTTCTTTCCGATTTACTTGCTGAAAAACAAACATCCAGATAGACTAGAATTCAAACCATCAACCTTCCGGAACAGAATTTTTCTTTTTTATACTTAGATTAGAGATAAGTTGAATGCAAAAACATGAACTTAGCATGAATCTAACCTATTCATGGTTGACTAATCACGTTTCATTTGAATAAATCAATTGTTACGTCACAATAATGTTTGGTAAAAAACAATTCCAAGAAATCGTTGTTTGAATAACAATTTACGAAGGAAATAAAGTCCGGTCTCTTAAGAGGATTATTAATTCCAAGGGATCGGATTATTTTGTCGTATGATCGAGAAAAATGGACCTAATCGACCAAAATTGCATTTTTCATGAAGTGATTATTGTATTTGCATAATTGATATTTTATTGTTTTTCAGTATTCGCCGCACCCGTGAGGATCATGCCGATCATGAATAATTTTGTGTTTATTGGTTTTTGTCCAGCTTCACTGGATGGAAGGCGTCAATGGATCGAGACGCCGAGGAGCGATCTATCTGTAAATTATGCTTGGCAAAATAATATTTCTGATTGGGGTTAGCTACCCAAATCGTCGATTTTTTATTATGATATTCCCATGATAAACGAGTCGTATAGCATTTTGTCAAATATAAGCCACAGATGCATTGCGCCGCAAAGGCGCGGCCTATCTGTGGCTCAAGTTTTACGAAATGAAATTTCCGATGAAATAGGAATAGTTTATGGAAGGAAAGTGAGAGAGTTTCCAGTTCTCTCAAATATTTGTCAATTTAAATTATGAGCGAGATTGGGTAAAAGAAATTCAATTAAAGCACACATTATGTCCATTTATTTGGATATAAGTAGACTGGACATGATCCTTGTTCTTGCTGCACAAGTCGACATATATCGATCAATATTAGATAACCGGAAAAAATTAGCTTTCATAAAAAAGATATCTGACTTTCAAAATATTCTTAAATTCATCTTACTTCGTCAAATGATATATTTAACATACAAGCAGCTCTTATAGCATAACAAAACTATTTCGTTTTCTTAAAGGATGGAGAGAAATTACTAAAATTATTCACAAAACATCTTATGCGTCGAGTGCATGAAAAAATAGAATTTGATATTTAAAACACACAAAATAACTAACTCATTCGATTAATGTTTGTTAAATAAATGCGGTTTTTTTGGCCATAATGAACGGTAGGGAGATTGGCGGTGCGAAGTTCTTCCCTGTCGCGATGGTCTCATGTTATGAACCGGTTTTATAGTCTAAAATAATATGAAAATATTATTAGTATACCTTGATTGTGGTATTTGTAGAATACAGATACAATGTAATAGGAGACGTTGCCAGATTCCCAGCTAAATCAACTGATATTAGGGCAAGTACTAATGTATGAAATGGTCCAAATTTATTCTTTCGTCGACGTTTTACTCCTGATGTTATATCTGTGAAACAATAAAAAAAAATATATATATATATGTATATATATATGAGAATTTTTATAAGATATGTTGTTAGGCAACGTGCGCTATAGGAGCTCCGAATGTGTAAAAATATTATAGCATCGGCGGCGCTATCCATCAACGACCCATGCTCAACAAAGCGTGTTCAAATAATTTTTTTCTTTCGTCAGAATGAGTGAATGGAAAACTTGTTGCGAAAATATATTATCCATGAATCAAATATAAACCGAAGATTAGTCCAAAGGCCGTATTTCTGGACTTGTGAACAATGGGTTAAAATCGCTTTCCATGCAAAATACAATCTAATTATGGCATGGACAAAATATAAAACTTGCCATAGGGTGAAATAGAGTGTTCGAAGTATGAGTCAAATTCAAATTAGCCTACAAATAGACGAGTGATGTGTGTATTACATACTCCACAACAAAGAAGACATTAAAATGTAACAATATCTCTTGAATAAAATGACATCAATTATATTATTTTGCAACGAAATACGAGTAGATCGAGTCCTTTATGTGGGTATATCACTCAACCCAGGGTGCAATAACTTCGGTAGGCTAAGCCGAACTGGAAAATATCTTATCTTCCCAGCAATTCGAACCCTGTCCGTCTATAAGTGGCCACTAGGACAGGGTGATCCACTCCAAGAAGCGACTATAAAAATAAAATATGTGTATTTTACGCAAATTACAAAAATGAGGATTGCATGAGTCAAGACGTTCTGGATTGGCTAATTTATGTCCGACATCCAACTTATCCAAAATCGTGAAAAGTCAATTACCTGAAGTTATTAAATTCAAAAATGGAAAATTGACTTTCATATTTGCTATCTCCAATTTAAAATATAAAAACGATATTCACCCTATGGGGTTTCTGGCTAGCTTGGTGAAGCGTTACAAATACGACTAACGGATCACGCATCTCTGATCGCGCTGACATAGGTTTAAATCCCGCGACAAATGATTATTGCGAGAGGTCTGCTGGCACCTCGCCGGTGCACGGTGGCATTGCTCACGACTTACTCCCCAAACCCGATTCGGAAGTGCTGTTCTCAGCTTTCCTCTCCCCCAGGATCAAAATGATATCCTATCTTATTTTTTTATCCTGAATATAGTCAGGTTTATGATCTGTACGTCTTTCATCGCCGGCTGAAAATGTCGCTTTGTTTTCATTGTTGAAAAATCGCGAAAAACACATGGTCGATAAAACGTTGTTTTTAGTGTGTTAAATTACGTGTACATTCCTAGTTAAAAAAATATTGTGCACGCATTTCCGATGAGCGGTACATCTGTGGCTCATGCTTAACAAATTGAAATGTCTGATTGAATAAGATTGAAAATTAAGAAATGCGACTTTCCGATTCGTATTTTGCACGAAACGCAGTGCCCAAAATTGAAAATACTTACAAATTAAAAAAACTTTTTATTTGTCAAGCACGAGCTACAACTGAATCAGGCGTCGACGTCGGTGACCTATAAGATTCCGATGCCTAACAAAGCATATTCAAAGCTGTTGAAAAAGGCTTTAACGCCTAAAAATTTATCTGTTTCAGAAAAAACCACGACCAAGCATTTTTGTTAAGTATAAGCCGCTGATGGACCGCGGCGACGAGACGCGGTCCATCTGTGGCTTATACTTGACAAAATAATATAGTAACTTATATTGAACGTTTGGACGTTTGAATTTTTAACAATGGACTCAAGGCGTATTTTTTAAGTCAACTGCCATTATCTTGGGAGAAAAAACTTTAAATTGTCGGTAATTCATCGTACATATAGGATTACCCGCATCTTATTATCTGCATGTAAGGTTTATCGAAGTGAAATCGCCATAGCAGAAAAATTGGAATTAATTTTCGGTAAAGCAATTGAGGCAAATACGGGTATCGATTCAAAATCGCGACCAAAAATGTTGCAAAGTCTTTTACAAAACTTGAACTTAAATCTTCAGCTATAATTGACACAAAATGCCATGTTTTTGCTTTAGCTTTAAAAATAAATATTTTACGGATCAGATGATTTGTAAAACGTCATATTGTTCGCGTTGTAATATATCAAGATTACGACCAATTCATAAAAAACTTTGAAATATAATTTTCGTGACAGATAATACGGGACTATATATTATGTTATGTCGTTTGTTTTGAATACTATGAATCGTTGTAAACATGCCAACAATCTTCAAAGATACATCAAACATAAATATTTTTACCATTACCGGTGAAATGGTTTTCTGGACCAGGAGCGATGTCGTTAATCTATTTTACTATGGAAATCAATATTTCATACTAGACGTACTATTTGATTTTTTATAGGCATACGTCCATTTAAAAGTCCATTATTCCGTTCTTCATATTTCTGGTTCCGAGGAAAAATAGAGCTCAAGAATAGCCCTTACTTTAATATCGCAACTATGACTTAATATGGTCGTGGATGTTCTTTTAATCAAGGTCCGCATATTGGAAGAAAAATAAATAAATACCGATGAAGTTGCCCATATTAAGGAATAAGTACGGGTTTTAGAATAGTCCTAAAGTATTTCCTGCGTGTCGTAAGATGCGACTTACGGGAAGCACATAAGTGGTAATGGTTATACCATTGCACAGATACCACTCACTGCACTTTTCCATGACGATTCAGTTCCGTTTGGCATGCTTTCCGTTTAGAGTGAAGTTGCTGGTATTACATCTTTTAGTAGCGCTTTGCTATTGTGTGGCCGTTGATTGGTTCTGCTTCCGCCCTGGCTTAAAGAGAATTTCAAACTATTTCTGGTAAAAGAAAATGAAATTGACATAATCGGTCTATAATCATTACGTCAACAAGTATAAGTCTAATCAGGACTTTCAACATTTGCTAAACAAAAGAAGAAGCAATAAATCATGTTAATGAGAAGTATTTGACAATGTTTTGCTTGTCGACAATTGTATCTTATTTTGTGGGATCCGTGACGGCTTTGTGGTTGCTTATTGGACAACAAGAAACTTTGCGGTTCGAATTAGGGGAAACAACAATTTCGGTCGCTTTCGTCAAACTATCGTGGTGGTATCACGAATATGAGTGAAATTTTTAAAACTTAATCGATTTTTTTGTTAGTATACCACCTTTTTTTAAAGCAAGAATAAAGGTTGTGGGACAATCATGTGAATGGTAACTCATGAGCAAGGCCATACACTTCTGACAATTACATGAATCACTGATGGGTATGAGTTGAGAACAAGGTAAACGGAACAATTGACAATGATTCTTTTTTCCAGATTTAACGCAATAACAGAACATTTTTCGTATCGAATTCTATCACAAATAATCCTTTAGCAGTGGATTTTATTTCTCCAAGTGTGCGCCGCTGAGGGACCGCGACCCCTCAGTGAAGCATACTTGGAAAAAACAGGCTTCGATGTATTTTTTTGAACTGGAACAACAAGATCAAACTCAACAAAACTTATTTAACAAAAGATGTTTTGGCAAAAAATTCAATTGTGGAGTACTGTAGATTATTATATCATACCATTTTTCGTTTTCGTTGCCGCTGAAGATCTTCTTCGTTGTTGACGATCATATTCAGACATTTCCCTAAATTTATCAATGTGCCTGTCTCGAAAATTCGGTGAGGGAGTATATGCTGAGGAGCACGTGAGTGGACTGTGAGGACGCACTTTTCTGTACTTGTACATGAGGAGAGAAACGATGCCTAGAGTGTTCCCTATCACTCCCAAAGCAAACATGAGACATGGTATTGGAAGTGCTTTCTGAAATAAGACAGTAAGAGATGTTAAACCAATGCATTTCTGCCCAGTGTATTTACTATTCTCTACTGGGTACTATTCTCTACTGGGCTAATTTTCAGCGGTTTCATGGTGGTATATAATAAAAACCAAACATTTAAGTAAATTTGTTTATCTCCTGAACCGCTAATTATGACGTCATCATTTCACTTTGAAAATATTTTGAAATTTGTCACACCTCTAGCCCCACAGATTTATAAGATACAAAATATGGATGGTATTCAATATATTAGTTGAGAATGTCCTATCGAGCTTGGAATTGGTCGGGATTTCGACGGAGCGCTCTGCCATTGGTTTATGTTCAATCAACTCAACCTTTTGACAGGGTTAGGCATTCAAACTTTACGAACGATGCAATGAATTGCTCCCCTACTTTATAATATCCTATGTCAAACAAATTTATGGATCACAGCAAAGTATAGTATTAGGCAAATTAGTTGAAGGGCAGCAGTTTTTGGTATCGAAATGCTGGCGTCACAAAGTAATTGACCATCATGACCGAATCGGAAGAAACTGTGTCAAAGAACGTTCCGTTAAGTATGTGTCACTGATGGATCGCGTCGATCAGACGCGGCTCATCTGTGGCTCATGCTTGACAAAAGAAAATTTCCGATTGCGGATAGGATCATTCTGAACTGCCAAGGAGGGTAATTTGGACACGGATTGACAAGTAATTAAGGGTCATTGATATACCATGATGTCAAAATGCGTTCCAATTTAAAAAAAAATGATCAAGTATTGCTGTAACGCTAGTTCTGGGGATATATTTTGACAGTTTCAATCTGCGGTCATGTCTCCATCAATATATTTTTGTCTCATATTTTCGAGTAATCGGATTTGTTAGAAAGGTCCATTACATCACGATTTCTCACTAGCGCGGAAAAGATGGTAAAATCACTACACCTGTCTAAACAACAAAAGCATAATTGTCACTACTTATGTTGTAAAGAACTGAGCATCGTTTGAGACGGATTTTAATATCAAATAAACGTGATAAATCGCGGTAAAAGTGAATTAGAATGAAAAGAAAGGCAAATAAAATAGATGTATTGGATCTCAGTTATTACTCGCAAAGAAATTCAAATAAAGTTGGCGATCAGGTAGCACAAAAATGTTGCCAGTAAATATTTCGTTAACAGGATGCAAATTTTAACAATATAAAAAAGTTAAAAAGCCAGTATCAAAAAGGAAGTATACAAAATAAATCCCACGACTGTGTAGTTCGAGGCTTGCACATCCCCGGTGTGCACACCTCAGCAGGCAAATCAAACAGATAAATAGAAATTTAGATAATCGTCGTTCTTTGACGGATCCTAATCGGAAATTTTATTTGGTGTAATACGAGTCGCAGGAGGCACGAGCCTCGGCGGCGTCAATTCAGCGATTTTTTTTCTGATTTAGATGCTACTCGTTATTAAAATATACTTATAAAAACGTTAATTATCCGTCAACTATGAGCTGTTGATGGAATGCGTCGCCCGCCCACGCTTGGCTGTAAGGCGTTGTCAAAATGTGGTAATACATAATTACTACAAATGAAGATAAATTTATTGTACTTTCGTCAGAGTGCAACTAACTAGCATTCAATTGTATTCAATCTTGTAGACTAGTTTGATACCTAAAGCCTAAGTCATATTTATTTTTCTTCAAAGCTATATTATGAGTACAAGAACTGCAATTAAGGCAGGGCAAAACCGAATCATTTGGAATTCGAATCTGATTAGGATACTTATTTACAATAGAATCGAATAGCATATTAATAACAAATATGCAATTTTTACCATTACCAATTGTCTCCATCATAAAAACCAAGAAATTTGTAGACACGAATGGCTAATATTTGCATACACAGACTTAAAGGCAATGTATTTTTAATTCCCACTCCATGTCTGAGAACAAAAATTTTGATATTTTAACCACATAACACAAACGATTTTGGTCAAATTGACCAAAATCGCTTGCATTTTGTCGTCATAAATAAAAACTCAAATTCATTCAGTAAATTTTTGTTCGTATGGGCGATTCAGGACCGATTCGAAGCAATTGTTCTTCGAAGCGATTCAGATTGCCGAATCGAATTACTCATCCCTAGCTACAACATAGACTATATTGAAGAAGTCGGGATTGAACTGAAATGGAAAGTTTTTCAAAGAGTAAAGATCAAATAATTTGGTTTCAAATGCACGTCTATAAAAATAGCCTTGTTACCCAATTAGACATGTTTATTCAAAACATCTATTGTCAAGTATGTGTCACAGATGGGCCGCGCCGTTGAGGCGCTGTGCATCTGTTACTCATACCTGACAAAATGAATTGGGTTATACTCAACACCATATTATCTAAGCAGACCGTTACCCACACACATATTTACATTTTTCAACCTTAAAAAAAAATCGTCAATTCCTAACACGTTATTCCATCCGTGATATGACCTATTATTGTTCTTGGACTATTAAAAATGGTGTTAAATAACTGGCATTTAACAATAAATTCAATCCAATGCAAATCACAGAACGTTTTGCCTAGACGGTCAGTTGATACACAATGGGTGGTTTTGCCGCCTTCTCATCAACGGGCGATACTTTCCTAATCGATTAGGTTTAATAGAATACAGCTAAATATATGTCGATTTTATTACATTTTTAAAAGTGTGGGCAACCTACTACATTCAGGAAATTAACATGACCGAATAACCTATGATGAAAACATCACTGTTAAAAATTACAGAAAATTAAACTTCATTCACTCGACAGTATTAAAATAAAATGGCAAAGAAATTAACCGGCAGCAAATAAAAGTAAAATCTATATATGGCAGCGAGAGTTTTTTCGAGCAAAGGACTCGGGACTCGGGACTCAAAAATGCTTTTACTTGTTCTCACTATTTTGAAAAAAAAGCGAAAAGTCATTTTTTATTCACAAGTTTTTACACTAAAGAAGCATTATTGAACAAGCATGCTATGAATAGTTCAATAAAAACGACACTCATCCTTAACAAAAACCTTGTTTTATCAAGCATGGCCTACAGATGGACCGTGCCAATGTGACACGAATCATCAGTAGCGCATGCTTGCCAGTAAGGTACGGACAGTAATTCGAAACAGGAAATATTATTGGACAGGACATTGATGTACATGAAAACCGGAGTTTGTGCTTCCTAAATTCGATATTTTCAATTATTTCTACTTTTCAACGTCGGGCATATTAGCTATATAAGCTCAGAGAGCTTGTATCATTCCAAAAATGGTAGCGCTGATTTTTCGAAGTGTCGCTCTACCAATAAATTTGAAGTGATTATGGTGTTCACTGCGCGGGTATCAAGGTGAAACATTCAAATTAATCTTTACTATTCGGGTTACAACTTCTACCCAGATAAAATATTTATTCTGTCAACAAGGTGACCCACTTTGTAGACGTGGTCCATCAGAGACGCATACTTCACAAAACGTGTTTTCACAATATTTTGGTTACTGAAGCAAAATCGAGGATTCCCATTAACCTGTAGAAATCATCCAACCTTGCAGCAGATGACTTGAGCAGCTGTACAAGTACAATTTAATAGCCAAGTGGACATTTCTGGACAATCTTTGTTTAAGAAAGGAATTCCATCGACCCGTCGTTACATATGTCGATATCGATATGATTATGGGATGATATAATTATATTACTACGATATTCTTAGATCTTGCACTTTACAGACAGAATCAATCATATATTCATTTTAGTCATTATAGCAAAGTATAAGAAGCAATGACAAATCTTGTACTGTTTCTTAAGACATTAAAAATGACTTTATCGGAATTTATTTCAAAGTCTTGTATGGTATAAAAAGTGCTGGAACGTACAAATAATTTGACGCTGATAATTGCAAATGTAAATTCTTTGTTCTAAACGTTAGAAATGGGAATCGGAATCCTGTTATCATACGGGACTATACATCATCTATGACGTTAAAATTACGTAAAATAAAATCTAGTGAACCTTTATCTGTCGATGAAAACAGATGGCCAAATGTCCAGCCCGACAAATAAAAATTTTGGTTAACATTTTCTGTCCATGGAAAAGTTTTGCATTATTTGCTTTCCATGAACAGTTTAGGTTCACTTATGATACAAAATTGATCGCTTGAACCTGTATTTATGGGCTTATTCCTTCATCGCACTCGTCATCATCACATTATTCAACAGTGCGAAAGTTTTTACTTGTCGCCTTTTTATTTTGTCAAACATGAGCTACAGATGGACGAGCCATCAGTGACGCATGTTTGTCAAAGTATGTTTGGTCAATGATTCCGGACAGGGTCGTCATTTGGCCAGTCACGGACGATAGTGACAAATGTGTTGTCTTTATAATGATAAAGAGTAAATACAAATACGCATTATGTCCTCACATTTTAATATCGAGTTCTCAAGTTCTTGGGTTCTCAGGTTCTTGAAGTTCAAACTCAAGTTCTTATAAGACTTGTAATATACTTGTGAATTTAATTCAGGGAATGTTTCTGTATGTGTCCTACTGCAAATCGTCCGCTTGTCCACATTTCTTTATATATGTTTATATATATTTATTGCAAACTTATCTTAACCGAGGATAAAAACCCATGACACGCAAGGGAATGGACGAAAGACAATTCTAAAGTCAGCACATAAACACTGTAACAAATGTGGTGTAAATTTACGGTTCATTTCCAGTAATAATATATTTTCAAAATTCCTTGTTGCTGAGATTAAAACCGCCTTGTTGATGAAATTAATGCCAAGTATGGGGCGGTGCGTTTCATCAACAACCCATATTTGGCCCAAAAATCACTTCTGGATCTTTATTTGATCAACGAATAATGTTACTGTGGAATAGCGGTAATTCTTCTGCACTTTCAATAAACTGTAGGGCAAAGAACAATCTCCTGTAATAATTGCCCGGTTGAACATTGATCACATATTACTTATCTGCGTATACAAGATATATCAATAGCCCTTGCCGGACCGTATAATAGGTATGAAGAAATCTAGACATGGAAAATTAAAGATGATTTGAATTTCGACTGTCGATCAACTTTTCAAATACCCCTGCAAAATTAGAAGATGATTGCTCTCGTCAATATAAACATACTAAGGCAATTTGAAACATTATTGCAATGAAAGCGAAATTAATGAAAAAGAGTAACGGTATCACTTTGAAATCGATAATTGACCTTGAATTTTGTTAATTTCGACAACTATTATTATTCGCAATTAAAACATTCCTTTAACTTAGAAAGTCGTCAATTCAAAGGGGTAACCTTGAACAAGATCATATACCACTTAAGCATTGGTTTATCTGAAAAGAAAGTAGTTTTCCTGATTGGACTAGCGTTGTTAAGTTTACTGATTAGGACAACACAATTAAAAGCAAAATAACGGCCCGACTTGCGAGCGCATTACTAGTTACTATTTTATTGACTAATTTACCATATTTGAACGAATTTCACACAAAAAAATCAATCATTACTATATCATAATAATAAACAATAAAATATTAGTGTGAACAACAATAAATAATTTGGACTAGTGAAGTTCAGTACCATATTTCCGAATATTAGCAAAATTAAAACTGACAAAATATGCTCATCATTATCAGTGGGCACCGATACTGCAAGCATATGAGTTTGTCTCACAGGTTAGGAGAACGCTTCGCTTTCTACAGGGGAACTCTATGATAATCGATTATATGGTACCGGTACCAGGACTAACTTCGTGAGAGCCATATTACCTTTGAATCTATCACGATGTAGTCCAGTTCAGACAGTGGTATGAATCCCATATTTTCGGTCGTAGTATTCAGTAAATCCATATTTCCGTATTAGCCCTTGAAAGCAGCAAGGCAAGTTGTCTTTTGAAGAATGGTTGATCGGTTTGAGGCGATATAAATTAAATGAGGAGACGGCTAAGCACTCAGTTTAACCGATTTAACATTTTGCTAAAAAGAGAGAGGGAAATTCGATTATTCACACCAGCTGAGTATATAAGATTTTGAGGAAAAGTAAACTTAATCGTGCATTGGGTATAGAAAAATTGCGTTGTAAAGCGCAATTTTACTATGCCCATGCTCGATTAATCATGTAACCCAATACTTCGCTAGCAATCTCTACAGGTCGCGACACCCACAACTCAGATCTTCGAATGTACGACGTTAGTTTCGTCCTCCAGATTTTGAAGGAAAACGAGAGAGAACTTGAGTGAGAGAAAAGAAAAAAGTATTGCTATTAAAAAGTTGCAAACTATTTGAATTTCATTGTAAATGATATTTTGTAGTATTGTGACGTAATTTGTACAAGATGGACAAAAATATTTCGGAAATTTTAATACATAGTAAATAATATTTTCAGTGGGGCTGTTTTTGAGTTAACATCTTGAAAATATTGTTTTAATAATATTATCCAATCCATTATTTTGATGAAAGTTTCTCGTTTGAACCGCCACAGGTAATTATGGGTTACGTTATAATAACTTATGACGTTCATTTTTGATTCGGGGACGTTTTAAGGTTTCGAACGATTTATTATCTTGTCATTGCACTGAAATTTATCATTGAAAACTGTTGGATTTGACAATAAGTAATTCCAGTGGAAAATAAATACGGTGAAATGGGCTGAAATTATATTTATGGGTCAGAATATTGAACTAAAATCTGTTTATTGAGTGTATTTGAGCGCAATTTCAACTGAGCGTACTAATTCGCTTTACTCTGATTTGTCATCGTTAGGGCTGTGCAAGACCAAATCATTTGGAATTCTAATCTGATTCAGATAATTTTTTTCTAATCGAATCGAATCTCGATTCCGCATAAACAACAAATATCAAATGTTTACTGTTATAAATTGTTTTCTTTATAAAAATCAAGAAACTTACAAATTTATACAATAAGAAAAAAAAAAAAACTTAAAAGTAATGCAATATATATTTTCATTTCACACTCCAGGTCGTATTTCAACGATTTGATACAATTGATTCTGTTCAAATTTCGACCAAAATCGTTTTTATTTTGTCGTTAAAAATCAAAATTCCACTTTTGTGTTCCTATGGACGATTCACGTTCAATTCGAATACTTTGTGCTTCTGATCCAATCACCGAATCAAACTGCACAACCCTAGTCATCGTAAAAAATAGCAAAGGCGTTTTATTTGCGTGTATATTGCATCAGAAGTTTTATTTTGTCGAGCATGAGCCACAGATGAACTGCGCGTTCCATCATCAATGACTCATACTGGACAAAACATGTCAAGACACAAAATGTCTAACCTACGAAATACAATGCGCGCAAATTCCAGTTCATTTATTTTTTTGTACTCTGAAGATGATGTTTTGATTTTTTTTTATACATGTAGGAGGATGAGTAGTAATATCACCGCCCTCAAGTCATCCCCGGTGTTATCGGATTATCCTAAATAAACATTACTTGCTGCAAAATTATAGTGGATTGAAATTCAAGCTCGTGAAACCCGAAAGTCGGTATGAAAATAAACTCAATCAGAAATTTTATTTGTCAAGTATGCACCATAGATGAGCCTCGTCTCATCGGAATCATCCATTTGTGACACATACTTAAAAAAAAGATGTTTTGACGAAAATGTTCCGACCGTGCATCCGACAATACTTTTATTCCGTGCCACTATATTAATACAGCGTGTTGAAAATGAAAAAGCAAATCATTTAAAACATATTTTGTCAAGTATGTGTTCATATTTTCAATACAAATAGTTGAAATCAGGTTGAATGTGAAAAGCAAACAAATAAGAAAAGATGCTCTTGTTCTCTGCCATTTATTTTACCCAACAACTACTTTGTCAATAAGAATGAACCAATAAATATCGATCTGATTTAAATCCAGCTTCGAACTGATATATAAATTTCAATTCTTTTATCTTCGAATTGGTTGATTATATTTAAAATTTCCTTTATTATTCTACCCTCTCATTTATTCACCTATCTCTAAGTACCCTGGTATGAGAACCTGGATGCATCATATACTCAATATAAAAAGCTTGTAAAATAAAAAATCGATGATTTTCACACTTCAAATCTATTGAAAATGACTTAATCGCAGCAAAACGATGATCACCTAGTTAACCGGGTTTTTTAATCACGGTACTAACTAGTTTCGAGAGTGAAACTGGGTTATCTAGTCACACTTTACCTACTATTGTGTTAAATTAGTTATACTCTACACCAAATTTGACTAAAATCGCTTGCATTTTGTCGTAAAAAAGGGAAGTTTTACTTCATTTGGCAAATTTTTGTTCATATAAACGATTCGCGATTGATTCGAATAATTTAGAATTCGAATCACTGAATCGAATTGCCCAGCCCTAGTCTTCAGTGCGCGATCGGTTGGTGACACGTACTTTTGCTTGAAAAAAAATTTCTTGACTTTGACTAGACTGAGCAACGACTAATTGATCAATTCGTGACTCGAAACAATTGTAAATTAAATAGTCTATAAGCCAATCCAACCCTGAAATCTCTGTACACTGACAATACATGTATACAGTACATAAATGACAGATGGATCTTAAAAAACAACCACTTATTTATATGGAGCTTATAGTTTCAGAATTACAGCTTTCATAAACAGCTCAATTGCCATTTTAGTGAGAAAAAATGTAAAAGCGCAATAGCGCACGTCTCTCGATTGCTCATCAGATATTCTTGTATTGTTAGCAGTTACTTATGTCTATCTATCATAATTAAAAATGCTTACAAACGCAGTTTACTGAGATATTCATGATCTGACAATTCAAAATCTTGAAAAACAAAATCTTCCATCATCTGCTTATTGGTAACACTAACAAAGCAAAAATAAAGTTACTTTTTCGCAGAACTACAGATTTTACAAGTTCAATTTGGGACTCGATTTTTCGTCTCTTTTCTTTGTATCTGTTTAAATTTTTTACCTTATATAAAATCTCTCTGGGAATCTTCGCATCTTAGCAAACATCTTTAATACATATTCTTCATTTTGTAACATTTAACAATTGGCAGAAATCTTTGTATGATTTTTCTTGAATTGGATATTGGCCACGAAATTTGCTCCCGAGGTGCACTTCATTACTTCACAAATTGAATATTCATACTTTATGTAAAATCCCTGCGTATACACTGGCCAGTTATCAATGTTCCATCAAATTATTCATATTCGATCACATTGTTTTGTTCAAATAATCATAAATTTCCCCTTGTTAAGTATGAGCCACAGATAGGCAGTTAGATCTTATCGATGCGATCCATCAGTGACCCATTCTCAGCAAAAAATGTTTTTATAAAATTTGTTTGACTGGGGTGCTTATGTTGCTCTGCTCACTTTGTTTATTTTTATATTTTATATTTACCGCATTCTTCCTACCTTACATTCTTCATAAAATGTTAATGGTTCACAACCCTTTGACCCCGTGTTGTATAGAAAGAAATAGGAAATAAATGAACCACATTTATATGTATAATTGGTAGCACAATTTATTCGAATCAATAGTGAATCGTTCTGTTTAGGAACAAAGTGTGCTGCTATATTTTGTAAATGAACTAGAATTTGGGCATTTTTGACGAAGCAAAATTCGAATCAATCGATTTTGGAACAAAACTTTAGGGTCTAGAAACAACTCACCTCGATTATCAACGTAAACAAATCAAGGACTACGAATGTATTATTACGATATAAACAAGCTGTATGAGGCAATGTACTCTCAATGCACATTTTTAAGGGCATAAATAAATCTGACAATGTTATTGTTGTGAAATATTAATATATCATTTCATTTCGCAAGTTTTCGTTCCCATAATAATCTATGCACGAATGATTCCAATCAATTGTACTTTGAAGCGATTCGAATCACAGAATTGAATTTTGATCCCTTGACTCGATCACCTAATTTTAACCTGCCGATGACAATAAGATGTACCGTTCACCCAAGACCGAAAAAAAGGTACGCTATTAACAAGCATAGCTCCATATAACTTGCAACAATGTATTACACTTTTGTGCTATTATCCTTACTTTGACACACAATACCAATAGTGTGATTTTATATCACTGTAACTCGACCTCTAGTTTTCATCAAGGAAAATCTAAATAAAATTCGACAATGTTGTCGTGATATCAGTCAGAAAATTTGTCACCAGCATATTTCCAATAAGTGTGCGTCACTAATTAATCGTGTTGCAGAAATGCGGTCCATTCAGGGGCCATGTTTGACAATATAAAAATTCTCTTCAAGCTACAGAGTTATCCATTCGATATCAAAAAGTCTCAGTAAAAAAATCGCGCCTCGGCGGCGCGATCCATCAGTGACTCATACTTAACAAAAAAGATGCTTGGACTAACTTTCTGTTACCGGGCACAATTACCATATCTCCAACACTCACTGCTTTGTCCAACAGCGCCCTCTGTGTTAAATTTTGGTCACGTCGCCCTCAAAATGTATCTTATCTATTATAAAAAAAATGTTCGCTGGTCTTTGAGTAATTTGTACTTTACGAAAAGCGAAAAACCAGCACAGATCCTCCACATACACTTAGTAATATTGTCAAGTCCCGCGACATTTTGGCATTTTGCAAATTATGGCAAACAGTCCTTTAGAAATATCAAACTTGCTCATAAGGATGCTGAACTCACGAACTTTTTTAAGGGGGCATCACCCTTTTCGCCGACTAGAACATAATCTCAAAATGACCTTTTGAAGGGTTTGGAGCGTGTGGGGAAACTAGAGTGAGTGCGCACAAGATATTGCATTTATTTAGCCTTTTTTAAGTTATAAAATCAAGTTGGGCATGTTTTTTAGTAATATATAATAAAAACGTTATTTCCCAGGAAAAATTTTGTCTCCC
Source organism: Styela plicata (assembly GCA_963675895.2). Taxonomy (NCBI): domain Eukaryota; kingdom Metazoa; phylum Chordata; class Ascidiacea; order Stolidobranchia; family Styelidae; genus Styela; species Styela plicata. The sequence goes on along the minus strand of OZ023143.1, from coordinate 10,910,272 downwards.
ACTTTTCAAGGTCCCAAATACGCCATTGAATGGGCTTAATTAATTTCTCAAAAAAAAAACATTTTCGAATCGCGTTTGCGCTTATTGAATAAAAAATGTTCAGTACCTTTATCAAAATTGTTAATATGTTCTTTGATAGGAGGAGGTATTGTTTAATCTGTTCTTTTCGAGAAAGCTTTTATGTTGATATAATACAAAGAAAGTTAGATGATATCGAGTTACCATCGAATAATAAATATATAACAATTATGTGCGACATTAGCTTTGTTATATTTGAGCCATCATGACGCAATAAGATGATTTTGTTACACGTTTTCTTCCTTGATTTGTGAGGAGAAACGTTTCTTTCAATGGGGTATAATAATTAATAATCATCACCAAAACAAGGTTCAAAATAAAACATGTCATACCAGTAACAAAATCCGATGATTAGTTTTGTTACAGGGTTTTGTGATAAGCCGGTGTTGCGCATCTGTGATTCATGCTTAAAAAATTATATTTACAGGCTGTTGTTCAACCTGATCAAATTGATCGGACGAATCAAGAAACATTAATGAATTGTCCCTTCCGCTTGCTGACTTTCTTCCCTCCCTGCTGTGACATTCTGTTCCCTACTTCTCCTTGCCTTTCATTCTCCAAACCCGCTGTAGCTTGCCCTTTCCTTAACATTCACGCTGAATACTAATCGCCTGGCTTGTTCTCCTTGACAGATTCTTTCTAAGGCCTCCATTCCGCAACACCTGTTGTTGCCTCCCCCGCTTGATTTCACTTACTCGCCCCAATCTACTTTGCTGCTATCCCATTCAACTGACATTCGACCGACTATGTACCATTCGATTGACCCGATATGACCTTCTCAAGGTCATGACTCTACGGCTCTGCTCCACTCGTCGCATTTTATCCAACTTTGCCCCTACTTGGTATTCTTCCACACCCGATCATCTATACGGTACTAGAAGTATAGAAACTTAGACCCATCATGTCGAACTCTACCATCCGTACCCTTTCACTACACAACTGGCTGACAAACATCCGATTTCAATGGCAACTCAAATAATTAAGTATTGGAATTAACAACTATATTAATTACTAATAAATCTAGTCTAGTCTAGTCGGTCATATTGCGCGATTCGGGTATAAGGTCGTCGATGGCCTACTCCCGCGGTTGCGAGTTCGAAGCGCGATCCAATTTTTTTCAATTGAGTAACCCCGTTGTCTGACTTGGTAGGGCTAGGCAAAGCCGAATCCTTTGGTATTCGAAATTTACACGGATAAGTTTTTCGAACCGGAAATTCTTTTCGGTTTGCGAGGTGGACCCTTCTAAATGGACCCTGCTATTTACGGTTAGCCATATAGAGAAATACCCTTCGAGTTTTTGGTATTAGGTTTCACTGCGGACAAAATGGTGATGGAGTGGATATATTAGCCTACAGCTAATATGTGCTGGAAACTGGTATTTGGGAAGGATGCAGTTCAGTCAAAATTCAACAACGCGAAGAATTTACTGAATTCAGCCTACTAGTCCAGCGCAAAGCTTCATCGATAAAGTTAAAAGTTAAGAGATGAGATACAAGTTTTAAAATTCGCATTAAAATCTTACTTAGCAGACAGTGCTGATAGATTATATTCGACTAAAGAAAAATAAACGATTCGGGAACGTTATATGATTATGATACCAGCCTTGTGAGCACGAATTGTCCCAACGTATTTTTTGCGTGTCGCAACAGGGAGGAAACGAAGATGTGGTAGATTATCATCATGTGCGGTCGCTACATCCCGTTTTACATACATCGAGCTTTAATGAAAAAAATATCGGAGGTTTGGAAATTTTGCTTTGTAAGCCGCGCTCTTGTTTGCATATCACATTTTGTTTTAAAGCTTGTTATGTTAGCATCGTTTTGTTCTAAATATAAACGAATTACTAAACAAACGCATCAAAACCCAGTTTGGACTAAAATATCGTCTGTTACGATGTAGTAAAACCGCGTTGCTATAATCCAAAAACCAATGTATAACCATGACGCTAGTCATAGGTTTTGTACCGAATGACTTGTATCCTGAATCGCTACATGTCTTTTTTTACTTTCAACTCGCTCTCCCCTTCTCCGCAAGATACGTCTTGCTTCAATACTCGTATTTAACACGTCCCAAAACTCTTTCACCGATTCGTCGCATTTGGTGGCGTACTTTTTCAAATTACTCGGGCGGTAGAAGCATTGGGATTGGGTGTGGTCAGTTGGGCAGACTGATGATCCTGCGGTGCGCTCTCTGATAGACAAGCATATCGAACGTTGTTGGAATTACCTTTCCATTATTCGCTTTTAAATGATTTGTTGTTAATAAGTCCTTTCTAGTTTTATCTGAAGAAGTTAACCAATAACAAATATAATTTTCATCGAAGAATTTTTTGAAGCCAGGCAGCTATAGTAAAGTACTCTTCTCTTCACCTCTTACGACCCTCAGAAACGCACGAAATACGTTAGGTCAATTCTGAATTCACAAGCAAACGTGTTCTGATTAGGATAGAGTATGAAAACTTTCCAGAGAATCCATAGTGTTGCAGATAGGGTTAGGTAATTCAACTTCGTGATTCGAATCGAATCAAACTTATTAGAATATTCGTTAGTCAGTTGTTGAACACTATAACAAACCAATATGCACCGCTAAAATTCCACTTCTTTGACAGTAATTTTACCACAGATAATATTGAAACAAATATCTAAAATGGACTTTCAATATTCACATCAACAAGGCTAGTTTAAAATTTGAAAATACACAAAATTACTGCAAACAAAAGCAGCATTTTGTCACGGTGAACAAAGAAAATGAATAATACTATACGGTAACCTGCTCTATCTAGCGATCCTTTTCATTCTAACACTTCTTCATCTCACGTCATTAGCGCCTGCGGTCTGACTGCTCTACTGCATCTTTCGCGCCATTGGGGGCAACATTTCGTGTGGGCAATTTCATTGGATAAAATACCGCTGAGTGCAATTCTATGATCATCATTGAAATCGAAACATTGAAGTCCAAATATCTACCTCTTTATTTGCTTAAAATATGTACCATAGATCACCAATTTGTCCACTTTCAATAAAATATAACATGGGAAATTAAATAACGTATGAGCATTTGTATGAACTTTCAAAAAAATGCTATCTGTCTTGAATACAAAAATTTCAATGCTTGGCAAAAAAAAAATGCATTTCCCAGAAAAGCAACATTAACAGACTTGATGTAGTAGCGTGAATTACCTCAAAACGAGAAAAAATGGTGCGAATTCGAAAGCGTGGGCGAATGATATGTTTAGATAGCTATGCTTGGAGGATACGGATTATTGTTCGTGTGTGTGGGAGTTATAGAAAAATATGATGCCTTATTGATTTCGGAAAATCAGCTTTAAGACATTGGTTTTGTTCAAATCATGTGCCTCATGTCCGAAATTCAAGAATAGACAAGAAAAATATAAGAACTACGAAATTATTTATTCTGGAAGAAAAAAGTGTAAAACATAAACAACAACAAAAACTAACGTATTGTTATGAACGAATTTCCATTTCGCAGCATTAAAATGCAAATATTGCTTCACGTGATATTGAGATAAGATGTGGGATTTAAATAGAGCTTTATAAAACGCACCGTTATATTGACTTTGAGAAGCAGATATCTTAACAGTGATGGAATAATAACGACTGAATTTTGTCAGAAAATAACAAGACGTCTTAATTAGCGATTAGAATAGGAAAACCCGGTAGATTTGTAATGCTTTGACTTGACTTAGCGAAACAAATCGAACAGTGGCAAAATCACCAACATTCGAAATCGCGTTAATAGATATCTGTCGGATGGGGGTTCTTTAGTTCCTGTTCCTGCATTTCATGTAGCTCTTTGCACTTTAGTGGCTCCAAGAGAATTTTCAAGTTTGATTCTTCCCCTGTTGCCTTGCTCTGAGCGAATTTCAATGAAAATGAAAAAAAAATTGATTGCTTTGCATTGCCTATTTCACTTTCAAGTATGTTTATGTACGTATGTTAAATACAAAACAAACGTTTTGAGCATGATTTGGAACAGCCTATTTTAAACTTAATTGATAGAATAATGATCTCGACTGACTTGATTTTAAAACGAAGATCTATTCGCGGAGTTACTTTAGCTCTGAGCCTACAAAACTTTCCGCTTATCTAATAACAGGAGTGTTCTGCGCCAGCTCTGTGGCATCTTTGATTGATAGGTGGATATTACCACGTTCTAAAGCGTGGGTTCACATACGTCCATCTTATCGTTATGATATCTTGGACTAGGTAATTAGATTCGGTGAATTATCCGAATCAATCGTGAATCGATCATAGAAACAAAAACTTGCTAAATGAAGTGGAATTATTCATTTTTAACGACAAAATGCAAAAGATTTGATCAAGTTTGAGTTTAAGATAATATAAGTCATTCGCAAGTGTAAATTCTTTAATTATCATAATATGGATAGTAATAGTAAAAATGGGATATTTGTTATTTTTATGGAATCCACGATTCGATCCGATTCGAAAAAATATCCGAATCAGATTCGAATTCCAATGATTCGGTTTTGTCCAGCCCTGATTATATCACCTATGAGGAGTAAAAATTTCGAATACTTCTAGGTAGTCCTGTGAATATCTCGTACATTTGCGTCATTTTATTTTCCATTTGAGGCAATCAAACAGACCTTGCAAAGAAGAAGTAGCGGTTTGGTTTTGTTTGGAATGTTTTCCTGTTAAGTGTAGTTTCTGGTACTATAATTTGCAGTATCTCTTTTTAATAAAAGTTGCAGATACTCCGTTCTTTTACACTTCCGGTCTTGCTCAGAGTGAATTTCAATGAAGATAGATGAGCATTTCCAAGTCAGAAATGAGAGTTGAGATATGGTTACCCTATTCGATGACGCTAAAGTTCTGACAAACTTACTTTAAATTATTTTCAAAATCTAAATATTTTAATATGGTTTAAATTTGAGATTCAGCCAAAGCATATATATTACTGGCAGATATCAGCCATAAATTGCTTTAAATCTTGGGACAGTTAAAATATTCAACTTTATTTTTTATTTTTACCATTAAACCCCTTCGAACTGATAGTTGTCTTGGGGTATTTTTGAAGCCGATGTTTTTTTGAAACTGTATCGACTCAGATACAAATTGCCTGTTTCTTTTCTTTCTCCAATAGTTAATCAGTTGTGTGCACACCGCACAGACTTTCTATACATAGCACTAGGTATCTTATAACTTGCAATTAGCTCATTGTGACTACTCTAGATTTGTGGTCGAATATTGAAACCATCTAGTTTTTTCATTCAAATCCGATCCAGATCTAAAAAATATCGATGTTGTTACATATGGTTAAACTAAGATCTACAAACCATTATAAAACTCTTCATTTCATATGGCTACCGTAATGCATAGAATTTTATCAAAAATGAATCATGGGTTATGTATTATCCTGTTATGTATTATATTGTTATACTGCATTTATATATAATTTTTTTGTCTATACACAATAAATGCTATTCCAACTGTATGAGACACAAAAGATTTTGAAACCCAGCTAATTTTGATTTGGAATTATCCATTACAAGTTATAAGCTGTGGTTTCACAGTAAGTAGTAACGTTAGGCTGTAACTTATATATAGGCTTAACTAATGTATGTTATGTATATTGCATATTAGCTCACTTATCGGCTGAGTTTATAAATGCCTATAAAGTATGGGTAATAGAGTCTAGAAATGCTACGTTATCAACTATCATTCTGCGATTTCACGAATGTCTATCTTAATTGCTTAACTCGCCGTATTAAACTTCTAACTTTATCTGTCTACTAGCCTATGCCATTTTACCCGAATCAGTTGTAACCTGGACGATACTATTCATACCCATATCGTCTGTTTTGGTCACACATGCGAGCGAATTTATAAACTAGTCCGTTGCCATGAAGATACTTCACAATGGCGATACGTCAAAGGTCAGTAAATTATCATGTCACAAATACGAACTTAGGATATTAGTGATAAAATATTGCACAAATCTGCTCACTTTATTTGTTGAATATGATTTGATTGTTATAATTATTAATGTTTTATGTGTTTAATTTTTTTGTTTATGTACGTGTTGCAAATATTCAATATTTTTTGCACCGAATTCCCTTGATGGCAAAGTGCACTTTGTGAGTAATAATAAAAATCCTTCCTATATTCTAGACTAGAGGATTCGAGGTTTATATACGACACGTTCATGTCAAGGGTTGTTTCAAATCTGTCCAGTTCAACACTCGTTCTTTCCCTTTTTTCGCTTGTTCAAAATTAGTAAGAGAAGGAACATAGAGAACAAACTTTGAGCTGAATCTCTTTTAAAGTTACTTTGGCGCATATAAAATCCATATCTGGCGGTAATTATAGTCAATTGGTTCAGGCTTATTTAGCGTTGCGTTTAGTGTAGATTGGTAGTCACAGTCTTTTGGGTATCTGAGGTACTGGAAGGTGAGTTGAGAATAGAAAGGCGAGGTAAAAGCATGTGAGTTATAATTAGGAAGGTAAATGAGTCGGTAGTGGGTTAGGTAGTAAGGGTATGTTGAGAATAGTTACGTCGGATAGAGGGAAGTTGGTTAGGGTAGGTGGACGAGAGAGAGGCAGATCGGGGAGGTAAAGGTAGGTGTGTTGGGATTAGGGAAGCGAGGTAGTGACGGGTGGTTTAGAATGGCAAGTAGTACCTCCTATCTCGAAGTCGTTATACACTTCAACTTACGATATTTATTCTCTTTGTTAAATCTGTACAGTATTCAATCTATGCTGTATTAATAAACATTCGACTTACATAGGCCATATATTTACTTATACAAAACAACATTAAAATAGCACCGATTATATATGACAGATGGCAAGCAAAGATTGCAAAATACAAAATTACTTCATACGAAGTGCAAATTCACAGAGATAACACACTCAGTTACAAGTCGAATATGAAGGTTTTTGTCCAACGGTTTACTGATTTCTCGTGCATAGACAGGATGCCCAGCACCCTTCTCGCATATTATCATTCCCAACATGTAGGACTGTCCAAATTCGAGAGCATCGGCTGTTTTTGGAGTGAATATCAACATCGGGCATATTTTTTGTAAACCATTAATTTCTAAATTACGCATGCTGCAAATCCAAACGAATAACGAAAAATAGAAAAATATTACAGAAGACACACAATTGGCACCCAAGTTTAACAATTGTGTTCTTGAACAGAATAAAACCTTTTCCCGCCTTTCAAACATAACGACATTCGTTTAAAATATCAAAAATAAATTTCATAATCACTTTTTCGTGATATTTTTTGTATTTCAAACTCGTTCGATTATTTTTCGAGAATATTCCATTTTGTCCACTCGTCAATTCACTGAAACAGTGTTGCTTTATCGTATCCATGAAAAAGTCCTTAAAATTTGCGAAATGAAATTTCAATGTAGAACATCAAGTATTTTTGGACTCATATATTAGTGATGATGTAGTGGCATTTAATTTGTCAGAACAATTTGTGCCATTTTGAATTAGTGCACTTTAAAATTGAGCTTTGAGTATGTTTGAAAGTATTCATGGCGATTATCGGTATCGACAATTTTGAGCATCTCAAAATTCTATTAATAAAAAGGAAAAAATTGACAACTCATAAAATATGTTCATTATAATCTGGCTTATTTTGTCAAATATGTAACTCAGATAAATTTTGTAAAGGCGATTCAATTAGATATCCATGCCTGACAAACAAACGACCATACAATATTTCATTTCTTTGTATGGTTAATCAATAATGAAATTTTAATTAAATGGGAACTTAGACACCTTCTAGAATAGCAGGACTCCTGATAAATCTCCTGACCAGACATAGCTGTAAACATTGATAAATGAAATATAAAACATTTGAAATAAAGTCCATTTCATTTCGTTTGCTATTTATATGGAAATAGTGCTTCACTCCGATTCGAAAAATATATTGATTCCCGATGATGTGATTTTCCCTGCCGTACGTATCGCAAAGCCGTCTAAACTCTTCAAGATTGTTGTTCTTCATCCTCAGTATTACTCACAATTACAAGATTTGGGTTCATTGCACTATCAGTGTTACTTTCTCTTGAGGTAGAGACATCTTGATTTACCTTCTCAGTTTTCTCTCCATCATTAAGTATTTGTTCTGTCATCCAAACACCCAAATCAAGTAACCCTAATGCCCGTGTGTCACTTTCGCGCATGGATGAGGCATGTTGTTGCGGTTTTTCCGTTTCTCGATTTTGCTTAGGCGAAACTTGATTACTCAGGTATTCTCTAGGAGTTTGGAAATTTGCTATTGAACTTGCTTCAGATCTCATACCGGATAGTTCTTCCAAAGAAGCACATCGACTACGTGGTCTCGGTTTTATAATATCGTACCAACTACTTTTTCTACGCCCAAGTTTTTGATCGTCCTCGTCCGAAGATGATTGCGTCATGATATCGGCAAAAGATGTTAAATTTGAACTGGGAACCGATTTTCCGGGATCGCTCAAGAAATACGGTGGAGGTGGAGGCAGGTGTGAATAATCTGAGTTGTCAGTTGGTGATGCGTAACCTTCAGAATAATACTTCTTGGTAGATCTTCTGCGACGTTCAAAAGATACCTTTGGCGGCATCGATGTTCGTTTTTTTCTCCGGCGTTTTACTCTGCTGTCCAATGTTTGAACAATACGTTCAGCTTGCCTCGAATCTAGACAAGTTGTGCGACGTCTTGCTCTTCTACCGTAATGTTCTTCCAGCCATCGATATTTATTTTCTCCTCCATCAACTGCTTTAAGCTAAATAGAATAGAAAACACGTTGTAGTAACTAAGAAATTACATAAAAGCTTTGTTGCTAATCAATGCGTATATGGCTGGGCACAACCAAATCATTTTAAATTCGAATTTGATTCGGATGATTTTTTCGAATTGAATCCCTGATCCCGAAAATAACAAATATCCATATCTTTTCATTTAACGACAAAATACGATTAAATTTGACCACAATCGATTCCACTTTATCGTTAATATGAAAACTCCAATTTATTTAGCAAGTTTTTGTTTCTATGACCAATTTACGACCTGTTCGAATAATCTGTATCTGTATCCAGCCCAAGTTGACCATTTGTTCACCAAAAACGATACCAGGCATTTCGCAGAAGATTGCAAGTGGTTAGTTATGGGAGACAATAAAAAAGGAAAAATTGCAAAAAAATGTTGACCAAGACGAGGAAATATATATATTCTAAATACATTTGTTTCGACTCCATGCGTCGGCTCTAGCGTGCATCTGGATAAAATGAATTGGTAATTAAGGGTATAATTGTAAAAACAAATTCTAGTTAATATCAATTTTGTTGTTGTTTTCATCGAGCTTGTTTCTATATATTCAGGAAAACGTCAAAATTGGACAAAGATATAGTTAACTCATAACTGTTGTGAAATAGATGTCATGCTCAACTAAAAATTTAAATCTATCTAGATTGCATGAAATAAACAGCATGAATACAATATAAGGATTTGAGATAATTTCGGTAAAATCTACATGCTAACAAAAAAATAACATGAGAACCTCAGGAAATGTTATGATTTATGTCAATTTATATCACAGTTGTTTATTTATAAAAATGTCCATGCACCGAGGATATCGATGATTAATTTTGATGCATTTTCTAAAAAACAAACTGAACTTTGTATCTTCATGTCAGGCAAAAAAGGTTTTCACAAGTTTTATTGAAATAAAAATTTTCTTGAATAAATCGTAATTGTATATTTCTTGTGTTTCGACAAAATTTCAGTATTTTTCTATTTTAGTTTGATAATTTGTAGCAAGGCTAAACGTCAAAACATTCACATAATCAATTATCAAACAAAGCTACACAATACACGTTATTCCTGCTAAAGCCCGTACCTGCAGGCCTGACTGCAATATACATTTCGTTGCAAAATAATAAAATAGTCTATTCATATCCATGTCATGTATGTTATTTTCAACTCGGTAGCTTAAATTACCTGCATCATAACGTGAGCCCATTCATCGGGAATTTGTTGATTTTTTGGGCCAGTCCTCTCCCCGGTTATGATCTCTATCGGGCCACCTTCTCGCCGGAACTCAAATAAATTGTTCTCAGACATCGAAAGTTTTTTAGTTTCAACTCTGAAATACGTACGTATAAATAAATATTCGACATAACGTGCTTTTCGGCATACCCAATCAGACATACCATTTTGCCAAGCATGAGTCACTGATGAATCGTGCCTAGCTAGATAAATTGAGATGATGATTCCAATCGACTTGAAACACAAAGTTTAGTGCACCCATACTCCAATGAGTTTTTGGAATAACAGCCAACAAGATGTTTTGACGACAAACTTTGAATGAATTTTTTATAACCCGAAATTCGCAAATTAAAAGATTCACGAATTTTGTTAAAACTGAACGGCAACACATTGATAGCAAGATGACAAGAGCAATTGGTACGGAATAGTATTTACAATTTTTGTGTGAAAGTACTTTGTTTCTATATACTATACTTGTATTATTACAGTATATTATAATTTAACCTTTAAATTTATTTAAAATACTTTAAATGCAGTCGAAAGACAATTACGTGAAACTAGGTTACCCAATGATACCCATCCAAGTTTTGAGGTAAATTCGTTTTGCTTTACTTTGTGAATCAAAAAACGTATAAAAATTAACAAATAATATCAATAATGAATCAATTTACCCTCTGAATTGAAGCGACTTATATTTCAGTTTCAAGCTTTGATAACCGTAGTCAACTTGTTCAATTCTAGCTGTCGACTTGGATTTTCGACGTCTTGGTTTTCCATGTTTAGGTCTTCTCCTCTTCGTTTTCATCAAAAATGGTTTAACGGGTACGTTTTCAAGAGATCTCAGTTTTTCAACTCTAACTTTATTTCCCGATTGTGTCGGCGACGATCCCACCCAGTGAACAGGCCTGTGTAATGTAGTATGAATACTTATATTTGTATTATTAGTATATCAGTTATGCAAAGCCATATTCTGTCATTCAAACGGTGTTTAAACTGTCATTTCACTAAGAAAAAAGGAGTCTCTTTCCCTGGAAAACTCTATACCGCCACAAATTATTAGTATAAATGCAATTCAAAGTTTCAAATATCTATTAGATTTTCGTCAAATATGTACAGCTAATGAAAATTCTTCCCATCAATGGCTTAGGTTCGACAAAACGAAATTACTGAAAGACCCAACTTTAAGTGTTCTTTAGCATTCACGACCAAAACGAGTGGTGCAAGTGGTGCACACAAAACGAGAGGTGCAGGTGACTAAACCATTTGTCTTTGTGTTTACCATTCTCACCACGTGCTCCGCTCGTATTCGTGTGCACCATTTGAACCACTCGTTTTTGTGTGTACCACTCGCGACATTTGTTTTCATATGCACCACTTGTGCACTACTCATTTTTGTATCAACTATCCGCTCCACTATTTTTTTTGTACACCTATTGAGCCTGTGCATTTTAGAGGCGCTGTTGTTGTCCTTATATACAAAAATGCATATTTTAGTGTGACACGAAGAAAATCGTACTTTTAAATACTGCTTCGTTCTTCTTTCCATTCTGCTCGCCCAGCTTTTTTCTTTACCTCTTTCTCTGGAACACCCCACCCGTTTTCAATAACCTACCTTCCCATTCTTCTTCTTCCTTTTGATCCAGGTATAATCATGGCTTCTTCATCATCCCATGGTATTGATTTTCTGGTTTTCTTTTTTGTCAGCCAATCAAAGCTTGGAAGAGAAGGACAAGAACAATCAGGAGGGGTACAACATGGTGTTTTATCAATGAATGAATCTCCTGTTGTTGTTGTTGTTGTGCTTGTGACTGATGAAAATGAATCTGAACCGATTATCTCTTCATATATTACATCCTCGGTCTGCAAAAAAACGTTATTTTAAGTTTTTGCGGGTGGAGTCTACAGTACACTAAGCCATGTCGGAAATGAATGAATGAGTTCAAAATCAAAAATGGTTTTTCCCGTTTTATGGTGAAAGTTCCTGAAATTAGTAACAACATGTGAACTTTCGGCCTCTTTTCTTGTTTTGTTACAACTTCGGATCTATATGATAAAAAATTGACAAAGATGTTTGAATAAAATAATATTTGAAATGAAGTAAATCAGGCTGACATCACTTCACTTCGCAAAATTGAGTGCATTATTAGCTTTTATTAGGACCTTCAACTTTATCAGACAACGAGTAAAAACCCAATCAGATAGACTTTATCAAAACAAGTGTGTGTCACTGATATAGTGCGTCGTCCAAGTGTGTTTCATCTGTGCCTTGACAAAATAAATTTTTTGATTGAGTAACTCATAATTAAGTTTTTACTATTCGTCCGACGAAGTTTCCTTATGGCCGAACGAAAGCTCACAATAAATTGAAATTTTCGGGAAATGAGTCGATGTATGGGAGTATGTTATATAATACTAACTTTGTCTTTCTCCGAAGAGCTTGAAAGCCCAGACTTATCGCTTTTCTTCGATCTTTTAATCAAGGGTCGAATATGGGTTGATGAAAAGGATGAGGACCATACCAACCATCGACAAAATGAACTTCGAGATAAATAATAACAACAAATTCCAATGAGACTGATCAGTAATAAAACGGCGAATATAATGCCAATGATGAGCCCTGAACGAAAATATATGTTTTGATATTCATCCGTTTTTTTTATTAAAATTCACTCTGAGCATGTTCGGAAGTAGTGCCTAAACGCAACCAATTAACGGCCATTAAATGACAAAGCGACACTACAAGATGTAGTACCAGCAACTGCACTCTGAGTGGAAAACTTCGACAATGCAATTTTACCGCTGTGGTAAAATGCAGTTTGAGTGGTATCTGCCGCAAGCGATGGTAAAACTATCTACCACTTCCTTGTATCCTTTTAGTTGCCTCTTACTACACTTTCGAAATTCGTTAGGACTATTCTAAAGCTCGTACGTACAGGGTACAAAGTTTGTCACGTGGTGTCTGGTATGCTGAATATTATATTGCCAAAAACTAGTTTCCTGTCCTGTAGGTGCGTGCTTTAGAATTGCCATAACGTAGACTTGTCGTGAGGGCCTATTCAAAAGAAAAAAAAGAAGTGGTTCTACCAGAGGAGATACCTGTCACATAACTTTACTATAGAAATTCAGTCCCGTTTGGGGTGTATACACTAAGAGCGCAGACGCTTCCTCTGCATTTTGTAGTGGCTCGTTGCTATGAAATGGCCGTTTGTTCGTCCATGAGTAACGAATGTTAATATGAAACGAGGTTATTTCGGAGAGAGAATCAGTATCTAATCTAGGATTAAAGATTTATAAACCCAGGAAGCTATTTGATTGACTTAAATTAGCTATATCCGGGTTTTATGACGCAATATCGGAATCTATTGATAAATTCTAGATAGATTATCACGATATGTTGTCTCTAAATGGCCACCGTTCATCATATGGCTCAGAATGACCAGATAAATTGAGTAAATATGAAAAAGGCTTCGATGGAAATGCACATTCAATATTTGGATTGCTAAAACCAAGCTTTCTATCTATAGTTGGGAAACACCTAATCAGTTGTAATTCGAATCGGATTCGGATATTTTTTCAAATCGAATCGAATCATCAATTCCATAAATAACAAATATCTTATTTTACTATTATAACTTGTGTCCAATATGAAACTTATGGAACTTTTAGTCAGAACATAGTATTAGCATACGCATACTAGAAGTCAATGTATTTTCAATTCACACTCCTCAATGCCTAAATAGAATATTTTCAATTTTCAACGACAAAATCCAATCGATTTTGGTCAAATTGATTGCATTTTGTCTTTAAAAATCAAAACTCCACTTCATATAGCGCGATGGGGTTCCCATGACCGAAGGTGCGCGATGGTCTGTCGGGTAGTTAACATGTTGGCATCGCAGGATGAGCATCTAGATTCGATTCTGGCTCTTTCATTCCGTTTATAACTGAACCCGGGCGGTAAGCATTTTGGATAGGCTAGGCCGAACCGGAAAAGATCATATCCTCCCAACAACTCTAACCCTGTCCCGCAGCCAGCAAAGAGTTCTGGTACACTGTAACAAAAGTACAGTAAATTTACTGATTATTTGCAGTAATTGCATATTTCCAAAGTTGAAAAAACGCGATGTTGAAGAGATTTATGCCAATTATGGTTTATTGATGGGCCGCACCTTGGGGGTGCAGTGATTTTGTTGCACTTTTTGTTACAGTGTAAGGGTAATCAACTCCAAGGAATGGCGTAAAACACACTTAAATGAAATTCATTAAAGAATATGTTATCACACAAAAGTTGCAGGATTTAGCGTAGACCACATTACTATAAAATTGTTTATTAAATTAAGTGAAATGCTGTAGAAAACTCACAAATAGAAGCAAGTCCAACTCCAGTATCATATAAACAACATCCAGATAAAGTTTCTTCACAGCAGTATCCTTGGAAATATGAAAAACAAGAGAAACTCGTGTATTCAATTTGATGTAAAATGAGAAAAATTAAAAAAAAAAACATCACTAACTAATTTCCACTATTGACTACACTGTAACAAAAATACAGCATCATCATTGTCTTTGACAGTAATTTTATTTGGCGACATTGAAAAAATTAAAAATCGACTTTTTGGCCAAATATGGGGTGTTGATGGAACGCACCGCCAAGGTGCGCTCCATCAAAAGCCCATATTTGGCATAAATCTCATCAGCATGGCGTTTTTTAACTTTGAAAATATGCAATTACTGCAAATAACCAGTAAATTTACGGCACTTTTGTTACAGTATAGTTTTTTGAACTTTGTCACGTGAGCCATTGAATTGACTGACTGTTAGAGTAGGTCGCTATTTCATTGCTATTTCACAGCTAATCTTCTGACTAAGCATTAACGCATAACGCAACGACAATCGTGATTGAATTATTATCCTTATGAGCGTCGCAGGCAGAACACTTTTGCTATGAATTGGCGTTTTATAGTACATTACGGAAAAACAACGGATCATTTCTCCAGAATTATTTTTTGGAGTTGGAATTAGAGTTGAACGGATACCACTTTTTTGCCGATACCGATACCACCGATACTCAAAATTACCAATACCGGTCGATACCGATACCAATACTCATTAAAGAATGTCCTCAAATAGGCTCAAAGTAAATCCTCAAAGTTAAAATTTTTCAAAAAATTTTAGCACGAAATTGTTCATGGGAACAAAAACTTGTTAAATAAACAGGAATTTTCATTTTTTCAACTACGAAATGCAATCGATTTTGGTCAAATTTGACCAATTATTACATTTCGTCGTTAAAATGTGAAAATCGTTGCTCTTAGTGTGAATTAAAAATACACTATAAACTATAGAGTTAATCATTTTCACAATGGAGGCAAGTTATAATAGTAAAAATGGGACATTTGTTATTTACATAGAGTTAGCGATTCGATCAGAAAAAATATTCAAATCAGGTTCGAATTCCTAATGATTCGGTTTTGTCCACCCCTACCCATAATGGATGAAATGTACTTGAAGCAACAACACAAACAATTTGCAGAACGAAAAATATTGGAGAACTTCGTACAAATAGAAATATTCAAAAAGAACATACAAAATAAATGTCAGCATTAAGTCACTCGGCAATGAAGAAAAACATTTAATCAAATTAGTTTCCGACAAAAAAGTTTTGATTGGGAAAAATTTATCAAATCACAAAAACGAGTATATATTTGATTTTTTTGAAGTATGTGTTTTTGCAATTCTTAAGTCTATATTCAGATGTCTAAATTGCCCAAATTAATTCCACCTTGAATCTGAGAGTTAAATCCCTAGGTGTGGTAATAGTTTTTTCAGTAATCAAAATTAAAGACCCGAAAGTCGTAGGGAAGGAACATAAGTTAAACTATCCATAACGAGTTTACATTAACAATTTATCCCCAAGAAAGCTACTGATCCACTCCATTACATGGTGTTTGATAAACGGAGAACTGTGCTGAGCCGACTGATGCCTTTTTTGTAGCAACGTATTGTCATTTAAGTGACCGTTAGTTTGATCTTTTAGAAACTGATTGAGGCCTCGGTTAGAGCGAATTCCCCGGAATTCTAAACATTCAAAAGTATCGGTGGTATCGGTTATTTTGCGGCCGATACCGATACTCCCAAAATAGCCGATACTCGCCGATAGCGACACATCCCTAGTTGTAATTGACGAAATTACTAAAATAATTACTGCGCACCAAGTTATTTTAGAAGTTTTGGTGTACTTTAAAAGCTATTCTACCATTTTTCTCAGTTTGCGGGAATAGGGAGGGGGCATGTTACCATAAAGAAGCACTTATATACCGAAAAGTCTTCACATAAGCAAATATTTAGACGAAGTTGTCATTTCCGCTTGGTAATTTATACTTGTGCTCATTTCCTCAAAATAAAACAAAAATCATTTTCTATCGGCCTTCAATTAAAAATTCAAATAATTGAAAACGATTCTACTAACCGTCACAGTTGAAATTATATATTGTTCCATCCCGATATACGGCACATAATTCCGAATCCTGCAATTTTTAATATAACATAAGTTATTCTTTTTAGGTTTTCATTATGTTCTATGGCCTGTCCGTGAAACCTGTCCGTGAACTTGGCTCATATCCAACAACCGTTAGGCACGGATCTTTGTAGTTACCGTGTATCTGTTCTATGTTACAGCTACCCGCGAAGTGTTATGCTAAAGGGCACGCTTGGTGGTGAAACGGTCAGGCAGCGAACCATCGGCCTTCCGGACAATACGATCGCGCTTAACCGACTGAGCCACCGAGCCGGGCCTAACGTAAGTTACAGTTGTTAAGTTTGGGTCATTGATGTACTGCGTCATCGAAAATTCACCTGGTAATATTCAAACTTGCTGGCAACTTACAACGTTTTTTGTGCAGGATGTCTCAGGTGTTCCCACCATGCGCACATGTTTTATCAATTGCTCAGGCTTTTTTTCAAACAAGCTTTAATCGAAAGAAAAACAAGAATGAATGTTAACACTAATACTTTTCCTCAAGTAAATCGAAATATTCAACTCCTTCCACATTTGTCCATGTGTTTATAGATGTTGAATTGTACATGGAAACTTTGTCTTTCAAAAAGTTATCTAACCAGTAGTGGCGTGAAATAGATTTTAAGACTACAAAAAGCCTTGTATCTTTCCCCCGCAAATTCTTACTAAAATTACTCACCGAATTTCCGTTTACATATCCAATAAAAAATAGAAAAACGAAAATCATCTCTGTACGTGGAGACATCCTGTTAAACTCGATATCCAGTATTGATCAATTATTTGCATTTTAACTTTTAAAAGTATCCCGAGTATAAATATTATTTACATCTAAAATATTAAATAAATAATATGCCTCGTGTATTTGCTAGTACGGTATGAAATGTTTACCGTACTTCGAATCTGCAAAATAATTTCGTACTGAACTTTGTACCGTACCTTCACCGTAACAGACTAAAACTAATCATTGTTTTAAAATTTCATACATTTAAAAGACTTAAAAGCTTCGATCGGCATACTTCATGGATAGAGCAAACTGTAAATAGATAATAGGAAATGCCTTAATTCGGAGCACATCAACGCCACCATTTTAGCATTATTTAGTTTACGTTTAGCCAAATCGGAAGTTGAGAACATTGTGATGTAATAATGAAGATTATAACAATACGAAATCGATTTAATATTTTATTTTTCTAGTTTTTATGTGGAACAGGGAAATTCGTACTAAACTTTAGAATACGTGCGAAACTAATGCGCGTTTGGTCTTTTTGTGGATTTTATGAAGGTAAGTAAAATATGTCTTTATTTCATTTAAATATTTAAAATATAATTTCAATTACATAAGTAAAATTGAAAAAAAAAACTATAACGTTATTTAAGAATTTTATTATAAAATTAGGCTGCGTTTCTGTGGTGGCTCACAAACAATTAAATTAAGTGGAAATTCGATGTTTTATGAAGTATTCCCGCTCATCCTTGTCATGCGGTACAAATTCTTGACGTAACAAATTTGGTGAGAGTCGCTGATGGATCGTGCTGAGGTGCAAACCATCTGCGTCTCACGCTCCATAAATCAAAGTTTTTGGTTTAATTTCTACAGGAAGAAGTAGTTTTTCGCGTTAGCGTATTTTGAAAACTTTTTGCTGGAAGTAATTACATAATTACTAGTAATGTTAGAGAATAAAATAAGCCCACATATAGGGGTGGAGAAAAACCGAATCATTCGGAATTCGAATCTGATTCGTATAATTTTTTGGAATCGGATCGAATCACTAATTCCATGTACCCCATTATTACTATTACAATGTGTCTCCTTTGTGAATATCGAGAATTTTTTAGTTTATAGTGTATTTTCAAGTCACACTTCATGTCTAAGACCATCAATTTTCGCATTTTGACGACAAGATGTAATCGATTTTGTCGTTAAAATAAAAATTGAATGAATGCTTTTTTAATGAGTCATATCTAGGGCTGGGCAAAACCGAATCATTTGGAATTTGAATCTGATTCGGATAATTTTTTTTCGTCTCCAATCATCAATTTCGTATCAAAACAAAATATGTCATTTTTACTATTACAAATTGACTCGATCGTTAAAAATCAAGAAATATCAAAGAATATTATTAGCATAAACAGATTTAAAGTCAATGTATTTTCAATTTATATGCAATGTCTGAGAGCAATAAGTGTCATATTTTAACAACTTAATACAGTCAATTTTAGCAAAATTTGACCAAAATCGATTGTATTTTTTAGTTAAAAGGAAAATTCCTCTTCATTTTGCAAATTTTGGTGTTCCTATAGCCGATTCACGACTGATTCGAAACAATTGTGCTTCGAAGCGATTCGAATCGCCGAGTCGAATGGCTCACCCCTAGTTATATCCCCACGAGACTGAGTATATTAAAATATTCTATTACGGGCTAAAATACTAAGTAAAACAACATTCCGAGGTTCAAAAAGATGTAAAAACTCAAGTTTGGGTGCTTTTGAAGCATTGAAACGTTGAGGAAATAAAAATATAAATATAGAATATATTATTAGAGATAAACATAAAAAAAGTTAATTTGTCAATCTTGAGCCACAGGTGCTTCATTCCTCTGTGGTGCGATTCATTAGTCATACTGCACAAAATTTGTTTTGAAGTAAATTTTGTGATAGCAGGAATTTACAAGGAAATTCCATAAATTCTATTCTCTGTTGAAAAGTAATCTTGTCTTAAATTTTTAACAAAGAATAGATCAAATAATTTGTTCGTGTTCAATATGTCAAACAATACTACAAATCGCAGTTAAAATAGAAAATCATATTTACTCAGACCATGTAGACACACATTCACCATGGGAGATTGTCGAATTCAATAAAGAACGCCTATTTTTATTGACAATGTATTGGGCATATACGCGGCTGAGGAAATTTAATCTTCCCAATGCGCCGTTAATGAACTAGACTTGTTGGAGACAACTGAACGATGGGAATAAATAAGTACGATTACATAAAGTCGACTATGAACCAGTAGTAGAAAACGTTTTTCATGAGCGACCTATCTATGGCTCACGCTCATGAAAACTAGACCCAAGGAGAGAAGAAATATTTACAAATAAAATAGGCGAACGAATGTTAAAGACAATCGTTGAATACGTTTAGAACAGAACTTTGAATTCTTCCCAAGTGTAATCCGGCTAGAAACTTCATGGACAAATGTAATAGTGCAAAAATAGTATTTTCTAAAGTGAATACATTGTTATATGTTATCTTAGAAGTGAAAGGCAAAGGTCATTGAATTTTATTTTTAAATTCTCCTTGTGAGCAAGGTCATAGACATGTGCAAAAGAAACCTACTAACAGTCACTTTTAACATAGAATTACTACAAAATTTAGCACCGGCAACCACATTCTTATTGAAAAGCATCTCAAACAGAACTGAATTAGGGCTGAGCAATTCGATTCAGTGATTCGAATCAATTCGAAGCACAAATTATTTTAATCAGTCGGAAATCTGTCATAGGAAGAAAAATTTACAAAATGAAGTGGATTTATCACATTTAATGAACAAAAAAAAAAACCACAAAACTATTTGTACAATGTTTATATTTCCTTTCAGTTGCCTCCGACGAGACACGCTTGACATACGTAGGGGGGCAATTCCACACTTATGAGTGGGAGAATTTTCAAATTCTGAGATGTCAGAAACAATAAAAACGTAGTTGTTAATTGTGGGTTGGATCGCGTATTCGAGATGCAAATAATCTGTGAACCATGGTTGAACAAGAAAAAAAAATGATTCGCGTAATAGGACTTGTGACGCACTTTTCTGTGTTTTCACCTTGTAGATTCGACTATATGTCTTTAATTTTACAGAAAATACTTAAAATTCACAAATTATGGCAAACGTCTTTACAAAGCGGAACAAGATACCACGCACCACAACTCTAGGAGATTTTGGATACAGGAGTCAGGCATTAAGACAACTCAATTTCACAAGAAACAAAGATAAAGAGCCGGAGATAACACGAATCTTATCACCAACACGACGACAAAATCCACAGCCTATCGGATTGGTTTATCAAAGTCCTTATAACAGATACAGCAATGTAAGAAAAAGCTAGTAGGGAAGAAGCTGAGACCTTATGATTTGGTGGCAAAATTTATTTAATCGGTTGCTTTGATACAAAACGACACAAAATTTAGTGATAATTTTATATTTCTGTTTCAATTATGGAGTCATAATTGCATTTAAATGAAATTACCAACCGATAGAATATGAATCAATACATGAGCCGCCTCAGGTATAAATTATCGCTAAAGTTGCCGCTTCCGTGTACTGTTTTTTAAAATCGAGTCTTGAATGGTTATTCTCATATCATTTCAAATACTTCTGAATATTATTTTTCGACTTTATTTAATAATTATTTGCTACTGAAGTGTAGGCCTATGCTCAATTATGCCCACCCGTACCTCAAATTTCGACTTTTTAAACGACGTTATATTTATGTAAGCTTTGTTGAGAGAAACATCGATTCTCAAATTTTAATCAGAAATTTTATTTTGTCAAGAATGAGCCACAGCTGGACCGCACCTTGACAGTGCGGCCCATCGGTGAATCATATTTAACAAGGAATTTCTGGAAGGCAAATTTGGGATTGGGATAGAGCCCCAATCATAGCTTTAAAATTAATATAGATGTATATTTAAAATATTCACTCGCAAAGAAATGATTCCAAGAGTGCGGAATAAAAGTATTTGGTTTTGTATTCGAGTCACATGTGTTACAGACTTATGTTAGTTTTCCATCACAGTTAGCGCAATTGAATTGAGATATAGAAACATGCTTCATTATTTATATTTCTTTTCTGTTGTTGTGATTATTATTGGTATAAGCTATTTTAGTTCTGAAATAAAATTTCCAAACAAAAAACAAACCCCAAACACCTGTGTTTTAGCAAATTGTTATTTACACCTTTACTTTTTTGTCTCCAGGTGTTTGGAATATGGAATCCAAATCAGATGATGCCAGTTATGAGATGTGATCAAACCCTACCACATTTGAGTAAGCGAAATCTATGATATACAAGCTTATTTTGCATAAAAAAGTAGTTAATGTTGATTTATTTAAGTTGACTACAGATAACATGCATGTTTCGTCATGCACATTATTGAATTATCTGGAATTCTGCAAAATAATTCTACCTAAGCGCAGTAGAATAAAAAATTAAACATTGAGATTTTGTTCACGAGCAAAATCGTTACGTAATCTATAATTTGAAGCTGTATAGATCGAAGGACTTCAAAAACACGTTACCATAGTAAACGCAATCATAAAAACATTTTGTCGCAAAAAGGGTGTAATATTAAAAGATACAATACCAAAACCCGATCGAAAAAAAATTTGTCAAAACATCCTCGCTGAGTATTAGTCACTAATGGATAGTGTCGATGAAACGCGTTTCATATGTGTCACATCCTTGGCAAAATAAAATGTAATTGAGAACCATACAAATATTTTATCGACCACTCATACTCAGAATGATGGTTATTTGCCCCTATAGGATATAAAACGTTACATTTAATGGATTCTGCGAACGCAATTTTACTAAAAATATATTTTAGTAGACGAATATGCTATATTTGAATAAAAGGGCTCAAAGCTGTTCATTAAATGTCACGAAAAGTATCGGTGGTGAGGGTAAATTCTTAAGCTAATACTGATGCTTCAAAAAATCGTACATGTAGGAGTACATACTAAAACAAAGTATCATCCATGGATGAAAACTCCCGACTGACAATACTATCAACCTACAGCTATCTTGCTATTCTACCCAATCCTTTCATAATAGAAAAACCTTAAAGCCAAGTGCTATAATACAACATGCCTCGTATAAACATATCAGTCACTAGGCAAGCTCTTATCTTGTCCCGGAAAGACGGTCTGGTTGTACATTGGTCGCCGACTGCGTTGGATTCAGAGACTAAAATCACGGTTACAATATGGTCTTTCCGTTTCACGTTTACGGGATGTATGAGTCAATATCTCTGCTTAAACTCAAGTTCAGTGATATCTGAAAAAAAACTACTACTATAGTGTGAACGGAATTATAAGATATATATATGTATATGTATATATGTATTTTGTACAAGAAATCATACGCGGTATTTCACATTTAAACATAGTTTCGCGCTTGTGAACAAAGGGGACACTTTGACGAGATTCTCCCGAATTCGGTGATTTTGAAAAATTTTCCTGGAAAATTTCAAGGCGGATTACCAAGTTTGCTTAGGATTCTGAAAATTTCACAGCTTTTTATAAATAAAAAATTGTGAATGCGTAACAGTTCAATCCATGCTCTCGAATTGCGTAAGATTGGAAAAACGTTTTATCATATCTAATCTAGGAAAAATAGCACTCATTGCATTCTTCTGTATAGAGCTGTTTTCCATCAGAGCGCTTTTGCTGGAGTTACATTTCAGGTAGATCCTTCCCATATTAATACTCGTTAGTCGTATTAATAAGTTCCGCCAATCCTAATCGGAAAAGATTTTGTCAAAGCATCTTTTGTTAAATATGTGTCACTGATGGATCGCGTCGATGAGACGCGATCCATCTGTGGGACATGTTTGATAAAATATAATTTATCATGTATAAGTCAAGCACAATTATTACTTTGTCAAACGCAAGCATAAAGGCCACCCGCTACCTAATAAACAAGTCAAAGGTCGGCTGAAGACTGGTCTTGGTCATTCTAGGTAAAGCACCAATTATACCCAGTATATCTAGTTTACCGTGTTCATTTTCAAAGTACCTTTACCTGATTTCACAGATATCTGATTTACCTGGGATTTTACTAATACTCAGTTTTCTGAATAAAGTTTTACCTAGTTAATTTACTTGGTAAAATGGACAAATTTACTTAATTTTTGACTAGGTACTCAAAAATTTACCAGATAACTGGTTCAAAAAACCATTTACCTTTGTTTAAAAACTAGTATAAAATGTTTCTGTAATACATAATTTGGTGTTTTCAATATTCGAATCGATTGAAAAAAATGTCTTTAAATGCAGGATTTTGGTTTTGTTGTTGAAAGTAAAACTGGATTATCTAGTAATACTTTATTCACTCAGTTTTCTGGTGAATTCGTTTTACTTTACCTGTTTCAAGTAAAAACTGAGTTGCAATCACTATTGAAGACAGAAGAAACAAGTATATAAATAATGACTTTCAATTTTGTTCCAGGGAGAACTAATTTCAGTTGCCAACACGATCCAGATTTACTCAGAAGATATATGGCCCCAGCAGACCCTGGAGGTAGAATGGCATCATGATTAGACTTTTTGGCGATCTTTTTTATGAATGTATAAAATATCGCTTTCCTCAATAAAATGTACTGAGAGCAAGGAAATCGAATCCAGAAGCGCCACCAAGAGGCAAATTGTTCCCTCTTTTTTAGATTTTTTCAAAACCCTTTTTGGCGTCACAATCTAAAATCCTCGTCACACCCTTTTGTCATTTACTCAATATTTTAAAAATCAATATTATTCTTGTGCGAATCAAACTCCACGAAACACAAGGTTAACGAAGTCGGAAAACACGGATTTTCGACTTGACGGAATCTAACTAATTTGTTGCACTCCGGTTGAGTAATGATATAAACTCAGGAGCAGTGTTGGGAATGAGGCACTGCACTTTAGGTCCAAAGTCAAGTCAAGTCGAAAGACACGTGAGTTGCGAGGCTATTGCATAGCCGGGCTAAACAAATCCCGAGTCAAGTCGCGTTTGCGTTTTTTCATGTCGAGTACGAGTCGAGTTATTTTGTTAAGCCAACTCGAGTCGAGTCAATTCATTGAATAAGGTGGCTCGATTGCGAGTCACCGCCCAACACTGAATAGAACCTATGAGTACCGGAATTCGAACCTGAGATATTAAAGCTTTTAAACTGCATTATATCATCGTAATAATTATTAGGCCACCACAACGTTTAGTCTAACCTACTTTGTAACGCTGGGTTCTAAATTGAATATGTTATTGCAGATTTGATATTATTATGAAAAGATAACAGTCGAAAAATATTTTGTCAAGTTTGGGTGACAGATTCGCACCACCGATGCAAAAATCTATCTGTGGCTCAAAAAAAAATTACATCTGAAAAAATAAAAAACATACTTCTCTATTTGTGCTTTATTTTAAATTTAGCCCCTGTTCAAAGAAAGGAACCAGAAATTCATTTTAGTCGCTGGACAATTCAGCGAAAATCCTACAAATGGCCACCAGAAGTACCGGAAAAATTTCGTGGAATGGTCAAAACAACAAGATTTGGACACACACCTTACAATGGACCAGCGGTGGGCATTGGTGAGAATGTATATAGTCAAGGGCATGTCGGACTAGTTGTCTTGACAAATTAACTGAAATATGATTAGAAATTGTAACATTTGAATAATGATATTATTTGCAAGACGCAATAAATACATTACCTCGAATGTTGTGTTTCTACGTGCTTTCGATAACCCTCCTTGTCGAAATTTGTTAACTGTGAAAAATTAGTAAAGGTAGCATTTAAATACGAAAACAACAGTAAAATATGAATAGAATCGATTCAAGTGAAGGTTTGATTTTTTCCAACTGAAAGTCACTCTTACCAAGACCGGAAACATCGCCTGAAAAGAACCAACCTGATGCTTGTGTTCTCTTTGTAACTCGATTTATGCATAACAAATTATGACAATTTTGTTGAGTATAGAAGTTTAAAATACCTTTATTATATGTATTTTCAAGTACCAAACGTCCTCACGAGGATTTCGAGTGCCGATACCAAGCAGCTGCCCAGAAGCAGTGACAAAAGTCGAGTTTCGAACGAAGTCCCCGGAATCTCAGCTAGACCACGATCTGCAAAAAGAATCCAAAAAAATATACACGACCTCCACAATATTAGACATCAAACCGTGCTCTCAAATGAAAGAAAGGAACTCCTCCGATAGCTGGACCAGGCTACCTTCCTGTGAGCTTACCGTTGCATAAGAAAGGACAGCGAAAACCACTAAAAACACACCGACAGTGTTGTAAACGCCCTGTTATAATAGTTTGAATTGAATATATATTATAAAGTTTTTGCTCTATTCAAAATCGTGTTTGCTATTTTCATTAACATAAGATGAGGATCTTGCAAATGTTTTGGGTAATTTCAAAACTTGATTTGGTCGTTGGCAATCCTTATCTACACTGTTACAAATATGCAAAAAAGCACTGGTCTTTGACAGTAATTTTGCTTAGCGGTATTGAAAAAAAAATCAAAATTGACTTTTTTGGCCAAATATGGGGTGGGCGAAGGTGCGGCCCATCAACAGCCCATTGGCATAAATCTGATAAACATGGCGTTTTTTTTCAACTTTTTTAAATATGCAATCACAGCAAATGATTAGTATATTTACTGTACTTTTGTTACAGTGTAGCATATGAATTTGAAATGGTGTATGGTCATTTGAAAAAGTTTCAGTAATTAATACTGAAAATTTGTAATTCGGCCATTCGCCATTCTAAAATTTATTGTAGTGGGATCGTATATCCTAGTCGTTTGAAGGGTGAGGGCCCGGTTGCCGAGTCTGGTTAAGCAGTCAATTTGTTCAAGGGTTTCTTTCAGCCGTAACTCCGCGATTCCTACGTTGGCGGATCCACAAACCTAGCGAAAAAAGTGTGACTTTCTTGATTAGTTTGCTGCAGAACAAGAATCATTGATATGCAATAACGATATTTATTACAATTAAAAATCATAAAAAAATATTTTTTTTTGCAATAAGGAAAAAACAAACAACTGCATTGTAAGTATTGAAAATATTTGGCGGATTGCAACTATCTCGATACCTTCATCTTGTAGATACTAACACCGGTAGACGGCGGCCAATCAAAAATTTTGTTTTTAACATACGCAACAGATGGTCGCATCTCATCGACGCGATCGAAAAGATGCGAACCATTCATGCCCCCATGCTTCGTATATTAAATATTCAATTCAGCAGAGAATCATTTTAACACAAAAAATAATTTTATACAAGTTAAAAACGTAATCAATCAATCAACGATCCAATAAACTTCATAGATAACAAAAAAGTCTAGAAAGTTTGGCACACACACCAAGAAAATGTTCCTGTTTGGTAAAACGGCTACGTAGTCAACATTGAAAAAAATGTGGTAACCCTAAATGGTCTGGACTTATCCACAGTCATTGGCGCAAATAACTCAACGCTGTCCAGCTTGTAAATTTTAGCCCCCGCACGCAAGGAAGAGAAGATGAGACAGTTAACTACTTTTATTAGAATAATATCGTTAGCAGCATACATTAGAAACTTATTGAGGTTTTTATTCAGATTAGTTCTACTTTTGAATTGGCATGTGGCATGCATGTAATAAAGCGTTCCGTGATTTTCCAAGTGTCATTCGGATCCAGCTTTCTCATTTCCGTGGGGGCTCATGGCCAAGATATAAAACGCAACAAAATTGTAGCTGATTGAATACATTCAAACATATTTGAACTTTCACACATTAATTATGTAACATATCCAATACTTTTTGTTATTTCTGCAATGACTTCTGCTTCGTCCGGACTATAGTGGCAAGCTAATACTCGACTTTCAGTTTCGGTCATGGTAGTCAATATCTCCCATTCCTTTGCCGAGTCATGGTACACTTCTATGGAATCTGATTGATTACCATCATCGCGTATATTTCGAGCTCCGCCAACAGCGTACACCACACCATTGATTGAGAACGCACTAAAATGAGAACGAGGTAATAATAGATTTCGCACAAACTCCCAAGTGTTGTTCAAAGTAGAATAACATTCAACCGATTTAAGGATTTTACCAAAGACGTTACCTCCCATGACATAGACCTTATTACGTAGAGATGCAGCCGATGCATCATAGCGCTCTACTCGCAGTGGTGCAATGGCTTCCCATTTACGATGGTTTGGCTCGTACCGTTTGGCGCTTGTTCCTCCAAATGCGTAAATATATTTTCGATCCGATGTAATACAGAAACCCATAACAATAGAGCACCCAGGTAAATCCTCTTCCCAAGAATTGGAAAGTGGATCGTAATGAGACATTCGATTTCCTTCTACCACAGAAATAGCATTTTGAAACGCTGTTATTTGAGCCCATGGACTCGGTTTCCTTTGTTTCATAGAAGAACTGCGAATCCACTTATCGTCTTGATAATGTAAAAACTGTCCTTCAGCCAAAACATAAAGTTGTTTATTTACAGACACAATACGCCTGAAATCACCTTCCGGTAGAACATGGTGCGTTTCCCATGTCTTGCAAGATAACTCGAACGTTTTTATTTCATGGGAATCTTGTTGCAAAAGTGCAATGTATGATACAGAATCACCGCTTACTGCACGAGCATAAATCGACCTGAGGACATGCTGCAGACAGTCACGCGATTTATTTACAAGAGGTTCAGTCAACACTGTTTGTTTGAGAAAAGTATAGGTAAAATTTTGTAATTCCATTACAGAGAACAGAGTAGAGAAATAGGTTTTCCTGTCCACACTAAATGCAACCCATTTTGTCATTGCATTCCAGATCACTTCTTGGGTCGCATTTTTACTGTATACACATTTTAACATATTCCGAACAGTCCTTTCAGGCATTGTCAAAAAGTCATTTTTTATCACAATTTTCTCGATATTTTTGGCCATAAATTCACTGATGACTTCATCTGCAAGAAGTCCTGTCAATGTATTGAGTCGAGTTGCATTTAAGCTCTGAAGCAAAAAGCAATTTTCCATGCTGAGATTTTTTCTCAATGCTGGAGTGTTGAAAAATATATTACGGAGGAGCACTTCAACGCCATGCTCACAATTTTGCAAAAATAAGTCATTCAACACTGTGCTTAGTAAAAATTCGAATGGAAAAACATCAGGGTTTATGAATTTCATAATATTTTCTAATTCGGCTGTACCATTCAATTTCGCCCCATTGTGTGACAACCATGTTGCGATAGCTTTCCATGAAACCCAGTAACCACAAGTTGAGGTTTCTACATATCGCATCAGGCTGGTTGTACTGATAAACATAAACATTTCCGATGACATCACAGTTTCTAAATTTTTTCGTATGTATTCTTCTATCACAACTGAAACATCGTCGCGACCGTACATTTGGGACAAGCTCATAGATGAAAGACAATTATCTGCACATAAATGTTCTTGTAAGAAATCGAAACACTTTTCTGATAGCCCATCCAATTGAATCAGTTTTGAAACATATAATACGTTCTCTACCTCTTCCATTGAAATATCAACTTCACCTACATACATGTAGTCTATACATTTTTTAACTGCTTCAGCGTCGACGTCTTTCATAACAACAATGCCTTCATGAACTTCTCTCATTTCGCTGGAAAACATCGCATGGAAATAATTTGAGCAAGCAGCAAGCACAGTTCGATGAGCTTTGAATGAATATTCCTCAACTTTTATAGTGAAATCGCACAGAAAATTTTGGTTTTTCATTTTCTCCAATGAAAGTATAACATTAACAGCGTGATCGGTTTGACTTCTGAGGTTCAATGGCATTGAAGTTGCCATGCTGATTAGGCTGGCTAGTAGAGAAATTCTAGATCAATATAATAAAAAAATATTATAAACTCGTCTCATAATTCTATTTGTGTCAAACAAGCAAAGCAAACGTTATATAAGAAAATTGAAAACTGTAAGAAATATGTACTGAACTACCTAATCCTTGTTGGGTCCAATTTTTTTCGTATGTTGTAGTTTAAACAGTCAATTACAACAAATATGCACAGATATTTCTATAACTTTTGGAATTTGCGATTTCTCATAATTCTTTTTGAGTCACGCAAGCAAAGCAAACGTTATATATTAAAACTGAAAACTGTAGGAAATGTGTGCTGAACTAATCCTCATGTGTCGATTTTTTTTTTGTATGGTGTAGTTTAAACAGTCAATTGTAACAAATACGTACTGATTTTTCTGCCAATTTCGGAATTTGCCACGTGTCTCAACAGCACGATCTATCAGTAGCTCATCTTATCAAGATCTATCTGTTTGTGCCACTAGATGTATTCTTTCCGCCACCAGCGCGTTCCTAACAGATAGTTAGAAAAAGACTTGACAAGAGAGTTTGGGACACAAGTAATGGAAATAGTTCTCATTGAAGAGAAATATTAAAGTCATTCTTCAACGAGAGGAATAAATTGAGCGACCATATGTAGTCTATTCCATTGAAGCATATGAATTAACGACTTAAGCAGAGAAGAAAACCTTTCTTCAGGAGACATATTTGTTGAAAATTGTGACTGCATTCTACACGAGAATTTGATTTTTATTTCAGCATTTATAATCTTAGGATTTAGGATTTGAGCACCTCCAATATGCAACAATTAAAAAGTATCGACACCTCCCAGCGACCACCCCCCCCCCCCCCCCCCCCCAAAGAAAAAACTTGCCACCAAGAGTATAACACGTTTTTTAAAGTATTTCAGAGATCTGTTAATATAAATATGTTTTTTTAATCAATTTCAAAAAGAGCAGACAGACGCTCGACAAACTCAATTACGTCATAGAAACAATATTATTTTATTCAAGAGTAAAATATTATGTAAGTGAAAAGTTACCTAAATCAAGGTATTGATCTGTATAGTGGTTTGTGCCAAATCATGAGAAATCTTTATTTCGACCACAAAAATTAAATATGTCGGGTTTTACCTTGCGTTCATCTCCTAGCATTAGTTGAAAAAATTAAGATGACAGAAATTAAAAAATTCAAACGTAAACTTATTTGGTATATTACTCACAATTTGTAAAAATAATTTGCGCAGAGGTCAAAAGAAAAATATATATTAAGTCTCTATAAACCTATGAGTAAAATAGTAAATGATCAAGCCAATATGATAACTTGGATTATAATTTACAGGCGCTTAAAACGACTTCCCACAAATTTTATTCGTGCGTAAGGGAAAGGCAGCATGCCCCCATAAATGAATACGTAACGGCCTCCTCATCCCCGAACCGCTGCACCGGTATAACATGTGCACTACACCGAACTGAATCCCTCCAAAAAACAATTACTTATAAAATTAAATCAAATATGAGTATCGCATACTGACTACAAATCCTTTCTATTCCATATATACCATGGCATTTTCTTATTGATATTGACTCTATCGGACTTTTCTAAATTCTAAAGAATTGTACATTCATCTTTATTATCGAGGCCGCTACGCAGTGAAGAACCCTACGCCAATCTCGTCCAACAACCTACTAATCCAAGCGCATGTCTCGCTTTCAAAAAATGAACAAATAATGAATGAACCGCAGCGAAAAACGTGAAGCTCTAATTGCGCTATTAAATACAATTATAGAGCATGTATCAATACACGATTTTTAGATTCGATTCAAAGATTGCTTGGGCGAGCATGGGCCGCTGATGCATAGTGCCAATTAGGCGCGATTCATTTGTGGTTCTATACTCAATTTTAAAATTTTCTATATTTCTAAATATATGTTACAGCGCCTGATAATAATATACAAATTCAAATGTTATTGATTACTGAAATATATATACTATGTGACAATGTCATGATATTTTAATGAGCGGCTGGCATGACGCAAAAGCGCGGTGATTTATTTTGGAACGAAAGATTTTCCCAGAGTCATTATAATTTATAAATCGAAACCGATTGATATTTATAATGGGAACTTTATATAAATATCTTTTATTACTAAATAGGGAGTAGAGTTTTATACGGAGCGGGAGTTAGGAATAACTTATACACCCGGTGTCGAAGATATGCAAATGATTCGGAAACAAATTCGATTGCTAGAGAGGCAATTCCGTTCGTTTCCAACACTTAAAAAGAATCAAATCTTTACAAACTTTGATTTGTAATCTTTCATTATAAAGTTTCAAAAAGAACATTATGTTGTCATATTATGAAACGCGTGGTAAACTAAAAAGGGGAAACATATATTCAAATTCGCATCACCAAAACTGTCAATTTCTGCGCCCAATTTTCCAGACAATTGTCTCTGCGGTTTTGGCTGTTTGAGATATGCGCGATAATGGACGTTGGCTAGTTCTGTAATGAATAATTAATGTGTGAGTGGTAGGATGCACACTAAAGAAGTTGGCATTTCTCTTGAAAAAAGATACTGATAGTAGTAACGTGAGAATGAGTGGCAATTTTGCGCACGCACATTACGAATTGGTATTTGTGTGCGCTTATCTCAATTAGAAAATTTATTCTGTTGATTGCAGCGTCCAATGCTTAAGAAAACATGCGGCCATGAAACTTTTAATGAAATTGGGATGGGACTGGGATCGCTATATCCCAATCACAAGCGTTCTTTTGCTGAACATGAGCCTCGGGACTCGGTCCATTAGTGACCCATGCCTTACAAAACATGTATATGTTTAGATAATTTTTTTCCGACTGGAATGTAGAGCAACCCGAGGACACCATGCTTCCATCAGAGACGTAGTTGTTTGATAAAAATGCATCAATAAAAATATATCAGTGACAGTCTGTTCAACTAATTTTATAAACAAAAACTCATTAGAAAAAAATGCAAAAAATATTAACAAAAGACTTTCTGTAATGTAGCCTACAGGTGGCTAATGGTCAGCGTAGACAAATAAAAATTGTAGAAAGTATTGACAAATTGTTGAAATCATTGATTCATATATGGTTAATTTAACTAATTTACCTATAAAAGCTAATTGAAGAAAGATATAAATCAGTGAAAATACGTTGATCTTTTTACATATATCACATACGAATATGTAAAACAGAAAATACTGTTGATTAACAATTGTTTTGTGCTCGGGTTACTGCACAGTTCGTCAACAAAATTTCACACTAGCGCCTCACAACATAAAAGATATAACTTTGAATGGAGGTTTGCATTTATTTTATCATAATCTACTGTAGTAAAGTATGAACATTAAGGATTTTGTAATCTCTCGGAATACATTTAACGATTTCTTTAGACACATTTGGCATCTGTAAACGCAGCATCGAAATGCTTTCTTTAACCATCGATTTCGATAACCACTTTTCTAAATTCTATATATGCGAATGTACCTGACCTTGAAACGCGTAAGAAAATTTAAGCAGGAGTCTGTGCAGTGTACATGAATATTTTATGTTTAAAGGTATGGACGTACTAATATTGTATACCAAGAAACTTTAGACAAATATAATATTGGCCACATCCGTTTGGCCTAAAATTGTACACACAAGCGAGGAATAATATAATTGCATCACGACAGGCCCAAATGTTGTTTACCAATCAGAAAGTTTATTTTGTCAAGCATGAGACACAGATTCATTGCGCCTTGCCTGCACAATCCAACAGTGACCCATACTCGGCGAAACATGCATTAACGATATTTTTTCCTGAGTGTTTTTCCTCGACGTTTTTTCTGATGACGTTTTAGGAGCACGATGCATGCTTGCGTTGGTTGCGTTTTTTCTAGGATTGTTTTACTTTACCCTTGCGTTGTGCACTTGTGTTTCCTTACATTTTCCAACCCAGCCGAACGGTTTGCTATGCAAGCTACTTAACGGGAGTGCTCGTTTCGTTACGCACGTTTGTGCTACGTAGGCAAGTGAATACGATTAACGCAACGCAATGCAGGCGTGTATTGTCGTTTTTATTTTGTTCCAAATTCATCGGTAAGGCGACTTTATGTGAAGTCATGACTGGAAAAATATTGTTTTCGATTCTCCCAAACGGGAATTTAATATTGTCGAACATTTTTTAGTTCCAGATGAACCGCTTTTGACCTACGCAATCCATTAGACCCACATATTTATCAAAATACTTTTCTCACAAATTAAGTTTTACACCATACTATACTATATAGAGTTCTTGTTATCATGCAACTAGTTGCAACACAAAATCCTTGTCTCTGACTATACACGCATGCGAGTGACTTCACATCGCTCCTCCGTTGTTATAGAGAACCGAATCTAACAAAGGACTATTTTTGCTGCTTTTGTGATGTACTCTATCTACTTGGTTGCATTTCTTGATTTCCATTCAATTTATTCCTGTGACAGCAACATTTTGGCAAATACAGAATTACATTGTGAATTCAATATGAACTCTGCTTCAGGGCGAACCATATATATATATATTTTATTGAGAGAAGGCTCATCTTTGATATCCCGGTGTTGAAAATTAGGGTGTGGATTGGGGATGTATTCAAAAATTTTGGATCGCCAGTCAAATCTTGTATTGAAAGTTCTCTTCCTTAATACATTTTTTTTTCTTTTTTCGGACCTTTGTAGTGTATGACTATGTTTCTGTTGTATGTCACGGCTACATGCGAAGTGCCTTGCTGAAGGGCGTGTTCGGTGGAGAAACGGTCTAGCACCGAGCCATTGGCCTTCCGGACAATACGATCGCGCTTAACCGACAGAGCCACCGAGTCGGGCTAACACAATTTTTGCGAAAACCAAGTAATAAATCTACTTATATGCCTCAACTGAAATTGCCAACGCTAGATAGCACTCGAGATCAAGTATTGGTCACTGGTTATTCAACAGCCAATTAACTATCCATCATGATAGAGGGGACGCAGGCAGCATACTTTCTTAATTTTTCACATTTGAGGTCTTGAACGGTATATTTTTTTTATAAAATAAACACAGCATGGGCTCACTAAAACAACTCTAGGCTCATTTTTTGTGTTCTCCTTCATTCGTAAATTGCATCAAAAGCATGTAAGTAGCCAAAAATACCTTTTAAACCTTTGACGATCCTTTTGCCAATGTCGTAGACCACTTGTTCATTTTTCATAGCAAAATTCGCTTTGAGCAAGGCCGAAAGCAGTGTCTTAAATGAGCTAACCAACGGCCACTCAAATGCGAACGAGCTATTAAAAGATAAAGTACCAGCAACTACACAGTAAATGGAAAACCTCCCATACCGACCTAAACCACCATGATAAAGTGTAAAGAGTGGTGCACGTCCTGGGCGATGATAAAGCCATCTATCGCAAACAATACTTCTCGTATACATTGATCATTTCCAAGAGGTTGGATTTAGTATATTGAACTTGAAAATTTTTTTCATACGTAACATATTTATCTTAAAAACGATTTCGAGATATAATCTAAATTTTTGTTGTATTGGGAAAATTCGTTGCGATGTCTTTACATGTTGGCATTTCTTAGTTTTTTGACCTCACATATGCGAATAGCCAGGTTAATATTTGTATAATAAAATTTGGGAGGGATTTATTGTTTACTTGTTTATAACAAAAGTCGCTTGCGCTATATAATATGTAAGGTTTTACACTTTTATTCCGATACGAGGTTTGATGGAAGTTCTTAATCGAAAAATATTGTCAAATCATCTTTTGTTGGTATGTAGTAATCATTGAGGGATTGCGTAGACAAGACGGGGTTCTTCTGTGGCTCATGCGTGAATAAAATATCCGATTGGGTTAGTATAAAAAATCGCTAAAATCGATTTTCGCGGTAAAGATACCAAGATCTTTTTTCTGAATCCAAGGTTATTTCACCTCAGATTTAATATTGAGTTACAAGAAGATTTTTTCACAATAATTCCGTAATCCGTGTTCGTTGTACAGATATTCATTTATTTATCCATGATATAGCAGATGTGTCGATAATTCTTAATTGTGTTCTTTCAACTAAATCTCATTACGATTAAAAATTCTATTAATCAATTAATATACACGCTTATCGTTGAAGACACAAATGACAAAAAGCGCAAAGACAAATTATCCTGTTAATAATGCGCTGTAAATCTCACTATATTTTCAACGTAATTCAAGCCAGAAAGTCTAAATGTTGATTTTTTTTGTATTCAATAATGAGTCACAGACTAGGATCGTTGGTACTTCGTGTTTGGTGAAAGTCAATATATGAGTGAATTTCGTTTTTCAGCGTAAATAACTAAAACGCACAAAGAGATAAAATTTTTAACAGTGTTAGAGACAGTGGCGCGATTTCAAGAACCGTGTCTTCGAAGTGATTTATCCCGCTTTAGTCAATACAAGATATTCATCGATTTGTTATAGTTATAATACCTGTCATATTTAGTATAAAATGAATGCACGATTGGTGACAAACATCAGTGATTTCATACAAATACAGTCGAAGACATTGTCTTTGTGTAAGGTTGTATCGATAGGCTGCTTTGTTTAAAAATTTCGTTTGTGATGTGAAGACAGTCATAGTTGGTCTATATGAAATTTTATTTTGTCAAGCTTGAGTCACATATGGATCATGCCTCGGCGGTACGATCCATCAGTGACTAAGGCTCAACAAATAAGCTTGGTCAATATTGTTCACGCTGACTGTGAGTCCGTAGGAACGCAACAAGATTTTATGCATATGTAGATATGAGCTGTAGAATATTCCTAACGTATTTCCTGCGTGTCGTAACAGGCGACTAAAAGAAAACAAAGAAGTGGTAGGGGTTTTATGATCACCCAGGATATATGACACTTACAACACTTTACCATGGTGGTTGAGGTCTGCACTCCGCATGTAATTTTTCAGCTCAGGGTGTGGTTGCTTGTCCAATGTCTTGTAGTAGATCTTTGCGATTTGAGTGGTCGTTAGTTAGCTCCTTTTTGGTTCTGCTTTCGGTCTTACTGAGAGTGAACTCTTATAAAAAACACTCATTTGAGCACGATTACACGATTACGAATAAGGTATTCATGTATTGGCTGATTGAGTTAAAGGACATATGCTTTTGGTTTGGCTGAGCCTATCTAAGTTATCCAACATAAAAGTCGAGAACATATGGTTAAAAATCAAGATTGTAAATTAACATAAGTTTTTGTATTTTCTTCGTTTTAGTTGTGATTGTTAAAATTATGGCCCTGTTAACAAAGCCTCTTTCGAAACACGTTTCATTTATTAAAATTCTGATTCCATGACTATCTCTGAAGGGCTTCAAAACTTAGCAAAAATTCCGATCATCCGCAGGAAACAGTGTTGCTTGATATCACTGAGTCACCAAACTGGAGCCGATTGCATTTGAAATGAAAGATTTAATTCGAAGTCACATTTTGGTTCACAAAGTATCGAATTGTGGACAATATTTTGAAAAAAACATTCCAACTTTCCAAATGTTAGGTTTATTGAAAAATATTACTTAAAATAGCAATAAGCATTTTTCTAAATAGTGCCAACTGAAATTTTGATTTTCACGTACAACATTCGGCTATGATGGATGTGTGCTGTAACACGGTCCCAATTGAGCACATTTGGATGACCATTGACATGGCGTCACCCATGTCAATCTATCATGATATTATTACGTCATAATTCCTCTACATATTATTATCATAGTTCCCCATTATGTCACCATATAGACTTTGTTCAGAAATTATGTAAGAATTCACACTATACAAAAATTAATCATTGGTGATATAAAGAAAAAAATGGAAGCTCAGTACGAATTGTAAATTGGACATGGTCGCTTGCAGGCAAATCTTGTAAAAGTTGCAAGTTTAGTTCAGCTAAAAAAAACTCTAGTTCATTAAGTAGATGCGATTTTGTAATTGGCCGAAATTATTTCCTGCGTGTCGTAAGAGTGAAAAAATGGGAAACAGAGATATGTTAGATGGCTTTTACAATCGCCCAAGGCGAACACCACTCACTGCACCCTACTATTGCGGTTCAGTTTAGACTGAAATGTTTTCTGCTCAGGATGCGGAAACTGGTTGTATATCTTCTGTAGTTCTTTGCCGCATGGGTAAACGTTGGTTGGTTCCTTTGGAGGTCTGTTTCCGACCTACCCAATCAGAAAAACTTTGTCAAAGCAAATGTATTAAAGTAATGTATAGTTAGTTCATTGCTACCAGTAGGACATTGGGTTTTACACACACCCAAGTAAATAGCGATGGGAAATCTTAAGTCAACGTAAAATCTTTTTTGGAATAATGGGCCGGGAGGGGTCGAGGGCTATCACCTGGCATACCTTCTGACCTACTACAAGTTCAAAACGGTAGATAAATAAAAGTTATAACAAAGAAAACTTAAAAATACTTTTGATTTTATTTGCACACAACTGGCCTCAGCAACGTTTTATGCTTCCAAGTATTTCAATCCAAGTATAATTTTTATTACTGTTTTTACTTTTCTGCCATTGCTAGGACCTTTAATTCCTTAAACGTTTAAAAGATAAAACAAAATGGACAATGCTTTAACCAAGGAACAGATTGCGGAATTCAAAGAAGCTTTCTCACTTTTTGACAAGGATGGCGATGGTCAAATTACAACAAAAGAACTTGGAACCGTCATGAAATCTCTTGGACAGAATCCTACGGAAGGGGAATTAAGGGTATGATGCTTCACAATTCTTTAAACATTGGGGCATGTTCACACTGACGCACTAACTCTCCGTTAATTTAACGTAATTCTGCGTTGGTGCGTTCACGCAGGTTTTCAACACACTGCGTCAACGCAATAATATAGGTTCAAGGGATGATATGGGTGTTCCTCAGAAATTTCAAGCATTCACTTATTTCATCACGTGACAGTTCAGATCATTATTATTATCATATGTTTTTTACAAGAAAGGCACTTACAGGCAACGAGCATACGCACATAAAAAGGTCGCATAATATCAATGTATAATTATAGTAAAAGGCAGGAGAATAAACATGATGTATTAGGAAATGTAAGTACTTAAGTCATATACTATTTTTAGCTGGAGAGAAAAACGCAGAAAGACGAACAAACAAATTTTTTTATTTTCTGCATTTTTTTTATTGTTGAGAGTCATTTGATCGAAAAATACATTTTTCAAATTCAGAATTGAAATTACTATTCTTTGTGGTATGGACGAATGAAAAATGAAGTTTCGAAATTCAGTATGACGTTTTTTTTATTTACTTGTTCATTTATCACAATGGCCAATGATAAGAAATATTTTGGCACAAAAATTGTGTTATTTGACAAATATCTATATATAATTATAGTCTTCGGGTAACAGCGCTAAAATAAAACGCTGAGATAAATTTGAGGTTGACGTTTATTGGTAAAGAAACAATGACAAAACACGGATGATTCTTTTTTAAGTTTTTTCTTTTTTATTATTCAAACTCACTTTTAGCAAGGCCGGAAGCAGTGTCTAAAAATGATTAGCTAACGGCTATTTAATAGCAGAGAGCTAATACAAGACGCCTAAGCGGAACTGAACTGCTCCGGTGATGTGCAGGGAGTGGTATCTGCCATGGGCGATGATAAAGCGATCTACCACTTTTTTCTTCTTTCTAATCGCCTCTTACCACACGCAGGAAAGACGTTGGACTATTCCGAAGCTCGACCCTATAAATATATATTTTAAAACCTGAATCACCACGCAGACCTAAAATTGCAATTAAATATACGCAGGATATGATTAACGAAGTCGACGCGGATGGAAGCGGTAATGTTGATTTTTCGGAGTTTCTAACAATGATGTCAAGAAAGATGAAAGACATGGACGAAGAAGAAGAAATCAGAGAAGCTTTTCGAGTTTTTGACAAAGATGGGAACGGCTTCATATCCGGTGACGAACTTCGACGAGTTATGACCAATCTGGGAGAAAAATTAACGGATGAAGAAATTGATGAAATGATCAAAGAAGCGGATAAAGATGGTGATTCTCAAGTCAACTATGA
Organism: Styela plicata; assembly: GCA_963675895.2. Taxonomy (NCBI): domain Eukaryota; kingdom Metazoa; phylum Chordata; class Ascidiacea; order Stolidobranchia; family Styelidae; genus Styela; species Styela plicata. Next base: position 10,870,979 of record OZ023143.1, on the reverse strand, counting down.
GGAATTTGTTAAAATGATGATGTCAAAGTGAATTTTAACGAAGATTGTGATATTAAAAATCGATATGGTTATATTTTGTCTTTGTCCCTGTTACAAATTTTATTTTGTCAATAATGCGCCCTAGATGGTATTGTTGACAATGGCCCATGCTCGATAAAAAAGTGATTAAGCATGGTGACGTTTATAATTTTTCAGATGGCAAAACAAAAATATAAATTGCCGATCAGATTTTTTTTTACATAGAAACAAGCTTTGTCAGGTATAAGTTACTGATGGATCGAGCCATCTAGGCGCGGACCATCTATTACTCATGCTTGGCAAAATAATAATCTCCTCATTAAAAGAAAAATCTAGCAGCTTAATACTAGGACCAAACTAATATATGAATATATACATTCTTTTAGAATTGAGAGTGGTGGAATTTTTATTGTGTGCACTCAAGTGGAACCGAATATTTTTATTATGCCTCAAGCCATCTTGTGTAATAAAATTTAACATAATTGTAATGTGTAACTTTATGAAAAAATCATTGAAGTTCGCTCTCAGAAAATCCGGAAATACCGTAAAAAGAAGCTAACTATAAAGGTTCCTTAAATACAAGCTACAAGGAAAACATCCCAATCGGAAGTGGGCCGTTATGGCTTGGTGCAGTGGATGTAATCTGTCTTGAATGATAAAAAATTCTAGCATGTGCGTTTCCTTTTAGCCTTTCCCGACGACGTGTAGAAAATGCGCTCATCTAAAGCCTGAAAGACTCGAAGTTTATAGATTAATTGAAATATCCTACCGGACAAGGTAGGGACACGAATCTACTTGATTATGCGAATGGACTCGAAATTATATATGAGATTTTCAACAACATCCCTACATCCTTTACGCAACAGAACTCCTTAAAAATAAGAACAATCCTACGTAGATCTTCTCGGGGATTTTATTTTGCCAAATATGAGCTACCGTGTCTGGCTGACACGGTCTATCAACGATTCATATTGGACAAGAAAAGGTTGAGCATAATGGCCGAACTTAATCAAAAAATTTTTGCTGCAGCTTCTGGTAGGATGAGTAACTACGGCGACGCGACGTATCTAGGGCCTATTATGTTTTTAAAACTAAATTGCTAACTTTTGCTCACTAAAGTGATTGCTTATACTTTGTGATATTTTCAATTTGTAAAACGATTTAAAGAATGGGAAATCACAGGGTTCTTGGTGGCGCTACTGGTATTTTTACTTTCTGATACATACAAAGCAAAAATGAAGAAGTCAAAATGAAATTTTTCAAAATTTGAACGAATCTAATTTCGCCAAAAACGTATCATTGACAGATGGCACCGCCTATGCGTGGTTCGACCATAACTCCGTTAATATATAGCAGGAATTCCTTTATCAATGTTTTGGTTATGTATTGATTGCTATTACTTCTGTCAAGAATGTGTTCATTTGGTTTGTTAGGAACAACAAAAATTTCGTTAAAACATCTTTTGTGAAGTATGTTTCACTGATGGATCGCGCCGATGAGATGCGGTTCATTTGTGGCGCACCCTTGTCAAAATAAAATTTCCGTTTGGGATGTCCAAGCGTTGACCAACCAAGAGCATTGTAACAAAAAAGGCGGTAAAATTGCTGATCTGTGGCAGTAATTTTCCTACAGAGATCAAAATAAACAATTTTGGCCTATTAAACTGTCGATGGAATGCACCTCCGAGGTTCATCAACAGCATATACTTAGCATAAATATCGTTAACGTAGCGTTTTAGAAATTCAGTAGAAATCGCGACAGAAATTCCGATTATTATTGCATAATATAATGATATGATTTGGTCGCATTGTTAATTAAAGAAAAATCGAACCAGATCGAAAAATCGGGAAAAAATATGGCGTTCTTTTCATGTTTTTATTTTTTTATGGAACGCACCTTGAAGGTGCGGTTCATTAACAGCCCAATGGCACAATACATAATACAATCGATGTTGTTTAAATTTGGCCAAAATCGAATGCATTTTGTTGCAAAAAATGAAAATTTCCTTCATTTAGCAAATTTCTGATCCTATGAATCATTCAATATCAGTTCGATTAAATTTTTCTTCAAATCGATTCAAATCACGGAATCGAATTACACAGCCGTAATGAATTATAAGGGTTTGATAAAATTGAAATTTCGTCATGAAAAATTATTCTACGAATTTTCATCTGCGGTATTATTATCATTATTGTTTTACTACGTCACACGACTAGCCGCCCGTGGCGATTTTACCAATTTTAATACTTTTGGGACAGGAAGTAGAAGCAGAAGTAGAGAATTTCAAATAACTAAAAAACACTACGATGGAACGAACGCACGTTTATGTATGTATGTTTATTTGTATCAAACTCAATACATCATCAATATACAATAATGAATTCACTCAGTTAGAGACACAGCTGTAATTTAAAGGCAAATTTGACCCAAAACACATGAGTGCAACAAATATGTGTTGAAAATGTGTAATTTGTAAATATTTGTCCCACCGGTAACAACTTTCATTATTTTCTTGTTATTGATTGTTGAAGACACGTAAATCCAGAAAGATTTTGGTTTTATTTTGTAATGATCCACCAATACCTTCCCGTACAACTAGCAAGTTCCTCACTTCATTTCAACCTGAATCTGTTACTCTCCCCTTTTTAGAAGGTTTTTAACATACATGCGTAGTCTGTATATACATGTATATAATCTTCCGTTAGGCAAGTTTGTTAAAAAACTTTCAAATAATTATCTGCGTATGGATGCGCCCCAAGAAATACATAAATTTTAAGACTTTCGAAATGATAGCCAAGCATGACCCAACATAGACCGCTATATTGCGTATGGTGTTTCGTGGCCGGATCATAAGCCCAAAATATATCGTGAGTAAATATCATGATTTTTATTTAATACGTGTGCTATTATTTGTATATACCTGCATTTTCTTACTTTTATTCAATCGTTTGTAATTGCTAGAGGGTATATGTCGCACGTCAGTCTATTAGGACAAACGGATCTTGTCCGTATAGCCCGTCTCAATTATATCTTTCTGATCATGTTTTTCCTGCTATCTTCATTGTTTGACACAAACGTTCATTTGTAAAAAGTGTTTATACGCAGATGTAATGGTGGATTAGAATTTTAAAACCGACTGAAGTATATGGCGATAGCAAGCAAATACCGCCACATGAGGGCGTAGCTGAAATGGGTGTATGACGAAACCCTTTCCTGGGAAATCAACCGACATCAATTTTACGACGCATGTGTTTCTTCTAAAATAACAAAAAAATATATAACAGGTCCAACGGGTGCTAGAAGTATGGAGAAAACGCCTACTGCTCTCAGTGATAGTCTCTAAAGTTTATACGAGATTTTTCAAAAAGAATATTTCCATTTTTTTGCCAATGAATTATATTAATTTTTACTGGATAATCCGCCTAATTTGCGTCGATCACTGCATAATTTGATATCACTTCTTATTCAAAACTTTGAAAGTATCTTCGGCTTAAAAAGTACACACGAAAGCAATTTCTCGGACCTAAATATTCATCAATTTTTGCATGACTATAAGTTTGATTAAACTACAGAAAATATCAGTGCATTTTTATGGAAAGTCGATCCGGGCAAGTGACATTTGGGCATTTGTGAGATCTACAACTTTCATTGATCGGTTTGAACCGGAGGGCTATAATCCATCTCGGCCGAATACTTCATTAAACAAACACATACTCCTTATATAATAAGTTAATGTTCGAATCGTGAATCTCGAAGAAGCGTTGTCCGAACAAAGCTGCGAGGATTAGGTTCTTCGTTTGTTGAGGGTCAAAATTAAGATGACCTGAAGCATCAAAGAATTTGCGCAGTAAATGGGTTAAGTACAGTAAAGACAAACATATCGTAAAACGGGGGGTATTGTTCGACACGCAGCATGCACATAAGTTGTCACATTTAATTAAAATATAGGGTATACCTGTTGAAACAGGACGTTGCTGTTAGTATGGATTTTGTACAGCGGGTTATTTTCAGTAATTCCAGCATTCGACTATTCGCGAGGGAGTTCATGCGCCTCATGTTTGACTTTTTGTCTTAAGTTTTTTTAGTTTATATTTAATTTAAATCATAGTCGAGCACAGATAAGCTTTTGTGAAGTCAGGTGGATGCTTCTTCCAACGTAGGTTGAGGCGAATGTCAATTAAAAATTGCATAACGCCCATTTCATAAAATTGGCCGGGTTCGGCATGGAATATATCATTAAAACGAGTTCGGGCGGCTGTTATCATATACGTGTGAACGACGCACGAACAAAAAATAAAAAAGTTTTAAATAACCAAATTAGGTTAGGCATGGTGGCCTAGTGGTTAAACATGTTGGCATCGCAGGTTGAAGATATCGGGTTCGTGCCCCGGTGACTCCGGCTTGCTTATCCATGCCCAATTTAGGCACTACTTTCGATCTTGCACAAAGCGGTCCATACAAAGGAAATATGTTAAGCCAAAAACCTTTACCCGGATGCGGAAGTGGTGTCTGCACGAAAGGTCGGTCGTGGTACGCCACGTGGTTGAGCCCTATCTGGGCTTTCCGTGTTGCACCAATAAAATTTTGGAGTCTTAATATATATACTTTAACAAATATGTGTGACCACGAAATATAATATGCATGTACTGGAAAGTTTTTCCTGGTTTCAAATTTTGAAACATAATTTAATATAGGCAAGAATACCATTGAAAAATATCTTACGATATCCTATCATTTCCACGTAAATTTCATTAAAATTAAATTCATATTTTTCTTTTAGAATCTGTATTTTCAATCCTGTAACCCCTTTTGGTCATTTAACAACGGGTTTTGAACAAAGAAGAAAACCCTAATCAAAATTTTAAAAAATATTATCATAAAGTTGACCAGGCTCGGCATAAATCTATGGATCAAACGAGTTCGGAAGGCTATTATATCACACACATGTGAACGACGCGTGAACAAAAAAAAGGTTTTAAAATAATCTAATTAGGTTAAGTATGTCCGGAATGGACGATTATTTAGTAAGTATAAGTAACATCCAAGCAGGAATTTTGTTTTGTCAAGCATCAGCCACTGATGGCCCGCGCCTTGGCAGCACGATCCATCAGTGTTTCATGCTTGACAAATAAATTTTCTGGTTGGGTGTTACGGTAGAATAGGTTACTGGTTCATTTCTTTGTTCTGGAATCTGCTGCTGCGCGAGGAATTCAGTAAGTTTGATTTGTTCTTAGGTATCGATCTTACGATAAGTATGTAGAAGCGTTTTTTGCAGTTTGTATTTTTGGATAATTATAGGTTTATAGCGCTTGTTGCGTACTACGACAACCCAAAAAATATTTGAGCAATTGACTTGATTTTTGTGATGGTGCGATTTTGAGTAGCCTATAGAACTTTACAGCTTTTAGGGATGGTTGTTGGTGTAATGATGTGACGGTTGGAGCTTGGAGCGTTTTTTTTTGAAACACCATCTTTACTTATATTTGACGCATTCTGCTGAAACTTTGAGTGAGGCTTGGGATACAGAAAAATAGACTACATTGATCTTGGAAATCGAGCATGGAGTTTCATGTGGTGACTGGAGTACAGTAAATTATGCTGCGTTTTTTTGCCCAACACTAGACGACACATTTTTTTCTTTTCTCACGGCGAGCGATGAAACTGGTATGGATTATATGCCGATGACGTTTCATAAAACCATTAATTCTGCAGAATGGGAGTTTTTATCACAGTCAGAAATAGCTTCATCAAACATATTTTGTTAAGTATAGTTCAGTTGTTCAGTTTTACCAGTAGTTTGATAGTTCTGCGATTCATTTCAATTCGCCAACCATCACTACACGTACACGTATTTATGACCATTTCTAATTATTATCGTTAAAACTAAACAATTTCGCCCTCGTGGCATTTTTTTTATCTCCTTGCAGCAGTCATAAACCCTTAAGGCATGTTTTTTGTGACCGATTTAAAATAACAAACCTAGATGAATAACGCTATAAGAGAGCCGTTCATGCAGCTTATTTTCAACTTTCTTGCGCAGGAAATATGTAGATATTCATATTTTATTCATTGAACAAAGCTCTTCATTTAAACTAAAACTTATTTGATAGGTCGACAATTTAAGCTATAATTTGGTGTCACTGCAGCTATTTTTGATCCGAGTTTCATTTCTTTGGGTTGTGGTTTAAAATGAACTTGGAAAATTCCCTGCATGTCGCAAGAGGTGACTAAACGAAAGCAGAGACAAGTTAGATAGGTTCACTGCCGTCCAGACAACTTATCATTCAGGTATAGTACCTCTCAGGGTAGTAGAATTTCGTATTTCTTCAGGTGTCCCGAATGTTTTTGTCATTTGCTTCGGATTAAAACCTTCTTTTCTTCTAGTAAAGATATATCATGAAATTTTTCTGAAATCTTATTTATCATATTTTCTTCTGGTGTAGACATTTTCTTCGGGTGCCCGAGTAGCACAATTGGTAAATTCTGACACGGCCTAGTTCTATACACAGTTGGTAATTTTACATTTAAATTTCTCTAGCTTAACATTTAGTCGTCGTTTTGGATTGATTCCATATATTTGTGCTTCAAAGCTTGCCTAGGTTCTATAAAAAAGTGCTATACTCTCAAATTAAGATACATGCCAAGAATATCATTTGCATATCCTAAACATTGTTTCCGAGTCGAAAAATTTTAGTATTGGCCAAATTTGATGGATTGCGCTGTCGAAGCGCATATCCATTTGCGGTTCATGCTCAAATCAATCTTATTTTTGATTAAGTTCGTTAGAATACGAAGAAGAAAATTCAGACTCCATGTTTTAAAATGATAATAAAATAAATGATAACACTTCAACAGAAAATATAAAACCCGCCTTTTTTGTAGTAATTTTACACGGTGGTTTGGAAATAAAACTGTAAAATCTATTTTCGATCAATTATTTGCTGTTGATGTAGCGCGACTCCGCCTCGGGGCAAGTTCCGTCCAAAAGCCCATAACTGGCGCCAGTCTCATTAGCAAGTTGGTTCCGAATTTTAGAAATATACAATTACTGTGAATAATAAATTTATTGTAATTTTGTCAAAGTTTATGCAGTAGATAAAGTTTATGAGTCGAGTCCGAATTGAAAAATATATCTTGAATAATCAAAATGCAAGTTTATTGTCGGATTTTTGAAGAATTTTGATAAATATGAATTATCATTATTATTATCATTGAAATGTATGTAACTTATTTACTTGATTGTAAGCCGCATGTAATAGAGTAAAAAATTTAAGAAAGCAGCCCTTGAATGTAAGCCGCATACACCGGTTCTGTACCGGCGCTTATAAGGGGTTTATGACTAATAAAAATAAAAAAGGATAAAATTTAGACAGAATATCGGCATCGCAAAGAAAAAATGTAAGCCGTTTTTTAATGTAAACCGCCTTAAATTTAAGCCGCAAACATGATGAAAAAAAAAACTTTATAAGATGCGGCTTAAAATCGAGTTAATACGGTACGCTCTATGTATGTCAGAGCCCAATCGTAAATAAATAACGGCAACTTACATAGCAAAGAGCTATGCTTTCAACCAAACTACAAGCAAATGCACTCTGAGCGGGAAAATGCTACGAGTACTGAGCTTTTTCAATAAAGTGCAATGGAAGTTTTATATTGTTCCTGGAGAATATTAAAACAATTTACCATTTTTAGTCATCTTTTCCGAAACGCAGGAAATGCGTTGGGGCAATTCCAATGCCTGCTCCTACACACGATCAGAAATTTTATTCGGTCAAGCATGCGCCACAGATGGATCACGTCTCATCGACGCGATTCATCAATCCCAATTACTTGACAATAGATTATCTGAACAAATTTTTTCGATTGAGCAGGGATTTGAATTGATGTGCAAAAGCAAATTGCACCAGCAAGATTTCAAATATGTTTTTTACATTGTCAACTGCTCTAGATTTTGGTATTTAGATAAATTTAAATTCCGCTAAACAAAATGGCCTCCGGTTCGTATGAAGATCAAAATTGCTCATTTGAGAAGCTTCTTCAGAAGCTCTGACGAAAATAAAGACGGAAAAGTAACAAAACAGGAACTTGAAAATTATCTTCGAACAATGAGTTCGGATTCGGAAAAAGTAAAAATTATTATGGAGGTATGGATTTTTAAATCAAGTTTTTCCTTAAAAATCTCACTACTTTATAACAGATATTTTCTTTTTTCAAATATGGCCCACTCGAGTTATTGCGCCTTGGTGGCGACATCCAAATGCCTCGACTCGATTTTCTTGATTGAATCTAATGAAGACTTCCCAATGTAAAATTTATATTTTTCCAAGCATGTGTCACATATGGAATGTGCCTTGACGGCTCGATTCATCACATTCATGCTTATCAATCAGGTATGAACAAAAAATTTTGATTCGAAGTCGATTTTGTGTTGTATTTTTATTTGGATACTTTTAGGGCTTGGCAATTCGAATCGATTCGAAGCATGATTTACTCCAATCAATCGTGAATCGTTCATAAGAATAAAAATTAATTAATTAAATTGTTAAGTGCACTAGGATTTTCCTTTTTAACGACAAAATGCATATATATATATATATTTATATAGATAGATAGATATTATATTTCGCCGTTAAAATATGAAAATTCTTTTAGTGAAAATATGTAAATCGATAATACACTACAAACTATAAAACAAACTACTATTTTTTTGATTTTCACAATGGAGACAATTTGTAACAGTGTAATGGGATATTTGTTATTCACAAAAAAATAGTGATTCGATTCGAAAAAATTGTTCGAATCAGATTCGGTTTTGTCCAGCCGTAGATACTTTAATATTGTTGAACTCTATTTGATAAATTCAATCTGACTGGTCTCTTGTTTACTGTAAAATTTTTATCAATAATTCCTAAAACTTTACTTATCCTATTCCGATTTTTCTTGACGAATATTTAACATATTCGGAATAATTTATGGTGCTTAACATTTTTGGTTGAAGATGAATTTCTAAATTAAACTACATGTTTCATCTAAAATCCACACATTTTTTCCTTCTAAAATTCGTGAAAAAATGAGTGGATTTTTTTTTATTCTGAACTGTATGTAACGAAAGTCAGTTTGCTTTAAGATATTTCATTCGTGGTATGAATCTTGTTGAAGACTATATTGAAATTTCTGAAAAGAATCTGTGAAATTTATGCAAACTATAAGTTGTTGGTGTATCGCACGTAGACGGTGCTTTCCATATTCCTCCCATACCTGACCGATGAACTCGTTTTTATCGTTTTAATCTGATGACAAAGTAAAGTTTACTGAATTTTTGTTACAACCAATGCGAAATTTTAAATCGTCAAGCATAAGTCACAGGTGGCCCGTGCCTTGACGACACGATCTATCAGTGAATGACTCAAAACTTGATTGCATCGAGAATGTTTTTTTTGCTGAATTTGGTTAACATTTCTCTGACTAGGTGCAAATAAAATCTAAAATTTCAATCAACTTTTCACAGGACACCCTCCGTGTAGCCGACACGGATGGTAACGGGGTCTTTGATTTGGAGGATTTTCTCTCCTTGGCGGAAAAAGGACAAAAGGACGCAAAATGGAAAAAGGCATTCCAAGATATCGACAAAAATGGAAACGGTTTTATAACCGGTGGAGAACTTCGCCATATATGGTCAAGAATGGAATAAAGACAGAAGAAATTGAAAAAGCTGTTGATAGCATGTTTATGACAGCAGATAAGGATGAGGATTCTCAAATCAGCTATGAGGAATTTCGCGAGATGATCGGGGTAGTTAATATAACTTGAGGGAGATATTTAAAATGGATTTAAATTGTTTTTATCTACATTGCATTTTTTCAATACTTCATTAACATATAACGATATCAGGCGCGGTCCATCTGGGGTACGTGCATAGCAAAATGTGATTCGTCATTGGGATGAACGCGATTTTAAATAATTTTGACACATTTTAGAGATAGTGGATCCGTTGACAAAATTAGCCTTATTGTTGTGAAGGAACACACTTTTTTTCAATATTGAAAGTAAATGTTTAGTTATCTGATCTTGTCCATATTATTTTAAAACATGGTAAAAGCTCTGGCACAGAAAACTTGTTTGTTTCTAAACTTTTAGTCGGGTAATCAATGGCATTTCAAGTGGATGAATAGAAAAACTTTTGGCCTTAGACTAGTAACCACTCTGCAGAGGATCTCGCATTGTTGGTTATAATATTGATTTTTTAATATTAAGTTGCACTTTTAGTTAAGGAGGCGGTTTCTAAAAGAAACAGCAACCAGATGACTAGGGAACTGCAAAATCTAGCACCACCAATCGCACTCTAATTTGTAAACATCCCAAACAAAAAACTGAATCGTTGGAGTTTTCAATATTTCCAGTACAGTAAGTTTTATCTGCCTCTGGCGACCGAATTCCACTCCTTGCATTGTTCTGAAATGATGAATGAAGAAAAAGGCGAACTTGTGGGATGATATAAAGCAACAATTGTCGTTGTTTGGTCATAACTCAAAAATACAATGCATGTTTTACTCATACAAATGGTAAAATCCTTAACCGCTGCGCTAAAGAGATGTTGTACATCTTACTACTTTTTTCATGTTAAGACACTACGAATATCGCCACATTTTAATAAGTCCATATCGTTTAGAAAAGGCTAAAAACATAGGCAATTTAAAACATTATTTGAATGGTGGAATCTGATGTAAATCATTTCCATTCGTGAAATTTTGACATTCTTTTATGCTGCGGGTTCTTATTTCCAAAACGTCTATATCAACGACTTGTATGGAAACGCTAGGCTAAAACTAATATCACAAACCAGACAAAACAGTTCCGACGTGTACGGTCTTATAAAATCTACACAAATAAATAGTTTATTTAAATAGACAAGCACATTTTTTTTTAAAAATATTTTGCAGCAGCAATAAAGTTACACCTAGACTCAAATTGCAATACAAAAAACATACATGTACAAAAATTTAAAACATGGCCCCAACAGAAATTTTATTTTATCAAGCACGAGCCACGGATGAACAGTTATGCTGCTTGGCGCTGCGATCAGTCAGTGACTCATAATTTTTTCCGATTTTTCCGATAGTCAGATCGTATAAGGCGACTCAAAATTGTCTACACATTATAACAAAAGTATAGCAAAATTTACTGGTCATGTAGTGATTGCATATTCCCGGAGTTAAAAAAACGCCATGTTGACGATATTATGCAGATTATGGGCGGTGCGTTCCATCAACACTCCATATTTGGCTAAAAAGTCAGTTTTGAATTTTTCATCCTCGCCAAGTAAAATTACTGTCAAACACCAGTGATTTTGTTGCATTTTTGTTACACTGTACGGTTTAGAATGCTTCGTATGACAGACCCAGTATTGATTCGGGAAGAGTTGTTTTGTGACATCATCAACGAGTTCAGAGGAAAACAAATACAGGGAGCCAAATCTGTATCGCAATTGTGTTTCATGAATCATACGTGACTTAGCCAAAATTGAAATTTTTAATAAAGATATAGTACTAGTTTTTTGTCAATTAATTGACTTTTAATTCCTTTTTAAAGGTCGATTTCACTCGGCACGGTTTATCAGCGGCTCATACTAGACAAACTAAAATGTCACATTCAAGTTTCACAGTGATTCTTATTACCGCCCACTTTTCGCGACCCATGAACTTATGTCGTGAAATATCCAGAACGGTGTTGGCAACTCTTTTATTACCTTTTTTATATCAATGCATATATAGGAATTTTGTTCAAGTTGCAAATATGATTTTTTCGTCCGATGTCCCTGACAACCTGCCTTTAGATATTTCTTCCGAGTTTTGGGGGTTTTCTGATGATGTTTCGTATTCTGATTGTAAATATGGGGATGTAAAACGTCTTTTAAATGTAGATATTCTAAAAAATAAAAAAATGACATAATTCACCGACGAATCTTTGTCATAAACCAGTTTTTTTAAGTGTAGAGGTAACTTTGAGATACATTTAATTTCGAATCGAGAACAAAATTTCTGATTGAGAAACTCTCTCAATTACCCGTGCTAAACATAATATATGTCGACAACTTATCCGTGATAAACAAAGTATGTGGGTCAGCAGATTCCTATGAATATTGCTTGAAACTACGTACTTTTTGCGACAAATTGCTGGCATGTTTTCTGCACAAAAATCTTCTGCTTCTTCTAGTGTTGACATGAGTCCAATATTGTTTGTATTCGGATACGTAAGCGCGCAAAATCCGGCAATAACCGCTTAGACTTCCAAACACCGTCTGTAATTATATTGAGGAAAAATATATAACGTGAATTTCATGAATCATCAATTAGGAATAGAATTTGTCATTGAGAAAACCGCCACCGTTATACTTAGTTCATAGAGTTTAATTTACATTAAAATACATTTACTAAGTTTCAAAATTATTTTTACAAAGTTTTCTGTGTGAAATCACACCTGGTAAATATACTAGGTGAGATAGATAACATTACATATTTTACAATTAGATACATGGTAGCAAGTCCTATTTTTCATTATCAAAAAGTTTTCAAAAACCAGTTTCCCCGGTTTATAATGTAGGTACTACATAGTTTTGAAAGTAAAACTAGGTTACCTAGTAATACTTTACCCAGTTTTGCGCTAAATTCTTTTTACTTCACCTAGTTTGGACAATAACCAGGTTGCCATCACTAGTAAGTTCAGAATTAAATTTGAAACACGAATAAGCCAGTAATCCGTACCGTATGATTTTTTGGTAGGTATATTTGGTTTCTTGATCATACCATTTAAATAAACTTAATGGAATCGGTAATCCTTTGATATTTTTTCCTTAATTTCTATATAATACAACCGAAGTAGAAACTCAGGAATGAACTCATTTGGTCAAGAATGAGCCACAGTTGGATGAACAACTCGACAGCGTAATTCATCACCGTCCCTCCAATTGCCAACAAAATTTTTTTAAATCAGTCAAACCACGAAAAAGCACCAACCTGCATAAACCACGGATAGATATCTTGAGCCATAATAGCAAATGGTGATAACATAGCTCCAACACGAGCAACTGCTGATCCTAAACTTAAACCGCTTCCTCTGTATTAAAAATTAAATAAATAACTATTGGAAAAATTAAAAAAAAGTATTGTTATTGTTATAGGATTGTTCTTATATTCATTTATTTAAGTGGGTCAACCTCTGACTTCACACGAAATCACCAGTGCTCGACTGCGACTTGTACAATATCAACAAATACCACACTTAAACGATCGCTTAACTCAATGCTATAAACGAACTCTTCGAAACCAAAACGTAGACTGCTCCTCGAATAGTCGATAACGAAATGCCTCGGCGATTGCCTTCTTCCACTATCCGAGGAAGCAATATTGAGACCAAAAAATCAACAATTATAATTACATTTAAACACTGCAAAACAACGTATTGGCGTCACATATAAGACCCTGTGACCGAAGCCTCTTTCACGCAAGTATTTGAAAAGATATGACCCGCCAAAATTATTACACTCTGAGTTGAGTGGTGAAGGTGGATTAGCGAGTCGCACACGACAAAATTTGAATACAAGACCTATAACTCTTCTGATAACGGCATTCCTAAAATGACCGATGTGCTCAACAAACGAAACATGTCGTTGAGTGCGCGTCACTGTTGGATCGCGCCTTTGAGGCGTGGTCCATCTGTGGCGTAAACTTGAAATTTCTCATTTTGTAGTAATGCTTAACCCAAAGACATTGAATTTTTGGATATTCAATGACTTTATTTATCAAAACAAGAATACAAGAAAGGGCTACGCGTCTGGACGCGTGGACGACTAAATCCGGGAGATTTCTCAGTAACTTACAGATGTTTCTTCAAACAGATTTAGTTTGAATATTTTAAAATTACCTATAATAACAATAACATCTAACAAAAAAACTTAAATTTTTACCTTAAAATTGTAGGAAAAAGTTCCGTCGTCATTAAAAAAACAAGTTTATAATTCATCGCTGCAGTTAATTTTCCAGTCATTGCAAGAACGACACTCGTTATTGAAAACCCTGTAACAGAATTATATTTTGTTAATTTTTCGAGGGGAGAATAAAATGAAATTCCGTTCTTCATTGACATATTAAGTAATAGGTTTTTCACTTTAGGCGGTGCGTTATAATGATTTTAAAAGATAGATGAGGAAAAGATTCACCAAATTTTGTTGTAATTGTAATATACCAGTTTAATATTGTTTCTGAAGTGATATAACCCAAATAGAAATATATCCGAAAGATATATTTTGTCAAACATGGGTCACTGATGGATCACGCCGCCGAGGTGCGGTCCATCGGTGGCGCATTCTTGACAAAATTAAATTACTGATTGGGAAGGTCCGACGATAACAAACTAAAGGGCTGGGCTGGGCTGGAACCTGAGATATCCAACCAGGAAAGGTGATATTTCAACCGCTGGGCCATCGCAATTATCAGACGGACTAAACTCACCTTGAAGGTTGAACAACATGCTGGCAATACAACTGAGTCCCGTGAAGCAAAATGAACATGCCAGTAACTTTGATTTGGAAATTTTTTTTACTGCTACTATTGTACCGATACATGCAACTACATCTAACGATGAATTGATGACACCGTTGAAATACGGATTCCCTGTGAGAGAATAAAAATATGCTTAATCAATGTATGAAAGATACAAGACTTTTTTTTTTTACAAAATTTCGCTCCTAGCGAGGCCGGAAGCGTCGCCTAAAAACAAAATCCCACACATAACTGAACCACAACGATAAAGTGCAAGATGTGGTATCTGCCCTGGGCACGATGAAACCGTTTGCCACTTCACGGATCTCAGGATTGCCATAATGTATTTCCTGTGTGTCGTAGTAAAAGGGGAATAAATGAGGCAAATAATTGGTAGATCTAACAGACAAAACCCATTTTCTTGGACAATATTTTAATTAGTGATTTTTGAAATGAAACCATAAAATTGACTTTTTAACCCATTTATGGGCTATTGATAGAACGCACCGCTGAAATGCGGTCCAGCAACAGTCCATACTTAGCGTAAATTTCATCAACGAAGCAGTTTCAAATTTCGGAAATATACAATTTCAACCAATTACTTTTGTCACATTGTTTTGTTTCATATTCCTATGTATAACATATTCAACATATATACAATGCAATTTCGTTGCCGCCTGATCTTATTGATAAACCTTCATGTTTTTTTAAATTTTCTTCGGACGGTTTGAGAACCTATCTGACATACACCTTGACCGCGTTAAATATTATGTGTTATTATCTGCTAATGTAATTTTAACCAGATATACAACTTTAAACCGAGCAATACGTGACTGATACGTTTGATTGGTATACATGGCGTTAATTTCTTGTTTTACAAGATAAAAGAAATTGTTTGTTCATGACTTGAATAAATTGGTAATTTTTTTTAAAAGATTTTGCATCGTAAAGCTTGCCCACACTTTTGTGAAAATTTATTTTGTGAAAACTTGATTCGAATTTGTATCCTGACACTCGGAAAATTGTAATTCGGAATTTGCTGGTAGCTTCGTTAACGAAAGATTCGAATGCCAAAATTCTTTGAATGACAACAAATTTAATTGAAATAGGCCCATTTTGTAGCACGCGAGGCAAATAGAGTTACCATTTCATTCCTGTTACCATTCCATATTTAATAAATTTAAACTGAACCTGCAAGATTTCCAATATTCAGTATCAATCCATAAAACACCATTGATGCAACAAACCACGAAAACATTACATTTATAGTTATAATTCGAACATGTGTTGGTTTGAATAAATCAAATGTTGAATATTTCTTTCTTTTCTTTGCTTCTAATCTTTTCAACTGTCACAAAATATCAAACGAAAAATTGATTAAATTCTTATGTGAAGATAAATCTGTTATGATATATAATAGTATACCAAACAAGCACCCGATGCCCTGTTTTACCATATATGCAAATAAATCGTTTTCTTTAAATGGACGGAGGATCGATGCTTGTTCTTAATTGATTCTACGTCAAAATCAATAAACCAATAAACTAATTAATTATTTCGTCGCTCATTCAAAACGATAGAGTTATAATTGTGATTAAATGTTTTCAAACTATACAAGAACAATATGAGAGAGTGGAAATGAAAGCATTTAAAGCGACGAAAAAAGGTGACAGAGGGAAAAATTGGACAATTAGTCTGAATTCAGTGCGCTTTCTCCACGATTTTAAGCCGAAAATATAAAAAGTTTACAAAAATGAAAATTATTTCTTGTAATAGCTGATAGCAATTTTGAAATGACAGAAATTGACAGCCGCCCTTCCGGCACGCTACATCAATAAGGTGTAAATAAATAAGGAAAAAGAAAAAAAATAAAATAAAAAAAATTTTCACAAACTGGGTATAGCATTATAAAGCAGTTCTCAAGTTGAAAGAGAAGCATAAAAACAAGCCATAAACTCACACGCTCCATCTCTAAAACACCTTTCCATTTTTCTTCGTTCATTTTTACTCCTTTAGACTTGCAATATTTTTTTACAACTTTTTTCGCAGTTTTCTCTCTTCCAATTGAGAGAAGCCATCTAAAAATAAAATATTGTTTGATTTATCAGATGGGTATATCAGATCAATGAATTTATATATATATATAACCTTATACAAATAAGTAAGTCGACGTATCTATCGCCGTTCTAACTTACCTTGGCGATTCAGAAATAAGAAAATGACTTGGCACATATAGTATCGCTATCACGGTTGAATATATTAAAATATGTCTCCAATGTCGTAAGAAATATGCAGCTATTGATGTCGACACATCACCCAGTAAACCAATCATTGAAGCAAAAAGAAGAAATTCCTGTCTTCGCTTTTTGCTGCAGATTTCACCAACTGTAGAATCAAATAAGCGAACACATAATTATGCAACACTCTCTGGAGCATACGCCATAAACGGACTGCACCTCTACGATACATATATATCAATTTATAGTGAAACTGATAGGATTTCATTCGGTAACCAAAGTTTTGTTTTCAATGCCTGTACGGTGGTAACTTTGTTTAAAACCTCATGAATGCAATGTTGCCCAATGATTACCTTACTGCAAACCATTATTTTTTGTAGCCCCATTCCGACCCGATATGAAGCTTTATTTTTTCAGACAAAGGCCACGGGTGAATTGACTCACAGAATTTTTTTCGACTAAATTCTTTCCGATCGGGGTTGTTCGATAAAATGTGTTTATTTCTCCTATAATTTTGAAAGCGCGGTTTGTCTGTTTTGGCAATAGGTCCGTTTATTTAGTGCTTTGATTTATTTCATAATGTGGCGCTGAATCATAATGTCATACCAGTTTGGTTATTGGTAAGCAAGTAATAGTGCAGCAGACATAGCAGTATGGTGGTGTTGGATAGAACTCGGACCTCTTCAGACACTTTTATTTTATTACAGGCAATGGCAAGCGGCATCTTTCACCAACAAGTTTGACAAGTACAAGTCAATATGGATTGCGGTGATGAGGCTTTTGCTTGACAAAGCTAAATTTCGAATGATAAGTAAAAATTGACGCTTTTTTCAAAAATTATCCCATTCGAATATTTTCCCATTTTATCAAATGAAAAAAGAACAAAAGAAATTACTTACTGTATGTATACGCAACGATATATCTTGCTACTGATGTACTAGAATATACAACATACATGATCATGAAAGTGGTATAACTCGGTGCAAACGCATTTGCTAAGCTTGATAATGCTGCAATAATGCCCATTCCGAGCATCGTAGATTTTCGTCCAAACCTGGAGAAACAGGGCTTCACATGAGTTTTTTTTAACTGAATTTCCTTTTAAGCAAGGCTGGGAAAAGTGACTTTTTTGCTATTAATTGGCCGTTATTGTTGGTTCCTTTTAGACACTGCTTTCGGCCTTGCTCGGAGTAAATTTCAAAAAAATACCCGGTTTAAAATAAAGAAACAGATAATTAGATAAGAAATATCATTTAATATCATGGGTCGCAGATAGGGCTGGGTAAAGCCGAATTTTTGCAATTCGAATTTGATTCGAATCGGATCGAATTACGAATTCGATGTAAATTACAAAATCTCATTTGAACGATTACAACTTGTCTTAATTGTAAAAATTAAAAAATTTATAGTTTATTGTGTATTTTTAATTCACACTCTACATGTCTGAAAGCAACAAATTTCATATTTTAACGACAAAATATAGTCGAGTTTGGTCAAATTTGACCAAAATCGATTACACTTTGTCGTTAAAAATGGAAATTCTAGTCCATTCAGTAAGTATTTTTTACCTATAAACGATTCACAATTGATTCGAATATATTGTGCTTCGAATCGATTCGAATCACCGAATCGAATTTTCCAGCCATAGCCGCAGATAGATTTTTTCACCGCAATGTGGTTCATTCACATGGCTAGTTTGTCGCATTGACGACCGGACGCGGTTCATCGAGACACATGCCTGGTAAAATGAAATTTCTGATTGGATCAGAGATGCAAAAAACTCGAAAAAACAGAAATAAGAAAAAAATACCCACCAATCTGAAACCATTCCAATAATAACCGATCCGAGAAAATATCCAAGGAAAGTAGCGGAGTTAGCAAGCGTTTTCAATATTGTTCGATCACAGACGAGGTCCCACTAAAACAAATCAATATAACGCATTAAATTGGATGAGATATAACACTATTAAAGAAATATTAAATTTATCAATGGTTGCTTTTATTTTGTGAAATGTGTAACGATGAAACTTTTCAAATGTCAAAATTAGAATACAATACAAGCATTTTTGTAACTCGTAGCAGAACAACCATGAATGGCCCTATATTTCATATTACAGATTTTACGTCGTCATAAAACACGAACAATTCGCGTAAAATGCGAAAATTGACATAAACAGTGTTTAACGTCGAAAAGATAATAACTCGTATAAAATATACCTCCGATGGAAACCCAGTCAGAAAAATTTAGTCATAGTATTTTTTGTCAAGTATGAATGATGGAGCGCGTCGATGAAACTCGGTTCGTCTGTGACGCACGCTCGACAAAATAAAATTTATGATCGGAAAAGTCCGAATGAGGCATGCAAAAGTGTCTGGGTTCTTATTAAAGAAAATTGAGGTTGGGTGGGGGAATTTCAGTAAATTTTGGGCTAATTTTAAGGAAGAAAATATAATGTAAGTAGACTCTTGCTTGTTATAGTGGGCGCAACGGTACAGTCAATACTGGACTTTCATTCATATTCAAAATTGCTATACTCAGTTCTGAACAGGTCAATAATATCCGTATAATCGACATTTACAAGTCAAAATCTCACATGTGTACACACCGAGGTTCTTTTTTTCTAATATTCGTTATAGTCAAATCTCAAATGAAACCTTTTGATATTATATTTACCTCTGTTGTAATAGATTCTCTGTATATATCCCTTTCATATTCATAGCCATTACATTCTGCAACAACTTTGGAAACATTTTTCCAGCAAGATTCACAAAATGTTCCATTGATGATAAAATGATGACATGAATTAAATTCCTAAGAATATATTCATATGTTTATTGGTCAATAATATTGATAAATTGCGAACAATCCCGATGGGAAATTTTATTTTGTCAAGCATGCCCAACAGATGGACTGTCGACAATTAAAAAATGGTTACGATGAATACAGAGCTACAGACAATGTGAATTAAAACTACTCCCTGCAAAATCTTGCTTTTTTGTATCCGCAATGTTCATGAAATTTTCTTCGTGTGACAAAAAAGCTTCAAAACCACAAACACGGCTATTTCATAGCAAGTATTGAGGGTTTTGAAACTTTTTATACACTTTGGTTGCTACCAAACGCTCAAGAAAGGCTACTTTTAATCTACTAGCAAGAGAGATTTCCTAAAATTTTTTCTGATAGAGCGCTTTTTATCGGGTGTGTAGGAAGTCGGAGCAGATGAGATTCTGGCAGTATGCCAGTTACTTTAAAAAGTAAGATTAGAAAACGTGAAATAAAACATTCCCTCGCGACACAGATGTAAGTTTGAAATCATTGTACATTACTTCATTTGAAGTTTTTGGAATAAGTCGTGTGGCGATGTCATTCTCCTTATAAAGTAAACTTGATTTGTTTTCAATTGGATTCGAACACCTGAAAACAGATAAATGCTCGAAGATAAATTTCAAATAAGTTAATGATTAGCTTTAGAGCTTGGTATGACCTTAAGATAATGATCGTTCTAGGACCTGACTTTAAGAAAACTTGATGGAAAATGGCGATTGTGGGATTAGCAAAAATATTATCATATTTTATTTTTGTCGAAATAATTCACAAATAGATTTCTGGTACAAGTGAATTTACATTGCTTTTTTGTCCAAATGTCAAATTATAAACTTTCCCAAAACAGAAAAGCCAAATAAACAGCTTTCTGTAAAAATTCAAAACATTCCTCTACCGGTGATATGCCAAAGATGTACCGCGCCACTAGGAAGCAATACATCAATATCACAAATATCAAGCTAAACAAAAACGTGTGTGTATAAAGTATTTCGGACTGACTTAAAAAAAAAGTCACCAGATGTGTTCCGATGTTATATAGCGCTTATGTATTTCCTAAGTGATAATATTTAGATAGGGGCGAAGGGGGATGCACACATGCGCGACTACGACGGTTTTCGCCGATTCTCAATACACACATCCCTGATTTTCGCTGTCCGATGCGATTGGCACGGCTGAATTTCTGCTGCTACGGCTCTACGGCAATGTTGAAATTGTTCTTTGTTGTAGAACCTTACGACTGACTGACTTCATGCAGATTTTGGCGCTCGTATTGATTTGTTAATAGGGTTTATAAAATGTAGATACTAATAATCGATTTATCTCGGGCTCGGGAGATAATTCTAGACAATTTTATTTGGTAATTTCTCATGGTACCGATACCGGTATAAAGTAGGCTACCGGTACTGGTAGGCGCATGTCTGTCGAATCATTGAAAATATGTAAGTGTGTATAAATGTAGGTTGTAGTTTGTTAAAATATGTATATGCAGCTATTTATATCACCTGCAGAGAGATAAACAACTTGTAGCTGTCGGCCATCGTATCCAGGACGTGTGTATCAAAATCGTAAAAATCGCAAGCGGCAACCATCGGCCATAGAATGCCCGATCGTTATCTTTCACCGGTTATCTGGACAGTGCCTTTAAAATGATCAGTACAAGCAGGCTCACCTGGATGTGAGGCTGGAATAATATCAAAAAGATCACAGAACTCACCTGAATTGGGGCGTTGCACTAAGATAAACCGGCATTGTTGTCATTGTACAGCTTCCAAATATTAATATTGAAACAGCCAGAGCCGAAATAATCTGGTAACGACTCATTCCGCCCATAGCGTCTAAGCATTCATCTAATTCCATGAACTTTTCATCGTTTTCTTTCTCGTCTTTTTCATCTTTCATAAATTGTACAGTGATGTCACCCATGATGTTCGTGCGGTCAATATTTAGCCGACAATCCTAGTATTACTTCTTCCGACGTCTGGTAAATGCGAAACAAACGTTTATGCGCGTATAAAAATGAATGTATGTAGCTGAAAGCGATTCTTTGTATGTTATAAACGCACTAAACTATACCATGCCTATATATATATTGATTGTCGTTGAGATGCAATTATACTGCTTATGGTGCTGGAATATCTGAAATTCTACAACCTTTACCGTTCTGCAGAAACAATATCCCGGTTCATAATACTAGCTCTAAGTACGAAACGTTATTTTTCTTTCTCAATTTGCATGGTTTAAAATACTCAGACAAATTTTAGCGATATGTTGCACGCTTCCAACCCAATCAGAAACAAGTTTTATTAAATATGAATCACTGAGGGGTCGCGCTGTCGAAGCGCGGCCCATAAGTAATTTGTTCTAAAAAATTAATTTCTGATTGGGAAGTTTCCCCCCTTCCAATCTGCTCTGTTTCTGATTTACTCAACACGTACAAGACAGACACACATACAGTTTTATATTGATATGGTACTGCTGCCCATCGACTCTGGTGCGATATTTCTCACGAAATATAACTAACATGCTAATTGCTTTACTGGTAAATTACATCAGCATGCTTTTGTATCTTCCTATAAGTATGCGTGGTTATCTACGATTGTTATGGCAAACTGAGTTACAAATTTCAAGTTTTGTTGGTAAAATAAATTTTTTTAGAATTTCGATAAATAAGCAATGCATTCGTTGTTGAAAATCAAATCGAGTCGGTTTTCTTATTTTTCCGAAAGGATTTAATTTATATTATTTGCATGCCGTTTGTGCATTTCTGTCATCCAAGATGCCGTCCTGGGTGAAATTATGTGCTAGTGAATTAAGTCCAAATGTTATCTGTGACGTAATAAACACTGCAAAAGTGCGTTTTTATATCAATGTGCGTCTCTTATTTACTTCGATAATCTTTTCTGCATCTTCTGATGTGTGCAAAGCTTGGTCAGGCCGGGTTTGCAATGCTTGTCGTGTCGACGCAGCGTTGCGCCTCACTTTGTTTATTCTATAGATAATATCATGGACTTTGCTCAAAGGAGTGTTATGCTCTAGTTCCTTCAACCGACAGACGCGTTTGGCTCCCATTCCACATTCATTTACTGTGCCAGTTCCGAAGTGTGACAAACAATTTTATGCTGACGGCTTTTTCCTCGAACTTCTAAACTCTGGAATTCATAACCTTCATATTGTTTTTCTGAACGTGTTGACCTAAATGGCTTTAAAACTCGAGTCAATTTATATCTTTTGGGGGTGAAGATCTTTTAGTCTTCCTGCATTTACGAAGCTCTCTGCACACTAGTGGTTGCAGCAGACTTTCATGTATGAGCTTTCTCGTACAACCTTGCTTAGAGCAAATTTGGATGAAAAAATGCAAGGTATCTTGGGTGAATACCACATCCCAATCAGAAATTTTATCTGGTCAACCATGTACCACTGATGGACCGCTCTTATCGACGCGATCCATCAGTGACACATACTTAACAAAACTTTATTACGTTATTTTCTGGTGGGAATTATAAATAAATACCGTAACACGGAGAACAACTGAATATTGTAATAGTGAGTTGAGCTATTATGCCAGAAAATAAAATGAGAAGGTGTCACAAATTGTTTTTTTTTTTTCCTTGTGCATTATTGTACTCGAGGTCGTACGCACCAATTGCTTCAAGAACACTTGAATAAAATAGTATTCACATCGAAAACAAACAAACAACGCGTGATGTCTTTCCACGATATTACAAGAGATGGTTTGAAGTTATATCTATTTTTGTCTGAAGAAGTGAGCAATGACTTACGAAACTTACGAGTGAAAAAATACTTTGTTGTTTTTGTATTTGATTTCAATACGAGTATACATTTTTTTCGAGTATACGATTCTGAGTGTACAATTACATAAATGGGAAGGGCTCCTAATTCACCTCACGACTGTGACTGGGGAATTAAATTTGGTACTTCGAGGCAAAATTAATTCGAATCAATCGTGAATCGTTTATAGGACCAAAAACAAACTATACTTTCCATTTTAACCGCAAATGCAATCGATTTAGGCTAAATTTGACTAAAACCAATATTCTGTCGTTACAATATTAAAATTGTTGCTCTTGGACATGAAGTGTGAATTGAAAATACACTGTACTAAACATTCCTTAATTTTTACAATGGAGACAAGTTGTAATAGTAAAATTGGGACAAGTGGTTTTTACATGAATTAGTGATTCGATCCGATTCGAAAAAAGTATTCGAATCATATCCGAACTCTTATTAGGTCAGTTTTGCCCAGCTCTACTCACTACAGCTCAAATTCCCTCTCTAGCTATTATTTGTAGTATAATATATATTCATAGTTCACGAGAGTCGTCATGTGCTGCAGGTGTCTTGAGACAATTATAATAAAAGTAAAATGTGTTTTCTTGTTATTTGCTGTTCCTCACCGCCTGCCTCTAAACAATCCAAAATCCCGTTTTCTGTAGGCTACAAAACACATCTGAGAATATACTGAATTTTATGTCTAGCATAAGCCATCGCTGGACAAACATCACAAGTTCGAGTTTAACCTGCCACACGACTCTGGGTGTGATTAACTGGTAGAGTGCTCAATCTATTTATTTTGCCTACGTTTCGAATGTTCATTCAGCTTCACCAGAGCAGTGAATGATGGGATAAACGTCTCAATTATATAAATAAATATCAACAACTTCTAAACTACACTACAATAAAAAAATATAGACAAAAGTTGTATAGGTTGTATAGACAAAAAATATATAACAAATATAACACTACTGCTACCAAAATGCTATAGCTCGACAAGACTTTGTGACGTTTTCTATATTTTATTTTTATAAATATATTCTGTAATTTAAATATCGTTTAAATATCTTGTTCAGAATATCTTTGAACAATTTACATGTTACCAAGTATAAACCATAGATAAATCGAGCCTCATGGGCTCGATTAATCTACGGTTTATACTTGATAAAATATATCATATCATAGTCATGATGAATTCCGTCTTGGGCCAATAACATTGTAAATATTCTTCAGCTTTGTAAAGACTTGTGAGCAGAACAAACAAAGCGAATCGATTCGCGCTGTTCAGGTTATTATCGTGAGCTAATATTGAAATTAGGAAAGTGAGAAAATATATACTTAAATATAAGGCTTCATCATGGATCGCAACGTGCAGACATGGTTTATTGGTGATGCGAACTTAACCGAACAAAATACTATTATCAGATTTGCAAGAAGGGTTAGCAGCCTATATTATCATAGTCTCAATGTGCGTTTATTGCCGAGTTGTCGAATCCGGGTGTGAGATAGTTTTTAATCATGTCGTTAAACGTGTAAGGCTGGGTAAAACCGAATCATTTCGTATTCGAATGTTTTTTCAAATAGTTTCCCATCTGTAATTTCATATAAATGATAAATGTCCTTTTTTTACCACAATAAGTTGTCCGTATTTAAAATGGTCTAGTGGTTATCATGTTGGCATCGCAGGTTGAAGATCTCTGGTTCGAGTTTCAACGATTACGTCTCGTTTATCCGTGCCCACCACTCAACCCAGGGTGTAATAACTTGGGTGGGCTCGGTCGAATCGGACAGATCATATCTCCCCTACAACACCAACTTTGTTCGTCTATAAGTGGCTGCACGTACAAGACTTTGTCCAGGGCAATCTACTCAAATGAGGGGCTATAAAAAAATTTATCTTGTAAGTTAATAAAGAAATAAAAAGCAATATACTTTTAATTTGCTCTTCATTTTCAAAACCAGAAATGAATTAACATCAAAAATATTTTAATTTAGTTTCCCACCAAAATATGAAGCTGTCATTTTAATTTGCCAGTTTTTGTTCCAATGTGCATTCACGACTGGTTAGAATACTTCGAATCGAGTCGAACTATCGAATTAATTGTCCGGGATTTATTTGCGTAGTAATTGGATGAATTGGATATGAATAAGCATGGCTTAATCATTTGCTATGCCTATTCCTATGTGCTTTAAGAGACTACTAAATTGAAGCAAAATAATGGTAGATGGTTTCACCATAGTGCAGGGCAGTTAGTATGGAAATAAAACTACAAAATCGGCCTTTTTGCTAAGTACGGGCCGTTGATGGAGCGCACCGCCCAGGTGCGGTCCATCAACGGCCCATACTAGGCGGTTTTGACTTTTAGAAATGTGTAATTACTGCAATTAGTAAATTCACTTGCCATGTATTGTTTCTCACATTGCTTGAAGTAAATTAAAAAAAAAAACAGGTAATGGATTGGTTGGATAGACAGACGACATTGTTGAAATAGTAAGCTTGCAATAAGTATTGAAATGTAAAAAACAGAACGAAACCTAAATTCATTGCACGTATTATTGGATAAATCGATTGATGCCGGTTGTAATCCATACTCTGCCGCGCAATTATCTCAATCCTTTTTATTTTTTTATGACTCGCTTCATAATCACGTTGTTAACAATAAATTTATATTCGATATCCAGCTATTTTCAATCATTAAGAACGAAATACCTGGCTGTAATTCAAAACAGATGCTTGAGTCAGTATATCTATATGTGGCAACCCTGAACACGATTTGGGTTTCATGCTTGTCGGATTACTTCACCAGTATCTTGGGGTTCGTGAATACAGAAAAAAATGCCTATCTCATGTTGAGGAGTATGGGATTAAAATAGTAATACCACGCATCTGCGCACTAGCGTATTTGGGGGAAGGGGGCATGGCAGCCCTCCCTTCGCCGACAGAAATAATTGTAAAGTTACTTTGAACTGGATTGTAGAATGGGTCTGAATTGCCTTTAAACATAAGAAATCTTAAAATGTTTTGCGCGCCCTCGACGCGAAGACATAATCATACATAACCATGAAAAACATATTCGTGCCTCCGGAGCGGTTTTTCGATGGTTTCATGGTGATAAAGAATAAAAGCGCTACTTTTAAGTAAAAAGCGGCACCAATCATGACGTCAGGATTCAAATTGAAAAATGTTTCAAAATCTCAATCCTTACAAGATTCTAAACAGACCACAGCATTTGCGCTAGAGAGGTTCTGAGTCTTGGTTCTCAATTGTCCGACGAGACGTTACAGAAATTTATGTGTTTAACTTTGAAGCAAAATTTTTATCCTTTCTAGTTATATTTACTCACCCTGCATTAGTACAAATTGACTTGATGATTGGATAGTTTGTCCGCATTATCAACGTCGCCTCGCTTTAGCTTACTGAAGGTCAACGCTATGTTAACGTAATAAGATGGCGCCTAATAGTCTTATTGTGAGGAAAACTGATACTGAATCAAATAACTAGGTCAAATCCTATTTTTCAACTAGAAACCTGGTTGAAAAAACAAGGTGAAAAACGCATATCGAAAACGGGTAAACGCACCAAATGCAGCTAGACAATGATTATCTAGTTTACCTAGATTGTAATCAAAGTACTACCTTGTGTCGAAAATGAAATTGAGTTACCCAGTAATCCTTTACCTAGTTTCGAGCACTAATAAAGACATCCTTATCAAACAGCCACGTATTCATACTGTACGGCATTCGGTCTTCGTCTTTGCTATTTACACTACAGCAGTCTTGTGGTAAATTCATGGACATATCTAGACGCCTTCTTGGCGGTATGCTCTTGTTTGGTAGCTTCATGAAATGCCTTTCTCTAGAGAGTTATATTGAGATTGAAACAAGGATCTTGGTTCTCATGGAAAAAATCAATGGATTATAAACCTACCAGTCGCATATGTTTTTTCTGCTTATATTTTAGTTAAGTCATACAAAAATCGATACTGCCGCACGACCGTAATGGTAGTGTTTGTCCGCCCCGTTGTAATCGGAAATTCATTTCGTCGAGCATGAGCCACAGATGGAAAGCACCTAAGCAGTGCGTTCCATCAGTGGCTCATACTTGGCAAAATGCGATAAATAGTGTGAATATTTATGACATAATACGTAAGATATGACTCGTCAAAATCTTCCCAAATATTCTCCCCTCTCCCTACTCCCGAACTTTACTAGGTAAAGAAAAACGAATTCATCACAAAATTAAGTGAAAGTATTACTAGGTAGCCTAGTAGCACTTTTAAAACGAAGTAATAGGCCTATCTTGATTAAAATTTCTGTAGCTAGAAGTAAATTAGGTGACACATGCCTTCATCGTCCTTGGCTGTGGTTGCATTTTCGTTCCAGATATATTTCTTTTTTTTTGTAGCAGCTCTTTGTCATTCAAGTGACCGTTAGTTGGATCATTTAGGAACTGATTTAGGCCTCGGTTAGAGCGAGTTTCCCATAATACCAAACATTTAAAAGAATCTGCGGTATCGTCTATTTTCGCGGCCAATACCGATATCGATACTCCCAAAATAGCCGATACTTGCTGATACCAACACATCGGTATACATCCCTAGTTAATATATGTAAAACTGACCGTCATTTTCTACCAACTGAAAAGAGAAATGAACGTTGCTTGACAGGTGCATGAATCATGTGATTGCGTAATTACCGAAGATTCTCTTCAAACTGAGCAGAGTGGAAACATACATTGTTGTCGTAATTATCTACGTTGCTATTGTGTATTACAATTTCTTATTTTGTTATCCGCTCATTGGTGCTATTGAGTCATATTTATGTGAGTCGGATTTTTAGACCACGACATTGTCCCGGCTCGGTGGCTCAGTCGGTTAAGCGCCGGCATATTGTTCGGAAGGCCGATGGTTCGATGTTTGACCGTTTTATCACCGAGAGTGCTCTTCAGAAAACACTTCGCGGGCAGCTATAACATAGAACAGATACGTATTCACTACAAAAGGTCCTCCGCCTAACGGTTGTTGGGTATAAGCCTCCTCGGTGAGTTCACGTACAGGCCATAGCAAATAATTCGAAAAACCTTGAAAAAATAGACCAGGGGATTCTGGAATGTCCTGGGTAGACAGACGTTTGCATGTCGTTGTGTCATCCAGCTCCCTTCGTTTTGTTTTTATTTAACTGTCGTTTCTATCAAACAAAAACAAGGCCTGTGATCCACTTTTTCCACTCAGCAGATCTGCAGTTTTTATATTTATAAAATAAACACGCCATTATGGCCGCTCTATCTGGGCCTCATACTTCCCCAAATAAAAGTTAAAAATTAACCCATAACAATACGTTAACCGATGTTGACGCATTGATACACCTTTATAAAATGCGTGAAATTACATTCACTTCGTAAGTGTCAACTGTCTTATCAATTCTCTTATGAATCCGCATTCAAGTATAGTCTTTGCTTAAATTACACCACAAAAACAGACGATAAACGACGACAGGATAGAATTCACCATTAAATATTGAAATAGGATAATAGTAAACTAAAATATCTAGAAAAATATTATTCTTTTATAAGCATGTTTCTATAATACTCGCTATCCCAGTTTATGTGTACTGGACAGTAGACAGGAATTTTGAATATTTTGTAAAAATCTACGTGAACAAACTTTTTCTGGTTGAATTTAAGTTGAAAATATCAAAAATGGCAATAGGAATTTGATTTGACAAAGTTATAAGAACTCATAGTGAGGTCAAATATCACCAAATACACCGAAATGCATCAGAGGATGCGGAAGGCGTTCCCTACTATCTGTCTTAATAGAACTTTTCACGTAGACTTTGAGACAATATTTAAAATTCTGGCTGGTCTACTGGACAGTTAAAGCTTTTACTTTACTTTACTTTGCGGCAAACTACTAAAAAATAACAAGTTAAATAAAGCGATAACACGCAAACATCCTAGTATGGACACATGGTATGTTCATTTTGTAACTGCAAGGGCGAATTAACATAATAAGAATAACATATTGTATACAAATATAGTTTGATATAAAATATATAGGACAAAGATCTGTTTCTCATGCTTGAGAAAATAAAATTACGAATTGAGTAGCCATTGTTAGAGCGAATCCTGATGTTCTCAGGTGATGTTGCCCCCTTGTCACCAGGGATGTGGATTTGTCACAACTCATGAGTATTTTCACGTCACCAGGGATGCGGATTTGTCACAACTTATGAGTATCCCCATGTCACCAGGGATGCGAATTTGTCACAACTCATGAGTATTTATTTCTATGTCACCAGGGATAAAGATTTTTTACAACTCGTGAGTATTCTTATGTCACAGTGGATGAGGATTTATCACAAACCACGGGCATTGCATGTCATTGGGGACGACGATTTTTTACTAGAGATGCATCGATGCCATATTTTTCGCCGATACCTATACTTTAAAACGAGCTGATTTTGATAACGCCGATACTCTATAAAATTCCAATACCGACCAATGAAGATTATTTAAATTGGGCCGATACCGATAATGCCGATAATGAAAATTGCCGTTACCGGTCGATACTGATACTTCAAAATTAATCGATACCGATACTGCCGAAGCTCACAATTACTTATACCGTTCAACTTTACAACGGAAAATGTTCTAGATAATAATGCCCCAATAAGTTTCGACAAATTTATTGATACTATGACGTCATCATTGGTTTAAGCAAAATGTGACAGATTGCGCTACATTGAAATGTTTTTTTTCAAATTTCAAGGGCATATACCGCTATATTTTATGCATTATGCTTCATATCACTATTAATATAGAAAAATATAAGATTTGCGAAACTCAATATTAATAGAGGAAAATTTAAAAACCTTATTTTTATTATTGCGAATTTCGTTAGGTCAACAGAAAAAAAATAAGTTAATGTTAATCAAACTTAGACCAAATCTATAGACTTAAATGTCTATGCTGTGTTTCCTAAAATGATTGTTCAAGTTTTACTCTTTAGGTCCAAAACATCACTGCTAAATCTAACACTCAAAGTTCCGCAAAATCCACTTGTTTATTCCTCAAATAAACAAAATTGTGACAATGATTTCTAATATGTTCAGTACTTGACAAATAAAATAGATATTTCCCTATTCGATTATATCTTTATATTTGACTCATTCGTACTATATTTGATTCTTGATTACAATATTACAATACTCATGCCTAGTGCTAGTTTACCAGGGGTACGGATTTGTCATAACTTATGAATATTCCTGTGTCACCAAGAATGCACCATATGTCACCATAATATTAAACTGATGAGGGCATCCTGGGCATTACTAAATTACAGGTGATGCGGATTTGTCAAAACTCATGAGTATTTCTATGTCGCCAGGGATGCGGATTTGTCACAACTCATGAGTTATTTCTGTTTAGCCGGGGATGCGGAATTATCACAACTCATGAGTATTGCATGGAATTGGAAATGCCTATTTGTCATTAGGGATGTATCGATACCACTTTTCTGCCGATACCAATCTCGATATCCATGCCACCGATACTCAACAATGCCGTCACCGGCCGATACCAATACTCATGAATATTACTGTGTCATCGGGGATGCGGATTTGTCACAACTCATGAGAATTTTTATGTCACCGTGTATGCGGATTTGTCGCAACGCATGAGTATTCCTATGCCACCGGGGATGCGAATTTGTCACAACTCATGAGTATTCATTCCTACATCACCAGGGATTCGGATTTGTCACAACTCGTGAGTATTCCTATGCCACAGGGGATACGGATTTTTCACAACTCATGAGTATTCCTATGCTACCGGGGATGCAAATTTGTCACAACTAATGAGTATTCCTATGTCACCGGGGATGTGGATTTGTCACAAGTTATTGGTATTCCCATGTCACCGGGGATGCGGATTTGTCACAACTCATTAGTATTCCT
Organism: Styela plicata; assembly: GCA_963675895.2. Classification (NCBI taxonomy): domain Eukaryota; kingdom Metazoa; phylum Chordata; class Ascidiacea; order Stolidobranchia; family Styelidae; genus Styela; species Styela plicata. Next base: position 10,839,615 of record OZ023143.1, on the reverse strand, counting down.
ATGTCCCCGGGGATGCGGATTTTTCACAACTCATGAGTATTCTTATGTCACCGGGGAGGCGGATTTGTCACAATTCATGAGTATTCCTATATCACCGGAGATGCGGATTTGTCACAACTCATGAGTATACCTATGGCACCGGGAATTCGGATTTGTCGCAGCTCATTAGTATTCCTATGTCCCCGGGGATGCGGATTTTTCACAACTCATGAGTATTCTTATGTCGCCGGGGATGCGGATTTGTCACAATTCATGAGTATTCCTATGTCACAGGGGATGCGGATTTGTCACAACCCGCGAGTATTACTGTGTCGATCACCGGGGATGTGGCTATGTCACAAGTTATTGGTATTCCCATGTCACCGGGGATGCGGATTTGTCAAAACTCATGAGTATTCCTATGCCACCGGGGATACGGATTTGTCACAACTCATGAGTATTCCTATGTCACTGGGGATGCGGATTTGTCACAACACACGATTATTCCTATGTTACTGGGGTGCGGATTTGTTACAACTCATGAGTAGGCCTATGTCACCAGGGATGCGCATTTGTCACAACTCATGAGTATACCTATGAGTATTCCTATGTCACAGGAGATGCGGATTTGTCACAAACCATGAGTAATACTGTGTCCCCGGGGATGTGGATTTGTCACAACTCATGAGTATTCCTATATCACCGGAGATGCGGATTTGTCACAACTCATGATGGCAAAATTTGCCAAATCGCAAAATGAGTATATATTTCATTTTTTAAGTACGTTTGTGCAATTCTTGAGATTATATTCAGAAGGTTAAATTGCCCACATCATTTCCCAACCTGAATCTGGGAATGGTATTCCTAGGGGTGGTAGTAACTTTTTTCAGTAATCAAAATTGAAGAACCGAAAGTAGAAGAAAAGGAACATAAGTTTAACAATGCATAACGAGTTTAACAATCCATCCCAAAGTAAGTAAATAATCGACTGCACTACATAATATTTGATGATGCTGAGCCGACTGATGCTTCCTTCTTTGCGGCAGCTTATTGCCATTCAAGTGACCGTTATTTGGATCTTCCAGGAACTGATTTAGGCCCCAGTTAAAGGGAATTCCCAAATATTCCAAACATTCAAAATTATCGGTGGTATTGGCTACCCGGTATTGCGGCCGATACAGATACTCTCAAAATAGCCGATACCGGTACAACGGTACATCCCTAGTTAAAACTGATGAGTGAAACTTGAAAAATCGTATTAGAAAACACAACATGGTCATGTAAGTCCATGGGTTTGGTCTGATTTGATTAACATCAACTCAATTTTTTTCTGTTAACCTAACGATTTTCTCAATAATAAATATACGTATCGATTTCAGTTTCTATTTTGTTTTTATATTGAATTTTGCAAAATAACTTTTCGGCTTAGTGCAATCTGCCAAATCCTCTTGAATGACAATGATGACGTCATAGTATCAATAAATTTGTCGGAGGTTATTGGACCACTATGATCTAGGAAATTTTTAGTTTTAAAGTTGAGCGTTATCAATAACTTTGAGTATCGACATTATCGGTATCGGCTCATTTGAAGAATCGGTATCCACCGGAATCGACAATTTGATTATCGGCAGTATCGCTATCGATCTAATTTAAAGAATTTGTATCGACCGGTATCGGAAATTTAAAGTTTCGACGGTATCGGTATCGGTATCGGCTATTAACTACTCGGCATCCCCAATAACTTGCAATACTCATGAGTTTTGATAAATCCGCTTTTACGTTGACACATAAATACTCATGAGTTGTGACAAATCCGCATCCCTGGTTACATGAGGTTACCAACCCTATCGTCCAATTGGCACTAATGCCAAATTTCTATATATATAAATGAAATGAAATATTTTTAAATTGGACATCTCGCGTCTCTTCGGTAACACAGAGTTCCAAATGACAGGAAATTAACAAGTGCAACTCAATTGCAAACAAAGAAAAACAGTTAGAAATAGAAATATTAAACGATTTTGATTGTTTTGGAGGTAGTCGAATTAGGTTTTGGCTCTTCTAGTGATAAACTTCTGACGTCTTATCATCTGATATTCAAAGATTAACGGCACCGATCACCTTTTGTTTAACTTTAGATGTTGATGACGTGGGTGTCAAACAATTCAAACAAATTTTAAAATAAATATTTGAGTTTCGGACACTCAAGTTGCATAACATAATTGAGTAAGAATTTATTTTTTATTTGCCGTTGGTTATTGAAACTTACTAATAGCATCTGCTTGCACTGTAACAAAAAAGTCAACAACATCACTGATCTTTGACAGTAATTTTACTTGGCGGTCCATCAACAGCTCATACTTGGCATAAATCTCATCAGCAGGGCGTTTTTTTGATTTTCGGAAAATATGCAATTACTGCGAATGACCAGTAAATTTACTGTACTTTTGTTACACGTGGAAGAAAGATAATTTGCCTACATTCCCACAGAAGTCGAAATAAGGCCTCAGAAAAGAGTTTTTCTTGTGAATACCAACAAAAGGAACGAAAAAAAAGTCGCTCCTAAGCGGTAATTCAATGCTATGTGCAACGTTGATTATCTTGATCAGAAAATTTGTTTTGCTAAACATAAGTCACAGATAGACGCCTCGCGGCGCGGCATCATTGACTCACACTCAATAAAACCTGCTTCGACTAGATATTGGGACTGCATATCGATGTCAGCATTACTTCGTTTTGTATATAATATTAATTCATCAATATGGTAACCATGGGGTATACACCCCCCCCCCCCCCTTGTCATATTAAAGTAAGGCTAAATCCCCTATTCGAAAATTATTTTAAGATGGCAAAAATCGTCGTCGAACAAAAATCCCGTTTTGAAAATTGTTTTAAGAGGACAAAAACCTCCGCCGATTAAATTTCTCCTTTCGAAAAATATTTTAAGAGGACAACATATTCCCCGGACAAAATTCCCATTCGAAAATTATTTTGAGAGGATCAATCAAAATCCGCTCAATATTGGGCGTTGCCGTTATTTTGAGACAACTTTTTAGCGTTAGTAGATATCAAAGAGTGACTAAGGTGTAAGTAGTGAGCACAGTAGTTTGTTTTCATTATCGTTAGATCAAATGACGAATGTTTACTTCAATAAGAGGCCATACCAGTCGGGGTGATTCACCTGGAACGCTCACACCTTGAGTAAGTACGGGACCTAGAATCAAATGATGTATTTTATTTCCCTCAAAAATGTTTTGTTTTCCAGCTCAATTAATGGACTGCTTCTAAAAATTATCCTTTCCAAATCACACGATTGTTTGAAAATGTTTTCGAAGACTAACATCATTCTCTTCCGTCTTGCGCCTGGTGAGCACTCTGAAGTTTAATGGAATTGATCGGCAAAGCGATCCATCAGTGGACCATGTTTTTGACGGTTAAACAATTTTGACTTCGATACATCCCTGTTAGGAATATTTATTTTGTCAAGCATGAGTCACTGATGGACCGCGCCTAGACAGCGCGATTCATCAGTAACTCATACTTAACATAAGTTCCGACGAGTCCGGCTCGCTTATCCATGCCCACCACTCAACCCAGGGTGTAATAACTTGGGTAGACTAAGCCGAACATGAAAAGTTCACATCTTTCCAGCAATTGTTACCCTGTCAGTCTATAAGTGGCCGCTGTTACAGGGCCTTGGACAGTGTGATCCACTCTAAGAAGTGGCTATAGAGAAAAAAAAAGAACAAAACTTGTTCCGACAAAATATTTCTTACTGGGATTGATTTTTTTGTCAGTACGACATTATTTTAACAAATATACTAGATCTAGTGGTAAAACCATGTACAGTTTGGAATTATAAAATATGTTTTAGATTAAAATATTTTCCTCATGAATGTCTGTTCAAAGCAAACCAACAAAAGATCTCAATGAAAATATTAATGAGCACCGCAGCACGCTGAGATATAATCATTAAAACGCAGGACGACAAGATGCTACGAAGGAAAAAATATTACTAAAGTTAAATAATTGCTTGGTAATGTTGATACATGAACAAACAATGCAGCATTTTTCGAGTAACTGTAAAATCGTCTTTAGGCTCAATATGAGATCATCAACGGGTCATATTTGATATAAATCACATCAACAAAACCACTTATCGTTGTGGATATACGGTCGCTGGAAATAACGCGTAAATTTACTGAGTTTTTATCACAGTGTACTTAGAACATGCAATATAGTAACATGTTTGCAATATTGTGCACATATTTTATTTATTACCTTCTAATTGTTATATTACTTACTTATCTTAAAGCGTCATAAAGATATCGCGTTCGCACGGCTAGGTTATGATTGCCGTGTCAGATACATCATCCTTCTTAAACATAATACGTACGTCAATCTTTAAACATTCATATTATTATACGAGGGATATTTAATCTTTTTTAAAAAACTATTTTGTGAAGAATGGATAGCAGATGTCTCTTGTCTTCACATCACAATCAATCAGTGATTATTACGTGAAAAAAACGTAAATTAAAAATGAATATGGAAGATTTTGTTGCTTAAGTCCCAACAAATTAAAAATAGCGAGGAATGCAACCGTCATTATATTACAAAATAGAAAAAAAGCAATTCCTTGAGATTGCCAGTCGGTGTAAATTTACAATACATGGAATTATAGTAGCAGTAAAGACTTCGAGTTTCAGATTCACAAAAAAGATACAATTTGTGATTGCTTTTGAGCTGCTGAACTGGTTGATTTTCACAAAAAAAAAATCGAAGCAATGCTAGACGTGGAATATAACAATTTTTCCAAGCTCTGTTTCGTTTCAAATAAGTTTATCACAGACTTTGGGAGAGGAAAGATCAGGTTTCTGTATACGGCTAACACTTTTTGTTTCATTCTTGACTTATACATCGCCATTGTTTTGACTTTGTATACCATCAAACTCAGAAGAAACCCTAGAGAAACTACTTCAGCAAAATATGGGTTTTCGATGACAATTGTTTTAACACTTGAGTCGTTGTTTTCAGTTTTAGATTGTATGGCTGATTACGCAACCTTGCTTGCTATTGATTTTTGTCCTGTCGGATGCAAAATCGCTCCCAAATGCAGGAGTGTAACTGTTGTTTTAATAATTTTTTCAACGTACACTCTGATGTGGCTGAGACAGAGATCAATATATTCCAATGCATTTATGGTCAGACTGGGTCCAAAATATACAAGAAAACTAAGCATTGCTATTGCAATATTGATTGCATGCATGCTACTGACAGCCCTGGTTATGTTCAATGCAACACAGACATATGGAATAAAAAGAGGCGCAGGATGCACTACCGTCCATTCATACATCCCGAAATGGATAACCTGGGTCTTGATTGCCTCTCTTTCCGGTACAATGGAGTCGTTGCTTTTATTTCTGTTTATTTATCCACTAATAAAGTACAAAATGTCATCATCAACAATGAATGAAAGAAGATCAGTCAAGGCCATTTTGCCAGTTATTAAGCGAGCTTTTTACACTACTTTGATATGTGTAATATCCGATGCTTTGGTAGGTTTAATTCAAGCTACAGTTGTTTATGACGACGTTGTTATCAGCATTGCCTTTCATATCAGCATGACAATCAATCTAATGGCTTCAATTGCGTCATTTAAAAACTGGAAAAAAATGATTTTCCCCTTCAGAAATGTTAATCGAGTAGAAATAATTCGTGAACACCCTAATCCCGAAATAACGACGAAAGAAACAAGGTTACCATATTGGGAAAAACGAAATGCCTGGAATTAGTATAGTCATCATGTATTGCACTGCGGTGGGCATAACACCGCGCCGTCTAAATACGATGGTGGATACCCAATTTGGAAAGTTTTTTTAATCGAACATCTTTTCTTAAGTATAAGTCATTGATGGATCGCGCCGTACGACGCGGTTCGTCTGTGACTTAGGCTTGACAAAACTAATTTCGGTTTGGGACGGTGAGTTTTGTAAATAAAATTGATGTACAGAAAGCCAGTGACTGTACAATAAACCTAAAACTTGAAGAACTGAACGATTATATAGTGAAAAGTTTTAGGGCAATTATTAAAGATTGTAGACAATTCGGACGCGTTGAGTCATCAGAATATGGCTTTTTTATTAAAGGCTAAAACAAAAGGGCTTGTGTGCGTGTTTCATACCTGTCTGTGTATCCCTCTGGTTTCTTGCCAGTGTGTGTATATTTCCGTATTTGTCTTTTTTTTATTAATTGTTCTATTGAAATTCACTATGAGCAAGGCCTGAAGCAGTCCCGAAAAGGAAACGATTAACGTCCATTTAACAGCAAAGAACTACTACTAGATGTAGTACCAGCAAATGCAATCTGAGCGGGAAACATTCAAAACGGCATTGAACTGCTGTCATGGTTAAAGTCCAGTGTGTGATGTCTTATCTGGTCGAGGAGAATATCATCTACCACTTCTTCGACTCCTCTCAATCGCCTCTTGCGATACGCAGGTATTGCGTTAGGACTTTTCTAGAACCTTTTCCAAATTTGACACGTAAAGATGTGTTACACGTTCGACATATAAAATTAGGTACCTGCTACTGTAATCAAAGCAGACAATATTCCAAGCATAATAGAACCGCTATGACAAAGTGCAGTATGTGTTATCTTCCCTCGGCGTTGATACGGCACTTGCTGGACGAGTCTAATTAATATAATATGAATTCCTGAATTCATGGCATCCTTGATAACGAGCGAGAGCTACATCGAGAATAGTTAATAGCGTAGAATGTGAATTTATTAGATTGTTGTTTGTATATATATTTAGTACTTTGCAAATACACTTTGTGTTAGATAAGATAATATTCACTAATTATTATTATTTATTACATCATTATATTACTATTAAATATAGATATTTTGATGACTAATATTTTATTCTGTTTGCAAATATATAAATGTGTTGAAATGTGTATGTATCTCGGTTTTTCTCTTCGCTTTGTTCAATATTACTTTACAAAATATATACTCACAAAGCGTGACGTTGTTTTTTTACTTGAGAAACATAGATCACTGAGTTGAAGTGCAGGAACACAGAAAACAAAAAGCAATAAAATTACTGCTTTTTGATAGTAATTTCACTCGAGTATATCGAAATGAAGCTACAAAATCGACCTATTTGGCCAATTACAGCCGATACTTGGCATTCATCTCATCAACAAAACAATTTTGAATAATTTTGTTTATATACAATTGCTTTAAATTAACAGTAAATTTATTGCGTATTTGGTATAGTTGTGACTATAGAAACAGTGTATTGGTCCCAAACTTTTTTGACAGTAATCATTATATCATGCGATTCTCATCGAAAACGAATCAGTGACAGATTATCTATCAATGAAACATGTCGGTACACCTATAAACCTAAATCCGAGTTGTTGAACTCTCGGTCAAGCTGGCATGATATCATGTCAACGAAACAAATCCAAGGAAATGATAAATTGTCCATTTATAATTTTAAGTTCTTTATTATTAAAAGAAATTATGTTTTTAAATTCAAAATTGCATTTCACGTTACAAGTCTAAAAGTGGAAAGCGATAACAGTAAATGTAAAATTATTTAGAGAGAAAAACTAACGTACTTTTATTTATACTGCATAAACAGCATCGTATAAGAGCAATGAGTGAGAAAGAACTCGCTCACTTTCCTAAAAATTGCTAAAATTTCATGTTATATTCTCTTGCTAATATCATTCATTATAACCATATAGAAAACATCTCCATAAATTACATTCATTAGCGTGCATGTTTTAATCTCGGGAACTAACTAACGACCACTATTACGACAGAGCCAAATAGAACAAAAAGCCTAGTAACTTCACTTTGAGTAGTAAACTTTTAATCGATAAATTGTAACGATAATGCAGTAAAATCACTTGTCTTTTGACAGTAATTTTACATGGTGGGATGAAAATAAAACTGAAAAACCTTTTTCGCTAATCCAAAAGAAATAAACAAAACAAAACATTGGAATTGCATCAGAAAAGTTTTAGATATACATCGAACTGTTTCCTAATTAACGAAATTATAATGGCCCTGGATAGAACGAGGGATAGTCTTAATCTATAGAATTATCTGACTGTGTATTAATTATCTTCATATCTTATGTTTATTAAAATCTTTTTTCTTGTTAGCCTTGAGTCCTTATTAGCAGCTTGATGTCATAAAAACTTAAATCAAAATTAAAACATTCTGAAATAAAATAAACAAAAAATATTAGTAACTCACACTAATTAGCACAGTAACATTACAAAAATAAAATTACATGAAATTGTATATATTTGTTGTTCGTTATAGACGGACGATTTTCAACAATTGGATGGGGGGTCCGAGTCAATACCCAGACGGAAAAAAGTTTCTATGCCTGTTTTGTGGAGTATGTGTCACCGATGGATCGCGCCGCCTTTAGCGCAGTCCATCTGTGGGCTTAATATGCTAATTATTGATCACGTTTGTGTAAAATATAGATAATTTAAACAGAAAATTACATTTTTATGTACGAAAATAGATGTTAGAAAAATTGGTCGTTTTGTACGTTTGATGAACCCCCAACATTTGTCATTGCGCCTTTGTGTTGTAATCAACTATTTATGCATAAAAACCAAACAAAAACACTCCTGATGCGAGCATGACTAAAGCACCAATGTTAACAATGACTGCTGGCCATTTTTCTTCACTAATGTCAGACATCTTAAGATCAAAAGCCTCTTGTTCCTCTGCAGTCAATTCGACCGTTTTTTCTTCTTCCAACCCACAGAATTTCATCAACAACCTTTTCCATCCCGGGACGTGTTCTGATAAATCATGGAAATAGAAATGAATAAAGTGAGATAACCCAATGTGCAAAAAAATCTTCTACAAAATATTGAAATTTACGAGTGAGAATTCATTGAACTAGACTGCGATGGAAAAAATGTATCAAGATCACCACAAATAAACGTGAAAATGGTCACTTTTTCATCATGTTCATTAGTAACTCATACAACCCTACAAAATTGTTATGATTCAGATGTAATTTACACATTTGATACCTTCCGGGTCATGATCACTGGAGCTAACAGACGATGCTCTATCCGCTCTTTGATCTTCTCTCTCCATAGCTGGGTTATCTACACCCTGGAGTTCTTTTTTTTCCTTGAATCAAAACAAGTTCAAATTTGAGAGAATAGTAGTAGCAATTATAGACTTGTGGTGTAAGATGACAAGAGGTTCAAGAGTCTTTCTACACACATGCACAAATTTATTTCTGTAACATTTCGTCTGACCAAATTTGTGTAAGAGAAAGATTCTTCAATCTATTGGATAAAAGTTTTTATTCTTTCTATAGCATTCTTGCGTAGAGCATACTGATCGATTCCCACAATGGCATAAAAAAAATTAAAAGGCGTTGGTAATAATATGCAAACTCTTAGGGTGTGAGGTAGTTAATAATTTGAATTTGATCCTAAATTCCAAATTGAGTTTGGATCCAAACCCGATATCAATGAGGACATTTTACAAACTATTAACTTGCAAAACATTCCCTGGTTCCTCAGACTATATCATATCGATGACACATACAAAACTAAAATTTCGTTGACAATTTTTTTTTCGATTGGACGGTAGCAATATAAATAGATAATCAATCACAAATAATCTGCACAATTACCTGTGGTTCAACTGGTTTCATTTCAAGTTCTTCAATATCTTTTCGTTTTCTCTTACTATTCCGTGATGACCAAGTTAGCCGAACAATCTAACGAAAACAAAACAAACTTGATAAAATCCTCAACCAAAAATTTCATTTTGTCAAACATTAGTCACAGATGGACCGTACCTCTTTAGCGCGATCCATCAGTGACATATGCTTGGCAAAAAAAAATTGAAAATATTTTAGGGTATCCATGCTTGCAAATAAAATGTTAGTTTTTTCAAAGTTTCCCATCTAAATGAATCTAAACAAGGCTTGGGCCAGCATTCACTTAATTGTGAACTGGGTTAGGTATATTGGAAAGTAATAAACCTTCCGGTTCCACCGATTCTACCCAGATTGTTACATCCTAGGGGGAGGGGTAGATTAACGAGCAAGACGTACCGGGACTCGAACCCACGATCTTCAACCTGCGATTCCAAGACAATGACCACGCTGAGCAAGATCACCGTTTTAATGAAAAAATGTTCATAACCAAGCTTTCTTTTCCTGATAATGAGGTATATGTCGAAGAAAAACTTACATATTCTTTGGGAATCGGTGGCGTTAACAGTGATACAACTATCGATATCAAAGTACTCAATCCGTAAAGAAGCATTCCAAAATGTAAGTAGTGAACTTTCGTCAGAATAAATGGTCGGAAATCAGGATCCGGACAATTTGGTGCTCCTACTGCAAATTCCATGAACATTCGACAAATGCCAATAAACATCCCAAGAACAAGGCCCCAGAAACAACCCTGCAAAAGACAATAAAAAAATCAAAGGTTATTCCATACCTTTACTTCATATGATTGTCTATAAAATATCTTATTATTAATTTGCTCGATATCGCAATTTGAAACACTTGATAGTAAGATTTGTAAGGAAAGAGGGTATTTCCTATTTTCTTCTTGATTGAAAAAATTTCCTTCGCTTAAACAATGAAGTGCTGGGTTATGCTCTTGTTTCGAAACAAGTCCACATGTACTAAGAGCAAAATATGAATGCATAATGAAAAGAGCTCAAGGATGTAATTTCGAAACAAGTCCACATGTACTAAGAGCAAAATATGAATGCATAATAAAAAGAGCTCAAGGACGTAATTTCGAAACAAGTCCACATGTACTAAGAGCAAAATATGAATGCATAATGAAAAGAGCTCAAGGACATGATAGGCATAACTCTTTATTAGAAGTTTTATATTTTCTCCATTTAACATTATGAACGTGACACAACGGAGTCTTATTTTTCAAATTTGACTGATTATTTCCCTGTCAAAAACATTTTGCCAAAACACTATTTGTTAGATATGAGTAACTGATTGAATCGCACCGAAGCGCGGTGCGTCTGTGGTTCATGCTCGACAAAATTTAATTTCCAACAGGTTATCAGGTAAAAGTTCCTATAGTAGAAAGCATGCCGTGTGTAGAAACGAACAATGCTTAATACTATCTCTCCACAAACTAACGGAGAATTTATATCATCTCTTAATCCACTATCAATCTCTTCGAGCAAAGGAAAATATTCAAGGTACAAAAGCTCACCGGTTCATTCATTCTTGGCCAGAATACAGCTAAGACAAACACAGCTGTTATGGGGGGTGCAAGAAAACTTGTAACTGCTTGAATATAATCAAATAATCTTCCACTTGCTGCTGCTTGAACGATTGGAATCCAAATTATACTGACGACCACCATGATGAGAATGAAAATTCTAAGAGAATAAAAAAAGATTTCAAGCAGTTTTTTCTGCGGTCATTTTTTTCTAATTCCAAAAAATATATCGTTGCATGAATAAAGTTATGAAAGATAAAACAAATTTAAAAGAATGTCTATTGAAAAAAGTTTATTCTGTATAAATATAAAAGATTTTTAAGGGTTATTAATTACTAAGTGAATGTTTGCGGGCTCGTTATGAACGAAAATGAAATTTTACGATCACAAATTCTGGTCCCCTAGTTTCAATTAGTATTTCATGTTAAATTATTTGGCATTTGAAAGTATCAAACAAATTCTGACCTTCCAACAATCATAAGTTCTCTTGTTTTCGCTTTTGGTCGAATTTTTGTCCAGAGATCACAGGTGAACAAAGTACTTGAGCTGTTGAACACTGATGTGAGCGATGACATCAAAGCAGCTATCATAACAGCCAGCAGTAAACCTGTTGAGTACATATTGAGTTAGAGTGCAACTTTGAAGTCGAGTGTTGAGGGGGTTATGGATAGGGCTGTGCAATTATATTTGATGGTTCGAATCGATTCAAAACACAATTCAATTCGAATCAAACTTGCTAAGTAAACTGGAATAGCCATTTTATACGACAAAATTCAATCGATTTCGGTCAAATTTGACCAAAATCAATTGCATTTTGTCGCAAAAATATGAAAATTCTGCTATTTTCTGAATAATTTTTATAGCAATTTTTGGAGTGTTGGAAAGACATGATCTTTATCGTTCTACCTAGCCTACTCAGGTTCATACACCCTGTGTTGTAGGTGGGGATGGATTATGTAGTCGGATTCGCCAGAGACTCGAACCCGAGATATTTAACCAGCGTTGCCAATAATTGAATTGAAAGTACATTGCCTTCAGGTATGATTATGCCTCTTGGTTCTCGAAGAGATAAATTGTAATAAATTGGTATGAATTGAAGAGATAAATGCTAAAAATGGTATTATTGTTATTTATGAGGAATTAAACATTCGATCCGACCCGGAAAAATTATCTGAATTAGATTCGAATCCCTAATGATTCGATTATGTCCAGCCCAAGTTGTAGATGCTGGCCGCGAATGTCAAAATCGCAAAAAACCAACGTTCCAAGAAAACGGTGTCTTTCATATTTGTATTTCTTCAATAATTTTTGAAGTTTTCAACAAATGACCCACACGCCTTTTGCGTTACATGAGTGAGGCAAACCGTTTTGTCCATTGAAGAAGTTTAAAAACATTTTATAATTTTTTTGCTCTTTTATATCAAATTCATTTGCCATATCGAAATGACATTATCTCGGGGAAATACACCTTTTTTAGTACAATTCTTGGTAAATCTAAACTAAAACGAGCTGAGAATATTATTCTTGCATATCGATCTACGAGATGTTTGAGTAATATTAAAAACATTTGATGGAATTTGACAGACAGTAACAAAAGTAAAAACAATAAAATTAAACAAGGAATTTTGACGCTTTGGGAGTGAATTCACTTGAGGATATTGAAACAAAGTTACAAAACCAATTTTTTGGTCAATCACAGGATGTTGCTCGAACGCACGCACCCCCATGGTGCGTCGATCAACAGTGGTATTCATCTAATTAAAGAGGAGGTCTTGAATAGTGATGGCAACCTAGTTTTGCCTAAACGAGGTAAAGTAAACGAATTTATCGGGAAACTAGGTGACGCAATACTAGGTAACCTAGTTTTAATTTTAAACCTAGGTAGTACCTGGATCAAAAACCGAGTAAACAAGGTACCCGTACTTTTGCTATATTTAAGATATTTTCATTTGATCAGAATATTAAAATCATAGAATTGCCTATTTCGAGAGCATTGCGTAGATGATTTACCCAGTTTTTCGTACTATAGATACCTAAGTTATTGAACCCGGTACCTAGTTCATTTTTCAAGTACCCTAGTTAAAAAGTAGGCAAATTCACCTTACTTTATCTACTAAAGTAACTAGTTAAAAATTTAAACAGAAAACAGCAAAAGTTGAACTATGTAAATCGGATATAAGTGAAACCAGGTAAAATATACTAGGCACACTTGGTACTTTTATCTAGAATTGCCAACAGTAGTTTTGGATTTTCAATATAGGCAATTACTGGCAATGAACAGCAAATTTATCGCACATTTGTTACAATGCACGTAAAAAATTAGGAAATGGTATACCAATTGAAAAATATGGATTAGTGAAAGAATAAAGTTGATGATTTCTGATAATTTTCTCAATACAAAATGCCCCTTTTTTATCTTTTCTATACACCTTTTATCACTGAAAAAGTTGTTAGGATTTCAGATGTCTAGCAGTTTTAATCCCTTAAATTATTTAGTTATATATTTATTCGAAGATGGCCACCTATGATATCCTGACAACGACCTTTACATAAACTGTCTATTGGTTATCAAACATTCCCTCTATGATTCACTCAAAACATTATGGGGATGAGTCAACATAATGCTCTTCAAGTTAAGTTGTGTGTACATAATAAACAGAAAAATATATATTGAGTTCTACTTTGGAAAATTATGCAACGTGATTGTCGAAACTTAAACATTTACTTTATACTGTACTCGCTCGTGACAGTAATCTGTTTACTAAACAATAATTTGGCCCTCCTAACGGAATTAATTGTTAGAATCTAATACCAAATTTGACCTATTATGAACCGTATCATTTGAAATCTGATTCAATTATAAAGTAGGGCTGGGCATAACCGAATCCTTTGCTATTCAAATTTGATTCGAATAATTCTTACGAACCGGATCGATTCACTAATTCTATGTGAATAGTAACTATTCGACTTTTACTATTATAACTTGTCCCCATTGTCAAAATAAAGAAATTAACAGTTTACAGTGTATTTCAGTTTACACTAAGAGCAACAATTTTTATATTTTTAGCAACGTAATATAATCGATTTTGGTCAAATGTGACCCAAATCGATTGTATTTCGTCGTTAAAAATGACAATTATAGTTTATTTAGCAAGATTTTGTTCCTATAAACTGCTTGATTAGTGCTTGGTATAATTATTGTCTGGGTTCTGCCGTTCTTGTATTTCAACGGCATTCGAGTATTGTGTTTCATAGTGTTAAGACGTGTTTACGTTAAGCTACTTTGTCTGCCTCACTATTGCTTTAATTCGTATTAAAATACAAGTACGTCGAATACGTCATGAACGATTCACGATGGATTAGAATAAATTATGCTTCGAATCGATTCGAACCACCGAATCGAATTGCCCAGTCATATTACCAAGAAATCTGAAAGTGCAGTGGGTATTTTGTTCGGCCAAAGCTCTTTTTTTTAAAAAAAAAAACTATACAAATATCAAGTGTTGGTTTATTGGATTAGAATGGTTAGGACACCAGTGCATTTTCTATCTCTTATTTCTGAGAGGATATATAACCATTACGTTACCGGAAGCACTGTTATGTGGTTCACCCTTCAGATAGGAAAATGACTCAAGGTCAAGGCACGCAATTGGGCCAGGTATTATTTAACTATCGATTTTGCTTGACTCATATATTTTCAGAGCAATAATATTATACAACTCATCGCATAGTGCCTAATTTATTGCCAATAAACACACAAATTACGTCATTACGCATACCATGATCGAGGCTGAATGACGGGATGCCAGGTACATTTTCAATTCGGAAACCCGACGAAAATACCATCAACAGAACAAGATTATTGTAATACCGAACAATTCATAGAAAATGACTTTGGTAATGAGGTACGTATGTTTATTCGTCTCAAGAAAAACAGTATTATATATATGACAGGCTATAAGTACCAGACCTTGCTGGTATAAAACACGAAATGTGCGACGTATATCCCCTTTCAATGGAAAACCGTGCTGATTACAAAATAAAATACCATGAAAAAAAACAAGAAAAACACACATATATATTCACAACAGAAACAAAAAAGAATACAGACAAAATATAGAGTATAGCAAGAAAAAACAGCAAAACATCGCTTTTTCAACTATACACGTGGGAAATCTCGGAGACTTTTACAGCTCTCATATACTGCTAGATTTCTGGTTTAAATTCGGAAATTTATTTTGCTTTTCGTCGCTTCTTAAAAAGTTTTAAATCTTCTTTTAAAGAATTCGCATAAGTTTCGCAAAAATTTATAGCTTCCTTAGGCGTATACCACAAATGATTTCGCTCCACGGTGATGGTATTTATCAGTGGCTCGCATATAACAATGTCAAATTAGTAGAATTGGTCTTTGAGTTGGTGATCTATTTTGTCTATATACATAGAATATATTTTGTTTATAAATGTGATTTTTTATAAATGCTTTAGTTTGACAAAATTAAACATGAAAAGATAAATTCATGTATGTTCATTTTTAACTTGTACTGATTACATGAAGTAAGTTTTAATAATAATGTAGTGTTAGACAAAACTGTGTAAACATACCTTTCAATCCTTCCGGCATAATATATAAAACCAGTTTAGCGTAAGCGAGATTTGAACATCCTCCAGGGTTTTCACAGGCTCTTTCACATTCTTCGGGAAGAGCACATGCAACGTCATCTACAGTACATGTAACAATACTTGTATGGCAGTAGTGTGAGTTCAATACTTAGTAATGTAAAATTTATTAGGACTTATATTTTTCACTGAAATATTTGCGATGCTTTTTTAATAACTATTCCCAATTACCGAGAATATATCCTTTTTTCTGTCTGTCAGCATACCTAAGTTACTGCATTCTTGATTTAGTAGTGGTTAGAGATCCATCTACTGCTATACCAATGTACAAACTTGTGAAGCCAATAAAAAAGACGTGATTGTTAATAGGTAATTATTTTAGAGCGATGTTCAACAAAATGAATAAAATAACATGCCCCAACAATGACGCTTGTTATCCTTTTGAAAGTTTCATTACCTTGGTTGGTAACCTTATGTCACCGGGGAACGAATATGTGTCACCACCAACTACAAAGTCATTGTCCGTGGTTCATTCCTTTCGTTTCATTTCCGACATTTTACATTAGCCAATAAGATGATGAAAATTAATTATATGGTCGAGGAAGTCGGGGAACCTACACGCTTGTCATCGATCAACGACGGTTTCGTGAAATTGAGATTTTTTGGGTGATGGCATATTGCCATTGCTGGAGATGAAAGGTTTCCAACTTTATCTTCATTTCTCGTTTTATTAATGTTAGAATATGTTCTCACCAGTATAGACTATTCTACTGATCATTCCAACCATGACCATCATGTACATGGGAGTGAATTTCAAAAGTCCAGCCATAACACAACCACCTTTTGCATGGGACAAATTTCTGGCAGCCAAAGTTCTTTGAACGATTACCTTGACAACAGAAAGTAAGAGAACAGAGTATTAAAATTAGTCTTTATAACTTCCAGTGTAAAACCAACGAGGGACCGGTATAGTTATCGAGCGCCATCGCAAAGAATGCGCAAGTGCTGCTCGTTAAAGCATTTTTTGTTCAACGATCGTGGCCATATTTTGCCTGGGTTTGAACCGGCGGCATCCATTGGGTATTACTTTTGAGAGCCACCGCACTATTTTATAAAGCAGCATGTAGTGGCAAAGTTAAAACAGAAAACGCCTAGGTTACCTGGTCTGTGCACCAATACCAGGTTGCAATGATGGTTATTCCGAACAGCATTCCAGGCCATGGTAAATCGCTAGTGGTCGCATCACGAAAGACATGGAATGAATCATCTCTCGGTAAACCACAAGATGTATTTTCAGGCCGTTCAGACGGTATTGCCTGCATGTAACAAGGTTCCAAGTTTTCATAACCACCAATCTCTTGAAACGCTGAATGAAAACAATCAGATCAATAATATTTGCTTTGTCGTCACATAGGATGAATATCATTATCATAACTACGTACATATATTCAACTGCGTCGTCACGCTATATTATATTATGCCCAAAAGTAGAATTTTCTTGCGTCTTGAAAAAAACATTTTTAATTATTTGTTTATAAGGAAAAGTATCACAAAAAGGTATATATATATATATAACAAGCTTTGATTTAAAAAGTCAAATAACCTCTGCCTTTTATGAGTAGTGCTGACTACCATGACATACTTCCTATTCTAGTTTTATTATTGCGATTGGTTTGCTGGAAGGCACACTCGGTTGTGAAACCACTGGCGACGAACGAGAGAATCGGCGAGTCTGGATCACCCAAAACGAAATATTGGTAAGTCCCCTCACATCGGAAAATAAGAATACGAAATTGTGAAAAAAGCCAAAATTTCGTGCGCGCTTCAAACGTCGTCGTCAGAATACATTTTTGGCCGAAGTTTGTCGCTTTTTTGGGAAAATTAATAATCCCATATTTGCTTTCTAAACAATCTTAAAATGGGTAACATCATTTTATACATACATAAAACCATCATGATGAAAGCACCGATAAGCATAATAACAGTCTGAGCAGTGTCAGTGTAAATAACAGCAGTTAAACCTCCAGTTACAGTATAAAGTGCAGTGATTGCCAACAGTCCGATTACAGAAGGATATAGATTCCAACCCAATGCTTCTTTAATGAATAGAGCTCCAGCAAACAGATCAGCCTGGTTTGAAAAATGTTCAAATAATGATTCAGGAGTTTAATTAAAACTTTATAAAAGCTAGAGAGCAGAATAACTCACCGAAATTTTTGTAAAAATATACATGAAGAGAGATAAAATTGACAGGAAAGGTTGAATACGAGTTCCACCAAATCGTTTTGCTAAATATTCCGGCATTGTGACCACGCCCCCGGCAATATAGACTGGTGCAAATATCCATCCCAAAAATAGAAGAGTCACCATAGCCTGTAAATAGAATAACATGATATATACGAGTGATTAGGGATGTATTTTGAATTGGAATTGTACCGTTTTTAATAGAATCTTTCACAGCTGGATACGACCATAAAATTTGATCCAAAAGTCAAAATGGGTTAATTTTCTTAATCAGAAAATAAGCTTTGTCAAGTATGAGCCACTAATAGGTTGCACCGTCCAAGAGCGGTCAATCAGTTAGTCAGGTTTTTCGAAATTTCATTTCTGGTAATAAGTAAATGTAGTTGAAAGAGACTTGCAAAACAGTAATCGATTCCCAATTTTTTTATTCAAGGCCGTTGTTCAAAACCAATTCACAAGTATGTAGATAGATACGTGTATAAAAATCGCTGTAATCCGCTATAAAAATTTGATAAAATAACAAATTCCCGCGCGACAAACAATTTTCGGGCAGTTCCAGTCGAAGTTAGCTGCTCTTTTAATAAATATTGGGTTGATGAAAACTATTCCTACATTCCATTCGAAGGATCCTTGAGCGATTCCAGAAGCCGCTCCAGTACCAGCTAGACCAACAAAATGTCCACTTCCTATGTTACTGCTGTACAAAGAAGCTCCGACAGGGAACCACGTCATATCTCTTCCAGCTAAAAAGAATCCAGCAACATTCCCACGATCAGCTGTAAACATTGCCTGCATGAAATAAGATTCGACAAATTTATAGTCCAGAAAGCCGTTGCCAGACCGTTTCGCCGTGGAGCGCGCCTTTCGACAAGACACTGCTCATAGCAAAAACACACAATCGCTACACATTCCCTACAACATTTTAATACCAATCACGGCTTCACGCGATAGACTGGTTAGAAATTAAATGGCTATCTATTGAAACCTTGAATAATGGACCGGAACAATATAAGATCATTATCCAAGAGAATTGATTAGAAGATACGCCCGACTGATATTTTCGCCCAGAAGAAGCAAATGACTTAGTTGGTTATCATAGTCAATGATGCACGGAAAATTAATTCAAGCTCGCAGTTTATTCAGGATGAGCAAAGATTATGCAATGTAAATGTATTTACGGAAAAAACTTCTAAACCATTTCTAATAACAATTGAAAGGTTTTATAACACAAATATAGGCCAGTAAAATAAGAAGAGTATTGTGGAAGATTACCTAGGTTGCGTGTTTTTAAGTTTGTTTTATTTTATCCTTGCGTTTTACGCAATACGATGCAATGCAAGGGAACGATAAAACAAACATAAAAAGGCACGAGCGAAGCAAGCGTGTATTGGGGCCTTTACGCAGGACATGCAATTTTCGCTCATTAAAAAAAGACACGCGCGATATACCACGGTTTTGGCAAGTCGTTACTTTTCTTCTTTGGTGGTATTTCCAGAACTAAAACTATGTCAAAATGTATAACACCTCTTTTTCAGTTGAGGAATTGATTTTAAAGGAATTATGATGTGCACCGGAATCCGTCATTAAAGTAATCAGTGGAAAACCCGCCAAGAAGTTTAATTTTGTCAAGCATAAGTCACAGACGGACCGCGCCTCAGTTGTGCAAACCGTCAGTCACTCATACTTAACAAAATATGATTTGACAAAGTTTTTCTGACTAGGAAGTAAGTCGAAAAATAATCTCACCCATATTCCAACCGCAAGAATGAAGGCAAAGTAAATTGCAATGGTAACTATATCCCATGTTTCCAATCCCGCTTCCTCGAAAGTGGCATTGGAGTTGTTATACGGGCATTGACTTGTCTGCCCAGAAACAGTTTCAATCAGCAGTGGTGCTAAATACAATAAGATTGATGACGCCATTCGGAAAACCTTGGTCTACCGAGAATGCTTTTCAATCTGTTCAATGTTAAAAAGTTTCATTATATTTTTATATGCGTTATTAGTCACACATTGCATGCGTGCATGTATTTACATTCAATGAAGTCCCAATTAAAATTGATTCAAAAATCTGATGAGTCATTCTGGATTGCTATCTTTCATTGTACCCAACCAGTGGCATGATTGATTTCGCGTCATTTTATGTCTTTTTTATATGTAAAACTGCGTATATATTTCAATTGTTTGGATTTAATGTTTGGATAAATCGAAAGAAACCCTTGTCTATGGCTTGTCAATTTTAATGGACATTTGAATCAATCTGAAGACCGAAATATTCGAATCATACGGGAATCGCAGTGAGGGGCATATAAATGGAGCATATTTTTCTTATTTTTCTTGACCAGATTTTTTATGACCATGGTGCTCCTTCCGGACCAAAAATACAAGACTATGTTTACAAGTGCTTTGAAACCTAAAAAATCCTCAAAAAATTACCATACATTATTCAGCTAATTTTGCGACACGAAATATCTTATTTAAATATTCTGGCGATTTCAGCCCAATTTCAGGCTATTGTATCGTGATATACAATCAAATTGGTATTTTTTTTTCAAATAAAAATTTATAATCTGTGGGCGCACAATATATCGTCATAATGTAAACACTAATATATCAAAATTCTGCCCCTCCTCAATTTTTCAAAGTTCCAAATACTCCACTGGTTGTCACCGTCTATCTAATCATAAGTTATAAACAGGCACCAGCCCTTGTCCCGGCCCAGCTGCAAGCCTCCGACAATCCCTAGAATGATTACGTGTGAGAAAAAAGTTTTAATCAGACGACGCAGACAATTAAACAAATCTGTAAACCTATACTAATTTTATGATAAATCGGTATTAATTATATTAATATTGTCCCGAAATTACTTTGCAATTTAGGTTAGCTATAATGCGTATAGCAATTGCGTTAAACATTACCTATGTGTGGTAAATCTCGGTATCCCAATATTTACACAAGATCCATAAATTTTTTCGTATCATCTTGATATGTATAAGTATATCATTAATTATTACACAACTCAGGGTTGCAAATAAAAAATAAAAATACTTTTATTAAACATGGACCACAGATGAATCGCGCGATTTATCAGTGTCCCATGCAGTATGTGTAGCAAAATATGTCCATGTCAGACGACATTTTCGTTCAGGGTGGGGGGTATTTGATTAAAGCTTCGTGTTGTAACACAATATCGAACGTTGAATGGTTCAATGCAAGGGACACGTTGGGTGATTGTGAACTTTGTGTTTATAGCGACTATTATCCGGTTTTGGACACAAAATGAACTCACCAAATTTAAAATATTCTGCAACAAGAGATTGATATCGGATCTTCAAAAAATATTGTCGAAGAGGCTGCCATGTATCTACCATTTCTTTATTCAACTATAGGAGCACAAACATGCATATTTTAGTGCTATATCGAAAACTTTTTCGGAAATACAAACGGTACTGGTAGGCTACACCGCTGTATTCTTATAATCTTATTCTAACATTCAAAATTACGGGATCACATTACCCGTGTCTGCTGCATCCGTTAGTGGAAGGGTTAGCTCAAAGCAGTATAACTCTCGCTCACGCTAACCTCTGAATGCGATATATAGAAAGGTTAGACGTTCTCCTAAATTTGCAAAGAAATAAATTTATCAATAAATTGAAAAAAGCCATTAAATCGTGATCTGCAGATGTGCATATCTTGCTCGTGAATATGGTTATAAACCTTTTTCCGAATGGTGAATAAATTTCCGTTCTCATCAAGATCACGAAGTGAAGCAGTGACAGTGCAATGCGGTTAGCAAGCAAACCGGCCACACACGAGAGCGTAGTTGAAATACGTGGTTTAACTGTTCGCTTGTGCGTAGTGTAAAGGCTGCAATACACGTTTGCGTAGATTGCGTTTTTCTAGGACAGTTTGCTATGCAAGATAACGGAGAGTGCTTTGTAGGCATATGAATACGATTAACGCAATGCAATGCACTCGTGTATTGCCGTTTTTATTTTGTTACCCGAAACGCAACGCAATGCGTCGGGCGTCGGTAAGACAATTTCACGTGTATTGCGGCCTATGTGTATTTTAGTTGGTTTTTCAACGCGTTTTGGTTATTTTGGTCGCAATACCAGTTTTGTATTGTTATTGTTTGCGAATGAAACTATAGCTCAGATACCCATCTGATCGAATAATTCGCAATCAGGATAAAAATTAAATTCTATATTGGATGCTGAGATACAGAAATGGTTGGAATGAAATCTCATTCTACGTTGATATTTGTGTAGCAGGCGTCGCACATGTGTTTTAGGCCAAATAGGTCTTGTACGTACGGTCTGTCCCATAATGAGTCCAAAATAAAACCTAGGCGGAATGGTACTAATAGATTGGTTTATAGTACATTTGATTTCTAGAACGCGCAAGAAAATGATAAATCATGTTTTTACGACGTATTTTAGTCGGAATATTCATGACTCTTGAGCCTCCTTTTGGGTTTCTAAAGCTAAGTGGCTAAATGTTCCTCTGTAAGTCGGGGACAGGATATCGATTGTCCGCGCCATTCGGGTCGGCTTGGCGTGATTATAGAATTACACACAGTGGGGCTATTGCCTAAACAGCATATACTGCACTCAATGCAATTGCACAAACAGAGTATTGTCCCAGTATTGGAATTGCACTCCGTGGTTCGACGCCTAGTGCAACTTTTGCCAAATTCTGTTTCAATTACGCAAAATGATCTTTAAATAACGAGGTTGAATGAGATTTCAATAGAAAACTGGTATTGCAACTAAAGCCATCAAAGCATCATGGAAAACCCAATTAAATGCACGCTTCAAACACAAGCACAAGCAAACAGTCAAACCACTTTTTAAGGCTTTCGCTAAAGCGAGTATGCTTTTTGCAACAAAAATCGCATATTGATATAGTAATGTTCAATTCATACCCAGGTTCGGGGATGGCTGATTTGTAGTCACATGTATTGTTTTAGTATCTAATTAAATATGTCATGTACAAATTAAAAATAATAAACACAAATTCATCAAGTCGCAATACAATACAAGTCGCAAGTTTGAGGAAATTATTGAACTGGGGTTGTGACTAGCCTTCCGGTATGCCATATCCTCGGCTTTCTTCTACCATGAGATAAAATCTCATCTTAACCAGAGGAAGGCATTTTTTTAAACTGATGTGGACTGGATTTCAAGTATAAATGATAAAATGACTACACTGATTATGACCATTTCTGCGAATTTTACTTTTGAGCCACAGATTACAAAAGCAGTTAAGTTTTTCAAAATTTGGAACAATGAGACTATTTCCTTGTATTTGATCCCCTTCCTGCTACTCCAGAATTCTTAAACAGGTAAGTTTTCACGAATTTTTGATAAGGGTAAGAAATTGACCAACCACTTTTTTCATGGTACAATGTGATTTATTGCTCTTTATAGAATTTTATATTTGTACGAATTGATCAGGGTACGAATTAACCGCCATCCATACCAGCGAGCTCAAATGACAGTCCAAACTCTCTCATGTTTCTACTATATCTCCTGAAAGAATATCATATTTCAAATATTTTGACTTGAACTTATTCAGCATCGGCCTTGATATTGTTACATCAAAAATAAAATGAAAGTCGCCATCTGCTTGCATATTATTTACTGTGGCGTATTGATTGAACCAATCCATATGGTCACCATCTGCAGGGACTCGAATTCTACATTGCGAACTTCCAGTTATTGTGACCAGTCTATCCTGAATAATTTTGTTTAATTCAACCAAACCATGGCCTTTTGTAGCAGAGATCATGCACGTGGATGCAGGTTGGAGATGAAGATGATGTCTTCTCAACTTTTTCCCTCGTCTTGAATAAGAAACGTCTTCTTTATTTTGCGATATTGAGATTTCTTTGCTACATTTGCTATAAAAATATTGACAAATATCAACAACAATTTTTTAAGACGGGGAGAGGTAAATTACAACTACTGACTAAATTTCTGATTTTCTGCAAAATCTTCAGTTGTCAGAAAAGTTTTTCTAAATTTTATTATTTTTCAGATTGTATTCTCAATTGTTTTTTTAGAATGTATTTAATGTAGTGAAATATTCAATATTGTAACAATTTGTATTTGCCTTCAAGAGATGGCAAAACTCACTAATATTGCTTTGTTTCCTTCAAGTTGCCTGCGTTTTACAGCATTTAGGAAATATGCTAGGACCCAAAGATCGTTGGGGGAAATATATAATATAAGCCTGTACCATCAATTAAATATACAAAAATTGCAAACTCACACTACCTACCTACCTTTTAGTGTTCTTTCGATTTCCTAACAAATCAATTTTATTTTGAACTTCGATCATATTTTCTAATAAATTTTCAGGTAGATTGAGATCCGATAATACTTTATAAACATTCATTTTCTGATTTTCATAATCAGGATGACTTACATCACTCACATGGATTATGATATCCTGAATAATTGAAAGGAATAGCCATGTGATTATTGATCAAAGTGGGTAAATAAATCAAAGCCATCACTATAAAGTGAAAATGTTAATGTAAAGTTTTTTTTTGAAATAATGATTTTGTGGTATGTAAAATCAATTTAGTATACCCGCAAAAATCAATAAATATTCCTAAAGATGTTAAGGTGCATACACTATCATACCTTAGACAATACTGTGCTCACTTTTTCACAGTTTGGTTGTGTGTAATTGTGATGTAATGTGTAATGTAATAATTGTGTGTAATAAGCTTTAGCTTGCCTCACATTTTTTTTCATTATTATTAATAATTAATTAAACATAAGCAATAATCAAATATTGGATTTTTTAAATCATACCATGCCAATAGTTGTCCACATATACCAGGTAAATTCGACATGTGGTTGTTTCAATTAAATGAACAGCGTTCGATGGTTGCACATCAGTATTTCATGCAAAGCTCAAATAGTTCCAAAAAATATAGAGAGTATACGGACAACAGCATTGTTCATCTTGATCAGAAGTTTATGCAAATTGTCGAGTTATGCTTTACTTCTCCAATGGTGTCATGATCAATAAAAAATTAGGCATACACATCTTCAAACTTTTAATCTGGTACAATTATTCAAATTTTATATAGCTTCACTACTATAATTTACCGCTTGTAACATATCTTCCATAGTGGCAGTAAAAGCATCAATGAGTGAATGAGGTAGATCAGATAAAAATCCCACAGTGTCGATTAATAAATATCTAAACATTTAAGACCGATGAAGATTAAATACAAATACCTGGGGGATGATCTAAATGTTGCATTTAAGCGTAGAAAATTTTTTATCGACAGAAGCCAAGCATCCAATGATATCCCAATTTCTTTCAAATTTTACTATGTAAATATACAAAAAATTATTATAGCTAAATGGATGGAGTTTGATACAAACAAAAATTATGTACAAGTCCCTAGTTCCAAATTCATTTCACCAAGCATGAGCCACAGATTGTCCTATGGCATCAAGCATACAATGATATCCAAATTTGTGTCAAATTTTACCATGTAAAAATACAAAAATTCTTATAGCTAAATAGATAATACAAACAAATATTTATTATGTTCGGACAAGTTCCCAGTTTCACATTCATTTCATCAAACATGAGCCACAGATGGACCGTGCCTCAACAGCACGATCCATCAGTAACCCATGCCTAAGGAAACATGCTTGATCAACATTTTTAAAACTGTGCAATTTGTTTATCAAGTACGAGTCACTAATGGGTCATAATGGTTGAACATCAACTTGTTTCAGATTACCTCATATTGCCGTAAGATAATGCTGAATGTGTCGTAACATCTAACGTCGCAAATAAATGATTCTTTGGTTGAAGTTTCATAGATTTGCTGAGTGATTTAATCAACGTTGTTTTACCTAGAACAAAACAATACAATTTGAAATTTCCTTATTTATATAAGATATCAATCTTTTAGTCATCAGTAAGTTTGATTATTTATATTCAGAAAAGGTTTAATTACTTTGACTGTATGACAGTAAGAAGATACGCAAAATTAAATTCAGTTCCATTTTAGCTCATAAAGGTATGAATTCCCATTTAAGAAAAAGAAAATTTTTCTTCCAATGCTTAGCAAAATCATAATTTCACATTTTTCATATTTTCTCCTCCCAATTCTCAGCAAAATCATAATTTCACATTTTTCATGTACATGTGCTTAGCATATAATTGCAGCTAATGTAATTTTTTCCAAAAATGTACCAGCATTTGTATATCCAACAACTGCAATCACAGGTAGATTATTTTTTCTTTTAGCTTCTCTCTGTTGCGTCTGCTTTTTCCTTAATTCTGCTAATTGAGATTTAATTTTTTGTTCTCGAAATCTAAATCTTCTCTTCATCAATTCCATCGGCGTTTCACCGGGACCACCTATTGCATTATGCCTGATAGAAACCAAAGTATTTTGGGGTCATAGGAAGATACCAGTCGATATTTTCTCAAGAATGAAAAATAAAATAAATATGAAAAAGGTGAAAACCAAATTCCATCAGAAAATTTCTTGCTTAAGCATAAGCCAAATGCAGCACAATTGAGGGAACAGAAAATTGTATACAAAGCACCAAAATATTTGGATAAATGCATTTTGGCAGTATATACTGCTTGCCATTTGTAGCTATGAAAGCAGAGATAACTGAAAGAGAAATAATAAGATGAAGGAACAATTATTTTACCGCTAATTCCATGCATATTTGGTCTATTATATATACAATTAGGTAAGCAGGATCTTTAGCTTGATTAGAACCCTACTTTTTAAAAATTAAATAATTACCCTCTTCCTTGTCTGTTATATTCAGGTAATTCCGATTTCAAATTTGTTCTTAAATATGGAATTTCCGCTAATGCTACTTGTAATTTTGCTTGTTTTGTTTGAGCCCTCAGTCGAAAAATCTCCAACACAAGAGTGTATCTATTTACAAAAAGAAATTACAAAGAAAAAGGCAATAAAATTAAAGAAATGCACAAGGAAAATGTTGGAATTAGATTCTACATTGCTCAACATTTCGAGCTCATAACACCAATAAAAGAGCTTTTTAGCATTGTATCATTGACTAGAGTAGCTGGTTCCAGAATTCAGTTGCCCTGTTAGATCAATTAATTTTCGCATCTAAGCTTCTCTGAATGTCCTGAGTTCAAATCCCATGCGAGATGATTAGAAATGGTTGATGTGATATTAGGGCACAAGTTCAAGTCTCTTGAAAAATTACTGTTTTATACAACAAAAGTGATTTTACCTATCAAAAACATTTTCAATTCTTGTGCTGTTAGCAATATAGTTTCTCTGGAGGGCATTCATTCCATTTAAACTCAAAAATATGGCCGTTACTTCTTGGTGTTCAGCAATGGCTTCCCGTAATCTATCAATTCTTTTACCTTTGAAAATTCTTTCTTCATCTGGTGTTCTAAGATATATTGATGTCAATATACATTATTTTATTAAGTAAAATAAAAAACAAAATAATACAAATAAAGCAGAAATAAATAGGGATCATGGGATTTCGGGTTAGGAATACATTTTTATCCCTTGAAAAAGCTACACAAGAGGCCGTGGAGCGCCATTTGATTAAGCAGTGATTTTACATTCCTCTCGCGCAGAATAAAATGTAATCAGATCCTATTACTGCTTAACCAAACGATGAACCACAACCTCTCGAGCAGAAACCAATTCCAAATCTGGGGTGGAGGTTTTGACTCATTTTTCCTGTGCACCTGGCTGGTGGCGTAAGAAGCTTACATAGCAGACATCTAACATATAATCATCTCTCACACAAGTTGAAGCTACGTCACGATGATCAGAGATGTGTCACTCAAAGCGTTATTAAAATAAACTTCATTTCACAGTATGCATACAATTAACAATATTTATAATTTAAATGGAACAGATAAAATATTCCAATACACCTAAAGAGGTCTTATTTTTACATACTGGTTACAAATGTTTCATATTTGTAATACTAACTTGCGATACTAGAATTGGATGAGACTGATGGATTTTGAAAAACTGGCATTGATCCTATGATCCACCGTACCACAGATAATCAGCTAAAATTTGGTTTGTTTTGTATTTAGTACTGTGCATATAAATGTATATGTACAACATTGATTGGCCCCAAACTTTCTTCCGGTTTGCAAAGCTTGCCACATTGTCGTAATGTAGTTCATCTTGTTCATCTTCTTTGTTCACAGATATTATAATGGGCTTTGTTTAGAGGAGTTTTATGTTTTATTCTTCCAAACTAGATAATCAACAGATCTACTCGATTGGCTTCCAATTCACATCTAGTGGGCGCGATGGCCTAGTGGTTAAACATGTTGGCATTGCAGGTTGAAGACTTCGGGTTCGAGTCTGGCTCGCTTATCCATGCCCACCATTCAACTCAGGGTGTAATAACTTGGATAGGCTGAGCCAAACAGGAAAAGATCATATCTTTCCAGAAATTGTAACCCTGTCCGTCTATAAGTGGCCGCTGTTACAAGGGCTTGGACAGGGTGATCCGCTCTAAGACGGGGCTATTAAAAAAATTTCACTGTAAGGTGAAATGTCTGTAATGTCACAAACAGTTTTATGCAACGGTTTTATGCACGTTGAACTCCAAATTTGAATCTTTGAACTTGGAGTGATGTGTTCAGTTTTCATGTACAAATACCTTGTTTTTATGATCATTGATCCACAGACTTTCCATCCAGGCAAGCACTCCACTAAAGCTATTGATTCAGAAAGTTGTAGCTCAGCTGTTGTGTTAATCATAGAATGGGGTCGTACATCGCCTAGATATTTCACATAAATGAAAATATGCATGAAGTTTACAATACAAGCTTGCACCGGTCGCCTGTTTTCATGTTATTTCATTTTATGCTTGCATTATAGAGTGAAACAAGGCAAGAGTGTATAGAAGAAGCCTTCCCATGCCAGATTGGTCATAATCTATAAACAAAGGGTCTCGGATATCTTATTCAGGAAATGAGCCTGGTAATGGCACATCGAGATGAAAGAATATAACAAAAATGTGTTATACTTTAGAAGCCGATATTTGACAGTTAATGCTAAAGAGATTTTTTTGGGTTGTTTTTTTAGTTTCATCATAACTCAGGCCAAATGCCATTTACTAAACTCAATCATACTGGTTCAGTTTTATAACGGTAATTTTCCGTTAAAAGCGAACTTGCTGGTATTACATCTTATAGTACCGTATATTTAATATTACATTTGATATTTCTTCTATGGCATGGCTGCAAGTGGCTGGAACTCAGTTTCTTTTGGATGTTGCTTCAGGCCTTGCATAGCTTTGATTGAATTTTAATAAAAGTACAATTTCGTGACACAATATATTTTAATGAAGAAATTTATCGAAAAATACAATTTGTGACACAAAACCCCATTATTGTAAAAAAGTTTAAATGAATAACGTCTGTGGAGCAAAAACTGTCCTTGGGAAAAAGTAGGTACTGGTAGTGACAATCAACCAACATACCTTGCCTATATCAAGTAAAAAATAGAGAAAAGAAACTAAAAAATGATTACCTATTATATCTGGTTGTACAACAAAAACATTGTGATCACCCAATCTAAGTGCATCACTCCCAATAATTTCATCAAATGTGGTGTTGGAGCTGTTTTCATCATAAGAATAAAAATTTGTGGAATATTTTAAGTTCCTATTTGCTGAAGAAGTCTTTAATATGCACTGAAAGTTTTTTTTCTTCTTCAACAAATTATTTACAGATCGCAGAAACCTGCTATACATTGAACAATACATCTAAAGAATGACGAGAAAATATTGTTTGAGAATGCATTTGAATAACAATCCAAACTAGCAAAATGCTAGCTACTCTGCTACTCAGACGCCCGTAGCAAATGGGTTCCATCAGAAGAAAATTTAGCAAATGTGACTAGAATATTTAAATGTCTGTTTTTGAGTGTCCAGTGTCTGATTTGGGTGGTGGTCAATTTGTACCAGTATAGAATTCTATTCACAGGAACTTATCTGATGCATTTTTACGTAGCAACAGGAAATGTATAGTGCAGTGACAGAAAGATATTGAATAAAAATTCGTGGAAATGGTAACATCGCTCAAAATTTCAGAAAACTTATCTGCTTTTGCAATCTCTTGCTCAAAGTAAAATTATTGAAAGGGTTCATAAACGTGACGATAATTCCATCATTAATAGTCACTTGAAATCCGGTTCTCGCCCGATTTGAACAAAAATGTCTGTTTCCCAAGATGAGGATAGAATGTTATTTCATCTTGTGTGCGTGACGGTCATTCCATCATTAATAGTCACTTAAAATCCGGTTCTCGCCCGATTTGAACAAAAATGTCTGTTTCTCAAAATGAGGATAGAATGTTATTTCATCTTGTGTGAAAAGAAAGTATATTCATACTGCATAAAGCATGCCTCAACCCTCATCCCCCCTTCCATATTTCCTCTGTCCTCACAACTTGTTTTGGAAACTTGATTAGCAGTTAGTTATACAGTGATATTTTTCAATTTATGCAAAAAATATTAATTTAGATATGAAAACAATATGAATATATCCAAATACAAATCAGCAGTCCCCGACTTTTCACAGTGAGCCAATTGCAAATTTCATCAGGGTACGAATTGACCTGTTCTGGGTTGTTGACTCTGGACTGATAACTGTCTAATACTGAATAGCGGATACTGGATAGTAACCAAACTCAAAATTGCACTGTGTCAGGTGCAGGGTGTATAAAAGGTTCAAAGTCATCAATACTGCTATGAAATATATCATTTTTTGCATCTGTCCACCTTGTACTGCAGCAGTTGATGGCTTGAGTACAATTATAATAAGAAGCTGCCGGATGATATCACTTAAAATATTCCACGCTGCTCAAATACTGAATCGTGATCTGTCAAAGAATACTGAACAGAAAAAAGGGGACTTTCCCTCCCTGCTAGATGTCACTATTGTTCCGGGAATTCCCCTACGGCTTCTATCGCTCTAAACTTGCAGCTTCACTGCAGACTGTGTAACAGCCTGACAGCATCGCCGGTGCATTTCGTTCGTATCGTTTGTTAACTGTCAGATAGAAGTTGTGTTGTTGCAGGTTGTGTCAATGGCGTCCGACATGGAAGAAAGAAGAAAAAGGGCTGCGGTTCAATTTTTAAGGAGTATGTTTGTAACTCTAATCTATTTTTTTTATTGTCAAGGTCAATTTAGGGTAGGATTTCGTTTTTATCTTACAGGAAAATTAAGTCGACACTGTTTAACTGCATAGCGAACCAATCAACTCTTCCAGCAGTTTTAACCCCTTTCGTCTATGAGTGACTGCTGGCAGAGGGCCTTGAAATATAAAATGAACTTAAATCAGATTTGACCATATGAAATCCATTACTTTGTTGCTCTGCTACAGAAAGCACTGCCTATGAAATCATCAATGTTTTCCTCTGGACATTTTCAATGAACGAGTTTCCATAAGTCCTTTTTAATGAGTTTCTGTGACGGGTGGTTTCTTCATTGAGAATCGTTTGGACCCACCTCATTTTTTGAGAGATGCAAAATATTTTGACACCAATCATGTTAGAACCTCCTAAAGACAATGTTTTTCTTTTTATTCTTTCCCAATTTTGATTTTTCAAAACTTGACTTTTAAAAAATCATTCACACATTTGTATTATAGCACCAAAAAGTGTCAAATTATCATCATGGTCACTTTTATTAATGTTTTGCCCGAATTATAGCTTTTGCAAAGCTATTGCAAAGGCTATTGCCTGTGGGTTTACATTTGTATAGAGTTCAAAATCAGAGGGCATAATCATATGACGCTATGTGTTAAAAAGAATAAGGTGTGCTTGTATTTGGATACGGTACCCTCTATGTTTTTGAAATCTAATCACTGTTGAATATTTTTTCTCATATATGAACTGATTTTTTTACAGGCAATAACTGTATTCACATTAAATAAAAATTTCTGTTACAAATAGTCACACGAATTTAGCAAAATTGTAATGGTATGTAGCATCAATATTATATTATAATAAATAAAATTATATTTTGTTAGACATTCCAATGAATTTGAGATCATTCCGTAGAATGCAGAAAGAAAGGATTCAAGAAAAAACTGACAACACCACTGATAACAAGCAAATTTCCTGGACTGAACATGCAAGGTACCGATACCCCAATTATATATTTCAAATTTATGTTATTAATAAATACTATAAAAGACCTGATGCCCATACAAGATCTATTCAATATAATAATTTTTTTTCCTTGGATTTTTAACAACACTAGAGATGCAGTGTTCCAACTGCCAACAAAATTCAATGTTGTTGATTTTCTTGGTACCTTATATTTGTTATTCACTATCTAAGTCTTTATAGTAAATAAAAAAAGAGTATGAGTATGATGTATAAATTTGATCCACATAACTGATACTACAGCAATCGTGCAATCTAGATTCTGTGTCAATTTTTATTGTCTATAATTTATATACTGTATTTTATTTTCTATTGTGTCTGCACTAGGCGATGATAAAACCATTAGCCAGTACCACTTCTCTGCCTTGGGCAATGATAAAACCATGTACCACTTCTTTGTTTCCCTCTGATCAACTCTTATGGCATGCAGGATATACATTAGAATGATTCTAAAGCCCATTCCTACAGCGCACA
The DNA here is from genome assembly GCA_963675895.2 of Styela plicata. Taxonomy (NCBI): domain Eukaryota; kingdom Metazoa; phylum Chordata; class Ascidiacea; order Stolidobranchia; family Styelidae; genus Styela; species Styela plicata. The sequence goes on along the minus strand of OZ023143.1, from coordinate 10,806,831 downwards.
ATAACATAAATTTCAAATACTTGTGTATTTTTTAACAGATCGGAAAAAAATGATTCTGAGGAAGGTAAGAGTGGTTCAACTTGTAATGAGGATGTTAAGAGTATTGAATTTAATAAATATTGAAAATTCCTATATTTCATAAAATTATTTTCCACAATTTTTGGTGATAAAACAATGGATGCAATATATTTATTCAAATTTGATTTTTCAATACAAAATTTTGCATATATAATGGATTTAGAGCGAAATGAGCAAATTTGATAATACATATAGACATTTTTAATTTTGTTTATACAACTCAGGGAAAGGTTTTGAGACGACAAAGAGCATGGCGGTATGGCCGCAAAAATCAAAGCAAAAATCAGCATTTAGGATGAAGCACCTGAAATCTAAAGTTTTGCTTCACAAAAGGTGGGTTATGTTGGAAATTTCTTGTTCTGTGTACGCTATCACTGCAAGTGTATAATTTCAGGTACACATAGATAGACATGTCTATTCATGTGTGTCAGAAATTGTATTCGTAATCTTCTTAGATGATACAACCTACCAGAACTTTGATAACATGGAAAAATGCTGAAGTGATTTCAAATTTATTGTTACTTTCCATTTTGTTTTTCAGAATCTTTGTCGTTGATAGTCCAGGTAATGTGCCAATATCTGTGTATAGTATCTTGCCATACAAGAAAGAAGGAAAAATTTTCAGCAGGTACGTACGATTTTATTAATATTGATCAATAATATGTAAACTCAGGCCTCCCTATGTTAATTCAGAAGTCAAGCCCTTAATCATAATCAAATTTATTGTTCATCTGGCCTCGCTAACCTAACTGAATATGGTGAAATCATAAAATGTGGTGTATGATTAAACATTCAAATTTACTAGAACTAAAACACAATCTATTATTGTAAAAAGAATAATTCTTAGAATTAGTCACTTTTTCACAGAATATGTTAAAAAATTTTGTGTAGAGAAGCTAAAATACCTATATACTGTAAATGTTCAAACATACGACAATTTGTGCAAAATTATGTTCACCCGCTACAGCAATACTGCAAACATGGGAGGGAGACGACGATCAAAAAGAACATCAGGAAGTCGTCCAATGTCTGTCATGAGTGGTGATTTATTATATGAAGCAACATTAACTATTGATGGAGTGCAATTACCTGGCAAAGAAGAAGAGGTTGTATAGGTTTACACAATTTTCCTATAATTACATCATGTTATTTTGTTTGCCTATGTCACGTTTCTCAAACATTGCGATTGACACCCAGTGCATCGTTCTTATTTACCAAGGGTATCGTTTAATGAACTTGCACGTAGTTTCATTTGAACTTTTGTAAGTACCGGTATTGTGATAAAAATTTTTAGACGATATGATTTATTAGTGACCCACACTAATAAAACCATATTTTAGTCACATGTTTTGGATTAGCTACAAGGGTTGTGTGCTTGCTTTGTAATCCCTCAGCAAACTCCAAGCCATTGCTTTTGTGTGACCTAAAAGTTTGGATTATTCATTCTCTATTTCATTTTTAGGTGTCTTATAAATCATTGCTGGAAGAATCATCAAGTATCACTTCTTATTTGTCAGGTATGTAATGCCTCCAGAAAAGTTGTATTTCCAATTAAAAAGTCAAGAGGTTGGTTGCTTATTTGTGAAAATGTCTAAAATTAATAATATTTGCTGTAGATTATTAAGGCTATGTGAATGATAAACTGTAATGAAAATGGTTACAATATTTCTATGAGTGACAATTAAAGTTGCTGTGTTGCAATACATTTTGATATTTCTGTATTAATTCCTCTAAAACTAACTTTAAGCAAGCATAATAAAAAAAAGAGGCTTGAACGTCAACACAATTATTTAAATATTTTACCCTCTACTTAATTTAGTGTACTTTCATCCTTATTTAGCATCATCTGAACTAGAAAACCCTGAATGGAAATCGGGAAGTCACAGAACTGTTCTGACCTTTCCTAGCTATATGGTATGTATAATATCATTGTATTTTTTTTTTATTCAATCTTCATTTAATTAAAGTCTTTTATACCAAATCAGTTTGAAGATATGTTAAGTCAAACTGTAGAAAATCAAATCGTTAGAGGTAGGCTACACAAGTATTTGTAAAAAAATATTTGATTGCATTTTCCCCTAAATATGCCTATGTTATAGCGATAATAAAACTTTTCTTCATAATATGTTGTTTTTAATAATTTCTTGAAGAAACCTAGGATAGGATGGGATTTTTATCCTATAGAAGAAGAAACACAAGAACATGGCTTAATCATATGGCGAGCTATTTTGGAACATATATCAAATCTTTTTTGTACATGGACTTGATTGGTCGAGGAACTCATAAGCTGTGAACCACTGTCCAATGCATATAATCATCATCTGCCATGGGATGCGAACATACATCAGGATGATCAGAGATGCACAGCCAAAAGCGCATTCCCACCCCTTCACACTTAATGGTTGAGCTAATCGGGCACCCTGTAAAATTTTTTTGATGCATCTAAAAACAGCAATACCATTGAACAGCACCATTATTGAACAAAACAGGAGTGTTGATGATTTTAAAACCTTTTTGTAGTTCATTACTGCCCGACACTCAAAAGTACATTTATTTTACAGGCAGATATTTTGTCTGTGGTGAAAGAATACTGCTTCATTAGGTTGTACCGGTAATACTAGTGTTGATAAAGTAATGCTCAATATTCTTGTTTTTATATAAAGGTGAGCATAATTGATTACACAAAGCCTACAGAGTTGAAGAAAGATCTGAATGACAGGTTTAGAGAAAAGTTTCCTAAGGTAGTCAGAATTGTTTTACTTTGCAAATTTGTTGAGTTGTCAATATAATGAAAAATTGTTTAGCATGAAAAAACAGATGGAACGTGCCTCATCGGCACGGTCCATCAGTGTTTTATGCTCAAAAATATGTTTACACTTGTTTTTCACACTTGGCAATAACCATTATTGAACAACTCTGCATAAGCTAACTGAAAATGTTGTCATGGGTTCTTTTCTGTTTTAAAAAACAAGGAAAATGTCTGAAGGGTAAAAGTTATTTAAATAAGAAGGGATATCATCTTTATCCTGCAGCAAATGAATGTTTGGAATGTGGTTTTACCATAGGGTCAACCCCTTCAACACAGGATTCGAGTTTTCACCTAACCAGTAAAATAGTATTCGATTTTGAATGCATGAACAAGATGGTTGATGGAGGAAGCCATAAACAGAGTTTGCACATACCACCCTATCTATACCACTGAGGTACAGCAATCCACTCACACATACACAATTCATAAGGGATTTGAACTGTCTAGAATGAGATTGTGTGATTTACCGGTATTGTACGTCATTCGGCTATCCAGTCCAGTGCGTGTGTATTCTGTGAGGAACAGATAATATTATTGAGCACCATCCTAAGTTTTTAGGTGACAGTGCCTCGCCTGAGGGCACCTCACATGTGTTGCTCTTCAAAGCCTTTGTCCATTCGTCTAGTTTTGTCAGTGATCGTGGTGGTTAATGGTCATTCATTAGGTGTTAGGCAGTGATCATTACTTGATTGGCAACTATTGCTGATTTCATTAAACTGCCGCCCTAAATATATTTATATTCAGTGGTTGAATTTAGAAAATTAATAAGTGTGTCTATAAGTGTATTTTTTTATTATGAAATGTTTATGCTTTCCTCATACAACAGGTTAATATAACACTGTCAAAATGTCGTTCATTGAAGCAAGTAATGCAAAGAATATCGATTTCACAAAATATAGATAGATCTGCAAGTGAACGAGCTCTTGCTTATTTTGATTATTTGGTTATGAGTGGTAAAGTTATCAAAGACAACAGAAGACATTGTGCGGGAGCATGTTTATTATTATCTGCAAAAGTGAATAGTGACCTGCGATCTACAGAGATTTCCCGATTAATATCGGTAAGGATACAATATCATTTTTATCTTACAAGTAAGGAACGCTTAGAATATGATCATATGCTGAATCACAAAGAAACTATACAATTATTATATATACAACTATTCAGATTCAGGGAGTGGAGGTGTTCACCTAATTTTCTTCTTATTTTTTCATTGCATAGCATGTTTGGTTCAATTTTAACCAAGGGTTATGTAAACCATTGTGCTCTGACGAATCTTGCAGTAATTGTTTTGCATACACTCATCCGCAACAGGATCCGAATCTATGTCTCTGGTGTAGGATAATTAGAATTGAGTAAGTCACAAGTGTAATCGTAACGCTTATGCATTTTGTATATTACAGGGTATTGAACATGGATTAAAGATCGGTAGACATGATCTTGTACTGTTCGAGTTTCCTGTGTTTGCTGCCCTACAGTTTTCGCTTATACATTTTACTTGACAATAAGAAATATGATGTAAGTGATAATGATAGAAAGGGCTCATATATTCAATTAAGAGCATAAATGAGTGATGAATAACTTTCGCAAGCGTGAACTGGCAACCCCTGCAACTATGTTGCTACAATAGTGCTGAATGGAATTTTCATCTCCATAGAATAATTTGGATGAGAGATGAGCGTAAAACTAAATTACAATCCATCAAGGAAAGTTCATCAACTTTCGCTGGAATGAAATGTGTTTAAACTATTTAAAAGATGGATTTTTGTAATACATCAAACTCTATCACGTTAGTGTGGATTGTTACTTTTTACAGCATCAGCATCATTTTCAAAGTCTCAGTTTTGTGTCAGTAAACAAGAGGTGTTATGCAAACTCAATTGCCTAAATTCAAGGCCAGTGCAGGCTGTATTGCAACTTTTTATTTGATAACACTCTGAAATATATATGGCCCAAAGCTCAAATTTAAAAAAGGGGTTTTGCTTTTTAATAATAAATCCAATTGAGGTTAATGACTTTACTTCGTTCTCACATACAAGTCTAAATTAAAGTTCAACCTGCTTGCCTATGATTGTGGCAAATTGCTGGATCACCCATTGGATACACACTTTATTGTACAGTTTGTGAATGCCCTTTGTTACCTCAGAAACATTACACACAGCAGACAAATATTGTATTTTTTATTTATTTCGAGGAAACAGATTTGCCGTTCAATTCAATGTAGTTGTTGGTACATGCATTAGATAATTCCCTATCTTTTGTCAAGAGTTAGCTAGAAAGAATTTGCGCTCAGGTGGTTCACTTCTTCTACAGTTCCCTTGTCAGAAAATTTTCATCGTAACATGTTTTGTTAAGTCACTGATGTGAGTCACTGATGGATCACGCCGCTAAAAATTGATTTGAAGAATCTTGGACCAAAATCTTGTATCGCGCTGGGATCATCAACTTTCAATCATTGCCAACATGCCTTTCACTGACACAATATTTTGCTGCGGCTTGATGTAAGCTCATGTCTCATCTGGCATCTTTAGGCCTAATATTTGTAGCATTAAAAGAAAATACTCTGGTGGTGGTGCCATTATCTGTGTTGGATTGCGTAAATTCAGTTCTTTGATTGGAGGAATTATAAGTTTCCATCTATGCAAATATAGCGGCATGTTTTTGAGTTCTTCATCCGATAATAAAAGTTTTCTCTGTATTTTAGGGTTGAATTTTTGCGGACCAGATTCCAATTTATCAAAAGATTGGAACATTTTTACTCCATTTATATTGACAATCTTGTTTGAAAATTTCTTGTCTCCTAGAACCTGACACAATTTGCATGTGAGGTGAAGCAAGCTTTGTAATCCCATACCCTCTCGAGGTTGTATTTGAACAAGAGACATATCTTGATTTGTGTCCAATACCTCATAGTGCGATCTCATTGGTTTTACAACTTTATTCTTCTTTTTAGTTTTGGATGGGTCAAAAACTGGGACGATTATCATTTCTTCATCTACTATTCGTTTTTCGATTGGTACCTTTATTGTGTCTGTCTTGGGCTCTGGAACTCCTACAGTAATAGCCAAGTCTGTTCTTATATACTTTTGGGACTTTTTTGCGAACATGAATGACTTTTTCAGTTCATAGTTAGCTTTTGCTGACTTCGCGAACAGTAAAACTCCGGAGTTGTTGTAATGCGGAGTGTTACATATTTGCAACTCAGGACAATTGTATTTCTGAGCAAGCAAATGAATTATTTCTTCCACTGAATCAGGATGATGCTGCAATTCAGAGTCTTCTTTATTCCTACGATAAGCATGAATCCCCGCTGGTTTATTGTATGATATAAAATGTTCATTATCTAATAACTTGTTGCCTGTCAAAAACTGTTCAACATCGTCTTCTGATGAAAAGTCACATTTTCTATAAAGTTCATTTATTTTAAACCAGGGAATATCTGCATATGCCGTTGAATATAAGCATTTTAAATTCATGTCTAGGAAAAATCTTTTCATTATTCCATATGACATTGTTTTGAACATATTGGCGGTGCTGTGATTGCTGCAATAAAAAAATATTATGTAGATAAAATGATAAGATTATAGAGGTAAGACCGCTAAATAGAACAATTCAGAATTGTTAGACAAACTGCTGATGCTATGTTCAGGCAGAATCAAAACATTTAACACCATCTCTCTCTCGTAGAGCACAATGTGCTGTTGCAGACCCACCACAATTGCTATATCAATCTCAAGCCTAGGTATCAGCTTAACTGTCCAGATACAAGATTACCACAACAAACATCCACAAAATCTATTTCATGGCCATTCACAGTATGTACGGTGAGGAAATTGCTAAACTATGAGAGCAGCTATTACTCCATCATCAATAAGCTGACAAAGAATTTTTATACATTCAGATTACTTTGGAAGCAACAAATAATTTGAGTTCTGTGATGTCGAGCTTCGTCCCAAGTCTTCTAGTAAACTTTAAAATCTCAAATACTCTTTCGGATTTATAGACCATATTTTTGGGCTGACTGTATTTCATATATCCAAATTACTATTTTCTCAAGCTCTGCCTATCAGCGTAAAGTTATATTTTTTGTTATGTGACAAATACCGAAAGTATCCTAAAGTGAGAATTGAATGACTCAGTACACTATACATAGTACTGTAGTCGGGAAGATAAATGAATTGGTTAATTACTGATTTGTTATATAAAATCCATTACCGTGAAACCGGGACTTTGTTAAATATATTCTTATTTTCGGCCAAAAAAATCTCCTTTTCCTAAATGGTTAATTCATTTTCAGTACTAATAATGTGCGTCTCCTGTGCCTGTAAACAAAAAATTAAAGAGTTGTGAGCGCCTCAAATGCAGGGATGTGGTTCTTTTTCGATGGACTCATTGCAAGCGACTTTGATGAGATTAGATACCAAGTAATTCATCATTGGAACTTCTGATAGCATTTATTATTAATCTGGAAAATTTAAGGGTAAATTCCAAACGGGGTCAAAGTGGATATGTGAGTTGCCTTCGAAAAAATGCTATTATTATTTTTTATCCCTCATAGACTGTTAGATTTTTACACCACTGGTAATAGCATTATTTTCATACTAGTATGACTCCTAAGGTTGGTCTACATTGTGTAACATTAGGAGACTGGAATTCACTTGTAATGTGGTAAATTGTAAAACACCAAATATCGTATAAGCCAAGGCGGGCAAATTAATATTTTTTTCATATCAGATGTTAGAAATCGTTTAATTTGAACGTGTATTGCCGATCAGAAGGCTCTTCCATACCAAACTGTAAGACCAGCCAGCGCCGAACTCCGAACCGTCACGCCATACAGCAAAAGGTAATGGGGAATTCCCCGTAAAAGAGCAATACACGGAGCAGCGTCACTAGCGTGTAAAGTGAATATACTAAGACTAATAATGTTAACTATATCCACTTTGGCGTGTGGAGGGATTGCCGAAGTCGAGTTGGGTGGTTACGGTTCGGATTGGCCTTCAAAATGTTTGGCCCGGATCGGATTCGGAATCGTGTCTCTTCATTTAAGAAATTAATAACACTTTGACGCATTTAGAAATAGCGGGAAGCTGATATTTTCATCTCGGATCGGATCAGGTTTGGATTCAGTACGCGATTTGCGATTTCGAATCCGGATTCGCAAATTTCTTACTCCACAGATTACTTCACATTACTTACCTCCAGTAGCTTTAACTAAGTTGAGAGACTCATTTGCATTGTATTCAAATGAATTTGTCCAATATGATCACTGCAAGAACTGCGAAGTAGTCATGAGGTTTTTTTCGAGGTTGTATTGAAGCTTTTTAACATTGTAACATCAATTCCAAGACAACTCCCCTGGTGTCGGATGGCCACCGAATAATTTTTCATCAACATGTGGTCCGATAACACACTTTGATATTATTATTACCGATGTGCTGATTATATTTAAATAAAGGAAATTCAACCGCTTCTACATAATGACGTCGTCATTTGTGTGCCCGACCCTCATCTAGTTTCTCACTATGTCATGAACTCACGGTCCAAATTTCATGCTTTTATCCCGCATGTCACATCAAGCCAGTCAACAGACCCTTCTACGTGGTATTTTAAATGCATTGCTTCAATACTCGATGTAGGATTGTTGTCATTATTGTGTGCAGGAAATTGTAATCAATCAAGTGTCATTAGCTTTCTTTAGGTGAGCGGTAGGCCTGATTCGCCTGAAGCGATAACACAGAGACTTGTATTATTGCATGTTGTCCGTGCGGACTACAGCTAATGCTTTCAGTGAGCAATGCGCTGGTGAGTTATGAACATCCTAAAAAGGGTGTAGATACTTCTGTATTGGCCCACGCACAAGCAGTACGCTAACTGGCGGTAAAGCGAGGGGATCCGGACCCCCTCCCCCATGTAAAATATTGGGGGGCTCGCCTCCTAAAGAAGCAAAGATTATGATATTTCGCGCCATATGAGACCAAATTATATCATTAGGATATGTTTTTAAGCCAACATTTGGCCGTGTTTGCCAAAATGACTAGAATTTCATTAGTATAGAACGGTGATAGTTTACATTTTTCCTCCGCGAGTAAGACCCCCATAATGTCGGAGATTTTCCGCCGCCGCGGAGCAAGCCTAGTGTTCTGTCAGAAGTACAACACTAAAGTCAGTTTTGGACTTGTCTAGAGTGGACTATAATAAGTATTCATAATTAGGCTTTTACAGGCTGGCCGTTTTCTAAAAAGTTCGATATGCACGGAAATACAATACACTGGGGAATATGTTGTGCTGGAAAAATATGCCAAGACTTTGTAAATTGTTTAAAATCACTTCAGACAGATGAACACGTAGTAGAAGCTGTTGCAGCTTCTACGCTGGAGAGAGCTAAATCATTTGCTGATGAATATGCGATCCCCAAATTTTATGGAGCTTATCAAGAATTGGCCACAGATCCCGAGATTGATGTGGTTTACATTGGATCTCTAAATGTTTTCCATTATGAACACACTAAGATGATGCTGGAGGGAGGGAAAGCGGTTCTTTGCGAAAAACCATTTTGCATGACTTCGACTGAAGCAAAATACTTGTTTGATTTCGCAAAGAAAAAAGGGATATTTCTGATGGAAGCAGTTTGGAGCAGATGTTCGCCAGCTTATGCAGAAATCGAAAAAATCATAAGTTCTGGTGAAATAGGGAGTGTGAAAGCAGTTCAGTCAATGTTCGGTTACCATGGTCATATGACACATCGTGCGCTGAATAAAAAACTTGGAGGAGGGGCTCTTTTCGACATTGGTGTATATCAAATACAGTTAGCACAGCTTGTTTTCAAAGAGAAACCAGTAGTCACTCATGCACATGGTTTTCTTAATGAACAGGGCATTGATATCTTAAGCAATATGACATTAGAGTACTCAAACCAAAATCTCGCCACGATGACGTGTTCCTGTTCATCTGTGTTTCCAAATAATGCATATATTTGTGGCACCAAAGGCGTAATACAAATTCACAAGCCATTTTGGTCACCAACATCTATCACTGTAAACGGGAAATTGCGAGAGTTTCCACTGCCCAAAGTTGGAGTTCCCATGAATTTCATTAACAGCGAAGGTTTGACCTACGAAGCCCAGGAAGTTCGGAAATGTTTATTGAACAAATGGATCGAAAGTCCTGTCGTCAGTCATAAAATCAGCATTGAACTTGCTGAAATTACAGAAGAATTGCGCAAGCAACTAGGATATACCCTGCCTCAGGACCAGTAGCGAATTCAAAAATTTTCGATGGAAGGGAAGAATTTCAATCGACAAATATACGACGTCGCAATGTGCGACACATGTATATACACCCTCGCTGCAGAATAAAAAGAAGAATATGAAAATCGAGACAGAGACTAGGAATGTTTCAGTCAACCCATGTTTTAGATATTCATTTTCCGGGAATGTTTGTTTCATTTAGTTAGGTACTAGTCAGGGATATAGACTGACCGTCGGGGACCGTGATATTGGTGGTTCGTGATTGGCAAATTAAAATTTGATTGAGTAAATATCGGTGCTTTTTCAAAATTATTTTTTTCAAACTACATATACCTTTTTTCTAGAATATATGACGTACCTAGTTTAACTTCTACCGAGTTTACTGTTTGAAGTTTTACCTAGTAAATTTACTAGATAAAATAAGTAAGTTTACCTATTTTACAACTATTAACTTAGTTTAAAAAATATGTAAATCACATTTTCATTATATAAAAAGCCATTGAAATTGATCTTTAGGCGTTATTAATTTTCAAATATATCGAAAAAGCATTTAATGCCGCCGAATAATCATAACCTAGTGTAGCCGGTTTAATCAAAGCACTACCTTGTGAGAAAAATGAAACTAGGTTACCCAGTGATACTTTACTTAGTTTTGTGTTGAATGCGTTATTCTTTTCTTAGTTGAGGAAAAAACTAGGTTGCTATCACTAATACATGCAAACATTAATTTTTAGGAAATGTTGGGTTCAGACTCGCCTACGAAAAAAGTAACAGTTTTCTATTAACAATATATTTGCGTTAAATTTCAGAGTCATTTTGGGAAAACGGAAATATTTTAGATGAAAAACATATTTTAATGATATAATTCGGTCGTAAGAGCTGGAAAGGTTGTGAATTATTTTTTTCTGAAATTTTAACCAGTTACAGTTCCTTAGCTTCCGCCCGTTTATCAAAATGGTACTAATATACGATTTGATATTTTATTAGCATTTTTTTCTGCCGGCGTCCTTTTAACCATGATGAGGTCATAATTTGATTACCAAAATTTTTCGTCTACCGGAATAAATAACTGGTCTACTTTCCGAAGATTGGGCGAACAAGTTTTGTAATGTTCTAATTAGGACCTGGGAATTTGATTCCGCATTTCAAATCGATCTTAAGCAATTTATTCAGAACTGTGGGAGAAATAGCAAAATTTGAGTTTATTTCATTTTTAACGATAAAATCTGATTAGAAGATTCCTAATTTCAAGACGTAGTACCAGGAGAAGTATAATACCTTTTCCAGTTCGTTTATATCATTATCAATTCTTTACTTGCAAAATAATGCTATTTTGTTGCAGTAAAACAGATATTTGCTGTTTATATGATATTAGTGAGTTGATCTAATTCGATAAAATTGATCCGAATCAAGTTCCAATTTCAAATGATTCAGTTTTGCATCATCACAAGCGCCATAGGAATATGTTCTGCGATAAAAATAATATTTTAATGGTATAATAAGGTGAAGCACGCAAACAAAAAAGAAAACGAAATTATATTATAGCATGCCTAATAGTAAACTATCGACAAAAGTGAAATCTTTAAATACATACACTTGTGTTATATAAGACCACTTGAACCATGGGTACAGCTTGGGAGCAAATTTAGGACCGGGCAGAACCGAATAATTTAGAATTCAAATCCAATTTGAAGAGTTTTTTCCATCGGATCTACTCGCTCATTGCATGTAAACAGCAAATATTGCGTTTTTACTATAACTATTTGCCTCGATTATCATCAGGAACAAGTCCATAACTAAGAATCGAATCTAATACCGAAAGCCTACTTACAAACTGAAAAAGCAATGTATTTTTCTTTCACACCTCTCCTCATCCGTAAATTTGATCGAAATCAAAAATATTTTGTATTCGTTAAAATATGAAAATTCTGCTTCATTTTGATAGTGTTTTTGCTATGACCAATCAACTGTGCTTGAAAGGCTCTCGAATAACAGAATTGGTATAGCCAATGGCGAGTTTAGTGGGCCTTGCGCATGCGAGAAGCAAAACAAACAAACTGCTCCTGGCCAAGGCTACAATGTAAACAGATAGCCTACCGATAAACTGTCGTATAGGTACAGATTTTCGGAAAGGTTATAGTAATGTTTTTTAATGGATTACAAAGTTAGATCGTGAAATGATAACACTGTTTTAACTACTCAGATATTCATTGTTATAAATATGGATTGTTTGTGGCTGCTCTTAAGCGGTGGTGGTGAAAAAGCACTCAAAAGCCGTTTAACTAACTTTCAGCTACCTATATCAGGTTATGTCGAAGATGTACCACTGTTGAATTACTGCGTTATTTGTGCAGACCACTTGTGGTGTAGTTTGGTAAGAAGGTCCTCATATTGTCGGGTGAAAGAATCATCTGCTTTTCGTGTTATTTTCAGGTGCGAATGGAGAAAATTTGTGATGAACTTTGCTGTATATCTTTATCTTCACAATGCATTTGAAAATGAGGGTTCTGTTCGCATTTCCGGAACCGATTCTGTATGTCAGATTATTGCTCAATCCATTTTTCCGCGTAGGGATTTAAGATTTTTACCACAAAAGATATACAGTCAAATATATTTGTTCGCACTATGTGTTATGCGTGATGAGAATAACACGACACATTGTTTTGACACCAGGAAATCGCTTTTTGCCGTTAATAGCTTTCTGTGGTTACTATTTTTTAAGCCGCAATCAATTTACCGCCACCAATCTTCAATAAAATCGTACTTTTGGCAGTCGGGCTACCTTGCCTGAAGCAGTAGGGAAGAACGGGCACAAACGCGCGCTCACGCGCTCGGTTCCCGGTCAGAAAAATATTGACCAAACATGCTTTGTTAAGCGTGAGGCACTGAGGCGGCACGCCCCATCTATGGCTCGTGCCTGAGAAAATAATATTGATATAATAATGTAAATATCATGAATGCCCTGTAGGTACGGCATTAGAATAGCACTTACGTATAATGTGTCGTAAGAGATGACTAAAAGAAAACAAAGAAGCGGTAGATGGTTTTACAATGGCCCAATGGCAGATGCCACTCACTGCACTTTACCATAACGGTTCAGTTCCGCTTGGGAGCTTTTCGGCTTAGAGTGTAGTTGCTGGTTTCATCAGTTTCACTTCGTAGTAGCTCTTTGCTATTCAGCAGTCGTAATTTGATTCCTTCTAGGCACTGCTCTGGCCTTGCGCAAAGTCAATTTCAATAAAAAAAAATAATATCCTGGTGAAGCATATGCCCGAATTTATCAGAGAATCAGAGAGCGAAAAGAATGAGTGTAAGTTTTGTGCATTTGAACAACACTATGTTGTCTTGTCCCAGAAGGTGCTATAAAAGGCATGTTATATTCATTGAAAAGCTATTTATGATGACATATTTTCCTATCTAGACTTCATCTTATAACATTTATAAATAGTCTTGTGAAAGAGCTTCACCCATTTTCTTGAGAAAATCCTCAATATGCATGGAAATGTAATACACTGGGGAATATGTTGTGCTGGGAAGATATGTCAAGATTTTGTGAAATGTTTGAATTCGCTACCAAAAGATGAACACGTAATAGAAGCCGTCGCATCTTCTTCGTTAGAAAGAGCCAAATCATTTGCTGATGAACATGCTATCTCCAAATCTTATGGAGCATATCAAGAATTGGCCTCCGATCCCGAGATTGATGTGGTTTACATTGGATCTCTCAATGTTTTCCATTACGAACACACTAAGATGATGTTAGAGGGAGGGAAAGCGGTTCTTTGCGAAAAACCATTTTGCATGTCGTCGGCTGAAGCAAAATCTTTGTTTGATTTGGCAAAGCAAAAAAGATTATTTCTGATGGAAGCAGTCTGGAGTAGGTGTTCGCCAGCTTATGCAGCAATTGATAGCATTATAAGTTCTGGTGAGATCGGAATTGTGAAAACCGTACAGTCAATGTTCGGTTATCATTTTGATCCTACGAATCGCGTGATGAATAAAGAACTTGGAGGGGGGGCTCTTTTCGACATCGGTGTCTATCAGATCCAGCTAGCACAGCTTGTATTCAAAGATAACCCCGTAGCCTATCACGCGCATGGCTTTTTCAATGAACAGGGCGTGGATATTATGAGCAATATGATATTAGAATACCCGAACGAAAAACTCTCTACGATGACGTGTTCCACTACATGCTTTTTTCCAAACAATGCATATATATGTGGCTCGAAAGGTGTAATACAAATTCACAAGCCATTTTGGTCCCCAACATCAATCACTGTCAACGGGAAATTGCAGGAGTTTCCATTGCCCAAAGTGGAAGGTCCCTTAAATTTCATTAATAGCGAAGGATTAACGTACGAGGCGCAGGAAGTTCGAAGATGTTTACTAAACAAATGGATCGAAAGTCCTGTCGTCAGTCATAAAATCAGCATGGAACTCGCCGAAGTTACAGAAAAGTTGCGCAAAAAACTCGGATATATCATTCCCCAAGATCAATTATAATACAAGATTACCAACCAACCAGTCAGTCAAAAAATCTTATTCTTCCAAATGTGAATCATTAATATAAAACGGACTGTCTAGGCGGGCAATGATTGCTACAGCTATATTATAAATATTATAAATCGAAATATAATCGGCTTATTTTCTGTCAATGTTAAACATCGCTAACAATAGCGGTTAATTTTAAAAATTCTATGATTGATATAGAAAACATGTTATGCAGGTACATGCAGAAAAGTTAGATTCGACGGTGCAGAATCACCAATTACTGTAAAACCTTTATCACGCTATTTTGCATCTAACGAGGGTGTTTGCACATGTGCGAACCCTGGTTTATATAAGGGAGGGGCACTCACAGAAGTATGTGCATGTGTGAGCACACGAGGAAAAAAATACCAGACAAGCTATTTACGGGTTCTAGAATGCAGGATATCTTATCTTGAATTTTCTTGGATTGGCTTATTTTTACACCAGTGACTGTAGATTGTATTTTTGAACCAAGATGAGCATCGATTCTGATAGATTTCTGATTCAGTTAAATCAAATACTTGTCTCCATGATTCGTTATTACGCTTGACATGAATTTTCGAAAAACAAAAGTCATGGCCAATATACTAAAGAATTCATAGAAGTTTCTACATAAATATCTTGAATAGAATCAGATTTTATTAGAAATGATGATTCGGAATACGATTCGAAAATAAATGTAAACTATATGAAAATGGCAACTACCAGTGACGCATTTACTAGGATTAACAATGAAATATGCAAGGTTAATTTAGAGAATATTCGTATTGAAAGTTCATTATAAATTATTTATCGATATTTGGCACCCTTCCTCTTCTAAAGTTTATAAGTATGCTTATCTTGAAATGTATCGGCACCGTTTTGTGTCGAAAATATTACTCATGCCCGACAACTTCAAACGACAGGTGTAGTTGAAAAAATGACAAAAATCATCCATAGAATTGAAGTAATGGGAGTGAATAACAGAAAGAAATAATGCAGAATGCACAAATTACAGAATAAAAATGAAGAATAATTGCCAGAAATTGAAATAATTATAATCCCATGTTGAAAAATTCTAAACCTCACTAAAAGGAAGCCCGTATTGGTCTCTCAAGGTAGAGGCCAATATGTAGGGTATTTTCCCAAGTGAACCACGTAACTGAGTGACTATACAGGCACCAATTAGAATGCGCACGTAAATGGTGCTGCGATTGGTAAATGAATATTCGATGATTGCCATTTACTTGTAATCTCCTGTATTTGGGTAGAGGCACTATCGAATTTCGCTTATATAAAATGTTAATATTCGATCCAAGTGTATCAATTTGGACAGGTATTTCGGGATCCATGTTTCATATATTCAAATTTCTGACTGGGGCGATATATCATTGAATGATGTAGTAAGTAGTATTGCATGTCTTTCCCAATCTTGTCCCATTAATAAGAAAACGATATATGTGTATTCTTCATAACACGAATCCATATATACATTGTATGCAGCCAAGTTGAAGCTACAAGAAAAAAAACATCTAAATATACAGTGTGTTGAAGCGAAAGTACGTATATGAGGTTTAACAATATCGGCAAGAAATCATTACCCCATTGCAGTAACAGCGTTTGTTGTGTTGATATGAATTATTTTACAAAGATGCCAATCGCTCGCCAATAATTTTTTTCCTGATATATCATTTCGGCTTACGATTTTTTGTTGATATATTTTAGGGGATCTCAAACAGCGAATTCAAAAAATACAGATGGTGTGCTTCGAATGGCGTAATATATTGCCAATAATGGCATCTTATTGTCATTAATTGTCACTGTTTATTTAAATGTTCTTTTTGCGCACTTGAGACTATAAAAGCTAGCATCTTATAATAATTATTTTTAGTGAGAATAACAACTGAACTTAAGTAATAACGTAGGCAATGCATCGTACTCTTACTGAGTGTTAAAAACAAAAACGTTATTGGAAGAAGTTTGTTGTTTTAACGCGAAGCTTAGGAAAGGCGCGAAATAGAACGTGAATATTTCTCCTTTAGGTCGTTCTTGCAGTTACTAGTTTCAGGTTCGGGATTTCTTATCGCCCTCATAAAGAATACGTCCCAAGATTTTTTTTTTTGATTCAGTACGGGTAGCGTGATTTATCAATGGTGGCTAACGAAAATGCTTCAGTGAAATTCAATTTGAAAAAAAGATGAGTGATCGAGTAAACAATAAGCTTTTGAGTCAATGAGTCTTATTCACGATGATGTTAATCCCTTCAGCCAGTGGCGTTCAGAGCTTCGAAAAGAGGGCCTAATGAATAGGGTTTTTTGTTAATATATTTTTTAAAAAAAGTTGGTATTTTTGGGCTAACTAGGTTTTTCTGGCCAACGAAATATCATTATCTTGCGACCTCGTGCGATTCCACGAGGTAAAGAATTCTACATGTTACAATTTCACTGGGCGGAATTCCAAGGGTTGTAATTCTACGGGTTGCAATAACTCCTGGCCCATTGGTAATTCCACGGGTTGCTAAGTGCAATTTCACGGGTTTACAGTTTGTAGACTGTATGGTTAAACTGTGCACACAGTAGTTTGCATCCAGTGGAATCATATCAACTTACTTGTGTAATTTGTATAATTTGACAGTATGCTATTCCACTGGGTGACACTGCATATACGGTTTAAGGAGTGCAATTCTATGGCCAAACCGTTTGACTGAGACTGATGCATCACAACGTTCATTCAACACCGATCCATGATTCATGGAATTGAATTTGTGCATTATTTGCCATTTTTTTCCACAAGAAATTTGATTTGCTGGTATATACCACAAAGGCCCGTTAGTTGAGTATATTCATCCACCCAAAAGTTAACGCCGTTCTCTTTTTTTTTAAGGATACCCTGCGACGATTCTACCAGACTGGAACATTCTGATATATTTGAGCTCTGCACTCCGTAGTCACATTTAATCAGGAATAGGGAAATTATGCCATGGAACGTGATCACGCGTAGTACTTATTGGTCAATACTTTGCAGTATTAAATAGCTCTGCTGCGGCATATAAAGTAACAACAGCATAATGACAGGTAGCGCTCTTCGATGGGGGATTTGTTCTGCTGGAAAGATATGTCAGGATTTTGCGAATGCTATAACGTCTTTGCCCAACAGCGAGCATGTTCTGGAAGCCGTTGCAGCATCTTCTCTTGAACGAGCTAAATCTTTCGCTGATAAGTTTAATATTGCTAAATCATATGGTTCCTACCAAGAGCTGGCGAACGACCCGGATGTCGACGTGATTTACATAGGCTCTACTAATGCTCAGCACTACGGACATGCCAGAATTATGTTAGAGGGCGGGAAAGCGGTGTTATGTGAAAAGGTTCTTTCTACGAAGCCCGGCGAAGTGCAGAGTTTGTTAGCACTTGCAAAAACCAAACAATTGTTTTTGATGGAGGGGTTATGGAGCCGATTTTTCCCAGCGTATGCTGCTGTTTCAAAGTCTATTGAAGAAGGTGAAATTGGCGAAGTGCGAGTGTGCCAATCGATGCTTGGCGTACCGATTCCCGATGATCCCTCTTTTCGACATAAAAGCAAGGACCTTGGAGGCGGTGCCATATTTGACTTTGGTACTTACCAAATACAACTTGCTCAGTTTATATTCAAAGAAACTCCAACCGCTTGCTATGGTTCTGGATTCATAAATGACCACGGTGTGGACATTTCAGACAGCATGACGCTCAAATATACCCAACAGAGATTGGCGTCTATGATATGTTCGTCGTCTGCATCTCTTCCAAACGAGGCCTACATTTGTGGGACAAAGGGGTTCATTAAAATACATTCACCACTTTGGGCTCCCACAGCAATAACTGTGAATGGTAAAAAGCGTGAGTTTGAACTTCCCAAGGTTGCCAGGCCAATGAATTACCCCAACAGCGAAGGACTTGTGTATGAGGCCCAGGAAGTGCGAAGATGTCTGATGGATGGAAGATGTGAAAGCGATGTGATTACTCATGCAATGAGTATGGAACTAGCAACATTTACAAACAAGTTATTACAACAGATAGGATACGAGCTACCTCAAGACAAATAAAAAGTTCTTTTAAAGTTACAACCCCTCGTTTAGATCATAGCTTAATTTAAGCAATAGATAGATATTCGTTTCCATTTCAATCTCCCTCTTCCGTTGAAACTTCTAACAATTATTTCAAACTTGTGAAGTAATAATATTTGCGTATTATTTTCATTCCCATATGAATGAATAAATTAAGAAATAAAAATGCATGTATAACCCTATCATTCAGTTTTACACTTTAGAGTACTATATCTAATTTCAAATCATATTGCATGGCATGATTATACTCGCTGAATAGAATGACGCGACTTGCATTCAGCGTTTAACTAAGTGAAGTATTAGTATCAAGGTCTTCGCATTGAAATATTAAAAATATACATTAAACAATACATTTCTTGATTTTCACAATGAATACAAGTTATAAAAGGAATAATGAGATATTTTTTATTTACATGGAATTAGTGATTCGATGCGAATAAATAATACGAATCAGATTGGAAACTTGGATTAGTTGACACAATACTCTTGACGATCTATGACTTGGTTGCGACTTGAACAACTACAAAAAAAAATTATCCAATAACAACTCATCTCTTTTTTAGTTTAACGTAAATTCCATTTTTAGCTCTCAAGATTAATCCTGGAGTCATCTGCAGATCTTCTGTACTTTGACAAGATTCTATTGAATACGCTTTCAGTAGGTGGGCAAGGACCACTTTTTCTTCCATCATGGCGAACTTCTGTCCAATACAATTTCGAGGACCAGCAGAAAACGGCAAAAAAGAATACGGATGTCGTCCGACACTGTTATCTGCGCTGAATCTTTCGGGATCGAAGCTGTTATCAAAATGTTAATTGTAAATGGGAGATGCTCTGGCGGTGTTAAAAATGTTTGTTAGCTTATTGTTCGTTTTCGTACTATGGCCTGAACGGAAGATCTATCGAGGTGATCATATCCTATTATAGACTGCGTATTCAAGGGATCCGCATAGTGCCTTTCTGAACGGGGCACACGATTGCGCTTTTGCTGAGCGGGTTACAATATTGAGCTCTCTACATGTTTTCGGTGTAAACCTAGCTAACGGGTAAAATCTTTTGAGCCCCGCTGATCCGTTTAGTCTTTAAAGCGAGTTTCATATAAGGAAGTGTAGCATGTGCCACTTGGGTTCGCATAGCGCTTCACCTGTAATTATTTTACCCAGTCTTTCTTTAAACGCGTTTAGACAACAAAATATAACGGTTTTGCACGTAAATGCAATATTATATACATTGCTCCACAAGAAACAAGTATAAAAACTTTTATGTAAACTAGCATTGGGATATAATTTATTGGGTTTACGAAGTTGCAATTATATGCTGCTAGATAAGAAGATATGAAGGGGACAAAGCGGAATATGAACACAGAAAATATATTCAATATCATTTGATTTATCAATTAAAAAGCAAGTTACAAAATTGTATAGTATCATTTAACTGTAAAGCTAAATTGTGAGCTATTTTAACGACGTTTGAAATACCATTTTATGATTTTTATTATATCTGCTCCTAGTCTTGCAACAGCGATTTTTTAAATGTTTTTTCTTACATGTAAAATATAACGCATAACTCGAAAAATAGGTATCTCACCTGTCCGGATCCGTCCAATAATTTGGATTTTTATTGACAGCTTGAGTGTACAACATACAATTAGTTCCTGTTGGAAGTATGTGACCGTCCATCCTAATAAAAAGATTCAACTTGTACACCAAAAAACTCCTACTTCCAGTTTATATGTTCATTCTCAACAAAAAATCTGAGCGGGTTGCATTTTCATTTTGCTACGTTATACAATCACGGCCCAACCAGAAATTTTATTTTGCAAAGCGTGAGACACAGACGGCTGGCTCCATCAGTGAACAAATAATGCTTTGAAGAAAATTTCTGATGGGGCAGTGGTAAAGTCAAGATATCAAAATGGAGTAAATATTATAAAAAATAAAATCCAAAATAAAATTTTGCTCAGTAGACCCATACTGGACGAAACATATTGCTTCAAAGATTTGTTTATTATTCTCTCGTCTTCTATAACCAATTTTTAAAATATTGTTCGTATTAGCATTATTTCATTTAAGAACATGGGTAACATTCCGTTAAACTAGGAAACACTTACACACATTCCGCGCTTGTTACTCTACCAATTACTGGTACCGGTGGGAACAATCGTAGGCATTCTTTTGTGACCATTTCCAAATATTCAAGCTTTTTCAAGTCTTCCATCGAGATGTCATGGGAATCGAAATTTCCCAAAACCTCATCCAGTTCATCCTGAATCTTCTTCTGAATGTCAGGATGAGAACCAATGAGGTGTAGTGACAAAGATATTCCAGCAGCGGTTGTGTCATGCCCTGAATATAGTAAATCGAATTTTTAGTATTCTCTGAAATATTTTGGGAGCTGTAACCCTGTTGACTTCACTTTTCAATATTCTGTACCAGCTTTTTGTTCAAGGCATATGGATCAATATACATAAGTTTTGAAGTACTCTGTATGAATACGAAGTCCGTAGTCCCTTTAAAAAACCTTTTTTTTGTAATATCAAACCCGCGGACCTGGATAATAGTACCTCAAATTGGTGGCTGAGAATCTCCTATGCTGACGAAAGCCTACATTGAAGAAACTAATTTAAAAACATTGCATTTTTAATATAACATCCGTAATTCAGTCAGAAATTTAATTTCGTTTACGCATGCGTCACACCCTCACCGCGGATCGGCACAACAGTGAACTGTAACAAAGTTTGTTTGACTGCGAATTGCCCGAATGTGGACTGAGCAGCAATCGCCAAAATAGACGTGGTGAAATTGATCCAGAACTATACATTATATTGAGACCTATTAATCAACACACAGTGTAACTGAAAAATTTACATCGTTGAAATCCAGGTGGTTGCCTGTTTAAGGGTTTCCTTGCAGAATAGTTTTCACTGCATTCTAAATTCACTATAGATAAATATAAAGTTGTATAAAAAAAATACGAAATTGTTGATATTTAACTACATTTTGCCCATTTTGGAGAAAATTCGTGATTTGCAAGATTTCACTTCGTAAACTTTGGCATAAATGGCGATTTCTCTGCAAACTGAATCCATTTAACAATAATCTAAAAACGAAATTTCCTTAAATCAGAAATTTTGTAGGTTATACCTGACTATTCGGATAAGGATATTCTTATTGTGGATATACGGTTTCTGTGAATTGTAGAAAAGCTGCCTTAAAAGAGCGCAAAAATGTTCGGAAGATAGTAGCGAAATATTCGATTTAACTAATACTTACGGAAGTTTTTTGAATTACTGCGCCCTGAAAATACCGTTTTGCGATTGTTACAATGTGTGAAAAGGGGACCATAGCACCATGTCTCCCAAATATGCTAGTTCAAGGTGATTTTCTACAATTCATGTTCAGCAAGAAATAGTGCATATATCTTCCCTCCTCCCTAAGATAGACTCCTCACGTCTTAACAGTTGAATTTGTTTTACACCCCAATCAGAAATTTTATTTTTTCAAGCATGAGCTGCACATGGACCTCGCTTAACAAAGATGCGTGCGCACAAATTTTTTTCTAACTAGGGTAACCTGACCTTCAAACATGAATGTGTCAACCTCTTCTTGTATATCATGACCAGATAAAACTTTCCCACCATCCGATACATTCAACAGCATGTCAAGAAAAGCTAGACGTCTCTTCGGCATTGGTTGTTTTGGAGAAGAATGAGATGTCTTTCTTTCATTGATTACAGATTTGGTAAACCCATGAAGAACTGACAAACATCTTGTAGTGCTTTTTCCATCTTTTGTACGCCAAAATAAAAATTCTGGCCATAACCAAGGGCGTTTTGCTCTTTTCGTGACAAGATCAGCCATTCTAAAAATATAATAAAATAAGGAAAATGATTTTCATCATATGCTAAAGACTTTCCAGTGTTTTGGAGCTTTTAAGATAACGATAGGTAGTATCAAAAAATAACTTTAAAAAGTCAATCAGGTGTCATATTGAAACAAGAAAGTGGTTTGGCTTTGAACTAGAAATAGTTAATCAAGGTGAAACAGAAAAAGTGGGGTTGTTTGTGTATCTTTTTCACTACAGACCCAGTGTTAGACTGAAATGATTGAATAAAGTTTTTATTTCTGATTTCGTCGCGATTACTCAAATCTATATAAGAAAAATGTTCGAACTTATTTCAAGTTTTGATGTTTGTTTTATCTCTGAACAATGAGCATCACGAGATTCTTTCAAGTCTAAACGCAAGTCAATTATTTCAAAAATAACGCAACAAAACCCATAACCAATCACACCCCTTTACTTGATATGCAATAGTATACTTAGTATACAAGTTTTTGGCTTCAATGGCAACATCTTGCTGTATTGGAAATTCTTGGTAAAAGTACCTAGTTCATTTACAAAGTACTTTTACCTAGTTTCAGGAATATATAACTTACCTAGTTGAACTTTTACCGAGTTTTCCACTTGATATTTTACCTAGTAAATTTTTTTAGGTCAAATAGGTACATTTGCATATTTAAAACTAGGTACTTAGTATAAAAAACTAAATAAACCATATTTACATTATGAAAAAAGCTTTCAAAATAGAATATTCGAAAATTCTAATTTTTGAATACATTCAAAATGCCTTAAATGCAGCCAAATTACAATTACCTAATTTATCTGGTTTTTCATTTAGGTACTACCTAGTTTTGAAAGTGAAACTAGGTACCTAATAATACTTTACATAGTTTTCTGGTAATTTTGTTTTACTTTATCTAGTTTAGGAAAGAACTAGGTTGCCATCACTATTGTATTGTATATTAGCCTATCCTTATTATTATGTATGCAGTTCCATCGAATAGCAACAACTTCTATACTTCACCATTGCGAAATACATTTTTTGCCTTTCAAGGTTTAGTGTTTACATGCATACTATGTTGTCGTTGTACGAGCCTAATAAGCCGACATAACTATACTTACGCCTTCAAAGCCATGACATATTCTTGATCTTCATTAGTTTGAGCATTAATAGGTTTCCCCATCGCTGTTTCACAAATTATATCGAGCGTACACATTGTAATTGGATTCCAAACATCGAACGATTCATGGTTATCTGCGTAGGTTTCTAATTTCTTTGTCAGTATGGTAGCCTGTTCATTCATCACGCTTAGAAAATCGTTCAAAATACTGAAAAAGAGGGGGGAAATGGTTGTTCATTGGAGAAAATTGGTTCATTGGTGCTATTGTACGATAAAAATTAATAACGTATTCAGATAAGAAGCCGTTTATTGCAACTTATCCATTTCAGTTTGCTTATCGCGACATATATATAAATATATATATATATATATGATTTTATAACATATTAGATAATCGTACCTCTGAGGATATTTGCCCCTTATTTTGATATTTTAGTCTAACTTAACGTTTTTTTCAAACTGTTATGTTACTATCATATTTTAGCTTGCAGTTACAACGGTCTCTCTGAAGACGGCACCAAAGACTAAGCATAAAAATTGTTGACGAATGTTTGTTTCATCAAGAGAGTAACTACTGTCTTGACATTGATGTATTGGGCTAGTTCACAATCAGATTGTGGAACATTGAAATAAACCAATAACCTGAAATGAAATGTCGGCGTCAAAAGTCGTCTTCTCGTTTTCCATTTTTCTCCAGAGGACGTGAGAAGTCCTGTCGCAAGCCATGGGTGAAGAAATCTGTACATCACAGATTTCGCAGTGTGCTGTGAACTGCGTAACAATGTTTCAGCGCTGTTCGGACCAAATATGTAAACGATAGGTACATGCGCCAATTGAATGACACCAATTTCATCAGCCGTAGTGCCTGCGCGTTCTTGCATTTTCCCAATACGTCTTCGATACAACTCTCCGGAACTGCCAGTGAGAACCACGCCAAGAACTGGCAATGTTTTTAATTCTGGTCGGGGTATATCCTTGAAATAACTCCACTTCTTACGATGTTTTTTTGCACAAATAATTGACCACAGAACACAAACGAATGCAAGCACAAATGTTACAATTGTAATTTCCATTTTAAATAATGATAACCTAAAATTGTGTAAGAAATTTTCATCAATTCCGCGCCAATTGACAACTATGACCTAATAAAATCCATAATTCACGACCTGTTTACATGTATTTTCTTCCAGAGTATATGATATACTTATAGTTACAGCACATTGTAATTTGTGAAATTTGCCAATATATACAAATACATACTTGGCATTACGAATATTCAACAAATTTTGCTGATTTTTTAATGCTTGAAAAAAGCGACTCTGGCGTCAATGCATTGTTTTGCAGGTATGATCTGAATATACAGATTTCAGTTGGATTTAAAAGACGGGTTTTCCTTGACCATTGAAGGTACTCAATACGATACTAACTGCCTACAGTTCATACCTGCCAAGGATGATAATTAATTTTTTGAAGCTATTTTCTCTGTTGATTTTCTGACTCACCAAACCACTTTCCTTATACAGATGTCTGACTATAAAGCGTATAAAAAAATTTACACTGCATTCATGTTCAACTCCTGTTAAAAAATGCAACGCAGGCAAATACCACTTTGTTAAAAACTGAAGCGTCCGTTGAACTTTCACCCACTGATTTGTTGTTTCGAAGACAATCCAGTTTGTCAATATTGTCTAATCGTCGCGATGTCGCTTCACTTACTTGAGTTGTATCCATCGTGAGTTTAAGGACAAAAAAACTTTGTTGTAGTAAACTGGCGTTAGACCTTTAGTTGGATCCATCCTTCATTACAACTTAGTTTTGACAGAGCAAAACAAAGTGTCAAACGTGTACGAGAGACAAATAGCACAAAAGCAAAAGCTTACACAGTAATATCCCCATTTTTCATTCCATTCAAAACGGTTTTGAATAGGTGATTAAAATAATATATAATTTCTGGAATTAGTTGCAATGAATCAAACTCCATTCATTTTTACTAGCAGTGAAAATGGAGTAAACATAATAAATCCACCAAAAAATTATTTGTCTGCTTACAATAAGTGATATATCACGACACGAAGGCAGTATAGATGCTATAATGGAAGTTAAAGTTAATCATTGTTTATATGTACGTTCAAGGTTCTACTGTGGCTGGCCAACTCTGCTTTTTCCCCGCGCAATGACCGAGCATAGTCTGGTAGAGGTTCTCCTATCAAGAACTCATAAAACCAGTAATGACCTTTGACAGAGTAAATTTAGACCACAATTTCAAATTATACAGTGGCATAGGTTTATTTTTGGCAGTGCTGAAGTGAGTTAATGTTATACAACGCATTGTAACGTAAGTCTGTTTGCAATAAACCACGGAGGATGTCATCGTAATATCTCTCATGAAAATAAAATCGATTTGTGTTCCACATTTTTCATTTGGTTCATTTCTGGTTAGACTATAAAAATAATTTAAACTGAGCAAGCCCATCGTAAACTTAATTTGTTTAGTTTCAAATTCCGATTGCGGATAAAATTGAAAGTTTTATAGTATTTAAAGAATATTTTATTTTGATTCAGAATTGGTGCGTATAAAGTGCAAAAATAGGAGTTGATTCGAGGGGGCGATGATTTCCACGCTTTCGCAAAGTGACCAGGTTTGGCCTTATAGATTAGTTTAATTAAACTTGTTTAAAATTATAATATAAATGGAATGTTGTTTCAATATTCCCGATCGGCCGTTTTTCAGCGAAGTTGTGATTTATGACAAATTTTACTACCAGAGTAATACAGGGTTTCTGACATATGTCAAGATTTTATTGTAATACGATTCAATCTGTAATGATCGAAAAACGTAGTTGATTTCAATCAGAATCGTACAATAAGTTAATAATCGTATAAATACATCGCGGTTTTCACATTGAGTGATAACTTGCAATTGCCGGAAATATCACAAAAACTCTCACAAAATCTTGCTGATGTTCATGCCTAACCAATGTACAATATCTATCTCATCCATACCCACATTACTAATTCAAGTATTGTCAAGGGTGAGCCACTGATGGATCATGTCGATGAGGCGTGGTCCACTTGTGTTTCATGCTTGGCAGAACAAATTTCAGATAGGTATACAATATAATACGGAAATAAATATTTTAATTTGGTGATGTTGACTTTGCCCTAGTTTATCTCTAGCTTATGCTCAATGAAATATTTGTTGGTAAACAGAAATCTACTTTGCAGCATTTATTTCCAAAAACAAGTATTAAAGTATATTATATCAGTATATTATATATCAGTTATAAATAAGAATGTCTTTACTCGAATAGCCAGATATTCTAGAATTCTGTGAAGTAATTTCAGAAGTAATTTAGTGTTCCGAGTATTCATTAGTTGATTCATCTCGCATTATAGTCATGATATATGCCAACTTTTACGTTGTAAGAAAATAGTTTTATTTCTTTGGTTAGCATTGAGTCTAAATTTTCAAATCCTAATCTAGCTGAGATCCGGACATTTGTACCAGTATGTCAATTGCACCACACACCATTTGCTGTAAAACGAAATGGTATTATCGTACAGTTTAAAACTTAGATTTAAAGTATTTGGGATTGGATCGAGATCGGATCGAACCTTCTAGCAAGCCTTCCCTACCTAATCGCGTGGTGTATGAGCTGCAATCCGCACAAATTTGTCTAAGAAAATTGTCACGCAGTGCGACGAAAAAAATCATTAATGCGACGATGGCTTTTGGAAAGCTAAATCGTTGGTTGCACATTACGTTTTCTGTCGCGCGCCTGGCGCGTCAGGAAGGACGGAATAACTATTCTGTGAGTAAATATTTATGAGTGCATTAGAGAATTTCTATGAAAAATAACAATAATGAACAAAAAATAATATTTTTATTGAAATACACTCTGAGCAAGGCTGGAAGCAGAGCCTAAGAGGGCCAACAAACGGCCACTTAATAGCAAAGAGCTACTAAAAGATATAGTTCCAGCAACTGCGCTCTAAGCGGAAAACACCCCAACGGAAGTGAACCACAATAGTAAAGTGCAGTGAGTGCTATCTGCCACGGGCGATGGTAGAACCATCTATCACTTATTTGCTTCCTTTCAGTCGCCTCTGCGGGACGCAGGAAATGCGTTAGAACTATCCTAAAGCCCAAGTCGCAGTAAAAGTTTATGAACACGCAGGAATGATCGGGACGAAAAGATCTGACATTCAATTCTTATATTCCTCTTGACGACAAGAACGTAATGCGCCTCAGCATCTCATGTATATTTTCTTTTTGTGTGCCATCTTTCCGAATTGAAGTATCTCGCCACAATGTTTCATCATTGTCATTGAATATATAATCCATACTTTTATATGACTTAGACAATTATATATGTAATGTACGATCTATATGTATTACTATACATTACCTCAACTTATTACCTTTTAAAGTAGCAATCATATAAAAACTGCACGAGTGTGGTGTGTTCAATCCGTGGACCACACATAACAACACGAACTCGTGACGAAATATCAGATTGGCACGTTTGATCAGCAATTTCGATTTTAAAGATTCGTGGAGAATGTCCACAGACATGTGTCAGATTGCCAGCTCTCTCGTTGATGAAACAATAATTTACTTGATAATAATTATCTATTTTGTTTGGGAAATAGAACAAACTTGTTGTATTATTTATTAATGAATAAGAGTAAATATTCGCATTACACTTCTGAGCATTATTATAATATCTCTGATGGTCACGACCAACATTCTACCAAACCACATTAGTAAAAATCTCTGGCGCCACCTAGTACTTATTTTATACAGCAAATACGGATTCATTTACAATAAGATAAGGTGTGATATATCGTTAGTTTCAAGTAAGGGTCTTTTAGAATAATCTTAACGTATATCCTGCGTGTCGACTAAAAGGAATTAAAGAAGTGGTAGATGGTTTTACCATCGCCCAAGGTAGATACCACTCACTGCACTTCACCATTACAATTCAGTTTGTATTTTTTTCCGCTTAGAATATTCGCTTTTTGCTATTAAGTGTTCGTTAGTTGGTTGCTTTTCAACGCTTCTTCCGGTCTTGCTCAGAGGTAATTACAATATAAAAAAAAAATTTTTTTGCGAGGGTCTTCGATTCGTAACGATTTGCCCACTTCCAGTCCCATCTTATCAAAATCTAATTATAGCTGAAATTTTGTTCCAAAGGTTTGTCAATTATTATAGATTATATTTTATCATACCTGGAAATAGGGTGCGGCGGATTTTATAATCCATCGTTTACTCAGTGCTACAGATGCCAATTTTTATTATCCTATTTTTTTTGCTAAAATGCCAGAAAGAGAAATCAATACGAAACTTGATAACATCCTACTCCAACAAAAACCAAACACGTCCAGTCTCGACTATACAATTGATAACAAGCACAAAAGTCATAATTAAATTTTTAAAAGAACACCAATACACTTTCCAGATATAACAGTGTAAAATACTAAGCCACCATCGCTATCATATACGCAGCTGTATAGACGCATATTTTTAATACTGAAAAAAATTGTTATAGAACACAACGGACTTATTGGAATTATGATAAAAATTTCTGATCAGCAAGATGTGATACAATAAAGTCATCTATCGTATAATGGTTGCGTATATGGTAGTTTGTCTGCTTCAACTATTTTCGTAGAAATTAAACACAAATGTATAGAATCAGTAGTTCAACAATTCTGGGGATGTTTTCTTCTGGAAAGTTTTATATTGATTCCATCACGTGATCTTAATATAATATCTCCCATCAAACGCAAATCATCTGTTTTATCACAAGATTTCACGGTATATTGTTGAAGCAGATGAGCCAATATCACCTTTTCCTCCATCATGGCAAATTTCTGACCGATACAATTCCTAGGTCCCGCTGAGAACGGGAGGTAAGCGTATGGATGTCGACCAACACTGTTTTCAGAATTGAATCGCTCTGGTTGAAAACTAAAAAACAATTTTAACGGATTTAATGTTTTGAATAAACAGATTCTTTAATGATCCGAAGTCGAAATTACGATCTTCAATCAAGCCATCTGCTCAATAAAATTCGAATAATTATGACCCCAACACTAAATGGTTATCTAGTTTGAACCAATTTATCTGCACTCATTTTTGATCTACACTTTATTGAAGTCCGCTCCATGGTAGGCCGAAAGTAGAGACTAAAGTTGCAACTCACCATTCAAATTATGAAGACCCACTACAAAATGTAATAACAGCAACTGCACTCTAAGCAGAAAGCATCCCGAATGGAACTGGACTTTCACACTAAAGTGCAATGAGTGCTATCTAGAACTTTTTTGTTTCATTTCAGTTGTGTTTTAAGAGACGCAGGAAATACGTTCTAACTATTCTAAAGCTCATACCCACGAGGCCAATATTGATCTACGAAATAAGAGTTTTAAACTTATCCGACATTTTTACTTAATTGCTGCCAACAGATTTTGATTCCATAACAGCTAAATTCAAATCTATTCGGTAGAGCAATCGTCTTAAATACTCACCTTTCTGGGTCAGGCCAGTAGTTTGGATTTTTATTTACCGCCTGTGTGAATAAAATGCAATTCGTGCCTGTCGGTATAATGTGGCCGTCCATTCTGTAAAAGTGTGAATGTAGTGATTTGAAAAAATACAGCAATATTTGAAAGTTTGTTGTGTAAAGCGTTCAATGCAGGAACTGGGTTGATGAATAGATATAAACAAAACACGCGATAAAAAGCAGTCAGCTTGTAGGAGAAAGATTTTTGAAGCCGAAATTGGCACGCGTATGAACGACGCGATTCAGCGGAAGACCATACTCATTTGAACGAATCGACGCAAATCAGAAATGTTATTTTGTTAAGCATGGCCACAGATGGGAAATGCCTTAACGATGCAATCCACCTGTAACTCATACCTAACAGGAGATGTCAGAACAAAATTGGGGGTAAGGTTGGAGAGAGCGATAGATTGTGGGTTCAACAACGTCAAAATTTTATTTTGTCAAGCATGAGCTAAAATGCTGCTAAATAAACATGGAAGAGATTGAAGAAGAAAGATACGATTTGCAAAATAAATAGAATAATCGCAATAGAATTCTTACTCGCAATCTTTGCTTGTTATCCGACCAATAATAGGGACAGAGGGAAGAAGTCGGAGGCTTTCCTTCACCACCATTTCTAGATATTCAAGTTTTTTAACATCTTCCATGCTGATATTAACACTTTCATTTTGGCCCACAACTTTGTCCAACTCATTTTGAATCTTAGTTTGAACATCAGGATGTGATCCAATCAAATGTAGAGACCATGCTAATGCTGCTGCTGTGGTATCGTGTCCTTGATAAAACGAAACAATATTTGCTTTTAAAGGATGTGTTGCAGACTGCACGTTCGCATTTGACGTGCAAACAATGTTCTTCGTTTGCTGATTACACTCATAAAACAAAACATCGCAGAAGAGTGATTGATTACTGTTAGGTTATTGCTCAAACAAATTAATATTACGTTGATATAAGATAAATTGCCTAAACTTTGATCGATATTTAAGTTATTAAGCTGACACGATGTGCTAAATATAAGTGTAGATATAGAAGTTCGAATAAACATAATTTTCCATTAAAAATCACTCCGAGCAAGGCCGGACACAAAACCCACTAACGGTTCAGGGGAAAACATGACAAAGAGGAATAATTTGATATAATAAAGTGAAATGAATGGTATCTATGCCCTGGATAATGATGAAACCATCTACCACTTTTTAGTTTTTTGTCGCCTCTCACGACACGCGGGAAACACGTTGAGGCAGTTCTAAAGTTCGCAGCTACCTATTACTACGTGATAATTTAGTTTTATAATCAAATTTGGATATACCTTCAAACATGAACGTGTCTACCTCTTCTCGAATATCATCAAGCGAAAGAACTTTTCCGCCATCTGCAACACTCAGAAGCATGTCGAGAAAAGCTAGCCTTTTAGGTTTTGACTCTTGTGTTTTATTTTGTTGCGCAAAGCTTTTCATTTTCTCCTTAATTACTGATTTGGTGAAGTCATGTAATACTCCAAGACATTTATAATATTCTTTTCCATATCTAGTTTGACGAAATGCGAAGTCCCACCAAATCCAAGGAGACTTCTGACGCTCTTGTATGAGGCTTGATGTCCTGCAAGATTAGAATAGAGCCTTAACAGGGTTTAGGGAATTTTAATGAAATTTTGTCTGAGGATATGAGCATTGCAGATGCCTACTATACTGTACACTATTTTAAAATATTAAAATCCCCTTCAAATAAATTTGAGATATTAATTAGACCAATCTGTACTTTCCAATTATCCAGACATCATCAACGTAAATAATTTGACCAGAATTAGGAAGCATACATTCAATAATTCACAACATACATTTTATCTGATTTTGCGCAGGTTTACAGGCAGCAACACACTCAAAATAAACGGTGCAATGCGGAATAGACAAAATATCAGCGGCGCGAATTTATCAAGCAAATGTTTAATGCGAATGCATATGTATCATCTTAACTACAATATGGTTCATTTAGTTTTTGCCCTAAAATACCTTCTTATTAAGTTACCTGTAAATTGCATTAACATACTCTGAGTCCTTGTTATCTTGAGCATTTATAGTTTTCCCCATTGCTGTTTCGCAAATAATATCGAGAGCACAGAGGGTTATTGGTTTACAAACGTTGAATGTTTCTTCTGTTTCTGCATATTTTTCAAGATTTGTAACCAAAATTTTGGCTTGTTCGTTCATGACTCCAAGGAAATCATTGAGAATGCTAAAGAGTAAATTGGATTTGTATAAAATCACGTTTAAAAACAAAACCCATATATTTTACCATTCCGTTATACATAAAAACAGCTTTAACTGCTTAACATATTTTAACAACACAAAATAATTTTAACTTTTAAAATGTAATAAATTTTTGTAACAACGGAATTCTTTATTAAAGCCTTCAATTTGTCAATCATGTGCCACAAATGGACCACGCTTTGGCAGGGTGTTCCATCCGTGACTCATGCTCAACAAAACATGTTCTGTCAGAATTTTTCTGACTTGGGAAGAGAGAGAAAATCAGGATGAATAATTGTGTTACGTTTATATTAGAATTTTCTTGTATTTGTTTCAAGGTTTGGAGAAAAATCACAGACTTTGCATTATATGAACTGCTGATTCAGGATAGTATTTTTTTTCTCTAAATTCACTTGAGATCGAGAGCAACAAATTTCCACTTAAATGACGAATAGCTAGTACGAATGAGTGGTAAATATCTTGAACAGAATTGAACCACCATCATCCCTGTCATGGGCGTTAGAATAGTCCTAACGTATGACAACAGGAAGCAAAGCAGTGGTATAGGGTTTTACCATCGCCCGGGGCAGATACTACTCGCTGCATTTCACCATGGCAGTTCAGTTTCGCTTGGGAAGTTTTCCGTTTAGAGTGCAGTTGCTGGTACTACATCTTTTAGTAGCCCTCTGTTATGAAGTAGACCTTAGTTGGTTCCTTTAAGCATTGCTTCCCACCTTGTTCAGAGTGAATTTTAATAGAAAAAAGTGGTATCAGCTCTGTCCAACGGTCAAACCATCTACCACTTCTTTTGTTTCTTTTCTTAGTTGGCCTCTTACAATGCCGGGAACACGTTAGGGCAATTATCAAATCCGCGCCTAGAGGATATGATGGATTAGGGCGAGAGTGTCGCTCACATCAATGAGAATGTTGTTGCTGGATTTTGGATGACAAGCATTTTAATCCGGCTCATACGTGTTCACTTTAAGTAATACATACGCAGGTGAACCCGAGACAACCATATTGCCTTTTATCAAGTTCAACGATTCACAGCAATCTAAAGATGAAAAAATCGATCCATGTATACAGTAGCTAACTAGTAGCTTCGTCGTTGTTCATGGTTACATATACAACAACGTTATCCAAATACTTCGGAAGTTAACATTTCTGAGTTAGCAAATTTAAAAAACTTGGCGAGACTGCCGGTGCAACACCGCAATCGTCTTCTGGAGCTGATTGCAAGTCCTCTGAATATGCCACTTGGCGTATAGTAGTGAATTTGCGATGTCATCCAACGCACGTATGCGAGTTATTCTTGCTGCAAGAGTGATATTTATAATTTCGTTAACAAACAGTTAAACGGAATGAGTTACCTTATCAGAAAGAAAATCTGCGGCGTGCCTCATCTATCACCTGTGCCATAGGTTCGCCACCCCTGGATTAGGAT
Organism: Styela plicata; assembly: GCA_963675895.2. NCBI lineage: Eukaryota > Metazoa > Chordata > Ascidiacea > Stolidobranchia > Styelidae > Styela > Styela plicata. Next base: position 10,772,860 of record OZ023143.1, on the reverse strand, counting down.
TTTAGGGACAAGTTTGTTCATGGACCACATTGAAAATTGATTATTGATTATTTTTTGACCACATTGATTATTTTTATTAAATCTCACCTGAAATGAAAGGTCGGAGTCAACAGTCTTCTTCTAGTTTTCCACTTTTCACCACTGGATGTGAGTAGGCCTGTACCGAGCCATGAGTGCAAGAACTCATAGAAGAAAGATTTCTGAATGTGATTTGAACTATGCAACAAAGTTTCGGCACTTTTTGGTCCAAGAATAACTATTACTGGCAACATTCCAATCCAGCCAATTCCTACTTCTGCACCCTGATCAGGTCTATCTCTAATCATTCTCATCAAGAACTCATAAAGTTCGTCAGGATCTCCACGAAGAAGCATCGCATGTCCGATGATTGGATATGACGTTAATAATGGCGACGGAACGTTTTTAAACTTGTTGAGATTCACCAAATAATTCTTGAAATATCCGAAGATTTTGATGGAAGCTACGGCGACTACTAGTGTTAGAATTAACAGTGTTATTTCCATGATAATATACTTGCTGGATTTCTACAACTGCAAGAATATTCAATAGAAAAATATCATAAAATTAGGAGTTGTTAAAGCCAACAAACGGTAAAATAGTACAAAACAATTAATTTACTCTCAGGTTCAGCTTGTCCCACGCAATATATTTATTACCGATGTTAAGTAAAATTGATTTTTTACATAAACTTGCTTTCCTAAAGAATACATTTTGTCAAGGCAGGAATGAGATTCTTTTATACCCATTCCCCGGAATGGATCGTTGTACCGACGTCCTGTATCGGCGGGCACTTATAAATTGACAGTGTTAAAGTTTTTAGAAAGATATGATCTTTCCGGTTCTGGCTTTGCCCACGCAAGTTATTTACACACTGGGTTGGGTGGTTAACATGTAATATCGAGCCAGACTCACCGCAACTCGAACCCGAGATCTTCAACCAGGCAGGTGTGGCACCACATCTTCCACCACCAAAAAGTACTAGTGACTAGTACATGAATGAGATGTTGTTCATACACCGCACCTTCATTGGGCTTGACATCTTCTACGCAGTCAGACTTTTAGTGCATACAAAGCCCTGTAGGTACGGGCTTTAGAATTGTCTTAACGTATTTCCTGCGTGTCGTAAGAGGCGACTAAAAGGAATAAAAAAAGTGGTAGATGGTTTCACCGTCGCCCATGGCGGATACCACACACTGCACTCTACTGCGGCGGTTCATTTCCGTTTAGGATGTTTTCCGTTTAGAATGCAAATGCTGGCACTACATCTTTCAGTAGCTTCATGCTATTCAGCGTCCGTTAGTTAGTTCCTTCTAGGCACTGCTTCCGGTCTTGCGCAGCGTGAATTTTAAAAAATAATCTGTATTTTGTAGCATTATTATGCGATATGTATCAAAATTAAAAAGCACAGAAACGTTTGATTACACTTGCTAATCGCTACAGTGGAAAATCCATTTGCCAATAACTTGGATTCCAAACTCGGAAATCGTTTGTTAAAATATGTTGCCACAACAGTCTCTCTATCAGAAAAATAATGTTCTCAAGCATGTGTCACAAACTTGGTAAAAGAGGTTACAGCTAAGGTTTTTTCTGGCTGAACTACAAAAATTTATGAATGTATTCCCGCCCTCAAAGCTTCAAATCTGAGCCAAGAATTCTTGAAGTAAAGACCAGAGATAGATTCTGTGTGACTTGACATACCATGTACATTATTAAGCTCTGACATCTTAAAAATATTCTGCGATTGAACAGGACAGGCGGCCTCATTCTCAACCACAACACTCTCTTATTAGCTCGTAGGCAATATGTGCAATGAAGCGATTGTTTGTTTTGAATAATTGATGTAATAGAATTTCGATCTCCACACCGCTGGGCCATAAATGCAGAGCTCAAAATATGGTTTTTATACTAAAATTCACTGAAATCCTTCATACCCTCATTTGCGTGTTTTATGTCATTATGTTTGGACAAAACATCACGCCGATGGTTTAAATGCGTTAAATCCGGCTATATTGTACAATAATTATTACCAAATTCAAAAAAAAAAAAAAAAATACAGCAATCTACGGACTATATAATATAGGCAGCGCCCTTCGCGGATATAAATATCTTGAAACCGATTAGGATACCGTAGATATCACTACCGTATCTATTGGGTGAGACCATGATGTCATGGAAGAATAGTAATCTGAGTGATTTGAGTCAAAATGGTTCTGCCATATACGACTACATTACATGTATTTATGATTAAACCAGTTTCAGGCACTGGAATCTCACTTTTGGAAATTCGTCCCGCCTCTGGGTCGAATATTGGACTACCTTACCCTGACATTCGACAAAAATGCGAATTTTAAGCAAATTTGTTGCCTGCAACACCCTTTATGATACCTCACTTCTCTTCTCAAGGTTCTAAATATTCCACTGAGAAGCATACTTCAAAAGTGAGCAAGTCAGGCAATAGTGAACAATTTTTTATTTAATCATAACATCAACTACATACCAGATGTATATTTTATCAATTACAAAAACATAGTCCACAACTGGGCGAAAAATCCGTTACAAACTTTTTATTTTTCATGTATAGGGGTACTTTTTATTCATTGTACTCCCTAAGTTTTACCAATAAAATATTTAGAATATTTAACGAAGAATTTTAACGAAGCAGGCTGTTATATTTGTTTACTAATTTTAGCCGATAACAATGATCAAAACAGAACAAAAATTTGTCGAAGATATAAGGACTTAGCCTTTGTGCCCTTAAATGTTATTTGGCGCTGTATTCTGTACTGATAATCTGTAAATCTGTACTGATAATTATTATCATAGGATACAGTTTATCGCAAAGTAAATTGATCCATTATAAAAAAAAACTCATTGAGAAAAAAAATTAATAGTGAATGTCGATTGATGTGATCCAAGTCATATTCTTCCCGTGCTTTTTAATCAAGTTCATACCAAGGTAGGACTCATCAATATGACCTTTTCGGCAGCGTTGGTCGCAATGCAATTTGCGAGGGTTGCGTTTCGTGTTAGGTTGTTCTATATTAACCTCGGATATTACTCTAGCCCAAAGCCGGGCACGCCCTTTTTGTGTTTTCTAACGCTTTTCAAGGAAACGAAGAGAGCTCACTCCATCGTATTGTAACTCAAAGCACAGACTTATCATAATATATTGCTGTATTGATACCTTCTGTATTGAGGGCTTTTGTGGCCTTATATCGAGAAGTATTTAGGCGTTTTGAATGGACGGAGGCACAATTATACCCTTTAATAATTAAGTTTGTTATTTAATCATTGTACGGGACAGTTAACACGATACCATTCTGTTTTAAATGCAATAACTGTTTTTATTTATTGTGTTAATTTTTTGTTGAATGTGAGTGGTCGTAGACCATTAGTTTTTTCCACCAACTTTTCTTGGAGTAAATTCCCGTTTCCTTAGTTTTATATTTATCCCATTTCTAGATCTCAATATGACGTCGCCCATGAGTTTTATATCGTCGATGTTATCACAAGATTCCACGTGATACTTGTGTAAAAAATGTGCCAGAACAATCTTTTCTTCAATAGAAGCAAACTTTTGTCCGATGCAATTTCTTGGCCCGGCTGAAAATGGCACATATGCAAAGGGATGTCTTCCCACACTGTTTTCGACGGTAAATCGTTCTGGATCGAATCTGAAAGAAGTAGATTTTAATAATTTTTTGTACGATTTATATGCAAGATATATATTTGCAGCCCGCTTGTCAAAATGATGTCATTTGTAACGCCCTGGTACATGGTTTTACCGCTTTCTTCTATTTTAATTCTACAAGAATCGGATCAAGCCAATGATAAATATTGGATTTTGGGGTCTACCAAAACCCTTCCGTCCCAAAATACCTGGAGAAAAAAGAATGGAATTTATGCGAGATTGATTTTTCAAATCTGTGATGCAATTTGCTATCATGGGTGCTATTCATATGTAGACTCTTTGAAAATTGCGAATTGACTATATACATTTCTGATGCTCACCTTAGAGGTTCTGGCCAATATCTCGGATTGTTGTTGACAGCATGTAAAAATATGACACATTCTGTACCTTCTGGAATAAAGTTTCCGTCCACTCTAAAAATGTGATTATAAATATTTTAGAATATTTGATAAAAAAATATTGCAACCTTTCCTAAATCCAGAAATTGTCTACCAACAATTTTAATAAATTGAGGAAGAATGACACGTGTGGAGGGCCATGTACGATTCAACAATACGTCAAATGTGACCAGAGATTGCTATCTTTTAATGCTTTCCCTCAAGTTCCCTTCGTTGTTAATTATTGAAGCAGAAATTTCTCTCATAATTTTTTTCTGTTAACTTTATTCCCCATTCATTTATTGCGTTCAAAGTCCTTTATATTCATTTTAAAGATTTCAAGATTATTAATAACAGGCCACATAAACTGCATTCCTTTTTCGCTATACTTAAGTTACACTAGGTGATCATAATCAAAACTTATACCATCTTTCATATCGTATAGACGACCAGAGTTTGTGTTTTTGTTAAAAATGCAAAAGCTCACCTGTCCGTCTATAACTGAACTATTGCTAACGAAGCGTGTAATTCACATAATATGTCCATGCCCAACCGATGAAAAACTACAATATTTTTGATTTCTCGTGATTAGTACTGCATTTTTGGGAAGATAAAAAAATATGTTGACACATACATACAATCACGACTTGTAACTCGTCCAATCATGGGTACTGACGGCAACATCCTTAATGCCTCCTTCGAAACCATGTCTAAGTATTTCAGCCGAGACAAATTGTTCGTATCGATATCCAAATCTTTTTTGTCACCAAATACGTCATCTAATTCTTTATGCAATTTACTTTGAATCTCAGGGTGCAATCCAATTAAGTAAATTGCCCAGCTTAAAGCGGCTGCCGTTGTATCGTGACCTACAAGGATATAAACAATTGATACAGTCGTTAACCTCTGCACAGACCGGTGTTGTATGTGGAGAGATATTTTTTATAGTCACTCCTTGGAGTGAATCATACTTACCAAGACCCTGTACTAGTGACCACTAGACAGCCACCAGTGAACAGGGACGGAGTTGTTGGAAAGATATAATCTGTCCTGTTTGGCTTAACCTACCCAAGTTATTATACCCAAAGATTTAATGAGTATATGAATGGTAGACATGGATTAACGAATTCGAACCAGAGATATTCAACCTGCGATGCCAATATGTTAACGACTAGGCCATCGTGTCTACAGAGATATGTTTTTTGTTAAAGTTTGGTTAGGTAAATTCAACAATTGTCATGATGCTTGATCGATTCACCTGTGTAAATTCATGGTACCACCAAAAGTGAGGTCACTATCTTTCATAAAGAACGAGAGAAATTGCAAGTTTTTATTGCCGAAAGTCCATATTTATCTCTACCTCTCGCTGCGTTTAAAATATCCGTCGATGTGATCAAAAGTGAGAAAATGAGAAAAAACTTCTCCTAATTCTCAAGTTTTTAATAATTTTACCCTCAAACATAAAGGTATCCGTTTCTTCTTGAATATCTTCGAAGGACAACGGCTTTCCGCCATCGGATGCATTCATAAGAGTATCAAGAAATGCAAGTCGCTTCTTTTTCTTCGTGTTAGATTCAGGTTGATCTACTTCGTCAAAATTAAATATTCTATCGTTTATAACTGACTTTGTGAATCCATGTACAATTTTTAAACATTTTTCGTATTCTCGTCCAGCGCTAGTAAGCCTATAAATAAAATTTGGCCAAAGCCAAGGAGATTTTCCTCGATCGAGAATAAATTCTGTGCATCTGTAAAACAACGTAAGGTTATGAAATAAGATGTTGTATTATTGCAATGAAATTGTTAAAATTTAATGTTAAACACGGCTTTAATTGAAATATATTCTGTCGACGCGATCCCTCAGTGGCTCATGCTCAACAAAACATTTTTTAACAAAAAGTTTTCTGAAACTGCGATTTTTTTAATTGACTGTAAATAATATTCAATTCATCCGCAAGTCTTGTTTCTCTTTATTCGTCGTTTAGATGTAATTAAAAGGCTTGCTTCGATAATAGGTTGAGAATGCGACAAATGCATGCATCATTTAGGACAGGGCAAAACCTTTCTTTGTAAATAACAAATATCCCATTGTACTGTTACAACTTGTCTCCATTGCGAAAATCAAGAGATTTATAGTTTGTAGTGCATTTTCAATTTACACTAAGGGCAACAATCTTCATATTTTAACGACGAAATATGATCGATTTTGGTCAAATTTTACAAAAATCCTTGCATTTCGTCGTTAAAAAAGAAAATCCTAGTTCACTTAACAATTTTTGTTCCTATGAACGATTCACGATTGATTCGAAATAATCGTGCTTCGAATCGATTCGAATCACCGAATCGAATCGCCCACCCCTAGTATATTGTTTAAAAAATTGTGGTGAACGATATATTGCAATCACGAATCCATTTAATATTTATTTCGAATCATGTATAAAACTTTGCATTCATAATATTGCAAGCGATTGAATATAAAAATGCTTATTTAGATTCCTTTGCAAAACAAAACATTACTTGTATATTGCTTTGACATATTCTGAATTTTCATTATCTTGTGCATTTATAGACTTTCCCATTGCTGTTTCGCAGATAATATCGAGCGTACACAATGTTACTGGCTTCCATACATCAAATGATTGTCCAGTTTCGGAATAATGTTCCAATTTTTTGGTAAAGATTTTGGCTTGTTCGTTCATAACTTCAAGAAAATCTTGCAAAATGCTGAAAATGAGTTTTATCGCAAATTAATATTTTTTAAAAAATATGGTAATCGAGGAATAGAGTTAAAACAACTGAAAATTCAATGCATACACAGCCGTAGTGAACAGGGTGTCCTTCATAGATTTAAGAACTGCGATATCTGATTAGTGTATGCCACATGTCATTATTAAATATATGCTTGAATGATATATGTTAATCGAATGCTCAACTCATGTAAAATCGGCGACGTACAAATTAATTATGCTCAGAGGTTAAAAGCCTCGATTGTCGTACCTAAAATGAAACGTTGGAGTTAGCAATCTTCTTCTGCTCTTCCATTTTGATCCAGATGATGTCAATAGCCCAGTTCCAAGCCAAGAATGTAGAAAATTGTAAAAAAATGTTTTTTCAATGTGGTCGGAGCTGTGTAGGATACTTTCTGCAGCTTTTGCACCACCCACCACTAATACTGGGACAGTCCCTACCCATGCAAGTCCAACGTCACTTGTTTCTCTGTCTGGGCTTTCACTCATCAGTTTGAGAACGTTTTGGTAATATTCATCAGGTTTTCCAGTCAAAAGTAAGGCATGTCCCAAAAATGGAATTGCTCTTCGTCCCGGACCAGGCAATGTTTTAAAAATGTCCCATTTTCTTTTGTATTCTTTGAGAAAAATGAATAATTTGATAGCTGCCCATAGAGCAGCAAGAGATACTACAGTTAATAGAATTTCCATTTCTGTTTCAAATGTGATAGAATAGACTGATGACGACTTGCGTACAATAGACCAAGTACTTTAATAAATAGGAATCGGATTGAATATTGTAAAATTGGACACGGGAATTATATCATTTTCCCCCAGGACATTCATTCAAAACTTGGAAGTTTAATGTCCACTTCACGGAGAATGAGCCTCAGGACTGGGCAAATCCGTTGCTGGGCTGCTACATTTTTGAACACTACCACACCATGATGCATTCCTAATATTTATGCCGTGGTAAAATACTAGTTAAACTTTTTATATAACTTAATGTCACCATAAAAGATCTTGACTGGAATCCAAATGCCCACTCTGAGTGGTAGCAACTTATTCTAAATGAATATTTTTTTTATTAAGCATTAGACACATGGACACATGGACGAGCTGCTGTGAATGCTTGAAAATAACCCAAGAGACCCTAACTAACATAATTGATAACTGCAGTCTGAAACTGAATCCAATGGCTAATCTGTAAGTACTTAAATTGTGACATACAAGCCCACGGGCAGCCAAATTGCGATCTTCTGGCTTTAATTTTGACACTCAGTTCAATATAGCATCTTAGAAAGCTTTAGTGGTCTATGGTATTTTTATGATAGTCAATTCCATTCAATGCTCTGCAGTGAGGAAAAGTTTTTTATTATGAAGTTGGTTATACAAATATATAAATATAACTTGAATCTGTGGAATGTCACCACTAATCCAGTAAAAAATTACTTCGTCAATCATGAGCCATGGATAGTACGCACCTCGGCGGCGCGGTCTATTAATGACTCAAGCTTAACAAAACATGTTTAAGGAACATTTTTCTCTGATTGGGCAATGCTGAAAATACCGAACTTTTCAATATCGCGAGGCGTTTGCAGCTAATAAAACCAGAAAATGTAAATATGTGATATCCAGCTACATTCTACAAACAAAGTTTGTGGAAGTAAATTGTACGCCTTCTGATTGCACATATTCAAACAAACGAGCACGATATAGCATAGTTAATTATTATCATTTAACAATGTTAGAGGTAACGTTAAGTCATACCTCGGAGAACGATATCCGTTCCAGTCAGTAAGTTACTAACGGTTGCATTTTGCATCAAAGTCCGGTAGCAGCTGCACAATTTCAAGGTCATGACAAGATTTAGTAGCTCATATATTTTTTAATTATTCAAAGGTCATGGTCTTTAAAAGATGATTCATTTTAGATAACGAGCGATAGTTAGAGTACAGTTTTAAACTCCCTCGGTCTGAAATGCTGGGCACAACGAAAATAAGTGAAAAATTGAAATATATTGTATTTTCCATTGCTTTTTAGCCCCGAGCAAAGACGGAAGCAGCGCTAACAAGAGCCAACTAACGACGAAGTGCTACTACAAGATAATAAAGTGCCAGCAACTGCACTCTAAGAGGGAAGCATCCCATTAAGAGCTAAACATCCATAGTAAAGTGCATTATGTGCTATCTGCTCTGGGCGATGATGAAACCAACTACCACTTCTTTGTTTCCTTTTATTCGCTTCTCGCGACCCACAGGGAATACGTTAGAACTGGTATACCCCTCTCTACAGGAATGGTTTATGGTCCATCATTTTAACGCAATATAACTCCAATGCTAAGACATCAGAACATCAGACATCAGAAGCACAGTGTAGGATTAAAATGATTTAAAAATTAATATTATGTACAGTTTAGCCTAGAAAATATCATATATACTAATTATTTTTGCGGTATATTCTGCTACGATATTATTTCAGAAAAATATAACTACTATGCCATGGGACTGACACTGTATATAGTATATGCACTCCTAGTGTACGTGTCGTTTCAAATTTTTCTGGTATTGAAAACGTTTGTAAAAAATTGGATTATTTTTAAAAACGTACCAGGTCCTAAGGAATGGCCACTTCCGTTTGTGGGACATTTACTGAGAGAGCGTGTTGGGGTGGAAGAATTTTATACCCGAATCACTACCGGATTGAATGAAATGGCAATCTCTAGCGAGAGAGAGGTGGCATGCGTCTTTATTGGCCCGTTGCCGGTTCTATTTATCTGTGGTCCGAATGCGGCCGAAGTTCTTCTCCGAAGCTCTAAGCACAACGAGAAAGGATTCATGTATAAGTTTCTTACAGAATGGTTGGGAACTGGTCTTCTAACATCTAAAGGAGAAAAATGGAGGGAAAGGCGAAAATTGTTGACTCCGACATTCCATTTCAGGTTCTAATAAATTTTTTAGATACTATTGACTATTGTGCATTTAACTACCAGAATATAGGTTTGTTCTGATATATCAGAATTTAGGGTTATCGTATATCTATTAGAACGCCTATTGACCCACTTGTTTTTATTGGATTTCATTCAATGATCAATTTCCTGTAACCAATCAAGTTATATGGCCATGGAGTGAGCGTGTCTAGGACAACATTCATTGAAGCACTGAAATTGCAAAATTTCAAGAAACGTTGTAAACTATTTCCTGCGTGTCGTGAGAGACAACTAAAAAGAAGTAAAAAAGTGTTATATTATATGGCTTTGCTGTTGCCCTGCGAGGTTTATTACAGAAGTTCAGTCTGTTTTGAAAGTTTTCTGCTTAGGGTGAATTTGCTCGAATTTTGAAGTACTTCGTTGTTAGTTGCTTTCAGGCACTGCTTCCTTGGCTTGTTTGGAGTGAATTTTTGGGGGGTTAAAGAATATAAGCCTACGCTTTGCTGAACTTTGTTATAAACTAATTCAAATGAATTAGTTTTTGAATTTAGCAACTTATCCAGATATTATTGCCAATTTGCAGCATTTTGCAAGATTTTCTTGAAGTCATGAACGAACAATCAGCCATATTTTCCGAAAAACTAGGAAAGTTTGCTGATACGGGAGAACCTTTTAATATTTTCAATCCTGTAACCTCATGTGCACTTGATATCATATGTGAAACAGCAATGGGAAAGAAAATCAATGCACAGAATGATTCAGAATCCGATTACGTCAAGGCTCTATACACGTAAGTTTGTTTGTTATTGCAATATTAGGTTATATCACTTCAAAACAGAGTACACGAGACTCGAGTCAATCCCCTCAACACAGTCACCTTTTCGATGTCGTGTTTCGACTGATGTTGTCAAAGCGAAATATCTTGATTTGACAAAATGCGGACGCGACTTCACTGGGGCTTTCAAGAAAATGAATTGCTGTAGAATCCGTGTTCGTATACCCATCGTGATGATTCTGATTGAGACGTATTAATCACGACGTCAGTTCGGTTGAATGGACTTCGACTTGTGTAAACTCCTCCAACTCGCAAATGCATGGCTTGATTTACGTGCGACTTGTACAATGTACAATGACTCGACTTGACTCGAAACAAATTTTAAATTTGATTTGAACTTAACTCACAAATTGAGGGCTTTTTAAAAAATATACTTTTTTCCCTAATCGCATCCCTGTAGAAAAGCAAATGATATCGTGCTTTGAATGCTGCGACTTTTTTCGGTTTAACGGCGTAGTTTTAAACCTAATTTATTTGTCCTGTCGCCCGCTAAGTTTCTAATAATAGACGGGGGAATTTACGATATAGTACGGCCGAGAAAAAACCTGGGGAGCAATATACTTTTTCACATGATAAATCCAAAAAATTACGCCGTTTTTCTCGAGATTGATTACAAAATGTGTTTTTCAAACTAGCTGCTACACCTAATGAAATTCCTTTGTGATGTTTTTCATTCAATTTGGTTGGTTATATAGATAATGCGTTCCCCTCTTCATCCATTGAAATGTGAAATGTATATCATACATGAAGTTCCGAAAAATTTCAATTTTGGTGTTCTACATGAATAAATTTATATCTAAGAAATTTGTGCTCGATTTCAGGATATCTGAGATGTTGTTTTATCGGATAAGGTCACCTTGGTTATGGTCAAATTTTGTTTACTCTCGAACAAATAGTGGTAAACGATATTACCAATGCCTGGATACTTTACATGGATTCACAAAAGCTGTGATCAAAGATAGGATGGAAAATTTCAACTACACTGAAGATAATTGTTCCGAAGTAAAGAAAAGACCAGCCTTTCTTGATCTTTTGTTGAAAGTTTCAGACAATGGGAAAGTACTTTCGTTTGAAGATATTCAAGAAGAAGTGGATACCTTTATGTTTGAAGGTTTGAAATCGTGTTGAAGTTTTAATTTTGTTATTTAATCTCATTAATTACTGACCAAATGAGGAAAATTTGCTTTAAATTGAGTGTGACTGGTATACTCCTAGGGGGGGTATTTCATCTGCCGTAATAATATTCATGCCAACATTCATTCATGAAATTTACCCCAAAATTGATGAAGATACCTATTTCCAATTTAGGTCATGACACCACTGCCGCGGCAATGTCATGGGCGATATTTCTGATTGCCTCTCATCCGCATGTCCAATTAAAAATACAGGAAGAATTAGATGAGGTATTGGGAAAAGGTGGTGACAAGAAAATCACAATGGATGATCTCAGAAGACTCGATTATCTTGAACTCGTAGTCAAAGAATGCTTGAGAGTGATACCCTCTGTCCCATTGATTGGGAGAATTACAAGTTGCGAATGTGTGTAAGTATGCTTGTGTAAAGTGGCGTATCTGGAAACTGTAAAAGAGAGGGGAAGGAAGGAAGTAAAATTTTAAAGTTTTTGGTGATTAAAATATGACCTCATGACTCCACGCGAAAATTATTTGGCTGTAACTTCAAATCATAGTTAAACTACCAAAAATAAGCGAATCGTGTAAGTTACGATGAAAAGCACTTGAATCTACCTTAAACCAAAAATGTTTTCGAAACAAGCCCCATGAGCCTGAAAATAGACATATATTATATTTATTCACTTGGCGTCGAGGGCGAGAGCAAATTTGGATTTTCAACCTTCGATTAATACCTGATTGTTTTGCTAAGCAACTGCCAATTATTAAATCATAACAATAGGGGATAGGATCGACTTGATCTTCTTTTTGTTAAATTTCATGTCTTTGAATATGAACTATTAATGGATTGCACCGAATCGGTGGAAATCTGGTGCTGTCGTTATTCAACAAACTCTCTCTACATGGGCAATCGGTAAATCATAAAAGCGTGTTACTCTATTCTAACTAGCCATTTTATTCCGATATTTGATATATTAATATCCATTTTTATACACACAGGATCGATGGACACACAATACCAGAAGGCACTGAGTGTTTGATTTTTCCTCAGCTCGTTAACAATTTTGAGAAGTTTTGGCCTGATGCTGAACGGTAATAAATTTTTATTCGACTTAAATAACACATTAACTAGCTTGCTAGATGTCACATCTTGCTAGATGTCTCGTAATTGCTAGATGTCACATCGACAAACATACAGAAATCTAATTCCGAACAATCATCTATTATGGCAATTAATCCCGCACGTGATGACAATCATCGCCAAGGGCAGATATTAATAACTGCACTCCAACATAGTCTAAATGTTCCGTATGAAATGTTTTTCACGTACATCACAGTTGCTGTTGCTGCATTTTATGGCTCTTTGTCATGTTAGTGGGCGTTACTTGTACTTTATATATTTTGCCTTGCCTTGCGCAGAGGAAATTTAATAAAAAAAAAAATAACGAATCTGAACTTGCGGGTCAATCAACGGGAATTTTAAAACAAAGGATTAGCAATACCAGCCATGGGACTAGTACCAACTAGTGTTGTTTGGATGAAATTTGATAATCGGAAACGTATATTATACCTCATTTAGAATTTACCTCAGACATTTTTCCACATTCAAACCCAACCCCTTTTTTCAGTTTTGACCCTGAGCGCTTCACAGTAGAGAACAGTGTGGGAAGACACCCGTATGCGTATCTTCCGTTTTCTGCTGGACCTCGGAATTGTATTGGTCAACGATTTGCCATGATGGAAGAAAAGGTTATGCTGGCTCATTTATTTAGAAAATATTCTGTTAACCCATGCGACAAGCGAGAAGATATAAAACTGCTTGGCGATCTTATTTTACGACCTGGAAATGGTATTAACGTCACACTGAAAAGGAGAACTTAAAGGAAAATTGTTTTTTTTTTGCAATTTCATAGTGGAGCATTGCCTTTATAAATTATATAGTAATTTTAAAAATATATAACTATAATGATTGCTCGCTATCGCTGTGCTCTAAGGCGTCTTTCTATTAAATAAAATCTTCTTCGATAAAATTTATTGAATTCAGTCTAGTAAAAGTGATAAAACGGTTAAAATTGTGAAGACGATAACTTCAAAAACCGTCGATCTGCGTTGCCTCATCAGAAAACTAAAGTAGAAGAAACAATTCGGTGTCGACGCAGCCAGATAAGAAAACGGAGTTTTGCTCGGCTTGGTGGTTCAGTCGGTTAAGCGCGATCTGCGATCTTATTGTCTGAAAGGCCGATGGTTAGATGCCCGGCTGTTTCACCACCGAGTAAGCCCTTCAGCATGGCATTTCACTGATAGCTGTATAATAGAACAGATACACAGTCACTACAAAGGCCCGTGATCAACAGAAGGGGCTGGTAGGTGATTTAAGTTGATATGCCTGGTTAAATAATGAAATTTGGACCATGAGCCAATAAAATTGTAAGAAACAAGATAAGACCCCATGAACGATGGCGGCGTCTTGAGTAGTTGAATTTTGTTTTTTAAAGTATATTCAGGATATTGGTTGTAAAAATAACAAAGTGAGTAGTAGAATCACATGCTCATAAAAAATTATTCGGTGATCATTCGATATCGGGGCATTTGACTCGGAAGTAGCGTCACAATGTCATAATAAAAGAGATAAAGATCCGTTTTAATGTATTTCGATGGCACGCAAGGACGTAATTAAAGACACAAAGAACAGTTTTAGTAATATAAAAACTGCGATAAAAACTGCTCATCCAACTATCGATAGAAAAGTGCAACGCCTTCGCTATTCATTTTGTCCTTTTAATATGTATATTAAAAAAATTAATAAATACTTAAGTTTTAAAAATTTCAATGGTGCATTTAAACAAAAACTTAAACATTTTTTCAATGAGGTTTTGCGTAGTCAACAGTCAGAAATTTCAACTCTGGAATAACTAAATTTGCTGAGAAGTTATACAACCCATGCATATTTTGCGACTCGGTTCGAAACAGTGCCGTGGGCGGTCAGTGTAAGATAGTATCATCGTTTTGGCGCGTCCGAGTTCTAAGAGTTAAATTAAAACTAACTAATACGACACTGTCCATATAATAGCCATCGATACAAAATTCAAAAAACTGCGTTCGATTGAAATTCGTTGATATGGACAAAAATACAAACAAATATATTTGTCCGATTGTGAAAATATGATTCTACATTTTATTTCACAAGTTTTGGTTTCATTTGTCCGATTGCGAATATTTCGGTATTTGAATTTAAATCACCGAATCGAATTTCCCTGCCCTAGTTGTTGCAGGAACTTCTAAATATGCATTGACATACGGTTGTGTGTGTCTTTCCCTAGCACGCCCTATTGTAAGCCTGTGGATATATATTTTGATTGCACGAACTCACATACATTTGAATACATTCATGTTGAAACTTCAATTATAAAGCAAAAAAGCACAAAGACATATACATTTCGATTTCTTCAACACAAACACTAAAATATTCAAACAGAAAAGAAGAAATCTCGAAAGCGACTGAAACCTTCAATAAAGTTTAAAACGTTCTGGAACGCAATCTCTCACCATTACACAACACATGCACAACAAATAACCACACTGGGAATAAAAAAAATATATATAAACGCGGCAAATGTGGCTTTGATGCGCTGCGTCTACGATTCGACATTGTCTCCAGCCTTTTTTAATATTGCTTTGTAGGAATATAAAGCTAATGCCAACAGGATTGAACCACCACTATGCCAGCCGAAAAATTTCCGCTTATAAAACTTTTGTTAAGTATGGGCCAAAGATGGATCGCGCCGCGGAGGCGCGGTTCATTTATGACTCATGCTTGACAAAGTCAAATTTCTGATCAGTTAGTGTCAAGTGAATTATATTGGCAAAAAATCAGTACAGCTCCTAAATTCCAATATTTGTCTGATATAGGTTTATCCTAATATAAAAATATAGTTTGATTTCGTACCTATCCCCCAATTTACGAAGCATGAAAAATGTCAAACGACGACTAGTCTTTTTTGCTAAAAACAGAAAAAAGGTGCGATTAACCTTGTCGTTTGAACCTAAAACTACATAATTAACTAGTTATATTTACTATGAAAAGCTTTGATCAGATAACTCAATAGAAGTTGATCTAGGGGAATGCATTTTAAATAAACTTGATAAATTATGTATTAGGAGATAAACGCAGTACTTTTAACTAGAATTACCAACACTAAATAGTCTCTATAATTCACATGCGTACAAGATAAAATTTCACACGTCTGTCGCGTAGTTTTTTTATTATTCTGTCTTCAGCCCTTTTGTCATTCTTTATTTTTTTATCCATATTTATTCCAAGCTTTTTTAAATTTTTCTTAATGTTGATTTCTTTTTGTCTTTTGCGTCTTCTCTGAAAAGTAGATTCCAAACGTTTTATAAAAGAAAGGCACGGCTTCCATTGTTTATCGCGTGAAAGTTTTCGATTTGTCCGATTGCGAATATTTCGGTATTTGAATTTAAATCACCGAATCGAATTTCCCTGCCCTAGTTGTTGCAGGAACTTCTAAATATGCATTGACATACGGTTGTGTGTGTCTTTCCCTAGCACGCCCTATTGTAAGCCTGTGGATATATATTTTGATTGCACGAAC
This sequence comes from Styela plicata, assembly GCA_963675895.2. Lineage (NCBI taxonomy): Eukaryota > Metazoa > Chordata > Ascidiacea > Stolidobranchia > Styelidae > Styela > Styela plicata. Next base: position 10,756,538 of record OZ023143.1, on the reverse strand, counting down.
TCACATACATTTGAATACATTCATGTTGAAACTTCAATTATAAAGCAAAAAAGCACAAAGACATATACATTTCGATTTCTTCAACACAAACACTAAAATATTCAAACAGAAAAGAAGAAATCTCGAAAGCGACTGAAACCTTCAATAAAGTTTAAAACGTTCTGGAACGCAATCTCTCACCATTACACAACACATGCACAACAAATAACCACACTGGGAATAAAAAAAATATATATAAACGCGGCAAATGTGGCTTTGATGCGCTGCGTCTACGATTCGACATTGTCTCCAGCCTTTTTTAATATTGCTTTGTAGGAATATAAAGCTAATGCCAACAGGATTGAACCACCACTATGCCAGCCGAAAAATTTCCGCTTATAAAACTTTTGTTAAGTATGGGCCAAAGATGGATCGCGCCGCGGAGGCGCGGTTCATTTATGACTCATGCTTGACAAAGTCAAATTTCTGATCAGTTAGTGTCAAGTGAATTATATTGGCAAAAAATCAGTACAGCTCCTAAATTCCAATATTTGTCTGATATAGGTTTATCCTAATATAAAAATATAGTTTGATTTCGTACCTATCCCCCAATTTACGAAGCATGAAAAATGTCAAACGACGACTAGTCTTTTTTGCTAAAAACAGAAAAAAGGTGCGATTAACCTTGTCGTTTGAACCTAAAACTACATAATTAACTAGTTATATTTACTATGAAAAGCTTTGATCAGATAACTCAATAGAAGTTGATCTAGGGGAATGCATTTTAAATAAACTTGATAAATTATGTATTAGGAGATAAACGCAGTACTTTTAACTAGAATTACCAACACTAAATAGTCTCTATAATTCACATGCGTACAAGATAAAATTTCACACGTCTGTCGCGTAGTTTTTTTATTATTCTGTCTTCAGCCCTTTTGTCATTCTTTATTTTTTTATCCATATTTATTCCAAGCTTTTTTAAATTTTTCTTAATGTTGATTTCTTTTTGTCTTTTGCGTCTTCTCTGAAAAGTAGATTCCAAACGTTTTATAAAAGAAAGGCACGGCTTCCATTGTTTATCGCGTGAAAGTTTTCGATTTTCATCACCAATCACACACCATTGACCCTGGCACCTTCGTTTATCACTACTTATTCTACATTTGCAACTAGGATTGTAGGCATAATTACGCGCATAAAAATTTGAGCAATTTTTTCGTTGCAGAACAATATTAAGTTCTTTATTTTCTAACATCTTTTTCAGCCATTCAAGAAGCTCGGTGTCTGAACTTGATGTATTTTCCATATTATACTGAGATCGTCAACATACATAAAAATACAGAATCTTTATGTTTGACTTTCCATATATAAATATTCTAAATGTAAAAAAAAACTTTAGGCTTAGCCATCACATTGGCACCGTGCAGTTAAAGAGTTCGGGACCCGCCGAGTCCGGCTTGTTAATCCTAATCTTGAACATATTTCCGTCGAGGTTTTGCGTAGTCAAGATTCAGAAGTTTCATTTCCCATGTTAAACTCTGCAATAACTATTTATGTTGAGGCATACAGCTTTAAATCCATGCATTTTTTGCCACTCGAATCGGGACAGTGCCGTGTGCGCTCAATGTGAGAGAGTGTCGTCGTTCTGGCGCGCCTGAGTTCTGAGCGTTAATTCAGTTGAAACGGTTTCGGTTGAAACGTAGGTTCAGATGTCACTTATGTCGGGTCATATGGATCTATCTGTGTCAATATTGGGTATTTAAACAATATCACGATAAACTTACACAGAAATATTTAACAAACCATGAGCGTTTCATATGCTATTGTTTTTCTATACTAACAGAAACGTAAACCGTTATTAAATACGTGATGTTGTACAAGTAATATAGGTCGTTTCATTATTACTAGCCATTTCGCGAAGCAACGATACAAAGGTAATAATTTTTAACGTCACGTCACGCGCGGCTTCTTTGGACTAGACACGCCCAAACAGCAATGTAGTTTGCGATATTTGTAAATATATGCAAATTGAGAGGAAGTGGACTGATTGAAATTTTTCTTTTTATCAACAACTATATTGTTATGATTGTCGCCCCAAATTAAAAGTTATCTGGGAATCCGACATAACTGAGGACAAGCTAAAATAAAACTAAATTGAATTGAAGCATTTTAACGCTTAAAATAAGGGGTCTCGACCCCTAAATGGATCGTTGAGTTATTTTGAGATATTGCAGCACCCTACGATCTGGAGACAACACTGACTTGAAGCATGCAATAATTTGTTTTGTCTTGGGCAAAAAGTATTATTGTAGACTGTAGCTTTTTCTGTCAAATGAGCAGTCCCAATGCTGTGTTAAATCGGTTATGACTAGCGCCGAGATAGACCAAGCTAACAACTTCAAGTTATTTGACGTTTTCGTAATCTTTGAAATTGCCCAGTATCAATAGTTTTTATCAAAAAAGGATGAAGTGAAATAGTGTCATGAACCGGATCATTGAACATCTTATATTCTGTACTATCGATATTCATTATTAACACGTAATTGAATCCTTCCAAATACTAATAAAAATAATATATTGATTTTCACACAATTGGAAATGAATTCGAAAGTGTTGTGTATTTTTTTCTGGTCTTGTATCAACACTGATAAGTGCGTCTTGTCAATATACATATCTGTTTTAGAAACGCTCCAACCTTTAAAATTAGAAAAACTTCTTTATAATGTACGAAATCTAACTCTGCGTAACCTAATTCATTGTTTTCTAAAAGTTGACTAGCTAATAGCAGGCGTATTTGGTCCCACACGCCTGTCCAATTAAGTTTATATCGCATCACTCTATATACCCCTGGTATGACTGTTCCTCGAAGATTTCCCTTCTTGACCCACCCAAAAAGTAACCGAGCGATCTACTCGACTGACTGATGCTGATTCTCATTCTTTAGAATTTGTGGCTCAACATTTTGAGCGAAAATTATTTTTCTATGAACAGCGAGACTATGAAATTCTTTGTCACCGGACTGTTTACCATGTGCCTATTTTGTTAATCTTCCCATTTTCCACTCTAGAAGCGAGGCCGGTAGCGTCCGAAAGAAAATAACAAACGGTCGCTTAAAGGCAAATAACTACTGAAATGTAGTGTCGGCATTCAGCAAATGCACCCCAGGTGAAAAAGAAATCCTGAAGAAAATTTGTACTAAAAGCATAGTAAAGTACAGTTAGTGGATTGTGCCCTGGGCGACGGTACGAGTCGAAATTAAAACTTATGTTATCCTACTTACTTAAAATATTCAATGATTTTTTAATGTATTAATCTTTCTATATTATTCTTTGTGCCATTTAGTTTGTTATTGAAATTTAAATGCAGTTTAGAGTAAATATCCGAAAAGCCTTGTTTAAAACGACTCGGGGGGCTTAACTATATTTCCCGCAAACCCAATGGGATTGTCGGTATAAATAAAAAGGTAATTTGTACACGAATTTTGTTGATTGCCTGACATTCGGAATCTAGAGCACCCAAGAACTCTTACTGCTAATTATTACATTCATATTTCCCTCTGACTGAATTACTGGCCACAACATCTTATGTCTCTTTATCGGTCAACAGGCTTTAATAAAGGCTTTTGCGAAATTCAGTAAACAATATAAATCTATATGAAAAGAGGTAAATTATTAACTTCTTGAACCCTGAAAGACACTGTCCATATAATAGACAAGGATCCAAAATTCAAAACACTGAGTTCGATTTAAATGCGTTGATATGGGCAATAAGGTTTATTTATTGAATTTCAACAGTGCAAATTATATACTTTCATCATATATATTTGCATTTCTTAAAACTGACGTCCCGATCAAACAAACAAAATAATCATTATTTGTACTTGTTGTTTTATTTGTATAGAAGAAATACTCAGCGTTTGGTGACGCAGTTGGTTAACGATTAGGAGTATTGTCCGGAAGGTTGATGAAGTCGAAGGTGGGTAAGACATGCCCGATGTGATATTTATATCCAGGCAAGTAGGGTAACTGATTCACTTGAAATTGGAAAATGATTCGAATAACTTATCGATCGCTATTATTTTTATATACATACCAGATTTCACGTTTCGACATTACCGTTTACCAGGAATATCAAAACAAATAAGTCCAATGCTACGAACTTGTTTAGCCAATAACATAAGGAAGAAATGAACCATTTCAAGTCTCACCTCAAAGGACAGAGATGAATTTAAATAGAATAAAAAAAAAAAAAATATGAATCGAATTTGGAACTGAAGTTACACTGAATTTGCAAGTTTTTTATTCCTATGACCGACTTTTGACCTATTCAAATAATTTGTGCTCAAATTGATTCGAATTACCAAATTAAATTGTCCACTTCTAGAAATAAGTCGTTATTTTGGTGCTAAAATCATGAAAATCTTCAACCAATTTTTCACGAAGTAAACAGATATTTTTGTCGAGCAATATTTGTGGCGCATTTCTAGTGGCCCATTCGTTTTCTACCTAAATTACGAGAAAATTTGCTTCAATCCAAAATTGGGAATTATCAACTTAATTCTTTTTAAAGCCAAAACTGGGATAATTTTTTACTTATTCAAAATATTATGACGTCGTAGTGATGATATCTTTCAAGATGACCCGACTTTTTATAAATGAATGTTGTATGGCAACATTTCCCATCTTATCGTTATTTGCGTAAAAACTTTTTCAAAAAATAACTATTATGACGTCATATAGTGACGACATTTCTTGAGACCGACCAAGTAAGTTACGATGAAAAGCACTTGAATCTACCTTAAACCAAAAATGTTTTCAAAACAAGCCCCATGAGCCTGAAAATAGACATATATTATATTTATTCACTTGGCGTTGAGGGCGAGAACAAATTTGGATTTTCAACCTTCGATTAATACCTGATTGTTTTGCTAAGCAACTGGCAATTAATTAAATCATAACAATAGGGGATAGGATCGACTTGATCTTCTTTTTGTTAAATTTCATGTCTTTGAATATGAACTATTAATGGATTGCACCGAATCGGTGGAAATCGGGTGCTGTCGTTATTCAACAAACTCTCTCTACATGGGCAATCGGTAAATCATAAAAGCGTGTTACTCTATTCTAACTAGCCATTTTATTCCGATATTCGATATATTAATATCCATTTTTATATACGCAGGATCGATGGACACACAATACCAGAAGGCACTGAGTGTTTGCTTTTTCCTCAGCTCGTTAACAATTTTGAGAAGTTTTGGCCTGATGCTGAACGGTAATAAATTTTTATTCGACTTAAATAACACATTAACTAGCTTGCTAGATGTCACATCTTGCTAGATGTCTCGTAATTGCTAGATGTCACATCGACAAACATACAGAAATCTGATTCCGAACAATCATCTATTATGGCAATTAATCCCACACCTGACGACAATCATCGCCAAGGGCAGATATTAATAACTGCACTCCAACATAGTCTAAATGTTCCGTATGAAATGTTTTTCACGTACATCACAGTTGCTGTTGCTGCATTATATGGCTCTTTGTCATGTAAGTGGGCGTTACTTGTACTTTATATATTTTGGTTCTACCTCAGCCTTGCGCAGAGGAAATTTAATAAAAAAAAAATAACGAATCTGAACTTGCGGGTCAATCAACGGGAATTTTAAAACAAAGGATTAGCAATACCAGCCATGGGACTAGTACCAACTAGTGTTGTTTGGATGAAATTTGACAATCGGAAACGTATATTATACCTCATTTAGAATTTACCTCAGACATTTTTCCACATTTAAACCCAACCCCTTTTTTTCAGTTTTGACCCTGAGCGCTTCACAGTAGAGAACAGTGTGGGAAGACACCCGTATGCGTATCTTCCGTTTTCTGCTGGACCTCGGAATTGTATTGGTCAACGATTTGCCATGATGGAAGAAAAGGTTATGCTGGCTCATTTATTTAGAAAATATTCTGTTAACCCATGTGACAAGCGAGAAGATATAAAACTGCTTGGCGATCTTATTTTACGACCTGGAAATGGTATTAACGTCACACTGAAAAGGAGAACCTAAAGGAAAATTGTTTTATTTTTGCAATTTTATAGTGGAGCATTGCCTTTATAAATTATATAGTAATTTTAAAAATATATAACTATAATGATTGCTCGCTATCGCTGTGCTCTAAGGCGTCTTTCTGGGACCCGCTGACTGCAGTAAAACTATAAACTTGTTTTTGTTATTATGTTCTATTTTATATTGAATAAAATCTTCTTCGATAAAATTTATTGAATTCAGTCTAGTAAAAGTGATAAAACGGTTAAAATTGTGAAGACGATAACTTCAAAAACCGTCGATCTGCGTTGCCTCGTCAGAAAACTAAAGTAGAAGAAACAATTCGGTGTCGACGCAGCCAGATAAGAAAACGGAGTTTTGCTCGGCTTGGTGGTTCAGTCGGTTAAGCGTGATCTTATTGTCTGAAAGACCGATGGTTAGATGCCCGGCTGTTTCACCACCGAGTAAGCCCTTCAGAGAGGCATTTCACTGATAGCTGTATAATAGAACAGATACACAGTCACTACAAAGGCCCGTGATCAACAGAAGGGGCTGGTAGGTGATTTAAGTTGATATGCCTGGTTAAATAATGAAATTTGGACCATGAGCCAATAAAATTGTAAGAAACAAGATAAGACCCCATGAACGATGGCGTCGTCTTGAGTAGTTGAATTTTGTTTTTTAAAGTATAATCAGGATATTGGTTATAAAAATAACAAAGTGAGTAGTAGAATCACATGCTCATAAAAAATTATTCGGTGATCATTCGATATCGGGGCATTTGACTCGGAAGTAGCGTCACAATGTCATAATAAAAGACATAAAGATCCGTTTTAATGTATTTCGATGGCACGCAAGGACGTAATTAAAGACACAATAAACAGTTTTAGTAATATAAAAACTGCGATAAAAACTGCTCATCCAACTATCGATAGAAAAGTGCAACGACTTCGCTATTCATTTTGTATTTTTAATATGTATATTAAAAAATTTAAAAAATACTTAAGTTTTAAAAACTTCAATGGTGCATTTAAACAAAAACTTAAACATTTTTCCAATGAGTTTTTGTGTAGTCAACAGTCAGAAATTTCAACTCTGGAATAACTAAATTTGCTGAGAAGTTATACAACCCATGCATATTTTGCGACTCGGTTCGAAACAGTGCCGTGGGCGGTCAGTGTAAAATAGTATCATCGTTTTGGCGCGTCCGAGTTCTAAGAGTTAAATTAAAACTAACTAATACGACACTGTCCATATAATAGCCATCGATACAATATTCAAAAAACTGCGTTCGATTGAAATTCGTTGATATGGACAACAAATACAAACAAATATATTTGTCCGATTGTGAAAATATGATTCTACATTTTATTTCACAAGTTTTGGTTTCTTTGTCCGATTACGAATATTTCGGTATTTGAATTTGAATCATTGAATCGAATTTCCCTGCCCTAGTTGTTGCAGGAACTTCTAAATATGCATTGACATACGGTTGTGTGTGTCTTTCCCTAGCACGCCCTATTGTAAGCCTGTGGATATATATTTTGATTGCACGAACTCACATACATTTGAATACATTCATGTTGAAACTAAAATTATAAAGCAAAAAAGCACAAAGACATATTCATTTCGATTTCTTCAACACAAACACTAAAATATTCAAACAGAAAAGAAGAAATCTGGAAAGAGACTGAAACCTTCAATAAAGTTTGAAGCGTTCTGGAACGCAATCTCTCACCATTACACAACACATGCACAACAAATAACCACACTGGGAATAAAAAAATATATAAACGCGGCAAATGTGGCTTTGATGCGCTGCGTCTAAGATTCGACATTGTCTCCAGCCTTTTTTAATATTGCTTTGTAGGAATATAAAGCTAATGCCAACAGGATTGAACCACCACTATGCCAGCCGAAAAACTTCCGCTTATAAAACTTTTGTTAAGTATGGGCCAAAGATGGATCGCGCCGCGGAGGCGCGGTTCATTTATGACTCATGCTTGACAAAGTCAAATTTCTGATCAGTTAGTGTCAAGTGAGTTATATTGGCAAAAAATCAGTACAGCTCCTAAATTCCAATATTTGTCTGATATAGATTTATCCTAATATAAAAATATAGTTTGATTTCGTACCTATCCCCCAATTTACGAAGCATGAAAAATGTCAAATGACTACTAGTCTTTTTTGCTAAAAACAGAAAAAAGGTACGATTAACCTTGTCGTTTGAACCTAAAACTACATAATTAACTAGTTATATTTACTAGGAAAAGCTTTGATCAGGTAACTCAATAGAAGTTGATCTAGGGGAATGCATTTTAAATAAACTTGATAAATGATGTATTAGGAGATAAACGCAGCACTTTTAACTAGAATTACCAACACTAAATAGTCTCTATAATTCACATGCGTACAAGATTAAATTTCACACGTCTGTCGCGTAGTTTTTTTATTATTTTGTCTTCAGCCCTTTTGTCATTCTTTATTCTTTTATCCATATTTATTCCAAGCTTTTTTAAATTTTTCTTGATTTCTTTTTGTCTTTTGCGTCTTCTCTGAAAAGTAGATTCCAAACGTTTTATAAAAGAAAGGCACGGCTTCCATTGTTCATCGCGTGAAAGTTTTCGATTTTCATCACCAATCACACACCATTGACCCTGGCACCTTCGTTTCTCACTACTTATTCTACATTTGCAACTAGGATTGTAGGCATAATTACGCGCATAAAAATTTGAGCAATTTTTTCGTTGCAGAACAATATTAAGTTCTTTATTTTCTAACATCTTTTTCAGCCATTCAAGAAGCTCGGTGTCTGAACTTGATGTATTTTCCATATTATACTGAGATCGTCAACATACATAAAAATACAGAATCTTTATGTTTGACTTTCCATATATAAATATTCTAAATGTAAAAAAAAACTTTAAGCTTAGCCATCACATTGGCACCGTGCAGTTAAAGAGTTCGGGTCCCGCCGAGTCCGGCTTGTTAATCCAAATCTTGAACATATTTCCGTCGAGGTTTTGCGTAGTCAATCTTCAGAAGTTTCATTTTCCATGTTAAACTCTGAAATAACTATTTATGTTGAGGTATACAGCTTCAAATCCGTGCATTTTTGCCACTCGAATCGGGACAGTGCCGTGTGCGGTCCATGTGAGAGAGTGTCGTCGTTCTGGCGCGCCTGAGTTCTAAGCGTTAATTCAGTTGAAACGGTTTCGATTGAAACGTAGGTTCAGATGTCACTTATGTCGGGTCATATGGATCTATCTGTGTCAATATTGGGTATTTAAACAATATGATGATAAAATTCCACAGAAGTATTCAACAAACCACTAGCGTTTCGTATACTATTGTTTTTCTATACTAACAGAAACGTAAACCGTTATTAAATACGTGATGTTTCATTATTACTAGCCATTTCGCGAAGCAACGATACAAAGGTAATAATTTTTATCGTCACGTCACGCTCGGCTTCTTTGGACTAGAAACGCGCGGCTTCTTTGGACTAGACACGCCTAAACAACAATGTTGTTTGAGATATTTGTAAATATATGCAAATTGAGAGGAAGTGGACTGATTGAACTATATTGTTATGATTGTCGCCCCAAATTAAAGTTATCTGGAAATCCGACATAACTGAGGACAAGCTAAAATAAAACTAAGTTTGTTCTCCCATATCAATAACCTAATATAATATATATTTATAAGATATATAAGATGGGAATTAAAGCATTTTTAACGCCTAAAATAATGGGTCGCAACCCCTAAATGGGTCGTTGAGCTCTTTTGAGATATTGCAGCACCCTACGATCTGGAGTCAACACTGACTTGTAGCATGCAATAATTTGTTTTGTCTGGGGCATAAAGTATTATTATAGATTATAGCTTTTTCTGTCAAATGAGCCGTCCCAATGCTGTGTTTAATCGGTTATGACTAGCGACGAGATAGACCAAGCTAACACCTTCAAGTTATTTGACGTTTCGTAATCTTGGAAATTGCCCAGTACCAATAGTTTTTATCAAAAAAGGATGAAGTGAAATAGTGTCATGAACCGGTTCATTGAATATCTTATATTCTGTCCTATCGATATTCATTATTAACACGTAATTGAATCCTTCCAAATACTAATAAAAATAATATATTGATTTTCACACAATTGGAAATGACTTCGAAGGTGTTGGGTATTTTTTTCTAGTTTTGTATCAACACTGGTGAGAGTGTCTTGTCAATATATATATATCTGTTTTAGAAATGCTTCAACCTTTAGAATTAGAAAAACTTCTTTATAATGTACGAAATCTAACTCTGCGTAACCTAATTCATTGTTTCCTAAAAGTTGATTAGCTAATAGCAGGCGTATTTGGTCCCACACGCCTGTCCAATTAAGTTTATATCGCATCACTCTATATACCCCTGGTATGACTGTTCCTCGAAGATTTCCCTTCTTGACCCACCCAAAAAGTAACCGAGCGATCTACTCGACTGACTGATGCTGATTCTCATTCTTTAGAATTTGTGGCTCAACATTTTGAGCGAAAATTATTTTTCTATGAACAGCGAGACTATGAAATTCCTTGTCACCGGACTGTTTACCATGTGCCTATTTTGTTAATCTTCCCATTTTCCACTCTAGAAGCGAGGCCGGTAGCGTCCGAAAGAAAATAACAAACGGTCGCTTAAAGGCAAATAACTACTGAAATGTAGTGTCGGCATTCAGCAAGTGCGCCCCAGGTGGAAAAGAAATCCTGAAGAAAATTTGTACTAAAAGCGTAGTAAAGTGCAGTTAGTGGATTGTGCCCTGGGTGACGGTACGAGTCGAAATTAAAACTTATGTTATCCTACTTACTTAAAATATTCAATGATTTTTTAATGTATTAGTCTCCCTATATTATATGTTGATTGCCTGACATTCGGAATCTAGAGCACCCAAGAACTCTTACTGCTAATTATTACATTCATATTTCCCTCTGACTGAATTACTGGCCACAACATCTTATGTCTCTTCATCGGTCATCAGGCTTTAATAAAGGCTTTTGCGAAATTCAGTAAACAATATAAATCTATATGAAAAGAGGTAAATTATTAATTTCTTGAACCCTGAAAGACACTGTTCATATAATAGACAAGGATCTAAAATTCAAAACACTGAGTTCGATTTAAATGCGTTGATATGGGCATGATAAGGTTTATTTATTGAATTTCAACAGTGCAAATTATATACTTTCATCATATATATTTGCATTTCTTAAAACTGACGTCCCGATCAAACAAAAAAATAATCATTATTTGTACTTGTTGTTTTATTTGTATTGAAGGCAAAGAAATACTCAGCGTTTGGTGACGCAGTTGGTTAACGATTAGGAGTATTGTCCGGAAGGTTGATGAAGTCGAAGGTGGGTAAGACATGCCCGATGTGATATTTATATCCAGGCAAGTAGGGTAACTGATTCACTTGAAATTGGAAAATGATTCGAATAACTTATCGATCGCTATTATTTTTATATACATACCAAATTTCACGTTTCGACACTACCGTTTACCAGGAATATCAAAACAAATAAGTCCAATGACCGACTTTTGTCCTATTCGAATAATTACTGTTCAAATTGATTCGAAATACCAAATTAAATTGTCCACTTCTAGAAATAAGTCGTTATTTTGGTGCTAAAATCATGAAAATCTTCAACCAGTTTTTCACGAAGTCAACAGATATTTTTGTCGAATAATATTTGTGGCGCATTTCTAGTGGCCCATTCGTTTTCTACCTAAATTACGAGAGAATTTGCTTCAATCCACAATTGGGAATTACCAACTTAATCCTTTTTAAAGCCAAAACTGTGATAATTTTTTACTTATTCAAAACATTATGACGTCGTAGTGATGATATCTTTCAAGATGACCGGACTTTTTATAAATGAATGTTGTATGGCAACATTTCTCATCTTATCATTATTTGCGTAAAAACTTTTTCAAAAAATAACTATTATGACGTCATATAGTGACGACAGATCTTGAGACCGACCAAGATCACGAATTTCGATACCTAAAGTACTAAATTTCGAAATATGGTGCTTTAATCCGGCAAGTTTAGAAAAGGCTAATTTTCCGGCTTAAAATACCCTATATAACTGTTGTTGAACATAAGCCCCGGGTAGATTAACGAAGCTTTCAAGTCTCTCTGTTCCGGGATCTTGGATTTTCATCAGAATGCAGTGCAGAAAGTAATGATCTGATCTTGGTGATTGGTTGGGCCCTTCTATGTGCCGCTTCCGACCTTGCTTGAAGCGAACTTCTATTAAAAAAACCATTCCTATGATTACATCACCATGAGTTATCCCCCATATGACTAAAGTTTGACAAAACAGTCAGATATAACGAATAATTTTATTTTAAGCGCATTTCCATTTTGCCAAGAATGTTAACTTAAATTAGAATAACTAATCCGATACTGTCCACGTTTTAACCATCGATCAAGAATTTGTTTCTTTAATATAAATATTTGAATATTTGAAAATAAGCTAGTTGTATCAAACATTTGCTAAACTTTGCACTTTCAAATTTCACATTTTGACATTACAGTTTACTCGGATTATCAAAATAAACAGGGTGTCAAAATACGAATTTACCAATTTAAAAACATAAAAGAAAAATGAACCAATATTCTGTAATTATCAATATTATCTCCTCAAATCAATATTTAGCTTTGGAAATGAAATCAGAAGAAAAATATTGGTTTTTGAGGTTTTTCTGCGAAAACGATTGTTGGTTTCTCTGTTTTATGTTAAAATGCTTTTGTATTAATTTTTCAAATGAAAAATGCATACAATATGTGCAACTATTGCAGAGAAGTAAAACATTTTAAAAATATTCTTTTGATATGTCTAATTATCATAATTGAACTTTTTAATAATCTTGAAATAGGCGCGGTTCATTATTGGCAAAACTGGCTTTCTGATTGGGTTGAAGAAGTACGTGAATAAAATATAATATTTTTAAAAACAATTATGTAAAATACGTCGAAATACGATAGATAAGTGTTTTGCCTCAAACGTCATAACACGTTAGTATACACGATTATCGGAATATTAATTTGGAGTAATTTTTACAAAATGGATTCGAAGATGTTGGAATTGAATGAGTTTTAGTGATGCCTTCAGCATTTGCACAAATTATATTTTATTTATTTATATTTTCCGTTGAAAATAATGTTCCTTTTTTTGGTATCAGTTCACTTCTAGGCTGCAGAACGCACAAAAAAGATAATATAGACATCATGCAACATATCCAAATTCCAACATAAATAAAAAATCACGTTAGCGTACATTTTGTTTTATAATTTTATTCTTGTTTGCAGAGGTTAGATAGTAGATATAGGATAAGTCAGCTGCCGTGGGTCAAAGCCGTGATCGTCATTCTGCGATGTCAAAATGACAACGATTACATGCTATAACGTTTGCAAAGTATTGCTAAATCTTATTGAACCTAGTTTGTGAAACTTTTTCGTGTTACGCAGCTAACAATCATTGGTAGATCTCGCGAGTTTTTTTCTGGCAGGCAAATAATACCGGAATGTTGTAATTAAATATGATAGAATGACATTGAACTTTTATTTAATTTTTTTCTAAATTTGAACTCAATTTCTGCTTTAAATTCTTCTACAATACCGTTTTATATATTATTAATTCACCTAGCGCACTTATTTGTAATTAACGGTCTTCAACCCCTTACATACACCTGCATTTACGTCTAATGTCAAAAACTGAAGCAATACCACTATATACTATTTTAATATACTCTTTATTATAAATATTGCACGGTAAAATTAAAATATGTTTAATATAAAAATAAAAAAATAAAACGAGGCGAGAAGTTTATACATCTTTCATCAATTATATTCAGCAACATGTTATCATTGTATTAAAACTATGCTTTCCATGAAATAGTTTGATTGGTTGACAAATTGAAGAATTAACAACTTCATATTGTGAAAATGATTCAATATTCTTGATATTTGTTTCATCAACTTCATCAAGCACTGGTAATAAATTACTCATGCTTTGTCGCAGATTCATTTTCATGTTTTTCTTTTTAAACGTTGGTTTATTCCTGATAATATTTTTTTGCTGGTTCATTTTGATTTTAATCCATAAATTTGATATATTGTTATTGTTGTTGTTCAGAGGTTCCATTTGTTCATTTGATTCTGCAATCGACGAAAGATTGCTGAGAAATCCTGCGTTTCTGCTCTTGATTCGAATTGCCGATGATCGTAACGTATCTTCTTTTGAAATATTGGAGTTAGATATTTCAATCGAATTCTTTGCATATAAAATTCTCTTTTCACAAAACTCTCTTCGTTTTATGCTGCATTTTTTATTATTTCTCGATTCGATGTTTTCTTCTTCGTATTCAACAATTTGTAAGATCGCCATTTTGTTTCGAACAGTTTTTTTGTCGCTATCACTAGAGTAATGACTCAAATGTGTCGAGCGGTCTCATTTATAAGTGTTTCGACGTCACTGTAATAGAAAAAAGAATACTTAAATCTTTTTTCTGCAGTAAATTATATAGCAATTCAAAGGAATTATCTAAATTAGTAGTTCCGTTGCAGCTTTGAAGAAGTTTTTACAATCAATGCAACAGTGTTTTCTGCAAAATAGGATTTAAAAAAGTAAATGAATAAACCACATCTTTATCACTTTGTCCTTTGAATAAAATACATTAAAAAAATGTATCTGTGTAAAGAATAGTTGAATATCATCATATTAATTCTAGATCTCTGACACAAAAAACACATCAAAATATGTTTTGTTGACTTTTACAAAGTAGATATACTATGTAGGTACGGACCTACCGCCACTATTCCTAAAGTATTTCTTGCCGAAGCGACTAAAAGAAAAGCAAAATAATACATGCAGTTAACGATCGTTCAGAGTGAATGCTACTCACTGCGCTTGATCCCTGGTTCAGTTTCGTTTGAAAATATTTTTGGATATAGTGCAGTTGCTAGAGTTACATCTTGTATTAGCTCTATTTTATTTAGGTGGCAGTTCGTTGGTATCTTTTGGGCGCTGCTTCCGTAGTTTCAGTTTACTTGGATATATATATATATATATATTTATATACATATAAATATATTTTGAGTGTTAATGCGATGTTGGTGTTATTTATTACATCAACCCCTAAAACTCACCAACAAGGAATTTTGATGAGATTTGAAAAACTACCACAACTGTAAATGAACGGTATATTTATTGTTTTTGTTGCCTATGCAGTTTGTATACCAAGTCCATACACTACTGTATTCACGTTAGTACTGATTTGATTTTGTCGAGAATGGAAGTATAGGTTTACATTCAAGGTTTCTAGGAAACCAACAAAGAAACATCTAAAAACTGCTCCTATAATTATTTTCTTCGAAATCTTGTCCACTAGAAAATTATATATCGGTGTGGCGGAGACAAACTTTAATGCGGAAGAATAATTTATATTCACATTTCATAAGTTGTTCTAATTGTAACTTGTACACGCGATCAAGTTGACAAAGGCGCCACGGGATTACAACTGTTAGTTTTATGTGATTGCTGCCTAATTACCCATTTTTCTGAAAATTAATCCAAAGCCACTACAGTATCACCTCAGGACAAACTAAGGACCATCAAGCATTGTTGATTATTGTCGTCTGATACAAAATCCTTTTATTAAAATATTTTTTGTTCCTCACTTTAGGCATTGTAAAAGTCGTGTTTGATACGAACTAAAAGCTAGCGAATATTGTCCCCTAACACAAAATCAATTTATAAAAATATTTTTTGCTATGCACTATGCATTGTAAAAGTCGTACTTGCTTTATATAGAATGATTTTTTTAACATCGTGAGGCAAAAATATTGAGGGGTTATATTGCAACCCCTCCCCCCCCCTCAGCCAACGCCATCAAATCCTGACTCGACAAAACAATTTGAATTTTTTTTTATTATTGAAACAAGAAATTGACAATTAGAGACGCTGTTCCTGTGTATAAGAGTTATTTGCAAAATTTCGTAATTCGTTAAGGTTCATTGAATGTCTTGGAAGAGAAACTATTTTTTTATTTCATTATTGAAATACAGAATATGTTGATTTGCATTATACATTTTTCATTTAACATGGTGTATGTTTGGAAGAAGTATAGACCGGACTGCAAATAACGATACTTCATCTATTACCTCATCCCATATTTTCAACCTACATACAAGATGAAATGGGCATAACTGAAGACTATTCTACCTTGATGCAAATCCAAAAGTATCATTTGCACCCGGTAATTTTGAATGTCACCACATCAAGCTATTCGCGAAAAAGATATAATTATACCAGTCTTTCAAGTTCTAATATAAAATATAAAAAAAATTCCACATTAAAAACTTGTGAAGATTTATTCAAGATCAAAAGTATTTGTAAAATAATTATGCCTTTGAAAAGTAATTATATAGTATTATATTTATAAATTATATTCAATGTTTGTCTTTGAATGAATCTTGAAACCGAAGAAGCGTTAATAATGAAGAATTCAATTTGAGAATGAGATATTCACATACTAATTCGACTACATCAAATGATATTTATATTTTATATTACATAGAATTTATATTATACCGAATTTATATTTATATCGAATTTATATTTCGATTAATTTAAATAACGTAAAATTATAAAATATGCGCAAAATGACAGCATTCTACCAATGTTTTGGAATTTTTCAATTTATTTTAATTCATTTGTTTGGTAATATACGTATAATCAGTGAACTTAAAACAGTGTGCTAACCACATCTATTCAGATTTTTTTCACTTCGTAAAAAAATTACATTACCGGTTGTGCATATCAAACACACACGAATTATGAGTATACTTGGTGACACTTAGGCTGGGCAAAAATCTTATCATTTGGGATTCGCATCTGATTCGGATAGTTTTTTTAACCGTTCGAATCACTAATTTTTTATAGGCAACTAATCAATTTTCCCATTATTAATACCAAAAAGTTAACTTAAGAATCACATTCTAATCGAACACAAGCGGAAGCCGAAGCAGTGTTCATGAACACGTAGAAAATATATTCAAGCAATGCCCAGGCTCGCTCCGACAGGACACTAAATACTATGAAAACAAAAATACACTGAGATGATAGACTATTTAAAATCTCTAATGGTAAATACACTTTGTACTTTGCTTGTGCCGATTATCATCTTTTTCAGTATACCATACAATATATTATTTTGTTGCGTCGATATTTTGTAAAAAAAGGATCAACTATGGTTTAATGATATTTTTTTTTCCTAAACATAAATGAAATAATTGACTCGACGTCGAAGGCAAATTGGAAGGTAAAACATAGGAATACAAAACATATAATTACTGACAATTATTATGACGTTAAAAAAATTTTTGACGTTTCATTTTTTTAATTTCTACGCCAAAAATGCTTATAATTTAATATAATCAACCAAAATTAAGTTTAGGAACAATCTGATTAGTTCTGTTGAAGTGTGAAGCCGACATATAATTATTCGAGGCAAGAGTTCATGAACAAAAATTGCGCTCAGATATTCAGGTTATTACATTTCTATTTTTGAATAATTTACGCGGAGATGATGGAATTTCATCCAAGTTCCTCACGGGCGACAGCATTACCAAAATCATGCGATTGCTATTCAAATATTATATATTTATGGAGTGGACTCAACTCATAGATGTACCTCAAATAACATGACTTTTGTAACTGTCTGCTCCAAGAATATTCAGTGCAACGTATGGATATGAATTGTTGAAAAAGTTTTAGATTTTTTTTAAATTCCAATTTGTGGGCTGAATAACTGAATTATTAGGACGAAAAATTGTTTTTTCTAAACATCGACCACAAATTATCAAAGTTTTTGTATTGGGGTTCATTTTTAACCCAAACTTGCCAAATTGTATTATATGTTTACGTCAATACAATTGAAATATTAACGTGATAACTAGAGGTGTCAATCATATATTTATTTCTTTTGTTACCCTTTTTTCTCTCATGCAAATTGCAGAAGGTATTTTCACTTTCCATATCTAAGAATAGAAATTTTCATTTTTTCAATGACAAAAAGCAACCGATTTTGGTCAAATTTGACCAACTCCACTATAGCTTTGCAGAAATGATAAACTCAACGTGCCAAAAGTCAAGTCGGTCGTGCTCATAATCTATACTTTGCATTTAACACGCGTGGAAAATTTGGCAGTGAAAACGATTACGTTGGTCCTATTCGGAAAAAGTTTTATCTCTTTTGTGAATGATAATTATCAGTACCAACTTTAGCTACGTTTGATTCAAAAATCTTGCAATTACTGTTTTTGTATTTTAAAAAGAATCCCTCACCTTGGAATCAGATTTGGTTAAAAGTTACTTCCGATCTTGTAGACTGAAGCGTAATTTTTTTAAAGTATTTAATCGTGAAATAATAATATGTTGTTTCAAACTAGAGTTTTCCTTTTTTCTAATCATTGATGGTTATTGTACAATATTTGAAAAGTGGTTTTATTTTATCAATGACTTTATCAGTTTATTTTTTTTCTTGTAATCCTTGCGCTTGCATAATCTTGCAAAGCAATTTTGCAAGTCATAAACTACTTTCCACTTTTATTTCGGCAATGCTTGATACAAAATGTAAAAATTAATTACAGTACAACCAAGAATCGACAAAACACAGAGACTTGTTTTTTTTATATGTTTATTATCACTTTTTGAATGTTCTAAAATAAATCTGAAACTAGACTAATGATTTTGCTTATAACTTCGAAAACCTTGCTAAACATAGAACTCGAAAGTGTTATACAGTAAACGTTCGTATATATCACGCAGGGCAGGGGGGCGAAAAAAAACCATTAACGGATTGTAAACAGTTAATAAGGCAATGGGTATATTAACTTCTATAGGTTGGTGCGTCGCAGGTTGATCAAACTTTATCAAAAATACGTTGGTGCGTCGATCAGACTTTATCAAGGGTGTCACAACAACAAAAAGTTCGAGAAACATAGGGGTGGGAGGCCCGACGGCCCAGTGGTTAAACACGTTAGCATCTCCCTGTCCGTCTATAAGTGGTCGCTGTTACAGGGCCTTGGATCAACTTTAAGAAGTGGCTATAAAAAATAGTTGATTGGACAAAATAATTATTTATAAGACATAAGATAATCCTTTTTTAACAAAAGTCTTAAAACGTCAATTATACGATTACCCACCCATTACCCACCACTCAACCCAGGGTGCAATAACTTGGGTAGACTAAGCCGAACAGGGAAAGATGATATCTTTACATTAATTGTAACCCTGTCCGTCTATAAGTGGCCGCTGTTAGAGGGCCTTGGACAGGGTGGTCCACTCTAAGAAGTGGCTATAAAAAAAAATTAATTGGACAAAATATAAAATTCTTTAATATAATTATTTATAATACATAAGTTAATTGTTTTTTAACAAACGTCATTGCACATTAACGGATTGTAAACAGCAAATAAGGCAATGGGTACATTAACTTTTATACGTTGGTGCGTCCATCAAACTTTATCAAGGGCGTCACAACAACAAAATGTTCGAGAAACATCGGGTTAAATAATTAATTGGACAAAATATTAAATATTTTAAAATAATTATTTATAATACATAAGATAACTGTTTTTCGAAAAACGTCATAAAATGTCAATTATACGATAACCAGAATACTAATCTGTAGGAATTGACAAAATGAATATTTAAAGATGTTTGAATTGATTAGATTTTTTGTGTGTTTGCTTTGTCTCTTTAACAGATCTAATTTTAATTATTTACTTATTTTTTCCGTAGAAAATAATGTCATTTTTGTATGCTAATCGAATTTCAAATTGGCAGAACTCACACAAAAAAAAAATTATATATAAAAGATATGAAATATTTCTATCTTCTTCTTTCTGTGAGATAAACCTGTACATGAAAAATAATCACTATTGATAGATCGCTACCATAAACGTTCATCAATATATCTTGCGGCCGAAGATTTTTTTTGAAACCTGAACTTTGTAATTATACATTATGAGCTCGCGTACTTTGTGCGCACATTACCCGCCAAACTACACAATCACTTCATTGAATGCTATTCATATTATTGGTTAAAATTTTTCTTTCAAATTTTTATGAATTTGAACGCATATTCTTCAGTGAATTTATTGCAGTTCTTATTTGCAAAAAATAATTTTTATGGTTTTTATCTATTATTGGTTTTTACAGCGCACTTGTGTTCTTTGTGTGGTCCTATCTTCCTCGATCCTATTTAACACTCAATGCAGATACGTAGCAGGGCCTAAAATTAGCCCAATAGTGGACACTTATCTGCCAAAAAGATACCTCAAAATGTTGTACAAGGAACAGCAAGTAGATCAGCACTGATTGGCCGTTATATACGTCTCATAAATGCGTTTCAAATTTGATTATATCCTTTATTTGGTCTTATACTGAACCACTCTACAAAGAACTACATATACTTCGACTGGCCAAAAACATTACCATAATATATTATATGAAATATAAAATTTATTAAAATTATTGCACAGTAAAATGAAAATATATTCAATATAAAAATTGAAACGATACGTTATACGTTTTATACTTCTTTAATCAACTATATTCAGTAACACGATATCATTGCATTAAATCCATGTTTTTCATGAAATAGTTCCATTGGTTGGCAAACAAGAGAATTAACAACTTCATATTTTGAAACTGATTCAATCTTCTGGATATTTCTTTCATCAACTTCATCAATCACTGGTAATAAATTATTCATTCTTTGTCGCAGATTCATTTTCATGTTTTTCTTTTCAAACGTTGGTTTATTCCTGATAATATTTCTTTGCTGGTTCATTGTAATTTTAATCCATAAATTTGATATATTGTTATTGTTGTTGTTCAGAGGTTCCATTCGTTCAGTTGATTCTTCAATCATTGAAAGATTATTAAGAAATCCTTTACTGCTTTTGAATTTATTTCGATTTTTCGATGCTCGTAATATATTTTGTTTTGATTTGTTTGTGTTAGATATTTTCATTGATTTCTTTGCAAACGAAACTCTCTGATATGCCTCACAACTAATATTTTCACAAAACTTTTCTCGATTTTTACTGCATTCTTTAATATTTCTTGATTTGATGTTTTCCTCACCGTATTCAACAATTTGTAAGATCGCCATTTTGTTTCGAACAATTTTTTCGTCGATATCAATATAGAAATGACTCAAATGTTTCAAACGGTCGCTTATATAAAGTTTTTCGTCACAAGAAAAAAGTAAATTTTATTCATTCTGAAATAAATGATATAGCAATTTAAAGTAATTATCTAAATTAATAGTTTGGCTTGAGCTCAGTCATTTTTTTATATCGATAAAACAATATTCTCGGCAAAAATTTATTTAAACAAAAATAAAATGAACAACGACAACAACGTTATCATATTTTACTTTGAATTATAGAACATGTATATGTGTAAAAAGTAATAAAAACAACAACAAAAAACATCTCTCCGGACATCTTTGCATCAAATTAAACTACAGACAAGCCAATCAACCATCTTCAAATTATCTGTATATTGTAATAAAAATGTTTTAAAATTCTTTTACTTGAAAATACCTTTTATTCCGTAATAATTAAATAAAATTGTAAAATCAACGTTTTAGGTTAATTATGGACTTCCGGCCCATAGTTGACGTAAATCTCGCCAAAAATTAATGCAGTTTGAAATAATTTTCAGAATATAAAACTATTGTCAAATGGATGAAATTACACATTATCTGACTTAACGTTAGCATTGTTTTTCACATTACCGGGAATCAACGCAGATTTATTTCTACTTTATTCTAAGAAACCAACAAAGATCCTCTAAAAACTATAACTCTAATTATTTTTTATATTATCTTGTCCAGCAGAAAATTATATAGTGGGGTGGCAAAGACCAACTTTAATGCGGAAGAATAATTTATATTCACATTTCGTAAGTTGTTCTAATTATAACTTGTACACGCGTTCAAGTTGTCATAGGCGCCATAGGAACACAACTGCTAATTTTGATGGGATTGCCGGCACATTAATCTTTCTTCTGAAAGTTCAACCGAAGCCTGAATCAATCCACAAGGGAAAACACAGATCAACAGACACTATTGTTATTGCTTTCCAACGCAAAATCCTATTATAAAAAAGATTTTTGCTTCTGAAACTCGGAATTGCATTGAGTCTTTCGTGATTGATAGCAAGTTGATATATTTCATATATTGATATATTTCAATATATTGATGTACATGACTCTATTACACACTATGATACAATTATACGTTCATTATTTAAACACGGTGTATATTCAGAGGTATAGACTGAGTTGCAAATGCACTGCAAACGAAAGTACTTCATTTGTTACTTTATCTCATATTTTCAACTTACGTACTAGAAGAATTTAGCATTCTACCTTGATGCAAATTCAGACATGTCATTTGCACCCGATAATTTTGAATCTTACCACATCAATCTCTTTTCGCGTGTAAAAGATGTAATTATAACTTTCTTTTAAAATTCTAATATGAAAATAACTTTCCACGGTAAAGATTTGTGAAGATTTCTTTTGAGATCAAAGGTCTTCGCGAAAAAAATGATGTCTTGGAAAAGTAATTATGGTAAATTATATTTCAATGTTTGTCTTTGCATGAACCCGGGAAAACGATAACAATGAATCATTATATTTCCGGATTAGATATTAACATACTAATTCAACTACATCAAACGATATTTATAATTTGTATTTCAATTAATCTAAGCGAAAGAAAATTATGAAATATGCAAAATTTAATACGCAAAAATTGAAGTAAAATATACCGACAGCAATTCAACAGTGTTTTGAATTTTTCAATTTATTGAAGTTAATTTGTAAGATAGGCAGAACCAGGAAGATGAAAGCAATATTTTATCGACATTTCGAATATCAATTCAGTTTTTCGTCGGGGTAATGCAAATTCATTTCCTGTGGTGCATTTCATACAAATTATGATTATTTCAGGTGGCAATTGGAGCTGGACGAAATCGAATTAGAATTCATATCCGATTCAAATACTTTTTTCGAATCGGATCGATCGTTAATTCCATATAAATAACAAATATCCCAATTTTCTATTACAACTTGTTTCGATTACGAATACCAAAAAGTTACAAATTACTGATATTAGCATAAGCAATGTTTTTTCAATTAACACTCCGTATATCTAGGAGCAGAAATTTTCATATTTTATCGACAAAATGCGATTTGACAAAAATCGTTCACATATATTCCAACAACATGGCAGTTCCAAATGTTGGAAATGATCAAATACTGCAATGGGCGGTGATTTTACTGCAGACTAGAATAAATTTGAAATAATATAATATCCTTTATTATATTGTTATACATTTTACAGGTACTCGTTAAATACGTGAGCAATCAAGCATACTTTTTTTATTTTTATATATTAATATAACAATGATATAAATTATAGTACTCATCGAATATACGTCACTATATTTATCTGATATTGTTTATAATTCGTTTAATTCCAAATAATTGGGAATAATAGTTTTTAATCTTAAGCGCTTTAGTGCAACTTTCTGCAAGATAAAATGGGCATTCGAAACTGATCATGATGAGTACAGTATATTAACATACTTAACAAAGCTAACATTGCCGATGATTTTCATTGATCTACGTCAAAAAATGAATTGAAAGTTTATTTCATAAGTGCATAAATGTAAATTAATTCACAATCTAATTCAACTTCACAATGCAACCTGTCAGAGCCGGTACATTTTCATTTTTTCCAATTCTAACATATTTCTCCATACATACCGCAAATATTAGTCAATCAGACAAGAGCGGTTGCACACCTGCAAGACGCGAATACATTCATGTGATAATATCATTACCTTTTTATTTATTTTTTTTTCAATTTTTGTAAAGCTCAAGGCCGGGAACAGCGCTTAAGTAGAACCTACTATAAAGGCCACTTATATGTCAAAGATCCACAAAATGTAGAACCGGCAACTACACTCCAATGCTACGCTATTTAAACCTGGTAGATAAACTTTGTATTTTGGTTCTAAATATTACTTTACCATGAATATATTAATTTGTTGCAACTACATTTTGAAGAAAAGGGATCTACTATAGTTTAACAGTATTTCTTGCATAAACCTGAAGAAAATATCAAAGTCGAAGTCGAATTGGAAGGTAAAACAAAGCAATGCAAAAGATATAATTATTGGCAATTTTATAACGTTTCAATTTTGCGACGTTGATTTTTTTAATATTTCTACGTCAACAATGCTTATAATTTATTATAATCAACCAAAATTAGGTTCAGGAACAATATGATTAGTTCTGTTGAAGTGTGAAGCTGACATATAATTATTCGATACAAGAGTTCATGAGCAAAAATTACGATCAGATTTTAAGTGAACCTTATATTTTTTTTATGCGAAAGACAAATTATAGGTTATTATATTTCTATTTTTGAATAATCTTCTCGAAGCTGTTGAAAGTTCGTCCAAATGTACCTCACGGACCATAGCATTAACAAAATCAAGTGATTTCTATTCAAATATTACATATTTATGAAGTGGAATGGACAAAAACCTAGTTTCTTGTTTAGGTCTTCTCAGTTGATATCAAAGAAAGCTATAGAAAAGGTAAAAAATTCATTTAAAAAAACGTTTATACGTTTCAAAGCTTTTAAAAAGCTATTTAGGAATTTTTTCAGCTGGCGAAGGGGTGTGGAAGGGAGCATGCCTCCATCCATTGAAGGGAGCATGCCTCCATCCATTGAAAACGCTAATGTGTCCTACATATTCACTTAGAAGTCCGAAAACCTGGCTTAATTGAAGAGAACTTGAAAGTATCATGTAGTCGAGGTTTGCCTTTCCCGCAGGATGACGAGAAAATACGTCAATTGGTCGTAAACAACAGATAATATATGTCTATATTAATTTCTATACGTTGGTGCGTCGCAACAACCAAAAATGAATGGGATAATAATTAGGTGGAAAAAATATTAAATTATTTAAAACCGATTATTTATAATACGTCGGGATATAATAGATAATTGTTTGTGACAGACGTCATAACACGTCAATATGTACGATTACCAGAGCATTAATTTGTAGAGATGTACAAGATAAAAAGATGCTGGAAATGATTGAGTATCAGTGTTGAGATAAACTTTTGACAAATTTTATTTAAACTGCCTAGTTACTTTTTCCATTAAAAAACGTCCCTTTTTGAATGCAAGTTTCGAACATCGAACATAATTTGAAATTATAAAACTCACGCGAAGAAGATTAGAAACCTTATTAAATATCTCAATCCTCTTCTTCTTGTCTGATAAACCCGTACATGAAAACGAATTAGAAAGCGCTGCTGATTGATCTCACCAAAATGTCAATCTGCGGCTTATGGCCGATGAAAAAAGTTTTGATTTTAAACTTGAGCTGTGTATTCAAACATAAAAAGCTCGCGTACTTTGTGCGCACATTTAATTCGTTATAAATGCTGACGCATGTTCTGCAGAGCTTTTTTGACAGGCTTATTTGCAAAAAAGAACTTATGTATTATCCGTCGTCACAGCGCACTTATTTGTGATATGCAGCCGATTTCCCCCGTGGCTTAAAGAAGGTAATCGAATATTTCATTTTGTCCAATTTTACAAAACGATTTTTCAAGCTATCAATTGCCCTGTACGATGATAAACCATCCCCCCTTCTTTGTTCCCTCTTAGTAGTCATCTGCGTAGGTCTGGACAAACCGAATCATTTGAAGTTCGCATTTGATTCGAACAAATTTTTTTTCGGACTTGGATCGTATCACGAATTCGATATGAAAAACAACTATTCCATTTTCACAATTACAACTTGGGAAAATCAAGAAATTCATAATTTATAGTTTATATTGAATTCACACTCCATGTCTAAAAGCAACAATTTTCCTATTTTAACGGCAAAATATAATCGATTTTGGTCAAATTTAACCAAAATCGATAGCATTTTGTCGTTAAAGATAAAAATTCTAGTCCATTTAGTAAGTATTTGTTCCCAACGAATCGAACTGCTCAACCCTACTGCTGCGACATGCAGTAAATAAGCATACTAAATTTGGGTACATTCTTTATTTGGTTTTATGCTGAACCACTCTACTACAGAAAAACTGCATATCCTTCTCCTGCCAAAAACCATTGCAATAACATATTGTATGAAATATAACATTTATTAAAAAAAGAAATTGCACGGTACATTGAAAATGTTTAAAAATGAAACGATACGTTATACGTTCTATACTTCTTTCATCAACTATATTCAGTAACACGATATCATTGTATTGAATCCATGTTTTTTATGAAATAGTTTTATTGACTGACAAACTAGAGAATTAACAACTTCATATTTTGAAACTGATTCGATCTTCTGGATATTTCTTTCATCAACTTCACCAATCACTGGTAATAAATTATTCATTCTTTGTCGCAGATTCATTTTCATGTGGCTTAAACGTTGATTTGTTTTTGATAATATTCCTTTTATTCATTTCAATTTTAATCCATAAATTTGATATTTTTGATTTGATTTTGTTTGTTGATTCCATCTGTTCATTTAATTCTTCAATCGATGAGAGATTGATAAGAAATCCGGTTCTGTTTACAAACTTATTTCAATTTGTCGATGATCGTAAAATATTTTGTTTTGAATTGTTTGTATTAGATATTTCCACTGATTTTTTGAAAACGAAACTCTCTGATATGTCTCGCAATAGATATTTTCACGAAACTGTCTTCGTTTTTTACTGCACTGTATAATATTTGTTGATTTGATTTTTTCTTCTTCGTTTTCAACAATTTGTAAGATCGCCATTTTGTTTCGAACAACGTTTTCTTAGCAAGAAAAAAATAAATTTATAATCATTCTGAAATAAATGATATAGCAATTTGAAGAAATTATCTAAATTATTAGTATTGCTTGAGCTCAGTAATTTTTTTGGATCAATGAAACACTATTTTCTGCAAAAATTTATTTAAACTTAAACAAAAATAAAATAAAAAACAACATTGTCATTTTTTGCTTTGAATTATAGAATATGCATATGTTTGAGGAATATTCGAATATCTTCAATATAAACAGCTGGGTTTTTGAGACAACAAAAAATCCATCTGTATCCGACATATTTGTATCAAATTAAACTGCAGACAATTCAATTACCTATCTTCAAAGTATCTATATACTGTAACAAAAATTGTTTGAAATCCCTTTTCTTACATCGACTTTTATTCTTTGTGATTGAAATTGTAAAAGCAACCTTTTTCGGCTAATTAAGACCCTTCCGGCCCATCATTGACGTAAGTCTCACCAACAATCAATAATGTTTCAAATAATTTTGAAATAGTCCACAGCTACTAAATAAACATTAAAGTTAGTTTAAACTGAACTTACGTTGACAGAAATTTACCTTTGTCGGCAATCGACATGGATCAATATCCAATAATACTAAGAAATCACCAAAGACCATCTAAAAACTTATACTATTATTATTTTCTATGAAATCCTGTCTAGAAAGAAATTATATACCTGTGTGATGAAGACAAACTTCAATGCTGAAGAATTATATATATTCACATTTCATAAGATTTTCTAATTATAGTTTGCACACGCGTTCTACTTGGCATAGGCGCCATAAGAATACAACTGCTAATTTTAATGTGATTTATGCTAAATTTCTCTTGAAAGATCACCCTGAAGTAGAACATAGGGAAACCACGAACTTACAGACATTGTTGACTTTTGTCTTATAGCACTAAATCCCATTATAAAAAAAACCTTCTCTGCTAAATCCCATACGTGTTTAATAGAAAAATATGTTCAGCGGCACGATACGCAAATATTGAATGATTCTATAATGTCATTTCTTGCTATATTTTTCTCAATCATTTTTTGACCTAATAAATTGACACAAAATTTAATTAAAAAGAGATATTGCCGACAGGTAAAGCCACTTTTAGGATTCAAGCAAACGATCTTTTAAATCGGCAAATTTCGACAGAAGCTTTATCAGATTCATTATATTTATTTTATTATTAAAACAGCGAATATCTTGATGAACATTATCTTTATCATAAATAATAAATCTATCATAAATTTATTTTGTAAAAAAGGTGTATTTTTAGAAGTAGACTCAATAAATATTCATAATTTATAGTTTATATTGAATTCACACTCCATGTCTAAAAGCAACAATTTTCATATTTTAACGGCAAAATATAATCGATTTTGGTCAAATTTAACCAAAATCGATAGCATTTTGTCGTTAAAGATAAAAATTCTAGTCCATTTAGTAAGTATTTGTTCCCATGAACAATTCACGATTGATTCGAATATATTATGCTTCGAATCGATTCGAATCAACGAATCGAACTGCTCAACCCTACTGCTGCGACATGCAGTAAATAAGCATACTGAATTTGGGTAAATTCTTTATTTGGTTTTATGCTGAACCACTCTACTACAGAAAAACTCCATATCCTTCTCCTGCCAAAAAACATTGCAATAACATATTGTATGAAATATAACATTTATTAAAAAAAAGAAATTGCACGGTACATTGAAAATGTTTAAAAATGAAACGATACGTTATACGTTCTATACTTCTTTCATCAACTATATTCAGTAACACGATATCATTGTATTGAATCCATGTTTTTTATGAAATAGTTTTATTGACTGACAAACTAGAGAATTAAAATATTTTGTTTTGAATTGTTTGTGCTAGATATTTCCACTGATTTCTTTGAATACGAAACTCTCTGATATGTCTCGCAATAGATATTTTCACGAAACTGTCTTCGTTTTTTACTGCACTGTATAATATTTGTTGATTTGATTTTTTCTTCTTCGTTTTCGACGATTTGTAAGATCGCCATTTTGTTTCGAACAATTTCCTTGTCGATATCACTAGGTTCATGGCTCAAATGTGTCGAACAGTCTCTTATGTAAACCTTTTCTTTGCCAGAAAAAAATAAATTTATAATCATTCTGAAATAAATAATATAGCAATTTGAAGAAATTATCTAAATTATTAGTATTGCTTGAGCTCAGTAATTTTTTTGGATCAATGAAACACTATTTTCTGCAAAAATTTATTTAAACTTAAACAAAAATAAAATAAAAAACAACATTGTCATTTTTTGCTTTGAATTATAGAATATGCATATGTTTGAGGAATATTCGAATATCTTCAATATAAACAGCTGGGTTTTTGAGACAACAAAAAATCCATCTGTATCCGACATATTTGTATCAAATTAAACTGCAGACAATTCAATTACCTAGCTTCAAAGTATCTATATACTGTAACAAAAATTGTTTTAAATCCCTCTTCTTACATCGACTTTTATTCTTTGTGATTGAAATTGTAAAAGCAATTGTAAAAGCAACCTTTTTCGGCTAATTAAGACCCTTCCGGCCCATCATTGACGTAAGTCTCACCAACAATCAATAATGTTTCAAATAATTTTGAAATAGTCCACAGCTACTAAATAAACATTAAAGTTAGTTTAAACTGAACTTACGTTGACAGAAATTTACCTTTGTCGGCAATCGACATGGATCAATATCCAATAATACTAAGAAACCACCAAAGACCATCTAAAAACTTATACTATTATTATTTTCTATGAAATCCTGTCTAGAAAGAAATTATATACCTGTGTGATGAAGACAAACTTCAATGCTGAAGAATTATATATATTCACATTTCATAAGATTTTCTAATTATAGTTTGCACACGCGTTCTACTTGGCATAGGCGCCATAAGAATACAACTGCTAATTTTAATGTGATTTATGCTAAATTTCTCTTGAAAGATCACCCTGAAGTAGAACATAGGGAAACCACGAACTTACAGACATTGTTAACTTTTGTCTTATAGCACTAAATCCTATTATAGAAAAACCTTCTCTGCTAAATCCCATACGTGTTTAATAGAAAAAATATGTTCTAAACAGCACGATACGAAAATATTGAATGGTTCTATCAGGTTTTTTCTTGCTATATTTTTCTCAGTCATTTTCTGACTTAATAAATTGACACAAAATTTGAATAAAAAGAGATATTGCCGACAAGTAAAGCCACTTTTAGGATTCAAGCACACGATTTTGTAATTCGGTAAATTACGACGAAAGATTTAGTAGATTCATTATATTTATTTTACTATCACAACAATGAATATCTTGATAAACATGGCCTTCATTATAGCTAATAAATCTATTATAAATTTATTGTGTAAATAACGTGTATTTTCAGAAGTAGACTCAATGCATGGAAATACTTCATGTACCCATATACTTAATTACTCTATAATTTGAGCATATACATACACGGCGAAATGGGCATGACTGAGGTAGAGCCGGGCAAAACCGAATCATTTAGAATTCGAATGTGATTCGAATATTCTTTTCGAATCGAATCACTAATCACTGTAACAAATTGTCTTTTTTGTGAAAATCAAGAGATTTATAGTTTCTTATATATTTTCAATTCACACTCCATGTCTAAAGGCAACAATTTTCATATTTTAACGACAAAATACAATCGACAAGACCAAAATCGATTGCATTTTATCGTTAAAAATGGAAAGTTCACTTCGTTAAGCAAGTTTTTGTTCCTATGAACGATTCGCGATTGATTCGAATAATGTCTGCTTCGAATCGATTCGAATCACCCAGTCGAATTTCCCAGCTTTAGAGTGTGAACGTTTTTAAACTTTCATGTATTTGATGCCAATCTTTACATGTCATTTGCATTCGATAATTTTGAATGATACCACATCGTCTCTGAAAGTTTGATATAATAATGACTCTCCGCAGTGAAAATAAATATTAAAATTCCTGAAAGTATTGAAGCTTGCTATAATCCAACTATCAACTTTTTTTTCAATTTGAACAGTTTTGCTAACAGGACACTCATTTTCTGCCGCTAATATTATTCCATCAGTTCTGAGTAGAATTATACGTGTTAGACGCGCATACCTTCATTGCCTAATAATATCATTTATTGAAAATCATTTCACTTGGCGGTATTGGAAAAATTTAAAATAGACTTTTTGGTCAAATATTTAGAGTTGATGGAACGTACCGCGAAGTTGCGGTCCATCAACAGCTCATAATTGGCATAAATCTCATCAACATGGCGTTTTTTTAACTTTGGAAATATGCAATCACTGCAAATGACCAGTAAATTTACCGCACTTTTGTAATGGGCTGCAAAATATAAAGCAGCAACTGTAGTCCAAGTAAATTCGATACTAAACAGAACTGAACCGTGACAGTAAAGAGCATTAAGTAGTTTCTGAACTGGGCAAACAAGACCGCCTACTACTACTTCTTTGTTGCTGATTAGTCGTCTCTTACGACGCGCAGGGAATACATTAACATAATACAAGACCATTCAAACTTGGAGATAAACTTTGTATTTTGGTTGTGAATATTAAATTGTTTGTAATATACCATGAATATATTATTTTTCTGAAACTTTATTTTGCAAAAATAGGACCTACTATAGCTTGGTGTTATTTCTTACCTAGAAATGAATGAAATTATTGACCCAACGTCATAGGCAAATTCGAAGATGAAACAAAGGGATACAAAAGATGTAATCACTGACAATCATTATGACGTTGAAATTTTTTGACGTTGATTTTTTTTAATATTACTACGCCAACAACGCTTATAATTTGTTACAATTAGCCAAAATTAATTGTAGGAACAATTTGATCAGTCCTGGTAAAGTGTGAAGCCGACATATAATTACTCAAGGCAAGAGTTTATGAGCAAAAATTAATGGGCAGATTTTCAGTAAACTCATAAATATCATTTCTCCGAAAGATAAATTACACCTCATTATATTTCTATTTTAAGTAATTTTTGTGGAGACGGTCGAAGTTTTGAAGAAGCGGCAGCATTAATAAAATAACCAGATTGCCCTTCAAATATTAGATGATGTACCTCAAAAAGTCTCATTCTTCATTTGTATGAATGGCTAATTGTACCATGTCGTATTCAACGGTGTGTGATCAATTTGATTGACCTTAAACTTCCTCCTGGCTTTTCAAAGCTTGTCACATCGTCGCAATGTTGCCTCACTTTGTTTATTTTGGAGATATCATAATTGTTCAAGGGAGCTCCCTGCTCTTGTCCCTCCAAACAAAATATTCAACCGGTCCACTTGATCGGCTTGAAATTCACACCTCGAGAGCTCAGTGAAACTGAGCTTTATGCATATTTTTCGTCAAAAATGAGACATCGCCATCATCTTCCGGATCTCTGTGAGCAGATTCGTCTAGTGTATTTTGCAGTATTCATGGTTGCTTATGATTTACTAATGATTTGGTTATAACATCTTAAAAAGCAGGCAAAGTTCACGTCATGAAATCTTCATTCCGTCTACACTTTCCCAGGTTCTCCTTTGCGTTATTGAGTTATTATTTTGGGATTATTGAGCGTACGAACAAAGCTATATCGTTGTAATAATATTTTAGCGGGCTTTGTGCACTTACTCTAACTCTAATTATGTTGTATGAGATGAGACATATGTGATTATCACAGATTTCTACATAGATCAATTGAAATTGAATTTTATAAACATTGCAGATATGATAAGGTTAAGGCGCCAACTTGCACGCGCGCATAAGGTTTTATTTACGTCCTATTTTTATGTCGGAAGTTCTATGAAACTGTAATGTTCAATTATTTTTCGTGCGTAGAGCTACAAAATTAAATTTTTTATATATTCAAAGAAAAATGTAAATGCGCTGTGGTTCGAACTGATGTCTAAAATATACTTCAACAGAAAAAAGCTCGCTTGCTAATTTGGCTAATGCATTTTTTCACTCCATGGTTTCTTTCCAAATGTAGAAGGTCATTTTAGTTTTCAAAAATAATGCAGTTGCGATAAAATCTTATGTTGTATATAATACGATTAATTTATATCATATTGTTTTGATCGGAAATCATGAAGTGTGACGTAGATATTACCATTCACACTAATTTATTGCAATCTTTCTATTTACGCCTGCAATAAAATGATTACCACACTGTCTTGTATAAAGCTACTGCAGACCCCTCAAAGTGGGAGCCTTCTCCGATCAACAGAGTAGCTTCGACATAGGATGTAGTTCCCAAGTTTGTAGAATAGGTATTCATTGATTACATATTTAATATAAAATATTTTACTAATCACGTTTGTATCCTCCAAAATTGATAATCTGATATCAATGGCACCGACATTTTCATCATTCCTAGTAATATACCACAATGTGAAGTTGATCGCGTGTACAAGCTATAATTAAAACGACTTATAAAATGTGAATGTAAATTTTTCTTCTGCTTTCGTCTGTGTCACACCGCCTTATAATTTTCTGCAATACAAATGCAAAAAGGTTGTTATATTAGTGTGTTTTGAAGTAGTTCAATATTGTTTTTTTCCTGGAAAAAGCTTTTTCAATTATATTCTGGCGAAATTCTCGATTATAGTTATGAAACATAATTCATAGGTTGACTACAGCTTATCATGAACAGCTCAACATTATATATGGGATATATGCAATTATTTCAGATTTATATATCATTTCTACCCTCAGCATGCCTAACTGGTAAATTTAAGGCGCCAAACAGTCAGCTTGTTCGCGCGCTTGGGCTGTAATTTACACCCTGCACACGCGAATAAATTGACAGTTTGGCGCCTTCTATGAGATCATCCTTACCGTCAAGTTTTGACCATTTGTACATTGTTGACCGCAACACACAATTAGTTTTCTGTTTTATTTTAGAAGAAATCACAGAACAAGCGTTTTTTATTTTGAAAACAAAACAAATTTCGTTATTTTTTATCTAAAGTCAATTCTATTTGCTATTCTATGATCATTTAAGTAGTTTCTTTTTTGAAAAAGTCACGCGCAAATTGTTTATGTTTATGCTTTGGGGACGACTTGGCTGTATTAATTTCTTTAAAGCTAAACCAAAATAAATTTGACTAATAGCATCCATGCTCATTATTCTCAAATCTTTGATAGTTCTTTTCAACTGTATTTGAGATTATCGACGAAGAATAACCTTGTGATGTTTTTTTCAAAGTTTGCGCAAGATTCTTTTAAAAAACAATTAAAGGCGTGGTGTGGTTAAGATTTGTGTCTAAAAAAAAAAAATTCTGCATGGAAAATGGTTACATTGATAAAATGCCTATTATTATAAACGAAACTACTTATTTAGGTAATATCCTTAAATTGATATCCTTAAATTAACTTCAGATTTAAGTGGTATGTCTTTTTTCTATTTTGAAGAAGGCAGAATACTTCACTTTGGACGAAAAGGTTTATAAAAGGTCGTTCGCACCGTTTAAGTCATTTCTATGCTGATATCGACAACGAAATTATTTAAAACAAAATGGCGATCTTACAAATTGTTGAATACGAATATGAAAGTGCTAGCAGAAGAAATATTAAACAATATATTATACACGGAAAGGAATCTCGCGAATGTATTTGCTGTCAGGAAAATCAAAAAACTGGATTTAGAAAGAAAGCAGACAGAATATTTAAGACAAATACTACAAATATAAAATCAAGTGTGAATCAATTCCGATCATCAACAACAAAAAACAATTTAAAAAGAAGAAAAGAATTCAACAACAATCTTTCATCAATTGAAGAATCAACGGAAGAAATGACATTAACAAACAAAACATCGGAATCAAAAGTATCAAATTTATGGATTAAAATTGAAATTAATCAAAGAAATATTAACAGGAATAAATCAAAGTATGAAAAGAAAAACATGAAAATGAATCTGCGACAAAGAATGAATAATTTGTTACCAGTGATAGAAGAAGTTGATGAAATAGAAATTCAGAAGATTGAATCGATTTTAAAACATGAAGTTGTTCTTTCTCTAGTTTGTCAACCAATAAAACTATTTCATGAAAAACATGGATTTAATACTATGATATCATGTTGCTGAATCGCCGGAAAAGACGAAACAATTTAAATTGCTTGCCTTATATTTATATCTACTTATTTGTATCGTATTTTGAAAGTGCAATATTTTCAATAAATGTCAGGTTTTTTACAATATATGAAAAATTTATAACAAAACGTGAAATATTTTGTGTGGATGAGTTCAGTTTATAGTCTAATATAGAATATATGTCTCTTCTCCAGGCGTATTGATTGATCAAACAGAAACTAGTGTTATATAGTCAAGTGAAAGTTTCGGAGGAATAGGGATATGCATCACTATTATGGGCTTCGCAAATTTTTAGTTAGGACAGAATAGGTGAACATCAGCATCTTCGGAACTCGGGCTCTATGTGACATATTAGCAACAATGTTGATGGCTATTATAATAGGCGCATTCAAAATAACGTTATACACAAATCTTTACATTTTTCTTTTTTTTTCGATTGCCGATTGCACACAGCTATAGCGGTGATTCCCGATTAATAAACATACAATTCGCGCACATAGTTGTATGCCATGCATATTCACTACAGACTTATTAGTGAACTATGTTTGAGCATTCGCTTCTGATGTTTGTTTATTCATGTATTTAGGCAATCTATTGTCAAAAGTAAACTGGGGGACATATATTAATTGGATCTCTCACATTAGTTCCATTTTCACTTTTCAAACCGTGAGATTTCCATTGTCGTTTTCAAGCTGTACGTGTAAGGCAATAATATTATGAAGTAATGTCATAAGAAATACCTTTTGATAATGTAAACTTCTCCGCAAAAAAGTGACCGTTGGTTGGCTTCTTCTAGGCAATGCTTCCGTCCTTGCGCAGAGTGAATTTTAATAAAAAAAATTGTTCTAAGCTAGAGCTTATGAACAACAAATACGGCCGGATTTTCAGTAAACCCTTTTATTGTTTGGTAAATATATTTCTGTTTCTGTATAATTTCGAAGGTGTGCATGAAGGTGTGTTGAAGGGTTCATCCAAATTAACATTAAAAGAGCACAATTAAAAATATGCGTTTACTATTCAATTTGGCATATTTTCTGATCCAAATAGACAACTTATAGAACCATCTGAACCCAATCAGAAATTATACATTCTCAGGCATGGGCCACGGATGGACCGCGTCTAGTCGACGCAATCCATCAGTGACCCATACTTAACAAAAGATTATTTGACGCGATTTCCCGATGGAATTTAAGGAATAAAAGCCTAATTTGTTGTAATTGTATGCTCCGAAAATTATATTTTCGAGTTCATCACAATATCTGGCCGAGAACAATTAGAAAGTTTTAGCTTTCCTCGAAACTCAATTAGCGGCCTGAGTAACAAATTACAAGAATAAAGGAAGAATTTGTTTTGTTAAACATAGGCCACATATAGATGGACTCCAATCCTTTTGTTAACCAATTTACGTAAAAGTAAGTCAGCAATTAAATATCAACGTCATTAATGGGGATAATAATCGTATTTAGTTTTCTTTTGTCCACCCTGTAATTTCCTTTTATCTATGTTCAGTGATTGATGTTTTGACGCGCGTCGTTAATAAACGTATAAGGAACACTTCGATCACTAATAAGCAAAATTAAAGGATTTTTTGTTAGTCCACAGTACTATACGCACTTCTACTTATGATCCAAACCTCATGTATAGGAATTAGGTCATAAGCTTGGAATCTTTAGAAAACTCTCTAAAATTTCCACCTCCCTTTATAGAATTTATAGATTGCGATGATATTTGGTTTCGTGTTGAGTGGCTCGCTCGAATAAGGGGATATGATGAAATATGTACGCAAGGAATTAATGCCCATAAGTTTTCCTTTAATTCAAATATATGAAATTATCCAAAATACAAATAGAAAATGTTAGAACGGCTAAATTGTCTCCAGACATATAGAGGAACTAGAGGAAATCGAATAAGCGCTTATATTTCTGATCTCGAAGAGTCACAAAGTCAAATTGATCGAGTACACAATATGTAATTAAAACAACTTATGAAATGAGAATATAAATTATTATTCCGCATTATACTTTGTTATCGCTACTTCACTTCATAATTTAGTGCTAAAGAAGTGTCATGGCCCACACATGTCCAATTTTGGTTATACATTTTAGATTTTCTTAATTGAAGCATGTTGGAAAAATTATAACATTTGGAAAAGCAATCAAATATTGTTTTCAATAGATATGAAAAAGACTAGTAATCACATCATTAAATCTTGAATTCGTCATTTTCACAGGTTTTCGAAAAGGCAATTTTGTCATTAAAAAGGTTGAAACATGCTTCAACGCTTAAAAAGAACCACAAAAATTATGCAAATATAAAAATTTATTAGCTGAAGTTGTTGAATTGTTGAAGTTGAAATAATCATATGAAAAGAACAACGTGAAAATGAATCTGCGACAAAGAAGGAATAATTTATTGCCAGTAATTAATGAAGTTGCTGAAACAAATATTCAAAACGTTAATCGATTTCAAAATTTGAAGTTGTCAACCAATAAAACTATTTCATGAAAAATATGGATTTAATACAATGATGTCATGTTGCGGAATATAATCACCGGAAAGGACTAAAAATGTAATTTCTCATCTTTTATTTATCTATATATATTTTTTTAAATACAAAAGTGCAATATCTTTTTATTTATTTATTTTTATAGCCACTTCTTAGAGTGGATCACCCTCCTCAAAGCCCTGTAACAGCGGCCACTTATAGACGGACTGGGTTACAATTACTGGAAAGATATGATCTTTTCCCGTTCGGCTTAGCCTACCCAAGTTATTACACCCTGAGGTAGGGGGCATGGATAAGCGAGTAAGACTCGCCAGGGCTTGAACCCGAGATTTTTCGACCTGCGATGCCATCACGTTTAGCCACAAGGCCATCGCGTCCTCTATATAGATGGCAAATGTCAAATGCAATGTATTAAAGAAATATAAAACAAAATAAAATGAGAATTCTTTGTGAATCAATTTAATGTATAGGTCCATTGAAAGAGATGTCCTGCTTTAAACGAATTAAATACTTGCAGATGAAGAATTGTTGTTTAGTCAAGCTGAACTCCTGAACAAAATAGTGTATGCATCGTCATAATGCATAAATAAATACATAAGGAACGAGCATGCGCTTCGTAAACGACGTTTTTGAGTTTCTCCTGTATAAAATGCGGCCCTATTCAACAATTAAAGCTGGCTTTTAAATAATAATACCAGTGTAGAGCTAAAGGGTACATTTATTTTAATAACAGGGTATGTATAAATCAATTACGGAAACCAATATCGATGCGGAAATTGAGTTCTTTAATTACATATTAAAAAACATTTCCGAAAACTTTTCTAGGCATCGTGTTTCCAAAATCGTAATCATCGGATACCGGCTACGCTAAACAGGGAATATTTTGAGTTTGGTTCGACCGCCGGGTAAATTGCCGAATGCCAATCAATATGATCGGAAATATTTCATCTATGTTCGACAATTTAGTTCGATCAATTAGTTTTTCTGACCCATGATATTATACAAAAAATGTATGAAAAGATTTTCCCGGTTAGTGCAACTCATTAATTCATGTCTGCCACGTCAATCTGAAATCTTGTGTCTTTGCTACAAAGCTGGACACTTAGTAGTGGAACGATCATCACTTATAAGCAAAAATCACGCCTAAATGAATAGGTTAGTAGTCACAAGAAAAAGTCCCAAAAATGCAATCTTCCAATATTATTATATATAATTTTTTTCAAAAATATAGTTGCAACAAATTCTTATGTTGCTTTGTATGTATCGTGTTGTAGTGCCTATGTATCATGTTGTAGTGCCCTGGTATGTGCCTGGTAGTCGTAAATATAATCATTCCCACTTAATGAATGAAGCAGTAAAATTATTTTAGACTCATTTTTACCAGCTATCTAGACTCGGTCCCAAAATTATGATGCCGTACTGCACCGTAGGAGCGAGAAAAACAATAGGAATAGATTAAACACAACACGAAATTAAGTAAAATTATAACAAAGTTAAGATAATACATTGAAATGTACGTAAAATGTCACCAGATTCAAAACGTTTTTAAAAATAGGTCCCATGCATATTTGAAAGCAATTATTCATCATACGTCAATATATAGTAATTGAATTGCCACCAACGTCATAAAACATCATTACAAAGCAGTATCGAAACGTTACTTTTGATTACCATATTAATGTTTAAATAAAAACCCTAACATATTATTTTTTATTTAAAAGCTACAAAAAAAGCTTTCAACAAATGTAATAAGATGTAATTATTTTATCCTTTTGTAACTTAATCGCAAGGCGTATACATCAAGGGGTAATCATAAAACATTTAAAAAAAGTTATAAACAAAAATTTTGCATTACAATATCAACTTTGCCTTAACGTGATATGCAAGCACGCAAAAAGATTTCATTGGTCTATTAGAAAAAGAAGGTTTCACAGATGGCCGTTTGTTAACGACTATTCCGTCAACATTGGACAAAGTTTTTGTGCAATTATGCGGAAAATCAGAACAAAAAAAATGAATGAATATTGATATAAAACTAAACTTGACTGATTTTTGCAGATAGAAACAATTTTAACTTAAATATCGTGAAGCAATTTAAGCAATAATAATAAAAATACAAAGACCTCTGGTGTATATTCGTTTAAAGTTAAAATTTTGCACAGAAAATGGCCATATTTATACATAGCTCAATATTAAGCTCACATTCAGTTGATAGTTACTAATTCAGTTGACACCCATAAATTGATATATAATTAACTTCAAAATTAGGCACTATGTCTTTTTGTCCACTTTGAAGAAGGCAGAATACTCCTATGACAAAAAAGATAAATTTTTCAAGTTGGATTTGAAAAAGATAGACTGGTTAAAATCGTTGCCACATTGATATCGACAATGAAATTATTTGAAACAAAATAGTGATATTGCATATTGTTGAAAACGAAGTAAGAATCACAATTTTATTTTGTCAAACATGAATCTCAGATAAACTGCGCCTCGGCGGCGCGATCCATCATTGAATAATTCATGTTGAAATTCACGCTAACCCAGACCAGAGGAAGTGTCTAAAAGAATCCTGCTAAGGGGCAGGGCATACACAAGTTGTAAAACCGCATAATATCGCCCGACCAAATTTTAATTTCTAACTTCTAACATACAAAATTTCAGTTTGCCCAGACTTGAATGAGGTTTGAACTTGGTCCGATTCAACGTCATAGTGCTATATGCCGAGTAAAATTCAATCAGAAATTCTGTCAAGCATGAAGCATGGATGACAAATGAGCAAAACAAGATACTGTACTACTACATAGATAACAAGTTTTACTATCTTAGAAATGTGATAGAAATTGAATTTCTGGCAGCATTTCAATTATTTAGTTCTTCTCTGTACTTAAAAATACATAATATGTAAGTCTCGTGACATTATCCTTCACCTATCGTGAAAAACGAGGTGTAGATTATCCCTGTTTAAAATAGCACGTCTTCATTTCTCATGTCAAAAATTAATGATCAGAAGATTATGAGACAATTTTGTAAATAATTGTCAAATAGCATATTTATTTGAAGAACAATGACACCATAAATAATGAAACAAGAAAATATCGAACATCAGCATACAAAAAATATATTGGGAACGAAATTACTTAAATATGATTTACGGAAGGATTGATTTATTAAGACGAAATATTGGTATTACCACAACAGCGACAGAAGACCAAAGCCATCCCCATAATGTGATAATTGTCCACTACCCCATTTAACGTTGGTAATCATTATAAATTAAGCCATGAGTAGGACTGGGCAAAACCGAATCATTTGGAATTCGAATCTAATTCGGATAATTTTTCGAATCGGATCGAAACGCTAATTTCATAAAATAACAAATATTTACTATTACTATTATTGTATCCATTACGATAACTAAGAAATTTAATCGCGAATTGCAAATATTAACTTAAACAGATTTAAAAGCAATGTATTTTCAACTACAATCCCGTCTAATAGCGAAAGTTTTTATTTTAACGTCAAAATACAATCGATTTTGGTCGAATTTGACCAAAATCGCTTGCATTTTTTCGTTAAAAATGAAAAATTCCACTTCATTCACCAATTTTTGTTCCCATGACCGATTCACAATTGATTCGAATAACCTGTACTTCGAATCGATTCGAATCACCGAATCGAATTGCCCAGTCCTAGCCATAATTGTCGAATAAGGAGGAACAAAGTGGTAGACGGTGTTACTACCGGAAGATAAAACAACCATTGCATTTTTTGAAGAGGTTCAGTCTTCCCTGTGAGTTTTTCCACCTTGAGTGGAGTTACTTTATAATATCACAACAGGAAAAAAAGTCAACGCATTCTTCGCTAGGTGTTTCTCGGCAGAATATCTGAAAGTGGTATTTCTGTTAGCCCTGTTGTCGAGAATCACTATAATAGTTGATGAACTACTGTAAGTGGTATGGGGTTGAAACGGGCCCAGCGCCAACGAAATAGTCTGTAATCGATTCCCAAGCAATACAACCTGGTTTATCTAAAAAAAAATCACCACTCATACCTTATACCACGTTTTTACCACTGATATTCCGTATACACCCATACCCTTATACCACTTTTAGTACCATTCAAGCCAAATTGTTCATGTTTGAATTCCACCCATTTCCAATTTTAAAAAGAATTGTGCAATGTACTACTGATAATGTTGTAGTTCAACTAAGACCGGAGGAGTCATTTTTTGTAATGACTTTCTTGTCATTATATTTGTTTATGCGGAAAATCATCATATCACTAAGCGCAATGAATAATTATATGAATGAATGAATCATAATTCATGCAAATACTTTGTATTAACAATTTGGCTACTTTTTTTCCTCTTGAACGTTAAATCCGTTAGAACACTTGATGGATCGCACTAGCAAACCTTTCAGTAAAATAATATTTTTCAAAATTGGAAATATATTGTACAAACACTTGCCTACGACATGTTCAAAACCTATTCACCTAATATTTTATATGCTGGCAACACAGTCCCTTCCCTGATCCTAATAAAGACTCCAACAGTAGAGATACTGATAGTCCAGTTACTCCTTCGTTCCCAGTCTTTTCAATGTACAGATATTGCAAGTTTACAAACAAAACTTCAAAATTTATTATAAAAAATATTGCTCTTTATTTTAAAATATTGTGATATTAAAAACTTTAAATTATAAAAATAAAACGTAGAACATATTTCCGGGATTTAGTTTAATCAAATATTTCTTTTTAAAGTTTGGATACATCAAAAGCACGATATAACTGAAGTTAACTCATTTCTTCCATAAAAATTGTCCCTCTGTTTACACATAAAAGAGTACGAGGTATAGAAATGTTCATTTGACGGTATTTCTTGATTTGGTTCATCGATTTCCTCAATCATTGGTAACAAATTGCACATTTTTCTTCGTGAATTCTTTTTAGAAACATTTTCGGAATTTTCTTGATGTTTGCGAATATTAATTTGATTCATTTCAATTTTGATCCATAAATTTGAATTTGTTGTTACTTGTTCTACAGCTTCAGTTGATTCTTTTATACTGGACAAATTAGTGTTGAATCCTCTCCTTTTTGTTGAATTGTTCTGGTTTCGATTAATCTTACAAACAGTAGATTTTTTATATCCTTCTCCTCTAGTTTCCAATACTTTATTAAACTTTACATCACAGAACGAGGTTTGATTTCTTTGTCGTTTCACATCGCATCTATCGATATTTCTTTTGTAGGAACGTTGATTACTATATTCCACAATTTCCAAAACAGCCATTTTGTATCCAACAATTTCTTCGTTGATAGTACAGCAACAATGATAACAGTAGCAATGAATTAAGCTATACTCAACTCTCGCTTATATATTTTATCTCCACAAGCCTAGATTTAATTTCACGTTGTAAAGATACTTAATTATACCTCGACAAAAGAGCTCATCTCCGAAGTAAATTACATTTAATTACTTATCATTATCAAAATTATAAGTTTCAGTCAAGCTTGAAAGTAAATGTCGATTTTAAGATTTTCGCCTCACACCTCCATTTTAACACTACACATCAGTCTAATCGCATCTCTTGCTTATTGAATTTGAATCAGATATACAATTCATTGAGGCAACATGGTCTCATTCTAGTGCGAAGGTGTGAAACTAATCAGAAATTTTACCTTGTCAAGCATGAGCCACAGATGGACTGCGCCTGAGAGGCGCAATCCATCAGTGGCTCATACTTAACATAACATGCTTGGTCGTAGTATTTTTGAATGAAAAGCGACAATTTATTATCTT
Organism: Styela plicata; assembly: GCA_963675895.2. Lineage (NCBI taxonomy): Eukaryota > Metazoa > Chordata > Ascidiacea > Stolidobranchia > Styelidae > Styela > Styela plicata. Next base: position 10,713,094 of record OZ023143.1, on the reverse strand, counting down.
TATATTGCAGAAAATTTCGCGCATAATTATTTAATAAAAGTACAATTGATTGTTTCGGACTCGTTATTCGTAACCTCAAATAATTCTTTTTTCCTGCATCCGCTAATGAATTATCTACAATATTCTATGCCCCTACATAACAATCATTAAAGGTTAAAGCATTGAAATGAAATAAAAGTCAGACTGGCAACATAGTTTTATTTTTCATTTCGTTGAATCACCAGTATCGTTTGCGACATCGTTGTCTTTGCTTTTCATGAGCTTCTTGCATAAATTTGAAGCAAATAACGTGGCTTTATAGTAAGAGAATGGAAATCAAATATATTAGTCATTATTGTTGAAGAATACGAATTGTTTTATCTGGAAATACTCAATAATTTTTGCTGTGAACATTTTAAGTTAAACACCTAGCTAATTGAAAATAAAGTTTTCCAAATGATTTGATGTAATTGTTCACAGTGAGTGAAACATAATTATTGTGTATTGACGTTTACATGACGTATGTACTTATATTTTCTAATCATTGTTATTGACATATTAATCACTGATCGCAAAAATATCATAAATGTTCACGAACCAAGATAATGGCGAATTTATTATCAAAATATCGCAAATTTTACGAAATTACGACTAAAGATCAAGATGCACCAAAATAATTAATATATATAAATGATAATTATTCGAATTTTGTCGACGCATTTTGCGCTCTTTTTAGTCCTTAAGAACATGAATATTCTGATGACGATCCTGTACAGTGAACAGCATTTCTATAGATACGTCTTCAATAACTAATAAGTGAATATGACGAAAATGTACCTTGTGTTGCAGAATTAAAACTTATAAACGTATATTGCTTATTTAAAATGACACATCCCTGCGAACATTTTGATGAAAGATAAGTAAATTTTTGAAGTAAAATGATGCAGGAAAACAAATTGAATTTGAAATATAGAAATTAGGTTGGATACGAAACATAAGTATTTTGAACATACAGGCAATTCAAAGTAGTACTAATTTTGAGTCATATATGCAAAATATAAATATGTTCTAGCGTTCGTAAAATTTTATTACAAAAATGTACGCTTTATAAATTACATCCTAAAATAATATTATAGTCAGATATTTCAGAGAAGTTCATAATTGCATAGGTTTGTAAATATTAAACGTATTATTAAATGACCACTTGCTTCCGTATTTACATTTGTTTAAATTCCTATGGTTTTAACATCCTGAAGTCTAAACTTAATATTACAGGAAACGGCGGGGAAAAAATTGAGCATAATCGGGCAAGTACCTTTGTCATTAGATGAAAATATACGCTGAATTGAATATGTTAGTAGTAGAAATAACAAAAAATGACATGAGCAGACTCTCACGCAAATTATAAAGCTATAAACTTGCATACGGTATTCAACCACCGTATTCACTGATTGATTATATAACCAATCAATCGATGAAATATATTTAAAATTTTATTTAAACTCGGCAAGAAATAATCCTGATATATCTTTCGGGAAGCAAAATATGTGTTCAGTAAGTTTTCTCCAAATCAGTAGCTTCAGCGTCTCGGAAGAAACTTTACAATAATCGGATGTTTTTGACATCTTAATGCGCTTCGTAATCATATCTTTTGTTTTCGTTTATATATTTATCGGACTTAATTATCGTACGTTCCATGTCATTCCTTGAATGCATGCAGGTGCCAAAAGCATACTTATTTACGACATAACAACACAGTTACGCCTGTAGACACAAGTCATAATTTTACGATTGTTTTGTTTGGTTCAGAGATGCGTTGGCTGCTGTTCAAAAAACTGTCCATCCTCTGTTTAGAGCCGGACAAAACCGAATCATACGAAATTCGAATCTGATTCAAATATTTTTTCGAATCGGATCGAATCACTAATTCTATGAATATAACAAATACCCCATTTTTATTATTATAACTTGTCTCCAGCGTGAAAATGAAAAAAAAATCATTCTTTTCAGTGTATTTTCAATTCGCACTAGGAGCAACGATTTTCATATTTTAACGACGAATTATAATCAATTTTGGTCAAATTTGACCAAAATCGATTGCATTTCGTCATTAAAAATGGAAATCCCAGTTCATTTAAGTTTTTGTTGCTATAAACGATTCACGATTGGTTCGAATAATTAGTGCTTCGAATCGATTAGAATCACCAAATCGAATTGTCAAGTCCTATCCCGAGGCCACAAGGAAACTCGACTAGAGATGAGTTCGAAAGTTGAACAACAAAAGATCAGGATCTTATTCCACATATTACAAGATTTAATTAACTTTGAGTTTAGATTATTGCTAAAAAATTGATCATTTGTTTATATTGAGATACTTTCTTATAAATGGCAGTTTTTTGTATGGATTCGCGAGAAAATTTGCAGTGATTCAATTCAGTCCTATCCCATGGATTTGATATTTTTGATTTTTAGCTCATTCCTCTTGCGTTTATTTATAAAAAAAAAATTATTATTAAATTGCTTCTTTGAATTTAAATTGTTGACTTTGCTCATTATATTCTTTCATCCAAATTCTGTTTGTTCGCTTCGCCGCAATTATGATTCAAAATTTGGAAACGGTTTATGTTATATTGTATTATTTTTTTTATTGCAAAACACCCCTTCATAATTCACAATTTATAACACCGCAATTTTGTTTTCATCAATTTTGTAGACGAAATGGTTTGAAAAACGAACAACGTTCTTTTTTTATAAACGTACTTGCTATAAACGAGGTATCAACTTTTTCCCCGTGAAAACATAATTAGAGCATTGACATCCTTAGCTTATTGTTTGTAGCACAACGTATAAAATTGAGTTCTATTACATCAATCAAAACGTAAAGTGACTTAATTGGAAGCTTTGAAACCACCGAAACTTTCATTGTTATAATATATAATTTTCAATCACAAAATAAACCACAATTTCTTTCTATTGTTCCGTTTATAGATTTTAAGGAAAACGAAATCGTTTTATCTTCTTGTCTGCAGCTGTGTTAAATTATAATTTCAATACGTCACAAAAATTGTAGTGTTTCATTAGAAATTTAAGACTATTCAGCAAGACACATAGAGTGCCCATACTCGGCAAACATTCTGTAAACGTTTGCCCGTAGCTTTACAATCCGAAAAATTTTGCCAGGGCATTTATTGTTAAGTATGAGTCACGGATGGATTGCGTCTATGAGACGCAGTCCATCTGTGGCGCATGCTAGATAAAATAAAAATCCCGATGGGGTTGAGACCACTAATGAACGTCGGGCAATAATGAAGACGTGTAAATATACATAAAACTAAGAAACTATTCTCAGAATTAGATCTGTCACAACCAGAAAAAATGATCAGTTCGTTTCGAAAGAGCTTTAGAAGTATTTTTTGAAGTCAACTTAGAAAAATAGCTTCTGATGTACAAGTATTACATTGTATTACAGTGTATTAAATCTAAAAGATAAATGGATACATTCAAAATATCATTGAATATAACTGCAAACTTATCAATTAACTAAGTATTGTTCACTATTACTTGAATTTTAGTATTCACGACGTCTTCAAAGTAGCCCAAATCACTTATATCTTGGCTGAAGTATGCGTTTTAGCGTCCCATGGAATTTCACGTGTACAGCAGATTATAATTTGACGAGGTTTCTGATACCTTATTATGACGTAACAATTGTCTAAAGTACTACTTCAAGTAAAATCACTTGCTTAAGTGGTTTTTAGAGAATTGTTCAAGTAATAACCGCAAATACCAAAATTCAAGTATAACTTGACCATTACTTTCAGAAGTAAATACTTAAACAATACTCGGATAATACATATCCCATGGGGTTTCCCTTGTACAGCTGATTGAAATTAGATGACGTTTCTGATACCTTATTATGACGTAACAATTGAATTCTCTAAAGTAATACTTCAAGTAAAATCACTTGCTTAATTAATTACTTATGAAAGAATCGCTCAAGTGATAACCTCGAATGCCAAAATTCAAGTAAAACTCGATCATTACTTTCAGAAGTAATTACTTGAGCAATGCTTGGGCAATACATATAAATACGGGCATAAGTCGAATTAAATTTTTTTTTATTTTTACATTATTTTCTTTACGTTCAAATTTAACTGAACAATCGCATAATTGATAACAAGTTATGAGTGTTTGTACTAACTATAATATGCTTATCATATAAAAACATTAGATTAAGGAATGAAGATTTAAAATTTTCAAAAATATCCTCCATCCCTCAATCTGCAAAAATGGCCTATAAAATGGCCTAACTAAATGACTAGAATGTGAATATTCATTATATATGTATAAACGTCAAGTTCTCTGCTTCGTCGAGTCTCGAAATTCTGTTATGATGTGTAGTGTAGTCTTTTATGAAAGTTTGTTTAAAAATTATGCATTCTATCAATAACCGATCAATCGTTAAAGTTGCAACAAGCCATGCATCTTTTTAAATTTTTTCGTCGTATTTGATGCAGTATACATTGAAGAATCGAAAAGATATTTTGTTACGTTATTTGCTTTTTGAATTAAAATGAAAGTGTAGGAAAACTAATCTTTTTGATAATGCTCACTTCAACATTATAATTTGCGTTTAACTAACAAATTCATTCCCGAAACATATAAATCTTTTGTTTTGTTAGAAATAAAACTTATGTTTCATCAATATATGTTGAGCCTATTTTTTCGATTTATTTCATGTTCACATATCAAATATAGTCTAATGTACTTTAATTTGATCGAATATTTTATTTCATCAAACATGTTTCAATAGAAGGCGTTGGGTGGGGATGTTTCACGTCGTCAGTTCTTTCTTGCATTACATTTTATATGGGAATAAAGTTGATTTGCGAGAGAAAATGCTGATGGAAACAATGCTGGAGAATAATAAGGAATTTATTGTTTCTATATTTTCCTTTTTAATTTGCTGTAAATCTACTAAATTTCGTAAATTATTTTGTATTCAATACCATGATGTCCAGAAAATTCAATGGCATGTTTTAAACTGATTAACATCAGATACGTATATGTAATCGTGAACTTCTCAGAAAAACTGATATTAGAGCAGAAAAAAAAAAACAAAATAAAATAACTTTAACATTTTCTTGTAGAAATCAACACTAATTTGGTGGACCCAATAGTTTGATTTGGCAGAAATGTTCCGGAACAATTTGTTTTTAAGATGGTTCACATTTTATAGTTTTATAAAACTCTTCGTCTAATTGCAATTTCGTGCAATTTTACGATGCTTTTCTGCTTTTTATTTAAATGTTTTGCAATTTCGCTGATTTCTCGTTTTTGTTTCTGCGGTACAAACGCGACTGATAAGCATGATTTATGTTTTAGATTTCGTAAATCACCGAACTAGACAGCTCATAACCGGAATCAGGTACAAAATTTTATCCCAGAAAAAAGTTTATCCAGGAACTTGTAAAAGGCTTTGACTCACGCCCTCTATCCTCTTCTGGTCATGTAGTCAGTATTTCGCGGAACATCATCAATATACGTATATTTTATTTTAATTACTGTTTTGATGAAACTAAGATCAAAAAAATATTTCACATTCTCTTAAATATATATTGTGTTTCCATTGACTATAATATATCAGCTGCAAGTTTTATTTTAGAAATTATTTGCACATGCAGTTTGATAATCCCAATAATTATATATTGAACCCGTGGATAATATAAAAGATTATAATTCACTATAGCGAAACTTTCATATCGTTGTATTGTAACTTTGGCGCACAATTAATATTATATTTAGCGTGTGATAATGTTGAACATCACTAACTTTACTGTCTGATGTATTATGTAAAATAAATTTACCAAATTTCAATTAAGTGCTTGGCAAAAAAGGGTTTTTTCGTGGTGCGATCCATTAATGACCCAACAAAACATGTTTATCTATTAATTCCAATCAAGTTATCTAATTAAAATTCTCGATAAGATAGTGGAAAACATAAAAAAAATGTTCGAAATTTCGGCATTCGCTTAATCCGGCACATATGCAGCCGATTGCTTCCATGTGGTAAAACTTTCCTTGAATGTGTCAACAACCTAGAAATGATATTTGTGTGTTGCATTATATTTAATCTTCCTCAAAACCTAGTTCCAATTAAAACAAAGAAGGTGGAGGCAATGGGCCACCGCGTTTTGAGACAGCTGTTGGCTCTTCTCAAGAAATATTACGCAAATGGAGTGTCACTACAGAATAATAGTTTTCTTAAAATTTTAAATAAAGTATTTTTGAAGAATAGTCATCAAACGTGCACACAATTTATGTAATTCTTGCGACAAGTCAAATTAATGAGTAATGTTCATTTTAGGCATGGTCAGAATGCAATTCAAATTATCTAAAATTATCACAAAAAGAACAAGAATATTTTTATTTTTACTTAATATAAAATATTCGAAAGTAGTCAACTGTAGATAGTCGAATATGAAACGTGAAAAGATTTTTAAGAACAAAAACGTCGCAAATTACTGCACCGAAATTTAGGACTTTCGTAACAGAATATTTTTCTCATACAAATTTTAGTATACGAGGGTTATAGGGCAATCTTAAAGAATCCATTGCACTCCCCAAACACGTATAACCCCCATTTTATTATTAAAAACAAGAAATCTTTGATTAATACGATTGTGCTATACTTGATCATTTTATGTCGTTTGATTCAAAAAAGTAAGGTGAGGCGTAGATAAGGTGAAAAGGTGCATTATCCCTCCACTACCTATACAGTTGCTTCTGGTATAACGGGTTGCCTATTGTAATAAGTTTTTTTTTCGATTTAGTTTCGGTATATTTTCAATTTAGTTTTTCGATAATATTCATGTTGATGCAATCATACGAAAAAATAAAATAATAAAAAATGAAATTTGGATTACACAAGAACTACGTGCATTGCACCTCCCATCCAATGATTCACCACCTTGCTTCGAAATAAGATAATTATATTTTTTCAAGAGAGTCACCGATGGACCGTGTTAAGGAGACATTTTCGATTAAGCTCACTAAGCCTTTGGCAATATATTTTTTTATTTTGTTGCTTCAAGGCGAAATTGAATAAAAAGGTCAATTGAAATAAATTAATATTAATTTCTTCATTTGATGCGTTACAATATAAATGTTTTTTGATGCACCAATGCATTTTGGGTGAAAATGATGAATATATGTGTGTAATAATGTGTATAGCATATCAATGCTTTTGCTTATAAAATTAAGATTGAAAATCTTCAAAGGAAAATAATTAGTAAATTATGACATTCAAGAAAGGACATAGTATATTATGATCACAAAATAGTCGGGATACTATATCTGGGATGAGACAAAAATGTTACTTAAGGACAAGAGAAGATATTGAAAAAACAATGAGAAAATTCGATTTTTTACTTCATTTCTTTTCTCAAAACATCCAGTGCCTTAAATCCAGTATATTCTTATGTATTCAATACTACGATGTCTTGTTAATTCCAAAGTATAAATATCCTTTAATGAATTTTTTTACATTTCATCTATGACCTAAAGTCGGTCACCTGGGGACGTCTTATCTGTTTGAGTCATGATTAATGCGGTCTCCGTAAATCACCATATGGAACTGACTTACTAGTTGCCATAACCGAAAAAACATGCGTATGGCATTGTGCGCAAAAGTTCGAATCCACAGAGAATGCTACTATGCGCCAGGATCACTGGTAACCTCACTGGGCGACGATGGGTGGGATTTCATTTCCAGCCTGCGGGAAAGAAAGACCGATAATACCTTAACCACATGGCTAGGGGTGGGCAAAACCGAATCATTTGGAATCCGAATCTGATTCGAATAATTTTTTCGAATCGGATTGAATCACGAATTCTATGTAAAAAACAAATATCCCATTGTTACTATTCAAAACTCATTTCCATTGTGAAAATCAAGATGCATAGTTTACTGTGTTATTTCAATTCACACCCCATGTATTAGATAACAATTTTCATATTATTTTAGCGACAAAATATAATCGATTTTTGTCCAATTTGACAATGTAATGATAATGAAACTTAGATTGTTGTCAACCCTAAAACTTTTATTATCATTTAAAAATGCGCTATGGAGTTGCATTGGGACTGCAAAAGCCAACACAATATGAGCGAGTTTAATGATTTCAATTTCTCTTAGGTCGGAAACCTAATTACAGCTTTTACACTTTTAGCATATTGTGTGGTACAAGGTATGCAATCAGGTTTCTATTATTTGAATCAAAAGACCTGGAAGACTATCGTGAGAGTTTTGAAACCACTGAAACTTTTATAACTTATACCATATGGTTTTCAATCACAAAATAAACCGCAATTGATTACCATTTGTTCCATTTATAGATTTTTGTAAAAAATGAAATAGTTTTAGCTTTTTGTCCGCAGCTGTGTGTAATGATAATTTTAAAACGTCACAAACGGCATGGCGCTTTATGATTTAAAATTCAATTTTTTAAGCTCAACCTGTTGATGACTCATACTCGGCAGAAAATTTGCCCGGGGTTGGAGACCAATGTCGCGTTTCTTATGCGCATTGTAAAGATAAGTACACTACATTACTTTTTGTGATGGAGAATATAAAAATGCCCAATTCGTTGTAGTACATAATATATTTTCTTGTATCACGGCAACATTCAACACAATCAATTGAATGTCACTTGAGAGTCTAATTTTTAATGTATCTCGTCATTTTCGGGCTTTAACTAATAAAATTGAATTTTCAAAAGTGGTTGTCGTGAGCTGATAAAGCGAATATTAGTTTAACGTATAATCAGAATATTTTTTCTCAGAATATGACAAACATTTTTTCTCAACGCAAAAGAACAGAAAGAAAATTTTATTTAACCTAAACCCTTTCTTTTCGTCAAATATAAACCAAATTTCGGTCGAATTAAAATTAATTTCAAATTTTACTTCTTGTATTACGTCACAATACACGTCCTATGGACTTGATATAGTAAATTTCAAAAATCGAATATAATTTTTGGCAAGTTCAAAGTGTGCGTAATGGTTACTAGTGTATATACAGTTATTTAACGTAGGATACTAAATGTTCCAAACTTGAAAATGTATTGTCTTCTATTATGCTGTGTTGCTCCATTATGTCCAGGGTGATGGTGCAGAGGGAAATAACACTGTGTAACACATTTTGCTTTCGGCCTTTATGAAAGTAAATCTAACAATTTTAATAATCATTGATGATCAATATTGTAGTTTTCTTTCAAATAACACTGTTTCAATATATAACATATATGTATTCATTATGTCATACTAGTTGAGTAAGATTCAACAAATTTTGTATATTTTATCAAATACAACAACATTAATTAATGTGGGTATGTTTGATAGAACATATAGTTGATAATTATCAATTTAATTTATGCTTACATAGAAAATTCAATTAAAACAGACTTTAATTCTAATAAAAAAAATTGTTAACGCATATGCTCTTCGACGTATTCAATTTCGATTGCATTTGACCAAAAATGAAAACATTTCAGCTGTATTTTGGCTTTAAAGCATAAAAATTTTACGTCAGTGTTGTTGAATTGTCCTTTACCGGTATCAGATATAGAAGTCTCACCAACGATGAAGATTATGGATGAACTCGCCATAGGCTCTTGACTTCTACAAAATTATCTTCTTCGGGTCATGTAGGAAAATTTCGCGTAAAAATATAAAAAGTAACGTAGTTTTTATATTTGATTGCTCTGTTTGATGAAACTAAGATAAAAGGCAGGCTTGGTGACTTTATACCACAATCCCGTTCTACTATATCTGGTCTTTCCATTGATTATAATATATCAGCTGCAAGTTTTATTTCAGATATAATTTGCACATGTAGTTTGATAATCCCAATAATTAGGAGTGTGGATAATATATAAACTTGTATTAACTTATCTTGAAGCTTTAATGAATAATATGTAATATTTAATACTTGGGTCAAGGGATATTTACATCACTCATAATTTAAACTTTGAACAAATATATGTAAATACGGAAGCCAGCGATTATTTAATTACACGTTTTAAACCTATATTTTATACATGTATATGTAATTATGGATTTCTCAGAAAAAAAGAAAATAGATTTTTCATATTTTATAGGTTTCGTAGGATGTTTTCTTTACTTAAAATTTTGTACAATCTTCTTTGGATTTTACAACAAAATGCTTTCCAATGAACCGTGATATATGAACTTTTCACAATATGCAATGCTTCACTCGAAATAAGAGCTGAACAGGTCAAAACTGTCGTAGGATTCAAAACCCAAAATAATGTTTCACAAAAATGTAACATACTGCAAAATAAATATATAACGACAAATATATAGTTTAAAATTATGATTCTATACGTCATATCAACGTCAATACATATGAATAAATATTTGATGATTGGAAATAATTTAATCGAATCACATGCAAAACGTTATTCTCATCTGTTAACAAATGATTGCAAGAAATAGGAAACACAATGGCGCATATTTTCATTCATTTTTAATAAATCCACTAATTCACTCAATTTCGCTAATGTACGCACGTCAAGATATGGCATTCCCATATTGGTAACAAAATATAAAACAATATTCCCAAGCTGGTTGGTATTGTCCACGCCTGCAAGATTGAGATTGTCGCCTTTGTTTGTTGGATATATTTGTGAAGACATTGAACACAAAGAAACGATACAGGTTTGAAACAGTGAGATTAATTATAGAAAACTTTATTTGTTATAACGGAAATAATTCGTAACCGCACACACCTTGAGTAAAATTTTTTTTTTCTAATCAGGAATTTTGTTTTGCCAAGCATGAGCTACAGATAGATCGCGTCTCATCGACGCGATCCATCAGTGGCCAATGCTTAACAAAAAAATGCTTTCAAATTTACAGCCGTAGAAGAAAGAAGTGTAATAAAACAATTTGTAGGTTTTTAATGGGGTTTGAATCAGAAATTTTACTTTCAAAGCAAACGAGAACTTATAATTTAAAAAAATGATAAATAATTAAGTATAATTTACTCATGAGGTGAGCTCTGTTGTCAAGATTTAATTATGTATCTGTACAACATGAAATTGAACTTGTGCGTCTGGTAATGCAGTATATAAACGACCGTGTAGCATAAACGAACCCATTTCTATTTTGTTATCAAAAAAAAAAAACTTTTGGATACAAAATGGCTGTTTTGCAAGTAGTGGAATGTAATAGAAATATTGATAGATGTGATATGAATCGACAAAAGAATCAAACATCTTCTTTTGACATAAAGAACAATAAAGTATTGAAACCTTCTGGAGAACTTTTTAAAAGAAATAGTATTTGCCGGATTAATCAAAATCAAAACAAAACCTCAAAAATGAAAGGATTCAACAGTAATTTATCTTGTATAGAAGAGTCAACGGAATCTGTAGAACATGAAAGACAACAAATAACAAATTTATGGATCAAGATTGAAGTGAGTCGGAGAAATATCGAAGTAAAACAAGCATTTAGAGGAAATTCAATGAAAATGAATTTGCAAAGAAAGATATGCAATTTGTTACCAGCTATCGAAGAAGTCGATGAAACAAATCAAGAAATAACTTTTTCATGTAGATATCACATGACGCGTCCTTTTGTATGCAGACCAACAAGCAATGTTTATGGGAAAAGTAAATTTCCTTCAACTATATCTTGCTTTTAAAGATTTTAAGACAAGAAAAAGATACAATACCAATTTAATTTTTGAAATAAAGTATATTTTGCAATACATGCAGTTCAAAATATCACATTATTTTTATAGAAACGCAGTGCAATATTTCTTTTTATAATAAATATAATTTTATACATTGTTTAAACTTTTCGTATTTAATTAAGGACGGAAGGGGAAAGATTAAATTGTTCAGGATTTATTATTATCATCGCTATATCTATACTAACCCAAAATCTTAATTGGGAATTTAATTTTGTAGAAAGAATAGGTGAAGGTTAGAAAAACTAACATGAAATGGTAATACGAACCTCTATATAAACTGACCGTCGCTGAAACTTAGATTTAGTGCTGTTGTGAAGGCTGAGACCATTTGCTATTATTTAAAACTGCAAAGTGTAGAGAGTTGGCTGAGAATACAAAGCCACAACTCCGTGGGTTAAATTGTTTCAATTGTTTAAGTAGGAAAAACCTAATTACCGCTTTTACACCTTTGACGTATCGTTTTTAACACAATGTATAGAATTAAATTCATATAAATCAAAATGTTGTATCGTCCTGATTAGAAGTTTAAAAACCACTGAAACTTTTATTTTTATAACATAGGTTTTGAATCACAAAATAAATATCAATTAATTTCAATTTTTTCTTATTATAGTCTATTGACAAAAAATGAAGTCGTTTTATCTTTCTGTTCACAGCTGTGTGTAATGACACTTTTAAAAGGTCACAAACGGTGCGGTGTAATTAAATATCCCAATTAGTTAAGCTCAACCTATCGAATGCTCATACTCGGCAGAACATTTGCTCGTTATTGGAAAACACTGATGCACTATATGAGCTGTTAATTTGAATGAATATGTACAAATCATTCTCCAAAACTAATTTGTCGCTCTACAACTAAAGAAAAATTTTGACAAAATATTTTATGTCAAGTATGAGTCATTGACGGATTGCATCGATGAAACGCGGTCTATCTTTTTCTCATGATTTACAAATAAAATTTCTGATTGTGTTTCTGATGTGAAGAGCTCAAAAATACTCCCTTAAATGTACTATATAAAAAAATTTCTATTGTGACAACAATATCCAGCTCAGTCGGTTTTATCTTACCTAGGCTTTTTTTCAGTTTGAGTCCCTAATTTCCAATGTATTTCGCCGGTTTGATGCATCGTTCGCAAAATATTGAATTTCCGCCAGTGAGTATCGTGAGCTATTAAAGCAGATATTAGTTTAACGTAAATCTCTTCAACGTAAAGAGAGAATCTTTTTTTTCAACTTACTTTTATCTAACCTTCGCCTTTTGTCAAAGTTAAATAAAAATTTGGCCAATTTAAAACTAATTTTAGTTATTTTCTGTAGTTTTACATCACAATGCATAAATTTCATGAATCGAATAAAATAATTTTTAATTTATCGAAATAATTTTTGTGACAAAAAGTGTGTATCAAGTACAAATGTGTATACTGATATTTAACTTACGATGTTGAAGAGTTCAAACTTGAAAATGTTTTGCATCCAACTCTGCTGCTTACGTTGATGGTATCAAAGACATTTGGACTGTGTAAAAAATTTTGATTTGGGTCTGTTATGAAAGTAAACTAAGAATTTTGATGATAGGTCTTGATTAATAATATAATTTTCTCTCCAGAGACTTAAGTATTTTGGTCGTACTAGTTAGTATATACGTTGAATATATACGTATCGATTTTATTTATGATTAAATATAAAATTTCGTCAAAAAAAATCTTTGATTACGATATATAAAATCATGGAATGTAAAATAATGTTTAGCCGAAACGTTTCTGATCAGAATTCTGAACGTATATGCTGTTCGACATATTCGATTTCAATATCATTTAACCAGAAAGAAATCAAGATATTTTTGTTGCATTTTGTCTTCAAAATATGAAAATTTCACGACACTGTACAGGTTTTTGTTCCTGCAGTTCATACACCTCTGATAGGAATAGTTTATGTTTAAGATATAGTTAGGTCATCGAATTGAATTGCCCTTAACCGGTACAAGATATAAAACTCTCACCAAGAATGAATATTATAGATGAACTCGTGAAAGTCTTTGATTAATGCCCCCTGTCTTCTTCTGCCAATATAGACAATTTCTTGCTGAAAAACACAAATAGAAATATAATTTATCGTAATTGCACCTTTTGATGAAACTAAGATTAAAGGCTTGGCGAATTTATACCACAATCCCTTACCGCAATATCTTGTCTTTCTACTGATTATAATATACAATCTGTATATTTTATTTTATAGCAGAAATAATTTGCACATGCAATTCTATAATCCTAAATTGGGCGCGTGGATAATATGCGAGATTATAGTTCACTATGATATGGCGAGACCTTTATATCGTTTTATTATTTCTTTGTCGCAAAATTAATAATATATTTGGCGTGTAATAATGCGGAAGATTTCCGACGTTTTTCTGTCCAAAGTTTTATGTAAGAAACTTACCAAGTTTTATGGTGCTTAGCTAAATTTGTTTTAAAAGTGTAAAATAAATTAAGTATGCATGAATCGCTTATAAAACAACAGTATATGTGGGAAATACTATTTATCAAAACAACGAATCCACCAAAAATATAATTATTTTATGGTGTACTACCTATTTCTGATAATTATTTTGTTGCTCATCGAATGTATATGACGTCATAGTGAAAGCTAGAAATTTCATTGAATGTATCTGAAAAGAATATTTCCGCAAGGCAGTTTTTACACTCGGTGGTTGCACCCCCTGGTTGCGCCGCAGTGTTGCACTCGTGGTATTGTCCCGGCCCTCTAATGCAAACAGATTCCCAAATCTAAAATATCATTAAGTGTGGACCAGTGATAATATTTGCTTAACAATGGATACCACACTCAACAACACAATATCTCAGTTAAATGGTTATTAGTAACACCACTTGATCAAGTAATTAAATTTGTGACAATCTTACAGATTTTTGACGTATAACATTCACTCTCTTTCAGGTTTCTGGAAAAAATCGTGCATTCCATCACGTGCCATATCTAGAATCGCCTATAGAAAGAAAACATATATTTTTTATTAAAGATCAATTCGGAGAACTTTTTGGCAAGACAAAAATAAAATTTTTAATATCTAACACGGATGAACCGCGCCTCGTCGCCGCATTATTGAGCGAGCGAGGCGTTTTGACTCCCTCTAGTGTATATAACTCGAATTTCTCCAACTAAAATGATACTTTTGCGTTGCTTTAAATCAACATTTTTTCAAGCATAACACTCAGACGGGTGTATGGTTTATGTGATTCTACAAGTTGTGGAATGTAATGGAAATATTTTTAGATGTGATATGAATCGACAAAGGAATCAAAGAACTTTTTTTGATATAAAGAATAATAAAGTATTGAAATCTACTGGAGAACTTTCTAAAAGATCTAGTATTTGCAGAATTAATCGAAATCGAAACAAAACCTTAAAAATCAAAGGATTCATTTATCCTGTATAGAAGAATCAACAGAATCTGTAGAACATGAAAGACAACAAATAACAAATTTATGGAGCAAGATTGAAATAAGTCGGAGAAACATTAAATTAAAACAAGCATTTAGCGGAAATTCAATGAAAACAAATTCACAAAGAAAAATATGCAAATTGTTTCAAACTTTTTACGTTGGAAAAAACGAATCACAGTTTTTACATCTTTAGCGTATCGTTTTTTACACAAAGTATACAATTAAGTAAATATAAATCAAAAGGTTGTGTTGTCCTTATTGGAAATGTTGAAACCACAGAACCCTTTCATTTTCATAACATAAGGGTTTCAATCACAGAATAAATGTCAATTAATTTCTACTGTCCCATTTATAGATTTTTGAAAAATATGAAATCGTTTAGTCTTTTTGTCCGCAGGTGTGGAATGACACTTTTAAAACGTCACATACGTTGCGGTGTTTAATTGAACATCTCAATTTGTTAAGCTCAACTTATCGGATGCACATACTCGGCAGAACATTTGCTCGTTATTAGAGACCACTGATGCGCTATGCGCTACTAATTTGAATGAACACGGACAAATTATTATGCAGTACTAATATGCCCTTCTAGCTATAAAGAAAACTTTTGATAGAATAAGTTTTAAGTTTTACAAAATATGATTAGTTTGAGGTAAAGTACAAATCTTCTTTTTTCAGCCAATGACAGACCCCTTTTTCAACACAAAAAACATAAAAAATATAGCCTACGCCTCCTGTCAAAATAAACAAAAATGAGTTCAAATTTAAATTAATTTAAATGACTTACTGCATTAATTACGTCAAAAAATGAGTTCAAATTTAAATTAATTTAAATGATTTACTGCATCAATTACGTCACAACACACATATTTCATGGATTGGATATAATAAATTGTAATGCACGAACATAATTTTTGTGACAAATTATAAATGTATGTAGTTGTTACACATGTGTACTGATAGATGTTGAACGTTCCGCTTTTGAAAATGCATTGCTCTCAATTATGCTGTTCAGATTAACAGCGTTGAAGAATATCACCATGCGTAAGAAATTTTGATTCCGCAATGATATGGAAGTAAAAGAATTTATTATTAATATTACAATTTTCCTTATTCTAGCACTGTTTCATGAGAGGAACTGAAAATCTTGGTCAAAAAACTTTAATTTCAATCTTGTCTTATACCCCTCATCTTAATCTGGTCGTGTAGTTTTTTGCGGAAAACACATAAATAGAAATATAATTTATTGCACGGTTTAATGAAACTAAGATTAAAGATAGGTTTGGTGAAGTTTACCACAATTTCTTACGACAATATCATGTCTTTCCATTGATCGATTATAATATATGAACGGCAAGTTTTATTTTATTGCAGTAATAATTTGCATATTACACACACAATTAGATAACCTTAAAAATTGCATATTGGTCGCGTGCATAAAATAAAAGAATATAATTCACTATGATATGGCGAGACTTTCATGGTTTTATTATTACTTTGTCGTAAAGTTAATATTATATTTAGCGTGTGATAAAGTTTACCATTACTGGCAAGGGTATTACGCAAAATAAATTTACACAATTTGAAATAAAATCTTAACAAAAAAGTTTTCTTGGAAATGTTCTGCAATAAATTGAGTAAAAAATTTTATTTGTCAAACATGAGCCCTAGATGGACCGCACCTTAGACCCCTTTTTTCTGACTGGCTATTTGTGCAAAATTCAAAATAATCCCGATAAGAAAGTAATAAACATAAAATGTTTATTTTAATCATATTCTTCATTTCTTTATATTCAAATACTCAATTTTCCTTAAATTGACCTATTGATGGTTCACCGATACTCCTTGTACACGATTTAAGATGATAAAATAGACGTAGACAATGTTTATCGGTAGGCGAAATTTCAATAACCTGAACCAATTTTTTAATCATATTAATCTAAAAACGTCAGTTTCAGCCAAGACCCTTCGTTCTGCGTTATATAAGAGAGTAATTGCGAACATAGGAATATTATAAAAAGAAAATAATAGACATAATTACCACACTAATAATTTTCTGAGAAGAATGCTCTCCAAAATTGAAAAAGAGTAAAATAATGTCGTAAAAAGGCAGTAACACCCCAAAAATTCAAGTACCTGGATAAGTAGGTTAATTTTTATTAATATCCCTATATCTAAGATATTTTATTGTCAATACAGTCAAGTAAAATTACTGTCAAAGACTAGTGATTCTTTGCATTTTTTATTACAGTGTATTCATGGATCAAAATCTATTAGAATACTTCTACTATTTCTTTACACTAAGTTTTTACTTTCCAAAAACGCTCCATCCTTATTTAAATATTTAAAAAAAGGACTTGCAATTATACGATTGATTTATACCCTTCATCAACTTATATATTAATCGAGTCAAAAGAAAGTACAATGACACGTTTTTGTGCTACAGATATGCGCATGTGATATTTGTCATTTTCGTACTCATTTGTTTGTTAAAAACAGTCAAAAACTTATACAAATGGTATAGTCTTTTTGTTCTTTTGTTGCAAAGCCATAATTGGAAGGCATATAATTATATACGTCATATAAAAGTCAATGTATATAAATAATTACTTGATGACTGAAAAGAATCGAATGAAACCATCTGGAATCCATATTTTCATTTTCCTAAGAATGATTTAACACGAACTGTGTAAATTTAGAGAAAAAACCAGTAGGATCTTTAGCGCATATTTTTAATTACTTTTTAAAACCATCAATTTACTCAATTATTGATAACTCATGCTCGACACGCTGTGGTATACCCAACGTAGTAGTAAAACGTACAATAACATAGCCAAGCTAATTTTAATTAAATTTTCAAATTACCATTTTTTATGACTTTTATAATGGAAATTCACTCAATATAAAGTCAGAAGCAGTGACTTTAAATGAAACAACCAACAACCACTGATACGCAATGAGCTCCATGAAATGATGAACCGCAATTGTACCACAAGCTTTTTTTCTTATGGTTGTCTCCATGTCTACAAGTATTAGATTGGCGTGTCGAAGAAATTTCATTTATCAGATTTGTAAACACATGCAACAAGAAACCATACAGGAATATATGACCATACAGGAAATTGTGTCTGTTGTAACGGAAATAATTTGTCACGTGACATAGCTGTGAAAAACACCTTGTTGCAATAAACTATATATCCAATATAGATCTAAGAAGAATAAATAAAACAATTTAGAAGTGTACAATAGGATGTGCCAAAACGAACCCGTTTCTATACTCTTATGAACAAAGAAACGTTTGGATATAAAATGGCTATCTTACAAATCGTTGAGTGTAACAATCAGATTTTTTTTAAAACAGCTGTTAATTTACTGAGCTTATACAAAGTCGTCATTAAAAAAAACGAAGTAAAAGCGATAAGATACCATTAGTGAGGCTACATAACGGCAGACTATAGGTGGGAGGGCTTGAATTTAAAACACGTCAATTAAGGAATAAAGCATAAAATTTGGACCAGTGGCGGAATATAGAATAATATTCACATTATGCAATCAACAATGTTTAGAACTTCATTTGGTTAAAACGTTCATCTTGTTTCGTCGGGGTTCAAACACGCTTCATTCTTTAAGTGTTACGTTTTTCAGCTTTCGTCGGTTTCGTCACGCCACTGAAGCCCACTAATAGAAAGTTATCTCTCTCAATTTGTTATCTAATGCCGAAGCTGAATCTATCCGAAATTTTATTTCTGATTGAATCTAGTGGTCTAAATAGCCTCGTAGTCTCCACTGTGTATCTTAAGTCATCTAAGCTTCGAATCTTAAGCTTCACCCTTGGAAATAAAAAAAATTATCATGTGTCAGTTATGTCACTACAGGACGAGGTGCATTTGTGGTACATACTTGGACAAAATGACATTTATCATCAAGCTTATTAAACGATTGTTCGACAATCAATTAATTTTGATTTATCACCCCAAAGCTAAATAGAATTCGAAAATGAAAAATCATGTGCATAGCGTGTATCCTTTACTTTAAACACCCTTTTTTCGCATATTGATCTGAAACCTCATTTGTTGTTTTGAGCTTTGACATCTTGTCAAATATGAAGTTATAGATTAAACCAAATCAAATATCGCAAGGTCAAAAGAAATAGTTCATTTAGGCCTTGTATCTCGTAACAATGTTCTCTGGTTTAGGTCTTCTTTTCCCGACGTTTTTAATATTAATTTCGAAAGTTCAGATAGTTGCCTCAAGTAAGTGTCTAACATATATTTTGTGTAGAATTTATTTCGGATACAACATCGTTGTCGCACACCGTTAATGTCTTGCGATACTTTCAATAGAAGAGCAAAAATGAGTGGATGGGTTTGGGGTTAAGCAAGGATATAAGGATTTGCCCCATATCAATGCCTGTGTCATCGTTAATTAAAATAGCAACACTTGTCGATACCAATGCTGCATCGATTCTGGCAGAAAATGAGCTTTGAAGTGCATAATCGTACAAAAAACCTCAACGTTTTATCAGAACACCAGCATGAGACAGGGTGTCCACGTTGCAAATAGAAGTTTATGGAATATATGGGATTGTAATATTTGATTTGATGAATGTTCGGAATTTCGGACAAACGCACGTCAATAAAGTCATTCCAGGCCGTGAAATTTTCGATAATATTATCAAATTCTAAGTCATTTGATA
Source organism: Styela plicata (assembly GCA_963675895.2). NCBI lineage: Eukaryota > Metazoa > Chordata > Ascidiacea > Stolidobranchia > Styelidae > Styela > Styela plicata. Next base: position 10,693,179 of record OZ023143.1, on the reverse strand, counting down.
TTCTTATATACCAGGCATTTATTTTGTCAAGAATGTGCGAACAGACATGTACAATTACTCATGTTTGACAAAACATTCATGGACAATATTTCTACTGAAAGGTTAACATTTTTGCAACTGTATACTGGTTTCGATCAATTTAAAAACGCTATTTTAATATGTTAAGGTGGTCTGTGTGTGACGAGGATCAAGAACGGTCGATTTGTTTCAGAAGGAAATTGCGATAATTTTAAGGATGAAGGTATCGTTACATTTATATAATATAGTTATGCTGAATATTTATAGGCATACCAGGTTAGTATTGCAGGAAAACCAAGAGCGTGTCAGATAGATTGAGCCGAAGTTTTCGAGTTAAATATTTCTGCCCATTCTGCCCGTATATAGTTTTATTTCATATGTTCGTCGATCAGGGTCAAAAAGTTTGAAAACGAATACAGTTAAAAGTCATTCAATTTATCATGGTGCGTTTTACCAAAATTTCTGTTTCTTTGGAAATAGAAAATATAAGAAATTTGGGCTGGTATGTTTTGTTAATTATGAGTATTCGATGGATCGCGCCCTCTGAATAATTAAAAATTATGAGCAGATTAACATATCAATCATCCTCATTTACTGGCGGGTATTTATATTATCGTTCTTGCGTTGTTGTTTTGTTTTTCATGAAATACAATTTGGATCACTTATTCGATTAGATTTCGAAAACAAGTAGTATTCGAAGACATGACCAACGCTGCGTAGTTATTGAAAATATTTAAACAAAGTGGACAAGATCTGTTATAAAACAACTGTGTAAACGCAATTGAATTTATTGTTTTTTTCCCATTTCAGAATTGATAAGTCATCTTCGAGAACGCGTTGCCAAAAAGCAAAAAGGTGAGTTATGCATAAATTCATTGCGGGGATCTTTGTTTCCGGAGTTTTTCTTTCCCAAGATCGATCTATGCCCCGTACTCGATGGCAACAAACTAACATATTTTACTAATAATACGTCCCATTGAAACAAAATTAGGCTATACCTTTTTTCCTGTGGAATCTTGTCATTCGACTGGCTTTTCCATGGGGAAAATCATTTCTTACATTGAAAATATATCAAATGTCAACTGAACATTTCCTAAAGCAACTGAGCAACAAAACACATGAATTAAAACACAAATCCTTACGCTTTTTTTTATTATTATTACTCACAAAGAGCACTTCGCTAACAAGAGCATATCGTGTAAAAATATTGGCTATTTACAAACACATACATAAAACATTGATAACTATAGCAATTAATTCATATTCTTTAAATAAAGCAAGTTACATATTGCAGTACCGTACAATTAATCAGTAACTAAATGTCTCTGTGACATATTTTATACACTGAAGATAGATTGATGACTAAGTTTGACAGATTTGAAAAGTCTTTGTGGCAGCAAAACGATGATCCATTTCAATCACAATTTGTTTTTGCCAAACGTGTACCATAAATGGGCCGCTCCTAAGCGGCGCGACTCAGCCATTGCTCATACTTGACAAAGGATGCTACAGCCACTATTTAGATGACTGCATCTTTTAACACACTTTTGAATCAAGATTAAACAAATTCATTTTCATTATTTTTCATTTGATTAAACACCATCAGTACGTTTATATCTGTCATCGCCAGAAATATGCCCAATTTATCACGACGGACAATGCACTTGGATGAATATAGTTAAGGAATCGAAAGTAAATCTTAAGCGAGCACGTATGCTGTGCGAAAAAGATAGGCGACATCTTGCGGATATCACCAGCCAAGAACATTATGATGAAATCGTTTCAATTATGATGACATGGCTTTCTAAAGATAGCGACGACGAGGTTAATATTTGGACCGGAATGAAATATAATTCAAAGGTAAAAAGCATTTTTAGAAACTCCATGTTTTTAAATAACTATAAACCCGTCATGATTCATCATTGGGGCTAGGCCAAACCGAGTCATTGGGAATTAGAATCTGATTTGGATAATTTTTTCGCAACGAATCGAAATACTTTTTTTCATATAGATGATGAAGATCTCGTTTTTGCTATTACAACACGCCTCTATTAAAAATCAAGGATTAGTTGGAAATTACTATTTAGCCGAAACAAACTTATAGCTAATTCAATTCCTATTTGAGCGACAAAATACATTCGACTTTGGTCAAATTGGAACAAAATCAATTGGCGATAAGTTTTTGTACCTGATTCAAATAATTTATGCTTTGGATTTTTTCCAATCACCGAATTTGAAAAGCCCTATTCCTGGTTTATTCCTGTTATGCCCTACTCCAAGCGCCCCTTTAGTTTTATTTTCAGTACATGCATAGAGAGAGAGAGAGAAAAGAAATTATTATTATTCAAATTATTAAATAGATGCAAGCACTTCCCGCGTAACGTCCGCTGGCGACGGATCTTATTCCATCTCGCAAGAAATCCATAGAAATTTTAATTTCTTTTTTAGATAAAAAAGATATTTTTATCTGATGGGTGTGAAGCTCCATATGTAAAATGGCTCCTAGGTCATCCTCCCAATGGATCATCAAACATTTCAGATATAGTGGTCAGAGTGCAACCTTTAGGCCACGGATTTTACAGGCCTCGAAAATCTTTTAAAAATTATGGATCTATATGTCAATAAATGATCATATATGCCATTTTTTGTAATAAAATTAAAATGAAATTTGAGGGTGAGTTTAGCAGTGTTATCAATGGTAATAACTAGTAGAAGATAATAGAGGAATACACATTTGATTTGGCCTAACTCGTACTGTAGCAGGCATAAATAAAGTAAAGATACTCAACTGCCTAAGCATCTTTTTTCGATTTTGACCAAATTTACTAGTGCTGTATTTTAGTTTTTTATTCAAAATTGAAAATACATTGTCATTGATAGTTTGTTTATAAGATTATGATTATGAAAACGAGGGTAACCTATGACAATAAGAAAATTACCTTTGTTTTGTTGCTTATGAGAAATTAGCGTTACCAAATCAGACTCAAATCGAAAAAGGTCTTGCCAAGCTCTGGTCAGAACTTAGACAGATTCGACCAGAACTGTACAGATTTATCTTTACGACAACTCTATATGTTCCCTCCCTGTTAGTCAAAATAGAATGCCCGGCATTGATTAAAAGCAGATTGATTGAAAGGAGTATTCATCAGATTGCACTGCGTTTAAAACATGCTCTATGTTGTAAATTAAAATGCTTAAATCTAGTAGCACCCACATAGAAGGAAAATGTGCAGTTGTCCTATTTCTAAGTTTACACTTCAATTCAAATACCTCGTTAGCATTTCGCGCACGGTTAAATTTTTTCAAGCACGCGAGACGGTTTGGGATGATTTGCAGCGACAATTCCTAATGTGTTTTAAGTCGTAAAACTTGATAGCAGATTATGTTTAGGTAATAACAAAAGCGACATACTTGCATATCGTGAATGTAAAGGTACTGAAGTCAAGCATCTCAGACATGTCTAACGACCTTGTTTAACAGATATGACAATGAAAAAAAATATATATATTATATAGCACTGAGAGGGTTTGTAAACCCATCTTTCGTTGAGCTTGGCGCACTGATGACCCGCGCAGCGGAAGTGCGGTCCATCTGTGACACATGCTCAACAAAAATATTCTCTTTGTTTCGAATTAATTCAAAAAATATTTAAATTATCAAGTTCCAACGTTTTGAAACTTGATACATTATATCCTTTTTCCTACATAAAGATGTGGTTAAATTGGATATGCATATATCCCGATTATTTTAGGAACGTCTTTCTGGTTGATACCATCTTTTGAACCGAATATCATTAACAGCAACGAGCATGCATCAAAGGAAATTTTACACACAGACTTCCGTAGTGATAGAATGACTTTGCAGTGGATTTGAAAGCTATGATTTACCGTCCTTCCCGACAATACTACCACGTCTAAGCGACTTAGCTACCGTGTCGGCAGATGGGGATGGGGAGATATTATTTTCTATCACATGTCCGTGAACTTACCGGTGATTTATAGTTCTCAACCGTCAGGCACAAACCTGTTGCAGCTTCCCAGAAAGTGTCTTGCTGAAGACATTAGTGTAGTCACTATTAGAGGGGGCTGGCGTTGTTTGAATTAGTTATCTTGGCCAATCCGTGAACCTAGCGGGGCACAAATTATGGTCTGTGCAATTGTATCTGTTCTTTGTTACAGCTACCCATGAACTGCATTGATGGAGGGCAAGTGCGATCATGTTGTCTGGAATGCGATTCTTCGATGTTTGTCCGTTTCATCACAAAGTGCGTCCTTTTCAACAAGGCACTTCGTGGTTAGTGGTAACGAAACAAAGTGACTGCAAAATAGGCAATCTGTGGCACGCGTAACATTATTCATTTTCGAGAAGTCGCCATGGGTGACTGTAACCACTTATTTCTAATCCGTTTCATTACAACAAAAGTAAAAATTGTTTGAAGTTTAGTCAAATGTGATTCAATGTTGGTTCGCGACTTTGAGGGGCGGACCACCATTGGGCTATGCTTGACTTTCCTAAATTCCGTGTAAAAAATCACCACAACTCGGAATGTTTGACAGTTGAAATCAAATGAAATTTTATCTTAAAATCTTTTGAGATTTCACGCCAATGTTGAAAAGTCAACAGACACAATCCCGGCGTAGAATTTGAGATATTTGATAAAGAAGGTGATAAACAATAACATATATGCATCGTATTTGATCCAAACATATTGCCTCAAATATCATAGAAAAAGTAGACACCTTATGCCTAGGTCCCACCAAGCGACAGCTTCGGCGACCGGCTGGAGACTTTGCGGTCGCTTTTGAACCGTCAACCGGTCCCCAATAAGGTTGTAGACTTTTTTCAGGTCGCCTCTCATCATAATTATAGCCGTACAATACTTTTTTTATTGAATACCAGAGGCAGAAGAGTCCCGGGATTTCGCTCCAACTATCGCCGTGTTCAGTACAATTGTTAAATGCCCCATAAATAACCAACTCTTGCATATTTCGCACATTAATTGCTAAACATTCATCAGCATGCAGTAACATGTTTAAAAACTTTGATTAGTATAGACTTAAAAGGCGTGGAAATACTTTTTCACAAGCAGGGTAATGTTAGAAATATTCTGATGGTAAGTTATGACGCTAACTTGAGTGTCGTCGTACCATGCAAAAAATCCTAAATCATTTAAAAAAATATTAAATATGCAGCAGTGGCACTGACGTTCTTTCCTTCAATAATTTGTAAATTCGGCCCCTGAGCAATTTCGGAGGGGTTATGTCTCCATGCTTTGTGTAATGCATGTAATTTTTTTTTTTGCAAGCACTAATGTGCAAATATAGTAAAACGGACAAAGTTCCATAGAACAACTCCACCAATACATCACGACGTTGCGATTATGCTTTGTTTGATGCATTTACTTGCATCGCGTAGAAGAGGTATAAATAAACCCTATTTTTAAAGCGGGTGGTTATTTACATAGGCCGTTAATATTGTATTTCAAAGCATTAACTTCTTCGCTTCACGAAGAGTCGCAAGTATCGTGCGCTGTCCCACCAGATATATTTTAGCCGACCAAGCACGACCACCGCCGTCGCCATGTGTAGCCCGAGAAATTGCCTGTGCGGGACCTAGGCATTTGAGTGTTAAGTGTTTAAAATGTTTTGACTACAATTGTCTTTGAAGTAAATTAAATGAACGACTGAAACATGCTGCGTCTGTTAGTACAAACCATCCATATGGCAGCTACACTAACGAAATAAATGATTTTGGAGTATTTTTTAACGATACCGGTGTCCAAATTTTTAATCGGGCGTGTAATCTCAAGATTTTGCGATAAAATTACAGACAACTCAAAAAATGTGACATATTTGCATGTCATGAATGTAAAGTTGGATTAGGAATAAGTGTCTTAGTCACTCTTAACAATTTTGAAAATGTTACGTTATGCTTACATTGCCACATCATCTATAAAAACCATCAAATATTTTTTACCAGATAAGTTTTTGGTCAAAAATTCACCTACTTTTTACATAAACGAGAAACGGGAAGAAAAAATAAAATTGATTTGAAAATTTAGTTGTGACAGTTTGAGTAAATGTGTACTTTTGAGCAGAAAGTTTTACATCCTTCAATATAGTGCTCCGATATCAATATATTTGTGAACTCAGTATATAGCGGTTCTCAAAGTGAATCCAAATATATCATGATCAAGAGCAACTTTGTATGCATTTATTTATTCAATTACATATGTGGAATAGAGAAGCAGCAGAGTGAAAATAAATTGTATATATTTTCTGCATACTTCTTGACTGACTCATACTTCAAGTTTTAAAATCCCCAAATGTTATTTTGTGAATTATTCCCTAAAATTGAACATGCTAACGAAATGCCTTTTCAAGAATATAGCAGATTTTCACATATCATTCTGACCTTTGGCATTAGATCACATCTTTATTGACGGTAAATATAATTTGGATAATCAAGAAGTCGGATTACGTTTTATGTAGTAGTTCATTTTTATGGACCGTTGGTCAACAGGGAAGCAAAATGCTGGCTTGAACCTATTATATGTTAAATTTACCGTGTGAAAATATATTTCGTGCGTTAAAGAGATGTATATAGTGGTTTGTCAGGGTAATTGCATTATTTCGTGGCCTTGTTTTTATTTCGGCAGACAACTTTTAAGCAGCCGATTGAAATAAGTTAATGAAAGAATGTTTTGTATAGTATAGTAATGGAAATAGAATAACCGCGTTGTTGGAGAAATGCATTAACTTAAGTGCAATTCAATTAAAGGCCATTCATAGATTAAGATTTACGAATAAAATTTGTCGGTATACCAATTCCACGGAATATGAAGACTGAGATATGTATTTTAAATGCAAGGTATAATACTCAACAGAATGAAGGTTCAGATAATATTGTTCAGTACACGCCGAATTAAAAAGGTCGTCTAAACGATTGCCCTTGTTTCAATCAATTTTGCAAAACTGCACCACATGTTCTTTTCACAAAGTAAATAGAAATTTTAACATTTTTTTTCGTTTATTTAATTCTTATCAATCCAAAAAAATATTTAAACAGCAGCAATAATGGCACAGCTCTCATTTCCACTAATATGTATATATGATCAGAATTTATGATTTACTGAGCATGACGACAAATTCACTGCTCAATTAAAAAATGAAATCTTCAAAACATTTTTGTTAAATCTAAGTCGCTGATGAATCGCGTCCACGAGACGCGGTCCATCTGTGGCTCATGTTTGACAAAAATAAATTTTTGATTGGGTGCGCCTCTGCAGCGAGATTGCTAAAGAAATAATATTACATAGTCCCACTCCTGTAGCGAAGTAGATAGGAAGCGATATTTCGGTCAAAAACAAAGGTTCAATATTTGTCATTGACCGCATTCCTTTCAGAGAAGCACTTTACAGGTATCCGAAATGAAAAAATCGAATACAGGGAGAGTATAAAAAGACAAGATTGCCAATACGACCTGCATTGTCGAAGGTGAAAACTTAGAAATTAAAACATAAAGTATAAACAATAAAAAGGTAAGACAGTGTAAGTAATAATAGCAAAAAACATGATATTTTCATACTTTCAAAAATGTGATCGATTTGTCATGCCATACAGCAAATCATCTTGTGCCCGCTTGCAGAATCACGTTTTATTCATACGATACCAGATAAAGCTGGGCAATTTAATGCTATGATTTGAATCCATTCGAAGCAGAAATTATTCGAATATATCGTGAATCTTTCATAAGAACGAAATCTTGCTAAATAACTAGAATTATCATTTTTAATGACAAAACGCAATAAATTTTGGTCAAATTTGACAAAAAACTTTGTTTTAATGTTTTGCTTTTGAAAATGAAAATGTTTGCTTTTAGACGTGGATTGTCTTCTTGTGTTGATATCAGTAATTCGTAACCATAAACTTCTTTTATACTTTAGAAAAGTTTTAATAGTAAAATGGGATATTGGTTATTTATTATATAAAATTTGTGATTCAATCATATTCGAAGAAAGGATCCCAATGATATTTAAATTTTAAATAATTCGGTTTTGTCCAGCCCAGCACCAGTATTTTTCAGCTACTTGTTGGAATAGATCGCCCTGACCATGTCCCTTTACCAGCGATCACTCATATACGGACAGGGTTAGAGTTGTTGGAAAGATGTGATCTTTCCCACTCGGCTTAGCCCACCCAAGTTATTCCATCCTGGGTTGAGTGGTGGTGGATTGACGAGCCGGCACCCGTGATGCCTGCGATGCCAATTCAAGTTAACCACTAGGCCATCGCGCTCACAAGTATTAATACTTTTTAATTTCATATTATTTATAACGTTATTTTACATCGTGGAATCTATCAAAAAATTGCACATTTAAACCCCGTGATGATTTTTTCGTGTGTTGTAAATTTTTCGCAAAAAACATCTCATTGTGTGACATATCCATGACAACATATTGGTCTAAATCTTTAACTACAAAATCAATATGTTGACATTCATCATGGATTGACAGAGTAAAAAACCACTACATATTATAAAAATGAAGAATGCGGTTCAAATTTTATTATCATTAAAACACAGTTAAAAATATTATTGCTGAACTATATACCTTCATTTAAACATAAGATATTCCTGAAAGCTGGATTTTTGGCAAAACGTTTTTTTTAAGGCAGGGGAAATATGTTCTATGAAATCTGTCTATATAAAACTTAAAATTTACACATTTCCTTTCATTGAGATTCCCGTACTTTGGCAAAAAATTTCACCGTGATTTGAGCGTCACAAAAAACAAATTTTAATTTTTTTTTGGTTGACAGCGCCTGAGTCACCAGTACATTACACAGTCCAATAATGCGCGGTATATTTGTGACTTATGAATCACAAAACCCTATTCTGGATTGTAAAAATGAGATTTGGTAAACTACATAAAAATGTAGTTAATATAATATTTATCCTCAAACTATTTTATATCTCCCTCTCATGGTTCATAAATTAGTTACAAGGCACATATTCAACAATAACCCTGTTAAAAAATAATAAAAGATACATGTCGGAAAAGCTCTTCTAGTTTAGTTCAAACAGTATTGAAAAATCACTATATAAACAGAATATTATTCCAATATTTCAAATTAACGAAACTGTTGATATTTGTCCATATTTTTCAGCAAAATCATGACTTATGTCAAATTTTACGTTGTAAAATTTGGCATATATCATGATTTCACAGCAAAATGAACCAATTCAAAAATAACCGAAAAGCGAAATACTTTGATTTGATTTCTAGAGCGCCTCACTACTCTGAAACGACAACACAGACACTACTAGGCAGTATTAAATAAGCAATTAAATAAATCAAAATATTATGATAATAAATAAAGTAAACTAAACGTCATTTTCTTCATTTTGTCCGAATTTATTTATGTTTCTCTTAGTTCGATGTTGAACAATGCATCCAGCGATATTAAATAAGCAAGTTGCTATCACTCCCATCAAAATAATATGAAGATACGAATTTCTAAAAAAAGAAGGGATACACTGTGACAAAAGTACACTAAATTTACTGTCAATTTGAAGTAATTGTATAATTTCAAAATAAATTCGATATACCTTTGTTGAAGAAATTTAAGCCAAAAGGGATCAGCTGATAGACCGCACCTACATAATAGTATGATAGATGAACTAGAATTTATAGTTTCATTTGAACAATATAACCAAAGTCAAGTTACTGTCAAATAGCGGCGATTTCACCACATTTTTCTTAGAGTGTGGTAATGTGGACAAACAGAAGCAGGCGTGATCATTCCGAGATAAAAAGGCGATTGTTTGATTCAGTCAATAACAATTCAAACTATATTTTCTAGATAACAATTTTACTCGTAGATATGTGGTCAGTTTCTCTTTATTTGAGGGGTCAACTTGGCTCGAATTCCTCTTCCAGATGTTTAGATTTTGCTCAGTCTCTTTCGCAGAATGTATTATTAAATCGCCCATATAGCTATATTGTTATTGAAGTTAGACATACAAAGTAGTACAAACTCATAAATAAAATAAAAACTCATAAATTTCACTGTGCATATTACGAAACACAGTTGTACCATGTCTTTTGTGTTTATTCGCTCCAAGCATGCCTCCTAAAAAATTCTGCCTGGTTTCAATGATAAACGTGGGAACTACATATACATGGGGCTACAACTTCAAGTGGACAAACAAATAATTGACAAGCATAAACATTCTCAAAATCTTGAGAAGTCGATTTCAAAAAACAAATAATTCGGAAGTTCGTAGAAATGATTCTGTTTTGTAGACCCATTCAAAAGAGACTGATTATATTTTGTTAAGTATGGGTCATTAATGCATCGCGTTGACGAGATACGGTCTGTGACTCATGTTTAAAAAAAATAAATTTCCCATTGATTAACATGGGTCTCCAAACCAAATAATTTTTACCTGAATGCTTCTCTGTCGTGTGCTAAACATGTCGCTGTACCAACACATCCAGGCGAGCTACTCCACTGCGTACATGTGTTATCAATAACTGCTCCGGTTATCATGGGTGATGGAATAAATGCTAAAATGCAGTAGAAAATAAAGAGAAATTCAGCATTAATTAAATTTAATATTGAGGCGAGTGTATTTAATGAGATGCAAAAAACCTTTTCCGTAAAGTATACTTGAAACATAACAAGAGCGACTAGAGTTTTTTAGGTTACTTGTCCAGTCAAGTTTTCGAATTGGACACGTTATTCGAATCGAATAAGATTTTATAGAAGAAGACAAAGAATTTATTTTGAAACAGTATCAAGCTTTGAAAAGTTTCGATGACGTTTTTCCTTTATCTATCGTTTCGCAATGATTTTGTCATTTCCGGTGAGATTTAACCAAATAACGATTCAAAAACGCTTTCGTGCTGATTGGTTTAATAGAGGACTCGATCTGTATTTTTTTATTCGATTTGCCATATTAATTTATAGTGGCCTAACAACACAACAATTTGCTTGTGTGAAATACTATAAGCAATCAAACATATAAGCAATACTAATTGTTAAGCATAAGACTATCTGTGACCTGAGGTAAAAAAAATTTCCACTCAGAAAATAAATGCAACAATGCAACTATAAACTACAGCGTCAACAAATTGTTAAATTCCAAACAATCAACATAAATTGTAAAAAATTCGCCCAAACATGCTTTAATGAATATTTGTCTTTGATAGATAGCGCAGGCTTTGCTTTATAATGGCTTGCACGCGTGAATGCTTACATGAGTATTCCAAAAAAACACTTGGTTGCTAGTACTTACCTAGAAGACGAATAATTAAAAATTTGAGTCCGATTGCAGTACATTTGTCTTTGGGGTTCACAGTTCTGTAAAATAATATGAGTAAATAAATAATGTGTTTTCGAATTATTGGATATCAATAGTCTGTCACCTTTAAGGAAAGAACTTCAACTCGATCACACCACAGAAGCGACAGCTTTAGCTAATAATTAACATAACAACATTTTTGTGTTTGAATAAATGGTATTTTGAGAGCAATTATTCAGCGGTTGCTATACTGGCATTGCAACAAACGGGCGAGGTAGGAGAAGATCAAGTTTTCCTAAGAATGCAAAATTTACTCAGCAGTCGTATGTCTCAGCGACAACTGCAACCCAATCCAAAAAAAGGATCTTTTGATGAATATGAGTCGTTAATGGATCGCGACACCGAGGCGTGATTTGTCTGTGACATATGCTGCTCAGATTTATAGTTCATATTATCTCTATGTCACATGAGTGCCAAAAAGTTCAAAGTACGTTGCTATAATTTGAAAATTTTCGCTCAATTTCATTTTTTACATATAGCTGTGCTGAATAAGGACTGGAGTCCAACATACACTTTATTATTTTGGTTCTTTTTGTCACACATTATTCGTGACTAAAAGTCATGTTTGCTTGTTTTGAACACAGCAATACCTATGTGTCGAACGTATTCAAAAGTTCAATGCATTATTAATAATTTTATTGAGTTTTAATAATCTTAACTAAGCAGCTTATGGTATTTATTTATACCAAATGAGGGCCTGTTTATTTTGAAAAAAATGAAAATTACGGAAAAATCGGTATGTATGAGGAAAAAGGTTATTTCCCATTTATAATATCTCTCTCACATCCAAACCTTGACGGTAAACTGGCCGCGTCTATCACACGCGATCCATCAACCACCCAAGCTTGGACATGTATTATCCTCATAATGGCCCTACAGATGTGTTGTTTACTATAAAAACCTACTTAATTTTTTGATCGTTTCGCTATAGAATATATGAGTGACTTATTAAATCACCAAATTAAATTAGTTTTTATATATTCACGCGGTTTAGGGCATTTATTATTATTTTGGGAAATGATGTTTATCAGTTAAGCTCCGTGTTTTACTCTTTTTGACCTCAGAGAATATTGCAACTTTATACAGCAGAAATTTCGTTTCTAAAAATGAAATCAACCGAAACTAAATAGAAGTTTTATAAATAATCTTTTTAATTAAAATTAAAACTTTGCCGTGGCAGACAATCTTAATTTGTTTATTCCTTTTGGTGTAGCAATTTGGATTTTTTCTTTGTTACTGATAAAAAGTCATATATTGAAAGGAGGTATAAATATTTGGAGCAATGGAAAACTACTCGCGTGGCATTTCCTTATCTATTAGATAATCCATTTATATAAATATAAATATTTATATAAAACATGTCGGTTGCATATATTTATATTTATGACAATCAATCGAAAAAAGTAGGAGTTGTGCTTGTAATAAACAGAAATGTATATTACGTCAACCATACGTCGTGAGTTTATCTGATTTTGAGTGAGAAACCGTAACTTTTTAAAATGTCACAATAGATTTATTCATTTCATTTAGTTTTATATATTTGTTCTCCACTACTAATCAATCCATGGGCAACGTTAAAAAGCTCAAAATGTACATTATAGAACTGTTAGAACTGATATCGACATGTACAGTTTTTAAGCAGTTTTAGAAGTGTATCTCACGCCCTACATCCCGATCAGAAGTTTTAGTTTATATGCGCCACAGATGGACCTCGTCTCAACGTTGCGATTTATCAGTGATACATAATTCACAAAATTTGTTTTGACAAATTTTTCTGCATAAAAGTCCTTGAAATCCTATTGTTAAAAAACTTCTCCAAAATATATATCCCTGACAATTACGAATCGGCAAAAATTTGGAATCATTTGGAATTTGAATGAAATTCGGACAGTTCTGTTCAATCGGATCAAATCGCAAATTCCATCTAAACAACAAATATTGCGTTTTTAATTCAACAATTTGCCACCATTTTCAACATAAAAACATCTCTGAAAACGAATGTACAAACAAATTTTCACATCTTATATTTGAAAAAAAAAATAAATGAACAGAATCAAGAATATTGGTGTTGTATTTACCCATTAAAATTTTGAAAAAATTGTTTTCTAAGACCAGTGCAAAACTTCAATCAATTGCGCTTCGATGCGATTTCAACTGAAACCGAACTGAATTACCCTTCTGACAATGCTAAACATGTCCTTCAGAATAGAAATAAACAGCTTACCTCAAAATCACAGAATATGAAGGTGTAACAATATGGCAACACAGTAATGCAGCTAATGACATCATTCCTACAAATCCATAGCATTTTGATCGACAGATCTCTCCTCTCTCATCAGCACAGTGGGTTTCATTAACATGGTTAGAAGATGATGCGTTTTGGCAAGAAACTGTTAACTGTAGAAGCAAAAAAAATATTATTAACACAAATAATTAACTTGAGCATCTTGCAACGTTTATTCTTAAAGAAAAAAATAATTCTCTATATAATATTATGTGAAGATATTGAAAAAATTTTGCGCGACTGCACTTGTAGTCTGCCATCTCCCTTATAAAACCGCTTTGATCACCTATTACAAATTTCACATCAGTTCTCCAACTCCAATCACAATATTTATTATTCAAATGTTCTCAATATTGGATTTGATGAATAAAAACACATTTAGCAATCGTTTGATCCTGATCACCGTTTTGAGATCAAAATAGTTTTGTAGCAACATCATAATATTTGTTCAATTTTACAATATTTATTAGACATACCATTTGATAAAACTGCAATCATAGGGAATATAGCAAGCAGTAACTTCCGTAAACGTTATACGCTTTTCAGGAAAAAGCCAAGCATTATTTATATTAGCCAAAATGGCATCGCAGGCTGAATATCTTAGGTTAGAGTAATGTAAATTCGACTCGAAATCCAATAAGCATCACCCAACCTGAAGTGTAATAAACTGGGAAGCTTGGCCTAACTGGACACTCGATGACTTTTTAGGAGAAGTACTCATGTGTAAATTGTGATTCGAGGGTCCGCGGTTAGCGCAATTGGTAAAGCATTGGGAATACATATCAAACTACGCATCTCTGATCGTCAAGCCTCTAAATCCCGTGAAGAATGATGATTATGTGCCAAAGGCCTGCTGGCCGCCTCGCCGGTGCGCTGGTGTCTTTCTCGGCCAACCAGGCCCAAGCACAGGAAGAATAAGAAATATGATAAGCCAAAATAAATCACCCCGATGTGGAACTGATTTCTGTACGAGAGGCCGTGGTTCGACATAGATTAAGCTGTATTTCCCGGCTTTCCTCTCCCGCAGGATAAAAATGAAATCACATTCTATTGTCGCTAGTATTAGAGTCTTGCCTAGGTGATCCACTCTAGCAAGTGGCCGTGAAAATAAATGTTATTGCTTTACCTGCGGATCACAAGTGATGTAATATGTAGGTATTATCATAAATATAGTGATAACAGCAACACAGACAATAAATCTTAATGTCCCTTTAGCACCCAACTTCGACCTTTGAACTATGAACCCGCCTGAGAATAGCCCGATGCAAATCACTATAGGCATTGAAAGTCCTAAAAGAAAAATTAGATTCTCTAGATGTTAAAAAAAGAAATTGAAAAATGCACAGATTGTAAAACAATTCAGTAGAGTTTAGTTCTAATTGTTTTCAAGTTTCTGGTCTGAACTGATGCCGTCGTCGAATTAGTTTAATCCCCCACGAGGAGACATGAACTTTTCGGATGCTTCGTGTCTAGCATAAAAGAATAAAATAGCCAAGTACAATTTGGTAGCAATATAAAACCAAATTTTTTTCACAGTTTTTGTCAAAAATTTCGTTAAGTAGGATCGCGTCGACGAGGCAAGGTCCATTTCCGGCTCATGCTTGACGAAAAAAATTCAAAATATTCATTCAAATTTATAGTGATTCGAAAATATATTTTGTGAATGGATTATTAACAATAAATGAATATGTAAGAATATTTACGTATATTTGAACCATTATAAAAAAAAATTACGGAACTATAGTGGAATGAATTGGCCATTTGTAAAATTCTCCAAATATTATTATAAATAGAGTAAAATTAATAAAGATCCAAAACTTCTTTGTTATTCCATTCGGAAATAAATGTATCTGAAAATGACAACCCTAGTAGGGGAATAAATGGAAAACTACTAAGGCATTGTTTCCAACTTTTGCATTTTTTAAAATTTGTAAAAAACATA
The DNA here is from genome assembly GCA_963675895.2 of Styela plicata. Lineage (NCBI taxonomy): Eukaryota > Metazoa > Chordata > Ascidiacea > Stolidobranchia > Styelidae > Styela > Styela plicata. The sequence continues at coordinate 10,677,568 of OZ023143.1, read as the reverse complement.
GCAATTAAAGTAAATTAAGCCATAAATAATTCTGCTTTATTTTCGCTTTGAGACTAAAAACTAACGAAAATGACATCAAAATCACATGCGCTTCTCTGTGTAATTTCTTCACCATGTTGAAAACCTAATTTTTTTAACTTAAAGAGACAAAACCTCCCCACCTGACAAACTCCCCCGGTCGTAATTATGTCGTACTGACAGACACCATATAGATATAGACAAAGGTTCAATATGGGATGTTTTTACCTATATAACGTCAGTAAATATAACGATTTTTTAAGCAGTATTTAGCAGTTTGTATTGTAAACATTGTGTTTGGTAGATTTAAAGATTTAACTTGAACAGTCTACCGCTTCACTCTCAAGACGAACGCCAAACAAATGCTTGAAATGACGCCGCATTGGGAAATACTCATGTTATGACGAGCAATGCAACAAAGTTTTTTTGGAGGGGAGGGGGGAGAGGAAGAACAATAAGAATATCTTTCTAGTTAATATTTAAATTTAGCCTAAAATTTGATTTTATGAACTCTCATGAAATTCCCAAATCAGAAATTTTATTTTTTTTTGTCAAAATATTTCTGACAACGGATAGCATTTTGACTAAAATACTAAATTTGAGATGATTGCCCGATTTTTCACTAAAATCAGAAGATATTTTATACTATAAACTTTCCAAAATGTTTCTTTGACATTTTTGAGTAGGATTTCGTGTCAGTTACACAGTTAAGTTAAGTTAAGGTAGAAGGATAAATAGTTAGAACGACGTGAACCTAATTAAGACCACAAAACTAACCCATGTGCGGGAGTGATTGCCAGGTATGTAATTACTACCATTACCAAAAAGTCCGGATATTATAAGTCGGAAATATACATAGAAGATCTACTGTATTAAGCTCCTGATATTTATATTTCCGATGAACATAAAAAGAACAGGACATCGTGTGTGATATGACGTCACTAAACCTCTTAGCGACGTCGTCGTTGAGTCTGACAGGATTTTGTTTAGTACAAAATCAACAATCAGTTTTATTTAGGTTAAACAGATTTTTTGGTTGGTGGACTAATCCAAAATTTTGAATATTTATGTGTGCGTCACCGATGGATCAAGCATATTTTGCTAGTTGATTTATTTTTGCTAGTTGATTCAAAACAAATGCACTTTATGCATACATGAAGCAAGGTTTATTCAGTAGTAATTCACATTTTACTTTCGTATTTTAGGATAGGATACATTCGTGCATAGAATACGATGTAGAATATTATTTATTTCATCTCTTTCAAAAAAGCTGAGAATATTGATAAGTTAAAACAAATAAAAACATTGATCTACTTACTCTATACCCAATAAAACAAGATGGGTTGGCAACGCGATATGGGATGTTGTAACATGTAACGATATGACAGATATTATGTAGCGATCGGTGCATTGGTTGTTACCTCGTTACATGACACACATCGTCACAACGGGTATAATAGGCTAAAATATTTATGTGAATGTATACCTTAGGCTTTAAATATGAAAGAAATCAGCAATGCTCCGTAACCAAAAATTCGCAATTTTAAGAATACAAGTATTCATTTTCAAACAAAATACGTACCGAATATCATGCTTGCTTGTGATTTTGTTTGATAAAAAACGACTTCAAGAAATTTTGGCATGAATGCAGTAAGTGCGCCAACAATGAACATCAATCCGGCATACCCCATCACTACCAGAAGATAAACTGGGTTTGTCATCAGTCTTTTTACAGTTGAGTACAAATCTAATAAAAAATTAAAAAATTAATAGATAAAAAAGTAACACAAAAGTTCTTAGTGTGGTGCAAGTGTCGCAACTTCCAGCTTGAACGGAGACAAATTGAGTTCGTTCGACAAATTTGGCAATTAGGAAAATTTTCAGCAGAAATAATGCGTATTGTAAATTGCCCTGAATTTTAATAACTTATGATATAGATAGAATAAGGCTTCCTAAAAGCGAGACAAATTGTTATTTCTCAAAGTGAAAATCTGTCGTTTGTTCAGTATTCGGAGGTTTGGGGTGTTTCAAAATGGAGCTCTTGTTTGTCTCCATCCATATATTATTTTATGTTATGGTAAATATACGACAAAGTTATTGGGAGACGCGTTATGGCCCCAATCAATACACGCTTGTGCAGTTGTTTGGAGGAATGTGTTATTTTACTACCTGTTACGATAGCGCAATGCATGCGTTTGTCTGCGTTTTCCAATGCAACGGAACGGTTTGCAATGCGAGTTAGCGAGGAAAGTGCTCGTATCGTTGCGTACGTTTGCCTTTAGTAGGTATGTGACTACAATTTCAAGTGCAACCCTTGTAGGTACTGACATTAAATTAATCTTTGTCGTAAGGGGTGATTAAAAGGGAAACAAGGAAGTTTCAATATCATTTAAGGTGTGTTCCGCTGATAGTACAGTTGCTGGTACTACAGCTTGTAGTAGCTTTTGTCATGGAGTGGCCGTTAGTTAGCTACTTGTAGGCACTGCTTAAAGTGAATTTCAATAGCAATAATAATATAACACTAAGCAATACGCGTATTGCCGTTTTGTTTTGTTACATGAAACGCAACGCAATGAATCGGTAAGAAAACGTGTATTGTGGTTTTACTACTCAAACGTGCGTAGAGAGATGGAGCATGAGTCTCTGATGGATCACGCTTCATCTGTGACACATACTTGCCAAAGGGGGATTTTTAGTTGGGCAACGGCGCAATGCATCAATGACATTTTCTCAAGAAAATATTTTTCGATATTTTAATATATTTCTGTATATTGGAACCTAAAATGGCAGATTTTCACATTGTTGATCGTGACATCGATGAGTTTGCTGTTTACGCTAATCTAGTTTATTGTTGCTCTTGCTCACACTTGTCACTTCGTGTGGTTATCGATCGTATATGATTTCAACCATTTCTCTGGTTTGGATTTCGATGAGAGGCGCTTTTGTTTTGTGTTGTCTGGGAATGGGAATCTTCGATTTTGTTTTGATAGCCGTCTGCACTAGCACCGCTCTGCACTAGCCGCCACTGATAAACCGAAAAGGGTTAGTGTTGTTGAAAAAATATGATCTCTCCGGTTCGGCCTAACCTACTCAAGTTATTACACCAAGGATTAGTGGCGTGCATAGATTAACAAGTCGGACTGGCCTGGACGTGAACCCGAGATCTTCAAGCTGCGATGCCAACGTAATAGCCACCCGGCCATAGCACCCACAAATTGATTCAAAAATATGAATATTTTATTACTTAATTTGATTCGAAGTACTCAGCTAAAATAACATATTTAATTTATGTACCTTTACTTCTAAGCTACAAAAATTTCACTGTTGTCATTTTTGCAATTGAAAAACTAACATTGGAATTTTTTTTGTGAACAAGAAAACGCAAAACGTAACATCACAAAGTGGGCAGACTAACCTGAAAATATTTCCAATACCTTCTCTGTTCGTGAAACAGGTCTTTTCTCTATAGAATGACATCCGCTTGTTTTCTTCACTTTGTCTTGTTTTTTGAGTATTGTTCCATTCAACGGAATGACATCATCATCCTCTGTTAAAAGTATTTGAACATGTACCATGCATAATATGAATGTTAGAATTATAGTACTTTTGCAAAAGCTTGCAAATTTCAAAATCCAATTAAAGTTGTTGTGGCTGGAGTATACAGACTGTTTGCGGCCTTCAACACTGATATCTCATAATGCGTTTTTCATATTTTTGGTAGTCATCACATTAGTATGTTTTTGAACAAACGTCAGTTGCTATCAACAGAATTATGTTTTCAAAAAGACTGGTGCTATCGATCAAGTAGAGTCTGAGTAATTACAAATAGAGCGGAATGGCGGACATGAACCACATTCATCGGACATTCCTCGTCTCAAACCTAAATTCATAAAAGGTATGCCACAGTTGGACACTGTTAGAAAAATATTGAACAAAATACGTTTCGGACGCCAAGTATGAATTACAAATGGTCCATTTGTGACTCATGCTTAACAAATAAAATTGATGTTTGGGTAGCCCTAACACTTGAAGTACTTGTTAATGACTATCCGGTATATGATAACATACAAAAGTGTAAAAAAGGATTGTTTGCATCAGCCAATCACCTTTAATAAAAATAATTCAAAATTCAATAAATTCCCTTTTCGCCAAATAAATTGTTCAATTCTCCATAATTCTACTTTTACCATTTTACCTATTTACCTCGTTATTGCTGAGCTCTCGTTAAAAACAATTTTTTGGAACACAACAAAAGAACCACTAATATTTATATGGAAATATCAGTAATTTTCCCAACAATTATCTTCAATATAAGTTCAATAAAATATATAAATATATTTTTGTCTTGGGACTGTTAAATAAGAACATGTCTAAAGTTCATGTTTTTGAGGCAGTGAGGATTATAAAAATTAGGTAAATATTAACGCAGCGATTTTGTACATATTAAAAATTAATATATTTAAAAATGAACGACATTTACAAATCGCGGGTGAAAGTTTAAGATTTCAAAAAAGTAAATTAATAGTTTCCTTTTTTGAATTTCAAAAGTGTAATTATAAAATGAACGTAACTTATACGAATTCTTTTATATCGTTTTTTGCTCTGAGAGTTTTTTTTTACTGTATAGGCGTTATTTTAATTTTTACCCGATCTAACTAGAGAAACTATGAAAAAAAACAAGAAATCTAGTCAATCATAATTTTGGTGATAAATAAATAGAAAACGTTCCTGCTTCAAAAAATTTGAAAATTTTTGAATGGAACGTTAAAATATAATCGCTTACATGTAAATAAAGCCCGACATAACAACATTTTTAAATATGCATTTAACAAAATAATATATGAAATACATTCAATGTTACAGACATAAATCATTTTACATACTGAATATCAAACTTCCATTCTCATTATTAGGCCATCAAACTATAATACTCGACACATTAATTATATTTGACTCATAGATAACAAAGTTCAGATTGCATTAGTAGTTTGCAAAGTATAAAGTTGGTATATTAATAAGATGTTCTACAGCGCAAACGATAAATATTATTTATTTAGACGTTTGCTTAAAATCGTGACTGATATATTATGTGTCGACCTTTATCCTGTTTTAATTATTATTTATAACTTTGCTATCATTGCAAAATTTCGTAAACAAAACCGATGTTGTCCAAATCGCCATTTTTAATTATAAAAAAAGGAAATGGAACTAATATAATTTAACGAACAACAAAACTCGAATCAATTAGGATTCCCTATTTCATTGTAAAGTTTATTTTTTACGGACTAGGATCATTTCCCTCCAAAATTAAAACTGACATTCAAAATTCTCACTTTTGGCGCAAACTTCGGGGTACTTTATCTTTGACTCACAAAAAGAATGCTATTTATTAGCATATCAGACAGCGTTGAACTTTTTGCACGGCATTTAAAGAACCACACATATGTATTTGAAAGCATAATGCATGTCCAAAATACAGAGATTAGAACCATTGTTGATTCGAAATATTAGGATGATTTATTATACTCTAGAAAATATTTTTCCGAGACATGAACACAGTTGACAAGTCCAAAAAAATAAAAAATAATTCCTTTTTTTAAAAACTTTTCAAATTTTTGAGTAGTTGAGTCTAATCAATGGGTAAATAACGAATTACGAACAGGCGACAAATGGAAGCAGTCACCCTTTGTTGTTGGAAAAATGATTACTTCAACCACCCGCATACATAAACAAGAGACCGTTATTATCAATAAAACAAACATTATCAGTGTTGAAAGCTCAAATTACACCAACAGGACAAAAGGAAGAAAAAAACAAGTGTTTTCACCCCTTATATACCTACCCTCTTGTTAAATATGAGTCACTGATGGATCGCGCCGCTAAGGCGCGGCCATCTGTGGCTTATATTTGACAGAAGACTTTTTATGAAGAAAAAACAGAATCACAAAAGTTGCGTGTATATTATTTCTCAAGTCTGTGCCACGGATAGTATTCGACACCGAGACGCAATCTATTTATGGCTCATGCTTGACAACAGGGTATTTCTGATCGATTGCTATAAGCCTCGAAAATACATCTCTCAATATTTTTGGAGTACGATCGACCCTTTAAACCAAGTATATGGTATTGCTTTCTAGCGCGATATTTTAAGACGATCAGCAAACAAAATTATCGAAAAATTATACCCAACTATACCAATCAATCAACATTTTGTCAAATGATTTAATGCGATTATATCCTGACGCTCTCAGCCTAAAAAATTATACTTTTCTGACTCAAAATCGAAACGGGACCACGATGAAGCACATTCATTAAATTTTGAAACGTGAGTATAAGATAATTCGTATCTTAAAAAACGGAATTTATTTATAGGAAATTTGATCCAGGTAAAACTGAAAGCAACGCCCAAAAGGAATCAAGTTGCAGTAGATAAAATGGCAAATAGTTATACGAAATACAAATTCGGCAACTGTACCCGAAATGAAAACCATCCATGTGGGACTGAACCGCTATTGTAGAGTACAATTATGATATCTTCCCTGGACAATGGTAAAACCAGCTGTCCCTTTTTTGCTCCCTTTTAGTCGTCTTTTACCACGCGCAAGAAATATGTTAGATTTATTTTAAAACCCGTTCAGAAAGTACGTACTTCCATGCGGAAGGATAACGCTGTCTGTATAATATCGTTATATTGCTGTAATTGTATTTCATGAAAATGAGTAAATTAAATTTTTGTTGAGAAATTTTATGCATTATGTTTAATTTATAGTTTAATAGGCGATGTCAGTAGTAAGAATTCTCTAGTCAATATGCCTCCCAATATTTTCAAGTTAGATATAGTTTATTCTGAATCTAACATAAATTTTTGAATGATGATTGTTAGATTTGTTTTTGGTATAGTTTGGTATTTTAATGATGATTTAAGATCTCGAACACAGTATGAAATGTACAATGTTCAATTTTCATTGTGTAACAGTGCAAGAAAAACGTGTAACTGTGTAACAATGCAAGTAAAAACAAAAAATTAAACATTTGTTTGTTGAATCACCATAAGTCTTTCTGGTCTAATGCACAATTACCTGGAATCAATGACACTCGTGCGTATTATTAAATTTCATAATTGAAAATAGAAAAACAGCTATCAAAAATTGAAAATAAAATCCAACAAACAGAAAAACAAAAACATTGCAAGTGAATATAATTCAGAAATTCAGGGTCTAAAATGTAGTAAAATAGTCGTTTTTTTGGATTAAATTTACTCGGTGATATTAAAAGAAGACAATAATATTGCTTTGTTTGATCAAATATGCCTGAGGCACGGTTCATCACCAGCTCATAATTGACGAAAATTATTATCACAATTCACAGTCACAGTGATATAAAGAAAAACATACCGATGCAAAAATCCGTTTTATTATTTCCGTTCTTCATTTCTCGAATTATCTTTTTTCCGACGCTTTCTGCCTTTTCCATTTTTCGCGGAAACCAAAACAAGGGAATCGCACTTAGAATGACGCACAGCCCTATGATGATATATCCAAGCCACCATGCACCAACCCACGATCCATCATTCATTTGAATGTTGATTTCACCTGCGTTACGTAATGAATAGAAATTAATCTTTGAAATGTCTTTTTAATAATAATAATTCCAGTGTGTGTAGATCGCACGAAAAAATTCAACTTTTTAGCCATGTTTAAAAAGGTATATGATTGCTTTAACGGAGATGTGATTATAGGAGGAAACAAAGAAGTTGTATACGGTTATACTATGGTCTGTATGATAAACACAGCTAACTGCATTCTTATAGCAGTTTAGTTCTGTTTGGGATGCTTTCCCCTAAGAATGCCTTTGGCTGTTTCTGGTTCTACATTTTGTTGTAGCTTTATGCCATATAAGCGGCCGTTGGTTGGTTCCTTTTAGGTGCTGCTTTCAGCCTAGCACGGAGCGAAGTTTAACACCTCGAAACATTGTGAAAAAGTACAGCCAATTCAGTGTTATTTACAGTAATTGTATATTCACAAATCTAAGATTTGTACTTAAGATTTACGCCAAGGATGGAAAAATAATCAAACTCAACTCACTTTTAGAATTGAATAAGATATTTTTTAAATTGAATTAATAAGGTGAATGAAAATACTTGTATTGACCAAACAATGACGTCTTAATAAAACTGATCTTTTATTCGTGTTATATTATAGTATCCATTTTAATCCACGAACTTGAAATTATTGTAAATTGATCTCACAAAAAACTAAAAACTTTTCGCTTAGAAAATATTTATAAGTCTTACTTGTATCGACTCGGTCAAAATCAACATATAACATTGTAGTCAGTGATCCAACTAAATACCCAACTCCAGGTCCGAGGTTTTGAAGAAGAAACATAATCCCTGTAACAAAAATTTAAATAAAGAAAATTAGGAATATTACTTTATATTCACATAAATGAAACTTATATGTGAGTCTTGCGACTGACTTCCACGGATGAAATGTGTGTAAAAACGCTTGGCTTGTATTTTTTTAAAATAATTTCTTTTTTAATATCATATGCAAAAATTGAAACAAAAACCAGTCTCATAAAATTTATTGAATTGTTCAACTAAAATCACAGAGTGGATTTGAGTAGTTTAGTATTCGTTTCGACTCCTAATTGAAGACTTTGTTCGAGCAATGAAGACCTTTTATATCAAGTAGATAATAGAAATTATTCAAAGCATTAAATCAGTATAAAAATCAACATATTCAGCGTATTTTTGGTATCTTGGGCTGTATGAAATCCTTATGTGTATTTTGCCATTAACTAGGGCTGGACAATCCGATTCGGAGATTCGAATCGATTTGGAGCACAATTTATTCGAATCAATAGTGAATCGTTCATATAAACAAAAATTGCTAAGTTATCTTAAAGTTTCATTTTTAACGAGAAAATGCAACCGTTTTGGTCAAAATAAGAAAATTGTTGTTCTCAGACATTAATTAGGGTTAGACAATTCGATTCGGAGATTCGAATCGATTCGGAGCACAATTTATTGGAATTAATAGCGAATCGTTCATATAAAAAAATGCTAAGTGATCTGAAAAGTTTCATTTTTAACGAGTAAATGCAACCGATTTTGGTCAAAATAAGAAAATTGTTGTTCTCAGACATGGAGTGTGAATTGGAAATACACAATAAACTATAAATTTCTCGATTGTCACGATGGAAACAGTTTGTAATACTGGAAATGAGAAAAATTGTCATTTACATTTAATTAGTGATTCAATCCGATTCGAAAAAAATATTTGAATCCAATTCGAATTCTAAATTATTCGGTTTCGCCCAGAGCCCTACATGTGTTGGATTGTAAAAAAAGGAAAATTAAATCACGTAAATCTGATAATAAATAAGTAAGTTTCATGATAAAGGTAGACGATATATTTTTTTTTCAATTTCAAATGTGCTTTCATGTTTACCCCCTTATTCACCCTAAAATCAGAAATTACATTTGGTGGCGGAATGTGATGACAGCCTGACCAGGTCGACCCACGTTTCGCTTGGTCATTTCTAAGCTTTTGTTGTCAAAACGAATGTTTTGTTATTTGTTAGCAGCGTAGGCGATAGTTGGCATGCATGGATTAGTCAAAATAAGGATAAGACTTTGTTCTACTTGAAAATCGGCGTTATAAAGACTTGAGAACTAAATACCATAATCTACATGACACCATCAATCACTATTCTCGTTAATTAACATCGCATAATCTTGTTTTATGCAAAATTTTGGAAAACAAAAGTAATTCTAAATATTTGTTTAACAAAACCATGTTAACTTATTATTTATAAGCTCTTATTTTGTCAAACTTGGGCTGTAGATGAACCATGTTGCCACGGCTCGAAGCATCAGTTGCAAAAAATTGACAAAACTTTTTCCGGGCCAATGTATACGTAACCGTAGCGAAAACTTAATTTTGTCAACCATGAGAAACAGATGGACCCGCCTTGACGGCGCAATCCATCAGTGACCCAAGGCTGACAAGATGATATAGCGATTTTCTCAAGCGACATTCGAATTGCATCATACTCCAACTCTCAATTTCACGATCGACGGATGCTTAGATCGAGCTGCATAAAATATAACCAAAAAAAATTAACTTTATAGTTGTGAGGAATGAGTAGAAAGAAGAGAATAAAAGCAAAATTTTATCAAATTCTCAGATTTGCCCATAAAAATATAGTCTACATTCTTATTATTTCTTATGTGCAATTACATATCAACTGAACTTAAATTTCAAAAATTACCTCTGAAACTGCAAGATGGTATATATCGTTATCTAATTATACAAATTATAATCCAACAGTATTGATTTTAACGATAAAATAGTACATAAAATTGTACAAATTAAATAATTCGTAATAGATTATCATGAAAGATCTTTTTGTGGAAAAATACGACAACTTTAATTCATTATCATTTTATAGAAAAGAATAGAAGTCAGTCACGATATTATCGATACCGAAACTAAGTACGTGTATATTTATATGTTTTATTTACTCATTTATTTTAGATCTTTATCTGTTTACCCATTTGTTTATTCATAAATAAGAACCACAACAACCCCAGAGTGATCCACTCTAAGAAGTGGATATAGAAAAGTTCTCAATTGGGTCGTGGTGTGTACAATTTTCTTGATATCAGCTGTTATCTAACTAGAAAATTACTCGAAAAATTTACAGATTTAACCTGCAAGTTAGTTCATCAAAGTTTACAAAAATTATCCGAGTATTTTATCCATTTTTGTTGCAAGTAGCAACATCACCTTTGTTTTCGCTGCGGTGATCAGGAGATATTACTATGAAATGAACTTTTGATTAAACATGATGGTACCGGTACGCTCATGTCTCTGGCAAAGAATTTATGGGGGATTATTAATCTATAAATATATAAACAATTAAAGTGACGAAAAAATTTGATAAAGATAAAATTGACAAAATTTGTTAATTATACTGATTCAAAAAACCTCATGTGACAGAAAGATGTTATCTGGACCTATCACTGTAATGAAAAGGCGGTGAAATTGACGTTTTGTCACAATAATTAAACTTGTCGATGTTGAAATAAAACTATAAAATTGACCTCCGACAGCGCGGTCCGTCAATAGGACTAGACAATTCGATTCGGTGATTCGAATCGATTCGAAGCACAGTTTATTCGAACCTGTCGTGAACCGTTCTTAAGAACAAAAACTTACTAAATAAACTAGAATTTTCACGTTTAGCGACAAAATAATTTTGTCCAAATTTGACCAAAATCGATTGTATTTTGTCGCTAAAATAAAAAAATTGTTGCTCTTAGGCAGTGTAGTGTGAATTGAAAATACACTGAACACTATATATAAAAACAAGTTGTAATACTAAGATAAGATATTTGTTATTTACATGTAAAAATTGATCCGATTCGATTCGAAAAAATTATCCGAATCAGATTCGAATTCTAAATGATTTGGTTTTGCAAGCCCTATCCACCAACTGCGTATAATTTGCACAAATCTCGGAAGCAAAGCGATTTTGAATTTTTGAAGAATCCAATTACTGAAAATTAACGGTAAATGCACTGTATTTTGGTCACAGTGTAACCTAGGGGCGAATTAAAAAGTCGTTAGTCACTTATTTAAATTTTTTTTGATGAGGGTGCAATCCAGTTTTCACCAAATTGGATCACGTCTTATATAAATAGGCCAATGATTTTTATGTAGATAAAATCATAAATAAGTTGTAAACGCTTCACGCTTTTCTAATATCAGATTTGAAGAGAAAACAAAACAAAATTTATGCGTGCGTTTTTAATAATTTTTAATTGTACTTCAATTTTATGTTCATTGTTTTTTATTAAGAAAAAAGGCATGTTAATCATGGAATACATTTTTATTTAGTAGGGGCCTGCTCTCACTTATTTCCTGGATGTCGTAAGAAGCGACTCAAAAAAACCCATGGAGCGGTAGATTGTTTTAACCATAGTTCAGGACATGATACCACTAATTTCACTTCACTATAGCAGTCGAGTTCTGTTTGAGATGTTTTCGGCTTATAGTGCAATTTCTGGCGCTCATTTCGTAGCAGCTCTATAATTCGGTGGCAAAAGTCTTCGTGCGCGATCACTCAAGTAAATTGATTCTTGATAATTTCCAACGGATTTGTAACTGTGTGGTGCTCGTACATTTACTGTTTTTACATGTTCTTACCCAGATAAAGTGGAGATTTTCCAGATTTTGCAAAATCGTCAATGAAAGATGAGCCCAAAGGCACAAGTACAGTAGCACCGATTCCCTGCAATACACAACAATTTCTGAGTTACATAAAAGAAAGAAACAGAATTAAAATTATAATTGAACTGTGCGCCCAAGTAGCCAAGTTTATCCAAGGGTATAGTCAAACTCAAGTGAGTGGACTATAACAAAACCCACATGTGGGAATATGCAACAATCTTTTATAAAAGCGTATATCGACCATTCGGGATGATCGGCAAAAGCATGCAATCGAAATTTGATTGATGTGTCAAATTTGTGGATTATTTTACATGCGTAGCAATGGCACCCTATGTTAAATTTTACGAAATCACAACAAGCCTCCAAATTTTTAATAATTTCTCAGCAATTTGAAAATTACATAAACGAATTGAAATTCCACCGAAATATCTAATTCCAGCACAATAGGTATCTAGGTTCGTAATTCAATAGTCTCCCAATTTCGCTATGCGAGTACCCGTGCTCTTTTGCCCATATCAAAAAATATCTGTCAAAATATCTTTTGTTAAGTGTGTGTTATTGATGGATCGCGTCGACGAGACGCGGTCCATCAATGGCTCATACTTGGCAAAATAAAATTTATGATCGGATTAGCGTTGCCTTATTTCGAAGGAGCCATTTATATAATGAAATTACCCTTAACGACATCAAAGCTAATTTCGTTTTATAATAATGGATTTGTATTATGGATATTATTATTTCTTTGAGGGTAACGTCATTTCCTTATTTTGAAATACAGCGAATTCGATAGATATCTCTCACTGAGTTGCAAGGAGAATTGCTTATGTACTTCCGGAGACGTTAAAGGAAGTGCTCGCTAATGACTGCCGGAGAACGCCAATGAATGACGCGGGGTCGTTTTCGGCAAGGAATAGACGAAATCAATGAACGAAATAAGATATTAATACGACTGCCCTGGGCGGGGCACGCTAATGCAGTATTGTTGTATATTTTTGGTGTAGTAAATTGAGGCACGAGTATAATAAAATGGATGAATCATAATTTCCTGTACACACCCAAACAGAAATTTTATTTTGTCAAGGACGAGCCACAGCTTAACTTAACAAATTATTTGTTTTCTTAAAAGATTTCTTACTGGGCAATAACATAGTGTTAATCATTTACGATGTCGGGAGTTGAAGACACCGGGTTCTATCCCATGCAAGTCCGGTTGCTAAAACCACGCCCACTCCTCAGTTTAGGTTTGTAATAACTTATATTGAAAATTAGTCAAACGATAAAGGGTATGTTCGTTCGAAATGTTCCGATCAAATGAGTGACAATCCAGAAAATCAAACCAGAAATTTAAAGTAAGTTTATTCAGAATTGAAGACATTGAAACATATTGGCAGAATAAAATTTATACTATATCCATCAGTGATTCACTTTTGATGTAATAGATTCACTGTTGTTGTAAAGACATGATTATTCCAACTAAACTCATTCCACCAAAGTTTTTAAACCCTAGAGGAAGTAGTGCATGGATTGAACCGTATGAACGGTACTCGAACCCGGAACATTAGACCCTCCGATGCTGCTCACATAACAAGAGGAAAGTAATCACTGTGCCTCGAACTGACCTAATCAGAAATATTTTGTCCAAACAGGGTTTGTTAAGTATGAGTTACTGATGAATCGCGCTGCCAAAGCGCGGTTCATCAGTGACTCATGCTTGGCAAAAAAAATCTGATTGGGTACGAGAGAAAAACGTAATTTTGTTCCTAACAAACGAACATTTTTTATAAAAAGGAAGAAATGGCGAAGATATGCGCAAACTATAGAGAAAATATACAACTTTTTTAAAGCTAAAAAAATAAGAAAAGTTCAGTACCTGCAACATTTCTCCTAACACAAGCAGTATGTATATATTTGAACTCGAGCATGAAGTATTATTATCATTTTCAACAACTTCGATTGAATTTGTTAAATTTTCCGTCATTTTCCCATCAGATATTAACGTTGGGTCGTAGTTGGAACTGACAAGATGTGGAATTACATTCAAAAATCCCCCGAGTGCTATCACCATAGATCCTGCAGCCATAATACGAGGACGGTGTCCGTTGCTGCTGAGCTTGCTGACCTGAAAATAAATAAAAAAAGCTATGTTATTTTGACTTTTTTTGACTTATTTACTTCTCCCATTTTGCTTCATACCAGTCTAATTTGAGACGTATGCTGTTTGATAGAAAAGCCATGAAAGATATCTGTCTGTACCCAATCAGAAATGGAATTTTGTCAAGGATAAGTTACATACTCAACATCGATTTTTCATAGAAGTACATGTGAATTTAGTATATTATCTTACATATTGTGGAGGCAAGGTTAGCTAGTTCGCACATTTTTCAAGTACATCGTTTATAGGACTGATTTAGGTAATTTAACAACATTTGGTTTGAGTTCAAATAACAACTTTGGCGAAAATAAACAACCGAAGCATTATGTTGGCGTTTGTTTTAATCCTTTTTATGATACACGTGATAGAATATGTAACATTGACGAAGTTGACGTAGTTCAGTGCGGTCAATTAAGGCCTCATTATCGGGTTTATGCTAAGGTTTGTGGTGGGATTTCTTGTGAGGATTTACAATAGAGAAAATCACATCGTACGCGGAACCTTCACAAACGTATACTTCCCAATATAAATTTAATTTTATGAAGTATAAGGTTTTTGCAAGCACATATTCCCCCACTCTTGACCAACTTACTTCAACAACATGCTCTTTTCGTGGTAGGCCATGTACAAAAAATGTTCATTAAATATCAAGATCGAATATATCCCAATTCATTTTTACAGAATTATATTATTTGTATAGAGCGCGCTTCGGTCTCAGTCCAACAAAACTCGGTGACTAGGTCTAAAAAGGTGCGGTCACAAATTTCTTTGACTTGTTTGGAATTAAACCATATAGCAGCCTTTGTTCGCAAACACAAAAATTTCATCATAGCGTAAAAACTAGTTTATCGAGTTTTCGATGAACTTATATATTCAAGCTAGAATTCTAATTTTCATTGAATCATCATAATACTAAAATAGAATTCATTACTGTGATATTTACATATTCTATATTCGATATTATACAAAGCAAAAAAATAAAGTTTTAAAGAATATCAAAACTGGAGATAACATCTAGTGTATCCCACGCATGTGACACTTGAAAAGATGAATAAATTTTTTTTTTATAGCTAAAAACCTTTCAAGCCCACCTTCCAGAAAGGCATATCAAGGCAGGCAAAACATATAATAGATACAACATCGTTTTAAATATCCATGTCTATGTCAGTTGTTACAAACAATACCTTGAAGGTCCGTGGATAGTCAATATTAAATAATATAAAATAATAATTTGAGAACTTTTAAAAGTGACTTCGGGACATTTTACAGCCCACACTATATTCAAACGATCAAAAACATCTTGTATTTTGTGATCAAATTGTCAGTGCTTATTTTATTTTTCTAAATGATGACGTCATTTTCTTTTTACACATATTACCTTTCTCATGAGACCATTAAAATGTGTGTTTTGTGCACTTTTTATAGGTTTGGCCCTTTCAAATCCTGGATCTGACATTGGCATTTGTGGATAAAATATATTCAAACACAAAACCGGATATTTGCGTTCGATTTAAGTTTTCCAAAACGTTGATTTTATTACGATATAGTCGTTAGTCTGATTATCTTACCCAATCAGACATTTTTTATGTTAAGTACGAGTCACAGATGGACCGTGCCTACGCGGCACGATCCATCAGTGACTCATACTAAACAAAACATGATGATCGAAATATTTTTGTCTGGGTATCTTGTATTAAATATTTTTGTCACGTAAGGACCATAGATGTACCGTGTCTTTAGCTTATAGTTAAACAAAATGCATCATTTCAGCCTTTCTGAGACATCATTTATATTTTTCATTTTATTCAATTCAGTTTTCGACGAATTAGTAACATCAATAAACAAATGCTCAGGGATATTATGATACGTATATTTTAATATTTGTATAATGTAGACATTCTCCTTCTCGTAATTAAAAAATGATATGGGATCAAAGAATATATCATTTTTGTATATTATTCTTATTTTTAATTAGTCCTTGGTACATGATTGATTTATCTTAATTGTTTATTTCTTTTCGACGATTTCCGCGAGTCGCTATCAGCAGGGCCTACATGCACCGATCAAATGTTTTTTTCTTTATTTTTTTTTTTTAATTATTTGCTATGGCCTGTCCGTGAACCTAGCGGGGGGTAGGGGGGATTATACCCAACAACCGTTAGGCGTGGACCTTTGTATTGACTGCGTATTTTGTTCTATGTTACAGCTACCCGCGAAGTGCCTTGTTCTTATGTGCCTTGCACCGATCAAACCGATCAAATGTTGCTGATATGGGTCAAATGCTGTTTGTGGCTTTTTAAACCGGATTTATCGGGTCACAAACCAGTATTATTTTTACAAAATATTGTAAAATTGTTTTTTGACAGTAATTTCCGTGAAAAGGGACTGTACATACCATGGAAAGGAATATTTCGGTAAGTAAAGAACAATCTTTGAGATTGGAAAATCGCATATTCAAATTCTGAATTTCTATGCTAGGTCTTATGGAGTTTTAAAAATTTATAATTCACATATGGGACGTAGATAAAACTCGTCAACTCGTCGACCAGAAACGATATATCTGTGGTCCATAATTGACAACGTAAGATATATAAATGGTTAACCTAACAATATAACACTCAAATGTTTATCAAAAATCGCGTGCCAGCAATAAATTTAAAATGCGAAAAAGTTATTAAATTCAATACACTTCCGCACCAACGACTGAGATAAAAGATGAATTTGCAAGCCGTTTCAAATTGCGGTTAAACTCGACTGTACAATTGTATTCAAATTTTAATGAAAAAACTAGCATCGATAAAAAAAAAATAATTGACATGCGTGAAATGAATATCGAATGGGTCATAAAGTAGTGTGAATGTAAATTGTATTACTAATGATTTTATTGATGTTCGCTTTTTACAAGGTGGGGTGCAGCGACTCAAAGGATCCCAAAAACGGCAATTTATGTGGCAAATCACTATGACAAAATGTAGCACCAGCAACTGCACTATAACTTTTTTTCAGGTTTGCCTAGCGCTCTGTTCTGCATGCAGTTCCTTACGTTTTCGAAGGCAAACAAACGTTTTGTTGTACAAGCCAACGGAGAGTGCCCGTTTCGTTGCGTGCGTTTGTGCTTTGTACGCATCTGAATACGATTAACTGCATTAAGCGATGGAGGCGTCTATTGTCGTTTTTATTTTGATACCCGAAACGCAAAGCAATGCATGAGTATGGCATAGTGTGGCACGTGTGTTGTGGCCTAAGTGTAAAACAGCTAAAACTGACTTATCCACAAGTGCAGACAATGCTGGTTGTTTCATGCGATATTGTTTGATCGCATCGTAATTATTGCTGCAATATTACGAATGCGATTTATTGATATAAATATTCCTTAAAAAGCGTTCGCGTCTTCATCGTGCCTCTTTTGCAATTTTAAAAATATTAATCACTTTTTTTAGGGAAGTTATATATTGCCCTAAAAATGTTTGAAATTCCAGTTATTTGTGTGACATTTTTAACCGTTTATTTTAGCATTTTGGTGAATTGCACTTTTATTTAATTATAATGACAGACAACTATGCCGAAAACCACTTCCTCTTCCTTAAAAACAACTTGGGTAACTTTGAACAAAAGTGGTTGAATAAAAAGGCATTTGCACCGAATAGGTAAGTAGCAAAATCCTTTGTTCAGTAAAAGCACGTTTGCGTTGATTAGAGTCTTGCCTTAAAAACAAATAATTTATTACAATAAACAACTTTGTACTAGTTTTGGCGATTATAGGTAAAAGTACCTGGTTTAACAAGTATACTTAGTTTACCGAGGTTATTTTCGAAGTATTTAAACCTTCGTTTCGAAAATATATAACTTACCCAGCTCAACTTTTACTGAGTTTTCTGTTTAAAATTTTACGTGGTAATTTATTAGAGAAAATAGGTAAATTTACTCAATTTTAAACTAGTATAAAAAACTAGGTAAATCATATTTTTTAAGTATAAAATAAGCATTCAAAATATACTATTCGGAGATTTTAAACTTCAAATTCATTAAAAATGCCTAACGACTATTACCTACTTTACCTGGTTTTAATTTAAGTACAACCTAGTTTTGAAAGTGAAACTAAGTTACCTGGTAATACTTTACCTAGTGTTGTGGTGAATTCGTATTAAATTATCTAGTTTGAGAAATAACTAGGTTGCCATCACAAACTCTGTACCCAATGAATAATCTGGTCGATTCTTGTTTTGTCAATCACGAGCCTAGGATGAATCGCGGCATTGTGGCGCGATCTAATCAAGGCTCATGCTTGGAAAAAAAACATTTGTGAAGTATCTTTTCTCGGTTACTGTTGTAAACGAAAGTAAATAGCTTTACAATGCCATTCAACGCCACTTACTTTTTTAACATCAAAAATTTTATGAACCTCAAAAGTTCCCGCTATGAAACGGTCGTGACCCAGTTTTTGGCGCAATCATTGAAACTGTTTTTTATTGAAAAATCTCTCTTTTGTTATCGGATACACGACAAAAACCTTCAAAATTTTGTGGTTCACCAGAAAATTGAACAATGTGATGAAAATTGGTACAGAAATCCAAAAATAAGTCAAGTGTAACGACAAAGTTTCACGACGTACAAGTGAAAAGATGAGTAATGAGTACCTAGATGAATTGTTTTTAGTGTAAAAAACTAATAAC
This sequence comes from Styela plicata, assembly GCA_963675895.2. Lineage (NCBI taxonomy): Eukaryota > Metazoa > Chordata > Ascidiacea > Stolidobranchia > Styelidae > Styela > Styela plicata. Next base: position 10,658,483 of record OZ023143.1, on the reverse strand, counting down.
TTGGCGCGGTTTATCAATACGTTATATATGGCCAATGATAATTTTCTAATCAAATTATAGTCAATTTCGATTTCTTTGTGCTTTGGTAATTCAATAATTTAAGGTAATCAAAGAATCGATACAGTTTTACAACGTTAGTTGGTACCTTTTTGGCACAGCTTTCGGCCTTGCTCAGAGTGTATTTGAATAAACAAAATAATCAAATATTTATTTGTGAGTATAACATGCACTGTAGGTTCGAGTTACAAAATAGTCCTAACGCATTTTTGCGTGTTATAAAAGGCAACATAAGGAAACAAGAAGCGATAGATTACCCCACAATCGCCTAGGGCAGATAAAACTCACTGCACTTTACCATAGATGTTCAATTCCGTTGGCAATGTTGGCCGTGTAGAGTGCAGTTGCAACTTTAACTTTGTAGTAGTTCTTGGACTCAACTGGAACCTAGCTTGACCGGAACTAGATAAAACATATTTTTCTGATTTCATTACCCAACTTACATATCCCAGTCAGAACTGGAATTTTGTCAAGCATAAGTCACAGATGGTCCGCGCCCTGCTGGCGCGATCCATCAGTGACTCGTACTTGACAAACGCCGTTTTGACAATATATTTCTGACCCAGATTATTCGAAGAACGCATCAAAGTCGTTTCAAAGATATCGATTGTGTATAAATCTTTACTCCGATAAACATTTTGGATTTGCAGTGAATCCACAGCATCCTTTACGTGATATGCATTATCATCCATTACCACCGATTTTTTAAAAAAACCGTCGTCTTTTTATCACTCGCTTCTACCCCATCGTTATGAAAAAACATACCTTGGCGCTTTTGTGACACACTCCCAACACACCCCGAATTTTAGGTTAAAAATTTAAGCACAGATAATAATTTGGTTGTGGATTATTTTTATAAAGTTTGCTTGAATTAGGATTTCATGAATTGTCAAGAATAAGCAAGATAAGATCAAAATATTTCCTTGATTCAAATCGAAATCGAATACCCTGCTGAATCAAATACTTTCAACATAATACCGTTTTTTTTATCATTTTTTGGCAAAAAAGAATTTCCGGTATAGTACACCTCAATCAGCATGTACTTGTGCGTCCAAATACCGATTCGGCAATACAAGATTTTATTGCAGCAATAAGTGATGCCAAAACATTCCTGTGGCCAAATTGAAACCCCGTAAAATTGTTACAACGTCCAACTTGAGACATAAATATTCAAAAACAAGCGAAATTTTAGTAAGTTGATACTAAGTCACGTGTGGATCGCGTTGTCTAGGTTTAAGCCCAATGCCCAATATTGGAGGGTCCGACCGCTCTAAATGAAAAATTCTGACAAATTAACGAAAAATCGTTAAATTTTTGCCTGCCTTCAGCACCAATTTTCCTTTTCTTACGTTGTACGACCAAATTATACCATCAGAATATGTTTTTCAGCTAAAATTTTGCCGTTTTTGCAAAATGACGCTGAAATTTCTTTTTGGAAAACTGACAATTCACTTTTTTGTCGTCGAGTCAGACCACTAGCAGCCAATAAAAAAGTGTAGAAAGTGTAAATCTATCACGACTGCTTAAATGGCGACGAGTCCCATAAAAACCACCTCCAGCAATATAAAAAAACATTCCTTTCCTCGTATAAGACATTTAATGACTGGAATATTGAGAATTTTTACGCGTCAGTATTTTACAAAAAAAAAAAGTGACGCACTAATTCATGAATTTTATTATCAGAATACTGAGGGTTATGATACAATGCCATCTCTCACGGTGCCGTGCCATCCAAAACAACCGCCACCAGTAAATGTTAATGTTATGGTTGTAGGTATATAATTTGTAAATATTCTGAAAGTATGAAACTATAGTAGGTCAGCGTCAAGTATGAGTCACTGATAGATTGCGCCTTCTAGGCAAAGCCTTTATTGTATCGGAGTATTATCGAACGCATCACCCATATCCAAGAGTCGTTTTGCTTGAATAACTACTTTCAATTTTATCAATATAATTGAATTGGAGGCTAAAGTTGAAGACGTTCGCTCTATTAAAATATTTGTGGAGAATAAATTGCTCAGTACTATACATATCATGAATTAAAGCTATTTGTACGGTCCCCCCAGCCAAGTTAATATACACTAGATTGAGTTGCACGATAATAAAATAACACGTGGTCACCAGCCTGTTTAGGGGTAAGGGTGTGTTTATTTGGTTGTCTTGGCACGTGATGCGTATGTTGCCACTCCGGCGCAATTTTTGGATTGTTTTACTTTGATATATTATGAAAATGCTAGTTTTCACTGTAGAGATCGGCCAATACCAAAATTTTCGCCAATACCGATACAAGTACCGATACAACCTCCATAATTTATATTCCGATACCGATACCGAGTACTTTGTTAAATATGTTAAGGATGAAAATATACTGCATTGTTGCTGCGTTCAAGCATACATGGGTCCAAAGATTGAGTGCAAATATCCGTGGTTACACAACAAACGTGACACCTAAAGGCCACAATACGTGAGTGAAGTTGTCTCACCGATATACTGTATTAGGTTTCAAGCAATAAAATAAAAACGGCAATACACGCATGCATTGCTTTGCGTTAATCGTGTTCACATGCGTACAAAGCATAAACGTAAAAAAAAAGAAACAAGCTCTTTGCGATAGGTTTCATAACAAACCGTTCTGTTTTATTGGAAAACGTAAAGAGATGCATACAGAGCATTGCGCTTGCGTAAAACTCAAGGGTAAAATAAAACAAACCATGAAAAACGCAAACCTAAGCAAACGTGTAGTGCGGCCTTAACACCTTTTAGTGCATCAAAAAGAGCATATAGTCTGTGGATTCATGTGTTTTATTTAATAAAACCCAAAGTGTAAATAAAATTATTCACGCGAGGCATGTCCCGTTTTAATTGTTGATCAGAGCAGTGGAATGCGAGGTCTTTCCATTTATTATCAGTTAATAAAGCGTATTCGTACGCTCCGTTGTGAAGACGTATCGGCGGTATCGGTGATGAAAATTTTCCGATACCAGTACCGATACCGATACCTCAAAAATCACCGATACTTGCCGACACCGATACATCGGCCCATCTCTAGTTTTCAGTTTTCAGTAACAGTTTGTTTTTTGCTTTTGGCGCCTATTATAACGACATGATCTAATCACCAAAATCGTTCACATTTTGGCTTCTCAAGATTTCAAATACAGTACATCGCTATACTAAATTTGCCATTTTTCCTCGCCGAGCAAGAATCATCCACATTTTTTCAAATTTTACTTTTTGTGAAGAAAAACTGCGCGGTAAGACAATGTTTTTTACATATCGCCATATTTCTATAATAATCCTATATCGTCGAATTACCATATAAAAACGATAAACTAACATCAGACACCAGACGTAAACAAATCAAACAATCTGACGCAATTAAATGAATCAAACAAAGCCAGCTGTGTTGTAGTCTAACGGGTGATATCATTTTTATTTACCTTCCCTGGTTAATCCGTCACACTTGCTTGACAATTATCATCGTCTCCGTATGAACCAATTTACCAAAAAAATATCACTTAGGCGTCGAAAGAAATCTAATAATGTATTTTAAAAAATGATAGTTTTTGTCCAAGTATGGTCCTATGATAATGCGCGCCTATTAACTTTGGACCATTGTTGAATAGGATATTGAATTGACACATTCAAAATACAAATATTCAAGCCTAGTCTGCCCCAATTGTCACGTTAGAATTACGTTTCCTCTTCCCGTTCAAAAAAAAAAAATTACTCAAATATGTCTTGATAAATATGAGTCACTGATGGATCATCTGTACCTCATGCTTGACAAAATATAATTCCTGATTGAAACCATAACAGTAACTTGGTCCGAATAAAGAAAAAAACTTAAAATTTATGGTCCAATTACCTTTAATAAGATTTTTCTATAACTAGGGCAATATCGATAAGATAAGATGTCCCTTCATAAACTATTTCTGCACGCACGTATTGTTGAACATGAGTCATTGATGCGGCGATTGAGGGGAAAGCGGAATTTTGACGTCATTGCATAATATGTTCCTCATTTTGTTTTTCAGTATCTAGTATCTTAGCCATAACACTGAACTTAAACATTGACTTTTCATGTACTATATCACACGAAAAATTGAAATTTCACAAACATAGTGCTACATGCTATTTTATCGTTAGATGCATGCTAACCATTGCTATTACTGTGAAGTAAATTTTGATTCCTAGAAATCTGACGAGATGGCCCACAGCGGTTACCTCTTTGTAATTGCAATTAGAAGGTTCGGGTTCCAATAAGGAATGGTCCATTGACTCAAGAAAGCAATAGGTTGGGTATAGACTCGATCGACTCGAAAAACCATGTCTTTCCATCAACACTATTCAATCCTGTTGGCATGAAGTGACTGTATGTATGGCTCGATCTAACCGAACTATCCAGCAACACTGAACGTGTTCGCCGTCAGTATATTGATCCTAGGTCCGAGTAATCAATTTAAATGGGCGATTATAAAAAAATAATTTATGAATTGGAAGATAAAAAGGTTGCGATTCCCAACCAATATCATTCCCTAATCTGAAACTTTATTTTGACTAGCATGAGCCACAGATGGACCGTGTCTCATCGATGCGATCCATCAGTGACGCATGCTTGACAAAAGATGTTTTGATAATTGCATTAAAGTTCGGTATTCTGTTGTACAAATCTTGCATTCAATTTGTGCATCTCCAAAATCAAGGACCTATTTTGAGAGAAAATTCTAGAAAACAATAAAAATTAACTGCAAAATAAAACTTAAGTCTCACCAGAACGACGAAAAGCATGTTTCCAAAATTAAAAGAACCAACAATCAATCCTGCTAGCGAGCTCGAGATTTGAAATCTTCTTTCAATCGAAGTCAAAACACTCTTTGTATATATCGACAATGCATTTTGTGAGCACATGAGAACACCGGACACAAAAACAAAAACTTGCAGAGTCAAAAAAGTTCGTTTTCTTGTCAAAAGTCGAGACTTTTTCCGAAGTTGCTCATTTTCTTTGTCCATTGGGAGTGTTTTGTCATCCGCTATATCATGTTCACGCGACTTGAACATTTTATTCATTATCAAAATCTACAAAATATTCAAACTTATTAAATTTTACATGCATAGTTTCGCAATACTAAATCTTCAACGAAACAATTTGCTGCCGACTTAAAAGAACACCAGAATACTATTCATACTCTATTCTATGTGACTGCATTGTCAGAAGTGTTCCCTTTCTTGTATTGTGATCTATTTATATGGGAAATTTTGTAAAAAATTCCGCATTCTAACCAAAAATTTTGAAATATTGTTTCAAGTAATTGTCTCGTGTGTTACGGTATATGATTACATCCCATTAAAACTATATTGTCAGAACACGTTTTGTTAGGTATTAGTCATTGATGGATCGCGCCTGTGGTCCATCTGTGACTTATGCTTGACAAAATAAAACTCTTATATTTCAAGCAAAGACGTTTCCATAAAAAATAAATATTCTTTATAATGATAAATTAGGCTACTCAGCTTGTCAATATACACTAACAATAATGTATTGCTTATTCGAAAAATGCAATTGCAATTGAATTGTTTTCTAAAAGATTTTAACTCTATAATAGCCTGAAACTAGTTTGTATTCATGTCCTGCCGTGCAGAAGACACTAATTTCTTGATTCATATACCCCGTTACGTAATGGTGCACACCACAGAAAGTATGGTTGGGTAGAGTGGTTTTAACCTGAGACATACTTTCATCCTTAGAGCCGTGCAGAAACCGCGCATCACGCGTGCGTAGCGTAAATCAGCAGTGAATCGAAAATGAAAAATTTAAACTTGATTAGGTGAAACCAGAGCGGCGAGTTTTGTGCAACACGTCATACTGCTCAGATAGATAGATATTCTTCCTAGCTGTTTGTAAGACAAGAAGTTGAGCTATCGGCAACAGGGGGTTACAAATAGCCATTTGAGTGTACTGCAAAACGTGGGAAAGCTCGACTTCGTCGTGCAGTGGGTGTTTTCATTATTTAGTCAATTTCAAGTAAGGAATCTCATTTCCCATATTTGGGTTGTTTTGCTCTGGAATACGATAAAATGCTAGTTTTTAGCAAAACCATTAAGCCTGTGGCGGCAATTATGACGCGACAGTTTGATCACTAACATTCTTCAAATTTTACCCCCTCTTTTTAAGGTTCTAAATACGCCAATGTTCAATGGTGCACATTATACAATGGTGCTATAGGCCCTCACTAATAAACAAATCGAAATGATTCTTTATGACGTTCGAAACATCTTTTTTCTAAAAAATTCTTGCAGGCGCGGTATATTTACCCTTACGGTATTTCCAAGTGTCACCCGGGGCAGATACCACGCTATACTACATCATCCACTTTCGTACAGAAGGTTTTTTGCTTTGAATGCATTTGTTTTAATTCTAAGTAGCTATTTACTATATTAGTACTTGTAGGTTGGTTCATTTTTGATGCTGCTTCAAACTACGATTGGATTGAACTAACAATGTAAATAAGCATATTCTTACACGATTTTTGCGCTCAAACAAAAATTTTGTAATCCCTTCCTGTCACACACATGATTCTAAATATAACTCGGATCAACAATACAACTTTTCTGATTTGAAAGAGCCTTTGATCTTTCTGTTCTTTTGCATTCTCGTATATACAATAAACTTACATTTCTGTGGAATGAGAAGACTAGATTTTTGTTTGTATCAATCTCATATAGAATTAACTGTCTTTGAGGCACGTCTGTCACACACGAATGCAAAGCTGAAAGTAAACAAGAAGTCTTCCTAGTCCACTTTGTGAAATCACGGAAAATGTATTTCAAAACTTATGTCGAAATAAGAACCGCTTTGAATTTCATTTTCGGACTTTTCTTACTGGTGGAACTGAGTCTTAATTCTTTTCATGGCAGTTGACCACGAACTTTAGCCGCTACTGACAATGCGTACGACCGCCATCGTCAAGATGAACTTCCATTCTCTCTCGTTGCCGCAGCACAATCGTAAAAAAATTCTCAAAACATCTTTTGTTAAGTATGTGTCACTGATGGATCGCGTCGATGAGACGCGGTCCATCTGTGGCACATGCTCGACAAAAGTTTTGATTGTGTGTTTGTTTACATATTTATGCTAAGTAGTCCGACGCGACGTGATTTTCCGAAATTTACGCCGCGTATGTGACGAGTCAACTCATCGGTTAAATTTGACTTTTGAACGAATTATTTTTTCGTAAAAAAGATATTTGATTAAAGCAATTTGACATTGTTTGAGTTCATGCTTTTTACATAATATCTCTCAAAGCTTATTTGTTGTTCTTTGGCTTTGGACTTGATTTGATGATGGTATGCTAATATAATTTTTAGTTAAATTAATTTTGCCATTTTTTGCCAAAAATTCAATTTGAGCGAGTTTGAAAGTGTCATCCAAAAGTGTCCGAGCCCTAATATGGTAAACTTGCTGAAGGTGGGATCGTAGAGGGTATGTCTCCCCAATGATTTGAGGAGGGGGAACAGTGTTTACAGGAAAATTCAGAGAAAAAAAAACATTACTTAAAATCAGAATCTGAGATTTAGCTGCTAAATCAAGGTTAAATTAAATGGAAGTTGAACTGGCAAGTCAACAAAACATTTCCTTGCATTTCATCGAATGTATTTTTAGCATTGAGTTTTAACAATACCAAATACAAGTAATTAGTCATTACAGGAGTCGCGAATTACATATGAGGTTTAAAGACATCGAGAAATATTATGTTTTCACAACGTTATTGCACAATTTCATAAATACCAAAATACACAAACAGGAAATCCAGTCGCACGAGTATTTACTGAATTATTCAGTTCTTCAACATTGAAAGAAAAATAGCACGGCATCACAACCCTATGTCATGCTTGGCATCTTTTGAAACGAATACAAAGTATTATGGTGTCCAAATGAGAAATTTTATTTTGTCACGCATGTGCCACAAATGGACCGCGTCTTATCGACGCGATCCATCAGTGACCCCATGCTTAACAAAATATGATTCAATACATTTCACGGATTCTAGGGCAGCACGATGCGATCATTTTTTCTTTGTCTATGCTTGGCCAATATAATGATATGTGTGAATTTAAAGAGGGGAGGGGCAAAACCGAATCACAAAGAAATTAATCAAATTAAATTATTAATTAATTGAAAAATATTATCTCCTGAACCAACGATTTACGTATATGGTTAACAGCACGTGAAAGAAGAAGCAACTAATATTGTACCAATAATTTGGCTCAAGTCTAAAAAGGGAATTTTCAGATTTCCAATGTTTTAATGTACTTACAAGGCTATTTGTCGCCGAGGGTTGCCCTATATATACTATTAACGGTAACATGACAGCAGAGGTTCTAAGGTACTCTTTTAATTGACAAAAATACCAGTTTAAATGACAGTGTTTCAATGAATTGTAAGCGAGGCACAAATTATGAAGAGTAGAATGCATTAGATTATACAGCGAATTCAAAGCTTATTTTGAAACGTGATTCTAAAGGACGCGTTTGGACGTGCAATTTGGACAATGCGGTGGTCTGTAAACGCACTCCCTAAAATTCTACCATTGATAGTTATTCGAATAATTTTTTTATTTTTTCGAAAAACATCGAAACAAAGCACACCAAAACCTATCTTTAATTCCCTCTCTGTCTGCATTAAATTGACGTTTGCAACTATACACGGAAGATCCGATTCGATTTCAAAACTGCAACTCGCTCTATACTTCGATTAACAGTATTTTGCATGCGCTAACTGTAATATACACACGGCATAACGCGATCAAAATTGTATTTTGTCGGGTATGTGCTACAGATGGATCATCAGAGCGCCATACTTTACAAACATGTGTGCATGTGCTTTTGCGACCTTCCTCCAATTTAAACGATCTTCGACTACGGAGCTGCGCTTAAAACAACACACGTTGCTACACAGTGCCATGTATTTTTTAAAGCGTCTTATCAATACCGTGCAAGGAACTCCAGACTGAAATTTAAGTCGGCAATTACATCCGTCAGAACAGACACAACTGCGGTACAAATGTTTATTAAAGGAAACGCCATAAAACGGCTCAAATTATGGTCTTTGCCTCAGTATATTCGGAAGCCGTGCTGTCTATTCGCGGATGTATGTGCTCTAAATGAAGCAGTGCACTACTATACACAACAAAGCAGCACACCCATTGTGTATTTACCCTGAACATTGTACTATTATTGATTATATCGAGTGGAATAATGTCTTTAACCTGAATACCACGGCTCTGTGTGGTGACATTAGGGCGAGATTACATTTTTATCATGTGGTAGAGGAAAGCCTAGAATACGACTTTACCATATTGACCACAACCTCTGGTACAGATAGATGTACCGATACCAGTTCACAAACGGATACGAGGTATGAAAAACCCTATCTGCGAATCATGAGCGCATAAATGTTTAGTTATTTATTATTCACAGGCTTCTAGACTCACTCGTGTCTAGGGATGGGCAAAACCGAATCATTTGGAAATCGAATCTGATTCGAATAATTTTTTCGATTCAGACCGAATCACTAATTGAATGAAAAACCGAAAAATATTTCATTTTTAGTATTTCAAATTGTCTCCATTGTGAGAATCAAGAAATTTATAGTTTATTGTATATTTTCAATCCACTTTGCATGTCTAAGGGCAAAAATTTTCATATTTTAACGACAAAATATAATCGATTTTGGTCAAAATGAAAATTCTAGTTCATTTAGCAAGTTTTTGCTCCTATGAACGATTTATTATTGATTCGAATAAACTATGCTTCGAATCGATTTGAATTACGGAATCGAATTGCCCAGCACTACTCGTGTCATACCCAATCAGAATTCTGATGGATGAGTAGCCGATGGATGAGTAGCCCATCTGTGAACTATGCTTGGTTTTAAGCACAGGTAATAGTTACGTGGATTTTATAATAGTCAATAAGTATCGGTGGTATGGGTGCCTTCGGCTGTTATAGTGAACTCATTTATGATTTTATCTTGCCAAGCATGTGTCGCAGATGAACCGCATCTCAACGGCACGATGCACCAGGCGTCCATACACATCTACTAATATGCCAAAAGCTGTATTCAACTGGATGAATGCACGACACGATACTCCAGGGTCAAGTCAAAAACCTTCGCCTTAACTGCTATCAAAAATGATTGTTAATTCAAATATGTTATTTTTTGTTGTATCTTATGTTTTGAACTTGAACTTATTATTTTTTTAGAATAGTGGCAGCGGAAGATTCCAAAAAACATTTAGTTTCGGTTAGAATTTCTTTTAACCCCCAAAAAAATTTGACCTGACGGTGTGCTAAAAATTGATTGCTTTTTTTGATTGAAATTTACTCTAAGCAAGGTTGGGAGCAGCAGTGCCGGAAAAGGAATTGACTAACGGCTACCTTTTGACAAAGTTACTTAAGGTACTTACTTATACAAAACTACTTAAGTATTTTGTACCAGCAATTGCATTCTAAGCGGAAAATATTCCAAACGGAACTGAACTGGAATGGTAAAGTGCAGTGAGTGGCATCTGTCCTGGACGAATGTTAAATCAGTTTCCACTTCTTTGTTTATTTTTTGTCGCCTCTTACGACGCGCAGAAAATACGTAAGGACCATTTCAAAGCCCGCTCCTAAGGAATTAGGTATATTATAAATTAAAATGAGAAATTAAAATAATATTCGAAATTTGGGTGTCAACTGTCACCTCCTCAAAACTTTTGGAAGAAAAGAGGCGAGTGGAGCGATCACTCAACAATGATGCTCTTCAAAATGAGCCGATCAGAATTATATTCAGTATTAATCATGACCAAAAGTACGCAATTTCTAACAAAAATATTGTTTTGCTATGCATTAGCCGCATATGGAGCGCGCCAAATCATGAACAAAGTCCCATTGTAAGGAACTAAACAAGACCCGACCAATTATTTACTTTACTAAATTTTCAATTTTATCTCTAGTTATTCATCATTTTTTACATGCATAAAATGGCCGCCGGTATAACTTGAAATTAACTAACCAACATAGAAGTTTCATAAAGAATAGGTCAAATACCTAACCTGAAAAATGGCGAAAAACACCTGTTTTGGTTTATTTAGTAGCATATTAAAAACTCATTTGTGGCCTCGTAATTTGGGGTATATCCTTCTTAACCTTATACCACGGTCAGTTAATTGCGCTTTTTATGTTGCCAGTTTTTGTATAATAAGAAATGCAAATATTGTTTATTCCCCAACGCTAATTCCGAAGAACAATGAAAAAATTGTTTGTTCCGTGAAAGTATCATATAAAAAATAATTATTTATTGCGAATGCATTTTATTCTTGTCAATTTGTATTTGATAAAGTTAAGATCATCACGAAGTCATTGATTTTATTTATTTTTCTATTCATTTGTTCATGTTTCGATTACGCCGCCCAAGCGCGGATAATTTGTGGGGTGGGAGTAGTCCCAGGATACGTGTTACTTTTCGAGTCCAGACAAGTAACACGTTCACAAATTAACATATATGCAACAATGTACAACAAGGGAAACGTTTTTCTATTCCAAATATGTCATGTTTTGCTTCGAGTTCCAATTGCAGTTTATCCACAGGGGTAAAGTTTAATGATAACACCTAGTTTTTATTTAAATTATGGGTAAATGAAATGAAATTTACTGTGAAACTGGGCGAAGTAATACTAAGTACCAGTGTCGGAGAGACCCGAGTCAATGACTCGACTCGAGTCACATTCGACTAAGATTTTTCAATGACTAGACTTAACTCGAGTCGTTTTAGCTGAAAAAACTCAACTTGACAGAATCCAGATGCAACTTGACGTATGACTTGATAATAATTTAACCCGAGTCTGCAAACAACTTTTGAAAAATCACGTTGCTTGTCGTTGAGTAAACTTATAGGGAAGAAAATACGCCCCCTAGAAGGATTTCAAACACGCAATGTATTCTGCTGTGAAATTCGTGTTCGTCAATGATGATTGAGGAGTGTGAAATTCATCTGTCATTGTATTTGAATAGATTTGGAAATCGACTCGTGACTCGACTTGCGACTAGTAAATGTATGACTTGACTTGCGACTTGAAAGTACAGGAACTCGACTTTAATCGAGACTCTAAATTTGAATTTTTGAAAGACTTGAAGAACCTGTCTCGCAAGTCATGTTTTGACTTGGACATTGTCTGTATATTTTGAAGGTCATGTCGCTCGACATCCATCAACCGCTACTTCCAATCGGATTATCTATTTTGTGAGTAAAAGTAAAATCTACCTCATACTTTCGATGAACTCCAGAAAAGGAGAAATGTATTGTAATTGAATAATCGATTATTTAAATCACGTATAATGTATTAATGTACTACTGTTTTGAACACATCCAGGGGAAGTTTTGTGCAATTTATTTATTGCATTACCTGGTGAAAAGGACATTAATACACAGAAAAATGTTACTTTAAGGATAATTATCGGATTTCAAAGTGCCATGACACATGCTTTAACATTTTTGGCAAGTTTGAGTTAGCTATGACTGATCTACATGGGTGGCGCAACGAGGGTAACCTGGTCCTGTGACTTTCCACTTAATATAATGGATAATGGTAAAGAGTGTCAAACAAACAAATTTGAAATCGTAATGCTAAAACAATACAAAATTGCAATGAGATAATCCAAATGATTCCAGACGGTTTATGAGGATGTAATTTTGTAGTAGAAAAAAGTTTCCAAGCCTTCCAAGTTGAAAGGTCCGTTTATTTCAAAAACGAAAAGACAAAATATTGTTTTTTTTAACAAACAAAACTAAGGAAACACGCTAAAAAATAGCAACACTTTGTTTTTATATGTCAACGGGCACCTCAAAATAATGAAATATGTCCTATATACATTATGTCCTTTATATATTTTCACTTTAATCCAAAATAACACCTGAAGTTTTAAATTTTTCATCGTTTTCGTTCGTTAAACTAGTAATAGTATTCTACTGAGAATAGAAGACTGAGCTTTTTAGTCCCTCCAACCTTTCTAATAGTAGGTATAAAATTGGATGAAAGGATAAAAAACAAATGCAGTAAGAATCAATCTGGTTTTCATACATAAAATGGTTTTCGTATGAGTCAATTTTGATATCCTTGATAAAACACCTTTGAAATTCAGTTGTGTATCCTTCTAATTTGTTTGTGTACATTCGTTTTAGCAACTGCAAGTTCTTCAAGTGGCTGAAGTGTGATTGGGAGTAAACGTCAGAAATCAATTCAAACCTGTTTACCGTGTGATGAAAATCGGAGATTATATCGGATGGGAATTGTACTCGTTGACGCAGTCGTAACAAAATTTTTATTTTGTCAAGCATGAGGCACAGATGGGTGAATCAGTGACTTACGCTTATCAAAACTTTTTTGTAAGTGACCGTGTAGTCTAGAAGGCGATGGTTTGGTATTTGGTTTTTTTATTGGAATTCACTCTGAGCAAGACCAGAAGCAGAGCCTGAAAAGAAACAACTTACAGCCACTTAGTAACAAAGAGCTACTAAAAGATGTATTACCAGCACCTGCACTCTGAGCGGAAAATATCCCAAACGGAACTGAACCACCATGGCAGAGTGCAGTGAGTGGTATATGCCTTGGGGCGATGGTAGAACGAACTACAACTTCTTTGCTCCCTTCTATTCGTCTTTTTACAACATACAGGAAGTACGTTAAGACTATTCTAAAGCCAATACCTACATGGCTGACAAAGGTTTTTACTACTGACAAGGATTTGAATTTCCAATGTAAGGATTTACTTAATACACCAGTACAATTTCATAGTTATTTTGCCGGCTGTCCGACAGCAAGGTATTTCTTGAGTAGCTAATAAAAGTTCATTGTTGGGGACTCGGCCAGTCGCACTCGAGTCACATTTTTCATTGACTTGACTAGACTCAAGTCGCTTTTGCCAAATAACTCAACTCGTACTCTCGCTTAACTAAATGCAGACTACGAGCTTAAAAAAGCCCGAGTTTGCAATCACCTCCTGAAAAATCACATTGTCTGCCGTTGGGTCTTAAAAAAGTAAGCGCGCCTCCCAGGAGGAAACATGCAATGTACCGTACTGTAAAATCTGTTTTTGTCTACCCAATATTGATCAGATGATGATTATAAGTGGGTACTAATGAGATGAAAAGTGGCAAATTAATCGCCCATTGCTGTTGAATAGATTTAGAAATCTAAATATATGACTCGACTTTACCTGCGACTCAAAAGTACAGTGAATCGACTACACTCAAAACTCTAAATTTGAAATGTTAGTTGGACTTGGACCCGACTCATCACTCGTGTGTTCTTCGACTCGACTTGACTTGAGACTCGAAGTGAAGTGACTTGTCCTAAACAATAGTCAAAACACACATTAGAAAGGCGTTACAAAGGGTAACCAGTAGTGATGGCAACCTAGTTATTTCTCAAACTGAGTAAAGTAAAACAAATTTACCGCAAAACTAGGTGAAGTATTACCGGGTTTGACTTTCAAAACTATGTGATACCTAGATTAAAAATCAGGTAAACGAGGTAATTGTCGCTTGATTGCATATGAGGCATTTTTATTGGATTTGAAGGTTAAAACCTTCAAATAGTCTCTTTTATAATGAAAGTATAATTGACCTAGTTTTTAATATTAGGTACCTAGTTGTAAAATAGGTAAATTTACCTATTTTACATAGTAAATTTATTAGGTGATATATCAAAAAGCAAACTAGATAAGTTATATATTCTTGAAACTAGGTGAAAGTGCTGCAAATAAACTCGGTAAACTGAGTATACTAGGTAAAATAAGTACTTTTACCCATAATTGCCAACACTAAACAATCCTACAGGAGTTCTTCGAAATAGGAAGAAACATCTATCCGCCTTTCCCTTCTATGAAGTTCCCTCTAAGCCAGGTTTGAAACGACACAAAAAAGTAACTACTAACGATCACCATAAGCACAGGCATGGGATGCACGAGCAGCAGCTGTACTTAGAAAGAACCAACGTGATTATAATGTAGTCGGTGACATCGGCTCAAGAAATGGTAGAGCGGCTACCGCTTTTTGCTTCTATTGTTGGTATGCGGAAATACGCAGTAACATGTCGTAATTATACGACCCATCTCTGGCCTGGTTAGTTGGGAAATATCTATTGAACATGCTACACTATTCATCGCGCCGGCAAGACGCAATCCATTTGTCGATCTGGTCGGTGTGGTTCTTGGTCCAAGATGTGATCAAAACTCTTGCGTGGAACACTACATTTTTTGAACTCACTACTGACACCATACGCTAAATTATTTGATATTATTGACCTAAGTTTGATATATTTCGTTGAAGATAAGTAACAGTTGAATCGCGCCACGATATAGTCGGATCAGTTCAAAACTATTTGGAAACTTCGCTCTATATTGCATTTTGTCAGGTATTGCCCACGTCAGCTTCTTTCCGGTTGTTGAGAAATCGCTGAATTACTTTATTATAAAAGAAAAACAGTAGAAATGCATAGCTCGCACCCTTCTGTCAATACACTTTATCGCTGAAAGCTCAATAAATTTTATCTGTATTAAAAAAATATCATTTGTATTTTGTGGCTCAAAAATATTAATTCCACCTAATTTCACAAGTTTTGATTCTGATGGCCGATTTATTAAGGATACGGACAATTTGTGTTTCGAATCTGCGAATTAATTTGCTTATTCTTAACCCTGTATCCAGAATAAATCCAAATGCATAGTACGGTATGGCGTTCCTTAGTAAGTGATACAATGGATAAAAAAGCAATTGCACCCAGTCTTCTGCTATTACAGTAATTTCAAATTATTTTCAAAGTGAATGACGCAAAAACCTTGACCGCATTGCTTGCACAAGATTATATAAATTTTATTTCATTATAACCCTGGTACATAATTGTTGACGTCAAATCAATGAAAATGTATTTAATTTGCCGGCTTATTAAATATTGCGACGTTCTCGAACCCATTAAGTACACAAACTAATTATCTCTTTAAATGGGTCGTCTTATGCACACATCCATTGTGCAATCCTGGCATTCGGTGGAATAGTAAAGAAAATTTTGTTCGCAGCGCGTTCTGAAGAGTCTCATTGGGACGAGAACAATCAGGTCCATATCCAATTTTCGTTCAATGTCTTATTATAATAAATGGGGAACTTGGCGTGAAACCTGATATTAGCAGAAAAAATGCGACTACGCAACCAAGGACAGAAACAGATTATTTCCTTTTTTGCAGCATATCTGTCGACAACTTCCACGCTGTATCCAAGTATCCAGCGCATCAGTGGTACCTATTTCTGCTAGGAGCGACAGACGGATGTCGAATTGAAGCATTGTAAAAATGGCGTCCCTACATTATTTCATGTTTATTATACCAACTTTGCATTCCTGTCTAATAGTTTTACGAAATTCGCTTTATTAGGATATCAATTTTTGCTGTATAATATATACTGTATCAACTATCAATATCGTATGACTGGCAAATGTCTCAAGCGTAAATTTCATTTGCCATGCATGTGTTACAGATTCACTGCGCCTGGGTGACACGGTCCATCACTCTCCCATGATAAGGAAAACGTCTACACTCTGGATTGGGTAAGAAAATTTATGTCAAGTTATCACTATAAGATAAATTTATTTCAATAGGAATGCATCAGTATCACATGTCTACAAATCAACCCATACCGATACTTGGTAATATTTTATCCTAGATAAAATAGAGTAATAAATCCTGGAGATTTTTGTGATAGCGCTTCCTTTTATACGATTATAACCAAGACCAGTAAAATCTTTAAAAAACACCAATACTTTTTATTCTAAAAAAGTATAGCATTCAATTCCCAGGGATAGGGAAGCTATCCCTGGAATTAATATTTTCGTACAAAATAGAAATCATTTTTGCGATATTATTAAACAGTGAACTCAAATGACTTTTAAATCACAAATTCATTTTGTCAAGCATGGGCAGCGCGATCCATCAGTGACCCGTACTTAACAAAAACGCCGCCAAGCCCGATTTAAACTTTGCAGTAAACCTAATTATCTAATAAAGTTTTCACAAGGTGGTGACATCTGAGCAAATATAGATCTAAAAGGGTGTAACCATGACTTTATTTCATATTCCTTTATTGAACTGATCATTTCAACTTGTCTGGTCTATTGTACATCAAGTACCACATCTTTATTATTGAGTAAATACACTTTTGGAAAAAAACGTAGTATTTCCTTAGCATTTTGTAGCGTTAGCATTACATAAAAAGTGCAGAAAACCCAAAACATTTATGAGTCCTTGTAGGTAATGGATTCAGAATAACGTATTACCTCCGCGTCGTAAGAGGCGACTAAAAAGAAACAAAGAAGCGGTTGATAGTTTTATCACTACACAAGGCAAAAGCAATAAGAAAATGGTTGTCAAACCTTATTCATTTATTACCTGATCTATTCGATAAAACGTGTCCTATCTGTGGCGCCTTCTTGACAAAAAAAAATTCGATTAGGTCTCTGCACTGTACCGTGGTGGTTCAGTTCTTTATGGGACGTTTTCCACTTAGAGTGAAGTTGCTGTCACTGCATTTTGTAATAACTCTTTGCCATTCGAGTGACAGTTAGTTGGCTTCGTTTAGGCACCTCTTTTGGCCTTGCTTGGGGCGATCTTAGGAGTATGATAAATATTCATGAGTAGAATGCTCTTTAAAGTGGTCAAATTACCGTCGAGCTATTACACAACTGAAATTTGAACTTGAAAACAGTTTATTTGTTCGACCGATGGAATTTACTTTACTTAAAACTCTTTTAAACAATCGTATCTTCGAAGAATTTTTTTCACGGTTGAACGGCACATTAATAGCTCAATCCATTATTGAAAAATGTTTGCAATTTGCGCTATGCAATACAAATTTAAAAAATTACTCTTGCTACAGTACGATTTTACTACATCAAACGTATTTTTAACAGTGTTTTTTCTCTGTTGCTAACAACGAGGTTTTTTGACGTAATTGCCTGAGTGGGTTACCAGAATCTCATTTCGAGTGACACCCAGCTGTGTGGTGAGTTAATACAAATTTACTTAAGTTTTCAGCTCATCAAATATTTGATAACAAACCTAAAGTAAATTTGGGCTTTGCTAAAACGTGTCTAATACACGGCTGACTTATTGTAAAATGTGTTGAAACTAACGAAATAAAAGCAAAGAAAATGATAGGGCGTTTCGTGGTTCTTAAAATATAACATTATTTCAATATGTCTAAGGCAATATAGACATTCATCATTATGTAAGGTGGCGAAAGATAGGAATGCAGCGAGCAAAGGTTTGAATATTTTGTATTCTAGCCAATTCGCAAACCTGCATGGAACCTTGTAGATTGCGACTATTGAAGAGACGATCAAAGATAATTACCCGATTTGAGCCAGAAGCAATAACCAATATAATACAACGAAACTTCAATATATGCCAAATGCACGTGTAAAATTACTTTTTAGCGCAGCCAGGTTTCATAGATGTAACCCCTACAAACAAGATTATAACGAAAAAAGAAATTTTCTAGCTAAAATAATTATTGAAGTGTAGACACACCAAAAGAGTTCATTTATCAATAAGTGGCAACTATGGCATTTTCCGATTTTGAAAATATTCATATATTCTTAAAAACAACCGATATATTTTTCAGCAACATATGCATCCCTCTTATAATAAGGATAAAAACATCAATACACTATGAACTGACAAATGCCATTTTATTCCTAATCCTAACCTACATTCACAAACATAAGAAGGCCATGTCAAGAATTAGTAGACAGGACTGGGCGTTTTATTAGTTGATGTTTAACTACTCGATGGTTGAAGAATAGAAAATAAAATTTATTCAAGCCTATAAGGTCATTGTTTGCTTGTCAAACATGAGTTTTATTGGACATGATACCTATCGCCCGTTCTTGGTAGTGTTCTGACAGTCTTCTCACGGGACCGACAGAGGAACTAATTTTGAATTTTATTTTGGCGGCACGATCAATTAGTTATTCATGCTCACGAAAACTTGTCTTGTCACATGACTTGGCGTGAGATATCGTTAGATTTTTACGACAAATCATGTAGAATATGATTGTTAGGTAGTTCGTGTTACGGCAATTGTGTGAATTTTCATTTTTAGTCTCAAAAACTGCAATATTAATATTACACTCTTTTTCTTAACATTGTCATTGATAAAAATCCCATTCCATTGAGTATGAACAACGCCACTGAAAACTTTTTAGTTTGATAAGCCATTAAAGACAAGATTGAACATTTCGCGGCGGTGCGACGCTGGTATTGACAAAACCTATCAACCACCAACACTCCTATCGATCGACTTCAAAATTGTATCTAACGTCTTCCCAGCAAATGGGAATATGTTCTATGTTTTTTTTTTTTAATTGAAGCAGTATCAAGTAAACAAAAATATTAAAAGTGATAAATATATTAAAAGAAATGTGAATAAAAACAATATTCCATTTTGAAAAATTAATCCCCGGGCCCGAAAGATTTATACCCTTTCTAAAAACAACCCAAAATATGAAAAAAATTAGACAAATGCAGTAACGAGAGAGAAAAAAATACTCAAAATAAAACGAAAAAAGTGGGAAGGCAGTTTATGAAAGTTTTTTCAACCCATGTATTGGTAAAAAAAAATCAAAAGATAAATATATTATATACCAGTCCGAGTCAGAGTTATTATTTTATCAAGTATGTACCACAGATGCATCGCGCCTCGGTGACGCGATCCATCACCTTCTACTTGACAAAACAATTTCTGGCGGGGATACCGAACAAAAACAGTTGAAAAAACATCTCTCTACCGGCACAATAGCATCGGAATTAAAGAAACTCCGACAAAACTTAAGTCCGTTTCTAAAAATTCATCGTCACTTTCTTGTAAAGATGGTAGTTTTTGCGTGCGGCTTCGGCGATTTTTAATCGTAGGCATAGGTGTGGGAGGTCGGTTAATTGGCGATGTTGATAAAATAGGAAATAAAGTTTTTTTGGGATATTTATTTTGAGATAAATGTCCAATGTTGAAAATTTCCTCTTTTTCGCAAAGTGGTGGAAGTTTTTTCGTCGGTCGAATTCGTTTCTTCTCTTCCATCGGTGTTGAGGGTCGACGATTGCAATAATTTTCCAAATTCTCTTTGCTAGAAACTCGCACTGGTACTCTAAAAGATAGCATCTCAAAATCGTTTTTCTTAGTTTTCATTGTTGCAGTATTCTCAATTGGAGGTAGAAATAACCGATTAGATACATTCCTCGATTCTTGGCTTTCACAGTTTCTTTCGAAAAGTAACGAAGGTGACCTTTGTCGATTATATTGTTCCTTCTCGTTTACCGACTCCCGTGAAACAAGATTGCGGAAAGGAACTTGCTGTGAAAACATTTTGTTCGAGGGTTCGAGGTACGCTTGAAGATCAGGCATCGAATATTTCGTAATGGTCAACTCTGAAACTATCTCAACTGCGATATTATACAGACTGGCGCAGCAACAACAAACTCTTGCTTTTATAGTCTGGATTGCGTCTTGACAATATAATTTCTGTTAAGTTATTTCTCTCGTATACTTTTAAAATGTTTGTTCATCTCTCTCATTCGGAGTTGACAAACGATGAACTGAAATACAATCCATAATTTTCTTTTCGTTCAGATTGAGCCCTCTAAGCATGGTTCATCTTGACAAATAAAAAAATGATAGATATTGGTGCATAGTTTATATCATCCATTCCTAAAGAAAGAATTTTAGTGATTCCTAGCCTTTACTGAAATATCTCACAACATTCTACAAAACTGCAGTTGGGAAATTTGTTAGTTAGAAAATTCCAAGTTTGGATTGTGATTGAATAAGGTTTCAAATTTTCTACATTTCAGCAGATAATATAAAATCAATAGCAGCAAAAATCATACACAATCATTTCTTATTAATGGGGGGATTGTAGAATTTGTGAAAACGAAAATAGTTGTCATAGTTGCCAATCAAAAAGTATATTACAATGAACAAAGCATAGAAAGTTGCACTGAGCTCTGACGCTAGCTTCGATATGGCTGATAAAATGTCTACAGCCAGATGGATTCCAACATGACCGTCAGATAGAGACTACGTCACAAGTGCAGTCGTATTATCTGCATTTGCAATTAACAGAAAAACGACATTGCTTGTTTTGTCGGGGGACGTGATAACATGACTACAGCAATAAAACCAGCAATTCGTTATCTTGCATAAGAAACTGCTTGTTTAGTTTGAAAATGAAAGAACTCTTCGCACAGTGTTTGAGTAGAATGCATAGCATTGAAATGAAACAAATGTAAACAAATTCAATTACGAAAATGTACATCGCGCCCTTGAACCTCCAGTATTCCAGAATTCTTGTTGAAAAGTACTTTTGTTTTTAAAATATTCTTAAAGGGATTCATTTTGCAGTGCAAAATCATGATATATATGCCGGACTTTGCTTCAACTGACAGCTTGTTGTGAACAACTTTTTTTCTCTGTCATAGGTTACCACTAAAGGCGCCATAGCGCACCGGTTGCTAAGATACAGCAACAAAAAGGCGACACGGTGAAAACAATGAGTCAAGTTGCCCTATATTTCTGTTGGAATCAATCTCTACTTCATAGAAGTACTTTGGACCATAAAAGCGTAATGTTTAGAATAGTTGGTTGAAAAAACACGCAAATATGAAGTCCCCGCCGGGGAAGTCAATAAAGTATTGATATTCCGCCCAAGCATAAAATATGATTTTCGTATTTTTTCCCAAAAATTTTATTTTAATGATAAGTTTCCTACCTGGAATTTTTGGTCCAAGGATTTTAAATATAATTCCTCCATTGCAATCTTAATTTACTGAAATTAAAAAAATTGGTTTTTTCGCCTACCTGCTACCGTATTATAGAATTTGTGAGGCAACATTTAATAATTTCATTAAAATTCATTTCTTTTACGTCACTATTCTTGGATATAGAGTTTCTCCTCAGTTTTGCCAATAAAAAGTAACCAATGTTTTACAATCCGTCCTAAGTATTTCTAACAATTTATGTGGTGAGGTTAGTAACCCAACGTGGTTAAATTTTATCTCTTAAACAATTCATAACTTACTATATTATACTCGTAGACAAGTTACGCTTCTTGGAAAAGAAAAATACTTTATTGGTCTGTCGAGTATGGCCCCCAGATGGCTCATACTTGACAGGATATTCTGCTTAACCGATCAGAGATTTTAATTTTGTCAAGCATGGGTAACAGATGGACCGCGTCTCATCGACGCGATCCATCAGTAACCCATTCTCAACAAAAGATGCTTTGACAAAAATATTCCGTTTGGGGAGTCAATATTTGAATAAGATTCCAGGTTCGGTTAAAACTGTTGCTAGAATGCAACTAAATTTCGATATTTTATTGGATTTGCGATCAAACTTTGCTTATAACTCTGATAAACTAATTAATATATCATCGGAATAGATTAATGGTGGAGAATGTCGGTAATCATTCCTATCACGAATAGAATAATATAATTTTGACAAAAGAAGATGAAGATTTAATATTTGTTCGAAAACATTTTTTTTTTTTATATAGGAATTCTATCAGCTTCTAGAAAATGTTATCTTAACTTGGCGTGAAGTTTTTACTTAAACAATTACTTGCTTTTTGAGCAGATAGATCTTAAAAGCACAACGATATTAATAAATTTTAGTTCGAAATTTCGTATTTGACTCAGGCAATAAATGTGTCGCTTTCGTACAGAAATTATATGACAAATATCATAAATAATATCTGTTGGTTTGGTAAATATTGAAGAAAGTAAAGTTTCTGATGCTGATTTTATTTCTCGCCGGGTGCTGAAACTTTAACTGGAAAAGTTTCGAATCGAATAAATGGTCTGGAAAGTAAAGCAAATAAATATTACGGCATGGTTCCTAATATGAAAAGTTCTCCCCACTTTTTCTATTTCGCGTAAAATATCAATTGCAACAATTGATGTGACATATACGTGGAAACCAACGTCGTAAAATTTTATTTCTTTAAAGGCTGTTTACATGTTTTTCTAATACTGCATAGTAATATTTCTCGGAAAACGTCCTAAACTGAATGAATTCCTCGGAACTTATCGTGGTGAAAACTATAAAATCCAATTACTAAAAAATTAGGATGTGACTTAATTCGTATCTGGGGCCATTTACAAAAAAGAGAAATCGAAATCGCACAAATAATCTTTCCTGCGGCATAATATAAGGATCGATCATAATCACAACAAAGTAGACAAAAAATTTTGTATTTCCACAGAGTTGTATTAAATTTTCACGCAACAGGCAACGGAAAATAAAATACATATATAGGTGATTGCAATCTAATATTATTGTATTGTAATATTGTTGAACTTGAATGCGTAAATTTCTTTCTAGTTAAGATTCCGAATAAAAACCGAGAGGATAAACGCCAAATCGTATGTTATGTTTCCTTTCAAATCCATGTTTTCTCAATCATTATCATAGATTGGTGGGTGAAGGATTTCATTCACTAGAATTATAAATTGTTTCGTGAGAAGTAAAGGATATATGGAAGTTCGTTCTGTAGAGCCCCGAGAGCAACTGCAAAATGGAAGGTACTTCAACAAAATGTCACGAATTTCGAGTTTTGAACAAATTGCTGGTTTGCAGACAAGATTCCTTCAATCATCGTGTGTATTTTACTGTCAAGCTCTATAGATAAGATAAACAAAGGATCAAAGAGAAATTTGAACTAGGGAAATTAATTGCATTTTTTTTTTGAAAAAAGAATTTTTCGATGATTTGTTAAGTCACCAAGCACGATTTTGTACTACGGAATCATGTGGTAGCGATCGAAGTAATTTTTACTCATTTAAATTTACGCATTAGACAAATAAATAAATATTGAAAAAGTCATAGATTAATGACATTTTGACAAGACAAAAAAACAGTGAATTCTTTTTATCTTTTACAAAATAACTCAGCAAATATTAGAGTAGGTTTTTACCGTATTTTTTTTATATTGTTTGGCTGATGATGAGCGGCTCGCTTCATCAAGAGCAAATACTTTATACAATATCTCATCCGCAAGGTGAAAATATAAAATTACTGCAAATGAACGATGAAGTTACTGTAATTTTGTCAAAACCATACGATCTATACCACAAAACAAAGTATGAGAACCACATGTAACAAAGGAATGAATTTACAGAAAATATAATGTCTAATTAATAAGTTTTGACAGAAAAATATATTCTCTTTGTTGAGGCGTTTCAAACAAAAGGCCTGTTTTATGCCTTCGGCGAATTTAACTTTAATTAAAAACATGCTTTCGTAATTGAGGTATAGGCCATTTATATGTCACTTTCGTAAAGAAATTGAGGTACCATAAATAATACTTGAGAATTTTGTAAATATCATAAAAGTCTATTTGTTGATTCTGAAATGACTTTCAACCGAGTTGGACCTTTTAATCGGATATATTTTCTATACATATTCGAATTGTAGGTGAAGAGTCTCCACCTGCCTCTATTGGGTTGGCATTTACTGAGGAATCTTGCTTTATATCTGTAAAAACATAGGAAATTGAGCTTCGCTGATATGTGGCATGGCATGAATACAACAATATCGAATCATTTTGTTATGCTTCTGTTTGACTATATCCATTAATTTGAACACAGTTTGCATATTTATGTTTTTGGTTAAACCAGATCGAACTTGCGCTAAAAGTTCCGTTTTTTGTAATAAATGCAAATTACCAAATTAACTGACAATCTATATTTTCCAAACCATGGCGAAGCGATATATCAACAAAACACAATGTTATTTACAATTCCATGAGATGCCTGTTACGTTTTCATCTATTTATTTTTCATCTCCTTAATTTATCTCCTATGATAATTGAGTAGATGCTTGTGCTCCACTCACCCACACATGGCCGAAACCTCACACTCTCTCAAAGGTGTTTAGTTGTATGAAATGTTTCAGATTAGGGTGTAGTAGTTGTTTTCTACACATTGCATATAGGATAGCTTTTCATAGGTTTAGCTCATTGTGAATGCTGCTTCGAACAACACTGTAACAAAAAATGCAACAAAATCACTGGTCTTTGGAAGTAATTTCACTTGACGATATTATAACAATTCACTTTTTTTGGTCGAATATAGGGTGTTGATGGAACGCTTCGCGAAGGTGCGGTTCATCAACAGCCCATAATTGGCATAAATCTCATCAACATGGAGTTGTTTTAACTTTGGAAATATGCAATTACTGCAAATGACTAGTAAATTTACTGTACTTTTGTCGCAGTGTATATAAGTTTTGAGTAAAATTCCATTAAAAAAGCCCTCAACGATTTTGTAAGTGGGCGCAGCAAAAACTTAACAAACCATGTTTTTATATTTCAATGAACAAAATATACAACAGAGAATAATTTAAATATTCAGCAAATCAGAACTGACGAGACAAAACTAATATTAATACCTACAACATTTATCATTTGACATCAAAATATTTGTAATAAATATAATGACAGTTTCGACACAACAATGTTTAATCAAAAGATTTTATGACTTTGATTTTCGAACAAATAATTTTATACAACAATACATCGTTTCATAAAGCCCTGTGTTATAAAAGAAATGTCATTTTTAGCAAATTGCTCATATATTTCATAGATAAATTATTTTGCAGAGAATTAGACAATGAATGTCAATTTTCTACAAAGAAAACCTTGTAACCTTTCTTTATTTGGGTGATGCTTAGGAAAGGATTAAACGAAATCATGTCTTGCAATTCCGTATTCGAATATATTAGATTGAATTGTTAATTGCTGGCTATGAAATATATTGGTGAAATTCCATACTTCTTTTCATTGATAGGAAAAACAAATTTTGCTGAAAAAAGTCAATAAAAAGTGGGAAGTTCTTTCGAATATCTATTGAAATGTTTGAATTGATATAATATAAAGAGTATTTTTCGGAAAAAGAGTATTTTTTAAAACTGCGTTAGTGACATATAGGGCTTGTGCACCTACCTCATAATTTTTGTGTATGTATTTAATTATTATTCAATCTTACTGAAACAATATATTTCCTGTCATGATAGGTAGATTTTTATTGAAATTCAATCCTAGCAAGCCGGAAGCAGTGTCTTTTTGGTGGGGCTGTCGGTATGGTGCAATGACAATTGATTGAGACTGCGACATGATTCATAATTTATGTAGCAAATAAGAACGTCAAACAAGTGCAAAAAGTAGTCATACTCAGCGAACCTACGCACGCGTGCACCCATGCAAAATCCACACAGATTTTCTTTAAGTTTGCACACATATGTTTTGGCTCGTTTATTCTATTCTACGCCATGGTATATGTTGAGAGAAACATTTAGAACCAATTTAACAAATATCGTCGCGAAAGTTCATGATCTGCCAACGTAGACGCAGACGTCGCTTACCAATGCTATCGTATACGGGAATGCGTGTGACTTGGGAGTAAAAATTTATAGATACAAAATTGTGCAGATTAACGAAAACTATGGCGCATTTTTTATTGAAATTCACTTTGAAAAAAAGAGCAGATGCAGCGTCTAAAATGAGTCAACTGATATCACTAGAATGACAGATATCTACTACAGTGTAGAACCAACAACTGCAATCTGAATGCAAAACATTCCAAAGAGGATTTAACCACTATAACGCAGTTTTGCAAGTGGTATCTGCACTAAGCGATGCAAAAACCATGTACCACTTCTCATACAGGTGCAAAGTGCACGCGAATAGTTCTCCACTATCTGTCGGTGTGCACAGGTTATTCTCGATTATCTGAATAAACAGAGAATTCTTATAATCCTTATTTGTAAGTACGTTACCTTGTCTTTCTCACCGAAGACGCAATATTATTTATAAGTTGGAAACATCAGTTTTTCACCAGACTGTATTATAGTAATTTGTCCGCTATAACAACGTAATGACTACAATACTGGATGACTTTTCAAAACATCTCATAAAACTTTAAGAGAATAACAATAAAGATCTCTTCATAATTACATTTCGTAAAGAATGGGTCGTAGATGGACCAGCTACGAGATACATTGGTGACTCATACTCGAAAAGTGGTAATGAAAAAGTAATAAAATATTTATTAAATCTGGTGTTTCAAGCAAAGCTATTGTTAAATTCGAATTACACAGAAAAGCACCGATTTCCTAGAAGCAAAATCTCGTAGGGTAAAGTTCGCGTCGTCAATTCATTCAACAAACGGGTACGCATTGAACAACGTTTTCTCATATATTTTGTGTTTGATAACATTATCATAAGTAGGACGATGCGAACTTTACCCTACGAGATTTTGCTTCCTGGAAAGTGGTACTTTTTGTTTAATTTGAATTTATGTTGAGTGTGGTTCATATATGGATCACTTTTCAAAGACTTCTTATGTTTATTTCAAATGAAAATCTTATGAATTTTGCACATTGTAGGTGAAGTGGCAAAATTTTTACTCAAATTCAAGAAAGAGTTACGTGCACAAATAATGTTAAATCAATATTTTTTTTTTCGAAAACCGAAAAATTATGATAATGTTTGTACCTGTCACGTGGAATATTTGCTGCTAACAATGATGGTTTCGAATAAACGCAAAATCATTTTTATCTTAATCGAAACCTTAGACAAATGTGTGCGCTAATAATTCATATGTAACTAGATTTGAATAAATATTCCATGTAACCATAAACCTCAGTGGCCATATATCGCTGACCTCATAGGGTGTTTCCGGACTCGCACGATGTGGTTGTATTTTGCGGTTTACAGTCGAACTCTTTTAGCTACCGTGATTTTAAATTCTTAACAATTCCGGGTTATTGCGGCGATTTACGTCAAATTGACCTCTGCAGCTTCGAAAATCTAATAAATATGTCAGCATGATTGGGGCTTTATATAAAATCTGTAAATTTTGCTAAGTAACTGATGGATTACGTCGACAAGAGCATCTTCTGCAAAAGTAACTGATGATGGATCGCGTCGAGGAGACTTGGTCGATACATCTGTTATGCACGACATGGATTGGGGGGAACCATAAAAAAATTACAAAAATCTTCTGAATCGCTGTTAGTGCCACGGAGGTAGTCATCATATTTTAATTTCATTTATTTCTTCGTATTTGTCCCTTCCGATGATAGAAAATATTGCATCGATGATAATCGATACATCTGTGGCGAAGCATGACGAACGAACCATCTAAAAATATCTGGATTGGGCTACAAGATTTATAGTAACAGCAAACCAGTTGAAAATGCAAACGGAACTGAACTGCTATGGAAATTGCAATGAGTGGCTCATGGGCTTTTAGTTACCTTTCGAAATGGTAGGATAATCCTATCAACATAAAGACTTAATATTACTCAGCAAATACCTTTATATTAAGTGTTCTTGATTGCTCTTATCGAGTAGGTTTTACTGTTAACAATTCTGACTTCAAACAGAGGAACAACTCCTTACCTTACTTTCGACTTCTAACTTTGCCGCACAGACGGAAATTTTATTTTGTCAATAATAAGTAAAGTATGTCAATAATGGATACACCCTTTCTGGAAAAGAACTATATTTCAGTAGGATCACTGAAAACCAAAATGTTCATAAAAAGATTGGAAAGTAAAATGTAATAAATTTCAAAATTTTTTTTGGAAAATAAAGACCTGGTGGCGAATCACACTGCTCATACTTAGTCAAAAAAATTTTTGCTCAGTTATCGTAACTTCATATAAACATATTTGCTTTTAGGTTCAAGGATCGCCGTTTCAAGTTATCACTAACAAAGAATTAAATTTAGTGCCGTTTTGCAAATCGCTGCTAAAGCCACGAAAACAAATAGTAGTGAAACAACAATGATTTGACAGAACTAAAATTATAATATTTACTGTCCATGCCAAAATATTTGCTTACCAAAAACACTTTTAAGGTCCTAACGGCCTTTAACGACCTGTCAGCCGATAATGACCCTGCTTGAGAAATTGTGTGCTCACAGATTTTTTAAATTGGAAGATATTTTCATCACACGTTCACCAAGTATTTTTCATTTATGATGGTGTTATATAATATCTGGAACATACTTGATAAATATGATTATTTTTTCAATAACCAATGGTTATTGTTTAGTTCGCTTTTCACCTACTTTCAGTAACTTCCAGTAAAACTTTTATTGTTTGAACTTCTTCCTTCATAAGTATTTTAACTGAAATGACATCACGAAAATTAAAATAATCAAAATATTGAAACTCGTATGATTTAAGACAATTCAACTTACATACAGCGGCAAACATCGATGTAAGGCAATATTCACGAACACTTTGAGTTTATAATGGCGAGGCTCATTTTTACAAATAAGTTTGAACAAATAAGACTAAACAAATATCCTTTGATTGCGTATTGAACAGAAAGATGACTCTGCAAAATTTAACCCAAGTTGTATAATAGACGAATGAATTATAGCAAAAACAATGTAAACAAACTGCTAATCAAACGCGTGACTCTTTTATTTTTTTGTAATTTATTTATTTATTTATTTTTTGGGGAAAATAATTCAGAACGAGATTGTAAGAGATTTCTTCTTAGTCTTCTGGATACAAGTAATGTTTAAGGACTATATTGTGGTAACCTATAGCTGTATACAATTCAAATAACAACTCTAGAATCAATACTAGGCTTTAATCAACTTTTTCACAGCTAAGGATAAAGTGAACTGAATAGTAAATACGAGATACAAGGCAACTAGTCAGCCAGAGGTAAACAAAGTAATCAAACAATTCAGGATCACGTAATCATGGCAATACCTCAGCAATTACTAACTAACAGATAAGATACAAATTAGCATAAACAGTATGGGAAATTAGATACATCACAATTATGTACTGAATTAATTTTTATCACATATATAAAGTCAGAAATTAAAGGATATTCATCAAATCGAGTTTGAATAATGCAAATCAACACGATCTCAAAAAACAGCATTGGGGCAACGAGTTCTCAAAGCACAAACACACCTGAGAGAAAAATAGTTTACAAGGTTTTTCTTGCACCGCTTCGTGTATTGATATACCGTTTGTTAGGCCAATCTATGAACATTCACTCTAAGCAGCTTCCAAAAAGGAAACTAACGACCAAATTAAGTTAAAAAATCTATATATGATTTTAAACCAGAACCTACATCCCAAACTGAAAACAATATAGAACTGAACCGCTATCGTAGTGTACAATGATCGGTATAGGCCATGGGCTATACTGACTTCTTTAAGTCGAATCTTACAATTTTTGCAAAAGTTATAAAGACCGCGTCTACTGAGTTTGTTTCCGTGATTAAACGAATGTTGGAAACATTTTTCGTTGCCCGCATTCATATGCACAAAAATACGCTAAAGAAACAACAAACCCTTATTAAAATATTTTGGTTTGTGGCTTTAATTAAAACCTCAAATCAAATTTTTCATTTTGATTCTCGCATTCGTTGGTCGATCATATATCCCGCCCAGCTCAATCATTAACACGTTAGGTTTGAGTATGCACCTCCGATTCTGACGTAGGTTCGAATCCTACGAGGAATGATTATATGCGAGAGGTCTATTGCTTAGAAAAATAAGAATAACGTTAAGCAAAACCCTCATCTCCGATTCGTAATTGGTGTGTGTGCAAGAGATCGTGGTTTTTCGACTTTTCTTCCCGCAGGAAGAAGATAATATTTTCACACGTGAAACTGCGGCCGAGATGATTGATCGTAAGAATGACTATTCTAGACCAATGTATCGATCGTTTGAAATCATTTGTGATTAATTCCAGAAGTTGTGAAACGCTTGTCATGGCGTTTTGGTCTGCATCACAATGACAACAATGGGGGTTATTCTTTTTAACCAAGTATGATAGTAAGTAAAGACATCAATAATTATGTATCCTAAATCGTCACTTAAAAAATGAAGTACTGGTATTGGTGAAGAAATATCGATATCGACAAACCAGCAATTTATGGTGCTATCAACGAAATGGTCAATGTAGGATGCATGCCGAAGGTGTGGTTTGATGATACTTTTGCAAGATTCAGCATTGTTTTGCCGAGGAAGTTAGATGTGCAAGCAAATCTAAATGATAAAGTAAGTGTACGTGCGTTCACATGCTGACGTACGTGTGAGCGTAAAATGTGTATATCCTTCATTTAAACCATGTTTAACTACGTTTCTCTACAGTTTTATAGATAGCCGTTGCGCTACTGCAACAATTCGCAACTCTCAAAATACCAACCTAACGAATTGTTTGCGTAGGTTGCGTTTGTTCCAGTTTTACGCAAGCGCAATGCTCTGCATAAATTTCTTTATGTTTTCCAATGAAACAGAACGGTTTGCTATGAAAGCTAACGCAGAGTGCACGTTTGTTTTTTGCGTTTGTGTTTTATAGGCACAAACAGAACAAAGCAATGCAGGCGTGGATTGCCGTTTTTATTTTGTTGCCCAAAACATAATGCAGCGTATCGGTAAGACAACTTCTCGTGTATTGTGGCCTTAAACTAGGAATTTGAATATTAGTAATAACGAAAATTAATCAAATAAATATTATTGAACATAACTAACAAGAGATTAAGGCCATATTCATGACATAAAGAAAAGAAAGCCTTTTAAAAGTCTGTAGTATCAGCATAACATTTATTTGAAGCGAAAATATCCAGCAAATGGCCTGAGTTCATCTATATAATTTGTCTGCTTGGATATTTGTTCTCGGTAAGTTTACATAGAAACGCATTTAATTATATTCTATATACAGGTCACACTATCAAACGCTGTAGGAATATTTTCTTGATAAAAGCTACAACCTAGCGCAAATATTTTTTATGAATTTAGAGGATATCAAAATAAACGTTTAAATTTTCAAAAAAGCCTTATCACCTGATATTTACACATTTTATATTCACAGCACTGACGACGAAAGAACTGAGCTTAAAATTTCTGGTTCCGATGGAATTGACGTCACTCGCTGTCCCATAAATGTCGGTTTGTGGAGCTACTTGGACTTGAATGGCTCTCTCTACAATTCGGATACATCGGCTTTTAACTTTCGTGCTCCAAACACACCCGAAGAAAGCTGGGGGATCTACATCGCAAGTTCGAAAATTAGCCCATTCGATGCAAAAAAAAACACTAAAAATGGGCATGGATGGGTTGGATGACGCGGTGGTCTTCAACTGCAACGGACAATAGTATATTATATATATTATACCTGCGTTATTTTACCGGTTCCCTATCAGCAGGATGCCCCTTACATTACCCAAGCGAATATGCTATTATAAGTTTTACTTCATTACTTGTATTCGTGACAGGATGCCCTAAATCTTCTGATTATAATGAGTTTTGTTTTGATAGTTTTGTTTTCGACAGCACATCACAAATATAATTTTGCTTGTGTAGACTTTTTTGTGTCTATATAAAGAAAAAGTATAAACATATGAGCACTGATTATTTGGGGGAGTGTGTCTCCGGCACACACACGATGTTGCACTTATTTAGCCATATTAGGCCCCGACATGCCCATTTTCGAGAATTTCGCGTCTTCGGCACAATTTGCGGTATGTTTTATTGTTATATACAATTAAAACACTATTTTCCAGAACAAAATTTTGCATGAAGGGCCTATTATAACGTCTCAATTTGACGTAAAAAATTCTAATTGTCAAGATTCTAAACACGCCACAGCATATGAGAACATACCAATACCTATAAATCAAAACGAGACGTTATAGTAGTCGATATTAAATATTCTGCCGACACCGATTAAAATGATTCATAAATCGCATATTTATGTAGGAAATATTTGAATTAGTTAAGTGATGTTACAAATCGATCATTTTTAAATGTTTCGTTGGAAATATGTTTAGAAGGAAAAAACCTACTTCAACCAAGAGTAATATTGATACGCGCTCCCTGTTTTAATTTATTATTTATATTCTGAATTATTCTGCTTGGTTTGATGATTGCGTAATCCTTTTATTTGTCATCCACTGGCATCCCGCACGCTATGCCGCCTTAATTTGCTGATCGCATGACGCCGAAAAATGAGTCTTGTACGATCGACAAAAGATGAATCACGCACCTCGAATCAACAAAATTCGGGATTTCGATATATGTATAATAGTCAAAACTTCAATTCAGTAGGTCTTATCTAATGTTTAACTGACGAAAATAAAGCTGAAATGTTTGAAAAAATATAAACCACAAAAAAATCGTGCTTTGTTACACGTAAAAGCCACTGGAATTCACAAACGTTTTTTGCAACTTTGCAAAACCGTTTCAACTATTTCTTTGAAATACGGCTGCTCTCATCTTATTTGTTAATGACTTAAAAAGTAAGGTCAATCGGGGTATTAAGGTTACGCTATTATCAAGTGTCCTATTTTAATTTACCCGATGTAAAAACACCATGTTGGCGAACCTTTTCATCTATTTCATTTTAGTTTTCTTTTTAAGTTGTTTACAAACTTAGTCGCGATACATCTGTGGCTAGTGATTGACGGAATTAGTTTATTGTCCGGAGAATTTATCATAGAGCACTTAAACATAATGTAATAAATTTGAAGTAGACAAAGCTTTGACTCGAACGCCTGTTTCAATCTCGTGCAATCGTTGACACAAGCTTGACAACGAGTTCTCAAAGCACAAACTCACACCTGAGAGAAAAATAGTTTCCAGGGTTTTTCTTGCACAGCTTCGGGTATTGATATATCGTTTGTTAAGTCAATCAATAATAATTTATTCTAAACAGCTTCCAAAAAAGGAAATTAACGACCGCTATTGCAGAGTACAATGATCGGTATCGGCCATGGGCTATACTGACTTCTTTAAGTCGAATCTCACAATTTTTGCAAAAGTTATATAAAGACCGCGTCTGGTGAGTTTGTTTCCGTGATTAAACCAACGTTGGAAACTTTTTTCGTTGCCCGTATTTATATGCACAAAAATGCGTTAAAGAAACTACAAACCCTTATAAATATATTTTGGTTTGTGGCTTTAATTAAAACCTCGAATCAAATTTTTCATTTTGACTCTCGCATTCGTTGGTCGATCATATATCCCGCCCAGCTCAATCATAAACACGTTAGGTTTGAGTATGCACCTCCGATCGTTCTGACGTAGGTTCGAATCCTGCGAGGAATGATTATATGCGAGGGGTCTATTGCTTAGAAAAAATAAGAATAACGTTAAGCAAAACCCTTATCTCCGATTCGGAACTGGTGTGTGTGCAAGAGATCGTGGTTTCTCGATTTTTCTTCCCGCAGGAAGAAGATAATATTTTCACACGTGAAAACTGCGACCGAGATGATTGATCGTAAGAATGACTGTTCTAGACCAATATATCGAACGAATGATACCGTTTGAAATCATTTGTGATTAATTCCAGAAGTTGTTAAACGCTTGTCATGGCGTTTTGGTCTGTATCACAATGACACCAATGGGGGTTATTCTTTTTAACCGAGTATGTAAAGACATCAATAATTATGTATCCTAAATCGTTACTTAAAAAAATGAGGTACTGGTATTGGTGAAGAAATATCGATATCGACAAACCAGCAATTTATGGTTCTATCAACGATATGGCCAATGTAGGATGCATGCCGAAGGTGTGGTTTGATGATAATTTGCAAGATGCAGCATTGTTTTGCCGAGGAAGTTAGATGTGCAAGCAAATTTAAATGATAAAGTAAGTGTACGTGCGTCCACATGCTTACGTACGTGTGAGCGTAAAATGTGTATATCCTTCATTTAAACCATGTTTAACTACGTTTCTCTACAGTTTTATAGATAGCCGTTGCGCTACTGCAACAATTCGCAACTCTCAAAATACCAACATAACGAATTGTTCGCGTAGGTTGCGTTTGTTCCAGTTTTACGCAAGCGCAATGCTCTGCATAAATTTCTTTATGTTTTCCAATGAAACAAAACGGTTTGCTATGAAAGCTAACGCAGAGTGCACGTTTGTTTTTTGCGTTTGTGTTTATAGGCACAAACAGAACAAAGCAATGCAGGCGTGGATTGCCGTTTTTATTTTGTTGCCCAAAACATAATGCAGCGTATCGGTAAGACAACTTCTCGTGTATTGTGGCCTTAAACTAGGAATTTGAATATTAGTAATAACGAAAATTAATCAAATAAATATTATTGAACATAACTAACAAGAGATTGCGCACTGCTTATAATTCAAAAAGTGACATATTTTTCTTTTTTATTGAAAATAAATGAAACTTGAGGCCATATTCATGACATAAAGAAAAGAAAGCCTTTTAAAAGTCTGTAGTATCAGCATAACATTTATTTGAAGCGAAAATATCCAGCAAATGGCCTGAGTTCATCTATATAATTTGTCTGCTTGGATATTTGTTCTCGGTAAGTTTACATAGAAACGCAGTTAATTATATCCTATATACAGGTCACACTATCAAACGCTGTAGGAATATTTTCTTGATAAAAGCTACAACCTAGCGCAAATATTTTTTTATAAATTTAGAGGATATCAAAATAAATTTTCAAAAAAGCCTCATCACCTGATATTCACACATTTTATATTCACAGCACTGACGACGAATGAACTGAGGTTAAAACTTCTGGTTCCGATGGAATTGACGTCACTCCCTGTCCCATAAATGTTGGTTTGTGGAGCTACTTGGACTTGAATCTCTCTCTCTACAATTCGGATACATCGGCTTTTAACTTTCGTGCTCCAAACACACCCGAAGAAAGCTGGGGGATCTACATCGCAAGTTCGAAAATTAGCCCATTCGATGCAAAAAAAAACACTAAAAATGTGCATGGATGGGTCGGATGACGAGGTGGTCTTCAACTGCAACGGACAATAGTATATTATATATATTATACCTGCGTTATTTTACCGGTTCCCTATCAGCAGGATGTCCCTTACATTACCCAAGCGAATATGCTATTATAAGTTTTACTTCATTACTTGTATTCGTGACAGAATGCCCTAAATCTTCTGATTATAATGAGTTTTGTTTTGATAGTTTTGTTTTCGACAGCACATCACAAAAGATCAGCACATCACATTTTAAGTTGTTTACAAACTTAGTTGCGATACATCTGTGGCTAGTGATTGACGGAATTAGTTTATTGTCCGGAGAATTTATCATAGAGCACTTAAACATAATGTAATAAATTTGAAGTAGACAGAGCTTTGACTCGAACTCCTGTTTCAATCTCGTGCACTCGTTGACACAAGCTTGACAACGAGTTCTCAAAGCACAAACTCACACCTGAGAGAAAAATAGTTTCCAGGGTTTTTCTTGCGCAGCTTCGTGTATTGATATATCGTTTGTTAAGCCAATCCATAATCATTTACTCTAAACAGCTTCCAAAAAAGGAAATTAACGACCAAATTAAGTCAAAAAATCTATATAAGATTTAAAACCAGAACCTACATCCCAAACTGAAAACAATATAGAACTGAACCGCTATTGTAGAGTACAATGATCGGTATCGGCCATGGGCTATACTGACTTCTTTAAGTCGAATCTTACAATTTTTGCAAAAGTTATAAAGACCGCGTCTACTGAATTTGTTTCCGTGATTAAACCAATGTTGGAAACATTTTTCGTTGCCCGCATTCATGTGCACAAAAATACGCTAAAGAAACAACAAACCCTTATGAATATATTTTGGTTTGTGGCTCTAATTAAAACCTCAAATCAAATTTTTCATTTTGATTCTCGCATTCGTTGGTCGATCATATATCCCGCCCAGCTCAATCATTAACACGTTAGGTTTGAGTATGCACCTCCGATTCTGACGTAGGTGCGAATCCTGCAAGGAATGACTATATGCGAGAGGTCTATTGCTTAGCAAAAATAAGAATAATGTTAAGCAAAAC
The DNA here is from genome assembly GCA_963675895.2 of Styela plicata. Lineage (NCBI taxonomy): Eukaryota > Metazoa > Chordata > Ascidiacea > Stolidobranchia > Styelidae > Styela > Styela plicata. The sequence goes on along the minus strand of OZ023143.1, from coordinate 10,621,473 downwards.
CCTTATCTCCGATTCCGAACTGGTGTGTGTGCGAGAGATCGTGGTTTCTCGACTTTTCTTCCCGCAGGAAGAGGATAATATTTTCACACGTGAAACTGCGGCCGAGATGATTGATCGTAAGAATGACTGTTCTAGACCAATATATCGAACGAATGATACCGTTTGAAATCATTTGTGATTATTGTGATTAATTCCAGAAGTTGTTAAACGCGTGTCATGGCGTTTTGGTCTGTATCACAATGACACCAATGGGGGTTATTCTTTTTAACCGAGTATGTAAAGACATCAATAATTATGTATCCTAAATCGTTACTTAAAAAAATGAGGTACTGGTATTGGTGAAGAAATATCGATATCGACAAACCAGCAATTTATGGTTCTATCAACGATATGGCCAATGTAGGATGCATGCCGAAGGTGTGGTTTGATGATAATTTGCAAGATGCAGCATTGTTTTGCCGAGGAAGTTAGATGTGCAAGCAAATTTAAATGATAAAGTAAGTGTACGTGCGTTCACATGCTTACGTACGTGTGAGCGTAAAATGTGTATATCCTTCATTTAAACCATGTTTAACTACGTTTCTCTACAGTTTTATAGATAGCCGTTGCGCTACTGCAACAATTCGCAACTCTCAAAATACCAACATAACGAATTGTTCGCGTAGGTTGCGTTTGTTCCAGTTTTACGCAAGCGCAATGCTCTGCATAAATTTCTTTATGTTTTCCAATGAAACAAAACGGTTTGCTATGAAAGCTAACGCAGAGTGCACGTTTGTTTTTTGCGTTTGTGTTTATAGGCACAAACAGAACAAAGCAATGCAGGCGTGGATTGCCGTTTTTATTTTGTTGCCCGAAACATAATGCAGTGTATCGGTAAGACAACTTCTCGTGTATTGTGGCCTTAAACTATGAATTTGAATATTAGTAATAACGAAAATTAATCCAATAAATATTATTGAACATAACTAACAAGAGATTGCGCACTGCTTAAAATTCAAAAAGTGACATATTTTTCTTTTTTATTGAAAATAAATGAAACTTAAGGCCATATTCATGACATAAAGAAAAGAAAGCCTTTTAAAAGTCTGTAGTATCAGCATAACGTTTAATTGAAGCGAAAATATCCAGCAAATGGTCTGAGTTCATCTATATAAATTGTCCGCCTGGATATTTGTTCTCGGTAAGTTTGCATAGAAACGCATTTAATTATATCCTATATACAGGTCACACTATCAAACGCTCTAGGAATATTTTCTTGATAAAAGCTACAACCTAGCGCAAATATTTTTTATAAATTTAGAGGATATCAAAATAAACGTTTAAATATCCAAATAAGCCTCATCACCTGATATTTACACATTTTATATTCACAGCACTGACGACGAAAGAACTGAGGTTAATATTTCTGGTTCCGATGGAATCGACGTCACTCGCTGTCCCGTAAAAGTCGGTTTGTGGAGCTACTTGGACTTGAATGACTCTCTCTACAATTCGGATACATCGGCTTTTAACTTTCGTGCTCCAAACACACCCGAAGAAAGCTGGGGGATCTACATCGCAAGTTCGAAAATTAGCCCACTCGATGCAAAAAAAAACACTAAAAATGTGCATGGATGAGTCGGATGACGCGGTGGTCTTCAACTGCAACGGACAATAGTATATTATATATATTATACCTGCGTTATTTTACCGGTTCCCTATCAGCAGGATGTCCCTTGCATTACCCAAGCGAATATGCTATTATAAGTTTTACTTCATTACTTGTATTCGTGACAGAATGCCCTAAATCTTCTGATTATAATGAGTTTTGTTTTGATAGTTTTGTTTTCGACAGCACATCACAAATATAATTTTGCTTGTGTAGACTTTTTTGTGTCTATATAAAGAAAAAGTATAAACATATGAGCACTGATTATTTGGGTGAGTGTGTCTCCGGCACACACACGATGTTGCCCTTATTTAGCCATATTAGGCCCCGACATGCCCATTTTCGAGAATTTCGCGTCTTCGGCACAATTTACGGTATGTTTTATTGTTATATACAATTAAAACACTTTTTTCCAGAACAAAATTTTGCATGAAGGGCCTATTATAACGTCTCAATTTGACGTAAAAAATTCTAATTGTCAAGATTCTAAACACGCCACAGCATATGAGAATATACCAATACCTATAAATCAAAACGAGACGTTATAGTAGTCGATATTAAATATTCTGCCGACACCGAATAAAATGATTCATAAATCGCATATTTGTGTAGGAAATATTTGAATTAGTTAAGTGATGTTACAAATCGATCATTTTTAAATGTTTCGTTGGAAATATGTTTAGAAGGAAAAAACCTACTTCAACCAAGAGTAATATTGATACGCGCTCCCTGTTTTAATTTAATATTTATATTCTGAATTATTCTGCTTGGTTTGATGATTGCGTAATCCTTTTATTTGTCATCCACTGGCATCCCGCACGCTATGCCGCCTTAATTTGCTGATCGCATGACGCCGAAAAATGAGTCTTGTACGATCGACAAAAGATGAATCACGCACCTCGAATCAACCAAATTCGGGATTTCGATATATGTATAATAGTCAAAACTTCAATTCAGTAGGTCTTATCTAATGTTTATGTTCAAGAACCATACACATGTAGTAAATAACATTTACCCAATCACATGACACGGAAAGGAAAAAATCCGAAAACGTAATGAACATTGCAGTTTATATATTATACTTAGTAAACCCAATAATATTTCAATTGATAGCATATTTGCATCACCACAAACACACAAATTAACTGACGAAAATAAAGCTGAAATGTTTGAAAAAATATAAACTACAAAAAAATCGTGCTTTGTTACACGTAAAAGCCACTGGAATTCACAAACGTTTTTTGCAACTTTGCAAAACCGTTTCAACTGTTCCTTTGAAATACGACTGCTCTCATCTTATTTGTTAATGACTTAAAAAGTATTACAGGTCAATCGGGGTATTAAGGTTACGCAATTATCAAGTGTCCTATTTTAATTTATCCGATGTAAAAACACCATGTTGGCGAACATTTTTATCTGTTTCATTTTAGTTTTCCTTTTAAGTTGTTTACAAACTTAGTCGCGATACATCTGTGGCTAGTGATTGACGGAATTAGTTTATTGTCCGGAGAATTTGTCATAGAGCACTTAAACATAATGCAATAAATTTGAAGTAGACAGAGCTTTGACTCGAACGTCTGTTTCAATCTCGTGCAATCGTTGACACAAGCTTGACAACGAGTTCTCAAAGCACAAACTCACACCTGAGAGAAAAATAGTTTCCAGGGTTTTTCTTGCACAGCTTCGTGTATTGATATATCGTTTGTTAAGTCAATCCATAATCATTTATTCTAAACAGCTTCCAAAAAAGGAAATTAACGACCAAATTAAGTCAAAAAATCTATATAAGATTTAAAACCAGAACCTACATCCCAAACTGAAAACAATATAGAACTGAACCGCTATTGTAGAGTACAATGATCGGTATCGGCCATGGGCTATACTGACTTCTTTAAGTCGAATCTTACAATTTTTGCAAAAGTTATAAAGACCGCGTCTACTGAGTTTGTTTCTGTGATTAAACCAATGTTGGAAACATTTTTCGTTGTTGCCCGGATTTATATGCACAAAAATGCGTTAAAGAAACAACAAACCCTTATGAATATATTTTGGTTTGTAGCTTCAATTAAAACCTCAAATCAAATTTTTCATTTTGACTCTCGCATTCGTTGGTCGATCATATATCCCGGCTAGCTCAATCATTAACACGTTAGGTTTGAGTATGCACCTCCGATCGTTCTAACGTAGGTTCGAATTCTGCGAGGAATGATTATATGCGAGAGGTCTATTGCTTAGAAAAAATAAGAATAACGTTAAGCAAAACCCTCATCTCCGATTCGGAATTGGTGCGTGTGCAAGAGATCGTGGTTCCTCGACTTTTCTTCCCGCAGGAAGGAGATAATATTTTCACACGTGAAACTGCGGCCGAGATGATTGATCGTATGAATGACTGTTCTAGACCAATGTATCGATCGTTTGAAATCATTTGTGATTAATTCCAGAAGTTGTTAAACGCTTGTCATGGCGTTTTGGTCTGTATCACAATGATACCAATGGGGGTTATTCTTTTTTAACCGAGTATGATAGTAAGTAAAGACATCAATAATATGTATTCTAAATCGTCATTTGAAAAAATGAAGTACTGGTATTGGCTGGCGAAAAAAGTGGCCTTAAACTCTGAATTCGAACATTAGTAATAACGAAAATTAATCAAATAAATATTAATGAACATAACTAACAACAGATTGCGCACTGCTTAAAATCCAAAAAGTGACATATTTTTCTTTTTTTATTGAAAATAAATAAAACTTAAGGCCACATTCATGACATAAAGAAAAGAAAGCTTTTCAAAAGTCTGCAGTATCAGCATAACGTTTATTTGAAGCGAAAATATCCAGCAAATGGCCTGAGCTCATCTATATAATTTGTCTGCCTGGATATTTGTTCTCGGTAAGTTTACATTGGAACGCATTTAATTATATCATATATACAGGTCACACTACCAAACGCTGTAGGAATAATTTCTTGATAAAAGCTACAACCTAGCGCAAATATTTTTATAAATATAGAGGATATCAAAATAACCTTTTAAATATTCAAAAAAGTCCCATCACCTGATATTTACACATTCTATACTCACAGCACAGACGACGGAAGAACTGGGGTTAATATTTCTGGTTCCGATGGAATCGACGTCACTCGCTGTACCATAAAAGTCGGTTGGCTGAGCTACTTGGACTTGAATAGCCCTCTCTACGGATACATCTGCTTTTAACTTTCCTGCTCTGAACACACCCGAAGAAAGCTGGGGGATCTTAACCGCAAGTTCGGAAATTAGCCCACTCGATGCTAAAGAAAAAACACCAAAAATGTGCATGGATGGGTTGGATGACGCGCTGGTCTTCAACTGCCGCGGACAATAGTATATATATCTGCCGTATTTTACCAGTTCCCTATCAGCAGGATGTCGCTTACATTACCCAAGCGAATTTGAATTTATAAAATTTCTTCATTAGTTGTATTCTTGACAGGATGCTTTAAAAATTCCGATTATAATGAGTTTTGTTTTGATAGCCTTGATTTTGACAGCACATCACAAATATAATTTTAGCTTGTGTACTTTTGTGACTTTTTTGCGTTTATCTAAAGAAAAAGTATAAGCATATGAGCACTGACTATTTGGGGGAGTGCGTCTCCGGCGCACACAAGATGTTGCACTTATTTAGCCAATATTAGACCCCGACATACTCATTTTCGAAAATTTCGCGTCTCTGGCCCAATTTGCGGTATGTTTTATTGTTATATACAATAAAAACATTATTTTCCAGAATAAAATTTTGCATGAGGGGCCTATTATAACGTCTTAATTTGACATAAAAAATTCAAATTGTCAAGATTCTGAACAGGCCACAGCATATGAGGATATACCAATTCCTATAAAACAAAACGAGACGTTATAGTAGTCGATATCAAATATTCTGCCGACTAAAATGATTTATAAATCGCATATTTCTGTAGGAAATATTTAAATTAGTTAGTTGATGTTACAAACGTTTTTTAACTATTACGATCATTTCCAAATGTTTCGTTGGAAATACGTTTAGAAGGTAAAAACCACCTTCAACCAGACGGAAAGGAGAAAAATCAAAAAACGTAACGAACCTTGCATGTTATACATACTTTATAAACCCAATAATATTCATTTTGATAGCGTATTTACATCAAACACATCAATCAACTGACGAAAATAAAACTGAAATGTTTGAGGAAATATTAACCACAAAAAATCGTGCTTTGTTACACGTAAAAGCCACTGGAATTTACAAACGTTTTATGCAACTTTGCAAAACCGTTCCAAACTATTTCTTTGAAATACGACCGCGCTCATCTTATTTGTTATTGATTTAAAAAGTATCACAGGTCAATCGGGGTATTAAGGTTATGCTGTTATCAAGTGTCCTATTTTGATTTATCCGGTGTAAAACATCGTGTTGACGAACCTTTTCATCTATTTCATTTTATTTTTCTTTCTAAGTGGTCTGCATACTTAGGCGCGGTACATCCGTGGCTAGTGGTTGACGGAATTAGTTTATTGTCTGGGGAATTTAACGTAGAGTTGTTAAACATAATTCAACAAATTTGAAATAAAGACAGCTTTGACTCCAACGCCTGTTTTAATCTGCGGCATCGCTGAAACAAGCTTGATAATGTAGTACATAAATATTATTTTGAACATTTGTATTTCAGGCCCATACTCGCTGAAAATAAGCTATAGGTTGACCGTGTCTCACCGGTTTGGTCCATCTATGGTCATGTGCGACAAAAGTAAGAAGGAGTGAATTTTTATGTAAAAGAGAATTCCTTTTTCTTCTTAGTATGTAAGAAAATTACCTTTTTCCCTTGGACGACCAAATACTTGTAAAATGCCATGCGCCTAGCACTTATTCCAGACGCCGTTCTATTTCTAAGTAAAAACAAAAAGATCGTAAATCTTGTAAAAATGTGGAAACTCGTAATATGCCTCTTACTCGGTTGTTGGGGTAAAATAAGCTTAAGCGAAAGAATGTCAGATTCTTTCATTTGCAACCGTGTGGACGATGACGATGCCAACGCAAAAATTACTGGACCCGAAGGTCCACCTGGTATGCCTGGTCTTGATGGATTACCTGGGAGTCCAGGTTTACCTGGTTTGCCTGGTAGGGACGGTATTCCTGGCGTTGGCATGGATATGGAACGATTGGAGATTTTGATTGAGCAAAAAGTTGCAGAAGGTAATTACAAAACCATTAGTAATGATATTAAAAATTATAATATTTGAATAGAATAAAATAAATGGAATTTTATAGTTGGAGTTGGTGTGACATTATTTTTCATTTATTTTAAAATATTTTCAAACATGTTCCAGGGAGCTCTTCGTCAGATTTAATCGACTAAGGTTCATTGATCATTTATGCTAAAAAAATTACATTCAGAATTGGGCCATTTGGATCTTAGTTTTTCCTGAAATTCACAAATTTTCGATTTTTTTTACAGCAATGCTAATTAAAGAAAACGTATGCCAGAATCTCAAATACAAAGTCCAGCAGGAAGGAAAGTGCTATTTTGCTGTTCTCCCTGATAATGAAGTGAAGTTTCTTGCCGCTGAACAGTTATGCTTGGATAGAGGAGCACAACCAGCCAACATTTACAATGTGCATCAGTTCCGCAAAATAATGACATACCTTCATGGACTGCGACAAACTTTATTTCATGTTTACACTGGAATGAAATTTGACCCAGACGTAAGTAGATTTATTTTTGTTAGAACAATATCAACATATCGAAAAGAACTCGGATTGTGTAGTAGGGTTAACCAGGCAGAAACGGCTTCACAATTTACGTTATATTGAGCACGAGACAGTGATCGTTCCCTTTTGCCTAGGCGCGATCCATCAGTGGATCTGGTTCCGTGAAAAACTAAAAGCTCTCCCAATGGCCACGCATGTTTGAGACCTCGGGTTCAAATACCTGCTAGTGTCGTTGCTAAGTCCTTTCAACCGTTTAACCAATGATGTAATGACTTGATTATACTCATCCCTAAAGGAAAGCTTTAATTTACTCAAAATGATTTTTTTTCGCAGGAATCACTGTTATACTTTTATGACGGAACACGTGCTCAATACGCAGGCTGGAGAAGTGGTGATCCTGTTCGTTATGTTGCTGATCGTGTTAATATGACGAAAATCGCCATTGATGTATTACCAGACCCTACAAGCTTACGAAATGGAATGCTGACAACTGCTAAGATTTGGCCAAAAACAGGAGTGCTTTGTGAGGTTGAAAGTGACCCAGACCCATGAAAATGTATAATGTGACCTTGTAATAAACCATCACTGAAACATGTTTTATCAAGTATGTACACTTGTGTCACTCAATCAAGCAGTCAGGGGGTAGGGGAACTGGGGGCATAGATAGTAGGTTAATGAAGGCGCATTCATCACTCAAAGGAAAGAAGACCCAGAAAAAACAACAGCAAGTGATACCCAATCCAAAAAAATTTTGTGAGAGCACCTTTTGTCAAGTATCTGTTACTGATGGATTGCGTCGATAAGACGCGGTCCACCTGGGGAGCATGTTTGACAAAACGAGTTCTGATTGGATAAAATTATGATTTATGATAAAGATTAAAACTGGCACTACACTGTGTAGCAGACACGATAGGTCAAGTCTTCATTTTTATCCCGTGGGGAAAGAAAGCAGAGAATGCGGCTTAACCATATGGAAAATCACGACCTCTAGTGCTAGCACCAGTTATACGAATCGAGGCTCAACATTTCGCTGAACCTTTTACTCATTTTTCCTGTGCATTTACGAGGTAGTTGGCGGAAAAAGTCGCAACCAGCACTTGCGTCCTCAAAGCGATTTCATTTAAAGGGATGCGTGGCGTAGTAGAAGAATGCTTAGTTTGTAGATGTCCTATGTTTAATTTGTTTGAAGCAGGGGTTATTGCTGCGGTGACAATATAATTGCACACAGTTTAATTGCCTCTAATGGAATGCACATATGGAGTATTGCCCCTAGGGGAATTGCACACACAATGTTTTGTACCCCGCACTCAGTAGATTTGCAATCAGTGGAATTGAACTCAGATGAAAATTGCTTCCACTGGACCCGTCAACTTCAGTGCCTAATTCTACAGGATGCAACTCTATTTGATGTAATTCCACTGGCTGCAATTTTCTTTGTGGGCAATTCCTCGGGATAAAATTCGTACTGGTCAGAATTCCATAAGATGAAATCCTTCTGAGTGCAATTTTGGGTTCAATGCTACCGGCGGAAATTCCATCGGGTACAATCTCTATAAATGTAAGTCCGCTGAGTGCAATACCTCTGTTTGCTATTCTCCGCTTAGGTGCAAACCTAATGGGTTACTGAGTGCAATCTAACTGGGTGCAAATTCAATGTCAGCAGTTCCACTTGGGTGCATTTCCACAGAATGAAACTTTCCGACGGAGAGTCATTCGGCTGGGATCAATCTCACTTGGTGCACTCCCACAAGTCGACCATTCTTTCACCCAACGATGTTGCGCGATCCATCACTACAAAAATTCAACTTGGTAATATTAGTTTGATTGGGTACAATATGAACATCTAAATAACTTTGCGATTTTAAAGTCGAAAAATATCTATGAAGCTATAACATATATTATTATATAACTCAACCTGACTTTGAAAAAATTGTGGAACTTAGTTATGGTCAGTTGGTAATTGGTGTTGGGGCAATCCTGGATGAAAATGGCGACCCTTATATCAGTACGATAAGATCAGGGTTGCATGGATTGCACCGACCTGTCGCGGTTTTTCGATTCATGCCGGGAAAATAAGTTTTTTGTTAAAGCTGCAAGCATCAAATCGGTGATGCACAAGTTCAAGGCAAAAGAAGAATGTAGAACAAAACGAAAATCAAATATACGGTATTTGCTTTCTCGATTTCCATACAATTAGAATGTTTATCTACTTAAAAAATAAAATAAATATGTCCAGTGAAAATAAAATATATTTTCAATGCAGCATTTTTTCTTGTTTATTGAAAATAAATGAAATTTACAGCCACATTCATGACATAAAGTTACCAAAAACATAGTGCTAGCAACTGCACTCTAAGCAAAAAGCAAAAAATAACTCAAACAAAACGGAAATGCAATATTAAAATTCACCGGTAAATACCCTAGGCGATGATAGGACTATATAACACATCGTTTTTTGTTGATCGCCGTGACATGCAAGGAAGACGCTAAAGCTTTAAGAAACAGCGACCTCTGTTGCCGGACCGCATAACCTATGACCAATGGTCCTTCAATATTGAAAAAGATGTATTTTTAAACATTTAGGTCAAAGTATTTGTGTTCCATGCGCAAGCTTTTACCGATGATATATCAATACAACACGAAATTTACGAGGTACAGTCATATAATCTAAGTCAGAAATAGTTTGACGAAACATACAAATATGACAAATATGTTTGCAATTATACATATATATATAAGTGTGCATTTAATATAAATGATGTTTCGTAGGTTTCATTTAAACTTACTGGTGAAGGAACAGTCACGCTTGATAAAGAAACTTTGAAGATCTGGTCTCTCAATCATCCTGATACAGGATATTTTGAAGATGACGTTCAAAGTTTTGAAGACCTATAAACATTTTGTACAACATTCCCCCACTCTCCATCCACAAATCCAGACTACAGCATTATCATTCATCCCTAGGACATATGATTGGAGAACAAAAAAATAAAAAAAAACTACTTTTTGCGACATGACATGTGTGCGGATTATGATATTTTATATATCTTAATATCTTTACCTTCGGATAAAGCGACTGTGGTCAATATTATTGATGGACCTGTATTCGATACTGAGGGTATATATGCGAAAGCTTTGGATGAAGTTGAACATTTTCATTTTACCTGTTAATCTGTCAGTGTCAATCTTATTTAAACCCAATTATTTCGTAATTAAGGGGGTTTTAAAAGCGATGTTCATGTGTGTGTATTTTACAGTTCTTGTTGAGATGTAAACGCGCACTAACTTAGGTGATGAATGTTTCAAACAGCGCCAGTCGTTTAAAAAATAGTTAATACAGGTATAGTTATTATAGTTAAAAATAGTAAATTTCAGTAAAAATATATTTGCAGACTAGCGCAATTACTAGGGCATGATGACGTTATGCCGGTCCGTCCTTGTGAACAAAAAGTAAAAGCCAATTTTCTCGTTATTTTTTTCTACGTATTAGCTCATTCAGTCCATAAAAAACCTTTGAAAAATATTTAAACCTCCGGTCTGATTTTTGTCTTTTTATATATACAGTGCTATTTGTTTCACAAAAAATTTCGGTGTAATCCAAAATTAATCTATACCAGACAAAAGTATCGACTATTGAATCAAGTTTTCCCTCTCTTAGATATTTTATATATCAGCAGTAATCTAATCTAGATCCACAGAATCGGGTATTATCACTGATGTGCTCTTTGATTGAGAGCGACTCAAATGACCATGGATCATTCCAAAGTGAATTCTCCTATACACCACAAAACAGTTCAACACCTAATTCTGTTTGCCTGTATTTAATAGACCCCCCCCCCTCCCCCCAACCCAAAAAGTCCACCCCCCTAAGTTTATTTTCACCGATCCACTACATCTTTATTAACTTTCATTTTCAACTGTTAAGGGAAGAACCTATGGTAACTGAACTGAATACTGTATACGTGGACGAGCTAAACTGTTTTGACACTTGGACTCAAAACGACCTATCGTGGGGGCCATCCACTGAAATGTTGAATGCCTGTTACATTAAGGTTTTCCGCTGTTGTTTTATCAGCATTTATTGTTTCTATTCGTTCCCTCCTATTTGTTTTCAAAAATAAGTCAGTGATGAATTGTGCCACCTTGAGGATCCATTCAAAAAACATTGAAGGCCTTCTTCCCAGGTTCTATCATACGCTGCTTTCGGCATCTTCCATTCTTCTTGTCCAATAATTAATAAAAAGGTAGGTCGAAACCTTCGCCGTGATTTGAATCTATTATCTGTACGAGCGGTCGTGAATCGTCGTGTGGTTAAGTCGTATTCTAAACTTTCCTCTGCTGCAGGATAAAAATGAAAAATACTAGCGTACCCTGCCTTGTGTACGCCATTGCAATTGCATTTGCATTGCATCGCCATTGCATTTTTTGAATGTTATACAATGTTATACAACCACCTCTAGATGTGTCAGGAGCAGCGGGATAATAGGAGACAGCAATGACTCATTCGAGGCTTGAGAATTACACTTTGCAATTTATTACTTAGCAATAGTTTTTGCAAAGATATTGATTCCGCGCGCATTTCTTCATATGCCTCTAGGCCAGGGTATGCATTTTGAAAATTTGGAAGTCAAAACTTCGTTGCCGCACCTCTATTCGGGACCGCTATGTAATATTTGCGTATGGAACATACTAGGTCAGAGGTTTAAAAAAATAATTCGGTCAATAATGGGTCATACATGGTTCACGACAGATCGCACTAAAACATCAACTGGATGTAATCGACTAGTACAATTTTCAGCTGTGCGAGTAAATGTTAATTATTTTCGCGTGTTCATTTATTTCCGAAAGTAATCGTGGTACTGTACAACGAGAGTTTATATTATGCATTATTATTTAAGTATTGTATATCCTCTCAGTTATGCTCAGAACATATACAAGTTAATTAATCTGAGTTATTGGGTCGTATTATCATGGATGGGTCATTGTTTCAACACACTTTCAACGGCCATTTCCGTGCTCCCCAATTCTACTAGGTTTTCTAATAAATAAGTAGGATTATTACATATACGCCTATTGCTCCTCTTTCTATACAGTTTTGTTCCTCATTATTACATTGTATTTGCCCTCATTCTCACACAATCGAATAGAGGTATACGTTTGTGAGGTCAAAGGAGTTGAACAAAAATGATGCTGCAGGAAGGAAACAGCAACCTTCCCTCATGTTGGTAACGTGATGTGACAAATTGACTCTGCCACGTTGAACATATAACTATGTGACGGTAAACATTGTAACGGCGTGACGCCGAAAATATAGCTATGCGAGATGCGACGACAAGCATGTAGCAATGTTACGACAAATAAGCAATGATGTGTTCCACATGTCCCTTAACTAGTATTCAATCGCCATATAGCTTCCATATAATATGATTTGATATTATGTTAGCCACTACATTTTTGTTAAAGAGGGTATATTAAGATATTCGTCGTCCTTCCAATGCAAAACGAGGGCGTTGTCAAAAATGTTTGCTTTTGAATTTCTTAGGTATTTCTCTAAACTCGCCTTCCTTCCAATGAAAATGGCTGAGATGAATTTTTTTTAAATAGTTCTCTGGCTTTTTCTGGGTATTGGACGAAACTCCAACAACAGAAAGAGTTTCCGACGTGTCAGGAGAAATAAATTTGGAAGATGGATCAGTTCCTTTATACGGATTACGTCAAGTTCCAGTGATGGCCGTGAATTAAATTAGGACTTGCGTAGAATACAAATGCACGTAAGTATGTTTCATAACAAAACCAAACGAAATCAAACGATACCCGTAGATGATGGATGTGAAAATGAAATACGGTCCAGTTGTAAAATGTTCGTAAAAAAATCTTTCATGATTTTCGTTAACCAATAAAACATTTTTCGGGTATGTTCACCGACGATTTTTTTATCCGGATCACCCAGGGTAAATATTTCAACCGGAGTAAAGAAATAAAGTTGTCTTAGATTGATTAAATCCGTCGTTTTTTGTCTGTGTGTTTACTTTTCTTTTATTTTAGTATTCATTTTAGGTAATCTGGCAAATGCGCCAGGAAATTTATTTGTTCAGAAGTCTGTTGTGTCAGCATGTACTTTATTTGAAGCAAAATATTCAGCAAATGGGCCTGAGTTTAGCTGTATAATTTGCCTGCCAATGGACAATTGTTCTCGGTAAGTTTATATTGGAACGCATTCAATTATGGTATATATAAAGGTCACACTATCAAACTTAAGAATAATTTATTGATAAAAGCTGCAACCTAGTCCAAATATTTTTTATAAATATAGAGGATATCAAAATAACTTTTTAAATATTCAAAAACGGCCCTTCACCTAATATTTTCACATCTTATATTCACAGCACTGACGGCGAAAGAACTCTGGTTACAATTTCTGGTTCCGATGGAATCGACGTCACTCGCTGTTCCATAAATGTAGGATTGTTGAGCTACTTGGACCTGAATGCCCCCCTCGAAAATTTGGATACATCGGCTTTTAACTTTCCTGCACCAAACACACCCGAGGAAAACTGGGGAATCTACACCGCAAGTTCGGAAATTAGCCCACTCTATTCTAAAGAAAAAACACCAGAAATGTGCATGGATGGGTCGGATGACGCGGTGGTCTTCAACTGCAACAGACAATAGTATAATATATCTGCTGTATTTTATCAGTTCCAAATCAGCGCGTCGCGCGTCTTCGGATGTTGCGCACACAAGATGTTGCACTTATTTAGCCAATATTAGACCCCGACATCCCCATTTTCATTTCGCTTCTTTGGCACGATTTGCGGTATGTTTTGTTGTTATATAAAATAAAAAACACTCTTTCAAATTTTGCATGAGGGGCCTAGTATAACGTCTTAAATTGACCTTAAAAAAATATTCAGATTTACAAGATTCTAAACATCCCACTGTATATGGGATACCAATACCTAAGTCAAAAGACGTTATAGTAGCCGATATTGAATATTTTACCGACACCGATTAAAGCGGTTTATAAATCGCATATTTGTGTAGGAAATATTTAAAATATTCTGCTTGGTTTGATGATTGCGTAATTCTTTTATTTGTCATCCCCTGGCATCACGCACGTTATGCCGCCTTAATTTGCGGATTGGAAGTTGTCAAAAAGTGCGTCTTGTACGATCGTCATAAGATGACTCATGCACCTCGAATCAATCAAATTCGGGATTTCGATATATGTATAATAATCTGAAATTCAATTCAGTAGCGCTTATATAATGTTTATGTTCAAGAACCATACGCAGGTAGTAAATTACCCAATCCCATGATACGGAAAGGAAAAATATCAGAAAACATAACGAAAATTATAAAGCATGTTCTACATAATTATAGTAAGTTATACATACTTAACAAACTTAATAATATTCCCATTGATAGCATATTTGCATCACCGTGAACACACAAATTAACTGACTAAAATAAAACTGAAAAGTTTGAGGAAATGCAAACCACAAAAAAATCGTGCTTTGTTACACGTAAAGCCACTGGAATTCACAAACATTTTTATGCAACTTCGCAAAACCGTTGCAACTTCGCAAAACCGTTGCAACTTTGCAAAACCGTTGCAACTATTTCTTGGAAATACGACTGCTCTCATCTTATTTGTTATTGATTCATTAAGTATTAATTCGATTGGGGTGTTGAGGTTATGCTTTTATCCGGTCTCCTATTTTGAATTATCCGGTGTAAAAACACCGTTTTGCGAACCTTTATATCTGTTTTATTTTTGTTTTCTCTTTAAGTTGTTTGCAAACTTTGACCTGAATAATTGTGTCATCACAAGAATTTTATTTGAGATTTCTGTCGCGCCGCTCAGGCGCGGTACATTCTTGCCTCGTGCTTGAGCGAATTAGTTTCTAATCTGGACAATTTATCGTAGATCTCTTAGACATGATGCAATGACTTCGAAATGGAGACAGCTTTGATTTGAACGCCCGATTGCCTCTCGCGGCATCATTAGCACTAGATTGATGATGTAATACAGAAATATTATTTTGAATATTTGTATTTTTGACATATACTCGTTGAAAAAGACCCATTGGTTGACCGCGTCTTGCCAGTTTGGTTCATCTATGGTCAATTTCGACAAAAGTGAAAAGGAGTAAATTTTTGTGGAAAAAAATCCTTTTTCTGCTTAGTATGCAAGAAAATTACCTTTTTCCCTTGGACGACCAAATACTTATATAGTGATGCGCTTAACACTAATTCCAGACGCTGTCCTATTTCTAAGTGAAAACAAAAAGGTCGTAAATCTTGTGGAAATGTGGAAACTCGTAATTTGCCTCTTACTCGGATTTTGGGGTAAAATAAGCTTATGCGAAAGAATTTCAGATTCCCTCATTTGCAAGCATGTGGACAATGACGATGCCAACGCACTAATTACTGGACCCGAAGGTCCACCTGGTATGCCTGGTCTTGATGGATTGCCAGGGAGTCCAGGCTTACCTGGTTTGCCCGGTAGGGACGGTCTTCCTGGCGTTGGCATGGATATGGAACGATTGGAGATTTTGATTGAGCAAAAAGTAGCCGAAGGTAATTACAAAACCATTAGTAATGATACTTAAAATTAAAATTTGTAAATGAAATAAATAATAAATAGAGTTTTATAGTTGAAGTTGGTGTGATATTATTTTTATTTTGAAATAAAAATTTATTTTAAAATATTTCAAACAGGTTTAAGGGAGCACTTTGGTAGATTTAATCGACTAAGGTTCATGGATCATAATATGCTAAAAAATTACATTCAGAATTGGGTCATTTAGATCTCATTTTTTTTTATAAAATTCTCAATTCTCGTTTTTTTACAGCAATGCTAATCAAAGAAAACGCGAATCCACAGCCCAATTTCGCATGCCAGGATATCAAAAACAAAGTGCAGTTGGAAGGAAAGTGCTTTTTTGCTGTTCTTCCTGAGAATGAAGTGAAGTTTCTTGCCGCTGAGCAGTTATGCTTGGATAGAGGAGCACAACCAGCCAACATTTACAATGCGCATCAGTTCCGCAAAATAATGACATACCTTCATGGACTGCGACAAACTTTCTTCCATGTTTACACCGGAATGGAATTCGACCCCGAAGTAAGTAGATCTATTTTTGTTAGAACAATATCATCACATCGAAAAGAACTCGGATCCTGTGGTAGGGTTAACCAGGCAGACACCGCTTCTGAATTTATGTTTTGTTGAGCATGAGACAGTGAGTGATCGCTTTGCCTAGGCGCGATCCATTAGTGGGATCATACTCAGCAAAATGAATTTCCTGATTGAGGAAAACCCTAATACACGCATGCGTGATTTTTGTTCTTTAATTTTTTATTTTATTTTGCTTTTGTGTTGAGTTGCGTGAAATCAATGAGAAACCGGTAAGGCTATTGAACTTCGTCCCAGAGCTGTCTGCAGCGTCTTACACATGGGGAAGCACGAATATTTGCGATTAGTAATTTGATCTGAATTAAATTTCGGTCCGATTTTAAAATAATCCATTGTATGCCTGGTTCCTGAAAATCCATGAGCTCTCCCAATGGCCGCGCATGTTGAGACATGAGACCTCGGGTTCAAATTTCTGCTTGTGTGATTGCTAAAGCCCTGTTCACTGTTTACCCAATGGTGCAATGACTACTTGATTATACTCATCCCTATGACAGCTTTGCGCTAAATGATTCTTTTTTAGGGATCTCTGTTAGCCTTTTATGACGGAGCACCTGCTCAATACGCAGGGTGGAGAAGTGGTGATCCTGTTCGTTATGTTGCTGATCCCGTTCATATGACGAAAATTGCCATCGATGTATTACCAGACCCTGCAAACCCGCGAAATGGAATGCTGACAACTGCTATGATTTGGCCAAAAACAGGGGTGCTTTGTGAGGTTGAGAGTGAACCAGAGCCATGAAAATATATAATGTGACCTTGTAATAAATCATCACTGAAACATGTTTTGTCGAGTATGTACAATTGTGTCACTCAATGAAGCAATCAGAGGGTAGGGAAACTGGAGGGCACAGATGGTAGGGTAATGAAGCCGTATACAACATGTGATACCTAACTAGAAAAATTTTGTGGAAGCATTTTTTGTCAAGTATGTGTTACTCATGGATTTCGTCGATGAGATGCGGTCCATCTGTGGCGCATGCTTGACAAAACGATAGTTCTGATTGGATGAAAATATGAATCATGACAAAAAGTGAAACTGCGATTACAGTGTGTTGCAGATTCAAAATCCCTAAATACGATAGGACAGGATTTTATTTTTACCAAGTGAGGGAAGGAAAGCAAAGAATACGATTTAACCATATGGCAAATTCCGACCTCCAGCGCATGCACCAGTTACGAATCGGAAGTCAACATTTGGTTTAACTTTTACTCATTTTTTCTGTTCATTGACGTGCTAGTTGGCGGAAAAGGCCGTAATCAGCACTTGCCTCCTTGAAGTGATTTCATTGAAAGGGATGTGTGGCCAGACGTAGTAGAAGAATGCTTGATTTGCTGGTGTTCTATGTTTGATTTATGTTTGAAGCAGAGGTTATCGCTACGGTGACGATATAATTGCACACTGCCGCATGGAATGCACATACGGAGTATTTCCCCTAGTGGAATTGCACATACAATGATTTGTACCCCGTACTCAGTATATTCGCAACCAGTGGAATTGAACTCAGAGGAAAATTGCTTCCACTGGACCCGTCAACTTCAGGACCTAATTCTACAGGGTGCAACTCTATTTGATGGAATTCCACTGGGTGAAATTCTTGTGGGCAAATCATCAGGGTGCAATCGTACTGGATGGAATTCTATTAGATGAAATCCGGCTGAGTGCAATTCTTGGTGCAATCCCACTTGCGGAAATTCCATCGGGTAGAATCTCTATAAATTAAAGTCAGCTGAGTGCAATACCTCTGTGTGCTATTCTCTCCCTGGGTGCAAACCTAATGAGTTACTGAGTGCAATCTCATTGGATGCAATTCCAATGTGAGCAGTTCCACATGGGTGCGCTGGGAACAATCTCACTTGGTGCACTCCCACTAAGTGCTGTAGAGATTAGCCCATGCTCCACAAGTCAACCATCACTACAAAAATCCAACTTGGTAAATTCAGTTTGATTAAATGCAATATGAAAATCTGAACAACTTTGCGATTTTAAAGTTGAAAAATATCTTTGAAGTTATAACATATATTATTCAATGTTTTAGTGTGGGTGAATTATCTTAAATAAAATATGATATTTATATGGAGGAGCGACCAGATGTCACAGGCCTGACTTTGACCAAACCTGACTTTGAACAAATTTTAGAACTCAGTTATGGTCAGTTGGTAATTGGTGCTAGAGCAATCTTGGATGAAAATGGAGACCCTTATACCAGTTCGGTAAGATCAGGGTTTTATGAATTGCACCGACCTGCTTTTCGGTTCATGCTGGGAAAAAATGTTTTTTGTTAAAGCTGCAAGCTTCAAATCGGTGATGCACAAATTCAAGACAATTTGAGAAGTAATCCACAAACGTTTTTATGCAACTTTGCAAAACCGTTTCAACTATTTCTTTGAAATACGACTGCTCTCATCTTATTTGTTATTGATTTGTTAAGTATGAGGTCAATTAGGGTGTTGAGGTTATGCGATTATCCGGTTGGCGTGCCAGTTGGCGAAAAAAACCGTAGTCAACACTTGCGTCGTTGAAGAGATTTCATTGAAAGGGATGCGTGGCCAGGCGTAGCAGAAGAATACTTGGTTTGATGGCGTCCTATGTTTGATTTATGTCTGAAGCATGGGTTATAACTAAGGTGACGATATAATTGCACACAGCATGATTGCCCCCAATGGAATAGCACATACGGAGTAGTCTATTGCCCCTAGAGGAATTGCTTACACAATGATTTGTACCCCAATACACACACCGTGGAATTGTGCCCAAGGTAATTACACCCGGTGAAATTGAACCCAGTTGGAATGGAACCAACATCGAATGACACACAAATGTAATTCTATACAGGTGAGTTGTGAATTCCATACACATTTACCGGTGAGATTGCACATAAGAAGAATTGAACACAGGCGGAATTGTGGCCCGTGGAATTGGGCCCAGTGAAATTGCACTTAAGTGGATTCGCATCCAGTGGAATCGAACTCAGAGTAAGAAAATCGCTTTCACTGGACGCGTTTACTTTAGGGCCTAATTCTACAGGGTGCAACTATATTTGATGTAGTTCCACTGGGTGCAAATCTCCTTGTTTGGAATCCCTCAGGGGGAAATCCTACTGGATGCAATTCCATAAGATGAAATCCTTTTGAGTGCAATTCTGGTTGCAATCCCACTCGCGGAAAATCCATCGGGTTCAGTCTTCATGAGTGAAAGCCCGCTGATTGAAATACCTCTGGGTGTAATTCCACTGTGTGCAATTCTCCTCCTAAGTGCAAACCTCATGAGTTACCCTAATGAGTGCAATCTCACTGGGTGCAATTCCAGTGTGAGCAGTTCCACATGGGTACATATCCACAGAGTGAAACTCCCCGACGGGGTTCCATTCAGCTGGGAGCAATCTCATTTGTTGCCCCTCTCTGAGTGCTGTAAGGGGTAGCCCTTGCTCCACAAGCCAACCATTCTTTTACAATGCCTGATCGCGCGTGGAAAGATTAACGTTATATATACTTCCAATGAAACGCGCCTTGTGAAGAAATAATTTTCTATATCAAATCAGTCCTTTACCTTCGCTTAAGCATTCTATTATTCACTTGTTCTCGAGTCGCCTCGCAGTTGACCACGAATAGTGAGATTGTTAAATTTAGCTTGGGTGGAACAACGAAATCCGGTATTTGTATATAACTTGTAAAGACGATAAAACCCAGGTATCAATATTACGCAATAAAATAAACACATTAATAGAGAATTTAATCAACTGGTTGGAATTAGACGTACGGAATAACGAAAATATTGCGACGTCGCCTCATCACGCATGGGACGTGGGTTTTCGATCCTCAAATCCGATCCCCCATCTCCACGTGCAACCCTACTGGATATAATTCCAATGGGTACTCCATTGGGTGCAATCTCACTGGGTGCAATTCCACAGGTTCCTTTTCACTGGGTGCATTTCCCGTGTGTGCAATGCGAATGGATGTATCCGCTACAGTTGTTCGTATTTCTACCTCCATTATTTTGACATTTGTGCCAAAACGAAATTTTTTGTGGTTATTATTAAGGTGAGGACATTTTATATTCAGTATTGCCTTAGGGAAGATTTAATTTTTACACTCCGGAAATGGAAAAATAATATCATATGGATATTACATACTGAGCACGCATTATTTGCAAGATTCCATTTAAAGGTGTGGAATTGTTAATAGCGTTAGGTACCTACTAATGGCTGATTTTCGCCTCTCCGATCAGAAAATTCCTCTTGACGAGCACTAGCCACAGGCGGTCAGGGCATGGGATGCGCCATCCATCAGTGGCCCATACTTGGCAAACATGTTTTCTTACAATTTTCATGATGAAGTTTTGCTCTAACCTCTGAACCTAACCTGGGACCCCGTGAAGCCGAATGTTACCTGGTTTCTGCAGCCCATCATCCTATCGTAAGGCCTTGTTCTGAATGTATTACCTTATCAGTCTTTAGTGATTAGACCAAGTTGGCAGGTTGAGTACGTGAGTTGCGACCGCTCTCTGCTTTACAGCTTAGTGGTAGCATAGTATGGCCCGCAGTGGCCGAACGTCTGTAAAACTTGAAGAGAAGGTATTGGAATTTGAATTCGAAATTCTCAAAGTACAGTATAACAAAAATGGAAAGTTCTTTCTTCGAATTTCAATACAAAATGCGCACAGAACTGATTTGATGCAAAAGGTTTGTATAATTTTCTGTTTGAAAGTGTAATAAATTCTGTAATTATTGTAACCTAGCCTATCTCTAAAAGCTCAAATTCCGTATAGGATATGCCACCCTTTTTTATGTAACGTTAGGCCTATTTTTTTAAATTATTCCAAATTGTATAACTTCAAGTGATGGTAATATCTGATCATCGATACTAGTTTATCACTCTCTTATCCTGTCTAAATTGATACCGTATCCTATCTTGTCAATTTATTTAACATCTGTTCATCTTGTTAATAGTCTGTAAAGCAGAATGGATCCTGTCCAAAATCTTTTTGATTCATCATTGCTCTGTATCATCAAGGCTATTTCGTTTTTCTCACCTATTGTAGTGAAACCTTATATTATATTCCGTGTTATGATAGTTTTTCTGTTTTTTTTTATCAACGGCATACAGAAATAGGTTGTGGTGAAATAGTTTTTACATTTATCTGTTTTTTGTTTGTAGGCCTCAGCCGAATTTGTTTGTTGTGATTGTTTTGGTATTGTTTATTTAGGTATTGTTTATTCAATATTTGGTTCTTATGAGATTGAGAACAATATTCCTGGATTATTCCTGTGATGTAATATTGAGTGATTCACAGTTCATCTTTACCCTTGAAAAAATGAGAAAATTTTATTTAAAAAACTCCAATCAAATTTTTTATAGGTGACAGTTGAAATAAATGATTCTGGTACACAACAGCCCGGATCTCAAATAACGACAGATACAGTACCTTGGTCAGAGGATTCTAATGCCGTCAACTATGAAAAAAGGAAATTCAAATACAATTTGCCAAAAGGTAGATCCAAATACATTTCATACATATTGACTATTTCAGAAACAAAAAAATTATTTTCTATGTTTTGAGTCAAATGTCTTATTTTGACATGAGCCTCAGCGTACTCAGCGAAATATTATCATTTGGGGCCAATTGTTCTACTCCAAGAAAATTTTTTTCTGCGATTTTTTTCTGGTGACAGCCATTTTTTTGAGTGTCTGCTAGCTGACTTTTTAACAAATACGGTACAGTACTACGATAAACATATTATCTCTTCTAAAGCTTCTACACAAACTTGAGTATTATTATTTCAGTACCACCAGTGTTACTACAAACACAAAAGAAAAAGAGTCTGATGAAAGTTAATCTCTTGTTTGATTTTGCAGGTTTTTGTAAAAATGATGGCAAGTATGATGTCTATTTATTTATCGAAGTATTCCGTTATCCAAACGATGCAAGAAAATCTCAACAACCGGAAAGAATTGGTGAAGCGAAGTTTGCTATTTATCCAAGAACAGAGATACCCAGGGCTAATTTGTTTGTTAGGTTAGTTGAAAAAAATATTTCTTTTCAGATTTTCTTTTTTTTCACTCAAACTCGATTGAAATTTACGTCTAATATTGTATAAATCTAGACCTAAAATCTTGTCCTAAACTTTTTCAATATATTCAGTTTTACCTACTTGGGAATTGTTTTATGGGTACGGACTAAAGTATGTCTGAGCAATGAAACCAATTTGTGGATAAAAGTTCAACTGATATTAGTTTTTTCCAACCCTATTTTTATACTGATGCTGATATTTCAAAATATCGAAATGATAACTGGTAATATTTATCCTTGAGAGTCTTATTAAAGCAAAACTTTCTAGAATAGTCAATGAATAACAATTTGTTTATATTTATATACAATAAAATAACTTGATTCTAATCCGAAAATGCATCATCTCGGAAGAGAAAGATTAATTTTTCATTGACCAGGAAAATATACATATAAATATTTGCACACAATAAACCAGCCGTTTTTACAACTTGCCGTTAAATCGGGGAAGATTGCTTAGCTGTTACAAGCTGGCAGAATGTCAGCTACTCTGCTACTAAGACACCCTACACTGTTATATTTGTCAGATTGTATTGTGCATATTGTGAAATCACATGATTTTAAATACAAGATTGCCATAATATCAGTATATTAAGTGTGCTACTAATTAATACATTTACTTTGTCTCAAATTTGGGCTAAAACCCAGGAAACGGTGGTATTCACTTTCCTAAACAGGTTGCAATCGATAAATGATCTTGTAAAACATGTATAAGCCTCACTCAGCGTCTCTCATTCTCTATTTTTCCTCTTGCTCACAACCCACACATCCATCGTTAAAATATCATTTGTCGGGATGTCTTTTTTAAGCCTAATAATTTGAATTCATTATCCTCTTTCAACTATGCGATTCCCTTTTGCTCTTGAAAAAAGAAATGATTCCACAACACACACATCCATCGTTGAAATATCATTTATTGGATTTATGTCCAGATGCTCTTTTGGGACCAAATATTTTGAAATCATTATCTCGCAGAAACTTAGGGCAGGCTAGGATATCATTTTTATCCTGTTCCGAATCGGGGTGAAGGTTTTTAATCATAGCATTTCTTATTTTTCCTGTTGACGGATCTGGTTGGTGGAGTAAGTCGTAAGTGTCCAGCAGACCTCTGCATATCTTTTCTTTTATTGAAATTCACTCTGAGCAAGGCCGGAAGCAGAGCCTAAAAGTAACCAACTATCGTCCACTCAATGGCAAAGAGCTACTAAGAGATGTAGTACCAGCTACTGCACTCTAAACTGAAAACATCCCGAATGGAATTAAACCGTCATGGTCAAGTGCAGTTAGTGGTATCTGCCCTGGGCAATGGTAAAGCCATCTACCATTTCTTAATCATCATCGGGATTCGAACCTGCGTCATGACAATCAGGGATACATAGCTTGAAGCGTATTCCCAATGCTTTTACCGATTGAGCTAACCGGGCTATGGCACTTCAGCAGTTTAGTATAATTATACTTATTTATTGGTATTACCAGTAGGTTCTCAACAATAAGCAAGAGTCTAAATTTCTTTAATCCTTTCAAAGTATATACATTCTTTGAAAACATTGGTACAGAGTGGCAAGATATTAGCTACTCAGGAATCCACAGAATGTGACTGCCATCAGAAGTTTATTGACCCCAAGTATTAAGTATTTCAGGATATTCCATTAACATGAGGATTAAAATGCCTGTTGTGATTAGAGTGATTGTGCCACTTTCAGATACATTAACTTCCAAATCGGTTCTTCCAAATTTGATTTGATCAAGCAAATTGATTGTAAAATCAATCAAACTAGTCTTACTGTATCAGAGAATAATATGTCTGTCTTGTTTAATATCTGCCACTGATGGATAGCACTGTCAAGGTGCTTCATCAGTGGCCGATATTTACTGGTTTTTAGGTTTGAATCTTTTGACAGAAATTTACAATAGCAGTATATTTGGATAGAAAGCGTGTTCAAATCAGCTGTCGAATCATATACAGAATCATAGAAATGATTATCCAAATCATCTGAATGAAATGATTATCCAAATCATCTGAATCGATTATGTATTCGAATTGTAAAGCTATAAGTGGCAGCTTCAGTAGTGCTCTTCTATAAGGGTCCAAACTCATCAACACTGCTATGTTTATGTTTATAAAGCCTTCTGTCAAATTCGATTGTGGGTTTAGGCACCCTAAAAAAAGGAAGCCGTTTCAGTATGTAGGAAAATTTGAAATTTTTGATAAATATCGGTATGTATGATTCGAAACAAATGAATAGTGAAATAGGGGCCGGTACCCAATATCGAACATTTACTGTAAATTGTTCAATTATATAAATACCGTACCTATATATATTTTTATAATCTGTTATACAACAATGTATCTTGAATCTTGTTCTTCTGAACGTTTTTTTTTTTTTTGAATGTGCAGTTCGATTTCTATCAGATACAGGGATGACCAAAATCGAATATTCTAATACCTTCAAAAATTAGTATATTCGATATTATAAAATTCTTAATTTTAGATATATCTATATATATATATTTCAGAATGATGAAATAGGAAAATTTGTTGTCGTTTTTGCATAAATTGGTGCAAATTCGACCGAAAAACTCATTCTTGCTTTCCAAATTTATATTGTTTCATAAACCAATTTAATGCCCTTTTTATAAAAAGTATGGCTTAATTTAGAATGTATTCGAAATTTTATATCCACAGTATCATAAGTTATTCGAAATAGTGAAATATTCAGATATACCTATTGTCAAAATTTTATCGTCATTGATACATTGCTTGAATATGTTTTGTTGCTAGGTAGTACCTACTTACTAGATATTATACTATATAATGGACTTTATTTGTATAAGATATTTACCTTAACAGAAAGTTCTATTCATAACTTTACCAGTTTATTGAACAATGTGTCTTTATTGAATATGATTGTGGTGAATTGTTACTATTGTTGTCTTTACCACTCGAAATTCAAATGGTGTTTAGCAATATTGATCGCTATGTACTTACCCCAGCAAAGTCTTGTTTTCTTGGGGTGTCTTAGTCATTTATGTCATTTTCTCTGGGTGACCAAAATGCTTCAAAACATTCAACACTTCTATTTCATTACAGTATCACTATTTACAATTTTGAAACTTTATGAACACTTTGGTTGTTACTTGACACTCATCTGTTACTTGAAAATTTGTATGAAAATTGTACAAAGTCATCATATTGCTGCATGTTAATGTCCTGGTATCTATTATTTTGGCATTCCAGGTTCAAGCCCAGATTAGTATAGTTCACGATTTAGGTCACCTGTGCTGAGGCTCCCTAGGTGTAGTATAAAATCATTTTTTCCCACTGGTATTTTTTTTTCTTCAGTTGAAATTATTGGGTTTAAACCAGCCAAAGTGCTGTGAAGAGGTAAAAGTGAGGGTGGGTAAGGATATGTTTTTTCTTGAAATTTATCTGAGCAACGCTGGAAACAGTGTCTAAGAGGATTCAACCAATGGCCACTTATTCACTAGGAGCTGCTACAGCAACTGAACTCTAAGCGGAAAACCTTCCAAATGGAACTGATCTGTTGTAGTGAAGTGCAGTGGGTGGTATCTGCCGTGAACTCAAAACTATTTAAAAATATATTTTCTATATAAAATTTTCTTCTACTAGGAACAATTTATTTGTGTTTGAATTTTGCTAACTTTATTGGACTTATCTACATATAGGAACTTGTCAATAATATAACAATGTTGTCTTTATTGTTTTCCAGCAAAGGTGAAGACTACTATAATTACTCTGGTGTAATTACACTTCTTCGACCATTAACAAGAGCATCGATATCTATGCATTGTGGAAGACTGACATACAATGTTGCATTTCATGAATATAGAGAACCTGGTTTTGTTTATCAACCCTCCGATGATGAAGAAACCACTGTAATTTTATTTAATTTATTTATTTGTACTGGTATTAATGATTTTGTCAAATGGAAGATATATACGGTACATAGTGAATTACAGATAGTGATGATTAATAATACTATTTAACGGTGTATGATTGTGGCACTATGGCCTCGTTAGAAAGAGAAGTCTTCAAACTACAGAGCATTTCCCGATCATTATTATTTTATATATAAATACTTATATAATATATTTTCAGCTTTCACCAGTACCAGAAGAAACCAGTCCTGTTCCGTCAACTGCAATATCTCAACCTCCTTCCTCTATTCAACCACCTCCTACAATAACAGGTATTTATTTTATTCTATAAATAAAGTCGCTTTATAGCTTTTAATTCGTTTTTGTTTACCTGTTTAGTCTAAGGAGCCTAAATGTGCACCATATTTTACTTTATCCCTCGATGTTTTTCACAAATTAAATTAAGATTCTTATATTTTTCATCTCATTTTTATTCTATTCAAACCTTTTGCAGTTTTTACGCCCTGTTAGCTCAATGAGTAAAATAGGCATTGGCAATAGGAGATGTGCATGTCTGATCGTCCTGTAGGAATGCGCAGGAAATAACGACTCAGAGGCTAGACCAAAGCCTTCACTACTGATTTGGAACAAGTGGTTTCACGAGAGCTCATGGTCAGCCTTATTCTCGGCTTAACTCTTCTGCATTACAAAAATCAAAGCCTATTTTGTTTTTATCTGTTACCTGGTTCAAATTAAATTGTTGCTGGTATCACATTTTCGTCCAATTTTCATGCGTTCGCTTTCAATTACCCTATCATTTTTTCTCAGTATCCGAACCTCCACAACCCTCAAATAGAAAAGCAAATGTTTTACGACAAACAAACAAGCAGCCTCCAACGGCATCTGTATCTCCAAGATCTACTGAACAGTTCAGTAGGTTTGGTGAGTGTTTTTATACAATTTTTCAAATCAAATTATCAAATTTTTTTCATTGAAAAGTATTGTTCAAATGCGATGTGACTCATTTGAATACTTTCATATGAGCAGTTTTAAATTACCAATTTAATCTTGTCATGTGTTTACTTTTTGATCAGAGGTCTCTCTCTCAAGCAGTGCTTCAAGTGGGCTTCGCTCTTGCATATCATAAGTCATGACTTCTGCTGTTGCAAAATGGTCAAACATGCTTAAGGTAACATAAACATAGTCCACTAGTGGGCAACAGTGCATTCTTTTGACGATGACTGTTAATTATGCAATGAGCCCAGATCTTTGGCTCAGTCGGTTGTGAGCAATCGTATTGCTCGGAAGGCCGATGGTTCAATGCTTGACTGTCTCACCACCGAGTGTGCCTATCAGCAAGGCACTTCACAGGTAGCTGTAACTTAAAACAGATACACAGTCACTAACTAAGGTCCGTGCCTAACGATTCTTGGGTATAAGCCCCCTGGTTGGTTCCTGGACAGGCCATAGAAAAAAAATATGTAATGAGCCCGGCTCAGTCATGGAAGAGGTATGGCATTGTCTGTTGAGGTCTGTAACAGGCCACAGCAAATAATCCTAAAATCCTAAAAAAAATAATAATGCAATATATGTATGTATCTTTATTAGTCTCCAAATAAACACTTCCCCAATATACAATACTAAAAGGACTCAGTATGAGGCAGGCTTGTATGTACAATGATATAAAAATTTTTTTGAATAAAGCATGCTTGTGTCCTGTACATATTAAGGCAGAGATGGGCAATTGAGAGTAATTCTTCATTCCAGAATACTCCGTTTCAATTTATATAATTCCAAATAACATATGGGACGTACTGGTGGTATTGTTATGTGCAATAGTATCCATCTATGATACAAAGAATTGGAACTTGAGCCAGGCTGGGTGGCAAGTGACCCACTTTCCATAGTTGTCTGATACATCCAAGTCGTTTTTTTTTTATTTAAAAAGATACACCAACATTGACTGGCAGTGTTGATGGTGGTGAATTCTTTGAGCGTATGCTATTTGAACGTCCTCACTTTTTACATGTTTTTCGTGTATTTTCACATTTATATAGATAAACTACTTTATTGAAAAACTTCCAACCTGATCACTGATTTATGATTCAATCCATTTCATCAAGTCAAAGTCCCTACAATCACCACTACAAGTAGAATCGTGGTTCCAATAGAATCAATATCACCCAGTATTGATCAATTCTTGAGTCAAACTCCAAGTTCTTTAATAAGGACTTGCCGCTGTTCTTCAGGTGTCCGAAACATTAAAGCAATTTTTTTCCAAGTTTTCGAAACACAAATCTAATTTTCTTCAAGTGTCTGAAACGGCAATAAAATTCTCTTCAAGTGTCTGAACACCAATGTAATTTCCTTCAAGTGTCTGAAGCAATGAGCCAATTTTCTTTGCAGATAGACAACTGAGGTTTCCATAGGAGTTTTAAACTTTTGATAAAAGTTGGAAAATTCTGTCGACTTCCTGATGATACAGTTTCTGTAAGCTGAAATAACAATCAAAATGCATTTATGTATAACTGAAAAGTTCCTTGCATGACTTTCTCAAGTATATACTTTAGATACAATAGGACAAAAAAGGTTGTCACTGGTACAACTTCAATATTCTAAACCCATCCCCCAGGGAAGCATATCATTCAGTTTATGAACCACTAATCTAGTATACATGTACCAATAGTGCTGTTTATAGACACTATTGATGACTTCAGAAATCATCACAAAAGAGCGTAGATTTATTCGATATACAAAGTCATGCTTTTCAACCCTGCTCTTCATCATAGTTATCTTTTTCTTATTTTGTTACACTGATAAAGTGAGATCGGTTGATCGAACAACACAGTGGACTCCTCAAGGAATTCCAGATATTTGGAGTCCTGATACATTGACAACAGAAGGGACTTTTCATATTAGTGTTCCTTCATCACCAGAGTTAGAAGACTCTAATCATCCAAGTAATAGACAGGTGAGTTCAATTTTATTTACTTATAATTAGCCAAACCAACTTATCATTTTCCGATATGTAATTGTTTTTCAGCCGTCTTAAGGTTATATATAATATCAATTTTTGATTTAGTAATGAAATGCCGTAAAGCATTTTAAGAAATGTTTCAGAAACTTACCAGTATTATTAGTCATACAATTTGACAGAATGTCACCATCAGATTCATCGTATGATCTGTTATATCTTACGCTACTTTTTTTTATAGGATTTCATTTTTTTTCTACTGCAGAGGCAAGCCAAAAATATGGCTTAAGCATTTGGTGAACCATGACCTTTCGTGCACGCTCCAGTTTCGAATCGGTGTGAAGGTTTTTGGCTTATCATATTTTCATTTCCTGTGTATGGGCCTGGTTCGTGCTGGTGCATCGGCGATTCGCCCAGCAGCCCTATTGTATATGATCGTCACCCCAAACAGGATTCGAGTCTACATCAGGACGATCAGAGATACCTACCCAGCTCTAAGCATATTCCCAACACTTAACTGATTGAGCTAACTGCCTTTAAATCGTGGTTGGCATTAGGCCATTCCTTTTTCACATTGATTTGTCCTGTTGCTATATTATGAATTCACCAAGTCTACAAAGCCTTGCCTAATATAATTTTCAAGTATAGGTTACTGGGGATGCAAATTGACAGACAGTCCACCTTTGGCTCATGTTTGATTAAATTTTTTATTAGATTACAGTGATTTAAATATAAAATCCCTCTATTCAATTTGAAATCTTGATATTAATGTTTCTTTTGTGCCATTGTCTGCGTTTCACTTCAAAACATTGTTCCGTGATTACATTGATTTTATTTTTCCTTATGTTATCACAACCATAAAACAAAGGATACGCCTGACTGCTCACGCAAGTATTTGGACGCTGTTCTAAAATCACATCTGAGTAAATATTCAATAAATTCGCAAGTGTTATAGTGTTGACTGATATCTTCTAGTAGGCTAATGTAACGTTACGTTCAATATTTCAGTCGTTGTTCGTTAAATTTTAGCAGAATATATAAAATTATATTCAGTGGCATGCCAATGTTTTCTATAATGGTTTAGTATGCTTTCAAGGGCAGTTTTATCTTTATTTTGTTGTATCAGTCAGTTTTTTGACATTTTATTGTAATAAATAATATCTGTTTCAGCAATTCAATGCCTATTTGTTAATAAGGAAGAAAGCAGTTAAATATTTTCGATTTTAATTTCTATTGTCTGGTCACAGGGTGACACAATCTTTTTTTTTTCTTCAGTTGCCCAAAATTTTTAGGTTGTTTTCTTCGGGTGGATAAAGAGCTTCAAAATCATCAACACTAGTAATAGTAATGGGGATTTTGAACCCCTCACTAAAGTTTTTGCTTCCACAAACTCAAAAAAGACGTTTTTATCTTCTAGTAAGAGATATGTCATGCATATATGGACATACCGGTACCATATTTATTTCTAATCTTGTAAGAAATTTTATTTTGTCAAATATGAGCACGATCAATCAGTTGCTCATACTTGATAAAACAAATTCAGAAAAATCTGGTAGGGATTGTGCTGATCAGGGCTATGCTTTTAATCAATATACTGTATTATCATGCATGAGCCACTGATAGATTGCTTCTCATCAACAGAATCTGCCTGTACTCTGGTAACTATTTTTTATCAAAATTTTTATCTTATCATTAAAGGTAAAAATGTTATTAAATTACAATACTGTCAGCTCTATTATAGAAACTCTTAGAATCTGTTACATTTTAATGTTTCATCATGAAATATTTTATATAATATAGAAAATATATTTATTGTCTTATTAATAATAAACAGTTGCCACTTCTGCAAGAATCAAGGTTACTGGTAGTAATACAGAGGTAAGCTGGTGTGTAATTTCACAGCATGTTGGTTGATATTCATGTCCATTGCACGATACATAATATTATTATGCACATTGCTTTTCCATGACCAGTTTGCATTTATAATCCAATCGATGGGGTTATGTGACTGCTGTGCACTTAACTGTTTTGACTGTTTTTCTGGTTATTATTAATAACAAAACACTCATTTGCCTTAACATAATTGCTCACTATTGTAATTTACACATGTCAATCTTATTGAAGATTCATTCGTACCAGTAATAGTATGTATGCTAAAAGCTTGAACGTGAATTTGTATACAAAAATCATTAGGCCAGATTATGATTTGATTTACCAATAAAGTGCTTTTGGTGTTCCCTACTCAGCAATGGTTTGTATTTAAAAAATTGCATCATTTTATGTTCTGATTGGTAACAATGGAGGTAGGATGGCAGAAATTTTTTATGTCAGAAGTGTGACACAGCCAAGTCATTTTCTCAAAGACAAATCCAACTCTTCAACATCATAAATGCTTTTGAAAGCAATGTTGTTGACAGACTGGCAAAATGTCAGCTACACAGAAGAAATTTTACCAACTGGTGAATATTTTACAATATTTGTCTTGCTGGAAAAATAAAGTGAACATAATATCTCTTTTTGAGGTTGATAGCAACAGCAAATCATTAAGCATTCTGGGCACATTCAAAAAACAAGATTTTGTGACAGAATAGTAATTTTTCTTGGTCAATTTTTTTCTAATATTCCATTTTTCCCGGGTATCTGAGTAGCAGATTAGCTGACGTTCTGCCACTGATTAAAGGCTGTGTATAGTCACTCATGTTAGTGGTCTCTCTGGGGCCAGTGGCGAGCTTTTCTTGGTCTTGGTCAAGATTTTGAATTGCCAAGGTTCAATCTTTATAATTGTGCTTGCGTTTCATTTGAGCATGTATTATTAAATGTTGTAATATCTACCCTGCACTATATATACCACATATTTGCAGTTCGTTCATAAGCATGCTATATATAGGTTTACCACATGACTACGTTTCTTTTCTGTTAGTTGTGGACTAGGATGATGTCGCTAGTTGCATCGCATTCTTATGATCAAGTGTACATAAAAGTTTATGAAACGATGAATATGTTTTTCCCTTGTCAATCATGTCAAGCAAATAATTGTGGATAAATCAAATTAATATTTTGAAAAAACTCATAAATAATAATAAATAAAAAGAATATTTCCAGCACAATGACACATGTCAATAATAGCATCATTGCGTAGTGATGTTGGATCATTCTTCAGATCCACTTTCATCTAATACCTTATCCAGTACCTTCATTCTAGATGAGTATTTAATTACTTGTGTGAGCTGCTGTGCTGTAGTTGTACTGAGTCAGTACTATGTGAATATGTTTTTTCTGGTCTGGATTTGAAAGCGCCCGATATAAAACCAGAGGAGTTTTTTTCTATCATTAACTAAATCATTTCAACTGAAGAAGGTCCCTTTAGAATGCCTTTATAGAAGGATATTGAAAACTGAACTGACCTAATCCAAAACTGCATTTTCACGGGAATAATAGGATTCAATTTTACTGTTAGATTGGTGTCATATCTTCAAGATTTATTAAAGGAACCTATGATCTGGTCAAGTATTTTAATATTATCAGGTTCATAATAACTGCAATTTGGATATATAAAATTTAATTTATCCGGTACCATATTCGAAAAAGTATCCCGTAATAATGTTTATTGGATCAGATATTATTTGCTTGCTGACCTCTTCTCAAGAAGTCATTTTCATAGCAAATCTTGTGGAATTTTCTTTCAAATTCTATAATTGTTCAATTTTCAACTTGCCATATGTTTTATATCTTGGAGTATAATCGTGTTATACTTATTAGGATAATTTTTCACAGTGTGGCAGAATATTAGTTACTTTCGGGTGTCTCGTCATTTTCCTCAGTTGGATAAAATAAGCTTCAAAACCTTCAACATGATTTTGAACCCTTTTTATATAGTTTTGTTATAACCGGTCACTTAAAAGGAGACATTTAAATCTTTTAGACAGACATATATCATGAAATATTGCCTATTTGGTAGAATTCGTGTCCGAGTAGCTTGCATTCTGGTGCTTGAATAGATACCGAGCCATAGATAAGAATTACATATTAATCAAGAAACTTCTTTGGTATCATTTACAAAAAGTGAAAGAAATAATAGTTCTTTGCTAAATCAGTCTTATGGCATAGCCTCTTACAATCTTTTCAATAGATTGAGAAACCGTGTTAACAATTTAATGTTATTCATCAGGAAAAGTCTTTGGCATCATTTACAAGAACAAAAGAAATAATATTTTTTACTAAATCAGTCTTGTGACACCATCTCTTCAATAAATTGAGAAATAATGTCAACAATTGCACATGAATTAAGAATCTTCTTGGTTGTTTAAGCAATCAGACATTTGTCAACTAGATGCCATATGTGAATCAAATCAATGTGACACAAGCTTGGGATTAAGCATTTGTGATTGGTTGAAATTTTCTTCTCAATTATAATGATCTATGCAACCTCCTTGTTTTAATTGCCAGTCTTTATGTCAATTCTCTTTGTTAATTTCTTATGAATCATACCACCAATATGCATTCAATCTTTGACTTGCAACTGGTTACGAATCAATTTTCAACTTCACTTCAGAGGTGGCAATATTTTCAAGGAATAATATCACATTATAGAGCACATGCTTGCACAGCATCTTCTTGCAGGCCCATATCCAACACTTTTCTTTAGTTGTGCTAACTCTCGTCGTAGAGTTCGTAATTCCTTTTCCATCATTTCTTGAAGTAGGTTGTCTCGTCTTTGCCGTTCCTGTATATAGGTATTTCAATTTATGAAATGATACTGAGCAGGGTGGCAAAATCTTGGTTTTCTCAGTCGTCCGAAAAGTTCTTGTCATTTTCTTCGGATGGACAAAAAGGGTTCAAAACCATCAACTCTGTTATTTCATAGCAGTATTGATGATTTTAAACTTTTTTATACATTTTGGTTGCTACCCCTCAAAACGAGACATTTAAATCTTCCAGCCACAGATAAATTGCGATTTTTCCAAGTCTATACTTCAATGTTCCCTTTATTGAGTTTTCCCCATTCAAATGTATTGTCATCCATCTTATGGTTTGAGTTTTCCCCATTCAAATGTATTGTCATCCATCTCATGGTTTGCTGCATGACAAAGCAAACTAACTTGGTGAATATTGTATTTTCGCCACATGAATTCGTCTACAATAACTAGCGCTATTTGAAAATCTAAGAATAATCTGAAACTGTACCTGTGTTAAATACTCTGTTATTGTGTTGCGTAAATAGTATTTTCTATCATCACAGTTTGTCGATAATGTCAATGCGTAAGATTGAACATTATTTTCTGCAATTTCCATGCTTGTCTGAAGTAAAATTAAATTATAGTCCTTATTTCTCATTATTGAAAGAAATATTATCTCATACGGTTATGTAACTGTTTGTCATGTAAGTGATCATAACATAGTTCTTTTCGAGTGCTTCTGTCAACCATGTTCATCGTTTCGAGTGAATTCATAATAATCAACACGGCTATGAAGTCAGTCTCAGAAGAAGACATTTTGATATTTATAAGTGCAATATTTTAAATATTGCTTCTGTGGGTAAATTACCTTCCGATAACAACAAATATTTTCTTTGGGTGTTCAAGTGACCAAATAACAACCAGCCTGAGAACGTTTTGATAATGTTGATCAGTTTGTTCATTATGTATCTGATGAATGTAAATCTATTAATCAGTATATTCATGCATTGAAGAATCCTGAAACATCTACTTAATAAATACTGGAAGACTTGTCATTGCTGTTCCCTCCCATTTCGAAAGATTTTTAGCTTTATATTGCTTTTAACCTGGAAGCTATAATTATGTGTTACCTGTTTATTGACAGTAATTTCTGTAGCCGTATTCTTGAACATTCTTGTTGTTTTCTGTAATGTTCGATTCATATCATTTCTTAGTTGATTGTCCATATCAACAACTCTGCCTTTACTATAATCTTCTACTTCTCTTCTCCATTCTTTGTCAAATATTGTTTGCTCTTTCTGCGTTTAAATAATCCAGTTTTTGTGTATTTCAGTAGTATTCTTGATAAGGTCAAATTGGTATTTGATATATAGATAATAAATTAGTCTGTGCGAAAATGGATAATTGTTTTGAAGCTCAAACTTCACATTATTGTTTATCAAACTTGTGATATCGCCTGTAAATATACCAGAGGCCTGGGTGATGGAATCTTTTTTCTTTCATTTTATTTCTTTGGATGGGCGAAACAGCCTCAAAACCATCAACACTGCTATTTCGTTGCAGTGTTGATAGTTTTAAACCTTCTTGTTGCTGTCAGACAATCATAAAGAGACTTTCATATCTTCTAGCAAGAGACATTTATGAGTTATTGTCCATTTGCCATATTTCCTTCTGATGCAACCCATTTTCTTCAGTTGTCTGAGAAGCAGAGTGTTTGTCATTTTTCCGGTTTGCCAGAAACATGCTCAGACGTCTTAATACACATACTTGGCGGGACTTATGAGCGCTATTGCATTACATGCTCAATATTTTTTGTTTACTATTATTGACGTGTTTCTGTGAAAGATCACACTTTCATGAGGGTATATTTACTACGGGAATAGTTGTCCGCAACAAAAGATTCAAACTCTTACTGACTTTTTGATTGGAAGGTTCTGATAGGCCGCTCATTTTTACACACTTTCGTGAATAGTATAAATAGTACACTGAATTCTAATGAAGCTTCTTGTCACAAAAGCATTCCTTATTTGGATTTGATTTTGGCCTTAATTTCTTAGAAGTGAGTAATATTTCATAGTTTTCATGCTATTAATAGTATTAAAAAACTTGTTATATACTAAATGTCATGTTGCATATTCCTACACACGCTTCTAGTAACTGAGTGAATGCTATTGCCTTTTATTTATAAAAATGACAATTACCTCTTGTAACACATCCTTCATTCTTTTCTTTGTATCTTCCATAAATTGTCCACTCAAATATTCGAATCTCATATTTTTATCAGTAGTTTTCATTTCCTTTGTTATTTCATAAAGTTTGTTATCTTCGTGTACTTCAAGTTGTCCCCTATTAGTATGTGTCATATATTCAGTCAAATCACAGCAGAAGATTATCAAGGATCTTCTCAATATTAACAATGTTCAACAATTTTTTTTATTCATTCAGAAACGATACAAATCCAGTGTTTTATTAATAGGTGAAAAAGATTTGAATTGAATTTGAATTGATTGAATGTTCCATGATTTTGTTCAGACTTCACGAATCACAGATGCGACCATTCATATAACTAGGGGTCACATCAGAACCAGATAGACATTCAAAATAATACTTATTTGGAGTTTGTCTCCAAGATGGTATCAAACTATCCAAAAAAAAAAAAAACATAATTTTAATCAGGCTGTCAAGATTATCTTAAAAAGTAATGTAAATACATTTTCGATTGGTATTATTCACTATTGATGTATCAGACTTCAAACTTGATGATTGAAGAGACATTTAAATCTCACTTTAATCTATCCATGTATCTTCTTGCTTCATCTTCCTTCATATTTTTTAATTCGTCTGTAAGTAGTTGCTATGAAATCAATAATTCAATGAAATCGTGAAGGAAATTAACAAGTTTCTATGGGAACTATTTTGTACTGCAGTAAATCGTGAAGGTAAATCGGAGAGAGAAAACTCGTTTAAAGTTAAAAAATCCAGAAATTCTTGTGTTTGTCTCAAATTATCGTGTTAGACTCAATATCATAATGCACATACTAGGACCCAACCAATATAGGTTTTACATAAGTTGTCTCAATGGAGTTGGACATGCTTTCGTGAGGGGAATGAGCAATCATTGACATTCAATAACTAAGCAAAGCTGTCACAAATTTAGAGAATGGTATATATGAGATATGCCTATATATATCCTAATTGGAAAATGAAAGTAAATCATATTTTTTTCAAATATAGAGCGATGATAAATGGAGTCACCGGGGTGTCGTCCATCAGTGCTTCAAGTTTGATAAAATCGAAAGATAAATGGGAGCAGCACCTTTGTTTTGTTGCAGTTCCCGATACCCTTTCCGATGCCGGAATACCTTATGACCATTTGCCAATAATTATCGGCAGAATAAATGCCAATACTGATATATATCAGTCGGGCCGGGCCCCTAGCACAAGACTTTATACAAAAGGAAAGGAGCTTCGAAATTGTCTTTCATATTTAATTACCTGAAATTCATCCATCAAATCATCTTTAACTTCTTCCATATCCATGTCATGAAATGCTTGCATCCAGTTGTCCTGTTTCAGCTAAGAAAAAAAGGTCTTGTCATATTTTTTTTGTTTAGCAGGGTCACAATTGCTGGGAAGATAAGATCTTTTCTCGTTTGGATTAGCCTATCCAAGTTCTTACACCCTGGTTTGAGTGGTGGGCATGGATTCGGGACTCAAACCTGAGATCTTCAACCTGCGATGCCAACATGTTTAACCACTAGGCAATCGCGCCCACGAAATGACATGGCAAATGTTTTAAACACTTTAAAAAATAAAGGCTCTCACTTTGTCTGATTAGCCAGTTATTTTGAAGTTCTAATTTTCTAATTATTTCCTAATCGGAAACCTTATTTTGTCAAGCATGTGCAACAGAAGGACCACCCACGCCTTGGCGGCGTGCTCCTCCTGTGGCTCAAATACTTAACAAAATTTGTTCAGTTCAGGTGAAGCTTTTTAATTGGGTTTAAACCGTTTGCAGAATCTTAGGTCAAAGTTTGTTGTAAAATTTGATACAAGTTGCGTTTTTTCAGCAAAATGGGTCAATTATGCTCAAACTACTACTGTAATTTCAATTTTTGGTGTCTGAAATCGTAAAATTCAATTCAATAAACAAAAGTGTATTTCGTTCAAGCTAAATTGTCCAGATTATTACCTACCACTGCAGATTTGGCATAATCCATTGCTACTCTTTTCCACCAATCCAACATTTTTGTTTGATCTGCATTCTACATTGTTAAAATAAGGCAGCTTTCATTAAGGTCATAAAGTAAAATATTGTAAAACGATATTGGTATTATAATATTCTATTGCAAAGAAGCAAGTGTATGCACCACGAAATTGTAGCAAAAGGTTCAAAATCACCAATACCTCTATGACAATATGGTTTTGAACCGTTTTTGTCCATCGGAAGTAAATGACATAGAATTTTTGAACACCCAAAGAAATCCTAGATTCTACCAACCTGGTAGAGGGTAGTATGGGGTATATGCGTAAAAATTTACTAGCTGTAGTAGTAGCATAATCCTTTCTGAATCAGAAAAGATTTTAAAAAAGTAAAGCTACATTGTATAGAGTTCTTAATGATACGCAAATATACAAACTTCTTGACAAACAAATTTGATTCATTCAACAGCAGAAATATATATTCACAGAAATATTTTTACATTTGCTATAGGATTAGGTGTACTTCCTCTTGATGTTGAAACACTAGATTCAGGACTGACGGATGATGAACTTCTATTCCCATTTATCCTTGTTTCTTGACTACTTGGTGGTTTACTAGTTACGTCCGGTATTTCACTCATATTTACAGTTGATATTTTTAAAATGTATAACTGAAATCACAATTAGGAATATTTTGTCATACATGTTTTCTGAAATTTTGGCTCTCTGGTTTGATTAATTTCTTGGGCATTAGGAATATGCATCCACAGCTAAGCAAGCTAATTGCCCTTCACTGATTGTGTTTCTAATTTCAGATATGTACATTTATTTTTAAATTGCATATCAAATTATACATAAATATTTTGAATCTGTCTAAACCTTCTGAATCTAGTAATTTCAGAGTTATTTCAGAGCTATTTCAGGATTATCATGCTTCATCTATTTTGTGGTTTCCGGAATGGTCATGTCATCATCTTTGGATAAACAATAAAAAGCTATTTCATTTCTATCACTTCAAAAAGTGATTTAAATCTTCTTGCCACAAATATAGAATAAAATATTGCCATTTTCTTCTGGGGAAATCATTTTTTCGAGTGTCTGAGTAGCAGAGTAGCTGGCATTCTGCCCATCTGAGACATTGTGTTCAAATGGATTCGAAAAAGTGGCATTCCATATCACTACAGGCGCAAGTTCAAACTGCTTTTATATGTTTTTAAAGATTTCTGTAAACTTGATTTACAAAGTGGTTCAGGTAATCTTTCAACGGCACAGCTCCGTTTAACTTGCAACTGGTAACTTATTCTGTTGGTCTTGTTAATCTCTGTGTACCACTATCCTTCGGCGTGCAGAAAAATGATGGGATGATGAAAAATGAACTTTTTTACGAGTTTGCAAAACCTCCTTTTTAACCTTTCACTGCTCTAGTTGAATTACTCTAGGCCAAACACATCTGAATATCCTAATGTACAAGAGTAGTATATATATCACAATGGTGGATAAAAACAATTTTAATATTCTCACCTTAACCTACATGACAAAATTCATCAAATATATTTCATTAATAATGAATGATAGAAGACCAAAAACATTTTATTGCTTCATTAATTTATAATGCTTCACAACAGGGTTCATAGTTTTGAGAATTTCTCTCCATCTTCTTCACAGATGGACCATACCTCGGCCATCTGTGACAGCGGTTCATGATTGAATAAATTGTTACACTTACATTCAGCCCTGTGGCTTATGCTTGGATAAATTGTCCAATTCAATTAAAACACTCACAGTCAGCCATTTTTGTATAAAACATATAGCTTATCCTGCAATAAATTGTTCGCTTAAGGTTACATTTACGAATATGCCGTTTATGTGGTGCAGAAAACCAATTCATGTACCAGTATTTTATACGTTTTTGATTTCAAAAAAATCAATGAATGATGGGTTATATTACTCATAATTATTTCATTAGGTCATTTCCAAAGTATGGCAAATTGCTGTCGGGCAGCTTTTCATTCAAATTCTTCGATACTACTGTCCATACAGACAAAATGATATGAACATTTCAGGCATCTGATAAAAAATAAAATTCTTTTACCCTGGCACCCAATGTAGTAGTCTGAATTTGTGGTCTAAATTCGTGTTAAATTTTTGACTTAATTTCTAGCCCTAGTACCAACCAATTCTTATTTTTTTCATTAGCATGCTATTTTCACACTGCACTTTGTTCATAAAATAATGGAGGTAGGTCATGGTTTGAACTGACCTTTTGAGTGCTGAATGTATTCCCGTCAAAACTTTTTCTAATTTGATAACATTAAAAATTGATATCAATTTATTGAATTTTATGTTCTAAAATTTAATAAATTTATAAAGTATATACCGGTATCTTAACGTGTGGGAATTTCATCTACCGGTACTAGCATGTTGTTTTACTGGTAATCATGCCATTACTTGACACTTCGCACTATACATTTATGTTTTATTCCCAAAGTTATTTTGCTGCAATCAAATTTTATTAACCATCATTTGCATTTGTAATATGATATTTGCAATATTCTGCTTTTCTGTTAGTTATATATTTTTGGATCTAATTAATTTAAAATTTGGGTGATCTCTGATAAAATTCTATTTTTGTGATATACTGATAAATTTTTGTATAATTCACTTGACAGACTGTTGTTAGTAAGAAAATTTGAAAAAGAATTGCATAGATGAAAATTGGAAACAGGGAAAAAATAAAAAATTGATCTATTTTGTTTGTGTGTCTCAGTGGTAAACTGAAGTACCTGACATTTTGTCAATCTTTTTTAATGCTTTGATACCGGTAACTAGAGAAAATAAATGCCATGACCTAGAAGAACAATAAAGTCCACTACGATTGTTGAATTAATGAGTTTGACCGCCAAGTGTAGTAATATTGACAAATATAAATAATATAAATAAGACCAACCGTAGGAAAATTCGACTTGCATTCCATAGATTTGAGTGTCATGTTTATATTCTTGGTGTTATATTGGTGTGCAACTGCTTTTTTTCCTCATCTCTTTTGTGCAATTTGTGATGTTTTCCAAATATGTGTCAATCAATTGTTTTGGAATATATTTTTAGCATTCAATAAAAACATATTTCCTTAAAGGCAGTTGAATACATTTTTTTTGAAATGCTTTTCAATCAATATTAAATGATTTATTTCAGTAAATGTTTTTTCAGAAAACAATGGATTCACCAAGTGCATCAAATGTTCCACCCCAACCAACTAGATCTACAAAATCTCCACCGAAGAAAGTTAATCCAAAGAGAACAAAATCACCAACATTGACTTCACCGATACCTGATAGAGAAGGTATTATCGATTTCATTCTAAATTATCCTTTAGTTCGACTGTATTCGATTCCAAATGAAATAACCTTAATAATTCTATAGAGATAGTAGTGTTGATGACCTTGGGTTTTCTTGAACGTGATGTTATGACCTTGTTTTGGATATGGCATTTTTATTAGTTTGTATGTGGTGTATCACAAATTTCTAATTTTTTGTTGTATTTTCATGTGTCTGAGTAGTCGCGGAGTCGCTGACTTTATACCACTCTTTACCATTGCCATTGAACTGAACCACACTAGTAAAGAACATTGAATTCATGTATTTGCCCCAGGCGATGGCACTACCTTCTACCGCTCCATTATGTTGGAAAAATAAAGTATGTACCAAAAAAGTTTTTCATCCAATATATATTATTTCAGCGTATGTGTTGCGTCCTGATCATCATGTAGCAAGACCGGGATATGAAGAAATCTATGTAATTGTTCACGGTGCCACTAGTCTACCATCTAGATCTGATGGACAAGATCCACTTCCGTTCGCTTCATTGTAAGTAGTTGGATGGAGAGCAGATCGGTTTCAAATAACTTTTGACTCTTACATTTGAATTATATATTCGAATATGGTAGATTAGACCTAGCATTCAAAAATGATTACACAAGGACAATTTTCGATGTGTTTAGAGCTGTCTGTGAATAAAACTAGGCAGGGATGCAGAAATCATTATTTCTCTAACCAAAGTTAAAACAATAGCTTTATTCGAGCCTATCAATGAATGTATGATTGGCTTATTAATAAATTAAATTCTAAATTCTCTTCTGAATATCAGTGTTCTAATACTTTTACTTCCTCATAGATTCGTTGCTGACCACATTAAATTTGAGGGGAGAATACAGAATAAATTTAGCCAGGCTTGGAGTTAAAAGATCCTTTCAGATGTTTAAAAGATATGAACTATAGATATTGTTTCTCCATTGTTACTGTTTCAATTTGTACGACAACGTGAATCTTTCTAAAAAAAATTGCATTGATTGACAAAACTGGGAAGTTACTAATCTTCAAATACCCTAAAACCAATTATTTGCTAATTTGACTCTCATGCAATTGTTAAGTTTTTTAAAATGGCCAATCCTAAGCTATTAGTGGTTAGATTAATTTTTTTTTTTACAATAATAAATAACAATATATATGACAATTCCGAACATTTTTTTGCGCAGGAAAAGTATCGCCGATGAGCGAGGTGTTAGAAAAGCTCAAAGTTCAACTCATGCAACGCTACAAGCGACTCATTCACCAACATGGGAAGAAATATTAACAATGGAGGTTACAGTTATTTTGTTATTATCCGAATAATCTGGTGTTCTAAATCTCTGCTCCTTGACCAGTTAATTTTGCAGCAAGATTGTGGTCTCTGATGCCGAAATGGTATCCGTTAGGCCATACTTTATAGCAGGGTGGCAAAATCTTGTTTTCTTCGGGTGTCCAAAACATTCACGCCGTCTTCTTCGGATGTTCAAAATGCTTCATAACCATCAACACTGCCATTTTATAGCAGTATTGATGATTTTAAACTCTTTGTACAGTTCGGTTGTGGCCAGACATCCATTAAATGTATTTTTATTTCTTAGCAAGAGATATATCGTTTATTATTGCCCATATGCTGAATTTTCCTCTGAAAAAAAAACGATTTCCTTCGGGTATCTGAGTAGCAGATTAGCTGTCATTCTGCCCGGCTGCTTTATAGTTTGCACCACATCAACTGAATCCTGTTTACTTTGGGGTACCAGTGATAAACTAACTTCCTTGTATTTTTTCTTGCATGATCAGAAAGGTTATAAAACCATCAACATGGTTCTTTCGTAGAAAAATAGATGCTTTTTACGCTCCTTGTGCAATTGTATTGCTACAAGACATTCAAAAGGGGACAGTCATTGATGGTTTATTAGGTTAATTTTTGCCCCTGCTTCTAGCCTTGCGTCTAGGGTGGGTTCAATAAAATAAAAAATATTGATTTTTTCATGAATATTGAACTGAATACCTTTTTATTTAATTTCTTCCTGAAACCATGTCATTCACTTGCTCACATGATAGAGGGCTTTACCTTGTGTTTGTTT
This sequence comes from Styela plicata, assembly GCA_963675895.2. Classification (NCBI taxonomy): domain Eukaryota; kingdom Metazoa; phylum Chordata; class Ascidiacea; order Stolidobranchia; family Styelidae; genus Styela; species Styela plicata. The sequence goes on along the minus strand of OZ023143.1, from coordinate 10,577,672 downwards.
TCCCTCTTATCAGGTTCTGGAAGGGACTGCTGAAGAAGAGGAAGTTATATTAACTATATCAGACAGTGCTTCAAAGGAAAAATTAGTTACCTATCGTATCGCTTTGAAAAATTTAATACCATTTCATCCATATCATTTTGAACTGGTGCATGTAAGTAGAAAAATGTACTACCTTTTAATTGCATTGGGTTCAGCAGCCAAAATGTATCTTGGAAATGCTATTATAAAGACATTTAGCCATTTTTTGATGGATATTCAACTGAATGATTGGATTCCGCCAAGTGGGAATCGTTGCTTACACAAATATTAAAGTCCATAGGCCTTTCAGGTAAAGTGAGCATTCTCATCTTGGGTGATACCAGTGGTCACTACTTCGATCAAACAAGTTTAGTATTGCTTAAAAATGTGGCGTTTTTATCTTGGCTGAAACTATTCCAGTCACAAAGTGTACCATGCTTAATTTATCAGTGACTTTTAGTTATAAAACTTCTCTGAGTTGGTTAGAAACATTTAATTTCAAATTTTAGCCTACAAAATCCATCGGTTCTGGTATTCGAGCTTATGTCACTATTCAACGAAGAGGCAGTTATCTGCCAAGACTTCATAATTTTGGATTCTGTGGACTTGAAGTTGTGTTAAGAGGATTGCACAGGAAAGTTAGCAACTCCGAGTGGTCCACTAATTGCTGTAGCAAGAATTGTTCCTGATTACACTGTGTACAAGTAAGTAGGCATGAGTTTTTTTTACAGGCACTCATAAGTGGATCACACTGTTCAAGGCCTATATGAGAAGCCACTTAATGACGAAAAGGGTTGGTGTTATTGGAAGGTATGAGCCGGTTCAGCAGAGTGTACCTAGGTTGTTGCACCGAGGTGGATCAATTGTCGTGTATTAATGCCTGGACTCGAACCAGAGGACTTCAACCTGTGCAGTGAGTGGTATCTTTACCTGGTAATGGGTTAAACCACTTTTTTTTTTCCTTTCAGTTAGTCATTCTGTACGACATGTAGAAAAATATGTTTTGAACCACAAATCTTTTGGTTGGTCTGGCCATTTCAAAATACCCGGTGACGTGAAAATCAAAATGTTATGTTACGGATTAAATACAGATCGTAGGGGGAGTGAACAAAATTAGACCCAACAATAAGTAGTTAAATTATACTTTATTTTCCTCAACAGAGACAGAATGCTATCGAAGCAATCAGCTGGTATAACAACAACAACCATAACATTTCCTTCGCCCCATCCCACTGCTTTTGAGGTATCTAACGAACAGATGCAAGGATTCCCTCAGGTAAGGCTCATTCATATGCTGATATCATCCATTCTTCGCTGGGTATCAAACCCACGCTACTAATGGGGCATTGTTTTCATGGCATGAAAGCAATGGGTTGAATAATAAGTACTTCGTATGGATTAATTAAATGAATTCACTGGGAGTTCTTCAACCTAACCTATCTATTAGGCAAACATAAATGTGGCATCAATCCCCCACATTCTATGATAGATTATATGGTTATTATATGGACAGATCACGCTAGGGTGTCAAATTCATTGGTTGCTTTGTCCGAAAGCTTGTTTTTTTGGAAGGAAAAAAAGTTTGAAAACCATTAACACTGCTATTTCATAGCAGTGTTGATGATTTTAAATCTTTTTTTTTTTTTTTTTCTTTGAAATTCACCTGGAGCAAGGCCAGAAGCAGTGCCTGAAAGGATCCAACCGGCAAAGAGCTTATACAAGATATCGTACCAGCGACTGCACTCTAAGCGGAAAACGTTCCAAACTGAGCTGAACTGTCCACAGATAAATCATGAAATATTTCCCATTTACTAAATTTTTTCTGGTAGAATCTACTTTTTCAAGTACCGTAGTTATTTCAAGCAGATTCTATTACTTCAATTTAAAGTGACCTGTTATACTATTTATTCATTATAGTTAACAACAGCAAGTTCTGGAACTGATCAACCATCCTGGGATCATACTTTCATGTTCTGCGGAAATGATACTGCGACGATGTTCAACCACAATTCCGCTCTGGTTATTGAATATTATCCTGCAACCAGTAGTAAGTATATTGTTCTTCCATTCATACATATGTTTGTTTTCACACATTCATAGTTACGCATCTTTCATAGCAATTGTTAGCCATTGATGAATCAGGAATTCCTACTCAAATAAAATATGAGTGATTCAGGGTAAACTGTACAGTTTTTAGTTGAAATGACTGAATATAATCTTTTTTTACGAATTCAATCTGAAAATTTTAATTGGACAGTGTTAGTGGTCCCGAACATATGCAAAGTTTTGGAACCAAGATTTCACTCTTGATAATATCCTATTTAAACCTGCTATCATTTTTTAGGTATTTCTATATGAATTGTATATTTAAACTTTTCGATCAAATAAATTTATTTGTTTTTAGGTATGTCAACCGTGACTTGGACGATTCGAAATCCAATTGGTTTTTCTACTTTATTGCTCGATGATGAAATATTTCGAGGTATGTTCTGCACAATTTCAAAATAGTATTTTTGTTGCTCTCATTGAAAAAAAATTCATTGCAAGCAAATTAATGATGTAACACAGCAGAAATTGACCAATTTCTATCGTACTTATAAAAGAGTATTATATTTGAACTTCCAAGCTCACCTCACGTTAATTTTTGGACAGTAGCGAAAATCATAAAAAAATTAGTTTTCTAGCGAAGACATAGACATAGCGAAGATATAGAGTCTGATCTTCACTTGCATGTGATAAACCAATTTTAAAGAATGTACATGCTTTGGTTCATACTTTTTTATCAGTAACTGTGCTGTCATGTGCATATTTATTTGTCCTTATAGCATGCATGATAACAGTAGAAAATATACATTCTTGAATAAAAGTTCAATAAGAGTTCAGTGTGCGGCAATCTGAAAAATTAGAAGAAGAAAAAAAACAAATAAAGAAAAAATGAATAAGGGAACAGGCATGTGTCAAAAGATAAATGATATAACATGGACAGACAACCATATATTGTCATAATGTCAAATATATATATATATATATATGCCGGTAATTGGAATCATATAGAGGAAAGAGAGTCCTGATTTTGTTGTTTAAAGTTTTTCTTTGAATAGATAAAAAAGCTTAAGCAGTGATTTTCAAGCTTTCTGTTAGCTTTATATTTTTGTTTATATCTGCAAGAAACACAAAAAGAAATGTTTCAACTTTCAGTCTTTGAGTAAATGATTTGTAATGACAAAGTGTCTTTCGGCTCCATTTAATGGCGTACAGCATCTTTGCTCTTTTGTAAAAAAATTGTCAGTCTGTCTCATAGTTTACTGAAATCTCTGTGTTGATTTCTTGAGTTTTAAAACAACTCTTAATTAGCTACATTAGTTTGCAAATTTCCAGATGGGTTTGTTCGTGTGCTTCCTCAAGAGAAACTGATCATGCAATGTCACTAAACTGTGATTTACGGGTTTAGAATAGTCCTAACGTATTTCCTATTGTCAGAGGCAACTGAAAGGAAGCAAAGAAGTTGTATATAAGTTCTACCATTGCCCAAGGCAGATACCAATCACTGCACTTTACCATGGTGGTTCAGTTGCATTTGGGGTGTCTTCCATTTAAAGTGCAGTTGTTGGTACGACTACTAAAAGTAGCTCTTTGCTATTGAGTGACTGTTAGTTGGTTCCTTTTAGGCACTGCTTTTGGCCTTGCTCAAAGTGAATTTCAATAAAAAAAACTTTAAATCATCATGTCTCTTCAACTAATTCTATACCTATCATCTTATATACAGCATTAACATCTGAAAGTGGTAGACTTGGTGTAAGAGTGGAAGATTTGTTGGTTCAATCATCCAGATTTCGAACTTTGGAAGGAACTTTTCCAAGTGTGGACCTTGTGCTGAGACTAATTTATACAGAGGTTTGTACAAATGAATTAAAAGTGCCTACCTTTTTATCTGATATATCTCTGTCCATGTGCGCTTCACTGCTTCATGTTTGAAAAACCATTAATTTCCATCATTTTAAATCATATTCCAACCACTTTTCATGGCAAATGTGTGTAAATCGATTAGGACTGTCCATAATATCAATAGATCCTAAATTATTCGATAAGTTTTTTTTATTGAAAAGTAATAATTCTAATAATTGGTTTTAAAGTTTTGTTAAATTTAACACTAGTTTTTAGAAAGATGCCTGCCCCGTTTTTAAAAATTCTTCAGATTCATTGAATTGCTTGATTATTAATTAATTTCAATATCTGCCACCCATAAAACCGACTTTCAGTTTGTATTGTCAAAATCAATACCTATAATTTTTATATATTCAAAGACCGAATTCTCCCAAGAAATTTTTAACATCCAAAATATTGATACAATTTCCAATCCTACGTATATCATTTTCTATTCCAGAGACCAGATTCACTCGCGACTGCTGCCGCACTCAATCTCCTTCCTTCAATTGATTCAATGCCAATACCTGGTAGTGCTGGCAATCCTCTTATTGAAAATCAATCGTTGACCACATCTCCTCGACCATTGTCTAGCTCTAGTGAAAATCCTGGTGTTCTCGACACAGAACCTTCGGATTTGTCATCTCAACAACCTCCGTTGTATAACAGGAAGAAAACGCAAATTGTAAGTAAAAATGTTTGTAACAGTTATTCTAGAAATCTGATTAAAAGTAATTTTTGTTTTCGAATATTTTTAAATTTTTTCCTTTTGCAGTCAAATCATGAAATGCTATTGGTCGGGGGAACGTGAACTAACTACTTATCCTTTCTTTCTGCCTTTGTGTTTGCGGGTCCGTGAGCAGGATTCGTACACAAGGATACAGTGACAATAGAGGATCATAGTCTTGCTTTATACTTACGCAAGTGTTTGTTCAAGTGTGAAGCAAGACTCCGAACCCTTCTAGGTAATCATGACATATGCAAAATTTTATGAGGTTGCAATCATGACTGGTTGGTGGATGAAGCTGTGAGCAGTGCTTGCGTGAGCCACCTTGCAACGGCGAGGCATCCAGCAGAATTCTCACATATAATCATCATCCCTCACAAGATTCGAACTCATTTACTCCAATTTGATGACGGAATGTGGGATATATAGGATTGCGTATTATGTTGTTGGCATTAAATAGATCAAATTATAATTTATATAGCTGCAAGAACATCTTACAATATTCGGGGAAATATAAATTGAACCAATTTGTGTAAAATATAATCATAGTTTTCTAAGGATAACGCAAGACCAAAATTGACTGACTTAACAATCAATATGTAGCGACGCTACGTTGTAGCATGATTGCATGCTTCAGCATAATCAATTATTGTAACTGTACAAGTCACACAAATGAAAATTTACAATGAATATACTATACCCTGATTTTGTTTTTAAAATATTCATAAAAAGGTTTGCAATTACATAAGATTTTTAGCACTTGAGGGGTTTAAAACAGTAAAAATTCAACCTAAAATATTGATATGATAAATTAATTTAAGTTCCAAATTTTTTTGTTTAGGATTTAAAAAAGTTACCCGGCGACTTACTTACTTCGTTAAGCTTCGACGTCGCCATTGATGTTGTCCATATAGTTTATTTTGATTTTTATTTATTATCGGTATTCGAAAATCCATTAATTAAAGTAATGTGTCAATATTTTGGATAAACAAGATTGCTGATGTAACTTCAGGGACATTCCTGGTCGCCAGTTATATTTTCAGATATCGAAATCTTCCATTACAATAGCTGCCTACTATAGCTATACTACATACTTACTAAGATGGTGTATATGATTCGTAGCAAAAGCTTTTCTAAACCACAATCCAAACAGAATATTAGAGTTTCCTGACGAGGCCTAACCCATCCATTTAAAGATAACAATATACTTCATTGTTATCTTAATATTTAATAATCCACCAGTCAAATTCTATTGTGTTACAGCGACGAGTGTGAATGATGAAAAGTAAATTGAAATCTATTGTTATTCGTATAAAAATAAAACCTATGATATTGTATCAACTTAGTGAAGTAAATGGAGTTCCAACTGATATAGATCAACTTTTGATATATATTTTTAGAGTTACTAGGATATACTTTGGTAGCAAGAGATTTTCAATTATTTGTGTAGCCGTATAAAAAAGTTGTGCATGTCATTTTGACAGGCCTATCAAGTAGTATTAATTAAGACAAGTCGGTGGGAGTAGCTAATAAACCCTGTGTATGTTGTTTTAATCCAGACTAGTATAAAGAATGGTAGATTTAGGAACAAATGGCAAATATAGCTTATTTCATTTATTTCTGTTAGTTTTTTTTTTTCAAAGTCTGCTCTGAGTGAGATCTAGAAGGATTTTACAAGAAAGGAAATGTAAAGTCGCAATATATTTGACAAAAATTTATTTGAAACTCTTGTCAAATGATGCTACAACAACAAAAATGAGTATTCGGATAGTCTGAACCAAACACGTGATCAAATCAATTCAAGTCTTGAATGTTGAGATTTCTCTACCACTAGTCCACTTAGACAGGATCTTGCATTTCTTATCCAAGCACGACAGTTGAATATTGAAGCTTATGAGAAATATTAACAGTCAATCAATAGCTTTTAGCTATTGGTTATTGTTAAAAGTGTAGTTTAATAAACACTGCCTTGTTAAATGCAGGTAAAGTTGGACTGAATGTACGTTATAACTGAATCGCGCAATGGTTGTGGAATTATGTAATGCAGCACTCTTAAGTAATTAAGCTATAAAACACTTTTTTTTCCTAAATTTTGTTTATGTCAACTTCTTCAATCGTTTACGTCGTTGCCGCCGTCCTTTTTAACGACAGATTGGTATCTCAATCCTCGTATTAATTTCTGGTTTCTATGGCACGCTTATATGAAGTTTCTCTTGTAATAATAGAGCATGGGTATTGGATTATAGCTGCAAACAATATATATCATTTAGGGATGTATCATGTGAAACTTTTGCAGGAACCAGAAATGTTAATATTTACGGAATTGCGTAAATAAACCTGACGTAGATACGTAAAGCCTACAGTAATTACATCCCGCTTCCAAATGTGGGTATAGAATATTATTACCAAAAATATCTTGTTCTTGTGATGATATACAAAATGATATCGAAATAGATCATCAGGTCACTAATTACGCAGCAACATCCTTGCAATATGACAATTCAAGTCTGATTTTAGTTCTGATTCCTATTTGAGTAGATCAAGGGGCTAAGTAAGGCGGTTATTACCAGTATTTACCAGGCAGTTCAAGGTATCAATTTAAATATTGACATTGAAGAATAAGAATATGTATTACCTTATCTCAAATATTGTTTGTTACATATTGCTTAAGTTCCACAGCCACAGATACTCTTTATAGTTTAACCATGCTTGTTAGTTGGTTGGTTTCGAAACCACTTCATACATTTTCGATTTTTTCGAGCACTCATCAGTCACACTTAAAAAGTTGTTCAATACAACTACAGATTAACTTTCACTATTGCTTTTTTTAGAGGGAAAAAATAGAAGTTGGGTTAAACATGAGCCTCAAACGGGTTGCGAAGACGAGGCGCGGTCCATTTGTGGCCCGTGTTTGACTATGGAAAGTTTTTGCTCCCATTTGAAATTTTCTTTGTTTCTTGAAGTAGTTGAGTAGTAATTTAGAATCATTACAATAATTTTGGGATAAAATCTTCAGTGTTCCGTTGAAGGTGATATGTCTGTGCCATATCACAGACCTATTTCTGGAAAGGTAGGTTTTTTGGGTGTTGCAGCGATTGCAGATATGTACTTTTTGTATTTTGAATAAAATATTTAAACAAAAGACAAAATTATTTAGTAATTAGAAAGCTGTTGATCGGAATGTGTTTTTCGTGTTTAGTTTAGATTAGTTTGTATTGAAAATTGTAATAGAAATTATGTTACAAGGTTTCAACCTCATCAAAAATTACCGCAAAATTTGACATGAACAAGAACTTTTTTGTAAAATCTGCTCAAAGAGCATTCATTTTGTCGGCCCCTAAAAAAAATCAACCTTGATCCAGCCACTTTATTAGTGACTACTATAAAATGTAGTACCAGCGACTGCACATCCGTCCACAACATAAAGCAATCGCAGATCAAACTGAACCATGATATAAGGTGCAGTGAATCGTACCTGTACGGGTGATGGTAAAACCATCTACCACCGCTGCTTCATTTCCTTCTTCGCCTCTTACAACATACAGGGAATGCGTTAGGGCAATTCTAAAGCCTGCTCCTACAGGTCGAAAATAAATTTTTAATATTGTTTAAAATATTTACTTCTAACACCTGTACTTAATGTTTGATAGACGAGTTTTGCTGTCTTTGAGTCTCATTGAAGTAAATAATATTCTTTTTCAGTTGGTAAAAGAAGACGAATATCCGCCGAGTGATATATTGGAAACGATATTACCTGAATATGTTTTAACTGAAAATGATCCAAATGCAGGAATGGATATGAAGTAAGTTTTTATTTGTATCTACAGCTCGCTCAAAATTATGTTATCCAATTGTCATACTCAACTCTGCGGTAAATAGTTGGGTTAATAAATTCAAATATATTTATACATCTTCATGTCATATCTTCAGAAAAAGAAATCAGAGCAAAGAAAAGAGAACGCCAAAACAAACGATGGATAATAATTCAATGTCCCTTGTTGGACATCAATCTAAGGTCAGTTATGACCGTTTTCAGATCAGATTTTTTAGGTTGATATTAGTTTAATTTCATGCTCAACGTTCAACGAAACATAATGGAAGACTCTTCAAATGTCAGTCATTATCAAGAGTGAACTTTAAAAAATAAATAAAAGTATATATATACAAAAATATCATGTTTTCGTTCCACAGAAGTATAAGTTTATTGCAAGCTCTCGTTAGAACATAGTCTAACTTCTTCAGACAATTAATCTTAGAACTTAGAATATCTTAGAATCTCGTTAGAACATAGTCTAACTTCTTCAGACAATTAATCTTGTCTGAAGAAGTTAGACCATGTTCTAACGAAAGCTTACAATAAAATTATATTTCTGTGGAATGAGAACATGATATTTTTTATACATGCTTTATATTATTTCTTTCGTGTATCCTTGTGAATTCTCTCACACATGGATCAGGAATTTTAAAGATACAGGAAGTAAGGATAGTTAGTTCGTTGCGGGATATCAACGAATCGCGTAAATAAAGTACACAGACAATTCACTTCAAACGTTCAGAATATGATATGATTAGTCCAAAAACCATTGTTGGTGATTTATAGTAAATTTTGCCAACTCGGCAACATTTCTATTTATATCATATTTTACTGCGTGCCATTTGACAAGTGATTAATATTACCATTATCACACAGCAAAATCATTTAGAATACTGTATGTCACGAGTCAAGAAACGACAACGTAAAGCTTTGTGAATTCTTTTTTTTTTAACTTTTCTATCTAAAAAGATTCTGAACCTCTCCAAGAGTTTAAAAAGTTGGCTTAAAACAAGATTTTGCTAATTGGAGATGAGACGTAGTAATTGGTTATTCCCTGGGTTATTTGGGGTCGCATTTTTTATTACAAAATTCATGCCCACGTTTATCTTTATTGTATTATAGATTGATTATAGGTTGTGGTACCGTAATCTATTTGCCCAATTCTGACAAAATACTCTGTAAAAAAATCTCGCTACCTTCAGTCGGACGTAGTTCATTTATAAATCAAGATTTCAGAAGTTGATTTTTAAATGGTACATGCTTGACTGAACATAATAAAGAGGAAATTGTGTCGCACAAATAATTTCACCCTCTGTAGAAACACAATGGTTGACTGATATTTTTAGGAGCTGGAGCATTACCGTGAAGCAGTCAAAAGAATGGCAGGTGATATTTCATCGCTACGATCAACTGTGACAAAACTACAGGTATAGTAAAGTACTATAAGAATATTCGGGATATATAGTTTGGTATGGTATGCTACTAGCATCCATATAGAGATGAATAGGGTTAGTTTTGTTGGAAAGATATGCTTCTCGATTCAAACTTTTTCAATTAGAATAATTATGCTTTATGGATTTAGTTCGCAAGGATTTACGATAATTCTGAATATTCAAAAATATTCTTGATATAAAAGATATACTGGCAAGCAGTTTTTTTTGTTACTAAAAACCACTCAACGTAATGTTTTAAAAAATTTAGGTGAGTGATTGCTCATGACCACTGAAGCACTCTGAGCCACTGTAATCTAGTACACATGTAATCATGCATAAAGACTCCTATATATTGCCTCAAGACTTGAGTCTTTTGGATTAATTTTTTCTGAGGCAATCACATGAGGACACCTGTCAGCTTTGTCGCAAAAATATAATATCTGACATTTTAGTTCATTTATTCGGTCTACCTTCCCTTTCGTCAGTTTTTGTTGCGACTAATTTGGCATTGGTATAAATATCATAATTTTGAAAAAGCAAGGAAAGAGAGGAAAGCAATCAAATTTTTTTTACTCAAATTTTTTTATTCTGAACCTTGCATATGTTTGATCTTCATAGTCCAGATATTTCTAGCATAGGTAATAAAACTCATGCTCATATGCTTTTATGTGGTCACTCAATATTGTGATCACCCTGATCAAGGGTTTTACCAGTAAACCATTTATAGACAAACAGAAACAGTGTGGACGGAATTGGGGTTTGTAATCTGACCTTGCTGGGCTCTAACTCAAGATCTTTGACCCGCGATGTCAACATGTTAACTACACAAACAAAATATATATATATATATCAATGTTGTGTCATCCATCCTTTGCTTTACTTGGATTGCTAAGATGGATCTAGATTTCTTTATCACACACTGTTGTATACGGTCGAGCATGCTGAGATAAAATGTGCGATAATGTGCAACAGTGACTAAGGTTGTCCTTAATTAGTTATTGCAGTATTCTGATTACCTCACCTTATTTCTTTTACCAATCTTGAAAAGTAGTTTTCACAGAAAACTCATGATTCTCTTGTTCTCGATAGTTGACACCACTTACCGTATTTTTGTCCAGGATGAAAATCACAATCTGAGAAGAGAATTAATGATGCGTAAAGAAATTGGTGATATTGTCCGTACTGATATATCAACTGGTGCAGTGACTACTGATGAATTTGCTGATAAATTTGGTAAGAAAACATAAATTAGGCACGAAATAATTTTTTAGATTATTAATAAATCAAACCCACAGAATAAGAGTACCTATCTTCATATGGTTAAAGCATTCATGTCATTTTCTTCTTGCAGTATTATTCGAAATGCCTCCGAACCGTACTTTTCTAAAAGTATTGTCAATCTAATAGTATTAGTAAGTAACAGAAGTCTGTTTTCTCTGCATGGTTCAACAACTTCAACATTCCATTTCGACATTATTCTATGAACCATGCAACATATTGATTGTTAAATAACACAAATTTTAATGTTACTTAATTGTCTTTGCTATAATAAATATTTTGCTCAGTCTCTTTTTATGAGAGTCTGTAATCAAGCCTTTTTTGTTACACATGTGTCTGACATGACGGAATCACCACCAATACATAGAATCTTTTTTTTTTCATTTTACAGTTGCTGTGAAAACTAAACTGGATTCGGAGAAAGGCGAGTTGAAGAAATATCGAGATAAAGTACAACATTTACAGAATCTATTAATTAAGGTTAGTTACTAAGGAAGGTCTGACATAGATTAGAGATGACACAAATTGCCTTGGTGGCCGAAACCATGAATGCCTTCCTGCTTATATTTAATGCTTCGATAAAAAAAAATGTTTTTTTATTACCGGTATTATAAATTAAGATAATTGTTTTGCAGATAAATCGTGATATCCGCCATTTTTTATGCTGTAAATTTTGACATTTATCAAGATTTTGCTGCACAACATATATTACCAGGTTCCTGTTTAAATAATTCTAATGACATAAAATTGTCAAACTCATAAATAGTTGTGTTTAAGTATATTTTATTGATTGATCCAACTATGGATGTATCTTGCAAACTAAAGAACGAAAATATTAAGGACTTTCAACCATGTTAACTGATTGATCACAAAATCAATTCAAGAAAACTCAAAAAGCGACAATGTATTAAAGCATAATTCTAGAATGCATAACTATACAGATAAACTCTTTCTGAATGAATTGACTAAGTCATCTGTTGTTAAGTATATGTCACAAGTGGTTAGCATTGATAAGATGCATCAATCCAATGCATATAGAATAAAATTTGTGATTGAGAAAGTTGTAGAGAAATTCAATACAATCGAAATCATTTATTTGCCAATGATGATCAGCCTACATTGTTTGACACTTCTGTTTAGTTTTTAAACTCAAGTTAGAAATGATGTTTTATGACCGTAAAATCTGAGGCATTGATACAAAATCAAGAAATTTATAGTTGTGAATTACTAGTAGTAGCATGCACGCGGAATTAATAATCCTTGTCTAAAAGCAAACATTTTCATTTTCAAAGACAAAAAACAATCCATTTTGGTCAAATTTGCATTTTGTCATTGAAAATGAAAATTTCACTTACCATATTTAGCGAGTTTTATGTTTCTATGAAAAATTCAAGATTATTTGAAATAATTTCTGCTTTGGATTGATTCGAATTGCTGAATTGAATTACCCAGCCCTACATTAAGAGTGTAGTTGTCGGCCTTACATTTTATGCATCTCTTTGCAATATAGGAAATCAGTTCTAGATACTGCTTCAAGCTTTGCTCAGAGTGAATTTTAATAAAAAACATTGAATGTAATCTTTTTAAGTAATCCTGCTAAATGTATCTATGACAAATACTTCTCTTAATAATTAATACAATTATATACCAGGCTAATGAAAGAGAGAAAAAATATTTGAATGAAACTGCTAGCAAGAGTCAAACAGACAAAGAGCAGAAGATGTCTCATGATAAACTACAAAAGATGAAAAAACTTGAAAATACTTGTGTACAACAAGAAAAAGTCATTGAAAAAATGGAAAAGCTTTTAGGAGATTACTTAAAACAGGAAGGTAAATACAAATTTGGCAAAATTAATCAGTTGAGATTTAAAGACACAAAACACAAGTAGTTTTTGTATCTTACCTATCCATTTTGTTGAGTTGCAAACAATAAAAAAATAACACTCAGATAGGATAGGAGAGGAAAGCCGAGAATACAACTTAACCATACGGCGAACCACGACCTCTCATGCAGATACCAGTTCCGAATTGGGATGGGGGGGGTTGGATTATTGTATTTCTCATCCTTCCTGTGGACCTGGTTGATTGAGGAAGCCGTAAGCAGGAAGTACGTGAACCACCGTGCACCGGCAAGGCGTCCAGCAGACTTCTCGCGTATAATCATTATCCCTCACAGAATTCGAACCTGCGTTATGATGATTAGAGATGTGTAGCTCGACACGACTGCATTTTTTGCGTTTATTTGAACAGGATTAATTGTTTGGTGGCAGATGCAAGAAATATATTTATATTATACAACTGCAAAGTGCAAGTCTATACAATGGAATTTGCACTAACAAAATGTTCGATGACGGCTTCAAAAAATCTTCTTTTATTGAAATTCACTCTGAGCAATGCCGAAGGCAGTGGATAAAAAGAACCAACTACCTACAGGGCTGACATCCGCAAATTGTAGTGGCTTTGGCTGAACAGATCCAAATATCTACTAATATTATTTATCCTGTCATTTGCCTCAGCCAGTCGATTGTCAATCATTCAAATATCAATCATTCAAATATATTTCTAGATATCTCCAGACCAAGAAGAAATAAGAAAGCAGCATCACGTGAACCAGATGATACTGATCCTTCGTATCAAGTCTCAAATTTATTAACCCAGGAAAATGCAAGATTACGAATGGAACTTGAAGAAATGAAGGTGGGTGAACTATGGCCATTTTGTTTTATATATCCTTCCCTTGGAGCGGATCAACCTGACCAAGGCCCAGTACCGCCGCCACTTATAGAGGGACAGGGTTAGAATTGTTGGAAAGATATGATCTTTCCTCAAGGGCAATAGAAAACATGGAAACGTAACAGCAATATATACACACTCTATACACATTCTAAAACATAATATTCTACTATGATAGCAATAGCTACAGTTATCAATTTTTCTCTGTCTATGTCGCATCATTCTCTTCATTCAATCAATTTGAGAGAAATATATATGAACTCGAAGGAGTCAATGCTGCAGTTATTATCACAAGGTAGAAAGTGGTAGATATCACCCTTATAGAGCATAAGCAATGTATGCCAAATGTGGTGTAGATGTCTAAAACTAAGATCACATATAAATGGTAATTTTGATATGAAATCTCAAACACATTTTCATCATATCAATTGAATCCCAATATAATTTCGGTTTCTATTAAATAACGCACACCTTTTCTAACAGGGTAAATTAATGTCTTGGTGAAATGCATATTTTAATGCTTTTACTTCACCTTCACAGATTCAAAGTCAACGAGATGATGCAGAAAAAGCACAACTACAAGCCAAATTAGATAGAGCAGAAAATCGAATTGCTTCTTTAGAAAATCAGTTGGAACAGAATTCAAGGCGTTGGGCTCAAGAACGGCATGAATTGACAGTGAGGTAATAAAACTGACTGATTGAAAATGTTATCACTTTATGGGAATAAACATTTTCGAATGTTTGACTGTTTTTTGGTTGAAATCAAAAGTAACTTAATCGAAATTTTTGGGTCGCAGGACTAAGCACTATTTGTTTGAGCAATAATTTGACTATCAAACTGTTTGCTTTTTGTAAAAATATAAGCCTTTACCTAGACAGTACTCATGTTATTTTCCCATGTTGGTGGTTAGTGCGCAAAGCCATACCAAAGGGTTACATGATTGTATTTTATTTCAGGTTACAAGAACATAGAAATGGATTCATGAGAACAACAACTGTTGGAGATGGTATCGGACCTAGGGACTCCTTCCTGGTAAATATTCGTATATTTTTTGCACACAATTCAGCTATCCTCATTAAACTGCATGCTGGCACGATTCTGCTATTTACAGTTATGGTTAAGCATGAAATTTTGCTCAATTTGTACTCCAAAATGGAAATGTTATATTTTATAACTGTGTTTGCAAAATGGTGAATAAAACTAAATATTCCCAATAAATATGTTTATGAATTAAGAAGCGTCTATCACACCCACAACACTCAATCAAAATTTTTATTATTTCAAGTTATATTTGCCTTAAATGGGGAATAAATATTTTTATTTTGTTTTTTACAATTCCCATTTTTTGATTGAAATTGTTTCAGCCTTACTAATCGTCTTTCAAGCATGAGAATGTGCATCAAACCCAGCTGTATGCAAACCAGTCTGGAAGTTTTTTTTTATCAGATGAGCACGCCACCGCAATAATATTCCTTGTTTCTCTTTCGTGCTTTGGAAACTTTCTGTCTTCATCCTATACCTGAAGGATTGTTGTTATTTTTCACACATTTCAACAGGGAGCACTCTAAGTATATGGTAGATGACCTGAGCTTCCATTTTAATACTGTGCTAAAATAGTTCTTGCAAAATTATTTTACAGAAACTACCTTAGTCACTTTTCATCTAATTAATTAGGTAAAATTTATGGTCATAATCAAGCATTTTACTACCGGTTTATCGAATATGTTCATTTTTGAATGTATTCAATTTGTTTTAGTTTTATCGAAGGTCAGCTGCTTAAAATCATATTATTTAAAGATTATACTTCAATCTCCTAATATTATAATATATTCAGAATTAAATGGAAGAGTTGTCACCCACGTCGCATGATATTCAGATGATGGCGGCAGGCATGTTGCACTTGCTACTTTTCTTCTTTCTTTACTGCATGACATATTACTACTGTGAAATAACTTTGCACTTCTTCAACCTGTTTAATGATGTGAAAATATATATATATATATATATAATGCTTCAACCAAAAAACTTGATTGTTTAACAAACCCGACCACACCTCTCGTAAAAATATCCTCCCTTCTTATGTCGATATTTTGGAATACTTGAATCATTTGTGCAACAATGAATGAAATGTATACCAAATTTGTGCCAAATTTTATATTGTAAAATTTTGCATAAATCATGATTTGTTGTACAATGAGAAAAAGACTAAAGAGCAATTTTGCTCTCTCAGTATTATGGTATCATATTTAATTCAAGGAAGGATATTTGTACAGATTTTTTTGTGTCGTTTTTGTCCCAGAACACTTGTGCTTGAGGAAATTATATTTTTTTGAGCGAATAACATTGGCCAGTACAGTCAGATTTTGCAGTGTTTTAATGCTTTTTCATTTATGAATATGCCTAGATGAAGTTCAACAGCAAGTGTGCGTGTCTCTCAATGTTTTTTTACATATTTGCATGAGATATATATGTTATCCATACTTTGTAATATTATATCAGTCTCTTACCCTCTTCACTTGCTTGTCAAAGTATCCATCACAAGTAGTTGTATTTGATGAAATTCAGGATTTGTTGACAATGCCCAAAATGACTCATTTTTGTAAAGCATGTTTCAAAAGCTTTATGGTCGAGGAGTTCGCTCTTCATTTTCAAATAAAGAGGATGACTCCATGATTTGGCCTGCTGGAGAGTTTAATTGCAAGTGAATCTCCATACATGCATTGGTGGTGTAGTCGACATTGGTTGAATATCTAACTACAACTCCTTACTGTATAGCACTTTTATTCGATTGTTAAATTTTACCTGTTTCAAACTTATAATCTTGAATAATTGTGTGGTTTACACTGTGTTATTTAAAAATAGCTGAGAGAATCGACAATATATTCTGATGTATCATCAGTAACCTCATTCCTTGGAAAAAGACATCGAAAACCTACTCCATTTGTTGCTCCAATTACATCACCAAGGACTATACTTCCACACATTCATTATTGAATGTCATCATGAATGATTGGAGGCACAAGCAGGAGGGTCAAAAGTGATACTTTGTAGTACTTCAATTCTTTAAGTACTGGTGAAAAATTTCTCTTTCGGCACGCTCTGTGTACCTTGATCAAAAAATGTTACTACCTATGTATGCTAGTAAGAAATGATCGGGGGAGTAGTAGATTGGGTTGATCGCTGAATTGTTAGAACCGATTGCTAAATTATTTATTTAAATATTTTTTGAATCAGAGGCATATTAGAACAAAATTGGCTACTCTAGCTTAAAAAAATGTTTTGAAAATATCTTTGAGATTTCCTGCTGGTTCAACTGTCTGTATTTGAATATGCTGGAGGACAATGTATTTCCAATTCCATTTAAAAAGAATTTCATTTTTTGTTTAGTATGGGTCACTGATGGATTGCGGCATTTTAGCTATTTGTGGTTCATGCTTGACAAAATAAAATTTCTACTTGGGCTCTTCATTTAGTTTCTTATTGGTATTGAATAAGTCTTCCATCCTGTAATCAAATGTTTTTATCACATCACAAAATAAAACATATTCGGGGTATACCTAAACAAACCCCAACTAAAAAAATTTTCTCGCTCTAGGTTGGCATTTTACTAAACTACATGTATAGCAACTTCTGTTAATTTTCCTAAATGTTGTGTTTTATTTCCCTAAAATCTTGTATAGATTAGTTCAGTATGCCAAATATTTTTGTAAGCGTTTTTATACTTTTTTAATTAATTGTTACAAATCACATGCAATATATCCTAATGGTAATATAATTTTCCAATAGATGATTTTTTTTTTTATTCTGAATTTCTTTATGACTGGGTTTATGTGATTTTATTGATATCGATGGTGATGAGCGTGAGAAGTTTGCTTTTGTTTACGTCTAACTTTGCGGACCCCTTCCGATTCCGTGTTGGTTTCTGCACGAGAGGTCATAGTTCGACATGCGATTACGACGTATGAAATAATAATATCGTTGAGAAGAAAAATTTGCGTTAATCGCAAGTAAGGCTAGGGGTTAATCGTAGTAAGGCTGAAGCGCGGTGATGTTTTAATTTAAAATAAATTTACCCCTCACCAAAAGAGTGGGGACCGGCGCCGTACTGGAGAGTAGTCCTAGCGACTGCTATACTATATTTTCCGAAATATTTTTTTCGCGCAATCTCATTTTATTTTTACTTTTGTCTAGTTTGGAGCAAAAGAATTGAAGGTTAGCCTTCTCCGTCAAAAAAAGCTTCGCAGACATCGGAAGAAAGGCTTTTTAATGTGATAAAGATATTTTTGAGGTAGGGTCGGTCCATTTTCCCAACATTCGGCTTTCGAAAGTAAACATCCACTAAGCCCATTCTTAATCGAAAATTTTATTTATTTTTATATATTTTTTATAAGTACAAACTATACCCTATGCACGTTTGTTAGTTCGTTTGCGGTACAAGTTAATACACGGATTTCTCAGTGTATTTGGTGCTTATCCGCCGCAGTTAGTAAGTCTATTCAGGAAGCGGGTGAGTGTGAGGCTTTGTACATGGCGCATGTCTATAGGCTACACAGAAAAGTATTCAATGCGTTAAAAATCAGAAAGCGTCAGTAACAACAACGATTCAGCATGATTGAACGTTTAAATAATGTTTCCATAACTACATTTGCCACATCATTGAAACGGTCCGGAAAGTGGCGATATGAACATAGTTTCGGCAAAAAGCCAGGATCTGCCTATACTTTACTTTGTTCCACAAGGTCTTTTGTTTACATGCAAATTAAGACATATTTGTATGCGGCCTATAAAATCATCAATTCAATTGCTCTGCTGAACCTCTACGGTGCGTATTGCATCTATGTACCCTCGGGCACTGATGAGATATATTGTGATAACGGGATATTACGAGTTCATTTGCTTTGAGCACAGGCAAATGTTTCAGATTATGAAATCGCTTAATACAAGTCAGTATTTTTGTGTATATTCTTTATGCATTCCAGATTGCATAGTCTGAAAGATAGCCTAAATGAATCCGAGCCGATGGACGGCGAGAGCAGATTAGCCCTTAATAGCATTTTAAGAAGAAAGGAACTTGGGGGCGTCATTGAAGGAAGCGGGAGAACGGGGGTGCGAGTTACCATAGTGTATTGTAATGTATTGTTGAAAGATCTCTTCGCGGAAAAAAGATTTGCTATAAATTGCAAATCTTCAATTATTGATGAATCTGTGGTCAATAAAAGTTTGTGACTGTGCCCCAATGAAAGGCGGTTATATATATATCGAACTCGCCATTGTCTCTCTTCCGTAAATCATTATTCATTGTACAAATCCCTAATTCGATCCTGTATGGAGTATTATTGTATGTAACATTCGGGGCAGTGTCGCAACTACTGTTCTCAGCATGCTCGACCGTATTCAACAGCGTGTGATCAATATGATTGACCCAAAACTTGCTTCCAGGTATGCAAAGCTAGTTCGCACCTATTCACTGCGGAGATTCCACAGTGTCAAAAAAGGTTTTTCCAAAACCAAAAAATTGAGAACAAAATCGCGATATACTAAAACGACGAATTGGTCAAAATTATTCTGAAAATCTGTAGAAACTGGATTTTAAATTTGCACTGATGCGCCACCGTAAGGCTTAGACAGCTTGATGTTTGGGTATTATCACGGTAGGTTACAAGAGCTCGGAGGTGCACATGGTGAATGACTTGAGAGAAGATCTCGTAAATGCAACAATAGTTATTCAAAAGTTGAGGATCAAAGTCGAAGGAAAACCTCAACATTTTTTGTGCAGCAAAATATATCCTGACCTTTACTAACTGGTCTAGACGTTGGTGCGACGCGAATGTATTTTTCCATGCAGAGACACATTACAATACGCTATTTATTGGGCGTTTCAGCGCAGAAAAGTTTGAGAAACCCTTGCCTAGTCGACGAGGGAGAGTTTGAAAGCTAATTTTAAGAATAATTTTGCGTTGCACAACGTTGCACAATGAATCTTTCCACGAGCGTTTTCCTGTTCACTTCCTGACTGAAAGCCTATCATTGGATTGTTTAAGAAGACGTAAAAATGAAAATTTAGAATTTCGCTCGGACGGATTTGCAGGCTGCTTTGTAAAAACACATCGTTTTAAGTATTTTGATAAAACTTTTCGTGGGTATTCGTTCTTGCGTCATTCAACTATTCATGGATTAAATTGATTTATAGTGATTTACCTAATGATTGCTTGGTTTTGCAATAGTTAGTATTGTAATATCGGAGAGAAAATTACCAGAATAGACTAGGTGTAAATCGTGAATAACAAACTGCGGAAATTACTAGTTGTTTTTACTGTTCAATATTTTTACTTTAAATCTGATTCGTCTAAACCCACGCAGCAATATGTGGTAAAATTCTTAAAATATCCCCTCAAACTCTTCCCACTGTAAGGTATAAGCTTAAAATTATGAGGGTTAAATGTCGGGAAAAGTCCTAGAGGTCTGCAGAGTCGGGAATTGTCGAACCCAGATCCGATCCTGAATCTCTTGCGTACTGAATTCAAATCTGCTTCGACCCGGAGTGAAAATATCACGCTCCTGATTCCGAACTTTCCCTTTCTTTCCGAATGCTTGTTAAATCAAGAGACTGAATCCGAACTTGATCCCAACCGGTCCAGATATTTTAAAGACCAATCCGAACCGGCAATCACTAAAACTTGGCAAATCCTCCCGGATTCAACTCGGTCCATGTAGACATCCAGCATACTGTCATATCATGGTCGAATTGAACCAGGTTGCTTCTGATAATTTTAAGTTTTTCGACAAAATTTACGTACTAAAACTTGCAGAAACAACAGTAAATTGCTAAAAAAACGTAGTTATTCTTCGAGGGCGTGTTTACAAACTAACTTGAAAATTGGTCTGAGCGTGACTGAAGTGTTACGTCCTTGTAAAATAAATCTATGATTGTCTGATTTTAGATATGTTGGTATCTAAAGTCTGTTGTTGTAAGAAATGAGCTCACAACTCTCTCACTCGGAGAACCGAGACGTGGGCACGAAAAGCAATAGAATAAGCCTATGTTTTTTGATAAGGGACATGAAACATTTGACACCAGTCTCAATCTTCTTAAAATCCTTGCTGCCCACAGTGGTTCACTTATACAATACTCACGATTTCCTCTCCCAAACATGCACAGTAAAATATGTTAAGCCTTTATTCCTGATTCGGGAAATATCGTCAAACCGTATCTTCGCTTTTCTTTTACCGCAGGGTAGAAATGAAATCGTGTGCGATGATTCGAACAATCAACAGTGCTTTTCACGTATGCATTACTGACGAATTCTTCCCCAAACATGCACAGTAAAAATGTTATGCCTTTATTCTCGATTCGGGCCGTATGATCAAGCCGTATTTTCGCTTTCCTTTCACCGCAGTATAGAAATGAAATCTTGTGCGATCATTCGAACAATAAACAGTGCTTTTGCGCGGTACTGTATAGGCAGGCGATTGAACGTACCGGTGGAATTTGATATTGTCTTCCGGGCAATTTCGTCTACTCAAGATTGTTAGGTTATTTGATAATGACAGGAATGCAAGTTTCGAATATTTTCTCCGAATCGAATCTTGAGTAAGATAATTTGGAATCGAATATGATCCTATTTAAAAAAAATTCAACCGTTTCAAGATACTATATGACTTACGGAAACAGATACAGATTCGTTGTTCAAAGTCGGGATGCATTGAACAAGATTGAAATAAGCTATATGTAGATTAATTTGACAAGTGGCCAAATAATACTTAAGTATTAGCTCTTAAGGTCTGACACCTAATGAATTTCAACATACACGAATAAACAGAAATCTATTAGAATCAGGAATAGTTTTTTTGTAATTCTCTAGCCCGCTAATACTTTTGCAAATGTGCTTGTAATTGGCATACATGCCGAGATGGGGTTTCTTTCAGTAAAACAAGCGTTCAAATTTTTGAACCTGTATTTTTTGGTATCTCCGGGATTTGATATTTTCGGCCACTGCACTCTCAAAATATTTATGAGAGGTAGATAAACAAATGTCGCGAAGTCAAAAGTTAGATGCTGCTGTAGATTCGTTACGTTACCTTATAGTTTACTAGATTTCTCCGGCTGCGCTTCATATTTAGGTTGAAAGCGGGACCTGAAGTTCAAAACTCATATTTTAGTGACTTTAGCAGCGGAAGTTTTAAGTATATGCAGGGTAGGTAACTCATTACTTTTGGGGGCTCATATAAGTAATGAATTAAGAAGTTTACGTGCAAAAAGCGGTTAGTGGCACGATCCATAGGTAACTCATACCTCACAAAACATGTTTGATCAAATTTTTGACTAGGTTTCAAATATTTTCTCTCCGCCTTCGCGCCGCTCACGTCAACATGCAGCAAAAGAATTTGTTACATAATCGATAAAATACTGCGCCGCTAGACTGATACGGTTCAATGAACTTTAGTCCGCGACAGCGTTTTAGGAACTCAACGACAATGCAATGATAGTCTAAGCATGATCATAGTTGGAAAAGACTATCAAATATCTTTATTTTGTGGCATTTCTTACAAAGGTTAAGGTCCAAACGTTCCATCGTGTCGGATGTTATATCCTGCCAATGGCAATAACAACAATAACCGTACATAATATCTATTTATTTATGCTCGGACGCATAATATATCTTCAAGTTGCGATACAGAAATCAGACTATTTGTAATCATTACGTAACATTCATCATGCGAGTTCATTCGCAGAGTTGATACTGAATACGATTCAATTGATCTAGTTGCAGTTATTGCAGCAACTAATCCTTGATTACAATTTAGTAGTGTTAGCGTTTGGAAGTATGCTTGTCATTTCGGAACGTTAGAAGTTAGTAAATTCTCTCATTACTCGGAAAAGCACAATTCTAAACTGTCTTAGTGACAAGAAAGTTGTGGTTTAGAATATCTCGTCATATATCAGTCACTGGTGTATCGCATATTCGAGGTATGGTATATCTGTGGCTCATCCTTGTCAAAATATACTCAGATTTTTAGGGTTTTACTCTTTCATGGTAATGAAAAAAAGGATTATGGTCACCTTGCTCAAATGTGTGTTGCATAGGAATAAGTTAACTATTGTTGAATGTTGGGACCAGACAAAACCCACCGAGGTAATTTAGCTGTTTAAATTTGTTCAGTGAATTGCAACAGTAGGCACGTGATGACGATACATCAACATTTTTGTAGTGTGCGCCAAAGGCGACTATCAGTATGGCGTACTCTGTTTAATCATAACGGAGGTATTAGGGTTCCATTGTCGGAATTTATGTCAGATCCTGACTGGCCTTGCACTTCCGGGCTTGGGTATTCTGAGACTGATACAACCCGAGTTCACCACTTCAATTTTTGTAGTGTTTTTGCTTCTGGTTCATAGGGCATTAGTAGGCGTTACCAGGTACGAAATCCCAATTTCGTCAAGCATGAGTCATCATTGACTCATATTAACAATACTTAGTTACGCAAAGAATTTCTGACTGGGTTGGTTTGTTTTGAGTGTTACTTCACTGAGTGTAAATGAAGTGAACCTCCGATAAAAAAATGGCAATTTCTTTCAAAAAGATGTACTTGTTTACTCATTATATTATTTTTTATTGGAATAATAATCTACTCGAAAAATACATTTGACTCGCTTGAAATATTCGATTCTGATCATTTCTAGTTACAAGTAATGTCAAGTTTTGTATTGCCAACTAGGGCATGTCGAAAGTTGAATAAACTCGTTCCTTTACATGTGTGAGTCAAGTATGGACGCCACCGTCGAAGCGTTCACGCCTTAAAGAATATAATTTTTGTCTGGGTTATTTATTAAATGGCGCACAAAATGGTGGCTTACGACAACGCACTTGCGGCTATGTAATCTCACTTGATTTTACTTACGTAATATAAAATTTCTGCGAATAAACAGCATCATTTGTTGCCACTTTATATTCTGCTCATTATCATGGCCATGCATAGCGAATGAAATGCTACATTCCAATGATGACTAGTACTTTTGCTGGACTAAATAAAACAGATTATTCTAGCACACATTATTTATTTTCCTTAAAAATTTAAAAGGTCATAATAGTCCCAATACCTTTGGTCGATTTCAATACCAATATGTTATCTGACGAGTGCCCCGAGATGCCCTGTGGCGAAATGTGAAGACAATGTTTGCATAAATATCCGGTAGAATTTATCCTGAGGCTGTTTAAACGGCTATTACCAAAGACGAAGACGACTAACCCTCCTTGAAAATATCCCAATTCGTGCTTTGTTCAGTTTGGGTAACCGATAGACCGGGTGGATCCCCTTATTCGATATACCAATTTTTATAAGCAGTTTTTATGGAGTTTTTATGGATGGAATTATACGAATAGTTTGTCGTTATATTAAATTGTTAAAATCTGAGTTTTTTTTTACATACGTAGCTATTATTGCAATGCCATGGGTTGGGAAAGTCTTCTAAGACTTAGTCTTAGAAAGAGTTCCTCATGACTTTCTTCAGTTAATTTGTTTTATTCCATTATTGTTGATTGGTGTGTAGCCAAAGGCAACCGCACCCTAAGTGAACAACATTCCATTGTATAGAATCAGAAATTAATGATGGTCGCGACATCATATATATCATTATCAAGCATGATCCATCAGAATATTCTCTTGAATATTTCTCGTGCAACACTATAGTAATTATCGCAATCACACAATGATATGACATGAATTTTTAGTATTACAATTTCCTGTTAAATATGTCTCGCGCCATACGCTTGCCCAAAAATATATAATATTTATTCAGATTATATATTTTTGGGGAAAAATAAGTCTGCTTGATCTCGCTTAGACAAGGCTGAATGAAATCGCGTGGAACTTTGGGGAAAATGTTATTAATATTGTCTATAATCATCAAATTATTATAACATTGTCTATAATCATTGAATATATTGTTAAGTGAAAACCGTCTGTCTAACGGTAAGAGTTCGAGAGACACGCCGAACAGTCAACCTTCTAGAATTGGGAGTCAAAATAGGAAGCTATTGATTGCCTTGCAGACAACCAGAAATAGTGGCGTAAAGTCAGTAACAATGTACAGTACACCATAAGACAGTAGTGACCTCTGGAATTACGTGTTCGGATATATGGACGGAACACATTCAGCATAATCTCGCAGAAGACTTTATCTTACTTTGTAAACTTTGACACAGATGAATTTGAACCCAGAATCATAATCAATTAACATGTGGCTCGTGATATACGGTAAAATCAAATTACTAAGACGGAACACCCCAGCATTCATTTACCCTTTGTCTCTCGCCCACGTCGCTGATGACATTATGGTGTAAGACAAACAGTTATCATGTGTTACCTAATATCAGAAATTATATATTTATTTTTAGTGAACTATGCCAGCTATATCAAGGGCCAATATTCATTATTTGATCTTCCCCATGTGGTCAACATTACGTTTGTTTGGTTGATTTAATTTGTTGGGCGAATTTGAAACATACTCACTTGAAACGTCGGACCTAATGGCGTTAAAGGAGAAGAATCGATTTACGAAAGTATCAGGTAAGTGGACATCTGTCTGATTAATTCTGAAAACGTTTTGTATGTCCTAGAGAGGTATGAGCTGGCACATTCTTAGGACTGTCCCTAAAGTTTAGTTCAAACGTTATTCTAAATTCACTATATAAATAAAATAAGCTTTCGAGATTTGATATGAACGAAAATAATATTTTACAGCAAAGTCATGCTTTATGCAAAATGCATTGGACTTGGAATGCACTGTAACATAATTAAGTTTATGAAAACAAACAAAAAAATAAAATTACTTCTAATCAGCGTTCAAAAATCTCTGACTGTTCGAATAGCGGCAGAGTTGGCCATGCGTAGGGTGACTCACTCAGTTGACTATTTGATATGAATAATTTGTGAATTTTACGATTAATTTTATAATCGAATCATATCCAATCCAGATTCCATGATAAAACCAATGCATCTGAAAGCGGAAACCCTAAAGCAATTCTGAAGCTCCCGCCTACAGCGCGTGACTCGTTGCATCTGTATAATTAAGACTTGTTTAATGTGATGTCTGGAACTCTGAATCCTATCCGAAAGTCGGCTGCAAGACCAAGGCAATGATCGCTAAATCGGATACAATGCTTTTGGATCGCAAATAAACATTCAATTTTCAGAAATTTTACTCCGACAAATTGTGATTATTAAAAAAAATTTCACGATCGATTTTCCTAATTGGCATGATAGGCCAAATGGAATTGGAATGTAGAAAGAAAAATTACCCAAAATTGTTATAATTTTATATACTAAACTGAAAATCGTTCATTCGCTAAACCAAAACTATTTCCGTTGATCATATTTTTTTTAGTGCGAGCCACTGATGGCTTAGGTACGGTCCTTTAGTGAATCATGCACATCAAAATAAAATTTCAAATTGGGAGTACATCCCTTTATGCAATAGAAGTGTCATTTAAATTATATAATGAACGCAAAATAATATGATTTACTATTATCGCATACACGCACTTTTCATTTTGGTTAAAAAAATAAGATAAGTTAAAAAACGAAATATTACTTATTATTGCAAATGTAGAATTTACCCAAGTTTATAGAAATAATTCAGACATCCATTTTATTTCCAAGCAAAAAATAAAAAGTGTATTGTATATAAGAATATTAAATCAAGCTTAAAAACGCGTGATCCATCTCGGGCCACTGCTACACAGACTTAGAAGTTTGAAAGCACGTTGGGAAAGTTATCACGCTCAATTTTGCCCTAATTTTGTGGTATTGAAGCACTTAAAAATGAATCGCGCGGCTTCGGCGCACGCTTTAAAAATTTCAAAAGCTTCTATTTTGCAGACGCGGTGTTCCATTTCTATTTAAGTAAGTTTTTATAAATGTTTTCGAGATTTGGTTCGATTCGGTGGAAGTTTTCGATTTGAAAATTCCTGCCGTGGTCATCACAGGTTAACGTCACATTCGGTATTATTTTGATACTGTTCAAAATATTCGATTCGCGAATTATAAATTATTTGATTATATTTTTTTCAGCAATTCCTAGTCAACAGATCCAAAAAAAATGTATATTCTGAGAAAACTTGTATAACTTTTGGTGTATTTGACAATTTTCTAAAAATATGCTTTTTTCTCTATGCTATACCTTTGATTCAAATATTCGATTCGATAAGAAAATGTTGTTTGATTCGATTCTGAAATCGGCAGTTACTATACTTACATCTTAACCGAAGAAAATCGGTAATATTCTAAAGTAAAATAAATCACGTTTGCGACACGCTTTGTTGCGTCACAATTCGCTATTATTTGATTGTGTTTCAAAGCATATCATAAAAAGTCGTACCAACTCTGATCTTAAATTTTCGCTGACCGAATCTGGTAGTCGGCCGATGAAATCGCTATATTCCATACTATCGCACACGAGATTGTGATCGCATAGTATGCGAGCCTATTACGCCCAATTCATTCGTTTTTTCATCATATTGGAAAGAGAATTCCTCGCGTTTTTCACGAAAATGAAATTTTATATGATAATAGTGTACAAGTAAAATATCTCTTTTACTTTTCAGTGTGTATCTCAGTCTTTGCAATAATAGCATTGGTGCTTGGAGTCGTCCTGGTTGTCACCAGATTACCGCATAAATTCATCAATAAACAGTTTGAAGATCATGTAGTCATCAGTCTGCAGTCACCAAATCTACCGATATGGATATCACCACCACCTCCGATTTATATGAAATATTACTTGTTCAACATAACAAACAAGGATGAGGTTATTAAAGGAGCCAAGCCGAAAGTTGTCGAACTTGGTCCTTATACGTATCAAATGTACGTACCCCGATTTGATATAGCTTTCTATGTGAATGACACTGTTGAATCTAAAACTAATCATACTCTCATTTTCCGACCTAACTTATCTAAAGGTTCGGTAGAAGATATGATATACCATCTTAACATGCCACTTGTGACTATTGCTGAAATGGTAGAAAACATGAAGTTGCCAGGATTCAGTAACAAAATATTTGTCGAAATTCTCAATCTTATTGGTGAAAAAGATCTTATTGTATATCATTCCGTAAAGGAAGTGTTATTCGGTTACGTTGATCCATTTTTCAATACATTGAATAAATTGATGTCTCTCATTGGAAAACATTACGATCCCATATTCGCGCCTTTTCATGAATTTAATAACACTGCTGATGGGGTTTATTTGACATTTACGGGACAGAAGGATTATTCTAGAACAAATGAAATACAAAAATGGAACGGGATGGAATATTTATCATTTTGGACTACAGCTCAGGCAAATAAAGTAAACGGAACCGATGGATCATTGTTTCGGCCGCTCGTGCAAAGGAACGATACTAGATACATATTTTTTTCCAGCATGTGTCGATCTCTGAAGTTATCGTACGAAAATGACAGCACCGTTAAAGGCGTCAAAACCTATCGATTTCATTTTGCGAAAGATTTAATGGCTAATGCAACCATTCAGCCTGACAATGCGGGATTTTGTGTTCCCGCAGATAATTGTTACGACTCTGGTGTCATGAATGCTCGACCGTGCTTACAAAATGCTCCTGTGTTGTTCTCCCTCCCACATTTCTACAATGCTGCTACCTCAATATCAGAATGGAGTCGTGGGCTTGTCACCATCCAAAGATTTGCACGATTCTCGTTTTGATGTTGAACCGTTGAGCGGTGTTGTGTTTCAAAGCATACGTAGTTCTCAGATGAATATGGAAGTCAAGAAATCGAAATATATCACGCAGATGAAAAATGTACGATATACGATCTTCCCCATAATGTGGGTTGCAGGAACAGGATTGATGGATAACAAGACATGTTCAGAATTTCGTGAGATCGCTGTGCTCAGTGAATTCGCGAATGTCATTGGATACGTTTTACTGGGAATCGGTGCGTTTGTGTTCTTGGCTGTTTTTGTCTTCGTTATGACGAAGAATAGGAGGAAGAAACAAACCCTTTTATTGCCAAATGATAGTGATGATGAAGAGGGTGACGAGTGACACAATAGAGCGAAATACTGATACTATATGATATGAACTTATTAAGCTAAGTATCGACCATTTGTAAATAACACGAATAAAATCAAGTTCTGGGTGCCGGAAAACATCCTGTGTATAACTTGAAATAGCTCCCAAACGAGCATGTTTTTCGATTCGTACAGTATTATTCAAAGTTTTTTTGTCGAAAAAAGTGGCAATTGTCTACAAAGAATGTCTCTATGTTTTATAAATCTTAGCCCAGTCGCGTAAATTAATGTATCAACAAATTTTTAGACTTTGATAGGACCAGTGATGTTGATGATTTTGAAAATATGACCTAAACATGTTATGTTAAGTATGGGTTACCGTCAAATGGCAGTTTCCTAATGACTTCAGCGGAGGCTCCTTGGGATCTCACATATATTTCTTTTCTGCTAAAAGGATGGTTTTTCATCACTAATGACTGACACCATTCACTGCAATCTGCTCGTACGGTTCAATTCTGTAAGGGATGTTTTCTGCTTGCCTCTTTGCATAACAGGTAGCTAGTTGGTTTTTTCTGAAGCGCTTTCATATTTGATTAGTATTAACAAAAATATGGTAGTTGAAATTATTTACCGCGAACTCGATTTACCATATATTATTATTTTAATTTTCGTTCAAAACGTACTCTTCTCAAGTTTATATATTTGAAACAAAAATATATATTCATCCGAATTTCTTTCGGTTATAGAAAACACTACGTACCCTATTGATGTTATTTTGACTTCCATCATATATTACACTCTATATTTAAAAAAAATGTGGAATTAATGCCAATAATTTACTCTACAATTTGATGATATGATTTTATCTTTCCATGTCCTCCACATTACATAAAATCGATTTACTATACTATGCATTGCCTCTATATTATTGCGCCATGTTATACTACCTTTTTGTTATTGCAGTTTATGTTAATTTGTTTTGAAGTGATTCAATCACATTGCTGAGTAACCCATATTTTTTATCATTTTTGGGCTTGAAGCCTTTTTGTCAATTTTGACCGAGTCGTGAGTCGCGTGTGGTCCGGTTGAGGCATTCGTGTTGCCCGGTTGCTGATTGTGTGGAGTATTAAAATTGTGAGTAATATAATTTAATTATATTTTAAAAAAATTATTTGTTAAGTTGCTCTTCGATGTTAAACCTGATTTTAGCTAGATTTATGCATACCTATCCTTCCTTTTCGGGAAAATGTTGTCAAAACATCTTTTCTTAAGTGCCACTGATGAATCGCGTCGACGAGACGCGTTTCATATGTGGCGCATGCTCGACAAAAAAATTGTCTGGTTTGTACAGTGCTGTTGGAAATCAATACTTGGTTCATTGTTGGTGCTGCTTCTGACATTGCTTAGAGTGAATTTCATTCTGATATAAAGTATCATGTTGGAAGTAGAA
Source organism: Styela plicata (assembly GCA_963675895.2). Lineage (NCBI taxonomy): Eukaryota > Metazoa > Chordata > Ascidiacea > Stolidobranchia > Styelidae > Styela > Styela plicata. Next base: position 10,547,262 of record OZ023143.1, on the reverse strand, counting down.
GCGCTGTAAAAAAGTATCATGTAAAAATTGTTGTACTAAAACGCGACGTCAATTTGCAATAGGACCAACTTACGTTTAAACAGACCTCTTTTTCCAAAACAGTTAACGGATAAAATATTGATAAGCGAGTATCTCTCTGTCGACATGCAAATCAAAGTCATGCAAAACATGGCAAAGCAAATGTCACGCCAAATTTCCGTGCTTAGGAGATGTTTCATCTTAATGTTACGTCGTTTTAACCGCTTTTTGTGTTGTAATTCAGCGCTTGACTGTGCTATTTATTCACTGCTACTTTGTTGCGACGAGAAATGCAACTTTTCGCTTCTTGATTCGAATGGATTCGGATACATGTTCGAATGATTTGAATACTTACTTTCGTTATGCGGTTTTGATAAAAACAATTCATCATAAAGATTCTAGTTTTGCATGTATTTCAAAACTTTTAACAATACATACAAAATGTTGGAGATTTGTTGAATGTCGAAATAAAACCAGTTCGATTCGATTTGATTTACTGTATCTGATAGTGGCAACTTCGGTGATGTGACTGTTATTATTTAGCGAATGTGCCGACTTCGACAGCTTTTCTACTAGATGTCCAATACTCCGTTTTTGGTTGTGCATGAGACAAGGTTTGCCACTTTTATATTCAATATTCGAGTCAATTCGGATACATATCAGATTCGTCCTGATTCGGAAATACATCTCCGAGATTCTGTTCGACAAAATTTCGCCAAATTTGGAGCGATTTTGCGTTTTTTTTTCAAAAATTTCATCTTCGAATCAGAAATTTTATTTTATCAAATATGGACCACTGATGGACCGTGCCATTAGTGGTTCATACTCACCAAAACATATTTTCGGATTAGCGAGGTGGATTACTACATTTTGCAATCAATTTTCATGATCGAATCAAATTCGTAAAGAATCGATTCGATATTCGGAATAAATATATCCGAAAGTGACAAACCTAGACGTGACAACTTTGCATATGTACAATGTAGCAAATTACATTATTTTCAATAATTTTTAGGACCAATCCTTGACTTTTTACCGTCAATTTTGTATAAATTGAATTCTTTTTTTGCAGTTGCACGCAAATCCACCACTCCATCAAAATCATGATATAAGGTTAATTTACCCGTTATAAACTTTTTAATATTTCACAATACTTCAATTGCGGGTAGTCGTAACATTAATATCAATTTCAATTCTAGACCTAAATGTTAGAATTACGTCACCCCTGTCCATGACCTATGTGTGGAATCGTTATCGATAATATCACCAGATATTAAAAACTTTACTACTTTTGATTTTTTTCAGGCTCAAATTTTACATATTTTACTAATATTACAATATTTGCTAATATTGTGCTATGTTCGCTTATATTAAAATTGGCTTTGATTTACAATTATACTGGATGGTTGTACTTACATTTACTTCAAACGATATTTGAAATTCATTATGAAAATAAAATAATGTTTCAATATTTCAGAAAAAAGTATTTGCTAATTATTTGATAATATTTTGCAGCATATTTCATAATTTCGCTGTAAAGTTGATCGATTTGAAAGCAATGGAAAAAATGATTTTGATCATAAACCTAGAATACTTCTACAGATAAATGTGGCAAACCCCCTTTTTTCAGTAATTTTTAGAAAGATTATTGGCATTGTTAATAGCTTGCCAAAGATTTTCGTTTGAACGTTATCCGAAATGCAAGTTGAAGAGAATTTAGTTGAAATTATTGTTCTTTTGTAGCAAAGTCACCAGTACACGAAAATCATGACATAAAATGCTGAAGTTTTATGTATTTCATTTCTTATAATCTATAAGTTAATATTATTTGAAGTTCTAGACTACCTAGCCTAAATTTAGGGGTATTATGTCACCCCCAATTGTGAATATATCCAATTGATATCGACAGCATTTTTTCTAATAATAAATCATTTTAACCCGATATTGAAAAAATATGCTATATTTTATCTTTTCTGTCTCCAATTTTATGTATATCATTATGTTTTGCTGATCGTTTATATTAAACTTAATTTTGATTTACAATTAAACATAGATTATTAGATTTTGCAAAGCGGGTTCAGTACGAGAATATTTTGACAGAAAGTGGTAAAGGTAGTTCGTCGATACGGTAAAATAAGCTACATATTTTTCGCAGGTAGAACTTGACATTTTTAGATTACTTGGTGATTTCAGAATTAATTGAATTTGCTAACTGAATCAAGTGTCTTTCACAGCCTATCTCACTTGAAATGAGGTGTCCCTTCCGGCGATCGCATTTGTTATGCATGTTTGTAAACGTGAGCACATGATTCGGATACATTTCCGATTCGCTTATTGAGTTTTGTGAATAATACGAAGGTTTTCCCAATCAGAAATATTATTTTGTCAAACATGGGGTACAGATTGACGACGTTTCAATGACTAGAGCTTGAAATAACATATACAAAATATTTTGACCGATTTGAGTAAAAATTTCATTTGATATCTTGTAATTTTGCGTATTTTTTGAAAATTCCCGCATAATAGAAAGATTTCTATTTATTTAATCTTCACTTTCATACTTGAAATGGATTTAGATGATGTGATTCGAGTTGCAAATAAATGTATTTGAAAATGGCAGAATAAGATATTTTCTAAGGAATTTAATGTACTTGGAGTTGGGAAATGGTAGGCTGCGGAAGTTCGAAATTCGTGTCTTATCTTATCCGAATTATTTACTAACATCCATCTGTGTATTATGCTCGACCAAATCAATTTGTGATTGGGATCGGCGTGAGAAAAATGATGTATGGGCGTTGGCCAGTCGACAAATCAAAAGACATATTATTACCGTAGTCAACCTGATTTTGAAATTTCTATGGTTGGTTGTGTATATATTACATTCATGACAATTAGGATATTTATTGTTTTCGTGCGACTAGCTGACTGACCGTTAATTATTTTTTGTAATACAGTCGATTGTCCGAAAATATTGAAAATGGAACGAACAAGAGGATCGGGTGGGTCAATTATTAATCTTTTCGCCAAATATACCAAGGTTGCGAACTGGATCGATTTTTTCCAAGTTCAACAACACAAATTGTATCGAATTCACTTAGCACCGCCATGTGGTCAGATTTCACAATTACAGTTATCCCTCCCTCTGAAGTTTCGCAGAAAATTTATGTCAATTTTTAGAAGGGTTTCACAGCACAGAAAAAAATAGGGGGACGGTGGTAACATTGATAAAGTTCAAAGTAATTTCAATTAATTCACTACATCGACGTTCGAAATTATGACGTCATAGTTATGCATAATATTGAACTCAGACTCACATATTTTTCCTAGTTCACGGACAATTACCGAGCTCGACTTTACTACCCCGATAGATACATGCTTGACAAAAAAAATTGTTGAGAATAATTCCTGAAGAATCGAATTCCAGAAACGAGTATTCCAGTCATCCGAACCGGACTTCCTGCGCCAGTAAGGTTAGAGTTTCCCTAACATAACGTCAGACCAATAAACACAACCATGCTTTACAACGGCAAAACATCCAATGGTTTATTCAACAGAAAACACAACAAGGATAACCACGGGCACACACACAATCGTGTGCATGTCATCAATGGGCGGTAAACATCAAAGGTGCGGTAGACATCAGAGGTAATAAACACACAACAATGACGGCCACGTCCAATCAGACAGACGAGACCACGACAACTGGGAGATAATTGCAACATATGCCCATATTGGGGAATAAGCCAAATCAACTTACTGGCGCTGGTCGGAAATTTTGGCCACGGCATCTTTTGTGTCACTGTTCGATGAGACGCGGTCCATCTGTGGCGCGTGTCGACGTGTATAGATTATATATGTCATTAAAAAGCTCATACCATGCGTATAATTTCGTTTATGAATATTGATTGATTATGAAAGCCAATAACATCAAATAAATTTGATGGAATGGTAACGGTGGTGCATGAACTCTTCGCCTTGTGACTAACGCCTCAGGCGCGAAATGTTTTAACGAAACGTGCATATTTCGATGATTACAATACAATAGGAAGAACAGCTTTATGATGCAACAGATTACAACATACCAACGTCTTAAAAAACAAAAAAATAATGAACTCATGGGTCGCGGAAATATCTCAAACATACTTATCAATCAAATTTGTTAGTGTTGTCTCGCGCAAATATTTACCTTGCAGGGAGTTCACTTACATCGACTTTATCTCAGTTGCACAACGTGCAATCCTTAACGCGTTTCCAAGAATTTTCGACACCTTATTTTGAGCAAATTGAAACATAGAAGTGTAATAGGACCTTGAGGGATAAATTCATGAATCATGTTTTATTCCGATATTAAAATATAAACTTCGGCATACAGTAGTAACAATTTTCATAATAGCAGAATTTGATCTGACGACCTTCATAACAGTTTTTAGATGTTCATCTTGACCATAAAACCACATGACTCGTCTGCCTTGTCTGATCATGTAGATATACAAATGTAAAATAGTCGATGAAAATTTTCATCTACCACTTGGTCAACTAGAGTATAGAGGAGTAACTTTGTTGGCAGTAAAATGATTCCCAGGAGTTGTGCGGCTGTATGGGTAATAAAAGGTTATGGCACGCCTACACCAAGAATAGTTAACTGCCTTATAGCTAATGCAACAGCCATTTCCCGAGACATTCTGTATTAGACCTGCATGTATGCTTTGGCAAATACTGCCCATACAGGTTCTCCTGTTCTAAGAGAAAACTTCCTCGAGAATTTATGGAGTAGATAAAACACCCAAAATATCCAAGAAAAGAGATGCCAATCTGCATGATTTTCAGATGAAAATGCGACTATTTGTCAAGAATGAGTTACAAAAGGACAGAGCTTCGGCGGCGCAATCTATCACTGGCTTAAGCTAGCAAAATCATTCTTACAAAATATTTCGGACTGGGTACTCAAGCGATGTTTTCTGGGTCACTAGTTTTAGTATTGCATCTGGAACTTAGTATCCTAAAGTAACCCACATATCCGATGTCAGATTGGGGTCATAAGTTTATGAGACCTGACTGGTGTTACATCGGATATGAACATATTTATCTATGGCACACAATGTGCTCGTCGACTGCAGACAATCGAGGACAATGTGTAATATTACTTCCAACTAGTTGCGGCGGAATGCCTCAAATATTGGGAAAGGGTATAAAATGTTAAAGATTTTTTTTGTTAAGACTTGCGCGCCAAATGCACGTGTAATTCTTTGGCTCCCTTGTCGATGATATTCACCATTTTATAACTATAAAAAACTGTAGAAAAGTGACTGCGGTCGGAGACGTACGAAAGTTTTGTCTATCTCAGATATTTTAAAGTAAATTAAAATTTCAAAGACTAATGCCCCTCCCAAATATTGAGCGAGTGCCATTCCCGCAGTCAGTGCTTTCAAATGAAATTATCACAAAATTTCAAAAAAAAATCGAACTTCGGTGGAGCAAATGACCAGTGCTGTCCGGGGTTACGTATCATTTTTTATCACGGTTGCTGTATCAGAGGAAAGTAAGGATGCGTTATATAAATTATGCATATAGCAAACCATGTCATTTTATCGAGTCAGTAAACTTTTCCGGGTTGCGGTCCATGGACTGATACGACTTGATGGTAGGATTCAAACACGTGTCTCTTGCGCAGACAAATGGCTTTTGAATAAATTGCTTCGGAAACGAACCCCCAGATTTCTGTTCAAGAGAAGAATCGAGATAAATCTTCGAAGGATCACAAAAAGTTTTAAATAAACTTTAGGGTAGTTTTGCGGTGCAATGTGATGTCACATGACGACAAGGAAAAACTTGCATCATCTAACATTTAGAAGGAAATCGGTATCCGAATCGAAGACGCATCCGACTGTTTTTATAAAAATCCACGCACAAAACCACGGAATTGTTTTCTTTTCAAACAGAACCTCACTGTTACCGTGTAAAAGCTTAAGGTTTGTGTCTAACTATTACTTGTTTTACCTATCAAATTGATTGATGGGCAAGCCGCAATCAGGCGGCACAGTGCGTCGGTTTTTCAAAAGGTGACTCCAATGCAACTCGCCTCTCTCCAACTCTGGTGGGTTTTTAACTGGGGAAGCAGATTTATGTTTCGGTAAATTTGAGCAAGGGCGCGAACCATCAGTGGATCATAGTCAATGGAACAAAACTTGTGATGGACTCACATCATATCAAAACAAAATTGCCACCTCTTTAATAAACAAAATTTATAATTAATTCTTTGAAGATATGCAATATATTAAATAACAGTAGAATTACTTTTTAAAAAAATACCGTATAGGTAGAAGAATGTTAGCATCAGAACATTGACATTGAAGAGTATATAAAAATAAAGAATACAATACAAGAATACAAGCGTTGAAAAGTTCAATAACATTGAAAAAATTCAGGTATTTATTAAACGAGATTCGTCGATATGATGATGGGGATAAATATACATTCTAGCAGTCATCACTGAATACTAAATTTCACTTATTCTCGTTTTTGAATCAAAAAAAAAAAAAATTTTCAGGTAGAAAATTGAATATATCACATTGTGTTAATATTTTGTACACCCCGTTGTCATTGTAATTCAATTGTAATAAATAGAATTAAATTCACTACTGTAATAAATGAAATAATGCTCCAACATTTCCGATGAACAAAATTGCTGTCATTTTACCATATTAAGTTGTGAAACTCGGCATAAATCTTTACTTTGATGCAAAATGAATCATGTGCAGAATAATCGAAAAAAGGCAACTCAATCATCAGCATTTTATGTCAACAATATCATTGAATAGTTTTACTTTTGCCAGAAACATGGTTGTAAAACGTGTCTAGTCCAGTTTGGAAAATTGAAAGATCGTGTAACCACTTCTTTGCTTCCATTTAGCCACCTGTGTTCACATGCAGAAATAAATTTTCAAAGGAAACACAGAATTTCCAAGAAAGATTCGATTAGGGCATACAAAACAGATTTGAAAATATGCTCAAATATGGCAACAATACCAGTACAGAAATACTACATGCCAGTGATCTGCGATATACATGTTTTCTCAGACACAATAACAAGATACTGAAATAATAAGTGGAATAATACTAAAATATAAATTAAAGTGGAAAAATAATGGAGCTGGCTTCACAAGCGAAAAAATTTGCAACAGATAAGTAACAAGTAAACAAAGCTATTACATTTTAAAATCTTATAATAATTCATTTCATAATATTAGTCCCCTCAATCATTGACAAGCAAAATTGGAGCATGTATGCGAAATTGGGGGCGTTCTTCATGGGATTATCAAAATCATATTCATATGAAACTGGTTGAATGAAAAGTTTGTGGCAGTAGGAAAGGCCGTAATTAAAGAGTTTCAAAGACAAACAAGGTAACAAGGTTAAATAGTCTTTCTACACACATACACAATTTACAAATACACAAATGAATTGATTGATGTATGTGTTATAAAGACTTGAAATTGAACCCTTTGTCTAATATTTATATTCTTTCAGCAGCATCCTTGCATAAAGCACGCGGATTCGCTCTCGCAAAAGCAAAGAAGGATAAGTAATTATTCACACGTAAACCAGACAAAGAGCAAGACAACGTCTTACTTGCAAACATACCGGCAAAATCCTATTCGAAAACTCGACTATGTATATTAAAAATAAAAAAAATTCCCATTCTCATTCAAAACCCATGCACCAGATGTTAAACAAGAAAAATAGCAATAAATGAGAATCTCTATGATAGAAGTTATATGGCACAAGCATAATTACAAAAACACTAAAAGCACGACTTTTGATCTTGATTTAATAAAAATGAAAAATTTGATTGAAAAACTAATTGGACAGCGACAACAATGTAAATAAATAGAAATGAAAAAAAAAAGAATAAGAAAAATAGAATAATCAGCGACTATCATGTTGGAAACGCAAGTTGAAGATCTGTTAAGGGGTGTAGGCTCAGACAAACCAGAAAGATATATCCTCCTTTCAAAAACACTAACACAATGTGTTGACGTTGATGTACAACCCAGCACAAAACACTTACCGGTATGTGAAAGACTAAAAATCGCCTCATTTTACATAGGAACAAAAAACAACCTCACACTTTCCCATTTGGAAATTTAATTTTGTCAAACATAGGTCACAGTTGGACCATGCCCCAGCGCCACGATCCAGCAGGGACCCGCGCTTAACAAAACACGCTTGGTCCGTATGCTTCAAATCCACATCTTAAAAATATGATCAGCTACTTATGTATCATAAAATGTGCTTTGACAGCCCACGACTTGAAACTTGATACATTGTTCGTTTGTGATTGTGGATTAAGACATTTAAGAATATGGCTGAAGAATGTCATGTTTTTGACTTAACACCATTCCACTCATTTAATAAAACATTGTCTATACCTCTTACTTTTATGCAGTGTTCAATAGTTGATAATAGATGAGGTAATCTGAAAATAAGATAGATAGTCAGGTTAAGATTGATGATCTGAGGTAGCGAACAATCAGTTGAAGTTTCTTCATGTTTGAAAGCATACATATTCTAATCGGATAAAAATGAATTGGATTCTCATTGAATTTTAGATCAATTTTTTCTGATAAAATGAGATTTATAAAGAAGGAATTCAAATTCATTTTATGACTCCATATACATTTTATTCTTAATAGTCAGTCATCTGAATAAATCACCAGTCAAGGCCAAGTACAAGCGACAACTTATAGACAAACATGTTTTTTTTATAGCCATTTCCCAAAGTGGATCACCCTGTTCAAGGCCCTGTAACTGCGACTACTTATAGATGGACAGGGTTAGAATTGTTGGAAAGATATGATCTTTTCCTGTTCGGCTTAACCTACCCAAGTTATAAACCAGTGGTGGGCATGGATTAACCAGTCGGACTTTGATTCAGAGAAGGTTTGTAGACCTAGATCATACAACACCCACCCAATAAAAAAACGAAAAGTGAAAAATTGAGTATACTATCTAATACATAACATGGGCCATGGATATACTTTGCTCGAGAGTGTTGAACTCATTCAAGGCTCATGCCAAGTAAATAAAGCAAAGCATTGGGTGTTATCGGATATTAAACAGGACAAAGAACTTGAATCAAACCCTGACGTATCTGGTGAATGATTGCCAAACACTCAAAAGGTGAAATAGATATAACCAAACCAGTATGCGCTTTAATATAAACAATGCCTGCCACTCAACCCAAGGGTAGGTGCACGGCCATAAAACAAAAAAAGCATGACAACAGCTTCAGCAGCAAGTTATGGATCTTGTTAAGGATGATCTACTGTAATGTGTGACCATTAAAAAAATGATCTGACATTTTTGTCACTAATATTTTATCATTTTCAAACGCAGTACAATGAAAAAAATATTATGACCTAAAATTAACAAAAATTGCCAATGAATTTATTAACAGATGACATTATTAAATTTCCTGCGGTATACCTTTCATAGCGATTAGGTTGCCAGATCACAAAGGATAGGAATTCAATTTTAGCTTAACCATATGGTGAACCACGGCCTCTCGTGCAGATACCAGCTCCAAGTCAAAAATGAATTTTTTTTTGTTTAACCGTTTGCCAATTTTTCCTGTGCATGTGAACCACCGAGCGCCGGCAAAATGTTCAGCAATTCTTTCACATATAATCATCCCACAGAGGATTCGAACCCAGGACGTTAGCAGTGCGTAAAGTTTAAAACGAAAGAAATAAGCAAATAAAGCATAAAGAAAATTACATCATGAATATTTCTTCTTACCTATCATTTATTGCTTTTAAATGTAAATGATGTAAAACAGGGGCTATTGGGTCATTTTCCATAGCTGCTTCTAACAATTGAGTTACTACTCCATCTTTCAACCGATGAAGTTTTGTCCATGTGGAATTCCTTAATCTTAAGGATAAAACGGTGATTATTTTATAGACTTTAACTTCAAATGGTCGTTGAATACCAACTCGTGCATGGAGCTTAGATGGTAAGACAAAATTTAATTCAATTCAATCCTGTGCAGATATATACTGTTTCCCCAACTAAAATTGATATGTTCAGCACAATGTTTTGTCCAGTATGAGTCACGTATGTTTCACACCGTCAAGGCACGTTCCATTTGGAACTTATGCTTGACAAAATAAAATTTGAAATTGGCTCTGATAATAACTCTGAGTAGGTTTAACATTAGTCTGAAAAATAATAAATGATTAATATTAAGACACCATTTATCTTTACCAGGGCATATACCACTATATCAGTTCCGGTCTGTGTGGGATTTTTCGGTTACGAGTGCAGTTGGTGGTTTTACATTTTAAGTGCCCTTCTTCCATAAAATTGGTCATTAATTACTTTGTTTTGGGTCTGCTTCCAGTCTCGCCTAGAATGAACGACTATTTAAGAAAAAATTAATGCATACTTACATGCAGCATTGCCTCAGTGGTGCTAATATACTTGGTTCATGAAAATGTGGATTCCCAAAACTGAAACAAAATGAACATAATAACACGCTTGATTATGAATATCTAGAAACATGTAAGCACTCTGGTGAAACTCTTATAAAGCCATGATGAAATTTTAAAATATTTGTTTCAATGGTGAGAGACCGATTTTCTGAGGTTTCTTCTGCATATTTGCTGAGTAACCCAGTATCAATTCCTTCTGCTCTACTGCCTGTATATTACACTCCCAATGAGAAAAAAAATAAAATATTTCAAATCTTGCAAATTTCAACAGAGAATTTGCAAGTCTGTAATGATGATATAAACACTAGGCACGGTTAGTACCTGATGTTGTATGCTTTCCCCCACAAAAATTTTATGGTTTGGCTGTAGAAATATTGCAAAATTCTGCTATATAGTTCTTCTACCAGGCAGTAGTTGCAGCTGATTTTGTTTCTATTAAATTTAATACTGTTTTTCCATTCAGACATGAACAAGTAACGGTACTCTCCTATAGTGTCAACTAGACTTTTAAGGTATTTTAAGGTACGGTCCTAGATGGTTCACGTCCTAGCTTACCTTTTTGCATTGTCCATCATAATCAGCATGACATCTTTCCCTTTATTTTTAAAGACTTCATAGTGATGGCGATCTGCGTTACCGATTAAATAATCAAAAACACAGGCATCAGCAATATCCAACAACCTAGGACCTCGATCATACGGAGGTTTATGCTTCACTACTGTATCACAGTAAGTTTCATCATTCTCCCATTTCGCTGATCTTCCATTTACATAAGTACGCTAAAAAAAGAGTTATGGAATACCGGTCTAACATATTGCATATTATTTAAAATGAAGTGTATCTGAACTACGCATTAGAATCAAAATTATGATATGGATACATATTTTAATTGAATTCTCATATCCGAGGATCATCTAAGAGGTTGTGGGTGGGCAACGATTCTACAATTTTTGAGCATGTGTAGCAAAAATTATTATCTCTAACGTTACAGCATATTGAAAAAATTAGTCATTCACTGAAATTATTCCACAAGTACCTCAAATGAAATCATATTTGAAAAAATTAGATTCACGAATCTATTAAAAAATCGGATTTTAAAGCGGGAACGCAGCTTTGGCCTGAAAAATTTTAAACGGACGAGTTCAATTCAAAATTTGATCTGAAGTAATAACTATTTGGTTGCGTCATAAATCATGTAACAAGTACATTGATATATGACATTTTGTTGAGCAACTGATAGATTGTTCTACAGAACAAAATATATAACACCTACCAAGTGAAAAAATTGTCAGTGCAAAAAAAACCTCAACGGCGCATTCCCTCATTGACCCAAGCTCAACAAAATACATTTGATAATCGTTTATCTGACTAAGTAAACCAAATTTTCGTATAGATACCATTTATATAGATACTTACTTGGTATGGGTGCCTCAATTTTTCGAATGTTGAATATTCATCAGGCAGCCACAACGTAAGAGCACCTTCCATGATATCACCGTCCGCACATGCTTTCTCCGATTCTTTGCAGTAATAACAAACACCAAAATAACACAAGTTTCCATCTAAATAAATATAAATGGGTGATATCATTGAATATAAAAATTTATTGGTGTATTAAATTCTGAAGAAATCTTAATCAATTACAAACTATTAGATCCAGTTCAGATTAGGATTAGTTTTACGAAAAGGCACGAGCACAGCATTGGTGTTGTTATTCTTTTCAGAATATGATGAATTATGTTGAGATGGACTGACCTGGCTACAAGTGGGACTACACATCTCCAACCAGCACACTAAATTTGTCATTTAAACCCTTTTGCTATAAGCATGAAACGACCTTTTAAAGTTTTGTGGTTTGTAGATGATAGTCGTGATATTGCATCAATCTACAACCATTTTTAAGGGCATATCTCAAATATCTTGTGTCGCGCAAAATTGAGATTTTGGTAAACAAAGTGTCAATATTTTTACTGGTATTACAGAACTCAGCACTAAACTTGAGGTTGACTGGCTGTACCAGAATGCTGAGCAATAAACCTGTATCTATGTGACTGTTAGCATTCAAAAAATTATTTATATGGCAAAAGCCTTTAGGAACAACCTGATTTCAGTGTATAGGAAGTGTTTTAGTGTTTTTTAACATTTTCCAAGGAAGTCATTTGAAATCTTTTGCAACTGTATGCTGCATCGATAGCAATACCTATTTCCAAGAATGTTTTCTTCAGTTTCTCAGTGGCAACTGGTAATACTTCATCTCTCAAATTCACAATTCTCCCAACTGTAATTGGAGACCTAGCGAAAAAATACAAATGGTGAGATAAAAAATTTTATTTTGTTGGACACAAGCCAGAACGATAGAGTCTTGTTCTGTGTTGGAAAACTTCATAAATTTCTCTCAGAATAACAGAAAAGGTTTCAGCATTATCAACACTGCTGTGAAGCTTTTAGTACAGTGAATTAATACTAGTTTTGGTAAATTTTCTTTTGCTGGTAATCATTTTCAGATGACGCATATTGCTGACATTTCACCCATCTCCAATGAACCACCAACGCGATGGACCTTTAAAACAAAACTGACTATATAAAACCCATGTGCAAGAATAGGAGAAGCTGAGCCCAAGACGGTTAATAAAACAAAACACAATTAGACCTTCAAATGTTTCAATGAAACTTCTGAAAATTTCATCCAACGTTATGACGAGAGCAAAATCTTCAAATACCTAGAAATCTCTCTTTTCGTCAGAGTTGCAAAAATAATTTAGTCTCAATTATCATATTTGATTCAATTACGGTATACCAGAACAGAACACTACCCAATTTCTAATGTGATTATACTTCAAGTTTTACAACTTAATCAATAAAATTATAATTTTTGATTCAAATGAACAACAAAAGACAGTAATTATCTATCGGCTAATTTTCATGTACGGTAATTAGAATTTCTACTTGCTCTAATTACCAGCCATTAATATTAAGAAATCACATAAAATGATAAAACAATGAAGAACCTTCTGAAGTTGAATACTCGATCAAGATGAAATGAAGCAATTTCTCCATTATGCCGATCAAAACCATCATATGGTTTACCTTCAATCACATGATCTCTTTCATATCTTGACAGAAAATTGAATGAAATTAATGACCAGATATACCACTTTGGGCCTGTAGAAACGGGCTCTAGAATAGTCCTAATGAATTCCATATGTGTGCAAAGAGGTGACTTAAAGGAAATAAAGAGTAGAGTGGTAGATCGTTTTACCATCACCAAGAGCAGATACCACTCACTGTACTTTACCATAGCAGTTCAGTTCCTTTTGGGATGTTTTCCCCTTAAAGTGCAGTTGCTACATATTGCTCTTTGCAACTAGATGTTTGTTAGTTGGTTGCTTTTTGGCCTCGCTTAGAGTGAATTTCAATATAAAAAAAAAAGAAGTTTCAAGATTCAAATCTACTTGCACATATATGTCAGATTTGAACATTCATTTCTATGATTCAGTATCCTTCAGCAAATGTGTTTCGCAAATTTTTTTATCGAATTTGTGGTCATTTTATACCACTTTCAATTAGTTTTAGTTCATACTTGACAAAAATATATATCTGATACGGAAGGATTAAATTGATCACTTTATGAATTTTGAGATCCATTCCTGCGATTGAATCACAGTCAGGGAAAATTAAATTCAATTTGGGAAAAAAGTGTCTGAATGAATATGGCATCCTTATTAATGGACATAGAAATATCAAAAACACTCTAACAGTGATAGTATCATGATGAAAAGCATACCGTGCTGTGTCTATGATATACAAGCCAAAGATTACAGTACTATTTATGGTAGGGTATTACACAGTTCTACAAACAGGTACGATTCAACTGGGGTGATAGAATCTTGCTTTTTCGGGTGTCTGAATTGTTCAGGTAATTTTCTTCAGATAAACAAGAACTTCAAAATCATTGACACTGCTAGAACCTTTTTCTACAGTTTGATCGCTACCAGACAATCAAAAAACTTTTCTATTTCTAGCAACAGATATATTATTAAATATAGTCCCATTGCTAAGTTTTCTTCTGAAGGAGCTCGTTTTTTACAGGTCCATAGAGCAGCAGTATAGCAAACACTCAGCCTGGATTCAACAGCGCCAAATTTGTTTGCAATTTCATTTTTCATTAAACAAATTTTACCTATACTCTATCAGAAATTGAGTTTTCAGATTGTTTGTTTTGTTTCACTTTCTTCGCAATATTTATTTGACTCACACTCAACAAGCAACTGCAAATATTTAAAATATCTCAAAACCTTTTTTGTTTGAAAACAACTTTTTGATTTCCCTCTAGATGAAATAGCAATTTCAATTGGGTTCCTTTAGGGAGAACATCAGCTTCTATAATTTTCGCAGTCGACATGGCATATATTATTGATGCGAGATCTGGATGTTCCTCAGGATAAATTTGACGTTCATTTACCCAAGATGCGGCAATCTGCAAATTAATGAAACGTCGTTTATGACATGGACTACCTTGAATACGATGATAAAAATAATCTCAGATAATCTACATTGGGAAAAAACATATTGAACCGAGGTGTCCATTTTCGATAAAGTTATCCTTTTAGTTTAGTTTAAATGATTTTCAAAATTCATTTACAAAAAAAATCAATTTTTAACATTTCAGATGAATAAAATTGCTGATATTTGGCCGAATTTAGCATCAAAATCACGATTTTATGTAAATTTCACAATGTAAAATTAGGCATATATACCATGATTTCTCAGCGAAATTAATCAATTTCAGATATCTCTAATTTTTAACGAACACTATCAGTAATAACAGAACACAATCCAACCGAATATCAAAGCCCATACACATTAACAAGATTGAATTAAATCAATAGCATATTTTACATTTCTTTGACAGTTACCTGCCAGGGCCAGTTTTCGAAGTTGGAAGCAGCTGATTGAATATCGATTCTGAGTCGTTCCAATTCAGACTCAACGAACCTCTCCTGTGATTCTTTATCAAAGACTTGAGGATTCATATTCACTTCTATCTCACGGACATTTGGAATGTTTTGTGTTTTTTGTTCAACCAATCGTAATGAATTCTGTGATCTAAAAATATAACAAACTTCAGGGATCAACATGTGTGTGAATATTTGGAAGGCAAAAAAGGAGGATACTGTAAGTAAATAAGGATAGATAAAGTGAAGAATAAGTAAACTATATAGAAATTCAATATCTATTAAACTATTGTACAGCTACATATCACATTGAGCACAAAATTTTTACCATGCGCATTGAGCACTACAGACCTGAAAATAGACGGACTGAACAATATATTCAAACATCAGGAATTAATTTTTAAAATAAACACTGTACTATTTAAAAAGTTTAAAGGACTACAGATAGTGGGTCAAATTTTGTAGGTTAATTCTAATAAAAAAAAACTTTAATGATTGTCAGAAAAATAAATTTGTGGAATTGATCTCACACACTACTGCACTTCAACACCCTATTACTAGTTCAAGCATTCCCCAGTGTGAAATGTTTTGACTAAACATGTTTTGTTGGGTATGAGCACTGATGGATCGTGCTGCTTAGGCACGAACCATCTGTGGCTTATGCTTGCCAAAATAAAATTTCTGATTAGATTACAAAAGCCTAACCCATATGGGCGGCGTATTTATACAGAATTGAATTTTTTTTAGGTGAATACTTATATATCACCCTCATAACCATACTGCATAAGTCACTTTTTTCCTCGATTTTTAGATTTACTTCGCAAAAGGTTTGTTGCATTGCAATACACTTAGTAGGGAATTTAGATTTTACTTTCAGGATTTCAAAATTGTCCAATTATTCCAAAACAGACGTAAGTTTCTCAAGTCGAAAATGCGGTGCTCAAATGTGTTTATTAGATCTTTCATTTGTTTCTTAATATGTTATGACAAGTTTTTAGCAGACCTAGATTTATATCGTTGTATACAGAATATCTTTTCCTTTTTTAAGTAAAAATAAATTATATTTTTTCACGAAAAAAGTATTTTGTTTTGTTCTGTTAAAAATGCTAATTGTGAAAAAGTCAGAAAAGAATTCGCTCATTTTCAAAAGTCTTAACATTAAAATTGTTGATTTTCAGTCTAAATAAATACCAGCTCATGGTTTGTGTTGATATTACAGTTTAATAAATTGATTTCAAAATGATTAGATGTACAGGGGATAATGATATTAAATAAGCAATTGAATTATAAATAAATTCTTGACTCCGTCATCCCCGACTTCACTCAAGATTGATAAACTTTTCAGATAAGGCATGAGTGGCTTTATTACAATTACCTCTTTCTCAGAAAGATCAGCAATAAAAGTTCTGTTTTCGCCAAATTCGATAAATTCTTGCCCAATACCAATACTTAACCCTTTTGTGTTTGAAAACAAAAAGTTGAGGTGTCATGAGCGTTTTTACTTTGATAATACTGGAATGCAGCTCTGATAAACTCGTGGCGGGCAACTTTGATAAGATTAGATATAGAATAGTCTAAATATTTTTGATAACATTTATTGCAGGAAAAGAATCTAAAATTATTGGAATTGTACTTTCTTAATTTTGCTCCCTTTAAACAGCTAAACATGAAATTTAATCTGGAAAAACATTAAACAGGGTCAAAGTGCATTCAATTTTAATATTATTATCACTCATCATAAATATCAGTCATTTTTTTACATCACAGATAAGAATACTGGTGTGACTCCTAACGTTATAATAGGCTCTATTGTGTAGGTTGGTGAAACCGGACTTCGTCTTGATCGTGGTGTATTAAAATAAACCTAGAAGTTGTTAAATTTAAAATATTTTCATTTCAGAAAAGTCAAAGCAGCAATATCGAGCTGAAATATTTTTTCAAAGGCACCCGCATTATCAAAGTCGGCATAATTGCATGTAGGTAGGCTACCGGTAGCAGTTGTAAGCTGGTGTGAAAATTCAAAACATAAACTACGGTACCGGTACGGGATACACTAACCTGATTCGTTCACGAGAAATGCGTATGTGCCTCAAGAAATTAAAAGTAATAGCCAAAACGGTGAATAAAATCACAGCCACAACGATCCTCACTTTTAACTTCATTTCCAAAGTTAGACATAGAGGCTAACAAACTCAGGATTACAGATTCAGGATTAGGCTTGGCAGGCAAAAATTCGACGTGGTCAATGGCATTACGATGGTGCCAGTGGCACCGCCACTGTCCTTTTTTTAAAGATAAAATTGTGACAAACCGTTACGATACATTTATAGTCCACATAGAGTTTTCTCACAATTTTTCCACAGTTCATATTTTTTCAACATCACAGTTACATTCCCGTGTGTATACAGACACATAGAGGATATTCAAGCATATTTCCATGTGCAATTAACATTTGAATACCAGTTTATTCATCCATTCAGATCGAATCAACATTTTCAATTAATATATAGTTTTGTATATTAAATTCATTTCATTGCAGAAGATAATGAGTGTGACATTCCATTTAAACCACATTGAGAAATCCATATCATTGTATTTGTTTTGTTTGCCACCTTCCTTACGGATTTCTCGTGTCTATTTTGATACAGTTTTTAATCACAAAAAGTATTACAGTGATTAAATGATTGATATTGAGTTTATTAGTTTACATTGTGTCTGTGCCACCTGTTAAAAATAAAATTCCAGAATTTTGCATTGTGGTTGAAGTGAACAAAATTTGTTTTGATTTTCTATAATATTGCTGCTACTGCTACGAGGCTCTAATTGGGAACACATTAAGCGCAGCACAATCATCGGTCCCGTATGCATGGTTAGGGGCGGGTCAATATGATTGATATATCATTTTTCGTTAGTCAGAAATTGACGTAGGTGAAATGTTTTGTTTGTGCAAATTTTGATGGGTCATAGCACAAAATCTAAAATATTTTTTATCTAACCATACGGGAATGAGTTTATTTTATGGAAATTTATATTCTAATAGCAATGTGATAAAAAAAAATATTAAATCATGTTCTGTAAAAGACACTCTATAATATTAGCATATTTTCAAATGCAATGTATCGATTATTTATTTTTGTGGTTTAGGCGGAAAAATACTTTATGATATTAAATTTTCTTCATGTTGAATCATTGGACAACAGGAATATTAAATTTCTTGGATGCTTAAGTGACTCTAGTCAAAACATTTCATTATTTCCTTATATTTTTCATAAATATAAATCTAATGATTTTTATAGTAACATTCAAATATTTTTAAAAATTGTATCATACAACTGCCCCAAACATGGAAGTCAAAACCAAGAAGCATGGTCCACAGATCTTGGTCGAAATATCGATAATTGGTTTGATTTGTATGAAAAGTTATTCTACTACTACATTGAATTGTGACTTGGGTCATTTCATGTGAAATTTGTCTTTATAGTCAGTGAGCAGTGAACTCAAAAAAGCTCTAAATAAAGAATTCCGTTGCACATCCAAGGGAATCAAAATTTCTTTTCATTTTCATACAGAAATACATTCAGGGATTGCCAAGCTATGAGAAATATACAAATATTCCACGCTATTTTTGGCGGGTGAATATGTTACGGCGTAGTCTATTTACGTCATAAAGGAAGTATCACAGTTCGTGCCCATGGTAATCAACAAAAATGTCGATATCCGGAAACACGCAGAATACTCTATTACTAAAGTCAATAATGTTCCAACGTTTTTGGTGAGAATGTGACACCGATGGATCGCGCCGTCAAGATTGGAGAGATAGGTGTGGTGACTTCAAAGTTTCGAGATTGAAAGACCCTTTGTCTATTCGGAAACTCGATCAATGGGTCAATGGGATAGGATTATGTATCACTCATTTGCCGCAATTAATGCGTATGGTATTATAGCTACTTTAAAAATCTTTTGTTATCATCCTTATCCTTTCTAACATCACTCACTAAAAAGGGTATTTACCTTTCTATCATATTAATGGGAGGGGTCATGTAGTCAATAAAATAATTTAAAGAAAATTTGAAAAACAAAGCATGGCTCTGACTATTTAATACAAGTTTACAGCTTGCGCAATATAAAAAACGTGTAGAAAACACATCAGAAACAAACTTGATGCAAATAATTTAAATAGTGAGTAAAATAACAGCGTCGTTAATCTAATTTATTGTTTTTCCAATATAAATCGATGAATATTTAAAGTTATACACGCAAGATGAAGAGTAAACTCTGAGAAACATAAGTACAAAAAATATACTTTCCTAAATGTAACTCCATGTTCCTAAAGATTGTGAAGGAACTTTATTAAAGTCATCGAAGTCTTTGAGACCTGGAGCAAGGTGTAAGAAATAAGTAGCAAACAGACAAGAAAAAGAAACAATTCTTTGTCACAACATCGTTTCAGTTTACATTTTATTTCCAATGTATTTAAGAATTCATTATAAGAGTTGTCTCTGACAGATAGTGTCAATAAAATTTGTTATATGTCGGTGCATGTTATAAAAAATCCACTACAGAGTGAAACATGCATGTTAATCAGATATCCCTCGACCACAGAATCATACTGAACAAATTTCTTTGAATCTCTGAATTTCTTTGACTCTTTTTTTAAAATATACACTCTATTAATCAATCAAGCACATATATCTTTGGAAAGTATCAAATACTTTGATATTTACATTTGTTTTTTGAAAATGTGAACTTTGATTCTGTTGATTTTGCATTTGGAAAAATTGAATTGAATAATGTGGACAAATCTACTAGACACTAATGGTAAAACATATTTACCAACACATGTTAAAAGTTAGATGAAGTGAGAAATGCTATCACTCCTCAATCATCAAATAAATACTACTAAAATAACCAGAGGATGTTAAATGCAGCATGCAGTTTAAATCCAGGTTGGCTCCGCAGGCTATGGCATCTAAGGATAACCGTTTAACCATGTTGCGAACCACGACCTGTCGTTCAGATACTAGTTCCAGAAGTCAGGAGAGAGATTTTTCCTTAACGTAACGAATTTTTGTGATTTCCAAAGCGAAGTGTTTTGTAGGTACGGGCTTTCGAATAATCCTAACGTATTAGTCGTGCATGTGGTAAGGGACGACTAAAAGGAAACAAAAAAGTGGTAGATGGTTTTACCATCGCCCGGGGCAGATACCACTCACTTTATTTTGCCATAGCGGGTCGGTTCTATTTGTGATTTTTCCTCCTTAGAATGCAGTTGCTAGTATTATATCTCATAGTGGCTCTTCGCTATTAAGTGGCCGTTTAGTTGGTACCTTTTAGATACCACTGATCAGAGTGAATTTCAGGTAATAAAAACAAAAACCCACAGGGTTTAAGTAAAAGCGGTTTTCGTATTGTGAAACTAGAAGATTAGGATTATCGAAAACCACCAAGAAAAAACCATGACGCCAAATCATTAGGCAGTCCCGGCGGCCGGACTATCGGGCGACTTGAAGGCGGACTCGTATGAACGAACAAATACGATTAATTGTGTCAAGGCTGAGCGTGTGTAGGTGATTTTATACAAATCAGAAAATATGGTCACGTTAGTGAATGCTAAGAACTATTACCTAAAGAACTATTAACTAATTTATGGATATTTGATTTACCTAGTTTATCTTTTACCAAATTTTGTGTTTGAAGTTTTACCTAGTTAGGTGAATTTACCTAATTTTTAAGTAAACCTAAAAAATAACTAGGTATCTGGTTCAGAAAAGTAGTTGCAGTATATGAAAAACTATGTAAATCATATAGTTATTGTGAAAAAGATTTTGAAATACACTAAGCAATGATTTCAATTTTCGGAGCAATTAAAAATGTCCTAAATGCAGAAAAGCGACCAGGTTATCAACACTACTGGTACTCCTGGCACCATTTTGGTTTTTCAACTATGAATATTGCGTGACTATCGCGATCCATGTACCCCTTCTATTCCAGTGACTACTGTCACCCATATACTATTAATACTGTGTGACTATTGCGGCCACTGGAAATTTAGTCAGACGCTTTCTGGCCCTTTCACTCATTATTTAAAACAGAGATATTGCCATGTAAACCATGAAAATGTTACAAAGAGAAATGATTAATTTTGGAAATTACTGTGTACTAAAAAGGACAGTTAGAGTAAATACATTCACAATATTTGGCGAATGAAAACTGGACAAAATTTAAAATAAAACTTGGTGTCTTGTATCGACTTTTAAAATCGAGTAAATAAATTCAAAACTGCTTTATTAATTTGTTTTCAAAATGAATTTAAAAAAAAAAAAAAACTATTGCAATATTAGTAATAATTGCAAATGTATGTTTGTGTCTGACTATTATCGAGATGCGGTAGGCTAGATCTACATTGTATATCTAGTGCTATCATATTCATTGTTTCTTCCACCAAAGTCCAGCGTGTTTCGAACACCCGTGCCCGGAATTTCCTTTTGCTCTCTGACTTTTCCCCAAATGTAAAATAGATCAAAAACAGACCCTTGCTTGTTTGAGATGAATATATTATTAACAAGTATTGAAAAATGTATATTTAAATCAGAAATTGTCCAAAATGGCAATTGAAAAAAAAAAAAAACAGCAAAATTCCACTCGATTGAGTAAGTGAAATTTTGGTGCTTTTTAGCCTGGTTATTCACCACACTCGAAATTAGATCTCACACCGACGAAATATAGAGAGATACGGAGTGCACACAATATGCAGCCTACCACGGTATTCTATTAATGCAATATAAACTGCAAAAATGAACATCGAAACTAAAAATCTATACCCATGTCAAACGGTTATTCTATACGTTAAATTTTGTATCCACAACATTCATTGCTTGCGTGGTGGGCACTATTTTTTGGGGCTTTCTCCAAACAATTATGATTGTTTTCCATTCGGAAAATGAAAACACCGAATTACATTCAGGGTATGATTGAGTATTGTAACCGCGGTTGTGTCATACCATTCATAATTACCGATCACATAGGAAAGCGTTGTGAAGAATAATTGCAACATAGCCAAGGCTATTGCTACCCGGAAAGATCTTTCAATCACCGGTAGAGCATGTGAGAGAGCATCGGACGTCGAGTTCTCTTTTCTGTTTTGTCGATGTTTGAATAAAGGATAATAAAACAAGCCGATTAGGATCAATTTCTCTAAAACTCGAATGATTCCCATCATCAGGACGGCATTTTTTAGCTTTTGGTCCGAATTGTTTATTATGCATTCAGAAAATCTCATAGCCCAAACAGTGTAGGCAATTATTACCGGAAAAGAAAAAATCCAAATCCCACCGATGATGCTCAATGTCCTACAAGTTTTGTTGGTCAATTTTGCTAGAAAAGGATTTGTGTACACCATTCGTTGCCGAAACCACATGGATGAAAAAACGGACATGTTAACTAGTCCGAGAAAAATTACAGTGATTGACTTGATTTCAACACAAAACTCCAATTTGTAGTAATTCACCAAGACCGTTGTACTACTTGAAATCGATGCAAGAATTTGAAACAACATTGATGAAATAGTATTGATGTATAGTACCTGAGCATTGCAAACAATAAGTAGCTGCATATCACTGCATTTATAATTCTTGATGCTATTTTCTTTAACACAGTTCCGGGTGTCATGTCTAAGTAAACTTGCTCACTAAATTCAATGGGGGTTCCATTCAACTGTTTTTTATGGCATTGGTTGACAAATTCATTTTATAATAATGTGATATTTCAATATTAGGGTGAACGCTTGCTAAATTGTGATATTGATTAATTTTATTTTTTCTTGTTAAATTATCCCGTTAACATGAGTATAAATATCATTAAATATTTAGAAACTCATTAATATACATGACATATGGCACACCGTGTGATGTGAAAAATGACATCGGCAATTGGTAGAATATTAATCAACCCCAACTTGTTTCAAGAGCCAAATGTAACTTCGTAAGTTTACGCGAGGGCTGCAATGCCAAGGACGCCGCAAATAAGTTGGGCTGGGAAACGTACTTAACAAAAGCACCCCCACAAATATCTGCTGTCAGAAGTGCTATATTTTGGCATTTTTAGTATGAATAATAATTAGGAGTGAATTGGTCATGGAAACGTTTTGGCTGAATAAACAAATAACTGAATTAAATGGATGGAATTGATTATAGACAATATGTATAAAAGCGTGCAATTTATTTTCGAAAATCATGCCTGGAAGGTTTCAAAAACGCTATTTTTGTGTATTTTTCAAACATTGAAAGGCACCAACTGCCTCCGAAGGTCGAGGGCGGAGGTAGTTGTCACCATGCTTTCTGCGTTCCTGTGGAAAAACACAATAAAAGGTGATCACAAAAATAGCACATGGACTGCAATTAAATAACTGATGAATAAGTGAATGGATGCTGGATATTTAGAGAATTGCATATTACATAATACGTCCATACTGCATTATTAATGGTTGCGAGGTTCAACCAAAAAAAAAATTGAACGGATTTGGCTGATCGTCAACATGATCGCGCGTCATTTCTCAGAACATTATTTTTATTTATTCATAACGTATTCAGCAGTTAAATCGCATTTAGTCCGGAGGTCAAAAGATCTCCTTGCACAATAAACAATTTTAGCCTGTAGCTGAAATTGATTAGCTAATAATGATGGCCAAAATAGAAAATCTTTTGGTTTCAAAATCGAATCGAATAATTTTCCCGAATCGAATCTAACATTCAAATCTGAAGTCATTTAAAAAATAAACAAGGACTTCTTCCTATCAGCTTATAAAAATTCACACTTATTTTTTAACAAAAATTCAAATTTAACAATTTGTTGATTTCGAATTATTGCAAAATTCGAATTGAATAGTTTATATTTGAATATTCCGAATCGAATCGAATATTTTCGACGACACTGATCTTTCAAAAATATTTTCTTTCGTTGATTTTTTACCTTCTTTTGAATTACCGACGAAGGGGAGGGGGGTGTTTAATACATGCAATGTTTAGTGCTTCCCTAATTCCCTTATGTAACTGGTGGGCAACTGTGCAAAATTAGGGCGGATTATAGATGTGTGTCCATGGTCAGACAGCTTTCATTTCAACATATTTAACTAAACATAAGTCACTTATGGATCGCGCTAACAAAAATAAAATTTCTGATTGGGATAGGGCGGTGTTTCTCAAACTTTTTTGTGTTACTAAGCCTTCGAAAAGGTTGGATGGATTTTCGACGTACCACGTCGAGATCGCATCTCAAGCCATTCATCTTGTTGTAAGCATAACGTATCTTAGGCTTGAAATTCATTTTTCCCTGAGTGACTACTTCCTGTTTACTGCCGGGATAAGAGCTGATCATCAAGTTTTCTACGCTTTTTAATTTATGACACAACAATGAGAATTTGGAAGCTATCTGCTATAAATATGCAGTATAATTGAACAATTCCAAAATCAAACGTTAAACGTTTTTTCTTGCCAATACAGTCATCTTTTTTTTCAATTCTGCCGAGAAAATAGGAACAAAACTTGCCAGATAATGTATATTCGGACCTAAATGAGTAAATGGTCGATCAAATGAAGTACGGTAGGCAAATTCAGGATTTCCCTTCACTATGAAATTGTTGGTCAATATTTTCCATTGTCGAATTTAAAATATAAAGAATAATGATAGTGAAGTGTCATAACCAACATAGCTTACCGATACAAACATACCCTAACACCTATCCGATACATAGAGCGTTACTGATTGCTATAGATATGTATCGGCATCTTCGCGCCTGTGAAGGTTTAGATCCCTTTGTTGCATCCATAATATCCTCGTGTTTTTTTATAATGATCACCAAGTTTTTACACGCAAACATCTCAGAGTAATAGTAGTTGGACGAGAAAAAACGAGCCAAGTTTAAACGAATGTGATTGTTTGTATTGTTCAGAATGTAAAAAATACCTCATGTTTGAAAAAATCTGCCTCCCGTGAGTGGGGGAGATAGCGGATGCACAGTAATTGCTTCAAAAGTATTCTGCAAAGTGATGATTTCCACTTTAAATATCGCGATCAGATTCACCGTCTTTGCTAAAGCATAAGCGATACTTCTGCCAAATTGAAGCATTACAGTAGGGAACATCAATTTACTACGAAATTTGGTAGGTACTTTAGGATTAAAAATCGAATGGACCCGGACTTTCATCGATTTTTAATCGCATTTGAATTCAAAAACACTTTATAGTCAAATTTACATCATTGTTACAACACGTCGAGACTGTAAATTTACAGGCGTTTACGATAATTTTTTCATGACGACAAAACCTAATTTTGAAACCAAAATTGCATTTCAAGTCTGTTTCCAGTCACAAAAGTGTGTCCATACATATTTTGTGTAAAGCACAAAGAGTCACTTTCGCTCATGCTTGACAAAATAAAATTTCTGATTAGGTTTGAGTTTACAGCAACGCTCCCTCAGGCATTTAGTTTCTTATTATTGGCAGGAAAACAAACAGTCGTACTCGCCTCAATAATAATGTCTTAAATTAAAATAAAGCGTAAGATTTAATCACGACAAAAATAAGACAATTTGCTTCAGGCACTTACAATGAATAACAGTATATGGCAAATCAAGAAGAAAGAGTTCCCGCCTACAGAAATTTTTTGTTGTAATGTCACATTGTTTAAAAGCTGTTATTTCAAAAACTCAAGTTTTTAGTGCAAGAAAAGTAGTTAGTTCGTGAAGGATCTTATTAAATAAAACTAAGTCAGATTCTGGTATCTATACTAGCTACAATAATCCTTTCAACAAGATAATATGTGTCCAGTTTTTAGATTTCGCAGATAATTAAAAATGAGACAAAAATGATCCAGAGGAACAATCAAGTTTATAGGTCATATAGTTTACTAAATGCAGATTATTTGCAGGAGGTAGCTGGTTATACTATTACCAAGTACAGACAATACTCACTATAGCGGCTCTACTATAGCGGTTCAATTCTGTTTGGATTTTTTCCCCTCAGAGTGCAGTAGCCGGTGCTATATTTTTTCGTTATCTGAGTTAGTTGGTTCCTTTCAGTGGTTTCTTTCGACCTCGAGTCGAAAATTTTATTTGTTCAAGTATGAGCCACAGATGGACCGTGCTTTGTCGGCACGATCCATCAGTAAATCATGCTTAACAAAATACATTTCGACGAAGGTTTTCTGACTAGGTAAAAGCGATTTTAATGAAAATACCTTGAAGCGTTCAACGCATCTTTTAATCAGCACAATCAGTGTTTAGGGGTATATAATTGTAATGAACCAATAGGATGAAAAGCTTAAAATGTGAGAAATTCTGAAATATGTTTCATCCTAAAAGCCAGACAAGTAAGCGTATAGGCAGTGTAATCAGTCAGTTATGTCAGATTTACAGGAAAGTGGGACTAAAATACATTTTTATCAAACTCTTTTGCCTTACGCATGTCTTACGTCTAGAGAACGACCGCAAGATGGCTGAAAACGGTCCACTAGCAATTGTGTATTCCATAATGTTGTTGCTGGGCAGGACAGGTGCAGTAATACAAACAACAATGGCAAATGAATTTATGATATGCACATCCGTTTCCGGTGTGTTTGGTACCGTAGCGGGCCAGGGCAACGGCACTGGCACTACGCCAGTTTTTACAAGGACCGGCTGGTTCGCGTGGTCCTGCAGGAAAGACTGGACTGCCTGGCCCTCGGGGAGAGCCAAATTATGATAAGGTTTCAACTATGGTGGACAATAAAATGAACAGCATTCAAGGTAGAATTTTAATAAATATTGTCTCAACTACAGAAAATCCGAAATATAATGATTATAAATGCTCAACTTTTTAATCAACTAAATTCTGTTTCAACAAAATGTTATGGCCCAATTTGACCACATAACTTCTCCTTAGAGATTTGATAAATATTGTCTCAACTACGGAAAACCCGAAATATAATGAATATAAATGCTCAACTCGTAATCAACTAAATCCAATTTCAACAACATGTTATGGACCAATTTTTCCACATACTTTCTCGTACCCAAACGTGTTTGTACTATGTACAACTCTTGAAATAAACAAGAAGCTGTCTTTCATGTCAACTAGGTTTATATATCTTATGCCAAGGCAGCGATCGAGCGTGAGCGCTAAATTAGCAGTTAACTTTTTGTAAAACCCGAGATCTTTCGTGACGTTGTTTAGCAATATCAATAGAAATCGCCTAATTCTGGCATGTAAGCGCCGTAAACAAACGCGTCGTCAATCATTATCTAGGTATTATTTTTTGCTTTGATTGTGCGAGGCAATGTTTGAGGCATTGCTAATTGTCTTATAGCTAGAACATGACTGCCATCAATCGCAGATCCACAAACATGATCATCCGTTTAAATATAAGCCAAAAACAGTTCTGTTAAGTTCAAGCCAATGATTGATCGCGCCACCATGCCCTGTAGATACGGGTGTTAGAAAAGCACTGAAGTATTTCATGCCTGCCTTAAGAGGCGTCTAAACGGAAACAAAAACGTGTTAGACGGTTTAACATTGTTCAGGGTATATATACAACCCACTGCACTCTACCACAGCGGTTCGTTATTTTTGAATTTCGTTCAGAGTGAGTTTCAATGAAAATTATAACAATATTTCTGACATGCTACATGTTGAATGTTTATTTGGGCGTTTAATTCAGTAAATTTACACTTTACACAAAATCTTCTTTTTTCAGCACGTATCTTCCAACTAGAATCAGAAATTCAGAAACTGAAAGGTTTGTGATTAGGGTGTTACGATTTAATTATACAATATTTCAATGCACCAATGACTCGGTTTTTTCTAAAAATCGAGAGTAAATATTGCCTTTGTGCTACGAATTTTTTTTAATTTTATTTATAAATTGAAGTAACTATTTTAGTTTTATGTATGGAACAGTAAAGTTTGTGCACCGATTTCAAAAAATGTGTTTCTATAATATGAGCAATAACGATTGGAAATGTTACAGTTCTCAGTTTTCTCTAACATTATACACGGATGGATCTTGCTACGCTGACGTAGCTTGTCAATGGTATCTAATCTACAAAATTTCGTTATGATTGGGTGAACGATGTCCAAAATAATAGTTTATAGGACATTTTTTACGGTTACCAACCGACCCGATTTGAGATCATTCTGTCATGTCTACTAAGAAAATATTGTGAACTTTTGCGAGATAAAGTTTCAAATGTATTTAAGCGCAATTTTAGGTTCTCTGCTGTTGTTTTTGTTCCCCTCCCCCTTCAATTCCTGAGAGTGTGACACGCACTCGTGAATGGTGCGTGCATCGGCGAAATGATCTATCGCTGATGACATGTGTTTAGCGGAGTCTCTCCATACATTTTCTAAGATTGTAAGATTGTATGATATATTTTAAATTTTTAAGGATGAGTTTCATTTATTCATTCATAAACACTGACGGTCAATAAATCAATTGAAACTCCCGTGGCAAAATATATCTACGATATAACTATTGTGTAATTGTGGAAACGTTCAATGCTGATAATTCTGTTTTGTTACTTTCAGAAAACGGCGTAAAACTTGGTTCAGGTGGATCAGGAAATGTTGCGCCAACTTTGTCTCCGCAAGAGCTTGAGAATGGTAAATAATTCAGATTGGCACCAATTGTTTAGTTAATATTTAAAATAGAAACACAACCTAGGCAAACGTGTAATGCGGCCTTCAAATATGCGTAAAATTTTGAAAGGTATACAGTTCCGTGATTTTTACCTTTTTGTGAAATTTCCTGGAATTTTTAGCTTCCTGTGGCGTTAAAATTGTATTTTGTCAAATTGTGTTCGTTGAAAACTAAAACTCTCCATTATTTTTGATATTATTTTCAAATTGATACTTTTCTTAAGCAAAAAATTGCATGGACAAATTTAAAAGTCCCATAAGTGTCGGAACTATGTGCTACAGTATAATTGGTGGGGAAGGATTGCAATGGACCTTTAAAGCGGCAGAGGTATGTCTTTCGTTATATTTGTTTAATAACTAACCAAAACTTATGATGACTGCATCTCCAAATTATATATTATATCATTCGTGAATTGGTTTCAGTAGTAATTACGAGTGTCCTTGTCCGAATAGTCGGGTATTCTGGAATTCTGATTGAAACTCATTTTGTTTTTCGTTTATTCTTAAATTAAGTCGTGCCATTTTGCTATGAAATCATGGCATATGCAAAATTTTACATTTTTAAGATTGCATAATTAATGAATAATGAGCGAAATGTCAGCAATTTTGTTTGTGAGAAATGTTCATTACGTTTCAATATTTTTGCTTTTTTCAGTCAAATTGTACAAAACTTGGAGGATATCTGGCTGACTTAAACTCGCGTGCGCTATACGATAAAATTTACAACTACGTTGATAAAACCTTCAGCACCGTGGTACAAGCATGGACTGGTATGCGGTATGAGGTGAGTTGATTGTGTGTAGTGTGCACAGTCTATAATTATAGAAAAATATTGTATAATGATCCAATTGAAGATAGGACACAGTCGTGCTATTGTTGGAAACATTTCTGAAAGTGGAAAAAACAACAAAATTGGCAAAGCGCTCATTAAGACGCGACTTTTATATCTTCAGACATACTGTTTCATAGAATAAATAAGCGTAGTTACTAGAACAAGCGAAGGCATTGTGCGTCCTTCCCTGTGGCGAGATAATTGACAAATCGGGCTCATAAAACCAGTGAATATACATCGGAGTAAGGGCCAATACACCTTTGCGTAGGCTGCGTTTTTTTTCTAGATTAGTTTTGACACAGTTCCGTAGGTTTGCCAACGCAGCCGAACTGTTTGCTATATAAGATAAAGCCCGTTTAGTTGCGTGCGTTTGTGCTTTGTAGGCATGTCAATACGATTAAGTCAAAGCAATGCAGGCGCGTATTACCGCTTTTATTTTGTTACCCGAAACGCAACTCGACGCATCGGTATGGCAGTTTCACGTGTATTGCAGTCTTGATCCATTCTGACCGATAAGTTTTAAATACTTGATTTAGTACCTTTTTCAAGAAATTGTCATTCTTCTGCTCGGTTTTGAAAGTGACCACTGTAACAGATAACCATGGATGAATAAAAAAATCTTGGTGCGATGGAATTTCAAAATTCGGCCAATGTGATGTCTTTTCATATATTCACGTTTGCGTTTCGTTTTGTTTAGGACGACAATTTGGTAAAAACAAATGGAGACCAAGCTAATTTTGTGAAATGGATGGCATACAATCCCAGGAAATCCAGAAATTCGTACTCATCTTATTACAGTGCATACACGTACGTTTATGCAAACATCGATACCAGTTCACGCATTATGGGATTAGAAAATACCCCGATTTCAAAGAAAATTGCTTATGCAATTTGTCATTATGATTTGTCTTCTTCCGCTACCACCAGAAGAAGCACCACTACGCAAAGTACAACTACTAGTAGCTATGACTACGATTCTGACTACTACTACTATACTAGCTAAAACAAATATGTTGAGTATAGTGAAGGTCAGAGTTCAAATCTGCGTAAATGTATATATCAGACTGGCGTATTTTTTCTTAATTTCTCCTGCTCCAAACGTGGAGCAAGCCAATTAATTTATTGCGCCTTCGACGCACGGATAATCTGGTGCTTATGTTGAGCAGAAAATATTTTAGCCTACTTTCGGAAAAAATTTGGAAACTATGAAATTTTTTGAAAAATTATAAAAAAACGAAATTGGCAGATGTGTGGAATTGAACTTTGTTCTTTCATTTTTATTCGCTTTAGTTCACTTTTTGTTTGTTTGTTTTGTGATTCCACATTTGTTTGAATCGGTCAGTACTGTAATAACTTGGGGAGGATAGGTCGAACTAGAAAACTTAATACTTTTCAACAAAATTCCATCACTAGGGTACATATTGCTCACTGCACTTCACCAATGTGGTTAAGTTCGATATGAGATGTTTTCCACTCAGAGTTCAGTTGTTTGCGCTTTATCCTGTGGTGTCTCTTTGATATTTGAGTGACTGTTAGTTAGGCTCTTTTGGACGCTGCTTCTGGCCTTGCTCAGAGCAAACTTTTATATAAAAAAATTTGTCAGCTTATCAGAATGGCGCTAACAAGAAGGCTTTTTTACAAGTCATCTATTTAAATTAATGTCAGCCATCTATAACAAATATATATTAATCTAATGCATTATCAAAAGATCTGAAAAAAAGGAGGGCGGCTCTCGACTACTGCAATAGTTCGTTTTTTATTTTTCATAATGTGCACCGAAAGACACAAAGTATGTTGCCCAGTGACATTTGTGAAGTACAAAAACAAAGTCTTGAATCTCAACGATAGCCCAATCTGAAAATTGATTTTGTCAAGCATGTACCACAGATCACATCAGAGACACATACTTAACAAAATACGTTTCGGCAATTTTCTCTAATTGGGAAAAGTATCGATATATTATTATGCATGCAAGGAGTACAATATTTGGCTACATCAACTTTCTTTTCACTTCTTACCCTGACATGAAAGCAATTACCCTTTCAGGCCGTTGTATATATCGTTTTAAAAACGAACGTGAGATAGTAACTTTACTATTCTATTCTTATAATAAAAAATACCGTGCCTTGCCCTGCAGCAAATATGATACACTTATGAACGATATTTGTACACAGAAGAAATGCATGTATAGGAATGAAAGATGATTTATTATGATAAATAGTGTGAGTCACCGATCATATAATTATAAATAATACTTGTACTTGGAAAATTACTTTGTTAAAATATATGAATGATTTGTGGATCACATTGAAGGTGGATGATTGTACAAGACCGGAACCGGGTTGGATTTTAGGGGGGAGGAGGCAAAGGGAACCTCGGCAAAAATGGCACTTTGAAATCGTAAAAATTACGTGCCAGAGACGCGCGAATTCGTTTTATATCAATATCTTTGAATCGCATAGAGGGCACAGAATTATAGCTGAAACTGATCATGATAACGTTTCCAAACGCCGCACTTGAATTAAGCATGATATTTTACGTTGAAATCAATTTGAATTCTTATTTTTTATTTTATACTTTATAAGAGCGAATGCATGTAGAATTGCTTGAAAGCTTTTTTTATGGCCACTTCTTAGAGTCGATCACCCTGAGCAAGGCCCTATAACAGAGGCCACTTATAGACGGACAGGGTTGCAATTGCTGGAAAGATATGATATTTTCCTGTTCGGCTTAGCCTACACAAGTAATTACACCCTGGGTTGAGTGATGAGGGGTTTACCAATGAATAAGCGAGTCGGCCTCGCGGGGCTCGAAGCCGAAATTTTCAACCTGCGATGCCAACATGCTTAACCAATGGGCCATCGCGCCCACATATTGCCCCAAAGCTTGAAAACGAACACCGTTTCGGTGTATTTTGCAGCAAACTTGGAGACATTCTCGCTACGTGAGTCTAAGGCATGGAGATGCTGGCCCAATGATTCCGCAATTCTCCGCAACTCATTTAATTGTCTAATATTTTGAAAAATGGAAACATAATTTTCTCGTTGATTCACAGATGCACCGCGCTTGCACAGCGCAGACCATAACTGTTATTCGTCCAGCAATTCAGGTAAAACCTAATGAACGACAAGTTGATTTTACCGATGCAACGCCTCAGCAGTGCGTTTGAGCCAATACAAATTCTTTTGCTGTATTATTGACAAATAAATTTAAAATAATGATATATTATATCCGCCATTCATTCATTGCGCGAAATTTATTTCTTCAACGTTAAAAGACGAAAGCATCCTCAGAATATTTTTTCAGCTGAAATTTTATATTACCTTGCATGATGACCAGGAAAAAATTATGGCTCGCCACTGGGCGCTTGTTTTTTATATAAAATTGCAAATTTCGTCTGTGATGTGTCTGGCCCCATTCCCTATTTTCTACCGCCACCGCCTGTTGCAGATTAGTATAAATTAAGATAAACATTCCATCCTTTTTAAAAGATCAAAAAATTTATAAAGCTACATTCAACATAGAAAAAATATCTGCATTTGTAATATAGATTTATTTAAACTATCTCAATTATTAATTTTAAAATAAAACACATGTGATCATTGGAAAAATCAAACAACAAAGAAGCAGTACTTTAATTTCATTAAAAAAATATTATTGACTCATATATCAAATGGTGCGGTCTCTTGAAATTTGCTGCCTAAGAAGACGAATAGACGTTATTGATTTTGTTGTTGGCAGAATTAAATTCATGTTATCCACAAGTTCTTGCTACTTCAATAATAGTCACCTCCATAACGACGATAATGATAGCGTATGTTTCCATTTCCACGAATTCTTTGTGTGGTTGTTCGAGTCGTAGTGCTTCGTCTGGTTGTTACAGCTCCGGACACATCATATTGACAAATAGCATAAGGTATTTTTCGATTGCCGGGCACGTTTTGTAGTCCATTTATTCGAGAGCTAGTATCTACATTTGCCAGAACATATGTATAAGACTTATAAAATGAACCTGAAGAGCTTGACTTTCGGGGGTTGTATGCCATCCACTTGCTGAACATGGGATGTCCACCGTCTGTTTTGATGAGATGGTCGTTCTGTCAAACGAAAATATAATACTTGTTTGATTTAAAAGCAAAGTATATGAGTAGGTTGCAGTACAGTGCAAAGACACAGAAGTTCGTTAATCTTGTTTTTTCATCAAGTGATACAACACTTTTTCAGTTATTAGTTTATTGGACATGCTTAGTTGTTGTTGTCATGCTATTGAAATGCAATCAACGAAAGATCCTGTTTTAGTCATTGTTCACAATCCAACGCTAGTTGCTTGTTTCCAAATAACGTGCCGTGGTTATTTTTATCCGAATCATGTTAAATGCCTTTTAATGTTGGTTGTTCTATGGGTTTTTCATTGGTTGTCCAAAAATGCTTTGAGTTGGGGGAAAAGGGGCAAGCTTTTTGTCGACGGTAAATATGACCTTGCGACTTCTGAAAGATTGATGACAACTTCTTATCAAGTTCGATGTATTTTATATTTCAAAACATATTACACTATCCCCCAAAGTTCTTCCATATACGTTGGAAGTAAATAATTGGAATCAAAAGTTGTGTGGCCAGGTTTTCTCAATGCAGAGTATAGTTATTGTGATTCCACCTTTAATGGGTCCAGGAAGCTTGTCGAAAAATGCACCTGCCTAATAACAATTTTTCACTACCTTTTTTATCCAAAGTTACATCTAAGCAGTGTTGGAGTGACTCGGTCAGCTTTTTTCTATGACTTGACTCGGCTCGAGCCATCTTAGCTAAATAATTGAACCATTACTAGACTAGACAGAATGCAAACGCGACTTAACTCGGGACATGATAAAAATTTTGCCCGAATGTGTAATCGCCTCTCAAAAAATCTGTTGTTTCGTGACCCATCGGAGAAGAAAACACGCCTCCAAGATAGATGTAAAGCATGCAATGTACTCTGCTGTAAAATAAGTGTCCATCAATCCTATACTGATCAGATGGTGGTTCTAATTTGGTATGGGGTGAAAAGTGGCGAATTACTCTGTCATTGCTATTGGGGGGATTTAAAAATCGACTGATGACTCGACTTGCGGCTCGTAAAGGTATGATACGATTTGACTTGAAACTTGAAAGTACAGTGACTCGACTTGACTCGAGACTCACGGCACTACATTTGAGCAATTTACACTATTTTCTTCAGCATCAACGCTGGAGTGAGACATCTCATTGCTCCAAATTTTTCTTATTTAAGTACGGATAAAATTCAAATTTCTAATATATTTTTTTCAGATTCAAGAGACGTAATTGGGCTGTTTTAACTTACTAACCACCAACTTTGCATATAGATTTGATACTTTAATTTGATTAGAGAAAATACACGATACAGGAGTTTTTCTTCTGTGGAACTACCAATAGAATTTTTCAATAAATTCTTATTGGCTGCCGCTTTTACGGAGTCTGGAACGATAATGATGAAAAAATTTTCAACTCTCCTAAATATTACCTATCGTCAAAGAAATAGGCCATTAAAGGTTATAATATCTTTATTTCAGTATATCTATCGTATGCTGACCATCAGAATGTTAGTCCTATGAAGTCCATATTCAGTATTATTATAGTCTTTAAATGGAACACGACAATCGCGCTCATACTCGTTACATACACAATAATATTTTTAGCTTAGGCTAGAGCGCAATACTTTATAGCTGAGATTTGACATGATTGCAAAACAAAACAAAAAAAAATATCGCAAATTTCCGCATTCGGGTATAAAATCGTGATTGTGTTTTTTAGCCTCCAGTGGTTGTTGTTGGTGTCGCTGCAGTGGTTGAGTTACCCTTCAGGTCGTAACTGCAGATTGCGTAAGCTCGTTTTGTGCTGCTGCGTGTATTCGAAAGACGTCGGATGTATGCCGACGTGTCTATGTAAATGTAGACCTTTTGTACGATGCATAGTACGATGTCGTAGATTTACGCGGATATCCGGAAGACCACTTGGCGTAAACCGCTTCCCCTCCAACACGAAGTAGTAATTTGTTATCCTGTAATAAATGGAAATACAGAGTTCATTCAGGTCATTTTATCCATTCAGAGATATCTTTATCAATTATGTTTTGCTAAGTGTGAGTCACTGATAGATCGTGCCACATAGACACGGTCAATCTGTGGCTCATGCTTAGC
The DNA here is from genome assembly GCA_963675895.2 of Styela plicata. Lineage (NCBI taxonomy): Eukaryota > Metazoa > Chordata > Ascidiacea > Stolidobranchia > Styelidae > Styela > Styela plicata. Next base: position 10,511,103 of record OZ023143.1, on the reverse strand, counting down.
AACACAAAATTTCTGGTTGGTAACGCCGTTTTGTGATTATATTAGTGAAAATACCAAAATATTTTCCATTTATTACAAAATATACAAATTACTATTTCATGTATAAGTTAGTCAGTTAGTAAATTAGTACGTTTTTTTTTAGTAAATTTTTTACGTTTTTCTCTTGAATAAAATAGTGTTGAACAAGGAATCTAACAAGATCTCATTTATAAATGGAAACTAATTTTTTCACTTGTCAGATTCATCACATGGCTGGATGATTAGCTTCAACAGTTATCCAAAATTATTCTTTGTAGAAACTGAAGCGTTTTGAGTATTAATTTTATCTGTTGATCATTGACAAAACCTCCTGCCGTTTGATATCGGACAGAATGTAATACAGAATGTAAGAGTGTATTAAAAATGTCTCTCTATATGTCAGACTAAAGAAAAAACGGGACACCTGTATTATTGGTCGCTGCACGACGAACGCTCAATAAATTAACCACATCTTCAAACCCACTCATTTTTAACACATACTGAGCATGGTTGAAATAAAGTTGTTAGTATATAAAAATTACCTCATATCGCATACCGGTCCATGCCTGAACAACAGTACTGTAGGTTTTATCAATATAATCGTATATTTTGTCGTATGCTTGTCGAGAGTTGAGATCAGCTAAGTAACCTCCTAGTTTGGAGCAATTTGACTGTAAATATATAAATAAATAAATAATATAAATTGACAGTCTAGATTTACACAACACGGACTTGCACACACTGGTACACATACCTGTTTTGGGAAATGCGGAACTATCGACCCTATGTTTGCGGAACTATGAACTACTTTGGAAATTAAAATTACCACATATGTTCTCTTCTAAAATGGTAGCGCTTTTTATAAAAACCGATGCCAATGAATGCCATTTCAATAGCTCTATACGCAACAATTTTTTGCACTCTTTCAAGTATTTATAATGGGTTACATAAAAATCTGACCAGCCAGATTTACCAAAATCAAGCTAATAAAAAATAGTTGATTTCTACCTCAGCAGCTTCAAACGTCCACAGCAGTCCTTCTCCCCCAATGATATTGTAACACATTGTTCCAATGTTTATGGGACTTTTGAACTTGTCCATACAGTCTTTGGCTGTCAACAAAATAACGATTAATCAACCAACATAATATTAAAAAAATATATCGACGTATTTTTCGAAACATGAAATATTAAGAAAGAAACTGTCGTGTCATTGATGAATAACGATGAACGGGCGCAGTTCATAAGACGAGTGGTCCGTGCTATACAAACATAATTTTTCCGATTAGGTAATGTGTTTATTATTGCTGTAAGATTTTTGAGTTTAATTGATGAAATTGTAGTGTAAAATTCGTAAGTATAGTGAAAACACAAACTCCCGTATGTCGAAATTTATGTTGCCAAATCTCAAAAGAGAAAAATAAAACTTTTAGGGATATGACGATGACATTTATAAATTGGTTTCGAACTTCAAAATGAGTAAACTAACCATACCAACTATTTGTCGCAAAACTATTTTGACGTATAAAGACTATAGTACGATTGTTTGAAAGTACTTTGCATAAGCATTTGAAGCATGTTGAAAGGGCCTAACATCGAAATTTATAGGCGAAGTCATCAGTTTCATTGTTTCGACCCTGATTCCGTATAATATGTATTTTAAACATACATAACTAGACATATATAGTAGAGTGCAGTGAGTGCTATTCACCCTGGGCGATAGTAAAAGCATCTGTTACTTATTTAATATTTTATTCTTATCTTGTAACACGCTGAAACACATTGGATCAATTCCAGAACCAACAATTAAAAAGAAAAAAAGTGATTTGTCATTGACTTTCAAAATCTGAAACAATTATCAAAATATGATTTAAACTTCTTTTACCATTCTTTTTATCTTCGGGTGATTGTGTTGGTGATACGTATCCCCCAGTACTCCCCCCTCCTCCACCGCCACCACCGCTTGCTGAAATTTAATATTGTTTTTAATAAAAAGTTTATAAGTGTATAATAAAATTTCTCAAATTTTAAGTACTTCATTCCGAATTTTAATTAATTCCGATATTTTCTCCCTGTCATTATTGTTGTTAAGTGTTTGTAAACAAAAACACGTACAGGGAAAAATCGAGATCACGTGTGCCCAAATTCCCGAGTTGTTCTGAACCTAACAATTTAGAACATTTTTCCGTTCCGAGTAAAAAATTATTGTGTTGCATTCTAGGCTGCATTACTAATACACTACCCGATAGAAAAATTTTGCGAACATACATTTTATTGACTGCTGACGGATCGCGCCATTTGTGGTTCATGCTTATGAGGACTGAATTTCCGTAAAGTTGGAAGCTGCTCTCAAAAAAATTGAACGGCAAATTTATTAACTGCACTCGGCGCGGAAATAATTCAGACTAAACTGAAAAGGTTTGATAGGTCTTTAAACACGTCTAAAGCATTACAAAATATCATAGGGCTGATATTTTAAACGGTACTCAAATGCGTATGCACACCCGACACGGGAGATATTCCCCCGCTTTCGTAAAATTAAAGCTCGTGCTTTGGGAAGCTTGAAACAAATCAATAGATTTACCTTTTAGTGCTGCAAGTTCTGTTTCAAGTTTGAAAAGTCGAGCTGAAATGAAAAAGAAAGATTGATGAGAATGTTTAAGAATTAACGTTTTCTGTTTTTAATTTATTTGGCAGACTTTGATTTACGTATTTAAAAGAAGATCGTTTTGTTCACTTAGAAGGTCTAACATAGTTCTAATGCTGTAGTCCATGTTTAGTCTCCAAATAAGTTTAGTTAAAAATAATTTGTTCACCTGTATTAGGCTTATTTTTTAAGTTGTGAATATCTGAATTTTTAGCATTTGAATGCTACTTTTGTTTGCTTCCATTTTCAGCACCCATTAAATGTATAAATTTATGAAATAAGCTGACCGATATTTGATCTTCATATCTTCTAATGAGCACAAGTAAATTTTGGTATAAAATTAACGTTTTATATAATTTTAAATTTATCGAGTCGCCATCGTTTTCAGTTGAATTATATATTCAATACAAACCTACCGTTAATTGAATGCATTTTGTCACCCACAATTGTAGAAACTTTTTGATAATTAGGTTCCCCTCTCGGTCCCGGAAGTCCAGTTTTTCCGGGCGGGCCTGGTGACCCTTCCGGTCCTTGCAAAACAGGCATTATCCCCTTTTCAGAGCTGTTTTTTCCGTCGCCCAAGGTTCCAAACACTCCTGCTACGGGACGGCATATCATATATTCATTTGACATTGTTGTCTCTATGAAAGCCCCACATTTTCCTATCAGAGCAATGACAAAAGCAAGACCTATTTTTCGTGCGAGCTCCATCCTGTCGGCTGGAATTCCGTCTCAATGCCTGAAATGAACTTTCGAATCGAAAACGAGAAGTATCAGGACACAAGATGAAATGTTATATCAGTGCTGTTAAAATAATGAAATTGTTCAATTGATTTTATTCTTATATAATTGCATACTATATCCACGTAGGGCTGTGAGCCATTGATCACGACCAATAGGAGCTCTCTATTCTTCGCCCATACGCGGTTGAAAATGTAATACAGTTTCCGGAAGCCTCAAAAATTTACTGATTTACTACAAAATAACAGTCATAGAACCTATTTTTTAGCATTTTTATTTGCGGCGTTGCGAACAACGCCCGGAGCAAGAATAGGAAAATAACGCGTTGTGAAAAAAGGTCTTGTGATGTAAATAAATCACAAAAATTCATTTTGTAACATGTAGCAACGATTCTCTGCCCGGGGGAATGCCAGATGACAATCTGAAGTGTTATGATATATTGTTTTTCAATGACTAAGCACACGTTATTAAATGAAAATCAAAAATGGAAAATACCAAGCGGTTCTAATCCTAATCGCGTGATAAAATATCGCAAGTAATAAATAATTATATAAAAAGAAATGCTTCACAAATTCTTCTTACCGATTCTATTTTGTGTTTTTACTGAAACCTAACTATAGCGTTCGAGTTTTTTAAAAAGCTTAATTAAATTTTTACGGTCCAAAGGTTTACGCCTCGTGTTGTGTTTCGCACTTACAAGCCCAATCATATTTATTTTCACTGCCTTATAAGTTATAACCTTATGATAAGTACTCTCAGTAACCAGTAAAACATTAACAGGAACTGGATCTATAATATTTTATTTTAAAATATTAACCTCCGAAATATCTACAATATTTCGCGAGAGTGAAATATTGTTAGATGCATGACAGTCCAGCAATTAGTTAAAAAATATATTAAATTTATACTCAACACATACATATTTACACACACATATTTAATTTCTAAAAATGTTCCGATAAGTGCTAACGTTTGCACATGATAAATTTCGAATAATTTTTCATGTTCAGCAAAAGCATATTTCATAACTATTGTGTGGTCAATGAGTGTAGCTCGTGATTGTTTTATTTTTGGTTGATTCTTAAAAAATGCGATTTAATACATTTTTTTTGCATATATCTGTACCATCTTTTCGTAAATGATTCGGCTTTTGATGTTTTTTATTTGAGAGTATGTGAAGTCTTCACTCATGTCTTATTTAAGCTACATTTGTTGACAAAACAAAACAACAGTATGTTACATTTAACATAATTGGTATTCATTTTGTATTTGGGAATGGTCAAGTTATAGCTATTAGAATCGAATACTTTTACCGCTTCAAATCTTTGACATATTCGGTTCCTGCTTCTTGCTGCTGACTTAGGGTACAGCAAACGCAAGATCTTTTTGGTCCAAAAACACACTTTGAATGGCGCTTCCAGGCATTTAAGATGCGAGAATACTAAGTTCGCAGATTTAATCTAAATTTACTTTAGCATAATTACCGGTCGTGCATAGTCAAACATGAAAAAATCGCGCAAATCGACGCCCACTTTTTTCAAGATTTCTGAGTCACTCCAGGGCAGTCTGCGGTGCAAATGTCTACCGATCAACCATCAATATTCTGAATAGAACAACTGAAGAGCAACATGATTCGAAAATATTGTTATTGTTCTTATATATATATTTAAAATTTATATTTATACAAATGGATTATTTTATGGTAGTAAAAACTGATGTCGATGAGGGCTTCCCATTAAAAAGTTGCTAGTTTATTTTTAATTATGCCTGACGAGCCATCTAAGAAATCCATCGAGCCATCTTTCATAGTATAAATGCAGATTGTTGTAGTTTGTTTGACTATAAATACCATTATATTGTGATCACACACAAGGCAAGATTATTTAATGACTATCTGGTGAGTTTTGCTCTGATTGTAAGCGTTTTCGCAATAAAGATAAGGTATGCAAGATCGGAAGCAGCGCCTGAACGGAACCAACTAACGCCAACATAAAAACAGAGAGCTGCTAAAAGATATAGTGGCAGCAACTGCACTATAAACGAAAAACATCCCACTCAGAACTGAACCGCCATGGTAAAGTGCAGTTACTGGTATCTCCCCCGGGCAGTGGTAAAACCATCTAGCACCCTCACGCTTCCTTTTAGTCGTCTCCTACGACACGCAGGAATTGCTTATGGCACTGGTTCTGGCCTTGCCTAAAACGTATTTTATTATTAAAAAAGCGTCCTCCCCCCCTCCCCCAAATAAAAAATAAAATTATCTACCACGAGCACTGATGGATCGCGCCGTCAAGACTAGGTCCATCAGTGCTCGTGGTAGATAATATGAACCATAGTCCCATACTTAACAAAACAGGTCTTGCCAAAGAAATTTTGATTATATTACCGTTCCTTCTAACAGTAGTGGATACAAAAATTTTCGATGAGGAGAGATGATTGAAAATTATTGAATTTGTGACGTCAAAATTTGCTGGACATTTTTCTTGCTATACAGTGTTTTGAGGGTTAAAAAGTGGAAAAATTGCAGTTTGGAGAATTTTAGTTGATAAAGACATTGCCACAAAACACAATTTTCCACATTTCTGTAATTTTAATGTATTTTTGGGGGATCTTAGACGTGGCTCAGTGGTGTATTCCCCTTCTTCCTGTATCTGAGGCTGTCTTCTAATTGTTCCGCAATTTCAGTGTGTTTACACGTGAACCTCTTTATTAAACATAATTCTCAGTGGAAAGAAGGTAAGGAAGGCCAAAATACGGTCCGTCTATACCTCATTCTTTTCAAATTGAAACTATACTCTATACGATCTAGGCGGAGTGACCACGCCACCTAGCAACATTTTATAAATTGACTATAGTATTCTTTAAAACTATGTTACTAACCTTAAATAATAAAATATAATAATAATAATAATTATAATAATAATAAAAGGCAACCGGAAAGTGAATTTAAATATTTATGTCATCAGACTTTTATGACAAAACACATAAACCCACGTTTTAATTCATTTTCCGAATTTGCAATAAACTTATTCATATACATTTATTGGTGATTAACACTGGGCTACATAAATTAATGCTGATAAAACACGAACCATGTACGGCCAAAACGTGATATTACCGTTTTTACATAATATTCACGTATATTCAGTACAGTTTCGTGTATTAACCTCTATATCGCCAACTCGCGGTCCATCTATGGTCTACGCTCGGCAAAATGGATGTGTATACAAACTAACGCAAGGTAGAGATGTTTAGATAACGTAACACACCTAATCTCGTATGATAATAGGCAAACTTTGTGGTGTAGAAAAATCAATCTAGGACCATACAAATTCGATCATAATAATTAATGCAGTGTTGTTATAAAATTCCGTCAGATTCAATATGATTTCTATGTTATTGTAATATGTGAGCAAGATTTGAAGATGAAAACAGTTTTGTCAAGTATGAGTCACTATTGGATCGCTCCGCCAATGCGCGGTCCATCAGTGACTCATGCTTGACAAAAGAATATTTCCTACTGAAGAATCATTACGCAATTTCAGTTCATACTTGGTAAATACTAAATACACAGTTTTATCGAAACCAATAACCGCAAAAATTACGTTATTTTATATGAAGATTTTTTATATTTTATCTAGGTAAGAAACGCATAATTCAGTTGCGACCTCGCAACCGCCTAATAAAGGGACGCAACTAAGCTTATGCTATTAGAGACGACAATTCTTATGTCTGTGCCTAAAGTAAATAAAAGATGTCCAGCTTTGTAGAGAAAGGTTAGCAGGCATCGAATCATTTTAGTATATATTTTTCTCTCCTAGCATATCATTATTTGTCTGCAATAGGAACCCTAGGACCATTGGCATTTGTAGTATCATTCCAATTTTACTGAAAAAACTATAAAAGTTTGGGAGAGGTCAGACATAGTATCGCTTATACTTATACTTAATACTAATACTGGCAGTATAGATTCAATTTTTTTTTTCCATAAAAAAATTCGGTTGAAAAGGAGAAGGAACTAAAAATGATAAAAAAGCTGGTTTCAAAATCAAAGAGGAAAATTATCTTTTGCTAAAATTTTTTTCGAATTTTTGATGCCAATAAATGAAAGTTTATTACATGAATCAACATTTACAAGAAGCCTAGAAATATTTTTACTAACTCCAATATCAGGTATTGGAAGAAAAAAACCTTAGTCCCTATAATGGCCTTAGCACATAGTTTTAGTGTCAACAGATGATATATGAGCAGGAAGTTATAGACAGTCCATCATTATACACTGTGATAAAAGTACAGTAAATCAACTGTTCATTTGCAGTAATTGAATAATTGAATGAATTTTCAAGGTTGGAAACGGCCTTGTTTATAAGATTTTTTTTCGAATATTGTCTGTTGATGAGCCGCACCTGGTGGGCGCGTTCCATAAACAGCCCATACTTGACTGAGAAAGTCTATTTGATAGTTTCATTTTGATATCACAAAGTGGAATTGTTGTCAAAGAGCATCGATTTTACTCTTTTTGTTGCAGTGTGGGTTATTAGAGATATAAACCAGCTGTAAGAGGAAAGAGCTATGAGTCATTATAACTTGATACACGAAACACTGTAAACCTCATTTGAATCGATTCCGTTCAAACATCCTCTTCATATCTTATTTCTATTTTTGCCTGACCAAATTTAAGGTTCATCAATTTAAAAAGGGTTTTGCATTAGATCTACGGAATGTACCTTCACTCCAAAAAAATGACTCATTATTCCGCTCATACACGCAAGGATTAGATATTATCGTTTTGAAATAGTGTTCAAACTTACCATACCTAAATATTTAATTTGAGACACGAAACCACATTTCATCCAAACGGAGAATGTTATCTGTATAAGAAATTTATCAGGACGATATTGCAAGTGCAAAATGGACTACTAATGCGTTGTACGAAGCAGATCACGGCAGCATACATTTTTTTTTTATATTCAGCGTTCGTGTTTTGTCTGACTCGATGCTTCATGCCAGTCATGTTATGTATCGCTTCATGATGACTTTTTTTTCTATTTGGTAAATGGTGACGTAGGTAGGCCTGTGTTGGATATAGGATAGGGTTCCAGGATAAAACTATATGTAACTTCCAGACTTTATCACGGTAGTCCGCAGTCCGACTGCCGGCGTTGGCCGATATCTCATGCAAGCAGATTCCGTGAAGTAGTCTGGTTCTGTTTGGGCCAAGAGAAACACTTTCCGTGACTGCGTTGCGTCACGCGGTTACCACAGAACTTAATTCGTTTTAGATCAATAATAACATTGATTTTCGATTAGCAAAATTAGAAAACTATCAAACCGATTTTGATGATTTTTGTAGCAAAATGTTAGGCGTCAATTGCACTTCACACATGTTTCGTGTGATGACCATGTAACTTCGAATTTCGTACCTCCTATTTAAATGATTGATTGATAAAAGAAGTGGTACACGTGCCCTTGCACGATCATTCTAGGTTATTGAGTTTAACGCTATATTATTATTTTTTGTATTCGAGACGTTGTGTACAACTCTCGGTAAGTTCAATTGGTGACTTTTCCCCATTAGTTACATTATGTGTTGGCCATGGTATATCCACACTGGGGACTCATGCTTGACAATGGATATCTGATGGACACTAGCTTATATAAGAGACAGGGCGCACGATACCATGTCGACTATTCGATATTGTCTGTGAACGCGCCGGAGGTAGGGTGCTTGTTATATAAGCCCATTGAGCAAAGTTGGCCAAACCAACTAAATACCACTTTTATGGCGAATACCTTCTTGTGGTACCAGCAACCGGCACTCTGGATCTCGTAGTCACGTAATAGTTTCATGTTGGAAACTTTTTAATGCTTAAGAATTGGCCAAACATCTTCTTGGCCCCAAAGTTTCACAGAAAATGTCTATTAAAAATCAGCATATCTTGTCAGAATAGTAAACTACTGAGTAACCCAGTACATATAGCTATAAAAGTAGAACTCTCAGTAAAACATGCCATTTCGCCGAGCACAAACTACAGATGGTCCTCGCCTCGGTGGCGCGACCTATCGGTGACTCCTACAATTTTTTTTCAATCATTGTAATTTCGACTGGGATGTGTACTCGCAATAACGTCTTATACTGGTCTTTTATATTATGTCATGAATAACATTTTCTGTTTTTAGCAATTTTGATATTTGCTGAAATGTAGAGTGTAGAATTTTTTTTATTTTTATCACAAAATGGAGTCTATTACATTTCAACAACATACCCGAATTATGTCGAACAACGACGAAAGTCTTCGTTCGACTAAAACAGAGAGTTTCAGAAGAAAAAGACTTCAGCGACAAAAAATGTCCTTCAAGGAAGTACCAAAAATTGAAAGTTCTTCCGATTTTTCATTTCCATCAGCGATCGTCGAAGAGGAAACTGCTATGAATATACAAGAAGATTATCCCCCATATCATATGCCTGTCAGGTATGGTATCTTTCACAACAGGGCAAAATATTGCTGTTTTTACATGAAATATATCGTCAAAATATATATTTAAACCCTTCAGGTTCATAAGTGGTCCATTCTTGGAAAATGAATTTTATTTGCGGGTTACGAAATTAAAATTTTAAAGTAAGGAAAATTCATTAAAATTTCTTCATTTTTACTATTGGTAATTATTCCATTCAGCATAGTAACGAAAGGCATGGAAATTTATTTAATATTTGAAGTGCGGAAATTAACATTTTTTATAAATAAATTTCAATATTAACAAGACCAGAAGGCACTCAAAAATAATCGACAGAATTGTCATTTGGAAATGGCGAAGAGGATGCTTTACCAGTAACCGTATACTTTGGGGGAAAATTACAAAAAGAACTGAACAACTATGACAGCGTGTAGTGATTAGTATCTGCTCTGGGAGATAAAAATAATTACCATTTTTGGCCTCCTTTTTAATCGCCTTTTACGACGTGCAAGGAATACGGTACAGCAATTCATAGGCTATGATATGATTTTTCTGGGAACGGGCGCTCAATGCTAGTGCATACTTCTTGAGATGCATTCCGCCTATGAGAAAAATACAGTCGATACAAACGTGGGAGTTATTGCATGTTAAAAAAACTAAATATATATTAAATGTTTATAGACCTTCGTCAATAGGATATGCATCCAGTGAATATTCGAACTTGAAGAATTTTTCATCGCCAACTATCGGTAGGTCAATCTTTATGATTTCTCATGAATTAATTAGAAAAGTCATTGCATTATATTACAAAATATTGACCGGTATAATAAAAATGTAATTCTTTATTTTTTAATTTTTAAGATAAAAATGTAACCAACCTACAATATATCCAATATACAATCCTATCCCATGCCATTGCAATGAACTGGGATACCCTTTGATATTCAATGAAATATATTTCTCCGTGCGATCGGACAACAACTAACACAAATTCTTTCATACCACCACAAATTCACAATCTCTAGTTATATTCATGACTTCTTTCAACTCAAATTTTTAATATTTCTGTGACGTCACTAATGTTTGGGTGGGAACTCCCATTTCGTGACAAAACCATCAGGGAAAGTCCCGCTCATTGTTTACTTCCGCGTGACGGCTCTCTCGGCCAAGTGCTGAGAACCAGAACAAGCGATTCGTCTGTATTGTGTCAGCTCACTGCTCAGAGCTAATTACAATGCAGAATATTAACTCACTATTGTGTCTTATTAAATATTTCATATGCTGTGGCAGTTCCAATCTGTTACAATAACAAATGATGTATACTGCATAGCGTCTGTATCTTGTTTAGTATTCTAGCAGCTAGGGATAGTTTGCAGAATCAAATAGGCCTATGCCGTAGATTACCGTACCAGCTAGCGTACTCTATCAGCTATACCCTGTACTGCATTAGGAAGTGATTATCAGATTATTATTGTATGTTCAATGTTTATTGCTCTACAACTTTATGCCTGGCTCGATAATAGTTTTGAATACCGAATATTAGCATAGTTATGTTTCTACTCATAAATTGATGAGCTAGCCATATACATTATATAAAAAATAATTTCTTGATCTTAGACCACATAAGTCTAGGTTTCAAATTGATCCACATGTTAGATTAACCATTGCAGACAAGGTATCGATTTTATTTTATAAAATGTCGCAATGTTTAATTAGTTTTTTATCTAAAGTTAACACTACTGTTCCTCCGTCCTATTACATACTGCATAGGATGGAAGAACATATCCTAAGGCATACTGTAGTAATTGATGTTCTACTATTTTGCATAATATATTTTTTTTCTTGGAATAAGTTATGTGGACATTATCTACATCTTAATGTCATCCGTGTTATGCTTACACCCCCCTTTTCTCTCATTGTAAATGTTTTTTTATAGTTTATGACATACTCACTGTTTTTTTTGTTTATTTTTTTAACCAAACCCACTTTATACCTTAGCCAATTAAAGGTGACACGCTCGATAGCCTTGTCAGGCTCCCTGTGCCTCCTCCATCTGTGACTTAAGCGATCTATCTGATAATTTCATCATTATTTTCATATTGTACTTACCGGTATGTTTTTTTTCACATGTTGGAAATAAATTTTACTACTACTACTACACTCTGCACTACACAGTACCGTACATTATGCCCTGTACGGGCAGACAGCTCTGCACGGTTAGCTCAATTGGTAATGTGTTGGGTGGTTCGGGAATGCGCTTCGGGTTACGCATCACTAAGTCTTGGGTTCGAACCCTGTGTGTGATGCTCATATGCGAGAGGTCTGCTGGACGCCTCACTGGTGTATGGTGGTTCACGTAAGGTCAAGCCAGAAACCTTCATCCCCGATTCAGAACTAGTGTCTGCACGAGAGGTCGTGGTTCGTCATATGGTTAAGCTGTTTTCTCGGCTTTCCTCTCCAGCAGGATAAAAATAAAGTACTATGCTATCAGCTATCCTACAAATTCAATTTAGGGTTTCCTGGATAATCCATTTACTCACAAACGACAAGAAATTGAATAATTATAAAATACATAGGCAGTAGGTGTACTGGCCTGAATGACAGAAGTAACTGATTATGATTGTTACCCCATCAGAAATTTTAGATTCTCAAGCATGAGCCACAACTGGACTGTATTTGCTTGGTGCGATTCATCAGTAACTCATATCGTGTATTAAAAAAGCATGCAGCAAACTACTGCTACTATGCTTGAACAATCTTCTTCTGACTGGGAAATATATAGTGTTCTATGGTTGCTTAGGTACTGGTAAGGGCATAGGCTCACCAACTTACGCGATTTCATTAAAATCATTATTTGACAGGTAACCAAAAGCTAATGAGAATTCTGATCTTTTCTATAGTTAAGTAGTCAAACACATGACTAGGAAATAAATAACAATATTTATATATCATTTTTTTACTTAAATATCCCCATGTTGAAAGTGCTAGGTCGACAAGATACCGAAGAAATGTGCTTAACGGAAGAAGAATTGGAAAGAGAGCTTGAAATATCGGTGAGATTTATTCAATGTTTATCATGCCACAATTAAATTCATGATAGATGACTGGATGATATGATGTACAGTGCAAATATTTTTCAATAAATACTTTACTGTTTTTACCTAAATTAAGGCAGATGAATTACCGTAGATCCTTCTATAGATCCGTTTCCACGCAAGATTCAGTTTTTCCAGAGTGCTTCAATAATATGATAATTGTTAAATAGGCATAAATTGGAATATGCTTAGCCACTTATTAATGTTAACAAGATATTTTTGACAAGCATTCTGTATCAGAAATTCGAGTTTCAAGGACTTTCGAGCAGTATTTTATTAAAACTTTGTAATTTTATATTCACAAAAAATGCTTCATTATTTAAAAGTTATTTTAAGCCTTTTTTCATTAACACATATTTATAACTGCTTATACTTGATAGTTACTCATGATATTTTTGTGCTTCGACATTTGATTTCTTTATCTTTTATTTCTATTCCATGTTAGTTGGTTACTGTAGATTGTTGAAATTTACTAAATAAAGAATAAAGAAAAAACATGAAAGCATGAACCAAGTAATTGAACTATGTCATAAAAAATACATATATAATTAATTTATTATCATTTGAAAAATCCGATATTTGATATAACCATTGATGAATCACACATTTAATTTTAACAGAATGGTATAGACTATAAATTTATGATGTCATCTATGACTAAAATCATATTTTATTACTAACGGTTTTCTTATCTGACTTCTTTCTGAAGGAAGTAATTTGACACAACATATCCGCTAAAAATAATTTCACAATAATGTCTTATTGGTATCTTTTTGGTATCCTAAGTGTGTTTACATGTCCACCTCATTTCTATTGATTGCTTCAATTATTTTTGATGCTACAGATATGAATGCTAAAATTTCTTTTCAGAATTTTAATATGGTAATATCTATTTTGAGGATATTATTTTCACATATTATTTGTTTAAAGCTCAAGATATTTGGAAGCCCTTCTCATTAATTTATTTTTAATAACGTACCGGTACTATTAATATTTATACTAAAATGCTGTTTATTTAGTACCGGTATATGCAACATAATCAGGTCAAAGTTGTTGAGTTTTTGTGAAAATTGTCAATGTTGTACATTAAAAAACATTTGTTTAACAATATCACCAGAATCAACCATGACCTATCGGTATCCCAACTAATCAGAAAATTTTAATCATATCTTGCTTCAATAGAACGTTGAGTTGGAGTTGTAGATGAATTTATCATATATCTCTTAAAGTAAGTATGTTTCCCTTCAACCAATTGCTTGAATTTTCAGGATGTGTCTGTAGCCTTATTGATGGGCTCCACCAAATAAATTTATCAAATATATGTTCTTTAGTAGAGGGAAGTTTCCGTTTGAATAAAAAATCTTTAAAACCATTCACTAATTCAATATAATATTGTGGTATCGATTTATTCTTCATGATTTTCTTTTCACATCCAGATACAAACTATCATGAATACATGTTGTAAATTTGGGGTTATACCTATTTGTATAATTAATTAGTTTTTTAGTGCAAGGTTCATCATGATGCTTCGACATTGTCTGTATGGCTGTTAACTTCATGCTTTTAATCTGTTTTTCGATATCAATGCAATTCAATCCTGCAACATTTTTGGAAGATCAGCATATATCCCTATTTACCTAATGTCGTTTGTTTTTCCATGAGAAATTTAGAACTAATCTGTTAATCTGACTCTGACTACAGTTGCTATACACCACAACTTCGATAATAAGAGGGTTTTACAAGTGATTTTGCCTTAAGATAGTTAAATCTGTCCAATTCCAGAGGTTCAATTTGGTTCCACTTGCTGCAGAAATATTATTTGCTACAGAAATATTATTTGCTACAAGCAATTCATGTTGAAGAGATTCAATATTCTGGATAGTAAAGAAGCAATCATCAGCAAATCTTCTACATTTGATACTCCAATCCTAATATGCTAATATTATCCCGTTTGAGTTAATAAAATAAGATGTTCTACAAATTGATTGATAGTTCCATAAATGGAATAAAAATTAGCATATTTAGTTCATGAACTGTCATTTGTTGATATTGCTAAAAAGTAAATCGAACATTGTGATATCAAAATAAGTTGTCACTATTACTGACTATTTAGTTCATTCTTTGTTCTGTCGCCCATTGATTGTTTTAAATCAAACATTTTGCACCTGGACATCGAGAATATATTTTAATGACTCAGGATAATTACAAATGCATTTATTTGGCCTGGCGCGAATTTTGAACGCAAATAAAATGTGAGCGCGCTCGGACAAGGGAAGATAATATATACGTATATCAATTAGTACATGTGGGATAAATAAATGTTTATTACCAGTTCATGCTTGTTCAATCATCAACTAAATATACTTTATAGAAAGTGATACAATTGGGCGTTAATCTACTCAACATTTCAAAAGTAAATACAACACAGATACACTTATCAAGAAGTTAATTTAATACGAAATATTAATCCACACATTTCATGAACTTCAAGCAACAATTGATGACATTCAATTGTCAATATTCAAATCTGCGTTCTGCAAGTGTACTACATGTTTTGCCATTGGCTTTTCCACTTATTCCACTTGAAAATGATAAAAAAATTGACCAGTAACATAAAAATACAATCCTATCCCATGCCATTGCAATGAACTGGGATACCCTCTGATATTTGGCTTCAATAAGTTATTTCCTCCATGCGATCGGACAACAAGAAACACAAACTCTTTCATACCACCGGAAGTTGCCAATCCAGTGATGTTTCTAATTATGTTATTACCCAACATTATGCCGACGTACCAATCACTGAGCCATCCCTGTAATAAATACATTGCCAAGACACCTTTTGTTGAACAGGGGTGCAAATAAGGATTCCTATACAATAGTATAATCTCGTGATTTTTGTATAAAAATTTTCATTTAACTGCTACACTTTCTATTAAAACCTTCATCATAAGTTTAAAGCATTGGAAGTCATCAAGAATATTTTAAACAGTTGTGCAAGAAATTTATGAATAAACAAATTCTTTCATTTATGAAAAGTTTACTATTCATGAGAGACTCTTTTAAGGGTCTTCACGCAAGACCCATCGAGAGTAAGGCGCTCGTACTATAGTGTTATATGCAACCATGGTTAAGTCAATAATAGATTGCACCACCAAGGTGCGATCCCATCTGTGGCACATTCGTGACAAAATATTATTTATGATTGAGTTTACACTCTCATAATTAATAAGTTGTTGAATACCAATCATAGTGCCTGTTGTACTTTATTTATTTGGATAACTTCACTATACTTTAACACAATGCATCTACGATCCATCCCAAGTAAAAGACAATCAATGGATGTCATTTTGTCATGTAATTTCCTTCTTATATGCTTTTGTCCCAATCACTTTTTCATTGTTGTACATGTCTTGTATCAATTTGTTATGTTTGTATAATATACGGTATGCATATTCATGATATATAGGTATGTATTTTTCGATTTTTGTTGGGTAAGTGCTGCATGAATGTGTATTTCATATTAACATTCATTCTAGTCTTTGTTCAATACTATTGCCACTTTTATCAATATATATTTTTGAATGGAATCTCGATTCACATCACGTTGAATCAAATTTTTCAGCATCTGATTCTATTTGAAAATTTATGGAAAAATTAAAAATATATGAAAAATTTCAATATATCCATTCGATGACATTTTTTTTCAAAAGCGTTGTCAAATTGCACAAATGAGCATTCGAATCATCTGAATCAAACATGTAGCCGAATCACTTCAAATCTTTAGTCTAAAAGTGACAAACCGATTCCGATGTTTTTTGAATAACACACAATCATCTACTTATTCTTTCAGTTTCATACATACATGTTTATGTCTCCACCATACACCATACATACATGTTTATGTCTGTCCCAGCATGTGATGGCATTATGCTAATAATGATTTACAGTCTCTTTCAATCCATTGTTGTACATGTCTAACTGCACAGTGATTATGTGATGGTTGCATAAAGAAATTTTCTCTAGTGTGCATTAATAACCTTTTTGCTTTCTAAAGATCACATCTTAAAACCTTGTTTTACTGGACATTTCTTCTGTTTTATAACTTTACTTTACCACATACATATCCCATCGATTTTTAGTACTGAATATTGATAATTTATTTTTGAGCAAAAATAGGCTCCAAGCATCAATCAGTAATTCCATTCTGTCAAGAATGAGCCACAGATAGACCACCCCTCGTCAGCGCGTTTTATCAGTGACACATACTTAACAAAAGCTGATTGATTTAAATTTATTCCGACTTGTTCGACGAAGCCAACCGATAGTAAATAGCATATACTTTGTTTTGTCGGGCATGAGTTACAGATGGGCCAGACTTTTGTGACAGCAGTTCACTTTGGATAAATGATAACAATAAATAATAGGTGGGCCTTATATGGTTTATGCATGACCAAAGTCTACTCTGAACAGTATATCTACCGGTATCTCAAAAAGCATCACCAATCCAATGAATATGGAAAGTGGGTGTAAATCTAATATATGACTCATAAAGTTTATATGTGTGGGTGGGTATGTTCTTTTGAATTGACTCATTTTGTAGCAAAAATGACGATACACATGCAAAATTATACGTTGTAAAATTGTACATAAATCTTTGTTGCATGATGCATATGCTAAAAAAGAGGATATTTTGATTTTTTAAAACATAGAGTCTATTATTTTGAAAGGTTCTCAATTACAACCATATTGATAGTGTTCAGTGACTCCTACTTCTGGATTGAGGTTGCAGTGTTCATAATAGTTCTAATGCTGGAAAATAAAACTGGCTATTTGATATTAAAAACCAGCATTTTTATATCCAGTTTCGATGTCCTAATCAAAACAAAAGATTTTTAAACATTGTCTGTTCGACATAAATTTCTTTTCCTGCCGCACCTAAAAAGAGCCTTTATGCAAACTACTCGGCCGGCATTCCCCATTTCTTCACAGTTGAGATGGATTGAGTTCAACTTTGTAGAAAAATTTCTTAGTGAATGCTTTTTTTTTTGACAAACATCTAAGACTATCTATCTAACTCTCCGTCACCGGGGCTGGTTTTCATATTGTATTAGTTTAAACTGTATCAAATCTTGTGTGATTACATTTTTTCATTTTTTTCTTGAATTTTACTCATAGTCATAATACGGTCATAATTCTCTGTCAGAGCCCTTCAACAATTATATGATACGATTCTGAGTCTTGGAAAATAGTGTTTTTCACACTATGGATGTTCTTGCCAAGTAGTCAAGTATTATAAAATTCTTTTTGTTTTCTGCTCATTCCTAAATTGATTCATTTTGCAGTCAAATCCCAATACATGCCAAATTTTATGATTTGAAATATAACATGGAAATTGACTTTGCTGCAAAATGGGCAAAATATGCGTAAATATGAGCATTTATCTAAAATGCTAAAACTTTTTATATTTATATAGTGAACTTCAAATACCGTAGGGACAACACCATGTGATAACATACATCAATGCATTTGTGTTACCTGTACTTATTAATATCAGTGTCCATGACTTTACCAAATTAGCTTATAACTAGTATTTCTTATCATTTAAGGTTTTGAATCGAATGCGAAGTTATCTTTGTGATCATCTTGAGCCAGAAAGATTTTTTCCGTATTTACAAACCAAAGAATATCTCGATCAAGATTCTTGTGAGCAAATAAGAAATGCAGGCACAACAAAAAGTAGAACAAATAAAATGCTGGATGTTCTTATAAGTATATAATATTTGTAGTTGATTTTTTTTTTTCAAATCAGTTCATGTAAAATGCCTGATTGGTGAGAAAATTTTCGACCAATCTTATTTTGTATAAGACACTGATGGATAGCACCAACAAGGATACAGTTTTATAATATCTATCTATCTCTTCTCCATACAAGTGACCATTATTCGGTTACTATTCTAAGGTGCTGCTTTTGGACAGGGCGACAACATCTTGTTTTTTTTCTGGTGTTTGAAAGTGGTCATCTCATTTTATTGGGATAGACAAAAAACAATTTTGAACTACAGTTTGGTTGCCACCAGGAATTGAGAAAGATACATTTTATTAATCCTCATCGTAAAATTTTACCCACTTGCTGAATTTGTACTGATGATTGCCACTTTCTTTCGTTGTCTCAGTAGCAAGCAGCGGACGTTCTGACACCCTGCTTTCAGGATGCTCGGAGTTATCGTGATAATTTCTTGTTCTCTCAAAGTCAAGAAAAACTTACTAGAACAATGCCAGAGAATAACTGAAGCACTCTGAGCTAGTAAATCAAGTCTGTATGCAAGAAACTCATCACTGATATTAAATGATCTTTTTGTGGTGAGGCTGGACTGAGAAATTGAGCATTTCAATTTCTTTAATGATTTTGGAATTTAACCAAACAGAATCATCTTCAAGCGGGAGCAAATTTCTAAATTAATAATTTCAAGAATATTTAGTTAAATTTTATTTATGTTGAAAGAACTGAATTAGGTTTCAAAATTTCATAATTTTTGATCCTATATAATATTTTCGGAATGAGATGTAAATGTAATGTAGAAAATAACATTTGCACTGACTGGAGAAATTTGAACTGGATTTGAGCATTAAATTTGCTGGTTTGTATTGCAAAATCAAGGCACACTGGCAGAATGCCAGCTACTTTGCTACACTGACAGAAGTGGACACAAAAATTTACTGGGAAAAATCAGAAGAAGATTCAGATTGAGTAAATATTTTTTTAATAATCGTCTATTATTTTTACCAAACTGTACAGATAGAAAAGATTCAAAAACCTCAATACTGCCATGAAATGGCAGTGCTGATGGTTTTGAAGCTTTTTTGTGCATCTGGAGAAAATATCAAGAACATTTCGGACATCCAAAGAAGACCAACATCTGCCACCCTGAATCAAGATATGTGGCAAGGTTCACTTTGACACACTCAAATCTCGATTAAAAGTAATGTTACAGATTTTTTTAACACATGCCACTTCGGCATCGCTATTTTGAATGACCACCCATCTGGCGTTGCTGAACAAAGCCTTGTGTGTTGAAATCAATATTTAAAAATGTGCATTCTTACATACAAAAGCATAAACACTTGATTTACACACACCAATTAAAGCCAATGGTCCTCTTTTACAATATGTTTCATATGTAGAATTAGTAGATCCCATTTGAAGCTGAACAACTTCTATATTGGAAAAATTAAGAGAAGAAAATGACAAAATTCATAGAAATCCTCAGAATGTCGGTGAGTAATATTATTTGTGAGTAATAGAGTTAGGATAGGTCAGGATTTTCATTTTTATCCTTCGGGAGAGGAAAGCCGAGAATACAGATAGATAGATTTAGGTTTATTTCGACCTTCTCGTCGTGTACAATATTAATTAAATATAATTGTAATAATTAATATATATATGTAATTGAATACCTCAATAAATACAAGTAATTCACCAAAGAAAGGTCAGGTCAGACAGTTGGACAAAACCTCTTGTGAATTTTAAAAATGTGAGGTCTTAATTTACGACAGATTCTGATTCTTTTCACAAGTGCTCTTTCATACTTACAGAAAGATTGATGCAGATCAGGGCAAGAATCGATCTAACACATCCTTTTCGGCGTGAAGCCTGGTATCCAGGACCACCTCCTCCTTACACTCCATATACTGGAGGAGTAGTTCCTCATACTCAAACTAGGTAGGTAGATCATCCCATTATTTCTTATCTTTCATCATTTATTATTTTATAAAGATATATGAAGGTATATTTTTATCCTAATAATCAGGTATTCTAGGATTGTGATTGGAGAGTAATTTTTTTTGATTATTCTTAAATTGATACATTTGCAGTGAAATCTTAATTTATGCCAAATTTTACAAAGTAAAATTTAACCCCTATCAGGACCTTGCTGTTTTAAAATATACATAGTATGGCATATGGCAAGCTATCGAAAATTTCGTATTTAACTTAAATGTCGAAACATTGAATTTGGAAAACTATTTGAACAAAATTAAGGGCTCGTATGATTTAGAAGTTACCTTTGAGGGTAATATATTAAAAAACACTAAGAACAAACCTTACATTACACATTTATAATAATTAGGCATTAGGAATATGAATAACTCATTGCTGGTCTTACATCGCCGATGTATGGAAGGATTTGGTTTGTATCCATACTGGGATATTTATACTGAATATACTCATCTCAATATAATTCTTTGTTTCCATTTATTAATAATTGGTTATCGAATGTATTTTTCTATTTATTTATTTTTCAACCTCTTGTTTTTCAGCATATATCCGCCCTCGGAATTTCATCATCCAATGTCAACTCCATCTCCAAGGGTAAAAAAATCATTGTGTTTTAGATGAGGGTGTCAAAATATTCAATACTTCAAAACATACCTTAGTATATTTACCATTGTTCATCATCATATTCGGAAAGCATTGCCCAGGACAATGGTGACCTGTAGGTATAGGCATTAGAATAGTCCTAGTGTATTTCTTAAGTGTTACAAAAAGTGACGAAAAGGAACAAAGAAGTTGTATATGGTTTTTCCATTGCCTAAGCCGGATGTCACCCACTGCACTTCGCTCAAAGTACAGTTTAACTAAAAAAATGATATCTTGCTAGTAACTCTACTGAAGTATTTCACCTCTGTGGGAAATTTTTTCCACTTAGGGTGACAATGCTGGTTTTACATTTTATGTCGCTCCTTGCCTTACAGCATAAGATTTAGCATATACCACGGTTCTACTACACAATGAAGCAGTTTGCAAATAGTTAGATACAAAATTTAATCTAATTTTGCGAATTCGATGTTCAGATATTTGTTTCTTTTTGTTTGCGAGACCATTACTTGTTTCTTGTTATTTTTAGAATCACAATAAAGTGCTTGAAGAGTAGAAACAACATATCAGTTAGCGGACTTAATCATCCACGATTTCCACCACATCAACATCATAATGTGAGGGAGTTTATTATTTACTATACAGCCAGAAAATTACCACCAGTACATTTTTTGGGTACTTTTCTGATTCTGATTATTCGAATATTTTTTTCCGGACTTGATATTTTACTCGATACATGTTCTGAGCAAAGTTTTTGTCAAATTTGTTGCAATTCAACATTATCGAGAATTGAAAACTTTTATATTTTCATGCATTCTGACAGAATGTCAGTCACTCTGCTAATCAGACACCCAAAGAAAATGGATTCCATCAGAAGGAAATTTAGCTAATGGGCAATATTTAATGGTACCGGTATATCTTTCGTTAAAAAATAAAAATGTCATTTTGTGACCGTCTCGTAGCCACAAAACTGTCAAAAATGTTTTAAATCATCAATACTGCTATGAAATAGCAGTGTTGATGGTTTTGAAGCGTTTTTGTCTATCTGAAGAAAATGACATTTGAGACACCTGGAATAAAACAAGATTATGTCACTGGTATCAGCAACTGGATGGATGGACTCCATCTAGGTGGCGTGATTCATCAGTGACTTATTTCTACTAACAAAACACATTTCCTATTGGACAATGATAGCAGTAGCATAGAATTCGGTCCATCAGTGCCTGTACCTTGAATTTTTGCTATGACGACTGTTATACTAGAATAAACATATCATAAAATATTCATGTAGTGAAATGAATTTTTGGCCGTTATTTTGATAAAAAATTAGATAAGCTATAACATAAAGTATGGGATCGAATGATAGATAACGAATATTTATAACTTATAAGACATTTCTTGGAAATTGAGATGCGTATATCTGATAACTCTTGCCTGATTTATGATCTGGAATAATTGATGCGATTTTCCTGGATGGCTTGAAATCCATGATTAAGAATATTGAAGTTGTTCAGTCTGCGGCAAATGATTCAAAATCATCAATACTGCTATAAATAGCAGTGTTGATGGTTTTGAAGCCTTTTTGTCCATTTGAAAAAACCCTGTGCACCCTGTGCGCATGCCACGTTAATGTTTACATATATGTAAAAAAAATATTACAATTCGTCGTGGATCTGGAAAAAACAATACATAGGTCAAAGCAAACTTTAAGTCTCGAAAAGGGCAGTTTTGGAGAAAAGAAGCGATTTATAGTCTGCAAAATACGGTACTTAATAACATGATATTGATATTGTATTCTTTTGCTGGAATGAACATATCTCCTTCCATTGAAGTAAAAACCAGTCTTCTCACAAGTCACTATCATTTAAAATAAATTATCTCTTCTCAGGGAAATCTAGCTTCACATCACACAACACATATTCAGAGGAATTATTATCCAAAACCTCCAGTGGTAAGTAGAGTTGTCTTGGAACATTTAGGTACATTTGGTGCCCAGTTAACTCAATTGTTTAAATTATTGAGGATACTCTCCGAATCGAATCATATGCGGGATAATCACAGAGAGGTTTGCTAAACACTTTGCCGACACACAGTTCACGTAAGCACTGCTTACAACTTCTTCCGAGAAGCATGTCCTTGCTCAGGAAACAGTCCTAGGCTAAAACCTTACCCGGTTAGCTCAATCGGTAAAAGCGTTGGGAATACGCTTCAATCTAGGCATCTGTGATCATCATGACGCAGGTTCGAATCCTGTGATGGATGTTAATTTTATGCGAGAGGTCCGCTGGACGTCTCGCCGTTCCACGGTGGTTCATGCAGGCGCTGCTTGAGGCTTCCTCCACCCACCAGGTCCATTCACAAGGAAAAATGAGTAATACGATAATTCAAAAAACAGTTTACCCCAATTCAGAACTAGTATCTGAACGAGAGGTTGTGGTTCACCATATGGTTAAGCACTATTCTCGGCTTTTCCTCTCCCGCTGGATAAAAATGATATCCTATCCTATAATCAACTGTTGTCTTTTCCGAGAGGTCATGGTTCACCATATGGTTAATTCGTCTTTTCGATTTTCCGCTCTTGCAGAATAAAAATGAAACCCTACCCTATACATTTATTTTTGAATAGAATATTGAATCATCTCATTTTGAATCAAACTGTTCCTGTTCTTAGATTTTTTTTCGGTATATCATGAAAAAATTTTTTAAGTGGCCAAATATTTTCAGCATACTTGCTTGAATCTTGTGATTACTGTAGTTGAAGATACTTATATGCATGCTGGGATGTTCTAAAATAGTTGATAAGTTTCAATTGTTGGATATTATTCATAAAATTATGAAAGATTCGTTCATAAGCTCTGTGTTCGTATTCTCATCTCCTATCCTGGGATGTTTTTACAAATATTGTCATGAAAGATTAAGTTTCATTTTACCTAAATCAATTTATCACCTGCGTATGGATAGCCGATTAAGCCCTAACTGCTAAGTGATATTACATGGTATGTGTAAATATCATGGTCACTTTTTACATATTATGTGATTATTTGAGTCGTTTTTCGGATAGGATTGATTTACACAACTTCTTGTAATTTCAAACACAAAGACATAGTTTTAGTATTTTGATGTGCTACTGAGTGCTTTCACCATATATAAACTTATTAAAAAAGAAATTATAGGCAGCTTTTGTGGAATCATTTGTGAGACAGAAAATAAATTGTAAATAAACTATTATCTTCACAGAATGCCAATACCTCGGTCGTTCCATCAGATCCACCATCTCAAGTTTGTCCAAGTCATTTTCAAACCAGTGATTTTCCACCTGGATCAAGTGGATTCTTGACATTACCAACCCCTGCAAATATTTCTACAAAAGATGAAATTGTCAATGAACAGGTAATATATAAAAGTATGGCTGTATGTATTTCTTTCTATAACAAATTTTGATTTTAAATATTATCAATTTAATTCACTTAGGGATTTTTTTGAGTGCCCGTATGAGTGCTTTGACCTACTCAGCCTGCGATGCCATGGCTGTACACCTTGGATAATAAGATCCGGACTGCGTAGCTATTCTATTATTCATAAAAAATCTTTGTGTGCATAAATGTTTTTGTATTTTTCTGAATAAATCCGGCTTCCGGTATACATAGCATATATGAATTGGTACAAATGTCTGTACCTCTGGTAGGTTTGGATTTAGACATCTGAAATATTCAACGAACTGTAGAGCTCATTGACGAATACTGGCAATTACAACATGCACGATTGTGATTGTGAGAATATACTGAGTAGTGTTGAAATAATAATTTTTTTCTGCATAGGATAGGATTTCATTTTTATGTTATTGAAAAGGAAAGTCAATGATACCACTTACCACATGGCGTACCATGTTTTTCGTTGGTTGTCCGAAAGGTTCAAGCCACCTCTATTCAGTATTTCATGGCAAGGTTGATGATTTCGAACCTTATTTCACAGTTTCATAGTTACTAGGCACTCAAAAAAAAAGACATTTTAATGTTTTAATGAAATTTATCACAAGATATTGGGCTTTGGGTGTCCGAGTATCAGAATAGCTTCCATATTCTGTCAGTCTGGAATACCACCCCCTTTCATGCAGATGATAGTTCCAAGTCAAGGGTAGAAGTTTTTTGCTTAAACTCTTAAAAATTTTCTTGTACATGGACATGGTTTCTGCAGAAAGCTCTAACTAGCATTTCATGAACCATTGTGAACACTATATTTAACACATTTCAGATAGTCGAAGAACAGAAAATTTCACTTCTACACAGTAATTCTAATGAACAAGCAGTTACATTAACTGATCAAATTACAGCAAGTCAAGAAAAAGAACTTGTCAGGTTCCAGGTACGCTACAGTAACTTCATGGGTATACAATCCAAAGAACAATGATTCCTCTTCTTTTACGGTTGCATACTGGAAATGAGACTATCTGACAATTTTCTACTGATACATTTTGGAAAATTACTGAATATGGAATATCGAGAATATCACAAATTCGGTTGGGGCTGGAATAAAATAATTTTTCGCATGTATTTTGAAATAAGATTATTTATTTTGCTCTCTTAAGAGATATTCGAATTTGAACAAAATT
The DNA here is from genome assembly GCA_963675895.2 of Styela plicata. Classification (NCBI taxonomy): domain Eukaryota; kingdom Metazoa; phylum Chordata; class Ascidiacea; order Stolidobranchia; family Styelidae; genus Styela; species Styela plicata. The sequence continues at coordinate 10,485,161 of OZ023143.1, read as the reverse complement.
TCCTGGTGAATTGCCACGAATTTTTGTAGAAATTGGTTTTGACCAAAGCCGAAATGTATTAATCAAATGTACGAAAGCTACTACAAGATATAGTACCAGCTACTGCACTCTAAACAGAAAAATCCCATACAGAATCAACCCACCATGGTAAAGTGCGGTGAGTGGTATCTGCACTGGGCAACGCCATAACCATGTGCCAATACTTTGTCTCCGTTTAGTTGCCTGTTACGGCACGTAGGAATATTGTTAGGACTATTCTAAAGCCCGCCCTTACCTACATGCTTTTAAACTGACATGTTCATGTTTGAAACTCACCATCCTAAAATATATTTAAAATTAAATTTGTACTATCAATTATGACATTATCCTCTCTTAGTAGAACAGGTAACCAAGGATTTGAATAGAATGTTTCAAGAATAACTTTGTTTTTGGCTCCTGTTCCAAGTACAAAATTTTAAAAGATCAGGATTTTAAGAGAAATATACAAGTTTAATGAAATATTTTTGACTTTCCTTTCGAATTAAAAATATTTTAATTGATCCATTGATGACGCAAACTTGACAAAACATATTCGGAAATTTTTTTAATATGATGGGCCATTCAATTCACAACTCAAGATAACATTTACTCCAGGGTGATAGAATCTAGTTTTTCTTCTGGTTTCCGAAATCGTGATGTCGTTTTCATCAACTGGACAAAAAAGCTTCAAAATCATCAATACTGCTATTTCATATTTGAACCTTTTTTTAAGTTTCTTTGCTGCCAGACACTCGAAGAAGTATTTTTATCTTCTAGCGAGAGTTATATCACAACAGATTACTCATTTGCTGAATTTTCTTCTGATGGAACCCCTTCCTTTGGATATCTGATCAATAGAGTAGCTATCATTCTGATTGACTCTTCAGGATATCAGTATGATATCATCAACGACTTTCACATACTAATTTTTATTATTTCAGTCAACTGAACCATTCACACCACAGGGAAATGTTAATAATCCATGGATTAGATCTCCAAGAACACCAACCGAAAATGATGCAAGTGTGATATATTCAAGGTATATTTGTATATAGAGCTAAGGGCAGGTGACCTCATGTCTCCAGCACACTTGGAGACCATCCAAACAATCAGTGTCTCATTTTTTCATTTTAATTCACTCTGAGCAAGGCGGGAAGCTGCGTAATACGAGCAACTGCACCTTAACGATACGCAAGAAATATGTTAGGACTGTGCTAAAACCAGTTCCCAACATTGATAATGAAAAATGATGCTACCATACATGTTTTGTTTTTAAATTAGATTAGGTATTTTTTTTCTTGTTTCATACTTTTTTTTATTCAAATTGATTCTTGAATCAAATAATACTCTATATCTTTTGTTTTGAATATCTCCCAAATCAGATTCTGCTTCAAGAACTAATGAAATTTTATAGGTGGCCTATTTTCACTATATTCAAAGCATGTATTGAAATTTATATATTTAAATTTACCATAAGCAAGACCAGAAGCAGCTCCCAATGGAAACAAACCAACGGCCACTCAATATCAAATAGCTACTAAACATTGAGTACCGGCAACTGATTTCTAAATGGAAAACAGTACAAACGGTTCAGTGTAGTATCTACCCTGGACAATGGTAAAACCATTTACCGTTTTTTGCTTCCTTTCAATCGCCTCTTACGACACACAGGAAATATGTTAGGACTATTCTAAACCCCATACCCACAGAGCATATATAATATTGATACAGATACTAAGCTCACAATTTAAAAAAAAATGGTAAAAACTACTGTAATTGAAAACATTATTTTATTTTGCAGAGTCAGCCCGTCCAATATCTCATCTTCGACATCGACAAGTCAAGTAAATGCATCCAACGATAATGATTCTTCGACGACAATATTACCATCACCATCGAGCGAAAACCCCCCTTCAATGTCTGATATCAGTTTATCGACTCGGCCGAAGAATTTGAAATCTTACCAGAGTTGTCAAAACGTTAGCATTCAGCCAAGTTGTTTCACATCATCAAGTTATGGTGATTTTGAGAGTCGATTATCAACAATTAAGTCCTCTGATTTAACAAAACCAAAAGCTGTGTCACCAACAAATACACTTGGACGATCACCCGTTCATCGATCATTACGACCTCTAGCCCAACTGGCCACTGCTCGACAATTTTCAACACCCCTAGAACCGATACCAAGTGTTGAAATGGTGCCTTCAGTAGAAACTGTCGAAAGTCAAAGCATCACAATCAGGCGACCACCAACAGAACATGAAGATGGAAGTATTGTAGAACATTCTTCCTCCATCCCTGATTACAATAATGACGGTGACAGCAGTAGCCTGGAAATATCGTCTGATAGTGATACATCAGAACCATGATCTCCTGATCAGAAATTTCATTTTGTCAAGCATGCTGCAAAGCTTGTCTTGAAGTTACCCCCATTTATTTCCTTCACAGAAATTTTAATGAGCTTTGTTCAAGAGAGTTTTTCTGCTCTTGTTCCTCCAAACAAAATATTCTACCTGTCCACACGTTTTGCTTACTATTCATGGCTATTGACTGTGGAGGTTTCATATTGCCACAAACAGTTTAATGCAGGAAGAACCTCCAAATTTTGAAATCCCTCACCCTCGCGTCGCTTCCCTGATTGTGTTGATCTATCTACATGGGTCCAAAACTGAAGCCGATTAACATATCTGTTAAGGATAGTTTTTAGTGAATGGACAGTTTTAATACGATCCTGATTGCATGCTTTTCTTTATAGAAAATCATCAATTTTATCCTTGACAAATACCTTGCCTTGATATCATAATCTGCAGATGCTTCGGTCATTGCTCATTGTTTGTCACCTTAATTAGGTAAACGTATAATCAAACGTGGTACTGGAAGATGCATTTATATTTTTAATAGCAAAGGCTTATTGTATCTTTGAATTGATATTGATATTTCAAACAGAATATTGAAAATAGTTGAATAATTATATCTCATTAGTGAAGGGTGCAAAGGGAAAAAAATCTAATCCTTCCCTCAGGTGTCTAAAACTACCATGTGGTTTTCGTTGTACGAATCAAAGTATTTATTACAAAACCGATTTACTGTACGGTATATCAAATATTTGTTCTTTTTTCTGTGGCGAAACATTTATCATGAAGTAGTATCATTTTAGTTCAATTTTCTCCGATTTCATTTACTTTTCTGTGTGTGTGCAGGTAGCTAGCTAGCACTATCAGTCTGTTCAGTGCATTTGGTTCTTCATGCATCAAAATTGGTATTCAGGTTTCACAATATAAGATCTTGGCGTCTTGCTGTGTAATAAATATAATATTAAAAGTCTCCATCTATGCCCCCTTTTGTTTCGTTTATCATAAATGTTGAAACATTATCCAATTTAAACATTAAATTCCAAAAACTGTTTAAGCTGAACTATAAGTCCAACTCCCAATCATAAATTTCATTTTGTCAAGCATGTGCGACAGATGGACCGCATCTCATCACCACGATCCAACTGTGGCAGTGATTGGGATATTTTGATTTTTTTTTTGTCAAAGATTCGTTTTACTATTTTCTTCGTTTTTTAGAACTAATTTTATTGTACAAATTATTTAATTCATTAATTATTTTTGAGGGAAGTTTTCTCTGAACTATGTATATAAACGTTTCACTTTCCTTGTTTTCTTTATTTTTTCAATCTTCACTGCAATGCTATTTCACTGCTGTAATATTTTGTTATTATTCTTCATCGTACTAAAGCTTTTTTTTATTTTCACTGTTTTTTACATCTTTGTTCCTGTTTGTGTTTTTATTTCAATATAGTTACCATGCAACAGAAATGTCAGCTACACCCAACGCACTGAAACCCAATGAAAATGCCGCTCACCTGAAAAAAATCTACCAAAAAAAAAAACTTGGGATGATTTTGAGTCCCAACAAAAATGCCGGCTCCGTTAAATCGCAGGTTGAAGAATGAGTCCCAACAAACCGTAAACTGCCCACCACTCAACTCAGTGTGTATTAACTTGGGTAGGGTGATCCAAATCAGGAAAATTTCATAGCTTTCCAGAAATTCTAATCTTGACCGTTTATATGTGGCAGCTGGTATAAGGCTTTGGTCAGGGTGATCACTCCAAGAAGTGGTTATAAAAAAATACATATATAGAAACAAAAAGACATCATCATTTCTTCACTTTCGATGGTTAGTTTCATTAAATCAGGCACTATTCAGTAATAACTTCTTAATGTTTTTACTCGCTTATACAATTGTCTTGTCAATACCCACTTACTATCAGTATAATTTTCATGTTTGGGTTTTTGTTAAGTTCTCCGCTCATTTTTCACGTTTTAAATTTGAATATTATTTGAAAGATTTGTTCCATATTCCTGATCTCGCAATCTTGTTTCCAATTTAATTTTTCGATTTGAAGTTGGCAATATTTTTTATGATTCTCGTAATTAGCACATTCTGCATTTTGTACTATTGAATTGTTATTTTTATTGATTAAATGGAGTATAACATTTTGAGTTTTTTGCATTGTATGTACTAAATCATAGTTGTTTTCACCTAATGAGATATTAATTACTTTTTGTCAAAGCATCATCAAAGCATAGTCACGTCAAGAAAAACCAAGATGTAGTTAAACGCAGTGGCCATGAATGCGAAAGAGACACACGTAAATACTTTGAATTAAACAGGCGAATCATTTTTCAAATTGCGCCCATATCGTTTTCAGTTCATATTATCGTTAGTATAAAACTGTCGATTTACCTTTTCTATTCTCTCCGCCGTTGCAGGCACAAATAAGGTTGGTGAATCGAGCAATGAGAATACTTCCATGTTTAGCAGCCTTTAAAAATAAATTGCATTTTAGGTATTGTGAGAGCATATTTAAAATGCTGCTTGAAGTAGGTGTAAAACAGTCTGGGCTGGGCGAGAAGCTATCATCGTCCTAGTGTAGGTTCGAATCCTGTGAGTGGTGATTATATGCGAGAAGTTTGCTGGACACCGCACCGGCGGTCCACGCAAGCACTGCTTACGACTTCCTCCACCAACCATGCACAGGAAAACGAGACAATTTATTTTGATATGCTAAGACAAAAACCTTCGCCCAATTGGAAAATGGTCTGCATTAGACCGTGGTTCCCCATAAAATTAAGCCGTGTTTCTTCTCTTGCAGGGTAAAAATGGATTCCTACCTTAAAACAAGTGGAAATATTTTGCAGGGTCGTTCCCCCCCCTGGTCGCAGTTTAAGGAGTTGTGCTAAATATTGTTTTGTTTATATTTATTTAAAATTGGTATACCTGAAGAGATAACAGGCGGGCGGAATCTAAATGTTCACTGTAAACAGTATTGTAGGCTAAAAATAAACTGCAAGGTAAATTGTCTCGTATCTAAGGATAGTTTTTAGCCACACATACTGCATATAGAAGCTTGGGTTAGGCATCGGGAAAAAAGGCTTTTGTTATACCCATATTGCTGCCTCATAATTGCGTCATCAAATCTGAAGTATAGGAGAGAAATTAAAACATATTTGCCGTCAGTGGCCGATACCGCGAATTTATGTGATTGAAGTCACAAAGACACGTCATATGCGTAACCTACGAATGTTTTTCTTGACAAGAGTGATATATTAGAAAATGATGAAATCCTGATCAAAATATCCAGGACACGTATGCAAATTAAATCTTTAACCAAGTTCGGGCGATACATGGGGCGCGCTTATAAGCGCGCACCATCCATCGCTCAGGCTTGGTTTAAGATTCAATTCTCAATAAAAGCAAGGCTTATGACCAGTTATGTCACTACAGTTACGAAGTTTAAGTAGACAGCGTTTTGTACACTCAAACAGCAACTATTGGTTGTTGACTGCATCTCAATTGCACTCACACGTGCTGAGTGCCTCCTATCCGAAAGTTCTTGAAGCAGCTGTGTAATGCTTGTTATGGATATGAAACGTATAAAACGTTGTTGCATGTTAAATTCACAGTGATAGGATCCGGTTGGTTTCGCGGAGCGATTATTGATATCTATATTTTCTGTTTCGCCGAAAAAATAAGCTGTAATCTGCGTTAGTACTTACTATATCGAACCTTTTTGACTTGGGTCAATATGGAAACTTTATTCGAAACTAGATATAAATTCAATTCTGTTCAAAAATGGGAAAACTATTCGAAAAAATAAAACTGATTGGCCCTTTATGTTTGAGAAAATCGTATCGAATCCTGAAATCTTAAGTGAATTCGCAGCTATCGAATACGAATGGAGATTTTAAAATATTGCTAACATATTGGCCTGAGTGTCGTAGAAGGCGACTAAAAGGCAACGAAAAAGTGGCAGATGATTTCTCCATCGCCCACAAAAGATACCACTCCCTGCACTTTACCATAGTGCTTCAGTTCGGGATGTTTCCCGCTTAGAGCACAGTTGCTGCTATTGTATCCTGCAGTGTATCTTTGCGAGTGCTTAGAGTGAATTTTGATATTAATAAAAAAACGCAGGGCAGTCTCCGGTTTTATCTACGGAATTAGAAACTTACAACTTACGTTACAATTTGAGTCGGTAAGTTGGTGATTTGCATTATCATTTGTGAAAACTACAGCTACGTATGATTCATAGATAACCAGGAGGCTTACAAATAATAATAACGCTAAACTTAAAGCACACAGTATCCATATGGCCCACTAAAATAAGGAATGAGTCAAATGATGCATGGAGGTTGTCAGTATCGAATTGTAACTTGTAAATACAGCAGCATTTTCTTAGCTATAAATTACTATGGCGATTTGCGAGTTTGTGATTAGGGTTGGACAATTCGATTCGGTGATTCGAAGCACAATTTATTCGAATCAATCGTGGATCGTCCATAGAAACAAACCCTTTCTAAATAAACTGAAAATGCAATCGATTTTGGTAAAATTTAACCAAAATCGATTACATTTGGTCGTTAAATTGTGAAAATTGGTGCTCTTAGAAATGTAGTGTAAATTGAAAATACACTATAAAATCCTCAATTTTCACAATGTAGACAAGTTGAAATGTTACGATTGGGATATTCGTTATTTACATGGAATTAGTGATACGAAAAAATTATTCGAATCAGATTTGAATTTCGAATGATTCGGTTTCGCCCATCCCTATCTGTGACCAATAGATAAATCCGCATTTTCCCGATCCTTTTTACTGAAATCAATGTAAAAAGACGTAAGACCAAACGGTTGAATGAATCATCGTGACGGTCAAAAATTTGAGTTTGAGCACTCGCAGGTATGTTACGCATAGGTAACTTGCTGCCATACATGGCCTCCAACCCCAATCAGAAAGTTTATTTTCTCAAGAACGGGCCACAAATGTCTGCGATCCATCAGTGACCTATACTTCATAAAAGATATCTGAGCAAAATTTTTGCGATTGAAACTCCATCGAAAAGTTTTATCTGCTATGACGCGTAAAATATATCAACGGTCAATATACCTAGAATCTATAACCTAAATTAAAAACAAGCAATACCGGTATATTGAATAAAAATGGAGACACTCAACAAAATGATGAAATTTGCTGTATGGATTGCGATAGCAGCAGTCACTTTTGCACAAGTAGAAACTTTTCTTCAATCCACGTTGGTTGATGTAGGAATTCTACCGAAGCGCTACACATTTCAAGATTTATGGTAAGTAGCCTGCGTTTTTTTTTTATTTATTATAAATGATAAGTTCTTCAGTCGTGTTGCCCAGAATTCGAAATAGTTTTATTCCCTTCAAAAATTATAAAAATTATGAACTAGAAAGATATAATGTGTTTGAAAACTGATAATTATTTGCGCAATTTTTTGCGTTTTCGTACATCGAGTTAAAACAGCTGCAACTGATCAGATTAAATTTAATAACATATTATGGCAATTCGTACTTCATTTTGATAATTTTATATCTCTAGTGACGCAAGAGAATGGCATCCGTTATTCGTGGACATGATGGGATGTGAAACTAAAGAAGAGAAACAAGTAAAATCAGAAACAATTGGACAAAAACCGAAAATTAAACTCAGCGGGAAATTCAAAAACCTGTTGAAGAAGAAGACAATGTTGGATCATCTTTATGACGCCATAAACAATGCATTTTTATGGATGCAAAGTTGGGTAGTTCCCGAGAAATATAGACTTCCCTGCCTTTTCGGCGACTGCGGAATGGCCAACAAAATCAAGAGACAAAAAGATATTCTAATGTACAGAGACAAAAAGGGAAACGCCCCACAAGATCCAATTGCTCCCAACACGTAAGACGAGTTGGCAAACTTCGAAGATCTATGGATTGTTTTTCCAACCAGAAAATTTCTGCCTAAAAATATTTTTTTTCAAATATGGGTCACTGATGCTACCGAGGCGCGGTTCATCTGTAGTCCATCTGCCTTGAGAAATAAAATTGTTAATCGGGTTATGCGTTGCATATACGAGGAATCTGACATTGCGATTTTAATTCAAACGCTTCTCTAGAAAATTTTTTGTCGAGGATGAACCAGAAATAGACGGCGCCTCGTCGGCGTAATGTATCAGTGCACACAAAACATTCCGTATTACTTTATTTAGGATTTTCCACTGTATTATAAAATGATATACTATCTACTCACAAATATGTTATTTTGTTTTGGACGGGCAAGTTTTAGTCGGACAATTTTGATTTGGGAAAAATAAGGGGAAGCTGAAAACTCCACACTAAATGATAGGGAGGAAAATGAAATCTGGAATAAAGGAAGGTGGGGTAACAAACAATTGTAGAAAAAGAAGACTGATATCAATAACGGCGGGATAGAAATGCACAATAAGTGGCAAAGCGTGAAAACAAGAAAATATGAGAAATATCAATTGCAGAAAGGTAAAGAATGAGGACGCTAAACGGCATAAATGCGGGATTATTTGGGCAAAGTAAATAGCGAGAGCGCTGTAGGCGTGGGTTTTAGAATGGCCTAACGATTTTCTTGCGTCTTGACAGCAAAAGTAAAAAAAGTAGCAAAATAGTGTTACCATTGCCCAGGGCCGTTGTTGCTTGCAGGCCCCGAACGCATGTGAGGGGACAAAATCTGAAAAGTTTTCATGTTTAATTAAACCCGAACCCCACACGTTACGTCAACAATAGGACTACAATAGAATTTCATTTCTAATCCTGCAGGAAGGGAAAACCGAAAATGCAGCTCAACCTAATGACGAACCACGATCTCTCGTGCAGACACCAGTTCCGAATCGGGGTTTAACATTTCCCTCAGCATGAACATGGTTGGTGGAAACCAGTATAAACAGCAATTATGTGAATCGCAAATCATCGTCCCCACAGAACTCGAACCTAGGACCTTAGAGTTGCGTAGCCCGCAGGGTATTCACGTTTTACCGAATGAGCGAAGTCTCAGATAGATGCTGTTTACCATTTTGAAGATGGTGAAAGTGACGAAAACCATCTGCGGACCGTAACAAATGTTGGTGGCGGCAGGTGCCAAAACTTGAGTAAAATTTCCCTGAATCTCCGAAGAATGTTTCGCATTTCAATTAATAGATCTGCGACTTTGGGGGTAAAGTTTCAAAAAACCTTCAGAAATACTATTTCGGTGTAGCCAGCGACGGCGGAAGATCTCGGACATTTGACTCGCCGACGGAAATCGAAACAGTTCTATACTTAAGAAAACGTGTGCAAAAATTCTGCCAATCTGCAAAAAATGGTGTAATTTTTATATTATTTCGACGACATAATTTGATCATAATTTTGTTCGTCCTTACATGATTCGTTCAACTGTTTTAAAAGCAAATTTTCATGGTAGCGGAGGATGGTTCCGCGTCAATGCAGATATGCTCGCACTGTTGAAGTATATTTTTTTGGAAGATGTAAACTGGACCAAGACGACGCCCTCATATACCCAGGCAAGATATGCATTATGTCGCATGGTGGAGTGAGATGGAAATACGGCAAATAGCTGTCGTGCACAGAAGAAGGATCCGGCAATTGTAGTTTTTTCAAATGCCTTAAGAGGGACATGATGAATCCAAGAAAGCTTCAAAACTTGCTACTTAAAATTTTCATCAAATTGATGGTATAAAATTATTACTTGAAAAACTAGACAGAGTGTTCAATTCTGAAGAGGTAGATTATACTTATAATAACTACATTAAAACGTCAAATGATTATATCCATTTACATTCGAACAAGGTGGAGCGTAAACCCATTTTAGAACAGTTCGTTTGACTCTGGAAGACTTTAAACCCGCTATTCCAGCTCATAGTTCAGATTTACCACGGCATATGCGCCAGGATTTATTTTTGATAGGGCATGTTCAGAGAGAAATCCAGCGGACACGTGATAAGAACGAGGGTAACATGTATACTAAACGAATGTGGGTTTTTGTTTAGAAGTCTAACTGTGCATGAGCCAAGTATAACGAAATAATTATGTTACAAATTGGACATTCCTGTTTGAATGAATGGGACGTTGAGGCAATAAAATTTTAGACCAAGCTGGTCGATGGTCTCTCGAAATATTTACCATAAATAATCGGTAACCAATGTCGGATTCCTTCTGCAGCTGCCTCGAAGTTCAATGAGCATTACCTTTTTTCAGCGATCCGAATATACTGGCAAGGCATTACTAATCACATTGCATGGACAAGACAGATTCAAATACACAAATGCCGAGGAAAAGAGAGCACATGTCCAAACGACTTTTAAACTAATATCTGAACAAAATCAACATAATATTATATTCATTTCAACGATATTGTAAATTCAAATTTTTTGGGTCTCATATAAAGGTAGACCGAACTGTTTTTAAAAAAAATTAGCGACCATAATGGATACATTCATCAAAGCGTGATCCTTCTGTAGCCCATTCTGGATATAACAAATTTCTGATTGGGATATATACATTAAAACATCCATATACTTCCAATGCATATACTGACAAAAAACATTCTTATAATTTTTTCCTCTGAACTTGTCAGCCCATGATTTGGACACATTAAACTTAACCACAGGCATGAATTTTATACTTTAATTTAGAATGGAGTTAATATTAACAAAAACAAAGTTATCAAAACTTATTCAGCTGCATCTTGGTCTAAATTTGGTTCAGTAAATTTGAGGTCTGGGAACTGCTTTGGATCTCCAACTTGGTAAACCTTTTTTAATCGCGTAATTGCATCATCTTTCATCTTTTGATAATCAGCTCCTGCATCCACTGGTCCACCTCCTTGTTTTCTACTTTGCTCCCCATATGACACTACCTGGAAAATATGAAACATGAACAATAATTAGCCAGATACTACCTTTGAATTAAAATCATTAGTGTATGATTTGAGTACAAAAGACGTAATGGTACAACTGAAAATTTTATTTAACCCTGATAAGCCATAATAGTTGTTGTCTGTGAAGCAATGGTCATGAAGCTATGCTGAAAAAAATTCGTTAGTATAAAAATTTCATCAAAATTAACATCTATTTGGAAAGATCTCATGGGATTGATAATCAGAATCAAACAAACATTGAAGCACAAATGATAATTTAGATAAAATTTGTGAAACACCAGTTTCTTCCAGCACAATTCCATGGTTCAGACTGGCTAACATCATCTTCTGGAAACATACGTCAGGTAATTGATTAGCTGGCTGGAATGTCAGGCTTGTTTATTTTGCGGATTTTACTAATGGACCATTTATATCATTTTGAGCAGGGTTAACTTTGTAGTTTGGTTTAAACAGTATACAGCATTCGTCATATAAATAGAATAAAACTCTAAAACATTTTATATTAAAAAATGCTTATTCAACTATATCAAAGTGAAATTTGACATAAACCATGATTTTACTGCAAAATGTATTAATTTGAGAATTAAAAAAATAAAACTACTTAATTAAAATTCATAAATATGTGATTAATAGAATATGGACATCAGTAATTGAAAGTGATGTACAAAGGGGCCAAAATATAATTTTAGAAGAAAATAGATTATGTTTTTTCACTCACAAACTACCCAATATTTCTGATGACGAAAGTTTGATGAGTTTAAATTTAATTTCAAAAACTTTATTCCTCCTTGAATTTCACAACCATTACATGCTGATGAAAACAAGCGAGGGTTGGAGGTAAGAGTTTGCAAAGAGGTAATTTGTGAAGTTAATTAGTAACAATTAAAAACCGACAATGTTGGGAAAAATTCCTCTGAATATATATAAAGATAAATCATCGCACATTCATTAGATTCAGCTTTGTGTGATGACGCGGTCAGCGTCAAGCCTGTTGCTATAGATAGGCACAGTACAAGTGGAATACTAAACATATTGGACTACAGAACAATTGAACACAGGATGCGATCCATTGATTTTTTGTTTACACATGCTGAACTGCTGAAGATGAAAAATGTTGACGTTAGTATCAAGCAAGTATTGAAAGATTAGCGATGTAAGTTAGCTATCTGTTACCATACAGTTCACTGGTAAGATACCACGCATAAGTATTATACGTTATTCTTCAGTACTGAGTAGGCTAGCTTGCCTGACTGTTTTGAGTCTTGTTTTTGTTTTGTCAGTTGTAATGTCGAGGCTGAAGCTTAAAACGCCTGGCTTAAAACGCCTGAAGATACTATAACTAATCCAATTAATGTCCACCTATCTCGATCAGTGTGTTTATTACACAGGAAAAATAAATGACAAAACCATGATTTAGCTGAAATATACTGCATAGACAAACTTAGTCTTATAACCCTTTTATGGAAAATATTTATAAAAGATAAAAAATGATCAAAGACAGAAAGAAGCCAGATATGAAGGAAACATACATTTAGCGGAACAAATTAGCCAAATTTGTTTTCCTAGTTATACATATGCTGTGTCAGTGTGCTATTGCGTCCCAAACATTTTATGATAGGATTCCATTTTTATCCTGCAGGGGGGAATGCTGAGAATACAGATTAACAGCCTCTCGTGCAGACACTAGTACTGAGTACCGAATCGGGGTGGAACATTTTGGTTTATCATATTTTTCATTTTTTCTGTGTATGGACTTAGTTCGCGGAGGAAGCCACGAGCGGCGCCTTCGTGAACCACCGTGCACAGGCGAGGCATCCACACATCTCTTGCATATAATCATCACCCTTCCAGAAAAATTTTGTAATTTAAACAAAAGTTTTTTCTTAAATTGGAAAAATGTTTGTGCCCTTTTGGCATGCAATCATACATTATACAGAATTTATAGTGCGGAGTGTTTGCTCCCAATAGTACAAAAAAGTTTAATACCGGTACTATTCATGTTCCCCCTAAGATTTTACACCACTGATAAGAGCATTATTTTCATCGGGGATGAATTGAAAAAAAAAGTTGTAAAATATGATAGCCTCGGGTGGGCAAATTAAAAAATATATTTATTTCAGAAAAGTCAAAGCACTAATACTGAGCTTGAATATTTTTTATCAAAGTCACCCGCATTATGGGGGTCTCATGAAGTTTAGTACCATACATCCGATTATCATAATAATTTCCCATGTTGCAAGCGACTCATCCTAACCCGGGAGACGATGCCAGATACTTGCAGCATTGGCGCTCCCTAGTTAGGATGAGAATATTCAACCAGTTTTTATTTTAATGACATTCGGGAATATGGTACTAAACTTCACTAGACCCCATTATGGTACCTGTACGATACCGGTTTGCTGGTATTCTCAACGCTTTAACAGTTTAACCATTGAGCTAACTGGGTACCCTAAAAATTTGAAATTCATTCAATTATTTTGGTGCTTGTGTTGAAGAAATCGAAATAAATTTTAAATATGTCATACCTGATCCAAATAAAGTTTTTGGATGGGATCCATCTGTTTGTTTCCAAGTGTAGACGTGGCAGCGAAATTCCGTCGAAGTAAAGACATTGCCTGACGTATCAGAGGTGAACTTTTTTGAACATTCATGACTGTTTTCTTTATCAATAACTGCTACAAAATAATGCAGAACGACGAAAACGACCAACGAAAACAGCAATGCAAAATGAGGAGACGAAACGAGCTAGTCCAGCGCATTGATGCGAAGCCGGAATGACCTCTATCTGTTGTGTTGAGAGTTGTTCAACGTTATCCGGGAGGATTTGTGCAAAAGATGCAGGGTTTCTGTAAAGTATGGGCCGCGAATCGCGATTATGAGTCACACACGCATATAAATTTCGATGTGGCAAAAAATGTATTTTATGGTTATATATGGAATATTATCTCCATTTCAAATTTTACATGTAAAGTACTGTTAGGCGTCCCGAGAAATTCCCCTATCTTTTGTATCGACAGATGTATCGAAATAATCAATGTCTATGTCTAGTCGAAGTACAAATTGACTGCTTTGTGTGCAAGATTCTAAAGACACCGATGAAAACACAATTAGGACCTCAAAACAAGACCTCAATTCTCAGAATTTTTGTACACGTTTGATTGAAATGAACTACATTGAAAGTCCGACCGTAACCACTCGAAATAGGTCTTAACCCTCCGGACAAATAACGAACTTTTAGAATTTTATTAGTGGCATAAAGGTCAACTTTCACAATAATTTCCACTACCCCCGAATTGGCAAAATTTGAGATAAAGTTGAAAATCATCAAATTATCCCGTACTTTTCTTTACATCAATTTTAGATGATAACTCACAGTGCAAGTTTCGCTGCGTTTTTCCTGAATGTCTCAAAAAATTTTCGCGCGCCCAAAGCGCGTCTTTTTTCGAGATGCCCCTACAAAGTTGGTTGAATTGCTACAATGATAACCATCATTTACGCCGAATTGTGTAAAAAAAACTTATTGCAGTTCATCTGAGAAGTTAACGTCCATATCTATTTGGTACCTATTAGACTCTTTTATGATTATGTCGTATGTAGTATTCTTTTAGCACTATAAAGAGGTACAAATAAAGCGCAATAAAGAGGTACAAATATTTTTAAACAAAACCCCCTGGAAGCGTCACACCTACCCCAATGACCAATCAACACAAAAACATGGAACTCCTGAAGAAAATCTTTATGTACAGTGTTAATTAGAAATCAGAAACGTAACTCATACCAACGAAATTTTTTATAAAGAAATCAGAACAAATTTTTTTTTATTCACTAATAAGCCACATTATTTGCAAACATAAATGCATAGAAAATTGAAATGAATACACACACACGTATTGTAGAAGCATAAAATGAACTAAAATTTTAATTTGCTGAATACGTAACTAATTTATTTCCAAATTTTTTTGATACCCATTTATGAGCGATAAAAACCTATACAAACGTCAACCCTGGTACATGGTAATCAACAAATAAAATTGGAGTGTTTAAACAGGATAAGTATGGGCTGCTGAAGGACCGCGCCGATGAGGCGTGGTCCACCTGTGGCTCATGCCTAAGAGAAATATTCCTAGTTGGAAAGTGTTTTGTAACAGAGATAACAAACAGGACATGTATTACAAAAATTTTAACCATAAGTCAAAGAATGGCCATGTTAAAAAGATAAAAATAGAACTTAAAATGGCATGTCGGTTTTTTTGGAAATCAATATTCCTTTGGAATTTATAATGAACAAGATAAAACATAGAAAATAAGTTTGCATTAAAAATGCTAGAAATAGAGAATCGTTATTCAGGAAGATACCAAGCAATTGAAATAAAAAATATACAATGCTGTACTTTCTAAAGTTGCATTGCTAATATACATGCTTATAATATACAATTTCTATTTCTCGAATCACATTAGATAGCATCAAAGCCAATGCGTGAAATATCATATGCCAGTATTATAATGAACCAGCACATTTTTTCAAAAACAAAAAAAAAATCGCTCAAATATTTGTTACAATTCAGATATACATTAAAGCAATAGTAATTAAGAGAAGATTATTATTAGAGATATTTTCCCTGGTCTATTTATTAATATTCTACAAATATATTTCCAAGATTGGGTCACTGATGGGCCGCGCCTTGGTGGCACGATCCCTCAGTGACCCAAGCTTGGAAAAACATGTCTTGTCCTAACTTTTTCTGATCGGGCCTGAATATACTGAAAAGAACAGATATCTATCTATTTGACAAGAATTTGTTTTATGTTAAAATTATAAGACATCGTTAAATCGATCATTCACAAAAAACATACCTATTCCTGTTAAATCCAAATGACGACGCAAACATATGCTCAATAAAACATAACTTTTCGTTACATATTTACATTAATATTTTTTGAAGTTTTATTAGTTTGATTACGCATTAAATGCAAAATTACTAAAAACTACGTACACAATTTGCTATAAATTTTTACCTTTTTGAAAGTCAAGGCTCTACAATTTAAAATTTTATTAGCACCACCAAATTAAAACGACCGATATTAAGGTGCAAAACAACACATCTAATTATTTAAAAAGTAAAGATCAAAGTTCAGCTTTTCTTCTCAAAAAATTTCAAAATTGAACACAGAAAGATAGAAACATAAAAATCCTTGATGTAAGTATTGAAAAACACATTTTTCATAGATGTTCGCTCAAAGGACGAGCGCAGTGCCAAAAGGGAGCTAACTAACGAACATTCAAATGTCAAAGAGCTAATACAAGATTAAACATCAGCAACTGCACTCTAAGCGAAAATTTTCCCCACAGAACTAAACCACCATGGTAAGTGAAGTGAATAATCTTAATGTGTCACCATAAAAAGACAATTATGAAAATATGTCTGAGGCAATAGCCTTGTGGGTATCATGTTGGTGTAATATGCTGAAGATTTACGTTTTGAGTCTTGGCAAGTGTGACTCGCTAATCCATGCCCATCACTCAACTCGTGGTGTTAATAGCTTGGCTAGCCAAACCGGAAAGATCATGTAATTCTAACAAAACACCACCCAATTGCAAAACTTTTTTTAAAACATCTTTTGTTAAGTATGAGTCACTGATGGATAACGTCGATGAGACGCGGCCCATCTGTGGCTCATACTTGGCAAAATAATATTGCTGATAAGGTGAGACTATGAATACACAGATTGACACAAAATGCTTCCGATAAAAAATTAGTTTTACGTGCAAGATTCTCAGGTAGAATGCGACTAAAAGACTATACATCAGAAGTAAGCACACTTTTTAACCTTTGTACATTTACAGAATGATGACTATAATCGCTCACAAGAGCTCTAAATAAACAAAACGGCGACACACATTAACCCGTTACTGAAACACTTACAATAGCAATTAATACAGCAGATACGAACACAGTGAAATTCAGAATAAAAAAATAATAATCAAAGGCAAAAACACGAACAAATTGATACATTCGCATAGGTCGAAAGTCGAAGTTGACATATTTTGTTTTTAACTGCGATAAATATGTCTAGCATGGCAAGGAAAAATAACATAATTTATGGAAAAATGATGGCGAAGTCCAAGAGCACATATCCCCTAAATAAGCAAAAATTTGGATAAAATTGTAAAAAAAAAACTAGTTTTTATCGTTTTACGACTAAATTATAACCGAATAATTAGATGTTTTTTTGCAAAATAACTCCAATATTTCTCTACATTAATTTGGTTTTGGAAACCTCTATTGAAAATAGACTGATCAGAGCTTTACAGCTAAGATCAAGAAGTGGCTATAAAAAAAATTCAACAAACCTTAGTAGCATAAATTCCATCAGATATGCTGCGATCTGACATATTTTTTGCAAATAGTTGCCGATATAATGAACTCATCAAATCTTCTGATTAATAAATCAAGTTCGAAAATATTCAAAATGATGAGAATCAAGCTTCGAATCAAAAATAACTTTATCTGGAAGTCGCAATAGTATTTTACAACCAGCTTTCAAAAAAGAAGATCTGAACTTCCACGACACATCAGAAGAAAGCACACTAAAGTAAGCAGTAAGCACAGGATTCTGCTGATTTGCTACAACTATCCCTAGACTAACAAACTTACAACAAACCAAGTCAGAAAAAATTTGTTAAAACACATTTGTCCATGATGAGTCACTGAAGGATCATGCCGCCGAGGTGCGGTACGTCCGTGGCTCCTATTGTCCACTGGGAATTGATCACATTTTCTGAAAACTTCAACCTGAAGTTAGCTCGCTGTCTTGCGTAAATCCAGTCACGATAAATTCTTCAAAAGGTTGTACCTCAAATCGACTGATCGTATCATACAACCATTCCACTGATATGACAACAGCTCCAAATTGTTGACCGAGAGCTAAGAAAATAGATTCAACACATTAGCATGATTGTGAACAACAGCAGATCATCAATACCCCACTTTATCTCAATCAAGCATCGAAATATGACTATTGGTATTGAGGATGAAAAAAATAGAATTCCAATATTTATAATAATAAACTAAAACCGGCTGACCATACTCGATACCAGGCAGAAATCTATAATGCTTAGCTATCAGTAGTTGGATTATTGACAATATCAATAAGTTTGGAAAATAAATATTGTTCAGGTTTTGACCTGGTTGAAAGCAACTTATGCTGCACTTAAGTCAGGGTGAAACAGCCTTGGAAATTCCTTGTAATTTGCAAGATTCCATTTTTTATGTCATTATCACATAGGGAGCATAATATAATAGATTAAAAGGAATCAAAACGGGATTACACAAGAAATAGGCAAAGGACCCTGAAGGAACGAGCTTTCATCTTTGCGTAAATATTTTAAAATTTCCTCATGGACTCATAAATAGTTTTGCAAGATTCCACAATCCTGCAATCTCTGCAAAATTGGTGACAAAATCCTGTTTCCTCCATCGTTTTATATTCAAGTGGATCGAGGGACCTTGAGTACAATTCACTATGGTAAGACACTTAAAACAAATATTCAAAACTTCATAAAAACGTAATATACTAAAATCGCTTTTCAGGATTTGCAAAATTTTCTTCTGATAGCCTGTCCAAGTAGCTGACCTACATCCTGCTCTAAACTTTCTTTGTAAAAAGTTTAGTTGCCACGAACCAGTGTAATCAGGAACTTGAGAGGAAACTTCAGCGTCCACGATAATAACTCTATGTTCCATGAGACTGGTAGAATCATTGTTTTGATTGGCTACTAAATCGCCAAGATTTTTGGCCACAACCGCTCCACTTAAATCAAGTAATTGACATGCTTGTTCTGAAAAAAAAGAATAGCATATTATCTGATAATAAAAATTCGATTAAAAATTGTCCTGTTGGTCACTTGTGGCATTGGTTGACATGTTTTTCATGCACAAGTTTAAAAGTTTAAAATCGCATAAGAACTGGGTTAGACACACAGGAACTAAACACCATATCAAGTATGTTCCTATGCAAGCACAATCAAATATTATTTATTCCATACATCTACAGTTGCTGAAAATCTAAATTTTATTAAATATGTGAATTAGGAATGAATTAGTGGAGAAGACAATCGAAATTCAATTTTATCCAATTTGCTGTTTATATATATGAAATATATACATATATATAAAATCGGCAACTGCACTCTAAGTGTAAAACAATGCAGTGAGTGGTATCTGCCCTGGTCAATGATAAAATCACCAACTACTACCATGCTTTGTTATAGTTTAAAAAAAAAATTAAATTCGATTTAAATCAAAAGTAAAATTACAAATCTAAATCACAAAAACTCCAGACATCAGAAAGAAAACAAAGTTCTACCATTTTGAAGAATGTTCTCAAACCTTCACTTACCAATCATTATGAGCGTTTTATACCTTGATTTGTTTTAGTTTTAAAAAAAATTTCAAATTCGATTTAAATTAAAAGTAAAATTACAAATCTAAATCACAAAAACTCCAGACATCAGAAAGAAAACAAAGTTCTACCATTCTGAAGAATGTTCTCAAGCCTTCACTTACCAATCATTATGAGCGTTATATACCTTGATTTGTTTTAGTTTTAAAAAAACAATTTAAAATTTGATTTAAATTAAAATAAAATTACAAATCTGATTCACAAAAACTTCACACACCAGAAAGAAAACATAGTTCTAACATTCTGAAGAATGTTCTCAAGCCTTCACTTACCAATCGTTATGAGCGTTTTATACCTTGATTTGTTTTAGTTTTAAAAAAAAAATCAAATTCGATTAAAATTAAAAGTAAAATTACAAATCTGAATCACAAAAACTTCAGACACCAGAAAGAAAACAAAGTTCCACCATTCTGAGGAATGTTCTCAAGACTTCACTTACCAATAGTTATAAGAGTGTAAGGAGGAAGACAATAACAATGAAATCCTTTCAGTAGTTTGAAGTTCAGATCTGATGTTCGAGCCTTCAATGGACCTTGCGGAATCTCACAACCCTTGGATTCGAACTCTTTCATACAATTATCTCCGAATATTTCATATTCCTCTTCGGGTAATTTCTTATTTGCATTCAGTGAATCCGTCACCCAATTAAAACTAACGATCCATTTTCTAGTTAATATACCTTGAAGATATCTACGAAAAAATGTTAAATAGATTATGTTTCATGGAACTCGAGAATTATTTCGATGATTCAAAGTAGAAATGCTACTGGTTGATTCAATTGCCGCTAGATCTAACTGCCGCTGTTACTTTCAACAATTGCTCGATCGATACGCGCCTCAAATTCTGAAAATTTGACAATTCTGACAATTTCAAGAAATGCGGTCCAAACAAAATATATCTATCCAAATAGAATATCTTAATTTTGTAATCAAATTGATTATTTAAAAGGTATGACAAGATAGAATCTACTGAGAAAAAATGTTTTGCTCAGTTTAGAAAATGTGAAGCAAATAACAGACAAAGTCGCACTTACACATAAAAAGCCCTACTTTTTAATGAAATTAGCAATTCAGTAGGGGAAATTCTATTACACATGAAAAGGCGAATTTTCAAAAGACTCACTTCAATGTTCTATCACAAGTTCTATGTTCCTTTGCATTGACAATAACATGTGTAACTTTATCTTTATCAAATTTAGAAAAAAATTGCCCATTGTATTTATTTGCCATTGTTCGAACGAGTTGTATTCCACGTTCTTGGATACCAGTTGTCATAAAACCAAGCCTGTAAAATAAGTATCGTATACCAAATGAATACATGGGGAATGTGCAGTGTTGGTATTATTAAAAGATCAGATTGATTGTTCCCTGTTAAAAAATCATGTCAAAGACTACTGGATATTGTGGTAACTACTGATAATGCACACAAAAATATTCAATCGGGGTCGACAAGAAATTAACTGATCCGATGCATGATCATTCACAGAACAGAACATATCTGAAACATTCAAAAATCACACATACATCCACGCTAAGTTTAAAGACAGATAGGTGAGGTGATCACATATTGAAGCAGCCATAACATCCCAACATATCATTTTTGGTCAAACATTCTAGATAAAAATGAAAAGGCAAAATGATTCAAATGCATCAAATAGGAATTGTGGTTCCCTAAAAATAATTAGCAAACTCATGATCCTCAATCACTTGACTATGAACTACGTAGACCACAGATCAATAATGATAATCAACCTTAATAAAAGTCATAATATATATTTACTTTTCAAAGACTTCCATATTATCTAGCGAAGGTGGTGGTGACGCTTTCTCCGGTTGAGAGGACTCTAGCCATTGTTGTACTTTCGGCGCATTTCGTTTATCTATTTTGAATGTTTCACTTGGCGGACTGCAGTTAATAATGACATCATCATCCAACTTTTCAAGAACAACTTTTGATTCTAATAATTTTGTTGAAAAATTATTCAACAAGTTACGACTACGTTGTTGACTGGCTTGCGATGAAAAATTCAGTCCTGTATTAATTCCATTCACCTGAAAGCAAAAGGAGCTTCAATTAATAAATGCCTTTCTCCACATTTTCTTTCGTTTTCATCCTTCTCATATTGTCACTTTGTTAGCGCGATCCGACAGTGGCGCATGCTTGAGACAATATTTCCGCCAGGGTATTAGTTTTTCTTCCAAAATTGACAGGTTGCAGATAGGGCTTGACAATTCGATTCAGTAATTTGAATCCATTCGAAGCACAATTTATTCGAAGTATTTGTGAATCATTCATAGGAACAAAAACTTGCTCAATGAACGAGAATTTACACTTTTAATGGCAAAATTTAATCGATTTTGGTCGTTTGACAAAAACATTTATATTTCGTTGTTAAAATATGAAAATTGTTGCTCTTAAATAGGGAGTGTGCATTGAAAATACACTATAAACTATGCATTCATTGATTTTCACAATGGAGACGAGTTGTAATAGTAAAAATGGGATATTCGTTTTTACATAGGATCTTTGATTTGATCAGATTCGAATTCCAATTAATTCGATTTTGCCCAGCCCTAGATTGCTGATGGAATCTTGCAAATCACTAAGTCGAATATTAATTTATCGAAATGTATTTGCCGAAATTCCACGGATTAACAAGACGAACCAGCCGGAATCTTAAATCTTCCACCTGCGATGGCAATATGATATATATATATATATATATATATATAGATTCATAATTTATACTAAATGTTCAAAAGGTAAGACTTTCAGTTCTTACCTTATTGCTTGCATCATCTTTGTTTTTCTTTTTGGGACTTTCCTTTTTCTGTGAATCATTTGACAAAGCTTGTTTTGATGATACATCGATTTTTTTCTCATTATCAGAACTAACGATGCGTTGATTGGCATCAGCATGCTGAATTATCTCGTAATCTTCTTCAAACTCCATATCTTTAAAAAGAAAAGTTCACAGAATTTAAGTCTAGACTTACTCATGAAAATGCATTATACCTCACTATTATATGTATAATTGGAGATTGGCCGATGTATTGGAATCGGTATCGCAACCAGTATCGGCAAGTATCTGTGATTTTTGAAAAATTGGTATCGGTACCGGTATCGAAAAATTTTCATCACCGATACCAAAACCGATACGTCTTTACAACGGAGCGTACGAATACGCTTCATTTACTGACAATGAATGGAAAGAGCTCATATTCCACTACTCTAAAAAATAATTAAAACAGGGCATGCCTCGCGTGAACCATTTTATTTACACTTTGGGATTTATTCAAAAAAACCCATCAATCCACTGACTATATGCTCTTTTTAATGCAGAAAAAGGTGTTAGGTGTCTTGTTAGTTGTGTAACCACTAACATTAGCACATAATCTTCAAACCCATGCATGCTTGAAGGCAGCATCAATTCAGTATATTTTCATCCATAACAGTTTGCCCTCAAATGGATGCAAGAGTTCAAAGTGCAAACGTCTGTAGGCGCACACCTACGTGGGTGCAACTATAACAAGGGTTAAGTATGTGGATACATAAATGCCTTTAACATATTTAAAGTAACAGATTTAAGTATTCGGTATCGGCGGTATCGATATCGGAACATAAATTACGAGGGTGGTATCAGTATCGGCAAAAGTTTTGGTATCGGCCCATTTCTATGCATGATAACTCACTATTAATTTGATCATAATTAATTTAATCATGACAGTGAAATATTTAGGGATATGAAATTAAATCCACTCAAATAAAAATCAAAAGTCAATCCTTTTCAATCAATCCATCCTTTTCAAATGTTGGCCAATCAGTATTATTTTAACAACTTGTTGCTTTAATCAACAAAAAAACAATGTTTCACATATTTGAAACTTTTCACATATCTTTCAGGATCTTTTACAAGTACAATATGGATTTGTTTTCCATATAAATATTGCAGAAAAATCATGATATCGGTTAATTTTTAAGATTTTTTTATTTATACTTTCAGCATTCTATTGATGTACCTCCCCTACCTTCAATGTCATCATCTATATCTTTCTGTGAAATTTCTTTGTCTTCTCCATCAGAATAGTCGGGGAATGGCTGCAGAGAATTTTCTGCTTTTGAAGCATTTCCAGTGTCAAGTTTTTCCATTAATTTTGATGTTGTTACCGACACATCAGACAAGCTCCTCTCAGAAGAATTTCCTACGTGGGCAACTGAGTTTGCATGATCTATGCCCTTCGAAGTAGTCGGATAACTGTGCTCGGAATTTTTAGCTAAACTATTCTTTTCCGCATCAATTTTGTTAGGTATTCCTGCTGAATTATTTGCGAATTTTTCTAGACGAATGTTATTAGTATTCGTTTGTTTTGCTTTGCTTGTTTTCGATGTTTGCTTCACGTTATCATCATCACTGCTACCTGGATTTGACCATCGATCTCCTATTTTACGTTTATGTTTATCTCCTTCTCCTGAAAAAATTAATAAACAAGTTCAAAGACTGAGAATATCTTTAAATCAGTTATGGTACAGATTTTGAATCGCCGTGTCCTGTCTTCAACTGAACATCTTAGCATTTTAAAAATAACTTCTTGAAAAAATTATATAAATTTTGAATTATGATTTTTTTATTTAATTCTCTAAAAAAGCTGGTACCGCCCAAAAAACTGTACTAGTGACCACTTAATGTGAAAGATTACTGCAAAATACAGTACCAGCAACTGCACTCTGGATAAAACGGAACAGCTTCCATTTCTCATTACTAGAAAGTTTCTTTTTACTCATTTTCAAAATATTACAAACAACGCAAGTTTTTAGCTGAATCAATAAAATATCGTATGCTCAAGTATCGGTACTAAAAAATCAGATAACCTAAAATTTGTACCTCTGTCATACCAGTCAAATTAAATTTTGTTACTTCACTTAAACTAAATTGTCATGCATTCCAAATTGTTCCCAACCATAATATTTTACCTTTATACTTTATGAAAATCGCTCAGAGCAAGGTGTGAGCAGCGCCAAAGGCAACCAACGAATGCTATTACTACAAAAAATAGTGCCACCCTGAGTGGTTTAGTGAGTGGGAATGACTTATTGTTTGCAGCATTTATGATTCAGCTAATAGCGATCAGACAGTCCTAGTTAAGAAGAAACAACATATTCAACTGTAAACATGCAGATTACTTACGTTTATTCAAATCCGACAACCTTCTCAACCAAGAATCAACATTGGCAGCAACAATGTTTGATGTGTTGATATTATGTTCAAAGTCGTCTTGTTTAACACTTTCCTGAAAAATATCATATCAATTTTATTTTAAAAAATATAAGATAAAACAATAAGCTTACTCAGAACGGTATAAGTTGTTTCAACATTAATATCAAAAATACAAGTTACTTGAAAAAAAGAGGCCAAAAAACAATACGCTTATTAAATCTTGATATTTGATAAAACTGGTAATCAAGAAATACCGTTTATTCTGAATTCTCTTGACATTAAAAAAAAAATTCTCTTATTAACCTATATATATAAATTGTTTGCCAAATAATAACAACATATTAATGATCTTACCAGCTTTTATAAAAGTTCCAAAATAGTTTTCCATTGTATAAGGCAAGCGAAATATGAAAAACGAGTATATTTTAGCGTACCTGGGTATCATCCACCGTATCATTCATATGAGTATCATCATCAAAATTAATTCCTTCGAGTAGATCTCCATTACTATCAACGTCTACTACTGGTGCGTTCCTGAAAAATTCCGAACAAAGTTTATGAGAAAGTGATTGAACTCAATCACGACAATTCTGTCGCAACTTTTGTTGTGAAGCTTGAATCATTAATGGATCGTGTCGCAATAACATTTTCGTTTGAGAAAACATTTGATATTCATTAATATTAAAATAATGAAATTAGGGAATAAGTCATTAGGAAATAAGTCATTAATAAAAGCTCTGTACAAAGTAAAAACTTTGAGGAAACTGCATGGGTGAATTAACTGGTATATGCGTGAGGTGGGCGGAGCATACTCTGAGGGCCTGGTAGCATTGGTTATATTATCTACCAGCATACCGCCACCAAAAAGTTGGTATGTCACGCTATTTTACACAAAAAAAAATTATGCCATTGCGCCGCTTCGAAGAGACGCATGAAGCATGTCTGATTAAAAAGAAGATCCATATTATGAATCTTTAAATGTGTTTCATGAGTATACAAAAGTAAAGAGGCATACAAGTCTCGCTGTAGTTGAGCCAAAAGACGTTTTTTTGTTGTTACTTAGTGCGATATCGTATCAAGCTGTAACAGTTTTTACAAAATCAAGGTGTCACGGCAAAGCGGCATTGCAAAGATCAAGGCGATACAGTATTTCGGAAACCGTGATACCGACATGCGTACTCACACTAGATCAATAATAAATTGGCTTTTAAAGTGTGTTGCATCCCAAGTGTTTGTTTGTAAACCCTTCAATGGTATCTACACTGATTGTACAGTGGCAATGTTAACAGCTTCTAAACTTATTGATTTGATTGATGTGAATGAAAATGACAAAAAAAGAACAACAACAACAAAAATTCAACTGGAATTTTAAACAAACATTAAATTTTATCCTATCTTCCCCAGAACTTACTTATTCATATCTGTTAGAATAGGTTGCTGAATTTCAGTCGCAATATTACTCTCATCATCAAGAATATCAGATGCAATCATTGCTTCTTCTACTGACGCTGTTAAATCATCTGAATAAAAACTTTATTTTGTCAGTGACCCATACTTAACAAAAGATGTTTAGACAATATTTTTTCAACTGGATATCATTATGAGAAGACTTTAGAGAATAACATAGAAGCAAGTGACTTGTTCAGCATGGGTAAATGGTGGACAGTGGGTGCTTTAACAAGTTAAAATTGCTTGGTCAATTTGAGGTACTGTAATACAACAAAGCAAAAGTATTGTAATGAAACGTAGAAAAATTGAAGAAATCTGCAGAAAAATCTATTGTTAGCAGGGTATTCCATTAGGAAATGAAACATGTTCAGTTTATATGATTCTCATACTGATTTCTGTGATTCAAAATCATTTGAGTATAGATTTTTTAAATTTGGAAATTTCCGACAAAAGTGTTGTTGAAAGTGTCCATTTATTGAAATTAAATAATTTTTTTCGAATAAAATCAGAAACGATTTGGAATAAATCCAGAAATGCAGCTCAATTTCATAAAATGAGTAAATCAATTTATTTGATTTTCTTTGTATAACAAAAATATTGTTCAAACAAAATATCTTAAGCTAGGATCAATACCACAACTCCGATATTATTTTTTGCTATTTAAGTTTCACTGTTAACAGTAAAAATCCAATTATTAGCCCAAACAAATAGATTGCCTGACATTCATTGAGTATAATAAGAGAAGAGAGCTGACTAAAACGTGCGAAGTAACATCACAGTGATTGTATGAGTTTTTGAAATCTAGATTCAGAGTCGCTCAGTAAAACAAAATGCATGACAAGCTCAATTTTTTAAAATGTAATTATATCACTACATGGTGCATAAATTTTGAAAGTCATATTCAACATACCTTTAATAATATCTGGAACATCGACATCAGTATTTTGAGGAATGTCCATCTCATCATGAAACATGGTCATATCGTCTTCATCATTGAAACGATTTTCTAGGAAATATAATCGATAACTCATTCCAGACCGACAGAATGCCAGATACTCGGACATCAGAAGAAAATGGGTTCCATCAGAGGAAAATTTAGTGAATGAACAATATGCCATGATATATATTACTTGCTAGAGGATCAAAATGTCTCTGTTTATCAGTCTTGTAGCAATAAAACTAGAAAAAGTTCAAATCATCGACAATGCTAAAAAGATAGCAGTGTTGAATGGTTTTGAAGTTTTTTGTCCATCCGAAAAAAAAAAGAAAATGTGAACATATGGATCAAGATTCTTTTACTCTGGCCCCACTCTTAAATGTTTGACCACATATTTGTGGATTAGACACAGATGTGTACCAGCATTTGATTAGAGCTAGCGCACATATCAACATAATATAATGAGGGAGTTCAGTAATTAAACATTTTTCCAAATTCACTCTAAGCAAGGATGGAAAAATAGTCTGGAAGGAACCAACCAACTGCCACTTAATGGTAAAGACATACTACAAGATATCGTACCAGCAACAGCACTCTTAAGTAACAAACGACCCGAATGAAACTGAACCGCTTCGGTAAAGTGCAGAGAGTAGCATCTGTCCTGGATAATGGTAAAATCATCTACAGCTTCTTATTTCAGTAGACTTTTACGACACGCAGGATACCTTATGACTATTCTGAAGTCCATACCTACAAGGCTGCAATCAGTCAGTTCATATTACAAAAATGTGAAAATTTTTACTCACATTCTCTTGATGGTTCAAACTTGATACCATTACCGGTATATAAAATCAAAGAATTCAATGTATAGTTTTACCATGATTTTGTTCTCCATTGCGATCACTTTCAATCTCATCTTCTTGATGTTTATTCTTGATCGGAGTATTCAATCTTGAAATATGAAAAGGAATACTTACTTATTCTTCAAATGCGCAAACAAGAGAAGAACAGTTTGAAGTGATACACACAAATTATGAAATGCAAAAAATGCTACTCAGACATCGGAAGAACATGGGTACGGTCAGAGGAAATTTAAGGGAAATATTGCATGATAAATCTCTTGCTAGAAGATTTAAACGCCTCTTACTGAGTGTCTGGTAGTAACCAAACTGAAAAAAAGGTTAAAAATCAAATATAAAATAGAAGTGTTGATGGTTTTAAAGTTTTCTTAGTCGTCAGAAGAAGGTGGTATGGTATATTGTACACCCCAAGAAAAAACTTGAGATTCTGTCATCCTGAGTCGTGCCTCACCTGGATTTTTTCTTTGTCTGAGAAGAATGTAATTTATTGCTTTTTGTTGGATCATCTTTTTTGTTTAGATTTTTCCTATTTTTTCTTGACGTTCCACCACACTCTGACGATTTTCGAGACGACGATCGTGATGAATTTCTTTTCTGTGATCTTCTTCTTGACCTTGGTCGACCTCTAGGACTTTTTTTACTATTACTGTTCGTAGATGCCTGCGAAAACGAAGAAAAAAATCAATGGAGTTGTTTAGATCATGTTTAAAAATGTATTGCATTCTTCATATAATTGAAGTCATACAGAAAAATTCTGTCGAAACCAGGTATGTTTGAAATATTCAATTCGATAACATGATTCACAAATTATGAAATATTTGATTCAGACTGCGATTTGAAAAAAGTGCGACAGTGTACGGTATATGAAAAATTTAGTTATACGATGTGATTAAAAATTAACTGCACTTACCGATGATGCGACCAAATATCCAGAACTAGTATTTTTCGATTGAACTTCAACAATATTTCCATGAAATTCCCCAACATTATTAGTTTTCTTGATTATATTTTCACAATTATTGCAAATTTTTTCTCTTGATTCATTTTCTTTTTCAATCGAGTGTTTTGCTTTTTCGCAAATTTCTACACAATCAAATCAAATAAATAGAGTTAATATCACAAAATATTCTTGCTCAAAGTTACTTTCAAGGTCCTTGCAGGAAAAGGGCGATTCCAGCAAACAATGAAACACTCTCGAGATACCAAAGTCTCTGCTTATACAAAAAGTGAAAGTTTTGGACACCCAAGGGAAAACATTCATTCCCAAGAAATCTCAACATTCCCAATGATCTGAAAAATCTCATAATACCAAACCATTATCTCAAACATTGAACTAAATCAAATTTTTTATGCTTTTAACCAGGGCTGCAAAATTGGTATCAAAACATTCGACTTCAACTCAGACTCCCCAGATTTTTAAAACTATCGACTCCTTCCCCAGTTGAGCAATATCTGCTCAAGTATGAAGTGAAATATTAATGAATTTTACCATATCGGTGGCAGTTGGTGACAGACCACTGCCCAGTATGTTAACATTTTCTCAGTGAACCTTATTTTATTAACATATTTTTTCGAATAATCATCGGCAGAGTTATGTGTGTGCGTAGGAAATGGCAAATTATTATAGCAGAGGTAGAAAAATTTTACACACAGCCCTGCTTTCAACTAACTTCGATGAGAAAGTTTCGTCAATCTTATTAAGTGCAAAATGTACCTTTATCTTTACAGGATCAGGGCACTCTGCGGTTTTGATGTGACATAATGCACTTTTAAAATGAATTTAACTAAGACTCGGAATAAACATTATCCTGGCCTCAACTCCATCTAACCGTCCAACACTTTGCATTGTAACAAATACAATATACTGGTAGAATGCATTCAAATTGAAATACAATTATTTTATTTCATTCTAGGCCAAGCTTAACGATTTCCTCGAATTCTTCCTTTTTGGCTCAGTACAGAAAGAACTATTGCTATAAAAATTTAATTTTTGTTTGTTATACCAATGGAAGTCGCTATGATCACCAGATCGAGACATAAATGTAATGTTAATTTTGACAGTGATGGTCTGGTAGCTATCATCGTTCCGGCTTGTTTATCCCATGCCCACAACTCAATGTAGGGTGTAATAACTTGGGTAGGCTCGATTTGCAAGATCATGTTTTTTTTCAAAAACATCTAAAATTGGCCTCAGAGCGATCCAATTAAAATGAGTGGTAATTTTTTTTCATCAAATTGCTTATGCAACTCTACTACAAGTTGAAAGTTTATGAAC
This sequence comes from Styela plicata, assembly GCA_963675895.2. NCBI lineage: Eukaryota > Metazoa > Chordata > Ascidiacea > Stolidobranchia > Styelidae > Styela > Styela plicata. The sequence continues at coordinate 10,454,683 of OZ023143.1, read as the reverse complement.
GTTGCATAAAGATCAATTGGAGATGACATAATATAACATAGAATATTACAATACCTATTGCTTGATAAAGAATTGTTGAACTTTGAGGAAATAAACTTGATACTTTGTTCTTGTTGATATTGCATATATTTTGCAAAGATTGGAGTATATACTGAAGTAGAAAACGTTGCAGTTGCGTTAGTTGAATTAGGAAACTTTCTGTTTTTCAGACATCAGTGGAATATTGTTTAACATATATGCTAAAATTTTTACTCTTCATAAATTTGAAATTGCATTAAATAGTAATTTTTATCGATAAACACTCTCTTATTTGCATCATCATAAGTGGGGAAGAATTATTTTGGTCTGAAGCAACTGTTTGGTCCACAATATACAGAGAATTAGCCATGTCTTCATTCACTCTAGGTTTGATCAAGGCGACAAGATTTTCTTCAGGAGTCCAAAAACAGTCATGTCAGTTTTTCCGAATGAACAAAAAACTTTGAAACCATCAGCACTACTATTCCGTAATTTCTTAAAAATCATACCACCCAATATATTTACCAGTGCGGGTTTTGCTATTGAAAAGTTTATGTATCTCTAACAAAAGACTAATGTCGTTTTCTAAATAGCAACTCCTGCTTGGGATGATTGATCAAATGGGTGTGTATATAAAAAAAAATTTTAAGAATGTTCTCTTGTTTCACGACACAATTAAGAATTTTATTCTGTCAAGCATGAGTCAGAGAAGGACCATGTCTTATCGAAGTGATCCATCAGTGACTTATGCTTGACAAAAAAAAATTTTCGATTGGGAATAAGGAAAGAAATAATTACCTTGAAATACTGTTTATCATGTTCATCTTTGCTCTTTTCATTGACATCGACATTACTGACATCTGTTTGCTCATCAACGTGTATTTCTTTAGATTTGCCTTCCTGACTTAATTGTTCATTACTATAAATGCTGCTCATATCTTCGTGACAACTTGTTACCTTAGTTTCTCCTCTGTGCTCTGTCGAAGTCATGAAACATAGTTGGACATATGATTTCATTTTATTTTGCGAGAGAGGAAAGCCGAGAATATGACCTAAACATACGACGAACCCCAAACCTCTAGTTCTGGTAAGTTTCAAGCCGGGTGTGAGGGTTTCCTGTGCAATACGCATGGACATGTTTGGTGGAGAAAGTCATAACCAGCGTGGGCACTGGCAACGTGTCCCACAATCTGGATTCAAGCCCATGATGATTAGAGATGTGTAGCTAAGCTCATCAATTCCTCAACGCAGGGTGAAATAACTAATGTCTGCTTTGCAAACTGAACAGCCCAACACTTTTAAAAAAAAAAAAAACCTGTTCGCTTATAAATGGCTGACCCTTAAGGACTATGCTCAGTGATTGACTCAAATCGAAAGACTATTAAAAATTTCATGCCAACGATCAGTGACCAAAATAGATTTTTGTTAATTTTACATTGTCTTTTACATCAAGTACCTGTTTCTTTGCATGTTTGCGTAGATTGCGTTTTTTCCAAGGCTTGGGTTTGTTTTTTTGACTTTGCGTATTTATTACACCAGCACAATACTGAACATGAGTTTGTTTATGTTTTCCAACACAATCGATGGGTTTGCTATGCAAGATAGCGGAGAGGTTTTGCGTCCATTTGTGCTTCGTAGGTAACATGAATACATGAATGTAAAACAATGCAGAAATGTGTTGCTGTTTTTGTTTTATTACCTAGAGGGTAACATAATGCATCGGTTCCAATTGGGAATTTATTTTGCCACGCATGTGCCACAGATGGACCGTGCCTATGTGTCATGATCCATCAGTGGCCCATACTTGACAAAACCTATTTGGTCAAAATATTTTTGACAGGGTTATACAATTTTACATGTATTGTTGCCTTAAAACGCTTCAAAAAACAATTTTTTTTTTAAATTGAGCAAGCAAGTATTCACCTTCATCATTCCAAGAACAGCAAATAACATCATCGGCTCCATCATCAATAACTCCAACATTATCATCAATAAAATAAATTTCATCTGGTAAGATCGCTGTATTCTGTTCATTGATATCGTTCTGCAAGGTAATAAATATTGTTTCGGGTCATCGGCACTTGGTCATATTGTATCCATTCAATCGATGACATGTAAATCTATACAACATTCTGTCATTTTTATTTTCTTTAAAAAGAAATCAGAAAAATTTTAAACTCATTATTAAGTTTAAGTTGTTTGCATTTTTGTTCAATTAACCCAAAGAGAGCAGCAGCAGACAGGCGAAATATCAAGTACTCTGCATTTACTCAAAGAAAACCATAACAAAAAAGAGAAAAAAGGCAATCAGTCACAAGAATGATTTGGACTTCCGCAGGATAATAAGATTCGATCAATAATATTTCAAAAGTATTAAAAATATTTCAGAATTCGATAAGATTTGCCCGAAGTATTCGAGTTCATGTTTAAATTGCATTTTATTTCCTTCTATACATACCAATTCCCTTAAATCAATGTTCAGAACACGTCCTTTTGTGTTTTTATCTTCAATTGGCCTGTTGAAGAAATATGATAATATATAAAATTATTACTTTTGAATGTATAAAGCCGAAGAGTGAGGAAGCTTTATTTCAGCACAATTTAGGTACAGTCCGACACTTGAAAAAATTAGAAACAAAAAAACATGATTTTGGCTCTGATCCTACCACTGAACACCAGGTTGGCATGTCAGCCAATTCAGCATGGATGATCGTGTCTTTTTGTATGTCTCGTCTGGCAGTGATAAAATCCCAAAAAAAGCTTAAAATCATCAATGGCATCTAGGTCACCTTCAGATTTTGAATACATGCACGATCTTGATAATTCGAATAATCATTTTTTGCGACTCATATGATTGGGCAAAACTTTTGTCCCATTTCTAGTAATTTTACATTTCCTGCAAAAAAATTATTATTAAATATTTTTCACAAATTGTTCCCCAATTAAATGCAAATAAAAATATATCTGAAATGGGCAACCCTACTGTTTTTACTTAAACTGACAACGTTAATGATTTCGATTTTAGTACAAATAGTAGCCAGGATTCTGTCAGCCTTTTACTGGCTATCCTCTTCAATAACATACCTTCCAACATCATCATCATCATCATCGTTATCCTGTTGTGTTTCAAATAACATCGGAGAAGCGTCAACCACGTCATTCCATGTTTCATCTTCGTAATCAAGAACAGGTAGTTCGTCGACCATTTCATCATTTAATGGAATTTTTGAAATGTCTATGACAGTTTTTGACGTCGAAGGCAAATTAATAGGATCAATTCTTTGTAAACGAACTACGACATCAGTGATACTTCTCGGTAGAGCATTTGGTAACGAACATGAGAACGTTTCCAGTTTCATTCATCCACTTCTCCATGTAGTGCGATATGAACGAGCTATTCTGAGCATGCACAGTAATAATGAGGTCAAGGTTTTTTTGACTGGCACGTCATCCAGGAGTAGAAGTGTGTAGAAAAGTTTTTCTTGCCACTTTGCAATGTGGAGAAAAAATGGTCAGAACGGTATCCATTTCCTTCATCTCCATTGGCCATGATCGATTGAAATATTCATCATCTACAAAAAAAGGAACACATATAAATGGTAACAAAGAAATTCTGTAAAAGCCATTTTTTGGCCAAAAGCTGATAAGGGCTTCAGGAAAAAAGATACGAGTAATTAATGAATCTCGCTACCAGATCCGACTGATAATTCGTAAAAACATTTTAACTGGAAAGAAGGCAGTTTCGTGTGCTAAGAATAAAAATCATCACCAGTAAAGAACACTATCTCCTGTCACCATTTGTATTTACATTTATCGATTACTATCATTATTGATTAATATCAGCACAAAAACTGAAAAATATTTGATTTTTACAAAAATTAAGCAGCAGACGGACACAGTGTATCACAAAATGCGGAAGGATTGCTCTATTACAGGATTGCTGTTAATGAAGTGTTCACATACCGAACTCTAATATAGTGAGCAGATTTAGATCTAGATCTGTATGCATTTCTTTTACAGAAATACCGTTGCTGGTACAGTATTATGCTTTAGCTCTTTGCCACATTCTGGTAAGTTTTTTAGAGTGTGTACAAAAAGAATTGGAAAACATTTTAGTGATCTTGATATTATTACTGTAAGACATCCTTTCCCAATGCCAGAAACATTTAACCTACACCCAGAGGATTTAGAATCGTTTTTTTCTTCAGTGTTCATGCAATTTTCCTTGGCTGAACAAAAAGCTTCAAAACCATCAACACTGCTATTTCATGGCAGTATTGATGATTCAGAAACTTCGGGTACAGTTCAGTAGTCACCATTTAGCATTTATATTATTGATTAATATCAGCACAAAAACAGAAAGGCAGTTTTAATCGAAACTCTAATATAGTGAGCAGATTTAGATCTATCTGTATGCATTTATTTTACAGAAGTAATAAGCTCTTTGCCACACCCAGTTTTTTAGAGTTAACTTTTTTCATTTTAGAAAACTGGAACCCTTTCCCAATGCCAGAAAGGTGTTTAGAATACTTCAGTGTTCATGCAATTTTCCTTGGCTGAACAAAAAGTTCCAAAACCATCAACCTTCAGAAAGGCATTTTAATCCTCTAGCAAGAGATATATCATGAAGAAGTACCCATTTGCTTAACTTTTTCCGGATGGAACCCTTTTTGTTCAGATGTCTGAGTACCTGACATTCTGCCTACGACTAACATGTTGCAATGCTTACCAGAAACACTTTCCCCATTTATTTTAATTTCATCGGCAGAAGATGGTTTCTTGTTATCAAATTTTACTTTGTTCAATTTAGTTCGTTTGCCGACTGCTTTCTTTTTATATATTTGCTTCTTGATGGGTGAGGACTTTGTTATTTTTCCTTTCGAAGCATCTTTGGAGTTTTGTTTCTTTATATTTGTTTGAGATGACTTTTTGGGGGTTTTATCTATATAAATTAGTGAGAATGTAGACTATTAACTAATTAGATGATGAAAGAAATACCTACAACTAAAAGAAAAGACAATAAAATGCAATAAGTGTTATCACTAATATTGCTACTACATTTGTTTCAGAATGAATAAGAATGTACTTTTGAATGGGCGAAACAAAGAAGAATATAAAAAGTCTGCAAAATCATTAGTGCTTCTATGACAAGAATTGACTGATTCAGAATACCACAAAATTGACAAATGCAGAAGCGTTCACTTAGGTCTAAAATATTTGATTCGTGATTTGCAGTCATAAGTTATGCGAGTTCATTTACTCAGATATTCAAAATCAACACATTAAAAAAAAAATCCAAAAATTAGATATAAATTTTGATGTCATAAAAAAACATTATGAGAAATTGTTTTATATGTTTATTACTTCTGATTCGACTTTGAGTACCCTTAGCACTCATAACATAGAACAGAAATTGTTCAGACCAAAACTCATATCTGTGCAATAATTGACATCATTTTTGTAATTCACTCATATTTTCATTTTGTCAAGCTTTCGTGATTTCATAATATTTCATTTACTCAGATATTCAAAATTTGTAAAAAAAAAGCAAAAATTATCATAAATTTTGATGTCATAAAAAAAACCGTTTTATTTCCTTGGCGAAGACTTTGGGTACCCTTCATCAGTAACATAGGACAGAAACTGTTCAACCAAAACTCCTTGTGCAATAATTGCATCCTTTGTTCGATCAGTTGAATCATAACTTTTGTCAACAAAAATACTCCTTTTTTCATCACTGGGTAAGTCCAAAAAATACTTTTTTAATGGGTAAGTCCAAGTTATGTTCGATCTGAAAACCAATATTAAACTACCGGTAGCCCAAATTGCTACCTTTTGCTTTACTTCCTGATGTTGTGGCATAAGGTTGATTCTTCTCCGGATTTTCAGGATCTTCTGCCCAGTTGATGTACGTTGTGTCGGCTTCTGCGAGAGCATCTTCAATGTGTCGCAAAACAGGATTGATGGTTTGTTCGTTTTCTAAATGATCAGAAGCTTTAGTAGCAAATTTTGACGAATCTTGAAAAAAAATATTTGCTGTCATATCTGCTGTGCTGCTATCAGGAAACTGTGCGACTGCTGCAACGTCCTTTTTCGTTTTTCGATCCGACATCGTTACATATTCTAAATCTACTCTCTTTCCTTTATTTTTCCTCGACGACTTTCTGATGTTAAGCTGTGTATTGCTTTCAGGATGTACGTCAATTAATTTGTCAGAATTAGGAATGATATCAGTTGAGAATTTAGACTGACCTTCGACTGGTTTGGAGCAATCAGAATCATTGTTGGGAATGCAGTTGACACCATTTGCAGTAGAACTAAATCCAAAATACTGAAGTTAAACTTTAACAGAAAATATCAGTAAGGCAAGCACTAAAAGCATAACAAATTCTTACTACATTGTATAATCAAATATTCTAGTTTTCTACAGGTGTCAATATTTGTAGGAGACAAAGGAATTACACAGCAAAAGAACTAATCGGCAGAGACAGAAAAATTTGTTGTGAAATGTTTTGCTTTAATATTTTCTGAAGTTGATCAAAAATAATTACACTGAATGAAACCATTTAACATAACCAACAAATGACCATGCCCTGTGATCAAGCACTGAATCATACTCAGATTAGCAATTTTCTTTAATAGGGCAAACAAGCTCCATATATTTTGTTGCCAGGTATATTGATTTCATAATTACCACAACGATCAGCTTACCACAAGGACAAATTGCTTTCAGGGTCAGAACAACACAGGGAAGGCTAAAGGATAAAACCCTGGTTAGCTGGATAGGCTTAAAAGAGCCAAACTGGAACAAATAAAAATAAATTTATACCTTTCAAATTTAAGACTTTGTGAGGCAGAATTTATTACTGATATAACATCTTTTTGTTTTGAGTCGAATTTTGTTAGTGCAGAACCGCTTGAACCTGATTTGAAACGAGAAAATTCAGTCGATTTCTTTTTAACTGAGAATCCACTGTTATCCTCATCATCTGAGTTTCCAGAACTACCACTTTTAAAAATTCGAAGTTTTGTTCCACCCCATCCGTTAGATAAACACTGCAATGTACCCTGATCATTGGCAGCAGTCACGACAGATTCATCTCCAGTTACAAATGAATCGGAAATGTCCGGAGCAACGCTGGATGCAGACCCATCAGGTAGAATTTCAACAACAGTGTCGACTACATTATGCATTTCAACATCTTTTGCAGCATCTGTGTCCGTGTTGTCCGTATCGCTGATTGTAGATACAGGTAGCGGTTGAGGGATTTCATTTAAATTACAGTGTTGAGGTGTGGGTGGAAGCTCTAACTCGACAGTCGAGGTCGATGGAGGTATTACTGTATCGTCTGTCTCATAATCTGGTGATGGTCCAACATTTTTCTTGTTTGATATTTCTGTTTTTGAAACCCTTGAAATGATATATCAATAAATCAGACACATTGTATGACGACCATGTTGAGCACAAGCCATTGATGGCATAATGTCAGGTAGGAAAAACAGCAGCATTGAATTTGATTCAATTTTTTATTATAGATTACAAATGGAGATCGCGCATCAAAAGGCCACAGTTCAGTGACTCAGGCTAAACGAAATGAAATTTCTGAATCGACCTGAGAGGTCAATTTCTTGCAGTAAAATTCATGTGGCCTATACCTGACAAACATCGTGTGGGGCACTTGAGAATCCCAAAAAAAAAAATAAACGTCCTAAAAAGAAAAATTGATTTATTTATATTTGACTTACCTAGCACGAGAATTATTCTTTCCTCCAGTGATATCTGTTTGAATATTTGTCAAATCTCCAAACTTTTCTAAAACCATTCTGCAAAATAATATAACTTTGTTCAGAAACGCTAGATTTTTGTTTTCTTTCGGTTGTCAAGAATTTTTTCATGCTACTAATCCATATCAGTGTTGATGATCATAAAGCTTTTTGCATAGATTCAACACTGCAAGAACTTAAAAAGCGATATTCCTCTCTTTCACAAAACTATGCTTAATTAGATGAAATATTTCTTCTGATCTTCTTCAAGTGTTCTAGTGGCAGAGTAGCTGGAGTTTTGTCAGTCTATTTCGTGTAGTTTGAAGATTGGGTATGATTATGTATGATAAGGATTGAGGATTGGGTATTGATTGAAGATTTCCTATGTACTACTCATATTGTTGAAAACAAAGATTTTTTTATAGAATGATGAAAAAGTGCCGCGGCAGAAACCCATCTCTCCACATTTTCCCAAAGCTTGCGGCAGTAAACAATCGTCCTCCTTATTACCTGCATGTTTTAACAACAGCATCTGGTCTTTGGGCATTTAAAACGTTTTTATTCCTTTCTTGAGATGTTGAAGTAATTGGTTCACTGAAATCTAGAAGTCCGAGTTCAACCCCAACCGGTTCTAGAAATAAAATAAAACAAGTATGATATATTATAATCATAACATCGATTCAACCAGTAAGAATTCACAAATTGCATTACATTGCAAGGCCGGAAGCAGTGTCTAAAAGGAACCAACAAACAACTACGCAAAAAAAAATTACTACAAAATGTAGTACCAGCAACTGCACTCTAAGCGGAAAACATTCCAAATGGCTTTGGTAAAGTACGGTGAGTGGTATCTACCCTGAATGACATTAAAACCATTTACCCTTTATTTTTTACTTTTAGTCTCCTCTTACAACTCGCAGGAAATATGTCAGGACTATTCGCCCATACCTACAAGTTTTACTGCCAGATAATTCTCACTGCACTACTATAACGATTCAGTTCTGTATAACAGTGTTTCCTCTTAGCAAGCAGTTGCTGGTTATACTTTTTATGTGCAAGTAGCTTTTTGCCACATAATGATTGCTAATGCTAGTTGATGATTGTTAATAATAGTTGATGTTAAAATCAGTAAGAATAAAATACAGACTTACTTGACATAGTGGGAACTACTGGAACTTTCCGTGAGACATCTTGTACCGTTGGACTGTCACCAAGCAATGGTAAATTTGAACTCCGGGTTGTCGATTTGATGGCGGTTTTCACCTCATCATTCACATGAGACGTGGTGGAGACGAAAGGCTTTTTGACTGTCTTTTAAACATAAAAATATAAAATAATATTAATAGGTGTAGATTCAATCAAATACGTCATTCAGACTAGTTGATTTGAACCGTGTGTATTTTTTTTTTTTATTATTCAATGATAGTAGTTCATAGAACTTCTTAAAATATGTTTAATGCCATATCAAAATTCACTACACACTTCCACGTAGTAACGTGGCATACATCACATTAATTTAGAGTATCCCAATAAAAATCTCTATTTCGTCGAGCATGAGACACAGAAGGACCGCAGGACTGTGCCCCGTTGACACGATCTATCAGTGACTCAAGATTAACATAATATGTGTGTGCAAAATATTTGCAAGGCTGGGATTTACCTTCGGAAGTTTTTGAGGAACTACTATCTTCTCTTTGATATGGGATTCTTCATGCTTTGATGTACATGGTTCAGTTTCATCCTGAAAAAATGAAATCTTTGCTGATTATTCAAAATTTAACAAAAGCGGTTTAAACATCATGGTTGTGCCGCAACTTGCAATCATATCAGAAAGTCGAAGAATGAGAGCACACGACCATGCAATCGTGTAATTATCTCTCATTTCCAAACCAGGATTTTTTTTGACAAAATTCTTTCAAAATCGTCTGAAAGATAGCTTCATCATGTTGTTTTCAATCAGTGCAATGTGCAGGTGCAATAAAAGAGCCCGGAATTAATTGTCTGTCGTTAGAAATATTCTTGAATGTGGTGGAGAAATATATACACACTTTTTATTCATGATAGTTACCTACTACATAAAAGGCAGATTTCTTCCTTAATATTATCAGAAATACTAATAAAACAGAACTAAACTTTTTTTAAAATCATTTCAAATATTAAAGATGATTAATCAAATTTACGGGAAACAAAGACTACTTCGCTACTAAGAAACCTAAAAAAGGGTACTAAAAGCAGAAGATTTATTAAAACTGCAGCATTGTAAGATGACAATACTTGTAGAAAGCAGTAAAATTTGAGAGAACACTTCAAAATCATCAACATTGCTTTACGAGCATCATGAGCTCCAAAGATATTCACATTTCTCTCCCATGCGATATTCCAAAATTACGCTCAATCATTTTATTTGCGTAAATAAAATTTGGGCTTCAAATGTTATTATTATTATCAAGAATATTATTACTTTTTAAAATTTTAGACAGCTAATACTTTACTTAATGATTTTCAAACGGTTCAAAGTCAGGTAAAAAAAATTGTCAGTTATGACTCTTACAGGAAATATGTCAGAACTTCCTATTCAAATTTTCAATGAACTTCCTGTAACATGGACAACTAACATATATGAATCACTTTTTACACATATACACATATTTTTTATAAATACCTAATGAAAATCCACTTAATCACAATGAGCAAAAATTCCAGCACATGAACCCCCTAGGACGTCACACTTACAAATAAAATAATTAGAATTGTCTGTAATAATGACTCGTATTTTACAATAACCTTTTTGAAATAATAGGCACAAAGCAAAGTCTGAAGGAATTCTGGAAAATATAGTGGCCTAAACCACTAAAGTATTTCAGCAACAAAACCTATATTTGTGAGTCTCAAATTCTGAGAAGACAATAAAAAAAGAAGCAACTAAAAAACTTGGATGTTAAATTTTCTAGGCTGAATAGATTGGCAGAATATCAGCCACTCTCAGACACCCCAAGAGAATGGCAGAGTTGGCCTCTGGTACATTGTGATCTACTCCAATTAGTGGCTATAGAAAAGCAGAAAATTTCACAAATGGTCAATATTTATGAATATATCTTCTGCTAGGCAGATACGTACATCCTTTTTGGTGTCTAACATAGGGTTGCAATGAGGGGAAAAGATTCTGTGAATTTTGTAAAGTTATCCAGAAAATTTCTGGGAATTTTTAAGGGCCCAGGAATATTGAAAATATTGGGAATTTCCTTTTTAAATTTCAATCATTCTGAATGATAATTTGAACCATCTTTGGATGTTACCCCTTTATGTATATAATTAAATCTCATAATTAGACAGCAATTGCAGGTTCCAAAACCCTAGGCATAGTCACGCCATCTATCTGTTATTTACTAGAAAAAAACTTCTTTACAAAACATACCGGGTTAATATCTTCGCCAGTTCTTGCCTTCTTTTCAACATCACTTTCCAATGCATTTGTCGCTATGATTGCGTCTTTTGCACTAACTTCTTGCAAAACAGTTTTCTGTGTGCCAGAAGTTTCAGGCTGTGCATCTGGTACAACATTGGTACTATCCAATTCTTGTATTTCGTAATTTTCTCTCGCAATTTCTGTTGGTATTTCCTTAATTGCTTTATTGAGAACATTTGGTTCTTCTATTCTGCTTCTTTTAGAAATTGAAGCTTGATTTGAAGGTTCTGGAATCTGGGCAACGTCATTATTTATTTCAGTGGGTGACTGTTTGGTGGGGGTACTAAACGGAGAAACCCCTTGCGAAAGTCCTGGGACATTAAATATACTTTCTTTTTCAGGGCTGGGTGATTTCTTTCGTGCTTTCGATTTCTTGAGGAGCCTTCCTTCGATTGTGATGGCTTTTTCGATGAGTGATATTTTTTTCTTACTTGCCTTTATTGGACGTTTTTTGAGTTTGTTTTTACCTGCACGGCCATCCTCACTTGAAGTTGAGCTCTCGCCCGGCCACAGAGCAGCTGAAAGAGTATCAAAAATCGAAATCAAAATCAGGGATGTCCTTATCAGCAGTCAAGTGCATTGAAATTTTGATATTACATTTTATTTCGTTTTTTTAACTATTATTCTCAAATTGATTCATTTTGATGCTAAATCATGATATATGCAATCATAACTGTACTGCAAAATGGGCAAAATATCACTAGCAAAATTACCCCAAGTTTATCTGCAATCTTGAAACATTATTCCATTTATTTAGCAAATTTTGAATATTGTTTTAAGCTAATTTATAAGACCAACCAGATCACACCTAATCAGAATGTGGAAATGAGAAATGTTAATATTCGTTCCAGACTCTGAAACACACTACATACAGGAAGATCTATACTCATGAACACTGTAATCACATAGCTGTATTTTTGATGAATTTTGTCTCGTTGTAATGCAATCAATCACTCATACACATAAGAGACATTATGAAATTTAAATCTGATATTTTTAATTAATATTCTTTTGCCAGAGTGTGAATGTAGGTGACAAATTTGAATTTCTTAGTGTCTGGACTATGACATTTGATTTAATCAACTCTTTGAAAACATAACGTAACGTAAGATAATTTATTATTCATGAAGACAAGTATTCCTCTAAAATCTCATATTTGAATGCTTTTTTGTTTTGATGCAATTTCACATCTTTTCTGCCAATACTCCTTGCTGTAAAAAAGCTTCATTCTTTTCTCCTGGGCAGATACGAGATTTTGGTGTAGCTGCCCAGGTATGTTAGACCTGGTCCTATGCATGAAGTGCACCAGTGGTCTTCGAAACCTGAAAATTCACTAGGTAATATTTTGTGCCAACTCCCAAGATGAAACCAAAAATTAGTAAATTTGCAAGAATTTTAGGAAATTATTACCAATCTATTTTAGAATCTGACCATATTAGATTTGTTCATACATTGTTTTGATAAAAGGTTTGATAAAAAATACATCATTTACAAATATTTTAATATATATTAGAAATGTTTAGATATATTTAGAAATCATATCAAATCCGATTGGAAATATTGCCAGGTGTTTTGTTTTAAGTGTCTGGGATCTGACTAATGGTCGTTGAACTTAATAGAATTGAAACATCGGTCATAAATCCGGGTATAAGATTACTAGTGAAGAATTTCATTGTAAATGCACTATGTTATTAAAGATGAACGAATAAAGGTACCCCCTGAAGCTTCCCAGCATGTAATTTGAATAAAAATGAACCGCTACTCAACAAAACTTGAGGAAATATTATAAATCAAAAACATTGACTTACAAGCTAAGCTTTTACGATTTTTTGATAAAAATGTATTTCTTGGTTTTCCTATGCCGAACACTGCAGCATCTCTAGACCATAGTTGATTTCGAACAGATCGTTGAATTTGGGGATCCAATTTCACTGGCGAAATTACTTTTCTTCTCCTGAAAAAAATCATAGTATAATACAAAATACAAAAATACTTCTCACTGATGGTGTAGTAATATTATTATTACACAATGAGTGATTAGAATTTCCGTATATTGTGTTATCACCACAACAGATATATCATACCACTAGTATGATATTATATTTATTGTGCGTATGAAACCTGTGCGGCCACAGACACCATTATGTCGATACCACAAAAAGTATTTCATTCATAAGTTCTCTGTAGGCCGCATTCTTGGAAACTGATAAACATTAGTATACTAGAAGAGAATGAAAAAGCTACTTTTAACATCATGCACCATAGTTTTTGCCAAAAAGCAAAATTAGCACCAATACTATGGTAGCGGTGCCGGTAGTAATAATGAAGTGTTGATAATGTTCAAGATTTTTGAAATACAATACATACAAAACAATTCGATGTCAGATGACAATAAGAATCTACCATTTTGCTGTAGAGCACATCATTATAAAATTCTGAAAGAATATACTGAAAGAAGTTCGTTATGCAAAAAAAATCATAAAATTTTAAATAAATACCATTATTCAAAATTTTGAACATAATTTCATCGAGGCGGATGTATTTAAACTAAATTCTCATACTAATTTTAAAAATTAAAATCGTAACGGATTTAGCAATTCAATGGTTTGGTTCCATATCCAACTTAAATCACTTTAATTATTTATGACACACTTTCACTAAGTAACAGCCAAAAATTCTTGACACATAGTTATCATTGCAACATTTTTCCTTAAACTATGGAACCGATCATGTTATTATATTTAATTCAAGTCAATTCAATTCAAGTCAAAAGTGAATTTATTCATTCACATGCCTGAGTTTTTCAGAGTGAACACATACAAAATTTAATAAAATAATTTAATAAAATAAATTTCCTTTTGATCAAGTCATATTTCCGAGCAAGGGTTAGGTTGATATAAAAACATTTATTTATTTAATGAATGCCTAACAAAAAAAGATATTGCAAAAAGCTTGAAAGTTGTGAACATAACAGCAGTTTTAAAAGACTTCATATTTATACATCACAAATTTTCGACAACTGAATGAAAATGGGTTTTTATTACTTTGGTTAATCCAGCCCTGTATATGATATAAGAAAATTTGGTTCAAACAAAAATGGCCCATATTAAACAAAAAATGAAAGTTAAACACCAATTTTATGACTAGTATAAACAGAATTAACTAACCAACTTCCGTATTCATAGCTACCAGTAATCAGAAGTAAACAAATGATAAATTTTATTCAGTGTCATGGTAAAAAAAAAAAACATTTGACTTAATTTGGTGCGACTCATTGTTGAATAAATTTTTTCTCTTACATAACAATTGAATGCTGAATGAGCAGGGAAGCAGATTCATGATTTCTATCGGGTGTCCGAAATCTTCAAGTCATTTTCTTCGGATAGACATGAAAGCTTCAAAACTATCAACAATGCAATATCATAGTAGTATTGATGGTTTTGAAACTCTTTGCAGTTTGCGGTTTCAGTTCTACCAAATCAAAATATAAAATGCCTGAGACTCGGAGATAATTCTGTAAAACCTATTTGTGGAAAAAGTCTTTTTACCAAGTCAAAATTTACAGCTTGAGATTAGGCATATATTCTGATTTGCTAAATACGATGAATCATTTAACATTGACAAACTAGATTGTTTCAAGGCATTGAAAAAAATCAAGAACACCTTCAATCACATAAAATGATTCAAAATATTTGCAAGAGGTCCAGTGAAAATTTTTAACCTGAAGAGTAATCTTGTTCAGTAAGAAGTGTTTTGTTTTAGCATCTGTTTGAATTTAAGCTGTTTACTGCCTATTTCATCAAAATTTACTGTATATTACCAGAAAACATACCGCATACATTTTAATACTGTGGATCACTGGATATATTGAATCAAATAATTAATAAATTTTCTGGAAATCAAATTTCCAAATCACGAATTGAATATTTTGAACACCGATACATATTGAACACCAATACATAGCTATGTATTGCCAACAAGGAAACCCATAGTAGATGGTAGATGGTTTTATCATCAGCCAGGGCAGATACCACTAACTACACTTTACCATGGTAGTCGAGTTCCATTTGGGATGTTTTCCGTTTAGAGTGCAGTTGTTGGTAGTACATATTTAGTAGCTCTTTGCTATCAAGTGGCAGTCAGCTGGTTCCTTTTAGGCACTGCTTCCAGCTTTGCACTTTGCACTTTGAATTTTAATAAAGATAAAAAAAAAATAATCATGCTCATCCAGTGAAATGGTATAAATGCTATCTCTGAATTAATTAAGGTTGCATTTCTAAAAAAGAAATTCATTCTCAAATCAATCTGAAAAATAAATTATTTTGAAGCCAATATCACAGTGTCAGTTTTAATATTATATTTCCTGCACATCAAAATGAAATTGAAACTTTGATGTTACAACAGGGCAACAGATTAGCAGTTAGGCAGTAACCGCCAAATGGAATATAGCAAGAAGATAAACAAAACAAACTATTACATACCTAACAGTAATTACACGATCGGGTAGATATTCCACACTAACTTGGGAATGTGATATCAGATCATCATCCGAAGTTTTACTCTCTTGTTGGGTAGATTGAGAAGAAGGTGAGGTACTTTGAATGTCACTAGAGGCTGTTGGAGTAGCTGTCTCTAGCCAGTTTTTCACCTGAGGTAATTTTTTGGAATTAGATTTCTATATCCGTAGCGCTATGTTTGAATGCATTTGGACAAAGACATCGCAATAAAACTAAAACAGGCCAAACTATCAAACAATATTTGGATGAAAAACTGACACATTATCAGAAGAAAATTGCATGTTTTTGGCTGAAGTTGAAAATTTGACTATCAGTATCAAGACCCATCGGTCACTCTTGGACAAATAGAGGCAGTGTCGTTGGAAAGGCATTTGAGTGGTTGGGATGAGTTTATGAGCTTGAATTGATTGGACTCCAAAACTAAACTTTCAACCTGCAATGCCAATACCACTGACACTTGTTCGACAAGGGACACGAGTCATAAATGGATCGTGTATACAAATTTTGCTCCATCTGTGGTTCATGTTTAACAAAACAACCTTTGAATTCACAAATTATACATATTATGTGGTATTGAAATATAGTATAAACACCACCATTATATGTTACCTTGTCTTTAACACTTTGTTGGCTTGCATGCTCTTTAACCAGTACTTGTTTATGAGGAACTACAGTTTCTTTTTCAGAAGTTGATGAAGCGGATGATGAGTTGGCTGATAGAAGTCGCCTGGTCAACTTTGGATATTCTAAAATAAATTAAGACCAGTGTCAGATGTGCCAAGTATTGAATGTCCTTATTAATTTTGTTTTCGATTATTCTCAAATTAATTAATCTTGTAGTGAAGTAATGATTAATGTCAAATTATACAACGTAAAATTTGGCACATATGATGTCATCCGAAACTAAATTTGAAGAACAAAGAATCGAAAAACAAAACTAATTGTGACAGAATCTGAGATTCTTATAACAACATAATTACAATAACAACATAATTACCCCATATATTACCCCAAAAGTCAAAGTACCATAAATAAATGTATTAAACAACATACCAACAGTTTGCTTCTTGTCTTTTGCTTTACCTCCATTCTTTACCGGAACTTTTGCTATTTTCTTTAATCTTACTTTATTATTTCTTTCTATCAATTTGGCACCTTGAAAAGGATATTGAACTGTTTAAATCACCATTGAACTATACATTAAATATTACAGGTATTTCATAAAAATTAGAATGACGATGATAACTAAAAACATGCAGAATAGGCCGAGTAGCTGATATATAATTATATAATTGTCATTTCAATATTTACATCAAATTTCAAATGAGCAGAACCTTGAATGTTCTTACATTTATATGCAATCAAGTACTGATTCCAAACCAAAAAGCTTTGGCAAACTTTGAAAACACTCCTCTTGCAAGAGAAGATACTCAAAACGCACTTTGAAAAGGACAAATTTTAAATACCATAGAGCAGAGCTACTCAAATAGTCCAAGCATAGTCCTGATCCAAGCAGTCGAAGTTGAATTAGGACCGTCGGTCCCTATTTGAATCCGTCTGCCAAAGGGATTACAAAATTCAGTTTCCTCAACTATACTAAAAATACCTTTCTTTGGAGACACAGTAACATTTTCAATCGTCAAAGGGTGGTTTTCAACTTTTTCAAGCATTTGCTTCACATGCTCACTTTCAGATGAATAAGAAGTTTTCATGTTTGTTGACTTTTCCAATAGTTTCGTAATCTCAGATGCTTTTTCACTTTCGCTGGATGTTAATTGGGCATGAGGTACTTCAGGTTCGCTACTCAGTTTCCTCGACTTTTTCAATCTTTTCCGCAATGGCTGAACTTTCTCCCCATCGCTAAGAGGAGTTTTCCTTTTGCTGTTCCTTGCTTTACCTTTTTCGCTGACTTTGCAGGTTTTTGCTTCGGGTTGTATTTGCAGGGTTTGTCTTCTGACTATTAGGAAATTCGAAAGGATCATTGATAATTTCTGAAGGTTGGATATTGTTATTATTATCATGTGGAGTAATCACAGAGCCATTAACAAGATTTTTACCTACTTTACTATTCTCTGACTGAGTAACTGTAGGTGATTGCCGCATATTTGCAGTTTTGCTTTCTATATTTGATGATGGTGTATTTGGAAGATTTATCATCAGCTGAGGTGTAAGAGGAGAATGGTGAACATCAACACTGACAGTGACCGTGTTTTGGTCTTCGATTTTTTCCATGCTCAATGGAATCTTTGTCTCAACACATGTGGAACTTGAACCTTTTGGAAAATCTTTATCAATATTATTCTTTATAAATTCACTATCAGAAGTTACTCTTTTTTCAACATTTTTTGATGTAACGATATCATCATTTTCCTGTATTGGAAGTTCCATCGTGTCAGAAGTGATGTTTCCATTGACCACTGAGTTTTCAGACACACCAAGAACAGGACTATTGGCTCCAAGTAATCGAAGATCTGAATTTTTACGAGACGAATCCTCAGGCATATTAACATGGCCATTGCTGAGAGGGGTGGCATTCCTAACTAACACACTGTCAGTTATTCCATCTCTTGTGCTTTGGCTTAATGTGTCTGAAACAGAATATGTATAATAATATCCAAACTTTTTTGAAAAGAAGAACTTTCACATAATAATCTAGAAGTACTATTTGACCAAAAGTAAGTGTCATGCAATGCAATGAACCGAGCAACCCATGACTTATGTTTGATAAAAAATGAACTGAATGTTTTAACCTTTCAGATAAACAAAAACGCTGATATTTTACCATATTTTGCAGTGAAAGCCCGATTTATATATAGAATTTTTTCCACATAAAATTTGGCATAACATATATCAAGACTTGTCTCCAAAAAAAAAATACTTTGAGAACAATCTACAAACAAAATTACTTTTAATCACAATTCTAGAATATATGACATTTCAAGAAAAGACATTCCTTACGACCAACAGTGAGCAAAGTTCTGAAACTAGGCATGATTTTGCTGTACAATTGAAGAAAATAGAAAGTTTGAAAAACAAAATGACAAGAAAATAAATGGAATGGCACATTAGCCAAATATAAACATGTTTCATAAAAAATAAACATTGATAGTTTCTTAAAATATACCGATTGAAATTATTATTCTACCGAATAAACTGATTGAAATCATTGAACCAAATATTCAAACATACATGGTAACCCAGCTCGTTCTTGTACAAGATTAGTGACTCTATTAACGGTTGATACAAGTGAATGAAGTTGGACAGCGTGTTTTAAAGACCTGAAAAATATGAAGTTTCTATAATTCAAGAAAATAGTTATTGGAAATGGATATTGGATATCCACATTCAGTATAACTATATATTCAATTTCATGTTGGGAGGTGCGATGACATTCAGTGTCGCACGACAGTTTGCACTTAGAATACAGTTGCTGGTACTTTTGTACTAGCTCTTTGCTACTCAGTTGAACATTAACGACAGCCGAATACAGCAGGGCAGAATCTTGTCGACGAACAGCCCCAGCAAAAGGATAAAAAAGGGAAAACTCGAATTTGAATTTTACAGAACTTCAAACACTTGTAAACGAAGAAAAAACACCAGGTAAAGAAAAATTAGTGGAATGTGTTTCGTTTTCTGTAAATTCAATTCCATTCTAGAGTATGATATTGATAAGTAAATCATATATGAAATTTACTTCAAGTTCTGGTACCACTACAAAGTTGGAAATATATATTTTTCAATGTTTTCCAAACTTCACTCCATACTCATTCCAACAGCCATGTTTAGTGCAAAATCATCCTCACTTTAAAATGAGTAATTCTGGAGGAAGATTTATTTCAAGGGCACAAATTTTTCTAAAAAAGGTAACTCAAAGCATTGTGAACTATTAACCTCAGTTTCACAGTTTTCTTGCAAAGAGGACACGGAATTTCAACTTTTCCTTTCAAAGCTTGTCGAATGCAATCGGAACAGAAGTTATGATCACACCTAAAACAAAAAATGAATTGTAAAAAGCGACCTTCATGAAATAAAATTGCACCTGTTGGTAATGGAAAATGCTAGTGTTGGGAACGAGTCACTGCACTTTAAGTCCCAAGTCAAGTCGAGTCAAAGAACACACAAAGTGCAAATCGAGTCCGAGTCTTGCCAAAATTTAAATTTGGAGTCCCGAGTCGCAGCACTTTGTAAGCACAAGTCAAGTCATACATTTACGAATTGCGATCCGATTCACGAGTCAATTTTAAATCTATTCGCAGCAGGTTACAATAAATGTTTTATATCCCCTCTGGGAGGCGTATTTTCTTCCTTGATGAATCAAACAACACAGACAATCTGATATTTCAAGAGGTGATTGCAGACATAGGCATTTTGTCGAGTGAGAGTCGAAATATATGAACAAAGCGACCGAGTCAAGTCAAGTTATTTATAAAGGTGACTAGAGTATCCTAACACTGATAAATGCCCAGAGCCAAAAAATACTACTGGTAGTTAAATTCAATCAACGCTAAATCAGTTTTCAGTCAAAAATTTAAATTATAAAATGCTTTAAAATAATTCCAAGCTATTTGATGTTAAAAATCTATTTTAGAAGAATGGCCAATAGCCTGTGCTAGTGTTACAACAGTAAATAAGAGGGCCCGACTGATATATTGACAAGTCAATATATAGTCGCTGGTATTGACCTTGAGCAATATATCGGTCTTGACATGTTTTGCCGAAATTTATTGGCAAGTGTACTAATGTAATCAGTATTTCAAGCTGGCAAGGCGTGGTGGGCAAAACAACGAAGCCAAGGTGCTTCCATTTTTTGCCAAGCATTGCTACTCTATTCATTGTGAAAGCCAATATCGATCGATTTCTAAAGCTGAAAAAACCTGAAATATAAAAAAAAAAAACGGTTGCAAAAGCATAACATAATTTACCTCGTAGTAATGGGGTTCTTCAAAGTGCTAAGGCAAATAGCGCATTGCACAGATTTTTCAAATTGAGACAATATATTTTGAAGCAACTCCATTCTGCATCAGCTAAAGTTGAGAGTTGCTATTTGCTAACGTTATTTGCATATTTTAAAAACTGAAAGCAATTATTTAAGTCACTAAATCACCGAATATTGTAAAAATTTGAAAGGCAATGTGATTTAAAACAATTAAATTATCAGGATAAATATAGAGGTGAAATGTTAATTTGGGTGTATAACTTAAAGCCTCATTCGACCCTTGATATACACTGTACAATATAAAGTAGTGAATCACTGACCTGTTAACATAGATATTATTTTCGTGACAAGCGCACACTACGCTGTACAGTACTATGCTACCGTATGGTAACTTATATGTGCTGCGTGGATACTCAGTGTTCTGCTGTTAAAAAGGTGTCACTTCACTTCCTGCATTTAAGTCCCAAGTCAAGTGAGTCCAGGAACACAGCAGTACTGAGTAGCAAGTCGAGGCGACGTACTTTCGAGTCATGTATTTCTGAATCAGAAATCTATTCAACAGCAATGCAGAATGGGAACCCGACTTATATTTAATCAACTATTTCGACCAAGAATAACTTTTATTTAATACTAAAAAGTCTGACACTCTGCACTGGAACTCTGAACTGGGAAGGTACCTACGCTGCACGGTAAAACACCGATTCTCTCGCAGTCCCTTTCCTGATAGGCTTACTGTGTAATGTGATATATTTTTCTGTATCGCCTTTTGTTTCGAAACAAACTATGTCTGTATTGACCAAGGTTACCAGTCGCCAAGCAAACTAGTGGAAACGCTGTGCAATGTGTGTTCCCGCCAAGCATGGATGACACGATTCCCACGCCTATACGGTGCAGGGTGCACACACTGCATAGACAGTAGACTTGGAAACAGGATTCGATTCCAATCCGGGCCTTTGCACTGGAGATCAGAGATTCCCATTTAATTAATTTGGCCGCTAGCGCATCTAGGGTGCGCCCCCGTTAACTCAATCGATAAAGCGTTGGGAATACGCTTCGAACTTTAGTAATTTCTTCAATGCGGGACACACGCACGACGGATGGAAAACGGGCAGCATCAATGAGCGTCTGAATAAATCAGTGAGGTATTTGGTACCGTGGGTCTGTGTCAAGAAATTAGTCAAAACGAATATAAGTGTAAGATTGTACGAAAATGGCAACAAGCTATCCTGAGAATTCTATTGCCATCGATAGATCATGCGGCATTAAATTGAGATTCAGAAGAGCAAATAAAATCTGCTTAATGAGGTTTTCGATAAAACATCTGCTGACAAATCGACTATTGAAGGTATAGTCTTCTACCCAAACTCCACAGTCGACGTAACATTTTACAACCGTAGTCAGCTGATAGCTTTCTAAAATAGAGTAATTATGGTACGTGAACAACTGCCGGATGTGCTGGAAGCTTCATTGTATGTAACTGATAAAATCACAGTTAAATTCCATCAGGTGCCAATAAAACTTAAAAACGACGAATTCAGACAATTCCTGCAACAAAGGTATGGCAAAATTTATTCAGTTGTGTATCCTATAAAAACTTTCATTTATATAGGAGGCAGGTGCATAGTGGCAAGGTACAAAGGGCAAACACAGACATGTAAATTTTGTGAAAAAGATGACCATTTCTCTCGTAACTGCCCCCTCAAACAAAAACAAAAATTCATTCTCGATAACAATGATCAACGAACACACCAGCAACTACGGATCTTGCAGATACAGCTCTCCTTCACCCATCCCTAGGAGAGAACGCATGATGACAAGATTTGGGTAATATTAATCATCAGTCTGATTCACCAGCATTTCTTTAATATCTCAACTACCACCCCCATAACATCCACTATGTCGCTGGCCAGCCCACAGGGCTCATCTCTTCTTGTCAAAGTACATCTGATTACCTCCCTCATACAGCATAGCAATGCCCTTACAATCGTAAGTTTTAACACGGCTGGGCTTGTTAATAAAAAGAAAAGGTCAACCGTTTTTAACTTTTTAAAAAGGAAAAACTTTAATATTATATTTCTACAAGTAACCCACAGCACGGATGTTGCTGAAAAAACTATGGGAACTCGAATGGGCTAGTAAAATGTCATTTATTTTGCCACCGTACAGTCCAGAGCCGTGAAGTTGCAATTCACTTTAATAGAAACTTAGGTTTTTGTATCCACCTGGCGATAACTGATGACAAGGGGATATTTATTATTATTGATATCGAAGTGGACAAATCCAGAATCTCATTGATAAACATTTAAGGACCTAATAAAAACGACAGAGATTTTTTCCTTCAATTATTTGCTAAAAAAGAAAGCACAGTACCGGGCAATATAATAGTCGGTGGAGATTTTAACCTAATTTTTGATCCAATTTTAAATAAAGTTGGAGGTTCCGAGAACTTCATCCAAAAAAAACCTGATTTCTCATAATTAGTTGACTAGCATCAAAAACTGTGCCATTGAGCCTGCTGTTAAATCTGACCACTCAATACCGTTAATTACTTTGGATCTCCAGCCTTTTCCCAGAGGTCCTGGATTTTGGAAACTAAACTGTTCTCTTTTGCAAGAAAGCGAATATATCGATGTGATTGGAAAGCTCATATGCGAAACTATAGAAATCAACGATATTCCCGAAGTTTCTCCCCCGATTTTATGGGATACATTAAAATGTATCATAAAAGGACAGTTCATTAAATATTCTGCTATTGAAAAGAAAAATATTCATGAAAAGCAAAATAATTTGAAAAACGAAATTAAAATACTTGGATCACACTCTACAAGGAATAGGTATGTTATAACACAAATTAATAATTTGAAACTTGAATATGACAACTTGATGGAGACCATGGCAAATGGAGCAAAATTTGGGAGCGGGGCCAGATGAATTTAATTCGATGAAAAACCAATTTTCAATACTAGTATATAGTATAGCAATTGTATAGCAATTTTATAGTAATTTTATAGTATTTTTATAGCATTTTTATAGTAATTTTATAGAAAATTGGAACACATTTACTATAAAATCACTATAAAATTTTACTATAGGATTACTTTAAAATTACTATAGGATTACTATAAAATTACTATAGAATACTATAGGATTACTTTAAAAATTACTATAGGATTACTATAGAATTACTATAGGATTACTTTAAAATTAGCAATTCCACAAGTCTTCCAGCTTCGCTTGGAAGCCTAATAACTAGAACTGCTAAGCAGTTCTGACAGGCTTCCAAGCAGAAATTTTTCCGATATGTCCCTAACTTATATCTATACCTGACACTCGGCATAAGTTTGACTGAGATACTTTGAACAGTTCAGCGTTTTTCGATGAATTAGTAATTTATCTATGGGCCATGCTTGGAACTGATATGATAATAACTTATACCTATATTCGACATATGGCCCAAGTTTGACCGGGATACCTTCAATAGTTAAGCGTTTTTCGATTAATTTGTAATTTATCTATGGGTCATGCTTGGAACTGATATGACAATACCTTATACCTATACTTGACATATGGACCGGGATACCTTGAACAGTTAAGAATTTTGCTCGAGTTTGACCGGGATACCTTGAACAGTTAAGAATTTTTCGTTGAATTAGTAATTTATCTATGGGCCATGCTTGGAACTGATATGACACTAACTTATACCTATACTTGACATATGGCCCAAGTTTTACTGGGATACCTTCGATAGTTAAGCTTTTTTCGAAGATTTAGTAATTTATCTATGGGGCATGCTTGGAATTGATATCACTTTGACTTATACAGATACTTGACATATGGCCCAAGTTTGACTGAGATATATTCAATAGTTAGGCGTTTTTTGATTAATTTGTAATTTATCTATGGGCCATTTGCGAGAATTTTATGCCAATCTCTATCAGCAACCTCAGGAAACAACTTTTCCGAACAACACTGCGTACTTTTCGAATATTTTTTATCCACAGATATCAAGTACAGGAAGGGATCTATGTGAAGCACCACTCACCGAAATTGAACTTCACCGATCATTATGCAAAAGGACAAACGGTAAAGCGCCAGAACCTGACGGATTTCCTTCCGAGTTTTATAAAATCTTTTGACATCTCATTTCGAAACCAATTCTAAAAAGCTTCCAATATTCACTATCGAAGGGGCACTTGTCGCCTTCGCAAAAGTCAGGATATATTACCTTAATTATTAGAAAAAAGACAAAGATCGACTTTTGGTGGAGAATTACCGCCCGACCGAATACACGCTTCTCAACTGCGATTATAAAATTTTGAGCTAGTCCATTGCAGAAAGACTTCAAAAAGAAGTCGAAAATGTTGTGGACAAAAGTCAAAATGGATTTATCTCGCAACGTTTTATTGGTTGAATGCTATCGAATATGACGACTATTCACATTTTCCAGGTACTATATTAACTCTCGATTTCCAAAAAGCTTTCGACTCCATCAACTGGGACATTATACAGTTTGCTCTTAAAAAAATTGGCTTTGGAGAAACAATTTGCAAATGGATATCTTCTTTGTATAATGGCGCCAGTATTGTAGTTTCCAATAATGGATTTATATCTGACCGATTTCAATAAAGCGAGGTGTTCCTCAAGGCGACCCGCTGTCGTCCACAATCTTTCTTCTCGGTATTGAAATTTTGAGTATTGCGTTTAGAACAAATCAAGGTATACCTGGTATTCGCTTGAAAAAATCTGTCACTAAAATAAGTTTGATTGCAGATGATGTTTAAACTCTCATAAAATCCGGTGACGATTAAATGTCCGTTCTTTTCTCTTTATTGAAAGAATTTGAATTAATCTCAAACTGTATAATTAACTTGTCGAAATCAAAAGCTTTTTATATAGGTTCATCAAGAGGAAACACATCCAAACCATTGGTCGATGCGGGACTGGATTGGACTTACAATTAAGTACTTGGGAATTACGATTCCAGTGAAGAAAGAGGATATGACTAACCTCTTTGATCTAAATCTTTCAGATAAGTTAATTTTGCCGATTTTGCTATATCCGATCTCTACAATTTCTACTCATGACCCAAATGATTCATAATAACGCTGAATCGGGCTCTTTTCACTTACGTGTGGGGTTCGAAATGGGAGAGAGCTAAAAGGTCCACCTTATGTGCTACCATTGAGGAGGGCGGTGTTAATATGATCGACGTAGAGTCATATATCACCGCCCTTCAACTTGCGTGGATACGTAAGTTTTTCGACAACTCTTATGAAAGGACTTTGAGCGTCCGGTTTACGACGATCTTGACTTAAAACACCATTTCCGCGGAAATGTTGCGCAACACAGTAATATAGTCCAAAATATACCTTCTTCGTCCATCACATCTTCGCTCAAAATATGGTATTACTACAGATCAAAGGAAACGACTTTCAATCCCCTTCAAGAAACCATATGGTACAACAAAAAAATTAAATTTAATGGGAAAACTTTTCCAGTTTCCTCGAAACTGCAGGTCTTCTAGAACTCCGTCAAGTTTTCAATTCAGAAGGTCAATTCTACTATTACAACCGAATTATTGAAAACGTGAATATACCATACAGAAGGCAGGATTATATTCTGTACACAAAAATAATTCGTCATACTCCAGAAGAGTGGAGTGGACATCCCGAAGGAAAAACTTAAGGAGTACTACAGTACTAAACTTGCGTATGGTTTATTTTCTCGTCAAATAATCACAAATGCTAAAAATGCGCAGCGTAAATGGAAGAGAATTCTGGATACTGAACTATCTTGGCCTGATATAAACAGAAACATTCGAACTACATCCCACGAAACTCGGCTTCGCTCGTTTCAAATAAAATTGAATCTGAACGTCATAGTTAATGAAAAACAGCTGGGTAAGATTGGAGTTCTTGACGATGACTCATGCTCATTTTGCAATAGCGAACCCGAATCTACATGCCACTATTTGATCGAATGTCGAGAAATTCAATCATTCAAACACCTAGTATAATTCCTCTTTTGTTTTGCATTTTTGCCTTTATCTTTATTCACTATAACTTGTATACTGCAATAAAAAAAAAAAAGAATACGCTTCGACATACGCATCTCTGATCGTCGTGACACAGATCCCATTGGGGATGATGATTACATATGCGAGAGGTCCGCTAGACGCCCCGTCGGTGCACGGTGTTTCACGTAAACGCTTCTTACGGCTTCCTCCGCCAACCAGGTCCATGCTACAAAGGAAAAATGAAAAATATGATACTCCAAAAACCTTCACCCCGATTCGGAACTGGCCCTTGATACTTGGTGTGGAATATAATCTGTGCTGTTATATTCGCACACTAGGAATATTATACGCTGATCCCGGAAGCGCTTTTCGTTGAGACAAGAATGTAGAGTTGCATCATCAGCGTAAATTACCAAATCACATATCAAATCATCGGGCAGGTCATGACGGGATGAAATGAAACGAAAACAACATTAATCTGGCGATTGGATAAGAAAGATTCGGCAATTGAAAAAACTTGACCAGAAATCCCATACGATAGAATTTTCTGCAACAGACCTTGGTACCAAACTCTGTCGAACACTTTAGAAATGTCTAAAGCAACCTACTTTGCCTCCCCACAACGATCAAGGGCACGAAATATTCGTTCGGTTATTACTGTCAACAAGTCAGCAGCAGACCGAGAACGACGAAAACAATACTTCTTGTCAGGGAAGAGACAGGTGACAGGTCAGGTGTCAATAACATTATTCTGCATGAAAATAGCATCTCGTGTTATCAGGAAAAAATGTAGATGGTTAGCCATTTCCGGTGGTAACGTGTATCAACCCTGTGACTGCGTCAGAAATTTTATTTTGTCAAGCATAAGCGACAGATCGACCGCGTCTCATCGATGTGATCCATGAGTGACTCATATTTTACAAAAGATCGACGAATTTTTTCTGGTAGGAAGGTGTGCAGCAACCACTTCGTACAAGATTATTCGTGTGGGATTTCAACCAGCATCTTCTACGCGAACCAACCATGAAGCGATACTTAAAGCTCAAAGTGTACCGACTATGCGTCAGAGATTTACTGAACGTCAGACGGATGTGAAATGTGAATATGGTAGATTAGTGTTCCAATACCAAACCATGAAAGAAAAACAAACTTTTTCCTTGTTTTTCGAATAATACAAATATTCGAACCGCCGATCTTATGTGGTTTTCAAATTTCTTTTTATTTTAAGATGCATCTCCTCCAAACGAGCTGGATGTCACGATAGCGCGATCCTTTAGTAAATATAGACAGCTACGTAGCAAGCGTGTTTGAGCAAAATTTTTCTGGATGTCCTAAAGTGCATCGCATACAAAAGGAAAGCGAGTATAATATTTTACCTCGTGGCATTGTAATCTCGTTTTCGAAGGAAAATTTACCGACATTGTTATTTTGTCCCGAACGAAATTTAATGATATAAAGTTGGTTTAAATAATTTCCCACATCTGCCAACACTATTATCTGGATCTTATCTTATTATCTGGATTCAGGTCCGGCACTGAATTTTATTTATACGACTTGTCATTAGGGTTATATCGAGTGAAAGTTGGGTTCAGGAAGTATTAATTTCAAGCTGAATTTAAAACGGTTCACGTGGTTCATTGTTATTTCTATGAATGTCATCATTAACGCTACATCTACGTAAATTTATAGAACTGAATAATCATCTTGAAAAAATTATTTATTCCAGAAAACAAGAAATGGATGATTGGTATCTACTCTGGGCGATGGTACGGGAGGGCAGTCAGAAACTGTGATAAATGAGGAATCGTTGTATTTTTGGTGTTTTGACCATTTTTTGGGGGATAAATTATTCAACAGGGATTTACGTTACATCGTGACTAATACCAGCCATATCTTATATCAGTCATCAGCTCAATATGGCACAATGGTGAATTTAAGAACTTTTAACACTGTCCCCTTATTATACTACGCGCAAACTATTGATTGTGGACAGAAGAACAAAAAGAAGAAAAAAACACAGAACATGATATAAAATGTCAATGTTGCCATTTAAAATTAATATGTACAAGTTTTTTTGACTAATATTAACAAAACTGCGTCATAGCGACGTCTTTCAATGAACAATTGTCGGAAAGCTAACGGAATTACAAGACATTTAAATGTCAGTGCTTACATTTTGCATATGTGTAATGTTTATGTACGACAATTCATCCGCAGGGCATTGTGAATAATCCCACTTTATATGACGACTTTTTGACGTATGGAATCAATGATAAACCTATTTTTAGATTCTACCCGGTCGACTGCACGTCTCGTAATTGTAGACTGATTTTCCGTTGGTTTGTACCCAATCAGATATATTATTTTGCTCAAGAACGAGCCACAGATGGACTGCGTCTCATCGACGCCATCCATCAGCAACTCACACTTACATTTTGACAAAATTAGTGATTTTTCCGATTGTGTTTTTTCATTGCCGGAATAATATTTTGACTGCACAATTTTGGGGTAGTGAGTACATTTGAGAAAGCGAAGTTTTCGACGGAGTATGATGGTCCCTGCATACAAAACACTAGTTTCTGCTGTGTTCATTATGTCAGATATGACAAGAAACTTTCAATTCATTTGTTCTTGGCATAAAACTATGTATTTCAGTCTCTGAAATTTCCCTTTTCAAAAATTTATTGCGCCTTCGCGGCGATTTTTGTTATGTTTATAGCAATATAACGCAAAATTAGTATTTTCCAGGGAAATTTTCTGACCTGTGATGCTTATTATAACGTCACAGTTTGAGCTAGAATTTTTATTTTTCAAATTTATGAATTGTGTGTGACAGGCAGAAAATACGTTATGGCAATTTTAGAGCCTTAAACCTTACATGACTTGATAAAGCGTAGAAGCTAGAATAGACGAATTTTTGTGCGTATTTCTCAAATTTTAATAAATTATTTTTTCTCTCATATTTCAATTAATTATTACCAATTTAACGAGTGCGAACGATTATCACAACTGTATACGGCGAATAACAATTGTATCCAAAGTATACTTTGTTCAGAATTATTGCACGATCGAGAACAGATAATAGTATGGGTACATTCCCACTTTTAGACACAATTTCGATTTTGCTATTGAATTGTATTCCCAATTTTAAATTTAATTTTGCCAAGTATGAGCCACAGATAGACCGCGCCTCGTCGGCGCGATCCATCAGTGTTCTCATACTTCACAAACAATGTTTTGATAATATTATTCTGTCTTGTTGGGGATGGTACTACGTTCACGGCAATTTTCTGCAAATCAGGGTTAACATTTGATGACCTTTCCCCCTACGCATTTTGCGCCTTTGAATATCCTTCGTTGCTTAAAATCGATTCGAATCCAGCAAATTCACAAAGTTGGGAAAAACTATTATTTACTGTGAGACAGTTTTTTCCAGTTCAATGTCTACTAATCATAATTTTTTCAAACATTTAGGCAGTCCAAATTAGTGTAGCAAGACATAGTGTTACCATCTTGGCACCTATAAAGCGATGTAAGCGTAGAATGCCAAAAGCATCGCTCTCAAATCGCTGTTTTCCCCACGAAGTGTAACAGAAAATGTAGCTAATGCTATTACCGGTACGTTATTCCGAAAGGTTTCGATCAACGATTTGTATTGAACGTGCTCGATCCCAATCGCATGTTTATTTCGTCAAGTTTGCGCCACAAATGGACCGCGTCTTATCGACGCGATCCATCTGTGACCATACCTAACAAAAATATTTTGGCAAAGTTTTTTTCAATTAAGATGTACAAAAATATTTGACTCTTGTCAAATACTTTCTTTCAATTGCGTGTGTCTATGTCACAAAGTGTATAAAATAAAACTAACGATTGTTTTTCCCCTATATCCAGCAAATAACGAAAAATACGGTGTTTCTATTTTCAATTACATAAACGTAAAATTCGTGGTGAGTCTTGCGTATTTACATTGCAACTGTAATTTATTTGTTATATTACTTGCAAATTCAAAGTTGTTTTTAAAATTTAAATTCACTCACGAGATATTCTACGCGACATGGCCCATAGATAGTTCATGCTTGCAAAACCACTCGCAGTAAACGTATGGATTGCATTAGTCATATACGCATGTGGAAATTTCAGACGAGTGAAAAAACCATGTAACTTGCAAATGATGAGTTACGCATACTGAACTGCAGCCAAACTACGCGCGTCTCTTTTCAATGGCGTCATCTAAGGGGATATCAGGTGGCTAGCGATAATCGATCATCATGATTTTATTGTTGTTGTAATATGCTATTAATAGCTTTGAAAAGTGAAAAGAATAATGATCGCTTATATTTAAATGTTCAACAGCTTCAAAATCATTGGTGAAGTCTCGAGCATAACTCTGGTATAAACCACAGAATATCATGGAAAATATTAAAACATTTGCAATTTTACTAACCATTTGTCCATTTTATTTCTAAGACACCCTTTTGCACCGAAAATATTGAATGATGACATTGACATGAGGTAAGCTCTCTAAAGGCCAGGGCTATTTATGGCAAATTTTGAAATTTTATTTCCTGTGATAAATGGATTTGAACCTACCGCAATACTAAAAATCTTGGCAAGTTGTATGAACTTTATTAAAAAAATTACCCTCTATAATGAACGTGATAAAAATAACAGTCATAAATATATTTGATTGTTAAAATAATTTCCAACTCCGATTTTTCTCTGTTCGGAATGGTTTTTGAAGAAAAAATATTTTTTTTTGTATATCAGAATTGATATAAACAATGACCACTTACGTACAGATATGACCTCTCGGATATGATCTTTCCGGTGTGAGCTAGCCAACCAATTTCTTACACCCTGGGTGGATTGGTGGACATGGTATTAACGCGCCGGACTCAAAATGGTACTCAAAATCTTTAACCTGAGATACCAATATGATAACTACTAGGCCGCTTTTAGTCGGAAGAAACGATTGTAAAGCAATATAGTGTTTTAAATGCTTCTGACCTACGACGGAGTTTCGCGATAAATGATTATGTTGAGTCGTGGAGCCATCAGAATCGAATCAGAATCTTCGGAGCATTTTATAGTTCAATTGGTTCATTACATTCATTGGATATTAGGCATTAATATTGGCCAGTGACAAACATCTTTTAATGTTTAGATTGCACACCCTGAAAAATCGTACGTTGTCAAGCACGACTCACACTCACAATTGAACCGCGCTTTAGCGATATGATGTTTCACTTTCTAGATCCACCCTGAAACAAAAGAGAAAGGAAAATATCAATATTATTGGGAACAACGTTTGGCTACAGTCTTATCCAAGACACCACGTATCGGGATATTAGTACCATCGATCTCTTTGAATATCGCGATGGATAAATTTATAGATGTATGGGTAAAAGTTACTACATATTGTTTATCAAATATTTTCGCCCGGCTCAGCTATCGTAATATCATTTTTGCAAATATATTTTAAACTATATTAAAATTCATATATATATTTATAAAACCGTGACTAATTTTCATGATGCTTTGAAACTGAAATAAACATAAAATAAAAAGCAAACGTACAAAATGTTTTTAACGTGTATACGTTGTGCATATTTAGCACGCGTTAAAAATCTGCATTACTTTCAATTGCGTAAACATATTAGTTGCACGTAAAAACTCTTAATGCTCCCGGTCGGAAAAAGAATCTCTAAGCATGCTTTGTTTAGTGTGGGTCACTGGTGGATCGTAATAAAAATTCAGAGGTCCGAATGATGTATTTCAGAAATCTTTATTTTTGCTGTGCTTTACCCTAGACACTTTCTCAGCACTGCTAACTCTGAACACGTCTATATCTATTTTTTGATTTTTATCTCCACCAAAACTACGAAAATTCAGGATGCTCATTTACTTGCATTGAATCTCCGATTTTTATAATTTTTGCCCAAATTAGAATATTTCATTGATGATATGTTTGAGACTTATCGACGATTAATTATGAACATCTAATTTGAAACCCAATAATACAAAAACAGCATGGCGATAGCTGTTTTCTATTTTATATATTAATAAAAATAGTTTGATTTAAGTATGGATTTAACAAATATCTTTGAGGTACTCGTACGTAGATTCAGCATCGCGTACTTGGGATCGGTGTTATGTAACGTTGGACAAGTTTATTGGATGACTGAGTTACATAAAATAAATACTAATCTTTTGTTTTCAAATGGGGAGGTGATGGGCAGCATCCTTTGTTGTTCGCGCCTGCGAAGCGCAGTCCGACTGTGGCTCATATTTGACAAAATTAAATTCCACCTTCAAATGGGCCAGAAACTACTCGCCGGATCTAGAGTTTCAGTTCTATTTGGGATCTTTTGGGTTTCAGTTGCTGGTTTTGCATTTCAGTTAGCTTTTTATCATTTTAGTTGTTTCAATAAAATTTTTATTAAAAACACCTTGTTACTACTGGAACGCATAGTTTTGCGATGTAAAATAACTCGATTACAACTCAATAATACAAGTCAATAATATCATTTTCCATTTTTCTTCTGTTCCAGGGAAATATTGCAACAGAAAAAAAGATTATCAAGATTATTGAAACTCCCATACCTTCACCAATTGCGCATGCAATAAAAATATTTTTCATATATTATTTCCGCAACGCGAGTTTGCAATAAACATATTTAAAAAATGATGAAATGAATTTATGATAAAAATAATAAAAGTTTCATCTTCAATCTTTGCATGCAAAATCAAATTTCAAAAACTGTGCAATAACGTAATGCCTTAACGTCTCCGAAAGCCTAAAATCCCTTTAGTACTCGATGTGCGTTGGACGTGCGTTGTACAACTTACGCAATTGGGGCCATTGCAGCCTGTTATTGCGTGATAATTCCCACACGTTTCGGTTTTGGTGACGCACCGGAATATAACTATTCGTCTAGTATGGGCCATTGATGGATCGCAGTATGTAGACGCGGTCCATCTATGTTCCACACTTGACAAATAAGACATTTCAATAGACTACAAATGATGCGGACACTGTAAGAAAATTATTCTTGTATGTGTAATATTTTAAAGTATGTCTGTATGATAATACGATTTTTATTTTTGGTTTCAAAACAACACGAAAACCGAACACGGTTTTCTAATTTAAAGCATTTCAAGGATGATAAATTATTTGCAACAAAATATAGGGAGGTGTGTCTGTGGTGATTCGGGAATACAATTCACAGGAAAGAAAAATAAAATACACCTTATAGGATCGAAGTCATTTATTTCGCGAATCACTTCGAAGCACAGTACGTCATAAGAACGAAGTAGAATTTTCCTACTTCAGCAGTAAAATACGACAAAAATATTCTCAATTTCGGTCATATCTATTTTTTTCCTTAAAGTTGAGGTGTGAATTGAAAGTACATTGCATCTTTCAGTTTGCTTATATATGGAACATTCGTAGGTACAGATTTCTTTATACTGATAATCGAGGCACATTGTTATACTAAAAACACATTATTCGATGTTTACATAGAATTGGCGATTCGATCGGAGTCGGAAAAGTTATCCGTTTTAATGAGACATCAAACCACTATGACTGGCATCGATATTTTTAAACTTTCTATATCTATTTTATACTCAAAATCTTCAACTTTTATAATAAACTAATGAATGTTTTTTTTACAATCGTTCAGGGCATTTATCATCACTGTACTCAACTATATCGGTTTATATTGTTTAAATCAATGAGGAATGTTTTCCACAAAACGTTCAATTATCCGCTTTACATTTTATGTAGCTTTAATAGGGGGGTCTATTCCAGATGCTGTCAAATACTGCAAAAACTTCATTCCGGCGTGTCGGCCAAAAAATTCACAATCGTCTATTATTTGGTTTTAACCACCAATTAATTACGGTGACGAGGCATGGGCCATCTGTGTACCATGCAAGTATATTATTTCAGTTCACAGGGAAACGTACCAACAAAAGCTGCATATGATTCTGAGGTTTGTGGAAAATTCGGGAAGGTATATTTTATTCACCGCGCACATTTAAAATTATTGGTTCAAAACCAACGCTCATAAATATTTCACTATGCCACTGCGGGAACGTGTGAATGATATCATAAAAATATTCATAAAGCACTCGTCATTTTTTGGCTCTTACTACACTGGCCATGCCAATTGCAATGAACTTTAAATTGATATTGACGTATGATAAAAAATTTTTACACACCTATATAGAAACCAATCGGAAATTTTATTTTGCCAAGCATGAGTCACATATGGACCGCGCCTAGACGGCGCGATCCATCAGTGATTCATGCTTGACAAAACATGTCCGGGTCTGAAGGAATTTGTTTGAAAAGAAAAATAAATGGTTTAAATTCCCCAATGTGACATCTATACGCGTATGCATGCGTACGAATGTTTGAACGTGAGCAAACTTAGTAAAATGTAAGATCATACATAATTTACATAATGTATTGGTAATTGCATATTTACTATAAATATATTTTGTTCACCTGATTTAACTCTTTCGCACAGGCATGGCCCTGAATAAATATTGAAAATCTAATATACCAGTTCGGTTATGTATATCAGAGTGAACAAACTGACTTACAAAAATGAATTTTGAATCACTGGACTTTTTCAACAGTGTACTTTTATGTGCGCAATTGAAATTACGGCGATGTTGAATAAGCGCGCAATATAGCTTCTATTCACGTAATATAAAGCAATCATGTTTGCATTCAAGCTAATTCCAAATTTTTCGCAACCGAAAATAGTTTGAATGAATTGTTACCGTTGACGACACAACTATTATTTTAATAGTGAATCCGTGCTTTAAGAACTTCGTGTAAGGTTGAGGGGGATCGAAAAATAAAACTATTGAAGCATTTCGAGCATTTAAACGGACTTCGTCGGGCATCTGCAGACATCTACTGTGTCTTGAGCTAAAAAATACGATAACACTATTTTAAAAAAACATTAGCTCTTTTTAGTATACTCTGTATTATTACAAAAGGGTACTAAAATCACCTCTTCTCGACAGTAATGATAGTGACTAAAGTTTGACAGTAATTACAGTGATATCAAAACAAATCCATAAAATTAAGTTTTTAGGCCACTTATGTACCTCTGCGGTGCGGTCCATCAACAACAAATCCATAAAATTAAGTTTTTAGGCCAATTTTGTACCTCTGCGGTGCGGTCCATCAACAACCCATACTTGACATAAGCCTCTTCAACACAGCGGTTTGGAACTTGAGAAATGTAGAATTACTGCAAATAGACCAAAAATTGAGTGTACTTTTAACTTTGTACTTAAGAAATATAAAGAATTTACAAACAACACATTGTTAAAAGATCAATTTTTTTATGTATCATTTGGAATTCGAATCTGATTCGAATATTTTTTTTCGAATCGGATCGAATCGTTGATTAACAAATATTCCATTTTCCTTTTATTGTCTACATTATGATAATTAGGAAATTCAAATTACAAATATTAGCATAAACTGATTTAAAAGCGATGTATTGATCAATTACGCTCCAGTCCAAGAGCAAAAATTTTCATTTTAACCACGAAATACAATCGATTTTGGTCAAATTTGACCAAAATCAATTGTATTTTGTCGGTAAAAATGGAAAATTCCGCTTCATTTAACATGTTTCTGTTCCTATAACAGATTCACGATTGATTCGAATAATTTGTACTTCGAATCGAATTGCCCAGCCCTACATACATACTGATACTTGTGAGTGAAATTATAACCTTGAGCGAAATCAAATTTGTACTCGAGTTGAGCAGCTACTCAAATTGTGTGTAATGTATTATATAGTGTATTGAACATTTCCAATTTTTATTCGTAAACATTCATTGTTTCATTGTATACCCATTGAAAATGTTTTCTTTGTGGGTGACTTGGTTCGTCAGTTTTTGAGAATATGTCCGAGATTCGGACAACTAACCCTCTAATTAGATAGATGAATCGCGACGCTCCGGCGTGAGGCATCTGTGCATCATACTTGGCAAATACAATTTTCCATTCGGTAATGACTTTCATATACTAATACAATTCACCAGTCGCGCAAAATTCCCACGAATTAAAATTATAAAAATACACGAAATTCGAGTCATATTGTCGCGTTTTGTTAATCGTACAAGGTCGCTTATGCAAATACGTAAGTTATATAATATAATTACAATAATATTCCAAATGATGCGGCGTCCAAAACCTTGAGTTCATTTTGTTATAAATAGAATATACCGGCCGTATATGAGACACGATTTCTCAAATAAAAATTGGCATTAAATGCCAACAAATTGAGAGTTACATATATAATTATATAAATCGCATAAACGAGAGTCGTACATATATATATATACAAATAAATAATGATTAGAGTTATAATTGTAGGAAAATAATAAATAAATAAGTAAATAATATAAAAAAGTTATACCAGAAGAAAATTTTTTTGGGCTTTCGAAAAAAGCTTATAAAATGCGCCGTATGTTTGACGGCATTTATCATATTCTTTTTGTAACTTGAGTATCTGACTGAAGTGAATGGTAACAATCACTGATATTACGCTGTACAGAAGTTCTAAAAGTTCAGTAGTACTATTAATAATGCGAGAAACAAAGAAAGATTGCAGTCAGTGGACTATAATAATATATTGCAATGCAATTTTAGTGCCGCTTTACTGACGATAATTCCTTCACAAAGCGTGTTTCGTAGAACGTGTTTAAGTTTAACTTCAGCAACATATTAACACAACAAGATTGTTGAAAATATTATAAGAAAGAACAAGGAATACCAATTATGACCAGAGAGATAATAAATTTTGAGAAAGCATAAACAATAGTGCTGAGCAATTCACTCCAGTGATTCGAATCGATGCACAAAGTATTCGTATTAATAAAAAAGGAGATGAAAACTGGCAAAATTAAATATAGTTTTCATGTTATGTTCATGACAAAATACAATAAAAATAGTAAAATAAACCACAGATCGACTGCGTTTCTGAAGCAGCTTTTCAGTTAATATTTATAACAATTTTGAAAAATTAATATCCTTTTTCAAGTGTTTAAAGCGATCGCATTCACCTTACTGAAAATAAAACTTCATACATAATTCACATTAGAAGTGTTTTTTCTTAAACAGCAATATGCTTTATACACACATGCCAAACATTCAAGTCCTTTACACTTGAGGAAGACAGCTTGCAAGCGCTCAGGTCGTCACCGAAAGGAGACTTCAGCGTAAGTGCTACAATAGGATATGGCAATTGTCTGGATTAAGTATGGATTAAAGAATACGGCAATTATCGAAAAGCGTTTCGAAGTAACTCACACACTTTGCATATTATAGATTTTTACATGCGGCTTGAATGAGATTCGAAGTATAGAATGATTGGTTTCGACATTTTTCAAGGTCAAAGCGGTTTCGTGAACGAGCATTCACAGATATATTTTTACATGGGCACTTGCTGCACGAGGTTTTAGTTCCAGAGATATTGGTTAGACGTTTTTTGAAGCCAACTGAAATATTTTTTTTCAAGATGGCGTCTTGTCGGCACGAACCAGAAGTGAAATATACTCGGGAATAATTATATTTTCGGAAAGTGTTCTGATTTGGATGATTTATATTTTTTAATCCTAGCTACTAATTTGTTTTGAGACAGAATATGTATACTCGGCTTCCTTCCTTTGATAGCAGAAGTTATACTATACGAAAAACTGATACCAGTTTCGGTATATATATATATGATGCATTTTCTGTAAGCAACAACACCCATCTTTAGTACCCTTGCTGTTTGGTAGAACTTTAATCGTTGAACGTCAAGTCACAAATTTTATGTTGGAGATAATCGCAGAGTGTGCATTTGATGTGAGAACTGAAAAATATGAGGGTAACTTGAGAAAAACTGTCATCAGAGTAGTGAAATGTCCGAGCTTTGTCATTTACTTTATTCCCAAAAAACGCCCAAGCTGGTATTCATTGCAATAATATATACAAAAACGTCAATCTCCTGACGATGGACAATGTAATGATTGAATAGGACACTTCGCATTGGCAATACCCTTTACTACTTGCTATTCAAGTCGAAAATGATTTTTACGTTTTTCAAATGATACTCATAGTTTTATTGACAATTAAATTTTCATATGAAATCAGTTTAGTATATTATATAATCATACAAACATAACTGCAAGAGTCATATTTTTCTGCAATTTCTGAATTCAAACGCGGCAAAAAATACTCAGTCATAAAAATCAACATACAAAGATCTACGATGACTATGAAGCCTCAACTTTTATGCGTTTTTATTGTCCTGATTTTGGGAACATGCAAATGTTTGGATCCACCATTTAAAGGTACGTGTCTAGGACAAATCCTATGTAATAATATTTCATTTGATATTTCCAATTTATTTTCTAACTTCCTTGTTCAAATTTTGTTCTGTCAAAAGCAAGACACAGATAGACTAGGTATTGGCGGCGAGATCCATCAGTGGCCGATTCTTGACAGAGCATTCGTCCGAACTGGATCGATTGAACGTGATATATTTGACCCGAAAAAATAGACAAAAACTTACGTTTTTGTCTTCAAAAAATTGTTTTATGCATTTGGAGTCTACCTTCAACAAACCTAAACATATTTTTCATTTTTTCAAGCATGAGACACAGATTAATCACGCCTCGGCGGTGCGGTCCATCAATGACTCATACTTAACAAAACATCTTCGTGCGAATTTATTTGATGGAGAGTATATATTTGGATATTTGACACCTAAAATCTGTGTATTTTTGCGTAGAGTCAAATGAGTCAATTTTCCTTGTATCATAATAGGATTTTTGTGATAGTTGAATCTTTTTAATTTCATATATGAATTCAATAATATAGCAAGGAAATATCACTTTCTAAACAGATGTTTAATTTGCCAAGCATGAGCCACTAAGGGTCCGCACCTCATACTTAACAAATGATTTTCTGATTATGAAAATTTATACATCAACGTTAATTATAATTTATGATTCATTATATATTTATATAATCTTATTTTCAATTTATTAACTTTGATAAACACCTAAGTGAATTCAAATAAAAACCAATGATTATTTCCCAGGTTACATCAGAGCAGTGATTTCATTATTTGTTGCTCATAATATATGATGTCATAGAATTTTGATATAGTAGTATTTTTGTTTATGAATATTTCTATATCGTCATTTTATTTTGATTAATTAAGTATGGGCTTGTTTTCCTGTTAAATAAGTATAATATGCCTTGCAAAAATGTAAATGACATAATTGTATTTTATACATAAAAAGCAAGTTGTAATATTCTTTATCTGAAGACTTGTTGCATTGTACCGCAAGGTAATTAGATTATTTTTTGAATTGAATGAGTTGTCTCGCTTGAATTCTTGTAATGTTAATTTTCGCCCAATTTCAGAAATTATTATTTTGGATTTTTCCCCCAAAAAGTCTCAAAACTCAGAAGTTGAAAATCTTAAATGCTTGTTATGGTAGTGGATTTTTTCACTTGTATTTTATCCTACTTATGTCGATCGCATGTGCTAAATCAAACGAACTCCTAATCAAATACGAAGCACAGAATTTCAATTTTCACATAAAATTTCCCACAGATACAATTAATTAATTCCGTACGATCTTCTCGTTCTAACTCCCAGAATTTTACCTTAGTGACATTAGAGCATTTCAAACTAGAGTTCAGAATGAAGGTTGTTGGTTCATTATCTGAAAATGAATTTCTGTATAAGTATGGGTAAACGACGAACCGCGCCGCTTAACAAAAGTTTTGAGTAGGGTACGTTTTTTAAAATATTTTATTATTCAAATGCGTTCGTGTTTCGTCATTCTTCGATTCGTGCACACTTCACGTTGTACATTATCACTATAAAATTTCATACAATAATGCCTATTAAATTAGACATCGCCACACAAAGTATCTACTTAAATAGACACTGCCAAGTACGATCTTTTGCTTTCCATCTATGGACTGCTCATGGACAAACAAAAATTACTACAGATACAAGTCGAGCGGTTTCGACTGCAAGTAGTTGAATTCCGGCAATCCATAAATATTTTATGTTGTTTTCGTCGTATATACTTGCCACCCGTCAAATAAACAGGATGAAGTTCATGATCTGTACAAGATGCATAGTGTATTTCTGTCATCCTCCAGTAATCATCATTCTACTTAAATATTTATATATTATCTCAATCAGAAATTTTATTTTGTCACGAATGCGCCATAGATCGACCGCGTCTCATATCTACGTGTTCCATCAGTGACACATACTTAACAATAAATGCTTCAGTTTTTCATAATGGAATAGTTACCCCAAAGCTATAGTTGGAATTCTTGAAGCGCACGTTTAATATTTCCGCATTGAGTCTTATCTACTGCAGAGATTCAATATTGTAACAAATTTAAGCGTTCTTTGTTAGGCTCACATAATAGGTGCAACAATGCGGTTTTCTTGCCATGGCATCATTTACGGGTATTTACGAGAAAAGGATTTTCGATACTAAGCACAAAAGGTATCGGATAAATTCGCGATGCATAGTTTTTGTTTGCAAAACCTGGAGAAAAGTTGAAAATTTCGGCCTCCCTTTTTTTTCTCACCTTCTGGTTTTTTACATTAATTCGACGTATTCAACGATCTCAGAAATTCTGTGATTAACCTTGGAGGTCATACCGCCTAAAAGGAATATTTGCAAAATGAAGACTAGCCGGCAACGGCCTGTAAAAATCGATAATGAACCAACCCAATCGGGCATTCCTCCACAAAACATTTTTTGTTATGTATGTGTCACTGATAGATCGCTTCGATGAGACGCGTTCTATCTGTGGCACATGCTTGACAAAACAACATTTCTGATTGAGAAGACATTGTTGTCTGCACACGTTAGTGCTATCAGTTCTATATCATATGGCAACTTTTAATTTAGAACTGGAGAAACATCCTGAATATTGGATGAATGATGCACACGAAAGATTGCAACAAAGATTAAAGACGATGACGTTGAATAACAATCCTGCTAAAAATGTTATCTTGATTATCGGAGATGGAATGGGCGTTGCCACAATGACTGCAGGTAAGCTAGTGATCATTGCATGGAAATAATAGTAGTAGGTGAAGGCCCTTAGTGAATAGAAAGTGTGTAGTTTTTCATAATTGGCCTTACACTCTACCGGAGTCGATGTTTTCAATGTTGTAAAATT
Organism: Styela plicata; assembly: GCA_963675895.2. Lineage (NCBI taxonomy): Eukaryota > Metazoa > Chordata > Ascidiacea > Stolidobranchia > Styelidae > Styela > Styela plicata. Next base: position 10,412,710 of record OZ023143.1, on the reverse strand, counting down.
TAAAAAAAAAACAGAGGAGTTAGATTAGGATCGTTTGAAGGCACTGGATACACATAAAATCTGGGCGGGATTGGCCAAATAAGCACTGAAAAGCGAAACGCATGTATAAAAAAAACTTAACAATTTTCCGGTGCTCGGACCATGTAGTCATATCAGTTACATTTATATATATATATATATATATATATATATACAATACGTTTTCGTGTGAGTACATAACAATTTCTAATAATAGGTTGCATTCGATTTTGCATATTTATTCAAGATATTTATATCATTAAATTTGAAAAAAATGTAAATCTGTTCTGTTACGATAATAAATATTACTGGAATATTTTTCTTATGCAATACAGGTAGAATATTTAAAGGACAAAAACGTGGTTTCTCTGGCGAAGAATTCCAAGCAACAATGGACAAATTCCCCTATGTTGGTCTCAGTAAAATTTACACATGTACGTTTGTATTATATATTGTATATTGCAGTTGTTACTTGAAGTTCATGCTAGGAAATGCCAAAAGCAGTGTCAAAAATTAGCCACACAACGATTAATATTATGCTAAAAAGGTATATAAAATGTGGAACCAGCAACTGCGCAGTGGGGGGGGGGGGGGGGGGGGGGGGCCGGGGGAATTCTTTACAGAACGGAACCTGCATAATAGAGTCTCTGTTGAAGAACACTAGTTCGACATATTTGAGCAGAGATACCGTCAATTCTGCTCTTCTGTTGATTGAAAATTAGACTCTATAAAAAAAATTCTACTATTGGCTCGGGGCTTGGGAACGGAAGTCAGAGTTAAGTTAAGTTTATTTCACCAGTAGATAATTTGCACAATAAATGACATGGCAAAGAAAAAGAACAGAATAAATGGCATCATCACGATAGTCTTCGTGTCGTATTACCTATTAGGCTTATCTGAAATTCCTTATAATTTTCAGTGGATAGACAGGCACCGGACAGTGCTGGAACGGGAACGGCGTTACATACAGGGGTAAAAGTGAACACCAAATTGTTGGGATTGAATGGACATGCGATATTGAGAAATTGCTCCTCAAGTATTGGGAATGAAGTAAAAACCATCCTGGAATACTCAGCGGAACAAGGTAAGCGGGATGAAGGGTGATTGGAGGTAATTAAATTTTGGTGCTAAAACGCCGACTAAAAATGATCACAAGCGGCGCCAAACCATTATCAATGAAACAATATTGCGAGGACAAAAATCATGCAAATTGCCTTTGACTCATGTACTATTGGTTCGGTGTAGTGTTAGCGAGAAAAAACTATATAAAATGTGTTATTAAATGTATTATTTTGAATGCTCTGAATAATTCATGTCTTATTTTGGCATAACTATTATTTTCAGTAAATTCTTCAGTTAAAGTTCAGCCTACATTAAAATATTAATAATTAAATATTTGGAAAGAAAGAACTGTGTTAGACTGAGAATACCCCAGCGTTATTTTATTCAGCTTCCAAAAATAGTTTTAAATAGTTTCTTCAGACACATTCACTTAAAACGTTGATTTCCTCAACATAGGAAAGTCTACGGGAATTGTTACGACAACATACGTGACTCACGCAACACCAGCAAGTGCTTACGCACACGTACCAAGTCGTAGTTGGAAAACTGACGCAGACTTAACGGATGAAGCAAAATTAAACGGATGTAAAGATATTGGAGCACAACTAATTGAGCAAGGAAGGAATATTAATGTAAGTTAATAATATTTGAAAATCGATTTAGTGTTCTGATCGAAAAAAGACTTCGTTGAGTATGTGTTGCTTATAAATTTGATTTATTGAAGCAACTAAAAACGAAGTAAAGCCCACTTGCTTGACAAAGAGCAAGTACCAGCAACTACACTCTAAGTGGAAAACAACTCAAAACGAACTCAACACCAATAGTGAAGTACACTGAGTGGTATCGGCTTTGAGCGATGACGAAACTATCTACCGCTTCTTTGCATCCTTTTATTCGCTTTTTCACACCATGCAGATCTGCGTGAGGACAGTCCCGTGTAATCTCGTATGGGTTCAATACTGCTTGGCGGTTGGGGCAGTCCCGCTTAACTGCAAATACGTGTGCGGAAATCTAGGGGTAATTCTATCTGGGAGCAATACTACACGCGTTCAATACCGTGACCACTTCAAAGGACCATGACATACTAACTGAAATAAATTAAACCTTAACTGTGTTAGAGAACATGTCAAGATACGGTGCGGCTTCGCTATCCTCCCTTACTTCTAACAATTATTTGCAAACATCTTATGCTCTTATTAGGAGTTGCTTAGAGCGAACTTTCAGCAGTTGTTCAAACAGAAATGATGATTTTTAGTTTTCGGAAAAGTTTTGGAGTTTATATGTAGACCATCTTATTTTCAGATTCTTTTCCAATTTTCTACCGAAAATCATACTTCAAATCTTTTTTGGTAGGGTACTTTGTATTAGTATCGACATATACATGACACAATCATCTATATCGTAATTTTTAAACTTGTCTTTTCACTTTCTTGGCGTTTTTTGTGAAAACCTATGAAAATAAACTTCCCACGGCCCATTTCATGACATCAGAATGGCATGGGCAAAATTACAGGCACCCAATGGGTAGAGTAATTTTGTTTTTACAATAAAAATAAACGGCATTCGTTTAGGCACGCCCTCATCTTCTAGGACGCTGTTAAAAAATCGTTAACTTTTTTCGTTCCCAATGCGTTATCTCCAATTTAAGCATTGGATATACTAAGAAATGCAAGTTAATTTACGGATATTTTTAATATATTTCATGCGATTTTCGATATATATTTCATATATATTTCTCCGGATATATCTAAAAACGCTCAAGGTTTACGAACAAACGCTTTTCGGATTATAAAACTAGAAGATTAGTACTGTCAAAAACCATTGAGAAAAAACTATAATACCGAATTGAAAATAGTTTCAGCGGCCGGACTATACGAGACAAAGTGCAATTGCGCCATTTCGTTGTCGATTCCGGTTCATTCCTGCCTGATTCCACTAAATCGAATACTCATATCCGTTGTTTATTTAGTATGATTCCACATACATTCTGAGAACTAGATCCCTAGCTTATTAAAATTTATTTCAAATTTTTTAATACAACGAAAATGGATCGTTTACTACACTTTTCAATCCATTATCTGATCGCATTGCGAAAGATTCGCATCGAAATAATGCAAATTTACATACGATTCGAAAATGAATGTGCACAAGTCGATAATTTTTTCGTTCTTGATATTTTTTACAACAACTTCAGGCATTATGTTCAAGTTGTTGAATGTTTATTTTTGTATTTAATATCTGATTAGAGGTCACTATCGTATTAAGTGGGGCCCAATACCAATCGGAAATATTTTCAAACATCTTTTGCGAAGATGATGGGAATGCATGTACTACGTGTCTTCCAACTACTTCCAAGTAGCAATTTTCAAGCTAAAATTTTTTTACTGACATTTTTGACAGGTACTTCTTGGAGGAGGTCGGGCTGGAATGCGACCGACGGGTTATAAGGACGAAGAATATGGTGATGTTTCAAAGCAATTTCGTGGAAGAACAGATAATAGAAATCTGATAAAAGAATGGATCGCTTTGGAAGGGTCAAAGAATACAAGGTATGAAGTGGAGACATTTTCACATTTTCCATTCGAATCCGTTGTTTTATATCCAATCTAAAACTGTGATCTGTGAGACATGAGCCATAAATGTATTCCGAAGGCCACTTCTAGCCGAAGAAGATCAGTGTTGCTGAAAATATACGCTCTCCACTTCGGTTCCTACTCACGGTTTTCAGACCTTGGATTTAGTCGTGGCCATGCTTTGAGAGGTCGGTACTCGAACCCGAGATCTTTAACCTGTGATACCAACGTGTTAAACTTGGCAAATTGTTATTATTGAACCATTATTTATATTATCAGTAATGTTAATGTTTTTTCTTTTTTCTCAATTTTACAAGATATGTCTGGAACAAACATGGCTTTGATGACGTAAACCCATCAAAGGTTGACAATTTACTTGGATTATTTGAACCAGAAAGCATGAGATTTGAACATGACAGAAAGCATGATGTTGCAGGGGAACCAAGTTTGGCCGAAATGACCGACAAGGTATGGTGTCAAGGCTTAATATATCGAGTATTAAAAAGTTCGAACTTTCGTAGTTTGCGAAATTAGGCATATAGTTTCTACACAAGAGCCAAGGCATAAAAGTATATGAATATAGAATTCAGAATTTAAACAAAAAAGACTAACAGTTAGTGTCATCGACGCGATCCATCAGTGGGTCATAATTGGCAAAATTTTTCAAGAAAATTATTCCGATTGGGTTAGTCTGGGTTATCTTTGTAAAGCCAATTACATTTAAGTGCCATTTTTTATTATGGCTCCCATGTAGAACTGGGCGAAATAAAATCGTTTAGTATTCAAATTTAATTCGAATGATTCTTTCGAATCGAATCGAATCAATTATTCTATGTATTAAAAAGTCTTCGACTTTGACTATTGTAACTTGTCTCCATTGTCGAAATGAAGAAATTTACAGTTTACAGTATATTTTCAATTCTCACCGAGATCAACAATTTTTATATTTTAGCGACGAAATATAATCGATTTTAGTCAACTTTGACCAAAACCGATTGTCCTTTGTCGTTAAAAATGAAAATTCCAGTTCATTTATCAAGTTTTTTTTCCTATAAACGATTCACGATTGATTCGAAGAAATTGTGTTTCGAATCGATTAGAATCACCGAATCGAATTGCCCAGCTCTACCTCTATGACATTAATAATGAAGCCCCCTAATCAAAACTTTTACTATTTTGCAGGCTATCAAAATTCTGAGCAAAAACGACAATGGTTATTTTCTGTTGGTTGAAGGAGGAAAGATAGATCACGGTCATCATTCAACAAAAGCAAATGTCGCGTTGTCAGAATATTCTGCGCTAGACGACGCAGTCGAGGTAATAAAATCTGAATTCATACATTTCCAGGAAAAATTGATATAATATAATATATACTATCACAAGATTATTTCTAAATGCGTTGTTTTTGAACGATAACATGTTTTAGTAAACATGCTCACGAACTCGGGGCAAATGTTTCCGACCAAAAATTCATTTCAAAATAGAAAATTCCATTTTGAATAGATACACAGAAAATAGCTCATAACGGATGATGAAAATTTTTAAACGTACTACTAAATGATGTGCTTTTTTTTCTGCAGGTGGCAAATCGTTTAACAAATCCCGAAGACACATTAATCATTGTAACTGCAGACCACGGTCATATGTTCACTGTTGGAGGGTCCGCTGTTCGTGGAAATCCTATTACAGGTATAACTAAATTACTATTAATTCCTTTCGCCCTATTCGTTAGGTTTATAACACAACGTATTAAAAGAAAATCTGGTAGTCATTGGTGAATGTTTTTACAGGCCTGGGTGAAGATCACGATGCGCCATCCAAAGCCTTAGATAAAGTGAGATACACCACCATTGTATATGGAACTGGCCACGAGTGGTTGGGGAATAATGGAAATAAAAGACTCAACATGCCGTCTTATAAATCATGTAAGTCATTATTATTCTTATATATGTTTTTACCGATGCTGGAACTTTGGCCAATACCGATCACAGAAAGCAATAACCTACGATAAATATTCCGACATCGTAACCATATCCGAATTATAAACTGTATTTTGTTAAGCATAAGTCACAGATGGACCGTGCCGGACGGGTCGATCCATCAGTGACTCACACTTAAAGTGATCATTATCTACTTGTAAATAAACATAATTAATTCAAGTAAAACAAGTAATTCTTAAACAGCGACATCACAATAATGTGAAGTGAGTTGCGTCGTCAAAATAGCCTTTGGAAATACACAATATGTTGTATTTTTCCCCAAACCTATCCCAATTTCCCATGAGCTTGTATGTAATCGATGTGTCCAATTAGCTCAATCGGTAAATGAGTAGGGAATATGCATCAATCTATACGGTCGTTCTGGCGCGGGCTCGAATTCTGTGAGGGATGATTACACGCGAGAGGTTTGCTGGGTACGTGAAATTGTATTCGATTTCAATTAAATGATTTCAATTTAGGGAATTAAATCAACATAAATCCGAGTTGAAATTTCTTTTGGAAATATCTATATATAGATATATATACAATGGAATAATGAATATTATATCAGCCACTTGTAACTCAACTGATAAGCTGCAATGAGTGAGCAATCCAAAAATTTGCCATTTTAACTAATCTAATTACATTTTCAGTGCAACCGGATTTTAGATTTCCGTCAGCCATTCCACTCAATTCAGGGTCCCACAGTTCATCTGATGTGGCAGTGATGGCCAGAGGACCAATGTCACATTTACTTAGTGGAATTTATGAGCAAAATTTTATTGGATATGCTATGATGTATGCTTCATGTGTGGGTAAGTGATTTGAAATCAGAATGAGTTGGATGACAAACTGTGATAACAGCATTATTATATATATTCGATTATTCATCATCGTTCAGGGCATATACCACTCACTGCACTCTATTAGTTTTAAAAAGGTTCGGACCGGTTTTGAATGTGTTCAGCTTAGAGTGCAAATATTTGTTTTATTTGTCATCTCTAACTGGAATAAGCATCGAATTCCACATGTGTAATGTCTCCTGATTGCCAAATTGTGATCGCTTACATTGTAAAGTAATAATTCGATAATTTAAACCATACACTTCAAAGTGTAATTTTTATATTTTAAATACAAACATCTTGTGTCTGGACTTCAATATATATGTGTATTTCATAACTTTCAGGACCAGACAAACGACATTGCACATCTCAGAAGAAATTCCGTACGTGGGATTGTTCCAAATACAAAATAAGAGGTATTTTTTTTTATTTGCATAATGTTTAAATAACAAGAACAATTTTCGACTTCATCAACAATATGGAATTAGAATATCCAAATTTGTTTTTGTCACAAGAAACACACGAGCCGACAATCAGTGGGTTATACTTGGCAAAAGATGTTTGACCAAAATTTTCTCACTGCGGGATGTAGTGATAAAGATATGAACTTTATTCGTGGAAATGCTTTTCCTGCTAAGAGGCGACTAAGCAAAAAATGGTGGAAGGTTCTACACATCACCCATGACAGATACCGCTAAGTGCACCTAAGTACCATTGCTGCTTTCCTGTTTATGTAGACCTAGGTGTAACTGCTACATAAGCTATCGCTAATTAGTTCCTTCCGATCCTGCTTTGAGTGAATTCAGTTAAAAATACGTCATTGCAGAGAAAGTTTCGTGATATTATTCTCAATCTCATGACGCTAATTCAATAATTAATAGCGGAAACATGGACTATTCTTTTCAGAAGATACTTCTTAACAAATATGCATTATATTAAAAACCGAAGTCTTCGAATACTTGAATAATGAATTATTATCATTCTCTAAAATGATCTGAAATGACCATCATATCTGATTTTTTTTTTTAAATTTTTAGGTCCGCAAGCACAACGAAAGAAATCTTATACAGTTCGGTTCGCAAGTATTGTTCGACAAACTAATGCAGTACCATGGTGGTGTAAAGAAGGTTATCAACCACACTGGACTATTGTAAAACCGTCATCTACTCCAAAGGTATCGTACACTCCAGACAAATGGCAGCCAGAAGAATCAGATAATACGAGACCTTGGCAAACGACACCATCTTCAAATCGTCCACAGCCGCCAACTTCTTTCCCAAAACAAAAACGTTATACAACTAGTCGTCCAGTGAGACGATATATCACTGATACATACGACCTGAGACTTGCCACTGCACCAACAACAGCATCTTATAGGAAAAGACAAACAACTAAAAGTTCTCGAATAGTTAGGAGGAAATATACGACTTCAACTCCAAGAAAAATGAAAATACAAAGCAAATTAAGAAAGCCGAACGGGTATATTGCATTAACATCTAGTGCATCTACATTTCGTCGCAGGAATACAACTCCAGGATACAAGCAATATCGTTCCACCGCGACCAATGTAAGGAAAGTTCCTGTTCAGAGAACAACGCCCGAATCTGCGCGTGTGACAAATAAAGCGACAGCACAAAGACCTTTATTTAGACCGAAAAATCAGAACCCGGAACGAAATGGTGGACGTCGTCCAAGAACCACACCTTTCCCTAGACGTCAACGAGAAACAACTGCCCAGCGACCAAGTATAACAAGATCACCAAACTATCCGGATAACACTCCAACAAACAATCGTGCTCGTTCAACTGCTGTGCCTAATCGCAAAACAAATTTACCTCAGAGAAACCCTTCTAATCGCAGAGGGACAGTTTCCTATTCTTCTCGACGAAGGGCTGGTAATGAGAATAAAATGCTGAAGTTTAAAACACGTAACAACGTCAAAAAGCGAATGACAACTTCAGCACCGCATCGTGTCTTCCGCCGAGAAGTGACAACAGACCCAGGGGATTTCATGAGCTTAGAGACAGAAGAAAATGAAATCCAATCACGGCCGACAAAGATACCAATGAGATCTGGCCGGGATAATTTTCTAGATCAAATAGCCATGGCTGTCAGATCTCAACTTAAATATATGACGATAAATTCTGAAGACGAGGAAATGACGTCATTAGATTTGTCTCTCAAGGTGAAACCGGTAGTAAACGAAAGAAAAGATTCAACAAAGTACAAAAAATCAGCTCTCCCAAGCAGAAACAAAACGAAAGCTACAGTCATATGTATGAAATGGAGTTCAGTTGCGGGGCTAGTTAGCCTAGGACCTAATTCGACTGAACACTCGTTTATATATGAGGAACCACAAACGCAAAAACAATTCAGTCCACCCGTAAAATCGGCTTCATCAAGTGATAATACTGCAGCTCTTGTCGTTCTCACACTTTTCGCAATTGCTTTCCTTCTTCTAACACTCGGTCTTCTGTATCAAATAAGAAAGCGAGACATCATGATAAAAGAAATCATTGCTGAGAGGAATCGAGAGAGAATGAAAGTTGCTGACTCAAGAATGCGCTTGGAAGATGTAGGAGAGAATGACATGGTGTATGAAGAGAGAAACAGAAACAATAGTAATTTCAAAGAAAGGCTTAAAGCGTGGAATCGCGATCACATCGAAACTATTTTCCAAGTCAAGTCCAGGAATACAGACGATAACGGGGCATAAATTTACAGTTTAGCAATCAAGAATTCCAATTCAGTCGAAATGAATGTGACATTTTCAGTATTGTATTTATTTTCTTTTTTCATTTTTGTATCAATATATTTTGCCTGCACCATAGTGCTTACAATAAACTTTGAACAATATTTTTTGGCACATTTCGATGGAGTGCTTCTGTATAAAGTTACCTTCGCAAAAGGTCACAAGAACAATTTAAATTGTTTCTTCTTGTTCTTTCTTTTTCTGAAATATTCTGACACAAGTGTACGATTGAAATTATTATTTTGTTTCTCACTATCACAAAGACGGAATGCTATTATATGGTCACGTGTTTTTGGTTCAATATAGTTATAGTTTTTGTACAGATTTTTATACATAATCATTGAAACAAGAGGTTCAAACTCAAATGTCCGCAAACAGCAGAGGCGGGAACTTTGCTGCATCGAAAAGAACCGTACAGATACTTTATTCACGTTCTACATGCACTGGCGCGGTCACGTGGGCTAGCGTGTTATTCTTTATTCAGACATTTTATTTTATGTCACTGTATGTGCCACAGATGGACCAGTATTTAATAAGGAATTATAAATATTTGATAAATGTTGAAGCCAAATTTTTGTTTAACGCATTTCCTTTTGTATTCATTTATTTAATGCTTATTATCTCATTGTCATAATACTTTGATATTTGTTTATATTTTTTCCCCATTCTGAGTTATTTTTATTTTTATGGTTTATATAAATAAATATTATATCAAATAGCGTCCAACTGTACGCTAAATTGAAAAAACAATGGAGCAGGCAAGATATTTATAGGGTAGGGGTTGTCCATCTAATATGTATGACATAATATGCAATCACAAAGGATTTTGTGTAGAGATGTACGATACCACATTTTTGCCCATACCGATGCCGATACAACCGATACCCAAAATTACCGATACCGATACTCATTTCAAATGCCTTCAAATATGCTCAAAGTACATCCTTAAAGTTAAAATTTTCCACAGAAATTCAGTAAAATCCTCAGTAAAAGAACTAATAGGAAAGAAACGTACCCATAGTGCATGGCATGTACTTGCAGCAATAACACAAAAAATTGCATAACAAAGAATATTGGAGAACTGGATACCAATAAACCTATTCAAAAACAACATTCAAAATCAATGATACCACTACGACATCCAAAAAGAACAACATTAAATCAAATTAGTTCCCAGCAAAAAAAAATCTGATTGGGAATATTCACTAAATCACGAAAAACTAGTAAATATTTGAATTTTTTTAAAGTATGTTTGCGCAATTCTTAAGTCTATATCCAGAAGGCTAAACTGCCCAAATCAATTTCAAACTTGAATCTGAGAATTGTATATCTAGGCGTGGTAATATGTTTTTTTTCAGTAATCAAAATTAAAAATTCGAAGGTTTTAGGAACGGAACATAAGTTTAACAATCCATCCCCCCCGAGTAGGCTACTGATCCACTTCATTACATGATAATGTTTGATGTTTCGGGGACTGTACCGAGTCAACTGATGTCCCTTCTTTTTTGTAGCAGTTCTTAGCCATTCAAGTGACCTTTGATCAGCTTTTTTAGGAATAGATTTGGGCCTTGGTTAAAGCAAAATTCCAAACATTCAAAAGTATCGGTGGTATCGGCCATTTTGCGAACGATACCGATACTGCCGAAATACCCGATGCCGAAACATCGGAACATCCCTAATTTTGTGTACGAATCACTGATTTACCAAGAATGGCGGCAGAAAGTATCAAATCTTTCTCATGCGATTATCACTTGCCAAAAGCGCAAGAAACATTTTTTGGGTTTTATTCTGCGAAAATTCACAATTGTTGGGAGTAAAATATTTCAATTATGGGGAAATTTTATAGAATATAAATGAAAAAATATTTGTGCGCCGCAGGATCGCAAAATTCTTGAAGTATTCTGGTTTGTCAGTAGCTTATGCTGGATAAATTAGACATCACAGTAGACATCATAGTCACGAGACTGTGTAGATAAATAGATAAACTGTAGACTGGGAGATAAGTTGAAACCATACGGAAATGAAATGCTGAAGGTGAGAGGATGATGTGGGTACACGGTGCAGTGTATTTAGTGCCGGAAAGAAAATATCAAGGAATCTTCCAAAGTGTGGAAGAAGAGGGAGTAAGGTATAGGTCTGTGCAAACAAGTGCAGAGCACGGTACATACAGCCAGCAGTAAGACATAGGCAGGCCGTGCAAAGTCAGTACCTCATTCTTTACTTCATTTTGAAGGTTTTAATTCCTGTGATCGATTCGCGTAAGATTTGAATAAGTTGTGATTCAGATTGATTTGAATCACCGAATTGAGTGGTCCGATCTTATCTATAAAGCCTTGGACTTCCACTTCAAACAACATGCGGGTGTGCCGCTTGCATACCAAATCAAAACCGCATACTCTAGAGCAGGGTAAATGCAGTGTGGTGGAACATGGGCACATTGGGAATAGTGACGCATGTTCCCCTAATTGATAGTGCAGTGACACGATTTTAGGAGGAATAGATTACATTCCTTCTTCGGCGTGAATTCATTTTTTCCTACGTTTCACGACCAAATGTATCATAAGAATACGTTTTTCATCGCAAATCTGCGTATTCTGCAAAATAATCGCTTCAGCACGAACTTTCGTTAGTATAAACCTTTCAAGTTACTTTTTTCTTGTCGTCGGCGAGTTTTACCTAAATCTCGATTTTTGATCTGGATTGTTGCCATCGATGTGCGCTACTTGTGGCGGTTTAGTTATGAAAGCATTTTATACACTTCAGTATTGGAAACGAGTCACTTGATTGCACTTGAACTCCGGACCAACTAACCAGAATTTCCTGTTTTCCAATCATAAACTTCTAAATAAATAATGTTTATGGAGCGTGCGAACTCCTGCATAAATTTATTTGTTCGTTCATATATTTGTCACATGTTGAATACAAATAAAACACATAACTAACTAAATAAATAAGTAAATAAATATCGAAAGTATTTCACATTTGCAAATGCAATCTTTCTATCGCAAGTGAAACATTATTGTCTTTATTACTAGAATGTTTGGTTTCGATTTGTTGATATACGTACGCGCTAGTGCTCAAAGTTGTGTTTTCATGATATTTGTACTGTGATATTTCTTCTTATAGCTGTAGCGTTAGGAACAAGTGTTATTTGTAACAGAGTTCTCAAAAGATCTAGTGATAAATCGCAACTACGTCTTCAAATGTTTTGCAGCAGGCATTTGTTATCAAAAATGCTGTCATATTTCATAAATATTCTGTGGGATACAAAGTGGATTTTCCTCGGAATCTTGAATGTTTTCGGCACAACATATCTGCTTTACACTGATTTTAATGCGAGCTGTCATAAATTCCTTCATTCTTTTCCTAAATTCTGCACGTGAGTCTTATTTTTTCAATTTCAAAATCGCGTAATCTATGGCGTTTTATACGTTTGTTTTGTAATTTTTGACTCATATGATGTGTTTTGATTGGTTTTCGATCAATATTGGTTTGATTGGTTTTCGATCAACTGCTTTCGAAGCTTTCGGTGAGTAATGCAGTTTTGAAGCATTTGAAAATGGGAAAGGTTTTTACGATTCCCTATATTTTCCGTTTCAATCTGGCATCAGAGGCTTATAGAAAAATCCGTTGAAAAAGGGTCTGGGTAAATGTGGAATTTTATTTTTAACGACAAAACACAATCGATTTTGGTCAGTTTGGCCACACGCTCTTAGACAGAAAGTGTGAATTGAAAATACATTTACTCTGTTTATGATGATATAACCTTCTTTATTTTAATAATGGAGACGAATTGTAATAGTAATTTGTTATTTATATGGAATTAGTGATTCGATCCAATTCAAAGTAAATATTCAAATTCCAATTATTTGGTTTCGCCTAACCCAGGTACAAGTCACAGCATCGAACCCTTTGTCATAGCTGGATCATTTTATTTGACCTGACCATATTTACAAGAAAGGCTTACGTTTAGCTTCAAGTTGAACCTGGTTAAGGTTTTCTGTTCTATATCAATATTTTCGGCTGGTAAAGAGGTAAATAGTTCTTTAAGACATTATTTTATGTTCACAGCATTTTCTAAGCCTGTTGGTATTTGATAATGCTGGCTCTGAAGATTTTGAAATATGATATATAGAAACGTCATTGGAAAAACGACGACAGATGGAAGTGTTAAAGTCGCACTACACGTTTGCGTATGTTGCTTTTGTTCTAGGTTTGTTTTCATTTTACCCTTGTGTTTTACGCAAGCGCAATGCTCTGCATGCCTTTACTTACGTTTTCGAATGAAACAGAAAGGTTTGCTAACGCAAAGTTCTCGTTTCGTTTTTTGCGTTTGTGCTCTGTAGGCATGTTAACACGATCAACACAAAGCATTACAGGCGTCTATTGCCGTTTTTATTTTATTACCCGAAACGTAATACAACGCATCGGTAAGACAACTTTACGTGTATTGTTGCCTTTACTAAAGTGACATATTGAGGTGACTGGTGGCAAGTTGGCAACCGTATCAAAAATAATAGGCTTGCACGTGTGTTTTTATTAAAGGTGTTTGCGTAAATTATAACTTTTCAAAAAGACTATTCTATTTTAGCTATAGTTTTCGGAAATTAGAATCAATCACGTTGGTTCAAGCTTGGGACCAATCGGATTAAATCGTTTATGATGGACGGTTTTGAACGACCTCGTAAGAGTTTAATGGCGCATACATCAGTGTGCATAACAATTCTCATAAAAATTACCACAAACCACAAAATGCTGTTTTAATTTGCAGACAAGAAAATCCCCTTTTTCTCATTGACAAGCAGCTGCACTGGAATGTTTTTTTCGAGATGGCGATAGTTACGGTGCTGAAAATTACTTATCTAGCGATTCGTTTGCGATTTAAAGAGGAGTATATTTGTATTACTAATGCTCAAAAATTGTATTTTGTAAAGCATGAACCACAGATAGGCCGCGCTTTAGCAGCGCGGCAGGATATTTCTGAGATATTTCTAAGATATGATGTTTTGTTGCGATATGGCGCTCTATTATCCATTTGTTTTGTATTTCCTTTCCGTATTCTGCAACATGTTGATGGTCGTAACTATAAACAGTTCAGAATTTGGGGCGATTGAAGGTTGGTTTTGGGAAGGGGGTACTAGTGATGGCAACCTAGTTTTTCTTTAACTAGGCAAAGTGAAACAAATTTATCACAAACAGGGTAGAAAAAATTACTAGATAACCTAGTTTCACTTAGGGCTGGGCAATTCGATTCGATGATTCGAATCGATTCGAAGCACAATTCATTCGAATCAATCGTGAATCGTTCATACGAACAAAAACTTTCTAAATAAACTAGAATTTTTACTTTTAATGACAAGGCAATTCAATTCTATGATTCGAATCGATTCGAAGCACAATTTATTCGAATCAATCGTGAATCGTTCATAAACACAAAAACTTGCTGAATAAACTAGAATTTTTACTTTTAACAACAAAATGCCATTGATTTTGGTCAAATTTAACCAAAACCAATTATATTTTTTTGTTGAAATATGAAAATAGTTGCTCTTAGGCAATGTAGTGCAAATTGAAAATAGGATGTGAACTATAAATTTTTTGATTGCCATGAGGTAACCTGTTGTAATACTAAAAATGAGATATTTGTTATTTACATGTGATTAGTGATTTGATCCAATTCGAGAAAATTATCCAAATCAGATTCGAATTCTAAATGATTCGGTTTTGCCCAGCCTAGTTTCACTGTCAAAACTAAGTAGTACTTGAATTAAAACCAGGTAAACCGGGATGTCGTTGTTTCGCTGCATCTAATACATTTTTAATACATTTCAAGCTAAAAATTTTCAAATCGTCTATTGTGAAAGCTTTTTTGCAAGGAAAATTTAATTTAATTTAGTTTTTTGAGCTAGGTTTAAGCTAGGTTTAAAATTCTACCAGTTTACATAATTTTACCCAGTAATTTACTAGGTAAAACTTGAAATAGAAAACTCGGTAAAAGTTAAAACTATGTAGATCAGTTATCAGTGAAACTAGGTAAAAATATCTTACGAATAAACTAGGTAAACTAAGTATACTAGGCAAACTAGTTACTTTTACCTAAAATCGCCAACACTAGAGAATACTGAAGATTTAATGCGATAAACATCATTCGAATATTTATTTTAATCTGATGATATTTCACAATTACTAACTGTTCGGTGCTTTTTATTTTGTTTATCCGTATTTTGTCTGGCATTCAATAAATGTCAAAAACTTTGTGATACAAAAATGCCAGATAATTATTTGCTTGCTATTGAATAGCTTTGACAATTTGATATTTGAATAGATTTCGTTGGGCGTTCTAATAAGTTGATTAAGGCAAAGCAAATATATTTTCTTTTATTGCCATTTGTTCTGAGCAAAGCCGGAAGCAGCGTTAAACTCAGAGAAGGCTGAATAATAAAACTCAAAATAAGTGCAGCAAATGGTATTTGTCCTAGTTGATAGTACTCTATCACTTCTTTCTAGGTGAAAGCACCGAGTTTACTTAGTTTGCCGAGTTTGTTTTGAAAGTACTTACTTATTTTCTCGGATATCTGATTTACCTCGTTTAATTTTTACCGAGTTTTCTGTTTGAAGTTTTACCATGTTGATTTACTAGGTGAAATCAATAAATTTGCCTAATTTTTAAATCAGCATTAAATCTGTATCTGGTTCAAAAAACTAAGTACCTTGTAAGAAAATCTAGGTAAATAAAATATTCGTTATTAAAATGTTTTTGAAATTGACACTTCAATCTTCAAATCTAAAAAAAATGTCTTCTGAAATACAGAAAACCGACAGTTACCTAGTTTATCTGGTTTTTAATCTACGTACTACCTAAATTGAAAGTGGTTGGCTAACCAGGAATACTTCCTTTGTTTTCTGGTACATTCTTATATGCAAGAAGCTTTTTTTTTTAAGAATCTTCGAACTTCGGAATTCCTTGCCTTCTCGCTGCTTCCCTGATCGTGTTAATCTACAGGGCTTAAAAACTCGCGTTATTAGATATCTATCAGGGATAGGGTTCCTTAGTTCCCATTCCTGCTTCATTTAATGTAGCTGTTGCACTTTTGTGGCTCCAGGAAAATTTTCAATTATGATTTGTCTTCTGTGGCCCTGCTCTGAGCGAATTTTGATAAAAAAAAATTGCTTTAAGTGAAAACTAGGTTACCATCACCTGTTACGACCTCCTAGTAGCGTTCCTCGCAATACCTGGTAATGCTGTCTAAATATTATTATTTTTATATCTATTATCGTACGTATAAACAACCTACCTAAATAACTAAGACTTAAATGAAAAAACTCGAAATCGAGACTTTGTGTGTTCAAGTAGGCAGGCTTTAATTTCTTTTATATAATAAAAGTATCTGAACAATGTGTCTAAAGAAAAAGCTTCAGTTACAGAAAAAATATGTTTTGTTAATTAACTATTTCAAATGTACGGTAAATTTGCCATTTTTTTGCAGTAATGATATACAAAATCTGAAACCGAATTATTAATGGGACTACGCCAAATGTGCTTTGTTGATTGCTGATTGCGACTTTGTCGGCGAGTTCCATCCATAGCTCATAACTAGCCAAAAAAATCCATTTGATTGCTCCATTTCAATGTCAATTACTGTCAAACCAAGGCGATTTCACTGCATTTTTCAACATGGTAGGATTCTACGTCGATGAGCAATCTCTTCACGACCCAACCAGAAATGTAGATTTGTCAACTATGAGCCACATACGGAACACGCAGCCAATGGTCTCTTCATCAGTGATACGTGCATAACGAAATACGTTTAACTGGAATTCAGCTTTGAAGGAATACTGAATAGGACAAACATGTTGCACCGTAAAATGCAATGAAAGCGCCGTTCTCAGACAGTGGTTTTACTTGGTGATATCAAAAACTGTCAGAAATATTATCATTAAACGCGTTTTGTTAAGTATGAGTTACTGCTGGATCGTGCCGTTTAGGCACGGTCCATCATAAACTCATACTTAACAAAATAATATTTCTGATTGGGGAAAACCGATTTTTCGGCAAAAGCGCATTCCAGATCATAATTATAAGTCATAGCATAAAATTTCAAATTTTTGGCAATACACAATTACTGTAATTGAAGGGTAAATTTACTGCATTTTTGTAACAGTCTGTGTTTTGTTTTTTCGGATGTCCGTCACGCAGCCTTAGTACCAAATTTTATATAATATGCACGGTGTATGTGTCCAAGTTCAGGCAATCTCGTTATTCACTCTGTACCGATTGAAATCAAACTAGTGTACCTCGTCCGCTAATTCAGAAACGAGAACTAACTATTCGTAATACCGTTTATTTACTCAGAATTTTTTTTTGTTGTGCAATGGGATAAAAATACAGTAAATTTACTGATCCCTCGAAGTAATTGTAGACTTTCAATATTGAAAACGTATTTGTTTACGAGAATTATGATAAATATGGCCTGTTGTTTGGTCGCGTTGGATCAACAACCCATAACTGATTAAAAAAGTCAATTTTATAAAGTTATTTCGATATGTAGGTAGAGGCTTGAGAATAGTCCTAACGTATTTCCTGCGTGTCGTAAGAGGCGACTAGAAGGGAATAAAGGAGCGGTAGCCCAGGGCAGATATCATTCTCTGCACTTTACCATAGCAGTTCAGTTTCGTTTGGAATGTTTTCCGTTTAGAGTGCAGTTGCTGGTACTACAACTTGTAGTAACTCTTCTCTATCAAGTGGCCGTTAGTTGGTCCCTTTTCCGGCCATGCTCAGAGTGAAGTTCAATAAAATAAATCACTATACGTAGAAGTACCGTCAAAAATGGACAATTTTACTATATTCTTGTATAGTGTAGTAACAAAGTTGAAAAAAATCTTTTTAAATCAATTTAAAAATATCTGAATTTTTAACAATCCATATTACATAGATCACACTTAAGCTTAGGACAAGTCTTTTGTTGTATTACGTAATATATCACACACTAAAACCATGAAAAAGTATGGATCCCGTTCATATATTGGAATTGGATTTATCACTGGATTGATGGTAGGGCTGGCACTATTTTTTGGTTTGTACTTTGGATTACCCGCACAATGTGATGAAGACAAACAAGAACAAGCTCAATACCCATTATATGGCGAATTCCAATTAGCTGCCGTTGCTACAGACGCGGGTCCATGTTCAGTCATTGGAAAAGATTTACTAAAGAAAGGAGGTTCTGTAGTTGATGCAGCTATAGGTGCAATGTTATGTGTTGGACTGCATAATGCTCAAAGGTCAGTAACTGACTGGCTACTAACTCTTCACTTTATTATATTACCCTAAGATTAAACTAACCATGTACACCGCTTACTTTGGCCCATTTTAATTTTTTGTGCAATGATATTATTTGATTATTTTTATAGGGCGTAACAATGTTCACGTAATGCTCATTGGTCAAGTATTGCCTACTAAGCAACGTATCGACTACTATCATATTTTCAAGACATGTTGTGTTAAGTATTAGTCACTGATAGATCGTGCCGCCGAGGCGCAGTCCTTCTGTGACTTATGCCTGATGAAATAAAAAGGTTGACTGTGAATGAGAATGATCAAGTTACGGCATTACTTTTCCCATATTCGAAAATATCGGACCTAATATACTTTGTTGAGTACGGGCTACTGGATCGTGTCGCCGAGGCTCATCCTAAGCAAAACTAAATCTCTGATTGGTTTCTGCCGTATTCAATATTGATGAGATTGTTTTTCTGGTATGGCACTATATTTCAAAAGTATATACCATTCACTGCACCTTACCTATAACGGTTCAGTCCGATTTGGGATGTTTTCTGCCAAGAGTGAAGTTGCTGGTACTACATCTTGTAGTAGCTCGTTGCTATTATGTGACCGTTAGTTGGTGCCTTTTGGGCGCCGCTTCTGGCTTTGCTTAGAGTGAATTTCACCGAGAAAAAGCCTGCTCGTGTATAGAATGATATCACCGTCTTTGCTGAGTAGCGCTTAACTAGTGCAACCTATCAAAAAACTTAAGTATAGACCCCATGTCGCAGTCCGTCTCCCGTCGCCCCCGCCGCTAGCTACTCACATTCTCTTTCGCTATTGACATCCCACAATCCGAAAAAAAAATATAAGCCATAATTACTGCAGTTCACTTTACGTGCTGCCTTTCATTTATATATATTCCCGGTTTGTTTCATTCACGCAAACACAGCACAGTGTCGCGTGTGCATTACTTTAGGTGTCCCAACACAGCTGACGGAGAGTGTTTGTTTCGTTAGCTGGCGTCTAACTGGCGCACAGTTTGAAAAAAAAATGTTGAAAACATATTTTGGTAGGTAGGAGTCACTGATGGATCGCGCCGCCAACGAAAGAAAATTTCTGACTGGAACGCAAAGCAATGCAGAAGCGTTTTACTGTTTTTACTTTACTTACTGCAGCAAATTAACACAATGCATCGATAGCGTATGGATTCTATTTTTATAGCCGCCATTGTTATTTAAGTTATTTCTGTCATATTCCTATGTTTTGCTGCGACTACTAGTGTGTATTGACGTACTACTACATGTTATTCCAAAGCCACTCGCATTTTTAAAACATCGATATATATATATACATTCCTTATTGCGCGAATATACGTTGAAACACATTCAACTTGAAACTACATCTCCTTCCAAATACATTCTGGTTTGTAGCTCTCAGTAAGATCTTGCAATATATGATACTATGGCTTTTATAATGTCAAAGGTGAGAAAAAACATCTGGATATACACTGACAATTAATGAAAATGTGATTACGCGTTCAAGTTAAACAACAAGAATAGCATAACGCAATTCTTTGTAAATAAAGATTATTCTTCAAACTAAACTTTTTCTTGAACCAAAGTCTGTAATATATTTCTTTCAAAAAGGTTTCCCTTGGGCTGGCCATGCCGTCATTGGGTATCTTGAACATTAAGTATCTGGAACAATGACCAATCGGAAAAATGCGTCAACATATTTTTGTTCAAGTGTGTGACTTATGGATCGCGTCGATGAGACGCGGACCATCTGTCGCACATGCTTGACAAAATAAATTCTGATTGAGAGAGAGTCTTTGATTTATATTATTTTTCAGCGCTGGTATAGGAGGTGGATCATTCATGAATATTTACGATGCATCATCCGGGGAAGCGATATTTATCAACAGTAGAGAAGTTGCTCCACTCGCTGCCACAAAAGATATGTTCAATGGGGATCCAAAACTTTCAACCGTTGGCAAGCAACTACTTTCGCATACTATAACTTTTAAAATGAAATGTGTGATACCAGTATATTATTGTCAATATCCACAATCCAAAATTCTTCTGTTCGATGCAGTCAAAATTGCTGATACTTGCTCTTGCCTTTGCCTTGAGTTCCACGCAGCAAAAATACGTTTGGGCGCATACATATTAGAGAGTATTTGTTGCAAAAATATTCAAAATTTGAATTATCTGTTTGCGACAATCGTTCTTTTTATTGTTATTACACATTTTTGAAAATATTTCACTTAGCGTTAAAGGTGTTGCCTTTACGCATCCATTGCGTGACGTGTAAGAATCAGAGGAAGCAAAAATTACAGCGAAGTTAGTTTTACCACCGCCCAGGACATATACTGCTAGTTATACCCTCCACTATAGAAGCCCAGTTTTGCGTGGAACGTTCCGAGTGCAATTGCTGTGCTCTTAGAGTACAATTGCTGCTTATATATTCAAAGCAGCTCATTGGTCTTTTAGTGTTTTGTATTATGTTTTTGTCTGAGTGCTAAACGTTCGGTCTTTCTAATGAATTACAAATAAAAATTGAAATGCTTAACTGTTGATACGCTGAATAAACTTGGAAAAATACCGATACCTGCGAAGAATACAAATAATTTCGCTACATTACCAACTATCTTTACATTTAGGTGCTTTGGCGATTGCAGTGCCCGGTGAAATAGCTGGCTATTGGGAAGCTCACAAACGATTTGGTAAATTAGAATGGAGAGAATTATTCGAACCTTCAATCAAACTTGCATCCGATGGCTTCGTTATTAATTCAGCCTTAGGGAATGCTATAAACGGAAAATCAACAGTAACAGAAAAAGAGTATAACTTGGAGTACGTTATGCAAGACCGCAGCCTACAGTATCTGTTTTCTTTTTAAATGACTCAATCTTTTATGCTAATATTTTCATGCCATCCAGAGGCCTGAAGACCTTCAATACTGATATTTTGTAGCGATATTTAATATTTTGTTAGTCTGATATTTCGAATAATAAAAGCCAGTAGCATACCCAGAAAATTTCGGTGAGTTGTCCTCTGGATAGTATTTAAATAATAGCATAACGGATTGAGACATTTAAACAGCTATAATATTGAAAGGACTGCATAAAAAGTCGCATGATCTGTCGTCATGTGACTTGTGTAACCCGTGCATATTATTCTTCTTGAAGTTGAGCTTAGAGAACTTAGAAAGTATTTGCGGTAAATATTGGCAAGATATTTGTATCGGTCGGTATGGATAATTTGGTGTATCGGTGTTTTCGGTATCGATTACAAAAGTGGTATCGATGTGGTATCTATTTGAACCCTCCACTACTTTACCAGCGGGTCAACTAGGTAAGTTAATAAGTATGCACCACGGTTGTGGTGCAGTGGATGAGGTGCTATCGTTAGATTCATGAATATGAGGACATTTTATTTTATCTGTGACATGGGTTAGTTCAATTTCTTTTTAGTCGTTTGTATATTCTAATTCAAATTCCAGACCAATCTTCACGAACGCAAATGGAACATTGAAAAAAGCGGGAGATATTATGACTAGGAAACTTTTTGCATCGACTCTGAGAAGAATTGCATATGAAGGTGGCCCGGAATTCTATAACGGAACACTTGCAAATAGTATCATTGAAGATCTTCGAGATGCAGCGGGAGGACCTTCTATAATAACAGAAGAAGATTTGAGATCTTACAGGTAGGGCTGGACAAATCGATTACGTGATTCGAATCATTAATTGTTCATAGGAACCAAAACTAGTTGATTGAAGTGGAGTTTTCTGTTCAAAGACAAAATGCAATAGATTTTGGTCAAATTTGACCAAAATCAATTGCATTTTTTCTTTAAAAAATAAAAACTTTCGCTCTTAAACATGTAGTTTCAGTTGAAAATATATTTACTTCATGTCTGTTTATGCTAATATTAGCAATCCGTAATTATAATTTGTTAATTTTCATAATACTATCTTGAATACTAATTGTAAAAAAACGAATTTGTTATTTGAACGGAATTAGTGATTCGCTTCGAATCGAAAAAAATAATTCGAATCAGATTCGAATTTCAAATGATTTGGTTTTGCTAAGCCCTACTAACAAGTGCGTAGAGCTGATCAATTGTTTTGATTTTTTTTACAAATTCGCCACAATTAGGGCTGGGTTTATATCGATTCTAAACATAGTTAATCAGTTGCGAATCGGTAGGAAAAAATAAAGTGGATTTTTGTATGATTTGAGGACAAAATACAACCGAAATATTCTCAATTTTGTTTGCATCTTCTTGTGCCCTACGAGATGCAGTTCCAATTGAAAATGCTTCGCCTTTTACAATTTTCTTACAGTTAGTGAATCCATACGGCTTTCTCAATTTTGGTGGCAAATTAGAATGATCAAATAATGTATTCGCTTATATAGAATTAGGCTCTAGCAATTCGATCAAATTTGAAAATAAAAAAATTTTCGAGTCAAAATTGAATTCCCAATTATTCGTTTTTTGCAGCCCGTAACCATGATGCCAGAAGTCACTGAATAAAACTGAGATACGAATCCGAGGGATCATAGTTCCATAGGATATTTTTAAACTGTGAAATGCAAACTACGTAATTTCTCAAATTATATTGTTATTATTTTATCCAGTTGAGTATATTCATTGGAACTGTGAATGGAGGAAACCACCCGGATATATATATTAAAACCCTAGGAAACATTTAAGTTAATATTATTTCGTCTTTCTTTGAGAAAAGGTTTCAAATTATGATCAGACATTTTTGAATACACGCTGTCACGCGTACTCTAAAATTGGATTTGGAATTTTTTTTATGCAAATTACCATATCCTTCACATCGGCTTAATAATCACTATATACTCACACTATATTTTGTCACAGGGTTGAAGTCAAACCTTTGATAAATATAACAATCGGAGATTTGACAGTTTTTTCACCAGGATCACCAAGTGGAGGACCGGTACTTTGCTACATATTAAATATATTGAAAGGTATGTCTTTCTTTAAATATCGTGCGGTGGACATGGAATAACGAGTAGCTGTTCCCCACATGCCTGTATAACACATAAAACCAATGGAATCCATAATTTCACTTTGCTTGACGTGTTTGTCAAGACTGCATGTTTGCGAGCTAGGTTGAAGAATTCGATAACATGGTCCACAAAATATTGACGCTTTTAACATCGTGTATAAAACCCTATATTGTTTGTAGTTAACCCTAAAAAGTATTACAAAATACCGATAAAATAGGACTGTCTTGTTTTATAGGCTAACACCGACTCGCTGCATCTGCTACGTTTGAATGAAAAATCGCTCTTAAAAACTCCAATATATTTTTCAATGTTAGGAAATACTGTGGTTTGTAGCCAATTGTAAAATGACTCTACAGTAGGGCTGGGCAATTCGATTCTGTGATTCAAATCGATTCGAATCACACATTATTCGAATCAAACGTGAATTGGTAATAGAAAAAAAAACTTGCTGAACGAAGTGGAAATTTTTCATTTTTAACGACAAAATGCAATCGATTTGGTCAAATTTGACCAAAATTGTATATATTTTGTCGCTAAAATATGAAAATTGGTTGCTCTTAGACATATAGTGTGAATTTGAAAGTACACTATAAACTATAAATTTCTTGATTTTCACAATGGAGACAAGTTGGGATATTTGTTATTTACATGAAATGAGTGATTCGATCCGATTCGAAAAAAATTATTCGAATCAGATTCGAATTCCAAATTATTCGGTTTTGCCCAGCCCTACTCTACAGCCATGGGGGTCATGACCACTCTCGTTAACAAAACAAAAAAGGCGTTTAAAGCAACAAAACAAAAACGGTAACCACGCCTGCATTGCGTGCATTATATTCACTTGCCTCCGTCAGCTTGCGTGCGTAAAACTGATGGTTAAAATAAAATAAACCTAGACATAATGCAACCTACGTAAGCGCATTTTCCGGCCTCAAATAATGGCCTTTTTCACTACTGACTAATTAGGCCTCAAAAATCCTTTTTTCAAACAGCATCTCGTACCTTCGGCGCATTTTTTTTGTAGTTTTACGGGCAAGTGCGAAATATCCCCGTCACCAACACATTTTTAAAAATTTTTAATATTAATCTATCGTAATACCACTCTTTGTTTGCAACGTTTCCACTTGAAATCATTTTTGTGGAAAATTTACTTTTATGTTTGCATGAATTAGCCTGTACAATTCTTTAAATTGTAGGATACAATTTCAACGAAGATAGTTTGAAAACAACAGAAGCAAAAATATTAACATATCATCGCATATTGGAAGCATTCAAATTTGCTTATGGAAAGAGAAGTTATCTGGGAGATGAAAATTACAATGAAAATGTTACTTTAGTAAGCATTTTCATATTTTTATATTTGTTGATTTCGAGAGCCATTGGCCGGTCAATAACAGCAATGTCCCAATCATGAAAATTTTCACGAAACAATAAAGAATATGGCAGGTACAGGCCACCAATGGATAGCGTCGCTCACGTATATGAGCCAAGCCGACTCAGCCGAAATAATTCTTTATTGCGATTTTTCAAAAGTTATAAACGAATATAATTGAGTTAACAAACAAAAAAGAATTAACCTCAACTGTTTACTTTCATGTAGAAAGCTGCTGTTAAATATTTGATCTTATTCATGGCACATCTGCAATTCTATTGTGTTGTACGAATTCCCATGGAATGCATAGAATACGGCAACCTAGTTTTTTTTAAGCCAGGTGAAGTATAATAAGGATATTTTCACGAGAGTATCGGTAAACTATTACTAATTAACTTATGGCCCATAACCAAATAAGCGTTAAATAGACTATTCTAAATATAATACGTTTCGAGTCAATTCAGAGGATCAAGCATTCGATGCTTTTCATTTACTCGATTTTCCTATTCTTAAGCTCATACAAAAATTGACATCCGATGAGTTTGCCGAGGAAACAAGACTGAAAATAAACGATTCGTCGACGCAAAAGCTGGTATTCTATGAACCTGATTTTGTTCTGCAAACGGAAGATTCTGGAACATCTCACCTAAGTATCGTTGGAGAAGATGGAAGTGCAATATCTATGACGAGCACAATCAATGGACAGTGAGAGAATTCGTTTTGTAAAGCGAATTGGATGATTAAGTTGATGGAACAAAAAATAAGCTAGAAGGAAAATGGGAAGAGAACCCCTATTTTCATTTACTTCCTCTTCATTTCTACACATCTATCATCTTAAGTTGTGTTAATTTTTGAATCTAAATTCAAATTAAACCTTAAATTTCGAATCCATCAATATCTTAAATCTAAAAGTGCAATCTTCAACGCCAAAACCCTCATATTAAAAATGAAAAATTGCACTGATGACGCAAACGTTCGTGGAAAAAATTCAAACACATTGTGCTCACCGAAAGCTTGATAAGTTGACACACTACCTCATAGGACGTTCACATTTCTTCAAAGAATCACAGAGGATACTACCTATTTCTAAATTTTAAACAATTACGTCTACTTAGAAGCATTCATTCATAAGACCTAATATTACGAACCGAATCTTATTCTCGTTTATTTTTTTTTAGTTTTGGTTCATCGGTTCGAGGTTTACGAACTGGAATAATTTTCAACAACGAAATGGACGATTTTTCTTTGCCAAACATCACAAATAGTTATGGTAAGATATTTTTGAGATGATTAAAAATTTCAACTCAATAATATAAAGTTTCAAAATAAAAAAAGACAAAGATGAAAAGGCGAATGCTTGGCAAAATAAAATTTCTGATCGGGATACGTTAGTACTGAAGTCATTTTTCCAAACTGTTTAGGCAGTAAAATCATGCAAATCCCAAATTTAATTTGTAATATTCGAAAAAAACAATAATTTTGCTGCATAACGACTAATTATACCTATAAACGTAATTTCTATTATGCTATTCCATTTTTTAAAATTAGATAATAAAGTTTTATTAAAAATATTTTAATACCGTGCTAAACAATTTTTATCTCCCTAATATGTAAGGCATATCACAACAAATGGCGTTTAGATGTGGCTAATAGTATCTATGTATTCACCGATATAAACTTATTGCAAAATTCAGAAAAAAAGGAAAAATAGGCTTGCATTACTCGCCCTAAAACTCATAAAAAATGATCTAATAGTATTTTAATTTCCGCAAGTCGTTACGACCAAATAGTCGATACGACCTAGAGTGAAATCCTTTCCCAGTCCAAAAAATGCATGTTTGTTAAGGTTGGATCATGCGACGATGATTTCGATCAGAACTATTTCTGCTTTTAAAGATGAGACGAGGATAGAATATAAATAGCTTCTTTGAGTTTGTTTATATCATCAATAGTGCATGTGCATATTTATATGTTGATAATCGAGCCCATTGTTATAGTACAAACGGAAGATTTGCTGTTTGAGTAAAATTAGGTATTCGATCCGTTTTGAAAAAATATCCGAATTGGATTTGAATTCCAAAAAATTCGGTTATGCCAAGGACCAATCGTAACTAACACAGCAATTTTCATCTCTCATCAGGTGTACCACCTTCCCCTACAAATTACATAGAGCCAGGAAAACGTCCTCTTTCTTCCATGTCTCCTACAATAGTGTTGAATAAAAACAACCCTGGTTCATCAACAATTCAAGTTCTTGCTGGAGGCTCTGGGGGAACAAAAATCACAACTGGAACAGCATTGGTATGATATTTCGCGGGTTAGATCCTACGCTTAAAATTTTAAACCAGAAAGGTCCTCCTTAGAAAATTCAAAATTTGAGTAGGAAATCTTAAAACGCGCTTTTTATGGCGTTACAATTCCCGTATCAGCAGTACCGACGTATTTTGGCTCAATATCACTAACTATTGTAAGCAGTAATAGTAGTGCATATTTGTGTTACTTGGACTGTGAGATTATTATACACCAAACGAAAGTACAAAAACAGGTTCATTCAGATTAATTTCTCGAAGTGGTAAACAGTTTTCTCATCGGTCATGGTAGACAACACTCATCGTATTATTTGTTTGTGTAATGGTGAGGTTACAGTTGTAGCTTATTTATTTAATGTAACTCTTTTCATGCTAATAGCCGATTTTTAGTTTTTTTATTATCGGGAAGGCTTTCGACAGTAATGCATTTTTAAATTTCAATATAAAACTTTGGCCCCCGTGTTTCAATGTGGTTTTCGAGTGAAAAAAAATGGCTGTTCTGATCAAAGCTATCACAAGTTGGATTTGAATACTCATTTATGTGCTTATTTTTCCAATACAAAATTTTGTTTTGTTAAATGTGGGGTATAGATAAACCACGTCTCGGGGGCGCGATCAGTCTGAGTCCCATGTTTAACGAAATCAACTGTACCCATTAAATTTTTGTCTGGTTTTGGCGTATATTCCGAAAATTTTAACCAAGAAATGGAATAAATTGGCCTTTCATTAAACCTTTCCATTATTTTTGAAATAGAATCAAAGCTTGGATTTGAAAATAAATGTACGATAGTGGCAACCCTGATTGTAGTGATAATAAATATATTTTTCTAGACTATAATGAATAATCTTTGGTTTGGCAAGAGGAATCGATGAAGCTGTATCAATGAAAAGATTACATCATCAACTGGTGCCTGAATATTCACAGTATGAAATGGGTTTTGATGAGGTATAGTACATACCACTTACCATGGGACACGCCACTAAAGCTGGGCTATACCAAATCATTTAGGATTTGAATTTTGATCCGGGCCATTTTTTTCGAATCTGATCGAATCACGTATTGTATAAAAATAAAAAAATACTCTATTTTCACTATTTCTAATATTGTCTCCATTATGGTATTTGAAAAATGTATATTTGCAAATTACAAATATTATTAGCATATGAACATACTTGAAAATAATGCATTTTCAATTACCATCCATATTTAAATGCGAAAATATCATTTTTACAAAATATATTCGGTTTTGGTAAAATTTGACAAAAATCGATTACATTTTGTCGGTAAACATGAAAAATCCACTTCATTTAGCACGTTTTTGTTCCTATGACCGATTTAAAATTGATTCAAGTAATCTAAGCTTCAAATCGATTCGAATTGCCCAGCCGTACACGCCACTCATTGTGGCCTGCAATTGCAGTTTAGTACGCTGCACGTTTGCATCCCGTACATATTCCTTTTTGTTGCATCAGTGCCTTTGCCACAGAATAATCGATCTAATACAAATGTTAGACACGGTATGGTACGATTAAAATGTTGACAGAGAAATAGTATGAAGATTTCATTTTTGATCTCTGAAAGTCAGGCTATATTATTAAGTTCAAACGCATAATTCAAAATATCCTAAATTTGCAAAGAAAAATGTTATGAATAAAATTCATCCAACGCAAGGTCAAATATAGCACCCAAAAGAAACCGACCAAAGTCCATCATCAAGCCGGAGATTTACATAATATGAAAGAACAGCAACTGCAGCCGTTGTCCTTGTGGAAAAAAACACATAACCACTAAAGTGCAGTAGGTGGTATCTGGCCCGGTTGATGCTAATGCAGTCTACCACATTTTTGCTCATTTCTAGCGCTCGCTATGACAGTAGAGAATAGAATAATAAGATTAATCGTGATTCTGTGATATGGAAAAATATTGAACATAGATTAGGAAAATTCAAATTTAAATGACAGCCGATTATAATACTCAGAAATATTACATAATTAATATATATTTAATTGTTTTTTTCTAAAATTCAATCATCAAAATAACTTCAAACAATTTCATGCTTGGGACACCCTATTTCAGGCCGTGATTCAAGGTTTGGAGAGGAAAAACCACGAGTCATATTACTTCAATCCTCCTGGATCAGTTATTCAAGCAATTGAAAGGTTTCGTGATGGAAGACTTGGAGCTAAGAGCGATGAACGGAAGTCCGGATATCCGGACGGATACTGAATTTTTGTTAGGCTTATACTAAGTTCTGATTTCATATTAAGTCAAAGGTTTTTACAGTATTTTGTACATTTTTAAATTTGAAATCAATTATCTGTGAAAATTAGTGCGCTCAATTTTTGTTCAATCGACCATCTATCATTGTTTAATCGACCACTGTCTACCGTTTGACTAAGTAGTATTTTTGTTTGTAAGACCAGATACATTTTTCAGCATTGACCCAAACTTCTTTTTGCTAAGATTTGTATAATTAAATATGGTTATAAAAGAAATGAAACAAATTATATCGTGATTAAAATATTAGTTAACAATATTTTTAGTTTGAAAAAAATACCTGAAACACTATATGTTAAGGCTCTTATTAACGTTCTTCAAATTAAAAGTTCTTCAATTCAATATGTCTACACTCCATTGCATAAATTTTTTGTACTTTGTCATTTCTGTTTATGATGAAGATCAGTATGAGCCTTTTCAAAGGGGTATTAATTAGATCCCTCGTAAACCTAGCATTTAGGTAACATGCGCTCCACTCGGTCCGTTGATCACTGTATAGCGAATAATTATCAGAATGAAGCGCAAAGATTCGGACATTGACTCAAACTTTAGGTATTTTTGATTAAGATGGACAAAAAAAAAAAAAGAAGATAGATATTGTGAATTGTGATAGATGCTCAAATAGGTTGACATGCGCCCCTTAAATCACGAAAAAATTCTTTTCGATTCAATGTGATTATGTTATCAGGAGTGTTTTTACGAACGTTTAAATATGGTTTGAACGGTTGGTGTTCCGAAAACGCTTGTAAATAACAACGACTAACGGCTTTTAAATAGTTTCTGGAAGGGGTAGCTCGGGTAGTAATACAAGCAAATTTGACAGTCTCACTCCAATAATATTGAATTGATAATAAATCCGTAAGCGTACCGAGGCATGGGGAAGGTATAGTTGAACGTATGTGTAATATTGTGTCTCTTGTAGGTACACGTAGGGATTGTAGACACGAGAGTGCCGCAGACATATCATATCATGGGTTTCATTCAGAGTATGTTTTTTAGGATAACATAACATGAAATAAAGGATTTAGTAGACAAAGTCTTGCCCAAAAAAGCAGTACATATTCGAATTTTTATGAGCGATTTTTCATTCAAACGTAGCAGATGCGGGGAGTCAGTGTTTACATATCAATTTTAAAATCTGTTCAAGTCACCAAATGAAGCTGCACAAGCCTCCTATCACCCCCTACTTGATTCGTTTCTAATGTTACGTTAACAGTGGCGCTCTCAAACATTGAGCAGAATATAAAATCCGGACCAAAACTTACCCTTATCTTTTAAAAAACAGAAACACAGAAAAATAACTTCTTTGGTTAATAGTCATCGTTTTTGAACAAAACACGTGCACAAGGCGCTTATTCTAGGAAATCTAAAATATTCAAATTCACGAGAGGACTATCTCCCGTAAAGGAGGAGGGTCGTGATGTTCACTTTCAAGTATTGCCGCCAGTGTAGCGTACGGCACGCTATCTCGCCAATGATGTTATTGAGAAAGTCATGGAAGCATACTAAAATGATTATCCAAATTTTAGATGTCAAAAACCACAATTGTTGTTACTGGTCAAAAATATGTTATAAGTAGTCATAAACTCAAAATCTCAGCTACTTAAATTGCCCCAATAGGATAGCGATATGTATACGCTTTTTTGCACAATCAAATTGTTCGGATGGCACTTAGACCGATGCCTTCCCCTAGATTTGCTACATTCTAATTAAAATAACTAAATGTAACGTTCTCAAAAGATTATAATTTAGCGACTCCGACAACCATCACTATGGGCGCCATTCATGGTTCGCTGATTGCCGTTTGTTTTCAATCTTCGATTTTCAACATTTCGTAAGTTACACAGCGTAACTGCTCAGTATACCGACTTTTTGAGTTTTGGTATTCTCGTGCAAACTGCTTGAACTTGTTATACTTTACAGGCTACAGTGTATAAAACCAAGTTGTTAATTTATCCTAAATTTAGGCTATATACTGTATAAACACTTAACATCCAGATTCTGATAATGGCGATGGCGGCAGCAGAAAATATTGGAACTACAGTTTCCCACGACCAAGACGATAAAGAAAAAGGGTTGGAAGATGGCATTGAAGAAATAACATTGGATGATGATGATGTAAGATAGTAAGAAATGTAACATTAGCTCAACTCAGCAGTGTAGTGTTAACTCCAATCTTTTAGATAGAGTATCATCAATTTCATTTCAGCTGAATCTGGAATTGCTGAACAGTGAAAGCACGTGAATCTTTTTGAATGTGGGCAACTATATTAACTATGTACATTAGTGTATATGGATAACATGAGTCTTATAGTTTTTGCCCCCAAAATGGTGTATTTTCTGGGTCTAGTGAAGTTTTGTACCATATTCCCGAATGTCATTAAAATAAGAACTGGCAGAATATTCTGATCCTAACTAGCGGGTGCCAATGCTGCAAGTATCTGGCATTGTCTCCCGGGTTAGGATGAGTCGCTTGCAACATGGCAAATTATTATGATAATCGGATATATGGTACTAAACTTCATGAGACCCTATTTTCTAAGGGTAAGCGTTGCATGGGAGTATACTTTGAGCTACGCATCTCTGATTGTCATGGCGCGAGTTCGAATACCGTGAGCGATGATGATTCTATGCGAGAGGTCGGCTAGACACCTCACCGGTGCATGGTGGTTCGCATGAACACTGCTTCCGGCTTCCTCTACCAACCAGGTTCACGAACAGAAAAATGAGAAATATGACAAAGCGAAAACCTCCACCCCGATTTGGAACCGGTATCTGCACGAGAACTCGTGGTTCGCCATATGATTAGGCTGAATACTTGGCTTTTCTCTCCCACAGAATAAAATCCTATCCTATACTATCCTAATATAAAATTCGACCATGACCATTAATTCCCAGCCAGTGTTTTTGATACTTCGACCTCCCCTACACTATATCAATGATGAAATGATTCATATATATCTTTCAATCCATGTCATTAATTTGCTCATATTGCTCAGCACTTGCTGTGAATGTATATTGTTGTGTTATATTCAACAATTTAGGCCAAAATTGTATCTTTTTTACCTTTGGGAAAGTTATGTAAAATTACATTCAATACCTGACTGCCTGTTTTTTTTTTTGTAATTTTTTTTTGTTAGTCAGAGACTAAACTAAGCAAATCCTACCTTATCAGAAAAATATTACATGTTTTTTCATTTACGGTAATTTTTAACTCTCATATTTTATGTTTCCAGCAACCAGGAACATCTGGGACGCAACCACCCATGTCATTTCATCATTTACCTCGAATCGTTAGATCAAGCTCCATTTCTCCACAAGCTCGATATGAAATCTTCTGCAAAGAATTTAGAATTGCTGATTGCAGACCATCCCAGGTGGGAATTGGGATGTGTAAATTTTTATTTAAATTGATGTCCTTTGTATTTTTGTTATGTTTGATGATAAAATTTATATCGATTCCTCTACACTGTATACACATTTAATTTGGATGGTTCGAATATTCAATAAAGTATCATGCTATCATCCCATGTTCATAACCACCAGAGACTCAAAAATTGTATTTTTCTAGCAACATATATCATGAAATATTTCCAATTTGCTAAATTTTCATCTGATGAAACAAACCCATTTCCTTCGGCAGTCGGAGTAACAGAGAGCTGTAAGTCTGCAAGTTTGCTATAGAATATACATAACCTGCATATGATATAAATTACTGTTCATGTTCATCTTCTTGTGGTTGACAAAAATTTTATGGAATTAATGTATTACTTTAAATTGATTTTTTTCAACATTGCTTATATTGGTAAAAATATCTTCGAAAATATATTTCCAGGTTCAGAACAGAGTTCATACTTACATAGAAGAAAGATTAATGGGAAGAAAATGGCTGGCATTATGGAGAGGGACTTATGATAATAATTTTAGACATTCTATCGACATATTGGTTGAGGTATGTTAACTGAAAATTGGGCTGGACTGATGATATCTGAATCAGGGTGACATAATCTTGTTTTTCATGTTCATTCCATTTTCTTCAGATGGACAAAAAGCTTTATTAAAACCTTTAAATAGGGGTTGGGCAATTTCAGAATACGAGATCTGATTGCTGGGGGAACAACGTGCCACACAACTTTGAGATTAAAGATCAAAGGTGGTATTTAGAGATTTAATTTAGTAACAGGATTCAGTATTTTGGATTCAATTTTACTCTTCTAGAACAATCTCGGAATATTAGGACTAGGCATCGAGTTGTTAGGTTGAATACATAGCTGTTTATCTGTTTTAATTTAGAATAAGATATTCGAAGACACCAAGTACTAATCCAGAGATTTAAAGGATATTATTTTAATGAATATATATGGATTAATTTTGATAAATGTGTATATATTCCCAGATTAATTATGGTTTAATGTGGATATAATAAACATAGGAAATCAGCTTTTCTTGTTTATTGACTATTGCTCATGAAGTCTTTTTAAGCAATTAAGGATGCTCTTATAGCAAAACTGTTCATTTTCAAAATCTTGCTGATGCAAACACCTAATGAATATCAGTCCCAGTAGAATAAAATTTACCAAAAAATATATTCTGTGATAAGTCACGGTACAAAACATGAAAAATCAATTTTATGGCCATGTTGTTAAAGCTTCCAGAATGTTAAAGCTTCTAGAATCACCAGAATTCAACTCAGTTTGCTTTTTTTATAGCCACTCATTTGGGTGGATGGCCCTCGGCAATGTCTTGTGCGAACAGGCACTTTTTTTATCTAAATTCATTGTTAAGTCTCTCAAAACCACTTTTGCGCGAAGAACTACACATGCAGAAATAAAGATTAAAGAATCTTCATTCCCAAATAATACCTATTTCATAGAGTTTTAAAAGCTTGCAGTTCCACATGAACGGAGAAGCAGTGGGTTCCAAATCACAGAAGCTAGCTAAAAAAACTTCTTGCATAAAATTTTCTGTGGCACAGTGTAACTTCTACAGTGAATGAATGTGAAATGGTATCCAATTGTTTTTTCGTTTTTTTACTTGCTTAAATAGAGTCAGAATCTCAAGCTTAGACACTAAAACACAGGACTTGAGTATTTCTGTATTCAATATACATTTCCTATCTTACATCTTTATTTCCTTTACATGTTAGGTTGATGATGTTTGCGGTGATCAAGCCCATATTTCATTGTTTGAACCTTTGATGTGTTCTGGAGCTGGTCTTCCACAACATGTTGTCGAAGCTCAATTAGAAGAACTCGATCATACAGTTGATATTGTAGAACTCTATCCGATAACGTTACGAGATGATGATCCAGATTTAGATGACAAAGAGCTTGAAAATGAAGAAATGGAAATTAAAGAGATCGCTGCGATTGTGGAAAATGTCAGGTAAAAAATTGATTCTTTACATCTGCTGCAATTCTTTCAACAGAGAATTTCAACGATGAAAATCCAAAACTAGAGATTCCTTATCTGAAAGGATATCTTAGAACTGTGTTATTCATTCAGTTTTCTAAGAGTCCTTACAAAAATAGACGTTTTATGACACTTTTTTGCTGAAAAAATTTCATATAAATCGCCATTTTTATTTCACAATTCGATCAAGTTTATAAAATAATCTTTCACAATTGCAGTTAATCAAATTGATTGGTTCATAGAGCAGGTAAATCATGATATATGTCAAATTTTACAATGTAAAATTTGGCATATATCATGATTTTGCTGCAAGATGATCAATTTTTCCAAATTTTACAAAAACTAAATGAAATTTAATCTGCATTCTAAAATTTTTTGACATTTGGTTAATTAGTTAAATATATTAATTTAACTATTTTTTAGTTTGATCAAGTAGCAAATAAGAATTTTTCACTATTTTCAGATTCTTTTACGAACATCTTCGTCGGGATTGGGATGATGAGGATGAAGGTGATCAAGCATTTGATGCATATCTTCGTGCAAGATTGCAATTATATTATGACGTTGTAACAGGATGTGTCCCAGCACCATTGGTTGCCAGATATAATCGTACTATGGCTAAATATATTGTCAGAAGAAAGGAGTTGTTGGA
Organism: Styela plicata; assembly: GCA_963675895.2. Classification (NCBI taxonomy): domain Eukaryota; kingdom Metazoa; phylum Chordata; class Ascidiacea; order Stolidobranchia; family Styelidae; genus Styela; species Styela plicata. The sequence continues at coordinate 10,377,148 of OZ023143.1, read as the reverse complement.
TTATCAGGTAATGATTGACACCATCACGGTTTTTGATGATTGGTGTCAGATTAAAAGGAATTTAGAATATATTTGATATTCCATGCTTCAAAGTATTTTTTCAGAATGTAATCAAAATATTTGCAATGAAATGCAAAGAAGAGACGATGGAAATAAATTATAAACCAAGATTAATCATGATAAAAAATTAAGAAGAATCTGGCTTGACATATTCGACTAAATACTTGTTCTTATTAAGTGAAATTTCTTGGAGCAATTAAATAGAGACTGTACTGAACAATATCTGTCCCCTTTGCTCTTCAACAAATCATAAATTTTATTTTGTCAAGCCTGAGCCAAAAATGGACCACACCTCGGCGGCGTGGTCCATCAGTGACCCACGCTCAACAAAACATATTTGTTTAACATTACTCTGAGTGGGGAAAGTTCCTAATAAATTGACCATTGATTGGGAATACGCTTCGAGCAACGCATCTCTGATCGTCACGACGCAAGTTTGAATCTCGCGAGGGATGATGATTATATGCGAGAGGTCTGCTGGACGCCTCGCCGGTGCACTGTGTTTCACGTAAGCACTGCTTACGGCTTCCTCCCTCGCCAGTCCATGCGCAGGAAAAATGAGAGATACGATAATCCATAAACCTTCACCCTGAATCGGAACTGGTATCTGCAAAAGAGATCTTGGTTTGCTATATGGTTAAGCTGTGTTCTCGGCTTTCCTCTCCTCTAGGATCAAAATGATATTCTATACCTGTCAATGAATAATTGATAGGGAAGAATTTTTATAATAGTTTACTTCTGTACTAACTTTGGATAATGGAGTTGATTAATATTTATTCCACTGATATTCTTATTTCAACCCCATCTTTTTTCAGGCCCGAATCCAGGGAGAGGGTGAACCGACTAATGCTGAGGCTGTTGAATGTTGGAGAAAATATTATGAAGTTTTAATGTTGAGTGGTTTATTACAAATATGGGAAACATTGCAATTGAGGTAGAAAAATTTTTTATTTAGCTATTTTTAGTGGCATATCAATAGCAAGTGAGTCTAGTGACTAGGCGAACTGATTTCATTTACTGAAATATTGACAAGTCTCGAATGATTAGTTAAAGTAAAAAATCCAGCGGCAGTCGGCAGACACTATTTTCTTCAGAACTATGCGTTGCGTTTTCTTTCTTTGTTTGCCAAAATGGGGTATTTCAATATTGAAAGATTATTTTTTTTCGATAGAATATACTATGAATTTCATTTGATTTTCATTCTACTGTATGTTTCAATGTGTACAATGGTTGGATTTGGCAGGGAAATTATTACTATTCAGCCTCACATTCTGACCATATGAGATTCGGGAAATCCTAATTTTGCTTGTAACATTCCTGTGCTTTTTTTTACTCCTTCCTAGAGTGGATCACCCTGACCAAGGCTCTGTAGTAGCGGCCACTTATAGACGGACACTGATAGAGTTGTTGGAAAGTTATGGTCTTGACCTACTCGAAAGTTATTACATCCTGGGTTGAGTGTTGGCATGGATTAACAAGCCGGACTCGAACCCCGAGATATTCAACCTCCGAAGCCAATATGTTATCCACTAGGCCATCGCGCCCACCAAATTATTATTAAATCAAAGTCTAGTATCAGAGGTTTTTTTTTATAATATCTAATGATTATTACATCTGTATTTCAGAGCTGAAGGACCATGCTTTCCCCGAGTTCTCAGAAGAACCAAAGGAAAACGTGATGATGATTCTACTGTGATGCATCTTGTTACTGATATGTTGACTCCCTCGATGCTCAGAGATTTTAAAGACGACACTGCCATTCTGTAAGTTGGTTTCAGATTGTTTAGACTAGTGGTAGCAGAATCTCATTTTCCTTTACATGTGTAAAGGCTCCATTGCATAGAGGTATTGGTAATTTTGAAGCCTGAAGTATTGTTTTAGGTGAAGTACTTTACATGACAGAATTTAAATCTTGATTTTTCTGAAAATGATTAAAGACAATTTCGAAGTGTAGCTAAATAACTATTTTTTAAATGTAATTTGAACTCGTCTAAATTAATTCCGTTGTTTTTACCTTTCTATACTACAGTCAGCACAAAACACCACAATCAGCTTTACAGCAATGTTACGAAGGAGATACAATCATTTTATATCCTGGTGTACATAGTGGAGAAGGATTTCATGAATTAACTGAATCTGTTACAATCAAAGGTATGAAATGCTATTCAAAATATTTTGTTAATATAAACGTTTTAAGGCTGACCACAGAAGTGAGTAATACTGAATCCATTACTGCAAATGGGGAGATTATAAAATGAATCTTGAAGTAATGATATGTAAATGATGAGCCAGCAAGAATTTTAACAGTCTCGGGGAAAACTCGTCATCGAACATTGTACCTGACCCTTATCAAAGATCACCAAGCTTAAAGAAATTCCAAATTTCAATGGCGTTGTCTTGAGTCACCTTCTAAAAATTATTGGAAGTGAGCGACTCCCTTTCGATTATTCGAAATTATATTGCCCAAGACACAAAGGGATACAAGTAATCTGTTGTGAAATATCCCATTTTGGAAATTTTTTTTTTTTTCATGTTTGAGACCATTTTAATTGGATGTCTTGAAAAGGGCTCAGAGTAAATGGCATTCTGCTAACGAGGGGTGTAGTTTGGATTGCATTGCTAGGAAATAGTAATGCTTTTGTTTATCTGAATTTTTGTAGCATAACCCTCCAATTTCTATTTGTAATTTATTTTTCAAACCTAAATTTTCGATCATCTCATTTACGTGATTCAACGATATCTTGCAACAAATTACCTATTCCTCTCCTTGTTTCCTTAAAATCCTGGATCCTTGTGAGAAAGAATTCGCAATGCTACCTACACGAATGAGATGATATTAAGCATATATACAGAAATATCTTGTTCTCATCCACAGAAATATAAGTTTATTGTAAGCTTTCATTAGAACATTGTCTAACTTCTTCAGGCAAGATTAAAGTTTATGTTGTATTTCTTTTAGGTGTTGGGAAAAGAGAAGATATCATAGTTGAAGCAATAACTTATGATGATTTATTTGTTAATATTAGTGCAGCTAATGTTACAATAGAAAATATTACCTTTGTACAAGTAAGTTTACTGGTATTATTCTATATTTCTATTATTGGTTCAACTCTTACACGCTAAGACATACTATCTTCATAGACAAATTGACTGTTGTATATTTTAAGTATTGATCATTATATTGTTATGAGCATTACTTTTAGGATTTTAAAAAGTATTTTCCAATTTAACTTTTCTTGATTTTCCAATCTGTTTGTAGCGATATTTTTTCTGATGCAGAGAAAAGCAAGTAAATTAATCTCAGCCAATAGGCAGGGATGTCCAATACGAATAGAATATTCGAATACAATTACATTCGGAAATCAACACATTCGATATAGTACAAATTTTGATCTTAGATATATTTTAGAATAGTGGCTACGAAAAATTGCTTCTTTTATTGTATAATTCTGTACAAATCAAGCAGAAAAGGAACTGTAACAGTCTTTTATAACAATGTGCGTGAATAATTTCATGAAAGATGCACAAGCTTTGCCATATCTTACCTAATGCATTTTTTGTCAATCATAGGCTGAGAATACGGAAGGAGCATTGAGGGTAGAAAGCGGTCATGCGATTGTCACTGATTGTACATTTAAATGTGATGGAACGGGTATTACTGTACGTGAAGGAGCCAAACTTACAATGAAAAACTGCACGGTTACAGGAACACAGGTATGGTCCCTATTTTTTATGTTTCGCAAACATGATTTAAGGGTATAGCGGTTAAAATTATTGGATTTAAGATTAAATGGGAATGTTGATATTCCTCTAACAGAAGATTTCTTTTGTCATGTATGGGCCACAGATGAAACGCGCCTTGCTGACATGATCCTTCTGTGGCCCCTACATGACAAAGCCTGTTCGGATGAATTTCTTCTGCTTTTGCACTCGTGTAATAATAATCTATATTTTTTATTGTCAGTAAAAATTATAGATATAATTGAGTACAGGTGTTACCTTTGTGCAAATATTTAAGCAAGGCCCTAATACGTAGTAACAATCTTAACAATTCAGTTTGAAAATTTGAAACTTCACAATAAGTTAACAAGTTAACAAGTATTGAGAATTACTAATGTTTCAAACGTTTAAAGCATAGCGTACTGATTTTACACAACAACGTTGCCGTTAGTTATTTATAAGTCCTTTGTGAAATTTATGACTGTCCTGGATGTCATGTACACTTTCATCTGGAATATTAAGATAGAAGGTGGGATTTCATTTATAACCTATGGGAGAGGAAAGCCGATAACACGGTTTAGCCATATAGTGTCCTATAGTCTGGGGTGCAGATACCAGATTCAAGGGCATGGATGTATTTCGTGCAGGAGACCATAACCAGTGGGTACGAGAAACACAGAACACCGCGCTAAGTGCCCATGTCTAGCATCGCATATTATTACCTCAATAGGTTTTGAACCTGTGTCCGGGCGCCCAGAACTGATTTGAAACATACTGGTAGTCCAAGCGCTCCCATCGAATGAGCCATCTAGCCAACTTGAAGTTCAATTGTTGAACTGAGACTTTCCTTCGTGTTATGATTGTTTGAATGTTTAATCTATTTATATAGTAACGGCGGCAAGGCCAATATTTGTCAAAGCTTTTCAAAATCATTATCACTCCTATTGAATAGAAAGTAATACCGGTAATTAATGGTTTTGAAAACGTTTTGTTTAAATAGACCAGAAAGTGGAATTCGATTTGCTATTAAGTGACTTTTTCCAGGACAGGATGATGATATTTTGATTTTCATCTCGTATCTAAAAGCTTTTTCTTTCATATTCTGCACATGAACAAAAGACTTAAAACCTTTATTTTAAAGCCGTGTTAGTAATTTCGAAGCTATTCATTACTTTCAATTATTACCACACTCTTAATCATTTTGTAACTCATTCATCATGAAATACTGCTGTTTGAGCAATTTTCCCTCTGATGGATTCATTTTCACCGGGCGTCGTAGTAGCAGCGTAGCTGACATTCTGCTTGCCTGATTCAAGATATTCACTGAATTTTAGGGGTGGGGGACTGTGATTCAGACTATGATCAATTTTGGCCTATTTTTTAGGCTCCTGAATCAGCGCCAAGTCCACTGAAAAAAACACCGTTCGCAGCTGTCCAGGAACCATATGGCCAGATCCAATGCAATGCATATGTGTTTTACTAGTTCAAAAAAGCAAATAAGGAATGGGTGATTTGGTGCAGTGGTTTAACGTGACGGTTTGTCATGCTTTTAATTAGTTGATTAGGTCTTGATAATCGAATCCAGCAGGAATGCTCTGCCTCAATAGTTCGAGTCCAAGTGCACTCTATCCATCTCTAACTACTTACTTATGATATCTTTTATTGAAGTCTTTCATTTGGCTGACTTTTCTACAGGGTGCTGCAATAGAATTGATGCCCGGAAGTGACTCTGTTCTTGAAAACAATACAATAACACACATGCAAAATACAGATGGAGATTCTGAAAGAGCTTTTGAAATGGCGATGGAAGCTAGAGGATTGGTCAGAAAGGGAGCCGTTCATTTACATGTAAGATAACTTATTATACTTTGCCCACAGAATGCTATATTTTGTGGTTTTGCGCTTGCTTGTATTTTTTTTTTAATCTCTGACCAAGGTCCCGTTCCAGTGGCCACATATAGAAGGACAGGGTTATTTTGTTGGAAAGATCACCCTAGTAAGGATTATACCCTGGGTTGAGTGGTGGGCATGAATTAAGGAGGCGGACTTGAGGCGAGCTCAGACCCTGATCTTAAACCTGCCATGCCAAAATGGCCCTGTAGGTACGGGCTTTAGAATAGTCTCTAACGTAACGTAAGAGGCAACTAAAAGGAAGCACAGAAGTGGTTGATGGTCTTACCATTGCTCAGGGCAGATACCACCCTTTAGAGTGCAGTTGCTGGTAGCACATCTTTTAATAGCTCTCTGCTTTTAAGTTCCTTTTCTGTTTAAGTTTCTCTGCTTTTGAGTTCCCTTCCTCTCTGTTCCTTTCGAGCACTGTACCCGACCTAGGTCGGAGTGAATTTTAATAAAAAAAATGTCAACAGCTACGCTATTGCGCCCACGAAATTCCAAAGTAAGGGGAGTTAAATACCGAAAATAGTCTAATAATATTCTAAGACAATTCTATGAGTCAACACAGAATGGCAAATTGTCATTTAATCGAATACATGAAGAAAAATTTATAGAAATAATTATACTTTGTAATACATTACACAAACAACAATAAAAATGTTCAAGTGTCTAGAGAGCTAATATCCTTTATCAAAAAACTTCAACGTCATCGACACTGCTATTAAATAGCAGTGTCCACGATGTTAAAGCTTTTTGAATAATACTTTGATTTTTCACTTGAAGGAACACAATGATTTTGCCACCCTGGGCTAAAATTTGTTATTCTGAATCAGATTCATTAAGTTTTTGAAATTTTTCTTCTACTTCATCGGATTGACAGTGGCTTTTTAAAAAAATTTTTTTTTTTATTTCTGCATTTGCTATTAGTAAATTTTTTATTTTTATCTTCACGAACCATACAATTTTTTTGAATATGTTACTCAATATTTCTCTTTTCTTTGTTCACGATCAGGTTGTTGAACCACCGAAGGTACAAATGATAAATAATACAATCAAATGCGAAGGAGGCCACGGGGTCACAGTTGGGAAGAAGAAATATTCATCTCGAGACTTCTCGAATATGGGTACTGAACAACAAACAAATGATGTGGATAGCGGAGATGCCCCGACAGCGAATAAAGGTAAATGTAGTGACTGTAGTTGCAGTCAGGATTAGCGAAAAGTAAGCTGCGAAAACGTTATCTTAGTGAATAATTGTTGGGTTTTCAGACAACTGAAAAAAATAAAAAATTCAAATGTCTTTTTTAGTACCTTAAGCCTGTATTTTAATATCTTCACCATTTGAATCGAAATACATGACTGTGATTTTATAGTGTGACCATTACCTGAAGTTTTTTCATGAATTTTTTCATAGTTTATTCTTTTTGAGTGCAAGATAAATGTTTTTGAAGGTTTTATGATAATGCTTTTCTTGCAAGCTCAACCTTATAGTGCTCACCTCCAAGCTTAGGCTGTGTGATGACTTGAGTAGGCTTTGTGGAACCTGGATTCACATATTCCAATTTTCAATACCTTCAACTTCGTTTGTTCGTCCTGGCTTTTCCAGGTTGACCCACCAGAATAAATTAGGAGTTTTTGCCAGATTACTTAAAACCACTATATGTTCCATTCAGGCAAAGAAATGTTGGCAAAGTTAGGAGTGGAAATGAAGAACAATACAATTGAAGATATCACAGTGGGAGACACAATTTAAATATTGCCTCCTTACATGATACATGATTTCTTGAGTATTCTACGTTAGATAATTTAGTAATCAGTTTGTTGTGTTAGTTTTTATCTTGATTATAGCTATATTTTCCTTATCGAAGCTGAAAAAATGGAAGGGCCTGAGTCGATACTTTGTATCAAGTTTGGGAATGAATTTAGGATTAAGTAATCAATATTTATAATATTCAAAATTAATTATTTTTGTCAGAAAGCCTAAGTTTTGTCATAAAAAAGTCTCTAGTGGATCGCATATCGACATGTTTGACAAAATAAACTTATAGGATCAGGAACTGATTCTGAAAATTTTTCTGAACAATTCAATGAATTGATTTCTAGTATTGAAATTATTTTCCAAATCTCAATACTCGGTGAAAATAGAACAAAAATCTCGGGCTTGATTTTTCTTATCACCGGTAATAAAAAATTGATATTCACTCTTCTCCTTAAACTTGATATCAAATAGTTTCGCTAATAAAATGTTCTGAATGAATTCTTAAATCTGTGTTGTAATTAGTCAGCTTTGTTGTAGTTTTTCAACACCCGGCCTTTATTTATCTCTGCAGAAACTCTTGCGAATTCCTTATAAAATTAAATAAAGAATCTATTCTCCATGATATGATTGTGATTGACTTAACATTTCAGAAATACACAATTTTAATAAAAATCCGCTCCTGCATTTTGTCAAAAAAATGCAGTTTAAAATTTTAAAGTTCTTTTAAAGTTTGGTATAATTCACAGCGACCTACCTACCCATACTATTAAACTAATTCTTGACTCTTGGTATATTTTGCAAGATTTCGATAGCAGAGCAGAATTTTTTTGTATAGCTGTAAAATTTCAATCATTTTTTATTAAACAAGTGCTGAAAATTATAATTTATTTACCTGGCTGGCTATTTTTTTTGTAATATTTTGTCAACATTCATATTCAAAGTACGGTATATGGTAGTTTTTCTTTTTCAGTGATGTCGTCCACATTCAAAAATTCCTCCCTCAAATTGAAATGTCTATTCTCTGGCATTCCAAATTGCTTCATTTTGAAGCGAAATCATGTTCTATGTCAAATTTTATGCTGTAAAATTTAACGTATATCAAGATTTTGATTCGCATTCAATCAATTTCACATATTAAATTCTTCTAATACCGGCAACTGTGGAACATTTTTTCTTAACAGACATCGGTTCAAATTGTTACGAGTTCCGTCAGCCCTTTTTTTACAATGCTTTTTCTTTAATTGCGAAATTGCTTTTCTCGCTTGCCTTTAGTTAGCTTTCAGTGAAAGTAGACTTCTTAGCATAGATATGTCTCTGTTTTATAATTTCTGTAATGTTTTATATCATAATATATTTTGGGTAAATTATTTATATTGATTGATTTGAACAGATCTTATTTTACCACTGTTAACCGTAAAACTGTGTGTTATAAATTTCATATTATGTAACGGTATTATTAATATCGATTACTGTGAAAAGATTCTTCATTTACTCAAACGTTTGAAAAGTTTTTAAAATAATTAGTTTTTGAACAAATATCAGGATTGTAAATGTTCTGAATTTTTATAACTTACCAAGTTTTAGCGGCTTCAACTTGTAGTCCAATGTATTCAAATTTGAAACCCAAAAATAAGTTAAGTATCAAATTTTCCAAAAAGTTTTTTTGCTTAAAATTTACTTTGTCTTTATTAGACCATATTTTATGAATAACCTTAAAGCATTTAAAATGCGAATAATCAATTTTTTCAGAGGCTGATTATGTGTTCCTTACTGTGAAATCCTTTTGATTCACTCAATTAAGTCGTTTTGTTTTGAATTTGGCAAGGTGTGGTCATCATTTCATATGTGACGAAATTTTCACATGTGTAATTTTGTCAAAATATTCTAATTTAAAGCAAAGCATGCGACATTGTCGTGCAAACATTCATAATGAACTTTTCAAATGCATGCAAATTTAAGGTTTTGCTCAATATTTAATGAGAATTTAAATAAATGAATTCACTCACTTCAAATAAAAATAGTAATTTCACAGCGAATGGCACGAAAAATTTTAAGATAAATCTAACTTTAGAAGTTCAGAGCAATGGGGTAAGTCCTAAAGGGACTTTTGAGCATTCATGATTCAAAAAGTTTCGCACATATAATATTTTATACATTATTCATTGCTTTGTGGGTTGTTTCTATTAAATTTACCTAAATTCTGCTTCTTTTTTTCCTCAATTTTTCCCTTGATCAACCATGGCCAATGAAAAAATGTGCTTTTACAAGCACACTTTATCTTCGGCCATGATTGGTCAAAGATAATTTATAAATTCTGTGATTTTTCCACTGTTGTTGTGTTGTGTTAGTTCTAGTATTTCGTTCTTCATTTTTTTTCTAAAAGCATTTAGAAAACTGTTATTCGTTGCTAAGTAGCTCCAATTTTTGAATAAAATTCATAAAAATGAAGTAAAGTTGTTTTAAAGAAATTGTCAATGTTCCTGTAGGTATTTTCTGTGTGGCGTAACTGAAAAGAAAAAGAGAAGTGGTAGATGGTTTTTCTTATCGTCCAGGGCAGATACCAGTCGCTGCAATTTACCACAGTGGTTCAGTTCTGTATGGTATGTTTTCTGCACAAAGTGCAGTAGCTGGTACATTATCTTGTAGTACTTCTTTGTCATTTGAGTTCCCGTTAGTTGGCTCTTTACAGGCGCTGCTTTCGACCTTGCTTGGAGCGAACTCCTGTAGGAAAAAAACTTATACACAGTCCACACTTTCCCCTCTTATATTATGGATACAAAGCTAACTTGAAATAGTAGGCTAGGGGGATTCGTCAATTTCAAATCCATGTTAAACATTTTGAGAATTTAGCTTTTTTGTTCGCGTGGAAATTATTACCCATACATAATTGTACGGACGTCGGGGACGTAATATGGGGCTACTAAAATTTCAAGGGAGAAATACGCAAACGAAATTCATTGATCACCTAATTAGTGTGCGGATGTTTGCCCTTTTTTGTAAGTTAACCCAAATCTTCACATATTTTTAGGAAAGGGGGTGCAGGTGCCACTCCCATTACTTGTGATAGCAAGTCTGATGGTGATTTGAGACACGCCTAGTTTTGATTGACGGAGAGAAGGTCACAAAGCCACAAAATAATAAAGTTTTGTTATTGCAAGGATTCGGAGAGGTTATCTGTAGTAGTCTGGTTATCTGATTTCCGACTTGCATAAATCGAACAAGCTAATTTAGATAAAAATTTACTCTAAACAAACTTTAAGAGACGATGTATATAATTTCACTTCACACATCATGTTCGAGGGCACAAACAAATTTGATCAATATCGGCTTTTACCAGTATTTTGTGGTTGATAATATCCCAATTCAATTGTCCAGCCCTAAACTTGAACTTTCAAGGAGGAACACAGAACTTTGAGTTATTGAAATCTGAATAAAAAAAATAAGCAATGTATCCTACGTAAAAAAGAAATATATAAGAAGTAGCGTATCAGCGTGCGAAACTGAACTACTAACATAATAGGATACAGTGAATGAAATACAGAAAAATATATATATGTTGGTTCACGCGGAACACCCAATAAATAAACTATATTTCGAACTCATTATTCATAAAATTATCAGCTGGTCAGTCTTATGAAATTTTTGGACCAGAGAATGATAATTTCGTAATCTAATAAGTTGCTGATATTACATTTTGTTATAGCTCTCTGCAATTTGAGTTGCCGTTAGTAAAAGAACAAAATTAACACACATTTACAAATACTAGATTACGTTTCAATACTTTGCAAACAAATGATATAGAATGAATATTACACAATTTTGCCAAATCCGAATATCTGCGTCGGCTGCGCGATCCATCAGTGAACCGCACTTGACAAAACGTTTTTAGTCAAAACATTTTTGACCAAGAGTGGACCCCAATTTGAGGACCTTCTTCTTAAATTCAAGTTAGTAACAAACAGTTCGCACTATTTCATCAAGAGGCACAATTTGCATTCCTTCCGCTCTCTGTTCTTCTACTAATTGGGAAATTGGAATATCCACAGGCTGATCCTGAAAAAATAAATACAGCACTGATGTCGAACGGGGTACCCAACGAAACGCTTGATTTCAATTCAGTATTGTCGGTGCTACTACTAGAATAACTAGAAGGTCCTTTTCTTTTGCCTCTCCCCTTTGTTCCCCATGCATCTACTTCATAAAATTGATTAAGTTCGTATGCCACATAATCTACGAAAATAATTAGTTCATCGGACTCATTGCACAAATTACAACTTTAAAATTTATTTTTAATCGGGATTTTTATCTAATTTCCTATTGTACTGTTTGCAAAAGGGAATCAGGATTTACTCTACTCGGGATTGGCTCGCCTAAGATTGTTCGTTCACGGGTTTACACCGCACGGGGTGGTTCCCCACGTAGTTGTACGAACACAGTTTTACACGAAATCCGAGTCTCTCGAGTGACAATTATATCAGGGCAAATCTATCAGAGAACGATATGCTTAAAGTTCTTTTCTGTTAAATTACTGTAATTAAAATGTGCAAATTCGTGAGGATAATCCCATTGTAACCATCGTTGGATCATGATTTGCAATTGATACATTCAGTAAACTCTGCTTAGGACATTAGTTAACAACCAGCATTTATATTACCTTCAATTTGTCATCAAGTTCTCGTAGTTTTTGCCGGAAATTCCTTGCTGCCATCTCTGGTCCGGTTTCAATGAACTCGTATTCAAAGTCGATAAGTTGTAGATTGAGACGTTTACTCGGAATAAAATCGACGAATATGAGTAGAAATGATCTGATAAATAAGTTTTATGGTGAGTTATTCACCACTATTTTATCCAAGAGAATTGCGAATGTGCTTTTATGAAACATAGGAGGAAAACGCACTACAAATGGAACTGAGCATTATTATAATTAGTTGACGGTCACGTTCTATTATGCCTTCCCAGTATATCTTTTTTATTCGGAAAGGATTATGGTCACTTCTTCTATTCAAAAACACTCAGCAAAAACTACAGGGCTAGTTCATTAATCTTAATTAAGAACTAGCAAGAGCCAATTTCTTTTGTCGATAATAGATCAGAAATGGAACAAATACCCAGTCAGCAAACTTGGGCCCATCTACATTATTTATAATTCTATTAATCATAGAAGAAAAGAAGTTTTGTATAGTATAAAAAGTATTATTTCTTTAGGTATTAATCAAAGTATTATATTTTCACGTAAGTAAGACCAGTATTTATTAACATATTTTCAAAACCTTGTTCTCAATACGTCTCTTTGTCTCATCAGTAACAGTGGGTTCCTCTTTACTTCGTTTAAATTGAGATTATGTTCAACAGCAAATTCTTCCCAGTCTTCAAGATTTTCAAATGGTTCGAAGGGAACTCTTATTGACATTGAACCATATCTGATATTTAAAAAAAATCTGTTTAACAGTTTTTAAAAATAATTGGAAATTTATTGTACCTGTAATATCAAAAAATATTAAATTTTATTTCATGGAAACTCATTCTAAAAAAGGCCGAATGGTCTGATCAAAAGGAGCAAACCAATAGCACACTGTAGTGGTGGCAACCTAGTTTTTAATGAAACTAAGTAAAGTACAGCAATATTTTTGAAAAACTAGGTAACGTATTACTATGTAACATAGTTTCTCCAGGTTCCTAGTCTCATTTACTCTGTAAAACACCAGACAGAAAACTCGGTGAAGTTGAACAAGGTAGACCAGATATCTAAAAAAACTCGGTGATTACTATTTATAAATAATATCGGTACACCAAGCATACCAGTTAAACTAGGTACTTCTGCTTAGAACTATATAGACGCTGCTGACAACTGTCAGTACACGAACTGTATGGCAATAAAGTAATAAAATGCATACCAGCAACTACACCTTAAGAGGAAACATCCCAAACAGAACTGAACCAATTTGATAAAGTGAAACGGGTGGTATCCGCTGTGGACGATGGTATCACCATCACATAAATTTCTTATTACCTTACTTGGTTTCACGGAAAAGTAACAAATATAAATGACTGCCGTATAATAAAAAACGGTTATATGAAATCACGTTGAAATACTGTTTAAAAACTGCAACATGAAATATCTAGAAACAGCAGTATTACAAATAATTGGTTTAGTATACAAGTTAAAGCTTCAAATAGGGCATTGTACGGCATTTAAGTTGATAAGTCAGTAGAATTTTTTCTTGTTATATCATTACATATAATAGTTTGCTTGTATAGTGTCCTCGCACAGTAAAAAAAACTTTTTTGTTTACATACCTGGTAGCAAAATAGCGCAAATAGCTGCTGTGATCGCAAAAATGGATAACCCCCACCTGAAATGAAAGTTGACAAATATTATAAATATAAACTTTTGTAATCGTAATTAGGTCTGGGCAAACCCTAAGCAGTTGGAATTCGAATCCGATTCGGATATTTTATCGCATTGGATCGAATCACTAATGCTATATAAGTAATGAACGTCCCATTGTTACTATTACAACTTGTCTTCATCGTGAAAATCAAGAAATTTATGTAGTAAGGCAGTGTATTTTCAATCCCTACTCCTTAGCTAATGCCGTAAATTTTCATTTTTTTGGACAATTTGTGGTTGAAATGGCAATTGCGCCTCAATTAGCAAGCTTTTGTTTCTATGAACGATTACGATTAATTTCAATAATTTGTGCTTCCGATCGTTCGCAATCAAATCAAACTGCCCAGCCCTACTTGTTTGTAATAAGGAATTAGTGGCTGAAAGGCACATACAGCCTTTCCAAGACGCAATAACCGCAATGCACGATCGTATTGTCCCGGAGGCCAATGTTTTCATGCTTGATCGTTTCACCACCGAGCGTGCCTTTCAGCACGGCACTTCGCAGGTAGCTGTAACATAGATCAGATGCGTATAGTTCTTGCGTATAAGCCCCCGGTAGGTTAAAGACAGACCATAACAAATAATTCGAAACAACCGTCACCCGCCGGATTTAGAATGTAATTAAATATCGTGGTCTTGTGTGATCACACCATCAGTTCTCCCGTTGTTGAGATCTTTTGCCGAAATTCCATGAAATTGACATCCTATTAGGCCAAATCTATCATATATATTTGTGGACTATTTTAATCGCTATTATTCGCTTTTATATGCCATCCATCTTGAAGATTAAAGGTGTAATTCCAATACAAGACATTATAAGTATGTACACTATGCAAATTTGTTTTTGGTTCCATTTATAAGCAAAACCCTCAGCAATATTACCTGATGAATATAAGTAGCAATTGCATCGACCATAGAACATTTATCAAATCGAGGAACATGTTTCGCTACTTCCGTGTTCAATATTTTCCATTCCTCTCTGTAAATATGTATAAGATACAGATAGATGCAATTAAAAATGTCGAGTTTGGGTATATTGAGTATGGCCTAACAGTAATCACAACTGCTCAATTCGTCATTTTCTAAAATCAACGTTTGGGATAGGTACAACAACGAGCACGGTAATACAATCTGTGAAAAAGGGCAAAATCAAAGTCCACGATATTCGTCGTATTTCGTTTTTTTTTTTTTCAATTTTGAATAGATTAGTTCTGCTCTGATATAATAAACATTTTCATTTAGGTTATGCTTTTGTTTATATAATACACGTCGATGCAATGTCGACATCCCAAACAAAGAAATGAATGAATTAAAGAGTCGAGTGATATTTTGGGTGTGTATTAGTCCAACATTTTGAATAGAAAACCATGTCAATTATGGACCATAAAATATTGAGCTGTAATGCAAAAGTCAAATATTTTATTTATTAAATAATTTTTTATCAAGACATTAAATGCTCGACTTACTTGTTAATAAATGGAACCATTGAGTTGACAAATTCTCGAATCACAAAATAATATTGTGCAAGGAAATTCAGGTATGGTATCTGAAAATATACAAAAAAAAATATCACCCCCAAGGTTTTTTCAATTTGTAACAGGCAGAATTACAACAGTGAAATCTAGTAAAAGTTCAAATTTTTCTCTGAATCTTACTCAGCAGAGACGTGCTTTTCGTTTTCAGAGAAGCAGTACCGACCCATAAGGCAAATTTTTTATTATTTCAATTCTTTATCATTGCCAATGATGGATTGCCCCGTCAAGGCGCGGTCCATCATCGATCATGCTTTGCAAAACAAAATCTATAATATAAGAATTCCAGATCATTAGCTTACACTTACTTTCTGTAAATTTTGATCAGTTGTGAAGTCAGGAGGGAATAAACTATGAGATCTTTCCTCCATATCGTTCTCATCTGTTGGTGCTTCACCATGTATAGTGGAATTCTGATAACCATTCTGATAATAACAAATATCTCAATAATAATGGAAAAATATGATTCAGGGATATAATTCAATGGTATGGAAAAAGATCAATTTTTTACCCTATTCAAAAATAGGGAAAAGTCACGAATATTTGTGTTTTCATTTCTTTTGTGTTACAAAAATGGGGACGGCATTGAATCATGTGTGATATTACGCGGGTGTCGTTTTAATGGGTGCATATACTGTTTGTAAATTTTAACTAGGCGTATTTGTGATATCAAAATTGACCGAATTATGACGTCTTAATCGGGTTTGCAGGCAAAAGATTTTTTCTTAAAAATAGGGAAAATGTTTGTTTTTTGGTTAAAAAGGGCTAATCATGTGTAATTGCTGCTGTGCGACTTTTGGTAATATACATTTTGTAGATTTTAACTATTTGTGATATCAGTGACCGTTGTAGTCGGTTTTAGTTCAGAGTATATCAAATATAAAATATGTCAATGCGTCGTATTTTATTTAGCAGAGAAAAATAATGTGTCAAAGTTATATCATTACAATATTATATTTCTTAATATGAATGACTAACATTTATTGTTTCACTTGATTCTTTTTTCGTAGCCGATTCCTTGCACTCGAATACTTGACTTCCTTTTTCTAGGTAATGATTTTTACATTTCTTTGCAACACCTTCTCTAAACTGTTCCTTAGTCAGAGGTACAGATTGCCAGAAGAAAAACAGTCGGTCTAACTTTGATCGCTTGTTATTTGTAGCTTGCTGTACTCGCAATGCCTGCATAGAAATAATTGTACTTTTCAAAGTTTCTTCCGTGGCTTCAACTCTCACATTTATGAAACGCTTAGTTGGTTGGTTACCAATATATATTCCCATTTTGTTAGTGCCCTATTAAAGGCTAAATTTACGCGTGGAAAGTGTCGGTTATGTCGAAATGCCATTGGTTTTGATCGTTTGGATCACCATTCGAATTTTTTATTTCAATATTTCAAGGTTGGTTGCACCGCACGTCCGTAATAATGTAGGGATAAATTTGACGAAAAATTGCTTTCCAGCGTGCATTGGAGGGGTGCAGAAGAAAAGGAAACGATATTCTAGTGGAATTTTTTAAAAACAATATTAGGGACAAAGCCAATTTTTTTTGAACCCCATGTTGAATTGAGAATCGCACTCTTACTTTGTCAAATATTTAAAAAAAAATAAATCAAGATCACCTGGTAATTAATTCGTTCTGTGAAACGCGAGTGCTGATATAATATTTTGTATAAAACTCCGTTCTTGTTCAATAATTTTTGAGAAAGAACTGCAATAACACTCGGCAGAACAAAATGAACATGGTTGTGGGACATTCCTGGTGCAAAATACGTCATGCAAACCTGGAGTATAAAAAGTAAATAACATTATTACGTTGTGTGTTGTGTGGCCGCGACATAGACGTGAGGAGTGTTGCATTGATACGAGTCGCGACCGCGTAATTTTTCATATTAGTCAATCCCTGGAACTCGCGTGGCTGTTGGGCCATTGAGGAGAAATTTTATAGGAAAGACAAATTTATATAGGAATGGATAGTAAATGATAAATAATAAATGAGAAGGAAAACTTTACTGATTGACATTTACAATCGTGGAAGATTTTTTTGTTTCCAAATACTCCAATTTAAAGTCTGTAAGTCTCACAGAATTTGGTTCTGCCATTTAAGCGGGAACATGTGCAGAACTAAGTATAAGTTCGATTTAGTGTTGCGAAGCGTAAATTATTCGAATTGGTTGTGATTCGACTATAGGAGCAAAAACGTGATTTCGTTAGCAAATCGTGATAGTGAATACGGGCATTTTCTGTTTAAATAAAATTTTATTCCATTTGATTCGAAAAATTATTCGAATCAAACGCGAATTACAAATGATTCGGTTCCGCCCGGCCCTATTCAGGGTCATATTCATTCATTCAAGGATCATAGGCTATTTTTTATGTTGTCCTAACTGGCACTTGAGATAACATTGGAATGTTTTCTCTAATCATTATATTACTCTTAAGATTTACGTATTAAACCTGGACGTGAAGTTTTGCTAAGTTGTAATTTTGACGTTCTTCAGGTATGCAATCTGATTTGTATTCCACACCATCACTCATTCCAAGAATAATTTTCTTTGCGTCAGGACTGATGAGTACATATCTTGCATCCCAGTAAAAACCCTGTAGATTTTCTCTAGTTTAATTGAAGACAACTCTTCTCAGTACCAAACGCCTAACTCAAAAGGAACCAATTAA
Source organism: Styela plicata (assembly GCA_963675895.2). Classification (NCBI taxonomy): domain Eukaryota; kingdom Metazoa; phylum Chordata; class Ascidiacea; order Stolidobranchia; family Styelidae; genus Styela; species Styela plicata. The sequence continues at coordinate 10,359,120 of OZ023143.1, read as the reverse complement.
CGTTAATAATATTATTGACCGCACTATGACAAAAGTGCACGGGAATTTACCGTGCATTGGAAGTATTTTTTCAAAATTTGCACTTGATATGTTGATGACATTTATGTCAATTATAGATTGCTGATGGACCGCGCCTTGGGCGGCGCTTTCCATCAACAGCTTATAATTGAGCGAAAAGATCGATTTTATAGTTTCGCTTAATATTATCAACTAAACGTTTTTTTAAAAGGAGGTGATAATACACTTTTTTAATATTAATTTTATATTCACATATTTCAATTTGTGGATAAATTCACAGGGGAAACCTAACGCACCCAAAGGAGCCAGTTTATATTTAATATATCCTAATGTTACCTCAAACAAAAAGAAATATTCAATTCCGTCCATTTGAAGTCGAAACATTTTTCTGTGTTCATCCCAACATACAGAATGTGCAAACACTGTGTTCAATATGACGTAGGCAAGTTGTTCGTCTGATATCAGTTGGATCTGTTCTTGGCTTGAACATATCAATGTCAATGTCAGTTTCTTTATAGGAAGGTTAGCAATATCATACATGATTAAAGGGTAAGAAACGGTACAGTTTAGATTCAAATCTTTGAATGTTTACATTGGTTTGTCGAACAGTGGTGTTAAATATCAAATTAATCGATATTTCATGAAATATAGATTGAAGACCTAGTTAACCTAAAATTTTGTATTAAATTTTAGTGAAAATGAATTGTAAATGAAAATTTGAAAAAGTAGTCAAAAAAATGTGGCGCAGACGCTAAAGTGCGGTCCCTCGGTCTACGCGACAAGAGGTTCCATGCTTAAAGAGCCATCGAGTGTGCCTTTCAGCAAAATACAGCGTCGGTAGCTGAAATAGCAGAAACACGAAACAGAGAAGATGTACGCATGACTGGTTAATTTGTACGGTAACGCAATCTTCAACATAATAGTTTGAGCACGGGGCATATAAAGGGCTACATTTTGACAGCAGGGCACGATTCTTATGATTAAATAAAATTTAATTTTTGCAGGAAAGGAGGGCCGTGGCATGTCGAACGACGACCTCTTGCTGGAAAAATATACGTAAACAGCAGCGGTAGCGTGTACTGAAGAGGTGCCCATCATTTTTCCTGCATATAATAAGTTTTTACATGGAATTCGAACACAAAGATGAGTTGCTATTCCCGGGCACACCATGAAGCGAGGAAGGTTTCATGGGTGTAAATAATTTTCTCTATACCTTCAATATGATTATATATACATACGGGCATAAGTTCTCATATATACATATATTCTGCAGGATGTATAATACAAATAATACCGTAAAACGGTCTTGACTAGTTCCCACGGCATAGAAAAACACATTCTCCACAAATAAGCTGGACTTCTGTGCCTTAGAAAATCGAGCTCATTATCAGCTGAAACGGATGCTATGTCTGTGATCTGAGATAGAAATCGGTTATAAATATTTATCCATCTATTTCAAAATATATCAAGGATGAAAGTTTAAAAACTTTAGTATTATTATAGCCACTCATTGGAATAGGTAATTATGAGCAAGGCCTTTGATCTGTCCTGAGCAGCACGATCCATTAGTGACTCATACTTAACAAACATCTTTGACTGGGTTAGAACTTTACTCGGTACATATATCCAAATTGCTAATCTTGTAATCAAATATCAATGACCTAAAAAGCTTAGTCGTCAGGCCTATCATAAAATTCGTTAATCATGACCTGTCCAGTGACACCATTCTTATACTCCCGTCATTGCTGTCGGATTCAAACGTTCTTCAGCCGGTAATTTGTTCGAAAACATTTTTAACTTTCAATATACATACCCGACTTTTTCGGCTTACAAGTCCTAATTTTCCTTCTTTGTTATGGTAAAGACCGAATCTTTTTCTAAGTTGAAGTACAACGATTTTCTTTTTTATCAAAAGACTTCCAGCAATGTAGATGGGAACATAAATCAACATGAGAAATGTGTAGATGATCATTCCAACAAATTTGTTCATCTGAAATATTGAAATGAATTCTAAGATTTCACAGTCGTTTTAGTAGAAAACAAGTTATAAATGTTAAACATTGATATAAGAACAATCTCCAATTCCTACTTTGTTCAAAATTTGTCAGTTTTAATAATTTTTTTTATTTTTCTGAATTATTAACTGAAATTCTGATGGAGTAAACTGGGTATTATAATCAGACGGAGTAAAAAACGTAACCAAAGTTGGGGTAAAAAAAATTACTGTCTATTTCGTAAAATATTCCGCGTCGTATAAAGGGCCTAGATAAATTGTAGAAGGATACAAATAAATGAAACAAGAAAATATCATTTTAACAAATACCATTATTTACTGCCACGACCAAGGAAAACCAGAGGCATTGTGTAAATTAGGAGTACTCAGAGCTATCAAATAAAAAGTGAGCAACTAATTGGATGCCGATAACTTTTAAGCTGAATGATTTCGGTTTGTTAAAAAAAAATTCCCATCTATTACTTGGAAAGGGCGAAATATAAAAATAATTCTGACATATATTCATTGGAATAAACGGAAATGTACGGTACCTCAAAAACAACCCACAGTGGACAGCCAATTATCAAAGCATATTTTGTTTGACAATTTTTTCTGGCTGCAATGAAGACTGTTTGTTATTCAAATTAATACAACCAAAGCTTTAATTTTATTGAAATGCTTGATTCATTATAGCGCATTATGTATGGCACACATAATGCCCTGTTCAATCAACTCTACGACCAATAATATGCAAAACTCGAATAATTACAAAATTTCGTCTACCCGTTTCAGATCTCGTTGCTAAAATAATTCATTTCAGTATATTCTTCAGTCTATTATTTACATGAATTTTACAAGTTATTTCCGACAACATTACAAGTTATTTTCGTTGTATTAATCTAGTTGCAGTAAGGATTGAACAGTTATTTGGTACATTTTGATCAACTTAAATATTTCCTTTTCCTGTTTAAAAAATTCTAAATACACTAAATAAAGTTTTATTTGTATTACTGTAAAAAAAGTATATGTACTTGTCAAATTAACTTATTGATCAAGCGATAGAATGTTTAATGTAACAAGACTGTAAAATAGTAATCCCCATGAATAAAAATTTTTACCTTATTTGACATGAAGGAAAACATTCCTTTAAAGCTACGATCCGTCGGATACAAATTTTCCATGCTAGATTTTATGTTTTCCGCCGGCATGAGAACTGCAACTCTCAAAAAGAATCGAATCACTTGCTAGAACTAAAGCATAGAGAATATATAACAATACGATAAGAATAGGTATAATTTGGGAAATTCTATCAAGACATCACCAACACAATTACAATAAAGTCCATCGAACTCTTCATTCTTATTCAGTTTTCATTCATTCCATTTTTTTAAACCCTTCTCAGACTTTACCGCAGGGACTATTGTGGAAACACAGCCAGTCTACGAATGTTATTCACAGATACTTGACACGCTTGCGCGCGGTTTTTTAAGTTGGTTTTGTGTACACTTGCTTTGCATTTCATTGCGCAAAACGCAGAACTGCAAAAATCGCATCAAATGTTAAAAAAAACCAACCTACGTAACGAACATAATTCTGATCGAAATTTATGGGACTTGAAATAATTTTAAATATGCCAAATCGGAAAAATATCTTAAATGTTTCCTGAAATACCGTTAGTTCCCTGTCGATCACTTCGAGTAAAATATTTGGGAAAAGTCAGAACGGTTGAAGGGCACATTTTTCTGCGACTTCTGGCAGTATTACCCTCACATAGGAGAAGTGCGCCGATACCAAAATTTTTGCCGATAGCGATACAAGTACCTTCGTAATTTATATTCCGATAACGATACCGCTGATTCCTAGTACTTTATTGAATATGTTAAAGTTCTTTTTGTATCCACATACTTATGCCTTGATATAGTTGCACCCAGGTATATGTGCACCTACGTACGTTTGCACTCTTGAACTCTTGCTTCCATTCGAGTGCAAATTCTTTTGGTTGAAAATTTACTGAATTGATGCTGCATTCAAGCATACATGGGTCTGCAGATTACTTTTAAATGTTTGTGGTTACACGACTAGCGAGACACCCAACACCCTTTTTCTGCATCAAAAAGAGCATATAGTCAAAAATACACAGTGGATTGATGGGTTTTATGCAATAAACCGTTCGCGTGGGGCTAGACCCCGTTTTAATCATTTTTCAGAGCAGTTGAATGCGAGGTCGCGTATATACGGACTGGAACAAATCTGAACGAATTAAAAATTTCTAATGAGTTTCATTGTTGCGTAATGAAACAGTTGCCTTTCCATTTATACCCACGTAAATAGAGCGCATTCGAACGCTCCGTTGTAAAGACGTATCTGGTATCGGCATGGGTTTTGGTATCGGTATCAGTGATGAAAATTTTCGGACACCAGTATCGATACCGATACTTCAAAAATCATCGATACTTGCCGATACCGATACATCGGCCCATCTCTAATACATAGTCTTCCATAAAAATTTCTCAGAATAAGACTGATAATTCGAATTAACGAAAACTATCCGAGGGATACCTTGGCCGAAAAAGACCGACATCTAGAATCGAGTAGTATTTAATTTTATCTTGCGGAGGTGGCAAACTAAGAATACGGCTGGCGAACCACGAACTCTCGCGCAGATGCGAGTTAAAAGTAGGGGATGGCGTTTTTTCCTGACTCTTAACTGATTTTTGCTGCGCATAGAGATGGGTGATGGAGGAGGCCGCAATCAGTTGGTGTGTGAGGAAACATGCGCTAACGAGATGTACAACATCCTCCCGCACTTGATTCAAACCTGAGAAGTTGCGTATGGCTTGAAGCGTATTTCAAATTCCAAATGCTTTATCAATTGGGCTAACTGACTACCCCCCTCATTCTTTGGACTATCTGCATTCATGTATTGTTTATGCTCTGGCTTCATATTTATTACTCCTGTTCTTATATTCTTGCATTCTCGTACATTTTAGACAAAACACACGTCTTCTCCGACTATGGGTTAAAAACAACATCTTTAATGAGCATTTGTTCTTAATTTACTACTTACTTGATTATTCTAATCAATATGGAAGAAATTAATGTTGCCCTATTACTCTATTGCAGGGAAGAGTGTCATAGCAGTAGCGGAAAACACGTACAAGGTGAATAAGATAAGCCCACTAAATATTTCTTGGACAGCGAAATCCATCAGTGACTCTTGAAAATCAGTGGCTCATCAATAAAACATAACAAACTCAACAAAACATAACACTTTTTATGACTGGCAGTGGAAGAATAACGAGTGTCTTATGTACCGATATAAAATTTCCACTACGATGACCAATTTCCTTAAATAAAAATACAAGATTGAGGGAGAGACTCGTATTAATTAGAGGAAGTAAATTATATTTATAATGTAAGTAAATTATATGAAAACTTTTTCATGAATCATTTAAATTCGTGTCATCGAGAGCTAATTTGAATCTCTATACTGGTATTTATGGTAGCTTGTTGACTCATTAGAAGCATATATTTTCCAGAATAAAATATTCAGGTTAAGGTATAGTTGAGCGAACATCAAAATAAAAATAAAAACTAACGTAAAGTTTCCTTCTTAAACTCGGTTGTATAATTCAAATTTAGAAACGCATTTAACATTATTTTTACTGAAGCGCATTTTAATACTTTCCACTCCAACGCATTACAGGAAACATAGTTTTTACTGAAACGCATTTGATATAGTTTTCACTGAAACATATTTCAACATATAATTGGGAACGTTATCACTGAAACACATTACAGTGATTCGGTAGATGGTTTACTGTCGCCCAGAGCAGATGCCACTCACTGCACTTTACCATGGCGGCTCAGTTTCTTTTGAAACGTTTTCCGTTTAGAGTGCAGTTGTTGGTACTACATTTTTTAGTAGCTCCTTGCTATTGATTGGCAGCTGGTTGGTTCCGGCCTTACTCTGAGTGAATAAAATAAAAAAAATCGTTTTCAACACATTCAATGTGCCTTAATAGCTAAATTGTTAAACAAATTCAAGAAATAAATTGTATATTAACTGTTGATGTCCATCACAAATAATATCCAAACAGAAGTTTTATTTTGTGAAGCATGACGCACAGATAGAACAGAGCCTCGACGGCGCGATCCAACAGTGATCCACACCTAACAAAACTAGTTCAATGTTTTTTTGACTGGGTAGTGATAATATGATTGACGTCAATAAGTACCTTAAACTAGTCATACAATGTTTTATTTCAAAAGTATAAATATATTGTGGAAATTTTGACGTAATCAAACTTCAACCAAGGTCTCGCCACCTTCTTGACAAAATATATACTGATCACGTTTCTCTCATTTGTAGTGCCTTTCGCATTTACAACTTTGTGCTCGCAATTATTGATTAATAAGTACCTCAATTTGAAAATAGTTTACTGTTATCCTGAATATAGTAATTTAAAACAACGTTGTCTTAATTCAGCTAAGCGTATCATAGCAATAACGGAAAGCACGTTACAGATGAATATAATAAAAGGAAATTGATCGTAATTAATCGACCATACCGAACAATAAAAAATTATCATTGCTCAACGATCAACTTCCTTTGCAGGGACACAAGATGATTTATCACTGGAGGAAGTGAAATAGCTTTTGAAAAGCTTTTACTGAATCATTTTTCATTCTCTTTAAGAGCTGATCTGAATTTCGTTTCAATTCTCTGCTATCTTATCAACTCACTAGGAGTGTATGTTCCCGAATTGAAGGTAATTTATTGTAATATGAAAATAACAGTTTTCCCCGATTTCGGTAGTGCATGATTCAGAAACGCATTTGAAATACCTTCTAATGTAAAGCATTGCAAGAACATCGTTGGAATAGTTGGAACGCAGAAACACATTTCATAAACGGAGTTGGAATCGCTTCAACTAAAACACGTTTTAGGAACGCATTTCGAATAGTTTTCATTGAAACATATTCCGTATGATTCAGTCAAAATTATACCAAGGATTCTAGATGAATCCCGAAACAGAAATTATTAAAATTGGTGTTGTTCAGTGCTAATCCAACCAATAAAATGATCATTTATTACAACTCCCTGAAACTCAATTGTACCAGCCATGCAAAGTCGAAATTTTTATTATATTATGCAATTTCTGACGAAATAAAAATTTAATTATTTAATATAACTAACAATTTATACGTCAAAATAAACGATCACGAAATATCTTACAGGTTCAGTAAAAAGTAGAGATTATTGTGTTAATAGAAGCTAAAAGGGAAAACTCGGTGATTTAATGGTGCTGTCTATCAGTTACCAATTTTTGACATAGTATATTTTGATCAATATCGTGTATTTGGTATATCCTTTCGCGTTCGCAAAGTTTATTTTTGTAATTATTTGAAAAAAATGTTCAACTTGTTTGTGCTTCCAGACTTCATCCCATGAAAAACACAAAACAATCGAGATTCATGTTCCCATGTCTGGTTTGTGCAACATATAAAATCGTAAAACCAAGGTGAAATATTGTTTTTCCTGAGTATATCTAAGACGTATAGAGCCAAAATATAAAAGTGTTTATGGTCCAAAAATTGGACGTAGGAGGTTTTTAACGACTCCTATAAAATGGTGCATGATTTACCAATGTACGTTTTCAACAGCAAAACCTTACACTTTATTAATAAAAATGTTGAAGATACTCAAAAGGATTACAAAGAAAAAATAATATTAATACGGTAATGTGCAAATATTAAAATAAGATAAAAAACACACTAAGATTGAAAATGAAGTTATCAAGAATACACACGTGGTACTTTATATAACTTGTAACAGAGAGTAAAATCAGTAATTTAAATTATTCATAGATCTTTTTTTTTTTAATAGGATAATAAAGCGTAAAAAACAATATATATATCAAGAATCATAATATATTTATTTACGTCATTATCTAGTATTAACTTCTAAATAAAGGTTGGTCAATAACATTCTACTAGAAATCTGAATTAGCTAATTATGCCTCAAAACATGTTTTGATGAAATATTGTTCGTAGTTTTTTATAAGCCTTTACGTTATATTTACACCTTCGCAAATATCCAATATGATGGGAATTTTAAAATTAAAAAGTGCCCTTTTTTCTTTTTTTAAACAAAATTCGCCCAAAGCAAGGCTGTATGCTTTGATATTATACTTAAAACGTCTCATAAAACCACCAGTGTGCAAGAAGCTTTATGGTTCAAATTCAGGGCATATTGGAGCAAATCTAGTGACGTTTGACCTGTTGCATAGTTGACAACCAACAATACATGAATAGTCACTTAATTGCAAAAGCAAAATAAACGGAAATTCACACGTTCGAGACCAAAGGCAACCACCCTGTTTAGCTGAATGTGACGCATAGGATGAGTATATCTGATTGTACGCATTTTTTGTTTTCGACTGACGTTAATGATAAAAATATACATAAAATAAACTAAACCTTGCTTAATGTTTCTTAAAGTTTTAAATTTACAACCGCATTATTTTCAAACAACTCTTTCAACAAAGTCATTGTAATGGAACGATCTTTCAAGCATGTGCCACAGATAGACCGCGCCTCGGCGGCGCGTACGATCAGTCACCCATACTTAACAAAACATGCTTTGATAGAGAAGTTTTGACTTAGGCGAGTAACGTCATTTTAATAACAGACAGTTCGTACGATGTCATCAAGAGGTACGAGTCGCATTCCTTCGGCTCTCTGTTCACCGGGGGAAGATGGAATAGGAAGTACTTGATGTTGAAGCTGTGAAAATAAACAAACAACTAATATTGAGTATTATTCTTCGAAATTGCGCATGAAAACAATAAAACAAATGCAACATGTTCTCATAATAAAAAATTCGGAAATGAACACAAATCAGATTTGACCTTTTGGGATCCATTTAGTCTATCGTTTAGCACAATGGCCCGAATAAAAAATTTACTCTGAAAAGATTCGAATTTAGTTTCCAATTGTAAAAAACAAACACTAAATACATATATGACCAATCGAACATGTTCGGTAAGTCCAACTCATGTGTCCACTTATCTTGTAATTATTTTTGAACTATAAACATAGTGAATATTTGTTGTCGGTACATCACTTATTTGCTATGGCCTGTCCGCGAACCTTCCGGGGGTTATACCCAACAACCGGATCTTTATAGTGATTGTGCATCTGTTTTATGTTACACCTACCCGCGAAGTGCCTTGCTGAAGGACACGCCCGGTGTTGAAGCGGGCAAGCTTCGAACCATCGACCTTCCGGACAACCGAATGCTTAACCGACTGAGCCACCGAGCCGGGGATTATATCGAACATTAATAAATTTAATTATAAATAGGACAACAGAACAACGGCGCAACCTTGTGGATGGAATACTCTAATGAAAAATATTTCCGAAGGAACAAAAAATAAACCTTAAGCCGAGAATTTCAAAAACATTGAGAAATAAAAAATCTTCCAAATCTATTATCAATATTAGAGTCACTGAACGGGGTTAAAAACACTGTTCCTATATTACTTTTGGGGCATAATAATTGTTTTTACATCAATTCATGATGATTTTTCAAATAATGAATATTCCTTCTCAGTTTGGGACATTGTAAAACTGCGTCGTTCTTGGCCATATACCACGTACTGTACTCATTAATAGGGTCAGTCAGCTGCTTCAGATGATAGTTGCAGAACTTGTTTTCATTTAATAACTTAGGTTCGGATTGCTTCAGAAATCTCAGGTATCTTTCAGTCAAGTAAGACTTCAGATTGCGAATTAACCTAATTCTAGAATGCCATCCCGTTATAGCCATTGTATTGCTCTCCACTACGTTCATTTAGCTATAGAACGTTTTTTATCTACAATAAAAATGAATTGAATTAAAGAAAATTATTCTAACTCAAAGCATACCTTCAAATTCCCATCCAATGCACGTAGTTTCAGTCTGAAGTTTTCGGCCGCCATTTCTGGCCCCGTATCATTAAATTCATAATCAGTGTTTATCAGTTGCAAATTCAATTTTGTGCTTGGAATAAAATCAACAAATATCAGCAGGAAGGATCTGTAAGATAAGACATCGACATAAGAGAAGTTTATCACAAAAAGATTATACACACAACATGTGGCCCATGTTTGATCCCCAAGAAAAATGTGTCGAGTCATCCATCATTTGACGACAAATATTATATATTGAGGGATCGTGACCAATTCATCAACAATCCATTATACCCGAACGCTGATACTTTGCTTATTATTTCAATAACTCCGAAACCCGAGAGCATTGTCCAAACTTTTATGCTCTATCGTGTGATAGTGAGAGATTTATTGATTAACCAGAAAACAGCGTATTTCATAACAATATATAAATGAAATGTTAAAACGAAATTAAAACGTTTTAGAAATAGACTTGTAGGCGGCGAATGGCGATTCGACAATTCGGTTACCTTGTTCTCAATACGTCTCTTTGTCTCATCAATAACAGTGGGTTTCTCTTTACTTCGTTTAAATCGAGATTATGCTCACAAGCAAATTCTTCCCAGTCTTCAAGATTTTCAAATGGTTCAAAAGGAATTCTAATTGCCATGGATCCATACCTGAATATTGGATTCAGTTAGATTAACATGAAGACAGTTTGGAGGTGAGAGAGCGCGTGGAATATGTGAAACGTGCTTATTTACTTATTTTTTTATTCTCGGTGCCTATGTAAAAGTTCTGCTTTGTAAAATACTAGCTAATAATAGACCGTGCCAATCTAAATCTATCACTTATTGTCTCCAAAATTTGAGCAAAATTTTGAACATAAAAAAGCGCAAATTTCAGAGATTTACACACGAAAATCCATTATTATTAATTTCTTTCGCGGTTAAAAATTACCAAAAAATGTCAACTCGCAACTTTTCTTAGTAATTATCTATAATCGCAATATTGATGTTCTTAACTTTGCTCATTTTTATTTCTATATTAAACAAAAAGAAGGATTTCATTTTTACCTGAAAGCGAAATATCGCAGGTAGCTGTTGTGGTCACAGAAATGAATAACACCAACCTACAATACAAAGTATATATAATATATTTCTTCTGTTATATTCCCAACAAAAATATTATACACTTTTTATGTGAATGATTGATTGGTCGGTTAACGCCCAATGACTGCCGATTTCGTGGTTATCTTTAGAATTGATGACAGCTTGCGGAAGTATAAATAGGAATGTTGATAAATGTCGCCTAATATTGTCTTGAGAAAACATGTTGAGATATTTTTTTCTGCTTGGGACTGTTCTTTCCCATCAGAAAGAGTAAGCTGTCAATAGACCGCACAAATTTCAGTCGATTTCTTCTTAAATTTGAAATTAATTTTCGTACATTAACGCATTTTCGGCGTTGAAGTTCCTGCAATAATTTTCTCTTCATTTTTTGTTTAGCAAGAAAGATAAAGTTGTCCTTACTTGATGAATATAGGTAGCAATAGCATCGATCATAGAACATTTATCAAACCGAGGAACGTGTTTCGCCACTTCTGTGCTCAATATTTTCCATTCCTCTCTGTAATATAAATGGTTATTTAAAAGGTTCTACTTACATGTTCGCCAATTATAGTTAAAAGTTATAGTCATTTTGTAGTGGGTCTTTTAATCTGTTTGTATTAAAACTTTTGATTTGAATTATCGATTTCGATTTGAAAAATTTTGACCTTCAATAGTCAATGGAGGGGATATGAAGCAACATATAATACATTGGAGTATAAATATGTTGATGATTACGCATTAGGCTTGATAATACGACTCACTGACATGAAGCCTAACTTTACGAATAAGAATTCAATGGAAAAACAAAGTCATTGAACTACCTCAGAAAATTTGAATTTGACTAAATTTAAATATCAAATGGATTCGATGGTCTAGTGGTCATCCCATTCAGTATTCAGAACCTCGATAAAGAGGAAATTTAGAAAAAATATTCGAGGCCAAATTTTGACATCATAATGGGCGCCGCAGAAAAATATTTCTGGAATTTATTTTTATTTATTTTGATTGTATATTACTATAAAACTGCCGAAAATAAATATGCTAAATACCCCATTGGCATCGCAGGTTTGTGTACGTGTGGTTGGAAAGATAAAAGTTAGCTGCGCGGTCGGGTCTAATCAGGTTATTACACCCTAGGTTAAGCGGTGGTGGATTAACGAACAGGCATTTCTGGTACTCGATCCTAAAATATCTTCAACCTGCCACAGCAACCTAATAATCACAGTGCAATAGGCGCAGGAACTCGACGGTTAAAAATTTCGATATCAAGCATCAGTACAGTATCAGTACTTCCGCTTCTTATTCCAGAGTTTAATAACTTGAACTAGCCAAGTCGAACCCAAATAAATAAATTTCATGTAAAAATAATCAAAACTCTGGAAGAAACTAACAATACACAGATTCAAATAGATATTCTTTTTTTTCATTTTTCGTATTCCAAATGGCTTTATCAAATTAAGAGTGGAAATACAGAACTTACTTGTCAATGAATGGAATCATGGTTTTGACGAACTCACGGATCACATAATAATATTGAGCAAGAAAGTTCAAGTACGGAATCTGGAAAAATATACCAATGATCAAGATATAATTTGTTATTGTATTGATTATACATACAGTGATATACAGTGATACATGCAATGATACCTAATGTTATAGAATTCGCGATTATTCAAATTGCCCTCTTCTCATTTAGAAAAATTCGTACATACTTGTACGGCTACGTATGAGTCAAAAAGTGATCGCGCCCTGAAGGCGGGGTTTCATATGGTGGTTTATTCTTAGCAAACAGCCTTGAATTGGAAAAATAGGATCCAAGGGAAAATCGCTGAAAAAGGATATTTGAATGAATTGAATGAAAAATAAATCATTTTTAAGTAAATTTTGTGACATTGATTGCTTGCTTGATCGATATATTGGAGATGGTAAAATGGAAATTTATCCTTCACCGGTGTTGAATTCGAGTGACTCAGGTTAATTTTGCACATTGTTTTCATTGCACTTTTCGAAAAAACGGGTACTGCTTCAAACCAGTTTGTGCAAGATAGTCATACCACGGGTACCATATCAAGTCTGAAATCTCATGAAAACAATAGTTGGCACAATGGCCTAGTGGCGGCAGTTCATTAAACCTGGAGTCGTGTCCCGACGAGGCCGGCGCGTTAATCCATGCCCACCACTCAACCCAGGGTGTAATAGTTTGGGTAGGATAAGCCGAACCGGAAGGATCATATCTTTCCTAACAAATCTAGCTCTGTCTGTCTGTAAGTGGCCGCTGGTTGATCTTCTCCAAGGAGTGGCCGTAAAAAGCAGTACAAGTATGACAACACTTAATGGTACTTATGATAGATAAAAACTCACTCTTTGTAGTGCTTTGTCTGTTGTGAAATCCGGTGGAAATAAGTTGTGGTTTCTTGGTTCAATTTCCTCACACTGAGGTATTTCTGGAATTACCTCAAGCTCATGGGGAGAATACTAAAAATGGTAAAGGTTTAAATTTTTATTGTGAAAGCAAGGAAAAATACCCTGAAAATCACAAAAAAACTGACACAAGAACTTCACTTTTGCCGTCTGGGCAAGACCGAAGCTTTCTAACACTCATATTATACTTTAGTGCATTTTCATATTATTCCATGTTGCTAATTACGTGTAAAACTACGAATGATTCGGTTTTATCCATTTTTAATTTCAGCTCACCAATCCATTTCCATCAGTTGTTGACAATTGTGACACAATATTCATTATCTCTGATTTTTCTTCAGCTTGTTCTTTCATTTCTTGTGTTCCACGGTCAAAATAATGCTTCCTACATTTTCTTGCAACACCCTCCAAAAACTGCTCTTTGGTCAGCGGAAATGGTTGCCAGAAGAAAAATAGTCTGTCAAGAGCTGAACGCTTGTTGTTAGTTGCCTTTTGGACTCTTAATGCCTGTAAATATAAGAAATGTCAATTGACTTGAATGTTCAAATCCACGTTACAACAAGTATAAAACAAATTAGGCCAAAAACTTTGTGGAATTCGCTACATTTGATACATGACTTTTATACGGCAAACAGTATATGTAGGGGATTTTAGATAGCTGTTGTTGAGTCAGAGTTATGAGAGTAGAGAGAGTTGAGAGTTTTTTTAAAGAGTATAGTCCATAGCGCAGAACCTGAAAGGTATAGATCTACAGTGATTAGTTTATAGCCAATTTTAATCACTTTTTTGCATGGACTAAATTTTCGAGTACAGAAGGATGTTTCAAATATTTTAAAATCAAACGGCTACAAATCATCAGCACGCACTTTCGAATACTAAGTATTTAGAATCACTGCCTATAGGATTTATACATGTTGTATGTTTGTACAGAGCTTGCCGACAAGGCATATGAGCGCCCGAGTTATTTTGCTACCACCTATGTTCGCAGCAATATATGTTTCCGCTCACGTACGTTTGTTCCCTTAGATAATTTATGTCTATATTAGTTATACTAAAACAGCTCAATGTAAAATATTTCTGTATGGAACATATGACACACCTCGATCTATCACTTTCGTTTGTTCACCGAGGAAAAACTACAAAATGACATGACATGGGTTGGTGCCGTTAAGAGTTTTCATTTCGAACCATAACATTGCTGGACAAAATCGAAGCATTTGGAATTCGAATTTGCTTTTTTTCAATCGAATTTAATTTTTAATTTTATGTGAACAGGAATTATTGGCCATAAATTTCACCACAATATTTTCGTTTTATTTTGCCGTTAAAATATTACAATTCCTCGTTATTTTGCAAGATTTGTTTCATAATATTGATCTACGAATGATCCGAATGAACTGTTCTTCGAATCACCGAAGGGAATTGCCCAATTCTAACCCCAAATCTCTTCGCCTATATACGATAGGAATTTTTTTTTTTGAAGTTCGTTTAGTCAGATTTTCATTATTTTACCTGGTAATTAATACGTTCCGTGAATCTGAAATGCTGATACAATAGTTTGTACAAGACTCCGTTTCTGTTCAATAGTTTTTGAGATAGAACCGCAACTGCACTCGGGAGCACAAAATGAACGTGATTGTGTGAAAGACCTGGAGCAAAGTACGACAAACAAACCTGAAAATATGAAAAATGAAAGTTTTTCCAATTCCAATAGGCGTACTACAACTAATGAAAGGTAATTTTTTGATCAAAATCCACTCCAATCCAGATTAAAAGCATCACTTACAAGTAAATCGGGCAGAACCCAATCATTCGAATTCGAATGTGCTTCGGATAATTCTTTCGAATCCCTTATTTCGTCTAAATAATCAAAGTCTTGTTTTCACAGTTAAGATTTTTTGTAAAAAAAATTTTATAATTATAATATCTATATTTCCCCATATGATTTGACGTTTGCAGTGAATATATGTACAGCATGCTTTGACTTTCAACAAATTAAGAGTCCCACCGGTAGAAAAAACACACACATTAATGTATATAAAAATTAAAAATTATTACCTGTACATGTAATTTTGCCAAATCAAAAGTTGGTCGAAGTCGTTGTTCACAATCAGAAGCATATTCCTTTCCATCACTCATCTGGATGATGATTTTCTTTGCATCTGGACTCACGAGAACATGTCTTGCGTCCCAGTAAAATCCCTATAAATATTGGAAATCGTTATAAAAAGTATTTAATTCGTAATTTGTTAAATTAGTAGCTGTTGTTAAATATAGAGAAGCAAGTTCACAGAGTCGTTAAATTATTATGTCCGAAGAAATCCGACCGTGGTACTGTAAACAAAACGTCCAAGAAGAAATGTTAGTTTGGCGTAAATCCCGCCAGTGGAATGTGAAATGCCTCTGGGTTTTAAACTTCAAAACTTTATCACTCAGACCAGCCCATTGATTGAGATTGATGGCAGTCGACCATTGGACTGCAATTATCGAAGACGAATGATGAGACAGATAAGTAAGTGCGAAAATAGTAATTCATCACTGAAAATGAACAGCAATTCCTCACCAAACATTTTATTCAGTCAAACGTGTGCCACAGGGAGGCCGCGTCTCATCGACGCGATCCATCAATGACTCATACTTAATAAAAATGCTTCGACAAAATTTGTCAGATTATGTTTAGACTGCAAAGGAATGTTTTGTTTCGGGCTAAATATCGAGGACATGTTTATGGTCCGACAAGAAAAAAGATTTTACATTTATGTCTTATTTATTGGCTTAGAAAAGATAGCGTCGATACGTCGCAATGGGTAGCTATACGGAAATTAAAATTTGTTATCGGTTCCGTGAAGGCAGTGTCGAAATAAATGCAATTTTTTGCAATCCACCTGAAACAAAAATAAGTCCTCGAATCCTTCCATGACAAGTCTGTACATTTTTCTGTTTTCATCCCAACATACAGAATGTGCAAACACTGTGTTTAGTATGACGTAGGCAAGTTGGTCATCGGATATCAGTTGGATTTTTTCTTGTCTGAAATTAAAAAAAAAAAAAAAATTTTTTTCAAAAACTAAGGTTAAATTTATTTTAATAACATGACGTGGTATACGTTGTATTATATTGTCTCTTTTCATCAACACTGGCTGCTCTTTCCAAAACGGGATTATTTGTTTTGCTATCAAATTTTTAAACAAAACGTTTTTATACAAAACATTTGTATGCAAAATGAGATTTATGTGCAACAAAGCATTAAACCACCTATCCATTCAACAACCCTGTATTACTTAAACAGCTCATGCTAATTTCCGGCTCGACTAGCCTGCCAACGCGGATTGCTCGACTTGTCTTTTGAGTGCATCAATATCAGTTGAAAATGTGTTGACGTCATTCTGTCGCATTATATATCACATTTTGGACCTTAAATTATATTTTTGCATTTTTGTTCTCGTTTTTGAAGAGCAACAAAGCAACATTTGGTGATACAGGACATAGATAATTATTGGATAGTTATTGGCGTGCACACTACAAGCAACCGTTTCTTGGAATTAAACATCCATTTCGAACATCCGGAGAGAGAAAGAGATCTTTGATGTCAGAAATTTTATTTTTTCTTAAGCATGCACCACAGATGGATCGAACCCGGTAACACCCCCAATGGCTCATGCTCATTAAAACATGTTTGATAAAATATCTGTTACTGGAGTATTTTTTTCATGGCTACTTCTTGGAGAGGTACACCCTGAGCAAAGCCCTGTACCAACGGCCTCTAAAAAACAGACAGTATTAGAATGGCTGGAAAGATAAGATATATGTACCGGTACGGCTTAGCCTACCGAAGTCCATTAAACGCTGGGTTGAGTGAGGACCCAGAATTAACAAGCCGGACTCTAACCCGATATCTTCAGCCTGATATACTAACATGTATAATCACCAGGCTGTCACTTCAGTGGATATGGGTGTCAATACGATTCTAACGTTATACCTTCCATGCTGTTTATCCAATCAAATATTTTACTTCGTCAAGTATGAGTCACAGAAAGATCGCGCCTGGACGGTGCGATCAATTTGTAAATCACGCTTAACAAAGGAAAGAAAGTTTGTTCAATTTTTTATGGGGCATTCATTATTTATAAAAAAATTTGAATATTATATCGAATTAATTATATTGAAATTATTCCTAACCTCAGAATGATCTTCACAAGTTCCCATGGCATAGAGAAGCACATTCTCCATAAATATGCTGGACTTCGATTTTGTAGAAAATCCAGTTCGTTCTCGGTTGAAACACAGGCAATGTCGGTTATCTAAGAACAAAAAAAAATTTGAAAAAACTTTTTGTGTAAAAAATATCGCGTTATCGACGCTTCATCGATTATCGGTCACAATTTGAGAGCTCTATTAAAACGCGAACATATAGGCCCATACTCCACAAAATATGAATCATCAGTTTTTTTTCTAATTAGGCTTCCAAACTAAGCTGGAAGACTTGTGAAATTGCCATTTTTATTATTAAGCCTTCGCTCTGATGCAAACATCTTATTGAAATTCTACGCTTTTTAATTTTTATTATTAAGACTTTCGTTCTGATGCGAGAGTCCGATTGAAATTCTACGTTTTTTTTAAAAGGTCTGTGTGGATGGAAACTCTTTGTTTCATATTTTTAATCCAAGCCTCTCTGTTCCGGGATCTTGGATTTTCCATCAAAATGCAGTACTGAAAGCGATGATAATAAAATGAATAAGGCTTATGCAGGATTGCAGGTCAAGCTTTCAGAATGCAAATCATGCGTGAAATCATTTTCAAAGAGTCAATGAAGAACTTATGCCACGTACTTTTCGTACTTAAGGGTCTGTTTTTCAGATACAATAATTTGAAAATGGCCTAATATGGCCTAATGGTGAATCAAAATCAAACTGATTGACGTCATAGTCACGTGGTATGCGCGAGTGCTAGTTATTATTATTCTTTTGGCCCTAGCACCAAACCTGCAAGGCCTAGTGATCTGAAATCTTAGTGAAAAGGTCTGCGCGGCTGAAAACTTTTTATTCCATATTTTATACCTGCGTTTTAAAGTCTCCCTGTTCAAGGATTCTAGGTTTTCCGTCAAAATTCAACGAAAAACCCTTTCAGGAATTCGAAATAGCTTTTTGCCGGAAACTTTGGAAGCGTTCTGTGTGTGTTGGGTCATAGTCCAAAAACCAGTGAAGAAGTCATGCTGCACAGATTCTTGATTTCTACCTTTGTTTTTACGATGCAAGAGCAGCAAATTAGCCAATTTTGTCAGTTTACAAGCTATTTTATGACTATTAATTCTAGCACTCAGTCTGGTGGTTTCGGTTTGCTGCGCTGATGAAAGCTCAAATTCGTTTTATTTTTGCTATTGCTATTTGGAATAAAACATTTTAGGAGCCCCACTTTTACGGTAGCATCATGTATGGTCCATATAGGATTTCTAAAATTGGTTGAAAAACGGGTTAGGATAAAATCTAGGATTGATTCGACATTGGTGATACAAAAATAGTTCAAGTATAGTTATTTGTAGTCATGTCAGTAACATGTATGGCCCTTACATGGGTTCAGAATACTCATAAAAACGTAGAAAGATGTTTGCTGAAGGCGATGAGTAGTAGTTGTTCTAGACTTGATACATCCCCCTAAATTTTTCTATCATTTCATTATGTTAGCATCATGTATGGCTCATACATATATCATTGTGGAGATCAAAAATAGTGTAAAGATGGGCTTCCACGCTGATTTGACACAGTCCGAAGATGGAAGATCAAAAAATAAACTCAAGACACCAAACCTCGTCTGCCCAATGCGTGGCCCATACATATATCATTGGGTAGATAAAAAGAGTTTAAAGATAGTCTTTGATACTAATTTGACTAATCTTAAGATGAATAATCTTAATATAATTTCAAGACTTCATACCTTGCCTGTCCCATGCATAGACCCACATATATCGTTGGATAGATAAAAAAGTGTAGAGATGGGATTTGTTACTGATTTGGTTCAGTGAACAACCCAAAAATAATTTTAAAAGTCCATACCTGGTCTGTCCAACGCATGGCCCAGACATATATCATTAGATAGGCCAAAAAGGGTGTAAAGATGGGCTTTCATACTGATTTGACGCAGACCGGAGATGAATGAATCAAAAATAATCTCAAGACACCAAACCTTGTCTGTCCCGTCCATGGATCACGAATATATCATTTGGTAGATCAAAAAGAGTGTAATGAAAGGCTTTGATACTGATTAGATTTAGTCCTGATATGAACAAACCCAAATATGATATAAAAAAAACATCATACCTTATCTGTCGCGTGCATGGCTCATACATATATCATTGGAAACATCAAAAAGAGTGCAAATTACACAGTCCTGAGATGAATACACCAAATATAATATTAAGAACCTTTACCTTGCCTGTTACACGCATGGCTCATGTATAAATCATTGAATAGATCAAAAAGTGTGTAAAGATTGGCTCTACTGCAGATTTGATACAGTCCTAAGATTAATTATCAAAATATGATTTCAAGACTTCATGCACGGGCCTCTCATATACCACTCGATAGATCAAAAATAGTGTAAATGAATGAAACCAAATAAAATTTTAGGATTCCACATCTTGTCTGTCCCATGTATGGGCTATACATATATCTTAAGTAGATCCAAAACAGTGTAATATGCCTTGTAATTGATATGACATAGTGCTGAAATAAACATTCTAATTGCAATTTCAAGACTCCACATCATGTCTGTTCCTGCATGGCGCATAAATGTTTCATTGATTTGGTCAAAAACCATGTAAAGATGTGGTTTGAGACAGTGCATGGTGTATATGTGATTTCTTCGGATTATAGCGGTAGTCTGTGGGGCCTGACTTAATATCATAAAATGTGAACTTTAATTTTTGTATATAACTCTGTTTGTCAGCTAGAATCGCGATCCAGATGTTTGTGTGCTGTAAGACTAATGTTAGAAAATATAATAGTAATCATTGAAGATCGAGTGATGACAGTGTTTATTATGGTGAGGCGAAAGCCTTCGTAGTACTGTTTACACAGTTCTAGTTACTTTTACGTTTACATATTTACTAGCGTGTATATGCATCTCGTTGTGAACTCGCGCGGCATCACTGCATTTAATATCAGTAAACATTGCAGATGGATATGGAAAGTTGTATCTGTGTAGACGATTTTGGAGATTTAGCGGCAAAAAAATTATCAAAAGATGTTTTGGATTTTTGCGATTCTGGGGCGACAGATGAGCAAACTCTGGAAGAAAATCCAGTGGCGTTTAAATCATGGCGATTTCAACCTCGTGTATTGAGGGACGTTTCCCAAGTTGACATCAGCAGTTCTGTGCTTGGAAGAAAAATAAACTTCCCTGTGTGTATTGCACCTTTCGGTTTGCACAAAATGGCGGCGCCGGGAGGTGAAATCGACTCAGCAAAAGCAGCAAAAGACCTTGGTATCGGGTTCACTATGAGTACTTTCTCTTCATACAGTATTGAAGACGTGGCAACTAATGTACCCGGTGTTTTGCGATGGTTTCAGTTGTACATCACAAAAGATAGGAGCGTAACAGAAAAGTTGGTTTTCAGAGCCGAGAAAAATGGATACACAGCCATAGTAGTTACTGTTGACTGCGTAACCCAGGGTAGGCGTTACAGAAATATTCGAAATAAATTTTCCTGGCCTTCTGACAAGCCGCCTAAGAATTTAGTAGGAATTTCTATGGGAGACAGAGCGGAATTTGGAAGAGTTATTGACATTAACATGGATCAATCTATAACCTGGAAAGATATCGAATGGCTGAAAACCATCACTGATCTACCAATCATAATAAAAGGGATTATGACGGTCGAAGTAGCTCTTGAAGCAATAGAACATAATATATCTGCAATAGTCATATCAAACCATGGCGGACGCTGTTTGGATAGCACTCTCCCAGCAATACACGCTCTTCCCCGAATTGCCAAAGCTGTTCAGGGGAAATGTGAAATATATTTCGATAGCGGGGTTAGAAACGGTGGCGATGTAGCAAAAGCCCTGGCCCTAGGAGCACGCGCTGTCCTTGTTGGAAGGCCTATAATTTGGGGCCTAGCGTGTGGAGGAGAGAAAGGGGCTCGAAAAGTTTTGGAAATACTACGTGACGAACTTGAACTGACTATGAAATTACTGGGAGTTACTTCAACTGCAGAACTTCAATCTATACCTGATATTGTCGTACACGAGTCTAATATTATTGCAAAATTATGACCAAGGATGTCCAACACTAATCGAATATTTGAATACCTTCGAGAATAACCATATTCGATATAGTTAACGTCTTTTTGTTTACTAAAATAGGCACTTCGATAGCAAGGGCATTTGTGTAGACACAATGGAATTAATTTTAGATATATTTCAAAAGAGTAGTATTTGAAAATATTTTGTTTTATTGCTTTAGTTCGGACAGAATCGGTAGAAAATACGCCTTTACTCTGCATAATTATATGGTTGCAAGAAATAAAGGAAATTATTCACTTCATTTAGACTTTTATAAATTTGCAATTTCCCCGAAAGAAGTTATAATGTTGCATTTTATTAAAGATGTAGTAGAATTTAGAATATATATTCAAGATTTCATATTTATTTCCTATTTACTATTTATGGTCGGATTAGCATGTTTGATTTGACTTCCAAGTTACATTGCGTTCTGTTTTATGTGTTGAATGAATTCACAAGTAAATTAATGATGGGATAAGACGTGAGGTATTCTGCCATTGATTAAAAATAAAGATAAGATATATTTGCTTAGAGTAAAATCCGCTTTTGCTTCAACTGTAAAAATGAATCTTCCAACTTTGAGCTGAATGCCTACGCAGAACGAGGTTCGAATAAATTAGCCCGAAGGGTTGGCCTGGGCGGATTAACGCAATGAAATTATCTGGATTGTCGAAAGTCGATGTTTATCTTTATCACCACTTTGCGTGCCTTTCTGCCAGGTACATCTCGGGCAGTTGAAACGCATAATTGGTAAACAGTAAAATATACAATAAACATCGACCGAAAAAATCCCAAAATGACGTTTTGAGTACTTTAAAACGTAGAAAATCTCACTTGTTTAGCCTATTATATTTTGGTAGTGATATAGTAATTTTTTTCGATTTTGGTAGTGATATACTATAAAACTGCTATTTTGTGCCTGCGGCGCCCATTATGAAGCCATAATTTGACTTCAGAAAATTTTCAAACTTCACCTCCTCCACATTTCAAGGTTCTAAATGCGCCACAGGGTACATTCAGAGGATGCTAGATTAAAATTTCGAACCGATTCAAATACATTTCCGATCGAAACGATTTGAATAATTTGCAAAAACTGCATCTGAAATGTTGATTAATTAGGTAATTTATTGGAATTCTTCTATTCATTCCACAAATAGAATTGAATTCTGACAGATTCCATTTGACAATAAATCTATCTAAAAATGGCAACCCCAATTTCAATATATAATTTTAATTGGCGGGGTTTGTAAACAACGAAAATTGGTTTTCGGAGCTGGTCAGCACTGGTGAGAAATTTGGATATACCATGCACGGGTCACTGATGGACCGCGCCTTGGCGATACGATCTATTAGTGACTTATACAGTTATACTTAGCAAAACTTTTTTGTAGATTATTTTCGGATCGGGGCAGCTCCCTTCAGACAGACCTCAAACTCCCTTCACACAAAATAATATGGCGTTAAAAAACAAAAAGACAAAGTTACCGATTCTCCGGTAAAATTACTAGTCGTGGATTGTGCATTTGCCGACGGTGGATGACGACATCGATCACCGATAGACGACTGGTCGGTCACGCATTTGCATTTGAAAAAAGCGACGTTTTTTAAATGACTACACATGACAAACTAGGGATATACAGAGTCTTACTTCACACTTACACCGATTTATTTACGTAAAGAAAGGTTTTTTCGTTATCTAAATAAATTTGTGCAAGTGTGAAGTAAGATTCTGTACCACCCTAGTTAGTCATAGTTCTCGCTACTGTACCCATGAGTTTACTACATACGGATCCGCAAACACAAATTCACAGAAGAAGGATAAGTAGTTAGTCTACGTCCTCAGACAAGTCGCATTGTTGAAGGTATCTCAGTCAAACTTAGGCCGAGTGTCAAGTACAGGTTCATGTTAGTTTCATATAAGTTCCAAGCATGGCCCACAGATAAATTACTAATTCATCGAAACGCTAAACTGCCTGGGACCTGTCAGAACTGCTTAGCAGTTCTAGTTGGATATAAAAAATGTAGACTAGCTATATGCAGCGGATATCGATATTGGATATCGATACCGCAGGCTAGGGCCGAAGCAGATATTAAGTTTTTGAGGTCTTGGTAAATCACATGACTGAAAAATTGTTTGGGAAAAATTCTTTTGATTTAGGTAAGACACCTCATTGCTTTTTTTGATCTTTTTTTCAATACTTGGATGTTTCCTCTGCGGTCAATATTTGCTTAATAAAAGGAATAAAAGTTAATCACATATTCATTAACCTATATTTTTACTCATAAAGCATTTCGTGTTGTCGAGTATAAGACACAGATGTATCAAACCGTCCCGGTGCGGTCAAAATTTGTCTAATCGAATCGAGTCTAATCGAATAAAATTATGTGAAAACAAAATATATACCCTGCTTCGCCTGCTGACTAATCCCAATCTGCCCTCTTTGTTGTGAAATAACCCCAGGCGTTTTCTCAATTTCAGCATCGCAATTCCTTTTTGGATCAACAAGCAACCAATAATGTAGAATGGGACATAGACAACCATCAGAAAACAGTAAATGATGAGTCCGATGATTTTCTTCGCCTGAAAATGGTAGAGATTTTTGATATAATTCAAATATTGAAAACATAAAATTTAGAATTTTCGATTTTCTAAGTTTCGACTTTTTTAAAGGCACATATGTTATTGATGGGCAGCGTCGCCTGTTTTTCAAAAAATATTCAAATTTACTTTTTGAATGAAGTTTGCACGGAGCAAGTTTCTATAATAATTCTACAAATATCCAGGTAACCATTGAGGTACTTATAGGACTAATGTTATAGAGCCTAATTTATGCGGGCCTGGAATTTAGAAAAGATGCTTATGTGAAAATTTGTACGTAGGGGTTTAAATCAATGCGATTCGGGGTACCGTACGTTGAACAATACGTTCCACAATATATAATTATAATCATGAAAAATTTGTTGTGTTGGATTCTTTTACGTCGTGGAGCCTCAACTATAAAAAAAATTGTGAATTAGTAGTCTGTTTAGTGAAGACTTATAGATGTAGACAAGAGCTCTGACGAACAAACACCTTTGAAATTTATTGTAGTATGAAGCGACATTACACTAGCAGCGGCTAGACGGATAAGCTTTGGGGAATAAAGAAAAATGTTAACTCAATCAACTATTAAAATTAACTTTCTGAATGCATATTTGTGAAAGATTCGAAGAATCCATTACAATTTAAAAATGTTCTCCAAATCCAGACGTGTCATATTTTTTCGAATTTATGTCACTGATAAATTGATCACGCGCCGGTGCACGATCCATTCATATACACATGCTTTAAATAATAATGTTTCTTATAGGGATATCACTACATACCGTGGAATTTAACAAACAGAATGGACTTTTTAAATAATGTTTCAATGGTGAGACATGTCTTAGTACACAACCACAACCTCTCTTTGCATCATCATCCATGTCTCGATGCCTCCGAACCATTTTGATGAAACTAATTTATTTTGTTGATTTTTTTAATACACTGTATAAAATGAATAGTTAGTTGAGAACAAATCTATAGTCCTATAGTAAGGATGGATCCGTATCCGCTATGTTTGTAGCCAGCGACGGCTCAACTATGACATCATAATATGCGACGCTGGTAAGTATAATAACTACCGCGAGCCCGAAGCGTGCCAAAATTTTGAGATCTCCATGTTTTAAAGCACTCAAAAAGCCATCCTGTCACTTTTAGGTTGTTTGGGAGCATTATCAGAGAGAGTAAGCTGTCAATTGACCGGTGTCAATAACACTTTGACATATTTTTGTGGGAATTTTGAACATTTGACCTTCTTTCTGACAACCATCATTTGCAATTAATATTTCTAATAAACAAGTTTTGCCGAAACGAATGCAATCGCTGATGCATGAGAAACTTTGCAATTTATTCACCAGCATCAATATGTCACGATCCCATCCCCATCCATATAATGCGTGCCTGAGATATCAAGTACAATAGTGAATTTTGTTTGTCGGATATGAGCCATTGTTCCTGTGTGCAACGAACTTATAAATTCGCCACAAAGATATGTTTTGGGTATATTCAAACCATATTGTATGGAAAATATTGCAACATATTGCATGTTAAATAGGAAGCCATTGTATTCGTTAATGTGATAATTAGTCACTATCGAGGTTAATTATTCAATGGCATACCAGGAAGTAGCAAAATATATCGATTTTTTGCGTTGCTTCAAGTACACAGCGAAATATGTTTCGGGCACGATCCATCCGTGGCTACGTACAAATCAAATTTTGTAAATAACAATAAAAATCGTTTATCGTAATCTTTAATATATTGTAATTGTTCCGTCTTTTAATCTATATTTTGAATGATTATTTGGATTTTATACATAAATATCAGCGCTTTTATGGGTGATTCATTTTTATCCGAAAGTCTAGGTCACCTTGTACCGCGCCATGAATCATTATCACAAAATCACCAAGCGCTACAATCATCAACGTGCGTTGCTTCAAATACACGGTGACGTTCACTTGTACGTGCACGGTAATTCTATCTCAGTAAGAAATATTTTGAGGAAACATGATTCGCTAAGTAAGGGCCATGTCGGTTGGGCACGATCCAGCTGTGGCTCGTGCTTAACAAAATTTAAATTTCTGATAGGAATATCACAAAATAGATTTGTCACTGTCAAACCAAATATTGACTCACATCCTTACAAATCCATTTTTATGAAACCTAAAATAAACAGCCCATGGTAAAAATTGAATATCTTCCAATTTTTCGAAATATAATTGTAGAAATAAAAGAAAATAACAACGTCTCCGATTCAGTTTTGTTCAACCCAATCTGGACATATGTTTTTGTTCATTTTGAGTTACTTTTATTATTTGTCGCAAAAATTAATTCTAAATACAATGGGTAAAAAAATGTGCAAAAATATGCATAAGTATATATGTATTCGGGAAAATATCTATTGTGCTAACGAATTTTTAAAAGCTTCTAACCATATATAAGGATATAGGCGACCATCTATTATTAGTAACTGCACTATTTGCGGGGAAAACGATTTTAAACAAGACTACGCCGTTGTCTATATTAAAATGCAATAGGCGGTATCTCACATGGGCGACGTTGAAAGCATACACCACCTTCTAAAATAAACTTATTATTATTTAAAAAAAACAGCGTATCATATTTGCAGAAGATAATAAAGTTAAGTATAATATGTTTTCTCTGAATAACAATTTCAGCGCACGATAAGTATTACGTAGTGCAACATTGTTCCAAAAAAAATTCCCGAAATTTCCTAATTTGTTTTATACACCAACGTCATAAATTATTATAGGTAAATAGATATGGCGATTGATCCATGGTAATGCTTTTAATTTTTATATTGGATTTTTGACAAATCAATAATTTGCAGATGTAACCTATAAACATGCTCTGGCAGACAACCCAGTCACAAGATTTCGCCAAAGCATCTTTGTTAGATATCAGTCACTGATGGATTGCATCAATGAGACGCGGTCCATTTGTGGCACATGCTTGACGAAATAAAATTTCTGATTGACAATGTGATATATAAAACGGAAAGTTTTGTCATAATTTCTCTCTAAAGAGGGTAAAACGGAATCTTAAACATCTGTAGATGAATGTAAAAGTTTTGGGTGTGATAACAATTAGCGGAAAAGTAGTTACTTCAAACAAACAGGGTAATGCGCCATAAAAACATCACAAGTTTATCCACAAGCGTACTTAGGGGAGTTGGTGTCACACTCTCCTACGCCGACTCTAAAATCATCGCAGAATGGCTTTCAAAGTTTTTTTTAATTTTTTTTTTTATTGAAATTCACTTTGAGTAAGGCCAGGAGCAGTGCCCAGAGGGAAACAACTAACGGTCACATAATAGCAAAGAAGTTTTAAAACATTTAGTACCCCCCACTGCACTCTCAACGGTAGACATTCCAAATTGAACTGAACCGCCGTAGTAATGTGCAGTGAGTGGTGCCCTGTGCGATTGTAATACCATCTACACCCTTTAACAATGAGGTCTAAAAAAAACGTAAGAATTTGCGCTTCAAATTGATAAAAATCATCAAATTATGCACAGTTCTACTCTCAGCATTTCACTTGTTCAAACGTTTCACTTTACTTTTCATTCAGCCAAGCATGTGCCACAGATGGACCCTACTCAACTAAACCTATCTAGTTGGGCTATATCTAACTAAAACCTAAATTCAATATTTTGAAACGCTCTTACTCCTCATGAAAATTCATTTTGCCATGCATGCGCCATAGATGGACCGCGCCTTTGTCGGCGCGATCCATTGGTGACTCATACTCAAAAAAATATATTTAACTAAAACCAAATTTAAATTTTCTGAGAACCTCTTACACCTCATGAAAATTCATTTTGAAAAGCTGCGCCACAGACTACATTAGTGAATCATATGAAAATTCAAAAACCTAAGTTAAATTTCATGAAAAGTCTTCAAAAATTCACAGAGCGTGTCACAGATAGACCGCGCCTCATACTCAAAAACATTTCTAACTAAAACTCCTAGTTCAATTTATCAAATTGCTGCGAAGTTTCAAATTTACACCACCTGTCTTGTCAATCCCAACTTTCAATCATTGTATGTACTATGGATCTAATACCATTAACTTATATCACGACTATATCCATCAAACAGCATTCTATCATGTCCTCATATTATTGTTTTGACCTAATATCACCATGTTGGAAGCAGGCAATGCGCTGATTCACGTTATATTTTAAATTTGCGGTAAATCTGCGTAATTTTGAGGTTAATCGAATATATTTCAATCCTATAATGAGAAATCCTGACTTCGCGACAAGGCGATTCATATTTGCCTGATGGTCGAATGATAACATGAATAAATGTTATGTCATCCATATATGACCTATGGCCGATTGAATGCGAAAAAAAATGCTCACGTGTTCAACTATTTTGTACCACATTAAAAGCCAAATCATTTCGCGTTTTCCCTAACAGTGAATGCTCCTTGCTGTCGAGAAGGCGTGATGATCGTTTTAGTCTCGCCGTTTGTCCTCATGCTATTGTATTACAGAATGCATTTCACGGTATATAATTTTGTAACGATGGAACTAATAATTTCACATGTTTTAATATCATATCATAATCAGTTATAACAGAATCCCTAGCTACAGACATTTGGTTATATTTACGAAGATACTTTCATTTATGGAGCATAAAAACGATACAACGATATACGCAAAAATAGAATTTTGAAAATTTTTACTGATTGGGATGGAACCACGTTTTCTCAAGTTTAAAGGCTTAGTGGACTAGACCCCTAAAATTACATACCAGTTCCAATTATCGTCTACACTCCCTAAGGGTATATGGTTCATATAACTCAAACGAACATTCAAATTAGTCGATAATAGGCTCAGTCAACTCAAATTATGTTTAGGTATACGCTTTCCAATTGATCATACCAACTTTATCGTGCTTAATATTTTTTTTTGTCTAAAAAATTTTTTACTTGGTGAATAAGGGTAAAAAAGATCAATATTTTGATCTAATAAAAATGAACTCAACGCAGTTGAAATTATTTAATTTTATGTATGTTATAATATTTAATTTTTTTTTGCCACTCTACATCTAGTTTTGCAGAAATATTGCTCTAATTTATTTTAGGTACTTATTTTTTAAATAATTCCCTTGAAGGATAAAATACTACGACTCGAACGACTCGAACTACAATTCTTTAACCTGCTACGCCACACAGTATTAATTACAAGACCATCGCGTGCGACAAATTTATATATCCTATTCCTCAGCCCAAACATAACAAATTACAGACTATCAAATTACTGTTCATTATACACCTTTTGGTATTGAAATTCACTCAAAATGAGGCCGGAAGGAATGCGTAATAGAAATTGAGTGACGGCCACTGACATCAGTGTAAGCTAATATAGAGCCTAGTGCCGGTGATTTCAAACCGAGCGAAAAACATCACAAACAGAACTAAACTGCTATTACGAAGTGAACTGAGCCGTCATGGTAAAGTGCAGTGAGTGTATCTGCCCCGGGCGATAGATAAATCATGTACCCTTTTCTACATGTCGCGTAACTCTATTTATAAATTAGAGAAGAAATGTTTTTTGTTAAGCAATGACCACTGATTTATCGCGTTGAAAAAAAGCGATCCGTCTTTTAATCGCGTCTTAACCAATTTCAATTTCGTAATAACGGTTTCAGTGCCGACCTTTGATTTGTCCATTCTCCACACTGCTGAGTCATCCCCACAACATTTTTTGCGATGGTAAGTCAAATTAGAACACAGGTCAAATCACTTCGATGGTATCTCGATTCCTCGTTTATAAAAACCGGAAGTGAAACCGAAGCGCGTCTAGAATCACGTGTGCTAGAATCACGGTGTTTGAAATGGGAGTATGAAAATGATATTCCAATTACTCGCTGACATCAAAAATGTGAGAAAATATCAATTCTATGTATTGACCTAGAATCGGAAAATATATATGCGGGCTTCCGGATAGCCGTAACCAAGTCAGGACAATGTTGATCAAACATAATTGTTATGAATGAGTCACTGATGGATCGCGCCACCGCAACGCGGTTCATCTCTGGCGCATGCTTGGCAGAAGGATTTTTCAACAGGTAAAGTATTTCTTACGTGTCGTTAAATGCGACAAACGGAAAATAAAAAAGTGGTATGTCTTTTTGCCCAGAGCAGATACTCTCTATGTATTTTATCATAACATTTCAGTTCCGTTTGGGATGTTTTCAGAGTGTAGTTGTGACTCTATATTTTGTAGTAGCTCGTTGTCATATATTATATAACTGTTGGTCAGTTGGATGGTTCTTTCGGCCTTGCCTAGAGCGAATTTTCAATAATAATAATAAAAGTCTATAATACTTGTTTGTGACGTATATGGTTTGGTTGGAATTCAATATTGTGTTTGTAAAATTATCGTCGATTCAGATAAAAAAAGCTTGATTTTTATGAATGTTGGAATGTTGTAATCCACCGTCTTTCTAATATATTACCATCGGCTCACGAAGCCATGCACATATGAAAGATGAGTGCGTATCACCATATTTTCTGCGACATATTGAAAAAATGTCGTGACAAAGTAATGTGATTTTTATTACTGATTCTTATGTAATTCCACAACATGCGTCATCACGTTGTTTAGAGTCCGTGAATATATACGGTAACACGTATGTAGCAGCGCTTGTCGTTCGTTAGTCCAGAGAAATCTGAACCGATGCGAAAATATGTTAATTTTTTTATTAACATAGCATTGATATATTTTCATTTTAAACACGCATGCAATTCCAATCGTAAAAATTTTGTCAAAACATCTTTTGTTGAGTATGAGTCACTGATGGATCGCGTCGATGAGACGCGGTCCATCTGTGGCTGATACTTGACAAAACAAAATAAATTTCTGTTAGAATGGTTCCTGGCATCGTCCTAAGGATATTTTTGAACATTTTATTCTGGGAAAACTAATTTTTAAAAATCTATCATAATATTTAGGTTTATTTAGGAAAAATTCGCTTAAAAACGTCGATTTCGCTTTGACAGTAGATCCGCTCACTGATGCATATCAATGACCGATTTATTTGTTTTGAAAAAAGAGGTTCAAGAGTCTTCCGGTATACGAAACTGAAAGTTTAACAATCTGTGATTCGGCTTGAGTTCTGGTTAATCGTTCGTTGAATCACCGGAAGTAATGCGTATTACTAAGACAAAATAATTTGGCTGCGAGTATCAGTGCATTGCTGTGAAGAAAAGAAGTTTGTGCAATGTGTGTTAACCATTATATGCTTTTGTCCAGGCAATATTTTGCGTTGTCATGCTTGAACCGAAGGTGGGCTGCGCCTGCACTACTTCTATTAAGAGACCCTATACGGTTACGCCCATGCAATTTTTCTTTTCGTTAAATATGTATGATTTAGACGTTTTTTCGTCACCTTTACCAACACCCTGTACCGACAGCCACTTATAGGCGGACAGGGTTGAAGTTATCGAAAATAATGATCATACCGTTTTGGCTCAGCCTACCCGAGATTTTAGGGCTGAGATCAAAGAACCGGAGTCAAGAGACTCGAATTCGAGATCTTCAACTTGTGATGCTGACATAATAAATACTAGGCTATCGCGCCCGCACACATCCTGTATATTTTAGACTAGAGGATTGAGCGAATTCGGTGTATAATCCAATCGTGTGTTAATGGAATTCTTTATGGAAGTTTTTAATAGCAGTTTCAGCGATTTCTGGGACCCAATGAAGAATATTATTTTGTCGAACATTTTGTCGGAGGCCCGCAACAACATAATTTCTAATGTTAATCGACGATAAAATGTCATCGACGTATACAATGTTTAAAAACAATATCCCACCGATAAAAACCAAAGAAATAAGATGAACGTTTTATTATTTGATTGCATTCCTTCGCACTTTTAAATCCACCAAACTGGCCAATTGTTTATTATACTCTGGAAATGGACATCAATGGTCTTTTTATAATGTTAGATCCATTGCTCTGCCGTACCGCGACCAGAAATATCTGTAGCCGATACGTGATAAAACATATATTACCTCCCTACCCAAAAATTCTACTGTCAAAATACCTTTTGTTAAGAATGAGTCAGAGATTGATCGTGTCGATATGACGCGGTCAATTTGTGGCTCATACTTGACGAAATAAAATTTCTGATTGGACTAAGTTTCCGACAGGTAACGTTACATTCAGGTCTAGTAGGATTACAAAATAGGTTAAACAGAGATAATAAAAAATAGCCATTCAAAGTAACTCACAATTTGTATGGAGGCTCCTTGTGATTCCGGAACATCGCTAAGTCTTCCACTCTTAACTCCTGCCAACTTTTCTTCATCTCGTTGTTCACCCTCTTGCCCTGCTTCCTTTTTTATTTCATCAATAATCGCACCATCTTCATCATGATCAACATTTGTTGATGAAGTTGGAGTCAAAAATTCGTCTGTCATTGTCAAGTTGAATCCGAATAACGGTAGATATGTTTTAATACGCGTGCTGCAAATAAAACCTGTTAAATAAACAAGATATGAGTCTTTGGGCTTATTCAATGCAGATTACAAATTAAAATTGATATGCAATGCCCCAAATTTGATGCCCTCAATAAAAGTATATTATTTTATTTTCTGAACTCACTTCGAAATGTAATGTAGGTAATGTAATTTTGAAAAAGGTTTGCATCTTTTTTTTTACTTTTGCTACATTTAACAAATGCGACCATGAAACATCGTTTAAATTCATAATCGAATCGACTTATTTTTCCGAATCGAACATCCGATTCAAAATACTATAATAATGATATAAAGGCATATTCACAAGATATTAGTAAAAATAACAACATAAAATTGCTCAAGATTGTCAGTTGTCAAATAACCTCCACTAACAAAGACGACTATAAAATATGTAAACTTTAATCTGTGATTGCTTTTGAAGCGCCATTAAAATGTGTATACACTGTGCCGCATCCAGAAACCTTGAAAATAAAAGCTGGCTAACTGCAAAATATTAATCTGTTCCCACTAATACCACTCATGTATTATTTGATAGAATATCATTTGGGTTTAATTTGAAGTGTGCTCATCTTGACGCGCATAAGAAAATTACGTTTTGCGATAAACGTCGGCATTCATTAGATTTTGCTTACAGATTTATACCACATTCGAATATTTAGCAAACTCCAGATAGTTTTGTACTCCCGTTGCATTTTTGTTTGCAAGTTATCAGAGGTAATAAAATTCCAGCTAAAGTATTATTAACCCGCAGTAATATTTTGATTATAGAAAATCGCACGAAATATCCGAGGAATTAGAGCAATTTAATAATTCTCGGGGATAAATTTTCTTTCAGAAATTTTGCATTATATCATGCGTTCTTCCAGTCTTAAAATATACCTAGCAAAATGATGACGCAATATTACACTAGCAAATTCACGAAACTAAAATTTATGAAATGAAAAACGCAAAAAGTGAATTATCGTTATTTCACATTTCAATTTTATATTCATTTATATTCTGCAAATTTTATTTTAACAAGCATGCGTCAAAGATTGACGTCAACCACCGATCAGCAAAATATATGGGCCAATGGGACGTGAAAAACCATTTTTGGGGTGTGACATGAATGCGTAAAATATGGTCGATCGCTCATTACCGCCATGAAACATTTTTTCAAATAGTTGATGGTCCCCGAATGAACTTCCCTATTCACAGACCACTTCTTTGTTTGTTTGTTTTTTTATTCATGTTGCAGATTAAAATGCAAAAAGTGGAAATGCAGCCAATAATTTTTTTGTAGAGATTTAGAACTGATTTCTCGATATAAATGATTATATTACGTTCAGCTGGAATCAGGTTATCTTTTAAACGCAATTACAGGTCCTTATCTAAACTTAAATATCATTTGTTGATAAATTACCGAATAGAAATCAATTTGCAATAATTTTTAGAGATTATAAATCAACAAAAATTAGTAATCTCGCGGCAACATTGACACTAATGTAAAATTGGAAGTAGTTGAATGCATATTTCTAGCGCACAATGCGCAGTGTTTTTAGCCTTCGTGACGAACCCCATTATCTTTGCAAAATTGTGTACACTCAAAACAAGGCTTCATATTTATTTAGATCTTTCCATAGTCCATTTTGGCAATTTCTAATTTTTTTGTACAGCAAAATTTGATAAAACCACTGAAAGCTGAAGTGATGCCTGTTCTTATAGTATCTCCAAGAGCAATTCCTAATTTTGTTGGCTTTCTCATATCATCTACCTATGACGCGCGATTCATCTGTGGTGTATACATAACAAAATAAAAACATCCGACAGGGTGCATATCCAAAAAAGTTCTGTTCCATTGTTTTGTCCACTGAACACTTCCTTCATTTAATTCAACTATTCGGTAAATACTTTATTCTGCATCGTAAATAGCGATAACAACGAATACAATCGCAAAACAAGATAAATGACTGAAAAAAATCTGAAATAGATATATTCCATGTACCACACAGAGTGAGCAAATAATAACTAAATTACACCAGCGTGTCCAAAGTATTCAAAATGCGTATATATAAATTAAATAAAAATATATAAATGTTGCCAGGTCATTGTAAATCCAAATTATGCTAAATGACCTAAAACAAGGAAATGGGAACAATTTAAAAAAAATCGTATATGAACTAGGTGAACTCATTCTGACCTGAAGCCATAGTAACATATAGATTTTATGAGTGAAGTTTTTCTGAAAAAAATTAGGACTCAAAACAATTCTTTTGTGTTGTTTACAGTTCATATTTCTTTATATATAAGTTATTAAGTTTATAGCTTACGAAATGATCACTCATTTTTTAGTAAATCACTTTGAGCAAGGCCCTAATACCAACAAAGGCCTAAGAATAAGAACAGGGCAAATCGTATGGCTGAGTCTAGTCAAGAGATTACACCCATGGTCGAATGGCTCACACGATGACTAGGGCTGGGCAATTCACTTCGTTGATTCGAATCTATTCAAAGCACAAATTATTCGTATCAATTGCGAATCATTCGAATTTTGGTTTTCAACAACAAAATGTAATCGAATTCGGTCATATTCGACCAAAATCGATTGTATTTGTGAATTTGTTAATTTAAAATATGAAGATTTTTGCTCTTAGATAAGTAGTACGAATTGACAATACATTACCTGTGAGCCTCTTCACGCTAATATTATCAATTCGTAACTATAAACTTCTTGATTATTTTTATAACGGAGTCAAGTGAAGGGGCGAATCGAATTACTGATTTGACTCAATTTATCCGAATCAGATTCGAAAACCAAATGATTTGGTTTTGCCCATCTCTAATGATGAAACGATATCGACTTAAGTGTTCATTCCGACCACGCCCCGACAGCGCAATTAATCAGTACCCCAGCCTGTGTGAGTTTTTGATATTTTCCTCAAAAATTTTCGAAATTATACTCAAGGCAAACTTTTGCGAAAAAATAAGGCTGAAATGAAATTGTATTTGTGACACATGGTTTTGAAATCGTCCAGAGCAGATGCCACTTAATGCACTGTATTTTGGTGGTTCAGGTCTATATAGGATGTTTGCCGCTCATAGTGCAGTTTCTGTCATTTTATCTTGTAGTAGTTCTTTGTCATTCGAGTGACCAATAATAAACTCCTTTTAGGTGCTAATAATATCAAAGAATAAAGCGCTATTCTCAAGTTTTAAAAAATTTTATTAAGTCTAATAAGTTGAAGTTGTTGGGCAATTTTGCAACATCACCCTTCAACCGAAAACTTTTATTTTGATGACTATTTCCTGTTAGAACAGTGGAGAAAAGAAAAGTCTCGTCAAAACGCGAGCAAAAATTTGGCTTCTTCTCACAATTTCATCTCAATTTTGACAGATGTACGGGGCGTCGAATCCTCCAATATTTGTTCAACACCATGCAATCAGAAATTCATTTTGTTGGAGCTCTCACGATTGATTCAAACATCCCTGACACACTCGTTCTGGCATACGTTTTCAGACCCTCACTTTCATTTCTGCAACAATTCATATAAACAACTTTGACGTAACAAGGGGGAAAACGTATGCCGATCCATACCTTTAAGCATGAAGCGTAGCAACGTCACAGAGGCATCTGTAAACGAATTAACGGAAACGAAGCATGCAATAGAGAATGGTATTCAGTTAAGGTAACCAAAAGGCTTTGTTAGCTAGTGTAATAAATAAAAAGCTTCCCATTTTTGTTTCGTCAGGGGTTAAGAAGCACTGTTATACCTCTTCCAGCTGCTGTATGTGTACATTAGACATGTTTTCTTAAAGTTTGAGAAGTAATAAACAAAAAGAAGAATGAAAAAAAATATGTGCATCAAGGTAATGTTAATTTATTTTACATTTTCCATGTTCTCAACATTTGCAAATAAAAAAATAATTATAAGGTATTATTTAATACATCTTTATTCATGAAGAGAGAAAAATTAGTGCAAAAAACAGCTAGCAACCAACTTAACAAACTTAAGGAATATACAATAACAAAGCAATATGTTATACTGTACACGATACAAAAAATTCTGGAATGAAATCAAAACGGTATGATCGACGCCCCTGTGAGACGTAATTAAAACTGGGCAATTTGATTGGGTGATTCGAATCGATTCGAAGCACGATTAATTCGAATCAATCGAGAATCGTTCGTAGGAGCAAAAGCCTGTTAAATGAACTAGGATTTTTGACGACGAAATGCTAATTGGACCAAAATCGATTATATTTCGTCGTTAAAAAATATGAAAATTGTAGCTCGTAGTGCAGATTGAAAATACACTACAAACTATAAATTTCTTAATTTTTCACAATGGAGACAAGTTGTAACAGTAAAATGGGATATTTGGTATTTACAAAGAATTAGTGATTCGATTTAATTCAAAAAAATTATTCGAATCAGATTCGAATCCCAAGTGATTCGGTTTTGCCCAGCCCTACTCCTAACGTATTTCCTGCGAGTCGTAAGGAGCGACTAAAAGGAAGCAACGAGATTGTTATAGATTGTTTACTATCGCCCAGGAAAGATACCACCGCACATTATCATATCAGTTCAGTTCTGTTTGAAATGTTTTCCGTTTGGAGTGCAGTTACTGATACTACAACTTTCAGTAGCTCTGCGATATTAAGGCCCCGTCTGTGGTTCCTTTTAGGCACTGCATCCGACCTTTCCCAAGAGTGAAAAAAAGAAAAAAAAAAAAAAACAGATGAAATAACGAATGAGTAAAACGTAGGTGCGAAAATTTACGCCACCGTGGGTTTGCGATCGGAGAAGCAAAAGGTTCGCATTATTGTTTTTCATTACATTTTTAATGTTTCCAAACATTAAAACCGCTTTGTTGATGTGATTTATGCCAAGTAGGGGGTACTGATGTAGCGTACTTCGGCAGTACGTTCTATCAACACCCAATATGGACGAAAAAAGAGGATTTGATAGTTTTATTTCAATTACACCATTCAAATTTTCTGTCGAAAAGCGTTGATTTTACTGCATTTTTCTTATAGTCTAGGCTTCTCGTACATGATCCATTGAATTTGGATTTTCTTTTCAATTTTCACCGAAAAGGTGCGGTCCATCTGTGATTCATGTTTGACAAAATATGACATTTGATTGGGTTTTTGTGCCCACTTTTTTGATCATCCTACTACAAGAGTTCGAATACACGGGGAAAGGTATCTGCTCTGGATATTGTAGTTTTTGCCCCACCATTCTATTCAGACGCTGAGGCTGTGTCTCTGCGTTGATGAAATCCAAAAGAGAAAACTGAATCGTCATTTTCGTCCAAAATTGAAAAAATCAATATATTCGAGAAAAAAGTTTCAGTTACAAACGAATATGACACGATTATCACGAAAATCATGATTTTCGTTATATGTTAACTTTTTCAATTTAAATATTATATCTTATAGAATTTTTAGCGAAATATTCTGAGAAAAAATCGATGTATCGATGTTTTATCTATTTCGCATACTGGTATTCTTAGTAACAAACAGTTCTAATGATTTCACTTAAAGGTTCAATTTGCATTCCACGAGCTCGGATTTCTCCAGGATTTGGTTCGGGAAAAGAGACAATATTCGGTTGAGCCTGCAATGTATAACAGAAAAATGAAGAATTAATTGTTTCAGAAACTTCAGATACACTGTAACAAAAAATGCACCAAAATCACTGGTCTTTGAGAGTGATTTTGCTTGGCGGTATTGAAAAAAATTCCAAATTGACTTTTTTGGCCAAATATGGAGTGTTGATCGAACGCATTGCAAAGGTAATTTACTGTACTTTGGTTACTATCTATTTATGATTAATTGGTATCCGTCAGAATCTAAAAGTAGAATTTCTACATGGTGAGAAATTTGCACTAAATTTCCTGGACATTTGCAGTAATTGTAAGTTTCTAAAATTTGAAATCGCGTTGATGAGATATATTATATGCTCAGTATTAACAGTTTGTTGATGGATTGCTCCTCGGCAGTGCTTTCCATTAACAGACCATAATAGGCGACTCCATTCTCGTTTTATTTTAAATTCACCAATTATTTACAATATTTAATCACTGCGAAAGATCAGCATTTTATAAATTAGAATTATAGAAAGGAAACAGATTTTTTCACTTCGGCCGCTCGTACGATTTGTAGGCCGCGGTGGCGTTGTGAAACCGACAATAGCCATCGAACGTAACACTTGGCGAATTACACGATTTCGAACCCCAATGAAGTATGGTCAAGATCGACGGAACGAAAAAGGCTTCAATGAGCAATACACGCTCGATGACCCTGGGCAAGGCACTGTAACCAACAGCCTTGGGACAGTGTACAAAAACTTCGCCGGTTCCTCATATGTTTCACAGGTGATGGAATGACAGGACGCGAGAAAAATATCGTAACCAGATATTATTGTAAACATTGATAACTTTATACTGTGAAATAAAGTTCAATTCATTTCAATCGTTTTAGACGTCGTTATCACATCACAGTGAAAACGTTTACAGCAGATAAATTATAATATCGATATTTCTGTTAGGTGCAATGTAACAAACCTGTAATCTGTTGTCCAAATCTTGTAATTTTTTCTTAAAAACTATTTCCGCCATTTTTGGCCCGGATTCCACAAAGTTATATTCGGTATCCGGCAAAAACAAGTTGCAGTCAGGATTTCCCACAAAATCGACGAAAATATTTAGAAAGCTCCTGAATCAATAAGAAAAAAATCTTCGATTCAGTAAATACATGCTACGAAAAAACTGCAGTAAATCATCAGCTGCGGCACGTTCCATCAGCCATTCGTAATTGAAAATTTCGATTTTATTGTTTTATTTCAAAATCAATAAAATTACTATTAAAGAATAGCGATATTACTGCATTTTTATAGCGTGAGCTAGCAAGGTCTATAGCATTAGGTCATCTCAGATGCGAAATGCGACAGAGGCGTGAAATATACACAATCCAAATTAATTTATCCACTTTTAAAGTTTAAACTCAATACAAGCAAACTCGAAAGCAATGCACAATGAGAACAAACTATAGAGTGTTGGCAATTTTAGGTAGAAGTACCGATTTTATCTAGTATACTTAGTTTTGCTGAGTTTATTTTCAAAATACTATTACTTAGTTTCACATACATCTGATTTACCTACTTCACCTTTTACCGCTTTTTCTTTTTGAAAGTTTACCTAGTAAATTTATCTAATTTCCAACTAAGCGCCAGGTTTAAAAAACTAGGCAAATCATATTCTCATCATTAAAAGTTTTTAAGAGAAACTATATATTCGAAGATTTTAACCTACAAACCTATTAAAAAGGCCTAATCGAAAGCATTTCGTACATAACTTATCCATTATAGTAGGGTACAGCTAGTGATATATATCTACTTGGTGATTGAATATTCATTATATTTCATTATTTATAATATTGAAGGCGAGAATAAATTTTAGAGTTTTTCTGCTGGTATTTGTATTATATCATAAGGAAATTAACTTGGACGTTTATGTCTTAGACCAACATGTAAATATGTCCTGAATGGAAATTTTGTTTGGTCAACCATGGGACACAGTTGGACCGCGCCTTGTCGGCGCGATCCAACAGTGGCCCGTGTTTGACAACGTGTATTTTTGAAAAATTTTTATAATATGTATTAGTTAGGGATTGATAGTAGCAAAGTAAGCTACCACACTTTGTAAGTTTCCTGAAATTGAGGTTTTACAGGAGTCGTGTATATATCCCGGAAAACTATACCGCACTAAAAGGTCTACAGCAGTGCTTCTCAAACCGGGCCACTTGGCACACTAAAGGAGGAATTTGTTAGTTTCAGGGAGGAAATTTGCTCCAGGGAGGAATTGGGGAGGAAAAACTCATGATGAAAAAACCCTAATTTTTTAATTTTATTTGCAACAGAAAAATCCGCTGAAAGAGGTTGTTTAGATGTCTACATTAGTGCGCCAGGACAAGCTCCTTAACTGCAGTGACTGACGTTATAAACATGTTTGTTTTCTCTTTATTGCTCACAGTAATAGCCATTTACCTACACTTCACAGTAGGCTTATTTTTTGTCAGTAAGTTACGTATAGAACTAGCTGGGAAGTATGATAGCTTAGATTAGGTTTATTAGATTAGTTAGATATTAAATTACTTAGCTTTCATTGTGTAAATTATTTTTTGTGATTTTTTGTGGGAGGAATTGGAGGTGTTTGGGTTGGCAAGGGAGGAATCGGAAAAAAACTTCGACAACCACTGGTCTACAGTGAAAAAGTGTTTAAAAAAAGTGAAATGTCGTAAAAACTTACTTACCGGGTTCTGAGAACATCTTGCGTTTTTATCAGTAATAATGGATTTTTCTTCACATTTTCACGATTAATTTTCAAATCTTTCTCAATTTCAGTCCATGCTTCATCGTTATCAAATGGTTCAAACGGAGCCCTCATCGACATACAACCGTACGAATAAGCAAAATATCTAGCGTAACTACCGTGGTCGCAATAATGAACTACACCGACCTGTAATATGAATAACAAATAAGGTTAACGTACTAATAGTAGCGTACTAAAAAAACGACTAAAAAATTGCACAACGGTATTTCAGTGCACTGATAAATATTTACAATATTCGGGCGAATTTTTAGGTTTGCATTATAATTTGATATTCAAAAACGTTCTCTAATTTTGCCGATTTTTATAAAACCTAGCCAGTTTTGACGATTCAATTATGGACAACTTCGATTCTGCAACCATGTTTCATCATAATATTATGCCGATAAAAGTATCGTCGATCTTTACAATTTTGACCACTAATATTCCAAAATAGCTACCACACAGATGCTAAATTATCCCCATATCCCTGGCTCGCTATCATGATACAAAAAGCTTACATCTGTATTTACAAATTACCAAAAAAGAAAACTCTGCAATAATTTTTCTTGTTATGACAAGCTCCACGAATATTTTTATTAGTTTCATTGAAAAATTCCATTATCGCAGCCTGCTCATAACTCCAAGAAACCACCGTAACAAAAACAAAAATACCTTCAAAATAAACGATGTGATCGCTTCAACCATTTCAACTTTATCAAATCTTGGAACATATTTTGCTACTTCTGAACTCAGCTTTTCCCACTCATCTCTGTGAAATTGTAAAGGTAATATAGGATCAGAAAAAACGTTCAATATACGGTACATTGGAATATGTGATCCTGATTAAAAGTTTTCACAATTTTTGTCAAGCATGAGTCACAGATGAACCACGCCGCTAAGGCAATTTTTTACACGGGCTCATGTTTTCTAAACAGTAATATCTTTTTGTAGTGTTTGTATATTCTTAGTAAATATTCCGATTTTAACTAATATAATAGCTGCTACCGCTTTTATTTTCAGGTTATTTTATATTATTTCGCCGGCACACGGTATGTCACCTAATAGATGGTTACGGCGTCCTCAAACAATCATGTACCGTGTAAAAAACTTGCAACTGCTATCTGCACGAGAGGTCATCGTTCGCAATATGGTTAACCCGTATTCTCGGCTTTCCTCTCCCACAGGATAAAAATGAAATCCTATCCTACCTGTCAATGAATGGCGACAAATCATGTACATAGCGTCGAATGACTTTGTAATACTGATAAAGAAAATTGAAATACGGCACCTGGAGAAATAAAAAAGATAAATATATCATTTTTCAAATGACCTAATCACATTAATTTCCACTGATATTTGATGTAAGATACTCAATGCCAATATCGTAAGATTGATATATATATTTGGCTATATATTAAATGTATATAGTATATATCTGTATGTAAATGATTATGTAAATGTAATATGTATTAAATGTGACATTTTTAAAATATTTCAGAGGAAATTAGCCCCTGGTATTATTTGATATCTTGTCAACACTTTTTAGCTTCAATCAAAAAAAAAAAAAAGACTCAAGAGAAGTTTAAACAAGTAGTAGCTAAACCTAAATTAAGCTAAATAATTTAGAAAGTATTGATCGTCGTATACTAACTTAAAAACTCCCTCGATATTTCAAATTGCTTCTATAAATTAGTATAGAACCTATATCATAAATAATAAATATAAAATTTGAGCTCTTGAGATAATCTTGTTTTACATTGGGTGTCTTGTAATTTTCTTCGGATCGACAAAAAACTTTTAAAAACATCAATACTAGGGCTGGGCAATTCGATTCGGTGAAGTACAGACTATTCGATTCATTCGTGCATCGGTCATAGGAACAAAACATGCAAAAAGAAGTGCATTTTTTCATTTTTAACGACAAAATGCAATCGATTTTGGTCAAATTTGACCAAAAGTGGTTGTATTTCGTCGCTGAAATGAAAATACATGACTTTTAAGTGAGTTTATGCTAATATTTGGAATTCGTATCTGTATATTTCCTAATCATCATAATGGCGGTAAATTTTGGTGAATATTTATTTGGTGGCATTCGTTTTCATCGGGTGTATGTACAATACAC
Organism: Styela plicata; assembly: GCA_963675895.2. Lineage (NCBI taxonomy): Eukaryota > Metazoa > Chordata > Ascidiacea > Stolidobranchia > Styelidae > Styela > Styela plicata. Next base: position 10,315,784 of record OZ023143.1, on the reverse strand, counting down.
TGCAATGTTGGCAACGAGTCATTGCACTTATAGTCCAAAGTTAAGTCGAGTTCTAGAACATATGAGTTGTGAGTCGAGTCCAATTCTTACCAAAATTGAAATTTCGAGTAAATTAAAATTTAAGTTTCGAGTCAGGTCGACTCACTGTACTTTCAAGTCGCAAGTCAAATTGAGTCACACATTTAAGAGTCGTAAGTAGAGTCACGGGTGGATTTCTAAATCTCTTCAATGGTAACGACAGATCAATTTGCCTCCTCCCATTTTATAAATACACAATTAGAACCACCATGTGATCGTTATTGATGAGTCACGCAACAGCAGGCAAAGAAATTTTTAAAAGGTGATTGCAGACTCGGACTAAATTTTTATCAAGTCCCGAGTAAAGTCGCATCTTCATTTTGTCGAGTCGAATTCGAGGCGATTTATTTAGCTAAAACTATTTGAGTCGAGTTAAGTCATTGAAAAAGGTGACTGGAGTACGACTCAGGTCGCGTCATTGGCATGATTCTCCCCTATACAGCAGACATTTTGCCAATCTGTCGCTCGCGGTCACGATGATTTTTCGATATTAGCTTATTTTAGATACAAAAATAGCGTAGTTTATAAGTTATTTGTTGATATTTTTTGTACCTTGCGTCGGTTTTTATCTGTGATGAAATCTGGCGGGAATACCATATGTGTTCTTTTGATGGATTGTTTTGTCTCTCCATGATCTGTTTCTGGCATCGTGCTACCCTGAAAAATATAAATTATTGCAGAATGTAGTATTATTATACAGGAACTTATTGTAGATTTACATTCTTTTGCAGCTCTTTGGTACATTAGTTGTTGTCTGTTGGTTTGTCTTGGTGTTGCTTTCAACCCTCTTTGTAGTGAATTCTTATGATAATAATATCTGGTATTTCTAAACATGAACCAACTTCATTCACGTATTCATTCAGTTAGGCAATTTTTATAAAATACCTAATGAGTCTAAAATAGGGGTTGGCTTTCTTTTCAATAAAGATAGGTATAATATTGACGGTTTTAAAGTTGATATAAAAAAATCTGTGCACATTTGACATCCTTTTCAGGTTTTTTGGAACAAGAAGCATAATCATAAAATAAGTCAAGAAAATACCTGGACTTTCGAAGCAGATTTACTGGACATATATAAACAGCCCAATATGACAGCTAATTACTAAAGCTGCGGTACTAAAATGAGAGTAAAACAAATAATACCTCCACTTCCTTTTCAACATGGCCGATTCCGTATTTCTTTTCATCCAAATCATCGTCATCATCAGATAATACAACGTCTTCCTCTTTTTCGCATTCGTTCGCTCCGTCGATCAAATAATATTTTTTACATTTCTTGGCAATCGCTTCTCTGAATATTTCTTTCGTGACAGGGAATGGTTGCCAGAGAAAAAACAGCCTGTCCAATGACCGCTTGTTGTTTGTTGCCTTTTGTACACGCAGTGCCTGCACATGTGAAAACAGTGTATGAAAGAAGTGATTGATGGCTTTGCTATCGATCAGGACAAATACCCCTTCATTATAATGGTTTAGGCATCTGAGATGTTTTCCACGTAAAGTGGAGTCGCTGGTATTAAAACAGGTATTTGCCAAATTCAGCGGCCGTTAGTTGATTCCTTTTAAACGCTGTTTTCGGCCTTGCATAGTGCGAATTCAAATATATGTTGGAACAGACATACGCGGAGTCTGCTATATGGTTTATTTATGATCCGATACGCCCTGTATCTTTGTATCAAGAACCTGGAAACGAACCTCATCAGAAAACGTTTTGTATCCGGTTCATATTCCTACGGCATGATTGCCCGTACTGGAAATCATGTTTCGATGAGTTCTTGTGATTCATTTCAAAACCTTACGAGAGTTTATTTGTCCGCCATGTCCCACAAATGGACTGTGCAATCCATTAGTGATCAATAAACTATACAATATTTTTTATAGGAAAGTTTATACCACTGAAATTGGATAAAGTGTTTGAGAAAATTTGTATAAAGGGCTTCATTTCGGGAATAGGTCAGTAGAAAAACATGACAAAATAAAACAGTGAGTATAGGTGTAGCCGAGACCCGGCCCATATGTAGCTCATGCACAGCGAAATAAGATGTTTTTTGTCCAATAAAAATAAAAAAATAAAGAGATATGTATCTTTAAAGTACTTTTACTTAGTTTAACTTTTACCGAGCGATCATTCAATTTAATTCGATTATCAATTCTTTTTCTCTTCCTATATATATAAATTGGACATACCTGAAAATTGATTCTTTCAGTAAATCGAAAATGCGGAGATAAAAGTTTGAACAAAACTCCTTCGTGATTCAAATGAAGTTTTGACATGACAGCCATTGTACTTGGAAAAATGAAATGAACATCGTTATGAGATAATCCAGGACCCAGAAAGGAAAGGCAGATCTAAATATAAAATGTTTTATGTCACGGTTATATTCATGCATTATATTCGAGTATCGATATGGGGAATTTTAAAGTTTAGGCACTAGGCATATACCATTAGTATTGAATTGATCTGGTGAATGACCTGGGGAAATTTTGATCAATTCGAATCTCATTCGAATGATTTTTTCGAATCCGATCGAATCAACTATTATATGTGAACAATAAATATCCTAATCAATTCCTATGTTCAAGCAAAAAGTTCTATTTTTTATCGACAAAAATCCAATCGATTTTGGTAAAATTTGACCAAAATCGATTGGATTTTGTCGTTAAGAAAATGAATTTTCACTTTACTAAGTAATTTTTTAGGCCCATGAACAATTTTACAAACGATTTGAATGATTTGTGCTCAAATCACAAAATTGAATTGCCCGGCCATAATTTCAACTATTTGGCTAAATATACCATATTATTGCCTATTAAGTTGTGTGCAGTTTTGTGTGAATAAGACATGATGAAAACTTATTTTTGAAACGTTCTAGTAACCATCACCAGATCAGACACCATTCAGTGTTCCTCTATGACACATGCTCAGCTTCAGTTTCAGTAATCTAATCGTATAGGAAACCGTACATCATGCAACAATGTATATTCCATATCGATGAATAGAAAAATTTAATGCCATATTATAATGGGATTTATAAATATATTTCCTAAAATTACTTACTTGGGCATGGAGTTTAGCGAGATCAAAATTGTGTCTTTGATCAGGGGGACAATCCGAGTGATATTCAGTACCGTTTTCCATCTTTATTATGATCTTTTTCCCATCTTCACTCACTAAAATCTCTCTTGCGTCCCAGTAGAATCCCTAATCAATTGCAAATTTGATACGATGTAAATTAAAAAAGTTTTAAACACTGTAACTACAAATATTCACAGAGTAAAAATCAGGTTATCATATCACGACGATGACGAGAATATATATCATTATTCCTCATTCGCGTTATTTTTCATTTTGAATTATTTTCATAATTCGAGTTATTATTCAATATTACATTGCGTGTTCTTGTGGTTTCATGTTGGCATTGCACGTGGAAATCTCGGGTTCGAGCCCTGGCGAGTCCGGCTCGCTTCTCCATGCCCACCACTCAACTCAGGGTGTAATAACTTGGGTAAGCTAAGCTGAACAGGAAAAGATTATATATTTTCAGTTATTGTAACAATGTTCGTCTATAAATGGCCGGTGTTACATGGCCTTGGATAGGGTGGTCCACTCTAAGAAGTAGCTGTGAAAAAAAAAAGTTGACGATATCGGGTTCGAGTGCTGGCCATTTCGGTCCCGACGCAAGGAGAATTCATATCTTCCAAACAACATTAACATATTAGCCTATAAGTGGTCGCTACTACGGGAACTTGCTCAGGGTGCTCTACTCGAATGCGTACCTAAAAAAATATCATGCTTCTGGTTAACCTTAGTTTTAGAAATGGTAGATGACGTCCCCTTTCCCAAGTTACCACCAACTCACTGCACTTTGTTATATCGGTTGCGTTCTGATTGGTATGTTTTTTGAGTGCTATTGTCGGGCTATTGTCGGTGCTTTATGTTGTAGAATATCCTTGCATTATATAAGTTACCGTTATATGGTCTCTTGTTGGCCTATCATTCGACTTCGCTAAGGGGGAATTTTAATAAAACAGTGAAACAGTTGAAAATCAGTCTACTTCAAATAACTGCATGTCTTCTAGTCCATCCATAACCAATCGAAACATTTTTCTCTTCTCGTCCCATCTTACTGAATGTCCGAATGCAGTACAAAGAATAACGTATGCAAGTTGACCATCTGATATCAATTTGATTTTTTGCTCTCTAAAATATGTAGAAGAATAGGTGTCATTCTCAAGTTAATTCTACAATCGAAAACATCCTTATCGTTTTAGTCGCTGTTTCTTGCACTGCTATGTACCAGAACTACGTAAATGCTTTGTCGTATATCGATCGGCAGAATTTTGTTCAAAAAAATGTTTTGTTAAGTATGTGTCACTGATGGATCGCGTCGATAAGATACCAAAAAGAAAGTTCTTTTATCTGCCCAGGGCAATAGATTCATTGTATATCCCATTTTATCGCTCTTTATTTATTTTTTAGACCGCATTGGGGACTTTTCCAATTGAAGTGCAACTATTTGCACTAAGATTTGAAGTAGCCTATAAGTGACCATTTAAGTAACAGTGAATCAAGTTTGACAAAACCATGTTTGCGCAAAATAGTTCCGAATGGGATGTGAGGTGCTACCTCCGACCTTGCGTAGAGGGGATTTATAGAAAAATAAATGCAAACTACTTTTCTTACTTAAGGAAAAACAGCGTTAATTCTTGAGGTGTCCAGAAACACATTCTCAATAAATATCCGTAACTTCTGTTCACAAGGAAATCTAGTTCATCTTCAGAGCTGACAGCCGCCATGTCTATGACCTGATATGGAGTGTAAGTATTGTGGGTGCGAACTTAAAAATATTAAGGTATTTCCTAAGCTTACCAAGAGGGGAATGAAAGGGAACAAAGAGGTGACAGACACTTGGGGCAAATATCACTCACTGCATCTTATCATATTGTTTCAATTCCATTTGTCATGTCTTTCGCTTGGAGTAGTTATGGTGACAGTGCTAGATCTTGTAGTTGTACTTTAAAGTTGTAGTTTGTCAATAATTGGTTCGTTTTAGGATTCCGCACTGCTTCAATAAAAAGCAGTTTCTTTTTAAAACGGCTTCAAGCCTTAAGGGTACTTTTAACAATGAAATAGAGTGAATACAATGTAACAAATACATGACGCGGTCCATCTGTGAAGCACGCTTGATTAATGAAGTTTTCTGTTATGGTATTTTGTATTCGTCAAGCCTCTTATTGAAAATATTCATGTTATTATAAGATTAGAAGTCGACCTCAAAGTAGTCCATTAATTTCGTAAAGATTTTTTTTATTGCCATCTGTTGTTATTGTCCATCTGTGGCTTATGTTCGATGAAATTTGCCATTCGATATAAATAAAGTGAATGGGAAAATCCTTACTGCATCACTGGTAATAATGTATTAAAAAAAAATTAAAATTGATGAATTTTAATCCTGAATATAATTCCAACAAATTAGCTCAGATGTGAAATTTACTCACTTTGTGTCGCCTGCTGGCAATTCCTAATTTTCCTAATTCTTTTTGTTTGTTTCGATTCAGAAATTGTTTTATTTTGATCGACAGAATTAATTTCATCCAGCCAAATACAGCCAATAAGAAGAATGGGATGTAGAACAACAGGAGAACTACATAGATGATTTTCGCTAAGAATGACTTGATTTTCTGAAATACAAAATATGAACGATACAGAAAGTATCTATATTTATGAAATATAATAGTGAGAGGCATTATCTCAGCCAGAAAATTAGAAAAAAATTCATGGTTATAAATTATGATGTCATATTGGATGCAGTCAAAAGCTTTTAGCGTTTTCATAGCATATCACGACAAATCCGACCAAAACAATCTGTTTTTAAATCATTCGAAAGACTATTTTGCGATATTTTAAAATCGGCGTCGAAGAAGTATGTCCACATTGCCCCACCACCCCCACACTTGAACACTTGAATACGCTATAGTCCTTGGTAAATTTTACTCCACAACATAATATTCATCTTAATTTCTTGAATAGATTTACTGAATTGGTATTCTACACACACACTCACTTGATTACGCTGTAGTGTAGACACCAAAACGATTCTGGATTGTCCAAAATACGTAAAAGCTCTGTTCGAAAACTGTTCCATATTTTCGTTATTTAGCAACGCCAGGGTTAATTTTTTGCGTAAAATTTTTCTTGGTAAATTTTACTCCATAACATCATATCCATCTTATTTTCTTGACCAGATTTACTGAATTAGTATTCAAATTTCAGATATTCAAGAATATCTTTAGGCGGCTAATCTACACATTCAAGTAAACAGATTCCAGTCGGTATTTTGTGGTAGGGTCGACGTAATAAATGCATAACAATTATTGGACAAGCTGGTTTCCACATAAGTAAAAGCGACCACGCAGCCATAAATTTCCTTTCTGAACCTTTGTTAAGTATGAGTCACAGATGGAACGCACCGCCAGGGTGCGGTCCATCTGTGGCGCATGCTTGACAAATTAAAATTTCTGATTGACAATAAACTCGACAATTATAATTCCATCTATAGCAAAAAGGAACCCATTTAAAAAAGCACTTCAAGCCGTTACCACAAATGATCTTTTTTTCGTATCACCTGCAGGCCTGCTTGAATTTTGAGTACATATTTTCTAGTCAAAAATATTTGGTTAAAACATGCTTTGACAGGTATGGGCTACAATTGAATCGCGCTGCAGATGCGCGATCCAAAAGTACCTCGTGCCACCAACTGGGGAAACCATAAAAATAACACATGCTTAGTGACACGAGTCTCCGATTTAAAAAATTTTTTTTTGGATTAATTTTGTCGATGTATAATGGCAATAAATATTGCGCAGAAAAGTGTACTTTCCTACGTATACAACACGCATAAACAATTTCCCATATTCTCGCAAAGTTTCAAAACAAAAAATTTGAGGTATTCACGCGGTAAAATGTGGGTTCGCAAAGGTTCAACTAATCCAGCACTTTTCCCTAAATCGAAAACGGCTAAAGGCAAACGTACGTGAATTGTTACGAAAATAATACTTTAAAACAATTTTCACGATGATTCATTCGTGCAAAAAAAAATTCATTTACAAAGAATGAGTCACAGATGGTCCGCGCTTGACAAAACAGACTTGGACAGTTTTGCCAACTATAGATCGATCTGCTGTAGGGTTGGGCAAAACCGAATCATTGATAATTCGAATCTGATCCGAATGACTAATTTCCAATATATAGCTAATATTACGCTTTCCCCCATTACAATTTATGCCATTATCAAAAATTGTAGTTACGAATTCAGTAACATATGAATAAACAAATTATTAGAAGCAATGTGCCCCAATTTTACATATCATCTTTCTTGGCCCAAATAAGTTTGTCCAGTTCTTATTATGGAAATATGATAAATCAACATCAATTTTATTAGTTCCTACGGCCGATTCATGATTTATTCAAATAATATATATTACCGAGTCATAGGTCAGCGACAGGTTGACACCCTCGTTTCCAAATGAGTGAATCAGGAAGCTGTTTTTTCAGTTCCAATCAGATGATATTCAATTTAGTTTTACCATAAACGCCGAAATATGTTAATCGTAAATTTATTCTATTAATTGTGATCACACATATACATTATCCGCATTATATAATCAGTTGACAGTATGTCATATCTACTTAGCTGGAACTAACTTCACACAATACATAGTTTGTTATCACATTTATGTTATTGAGGTTTTATATTTATACTGAAACCAATCCTTAACAAAACACGTTCGGGCATTGGGATTTTAGGGGCATGAATTCCTAATCAGGAAAGTTTAATCTGAAAGTGTTTAGTCAAGTATGAGTCAATGGCGGATTGCGCCGGAAAGGCGCGAACCAACTTTGACTCATACTTGACAAAATAAAGTTTTTGACTGAGGTAATTATGTCCGATAGAAATCAAAATATCCAATTGTTCAGAAAAAAAATGCTACGCCGACCCTTTAATTTGATAAAATAATAAGCATAATAACGATAAGTAGACGCGTCTGATGTGTCACGCACGATAGCTGGGGCATTATAATAAATGACTGGAAAAAGTCGAGAGAAGAAATGTTTTGATTTAAATCCGATAATTATATAAATTATAATATAGAGTAAATCCTTTCCATATTTAGCAAAACTTTTACCATCGAACTTTGTTGAGTATGGCCTGTGAGTCAACGACGAATTGGTTCTTAAAAGCATCCCTCTTAAATCTTCAACTTCCTAAACCCAGTTTATCTGTGGCCTATTGATGGACATCAAAATTGCCGTAAACGGATAGATTTTAGGTTGTGGAAATTTTAAACAAGTCCAATGTTTTGTCTATAAGTGAGTTTTTAAATTGTAATGTCTAACAGTCAAACCTCTCTTTCTTTTGAATCACCCGATTATTCAAAAACCCTATAGATTTGGTAATTTTGGACAATGACATCATAGCATACATATTTCTAAACTTGCTACTTATAATACAGACATTATTTATTCCAAATTTCACATTTATTCTTTTTTGAGAGATCAAAAGGGGCTGAAAACAAAACAGATTTCATTTAAACCCGCTTTTTTAATACTAATACTGTAATCTCGATCCCCATATATATTTAGCCAAGCACGAGTCACAGATGGACCGCGCGTTGCCGATGCGATCCATCAATTACCCATACTTGCCAAAACATGCTTTAGTAAAATAATTTCGACTAAGATTTGAACTTTCGATTCCTCTTATAATTCTTAATATTCTTAATAATTCTTAAATATTGATGATCGCTTAATAATATACATGATATATTGAAAAACACTAGGTTAAACACAATTCTGGCAATATTTTTCTATTTTTAGCAATCAAGAAAAAAAAATTGATGGAAATTTAACTGCATTAGCGAATACAGATATGAACAACTGAACAAATTATACACACAAAAAATTATCATTATTTCAATAACTTGGTATTCCAGAATTGAAATTTGATTTGGATTATACATAAAAACTTGAATATTAACAGTAAAAAGTGGTGGTTGGTTTTACTATTGCCCCTGACAGATACAACTCAATGACTGCACGTAACCATAGCGGTTCAATTCTAATTGAAATGATGTCCGCCTATTGTACATTTGTTAGTGCTGTATGTGTCTTGTAATAGGCTATAAAGTGCCTGTTAGTTTCTTTCATGAGCTGCTCCGACCATGCTCAGTTGCTATTTTTCACGAAATTGATACATAAATATACATACATAATGTACATATTATTAGGTAATAGAGCATAGATAACATAAACTTACCCATTTTGATGAGTTGATATCGACATTTCTCTTGGTGAGGAACTTGTCCCATGTCACAGAGTTGGACATTTTATTGTAATATTATGCAAAACAATTATATTACTGCAAAAAATTATTACAAATAACCCAAGATAAATACACAAATAATAAACAGGAAACCATTACCAATATCAGAGCATATATTTCTTATTTCAAATTCTCACTCAATTAAGGCAAAACACTCCGGACCAAATGTTAAAATAGAATCAACCCACTAGAGCCGACGCTACCATGCCAGTTCAGTTTTGTTTAGTAAGGGATGATTTACTTCCTGCAGGCGTTACATTTTATAGAGCTCTTTCCATATGAGCGGCTGTGATTCCGGACTTGCATGGAGCGGATTTCCACAAAAAGATTTTAAAATAGCACAAAATATAATTGTTCCCTTCCAAGTCACATTTGCCTAATGTTCCGATCTTGAAATTAAGTATGAACTTCGTTCTTCCGTGTTTCTTAGTAAAAAATACCTCAACCCGCCATAGCCAAACATACTTTACAAATGCAATGTCTCGACCTCAGAAGGTAATGTAACTGAAATTATTTCCTGTTCTTTAATTACTCCTCATACGTGACAATTACTTAATTAATTACTCCTCGTACGTGTTCTGGTTCGAATAAAACATATTTTTCTCCCATATTGACTCGGTTTTACGAATTCTTACGTAGCATGTTTACACATAAACGCACTCTAAGCTAAGTTAAACGCAACAATGACCACATCAACGATTTTCGCATATCTAGTAACATTCTATTTTCAAACAAAAATAATTGGAATATACAATCCAAAATATTTTGTTTCGGGAACGGGAAGTGGAAATTCTAAGCCCAATGAAACCAACATCCTTTTAAATCAGCCTAACTATAGAACTGAATTGGGATCTGACATAGCTGCCGGTATCGGCTACCACACACATACGCAATAACCAGTTAACTTTCATAGACTGTTTCCTTTTTCGTTTATCTACGCGGCCAAACTGACAATAGCTTCCGAGCTATGACTAACACACATTTACTTCAAAGTTGACTTCTTACTAAGCATGGGATACATACGCCTTAGAAATATTCATTGTACCACGTCTGTTCAGAAATTTAATTTATCAAGCAGGAACCACAGGTACCTTAATGGCACGCTCCATCTGTGGTCCATACTTGATATAACTAAAACTAAATCATTTTGCGTGATTAATAATTGGGTTTCGTATTATGGATTATATATTCAACATTATTGATTCGTGTTATTGTTGAATAAACTAATAAAATATAGAGCAAGGATGTATTACGAATATTCCATGTGCCAAGTTTCTAAAAATAAAATTATTTTGCACGTTTAATAATTTCATGATGGAATGATCACTATATTTAATAAATGAATCGAATACTAGATCTAAGAATTTTGTTAAAGTTATAGCAGTATAGTATAGTATATATGGGCTTGTGTAGTTTGGTATATCTTATTACGTTAGCGTAAGTATCGAACATCAATACTTTTTGATAAATTCCCTCATATTCATATACATACATTTATACACTCTTCATTGAACTCAAGTTCAGTATTTTTGTAGCTTATTGAAGCAATAAATGCAGGAACATGTTCTAACAATGGGGGGATTATTGACATCACAAGCTGATGATATCACAAAGATAAAAGCGTTTTTAACCTTGAATTATTGGGTAAGAAAAAATTTACAAAATTTACTCATTTATGAAATCAGGTATACCTGCACTATAGGCGCTCGAACTTTTTCACTTTCAAAACAAATCAAGCCGAATCAAGATACTTTTTCACAGGGCATGTTTGGTGATAAAGCTTTAGTTATAAATGAATAGCGCTGTTATGCGCGGCCCATCCGTAGCTTGTGCTTAAAAAAAATTTTTTCCGAATGACAATAGCTCATGCTTACCTCTTGATTATTGATCTCTGATTACACAAAAAATATATATTTATCGCATTGAAACAACATTTTTTTCTGAAGTCGACGAAGCCCATTTTTGACAAAAATGCTAATCTTCAACTTTTCAGTTCAAAATAAGAAATAGCGATACATAGAGGGGACTACGAGGTCGAGGTCAAGGAAACATTTTGGACTACTTTTCAGGGGCGCTGCCACCACAATCTTAGGAAACGGACACATTCCCTCCCCAACTCCCTATAACAGCACGTACGTTTGCACATATTATATGAACTCCCCTTTTTCATTCACTAATGAGTATTTCTACTCATAATTAATATCGTTGTGAGAAGACACCATCTCCCCTTCATGCAATCCAAACAATGAGCACCCAAACAAGGATAAATTAGGGTTTTCAAGACTGTCCAGTTTGTTCTGAGTAGGGATGTTCTAATCGGAACAATCGGGTATTCTAGAAATCTCATTGAAAGTAATTTTGTTTCTCGATTATTTCCATTCCATTAATCTTATAAAGGTTTTTGTTGTTGCCATCTGTTGTTGTTGCCTGTTGTTATTATCCATCTGTGGCTTATGTTCGATAAAATTTGCCATTATTTATAAATACTGTGAATGTGAAAATCCTTACTGCATCAATGGTGAGAATAAGTTGAAAAATTAAAAATTAAAATTCCTGATTTTTAATCCTGAATATAGTTTTCACAAATTGGCTCAAATGTAAAATTTACTCACTTTGTGTCGCCTGCTTGCAATTCCTAATTTCTCTAATTCCTTTTGTTTGTTTTGATTCAGAAATTGTTTTATTTTAATCGACAAAATTAATTTCACTGAACTAAATACAGTCAATAAAAAGAATGTGACGTAGAACAACAGAAGAAATACATAGATAATTTTCGCTAAGAAGGACTTGATTTTCTGAAAAACAAAATATGAACAATACAGAAAGTATCTATATTTATGAAATATAATAGTGAGAGGCATTATCTCAGTCAGAAAATTTGAAAAATTCATGATTATAAATTATGATGTCATATCGGATGCAGGCCAAAACCTTTAGCGTTTTCATTGTATATCACGACAAATCCGACCAAAACAGCCTGTTTTTAAATCATTCGAAAATCTATTTTCCGATGTTTTAGCGTCGGCGACGGAGTAGAAGTATGGCCACCTCCCCCCTCCCCAAACACACTTGAATACACTGTAGTCGTTAGACACCAAAACGGTTCTGAAGTCTCCAAAATACGTTAAAATGTCTACTCAATACTGTTCCATATCGCCTGGGTTCATTTTTTGGGGAAAATTCTCCTTGGCCAATTTCACCCCACAACATAATACCCATCCTAATTTCTTGAGTAGAGATTCCAGTCGGAATTTTGTGGTAGAGTCGATGTAATAAGTGCATAACATTTTCCACATGAATGAAAGCGATCACCCAGCCATGAATTTCATTTCTAAACCTTTGTTAAGTATGAGTCACTGACAGATCTGTGGCGCATGTTTGGCAAATTAAAATTCCTGATTGACAAAACACTCGATAATTGATATTCCATCTAGCAAAAAGAAAACCATTTAGCTTGAAAAAGCACTCCAAGTCGTTACCACAAATGATGTTTCTTCCGATCACCTGCAGGCCTGATTGCATTTCAAGTACATACTAGTCAAAGATATTGTGTTAAAACATGCTTTGACAAGTATGGGCTACAATTAAATCGCGCCGCAGAGGCGCGGTCCAAAAGTGACTCATGCTGTCAAGCATGACTCGTGTCACCAACTGGGGAAATCATAAAAACGACATATGCTTAATGACGGGTCTGGTCGGGTGTTCTAGAAATATCATTGAAAGTAATTTCGTTTCTCGATTATTTCTAAATTATTCCTTCAAATTGTTAAATTTGTCATAAATTATAAGCCTTCGGCGAACAGTAGTGTATTCGGAACCTTGAAAAATGTTGAACGGCTAATTATGAAGAAATGATGAATGCCGCAGGTAAATTTTTCTTCTGGAATAAAAGCGTTTATTTCCGGGTATCCCTCATGATTTGTGAATCAACAATGAAATCTCAGTCATTCTAGCATCGCATGAGAAGCAGCGTGCCTGTCTCTATCTTTTTGCCATATCCTAATTGGAAGAAAATATTTAGTTTCTAATGATTTTTACTGGATCCGGAAACCTCTACGAACAATTCCGTATTTGTACAGTTGAAACCACAGTTAGTATAATGCAATACTGTAATATGCCAACTATTTTGAAACTAACCTTCGGGCATATCTGGAAAATATCGTATAAGTAGTTTTGAATGATAAAATATATGATTACCAGTCGAAAAAATCTGGTCCAATCTTTTTATGATGGCACTGCCCATCCGTGACCATGCAAAATCAAATTTCTGATTCTAATATAAATTCATGGGCGATTGAATCGTTGCTGTCCTTAAAAACAACTTTTCGAGTGTAAGAGATGCCCGATAGGTACGTGGAAATTAGTCGCGTTTAGATACTGTCCTCAACGAGTGCGCTGCTTCCGACTCCACCAACCATCTCCATGACTCTGTGAATAAACCATAATGTCGGCCTTCCTATCCCGCAGGATAAGCACGGAATAATTACTTATCTTATTTGATAGCAGGTGCTTTTTATTGAAATTATTGAAATTCACTCTGAGCATGGCCGAAAGCAGTGCACGAAAGGAACCGACTAACGGCCTCTAAATAGTAAATGGCTGTTACAGGATATGATAGGATTCCATTTTTGTCCTGCGGGAGAGGTAGGCGAAATTCAACTTCATATGGCGAACCACTACTTTTTGTGCAGACACTAGTTCCGAATCGAAGTGGAGGGGTTTGGCTTATTTCTCATTATCGAATTTCTCATTTTCCTGCGCGTCTCCTAGTTAAGATTTATCACCAGTTATTGCATTCTGAGTTGTGTATTCTAAACATCCCAAATGAAGGTAATTAATCATTTATGTTTAGGGCTAGTTTTTGCAATTTGCAAAGAATTCAGGTTACGCTCCAATTGATTTCCTTTTATTTGTGATTCATTCGTCACGTGATCAAAACAACCATTTCGCCACAGCCGTTCTGTAATCCAGAACTCTAAATTTGTCAAAAAAAAAAAAAAAAATTGTCATGTTGTGTCCAAGGCGATTTATTAGGCAAAGATGGGTGTTGGCTGCAATACTAGGATCTTCTATTGTATATTTCACATATAATATGGTTTACAGACCGAGGGACATTTTTATGAAAGATCGCAAATTATTACAGGTGAGCACTACATTGTTGATTTACACAGTACCAGAGCTGAGAGTACTGTCTATCGACTGGTTCTGACTTGAAAGGTTGTCACCTCTTTGTCATTAAATGTGATGTGATTGTGAATGTTTCTTACCAGATATTTTTTTTTCGCAAAGGCTCTTATTCTGTATTTGTGAGCTCGAGCTTACCTTTCAATAACTGATAAGGTTTCTTTCAAAAACTAGGACTAGCAAAACTGTGTATTGACACACTTAACGTATATGTTTCATTTTAGGCAACTGTTTACATAACTTTCAACAATTTAAAAGTGATATATACAGTATACCTAACAATAATGACGCTATTGCGGATTGATACAATAATGATGAGCCAACTATCATTTTTTAGAAAAATCAAGGTACCAACCCGACTGCTTAGGTTCAGTTAATTAAACCAATCTGTTCAGTGTCCAACTGCATGCTTTCAATCACGTAACATAGCTATCTTTTTCTCATTAGGTCTAATATTCAAATTGGGTAAATATCAGAAATTTTAAAAAATACTTCTGCCTGCCAAGATATATTATTTTCATTCTGTCTGTCGGTTCAATGATATTCCTAATAAATTTCAAATATCAAATGATATCTTTTTCGGTAATTTGTGATATTTTTATTTGAAATTCACTCTATGCAATATTGGAAGAATAAACGCCTCGAGCGATACTCTGAATGACAATCAGAAAAAAATAAATTTTATTGTGAATCATATTTTCCCCAGCTATTTGAACAAGTCACACTAAAAACACGCTGTGCTATTAGGGTGTGTATCGAAGAGAATTCTTGAAGCAATGGTCAAACGTAGGCTCATGCCTAGGTACTTTTCAAACATGATAATTTTGCATAATGCATGTCATTAGTTGTTGCTCGAGATTGATAAATTGGGATGGATAATTAAAATACTACATTAAATTATCGTCGTCTCATATATATATATATATATATATTCACAATATTTTCATAAATTTTTTTCTGTGAAAATTAGCATTTTTTAAATATAGCTGAAATTTTAATGTAATATAATATAGGGAACTTTGAATCCTTAAGTACTCTAATACCAAATGTTAAGAGTGAATTTCAATAAAAATTGAATAAATAAATGATTGTGTACTGAATTGTGATAATGAACCTGCCCTGCTTCGATTCTAATAAAAAACGAGCAAGGTAAAAAGTCTATTTATTCACCCAAATTGTACTCATTGCATATTTTCGCTATTTCCACTTGTTTCAACTGTGACTGTTCATTTATTGCTGATATTTGCATTTAATCTTCATGATCGGTCAAGGAAGATTGCACCAATGCTTTCTGTTTCATTTCATATCATTAATCATTGTTTGGGGTTGATAAAACATGATGAATAATATATTGCATTAAATTGGAGGCCTTTCACGATAAAATGTACCTAATATATATATGTAAATAAGTGGATGATTTTTAAGCTCTGTATAACATATCAGCTGTAAAACTCAAATTTAATTTACAAAATTAAACCCCCGTGTACAAGTATTTGGACCATACACGTATTTAGAGAAACATTAACAATGCAAAATAACAGTGGAACAATATGCATGCCAGACTGGGACAATTTCAGCTCAGCTCCCCGGTTAGCACAAGGGTGACCGCTTAGCTGAATCGTTGAAGCGTTGGGAATACGCTTTGAGCTCACATCTCTGTTTGTAAGAATGCAGGTTCGAATCCTGTGAGGGGTGATAATTATATGCGAGAGGTCTACTGGATGCCTCGTCGGTGCTTGACAAAGAAAAAATGAAAAATATGATAATCCAAAAACCTGCAACCCGATTCGGAACTGGTATCTGCACGAGAGGTCGTGGTTCCCCATATGATTAAGCTGTATTCTCGGCTTTCCTCTCCCGCAGGATAAAATTGATACCCTATCATATCCTGGGTACGGTACCATTGTCCTGGGCATGTACAACTTAATGCACTTTACCATGGCTGTTCAGTTTCGTTTCGAATGTTTTCCGTTTAGAGTGCAGTTGCTGCTACTACATCTTTTAGTAGCTCTTTGGCCATTAGATGCTTCGTCTTGGGAGTGTTTCTGGCCTAGCTCGGAGTGAATTTTAATAAAAAAAATAATCTTTCTCTATTTCTAAGACTAAAATACCTTTTTCTGCTCGTCTTGTTGCAACCAAACTGTATAAACAAATTCAAAAGCATCATACTGTTATGAAATAGCAATGTCGATGGTTTTAAAGTACTTTTGGGTATATTCGAAAACAATTACATGAACATTTGAAACACCCGAAAAATGAAAGATTCTTGCATCCTGATGCACGGTCCCACTAATGCTTTGTTAAATAATCCTGTAAGGTAAAATTTTCTCAATGTTTCGATTTTAATACAGATCAATGTAAAATGTCTGATATTTATATTAAGGTTTCTGCAGATGAAAGCAGCATTGATGTTGAATCAATTATTCGGCTGTTAAAATGGCATTCTTCTGCGAAAAGTTTAGGAAACAGTAGCAGATATGACAATGCTGGTACAAGAGTTTATCAAAAATGCAGAAATTCTGTGCAGGTGAGATATAAAAAACTTATAAAACGTTATATTGTATACTTCTATAAGTTCATCGTTAGTTCTTAAGGAATAATATCCAGTTGGTATAAAATTAGAAATATTGCATAAAAAAATTGTATTATTTCATAAAATTCAACGCTGTGAAGTTAGACATACGTAGACAGCGTTCACAGCGTTAAATTTTATAAAATAATACATTTTTTTCATGTTTGACGAATTTTGTTTGTATTCAGCACAGTATCAGAAATGCACAGTATACAGATATTTCTATGTCAAAATAATCAAGTGTTGAGAATGATTTTTAATTTTTTTCAATCAGTGTGGTTTCTTACATAATACAAATGTGTTGGATCTACCCAGTCAGTAATTTGATTTTGCCAAGCATGCCAGCCACTCATAGGTAGCAAACTGAGTTTTGACAGCATTTTTCTGACTGGGCATGCTATCTAGACTATAAGTTGATAGGCTTTACAAGTAATGAAGAGTTGCCATTCTCACGTTGGGTCAATAGGTGTATGCCTTTTATCATAGTTATCCTCGGAATTTTTGTTTATGATGCTGTGCACTCAAAATAGCTTCAGTAGTAATCTTATTAGAAAGTGAGACTTTTTGTAAAAACAAGAAAAATTCTCATGTACTTTTTTCAACACAATGTAGTTTTATTACAATTTGAGTTGATCAGTACATTATTTTATACAGGGTCGTGAATTGATAGCTGATGACAGAGGATTTGTTTGTCGTAGAGATGATGTCGAATCTCGTGGTTGTTGCGATATCGATGCAATATTTACTAATAGGTAAAGGCTTTTTAGGCACCGTTAGTCTGGCCAAGATGTAGAATTAATACACCTCTTCCTTGTATTTTGCCAAGCATGAGTCACAAATGGGAATGCCTATTATTTGTCGGATACTATTAACCAGATTCAACATGCTTTGAAATGTTTATTTTAAACGAAAATGTAATCTTGTATGTTTGATTTGATGATATATGTTCGTCCTGCTCAATCCACTGCCCTTGTGAATCTTCATTACTGGTGAAATATGTATAGAAACTATTCGCTCAGTAATTATATTCTACCTGAATTTTCATTTATTTTTTGTTGTTTGCTCACCTTTTTCTTTTTTCACCTCATTGATTCATTAGTATGTGTAGGAATGACCTCGTATTTCAGGTATGCTTGTGATACATGTATCAAATCAAATTGTTGTATGATATTTGAACATTGCGTATCCTGTTGCTTACAACCTGACAAAAAACAACTTTTGGAGAAAACTATCAGAGCAGCTGTGGGCACACTACAAAAGGTATACAAGTATTATTAATAGGTTTATAAGTATCATTATGAGAATAAATAAACCAATCATACAAAAACCTTTGAAAATAGAAATTTGAGAGGGTCTTAAATAATTCTTGTAATACAAAGAAAATCTCAGCGTTGTAAAAATCTCATTATCAGTATTATTATGAATTTAATCTGATGGAATTCAATTGATAAATTATTGAATATTTCCTTCAATCCATACGGCTGTTTTTCCCAGCAATATTGTAGTTTAAAGTAACATAAAATTTGAAAGTCATGGTGTATAATGAATCAAAAATACTGTTTGGACAAGGACATTTCAGTGATAGAATTTTTTTTGTTGTGTGACCAGTCTTAATGATATTCTTTTCAAGATGCCGAAAGCTGAATCATCATCAACTATGCTATTAAATAAAAAAAATTTGACCCTATGCCATTGGGAATGACTTTCATTTTTGTGTGCAATTTATTCTGTCATGAGAGGCATTTCCTCGGGACACTCTGCCACTGACTATGGATTTGTTTTTGTGATTTTAAAAATCCAAACTCCGTTGTAGCATTCGGATGTCGAGCGTTGTCTTAGAAATGAATGAATTTCAAAACTTGTAGTAAAATGGTGACATTTTTCCCCGTTCTTTAGTAATTTGTTCCTACTTGTTTTATATTTTCAGATGATGTTTACAAACGTGAAAGACCAGTTTGAGTTGTGCTTGTCAAAATGTAGAACTTCATCCACCAGTGTTCAACATGAAAATACGTACAGGGATTCTAGCAGAAAGCATTGCTTTGGAACAAGCCCACCAGAATTACATCTCGGCTGATTCATTTTTCTACTCAAAATTTTCAACTCTACTGGTTGAATATTTAGTGTCCGCAGCAAAAGTCATCTCCCTAGTCGAGGATTCTTCTGATCGAGCTCCTATGCATATGTTGCAGCCGTGATAGCTTTCAAGTTCATTACTTAGGAAATTCAGTCAATGTCTAACATTGTTATCTTGTAGGCAACAATGGCAATGCGACTTTGATTTGTCTTTTAAATAGGGTAGAGAAATCATTAACTGGGAACACTCATCCAGAATTAGCTGTTGCTAATGAATCTGAAGTTGTTAACTTGTTACCTGTACCATCGATCGTATGTCGCCAGTACATACAGTGGCCCTACTCTGGATGAATACAAATATAGATAAAATCATAGAATTCTGATAAAAATGGATTCATTTGAGTGGAGCATGGATAGTGGACATGCGTTTCCCACCTAACTGATCTTTTCTAAATCTCAACACCTGTGTTTAATGAGTAGCATTGGTTCAAAAACCAGGGTGATAGTCATTGTTGTTCCAAACAGATGATTTCTCTATTAAATCTATGTTGTGGTAAGTATTTGCAGTTGTTCATTGCCATCCCACTTTTACAGATAATGCAGTATAGGTCCTGCTTACTTTCATGTATTCATTAATAAAGTATATATTTTAATAATATTCGGTTGTTGTTAGTCCTGTGGGATTTCTATGCATTGGTAAGATCATCTATCTCATAAGCAGTATATTTTATTGATTTCATTAGAATATTTATAACGTTAAAAACATTCAACGTAATGTGCCACTATCCGGTGTAAGTTGGCAGACAAGAAAAATGTGTGTAGCAACACTTAATATGCAACACGATTCTGTTGAACTGAAATCAAATATCCATGTTAGAGCGAGTTGTTATCATACCTGGATTTCCCTCTGTCTGCTATTTTAGCCTGAATATTAGTATCATGCTGGTCCCGACTGTGCAGTTATCTCAGAGAAAAAATTTAATCTTGCTACTTGCACATAGTGTTATGTGATTCAATAAAAGTCTAGTAACACATTATCTGTGTATGACTATTAGGGTGTGATATCACCTTTCTACACGAAAGGCCTAGAATACAGAGCTTATCCATACGGAAAGCCACACCCTTCGTCATGCAGAGATACCAACTCCATAATCGGAGGGTTAAGGTTGTGCCTCAACTGTCCTATACTAATTTCCCCACACACAGCTACAGCGTTTTGTTGAAGCAATGCTTACATGACCCACCATGTACGCCATCAAGATACCCAGCCTTTCACAATCAACTATCACGTGATTAAAACCTTTGCCAGGATGATCAGAAATTATCGCTTGTGGCATGTTACTGACACTTGAGCTGACCGGCCACCGACACAGGTTTCATGAAATCATTGTCAGGCAGTTTCCTTGAGAATTAAACATACTCTTACTAAAATTGTCTCTGCGCATATCTATATCCAACTACATTTCGCCCCCGATGTAAAGGAATAAATGTATACAGATTTGCAAATTTCAAATAGTCGTTAATATTCGATGTGTGCGTTAATATAGGAACGATATCATAGATCGAATCACACATAACATACGGCAATAAAGAGAAAATATAGGTGAAAAAAACAAGAGAAAGTATACAAGCAATGGATACAATAAATCATTTTTAAACTATCCAGATCCATAATAGAAATTCTAAATATCCATATCCCAAACTATACTACAAGGCATGATTTTCATAGGCATCTGAATTAGAATTAGTTTAGGTAATCAATCCATAAACCGCGGTCAGGAACCCATACTTAAGAATCGCTCCAATTGGGTTTTAGAAAACGATATTTTTCAAATAACTATATGATTTATGGACAATATTTATTAGAAAAAAATCTTGAAAAATTTCTTTGTTAAAATTTGTCACAGACCACCAACAACCTTACTACACGAGACACAGTCAATATTTTTTTGAATAGCACATTATTCAAGTCAATGTCGTATTGACAAAATTACCTACATATAGACTGTGACAAACAGTCGAAATTTTCAACTGAAAATCAAACTGATATTGTCAAAATTTCCTATCGCAAAATACAACATTGCATTGCGACGACAATTTAATTTTTTAACTTAAAATAGGACATGTTCAATATTGATATGATTTGGCACAACAGGATAAATAATAAGCCACGTTCATTATACACAATGATCTGTAGATGCTTGTGAAAACAGTACAAATATAGAAAGTTATGGGGACTTAGAAATTTATATAAGTATATTTTTCACAAAAATATATATATGTTTGTTGTGTGTTCCATTATAGTATTTTACTATATTTAACAGTTGTGCTCAAAATGATCAACTCAAATGGACCAACGAAAAATAATTCTGCGGAAATATAGGAATCATTTTCCTTGTTTATCAAAATTTTCAAAGCTGTGCAATATTAGAGTTGTTATTATATTATAATAATTAACATAATTGTTCTGTCAAGTATGGAACACTGTTGGATCTTGACGCTAAGGCGTGATCCATCTGTGGCCCAAGCTTGACAAAATGGTATTTCTTAATATGAAATCCTAGAAAGTCTAAATTGTACGCTTTATATATGGTTGTGGGATGTCTTATAATAGGCTTATCTAATATAAACTTAGAACTTACAAGTTGATGGAACCACATTTTAACGGCAACTATATTTGCCGAGAAAAATAACGCAAGTAATATAAACTATCAGAAACTTGCTTTATCATATTGAAAATATTATTTAATAATAACAATAGCAAAAAACTGAACATTCATTTTTTATTTTAAGCCCATGATTGATGTGCAGTAACAAAATATGGGCAGAATTTTTTTAGTTATATAAATCAAACTAGAATGAGCCTATAAGCTAATCATGAAATTTACCAAATCAGCTTTACTAAAAATGGATCGCAAATAGCAATATCACTTTCGATTGGTTTAAACTAAATCGAAAATTCACTGGATAAATTGAATAATATTTCAAATAAATGAAATTACCGACATCTGACCATGTTTTGATCATTTTGCAGCAGAGTCATGATTTACGTTTATACGTTGTAAAATTTGGCATATATCATGATTTCACTGCAAAATGATAAATTTAAGAATAATCGAAAAAATAAAATTAGTACTGATCATAAATTTATAATACCAGTTTCTGACAATTACAATAAAGACATTTCTAGTCGAAAACGAACCATACTGCTGTGGTATGAATCCTCTATGGGGTATACTGTGTAACTAAGACATATAATATTAATATCACAATATTCCGTATTTATCTGGGTGGTACGTAATTTTTAATGGACTGTAAGGCGCACTTGATATTTGGCTGAATACATTACATAGTCATAGAAAATTATAATACACTAAAATAGAAGAAAATAATTTATAGGATAATATGTTTATAACAGATTATTTGACAGATACATAGAGTCCTTGTACCACTGCACCTTAATAATATATTATGAGGTATGCCACTCTATGTCTTTCTGTCGCTCGTACTGTTTAGATGGGTTTTGATAGTTCAAGAATAATCCAAACAGATAAGTCAATAACACAAACATTAAGGTTTGGGTTCAGACTGGCAGAATGCCACCTATTCAGGCACTGGAAGAAAAATGAAAGAAGATTTAGCAAATGGTCAATATTTCCTGATATATTTGTGGTTAAAGGATTTAAATGACTTTGTCCAGTAGCAACCAAACTGTGAGAAAAGGTTTAAAATCATCAATATTGCAATAGCAATGATTCTGAAGCTTTTTTCATCCATTCGGAGAAAATGACAGGAGCATTTCGGACGCCTGAAGAAAACCAAGAATCAATCACTCCGGTAGGGTTATGCTCTTGATTCCATTTATCTATTTTAGGTTTCCAAACTATTTCAAATATTTTTGAATAAACTCTGTCCTTACTTGAATTGCCCTTAAGTACTAATTTATTCCCTATCCTCAAAAGAAAGTTAAAATGGTCATGATCTTGGGCTCTGAAAAGAAGAAGGAATATTCCAGAATTATGACACAAGATTATGACCGAATCTCATCGACGCGATTCTTCAATGACGCATACTCAACTAAGCATGTTTCGACGAAATTTCGTACGTTTGGGTAAGGAGATAAGTTTTTCATATTACTGTTATATTTCTGATTTTGATAAAAGCCAAACTCAGCCAAAATGGTTGAAGAAGGTTTTCAATACTTATTTTCATTCACAAATTATATTCGGTTAAGCATGGATCACAGACTTGATTCATAAGTGGTACATGCTTGTTAAAACATGTTCAGAGTTTAAATAATTTTACAAAGTAAGAATACAAATCAAACCATCCAGCAAATCCAGCACTCATCAAGATTTTGAGTTTCATTTCAACGAAAACTCCTATTAGAAATATTGCCCAGCATCACGCAATACAGTATTAAATACAAAAAAAATAAGACAAATAATTTTAACTACAAGGTCTGAGGAAGAGAATCTAATATGCTTTTGTCTGATGCAAACAATACTCAGTGAAACTTACTGATCAAAAAAAAAAAAAAAATTGAACTCATTCTACTAAATCAGTCGTTAGTTGGTTGAAAAGGGATGCAAAAATATGGAACATTATAATTTTTCTAGAACTCACTATTTGAACTGAATTAAATAATTAATTGAAGGCTTCAATCGTAATTGGTTTACCAAGGGGGAAACGAAATAGCGTGTTTAATTACTTGATTGGTCACTTCTTTAGTTGTGACCTATCTGCTGAATGAGCGTAGATGAGTATCATCTATTCCAAAAAGATATTCTGTTATGTTTTTGATGCGGAGGGACAAAAATGAAACAAAAATTAAGAAATGCGTTAGAGATGCTCAATAGTAATTTAGTATTGAATTTGACCAGTCATGATAACAGATAGCATAACTAAATAATGAAAGTACACAATCAACTAAGTTTTTCATTTCTCACATCTTACACAGAAAAGGGTAGTTTCAGGAAGGATAGCCTACAGTTAACAGTTGGTATATAAACAATACCTCAGCACAAATTAGATTTTGTTGATCAAACCAGACTATGAACCAGAAATTTAATTTTGCATTCTCTTCAACTAAATGATTTAAACGAACAACCTTTTCTCATTACAGAATGATCATTTCCATCCAATTACATAATATAACCTATATATATGATCAAAAAAATTTCCCAGTTAAACACATGCGAGCGAAGAAATGCGCCTCCTGAACGAACGTGCAAGCTTTTTAAGCCCTTGGCCAAAATAACTTCAACCCCATGACTTGAATTCTTAAGACATTACACGGCAGTGTTCAATTTTTCTAAAATATACTGCAAGTTGTCACAGTTACTTAGCAGTTCCGTGCAGACCATGATGACTAACGTTCTAGCAAAAATGGCAGTGAAGACTTCTACCAGTCGGCAACATAATCAAAATCTGAGAATTGCGCTTGCTCTCCACGACTTAATGGTTTGTTGTTTTCATGTGGTGGAGTGAGAACTGGATTCTCATTTGTAAATTCTTCATCGAAGTTACTGACGTCAGTTGCAGAGCGCTTTAAGAGATAATAACATTTGTTTAAGATCCAATGGAATGATTTACTTATTACAAGTGACACCAGAATATCATTGTTTCCTCAATGTCTGGTGTTGCGTTTAGACTTAATCCACTTGAGTGGATCACGCTGTTGGAGCCTAGACAAGGTTACTGTTTAAAAATATGACCTTTCCTGTTCAGCTGAGCATATTCAAGTAATTACATCTTGGATTGTTGAGTGATGAGTATGGATTAACAACAAGCTGTAATTGCAGAGACTTGAACCAGAGATTACCAATCTGCGATACCAACATGATAACCACTAGGCCATTACATCCAGCAAATTGAATATATATATTTTTTCGAGTGGATCACCCTAGCGAAGGCCCTGTACACTCCGGCACTTATAGAAAGACAGGATTAGAATTGCTAGAAAGATATGATCCTTTCCTGTTCGGCTTAGCCTACACAAGTTATTACATCCTGGGTTGAGTGCTGGGCATGGGTTAATGAACATGACTTGCCGGGGCTCGAACCAGAGATCTTCAACCTGAGATGCCAGCATGTTTAACCAAATTCCAAATTTAGCATGTAACATCATTGGAATTTAGTAAGTGCAAGGAAATGGAACCAATTAACTGTTCACTGTTCTTCATTGAAATAATTTGTCTACCATGATAAACCAATATGGCAACCATAACCAACCAAGAATAGATGTCTCAGACCACTGAAGATCTCGGACCTTCCAAATGGGAATGATGGAACTCAAACCAGAAAGGTTCAAAAGGAATGATCTTACTATTCTAAAATCTATTAGGAGTATCAAATATGATTACTTACTATAGTTGGTATAAACGGAGGTTTCAATTGTTTCTGGAAAAGTGCTGTCCAATCAAGTTTCTGCGAAAAGAAGAATATGCATTAAATAATTACAAAAGCAATACAACAGTTCTGACACTTGAATTGAAAATTGTTGAACCTTTCATTATTAGGAGAACTACTTTCAAATTTCAGGTCGACTCGAACAAGAATCAGATTCAAAGTATTCAAATGCTTGTTTCTTTAATTCAAATAGGGTTTTTAAAAAAACTATTTCATTTATACTACATACATTTCAAAAATTTCCACTGAAATAATGAAAAATGGTTATCTAGTAAATCTCTTGACCAATTTCTGATATGGAATCAATTCGAAACTAAAAGCATCTAAATCAAGGCCACTGCGGGTGGTTGAATCTAGTTTCTCTTAGAGTTTCCAAAATGTCATTTTCATAGGGCTACCAAAAAGCTTCAAAATCATCAACACTGCTAGCAGTGTTGATGATTCAGAAACTTTTAATCTTCTAGGAAAAGATATATGTAATAAAACATTAATAATTTGCTGAATTTTCTTCTGAGGAAACTCATTATTTCTAGGTGTCTGAGTAGCCAGAGTAGCTGAAATTCTGTCAGTCTCTGTCAATAACCACCCTAGTAGAAAAGAATGAAAACATCCTTGTGTACTTAGATGTGATACATCAAGCACAGTATCACACCGTTCATTCTTATCATGTTTCACTAGAGTAGTTCTGTTTGTCTGATCAATATCTAATCAATGATAGACTTTGTTTGAATCAGCTTTCTGCTCTATCAGAAAACAGTATATCGAACAGGATAGAAAATTTATCTGTGGCTGAAATGCAAGTCTCTCTTAAGTGTCTGGTAGTTATCAAGCTGTATTAAGAACTTCAAACTCATCAATACTGCTTGACGCTAGCAGTGTTGATGGTTTTGAAGCTTTTTTGGTCCATCCGAAGAAAAATCGCATGAACATCCCAGACACCCGAAGAAAACCAAAATTCTGCCGCATTGCCTCAATGTTTGGAAAAAACATAACACACAAAATAATATTACAATAAACTCACCCTGAAAAATGGTTGTTTTTTAACATCTTCTGCATCCCTTTCACTAGCTCCGAGTCTACGATCAGGATTGCGTCTGAGTAATCTTCTCATAATACCAATGGCTTCATTTGATAGGAATCTCGGATATCTGACGTCATCGTTAACAATTGAATCAAAAACTTCTTCCTCATCATCTCCAGGAAATGGAGACTGTGATATAAATAAAAATATGTTTGCTCTGGGAAGAGGAAAGTCGACGTTTGAGCTCAATCTCGGTTACTGATATTTTCGGGCCTAGTATTATAAAATAATAATAGGTATTCCTGAATTATGATTACTTTTGAATAATTTCAATTTTTGAAATGCATCCAGATATTTTTTTTTATAGCAACTCATTTGAGTGGAGCACTCTGAACAAGGCCTTGTACCAGCATCCACTTATTTTGAATATCTGGAAACTTAAAACATAACACAATTCAGTATATTGAACATTGTTTACCTAAATTGAATTTTCCCAACAAAGGAAAATTTAACCAAATCTGTTATACAAATTAATTACATATATAAGCTAACCTCTCCGACAAGCATCTCAAATATCAAGACCCCCAAACCCCACCAATCCACAGCTCGGGTATATGATGTATCAGTTAAAACTTCTGGTGCTAAAAACTCTGGTGTTCCGCAAAAAGTACCTGTTCTGTCACCATGTCCCATACCTGGAAAAATAATATATTTAGTTGGGTGGTGTTAAAATGGAGCTCTAAGCAAATATGGATTACGGCTAGGCAAAGTGACAGCATCTTGTTTTTCTTCGGGTGTTCATAATGTTCGTATTGTTTTCTTCAGACGGTCAGCAAGCTACAAAACCATCAACAATGCTATTTCATAGCAGTACTGATGATTTTGAACCTTCCCGTGTAGTTTGATTGCTACCAGACAATCAAAAAGAGACATAATATTCTTCTACCATGAGATATATCATTGAATATATTGCTGAATCTATTTTTTTCGGGTGTCCCAGAAGCACAGTAGCTGACATTCTGTTGGTCTGCGGTTAGGGTTGCCACTTTTAGATACATTGTTTGTGTATCGAATCTTGAATCCATACATTTAGAATCGAATCCTACAAAATATGATACGGTCCAATAGTTTTCAAACCAGTCATGTATTCATAGCCTATCGAAAAATATTTCTTGTAAAGTATTAACCACTGAGGATCGTGCCTCAAGTACTTGACTAAAAAAATTTCTGATTCCAGAAAAATGTAAAATTTTTTAGAATTAGACTAAATAACTTCTATTGAATGGTTGTGTTGTCGAATCATACCAAATCACAAAAATGACTTTCTGAATCAGAAATGTATCCGAATCGAAACTTGAATGCAAAAGTGGGATACCTAATCACAGTCTAATGTATTTCCTGCGTGTTGTAAGAAGCGACTAAAAGAAAGAAAAGAAGTGGTGGTTGGTTCTACCATCGCCCAGGGCAGATACCACTCATAGCACTTTACCATAGTAGTTCAGTTCTGTTTGGAATGTTTTCCGCATCGAGGGCAGTTGCTGGTACTACATCTTTTAGTCGCTCTTTGCTATTAAGTGGCCGATAGTTGGTTCTATTTAGGCAATGCTTCAAACCTTGCCCAGAGTGAATTTCAATCTTGTCTGAAGAAGTTAGACTATGTTCTAACGAAAGCTTACAAAAAACTTATATTTCTGTGGAATGAGAACATGATATTTTTGAAAAATAAAAAAGATGGCGAAAATTACAGAAATTGAATAAATCTTTAGAATTGAATAAAAAAATCCCCAAAGAATAAATAAAACCCATCAAAGATATCTTTGTCGAAAAGTCTATTAATACATAAAAATTCATATTTTCTTTGAAAATAAAAGCACATATTCGGAATGATTGCAAGAAAATTTTATGATATCCTGTACCTTCTTTGCACAATCCAAAATCAGCAATCTTTACAAATCCTTCTTTATCCAGAAGTAAGTTATCAAGTTTTAAATCTCTGTAAACTATTTTGTTCTCATGAAGATATTGTAATCCGAGTACAACACATCCAGTGTAAAATCTTGAACAAATATGAAAATTTGTTACAAGATGTGGTATAGAAGCGAAAGGACATCAGTATTAATTTTATTTAAAAACACAAAATTTTAACAAAAAATGAAGCCTATAAACTAAATTCTTATCCAATAAAAGGCATCTTCGTAATTATTATAGTTAGTCATCTCTGTTTTGCTTTTGCATTTTGCAAATATACAAGATAGATCTGGTTTGAAAATCAGAAAATCTTTCGAAAGTCACTTTCATAACGTTTAGAAATTCTTCAAAGGACATTTTTGTCAATTTATATAAATACAAGCTCTTCGGTATGTTGATATCAAGAAAGTTTTGCAAGACTCATGATTCAGGACATTCAAAAAAAAAAAAAAACAGAATATAAAAGAATAAAAAAATGTCAAAATAGTTTTTCCTGATTCATTACATTATAATAAGAAAAAAATACTTTGATACAGACATTACCAGGGTTTACCAAAATGAATATCTTGTGGTTTCTAGTTTCAGATTAAAATAGAATAATTTTTGGAATCGAATAAAGAGCCATATACTTACACTGTCCTGCTTTCAGAAAATACGTCAGTGTGTATGTGTAACATGAGATCTCCTCCGCTTGCGTATTCCATAACAAAACATACATGTTCGACAGTTTGAAAACAAGCAAATAAATTAATGAGGAATGGATGTCGTACTTTCGTCGCACATTCAAAGATACGTCTTTCGCACATTAAACTGAAAAATAACATTAATGAATGAATATTCAGTGGAACTAAAGTGAGATTACGAAGTTTCTCTACATAAAACTTCAGGCGACAGCTTTTGGCCGACTGATACACACTAATCTAACCATTTGCTCATTCCCTTGCCCATATTGTTCAAATACTAATAATAAGTGATGTACATATTATATACATACGAGTATCGATAAATTTATGGATATGATATATAAAATACATTTATACCTTACTAAAATATTTATGATATCGTCATAAAACTTAAAGATACAAAACTACTGTTTATTAGGTTCATACTGAGCTAGGCTGAAGCAGCTTACTAATAAGAAGTTTTTTTGTATAGTCACTCATTTTCAGTGGTTCACCCTGAGCAATCCCATAAACCAAAGCCAACATAGGCAAGAGCCTCCATAAGTTATTTCACACTAGTTTGACTTGCAGGCTCTCGAACCCCTTTCTTCAACCTACAATGCCAACTTGATAACGACTCAGCCATAATACAAAAAGACATTTGAATAGAAATAAACATCCATCTAATCAGAAATCATTCTTTACAGAACCGAACTGTTGCAGTAGAATGCAGTGAGTGGTATTTGCCCTCTGATTTGTTGATTTTTTAATTTTAATTAACAAAACTTAATATTGAATTGTTTCTCACACTTGCAGCTGAAACAAAAATATTTGAATAATAAAGCATTTCTAGAATCCAGTTATACCTGTCAATTTCATCTCGAGCAATAATATCTCCTTTTTTCAATGCTTTTATGGCGTAAATATCATTGGAACGTTTGTGTTGTGCAAGAAGTACTTTTCCGAAATGTCCTCGACCGAGAACAGCTACAGATCTGAAATCTTTCATTGAAATTTGTCCATCTCTAAACAAAAGAGAATTTTTCATTAATGAAAGATGTTCCAAATATAATGAGCTATCATTGTTATCTCCGACAAGGAAATAGGAGTTTCGGCGAGTTCTGTAACCATTATATTTAATTTAATATCGTTAGTGAGGAAATTTTGTTTCAAATATCATAAAATCAAGATTTTAGGGTTTAAAAATACAAACAAAAGCAATAAATCACCACTGCTAATTAACGATGGTAACTCTTTTCAGACCCAAGCAAGGGCAGATTCTAAATCCAACCTTTCATGCACAGGGATTTTTCATAGTTTTAACTTTTTTTATTTCTTGGAACCTTTTTGAGATTTTTCTCCCCTCAAGGTATCATTGAAAAGATTTATTGGTAATCAATATCTTGATGAAACTGTCATTTCTGTTTTGAAACGTCTTTTTCAAACAAAGTCTTGCGATTCAGAAGATGGCCTGTTTTAGCACTTTCCAAAATATACCGTTTTATATGGTTAATCATCCCTTCACCAAACAATCATACAATTCAACAAAATTTGAATAGCAATCCATCAAAAAAGTCACTGTGGGAACCTCCAATCAGAATTTGTCAAGCATGAGTCACAGATGGACTGCGGTCTCATCAACGCGATCCATCAGTGACCCATATTTTTGTAATCGAGAGGTGCTGTGAAAATTGATAGTGCAATAATTTCACAACCTACATATTTTGATAACGGGTTTACAATATTATGAATTGTGTATCAATAACAATTATACGAACGTGCAGGAGTCTACACAAATAGAGAAAGAAACAATACTTTCAGTTGAATGTAAACACAGAATTGATTAAATCTTTAGTCCCTTTTTGGTGTTTTAAAACGTTCAGTAATTTTCTTTTTTTTGAAGTGCATCAAGAAACCCAAAATAATCAATTCCGCTATTTTCTATGTGCGTTGTGCAGATTTTCAATTTTTTCCTAAAATTTATATCTGCCAAACAATGATTATTCAGTTGGTAAGTGGGATTAGGCAGATTATCGTCTAGGTTTTAGAAATGTAGACTAATATTTTAAATAAGACCTGAAAAAATGTCCTCACCAAGAGAATATTAAAAAAAAAACATATTGATATGACATAAACCCGGAAGTAAACATGATTTCTGACAGCCATCAAACCAGAAACAAAAGCAATGGACGAACATTTTGCTTATTAAGACTAAGGGGACCTTAACAGGAAAAAACACGGCTATATAGAAGAGTTTCTAAAAATACAATATTATCAGTCCAACTACTTACGCAAACTTCGAAGATTTACTAGCAGCAGTAGATCTGCGACTTGGCTTAGGAGGAGATTTTGTAATATCTTCGACACGATGTTGCGATTGCCTAGGTGTAGGTACTGGCGACGATTTACCATCATCAACTAGTTTGAATTTATGAAACTGTTCCTACAGAGAGACAGAAAAAATAAAAATTTTGCTTGAAAAAAAGGGACATAAAAACTAGTAATAATAAAATTCTGAAATTCTGTGAAGAGCTAAATGTCCTATATCGAATATATACCAGGTATATTCAGATTTTCAACTCGGTTCGAAAAGTTGAAAGCAGTGCCTGAAAGGAGCTAACTAACAGCCACTCAAATGACACGATAAATTGCCAGCAACTGCACTCTAAGCGGAAAACATCCCATACAGAAATAAACATCCTTGATTTAGTGCAATGAGTGACATCTGGACAGGACGATGATAAAACCAACTACCAATTCATTCTTTCTTTTAATCGCCTCTTACGACATGCAGGGAAAACGCTAGTAATATCCAGCCCGAACCAAAAGGATTTAGAGAACTACCGGTAGTAGCGATGATCAAAATATATAGTAGTAGTACTTCATGGCCATTTGTTGAGCACAGCATTCAATAAATTTTCTCAAGATAAGGTTGTCATGCTATGTGCTCCCAAATAGGGAAGAGACGATTTGCCATCTCACTGGAATAAAAATATTATAGGACCCTATCACACTCTAAAACTCACCCCAATTTCTCCCGTCATGGAAGGTGATTCTGGATGAACAGCTTTCTTATATGATGGCCTGGATGCAGTGAATGCTGGCCTGTAACAAAAGGCATCGATTGAAGAATACAATATTCCGAAATATTTTGCAATTTTGGTTAAATTTTTTTCAGACATCAGTTGTTTTCTACCTGAAGTCATATGGGCAAAATAGCTGCAATATCCAGCATTGCATCGAGCAGTACAGTAAAGTACTGTATTTTGAAACGACCTTCTGGGGAGTAATTTCGTCACATCACTGCACAGAGAAGCAGAAAATCATGATAAATGTAAAACTTCCCTGGTAAAATTTCACAAATATCCCAATAGTGCTTCACAATAAAAATACAAAAACATTACAATCAACTTTAAAATTAGTATTCAAATTTTATGTATTACTCAAAACTTTGGGGTGCCCGGTTAGCTCAATCGGTAAAGCGTTGGCCATACGCCTTAACTATGCATCTCTGATTGTCATGGTGTAGGTTCGAATCCCTTCAGGGATGATAATCATATACGAAAGGTCTGCTGTACGGGTCACTGGTGCACGGTGGATCACATAAGCACGGCTTATGGCTTCCTCCATCAACCAGATCCATGCCCACCAGAAATGAGAAATATGATTTTCGTTTCGATTTCCGTTTAGGAACTCGCATCCGCATGAGAGGTCGTGGTTCACCATATGATTAAGCTGTACACTAGACTTTGCTCGTCCGCAGGATGAAAATCCTATCCTATCCTAAAACAAATTTTTTGTTATTGCATAGTACCTCCTGTACAACACATGCTTTTTACGTCTCTTATGAGCAATTTCTACTAATTCTACATTGCTGAAGCAATCAGGCATTCTTGACGATTGAATCAACAACATCTTGCAATCACGATTGACCAAAAAAATGTAATTACTATAACTACTGTATTATGAATTATTAAAAAATCTACTACATTATCTAGCGTGGAGCTGTTATGAAATGATTATCGTTATTGAAGACAACAACAATGACAATCGCTGTATAAAATAATATGGAAACACAAAGAAGACATTAAATTATAAACCAATCGGAATTTTTTTGCCAAAGTATCTTTTGTTGAGTATGGGACACTGATGGACGCATCGACAAGAAGAGATTCACCTGAGGCCCATGCTTGACAAAATGAAATTTCAGTTTGGGAAACAACAGGTTACTAATGTTTATGAACCCAATTTTTTTTCGGAAATGGACGAATAATATTGACAGCCTTGTGCATTAAAAGAACTATAACATATCAAATCAATGATTTCATTTAGTTCAGCATAGGGTTGTGCTATCCGTTTCTGACTATTAAATATCTGAATAATTTTGACCGCTATACCCAGATAATATATGGCCAGCACCATACTTTCGCTTCGTTCGAGAATTTTTACAGGCAAAGAATACAATTTTCCCATAATACCATATTTACTTGTTTCTGGCAAGATTCATAATACTTTTCAATTGTTAAAAACAATCTAAACTTGCCCTTAGAAAAATTCTAAGCCGAGAATGCATCAAATTTTAAAATTTTCAGTAAGTTATGCCTAATAGAGAATGTTTGCTAGGATAGTAATATGAATATCCAAACAAACTCTAGCTGAGCATGAACAAGATTTCTACTTTTTGGATTATCATAAATTAAATTCTGGTACAAGTAAAGAGAGTAAAGGTCACATATCGCCGGTTTGAACGAAATTCTTTTTTAATATCCCTAATGATTTCCAACTTAACAATCAACTGAAACTCCTATAAACATCATGCTAAATGAAAAAACATAATAAACTTCCAACAATTTAATTTCAATTCTTCTGATAATATTCTACAAAATATCGCTCAACGAACTAACAACTCAAATTGTCATAAACTTTATGCTACATGAACTGTATACCAAACTTCCGCAATTTTGCAATTAAGATTTTTTTTTAAAAAAAGGTAGAATGCAACCCTTCATTAAAAACATGTCTGAATTTAGTTTGCATTCCAAATTCTTTTTTCAGAATGTATTTGGAATAGCACAATAATTGGTTTCGGCCATCCCTTTGCACAATTGATATTCTATAAGGAAAGAATGTTGCTGAATTCTCAACTTTGATTAACAGCAATAAAAACTACTAAAGCGCTTTCGACAGTATTAAAAATTCTGAAATGATATTGTCAAACATAATTCCTTTTTATAATCTACTGATTGCACTTTTTTGATTCGATGCTTCGAAAATTTGAATATTACTCTTTTAAAATCCTATTAATCAAACACAACTGTGTTCAGATTCCAAATTCTAACAACAACATCCTCCACTGTTCTCCACACACCCTGGGCTGAACTCTTCATTATTATGAATCAAGATATAGCAATACAGCACATACATCGACAGAGTCACTCGTCCCACTTACAACAACAAAACATACATGATTTATGCTCACACTGGCGCTGGCGTGAATCATGCACATTTTATCTGATGTAATTGTTTTTGTTATTAATAACTGACCGCCTCTGCCATCGAAAATTTTAAAATTTTATCAATCACTATATTGAATACAAATCACATCTGTTATTATTGTTGATTTTGACTGACATTAATCAAGCATGGTTCATACGAAAATTGAGTCAAAGACTCAATTTTGTATGAACCATGCTTAATTGAAATATATAAAAGATAAATTCGATTTGCTATACACGGCCAGATAATAAAGGACTATCACATAGTAATTTGAGATAATTGTGTTTCCTCTATTTAATAATAAGAATACTGAAAATGACTTTTTGTGAAAGACTCAATACCGATTCAAATACTGACGGCCATACTAACAAGGTAAACTCTGTCAAATCAAAAAACTCATAACGATTACAAATGAGAACGATGATGATCCTAGTCGAATCGAAATATTTCTGATACGTTGAATGGAAGTTGCCAAACTTCAGGAGAAACAAATATGTTGTCTCAACGGATATTGAATCAAATGAACATGAAGATTTTTCCTAAGCCATCGATAGCAAAAAATGGTCTGCACAGATAAATATCCACATCATCAATTTGGATTCGAAATAATACTTGGTAAATGGAAAAAATATTCCAGATCATTGAATAAACAAAAAAAACTTAGATAACTGCAATCATTTCGTACATTTGATCGGTATCAAAATGATTCACATTTTTTAAATGATTCAGTTTCTGTAAAATATTTCATAACATACTTAAAACCTATTTTAAAACCGCTGCAAAATGAGCAAAATATGATGATTCCTACATCAGCAACCTTGTTTGATGATGGAACATAATTCGATTTATATCATAAATTTCACATACCGTTTAAGCTGAACTTGATGATGGGTTAACTAGAATGTTTACCTTGATCAGAAATTTTATTTCATCGAGCATGAGCCATTGATAGACCGCGCCTCAATCTATCAATGACTCATATTTTACAAAATATTACATACTTCTAAAATTTATAACTGGGATAAGATCATGCGAATTTATGCCAAGTGGAACTCACTTAAATTGCAGACAAAAAACTTACTTTTCAGGTTCTCCACTATCCTGTTGTTTTGGTAACGTTCCAGGCACATGCCATATCATAGATGGAGTTCTTTGTGTGTTAGCGGAATGTTTCTGTGATCCGTTTTCTACTTTTTCAGAAACTGGTGTGGGTGGAGGAGAGATTGGTTCTTTTGATTTTTTTACTGAAGCGAACTCGGAATGAGTTACTTGGAAATCAAGTTTATGTGCGATATTTTCACTTTGAGGTCTAGAATGAAAAAAAATTATTTTCTTGAGTTTTTTTAAAAAATAGGTTTAGCAAAGCCCAAAGTTGCTTACTAAAAATCAGGACGATGGGAAGAACTTTAAGAATAAGTGCTGAAAATATAGGTATGGTGCCTGGACAAAAAAAGTGAAAAAAGATCAGTCTTGTTTACATGCGTTAATGATGGG
This sequence comes from Styela plicata, assembly GCA_963675895.2. Taxonomy (NCBI): domain Eukaryota; kingdom Metazoa; phylum Chordata; class Ascidiacea; order Stolidobranchia; family Styelidae; genus Styela; species Styela plicata. Next base: position 10,279,442 of record OZ023143.1, on the reverse strand, counting down.
TCTGCTCTTCTTTTGACAAGAATGAAACTTTCTGAACAGGATCAGAATTATGGTTAAAAATTCCAGACCAAACAAGACAAGACAAAATTTTTAGCAAAGTATTCGGGCTCTTATTTCTATTGCTCATTTTTTACAGATTCAGCAGCCAAAAATTTATAACACATAAAAAGCTGTGGAATATGGACATAATTTTTATGGTAGTTCTTCTGCAGAGACATTGCAAAAAAACTCATGAATTGCCTTTATTGTGAATTATCATCAGTGTTGCATAATTTTCCAAGGATGTCCAAGCAAAAGAGCAAAGTGTCGGAATCCAGTTTTTCTTCAGGTGCCTGAAGTGTTCTCACCAAAAAAAACTTTGGAATCATGGACAGTGCTATTTTACGGCAGTATTGATAATTTTGAACCTATTTCTACAGATTGGTTGCTACAAGACACTGAGAATGAGATATTTAAAAATTTTAACATATCAATATAATATTTGCTAATTGCTAAATTATCTTCTGATGGACACCACTTTTTTCAAGTGTCTGAGCAGCATAGTAGCTTTCATTCTGCCAATCAGCGACAGAGGTACTGCACTTCCATACAGTTTGACAACCTTTATTTCAACTCTTTAAAAAGGTTTTTAAAACTAATGTAGCTCATAAACATACCTTTTTCCAGGGGTATCAACTTGACCCGCCACTCTGTCGACGTCTTGAGACATCGGTCGACCTCGAACTTGTGATCCTTCTTGTGGACTGAACGTACTCGGAGTATTACAAGCTTGAGGTATCGCTCGTTTCATCAATCTACCCCATGTTGCAATATTAATGTTCATTTGTTTGGCACGTAAGAAACTTTTGCCTATTGCGAGATTGAAAATGTAGATAAAATTACCTTTCACTACAAAGCCTAATACAACAAATATACTGAAAACATAATTACTAACAATTGAACATTCTAGGTCTAATCAAAAACACAAAATCCCAAATATATACATCGGATTTGAGTATTTTAATTGAACAATATACCCACAATCTGCCCATGCAGATTCAAGTAATGAATTCAATGTACTTATGTTGTGAGCTGGAGGGTTTTCGAGAAGTTTTATGAAAAAGTTGTGAAATAAAATTACAGTACCGGAATATACCAACGTAAAAATTTCTCAAAAATTCCGCATTTATCCAAGCTCATCAAATGCCATTGGCTCATATAGAATATTTACTGATAAATTTTCTAGTTAGTTCTGCTATTGCGAAACAAGATTCATAGCTTCATTGTGTACGTGTCTCCATCTACCATAATTGCGACAATACTTGGCACGAGAGCTCATGCAGCATGATACCATTTCAGACAAGAAGATTCTGTTAAGTATGGGTCACTGATGGATCACACCGCCTAAGTGCAGTCCATCTGTGGCTCATACTTGACAAACCAAAATTCCCAATAAGATGATGAAGAAGTTGGCAAACACATTCACCTTTGTTTCTAAATATTTTTTGTCTTTGAAGTTTAGGTTTCCTTTCAATTTTAGGATTGCTGAACGTTACCTGCAAAAAATAAATATAATCAAAGACCAGATATAAAGAAGACAAACAAACAATTCAAATATTACACTTTCATTATTATTAACAAGATGGAAATATATATCATAAAATATTTTGTCAAAATGATATTTTAACAGTATTTGAAATTTAAAAAACTTCAATTATTTAAGATTAAGCAATCTGAGGAGAACACTCAACATGACTCGGACAGAAAACACTCTGCAGAGAAGCAAAGAATCAAACAATTGAAAAACAATTTTCTGGATTCACTGGAAGTATTCAGTTCTAAATACTGTACACGCATTGTCATGAAATCCCTACGCAAAAGCAGAAGCAGTTTCCATTCCTTAAATTATTGCAAATCACCAAACTATTGTGAAAACTTAAGAAAAGCATGGCGGGGTGTACCAAAGAAGTGATTTTAATATTGACATTGAATTACTCATTGCCAGTTATTACACAAATTTTACCCATAATCTATGCTGTATACTCCATGAAACACACATAGATTACACACATACTACAGAACTCTTCAATTAAGGGCAAAACACTTTACTATGGTAGAAGTTTTTCTTTAGAAGAATTTTGTAGAATTTGAACTGAATTATGATTCGTGTATCTACAATTTGGGGAGCACATTTTACAAAACAAATCTACAACACTCGTCACATAAGTACATACTAGTCGACAGAAATTCGATAAAACAATTTTAAAAGAATTTAGTATACGATTCAAATTGAACAGTCCTATCTACAATTGAAATCCTCTGACATACCTCTGCAAAGAGTATACCCTGAGGTTCTAAATGAAGTGCCATTCCATGTCTTTCATTGTCCAGAAAATCTTCCAATCTTAAAAATTTAATTGCTGCCATTGCTCTCCAATCTTTCCAGTACACAGATATTTCCATTTCTCGAGCCTAGGTTTGAAAAAATGGTATATTGCTAGCTTTGATAGTTGGGTTTAATTTTAATTCATTTCATCATCACACAAACCAGTCGAAAATTCCTTTTCCAAAGACCTATCGTCAAGCGTGAGTCACTGATGGATCGCACCACCAAGGTGCGGTCCATTGGTGGCTCATTCTTGACAAAATAAAATTCCTGATCGAGGGGAAAATGTGAAATGCAATTCGAATATTCTGTAATTTGAGAAAGATTTTCTAAATCATAAAATTTATTTTGCTTAGCGCAAAATACCTCTCATGCGCAGTCCATCAGCAACTAGAGCTTAACAAAAATTTGTGCGAAGAATTTTCCAGGCCATCAATTAAACGAGTCACGCCTGTAGGAGAACAAGACTACGTCACCCTGACTTGCTATCTATCACTCTCGTAAAATAAATGACATCTCACCCTGTCTAGTTCCCTCACAAATCTGGCATCCCAACACTGTTGACTGATAGGTTTCCAAGTCGTTTCACAAAATATCTGATTATCCAGTTTTAAAACTGCAATAATTTCACCTAAAATAGATAAAATTAGAATATTTGAAGATATTACTATCATGACAAAAAAAAAACAGATTGTATTATACATGAATATCTTCAATATATGACGATCTTGAGTTAGAGATTCATTTTATTCACAAAATAAGATCACACAGTGTAAAGTTTGAAATAAACATTGATTCACCTGTAGACGAAGTACAGACCAAGACCAAGTACAAAGTTTTTTTTATTGAAATTAACTCTGAGCCAGGCCGGAAGTAGCACCTAAAAGGAACCAACAGCCACTCAATAGAACACTTAAAGAGCTTCTACAAGATGTATCAGTAACTGCACTCCAGCACAAAACAGCTCAAACGGATATATAATGTACCGGTACTGATTATTCACATTTCTGAGACAGAATAAGGGGCTTAGCAATGAGCAACCGCGAAACCTAACCGCCAAAGAAATAACCAATGGCACAAGCAGGGTGCAAGAATCTTGGTTTTCGTCAGGTGTCCAAAAGGTTCACATTATTTCCTTCAGATAGAACAAGCTGCAAAACCATCAACACTGCTATTTCATAGCAGTTTTGACGATTTTGAACCTTTTTATACAGTTCGGTTACCAACAGACACTAGGAAAGAGTCATTTAAATCTTCCAGCCCAAGATACACCATGGAATATTGCACATTGGCTAAATTTTCTTCTTATGCTAGTGAAACGCATTTTCTCTGGATGTCTGAGTAGTAGAGTAGCTCTGATTCTGCCATTCTGGGCACAAGTATAATATAATACTTACTTGAAATATCATCAGGTTTTATCGAATATTTATTACTGCTCGATTTTCCATGAAAACTTTTACTTGCTCCTCTCAAAAAAGTCACTTTATTTTCAGGACTTCCACCACCAGGTAAATGTACAGAAGTTGTTCTTGATCGACCCGGTACACTTTCTAAGAGGTCTTGGCAGCCTACTATTCGCACTTCCAGTTTTCCTGTACGAAGGATAAAAATTTTGTTCTGATATCAAGTCTGAGAAAAGTATAGGGGGGGTGGTCAGTTAGCTCAATCAGTAAAAGCGTTGGGAATATGCTTCGAGCTACGCATCTCTGATCGTCATGCCGCAGGTTCGAATCCTGTGATAATGATGATTATATGCGAGAGGTTTGCTGGACGCCTCGCCGGTGCACGGTGGTTCCAGTGTGCACTGCTTACGGCTTCCTCCACCAACCAAGTCCGTGCACAGAAAAAATGAGAAGTACGATAATCCAAAAACCTTCACCCCGATTCGGAACAGGTATCTGCACGAGAGGTCGTGGTTCGCAATATGGTTAAGCTGTATTCTCAGCTTTCCTCTCCTACAGGATAAAAATGAAAAATGATACCCTATATAGATTATCGACGTTTCATTTTTATAGCACAAAACATGGCTTTTCGTGTAGTTAACTCTACTGATTCTGGGTTAAAATTTGTGGTTTATGCTAGAATGTGGTCAAAAGAATCTTGTCTTCTTTTGGGTGTCTTGATGTATTCAGTGGGAGCATAAAACGACAAAAACACATGTTTTTATTCTATCTTGTCAAATTATTTAGAAGCTGTTGGGATCCTGATTAACTTGCTCGCAATTCAGAGAACGAAGAGTGGATAGAATAGATAACTACAAAGAAATGACATACCTGTGAGAGCGACTGGTTTTGGCATTGTCGAATAAGTATTTACGAGACTTCCATTTGCACTATCTCTCGATGAAGATTTTGGGGTCATGTGTGATTGATGATGAACAGGAGATATTGAATTGATCTCTTGTTCGAGTTCTTTTCTCTGTTTACTCTCGGGAGGAAGTTCCGCTGTTCTCTGTTCAAGTGATAATCTGAGTAGGTCGAGCTTTTGAGATGATTCTTGTAGCTTAATTTGTGCCTGAGGATATAAGAATATATTAATCAATATAACAGTTATTGTGTATAGTTGATGGATGAACGAGTTGATTATCTACTGCAGAGGTATTCAACTGGGTTAGGGTCAGTATTTTCTCATTATGATTTCTCAGAAAATATCTCAGAAAGACATCAATATTTACATCAATTTTCTGAAAATGTATACTTTTTGGATATATTGATCTCGCACTACTGGGAAACCCTGATTTGGGTACTTCTATAAAAGAAGATAACTGGAATGTCAACCGAATGGATAACCGGAAAAGAAAATTCTGTTATTCCGGAGTTGAGGAATCGATTAAAAAAATGTTCTCACGCATGCCAAGGTGACAATCCGGGAAAGCAGAATGCAGCTACTCGCCAGAAGACAGCAGAAAAAAATTGATTGCATCAGAAGAAAATTCCGCCAATGGTCAATATTTCAAGATATGACTTAAATGTCTCTTTTTGAGTGTCTGGTAGTACCGAAACTGTAGAAAAAGGTTCAAAATCATCAATACTGCTATGAAATAGCAGTGTTGATGGTTTTGAAATTTTTTCTTCCATCCGAAGAAAATAACATACACATTTCGGACACCCGAAAAAAAAACAGTACCCCGACAGAATCTATCAGTGGTCCGTGCTCAACGAAACATATTTTACAAAAATAATGGAATAAGATGAAAACAATTATTTCTAACCTCTAGCAGTGCATGTTTATCAACATTTTTCTGTGATTGGCTACTTATTATTCTCAATACATTTCTTGACCCTTCCATGATTGCTGTTTCAATCTTGATATGATGCCTCAACATGGCGATACGTAGTGACAATGGATCACTGATTGGTGTCGTAAGTAAACTTGCAGGTTCGGATTCGTGTTTTGTTCTACGCTCTGTGATAAAAATAAATTATTATAAAGAAAATCCAAAATTTTGCATTGTTCGTGTTAGCCAAGAGGTTGCAGGTGTTTTGTTACGAATTCTCTATCATCTGTTCCACTTTTCTTGTTAAGATAGATCCACGTGATCGATCTGAGTAGGCCCGATTGCCTAGTTGAACACGTTGGCATTGCAGGTTGAATATTTTGGGTTAGAGTCTCGGCAACACCGGCTTGTTAATCCATGCCACCAACCCAGGGTGTAATAACTTAGGTAGGCTAAGTCGAACAGGGATGAGCATATCTTTTCAACGACTCTAATCATGTTCGTCTATAAGTGGCCACTGGTATAGAGCCTTGATAAGGGTGATACACTCAAAGAAGTGGCTAAAAAAAAAATGCGAGACCAAGGCCGCAAGGATACTTGATAAGGCAAAGGCGAGGTCAAGCGAGTCAACAACAAAGGATCAGAATCTTATTATTATTTTTTTATTGAAATTCAATCCAAGCAAGGCTGCAAGTAGCCCCCAAAGGGAACCAATCAATGGCCACTCAATAGCAAAGAGCTACTAAAAGATGTAGCACCAGCAACTACACGAAAAACATCCCAAACGGAACTAAACTGCGATGGTGAAGTGCAGTGAGTGTTTTCTGCCCTGGGCGATAATAAAACCATTCACCATTTCCTATTCCACATATTACAAGATTTATTTACCAAGTTATTGTCAGAGCATAAACTGGCTTTGGCAGGTTCGATATAAGAAATATTCAAACATGTCCATAATATTTTAAAGAGTAATCTTTTTTTTATATAAAAAAAAATTGCAGCAAACAACTACCTTTTGGCTCTTCTTCTTCCGTAGGCATCAAAGATTTTCTTTTATTATTTTCATGAGCAGCCGCTGTTTTCAATATCTGCATTCTGATAACTTCGATTTTTGTTTTACTCTCGGCAAGCATTTGTTCTGCTGTAGCAATCATCTTTCTATCCTGATTAACAAGAAAAATGTTATAGTGAATTAAAAACATGATTAGAGCCATTATGTTTATAAGAAAATTCATGCGTATTCGTTAAATTTGTGAAACTGTCGAATAACCGCTACAGACTGGCAAAATGCCTGCTACTCAGACATTCATAGAAAATGGGTTTCATCGAAAGAAAATTTAACAAATGTACAATATTCATGATATATCTGTGGCTATATATATATCTTTTTGAATGTCTATACTTCATGAAGTAGGAGTGATGATAGTTTTGAAGATTTATTGTCCACCCGAAGAAAATGACACAAAGGTTTCAGACACGTGAAAAAAAAACAAGATTCAGCCACTCTGCTCTGCCACTTTTAGAAATTGCCGTCATGAAATGTCAACGGAAGCCATTTTTCCTCAAAATTATTTCCAGAATAAAATGTTATCTCAATATAGGCATTTGATACATCAAAAGAGAGGATATATATTCAGTACACAATCACTATCCAATGGTAAGGGGTCCTTTTTCATTGAAAAATTCAAAATTCAGACAATCAAAATTAGCGCCTGCCAATAATAGGTCTTACCATCGAGTAAACTTAAAAATTTTACAAACATTATGGTAATTTTTAAGCGTGCATATGATGGATATTAGCCTATGATGAATATTATTGGAGAGGTGATTATGCTGACACCTACTATTGTAAAATTTGAATCATTTCAACCAAAATATTTAATCCAATTACAAAATATTTGACAAATTTCCATATGATCACTCATCTCATGAATAAAGCTTATTCCTAGTTCATACTTTATTATGTCCCATATTAAATGATTGTAGAAGTTTCTCTGCTCCTTCCTTAACTTTTGTTTCAATTCTTAATTGTTTTTCAAGAGCTGCAACCCGAGGATTTGCTATAAAGAAGAAGATACACGGATGAGTACAGTATGACAAGATAGTAAATTCTGTAGTGTATTGATATTACAGATATATAATAAACAAACGAAGGGTTAAAATTATCTAGATAAAGAAGGAAAAAGACTTCACTTTAACTTTACTGAAATATTTTTGGTTCAACTCAACTTGACATGGGACTCTAAGTGAAGTGACTCGTTCCTAACACCATTCAAAGTAGTATTTTGTAACTTTGAGCTAACTTAATTTAAAAAAGAAACGTATAAATATTTTTTCAATCAAAATTCCATGAAAAAAGATATCAACACTTGTGAAACTAAGTTTCTTTTGGAAAAAGAAAACTTATTCAAAACACAATTTGTAACCCAAAAGTTCGTACATATATCAAATTGTATCACTGCAGCGAAAATTCTCAGAGAATGCATATATTAAAATTTCTGTTCTCAGTTAAGAAATGCACCTCATCAAGTGCAAAGAATGCAGCATAGTGCAAGGGCTGCCGATAAATAGAATTCAATCTAAACGCAACTGAACACCACAAAATGTTTTTTTATGGCATTACCAACGAAAGCATCACTCAAATCTGGAATGGCCTCTTTGTGACCCATGCATGACAAAACAGAATGTTTGATAGAGATTGAAATGCATTTACACAAACTGTGGTTGACATTTATCACTATGGAAGTATCGATCTGTTTTTAACAGACCAGAGAAGCAAACACACACCAGAAAAAAAATTGACCCAGTCGGAACAAAATTTTCTAGAAATATTAAGATTTTACTGTTGATTAAACATAACTAGCATCCGCCAAAGAGTTTCGACATCATTAACACTGCTATTTATTAATAACATTGTTGATATTGTTGAAGCTTTTTGAATCACTGAATAAAAATATTTCTTCGGTGACTTTAACAAGAGGAAGCAAGCTTCTGCCATCCTGTAGACTACGTTTACTGATCAAAACAACACCAATTATGGCATCAATTAATAATCATGTCTACTATAGTGATTAGGCAGATTTTTATTTGCATGACTCATCAGATATAATAGCTGCAATGAAAATAGGTAAAGCGCAAATTAGCGTAAGTATATACGTCATGCTATTGCACATTTCCTGTGTGTGCTTTTATAAATGCAGTAACAGGAACGAAGTAAGTTTTAAAAACAATACCTACTACAGAGTTGCAGAAGTTAATTGTGCCAAAGATTAATTATGAATTCAAAATTTGTCATACTAAACTCAATTATAATGTATTATTTATTGACACTAAAGTGACATATTCTTGTTTTACCGCAGTTGTGAAAAACATTGACGTCATTTTCTTTGACAGAGCAGTACTGATAGGGCTTTATTATGCCCACCAACACTTCTATTTCACTTTATCACCAAGAAACTCGATGTCATTTTTCCCCAAGCAATGCCTTCATTTGATGTTTTTTCAAACTGATAATCGATAATAGTAGCATATGGACTTCAAACTATAAGTCGATAACGGTATGTTCAATAGTGCACAGTTGCACTTACTGTATGTCAAATGTGGGATTAGGGCAAAATTAAAAAGGAGTCATGCTAAAAAATGCAGAAAATTGTGGAAATTTGGGCAAGAATCTGAGGGCAATTCTGAATGCCAATGCCTACCAACATTCTACATGTGGAAACTTACATCTAGCCTCATCGCTCCCATCTCCTGATTTAGCAATCTGATAAGCATCGAGTTCATTCATTTCTTGCTGAAGTTCTTCCAATTTTCTGTTGGATTTCTTCAAAAGGTTCTCAACATTTGCAAGTTGTTTCTTGTCAGTAGTTGCCTAAAAGATTTGAATTTAGCTGATTATATACCTACAGAATTTGTTTTTATCCAATTACCATAGTCGTTTTTTGAATTTCAAAATAGGAGCTCAAATTTCATCCCAATCTGAAAAATTTTGGTATTTTAAGCATCTTTTGTTGTTAGGTATGTGTCACTGATGGATCGCGTCAATAAGACTTGGTCCGTCTGCGGCACATACTTGACAAAATAAAATTTCATATTGGAATTGAAAAATATATACAATAACCCAAACATACAGTAAAATTTGGCAAAATAATGACCTTTTTATAGCCGTTTCTGATTCACCCGGATCAAGGCCCTGTACACAGCGGTCAATATAGATGGATAGGGTTGGAGTTGTTCAAAACATATTATTTTTCCTGTTCGGAATTTATATTTGACCTCTCGACTCCACGTTCCAGATTTTTTTGTAACTCTTGAGTCTTTCATCCAGGTTTAAGCATACCGATTGTTTCCACAACTCCACAAACCCAGTCTAACACATTTCTCGCAATCTTCTTTGGTCTAGTATGAGTCACTGACGGACAGCAACACTAAAGTGCGGCCATTTGTAACTCACATGCTGCAGGCAGAGATATCTAATCTTACGAATATAGCAAGTTTGCGAGGTGGGGAATTTGAAAATGTGACATCACACGATAAAAATGGCCTTACAAGATTCCGCTTTATATCGTTCAGGTGTATCGTGCGCCACAACTTGTGCGTCGAGGACTATCAAAAAATTCATAACTGTCAAGAAACCAAAAATAAAACTTTGCTTTTACTTTTATTAGCACATGTAGTTGGATTAGACTAGAGGAATTCTATTTTATTCTTGATATCTGGTTTGAAATGATCGCAAAATTTCAAAAGCCAAATTAAAAAAATTATGCGAATTTACTCCAATTCTACCATAAATAAAACAATTTCAAACTTTGAAGTCATGAAAGCACTGTCATCATAAATACTTGGGTGTACTCACTAAAAGTACTTGATGCAAATATTGTTTGACTCATGTGTGTGTGAAATAAAATAGACGCCCAAAAAAAGGCTTCATCTAAAAAAATAGCAGATGGGCAATATTTTATGATGTATCTGTGAAAACTCAAATGTCTTTTTTGTGTATATGGAGCATCCAAACTGTATAAAAAGGTTCCGAATCACCAATACTGTTATAAAATAGCAGTGTTGGTTTTGTAGCTTTTTTGTTTATCCAAAGAAAATGACATGAATATTCGAGACAATCAGAAAACCAAGATTATGCCTCCCTTAGTCGATGATAACAGCGACCGTTACATAGTTCTAAACAATCTCCTAATTTGCATGAAAATAGATACCCCTCCACCCCCCCTAGGGATTGGGCATTCCAAAATAGCTTATCAAGTTGTTTCATAATAGTAAACAATCTGAATCCAAAACTTTCAAGGGATAGTGGGATTCTATTCTAATACCACAATTGTGTAAAACAAATAGGAACACAGGGCATGGATCCAACCTAATGTTTGATATGTTGCTACCCTACTATGTAAAAGACTTCTGCTTCTTCACAAGACTCGATTCTTCAACCCTCCCTTGCGTATATCAAACTAAAAAGCCAAGCATTTTTTGTGCCTCTTCAGTATAACTTATTACCATAAAAATATTAAATTGCATATTGATCTATGAATGCAAAATAAAATTTTTCTTCAAATAGTGCCAGAGTGCTATTTTATAGTGAATATGATCAAAAGATGGAGAAGGTAATACATTTTGATAGCAAGTTGGCTGAAAATCATGACATTCAATAAAGCGAAGTTTCTGAAATTTTGACACTCAGACTTTCATTACATTGCTATAACAGATTAAATGCAAAGGATTACCAATAAAAAGCAGGTCTCGATCCATGTTTTCACATAAAAAATTTTATTTTTAGAAATTTCGGTTCAAACAAAATCTATTGATCGGGTGATCATTATTAAAACAAAATGCCATTTATACCTCCAATAGGAAAGTAATTTTTTGCTCAAGTATGAGCAATACATAAGCCAAGCTTCGATGGCCAGGCACATCATGACCCTTACTAAACAAAGTAAGTTTGAAGATTTTTTTCTGATTGAAACATTATATAATTACGGTAAAAACCACTAAGACGAGAAAAATCACAAAAATGTGACCTGGGGATAGTTCTATTTGGAACAGAATAACAAATATGATGAATGATGTTTCAGGACTACTACATTTATTTAAGAGAATAATAACTGTTCATAATTGCCAAAAATAACACTACAGATAAAAAAAGAAGTTGGGCTGTCCGTGATAATTCAGTTCCAATTGAAGAACATTTGGAATTCAATATAAAATATACATTGTTTAACATTTATATAAAATTGCATTCATTTCCCCAAATTTTGCCCCTTTCGCAGCAAAGTCATGATTTACGTCAAATTTCACAACTTAAAATTTGGCCTCTATCGTGATTTTACTTCCAAAATGTGTTAAGATTAAAACTTTTTTAAAACATCAGCTGCTGTCAATAGAATTAGTTGAAGAGCAAAAGTTCCTAAACCTTGATTTGTGAGAATGCGAACCAAATAATGAAGACCCGAATGTTTCAGTTGATAATGAATTAAACAATATTCATTTAGTTTTATTCTGCTGCTCTTCTCATACTACTCATACTATGAGTAGCAGATTAGATGTCATTCTGTCAGTCTGCTTCTATCCAATAGCAGTACCGGTAGTATAAAACTGTGCATAAAAGTTTCCAATTCATCGGTCATCAAAACAATGATTTTTCTGGCAAATTTTGCTCATTCTCAAGTGAAAACATTTCCCAAAACATCTTTTGTTAAGTATTTCGATCATACGCGGGCCATCTGTGACACATGCTTGACAAATATAATTTTGCTCAGGTTGAGTAACAAAAAGTGATTTATATCAAATTTTACTGTTTTAAAAACAACATTAAGAAGATAATATGCATCAATTCAAAACAAAAATGAGTGGTATGACCCAGTAGTAGCCATCATTCAATAAGATGACGATTTAACAAAATTACCCCAAACTTAGTTTAGTTTAAATTTCTAATTTACCTTCTTCAAATTCTCTGCTCCTTCTTTCAGTTTGAGTTCCTTTCGTATCTCTTTCCTGATATCATCTTTTACTTCTTCAATTCCTTTCTGAAATCTAGTATCCGACAGATCAACATCATTATCATCCGCCATGTCTCCGAACGTACTTGCACTGTATCTACGGCCAGTTGGAGTACGCTCACCGAGCTGTAATAAAATTACACTTTTATTAGCAAAAAGAGGCTAACTGCTAAGATCAGTCAAATAAAAAGTACTTTTAATATAAAAACAACGTTTCAATTAATTTTATTTTGTCAACCACACACCACAGATGGAAAGGATTTTCAATTAACGACTCAATTTATCAGGGCAAAATAACTGACTTTACAATAACAAGAAAAACTTTCTGATTGTTTTATTGAGGTGACAGTATCTTATTTTTCTTTGGGTACCGTATCCCAAATGCTCAGGTTATTTTCATCGTATAGTTGCAAAAACCCTCAACACTACTATATCATAGCAGTTTTGATAACATTGAAATCTCATATCTAGATATTTTTCATGGTTGCCAGTTTGCTAAATATCATTCTGATGAAACCTATTTTCTTCGGGTGTTTGAGTAGCATGTGGCTGACATTCTGTCAGTCTAGCTGAACTAAAATGTCTGATCATAAAATTGCGCAAAAAAGATCGAAAATTGTAAAAAAAAAATATAAAACTCCTCTAACCAATAACATTGTAGGTGATTTTACAATCTTTGAATCATTGAAATACAACATGGAAAAGTTTTAAACCTTCAAAAAAAAGTGGAATGCAAAGATGCAATAGCCTAAAGGCTTGATAATTGAGTAAGAAACGGAGATTTTTTGACTTGAGATGCAAAGCTTAAACCAACTTGAAAGGACAAAAATAATGCAGATAACAAAATTCATTAATTTATATTTTCATGTTCGCCATTGTATTAAATCAGCGTTTTCCAAACTGTGCATATAATTTAATAACAAAAATTTAAAAACTCAATCGCTATACACTAAAACATCAAATTGTTCAAACTTATATGGTGGTCAATCATGTTGAAGAGGTCAATCATGGAAAAATGCATATAACAAGATGGAAGGCTTGCGAAGAGATCTTGCAAGTACATCAATTGTTTTTCCGAGTTGAGGGCCACCATTATGTTGCATGATGACGAGAGAAATCTTCAATAGCCGTGTGCTCCTAAGTAATGTTCCGTCAATTCACTAGCACACATAGTGTTTTTAACAGTGGTCAAAGAATATCATAGAATGGCCTTTCAATCACCTTTAAACCTCCTCATTTCGAGCATGATTTTTTGGCTGTTATATGATATTTTTTCATGGAAATTCCCTCTGAGCAAGGATGAAAGCAGTGCCTTAAAGGAACAAACTAAAAGTCACTTAATAGCAAAGAACTACTAAAAGATGTAGTAGCAGCAACCGCACATTTGAAAACATCCCAAACAGAACTGAACGAAACATTCCAAACCGATTTGCCATGGTTAAAGAGCAATGTGTGGTATCTTCCCAGAGCGATTGTAAAACCACTTCTACCACTTACTTATGCAACAAAAACCCTACTGTTTAGATAACATTTTTTGCCTGCAGCACTGATTATGATGTCACAATATCCCTTTCAAAAATTTTCGAAATTTGGCCTCAACCCTTTTCAAAATTTTAAATAAGACACTGCCTGGTATATTCTATATGTTGGTGCATCGCAAATTCATCCAACCTTTTCAAGGTGCCGCAACACAAAAAGTTTGAGAAACACTGTATTAATAAACTCTCGGAAGCAATGTATAATAATATGTCATATGAATTATATGATGAATGAATTATAGAGAGCCAAACAGGTTAAATGAATTCACTCCTAGAATAAAATCCACCGACTGATTAACTACTTACTCCAAGGCTTGGTGACAACTTGAAAATAAACGCTGCCGCCAAGCAGATGTTTCTGACAGGGATGTCCAAAACGAATTAAATATTTGAATACATTCAGAAATGAACATATTTGATATGATAAAATTATTGATTTAGACCTATGCTGGGATATGAACTATGTCATTTTTCCCAACAGAATCAACAGAAAAATGTGCTATGCTCTCCAAATTGACATAGTTGGACATAATGGAATAAAGGAAATTGTGTATTACAGTATACCGGTAATTTAGATTTTCTGGATTTAGCAATTTATATTTTCTTCAAAAAAGATAAAATGCTACCTCTCATCAAAAACAGCTGAATTTAGAATGTGTAAATATATTCAATATTTCCTATTCGAAATAACTATTTCAGAATGAATTCAAAATAGCAAAACATTTGGTTTTGGCCATCCATAGTTGTTTGGAAATCATTTCCATTGATATATAGCATTTCTATAGTCACTGTATTCCTTTATTAAAGCATCTATCACCTTACGTCAAAAACCAGTTATGATTGAAATAGGTTGGTAGTGTTTTGAAAAGCATGTTGGATTCTGCTAGTACAACCATATAATTTAACTTTCAAGTGAACTTCAAGTTTAAGTAAACTTTTATAAATTTATGAGATACAATCAGACTTGTTCTATAGATCTATAAGATCTCAAGATTAAAATCAGTGAAATTCGATGAGTTAAAATTAATCACTTCATTCGAAAATTCTGCAATTTGATAGAACATTCATATACAGCATCAACGACATTGTGAACAATTGATTCCTCATTTGACATTTTTCCTCTAATTAAAACGTTTTCACAAAAGGTTAGCGTGGGAAATTAGTATCTTGCAAAACAGGAAATATGATATTTATGAATTGACTAACTATTTCATTACAATACTCAACAAAAAGGATATTCGTCATTTTTTTCAGAAATGAGTTAGCTTGCTAAACAGCTCTTTAAAATGGGATTTGATTACAAAAAGTTTGATATTATTAAAGTATAATCACTCAATAATCCTGACAGTAGGAAATCACTGGTTGAAGAACTCATGTGTTTGTGCAAACCACCAAACCCAGAATAAAATTACTTTCAGATATATAAGACATTGAAAGATTCAACAAGCATGTGGTCAATAACTCAACTTTTACCTGTTATAAGTAACATTTGGTATAAGATGTAACTTAAGACGATCGAACAAGTTAGAAATAATAAAAATTCTTTGGTCTAAATTCGAACTAGACATACCTATTGTTCAATATATACATTTCCATAATTATCGAGTTATACCAAAATACCATGCATTGATGTTCTATATTTCAGTACAAATGATTTTGCAATGACGTCTGCTTGTCAATATGGTATATGTTAAAGTTGTGTAATCATGACGTTGGTCAAATTATTTTTTAAATCATGAGGGTAATGTAAATGGAATGAAGATTAGCAGGACACTGGGTCAGTTTATAAAAGTAAAATTTTAATACTCAGATTCTGAATTGTTGAATCTAAATTCAATATTCAATTATTTCACAATCAGGAATTTTATTTTGTCAAGCATTAGTTACGGATTGAGCAGCGCAATCCATCTGTGGCCCATGCCTAACAAAACATGTTTAGTGGAAAATGGAAATATTTCTGATTTGGTTAATCCAAACTCTCTTAGTGCCCCTACTTAGAGAATCTGATGTCATATTAATCCGTAACAGAACATCAGAAAATTAACTAGGACACAAATAATTGAAATTGATGAAGTTTGATATGAAATTTGAATGATTCCAAGATTATTAATTCATTACCCAGGTTCTAGAGGCCTTGGATCGTTTTAGAGTACCTCCATCATGAGATAATGTACGTATCCTGAATGACCAGCGTGCCATCATGATGTCTTAACGTAATGTACCAGAAGATGATTATAAACAATCAAAACGACATTGTAGAACCCAGCTGACACAAGAATATTACACACCCATTGGATGCATCATGCTCCAAAAACGGAAGGTTACCAATATTTTGTGTATTGATACACAAGTCATAAGTGTTAAATTACATCACTCAACATGGATGCACACGAGCTAACAAGTCCATGACTTGACTAGATAGCTGAAAGTTATTATGAAGCAGAATATTAGGAAAGCAAGAAACAATTTGATAACTACAACTAAAGAGTTGAACTGTCAAAAAAAATAGAGTAAAGAGAAGCATCAAAGTCACCCCAAATGACCCATAGATAAATAGATAGATAAATTCAACCATCAAACAACTCTATCTATACTGTTCTATTTGAATTTTGTTCCTTTTTATGAATGTGGTTCAAAACATTAAGAGTAAATGTTAGAACAGGCTAAATCTATACAAAATATTGGTTCACAATTTTGTATATTGAAGAGTATCATCCTTGTACATCACAAGTCACTCATTTTCCAATCAAAAACCTTTTGAGAAGAATGAACATCTGGTGGATCTGTCTGTGTTCAATGCCTGGGATTTGAAATGTGTGATTTTTTTCAAGGCAGCTGAATCTTTCATTTCTTCATATGTTTAAAACTTCGTTCATATTTTTTCAATGGGAATAATGAAATGAAGACATCTACAATCTGAATCTTTTTGTACAGCTCCATATATCAGGTATTCAAAAAAAAAACATTTTTTTTATGAAATGAAAAATGCCTTTTAGTAATCAAAAATTAACAACTGATAGAAGCTGCTTTCTTTCTACTATTTTATTTGCCCACATGACAGTGACCTATATTCTGCCTTTGTTTTGATATTTCAATCAATACAAATAACGGGAAAATTCTTTCAAATTTTTCTGTCTATTCAAACCTAAAATGCTTCGACTGAAATTGGCACGATTCAATTAACTCTACTTACTTGAAAGTCGAGGTACGGTATATATCTGATCAGCAATACATTACCTCAATCATAATATGCCTGAAATTAAATAGATTCTGCCTAATATCATGTCTAATAAAATTTCAGTTTCCACATTACCCATCCTAAGACATGATGATACTAGTTCAAATAGAAAAGTGTATATCTTCAAAAAAATTTTTTCTGTGCAACACATCGCTGTCTGAGTTTCTAATTGCATAGATGAAATAGTTTATAACATTACGATGGTAAAGAGCAAACACTGATCATGTACAGACTAAACATCATTAGCATGTGTGATCACTGATCAATATTGCTCAATGAACAAAATCAACTTCTAAATATTCAAAATAAAAACAATTTGAAAAAATAAGCAATGATCGATAATTGTGTAATTTCACACATTTCAATTTCACAAAGGTTGATTATTCCTAATAGGTTAATTTCAATTAACAGCAATGAACAAATGAAAACAAAAAACTAAGAGAGTAGATATATTTAAATATTAGTTAGTGGTAAATGGTATCTAATATAAAAATCAATTAGCCATACATTTGCTAAAAATATTCAAAAAGCAGTACCAGTATCAATAGGTATAGTATACAACTCCAAGGTTGAATTAAATTTTAAAAATTTGAATACCAGTAATAAACTTTCCAGACAAATACCAGTAGGCCAAATGGTTTAAAATTTTATATATTCATTACTCCGATTACAGATCCCTTTTTCAAAATGCCAGTATTACAGAAAGTAAGTATACATATAGTGTTCAATGTTGAGGATTAAATTTCAAAGATTTTTTCAATTCCAACCATTTATTCTATGATGCAGTATCAGGACATTATATATACCTTATTTACCTCAACAATTGCAAATCTGAACTATATTACCATTCTAGACACAGATATATATTAACCTCAAAACCTGCAACAAGAAATGCATGCATTGCTTTTTATATGATTGGAATTGTAACTATAATTTGCGACCATTAAGAGTGTGTTATAAGTGTCAAACTTCTTCAGAACGGTGGTACGCATGATAAAATTTCATTACTAAATGCGTAGACACTACTTCACACCCTAATGACTTTGAAAAGAGCAACGACAGGTACAACACGAAACAAATTATACTCGACTTGCAAAATAAAATATTTCCAAAGATCAATTTAACTACTGCGCATTATTGATCCATCAGGAATTTTGCTTTGTTGTGTATGAGTCACAGATGGATCACACCTGAGCGGTGTGATCCATCAGTGACCAATAATCAACAGGGCTACTATTTTAGATAATGAAAGCAGGAAAAGAGCATAGCACATCAATTAATCAGCTGGTCCTAATGTTTGTACACATTGATATTCTCCTCAGTCAATATAATAATGTTATGTTGATCTTTGATAACATGTAACAGCACAAGGAACATACGTAGATATAATTCCCTTTGGGAATTCAGAAGAGCGAGTTCAACCTAACTTACCTGAAGTACCAGTAAATATTTTGATGAGAATAAGTTGAATAATCAATTGCGATATTAGAATAGGATACCAGTGATATATCACATGTATGATTTGTGATTTAGGCTTTACAATAATAGTCTTTAGAAATTTGCTATCTTAATGCCTCGTACGCTTGTCCTGCTTGTAATGACAGACAGGGTGGCAGGATCTTTTGGTGTCCGAAAAGTTCAGGCGGTTCATTCAGATGGACAAGAAAGCTTGAAAACCATTAACACTGTTATTTAATAACATAAATGATTTTGTTAAATCTTTTTCTACAGTTGGTTATTACAAAACACTCAAAAATAGATATTCAAATCTTCTAGCGGCAGATAAATCATAAAATATTTTCTTCTGGTGAAACCCATTTCCTCCGGGTGTCCAAGTAGCAGAGTAGTTGAGTAAGTAGCTAACATTCTGTCAATCTGCTGACAGATTTTAAATTTTTATCCGAATTTAAAAGTTTTCACAGAGCCAACAAAATAGTAAATTGCTCTGTGATTTGTGACCGTAAATATTTTTTCCATCAAAAACATGGTTGATGTTGAGGTGGGGAGTTGAAGAAATTTTCCACAATGCATTAATAATAATATTGCATTATAAATTGATTTTGTTTATCCATAATAACATTGGTTGTTATACAAAAAGGGAATATACATAGTATAAGGAGATTACAGCTGAACAAGGAAAGAAAATTCAATGGAAATGTTCATTTAGTGTTCACCAATGTTATGACACCCATTATGTTTCACACAAATAAATTATATACAGATGAGGTCCTGTGCCTGACTATCTTCAGGCAATTTCAGTTCGCAAAATAAGTATGATCACCTTTTAAAATGTAATGCAAATTACTTTCCAATAATACAGTAAGTATATTCTCAACAACGCTAACATAGGTGTGGTAACTTATGAGGTTTGTGTTGCCACAACTAGATAATCATTTAATCAATCATAATCAGCCATGAACTTGATTTAAAGTATCATCACAACATGGATACAGAAATGATCACGATTCATGTTCAGGGAAGAGAAATCTGTCTGCACATTCAACAACAAAACATCAGTATGGCAAGGACAGTGATGACAAGACAATACAATAAAAAGATCACTCCCAATCTGGAATATTAGTTTGTCCAGTATTAGTCAGCGATGTACAGTGTCTTGTTGGCGCGATATACCTGTGACTCGTACGTACGTAATACATACGTAATAAAACATGGCTAATTAAGCATATTTTTTCTTACTGGTTATGGTATCCATGTCAACAATCTACATGAGGTAACTAGTCAGTATAAAAAACAAAACTGACCAAGCCAGCATTGTCCAACAAATGAAATTAGTCAGACATGACTGAAGCATGACACATATTCCTAGGTTTATGCCATTTGTGGCTCATGCCTGGCTGAAACTCTACTTGTATGGCAATCACTGGCACAAGCCAAAACCGATGTAAATTATATCAAAGAATTGCTATATAACTTCCTGAGCTTTTATGAATCGTTATGTCAATGAGGTAATATGAATCACAGTTGAAGACGCCCTAGTCCAATGACGTAATATATACATATTAAAAAAACTATGCATTTTGAAGCCAATCATGCAGACTTGAAAACAGATCTTGCATATCATTAAAAGAACTATGTCGCCAAAATGTACTCAGCAATTTGTTTACTCCATTATTAACAAGAAATGATATTGTCAATTTCAGCTTGGGGAAAAATATTCTACCACCAACTTCAGTCTGGACAAATGGAATAATCAGTCATAGAGGTATTATAGGAAGAACAGCCCACTAAAAAAGATACAATAAGTCCGACAATCAGTAATCAGTACCATTACAACAAGCAATATATTGGACAATATTGATTTTATCAGAGAAGTTCAAAATTGTTCCAAGTCAAAAAAGTCAAAACAACTATTTGAATCGCTATAAAAATGAAGCATTATGTAACTATTTATAAGCAAAGAGAAGCAAACAATTAGGGGTGTTCTACCATTTTCCATTGCCTTTTTTCAAAATAAATTCTTTGGACATTTTAACACTCCATTTCCTGTAATTCTCTAATCACCATTTCAGTAGTTTCAATAACGAAAAATAGCTGTCATAATTACTATTATCTAGCATAAAAAATGAGTGCAAATTTTTGTTCATATTTCGTTATTTAGTACCTACTGGTATACTTCCGATAATATTTAATAATAGCAGTCTTTATTAGTTGCTTTTATCTCTTATTGCTGCATCCTACTTCCTGGTATAAAGCGCCCAATTCATCATTATTTGATAAATTATGATCAATTTCTGCGAACAATAAAATGAACACCAGAATTCTTCGGAATTTAAAATGTTTCCGTCATTTATTTCGGCCCATGCTTGTACAAGGGTGGAAGTGTCTTTTTCCATAAGTGTATGACTATAGTGAAATTTTTGTTATGATTTGTATTTTTGTTATGATGATGATATGAAAAGCGTTAACAGAATCAACATTGCTAATGCTATTTAACAGCAAAATCAATGATTTTGAAATTTTGACTTACCATTTTTAAGGGCTTTCCAAAATAATAGATTCATAATATTTGAAACAAAAATTGTTCGATTCAATTTTTGCAACAATTCGAAATCAACAAAATGATAATGTTATATATTATTTTTTCATAAATAAGTGTGAATTTTAACCTAAATTATAAGTTGAAAAAATGTCTTTATTTGATAATTATATGACTTCCAATTCCGATATTAGACTCTAATAGATTCAATTCAATTCTGAAACCAAAAGATTTAGCTATTTATGCATTAAATGCGTTTTTTTTATAATTTTACCATTCCAAAGCACACCTTAAATCAACACTGCACTATACCCAATATATATTCATTTTTAAGTTACCCGGATGCCAAAGTAAAAAAATAATATCAAAATTAATGCCTGATTAAAGACCAAATCAAACCCACCCATGTATCACAAATTTTGCTAATTTTGTTACACATGATATCAGTTGTAAATTCTAGAAATCAACGAACTTAATATGGGATAATAATATATTGGATATAGTCAACACACAGCGAGGTTAGATTACCGTAATATTACTAACACTCATATGAAACAACTACATGGATAATACATGAAAGTTTCACATGTAGAAAAAATTTGATCGAGTTTTAATGATATTGAAGAATACTGGCAAAAAAAATTCAATTTGAAAAAGAGTAATAAAACATAGAATAAGATAACGTTTGGTTGGTATAATTTATATCCTTATCCTGTAATGTTGAATCATTACACACACCTGTATGTAGCAGGTATTATGCTTTCTATTCAACTCCCACGCCAATAAATAATAGAGATGTGACAGCGTGACACTTTTTCTAATTTCGAGAGACGTATATATATAAGAGCAGTGACTTGGTAAAACAATCCCACAAAACTATGAATGTGGAAATGATCAAATAAAAAGATAATGAGGCGTGAAAATGAAATCTTAATCCTCGCTTACAAAAATATTTCACAAATTATAAATGAAAATCCACTTTCAGTATAGGTACTTCCATCTGAAAGGAATAAAATAAAAAGGACATTATTAAAGTAACCAGTAACTTATATTTATCTCTATAAAAAAACCCAATGTACGAAATGGAGTCTGTGGAAAAAAGGCATTCGTCAATTAGGAATATTTCTCACAAAAAATACTTATGTGTTTTTGTACTGCTTACGTCGTTGATGAAGTTATTTTTTTTTTTATTACCGTATAGACAATGTTTGGAATATTATAGTAATTTTGTAAAATAAAATAGGAAAACTAAAGAATTAAGCCAGCTTTCTAGAAAAAAACATATTATACTCATTGTCTAAAAATATATCTACATTTTTATTTTATGAATCATAAACACTGGACGGAAATCGATTTTTAATTCTTGAAGCAATTTACAATTGAATTTATAACCTATAGTCCAGACAAAATGTCCTTACATAACTTGCTAGCAGTTACATACAAACAATCGATTTTCCATAAAGCAAGAATGAATTTCGCAAATAAGTAGGAGTGTATAGTGGATCATGTCTCTCAAAGACACAATCTATCATAGACCCATACTTGACATAATGATAATAGTATAATTTACAAAAAACCCAGTGAAAACGGGCCAAAGCAAACAAAAATTGTACTCACATCTGTCATTATCCAAACACCCAATTATGGGCAAGAATCGAGAACGAGCAAAAGCCAATAGTCCAATCACGATGAACACGACAGCATTGATGTATCCAAGTGCGAAAAATTGGTTCGCGATAGATGAACTTTATCAGAAAACAAATGAATGAGAACAATTTTGTCAAACTATTTATAATCTGAAAAGAGACAGTGATGGAAAAATAAAGCTGTGAGTCGAAACAATATTAAAAAAAGCAGAGGAAAATTCTATTTTGCCGATTAACTTTTATTTTTGTGTAGCTAAAGTGTGGGTACTATGAAAATGTCTAAAGTGAATTCAAATAGGAGGATCAGATTAATGATGTGAATAATAATGTTGTATTCTTGTTAATAACATAAAAGCAAAATCAATAGGAAGTATATTTGCCAATTTGTGCTATTCACTCATTTATTTCAGACCCCTAAAGAACATTATAGCCTGCACCTCAGCAGCTCGATACATCAGTGATTGAAACAACAAAATCATGCGTGCATAAAATATTCCAAATTGGCTCAAGAGAAAATTTCATTCAACTCATTGGAATTTCATGTTTATTTCAAAAAGGTACTCTTAATATTTCAGGTATCATAGATTATTGAATTTGGAATTAGATACAGGATTCAACTCAAGGACACAGTATGATATTCAGTTACAAAATAAATTTATCTGAAACTGGCAACCCGTATCCTATTGTATTGTAATCTTAATTGCATTTTGCTGTTTATGATTGCGTTACGTGACAATGAAAAAAAACTATGATTTAGCAACAATTTGAAAAAAATTAATTCTGCAAAACAACATCTATGCTTGGTAGATGATAGAATAAGATTGTTGTTGAACCACTTGACAATGATTATTCAAGAGAAGACATGGCCCATTGCTTTAAATCAGTTGGACAACCATTATACTTGTTAATAGCTTCATGAAGTTGACTTTGCTCAATCAATAAAGACATTGGTCTATATTCTTTTTGTAGTTTTGATCCAACGCCCGCATGGATACCAGTAGCATTTGAATCCATTGGTTTGATTAGTTCCAATTCTATAAGATGTTCATATGCTTTCATTACAACTTGCTTTGAATAGTTTTGTAAGATGTGTGACCGTCGCTTAGCAAATTTCACATATTCATTATAAACCATTTGAAAATTAAATGGCTCAGTGTAAATGTTGGTCAAATGATGCATTGCAATTATAAGACAAAGTTCAAGCACAGAGAGACCATGTAAAACATTTGCCTTGAAATCACAGTGAACCGTATTTATAGCGTCTACAATTTTTCCTGAAATTTCTGACGACTTTACATTAGGGTCCAGTTTTGCCAATGCAATTGCTAATATAGTGTATAAAGGAGAAATTTCTTTACAAATATCAAACTGGAATTGGAGTGCACGAAGTACTGATGGATCAGATGCAATTTCTTCTGCAAGAATGTTCCATCGCTTCACAAATGCTTTCTTTTCATTTTTGTTCCCAACTGATTTGTTTAGATCTTCCACAGTAATTGTTAGGAATGCTTTGAAAGTTATAACATATTGATCAAAATTGCTACCATTATGGATAAATATCTGCCTATGGGAAAAACGGGATTTCACTCTTTTTTCAAGCAAATCCATGACATCGAGCCGACAAGTAAGGCCCACAACTGCCATTGGAGTCGTACCTGATTGTGTGATATCAAAAAGATTATACAATAAAGTCTGATTTTTGTGCATGGCAAAAAGTTCAAAACTGTCCAATATAAAAAGAATAGGGCACGATGTTGATGACTTTCCTGACCGCAAAGCTTCCAATAAAAAAGCCAGGTTTTCTGAAAAAGAACCAAAAACACGATCCCCAACAGTATTCTCCAAATGCAATTGCCTCGTAATTTCTTCAAGAGCAATCCTATCATCTGTCTGCACCAAGCCATTCAAATGAACTTCCATTAAATTTTTTGCAATATTAGCATCACCCTTAATATGGGTAAGAGCTTTTCTCAGAAGAGTCGACTTTCCTGATCCATTCGGCCCCACAATTAAGAGAGAATTACTCTCTCCCAACTCAACAGTTCTTTTCAATAATTGCTCAATGTTTAGCAGCTGTTTCTCTAGGTCCTCACGAACAATTTCTGGAAGATATAACCCAATAATTCTTTTTCGAATCAAATCTTGTGCTGAACTTAGCAAATTCATTTTTGGTATAAGTACTGACAAAACCTGTTTTACGCAATAATCAGAATTAACAAGAAATGTCTGCTTATTAGAAATAATCACATTATTAGAAATATAGGTTTTAAATATTTTACCATCCAAGCTTTTTCAGTTTGAATATTTTTGTATCTAACCGTGAATATAATTTCAATCACCAGGTTAAAAATATTGTTTTGGGCGAAGGAAAGAAAATAAGAACTTTAAATACATGACGGTATGAGAGTAAAATATATAACACAACTTTGTGCTTTGTAGTATGTACAAAGTAAGTTATCATGTCCTGGGTGCGTTAAAACTGTAAGAAATGGGGAAGCTAGTATATTCTGTAACCAAAATAATCATTGGATCCACCTAAAATGTAGTGAACTTAATGACAATGAATTCCAGATACTTTGCGATGAACCCGATCACTATCCCTGGTCATGTAAGTTTTGCCTTCAAAAAGAATTACCTTTTAACAGCATATGCCCAGAAGAAATTATAAACCTAGGAAAACAAACAAATATTGATACTTTAAGGCTTGATGCTGAAGTATTAAATGGATACTTTGATATACCAGTAGATAATGATAAAACGGACTCAATTTCCATGAATGCGGCTGATTGTCAATATTTATATGCCCATGAAAGTGATATAATATGTACCCACGGTCATTTCACTATGCTATCCGTAAACATGAGATCGTTGGTAAATCCCGGGATTTTGCTAAACTTGAAGCACTACTGGCTTCCATGAAAACTCAGCCAGATATTATTGCAGTCACAGAAACCTGGAGTAAACAGGATCAACTTGGCCCATGGCTAAATCTTACTGAATATAAATCTATATCAAATTCGAGGAAGAACTTCAAGGGTGGTGGTGTGGCCCTGTACATAAAAATTGATATTGCATTCAAAGCAAGACCTGACTTATTCTTAATGAAAGAGAAATTATTCGAATCCATTTTCGTTGACTTATATTTGAAAAATAGAATCGTAACATGTGGAACAATTTATAGGTCACCTTCAACAGAGAGCAAGAGCAATGCCAACTTTATTCAGACTCTAAACCGTGTACTTGGCAATGTATCAAAAAACAGCATTATTATGGGGGATTTTAACTACAACTTGCTAGACATTTCTGATAAATATGTAAATGACTTTAAGGATTTGATGGCATCCTTCTCTTTCTATCCAACTATATGTAAGCCAACTCGAATCACTGAAACAACTGCGTCTCTTCTAGATCACTTTTGGACCAATATATATGACCAAAGACCTTGTGTAGTCAAATCCAACATTGAGAAGTTTAGGGTTTCCTTGACACATAAAGATTTTTCCCAAGTATACAGTGAAACAGACCCCGACGAGGGTTTCAAAATTTTCAGTGACTTTATTATGAGCTCCTTCCATGAATGTTTTCCACTGAAAAACAGGAGCAGACATAATGAAAATAAGTGGTTTGATAAGGAACTCACGAAAATGCAAAAAAAAGAAGCAAATGCTGCACAAGAAATTCACAGAGAAAACTATTTTAGCAAAAAGTAAATACTTGGAATACAGAAAGTGCTATGAAAGATTGCTTTGTGATAAAAAACAAAATTTCTATAGGAGCCTGATAGGAAAGCATGGACATGATTTGAAAATAACATGGCAAACTGTGAATGAATTACTGGGCCGAAATAAAAATAGACTTTCCAGAGTTTTCACCATCAATGATTCAGATACAAGTGTTCTAGTCAAAATCACAGATTATTTCAATGAACATTTTTCCACTATTGGCAAAAAAAATGAGTTAGAAATTCACTCATAATACTAACACTGATTTCAAAAAATATATGGTATCAAGCAAAACTTCTATGTTTCTCAGCCCAACTTCATCACTAGAAATTCAAACCATCGTTAAATCATTTCGGTCTAAAACAAGTTGTGGAATTGATGGGCATACCATTTAAAATTATCAGAGCAATGCCTTGGAACTGTATGGCAGCGTTGTCTCGTGTGTTCAATTGCTCACTACAAAACGGTGCTTTCATTAATCAATTCAAATTATCAAAGGTAATGCCCTTGTTTAAGAAGGGCTGCCAGAATGAACCACAAAACTATAGACCTATCAGCCTACTTCCTGCATTTTCAAAAATCACAGAAAAAATAATGCACAAAAGGCTCAGTGATTTCCTTCATCAAAAAAATTTCTTCCATCCTCAACAGTTTGGCTTTCGACCAGGCCATTCAACTCATCATGCAACCTCTCTATTAACAAGTAAAATATTGAATGCGTTTGAAAACAATGAATTCACTTTAGGAATTTTTCTTGATCTGTCGAAGGCATTTTTCCAGTATTGATCATAGCATTTTACTTTCAAAATTATATCATATAGGGGTCTTTTCCAGTATTGATCATAGCATTTTACTTTCAAAATTATATCATATAGGGGTCAGACGACAAGCTCTCAAATGGTTTGAAAGTTATCTCTCTGAGAGAAAGCAAGTTGTAGTTTACGAAGGGACAACATCTAGTACATATTGTGATCTAACTGTGGGCACATTACAAGGATCCATTTTAGCCCCACTCTGTTTCAGTATTATTATCAATGATTTTCCAAATGCGTTGAAAAATTCAGAGGTCATTCTTTTTGCGGATGACTCGACTCCCTACTTGCAAGGAAAAAATTTGAACGATCTGATATACAAAGCGAATGAAGATCTCGAAAATATCCAAGCATGGCTGCCTGCGAACAAACTCACTAACAATGTTGCCAAAACGAAATACATGATTTTCAGCCCACCAAGACTAAAAAGCCCTGTTACATCAAATTTGACGCCTGATAACAGTAGTGGAAAGAGTGGCACATACTCGCTTTCTGGGTATAATTCTTGAGGAAAAATTATCTTGGAAAATGCACATCAATGGTGTTCTATCCAAAGTTAGATCCTCTGTTGGAGCTATCACCAAGATAGCTAACAATCTTGATGAATCAACTCTATTACAACTGTATCATTCGATCACATAAAGTCATATCCGATACTGTGCTTCAACATATATGCATCGTCAAAAATCATTGATTAAAAAATTGCCTGTGTCTGCAATCGTTTCCTAAGAGTAGTGTTTCATAGAGGAAATAGAGAAAGTGTTAAGGACTTGATGAAAAATTACAAATTGCTTAATGTCGAAGATTTAGCTAAATTGGAATTATGCACCATGATGTTTACTCATTTTAACAATCTTAATCCTTCTTGCATCAATAATATGTTTACGAAAAACAATTCAATTCGAACTAACAGAAATCGGGACGCTTACTTTATTCCATTTATAAGCAAAACTATATTACAAGAATCTATTACCATTTGTGGGCCTAAGGCTTAGAATTCATTGCCAAACAACGTCAAACATTCCAAGTCAACTTCTGAATTTAGAACAAAACTAAAAAAAACAATGCTAACATTATATTAGACCCGTTGATTTCTCTAGATTGTGTTACTGGTTTCAAGATTTTATTTTCAGGTGATTTATGTGTTTAAAGTTGAGGACTACTGGATAGCAGCATCTGAAATCAAGATGAATCAAACGGAAGATGCATTAATTAGGTTCTCAGCATACAATCAATTATTTTAATTTTCTGCCTGCTGGGTAATTAAATCAAATTTAAAAAAAAAAATAGATATAGGCTACAAAACAGCCGTACGTAAACCGCCATGTGTCAATCTCTATCTTGGAACAAAACAGCTTCCCCATAGTGCAAGCGATAAATAATATATTAACTACCCTCGACATGATTATATCAACACGATTTCATACTGTGCTATTGTTGAATAACTCAGTATTTAATTAAATCTCTTCTCCTTTTTCCTTCAAATTACCTATACAAATCTCCTGACTGTCTAGACCTTCCATGATTTCGGTCTGCCGGGTATTAACAGCGGCATAATTTGACGTTCAATTTGGCTCTTTCGAAACTCTGATATAACATTCATTAACCAAAAAAAAAACAGACCAAAACTACTAAAAACAGGAAACCCCTTTATTGATTGGTATTCACAGTCAGGAGTTTGTTTGTTCTATTTCATACTTTTTATGCATCATTTTAGGATTTGTGTCTTTTATAACCAATCCCTAAGAATTTCGGCCTAAATCCACCCATTGTCACCCATCTCTTGTCAAATGCGCCACTGATGGATTGCTTTGTCGAGATGTGGTCCATCTTTGGCTCATGCCTGGAGAATGTGAAGACTTCCATTTCAAATTTAGCACTCTATTTTAAGCAAATCCACCCAAACCTTAAAACCAAAGAATTTGACCAATGTAGAATGAAAATCAAATTATTATTTTTTTTCTTTCTCATTAGAATATTAACTAGGTAAATCGGCATTTGAGTCACTCAGACTCAATAAAAATTTTGATAGAGCCTGCCTCCACTCCTACCCCACTGTATTTTTTTTTAAACTGCTTATATGTAGGTAGCCCAATTTGATGCAAATAGATTCTTTTCTTTTAAATATATATATGTATATACCTTGCATTATCTGTATCATTACCTGCATAAATTTCTATGTCGTGTTTTTGTAAATTTGCATCCTTTTCTACATATTAATATTATTGTTTTTTTTTACATATATTTTTTTTCAAGGGTTTTTGCCACACACCAGTGTTTTAGGTCGACAGGGCCTTGTGCAACTATCCTGTCTTTTATTCTTCTGTATCCTTAAATTTTATATTGATTATTACGAGGCGAATAAATATACATGCATACTTCATCTCTTCTAGGCCTATTTCATTCTATTTTACTGAATTTCTAACGTTATATTCCCATTTTTTGTCTGAACCGGCTCAGAGCAATGTTATATTGATTATTACGAGGCGAATAAACATATATACATACATACATACTTCATTTTTTCTAGGCCTATTTCATTCTATTTTACTGAATTTCTAGCGTTATATTCCCATTTTTTGTCTGAACCGGCTCAGAGCAAGGTTTTACAGTTTTAAGAGACTTTCAATAATGAGAGTCACCCAAAAACACTGTTGCACCAAGAGCTAACTTACATGAGGGCAGAAACGAAGACCGAAGGAGTCTAGTAAAGTTGAGTACCATATTCCCGAATGTCATTCAAATAAAAACTGGCAGAATATTCTCATTCTAACTAGGGGGCGCCAATGCTACAAGCATCTGGCATTGTTTCCCGGGTTAGGATGAGTCGCTTGCAACATGAGAATTTTTTATGATAATCGGATAATTAAACTTCATGAGACCCGACTGAAGAACCTTCATTCCAAAAAGACACTTACTTATTGACTTTTGCTTTAAAATCCACACGATCGGGAAAGCATTGTTGTGAAAGCAATTAATTCCAAATCACAGAAGTTCGTGGAAATGGAATGCCGACTGCTCATGCACAGCAGGTACAGAGTACGGCTGACTTGCCCCAAGAAAGGTTAGTTATAGGCCTAACTCAGAACTTAACGTTAGATTCAGATTTGCAACTTGTATCATTTGAAAATATAACATCTGGTTATATAAGTACCGTATTTCACACCATGTCCATAAGCCCCTGGCCCATTCGCATTGTAGAAAATAAATGATACCAACTTCCCTCAATTCCCAGTAACAGATAAGTTAACCCCAGACTGTCAGATCCAGGCTAATTCAGAATTCCAAGATTTTTGTCCAAAGAGATTTTTTTCACCTGTTGAAAGCCGCTTGATGGCGCTTCACAATAAACCTCTTCTGAATCACAGAGGCCTGAACCTTTTTTCCTCTTCTGAAATAATGTTTTTATGCCAAATTTTATAAGATAAAATAAGAATAAAGCATGTATAAAGACCGTATCATTTTTTGTTAAAATATTTTTTAATCTGAATATCCGATCACAAGCAACACTATTTGTATAGCATTATAGTGTTGATTATACATTCCAAATATAATTAAGCATGAAAAAATATATATTATTATCAAAACAATTACATTTATTCATCATTGCAAATATAGCACAAAGTCGGAAAAGGTGTGCATAATAATTAAACAATTTGATGGCTATCTTTTGTGATTATATAGTACAAAAAACAATGCACCAAAACTGCGGGAGAACTGTGCCCAGGGCACATACCACTATCTCAGTGGCCTATTCAGAACCTCGTGATGCTAACTATATTTTAAAAATTCTCTAAATTTTAACACTTTCGTTAAATACCATTGTTCTATATCTCGGTCAAATGATAAATTTTTTGAGAAACAGGAATTCAGGAGCTAAAACTACATTTATCTACCTTATTTGGGCTATCTTAGGACTTAAAATCCCTTTTTCAAATTTTATCTCACCTTCGAGGCGATTTTTGCAGTGATATACTTTGAAAATTCCAAACAAAAAATGTTTTAGTCATGCATTCGAGCGTGAAGCGGGCGAAGAGAAATTTATGTGAAAGTGACGTAACAATGACATTTTGTGAGATTTTTCTTCTCATGTTCTTATATCCCCTTTGGTTAGACTTAATGAAATTAAGTGTTGAAAGCGATATAATATCTGATTTCTGTCTATTTCAATCAGCATAAAATCACAATTCCTGGTGCGTCCATCACCATATTATTCGGCATAACCTATCCACACAAACCGTGTGACTTTATAGAACTGTACGATTGATGTTTAGTTGCTACTAAGAATCTATTGTATACTGGGTCGGCGGCGATTTCCACTGAAATCGCCCATATAAGCCTCAAACTTGTAGAGAGACTTTAACCGAGGCTGGTAGTACAGTACGATTCATTTTTCAATTTTCGTACTTGGTACGGTACGAAGTTGGGTATTTATTTCGTACCGTACTATTTTTCGTACCTTCGCATTACACTTTATTCTTCTCAAATTAATTTAAAAAAAAGGATTTCATTTAACATCTATGCCGTTTCATAACGGGGCGCTGATAATATAAATTGTGTTTATCAAAGAATTTTCAACTAAAGGGCAATTTTAAAATGATTAAAAGCGGTGCACGTATGGTAATAAAAATGCAACTGATTCACTTGAGCTGATTAGATGTCCTGAGCTGACTTATGTCGTATATCGCTTTTACTGCAGTGGCGTAAAACTTTGTGATTGCGTGGAAATACATATAGGCCGCTGATTCATGACGTCTTAATCTGAATGCATTTTCTGAAACAACAATAGTTGTGATAGCCTAATTAAAATCGACAAGATAAGCAGCATTCATAATACTAAAAATCACGTTGTAGTTTCTGAATATATCGTTAGCATCGCCGATGTGCTTTGACCGGTTTTTATTTAAAATTCACAATGGCGTAGGAAGCACTGACCGAACTACAGTGGCGGATCCAGAAAAAAAATTTAGGGGGGCACATTTTTTCCAATATGCAAACATAGGCTTTCAAACTTACAAAAAAATTAGGGTGCCGGAAGCACGCAAAATTTTATTGAGAACGAAACAAAGATGCATGTTTCAAGAGTGAAATAAGGATTACCAGACTGGAAAATGTACCTGAGCGCCGGAAGGCCGCTGAAATTTTTGTAAAAATTGAATAAAAGTTCTCACTTTAAAGGCTAAATGCTACGAAATATACAAAATTAATCAGGGAGAAATATTGCCCAACGCAGGCGCGCAAAAATTTTATGAAAAATAAATTAAAAACTCTCTCCCCCTGACCAACTATGCAACAACCAGTAACCATCGCTATTACGTTTTGTTTGTACTCTGACACGCAGAAGTATATTATCAGAGCAGAAACATCAGAATATAAAGATATATTTAGGCTGTTTTGAGTTCAGTGTCAGATGATGCTCATCTTAATTAGAAGATAATTTTTTTAAGAAAAAATAGCCAAGTCACGATATAAACAACGAGGCATGTCGGGAATACGTCTGTCTGGTATTAAAAAATAAATAGCATTATTCAGTAATGTGAAGAGAACGTAAATTGCACCAGAAATATCGGATGCAAAAATGCACAATGATAGACCGCACGAAACTCATGTGTGGTGCACAACGAACATTCTTTTGTCGAGAGAGAATTTTTATGACTACACAATGCTGCTAATATGCTGAATATTAACTTCATGTCAGATTTTTTTCGCGAAAACTGTGCTCTTACTACTACTATTTATCACCACCGGTCTACCATTCTCATATTATGCGCAATGTGAACAATGATACTGGGGTGACATATGCTTAGTTGCGCCCATGTTTTACTGTGCTGGATCTTAAACCAGATAGCATAAAACTTCATCACTTTGATGTAAGATGTTGGTGACGTTTCTTGCGGTGGCCAGATCTTACAAATAAAGCTGATTTGGATATTGGTAGTTGGTACGGTACGAAATTGATGCCCAGCGAATCGTACCTGTTTTCGTACTAGTACGAAATTTAGTACGATAAATGAAAAATATTAATCGAACTTAATTTCGTACTGGTACGATGTACAAAAAATAATACGGTACGGTACGGAAAATTTTCGAAAGGTACGGTACGAAGTTCGGTACGAAATTGTTCTGCTGGTTTGAAGTACGATAAAAATTTCGTATCGTACCGTACTGCCAACCTTGACTTTAACTCAGAATGTAATTGTTTGTCCAAATGTGGTATTTGGGTTGGTGTACGGTCGACGACCACGTTTTCCGATTGGGATAATGGGTGGATACACGGAAGAACCTGTATACTCAAGCCAATATTTTAAACGAGTGCGAGCAACAATGCAAGAAGTCCATCAAGCTGTGCGCTATATTCTCGACAAGTACACTGGAGAAATGAAAACTACAATAGTAAAGTTTTGAACGATCCGCTCGAGGCGGATGTTTTACCGCTCGTCCTGCTGGCATACAGGTCTAGTGTTCATGAAGCAACTGGGTTTTCTCCATTCGTGTTGGTGAACAGTCGACGACCACGATTTCCGATTGAGATGATGGGTGGATACACGGAAGAACCTGTATACTCAAGCCAATATTTTAAACGAGTGCGAGCAACAATGCAAGAAGTCAATCAATTTGTGCGCGATATACCCGACAAGTATACTGGAGAAATGAAAGCTACCTACAATAGTAAAGTTTTGAACGATCCGCTCGAAATAGGCCTCCTCTCGCAAAATTTATTTTCTGGAGCCGCCACCGTAGCACGTGCGGCACGAACTAATTAAACCCCAGCAAACAAAGTACGTTCGAGGAACCTTTTGACAATGTTTTTAACCAAATCAATGGTTTGGTGCCAGAAGGGGTTAATTAAACAGCAATACATAGAGTTGCAGCAAATTCTTCGAATACGAACCTCGAAGTTACGCCCACACAAATTATGTTATGGTGAACGCAACGATAAAATGTGGCCGGAGAGGTGTGACAACCTCTGATGTATCGTATGAATGAATATTGGTATGTCTGGACGCAAATGACACTTTTGGTTCTTTACGCCCACTCTGCGTGATTTAATTGTGAGAGCACACTAGGTTAATTTGTTGGGAAAAGAAACAATCAAGACAAAAACAATAAAACCCTAACCTTAACACTACCGACTTGATTGCCGCGCAGAAGCTTGGGCCGGAAAATAATGATAATAACGTTAGTTCTATTCATTCTTTATAATAATCAAATGTTTATAATATTTTCCCGGGCTACTCTGATAACGTTATAGAATAGTAAACCTTTTCAGAACATTATGAAATTTTTCTGAAATTCGTTCTATTCATTTCCAAGCTGTCATGGTAATTATCAAGGTCGTGGTAATCATCCTAAACTTCTGACCCAGGCGCAGGGTGACTTGCTCTTTAATTGATTTCTAGTAAAAACAAAGAATATTTAACAAAGATTCGAATTAAATGTAATAAATTTCCGAATATGAGCATTGGAAGTGGTTTCAACAAAAAAAATCACCCGTCATGTTGCCATTTTGCATATAATTCTCCAAATTTTTGGCAATGTAATGTAAAATTGGGCTATTTTGTTCTCCGAGTATTAACATAGAATTGCGCTAGACGGTACTTTGAGAAGCACTACCGTGACTTCATAGTGGCGTCCTATTGGAAGAGTAAAGGATAATAATCGGGTGTTTGGTAGGAACACAGTAACGAATGAATTTTCAGGTCAAGTACAGAGTAGACTAGGCATATGGAATTTATGAATGAAATTCATAATTAACCCCAGGAAACCCAAACCGTTTCTGCCATGACCGAAGAAAAAAACCATTCTTCAGCACTCTGTACTTAAAATATTGTGGATTGGTTTAATTTACCCACAGAGTCTGCACCGACCTCTCTCGACTATTGCTTCGTGTCAATGTGCACAGTTGTCTTTTCGGATATCCGGCACTGTGGATATTTTTTGTGTTTTAACAATATCAAGCAAATCTGCTGATGGTCGCCCTCTTTTTTTCTGCATCTACTTTAATTAAGGCAATCGCTACTTCTGTTCGAAAATGCCGCCTTTTCGTCAATAATTTTTTAGCATGTGGAGTTCTTTAAAATCTCGACAGTATCTTTACCAGGAATTTACAAGTGCAACCATATTAAAATACCAGAACAGATACCACATCTATGATTTCATTTTAAGCCTGTATTTGACGAGGAAATCAAGGGATCAAGCTTGTCTATACCTCCCATAAATATGTTATAATCTTAGATAACAGCAGGCATGGTGATATTTTTACTCTTTCTTTTTAATCCCATCTCTGCTTCACCGATTGGTTCAACTCCTATGTACAAAGATAGAAGCGTTACTGGTCTGTTGTCAAACCACACATCAGCAGCAACCATTGTATTCTCTTCTACTCTGTAATCACACGATCCTCTTCCGCGTTGTTTTTAGATTTTTTTTCATCTTTCAAATTTCATCCAGGAATACAATTCTTCCCCACCAGTCCCAACATAATACATTCCCCTCTCCAAAAGCTCCTGTACTAGAGGTATGTTGGTGAAAAAAATATCTATGCAACTATCTTGTAATTTGCAACAACGTCTGCACCTATACCCAATTCACTCACACCTGAAGATGGGACGACTTTGAGAATTTGTTTTACATGCCAGTAGACCTAAAGGCTCATGATCCGATTAATACTCGTCTTCCGAAGCCTAAAAATAAAAAATACCTTTTAACGATACTAGCTTGCTTATGGAACTTCAAATGCTAGATAATTTGTGTTTTTGCTCATTTTCAATTTTGGTAAAGCTGGAGGGTTTTCTAGGCTTTAGTGGACGCTGCCCATGTACTGATATTACAATCTATGTTATGATTGATATAACGGTGATTGGTTGCTGTACCGTGCAATCCCATCAGTATTTAAAATATATTTCGTAAAAATACTCTGAAAGGAATAGGATGTGGTAATACACCTATAATTCTTGATTTGCTCTTGCTTCATATTTTGCGTCATCATCCGAGTCGCATCATTACCGCTGGTCCTTCGTGGTCTTATCTTAAAACATAAAAAGCATTATCATGAGTGGCTATACGCGTTTTTATAGCTATGACAAAATGGATGGAAACGTGATTGGAAAGCGGATGGAAAACGTGAGGTTTGCAGTAAATCAGTTGCTCGCTCGCTATAACCCAGAACAGGTGCCAAAACAATCTGGTGGAGTGACGCCATCTTCTTCTCGAAAGGTACACCACAACTTATAACTATTGAAATGAAAACGAACAGACTAAAAGAAAAGCGAATGATAAATAAATAATAATATCACGTTATTTTT
This sequence comes from Styela plicata, assembly GCA_963675895.2. Taxonomy (NCBI): domain Eukaryota; kingdom Metazoa; phylum Chordata; class Ascidiacea; order Stolidobranchia; family Styelidae; genus Styela; species Styela plicata. The sequence continues at coordinate 10,242,598 of OZ023143.1, read as the reverse complement.
ATTATATTAGACTATTTTATAAATGCATATAAAGTGTAGTTGCTATAGCCTACAAATTCCTGTCTAGCTCAACTTAACCAGTTAAGTTAATAGGTCGCTGTATTAAACTCCTGACTTTATCGGTTTACTAGCCTATACCAGTTGTAACCTGAATAACAATTCACTTACCTTAAAATGCCGGTGTATTCATCAATGCCGAGGTATTGCGGGCACGGCACTATTTAGGACATTCCGGCCACACATGCAAGAGAGTGTCATTTTTTTAAACTAGTTCATTGTCGTGGCGATACGCCGCAATGGCGATAAGTCAAATGGTGAATAAATTATGATGTCACACATACGAACTTAAGAGAATAGTTATAAAATAATTGCATAATTCTTCTGACTTTATTTGTTGATTATAAATTGATTGTTATAAATATCAATGTTTCAGGTGTATAATGTAGTTGTTCATTTATGTGTTGCAAATATTCAACATTTCTTGCACGAAATGTCCTTGCTGGCGAAGTGCACTTTGTGTGTAAAAAATATATCGCGTTATAATTTAGTTCATATAAAACTTTTCCGACGTTATTATTCGCTGTTATATAATGCTTATTTGAAAACACTAGTTCAATCAATCTGAATTTGGACATGAACATTTGACATCAAAATAATAAAAAAAAAACGGAACGGCTTTGAATTTATTCGACACAAAGAAAAAGAAAGACACAAACACACAACACGACTAGGACTGATGGAGTAGTTTATTGGGTGTTTTAAGCAAGATGTCGTCGTCTTCAATAAATTTATCTGTACGAGTCGATGGAAATATTCAAGCAAGCTGCTAAACTGACTGGCTTATATTAAACTTACTGACTTATAATAATTATATTAATAAATATGTTTAGATGCAATTAACAAAGTAGAAAGTTTGTACAAAATGAATGGAGACGTTTTATAATAAGAAATAACGCCTAACCTAAATGTTCAAGATAAATTTACAAGTTTCAAACAGAAACAAAACGTGAAATCTGCCCCTTCCCCCTCCCACCTCCCCCCTGCACACTGGTAGTCAAGATTCCGTTGCTGTTGAGTTTCTATGCTGGTACAGTCCGACTTGAACAAGCCAGAAAGAAACAACCACTTATTGGCGCTAGAAATCAAATCATTTGTGATTGTGCTACTCAGCTGATTGTCACGTGACGTTTGCAGGAGGTGCAGGACCTGTTCTGTGCTGCTGTGGCGTGTGGCAGCAATTTTCAGATACATCAAAGGTAATTTCAGACATGTACTTCTGAAGTTGAGTGACGCCCGTGTCACCTGAGGTTTCCAAGAGTTAAAAGAAGACCAAGGTAAGTTATACATTGTTTGATTTCTGGTTGTGCTTAATTTGTTCTCTCCTTTACTGTTTGTGTAGGCTAGGCCTAAAAATATAAACCTGATTTTTATCAACTGGAAATTGTGTACCGGTAATATTTTCACCAAACAAATAAAAACTTATTTGATACGTAAAATATTTTGGCAATCATTTTGGATGAGGCATAGCGCCTTTAGTTAGGCCTATTTCTACTAAACGTTTGGAATTCATTGCAAAAAAAAGTTGACTAATATTTATGCCTCAAAAACGCATCCAGGGTAAGACGAGCTATGCGGCTATGAGCGCAAATAATACGAATTATATTTAAAAAGTGCGAAAATTCATGTCAAAATATATAGGCCTGCTTGGATTAATCGAAATGATCTGATAATTACATCTCTCAAACTCTAATTTGGGTGCGTTTTCTAAGCTGAAATGGAAGTGCTGTGAATCGATGATACAGGATAGAATATTGTTAGCCCACGCTTTTCTGATTGGTCCTCTAGTGTGTTGGAAAGATGGAGTTTTAAATAAACAAAATGTAGTGCAAAAAAAGTAAATTACTCTAGCTCTTTTCGGGCATTTCACAACCAAAAAATCTGCGGGACGCTGGCCGATTTTTCTTTTTTCCACATTTCACAGGCAAAATTATATTATTGAAATATGTTTTTCAGCTAGAATCTGGTTTTACAATTACATGGGATGCAGTGGTGCGATTTTACATGGGCGCAATACCAATGGAATCCTCTTGAACGATGAAACGCTATAAAATACAAAAAGATAAACAGTCTGTAACATCCAAACAAAATTTGTTGGCCTTCTAGAAGGACATTAATTTGCTCTGTTGATTCGTGAGAATTCTGAATTATCCAAAAACTACACTTTCCAACCGAGGGAAGCCCCCGCAGCCAAAGCGCCCTTGAACGAAAGCAGTAGGTGCCTTATCTTTTGAGCCAATGATCGGATCAAAATCTGCTGGAAATTAATGTGATAGATTTTGGCCAAATACTTTAATGACATAAAATGATCTCTAAAGGTTAAGAAATATTGCAATTGAACCATTTTTGTATCTCTGCATCTGAAACAGGATTGAGTTTTAATTTTGCAATTTATTCAATCAAATGGGTAGCTATGTTTTGCTTAGGTTCCATTACTGTCCCAGAGTTGGCTTGATCAAAATAAATAAAAAAAATCTGTTTAGCATTGGGTTTTATTCGAAAAAAGATATCCTAATATCTTGATTCTTGGAAGTGAGAATAAATGCTTCTATTTCATCTTATAACATATATACCAGGAATGGACACAGTTCCACACCTATAGACGTTTGAAATGTTACGTTTATAACAGTGTTATGTGATTCTAGGATCCCAAGACCTATTCCCTAATCCACTATATGTTTGCCTGTTAATTTCTAGCCCAACTTAATTTACTAGAGACATCCATGCTCATCTAATACACAATAACTAAAGCATGCCATGTTGTCAAGTGGAGTAGTCTCATGATCTTGAGCCTAACTATAGAAATATTTTTTGACTGTTTCACATCAGCACAGTATTATTATTTACAATTTTTTTTTTCGTCAGATTTAGTATTTATTTTTTATTGTTAGCTTGCTATATTATGCAATGGATTGCAGTCTCACTCAACCTATGAAGATAAATCTTACAATAGATTTAGACAATTATATTGATGGCACTATGCAAATCATTTGTGTTGTGCGTCCAGCATGGAACAAGGGAAATATCAAAATCAAAACATTTACTGATGGTATAAGTAACAAAGTTCTTGGATTCACACATAAAGAAGATAAATCTGATATTGTTATAATTCGGATAAATGGTAATATGACAGATATATTTACTGACAGACAGGCTGAAGTGGAAAGTTTGGAGATTTTACAACATGCTGGGATTGGCCCAATGTTATATTGTATATTTAACAATGGTCTTTGTTATGAGTATATACATGGCGAAACGTTGTCGAGAGAGGAGTTGAGAAAACCAGAAATTTATAATTTAATCACAAAAGAGATGGTAAAAATGCATAAAATACCAGCAAAAAGTGAAAGCAATGAGCTTACTGCCATTTTTCAAATGTGTGAAAAATTTTTGAATCTGATATTTTCAGATCAATCGCCTCCTGGTAATAAGTTGGATAAATATGACGGAATGGATGAAAAGAAATTGCGAGAAGAATTTCATACCTTGAAAGAACATTTGATTCAGCTAAAATCTCCAATCGTTTTCTGTCATAATGATCTTCTTGTAAATAACATTGTTTTCAATAAGCAAAATCACAGTATTCATTTCATTGATTTTGAATTGGCTGGCATGAATTTCCAGGCGTTTGATATAGCTGATCATTTCTGTGAATTTGCTGGCGTTGATAACATGGACTATTCATTTTATCCTGAGCGCAATTTGCAGCTTGATTGGATAAAAAATTATTTGAAATATTGGTTCGAAGGCAAAGGTGCGTTACCAACAGATAAGGATGTTGAAAGACTCTATGTACAAGCAAATAAATTTGCCTTATTTGTAAATTTTTTATGGGGAGTTTGGGGATTAGTGCAAGCCAAATACTCTGCAATTGATTTTGATTATTTCAGATATACTGAATTGAGATTTGCAGAATATTTTAAAAGAAAAGAAGAATTTTTTGCTCTCGAAATGCCGTAGCATTTTATGCAATTATAATCTGTACACCCTTAGCGGAGAAAAATATGTTAAAACTTTTTGTGTTAAGCGTGGGCCACTGATAGATCACGTCGATGAGACACAGTCCATCTGGGCCCCCTTGCCAGCCGTTTTTGGTTTTAAATAATGTGCGTTTCATTGGCATAGCATAGACCATTCGCATGCAAACCTTTTGCGAAAGCTTAATTTACGGTAGTTGAAAATAATACCTATTTTTGATCTCACTGAAAATAATTACCACTCCTTAATTTTACGATTCCTCGTGTTATTTTCTGAAGAGCTTTTTTGTGATTTTAAAATTTTTTGGGATTTTGATGTTTTTACAGTAATTAATTAATTATCTTGAAATTATTTTCCTATGTGGGACAACAGCATATTTTAAAATTCCTATATTTGTACTGTCTTTCTACTCCTATCAATGATATTTTTATATAAGCTTTTTCTTACAAATCAAATTATACTTCTCTAAAACAGTGCTACCAAAACTTCTATACTCATGCAAAGCTTTCAATGCTTTCGTGAACTTACCTACACCCGCCTTGTTGACCAAAAATGCGTAATAACATTCCAAATGGTTTAGAACGTAGGAAATCTCAAGATTTTTAGCACGCCTTCGATGTGCATAGGATATTATTTTTAGTTGGTCTATTAAAGGCCCTGAAATTTTCTTTTTGAAAATCAGTGTGATTTTAAGTATGTTTTTTTAGTGATGTACAATAAAAATGCTATTTGACAGTGAAATTTTTTTGTCTGTGGTACCCATTATGACATCATAATTTAACATTCATTTTTTTAAATGTTGACTCTCCCCTTTTCAAAGTTCTGAATACGAACCTACTGAACATTGTACTTCTCAAGCATACTGGAATTGAGTGGCTGAGAATGACTTTTATCCAGATTTTTCCGCTCTTTTTATGCAATTGCCTGAAAACCTCATTACATGATTTTACAAATATTTTTGTAGTGTAATGTTATTGCTGTGAAAAGTATATATGATGGCATATTTTGAATTCCGAATCACGGGAGGGTCGGAAACAGCCCTATCTTATTTCCTACATGTCTTAAAAGGAAAGAAACAAAGAAGTGGTAGTGATTTTACCATTGCTCAGGACAGATACCACTCGCTACGCTCTGTCATATCGTTTTACTTCTGTTGGGATATTTTCCGCTTAGCTTCCGACCTTGCGCAGAGTGAATTTCAATTTAAAAAAAGAACCACGTGAGAGCGTAGGTGAAATAAGTGGTTTATTTATTCGATTGTCAGTGCTTTAACAAGGATTTTTACATTAGTTTCCTAACGTGTTTTGAGTATTTGTGCTGCGTTTCTAATGCTTTCGTGTCTTTGATATTTTGACGATAGTATCGGAATAAATCGCAGTGTAAATTCTAAATCCGATGCAGAAATGGTTCAAATGAAGTCTCATTTCCCGTGCCACTGATATTCATATACACCCAAAGCCAATACAACTGCTTCAAATCCGGCCCATGGTATGTATTTTTGTATAAGTTTTTCGAATCATTTTCTATAAACTGTTCGAGCACATTCCTGTTCGTAGCTCTCAGCTTTGACGTTTGCAAAACATCGTTTTTATTTCACCTGTTGAGCAAAATAGTCAGATTCTATGAATAAGCCTGGTTGCAAACACTCGATATTATGACTTAAGTTTGCAATATTAAACAAAGGCGGGGAAATATGACAGTGTGATGAGGCGTGAAGGTTAAACGATGATAATTGCATTACGGCATTCGCAGCATACTTCCAGGTTACACCAAGCCACATAATATTGTTGAATCACAATTGATCAGGAACTTCCGATACAGTGAGTCTTCATGACATTTTTACAAAATGATTAGCCCAATTTAGCGCGTAAAATAAGTCATCGTTCTTTGGCGTAAAAAATACTTTCGTCGACTAATATATCGCATCTCTGGCGAATAATTAAATATATATCGATTTTTATGATATCATTATAACAGAGTAAGATAAAAATAGCTAGAATCATTTTACTCATTTAACCAAGTTTTATTCGACTTTGCAATAAAGTTATTTTCATCTACTTCTTATTTCCGAATATGTGAGGCGTCATCTCTGTAGTCATTTTCATGGTGTTCAATATCTACGAAATCTTTTCTCCACTTCTTGCGAATGTAGCCAACAAATAGCAATTATAGCAATTTGTGTTTGCTTGATGTGGTAGAAGCATAGAGTGGACTGAATACCAATTTAGATCACGTAATCCTGGCGGTAGCTCTGCAATTACTAACTAACAGATAAGATTCAAATTCACATAAACAGCATAGAAAATTAGATACATCACAATTATGTACTGAATTAATTTTTATCACATTCTTTCCCGCCAATTCAATAAAATGCCCAAAAGAACAGTGACAACTATTAGTGAATTTAACAGTCATGTGATCAGTTTCATTCGCCGTATCTTTCTGGAAGCCTTCTTATACGCTCCGATGGTCTCAATTCTTGAGTTAGTGGTTGTTAGTCAAACTCGACTTTATCAGTGTTGGTTGAGGAACACTCATCAAAGCAGGGCTTTTTTAAAGATGGATTGTCTACGTTCTTGAAGCTTTTCTCTGGCAAAGGAGCTATATCTTTTGTGGAAACAGTGGTTGCTTTGCCACCCGGAAGTTTAACGTGTGCGAAACTCTGACATGAAGGAAGATCCTCTGTTGCTATATATGAAATTTGGCAACCCAACCAAGCAGAATAATTTTATTAAGCAATCGATAACAGAAGAAGTGGTCAAATTTTTGCAAGGGAAAGTAAACTGAAATCTGCTATATTCATCAACCACATTGAACAAGTAAGGAGTACGGCCTTTGACCGGACCCTTGAAATCTATGCAAACTCTTTCCCAAGGACGGTTGACTTTGACCAAATTTCGGTCAGGCAAATAATAAATCCTGTCAAGCTCAGCGCATATTTGACAGGATTCGCAAAATCTTCTTACGTCTTCGACAGAATAAATTAGGTTTTTACTTCGTACAAAGTGAGTCAGTCTCGTAATACCAGGTTGGCCGAGACATGAATGAATTTCACGAGGATCAGGAGAGGAAATCATATAACTACATACTCGAGAAAGTGTATCAGGCAAAACATTTTCTTTGTCCGATTTGTGCTTGATGGTGTAAGAGAAAGAACCTAGTTCTGCAACTGAATCTTAGCATTCTTGATATTTCCCTTAGTTTTGGGATTGAACATAAAGGAGACAGCTTTTTGGTCGGTAACGAGTGTAACTGCCTCCCGTGTAGGAAAGGACTCCACTTCCGAACCGCTTGGATTATAGCAGATGCTTTTTTTCCACTATGGGATATTTCATTTCAGTGGGAAATAGAGTTCTAAAGAAGAAAGCACTAGCAGCGATTACATGTCCAGAAGCATCGCATTCGACGCAAAAAGGCTCATCATCCTTTATACAACCTAAACAAACTGTAAACAAGCTTCGACGAAGAGACTCAAAAGCATCCATTGCAGGTTGAGACAGATAAGTGGTCAGACTTGATAAGAGGTCGTATACGGGAAGAAAAATCGAGTATCCACCTGGCGTTTTACGCGAACATTCCAATGATTCTTTTCAATTCCTTATTTGTAGTAGGCAGTGGTAGTGTAGTGACAGTCATGCATTCAGGGTCAGGTTGGATACTTCCGTAATAAATACGATACCCAAGCAAATCGATTTCTCTTTGAGCAATAACAGATTTGCTCGGATTGAAGGTCAAGTTTTCAGCTTTAGCGGAATCAAAGAGAGCTCTGAGCCAATTATCATGCAAGTTCCACGCAATTTATGTTTTTCTATAAGAGAATCAATAGTTCTTTGAAAAATAGAAACACCGTTGGTAACCCCCAAGGGTAGCCTGCAGAATTGGTAAAGCTTGCCATCTGCTTCAAAAAAGGTATATGACCAGTCTTCTTTACATAGAGCTATCTGATAGTAGGCGGACTTAAGATCCAAAGTACTATAAAACTGTAAACGTTGCCTTTCGCGATTTGGTTAACCTGGTCATCAATCCGAGGAAGAGGGTGAGCATCAAGCAGATGCAGATATTTACTATCTGGGAATAATCAACAACCACTTGTCGCTTACGGCGTTCATCTTTGGTAACAAAAAATTGAGCCCGCCAAAAAGAGTGGGATGTTTCATTAATGCCCTCTTTTAAAAGATTTGCAATTTCTTTTTGAATGAAGTTTTTATCATCGTTGTTGAAGCGACGTGATTTTGTCGCAATTGGACTACCATCGTTTTGCAAATTGGAGAAAAGACTCGGTGTTCGGACACGAGAAGCTGCAACACCGCATAATTTGGAAAAATTTTCTACAATCAAAGCATCACGCGAACCTTCCATTTTGAAAGTGACTGTATCGTTTAGTTACATCAAGTTTTGACCAAGAATAGCCTCGGCACACAGCCTCGTTCTCAACCAAGCCAAACTTCGAATTATAGATTTGTCCACAAACTTTGAGGGGAGTATTGACGGCGCCACTAATCTCAATTGATAATTTTGTAGAGGCCATTGACACACTCGAGTTCACGGTAACAATTTGAGCTGTAATTTTCCAGCAACTTCTGCGTTAAGAAAACTTTCCGGAGCACCAGAATCTAATAGCGCTTCAATGTTAGTTCCATTATTTCGGCATCTAGTACAGATAGTTTGAGACATTCAGGGTCCCCTGTCAATACGGTGTATAGAAAAAGCTTTATCAAACCAGAAACAATTTTAGGAGCAAACAGGCATACTTTTTGAAAATGACCTCTCTTTCCACAAGCATGACATTGGACACCTCGCGCTGGGTAGCGAACCCGCGGACGAAATTTGCCTCCTCAGAAAAGCATTTTTCAGAATTTGTCTTCCTCGACAAGGCGATAGAAGCTTGTGAAGAGTCGGTCAGGGGCGGAATTAGCTTCTGGACTACACTTGAATCATTCCGTGTTTTGCTAATGTGTATTTTGATTTTTGTACTTTAAGTCTTGTATTGAATTTCCTTGTATCTTCCATTGTACACATTCCATCATCCCCAATTTGTTCTAGCTTACGTCGTCACAACGCTGCACATCCGACAAAGCAAAATATGGACAAGTGATAAGCCCTACAAAAAACAAAACAAAAAGACATCAAAACAATGACGCATCCTTAAAATTATGGTATGGTCGCTACAAAACTAATCAACAGAGAAATTGTTCTATGTTTGCAAAAATCGGCCAAATTTCATAGAACATTTAATTATAAAATCTCCTATATCTGTGCCTGATAGGAACCTTTCGCTATCCGGTGTAGACGTTCGACTCAAGGTGCCGTACCTTAATGCCATCCACTCGAGGCGATTGCGGCTAATGACGTTTTCAAACTGAAGATTTGTTATACCAGTTTTAACAACTTGCCGCAGGGCATCATGAGAAGTCTTGTTACCAAAGCTGTAAGATGTGATATTATCAATTATACCGCAGTAACGGATATTATGGAAGTATTTTACGAGGTGTGGATTTAAAATAATGTCATTGTTCAGGATATACGGGGTTCTGTTCTGCTTTATTGTTTCCGGTTTCCTAACAATTCGGGTCAATGGTCAATATGATGTTACGACTGGTAAGTTTTGAATCTTCAGTAATAGGTAATGTACCCGCTCTCTCACTCAGGCATTTTGTGTTTCTATATGTTAATCAAAATCACTGTGCAGATGCCCGTTCCAAATTTTGGAGACGAGAAGGGTTGCCCATATATCTATTAAATCATCCCTTGCGTGGACACAGTTGGTGAAGAAACTCGTGACCATCGGTCGATGAAGTGTCCAGCAATCAGCTAGTCACCAGCGTAATCGCATTGATGCCATGCACCCACCTTCGCACACAGATGACCTTTCAAGTTTTTTGAATTTTTTTTTTTTTGAAACGTATAAAATCTTGAACTTTTTGGTTCGCCGTCGGCGCGCATTGGACATTGCGCTAAATTTAATATATTTTAGGCCCCGACTTCCCTCTTTCCAAAAAAGTTTGGTTAGAGATTTGAGGCCCGAAGCCTACCCTCTATTTTCCAATTGAACTAATCAGGTACCCAATATTATATCGCGTCGTTGACTATGCAGATATTTTTTATTTAGATCTGGATAGATGTTGTAAAAGAGCACCCAATGCAACACATGCAGATTCAACATGTAGAGTAACCAGATTATCAGCCACACAATTTCAACAATCTATAACAACACCGAATTATCCGAAAGCATTTCCACCTGATATCTTTTGCACTTGGGAGTGAGTCTTACCCAATGCCTTGTTCTATTTAAAACGTTTTGCCTGATAACCTGATTATTTTAAATTTCCTACTTCTTGGGTCGGACTCATCTATAGTTATCATTGCCCCCAGCCCCACTTTTTTTCAGCCAGTGAGCGAAGGGTCCATTCCCACTAAGCCTGTTATGGATGGGAACGTTGGATGATTTTGGCTTGAACAATATTAGAAATTCCGTATTTTTTAGAAAAATTGAGAGTTCTCGAACCACTAATTATTCGGATGAAAGTATCCCTAGGTATTTCGGAAGCAGAAACAAGCAAAATTTGTTATTTTGATAGTGAATGTTTGAAAATATATCTATTGAAAGTCTAAAATATTAAATACATTCAACAGGGTACGTGCAATCCCGGGCAGAAGAATTTTGCTCGATTTCCGTAATATGCATCTGGCAGGTCATGTTGGAGGCGAATGTGTGTCGCAAAAACTCATAATCAGATCTCCTCTTACTGGACTTTCAGTCGGCCCTTACTGCGGGTATGACGGATTGCCGAATATCGTGTCTACAGGTACGTTTATGGGTATATTCCTAATGAATGTTAGGTCCTTTAAGTAGAATGGGAAACGTCGCACACGTCGCTTAGCATTAATAAACTAAATTTGAGATCTTTATATGAAGTATAATATACAAATCATAAAGATTTTATATGCCATGATAAGAAAATGCACGTAAAATATTTTGACATAAGGAATACGTCCATAATTTCCATTCAATTAACATTTTCCCGCAATTGGGGGCGAAACAACTGCAAAAACACGTGTCAGTAGTACAAATATGTTGCAAAAATGAGGCTTCAGACTATACTAATATTCGGATAATTTCATGGAGATCGTATAGACATTGTGATATTCCACGTTCTGCATTCTTTCTATAAAAAAAATTTGGCGTATTATTTCGTAAATAAAATTTTTTAACGAAATACAATCTTGGTCAAAGTGTTTAGTCATGTTTCCCGTGCTCCTGGTATTTGGTAAAATGTTGGTCCCGGGTCTCATACTGCTTCTTAAGCTTCAAACACACAATAAATTTGTTGTTTGTGTCGGTTTTGGAATATTTCACTATACATATGAATTCAAACGAAGTGTATGGCTTTCGCATTAGGGCGTGTATTTGATTCCTTATATTTTCTATTAGGTAATCTTCTGATTATCGAGTTACAATCTCCAAGCTCAGTAAATGGAAAGGAATACAAAGGATTCCAGTTGGTTTACACAGATACGGTACAAGCAACTACTCCTGGATGTAAGTCTCGCATATTAAAAGTTATTGTTTGATTTACACGACAGGAAATCTCTTTGATATCTTGACGTCTAGATACTGATTATTAGTGTTTAGTTTTTAAATTAGTGTAAAAATTGCATCTACGTGAAAAAGTACTGTCGTGAACAAAATGTATCGGTTTGATAGATTATCCAAAACTTTCTAGACCCGTGCTCTAGATCGATGTTCACCGGAGTGACAGAATCTTATTTTTTTTCGGGTGTTCAAAACATTGATCTCAATTTATTCGGATGCCAAAAAAGCTTCAAAACTGATAACATCGACATTTTATGCTATTTCTATTTTTCTTGCTGCCAGGCACTCAGAGAGAGACATTTTAATCTTCTAGCAAATGATATATCATGAAATCTCTCCAATTCGCTAAATTTTCGCTTAAGTTTTTTTTTGGGGGGGGGGGGGGGGGGGGGTGTCTGCATAGCAGAATAGCTGATATTCTGTCATACGGTATTCTACCACAAAACAAAATGCCGATGTTTCATTCTAAACCACATCTCTGGCACAATCTAGCCAGCGTATTTTATAACATTGTCCAATGTTTTATATATTTTTGAAAGTCTCATTGAACGAATATTTTAAATATATTCTTCCATACAGTGAGACCACCAGAGTGGAGTAACGGAATGTTTTTGGAATCCCAGTAAGTACTTGTTTTACTTCTGTATATGTTTATGGTGACATCAGTCATCGGTGTCTCACGTGTGAAAAACATATTTGGTCGAAGTTTTCGAAATGAGTTGTTCGATCTGCTAGAAAAGTGAAGAATATATCAATTAAATGTGCCATTACCTGTTTGGATCGAATATAAAAACATTTTTCGAATCACTGAATTTTGCACTGAGATATTATTTCGGATTATACCTACATGTTCATAATCATTTCAGTTATTAATTGGGGCATTAAAATTAAATTCCGATGAAGAAAAATTGGATTCAGAAATTTTATTTCGTTAACCGATCTACTGGTTGTACAGATACTTTGTGGCTGAAAATCAACCAAACCTGGTTAAATGATATTTTTCCGACTGGTACCGCAAAAAGGGTGACATAATGTCAGTTTTTTTTGGGTGTCCGAAATTTTCTTCGGTTGGGCAGAAAGCCCAACGCTATGCTATTTCATAGCAGTATTGATGATTTTGAACTATTTCACACACTTTGGTTACTACCGGACACTAAAAAATGACATTTAAGTCTTCTGGCCACATACATCATGAACCTTTTCCCATTTGTTAATTTTTCGTCTGATAAAATCCCTTTTCTTCGGATGTCCGAGTAGCAGAGCAGTTGGCATTCTACCACTATACAATCATCGTTTGCCACGCATGGGTCAGGGATGTATCACACCTCCAAGGCGATATACATCAGTGACGCATGCTTGTTCAAATAATACGTATGCTGGGGATGCGTTGATAAGATTGAAATATATGGCGCAAACCCCTGCTATTGATCACTGTTCCGAGCTATTCTCTTTATATTTTTAGACCAACCGTCAGGACGAAACCTTCAAGATACAAACCAACGCCTGCCGGAAAAAATGAAAATACTGCAAAATCTCCCGGTGTAAAAAATCCTACGCCGCCGAGAGGTTTGTATATTGTATTTAAAGGAGGTAATCACTTGTAAATCACAAGTGTTAACCGACTTAGTTAACAAAGCGGGACAGTATTGTCGGGAATGTCGATTTTTCGATGCTAGGCCGTGTCCTTCAGCAAAGTACATCGCGGGTAGCTGAAACACAAAATAATTACACTGTAGATGATCCTTGCCTTGTGGTTTCTGGGCATATGCCTTCAAAACGTTCACGGACAAGCCGTAATAAAATCCTCTAAAATCAATAAAACGATCCACAATTAAGTGCCTTTTTCTGATATCTAGGGCGTACTCAATACACATCTCCATTAGGACTGGGTAAAACCGAATCATTTGGAATTCGAATCTGATTCGAATAATTTTTTCGAATCGGATCGAATCGTTGATTTCATAAAAATACATAATATCCTATTTTTACTCTTAATATTATAGTCTCAATTACGATGATTAGAAAATATACAGTTACAAATATTAGCAATGCTTTCAGCATGCTTTTGTTCATATGACCAATTCAAATTGATCCAAATAATCTGTACTCCGAATCTATTCGAATCACCGAATTGAATTGCCCAGCCCTAATCTCCACATAATGAAATCTTATTCTGTAGTTCTTATTGCTATCATCCAGCATGTACTCATTTTCATTTGTTTTTGAACGCCAAGCAATTAAAACATCATCACTAAGATATGTTGTGCCCATTAAACTAACTACTTCTCCAAAACATCAACTTCATAGTTGTTTATAAATTACACCCTATGTCTCTCAGAACCGAAGAATAAGACCCCGAAGGAAAAAGACCGAGTGATGTCAAATTCTAACGGAATTTGGAATTATCCTCCCGCTGTACGGCCATATCAACCTCGTGAGTAACTTGCTTAAACATACTTATATACCTTGAAAAACAAGTTTATATCATGATTACAGGAAGCACGTTATAAAGAATATATAATTTTGACATTATGTTTAATGTTTATTGGAATTTGCAGCATTAGTTGCTATTATATCCCAGTAAGAACTCTTTTGTCCAAACGAGTTTTGTTAGATATAAGTCACTGATGGATAACGCTGCCAAAGCGCAATGTTGAAGGTATTAGCTATCGTTCCCAAACAGAAAACAATAACTTTTTCATCTTTTTAGCACGGATACCCACAAGAACACGTCCTGAAAAGAATGAATCTTCGATGGGGACAGAAACTATTGTTGGAATTATTGTCGGTGGGATCATTTTTATTGCAATTCTTTCAATCGTTGTTGCAAAATTAAGTTATTACAGATCAGATAAGAAGAGGGAAAAAGCCGAGCAGAAAGAAGAGGAAGCTCGGAATATGCAAGGTAAAATTTTTGTAGTCGGAAGGTGGATCCAAAAGGAACCAACTAGCGATCACTTGTTAACTAAATAAATGAATAGCAGACTGAGAGAAGTCAGTTACAATGCTACTCAGACACTTGAAGAAAATTAGATTTATCAGAAGAAAATTTAGGTAATGAAAATTAAACGTCTTCACTCGAGTGTCTGGTAGCAACCAGGCTGTAGAGAGAGGTTCAAAATTATTCATCCATGAAATAGATATATGAGTTCTGAATCTTGAACCAACCGAAAAAAATGACAAAAATATTTCGGACACCCAAAGAAAATCGAGATATTGTCAGCCTGCTGCATAGCATGTAAAAACACCAACTGCGCCCCCAGAAAACATCCCGAACAAAAATGAACCTATAGGGTACAGTACAGAAAAATAGCATCTGTCCTGGCTGATGATGACCATACTACTTCGTTGCCTCTTTTTAGTGGTCCCTTACGACATGCTTAGTGGAAGAACTAGCAATCACTAGTTGAGTAAATGGTACACTGCGCTGTCGGAGCATCCAGAACTTTTCTCGTACATAATTATCTTTCAAAGGCTTACCAAGTTAGAGCGGACAACAAATCTCGACAAAGTTCACCAAATCTCTAATCTTTTTGATATTTCACTGGACTTTCACATCGTTTGTTTACTTTTCCGCACATATCCCGTAAAAATTGGTCTAAAAATATTATTATTAATTTTTGTCCCTGCCTGACTCTGACTCATTATTTTCTAGCATTCCACCAGGATTACCAGAAGCCAATATATTTACCGGTGACATTGCAGCCACCACTAGGTTATAGCGCGCCATCTACTAAATACAACAAACCAAAAGTAATCGAAACAAACGAAAAAGTTCCTCAACATATTAAAAGCCAGAAACGATCTCGGGAACCAGGTGCATCAAATTCCTCGAAAGAAACAGAAAGAATGAATCGTCACAGGAAAAGACACCCTACGTTAACAGAACACAAGCGGAAAGATAAGCGGAAAACTAACAATGATTCTCGTAAACACACTCATAACAAAGATCCGGAACGTCGTCCCCGCTCACGTGATCTGCGCAAAAAAGACTCAAAAGACGTAAAAAACAAGAAATCGTCTAGTAACCATAAGAGGCGGAAGTCGTCGACTGATAGAAGACCCAAACGAAGATAAAATTGTGTAGATGCCGAGTATATGTAAACTTTTGCTGTACAAACTCCCGTTCCCAACTTTTTGTACAGTATATAGCAACAGGGTACGCAACTTTTCATATTAGAAATCGGTGGCAGATTGACCTATCTGATTAGTAAACGCCGGCCGGGATCTGATCAATTTTTAAAAACTACATAAAATGAGATCTACGCAAAATGTTTCAGCGTCTTTCCCAGTTAGATTACATTTGCTCAATTGTGTTTTGTCAAGTATGAGTATGTTACTTATTCTTGACGGAATAAAATTTCTCACCAGGTTAATCAATCGTGATCGCGATTAAAGATCTAAAAATTTCATTTTCCCTAAAATTTTGGTCCTATTGGTGCCCTTTGCTATTGGATTTTTTGCGCATGTTCCGATTATAAGCGAAATTTTGTTTTCAAATATTCAAAAAAAAAAAAAAAATAAGTGAGTTAATGCAATGTGTCCACAAAATCATTTCAGTGTTGGAAGCTTTAGCGCATAATCACTTGCAAATACCTGCACTGCTTTTTTTCGAGAATGCTCATACTAATATTGTATTATTACTTATGTTATAAAGATGTTCTTTTGCGAATAAATACGGTTAAATTGTATGTTGGTATCTGTCTTACTTAGGAATTTTTATTGTGCTTCACTCTGAGCAAGGCCGGAAGCAGTCCCGAAAAGAAACCAATTAACGGCCACTAAAAAGTAAAGAGTTACTACAAGATGTAGTACCTGCAACTGCACTCCAAACGAAAAACATTCCAAGATGAATTGAACTACTATGGTAATGCGCAGTGAGTGGTATCTGCCCTGGACTATACTGAAACCATCTACCACCTCTCAGAATGTCAGTCGCGCTAAAGAATGTGAATAAGACAATAAATGTTAAAAATGCATTTTCGAAATGACGATTTCGAATTTTATTTATGGTATTTAGTCTCAAATATTTTTACATAAATTATGATATAACATCAGAAAAGGTTTCGGATAAAATTGAGAAAAGTGTGAAAATAACAGTACCTGAGGTAAAATAGTATAATCGAAGTTAAAATAACTAGGTAAATAATAAAATAATTACTTCGAAAACACGCATGTTGTGATTTTTTATTGAAAATTTGTACTTGGTAATATTACTCACGCACGTCCTGCGGCACGTTGTGTGTGGTTTTTGACAACGACTCTTGAAAATATATGAATGAGATTGCCAATCGAAAAACTGAATTCATTATTATATTTATTTTTCTTCATGAAGAACATGCTTTGCAAATTTGCTTTGTTCATGCCATAAAATTCTAAGAAGACGATATCGAACATTGTAAAACGAGTTTTTAACCGATACCCTCCAAGAACGCGCAATTGAAACAAAATGCGTTTCCGTGTTTTCGAATACGACCGCAGTTAAATTAAAAACGCGTGGCAGAGCGATTCAGCCGTGACGAACACACTTATATAACGTGAACACTTATAATTTATAATGACAATAATAAATAAATTTTATCATTCAATATTGCGAAACGTTCATTCATTTATGATATTCCATTAAATATTCATTCCAGTAGTTGGTCCTCAGTCTTCTCAATGAGTAAAATGGTCGAAACATAGTCTTTCATCCCAAGAATACAATAAGTGGGTTTTTGGGATGTCGCCATTAGAAACCTTTGATCCAAAATACCCAAGGATATAGCTAAAAAACGCCCTTTACTATTGCGATAGTATTTTACATTGTTAATTCTTGTAACGATTGTGGAGTTGTTTACTTCGTGCGTGTTATCAATAGCACAGTAAATGTCAGTCTGGACCCTGGGCTGCACCTAAAACTTGCAAAAATAATATCAAAATTCTAAAATGACCTTCAAAGTTATCTCAGGATGTTAAATCTGTTATAGTAAAATACCGACTTTTCATCGTTACGTCATTTTCACAAATTCGATGATTTGCTTTCAGCCCGGAAATAAACAATGTCGTCAATTTTAGGGTAAACAGAGATTCAGGTAAAAAAATCGCATGCCAGCCCATAATTGATGTTGCCGTATTAATATCATGCTTTTGTGGGAAAATATATTGAATTACTACAGGATTTTTCGAATTATTGTGCATTGTGCCACTTTTTACCTAACCATCCTACGGAACTATCAAATAAGCCTGACATGAACCACACTGCGCTGGCTAGGTTTCGTTAGCGCGCAAGGACATAGTACAAATTATTTCGTTTTGATCTCACTATGCATATCGGATCAAAACTATGAATCAACCTGGTGGCAATCATGCGCTGTGCAAGGACATGGTTAGTGGACGAAGCCGTCAGGGGATTAGCGGAGCAATTGAGTGAGATGATTGGTGATGGTAGGATTTAGCCCCCTTTATTCGCATTTATTATATTGAAATTCCCTCTAACCCACTGACCATTTAATATGGCAAATGTCTAGTTGAAATGTAGTGCAGCTGAACGGCAACCGCATTGTAAGCGAAAACATACCAAACAGAACTGAGTCGCTAAAGGAGTAAAAATCCTTCCGAACAGGCGGTCCCATCCGCTTCTTACGATTGACCAAATTAAATTGCTGATTGAAATCTGATAGAAATTCCGACTTACCACCACAATAATGTGTGGCGAAACAGCAAGTTTTCGAAGTGATTTTTGAAATATATTATTAATTTATAACACAGGAAAATAGGGTATATTTATATAAAGAAAAAAGTTGATGAAAAAAGTGATGAAGTGAAGGAATAACTCAACCAAAAAGATTCAAGAATGTTTTCTTGTGATCCTTATTTAATAAAATCTTAAGGTTAATGATTTGGTACTGGTCCTCTCACACTCACAGTATATTAAAATAAATAAGTAAATTAAATAGATAACAAAAAGCACAGTTGATCTTGAAATACTGATATGTAGGAATAAAACTTTCGAATCGCAATTCATCAATTCAGTAATGTATATATCGTTTGTTCAAATAAGTTTTTACCTGTTTTTTAATCTTCTTTTGGAATTACTTTTGGGTCCAGCAAATTTGTCCAGATTTCATTAAAATTGATTTCAAAATTATAAATTCGGCGAATAATATGAAACGTTTTAGACTACACATCGATCAGTGTTGTATAAATACCTTATTCAGGAATTTTATTTTGTCAAGCATGAGCCACAGATGGATCGCGTCTCATCGACGCAATCCATCAGTGACTCACACTTAACAAGAGATTATTTGGAAAATTTTTCCAATATAAATGTTTGTATCGAATCATATACCGAATCCATTCATCAATTCTATCTTTTTTTAACTTACAGTCCAATAGACGTATTAATATCATGCTTTTGTGGGAAAATATATTGAATTACTACAGGATTTTTCGAATTATTGTGCATTGTGCCACTTTTTACCTAACCATCCTACGGAACTATCAAATAAGCCTGACATGAACCACACTGCGCTGGCTAGGTTTCGTTAGCGCGCAAGGACATAGTACAAATTATTTCGTTTTGATCTCACTATGCATATCGGATCAAAACTATGAATCAACCTGGTGGCAATCATGCGCTGTGCAAGGACATGGTTAGTGGACGAAGCCGTCAGGGGATTAGCG
This sequence comes from Styela plicata, assembly GCA_963675895.2. Taxonomy (NCBI): domain Eukaryota; kingdom Metazoa; phylum Chordata; class Ascidiacea; order Stolidobranchia; family Styelidae; genus Styela; species Styela plicata. The sequence continues at coordinate 10,223,304 of OZ023143.1, read as the reverse complement.
GAGCAATTGAGTGAGATGATTGGTGATGGTAGGATTTTAGCCCCTTTATATTCGCATTTATTATATTGAAATTCCCTCTAACCCACTGACCATTTAATATGGCAAATGTCTAGTTGAAATGTAGTGCAGCTGAACGGCAACCGCATTGTAAGCGAAAACATACCAAACAGAACTGAGTCGCTAAAGGAGTAAAAATCCTTCCGAACAGGCGGTCCCATCCGCTTCTTACGATTGACCAAATTAAATTGCTGATTGAAATCTGATAGAAATTCCGACTTACCACCACAATAATGTGTGGCGAAACAGCAAGTTTTCGAAGTGATTTTTGAAATATATTATTAAATTTATAACACAGGAAAATAGGGGTATATTTATATAAAGAAAAAAGTTGATGAAAAAAGTGATGAAGTGAAGGAATAACTCAACCAAAAAGATTCAAGAATGTTTTCTTGTGATCCTTATTTAATAAAATCTTAAGGTTAATGATTTGGTACTGGTCCTCTCACACTCACAGTATATTAAAATAAATAAGTAAATTAAATAGATAACAAAAAGCACAGTTGATCTTGAAATACTGATATGTAGGAATAAAACTTTCGAATCGCAATTCATCAATTCAGTAATGTATATATCGTTTGTTCAAATAAGTTTTTACCTGTTTTTTAATCTTCTTTTGGAATTACTTTTGGGTCCAGCAAATTTGTCCAGATTTCATTAAAATTGATTTCAAAATTATAAATTCGGCGAATAATATGAAACGTTTTAGACTACACATCGATCAGTGTTGTATAAATACCTTATTCAGGAATTTTATTTTGTCAAGCATGAGCCACAGATGGATCGCGTCTCATCGACGCAATCCATCAGTGACTCACACTTAACAAGAGATTATTTGGAAAATTTTTCCAATATAAATGTTTGTATCGAATCATATACCGAATCCATTCATCAATTCTATCTTTTTTTAACTTACAGTCCAATAGACGAGTGACCAACGACAGAAAAAAAGTTTTATGATTTGCATCTACTCTGCTTTGGGTAATATAAAAGAACAGTGAAATTATTAAGTTATTTTCAAGTATACCTTTATTGAAGAACAAAATCAAGTAAGAATATAATATAGCATTTTGTGTTGTTCGAGAAAAATTCTGACGTAAAAACTAGTATGATAGTTCCTAATTCACAAAATTAAATATAAACAAAAAATATTATCAAAATATGTATCAAGCATGAGTCACTTATCTATCGCGCCTTCTAGGCACGGTCCATCTGTGAATCATGCTTGAACAAAAATGTTGTTGCATATTTTTAATCAATTATTTTAGAATTCAGAATCGGAATCAATTTCAATCGAAGTTCGGTCCGGGTAATCCGAGTACTCATGTCAGTGATTCGTGATAATTACCGCAAAATTTTGTTTTCTTCTTTTTTATGTATTTTTCACCAACATCTGAAATATTGGCCGTTAATCGAATATTCTCTGAATTTCGAAACCCAAATCCGATTCAGCCATATTAAATTCGAAAATAAACGTGTACGAGTAAAAACAAAACATTTTGAATGGAGAAAAAACTTCTCAATATTCTCAGATAAACATACAAGCATTTGCTCTTTTCGTGATATTTATTGATAACAACAATCCATTTTTATTCCATTCAGAATTTTTTCGCAAATTAAGTATCGTAAACTACGGGTCACTGATGGACAGCATCAATACTGCTCATATGTGACTCTTGACAATATAAAATATAAATTTCTGACTGTCATAACAATGATGATATAATTAAACGACGATAACACAGAAAGTTATTACAGCAACATTCATATTGGAACAAGAATGCTTTCAATATAACATAACGTAACAATAAAAAGGTCTCTTTGGTTGTGTTGATGACATCACTGGACAACGATGACGTCTCGTGTCGACTTGCTCTTTTTCCACTGAGTTCGCCGCCACCTCTTTTGTGCCAGGCCAGGCCAGGCCGTTTGATTTTTTGTCAGAGATTCACATATTCTCCAACTTTTTTGTGAAAAGTTCAAAATGGGTGAACATGTTCAATTTCACCCAACCATGAACCAGGACTGGTCGAAAAGTCACTGAAGTTTGACCTTCCGCTTGAATTCGAACCAGCTTCCACTTCGTTGACCCCATTTTGCCCGACTACGAAAGCATTTTCGTGGCGGAGGCTTTGTACTTGTGGAAAATTTGGGTTGGGAACACTGCGTCCATCATTGGCATAACATATCACCCCAAGTTGAGGTTGGAGTCTTTGTGGCACAACCGGATTCATACCGTGGATGGTCGTGGCTGGAGGGCATCCTGGAAATGTCCCCTGATTGTCGAGAGACGGAGGGACACCATTGCTACCGAAATTGTTTGGATGGCTCATTTCGGGATATGAAAAAGCTTGGTCGGAAAATGGACTCTTTGATTCCATCTGCATCATACAACTTTCTGGGTAATCCATATCTGGTCGCAATCCGGTATCTGTCAAATTATCAATGGTGGAATTATTAATTATATCTATACTTGCAAAGATATGACTGTAAAAATGAAAATGAAATTCATTGATTCATTCCTAAATATGATGCATTTGGCCGAAGTCAACGATATGCTCTAGTTTCTGCAAGTCAAAAAGAGAGCCAATGCTTATCATTAATGTAAATTTTATTGCCATGTGTTTGTTATTGTGGGTTGTTTTTATAGTAACTTCATAAATAGTCATAAAAGTGTTACATACCTAAATGTACCAAGTTGAATCCCGAATTTGGTGACTGCTGGGATGCGTGGTTCCCTTGTGGCTCATTGCATGCTGAACCCGCCCTGGAGATCGTTTTTGATCGTCTTCTGTTGTTCACTGGAGCAACAACATCGAGTTGACTGGGGCAAGTTTCTGATGAGAGTTGTCCGCGGGAAAAGAAATGTCCCCATCTTTGACGACCTGCGTCCTTTTTGATACGCTTTTCTTTGGCTCGCCTGTTTTGGAACCAGACCTATGAGTAAATAGAATGTGTTATTGGGTATAATTTACTCATATACAATATACTCATACACAATAAGGCTGATTAGAAGAATGGTTTGATTCGAATTTTTTCTAAACCGAATTGAACAAACGAAATATGGCTGGTATCCTAAGTAAAAATATCGCCGGAGATAGTTATCAATACCCCGATTTTGTTTGCATATGTTCCAATGCTGCCATATTATAGCACCAAAGCTATTTTAACCTTAACACCGTTGACAAAGGTTAGACAAGACCGGCTGGGTTACGAAAGATATTCGGTGCTGTTTTTTTCTTAATCGAAGCGAATATTTAAAAAAATCAGTATATTTAAATCGAAATTCATATTTTTAAACTTTCTGACAGAAATTCAAATGTTTTACCTGTACGACTCTCATATCCAAGCCAGTTTCGGAGCTGAGTTGTTCTCTAACATGACGAGCTGGTTTGGGGCTCTGATTATATGCGATTTTCAATGTTTCCAGTTGCTTTGCTGTTATAGTTGTTCTTGGTCGTTTGATACCATTTTCGATTTCAGCATCTGAGAAAAACAAAGAAACGCTTAAACAACAGTAGGCTAAGCTTCTAGTCATAATTCTCTTACAAGCATCTTCTGTCAGGTGTGAGTCATTGATGGATCGCACCGTCAAGGTGCGATCGATCTATGACTCATTCACGACGAAACATAATTTCTGATTGAACTATATATTTTAAATTTTGTTTGACACCGTAAAAGTCATAATATATATCATTATCCTGCTGCGCAATTTCAAAATATGGAATAAGAAAATTTCAGTTAATGTTGAAACATACAGCAGTGACCCATATCTGCAGAACATGCTCATCGGAGACGGATATATATTTTAAACATACACATATCTTCAAAGTTTTGTGGAATAATTATCACCGTTAGATGCAAGATAAAACGTCACATTATTTTTCATTCTTCGGCAGGTAAAAATTCAATTGCGCGCTTAGATGCATCGTATGGCCTATTTAAAATTGACCTCGTGAATTAAAGTTATTTTTCCCATAGGAATGCTCAAATCTAATTATGATTTTGGTCGATGCGGAAGAAGTTAAAAGCCGCGAAAAGTTAATGGAGTTATGGTAAACGTGCGCAAAATCGTTGACGTGATAAATATTTACCAAAAAATACGAAGCCATGGGTTATGTCCGTCAATTTGAACAGGCAAAGCGATCATATTCCGATACATTTTGATGATATTTAAAATGGCGGCAGTGTTCGCCTCGTGCCGCCAATACAGAACGGTTAAGGGCAAATAAATCAATGACGCTTATCGGAATAGCGTGTGAAAATTTCTGGTCAATCAATCGCTTTTAAGGCTTTGTGGCAAAGCACCTTGATTATTAACCCGTTGCAAATTTCTAACAATGTTTTATAATAAAAGTACGCATACGGGCAGTAACGTGTTAATAATTAGGATAAATCCATTGGGTTTACATTTACCAAAGAATATAAGCGCTTTATCGATAAAAAAATTCTCGCATTTTCGATATCGATATACTATTTTTTTAACAAAGGCGACCCAGCATAAACCGTGGATAAATCGAGTATAAACTCTATTTATCTATGGTTTATACCAGATCAAGTATCGCACACATCTTATCAATGAAACTTACCTCTCGATTTTGCTTGTTCGTAATCTTTTTTGCAAACAAGCCTGTTGTCTTCTAGCAAATAAAACTGGTCGCCAGTTCCCATTTTTTCATGGCACAAAAAGCATCGAAAACATTCCAAGTGGTACACACTGTCTTGTGCCCGTCGTACGACTTCGGTGGGCGGGATACCTTGACCACAAGCAGTACATTTGGAACCGAAACGCCTGATAACAAAAAAAATATATAGTTATGTTAATATTTGTGCTGACTAAAATATACGATTCAATTTGTGATTCTCGGATTCGTATAAATTATTCGATTCGATTTTTTACATCGAATCGAAAGATCGAGATTCAAAATAGAATACTATGTATTAATTTTTGTGTCGCAAAAATTGTATGTGAGAATCCCTTGTTTGTTTATTATGCTATTTTTTTGAATATTCGACTCGATTCTAATGCGAAAAAGGGCATTTGAAGTGAGCTCGTAAGAAAGAATATAAATGTTAATCTGAAGAGTGAATAATAATTTGAAATTATTTCATCTAAAAGATGATCCCCGATTTTTTTTTTCAAAAAGCAAAAACAAGCTTGAATCCTTACTTGAAAAAATCGTCCTTGCAAAACACCATGTTCCCACGAGAAAAGCATTTGTCCGAAAGTTGTGCAGAACAATCATTACATTTGAGACAATGTGAATGCCACGGTTTGTCTTGAACCTTCAGAATAAAACGGTCAAATATGTGATGCTCGCATCCGGTACATTTCGGAATTTCGGCTGAAAAAGAAAGAGAATTGATAATTTACACGAAAACTGTATATTTTAAACCTGTAAATGTAGAATTTTAACAAATAACCTAGTCGAAAAGTTGAAATTTTATTGGGGGATTGGACCATATATATATTGATTATACTGTAAGAATCACTTGTGGTTGCCGCCTAATAAATCTTAATTCATGTATGTAAGTAATAACTGTGGAATTAATCCGATGTTTTCGATATGTTTCAAGTTGTTTGCAAATGTAACTTACAAAGTATAGTAATGATATCTCTAATTTCTGTATGTTTTTTCTGCTCTTCAGTACTTGGGCATTGAGCGTGGGCGTTTTCACTCCATATAATTTCAGAAATTCCGCCGCTTTCATTTTCGTTTTCTGCGTTAATTCCGATATTTTGATCGAGAGATTCGGAATTTTCGAGTTTGGCTCGAGGCGAGAACGGCGATAAATCACAAAAGTCTTCTTGTTGATTTTGACACTGATTTGTTACGACGAATGGTTTTGGAGAATTCGTATCTTCAGTATCCAGAGTAAAATTGAGAGTAAGCGGAGAGGCTGCTTCTGCTGATGATACTTGAAGTTTTGATGATGTAGTGTCGGTATATGATCCTTCCATTTGTGTTGGCGAAGTTGTGGATTTTGGCAAAACCGGAGACGCTGAGTTATACCCAGAATCCATGCGTTTTCCCAAACGTTTCTTGAAATTATGAGACGCTCCAAGAGGTGTTCCGTAAGGATGAAATCGCCACTGTTTACCGCTGCTTCGAATTTCCCATGAATCTTCAAGTTCTGAATTTTTCAACACTGGTGTTTCGAGCAAGTTTGCTGATACGACAACTTGTTGTTCTCCAACGGTACGCATGCTGATCATTTTTTATGGCGGTTGATAAATAATACAACAATACAATATAATATAATCGAGATTTTAATTCGTATTAGATATAACTTTTTAATAGATTACTAAGATGTTACTGATTATTGCTAGTCAGATACTGATTTTTCTGATTCTGATTTCCGTTTTATAAAGGCCATTAACAGATCATTAACGTAATTTGCGTCGATTTTTTCTCACTAAGTACACAAACTTTCGCTACGTTGAGGCGTTTAATTTGCATTAAAGACTGTCCATTACATGTCGGAAGCCTTTGATGACGCATTTAATTTGTTTGTTTCTTTATTATAATCTGCACAGGTGCGACGACAAATGGGAAGAGAGAGAAGAGAACACGGAAGCGCATACACAAACTTGACTGCAGCGCACACGACACCACCCCGCAGAGATAGCACGAGTCTTGTTTACTTTTACAGGTGTCTCGCTTTTCGCTCACACGGTCGTCTGTATCCTTTTTATCTTTACTTGATGTGTCGAAAGCAAATACTGAGGAGCGAAAAGCACAGGGAGAAAACAAAAACATCCGACTTTGATTTTTCTTTTATTCAACATTTGTTAACAAGTTGTTAGTAAATATCCTAAACCTGTTTAAGCCTCATGAAAATTTCAAAACAAATACGGACTTCCTCGGATAACAAACGCATTAACGCGCATTAGGGTTAGGTTTTTCTTTTATTAATACTCATAAAAAACATTCAAGCAATTTGCATTGTGGCAAGTATGCTACCAAACAACGATAACACTTTTTGTCATGAATGGCCAAAGGTGGACTGATTCTAGAGGACGCTATCTATTGATGGCCCATGCCCGACAAGAAGGAACTGAAATTTTATTCAACAATTGGTCGATGAGAAAATTATATTGTCAATTTTTGCGTGCATGAACACTCATGATACTCACGGAACGCACCGAAATGGCACGGTCCGTCTATGGAATATGCTTGACAAAATATACCGTTCAAAAGTTCGCAAAATTTTAAGGCATTCAAATTCTAAAACAACTTTTTTTACATCTTTCTACTAATATTTTCTATCAAATATACATAGTTTTAGGCACGCTATTTCCCCCGGACTAAAGAGACTATACATTTATCTCTATGCCGATAACAAGCCTTTGATAATACATCTATCCTCTCAAGTTCAAAGTAAAATATTATTGTACTAAAATTGGCATACGTCTATATGGGGAAAATTCTTAATGGAATTGTGGTGTTTTGTGACAGTTTTGCTTGCAAAGCAGAATTTTTGAAGAATATTCTTATTTTTGTTAAAACTATTCAACAATATGGATTCATGTAGAACGTATACGCCGTAATATTAATATTATTATTATTACTGATAGATGGTATTTTAAACAAGGTGTTTCGAGCCGCAGTGGGGCCGACAATTTTTGACAGTTTACTTGGTAATAATAAAATCTCGACTTTTTCAGCTAACTATCAGCTCAAGGCGAAATTTCTCATCGGAAATACACGATTACCACGAAAAAACAAATTAGCAGTAGACCATTGTAATTTTGAAAATATTTTTATTTATTTTCATTATTTTTAATATTTATTCGTTTTATTATTTTCCGGTTCCTTTGACTTTTGTTAATTCTTGTTAAATATATGCCAGTAGTAATCAGATTTTAATACCAATATAATAATTTATGTTAATCAAGTAGGCAGAATTATCTAAGAAATCAGAGATGAAAATCATGATAACGATCCGATTATTTTACGTACATTTTTCATGTACGTAAATTATGGACATATTGATTTGATTAATTTTCTTCGTTTACGACATTAATGCAAGTTTCAACCAGCAACTGGCATGAAAAGTTAATTCTTTAAACTTCTGAAATTCTTTCTCAGTTCCTAGTTGGGCCATGACATTTGCTAACTTCAATCAAGAGCGGTAAAACCCCACTGTTTGCACAATACTTTATTATAAAATCCAATAAAAATCATTACACTGTAATATTTCAATTGTTGAACTGAACAATTTCAAAAATATATGTGTTATTTCCAAAGTCATATATCTCATAGTTATCAGGGTATTAAATATAAATTCGTCCCAAGTTTACCCAACCAAGAGCATATGGTCACAGGTCTGGCATATTGGTCGCTCATTTTTGCAAAATTTGCTTGTTCGTCACTAAACCAGAATCGCGACCATATGTTCGATTGGAATCTCGCGATTTCTAGTTTTCTTGATTTCCTATTAGTCTACAAGACATTTCTCAAATATATTTACTATCATTTGTTATTCAACTTGCATATTTAGAATATGTATCTGAATCACATTATATAAGTTAATATTTACGACGAAACAAAGCATTCCCTTTTCATTTTTAGATGACGTATGGTACACCCGTCGTCGTCCAAAACAATTGAAAAATATTGATTAACAATGAAGGTGGATAAAAAACGAATTAATTTATTTTCTATTTGCCCACTTATATTCGATAGTCGTTTTTTATTATCTATAGCAACAATTTCACGATAAAGTTTTATGATGACGACTCATTGTTATGGTGGCAATCAATTTTACCCGGGTTAAGTGTTAGGCATATCGAACTAGGAAAACTTTACTTTGTCAAGCATGATTCATAGATATGCCCCATTTCAGCGCCGTGATCCTATAGTACCCCGTAGTTGCCAAAAATCGGTTCCGTAATATTTGGGAACAGAGTCAAAATGGCGAATAATTGGCTGGATGTTTCCGGAAAACAGCGTAAAATTGAACGGAAGAAATTTTACAGAAAAAATGGCGGATATTTTTATTGTTACTGAAAATAATATCGTACAATGAATTTTATTCCGCGTAAATATACACATAGTCGTCATGCCTGTCTCTCCAAAATTCAAACGAACTCAGACCAACTGTATTAATTTTATAATATATTCATCACACATTTATCGTCATATTTTAACATGCCTGGGACGGATTTCTAGGTCATGTTAAGGTGAAAATGGGGTAAAATGAATTATTCAATGTGGAATAATAGTTTTTTACGCGATTCCCGGGAGTTTTATTGAAAATGCTATCTTTGATAAAACAAAAAGCAAAGCAAAAAACAAGATAGCGAGTTTGGACAATAAATGGCGGTTAAAATTTATTTTATCTTCGTCCATATTTTACTAAAGGGGAAGTCATCTTTCTATGTTTTAGTATGTAACGTGCGGTCTATTAGTAGCTCACAGCTGTTAAAACTAGTTCTACAACTCTGCTTACTCATACTATTTAGAATATGAACCACACATTATGAAATTTTATTTACTTATGTGCCCTATCAACAAACTTGGAAATATCAAAAATTTATTTTTGTAGGATATGAGAAGTCACTTTGGAATATTATACAATGAAATATCGAATCGTAATATTCAACAATAACCGTTATCTTAATTATCTTTTATGACTTGTTTGATGATTTCCAAAAATTTGCAATAATTACAAGACTAATGCAACCTAAGTGAAAGTTTGAGTTAGAATTTCGATACTCTACAACTTCCCTATTTTGAGCAAAATACTCCATTTGGCCCTATACACTTGTTACTGTGTCGGTAAATAAAACAAAATCGCGCGCGCGCACCCTCAATTGAATATAAATTATTTTTGCTTATCATAAGCTATAGAAGAACCGCGTCGCATGTCATTGGCTGATACTTGGCAATACATGTTTTATCAAGAAGTGGTAAATATTTTTTTCCGTTTAGGATGTTTTCTGCTTAGTAGTAACTGGTACAATTGGTATGGTATTGCAATTTGCAGTAGCGCCCTGCTGTTTGAGCGGTCATTAATCGACTTCTTTTGGGCGCTGCTTGAGGGTCTTTGCTTGGAGCGAACTTTAGTAATAAAAAAGTATGTTTAAAAGAACTGCAATGTGAATATCCTGTTACGACGTTTTTGCACAGTGACCATTTCTGGATTATGTGTGTACTCCAATCAAAAATTCCATCTTGTCAAGAATGAGCCATTGATGGACTGCGCCTTGACGCGCAATCCATCTGCCTCTCATACTGGACAGACGTCGTTGGTATGACATTTTCCTGACTGCTGTTTTGCCTGGGAAGTTATTGCTACAGCCTTGCTAATGATCAACGGATGCGACAAGACGCAGAAAAACGACCCCGGTACAATAACATCCGATTTTGCACTTTTGTCATTATGCTACGTATATTGTGAAAACATTTGCATGTTTGTGTGTTGGTGCGGTTTATGTGAACAAACGTAGTATACCGGATTTCCGTCAAAAATTGAGACCTCAGAGAAACACTTAAAAAAACACAAACAGGAGAAAAATTTAGTACGAAAATAGGAAATTTGAGCGATGTTTTGTATCAGCAAATACATCCGATAATGAACAAGGAAGTATGAATAAATAACAGCAAACGATGAAAAAGAAAATCAGCTGTAGCTTAATTAAATTGTCTTGGGCGCCTATTAAATTTATGAGTTGGCGAACTTATGAAAATCACAGCCAATTAAATTGACATACGATTTGTAGGAAAGAGAAAATTAAGATTTGCCCCGATATTTTTGAAATTGAAAAATAAATTTGCTAGCAAAAATTCCCTATTTACCAATGTATGTTGTTATTCTGATACTACACAATGTGGCCCTACTTGAGGAACTTGTAGTTAGAGATTTGAAATAGTTTCGTGTACCAAATTCTGATTAAATTTTTTTAATATGATAATGCTCCGTTGATGTTCAGTAAATTCATGATATATGCCCAAGTTTACGCTGTAAAATTTGACATGAAACATTATTTAGCTGCAAAATATTCCAAATAAATTATGCCTACGCATATGAAATTGTGCGAGGTAATATTAGCAATGATTGAATTTTAATAATACTTTCGATAAAACTTTTTCACAGATACTTTGATTTTTATGATAGTTGACGGAAACTGCGCATACGAGCGGCAGTATTCATGTTCAGGGTTAGATATAGTTTCAAAATTCATAAACATTTTTCAAGCCAACTGATCCATCGATGCGCAAAAATGCAAATTCTGTCGCAAAAACTATAAACTGTCTTAGTAATAAATTTTTCGTGTCTTCAAAAAGTGGTAGATAGTTTCACCATTGCACAGGGCTGATATCACCCACTGCACTTCACCATAGTCGTTTAATTCCGTTTGGAATGTTTTTGGCTCAGAGAACAATTGCTGCTACTTAATATTATGACAGCTCTTTGCTATTAAGTTAGTGGGTTCCTTCTAAGTACTGCTTCCAGCCCTGCTCAGAGTAAATTTCAAGAAAACAAGTTACGAGGTTGGCATTCTGCGTACAAATAGATATGTGCATCGATTGTGTATGTGGTGTGAATGAGACCCGAATTGTTCGTGTACGTTGACTGTCAAAACGGAATCCTCCTTGATTGAGATTTTTCATACCTAATACCGAAGTACATCTAATATTCTAATCGAATGGTTACGTAACTTGCCGCAAGTGGGTCCAAGACTGGGGGTACATAACGGCGATATGACGAGAAACGAATAAATATTCGGTCATCATTTTTTGTTGTTGGGAATGTCGGTTTTCTTGTGGACACAAAAGTGTGGTTTATCAGTGTCTCATGCTTGACGGAAAAAATTTCTGATAGGATCGTGAACTGCACACATAAGATGCAAAATTTAAATTGCATATAGAAATGTTTTCTCAGTAATACAAGAAAAACACGTTTCCCACAGCCGTGCAAACTGTACAATTATCTATAATGTACGTGGGGGTCAATATAATGCTTTCACACGCGCATGCACTACATGCAAGTAAAAAAGCTTTTCAATATATTCGGCGCATTTATATTTTAGATTTAAGCGCAGAAATGTCAGATCTGAATCGCATCGCTCTCCTCTCGGGCTTTTTGTAAACACATAGCGTTTAATTTTTAATTAGACTTTCACACATTTGAATAAAAATGTGATCGTTATTGCCGTGGATGATTTTTTTCGGATTATTTTTGACGTTTGTACCCGGACGCGACACACATTAAGAGCTTTATGGTAGCTGTCTGACTGCGTAATTGCATATCTACACTGCATTTTTCGAACTTGATATTGTGTATCATATTTGCGATAATTTTCTCTTAAAACACAAAAAGGAGAGTGCGGAATTACTGTTAGATGCCCAGAATGCAAACAATTACAAACGTATGTTCAATACAAACACATTACTTGACAAACGTCATAATTTTACAAAAGATGCAGAAAATACTGAGTAATAAAACGTCAATAGTTTTATTAATAAGTCAGTTTTTATATGATACTAATCCGTTTACAAATTGACGAATTGCGAAATGTAGATATTTATTTATAGCAACGGTAAGATATTTGAAAAACCCGCGAAACGTCATCATAGTCCGCACTGACATTTTTTTAAAAAACATACCGACATATTTTCCGGATGAGGAAAAGATAAGATAAGGCTGTGCTAAGTACTACTGTTTCATAATTCAGTACAACAAATAGGTTTTTGAGATAACGTAGATTTTGCTTTTCGTCAAAATAAAGAATAATATTATCGAAAAGAAAAGACAAACGAGATAGGGTATTACAATTGACAGTTTTTGGACAACCAAGGGCCACAATTTGATTGTGCCTGGACGACCAGTGACCCACATGGTGTGTGTATAATAACAGGTCGCCCAAGTACGAATCTGTTCCCAATCGGAAGCATGGGCCATAGATTGACCGCGCCTCGGCGGCGCGTTCTATCAGTCACGCAAATTCAACAAAATATTTTTGTAAAGAAATTTCCTGGCTGAGTAAGGCTTTGCATATGGACGCTTTTGGAGAATGAAAGAATGTGGACACGCAAAAGGGCCAGAATTTAAAGTTGTATGTTTATCGTACATGGTAATTATATTATCAATGGCAATTATCGAACAATGTTTTGTTTAGGGAGATAAGAGAGACTTCAAACAGTCAGCAAATTGCATGTTGACCGAAGTGTTTCAAAAAAGGGTCCAATCTTATTTTCCACACGAAAGTATCTTTTCCTAATGTAGCTTATACTGGTCTCCATTACTTTAGTTCGTGTTGTTTACTTAATGAAATATTCACAATATTTACAAACTCTGTGCAAAATAAAACCAAAAAACGGACAATAATGGTTGAACGTTTTGTTAGACTTTAGCTCCAAAATTGCAGAATTATTTTTGCAAATTCTACTTGATCAACTCTGGGTATTTCACAATCTGATATTCTCTGTTTAAAACGCATGCAACTCTGATAGGCTGTGTTTCTTCTTTCAAGTATAACACATTGATGTGCGGCTAAACTTTTCGAATTGGACGTGGATATGCTTAATAAAAGAATCGAAAATAACATCGCTGCATTTCACATATAAAATATTCTTAACCTTCGTCACCAAATGGGTGATATATCTGAATTTTTAAGACTGTTTATACGTAACAAATTTCATGCTCATCAGGAACAATTAGAAAAATATTCGGAAAATCATGCATCCCACATGAAAGAATACGCGGTTATCGCAGCCCCATGAGAGGATCATATAAGTTCCGCACCCGGCATCTATACGTACTCGAAACGTCGGCCTGTCAGTGCAGGCAGGTAAAATTAGATCTGGATACGCTACTGAAAACAATTTATACGGTGATCTTATCACAAAGTGCTGTCTATCAACCTTAATGGCGTAATTACAGATGTCCTCGTTTGCATCGAAAATTTCAAAAGATCTGATACGGAAACTTTCTCGGGCAAATAAAATTGGGGTGAGTGTAAAAAATATAGTTACCCAATCAGAATATTTATTTTGTTAACTTGGGCCACAGCTTTACCGCCATTTAATCACGACACGATCTATCAGTTACTCCTTTTAAAGATATTTGTATGTCTATTTTTATTTTAAAATAACTTAATTTTTTCAACACAGCACAATATTAGAAATTATGACCAATTTACAATGTCTGACTCGTTCTTTATGATTTTCGAACCATATGATACTAATATGACCGTGACTTTACGTGAATGTTTAGAACAATCAACGAATTCAGAAGCATACAGATTCAATTTTTGTAACACAAAAAAAAATGATTTTGAACTTTTTATTCCTAACACAAATATTACATCAAGTGCATTTTTCAAAAAATATTGTCCGCTCACTTTAAAGATTATGATTTTTATGCGCGAGGAACGAATTATTCTAATACTTGAACAGTGATGCTTTCGAACGTTTTCTCAAATATTACACTAATAATACAGGGGTTTCATACGCTGTTCACGTTATATAAATTTCAACAACGACCCGTCATATCTTTATATTGCGTCTTTTAATGACATATAAAAGACGATTTTCAATCCGTAAAAGCAGCATACATAAACAATGATAGGACATTTCCATTATTTTATCGATAGATGGCACGACTTTTCAATTTCATCCACGGGTCAGGACATGGATTGTGTTTTAGAAAGACATATTTGTCAATAACAGAGGATGAGAAAACGTATTCGACTCTCCGGCTAATAATTCTAATTCTCTTCTTAAATATATAGATGCAGGATACTGATTTTTTTCTGTCCTTTCACATCTGGTATCTGTCGATTTGAAAACACAATAACATGAAATTGAAGTATGATACGTGTTTTGATAGCGTGGTCTTAGTTCTGTTTTGGATTTTGAGTTGACGGTGTGGATTCCTTTAATAGTCAGAAAAGAGCACATGACACAACTAACAACACTGCAACAAAATGCAACAAAATCACTGGTCTTTTTCAGTAATTTTACAAGGCGGTATCAAAAAAATTCAAAATTGACCTTTTTGGTCAAATATGGGATGTGGATGAACCGCAACGCGAAAGTGCGGTCCATTAACAGTTCACAATTGGCATAAATATCATCAAAATGGCGTTTTTTTTTTAAATTTTTATACTATGCAATTACTGTAAATGACCATTAAATTTACTGTACTTTCGTTACAGTATATATCATTATCACAATACGTGATAACGACGCCACCGTAGGGCAATCATGGATAGATATTAGACATGTGTGTAATAAATACATCAAATTAAATCATCACACAGAATGGCAGAGAGGCATGTATATCACATACATATACATGTTCATTATTATATACACTTTGAGAACAGAAAAAAAAATACAAAAAAAGTTTCGACCAATACAAGGTTGTCGCTCAGAAGCTTGGCAGCTGTATGTTCATGAACATGTGCATTGTACATTATAATTATAACAATGGGGTGCATATGAATCACCGGCAATCGTCGCATTATACTTAGTCGAAATTCGTCGATCCCCAGCTTTCGCTGATGAATCATTATAAGATCCAGGTGCCAAATTGCAAACAAAACATCAGATCGTCAGGCGTGGATACAAAATGGTCTTCTATACCAACTCCACTCCACAGTGAGAACGGAAGACCATTTTGTAGCGCTGGTAAATTATCTGATGCGTTTTATCTCTTTAGTTCGTCCCGTCGACCTCCAATGAGACGAATTTTTGAGCGATTCTGAATTAATAATTCAAACGAAAAGAGTTGTGGCGCGCTCGACCCGCCGCGGTTGTTTTATTGGAATTTATTGCGCAGTTTAATACACGGAAATTAGGTTAGGGGCGGTAATTGTTACTGCAAAAAAACCTGCTTATCTGCACTTTGTCTCAACTTTGTTTAGCTGTTTAAACTATGTTTATTTTTTCTGCAATTTACATCGTATATTATTTATCAGCCATTGTGAAAACGCGTTTTCCGTGCTACCTTTGTTCTCACTCATAAGGTCGATGGCAAAAACTTCGATGCAACTAAAAAATTACAATCCTGTTTAATAGTGTTTTAATCCTATTGTTGTTATAACAATACTAATGGGTTGATTCTGGATAAATCCTGTTTTTTCACTATACAGGGTAATAATGTTGAAGAAAATCCAAATACGGCGTTGGATATTTCTACATTTCACTAATTATTTTGCTGAAAAATGATCATAAAGTTCTTCAAAGCAAAATTTTCAATTTTTTAATTTATGAGGACGTAATTCTACCGGATTAATTGAAGTTCGATTATCTCTTTTAAAACTAAATATTTTAGCATCCTGAATACGAATTTATTACTTCACGTTAATCGTTGTAGAAGTCATTAGATAGTGGAATATCGTTAACATTATGATGACCCTTTGGGCTCCGAAAGAATTCGGATACCCTGTATGGCCTGGTTAGGGTTCTTCACATAGTAACTTCTAATTTCTGTGACACGAAGGTTTTCCCAATTAGAGATTTTGTCAAGAATGAGGAATAGATTGATCACGCTAAATATTGGTAGTGACAATGACACAGCGATCAATGTGTATATAACTCCTAACAAAACAGTACCCATTTATCACCCATTATTCCATCCTAATCACAGTACTAAACAAAACAATAAAAGCTAAAATCCAGCATTGTAGCATAAATGCATATATGTTGTAAATACATTATTACTCAATAATATTACCATTAATTTTATTGAGGAATAATATATCTTGCAATGTAAATATGCATTTGTAATGTAATTTGGAATATGCACTTTGGGTTTTTGCATTTTCATTTGGATTTTGGAATTAATTCTCAACTTTTTCAGCTCGCTCGAACACAAGATGAATTAAAATATATATTTCCTTTAAAAAAAGTCGATGTACATTCAATCAGAAATGATTTGTGTGTCGAATGTCAAGCATAAAATTATTTGAATTCAACTGCCAGAATATTAAATAAAAACTTGTAAAATCAATACACTCGCTCGTGATAGTTCCAACATGCTGGTCAAAGAATAGGACCATACTTTGATGTACGACAGTCGCCGATAATTTGCGCTGTTCAAACTTAAGCTAGCTTTGATCAATGTTCTACAATAATCTTTAAAACATAGTAGTTACAGGGAGATGTCGACAAAATAACATACATATTTTTAAAGGTTTTGAGAGTGCAGTACAACCCTTTTATGTCACCAACATAAATGAGATACTTTTAATCCGATAAAATCGAAATGTATTGGGTTTTCAGACAAGTTCTTTCGTTCAAATTGGAGTGGGGAAGGTAACTCAATTAAAAGAACAATTAGGAAAATTGAAATGAAATTTTCGGAACCAATAATCGTTGAGCAATTACTAACGCGATTAGCCTATGTCGAATGCGAAGCAAATATCCGGAAAGTAATTTAGTTTGCTTGAGTCCTTACTGTTGTTAGCATTGCGATACTGATAGATGGAGCCATCAATACGATTCAGGAAAAATCATAAGTGATATTTATATAGGCAGCATGAAAGAGAATTATTTCAGTAATTATATGGTACCAGGAGTAACGATGGGCAAATAATGCAAGTTTCATATTCTAGATTCGCATCGATTCGACTACATGTCTGATTCAGATAATTCGCCCTATGAGAAAAAAATTTAAGTATCACTCATGGATGGATCGCGTCGACGAGACGCGGTCATTCGTGGCTTATGCTTGACAAATTAAAATTTCCGATTGGGCGAACGATCGTTCCTGTTATTTTGTATGTATGATTCAACAAAAGTTCAGAAAAAAACTTCGTCGGAAATATAGTCATTTCAATTTTTCGATATTTTCAATTTTTCGATGTCGTAATAAAATTTAGACATTCGATAAATTTTCTGATTTAATATAAAACTACATTCAGAAAGATTCGATTCGAAAATAAATCGCATCTGTGAGTGGTAGCATTTGTAAGAGTTATAAGCTTATTGCTATATTATTTGCATCGATAATCTTTTACAAGTTTAGATCGACTGAACTGTTTGATATAAATAACGACATTCCTATAGCCTTTAAAAGAGCTATTGTTGATTGTGAAACATATCAGGCTGGCGTTTGCTGTGTCGTCACGATTTCCCATTAATTTATATATTTAAAAAAAAATTCTTATTTTACGCACAAGAGTAAAACAGGCAAATCCATTGGAAACGTGTATTTGTCTTTATTTCGTAAAAAAAACTCCCTGTTCTATTTTCTGCACTGACTCGAAATTCAACTATGCGGATACGGGATTCAATGCCATTTAAACATAACGAAGTTTTCTATTATAGGACATGTCTATGGCGCGACTTTTTGTTATTTCTGGTTCTCCAAAATAGACAACCCCTTTAAATTCAATATTACAATTGTAATTTCGCTTTGCTGATATCAGTGACAGTTTCGAGAGCTTCTTAGACGTGACGTATACCGAAAACGTTAGCTATGGCGCGACTGAGCAATACTTCTACTACTGTCCTCACAATATTCAGAATATTTTTTCCAGTAGGAACAAAGGCCAGCCGTTCTCCTAACCGTTGAATGTTGGTAGTATCGTTCAATTTTATTTTATACAATGCCGATATTTTAGGAAGTTTAGTCGATACTGAGGGACGGACAAAATCCCCTTATGGCAAAACAGCGAAGAGCAATATGTCCCCGGCCAAAATACCCCTTTCCAAACAAGTTTAAAGTATTTTTGGTATTTTGTCATATCATGTTTGTGTCATTTGGTGTGGAAGAGTAAATGAAATGTAAGCATGAAAGTGTATGTAAATCACCAAAAACCGCAACATGCGCCTTTGGTATGCGTCATTGTACAATTTAAAAGAATTAATGTTTGCAACTTTTCAATCCTTCAAAATCGGCTGAAAGTTTTGACCCTTCTACGGATGAAATAAGAAAAATATGTTAATTTACTCAGTCTCGTAGTAATATAACTCATTATTAAATTCATTCAATAAGAGATGATACCTATTTCATGCTATAACACGGAGATATATTATACTTTTGTGTGAGCATATATGCGAACGGAAAATAGTATGGCAAAATAACTAATCATTCCAGAAAAGCCCAAAAACTTTAACCTTTTTTACTATTTAAATTGATTTTTTTACTTTTACTGGATATTTCACACTCTTACTTTAAGCATATTTAAATATAACAATATTTAGATACACAATAAAAACAGGAACTTACTAATGCATTACAGGGTAGGGGAAATTTTGTACACTTTTCGATAAGGGACTCTATGCGGGGAGGATTTTGTCCTGTCCTGTTTTCCTACGGGGGATTTTGTTCTGCAGCCGATTCATTCCTGTCTTTGACACCTCACACAAGACTCTCCGGAAAGGTATCTCCTACCTTTGACTGCCGTCAACATGAGTCTACTGTACTCCGACAGTTCAATACAGATATATTTCATTCTTTCCATACTATCCTAGCCCTCCCATCTATGCATTTATTAAACAGTAAAGACTGCTTTAATATATTCTGTTAGGAAGATCGCAATGCGCCAAGTGCTGATTCGGATTAGGCAATAGAAACAAAAATTGTTCAAAAAACGTACGAATAAAAGGGTGTGGATGACACTAAGATTAAATATCAAAATGGAATGAAAAGTTTCATCTTGTTCAGATGAGAAAAAGAACGTTCTTTTCAGCTCACCAACTAACAAAAACTTTGTTGTAAATATCAGAAATCTAAATCTACATTTTAACTTAAGTGCATGTATCAACAAATAATTTTTTCTCATCAAAATTCGCTCAAAGTAAGGCTGCATAAGACGTATCATACATGAAAGTCTCCTGAAACAACTAGTGCGCCGAGAGCTAAATAAATGCATGAATGACAAAAGATTAGGGAATCTCCATCCTCTTTATTGGCATGAGTTTTAAGCCCAATTAGGTCAGCACAACCAGGAAAGAAATGTAATGAACGAAAGTAATGAATTTCAAAGTTTAGAAGTTCGAGAAAAAAATTCTTGCATAAAACTGTTCGTGACACTGTGGAACTTCCACAGTAAATGGAGGCGGAATGGCAGTCAAACGCGTCTATCAGCTGGAGAATTGAACAAATTAACTACCAAGAATGTAATACAGTAGAAGAGCATTCAACTGTCAAATGTGAGATTACATACCTTCAAGTTTTTTGTCTTTAGCCAGAAGAGAGTAGAAGGTATCGTAGGAACTGTTGATTATTGAAGCTCTGGAAGGTTGTGGAGATGACGCGGACGAACTTGTTGATACCATACTGTTAGGTTCTGTTGATGTGGAATGGGGTACAAGTGGATGCTCAGCTTCGGTATTTTGGCGTAAGGGTGTCGAGGTAACAAAGCGCGAAGTTGGCTCAAATACACCTGTGTTATCATGTTTTGAATATTCGGAAAATAACTGATTCGTTGCATCAAACGCGTTAGAAAAATGTCCTGTCTCGTTCGTTGGCGGTGGAGACGTAAAAGACATCTCCGATACGGAATCTCGCATTTGTCTGTTACTTGTTTCAAATGATCCTGCTATGACATCATCGTGGTCGTCGATGTCATCGCCGTCGTCATCAACTGTTACGTCATCTTCGAAGACTTCGTGATCACCTTCGTCTTCGTCGACCATCTCCGAAAACACGGACGACATGTCGCCGTATGCCAGCCCACTGAAAATCGAGCGAGTGTTATCGGCATTCCTGTCTGCTGGCGACGCCATTTTGATTTCTGCTTACTCGCTTGTCTTCGTTGCCGCCAAAGCTTTGATTTTGTGTACTAGGACCAGGTACGAATGCGGTGTCAGTTCCCGGTTGTTCTTTGTGTTGCTTGATAGTATATCCGATGAATTTACACTGATGTGCAGTGATTGAATCGTTGAACAGAGAAAATCCTCAGACAAAACTGATTTTAGTCTATTACTTAGGTTTCATGAGACACTTCGTGCTGTTAAACTACATTAAATAACCTATTCGAGTTTATTTAAATAAATAGTTAGATTATGCTAACATACTTACATCTATGAAAAAATAAATAGGTCTCTATTCATTCATTTTTTCTTTACATTTATATAACGTAAACATCAATTTCAGACAAAATGGCACCCATCACCAGCGCTTTGCTTATTCTAACTAATATTCTTATAGTTGTTCCGTAGCTTTGCTGCTTTATAACGTCAGTTTTGCACAAACAATTGCACTGGGATGTTTCAAATATTTAATATGTAAGTTCTGGTCACTGCTCTAAATCCATTTTTGAATATTACAATAAAATAACTTGGGTATGGCTCCGCCAATCGGCGGATTGGATGTCCGCAGGGATTTCGGGGATTTACATTGTCACTTGCGAATGGCCTTTAGTCTCTGATTACAGTGCGATACGAGAGAGTCTTGCATTTGGAAAATTAGTTCGAAACTTTCGTTTGATATATGTTTACATTGAGATGCGAAACAAGCGATAAACTTTGACTTGCGAGTCTAAGAGAGAAACGCCGATCATATTTCGGTTTGTGGCTCACGATCCACTGCCCTCTCCAATATATTTTGAGTTGCGCAAAAGAAATGAACTTTTGGTCGGGAACTTGAAACCAGTAGAGATAAATTTATCTGACACTCAAAAAAATTTACATCATATATACGTTAATTTGCATGCATAATTGTTTTAGAAATTGTGTAATGCAACAATTTAAACCAAGCATGCTCATGATAGTTATGGATATGATCTTGAGCATGAAGTGAGGATTTTTGATCTTAAACAATTGTGTTGTAATTACTGAATTCAAATATAGTAAGTTTGATTCATTTATCACGCCGAGACTCCAATTGAACTCAAATATTCGTTAATTGTAACTCACCTTGTTACTGAAATCGTCCCATTAAACTCCTATCTCATAAAACATATATAATTCAAAATAAAAGCATATTCAGCTTCAGAAGCAATAAAGAATATTCGAAGATTTTTATTGAATAGTCCTCAGTAAGTTGCTTCCACCAGTATTTATTTGATCGAGGGCACGTTGAAGGTTCCTAAATGTTTTTACACAGTGGACGAAAAGTTGCAAACTGATATATGATTGAAAGCTTTTCTATGATACTTGTACGGATTATGTAAATGGATATTATTATAACTCCAAAGAGTATTTTTCCTGATAATATGTCCAGGTGTTCAATAAATATAGCTAAAGCGAAGTGGTAACATGTTTTTCAGTAACGAGTTTGCTGGGATCTGACAAAATTGAATGAAAATATAGCAGGTTGACCTCATCGAAAATTAAAAAATCCGTCTTGTATACACCACCACAGTGCGCTCGTTGTTCTATTTTCATTAACATGCGACGCTTTTCTTGTTTTCAACAATTTTTCCTTTATTTTATTATACGTACATGACTACATAACACGTTTTCGACTAGCCGACTACAAAATTTACCTCGCTTTGAAAAAGCTCTCCCGATTGCTTGAAGAACCCTCATCTCATGGCACCTACATGTATATGCACTTAACACGTATTTCGACATCGAAGACACGACGCATACAACAAACCAATGACAAGATACATGGCTGTCGAATTTGGATCGACCGTCTGTGGGAGTTTTCGAGTCAAAAAGTTCATTTTTGGCGCGACTTTTTGGTCCCCGGTATCGATTACATTTGCTGTTCGATATAGGCGTTCACTGCGGTGACGCGAGATTGAAAATGATGTGTAGTCAAATGCTAAAAATATTGCATTAAGCTTCCACCGATATGACGAAAACCTTTCATCTAGTCACCCGTCGGACGGAATGCAAACCGGAATAGTTGAGGTCAAAATCCATAGTTATCACCAACTAACCTAATTCAGGTAAAAAAGAGAAACTGCTTTCGTTATGTGATTTACGGAACTTTGGAAAAATAATACGAAGCGTTAATCAAACCTCTTGTAACTTTTTTCATTGGAGTGATATAGCCTCTCACGATGGACAGCGATTTGTAGCAAAATTTAAAATAGGCAACAAAAACTGTCGTATTATAAAGAAAATGTTGTTTCTCTGAATTCTGTGCTCCAACATTTTTCAGCACTCATTTATAACTTCCAACTTCCACCATTTTTATTTCATTAAATTGCATCAAATATTTCGATTTCGCTGCCGCCACAATGTCCCAGGAGGCCTATTGCCATTGTCAATTTAGTTTTTGGGAATTTCGTTATTTAAGTCGTATTTTTCAAATTTAAGATACGTCGCGCAGCCACTGAACACCTTTCTAAGCGCAGGGTAGAGGTATGTTTACCTTTAGTGACTTATAAGCCGTCATAATTCAATTAATAAAGATTCGAATCTTTGACAGTATTTTCAGTTTATTCCTAAAATTTTATCAATATTTCTAACTCTAACTATGGTTTGATACTGACTTAGACTTTTATCAAATAATTTAATTGGTTGAAAGGGAAATGTTCACGCCTACGGTGACTTCAACAGTAATAGAATTGTATACAAAAATATTCCAATGAAACAATGCAGTTATCGACCGATATAAAATATCGAGACATACAATAATCTTCTCAATTGCTATTAAAAGATCATAAGATTATCCCAAAATAAGAGCATTACTTGCACAGTGGGATTGTAACAACATTATCGGGAACTTTGTAAAATAGTGCCAATTGTATGGTTTACGTGATTGGTTTTAATTTTCATGCACACTAAACATGTCATTGTAACATTATCATTTAGTTATACATTTTTTAAGGACGAAGACTTTTCATCTTCATTTCTGCATTTATAGTTTCTAGTGGTTTCAGTAGACTTTCGTGTATGGTACCATGCTTTGAAGGGATTTTGATAAAAAATATCCCATAAAGAAATATCCCAGAGCTGCCAAGGTGCGATCCATAAGATGCTCATGCTCGTTCAATTCAAATTTCTGATTGAGATAGTAATTTCGCTATTCGTGGAAATACTCAAATAAAGACTCAAAAATAAAGTCATTAGAATTTTGAAAAAATGTGCTTCGGCTTCGGGGTAAGAAAAAAACTTGATCATCACTGCATGAAACAAAATGCTATACTTTGTGCCTTAGTCAGTTCCATGAAAGCATTTCGTTCGATATAACAAGCATTTAAGATACATTAGCTCTGACTTTGCACCCTAACTGTCAAACAACTATAGCAGGGTCGATGTTTCCGAGCTCAAAATTTAATTAACCGCCGATCGGCCGACAAAATAGAAAATAACCTGCCTATAACCACATAAAATACACGGCAGGCGGTCGATCTAACACATGCTAAACAACAGCTTAAACTCTGTATGACATAATGAAACTCACCCTTATTTTTGTACGGTACAATGATAACATACACTACGGAAATATAGATATTTTGCTATGGGCACTGGTAAAACTCCAAAGTTTGAAATAACTCTTTTCCGAATAACCATTCCCAGGATTAATTCGAAATGACAGTATTAGAAATATTTAATGTTATATGTAGCAAAATCATGATTTCTATGAAATTTGAAACGTAAAATTTGATTTTGGTAATCAGTATGGCACTAGCAAGTACAATATTTCCGAATCTGAGGCGGATAAAGCCGTTTAATAAGTTCACGCATCCCGATTACCTGAAGTATGTGGCAACCTTTTTACCGTTTGCATATCTGACAACGTGCATTCGTTGATCGGTGAATACGTAAAGCTCGCGTTCATTTCAACAACAAAATCACCCAAATGGCCGTTAGAATAGAGTATTGTTTAAGGTGAAAATTGAAAAGAGCGATTCTATTCAAATAGAAATAAACTCGCTTTCTAAGAAAGATCTTCAGAATATATATCTATTCTGTTATTTATTCTAACTCTGTTATCTAAATATTCAATACATTTTGTTAAAGACTGCTTGTCATTGAGACAATGCACCTCAATACCCATACAGGTAGGCTATTACTTCAATAAAATAGAACCTAATTTAAGAAAATTCATTTCATTGAGTATAAACCACTGATGGATCCATAAGTGACCAATACTCAACATAATTCACTGAAAATTCTCCTGTAGTGTTTATTTACGAATTGTCGTCACTCTTGTCTCCGAGTACTTGCAACTACCGACTGTAGGGCTACTGTGTGCTAACTGTTCTAACGTTATTTTTGGATATATTCGTTTTTAACGCTTTGGTTCAAATTTAAATCGCCTGTAAAATTATTCATCGACGACGATATCTTTAAATTTCACACTGGATCATGTTGAACAACATTAGACAAAACACCAGTACAAATTTAGGAAACGTTGATTTAAATATTCATGAATCTACAACTTCAAAGGATTAAAATACTCTCCCCCACGCTTTTTGTCTCACATATCACCTGTAAACAGCGGGTGTTCTTGCATTGATGTCTGTGATAATTGTGATCCCGACCGTTTTGTATATAGAATTACATCCCTGCCTGAGCTTGCTTACTACTTACGTTCATAATCTTAACGTTTTAGATCCGAATGCGTGAAAATACCATAGCTTACCCAAACTGAATGAGAGAGTTTCAAACTAAGATCTTCAAGTTATTTCTCCACGAACTTGGTAGCGAAAAAAGCATCGCCATTTTCTAAGCGACAACAGCGTTAAAACCTCGCCATATGTGTAGTCGGTCAATCACGACCTTTTCAAGAACATCGCCATATGCTTTACCACGTTGGGTATTCGAGCGTACGTAACTCGCCTGCGCAGTGGTGATTCCAATTGACTGACCACTTTGTTCTCTCAAATGTATTGCCGTCCAAGTTTATAAATTAATAAAAACAATAAAACAATATATCTTAAACATAATATTTGTTTATAAATACGCATTAATATTTCTTATATTTTAACCAAGAAATGTTCATTGTAGCCCATATTCAGATAAAGCGAATATTTTTGATTGTATAATATGTTCAAATGTGTTTTTTCTTGCAATTCAGAATATTTATTTGATTATTGAACTAACAGGTCGGTATAGTTTGCGAACAAATTTGCTGAAGAAAACAGGGAGTTACGAAAGATTATAATGTTTCGATTAATCTTAATTTTGATTAATAATATTTATTATAATTTTTTTTTTATATTTTCCCTCCTTTTGTCTGCATAAATGGCTTTGTCCAGTTACCCACATGGGCATTTCAACTTCAGCCTGGTGGAAAAAACAATGGGGAAAACCGGAAAATGTTTACTTCGCGTGATGACAACAAACATGTTTTGTCAAGTATGGGTCACTGATGGATCGCGCCGTCAAGGTCCACTGTGGCTCATGCTTGGTAAAATAAAATTTATAATTGGGTTATGGTAGGCTAACGTCCAATTGCCGACCAATACCGACATTCTGAAAATAACCAATACTGATTCATCGACACATTACGATTAAAATTATCACTATCACAATTCTTCGGTCTGCGATGTACAATTTCAAATATTCAAAATTCGAACACTTTCTTCAAAATTTTTGATATTGCGCTGATGCAGTATACACCTGCCAATAGAGCCAGAAGAAACTTACGGGCTTTCGCGTAAAATAAATACATTTGTTCAAAAATTGTTTGTTGAATTGGGCTCGTTTTCAAGAGCTCCGTCACATTGTTTAAAATGAACAGAAACGGTTGATTTAAAAATGATTAACGAACAGCAATAAGTGTTTACATTTTTACCACCTGTCGTTTATGCAAATTCTGATGAGTAGTCCGTAGAGGTGTCAAAAATAAATAAAACCGCAATTTCGACTGTCATTTTATTTAAATAACGGATTTTGTCCAGCTAACCACAGGTTGACGTTCCACGTTATCGTGGTATTATGTGTCAGAAGTTTCCAACCCGGGCGCTCGCTTCCTAACCGAATTTTTTTGTCAAGCATAAGCCACAGATGGCCCGCGCCCCGACGGCGCGATCCATCAGGTACTCATGCTTGACAAAACATGTTTTGAACAATTTTTACGATTGGGTTGGAGAACTCTTAATATCCATGTAATCGCACGGGGCATCTGTATGGCTTCCTATGAACCCTTCATCTATACTGTTTAAAAATACTAAACTTCGAATAAACTTATTATGTAAGTTCATAAAGCCTCAATCAAGCCTGTTTATAATGTCAAATTCAAATGTGATTCAAATTTGGATCATTTATGTACTAAGGATTATTCTATGTTCTATATCCTACAAAAGATAGCAAATTATTTTTGTAGTTCTTCGAATAACTATATAAAGCATATTTATTTTACAGCGCTTATCTAATGGTCATGGGGTGACAAAACGATAGAGACAAAACGCATTTTCTTGCGTATGATGAAACATTTATGACAGTACCGGTTTTAATAGTGTCGTATGCGTTTAAGACTCTGCAAAATTAAAGTTAAATTTAGGACTTTTCTCTCTTCAAATGGGCATACGTTGGATAAAACCACAGATTATCTCTGTAAACGTGACACCGAATGTCCACTGCAGTACAAACACGTTGGGCATCCAGCAATATGTATCCTAACGCTGTTTCACTTCCCATTACGTATGCATGAGGAAATGGAAAACATCCTACTTTAACTGGTTAGAGTTGTAAATAATTTTCTAAAATCTTCGCAACAGATATCAGGTTTGGAATGATTTATATTATTGGTTGGTTAAAATAAGGTACGTGAACGAGAGTATCGGAAAATATATTCTTTTTTTTAAGCATCGTTATTGCATCAAAGAAACCAAGTCAGACCAAAGTGAATACGTCATTCCTATCAGAAATTTCGTCATGCACCTCAGCCCGGTTACTTAACAAAAATTCAAATAAATTTAAACAAATTGTATGACGGCTTATACAGTTTGCGCCGTATCTTTAAAAATTCAACTTTTTATGGAAATATTTTCAACTGATATTTATACAGAATATTCGCAGAAAGAACACCATCTCAGCAACATATAGTTAATTTTGCATAACAAATATCACACATTAAAGAAAAGCAGCATATAGTTTATGCATTCTGCTGCAAATAAAGCTCTGTAAAAAATCATGACTAGTAACAAGGGATTATTTGACCCCTGAAATTTGAAGATTGGGTCTCGGGAAATATGAATTGGCATTTCTAAAACGCCGTCGCTCAATTTAGGCTTGTACTGCAAAACTGCAAATAAAGTTATAAATCATAATTGGATATTATTTCCTTTAAAATGATTCAGAAAGATTGAGTAGTGAAGTGGTGAAATCTCAATCTCACAACTTGAGGAAATATAAAAAAGTGGGGTGGGACTTATTACGTAATTTTAAATTGGTAAATTCATTTGCCTATATGCTTCGATTACGATGAATTTAGACATGGGGAGAGAGAGATCAAAATATCAGCATTGCTGAAGGATATCCGGACGAACTGTGCATCCTTAATGCAATGCTGATTCGAATCTTGACACGGCCCTGACATCTCCCATTTATTTTTAATTTTATGGTGTTTGATTGTTTTTATAAATGCCCTCAATATCGCATAACTAGAGGGTATAAGCACGGGATACTTAGAAAGTTACAAAAATACAGTTTGTGGTGCTTAAAAACGTTTATCTTCAACTGGACTGAGTATACGCATGCTGTGCAATTTCGGACCGTGCTTCTATGAACGACTTGCCGTAGCACACCTTAATCCTTGAATCACATTATATTTTTCTTGAAGATTTTTCCCACAGGACCAAGCAAACCCAAAGTATGTCCGAGTGAACGATCGATTTTTCTTTGATTGCGGTAAAATATAATCGATATTGTTGATTGTGCGTAAAGGCGCTTAGCAACTGCATTAGTGAGTCTACGCTTTCAGCTCGGAATCCCCACTTCCGTAAATACAGGTACATATTACACATGAATAATCGGGTTAATAATATTTAAAATCGGTTGACGTGTTTGAAACTGTGATGAAGTTTAGGTACAGAATGATGATATGCCAATTATGCTGATTAGTATTAAGTAGGCCTACATGTTTCACATTTAATTTTTCTTCAAACCGGTAAGATCTACAGATGTTTCCTAGGCGAAGACGAACAGATGGATAAGGATGTGAATATCATTCCATGATCGTAAATTAATAATTGTTTAATAACCGCTATTTTTCTTGGATTTCTATTTGGTGCTGCGACGTTTTTGAATATTATTAAAATATATATAATAAATATATATAAGTCACATTTATTTTACAAAATTTGCTTGAGTAAGGCGGAGGAAGATGTCAGCTGACATAAGAGTATATTCAGCTTGGAGATAGATCATCAACTACATCTTACGTAGCAGAAAACATCACCGAGATTATTTTGTCAAGCATGTGTCCACGATTTACGGGGTATCTTCGATTCGAATTTGATAAAAACATTTTCGGCACTTGTATTACTTATTGAGTATGCAAAATCTTAAATTAAAAGTTAAATTGTTAAGTGCCAAAGCAGCTGGTATATTGTTGAAATAAGTATAAAAATTAGAATTTCCAAACGTCTCGTGTTCACAAAGAAAAATTGCCGATCGTGATGATGTTTTATTTTTCGCTTGAATTAACAATCAATTTCATTGAACTTGGCAAGAAAGTACGAATGAAATTCACACCAAAACAATCAGGTGCCTATCGATTCTGTCTATCGACGTATTGACAGTTTAGACTCTCTGGGAGACATTTTCCCACGAGACAGTACGACCCACAAAGGCGCTTTTCGCTGCCGATTCAATAAAAAGAGATGGAATAATTATATCTGGTCGCTAGATGGCTCTCACGAGAACTAAGCCTTGTGCGATTTTACCCATGCGCGGTTCGAGCGGTCTGGTTTTAATAGAAGGTTTTAGAAAAATATTGACAAATACAGACCGGGAATCCAAAATCATCAAATAGTAATTTACAGAACCTCAACGTTATATCTTCATAATATCAAACTAAAATAAATCTATTAGCTATCAACTTAAACGCAAACACGAAATTTTCAACGTTACTCAAGGTATAGCACAAAATTTCTTTATTATTAGATTCGATATAGTCCCAAATCACAGAAAAACTCATTTGTTTGCATCCCATATCAACTCATACAAGCCGCAAGGTGGAGGAGTTCAATCCAAGTGATTATTTTCATATGGTGGATTACACAAAGTCAAACGGTACCAGGCCCGCCGCAACTACGATCCCATCGCTTCAAATAAAACGCCGCAAACTTAAAACTCAGATTTGATGAAAACTGAAAAATTTCAAACGATTGACAACCTTGAAGTATAATAAAAGATACATAATCCAAAAAACACCAAACGACATTCAATGGATTGAAAAAAACAAAGAGAATCCTGGACGAAGTTCTCACAGTTTTTGGACCAAGTCAATCATTCTTGGTGCCATTACTTGAGAATAATTCATTTTCCGATCATTCACGGTCGTTGTGGCGAGTGTGCGTCATCTTTGCACGTCAATCTACTGTCAAATTGTGGTTTTCTAATTGCAACTCGAAAATTAACTTCTGTCTCGTCAAGGTCATACCAACTTCGGCCACCTTCAAAGTTCAACCAAAGAGTGAAGTTACTGAAAAGACAAGATGACAGAATCAATGTATCAAAAGATGGACCCGTCAGAAATCTTATTTTGTTAAGTATGAGCCGTTGAAGGATCGCTTCTCGGCGACGTAATCCATTAGTGACTGAAACTTAACAAAAATATATAACTTGTAAATGATTTTCCTGATTTGGAAAATATACCTAAGCGAATTATTTTGTAAAGACTGTGCAATGCAAAGTCTTTCCACCATTTTCTTCCCGTTTCTTTTTATATCTGAATGATAATAAAAGATGGGATAATAAAAATTCATGTGTTACTTCAAAATTTGAATGTGAAACTCTCCATTAAAGTGTCATTAGGAGATTATAAATTGGAACACAAAAAATGCCACAAAGCTGTTTCAGTGGTACGTATAGTTGAGAAATTATGAGTTTACAAAATAAGTGCTGTTTCTAGATTGCTGTCGTAGTTTTATTAGTTAGAAAAATCAGGGACTGTTGAACGTGATTGAATGTAGAAGTGTAACGACTCATGATTTCACCTTTTGCCAATGATACTTTTATTTCATTTACATAAATAACCCCGCTGGCTGGTAAACTACTTTTCCAACTAAAAATCAAATTAAATTAATGTTGCGCATCAGTATCCATTCGTAAATGGTTTTAATTGCGAATGCGCTTATCAATAACAGACCTTGCTTGGCTCTTCAGTGCAATAAATCCATCAGCTAACCACACAAGACGAAAATCATGAAGAATTTGATATTGGGTAAGCTCCAGGCCGGGCATAACTTATATTCGTTACTGATTTCGTCGATCCTTTCGAACTCAAACAAGTTTTCATGTTTTACCCCTGCGTTTGCAACGATGACTAGAAAGGTATCTTGTTAAAAATGAAAATATAGTTTTAGGTGGCACTTTTGGGGAAAAAATAAATTTAATTCTGTCAATCATGAATCATGGCTACATAATTTTTCTGACGATGGTGACTCAATTCAACACGAAAACGATTTGAAAATCATGTTCGAGCCGATTCTCATAATTAGGTGATTTTATACGAACAGCACGAGACCCGAATGGACGGCGTCTCGGCGCAATCCATCAGTGAGCTTTCTTGAGCAAAATATTTGCAGGAGAGTTTTTTCAATAGTACTTTAGCACCAACACTCAGTGACGATTATTTCCAACCGAGTTTTGTTTTTCGCTTCTGAAAACATATGTGTATCTGTCTACACATAGTGTCTATACAGAGAAGAACAATTCCCCAGCATGAAGTATTGCAACCGACATATTTCTTATCATTGTAACCAGTCATATTGATATACGAGACAGAATTTGTGAGCTCGAAACATTTACAATTCCCATATGGTATTATAAAAACTGCAAAAGCAAAACTAAACGATTTGATTTGGAATTAGATTTTTTCAGCGAATTCACAATTTCCAACAAATACTTTATTTATCCCAATTTCTTCATCTTTGGTGTAATATAACTTTTCAATCGTGCATTCATCAATTGTTTCACCACAATTTTTCTCCGAGTAATTCGAATAGTTTTTCGTTGTGCACCGCATAGAATGTTCGAAGTTTCCTAATAGATGAATCACTGGGTTTCTTGCTCGTATTCGACGTAGATCTCGTTCGTCCCTTTGCCCCATTATTGCTAAAACACTGTGTTGGAATTTTATACAATTCTCCTTGGTAGTAAACTGTTGGACGGAGACAATAAAGTCCAGTTTTTTTATTTAGAAGAAAATCGTCTTCGATAATGAAGTGTGGTATTCCGAGAAAATCTTGCAACTGTTGAAGAATATCAATATTGCATAGTAAAATTATTAGCACTTATTATTTTTCCTTTTAATAGTTATGAATCAGCAGTAAACGTATTTTGGTAATATTATATTATGACATCGGTGTGATATTTTAGTATTAATACATTCGTTCAAGTATGTACGTGTGACCAGTGTAGTTAAAACAGAACAAGATACTGAGTAAACTTTGGAAAATTTATAGATGTCAATCAAGAACTCAAGTTGTTTATTTCCTGACCGGATCTGCGCTGCTATACTAGTGATATAAATAAAGATTTATCGTTTGTTTACTTAAATTTTAAGGTAAAAACGAAAGCAATAGAACTAACTATACATTATTCAATTTGTAACTACGGAAAAATTGCGGCAGCAGAGACTTTCCGAGTAATTTTGAGCTTTTTAAAACAAGCCACCAACATATAATCAGCTGACAGAATGACCCCGTACTATAATCAAGATGGAAGCAAAAAAGTGATAGATGGTTCTATTATTTCTCAGGGAGATACCACTCACTGCACTCTACCATGGTGGTTCAGCACCGTTTGGGATGTTTTCCTCTTAGAGTGCAGTTGCTGGTACTACATCTTTTAGTAGCTCTTTGCTATTAAGTGGCCGTTGGTATGTCCATTTTAGGCTCTGCTTCTGGACTTGCTCAAAGTGAATTCTAATGAAAAAAAATTACCATTGTATAAAATAAAAATTGAGGATGTCAATTTAAAGTTTAAAATTCGGATCGATTCGGAAAAAAAATGATTTCAATACGCATTCCAATCCCCTTTTATTTGATTTTAATATGATGCTAATTTTTTGTCAATCCGAAGGTCAAACAAATTGATCGCATGTCTTGCTGTGTGTACTAACAGTGATTCATGCTTAACGAGAGTAATGAGATATGACATATGAGACTAAATACTTTTGAACAAAATGAGCAGAAATTCCATCTCATATATTTTGATATTTACGTCATTTCAAATTGGCAAGTATAATTTTACTACCTTCTTCATTTCGTATCCTGGATTTGTGATCATTTTTTCCCCATTGACTATGTGAAGTTGTCTCCGAGAAAAATTACGTAGAAATCTTAACCAATATTGATACGACGATATAAAAAAGTATCAATTTCATTTTTTTATTGTTCTATTATCAAATAAAAATATTGAAATACTTTTGAACTAAACATTTATATTCTACACTACATCATTGTCGCTGTAAAACGCGTATAGGTGACAGCTAAGAATAGGATAAAGCAAATCATTTCGCATCTGGATTTGGATATTTTTTCGAATCGCATCGAATCGTAAATTTCATCGATATAACAAATATCCCATTTTTACTATCATAACTTGTCATTTTAAGAAATCAACGAATCACTAATATTAGCATTCTGAACAGACTTGATGGCAATGTATTTTAAATTCACACTCCATGTTGTTAAGTGGTTGGTCAAACTTAACCAAAATCAATTCGAATTGTAGATAAAAATTAAAAAATACACTTCCTTTAGCTTTTTGTTCCATTGAACGCATATCGATTGGTTCGAATAACCTAATTAAACTGCAGAAGTCTGACTATAGCTATAAAAAGTATTCTCTCGTTTGGGGGCGCTTTGTTGAAACTTGTCACGTGGCAGTTAAACCACTAAATGTCAATGCAAGCTCTGGGTAAAACTGTATTGCAATACCTCATCAATCCGGTTCGATATATCCCAAGTCTCAACAGTCCCATTTCTTTGAAATATTTTTGGTGAATATCTTTGTGTGTTTTGGGGTATGATTCACTAAATATTTGTTTTCCCAGCGGCAAGAAGAGATCAACATACTTGTCAAAGGCTTTTGTGAAATTGAAGTTCTCGGGTATCGGACGACTAATATTCTGAATTGTGAAATTATAAAATAGTGGAAATGTAAGTATGCTGAATGTAGTCTTGCGATTAGACTGATTTTTGACAAATATATGCATGTACGTCATAAGGTTCTGTCCAATATGAATAATGTAGAATTCAAATACTATCGACAAAAACATACAGCAAATGTAGGTATTAAAAATACACTGTTTTATAAGTTATTCGAAAAAAAAATTAATGTGCTAATGTTACCTACCATGATCCAAACACCTCGTCCAGACAACAAAGTATGAACGAAATCAGAAAACACTCTTTTTGCTGGTTCACACAAAATAGAGAAAACTTTTGCGTTTGGAACAATGGAATAAATCGACTCCAATTGATGTTCGTTATTTCTACCAGAAGCTGAAGCTGCCTCCATAGCGCCATCTATTAAAAACTGATGTTCGTACACCTCCGGTAATCTATCCCTTTAGTGTAAGAATGAAAAAGTGGAAATCGGTTTCAATTTTTCCAAAGAGATAATGGTGTTATATTCCCTCAAAGTCTGAACCTGTCAGCCCTGTTTCTATATAGTATAAACTTAAAGTGGATGAAATATTGATATTTTTTTAAATTAAATTTTTTAAATTTTTATAGGCAGGGTTGGGGATACTTGCAATTTCTATTACGTCACATCATTGAACTTCTCGTATATAATCATCCCTACCTCATTCACTCCTGTGTCAGGGATCCGTAACACGTACCGCATTCCAAATTTTTCACCAATTGAGCTAACCGAAAACTATATATTTTCTTTTTTTTTAATGCAATCAACCATTTTAAAGTTATTGAATAAACGCGACTATATTGGTGTCATATAAACCCATCTTTGACATTGATTTCATTGGATGCTTTATACGTATTTGAAAAATATGCATACATTTTGCTTTTCAACTACAATAGATATTACTGGGCAGTGGCGGCGAAAGAGACATCATCATGAGTGAAATTTCCCTGTTTCTCACAGAATTTCTTTAGCCTTTTTTGCGAAAGTCGTCATTTTAGGACAAAAGTCGTACGCAAAATTCAATTTCGCACCGAAGACGTGCGAAGATGTTCGCTATTATAATGAATTTTAAGTTCAAAATTACATCCAAAATCTTCATAGAGGGATCTCAATTTTGCAATCAGAATTACAAGATTGCTCTAAAACCGATTGTGTTCCACACGTGTAAAAACATGTATGCTCCATGCGTGCAGAAAACACAGTATTTATCTGCGATTATATACTGAATTTACTATTGCATTTACAAATGAACCACCACCGTATGTTGTCTGTCATTATTAGTGGGGTTCTTTTGGAATTCGATGAATGCACCTATTTGGTTCTTAAAAGTTTATGATCCACTACTCTTTTAACCATGCGATGGACCGTTCAAAGCGTTAGAAAGGACGTGTTCGAGTGAATTCTACTAAAAAATGATTACAATGTTGACTTACAAATATGTTTTGCCAGGACTTTCAGATATGTATTGGGCCAATACTACAGCAGGATGCCATCTCATCAACATTTTCAACCATCCAGTACCACATTTCTTTCCTCCTGTATGTATCATGTCTGGCATACGCTTTTCTTTGATCTAAAAAATAAAAATGTGACTACTTTTATACCTTACAACGATCGGTAAAAATACAAGCGTCAAATCTTGACGACAAAATAAAAGTAAGATTTTTCAACTAATACGATAAAATATTTTCACTTTATAATTGATTGACTAGCAAATAGGGCTGGACAAAGTCGAATTAATTGTAACTCGAATCTGATTCGGATGTTTTTCGAATAGGAAAGAATCGCTGATTCTATAAAAAATATCCCATTTTTTACTATTACTCGTTGCCTCTTTTATGAAAAATATAAATTTATCGTTACAAATTAAAACTATTAGCATAAACTATAAAAGTAGTATATTTTCAATTACACTTGGTGACCACGGGCGAAAACTTTCATTTTAATGATAAAATACAATCGATTTTGGTCAAATTCACAAAAATAGATTGCATTTTGTCCTTAAAAATGAAAAATTTCACTTCGTTTGGCAAATTTATGTTACCATGACCGATTCACGACCGAGTCGAATAATCTGTGCTTCGAATCGATTTCATTCACCGAATCGAATTGCCCAGCCCTACCAGCAAATGCGAATCTGCGTCAAAGTCGTCGATTGTGTTTATATGTCTCGCCTGTCGCCGGTGGCGGTATCGAAAGGCAAGCGGCGTATTCAAGACATTATTTAGGGGAGGGGATATATCATTACGGAAAATAAGTTCCAATTTCGTGCCGTAGCAACGAAAAGGTTCTAATAATGATATTTTAGAGGCAGAAAATGGTCACTACGTGCTGTAGACGCGGAAAAATATTAGGAACAGTATCACGAACGTATTCACAACCTTAAAAAGTAAGGGAGGTGGCAGAATTTTAAAAAAGTCAACAAATAGGCGTTTCTGGGCCCAAAATTCAATTTTGAAGAAGTTTAAATACTATTGCACTGTGGAGATGCGTAAAACATTTGGGATTTGCTACGTTGCTACGTGGTGTAGCGGGCGGGTCGAAAGAAAATCGCAACAGCACGTCCCATGTATGTCCGAAGAATACGGCGACGTCGTAATGCTACCGCCTATCTCCGCATATCTGAACTGCAATCAGTTGGTTAAGTATTCTATTAATGTGTTTATCTTTGTAGCTTTATTGCATGATATTGATACTTTGATTTGACTGATGAAATTCTACAAATGCAAGAGTCTTGGCTCCACCCAGACTAGATTTTGGCCTTTGCTAAATTGCCCATCCTGTCTTATGGAACGCCTGTAACCACCAACTGCTAAGATGACTCTGTAATAAGTGAATAATAGAATGTTTTCAGCGTTGAGAGATGACTGATTTGACATAGAAAATGATTTCCTTTACAAGACGTTAAGGTATAGTATACATAACGTTATTATCGCCAAGCGCGATCAAACGTGGTAAAAGAATGTTTGGTTCGAAAAATGTTTGTAGCAAACGCGAACCGCTACAACGGGCTACAGATTTCCCCATCATAATAACTAAAAGAAATAGAAAATTTTTTATACTTTTACCCTATAAGCGTATATATTGCTATAATTAACTTTCTTCACGTAAATATGAAAGTTGAAGCGGGCTTCTTACTGTTTAGCTCCAATAATTTTCTGACCGTAGTCCCAGCTTACCACTGCAGTACCTGGCTAGGCTTGTGCTCCAATAATTTTTAGTTCAAGTGAAAAATGTGACGTAAAAGATATTAGTTTTTATTTAAAAACTTGAGACGAATCGCTTACCGAAGATTTTTCCAACAGTTGATGATATTTTAACAATTCCTTGTTTCTTTTCTTGGCTTCCTCAGATTCTTCTGAAAACATATTAACTTTATAAACTCCTAATTCTTTAGTAAATAGGCTTTCGAGCAAAGCTGGAGCATTGTTCTTGTGGCTGATATTATTATTATTAATAATAGTGTTCGTAAAAGTGGTCGTCTGAAGCTGGCACTTATATTGTAGGCTTTGTAGAGAATCATTATCAAAAAATCTAAAAACAATGTATATTTGTACACAATTTCATTCTCATTTACATCTATTTATTGTTAGTAGTTATTCACCAAAATCTACAATTTATTTTCCCTTTTTCTGTTTTTAGATTTATTTAACACATTTTAGGCACTGAAAACTTGTTTATTAAATATTTTCGCGCTTCGGACGCGACTTTTTTGTCGAGATGTGATATAAACGCTGTTTTTGTAGACTCCTTTGCCATTTTCTTAAAGATTTAGCACTGTCATACTTACCTAAAGTGTCGACGGGGATCATGTTCTCAAATAATTTTTTTTCCATTCGACCTGAAAATATGATGACCAATAAAATGATTGGAATTGCACCATTTTAATTCTTGATGTCGATAGTTGGACTGGTTTGACCACTGTTCGACGTGCACTGACTCACTTGCACTTGTTCTGTATGAACCGTTTTCCGCATGTTTTGCCGATTCTGCTTTTATATTAAATTTAGCTCTTTCCATCTTTATTTGTTAGTTGACTCCTTTTGGTTGCTGCATTCATTCATGTGTGACTTTCCAATAAAAATGAAGCTAGTTCCGGTTTACCATTCTGCATAACATATTTATTCCATTACTCCGTCAATTCACACTGTACTTCGAATTGTAAGCATTGATACAGAAACATGCCTATGAAGCAGTTGGTAGCCATAGTGGGAACAAAATTGCTTAAAATTATCCAATGCACGTGATTTTATGTTTGTTTAATGTTATCTCAGCGTTTTACGCAATACAACGTAAGGGTAAAATAAGAAAAAAACACGCAAGCAAAGCCTCAAAAAAACATCGCTAATCACTATTCTACGATACAAAATAGATTACGATAAAACTTGATACCGAAGCATGTAACTTAAATATTAAAATCATATTTGATATATAGTATAAAAAAGAGTAATCAGAAACATTAGGTGTCGAAGACATAAGAAAAATTTTGGTTTTCGCCATGTTAGAAATTTAAGCATAACATAATACATTTGTTATGCATCTTCTGTTATTATATATAGCCTTTGCATAAGGCAACGCACTATCTGTCGACATGGCTGTGTAGCGATCAACTTCGACTCGCCAGTTATGGGTAATCCTTTCAACTCAATCTTAACAACTTCGCGATTTTCCATGGCGTCACTCTTGATGTCGTCGTCACTGACCATATTTGGTAACGGTCGCTTGCGTTTAGGCTTGCCGATGCTTCCCACGCGCTGTGTTAGACACTGGGAGCATAAGTTGCTGTAATGTGTAGAAATTCAGCGAGATTAGTCTTAGGTCAGGTTCGCAATTCATGGCCATATTTTAGGTCAA
Source organism: Styela plicata (assembly GCA_963675895.2). Classification (NCBI taxonomy): domain Eukaryota; kingdom Metazoa; phylum Chordata; class Ascidiacea; order Stolidobranchia; family Styelidae; genus Styela; species Styela plicata. Next base: position 10,184,254 of record OZ023143.1, on the reverse strand, counting down.
TGGGATGTTTGCTTTATTTAATGATTATGTTATGTATCTGTGACCATGTAGTTAGGAGGCCAAAATATCCTTAAATATACAGTATAGAGTTGGGTTGATTTGCTGTATCATCTTTTGTCGTTGATTCATTTCAATAAGAAGTGTGTGTTGTTAATAAAGCACTGTCTGACTTTGCTGAGTTATAAGTTTGTGCAAGTCAATGATACACGCAGATTGAGGGAATTTGAAGTAGAGATTCATCCAACTGAATAGTCTACAAGCTGGACATATTTCAATAATTTGACTGGAATGTATTTGTCGCTTTGATTGGGTGTGCCCAGGTTGATTGCGCCATTTACAGGTTGAAACATCATCAAAACTACCGTATTAGTAGCAACTCACTCTAATCCTGAAATCGGCGTCGGAAACATGCAGCAATAAGCCACCTTTAGCAGTGACTCATTTTCATGTCGGAAATTTGCACTGATATCAGAGCGGTTACAGCTATAAGTGCCAACATTTCATACCGCAAGAAAATTCTCGCTTAGGCTATATTTCACGGCCAATAAAAACATCTGAATAGAAGGTGTATGATGAAGTGACTGGAGGATGCCCAACAAACTCTAAGCGATGGAGCGACATTTCCATGTGCTGGTTTCACCTCACTATCGTTCGCGACATTATTACGTAACACATACTGAGGGCGTTTAAGCGGCGCGAACAATCGGTTACTCGTATTTGAAAAAGATTACCTCATTCGGACCCACCGACGCCTATAGCCTCCAAAAAATCCACTACGCATGCCCAGCGACGCTCATTGATGTCACTGCATTCAAAAGTGCATAAATCTCTTTGACCAACGTTTTTCGGCACTGAAACTTTATATTATCTCTGTCACTAGGTACTGCTGGAGTACCGCAAAAAAGTTTGGGTGCTTCAATTGACCGTTTCACTACCGACCGTGCAGATAGAGGAAAGTAAAAATTCAAAAAAATCTCCGAGCATAGATGGTGAAATTTGCGCCTAGGTCCGAAAGAGCTGAAATTAAAGTTTGTACTTGCCTCGAATAGCATCCGTCGAGAATCTTTCGCAAGAAATGATAACGCAGAATTAATTTGTTCAAGTGACTAGTAGTTGCAATATACTGTTTTTAAGTACTGTTGCGACTTCTGTGATTATCAAGTATATTCTGTTACGTATACTCGTAATTACGTATAGGGTATACGTACGATGTGAAACTAAAAAAAATTGCCATTTAAGGCATTTTAGGACTGCTCGCTGAGTCACAATAAAATTGCTTTCCGTGAATGGATATCGATCCAACGATGCATATGAAAACATTATAATATAAAAGACAACTTACCACCGTAAACAAACACTTTTTCGGCGTGAACATCAGGCACCTCTTCCACCCATGGCATCACCTTGTTAGTATCTGAGACATATTCTGACTGCTGAAACCATGCCTTTCTCTTATAACTCCAAAGAATCAATATTATTGTTGTCAAACCACAATAAAATGAAAACGTTAGGAATTTCAAATTCATATTAGTTCAACATTTACTGTCACGTCTAATCTAACTTTGATTGTAGATGACTAGATACCCTGTGAAATTTCAAACGTATTTGAAAGAAATTTCGACGATACCAATGTATAGATTGTTTCGTTTCGAAATTTGATCCATGTTCAAGCCAAAGGATATTTATTTCTCAAAATATAGGTTCTTCTATCCATACTTGAATTAGATCAAGTTCTGCATACTAAAACTTTAACCGAATTCGAAATTCTCGTGTAGAGAGTGAGCCATAGATGAATCGCGCTGTAGCTCATGCTTGGCGAGATTTATCCCAGTGAAATATGCCTTCATTAAAATGTAAAGTTACCTCCTTTTGAACGAGGCGATCGGGTTGCATTGTTGCTCTAGGGTAAACTTTGAAATTCGAGCTTATTTCGGAAAATTCTCGCCGGCAAAGTAATTTTATGATAATTACTCAAGTAGTACAAACTGGCGTTGGCGTTTTTCTCTAGTCAATTCACAGGGTAAAATAGGTAAATTTACCTAATTTTCAGCTATGTATTTGGAAATATTAACTAGGTACCAGATTAAAAAGTAGGCATCTAGTATGAAAAACTAATTAAACCTTATAATCATAATGAAAATGTTTTTGAAATAGACACTTCGGTGATTTCAATCATCAAATATATTAAAAATTGGGGATTCTAGTTTACCTGTTTTATTTTTTTCATCTAGGCACTACCTAGTTTTGTGATCACTACTAGAAACCTCATGTCACCAGGAACGGGTAATGCGCGTCAGTTCTCCTGGCTACGCCACTGGCAAGAGAACCTCCTTTGCGCTCGTGCCGCAAATGGTGTTTTGTTTTTTGTATTGGAGGTTATGACACACAATTGATCGAAGATGTTTGCGTATATCCGGAGTGAAATGATTTTTGTTCATTTTTTTTTTAATTTTAGGTAAATATTTCGTTGTGACTATCCAGATATATTTGAGTATAAAAATATAGCATATTTTTATGTCTATTTAAGTTATGTTGACTTCTCGCTCTTGTTAACGTATTATTTCGGTTATGATACCTTCACTTCCAAGTTTTTGAAAACCCGGAATAACGTTATCAAGATGTTTTTAGCGCATCCAGTTTCAACAGATTATCCCCGAACGCTTCAATGTGTCACCAGTCACTACAATTACAATGTCACAAGACATGAGTATATGTCGCACCCAACGCCAATTGCTATGCCACCAAGGTTAAATGTATGCCCCCAACCCACGACATTTGCTATGCCACAATGAATTAGTATATATCAAAATCAACGACAATATTAATAATAAGTTTATGTCGCCAACGCAGCCCTACAATTGCCGGAACAACAGGGATAAGTATATGTTAATTGCGAGGTTACCAAGAATAAAAACACTGAAGCAAAAAATCGCTGGAATTCTGAAAAAAAATGCCATAGGGATCACCATAGTCCAAACGTGTAGATAAGATACATAACGCAGGATAAGAAAGCTCCCCTGCAGTAAAAAATCATTCTGAGTATGTTTTAATTGCCAAAAGAAAAAACCCACATGTTCAATAACAATATCTCTCGATTCAATAATATTCAGTTTATTTTTCAAAAACTCGTTGATTTCATATTTGGGAAACATATTGGAACATGGCGGGTAATTTGGAATGTTAGATCAATGCCATACTCTCCTTCACTCCCATTTCCTGGCAGTACTCTCCACCAGCATGACCACAACAATGTTGTTATTCTCTGATAGTTTTGAATCAACTAAAAGCTGCTGCTAGCACGCTCTCAACGCTGCTTTTTTTTAAGTGGTGGGGTAAATGTCCCAACACGACCAAATTTAGCCCTGTATGTACGAGGTTTAAAATAGTTTTACCGAATTTTCTAAGTGCCATAAGAGGCGATTAAGAGTAAGCAAAGAAGTGGTAGGTTTTACCATCGGCCAGGGCAGATACCACTCCACTTTACCACAGCACTTCAGTTCCGTTTGGGATATTTTCCGTTTAGACTACAGTTGCTGGCACTGTGTCTTTTAGTAGCTCTTTGCTATTAAGTGATCGTTAGTAGGTTCCTTTCAGACACAGTTTCCAACCTCGCTCAGAGTGAAAAAATGCTATGCCTATGTTATTTTATTTCAGTAGTGGGCTTCCATTTAATAATTAATTGAAGCGACGAGTGACATGTCATGCCTGGCGATATCGTAAATGCTGCGATAGGTGACATATTCTCATCATCCCAAGTGATGCAACGTTTTCTCGATGATTCTCACTTCTTCACATTTTGTAAAATAATAATTTTTGTTTGACTTGCTCTATATCATTAATTATACCCTCGAAGATGGACAAACTTTGCTTGGGCATCATTATTCTAATCGAAAGACCTAAATTGTACAATATTATCTCTGTCCGAACTTATTGTATTATGTTGTATTTGAGTGACTGCAATGTGTGAATATAATTAACAATATTCGTGATAAACTATTATTATTCAACAATCAACATAACCGGAGAACCAATCCATGCACAAAGTCTAGATATGCCAGATTTAAGCTAACGTTCCAAAGTACACTGTGACTAAATTACAGTAAATCTACTGTTTATTTGTAGTAATTGTATATATCAAAAAATTGAAATCGCATTTTCGGTTATTATTGAAATATCTTATAACTAGACTAAACCCTTCAAAATAACTGCTGGTCAAACCATTCAAATTCCGCATAGCAATATCCTACCTATTTAGGCTTTCGCTCTGAAGCGAAAATTTTGTTGAAATAGTACAACAGATCATAGTCCTCACACAAATCATGTGCATTTGTGAGTAAGTTAGGGGTCAAAATCCGAGGTGTGACCGCGTCACGTGTACGTGTTGTGTTCCACTTGTTACAGACTAGTTTATCAGGTTTCCCCACACTGATGGAATCTGCGATCAGCTCGTTTGCAGTATGTTACTCAGACTCGGGACGTGGATACTACAGCTAGAAAGTCTAGAAGTTTATATAGTTTCATACACAGGGAATCGTGCAGGTAGGCTATTTTATAACTAACTTTGGGAATATTACAGACCTACACCAAACAAATGCTTGGTTACTAATTGCATGTAAATTGGTAAAACACGTGTAAGGCCGCGGATAGAGACAAAATCGATTGGTTTTGAATTCTAATGTGATTGTGATATGTTTTGAATCGGATCTAATTGCCAATTCCATGTAAATAACAAATGCTCTGTCTTACATCGCCTACTTGGCCTCGTTATGCCGTTGTTGTTCTAAATAAATAACACCCACTGATATTGACATAAGCAAACTGTAACTTGCCATATACCTTCAGCTCACATTCCACCCCCCAGGGGCAGCAATTAAGTTGAGCAACATCTGTAATATTCTGGTCGTGTTTCACGCTAAAATATCAAAATCTTATTTGTTCACTTGGAAAGTTTTTCTCACGATCAATTGACGACATATTCGAATATTTTCCTCTTCGAATAGATTCTTCTCATAACCACGGTCAACCTGTTCACGCGAATCGCCACCAATTTGACGATTGGAATCATGCTCTTCCATCAAAAATGTATGAGTACCCTCCTGTATTCACAACATCTATTTATCGAATTTTTTGCTACGCTCTGTGGATATATAACATCTTAGATTCCAACTAGAAATCAAGCATTAACTTCGATTTAATATTTTTGCTCTTTCCAAAACAATCTTAGAAAGGCATTTTTTTGTATAGCACTCGAAAAAGTGAGAAAAATATTTTTGAAAACAGATTTTTCATATTATAAAATCGGTTTGATAAATTTAATACCCACTGCGAAATAGTAAAAACAATAATTCCGTGTTGATTACCACAATCTTTCCCCAATTAAATTGAATAATTTTTCGTTATGCTCTTTAAAGAATGATTGTAGTTTTCTTATGGCTGAATCACTGGGATTTTTGTTTGATTTCGACTTTGATCTCGTTCGTCCTTTCCTGCCTTTTTTGTTGAAACACTGTGTTGGAATTTTATATAATGTTCCTTGGTAGTAAACAGTTGGACGAAGACAATAAAGGCCGGTATCAGGATTCAAAAGGAAATCGTCTTCAATGATGAAATGTGGCAATCCGAAGAAATCCTGGAGCTGTTGAAGGAACGTTACATCGAAAATTAGTAGTGCTAGTAATTCTAAATTCTTTTCGCGCGTCTTTCGCGCACATTGGTTAGTACATTTATTTAGCAAATTTTATGCCCTGAGATCCTGTTTCCCAAAGTTTTTCGAATCATGTCTTTGTTTGTCAAAATATATGATGAAAGCACTTTTTTAGAAAATATTTTCTGCCAGCGACATCCATTAAGACGTTGCAATAGTTTTAAAAATTTTGAGCACTCTTTCAGGGTTCAGTGCACCACTGATTGCAAATGCACTATCTCCGCCTTCAGAAAACAAATAAAAAATGCTTGGTTGATTACAGCACGCATATTTTTTTCTTCGGAAATCAATTTGTTTTAAACTCCAGACTTCATCAAATGTCGCTCTAAGATATTTGCGTTACTTGTACCCTTTTTCTTTTGGGTAATAATTCATCTTTCAGACAAAATAGGAAGTGTTTTTTGAAACGTACCTATATGCATCATTATAGTCATTTGTCACTTTATGTTATGATCAGGCTATAGGCTGCATCGGCGCTGTTGAGACTGTCGGAAGATTTGCTTGAACATCTTTTGTTGAGCATGAGTCACTGATGGATCGCGTCGAACAGGCGCGGGCCATGAGTGTCTCATTCTTGACAAAATAAAATTTTGCATTGCATATAAGTACTCGTTTCTAAGTTGGTATCGATATGTTGTAGGTAGGAATCTATAAAAAGTCCTAGATCTCGATTACCTTTTCCATTTCCCGTCCTGGATTTCTTATCATGTTGTCGCCATTAACTAAATGAATTCTTTCTCGCGAAAATCTGTTTATAAACCTAAAGTAACATATTGAGAACAAACACTGTATTACCGAAAATATTGCAGTTCCAGTCTCCGTGTACACTTACAGAACATTTATCGTGATCTCCTATCCTTACTTGAAAATAGGGACGAGTGATTCGATACGATGATTCGAATCGCTTCGAAGCACAATTGCTAAGAATCGGCCATAGGAACAAAAACGAATTGCAATTTCCATAATTCACCAGTAGAAGTACAACCATAATATATTTCTGCCAATTTTTTATTCTCTCAAAGAGCAAGATTGCGTTGAAAGTAAATTGTCCCTTACAATTTATTTATATACTTACTAGTGAATTTGTTTATATAGATTTCTTCTTTTGTTAATTGAGGCAAATTGTTATTGTAAAATCAGAACATTTTTTATTCATAATGAATTAGCGTTTCAGTCTGATTCGAAAAAATATTCGAATCAGGTTTGAATTCCAAATGATTCGGTTTTGACCAGATCTACTTGGGAATTCGATTTTAAACAGCAGCATTTCAAGGGCGAGATTTTCAACTTTGTCTGGAAAACTTTGGGTTTACCCATTTTGTTCAATAAGTAAAAGAAAATATTATTTTGTTATTCACGAAATTCAAACTATTGTAAGGCAAATGTTTAAACCATTTGCACTTCCACCTTTTACTTGTACCCAATCAATGTATACCGCGACTAACGATAAACTAAACAAAATTCATCTTCCAGCTTAATATGACCAAGACGACTTTTTCAAGAGTGTAACAATCAAACAGAATTTTTTTGTAGAAGCATTTCTTACTTTTCAATCTTTGTATGATATATACTGCGTGTCAGCAGCACCATTTCAGTGGATGTTAGTTCTGAATCATCTGTGAAACTTCTTTGATACGATTTAGAATATAGAAACCTTGCTTTAGGCAGATACATTTCTATTAGTCTGTCGAATTCGCTTGTGTAGTCGAAGTCACGTGGGACTGGAGATGTCAAATTCTAAACAAAAAAGAATATTTTCAATCAAGATATTCTCGTGGCATAAAAGTTCAGTTGAGCCAATATTTATCTAAAAACCCGATATCATAGTTTTATTTCAGTATCATAAAGTAGAATTATTGCCAAAAAGCAGTGATTCGACTTTATTTTTACAACGTTTCTATATAACATCACAAGTTGATGGCCAAGAGTTTTACACTTCCAAAAACTGTGTTTTGCTATACCTTCTACTTACCATGATGTGAAAATGATGTGCGGCTGATAGAGTGTGGACGAAAGCAGAAAACGTTCTTCTTGCAGGCTCACATAACACAGAGTAGAATTTCGTGTTTGTAATAACGGAATCAACGGATTGCGGTACGTCTCTCGTTTGTGTTTCCACAAAGTCATCAAATAAAAACTGATGTTGTGACATCCTCGGTAATGCATACCTTGAATATAAAACTTGAAATCAAAGTTGATTAACAATTTTTCATCGATATAACTGGAACTATTTAGAGAGTTGGTCGTAACGCCCAACAGTTCACCTATTACGCGTTTTGTTATGTGGCTTATAGCTATCATGTTGGCATCGTAGGTTGAAGATCTATGGCTCGAGTCCGGCTCGCTAATCCAATCCACCACTCAAACCGGGGTGTAGTAACTTGGGCTGGCTCGGCCGAACCAGGAAGATCATAACTTTCCGACAAACAACAACCCTGTTCGTCCATAAGTGGTCGCTGTATATTTCTTGTTCGGGGTGATCCACTTAAATGAGTGGCTATAAAAATAAACAAAAATTTAAAACTACTATGTAAATAAAATAGTGTTTAAACATTTCAGATAAACAAAATGAGATTTGATCGCATTTTGTGCCCTTTCCTGACGAATTTTGCAACACAAACTTTGGCATATATCATGATAATAAATCAATTAATAATATACGAAATTGAAATTATTTCATTTAGTGTTTCGAAATATCTGACTAATCATAAAAAGATATCCCTTCGCATATCTATGAAAAACAGTAAATCATCCTAAAATTATTTGTCCCTATATTACTGTAAACAAAAGGATCCCTGAATTATATAAGTTCCTGTGTGTTGCCAAATTTTACTTCATTCTACATTTCCAATGCCACATAATAATTTTGTATCGGCCTTTCCCGGGCCTACGGCTGTCTAGTAAAACTACATTTCTAAAAAAATTACCAATCTCCACTTACGTGTTTACACCGTATTGTTCTACTGTGTTTTTAACTGATACGACAGCAGGATGCCATTGCAACAAAAATTTGAGCCACTCGGTACCACACTTTGTTACTCCTGAACTTATGATGTCTGGTTGCCATCTTTCTTCGATCTTTGTGTTGACAAAAATGTAGCTTATTTTAATAATTCTCCTTCAACCATTTTTAAAGCTTTCCTGTTCGGCCTAAACTAACCAAGTCCAACCCCGGTTTGAGTGGTGGACATGGATTAACGACCCGGACTCGCCGGGACTAATTTTCAATAAAAATTTAGCTCCGAGTTATGTGCCTATTAGTCGATTTCTTTATGATGCTGCAGAGTTTCAAGGTTTTCACCTTTGTCCGAGGCAGATATCTCTCGCTGCAATTGACCATGGTACTACATTGTGTAGTAGCTATCTTCATTTGAGTGTTCGCTAATTGGTTTCGTTCGGGAGCTGCTTTCGCTTTGCTCAGAGCAAACATCCATGAAAAAAGGACAACCATAGACCTAGGCATTCCAAGCATATTCATTTCCGACCGCTCACTATCGATAGAACTCTTTCTGATAAGAGAGAGAAAGACCACGTGTTGTGAGTTTTGACTACTTTTCCTTGTCTACTTCAATTTAAAACGCAATAGAAAATTCGTTGCGTCCGATTTTTTTCATCGTATCAACATCGTCATGGTGATTAATAATTCAATATCCAGTTACTTACAGTGGAGTTTTCAAGTAACATATGATATTTCAACAATTCTTCATTTCTCTTTTTTGCCTCTTCAGATTCTTCTAAAAGTATGTAACAAATGTTACCTTTTTGAAACTTCAGTAGTACTCGGAGTATTTTTTCAATATCATTTTCTCATTGCTATATGGGTTGATTAAATAGCAGTGAGAGAGGGTGGCTAAAGTCGAAAAACTACCGAACGTGTCCGTCCGCAAGGCGGGTAGATGTAACACACGACACTGACATAGCCGCTGTGAAGACTCGTACTTGGCGGTGTGTGGTATAGATTCGTGAACAGGCTATAACTAACAAATCGAAAAAAAACGATAAAAAATTGTGGGAAGAGGTTCGCTAACAAAGTCACTTCGTAAAAGATATGAAAAGACCACACTTACCCAATTTGTCCACTGGTTCCATATTTTTGAATATTTTTCTTGTCATTTGACCTAAAAACCCAACGAGGGATATACGACACTAAGAAAGTTCAGTTTCAAACACAATAATCGCTCGTCATCAAGCATATATTGAGCGCAATAACAGTAGATAGATAACTTGATAGACGATGCAGATTCTTTTCAGAGCTTTGTACAACTCAAGTGTGACGAAGATGAGTAGCAAGTGACTTTTCGTTGAAGTTTTTAAAGCATTGCTTTAGATTTGATAATTAAACTCATGGATTTAAGAATTGTAAGTGCAACGATTGCAATATTTGAAGCCTTAAAGGCATTGCGGATAGTGAAATTTGATTTTCATTTGCATGACTATATTGGTTAAGAAATGAAACTTTGGTCTGCTCGTAATTTAGACAAAGATGCCGATTCTTATATTAATTAATATTTGGGCCAAATCAGACAAAAATTTTCGTTAAAGTCGGTCTTTGGTCGTGGTAAATAGAGTTGTACCGTCAACGTAAAGTGATATATAACGCTGCCAGGGGAATTATCGACTCAAGGTCAAACGAAAGCCGGGTCAGGAGATCATAACAGCACCTCAATCAGAGATTTTATTTTGCCAAGCATGAGCCACAGATGGACCGCGGTCAGGGGTGCGATCCATCAGTGGCCCACGCTCGACAAAACATGTTTGGGCAAAAAATTATCTTCTGACAGAACCGATTCCTGGTTATGACCGAAGCATATTAAAACCTATTAAATGAGTGAAATGATGCCTTTTACGATGAGGAGATTGAATTGCAGAGTGCCCTAGTGGCTCAGTCGGTTAAGCGCGATCGTATTGTTCGAATGGCCGATTTGATGATGGTTGACCGTTTCACCACCGAGCGTGCCCCTCAGCAAAGCATTCCGCGTTTAACATAGAACAGATACACATTCACTACAAAGGTTCGTGCCTAACGTTTGTTTGGCATAAGCCTCCCGGTATGTTCACGGACAGGCTATAGCAAATAATACGAAAAATACTAAAAAAGTTTATTTTCAAGTGTCTTGTGTCATTATAGAGTCTCATTTTTTATAGCCGCCATGTGGTTGACAATGAGAAACACCCTGTACGGGTGCCCAAGCTGCAAACAGAGATAATTGGTAGTGATTGTTGGAAAAATATAACTCTCCTTTCCGTTCGATCTTTTCCAAGTTTTAACTCTTGGTGAAATCAACATGGTAACTACTAAGCATGTCCTGTTTATACTATCGTGTCAACGCAGTTGTAATATTATTCTGAAATGCAATATCTCCGTATAAAATTTTGAATTTTTTGCACGTTGTTGTAAGGCATATAAGAAACGTGCGACCTACGGGCGGGTCTAATCTCCTTAACGATGTTAAAGCCTTGTCTTTTTATTCATAAAAATGTGTCGTTTCTATCACAAACGCATTCCCGGTGAACAAATTTAGTCAATCATGGCAGCCTATTTTAAGATCACCTGACAGTTAGACCAGGTACTATAAGCTAGTCACACGTCGTTTGTTACCATCAAATCTTTTTCTGAAATATTCCCAGTTTATTACAAATGCTATGTATATCACATTTTACAACTAAAGCGGTCATTTTACCTAATTTTTGAGGAAGCGCTATTAACATCAATCAAACATCTCTAACTCGCTCGCTTTGACGCAAGATCACGTATTTTCGCTGACGCAGTGTGAATAACGAAGTTCGTCGTCGCAAAGAGTAACGAATGTCATGTTTGTACGCTAGAAAGGCTAGGAAAAATAAAAGAAAGTAAAAATTCGAAAATCTCCGAACATAGATGGTGAGATTTGCCCCTAGGTTTGAAAGAGTCAATATTAAAGTTTATACTTGGTTGGGATGAGATAACATACCGCTGGAAATAAAAACGCAGAATTAAATTGTTTGAGTGGTTGTAGTTGTATCACACTATTTTTAAGTACTGCTTGCCACTTTTGTGCATATCAAGTATATTCTTTTTCGTATACTCGTAAATTACGTATGCCCTATCTTACGATGTAAACGATGTAAAAAAAACTTTAGGACTGCTCGCTGAGTCACAATAAAAATGCTTTCTGTCGAAAAATCTGCGTTCCGTGAATGAATATCAATCCGACGATGCATATGAGAACATTATAATATAAAAGACAGCTTACCACCATAAACAAACACTTTCTCGGCGTGAACATTAGGCACCTCTTCCACCCATGGCATCACCTTGTTAGTATCTGAGACATATTCTGACTGCTGAAACCATGCTTTTCTCTTATAACTCCAAAGAATCAATATTATTGTTGTCAGACCACAATAAAATGAAAATGTTAGGAATTTCAAATTCATATTAGTTCAACATTTACTTATCATGTCTAATCTAACTTTAACTGTAAATGTCTGGATTTGCTGTAAAATTTGAAAACAATTTCGACGATATCAGTGTATGGATTGTTTCGTTTTAAAATTTGATCCATGTTCAAGCCAAAAGATATTTGTTTCGCAAAATATTGTTTCTTCTATCCATACTTGAATTAGATCAAGTTCTGCATACTAAAACTTTATCCGAATTCGAAATTTTCGTGCAGAGAGTGAGCCATAGATGAATAGCCCTATTAAAAAGTAAATTTGCCTCCTTTTGAACTAGGCGATCGGGTTGCATTGTTGCTCTAGGGTAAACTTGGAAATTCGAGCTTATTTCGAAAAATTCTCGCCGGCAAAGTAATTTTATGATAATTACTCAAGTAGTACAAACTGGTGTTGGCATTTCTAGGTAAAATTATCGAGTAGACCTAATTTACCGAGTTTATTTTCAAACGACTTTTACCTAGTTTCACGGATACCTGATTTACCTAATTTTCAACTATGGAAACATTAACTAGGTACCAGGTTAAAAAGTAGGCATCTAGTATGAAAAACTAATTAAACCTTATAATCATAATGAAAATGTTTTTGAAATAGACAATTCGGTGATTTCAATCATCATATATATTAAAAATGGGGGATTCTAATTTACCTGTTTTATTTTTTTCATCTAGGCACTACCTAGTTTTGTCATCACTACTAGAAACCTCATGTCACCAGGAACGGGTAATGCGCGTCAGTTCTCCTGGCTACGCCACTGGCAGAAGAACCTCCTTTGCGCTCGAGCCGCAAATGGTGTTCTGTTTTTTGTATTGGAGGTTATGACACACAATTGATCGAAGGTGTTTGCATATATCCGGAGTGAAATGATTTTCGTTAATTTTTTTTTTATAATTTTAGGTAAATATTTCGTTGTGACTATTCAGATATATTTGAGTATAAAAATATAGCATATTTTTATGTCTATTTAAGTTATGTTGACTTCTCGCTCTTTTTATCGTATTATTTCGGTTATGATACCTTCACTTCCAAGTTTTTGAAAACCCGGAATAACGTTATCAAGATGTTTTTAGCGCATCCGGTTTCAACAGATTATCCCCGAACGCTTCAATGTGTCACCAGTCACTACAATTACAATGTCACAAGACATGAGTATATGTCGCACCCAACGGCAATTGCTATGCCACCAAGGTTAAATGTATGCTCCCAACCCACGACATTTGCTATGCCACAAGGAATTAGTATATGTCAAAATCAACGACAATATTAATAATAAGTTTATGTCATCAACACACCGGTTGCCGGAACAACAGGGATTAGTATATGTTAATTGCGAGGTTACCAGGAATAAAAACACTGAAGCACAAAATCGCTGAAATTCTGAAAAAAATGCCATAGGGATCACCATAGTCCAAACGTGTAGATAAGATACATAACGAAGGATAAGAAAGCTCCCCTGCAGTAAAAAATCATTCTGAGTATATTTTAATTGCCAAAAGAAAAAACCCACATGTACAGTAACAATATCTCTTGATTCAATAATATTCAGTTTATTTTTCAAAAACTCGTTGATTTTATATTTGAGAAACATATTGGAACATGGCGGGTAATTTGGAATGTAATATCAATGCCATACTTCCCTTCACTCTCATTTCCTGGCAGTACTCTCCACCAGCATGACTACAACAATGTTGCTATTCTCTGATAGTTTTGAATCAACTAAAAGCTGCAGTTGGCCGCTCTCAACGCTGCTTTTTTTAAGTGATGGGGTAGATGTCCCAACACGACCAAATTTAGCCCTGTATGTACGAGGTTTAAAATAGTTTCAACGTATTTTCTAAGTGCCATAAGAGGCGATTAAGAGTAAGCAAAGAAGTGTTAGAGAGTTTTACCATCGGCCAGGGCAGATACCACTCCACTTTACCACAGCACTTCAGTTCCGTTTGGGAAATTTTCCGTTTAGAGTACAGTTGCTGGCACTGTGTCTTTTAGTAGCTCTTTGCTATTAAGTGATCGTTAGTAGGTTCCTTTCAGACACAGTTTCCAACCCCGCTCAGAGTGAAAAAATGCTACGCCTGTGTTATTTTATTTCAGAAGTGGGCTTCCATTTAATAAATTACATATCGAAGCGACGAGTGACATGTCACGCCTGGCGATATCGTAAATGCTGCGATAGGTGACATATTCTCATCATCCCCAGTGATGCAACGTTTTCTCAATGATTCTCACTTCTTCACATTTTGTAAAATATTAATTTTTGTTTGACTTGCTCTATATCATTAATTATACCGTCGAAGATGGACAAACTTTGCTTGGGCATTATTATTCTAATCGAAAGACCTAAATTGTACAATACTATCTCTGTCCGAACTTGTTGTATTATGTTTACGCTATTCAACACCGCTTGGTGGGTTCGGGAAAATGTTTTGAAGTGAGGTTCACGACGTACGAGCCTTCTACAAACCTTTCTATAAGTGACTGCAATGTGTGAATATAATTAACATTTTTCGTGATCATAATTTGGTATTCGTATTCTTCCGAGTATCCATCGGCAACAAGATCTATATATCCGATAAGTTCAATATTTCATTTCGTCACTATAAACTATTATTATTCAACAATCAACATAACTGGAGAACCAATCCATGCACAAGTCTAGATATGCCAGATCTAAGCTAACGTTCCAAAGTACACTGTGACAAAATTACAGTAAATTTACTGTTTATTTGCAGTAATTGTATATTTCAAAAAGTCGAACTCGCATTTTCGGTTATTATTGAAATATCGTATAACTAGACTAAACACTTCAAAAAATACTGCTGGTGAAACCATTTAAATTCCGCATAGCAATATCCTACCTATTTGAGCTTTCGCTCTGAAGCGAAAATTTTGTTGAAATAGTACACCTTCCATATCAATAAAACGGAGCCCTCACACAAAACATGTGCATTTGTCAGTAAGTTAGGGGTCAAAGTCCGAGGTGTGACCGCGTCACGTGTACGTGTTGTGTCCCACTTGTTACAGACTAGTTTATCAGGTTTCCCCACACTCACGGAATCTGCGATCAGCCCGTTTGCAGTATGTTACTCAGACTCGGGACGTGGATACTACAGCTAGAAAGTCTAGAGGTTTATAACAAGGAATTGCGCGGGTAGGCTATTTGAAAACTAACTTTGGGAATATTAAAGACCTACATCAAACAAATGCTTGGTTACTAATTGCATGTAAATTGGTAAAACACGTGTAAGGTTATGCCGTTGTTGTTTTAAATAAATAATACCCACTGATATTGACATAAGCAAACTGTAACTTGCCATATACCTTCAGCTTACATTCCACCCCCAAGGGCAGCAATCAAGTTGAGCAACATCTGTAATATTCTGGTCTGGTCTGGCTAAAATATCAAAATCTTATCTGTTCACTTGGAAAGTTTTTCCTACGATCAATTGACGACATATTCCAATATTTTCCTCTTCGAATAGATTCTTCTCATAACCACGGCCAACCTGTTCACGCGAATCGCCACCAATTTGACGATTGGAATCATCCTCTTCCATCAAAAATGTATGAGTACCCTCCTGTATTCACAATATCTATTTTTGAGCGGGGTTTCGAATTTTTTGACTACGCTCTGTGGATATATAACGTCTTAGATTCCAACTAGAAATCAAGCATTAACTTCGATTTAATATTTTTGCTTATTCCAAAACAATCTTAGAAAGGCATTTTTTTTGTATAGCACGCGAAAAGGTGCAAAAAATATTTTTGAAAAATGAGTTTTCATATTATAAAATCGGTGAGATAAATTTAATACCTACTGCGAAATAGTAAAAACAATAATTGTTGATTACCACAATCTTTCCCCAATTAAATTGAATAATTTTTCGTTATGCTCTTTAAAGAATGATTGTAGTTTTCTTATGGCTGAATCACTGGGATTTTTGTTTGATTTCGATTTTGATCTCGTTCGTCCTTTCCTGCCTTTTTTGTTGAAACAATGTGTTGGAATTTTATATAATGTTCCTTGATAGTAAACAGTTGGACGAAAACAATAAAGGCCGGTATCAGGATTTAAAAGGAAATCGTCTTCAATGATGAAATGTGGCAATCCGAAGAAATCCTGGAGCTGTTGAAGGAACGTTACATCGAAAATTAGTAGTGCTAGTAATTCTGAATTCTTTTCGCGCGTCTTTCGCGCACATTGGTTAGTACATTTATTTAGCAAATTTTATGCCCTGAGATCCTGTTTCCCAAAGTTTTTCGAATCATGTCTTTGTTTGTCAAAATATATGATGAAAGCACTTTTTTAGAAAATATTTTCTGCCAGCGACATCCATTAAGACGTCGCAATAGTTTTAAAAATTTTGAGCACTCTTTCAGGGTTCAGTGCACCACTGATTGCAAATGCACTATCTCCGCCTTCAGAAAACAAATAAAAAATGCTTGGCTGATTACAGCACGCATATTTTTTTCTTCGGAAATCAATTTGTTTTAAACTCCAGACTTCATCAAATGTCGCTCTAAGATATTTGCGCTGCTTGTACCCTTTTTCTTTTGGGTAATAATTCATCTTTCAGACAAAATAGGAAGTGTTTTTTGAAACGTACCTATATGCATCATTATAGTCATTTGTCACTTTATGTTATGATCAGGCTATAGGCTGCATCGGCGCTGTTGAGACTGTCGGAAGATTTGCTTGAACATCTTTTGTTGAGCATGAGTCACTGATGGATCGCGTCAAACAGGCGCGGGCCATCAGTGTCTCATTCTTGACAAAATAAAATTTCGCATTGCATATAAGTACTCGTTTCTAAGTTGGTATCGATATGTTGTAGGTAGGAATCTATAAAAAGTCCTAGATCTCGATTACCTTTTCCATTTCCCGTCCTGGATTTCTTATCATGTTGTCGCCATTAACTAAATGAATTCTTTCTCGCGAGAATCTGTTTATAAACCTAAAGTAACATATTGAGAACAAACACTGTATTACCGAAAATATTGCAGTTCCAGTCTCCGTGTGCACTTACAGAACATTTATCGTGATCTCCTATCCTTACTTGGAAATAGGGATGAGTGATTCGATACGATGATTCGAATCGCTTCGAAGCACAATTGCTAAGAATCGGCCATAGGAACAAAAACGAATTGTAATTTCCATAATTCACCAGTAGAAATACAACCATAATATATTTCGATTTCTGCCAATTTTTTATTCTCTCAAAGAGCAAGATTGCGTTGAAAGTAAATCGTCCCTTACAATTTATTTATATACTTATTAGTGAATTTTTTTTATATAGATTTCTTCTTTTGTTAATTGAGGCAAATTGTTATTGTAAAATCAGAACATTTTTTATTCATAATGAATTAGCGTTTCAGTCTGATTCGAAAAAATATTCGAATCCGGTTTGAATTCCGAATGTTCGGTTTTGACCAGATCTACTTGGGAATTCGATTTTAAACAGCAGCATTTCAAGGGCGAGATTTTCAACTTTGTCTGGGGAACTTTGGGTTTACCCATTTTGTTCAATAAGTAAAAGAAAATATTATTTTGTTATTCACGAAATTCAAACTATTGTAAGGCAAATGTTTAAACCATTTGCACTTCCACCTTTTACTTGTACCCAATCAATGTATACCGCGACTAACGATAAACTAAACAAAATTCATCTTCCAACTTAATATGACCAAGACGACTTTTTCAAGAGTGTAACAATCAAACAGAATTTTTTTGTAGAAGCATTTCTTACTTTTCAATCTTTGTATGATATATACTGCGTGTCAGCAGCACCATTTCAGTGGATGTTAGTTCTGAATCATCTGTGAAACTTCCTTGATACGATTTAGAATATAGAAACCTTGCTTTAGGCAGATACATTTCTATTAGTCTGTCGAATTCGCTTGTGTAGTCGAAGTCACGTGGGACTGGAGATGTCAAACTCTAAACAAAAAAGAATATTTTCAATCAAGATAGATATTCTCGTGGCATAAAAGTTCAGTTGAGCCAATATTTATCTAAAAACCCGATGTCATAGTTTTATTTCAGTATCATAAAGTAGAATTATTGCCAAAATACAGTGATTCGACTTTATTTTTGTTACAACGTTTCTATATAACATCACAAGTTGATGGCCAAGAGTTTTACACTTCCAAAAACTGTGTTTTGCTATACCTTCTACTTACCATGATGTGAAAATGATGTGCGGCTGATAGAGTGTGGACGAAAGCAGAAAACGTTCTTCTTGCAGGCTCACATAACACAGAGTAGAATTTCGTGTTTGTAATAACGGAATCAACGGATTTCGGTATGTCTCTCGTTTGTGTTTCCACAAAGTCATCAAATAAAAACTGATGTTGTGACATCCTCGGTAATGCATACCTTGAATATAAAACTTGAAATCAAAGTTGATTAACAATTTTTCATCGATATAACTGGAACTATTTAGAGAGTTGGTCGTAACGCCCAACAGTTCACCAATTACGCGTTTTGTTATGTGGCTTATAGCTATCATGTTGGCATCGTAGGTTGAAGATCTATGTTTCGAGTCCGGCTCGCTAATCCACCACTCAAACCGGGGTGTAGTAACTTGGGCTGGCTCGGCCGAACCAGGAAGATCATAACTATCCGACAAACAACAACCCTGTTCGTCCATAAGTGGTCGCTGTATATTTCTTGTTCGGGGTGATCCACTTAAATGAGTGGCTATAAAAATAAACAAAAATTTAAAACTACTATGTAAATAAAATAGTGTTTAAACATTTCAGATAAACAAAATGAGATTTGATCACATTTTGTGCACTTTTCTGTGAATTTTGCAACACAAACTTTGGCATATATCATGATAATAAATCAATTAATAATATACGAAATTGAAAATATTTCATTTAGTGTTTCGAAATATCTGACTAATCATAAAAAGATATCCCTTCGCATATCTATGAAAAACAGTAAATCATCCTAAAATTATTTGTCCCTATATTACTGTAAACAAAAGGATCCCTGAATTATATAAGTTCCTGTGTGTTGCCAAATTTTACTTCATTCTACATTTCCAATGCCACATAATAATTTTGTATCGGCCTTTCCCGGGCCTACGGCTGTCTAGTAAATCTACATTTCTAAAAAAATTACCAATCTCCACTTACGTGTTTACACCGTATTGTTCTACTGTGTTTTTAACTGATACGACAGCAGGATGCCATTGCAACAAAAATTTGAGCCACTCGGTACCACACTTTGTTACTCCTGAACTTATGATGTCTGGTTGCCATCTTTCTTCGATCTTTGTGTTGACAAAAATGTAGCTTATTTTAATAATTCTCCTTCAACCATTTTTGAAGCTTTCCTGTTCGGCCTAAACTACTCGCCGGGACTAATTTTCAATAAAAATGTAGCTCCGAGTTATGTGCCTATTAGTCGATTTCTTTATGATGCTGCAGAGTTTCAAGGTGTTTACCTTTGTCCGAGGCAGATATCTCTCGCTGCAATTGACCGCGGTACTACATTGTGTAGTAGCTATCTTCATTTGAGTGTTCGCTAATTGGTTTCGTTCGGGCGCTGCTTTCGCTTTGCTCAGAGCAAACATCCATGAAAAAAGGACAACCATAGACCTAGGCATTCCAAGCATATTCATTTCCGACCGCTCACTATCGATAGAAATCTTACTGATAAGAGAGAGAAAGACCACGTGTTGTGAGTTTTGACTACTTTTCCTTGTCTACTTCAATTTGAAACGCAATAGAAAATTCGTTGTGTCCGATTTTTTTCATCGTATCAATATCGTCATGGTAATTAATAATTCAATATCCAGTTACTTACAGTGGAGTTTTCAAGTAACATATGATATTTCAACAAGTCTTCATTTCTCTTTTTTGCCTCTTCAGATTCTTCTAAAAGTATGTAACAAATGTTACCTTTTTGAAACTTCAGTAGTACTCGGAGTATTTTTTCAATATATATTTTCTCATTATGCTATATGGGTTGATTAAATAGCAGTGAGAAAGGGTGGCTAAAGTCGAAAAACTACCGAGCGTGTCCGTCCGCAAGGCGGGTAGATGTAACACACGACACTGGCATAGCCGCTGTGAAGGCTCGTGCTTGGCGGTGTGTGGTATAGATTCGTGAACAGGCTATAACTAACAAATCGAAAAAAACGATAAAAAAAATTGTGGGAAGAGGTTCGCTAACAAAGTCACTTCGTAAAAGATATGAAAAGACCACACTTACCCAATTTGTCCACTGGTTCCATATTTTTGAATATTTTTCTTGTCATTTGACCTAAAAACCCAACGAGGGATATACGACACAAAGAAAGTTTAGTTTCAAACACAATAATCACTCGTTATCAAGCATATATTGAGCGCAATAACAGTAGATAGATAACTTGATAGACGATGCAGTTCCTTTTCAGAGCTTTGTACAAATCAAGTGTGACGAAGATGAGTAGCAAGTGAGAAGTATTTAAAGCATTGCTTTAGATTTGATAATTAAACTCATGGATTTATGAATTGTAAGTGCAACGATTCCAATATTTGAAGCCTTAAAGGCATTGCGGATAGTGAAATTTGATTTTCATTTGCATGACTATAATGATTAAGAAATGAAACTTTGTTCTGCTCTCAATTTAAACAAAGATGCCGATTCTTATATTAATTATTATTTGGGCCAAATCAGACAAAAAATTTTCTAAAAATCGTTTGTTGGTCGTGGTAAATAGAGTTGTATCGTCAACGTAAAGTGACATATAACGCAGCCAGGGGAATTATCGACTCAAGGCCAAACGAAAGCCGGGCCAGGAGATCATAACAGCACCTCAATCAGAGATTTTATTTTGCATGAGCCACGGATGGACCGCGGTCAGGGGTGCGATCCATCAGTGGCCCACGCTCGACAAAACATGTTTGGTCAAAAAAAATTATCTTCTGACAGGAATAGGACTAATAGGAATTAGTTCCTGGCTAGGACCGATAAAACGACGTTATTCTTGCAATTAGATAAAAAATGGTTAGGAAAATTTTTGGACGGAATTCAAGCATTTTCAATAATTTAACGGTATCAAACAATAACATAGCTAAAGCCTCCATAAAACTACTTACCGCCGTTTACTAGTACTTTTAGAATGTGTGCGCCTTTTGCCCCCTCATCCACCCACGGCATCACCTTGTTTCTTTCCAATTTGGTATTGATAGTTGAATCTGTTTTTGATTGTGGATTCACTTTAACCATAAAGTTCGAATACATATGCCTTAACGGGTTTTGGTAACTCCACGAGGCCACAAGTATTGCTGACAGCACACAACAGAAGAAAAGCTTTATAATTTTCGACGCCATTAAATTAGATTTTCTTTGAAATATAATTAAAATTCTTGAACTATTTTAATACTTTTGTCACGGCGAGAAGGACAAAGTTAATCTATCTATTCTGGCAAGTAGCTTTTTAAATTTTTTCAACTACATACTAAATATAAATTATAACTCAAAATCAGATTTCATCTATACTTCATTTTCAGAAATCTCAAGCATATTGAAACCTATTAAATGAGTAAATTGGTGTCTTTCACGATGAGGAGATTGAATTGCAGAGTGCCCTAGGGCAATAGAAAGATGTTCATCATGATTCTTTGTTTCTAAAATTATGTAGAAAATGAGGTTTTTTGATGCATCGGCTGTAGTCAAGTTCATTTTTAACCCCGACTCAGTTGCTCAGTCGGTTAAGCGCGATCGTATTGTTCGAAAGGCCGATTCGATGATGGTTGACCGTTTCACAACCGAGCGTGCCCCTCAGCTAGGCATTCCGTGGGTAACATAGAACAGATACACATTCACTACAAAGGTTCGTATACATACATATAGGAAACGTGCGATCTACGATCCGGTCTAATCTCCTTAACGATGTTAAAGCCTTGTCTTCCGATGATTTCTAATTTTAAAACGTGTTTTGCGCCCGTTTTGTTTTAATTTAATGTTCAAAATTTTCTTCGTATTTATGTGTTTATTATATATATATTATATATATATATATATATATATTATATATATATATATATATATATATATATATAATTATGTGTGTGTGTGTGTACCAACACACGCAAATCCAAAATGTTATTTTGTTGCAAATCACAACAAAGTTGTGTTGATTTTATTCATAAAAATGTGTCGTTTCTATCACAAACGCAATCCCGGTGAACAAATTTATTTAATCATGGCAGCCTATTTTAAAATCACCTGACAGTTAGGCCAGGTACTATAAGCTAGTCGCACGTCGTTTGTTAAAATCAAATCTTTTTGTGAAATATTCCCAGTTAATTACCAATGCCACGCATATCACATTTTACAAATGAAGGACCCGACTAAACTGCTATTTTCAGGCCATTTTACCTAATTTTTGAGAAGCGCTATTTACATCATTCAAACATCTCTAACTCGCTCGCTTTGACGCAAGATCACGTAATATTCGCTGTGTGATTAACGAAGTTCGTCGTCGCAAAGAGTAAGGAATGTCATGTTTGTATGCTAGACTTCTATATACCGTTGCTTGTAATACATTTCGTAGTATATTTTTGCAAAAGAGTTGGCCGTTTATTATTGCTTCTGAACGTGCGTAGAGCGGATTTGTGATGGAAACTGAAATATAAAATGTCTTTTCATGCCATCCTGAACTATATCAGGAAGTAGAGTTTTGAGTGTCAGTCTTCGAGTGAAGGTCTCTACCAGTTCTCGAAGAGTTTTGACTAGTCTACGTCTTGCCCAACAATGTATAAATGTTCCACTCAAAAAGTGCTAGCTCATGTTTTAGAATATAAATATTTTTTTTGTCCTTTTCTGAGTACTTGTTCAGGTATTTGTATATTCGTGCCGAGTACCAAGTTGAAAATTTAACAAACTTGTCACATTTGCTTTATAGACATGATATTTCTGCTTGCAAACTGCAGTACAGGGCCGGGCGAATCCGAGTCATATGGAATTCCAATCTGATTCGAATAATTTGTAACAAAATTAATAAAAAAAAATCAAGAAACTTGCAGTTTTTAGTGTATTTTTAATTTACACATCCATGTCTAAGAGGAACAATTTTCATATTTTAACGACAAAGTATAAGCTATTTTGGTCATAAACTTGCATTTTGTCGGTAAAAATGAAAATTCTTGTTCATTTAGCAAGTTTTTGCTTCTATGACCGATTCACGATTGATTTGAACAAAGTGTGATTCGAATCGATTCGATTCACCGAAACTAGAAACTAATTGAGCAGTCCTACTGCTGCATACAACCTTCTCACAACAATTTCGATATAAATCAACAAGCATGTCGATCAGAAAGTAAAAAATATTTACGTTAGGTAAATCACAAATCTAATTTTATAGGTTTGATAGCCCTTTTTATAAATTGAATATCATATAGGGTTATGGCACTTCACTGCATGATATGATAAACATTGGCATTTTAGAAGAAACGTTACTTCTTTGAATCTAGCTTAAGCAGTAGGAGTTCCTTTATAAAATACATTTTTCAACGGAGTCCAAATCTGGAGTCTCATAATATCTTATAGCGAAAAAGGTTTTTCTTAATGTTAATCTTGGTAGCATGTGGCACAACGTTAAATATTCAATTGGAGTGTAATGTCGATATCCCCATCTTACATTTGCACCGGAGTACCCATCTTGTACCAAAATTTAAAAGCTTGGTCAATTCTCAATTGTCGGTCATTTGTGTATAAAAATATTTCACATCCACAGGAAAGAACATGATATTAAGTACCCCTAAATCAATTTTGTAAAACGTGAGCCACCGATGGACCGCGTATAACCGGCGTGTTCCATCAGCAACTCATACTTCAAAATATGTTTGAAAAAGATTTCCGATTGTGATGGCATTTCTATCATCAGAAATAGGTAGCTAGAGAGAAAATGCATTCGTCAGAACCCAAAACCTCAAAATTCTTTGAAATCATAAAAAAACGCTAATTACCTTTATTCGACGCGCTTTAACGTATAGCTTAAAGAAGGTATTCTTCCCCACCAACTCTGAAGTATTGCTTCACTGAAAATTGTTTTTATTATTTATTTTATGCAGATTCACTAGGATTTTTGTTCGATTTTGATGTTGATCTCGTTCGTCCTTTTATGCCTGTTTTGCTAAAACACTGTGTTGGAATTTTATATAATTTTCCTTCGTAGTAAACTGTAGGACGGAGACAATAAAGTCCAGTTTTTGGATCCTGGCCAAATATGGTCAAGATCAATGAACGAAAAATGCTTCGAAAAGCAATAAATGCAGTACGCACCTGGATGAGGGCACTACAACCCATGGCCTTGGGGCGATGCTCCATGAAATCACCAGTCTCTCACTGGATGAAATGGTGAGACGCAAGATAAATATCGTGAGCAGATGAAATAATAAAACATGGTAATTTGCATACTGTGAAATACCTTCATTTCATATTTTGTGAAAAACTTGTTCGCTTTATGTGACATTTCGAAGAAAAAAATAACGTTGAGCACGAAATGTTATTGTAAAACGTATACTGCCTATATGATATTTTCTTTTGTCAGGCAGGTGCCACAGATGGAATTCGCCTCCGCGACGAGTTCCATCAGTGGTCCAAACTTAACGTAACATGTTTTGGCAAAAGTTTTCTGACTCTTCCAGAAAACTCTTCATTTTAGTTAAATTACCTTCGCAATTTCTCTTCCGGGATTTGTTATCATCTTTTCACCATTAACAATGTGAAGCTTTTCCGATGAAAAATATTCTAAAAAACTGAATTGACAATGTTATTGTGTAAGATATAATGGATTTTTTATCATTGTACATCCAAGGCTGAAGAAGCTGCTACAAGAAACGAAACTAATGATTACTCGTATTACAAAGACAGTAGCACCCTAAGCGTAAAACATCCAAAACAGAACTCATCCGCCGTGATAAAGTGAAGTGATGGTACCAAATTTCCGTAATGATACCAAATATAAAGATGGCAACCTACTTTTTGCTTGAACTAGGTAAAGTGAAGCGAATTTACCAGCAAAGTAGGTATAGTATTACTAGGTAACCTAGTTTCATTAAAACTGGGTAGAACTTAGATTAAAAACTAGGTAATCATAGTTTTGCTGCATTTAGGATACTTTTTAATAAAATTGACGATTACAATCACCAAATTACAAATTTCAAAAACATTTTACAATGAATATATAATTTACCTAGTTTTTTTTTTTTCAACAAGGCGCCTAGTTAATTGTTATGAATTACCCAGTTAAATATTGAGTTAATCTACCTCTTTTACCTAGTAAATTATGAATCCATGAAACTAGGTAAAAGTGGTTTGAAAATGAACTCGGTAAACTAGGCAAAATCGGTACTTCCACCTAGAATTGCTAACAACAAGTCCAAATATGTTATACCCTAAGCTGAACTCCTAGTGACAAACATCTCAAACAGAACTAAATCGCTATAATAATGTGCGGTGAGTGTTGTATGTTCAGGATGATATGAAAACATCTACCACTTCATATTTCCAATTAAATTAGGATCTTTGGGCTGAGTTTGTGAGCATTATTTATAGGTAGGGCTGGGCAAAAGCGATTCAATAGGAATTCGAATCTTATTCGAATATTTTTTTTCGAATCTAATCGAATCAATAAAAACGAAATCGAAATGTCCCGTTATATTATCAAAACCGAGACATCCATAGCTTCGAAATCGCAAATATTGATATCAACAGAGTAGCGAAGGCAATATCACAACAATTCACCGCATCATCTTTCAGCGCACATGTGAATTTTCCAAAAATTTGGTCGTAAAATACGATGAATCTACAGTATTTTACAGGTTTTGTTCCCATGTTTCCCAGATTGGAATAGCTTTTGCTTCGAATCACCGAATCGAATTGCCCAACCGTATTTGTAGATCATTGGTCGACCGATCGGTGGTTACAAATTTAAATAAAATTAGTAATATTTAGTAGAACCCTAAAAATTGTAGGAAGAAGTTCATACTTTGTTATCTTTCTATGAGATATACTGAGTCTTAGCAATGACATATCACGAGATTTTAGTTTTAAATCTCCAGTACTTATTTCGTTGTAAGCTCCAGAAAATAAACTTTCTGCGCGAAGTAGGCATGTATCGACAAATCTGTCAGACTCCCCTGGAAAATCGAAGTTGTGTGAAACCGGAGGGGTAACATTCTGCAATGAGAAAATAACGAAATATTGCTAAATAAAAAATAACTCAGTAAAAGATAGCAAGTTAATGTTGTGATAATTGGAAGTTACGATTGCAATATTTACTTCTTCTTCAGATATTTTAGCGGCTTTTATCTGCTCGTCGTAGTTTTTCTCCTAGTCATATCTCAAAATGTTTTTAGTCTACGCAAGGAAGCAGCGCAAATAAGGGAAGCTATTTAACGTCAACTTATATGCCCAAAAGGTACTACAAGATGTAGTGCCAGCATCCGTCAGTGAGTGGTATCAGTCTTGGATGCGAGGGGAACCAATTACAGGCCACGTTATGTGGGAACAAATACTTTCTCGAAATTTCAAATACTTTATTCTTCTAGGTCTTATTATCACAATGGTTTCTTAGATATTCATATAAATTCCAGGTGACCAAATTGATCAAATTTGTTCAAGGAATTGAAATAAAAGTGATATGGAATTTAAGACAGTAAAAATTATTTTTAAATCCCAAAACTATTCGGATGTAAAATCACCTAAAAGACAACATGGAAGAATACAACTTAAAATTACCGGTGCCATATCGCCAAAATGTCTTGTAATAATTTCTCCCATTGTCACATTGAATAAAAATGTGTTGTCCACTTACAGCTAAATTTGATGAATATGGTTCTTGCTAAACCAAAATCCTGCTTGTGCCATCAATTTAATTAGATCACATTAGAAAATTGTATTTTGCCAAGAATGAGTCACTGATGGACCGCGCTTTGACAGCTCGATCCGTCTGTGATCCATGCTTGACGAAAAAGGGCTATGCAAGATTTTTCTGATTAGGACATATCTACCTATACTCAATACCTACCATTATTTTCATATGATGGTCTCCGACTAATAGTGTATGAACAAAATCCGAAAACGTTCGTTTTGCTGGTTCACACAAGACAAAATAATATTTGGCGTTTGGAACAACGTGATGAATTAAATGAAATTTCTTTTTGTCTTCACCGGAAGCTGCCAATGCCTCTGCAGTACCATCAACTAAATACTGATTATCAGACACTTCCGGTAATTTCTCCCTTGAAACAATATATAATGTTGAAATGAGTATACATAAGACTATTTTTTATTGAAAAGCGTTCAAATATCTCCTAATAAGTATTTTTTTTTTTTTTCAACAACGCGTTTTTTTTTTTTTGCAGATTATTTTACCCATTTTTTAGAGTTTTATTTTTAAGTGTGATTACCCGATTTATCTTCTTTTTTAATAATCTCGAGCAAACACAATAAAGTAATAGAGTGTGATATACCGTTGTAGCAGTCGCCTATCCATTTTATATCGTTATTGAACGATTGTTATCACAGTTTGGACATTTCGCCTTCGAATCCAGGCAAGTCACGATTTTTAATCCATGCCCACAACTCAAACCAGGATGTGATAACTCGGCCAAGCGGAGAAGGTCACATCTTCAACACTGACCGTGTTCGTTTAAGTGGCGACTGTTAATTAACAACTATAAAAAAAATACATAGAATAAACACAACTGAAGAATAAGATTTTAATTCGTTTTTTCAACAATTATAACACTAACTTACATGTAAGTTTTGCCATGTTCGCCTTGTGAGTATTGCGCTGATACTACAGCAGGATGCCATCTTATCACCATTCGTGTCCATCCAGTACCACATTTCTTTTCTCCTGAACGCATCATATCTGGCAACCGTTTTTCTTTTTTCTTTGGGACAGCAAAAATGCAGATTAAGTGGACTAATCGCGTAACGTGTACATAGCAAGGAAACAGAATAAAACGTGGCAGAATAATATAAATAAATAATAATACGAGTGAACAAACTCAAATTTTCCGTGATATTTAGAAAGAGCCCTGTGTCCGCCCTTGTCAGATTTTTTTCAGTCAAACATGAGCAACCGATTAACAGCGCCTCGCCGGCGCGGTCCCTCGGTGATTCATTCTTGACGAAACAAGTATTTTGGACTGGGGAACAGACGCTGACTCCGAGAGCCTGCTCTACCACCATGCTTGTTCAGTTCCGTTTGAGATGTATTCCTCTTTAACTGTAGTTGCGCTGGTACTACATTTTGTAGTAGCTTTGGCCTTTGAGTGGGGTTCAGTTGGGTTCTTCTAGGTGCTGCTTGAGAGAGAATATCTTTGTGACGAAAGTACGCGAGGAACAATTCTTATCTTTTGTGCGTTAAAGTCCATGTAATGAATGCGAGACTATACAAAAAAACATCGAGGTTGCTTACATTAGATTTTTCCAGCAGCCGATGATATTTCAGCAATTCCTGATTTCTTCTCTTGGCTTCTTCGGATTCGTCTAGAATGCAGTTGTTACTTTGAAGTCATTAAAACTGCGTCTTCGGATTTCAGATTAATATTATTGTACCAGTAATAGCACTGTCTACCACGCCATATGCACTAAAATAGTCTGGAATTGATATTTTGTACGCCTCATGTACACAATAAATGATCGTACAAAATTCGGATATGACTATCAATCCATAAAACATTGAAGCACTGTTGTGAATCGATGGACGACACACAATTTTTTTCGCGTTCTGAACCATCAATGCGAAACTATATTTATATTATAAAATATTACTCTCATGGATGTCCTTAACTATTTTGAAATAGATAAACACGACGAGACCTACCCAGTGTGTCTACTGGTACTATACTCCGAAGTAATTTTTTCAAAATTTGACCTGGAAATTGAAATTTTTCTATCTCAGTTTTTATAATTATGAAAGGTTACATTTAGTAATAACTTTCTTGGAGACACTTTTGAGAACTTTTTGAATTATCGAAAACCAAAGAAAAACACCAACTGCCCCTTTCTCTTCAGTTCGTTAATAAATATAAATATACAAGTGGGAATCATTTAGGTCCAGTCGCAGTTTTCGAATATGACATAATGTACCCTCTCATTGTCATTCGCTGGAAGCCAGGCCTGAAGCAAAACCTAACGATCACGTCTAAGTAGGGCTGGACAAAAGCGAACCCTTTGGAATTCGAATCTGATCCGGATAATTTTTTGAATTGGATCGAATCAATAAATCCGCATAAATACTAATTGGCTTGTTTAAGCTTTATTATTTGCACAATTATCAAAATATTAAAAACAATAATTCGTAATATCTTACCCATAATGGAAGTTCCACTTCACTAAAATAATTTGATGTTAGGCATGGGACACTGACAAAGTCAAGGCGTGGGACATCTGTGGCTTATGCTTGGAAAAATAGGATTCCAGATTGGTTTGGCAGATCTACGACAGATTCAAATAACTTTTGCTAATTGATTCTATTAACCGAATTGAATCGCCCAGCGCTACTGATAAGGCCATGAGCCAGTGGCGTATTTGACAACTTTTGAAAGAGATAGGTCTAATTGAAAATGAAGTCTAATTGGAAAGTCAAATATTAAGTACTGAAACTCGAGGTCAAATGTCAACGGAAAAGATTTTTTTGCAAATGCATGTATGAAGAAACTAGACCTTGTTCAGACGAAACAATCTATAAATAAATTCGTGTATATGCATACAAAGACTATTAAACCTTATATTTAGTATTTATTCTCTTTCTATAGCGTCTTTGCTTTCAGCATAAAGAACTGTTCACAAAAAAACATAAGGAAAGAATATGTAGTTAGCCTCACGTAAATACGACCAAGAGCATTTTTATATTTTTTTATCCCAAATTTCTCAGCAACATCGTAGTTAATCATTTTATTGGCCCGAAATGTTTTAAATAATCCGTTCTGTTTAATACCGTTAGCAGTTGAACTAAATACATTAAAAAAGTTTTTTTGTCTCTATGGCTGATTCTCCACTACTCACAAGTAACGACACTTACCCCCGTGTACAAAAAACATTTTCAGCTCGATTATTTGGTATCTCATCCACCCACGGCATAACCTTGTCTCTTTCAAAATCATCAAATGTATTCAAGTCTTTTACAGACAATGATTTTACTCTGAAGTCGTACTTTCTGTCAGTATCTCTCTGTTGCTGTCTTTTATAAGTTCATGCGACCAAAACTATTGTTGTCAGTCCACAATATATAAAAAGCTTTATCAATTTTTTCTTCAGGAAATTGTATTGGCCCGGAAATTAGAAAAAAATACTCAACACGAAATCTGTGTCGTTCAACCTAGTTTCTGTAAAAAATCGATGCATATATTACTTCTTTGTTTGAATTATAGTTTGGTAGATATTACTCCTCGCTTCAAGTTCAACCCAACTATTGATTGACTCATTTTTTAGTTTAAACTTTATTAGGAATTCACCGTGTAAATAGTACAATGTTTCCAGATATCAGATAAACAAAATTGCTAATACTTGATCATGTTTTGCGGGAAAATCATGATTTATGAGACAATTTTACCAACGTAAAATTATTCCACTGCAAAATGAATCCAATTTAGGAATAATCGAATAAGGAAATTACTTATTACTAAAATATCTGATTCTTCCTAAGAACATCTCTAACATTGTAACACTTGTGAGGAAAATGGGTGAAATTCAACTGAGAAGATCAAATTACAGTTTTCCCGGGGCAATATTCGTCGTCAAGTGTAAATTATGAATCAAAAATGTCAATGTTAGTTTGTTATAATCTTTAATTTTCTGAAAAACGAACATTCATTTTAATTTTATTTTTTCATTGAAATAAACTCGTCTCGTTGGAAATTTTTTTGTTCAAACATGCCTACACCCATCCCTTACAAACACATTGCCACCAATGCTTTTTATTGGGTTTATGCAAGATTTAACGCAATACCTCAAAGAAGCTAACTGCCAATATGACAAAAAGCTACAGATATAGTTAAAACTGTATCCTATAAACAGATTGTATTCCATGTAAAATTGAACAAATACTGTGATGTGTAGTGAGTTGTAGCTGCCCTAAACGATCTCAAAACTATCTGTAACTTATTTGCTTCCTATAAGTCACTGCAACACATCAAAACTATCCTAGGGCATTATAACAACATTAGTGATGTGTAATTATTTTGACGTGAAAATATGATAATTCCACATCCTTTCAAAATAATTTTCCCTCTTTGACCAGGCCTTATAATCTGAAACTGGCTTTCGACCTCATTGCACCATGTAATTCGTTTATCTGGCCAAGTATTTTTGAATGCCCACTCTATTATTGTGTTATTGACGATTTAAGATGTGGATTCAAAATTGAAAATTTCAAGATAGGATGTCATTTGCACTGGTACTATCCTATATAGGTACGGGCTTTAGTATAGTCATAACGCATTTCCTGCGTGATGCAAGAGCGCGTAAAAGAAAACAAAGAAGTGGTGGATGGGTTTACTATTACTTAGGATCGATACCACTCAATGCAGTTTACCATGGCTAATCAGTTCCATGTTGTCCGCTTGGAGTGCAGTAGCTGGTAACACATTTTTAGTAGTTAAGTGGCCGTTAGTAAATTCCTTTTAGGCGCTGCTACGATTCAGCTTAGTATGGATTTTAATAAAAAGAGTAGTCGTAATATTTACAGCGACACAAAAACTACCTCGAATTTATTTGCAAAAAATGGATTGATAAGTAAAACAGTACACACGGTTATTCTATATGCAACCTCCCTATCGGAAAACAAAAACTTTATAAAAATATTTTTGTTTATAGTGTTGAGAGGGCGCGATCCATCATTGACGCATACTTGATTTATCATACTTTCATTTTATTTTGTTCCAGCATAATAACCAAAGTCTAGCTGGACACAGTAGTTAATTAATTGTTGAAAGCATTTCATTTAAAAACTGATACTTTTGTTTGTAAGTTTCATGGAATTTTCGTATTCATTTTCAAGATAAAAAAGTTCTTTTTCAAAAGACACATAGCTTCGACACTACTACCAGTTATTGATGAATTATTCTGAAGAATGAGGTTCTTTTATCGATCTTTGTCCGTCACCTAGTTTCCATTATATAAACTGAATTACTTCGGATTTTACAATCACATCACACAATGGTAACTTCGCAATTTTATCGTTTTTCCGATATGAACGATAGGGTAGCAAGAGCTGCATTAGCCACTATAAACAACAGCACCTGTTAATGACGCCATATTGTTTGCTATGCACGGATTTTGTATTTCACTACACGAATATTTAAATTACATATACGGAACGTACGGATGATATCAAATCGCAATCAGGCGATTAATGTTTGCCAAAAATGAACAAAAATTAAAAAAATATATATTTGTGCGAGGCAGGATCGCAAAATTTTTGAAATTTGTTCGTCGAGAAGCTCTATTTACTATATTTTCGGTAATTGTTCGGTCATCAACCATGGCATGGCGTACGTGCCCCAGTGCCCCCTTGGTTGCGTCTCTGATGAAAGTATAGCAGATATGGATATTTGCGTATGCAAGGCTTTGGACATTCCCATCTTGATGCTCCAGTGACTATTATATACAACGTTTATGATTTTGGAATATCGTATCCTGGCACAATCGCAAATTCTATTCTGAAGACAAATTAGGAGGATGAAGATCACCATAGCCTTCTCCCAATCAAATTAAACAATTTTTCATTGTGAGCTTTATAAAAATTTTGAAGCTTCTTTATGGCTGCTTCACTGGGTTTTCTGCTCGAGTTCGAATCTGATCTCGTCCGTCCTTTTCTACCTTTCTGGCTTAAGCACTGCGTTGGGATTTTGTATAGCTTTCCCTTGTAGTACACAGTTGGACGGAGACAATAAAATCCAGTTTTAGGGTTTAGAAGAAAATCATCTTCGATAATGAATCGTTGTAATCCGAAGAAATCTTGCAGCTGTTGAAAAAATGAAAAAAAATATTCATTGCTATGATGAATAGCGATATTACACA
This sequence comes from Styela plicata, assembly GCA_963675895.2. NCBI lineage: Eukaryota > Metazoa > Chordata > Ascidiacea > Stolidobranchia > Styelidae > Styela > Styela plicata. Next base: position 10,151,078 of record OZ023143.1, on the reverse strand, counting down.
GTCACAAAATCATTGGCCAATGTATGTATTTTGAGGTGTTGGATCGCGCCGTCGAGGCGCTGTCCATCTGTGACCCATCATCGACAAAATAAAATCTCTGATTGGTTCTGATTATGCCTTTTCTATGTTCTATCTCAGTCAATCGATCACTCAAAATTGTTTTTTAAATCTATTGAAATTTAAGCTAAATTTGAGTAAGTTGACATCTCGAACAAAAAACGCACACAGAAATACATCGTGATTACTCTAAAAAACGAACTCACAAGTCTTAAATAAAGCATCTATATAGACTATGCACTATTCCACGTCACTTTTATGCGGCGGCTCGGTCAATCAGCCCCAAAAAAGTTTTTTGGTTCTATTTAATCTGCGAATATTGTTTTCAATCAAATACCTTCGCTATTTCTTTTCCTGGATTCGTTATCATCTTTTCACCATTAACTACGTGAAGCTTTTCCCGTGAAAAATATTCTAAGAATCTGATATTGATATAGATATTATTATAGGTAATAAGGATTCTTTCGGTCTCAATTCCAGTTTGGACTGAGACCTGGTATTAATTACACACTGCATGAGAGAGGGGAGGTGGAATTGGAAATATGTGATAGCTTTTATAACAAAGTCTGCTCAGATCGCACATTTTGGTGGAATTGTGGAAATTGTCTCGCTATATTTTTTGCTATTCGTATTCTCCATTGCAGAGTATACCCCAATCTGAAAATTGAGTCAGTACATTTTTTGTTAAGAATGTGTCACCCATGGGTCGCGTCGAAGATTCAACACAAAAAAACTCTGATTTAGAGTACAAACTCCATAGAGAGAAAAATGACTTTTAATTACCTCCCAGTTGATTAAGGGGCATAAGATACAAATTCATCAATATTTATAAATCATTAATCGATCGATCGGAGGGTTACAAATTTTAACTAAAATCATCATCAATATTTGTAGTCTAAAAATGTAACAAAATGCTCTTACTTTCTTATTCTTACGTGATATATACCGAGTCTTAACAATAACATATCACGAGATTTAAGATTTGAGTCTTCTGCGATTATTTCTCTGTACGATCCAGAATAACGTCTTTTTGCCTCGGGCAAGTAGATATCAACAAATCTATCAAATTCATTCAAGAAATCAAAATTTTCTGGTACTGGAAGGGTGATATTCTGAAGAAAAATATAAAATTTTGAATAGGAAATAATAAATAAATCAAGAATATGAATAAAAAACAAGGCGCTCGAAAGGCACAGCAGTCCTTGTAGACCCAAACTCAAGAATTTGCCTAACGTAAAAGAGGCGAAAAGAAAATTAAGAAGTACTAGAAAGTTCAAACAACGCCCATAGCAACTACCATTCAAATACCATTCATTCACCATGTATATTCAGATTGCAGTTACTGATTCTACATTTTTGGTAGCTCATTACTAATAGGTGGCCATTAATCAGATATATCTGCGAAAGGTTTCAGAATAATATTGTCCACTATTGCAACTATTGCGAGAGCAAAAAAATTTTGTGGCTCAGTTAACCAAATTTTTGATAGTGTATAGGATCGGGCAATTCAATTCGATGATTCTAAGTACAAAGTATTCGAATCAGTCGGAAATCGTTCATAGGAATGAAATCTTGCAAAATGAAATCAAATTATCATATTTTGAGGAGAAAATACATGTGGAATGATATTAGTTTTGTTTAAATTTGTCTCAACCACAACGAATGAAGTATGAATTGAAAGCACATTGTTTCTAATATAGCCTTTGTCAGAATTTTATTAAATTCGCAGTTACGGATTTCTTAATTTTGATAATTGGACACATTCTAGTGCTAAAAACGAAGCATATTCTATATAAAAGAAAACTGGTGCTTCGATCCGATTTAAAAACATAATCAAATCGGATTTGGATTCTAAATGATTCCGGTTCCCGAGTACTACTTGTGAACGTACTTAGATTAATAATGTATGCCTACTCTCCCGATCAGAAATTTTACTTAACAAAATATGTTTGTTCAGACTTATTACTGACTTTGTCGGTACTTACCATCACTTTTACGTGCTCTGCGACTAATAAAGTATGGACAAAATCCGAAAATGTCCGCTTTGCTGGTTCACACACTACGATGCAATATTTGGCGTTCGGAACTATCGAATGAATAGATCGAAATTGGTTTTGGAAATCTCCACCAGAAGCAGTCAGGGCTTCCGCAGTGCCGTCAACTAAAACCTGGTGTTTGGACACCTCTGGTAATCTTTCCCTTGCATAAAAATAATAAAGCTTTATTAAAAATGAACATATGATTATCAGAAGAATCATAATCGAGCTTATTACCTGCGTATCTCCTATAACGCCGAGCATGCCGTCTTCAACGGGGCCACGTCTCAGATAGAAAAAGCATGTCTGAGTATTGACTACGCATGTTTTTTTAAGTATGAGAAGTCACTGTTGGATCGCGTCGACGAGACGCGGTCCATCTGTGACTCATGTTTGACAAAATTAAATTTCTGTTTGGGGTACGATGTACTGTAACACGAGCGCGTTTTTTACGCACGGACAATGTAACTTACATGTGCGTTTTTCCATTGTCTTCCAATTTGTATTTAGCTAATACTACAGCAGGGTGCCATTTCATCAACATTTTCGTCCACCCTGTACCGCATTTCTTTTCTCCAAAATTCATGATATCTGGCAGCCGTTTTTCTTTTTCCTTTGCGAAGACAAAGACATAGATTAAATATGACAACTCTCAATTAGCGATGGGGTCGATAACTTACTTTTTGATAGCAGGTACTATCGACAAATGCAGACCGATATGTCGTGAAGCTCGACTTCAACAACCTGGGTAGATTTTTTATTTCATCATAATATAAAACGATGTGCATTTTACACAATTCGAGTGGATCACCCCAAATTCTTTCGTTTTAGTCTAATCTACAGTTTAATCAGCCTCGCGGTAATTACGTAATCCGCAGATCAAAATCTAGTCTAATTTTCCAGAATGTGTTATTATTTCAATAATGAGATTAATTTTATATTTTATGAGTGTCTTGAAAAACAATAAACTGTCCTTGTCCTCGAGGAACAAGGGTATTGCGGTTTGTCGTTTGGCGCTACCTTGTCCCCATACGACTAGGGCTGGGCAATTCGATTCGGTGATTCGAATCGATTCGAAGCACGATTTATTCGAATAGGGAAAAAAACTTGTTAAGTAAACTAGGATTTTAATTTCTAACGATGAATTGCAATCGATTTTGGTTGAAATTTGACCAAAATGCACTATAAACTATAAATGTATTTATTTTCACGATGAAAACAAGTTATACTAGTAAAAATGAAGAATTGGTGATCTGATCCGATTCGAAAAAAATATTCGAATCACATTCGAATTTCGAATGATTCGGTTTTGCCAAGCCCTACATACGACCCTTTAATGAAGAATTCAATATAAAACATGATGGTTTCCGTTTCCAAAATAAGAAATTATTTTGTCAATTAGGCTCGAAAATCAACATTTTTCACTGACCTGTTAACTGATTAACGTACATATGCTTCATAACTGATTGTTTAAAATATAGAAAATATAATATAAAATCACACGTATTTTTAATAATTAGTATATTATTTATTTATTCGTAACCAGGATGTATGTCATTATATAATAACTAACGCTGTTCGTCTACAAGCGACTTATTGCTTTTCACAGTGACCTATTATGAAACAGTATAAAATGCATCCGAATTTCTTACAATAGATTTTTCCAGTAGGCGATGATACGCCAACAATTCCACATTTCTCTTCCTCGCTGCTTCCGATTCGTCTAAAATTCATGTTATTTTTGCCATTGTTATTCTTGTCTTTTCAATTTAGATTTTCTGTCCAAGTGATTCATGGCTACCAACCTCCCTGATGACAACACTCTTTAACAGACTTGCTAAGAGATGTTCCTGGGACATGTTGTGCGCGCCTTAGTCATGTTTGTTTGTTTATAATCCAGTCAGAAAATTACGCCAATTGTTGTTTTGGTCATCATGGCCTATGATGAATTGCGCCGTCAAAACATGGTTCATCATTGGCTTGTGCTTGTCAAATTAAAATTTCTGATAGGGAATCTCAGTCATGCAAAATGCATTTTCTGTCGACGGCCGTAACCCAATAAAACATTGCCTCAGGAGAATTTATTAAATTAGAAAGTCTATAAAATAACTGTATAAATGTTATGGGAATGATAAAATATAATATTTTGTGGAAACATATATTTGGCAACTTTTTAGGCTCGGTCATCCAGAGTGTTTCCTGATTTGTTGATATCATACAAAGACATTAAAGTTAGCTGGTATTTCCAAAAGGAAAAATGAATGTTATGAATCAAGAGGGGAAATTTGTCTCATTGTTTGTCCGAGATACCACTGCAAAAAATATATCAATGTTATGGAGCCACAAAGAGGATCTTGATTATTATAACAAAAATTAATAAGGCAAGACTTACCCAAGGTTTCAACTGGTATCATATTCTGAAGCAATTTTTTTGGCATTTGACCTAAAGTAAGTGAAAAATACTTAAAAATTTCTACTAGTGGCTAAATTCTAAGTTTACCTATTTTCACTATTTACCCACGAGGTACTTGAATATATATTTTATACAATATTTTCAAGAAGCTATAGGTACATAGCTGAAGGCGCTTGGTGATGTGTTAAGACGTATTATGAAACGACTTTTAAAATGGATCACACGATTCAAATACTATATTTAAAATCATCCGAAAATGATTACCAAGTTTACCTTGTTGTTCATCGAAGTACTAGTCTACACACAAATTGTTTGCAATCAATAGTACGCAGTTCAACCCAAGGTTTACCAAATTAATTAGGCTTGACGGAACCGTAAATATTACGTACTCCCCAAATAAAGTAGGCCCAAAGAGTCCGCGGGCCTTCGTTATCATCGTTGGTATATTTATTCGAAAGTTTTATAGGAACAGACCTTGAAATTATCAAGTTCTTGTTTTATTATTCACGTCAAGATTTACTTACCACCGTGTATAAACACTTTTTCAGCTTTTATCCATAGTATCTCATCCACCCATGCCCTCGCCTTGTTTCTTTCAAATACAGCAACAGAATTCAAATCTTTCAAGGACAGTGATTTTGTTTTCGCGATGTGGTTTTTCTCCTTATGCAAATGTTGGTCCGCTAACTTCTTCTTATAACTCCATAGCACCATGATTAATGCTGCCAGCCCACAATATAGCAAAATCTTTATCAATTTTGCCCCCATGCAAATTATTCTGTTAACCTTAAATTATGAGGAAGTTTTAGCGACAACTAAGTTTCTGCCAGCTTCTGCCTATAGATTCTGAAGCATTTAAAGTGCTCTGTGCATATTCTGTACATTTAGTATGAGGATATTTATTTCACGTTTCAAAGTCTGCCAAGTACGGAATGGCGAATACAGGTTGTAATTTTAAATTCTCGTCCATGGAAACTTCATACTTGGTGCTGAGAAAATTAGATCATATGGAACCTTGAAGTAAAATGACCCGACTTCGTGCGAGAAGATCAAGTTGCAATGTTCCCTGAGGCGACTTAAAGTCACTTCGAATCTTGCTTCAATGGTGTTTCTCATAAGGAAAATCATTTTTTGGAATACTTTCGTCAGTGGCGTCTCCAACCGGGGAGAGACTGGGCATGAGACTTGCACCTCCTTTTTGTAATATATATATATATATATAGAGCGGGCATTGAAATTTTTTTTCGTCCAGAGAATTATATATTTTATTGTATTATAAAGAAAATACATATCAAATATAAAACTAAACTCATAGTCGTATCACACCTCATTCCTCAATTCTACACTGAATGGAAACGAAATATGCATTGTTGTGTCACGGTGATTTGTTCGAATTTTGAGTGATTCGAGTGATAAAATTGTTTGGCGATAACGTTCGTAACCCTGTTCATCAACAAATCAAAAAGTTGCTCACGTCCAGTAAAAGTTTTATTTTGATATATTCGACCCAGGGTCTAATTCTAAATCACACAAAATCATGATGTACCTAACTTTTGCCTGAAAGCTCGCTTCCCAAATAAAAATGTTATTTTGTTAAGTATAAGCCACGGATGGAGCGCGTCTCGCGGACGCGATCCATCGCGATCCATCAGTGACTCATACTAAAAACAAAAAAATGGTCGGACTAAATGCTATTGTCACATCTGGGACGTCTGTTAACATAACAAACAACGAAATTTGTGTTGTGTGACTCCGATTAGGTTAATAAAATGACAAAATATACACGCATAAATATCACATCTAAGACGGCGTAGCACATGTTCAAAAATTCAACAAATTATATTTCGCTATTTTTCAGAATCACATTTGATTGAAATTGTCTGGCAATCTCTGCTTGCATTTTGCTAGAAAGTTGGACTTAGAAAATCGAATTATTTGAAATCCGTATATGATCGATTCACCAATTCCATATGAACAGTAAATATTTTGTTTTTAGCACAGAAAGTTGTCCCCATTATGTTTTATGGCTACTCCTTGGAGCGGATCACCCTGACCAAGGCCAAGTACCAGCGGTCACTTATAGACGAACAGGGTTAGTGTTGTTCGAAAGATAGGATCTTTCAGGTTTGGCTTAGACCGAAGTCATCATCCCCTGGGTTGCGTGGTGCGCATGGATTAACGAGCCATACTCACGCCTTCAACTTTCGATGCCAACATGATAACCACTAGACGAATTCATTAAGAATATAATCAAACAATTAGAGGCCATGAACACTTGATCTTTCTTCATGATCGGAAATAATTTGAACAAAATTGAAAATATATTGGTTGTTTATTTTATCATTAAAATGTAAAAATTTTGATTTTTGTTCCAACAAATTGAATTGCCAGTTTTTCAAGAATCTGGCTTGGGCGAATTTTAGTGATAGCACTCCAGTACATCATATATATTATAAATATTTCAGCCAAAATTAAAAAACTCCTAAAAACCAATTCTAGGCGCAATCCATCTCTGGGTCATGCTTGACAAGATAAAATTTCCGACTGATATGGGTTCCAGCTCATATGTAATAATATGTCACCACAATCTTCTTCCAATCAACTTGAACAATTTTTCATTATATTCTTCATAAAATGCTCTGAGTTTGCTCATCGCGGAATCGCTTGGTTTCTTGCTGTTTTCCGATGTCGATCTTGTCCGTCCTTTTCTTTTAGTATTAAGTAAACACTCAGTCGGAATTTTATATAATTTTCCTCTGTAATAAACAGTTGGACGAAAACAGTAAAGACCCGTTGACGGATTTAGGAGGAAATCGTCTTCGATGATGAAGTTTGGTATTCCAAGAAAATCTTGTAGCTATTAGAAGATAGGAATATAATTAATTTTTATTTCAATCGCTTTTGATGATGCTTTTGTTGAATTGTGCGATCAAATAGTTTTTACTTACGCTCACACTGAAAAATAAATACTGTAAAATCGACCTGTATGGTCATTTGTTGGCTGTTGGTGGATCGCGCCGTTTGTGCGGCGGCCCATCAATAGCCTATACACTTGACACAAATCTCATCAAAAGGCAATTCTGAATATAGAATTACTGCAAATCAACGGTATATTTGTCACTGTATTTGTGAAGTTCGCAAATGAGATTATGCTTAATTATAATCAACTCCTCAAGACAACCAACCTTCTTCATTTCTTGTCCCGGGTTTATGATCATTCTTTCACCATTAACAATGTGTAGTTGTCCTCGTGAAAAATTATTTAAAAACCTGCAGGTTGTCAGCAAAAAATATGGGAATATGAATGAAATATATAACACATATATAATTACCTAATATACCGAACCATTAGTTTATTTTACCAAGTGCCTTCTACATGTATACTAATGGATTATTTTCAAATAATTTGTAGCAGTAAAAAGAGATGTAAAGTAAAAATGAAACTATAACTATATCAAAAGAGTGAAATGCTAAAGCTTTCAGCTACAAGGTTAGGCTGGTATTTGAGAAAGTAGTATCATTCAATTCGACAAATCAATATTTTTCATTTTGGGAATTAATGTGTCTAAATTTCGAAATTATTTGTGTTGAATCCGGATACTTTTTATTATCATAATTTTTTTTTAAAAATTACTTGATGGAAGATATCTCCAATTCTTACTTAAATATTTTAGGAAAATATATGCTCATTTTGATAATTGACACGCCTTGGCTTATCTTAGATTCCTTTTCAAGTAACAACTCTTCTTGAAGTAATCGTTCTTTTGCTTTTGGTAAATATATATCAATAAATCTGTCGAACAATTTGGTGAAGTTGAGATCTTTTGGACGACTGATATTCTGTTATAAAAGAAGAAAGGTCTAATATATTCCAATTGATGTTTTTGTGGCTTGGGTTGAAAATATCAATATTTTGCATGATATAAAACTGTACGCGTTTCGAGTGTTATTTTCGGAATTATAATCTCACCCAATAAAAAAAAAAATGAAATTTGTATATTCGAATTGAAGCATCCTTGCTGAATACACATCACCCAGGAGTCAAAGATTTAAGCAACATCGAACAGATTAAATACAGTGCCAATTCAATCAGAACGAAATTGTCCAAGCATTATTTGCTGAGTTTAGGTCACTGATAAACCGCGTCAACAAAGACCTGTGACTCATGCTCCACAAACAATATTTCTAATTGGGACATGAACTAATTGGAACATCAGGCGAGTTTGGATACATCTATTTATATTTAATGAATTTGATGTTTGAAATATCATCGGATGGTTAAATCGGATCGGACTATCATCGGATGGTTAAATTAAATAGCTGTTTAATAATGGTCATATACGGAACATATACATTTACAGTTTGAAAAGGAGGCCAAAAGTATCTATGTTATTTTGTGAAGTTATCAGGTAAAAATTTAATGTGCAATTTAGGTGGACCGAGTGTTTTTAACTGTTTTAAGTGTGTGAAGTTGCCAATTATATTGTCATCTTAAAAAATAAATAAATAAAAAATATCTCTGTTTGTTAAATAGTACAGTGAGTATTTGGTATTACTCACCATTAGTTTATAATGTTTTCCGAACAGTAAAGAATGAGTGAAATCAGAAAACGTTCTTCCTGCAGGTTCACATAGAACATAATAAAATTTGCCGTCAGGAACATTCTCTTTACGAGTGTCTAATAAAATCTGATGTTCAGAAACTTCCTTTATTTCATCCCTTTAATGCAAAAATATTCATTTTCCTATGCCTGACAAATTTTTAATATTTGGTATCTTTAGAAAACGCTAAGATTTATGTTCGTTCGCAGATCACATAAAAATCAATCGAGTCCAAAAACTATACTTAAGAAATCCTCCAAGGAAAATAGAAATGAGACTTCACTACCATTTAACATTAAATATAATATAATCTTTTCAAAAACTAGAGCTAAGAGCTTGAGATAAAAAGGCTCAACGTTATCCTTTATTGCCAAAAAGAAAATGAAAGCTAACTTACAATTATATCTAGGTGCAGCAATGTTATTGGTACAAATTGTAAAAGAATGAAGTGAAAGCGATTTTTATAGTCGATTATGGACTGTTGATGGGCGTTGACAAAATGCATCAGTGGCCGAGATGAAATTTATAATTTACAAACTGAAATCGATTTTTTTCTTCCGTATCTTACATACTTTGGTCCTTTCAGTCCAGGCGTGTCTGAAGTTAAAACTACCGCAGGATGCCATTGCCACAACATTAAACTCCATGCTGTTCCACACTTTTTTACGCCCATATGTACGGCGTCTGGTAGACGTTTTTCTTTAATCTACGCGACAAATACACGAAGCATATATTTAAAAAATATAGCAGTGCATAGTATACGATCATGGAATTTGTAATCGATTCTATACAAAATCAGAAATTTTATTTTGTCATTTCTAACAATGGCAAGGGTGGTAGTACGATACAGTACGAAATTTTTATCGTACTTCGAACAGGCAAAATAATTTCGAACCGATCTTCTTACCGTATTTTTCAAAAGTTTTGCGTACCGTACTGTACGATAATAATCGTACCGAACTTCGGGCCAGTGCGAAAATGAGTTCGATATTTTTTTCGTTTATCGTACTGAATTTCGTACTAGTACGAAAACAGGTAAGATTCGCTGGACAATACTTTCGAACCGTACCAACTACTAATGTCCAAAAGAGCCTTATACATCAATTTTTGGAGGGGTTGTGTCATATCAGCAATACCTTGGATCAAAGTCAATCAGTTTCATGCTAGCAGCTAGCTGTTTCAAAATTCTAGACAGTAAAACCGATATACGAGATAATTCGTGTTTCTTAGTTTAGAACGTTTATCTCTTTATAACCTCTTTATATGCGCTCCTGATACAAATGAATGAAATAAATCTTGAATAAAATTTATTTCCCAAATTAGGATGAGAAAAACGTTGCGTAATGTGAAGGGACAAAAAAAGTACGGTAGTGTACGAAAAAAATATCGAACTTCGGACCGTACCGTACCAAGTACGAAAATAGAAAATGAATCGTACCGGAAAATTGAATCGTACCGTACCGAACTTTGTACTCTACTGCCAGCCTTGATCATGAGTCGCAGATGGACCGCGTCTTATCGACTTAACAAAAAGTTTTTTCTCAATTTTATATGGGATTTGTTTGAAAACGAAATGTCTCTTGATTTAATTCAATGAGCAAATATTTTTTATATGAATTTTTATTATGATTATGCTACCCCTTAATGGATGAAAGATCGATAGGTTAAAATTTTATTACATGTATCTACCTGGATTTAGAATGTAAACATCATGATTTAATTATTTCCAGACAGTGTTTGTGAACATGCCTAAAGTTCGTATTCCCGATATTAAGCAAAAACGATCACCCACCACAGATTTTTCCAATAATTTATTATATTCCAACAATTCCACGTTTCTCTTTTTCGCTTCTTTTGATTCATCTGAAAATGATAGAAGCAATTTTATACTGATCTGATAAAATTGATTTACTCTTCTTTTTAATTTCTTCCTAATAATATTGTTCAACTATAACTTCACATCATGCCAATAAGAAGAATATTCCAACACCACGCTAAAACATTGAGCTATAGTCAGTGACGTCAAAACTGACGTTCAGAACCTTTGAAAACAAGGTCATCGAGAATCAAATTATGCCGTCATAATGGGCGCAGCAGGCAAAAAAAAAAAATCAATGGAAAAGGTCATTTTTGTTGTGTATTAATATAAAACACATCAAAAATCCCATCGGAGGCGCAAAATAATATCTGAGTAAAGAGATTTCAGAGGCTGAAATAGGCTAAAGAGGTGTAATATCCTATGCGCGTCAAGGAGAGCCAAAGATTTTGAGAACCGCGAGGGAGGTCATGGCACCTTGCCGCTCCCTCCTCCAAAATATATACACTAGTGGCTACAGCGTTGCTATGGGCTGCCCGATAACGTACGAAAAAACCGATAAGCACGACTTCCGCAATGTGATATATAGCTGCTTTATGTTTTAGCGTACCTGCGATACGCTTTTACCGAAGAACTAGTATAGTGAAATGGCGAAGCATGAAAAGAGAATAAGTGCTTATCGCAGGGAAATCACTAGTTAAGCTCTGGTAGGTGACCTTGGATCGCAGAAGCAAAAACTATAGAATCATTTCTACATTTACTAGAATATAAACTTTCACATTTGAATTTGTCACGAAGATTTTTATACGTTTCTTGGCTTATTTTGCACTAAATTCAGATAAACTGAAACTTACCTAGTGTGTCTACTGGTATCATTCTCTCGAATAATTCTTCTGTCATGTTACCTGAAAGCCGAATTCAAATTATTAGATAGGAATATTCAAAATTGAAAGAAACAAGAGTCATACAAAGCCTGAATTAATATTCTCACCCTGCGGTATCTTGGTATCCCTGCATCTGGGTTAACGATGTGGCCTTCAGAGCACGGTCAATTTAATTCGGTGGTTCGAATCAATCCGATCAAGCACAGATTACTTGAATCAAACCTGTGATCCGTTTATAGGAACCGCAACTTGCTAAGTGAAGTGGAATTTTTATTTCTTAACGACAAAGTGCAGTCGATTTTGGTCAAATTTACATACATATACAATCTATTGTGTTTTGTCGTTTTATACAAAACATTTCGATTTTAGACTTGGGGTGAGAATAATTGAAAACATATAGGCTCGAAATCCATGCTAATAATACTAATTCGAAACTATAAATCTCTTTATTTTCATACTTAAGACAAGTTGTAATAGTAAAAGCGGATATTTGTTATTTATATGGAATCGGTAATTCAATCCGAATCGAATGAATTATTCCAATCGAATTTTAAATCTACAGGATTTGGTTTTGCCCAGCCCCAAGCACAGCAGCAGGAATTCTTTTGACTTTAAATTAATAGTCGGCAAGTTTTTAAATTTTTGTGTTGATATCAACTTTTTGTACTGATATTATGTGCAACCCAAAATTTTAGAATTCATTTGTTATTAAATAAATAAAGTAAATTCTTATTTCCCAAATTACCGCAAAACGAATACTCTAGGAATACCGAAATTATTTTTACATTGAATTCCAGAATTGTTGTCTATTCGAAGATCCCCTAATTACTCACTACTATTGTTTGAAATTCTAGGTCCCTAGTGTATTTTCAAAGTACTTTTACCTAGTTTCAATCAAGAATTTAACTTACTCAGTTTATCTTTTACCGAATTTTCTGTTTAATATTTTACCTCCCAATTTAAAACTGGGTGCTTGGTTCAAAAAAATTAGGCACCTATTATAAAAATATATATTTTAATCTTTGAATCTATTAAATGCCTTAAATGCAGCAAAATGACAATTAACTAGTTTTTTTAATCTAGGTACTACCTAGTTTGGAAAGTAAACTAGGTTACCTAGTAATAATTTACCTAGTTTTGTGGTAATTTAGTGTTACTTTACCTAGTTCAAAAGATAACTATGTTGCCATCACTACTTACCACCATATACGAATACTTCTTTGGCATTTATATAAGGCAACGGTTCTACCCATGACATCATCTTGTTTCTATCTTTGGCCTGAGTAGCACGCCCATCATCAAACTCCAATAAATTCTCTTCATCAATACCACTATTAATAGCGTTTGTATATTGCAACCATAACTCGTCATAATATCGCAATACAGTAATGATAATTGTTGTCAAGCCAAAACATAGCAAGTATTTCCATATTGTTTTTGCCATGACTCTCGCATCATAATATCTAAAATATAAACTTTGGCGATCAAATATGCTTTAACCAACCGATGAAACTCAATATCGTGCTACCCTTGCTTTGCAAAAAATCGACATTTTACAAAAAATGTGTAGTGATTCGAATCATACTGTGGAAAACATGAGCCATAAATGAACTTGAATTTGTGATATCTGCGGGACTATCGCTTATTCTTGGTGTTAAACACGTTCACTTAATTCTATACGTTAATGATCCTCATTTTATGATCGGTGAGATCGAATATCAATCTTCCTCGGGGCTATGACTATTATCGACGTTTCAATTATATCCAGTGCGCATAGCCAGGGCTGGGAAATTTGATTCGGCGATTCAAATCGATTCGAAAAACATATTATTCGAATTAATCTTAAATCGTTCATAGGAACAAAAACTTCAATGGTAAATGAAGTGAAACTTTAAACTATAAAATTTAAAACTATTCTCTCTCTGTGAATTGAAAATACATCGTCTTTAGATCTGTTTATGCTGGTATTAGTAATTCCTATTTATAAATTTCTTGTCTTTGACGGTGGAGACAATTTGTTATAGTAAAAATGGCGTATTTGTTATTTATATGGAAGTGATGATTCGAAGCGAATTCGAAAACTACCCGTATCAGATTCTAATTCTAAATGATTCGGTTTTGCCCGATCTGTTCTGACATCGGAAGAGTTAGTTATTCGTCGGACTTTTATGTATGAGATATGAAACAACCCAGACAGAAATTTATCGTGTAGCCAAGTTTGTTAAGTTCATCAACGGCCTCTATCAACCATCAATGGTGAATAAAATAAAAATTTTATTTGGTCATTGATGATTTTCCAATTAGGAGCGGAAATACTTTGGTTAATGCTTTCCAAAAATTCTGACGAGGAGAAAAGTTCATTACTGTACACTCCGATCTCGTTTACACCATTCGTATGAGGGATGTTTTAAAGTGATTTGGCCTAGCTATTAACAAAAACATATTATTCTTGTTTTTCACAAATTTATTTCACGAACAAATTATATTACCTGAAATTATCATCTGAATGCAACGTATGAAGAATCATATTAATTTTCAATCAGGAGCGCTACTAACACAGACTAATAAAATTTAATACTATAAAGATGGTGCACATATATCATAATTTATATGTAAACAATAAACATTGAAAGGCCAAAAGTGTGTTTTCACATTTTCATGCAGCTACCTTCGTTTTGCGACATTTCAGTCAGTTTCAATGGTTATGGTTCTAGGAACAGATAATTATGCATACAATTAATCAGGCTGAATCATCATCGGTAGCCTGCTGTCTGAATATTTACGTAATTGGTTGATTAATTGATTTTTTCTGTCTAGTCCTGCACGGCTGCCGTAATCGGACTCTCATAAATACAATGGCTTATTTACTGCCGAGGCTATTATCAAATATACTAAAAAAATCTATAGGCCTATATTAATTAAATACCAGGATGCCGTTAACGTGAAAACTAGTTGACAAATCCTAAAATATAGCCTCCCAGCAAACTCCGTAACCATCATCGCGATATTGTGAACCATTTCTTCGTACCGCAGTATAATAGCAATATTAAGTTGAATACCATCTGAAACCAACACGTGGCCTTTTCTGTATCAGCAATGGCGGACACGAGCTTGAGAACACGAGAAACAATTGTGGAGGTTAGGGGTTGACGTTCATATATTTTACTCTAAGCATTTTACGACGATCTCGCTTCAATGTATCTATGGCATGTAATTTGCGCTGTTCACGGTAAAGCAGGATAAATCTACATTATTCTCTCTGGCATGCGGAGGACTGCCAACTACAATTGCATCCACCCACCCACCTGCTGGGGGCGTAAGTAATATCGTAGGGTGGGAATTATTTGAATCGTTTTTTTTTTCCTCAAAAGTAGTATGTGTTTCAGGATTGAGAAGAGTTTAATTTATATCTTGCAAAAAAAGGGCAATGAAACGGCTCAACCACGCGTCAAACCTTGGGTTGCAAATGGGTGGAAAGTTCCCGGGAAATTTGGAAAGTTACCCGGAAAGTTTCCGTGAATTTTGAAAGGTCCGGGGGTATTGAAAATATTGGGAATTTTCATATATATTGCGTTTTTAAGATTTCAATCACTCTCAATAATATTTTAAACCATTTTTATGCGTTACCACTTATATAATTAAATCTCATAGATTAGATAGTAATTGTAGGTTCCAACCTATGAATATTTAGTCAACCCTGAACAAGTCATCAAGCTCAATAACTTTATCGCAAATAGGGCAGTACAATTTGATTCAGTGATTCGTATCGATCCGAAGCACAAATTATTCGAATTAATCATGAATCGTTTACAGGAACAAAACTCGAACTTAAAATGAATTTTCCTTTTAACACGACAAAATGCAATCGATTTTGGACAAAGTTGACCAAAATCGATTACATTCTGTCGTTCAAATATGGAACTTTTCACCTTTGATGAGTGTGAATTGAAAACACCTTCCTTCGTGTCTCTTTATGTTAATATTTTTATTTATTTATGCAAAATAGGAGATTAAATCCTATTTGAAAAATATTCGAATCCCATTGTGGGAGGGGGGTGCCTAACCATTTACTGATATTTATGGTGTATGATTGATATCGATGTAATCAACAACAAAGGTTGCGACTGTTAACACTGACCAATTCAGAGATAAAATCTGGAACCTATCAGGCACAAAATCCAGGCACACTCTGCCATACTAACTCAAAAGATTTTGACATTCCTCTTATCTCATCCCATTTTTGACGACAGTTATGTTTCGTAACAATGGGTTAGGCGTAGTTACATTACCCTAAAACTGCTTATCTATGATGCTAAAGTAGTCATTACATGTGACCATCAAACACGCATTTCCACAATCAAAGATTTTATTGGATGCGATTCATTAATGATTTGTGTAGAGCAAAAAACGTCTAGACAAAATTTTGCTGATTTTGGTCAAAGCTAAAGTTGACACGGATAGCAGTGGTATAATTAGGAAAGGATAGGAATTCATTTTTATCCTGAGGGAAAGCCGAGAATACGGGTTAACCATTTGGCGAACCACGACCTATCGTGCAAACACTAGTTCCGAATACGGGGTGAAGGTTTTGGCATCGATATCGGCTCGGTGGCATCGATATCGGATCATTTCGCAGTAAATATCGGCAAAAAGTGGTATCGTACATCCCCGGTGACATATCGGCATTCCCACTGACATACTCAGTTGTGACAAATCCGTACCCCCGGTGACATAGGAATACTCATGAGTTTTTGACAAATATACATCCCCGGTGACATAGGAATACTCATGAGTTTTTGACAAATATACATCCCCGGTGACATAGGAATACGCATGAGTTGTGACAAATTCTCATCCCCGGTGATATAGGAACATAGGAACCTCATCAGTTGTGACAAATCCGTATCCCCGGTGACATAGGAATACTCATGAGTTGTGACAAATCCGCACCTCCCCCCCATTGATGATATAGGAATACTCATGTGTTGTAACAAATCCGTGTCCCCGTGACATGGGGAATACTCATGATTTATGACCCCCCCCCCCCGCATCCCCGGTGACATAGGAATACTCATGAGTTGTTACAAATCCGCAACCCGATGATATAGGAATACTCATGTGTTGTGACAAATCCGTGTCCCCGGTGACATGGGGAATACTTATGATTTAAGACAAATCCGCATCCCTGGTGACATGAGGTTACCAAGCCTTCTCCGATAATCTTAGTTTGAGCAAAACGTTGGTAACCATAATTGAACTTGTTAATAGCAATTCGACCTAATTTTACCAAGTGAAAGCTCTTTATATATATATATATATGTATATATATATGTATATATATATATATATTATATTAATTGAAATTATTTATTTTACGTTCGAAAACGCATGTTCGGCGCAAATGACAAATAGAAGGCGGGGTGCGTCCCATCAAAGTTACCCATACTTGACAAAACTTGTTCTTACGTACATTTTCTGATTGCATGTAGCAGCCCACAGCAGGTCTCACAACAATTTACTCAATCCGTGACAAAATGCATAGGCTGTTACCACTATCGGTGCAGCTATAGTTTAGTTGTGTCCTAAAACCAATGTACTGTATTCTGATACGCGATATGGATTCTGGAAACAGGTGGAATTGTGGAAATTTTGATAAGCTTATGCAAATAAAGACTAGTGCACAAATAAAACAGACAGCTCTCGATGTGGGCTTTTTTGACTGTTAAAAGCAGTCTTAAATAAGCCAGGGAACTCATATCAATTAAAAAATTTATATCGGCATCGACAAAAATATTCGAGGTCAATTGGAGTTATAGTAAACTAAGATTCGTTTCGGATACGAGAGGAAATATAATCTCTCTACTAGTCTTGGAATATTGTATTAAAATCAACAAGACGTACTTTCATTTAGTAAAAATTGTTCGTAATAACTCCGTCTTGGAACATCAAAATAGGCAATTATGATTGTAGCTATATATTTTTGAGAATTTGCCTTTATTATCGCGTGCGGTGAAGAGGTTAATTGAGGCTCTCGCCACAGCGAAAGTCTTATTGAAATTCTACGTTTATTATTATTATTATTCATTATTATGATAGATGGCTCTAGCATCAAAGCTACAGGATCTGGAGATCTAAAATCACAGTTAAAAGGTCTGTGTGGATGGAAACTCTTTGTTTCATATTTTTAATCTAGACTTTCAAGTCTCTTTGTTCCGGGAACTTGGATTTTCTATCAAAAAGCAGTACTGAAAGTGATGATAATGAAAATGATTTCTAGAATTGGTTGAAAAACGGATCAGGTTAAATTTTAAGACTGATTCGACATTTCTGCTACAAAAATGGTTGAATTATAGTTATTCGTAGTCATATCAGTATCATGCATGGCCCGTACATAAGGTTCCGAATACCTATAAAAACATAAAAAGATGTTTGTTGAAGGCGATGGGTGGTAGTTATTCTGTATTTGATCCATTCACCTAAAATTTTTTTTTAATTTCATTATGTCAGCGTCCTGGCATGGCCCATACATATATCATTGGATAGATCTAAAACAGTGTAAAGACGGACTTTCATGCTGATTTGACATATTCCGGAGATGAATGAACCAAAAATATTCTCAAGACACAAAACCTTGTCGGTTTCATGCATGGCCCATACATATACCATTGTCTAAATCATGAAGAATATAAAGAGGGGCTTTCATACTGATTTGACACAATCCGAAACTGAATGAACAGAATCTAAACTCAAGGCACCAAACCTTGTCTGTCCCATGCATGACCCATACATATATCATTGGACAGATAAAAAAGAGTGTAAAGAAAGGCTTTGATACTGATACACCAGTCCATGGTGTATATGTGATTTCTTCGTAATATAGCGGTAGTATGCATGGCCTGATTTAATATCATGAAAGGTGAAATTTCATTTTATCATTACTTTGTTTGTCAGCTAGAATCTCGGTCCAGAAGTCTGTGTGCTGTAAGACATCTCCTAAAAAATATATGAGTACTCATGGAAGATCCAGTGAGGACAGTGTTTTTCATGGTCAGGCGAAAGCCCTCGTAGTACTGTGTAACAGTTCTAGTTGATTGATTGTTTTTTTTTATTCTCAGCCAAATCTGCATGATATTGTAATCGCAGCAAAGAAATAATTACGTACCATAATGTGGGTCCAACGTAGTGATGTAATTTCTCTCTTACATAGATGCCCCACATTCACCCGTCGCTTCCCAACAACTCAAACTTTTTTATTATATCACTCAGCTAGATTTTGAGTTAGGTAACTGTGACCTTGTGCTAGAGGTTTAGAAAATCTATAGGAAAGAACAATTTATTGAACCTCTTTACTAGAGATCCCAGTTAGAAAATTCTTTCCAGAACATATTTTGGTATTTATGTGTCACTGATGGGACGCGCCTCGGAGGCGCGGTCCATGATTAACGAAAAAATATGAAACTTAGCTATAAAGTCAAACGTTTTATTTTCTGTATGGAAATTACTGTTTCGAAAATCAGCTTCTACAAAAAAACGACTAGTTGCATAAACAAAACGAAAAAATCAACTTACCTTGTTACAGATTGAAGAATCAAGAAATTCAGCATATACACTTTCAATGGTTGCATGAATATTTTTTAAACGAAGCACGGTACACCAGTTTGGAATGGATCATTGATGTTCAAAATCAGGTATCTTCCTCCCGGGAACTGACATTGAGCGT
This sequence comes from Styela plicata, assembly GCA_963675895.2. Lineage (NCBI taxonomy): Eukaryota > Metazoa > Chordata > Ascidiacea > Stolidobranchia > Styelidae > Styela > Styela plicata. Next base: position 10,131,550 of record OZ023143.1, on the reverse strand, counting down.
TTGTTAGCCTACGCATTAAATTAGATACTGACCAAACAAAACACACCATATACCAGTCGATATCATCAAAAAAATCAGAACACATTTCCGATCCCGTACGACTTCTCATTGCCACCAACTACAAAATAGGCGAGCCCCAGGATTATCGCCAAACGAAGCACGATCGTGTAGGATTCCACGGCAAGCGTACAGCTGTATCATAACTGTTCTTGCGACGAAACAACACAAGAAATATCATGTTTTTATTACCGTGATGACTTCCGATGCATAACAAGTAGGAAACATGCAAACACTGTAGCATTTCCAATTAAGCATAGCGTATGTAATGATATTATCTGGAGAGCTCAGATTATTAATATTACTTTTTATTTTGATTCATTCAAATTGATTATTCTAGTGCAAGGTTCTGATACCGCCAACGACCACTTGTACAGTATGGCTGTTGTTGGAAAGTCACGCTAGCCTTTCTAGCCAGTGGGGTCTACACAAGATATTGCACAAACTTTACCTAACGATAGGGTGTGTTAAAATCGTTGGTTCAGTCGATAAAAGTGGAATATTGTCCGGAAGGAAACTGTTGGTTACCGAGACGTTCAATTACCGAGCTTGCCAGAACGGGAATGCAGAATTTTGCGGTTTGCTGAAACACGTGATACATATCTCCGAAGATTAGTGCCTGTGTGGCCGTTTTTGTGTGTTTATGAGCGGGGTCTTCATGCACAGGACAAACTTGGGATGGGAAGCCCGAAGGAACCGTACTTTTGCCGCGCTGTAAAGCTAACCAGGCACATTAATCAGATTGAGTTAAATGAATTGTCAAACAAAACACCAGGCAAAAAAGGAAAAAATATAATTTCCTGATTACGGTATTTTTGTATATAACTTTCAATTTTAATATTGTGAACACATTTTTCCGTTTTACTTCATTCGTATGTTCTAATTTTTTATGTTCAATATCCTTTCATAAAAAATATGACAGCATCATGACTTTTAAGGCTGTTCATGACTACCCTTAATTAAAATTTAACTCGTAATAAATTTTATATTTATAATTAAAGCTAATACAGCCCACTCGGAAACGAGATATTAAGAAAGCGATTTTCAAAATATTACAAAAAATTCAATACTCATTAGGGATAAGTTATAAGATCCTTCAATAAAATTATGACATTTTCTTATGACCAAACTGATCACAGATGCATAAGGACTCATACAATGGTCATTTTTTACATGTGGGAAATGCGAGTCAGGCAATTTTTCAGTAATACCGGTACTTACACAAAAAACACTGTAACTGTAAACAATTTTCCTGGCAGGTTTGGGTTCCTTGAACATATAGAATTACCCAGACATACAATTTAGGGAACAGGAAGGAAGGATCGTATCTTTCCAATAAATCTAACTCTACGCCGCCAGTACAGGGCCTCGTTCAGGGTGATCCACTCCAATAGGTGGCTATAAAAAGAGCATTTCTTATCCGCAAAGAAATATTAGATCCACTAACTTTTTGAATCTATCCTCAAAACTAAATATTGAATAACTTTTTATTTCAATTTCATTTCGCGCTCCAGTACCCAAAAAGAACGAAATAACAACCAGTCGACCAAAAACAAAACAGGGCGGTATAAAATCCACAAATGGAAAACTGGAGCGAAAAGCATTTCATAGAGAAAAATCACCAATGCAATAATAAAGCAATTTATATATTCTTTGGCAGTTTATTCAGAATTAAATGAAAAATTTGCTGAAAATGCTACACATGTACCTCGAATGATTAGCATTAAAAGCATAATGCATTGGCTAAGCAATATTTATCAAATTCATAATTACAGAAAGTAAAGTAAAACAACAGCTTATATATAATATATACAGTATTGCATCAGAATGTTTTTCAACTAGGCAGAATAAAGCAATATATTGTCTTACAGATGAACAAATGCAGAAATACAAAGTAAACAACTAAGTCGTTTACATGGAGCACCACAGTGCAAACAGCAAAGAAATTTGTGCAATGCTCAGATACACTTAAATCAAATTGAATATTTCCAAACCTCATTCTAAATCTTGAAAATTTTTCTATTATATTAGTGGAATTTTCTGAAATTTAGTCCAATTATCAAATGTCCAATAATATTTTTTCTCAATTAGAATTTTTTATGTAGACCCAGTCGGAAATTTTATTTTGTTAAGCCAAAGCCACGGATGTACTGAGCCTTGGCGGCGTGATCCATCAGTGGCTCATACTTAACTAAAAAAAGTTGTTTTGACTACATCCTTCAGACTGGGCACATGTTGCTCATATTGAGCTAGAGTCGTGGATGGTTCATACTGCTGATACACAGATGACTTCATTTGCGCTTCATAGTAGATAGAATTTCTTAATAAAAAAGTCTTTCCAAAATAGCATGATGAGTATTCAAATCACTCAAATTAGTAATATATTCGAATCATTTCAAACACGAAAATGATAGCCCCCGTGTTGCATTATAATTCCTTTACTACCAAGTATAGGAAGAACTCGGATACTCTTATAATTTCCATTAATATAAGTTTTAGATAGCTCAAAGAAACTCATTTTGAAGTCTCATAACATTACTATACTAAAGTTTTAAGTTGCCTCAAAATTTATGATGAAGGTAAAATTTCGAATACTCATTATCATAGACGGTCACCTGAAGATATTAAGTTCATCAAATTCACTAAATGATCAATATTTAAGGATGTAATTCGTGTATTCATTAATTTTCTCTAGAAGAAAAAAATGTATCTCTAAGGGTGTATGGTAGCAGCCAAACTGTAGAAAAAGGTTCAAAATCATCAATATCTCTAAGAAATAGAAGTTTTGAAACCTTTTGTCCATCTGAAAATGACATATTTCAGACACTCAAAGAAAAAACACGATTTTGTCATTCAGGTTGAGGGTTCTGGGTTTGTACCGATGAGAGACAATTATGTCCAACTTGAGTAATAAAGAATGTTTTTGTTAAGTTTAAAAATATGCAAACTAAAAAAAACAAAATAACAAACACTTACAGCGTTTGATCTATTTTATGCAGCTAAACGAAGGTAAATTACTTGTCAAACTCAGGATTTATTAAATTTTTAGTGCCCATTTACATAAAGTCACTTGAAAATCCATGATTTATAGAAGAAATAAGGTGATATAACTCAAATTAAAAAAGCACCTTAATTGGTAACATTAAGGTCTAATGCTGCATAAATACAGAACACTGTAGAGCGACTAATCTCTTTACAGTGTCAGATATTAGAGGCGGCCCTCTGATGGAATTCTGGGAATGGAATCCTTATTTCAGCAGCATAAAAATCCAGTACCACAATAATCGGTCACTTTTACTTGAGGTCAAACAACCAAAAAGAGCTTTTGGATAATTATGTTTCAAATAGGTTTCAGAATTATATAATATTGGTATTCTATTAATAACTTATTTTGGATCCATAGTGTCTCGTACTATGCTATTGATTGTTACCAGAAGAAAAATTACAAAAACCGCTTCTGAATATTTAATGAAACTTTATCCCTCCAGTATCCATATGAGCAAGCAGCTGTAACGTTATATAGTAGTTGTGGATTGCACTCTTCTGTTTTTTGATTGCTGTGTTCCTATTGCCAGAATTCAGAGTTGTATAATTTAATGCTCGATACATCACTGGAGATCATTCTACTAAGCATAAGCTAATCTTAGTCCAGTCATAGCTTTATACAAAGCCTCGTCTATGCTAGATATTTGGTGAAGCCATGTCATTTCATTACTGGACTATCTCGAATTACAGCATTTGTCTATTCGAGATATCACCATAAAACTTGGTTCTAGTCCATTCTCATGTGTCCCTCATCACGTTTTGTCTTCACAATCACAAATTCCGAAAAATGCACATGTAGATTCACAGTTGTAGCAGAGCAAGAATAATGCAACAAAAAACACCAAAGAGCAGATTGTACAAGGACGACGTGTCAAGAAGAAAGAAACCAGATAAAATCCAATAAACATAGAATGGTTTACATTCTGATTACATTCGATTACATTCTGTCGTTCAAATATGGAACTTTTCACCTTTGATGAGTGTGATTTGAAAACACCTTCCTTCGTGTCTCTTTATGTTAATATTTTTATTTATTTATGCAAAATAGGAGATTAAATCCTATTTGAAAAATATTCGAATCCCATTGTGGGAGGGGGGTGCCCAACCATTTACTGATATTTATGGTGTATGATTGATATCGATGTAATCAACAACAAAGGTTGCGACTGTTAACACAGACCAATTCAGAGATGAAATCTGGAACCTATCAGGCACAAAATCCAGGCACACTCTGCCATACTAACTCAAAAGATTTTGACATTCCTCTTATCTCATCCCATTTTTGACGACAGTTATGTTTCGTAACAATGGGTTAGGCGTAGTTACATCACCCTAAAACTGCTTATCTAAGATGCTAAAGTAGTCATTACATGTGACCATCAAACACGCATTTCCACAATCAAAGATTTTATTGGATGCGATTCATTAATGATTTGTGTAGAGCAAAAAACGTCTAGACAAAATTTTGCTGATTTTGGTCAGAGCTAAAGTTGACACGGATAGCAGTGGTATAATTAGGAAAGGATAGGAATTCATTTTTATCCCGAGGGAAAGCCGAGAATACGGGTTAACCATTTGGCGAACCACGACCTATCGTGCAAACGCTAGTTCCGAATACGGGGTGAAGGTTTTGGCATCGATATCGGCTCGGTGGCATCGATACCGGATCATTTCGCAGTATCGGTATCGGCAAAAAGTGGTATCGGTACATCCCTAACGACAAATCGGCATCCCCAATGACATGCGAGACTCATGAGTTGTGATAAATGCGTACCCCCGGTGACATAGGAATACTCATAAGTTGTGACAAATCCGCATCCCCGGTGACATAGGAATACTCATGAGTTTTTGACAAATATACATCCCCGGTGACATGGGAATACTCATGAGTTGTGGCAAATCCGCATCCCTGGTGACATAGGAATACGCATGAGTTGTGACAAATCCTCATGCCCGGTGATATAGGAACCTCATCAGTTGTGACAAATCCGCATCCCCGATGGTATAGGAATACGCATGTGTTGTAACAAACCCGTGTCCCCGGTGACATGGGGAATACTCATGAATCATGACAAATCCGAATCCCTGGTAACATAGGAATACTCATGAGTTGTCCCAAATAGGCATCCCTGGTGACATGAGGTTACCAACCCTTCTACGATAATCTTAGTTTGAGCAAAACGTTGGTAACCATAATTGAACTTGTTAATAGCAATTCGACCTAATTTTACCAAGTGAAAGCTCTTTATATATATATATATATATATATATATGAACATAATATATATCCTTTCATAAAAAATATGACAGCATCATGACTTTTAAGGCTGTTCATGACTACCCTTAATTAAAATTTAACTCGTAATAAATTTTATGTTTATAATTAAAGCTAACACAGCCCATTCGGAAACGAGATATTAAGAAAGCGATTTTCAAAATATTACAAAAAAATTCAATGCTCATTAGGGATAAGTTATAAGATCCTTTTCAAATAAAATTATGACATTTTCATATGACCAAAACTGATATCACAGATGCATAAGGACTCATACAATGGTCATTTTTTTACATGTGGGAAATGCGATCAGGCAATTTTTCAGTAATACCGGTACTTACCCAAAAAACACTGTAACTGTAAACAATTTTCCTGGCAGGTTTGGGTTCCTTGAACATATAGAATTACCCAGACATACAATCTAGGGAACAGGAAGGAAGGATTGTATCTTTCCAACAAATCTAACTCTACGCCGCCAGTACAGAGCCTCGTTCAGGGTGATCCACTCCAAGAGGTGGCTATAAAAAGAGCATTTCTTATCCGCAAAGAAATATTAGACCCACTAACTTTTTGAATCTATCCTCAAAACTAAATATTGAATAACTTTTTATTTCAATTTCATTTCGCGCTCCAGTACCCAAAAAGAACGAAATAACAACCAGTCGACCACAAACAAAACAGAGCGGTATAAAATCCACAAATGGAAAACTGGAGTGAAAAGCATTTCATAGAGAAAAATCACCAATGCAATAATAAAGCAATTTATATATTCTTTGGCAGTTTATTCAGAATTAAATGAAAAATTTGCTGAAAATGTTACACATGTACCTCGAATGATTAGCATTAAAAGCATAATGCATTGGCTAAGCAATATTTATCAAATTGAAGTCATAATTACAGAAAGTAAAGTAAAACAACAGCTTATATATAATATATACAGTATTGCATCAGAATGTTTTTCAACTAGGCAGAATAAAGCAATATATTGTCTTACAGATGAACAAATGCAGAAATACAAAGTAAACAACTAAGTCGTTTACATGGAGCACCACAGTGCAAACAGCAAAGAAATTTGTGCAATGCTCAGATACACTTAAATCAAATTGAATATTTCCAAACCTCATTCTAAATCTTGAAAATTTTTCTATTATATTAGTGGAATTTTCTGAAATTTAGTCCAATTATCAAATGTCCAATAATATTTTTTCTCAATTAGAATTTTTTATGTAGACCCAGTCGGAAATTTTATTTTGTTAAGCCAAAGCCACGGATGTACTGAGCCTTGGCGGCGTGATCCATCAGTGGCTCATACTTAACTAAAAAAAGTTGTTTTGACTACATCCTTCAGACTGGGCACATGTTGCTCATATCGAGCTAGAGTCGCGGATGGTTCATACTGCTGATACACAGATGACTTCATCTGTGCTTCATAGTAGATAGAATTTCTTAATAAAAAAAGTCTTTCCAAAATAGCATGTATTCAAATCACTCAAACTAGTAATATATTCGAATCATTTCAAACACGAAAATGATAGCCCCCGTGTTGCATTATAATTCCTTTACTACCAAGTATAGGAAGAACTCGGATACTCTTATAATTTCCATTAATATAAGTTTTAGATAGCTCAAAGAAACTCATTTTGAAGTCTCATAACATCACTGTACTGAAGTGTTAAGTTGCCTCAAAATTTATGATGAAGGTAAAATTTCGAATACTCATTATCATAGACGGTCACCTGAAGATATTAAGTTCATCAAATTCACTAAATGATCAATATTTAAGGATGTAATTCGTGTATTCATTAATTTTCTCTAGAAGAAAAAAATGTATCTTTAAGGGTGTATGGTAGCAGCCAAACTGTAGAAAAAGGTTCAAAATCATCAATATCTCTAAGAAATAGAAGTTTTGAAACCTTTTGTCCATCTGAAAAATGACATTTTTCAGACACTCAAAGAAAAAACATGATTTTGTCATTCAGGTTGAGGGTTCTGGGTTTGTACCGATGAGAGACAATTATGTCCAACTTGAGTAATAAAGAATGTTTTTGTTAAGTTTAAAAATATGCAAACTAAAAAAAAAACAAAATAACAAACACTTACAGCGTTTGATCTATATTTTATGCAGCTAAACGAAGGTAAATTACTTGTCAAACTCAGGATTTATTAAATTTTTAGTGCCCATTTACATAAAGTCACTTGAAAATCTGATCCATGATTTATAGAAGAAATAAGGTGATATAACTCAAATTAAAATAGCACCTTAATTGATAACATTAAGGTCTAAGGCTGCATAAATACAGAACACTGTAGAGCGACTCATCTCTTTACAGTGTCAGATATTAGAGGCGGCCCTCTGATGGAATTCTGGGAATGGAATCTTTATTTCAGCAGCATAAAAATCCAGTACCACAATAATTGGTCACTTTTACTTGAGGTCAAACAACCAAAAAGAGTTTTTGGATAATTATGTTTCAAATAGGTTTCAGAATTATATAATATTGGTACTCTATTAATAACTTATTTTGGATCCACAGTGTCTCGTACTATGCTATTGATTGTTGCCAGAAGAAAAATTACAGAAACCGCTTCTCAATATTTAATGAAACTTTATCCCTCCAGTATCCATATGAGCAAGCAGCTGTAACGTTATATAGTAGTTGTGGATTGCACCCTTCTGTTTTTTGATTGCTGTGTTCCTATTGCCAGAATTCAGAGTTGTATAATTTAATGCTCGATACATCACTGGAGATCATTCTACTAAGCATAAGCTAATCTTAGTCCAGTCATAGCTTTATACAAAGCCTCGTCTATGCTAGATATTTGGTGAAGCCATATCATTTCATTACTGGACTATCTCGAATTACAGCATTTGTCTATTCGAGATATCAGCATAAAACTTGGTTCTAGTCCATTCTCATGTGTCCCTCATCACGTTTTGTCTTCACAATCACAAATTCCGAAAAATGCACATGTAGATTCACAGTTGTAGCAGAGCAAGAATAATGCAACAAAAAACACCAAAGAGCAGATTGTACAAGGACGACGTGTCAAGAAGAAAGAAACCAGATAAAATCCAATAAACATAGAATGGTTGAAGAGTAATCCGGGATTTATTGGACGTGGAATGAGTAGCACTGGTAGAAGCCACTGAAGGCAATACATCTTCGATATTTTATAAAATTTTTACCAAGATTATATTATACTATTACTGATTACATAGTTTCAACATAGACTTTAAGGTAATCTGTAGTGCATACAATCGTACTGTATAATGCAATAATCTACCCCAAAGGTACATGCTTTAAGAATAGTTCTATTGATTTCCTGTGTGTTGAAGAGGCGACTGCATGGAAGCAAATAAGTGGTGGGTTTTATCATCTGTCAAGGCAGATACCACTATCTTATGTTTCCACCCGGGCACAAAATGTAATGTAATATTACTGATGACATAATTTCAACATTTAAGTTAATCTGTAGTACATACAATTGTAATGCAATAATCTGCCCCGTAGGTACAGACTATAGAATAGTACCAACGTATTCCCTGGGTGTTGAAGAGCCGACTACATGGAAACAAATAGGTGGTACATGGTTCTACCATCAGTTAAGCTCTAAGGCAGACAACATCACCACTCACTGCACTTTAGCATAGCAGTTCCGTTTTCAGTGGATTCATGGGTTACCGGTACCGGTACTATAATTACCGAATTACAGAAACGACCACAAAGCGAGTGAAAAATGTACCGATACTGAAACATCCTCCTAGTTGTACTTAGTCATTCAGCATTGATAGATACTGAGTACAGCCATCTAAAAATGAAGTTGCAAAGTGATCCCACCAACCTTTCCTCACAAATTTGCCATAAAAGGAATTCAGAATGGCTTCCAAAAACCACACTATTTTTCAACCTTGTCATCTATCAGGATCATCTATCATGTTTCTGGCAAAAAATGGGTACAAATTGTGGGATAAATTTGCCTTTTTCCTGTGCAGTGATTATAACACTTGAAATAATAACCAGAGAGATAATAATGTGTAGTCCAATGTTTTGCTTAACCAAAATAATTCCCATAATTCAGAATTTGGGTGCCCGTTTAGCTCAATCGTACTCCTCGCCAGTGCACGGTGGAAACGTAACTCAGAACTACTGTTCATGTGTTTACGGCTTCCTCCACCAACCAGGTCAATGTACGAGGGAAATAAGAAAAAAAACCTTCACCCCCATCAGAAACTGGTATCTTCACGAAAGGTCGTGGTTCGCCATACAGCATATCCAGTATGATTAAGCTGTATTCTCGCCCTTCCTCTCCCGCAGGACAAAAATGAAACCCAATTGTATAACGAGATCAGTAGATTAATCCTTATTCCCCAGTCATTTTCTTTAGACTAATAGGGAAAAACGTTCACTTTGTACTGCTGACAACAAATCAAGAACAAAAAAATTTTTTGGAAGTTATGCACCGATGCACACAACAGCACAATTTGATTTCTTTCAGCGCGGAACAAACCGTGTTGTCCAGGGCACATTTTTATCAGTTTATTTTAAGAACAAACTTTGAACGGTTTAGTGTGAATATTATATAAAATTATGTACATGTACCGCACGGTACCATAAAAATGTCCGAGGGAACACTGTAAGACAGCATTACAGACATAGGTCATTTTGACACCTTTGTCGATACAAAAGGCAATACAAATAAATATATACATTACACAGAGTTATGGGGAAAGCAAACAAAACAAAAGTTAAGACTAGAACAAAATTTAAAAACCGGATATATTTGGTTGTGGTTAACCCCAGCGTCCATTTCAGGTACGCCACATATAACCAAAAATAAATTAGCGAGCACGCCAGGATTGACAATAAATTTTTTTGGCTGGGAACTGCACCAGACTTTGATAGGGATAAGACTAGTAGACCATATATTTTATTGTTGCGTCTTTCTAAATTTTGAAGTTGATTTTTCTGTTGACGACCAATTTGCGATCAAAATGAGGAAGAAAAATACGACGTTGAACTTTTGCAGTTGCAAATACAGAAATTTAAATAGAGGGTGAAGGAATCGGAGCAGAGACAGGAAGAAATTTCAGAGAGACAAGCGAAAATGGACGAAGTAGACAATGGACGTTCGTATTGCGGAACCAGGTCACGTGAGTAATTTTACACCCGTTATTCCATTTTCTGGTGATTCCAGAAATGCGGAACCAGGTCACGTGAGTAATTTTACACCCGTTATTCCATTTTCTGGTGATTCCATTTTCTGATGAAGAAAGTCGAAAAGCTGCAAGTAAGCCCTCTGTTAGCAAACATAGATCAGTTTTTACTGGAACACAATTTCCAACTACACTAGGCGCTAGTGATGGTGTTAATACTGCCATTGATTCTCTCAATACCACAGCCAATGTTTCTATGATGACTAGAGCACCTAAGAAACCAATGTATTTTGATGGAGCCCATACCGTGACGTGGCTATCTGTGTCATTTTAAATTGGTTTCTAGCTATAATATGTGGGATAATAATACCGCTGGCGTAGAGTTAGCTATCTGTATGACAGGACAAGCCCTTGGTGTTTTGAAAGATTTGCCGGAATGTAAGCGTACTAGTTACACTGATATTGTGGCGCCTTTCGATCACTATTTCAAGCCTGCAGGAAATGTTACGGACTGTTTATTATTGTTCATTTTGTTTACTACGCCAAGTCCATTCATGAGCTACAACGTGTGTGACGTCATATTGCTGTTCTTGGGCATGTTCGGACAAGTTACCCGCAAAGCGCATCTGCATCGATTCTAGAAGCGCTTTTTTATCAACTTGCGCTTTGATTTTGTATTGTGAGACAGGTTTCGCCTTCATTTAGTGTTAATGAGCGCAACTTCTTGTTAGTTAGTAATTAGTTATCGGTTAGATACCGATCAAACATGTTACAATGCGCGAGCCTGAAACGTTCGAAAAAGCTTTATCACTAGCTACTCGTATTATTCGGTCGATCATTCTCAAATGACAGATACGAGGGACATTAACAAGCCGCGCATCGCTGCAGTTAATGCGAAACAAGACAAGGTCGCAAATGCTTCATCTTTCGAAGGCAGCATTGGTGAACAGATTTTAGCGAAGCTGGATTGGATAATCGAATATGCCAAGCCACGCGTTGATAGCTCTCGCAATTTCGATCGCACACCACGAAATCCACGTCCTAGGTGTGGTAAAAATGGACATTGGGACTTTGCAGGGCATGCTTTATTTGCAAGCAGACTGGACACATAAAGCGCGATTGCCCTAATCGTGTGATTCCCACTGAATCTGCTTAAGGTCCTCAGTGTTAGCTGAATTGACTAATGTTGACGGACCAGTTTACCGAGACCTGAATATTTGTTCTTTGCAATGCAACAATAGTTGGCATTCATTCAAACAATCAACCATTCAACTTTCTTGTAGACAGTGGTACAATGACTACGCTTAGTGATGTTTTATCTTTAATGCCATAGGCGAGAAAAAGATACCGACCTAATGCCAGTAGAAAAATCCCTATAGCAGTTGGGGGGGGTTATGATTTATTGTCCTTGGTTACAATGGAGCTTGATCTGAAAATTGATTCTTTTTCTACTCACCGCACTGCGATTGTTGCCCAGTTAGGCAGTTCTAATGGGATTTTAGGCATGGACTATCTTTGTGAAAATGATTGTATTCTTTATTTATCATCAAGGCACACGATGATACGTGGACAAGAAATCAGATTGCATACTGATTGCATACCTTGTTGCCGTGTCACTGTACGAGAAGACATTACGATCTCACCACACTCTGAAGTGGTCGTTCCTGCTCGACCTTGTTGTCTCTGGTCGAAGTCTTCATCTGACATAGCTGCCATTGTTGAGCCGCTAGATTCATGCTTCCTTGCTGATGGTATTCAGCTGGTTTCTTTTATTGTGGATCCGTGTAAATCTACTGTTCCGGTCTTAGCAGTTAATTAAAATGACAAGTGGGTCAAAATAAGAGCTGGTGACACGCTTGGTATAGCTCAATTACAAGTTGACGAATCTGAGTGTGGGAATGCGGAGTTAAAATTGCCGGAACACTTGCGTGATTTAGTCAATTCCGCGGAGGGTTTAAATAAGAATCAGCACAAACAGTTAGCGATTTTGGTGTCTGAGTTTCAAGACATATTTGTTGGGCCAGATGGGGAACTGGGGCATACTTCGCGACAAAACATAGAATCATCACAACAACGCGGCGGCCAATACGGCAAGTTCCTCGCCGTATGGGATGGGCGTGCAGGAAATCAACTCAGTTTGGGATTGTTTACCTAATCATTTTCACAGAATTCAGATGACTTCTAGTTCTCGTGCTAGATTGTGTATGTAGACGAGCTTAGGCCATACCTTCATGACAAAGATGGAGGAGTTGACGTGGATTTAACCAGTTTGGACGATGATTCACCTGACGAGGAAACTAATGAACAGTCTTATCGTGAAATTTTTAACGAATTGCCTGATCTTTTAAATACTAATTTGGTTGATAATTCGGATAAAACTAGAGGTCAACGCATTAGACGAAGACCTGAGTACTTAAACGATTATAGTGGTTCGATGAAAGATGCGTAGCTCGAAGCGTATTCCCAAAGCCTCCACCGATTGATATAACCGGAACAAAACGGAATAAAAAATACCGAAAGTCATCAAGTACAACTGAAGTACAACCGTTAGACAATGTTGAAACATGACTTGCTAGAGAATCGAACATCGTAATAGACCAATCAACAACTAAATCAAAAGACTTAATAAATTTATTTCATTAAATTGTGTATATTATGAATAAATTTCCTGCCTTGCACAGCACTTGTTTCGTTTACATTGTTCTATGCTTTGGTATCGTTTATTATTTCATGCATTAATAAAAATATTAGCCTAGATTTAAAAGTCGCTGAGCTTGTTGAAATTATCAAAATGAGGTTGGCCTTATTTTTGAGCCATATTCTCGGCTTTCTTTTCTAAATAGGATGATATAAAATGTTATCCTGACCAGAAGGAAAATCTTTGTTTAAAACTCACTCTCTGGCACGTTTTGATCTTCACTTCAGGTGTCGATAATAATTATGTCTATGTCAAATGAGACGAGGATCGGATTTCAAGTAGAAGTTCCATATTTGACTGACAGGATGCAATCGATTTTGTTTAACTTTGACCAAATTTGATTGCCTTTTGTCATTGAAAATGAAAATTTACCCCACATTATCAAGTTTTTGTTCCTGTGAATGATTAATTCGAATAATTTATTCTTCGGATCGAATCAAATCACCGAATCAGATTGTCCGGTCCCACGTGTGATAAAGTTATCGGGGACTTCTTCAAAGTTGCGCCAGTGTTTTATGCTGTTAATTCTGGCAACGTTTGTTGTGTTGTATATGACACGGTTAATTTTGACGTGCCATCGCACAATGTGCTTGTTGTTGATTGATTGATAAACGTCAGTCTGGACTGGACCTCAAAGAGGTTGTTTGTTGTTCTGTTGCGTGATCGGAAATGAGGAGTCTTGGCTATTTACTGGCGTGGCGGCAGCGAAAGACTAACTTCACGTCACAATGTGGTAAACTGGAGCTCTTCAAGTAAATTATTCGCTGTTATATAAACTTTATTATTAGACTAACGTTAATAAAAATAATCTATATAATCCATTACCTGGACTGCCAGGAATGGAAGATGTCATACTCTGAAGCAGTGAGAAGAACTAGCCAATGAAGTGAACATAGAAGAAAAAAAATCTGATAGATAGAAGTAAATGTATGTCGCTCAAATTTCGCACAGAAAATGGAAGGTCATTGAAAAGAGAAGACATTTGGAAATTTTTTGAAAATTTTCAAATAATGTTCAGTATTGTTGAAGGTTTTCTGATGACTTCAAGAACTACAGTTGATATAACTTTTTAAATCCAGGTTGACAGCAGTTAATGTTGATAAAAAATTATGGGAAAAGAAGAAAATAGGAGCAGAAAACATGCCATTACACCGGTTATATGTTCCTGAAAATGTTGCAGTATTTGTACATCAAGTGCCTATCCCCATGAAGGATGCAGAAATAAAAGATCACTTTGAAAACAGTCATGGTCCGATATCAGATATCTTTCAGTTACAGGACAAACATGGCATGAAAAAATGGAGTAAGAAGATTTTTTGTGAAAAAAAGAAAACTGATTGAAAAACCGATAAAAAGCTATACCAAAAATAAAAGGTCAAAATTTATTTGTAAAAATATTGGGGACAAAAACCAACCTGTAGGAAATGTGGAGAAACTAATCACATAGCAACGGATTGTCCAATGGGACTGAAACCGACATCAACAGATGTAATAGAATATCAAAAAGGAACAGAAGAATTATATTCTGAAAAAACGTTAGAAAAGTTAACGGATGAAACCAACATTGCTGAAAAAGAAATTGAGGAAATCATTGAAGATGTATCAAACTCGATAGAAAAAGAAAAAAAACAAAAACAAACAACAGATGAATTTGAACAACAAATCATACCAACACAAAGTACACCATATGAGAATAATAGATTTGAAACATTAGAAAATCCTGAATCAAAAATCACGAAAAAGAAAACAATTTGTCAACCAGAATTTTTTGGAAACTTATCAGAAATAAGTGAAACTGAAAATGATGAAAATAACGAAAAAAAAAAAAAGTGCAGGTGGCGAAAGTGAAGATCGTCCTGAAACAAAGTTCGCTATCAATAACATCCAGTTGCGAAAGAACAATTCCATATCTACTAAGAAGTCGAACGCATGAAAAAAGTATAAGAACAGCTAGAAAGAAAAAAATGGTAGTACAAGGAAAACATCACCAAAAAAAGTGAAAATCGTTTCAGTAAATGAGGCAGCAGAAATCATTGAAAAAATGATAGAGTAGTATAAAGCAAAATAAGCAAACAAAGTTTGAAAAAAAAAAAACAATAAACATGGTTATTTATATCACTATTTTGACTATTAACGTAAATGGAATCAGAGATAACGAAAAAAGAAGAAATATTTTTCGGGAAATATCGAAGCAAAAAGCTGACATCATACTAGTACAAGAAACACACTGCACACCTGAGGTAGAAATAAAATGGTCAAAAGAATGGAAATGGGGCAAAAGTATATGGAACTGTGGCAATTCAAATTCTAGAGGGGTAGCAATACTGACAAAAGCAAAACTAGCAAATACTCAATTTGAAAACGTAAAATGGGACAAAGAAGGTAGAATTATAGCTCTTGATATAAATATTTATAGAGACCGATGTCATTTAGTAAATGTTTACGCACCATGCAGAACAAATACAACGACACAAGATAATTTTTATGATAATTTATATACATTTGTAAACTCACAATACAATATTATACTAGGTGGAGATACAAACTGCGTTCAAGATATAAAACGTGACAGGTCACAACCATCAAAAAGACCAAGAAAAGAATACATATCTGAATCTTTAAATGAACTTGTGGATTGCTTTGAACTGAAAGATGCAATAAAATTAACTCAGAACGACGTTCCATTTTTTACATGGAGGAACAATCTGGTGCAGGCTAGACTGGACCGTATTTACTTGTCAGAAAAAGGCTGCAATGTAACAGAATTCAATTGTAACCCAACATGTTATTCAGACCACGATATGTTCTCAGTTGAAATACAAATATGCAAAAATTTTGAAGAAAGAGGAAATGGATTTTGGAAAAACAATGCAAAAATATATGAAAACTAAAATTTTATTGATGAACTTAAAAGTAAGTGGATGAATTGGAAAACTTTGATGTTCCTTTTTCAGACAAAAACACAATGGTGGCTGGAATTAAAAAATAAGATAAAAGACCTAATAGTATGTCATTCTGTAAAAATAAACAAAGAGAAAGATTATGAGAGAGATTTCAAACAATTACAAAAACTGAAAGAAAGACTTGATAATGGAGAAAGAGTTTTAACACAGTTCCACAATCTGAAAAGCGATTTGATAAAGAAACAAAAAGAAAAGGATAGTAAAATAAAAGTACAGAACATGGCAGACTTTTCTGACTCCTATGAAAAATGTTCAAAATCCTTTTTCAAAGAACTGAAGAAAAAGCATAAAGAATGCTATATACATGAATTGAGAGACAAAGAAGGAAACGTTAAAACTAAATTGAATGAAAAAGATGACAATAGCACAAGAATTTTATCAAGATCTATATTCAAGAAAAGAAAACAACTTGATAATTCAAAATAAATTTCTTGAATGCATACCAGAATCAAAAAAAAACTAACAGACGAAGATGGAAAAATGTTACAGAGTACTATTTTGATAGATGAAGTATACGAAGTGATCAAAAGCATGAAGGAAAATAAAACGCCTGGTCCGGATGGTATTAGTACAGAATTTTATAAGAAGTGTTGGGACATAATAAAAAACTGATTTTGGTGATGTAATTATAGAAATGTTCGAATCTGGAATAATACCGAAAGAAATCAAGATGGGATATACGACATTAATACCAAAAAAATGAAGAAACAAAAGACATGAAAAACTACAGGCCAATATCACTACTGAACAACGATTACAAAATCTTAACGAAAAATAATAACAAACAGAATAAAAATTATCATACCAAATATGATTGATGCACATCAAACAGCAGTACCTGGCAGAAAAATCAGCAACACTTTGATGCTAACTAGAAATATATGTGCACAACAGAAAAAATAGTCGTGAAAAAACATTACTACTGTCATTGGACTTTAATAAAGCTTTTGATTCTATAGATTTGAAATATTTATATCAGGTTTTAAAAACATTTGGCTTCAAGGATAAAAAAGTATACAATTGATACAAAACCTTTATGAGGGAGCACAAACAAGAATATTGATGAACGGATACCTCAGTAAGAAAGTTGAAATAGAGATGAGGTGTTCGCCAAGGAGATCCATTGAGCATGTTTATGTTTATCATCGCAATAGAACCACTAATATTGTATGTGAATAACTGCAAAAATATAAGAGGGATTGTAATCCCAGGGAACAAGGAAATAAAAAGTTTAGGCTTTGCAGATGACATAACTATGACAATTAAAGATGAAGAATCACTGAAATTATTATTGGAAACCATACAGAGATTTGAACTTGCAACGGGAATGACTTTGAATGAAAATAAAAGTAAATTGATGAGACTTGGCATATGGGGAAAAAGACAACACAGCTATATCAAAAATTACACAAGTAATACAATTAAAAATACTGAATATTATATTTGCAAATACAGACACAGCTGAAATAAACTGGGAAATATGTATGAACAAAGCCAAAAAACAAATTGATGATATGAAAAATCTGAGACTAACATATGCAGGAAAGTGCTTGCTGGTAAAAGTTAAAATATTACCTCTATTCCTGTATTGTGCCCGTATCTTTCCAATGCCGAAAAATATTGGAAAGCAAATAAATGATATGGTTGTTAAATTTGTGTTTGATGGGGAAAAAGAAACTATCAATTGAGACATTATCTAAAGAAAAAGCAATCGGAGGCTTGGATATTATCAATATCCATATCTTTACTATGTGCTTGTATATTATGATTGCATTTGAATATTACCAATTTAGAATGAATAATTTAGAAGACTTAACAAATGGTAGCAACTACGAATTTATAGAAACACACATTGGACTGCAACTGAGTGGAATATTCAACATTCCGACCAACAATAGAAAGACACATAAACTGGTACCACAGCATTATTATAAAGACATCATTGAATTTATTAGATTACACCATTTAAATAAAAAAGACTTGAAAGAAGGAAAACACAGAAATTTGTATTATAAAATTATTAATAATCTACCCTCGGATAGATTAGTTTTTTTTACGAGGTGGGGGAGTATAGAAAATTCGTGTCAATATATACATTGTAAAATTCTGGCTAATTATCTGAAATCTTTCAACTATAAAGTAATGTGGAATCTACTACCAGTTAAAACTCATCCTGTTATTAGAAGAATTGCAGGAAATGAAAAATGTGTTTTATGTAATAAGGAGTCTGAATTTGTTTCCCATTTGTTTTATAGTTGTGAATTTTTTCAAAAAGTTTATGATTATATTGGTAATGTTATTGCAAAAAATTATGCCTTGTAATATTGTTTGTAACTATTCAACGTGTATTTTATTTGACTTCAATTATATGAAGATATCTCAGATTGAAAGTTCAATAATAGTTTTAATTCTTTCAATCACACGTTACAAAATTTGTAAACAAATAAGAACCTCACTACAATCAAGAAAAAAACATTGAAAAAAATAGAATAGAGAAAAAGTTTATTAAAGAGTTAGAAACTATTTGTAACTGTTTGTAATGAGCTACTTCTAAATTACTGTTCAATATCTTTTAGTTGTAATATATAGAATATATATTGCAGTAATTAATTTTGTAAATTTTTCTTTTTATTGAATGCTTAATAATTGATTGTATGTAAATAACATGATCATCGACAAATTGGAATCAAATGATGGAAAAACGGGATTAAAAACTGAATAATGGAAAAACAAACCTGGAATACTGAACAAAAATCGCAACTACTTTTTTATTATTATCTTATAACTTGTATTTATCATGCCTAAATTATGGGGTGTTCAAAAAAAAAAAAAAAAATTTCAGGTTTAGACAAAGTAATTTGAGGTCAGGATGGTAGCCTACAAAGCACACAAACAATGAGCTCACAAAAAAGTGAAACATTCACCACTTTCGAAACCTGGCGAAAGAATTTACTACGTGGCTTTAGACAACAGTTTCAAGGGAAGACCAAACTGATGATGCGTTGGATGACATCATATTAAATCAGCGTTTTTTTAGCGGCAAGACGGCCAAGCAGCCTCGGAATGAACTCTACTGAAATGCGAACGACTCGCATTACCTTAACTCTGCCAAGTATATGTTTGTCACCTGTTCTTCATCAGAACTGTGTTGTGTACCAGTTAAATATTCCCGTATGATTTCTTAATTCCGTTGGCATAGATAAAGTTGGATTGTTAACCCGTTGATCGATGGAATCAACGAATCAAAGAGATTTTTTAAATTACATACTGCATGGGGAAATTTCAATGAATAGCTACCAGCTGTCATCTGTAAATATATCCAATCTAAATTGCCATAACACCCAATACCTTTTCAGCAACGAACCCCCTTTTCCAGACTCGTATAATTTTATTCAGCTGAATGGTGGTTGAGGCCTAGAAGGATACTAACGCTTAGTATTTTAAAAGTGAATTTTATTTATCACTCGTTTTAACATTGAATCAGATTTGTCGCAACCGTTTTGTCATTCCAAATTGTACGTATGCTTTGGGCTTTGGTTCTGATTTAAAATATCTTTCAGGGTGATTGAAATCTAAAAAAATAATTATACCAATATTCACGGACCCTCACAAATTCGATCTTTCTACTTAGTTTGAGCTTGTTTAGACTAGGCCCTATAACTTTTGATCAGATGTGGGGTCATGGTACCATTTGACCATTTCTGGTCAAATTTAGACGGAATATCCAGGTTTAGTTGTCTTTACGGCGATATCGACCTAGAGTCTGGATAAAGATTCCTACTCTGATTTCTACTACTTAAAAAGGGGGGATGTAAGACGATGAT
The DNA here is from genome assembly GCA_963675895.2 of Styela plicata. NCBI lineage: Eukaryota > Metazoa > Chordata > Ascidiacea > Stolidobranchia > Styelidae > Styela > Styela plicata. Next base: position 10,111,533 of record OZ023143.1, on the reverse strand, counting down.
GATTTGAGGGAAACTAACATGAACTGCGAATACACCTTAAGTATAAAATTCAAATGCAGTGGATGACTGCATAAAACACAGTGAAGAAGATTGAAGACGTAAATGGCACAATCAAATGCATGTATGCTAATGACGGATGGCTTGTATGCTTGCTTCTGAAGCTACATCCAATCTTGTATTGAATGGTGATCTGAACCCGAAGCATAAATACCACGATGAAGGAATTTACTGCCTTTCCTGAATAAGTATTTTCAAACGCAACTGGCATCCGCTGTCCAGAGTGCGAGCAGGAGTGACGGACAATGATCTAGCTATGTTGTCAGTATTTGGGGAGATGAAGACAATCGCAACATCAGTAGGTGACGATGGGATAGAAGACGGACTGCGAAAATGTAAAATTTTGCTAGTGCAAGACATTCCGCCGAATTATATACCTAATATTACTTCACTTAATTAATATGCTTATATATTATTTATTAAAAAATACATAAGCGACGAAATTAATGCCATCAAGAAACCAGAAAAATGAAGACTGGTGGTTTTATAATTTATATGCAAGACAATGGCGCATGTTGCACAGCATTGCCTCCCCCCAAAAAAAGAGAAAATACCAATACTGCAATGACGTAGGTAAACCGCATTGGGAAAAAGGTTGTCGAGTGAAAAAAAAAAAAACAATAGAAAAAGAAAAGCGACAATCATCATTCAATTATAGAAGGACAGAGTACTTGAAAAAACATAGCGGAATTGACGTTCTAATCAAGCAAAAAGGCAATGAAAAAGAAGCTAAATACTGGGCCAGAACACTCAAATCGATCTTTAACGGCATACCAACCTCCCGAAGAACAATTTAATTAAATTTTGATGATGTCCAGAATCTTGGCTGTTAGTATTGTTGACTATTTATCTCCTAATCATGATTTAGTAATTAATAACACGGGTAATAGAAAAACCATCTACCAAATTTAAATAAATAAAAATTTTAAAGGTCTCATTCAATATACACAGGGCAGATCGGCCGATTGAAGGGGAATCCCCATTCGTTATCGTTAACCGGTTATTATAGCATCGGTCTTAAGGAGAGAAGATGCGTAGCTAGAAGATGCCAAGAGAATTTGAACATAAACGTTTTTCATCATCAAAATAATAAATAAGAAAACCCGGATTGGCATTGGATTTTATTCGGCACGAAAAAAATGCCTAACTCCACCAATTTTAGAGGGTATATGTCGACTCATTCAACCTCATCGAGCTTCGCGTTCCCGATGAGCAAGAAACAGGCTTTCTGCTCACTCTGATGCAATTTTCGACTGACCCAGGTGTAGTTAGAAATATAGAATTACGGTACGGCAGAATTTCTTTAAATTTTTTTCATAGGTATAGAAATATATTTTGAACATACTGTAAAAAGAAATAGCGTGACAAATAATTTTTTCGCCAATGAATGACGTCCTTATTAGAAATTTTTTGCCATTTTTGCACTTTTTCATGAAAAGGAAGGTTAATTTCCCCGTAATCCACACGGTAGAATTTCTTTAAATTCTTCCCCTCGGCGTACAAGTATGTTTTGAATATGCCAGTCAAAAAAATATCGTGACAAACAAATATTTCGCTATTTTGAATGAATATTTATTATTTGGGGAAGGCGGATATAGTAATTAAAAATCGGTAACTGTCTGCGATGTGCGATGTGGAAGTCGGAAAGAAATATTAGCTCAAAATCAAGATCCCTATCACGAAAGGGTTTTGACCGAAAGGTATAATGAATCAAATGACTTAACAACAAAACAGAGTCTGGAGTCATACTTTGCCAGGGTCTACATTCGTAGGTGTTACATTCGGCATCTATCTTCGCTTTCATCACGCCATCGGGCCCACGGCCCAGAATGACGTTATAACTGGGGAAAATCTGGTTTTAAAGGCATACCTACTGTACAGGCCTTGGAGATATTCTGCTTTGTTTGCAGAAGAATCGTAAGAAAATTTATTTTTTCTGGTAAAGAAAGTTTTTTGGTAAAAAAATACACCACATTAGCAGATTAGTTTGTTGTAGAAGGTCATGGTTTCATGCCAACACTGAGCAGTAATTAGTTTAATTGGGCCTCAAAATCACATTTTATAGAAGAAATTTGTTGACTGTTCATAATGCTACAATCGTGCAAAACAAGGAAATAGCAATTGAATTCACTCGATTCTATGGGTATGAAATTAAACAATGCAAAATTCAATTGTGACAGAGATAATGGACATTACTGATGAAGATGGTTCTGCAGTTGAAAGCAAGTAGCATTTGTTTATTTTCTAACATAAATTATAGAGCCTTTTTTTTAAAATAAATAGTGGGATAGGTTGATTGGATCTAGTGAAATTAATTAACATATTTAGAAATGTATAAAAAGCTCATCTAAATTAAAACTGGTAAAATATTCTTATACGAATGGCAGTCAATCCTTACCACTTTCAGACTATAGTTTTGGTGGGGCAACTCGTACCTGAGAAAAATAGCAGTCAATTCGTACCCTTATGATATTTACGGTGGACTTGGTCTGTAGTGTGAAAAATTTACCGTGGACTATTTTATGGTTGAATATATTGCCCTAAATAAAATCACGTATATTTCATGCATAAATAAAAACATTTCATGCAGAAATATCCTACATTCAAAAGCTATTTGTGTCAGTGAAAATTATTTAGGTTAGCAATCTTGTTAAGAGGCTGTATTCTCAGCTTTTTCCTACGAATTACAGATTACAAAAGCAGCTATGTTTTTCAGTATTTTGAGTAATGTCATATTTTCACGAAGTTTTATTTGCACCCCTTGCTGTTACATCGGCATTCATAAACAGGTAAGTTTCTAGGAGCTTTTGACAAGGATACGAATTGACGAATCACTCTCAATAGAATTTTATACTGGTACGAATTGACCTGGGTACGAATTGACTGCCACTCTTCTTATACTAGCCATGAAGAAGGTGCCAATGCTGCGAGCATATGAAATTGCCTCCTGAATTTTGATTCACTTCCAACATTTGCCTTAACGTAGTTTTGATGCAGTATGGAGGGCAATGGAAACAGTAAAATCCACCCTGAAAAAGAAACTGCAGGCGCGAACGTAAACATTTGCTATTCTAGTTCACAGGATTTTATACCACCTCAACTCACAAATGTAGTTGAAAGACAGCAATTTCATAAGCTTTTCGTGGGTATTCTAAATTCATGTTGTAATACATTTTTTACAGAAATTCTGGGGTATTGTATTAATATTGGTTCCTCAAAACAATAAATTACCTCTATCATTATTCATTTTAGTGGATCAGGTGGATTTGAGAAACAATAACCAACCGAGATTTCAAAGACTTCCACAAATAAACGTAAATCATACCTATAATATACATTACCCAGGTAATTATTGCTTCTTTTGAAACTTTTTAGGATTTAAATTGGGGTTACCGGTACTATTTTACAGAAGTTTTTGGAACATAGAATTAGCATACATAGAACTTGGTGATTAGATGATGGAATAAGAAAAAGAAAACAATACCGATATGTGCTCGAATCTCGACCATCCGGTCACTATTAGTCTATTCAACAATGAGCTGTATGTGCAACTATATAATCAAAAGTCAACCTATGATATACAGGAAAATTGTTCAGTTTGCAGAAGGACAGCTACTTGAAGAAAATGGGTTCCATCAGAAAAAGAATTTAGCAAATACTCAATATTTCATAACATATGTATATAAGTATATATATATATATATAAATATCTTGCTAGAAGATAAAAATGTCTGGTAGCAACTAAAAAAGGTTCAAAATCATCAATACTGCAGGCTTGCAATTCGCGGGATTTCAGGTTTCTATAATCTTGCACAGACTCTTGAAAAAAACCCTAACAAAGTCATGATGAGATTTTGAAATATTCATTTCAAGTATGAGAGATTGATTCCTTGAGGTTTCTTTTGCATATTTTCTGTGTAATCCAGCATAAATTCCAGCTAATCTGCTATATCCTCTTTGTAGGAATATATAATAAAAACTTTGGAATATCGCAAACTGTAATGAATCTGCAAGCCTGATACTGCTACAAAATGCAGTGTTGATGGCTTTGAAGCTTTTTGTCCTTCCAAAGACAATGACATAGGCATTTCAGACACCTGAAGAAAAGCAATATATTATTGTATGGGGGGTGATTACATCCAATCATGTCCATAAACAGGGGAAATTAGTGAAAATATTAGGCTAAAACCTCAACACTGTTTGGAACTGGTGTCTACACGAGTGTTAGTAGTTAATCTATGTTTAATGGTTTCCTCTCTCACAGAATAAAAATGAAATTTGATTCTATATTATCACAGTTATTCACAATTATATTTCAGAAGACCATCCGTCCTTTGATCGAACTGCTGAAAGTATGTATATAATTATTTATGTTTTTTGCGTATCGCTATAATCTCTTATAGAATCTATATAAAATATCATGCGGGACAGAAGTGAGCTAGGCTCTTGTACTCTCTGAAACATCAGGCTCTAACCACCCCTGAAATGCACCAAGATTCTTTCTTCAAGATTCATTCTTCCATAACACCAAAGTACTTTGATTTCTTCATTTCATCACTTTTTAGTAGGATGAGTGATTTATGACATAACTACTACCATACTTTTAGATTGTCGTGGAAGACTTTTTTTTAAAGCTTATATATTTTTATCCCACAGTTGAACATTATGGTGAAGAATTAGTAAGAGGAATTAATCGCAAAACCGTGGATGAAGTTGAAAATGAAATAACTTCACCTATTGAACTTCCAGAACAACCCACTGTGAAAGTCTCGCCTCGACTCGTTAAAACAAGATATTATTATGGAGGTGCTGGTGTGAAAGGTGATTTTTTTTGAGAACTTATTATTTAATAGATAACTATTAATTGTTTAGCTACTAATTTTATATTTAGTTATGTAGATGGACAAACTTTATCTGAAAATTTTCGACGAACATGCTTTGTTAAAAATATTTGACAAAATGTAATTTTTGATAATAAATAATCAAATTGATGAGCACAGGATTGTGCTTAAAGTATAATATTGAAAAAATGGATTTAAAAATTCACCGCAGGAATAAAATGTTTCAGTATTTGATCAATATTTATTATTATGCAGCAAAGTCTTGATTCATGTCACAATGCCTATAAAACAATAAAAAAATAACAAGATGCCATAAAAATTTAAGGAAAGCGGGTGTGACACATCAGCAAATTTTAAATATACCATACATTACTGAGGAGTCTGTGTAAATAGCCTTTGAGTCCTATTTCTGACGCCTCTGATTCTTGTCTCCGGTATATCTAGTATTCAACATTTTTCAGGTAAGCCAAAATATGCCGCGGACGGCAATTATCGAAAACCCTTCAAGCGTACAATTTCAGGGGAAGTTATTGATTTGACTGAATTACATAGTCCTGAAACAGATAGTCCTGGTGAGACGCAATGCAATCATGTTGCAATAGTGGGACCAACCGGATGTGGGAAAACTGTGTTGGCTAAAAGGTATATTCAAATTAGAAAATTAATTTTTTTAATCACGCTCCTTACATGAATTTTGTACTCAGTAATTGTATTTACTTTTTTTCTTATTGGCACAAGTATTGACAACTCTATTGTAAATTCAGTTCATCACAAACCAAGTTTACTTTAAATACTTGAAGGAAAAAAATTATTATGATATTTCAAAAATGGGACACTGTGCAGCAATCAGATTTTATATAGTCACTTTTCTGAGTAGATCACTCTGAACAAGGTCTTTCTGTGTGCAAGCTCTACTATTTAATTGTTCTTTTAATCAGTATTGAAACATCGTTCTAAATACATTTGTTATTAATAAATACAGACAAAAAAATCAAGGCTGCTGCTTAGTGAACTCCTCATACATTGTTTCGAGTAACTCATAAATAGGGCAATATATATTTTTTTTCTCCTGTTGAAATATACGAGACTTTTAGTCAACTTACAAAAGATTATTTATCAGAATTCTTGAAAACCAGAAAGTAATGATTTATTCATTCTTTAAGTTGTTGGAATCTGGATCTTTAATGTAGTATTCTTTCAGATGCCCAAAATTGCTATCTATCGGTACTTCGATTTTTAGCCCATTATACGGATATTTTAATCAAATGCAAATTTCAGAGTAGCAGATTAGCTCACATTCTGCCATTCTGATTCCCAGTTTAAATGTCGATAAAAATTAAAAATATGTATATTTTTTTTATTTAAATTGACTCTTAGCAAGACAAGATGCAGTTTGGTACACCCCATTCTATTCCTAGATATTCTAAGATGGTGTTGGAGAGGCAGGTGCCTGCTTTACAAAATATTGAGGCTGTTCATTATATTGACGTATCAAAGTTATATCAAGGAGAACCAGTTACTGTGGCAAATATGCTGTTGGAAAGAATGATTGTATTTATGGTACTTTATTATTGATTTTACTACTATCATTTGCTACTACTACTACTATCATTTGCCTGCTTCATAAACATATGCGTATAAAAGCAAATGTTGTTAGTTGATTGTACTTAAGTTCAAACGGTTTTCGAAATTCACTATACCGATATAAGTATACTAATGTTTCAACATTTCAGGTAACGAAATTGCCGATATTTGACCATTTTTGAGCAGTCAGCAGAAAAGTCCATGAAAAGTTTTAATACTAAACTAATCGATTGAGAGAAAACTAATTTCAATAAGATTTCTCTGACGAAGAACCAAACTATTCTGATTAAGGGTTGATATCCTTTTTGCTATTACTCAAAAAGAAACTAGTCATAGTAATGATTTTCCCTTACATGTTCATATTTATTGCAGGATGAAAAGGTCTACAAATACGGAATGCGTTGGATAGATCAAAATAGGGACAGTGTTTTATTTGTGTTTGATGGAGTTGATGATGTATTGAAAAACTTTAGTTCCATGGTGGTGAGTAGATTGGCAGGATGTCAGTTACTCTGCCGTTCGGATACCTGAAAAATGTGAGAACATCGGAAGAAAATTTAGCATATGGGCAATTAATTCAAAATATATCTCCTGCTTCGAGACGTGTAAATGCCTATTTTAGTGTTTTTTTTTTGCAAAAATCAAACTTCAAAAAAGCTTCCAAATCTTCAATACTGCTATGAAATAGATGGTGGTTTTAGATGCTTTTTGGTGACCCGAAGAAAATGATATCAATGTTTCAGATACCCGAAAAAAACAAGATTATGTCACCCTAGTGGCAAATATGGTCATAAAATAGGCATGAGAGGGATTTTATTATTCAAGATCACGATTAATTTGGACCCTGATCCTGCAATTTTTCATAGCCAATTCTTGGAGGGGATCACCCTGATCAAGGCCACTTATATATGGGCAAGGTTAGAATTACTGGAAAGATATAATCTTTTCCTGTTTGACTAAGCTTACCCAAGTTATTTTACCCTTTGTTGAGTGATCAGCATTAACAAGGGGGGCTCGCTGAGACTCGAACCTGAGATCTTCAACCTGCGATTCCAACATGTTTAACCAGCAGGCCATCGTGCAATTTCATAAGATGAAATTTCAGATAAAAGATATTCATGATAAACATTCACAGTATAAAATTTGACAATTGGCAAAATGGCAAAATATATCTTTATTTTAAAGCAAAATGTATCAATTTCAAATATTCAGAGAATGAAATTTTGTTTCTTGTACAGTAAGATCTAGAATGACAAACTATTCGGATAACGGCATCCCTATCTCAGTGTCTGAACTCCACTTTCATCTCAACGATTCTTCTAAAAAAAGTGGTTATGTTAAAACATAGAATTTAGGATATCATCTTTGTTCTGCAGGCCAAGAAGCTCAAAATGCCCTTATATCGTATGGCAACAAAGAACCATTCTTTACTCCCATCCCTTTCTCGCTGCCCCATAATCATCCTCCCTCACAAACTTTCTTAAACCCATGATCCATATGTAACATCAGAGAAATGTGTTGTAGAGGAATCAGAACTTTCGTTTTAAGGAATACCATGAATTATACCGTGATAGGATATAATTTGCATCAGATAATTTAATAATAATTTATAACATGTGAACAACAACCTTTCTCGCACTCTTCAACAACTTGGAGTCAATTAGCAAAGTCTTAAATTATCCAGCAGATAGAAAAAACTTAGGTTGTGATCTCTGATCTTCAGTGGTATCAGGCCATAGTCTTCAGTGTATTGCTAGACAGGAGTGTGTTACTATCGCTTTTATAGAATCAGCTGACTGGTCACATGGAAGTTTTTGCATAATGTTAGAAATTGGCGTTATCATTGCTACGGGCATCACTAGCGGGCCTAGTGGGAAATAACATATGTGAGCAATGAATCAATCGTGTCTGATTACATATTTTTTGTCTTTTTCAGCCACGGATCAACTATCAGTCTGAAACGACAATCGAAGTAATGCTTGAAAATATCATCACTGGACATATATTGAAAGGATGTAAAACATTGATAACTGCCAGAGAGTGGGCAGTATCTAATTTAAAGGGTTTGTGTTAAGTAATTAAACTAAATTACATATGAATCATGTTGGTGAGATTATGAACGATAAATAAATAAATATTTGACTGTACTGAAAGAAAACAGCGAAACAAAATTGATGGTTTCACTTCAGGTGTCCGAAATGTCTCCATCATTTTCTTCAGATAGAAAAAAACGCTTAAAAATCCATCAATACTGCTATGAAATAGTACCTTTGTGTGTACATTTTTAACTTCTAGCAAAAGATTTTTCATGAAATATTACCTAATTGCTAAATTTTCTTCTGATGAAAGTCGTTTTCTGCGGGTGTTCGATAATCTTCCAGTCCGGTAATCTTCCAGTCTGACACGCATGATGTCATATTCTGAAGTTATCCATTATTTTCAGGCGATCAAAGACCACAAAGATTACTTGTTGTTGAACAAATAAGTGAGGAAAATCAGAAGATTGAATTGACAAAATCCTTACTTCCTGGACTGCAAGGTTGTGATTTCTATATTAGTTTCTTGTTAAGCTCCGCTGAACTGAAAGCTTTAAGGTTTGCTTAACAGACCCTGATTCTGGTCGTGATCTAGTTGGTCTATAGATCAGTGTTAGGTTTAAAAATATTACCCAAAAATTAATTTTGTGACAGAAAGTCAGAATTTAAAAGTTACACAATTCTTATTTGAATCATCTGACTAAGTTGCCTAAAAATTTATGTGACAACGGTTATGTTAAGAACTTCAAGATCTCAATTTTAATCCTCACTAGTTTTGAATGATATAACGTGTCCACCGATTAAATCCAATTCATCTGGTCTCAATCAAACAGCACAGTGGTAGTTGAAACCCCACTCATCTGTACAAGTGTTTCCCTTCAAAAGCCCTTCTGGAAAGTTGGTCTATTCTAGACATAACAGATGGAACCTATAATGAGATAATTTTTCCAGCTCTAAAATTTTATATACATTGTACTTTTTTTCTTGTTCAGGTGAAGAAATGAGTCGTCTCATCAAACGTTGTTTTCCAATGGCGTTCCAACTTCTCGATCTCATAATTTTTCAATATTTTGCAATTTCTTCATTTATGTATGTCGGTCAACAGAATGGAAACGAAATTTCCTCAGATGTTCAACTTGTCTCACTCATGATGCAGGCGTATATGAGATCATCTCACTCATCTGAGGAAGTCGACAAAAGAATAAGAAAACTCAAACCATTGGCACTTGATATGATGAAGAACGGCCTTATAAGGTTAAAGAGAATTCTGTGTCTGCATATCATGATAACTATAATCTACGGTACAATGATAGAATGTCAGCTACTCTGCTAACTAGACACTCCCAAGTAAATGGTTTCTATCAGAAGAAACTTTAGCATATAAGCAATATTACATGTATATCTCTTGCTAGAAGATAAAAATGTTTCTTTTTGACTGTCACATTGCAAAAAAACTATAGAAAACGTGTTGCAGTATCGTCAAAAATGCTATGTAATAGCAGTGTTTGAAACTTTTTTTCATTCGAAGGACGTTTCAGACGCCCGAAGAAAGAAAAACTTCCCTTCCCTTCTGACTTCCCTCTCTCTGAATACTATTAATAATATATATCCGCGCTGATAAATTTGAAGTTTTTTTGACAGATGGTATTGGTAATAAACATTCTGAATATAAATACGGTACCAAGGTAGGCTATTGGTATTGCCAAAAATCATATGTATGCTGGAGATGCGACTAAATATGTTTAAAACCAATTTTCTCAAATCTGAAAAGTAATCCTATCGTATCAAATACGATAGGATCTGTTTTTATCCTGTAAGAGAGGGAAGTCGAGAATACTGCTTAATCATATGGCGAACCACGACCTCTTATGCAACACAAGTTCTGAATCAGTGGGGAAGGTTTTTGGCTTAACATACATATTTCCTCATTTTTTCTATAGTTTATGCATAGACTTGGTTAGAAAGTGTTCAGCAGACTAGTGTTGGCAATTTTAGGTAAAGTTACCTAGTATACTTAGTTTCTGCAGTTTTTTCTCAAAATACTTTACCTAGTTTCATTGGTAACTGATTTACCTAGTTCTAACTTTTACCAAGTTTTCTATTTTAAGTTTTACCTAGTAATTTACTGGATAAAATTAGGTAAATTTACCTAATTTTAAACTATGTAACTAGTTTAAGAAAACTAGGCAAATTATATTTTCCTTACAAAAAAGCCTTCAGAATGGACTATATAAAAATTTAAAGCTGGAAATATGATAAAAATGTATTCGATGCAGCAAAACAACGATTACCTACTTTATCTGGTTTTCATTGAGGTACTACCTGGTTTTGAAAGTGAAACTAGGTTATCTAGTAATACTTTACCTAGGTTTGTGTTTAACTTGTTTTACTTTACCTAGTTAAGGAAAAAACTAGGTTGCCAGCACTACAGCATCTAATCATCCCACACGGAATTCGAATCTAAGATGTTATTGATGCGTAACTTGAAGTGTATGCTCATTTCTTTACCGACTAACAGGTCGAACTAATACTTACAACTTACGAACTCTTTCAACCCTGTCAATAATATTATGTCGCAAAGTCTTGAACCTGAAACCTTTAACCTCTGATAGTCGGATATTCTAGAATTTCCATTAAAAGAAATTCCATTCCTTTTTTTGCGTTTATTCTTAAATTGATTTATTGTGCAGCGAAATCATGATATGTGACATAAATTATGCATCTTTCCGCAAAATATAGTCTAATACCAGCAAATTTTTTTGTCGGAAATGTTGAAACTTGAATATATTTATATAGGGAATTTGAATATTGCTCAGACCAGACTAAATTAAGAAGGACAATCTGCCTGACATAATGAATATTAGTGATGGTGCAATCTCTCTGTAATCCATTTTATGAAAAAATTAAGTTTTAAACAAGTCAAAGCATTTCCTTCTGCTTACTTCTTAGATTCACCGCCAAAGAGCTTAGAAGACACAAAGATCTGGAAACGTCTGATATGACGGATTTTGTTGTAATGGCACCGAGTCATCAACAATGTGTTGCTTTTAGACTGTTACCAAGCGATTTCTCATACCATTTTTCAAATCAAGTCATATACGAGTTTTTTGCTGCTGCAGCTGTGACAGATTTGAGTGTCGAAGTAAGTGTACTGCATAGTCTTGAGATGCATGGACTATGATGTCAGAATATTATTTTCTTAGGGTGTCTGAAATGTTCATGTCATTTTCTTCACATTTACCAATAAGCTTCAAAACCATCAACACTGCTATTTCATACCAGTATTGATGATTCTGAACCTTTTACTAGTTTTTTGGTACCAGACACTCGATATTATATTATATATCTTCTGGTAAGGAATATATGCATATTGTCCACTTGCTGAGTTTTCTTCTGATGAAACCTGTTTTCTTCGGGCGTCTGATTAGGAGGCATTTTTTTCTGCCAGTCTGGTTCTTGATTGAATTTTCAAATATATTTGTGAAATTAAAGGAAATTCGGAATGGGTCGACTTTTTTTTTAAAATAAAGATGTCAATTTTGTGCAGCCCTGGTGTCTTCGGTTTTTTTGCTTCTAAAATGCTTTGTTCCTGCAGCAAAATCATGATATTTTATGTTTTGGGGAAACTCTAACTCCCTAGAACACAGCTAGAACAAATTATAGTTCGAATGAAAAAAAAAAGATTGTTCTTGCTCTGAGGGCCTCAGACCAACTACCACTTGTCCTTTCTTTGTGCCTGTGGATACGTGTGCATTAAATGCAAGGATACAGTAGCAAGAGGAACTATGACTAACTAGAGTGATTCAGAATCTTGCATCACACTTACATAAGATTGTTTGAGAAATTATAAATATATAATGCTCTAAATAATTTATAATATGCCATTTCATTGCTTTCTATTGTTTTTAAATGATGCTTTTTTCTTATCTTTGAGCATTTATGTTTGTCTATTGAAGTTTGCCATCTTTGTAAAATTATTTTTTGTTTTCATTCTTAATCATTGATAGAACATTTATAGAGATTTTACATCTCTTTTTTAAAATTTTACTCCATCTGAAATTTTATGTTATCAAGCATGAGCCACTGACGGAACGCGTCTAAAGGACGCGATCCAACAGTGACTCATACTTAACAAATGACGTTTTGTAAAAAAACTATTCTAATCGGGCAGGAACAAGTAATAAGTTTTTATTTGTCAAACTTGGACCACTGTTTTTACACGGATGTTTTCTTTGTTTAGGATTTCGAAAAATTGATTTCAGATAAACTTCACACAGATCAATGGGTTGTTGTCAGGAGACTGTTATGCGGTTTTTTGCTCAATGCAGAAGTTAAGAACTATTTAATGATCTTTGTTAAGAGTAAGTATGATCTATCTATAAATAATGGTTGTTCTTATAGTTTAACTTATGCAAATAAAATAATTTTTCAACATGCCAGAAAGCAATATTGTTAATAGTTGCCATATTTTGGGCGTTTTGCAATGAATTCGAGATTTGTGTAAAATTTTACAACATAAAATTTGGCATATATCATTGTTTCGCTGTGAAATAAATTTCGGAATAATCAAAATCATACTTCGTGAAAATTTTAAAGCCGCCAAGTTATCGGATAAAAGTGCTCCATCGTGTTCATTTGGAGAAGCAAGAACTCTTTGTAGGTCGTAGGTCTAAACTTGGGATCCCTATACAGATAAAAACTCCTTAATAAACAGCATTAGCCAAGGAATGGCTAGACTTCTAAGGGTAGCCAAAATTGAATATTTTTGAGGGTGAAAAAGTTGGATAGATCAAAGTCCATTGTTTTTTTGTAGATGTCCACTCTGAGCAAGGCCGAATGCAGTGCTGCCTAAGGGTAGCAAACTAACGGCCACTCAAATGTCAAAAAGCTACCACTAAGCGGAAAACATCCCATACAAAATTAAGCCACCATGATGAAATGCAGTGAGTGGTATCTGTCCTGTTAGTTTTGAAAGGCATAACAAAATTTGTTCGAAGGTTTTTCTCTCACGTGTGTGATAGAATCGTTTATTCTAATCAGAAACTTTAATACTGTCAAGCAGACTGATGGAATGCCAGCTTCTCTGCAATTCAGAAACCAGAAGAAAATGGCTTCCATCAAAAAAAAATTTAAGAAGTGGGCAATATTCGATAATATATCTCTGATGAGGAGATTAAAATATTTCTTTGGATTGTCTTTTAGCGACTAAACTGTAGGAAAAGGTTCTAAATCATCAATACTGTTATGAAATAGTAGTGTTGATGGTTTTGAAGCTTTTTTGTTCATCGGAAGAAAATGGCATGATCAATTTCAGACACTCAAAGAAATCCAAGATTTCACCCCGCTACTGTCAAGCATGAGACGCAGACAGCAGTGCTTCGTTGGTGTGCTTCATGAGTGGCCCAAGCTTAACAAAACATGCGTCTATTAGTACCAATTATTTCTAACTGGGATAAAAGCAACAAAATCAAAGTATTGGTTACTTGTTTTCACAGCCCGGCCTGATAAAAAATTAGCATCATTGTTAAAATTGAGTCTCCAAGAGCAAGTGAAAAATATGCACCAATTAACACCGCTTCAACAATATGAACTTTTTGCATCTTTACATGAATGTGGAGAAGATGCAAGAGATATTATTACAACTGTTATTAGGAATATAACATTATCTGGACTTGCCTTATCACCAAGTGATTTGTACATTGTGTCGCGGATTTGGAGATATATTGATGAGGTATGTATAGTGACAGTCGAAGATTGTTTTTGTAAATATTGACCTGATTCAACTTATTACGCTGTAGATCCATGCGAGAGGTTTGCGGGACAAGTTGTCGGTGCATGGTTGTCGCGTAATCACTGTGGATTTAGTTTTGTCCACCACCATGTTCATGCAGAGGAAAAATGGGTAAAAGTTTAGGCCACGATCTCCATCCTCGCATAAACTATTATCTGCGTATGAGAGGTTGTTGTTTGCCATATGGTCAAGCTGTATTCTACAGCTTACTTCTCCCACAGAATAAGAATGGATTTGTGTTCCCCACTGTATCCCATCATCAAATTTTTGAATTACGCAACCGGTATTCTATTTTGAACATCCGCATTCTTTTTGCTTAAAATTACTCAATATAGTTTGTAGAATTATATTTCAAATTTGGTAATTTACTGAGCATATTTATATTATTTGGCTTATTGTGCAGAAGCATCATGATTTTGTAACACAGAAAGTAAAAAATTTCACCTTTTTTCCCATTGGAGTTCACCCAACCAACTGACACCTAATGGCAATGAATAATTACTAATTGTTATACCTCCAATTGCACTCTTTAAGCGGAAAACATCCCAAACATAACTGAACAACTATATTGAAGTGTAGTGAGTAGTATCTGCTTCGGGCGACAGTTTCTTCTAGTCGCCTCTTTTTCCACAAAGGAAATAAACTAACCCATCCCTGTCAGAAATTTTATTTTGTTAAGCATGGGCCATAGATGGACTGCGTCTTGTCGACGCAATCCATCAGTGACTCACTCATACTTAACGAAACAAATTTTTGTTAATTTTTTTTCATTTTCTGCATCGCTAAATTTCATTTCAATCAGTAGTATAACCTAACTATATATTAAAGTGCTGTGAGTAGTATCAGCCATGGGCGATGGTCAAACCAACTACCTCTTTTACAATTGGTATCAAATTAACACCTCATCGCTATCATTTAAAGTGGATGCCAACTTTACCACACAGAAAATATGCAGGGGCAATTCTAAAGCTTGTACTTGCAGCGCCAATTATATTTCAGTCTCTATTTTACTATTCTCATAAGTGTCATTCAAAATCAAACTAAAGTTCCCGGCTTTCTATTTCCAGCTGCAGAGTGCAGAACTTTGTTTGGGGAAAGAAATTAACCTGACTGAGTTTCAAGATCTTGTTTCAAATATTGTGAAGAAATGTGACAATTGTACTCTGGATATTGCAAGGATCGATATCACATTAGAACATGTCGACGTTGTGAAGAATGTGATAAGGAAGAATAAGGAAAGGAACGTGCAGGTATTTTGATCTGGCCATAGCAGCTGGAGTTAATTGTCATCACTGGGTTTGGCTTAATAGCTGTTTTGCTGCTGTTGATTAAAAAGTATGGATCCTCCCATTAAAATATGTATAAATATAATAGTCTTTGGAACTATTTAAGATAAGAACGAGGGCCATGGCCTGGTTCTTTTCATATTGGCATCTCAGGTTGAAGATCTCTGGTTTGAGTCCTGGCGAGTCTGACTTGCACTGCAATTCATTTGCACCATTTAACCCCGTGTGTAATAACTGGGATAGGCTTAGGCCGAACTCAAAAGTTGATATCCAATATCTTGAACTTGTGCACCTAAGAGGGGCCACTCGTAAAAGGGGCCTTGCTCAGGATGATACGCTCCAATGAGTGGCTGTGGAAAAGAATACAAAGAATTCGTATACTGGTAAAATGCAAAAGATTGTATACTGTTACTTAACTTTGTTGAAATGTTCAACACAGGAACGATGATGTTAATGTGTCCTCAAATAAAGTTTCCCCTGATAGCATAACTTTCTTATAAATTAATTCTACTACATTTATTTTATTGAATCATACTATTTTTTCCTTTCCAACCGCACTGTATAGGTCAACAGTGAGTGGTTCATGGTTGACAAATGAAAACTTTTTTTTTGTTCTCAAAATTTAAAAAGAAATGTAAAATTACTCAAAACTTTGGTAATATTTACTTAATAGTGTTGCAAAAGCATACCAAATCACACCGGAATGGGTATTTTCAATTTAATAATCATTTCTTATTCAGCTATGTTTGATCGTGAATGAGAACACGTCACAAGGAATAATGAGCAGATTCCCAGAAACTCAAACTTCGACTTCCCAGTTTCATCTTGTGATAAAAATGACAAATCCACCACCTGACAAACAAGTTGGAACATCATGAACATCACGAATTCTCACGATAGGATCAGGAACATATCCTATTATTGAATTATGTGTCATGGTTGCAGTTTATTCACTACAAGAAATTTATACTTTGAGATTAAGCGCTCGGGCCTTTGTGTTAACTCGAGTTCATTTTATTTGGTAATCAGAGTCTATTTGGCTGGCATGACTATAAGTTATTAGTTAGTTGAAATATTTCTTCTCATTCCACATAAAACTATGATGTGGGCAGTTTTTTTCACACCAGAGTGAAGTTGGTTCTCCTGCATGTGCCCAGTTTTCATTCTGGGAGTATTTATCTTATCTCTTTGGTAAAACATTGAAATTTTGCTTTTTATTGTATCTACTATGTTTTGTGAATTATTTGACAATATTTTTTTTACCTAGGTTTAGTGTAAATATTTGCTATTTTTCGAGTTCCTTCTCCATTCAGTTCAATTAACTGTCTACACGTTTATATTTTCTATACCCTGTATAAAATGTTTAAAGTTTCTACATCTGACTTGACAGGAGAGAAGCCACCGGAAAAATATTCCTGTTTATGCATTTCCCACAGTTAGGGCTGGACAAAACATTTCATTCAAATGTAATTCTGATACCTTTTTAATCTGATTGTATTGCAAATTCAGTATAGCACTATTTATTATTATCATCATCATTTATTATAATCATCATTTCTCAAAATCGAGCAGCTACAAACAAATTTACTAATATTGATATATACCAACTGTTAGATGCGATCTATCATCAATTCACACTAAATATTTCAGGGAGCAAATAAATTTTCTCACAAATTTTATATTTGAAACATTTCTGCTTCATCTTACAAATTTTTTTTTTTTTTCTTGTCACTTTTTTATGACTGATTCTAATAGTTTAATAGGTCAAGATTTTAGATGTTGGAAATACTGCTTTTGAGCAGATTTTATGCATTCGTTTAGCATTACAGGGTAAAATATGGTTTATAAAACCATTTTATCATTAAACAAAATGCGGAATCTAATTCCAAAGTACTTTTGATTCAAATAACTATGCTTAACATGTTGAAGATTTTCACAGATCTTGCCAATATTCATTCATAAACTCCTTATTGTTCGACTTTTAAATCATTAAAACGAATTCAGAAAAATTATGTCACAGCTTCTTGTTAATATGTGTCACGGATGGATTGCGTCGATTAGAGACACTCCATCTGTGGCACATACTTGAAAAAATAAAAATTCCGATGCGAAGAAGTCACATGTCATGTGTTATGTCAAAAGTTTTACTGTATTTTTCTTTTATCCAATATGATATGTATATTGTATATATGGTTTATTTATTTTATCAGGAAATACAAAGAATAAACTATATTATTTGAACTCTAACCAGAAAAATCCAATACCTTACCGAACCACTATAATAAAGTGCAGTGATTGGTATCTACCACGGACAATGGCTGTATGTTCCTTTTGCGGAATTTTCTTTAATTAAAATAAACCACTGTAGACTAGTAGTGCAGTGAATCTTGTGTAGAATCTACACCACAGTCGATGGCGGAACCATCCACCACTTAAAATATTAAGTAACTGTAGTTTCGGAGTACTCCAAATCAGCAATCACGGTGTTGGCCTCTTGTGTAGTGTGGCATGGGCCTATCACCGGTGACCCATCACCCATGCTGAACAAATTTAAATGAAGTGACGATTGAAGTGCCTTGTCTGTAATCTGTTTGTTTCCATTATTCAACCTATCAAATACTTTTTCTCATAAGTTTATTCAATCTTTGCACCCAGTTAAAAAAAATTCAAATAAAATTTTTTTCAAGTATGCGCCGCTGATGAATCATTAAATGCATCTGTGGCATATGGTTGACAAAATAAAAAGTTATGGATATTTTTTTGCACATGATTGTAAATCTGTTTTACATATTTCTGGCCATTGCGCTTTTGTAGTTTTGGCCTATGCATTACTTAGTTTCTTCATTTTACAATAATTATGCTTTTTTATTAGTTTTTTCTTAAAATATAAGCGCTTCTCTATATTCCGCTTTTTAAGTTAGGGGGGTTATGGAGAATCTCAGTTCACCAGTGGTTTTCCTTTATCCATGTTTTTTTTCTTTCGAAGATGTGAAGTAGCTCCGCATGGTGGTCTCAGGCGAACGAGAAAATAAATTCACGTGATATTACCCAGAGGTGGACCACTGTTAATATTTATTGCTCTTCTCGTTTCGCTATTTGCTTGCTCTATAATAACACTCATGGACCAAGTGGTCCGGTAGGATTCCAGTGATGTTGGCGCTTTCTGGTTCGGATTCAGTCCCGTGATTCAAGTAGTCATTAATGCTTTGTGTCATTTAGGATAGGATTTCGTTTTTATCCTGCAGGAAATGAAAGCCGGAAACAAAGCTTAATCATATGGCGAACCACGACCTCTGGTGCAGATACCTGAAACGTGGTGAAGGTTATTTGGCTTATCATGATTCCTGTGCATGGACCTGATTGGTGGAGGAATCCTCGGCAGTGCTTGCGTGAACCAACACTTTACCGATTGAGCTATATGATTCGGATGAATTTATAAAAGATGATGAGTTTAGTTGTCCGCCTAGCTCAAGCGTTGGAAATACGCGTTACCGATGGCCGTGGTGTTCGTTCATATTCCGTGAGTGATGATTATATGCGAGAGGTCTGCTGGGCGCTTCGCCAGCGTACGGTGGATCACTGATTTTAAATCACTGGGGTCCGGATGACGTTGATTCCTTGCTTCGCATACTACCCACGCGTGCAGAAAAATTCTGTGCAAATATGTTCTGTTAAGAATGAAATAGTGAAGGGTCGATCCGATGAGGTACAGCCCATCTGTGGATTAGGCCTGACGAAATAAAATTTCTGATTGGATCTTTAGATTATGATTTCGCCTATATCTTGGAAGTTTCATGTCGCCTCTTAATAAACGAGCTCAGATTATAATCGTTGAGGGCGCTACAGAGTAATCTATTTTCGGGCGGCTTTATCTTGAACGTGCATCCGGTATGCCTAATCGTGAAAATTTATAAATTTTTATCCGTGAATACATCATAAATTTTAGAATCTCGTCACAGACTAGAAACATTTTATGCAAAAATTTGTCATTCTTTTGAATGATTCATATCTTAGTGACCATTATAGCCCACGTATGATATAGATATCCGATTTCTCGCAATTACGTTACATATATCTCGGACATTCCTTTGAAATTCAATAATGTGTGGGTAGCATTTTGCAGCATATGCTACTTTACCAACTTTAGATATGTAAACAAAACAATAAAAAAGTAGAAGTAAAATAAGAAACAAAAAATGGAAAAGTGTGGAAATTGTATAAAGTTTACGCTTCGCCCCCATGACATTGCAATTTGATGTAAGTGCTCGTGAACTTAGGTCACCGATTCTCAAAAAAGACAAATTTAACAAACACTTAACATATCTAACCCACGATATAGCATCGCAATATGTCAGTGGCCCAAACTTGACTAACGCAATGTACAAAGGTTTTTAAAAAAATAGTTTTTCAAGCATGAGTCACCGATGGATCAAGCCGCCTAGGCGCGGTCCATCTGTATCTCAAGTTTAAAAAAATGAAATGACTGATTGCGATAAGCCTCAATGTAATTGACCTATGACCTTTAAGTTCCCGTTCACAAAGGCTCCTGCCGCTTCAATCAAATTGGCCTACTTTATTAACTGCTTTATAAAATCTACCACATTTTATTTTATCATAGTCTTGTTTGTAAGTTGAAAAGTGAAAAAATTGAACTCATTTTTAAAGTTCACAAAGCAATTCATCTTGAGTTTAGCCTAGACAGCCTAGGTAAAAAGTATGTAGGTAAAAAATAAATTAGTAATTTAATCCTTTAACGTACAATAGCGATGTCCGATGTTTTCACTGTTGTCCTGAGTAAAATATAAGAAGTATAAACGGATTTCCTAGTCTAAGAATAGAACATTTAAGCTTTGAGCGCATCGGCTCTCCAAAGAACGTAAGTAGGGATGGGAAATTCGTCTCGATTCGAAGCACAATTCCTTCGAATCAATAGTGATTCGTTGATAAGAACAAAAACTTGTTGAAAACAAATTCGACCAAAATCGACTATATTTTGTCGATGACATATGAAAATCGCTGCTCTTAGATATGGAGTATAAATCGAAAATCCACAATAAACTATAAATTTCTTGATTTTCACAATGAAGAGACAATTTGTAAAACTAGGAATGGGAAAACAATGGAATTAGTGATTCGGTCCGATTCGAAAAAAAAAATATTTGAATCACATTAGAATTCTAAATGATACGGTTTTGCCCATCCCTGAACGTAACGCGTACACTGGTACATCAAAACTCTCATGTTTTGAAAATCCACATAAAAAATTTAATCAGAGGTATAGGCATTACTAAATTTATACATATATATCTGGTAAATGTGCATCAAATCACCAGCTAGCGGTCACTATTATGAAATGTGGTGCCAGCGATTACAAATTTCCGTTTCTTTTAATAATTCTGTATTCCTGAGAGTATGCTTTTAAAAAATGCATATTATTCTTATCGTAAATATCATTTAATATTTGTTTCCGGAATCATTTACCAATACTAAGCAGCATGTTATGTCGAGCATGACGTATTGTTAATGACGCGAACAATTTAATTGGAAAAATGTACGGATGACGTCATAAAATCCAATTCTAATGAGAAATGATATAGTCGATCAGAAAAAAATGCTTTTTCAAACGTGAGTCACTGATGGATCACGCCCGGACACCACATTTTTACAATGGTTCATACTTAATAAGACATATGTTAGTTTGTCCGTTTCAAATAAGGGTTTCATACAAATAACGCAAGATTTTGTTGATCAAAAATCCCACGAATATTTAACCAGCAACATTTTTGCGTTTTTCTTCACCTTTTAATGCATATCGTTAAAATGAGTCATCGACCAGAAAAGAAAAAGGGAACGCGTATCTCGAGGGTATTGAAAAGGCAGAGGCATCGCATCGACAGGCAGAAGATTGTCGGTAACGCGGACGCACGTCGTGTCTGCGGCGTGGTGTTGTTGATTGCAACTTTTTCTGCGTTAGAGTTAAGAGGGATTAAAATTTTTATATTAAGTTCGTTTGATGGCGTTGAAGAAAATCCTGGTGCTAATGCGTATGCAAGGTTATGATTATAAATTGACGAAGGTGGAAATTCAAATGTAGAAATAAAAGAGCTTTTTTGCCAAACATGAGCTACTGATGGATCGCGCCGTTAAGGCGCGGATCATCTGTGGTTCATGTTTGACAAAAACACTAGATAAAAGCGTTTCCTTTTGTTTTTGCGGTTGATTAAAAATAATTATTTGTTGGTGTGAGATTCAAAAAAATAATTGTCGGAAAATATTCCATGCGAAATAACTTACGAGGTCATTTTCACTTGAGAGCATTTATGTAGGCGATTTGACGCAAAATTTTACCTTTACTATTTTGACTGTAATACGGCTATAATGACAAGTTGAACATTTAAGATAATAAATAGGTCTGGAAACTTGAGAAGTTATTTTTAAATTTCACCATTTTTTTATATTTTCTTATCATCAAAAAATGTTTTTGAATTCGAATACATATTTTGTATCGTAGATTGGAAACGTTTTTTAAAGAAAAAAAACGCTTTTCTAGGATTTTACTAATATAGACGTTGTGAATTGATCAATATTAATATATTAAGGAATTATTAATATCTTAAAAATAAATATTCATGCCACATAAAAAAAAAATTTTATTTTTACAGAATTTATATTCTAGCACGTTTATTTTTTACCTAGCACGTTTCGCATAACCTTCGGAAATATAGAAAGAAATGTCTTTCTCGCAGAAAATATTGCTTCAAATAATACTTGGATTATTCATCGTTAATTCTCTTGGAGAATGTCGATCAAGTAAGTTCCTAAATTTCTTAGAATATTGTCTCTGCAAACATATGCATGTAGTTTTTCATTGACTGGGCTTCCGCTTGCCGGCTTCCGTTTATTTCGCTTAAAAGTAAATACGCCTCGAACCTGATAAAATAGATTATTAAATGGGTGAAATAGTAAAATCATAGGAACGAATTCGATGGAAGCGATAAATTTATTTTGTCAAGCAAGGGCCTCAGTGGCACAATCCGTCATTTACCCATACTTGACGAAATATATTTATCCAGAAGCATTTTTATTTCTAGCCTCTTTTGTAAATAGGAAAACAGCCTATTATTAAAGCTAAATAACTTTGCAAATACACAATTAAAGCATTGTTTTTCGTGCGTTCAAGTTGATTGACAATACAAAACCGTCATCCAACCACCGTGGTATATTTTGCCTACAGTTTTCATATTAATGCAGGAAAAAGTTGAGAGGTTTAATAAAAAAAAATTATTATCTTCGAATTTGTAATTATTTGAAAGCAAAATTAGAAGAACTATATTAAGGTAATTAGCTATCGCTGGTATCGGTCGCTGATATGCAAAGAGATACATGAAATGGAATACCAGCAACTGGAAAAAAACTTTTATATTTTCATTTTTGCTTGTATTCTGCGTAAAATGTCTCTCGAATAGTTTATAAGTTGTAACTTTTGACGTATATTTCGTGAGTGTACGTGTGCAAATAGCATTCAAGTACATCTACTTTAATGAAAACTCTTGATCGTGTTGTTGTAAATCTCTCCAATAATGTAATCAAAACAGATTAAGTAATTTTAAAACGAAATATAAAAATAAACTGTGCCGTATGTGCAGTAAGCACCCACGTGTTGATCCTCAAGGTAGGCTCCATGCGTGTACCGCATTTAACTAGTTTTTAACGTGAACACGGAAAAAAGCGCGGAAATTTTTACGTACATCACGAAAGGCATAAATTTAGCGATTCCTGTAATGACCCATTAATTTGCGGGCGTTTTTGCTTGTTTAAATCGTTGTATCGAAACTTTGAAACATCAATTTGGAGTTGGACGATTTAATTCTCAATTGATAATTGCAATTTGCGACCTAGTAAAGCGGCGATGTATACATTATGTTATCCTTTGAGATTTTGTGTAGTTGTAGCTAATATGGTACGAAATACACGGTTAGTCACAAAAGAAAATTTATACTATGTCATTATGATAATTAATTGTATTTAGTAAAAAAATAGTAATCCCACATTTTTCCACTAATTTGACTTTGAATGTACACGAAGACCTCAAAATGGAATCTAAAAAAATAATGCCACATACTTTCCAAAAACTGTTTTAAAACATTAATACGCATGTTAACAAGGATATCTACGAAATCACAAAAAATGTTTTGTCAAGTATGGTTCACTGATTCGTTAACTATACGCACACATTTTAAATTGGTACTTGTAAAAATTGCAATTGTAAAAATTCAAAGACAGATTTTCCGCGTATTAGAAAGTTATGATTCACAATTCCACATCTTATATTAATAACTGCGTTTCAATTGATAATTAATATCCATAAGTTTTGCATCCATCCTAACCTGTCATTATTAATATTCATATTTCATAAATTACGATTCGTGAGCATGTAGTAACACGTTGCATCTCACACCCGGTTATTAATGACCTAAATAATATTAGAATTGCATTCCCAAATACTTTGCTAAGCTTTTATAGTATTATTAGACCATGCGTGGGCCATAAATGAATTGATGTATTGTACCACGATTGATGTATAGATCGTGCATAACCATTCACGAATTTTGCCAAATATGAGTCACAGATGGACCGCGCCTCGGTGGAATAAACAATCAGTAACTCAAGCTTAGCAAAACAAGCCTCGACAATATTTGTCTTGTTGAGTACGTAAATGCTGGCCTACTTGTCATTTGCATGCTATTCTGTTACGTTTTCTGTAACCATATTTCTGTCAAATCACTACCTTGCCTTTGTGTGAAAAATCACCGCAATTATACCTTTGTCTAACGTGGCTACAGTCAGTGGCCCATGCTTGACAAAACTAAATTTCGGTTAATGTCGACAAAATATGCATGTTAGAATTATTTAACTGCCTGTTTGTGCTGTGTTTGATTCGATGCAAGTTTTTGAAATTCGAAATTTTTGAAATATACAAAGCTAAATTGATTTTCCATCCGTTGCTTGCTTGCTGAAAGGCTTTACTTCGCTGGTATTTGTGATAAATTTTAAATTTTACAACAAAAAGTATCAAAGTTTTGATCGTTAATTTCAATTCGGCAGGTCTAAAATCCTACCAACGATTCAAATACAAGTACCCGCTGTTCAAAAAGCTCAGACTTGTTGTTATCACCGAAACAGAACCAACTCCGGAGACTCCAACCAGCACCATCAAAACTACGGACCTTGGAGAAGGGGAAGGAAACCTATGGGGATCACTCGGCGTGCTGCACAAGCCTACCGCGCCTGCCACAAACTCGACCAACAAGAATGAATCGTCGTCCAAGTCCCGATGGGGCAGTAGTTTAATTCGACCGCAGGATCCAAAACCAGCTGAAACAACTACAGCGGCTACCACGCCTGTTGTCTCTACAGCAACTAGATCAGTGGCGTCGTCTAAGTTGTCTAGATATTGCAGAGTCGTCTGTCAGAAAAATAAATTTACGAAGAAATACGCCTACACGTGTCAAGCGTTTAAGAAAATTGGTAAGTGTTTCATTAAGTTTTAGAGGTGAAATATTAAAATTACTTGGTGAACGAAAAAATCAAAATAGAATATCGTAGGCCGTTGAGCACAAGGCAGATGTCTGCTGTACATTACTTCCGATCGAAAAAATTTCATCAAATGTGTCACTGATGGATTTGTCAAGCATCTGTGTCACCATGATGGATCGCGTCAGTGTCTGCTGACGATCGCAAAACGTGTTTGTCCATCTGATGGTGCGCAGATGTTTGTGGCAATGTTTGGCAAAATATCTGGCTTGGGTTGGGTATATTCATTAAAATACAAAACATATCTTCAATAATTCAATAATTGCCAAAACTTTTTGATAAATTGTTTGTCTCGCAACGTGCTAGTTAACCTCGAACCTTTAATCTGGAACAAGAACCTAATTAAAATACCTTTTATGTCTCTTGAGCTCTTAAACACACTTTTCAAGCCTATATTTTTGTTTTATTCTCCTCCACCTCAAATACCGCACAACATGTGAGTGCAAAGTGCAACCTTTATTTGGCATTATCATTTTGGAAATCGACCAAAAATTTGAAGCGATTAGGGGCATAGGAAGGAATTCACAAGCGGAACGTAAATATTCGCATTTTTAGAAACTAAACATACGATATATTTCAAAATCTGCCTCATCAAAATTGTAATTATTCCTGAATATGATTCTAAATTACAAGCTTTTAAAATTCGATTATCTATAAGAATGTTCCTTTTGGTTTAATTGACAATAGTAAGTTAGGAAACTGACGACTAGATGATGTTAACGATGTTTTTTTTTCCAGCCCCGTTCCTTGATGGAAATTTTTGTTACAAATCTCAATTAAATTAATATTTTTTTTTTTTCCATTTCAGGAAAATACAGTCTTTGTTATACATGTCGTTACCGAAGGCGGGTCTGTCAAGAAGGTGTCATTATCGGGATGTTCAACTGAGTTATAAACACGGACAAACAGACATTGTCTTCGCATAGAAACACTGAACAGTAAAGAGGAACACGCCACCAAGTTTCATCAACAATAAAACAATGAATCCTGCGGCGCAATCACGCGGAATAAAATTTTAAATTTCTCCTTTGAAATCACAGTTTATATACTACGCATACTTCTTGTCGAATCGTCATTTTCGAATATTGAAAATAAATTTTCAGTTTATGCAGTAAAATTGTGACTGCATTGCATTATGTTTGAAAGTACTATTATGATGTTTGATGACCAGACATACAAGGCGTATTTTTCTTGTAATTGTAAGTTTTAAAAACTGAAATAACTCGTAGATATTAACAAGTATTACTTACGTTAAGTTCACATCATTTTTTTTTATTTATTTTTCATTGTTACAAATATTTTTGCTGTTAACAATAGTGAAAAAGTTGTAAGCTCTCGCCTCGATTTACGTTTTCATTAGTGACCCATGCTTGACAAAACATCAATTTGCAGAGGGAATCTAATCAGATTTAATATCGGATTTGCTTACACAAAGTATTTTCTATTGTTGCTTTCACGACTATTTTAGACGATATTGAGCTCGAAAATGATTAGTATCATTTGTGCAACGTTTCATGACGGGCGACTTTATAAAATTCGTTGGGTGTGATATTTTCTTTTTTTTGCATTTTCTGTGCTAGAAATTCATGAAAGAAAATACTTAACGCATTGTCTTAAAAAATATTAAATTGTAATAACAATGCAACTTATCTCCAAAATTTGTATACATACTTTCGCTTTACTTTCATTTTCTTTTTTCCTCATTTCAACTTTTTGACTCAAGAATTTTAAATTTTTTCTTTTTTATAATTTAATAAACGATTTACGATCTGAATATGTGGTAAATATAAGTTGCGTGTCTGCTTAGGTTTTCATACCAGTGATGTGCCAATATATCGGTTCCAACTCAAAATTAGTCGAATTTAGATTGAATCAATCGGTAACTAGAAGTAATTGACCATGAACTCAATGGTAATGTAATTTATACAGATATGAACATTAAAGCTTGTTACTAGTAACAAAGCATTCTGAATTATAATTGATCGCATTTCGTCTAACACAGGTCACAGATGAAATCACTTCACAGCGGTATTTACCGAAGCCAGATTAAAAAAAAAAGTGATCGTATTATATGTCTTGATTTTATGTCCACTTATTTGAATTGAACACTCTGAACATGGGCCATGCTTGAGACTAGTGTTGCTGGAGAGTTCGTTCATGTTAGCCAAGACTAAAATAAACACCATTTTTGGCTTTGGCCTGTCCGGGTAGTGACTGTGTATCTGTTCTATGTTACAGCTACCCGCGGAGTGCCTTGCTGAAGGGAGCGCTCGGTGGTGAGACGGTCAAACATCTAACCATTGGCTTTCCGGACAATATGATCGCGCTCAACCTACTGAGTCACCGAGCCGGACACATACAACATATAGAATAAGTGATGGATGTGTTACGGTTGATTTCCGAATAAAAAGATCATTTAGAAAATGGTTATTCACTGAAGTAACCTCATTAAATAGGCCATTCAAAAGCGAATGGTGTCGACTACCATTCTCGCTTTTTTGCAAAGCGCCAATTGATGTTTCTTTTCAAAATTGCCACGCTATTACGACGAACCTAGATGAATGGTACCTAAAATTTTAAGC
The DNA here is from genome assembly GCA_963675895.2 of Styela plicata. Taxonomy (NCBI): domain Eukaryota; kingdom Metazoa; phylum Chordata; class Ascidiacea; order Stolidobranchia; family Styelidae; genus Styela; species Styela plicata. The sequence goes on along the minus strand of OZ023143.1, from coordinate 10,083,762 downwards.
TGACAGATTCAGTTTTAAAACAGGCACAAATTTCTATACAATGAAATATAAACCCAAATTTTGCATTCATGGGATCAAATTTCACTTTAATCCAATTACTACATAATGAGGGTCGTTGAGGCCTATTTTCTACCCTCAAAACCAAACGATTTGAAACAGCAAAGATTGTGGCACTTTTTAGACCGTACTTAACACCAAAATCGTCCGCAATGCGTGCTTAATATTGTGAATTACATTCATGAAAATATCATATTACTCATATTTGGGATGATAAAAATCTATTGATTGATTTATTTCGATTTCTAGCGATTTTCATTCATTTCAAGAAAGCTATTTTCGCCTTACGAAAACAGTTTTATTGTTTTAAATCAAAAGTTTTTGCACGACACGTGAAAAGAATTACGTCATTTTTGTCAGAAAATTGATTTGGTCCAGCAAGAGCCACAGATGGACCGCGCCCCGACGGCGCGATCCATCCATGACTCTTGCTTGACAAAATATACATGTTATTGGGTTTTAATTTAGATTAGTAAGTTGTTGTTACCCTTTCTTCAATACAATGCTGATTTTATCAACGTAGTTTATTTGTTGTGGTTTGCAACAATCCTTTTTACTCCGTATTACGATGACCGAGTGAGCTTTGTTTTCGAGCCATTGGCCGTAGATAAGCGGCGTGTTCCATATCAGTAATTGTTTGAACAACTGATCAGTAATTGTTTGGAAAACTTTTCAAGCAGTCAAAAATCCGATGAGAAGTTACTCATGATCTTATCACCGCCCAGGACAGATACCACTTTCTGCACTTTGTTATCGCGGTTCAGTACTGGTTGTGATGATTCAAGTTTTTTAACATGCGTGTGTCTTGAGTTTCCACGTTATGTAATTTTTAACGTGATATATTTAAAAACGGTTCAAGACTATGTCTACTGTGAATATTCTAAAAGAAACTAATAAAAAATCTGCGTGGGCTAGGCAGAGATATCAATCAAAGTTCTTTATTATAACTATGTAATACATTTTTGTCCATTTTCAATGTTTTCCGTGAAAATATTTCAATGGACGTCTTTCACTGATACATAATATCGCATTAATCGTCAATGGTTTGATTGTGTGTCTTCAATTTACTAAAACAGTTTATTTTTGTTTAATACCGGATGATGAACTTTATCTGTAATTAAGTAAAACTGTAAATTTAGTAGCATTGAGATGGCAACTCGTTGGCGCCGGTGACGATGACGACGTTTTTTTCTGAAATCTGTGTTGGGTCTTGTGTAACCAATGATAATGTACGTAGGCTAGGCAATTAAATTCGATGATTCGAATTGGGCGGAAGTACAAATATTTCTAATCAACGATGAAATGCCGTTCACCATAAGAACAAATGATTGCTAAGCAAAGTGAAATTTTCATTTTTAACGACAAATGAAATCGATTGCATTTTTTTTTCGTCAAAATATGAAAATTCTTCGCTTCTTAACACGGGGTGTGAATTGAAAATTTATTACAATAAATAGGTTTGTTTATGATAATGTTAATAATTCGGAACTATGCATTTCTTAATTTTCATACTATTTGAACACAAGCTTTATTACTAAAAAGGGGGATTTGTTATTTTTATTGTTGTAATTCGATCTGATTAGAAAAAATCATCCGAATCAGATTCGGCAATTCAATTCGGCGATTCGAAGCAAAATTATGCGAATGAGTAGTGAGTCGGTTCCACCCAATCAGAAATTATTTTTCTCAAGCATAGACCTCAGATGGCCAGCCCCTTGACGGCGCGATGTTCCATCAGTGTTCTCTTCTCTTCAGCAAACAAATTTCCATTTTTCTAACTTAAATTAGTAGGAACAAATACTAGTAAAACGACATGGAATTTAAATACAAGCTATAGATTCAAATAGTTCGAATATTGAGCAACTATTAAAGGTAAAAACGGGACATTTGTTGATTAATCGAAATCTACGATTCGATTCAATTAAAAAAAGGAAATCGAATCAGATTCGAATTCCAAATGATTCTATTGTCTCAGCCCTAGAAAACGACACCTTCTGGTGCCATTGGCTTAAAAAATACACGCATTATGAAATTGAATCATTTGTAACAAAGTTCATTCATTGATTTAGTTTCAAGTACAAGAATGAAACTTTTCATTCAAATTCGTGAAGATTTATGTTGAATTTGAAAATAAATTCTAAAAAATAAAATCCAGAAATACCCTTTCCGATGTTTTTTGTTGACACCTGTCTCCGGTTTTGTCACTATCAACGTAGAAACGTGAACACCGTTAATTTATCACCTAAAATAGCCTACGTAATGTTCAATCTGCGTCCGGCTTGCGTTCTCAGAAGATGGCATTTTATTTCAATTACCCTTTGAACGCATAAGGCACGAATTCCGGTTGAAATAAACAAATATATTCAATAATAATATCTCAAATATACAATTTTTCATGTAATATTTTGGATAAAAATAGTAAAATAATTTGTTAATGAGTTTTTTTAAAAATTCAAAATATGATTGATCAAACATCGAGGCATACCATTCTAAATTATTTTTTTGCATCATGATTTGTCAAGTGTGCGTCTTTGAATAGTGACTGACAATAAAATGTAGAATCGGAAAAACATTCCCCCATACAATACACCAATTAAAAAAAATGCACCAGTATATATTTGGGGAAATGAGGTATCGTGTCGTCAGAGCCTCACTCAATCTCCATCTATTGCAGCATTTCATTCTGTTTTGTGGATCAAAGTGCTTTTTTGGTCTCAGGCATTTCGTAAAAAAACTTGATTATTTTTTTCTAATAAACCCCTTTAAACAGGTATAAAATTTCGTTGGCAGTTTCCCGGCGTTACAGATCAGCGACGTATTCCACCACAAATTGCTAAAATAGCACAACACAAATGTAAGTCGACGAGATTACAATTCAATCAATAAAAAACGACAACGAAATTTTGGTTTAATTAACTTTTTAAAAGTCAAAACGTACTAAGAGACTGTTCCGCCGTCAAAACTTAAAAGAGGAGTACGGTACCCGTCATGATTCTTTTTCACGTGGTTAACAACCGATTCCCTTTCAAGTGACGGGTGAGGATACAATCATTTTTCAATCAAATATGGAATTCCAACCTTTCCAATCTCATTACATTGAACAATGCGTAAAAGTAGCCCAACGTGTGCCTCGTGACAAAATAAGGTAAAAATCATAGAAATCTAATCCTAGAAATGAGTATTCTTGAATATTACACCAATTTAACTTAAATTTTTTATAATATTATACATAGGTATGGAGAAAATAATGTTATACAAATGGTGCCAAAACTAATATTTCACCGAATATCACAGGTTGACGTGATATTTAGTAACTTTTATACATACTAATGTTGAATAAATGGTATTTTAGTAACTTGTGCCAAAATGTGTAAAAGTTAAAACTAGAAAGAATATTATATACATAAAATAGATCTACAAAATTGTGACATTTTGATTACCCAATAAAAAAATTCTCCTAATACCCTTTGTCAAGGCGCGGTTCATCTGTTACTCATGCTTGACAAAAATAATTCTTGGTCTGATAGGAAATTGTGAATGATTTCACCGCACCCAGAGCAGATACCATTATAAGCGTTCATTTATACCGGCTCAGTTCATTAGGAAATGTTCCGATTGGATTGTTAGTGCTGGTTTTTCATTGTCTGGCTCTTCACTTATCTGTAGTTGATAGTTGGTTGGGTGATGTCAGACTAACCTAATTTAAAGCAAATTTATATATATATATATTTTTTTAATTATTCTCGTGACGTACTTTATATTTTAATTAATTCATCCTAGACTAGACAAAAAACAATAAAAAATTTCGATTGCTACTGTTACAAATTAATTTGATGTTTATTAATTAACTGAATATAAACATGGCATGCTGACAAAATATTAATGGTAACGTGTTATAAGATAAATCAGTATATTTTGGAAAGCATTTTTGTGACAACTTTTAAAAAAAGTTAGAAACATTTTAAAATAATGTACAATTACACACAAATTGACTGCCCACTGTGCAAAATATCAGTAAATTTGTCGTTCGTTGGCAGTAATAATATATTTCTAAATGCAAAACCATGTTGTTGATGAGATTGTTGACAAATATGGGCAGCTGATGGACCTGCTTCTTCATTTTTATCCCATAATTGACCGAAAAGTCGATTTTACAAGTTTGTTACATTATTACATGAGTTAAATTACGGCCAAAAACAGAGATTTTACTGAATTGCAGTTATTACAGTGTTTGAGCAGGAGCGCCAAAATTAAGATAGAACTAGGGTTCTGCGTAGACAAAAAAGACCGATTCTCTACAAATTTGCCTGTGTTGGCCCTTTTTGATTGTGTATTAGGTCTGAGTGTCCGTATCTTCCATTTTACCTCAAATAAGGCCTATGCGTGAAAACATTTTTGACATTGGGAAGTGCAAATTAAAACTTTTTTTTTTCAGTATTTCTGTATTAATTGCTATTGTATTAACCGACCGGGGTCTTATACTCAACGACCGTTAGCCACGGACGACATTTTTAGTGATCGTGTATGTGCTCTCTTCTACAGCTACTAGCGAGTACCTTGATCAAGGGCACTTTCGGTGGTGAGGATCAAGCATCGAACCGGTCTTGTGGACAATCCGGACGATCACTTTTAACCAACTGAGCCACCCAGCTGGGCAAGAAGTGATGGCTTGGCATAGCCAAAGGAGTGGACATCATTGAGGTCATGCGAAGGTAATGATTTCGCTGTTTTATCACGGATCTTCACTGGCAATGCCCATGTGATAACATGTATTGCAAAATCTGAAAAAAAACTAGAAACGAAAAGGAAATTTGTTAAAAAAACATGACGGATGTGATTTCCACAAAGTTCACGGAAATCACAATATAATTACCACATTACTTCGAGTGACCTTAAATGACATTACTCCAACAGAGTATTACCATATTTCTATGCAAATTAATTTCTACGGACAACGTTGGTCACCTCAATGTGACGTATGTTATCACCTATCATTCAACCATTGTACCTCGTGATAATTATTAGATATTTTTGGTCTAGTTTTTCCTGTAAAACTAAATATTTGATATTTCTTGTTATAATGTTGTGTTTCAACATCAAGATTGACTTTTTTTCATCAAAATTCGCTCGCAACTAGTACGAAAGAGATACACCATACTTGGAAAGTTCCATGTGACTACTAGTGTGTAAAGAACTACACGAAATGCAGTAATGGAAACTAAAGAATCCTCCTCCCCGACAGATGTCTATTGAAGCAAGTTTTAGGCACAACCAGGAAGTCGCACATTTTGCGGTTTCCGGGTTTACACCTAACATTGCTAAGCACGGTTCTCGTAGTGTTTGTGTATATATTATGCATAATAGCTACGCGCGAAGTTCTTTGTGTAAAGGTTACTTCCAGTAGCGAAATTGCCAGGCATCGAACCTTCGGCCTTCTCGACGATATTCTATTTTTTACCTTGTCAGGCATGAGAAACAGACTAAATGCGTTGCAATGTGGATGTATGGAAGTCGATGACGTAAATTTCCACTAATAGTTCAAAAGGGGTTACTTTCAGATAAAATTTTTAAATTCTTTTTCCTCTCGAATTTTATTTTTTGAGCGTGAGCCACTGATGGATTGCGCCTTGGCGGCGCAATCCTTCGGTGGGGAATGCTTGACAGAAGTAAATGAAGCTGACATTTTCTAGCATTTGATCCCAAATTTGCAACTGTTTAATTGCAGCATCACCGTTTGATTTTGCAATACTGTTTTTTGATGTTGCCTCTTATTCACTTTTGCACGAAGTTTGTTTTTCTAAGAAATTACACTCACTTATCTAATGGACTAGTCATTAATCACGTGTATATGTGCGAGAATACGTGTAATTATGCAGGAAAACAAAAAATGCCGCATAGATTTTTAGAGAGATATCCCGTTTTGATAAAAATCGTTTTAAAGAGCAAAAATAGTGTTCATTTCATTAAAAATTGAATTTTGATCTATATTAATATTATGATTCAGATGATCAGAAAAACAGATTTAAAATCAAAAATTGATTTTTTCATTTGAATATTACATTATACTATATCTTGTAAAGCGTGTTTTCTGTGCGATCCATCTTTAGTTAAAATTTGGCAAATCATATTTTGCTGTTTGCTTTGTTGAAATGCGATTTATATTACTGGGCAAAACTTAATCAATTGAAATCGACTCTGATTCGGATAATTTTTTCGATTCCAATCGAATCACTTATTTTTGTAAATAGCCAATGTCCCGATTTCAATATCAAAAAAACTTGACCAAAATCGATTACATTTTGTCGTAAAATATGAAAATTATTTGCTCTTAGACATCAAGTGTGAATTGATAATGAACTATGAATTTCTTCATTTTTACAATGGAGACAGGTGGTTATAGTAAAAACGGGATGTTTGTTATTCACATGGAATTTATGATTCGATCCGATTCGAAAAAGTTATTCGAATCAGATTCGAACTTCATATAATTCAGTTTTGCCCATCCCTACATCAGACGATTGCATAATAGTTGCTGGTTGTCATAATGTCGATTTACTAACAGTGCACTCTTCACCTGTACAAAAATCTAGTCAATCGATTGATTTATTGTGAAACAACTTTTATGTCAAAAGCACGTGTTTTTGATAAATAATTCCATGCCACGTTATTGCATAACTTTGGAATAAAGGATTTTTAGTCTATAACCTACATGTCAAATTAAATTGTGCAATTGTAACCCAGATTTTTGCCAATTTTTGCTATTTTTACATTATATCAATTTTTATTCTCGCTATCGTCCGATCCAGACAAAATTTTTTTTTTTTAAAGCATGTGCCATGGACGGACCGCGCTTCGGCGGCGCGATCCATCAGTGTCTCATACCTAACAGATGATGCTTTCACAAAAATGACAGAGATACTGATTGTTCCAGTATTCGAAAATCTTGGTATAATGCAAATAAAAATCTTTTAAATTCGTTGCAAGTTTTTTTTTTTATAATTTAATTGATATCACGGAATTTATGAATATGATTTAAGTTATACTATCTATGCCATGTTTTCATTTCGTTTTTGGCAAAATAGTTCAAAATTTCAACAGTCTATAACGGTCAAAAATATTTCATCCAAATGTGTTTTATCAAGTATGAACTACAGTTGTTTCGCACCGCCGAGGTGCGAAACATCTGTAGCCCATGCTTGACAACAAAAATGTTATTGGATCAGTATGTTCCTTAAAATAGTTTCTAATCTGTAAAGTTATGCACTAATGTTTTTGTGTTTATATAATTAATTGGTAACTTGGAAATAAGTAACTTGGTATTGGGTTAATTTGAAACTATCCATTTCTATATATTTTTGTTGCATGAAAATTTTTTGAGTATTTTTATTAAACTGGAATGTCGACTTTTGAGTTTGTTCTATCTTGTTATTCATTTACAATCGCACTTGTGTCACTTAAAAACAGCTTGCATGTCACCCCATCGGCCCTCGTAAAGGTTTAGACATGACATATTATGGTACTAAAAATCGCGCTGTTGGTGCAAAAACTTTATCACGATAAACAGGGAAGAATTAAAGAATTTTGTAATTTTTATTTGGAAATTCGAAAAAAAAGTTATATATATAGAAAGAAGTTTTAAATTTCCACCAAAAACTGTGTCTGAAAAGTGATTATGAAATGTAAAAAATGTTCTAGTTCTCAGGAAAAAATATGTGTAATTTTAAGTTATATTTTTATCCGTATTTTAAAATTCAAACGCCAATATTTCAATTCAGTTTAGACCGACAAGCACGAAAAATTACACAACATGAAGATAAAATCGTCTGACGGTCTCATTTGCGGTATCCTGCCTCCACAAAACGGCCTCTTGCTGTCATATTATAGATAATTTTATACTCAAATATATATCACAACTTTCATGCTTATGTGGATCATGTTTTCTTATGATTTTTATCGCTAAAAATGTATTGTGACAAATATCTGTGATACAAAAGAGCAAAGCAATTCTGCCAATAGATTTGTACTCATCGAGCGTGTTGCATGTTCAATCTGTGATCATACTTGGACGATAGTCCTTGGGATGAGTTTAAATAGGCGTAAAAACTAACGAGCAAGCCCGAATTACATGAAATTCTGATTTGGATCATTTTCTCGAATCGAATCACCAATTTCATATACCGTTTTACCGTTACAATTGCCATTATCCAAATTAAGGAATTTATTGATATCCTCAAATAGTAATGATGCAGACAACCCATCACCCAATCACATGTGCCACTTATGGACCGCGCTTAGACAGCGCGATCCATCAGTGACTTACGCTGGACAATATATATTTTCATGCAAATTTTTCATATGGGAGGCAATGGAATTTCAACTGGAAATTCATAGGAAACACCAAATAAAATTAACCTAAATTGAAAACATTTGGTTTTCTTATGTCGGTAAAATAGAAAAAAAATCTAGTTTTATCTCATTTTTTATTCGACCGATCTCCGGCTTCATTTGATTGGTTTACGAATCGATTCGAATCGCCCATTGTGTCAAAAGTACAGTAAATTCACTGATCATTTGCAGTAATCGGATAGTTTCAAAGTTAAAAACACCCATGTTGAATGAAATTGAAAAATACGAAATTGAATTCCAATCCAAAGTGATTCAAATAAGCTAGCTCTTCGAGAGTATAAAATTTGAAACTCTATTTCTCAACTCCATGATTTGATGATTGTGAATATGGCATGGGCGATTATTTTGATCGTGGTTGGCTCATATTTTTTCAATAACGGAAACAGCTATTTTTTTCGAAATTCGTGTTTAGTTTCGTTGGCCCAACTTGCACACTTCCTATGAATGGCCTTCAAATCGTGATAAAATGTCAAATTTTATTCAAATTTCATTTCTAATATGCGTAATATATGGCAACTGAAGCTAGAATTGATGTAAAATATTTCTCAAAATATAGTTTTGTTGCAAAAGTTATTCAAGCTTAACATGTTGCCAAAACTAAAGGTAGATTCGTCACAAGAACTTATTCTGGGTCATAAATATAGTTGGGAGGGGGAGTAGTCAAACGCCTAAACGATGTCGATGAGACGCGGTCCATCTGTGGCGCACGCTTGACAAAATAAAATTTCTGAATTGCTGAAGCGTCATCATCACCCGAAATTGACCAGACGTTGTTGCGTAACTAGCAATAATCGACCGGAAACTTGTTTCGATAACTTTGTATCCCAGACTTAATTATTAATTTCCCGTCAATATGCATGTCAAAAAAGATAAATGATCTCATCATATCTATAGATCACGCTTTATTTCACTTGGGGATCAATAGTCGCGTTTATATGTCTGGGCATTGTATGAGAAAGGGTAAATGGAGAATAAAGTCAAAAATATAGTGAGTGATTTCTCTATTCCTGTGCCTCAAATGTAGTACAAAAACGAAAAAAAAAACTAGCGTCATTAGTTTGACGGATATTTTAGTAATTACCGTTTTAAGCCATTTCCATTAACAACGATTGCCATTGGCCTGAATGAGTGGCTAATCTCCGTGCTGACTGTAAAAATATCATATGCTATCCTTATTAGTGCCCTCTTGATAATAATGAAGATTTTGAGTTACCAATGTTCATGAACAAGTTTTATTTTGTCATACATGAGCAACTGAATGACTGCGCCGGGTGGGCGCGATCTATCAGTGAATCATACTTGACAAAACATGTCATACCAGGAGTTTTCTTATTCATAAACATTAGGTAAAAAATTCCCACTACATTTTTTGGAGAAAATTTACTCGACCGTGCAAAATGACCAATTATCTAAGCAAAACTTGACCGCTATAGAAGTGTTTTGTCACTGTAGTGGTTGGCGGTTTGTCCTGGACAACGGCAAAATCATCCATCTACTTCTTTGCTTCCTTTGGATCCTTTACGACAAAACGTTAGCGTAATTGTAAATGACCCTTTGGCTAATCCGTGTGCATGACGGTCATGTGGTTGTCATTTTGGCATCGAAGGTCGCGTTCGGCTCTTTAACCTATGCACACCACTAATCTCAGAGTGTAAAGACTTGGTTATGCTATGACGAGCCGGAAAGATCATATCTTACCAACAACTCTAACCCTGGTCGTCTGTAAGTGGCCCCTGATACAGGGAATTGCTAGGAAAAAATCTTTTACTCTGAAATTTGACACCGATTTTTGCAATTGCAAATTTTCTTCTTAATTGCACACATGTATGAATAAGTAAGATTGGCGCTTTCAGGTAATAAAGTGTCAATTTACCATCAATTTTGCGCTTATCAAGAAATGTTGGAAATTTATATTTAGTCCACAAGTATCAAAATGTCTTTATCAGTATTGTAATACAGTAAACAAAATGCTTTTCGATTATTTTTGCTCAAAATTTGAGAAGCAAAACAACCGCATAGTGTATAGCACTCATATTTTCTCACCCACGTTCTGCCTCGAAGCTGTTTTGAAAGTTACAACTAGTATAATAGTTGTGTACGATTTCCCACATAAGTTGTATAAACAGATTTTAACAGATTTAATCTCGTTACTAAATATCTCATGGAATTGTTATCTAAAATTTCGCGTGTATGTTGGTACAAAAAGTGTCGTATAGTGGGTATACTTGTATCAAATTTAGGATATTGAGTATTGCAACAAAGCTTCGATTTCAACTGATTTGATAATGATGGAACTGGTTTTCGCCTGCAGAGTCCAGCAAGACGGATACTTGTGATTAGATTGTTTTGTTAAGTCAATTCGGTTCACTCGTCCAAAAAATCAACTGTCAGAATCAGACCTGCTGGGCAAAACCGACTTGAAATTTGAATCTTGTCTGGATAATTTTGTGAATCAGATCAAATCATTATTTTCACAAAAAAAAAATATCCCGTTTTTACTCCGACAACTTGTCTCCATATAAAAATCAAGTCCTAATAGCGACGAATAAACAGACTTATCGGTAATGTAATTTCAGTTTGTTCTTCATGCCTAGAAGCAGAAATTTTCATTCAAACAAAAGTACAGTTGATTTTGGTCTGATTTAACCAAAATCGATTGAATTTTGTCGTTAAAAAATAAAAAATTCCACTTCGCTCATCAAGTTTTTGTTCCAATGCACGATTCACGATTGATTTGAATAATGTGGGCTTCGGATTGATTCGAAGCGCTAAATAAAATTACCCAGCCCTAGTCGGAAATTAATTGTTAAAATATCTTATGTAAAATCGAAATCAAAAACAAAAACGTTTATCACAATCATTCTAGACAAAATACATTTATTTGCGTCAATGGTCTAGAAGATTGGATCTTCTTGATCGTCTGCAATATGTCGTGTTTTACCCTACTTCCGATTTGAAGGTCAAAATTTGCATAGTTAAATCAAACCGCAAGTTTATAAACTCGAATGAGCATGAAAAATGATAGAATGCAACTTTTTAAAAATTTATCAAACATTATTCCCTATTATTGAGTACCTTTAGCGTGCTTTACTGTCTATATATATCGGCACTGGCAAGTTCCAAAGTGTTTTACACTGATTTTTTTTTCCGTTTTTTTAAGTTAGGAAGCAGTATTTAAATGTCACTGGTGAAAAGGTTGTGTTAAAAAGTTCGTATATCGGAAATACAGCAGCTGAACCCTAACCGGATTATTTCCTATGCAAAATTGGATTACCGACGTTGTTCCATACAAGACTATGGATTGGATTGAACTACTATGTACACAAACTTTTACCAAAGAGCACTTTTATCCAATTTGACAAAAATTAGATCAATAATAGCTCGTCAAGATGAGTTTACGCAGAAATCTTGTTCAATAAAAACTCCATTGCCAAATTAACAAACGATTGAGCTATGGATTGGAGAAAATTGAAATACTAAGAAAACATGCAAACAAACTATAGAAATCGTGACCAAAGAGCAATTTTATCTAATTTGGACAAAAATTAGATAATCGAATAGACTGAATTCCTATACTGCAATCGAACAAATGTCATTTCAGGGTTCATATGAAGGGTGTTATTCAATAAAAAAAGAGCACGGTCCATCTGTGACACACATTTGAATTAATGAGAAACTATTTAAGGCCAAACTTGAATTCTTTGATTAATCAAATTTTATTGACAATTTATGCTACATGCTATTTTTTTAAATCTAAATTCGCTCAGAGCAAGATTTTCCGAGGCTTTTGATAAGTCTTTCAAAACGACCATTGCGCAAAGCGCTTCGTAAATGCAGAAATAAAGAAGAGAGAACCTTCATTCCCAAAAACTAATTTTTGATTCCAAATTCAAATGTTTGCAGATCAACAGGATCGGTTACACAGTGTGAAGGCAATGAGTTCCAGATCAAAGAAGTTCGAAGAAAAAACGTTCTGTTGTACTGTGGAACTTCCACAGTGAATGTATGTGAATTTGTGGACAAACGCGTTGACCGGTTAAAAATTTTGTTTGAACGAACGAGAGCAGAAAGCTTGTTTGAACAAAGATCATTAGGATATCTATTAATGGAAATAAATTGAGAAAAATTTACGACGATGAGGCAAGATCGCAGACCGGAAGAAAGTTTAGAAACAACCACGTAAGTCACACGTCGTTCAACAATGTCACGCATTATTATTCAAAACTGTAGCTGCAAAAGATTCCCAAATATAACTATTATATGCAAGCTCACGAGAGGGCTCGTTCCGTTTCGTTTGTGCCTTGTGAGTATGTGAATGTAGTACATTCACAATACAGACGTGTATTGCCGTTTTCCTTTCTTATCGGAAACGCAACGCAATGCATCGGTGAGACAACTTCATTAAAAGATATGAAATTTCACTTATACGTCGTGAAGTTCCTTCGTTTACAAAACGTATTTAATTATTGTTGCTTATTTTGATGTTGGTTACTAATTTTATTGTAAATATTAACAATACAAATGCAAATCCCTATATTGTCATAATTTTTTGTTTTAACTTTTTATCACCAGGCTATGCGAGTTCAATATATACATCTTGGTAACTTTTGTTTTCTTCTTTCTAAAACAGATTATGATAAGTTCATGTTATATTCAAGACTACAAACTCAGTTTCTCATCGACGCGATCCATCATTGGCCCATACTTAACAAAAATGTTCTGTTAAAATTTTTCCGATTGGGATACAGCACGATATTGACACAAGTTTAACCTTTGCAAAGCATGATATTTAAACTGAGCCAAAGTCTTTATCGGTTTTCATAAAATATCAATAAGTTTGTTGGCAGTCGAATAATTTTTGTGGAATGACAAAAATAATTCAGCACACGATCTTGTCGCCATTTTCATCTTGTCGGATATAAGGATATATTTCTGCCACATAAGGATCGCTCATTTGCAATGGATTCCATCAGTGACCCATACTTGACAATAAAAATGATTTAAACAATATTTTTCGGATTAGTCTATTCGACAAGATAATGAAACTAATATTTATCGATTATCAATCATTGAAATATATCCAATCTATTTTTGACCCAAACTCGAAACTCGGTCACCTCGACTGGCTTCCACATGTATCCACTGCGGAGGTTCCTCAGTGCCACGACAGTTTTATGTATGTATTTCCCCCTAAGAACCTCCAAACGTTGAAATTGCTCCCGTTCTCACTGCATTCTGATCGTATCGATATAGATGGCTTTGAAACTTGCATCAACAGACATCTTTTAGGGATGAGAATTTCTTAAATCTCATTCTTGAATTTTTGTAGCTTTTCGCATACTAGTGTTTTCGAAGGACTTTTCGTGCATAATGTGTCTTATTCAGCCTTGCTTTGAGATAATTTTAATAAAAATAGAAATTTAGTATTCGTCATTACCAATAGAGTGATATATACACAAAGCCAGTTTTAAACATAATCTAAAGTTTAGTTTTGTTTAACGTGAGCGCGATTTGGCGCACGCCTCGAATGAGCGAGATGCATTAGTACTCTATACTTGACCAAAATAGATAACAGTTCTGACCTACCCGCTATTATATAGAAAATGAAAGTCCAAATACCAAACTGATTGTTTGTGCTTTATCGTTCTTGTGCTAATGATAACCACGTCCTCTTTTATTTGTGGCTTAACTATTATGCCCAACTAAATTAAAACTAGATTAGCTCAGCTTAACCCAGTGGCAAAAATTGTGACCATAGGTATTTTGTTAAACGCGAGTTAAACACCGATGGAACGCGCCGTATTCTTTCTGATAAGGTTGGTCCAGTATCATGATTTTGAAACTACACAATGATAAAACTATGTTTTTTGCGCGAGGGGAAATATCCATGAAAAAGAGGCTGTCTGTTGGGAACTATGGCGGATCCGGATTGCAAACGATAGTTTCTTGTTTCGCGTAGCTCTGTCCAAAACTTTGCGAAATATACCGGTTTATATTTCGGAATATAAAACCGATGTGTAACACCATGATAATATTATAATTTTGCCTGTGCAAGTGTGACAAATCAATAATAAACTATCCAAAAGTGATAAATATTGTCAATATCATTATAAGCAGAATCATTACACAACAATTTTTAGTCGGAACTATATATAATTTGAGAACAATAGATTATGGTACTTGCATAAAAAAAAAAAAAAAAAAAAAAAAAAATAAAATAAAAGACAATTTTAACGGCCGGAAATAGATCATTGTCTATCAATCGAAACTCCCTATTTATAATTATGATTTATATCAAAAAACGTGCCAGATGTGCACTGTTAAAAACATGCAGTAAATTAGTCGATAAATGTCAGAAAGTTTTGTTGAAAGAAATATGGGTCTTTGATAGATCACGCCCTCAAGGCGTGATCTATCTGTGGCTCATGATTGAAAAGTAAAATTTCTGATAATGAGATATTGTTTGAGAATAAACAATTTACCTACGACCAAAAGTAGGAAGTGGAACGATTCCATTCTTAAACAGCCCAAGCTTGGTTCGTCTATAAGATCAGTGAAACTTGAGAATATTTGAAGTAAAATGACTGTGAAAATCCAGCAAATAATATTTAATTTTTTATAGATATTAATAATTCTAGTTAATATTATTGGCAATAGAATTATATCATTTCCCAGTATTAAAATCGTTGCAGACCGATGCAGATTTCGTTAAAATTATTGAAATGATACCAAAAACGTTCACTGGTTCATGTATGAGCAACATAGGAAATATATAAAGCAAACTTGGGCCAGGAAAGTAATTTTACCACTGAGGCTAATAGCAACGAATGAACTGAAATGACCTTAGAATGAAATGCGTGGTCTGTTTAATGACTCGGACAACAGGTATTAATTGCCTTCTTTGTCCCCATGTGTACATTCAATATTTTAGAAAGTATAGAATACCTAGCAATTTTGACCGGTAATTATTAGATTAAATTATTCAAGAAAGTGGTGGATGGTTTTATCATCACCCAGGGCAGATACCACTCACTTCACTCACTTCACTTCACCATGGTGGTTTCGTTCATGGAATGTTTTCCGCCTGGATTGCAGTTGATGGCACTTTATCTTGTATTAATAGCTCTTTGATATTTGAGTGACCGTTTTGCTGGTCCTTTTAGGCAATGCTTGGCCTTGCTCAGAGAGAACTTCTATAAAAAATTAATATCATCACAAAGCTCCGTAGTAGTAGGAAAAATTTGCTGCAAATTAGCGACAGTCGTCTGTACATAAGAAATGGCATAGGGAGGAATGGGGATGATTTATCACGATACAAAGAGAACTTTGGGTGACATACAAATTTCCAATTTCAATGTGAGAATATTTAGTTGATACAAAGCTACTATATTAATATGTTTAAAATAATGTTTCAAAAATGTCAAAATTCTGATTTCTACCGCTATCACTTACATCGCCGAGAAGACAATGGAAATATAATAAGAAAATTGACATCAAATTGATACCAAGTCATACAAACAAATATGTTGTTTAAATCTGTTCCAAATTGAAACAGCAATTTTGCTGTCCAATTTCTTGTTTTCTGTTTATTGCAAATGTTACCACATATAAAATAAAAGATATGCAAATAACTACAAAAATAGACGATCGGTAGTATATTTTAACTTCAATCCGGCGTCATAATAATGTAGCTGAATAAAAAATGACAAATTGGTTCTCTATTCTTAAAGATTAAGATCTGTAAAATGATGTGGTTTTGGAAATTATATCTTTTACCCTCAAGTAACGACACAATTGGTATTTATAGGTATTCCATTACCCCTAAACATTTTACTTTATTCAGCATGAAGCAAAGATGGACTGTGCATTGTGAGCTCAATCCATCAGTGGCCCTGACAGGGGAAAGAGCGAAACCTGCATCTACGGAATACAAAAGAAAACAAACGACTGGTATGCTTGACAAAATCTCGTTTTATGACGAAAATATCAATGGAGAATACTGTTACCAAACAAGATAAAAAGCAATATATGTTATAAACATTGTGATAATATTACTGGTATAAATATACTGTTTACCAGCAGTACTCTTA
Organism: Styela plicata; assembly: GCA_963675895.2. Classification (NCBI taxonomy): domain Eukaryota; kingdom Metazoa; phylum Chordata; class Ascidiacea; order Stolidobranchia; family Styelidae; genus Styela; species Styela plicata. Next base: position 10,067,209 of record OZ023143.1, on the reverse strand, counting down.
TATTTCAAAAATTCGAAATAGCTTCGTCGACGAAACTTGTCGATGCCAAATATGGGCCGTTAATGGACCGCAAAAAAGTCGATTTCTTCTTAATATTTCAATACCATCGTGTTAATCTACTGTAAAAAACGGTAATTTTACTGCAATTTTGTTACAGTGTGTATGATACCTTCCAATAAGCACAACTGTCATTGTCAAACATGAGACCCAGATGCTTGAATGTTGCCCTAGCTGGCGATCTATCTATGGCTCATACTCGAAAAAAATATTATTGTAGCATAGATTTTTCAAAAAATAGATCTTTTATTTTTTAGACTGATTTATAATAATACGTGATCATTGAATTGCATAGTAAAAAATAAAACGTCCACATTGTTTGTAGACAGAAACTCGGAATATTTGACAGAAAAAGTATCGACAATTTCATTTTATCATGTCAGTAATATATTTATTATTTGATGTTACATAATTTCAAAGCGAAACTTCGCGAAATTTGAATATCATTAATTTTCAACTCCACTTCACCAAAAAGTTTTGTAGTCTAGACAAAATATTAATTGTGACATCAAGTTGGAATTTCATACTGCGAAATTTTGACGGAAAAAAGAGTTTTTTTCGTTCGTGTGCTTTATTCTGATATCATTTTTTTAATATTATATCATTCATTTTCACAACTATAACACTCCTTTGACTTTCATAATTTTATTGTGCTGGTCATAATGCTTATCCAAGAGTCAAATAAATTACCTTACCTATCTAGGTCCATCTATGGCATAATTGGGGTAAACTTGCGTAAAGAATGACAAAATATTTTCACTCTTCCCGGGTGAAGAAATATTGTAAGTCAAGTACAAAAAATGGGTTTATAAAAGCAAAAAATGGCGATCATTGTCAAGCATGAGCCAATATGATGGACCGCGCTTGAAAGGCGCGATCCATCAGTGGCACATGCTTGGTAAAATATAGTTTATTTATGTTATTGTGAGAAGATATTTTGAGAGTAACTTTGCTGGATCGATCAATCACCTAGTCTGAGTTTGGGATTCGGTTAATAAGTTTGGAATCCAAATCTGATTTGGATGATTTTTTCGAATCGGATCGAATCGCTGATTCCATAAAAATAACAAATATCCCATTTTTACTAGTACCATTATTGTCTCCATTATGATAATTAAAAAATTTACGAGTTACGAATTACAAATAATAGCATAAACAGAGTTTAAAGCGATTTATATTCAATTACACTCCGGTGCAAAAGGGGTTAATTTTAAAGACAAAATACAATCGATTTTGGACAAATTTGAAAGAAGAAACAAATTCCGATTTATTCAAGGTTTTACTCCTAGGACCGATTCACAATTGATTCTAATAATCTCTATTTCGAATCGTTTGGAATCACCGAATCCAATTGCCCAGCCCCATGCTTAATAAAAAAAATATCAAATTTTTGATTGGAACATTTTGGACACAGATAAGTCTGGTATTATAATTGAGGTATACGCAAAGGTATAAAAATACTGCGAAGTCTCTCCGGAGTATACACGACCTAAAGCTTCCGGACTCTATTTGCAGCAGACGCCAGGGACCAGTTTATAAGATAGTTCACAAGAATGAAGTCATGCTGTACGACGATGTGTTTACGTAGGCATATACAATTATTACCACATGTTGACTGATGATTATTATTTCACGGCCCCTTGATATCTGGTGTGAGAAACGACATTGAACTCAATGACGTTCAGAATTGCGTGACGGAAATCACGTCAAATCTTTTATAATGAAGTTCTACATCTCCATTTTATTTCTTTTGAAATTTCAATTTTTCTGAAAGTTTAACTCATTCTTGTTTATGAGAGTTTTGTAAAAAATAAAATCCTCCACCACCGGTCTCAGTGAAGTCAGTGAATTAGTATAACATCAGAGAGAATACTACGACCTCACACTGCGTCATAAATGAGTTTAAATCCATAGGATGAAAGTTGGAGAAATCGAACTTGCAATGGGACTTTCAAAGTACAAAAATTTATGAGTCATCGTGCTCAGCACAACATTTAAATAATGATATTTGAAAATATTGAATATATAGGCAATGAATCAAAAATTATTTTTCATTGCTATTCAGTTGAGTGAGTAGGTCTGATCAAGGCGATCTTTACTTGGCGGAACCCAACCCTGAATTGTCTCTTCCAGAGGGGGGGGGGGGGGGGGGGGGTGAACTCATTAATGGGATTGAGTTCGGAACCAACATCTTGACATTGATACCTGCAATTTAATTTCCAAGTACATAACGATTCAGCAACCGACAAAAAGTAGGAGTGATGGATAAAGATGGCAATATAGGCGACATTAGCAAAACATACAGCCTTGGTGTTGAGGAAATGGAAAAATAACGTTCAAAATATAGGTATAAAGCGAGTAACGTGGCAAAGGTTATTACATTAAATTTCTTACCAAGCAAGGATATTGCGAGAGTTTGAAAAAGATCATGCATTTTTTTCTACTGCCATGGAAAATTAATATGGATGGTTAGTTGACGGGCGGCGATAATCATACCCTATACGTATAGTGTGTTACACATACCTGTTTTACCAAATTATTCCCCACTTGAGTCAAATGAGTTCAAAATATCCCCAGCGGGAATTTTGGTGACATGACATTAATACTGTGTTGAATGCAGTGCATTTTGTATTCTAGAACATATTTCTAATAATTAAATAAAAAAAAAATAACTAACGTTCACCTAATGACAAAGAGCAACTACAAAATGTAGTACCAGCAAATACACTCTAAAGCGGAAAACATTCCAAATAAAACTAAAACACTGGGTAAAATACATTTATCTGCTCCGAGGCGATGGTAAAACCACTTCTTTGTTTCGTTCTATAGTCGCCTTTTACGTCACACAGGACATACGTTAGAGCAATTCTAAAACTTGCAGCTACAGAGGACACATTGACCGACATATTGTGCTAACGTTTGTGTCAATAATTGGCATAAAAATAATACTTTCATCCCATTTAATGGAATATATTGACGAATCAAGTAATCATTCGGATAGATCGTGCCGTCAAGGCTCGTGCTTGCTTAGCAAAATTAATTGCTGCCAGGCGCGGTCCATCAGTGGTTCATGCTTGACAAAATAAAGTTTCTGACTGGTATACAAGGATTTAAATAACCTTCCAAAACCAATTATAAATAACCATCGCAATGATTGCTATACCCACGGGGCTTCTAATTCTGCAAGTCAAGTCACATACACGTGCATATTGGTTCGATTGCTGAAAGAAATTTTTCTTCCTTCAATATAAATTAGTTAAAGTCACGTCTATACTTCAGCACTTTTCTGGAATATGCTTTCCCTTTCTCACGGTGACCATTGGCTTGCGTCAGAATTGCGCGAAAATTTGTGATTTGATTTGTCGTTGACGCACGCATTGTTGTCGTAACTCCGGACGGAATTTTACAATTGTGTAGATGATTCGAGAATAATGTGATTCTCAAGGTGTATTACTGCCGAATGTCGCCTGAGGAAATTTTGAGTTTTCATGCGTAAAGAAAAATTTGAGATGTAGAAGATAAAAGATCAAAGCTTCGTATATGGTAAAAATTGGTTATAGTATGTAACTTTCTCCGTGGGTTCCAATCTTTTAAATATTTTTTGACAGAACACCAATTCTTTATATCAACCAGGAAGTCGTCAATCGCTGATCATCATAGACAAATCTTACATGAAAGATAGCAACATATTAAATATTCTCTCTTATCAATTCAATTGGTAATTTGTTAACGTAACCCCGACGGTATGGAACCAGAATTGACATAGCCTCCATGCTGCAAAAGGCGACTAAAAAGGTCACAAAAGTGGTAAATAACTTTACCATTGCCCAGGACACTGACCCCTTATTAAACTATACCATCGCATTTTAGTCTTGCATGGAAATTTCCCTATTATGCATTGCATATTTTAGGTAACGCTTTGCCATATCGGTAGTTTTTGTTTCAGAGCGAATTCCAAATAAAAATGCTTTAAAAACTCGTAACACGGAAGATAAAATTTATAAAAATGCTTGCATCAAGATGGTAGTATTTTTTTTAAATAATATATTATTATAAAAACATGTACATTCCGCCATCAACAATTTGAGAAGTGAAACATATGCACAGGAACGATTCCGGCTGCTCGAAACACCTCAATCAAATAGTTGCTTAAACAAACATAAGCAGCTTAAAATGACGCAATGATGCTCTTATTCTTTCAACATTCTAGTAATTCTACGCCCGTGGATTTATATTCCACCTAAATAAAAAATGATCAGTTTTCGTCAACCCAAACGCTAAACAAAACGTATAATATTTTCTAACCTGATTCTGATAAAGTAGCGTTTGTGACGCAACTTACATTTCAACATCCAAGAATAAAACGCTGCCCTACTAGATTCATGGATATAGTGCCATGGGGTCGAACTGAGCGCACCACCAAGCCGTAACTTATAAGTCTGGGACGGACAAGATAAAATATTTGCAGCCAGACACCACATATTTGTACTGAGAGTACATCGCAGTAAAATTATTGTATGTGAAGATCTTTTATGAGTATGAACCACTGATGGATCGCCGCCGTGCGGCCCAGCTGTGACACATTTTTCACAAATTGAAAATCGTTATGAGATTAAAAAACTCTTCTTTCAATCGCATATTTTATTTCGAAAGTAGAATAAAAGATAACATGACATGCGTCATGGATTATTTTTTTTATCAAATCTTAAGTCAAATCCCGTGTAAAAAATTAACCTTTTTAAAGTGTACACATCACGTTTATTTGCGGAAAAAAATGAAACACGATTTCATGGGGATGAACAAAGAAAAAAATTGTAATTAATAGAAGGGACAATATGGCCATTGGTTGAATGAACATTTCGGCGTGTGAAAACAGGAATGTTATGTTTGCATCATAGCAAAAACGTTTGTGAGATTTGAGCTCCAGTAGAAGCGGTTATGTTGCCACCCGGGCCACAGATGACCTCAGCGATCAATACAGAACAACCATGATTTTCAAAAACTCTTCGTTATATTGTTTATGATAACTACGCAAGATCTTTGTGTCCACCCGTAAATAAATTATGGAGCCCTGGAAAATGTTTGTCACGTGTTTTGGCGACTGACGTTGACTGGTACGAGGAATGAATAGATATCGATAAGATAGATATTTTCAAGAGGAAAAATTATGTAGGATTAGCAATTTTGTGTCTAGTAAATTGGATAAATTCGGTATTATCCCGATTAGCGATGTGATTGTTGGAAAAGTGCAATCTTTCGGATTACATATAGATGGGATGATATTTGATTCCGACTGAGTCTCGGTCGTGCTCTTCAGCAAAGTAGTTTGTGAAAAGTTGAAATAACACTCGCAATTCCCAGTGAGCAAAATATTTCAAATTTAATTGAATTCGGAAAACAACCCACTAATTATTTTACATATATAATGAAAGGGAATTTCCAACACAAAAAAATCTTTTCATTTGAATTTAATGAAAAATGCTTCCCATTATACTACCAATATATAGACGCATTGATATGCATGAATAAATGTAAGCCGTTTCTACACTTAGTTCTTACCCTTTGTGGTTCCGTGTTCTCGATTGTGTTACACCCTTAGATCAAATTGTCGACATGAAGTGATTCAATTTCATTTTTCTAGTAAATACATGGGAGTTTTGTTTGATCAATACTAGACAGGAGTAATTCTCCAATAAGAAAAAAATGTGACAAAAATTTCTCGCGAAAATAAATATTTAGAAATATAACTTCAAGCGATAATTTATCAAAACCAATACTAGACAAATAATATTGCTTTTACGCAGCTGTTTATCAAATCTATCAGAACTTTTTGAAACGTGTTATGTGATGGAGTATGGCCCACATATGGATCTCGTCGCCGAGGCGCGGTCCATCTGTGGCTCACACTCCACAAAAATATTTTGTATTGGTATTTACTGATTCATATTTGATGAAAAAAATGGACAATGTTTTGCGTAATCTTTTGAAGATATTTTTTTTGTTTTGAAAAGGAAAATAAATAAAACAACAATAGTAAAAATGAAATATTGGCAAGTTTCGCCGATTACTTTTATCTTCATCACGGATTTCAATAGTCGACATAGTAAATATAGATAGCCAGATATCGTTTGATTTATTGCGAAATAGCCAATCATGTTACATGTTTTTCGAAAATTTTGCCATTCAGAAAGAAAGATAAACTAACAATCCGGTACAAATATATTTATATTAGTTTCCGACACAATACGCACACAAAAGTCATCGTATGGACAAATTTTTTTTCCATGAAAACTTTGTCTCAACTTGCATCTCACGTGCATTCGGTATCGAATTCGAGTTTTCGCTGATTACCATTGTCTAAAATCGATGATGTGAAAGACGACAAAAATTACTGATATAGAAAAAAAAGAAGATTGACAGGTATTTGTTTGTTTTCTAAATAAATAATACTGTCATTCGCATTAGAGCTTATCTGATTTCAAAGAAGGGTACAGCGATTGCGCTTCATAATACTTTATATAATACTTTTTGTGGGCGCAATGGCCTAGTGGTTAAACTGGTTGGCATCGCAGGCTGAAGATCTCGGATTCTAGTCTCGGGTTCGACTCGCTTATCCATACCCGCCACTCAACCCAGAGTGTAATAACTTGGGTAGGCTAAGCCGAACAGGAAAAGATCATATTTTTCCAGCAATTGTAACGCTTCCGTCTATAAGTGGCCGCTGTTACAGGGCCTTGGACAGGGTGATCCGTTGATCCACTCTAAGAAGTGGCTATAAATAAAAAAAAAATTGAAAAAAAATATTGGAGGCATATTGCCCTCCCCCTCCAAGAGAAATGTCTCTTGTTTGAGACCAAATAAAAACTCTGCATCGACGAATTTTCATTTATTTCAGGTAATGTGGTTATTATATTGACTTAATATAATTATACCCAACAATGAAATAAATGTTTGTCTATAAAATTAAGTGGATATGCATATAATACGGATATACTTATTTGTTTTATCTCGAACGAACTCAAAAAACTAGAACGCAAAAAACTAGCTTTATGGTGTGTCTTTTCATTTCTGACTTAAATAAAAACTTTGGTCATTGCAAAAAGTAATAATGCTGTGCCACTTTGTGAACTACATTACTTAATGGTGCAGTTTTAATGTGATGATTCTCGCAAATTTTTTTGATCGAAATTTACAGGCCAAAAGAGACCCATGTTGGCGACACGTCAGAGTTTGATAAGATTTGAAACTAATTAATTCACCCTATCGAACATTCACCTTAGGCAAATACATTCCATATCGAAAATATTCGCTAGAGTGGTGTCAAATATGTGGACCCCGGGATATGGTAAGTCGACTATCAACGTTGCAACAATTTAACGTTAAGCGAAGTTGTTGGAATTTTGGCGGAACCGTTTGCGAATCTGGAGCCAGAAAGTCATCTCTTTATCGCCAATTATAGGTATTTTTCAACACACGTATTTGGTCCACATTTGTCAAAGCTAAGTAACAATATTGCTTTTTCGAAATTCTGCCCTTAAAAATACAAAATATCGTGAATACTGCCCTTACCGCTAACGTGGAATTGATTTTTGAGGTCTGGTAATTGTTGTGAAGAAATATCGTTTATTTCAGTTCATTTGAGGCAATAAACTGGTCTATTGATGCGGTAATCGGTTTTAAAATAATTCCAACAGTTTGTTTATTGACTAAACTGAGATTTTCGTGTCTGCTAAAGACGTTTTTATGAGACATTAACAAAGCTACGCCTCATTTATTATTTATTTACAGTTTAATAACTGGCATTAAATGCCTCGAGTGAAAATATATTCTTATGTTTGATTTTTATATACCGATGTTAACTTATATGATATATATATATATATATTTATTATATGAAGTGGATCTAGCAAATTAAAAAAAAAAATCATTTATTTTACGCCTTATATGATGAAACCGGTAGTCGATAATTTTTTTAGAATGTATAATATTCTTAATTTTAAGATGAGGCCTATATGTGCGCGTGTATGTGTACATTGTTTGAAAGAGGAGGAAACAAAGAATAAGAAACGAGATAATGTTGCAATCCACGCCTTGTGAAATAAATTCCATTCTTTATTAAATTATCCTACTGAGTTACGAACCATTGCCTCTACCAGGGAACTTTCTGTGGAAATGAGACGAAACGAAAGTTGTATGAATTTTTGAAAATTTTTCAGTCAAAATGCGATTCTTCTCTCACAAACGTCTTTTTCCTCATTTAACGTTCATTGTTTCGTGAAAATATTATTAGTTCCGGTCGAGATTTTTCGAAAAGAGAGAAAAACAGTGTTTTAACACGAATTAAGGCGAATTAATAACGCATATTATAGCACAAGAATTTAATTTAAGTTTTCCATTCATATCCGTTTGGTGTTTATTTATTATATTGCTTAATTCAATGTATTACCTTCTTTTTGTACATAATGACAGACATTCACTTCAGTAGCTTTAGGGCTATTAAAGAAAAAAAATTATAAGTTTCCTTTTTGCTGTTAAACATTTACATTGCAAATACATTAACACAATATACTGAAATATATAATCCGACTAATCTGTTTTGGGAAAGAACAAAATGTCAAACTTGTGAGTTATAGTCTTGATTTATATATCCTAAAAAGTAAATGCAATTATAGGTTGATTTTATTATGAGGGAGCGATCCACCTATGACTCAAGCTCGTCTAAGAACAACATAAATATATAAAAAGGTCAAAGGTTTAAAATAACTAATGACGTCATATTAATTTCCGTTACTTGAATGCATGTCTTTATTACACCGAAAAATTGTAGTTTACCCTTACATGTCTGATAACGATATAGTGCTTTAGCGTGAATGTATGCAAAATTCAGTTCGTGAACAAAAAAGATTTTATCTTTTTTGTTTAAAATATCTCGACAGGTAAAATTTTGATAGCGCTTTTAATTGTAATTTCCTACAACTGGTCTTATGGGATCAGTCATTCTGTGATGTAATTTTTTTGTTATAAAATATTTCGATATTCCCGAAACCCTCATTTTCTTCAATATATGTTTTTTAATTCGAAATGCATTTTTTTTTGCATTTTTTTGCATTTTTTTGCCGCATTCTGTACGTTTGCATGAAATAACGGATTTAAAATGGACAGTCACACTAATGCGTACTGTATAGTATCTCGGTTCTCAAAGATAAGTGGGGCAAATCCCACCAGAAGATGTCTCTTTCAGGTTTACGTGATCGGATCGGGAGCCATACTATGTTCCTATTTTTTAGGATAGTTTTTGTTCGGTGCAGCTGTTAACAGCGAATCACTTGATAAGCGTTGAAAAAATGTATTCCAGTTTTTCTATTTTTAACCTACACTCAAAATGGAATAAGGTTGGTCAATTGATCATTCTTCATTTGTACAAACCACTGATTCGACCCTGCATGGAGTATTGCTGTCATATTTCGGGGAGTGCCGCTGCCACTGTTCTCAGCATGCTCGACCGCATTCAACGGCGTGTGATCAATATAATTGGCCCTAAACTTTCTTCCGGTCTGCAACGCTTGTCACATCGTCGCAATGTTGTCTCACTCTGTTTATTTTACAGCAATTATAATGGCCTGGGTTCAAGGGAGTTTTCTGCTCTCGTTCCTCCAAACAAAAGTATTTAATCGGTTCACTCGATTGGCTACCAATTCACTGCGGAGATTCCACGATGTCACCAACATGCAAGAAGTTTTTTACCAAGAATATATAAACTTCGTAATTATTTGCCTTTTCACTGCTTTCATGATCGTGTTGATCTACATGGCTTTTACTCGCGTCAATAGACATTTTTCAGTGATGGGGGTTCCTTAGTCCCCATTCTTGCAATTCTGTAGCTATTTGCACTTTAGAGGGTTCGGCGACAACTTTTCAAGAATATTAGTCTCCTACAACAGTGCGCTGAGCGAATTTTAATAAAAAATGCTTAGTATGCTTTGATTTTTTGGAAGTATCTTATTATTGCATTATGGTTTTACACGGTGGAAGTTTATTTGAGATTAAATGATAAGAATTCAGTAAAGCCGCCACGACTCGTTACATAACTCGATTATAATCGAGGATGAAACTTTGACGTGCTTGACCTGAAAATATATTTTTTATTTTTTTTCCAGCGCATGCTCTTGGAATTAAAAAAAAAAAAGTTCTGCAATCTTGAAGATTGGAAGCAATATATTCAAGGGTAGCCAACTAATGACCACTTACACTACATGAAGCTACAAGAGATGTAAAACACTCGTAACCGCACCCTAAACAGAAAACATTATTGTGTGTCGTATCTGCGCTAGGCGATGGCAAGGCTATATACCACTTCTTTGCTATCGTGTAATCGCCTTTCACCACTTCAAAGTATGTTAGGACAATTCCTCTAAATCCCACGCCTATATGGCTAATAACATAACATGTGAACGAAGTATTGAATCATGATGCGGTGCGTGACTGTAAAAAATGATTCTGAAAAAATATTTGCATATTATGACGTTAGATAGGATTTATGGCGAAATTTCATAAAAGGCCTGGAACTCGTGCTTCACTGACGAAGCAAAAGTTTTGGTAATTGGCTCACTAATATTCCATGACGAATGCTATCTTCCTAGTCATCACTCAGCATTTTCGAAGGAAATAACGTCATAATTTTGTTATCTTGAATTTCAGATGTTTATCTGCTCGTATCTGTTCCAAACAACACATGGTTGTTCAAGTCAAAACTTGATTATCCACACAAAGGCGCGGCCCATCAGTGGCTCGTTCCTGGCAAAATAACATTTTCGAATGGGATGTTTATGAATCATATAAATTTGCAACATACACGCATATGCACGTTGCATATTATTGAATTTACATTTTTTCAGGGGGTAGGGCGCCATGACTATGATGTTATGACGTCTAGCACCAAATAAGGTAGAAAATAAACAAAAGTTTTCATCAGTATGACGTTATCTGTCCCGGTTAAAATTGTTATTTACCATACAATCTTTCAAAAATCTTTGATTAAAATCAGTCAAATTAGTTAGACGGAATTTTTTTTCATCAGTGACTATAGATACTTTTGTTCAACTATATTGTTTGTACTGTTGTCAAGGAAATAGGAAAGTTATTAGATAGTGACGCTCAGGTATAGCTCTGTTTTGAATAAGATTGGACAACATCTCCGGAAATTTGATTAAACGCAGTTGGAAAACTTAAAATCATCACATACTTACACATATACACATATATCTATGCTATGGTGATCTGCCCTGCATTGACAAAAATGTGTGTCACTTAACACTTTTTCTTTAAACAGCACATTTGCGTAAATACAAGCCCTCAAAATCAGCAAATCGTATATTTATACGTACATTTCGAAATATTCAGATTTTACTCCAAAATATTTTTTCTCGTTAGAGAAATATAATAATGAACAACTAGCCGACTCCACTCCGAAGTCGTCCAGCTTTGATCATGGGCCATAGTTGAATCGTGCCTCAAGATATGCTGCCACACTGGCTTCACGTAGACAATACATTTAAACAACTATGTGTCGGTCAAATTTTCGTGTAAAACAAGTCTAAAATAAAAGATTTTCGTAGACATCTTTAAATCAAATCTTCTAAAGGTCAAAAACAACACAATTTCGTAGATCTATTACACCTAACCCATTTAACTTATACCCCTCAGGCGGCCATTACATATAGTTTAAAATTTCCGATAAACAGTGCAATATATACAAGGTAAAATGTAGCTGCTAGAATAACTTTGCTACAAAATAAAACGAATGGCAAATGCAATATTTGAAAATGTGGTTGTCTTTAGTTTATTATTTGAAAGTTCCCACTTTAGCCAAATTCATTTCCAGACAGAACAAAAAAGGTTGATAGTTCCCGCGTGTCGTTAAAGGGACTAAAAGGAAACAAAAAGGTGGTAGATGCCTTTATCATTATCTAGGGCAGTTATCACACATTCTAATTTACCATTGTGGTTCAGTCCAGTTTAAGGGCAGTTGATGACACTACATCTTGTACTAGACATTTGAGGGACTATTTGAATCAAGGTCGAAAAAAAATCTATTTTGCCAAAACGGGAAACTTACATTTTGGGTTTTAATTTTTTGTGTTAACATTCAATTTCAATTTTTGGCAATGGAACTATTTTGCACAGCACCTGTGTGGGCTACCAATGAACGCATAAGATGAACATATATATGTCCTTGACCTGAGTTCGAACAACCGACATTTCGCTTTGTGCTTGCCCCAAACCACAAACACAAAAAAACTTACTGACAAAGGTACAAAATTTTTACTCAGATAATCATGTATGGTAGTTTTGTATATAAAATGTAAACACAAATTAAAATACCAAGATTTATTGCAAATGGGACTTTTTATAACAATGCGTCAAATTGGAAAAAGAAAAAATTAAAATTTAGAAAAAATAACATTGTACGTTAAACGAATAAGATATATATTACTTGTCTTTTATCGTTTCTGTCTTTTTGTCAAAAGCATCAAATTATCGGCAAAATTGAATCCTTGCGATAAAATTTTTGGTTACTAAATCACACTTTAAAACAATGGGACCAATTATGTATTATTTATTTTTATCTCCGAAAATCACAACAATTATGTGGTTGGAAATAACGAAAAAATGATTTTCATAATTTATTGTTTACTTTCGATGACTCACTACGGAGAAAATTGTATGAATTTCAACCCAAAACTTTTCGTGGGTTGAGAAATTTAATGACACGAAAATATCAAAAATCACATGCGGATTGCAGTTTTATTTCGCAAGAACAAATACGAATGAAAATCCCCAAAACAAATGACTCATTTGTAATATGTTTTATCAAGTATGAGCCACAGATGAATCGCACCTCTAGGCGCGATTCATCAGTGGCCCATACTTGATGATTGTGATTCATCGTGATTCGCGAAATTCAGTGTGACAAATCGAGAATATTTCGATTTTTTATGGCTGAAATGAAATTTAGGGATAATTTCACAAAAATAATGACTTATCGGAAATGATATAAGTTTGCGTAAGGATCATTTGCGGTTGTTTAAATCATCGTACAATTCCTTAAAAACAAATCGTAATATGGAAACAACATTTTTTCTACGATCGTAGGTAACACGTTCAAGTTCAAGCCAAATTGGAAGTTAACAGAACATTTTAGTTTGAACATATATTTCCCCTCATGCCGCCTAGCGAAAGTCGTTATGAAAATTATATACGCGAAAAAACAACCTATACAGAACTGAATTTCTTTATTGGAGAACATTATATAGTTTTAACCACAGGGGAAGGTTGAACCATATTAGGCTTCTCTACTTGCTTACTGACGCCCTTTGCGACACTCAATGTATACATGGGGCTGATTTTAAAACTAGCACATTCGTACACAATCTTGATACTCATGTGTTTCTTACAATCAACCCAAAATCGATGTAGCAAATTATAACGTTTAAAAACCACTCGCGGTTGAGATCGGGCGTGGTCAAAAAAGCTTACGATATTCCTAAACAATAGGCATGACGTCATCAAATCCTGATTTGTTAAATATTGTCGCCAAAAGATTTGGGATTAGACGCGGAATTTGGCAGGCATGTTGTCTTTTTGTATATAAGCATTCAAAATTAATTTAATACGATCACTCAAAATGAGGTAATACTGGAAAACATTTCACGAAAATGTAGAACACGCTTTGAGACGGTATTGATGACAGCTAACACAGAGATTTCCGAAATGCCAATAAATTTATTGTATTATATTGACATAACAGTGCCCTACTCAGAATGAGAAACAAAAACACATTTTGCTTGTTGAAGTATGGGCCATATCTGCACTGTAACAAAATTGCAGTAAAATTACCACTATTTGAAAGGAATTTTGCTCGGTCACATTGAAATAATGTTAGAAAATCGATTTTTTTTTAGCCAATTATGGACTGTTGACGGAAAGCACCGCCAAGGTGCGTCCATCAACAGTCCATACTGGGCGTTCTTCTCATCAACAAAGGCGTTTTTGAATTTTGATAATATTCAATTATTGCAAATGAGGATGGAATTTACTGCACATTTGTCACAGTGTTACATAACAAGACTTAATTTATGCAGTTTTTCAATAAATGCATTATGTTTTAGATATATTTTCAAGATATTATTTAATTTAATGTCAGGTTAAGCAATGCCAAACAATTTCAAATAGTCTCATCATTGACTCAAAATCCGACTCTTATCCGTTAAAAAACTCGGACTGTTTGACGCTCTTTGTCGACTTAGTTTACACCAAAACAATGGAATCTAAAGATTTGGCATTCGACTTAAATAATTGAATATGACGTAATGTCGAATCAATGCCGAGACTGATGATAAAACATCGTAGCCCGCTAAGACATATTTTGATCCAACACGTTTTGTTAGGTATAAGTCATTGATGGATCGTGCCGCTTAGACACGGTCCATCTGTGGCGGATATTTGACAAAATAAAATTTTTGCATCCTTTGTAGCATAAGCACGAATTTAGATAAATTACACGAATATTCATTCTACTTGTATATATATTAACATATGTTATGGAGTTTTGTATTTTTCATTGCATATAGTTTTATACATATATACCACCATTCTATTCCCTCGTAGTTGCAGACAAGAACACTCATACATATGGACTTTTGCACTTTTTGTACTCGGCATCTGCAGCCACACTCATGTAGCTCCTATGTAAAATCTAACAACACATTGACTTAATGCTGTATGTCTTTTCTTGGCTTGTTTCATTAAAATCCAACGATGTAAATATACAATGAGTGGCAAACAACAATAGGATGATGTGTGAAGGTTAAATCGAGAGACTGGTATATGTGACCCACACAGAGCCATGCTAAAGGGTGCGCTGGGTATAGGGACACGGTCAAATATATAACCATCGACCCTTAGAAATTACGTATCCGATAATATATTGTGTGTTACAGTTACCCACGAGGAGCTAAAGAACTCGCTAGGTACAGTAAAACAGTCAATCATCGAACCATCGATTATACGATACTACACAAGAACCCTGCGGAGCTGGGAACTTCAGAATCCGAATGCGATCCTGAATCCCAAATTGCATACTAATTCACACGTGATCTGATTTGAAATGAAAATATCACGCTCCAGATTATCACGATTCTCCGGATTTCTCTGTAATGCCACCTAGTGGCACAATTTATTCCGTCGGATATCCAGAAATGAGATTAGATTACGTGCCCCTACAGTCGCATGTCACTTTGAGGAATTTAAAAAAATAAAAAAAAAATAGCTGTGTTTCCTGATTCTGCTACGAAGATCGAAGAAATGAGGTCTAAAACTTAAGGCGGACGTGCCCTCCGCCAGTGGTACGGGAAAATGAAGACCGTACCCTACCTAGCCGTACCAATTTCAATAATGTGTTTGGTAATTCCCCAATACAGAAACTTTAGTTCCTCTGTCGTTAAGAGGGATGGACGCGTGCACGGCTACGACAGCTTACGTCTGGTAACTTTTCCTCGCAGATTTTGACACTTGTATTGGTTTGTTAGTAAGTTTTCCAAAGTGTAGACAATAATAATCGATTTCTCTGTGGTTGGTGAGATAATTCTACACCGTTTTATTTGGTAATATTACATGATACCGTTCCCGGTACAAAGTGGGCTATCGGTACTCTGTACTAGTAAGCGTATGTCTGTCGAATAATTGAAAATATATAAGTTTGTATAGATTTAGGTTATAGTTTATTAAAATATGTATGAGCAGCTATTTATATCAATGGTAGAGGGATAAGTAACTTGTAGTTGCCGGCCAACGTGTCCAGGACGTGTGTATCAAAATCGTAGAAATCGCAAGCGGCCACTATCGGCCAAAAAAACGTTACCGTTTACGCGTTGTCAGTTCGTTAATTTATGTATTATATGTAATATCATATAGGATAGGCAACCAAAGATTGTTGTAGCGTGGTCATTGCACTCGCACGAATCACATTGTAGTTGTTTTGTTTGAACACACAAGTATTGGATATTGTCCAAATTGATTTTTGATGAATTGGCCATTCACATCTAATAACACTAAAATTGACTAAAGGCGCGAAGTAATTGGCCTTATATAATGTTATCTGAAATGGCGCTGTCTCTTCTTCTCACCCCTCCCTATGGGAAACACTGAATCAGATCTCATTATACGACGGTGGATAAATGTAGCAACTAGTTGACAATTTGCCTTTAGAACCTGGTTCTAGAGAGACTAATTTCGCATAAATACTAAACTAGGGAGTAGTATGTTATAAACTGATGTGTATACCAACAAATGTAGAATAAAACACTTTTAATCACTAAACTAAACACGATAAACTTTTGATAGCAGTCAGACAGAAGATTCCTAATAGCTTATTTACTTATACCGTCGATTCAATATCCAACAAATCAGTCGTCACGGTACTGATTTCAAAGGTGACGGAAATTATCTACAAAGTCAATCAAACAAAGAATGTCATTCGATTCACCCTGTTAAAGTGAATACAAACAGTTAAAGTAAACACGGAGGGGAATCATAACAGTGTTTACTGACACAAAAGCAATATATTCGAAATAGTTCAAATATAGAATTATTTGTTAGTACGTAGGTGCCTCAGGCATCACCAGTACGTAGCTTGTGCTATTAGTAAGTGGTAAATAATTTTACTATCGCCCAGGGCAGATACCACTCACTGCAACGGTTCGCTTATTATACGTTTAGAATGTTTTCCGCTTAAACTACAATTAATGGTAATACATCAGATATTGGCTCTTTGCCACACGAGTGACCATTAGTAGGTTCTTTTAGGCGCTGCTTGCGGTCTTGCATTGAGCAAATTTCAATGAGAAAAAAAGTTCGATTCAGCATTTTATGATTTAGAATCGTTTGGCATTATTTTTATTCCGTTGCAACCAAGCAGATGAAATTTGTTCAACATTTTATTGTAACAACAGTGGCAGTATAAGCCAATCATCTGAGTGGATCACCCAAAGCAACGTCTTGTGCCAGATACATACAGGCGAACAGGGCCGGTGTCGTTGAGAAAATATTAACTTTTCGGTTCAGCCGAACCTACTACAGTATTAAAGCTGGGTCGAGTGGTGGGCGTAGACTGTATTGCACCCGACTCGCCGTGACTTCAGCACGAGACCAGGACACCGCACCCATATTCCTTTCGGAATATCTTTCTGTAATATTATTACATATAATATAATAACATAAAAATGAAAAAAGCGCTGTTTATTGTAGTAAAACATTCAATATAAAAAAGGATGTACTCAGAAATAGTATTCACCATGGCCGATTCATTTTTAAATTCTATATTAGATCCATTACACACGGAATCGGATAGAATTTCGGATAGATGTCGTGCATTCGGATGCGGATTGCCATTGCAACGAAAATGTATATAATGCGACTACGCCAGTGTGCGTCGGTCCATAGAAATTTTATCGGGAATAGTGACAACCAAAAATGTCATAAAGTTACCTCTTTAATCGAAGAATATAAGGGTAATCTATGAAATACACTTAAGCGCTCATTCTATTCTCGGTAACTTCACTTTTTTATTCTCCCGTTGTTTTATAAAAGGATGTGCTTCAACAAAATAGACGCCAAATGCGGTTGACGAACCACTCGCGCACGTCTCATTACCAAGCTATAATTCGAGTTTTATTGCTTATTAGGAGCAAAACTACCCAATCAGAAATGTTAAGTTTGCCTAGTACGCGCCATCGATGAACCGGCCTTATCGAAAGCTGCTTTTACAAAGTATGTCCGATCGGGTAGTCGACAACTGCAAATACTTTTTATTATTTCCTCCCTGTAGGGAGATCAGTGAAGTAAATTTCTTTTCTAACGTAGAAATATTCTTAGCGACAAAGAATAGAAAGCAATACGGAAGTAACTTATCCATTTTTATTTATCAGCAACAACTACATTTAGTTTAGTTCACACGTTTGAGACCATGGCACAAAAAACTGTTTCCGCTGGTGACGAATACGCAAAAGAAATACTTATGACAATCAAAGACATGATGCAAACGAAGTTTACATGCGATTTTAAAATAAAAGTGGAAACAGAAATATTCGATGTTCACAGTAATGTAATATCGGCGGCGTCACCATATTTTAAAGCAATGATTTCTAACGACATGAGAGAAAATCGAGAAAAAGCCGTCGACATGAAAGAAGCAGATCCACTTGCAGTCAAATCCTGCATAGATTTTATGTACACCGGAGAAGCTCTGTTGAACATCTCGAATATAGTAGATATTCTTCATACATCCAACCTAATACAGCTAACACAACTGACTGAATTATGTTTTGTTTATTTGGAAGAAAATATGTCTGCAGACACGTGCCTCATCACAATAGCACTAGCGAAACTGTACGGACGTGAAAAATTACAAACGCTTGCTGAACAAGTGGCCGTGAAACAATTTGAAACCGTAATCCACACTTCTGAATTTACCTCAATCGGCAAAGAAGACCTTTGCAAATATTTGAAACTTGCGAAAGTAAATCATCATGTTAAGTGGACTGCAACCGTAACCTGGCTCCAATGCGAAGGTAACTCAAAGGACTTTATAATGCGATTGCTGAATGTCATTGAAGTTCGCAATTTCCCTTATTCTTTTTTGTTAAACACCGTCCTAATTTCTCAAATAATTCAAGAGAACGAGCCGGCTCGTAACTCAATCGTCAAACTTTTACTTTGCAACTTGAACGTTTTAAAAGAAAATATAACTGTTGGCACATTTTTCAAGTTGAGATTTATTGCAAAATCGTTATCACAGGGTGAACTTAAAAAGGCTAAGCAAATATTCGAATCCTTCATGTTGAAACACTTTGAAGGTCTCTGCAAGGAAGACGAATTTGTGAACATAGGTAAGGACGAAATTCTTTCGTTACTCCAGTCACCAGATACTGAATATTCAAATGAGAAAGTAAAATGGGAAGCTGTTTTGAAATGGATAAAATACGATCGTCGAAGAAAGAAACATTTTCTGAGACTTTTCAAGTGTATCAAAATCGAGGTATTTCATCCACAATTTATTGGAAATCACGTCTTGACAGAATCTTTAGTAAAAGAATCACACGAATGTAAGGACCTCGTTCTTGCTGCATTTTTTCCAAGTTCTACTACTAACAAGAACTCCAATGCATGCATTGCTTTTATTGATCCGAAAGATGGGGCAATGAATACAATCGACCTAGTAAATAATATTCGTTTCACTCTTCCCAACTTATCTAATGATACTCGATCTGTCTCTTGACCATAGAAGATAAAATCTATGTCGTGGGAAAAAGAGAAATCCAACGCCTTGAAAGAAATCAACACTGGGTAGGATTGAGTTTAACTAAACAAAATATGCAATTTGTTTCTGTCGCTACAACGCAAAAGAAAATATTTATGGTAAGCACTAATGTCATGTTTTGTTTTGAAATAGAGAAGAATAAATGGACAACAAATCTGCCGGGATGTGGGCTAGGTGAGCGATTTTGTACGGCTGCTTTAGGAAAATATATTTATGCCATGGGAGGGTACGAAACATGGAATAAAGCCACGAAATATGACATGGAATTGGGAATGTGGATACCAATAGCACCGATGCTGAATACAAGATGGTATGCATCTGCGGCAGTAGTATCTAGTAGGATTTATGTAATAGGAGGAGCATATGATAATAGAATGTTAATATCTGTTGAATGCTTCAGCCCGGAGGAGGGATTGTGGACTAATAGGGCAAATATGAATGATGCACGTACAGAATCAAGCACTTGTGTAATTGACAACAAATTATACGTGGTCGGTGGAGCAGTGGAAAAAAGCGGAAAGTGGCTTCAGCAAAATTCGGTCGAAACTTATAACTGCGGATCAAATACTTGGTCAAAAATAAAGGTAGATGGACTCCCAGTTGGACGCGTTTTATGTTGTGCTTACAATAGATATACCTGAAGAACTCAAATCGCTACATTAAGAAACACTCGACATGAGACCGCCTGTACCTAGCTTATTTATGAATACTGTTTGTAAAGATACTTGCATATGCAAAAATATTCTGGTAAATAATTTCCGTTTAGATGTATTTAGTCACCATGACTAACTGACCATTACGAACCTCGTTCTTGTAGAAGATCAAAGGTTGGATCTTTCAACTTGACGGCGTTTTTTGATTTATTTTGATAAATCGTGGTTCGGAGGGGATGAAAACGTCAAAATAGTTAAACAGCAAATTCTACCCATTGAAAATCCAATGTTCTGTTCAGTGTCCGATTTCCGAAATGATACTAAATTACAATATTTGAAAATGAAGAATAACTCAGATCACCCCACTTTTGAAACAAGCATACTGGGTGCTCTACAGCAGTGGTTCTCACCCTATTGACGTTACCGGGCCGGTAAACTAACACACTGAAGTTCTGCTGCAATTTTTTTTCACATTATATTTGATTAGTTTAATTAGCAAATATGCATTATTGGCTCAAAACATTTTCGAAATTATACCGAATCACAGAAAAGAGTATTTGGATAGGACATGTATCCAAATCGTTTCGCATCATAGATATAATAGTGGCATCCCTATATTGTCGCTGTGTATTTCTCGCTTTGAATGACATTTAAAGGTTAGAAATTTTCAAGCTTCTGTATTGATATAATATTTTTCTGATTTATTTAACCAAAATTGAATGCCATTGAAAATTTAAATATCTATACAACAACACCCGTAGCAAGAATGAGAAGACATGGCAGACTTTTCCTGCTGATATCAAGAATTCTTCATCATTATCCTTCCTCCAATGAAGTATAGGTGCAAGTCATGGTCCGCACACTGGTCTTAACAAATTCCATACTCTCTTGTATATCTGCGTCTCTCAAGGAAACAAAAAAGTAGTAGATTGCCCAGAGCAAATACCGCTCACTGTACTTTACCACGGTGGTTCACTTCCATGTTTCCGCTTAGAGTGCGGTTTCTGAGGCTACATCTTGTAGTGACTATTTGACTTAGGTGGCCGTTGGTAGATTTTTTAGACGCAGCTTCCGGTCTAGCTTAGAGTTGATTTCAATAAAAAAAATTACTCAAGCTCTACGCTAAAAAATTTTCTTTGTTAAAACACTTGCTTACAATCTTTTTTTATTTGTATTCAATGAAATGTACTCTGTTGTATATCGGTGTATCAGAGAGTTACACGGTGCACCACATATTATTTACCTTATATACTTAAATAAAGTTTTGTGCAACAGAATCATGATTTCTTTCTTTGTATAGTAGTACTAAATCTGACATATTTATTGATTGTATATTTGATATTGTTTTAGGTGATAAACTGTGCACTGAAAACTTTATATGAATCACATTTTACAACCTAATATAATTTACAATTTTGTTGTATAGTGAGCAATTCTTTCAATTCTCTTTTTCTCCCTAACAGTTTCTAATATATATCTTCAAAAGAGCTTCTTGTTTTATTTTATTTGTTGCGTGAAAGATTTTTTGTTTTGTGATGCTAAAAATTAATTCTTTACAAAGTACGAACCATAAATGTAATTTGAAGTGTCATGTTATCATGAGGGATATAAAATATTTTGCATTTCGTTTAAAACTTGTTTCTCTAATGCAGATCGAAATGTCGGTTAAGCAAGCATGATAACTTATGACCAACATAACAATTAGTTGAAGATAGATCATGGAATAGTCCATTCTCCAATCAAAACATGTGGTCTGTTGGGTATGACCACCGGATTTCCCATATGATCCATGAGAATTTGTAATCAAACTGTCAACCCAATCAGTGAAATTTTGCCAAAACCTCTTTTGTTACGTCGATGAGTCGCGTTCCATCTGTGGCTCATAGTTGACAAAATGACATTTCTGATACGGCAATTACGAGCCGAAGAATTAATTTCTTTTTCCATTCAATATCTTAGTTTGTCTCGTGCTTGCAACTTGTACAAATGGGATACAAGAGCTAAACATTAGAAACTTAGTGCAGTAAAAACCTCTTTTGTCGGTTGCACTGTAACCAAGCATTGCGCAACACAATCTTGACATAAGCCAGGTACTGTCTGGGATCCTGATTCAGCAGGGGGGTCGAGTATGCTGAGAACAATGACAGTGGCACTGCCCCAAATGTGACAGCAATACTCAAGCAATACTGCAAGGTCCAATCAGTGATTTGTAGAAATGAAGAATGATTTCGGGTGAGAGATAATGGCGAGCTCGATATAGAGAACAACTTTCATTGAGGTTTGTTTAAGCAGTACTGGTGACATTCCGAAACAACATTTCGAAACCCATCTTGCGATTGGATAAGAAAGATTCGATAATTAAAAAACCTTGAATAGAAATCCCATACGGTTGCATTTTCTGCAAAAGACCTTGGTGCCGAAGTCTGTCGAATGTTTTAGAAATGTCTAGAGCAACTGACTTTGGCTCCCCACAACGATCTAGAGCACGAAATATTCGTTCGGTAATTACTGTCAACAAGTCAGCAGTGCTAACGACGAAAACCATACTGCAAAGCGACTCCGGGTGTCCAGTAATTTTATTATTAATAGTTGATTCAGAAATATTACTGATGATTGATAAGAGGTAATAGGAAGATATTTATTGGGATCAGTTCGATCGCCACAGCTTTTGAATGCCGGCACAATCGTTGCACATTTCCATGTGTTAAGGAGGGTGCATTCATTGAGACATTTATTAAGCAGTTTGGCCAAAATAGCGGATAACTCAGGGGAAAGAATCTTCTGAATCAAAGATGGAATGGAGTCGGGATCAGATCGGAGACATATTCGAATCGAGTTTGGTAAACATTCTAGAGACAAGGAGCGGATTTACTGACATGTTTTCCAATATAATGTTAGTGCGATTTTAAAAATTAGGTGTAGAGGTACCAGATACGGGACCAAGGCTGCAGTTATTAGAAAACCTCGTGGCAAATAACTTCGCTTTGTCTCTAGAGAAACACAACATTCCGGGGATATTTATAGGAGGGGGGCGGGATACTTGATTCATCCCTGTTCATTACAGTATTTATTATTTTCCAAAAATTTTTGGAACTCAATTTTTGTTCTGAAATTTTGGATTTGGTGGATTCCGTGTATGGCTTTGGCAAGTCTGAAAACACTCTTACAATTATTCCGAGCCTTTCTGTAAAGTCGTCTGTTATCGCTATGGGGATGTGGACGATATCAGTGGAAAGGATGATTTTTCGCCGCTAATGCCGCGGAGTGGGGCTTCACCTGGAATCTTTGATGAGGAATGAAGTCATCAATTCCATGGCGTAGCCGCTCTACAATTCCCACCACGCAAACATCAGCAGGCAACGAGATAACATCACTACCCGGAACATCGCGAGGGAAATCACAAAAAAGAGTTCCAGTCAATTATAAAAAGTCCGGTGAAAGGAGACTCTTTACTCATAGGAATCGGAGTTTTTAAGCTCAGCTGCAAAATAACTTGGTTCGAAGTATCAAGTGAGGACTGGAGAACCAGGGGTAATACATCACCTGAATCTGAGACAAAACAAAGATCAAGTCGGGAAGGAGCGTAGATCAGAAATTCCTCATCTGAGTCAGTGACTCAGTAAAGAAGAAATTATGAGTTTTAATTTCGGCCAAGTTAGTTGCAGCTAAATTTAACTAGGTATCGTGAGGGGCATTAAATCTCCCATCAGTAAAAATTTGTCAAACGGACAAGACATTACAATCTTGTCCATCTCCAAAGAGATATTGTCCAGGACAGAACAATCTTGGGTTGAGGGGGAATGGTATACGAAAAATAGGAATGACGTCGATGTCAGGAGCAAAATTCGCAAGCGCAGATACGAAGTTGATATAGACTCGAAGGCAAATGCACGAGCTATAGGCAGATTTCTACGAAAGTACACAGCAATTCCGTGCATATGCCTTGGAGAATACTTGCGTATGAGAGGCAAATAACCCTCAACCCCGTAATCAGAAGATGTGATTTCAGGATTGAGGTTGGTTTCGCCGAGAGCAATACTATTCCTCGCCAGTACTATTCCTCGCAAGGAATGATTCAACAGAAACAAAGTTTCCTCTCAACTCACGAATCTAAAAAAAAAAAACTTGGTGCACGGGACTTGGGGCCATTTACTTTTCGCGTCATAATATGTGAAATATTGAATGATGAACTAAATATCACGGTTATTAGCTAATTAGCATTTTTGAGAAGCTAGTCAACTGATGGTGCTGGTTGGTAACATTTTCCCGCAAAGCAACGCAGAAAATACCTAATAGATACTTCTCTACAGTGGGCTGGAGTAATAATAACAACGCCAAATTTACGGTATTTCGTTAGAATAATGCAATATAACTGCTGGACTGCTTTTAGTAATTTCCGGGGTAACCGCCAATCACCGAAAAGGCCAATGTCACGTGACTTTTCATTCACCGTGAAAGTCCCGCCATAAATATAAGTTAACTTCGCGTGCTGCTGACTCGTTTTCTGCCCGTCGGGGCTTGCTGATACAGTCGACGGTTTTTAATTGGGCGAATTCGGAAAGGTATGGCAGACTCTAAGCTGCACTGAAACGCCTAACTTGGTCAGTTGGTATCAGGTGAGTGAACATTTTGTAAGTTGTGTTTACAAGTTAGGAAGTAATTGCGATCTGTCAAGGTTGCGCGTCCAGATTCCCGGGGTTAATCAGCTCAATCCTCCGAATCAAACGCGTTGGGACATATTCTATTAAAAAGAGAGGGGAAGTACATAATTTGCGAAGCATTTTGCATAAAAATAAAAAAAATCTGAATGATTAACACTTATAATGTAACAAAAATGCAATAAATCGCCTTTTTCCGAAAATTATTTAATTCTATATTCGATATTAAAATCAACATTCCATATTTGGCATAAACCGCATCAGGTGACTTAAAAATGATATATAAAATTACTGCAAATGAACGGAAAGTCACCACAGTTTTCTCAGAGTAGAGTTGATTAAATCTGATGATCGTGGAACTGTACCAGGCTGAAAACCAATCATGTCATAATGAACCAAAGACAATTGCACACACATTTAATCGCATCCAGCAGGATTGAACCCGGAAGAACTGCATCCATTAATATTGAACTGAGTAGGATTCCACCCAGTGCGTTTGCAGCCAGTAATCTTTTACTCAGTACTCAGAACATTACTTGCGCCAGGTAGCAATGCACTTGCAACAAGTAGGATGATTGCACGCGGTAAAACTGCTGCACCCAGTAAGATCGCACCCAGTAGGATTGTACCATCAGGCAGATTGCACCCAGTAGGATTGAAATCAGTAAGATTGCACCCAGTAGAATTGCACACATTGAGATTGCACCTGATCTAATAGGATTTCAGTACGAATGTATTCAGAAGAATTTCCCTCGGTAAGATTATCAATTTTTGAGGATCGGTTTTCGTTACAATGTTAGTAAATAATTCGGACTTATTGGCTGATATTCTAGTTTTCAGGTTATCGAAGGTGCTTAGCGCGAAATTCTCCGTATGTTTTTTCTCAGTGATCTGCGATTTATCATCATAACATGGAGCAATTTTGTACCACACATAGGATACTCTACAGCATTCAATTCATTTCGTTCGGCACAACCAGACATCCCGTTACATATAGTTCATATAATCTGAAGGTGCAATTCTACTGCCTGCATTCCCCTGTGTACAGCTCCACTGCTGGGTGATATTAATTCTACCATCATGAGAGAAAGTGCAATTTTACCGAGTGCAATCCTTCTATGTGCACGTTTATTTGCATTAATTTCATACTTCAAAATTGTAGTCGCCTTTTGAATGCCGAATTATATAATGTGGATTTTAATATTATCGAGTATTATTATCGAATAAAGACGATTTTACTGGATTTTTGTTACAGTGATAAATAGACCAAATTTTTCTTCTGGTAATTCAATTCGCTATGCTTCAAAAGGTAATTTTTGCTGAATTTTCTGTACGCCCAGTACTTCCCGTACATCCAGTACATCCCGTACATCCAGTACATCCCGTGCATTCAGCACATCCCGTACATCCAGTATATCCCAACGCCCAGTACATCCTGTACGTCCAGTATACCCAGTACATCCAGTACACCCGTATATCTAGTACTACCCATACAGTTTTCGAGACACCACATTCCTAGTTAAGTTGTGCTTAAATCAGGCTAACACCTACAGATCTAGATGTTGTTAGTGCTGGCGTGGATCAAAAATAAGCTTAACATTGAATGCATTGCAGCAGCCAAACTACTGCATTGCACTTATCAAGAGTCCTGCCAGAACTTGTCCAAATCTGGTGCATATTTGATCAAATTATACTTTGGGGGTTTTACAACAAAACAAACTTTATAGAAGCGGTTAAAATAGCGATATCGAGGACCGAGGGTCCCTCCGTTCCCTTGCAGGTACTTCATTTTGTACTATCTATTTGCCACTTGTCGTCAAGTTCCAGCAAAGTCTACTGGGTACTGATTGGTCTTCGGTATTTCTGGTTCAGCATTTTGCTGCACAAATATATTGCTATGAGTGATGACAAAATATATTTTTTGGTTCAAATCAAGCATTCTTTTTTGTGAAATGACCTGATGCTGTTATTTTTCCCCAAACATCCCGAAAATACTGATGTACGTTTTCGAGCTACGCAAATCGGAAAAAATTTGTCAAACAATCATTCGTTAAGTATGTGCCACTGATGAATGGTCTCTATGAGACGCGCTCCATCCATGGCACATGCATGACAAAATAAAATTTGTGATCAGGACTAGCTGGAATCGGGAATCAAAAATATTCAATTGTATTTTGTCAAGAATGAGCAACAGATGGGCCGCGCCTCAATTACACGATCCATCATTGGCCCACGTTTAACCAGAAATATTCCGAAGCAATATTTGTAACTGGGAGTAACCTTGATTGCAGGATAAAATGTGCAATGTAATAAAAACCATTCAACACTCGTAACACCACAGACATCTATTAGGGTATTGTCAATTGATTCAGAAGCGTTCGTTTTTGCGTTTATTCCCTGATAATGTGTAAATTTTTGACCACCTTTTTTTTTAAAATCGACTGCCCCTGCATCGCTTAAAAAATCAAGTCGAGTATTTTACATTCGTTGCGAATTGCTTGGGCAACCTTACAGGCGGCGCCCCTGTTTCTATCCTTAATCAGACTAGGGTAATCAACGGGTGTAAGTGTTGGGCTGGCTGTCGATCGTCGTCGCAGAATTTCGGAGCGTGTTGAAACGGAATAGGGTGACATACGCGAGTTTTAGATTTTTACGCCGAGTTTTATATATTTATATGCGTCCCGAACCTTTAATCGCTTTTTATGTATTTTCCTGCAGATATGATAATATATAAGAAAGCAATGCGACATAAAAAGAAATCCTAATGCAGCCTTGGCCGATACCCGTTAGTTCTTGTGGAGCAGCAGGTTTCAAGTGGAAGCAGGTTCCGATATCAAATGAAGGCATTCATTGAACTGCATGATTTTCAACGTAGTTTTATTTAGCGAGATAGTTTTAGTATAGAAAATTTAATAGAAATTCTTGTACTTGCTGATTTGGCTTATGTGATGGGTTATAATTTCCCATCTATGTGGTTTTAAAATATCGGAACCTCATTTTTTTCAAATCGACTCCTCCTGCATCGCTTAAAAAATCAAGTCGAGTATTTTACATTCGGTGCGAATTGCTTGGGCAACCTTAGAGGCGTCACGCCCCTGTTTCTATCCTTAATCAGACGAGGGTAATCAACGGGTGTAATCAACGCCATTTCGAGAACGAGGTCCTGACACCCTGCGTGTATTGGGCTGGCTATCGATCGTCGTCGCAGAATTTCAGAGCGTGTTGGAACGGAACCGGGTGACATACGCGAGTTTTAGATTTTTACGCCGAGTTTTCTATCTTTATATGCGTCCCGAACCTTTAATCGCTTTTTATGTATTTTCCTGCAGATATGATAATATATAAGAAACCAATGCGACATAAAAAGAAATCCTAATGCAGCCTTGGCCGATACTCGTTAGTTCTTGTGGCGAAGCCGGTGTCTAGTGGAAGCAGGTTCCGATATCAAATGAAGGTATTTATTAAACTGCATGATTTTCAACGTAGTTTTATTTAGCGAGATAGTTTTAGTATAGAGATTTTAATGGAAATTCTTGTACTTGCTAATTTAGGTTATGTGATGGGTTATAATTTCCCATCTAATTGGTTTTAAAATATTGGAAACAGCCGAGGCATGAACCAGTGACCTATTGTCGTCATCGGTAGCAGTTTTATACAAGTTTTTCTTTACAAATACCCTGTCCGGAATGAAATGATATTAAACAAACGTGTTTTGTTAAGTATGAGCCACTGATGATAATTCTACGAGTTTTAATTTTGGTGAATGATGACGTCCGAGAATACTGAACCTCGCTAGATTTGTATATCTATAAAATCCAGGCATACATCTGAGCGGCATTTTACTACAAGCAATGATAGCATTTATTAACGCAAATTCCGTTAATTTGGTCTTGGTCTGCGAGTTTAATTTTGGTTCTTAATGTGTTCATTTGCAGTTGACAATGCAGCGTGAATTGTCTAATTCCAACCTCGTCTCTTGCACCAAAGTCGCTGAAAAAGCAACATCAACACTATCATTTGCGAAGAATCTCGAAATTCTTGTCTGTTCCTTCAAGATGCCTCGACCAAAATAATCGAGATGTGGTATCCAGACGGCTAGTACGAAATCTTGTAAGTGCATTCTATGGAATTATTTACGGTTCTTTTTTTGCAGGCACTGAACGTTCACCTGTGTGCGAACAGGGTTGGGGTGTTGACCGTGGGCTCGGCGTTTCTGCCCAAGCCTATCCGCATATGAACGACAACAATTAACTCGGTCGGTCGCGAGCATGGATCTTGTTTCATTTCATTTTTATATCAATCTCCCAAAAGTCGTTTTCAAAATTGCCATATTCAGCATTTTGTTCTTGTCGCATATGAAAACTGAACAATGACGTGAAACTACAAGTATATAAGAGTAGGCATCCTTTAAACTTGAGGTAACTCGAAGCGTTTAATATAAACTTGGCATAATATTTGCTTATTTATCGTTCAGAACAATGGAAAAGCAAAGATCCGGAAGTACAAACTGCTAGAAGCCTGCCTTGGATGTTGAACGAACAAGGTACGGACTCCCGAGATATTAAGATACGTTATTGAACTGGGTATCCTAGAATAATTAGTTTAAATGAAAATCTAAGATTGAAATTCGATTTACTCCAGCATTTTGAATGATCCAAATTGCTGTTTCGTTGACGCCCAATCAAAATATGATTTTGTCAAGCATGCGCCAGAGATGGCCCGCGCTTTGGCGGCGCGGACCATCCGTGGAATGATCGCAACGACATTGTGTATTGAACAAAATTTTTGCAGGGATCGACGCCGACAGTATCGTTTGTGTTGAAATTTCCAGCGTTAAATTTGTAATATGCTATTTTACACAGAACGTTTTTTCAGTATATGTTAAGTAAAATTAATTTCAATCAAGAATCTTAAAAACACTTTTATAGTTATATGAATGAGGACTATATACCTCATACTGTGCTAATTGCTATGTTTTGATTGCTCGGTTACTTGCAAGAATATTTTCTAATACAATTTTAAAACTGGCTGAATCCACAACATGGTTTCGTATATTTTATTTTACCAGTGGCCAGTCATATCTACTCGTTACGAGCATCGGGCTGCTGAATTGCAGCATATTTCGTTGATGTAGTTATCAGAGCCACTCATGGCGAAGAGCAAAGGGCGCGAAGATGGAAGATTGGACATACTTCGCTTCGCTTTTGAGAGGAATCATATAGTACCTTGTTGAATTGTATATTTCTATAATGCAGCTTAGCTAGTCAGCAAGGGTACACTAAGGTGTCTGGGTATGGCTTTAGAATAGATAGGGTTCGACAGATGGATTTAGTCAGGAAAGGCGAACCTGCTGTTAGTGGATTTGAAAAGTAATGGTTTAAAGTTTGCTCCACCAGTGAGAGTGAAACGTACACGAACCGCGCATTGGTGCGATCCATGTACGACTCATACTTGACTTAGCGTTATAATGTGGCTATGGGATTGGACTTTGCTTAATATCAAAGGAACTGTTGAAAACGAAGACAGCATAGATGTGTGTATAATCCTATCAATCGTACAAGATAAAATTTCACTTCTATGGCGGTTTTACTGAAAATTTCTTTTAAATGTATGCATTACCAAAACCCTTCCCAATTAGCTAAAATTCGATTTTTTTTTTATTTTCAATCCAAAAATGATCCCGAAATAAGACTGATGCAAATGTATAGGGCTCTGGGAAGGGATTTGGTTAAGCGGGTTTATTAATGTCTTACTACATATCTTGTATAGTTAGATAGGGTCAGATATTTTGTTTACTACATTTAATTGGGGGGAGCAGATTCGGTCATCCAAATTATATCGGTCGTTCAAATGGAGCATAAAAAACCCGATCAACAAGAGTGATCACATCACAAAATTGAACTGAGCTAAGACTAAGCCAGAGGGTAATCTAGTAATATTTATCTTAAATAAAATGGCGCAAATTTGTCTTAAATAAATATCTGAAATTGTGCTCCAACCCGAATTACTATTAATAGTTTTTTACTGGCGTGACATGACTTGATCTTGTTCCCCCACTTGCGTGTTTTAACGATTTTTTGTCCAGGCCGAGGGTCCTCAAATTGAGGAACTGAAGAAGACGAAAGACTACGGAAGGTACGATGTTGTTTTTGCAATAGCTGGTAACCAAATTTTTTCGTTTTAAATTTTGTTACACCTCATCTTCGCCAATTTGCAATTTATCACATTCCTCCAAGCATGTGTCAGAGAAGAGCCGCGTCACCTTGGCACTGTCCATCGGGACATATACTTGACCTAACCACTTTATATGCCACTATTGCTCTAACAACTTTAGATAAAGTCTTGGTATGTTTACTATTTTCGAGGGATTCTATTTGTTGAATCCCTAGTCAATGTTGCCAAGCCTGGTAGCATTATGCTACTGGTAGATAGTTTAGATCAGGGATAAAGCAAGTCTATGACTTCGCAATGCGATGGCTTGCATTGGTTTTCATTCCGTTCTGTTATTTACTTTTTAGTTTTATCACTGCTCTAACGTTCCAATTCTAATATATCTATTAATCTTTTATGCAATCAACGGAGAAATCTGAAGTGAAAAGCCTCTACCCTCTTTGACATCCAAATGGCAGAGCTCTATTTCACTTTAATTATTCCTCCTGCCATGCCCAACTGTAATCTACACAACTGAGCGAGATTTTCTTCAGAACAAGTCTACGCCTAATTCTAACTTTCATACCATACTGTCTCACTCTCGAATCATTTTCGAACTGCTCGAAGGACACAAAGACATCTTGCATAGAACAACAGCGTATGCATCGTTTGCAACATCTATTAGTGTTTTTAATGTTTCCTGTTAATGTCTTCCCTGCGCAGTAAAAAATGATTGTACGTCGCATATGTCGAGTTCGACCTAGTGATGAGTCATCTGTGGCCCATTAACAAAATGATTTCTAATAATGCAAATTCCAGCTTCGTTGGCCGGCTAGCCACGAAGCCAAGTCGTCGACTTGCTTGTAGATGTCGCTTTAGATATTGAGCGACGTAGGGTTTTTAAGTTCGGTCAGCTTTCAGCTTGTGGCAGTGAAGGGTGTAGTCCGGCATACGTAAACAGACTCATGACCACAATATACGAGTTGGTGTTTGCGATGCAGGGGGAGTTTACGGTCGCGCTTCTTAATAAATTGCGTCGGCTCGCACGGAATGTAGATATGAAGATAAAAAAAAGCTGACCATAAGCAGGTTAGTTCATAGTAGGGAACGCCCCGTATCCTTAAAAATAGGCCAGGTCGGCGAAAATAGACTGCTAAACGAGAGAATTAATTGCTTTAAAAATGGCGCTGGTGGGGGAGGGATGAGGGGTGGTTGATAGTTAGTGGCTTGCTCAGTTAGGTTAGATAGGGTTTAAGGAGTGGAAAGTAATTTTCAATCGCACTGCTACGTCCTCCCTTGTGACTTCAGATGAGATTGACAATCAACTTTCCACTGTTAGGTGTGCGGTGCGCACGCGAATTTGTAATGGTCTCTGGACGACTTGTTCAGGGATTGTTAACCTCTTTCTCTTCCGCTGACTTCTAGGCTTTAATGATTGTGTGTATAGTTTTTGTCTTTGAGGCGTGATTTGTATAGAACTTCGCCTCATTCTTGTGTGTATTCTCTATTTCAGTGCAAATATATTGCGAGGTGTGGTTTCTTAGAAGCCACGCCCACAAATTCCATCGAATGCAATGCATTTTTTGTGATGTATGGCGTTCAGTAAGCGTGGTCGAATAGCGACCAAGCTCCACATTCACACAAATGCAGTGGCATATATTAACATTGCATATTGATGAAAGTCTCATCCCTTTCCCCGGGATGTGACAAAACCGTTGTTTTTATAGGGCGTGGTTTGTTAGAAATCACGCCTTCCTTGACACCTTAGTACCGTGCAGCAATATATAAGAAATCAGTTACACTCACCACAAAGGCAGCATGGTCGAATAGCGACCAAGCTCCACTTTTCACACAAATGCAGTGACGCACTGCGTTGCATATTCACGAACATCACATCTCTTGCCCGGGATGTGGTTAAATCGATATATTATCAACCAAACCTAAACCTAACTCTGATGTCGTGCACTGATGTGTACGACATCATTGACATGTGAAAAAACGGGTTATGTTTTGTATAAGGCGTGATTTGTTAGAAACCACGCCTACCTTGACAACTTGGTGTCATGCACTAATATGTGTGACATCAATTATACTCACCACAAAGTTAGCGTGTTCGAATAGCGACCAAGCTCCACATTTAGCACAAATGCAATGACGCCATGCGTTGCATATTCATGAACGTCACATCTCTTGCCCGGGATGTGGTTAAATCGATATTATATACCAAACCAAGCTCAACCACTTGATGGCGTGCACTGAGCTGTACGATTTTCACACAATCCCAAAAATACCATGGGCTATATCGTAAATGCCGTGCAGTTGATAATAATAACGAAATTTATTATTTCTATTTTTTAAATTCTGTTTTTATACTGTTTTTTTTTTTTTTTGAAACGCATGCTAAACCAAGACCTCAATACACTGTTTATCTTTGTCAACGCGTCAATTCAAATTATCTACTGTGCGTTGAACGTTGTATTTTTGTTTAGGAGAATGTCGAAATTTATCACACAAAGAAATAACCTTATTAACCGACGCGTTTACAAGGCAAAGCACGTGCATTGGGGTATTTATAGTGGAAATTTCAACATCCAACACTTTTTTCTTATTTTTCAGATGCGTCGTGGCGATGAAAATATGCTCGGTTCAACTTCAGCCGGTAACCCAATAATTGTTAATTCGCGAATCATGTGCCACTGGTGGACAGCGTCTCGGCGCCGCGATCCATCAGTGACACATTTTGCTTAGACAAAAAATTCTCTGCTCCATATCAAAACAATAATTGAAGCTAATATTCGAACTTTTGTGCAGGGCAAACAATTCTCAAAATCGGTTTGATCACGGAAGTCCTGCGAAGTCGACAAGCGGCATTCGATCAAGTTCGGAGAAATGAAGAATGATAATTTACCAACGTTCACATTTCTCGGAAAGAAAATTCAGCAAGGGTATGCACTATGCATGCGCTATACACTATACAAACTAAACTGCACGTGTGAATATTTTTTGTGTGCATAGATAGAACGTAAAATGCAGGACTAATCTAATCGGTCTGGCAAATCAGGAGATGGAACGATGTTTTATCCAGGGCAATTTGGCTTTTTCTGTTATTGAAGGCGTAGATTAACGAACAATTCTGCCTTTCCCCGATCATAGATTTTATTTTGTCGAGCACAGCCATGGATGGACCGCGCCTTGGTGGCGCAATCCATCGGTGACCGCGCTTAACAAATCGTGTTTGCTCAAAATTTTCTGACAGAGTTGCAGGACTTGCAAGGCGGTGGTGACGGACTATTTCTATAGTGCAGTAGTTAGATGGGGTTCGGTTTGCTTTATTTATGTTACAGGGTAATGAGCTCAAGTCATCCTTATGATATCTTTCGCAAGCGTCTCTTTAATAAACGCTTATTTTGGAATCTATTGTCAAATCGAAATACCCAAATTATTCGTTAAATTCTTCCCAGTGCGCAATATACAAACCAAAACCAAGCTTTCTGGTATCTTGTTGCCTTTATATATGACATGTGCTTGTTCCCTTCCACTTGTGTGTTTTCAATGGTTCCTTGTCCAGGCTGAGGATCCTCAAATTGAGGAACTGAAGAAGACGAAAGACTGCGGAAGGTACGATTTTGTTTATACGGTTATCTTGCTGCCTTTATATATGACATGTGCTTGTTCCCTTCCACTTGTGTGTTTTCAATGGTTCCTTGTCCAGGCTGAGGATCCT
The DNA here is from genome assembly GCA_963675895.2 of Styela plicata. NCBI lineage: Eukaryota > Metazoa > Chordata > Ascidiacea > Stolidobranchia > Styelidae > Styela > Styela plicata. Next base: position 10,032,592 of record OZ023143.1, on the reverse strand, counting down.
CAAATTGAGGAACTGAAGAAGACGAAAGACTGCGGAAGGTACGATTTTGTTTATACGGTAACTGGCGAATAAATTCTCGGTTTGGATGGCCAAAGTTCGGGCTTTCACCCGATCAAGGCCGAAATTAATCACAAACATTCATTGTATGGCCAAATTGTTTTCATCTACTTATTCAAAGTTTAACAAGCGCGCTTTATTTAGCATGGACCATTGCTCGATTCGACGCGGTCAGTCTTATCTACGCTTTCCTATCAAATTTGGCTCGTATTTGCCAAAACATATTTGAAAACTTCTGACCGGGTTTTATGCGTGCTTTCGTATTTATTTCTTATCCTATATGAGGGTTCTCAAATTGAGGAACTGAAGTAGACGAAAGACCACCGGAGGTATGAACATAGTTTCGCAATAATTAATTTATGCGGCGATTCCCAGTGGTTTCAAGTGGCCTTGTATTATTTGGTAGTTGTAAGTCTCTTGCAACCTACGGCTTAAATTTCTTGGTTTGTATTACAGCTCTTAATGGTTTAAATTGACTCTTATTCTTATTGCGCAGTCACTGTCAAATGTGGGGAATCTGATAATTTGTTATTTTCTTTTGATCTGCCTGGTTATATGGAAATTCAGCAATCCATCAAATTATTCCCGGTTTGGTCAAAACATCTTTAATTGGTTGTATGCAAATTCGACAGAAAAATCCGTTCTGATTTCTGGAAATATTTTTGTTTTTTGAATTCCCCGGACGAATCTTTCCCGTTTTATGGGAATCGACTGAAATAAAATATCTAATCTGGTTTTGAAAAAATCTGCGAAAAATTTTCTTCGTTTTAGTTTTAATTGAAATATCTACCAAATCTATTTTTGCTATGGTTTCATGGAAACAATACTAGAAAATTTTGCTTCGATTTTATGAAAATATCTACCAAAGAAAATCATTTTTGGTTTTATGAAAATATCTACCAAAAAAGAAAAAAATCAGTTTTGGTTTTATGAAAACATATACCGAAAAAATCATCCATTAATTTTATGAAAATATCTACCGAAAAAATCATCCATTAATTTTATGAAAATATCTACCGAAAAAAAATCATCTTTTGGTTTTATGGAAATATCTATCGAAAAAATCCTGTTTTATGGAAATATCTATCGAAAAATCAACCTTCATGGAAATGTCTACCGAAACAATCGTTGCTTTGATTTTACGGAAATGTCTACCAAACAAATCGTGAGTTTGGTTTTATGAAAATTTCTACAAAAAAAATCATTAGTTTGGTTTTATGGGAATGTCTACCAAAAAAAATCATTAGTTTGGTTTTATGGGAATGTCTACCAAAAAAAATCATTAGTTTGGTCTTATGGGAATGTCTACCAAAAAAATCATTAGTTTGGTCTTATGGGAATGTCTACCAAAAAAATCATTAGTTTGGTCTTATGGGAATGTCTACCAAAAAAAATCATTAGTTTGGTCTTATGGGAATGTCTACCAAAAAAATCATTAGTTTGGTTTTATGGGAATGTCTACCAAAAAAAAATCGTTAGTTTGGTTTTATGGGAATGTCTACCAAAAAAAAAATCGTTAGTTTGGTTTTATGGGAATGTCTACCAAAAATAAATCATTAGTTTGGTTTTTATGGGAATGTCTACCAAAAAAAAAAAAAATCATTAGTTTAGTTTTATGGGAATGTCTACCAAAAAAAAATCATTAGTTTAGTTTTATGGGAATGTCTACCAAAAAAAATCGTTAGTTTGGTTTTATGGGAATGTCTACCAAAAAAATCTTTACTTTGGTTTCATGAAAATGTCTACCGAAAAAAATCTTTACTTTGGTTTTATGAAAATGTCTACCGAAAAAATTCTTTAGTTTGGTTTGGTTTTTATGGAAATGTCTACAAAAAAAAATCATTGTTTTGGTTTTATGAAAATATCTACCGAAAATAACTTTGTTTTGGTTTTGTGAAAATTTCAAAAAAAATCTTGTTTTAGTTTCATGAAAATATCTAATGAAAGAAAATTGGTTTTATAAAAATATGAAACCATGAGAATATGAAATCCTCAAAATATCCACCGAAAATCTTCATTTTGGTTTCGTGAAAATATCCTCCGAAAATCCTTCGCCAAAAAAATGATTTGGGGTTTTATGAAAATGTCTACCAAAAAAATATTTTTGGGGTTTATGAAAATGTTTACAGAAAAAATATTTTTTTGGTTTTATGAAAATGTCTACCAGAAAAATCCTTGTTTTGGTTTTATGAAAATGTCTACCATAAAATCTTTGCTTTGATTTTATGAAAATGTCTACCGAAGGTCTTTGCTTTGGTTTTATGAAAACATCTACCGAAAAAACCATCCATTAATTTTATGAAAATATCTACCGAAAAAAATCATCTTTTGGTTTTATGGAAATATCTATCGAAAAAATCCTGTTTTATGGAAATATCTATCGAAAAGTCAACCTTCATGGAAATATCTACCGAAACAATCGTTGCTTTGATTTTACGGAAATGTCTACCAAACAAATCGTGAGTTTGGTTTTATGAAAATTTCTACAAAAAAAAATCATTAGTTTGGTTTTATGGGAATGTCTACCAAAAAAAAATCATTAGTTTGGTTTTATGGGAATGTCTACCAAAAAAAATCATTAGTTTGGTCTTATGGGAATGTCTACCAAAAAAATCATTAGTTTGGTCTTATGGGAAGGTCTACCAAAAAAAAAAAATCATTAGTTTGGTTTTATGGGAATGTCTACCAAAAAAAATCATTAGTTTGGTTTTATGGGAATGTCTACCAAAAAAATCATTAGTTTGGTTTTATGGGAATGCCTACCAAAAAAAATCGCTAGTTTGGTTTTATGAAAATGTCTACCAATGTCTACCGGAAAAAATCTTTACTTTGGTTTTATGGAAATGTCTACCGAAAAAATTCATTAGTTTGGTTTGGTTTTATGGAAATGTCTACCAAAAAAATCATTGTTTTGGTTTTATGAAAATATCTACCGAAAATAACTTTGTTTTGGTTTTATGGAAATATCTACCGAAAATAACTTTGTTTTGGTTTTATGGAAATATCTACCGATATCTTCGTTTCGGTTTTGTGAAAATTTCAAAAAAAAAAAAATCTTGTTTTAGTTTCATGAAAATATCTAATGAAAGAAAATTGGTTTTATAAAAATATGAAATCATGAGAATATGAAATCCTCAAAATATCCACCGAAAATCTTCATTTTGGTTTCGTGAAAATATCCTCCGAAAATCCTTCGCCAAAAAAATAATTTGGGGTTTTATGAAAATGTCTACCAAAAAAATATTTTTGGGGTTTTATGAAAATGTCTACAGAAAAAATATTTTTTTGGTTTTATGAAAATGTCTACCAGAAAATCCTTGTTTTGGTTTTATGAAAATGTCTACCATAAAATCTTTGCTTTGATTTTATGAAAATATCTACCGAAGGTCTTTGCTTTGGTTTTATGAAAATATCTACCGAAAATCTTTGCTTTGGTTTTATGAAAATGTCTAAAAAAAAAAAAATTTTTGGTTTTATGAAAATAGCTGAAAATATTTGCTTTGGTTTTATGAAAATATCTGCCGAAAATATTTGCTTTGGCTATTGGGTGTAATTGGATGTGTGTGCAATACGCTGTGGGTGGAACTGTCATGGGTTTTATATAACAAGACTGCAGTTCAACTGGTTGCAAAAATTTGAGTGCAATTCTCGACCACCATATTTAATTAACCACACTGTGATAAAAACGGAGTAAGATGACGTTAATTTGCATATTTTGAAATTCTAATTGCCTTGTGGGTGCCAATTTATGGAATATGGATTTTAATATTATCGCTTGGCATTACTATCAAAGAGCAGCGGCTTTATTGCATTTTCGTTAGTGTTCGGAATAAATATTCCAAACTTTTCCCGTACATCTGCTACAAATATAGGAAAGAGTCCAATTCTACTGAGTGCAATCCTATTAAGAGCAAAACTATTGGGTGTAAATGAATGTGTGTGCAATACTATTGGGTGAAATTGGCTTGGGTTTATGTAACATGATTGCAGTTAAACTGGTTGCAAACCATTCATTGCAATTCACGACCACCACTTTTAATTAACCACACGGTGATAAAAACGCAGTAAGTTAACATTAATTTGCATAATTTTCATATTACAAAATTGTAGTTGCCTTGTGAATGCCAAATGATGTACTATGGATTTTAATTTTATCGGTTGGCATCACTTTCAAAGAACGGCGATTTTACTGCATTCTCGTTACAGCGTTAGAAATAAATATTCGAAACTTTTCCCCAATTTGCTATACTGCGAAAGTTAATTTGCGCAAAATTATCCCGTACAATATCCCGTACATCTACTACAGTCATAGGAAAGGGTCCCCTTCTACCGAGTGCAATCCTCCCGTTGTTGTCCCCTTTGCCTGTTGTTGTCCCCTTTGCCCGTTGTTGTCCCCTTTGCCCGTTGTTGTCCCCTTTGTCCGTTGTCTCACCGCCCGTTGTTATCGCACCACCACCACCCGCCGTTGTTGTCCCACCGTCCGTTGCTATCCGACGTTGTTGTCCCACCGCCCGTTGTTATCGCATCACCACCCGCCGTTGTTGTCCCACCGCCCGTTGTTATCGCACCACCACCACCCGCCGTTGTCGTCCCATCGCCCGTTGTTATCGCACCACCACCACCCGCCGTTGTCGTCCCACCGCTCTTTATTATCGCACCAACACCACCGGCCGCTGTTATCGCACCACCACCCGCCGTTGTTGTCCCACCGCCCGCTGTTATCGCACCACCACCACCCGCTGTTATCGCACCACCACCACCCGCTGTTGTTGTCCCACCGCCCGCTGTTATCGCACCACCACCCGCTGTTGTTGTCCCACCGCCCGCTGTTATCGCGCACCACCACCACCCGCCACACCACCCGCCGTTGTCCCACCGCCACCACCACCACCCACAGTGGTTGTCCCACCGCCACCACCCGCCGTTGTTGTCCCACCGCCACCACCCGCCGTTGTTGTCCCACCGCCACCACCACTGCATTTATGTTACAGTGATAGTAATCATTAATCCAAACTTTTCTACTGATATTTCAATCTGCTATGCCTTACACATACGTTATTACATGTTACATAATAAGCCATAACCAGTCAGAATTTTTAATTTGAAATTCTTCGAAAAATCATTATTTTCAGTCAAATATTATTCATAGGCAAATATCGGGTGCAATTATTTCACAACCACCCCATAAAGAGGGGTGCAATTCTGCACAGTGCAACCATAATGGGGGCTCTATCTTTCAGGATTTCATTCGGCTAGATGCAATCCTACAGACTGTAATTCGACTGTGTGTGTAGTCCTACTAGGTGCGATCCTACTGAGTGCATCACAGATTAAAATTACTGTAACAGCACGGCGATATTAGTGCATTTTATTACAGTGTAAGTAGTCGCGATCCGCCTCTGATAAATTAAAAAGCTTAGCAAATGTGAATGCCAAATTATGTACTATGGATTTTAATTTTATCGGTTGGCATCACTTTCAAAGAACGGCGATTTTACTGCATTCTCGTTACAGCGTTAGAAATAAATATTCGAAACTTTTCCCCAATTTGCTATACTGCGAAAGGTAATTTGCGCAAAATTATCCCGTACAATATCCCGTACATCTACTACAGTCATAGGAAAGGGTCCACTTCTACCGAGTGCAATCCTCCCGTTGTTGTCCCCTTTGCCTGTTGTTGTCCCCTTTGCCCGTTGTTGTCCCCTTTGCCCGTTGTTGTCCCCTTTGTCCGTTGTCCCACCGCCCGTTGTTATCGCACCACCACCACCCGCCGTTGTTGTCCCACCGTCCGTTGCTATCCGACGTTGTTGTCCCACCGCCCGTTGTTATCGCATCACCACCCGCCGTTGTTGTCCCACCGCCCGTTGTTATCGCACCACCACCACCCGCCGTTGTCGTCCCATCGCCCGTTGTTATCGCACCACCACCACCCGCCGTTGTCGTCCCACCGCTCTTTATTATCGCACCAACACCACCGGCCGCTGTTATCGCACCACCACCCGCCGTTGTTGTCCCACCGCCCGCTGTTATCGCACCACCACCACCCGCTGTTATCGCACCACCACCACCCGCTGTTGTTGTCCCACCGCCCGCTGTTATCGCACCACCACCACCCGCTGTTGTTGTCCCACCGCCCGCTGTTATCGCACCACCACCCGCTGTTGTTGTCCCACCGCCCGCTGTTATCGCGCACCACCACCACCCGCCGTTGTTGTCCCATCGCCCGTTGTTATCGCGCACCAACACCACCCGCCGTTGTCCCACCGCCACCACCACCACCCACAGTGGTTGTCCCACCGCCACCACCCGCCGTTGTTGTCCCACCGCCACCACCACTGCATTTATGTTACAGTGATAGTAATCATTAATCCAAACTTTTCTACTGATATTTCAATCTGCTATGCCTTACACATACGTTATTACATGTTACATAATAAGCCATAACCAGTCAGAATTTTTAATTTGAAATTCTTCGAAAAATCATTATTTTCAGTCAAATATTATTCATAGGCAAATATCGGGTGCAATTATTTCACAACCACCCCATAAAGAGGGGTGCAATTCTGCACAGTGCAACCATAATGGGGGCTCTATCTTTCAGGATTTCATTCGGCTAGATGCAATCCTACAGACTGTAATTCGACTGTGTGTGTAGTCCTACTAGGTGCGATCCTACTGAGTGCATCACAGATTAAAATTACTGTTAACAGCACGGCGATATTAGTGCATTTTATTACAGTGTAAGTAGTCGCGATCCGCCTCTGATAAATTAAAAAGCTTAGCAAATGTTGTTGCTTCCCCCTCTTTAAAGAAATATTATCAGTAGTCCAGTACATTCATTGAGTCATTCCCATATGTAATATATAGCATTCAATTCACATAGGACGTTGCCGATGCAGTTGGTGCTGTGTGCAATGGATCACTTACCTGTCACTACCTGTTGTTCCTTGTCTAATCGTCTACATACCATACATTCATTGCATACCTCAAAACAGTTCGTACACTCTGGGTGTATGAAGTGCATTCCGTACGTACTGAGTATCCCGTGCACACAGTGCATGCCGTACATACAGTGCATTCCGTGCATCCAGTACATGTCGTACGTTAAGTACACCGCGTACACCCCATCTATATCATATATTCATCCTATTCAACGCATTCCGTACATGCCGTAAATTCCGTACATCTCGCACATACAGAGAATTCCGTATATTCACTGCATTTCAACGTCACATGCACACCTTACATTCAGTGCATTCCTTGCATCCAGAACATGACGTGTATATCGTACATCCCGCGCATGCTGTACATCCAGTGCTTTCCGTGCATATCGTACAATCCGTATATCACGTGCCTGCCGTACATTTCGTGCATTCCGTAAGTCACGTGCATTCCGTAAGTCACGTGCATTCCGTATATCGCGTGCATGTCGTACATATCGTGCTGCCGTACATCTCCTGTGCATGTCGTTATGACATTATGGTTGCATTGTGCAGAATTGCACCCCTCTTTATGGGGTGATTGTGAAATAATTGCACCCGATATTTGCCTATGAATAATATTTGACTGAAAATAGTGTTTTTTCGAAGAATTTCAAAGTAAAAATTTTGACTGGTTATGGCGGAAAATTTAGCTCAGATTACCTCTTGAAGCTGTTAGTTGGCTCCTTCTACAAACTGCCTTCGGTCTTAGAATTGGAGCCTTTCCTATGATTGTAGTAATGTACGGGATGTGCTGGATAAAATTTTGCGCAAATTACCTTTTAAATAATAGCAAACTGAAATATCAGGGGAAAAGTTTGGAATATTTATTACTAACACTGTAACGAAAATGCAGTAAAATTGCCGTTCTTTGCTAGTAATGCCAATCGATAATATTAAAATCTACATTGCATGATTTGGCGTCCACAAGACAACTACAATTTCAAAATACAAAAATTATGCAAATTAACGTTAACTTACTGCGTTTTTATCACAATGTGGTTAATTTAATGTGGTGGTCGTGAATTGCACTCAGTGGTTTGCAACCAATTGAACTGCAGTCTTGTTTTATTAAACCCAAAATAATTTCTCCCACAGCTAATTGCACTCAAATTTAATTACACCGAGTAGTACTGCACCCGTAGCATTGCATTTAATAGGATTGAGCCGAGAAGGATCGCACTCTTTCGTATGATTGTAGAATAATACCAGAATATAGAATAATATAACATGTACGGGTTGCATGGAATGTACGGTATGCACTGGATGTACGGTATGCACTGGATGTACGGCATGCACGACATGCGCGACATGCGCCGGATGTACAGAATTTACTGGATGCACTGAATGTACGGCATGCACGTGGTGCACGGAATACACTGGATGTACGGCATGCACGACATGTACGGCAAGCACGTGGTGTACGGCAAGCAGGTTGAATGTACGACATGCACGACTTGTACGGGATGCACGGAATATACGGCAAGCACGTCATATAGGGAATGTGCGGCATGTAGGTAATGCACTCAATGTAGGTAATGCAATCAATATCGCGCCCCACCAGCCACCCCCACCCGTCGTCGTCTCTTTGCCCGTTGCCGTCCCACCGCCCGTCCGTTGTCGTCCCACCGCCCATCCGTTGCCGTCCGTCCGTTGCCGTCCCACCGCCCGTCCGTTGCCGTCCCACCGCCCGTCCGTTGCCGTCCCACCGCCCGTCCGTTGCCGTTTCCGCTATATTTCAAAATTGTAGTCGAATGTAGATTTTAATATTATCGATTGGCATTATCATCGAATAACGGAAATTTCACTGCATTTATGTTACAGTGATAGTAATGTTTAATCCAAACTTTTCTACTGATATTTCAATTTGCTATGCCTTTTTTATTGAAAGTAACTCTCTGAGCAAGGCCGAAGGCAGTTTGTAGAAGGAGCCAACTAACAGCTTCAAGAGGTAATCTGAGCTAAATTTTCCGTACATAATACACATACGTTATTACATGTTACATAATAAGCCATAACCAGTCAGAATTTTTAATTTTTAATTATTCGAAAAAACACTATTTTCAGTCAAATATTATTCATAGGCAAATATTGGGTGCAATTATTTCACAATCACCCCATAAAGAGGGGTGCAATTCTGCACAGTGCAACCATAATGTCATAACGGCATGCACAGGGGATGTACGGCAGCACTATTGTACGGCATGCACGTGATATACGGAATGCACGTGATTTACGGAATGCACGAAATGTACGGCAGGCGCGTGATATACGGAATGTACAACATGCACGGGATGAACGGAATGCACTGGATGTACAGCATGCGCGGGATGTACGATATACACGACGTGTTCTGGATGCAAGGAGTGCACGGAATGTAAGGTGTGCATGTGACGTTGAAATGCACTGAATATACGGAATTCTCGGTATGTGCGGAATTTACGGCATGTACGGAATGCGTTGAATAGGATGAATATATGATATAGATGGGGTGTGCGCGGTGTACTTAATGTACGACATGCACTGTATGTACGGCATGCACATTGTGCACTGTGTGCACGGGATACTCAGTACGTACGGAATTCACTTCATACACCCGGAGTGTACGAACTGTTTTGAGGTATGCAATGAATGTATGGTATATAGACGATTAGACAAGGAACAACAGGTAGTGACAGGTAAGTGATCCATTGCACACAGCACCAACTGCATCGGCAACGTCCTATGTGAAGTGAATGCTATACATTACATATGGGAATGACTCAAGGAACGTACTGGACTACTGATAATATTTCTTTAAAGAGGGGGAAGCTAGGCTTTGCTAAGCTTTTTAATGTATTAGGGGCGGATCGTTACTACTTACACTGTAATAAAATGCACTAAAATCGCCGTGCTGTTACAGTAATTTTAATCTGTGATGCACTCAGTAGGATCTCACCTAGTAGGACTACACACACAGTTGAATTACATTTTGTAGGATTGCATCTAGCTGAATGAAATCCTGAAGGATAGAACCCCCATTATGGTTGCACTGTGCAGAATTGCACCCCTCTTTATGGAGTGATTGTGAAATATTTGCACCCGATATTTGCCTATGAATAATATTTGACTAAGAATTTCAAATTAAAAATTCTGACTGGTTATGGCTTATAACATGTAATAACATATGTGTAATATGTACGGGAAATTTAGCTCAGATTACCTCTTGAAGCCGTTAGTTGGCTCCTCCTACAAACTGCCTTCGGCCTTGCTCAGAGTTACTTTCTGGTGCGATAACAACGAGCGGTGGGACAACAACGGCGGGTGGTGGTGCGATAACAATGAGCTGTGGGACAACAACGGCGGGTGGTGGTGGTGGGACAACAACGGCGACTGGTGGTGGTGCTATAACAACGGCGGGTGGTGGTGCGATAACAACGGCGCGTGTGGTGGTGCGATAACAACGGCGGGTGGTGGTGGTGGCGCGATAACAACGGCGGGTGGTGGTGGTGGCGGCGGTGGCGCGATAACAACGGCGGGTGGTGGTGGTGGTGGCGGGTGGCGCGATAACGGGCGGTCGGACAACAACGGCAGGTGGTGGTGCGATAACAACGGGCGGTGGGACAATAACGGTGGGTAACAACGGGCGGTGGGACAATAACGGCGGGTAACAACGGGCGGTGGGAATGCCAAATTATGTACTGTGGATTTTGATTTTATCTACCAAAAAAAATCATTAGTTTGGTCTTATGGGAATGTCTACCAAAAAAATCATTAGTTTGGTCTTATGGGAAGGTCTACCAAAAAAAAAATCATTAGTTTGGTTTTATGGGAATGTCTACCAAAAAAAATCATTAGTTTGGTTTTATGGGAATGTCTACCAAAAAAATCGCTAGTTTGGTTTTATGAAAATGTCTACCAATGTCTACCGGAAAAAATCTTTACTTTGGTTTTATGGAAATGTCTACCGAAAAAATTCATTAGTTTGGTTTGGTTTTATGGAAATGTCTACCAAAAAAATCATTGTTTTGGTTTTATGAAAATATCTACCGAAAATAACTTTGTTTTGGTTTTATGGAAATATCTACCGAAAATAACTTTGTTTTGGTTTTATGGAAATATCTACCGATATCTTCGTTTCGGTTTTGTGAAAATTTCAAAAAAAAAAATCTTATTTTAGTTTCATGAAAATATCTAATGAAAGAAAATTGGTTATATAAAAATATGAAATCATGAGAATATGAAATCCTCAAAATATCCACCGAAAATCTTCATTTTGGTTTCGTGAAAATATCCTCCGAAAATCCTTCGCCAAAAAAATAATTTGGGGTTTTATGAAAATGTCTACCAAAAAAATATTTTTGGGGTTTTATGAAAATGTCTACAGAAAAAATATTTTTTTGGTTTTATGAAAATGTCTACCAGAAAATCCTTGTTTTGGTTTTATGAAAATGTCTACCATAAAATCTTTGCTTTGATTTTATGAAAATATCTACCGAAGGTCTTTGCTTTGGTTTTATGAAAATATCTACCGAAAATCTTTGCTTTGGTTTTATGAAAATGTCTAAAAAAAAAAATTTTTTGGTTTTATGAAAATAGCTGAAAATATTTGCTTTGGTTTTATGAAAATATCTGCCGAAGATATTTGCTTTGGCTATTGGGTGTAATTGGATGTGTGTGCAATACGCTGTGGGTGGAACTGTCTTGGGTTTTATATAACAAGACTGCAGTTCAACTGGTTGCAAAAATTTGAGTGCAATTCTCGACCACCATATTTAATTAACCACACTGTGATAAAAACGGAGTAAGATGACGTTAATTTGCATATTTTGAAATTCTAATTGCCTTGTGGGTGCCAATTTATGGAATATGGATTTTAATATTATCGCTTGGCATTACTATCAAAGAGCAGCGACTTTATTGCATTTTCGTTAGTGTTCGGAATAAATATTCCAAACTTTTCCCGTACATCTGCTACAAATATAGGAAAGAGTCCAATTCTACCGAGTGCAATCCTATTAAGAGCAAAACTATTGGGTGTAAATGAATGTGTGTGCAATACTATTGGGTGAAATTGGCTTGGGTTTATGTACTGGTTGCAAACCATTCATTGCAATTCACGACCACCACTTTTAATTAACCACACGGTGATAAAAACGCAGTAAGTTAACATTAATTTGCATAATTTTCATATTACAAAATTGTAGTTGCCTTGTGAATGCCTAATTATGTACTATGGATTTTAATTTTATCGGTTGGCATCACTTTCAAAGAACGGCGATTTTACTGCATTCTCGTTACAGCGTTAGAAATAAATATTCGAAACTTTTCCCCAATTTGCTATACTGCGAAAGGTAATTTGCTCAAAATTATCCCGTACAATATCCCGTACATCTACTACAGTCATAGGAAAGGGTCCACTTCTACCGAGTGCAATCCTCCCGTTGTTGTCCCCTTTGCCTGTTGTACGGTATGCACTGGATGTACGGTATGCACTGGATGTACGGCATGCACGACATGCGCCGGATGTACAGAATTTACTGGATGCACTGAATGTACGGCATGCACGTGGTGCACGGAATACACTGGATGTACGGCATGCACGACATGTACGGCAAGCACGTGGTGTACGGCAAGCAGGTTGAATGTACGACATGCACGACTTGTACGGGATGCACGGAATATACGGCAAGCAGGTCATATAGGGAATGTGCGGCATGTAGGTAATGCACTCAACGTCCCGCATGCAGGCGATGTACGGTATGCACTGGATGTACGGCATGCACGGGATGTACCACCCGCCGTTGTTGTCCCTTCGCCCGTTGTTATCGCGCCCCACCAGCCACCCCCACCCGTCGTCGTCTCCTTGCCCGTTGCCGTCCCACCGCCCGTCCGTTGTCGTCCCACCGCCCATCCGTTGCCGTCCCACCGCCCGTCCGTTGCCGTCCCACCGCCCGTCCGTTGCCGTCCCACCGCCCGTCCGTTGCCGTTTCCGCTATATTTCAAAATTGTAGTCGAATGTAGATTTTAATATTATCGATTGGCATTATCATCGAATAACGGAAATTTCACTGCATTTATGTTACAGTGATAGTAATGATTAATCCAAACTTTTCTACTGATATTTCAATTTGCTATGCCTTTTTTATTGAAAGTAACTCTCTGAGCAAGGCCGAAGGCAGTTTGTAGAAGGAGCCAACTAACAGCTTCAAGAGGTAATCTGAGCTAAATTTTCCGTACATAATACACATACGTTATTACATGTTACATAATAAGCCATAACCAGTCAGAATTTTTAATTTTTGATTATTCGAAAAAACACTATTTTCAGTCAAATATTATTCATAGGCAAATATTGGGTGCAATTATTTCACAATCACCCCATAAAGAGGGGTGCAATTCTGCACAGTGCAACCATAATGTCATAACGGCATGCACAGGGGATGTACGGCAGCACTATTGTACGGCATGCACGTGATATACGGAATGCACGTGACTTACGGAATGCACGAAATGTACGGCAGGCGCGTGATATACGGAATGTACAACATGCACGGGATGAACGGAATGCACTGGATGTACAGCATGCGCGGGATGTACGATATACACGACGTGTTCTGGATGCAAGGAGTGCACGGAATGTAAGGTGTGCATGTGACGTTGAAATGCACTGAATATACGGAATTCTCGGTATGTGCGGAATTTACGGCATGTACGGAATGCGTTGAATAGGATGAATATATGATATAGATGGGGTGTGCGCGGTGTACTTAATGTACGACATGTACTGGATGCACGGAATGCACTGTATGTACGGCATGCACATTGTGCACTGTGTGCACGGGATACTCAGTACGTACGGAATTCACTTCATACACCCGGAGTGTACGAACTGTTTTGAGGTATGCAATGAATGTATGGTATATAGACGATTAGACAAGGAACAACAGGTAGTGACAGGTAAGTGATCCATTGCACACAGCACCAACTGCATCGGCAACGTCCTATGTGAAGTGAATGCTATACATTACATATGGGGAATGACTCAAGGAACGTACTGGACTACTGATAATATTTCTTTAAAGAGGGGGAAGCTAGGCTTTGCTAAGCTTTTTAATGTATTAGGGGCGGATCGTTACTACTTACACTGTAATAAAATGCACTAAAATCGCCGTGCTGTTACAGTAATTTTAATCTGTGATGCACTCAGTAGGATCTCACCTAGTAGGACTACACACACAGTTGAATTACATTCTGTAGGATTGCATCTAGCTGAATGAAATCCTGAAGGATAGAACCCCCATTATGGTTGCACTGTGCAGAATTGCACCTCTCTTTATGGAGTGATTGTGAAATATTTGCACCCGATATTTGCCTATGAATAATATTTGACTAAGAATTTCAAATTAAAAATTCTGACTGGTTATGGCTTATAACATGTAATAACATATGTGTAATATGTACGGGAAATTTAGCTCAGATTACCTCTTGAAGCCGTTAGTTGGCTCCTCCTACAAACTGCCTTCGGCCTTGCTCAGAGTTACTTTCTGGTGCGATAACAACGAGCGGTGGGACAACAACGGCGGGTGGTGGTGCGATAACAATGAGCTGTGGGACAACAACGGCGGGTGGTGGTGGTGGGACAACAACGGCGACTGGTGGTGGTGCTATAACAACGGCGGGTGGTGGTGCGATAACAACGGCGTGTGGTGGTGCGATAACAACGGCGGGTGGTGGTGGTGGCGCGATAACAACGGCGGGTGGTGGTGGTGGCGGCGGTGGCGCGATAACAACGGCGGGTGGTGGTGGCGGGTGGCGCGATAACGGGCGGTCGGACAACAACGGCAGGTGGTGGTGCGATAACAACGGGCGGTGGGACAATAACGGTGGGTAACAACGGGCGGTGGGACAATAACGGCGGGTAACAACGGGCGGTGGGAATGCCAAATTATGTACTGTGGATTTTGATTTTATCTACCAAAAAAAATCATTAGTTTGGTCTTATGGGAATGTCTACCAAAAAAATCATTAGTTTGGTCTTATGGGAAGGTCTACCAAAAAAAAAAATCATTAGTTTGGTTTTATGGGAATGTCTACCAAAAAAAATCATTAGTTTGGTTTTATGGGAATGTCTACCAAAAAAATCATTAGTTTGGTTTTATGGGAATGCCTACCAAAAAAAATCGCTAGTTTGGTTTTATGAAAATGTCTACCAATGTCTACCGGAAAAAATCTTTACTTTGGTTTTATGGAAATGTCTACCGAAAAAATTCATTAGTTTGGTTTGGTTTTATGGAAATGTCTACCAAAAAAATCATTGTTTTGGTTTTATGAAAATATCTACCGAAAATAACTTTGTTTTGGTTTTATGGAAATATCTACCGAAAATAACTTTGTTTTGGTTTTATGGAAATATCTACCGATATCTTCGTTTCGGTTTTGTGAAAATTTCAAAAAAAAAAATCTTGTTTTAGTTTCATGAAAATATCTAATGAAAGAAAATTGGTTTTATAAAAATATGAAATCATGAGAATATGAAATCCTCAAAATATCCACCGAAAATCTTCATTTTGGTTTCGTGAAAATATCCTCCGAAAATCCTTCGCCAAAAAAATAATTTGGGGTTTTATGAAAATGTCTACCAAAAAAATATTTTTGGGGTTTTATGAAAATGTCTACAGAAAAAATATTTTTTTGGTTTATGAAAATGTCTACCAGAAAATCCTTGTTTTGGTTTTATGAAAATGTCTACCATAAAATCTTTGCTTTGATTTTATGAAAATATCTACCGAAGGTCTTTGCTTTGGTTTTATGAAAATATCTACCGAAAATCTTTGCTTTGGTTTTATGAAAATGTCTAAAAAAAAAAATTTTTTGGTTTTATGAAAATAGCTGAAAATATTTGCTTTGGTTTTATGAAAATATCTGCCGAAAATATTTGCTTTGGCTATTGGGTGTAATTGGATGTGTGTGCAATACGCTGTGGGTGGAACTGTCTTGGGTTTTATATAACAAGACTGCAGTTTCAACTGGTTGCAAAAATTTGAGTGCAATTCTCGACCACCATATTTAATTAACCACACTGTGATAAAAACGGAGTAAGATGACGTTAATTTGCATATTTTGAAATTCTAATTGCCTTGTGGGTGCCAATTTATGGAATATGGATTTTAATACTATCGCTTGGCATTACTATCAAAGAGCAGCGACTTTATTGCATTTTCGTTAGTGTTCGGAATAAAAAATTCCAAACTTTTCCCGTACATCTGCTACAAATATAGGAAAGAGTCCAATTCTACCGAGTGCAATCCTATTAAGAGCAAAACTATTGGGTGTAAATGAATGTGTGTGCAATACTATTGGGTGAAATTGGCTTGGGTTTATGTAACATGATTGGAGTTAAACTGGTTGCAAACCATTCATTGCAATTCACGACCACCACTTTTAATTAACCACACGGTGATAAAAACGCAGTAAGTTAACATTAATTTGCATAATTTTCATATTACAAAATTGTAGTTGCCTTGTGAATGCCAAATTATGTACTATGGATTTTAATTTTATCGGTTGGCATCACTTTCAAAGAACGGCGATTTTACTGCATTCTCGTTACAGCGTTAGAAATAAATATTCGAAACTTTTCCCCAATTTGCTATACTGCGAAAGGTAATTTGCGCAAAATTATCCTGTACAATATCCCGTACATCTACTACAGTCATAGGAAAGGGTCCACTTCTACCGAGTGCAATCCTCCCGTTGTTGTCCCCTTTGCCTGTTGTTGTCCCCTTTGCCCGTTGTTGTCCCCTTTGCCCGTTGTTGTCCCCTTTGTCCGTTGTCCCACCGCCCGTTGTTATCGCACCACCACCACCCGCCGTTGTTGTCCCACCGTCCGTTGCTATCCGACGTTGTTGTCCCACCGCCCGTTGTTATCGCATCACCACCCGCCGTTGTTGTCCCACCGCCCGTTGTTTATCGCACCACCACCACCCGCCGTTGTCGTCCCATCGCCCGTTGTTATCGCACCACCACCACCCGCCGTTGTCGTCCCACCGCTCTTTATTATCGCACCAAACACCACCGGCCGCTGTTATCGCACCACCACCCACCCCGTTGTTGTCCCACCGCCCGCTGTTATCGCACCACCACCACCCGCTGTTATCGCACCACCACCCGCTGTTGTTGTCCCACCGCCCGCTGTTATCGCACCACCACCCGCTGTTGTTGTCCCACCGCCCGCTGTTATCGCGCACCACCACCAACCGCCGTTGTTGTCCCATCGCCCGTTGTTATCGCGCACCAACACCACCCGCCGTTGTCCCACCGCCACCACCACCACCCACAGTGGTTGTCCCACCGCCACCACCCGCCGTTGTTGTCCCACCGCCACCACCACTGCATTTATGTTACAGTGATAGTAATCATTAATCCAAACTTTTCTACTGATATTTCAATCTGCTATGCCTTACACATACGTTATTACATGTTACATAATAAGCCATAACCAGTCAGAATTTTTAATTTGAAATTCTTCGAAAAATCATTATTTTCAGTCAAATATTATTCATAGGCAAATATCGGGTGCAATTATTTCACAACCACCCCATAAAGAGGGGTGCAATTCTGCACAGTGCAACCATAATGGGGGCTCTATCTTTCAGGATTTCATTCGGCTAGATGCAATCCTACAGACTGTAATTCGACTGTGTGTGTAGTCCTACTAGGTGCGATCCTACTGAGTGCATCACAGATTAAAATTACTGTAACAGCACGGCGATATTAGTGCATTTTATTACAGTGTAAGTAGTCGCGATCCGCCTCTGATAAATTAAAAAGCTTAGCAAATGTTGTTGCTTCCCCCTCTTTAAAGAAATATTATCAGTAGTCCAGTACATTCATTGAGTCATTCCCATATGTAATATATAGCATTCAATTCACACAGGACGTTGCCGATGCAGTTGGTGCTGTGTGCAATGGATCACTTACCTGTCACTACCTGTTGTTCCTTGTCTAATCGTCTACATACCATACATTCATTGCATACCTCAAAACAGTTCGTACACTCTGGGTGTATGAAGTGCATTCCGTACGTACTGAGTATCCCGTGCACACAGTGCATGCCGTACATACAGTGCATTCCGTGCATCCAGTACATGTCGTACGTTAAGTACACCGCGTACACCCCATCTATATCATATATTCATCCTATTCAACGCATTCCGTACATGCCGTAAATTCCGTACATCTCGCACATACAGAGAATTCCGTATATTCACTGCATTTCAACGTCATATGCACACCTTACATTCAGTGCATTCCTTGCATCCAGAACATGACGTGTATATCGTACATCCCGCGCATGCTGTACATCCAGTGCTTTCCGTGCATATCGTACAATCCGTATATCACGTGCCTGCCGTACATTTCGTGCATTCCGTAAGTCACGTGCATTCCGTAAGTCACGTGCATTCCGTATATCGCGTGCATGTCGTACATATCGTGCTGCCGTACATCTCCTGTGCATGTCGTTATGACATTATGGTTGCATTGTGCAGAATTGCACCCCTCTTTATGGGGTGATTGTGAAATAATTGCACCCGATATTTGCCTATGAATAATATTTGACTGAAAATAGTGTTTTTTCGAAGAATTTCAAAGTAAAAATTTTGACTGGTTATGGCTTATTATGTAACACGTAATAACATATGTGTATTATGTACGGAAAATTTAGCTCAGATTACCTCTTGAAGCTGTTAGTTGGCTCCTTCTACAAACTGCCTTCGGTCTTAGAATTGGAGCCTTTCCTATGATTGTAGTAATGTTCGGGATGTGCTGGATAAAATTTTGCGCAAATTACCTTTTAAATAATAGCAAACTGAAATATCAGGGGAAAAGTTTGGAATATTTATTACTAACACTGTAACGAAAATGCAGTAAAATTGCCGTTCTTTGCTAGTAATGCCAATCGATAATATTAAAATCTACATTGCATGATTTGGCGTCCACAAGACAACTACAATTTCAAAATACAAAAATTATGCAAATTAACGTTAACTTACTGCGTTTTTATCACAATGTGGTTAATTTAATGTGGTGGTCGTGAATTGCACTCAGTGGTTTGCAACCAATTGAACTGCAGTCTTGTTTTATTAAACCCAAAATAATTTCTCCCACAGCTAATTGCACTCAAATTTAATTACACCGAGTAGTACTGCACCCGTAGCATTGCATTTAATAGGATTGAGCCGAGAAGGATCGCACTCTTTCGTATGGTTGTAGAATAATACCAGAATATAGAATAATATAACATGTACGGGTTGCACGGAATGTACGGTATGCACTGGATGTACGGTATGCACTGGATGTACGGCATGCACGGGATGTACGGCATGCACGACATGCGCCGGATGTACAGAATTTACTGGATGCACTGAATGTACGGCATGCACGTGGTGCACGGAATACACTGGATGTACGGCATGCACGACATGTACGGCAAGCACGTGGTGTACGGCAAGCAGGTTGAATGTACGACATGCACGACTTGTACGGGATGCACGGAATATACGGCAAGCACGTCATATAGGGAATGTGCGGCATGTAGGTAATGCACTCAATGTCCCGCATGCAGGCGATGTACGGTATGCACTGGATGTACGGCATGCACGGGATGTACCACCCGCCGTTGTTGTCCCTTCGCCCGTTGTTATCGCGCCCCACCAGCCACCCCCACCCGTCGTCGTCTCTTTGCCCGTTGCCGTCCCACCGCCCGTCCGTTGTCGTCCCACCGCCCATCCGTTGCCGTCCCACCGCCCGTCCGTTGCCGTCCCACCGCCCGTCCGTTGCCGTCCCACCGCCCGTCCGTTTTAATATTATCGATTGGCATTATCATCGAATAACGGAAATTTCACTGCATTTATGTTACAGTGATAGTAATGATTAATCCAAACTTTTCTACTGATATTTCAATTTGCTGTGCCTTTTTTATTGAAAGTAACTCTCTCTGAGCAAGGCCGAAGGCAGTTTGTAGAAGGAGCCCAACTAACAGCTTCAAGAGGTAATCTGAGCTAAATTTTCCGTACATAATACACATACGTTATTACATGTTACATAATAAGCCATAACCAGTCAGAATTTTTAATTTTTAATTATTCGAAAAAAACACTATTTTCAGTCAAATATTATTCATAGGCAAATATTGGGTGCAATTATTCCACAATCACCCCATAAAGAGGGGTGCAATTCTGCACAGTGCAACCATAATGTCATAACGGCATGCACAGGGGATGTACGGCAGCACTATTGTACGGCATGCACGTGATATACGGAATGCACGTGATTTACGGAATGCACGAAATGTACGGCAGGCGCGTGTTATACGGAATGTACAACATGCACGGGATGAACGGAATGCACTGGATGTACAGCATGCGCGGGATGTACGATATACACGACGTGTTCTGGATGCAAGGAGTGCACGGAATGTAAGGTGTGCATGTGACGTTGAAATGCACTGAATATACGGAATTCTCGGTATGTGCGGAATTTACGGCATGTACGGAATGCGTTGAATAGGATGAATATATGATATAGATGGGGTGTGCGCGGTGTACTTAATGTACGACATGTACTGGATGCACGGAATGCACTGTATGTACGGCATGCACATTGTGCACTGTGTGCACGGGATACTCAGTACGTACGGAATTCACTTCATACACCCGGAGTGTACGAACTGTTTTGAGGTATGCAATGAATGTATGGTATATAGACGATTAGACAAGGAACAACAGGTAGTGACAGGTAAGTGATCCATTGCACACAGCACCAACTGCATCGGCAACGTCCTATGTGAAGTGAATGCTATACATTACATATGGGAATGACTCAAGGAACGTACTGGACTACTGATAATATTTCTTTAAAGAGGGGGAAGCTAGGCTTTGCTAAGCTTTTTAATGTATTAGGGGCGGATCGTTACTACTTACACTGTAATAAAATGCACTAAAATCGCCGTGCTGTTACAGTAATTTTAATCTGTGATGCACTCAGTAGGATCTCACCTAGTAGGACTACACACACAGTTGAATTACATTCTGTAGGATTGCATCTAGCTGAATGAAATCCTGAAGGATAGAACCCCCATTATGGTTGCACTGTGCAGAATTGCACCCCTCTTTATGGAGTGATTGTGAAATATGAATAATATTTGACTAAGAATTTCAAATTAAAAATTCTGACTGGTTATGGCTTATAACATGTAATAACATATGTGTAATATGTACGGGAAATTTAGCTCAGATTACCTCTTGAAGCCGTTAGTTGGCTCCTCCTACAAACTGCCTTCGGCCTTGCTCAGAGTTACTTTCTGGTGCGATAACAACGAGCGGTGGGACAACAACGGCGGGTGGTGGTGCGATAACAATGAGCTGTGGGACAACAACGGCGACTGGTGGTGGTGCGATAACAACGGCGGGTGGTGGTGCGATAACAACGGCGTGTGGTGGTGCGATAACAACGGCGGGTGGTGGTGGTGGCGCGATAACAACGGCGGGTGGTGGTGGTGGCGGCGGTGGCGCGATAACAACGGCGGGTGGTGGTGGTGGCGGGTGGCGCGATAACGGGCGGTCGGACAACAACGGCAGGTGGTGGTGCGATAACAACGGGCGGTGGGACAATAACGGCGGGTAACAACGGGCGGTGGGACAATAACGGCGGGTAACAACGGGCGGTGGGACAATAACGGCGGGTAACAACGGGCGGTGGGAATGCCAAATTATGTACTGTGGATTTTGATTTTATCGATTGGCATTACTATCAAAGAACGGCGATTTTTCTACATTCTGGTTACAGTGTTAGTAATAAATGTTCGAAACTTTTCCACTGATATTTCAATTTGCTATGCTTCAAAAGTTAATTTGCGCAAAATTTTATCCAGTACATCCCGGACTTCCAGTTCATCCCGTACATCCAGTACATCTCGTACATCTACTACAATCCTAGGAAAGGGTCCAATTCTACTGAGTGCAATCCTTCTGGGTGCAATCCTATTAGGGGGAAATCCTATTGGGTGTAATTGAATGTGTGTGCAATACGCTGTGGGTGAAATTGTCTTAGGTTTCATATAATAAGACTGCTGTTCAACTGGTTGCAGAACATTGAGTGCAATTCTCGACCACCACATTTAATTAACCACACTGTGATAAAAACGCAGTAAGTTAACGTTAATTTGCATAATTTTTATATTTTGAAATTCTAGTTGCTTTGTGGATGCCAATTTATGGAATGTGGATTTTAATATTATCGCTTGGCATTGCTATCAAATAACAGCGATTTTACTGCATTTTCGTTACAGTGTTCGGAATAAATATTCCAAACTTTTCCACTGATATTTCAATTTGCTATGCTTCAAAAGATAATTTGCGCAAAGTTTTCCTTATATCCAGTACTTCCCGTACATCCAGTACATCCCGTACATCCGGTACATCCAGTACGTCCCTTACATCCAGTACATCCCGTACATGTACTACAATCATAGGAAAGGGTCCAATTCTACCGAGTGCAATCCTTCTGGGTGCAATCCTATTAAGGCAATACTATTGGGTGTAATTGAATGTGTGTGCAATACGCTGTGGGTGAAATTGCCTTGGGTTTTATATAACATGACTGCAGCAGTGCAATTCACGACCACCACATTTAATTAACCACACTGTGATAAAAACGCAGTAAGTTAACATTAATTTGCATAATTTTTATATTTCAAAATTGTAGTTGCCATGGGAATGCCAAATTATGGAATGTGAATTTCAATTTTATCGATTGGCATTACTCTCAAAGAACGGCGATTTTACTGCATTCTGGTTACAGTGTTAGTAATAAATATCACTGATATTTCAATTTGCAATGCTTCAAAAGATAATTTGCGTAAACTTTTATCCAGTTCATCCCGTACTTCCAGTACGTCCCGTACAGTTTTCGACACCCCACTGCGTTGCGTGTTCACGAACATCACACCTCTTGCCCGAGATGTGGTTAAATCGATATATTATGAACAAACCTAACTCTGTCGTGCACTGATGTGTACGACATCATGCGAAAAAACGGGTTATGTTTTGTATATTTTCATATTTGTATATTTGTATAATTTCGACATCTAACACTTTCTTATTTTTCAGATGTGTCGTGGCGATGAAAATATGCTCGGTTTAGCTTCAGCCGGTGGTATCAGTGTCCTTAACCCAATAACTGTTAATTCGCGAATCATGTGCCACTGGTGGAACGCGTCTCGGCGGCGCGATCCATCAGCGACACATTTTGCTCAGACAAAAAATTCTCTGCTCCATATCAAAACAATAATTGAAGCTAATATTCGCTAATGAATGTTCTAACTTTTGTGCAGGGCAGAGAAATCTCAAAATCGGTTTGATCACGGAAGTCCTGCGAAGTCAACAAGCGGCATTCGATCAAGTTCGAAGAAATGAGAATGATAATTTACCGACGTTTACATTTCCCGGAAAGAAAATTCAGCAAGGGTATGTACTATGCATGCGCTATACACTATACAAACTAAACTGCACGTGTGAATATTTTTTGTGTACATAGATAGAACGTAAAATGCAGGACTAATCTAATCGGTTTGGCAAATCAGGAGATGGAACGATGTTTTATCCAGGGCAACTTTGGCCTTTTCTGTTGTTGAAGCCATAGATGGACGAACAATTCTGCCTTTCCCCGATCATAGATCTTATTTTGTCGAGCACAGCCATGGATGGACCGCGCCTTGGCGGCGGGATCCATCGGTGACCGCGCTTAACAAATCGTGTTTGGTCAAGATTTTCTGACAGAGTTGCAGGACAGTGGCGACAGACTATTTCTATAGTGCAGTAGTAAGATGGGGTTCTATTTGCTTTAATTATATAATAGGGTAATGAGCTCAAGTCATCCTTATGATATCTTTCGCTAGCGTTTCTTAAATATACGCTTATTTTGGAATCTATTATCAAATCGAAATATTCAAATTATTCGTTAAATTCTTCCCAGTGCGTAATATAAAAACCAAAACCAAGCTTTCTGATATTTTGCTGCCTTTATATATGACTTGTGCCCGTTCCCCTCCACTTGTGTGTTTTCAATGGTTTCTTGTCTAGGCTGAGGATCCTCAAATTGAGGAACTGAAGAAGACGAAAGATTGCGGAAGGTGCGATTTTGTTCATACGGTAACTGGCGAATAAATTCTCGGTTTGGATGGCCAGAGTTCGGGTTTTCACCCGATGAAGGCCGAAATTCATCACAAACATTCATTATATGGCCAAATTGTTTTCATTTAACTCATCAAAGTTTAACAAGCACGCTTTATTTTGCATGGCCCATTGCTGGATTTCGACACGGTCAGTCTTGTCCACGCTTTCCTATCAAATTTTATTTTGTTAAAGCCCGAGTAACCGATGGACCGCGTCTTGACGGTGCGATCCATCACTGGCTCTTATTTGCCAAAACATTTGAAAACTTCTGACTGGGTTTCATGCGTGCGTTTTATTTATTTCTTATCCTATATGAGGGTCCTCAAATTGAGGAACTGAAGTAGACGAAAGACTACCGGATGTATGAACTTAGTTATGCAATAATTAATTTATGCGGCGACTTAAATTTCTTGGTTTGTGTTACGGCTCTTAATGCTTTAAACTGACTCTTATGTTTATTGCACAGTCACTGTCAAATGTGGGGAATCTTATAATTTGTTATTTTCTTTTGATCTGCCTGGTTATATGGAAATTCGGCAATCCATCAAGTTATTCCCGGTTTTGTCAAAACATCTTTAATTAGTTGTATGCAAATTCGACAGAAAAATACGTTCTGATTTCTTGATATATTTTTGTTTTTTGAGTTCCCCGGACGAATTTTTCCGGTTTCATGAGAATCAACTAAAATAAAATATCTTATCTGGCTTTGAGAGAATCTACCAAAAAATCTTCGTTTTAGTTTTAATTGAAATATCTACGAAAAATATTTTTGCCGTGGTTTCATGGAAACTTCTACTAGAAAATTTGTTTTGGTTTTATGAAAATATCTACCAAAAAAGAAAAAAAATCATTGTTTTGGTTTTATGAAAATATCTACCGAAAGATCCTCTTTTAGTTTTATGAAAATATCTACCGAAAATTTCATCTTTTAATTTTATGAAAATATCTACCGAAAAAAAAATCATTGCTTTGGTTTTATAAAAATGTCTACCGAAAAATTTTTTGGTTTTATGGAAATATCTACCGAAAATTACTTTGTTTTGTTTTTTAGGAAATATCTACCGAAAAAAATCATTTTTGGTTTTATGAAAATATCTACCAAAAAAGAAAAAAAAATCATTGTTTTGGTTTTATGGAAACATGTACCGAAAAATTTTTGATTTTATGAAAATATTTAATGAAAAAAATTGGTTTGATGAAAATTTGAAATCGTGAGAATGTAAAATTATCAAAATATCCACCGAAAATCTTCATTTTGGCTTCGTGAAAACATCCTTCGAAAATCCTCCGTTTTGGTTTATGAAAATGTCTACCAAAAAAATATTTTGGGGTTTTATGAAAATGTCCACCAAAAAAAATCTTTTTTGGTTTTATGAAAATGTCTACCAAAAAAAATCTTTTTTGGTTTTATGAAAATGTCTGCCAAGGAAAATCTTTTTTGGTTTTATGAAAATGTCTACCAAAGAAAATCTTTTTTGGTTTTATGAAAATGTCTACCAAAAATATTTTTTTTGGTTTTATGAAAATATCTACCGAAAATATTTGCTTTGGTTTTATGAAAATGTCTACCAAAAATCTTTGTTTTGGTTTTATGAAAATATCTACCGAAAATCTTTGCTTTGGTTTTATGAAAATATCTACCGAGAATATTTGCTTTGGTTTTATGAAAATATCTACCGAAAATATTTGCTTTGGTTTTATGAAAATGTCTACCGAAAATCTTTGCTTTGGTTTTATGAAAATATCTACCGAAAATCTTTGCTTTGGTTTTATGAAAATATCTACCGAAAATATTTGCTTTGGTTTTATGAGAATATCTACCGAAAATCTTTGGTTTGGTTTTGGGAAAATATCTACCAAATTTATGAAAATATTTATCAATTTGCAACGATGTGTGCGACATCATTAACATTTGACGAAATCATTATTATGGCTTGGTTTGTTAAAAACCGTGCCCTTGATCACTTAATGTCGTGCACTAAGACATCAATAACACTCTCTCATCACAAGGTGTAGCATGGTCGATTAGCGACCAAGGGCCGCATTTCACACGAATGCAATGACGCACTGCGTTGCATATTTACGAATATCACATCCCTTGCCCGGGATCTGGTTAAATCGGTATATTATGAAGCGTAGTTTGCAAAAAACCAAGCCTAACTCAACTACATGATCACTTGATGTCGTGCACTGATCTGTACGTTTACGGCATTTATTGTTTTGAAATTTTTCATATGTTTTTCCATGCATGACCTTAATACATTGTTTATCTTTGTCAACGCGGCAGTTCAAATTATCTAATTTTGGTTGCACATTGTCGTAGCACAAAGAAATACTCATTCTAATAAACGACGCGTTCACGAGGCAAATCACGTGTATTGGGGTCCTTATATTGGAAATTTCAATATCTAACACTAATTTCTTATTTTTCAGATGCGTCGTGGTGATGAAAAATATGCACGGGTCAACTTCAGTCGGTGCTGTTAGTGTCCTTGACCCAATAATTGTCGCTAATTCGCGAATCATCCGCGCCTCTGTTGCGCAATCTATCATTGACGAATCTTGCTTAGACAAGAATTCTCAGGTTCATATTGAAACAAATGAAACTAATATTCGCTAATGTACTAACTATTATACAGGGCAAGCAATTCTCAATAAAATGGGTTTGATCACGGAAAGTCCAGCGCAGTCAACAAGCGCATTCAATAAAGTTCGAAAAAAAGAAAGAATGATACCGGACGTTTGCATCTTCTGGAAAGTAAGGATATACGCTATACATACTAAACTGCGCGTGTGAATATTTTTTTGGACATAGATAGAACGTGAAATGCCGGATTAATCGTTTCGGCAGGTCAGGAGTTGGAACGGTGTACTGGAGACGGTTTTTATCCAGGGCAATTTTTATCCAGGGCCTTTTAATTGTAGCCATAGGTGGGCATACAATTCTTCCTTTTCCTATTTCCTTCCTTTTCCGTAAATTTTATTTTATGGAGCACGAGCCACCAGTGAGCCGCGTTTAACAAAACAAGAAATTTTCTAATACAATTTTAATACTGGCTGAATCCAAAACATGATCTCGTGTATTTTATTTTACCAGTGCCCAGTCATATCTACTCGTTACGAGCATCGGGCTGCTGAATTGCAGCATATTTCCTTGATGTAGAAATCAGAGCCACTCATGGGGAAGAGCAAAGGGCGCGAAGATGGAAGATTGGGACATACTACTTCGATTCGCTTTCGAGAGGAATCATATAGTACCTTGTTGAATTGTATATTTCTATAATGTAGCTTAGCTAGTCAGCAAGGGTACACTAAGGTGTCTGGGTATGGCTTTAGAATAGATAGGGTTCGACAGATGGATTTAGTCAGGAAAGGCGAACCTGCTGTTAGTGGATTTGAAAAATAATGGTTTAAAGTTTGCTCCACCAGTGAGAGTGAAACGTACACGAACTGCGCATTGGCGCGATCCATGTATGGCTCCTACTTGACTTAGCTTTATAATGTGGCTGTAGGATTGGACGTTGCTTAATATCAAAGGAACTGTTCAAATCGAAGACAGCACAGATGCGTGTATAATCCTATCAATCGTACAAGATAAAATTTCACTTCTGAGGGGTTTACTGAAAATTTCTTTTAAATGTATGTATTACCAAAACCCTTCCCAATTAGCTAAAATTCGATTTTTTTATTTTCAATTCAAAAATGATCCCCAAATAAGACTGATGCAAATGTATAGGGCTCTGGGAAGGGATTTGGTTAGGCGGGTTTATTAATGTCTTATTAGATATCTTGTATAGTTAGATAGGGTCAGATATTTTGTTTACTACATTTAATTGGGGGGAGCAGATTCGGTCATCCAAATTGTATCGGTCGTTCAAATGGAGCATAAAAAATCCGATCAACAAGAGTGATCACATCACAAAAATTAAACTGAGCTTAGACTAAGCCGGAGGGGAATCTAGTAATATTTATCTTAAATAAAATGGCGCAAATTTGTCTTAAATAAATATCTGAAATTGTGCTCCAACCCGAATTACTATTAATAGCTTTTTTCTGGCGTGACATGACTTTATCTTGTTCCCCCACTTGCGTGTTTTAACGATTTTTTGTCCAGGCCGAGGGTCCTCAAATTGAGGAACTGAAGAAGACGAAAGACTACGGAAGGTACGATGTTGTTTTTGCAATAGCTGGTAACCAAATTTCTTCGTTTTAAATTTTGTTACACATCAAATCGCATTAAATAAGTAGAACATTAATCTCATCTTCGCCAATTTGCAATTTATCACATTCCTCCAAGCATGTGCCAGAGAAGAGCCGCGTCACCTTGGCACTGTCCATCGGGACATATACTTGACCTAACTACTTTATATGCCACTATTGCTCTAACAACTTTAGATAAAGTCTTGGTATGTTTACTATTTTCGAGGGATTCTATTTGTTGAATCCCTAGTCAATGTTGCCAAGCCTGGTAGCATTATGCTACTGGTAGATAGTTTAGATCAGGGATAAAGCAAGTCTATGACTTGGTAATGCGATGGCTTGCATTGGTTTTCATTCCGTTCTGTTGTTTACTTTTTAATTTTATCACTGCTCTAACGTTCCAATTCTAATATATCTATTAATCTTTTATGCAATCAACGGAGAAATCTGAAGTGAAAAGCCTCTACCCTCTTAGTCATCCAAATGGCAGAGCTCTATTTCACTTTAATTATTCCTCCTGCCATGCCCAACTGTAACCTACACAACTGAGCGAGATTTTCTTCAGAACAAGTCTACGCCTAATTCTAACTTTCATACCATACTGTCTCACTCTCGAATCATTTTCGAACTGCTCGAAGGACACAAAGACATCTTGCATAGAACAACAGCGCATGCATCGTTTGCAACATCTATTAGTGTTTTTAATGTTTCCTGTTAATGTCTTCCCTGCGCAGTAAAAAATGATTGTACGTCGCATTTTGTCGAGTTCGACCTAGTGATGAGTCATCTGTGGCCCATTAACAAAATGATTTCTGATAATGCAAATTCCAGCTTCATTGGCCGGCTAGCCACGAAGCCAAGTCGTTGACTTGCTTGTATAAGTCGCTTTAGATATTGAGCGACGTAGGGTTTTGTAAGTTCGGTCAGCTTTCAGCTTGTGGCAGTGAGGGGTGTAGTCCGGCATACGTAAACAGACTCATGACCACAATATACGAGTTGGTGTTTGCGATGCAGGGGGAGTTTACGGTCGCGCTTATTTATAAATTGCGTCGGCTCGCACGGAATGTAGATATGAAGATAAATAAAAGCTGACCGTAAGCAGGTTAGTTCATAGTAGGGAACGCTCCGTATCCTTAAAAATAGGCCAGGTCGGCGAAAATAGACTGTTAAACGAGAGAATTGATTGCTTTAAAAATGGCGCTGGTGGGGGAGGGATGAGGGGTGGTTGATAGTTAGTGGCTTGCTCAGTTAGGTTAGATAGGGTTTAAGGAGTGGAAAGTAGTTTTCAATCGCACTGCTACGTCCTGCCTTGTGACTTCAGATGAGATTGACAATCAACTTTCCACTGTCAGGTGTGCGGTGCGTACGCGAATTTGTAATGGTCTCTGGACGACTTGTTCAGGGATTGTTAACCTCTTTCTCTTCCGTTGACTTCTAGGCTTTAATGATTGTGTGTATAGTTTTTGTCTTTGAGGCGTGATTTGTATAGAACTTCGCCTCATTCTTGTGTGTATTCTCTATTTCAGTGCAAATATATTGCGAGGTGTGGTTTTTTAGAAGCCACGCCCACAAATTCCATCGAATGCAATGCATTTTTTGTGATGTATGCGTTCAGTAAGCGTGGTCGAATAGCGACCAAGCTCCACATTCACACAAATGCAGTGGCATATATTACATTGCATATTGATGAAAGTCTCATCCTTTTCCCCGGGATGTGACAAAATCGTTGTTTTTATAGGGCGTGGTTTGTTAGAAATCACGCCTTCCTTGACACCTTAGTACCGTGCAGCAATATACAAGAAATCAGTTACACTCACCACAAAGGTAGCATGGTCGAATAGCGACCAAGCTCCACTTTTCACACAAATGCAATGACGCACTGCGTTGCATATTCACGAACATCACATCTCTTGCCCGGGATGTGGTTAAATCGATATATTATCAACCAAACCTAAACCTAACTCTGATGTCGTTCACTGATGTGTACGACATCATTGACATGTGAAAAAACGGGTTCTGTTTTGTATAAGGCGTGATTTGTTAGAAACCACGCCTACCTTGACAACTTGGTGTCATGCACTAACATGTGTGACATCAATTATACTCACCACAAAGTTAGCGTGTTCGAATAGCGACCAAGCTCCACATTTAGCACAAATGCAATGACGTACATTGCATATTGCATATTCATGAACGTCACATCTCTTGCCCGGGATGTGGTTAAATCGATATTATAAACCAAACCAAGCTCAACCACTTGATGGCGTGCACTGAGCTGTACGATTTTCACACAATCCCAAAAATACCATGGGCTATATCGTAAATGCCGTGCAGTTGATAATAATAACGAAATTTATTATTTCTATTTTTTAAATTCTGTTTTTATACTATTTTTTTTTTTTTTTTTGAAACGCATGCTAAACCAAGACCTCAATACACTGTTTATCTTTGTCAACGCGTCAATTCAAATTATCTACTGTGTGTTGAACGTTGTATTTTTGTTTAGGAGAATGTCGAAATTTATCACACACAGAAATAACCTTATTAACCGACGGGTTTACAAGGCAAAGCACGTGCATTGGGGTATTTATAGTGGAAATTTCAACATCCAACATTTTTTTTCTTATTTTTCAGATGCGTCGTGGCGATGAAAATATGCTCGGTTCAACTTCAGCCGGTGGTATCAGTGTCCTTAACCCAATAATTGTTAATTCGCGAATCATGTGCCACTTGTGGACAGCGTCTCGGCGCCGCGATCCATCAGTGACACATTTTGCTTAGACAAAAAATTCTCTGCTCCATATCAAAACAATAATTGAAGCTAATATTCGAACTTTTGTGCAGGGCAAACAATTCTCAAAATCGGTTTGATCACGGAAGTCCTGCGAAGTCGACAAGCGGCATTCGATCAAGTTCGGAGAAATGAAGAATGATAATTTACCGACGTTCACATTTCTCGGAAAGAAAATTCAGCAAGGGTATGCACTATGCATGCGCTATACACTATACAAACTAAACTGCACGTGTGAATATTTTTTGTGTGCATAGATAGAACGTAAAATGCAGGACTAATCTAATCGGTCGGGCAAATCAGGAGATGGAACGATGTTTTATCCAGGGCAATTTTGGCTTTTTCTGTTATAGAAGGCGTAGATTAACGAACAATTCTGCCTTTCCCCGATCATAGATTTTATTTTGTCGAGCACAGCCATGGATGGACCGCGCCTTGGTGGCGCAATCCATCGGTGACCGCGCTTAACAAATCGTGTTTGCTCAAAATTTTCTGACAGAGTTGCAGGACTTGCAAGGCGGTGGTGACGGTCTATTTCTGTAGTGCAGTAGTTAGATGGGGTTCGGTTTGCTTTATTTATGTTACAGGGTAATGAGCTCAAGTCATCCTTATGATATCTTTCGCTAGCGTCTCTTTAATAAACGCTTATTTTGGAATCTATTATCAAATCGAAATACCCAAATTATTCGTTAAATTCTTCCCAGTGCGCAATATACAAACCAAAACCAAGCTTTCTGGTATCTTGCTGCCTTTATATATGACATGTGCTTGTTCCCTTCCACTTGTGTGTTTTCAATGGTTCCTTGTCCAGGCTGAGGATCCTCAAATTGAGGAATTGAAGAAGACGAAAGACTGCGGAAGGTACGATTTTGTTTATACGGTTATCTTGCTGCCTTTATATACGACATGTGCTTGTTCCCTTCCACTTGTGTGTTTTCAATGGTTCCGTGTCCAGGCTGAGGATCCTCAAATTGAGGAACTGAAGAAGACGAAAGACTGCGGAAGGTACGATTTTGTTTATACGGTAACTGGCGAATAAATTCTCGGTTTGGATGGCCAAAGTTCGGGCTTTCGCTCGATCAAGGCCGAAATTAATCTTCATTGTATGGCCAAATTGTTTTCATTTACTAATTCAAAGTTTAACAAGCGCGCTTTATTTAGCATGGACCATTGCTCGATTCGACGCGGTCAGTCTTATCTACGCTTTCCTATCAAATTTGGCTCGTATTTGCCAAAACATATTTGAAAACTTCTGACCGGGTTTTATGCGTGCTTTCGTATTTATTTCTTATCCTATATGAGGGTCCTCAAATTGAGGAACTGAAGTAGACGAAAGACTACCGGAGGTATGAACTTAGTTTTGCAATATTTAATTTATGCGGCGATTCCCAGTGGTTTCAAGAGGCCTTGTATTTGGTAGTTGTAAGTCTCTTGCAACCTATGGCTTAAATTTCTTGGTTTGTATTACAGCTCTTAATGGTTTAAATTGACTCTTATTTTTATTGCGCAGTCGCTGTCAAATGTGGGGAATCTGATAATTTGTTATTTTCTTTTGATCTGCCTCGTTGTATGGAAAATCAGCAATCCCATCAAATTATTCCCGGTTTGGTCAAAACATCTTTAATTGGTTGTATGCAAATTCGACAGAAAAATCAGTTCTGATTCCTGGAAATATTTTTGTTTTTTGAATTCCCCGGACGAATCTTTCCCGTTTTATGGGAATCGACTGAAATAAAATATCTAATCTGGTTTTGAAAAAATATGCGAAAAATTTTCTTCTTTTTAGTTTTAATTGAAATATCTACCAAATCTATTTTTGCTATGGTTTCATGGAAACATTTACTAGAAAATTTTGCTTCGATTTTATGAAAATATCTACCAAAGAAAATCATTTTGGTTTTATGAAAATATCTACCAAAAAAGAAAAAAAATCAGTTTTGGTTTTATGAAAACATATACCGAAAAAATCATCCATTAATTTTATGAAAATATCTACCGAAAAAATCATCCATTAATTTTATGAAAATATCTACCGAAAAAAAATCATCTTTTGGTTTTATGGAAATATCTATCGAAAAAATCCTGTTTTATGGAAATATCTGTCGAATAATCAACCTTCATGGAAATGTCTACCGAAACAATCGTTGCTTTGATTTTACGGAAATGTCTACCAAACAAATCGTGAGTTTGGTTTTATGAAAATTTCTACAAAAAAAAAATCATTAGTTTGGTTTTATGGGAATGTCTACCAAAAAAAATCATTAGTTTGGTTTTATGGGAATGTCTACCAAAAAAAAATCCTTAGTTTGGTCTTATGGGAAGGTCTACCAAAAAAATCATTAATTTGGTCTTATGGGAAGGTCTACCAAAAAAAATCATTAGTTTGGTTTTATGGGAATGTCTACCAAAAAAATCGTTAGTTTGGTTTTATGGGAATGTCTACCAAAAAAAAATCGTTAGTTTGGTTTTATGGGAATGTCTACCAAAAAAAATCGTTAGTTTGGTTTTATGGGAATGTCTACCAAAAAAAAAATCATTAGTTTAGTTTTATGGGAATGTCTACCAAAAAAAATCATCAGTTTAGTTTTATGGGAATGTCTACCAAAAAAAAAATCGTTAGTTTGGTTTTATGAAAATGTCTACCAAAAAAATCTTTACTTTGGTTTCATGAAAATGTCTACCGAAAAAAATCTTTACTTTGGTTTTATGAAAATGTCTACCGAAAAAATTCATTAGTTTGGTTTGGTTTTATGGAAATGTCTACCAAAAAAATCATTGTTTTGGTTTTATGAAAATATCTACCGAAAATAACTTTGTTTTGGTTTTGTAAAAATTTCAAAAAAAATCTTGTTTTAGTTTCATGAAAATATCTAATGAAAGAAAATTGGTTTTATAAAAATATGAAATCATGAGAATATGAAATCCTCAAAATATCCACCGAAAATCTTCATTTTGGTTTCGTGAGAATATCCTCCGAAAATCCTTCGCCAAAAAAATAATTTGGGGTTTTATGAAAATGTCTACCAAAAAAATATTTTTGGGGTTTATGAAAATGTTTACAGAAAAAATATTTTTTTGGTTTTATGAAAATGTCTACCAGAAAATCCTTGTTTTGGTTTTATGAAAATGTCTACCCGAAAATCTTTGCTTTGGTTTTATGAAAATGTCTACCGAAGGTCTTTGCTTTGGTTTTATGAAAACATCTACCGAAAAAATCATCCATTAATTTTATGAAAATATCTACCGAAAAAAATCATCTTTTGGTTTTATGGAAATATCTATCGAAAAAATCCTGTTTTATGGAAATATCTATCGAAAAATCAACCTTCATGGAAATATCTACCGAAACAATCGTTGCTTTGATTTTACGGAAATGTCTACCAAACAAATCGTGAGTTTGGTTTTATGAAAATTTCTACAAAAAAAAAAATCATTAGTTTGGTTTTATGGGAATGTCTACCAAAAAAAAAATCATTAGTTTGGTCTTATGGGAATGTCTACCAAAAAAATCATTAGTTTGGTCTTATGGGAAGGTCTACCAAAAAAAAATCATTAGTTTGGTTTTATGGGAATGTCTACCAAAAAAAAATCATTAGTTTGGTTTTATGGGGATGTCTACCAAAAAAAAATCGTTAGTTTTGTTTTATGAAAATGTCTACCAATGTCTACCGGAAAAAATCTTTACTTTGGTTTTATGGAAATGTCTACCGAAAAAATTCAGTAGTTTGGTTTGGTTTTATGGAAATGTCTACCGAAAATAACTTTGTTTTGGTTTTATGGAAATATCTACCGAAAATAACTTTGTTTTGGTTTTATGGAAATATCTACCGATATCTTCGTTTCGGTTTTGTGAAAATTTCAAAAAAAAAAAATCTTGTTTTAGTTTCATGAAAATATCTAATGAAAGAAAATTGGTTTTATAAAAATATGAAATCATGAGAATATGAAATCCTCAAAATATCCACCGAAAATCTTCATTTTGGTTTCGTGAAAATATCCTCCGAAAATCCTTCGCCAAAAAAATAATTTGGGGTTTTATGAAAATGTCTACCAAAAAAATATTATTGGGGTTTTATGAAAATGTCTACAGAAAAAATATTTTTTTGGTTTTATGAAAATGTCTACCAGAAAATCCTTGTTTTGGTTTTATGAAAATGTCTACCATAAAATCTTTGCTTTGATTTTATGAAAATATCTACCGAAGGTCTTTGCTTTGGTTTTATGAAAATATCTACCGAAAATCTTTGCTTTGGTTTTATGAAAATGTCTAAAAAAAAAAATTTTTTGGTTCTATGAAAATAGCTGAAAATATTTGCTTTGGTTTTATGAAAATATCTGCCGAAAATATTTGCTTTGACTATTGGGTGTAATTGGATGTGTGTGCAATACGCTGTGGGTGGAACTGTCTTGGGTTTTATATAACAAGACTGCAGTTCAACTGGTTGCAAAAATTTGAGTGCAATTCTCGACCACCATATTTAATTAACCACACTGTGATAAAAACGGAGTAAGATGACGTTAATTTGCATATTTTGAAATTCTAATTGCCTTGTGGGTGCCAATTTATGGAATATGGATTTTAATATTATCGCTTGGCATTACTATCAAAGAGCAGCGACTTTATTGCATTTTCGTTAGTGTTCGGAATAAATATTCCAAACTTTTCCCGTACATCTGCTACAAATATAGGAAAGGGTCCAATTCTACCGAGTGCAATCCTATTAAGAGCAAAACTATTGGGTGTAAATGAATGTGTGTGCAATACTATTGGGTGAAATTGGCTTGGGTTTATGTAACATGATTGCAGTTAAACTGGTTGCAAACCATTCATTGCAATTCACGACCACCACTTTTAATTAACCACACGGTGATAAAAACGCAGTAAGTTAAACGCAGTATTAATTTGCATAATTTTCATATTACAAAATTGTAGTTGCCTTGTGAATGCCAAATTATGTACTATGGATTTTAATTTTATCGGTTGGCATCACTTTCAAAGAACGGCGATTTTACTGCATTCTCGTTACAGCGTTAGAAATAAATATTCGAAACTTTTCCCCAATTTGCTATACTGCGAAAGGTAATTTGCGCAAAATTATCCCGTACAATATCCCGTACATCTACTACAGTCATAGGAAAGGGTCCACTTCTACCGAGTGCAATCCTCCCGTTGTTGTCCCCTTTGCCTGTTGTTGTCCCCTTTGCCCGTTGTTGTCCCCTTTGTCCGTTGTCCCACCGCCCGTTGTTATCGCACCACCACCACCACCCGCCGTTGTTGTCCCACCGTCCGTTGCTATCCGACGTTGTTGTCCCACCGCCCGTTGTTATCGCATCACCACCCGCCGTTGTTGTCCCACCCGCCCGTTGTTATCGCACCACCACCACCCGCCGTTGTCGTCCCATCGCCCGTTGTTATCGCACCACCACCACCCGCCGTTGTCGTCCCACCGCTCTTTATTATCGCACCAACACCACCGGCCGCTGTTATCGCACCACCACCCGCCGTTGTTGTCCCACCGCCCGCTGTTATCGCACCACCACCACCCACTGTTATCGCACCACCACCAACCGCTGTTGTTGTCCCACCGCCCGCTGTTATCGCAGCACCACCCGCTGTTGTTGTCCCACCGCCCGCTGTTATCGCGCACCACCACCACCCGCCGTTGTTGTCCCATCGCCCGTTGTTATCGCGCACCAACACCACCCACCACCACCACCCACAGTGGTTGTCCCACCGCCACCACCCGCCGTTGTTGTCCCACCGCCACCACCACTGCATTTATGTTACAGTGATAGTAATCATTAATCCAAACTTTTCTACTGATATTTCAATCTGCTATGCCTTACACATACGTTATTACATGTTACATAATAAGCCATAACCAGTCAGAATTTTTAATTTGAAATTCTTCGAAAAATCACTATTTTCAGTCAAATATTATTCATAGGCAAATATCTGGTGCAATTATTTCACAACCACCCCATAAAGAGGGGTGCAATTCTGCACAGTGCAACCATAATGGGGGCTCTATCTTTCAGGATTTCATTCGGCTAGATGCAATCCTACAGACTGTAATTCGACTGTGTGTGTAGTCCTACTAGGTGCGATCCTACTGAGTGCATCACAGATTAAAATTACTGTAACAGCACGGCGATATTAGTGCATTTTATTACAGTGTAAGTAGTCACGATCCGCCTCTGATAAATTAAAAAGCTTAGCAAATGTTGTTGCTTCCCCCTCTTTAAAGAAATATTATCAGTAGTCCAGTACATTCATTGAGTCATTCCCATATGTAATATACAGCATTCAATTCACATAGGACGTTGCCGATGCAGTTGGTGCTGTGTGCAATGGATCACTTACCTGTCACTACCTGTTGTTCCTTGTCTAATCGTCTACATACCATACATTCATTGCATACCTCAAAACAGTTCGTACACTCTGGGTGTATGAAGTGCATTCCGTACGTACAGTGCATTCCGTGCATCCAGTACGTGTCGTACATTAAGTACACCGCGTACACCCCATCTATATCATATATTCATCCTATTCAACGCATTCCGTACATGCCGTAAATTCCGTACATCTCGCACATACAGAGAATTCCGTATATTCACTGCATTTCAACGTCACATGCACACCTTACATTCAGTGCATTCCTTGCATCCAGAACATGACGTGTATATCGTACATCCCGCGCATGCTGTACATCCAGTGCTTTCCGTGCATGTCGTACATTCCGTATATCACGTGCCTGCCGTACATTTCGTGCATTCCGTAAGTCACGTGCATTCCGTAAGTCACGTGCATTCCGTATATCGCGTGCATGCCGTACATATCGTGCTGCCGTACATCTACTGTGCATGTCGTTATGACATTATGGTTGCATTGTGCAGAATTGCACCCCTCTTTATGGGGTGATTGTGAAATAATTGCACCCGATATTTGCCTATGAATAATATTTGACTGAAAATAGTGTTTTTTCGAAGAATTTCAAAGTAAAAATTTTGACTGGTTATGGCTTATTATGTAACACGTAATAACATATGTGTATTATGTACGGAAAATTTAGCTCAGATTACCTCTTGAAGCTGTTAGTTGGCTCGTTCTACAAACTGCCTTCGGTCTTAGAATTGGAGCCTTTCCTATGATTGTAGTAATGTACGGGATGTGCTGGATAAAATTTTGCGCAAATTACCTTTTAAATAATAGCAAACTGAAATATCAGGGGAAAAGTTTGGAATATTTATTACTAACACTGTAACGAAAATGCAGTAAAATTGCCGTTCTTTGATAGTAATGCCAATCAATAATATTAAAATCTACATTGCATGATTTGGCGTCCACAAGACAACTACAATTTCAAAATACAAAAATTATGCAAATTAACGTTAACTTACTGCGTTTTTATCACAATGTGGTTAATTTAATGTGGTGGTCGTGAATTGCACTCAGTGGTTTGGAACCAATTGAACTGCAGTCTTGTTTTATTAAACCCAAAATAACTTCTCCCACAGCTAATTGCACTCAAATTTTATTACACCGAGTAGTACTGCACCCGTAGCATTGCATTTAATAGGATTGAGCCGAGAAGGATCGCACTCTTTCGTATGATTGTAGAATAATATCAGAATATAGAATAATATAACATGTACGGGTTGCACGGAATGTACGGTATGCACTGGATGTACGGCATGCACGGGATGTACGGCATGCACGACATGCGCCGGATGTACAGAATTTACTGGATGCACTGAATGTACGGCATGCACGTGGTGCACGGAATACACTGGATGTACGGCAAGCACGTGCCGCCCCCACCCGTCGTCGTCTCTTTGCCCGTTGCCGTCCCACCGCCCGTCCGTTGTCGTCCCACCGCCCATTCGTTGCCGTCCCACCGCCCGTCCGTTGCCGTCCCACCGCCCGTCCGTTGCCGTCCCACCGCCCGTCCGTTGCCGTTTCCGCTATATTTCAAAATTGTAGTCGAATGTAGATTTTAATATTATCGATTGGCATTATCATCGAATAACGGAAATTTCACTGCATTTATGTTACAGTGATAGTAATGATTAATCCAAACTTTTCTACTGATATTTCAATTTGCTATGCCTTTTTTATTGAAAGTAACTCTCTGAGCAAGGCCGAAGGCAGTTTGTAGAAGGAGCCAACTAACAGCTTCAAGAGGTAATCTGAGCTAAATTTTCCGTACATAATACACATACGTTATTACATGTTACATAATAAGCCATAACCAGTCAGAATTTTTAATTTTGAATTATTCGAAAAAACACTATTTTCAGTCAAATATTATTCATAGGCAAATATTGGGTGCAATTATTTCACAATCACCCCATAAAGAGGGGTGCAATTCTGCACAGTGCAACCATAATGTCATAACGGCATGCACAGGGGATGTACGGCAGCACTATTGTACGGCATGCACGTGATATACGGAATGCACGTGATTTACGGAATGCACGAAATGTACGGCAGGCACGTGATATACGGAATGTACAACATGCACGGGATGAACGGAATGCACTGGATGTACAGCATGCGCGGGATGTACGATATACACGACGTGTTCTGGATGCAAGGAGTGCACTGAATGTAAGGTGTGCATGTGACGTTGAAATGCACTGAATATACGGAATTCTCGGTATGTGCGGAATGTACTGAATTTACGGCATGTACGGAATGCGTTGAATAGGATGAATATAGGATATAGATGGGGTGTGCGCGGTGTACTTAATGTACGACATGTACTGGATGCAC
Source organism: Styela plicata (assembly GCA_963675895.2). Lineage (NCBI taxonomy): Eukaryota > Metazoa > Chordata > Ascidiacea > Stolidobranchia > Styelidae > Styela > Styela plicata. Next base: position 9,992,572 of record OZ023143.1, on the reverse strand, counting down.
GGAATGCACTGTATGTACGGCATGCACATTGTGCACTGTGTGCACGGGATACTCGGTATGTACGGAATTCACTTCATACACCCGGAGTGTACGAACTGTTTTGAGGTATGCAATGAATGTATGGTATATAGACGATCAGACAAGGAACAACAGGTAGTGACAGGTAAGTGATCCATTGCACACAGCACCAACTGCATCGGCAACGTCCTATGTGAAGTGAATGCTATACATTACATATGGGAATGACTCAAGGAACGTACTGGACTACTGATAATATTTCTTTAAAGAGGGGGAAGCTAGGCTTTGCTAAGCTTTTTAATGTATTAGGGGCGGATCGTTACTACTTACACTGTAATAAAATGCACTAAAATCGCCGTGCTGTTACAGTAATTTCAATCTGTGATGCACTCAGTAGGATCTCACCTAGTAGGACTACACACACAGTTGAATTACATTCTGTAGGATTGCATCTAGCTGAATGAAATCCTGAAGGATAGAACCCCCATTATGGTTGCACTGTGCAGAATTGCACCCCTCTTTATGGAGTGATTGTGAAATATTTGCACCCGATATTTGCCTATGAATAATATTTGACTAAGAATTTCAAATTAAAAATTCTGACTGGTTATGGCTTATAACATGTAATAACATATGTGTATTATGTACGGGAAATTTAGCTCAGATTACCTCTTGAAGCCGCTAGTTGGCTCCTCCTACAAACTGCCTTCGGCCTTGCTCAGAGTTACTTTCTGGTGCGATAACAACGGCGGGTGGTGGTGCGATAACAACGAGCGGTGGGACAACAACGGCGGGTGGTGGTGCGATAACAATGAGCTGTGGGACAACAACGGCGGGTGGTGGTGGTGGGACAACAACGGCGACTGGTGGTGGTGCGATAACAACGGCGGGTGGTGGTGCGATAACAACGGCGTGTGGTGGTGGTGGCGCGATAACAACGGCGGGTGGTGGTGGTGGCGCGATAACAACGGCGGGTGGTGGTGGTGGCGGGTGGCGCGATAACGGGCGGTCGGACAACAACGGCGGGTGGTGGTGCGATAACAACGGGTGGTGGGACAATAACGGCGGGTAACAACGGGCGGTGGGACAATAACGGCGGGTAACAACGGGCGGTGGGACAATAACGGCGGGTAATAACGGACGGTGGGACAATAACGGCGGGTAATAACGGACGGTGGGACAACAACGGCGGGTAATAACGGACGGTGGGACAACAACGGCGGGTAATAACGGACGGTGGGACAACAACGGCGGGTAATAACGGACGGTGGGACAACAACGGCGGGTAACTACGGGCGGTGGGAATGCCAAATTATGTACTGTGGATTTTGATTTTATCGATTGGCATTACTATCAAAGAACGGCGATTTTTCTACATTCTGGTTACAGTGTTAGTAATAAATGTTCGAAACTTTTCCACTGATATTTCAATTTGCTATGCTTCAAAAGTTAATTTGCGCAAAATTTTATCCAGTACATCCCGGACTTCCAGTTCATCCCGTACATCCCGTACATCCAGTACATCTCGTACATCTACTACAATCCTAGGAAAGGGTCCAATTCTACTGAGTGCAATCCTATTAGGGGGAAATCCTATTGGGTGTAATTGAATGTGTGTGCAATACGCTGTGGGTGAAATTGTCTTAGGTTTCATATAATAAGACTGCTGTTCAACTGGTTGCAGAACATTGAGTGCAATTCTCGACCACCACATTTAATTAACCATACTGTGATAAAAACGCAGTAAGTTAACGTTAATTTGCATAATTTTTATATTTTGAAATTCTAGTTGCCTTGTGGATGCCAATTTATGGAATGTGGATTTTAATATTATCGCTTGGCATTACTATCAAATAACAGCGATTTTACTGCATTTTCGTTACAGTGTTCGGAATAATTATTCCAAACTTTTCCACTGATATTTCAATTTGCTATGCTTCAAAAGATAATTTGCGCAAAGTTTTCCTTATATCCAGTACTTCCCGTACATCCCTTACATCCAGTACATCTCTTACATCCGGTACATCCCGTACATCCGGTACGTCCCTTACATCCAGTACATGTACTACAATCATAGGAAAGGGTCCAATTCTACCGAGTGCAATCCTTCTGGGTGCAATCCTATTAAGGCAATACTATTGGGTGTAATTGAATGTGTGTGCAATACGCTGTGGGTGAAATTGCCTTGGGTTTTATATAACATGACTGCAGCAGTGCAATTCACGACCACCACATTTAATTAACCACACTGTGGTAAAAACGCAGTAAGTTAACATTAATTTGCATAATTTTTATATTTCAAAATTGTAGTTGCCATGGGAATGCCAATTTATGGGATGTGAATTTCAATTTTATCGATTGGCATTACTCTCAAAGAACGGCGATTTTACTGCATTCTGGTTACAGTGTTAGTAATAAATATCACTGATATTTCAATTTGCAATGCTTCAAAAGATAATTTGCGTAAAATTTTATCCAGCACATCCCGTACTTCCAGTACATCCCGTATAGTTTTCGACACCCCACTGCGTTGCATGTTCACGAACATTACACCTCTTGCCCGGGATGTGGTTAAATCGATATATTATGAACAAACCAAACTCTGACATTAAAATGTGACTTATGTTTTGTATATTTTCATATATTTTCATATATTTTCATATTTGTATATTTGTATAATTTCAACTTCTAACACTTTTTCTTATTTTTCAGATGCGTCGTGGCGATGAAAATATGCTCGGTTCAGCTTCAGCCGGTGGTATCAGTGTCCTTAACCCAATAATTGTTAATTCGCGAATCATGTGCCACTGGTGGAACGCGTCTCGGCGCCGCGATCCATCAGTGACACATTTTGCTCAGACAAAATATCAAAACAATAATTGAAGCTAATATTCGCTAATGTTCTAACTTTTGTGCAGTGCAGACAATTCTCAAAATCGGTTTGATCACGGAAGTCCTGCGAAGTCAACAAGCGGTATTCGATCAAGTTCGAAGAAATGAAGAATGATAATTTACCGACGTTTACATTTGCCGGAAAGAAAATTCAGCAAGGGTATGCACTATGCATGCGCTATACACTATACAAACTAAACTGCACGTGTGAATATTTTTTGCGTGCATAGATGGAACGTAAAATGCAGGATTAATCTAATCGGTTTGGCAATTCAGGAGATGTTTTATCCAGGGCAATTTCGGCTTTTTCTGTTATTGAAGCCACAGATGGACGTACAATTCTGCCTTTCCCCGATCATAGATTTTTTGTCGAGCACAGCCATGAATGGACCGCGCCTTGGCGGCGCAATCCATCGGTGACAAACAAATCGTGTTTGCTCAAAATTTTCTGACAGAGTTGCAGGACAGTGGTGGCGGACTATTTCTATAGTGCAGTAGTTAGATGGGGTTCGGTTTGCTTTATTAATGTTACGGGGTAATGAGCTCAAGTCATCCTTACGATATCTTTAGCTAGCGACTCTCTAATATACGCTTATTTTGGAATCTATTATCAAATCGAAATATTCAAATTATCCGTTAAATTCTTCCCAGTGCGCAATATACAAAGCAAAACCAAGCTTTCTGGTATCTTGCTGCCTTTATATATCACTTGTGCCTGTTCCCTTCCACTTGTGTGTTTTCATGGTTTCTTGTCAAGGCTGAGGATACTCAAATTGAGGAACTGAAGAAGACGAAAGACTGCGGAAGGTACTATTTTGTTTATACGGTAACTGGCGAATAAATTGTCGGTTTGGATGGTCAGAGTTCGGGTTTTCACCCGATGAAGGCCGAAATTAATCCCAAACATTCATTATATGGCCAAATTGTTTTCATTTACTTCATCATAGTTTAACAAGCACACTTAATTTAGCATGGCCCATTGCTGGATTTCGACGCGGTCAGTCTTACCCACGCTTTCCTATCAAATTTTATTTTGTTAAGCCCGAGTAACCGATGGACCACGCCTTGACGGTGCGATCCATCACTGGCTCTTATTTGCCAAAAAATATTTGAAAACTTGTGACTGGGTTTCATGCGTGCGTTTGTATTTATTTCTTATCCTATATGAGGGTCCTCAAATTGAGGAACTGAAGTAGACGAAAGACCACCGGAGGTATGAACATAGTTTCGCAATAATTAATTTATGCGGCGATTCCCAGTGGTTTCAAGTGGCCTTGTATTATTTGGTAATTTTAAGCCTCTTGCAACCTATGACTTAAATTTCTTGGTTTGTGTTACGACTCTTGATGCTTTAAATTGACTCTTATGTTTATTGCACAGTCACTGTCTAATGTGGGGAATCTTATAATTTATTTTCTTTTGATCTGTCTGGTTATATGGAAATTCGGCAATCCATCAAATTATTCCCAGTTTTGTCAAAACCTCTTTAAATGGTTGTTTGCAAATTCGACAGAAAAATCCGTTGTTTTCTTAAAATATTTTTGTTTTTTGAATTCCCCGGACGAATCTTCCCGGTTTTATGAGAATCGACTAAAATAAAATATCTGATCTGGTCTAGAGAAACTCTACCAAAAAATCTTCGTTTTTGTTTTAATTGAAATATCTCAGAAAAACATTTTTGCTTTGGTTTCGTGGAACCTTCTACTAGAAAATTTGTTTTGGTTTTATGAAAATATCTACCAAAAAAATCATTTTTGGTTTTATGAAAATATCTACCGAAAAATCCTCTTTTGGTTTTATGAAAATATTTACCGAAAAATCCTCTTTTGGTTTTATGAAAATATCTACCGAAAAATCCTCCTTTGGTTTTATGAAAATATCTACCGAAAAAATCCTCTTTTGGTTTTATGAAAATATCTACCGAAAAAAATCATAGTTTGATTTTATGGAAATGTCTACAAAAAAAAATCATCAGTTTGGTTTTAAGGAAATGTCTACCAAAAAAAATCCTTAGTTTGGTGTAATTAAGTCTGATCAAAGATTTAGATTTTATCAATTCCGGGATCCTTTTTCGATCTTTTAAGGATGCTCTCATTCAACGGAAACGGACGAAAAGAGTGTCGGCGACCTCGTGCAGTTGAACTGTGCAAATCTTGTGTTCATGTGACGAAGTTGAGCTGAAAATATGACTTCCTCCGTTAAAAATTATTTGAATCGATGCTTTTGAAATTCCGGAACTGCTGTCAGAGGGTTGGTCTGACTATCAAGACGCGGAAACAGATATGAGATAGCTTTTGAGAATGTTTCAGACAAAAATATTCAACTTTTGTCCCGACTGCAAAGCTGTTTTAAAGAACCCAGACTGTCAAAATTTCGGACTTTTCGATTTGTGTTGTGTCATATGTTTCTTTAACTATTCTTGTTTGCTGGTTCAGGTTCAATATTATATTTTTTGGTGTTACGCTGCTGCGTCTGCGACTAAAGATTTATTTCAGCTTCAAAGTTCTGGAGAGCATTGTGTGTCCCTTCGTATTTCATGCCTTGTAAATACGGGGTTTCGAATAGTCCCTGAAAGTGTCTTCCGCATGTAAGGGGCGACTGAAAAGAAGTGGTAGATGGTTTTACCCTCACCAGGGGCAGATACCACTAGCTGCACCATTATGATTCAGTTCCGCTTGCGATAATTCCGTTTATAGAGTGCTGTTATAGAGTGCTAGAGTTGCTGGTACTATATCTTTTAATGGTTCTTTGCTATTGAGTGGCTGCGTAACGCCTTATGCGCAATTTTTTCGTGCACACAAAGTTCCCCGATGCCGTTTGAAGACTAAGCCAATCGGAGATTAAACTATGTCAAGTATGAGCCGCGGCGCGGTCCATCAGTTACTAGAGCAAACAATCTGGTGTACCTATTTCTAACTGGGAATAACACGTTCTATCTGACCTGAGCTCTAGAATCGTATCGAGTTCACCTTTCCTAGCATCCTCTTGCTGAATATGGGATCTGAAAGTTAGAGTATCTGCATCATCTCATCGGAGGCGTATTTGAGTCGTTGGTCTCGGTAGGGATGAAAGTTTGGACTCTTGTTGTTTGACACTGTCTGGAAAGGTTATGAAATACTGACAATTGTATCGAGGGGCGGTGGCATGATGAAACCGACAATAGCTATCCAACGTTACACCTAACGAATGACTCGATTTCTAACCTCAACGAAACGAAGTATGTTCGGGTTCGACGAACGAAAAAGGCTTCGACGAGCAATACATGAGTGGTGCCCCTGAGCGAGACACACTAAACCCACAGTCTTGGGACTATGCTCGATAACCTCGCCGGTTCCTTATATGTTCCACACGGAACGGAACGGCAAGACGCAAGAAAAATCTCATAACCCGATGTAATTGTAAACATTGTTAATCGGGTACTGTGAAATAAAGTTCATTTATTAATACCTTGGCTAAGCAAAGCCGAATCATTTGGTGCTCTAATATGATTTGTATTCATTTTTGCGAATCGGATGTATTCTCAAACTTCACATATAAATAACGAACCGTCTCATTTTTTTGATCACACAAGCTCCGAATTTCTTCTCGCATATATTGATATAGACAAACTATAAGAAACCATGTGCATTAGATTTTGTGATTACCTATGTAAAATGCACAATTAGTTTTGCAAATTATTGATTCTGTGACTGATTCGCGAGTCTGTTAGTTGATTGAATTAAATGACTCGGCACTATAAACTGCTGAAAGTGGAAATATACCATATCCTGGTCCAAATTGTTTCATTCGAATATCATTTTTCAAGTTTGTCTTACTGATGTATCTATCACCTTAAGGTGCGGTCTATCTGGGGCTCAATCCTGACAAAATTAAATTTTTGTTTCGGATGAGATTGAACCTCCTAGTAGTTTTGTTAATATATCCCTTCCCATGCCTACGTTGAAAATCTGCAACGGTCGATTTGATGCCAGCTTTCAAGCGTCCTGACGTTGTATGCAGATATTTTTTCGTTTTTACATCTACGACACATGTTGCATAATAACAATCGGTGTTTTTTGTTTGCGACCAGTAGCTATCTCCCATGAGCGCTGTGTAAAAAATGACTACAGCATGCTGCGTCACAGACTCAATGTATGCCCACATTTAGTCTCAAATTTCACGAAAATTTATGAAAGCTGTCGGGGAAGGTTGAGTGCCGACTGGGAATTGTTGAATACATAGGCATTCTAAATATATCCATATACAAACTCGTATATTTTTTGTTGATTTTTTTTTTTTGAAATACAAAGTTGCAAATTCACAACGAATGACATTGAAAAATGTGAGTTGTTCTGGATATAACGCAACATGCCTGAAATTTAATACAAATTATCGTCTTTCCTCTAGTACGCTTATGTATGCTATTCGTAGCACATGGGATTGCGTCAGCGTGGTAGTTTCATCACACAACGAAAGGGGCATCTAGGACATTGTGTCCGCTCCCTCCACCACATTATTATCATTATTTTATACTTTCTCGAAATAGTACGTAAGGTGTGTGCGATTACATATTATGCTCGTATATTGTATTCACATAAAGTATGGACACATACATCGACGTATATTTGATGTGTTTGTCCCGAGGTTTTCCAGCGTTGTAGATCAACGATGAATACACATGTCGGTGAGGGATGCAGAAAATAATAAAATACAGAATGAAATCAAAACGAAACATGTTTTCAAAAACTACACACAATAGTATTACAAATCGCAATATCTTCAAATTTTTTTACACAATTCTGCACAATTTGATAATAAAAACTGCCTTGTTGTCCAGTTCTCTTACAAGCAATAGCTACACTGAGATTTAGTATTGAGCCACATACAATTGTATATTTTCAAAAATTAGAACTGAATCTATTTGAATAAATGCATGTATGATCTAGAGTGATTCATACTTGATGGAAGGAAAGTTTACTGGATTAATTATCGAAGAGGAAAAGGGTTGTAATTCCTAGCACTATATGTTCATGCGCAAAAACAAGGGACTGAATGAAAGCAAAGGAGTGATACTTAGTTATACGTTGCCCAGGACAAACGCTAATGACAGCATTTTGCTCACTACCCTCGATCTGCACTTCGCCCATTTCGTTGCATGCGTTTGTGCTTGAAAACTGCAATGCAATGCAATGGAAACCGCAATGCAGGCTTAAATTGCCGTTTTTATTTTGTTACCCGGAACGTAATGCAACTCATCGGTAAGACAGTTTCACTTGTATTGCGTCCTTTAGTCATTTATGGATCGCGTCGATGGGACATTGGGCACCTGTGACTCATGCTGGACAAAAAATTCCGTTCTCGTGTGTTTCGAATAATAACCAAAAATATTGCGCCCCGATCGTTTCCAGCCCATGTTCATGCATCTTCAGTGCATCGATAAATATGTTTCAGAAATAGAAGCTTTTGGCGCAAAAATATACCACACGCAGTTTACTATGGAGCCAAGTGCTGGTGATGCTGCTTATGAAAATCCTCACGAGATGGTAAGAATCGAGTATTCAATTTTTAATTTATTTATTTGTCTTGGTTTTACGTTGATACAACAAAAATATTTTTCATGACTTTCCAAAACAAAAAGATTTCCCAATTGCGTGATTCGAGGATATTACGCCACGATTAGTATGTATGTCATAATATAGATTTATTAAAGGTTTAAAACCGTGCTTCCCCTTATTTCTGATACAAAAATTGCGCAGATTGCACTAGTCAGTTTTCACAACCGATGTTAAATGTCGATAAAATCGATGACACAAAACGTTTAGTTATGCTGTGAATTTACTCTTGAATTGCCACAATTATTATAAGAGTTGAAAATTTTAAAAACATTACACATTCGAAATATAAAGGTAAGACATTCGCAATATTCGAATCAAATTCCATGGCTCTTCATGTGCATCAACCAATTCCGAAGAAGCCAACGAACAAAAAACGGTTAATCGTTCATTATGGGAGTCCTTATTATCAAACTGATGATTGTGGTCATAGCTCTACTGCATAATATTGACATGGATACCAGGAAGAATGAAACGGTATGGTATGGATTTTTTCTTACTAAACTAAATGCACGCAATACAAGAGGAACGTGTAACTCAAATATATCTTAGTCATTTGGTTATACTTAAATCCAATCAGCTCGGTAGAAAAGTCCTAACCTTCCTCTAGGTCAGATTAAACAATATCATTGCTCGGTGATTTGATGACACGTCGTTACGTTATAGTGATTATGAAAAAGTCTGAGTCTGAAAAAGTACATGTCTCATAAACATTCTCAAATGTATATTTTAATATATATATATATATATTTACCTATACCTAGTTTCTGAATGGAGCACTAATTGAGCATTTTCAAATTAATTGTCATCGAGATTTACGTAGAAGTTCAAGAGTGCTCAATTTATTCGTTCTATTAATATCTCATCGTTTTCTATATGATAAAGTGTGAAACTTGTTGGAGGTCGATGCAAAGTCCTGCATAGAGTTGAAACAAAATGGAATTACAACAAGTGGATACTACTTGATTAAACCAGATAAGAATTTTCGAGATATAGAAGTAAATACAAAAGTTGGTAGCTATTGTGAAAGTACCGAATCTTTGTCTGGTTTATCCGATTATCAAAATACCTCAGTGGTCCGTGGCAAATTCAGAATTTTGAAAATATATAGGCAGGACAAACTTTGAGATAAATTTCTGACTCCGAGGGTTAAAAATGTTTTCAGAAAAAAAAAAAAACGTTTGCATTGTATAATGCTATAAACATATCAAAAATCGCGCCGGAGTCCAGGGGTGCGCGAAAAAGTTTAAATTTTCCTACGTTTCCAAAATTGACATTATTTCCAATCTCAAATGATTGATGATAGTCGGGAAAAATTTTTGCACCACCTGTCTAGCCCTCCGACAAATATCCGATGCCGTGTAAGCAAGTTGCTTTCAGATGTCAAAATTTGTCTTTGGATTTTCGTTACACTGTATCGTTATCAGTTATGCGAACAACAACAAATACAACTTCGCAAAATAATATCATGAAGATTAATCCAGCAAGCACTCACAGGTATACTGCGATATGGAGATGGGCGGGAGAGGATGGACATTGGTAGGCAGTGTACATGAAAACAATATACGGCTTAAATGGGAAGTAGACGATCGCTGGGCGACATATGCAACTGCGGACCAGAACGGTAAACCAGTTATATTACCAAATGAAGAAATTTTGCCATTCATTTTTTGTTAAGCGTAGGCTGCTGATGCACCGTGCTGCTGAAGTGCGATCGTTATCTATGTCTGTCAACATATTTAACAGATTTGCCGTTCATCTGAAATTACTCGTTAATTTACTGCTTTTTAGTTCACTAGTTTCAAAAATTGGATTAAAGACTCGAACGAGTAATCAGTGTCTGCGATACAGGATAGTGATGCCATTGTTCAAATAGTTGGGTAATCGGATTGAAAGTAATTTTTTTTATCATCCAGAGTCCTGGTTATCTGCAGTGAAATCATGATGCATGCCAAATTTTGGTAATTTTGAAATGAATCGTGATCTTTCTACGAAATGAGAAAATAGTCAAAATCAGCAATTTAAGTTTACCTAAAATATTGAAATGTTTATTATTGTGAAGTTCGAACACCGTTTAAACTAGACTATATGCTTCATGCCAGATTGACAAAGTGGCAGTAACTCTGCTACGCAGACTCTTGAGGAAAATGGGTTCCTTCGGAAGAACATATAGCAAATGAACAGCATTTTACGACATATCTGTGACAAAAATAACAAATGTATTTTTTCGAATGTTAAGCGTATATGTCAAGGTTTTTACATTTGACACATTATATAACTCGTGCAGTTGTTGGGAAATTATGGTGATGTTTGATGTACCAGAAAATTGCTTGAGAATATATATGCCGCGCTATTTTAATCACAGAAATAGAGTCAATACTAGGGCTGGGAGTAACCGATTCAGCTGGATATCGAATCTGAGTCGGATAATTTTTTCGAATTCGATCGAATCATCAATCCAATATCAATAACAAATAGAGTATTTTTGCTATTACAAATTGTTTCTATCATGAAAATCAAAAAATTAATAGATACGAATTACTAATATTTGCATACACAGACTTAAGAGCACTGAATTTTCAATTTAAACTCCATGTCCGAGAACAAAAAGTTTCTCATATTTTAACGACATGTTACCATCGATTTTGGTCACATTTAGTCAAAATCGATTGTATTTTGTCGTTAAAAATGTAAATTCTACTTCATTCACCAATTCTATGCTCCTATGGACGATTCGCAATTGATTCGAAGCACCGAAGAATTGTTCATCTGCAGTCAATACACAGGCAATTTGTAACCGAGTAAACGCCGTGGAAGCAACTTCTACTCTCTTTTACTGCGTATCTGTTCTATCGGCTTCTGCGCTACTTCTACTATATTCCGCAGCAATGCACTCAATTTTACATAAATACTGTTTGCTATTGTAAGGTTTAGGGAAAAACTCCCAACGAATCACTATGTATGTTAAAAATGCTCGTATTCACCAAACTGTAGACTGGGATAAAATCATCAATATTATTATTAAATAGCAGAGTTGATGGTTTTCAAGCTTTTTGGTACATCCGAAGAAAATGATATGAGCATTTTGGAAACCCAAGGAAACCCAAGATTTGTAACCCGCAACATGCCTTCAAACATTTGAGCAAATGCGACCCCCTGTCATGGTTTACAATAATGCTGAACTAAATCATTTTTTATATTAAGTTCAAACCAACTGGAAAAATAAGCGAATATTTGGAAATGTCAACAACTGCACAAACGATTGTTATTCGATTGTCAAACGATTAGAATCTAGCATATTCTTCTTTAAACGTGAGTTCGGTAGTTAATAAACCCATGAAAAACATGTTTTTCTCTAAAGCTTTTTTATATTTATATTATATTTTCTGAAAACTTGTACTGAGTAATCTTCTTTAAAATTGGATCAAGTAACTAGAGATGAAATTTAAAACAAGATAAAGAAGCAGCACCTAACTGAACTCATCAAACGACTTAAACAACAAAAATAATTTTCTATTTGAAAATTTTTAATTCTGACACAAGAATAAAATGTTTAAAATCTTACTGAGTACTAAAGAAATAGTTTTGTCATCGTAATGCAAAAAGCCAAAAAATGAAAACTAATTGCCGCTGCGGACGAAATCAGAAAAACGCCCGATAAAGGCAAGGAATAATATTGTTTACTCCATTATAAAAACCAAGAATGTGAGTTCGAGATTTTCAAGGAGGACACATATTTGGCTCGTCATAGCTATATCTTCTTCCACATCTCTAAGATGGTTTTGCCATCGACCAGACAATAAACCTTGCTCTGCATTTTATTATAAGGTTGAGTTCAGTTAAGAATGTTCTATGCTCAGAGTACAGTTGTAGTTACTACTTCTTTGGGCCTTGCTTAGAGCGGGATTTCAATGAAAATCAAATGTAATTATTTATGAATTTTCACGCAAGAAACGTTATGATATGGCACATTCCACCAGAACCATCACACATAACTATGAGAGAACGTGCAAAACTTCGATACAGGACAACAAATAATTTCTTGGAAAATACCGGTGAAAATTTAAAGACCTTATTTGAGGAAAATTATCCATTGCAAATAAACATGGGTAGTCGTTTTATTATTATTTTTTTGTTCTATGATTGAATATTATCTTAATTAGCAAACTTTAAATTTATTGTGTACAGCTTGAACTTTTACTGCATGTTATATTACGAAAGTTCGTTTCAAATTCGTCAACAGGCGTTTTTGAGAAAATGCATATATGTAGTATATTGATAACGTCTGTCGACTAACCTGTATTTAAAAATGTGTATATTACAAGCAGCCCTGTCACATTCACACCACTTTAGTCACATACACAAATTTGGGGTTGAATTACTCAACATGCACTTTGTCAGATATATAAATCCAACATTACTACCCGACTAAATCTGCCTTAATATTGTGTCACATTTATATATCCGCAAAGCTCAAAATTCGACTTTGCAGAATCGGGTAATAGGTAATCGTCGTCAACCGACTGCAATTGTAAAGATTTGAAGATTGGAATCTTCGAATAGTCTCTATTTTATAGACTTTTTTTGTAAAGAAAATATGATTCGCTTATTTGTTTTCTACCTGGTAGCTAGTATTTTTTAAAAAGGGATCTACTTTTTTGAACCAATACCCAGTTGAAAATTAGGTAAATTTACCCATTGTACCTAGTAAATTCACTGGGAAAAACAGAAAACTCGGCTCAGTGTTTCTAAATTGAAAGACTTTAATGATCTTGCTATTATAATATTCGGGGCACAACTAATTTCCATTGGTTGAATTTCGATTCGACTTCCATTTGCCTGGCCCTTGACTAGAACAGACCCTGGCCAGACACAATAACACGGATGGTCGCGTGGCTATTGCTTAGTAAAATGAAGTAATCAGTGTAAAATTTTCTTTCATGTTTTGCTCTACAGGTTGCTTCGTATTACCCAAGAGCAGAGAAACTAATCTATGAGCAGAATATCATTACAAATGGCAATTATGAAATAGAATACAGGGCAAATGTGCATGGATCTTCACTTCCCTCCAACTATTGTGAATTAGACTCCGTTGTCTACAACGAAAAAGTAAGTAAAATTTTGAATTTGCTCTGTCAAGTAAAGATAAACAAAAAAGGACAAAAAGAAGCATAATGATGTATCATGGATAATAAATTTTTTAACGACCTATGTCTATATGACTGCAAACTACAGAAATATATATTTGAATAGAAAATTCGGTATAATTTAAATATTTGTGAAAGCTTTGGAAATATATTTATTATAACAGCACAATATAACTTGTGCTTAAAGTTGTCTGCATAATTTGTGCACATAAATTTTTCGAAATTAACAATGTCTATGTCTTAAACATGAGTAAAGAGTGGCCACTCTGCGCCGCGTGCTTGAAAATTTGAATTGAAGGTTGTAAAATCGAGAATGCTGAGTCAAATGATATCAACTAACAAAAATGAATATCCGCTTCGCCTGAGTCGGATATGCATTCAAATCAATTCCAATCTTTTATCTTTATGTTGTTGTATTCTTCCTGAAAAAGTATTTTGTAAAAAAGACAAACATTAAACTGTAGTTCAACAAAACGTATTAATGTATTCCCATAATGACTTCATAAACTCTTACTAAGGGATGAGGCGATTTTACCAGAAAAAATGGCGCTTTAGTAAATCAGGTTATATAAAAACTCGAAGCTAATTGCCAACATACTTTGCAAACTATAGCAAAAAGACATACATAAAAAAACCAAGATTGGGGGGACTTCTTGAAAAGATATTTTGCACTGAAGTAGATGAGCTACATCACATGTGCAAAAAACTCCATTAATCACGATGAATACAACTACAAAAAAGCACATTTTGTGTCACTCCATCAACAGACATTCATATACAATTCATACAATAAAATACAAATACATATATCTTATATTAATAGGACTGGTTTTCTGTGAAACCGTCATCCTTCACAGGAAGTGAAACCTACCCGCACTATGCAGAATATACTATCTCTGGCACATCGGAAAATGTAGTTTTTGTTTACGTGCTGCTGACAAGGTAACTGTTGAGTAATCATATTTTTTATATTCACATCATATTCACCCTTCTAGACGAACCGTGTTAGTGTTGTCGGAAAGATGATATGGTCTTTCCCTTTCAGCTAAGACGGCCCTCTGGTTATTACGCACTTTGTGCTGGAGGCATTTCTAAGCGTCATAAATTCGAATCCAGTGTGGGGGTTATTATATGAGAGAGAATTGATGGGAACTTTTCCGGCGAGCAATGGTGCCTGTATCCGCTTGTTACGGTTTCGTTTACCAACTATGTCCTTGCAATATGGTTGCTTTTTCATTTAATTTTTGTTTGATTTTGTTACTGAAAGTAAATATAAAAAATGAAACATAAAAACGAAAAAATTGGGAAAATAAACAAATAAAAACAAGGATGGTTAAAAAATAAAATTAAAAACAAAATTAAAAAAAATCAGAAACAATTCAAAAAAGCAATTACAAAAAAAAACAAATTTTTCATAAAGCAAATAATTTTTTTTCAGCATAGTGCACAGATAAAATCAGTCAACAGATATGCACGAAGACCTCGACTTGAAATATCTGCTCGGGAGGTCGTGCTTCACCTTACGATTAATTTGTGTCCCGACGTTGTATTGTGGTATTACTCATGCTCAAGAAAATCACATATTTGATAAGGATAGTATATCACATTCGAACCTTTCGGTATCTTCTTCGAAATGTAATTGGGAGATTGTTCCCTTTTTTGTCAAATGCAAATATACGTAAAATCGTAAAACGTACCCAATGACAATTTTTTTTTTTTATAATTCATTCAAAACTATTCTGTGCATACGTCGCTGATCGATTACGACGCGGGTTCCAGCGATGAGTTTTCTGCCATAATTGTCGTTCCACTGGCCCCTGTGGTCAGGTTTTTTAACGTGAATATTCGTTTTTTTCCTTAAACAAGCCGTAACTTGTTTCTGGTGCCCCTGAAGTCAGTATAATTATGGAAACAAGCTTCTTGTGAATTGGACTATCTCGGATAAGATTCTTTTTGTCTAAATAAGACTTTTTTATGTTCCAGGGAGAAAGATAAAAGGATAACAACACAACAAATCCACAATGTCGCGAGTTATTCTTGGGACGTTTATTACAATGCCAGCTTTATTTGGACCAAGTAATTTTGATTCATGGATTTACACTGTGACTAGGACTGGGCAATTCGATTCGGTGATTCTAATCAATTCGAAGCACAATATATTCGAATCAATCGTCAATTGTCCGTAGGAACAAATATTTACTAAATGGACTAGAATTTTCATTTTTAACGACAAAATGAAATGGATTTTGGTCAAGTTTGACCAAAATCGATTATACTTTGTCGTTAAAATATGAAAATTGTTGCTTTTAGACATTGAATATACATTATAAAGTATAAATTTCTTGATTTTTACAATGAAGACAAGTTGTAATTGTGAAAATTGATTATTTTGTTATTGACATCGAATTCGTGATTCGATCCGATTCGAAAAAATTATTCGAATCGAATTCGAATTTCAAATGATTCAGTTTTGCCCAGCCCTAACTGTAACATAACCAAGAATGCGGTAAAATCGCCGCTCTTTGACAGTAATATTTGAAATTGAACTACAAATATCGGAATAGAAAAACTAGACTAATATACAAACTCTAACATCTGGGTTATTTGAAATAATCACAATTTTTTTTAGAAATTGACGTTCACGATATATTGATTGCTCCTATAACGTTTGATAAAGGAAATACGAGTGACATCATGCAAACCATACCCCCGATCTTTCAAAAAATAGTGGAATCCGGATTTGTTCAATTTCGTGCTTTCAACGAGAAAGGATATGCGAATGCTCTCGCATATCGTCCTGGCGTCAAGTAGGCTGAGTAACTTGCAAGTGAATAATAACTAAAAACGTGAATTACAACTCCATGTCTGTATGACGCTTATATATCACGAAAACTCAGTTACTAATAGAAATATACTTAGCACTGGGCAAAAGCTATTCATTTAGCATTCGAATTGAGTCGAATCACTAATTACACATCAATAGCAAATGCTCCGCCATTTTCATTTCAATTTGTCCCCAATCACAAAATCAAGAAATATAGAGATACGAATTACTGATGTTGAAATTAACAAACTATAAGATGGAATGTGTCATCATTTCACTCATCATCTATTAGGGAACAAATAAATTTTCACAAAACTTTTACCGTAGAAATATAATGATTCCATTTTATTTCATAAAATCATGATTCAAATAATTTGTGCCTTGAATCACCCAATCGGATTGCTGAGATCTAATTACAGGCCCATGCACAAGTCCGGCGCAATCGTTCAGTGACCCGAACTTGGCAAAAATATGTGTACACAAAATATTTCTGACTGAGAGTTGCCTCGTTGTCTTTTAATGCTATTTGAAGTGGAAATAGCTATTTGAACTATACCAAAGGACATGCGTAGAAAAAAGTCTGTATAAGGTGGATGAAAAGAAATTTTGTGTAATCGTTCCGCATGAAATAATCATTTTCTGTATACACAGATGTGGATTACACATGTAGCCCCATGCCAAAACAATCTAATTTCTATGGATTAAAAGTATCAAATTATATAACAGTATTTTATTCAAGGTTATTACAATCGTGATCAATTCAATTTGATTGGAATAAAAATAAACATAAGTGCTGGAGAGTAATCACGTACAAAAAGAGCCAAAGAATATTTTGTAATTTTATTTTAACTTTCAGAATGTTAAAACACATAGCCGAGCATGTCTGTGTACATATATCCTCGTTACCGTTAGGCTAATCGATTCGTTATTTTTGTGTATGTTTTTTTATGAAAATATGAATGAGTTATAACAACAGAGAGTTTGTGATGAAACTGCATTTTAGCTTTGAACTCGGGATTTAGGTAATGTTTTTTTTGTAGATTTCTGAAGGTTGAAGTTGAACTACCAATTTTTTAAACATGGAAGTCGGCGAGCATATGCAGCTGCATGCTTTAATGTCGGATTTTACGACGTAAAATTCACAATATAACATTATTTTGCTGCAAAGTAAATAAATTTTGGAATAAAAGAAAAAACCAATGAGAATTTTGAAATAACAAACGACCCAGACGTCGACATCGTTCCCGAGTATGCGCCAGGGATCGTGCCACAGAATCGCTCAAAATGGTTGTAGTTGCTGGACATGTGTAGGACAGTGTCAGTGTAGGACATGTAATACAATACGCTAATCAAGGGAGCACTCTGACGGAACCGGTTGACTGGACCGTTTAAAATCGGACATGAAATCAGGCCTTAGTACGTCGGCCTTTGTACGCGAGCAAAATTGCTGGCCAGTGGCTGTTACTTTAATGGTTCCCAAGAAAATCCGAGTATATCAACTTCTGACCTAAATTTCCTCTTCCAGCGCGACATGACGATTACTTTCGATTTGGACGTTTCAGTGTTGGCTGGATGATTAATGTGTCAAGTAGTAACCGGGATTGGATATAGAATGGCTCTATCGACCGTTTTTACTTGGCAATATTTAATTTAGCACACCTAAACAAAGGCCGGTTTGAAAACATCTACAGCGGATGACATCAATCCCGATCTTCAGGGTTATGCTGATCGTTTGATCTCAGTGGGGAACCAGATTGCGCGCGACCCGAACAAGTGTGGCCAATGAGAAAAAAAAATATTAACGAGATTGTACCGGTTTCTCCCAACTTGATTGATACTACATGTATTTTAGAAGGGGTACTCATTTGGCAGATACCTTTGGCCAACGTTGAATTCTGCTAAAAAAAATCTGGTACCTTGTGCCATTTCTTGTTATGTATGATTCTTTTCAAATACATACATGGCCGATCGTAGCGCAAAAATCAATCAAGAATGGCCGGGCATAATGCATGATATTACATTCAAAATTTTTTAATTAATATACCGAAAACATTCCGAAATGTATCAGCAAAAAAGGGTTAATTTTTATGGGCGACTTTTTTCCTGGCGTAATTTTTTCCTACGTCACTTTTCAACGTAGAGTACTTAACGTGTGAGGATGTGAGATAATCCGTAAGCAAATCTTAAAACAGTGCCTTAGCTTCAGCATTTTGGAGCAAAAACGTAATTTTTTTTCAACTTAGAGCAAAAACTTGACAAGATACTAGCAAGCAGAATAAAAAATGCGACAAACATAGTTGAATTTGGTAGGACAGGAGAATATATTTATACAGGCCGCATATCTGAATGTTTTAAATATTGTCAATATTTTGACTCGGTTAAAGAATCCTTGATCTATATTGAAAAATCGGAATATTTCCACTGTTATTCTCTGTTTCGATCTGTTCATTGGCAAAAATTAGATTTGAACACTATCGGCGTACCTGAGGAGGAGGGGTAGGGTCATGTTTTCTAAAGTGAGGAACCTCCATATTTTGGGCAATACGAAAAATTCGTGAAAATGAGAATATTTTTGGGCGCAATAATAATATATTCTATATATTTTATTGTTTTTGATGAAAATGCCAAAAAAAAATCTTCATGCTTTTTTACGGCCACTTCTAGGAGTTGATCATCTTATCCAAGACCCTGTACCAGCGGCCACTTATAAACGGGCAGGGTTAGAATTGGTGGAAAGATATGATTTTTTCCTGTTCGACTTAGCCTACCCAAGTTATTAAACACTGGGTTGAATCGTGTGCAAGGATTAGCGACCCTGACTCGCCGGGGCTCAAACCTGAGATCTTCAACCTGTGACGCCATCATGTTTAACCAATTTTGCTATTTTTTCTGAATCATTTGATCAGAGACAACAATCCTAATCAGAAAATTTATTTTGTCAAACATGAGACTCATACTTGACAGAACTTGTCTAACAAAAGATTTCTGACTGAGATTCCATTCGAAATATGAAAAATTAGAGCCATATAAGAATAATCTATTAAGAAGATTTTGTCGACAATATATTATGGATGCCAATTCTTAAATTAGATTGAATTAACTGGGTCGAAGCATTTTGAGAATTCTATATATGTTTCAATACTTCCTTTATTCACTTCAATCTTCCCATGTTCAATTTCGTCGAAGAACATAGCTTCGTCTGCTTGAATATTTCTGTATACATCGGCTGTTGTTGACAACCAAACATCTGCATTGACGTCATCGGGTAAAGGATCCAATACATCACATACGCTGTTGCGTAATGTTAATCCAAAATCCTTATTTAGGTCAGTAAATGATAGCACAATCGTATAATTTTCGTGTTGACATTCTCGACCTTTCACTTTTAGACTATGAAGCTCTAAGATTTTTTCGATTGGTGATCTTTTTATAGTAAATGCACGGCTTTCTTTTGGTCGTACGATAGATAATTTTTTTTCCAGCTCCAAAGCATACGTCAGATAATAATTTCGTCCATTCGCACTGACTTCTTCTACGCCCAAAGCTCTCAAAGCGCTGATTTTGATTTGACGAGCGGTGTTAGTAACAGTGTCCTCCAAATCTTTCAATGCTAAAACGATATCGACAAGTTCTAACGCCCATTTATCCTCTGTGACCAAGTGTTTTCCAGTCGAAACGTAATGGTTATGCGAGTTTTTGTGTGCTATTTCAGCTTCTTGAAGCATGACTGCATTTGGACAAATTTTCTTTGTCTGAGCATTAGCCAACAGACGCACCATTCTCACAGAAAAATCAACTTTGCTTATTGGATGCAAATCTTTCGGATCGCCGCTAAACCATCCCATCATGTTTGCGAAAACTCCCTTTAATGACCATTCGACGGTGCCGTAGTGTTGTTGTAAAAACGGATGCGCGTTTAATTTGTCAGGCAATTTGACTTCCTCTGCGATTTCATTTGGTAGGTATCCCTTGTTTATCAAACGTATTGCTTGGTCGTTCACATATTTTATTGCGTCCCTGTACACCAGCAACGTATCGTAAACTGCTTCTTTGCCTTCCACCGGTCTAGTGTGAGACATCACCAAATATTTTGCACCCAATTCTCTCGTTTTGTCCAGGCTTTGATACCATTGCTTACAGTCACGTGCCGGACTTCCCCTGATTGCATACAGATTAGGAAATGTTTTATAAATGTTATCACCGGGCATTGCTACCTCTTCTTTTGGAAGCCAGACTGTGATTTGATCATCCGTTTCTCCAGGAGTAAATAACAACTCAAACTCAATGCCTAGAAAAAAAAAGTATTAGTTTTCCAAAATGTTTATTTCAGATACAGTATACACCCAATAAAAATCGAGAGCACATTCTCAAAAAATTTGGAAATCGTTTAACAGGTAACGAAAAATCCCTCTATGGATTTATTTAATTGGAATTCAGAACAAAACGGGAAGTACTACCAATCAATTAATCAATTAACGGCCTCCCTAACGGCCAAAGTGCTACTAAAAGATATATCGCGAAAAATTGCACTCTGCACGGAAAACATCCTGAACGGAACGGAACTGGACCGCAATGGTTAAGAGCAGTGAGTGGTATCTGCCCTGGGCGATGGTAAATCATCTACCATTCTGTTTCCTTTCAGTCGCCTCTCATGACAAGCAGGGAATGCGTTAGGACTACTTTTAAGTGAGTACTTACAGGGCTTGAATTATAATTCGCATTTTTATCAAATGTCAAACTGCAATGATATTTCTTTTGGACATAACTTAAAAGGAAGCCCATGAAACACAAGGATTAACCCCAATCAAGACTGGAAGTGCGGTATAAAAGAAAACAAACAGAAAAATAACTACTACAAAAATGTAGCACCAGAATCAAAATAGTTCATCATGTTGAACTGGACATATCTAGTAAAGCGCAACAAACGGTAGCTGCCCTGGGCAATATGAGGCCACTCATATTCCTCTGCTTCCTTTATTCTCGACATCATCCCGATGCGAAGTGACAAAGAACATGCTATCCAAAAAACGGGAACCGAAAATCACTTACTACATATATGCTTTGGGATGTGATTTTACCTGCTTCTTTGAACTTGGCCCTCTTTTCAAATGTGACAGTCGGCATCCCGATGTATCGAGCATGTGAAGAGTCCGTTCTGAATTCGGGTCCCAAGCCAGATCCGGTACGAGCGTTTTCAAGCTTTGGTAGTGAAGCGCCAAGTTGTCTTACCGCTCTTTTCATATAAATTTCGAACAGCGGATGAACTGAAAAAACGTTAATCGTAAAACCAAAACAGAAATGACAACCGAAGTATTTGTAAAATGTCATGTATCTGAATTTCGTACGTACATGAGGGTTTGATTTCAAGAGTAAATCAACGCTTTTTCGTTCCCCTTTTATGAAACATTTCTTTATTTCGTTCTTCTATTGCATAAGAATTATATTAAAAATATAAAACGAACGATATTTACAAAGTATAACATGGTTCTAGCACACTCATGACGTATGGATTTTTTTATTGAAATTCGCTATTGAGCAAGGCCGGAAGTGAGAAAAGGAAACGACTAGTGGTCTCGAAGCAAAGAGCTACTACAAGATGTAGTACCAGCAACTGCACTATGAGCGGAAGACATTCCAAACGGAACTGAACTGCCATGATAAAATGCGGTAAGTGCCCTGGGTGAGGGTAAACCGGTTCATCTATCACTTTATTGCATTCTTTTAGTCGTCTTTTACGACACGTAGGACAAGATTGCCCAAAATCGATTGCATTTCGTCGATGAAAAGGAAAATTCTGGTTCGTTCAACACGTTTTTGTTTCTACGAATGATTCACAACTGATTCGAATGAATTGTGCTTCGATTCACAGAATCGAATTGCCCAGCACTATCTACAGGGCTTTGATTGGTTGCTTTTGTACTCACGTCTATGAAAAATCAACGACTCTGTTTTTTCATGAGCATAAATGTTTATAGTTGTATTAGGGTACAATCTGTCTCTTTCTTCAACAATAACAAGGGTACCTCGATGATGATCTGAATACAAAATTGAATACCATACCTCGGCACACGGTACCTCGACCTGTTTTGTTAAGCGTGGGTCGTTGATGGATTGCGCAGCGGAGACGAGGTCCATCTATGACTGATGCTTGGCAAAATAAATTTTTGGGCTGGGATGTAATAATGACCCTTATGCAGATGGTTTATAATATATAATACTTGAAAGACCCATATATGAATACGATAATAGTCAAGGAGAACTAAGTTTCGTAATTTCAAACTCACTTCATTTACATTTACGTTCAATTTAACAAATTTATGTCGATGAAAGAAAAATTTATATTACTTCCATTTATGAAATATGTGGATAACCGAGGTGAGGACGGAAAAGCATTTTTTAAAAGGTTTCCGGTAGTGATTGTGGTATTTTATTAATTAAGATACACCAATCAAATAGGTAATATAATACTTTTTAAAGACAACGTTTGCAATACTTTTCTACCTCCATGAAAATGAGTGTAGATGACTGCTTTTACAGGCTTCTTCGTTATTTTCCGAAATTCGCTTAATACTTCTAGCATGCTATCTGTACTTTCAGTTGTATCAACAATGATAATTCCGTCTTCACCTGATAAGGAAACGATTTATCTATGATATATAAAATAATATGAATATGGTACTTAAATGTCGTCGAAACAATTTTTCCAGATCGAGCATTTATCGACAACCGCTCCAACCCTAGTGAAGGGCATAAAATAAATCGTAATCCTTCCATATCAGAAATTTTTTTTAGTAACCTTTTGTTAAGTATGAGTCATTAATGGAACGCGAAGACGAGGCGCGGTCCAGCTGTAGCTCATGCCGGACAAAATAAAACTATTTATTGGAGCTAATCGGTAGAGTATCGACAAATTTGAGTGTAACTATTGATAGAAATCGTCGGAATTCGCAAAATTATCAATATCGATGCATTCATAGTTTTTATTAAAAATTTATATATTACAGCAAAGTAGGGGAAATATAAATATGGAATACCACAAACTTTAAAGATAATTTAAGCATTGGTAGCGGGGAACACCCTTTGTAAATGGTGACCTGAAGGAATTCCCGAGACCCTGAAATATCCCAAACTGTCCAAATATTTTGTGTATGTGTGGGCAAGAAAAATAAATAATTCAAATTTTCAAATTGTCAATGCTCCGACGGGATTGCTATATTTGCCTCGGTATTCAACTTGTATTACAGAGAATGAAATTAAAACTAATATAAATATATTTGAATACGCTTATCAGTAATTCTGAATAAACCAGAGAAGTTAAGTTATCTTGGAGCATCATCCTTAGGTTCGGTGAATTCAAAATTATTTGGGCGTATTCTTAGTTACTGCTATATCGATAATTATATTTTGTCAAGCATGGGTCACTTATGGATGGCGCGCGCTTAGACGACACAAGCTATCAGTGACCAATACTAAAAAAAAAAATTCAACAATTCTTTTTTTCTGATTGGGTAACCTATTATGTGCAGGAACATCATGATTTATGTCTTATCTGTTATAATCAAAAATTTAACCAATAATTTAACTGCAAAACAAATATTTCCAGAAAAAATGAAAAGCATTAACAAAATAAACAAATAAAAAACGCTAACCTTCGATCATTATTGAATTAGCCAAAGCATATCCAATTGCCACATAAACATTTCTTCCAACTTTCAAAACCTCTCTTTTCAAAAATTCACTTTCAGTGTAATCCACTAATTTTCTGGATGATGCAGTTTTATCGGTCATTTTTGCAATGGGTTCTCGTAAGTAAATATAATCGTCGTCATCGTCATGGTAAGTATCTTTTTTCACTGAAATTCCCAGATCTCCAACAACGCTTGTGAATATTAGACTTGAAACAATAATTTGGAATAGGCCGAGTCGTACAATTGATTCCATAGCTACGTTACAGAAGTGGCTAAATAGGAAAACATTGACGTATTGAGTAATGATATCTTATGTCAATCACATTTTTAAAAAGCTTTTTAGCGAATGCCCAGTTAGCGATGCGCTCGCGTGATAAGTAATTCAATCCGATTCGAAAAAATTATCCGAATCAGTTTCGAATTCAAAATGAATCGCTTTTGTCTAGTCTTATGTCTAACAGCAGTAACTGTGTAAAAATATGGGTTGACTGTTCAATTCCTCAAATTTATATCAACCAAACTTTTCCAACATTTGGACTGATTTTCTAAAAGTGTAACGTCTGCTTTACTCAATTTATTAAAATCAGTTATATTACTAATCTCTTTTGTTATAATAAAAAGACCTATAAACCATACAAAACACAAGGAAAGTATTGTATTTACATACAGTAGCGACATCTGCAACTGGTTGCTATAAAATAAATATTACTTTATTATGATGCCGTATTTTAATACCGATGTTTTTGAGTACAATCACGAATTTACGGCGGAATTGTATCAGCGCCTGCATACACCGCTATTTTCACGAGCTCTGTATCACAACACTGGTTTTTTATTAACCAGTTCGAAACAGGTTTATTATCAGATAACAGTCTGCCCATCCCCCAGCCACTTGCCAATCAAAACTTGAAACTATGTACGACGCTGCTCTTCGGATGAAAACTGATTTTGTATGATGACTTGTTTTAATACTGGAACATGATCAATTTCATGAAATTAATTATGAAAACCAGGCCAATACTCTGAATTAACCAACGTCAGTTAATTTTCTCTAATTTGTTAAAAAATAAGAATTATGGCAAGGGTAAACAATATTTAAATAAAAGTAAACCGATTAATACTGAAATCCGCTTCTATTTAAGAAATTGATAGAACACCCTTTCCGAGGGACTAACATGGGAGCTCGATGGCCAATAGCGCGATTATTGTGCGATAGCGTAGTGATTATCACGTTAGAATCGTAGGTATGAGAGCTACAAGGCCTTGCTCAGAGTTATTCACCCAAATGAGTGGTTATGGAAAGGAAATTATAGAATGAACATAACAATCTGCTATATTTCGAACATCCATCTTCTTACGTTACCAAACTCCATATATATTCCATTACTTGGCTTTCTAGGGTTGCTCGAAATTGCCCATCGCTGTGTCTCTTTTGCAAACCGTGCAACTACATTGCAGAAAGTTAAGTAAAATGTTTCGAAAATGTACTCACATAAAAACGACCTTCCAGAAAAGTTTATGAGAATTCTCTTCCTGTATTTTGCGTTTGAAGTTAATGACTAGGGCGAAACTATTCATTTTATATCTATTTTATTATTTGATCATAAATTAAATTGCTGATATGAAATTTATTTATGTCAATAGTTGGATTCAATAGTTTTTTTCAAAGGTTCGATTGTCGCGATTCGATTGTCACTCGCTGTACAAAATCACAATTTTATTTTGTCAAGCATGAGCCACAGTTGGACCGTGCCTTGACGGCGCGATCCGTGGTTCAATCAAAACATGTTGAGAGAATATATACAATCTTCGTATCGAATTTATGGTATTCTATGGTAAATTAAGTTATTAAGTTAGATTCGTCTAATTATCAGCCAACCTTTAGGCTTAATCAAAGCGAATTTGAACTGGAATACGGTTTTTTTATTACAAATTACTTTCAATAATGTCTGTTCTTGTGAATAAAAACACTGTAAAGGGAACTTGAAATTTAAAATTTTGAAGAACAAATCCTTGATTGCAAATTTTACCCAAAAACGCAACTGACTGTTGTATCAAAACGGTCATGGTGTAGTTGCTGGTTTTACATTTATGTACATATTTTGCATTACTGATCCTTATTCGTGATCGATTGGGTGTTGCTCCCTATCTCTCACTTCTTATAAAAAAGAACGCGAACTTAATTAATAATATATTAGTTGGCATGACATGTTTTGTCAAATACGAGTCACTTTTGCCCACGAAGGCGCGGAACCTTAGTTATTCGTGTACGACAAAATAGAACTTCTTTTAATTGCGCATCCGTAGACATCAACATCGAAGTTCTTCCGCCGTTCCCGCTTTCAAAACGTTTTATTTTCCTAGCTGAGTCACTGTCACTGGAATGACAACAGCCTCCCCCACACCCATGCCCGCAATATTCCCAACTTAGAAATAATATATTTTATTCTACCATTTTAATGTTAGAAGCAGATTCGAAAGATTCTCTCAGAACTTCTACGAAGCGAAAAACGTCATGAAATTTGCAATACATTGGGGCAGGAGCTATTCTGATAACGTTAGGCTTTCTGACGTCACATATAACCCCTCGTTTTGTCATTTCTTTGTGAATCTGGAAGAAAAGAAGAAGTAATTTTATCATCTGAATAAAACTAACAGTGTACACTGTAACAAAAGTACAGTAAATTACCTCGTTCTGACAGTAATTTCTCTCAGTGAAGTTGAAATAAAACTAGAGAATTGACTTTTTTGGCCAATTATGGGCTGTTAATGGAACACACCGCCAAGGTGCATCCATCAACAGCTTATACTTCACTACATTCATTACCAGGACGTTTTCAAATTTTCGAATATGCAATCACTGGTGATGAACAGTAAATTTACTGCACTTTCCTTACAGTGTATTTGAAATACAACAGCAAAGTAGCGTGTGGTTTGATATAAATCAAAACCCTAAATTCTCAAAATAATATAATTCAAACTGTAAGTATTAAAATTCATAAGTTATTTTTCTATGCTTCGAGTTCGGTTCTTTCAGTTATGGGCGTTGAAGAAATTTTGGATATTCGAATCGAATCCAACTATCCCAGCCCATCCTAAGAGTTTTGTCTAGAGATGTTTTTTAAGTATTAGTTACAGACAAGTCCGTCTGTTGTTCATACTTGACAAAATTTCACTTTCATAGGTCCCTTCTTCGAGTCGATCACCCCGATCAAGACCCTGTGCCAACGGGCATTTATAAACGGACAAACCCTTGGATTAACGAGCTAAACCCGCCGGGACTCGAAACCGAGATCTTCAATCTGCGTTGCCAACATGATAAACACCAGACTACCGCACCCATACGAAACGATATCTTTTTTCATTGGGACACTATTAGAATCGTCTTCGAATTGAAGTATCAAGGATTGACATATGTTTTGTTGAACTTTTTTTATGAGTCATTGATCGGAAGATGCTTTTGTTTGCATTGTTGTTTACGAATGATTCTATGGGTATCTAGTTTTAACAAAATTTGAAATTCAATTTAGTTTTTGGGAAAATAATTCGAATGGTTAGACATGTCTATTTACAATTTTCGAAGCATATTTTGAAGATTATGCAGCAGCATAATGATATATATCAAATTCTGCAAAGCGTGATATTTCTAACTATCAGCTGAACTTTTACTTCCTTAATATAAAGATCAAATGATCTTTCTATCCCGGTTTAAGCCAATCGCTACTTACCTCGATCAATGGCACTGAGAATACCAGCGAAAGTTGAGCGCCTTGTTCTTTAAAATTATCTGGCGTTATTACGGAAACAGTTGGTAAATTCAATTCCTTGTTTGAAAGCGGAAAGTAACGTTCAATCAAGTATCTCAAATATCTGAAAATACAACAATGCAAAACTTTGACTGCTTGATATTAAAGCCAGAAAGTTACTAAGTCGTTTTAGTTCAAAGCATGGGGATATTAAAATGCGAAGTTTCAGCCACTAGGGGTACTTGGCTACATGAGCGAGATTTTCAAAAAAACTGTTATTGAGCCCGACTCGGTTGCTTAGTCGGTTAGGTCCATCAACAGCCCATAATAAGCACAAATTTCATCAACATGGCGTTTTTTTAACTTTGGAAATATGCAGTTACTGCAAATGACCAATAAATTTACTGTACTTTTGTTACAGTGTATAATCGACCGAATAAGTAAATCTGCAAGTTTTGTTGTATATCAACTAGTAAAATTACTGTTAAGGAAAATCGATTTACCACAATCATTTTCAATTGTGAAAATGATACTGCTGATTTTGTGTTCAATTCGAATGCTGCAGAGATCTCTTATTTCGTATTGGATCCCTGGTATTTATACATTGTCGGAAGCAATCGATGGAACAATTGCCAAAAGAGCGAAAGTTAAATTTGCTTGCAATGCAGTATTATCTTACTAGATCAAGTGTGACTAAGGAAAATGAGTATACTAAAATGTGATATAATTGAGAAATGTCAATATTAGGCATTGTAGTAATCACTATACTTCACGCAATATTTTATTTCGTGATTCAAAATCTTGCTATTCATGTATAAATATATGTGACAATTGGAATGCAACCTGTATTCGATAAGCCTTTGGTTAACGAATATGCATAAAGCCCCATAAACCACTTTAGTTTATGTTTTGGAAAAAAAAACAGTAGCCTAATAACATTAAGGTGCAAAACAATCGAGTATTCATATTACTTGCCTGTAGGGCTGGGCAATTCGATTCGGTGATTTGAATCGATTCGAAGCACGATTTATTCGAATCAATCGTGAATCGTTCATAGGACCAAAAACTTGTTAAATGACCTAGGATTTTCATTTTTAACGACGAAATGCAATCGAAAATATTTCGTCGTTAAAACATGAAAATCGTTGCTCTCAGTGTGAATTAAAAATACACTATAAACTATTAATTTCTTCATTTTTACGAAGGAAACAAGTTATAATAGTGAAAATCGAATATTTGTTATTTACATAAGATTAATGATTCGATCCTATTCGACGAAAAAAATTTGCATCAGATTTGATTTCCATATGATGTGGTTGGTTTTACCCAGCCCCACGTGCGTGGCTCAATAAATTACAAATGAGTCAAATCTGTACATATCTTACCCCGTTAAGTAAAAACTTTTGTTTCGTAGTTCCTTTACAGTAGTTTTTGCAAAAACATCCATACTAGACTTGACATTGGACAATAAAAGTGGACATGGAGAGGATATTTCATAATCACTTATTACAGATGCAGAATTGTGTTCATAGCCTGGTCCTGCATCACAAGGAGATTATTCATGTCATTTTATTGCATCGAAATTGGCTCTAAACAAGGTCAAAAGCCAAACAAGATCAAGAAACCAACTAACAGCAACTCAAATGGCAAAAAGCGCCCATAAAATGTAGTAGCAGCAACTGCACTTGACTTATCAAACAGAGTTGTGCCCACCATTGTAAAGTGCACAGAAATGCATCTGCGCTTGGCGATGGAGAAAAACATCTACCACTCCTTTGTTTCCTTTTAGTAGCTTCTTAAAGACACTCAGGAAATACATCAGGACATTTCTAAAGTCTAAACACACAGAGTGGTAACTGCAGGAATGGACGAAACGGAATTGCAGAGATATAATTCAAAGCAAATATATTTTACGCAACTTGTACAAAAACATTTGAAATGCTTCGGTCTGAAAGTACCAAAAACTAACATTTGAATCCATTGTACTTTGCACAGGCGTTTCCTGCCACAAACCTATTTTGGATTTAATCGAATCTTTTAATCTTTTACAAGCGATGGCCAGGTTAAAGATATTGGATTCGAGTCCACCGAGTCCGACTTGTTAATCCATGCGTTAATTCCTAAGATGAAATGGAAAGTTTAGATATATTTCCAACTACTTTAACCATGTCCGATTATAAGTGACTTCTGGTACATGGCCTTGGTGGGGACGATGAAATATTTCCCAAATAACGAAACGGTATTTGAAGTTTTTCGGTCGTACCAACTCGGCTATCCCTAAACAAAAATTATATTTTGCCGTGCACGAGCCACAGATGGACCGTGCGTCGTTATCACGAGCCATCCCTGACCCATGCTCAACAAAACAAGCAATTCTATTTATGCAATTCCTTTATTTTTTCTCGATTGGTTTGAAGGGTATTGGTACATAAGGAAAACAATACAAATAACGATGAGTGGTCATCGTACACATACTCGCCTTGGAATTTCAAAAAATTGTTATTTTTATGCTTGTTATGTATAAATGCCCCTCCGACATTGCCAGGTCCACTGTTTAGATATTTATACGTACACCATCCTGCAAAATCTACCTCCCAATCATGCATTTCAAGCTCAACATTTCCAACTGCATGAGCTAAATCGAAACCGACCTAGAGAATATATAAGGTGAGACACTGTGACAAAAATAAAGTAAATTTACCGGTGATTTGCAGTAAATGTATATATTTCCAAAGATTAAAAACGACTTTCTGATGAGGTTTATGCCAAGTATGGGCTGTTGATAGAACGGATGTCGGCGGTGCTCTCCATCAGGGGCCCATAATTGGCTTAATATATTATTAAATAATTGGCTTAATTTATTATCATCAAGTAAACTATCAAGGAATCGTGATTTTACTGTATTTTTACAGTGTTACGTTTGAGGTTAAATGGTAAGTTGTCGTGGTGAAAAATCTTGATTAGGCATGTTTTGTTAAGCATGAACCAGTGGATCATGCTTGTCAAAAAACTGATTGGAATGCTTGACAAAAAACTGATTGGAATAAGGCCCGACGTAGTGGATATACCCATTGCCGTCTTCTCACGGAGAAAGCAGAAAACAGAAAAAAAATCCAACATAAAACATTTTTGAAATTTTTACCCAACATCCTTTGCTATGACCAACTTTAGTTATTGATTCCATGTCGAACACTTGACCAGTATAATACTGGACACCAGGGAATAATATGACTGCAATGGATTCTCCTTCTTTGATAATTAAGTCCACAATATCTTGGTTTCTGAGCGTGTCTTCACCCTATATTTTACAAATTACTTTTTATTATATATGAAATATATAGTTCAACTCTTTAATTTCGTCATAGAAACAGATGGATGGTGATTACTTTTATACTCACTCAATTTATCTCGCCATCAATATAGGTATTTCTATGGAATACTTTTGAATGTCGAATTTACAATGACCGGTGGTTCTATGCTTAATAGAGCACTAAGGAGCGTGATGGCCAGCTGCATAATCAAGAATATCTGAATCAGTTGGTATCGCAGGTTGAAGATCTCGTATTCAAGTTTCAGCGAGTTTGGCTCGTTAATCCATGCCCGCTATTTAACACCGCTGAGTGTAGGTTAAGTCGAGCCGGAAAGAGAATATATTTCCAACTCTGCCCCTACCTGTCTATAAGTGGCTGGTACAGGCCCCTGGTCGGGCTGCTCTACTCCGATGAATGACAATAAAAGACAATTGCGTGGTACAGTAAGGTTCAGTCAATGCTTTTCTACCAGTGACTAATACTCAAAAAATACACGTTTACAAAACTTTTATTTTGAGTTATAGAGCACAAGTAGCGGCGGAGGAGAAAGGTTCGAACCACCCCAGAAAAAAATTAAAAATTGACGTTTTAATACATGCCAAATACTCGAGTTTATAAGTCATCTTGGAACATCAGAAAATGCCACAAATATATTCCGATGAAGGTTCAAATTCTACATCTTATCACAATTTTATTATAATTTTGGCGTAAGCTATACTTGGAATTGGAGAGTTCAAGACGCCCGTTTCAGTCGCCCCACACAACACTTAAATATTATTTATACCAAACTAAACATAACTCACCGGTCGAGGTTCCATTGCTATCAAACTTGTTTTTGGATCAAAGCCATGATATTGAATTTGTGATTCTGCCATGTAATGATCCGATGGAAATGCTTTACTTTCAATCAAAATTTTGTGTCGTTTTGCAGTTGGTCGATAAAATGATACTAATAGCAAATGAAGGTTAACAGTCAGTCCGTTCATTAAAGCAATCTGAATCAGAAGCCAAGTATAAATAAGGATGACACAAAATGACAAATACAGGGTTTGTTCAGTCCCCTATACAAGTGGAAGATATAACGCAAAAATGCAACAAAATCACTGGTCTTTGACAGTACTTGGGGGTATTGAAAAAAAATTAAAGTTGACTTTTTTGGCCAAATATGGGGTGTTAATGGAACGCACCAGGAAGGTACCTTTTAGTCACTTTCTCCGGCCTTGCTTAGAGTGGATTTCATTAAGGAAAAGTCATTAAAAAAGGTGACCTGTGTGCGACTTGCTGAATCGTAGAAAAGACACGAAAGATAAATTAGCTTTTTGTTACAATTAAAATTCAAAATAACAATTTGACAGCATTAGGTCACACGAAATATGATGTAATTTAATATTGCAAATGACAGTTTGAAAAATTGGCTATATCTGGTCTGAAATATATTATATTATGTTTTGTTGAGGACGAGTCTCGGATGGATCGCGCCGCCTAATAAAACTTCTGATTGGGCAGCAGGTTGTCGTGCAGTACAACGCTATATGTTATGATCTCGATGCAATATTGTCAATAAACTATACTATGCTATGTTCGTAATCATGAATTAAAGGTCATCGAGCACATTAATTAATTTTAAAAATAGCATATTTACAAAATATTCACCGAGGGTTTTATATTTTCCCAAAAATAAAAATTATGAAACAAGACATAAATGACGTTGACGTGATTTTATATGAGGATATTAATGCTTTGAAATTTTTGGATTTATTGTTCATTATAAAAACAAAGTACATAATTTTGGCCATAATGTTACCCAATTATTTTATTCTAAAATTGTTTTATTTTAAAAGCACTCTTGAACTTTTTATTACTCGTTTGTATTAGACTCACTTTAGAATAGTCCTAACGTATTTCATGCGTGTCCTAAGAGGCGACTAAAAGGATGCAAAGAAGTGGTAGATTGTTTTACCATCGCCCAGTGGAGATACCACTCACTACATTTTAACATGATGGTTCAGTTCCGTTTGGGAAGTTTTCCGTTTCGAGTGCAGTTGCTGGTGGTACTATCCCTTTGTATCTCTTTGCCATTAAGTGGCCATTGGTTGATTTCTTTCAAGCACTGCTTCCAATTTTGTTCAGAGTGAATTTAAATAATATTAAATTAAAAAAATAAAAGTACCAGTAAAAACAATCACACATACCTCGTCGGTCTGAGCACCGACTATCTTCGCCATCTGTGACATCATGTCTGGATCAGGTTTGATGGGATATTGGTCATCTGATTTAATTCCATCAGTAGCCATCGCATGGAGAACCTGCGTAAAATATATTCATTTATTCTAATTTACTTTAAACGAGGTTTGAACTTGAATATTTTTAAGGTTCAATTTCAATGCTGTAAAATACATGATAAGGATGATAAGAAAAGGAAATCCTATTATTTTCATCTCTATTATAAATTTTGTTTATAGCCTAACAGAAATTTCCTATTTTCGTAGTGTTTAATGAAACATATTTTAACAAGAATTTATTAATAGATTGTACTTTCACTTGGAAAAATTGCTAAATGTTAAAATTGGGACAGACAATATTATACAAAATCTTCTACATCAGAGGAATATTCTTGATAAACTAATCTGATAACCTATTCATTTTAGTAAGGCATACTTCATAGGTGGACTGTGGCGAGACTACGCTATACATCAGTGACG
Organism: Styela plicata; assembly: GCA_963675895.2. Taxonomy (NCBI): domain Eukaryota; kingdom Metazoa; phylum Chordata; class Ascidiacea; order Stolidobranchia; family Styelidae; genus Styela; species Styela plicata. The sequence goes on along the minus strand of OZ023143.1, from coordinate 9,958,653 downwards.
TAATAATAATATTAACATTTTTTGACAAAACTTCATAATTCAGCATCAGGAACCTGTCATTGAAAATCGTTGCTAGCTTAATCAGATTGCATCAATGTGTCATAGAAGAGGTATGTTAAAAAATATTTCTTTATGGGTAATTGCTAAATCCGTATGACTAGTTTTGTCAAGCATGAGTCACAGATAGACCGCGCATCGACGGCGCGATACATCAGTGACTCAAGTTCAGCAAAACTTTTCTTCGTAGGGTACGCAGTAACAGAAGTACAGCAAATATAAAATTTGTGAATATTCCCAAAATTTAAAACCGCCTTATTGATGGGATTCGTGCCAAAGAAGCTGTTGGTGGACCGGGTGGAGCGTTCCAATAACAGTCCATAACGAAAAAGTCGATTTTATAATTTTATGACATATCACATAGGTGCCTTTCATGGCTCATGTATAGCTCTGTCATACTATAAGGTCCGCGTCTCATCGACCTTTCGGCCATTCATGGGCTGTTGATGAAACGCATCGCAGAGATAAGGTCCATTAATAGCCCATACTTGGCATTGACATAAATCTCAAAAAGTATGTGGTTTCTCATTTTATGAATATACAATTACCGCAAACGAATGGTAAATTTATTTCATTTTTGACAGACACTGTGTGCACGGTAATCCAAACTTTTTCAAAACGTCTTTAAATGCTAAGAAGAGACTCAATGTTTTACTTAACCTGTTGTGCCAATTCGATTGTTTTCTTAGGTTGCAGGCCAAGTGAATTTCCACACATGTATATGCATTCGTCTTCTGGATTTACGAGAGAAGAATCCGCTACAAAAAGTTAGATTTTTTGCTTTAATTAATGGAAAGACTGTAAAGATTTATTTTATGTTATATTCAAGGAAATTGTCACAAATATGAACAAAGACGGACTTTGAAATGTCCGTTAAAGTGTTATTCGCTCAAAACTTGCGTCTGACCCGATTTTCGCTTCTATCATAAATGTAAAGCCGAGCGGTTACCATCCCGGCATCGCAGATTGACAATATTACGTTCGAGTCCCAGCAAGCCCGGTTCGCAGAATCAAGAGAATGATAGTTTCAAAAAAAAAACACCATATCCCTGTTCACTATTAAGTGGACGCTAATGCATATTGTCCCTGGTGGCCACCCAAAGGAAGTGACTATAAAATAAAAAAAAAAGCTTTACCATTTTTGTTGCTTTTAATCTTCGGAACGAAAAATTCGTTTCTCAAAAACTTGAGGTGATCTTTATCGTCGAGATAATTGCTGAAACTTTCACTCGTTAATTGTAATCCAGATTCTTTGGATAAACGTTCTAATTCCTGTTTAGGATGTTTGTTTTCTAGCTTTTCACTTGGTGCGTATAATCCCATTTTTATTGAAAATTATACTGGATTTCTACGGTCAAGTGAAATAAAGATATTCCCTAAAAAGTAAAAATATAATGAAATTTGTCGAGGTCAGATTTTACGTTAAAGGCTTTCCCGGTATTGACATGATTCGAATATCGTTTCAGATATATTGGCCAATTTACAATTTCGTAAAAACAAAAACAAAATTTAACCGATAATTGTTATTAGCAATGTGTCTCGTTGCCCCTCACTGTAACAAAAGTACGGTAAATTTTCTATGGTGCGTTCCACCAACAACCCATATTTGGCAAAAAAAGTAAATTTTGAATTATTTTTCATTACAGCTAAGTAAAATTATTGTCAAAGCCAGCGATTTTCTTGCATTTTGTGTTACCACATCCCAACGTTACCAGATTGGCCCATTACTTGCAATAGTGTGTGCCTAAAAAGTAATAACTCTAACAGGCTACTGTCACTAATTCCAAAATCTCTTTACAAATGAAGCGCACAAGCTGCAAAGCCTATCATTGTTGGTGTTGCCAGTGTAAGCAAACTAACCGCACGAATTATGTCAGTATCGATCCATCTTACTAATAATCTTTTGTTAAGTACGGCAACTGCGCGTTCCATCAGTGACTCAAGTTTAACAAAATACAGTATCAAAATACGACTTCCGATAAAACAACGCATAACACGGTATGAAAACATACGTTGTTTTTAAACATGTACCACGGGTGGACCTTGTCTCGATGGTGCCATTCACACTGGGCCAATATCAGAAGAACATTGCACAAATTATACGAGGGAAAATTGGATTGACACAATTAGCAATTTTGAGTAAGTAGTCCCTGTGGGATCATGCCGGCTCGGCTCAAAAAATAACAGAACCTCTATCTCCCGCTCACTGACCGATTGTGTATGCTCTATATCTTTCTACATCTTCTACACTATAGTTTCTGACTAGTTTGCCCAACCGGTGAAATGAAAACGATTTCTTTCGATGAAACGATGTTATTCTACGTCCTTTACGCTATGTTGACTTCTTTGTTTAATCAATACAGACGACAAGTGTGCAGTGTTGTTTTAGGAACAGAAAGAGAGAGAGAGATAGGGAGAAAGCCAAACATCATTTGTTAGGCATAAATCACAGACTAGTCCCGCAGCGAAATTTCCATTCATCTATAAATCATGCTTGATAAATTAAAATCTTCTGATTTGTGTTATCGTTGAATAATGTTTTCGATGACAATATAAAAGTTAAAAATATGCGACGAACGAAAATGATGAATAAAAGGAAGTTACCATGTCTGAATATTATCAAAATATAGTAATAACCCCGTCATAAATGTTTCGTGCTGTTTTATTAAGCTTGAGTAACTGAAGGGGACGGCGACGATGATCTTCCACACCCCCTAACACTTTTCTGCTCATAATGTAATAAACTGCTGATGCACAAGGTCCAAAAATATATAAAAAAGTTCGGGAAAACAAATATTGCTGGGAATTAGAAAAGTATCCAACCTATCTTAAGTTAGTCATTTTTGCTGTGTATTCAACTCAACAGGTTGTTAAGAGTTTGCATCGAGTTTAATAAAAATAATAATAATACTCTCTCTCTCGATCGTTCGAATCTTTATTAAAAGCCTAGTTTAAAGTGGTATCGCTATTTGTACAGTCTATTTTGATTAAAAAAAAACTGTATTTGTAGCGCTTACGAAAATTAATCCTCATTTTCGGAGATAGTGCAATCAATCAGACGAGACAATTCACCTACTGTCCCCGGCTATTTAATACCTGATAACAACCTTTTTAAATTTTATAGAGAATTGGATAGCTTAGTTTGAGGTTTTTGCAGTTGCACAACCGAGTTAAAATCTTTAATCTATATATGCGTTCAGTTTTGAATTTACAATGGCAATTGTAATGAATGAAACATCCAAATTGGATCCAAAATGTCAAGCTTAAGTCACAGACGGATGACAATACAAGTTTAACATGATTTTCCTTATTGGTAAGCACTGGGAAGTGCTTGCGCACGCTTGAATTTCGTTTTGCGAAAGTCTAGGTAAGAACAACTGATCTCAGTGTCTGTCTATGCTGTGTCGGTGTCAAACCTTTATAGCTTTCGACATAACTATCTATCATGACAATCCTTCCTAGTTAACCCCCCACCCTGCCATACAGAGAAAATCGAAATTGCGATACTGCTAGCAGGGATACGATCAGAATAACCATCGTGTCACATGAATGCAAATAATCCATTTCCTGCTTTCATGACTCATTGGATTGCTACAATGCGAATCAACAGGTGCAAAGAACAAAAACACCGTTTTTATTATACGTTAAGTCAAGATGTTTGAACCTTTTTTCTATGTGCATATCTTTTTTTTTCGAGTAAATTCGTTTTTAAGAACAATCAATATACTGACTATGTCACACACAGCGTGTCTCGTGCGCCAGAATTAGCTTGGGATAAAATACCCCAAAACATGGGACCGACCTAATGCGGCGGCCATTTAATGTTGACGGCTTGCTCCGTGAACACTGCCCTGGACGCGATGTCGCCTTGCACATTCATCCGACGGCAAATTTGATTTGGCTCGTAATGATTTCTTCGGAGAATGGTTCGGAAATTGAAATTAAGGTGATTCAATCGGGCTGCTGAAGCTGCTTCCAATGGGCTTTCTATAAGCAAGGTAAACCTATCTCTTGCTCTGCTTGTTTACACGATTCATAGAACGCGTCCATGCAATCAATTGATTCCTCATCATAATATGGTACTTGTCATGCGTGAACGTAATACGTGAAGAGATCTTCCAAGTACTTCCGATGAAACAACACACAATACGTTCTTCCATCTCAAAATTTTGATCGCGGATGTACCAGATATGATCAGTTATGAAACATCTGAACCAAATTATGTTTTGCCAAGTATGCGTGACTGATGGATCTCGCCCAGACGCGGTCCATTTGTAACTTATACTTCACAAAACGAAATTGTCAATTAAAAAATGGAACGACAGCAATAACAATGGAACTCGCAAATGATTTGTGTCTATATTCCGTATTTGTTGATGATGTGTTGGTATATTCCAATAACAAAATATTTGACGAGTCGCAAAAAGTGTTGTCATGGTCGCGACACGATAACAAAAAAAGAAAAGTAGGTAGCCACGAGTATTGCCGAACACAAAGTTGGGGAGTCAAAATTTGGTCAGATTCTATACATTCATCTAATCCAAAGAAAAAACACCCCTTTTGGACTTGCCTTTTTACTGCTATTCTGTGCTAAGCCCAGTTCAGAACGTACTGGATAGCTGACGGTAGTAATCAATCCTGACTAAACCGACGATAGTAATCTGGAGCCTGAGAGCGCATGGTACCTGGTCAGCTAAATAGGTAAAAGCGTCAGGAACAAGCTTTGAGGGCACGCATCTCTGATCGCCCCGACAAATGAAGGATTGTATGCGCAGGAGTTGCGCCGCAAGTATTTGATGACATAAGGAATCAATTAACAGCCACTTAATAGCAGAAAGCTACTACAAAATGTGGCACCCCTCCCCCAGCAATCCCGTCGTTTATATTTCCATAAATTTATTTCGACTCTTCAATCAGCGTAATAACAAATGATGATAAAACTACTAACCAAGGATACAGGAAAGTAAACAAAGGTCGCCGACCAACCCGTAGCAAGACCCAATCGATGAACTCACTTAAAACAGACGTTTTTTCTAAAATCATTTCAGAGAAACATCGGTGTTCTATATATATTGTTGTGCCTATGGCCCTATACTTATTACGTGTCATAAGATGTGACTAAAAAATTGAAAGAAAAAGCAAAACGATGGTTTTACTATCTCTCAGTGTAGATAACACTCAAACTTTGCATAACCAAAAGACAAAGTTGTTTTACATTTTTATTGAAACTTTATAAAATCTAGCATACATATATACCTAAGGTGGAAGTTCAAAACCTAGTAAACAGTAAACGCCAGTTTTGATCTCTGAAACTGACACCATGAATTTAGCATTGGACGCACGGTGTCCCTCGTACCAGATGATCCATCACAATAAACAAACAAACTTTGTAGTTACCAGGAATTGAACTTTCACCCTCAAGAATTATGACGAGATAAATCTATTATAACGATAATCATTTTTCACCAACATTAATAAAAGAAAATTTAAAACATAAAAATGAAACATTATATTAGTTATACTATTTAGCACCAACAAACTATCAGGCCGATATACAATTTTTTACACTTTGTTAATATGTAACTTCAACGTTATAGGATATTTATATAATCTAGGTATCTATTAAATTAATAATTCGGTCTTAATAAAATTCCAATACCTTGCAATAAAAAAACTTTCAATATAAGATTGCTCAAAGTAAAGTTTCAAATACTGTAACAAAAATGCAGTAAAATGACTGCTTCTTCGATAGTAAGTTTGTGTTATCAATATCAAACTATAAAAAACATTTTATTGTCCAATTATGGGGTGTTGACGGAACGCATCAACAAAAATAAACAATATTGTGTCACCCCGCAACCCTAAAGAATGTTAGTTATACTTTTTTCAATCTTACAAACAAACAGAAGAGAACTACCATTGAACTATTAATATTTCGATCATTGCTTGGCAAAACCTACTGATTCAATGTAGGGCAAGATAAAAATATAACAAAAAATATGACAATTTTGAATTGCGATAATGCCAGATGTATTTTATAGCAACAAAAACACAAATGCAGACAAAAACGGGGCATGATTCGGAGTACCATTAACAAAACAACTGGATTATATACACATTTTAGGACAAGATCATAATTAAGATTTCATTTGTAACCTGCAGGGGAGGAAATCCAAAGATATGGCTTAATCAAATGACGAACAACGACCTGGTGCAGACACCAGTTCGAAACTAGGTAGGACAACCTACCATGCATAGCTTGAAACTTATTCACAGCGCTCTACCGACTGAGCTAACCGGGCACCCAAAGTCAAGTTAGTTTGAAACTTTGTCTTAAGTCATCAAAATCAAGACCTGCAAATGTTTCCATTTCAGTTGCCACTACCATATCCATTTATTTAAATTAATGAGTAATGCGAAAACTTTTATTTCATATTTATGTAAAATCGCATTATTATCAAATCATACAGAAATAGGTCTCTGGAATGGAATCAGTGTGAATCTGAAATAAAACCTGAATTCTGGCTAATATGTGTTAAGTCAAAGAATTTACTAAGCAACACTGATTTTGTTAAATGAAAATTAATCATGTTTTGTTGGGCCTGGGCAACTGATGTCGTGTCGACACACATCCCTGCTTAACAAAAAATGATAATTTGATAGGGATTTGGAAAAAGTTTGCAATCAAAATCAATTCAAAAAGATATAAATAAAGGATGGAGAAAAATTTGACCATTTTTATGATTGGGTAAATTTAGAGTGATGAGATCGAAAATTCAGCACAGTGGGTAAAAGAAAAAACAAAAACGATAGAAAAATTCGAAAAAAGTTTAAAACATAAGTGATACATTGTACAAACAGCAGAAAAATGTCGATTGGCTAATAAGGCACTCAAATTTGGCGAACCTAGAAATGGAATGGAAATTATTAGTCAATTTCATTTATTATAATAGTAAGTTGGAATCTTATTGGTAGATACTATAAATAAAAATATTCACATCAGTATAGTATATAAAGACTCCGCCAATTTTTTTGTCCGGGTTCACATTTTTTGAAGTGGATCGTTTTGGCCACTTGTAGATGGACAAGGTTAAAAGATATGGTCTTTCTATTGATCAAGCTGTTACACCCAACCCAGGATTGAGTGCATAGCATGGATTAAAGAGTCTGACTTGGCGGGACTCGAACACAAGATCTTCATCAATTTCAACATTATTAAAAGTTTATAAAGCATTTCAATATTGGGCTCATCAGGGTTGCCTCCCTTCAGATACATTTATTTAGCAAAAGAATCAAAACATTTTGAAACCCAATTCGATCATAGAATTTGATGAAAAGATTCAGTGAGAAGAGAAGTCAAGTTAATCATTCCAATTTAGAAGATGGAGTCACCCATGAATATAATTTCTGATTGGAAAATTATGAAAATCGTGCTCTCCTGCACTACAAAAAATGCTATCCCCATGTGTATTCTCCTAGAATATAAAATAGTTATGGTTCTAAGTTGTGGGAACTTTGTGAAATGGATCAGAATCCGCAACTTCTGAGACAAAAGCATCTTCTTCCTGATTTTTCTGCTCCTGGGTTTTCTCTCTTTCAACTAAATAGAACAAATAAGTTCAGATATTTTTTATTGGAATTTACTATAAGCAAGGCCAGAAGTGGCATCAACTGCATTCTTGAGCAGAAACAGAACATCACAAATTGAACTTAACCAGCATGGCAAAGTGTAATGAGATATGTGCCTTGGGTGAAGGTGAAACCATCCACATTTATTCTAGTCACCATCTAGACATGCAGAAAATATTTTGGTACTATTCTGAAGCTGGGAACTACAAGATAAATATTGAGCACAAGCTGAATAAAAGAGTGCATGTGTTTCACAATACTAGCAACATTTTAATTAAAACCTCACTTCACACACACTCACGCCAGCTTTAATAGAGAGAGATAGCATTTTAGGAAACAAGATTCAAATAAATATGGGCTATTTGAATACTCATTCCAGTGATTTTTATCATAGAATTTCACTCCAAGGAAGGCTAAGGCAGTGCGTAAAAAGCCACTTGAAACCTACTACAAGATGTAGCGGCAGCAACTGCACAAACAGGGAAAACATCCCAGGCAACTAAACCACCATAGTGAATCGATGAAGGGGTGGAATGCCTATTACAGACAAATGCCAACAGCTGTGAACATCTGTAACCCGATTTGAATAAAACTTAATCCTAGGTTTGTCCTTACAGTTTAGTTAGAACAACATTGAGAATTCACTATATAAATAGAACATTGTTTTATCAGCTCTGATAAAGGAAATTGCTGATACAATAATTTAAATCTTACAACATTAAATTTTATATATGAATGCAAAATGACCTAATTTAAAAATAATTTAGGATTGGAAATCATTTTTATCAGATTTTTGGAATACCTTTCTTTTTCCGTTTCTCCAAACCAGTAATGTTAGATGACTTTCTTTTTCGCTTCGAAAGATTGCTATTCGAAGTTGGATTTTTTGAAGGAGAATCACTGTTAGTCTTCGAAATTGTATCATTTGATGCATTGTCTGAAAAAGAAATCGGACAATATATAAATACACAGATGAATGACAATGAAGTCACATTGTCTAAAAATAATAATTTTTGTTCAACTCATAGGTCGCGTTGCCAAGAGTAAAGAAATCTAAAACTAATCTGCCCATACATGAAGTATAGTAATGCCGGAAAGCAGCAGACAATTTGATGAGAAATATTTTGTTCGAAATGCTGTAGCCGTAAATTATGAATTCAAAAATACAAAACAAAGGCGCCATTTTTCATCCAAACAAATTCGAAAATGAGTCCGTTAACTTGAATGCCATGTTTCTTGAAGTAAAATAACAGCTTCTACATGAAGCAGGGTTAAATTTAAATTGTAATTTATACCCTGGGTTCAATTATTCAAATCAAACATAGATTATAATTGAAGAATTTAAGGACTGATACTTAATATTGCGGGTTGTCCACCATTCACATATGTTATAATCCGAAGTGGTCCCCGTAAATGCAATAAATTGCAACACTTACCTATAGTTTTAATAGTTGGACTTATATTCAAATAATCAGGAACATCTTTTCGTTTTAATTCAAACATTCTTGTAGTCAGTACTTCACATTCGATATGAATCATTGTTTCATATTCTTCTGATAAATGATCGTGAGATTTTCCACCTAAATATGTGTGAATTGTTGACAGATAAAAATACCATGGCAATTTCTATGGCCGAAGTTGTTATTTTGGCAAAGAGCCCACCCGATAATGCCTTTTTGCAACCGATGCCGATACAGATATTTTGATATTTTTGACTACTGATACCGATACCGATATTTCATCTTATGTGAAACTCATTTAAATATCTCCCGAAGCAAAGCCATAAATCGAAAAAAACATAATGAATGAATAGAATAAAATTTCATCTCACACTAATTACTTATAGGATATAGGATTTCTCCAAATTCGACGCTATATTCAGCTGTTTTTTTTTTATCTGCCGATATACCAGTTAACAGCAAAATTACGCTGATATATAGGTTCACTGATATATCGGTCAGGCTCTAGATATAAAACCTATCTTGATAATAAATAGCATTTCATATGATTTTAATTATACAGACTCAGATTGGCAAAATGCCAACTACTCAGGTACTCAAGACACCTGAAGAAAATGGTTGCTGTCAGAAGAAAATTTAGCAAATGGATAATATTTCATGATAAAACTGTCGCTTGACAATTAAAATGCCTCTTTTTGAAAGTTGGGAAGCAACCAAAGATTCAAAATCATCAACAATGCCATTGAATTCCGACACCCTGCACAGGGTTTTAATACCTGAACCGAAGCAATTAAATAGAATCAGAAGTCATCAAAATCAATAGCGCTACATGGTAATTGTACTGATGTAATGTATGTAAAATGTACTGATGGAAGACATCTGAAATTCAATTTGATTTATACAATTATGAATAATTTCCAGACGATTGAGATTACTGTTTACGGATCTATTGCAAAGTTAACATCATAAAATAGAATGAATAATTTGTATGTATGTAAAACATATCTCTAATGTCGTATATACATAATTTGTGCGACCACTATTACCTTTTGCTGTGATAGCCGGCATCACAAGAGCCATTTTCATTCTTGATGATGTATTTTGTACAGATGCCGGGAGTAATAAATGATCCTGAAAACAAATATAATAGATTTTCTGCCTAATTGAAAAGCATTGAGGTTAAATTAAAACACAGGTGTACCTGGTAAGTGTTGATGGCTTCATGGCATGAAATAACATCTGAAAAACTAAAATGTCCATTCTAACATTTTAGTAGAATTAGAAAAAATACCATAAAATCTGATGAAATCTCAATGCGGTTGGTTATTGAGTGTCCCAGTGCACTACAAGATGCTTTAAAATAGATCATGTTGAGGGCATTTTGATCATCTCCAAGATAGAGGCGATACGCCTGTACGGGCTCTAGCCTAACATATTTCCTGTAAGTCGTAAAGAGGCTTCTGAAAGGAAACAAAGATGGTAGATGGTTTCATCATCACCCAGGGCAGATCCCACTCACTACACTTTACTATAGTGATTTAGCTATGCACGGGATGTTTTCCGTTGAGAATGCAGTTGCTGGCACTTTGAATTTTCTTGGTCATTCTAGTGGCCGTTAGTTGACTCCTTTTTTGCGCTTATACACTCAAATATAAAAAAAAAACTATCACTGTCACACTGGTGGAGGTACAGAGGAGATAGCAGTGACTTACCCTATTTAGTGAAACAACATAGAAAGTATCATTTCTTCTTTTAATTGCTTCAAAAAAATCATCGAACTTTTTATTTGGTCGAGTATAAAGTGCTATTTCATTTGTAGAAGTTGAACTGTTAAATATAACATTATGAATTAAACTATATTTAATACTTAATATATTTAACAATTTTCATTGAGCATTACATTAGCGTTGGTATAAAGTATTTTTAAGAAGAAAATTGATAATATTTCTTACAACCATTTTCCAGAGTTGAAGACCCAACTGGCAAAGATGACCAATTTCATACAAAGTTCATGAGGATAATTGTTTTTTGATACAAAAACCAAATTTAAAAATATCTGGGCCGGCCAAAGCAGTAACAACAATAGTAGTAATAGTCCACCAATATCATTGGTTTAAGGCCATCTTAAAATGTCTCTAAAAAATTAAAAATGGGCGTAATTCAAAATTTAAATTTTCACTAGCATTTTCTTGCCTCGTCACTATATATAATTTAGAAAACAAAAATTGAAACAACCTACTTTTCAAATTCTTCATAACGAGATGACGGTGATTTTGTATTTCTTACTTTTTTCTTCTCAACAAGCTGTAAAATATCGATCATATATTTCATAAAAATCGGATGGGACAATTTCAAAGATATTAACACCGTTCGAACAAAATTGCACAACAAGAATAATACAAAACGATATTAATATAGTTTTGTATCATTCTGGTTGTGCAATTTTATACCATTTTAAATAACCCTAGTACCAATCGCTTGAAAGGATGTCATCTCAGGCCAGGTGATCCATCCCAGACTCCCAAAAAAATCAGCATATTGATAGCTCAGTTTTTACTAGACACAAGAATAGCAAAACTTCTTAAATTGGTAGTTTACAAGTTATAGTTACTTTAAAGTGCAGTATGTATGTAATTTTGGGCTAATTGAAATAATCTAATGTTTGACATAATAATATAATAATAATAGCAGTATATATTCAATATAGTAGCGATTTAGTTTTCTACTTCAAATATTGTAATTTGTAGTATATTTTTGCTGTGGCCTCTCCCAGTCGTTTTTTAAACTTGAATGAACACAGTATATTTATTACCTTGTTGGTCTGAGCTACCTTCTTTGCTTTCTCTTGTCTGTCAACTGAGTATCGTTTCGCCCATTGAGTCAAGTCATCATTTACCCTGAGATACATAATATAATTGTAAACCTTAGCTGAATATAAAAACCACTAAAGTAACCGACCAATTTATGGGTCCTCATTCATCCATCCATATCATAAACAAAGATGCCATATTTTGTAATATTCAAAATTAAAATCTATTCGAATACATGTTTGATTCGAATATTCAAAAATGTAATTTGATACGAGGCTTTAGTCATAATGTTTAACAAAATAGCATAATCCAGCAATGCGCAAATTTTTTTAGTTCTTATGTCAGTAATTACCTCTTTATGAAACAAAGAACAATAAAAATTTATGTTAGGCGTCTTCGTGCACTAGCGCACACAAAAATTCCATGATATAAAATTTAACAATATTTTTTCAATCACATTTCAATATCTCTGGAATGTCTATTCATGTCAGAAGAACTTGGGGGAAAATGCACTATCCCCCCTTCCTCACCAGTGTCGATGGCACTCCAGATTGCTAAACAATCTGAAGAAGTTTATTGAAACATGTTTTTTCAACCACCACCAAGGCGCGGTCCATTTGTGACTTATGCTTAACAAAATAAAACTTCTGCCCGAGTAGATATTGCTCGATTGCACTCTACCAAATATTTTTCGGCAGACAGTGGTAAGCACATACCATCAGTGACTCGAACTCAACAAATCTTATACTGATAAAATCTTTATTCTGATCTCACCGAATTGTCTCAGTTTCATTGAATGCAGGAAATTGATCATAAGCATTTGGTCTTTCACAGGGTTGCGGAAGTGATGTCGGCATTTTTATTTCATTCTTTAATAATGGAGATATATTCGGAGTTATGTTAGTCTGTAAAACAAATATTTCAGTTGATGAGTGATCAGTAAGTACGGGATTCAGAATAGTGCCAACGTATTTCCTGCGTGTCGTAAAAGGTGGACTAAAAAGAAGCAAAGAAATGGTAGATGGTTTTACCATTATCTAGGGCAGATATCGATCACTGCACTTTGCAAAAGCATTCAGTTTCGTTTGAGATGTTTCCCGTTTTGAGTGCATTTGCTGGTACTATATCTTTTAGGAGCTCTTCACTATTGAGTGCCAATTGGTTGGTTTCTTTTAGGCACTGCTCAGAGTGAATTTCAACCAAAAAAATGAGTGGCAGGGATTTATGCAATAAACCAACAAGCTTTTTATTCTCGAGATGAAGCAAATGATTCCAAAGCTCCCAACATGAAAATTAGTTGATTGAGTGATTGCCACCAGGGGAATTCATAGTGAATCTAATTGCTCAACCGGTGATGTGCAAACGATATTTTATATTTTGCCAACGATTCAAATGTCTATACAGACGTTCTTCATCAGGGCAATGGAATAGTTAAGTCATTGACAATACTATATACTGTAAAGGGGGACGTTCTAAAATAAGCTAGTAAATAAAGGATAAAATACTCTAAATTTTGAGTAAAAAGAGACATAAAAGGCTAAAGATAAATGTCTAATCATCTGCGTTGAAAGATGCAAGTCTTCTCATTATTGAATGTTTCCGGCAGCTTATCAAACATTTATCTTTAGCCTTTTATGTCTCTTTTTACTTAGAATCTAGAGTATTTTATCTTTTATTTACTAGCTTATTTTAGAACGTCCCCCTTTAAAGTATATAGTATTGTCGATGACTTAACCATTCCATTGCCCTCATGAAGAATGTGTGTATAGAGATTCGAAACGTTGGCAAAATATAAAATATCGTTTGCGCATCACCGGTTAAGCAATTAGATTCACTATGAAAATTAGTTGGTTACATTGCAGTTTTTGATGGTTTTTAGAACTTTTATACAATTTTATAGTTGTCAGAAATTATAAAATCATATTTCATTCTGTTTGTAAGTGATATATTTTAAACTTGAGATGTTTTCATTCAGGCTTCCGATTCAGAAATCTAACAACATCGAAAATCACAACCGGTAATGATATTTTGAGGTTCCTATCTGACTTATTTGCCTTACATATGATAAGCAAAAAGATCAGTAAATAAGCAGTTCAAAAAATTTGCACAATATTCATTATTCGAAATCCCTCAAAATTATTTAAAAAGCCATTTAAGAATATAACATATTATATTCTTCATATAAATGAAATATATCCTGCAGTGCATCCATACAAAACAATTAATAGGAAGGATATACATAACACAATAAAAATATACAGATATTGTCTTGAACAGGATATAACCTCAATAATGTCGAGCGCATAACAGCGTTAATGGTTAATGCTATTTGTGCAATTTCATCGCTGTTAGATACCCTGAAAACATTACTGTTATCCTTAGTAGGAACACACTAATATTTAAAATATTAAAATTCGGAATCATTACCTTTTCATCTCGTCTTGTCGCAGACTTTGTTATCGAATCCTTAGTAACTTTTGGTCTTGTGACACGAGCTTGAAAAATAAAATGGAATCACATGAATCTAACCAAAAAATAATTTTTTTTTTAATCAAGGTAAAAATGTGAAAATAACGTCAGAAAAGATTAATATCATATTTTCCAGATAGTGAAAACCGTAATTTAACTTTAAAAAACGCCTGTGTTTGTTAATTATGAGACTCTCTTTGATAAGAATGTCCTTATCTGAAGCATTAGGTATTTCAGAACTCCAATTAGAGGTAATTCCGTTTTTAAATTATTCTTAAATTGATCAAATTTGCAGTGAAATCATGATATATGCCATAGATATATATGACGAACGGGCAAAATATACGGTAAAACGTCAGAAGTTTCATTCATCTCAAATGTTGACAAAACTAAACTATAATGGCAACCCAACACTCAGATAAATTAAGAAGATTATTCAATGTTATCCTACATCAGAAATATCCCATTTGACAAATCCTACTTACGAGTATACGCAATTCTTCTATTCCTAGGAACAGGTAATGGAATCAATATCCCTAATTCTTCTTTCAATTTCCTTCTCAACATCCTTTTCACAGAGTTTGAAGTTGTTTCGCTCAAAAGACGTAAAAAACTGAAAATATTTTTGATTTAGTCAGTTATTTTGAATAGATCACAATGAGCCAGTTTCTATTTGATGCATTTAGATGCATACAGACAGTGTTGTTAGAAATGAACTTTGCCGAACCTACCCAAATTATTGAACCTTGTGTTCAGTGGTCGGTATGAATTTATGAGCCAAAATTACCATGGCTCGTACCCAAGATAATTAACATTCGAGTTTTCAAACATGGGAACTTTATCCTGCGATGCCGAAGAAATGACTGTAAAATTATAGCATTAGGCCAATTACCTATATCTACTTGAGATCATGTCCAATGCCTCCCTCACTTAGCCACAGGTATATATTTACCTTACATGCACAGAACCTTTGTTATTCTTTGCCTAACAGCCTTCGTGACTATTTCACTGTCCTTGCTTTACCAAAGCGTCAAAAATCACTTAAATTTATTAATTTACTCATTTTCAAGTAAATCTTTGCAGTATATAATATGTGGATCATACACTAGAAAGTAGTCAACATCAAGCAATTCTAAGTAGGCAATCAAACAATCAATAAAATTGATTAAAATTTCATTAAAAAAAATGAACTTTTACTCACTTTTCAAGATGCTTGTCTTTATATTCTTGCACCAAGTCATCCATCCAATAACTTTCTTTTTTATCGGGAAGAATCAAACCTTTGTCTCCAGGATCAAGTTTCAATTTATTGCTGCTTAAATTGGACTTTCTCGCTGTTTTTGCATCTTCAATGCTGTCATTTTCACTTATAATCGACAATAAATGTCTCCCTGATCGAATAGAACTTTGTGCCGGCATAGTTAAACCATCGCCTGCGTAACCCGTTGCCAGTGGATCATCAGAATGACTTGGAATTCCAAGGAACCTGCGTAAAATTTTTTGTAAATAATGAGTACTGGTAATAAAACCTGGTAAATGGGTAAAAATAGGATATTGATGTGGTGAAAATGGTGGTAAACAAAGGTAGGATGGCAGCCACTTCACTGTTCAGACATCCGACAAAAATAGAATATGCAATCAATTGAATAGTGAATTAAAATAATTTCGAATCAAACCTTGTTCTGTTTAAAAAAATGAATGGAAATATTTAATAAACATAGTAGCGAAAAACAAAATGAAAGAAAATTTTATTTAATTAAAACTTTTTGAATCATACAGAATAATCGAAATTTGCACACGTATATGAATCGATCTGAGAATGGAATGAAGATGCACAGATTTCTACGACAAATCACCTGCTATCGGTAGAATATTAAAATATTTTCCTTTTCAAGTGTGCAATTTAATAGTTTCAGACATCCAAATTGAAGTAAGACTCTGTCACAGATAGACATGCTTACCCAATAGGAGAGCAGTTGATGCCGACAAATAACATTAACATCAATAAACAGGCTGCTTTCTTTTGTTTTGCTTGAGTCAAGTTGATTATGTTCCGAAGATTATGATTCTGGAAATGAAAGCATTTTTAATTGAGATAAACACATGCCTATACATTGGCATGCTATCAATAACATGATTCAACTACAGCAAAGGATTGAGCTTACAAAATTTGACCATTTTCAAATATTTTACTTTAAATATGGCTTACAAATGCAGGAAAACTAGGGATGCCACTTTTTAGGATTCGCTTTTTTAATACACGTCCAATTATTCAAATACCTACCCTACTCATGTTTTGTTCAAACATCTTCTGTTAAGCGTGCGTCATTGATGGATCGCGTCGATGAGACGTGGTCCATCTGTGATGCATGCTTGACAAATTAAATTATCATTCAAGTGATTTGTACCATGATCATGTACGAGTATTATAACAAAATAAAGACAAAAACCAAAAATATCGAACTAAATTCATAAATCATGTTAATCAATCCACTGTACCTCAATTTCTAGTTCTCGAACTCGAGCCTTGAGACAATCATTTTCATCCCTTAGTCCTTTGTTTTCTTCGGCAACTTCAGATACTTGATCTTCTAATGTTTTTAGATACTAGTGAAACATAACAGAAAATAATAGAGATTTCAGAGTACCGGGTAGTTTTTATTTTCACAAAAGCTTGTTTTTAAATAGAATTTATAAAAAACATCACAATGCGATTGAAGCATTCATATTAAATCAAGCTCTAAACTCAATCAGAGACAGACAGAGCATTTTTGATACTATGAACAACATCAATATTTATGATTATTTAAATTTCAATATTTAGTTGATTCAAACCAAATTCTCTAAGAAAATAAATCAACGTATCATATTCCAAAATGTATATTACGAAGCATTGGCCCAACAAACTGTGAAATCAAATTAATTTAAAGCATATGAAGTTCTGAGCACATATGTACTCAAGATGAAATCCTATCATACCTCTTTACGTCTTTGCCTCGACTCACAAGCAGATGCTCTGTTTTTGATCATTCTTTGATGTCTTTTCAGTGCTTTGACCTGAAAAAAGGTTTAATTACAGATCAAACCAGGGGTGGTACTACAAAATTATAATTTATTTCTCAAAATTAGCTATTCAGTTTCAAAAACTGGTAAGCGGTCGGAGCTTCATCCGGAGTATTTGCCACTCACAGAATTTAATCATTGCGATTACTGTTTGGAATGTTTTCAGCTTTATTAGGAGTGCAGTTTTGCAAACTACATTACTGTAGATGGTCAGTTCCTCATGGATGCCTCTTCCTACCTGGACAAAAAAGGTCATGAAATTATGTTCGCAGAGAGTTTCTGCTTCAAGAGGCAGTTCACCCGAAGCTCATTCCAGATAACATTTACTGATTCTATAACATAACATCCAAATAACACTTCTGATCGGAAAGCATCCCAAATACTGTGATGAACGAATATTTAGTATATCGTTTCAAGTATATTTTAGGATTCCCATACATTCAAAACCAATTTGGTACCCCAAACTGTTCCACTGGTCGCAAGCATATTCCGTGGAGAATAATGAACTTTTAAAAAGAGAAAATAAAATCTTTGGCAAAATATCACAAATTATATCAATTGGCAAGCCTTATTATTTTAAAATGACTTTTACAAAAAAATGAAATAACTAACATCCAACTCTCCACGTTGTGGTTGGTTATTGGCACCATTGACAAACACAGATGTACCGTTGATTACACCTGCTGCATCTGCAGGCAATATATCACATATTGTAGAAGGAATTGTTGACTTTTGTATTGTTTCTTGTGACTTTTTGAAATCATCTGAAGAACGAAAATATTGTAATAAATAATGACGCATGAGATCAGAGCTAGTGTGAAATAATTTGAGACAATGTCAACAATTACTAGTTATATATTGATGAATTATTGATCATGTCATCAAGGTTCAGATAACAACTTCTTCTGAGCAAATTTTGATATAAAAAAGTAGCCCATGGATTTTTGGTAAATATTTTAAAATCTCAAATAAAATTCTTACTTTTCAATCTCATTTTACTTTCATCTGTTACAGGCATTAGGTTACGTTCAACTTTTTTATTGCTCGTGTTAGTTGCAGGAAACTTTATCACACCTTGAGCAGCTAATCTCGATAAATCAGACTGAGATAATAACATTGGTTCCGGACCTGGATATTTGAATAAAATGGATAAGAAAACAAACACTCCGAATATATATAAAGTTGTTAAAATTATGGTTGTCCGCATAGCTCAGTTTGAAAAGTAGCTATTTCACTATATAAGTAGAATAATGCCTCCACATGTCCGAATATACAAAATTGCTAATATAATATGACCATATTTTTCCCATTTTGCAGCAAAGTCATGATTTATGTCAAATTTTACAAAGTAAAATTTGACATATATCATGATTTTACTGCAAAACTTATCAATTCAAGAAAATTTGAAAAGGGAAATCACTTTTAATCAAAGTTCAAGAACTTTACACTATACAGATAAAAGACATTCCTTGTCACAATATGACATTGTTTCATCATTTTAGAAATGGGTCAACTTGGCAAGTGCGTGTATGAGATCATTCGATTGCGTATTCTAAAATTCCACAAAATGGGAATAAAAGGGATCAATCCGTATGTGGCTGTTACCCCAAAACGAGATTTACTCGTCATTTTGTGAAAATGAAATTATTGATATTTGATTACATTTTGCAGGAGAATCATGATCCATGTCAAATTTTACAGCGTTAAACTATTCAATTCCGCCCCCCCCCTATAGAATAATGGAATAAGGTGCAGCCGCCTAGATGTAATTATAAAAAAAAACAAAAAACAGACCTGGCTTCATGTTAGAGATGTTGACTTGTTTTAATAAGGTTGATGACTGTTGCTGGGGTTGTTGTATAACAATAGTTTGGCCATTGTTACATAATAGTTGCTCTGGTTTAACTATCGATATATTTGGCCCCGATGTAACATTAGAATTTGCACAGGTACTGGTGGTTACATATACCTGATAGACAAAATTTAATATTCGTCAACTTGTTAACTTAATTACCAAATTAACCTACCAACTTAACCTATATTAATCGATTGATAATAACTTTTAATACAATATCAATATAGATATTCTATTGATATATTTTATGCATTTATTACATCCCAATATTTGTGTGTATATATACCGGTATATATATATATATATATATCTGTTAAAAGTTCAAAGATTTTGTGTTTGAAATAGAAGAATCAATTCTTGTAACGATGTTAGTATTAAAGTGCATCCAGTATGAAATAAATTTTTTCTAGGTTTGGCTAGGCTTCCTGATTTTCTTTATCGTTAGGTGTATGAATCATTTTTATTGCATGTTTTGTGGGGAAATCGAAACAAAATAAATCGTATTGTATCATTTATGTCTCAAATATATTTAGTGGTTGCCAAAAATAAATATCCTTTCATTGCCCAACCAAATGATAGGATAAATGGGGTAGGAAATTTTATAATAATTAGAAATAATCCCATGAGCATTTCAAGAGTCATATTAGAATTCTTGCATATATGTATGTCTTAATTTAGTCAAACATTTTAATCACTGATAAAATTGAAGACGAATCAAAATGAGTACCAACAGAAAAATATCCAAAAAAGGCAATATTCATGATGAAAGGTTACGGACGGTCCAAATGAAACAACATTCTGTCTCACTAATGGTTTATTATTTAAACAAACAATTACTATGATCATATATTTTATTTTAAGTCAGACAGAACACAATAATAATATAGAGGTCACTCGATGATACTGTTAGTACAATCAGGGTCATCATGATTTATCATTGATAACTTGACTTCTTATTTACATTTAGTAGGATAAGAAAATTTTATTTTGTCAAGCATGTGCCATGCCTTGGCGGCACGGCTCATCAGTGGCCCATACTTTGCAGCACATGTCCAAGCAGATATTTTCTTACTCAGGGAAGCTTTTTTATTTGTTATGCCATGTTGCTGTCACACAATCAAGTATAAATATCAGAACGAATCGGTGTAGCCGATTACTTTATTTATTGCATACAAATCAAATTTTTTCGAAATAGATAAGATGAATCCATAAAGATCATAATACAGGGAGCAGTGCGATCCTACAAAACGCGAAAACACCTACCTTTTGGTTAGACAACACATTTTGCGAAGGTGATTGAAAAAATCCACCAACTACTGGAGTTGATTGATAAGTTGGTGATTCTTGTTTGATGTAAAGTTGAATGGGGGTACCAGATTGAGGTGGAACGGGAGTGATTGTGTATGTTTGTGGACTGGTATTCCTTTCAAGAGTAACTTTTTGTGCTGTTGGTAAAGGTTGACGTTGTTGAGGTTGGGTCACCTGTACAAGTAAGAGATATCATTTGATAAGATCCCGCATAAAATATACATATTTAAATAGTGGGCATTCACTAGTTATCTGATTGTATGGTACAAGTAAGATATCCTCACAGTAATAAACAAAGACAGTGAATAGCGCTATCTAAAATGTGTGATCGGTGATGCCCAAATTCATAAATGGTTTGATTCAATTCGTTCAGCACCACAAAATCAAAAAATCTTTGATGTATTTGACAATTTCTGGAAATACATCACTTTTGATTACTATTGTTATAAAAATTTTATTCGATTTGCAAAAGTATTTTATTTGATTCTTCAAATCACAAAAAGCTCAAAGATTTTGGCTACCCGTAACAACACCTTAATTTATAATCAGTTTGTTATTTGACGCCCTATAATTTATGTAGGTCAGTACTGGATTCAATTACTTAGTTTCATTGACTGCACAACAATATTATTTGTCATAATGGTAGGGATTGAATAATATTTCAATATATTCATACAATTAGTAACATTATTTAGAGTTTTCTTCATTTGGCACACGTAGCAAAACAACGTTATGAATTCATTGCTTCAATTACATTACTTAATGTATTTCCTCTTCAAAACTAACCATTGACAAATGCAAATATTCAATTGAGCGAAAATATTTTATTCGATTTTTAAATCACTATGTGTTCAGAAATGAAATGCAGTCCACACCCATACATTTCCGCTTCAAATTATTTCAAGAAAAAGTTCATACTCACAATATAACAAGGTTCTTTTGCACCAACATTTATGGATTCCAAATGTACTGGTCTTGTAGATTGGGGTTGTGAAATTGCTGCAAAGGAAAATGAACAATTAAAGGTTGTAACATTAGGAACAGTAATATAAGGCAAATTGAGTCATTTGACATTAATATTTTTGACAATGTTATAAATCAAAAAATATTTATTTGTGGACTTACTATTAGTATGGATTTGCTTTCAGCCTCTTCTCAGCCAGGTATCATATTTTGTCAAGAATGAGTCACATATGGGCAATAGCATGAACCTCAATAGCACAATCCATCATGCTTGACATAAGATATTTAAACAAACTTTTTCTGATTTGGTCACTAGAATATTAAAAGTCATCCTGCGTGTCAACAGTAGAAATACATGACAACCGACAAAAACAATAAATAACAATCAGTGGAGTAGATCTAATACCTTACTTACCATTTTGATTTAATATTATTGAATGTTCAACAGGAGTCGGTTGATGCGAATTTTGTGAACTCAAACATAATGTTTTGTTAGCAGTGTGTAACCTATCGATAGCATTTTGAAGACTGCTGGCTTTACGTTTTTGTGATTTGCTAGGACTGGAACGATTGTCTAAAAAATAGAAAGGACTTTAAAAGAACGAAGTAGGGATGTGTCGATGTATTGGTATCAGCAAACATAATGTTTTGTTAGCAGTGTGTAACCTATCGATAGCATTTTGAAGACTGCTGGCTTTACGTTTTTGTGATTTGCTAGGACTGGAACGATTGCCTAAAAAATAGAAAGGACTTTAAAAGAACGAAGTAGGGATGTGTCGATGTATTGGTATCAGCAAGTATCAGTCATTTTCAAAATGCTGGATATCTGTACCAGGCAATACTCATCTATATCTGTACACAGACCGGCAAAGTTTCAGCTACTCAGATACCAGGAGCATATGGATGATATTTTATGATATATCCTTTGCAAAAGAATGCAATTTCTCCGAGTTTCTGGTGGCAACCAAACTGTAGGAAAAGATTCAAAATCATCAGTACAGCCATGAAACAGCAGTAGATAGATGATAATAGATAATTCATATCCATATTACCATGGTTGTTTATAAGTGCATTCTGGTGCAGTTCCTTACTCAAGGTAGTGTTACAGTGGGTGACCATAAAAAAATCATCAAGGTATTAAAAATAATTCATACTAAATTATCGATAAGATATCAATATTTTAAATCCAAAAATATATTTCGTCTGAGACAATCTATTGGTATCGATCAATACTTGGGCAAAACGTGATCGGAACTTGAGACAAAAATACTGACAGAATGTAACAAGGAATGCCAATGAGGAAATATTCATATTTGAACTTTGTATCATTATTCCAGTATCGTTTGTATCATTATGAAGATCGTTACATTGAAATACAAAAAACAGGCAAACACCTCTGAAGCATTTGTATTGATCGCTACTTGGCAAAACGTGATTGGAACTTGAGACAAAAATACGGACAGAATGTAACAAAGGAACCCCAATGAGGAAACATTCATGTTTGAACTTTGTATCATTATGCAGACATTGAAAAAAAAACAGGAACAAACATCTCTGAAGCATGTCATTGAGTCGCGTCTAACTGTGGTCCGTTCTTAACAAAATAAAATTTTTGCTTTAAAAACATTTTTAATTTTAAAATTCAAAGACCGCCAATTCGAAAGATTACAGGTTTAGAGGATTTCGCTCACTCGTAAAATACTTTAGAGACGAAATTGAAATTTGAAAACGGTCCATTTACTATGAAAGATTGATTTCCCAAGTTTCCTTTAGCTCATTTTCCATATACTTCAGCATGGATTCCTTCCCAACTATTTACGATATTTATTGCGCTCCCTATGAGATGATAACTATTTTGAATCACACAGCTTTTGACTGATTTTCAAGACTGAGGTTATAGGTTTATTAAACCTTACTTGTACTTGTCCCTGCACCTTTTGTTTTAGAATTCTTTTTTTGCGTTGGTGGGTTATCGAGAATTGTTTCTTCACATAAACTTCTAAGAAGATCTCCTTGTGAGTCCTGATGAGCTAGTTTATTGCTGTTTGTAAGTTTATTTGAGTTATTTTGAGTGGAGGTGACAACGTTTGAGTTAGAGTCTGATTTTCCACTAGACAGAGACCTGTGCAAACGCAAGAGCCTGTTGGTCTCTTCACATGCTAATCGTACAGCTCTGTCTAAGTCCGTTTCTTTTAAGTTTTTGATACAATCGATAGTCGAAGTCTTTGAGTTTTGCTTGCTTTTAAGTTTTATGCTTTGTGAATAAGTCTGCTTACGCAGAGAATTTGTTTGCGAAATGGTCTCTTTTGGTTGTTGACATTTTATTTCGTTTGGAATATTTACTGCGCTAGGGTTAACGACTATTGACTCTTGGTCATGAAAGTCTATTGATGAGCATGAACCATGGTCTGAAAATTGATCAGACGGTGAGGGGGTGCCGGAATCTGAGCATGATGAGTATGCAGATGAAGAGGATGTATGAGTGGAGTATCTCCTCAATCCATAATCTTCTGATGTAACTTGTTGAAGAAGTACATCATCTAAATAAAAATAGTGTATGAAGAAGTGTTAATTAACATTGCCAGAGGAGCTCCGTAAGTTAGTTTAGTATTGATTATTTAAATCCAGCATTATAATCAGTAATAAAGCCTATTTTAGAATTATTCTATTTAAAAATTTGGGTTTGAAATATTCATGAACTTTCTTTCGATAATTTAAAAAAGTTTATAACCTCGGCCAGACAATTAGAGTGCAGTATTGATGGTTTTGAATCCATATTTAATGCCCGGCACATAAGCTCTGCCTTTTCATCATCTCACTTTTAGATATATGTTTGATTCATCCAAAAGGAATATATTGGGAATGTTGGAGATAAACTGTAAAGAATACCAGGAAATCCAGATTGTTGTGTTATTTCCATAAATTTTGCCATAACCAATATTCAATTTCTTTCTAAAAAACAGGTCTATAATCAATGCTGATTATTAAAGCCTAAAAATTAGGTGAACGATTCAAACAAATGCTCTCATACAAATTTCTCATAATTTGAATTCATCATTATTTACAGTTCATAGGAGAGGAAAAAGAGGTGACTTCAGTTAGTGTCAAAAATCTGTAACTGATTTCTTTCACAGTTTTACATATTTCAAAATTTGAGTAATTTACACACTTGGCCCCTCATTGTGCAACAAAGAAACAGGAAAATCTAAAGCCCGATCTAAAACTAAATTCCACCAGAATTTTTCACTAGTTGTCTATTATTAAAACGCACATTAAGATAGGTACAAATACTTGCAGCTGTAGGGTTCATTTGAATAAAAAGATTAGAGTCTATCATAAGTCTCATGATAAGCAAAACAAAATTTCTTAATGAATACTCACCTGCAATATTATTTTGTGGAGAAGCTGAAGATTTACTTTGTAACAAGTCTTGTAATAATTCGTCGACGAAATCACAATCTTCGTTCACTGATGGTGAAGACTCTGATGAGTAAATATTGCCATCCTTCAGTCCAAGATTATTTACCTAAATATCAAAGAGATGAGCTTTCTAAACGACCCAAAAATAATGAAAATATAGGACTGTGATAAAGTAGAATAGAATGAAACAAGGAGGGACAGGTAGTTCACTACAAAGTATCAACGACGCGTCTAAACCAGCGATAAAGTAGGTAGTATTTTTTCTAAAAATGAACGAGACTTAAATAGACTATAATAAATTAATAGAATATTACCTCTTCCACTAAACAAATTTCAAAGAAAATGTCATAATTAGTATAAAATTTACCAAAGTCGAACTATAAATGTGTATTTCTAAACGGATTTAGAAAAAAATACAACACTACATATCATAACAATCAAACTCTGACAGACGATTTCAAATCCAGGGAAAAGCTTAGTCTTCAGATCAGACTTGACCCAGCCAGAAAAATATTGTTGAAGCATCTTTTGTTCAAGTATGAGTGCTCAACAAAATGGAATTTTTGATTAGCAAAGGCAAATTATATGGCTCATAAAGATTAGAAAAAACAAAGTCACATAACCCAAATTAACATAACAAAAAATCTAAAAATTTGACAATGTTCGAATTACCACAAGTAATGTTATAGTAAAAATGTCAATAAAATTCAAAATTTTTCGCTAAAAATTTGCAAAATCATTTAAAAACAGCTTCCTTAGTTGCATTAGTTTTTTTTTTCAATTCACTCTGTAAGCTGAGCCTCATGAAAGACACCAACTAACAGCCACTTGAATGACAAAAAAATGTAGAAATGGGAATGCGAAATGTAGAACCAGCAACTGCACTCTCATAAGTAGAAAACAACCAAGAAAGGACTGAAAAATTATGATAAAGCGCTGTGAGTGGCATCTGCTCTAGGCGATGAAAAAGTCATCAACACCTTCTTGTTTCATTTCAATCTCCTATTATGACACACATGAAAAATTTATTAGGACAATTCTATAGCGGATCAAAGCTGGTTTGGTGCAATAAAATCTAAGTATTATTATAATTTTGTTAACTTTCTTTGTGTTCTAACTTTTAATGTGTCCATTTAATAATTTGGGATTTGTTTCAAACGGTACAAAGGTTCAGGTCTCATAAGAGCCATAATATTTCAAAATCATAACCCATAATGAGGTCAGGTTATTGCATAATATCTACAATTATTGATTTCTATTACCATACTTCAAACATAGAACAGTACCGGTACTTAAATGCTACCCCACCACTTTATGAGTATTACTATGACAATATGCCCTTGACAGGCCAATTCTGGTTTCCCCAAGTATAAGTAATTCATTTCATTTTTTAACAAAATTATACCGATGATACAATAATATAATAAAATTAGTAGTACATCAACGAAGATGCATACGATATACATCAGGGTTATCCTCATAGTTTAGGTTGAACTTTATCAGTATTTAAAATATAATATAATAATAGAACAACGTTTCAACATTTCAAATAAGGGACTTCAATGAAAACTCAATTAGAATTTCCTAACCTCTTGGTTTTTCACAGAATAAAATTTTAATGTACTTACTCCACAGAAATCAGACTGAAATCTTCCTCCATCTTCGATGCAGAAATCTGAAAATACATGGCACTCAACATTAAAACATCACAAAAACTTTTCATGTCTTGTTTTAACAAGTAAATTTATGCCTGGCGGATTGTCAGAGCTTATATTTAATACAAACAAACACAAATATCAGTGAAATCAAGCGGAGTATGAACTGGAGTATGAAAATGGGAATAAATCTGGACAATGATTCAAAGATGATTACCCATCTCATCACATTCCTAGCGGTAATTTCCATATTATTACCGTATATCCAGTTAGATGCAGCCCCTAAGATAAGCAGGAAAATTATAATAAATTTGTCAATAAGTGGCTCAAAACGTAACACCTGCATACATAACATAATTTCCGTCAAGCATAAGCCATAGATGAACCACAAAATAGTGGAGCGATGACTCGTATTTGACAAAAAAATGTCAAAGTGTGGGATAAAAATTTCTGTCTGGACAACTACATTCCCAAACAGAATTGAACTACTATAATTGAATGCCGTGAATGGTATCTGCCCTTGATTACAGTAGAACAGATATACCACTTTTATGTGCTTCTTTTTAGTCTTGCAACACACAGAAAATGTGTTTGGGCATTTGTTTAAAGTCTGAACCCACAGAGCACTACAGAAATAGTAATTCTGTAGCACGATTTGAAGGCAGGGTTATTAAATGAACAAAAAATTAATGGGATTCAGATAATTATAGAGGATTTTGAAAAATGATTATAACGGTAGTTTATAAATGCCGGGTGACATATTAGTCATGTTGTACTGACAGTTTTATCTTTTCTGGAAAGATTAAAAAAAAATTGTAAACTTTTACACTAAAACTTTTTTAATATCTGATAAGAGTATTTTTTAGTAATTCTTCCCATGTATATTATCGATGTAATAGTGGATTCTGAATATTTTTGCATTATCAGAATAAATATAAATCAATTTGTCAGGTACTTTAATTATCCCAAATAACTTGCGTAAAATTTTACCACTAGCTGGAGAATTGTTTATGGAGTCACTCGATGTCAAATCGCTCAGATCAACTAGATGAGATAGAGATCCTCCTACAATATAAAATCTTATTTTTATATTTCAAAAATATAAAACACCATTTCTTTTGAACCGCCAAGCATAAATAACATTCATTAATCAACTTTACCCTTATTTCGGTTATGGATCACTCACTACTACCATAACTGATTCCAAAATTAGAATTGGTACATATTATTTGCCAAAAATATGCTTTGATTGAAACATGAAAAAACAGACAGGTTTTCAGAAGCCACTCAGCACTAGTGGCAAATTTTTATTAAAGATGAAAAGACAGCCAAATATGTTCAATGGCTCAGTTAACACAAATTAACCAAAATTGTTTTTTCCCAGCATATGCTGCTTCTGGCTTTCTCCACCGACAATGTCCATGAACAGGAAAAATGTGTAAAAGTTTCAGCCAAAGACTTTCTTTCCCACTCAAAACTGGTATCTGCACGAGACCTCGGGTTCGTCATGGTTATTGTAACTGGTTTATTCATAGACTAAACTCGGCTTTCCCACGCAATAAAAATGAAATCCTATAATATTTCAGGTTTCGAAATGAGGGGTTTGGGCTTAAAACTAATTAAACACTATTAGCATTAGAAATTTAAACCCTTAAGTTAACCGCAAATTTACCGGCATACCCTGACGTCATGAAAATTTAAAAATAGGCGATAGCAAAAGCTAAATCGGACTCCAGATAGGGCCTAACGGTATTTAATTCGAATTATGTCCTATTCTATATAACGATTAACTCATCCCAAATAGTACTAAGTAACGTTAAGTAAATTATTTTGAAGGAAAAGTTATGATCTAACGTTAACTTATAATGTTACTCAATTCGAACCATATCCCGTGCTAATATCATAATTAACTCACCCCAATCGTCCTCAGAAAGTAAATTATTTTGAAGGAAAAGTTCAGGAACTTGATCCACCATTGTCGAAATTGAATTCTTGCACTTGCTGAATGCTTAACAGTTGACTGTAATATCAGCAGGCCAGACAGTTTTTGACAGACACGGTAAACCCACTTTCCTGCTTCAAATTATTAACATCAGGCAGCTAGCCTACATAAGTCAATACAGAGAAGCGAGTTTATATCCACTGTCTAAACTCTATAAAATTGGCTTACAGCTTTTCTTCCCAAGAGGAAAACTCAAAACTTGACTCTTCTGGGACATTCTTCACGCAGCACAAGTTTTGTTTACTACGTGCGACGTCATCAATGAAATACGTGACTGCATTGGAGAAGTAAAAACTTATATTTTTTCTTCACCATATGTCGCTAGAGAAATGTGGTTCTTGAAATCTGCCACCTCAGATACCAACATATTTTTTATGAGTTCCGCAAAGTGAAAAACTGTGATAATAAATAAAAGATATAAGTAAATAAAAATAATATATTACAATAATACGAAGAGTTCATAATTTCATCAACATATAGTCATCCAGTATAGAATACAGTAAATCCATAACGCGCCATCTAT
Organism: Styela plicata; assembly: GCA_963675895.2. NCBI lineage: Eukaryota > Metazoa > Chordata > Ascidiacea > Stolidobranchia > Styelidae > Styela > Styela plicata. The sequence goes on along the minus strand of OZ023143.1, from coordinate 9,929,439 downwards.
CCAATGAAGTCGATATTCGATTATTTATATACAGTAATCATATTATACATATATATATAATATAACATCAGACTTGATCGAAATCCGATCGTTCAAGAATAAACCTCTACGTTCGACTACTATCGCCACAAGAACCAATGGGCTTGCTTATATGCAAAAAGTTTTGCGAAGGGGCGCGAATGATCTTTGCATTGTGTAAAAATGCACTGTCTCCTTGAATTCAATGCTTTTGGTATCCAAAAACCGCTGCACCCGTCTCATTGACAAAATAACACGTAAACAAATAATGACTGTTTTGTTTTTATTTGCTGAATATTGAAATGTGTGTGAGGCGTATATTATGAGAACGTGTCTTGTAAAGTTCAAGAACAAAATAGGGAGAAAAATAACAATGGGAGAAGAAACCCATGAGTACCCCTCTAACCTAGGGTGCATAAAAAACACCAAGGTCGTTTTCTACCTAAACTCATTTTGTACCGTTTTGTAAACTTGCAAATTTTCAAAGTTAATACGTTAATGTCGAAATTTCGTCAAAAATCAGCATTCATTTTAGCTGATCACAGACCTAATCGAGTATGTCCTGGAGATTGACAATGTTCCATATTGTAAAATGACAGTACACGCAAAATATTGGCGTATCAATGTAATCACTACATAATTTTGTCAAATACTATCCAAATATGTTTTATCTCTACTTTATCTTTGATCAAGCATGAATTTATTCGTTTTTTAAATATCCATGGATGATTATTCTCATTGTCCGAAATGATCAACGTTCCAAACATATCTTTTCAATTTATGAAAAACAATGCTGTATAGATCTTTTGCCAAGTGTGAGTATCTGGTAGATCAAGTTAGCTTATCTGTGGCTCCTTCTTGCCAAAACAAATTTTCGGATTATATTAATATTTATTCATAAAAATTCATATGAATGCCATAATAGGAAAAATCAACCTTTTAAAGTGGTAAATAAAATCCCTTTCACAAGGGAATAAATTTGAAGTCTTTTTTTTTGTTTTGAGATTCGGGCACGCTCTCATTTTAGCACAGATAATCCACTCCATCAAGTTTTTTAATATTGTTGTAGTCTATCTATCTAATGCATAAAATACTGTGACTGATCATACCTAGATGAGGAGCTGTAGATAGGGTGCAAAATGCATATTTTGCAACCTAAATACACGAATACTAAAGCTGACATCATTCTGCATTCCACTTTATCAGTACCGATGAAATTATGAATGACCTATGAACATAAAACCTGTTGTTACATTGGCATTATACTGACAGCGTGGCAGAGTTACGATATACTGGAGTGCTGTCAGCATTGTCTTACTGCCTTTGGTATTTGGGTGAAATGCCATTCCCGAGAAACGTTTACCCTTCATGACGTTTCGAATTGTTTAGCAAAATAAGAGCTTAACCAAAGATAAATCAAGGATGATTTTTAAGTTCATGGTGTACCCCAACATCGACACCGTAGGAATACCAAATTTTATACACCGGTTTTATGCATGAATTAGCATATTTTGCCAATAGGTAGAAAATGTTACATCCATTTTTTGAAAATAGCGTTGTTTTACTCGATCACAGACGTAATTGAGTATGTCCTGGAGATTGACAATGTTCCCTATTGTAGAATGACAGTGCATGCAAAAACAGAACACAAAAGTACATCAAACACAGACAAGTGAAAATTAGTTGCCTTTTTGGCGCGACTCAATGGTGCAATCGACTTGAGATTTATACTTATCGATACGAATTCTTAGTACTTGGGGTTAATGTCTAAAATAATAGTACAGTCACATATACATGGTGTCGTTCAGTTCTTTTTAGTCCACTTGCCTATCCTACTGACGAAAGTCTAGAGTTGGAGAAATATCTCGAAACCTCGTCGACGAACATCGAAAACGAAAACACCTTGTTAATATCTGGTTGAACAAGTTTTACCTTGAGATACATTTTTTTTATCAAGGCCTCTAGGATTAACTTTATTGCCGTGCGTGTCCTAGACAGTTTTCAATTAAAGAACGTAAATTGGAGAAAACAAAACTATGCACAACATTACTATATACATTTACGGAATATTTTACCAATTGTGTTCTAGATTAAGGCTTTTTCTACTCATACACGCGCATGATTGCAATTTATGGAGCTCAAAGCTAAATTTCGAGTCATTCTTAAATTTTTCACATGGAAAAACAAGTTTTTTCAAGACAAAGTTAGCTTAGCAGGGGCTCGTATTCGAATTAGTTTCTAATTGGGAATTCATATTGATTACAAAAATATGCGTAAAACCCCATTGTAGCACGAAACTACGCAACAACAACCAAAACACAAAAAGTCTATTCAAAATTACAAATACAAATTTGTCGATGTATAGTAATAGTCAGAAATCAATAATATTTGTGGGGACTATGACCCGTTTATAAAAGACTCGCTTACAAGCGCACTGTAAACGCTCGATTTGGTGCCGCAGAGAATGTTTTAGTGAAAAAAAATGAAAAAAAATAAATCATAGTGCAAATTTTAATACCTTTTCCTGTCGGAAGGGAATATTGTTGCGCCAGAAATAAATCAACATCCATAAACTCATCATATATGTGATATAAAGCAGCACCCCCAATATCTCTACGGTAGTTTTGAAATTAATTTTCCTAATTTACTGTTTACACTTATCGGAAGATTGTTCGACAAATACTTTATTATGTTGTCAACACTATTTTGATCTATTGGTTGAAAGGTCAAAATTGTTCAATATTATGACATATAAAATCATTGAGTAGACATTTTGACAAGTTCAACATTTTCATTTCACTGAATATAAAAATAGTAGACATTCTTTGGAATAAGTATTCGTTGAATATCCATGATATGTTGAAGTGCTAGTATCGATCGCCAAAAATTGGTTTTGTCAAGCATCCTATATGAATAGAATATCCAGGTGCGAGCCAATGCTAAGGCGCGATTCATCTACAGTTTCATGCGCGACGGAAATTATTTCTGATGTGGTAGCAACCTACAGAAGAACCGCTTCACTGCGTTGCATTCCATCGGTATTCCATGTTTGAGTAAAATCATCAGTAAATTACTGAAACCCGATCAGCATTTTCGTTTGCCTGACATGAGATACAGATGGACCACGTTTCGGCAGCGTCATCTATCATTATCTCATGCTTGAGAAAAATATTTGTGCAAAATTTTGCTGACGGAAAAGCCATACTGCCCCGCCAGGAAATTACTGCCACAATATCTTTGATAAAAAATGAGTCACTGATGGAGTGCGTCAACAAGGCGCTATCATATCTATCTCATGTTTGACAAAATGAAATTTATGTTTTGCTGATCATTTGTCGATCCGCAGAGACTTTTGTGGTCCTTGCCTGACAAAATAAAAATGGTTGCTGCTTGTGACTGTACATTGAATTTGTCAAATCGTGCACTATAAAAGCAGGAACGCGACTCTTATTTTCCCCACGCCCGAGATACGTTTGGCCTTAACAAAAAAAGAACGCAATTTGACGTGGGTTTAATTGATCTTACACTTTGCAGTAAAATCACAGCTGAAAATTATTTCACGATTCAAACTATCAAATTTGGACGCCTTTGATTTTTTTTTTTTTTTGTTCGTTCGTTCAATTATTAAATTTACCAAATCAATAGCAATCAAATGAACCCCGCGAAACACGGTTGTGCTATTTACATTATTTACTGCTAAATCACTGTGGCATTTTGCAGTAGTGTAGTTCAGAGTTTACTTAGGGTATAAGAATGGTATATCAGATTTATAATACAATAGGTGTAGTCATAGGCAGAGGAAGATTTAAATCAAAGCAGTAGATAGAAATATCAACGACGACATTTTCTTTTCCCCTTTCAAGATGATTGTACGCCGATTTTTTTTTGTTCTTGTTGTGGAAAATTTTCATTTTAAGACCAAAAACAATGAAGATGTTTATAAACATTCGAGCATTTAAAATCTGTGAGAGAATGCATGTTCCGCTTCATCGCGGTTTCGCAACTAATGGATACAGTTCATTGCTCTGTACAATAAAATCTTGGTTGTGAATATACAGAGAAAATTCTATTAGATTTGGAAAAGTTGCATTGAAAAACAAGAACGGTGAGTCGGCAGCAAAAGTATAAGTTTGACATTAAAACACAATTATTTGTAATTTTGGAGCTGAATTCAGATAATATCGAATTCCAGCCACGCGCATCATCAATAGATTAAAATTTTGTCAAGTCTTGCCTCGTCAAAATAATTCGTGTAGGGTCGGGCTATAGAAGTGTAACGTATTTCCTGCATGTCGTGAGTGAGAGTCCAGGACACATACTCCTCATTGCACTTTAATATCGAGTTTCAATTATGTCGGGACTGATTTCCATGAAGCATAGTTGCTAATTTTATACTTCATGTAACCCTTTGTCATATTAGCATTTGTTATTTGGTTCCTTTTTAGTGCTGCTTTCTGGTTTGCTTCGAGTGAATTTTAATAATAATATAAAAGGTGTTTTTTAATAAAAAAAATAGTATGATTTAATTGGAGACAGTAGAAGAGACATCATTAATCAATGCATATGATATTGATGATGGAACGTCGTTCAAGTGCAGTCGTTTGTTGTCTATTTACAGTGTATTTGTTTTTGTCGCATAGCGTACAAGGCGTGAATATTAGGTACAAGACGAATGTATTCATCTAACGAAATACGATACGATAGTGCTCAAATTGCTTCAGTGATTTTTGGTATGTCGAATGCTAACCTACATAGAGCAAGCGAATTTGACTACAAAAAGAAGCAATCATAAGATTTATATTGGACCTATATTAGTCGGTTGTGTTCAAAAAAGCAATAAGGTCTACTAAAAATGAAGTAAATAGTAAATGAAGTAAGTTTAGTAAATAAAACGTACAACAAATTGTTCCATTTTTAATTATGCAAGAACGAAGTTCTGAATCTTGACCTTTGAAGAGCATATAAAAACCAAGAATACTAAAAATCTTTGCCATGGAAAACGAGCAAATCCTTTATTATTTATGTGAATACCGAATAACATATATCAGTTTTAATCATTATCGAAACCTACTATATTTCAGACGTAGCGTCAAGCTTAATTGATGGATTTATGTAGAATGATATCATGATACTATAAAAAAGACTGTAAATTTGAAGATTAATCGTATGTAATCCTACCGTTCAAGCAATGTGCGGTTTAGCGCTGAAATGTTCGTTTTAGCAATTATTTCGGGACTTGGACTACTCAATTCTGCAGGGCCAGTTGAAATTGTTGGTAAGTTTTTTCATCTTTATTTTAGTCCAAAAATATTGGGTGTATTTTTAAGCATTTTATACGCTCGCAAGTCCGATATACGTAAATAAAAATGCCACATTGTGTGAACGACGACACCATGTGTCTATGTTAAATAGTGACCTTCATTAATATAAAAATGCTTGTCTATGTAGTGGTACTATTTTTTAAAACTTCACCTTCAATTATCAGTATTGAGAAAAAGTGTCTTTTTAAACACCCTAAACTCTCACCAGTTAGAAATGAGCATGTAAAAGAAGGGAAAAGGAAACCTTGGCGCCTAAATAGTGTTTATTTTATCAACATTGAAACTTTCATTGTATGCGTTAGTGACCCACCTCGTCGGCGCCATCAATCGGTGACTCATATTTAACAACACGTAATTCGCCGAACTATTTTTGACTGGGATAGTACACATTACATAACAATTGTTAGACATGATTTTTCCTATTGGGACTGTCGTTTACAGAATTGTAATAATTCCCTAATTCAGTCACCAATACCAATGAAAATGATATAACTCTGGCTGAAGCTAATCAATCTCATATTTTCAATGATAAATTGTATTCCCAAAATATGTGAAAACTTAAAAAAAAATGATAATAGGGCATATGAAGGCGATATAAACACGCGACATAAATATATCATAAAAAATTCAAATGAAATTATAACAATTAAAAATATGTATTTTACAAAAGCCTTCACACAAACAATGCACTGCCTTTTTGCCTAATTGTGTTATAGAGGCCAATTTTACTGGACAATTTAACAAGATTCATGGCGTTGAGTTTTGAATATAGATTCATAAGATTCATAAAACTTACACATTGATAACGTATACCTTATTCATACGTAGTTTGGAGCGACTTACAAATTTTCTGCCGACTTTTTTCAACCACTCCTGACATAATACCAAAGTTATATAAAACTCGGAAATTTGAAATATATTAATTTCTTAAAATTATTCTTAGGTAATCAGGTTTGGTATTTGCGCGAAATGCATGAATATTTAGTCTACAACGGCTCGGATGTTCATGATTACGCTGCAGCGATGGAAAAATGCAAAAAACTGAACTCTCATTTAGCTGTGGACAATACCCACGATATTCACAAATTTTTGGTCGATATCATCAACCGAAGTTTGCCGAATAATTCAAGTGAGTCCCATTCAGAAATATTTTGTCCAAACAACTTTTGTTAAGTATATGAGTCACTGAGGGATTGCGCTGCTAAGGCGCGGTCCATCAGTGACTAATGCTTGATAAAATAAAATTTCCTATTCTGGTACAAAGAAGTCTTACGGAGACAGGTATTTACTGATGGAATATGGTACTGATTTTCATGGATCTAAAATTCTATTTCGTCAAGAATGGGACCTGAATGACTCGGTATTGACGGCGTTAGCCATTGATGGCCCATTCTTGATTCTACCAAGTAAGTTTGTGTTACGCTTAGGTTAATGACGGTAACTCATGGTGATATTTTGTCGAACTACATGCTCGACAAAATATAATTATTGATTGGACAAAATGAATGAATTTTTGGTAGGCAAAATAAAAAGTCCTAATGGCATGGGCAGTTGCAACGAACTTTTTATGATTAGATGACAACACATTAAGATAGGTAATTTTGGAAATGCAATTGTACGAATCCGATATGTTCAAAATGTCTGTGCGAGTCGCAACGAAAAGTATATACCCCAAATGGATCCAGGTCCTGATCCGTCAGGGACTCAGAAAATTTGTTCTGCAAAGAATTTTCCGATTTTGTAGATGGTTTCTATATCTCAAGAAAATCCAAATTTTCATACCAGTATCTATTTAAGTTCATTGAGTAAGCCATACAATTTTGTCCTCAAATAATACATTTTTGATACCAATCGTGTACCTATGGATGTCTTCAACAAACAAGTTGTAGTTCTATTCTACTACACAGAACCTCCATTCAAGTCATTTTTCATCGGCCTTAAAGATTTTTCTGGAGGGAACTCAAATTTTCAGTGGGCAAATGGTGATTTACTACATTTTATACCTGGCACCCCTATGCAATGGGCAGAAGGAGAGCCCAATGATTTCAACAACGTCGCAGAAGATTGCGTGACAATGGGCTCGTCTGCGTCAGTGGGGGGTTATAAATGGTTCGACGTACCATGCAACGTAAAGAGATTGTATATATGCGAGAGAATGCAAACAGTTGAGGGAGGTAAGGTTGTAGGAACACACATTGACGCAACACAACTCCTGATTGTTGCCCTAAGCTAGAGAGACTTAAACATTCTGACTTTTGAAGTTCCTTAACCAATGCAACGTCCTTCGATCAAACCTTGGCGGTATAATTCATCGGTAACTTGCATGAAGATCTTTGGAAACAAAATTTTGACTGGGTTCCTAATTTTGAACGTTTCAGTATTGAAAATGAAAAAAAGATAGAGATTCAATATATTCCTGATGCATTAAGCAGATGATTTTTTTGCAAAACATCCAAATGCCTTTCAGTGCATTTGTGACAACCACGCGATCCATCTGTGACACATAAGTAGCAAAAGGTGTTATGACAAGTTTTCAGATTGCAGTATTCCTGTTTTTGCTGAACTGTAAATAAAAATGTCATTCAGTAAGAAAGAGATCGTTTTACTTCTCCATTTCCTATCTTAGAGGGTCAGGGCATGAACTACTTCCTTCGGTGCCCATACGCTTTCGTAGCTCCTACGATAAACTGATGTGAATTTCTGTAACTTCTATATATTATTTTGTTTTCATCTTCCAGGTATAAGCTCGCAAACAATACTGTTTACAACAATGGCGTTATTTGCCATTATACTGATACTCTTCATTACAGTATTTCAAGAAAGAACGAGGTAACATTAAAAATGTTTTTTTTTTTCGTTTTGAGAAAATTGGGTTTCACCATTTGATCACATCCTTATTTTTGTGTTTTTTAATTAGGATGTTTCGGAGACATCGACAATCAAAAAGAATGAAGACATGGCGTTTGTCAAAAACAAATAGAGGTGGCTCAAGTTTTTTTCAAAATCTATTTTAAATAAATCCATATGCTTCTTGTGATACTTGATTTTTGAATCACATTCGAGAACACAATATGCTTTTATTCAGTTTTCGATGCTACTCGCGTGTCTCATATCTCCTAAATAAAGTTAAAACTAGTTGCACCCAAGTTATTAAATATTCCATGGTACACCGGGGGATATCTGACGACTTTGCGTCTATAATCTTTGGCAAGTGTTTTCACGACATTTTCATATGTTCGCCAACATGACCTCGCGTTATGTATGTAATGCATTTCATGTTTTAGTTTTACTCGACGCTGATAATAATTGAACGAAGAAAATTAGATCCCGGATGTTAAATATTTTTTTGTCAAATATTTTTTAGTCTTGGGATGGTTCGTTGGTGAAGACTATGAATGGGACAGATTAGTATATGCTGGAAATAGAAAAAAGAAAAATGTTCAACTTGAAGAAAGTTCAAAAAACTTGGTGAAAACTCATTCTAATGAAGTTGTCTAGCAACAACCAAGTTGGATTTTGAATAGAAACTTCGGTTCTGCCAGATGTCGAGTAACATAGACTACGACTACTAGCGTATTACGGGGACATGCTGTCTAATCTGGTAGGCCCATTTCAAGACTTGAACTCCTATTTTTGTTGCTCGTCAACCTATTAACAAAGTGATGTCAGAGCTCAAACCATCTTCTTTCTTTTTTGTCGAACGAGTACCGATGGAACGATAATTGATCATGGTCGCCTTTTTAAATTCCTTATTCGAAGAAAAATAATATTTTCTGCTGTAATTTACATGAGCTCGCGGAAAATACACAAAAGGAATCATAGTTCGATAAGTAAGCGCCCTTCTATACTCACCTCGAGAGCCCCCAAAGTCGCATCAAAATCGGGGCAGAATATGAAATCAATCTAGCGGACTACCATGCTGTTGCATCAGGAATAGGTAGTATTTATGCATTGCTGAGGATTCTTTATACATTAATAACTTGATTAAAATTTAGTCTGAAGTTTCAAACCAAATATTGTAACTTATCTGCAATTTTTCTAGACCATGACTACGCTAATGCTTAAACGACGAATCATCAACAATTATTTTGACATAACAAACTTTGCTGAATACTCTGCTAAAGAACTTTTTCCCACTTTTATTAAATTTCTTTGAAACAAATTTTCTTAAAATTGGTCTTTCTGTTTATATGTATTAAATGGAAGAAATTTACACTAATTCCGTATTACCCAAAATCCCTTCTTTGACAGGGATGAGCCATAGTTGAGACAACGTCTAGACGGTGGAATCTCTAGGTTGTCAGAAACTAATATCTAGTTGGAAAATTGTTGTCAAAACATCTTCATCTCATCTTTAATGAAAACTGGTGATCAGATAGATTTCTGATCAGCAGCTTACAGCTAGGGCTGGATATGTGATAGTAAAAATGAGATATTTGTTATTTATATAGAATCAGTGATTCGATTCTAATCGAAACAAATTATCCGAATTCGATTCCAATTCTAGATAAATTCGGTTTTGCCCAGCCCTACTTACAGCCCATACCCGTCAACATCTGAATGATGCAGTAGGATGATTCGGATCAAACCAAAGCGTGAATTGGGAAAGCCTGGTGCGTATTGGTTACAAAAGTACGAAATTATGTACTGCACATTAACAGGAAGTCCTGTATACACGTTCAGCCTATGTTGCTTTTACACAATCAAACACTTGACGACTCTTAACAATATGGCGAACCACGACCTTTCGTGTAGACATGGTTGATGGAGAGAGTCGTATGCGAGAAGCTATAAAAAAAAAAAAAAAAAATTCTTCTGTTGGGATACTACTTCCGTCAAAAGTAGTTTTTACCCAACTCATTTGATCAAGTATGGGTCAGTGGCGGATCTCCCCGCTTAGGCACAGTCCATCTGTGGCTGATTCTGATTGGGTCTCCCTGGCAACGATTTTTGGTCGATAGTCACAAAAATACACTTTAATTCAAATGTACAAATTTTTCAATTATGTGGTATGATTGCGGTCCATCTGTGGCGCATAATTGACAAAATCAAATTTCTGATCTTATTTCTGTGGCCTTGAATTGAAAAATAAAAACCTTGAAAAATATATACATATCAATATCAATATATAGGGTTTCATCCGGTATTCTATCACCGTCAATGATCCAGGAGTGCGGATTTGGATCATTATCCGACCAGGTTATATTTACGGTAATATTTTAGTTTATATCATATGTTTCGTTTTATAGTATTTCCCAGAGGCGAAATGGTTATCAGCAAATGGGATTAAAATGTATCTGATTTGGAATGTTGCTTTGAAGGATTTTCAGACATGACACAGTTTAAAAGACTTCTTGCGCCAATAAACTAATTCGTGTTTGCCTAGGACAAAACAAGCTTTTTAATTATCGGGATTTATAAGCCATGACTAACCCAAATGCAATCTCAAAAAGATCGCTGAAGATGTCATACGATCATTAGCACTTGATCATAACAGTTACAGGCGAGAATAGGGCCGAGTTACCCGTATTTATCGGTACTATTTACCCCATTTTATTATCAAAATCATGAAATCTTAGCCCCGGTTGGGAACTACCGTAAATAAAGCTGGACAGAATCTAAGCATTCAGAATTCGAACTGTGCGGTCGTCGCCACAAAAAAGTGCGTACAAGTTCTGTTAAGCATGAGTAACTGGCATTTGATAAGTCTATATTCGGCTGAAGATTAATAAGATAGGTTAAAGATTGCGCTACATCGCAATGTAATTTCGTTATTTTGAGACTCAATAAGTTTTAACGAAATAAAGTCGTTAGGTTTACAGTAGATGTAATGTATTTTTGATCAAAAAAGTTGGGTCCTACTATCATCCTTTTCTAAAATATTCCAAACTCAAATATCAGATTGGAGCATTTGTAGACTTAAGAATAAAAGTGCACCTTTACATTTATTATTTCCGCAAAATGTGCAATGCTATCAAGGTTTTCCTAGTGAAGAAATTTGTTTTTATATGTATGAAGTACAAATGGGTTTCCGCCACTACAATCAGAAATTTCATTAAGCATGAGCCACAGATGGACCGTGTTCAGATGATACCTTTATTTAAAGAAGTATTTTTCCACTTGATCATGAGTCACCGATGCCTATGGCGTCATTATTTCTTGCTAGAAAATCTTAAAACTTACGCCATTTCTGAATATGACTTCTCAATAAGGTCATGAACATTACCCGAATTCAAATACCTGAACGCCCCAACATGCATCAACAAAATAGGATAATTTTAGTCGGCTACTATTCACCGGATGACTTTTTCCTACGCCCGAACGTAGCAACAGTATCAACAATAAACAAGTTGATTGAGTGATTGCCACCAGGGAAATTCACAGTGAATCTAATTGCTCAACCGGCGATGTGCAAACGAAATTTTTATATATATAAATATATATAAAAATATCGTTGGCAAATCACCGGTTGAGCAATTAGATTCACTAATAAACAAGCGCCGCAACACTTGTGGCAGACGACGATGAGGAAAAATTCTAGTCATATCCATATACTCCTTGAAAAACAAAAAGTCAACGAGGATACGAGGTATTTTTATACATATTTAATATTTCAATTAACATTATGAACCAAAGAAAGAGAAAGAAATAATAATACATTATGGCAACAACAATAATATTAATAACGCTGTACAAAAGAAAATGTCATGAAGGGCATGTGATACCTCAGGTGAATTAGGGGGTACGAAATTTCGCTTAGTAAAGCGTGGGTCACAGATGGACCGTGCCTTATAGTCGCGATTCATCAGTGACCCAAGCTTTACAAAGTTGAATTGTTGAAAATATTTCTGATCAAAGAAATAAACACTGCAAGTGTAAGGAATATTCCTAAAGGAAATTTATTTTGCCAAGCATGAGCCACAGATGGAGCGCGTCTGATCGACGCGATCCATCAGTGACACATACTTAACAATAGTATCGACGAAATTTTACGATTTGGTCCTGGTTTGTATGCGAACCATCTTATCAAATATTGCCCATGGTTAATATGCCTGGTATTGAGAATATTCACGTTAAAAATCAATTCCATATCACTAAATGTGGCTAATGTTGAATGTATTATGATTTCAAAATAGAAATTTCCGCTAATCGAATATTCGTTCCAAAATTGCTATCATAATCAAACGAATCGAATATTCGTTCTAAAATTGCTATCATAATCAAACGAATCGAATATTCGTTCTAAAATTGCTATCATAATCAAACGAATCGAATATTCGTTCTAAAATTGCTATCATAATCAAACGAATCGAATATTCGTTCTAAAATTGCTATCATAATCAAACGAATCGAAAATTCATTCCAAAATTGCTATCATAACCAAACGAATATATACTTCACAGAAAATTCCTAATAACGAAAATATATTTCCCAGAAAATTTCAAATACAAAAGCATTTAGGTTCAGAAAATAAGTACATTTTTATCATGGTGGATTTCGAATTGCTGAAAAAATCTAATCGATTGAATTATGATTTAAGGGATCGTGAATTGGATAACTCAACAAATGACAAAGGATAAATATTTTCAGTGACTAACCATAACATTTTTTAACTGTAAATTACGTATTTTATTAAAAATTGCACCAGCTATAAAAGGAGGTGAGTGATTGGTTATGGAATGCTGAAGCTCAATAACGCTTCCGGACAAAGTATCATTTTTTCATTGAAATTCACTCTGAGCTAGGCCGCCGGAATCAGTATCTAAAAGGAACCAATTGACGGCCACTTAACAGCAAAGAGCTATTACAAGATGTGGTACAAGCAACTAACTCTGTAACGAAAAACATCCAAAACGGAACTGAACCGCCATGGTAAAGTACAGTGAGTGGTATCTTCCCTGGGCGATGATAAAATCATCTACCACTTCTCTGCTTCCTTTTACGACACGCAGGAATACACAAAGACTATTATTCTTAAGTTCGTACCTACAGGGAATGGAATAAACTATATTATTCGAAATGAACTGAATCTTTGGCTTGGTGAAATGATTTCTTACTGGAGATTGAAAAAAAAAATTCAACATTACAATGGCAACGTTATGAATCCATCAAAACTAACCATAAATTTCGTGAATTATTTTGATCTAATCTATAGAGCATGGATCACTGATAGATCGAACCAACTAGGTACGGTCCATACGTGACTCATAGTTTATCACTTAGCAATATTATTTTTATTATTTTTTCCAGCGCAGAACCAATGTCCTAATCAGATTTAGACTTAGCATGTCAGGCATGAATCGCGCCATTAACACGCATGCTTGACAAAATCAAATTTCTAATCAGGCTGGATTGCAGGGTCGATGATTCACAAATAGGACGGGCAGAACCAAAAGAATTTCTCTCAATAACAATACTATTTACACTTTGAAATATGAAACTGAACTAGTAAAATATAAAACTGAACTCCTACCACATGGCGATACGTGAATGCTACATGGCCCAGCCACTTTATAAGTATTTTGAGCAGAAAAATGGGTTTTCATGGATGAGATAATACATAAAAATAAATGACTTATCGTCGAGTTATTTTTATAAGCGATTTTAAGCGTCGCGTTATGAGTGATTGTGCATAATATTTGCCAATTCACTGCACGACATCCAGAACATGACGTCATCTAAAGAAACGAAATTTCAGATGTAGTCGACAACAGAAATTAATATAAGGCCTACGACAAACCACAGGTGCGTGTACACTTAGCAACCTTTGGTCTCTAGATATGGAATGTTAAGCATGGCTCAATAATGGATCACGCCGTTAAGGCGTGAGCCATTAGTAACATATGCTTGACAAAAATGGTTTTCTAATTGGGGTTTGACTGGCATGTCCTGTCATAATGCCATGGTATAGAAGAGTGTCATGGATAAGCAGTACTGTGCTCACTCTACTGAAATTGAGATAAGGTTACAATAACTGAGTAAGGGTATTAATAAGGCCTCCGCTTTTTAAGACATATTTATTTTTTAATCGACACATTTGAAATATATCATTTTAAAATTTGGTTTGTCAAAACCTGATGACCAGAATTCACAGACTTAATCAACGGTTTTTCACGGAGTAGTGTACTTTCAATTTTTCAGTACAGAAGATAGGTTAGGTGTAATATGTTCAACAAGAAATAGAAATGACATGGCTTTGGTGTCCTCATAATGTGAGTTAAGTATTTTACACCAAAGTGTCACCAGGAAATACAAATAGCAAAAAATCATGTATTTTCATGGTAGGTAACATAAGACATAACACATTTGGGGAAAGATTTCGGGAGTGCGAACCTTTTTTTCAGTTACCAACACCTTATATCAATTTTGACGCATTCTTAATCATTTCTTTTAATAAATTAGTCGAGGTCATAGTCTAAATATCAACAATTACAGAAAAACAAATGGTTGTCGATATTATAGGTTTTTTTTTTTGGATATACCACTGGTTGTTGGCATGAAAGACTGTTAAAATGGGAGCATATGGGTTCTTTATGAAACGAAAACAAATACGGCACAAAGGGCTACCATCTCAGCATACTTTATTTTGAGTCACAGATGGACCAAACCTCAGTAGCACAATCCACTACGAACTCAAATTAACAGAGCAAACTTTATCGAAAAAAAAAAAAAAAATCAATAGATCAACATCATTATGTATTGCAATTTATTCTTACCACATTCCCTTTTTCCTGATATTCAAAAAAACTAACTCATACTTCAAAACAAGAATGTTGGAAAAGAAAAGCAGTATTGTAGAGAAACTAACTAACTTTTTGTGTAATAATTAATAATAATTTCACTGCACAAAATCTCTTTTTACCTTTTGATAAAAAAGACGAATAGACAAACGTAGGAATGTTATTAAGACAAAATATTCTGAGGCAAATCTGATAGCAATCACCTATCAAGCATGGAACATAGCAAAAATTGAGCATAAGATCGATTTTTGCTCTGGGACATGTTTGAACAGGTAATAATATGGTTTTGGAAAAGGCAGCAGACAGGTGTAAATCAAATTGAAAAAAAAAATATCAGGCACAAATAAAAAAACATGAAAAAAAAACTAAAAATTTTAATTATTTCTTCTATGAAATGGCAAGTTTGAAATACTTTCACTGCTGAGTGTTGATTTAAAACAAATTACGAATAGAATAGGTGGAAAAATTATAACACGCTAAAATAGGTAAAGACCAAGCATGTGTTCCGTTGACACATACATTTGTGCATATTACATTCATAAAACAATTATTTCACCCAAAAGTGATCTCAATTAAAACTATAAAAATATATACTGTTTGGGAAAGTCTCACTACGAAATGAGAATAAAACTCTTAATATAAGAGAGAACCATTCGGTTCAAGGTTTGGGCCATTGATAAATTACCATATGGCAAACCTTGGCCTCTCGTGCAGATACCAGTTAAGCTTTAAGGTGAGTGTTTCGGATTACGGTTTTTGGTTTTTTGTTGGTTGGAGGAAGCTGTAAGCAGTGCTCACATGAATCATCGTGCACTGGCGAGGCATCCAGCAGACCTCTTGTATACATTCATCCCTAACGGGACTCAAACCCTGAGACTTTAGAGATGCTCATTTCCAATGCTTTATCGACTGAGCTAACCGCGCAAATGGGTGAAATACAGTCAAATATAAGCGATTTTGTTTACGTGGATTATTTGTAACATCTTATTGATATGGTGAATTTTGAAGAGCGTTTTAAGACAACTAAACCTATTGGTGGCCAAAGGTGGAAAATAGATAAAGATATAACAATGTACCACAGAAATGTTTTGCAACAGAAATTAAATGTAAAAACATAACTACCAACAATAAAAAATTAGAAAACATACCGTTACTTGGCAAAATATGAATTGTATTTTATGTGAAAACTATATTGCAAACTTATCATGAACTAATGTGAAAAATGATATTTACGAATATGGTATTTATGTGTTTTTGAAAAATTAGAAAAATATTGCGCAAGATATATGCTACAAACAATAAATGGACAGATTAAATCCTCGGGAAATAAAAGAAAAGAGGAAAAATTATTGGACAGATTCAAAAAGAAAATTGCTGAAACAGCAGTTAATTTCAAAACAGAAAGGCGATGATATAATTATGACCACAAAATTTTGTACATTTTCATGAAAAAATTGAAAGTTGTAAAAGATCGGAGGTTTTCTGACAATTTTTGGTAAAAAGTAAACAATTTGTATGAATATCCTGATATTCTTGAAAACATTTATAAAACCTTCCCCGCATTTGGGTAGCTTTCAATTTATAGTTCTGGCAAAATGTCAGCTACTCTGCTACTTAGACACCCCAAAAATAGGTTTCACCGTAAGAAAATTTATCCTAATGGGCAGCATAGAGAAGTAAAAAAAAAAATTTTTTCAATAATAAGAGTCACCTGAAACCACTCCTATGCAAAGAGCTTCATGAGGGCAGGAACGAAGGCTGAAGAACATTCATGGTTCAATATCATTAATATTGTCATGAAATAGCAATGTTGATGGGTTAGAAGCATTTTGTGCATCCGAAAAAAAGGCAATGGAACTATTCCCAGATTCAAATTGGATCGTTGTTCAATTTTGTTTCTGTTCAATTTTAAGGGACACTGGTAATCATTCTGAAGATTTGATAAGATAAGATTTAAATAACAAAAAAATAACTATGCCGCACCTATACTCAATGTTCTGAACACAATTTGAGGCAAATTTTTATTCAAAACTTTGTTTTTATTCAAAACTATGATGTACTGCAAATATTCTGCATTAAGGTCCAAAAAAAACAAGACGTTCTAACTTCATATCGATCAGACATTATGAATCGTTGAGCATGAGTCAGAGATGTGCCTTAGCGTGATCTATCACTAACCCATACAAAAAATGAAATTGAACAGATAAAATTTCCTCTTTTTAGTACATACTGTAACTTTCTCGAAAAATCAGATAAGTTTTTCCTCACCAGTGTGAATGATTTGTTCAACAACTCCATTATATTTTTCAAGATCATCCCCAACACCGCATGATTGTGGCTGAACTAATCCAATTTTTTCATCGCCATGCTCATCGTTTGTAATCAACTGGGATTTTGTCTTATCCGCAATGTTGACAGCATGTTTCTTTTTCCTAGCTGGGACAGGAGGAGATACATCTTGTTCATCAGGAGATAACTCTGAATGCCCATTCAGTTTCACTCCTCCATTTTGATGAATGGAATCTTCTTTTTCATTGTTCTCATGCTCACCACTCTCGACTTCTCCATTATGAGTAGATTCTCCATTCTCCTCCATCATGCCAGAATCTTGGGTTGGTTCATCTTGTTCTATTGAAGGTAGCGGATTAACTTCAACAACATCATTTTCTACTCTCCTATCATGAGTGGAATCGATGCTTTCCAAACTCACAAGAGAATCTCTATTTGATTTTTGCACCACATCTTTATCATGAGGTATTGGGTGAGAAGCCTCATCAAATTCTCCTTCACAATCCCCCTGATTCTGCTTCTCTTCAACTTCAGGTTTCTGTGGATTTTCAGAAATAGAATCCACCAATGGTTCACCAACACTTTCATTTTTATCAAAAATATTTACAGTAGAATCTTTAATATGTTCCTTTCCTCCAGTTCCCGCATCATATTCATAAGGTTCTCTCATGTGTATTTTAGTTTCATTTGAGCATGAATCATTATTAGAGTCAAATGTATTTTCAACATCGTCACATACGGCTTCTCTGGACACTTCGGAATTTAAGCTTCCTCCAGTTTCAGGATCAAACACTTCTTTTCCCACATCTTGCTCAAGCAGAACAGTACCTCCCGTTTCTGGATCAAAATTTTCAGATCCATTCTCTTTCAATGAGTTCTTTTTTCTATCCGTTATTTCTTCTTCCATATTGCTAATTTCCTCAACTTCGTGATTCTGTGGAACATCTTCTTCTAACTTTACTTCAGAATCTTCAAGTAGTAATTCATCATTTTTCTTCAGCAAACCCTGGCTTGTGACTTCAGATGGTTTAGAATCTTCATTAGTTTCAAAGGGAGAATCTTTCTTAGTTTTGATGATTGGCTCACCATATTCATCCACAGCATATTCCCCAGTCTCTCCATCCATAGGAACACCTTCACATGGATCTTGTGTATTTTCTGATTCATTTTGTGTTTCTGAAATGAGAAAGGTTAATGTGTAAATATTGGAATATGCAATTTCTTTCCTGCAGTAGACCAAACCATACAGGACAAAAAAATCAAGTTCAATCAAATCAGCAGGAGAATTATAATTTTTCATTTAAATAAATTGCCTCCATTATTAGAGATCATTATCTCACCTTGTAGTACCACGTCCTCAACTTTCCCCTTCTCCATTCCATTTTCCTCAGTACTTAATGTTGGTAATGCAACAGCTACCGGAGTCGATTTCTTTGTTGGACTAGGTGGTGGAGAACTAGCTGACGATGATGACAGTCTAAAACCAAGGAAAAAATATGTTGAACTTCAATGTTTAAGTGCCTAGAACGCCTCTATACAAAATAACATATCTAGTTTGGGGTATCATACCTAAAACCTACATATTATTTTTGCGAAGATGGATTGAAGTCTCACAAAAAGCCTAATACTAGTAATAACATCGCCTAGTGCACTACTCACTACACTTTCCTAAATGCCAGGTTACCTCAACCGGTAAAGCGTTCAAGACACACTTGTAGCTACGCATCTCTGATGGTCCTGGCATAGGTTCGAATCCGGTGAGGCATGATTATAAGCACGGTGGTCCACATGAGCGCTGCCTACGCTTTTTACAGCAACCAGGTCCATGTACAGAAAAATGAGAGATTAGTTACATCAAAAACCTTCACAATTGACTTGTAATTGATTATCTGCATGAGAGGTCGAGGTTTGCCACATAGTTAAGCTGTATTCTCAGCTGTATTCTATTATATCTTTACCAAGTCAGTGGTCTTTAGTTGGTTCTTTTTGGATGCTGATTTAAAATGGTTAAAGTGGTTTTTCAAGAAAAAAAAAAATCAGTAAAAATACAACTCATTATTCACAGACTGACAAAATAGTTACAATCCAGTCAAATTCTATGAAAAGAATGTATTGTACTGAATGAAAATGTATTATATAATGATTTTTCACTGGATGGCCTCATTTTGTCAGTCTGTGAATTTGAGTTGTACATAATGACAAGGACTTACTCTCGCCTAACAAGAAAATGTAATTCCTCTGATGCATTCGAAGAATGCGAATTGATCGTAGAACTTGAATGATAACTTGTCATGTTGAAATGATCAGTTGCAAGACGTTTAAAAGCTGCTGACAATGCTGAAAGATAATAAATAAACACAATGAGAAAATGGGTCGAAGTATTGAATTTCACACACCTCGAATATATTATATAGGAGTACAAATAATTTTGGTTGGCTAGGGATAGGGATTTTCCAATCTGGAGCTGTCCAAAATATTCCATTTGATTTGCGATATTCGAATGATAATTATTCAATTCAATTTCTGCAAGAATTCGAAATTAAAAAATAGTAATTTTGATTTTAAGAAAAAGTGCGAATTTACGAGAAAATTATAAGCTGATGAAGAATCCTTTTCTTGTTTATTATATGACTTCCGATTCGAATATATATTCAATTTCATTGGGTAAAGTTGTTCGACTCGATTTAGAAACCAAAATATATTAGATTCTGGCCACCCCTAGTTGTGCCAATCAAGATACAGATACTGATGAATGCGCCACCAAGGCATAGTCCATCCGTCGCACATGTTTGTCAAATAAAAAAACTTCATCGTGTTTGTCAAAACAATTCAATCTTAAATCCATAACTGACCTAACAAGAGAAAAATTACACACATGACTAATATTATTTTAAACTTACGTAATTGAATTTGTTCATTGATATGCTCAATTACTATATCCTTGAATACATTGGCGATTGGCATAAATACTGTTAACTCCGAAGGTATAAAATCTTCGTAGTTTCGTAATTTCTGCAAGATGGTGTAAAATAAAAATAAATTGAATAACACTAATAATATGAACAATAAAAGGTAAAGCTAATATTGCCCTATTGAAACTTTAAAAATCGAATTAGCTCAAGTGACTTCCGATATTATATTTACTAAATGTATACCATATTTACTGTATATTTATGCTTTAAAAAAGGTGTAGCGAAATCATGTTTTAAGTCAAATAATATATAACATATAAAAAATTGTCATAATGCAAGATTCCACCTTAAAATGAACCAAGGATATTCAATAAATGGAATAAATTTTGATCCGGACTCTGGATTTCCCAAGTACATCCTCACATACATACCGTTGGATATACACTACTTATCAGTCTAAATCAATATTGTCACAACTGTATCTGAATATTACAAACATTCAGAGTTATAAACCTAAAGTTGTTGGCAGGGTTGCCATTTACAGTTATATTTATTTTCGATAATCACAAATTCTAACATATTGAACCTAATCCGAGACGATTTTAAAAATTAATGAAAGTAATTTAGATATATATATATATGTAACATATTCGATGCAATTTTTCTCAATGCAAAATAAAAATCTAATTACAAACAACAAAATCAAAAACCATGCAATAACAGTATGCATGATTTTTGAGGACACAAGAAAACAGTTTTTCGGAAACATTCAGTCAGGATTATGTTACCTTAGTCATATTGCAGAAAATACATTGTACAAAATACAAAACGTAAAATTCCCGCAAAAATCAAAGAGTCCACACTCTTAATTAACAGCATCTAATCAAACTACAACTATCAATATAAAATAACTCACACTTCTCGAATCGTGGTATATGACATGTCTCAACATTTTAAAAGTTATTCTTGATGTTACTTCGCTTAGAAATCTCTTCGTTAACACAATGTTGTCATGATTAAGTTTCTGAAGTTAGATAGAATGGCAATTAGTAAAAAAATAAATAAAAATAATTACACAATACAACCAAAACAACCAGAAAGGAGATTTATAAAAAAATTTGTTACTAAAGACAATGGTATATTCCCTGTTCATATCACACAATAGTTGCCTAATGGAAATGACTCTTTTGAGTGCTAAGTTCATTATATTTGTCAGCTATGACGTCTAGTGGTATGTAATATGGCTTATCCCTTCATGACTAGAGAGTGATTAACTCTGACTGGGAACAAACACTTCGAGGCGTATCAATTTTACGACATGTGAAATAAATGTCTTTAATATTCTCCAGAAATAATCTTTTCGATGGTTGTCAGAGTAGCAAAATAGCCCACATATTTACCATGTTAACAATCTCATAAATACCTTGAGGACTCTTCTCTCTATCTTAGCAATACTTGTGGCCTGTAATTTTCCATCATTTTTTACAACAGATTCTCCACATAACATTTCCAAGGTACATATAGCTGAATCCAATAGCTGTGAAATAAATTGGCATTTCATAAGGGATGCTATAATTATAATGGCTAAACCAATGTCATAATTTCAAAGTTTAACAATAGCTATTTTATAGAAGAGCTTTGAGAAATTAAACACTTTTATTACAACCACAGACACTTGAAAGGAGTCTTAAAGCGAGCTGTTAATCATAAAATTTTAAACTTTGATTTGGAAGATACATTTTATGGCTGTTTTCATAGGATTAGCGAATGAGTAGCATGGATGAAATTAGGATCTGTACGATCTATTTGATTCAATGAATTAAAAGGCATTCGATATCTTCAGCAATTCGAAACTAGTAAAATCAAAAATCAGATCAAATCTAGAAAATAATGGTGCTAGCAGAGTAGCAGATCTTGATTTTCTTCAATATTCAGGTGTCTGAAATGTTCATGAAATTACCATTGGTTGGTAAAAAAGCTTCAAAACCATCAACACTGCTATTTCATAGCAGTATTGATGGCTTTGAACCTTTTTATACAAATTAACTGCTACCAGACACTCAAAAAGAGACTTAATTTTCAAGTCACAGATATATCATGGAATATTGACCATTTGCTACATAGCTGCCATTCAGAGTGCTAGTTTTTGAGCAACTGGCAATCAACTGGACAAAAGAGTTTTGAATCAAATATTCCGGGAAGGAATTCAACTATATTCTAAAACCAAAATATATTACATTTTTGCCACCCCTTATAAAATTTACAAAATGCCAGGCAAAATTCTAGTTAGCATACACTAACTAAATCTAAAGTTAAAAGTCATGATTGAAATTTTGTCATGTCATGAATGAATGTCAAATATTTTACACTAAAAATAGCGTTTTTTTTAAAATTAGGATTCGAATAACGCGAAACAACAACACAAACTAAGAATAAATTGAAAGAAACTACTCAACTTTTACGTATAAAACATGTTATGAATCATGACCAAAACGGCATACCAATAAAAATAAGGACACTAAAAATAGCATTTATTAAAAAGCTCAATACAAAGAAGTAAATGAATTTCGTCATCGGCAGAGCGACCATGTCACTGTAAGATGTATATTTATATATAGTTTCAAATCTGTGATAAGTTAAATCACGATAACAGAGTCTTGTTTTTTTCTGGGTGTCAAAATGTTGTCATTTTTCTCTGATGGACAGAAATGTCTAAACGATCAACCATTCCATTTCGTAGTGGTATTGATGATTTTGAACCCGTTTCTACAGTTCAATCACTCAACATTTTTATCTCCGATAAAAGATATGAATATCATGAAATATTGGCCATTTAGTATATTTTTTTCCAATAAAATCCCACTTCCTTCCGATAGCAGAGCAGCTGACATTCTGTCAGTTTGATTTAAATATCCCTTGGCAAGAAAGTGCTAAATTGAAACACAGCCAATGATTCCCAGCAGAAACGGTGCCAAAATTTTTAGCAAGTAATTGATCATATAATAGCAATAAGTAATGTTCAATAATTATCATTAAATATTGTAAAATTTAAGTTTATGGTATTTGTAATCATGTGATAATTTAAACTTGGTCATATTTAGGCCAAAGATAATCTCCATGAAAAAGAATAGCAAGTTATATTTAGAATACAAAGTACCTGATTCATCATGATATATGATAAAAAAAACGAAATAGCTTTTAAAAATTATTTATTATAAATAAACAAAAGTCAATTGCTTCTATCTTAAACATGCTTATTAAGTCAAGTACAACGAAAGTTGAAGTGCGTACAAGGACAAATTTAACATTGGTCCACGCTCGGTAAGTTGGTTTGCAGTTGAGTTTTTTGTTAAATAGCTCTAACACTGTTCAGTTTAAGAATCTAGGATTTGCCCAAGGCTATTTGACAAGCAAAATAATTTCTTAACTAATTACCAGTCACGTTACAATTGTTTAGTTATATAACTAATTTAAAACTACTAATCTCTTCTACAATGACGGTGTCTTCTTGAATTACATCATTTTTAATGTTACAAGCATATTTATTTTAAATCCCATTCATCAACAAATATTACATTTTTGTTGTCACACTAGTGAAAAATTTTGTGAAAATATAATTATGAGCCACTGATGGATTTGAGCCTTTTAGGCACCATCCATCTGTGGCTCATGATTGATTAACAAAATCGAATTTTAATTGAGATGTATGGTATTAAAATTTCCTAATTTGCAGGTTTGTATGCAAAAAACTGTTTCTGAGATGATATTTGAATTTCATCGTTTTATTAATAAAATAGCTTCATACCATGTATAAAAAATCACTGCTTTAATAAATAGCTCCACTGCATAGCATGACATGGTATTTATTATTGAAATTTACTCTATGCAAGGCCAGAAGCAGTGCCTAAAAAGAACGAACTAACAGCCACTACGAGATGTAGTACCAGCAACTATGTGAGGGAGAGGCAAACTGAACCGTAATGATAAAGTGTAGTGAGGAGATATCTGCACTGTGTGACAGTAAAACTATCCACTACTGAATTTTTACATAAAGTACGCTCAGATCACAACAAAAACGATGTCTGCACAGCTTTTCGTCAAAATGGCTGTAATAAGCAAAAAAACGAAACAGCGAAGTGGTGGATGGTTTTCATTGGAAAACATAAACAAATGGACACCATGGAGTAAAATGCAAGATTAAAATAAAAAAAAAACAGAAAAATGTAACCATGCCAGTGCGACCTTTGTTCGAAACAAGTAGACATTGAAGCGAAAATTATTATACTTGATGAAAAAATCAATTGGGATATTTTAACATGTCATAAATAACTTATACTAACATTAATGCATCGGTAAGACGGCTTCATTATTTTTGTAGCATTTGGAAATGCAACAACAAAATTGCATGCAGACTGACAAAAAGTCAGCTGCTCTGCTACTGAGAATGAGACACCCAAATGAGAAGTTTCACCAATGAAAATTTCACATATGGCCAATATTTCATAATATATCTGTGGCTAGAAGATTTGAATGTCTCGTTTGGTAGTCATCAAAAAAGTTTAAATCCATCAATACTGCTATGAATTAGCAGTGTTAATGGTTGTGAAGCTGTTTTGGTTTATCCGAAGAAAGCAACATGGCATTTGAACGGGCAAATAAAATAAAGGTTCTGCCACCCTAATTATATGTGTCATGAGAGGGGACCAAAAAAACAGTGGTATAGGATCTATGGGGGAAATCACTCATTGTACTCAATCATGCTGTTATTAGATTCATGAACTCAATTTTATGCGATTTCTGTAGCATGGTGGAGTGATTCAAAATATCATACTTGAACAGTTACTTGATTGTCATTTTGCCAAGCATGAGTCAGTGATGGACTGTGCCTCGTCGACGCGGTTCATCGATGACCCATACTTAACAAACGTGCTTAATCTATCATTTATCTTCCGACTGGCATATAGAAATTTTCCGTAAATGTCTGACACCATAAATTATGCATGAATTTTTCTGCTTTAACACATTGTTAGTTACATAGGCTGTCTGATTAAATCGATGCAAAACATTGTGAAACTAAATCAAATTTCTAAACTAACGCACAACTAACGAAATAGATACGAATATCTGACATCAAGTATGTAAATGAAGGTTTTTTTCAAGAACTCAAGACCCTTACTTAAAAGTACGCTCAATAGTTTTACTATGCACCTATAATTACATTACTCTAGACATTACAATATTTTAAATCGACCTATCCCAGATTCGAATAATTTGGTATTCGATTCGATGAGTTGAAAGAATATTTAGTTGAAGACAAGGTCTTCGGAAAATCACGCCAGTAAGGCGCACATCAGTTCATTTGTGGCTCAATCTTTTTTAAACGAAATATTGATCAGATCTTTTCTATAGTGGGTTGAAGTTATGTAAGACTAACTACATATGCGCACTCTACTTACTGGGCTTTAAATTCTCACATCTGCGCACATGAGAATAAAAGATGGCAGGATAAAGATAAATCCAGCAGCAGTCTTTGCTATGTCATGTTATGTTTTCTGTACAAGTAACTAATGCTTCATCGGGTTTTCATCGGATGGAACAGTATTGAAAGGAATTTAATTAGGAAATCATAACTAGACTTTTGAGCATCATTTGTAAAAAAAATCGTCATAATATATAATAATCTGATAATCTCTACATACCCTTTGTAATAATAAACATAAATTAACTTCATGTTCTGAATATTCAACTTTTGGAAATGTTTCAGACAAAACACTGAATTGTGATTTCTTCCCGATTGCAGCTTGGAATGCGTTTGTCATGATTTCAGGATTCCTGAACATAAAGAAAAACGAAACAAAATTATTTTAACAATTTGGAGAATATTGTAGGAAAAGCAGCCAGTGGGTTTGAGCTATATATGACTTTGATATAAAAATTGGCATTGCCATTTTCAGGTGCTTTCATTTTCTAATGAAATCTCTGATCATACCATTTCCTTTCAAACCTTTTCTTTCTGAATTTGATTCTTATTAAAGATATTATTTCAGATTATGAAAATAATTCCCAAGAAAAAGACTAAATAATCAAAATTTTTTCTAATCATACCAAATCACAAATACAGATATTCAAATCATTCTACCGTGATCAGACTTACATCCCAATCAATCATAATCTAGATCTAGAAAGTAACATTCCTATTAGGAATAGTTTGAGCTATTTAGCTAGCTATTTTAGGTGGAGCACGGGGTACAGTGCTAGGGTTCACAACAGACTAGCAGAATGCCAGCTACTTTGCTAACTCAAACATCTCAAGAAAATGGTCATACATCGGATGAAAATTCAGCAAATAGTTATTATTTCATGATATATCTCTGGATAAAAGTTGAAAACGTCTCTCTTTTTGAGTGTCTGGTAGCAACGAAACTGCAGAAAAAGGTGCAAAATCATCAATACTGCTATGAAATAACAGTGTTGATGTTTTAAGCTATTTCATTCAGAAAATGACATTGTCATTTTGGACGCCCCTGAAAAAAACGATACCTATTCTGACACCCTGGCACTTAATACCATAACTTTTTAATTGAATATGAGCCACAGATATATTGAACAAAGATCATCTTGAAAATGTTTCTACTACATTTCAGGCTTATTTCCAATACACAAAGTATTGATCATATGAATGTAGATCGATTAGGTTTATAACTGTTGTGGAAACTCAGAAAAATAAAGATGCTTGCAGATGCATATGTAGCAGGATTCTACCATTATGTCAACTAATAGCCTCAGTAATTTGAGACTGGAAGAAAATTGGCTTTTATCAGAAGATGATTTATAAGAAGGCACCATTGCAAGATCTCATACCATCCACAGTATTACTATAAAATTTATCTGATTTCGCTGGTCATTTTTATACGCAGAGAGTCATTCCACCATAAAAATAAAACAATTTTTTTTAAACCAACAAATGGCACATTTCTTAATATATTGCACCAAAATCCTGTAACTTTTTGAAACCACAAATGTTTAGTAATACACGTTTCACACAGCTTAACTCTATTTTAATCAAAGTCGACATTAAAAGAGAATCTCCAACTACGAATTTTAGAAATGACTCACGAAGACCAAAGTCATGACCTTGACCAAAGTCTAAACAGAAGTAATAGATACCGGTACAAGCCGGCAGAATGTGTAACACGAAAAAATTACCAGAGGCAATATTCCTACTCATCCAATGTAAAAATTTCAATCACAAAATATCATTTAAGTAAAATAGGATTATTTACAGAATGGTGGGGATTTTTTCTATCAAATCAGGAAATTTAAAAACTGGGTAACCAATTTTACAGCAAAAATAGGTGTAATACATAAAAATTATGAGTGTATTCTATGAGTTTTGTCAGATGATACAAAATGTTTCACAAGAAAATTTGGAAATTGGGTAGTTTAACTAATTTCATAGCAAAAATTGGCTTAAGTTCACTTTAAATAAGAATTTCACAGTGGTAAAGCACCTCCAGGGTTCAAATTCTATGTAAGTTTTGTCAGATAAGTCGAAACATTTCAGAATATTGTGTAATGGAAATAATGGAATGGTGATGATGGAAATAATTGATGGTTTTGAAGTCCTTTGAGAATCAGTGTTATTACCAAACATTGAGAAACATTTTTGAGGCCGATATTCTGCGAAAAGAAACATTTCCCCCAAAAGATTTACCAAAAGTTAAGTAGGTAGGTGGCATTCTGCCAGTTCTGGATGAAATCCAAATATTAGTCTCGCTGGACTCACACTGTCCAAGGACATGAATTGGAATGGAAATGTCACTAGTATTGCTAAAAAAAAGTCTAATGAAAATCGGTTCTCTATTTCGAGCTCGCCATTATCTCACTCCCAAATCATTCTTCATTTACACAAATTACTGATTTGACACTGAATGGAGTTTTGTTTTCAAATCTGGGGTAGTGCCGCTGATAATATTGTCAGCATGCTCGGCCGTATTCAACGTCATTTGATCAATATGATTGGCCCTATACCTTCTTCCAATCTGCCAAGTTTCTGCTCTCGTTCCTCCGAACAAAATTTTTTAATCGGTCAAGACGATTGGCTACCAATTCCCACCTATTCACGGTGAATGTTCCACAATGTCACAAACAGTTTTATGCAAGAAGATTTTTACCAAGAATCTCTAAACTTTGGAATTCCTTGCATTCTCACTGCTTTCCTGATCGTGTTGGTCTGCAAGACTTTAAAACTCATGTTAAGAGACATCTATCAGGGATTGTGGGTTTCTTAGTTCCTAATCCTGCATTTCATGTAGCTTTTTGCATTTAGTGGCTTCAGGAGAATCATCAAGCAAGATTTATCTTGCTCTGAGCAAATTTTAATATATAAAAAAAAAACATATTAGTTTGTCAGTTTTACCTTGGAGCAACATCGAGATGATCGAGGAAAAATCTATCAATATGATTAGCAAATTCTGATGAATTTATTGTCTGTCGTTGAACGCTTTCAGCTAACGATATGAAAATATCTCGTATTTCTCGTAAAGATATCGACATCTGAAATAAAATAGTAAATTAGGTGTGAAAATGTTCTAAAGAGTTTGTATCTATTTGGCATTTATCAAGCAGGGATGTCCAAAACGAAGCGAATATTAGAAAATAAACATATTCAATATAGTGAAATTCTTGATTTTAGATATATTTCATAATGGTGGCTAATGAAAATATAGGTTGATTTCATTGCACAAATCCAGACTGAAAGAACAAAAAAAATCATTTTTCTTGCTTTCCAAATTGATGTAGTTCCACGAAATAAAGGAAATTGTGTAAAAAGTTTTATAAATTTTGCAAATAAAATTTTTGCTGCTTTTCATCAAAAACATAGTTGAATTTAAAATATATTCAATATTTCATCTCTACCATTCCAAACGGCCAATACCACAACTTCTAAGCAAGAATGAATTCGACCAATGTATACAATTAATCAAATTCAAATCCATTCTCAGCCCATGGAGGCGAAATTTTAGACTTACCAAATCTCCCATTCGTGTAACAAGCTCTGGAATTTTTGGCAAAATTTTAACTTCGAGATCGTCTCTGAAATTTGGGTCTAGTCCAGCTGCAACAATAATTTTTTTTTTTCAAAGACATCTCTAATACATTTTATTAAAAGTACTACGTTCAAAAACATTTATATATAAAGTTTATATTTAAAGCTTCAAACACCAGACATCACTGCAAGCTTTTAAAATTTAACTCAATAGTATCTTTTAAGGGAAAATTCTTCATTTCCGCTCTTTTGTAGGCCTTTGCGCAATAAATGTTTTGGGCGACTCTTATTAAAAATCTCTTAAAACATAACTCTGAGCGAATTCAGATGAAAAACCTCACGAAAATTATAGGAGACATTAGCAGTGAATAATAAATTTTTACAATCTTTCAATAAAGTACAACAATCACATTGAGAACAGCAGTCATAAATTTTGGTTCCTTCATACCAGTTGGGACAGGCACAAACCACATTTACTAGAACAAAAAAGTTACTGATGCGAACCAATCCATCAATGGCTCATAATCGACAAAACAAAATATCCAAAGTTTGAATTGTCCATGATCTGCAGAAAATTCTTTGAAAGTAGTTCTTAAAAGCAGGCTGGCAGAATAAAGAAAATGACCAATAAGATATTATTACAAGATGTATCAAGATATAGTAAAACATTCTAACAACCCGTTTGTTTACTTTTAGTAGACTTTTACAGCACCCTAACAATTTACTGAATAATCAATTGTCATTTTACTGTCACCTTCAAATTTATCAACACTGCTATGAAATAGCATGGACTTAGATAAAGAGTGAAGACTGCTTAGGAAATCCATGCTGACCAGAGGTATATTTTCACATGCTTACTACTTACCTATAATTTCAGAGTATGCAGTTTCAAACACTGTATTTATTTGTGGCATTGAACTTATCATTCGTGATTTCAATTCTTCTGCTTCTAATTCGGCTTTTCTTCTTAAGGGGGGATAATCAATTTTAACCACATTCTGTTGGATAATTAAAAGATTTGTAGGTAAATATAAGCCTAAATATAAAATCTTAATTCAAATCCCTGTTTAAGTAAAGAATATTAATGGAAAAAATGAGTTTGGACTTTCCAAAATATGAATCGAATACTTTAGTCAAACCCTATTAAATTTTCAAATATGGTACTCCTAAAATTATATATTAGAATTTTGCAGAAAAAAAATCGTTGGTGTGTATCGGTCTGAGAATTTTAGTGATAAATTGGGCTGCACATGTACTTCAGCGAATGACTCTAGATAGTTAGGAGAGATTTGTTTTGCTTAGCATGAGAGATGTCGCATGACAGTATTACAATCTATAGGTATCCTAAACTTGAAAGAATTTATAAAATCAAAAAACTTCTCCTCTGACAAAAAATTTCCTTAAAAAGGTTACCATACATTGAACCAACAGTTTGATGGTTGATTTAATAGCTTACAGCTTTTAGATTATTGAAAAAAAATTGGAAATTTATATTTATATATATATATTCAGGAAAATTGCCACTTTCAGACACGATAATTTTGAATCTAAGCTTTACTAACTGTATTTTATTTAAAATAACTACCATGAGTAATTAATAAAAGGTTAATTTGTACTATATATGCGTGACAATATGCAAAATCATATCATAGAAAATTTAGTTAAAATTAAAATCGATTGAAAAAAAAAACGCTTTTTCGTAATACCTTAATTAATAAATTGGAATTAATTCTAGAGAATGCAGCAGAATTTAAATTTAAAAAATGGCGGAAACATTGAAAAGTCATGATTTCGCATTTGTGCGTTTGATAATAATATTGTACAAAAACCTGTGTTTTAGTAAAATCCGTTTTTTTATTTATATACAGCAATTAGCGAAAAAACTTTTAAATATGCAAATCGTGCATGACAATTATTTAAGGTGGGAAAGCAAATGACGTGTTCAGTTTGCGTTTTTTATTACTGCAATACACATAGAACTCTTAAGTCACAGACACAAAATAAAAACAAACACAAAAGATCAATACAACACATTACCATGATATGATGCAGAATAATGATATGACAAAATGCTAAACGTATTTTCACTTTTATCATCTAATCAAGTATAATGAGATCGAAATGAACTCGATTACACCTAGTTTGCTTTGTCTCTCGTTTTTATTACAAAAGTCGTGGCATTTATATTCATTGTATAGAATGCAGCAATAACTCATCTCCCAAAGTCAGAATCTCGTTTCTCTTCGGGTGACCAAAAAGCTTCAAAACCAATGGTTGCAATGGATACCGCATATCATGAAATATTGCCCACTCGCTAAATGTTATCTGAGCAGCACTTATTTTGCCAGTGTATCAAGCCCCAAGGGGAGAGCTGTAAGAGGTCTGAAACATTTACCGGTAGGTTTAAAAAATGACTCATATTTATATCAATAAAAAAATTGGTAATCTCTGTTGACACAGGATTTCAAGTTCAAATTATTTTCCAGGAACTTTTTCATTAACATCCTTTAGGTTTGCTGCACGGATATTCAAAACGTTTTATTGATAATCAAACAGTTCAAGTGTTGATTGTAATGAAACACTTTAAAAATATTAAGTAGCCTAAAATTTGGGCAAGAATAAAAATTTATTTTTCATTCAATCCATATTCAATTAAATCATTCTGAAATCGTAACATAATCATTACTTTGCTATTGAGCTGCATCATCAAAGACCAAAGCTGAGGTTATCTGACTCAAGTTATCAAGCACTTAAAACACTGCAAAATCCCACAGAATATAAATTGGAATATCATTCAACATGCAGAAAAGGTGGTCTATATATTTCAGTTCTAGCGATATAAAAAAATTCACTATATAAATAGAAAAATAAGGTTGTAACGTTTCAGATGACTAAAATTGGTGATAATTGACCATATTTTGTCCATTTTTCAACACAAAGTCACGATTTATGTCAAATTTTAAAACACAAAATTTGGCATGAATCATTATTTCAGAGCAAAATGAATGAATTTTATTTGAACAAAGAAATTACATTTGATCAGAACAGAATGCCAGACTATTCTTGGTAATAAAATTTCAGGAGAAAAAAAATCTTACTTCAACACTTCCAGCCAATCGTTTTGATATTGCATCCCACATTTTGAATTTTTTCACAACATCACCTTTAACTTTTGTTTGCAGCATTGTTTTACAACCGTTTGATAAATAATCTGTGATAAAATCTGCAGTAATCTGAAACAAATATTAAAAATTTATTGCTAGCAGTGATAATATTGAAAACTTCATTTATAGCCTGTTATAGTCCAAAACTGACACAAATTCTCCAATCTCAATACAGTTGAGCAAAATATGAGTTACAACTTAAAAAATAGATCACATTTTTGTAATGGAAATCACTCTTAGCAAGGCCAGAAGCAGTAAACCAAACGATGACCACTTAAGAATCACAAAATGTAGCACCATTTACTGCAATCCAAGAGATAAAAATTACATATAGAAATCAACCAATGAAATATGGTATATTCCAACATTTGTCATTAGGAGATTGAAAGGTATCTTGCATTCATACAAGAAAGCTTTAAAAATCATCAACAGTGCTATAAAATAGCAGTGTTGACGGCTTTTGAAGCCTTTTTGTTCATTTGACAGGATTGAAATGAAATTTTCGGATGCCAGATTATTTCATTATGCTCACACAGATACGGTACTCCCAAAAAAAAATTTACATATTAAATTTAAACTGGATAAGATACAGTACCTCTTCTTGTGTTCCAGACATAGTGACAGATATTCCACAGTGTTCTTCTGCATCACAAGATTGTCGAATTGCGAACTCAAATGCTTCTTTCTGCATATAATTCTCACAATGTACACCTAAACATTAATAAAGAAAAAACTGTTGATCCATGTAAGATTATTACTATAGTGTTTGCTAAATAACATAACTTGATTTTGTAGTATTTGTTTCTTAGTTTTCAAATAGTTGATAAAAAGATAGTTGATAAAAAAAAAAAAAACACAACAAAAAACTAAATGTAACGAATGCATCTAGTCTGATGACCCACCCAGGTGCTCATTACGATAATTTCTCAAACAAAGGAAAAAACACTTCTGGCCAATAGATTTTCTAAATAAACACCTCATTGACTGAAAAGATGGGAAGTATTATTACAACAGAACCACCAATAAATTAATAGGAATTTAATTAAATATTAATTTCCGCTAAATTTCATACCTCTATGAACACAAATTGCAGATGTAGTTTCTATACATTTATGTACTGATGTCAATTATTTACAGTACCACATATCAGTACAGTAAGAAGGGCCCTTTCAAATTATAGATTTGAATGAGCAGACTGGCAGAATGTCAGCGGAGTATTTGATTTTCCATAATACAGAAAAATTGATTACAGTATACTGGTAATAATTGGATTACACTAGTTATAATTATACTGGTTTGAATGAACGATACATACACTTTCTTGCTATTACTATTCTGCAAGAATAAATCTAAGAAGTCTATATATCCTCAGTTATGCTTGGATAATGTGTGAAACAATGGCATGTTTGCTGTTCAAGCTTGACTGATGATGGACATCCAACAATTAATATTGTTATGAAATATTTTTTCAAATCAGATTTAATTCATAAGACTCAAAAATTCAATCAAACAAAAAATTTATTGACCTTGGGAAGTGCAGTCTTATATCAAAAAATGTTATGTCGATAAAAGTATGTAAATCCATTCTCACAATTCTACGCAGGACATAATAATTTGCTCCCTAATTTAGGTTTTCAAATCACAATATGCAAAATTACAATTTTTTGTCATCTCATAGGGTGAGTCTTATAGTAGATAAGATAGATAACAATGAACCTACACTGGATTACTTCATAGAAAAAAAAGGAAAAAAATAATCTTTAATTTAAAATGACTATTTTAAAATTTAAGCTTTGCCCAAATAAGCGTTTAGTGCAAGACTCTAGAAACCTATGATGCTGCGAATGCGTCAGCCAGCAACTCCATGCCCATCAGCAAACACTGTTTTAAACTCAATTCTGGCTCGATAATCCAAGTCCACCAATCAACCCAGAGTGTAATAACTTGGGTGGGTTAACAGGTAAGAGGATATATAGGCCCCTGCGTTGATTAGTGACTGCTTGTACAGGGCCTTGCTCAGGGTGATTCAAAAAAATGGCAATGACAAATAAATACGTGGACAACCCTAGTTATAACATTCCAATCTTGCCCATAAGAATTAAAAAATTCCAATTAGAGTTCAATGCAATAGCTTTCCATATCGCTATAAAGAAATAATTCGGTTATTTTCAATATCTATAAATATATCTAATATTTTGCTTTCAGTGTATTTTATTATTTATGGGAATTTACGTCGTCGAGAGGTAATGCGACAATGGTGAAATATTTAAATATTTAAAGTACAATTGAATCCACTTTCGTCTAATATTCTAACAATATTTATAGACATTTTTACCGCTCAGCTGACGTTCGCACAACAAATAGAAATACAAACTCAAGCAGTTTCAGTAATCAGATTGTTATTAATTTCAATTTTTGAAACTTCAAATTAATGTATTTTACCAAAGAATTTATTTGAAAAAAAAAACAATCTAATGAAACAAGTTGGCCAATTATTAAATTATTCGTTATTTATAACCAGAACAGGTGATTATAATATTTTATTTGACATCTGAAAGTAGAAAGCCTAATATCAACTATTGAAATTTTGGCCGCCTGTTGATATGAATTATTTTTAAACAAAAACATCCTCAACTACACAGCATCATAAATGTATTTATTAATAATGCTCTTATGGACAAGAATCCAAAATTTAGAACTATCCCAATAAGAAATTATACTAGACCAAGCATGTGTCACAAATGGACCTGAGCTTCGGCAGCCTCATTCTGTACCTCAGATACATGTATAACTTTTTATTTGCAAGTCAAGCTTGATAAGGATCGGGTCTTGTTTGAGAACCTGCCATCCTTATAATTTAAACCTTATAGGTACAGGCTTTAAAACAGTTCTAACGTATTTCCTGAATATCATAAAAGACGATTGAGAGAAAACAAAATAGTAACTGTTGTACATGGTTTTACCATCATCAGCGGCACTCACTGCACTTCACCATAATGGTTCAGTTCCATTTGAGATGTTTTCCACTTAGAGTGCACTAGTGCAGTTGCTGGTACTGCTACATCTCGTAGTAGCTCTTGCTTTTAATTAAGTTGCCATTAGTTGGTTCCCTTTAGGCACTAACGAAATTACAATCTTACCAATAATCTCTAAAATGCGATACATTCAGTAGCAAGCTTTCCTGGTCGTTTTTTATTTTGTTGACTTTCAATGAATCGGAAAACAGATTGAACT
This sequence comes from Styela plicata, assembly GCA_963675895.2. NCBI lineage: Eukaryota > Metazoa > Chordata > Ascidiacea > Stolidobranchia > Styelidae > Styela > Styela plicata. The sequence goes on along the minus strand of OZ023143.1, from coordinate 9,893,712 downwards.
GATCATGGTCTTTCAAAACATACATGTTGCTAATATACATAATATTATTTTCAATGTTAATGATAGCCTGGGGCTTTTGAATGCTCATCTCTAACAAGAGTTTTTGCATTTACAGTGGGACATTTTTGACATAATTCAATGCTTGCAAAAGGTGTCTGTTACACACAAATATTCTGTCTACAATAAAGATGATTGAAAAGGGCCAAGCTAATATGTAAATTATCACAATCTCTTTTTACTGTTTGAAATAAAATTTATATTTCAAAATTAAGCCAACCTTTTGCCTCTTCATTTTTTGTCATTAAAAGTATCTAATAGGACAATCTGGACGCATTCTTATTTAATAGTATCTTGATTGAAACAAAGCTAACAATGATTTTTAGTTCATTTTAGCACAGTATTTCTAATTTAAGCTCAAATTATTCAGTTATGGTTTACCAAAATACAATATTTTCTTTTAAAACAGGCTTGAGCGTGCTATCAGTATTTGCATCATGACTGGGCAGATTTGGAAATAAGCTTAGTAATATTGCTTTTAAAAATAATTACCTCAATCAAATAATAAGCTCGTAATCCATGACTTATCAATTTGTAAAAAAGAACATTGATTAGATTGGAACGTATTCGAATGTAAGTTCCTTATAATAGGACTAACACAATTAAAAAAACAATTTTGCCGGGAGTGGGTCACAGATGGCCAAATCGCCGCCACACAGACACCCAAAGAAGGTCTCTTTTTAAATAGTAACCAAACTACATAAAAAGGTTCAAAATTAAATATGAATTAGCATTGATGGTTTTGCAGCTTCTTTGCACATCTGAAGAAAATGAAATGGACATTAGAGACAGGCGAAGAAAATCACAATTGCCATCCTGACTGAATATCTGGGATGTGACGCATGATTCTACAAATGGTGTTCAATCAAGAATGAGGATTAGTTAATCGATTTCCACAAATCTTTTCTTAATAAAGCTCTTAAGTTAATACCAGTTAATTCAAAGGAAAATATTGAAATCCTATTTTTAAATAAAGGGATTGATTTAATCCGCTAGAAATTTTGCATGCAGCGTTCACACATAGACTATATCATGCGGACAGAAAGTCTGCTATTCTGCTACTAAAAATGGTTGTTATAAGAGTTATAGGTTGTAAGTTGTAAGAAAATTTACAAAAAGAAATTTTTTATTGTGTGTTATATTATACAAAAATCAACAAAAACGCTCATAGTATATACCAATACAATGAGCCTTTCTATTCGATAGCAGCGTTCATAAATTTTTTGGATCATCAGAAGCAAAGTTACTGATAGATGTAGGAGACAACTTAAAATAATACGATTATGACCCCTGGACTGTTATTCAAACTAAAAATTTATCTGTGTAGTGTTGGCACAGATCCAATATAATATTTTATTATTATATATATAATTATCAACTTGAAGAGTAAATGGCATTGGCAATGACATCTAGTAAACAAAACCCAGAAGGCAAAATTTCCCTTCTAATAAATATAGTTTTACAATGCCAATTTTAGCACATTGTATGAAAAACAATAAATGACGAAAATTTTGTCCGGTTTTCTATAGTTAGCTATAGTCCATAGTTATGTAGACTAGACAAGAGTATAGGCTATAAGTGAATTGAGCTGATAATGTGCGACCCATCTGCGACCTATTGAATGCATGGCATCAATTAATTTGATAAAATAGAAATAATAAAACACAGAATATGTTGTTTGGTTAGTAACAGGCTTTCATCTATGGCACATACCAAACAAAACAAAAACCTTACAGGAATTGAGTCTTTATGACAACAGCTTAACCATGTTTGATAAAACTTAAAATACAACAGCAAAATTTACGACCAAGAAGGTAAAAATCAACATCCTTATTATGTGAGAAACTGAAGGGTTGTTGGCCAACGATTTGTTTACATTTCCATGTGGAATTTTGTAATGGTTAATTCATTACATTCTGGGATGTAATGATCAACAAGTTCTGGGAAATGATGAAGTGTTCACAGCAGAAAATAATGAATTACTGACATCAGAGTCTGCAATATTAGCATAGTATGCACATTTCTTTTTTGTTCAAGTTCAAGTCATTCATTTCCCTTAAAATTTTTGTCTGGAATAGGACTAGGGGTCAAAAGCAAATATCTTGCGGTTTCAGAATCGAATCAAATAATTTTTCTGAAAATCGGATATTCGAATCAGTAGTCGTATAACAAACAAACAAACAGAGGAATTCATTTATCGTTTAATAATCTAGCTGAAAATTTAGACACGAAAAATAGCATTTTTTTTTTATTTTCATTCTAAAATTCTAAAATTAGATTTTCTTTTATTAAATAAAAAGTTGTTGAGAAAAAAAAGAAAAGCAACTGTCAACAGTGGACACTATGCTATTTTTCACACAATTCAATGGATGGATGAATTGCAGATTCAAAACATAAAAAATAGTTCTTACAAACTAATTTTACATGTGGAGTACATGATATTTAGGTAATATTTATTTGCCAGTGTGTATGTACATTATTGTCTGGTTTTATTTGAATTTTGATTCATTTCGTCATTCTGATTGAACTGAAATGACTTATTTTACAAAAAAAAAATTACGATCATGCTAAATTTTCTGTTGAAAATTAAGTAGCATATGCAAAAGAGCAGTTTAAATTAATTTCTCTTAATAACAACAGTTGAAGCTTGTACAAATTTCACATATTTCCTTCATACACGTTTTTGTTAAACTTGAATCATTGATGGATCGCGCTGACGAGGCGCGGCCCATCTACGACTCATGCTTGACAAAAATTTTTTTTAAACCTAGTAGTCTATGTGAATGAATCAAATAGCACAGGTGCAGGTCATCTGTGGCTCATGCTGGGAATGCTCATTGAGGCATACCATAGCTGCAAAATTGGTGGATCAATAAAATAATTTTTAGTGTACATATTATTGAACTAGCCGTTTGTTTAATTTTACTTTGATATTTTTATCAAGCAAGCGATACTTAACCACTGAACAAATACAGTAGGTGATCGTTGTTAATTCATTTGATTCTAATGCAGCAGAGGTTGGCTGATATTGGACTTCAAACATCAAATAAAATCATAATTAATGATGTTTGTTTAACAATTTCTTTTCAGACTTAAAAATAATCACAGTTTGATTGATAAGAACATATTTGTAATTTCTAAAAAAAAAACTTTAATTCAGTAGCGGTAGCTGTGCAATTTGGAAAATTTGCAAAGAAGTTGCCTGAGGCAATTTTTGCTAAAAAAAATTACAAAAATTAACATAAGATGGACAAAATTCTATAAAAGGGATGATATTTTATCATAATCTAGTATCACGATTAGTAAGCAAAAATACCAAAACTATTCTTCTACCAAGGTAGTCAGTCCTTATAGGTTAATTCAAACGGTGTTCAAAATTCATTATGATCATTATTTAAAAAAAGAAGGAATTTGATGGTATTAGACCATATTATTTTTCCCATTTTACTGCATATTTTACTGCAAATTGAAAATTTAAGAATAATCAAAACACAAATTAAAAATCTTTTAAAAATCTGAATTTTAAAATACCCGAATATTTGGATAATTATATCCTTACTTATATCTTACGATGTCAACAATTGACACTACGAATGTCGATATCAAAAGCTTTGATACAGTACCAGAATTTTATCATAAAGATACATAATTTGATTTCTATTTCAGTTTTTGAAATGAAATGAAATTTAAAAGAAAATTACTCCAAAAATTTTTTTCGTATGGGTCCAAGAAGGGTCTTGTCTGTTCCCTTTCTCATATCCCTACAATTCTCACACTGAATATTTGGCGCATGAATAATGTGTACCATAAGAATGTATAATATATCAATAACTGACAGGATAAATATTTACTGTAGATAAATAACAAAAGATGATGATGATGCTTAGGACTGGTCTCAAGACTAGGAAAAGACCTAAAAAGCGTCACTGTCGCTTCAGCTTCAATGCTTTCCAAATATTGGGGCATCGTTACGATAGTAATAAATCACATGACTATTTGTCATTAGTTTAGTTTCCCTAACCAGCCGGAAAACATCAGTGAATCGATAAAATGAAAACGTTTTCTGAAGTATGTGCCATTGATGGACCATGCATAACATGACATAATTTTAAGATATCGAACATATGCCATTAGTATTATCATTTGAAACTTAAAGCACAGAGACGTTTCCTGGATTTTTTTTTGTTGCATCACTTTTTAAAATTCAGCAATGATAGAAAAATTCACAATTTTGTTTCAATGATATGTATATTTTTCAAAAAACATCTGTTCGAAAATTTATTCATAAATTAAATCTTAAGTAAAGGTATTCCAGAAAGTATTTTCTCGAAAGGAAAACATTGATGACCTAATTTTTGGTTGTTCATATGTCTAGAGCAAAAGAAATCTTGTACAGTATCTATATACAAGTAGTCAACATGTACAATGACAACGAAAGTAAGACTGTCAAGTATGTGAATACTTCAGTTATGTTTGTGTAGGTGGCCATACTCATGTGAATCTAGGTTACTGTGTGTAACATTCCTTTTTGTTATGGCGATTTGTAGGTATGCCACTATGCCAACAGAAAGTTTCTGTGCACTACAAACATAGGTTTTGTTAAGTGTGAGTCAATGATGGATCGTGCCGACAAGGCACAGTCCATCTGTGGCTCAAGCTTGACAAAATCAAAATTCGACAGGGCACGGTCCATATGTGGCTCAAGCTTGACAAAATAAAAATTCTGATTAGATTTGGATACATGACCAGTTTAAATACTCAATTTCTGTAATTTGACAATGGTTTGTGCCAGACTGCCAGCTAATCTGCTACTCAGACACCTGAAGAAAATCATTTCCACCAGAAGAAAATTTAACAAATGGACAATATTTCTTGCGAGAGAAAAATTTGTCTCGTTTTGATTCTCTGGTAGCAACCCAATCATAGAGAAATGTTCAAAATCGTCAATACTGCTGTTTTGATGGTTTTGACAATCTTTCGTCAACCGAAGATAATGACATGGACGTGTTGGACACACGTTTCAGAAGTTTCATCTACATCCAATCAGAAATTTACTTCTTAAAGCATAACCAACTTATGGACCATGCATTGGCGACACAATGATTTATCATTCTCAATAATATACATAACTACCACTAATCAGAAAATTTGTTTAAATTGCAAAAAATATAAAAATTATTGCTGTTTTCATAGTCCCGCAATGACTCGTACTTGACAATTTTTCCACTACAATTGAGTTTAAGTAAAAATACAAATTTCATAAGATCAAAAAAATATTATTACCTGATAATTGCCGTTCCGCATCCTGCATACTTTTCAACCACTTTTCTTTTTCAACCGCAGAGTCTGCAGCCATATAAAATGTTCCTCGATATTTGTGATAAAGAGCAAGAACATGCTGAGTGGGTCTCTTTGATGGTTCTGAGACTGAACAAACTTTCTTGATAACTTCTGAGACATTTTCTCGAACATATCCTAAAGAATTCGAAAAGTTCATAGCTTTAGTAACCTACCAAGGCTTTGCAAGTAAGTGAGAGTGTAATAAAATGTTACGCATATAGTCAACAATTGGATTTTGCAAAGCATGCGAGTCACAGATATACCCCGCCTTGGTAGCCCGACTATCAATGACTAAATCGACTCAAACTTATTGAGCAAGTCTATTTTGTAGTGGTGATTTCTAATTGTTGCATCCTGCCCTAACAGAAAAATGATGATCCCGTTGAACAATAAAACTTCGTTGTCAAAAAAATGTCCTCATCTGATCTTCTTAAAACACCAAACAGTTTATTGGAATTCACACTATAGCCAAAATTAATAGCCGCTCGCATAACAAAAAGCTATTACCTGAACTGCATGATCCATTAGTCGCTCATACACGCAAAACATAACATTCTGGACATTTCCTTGGAATTTTTTTTTATCGAACCATACTTTGGAAAGATTCAATACGAAATATTTCGATTCAAGATACGATTCAATAATAAATGTATCCGAAACTGAAAGTGACAACTCACTGTCACGTATTATCATCATGAAGGTAAAAAAGTATTTTATGAAATTTGCAAGTTCAAACATAACAGGCTGATTGCTAGTAGCATATTAAATCATGAAATATAATACAAATAAGTCACCAATCCCAAAAATTTTATCAAATCGTCTTTTTTTGAGTAAATGTCACTGATGGATGGCGTCGATGAGATGCATTCCACCAGTGGCACATGCTTGAGAAATTGAAATTTTTGATTTGGTTAAGAAGTGTATCTTTGTTTGTGTTTGTTACATCAGGCTCTTTGATGATTGAGGATTTAAAACCGAATCAAATTCTCACTGACAAAAAGGCAGTTGCTCTGTCAGACACCCAAAGAAAATGGCTGCTATAAGAAGGAAATTTACAATATCACCAGTGGAAACATAGATTTGAGTATTTCAATACGAAGAAATGGCATGAAACTTTCAGACACTTTAAGGCGAATCAGATTATGTGATCCTGATTGGATATGGAAACTTCTATCCCAGGGAAACAAAAGGTGCAAAAAGTCGGACTCAAAACTTGGAGACAGCTTACATAAGAAGCAACTCCTTTAACGAGGTTTTAGTTTGTTGAGTATGTGCCACAAATGGAACACAAATTTCAACGCATTTTCAAGTTGGCGGCAATGCGAAAACACATTAGTTTTAGTAATTGTAATACACCTACCAAAATCTCTTAAATAATCCTTTACAAGTTGACTAAAATGAGCATCCAAATTATCAACTACTTTGAAACTGCTAAATTTACGGGTGTATCTTGGTCTGTTAGCCACATCAAAATCCTGTGAATGAAAATTAAAATTGTTGGTTTAGACTGCCCAATACAACATCAAAAATTCTCCATAAAAAGTATTTAGTTAAATGTACTAGGTGAGTAACAGTCATTATAAAGCTTTTACGTCGCAATTAAAAAGGCACATAGACACGTAGACATTTCAGGCATGACGGCCACTCAATTAGCAAAGAGTTACTACAAAATATTGTGCCAGCACAGGCACTGCAAGTGGGAAACATAGCATACCAAACTGAATCACTGTGGTTAAGTGCAACGAGTGGTATCTACCTTGGGTGTTGATAGAAGCATCTACCACTACTTTGCTTCCTTTTAATTATGCTTTCCTGCATGCAGGAAATACATAAAAGACCATGCTAAAACCCGTACCTACAGGGCATTGTTACATGACAGTACCGCCACACAATCCCTAAAGACTAATCCTAATTAATATATCCCTGGAAAGTACGGCCTTGAAACTCAATCTTGCGACAACTTTGGCAAAAAATCTTAGGCAGAACTCCAAATTCACAAGTACATAATATTAATAATGCTAGAAACTCAAATTTACACTCCAAATATAGGTATTAATGCAAATTTGCAATATAGAAAATGGAAACAGACCTCTTCAGTATCATACACTTCCAAAGTATAATCAGGTTGAAGAACACAATATCTTCTTCTCCATTTTCTATGATCGGACGAACAGAGAACATAAAGTGATCCAGATTGAAGAGGTCGATTGTAATTTTGCCACTGATCGAGCATTAAATAAATAAACACATGAATTAAAAGATATTAAGTTATAATAAGGAATGTTATTAAAGGTCAGACTGACAAAACGCAAAGTACTCTGCTACTCAGACATCCGAAGCAAATGGTGGTTATCAGAAGAAATTTCTCCAATAGGCAACATTTTATGATAAATCTCTTGCTAGAAAATTAAAATGTCTCTTTCTGAGTGCCAAGCAGCTAACTGCAAAGCAAACCGTAGAGAAAAGTTTAAAATCGTTTATAGTGCTATGGTTTTAATGTTTTTTATGTATCTGAAGAAAGTAACGTGAACAAATTGGACACCCGAAGAAAAATAGGATTCTGTCAACATGTTAGGAGTTTCGAAATTGAATTTTATAAAATATGAATTTTGTAGTTTTTGAACCCATTTGCAAAAACCAGCATAGCAAAAATACAATTTTTTTGTGATACCTTAGTGTCAGATCATGCTCTAATGAAAGCTTGGTAAATAACTTAATTGATGAGATCTGAGTCAAGTACAGATCTGATCCACTGTTATTTGAGTCTTGACAACATTTTATGCAAATACCCTTATCTATTAGCATCTTTGCCCGTGGATCCATGCAAGACTTGTGACAAAAAAGATCATTTCAATGAAAAAATCATCAAAATTGATTTATTATTATTACAGTACCTTCCTTTGTTCCAATAACAAAGCTTGTTCGTTCTTCCCACTCAAATCTTTTCTAATTTGTTGCAGAATACAATAGGAATACGCAGACTTGTATCTTTCAACCACTTGTAAGACCATATTTTTTGTATCAGCTGAACAGAACAATAGTGTAGCAGTTAATATCGTCTTAACAATCGAAATAAACAAAAACATATATTTATGACTTTATTTGGAATTATTAATCATAACAAATATAACAAAAACATCTTTACCCACGACTTCTTTAGAACGTTCGTTCCACATGTGTTTTGTCATCAACTCCCCCATTTTTCTTCGATTACTACAGGATACGTATATATTATTACAACTTTTCCAATGCCAGATTAAAAATATATCATACAGCTATTCATTCAAGTTACCAAAAAAAGGTGAACTGAGAAGTCTACTTAAAAGACTGAAACACTGAAAGGTGGTTAATTATTGATTATAGCAAAGCGATATTCAGAAACATTCAAAAAGTCTTCATTCTAATGAATTGTGGTGGAATTGAAAATGAAAGTTTGAATCCAAATAAACAACCTGACAACTCCAAACTCTGTTCATTTCAAGTCATGTTTGCTCGTTTCGATTACAAAACTCACAGGACAGACAGAAGCATAGCTTTTTTCTACAAAAAAGGACCCTTTCCAGACGTCAGGTGTACATTCATCAATGAATCCACACTTTTATGAATAACAAAAGTCGAAAAATAATCTGAACTTATCAGTCAAATCTCTGCTCTAAAAAATAAAAAGTGAAAGCAACTTTATTACGTTAGAAAATTGTCCACTATACACTCAGACATTTTTGTGCCATATTTTTCGAGCCAATGTAATCTGTAATAAGATACTAAAATGGAATGGATGAAATGAACTTTATTTCACAGCATACAACTCAGAATTGACAATGTTTACAATTATATCTGACTACGTCTTGCGACTTGCCATTCCATCCCGTGTGGAACTAATGAGGAACAGGTACCGGTACGGTTATGGAGCATCGTCCCAAGATACACATTTTTATGAAAACTAAATTACATTTTCGGAAAGGCGGGAAAAAATCTATGTGTAGACGGCGAATCCGCTACAATTCAGTCAGGGAAGCGCATCAGCCATGGTGAAAGCAACTCTTCCAGCTTCTGCACACTGCACAGGCGCGCCCAATACACTGTACAATTCTGAATTGCAAACGAGAGAAATCGTTGTGTCGCGCACGTTAGTTCTACGGCCGGCTCCTACAAATACCAAATCGACCGAAAACTACAAAACAACCACGAAGTGAGTGCAGTAAAAGTTGGTACGGTAACTTGGGTCGCTTTGCAACCTCAGGAGTTTTTTTGAGCGGCTATAAACAACTAAATCCGAGCTGTAGCTTCGTCAGTCTTTGTTACTAATGTGGATTATACTGGCGACAAAACATCTACCCATCACTCGCAACCCACAACTGATTATTATTTTTTCTAAAATGCGTAATTTTTCGTTAAAATTAGATGCCTTTTTTCAAACGCTGAACGGCTCAAATAAACACATCACGGGCGAAATTTGTGTCGAAATTATATATCGCGCTGGACAGCGTTACTCAATGTCCTATCAAAATTGAATTGGTCGTTAGGTGTCAATATGGAGCGGAGCAATAGTGTATTTTTTGACTTTAACAAAATCTACCCAATTTTCCTTTACTTCGGGGTTACGTCAGTGTGACGTCGTCGCCTCATTGCTTACTCACTATACATAGTCGCGACGTAGCCGTACCTCATTCTTTCATCCTGCCACGCTTGCTGAAGTACATACAGTGGCGCCACGTCACATCGTGTCAGACACGAATCTTTTATCGACTAGCATGAGCCATATATAATTGGGTTTCAATAAAATAGTCCATCAATGGCTCATACTCGATAAATACGATAGAAAAATCACTCAATATCGGGGAAATTTAACGATATTGTGCCCGAAAAGGCTAACCACATGGGCATCAAATACAAAAGTATCTGGTCAAATGCCTGAAAATTATCACTGGGAAATACTATTTAGACGTATAATATATATAAATGTTTTTCCATGTATCAATTATCGTATAATTTATCTATTATCATTTTCTTATCGTCATTTCATCATATGCATGTCGTCTTTTCTTTTGTTATCGCCTTTTTCTTGTTGAAATAAACATTACATTGTATAAATCTTTAGTCTGATACCACAGTAGAAATTGATTAGAGTAAAAACTTTTGTCTTCGCCAAGCCTGATTTATAAACGAAAAATGTTCAGAGGGCCAAAAGGGCGTATTTTGGCTATGTATTGTCATTTGGACTAACGACTATATATTCCGTGAAAAGCAATTAAAACAGGCGAGGGCTGAAATTTGTGTACCAACGACGATAGGAAACGCCGAAATCACGCTAGCCGTGCGAATAATGACGAAGTTCGTTCATCGTGAGACTTTTGAAATGATCCATCCAAGCCCAAATATAGAAATTTTGCGCTGAAGAAGCTTGTGTGGGTTAGGAAATAAATATACCACGGGATTCACCGTTTTTATATATAAATATAATTATTGCGCCGGATTTAAAAGCGACAAAGTCGCTCCGGCCGTATGCGGCTTCTAGAACGACACGTCCAGTTATGGAGAACTTCTGACATTGGAAACGGTCGGGTGCCCGCTGTTTTTATTTTATAAAAAAATACACACATAGTCTTAAAGTATTCGATTTATTAAACTGTTACATACGAGGTGATACAAACAAGTCGGAGAAACAGCAATATTTGGAGATAATACAGTTGAGAAAAAATCATTGAAGATATCAACCGAGCTGCCATAAATGGTGCAATATATCATGATAATATATAATAATAAAGCATGATAATTTTGAGGTAGAACTCACGTCGTCATCTGGCGGAAAAATCAGACGAGACGTAATTCAGGTTGCGACTCGACGCAGTCACGTGTTCACCCAGCTATCGTGACGAGCGCATTTTTCTCTTTGCGTGACTATCTTACGTAGGGGTAGAGAGGCATTCGACCGCATTAAATCGTTTTTATTTGTAATCGATCTGACACGTTGACTTTGGTGGATCGCCCCAGGATCGAAATCTGAAATCTGTGTTGTGTGATCATGAACACTTAGAACAAGAACAGTACAATGATGATAGATAATAATGAGGTGTAACACAATGCCTTACTCGGCCATCCCAATTTTCATAACATTTATTATGTCCCCACCATGCAGTAAAAATAAAACTGCACAGTATGTCACATATAGGCGAAGATGTAGATAATGACGTGACGAAAATTGTTTTGCCTCTACTGGCTACTATATTTAATAGTTTCATCCCACAGGCTGGATGATATGGATTTGAACGAATATTTGGTCTACAGGTCAAGTGATTAGTACCATATTCCCGAATATCACCATATTTAGAAATGACAATGCTGCAAGTATGCGGCATTTTCTTCTGGGTGAGGATGAGTCGCTTCCAACATGACAATTTCTATGATAATCAGAAAATATGTACCGGAACTAGACGACAAGAGATCCCAAATATTAAAACATTTTTGAGTTTGATGAAAAAAATAACCTAGTTGTGCAATATTTTAGCGCATATCAACTGATCAATTATCCTATCTCTGTCCGGTTCCTGTAATTACCGAACGGACAGGAACGGGTGAAACGGACCCAAACGGGGGGTGTTTTCTACAGAAACGGATCCTCTGGGCTGTCTGAAAGTATAGTCACTCTGGGACATTTCCTGTCCGGTTCAGTAATTACAGGAACGCATCTCTGTCACCTTGCAAACTCCCAGATTCGTTGGCGGGGATGAATGGTTTTAGTCGACCTGATTTCAGCATCATATTACCGGCCAAACATAACACAACACAGGGCAATTGCCGCACATTTCCCCCTCATTTAGAGGTAACTTCTATAATTTCCAATCGTTTTGGTACCGATAATTAGACTAATTTATACAGTATAGCCTAGTCCAGTAAACCGTTTGTAACTCGTTCAAGTTAGAGCGCTCGTCGAAATACCATATTGGAAAAAGAGGGTAAAGAGACTAACCTTGAAATATAATAAAATAAAGTTCACAGATGAACAGATTCCACGAGTGAACAGATGTTTTCCCCCTTGTGCGACAACACGACCGCGCTCAATCAATCATTTATTTAGACACTCTGCGGTGATACAACAAACAAAGGAAAACAGCAAACAAACAATAAAACGACAGTGTAATCCAGGCAAAGAAGCAAAATCACTATGTATCGAAATTGGATGTCGATAAACCCATTGCTAATTCAACATTTTTGATAAAAAGTAATCGCAATATACCTGTTCTTTCAGCGCTCAAAATAAACCACATGGTATTACGGAAAGTATTTTTTGCCCTGTGCGTATTCACGTAATAATTTATATGTCAATATTTTTGCTCTTCAAAAATAGTTGCATTATCAGAAGGCTCGTTTTTTCAATATTAAACATGGATGGATGCACGAGTTTTGACCCATAGTTCCCCTTGAGTAATTACGTTCTGAAAAATATTCCCTCAATATTCAGTCAGTCGAGGAAAAAAGTAAACGCTTGAGTAGTCGTTTACGTTCGTTCCAGTTTCCAGATATCCAACGGCTTCAGAAAAAATAGCAGCAGGTGGCGATGAGCGAAGCAGTTAAAGGTCGTGTTTTACACATTGATGAATGGAAAGCGTGGTGGAAACGAAACTTTGAAAGAAAAGAAAGAGGCGAAGATGGAGCTGACAAAGAATCTGCACTTAGCGAAAGTGATTTTAATGTACTAAGTCCGATGTTAGTAAAGCACAGTGATTCATTATTTGGAACTCGTAAAAACTGTCGAATATTTGTGCCTTTAAGCGGGTCCTCGCCCAATTTGAAATGGATTGCAGATCAAGGACATTCTGTTGTTGGAGTGGAGTGTTCGGAGCATGCTATATTGGACTTCTTTAAAACAAATGAAATCGGTTACACAAAATTGTCTTCTGAGATTGATCCATCTTTTAACGTTTACACTGCTAAAGGCATGGATGTTGTACTTTTTGAAGGCGATTATTTCAGATTTTCCGCTGACGTAGCCGGAGGCAAAATGGACGGCGTCTCTGATACAGCAAGTCTTAATACAATTCCTTTCGATAAAAGGGAAGAATATTTATCGGTCATGTTCGCTTTATTAAAATCAGACTCCCGGTACCTCCTTAGCGCTTGGGACTTTGGGGATTTCAGGACATGGCATTACAATCCATGGAATATATCAAAAGACGACGTAAATACTTTATTCGGTGACAAATTCACTTGGAAGCTATTGGATGAAGACATTACGCAGTGGGGAGTTGACAGAACATTTCTTATTCAATTGAAGTAAAAATAAATTTGTTGGTTTTTCATACCTTGATGTATTGAATAAATATACATACAATATCATTCTGATGCCAAGAAATATAGATCTGAAATTGAATACAAAAAGCGACGTGAGAACGTGTATTGGATGTACGCAAATTACCTTTTGAAGCATAGCAAAGTGAAATATCAGTGGGAAAGTTTGGAATATTGATTACTAACACTGTAACAAAAATGCAGTTAAATCGGCGATTTTCGATAGTAATGTTAATCGATAACATTAAAAACCTCAGTCTATAATTTGGCATCCACAAGGCGACTACAATTTTGAAATATAAAGTTAATGCAAATGTATAATAAATTTACTGCGTTTTATCAATGTGGGTGATCATAGTGTGATTACGGTCCACTCAACGGTTTGCAACCAGTTTAACTGCGGTCTTGATATATTAAACCCAGGACAATTTCACCCACAGCGTTTTGCATACACATTTAATTAAACGTAGTAAAATGGCCCTTGATAGAATTGCACTCGATAAAATTCGACTCTCTATTGTGATTGTATAATAATATCTCCCAGCAGTGGAATTGTACCCAGGGGAATGCAAGCAGTAGAATTGCACCTTGTAGATTATATCTATGTACGGGATGTAATGAATGCGTGGGATGTACTGGATACGCTGAATGAACCGCAAGCACGGGATTTATTGGGTTACGGGATGCACTGATTGCGCTTAATGTACGGGACGTACTGGATGAGCTGGTTGTACCGCATGTACGGGATGTATTGGGTTATGGGATGTGATTAACGTGCTTGACATGCTGTATGTACGGGATGTATTGGGTTATGGGATGTACTGAATGTTCTGGATGTTACGGAATGTACTGGATACGCGGATGTACCGCATGTACTGGATATACAGCGGATGTACTCGGTGTACATAAAATTTAGCATAAATGACCTTTTGAAGAATAGCGAATTGAAATATCAGCTGAAAAGTTTGGTGTATTTGTCAGTAAAAACTTTAACAAAAATGCAGTAAAAACGTCGTTCTTCGATAGTTATGCTAATCGATAATATAAAATCCACATTTCATAATTCGGCATCCACTAGGCGACTACAACGTTGAAATATAAAGTTAATGCAAATGCATGGTAAATTTACTGCGTTTTATCAAAGTGTGGGTAATTGAATATGGTTGTCGTGGAATGTACGTGGTTTGCAACCAACTGCAGTCTTGTTATATTAAATCAAGGAAGGGCAATATCACCCGGATTACACACACATTTAATTACAGTAGAGTTTCACCCAACAGCCCGGGAATACAAGCTGTAGAATTGCACCTTGTGGAATATATTTACTGAATGTGCGATATGTACTGAGTGTATCAAGGGTATACGGTGCGTAATGGAATGTTTTAAGGTACGTGCAATATGCATTGCAAATAAACCACACCGTATTGAATACACCCAGTATGAGTTCACCCAGTATGACTTGGTCCAGTAGGATTGTCCAGTAGGATTATACCCAATACGATTGCACTCAGTAGGATTGCACCCAGTAATATACATGATTGTAGAGTAATATCACCCAGTAGAGTTGTTCCCTGGGAATTTCACGCAGTAATATATATATATATATATATGTAACGGGATGTAGTGAATGTACCAAACGAGATGAATTGAATGTTGTAGAGTATTCTATGTGTGGTACAAAATTGCGTCATGTTATGATGATAAATTGCTGATAACTGAAACCAAAATACGGAGAATTTCGCGCACATGAAATATCAGCCAATGAGTCCGAATTATTTGCTAATGGCACTATAACAAAAATGAGGTAAAATTGCCGGTCTTGTTGAGTTCAATCCTACTGGGTGCAATCTGCCTGCTGCGAACAATCCTACTGGGTGCAGTTCCACTGGGTACGATCTTACTTGGTGATGCAGTTTTTTTTATGTAGTGCAATCCTACTAGGGGTTATTCCACTAGTTTAAATCCTACTGAGTGCACTCCAGCCTGGCGCAAGGGATGTGATGAGTACAAGTAAAAGCTCATTGGATGCAAACCCACTGGGTGGAATCCTACACGGTTCAATATTAACGGATGCAGTCCTTCCGGGTTCAATCCTGCTGGATGCAATTAAATGTGTATGCAATTATTTTCGGTTCATTATGACATGGGTGGTATTCAACTGGGTGCAATCCCACGTTCACCAGATTTAATTCACTCCACTCTACGAAAACTGCCCGGAATATATCGTTCATTTGCAGTAATTTTATATATCATTTTTAAGTCACCTGGTGCGATTTATGCCAACTATGGAATGCTGATTTTAATATCATCGAATGCAATTACTTTCAAAAACGGCGATTTATTGCATTTTTGTTCTATTCATAAGTGGTAAGCAGTCAGAATTTTTATTAAAAATGCGTACATTCAGTGCATGCCGTACATCCCGCGTATTCCGTACACACAGCGTAAATCTGATAAATCCAGTACATTCTTTACATCCGTGCATGTCGATCATCCAGTACATCTCGCACACTCAGTACATCCAGTATATCTTGTGCATCCCCCACACCCAGTGCATCTCGTACATCCAGTGCATCCCGTACATTTAGTTCACCTGTACGATTTTAGAAACAGGCGAACAAAAACGTCGTTAAAAATTTCATCTGTTTCGCCTTAAAAAAATGAGCAATGTGATTTTGTTTAGTTATTAAATCTACCGAACGTCTCATCAATCCTGTCCCTGTTAGTGGTGTGGTCCTCATGCAACTAACGAAACTGGTCCAAGGCCTGTACAGCCACTAATCTCATACATTTGTTTTAATCGTATATTTTTTCATTTTTGTTGTTCTAAAAGATGTAATATCAACAGCGTTCACATAAAAGAGCTACAGTAACAATGTATGAAAATGATCATCGTCCTGGTGCAAGCCGAGGCGAGGTTATAAAAACGAGCCATAGCAGAAATTCCTAATTTCCAATCAGCATAAGTAGAAGTTTCGACTCCAGACCCTCCATTAACAATTTCTGCGACTTACAAAACTGCTTGAATTGATATCTGGAGATAAACTCAGTGTGTGCTTTTTCGCGCAGACATATCCGTGTAATCTGGGATCAATTTTGTGTTATACAAGAAAATTTTTGTGTTTTCATCTTTCTAGCTTCTTCAATCGTATCAGGTACTGGAACATTTATTGTTTCAGGTAGAAAAATAACTAGGAAACCTGCTAAAAACATTGATCCCGCCATGGTGATGTAAGGAAGTGTTTCTGACACCTTTTCACCTGCAATCACAATGGACAATGCTTGTGAAGTCCCACTACAATGATGTATAACACATGGTGGGATGAAAACATTCCAACCAACTTACGATACCAACACCTACACTAATTTGCTATGTTATGATAATTCTGGTCAAATTTTACATATGATAATTCGGTGAATGATAAATCTACACACGTGGCTAACCCGACTACGTCTAGTTGCCCAATTGGCCCACCGAGGAGACCACTGCTGGGAACTAGCTCTTCTAGTTACACGAAAACCAGCCGTTGGCAAAATACTTAGACTGTTTCTGCTTGACAGATAGAATGGTAAAAGATCAAAAATGGGGACACTCATATTAAACAACAGTGTGGGGTATTGTAAAAGTCATTACAGTTTGTAGAGGATTCTTGTGACGCATAATACCTATCTTACTTAGGTCTACTTTGAACGATTAACTTTTACCTATGAATACAAGGTATGGAGAAACTATTCCGCCGATGTTGCCAGAAAATGTACATGCACCCAATGCAAGTGATCGCAGAAGCGTCGGAAACATTTCAGGTGTATATAAATATATGACGTTGTACGCTGCTGTTATGGCAAACTTTCCAATCATAGCAACAGTCACTCCCGTGGCAGTGTTCCCTGAAAATTCGAATATATATTCATATTTGCTAGTGTTTCTTATTCATATAAAAACTGATGCAACTAATTTATGTTTTGATGGATTCGGGTCCCTGTTTCATCCGGAAGTATGCGTGCTATATCTATCCACTACCCCAGCCAGAAATCATTTGTTCACACAAGTTTTGTTAAGCAGTATAGATCAGAATTCAGCCTAATCATATGGCGATCCACGACCTCTCGATCTGAGACCACCTCGGAATTGGGCTGAAGGTTTTTGGATGATAATAAAGCCGTAAACTGTGTTTACGTGAACCACCGTGCACAGGCGCCCAGCAGACCTCTCGCATATAATCATCATTCCTCAAAAGTCCATCAGTGGCTCATACTCAACAAAAAAGAATTTCTGATTGTCACTGGCGTGCGAAAAAAGCATACTCTTGCTCCCAAATCAGTACAAAAAGAAAAAGTCCAGCTTGTCCTAATATTTGCACACCCTACGTTCTTGTAATTTATATTCCTACTACATTAGATCATTACTTACACGAAATGGCGAATGGCGTGAGAAGTATACCAAAAGCAGATACCAAACTGAAAGCCATAAGAGCACATTTGCGCCCAATCATTTTCATCGAAATAAAACTTGCAACGGCGGCAGGTACCTCTACCGCGCCTGAGAGGAAGCAGTTGATATAAGCATTCCCTCCCAAGTTACTTGTGTTCAAACTGAGGAAATAGTATGTGATGTTTATGATAAACCTGAAAAATAATATTCGATTATGTCAAAGTTCAACTCCTCGCGTTATATAAAAACATTAAGTTTATATAAAATAATACTCTTTATTTCAACGGAGTGATCCACCTTAGTCAGTAAAAGTTTGATTATGAAAGATAAATAAGTTTTTTGTATAAACATACAGAATAATTCTCCCTCATTCTTGTTAGAAGAAGGAAGTAGTTTGGTGTTACAATAACCTGTCTAGCTAGCAACAAGTAATACAAGGGCACGAGTGGTTTGAATGGTGTGCACAAAAACGAGTGGAGCAAGTGCTACACTTTAAAACGAGTGGCGCAAGTGGTACACACAAAAATGAATAGTACAAGTGGTTTTTGTGCTTGCTCGTACCATTTGCACCACTCATTTTGTGTGCATTTTGTGTGCAGGACTTGTATTTGTGTATTTTAGATGCACAGTTAATATAGCGTTCTATTGTGCTTAATATGCGATGAAATTGTATACACTTTCTATCCTAATCACGTATGATCCGAACTGTGGAAAGCGACTCAAATGGAACGTAAAAATGTTAGCAATTTTTACCAAGCAAAGAAACTGATGAAAAGTCGAGTCCGTATGACTGAATCACGAAATAGATCATAAATCTTCACTTTCACTTCTGAATCAATTTTTTCATAAGAACATTTTTCTTCCTACAAAAATACGGAATAAAATTCTAAGTTGAATATGAGCCAACGATGCTTCCTAAAGCACTAATGTTGGATTTTAGAAGATTCCAGTTAGAAAAATTTTGCCATGACACCTTTTGTGAAGTATGAGGCTTTGATGGATCGCTTCGATGAGACGCGTTCCATTTGTGGCTCACGCTTGACAAAATAAACTTTCTGATTGGGCCGTGTACGATTCCCATTTGAAGGGCAAAGTTTGTGTGGTTAGAAATTCTATAATTCCCTGTGTAGCATGGATAAAAGTTATGAAATGGGCACAGTGCGTTTTATGAGGTACGTTCTGTAAATTGATGTTTATTAAAAACTTCGATATGTCTCTTTTTGCTGGATAAGGCAGTGGTAAGATGACTCGTATAGCTCAAAATACTGACAGCAAATGTATGATTCATGGTTAAAGAAATGGTACTTTTTTGCGGAGAATCGTCATGGTTATTTAGATGTGATTACAACAGATGTCATTATCCTAATTATTATTGGGTATTCTGGGTTATAGCTTATATTAGATTTGGTTCTTTCAATTAATAGTTTGTGCAGTTAAGTTCTACCAATGCAAATTACGCTATTTTGTTGCTAAATATGTAGATTGTGCTAAATTAAGTATCCTAGAAACATAATCCTACTAACATGCATACATATGTATGTGAATTTGGTACGTTGATAAATTTCATTTCTAGTTTAAACATTTTGTTTACCAACCTCGTCGTTGTTAAATGTTTCAAATTCATTGGATGTACTAACGTATCCATTAAATTTATCGATTTCTCTTTGTAATTCTTTAGCGCAATCAATTTTTCCTTGTTGAATGAACCACCGATGCGATTCTGGAACCCACCTACGTAACAGAAAATTATAAAAGATTGAAAACACCTCTTTTCATTTTCGATATCGATATTATTAAGTAGTCAAGATTTCCCATATCTAATCAGACACCAGTGGATGCGCTAGTGCATTTATAGTCAATATTATGGGTCAGTATGGATTCTGAGCGTTGGCATATGAAGTGTGATCGTGATTTAGATATTGAGGTCTTCATTGACCGGATTGTCAGAGTTAACTCAATCTCGTGGTTTAAATAAATAATGCATACTCCGTAACTTTCATTTCAAGATTCGAGATTGAATCTGGTTAAGATTCAGTATGCAAGTTTGGAATTCAAGATCGCATCTGGATTCTAAAATTTCCGACTTCTAACATAGTGATATGATGCTAGAGAGGTATGCGAACAATGAACTTCAGTCGCGGCGTGACCTCACTTGTTAGTTTGTAAGCGCGAAGAGATTGGCTCACCTGTTACAGCGATCTCAATGGGTCCGCCTCTAATCAGAATATTCAATGATTTGTCAGCTTACCAAATGCAGGGAATTTGGGTAACGCCTAGCATCGATATAATTCCAAGCAACCATCTCCATGAAGGTGTGATGTATGCGAGAGCAGGCAGTATCATGAATCCAAGAGCAAACGAACCACATATTGAATTGACAACAATAGTCCTCTCCCTGGCAGTAAGCATTTCTGAAGCTGGGTTTAAATTTAAAAAATTCCTTGGTTTTAACGCAATAATGTCTTTTGCACTAAAGATATTTTATATTAACAAGAGACATACCGAAATATGTAGTTTTAGTTTTCTCACCATTAAAACAAAAACTAGTCTTCGATGGATCGCGTCGACAAGATAGCAACTTTATTTAATAAGATGTACGTGCATCTGAACATTCCAATCATTTGATTTTTATCAGCTAATCGCAAATGTTCAATATGTCAAAACTATCGCTAATTTCTCCAGCAACAAGAAATCTAATTTTGATTTTTGCCAAGTTGCCTCTTTATCAACAAATGCCACTAATCACGAAGGACGAGATTCGAAATAAGCATGCATTTCTCAATTGCATATACGCGATTGAATTTTGAGTGCGGTCTACCAGGAATTATATGAATGCCAATTGGGATAAATTTCGTTACTTCACGATAAACAGAGTCGTCACGCAATATGATTGCGTGTATCACTTTTTTGATCTGCACAATATTATCAAATCCTTCGAATTACTGGTTCAGTACTGGGAAGTTATGTCAAATCATCTTTCGTTAATTATGAGTCACTGATGCATCCGTGACTTCTGCTTGACAAAATTAGTTTCCGACTAGGTATACACATCAGTGAATCACGCATGCATGAATAAAAAATTTCTTGATCAATTTAACATTTACCTAGTACAATTGACACATTAAAGCTTGCCATATTGCAATATCCAACTAAAAATAACGTTGCAGCATACATTGCTGGGTTTACTGAAAATGCACATATAAATAACCCGATAAATCTTACAAACGTTGCAACGAGATAAATCTTCTTTCGTCCATATCTGTATGAAATATTGCATAACTAAAAATGAGAAAAATACACAAACGAATAGTCATAACGTATTCCATGCGTGTCGTAGGAAGCAACAAAAAGGAAACAAAAATGTGGTAGGTGATTTTTCTATCACCCAGGGCAGTTAACACTCACTGCACTTTTCCATAGCAATTCAGTTTCGTTTGGAATGTTCTCTACTAAGAGTGCAGTTGCTGGCGCCACATCTTGTAGTGGCTCTCTGCATACATGTGGCCGTTGATTGGTTCCGCTTCCGGCCTTGCTCAGGACGAATTTAAATAAAAAAATAATATTGCGAAAAATATCTGTAATATCGGCCAATATTCAGACAAACATGACCACAAAACGATACGATCGTTACTTTTCAATCAAATCATTTATTATAACTTGCGATTTGCTCAGTGTAGGCTTGACATCATGATTTGATGAAAAAATCGTAATTTTATTTCAAATTAATTTTTTTTCAATAATAAAATGTACTTTCGCAGGAGCAATCTCGTTCCAGTCCACGCTCGAGAAATGATTTAATTTCGTGATGTCCCTCCAAGGGATCGCCACTTGATTCAAGTATACTTTATTAACAGGCTTATACCATTTAGTAATATAAGCTGACTGCACCTTAGGGGGAAATTCGTTACGGAACAATGTATGGCGCTCTTAATCATGACGTCTTATGCTTTCGTTAAAAAGCGTGCCTAAAAATCCGCACCTGTCTGAATACCATCCGCAAGTGAGAGATGAAAGTGCCAAGCCAGATATCAATACAGATGATGTAAGAGGTTTTATCCACGCTCTATCACAAATAAGCTGCCACTAAAAAAAATGAAAGGCTATCGAGTTAGAGCTGAACAATTTCATTCAGTGCTTCGAATTATTCCGAAGGAAAAAAAATTAAATCAATCGTGAATTGTTCATAGGAACAAAATCTTGTTAAATCAAGTGGAGTTTCTCTTTTTAACGACAAAATACCGATTTTAGTCGAATTTTACTCTTAGACACGGAATGTAAATTTACAGTAATTTGCCTTTAAGTATATCCATGCTCATAATAGTAATTCGTGAATATAAATTTCTCGATTTTTATAACGAAGTCTATTCTATTATTTATACGGAATTAGTGATTCGATCTTATTCGAAAGAATTATCCGAATCCGATTCGAATATTAGATGATAATGTTCTGGAAAATAGGGAAATGCCATATCAGAATAATAAGAATAAATATTTTTCAATTCGTTCCCTATGGCCTGGACAATGGTTACTTGGGACTTATTTTTTATACCGTTTGTTTATTTATTATGTTTATATTTTGTAACAAATCAACATTTGCCACAGTACGAATCGATAATGTTAAAATATGATGTAATTTACCTAGTATATAGGATTATGTTACATCCAAACCCACCTCTGTAACTGCAGAATCTTTTCCACTTGTATCATAGACGTATCCATACAGACAATTCGACTCATTTGCTCGCGGGGAAATTGTACCTGCAATGTGTAAAATTCTATAGAATTGCTGGGATTCTATCGACTGCTGTTGAAAGCAGTCTTCGGGATGTCACCAACAGGTGAGAGATTATTGCACCAGTCACGGCCATGAACGCAAGTTAATCCTAGCTAATTTATTGCAGCTTATTTAGTTCGTGCGCGAATGATGGATATTGCTGTCAATGATCTTCGAAGATTTTTCTGAATAGTTAGAAACATATATATATATATTTACTGTAAATAATTCCAAGTCGTATTCATTCAATTTTCAAAATTGAACTGTCCATGTAATTATGTATGTGTGTTTTCAAGCGCAAACAATGCATAGTTTGCAAAAATAAATTGCTCCGTATGATAAGAAGAGAACGCAACGTATTGAATCTTTCGGCAGCAAATACCCGTAGCCAAACTCGGTCAACCGTTATATTTACATTTGAACAAAATTCGATTGCACGCTATTGAAAGAATTATACGATTTAACAGTATTTGCTGGTGAAAATATAGTAATCCAACCTTAATTTGCAATTTATTTTACTTATTTTGACAAAGTAACGACGCCTATATTGAGTGACATATGGGTGATATCTAATTTGGGATGTAGCAAGTGCAGTATGAATAAAGATCAAGGACACAAACAGATGTGTACCAAGAATGTGCGTCCGCAATTGTTGCAGTATTCGCAAAGAGTTGAATTTGTCCGGATAATGGCGGACGTCTATTTATTCATACTGCACTTGCTTACGCTCGACTTGATACTGCGACAAAACAATCACAAATGTTCCGTTGAGTGACAATTTTTAAACAATATTTTTGCATCAATTTGCACTTGAAAATTATCGGTGGGTGGAACATCAACATCCACTTGTTTTGGATAAACATTATTAATGAAGAAATATTGGCTCAGCTCCAATAAATATTTCTAACTCAAGCAATAAACCTAGTCAGAAATTTCATTTGGTCCAGCACGAATTGATTCATAGTGTGACCTGTTATAGTTGGATTTTTTTATTTCCAATAGAAAACTCACCATTTCTGGTGGAATTGTTGTACATTTCGCAGCTGCGGAATTCATCTGATCCATTGATTTCTTTTGGCACATACATATAAAGATTCTCATTCCAGTATTCAGGCCTGGAAAATATAATCAAGAGCGATGTATAATATAATGGTGTATTACGGAATTGGCGTCTGCCATATGGTTAAGCCGTATTCTCGGCTTTCTTCTCCCAGGATATAAAATAAAATCCTATCCTATAATTGAATACTATATAATCAACAACATTCGGCTTTAGAATAGTCCTAACGTATTTCCTGCGTGTCGTAAGAGAATGAGAGGAAGCAAAGAAGTGGTAGATGGTTTCACCATTGCCAAGGGCTGATACCACTCACTACACTTTCCCATGGTGAGTCAGTTCCGTCTGGGATATTTTCCGTTTAGAGTGCAGTGTCTGGTACTACATCTTTTAGTAGCTCATTGATATTCAGTGACTGTGGTGATTGGTTCCCTTTGGGAGCTGCATCGAAAAATTTTGGTACCAACCAGATATTTTTAAGTTTGCTTTAAAAAGGGCCGCAAGGCCTTTTGACATAATTTTGAGAATTTTTTCACTGTCAACTGAACAATATTTGATAGCTAAATAAGTATTGCTATTTTATCGAGAGGCTACATCAGCAATAAGTAAGGGATAAATAGTATAGGCCTATAATATTATTAACAATACCCACGTTGTATCTGTTTTGTTCTCTTTAAAATTTTCATTTCCATCTATTTCAGGTATGTAGCATCGGTGCTTGGGTTCATATGAAGTGAATATAATAACAAATTCCAAAATACCACAATACATTGCACTTAAAATCAACATACTGCTCAATCTGATCTGATATTTACCCCAAGCAGAAGCACCGTGTCCATATGTCTCATTGGCCATTTTTGATTTACTCACGGTATTTATTCTTATCTCTACACATCCATCTTCAAAAGAAAACATATGTAAGAAAAAATACACGTATACATATTGTCCTTCCTTATGACACCCCTAGGTATCAACAATTTCAGTGCAAACGGTTTGAGTTTCTCATCTGAATCATGTTACATATATGATATTTTTGGAGACCCCTTGCTGAAATTGAATCTGACGCCTCGATATACGCCCCACTATTGAAAACATTCAACACTTCAATCCAATTCCACAGTCCTGTAGGCTTGGATAGTATAGCAAAGAATGCACATTTTAAGATAACCAGTCTGCTGATCTGCTGCAAAATCTGAGGCTCTAAATATAGCCCCACACTAACTAGATAACTCATTAACTTAAACTAAAACATTATGCCGTTGTAGAACTGGAGAAATCTGAAAATGATATGGTTAATAATTTATATCGACGAAGATCGCATTCGCTGATGAATCCAGATCCAAAATTTTTTGTTGGAATTGAGTTTATAAAGCTTCAAAAGCTGGCGAAGGAAGCATTTTACGCAAACTTTCGTATATGTGTCTTGTTGAGAATTCCGCGCTTATTTCAAACATTTTTCTTAATAGCATGAAACCTCAAAATACCCAGTTTAATAAACTTTTCTCTTAGTAGCATAAAACCTTAAAGCTCAAACAATGCTTAGCCTATAATTTTTTGTAATAACGATAGAAGACTAAAAACGTGATAACAGAAACGATGTATTTCAAAATAACCGTAAAAAACTAAAAAAATTATCATCAGATCTTGCAGCTTTGATGCTACAGCCAAATAGCATAACTATAATACCAAAACAGCGTAGAATTTCAAAAAGATTTTAACCATATAAATCCGGCTTTATAAAAAACAGCTACGGCTGACTGATCTATTTTAGCTGCTGTGAATAACCGTGAAAACGATTACATACTGAAATAACTGAGACATGTGACAGCTATCATTATCAATAACATTTATTCAGCATTTGTTTCAGATTTGCCATCATTTGTAACTATCGTACTATCATGCAAAAATCCACTTTGTACGAGGTGAATTGATAGCTTTTCAATCTTATCTCATCACCATAGTTTTGACAGTTGACAGTTTTAGGAAAAAGTAATGAGTTTATTCACAAAATCCTTTTGCTCAGTTTCACTGATATTCGATCTATCCTTTTCCACCGATTTTTCTATTTGAAATTTAACCCAGTAAATTTATTTAATACGTTAAATTATCTAATTTACAACTAGGTAACTGTTCAAAAAGACATATATCTAGTTTGAAAAAAACTACGTATATAATATTTTCAATGCACAAAAAGCTCTTAAAAATAAACTATTCAAAGATTTTACCTCTAGTCTAGGGGTTCTTAACCAGGGGTACGTGTACCCCTTCGGAGTACGAAGCACCAAAGCAGGGGTTACGACATGCAGAGTGAAATTATAGGCTATTTAAGCATATTTGGGAAGAATGAGTAATAAGGTCACTAACCGCGTTTACAAAGAATCGATTCTTTGAAAAAAAAAACGATTGCAATTGACGTATATCGAAGATCGATTCTTTGTAAAGCGAGATGACGATGCATCAACAAGGGATCGACGCATGTTAAAACGATCCAAAAAGTTACCTGTTGGTACAATTTTATTTATTTATTGCCATGCCATTGTAGATGGGGGTACGAGAAAACTTGATGAAAACTCAAACTAAAAAAAAGAAACACTGCTCTGGTCTATTGAAAATACATTATATGCAGTCAAACGACGACGTACAGGGTGTAACTGAAATCGCGTTCTATTTTCTAGACTGTGCGAGATTATCTCCAATCCACGCGTCAAAAAACAAACCCTCTTAAATCTACTGTTGCCTGTAAACGCATCATACTCGAATATTCAATGAACAGTGGGAGGGGAAGAAACTTGATTTTGTTCACTGTCCACAAGATGTAGATGATGCAGTTGAAATTGAGTTACGGAACGCAGTTTTAACTAGTACGACTGTATTTTGTGTACGGTTTTTGATACGATGAATTGACTGTGTTTGACTACGGACTAGAAAATAGCCATAAAATATACTTAACAATAAAAATATGGTCATTAACAACATTACAATTAGGGATGGGCAAAATCGAATCTTTTGAAATTTTCCGATAATTTTTTTCGAATTGATGATTTCAGAAAAATCACAAATATGCCATTTTTACTATTACTATTGTTGTCTCTTCCATGATAATTAAGATTTTCACATTTACGAATTACAAATATTAGCTTAAATAGATTTATAAACGATGTATTTTCAATAATACTCCGGTCTAAGAGCTGAAATTTTCATTTTAACGCCAAAAGACAATCGCTTTTTGGTCAAATTTGACCAAAATCGATTGCATTTTGTCGTTGAAAATGAAAAACTCCACTTCATTTGGCGAGTTCCTGTTCCTATGATCGATTCACGATTGATTCGAATAATCTGTGCTTCGAATCATCGAATCGAATTGCCCAGCCTTAATTACAACCCTATAGAGCAAAATAACGTTTAATTGGTATGACCGTGCCTCAAAGGCTGGCACCATGTGCGGTCCATAAATCCTTTAAAACCGTTTTGCAATATTAGCAATTTTGGAAAACACAGATGTAAAATCAAACTAATATTATCGACTACTAAGGTTGCAAACATTGCTGACTTTCGAAAATGAAACTTCGTTACCTAGTCATACTTTGTTATAAATTGATAGATAGATTTGCGGTAAATTGATCACACTTTACCACATACTTTATCTTTTATCACATTTCAAATAATGTTAGTTTGAATACGACTTCTGCTTCGGTATCACCTACTGGAATAATTATGATGCTCACACTGATAGGGACATAGACACAGAATTCGTCCTTTTTGGTCCTCCCAATCTCTTGCATTGGAACTTTTCTTTTTCGAAAGTTCAAACTGGTGGGACCAAACGTTTCTATGAGAGCACCAAAACCATACCGACAACAGGCTATGGTTATGGGCGGCAAGATTTAAGGTGAAAATTCGGTAAAGGGATAAGTTTCTTTTTATTATTGAAAACAATGGTCAAATATTTTTCATATTTTTTATTTGATTTTTTATATTTTGATTATTTATTTTAATTTTTCGGGAAGTCAAGCATGGAAGCTGGAATCATTTTTTTGTTATACAAGTCAATTTTTGTATTTTCATCTTTCTAGCTTCTTCAATTGTATCAGGTACTGGAGCATTTCTAGTTTCCGGTAGAAAAATAACTAGACAAACTGTCAAAAACATTAATCCCGCCATAATAAGGTAAGGAAGCGTTCCTGCGACATTTTCACCTGCAAAAATTATGAAAGATGGATAAAATGAAGAAGTATAACAACAAGCCATTTAGTTTTTATTTTTGTTATTGATGTTGGTTTTAGAATAGTTCAAGCTTGTTCCCGAGAATATTAGAAGCGCCTGCACTTTTCATTTAGAAAGTGCCCTTCACATGAAATTAATCTTTATGTGAAATTAACAATGAATTCAGGCACCAGAAATCTTTTAGGTATCATTAGTTAGGATTATTCCACTAACGTTACAAAACAACAGCAACACTAATTTGCACTAATATGCACCACTAATTCAGTAATTCCGTTAAAGTTGGAGAGAAATTTGATTTTAAAAATGAAAGTACAGACATCGGTTAAATACTTTTTCTATTTTGAAATATTGTATTTATTATTCGTATTTTTATAGAGCTTTATTCAAATCAAGCCGCAAACTAACGGGCACACATATGGCTTATGTGTACTATTTATGCATAAAAAATTTTGAGGTTTTGTTATTTTAGGCTTCAAATATACTACTGGTGACAAACACACTAACTTACTTACTATTAGTAACTATCTCTTACCCAAGAATACAACGTATGGAGAAACTATTCCACCGACGTTGCCAGAAAATGTACAAGCACCCAAAGCAACCGATCGCAGGAGGGTCGGGAACATTTCTGGTGTATATAAATACATGATGTCGTATGCTGCTGTTATGGCAAATTTACCAATCATTGCAACAGCTACTCCCGCAACTGTGCTCCCTGTGAATTCGAAAAATAAACATTTCTAATTGGCTTATGTGATTTATATAAAACGGACTTTGCTTATTCAGATTTGGTTGAGTTTGTGTTTTATCTGACAGGTTCCATCATGTCTCAATATTTGTACACCCAACGTTTTTTTTTTTATTTCTCTTTATATGCTATTAGTTCAATACTCACACGAAATAGCGAATGGAGTTAAAAGTATTCCGAAAGATGATATAAGACCGGAAACCATGAAAGCACATTTGCGACCAATTATTTTCATCGAAAAATAACTTGCAACAGCCGCTGGTGCTTCTACTGCGCCTGCGAGAAAACAGTTGATATAAGCACTACCTCCCAGGTTACTTGTGTTCAAACTGAAGAAATAGTAAGTGACGTTCAGAACAAACCTGAAAAATATAAATAAAAAATGGAATATAGATGGTATCGATTTCGATTTGATGAGCAATCTTCTGGCAATGTACAGAACACATAAGTTAGAAAAACAAACCGCCCGCCAAACAAGACATGATAAAGTTTCAAGATTGCCCATCTTCAAACCGGGTTATATATAGGGCAGGGCAATTCAATTCGAATCCGATCTGAAGCACAAATTATTCGAATCATGTAGTGGAATCGTTTCATTTTTAAAAACAGAATACAATCGATTTTGGTCAAATTGGCCAAATCGATTGCTTTTCGTTGTTTAAATATGACAAATTCTGCTCTTTGACATGGAGTGTGAACTGAAAATGCATCCCCTCTCAGTGAATTTTCTTGATGCTTTTAAGGAGAGTAGGCGGTAAAACAGAATCTTTGCTATTTAAATGGAATTAGCAATTCGATCCGATTCGATTCGAAAAAAATACAGAGTCACATTCGAAATGATTCGATTCCACCCAGCCCTAGCTATATACAATAAATTTATATCTGAAAGTATAAAGCGAAAATAAAAAAACTACTTCTTACCAAGCAAAGAAACTGATGAAAAGGCGGTTCCGCATCACTGAATCACG
This sequence comes from Styela plicata, assembly GCA_963675895.2. Classification (NCBI taxonomy): domain Eukaryota; kingdom Metazoa; phylum Chordata; class Ascidiacea; order Stolidobranchia; family Styelidae; genus Styela; species Styela plicata. The sequence goes on along the minus strand of OZ023143.1, from coordinate 9,863,826 downwards.
GAATAGTTTATAAATGTTCACCGTATCCTTTGAAAATATCACTTCTGAATCTCCCTTTTCATCAGAGCATTTTTCTTCCTATAAAACATTCAAAATTAAGTCTTATAACACTGCAGGAAAAACATTTTGAAATTTGGGAGGAAAATACATCAAAGAGGTTATGACCCAAATGCGCTGTTTTGTTACTTTTAAACTTTGTTCTCGTCTATTGAATTTCGACAAAAGGCACTGTTCGGCTACTTATATACATAATTCCGCGAAGACATGTCTGCCTTTTTTCGATTATCAATTGGCTGTTCGACAATAGCCTTCAGAATGGTAGTCATACATCGGCAACGCGCTAAACCACGACACGAAAGAACTCTCGGTAAGTTTGCACGGTTCAGAGCTTAGTTGCGCCCGGTTAGAAAATGCTAGGATAAAATAAAACGAACTCTTGAGGAACAGCGACCTACGCTAATGTGTACTGAGGCTATAACAACAAACCTTTGCCTAAAATCAATATGCGTGAGACGTATTATACATAAAAGTCTCATAAAACCACTAGTATACAGAGAGCTACATAAACAATCTTCATCCCTAAAAGGTAAAACAAGTATTTTAAAGTCGTAAAGGTCAGCAGAATTAGGAAAGCAATATGAAGCAATAAAAAGATAATGAATTTCAAAGTTTAGAAGTTCGGCGAAAAACTCCATTCATAAAACTATTTGTGACACCGTGGAGCTTTCACGGTGAGTGGATGCGAAAGGGTAGCCAAACGCGTCTGTCGGTTGAAGATTTTTGGAAGAACAGCAGCCTTCATTTAAATCTCCCTTTGATCAACAAACTAACAAATTCGCGCGTGTACGTTTATTACGGGAAAAATTATATCGAGGCGAGCTTTTTATATAGTTTCGAGCAACAAATAATGATATTAGATTCAGATTTGTCGATCGAACATTCTTGTTTACTAAACTCGAATATTCTTGTTTACTAACCTCGTCAACATTTTCGGAGTTAGTAAATGTTCCAAGTTCACTGCTATTTTTAACACATCCATTATACCTATCGATAGCTCTCTTTAATTTGTTTGCACAATCAATTCTTCCCCGCTGAACAAGCCATCGATGCGATTCTGGAACCCACCTGGGTGGTGAAAAACGTTTATTTTTGTCGGTGTCAACAACACCAATAGTTAATGTAGAATTAATGCTGGATCTATAAATATTGCCGCCGATACTATAGTAAAGTTAGTTACAGTTAGTGAAGAAATAGAAATACTCTATTGTAATGCAATCTCGGACAAGTACAAAGAATTGGAATCGTTTTTAGAAGTATAATGATGACTGGATGAATTTAGAGTGTTTCGTGAATAAGGTCCAATCTAAAAGGACGGTCCAATCTAAGAGGATATATTGAGACGCAGGGTATATTGGCTGGATGTAGTAGCCGTAGGCGACTATGCAAAACCGAATTATTTGGAATTCGGATCTAATTCGAATAATTTTTCCGAATCGGATCGAATCGTTGACTTCATAAAAATAACAAATATCCAATTTTTACTATTGGTATTATAGTCGCCATTAGGAACGATTAGGAAATATACAGTTATGAATTGCAAATATTAGCATAAACTGACTGAAAACCGATGTACTTTCATTTTAACGACGAAATACAGCCGATTTTGTCGTTGAAAATGAAAAAATACACTTCATACAAAAATGCACTAGCATGTTTTGTTCCTATGGCCGATTCATAATTTATTAGAATAATCTGTACCTCGTATCGCCCAGCCCTGAGTACCTTTGATAACCACAATCTTTAATTATGGAGACTCCGGCCTCTAACCAGAATAAATAGGAAACCTCCAGCTTACCAAATACACGGAATTTCGGTAACACCCAACATTGATATAGTTCCAAGCAACCACCTCCATGAAGGTGTAATGTATGCAAGAGCAGGTAGAATCATGTACCCAAAAGCAAACGAACCACATAGTGAGTTGACAACGATAGTCCTCTCCCTTGCAGTAAGCATTTCTGAAGCTATGATTGAAATGAAGAATTACCGATTTATTTGTCAACTCCCTCGCAATGATGTCAATGATTGGTGGGAGAACTGATAAAATGTTATGTCAAAAAATGTAATGCGGAATATATCGCCGTTTTAAAACAGTGACAAAAAGTTCAGCATTGCTGGGTTTGAAAGACAGAAGTAAGATTCCTGGAGTCGCCAAGCTTGTTTCAAGAAATATAGGTTCTCCATGGTCTTTCAACAGTTCGAGCTATACATGGACTGCGCCTCACTGTGTCGTATACTGATTAAAATGTGTTACTGAAATGCATATTACATTATAATTTACCTAGAACAACTGACACAGCAAAGCTTGCAATATTGCAATATCCAACTAAAAATAACGTAGCAGCATACATTGCCGGGTTTACTGAAAATGCACATATAAACAACCAGACAAATCTTCCAAGCGCTGCAAGGAGAAAAATCTTCTTTCGCCCATATCTGAATAGAAATCATTTCTAAACATAAAACTTAATGTTTTGCCAATGCCGATACTCTAAAATAACTCGATATCACTGACACCTTAAATGCTCTACTGCAGATTTAAACTGCAGATTGATCAAAATTGTGTAAAGTACTAACATGTAACTAATTTTTTGCAATACAGTATGTAGGATATCGTTTATTTCATCCAGAAATGCCATATATTGATGGGTTAGAGTGGAGAGAAACTTGGCGATGTTGTTTTATCAAATATGACATTAGACGATTAAAAGGAAACAAGAAGATAGAGATAGGTAGTTTTATCATCGCCCAGGGCGGATACAACTTACTACACTTTATTGTCGTGGCTTAGGTCTGTATGGAATGTCTTCCGCGTAGAGTGCAGTTGCTGGCACTTCATCTTGCAGTAACATTTTGATACTTGGTTGGCCGTTAGTCAGAACCTTTTAGGAACATCTTCGGCTTTGCCCACAGCAAACTTCTATGAAGTAAAAAAGCACTGAGAGAGTGGCATCCCAATCCGAAATTTGTCAAATATGAGCCACATATGGACTGCGCCGCAACGGAGCGCTCTATTCCTGGCGCATACTTAAACAAGTCGTGGTTTGGGAATTTTTTCTGGAATATTGTTCTGATCATTCTATCACCAAAATGTGCATATACATATATATATGAAGTGTCCAAAATTTTTACCTGTCTGAAATCCATCCAGTAGTGAGAGAAGAAAGTGCCAAGCCAGATAACAATAATGAAGATGTAAGAGGTTTTATCCACGCACTGTCACAAATAAGCTGCCACTAAAACGAGAGGGAATCAAAAATATTGTTCATACTAGATCATCTCGGAGTGGTTAGGGGGCAGAATATATTATTCCTTTTTTTCAATTTATTTACAAAGTTAATTGTCTTTCATTAACTGCTAGTCTTTGATCTTATATGTCCCCATCACAAAATTCATTTTGTCAAGCATGGGCCATAGATAGATCATAGGATCATATGTTGCGTAAAGGACACATTACACGTGCTTCGGGTAACAAAATCAAACTGCAATACACGCCTGCATGGCTTTACGTTAAGGTCACCATACACGTGAAGTTGTCTTACCGATGCGTTGCATTAAGTTTCGGGTAATGAAATAAAAACGGCAATAGACGCCCGCAATGCTTTGTGTTGATCGGGTTAACATGCCTACAAGTCACACAACGGCAAAAAACGAAACGAGCACCCTGCGTTGAAACCGTTCGGTTTCATTGGAAAACGTAAGTAAATTCATGCAGAGCATTGCGCTTGCGTAAAACGCAAGGGTAAAATAGAACAAACCTAAAAAACGCAACCTACGCAAACGTGTAGTGCAGCCTTTAATCGTATTCTCATGCCTGTAAATCACAAATGCACGCCCCTGAACGAGCACTCTCTGTTAGCTTGTATAGCAAGCCACTGCGTTGGAAACGTAGGTACTGCAAGCAGAGCATTGGGCTAGCGTAAAACGGAAAGGTAAAATTGAACAAACCTCAAAAAAAACGCAACCAACACAAACGTGTATTGTGGCCTTAATAAACAAAATGTATGGCTTAAAGAAACGCTTTTGTTTCTGTGATGTTATTTCGCACCATCACGTTTAATTTCAAACCAAATTCGGATTTTTATCCTGCAGTGAAACAATATATAAACAGTTGACAACATTATTATTTTTCCTGGTATTTGAAATCTTGTATTCTTTTAAAGCTTTGCAGAAATATACCGAGTCCAACGTTACCTCTGTAACTGCAGATTCTTTTCCACTCTTTTCAAAAACATACCCGTGTACGCAAGTCGTTGTATTTTCACGTGGCGAAATTGTACCTGAAATATTAAAACGTTGGATATGAATAAAACACCATGGGATTCTGCGCTCCTATGTTATTCAGGAACATCATCAAGCGTGATGATTTATAAACTGTTATAGCAATTTCGGTATGTTTACAGGCTGAGATTCACATCAGGAGTGATGTAGCGACTAATTTAAGAGTATCAGTAATTGTCAAACGCTTCTGTGGCATAAATCACAATCCAAATATTTTTGGAACGAGTATTTAAATACTGTTATTTCATACGGTATTTGAAGAGCATCAGAATCGTTTTTGTTTGGCTTATCGTTACCGAAAAAAATAATAACATTGGTTACTCTTTGATAAATACTGCGAGTTATTGGATCCAAGTGTACTTCATTATTTATCCTTCTTAACAAAACTTCTATGATTGAAATTCTTTTGAACTGAAAATATAATAACTCACTATTTCTGGTTGATTGGTTATACATACTGCAGCTGCAAAAATTATCGGACGATCCATTTTTTTCTTTCGGAATAAACAAATACAGCTTATCATTCCAGTAATCTGGCCTGAAATATTTAGTCGAATAGCATAGTATTGTTTCGTTATCTTGCATTTCACATATCAAAAGATTTGGCATAGGTAATCGTGGACAAAGAGCAGCTAAGCCCGTGTCCTCTAGAACCACAGGGGTAAGAGGAGGCTGCAGTTTGTGGAGCATGAATTCATAATTTGGCTACAGCTTGTATTTTTATTGCATTAAGTTAAAACAACTCAAATACCGAGAGGACAAAGCGCAAAATTGTAAGCCCGTCTTCCCCATCTTATCAAAGAGTCAAGCACTTAAATTGATAATTCGCGTTCCTACTTCCTTCTGCTGAATGAAAAACAAAAATAATGCTCAAAATAACCCCTATTACTCACTCTATATCTGTCGTATTTTTCTCAAAATTCTCAGTTCCGTCTATCTCAGGTATGTAGCATCTGTGCTTGGGTTCGTACGACGTGAATACGATAAGAAACACCAACATACCACAATACATTGCACTTAAAATCAGCATACTGCTTAATCTAAGCTGGTATTTACCCCAAGTGGCAGCATCTTGTTGACATTTCTTGTTAACCATTTTACTTTGTTCAGCTTTATATTTGAGCACACTTTTGTTAGAAAATATATAAGTATACGCAGTAAAAGTAGTTATGTTTTGTCGACGATGGGCGAGTTCATAATTTGCAATTCTTTAAACATGTAGCGTTAAAGTTCGGTTGTATTGAATAAATATCATAGACAACATGATAATAATGGAGTGGATAAATAATTTCGACTTTTTGTTCCGTGAGAATGAGGGGGTTGCTAAATATTTTTGACCATGCAAGCCACGTTTCGGAAAATCGGATTTATTCAACAACAATTCCATTTCACGATTCAAACTCTTTTTATCGGATCAGTTGCGAACTCAATTTTCAAAATATGCAGTTGGGTAAAACAGTAAGAAAGCAATTTCGTAATCCCCAGACGCTTTTTATCCATACGAATATTGCGAGTTTACTGATTTGTTCTAATTTTGTTAAACAATTTGTCCGCCGCTCCCAGTTCTGCGGGCGCTGCTGACGGCATCTCATTTAGCAAAGAGATAATACAAAGTAGAACCAGCAACTGCTCATTAGGGGGAAACATCACATGCAGAATTGAACCGCTATATTAAAGTCCAGTATACCATTTGCGACTTCGTGGAATTATTTAGTCGATTCTTACAACTCTGGACAAGGCTTGGATAAGTGCCTTGAAGGAACCGACTAAAAGCCACTCAATATAAAAGAGCTACTAAAAGATGTAGCACCAGCAAGTGCACGGAAAATATCCCAGACGGAACTGAACCGCCATGTTAAACTGTTCTAGGCAATAGTAAAACCATCTACCACTTCTTTACTTCCCTTTAGTTGCCTCTTAATAGGACACGCATGTAATACGTTCGTGCAATTCTAAAAATCCTCCTGCATGGACTGCTGGCATTATTGTATATAGACGATTACAATGTGGTCAGCGAACAGATTTATCTGACCTGCAAAATTCGTCAACTCATTCCCTGCGTAAATATCTTCAGTTCAAAAAGCGCAATATTTTTTTCGCTAATATTTCGCCCAAACGTACATAAAATGAGTTTTTAACGCATGCCTCGATGAACATGAGCATTGTGGTTGTCAGAAGGTAGACGGATCACTTCTTGCAATCTCTTCAACTATTTTTTTTTTTGCAATTTTCGTAATAGCCCAACCAGAAATTTTGCTTTGCAAAGCACGAGCCACACATGGATCGCGCCACGGTGGCGCGATCCAGCAGTGGCCCTTGCTTTACAAAACTATTCAGATGTTTATTGCATGTAGGTAAAAATCGGTGGTCCACGACAACGATTTTCAAGAGCAAGAAAAAAAAATTAAAAATTTTAAGCTTACATGAAGATTGCGTTAAAATATTAAAACCGTGTGTGAAAATAGTTCGGTGGCTATATTTTCGAAAGTATTTTTAAAACTGGGAGATTTCCAATAAACATGATCATTAATACAAGACACTCCGATAGGCAATACTGATACTAATGATAATAAAACTTATCGGTACGGATACTCTACCGATATGTACCATAAAAACTTTTAAAGATGCTCAAAACTTAATTTTATAGTCGAAAAACGCACTGATTCTGAATAGCATATTGCGCTACATTACAGTCATTTGCGCGACTTTTGATGAAATTTGACTATTTTCATAAGTACTGTTAGTCAGCACTGCTCGCTGGTAGAGTGGGCAGGTTGGCAAAGTGCGATATTGCAGTAAACTCATATAATATTGTCTAATATTTTGTTTGCCTACACTGCGGTCGTCTTTTCTACGTTTCATATCCAAAATATTTCTTATGTGCAAAAATTCCTCTTGCGTAAAGTTTTCTGGGACACTGCACTGACTGACGTTTTGGCTTTGGTTCATATCACATCCCAATATGTTATTGATCAGACAAGTTTTGTTAAGCGTGGGTTACAGATGGTTCACACAGCCAAGGCGCGACCCATCTGTGGCCCATGCTTGACAAAATAGTATACACATGTAGTTGCTTACTTTGGTTAAACTTTGATCCAATATTTGCAGATGAGTTCGGGTAAAGACTCTCTTCATTTCATTATCTTTATATTTATTTGCTAGTAGCAAACTTTGTTCAGCTTATTTAGTTAAAAGCTGCGGGTTCAGTAAATAAATTTGTAATGCGTCGATGTGTACCGCTTGAAAAAGAATTAGAGGTCACGTCCTTGTCGACATTCGGCGCACTAGACCAAACAATTCTCTCAGGAAGCGTTATCTTTATCCCCCAGTTATGTCAACTTTGTTTTGTATTGTCAGCTGTGTAAAATAGAACGTCATTTTCACAAAACTAAGTAATGTATTACTATGTCAGGGGACTTCCAGGACACTTCCTAGACCTGCACCTGGTCAACGTAATCCATCAGACAACCACATCCAACACAAAATAGCTGATTTCACTAGTAATGAATGGCGGAAAACAAAAAATAAGAGACAAGATCATATTTTCTTGCATCTCCCTTCCCTTTTTTCATTAGTCGCGATGAACACAACTCAAGAAAATAGCGATTGATCAGATGTCTGAAATGATTCAGTTCAATCTCTCCCAAAAAAAGAACAAATGTTCTAGAGAACCACAGCGATCGAGCTTCTCTAACAAATTTGCTTCCGACAAAAGAACTAAATACGATTTATCACATTAACGGTGGATCAACGAAAGGCTGTTTGAGAATCAAGCGCAGGACGGAAATTTGTATCTTCTCATCGCCGTTTTGCCGAAAATGTGGTTGAACTTCCTCACTCACACATGGCAATATAGTGTAACGCAATATTTTATGCAATCGTTTACGTCTATGCAAATTTCTTCTGTATATTAGCAATCTGTCTTCGTGAAAGTTCCACGAGAGGCGATTCTGTTTCGAAATTGCTGCAGCGCCAGAAACAATGTTTGGAAATTGATTCCTCTCTGTAAATTGTTTTTCTATATTTTTTACGAAAGGCTGCATTCAAGTGTCAAAACACATCTATTGGTACACCGCACTTTTTTTTTATCGATTTCTACAGTATATAATGAGTGATGCCAGGCCAACTTTTTTAGGTCTTCAAGTACGGGGATTAACCCTAGGCACTTCCTTCATGACCTAAAGACAAGTAAAAGCAAACAAATACCGTTCACTTTACAAAAGAGGGATTAAAGGGTTGATGTTGGAAGATGGGTTGCAAAAAGATCCTGTACAAATATGACAGCTGTTTTACAGTATATTGGGTTACTTTTAATAATCGGCTTTTACAATAGTCTTATTTATTCCAATAAATTTCTTGTAGATTGAATTTGTTTGAGGAGCTGTATTTAACAGGTTTAACCCAATTGAAGATTAGTGTGTGATAGAACTTGCTAGAAATTAGCACATTCCATTCAGCAGTTTAATTTTCTATTGTTTTTACTTTATAGCAAAGTATAATAATTCTCGAAAAATATTACTTTTTTATTAATTGAAAATAATTAACCACTTTTCTCTAAAGTGTATTTTGAGCTGCATATTTACAAAACGGTTCATATTACATGTTATGAACAAATAATTTTTGTTATATAGATCTGGATAAAATTTTGCTAACGTGTTTTTTTGTTGTAGATTTGTGACAAATCAAGCTTCTAATCCTGTGTCTCTGACTTTGCTAGTGATGACGTCGTTTTAAAGGATCCGTTTCGATTTTAGAATACTGTTTATGACTATTTTGCAAAACAACTTTTTTCCGTCATCAGAATAAGGATATTCTATGGTTTTGCATAAAAAATGAGCCCCCTCTTATGGAACAGTCTTTCTATATGACATGCGAATCCGCTTACACAGAGGCATAAAAAAAAGAAGGAGTTAGTTCCTCGTATCCCAACTCACGAAAATGTGTAATGGTTTTATAACGATGTTGGGTAAAGCTATAACTGTTTTGAATCATGTTTAGTTCTGTAGTATACAACCGTGTGCCCGAGTTGAGAAAAAGTGGAGAGAAATTTTCTTGCCCACTCGGCGGACTTGACAGATGTGATGTTTGTCGAGTTTACACAGAGTAATGGGCGGGGCGACATATTTGGCAAACCCAATAGGCGCTACCACCAAAAGTAGCCATGCTCTGTTCGGATATCCATAATCCAACAATGGAATGAAGTGTTATCTCAATAGTGTGGAGGTAGTTTTAGGGTGTCAGCTTTGTCCAAATCAGCAGGCGCTGACAGTCTTAAAAGGTACATTATTTACTAAGATACCCCAGCACAGTCATGCGAAAGAGGAACGATAATGACACTCAAATTGCTGAAATATCTCAGAAGTGGGTACTTTTTAGGGCGTCAGATTTGGCTAAATCAGCAGGCGGAACGTCTTAAAATACATATTTCTTGTCGGGATAGCCAAGCTCTATCACGGGACAGTGGAGGGGGGAGGCGTCAGATTTTGCAAAAACAGCAGTTTGGTCTCAGTCGATATCATAGGGTTACTTCCCAAAAGGGCATCGGATTTGGCTAACTCAGCCGATGAGACGTCTTAAAATGCGCATTTTGTGTCGAGCTACCCAAGCCATATGTTATGGCAGTGGAATGGCATTTGCACTCTTATTGTTTAATTATTTACTCGCGGGGGGGGGATGCTCAAAAATTCCTTTTTAAGGCTCAAGATTTTTGCAAAAACAGCAGTTTTGAGGAAGGACTAATTATTGAAATATCAGATATGAACTTCCCAGAAGACGCCTTTTATTATCGCATCGGAGCTTGCACTCGGATTGTTTTAAAAAGTCAACAGTGGGGACTATGCATTCACCTTGCTAACACGTTTCTAGTTGACCTCCACATCTTTCGATTATAAGTAACACTTCGATATTCGTAATCTACTCGCGAAACTCCATTAGATGCTCAAAACTTCCGCACTCAAATTGTTGATATAAACGGGTGTCAGAGGTAGGACTAATTATTCGATTATACATTATACATACGAATAAAACTTTTGATCGGGTTTGCTCCTAATGTTTTACTTAACTACTTTTCCTTTTTCGGTCTTTATGTGATCTTTGGTTTTTGCCCATTCAATATCACAGATTTCACTATGTCTTTTTTTTAGCGTGGGACGATCAAATTCGACCGTTATAATTTCGGAAACGTAAATCTCGTATGTCCTATTCGCCTACTGATCCGGTAGAGTTTTCTCAAATCTCAAGAGATCCTTTCTGGCGTAAAATGTCAGGTCGGCGGAGTTTTTGGGGTAAAAATTAATCCCTTCCAATAAGGTTGTATCCAAAGATGTTTTTCAAACATTTCTCGAACGAGTGTTTGTTTGATTTGCTCGTTGAAATATAATTTTTAATATCACACGAGCGGTGCAAGGGCCTTTGTAGTGACTGTGTATCTGTTCGTTCAGTGTTACATCTACTCTCCAAGTGCTTTGTTAAAGGGTACACTCTGTGATGAAACGGAGAAGCATTTAATCATCTGCCTTCCTGACAACACGGTCGCGCTTAACTGAATGAGCTACCGAGCCGGAGGTGAATGCATATTTATACAGCAGTGATTCTTAAACAGGAAGCAAGCCCACTATAGACCTAGATCGTCTCTAAAAATGGTAGACGGTTGCACTAGTATTCTACAAGGACATCGTGAACGAAAAAATGTTTTTTTCATTAACTTTGCAGCATAATGATAAATATTGATATTAATAAATAACTCATCATTTAAAATATCTTTTATCTTATCTATCCAAGATAGCCTATATTTTTTTATGTTTCATCTCATTCCTGACTTCAAGAAAGATTTGTTTTGTTAATTGTTAAAAGGAATTTAAAAAAATGTGTTTTAAAGAAACAGTTTTGAAATATGTTTTATATCTGTTTTGTATAAATTCATTCTTTTTTTCATATGATATACACACTCAAAACAGACTTAAGAAGAGAATTTTAGGGGAAAATAATTCTATTTTTTCAGATATTAACCATGATTATACTATCCGTAGATTTGTTTCACGTAGCCAAGTCAAGGTATAAAATATGATCATATCCATATGAATGTTAGAGAATGAGTAGAACAAATTCGCAATAAAAAATCACGATTCGTATATCTTAGGACAAAAGGTCGTTCAGTCTCCAATTCTAGAAGATAAAAATATTACAATGCATCGGTTCAAATCGTGTGATTGAGATCTAAGATCCAGTCATACCTGGCGGCGCTATTGGTGTTATTTTTTCACTATCTGTATCTCCGATTGTCATAATATATTTTTTATTCATTTCTTGCATCTTTATTCTCAAATAAGAAAAATGTGTTATTTTATATTTTTTCAATTCAATAACCACAAATAATGTGGTTTGGCCAACACTTCTTTAAATTATCTGGAAAACTGCAAGTTCTAAATTATGTCTTACATTCTTACTTCCATATTGTGGCATGTTTTTTGTATAATCGATAGTTAGAGACAAAACAATTAAAAATATGATCAAAACATAACCCGTGTTGATCAAGGTTGATTTTTTTTAAATAAAAAAAAAAAAATCCCACGTATCATAGTGAGAAAAACGAATAAATGGAATATAGGGTTCATACATGGTAATTGCACTGTTTGGCTTATTCCAAAGATGAACGTTATGTTAGTCGTAATCACTGGGCATCTGATCGACGTTAGGTGGCGCACGTTGGTAAGAATCTCCTTCGTCAACCATCATCGTACAGCCCCGCTCGGGGGCTCAGTCGTTTACGCGCGATCGCATTGCCTGAAAGGCCGATGCTTCGATGCTTGACCGTTTCACCACCGAGTATGCCCTGCAGTAAGACACTTCGCGAGCAGCTGCTCCTACTCACAAAATAGCTTTCCTGGGTAGGTCGCGATCGTTTTGTACAGAAGACCAGTGCTCCTTATACCTGGCCATATCTTCACCGATCACCTACATTAATTCATTTCACGGATAGCTGAGGCGATGGATAAATACAATGGTACGTGCTAAATAGTCAACGGCATGTTATAATAAATAATTCAATATAATTAACCGATGCAGTAAAATTTTCACTTCACAATCGGGAAATGAGGATTGTACGAGTGGTCCTAGTTTGCCATGCTCCTAAGTCGTTTTCTTATTATTATATTCTAGTGTATATATATATATTTCCCACCGTACCTTACTCTATTTTGTATCTTCGTATTACACCACGTTCTTCTTATATGAATTCATAAATATATTCCATTTAACTATGTTGCTTTACAACTGAATCAGGTGCGCAAATGGATGGCTTAAGTCCTTCGACGGATTTTTTGAACTGAAAGAACAATTTACAAATGCTTGGAGACACTTAGGGAAATGAATGAGCAATGTCGTATATTGGTTTTAAGGACTGGAATTTTACCCCAGCTAACATAAAAATATATAAGTTTGATGTAATATATTGGTGATGTTATACGTAGGGGTTCAGATTTTAAAATTTTCTGATTTTTCAAATAAGGTTCTCTTGGACATTGATAGTTGCTACGGTTCAAAATTGTTGTCTATCGAATTGTACCAGTTTTTCATACCAGTACAAAAGTTAGTACGATAAAACGATAAATATTAATCGAACTTATTTTTCGTACCGGTACGAAGTTCTGTACGATGTATTGATGCCAAAGCGCCGTCGATCTGTGGTTCATGCTTGACAATTTTTTCCCACTAGTATACTGCTCTATATTACCTCTGCTATTGCCTATCCCAACGGGTGTAATTAGTGCGGCATACTTACGGACCATATAGCGTTATTTGAAGATATCAACCGGCACCAAATCTGTTACATGTTTAGGGGTGTAATCAACTACATAATGCAATTTTTTGTTATTATTCATATGTGAAATCTGATAAGTCGCAGACGTGGGGTCTTAATTACGGTGTACCCCGCCAATAATAATAATAATAAATTGTGAGGTATAAATCTAAATGATGTGGTTTAATAGTGTCGTCCCCAATGGGACTTCGGTGGTAGGGTTATATTATTATTTTGACAGTTTTTACGATGCTAACCTTAGGACCCCGCATTTATCTTTGGCCTATTATTGCTATAATATCGTTGAGTCATAACCGTTTTATGGAGACATACGTAATCGGCAGCTAATTATGGTTGACCTATTTAGAGCGACTTCGTGCTTTACTCATAGGAGCACCTTTGCCCTAACAAGGTTACAAAATGTATTCATATCCCAATCAGGAAATAATCATATTATTAAGCGCGGGTCACTGATGGATCGCGCCGTTACGATTCGCGGTCCATCTGTGGCACATGCTTGTACATCATAACGAGAATCTGAGTTTAGACGGATTAAAAGGGCTAAATATATTTTGTATTTTCAGATTAGGAGTAGAGTGTTAGAATGAACTTCATAAATGCATAATTGTACGATTGGTCAGGGTTACTTGAACTGACTACTTATTTTTAAGCGTGTTAACGGAATTTCTAGCAGTAAAAAAGATGAAAGTGAAGAACGAATATATTGGAATATATTGGATATTGAAAAACGGTGAGTTTGGCAGTATTAAATATATTCTGCTAAAAAAATGCGATTTGATTTCATTTTAAGCACTGTAACATTTACTTTTTATTTGTAATGAAATATTTCCAAATTTTGAGATCGTTTTGTTGGTGAAAGTTATGGCGGGGATATAAAACGCAAAAAGCATACATTGAATTGTACCATCGGAATTATAACCGTCTTTAAAACCCCCATTGCTCTTCAAATTAGTCAAATTAAATCAAATGATATGACTAGATTGGAGGTTTTCAACCTATGGACCATGGCCCATCAGTGGGCCATGACGGTATTATTTGTGGGCCACAGAGCTTGGAATACAGCGATATCAGCAGTCATTATGATTGAAACTTTGCGTCCGACAGCTAACTAGCCAACAAGCTCGAATGGGACTTGAATGAAGTTTTTCATTTGGTGTTTTTCATTAAACTTTAAGGGGTCAACGCCATTTTTTACTAATTTAGTGGGCCGTGAGCAAAATAAGGTTGAAAACCCCTGGACTAGATAGAGCTACAGAGCAGTATTGAGAACTTTGCGAGAAGTGTATATTGTTATAAGTTATTGCGCAAAAGTCTTTAAATAAACAAAATTTTACTTTAAAACACCAAACGTGTAAAATCAGATTGTAACAATTTTTGCAGAAGTATCATCTACATATTTTTAGTTTTATAAAAAAAGCCACTCTTTGCAGGGTGGATCAATCTGGCCAAGCCTGTACTAGCGGACACGGCTGTCAGACGAAAAGTTTTTTTTATAGATATTCGGCTACACAAGGCCGGAAACACTGCCTGAAAGAAGCCAAATAACAGCTACTTATTCGAAAAGATCTACTACAACATAGAGAACCGGTAACTGCACTCTAAGCGAAAAACATTCCAAGCGGAACTGAACGGCTAAGATAGAGCGCAGTGAGTGGTAACTGTACTGGGCGATGGTAAAATCATCTACCACTTTTTTTTTTTGTTTTGTTTTAGTCGCTTTTTACGACGCGCAGGAAATTCGTTAGGGTTATTCGAACGCCCGTATCTACAGGGCTAGAGTTAATGTTATTGGAAAGATATATCGCCAGGGAACTATAGCATCTCATCTGCCATTACGTTTTTGGTTAGTTCTAAGAAATCTTCGACATACTTCTTCAATGTATGTATGTCTGTCATTGCATTTCCAATAGTATTTCTCTCACGTGTACTCAGCCACAATTATTTTGTCGGAGCCTGTTATGTAGGCATGGGCCGCTGATGCACCGCGCTGGCAAAGCGCGGTCCATCTGTGGCCCATGCTTGAAAAAAAAAAAATTTCTATTAGGAGGTTGTATGTGGCAATATTTTTAAAGTTTACGAAACCATGCAACATTTTAAATCGAATTGGTATTTTTTGGTCAAACTCAATATAAATTTTAAACCGAATGATATATCAAATTTGAATAGGCATATCACCAACATTATAAATGTAGTATCAGGTTCTGAAATCACATCCACTTGTAAACTTGGGTCGTAAAATGTCATAGCGTTAATTTTCGACGAATTTCTTTCCTAGTTTTTCCTGCTGTTACCTTACCTGTTTTATATTGCAAATACAATTGAAAAATCGAAACATTCGTGTGATGATTATAGCAAAAGCACTATTATTTTCAAAAATGAGCGAGGAATTTACCATAATGAATTTTACGTGAAAAATAAGAATGAAATCCAATGGACAAAAATTCCAGCTCAGTAAACATGTTTCCAAAATATTAGCCAGTGTAAAAAGATAAATAGTCCTAGTAGTCGGCCCAATTCGATCCGTATGCAGAGGCGTAACCAAAAACTTTCGGTTGGTGGATAGGTCGTCAAATTTATGACGTCACAAAGTGCATAGCAGGCGCCAATTTTCTGAACAAAACATAAAAATTTAATTTCAAATAAAAAATAAATAAATAAATTCAAGAATCCCGACGAAAGCTCGGAATTTTCGCATGAAAAAATATTTTCAATTTTCCCGAGTTTACGGCATTAGAAAGTTACCAATCTCAAGTATTTCATTTCAAGCTTTGTTTTCCTCTGATTTAAACTCATATTTTCGGGTCTAACAAATTTTTCCGCAAAATAAATCTTTCCAATACTTCCAATGATATATTAAAGCGAATAAATCCTGTACCATTTAGATTTTGCATGACTTTGCTAAAAATAGTCTCGGCCACTCCTATGTTTGCACTTATATTTTTAAAGCAAATCTGTGTGATTATTGGACGGTTTCCCATTTTTATACGGACTTGTGTTCTCCTATCTGACATTTCACCTTTACCATAATGGTAATGCCATTTAAGGATTATAACACATTCAAGCTCAAACAGTTTGGCAAGATTCCAGATGCTAAGTTAACATTGTGGTAATGTGGTATATGGTATTATGAATCTGCCCAGATTGACAGAAAGCTAGCTACTCTTCATGGTTTATTTGTCGCTAGAGGATTTGGATGTTTCTTTATTAGGGTCTGGGGTGAGCAAATTGTATAAAAAGGTTCAAAATCATCAATACCGCTGTGAAACACCAGTGTTCATGGTTTTAAATCATTTTATATCCATCCGCACAAAATGACATGAACATTTTAGACACCTAAAGAAAGTACCTAATAAAGTAAACATTAAGCCTAGGGCTGGGCAATTTGAATCGATTCGAAGCACGAATAATTCGAATCAATAGTGAAACGTTCATAGGAAAAAAAAACTAGTTAAGTGAACTACGATTTTCAATTTTAACTACCAAATGCAATCGATTTTGGTCAAATTTGACTAAAATCGAATATATTTTGTACCATTGAAAATTGTTGCTCTTAGTGTGAATTGAAAATACAGTATAAATCATAAATTTCTTTATTTTCACAATGGAGACAGGTTATAAGGGTAAAAATGGGATATTTGTTATTTGAAAAGAATTTGATTCGATCCGATTCTAAAAAAATATTCGAATCAGATTCGAATTCTAAGTGATTCGGTTTTGCCCAGCCCTACTTACGCCAATAGTTTTCCAGTTTTGAAATACCAGTCGTTTTACAATTTATCGAATGAATAGTTAGTAAACTTCTTGTACCTTTCAGATTCTTGATTCGTAAGCCGTGAAATGATTGTCAGCTGAAAGGTGGTCTCGGCCGCGGGCAAGCCAAACTGTCAAGAAGTCAATTGGCCGTGTTAGTCTGGTCGAAGATTATTTCGCACATAATTTTAACCATTCAATCGTCGTTTAGATTCAGATTAGCAACACGACCGCATAAAAAAATAGAAATTTTAAGCCTTGGATTAACCAAGTGGTCAGATGAGATTTCCAGGATATTTTTCTTAATGAATAGGCTACATTTCCTTTGACAGTCAACGACATTGAATTATATGGAGGAAAATAGTTCAAACGAAATAGGCACTTCTTTTTCTCTTTAATCTTTACAGGTCTTTTTAAGTTAACGAAAATTTTACTGAGAAAGCAACACGCCTATTGTACAATAAACTAATGATTTATGTCCAATCGCACAAAGCAAATCTTGACATAGCGTAAGTTGAAAAAATTAAAGAAGCGTTAAAGGAGTGAAGATTTTGAATATAATCCATTGAAGTCTATATTGTCAGAAAACTAGACAATAAGTTTTTTCAGAGGTGAAGAGAACCAAATATTTTAAAATTTTATTATGTTTTTTTTTTTTGAATTGTGAATATTTCAACATTTCATTGATTTTCATTCTTTTTTATTGAGATTTCCGTTTTTTACCATAACGATCTCCACAATAAAATAATAAGACTAATGAAACTATACTAATTTAAATTCATTTTAACGAGTTCTCATATTCACGCACGATTTTAAACTATGTTTTGAACTAACGTATGAAATGTGCTCAAATTCCGAAAATCTGCACAGGTACCACCAAACCACCTGCTTTGACCATAATTGAGATATAAAAATGAAATGAATAGATATCAAAACACATTAATATATATAGAAAAGTCTGTAAAACAAAGGATTGGTTTTTACAAAACATAATGCTATTTATAAAATCCCGTGACCTATTCCATGGGTCGAAACCAAGTAAAAACAAGGCCTTATCTGGATTTTGACTCATCTTTAGTCTAGAAAAGACGCATTGCAAAATGGTAAAATTACGGAACAGCGATATGTTCAAACTTATTTGTGCCTTTATTTCAGGACATATATTAAAAAGAATACAAACCATGGCCCAAAGAAAAACCGCACCCCGAATGCGCGATTCTTCCATTTGCAGTGTCTGATTATTTACCTCTTCAGGAAGGTGTTCGAACGGATTACGGGCAACTTTGAAAAAATATGCCAAAATAATGAATACTTTTGCGCTACCTCAGCGCTCTATTTAACCTAATTCGGGTTATTTTTATTATGGATATCATGTATTTTTTAAATTACGGACCATCTAATCATATTATTTGCTATTTCGCTTCGCCAGTTGCGCTCTTGTGATATTTGATACTCTCTGGAATTTGCTGTACAAATTCCCTGTCCTTGGTGATTAACTTTGGAATAAGGGATGGAAGTGCATTTTATGAGTTTTTTTTGCTGTGCAGGTGTTTACTGCAAATGGTTGTAAATATAGGGTAACGTGTGTTTTGTCGATTTTGTTATTACGATAATCGCATATAGGGTTCATTTCAACGTATTGAAAGTATTTTGAAATAAAATAAATAGATATATATTTTTAAATTATCTGTGCAAATTCAAAGCATTCATGCATATCCAGTTTTGGACTGTTTATAACAGACAAAAAAAAAAATAGTTTATTCGACTCGCTACATGTGACAAAAGTACAGTAAATTACCGGTAATACCAGACATTTTGTTTTTATTTCGTTCTACGGTCGCCACCGTTCCTAATTACAGTGGAAGCTACGTTTGGTCAATTTTTAATCTTGTAAGTAAACCTGATCTTTTAAACTTTTCCCAATCAGAAATTTTATTTTTGCCAGGCATGCGCCACAGATGGACCGCGTTTCATCGACGCGATCCATCAGTGGACACATACTTAACAAAAGATATTTTGCCCACCTTTTTTCGACTGGGTTTTAAGCAAAAGAAAAATATGCGTTCGTCTGAATTCCGTCTCGCAGTTTGCGTGTATTTGGAATTTATTTTTGGAATAATTAATCAACATTCCAACCATGCGTTCACGAGAAATCTGCAAAACATCATCTCAGACAAAGCAAATAAATTTAACAATTGTTTTAGCTACAGCAGTATTGTAGTGCTACCGGGTGGCCAGCAGATTTCCGTGATGAATATTTGCGGCTTTGGTTTTAGGAAACTATTCCAAGATATCATTTATGCATAGATACGTTAAGAATAGGTTTTTTGTTGCTTTCTGGAAGTGGATAGTGTGACTTTCAGTTTCGGGATTCGATTTAATTCGTATATAATCGGATAATAATAATCAAACAACAAATTAGAAAAAAAAAACTGATATAATATGTTGCAACTTTGCAATTCTTTTTAAAAAATGTTACTTATACACTCAAACAAGGCTTTTAGTCAAGAATGAGCAAGCGATATACTGTCAGTGACGTACACTTGACAAAAGATTATCTCTGATGAAGAAGATATGAAAACTATTCCTTTCAAGAAATATTGAAAATACATGTTTTAGGAGTTTTGCTATTCTCATATCAATCCAGAACTGACTTCTTATTATTCTGCATTTGCCAATAAAATGAGCAAGTAATCCTGATAGTTTTTAGGCGACGAAATCTTCAAACGATACCCATGCCCGTCTAACTTTCCTAATCCGTTGTTAACATCGCTTGATCATTTGCCAGTGCAATACATAAGCGTTGAAAATTGAAAGACCGCGACCTTTCCCAGGCTAATAAATGTCGTAATGCCTAAAGAAAGTTCAACGTGTTGAAATATTTCCCCAGCTGTAGTATAATTAGTGGGTACTGAGACTACTGACAAAGAAATTTATATACTCGCGAATATTCATCTGCAATCCCGCTTTTGCGTTGAAAATTTACATTTTTTAAATAAATGCTTTGCGTGTGCCAATCAGAGATTTTATTTTGTTAAGCATGCGCTACTGATGGTCCTAACGCATTTCCTTCGTGTCGTGATGACGCAAATAAAAGGACACAGAAAAATGGTAGATGGCTTTATCGTCGCCCAGGGGAGATACCACTCACTGCACTTTACCATGATAATTTAGTTCTGAATGAGATGTTTTCCGCTTAGGGTGCAATTGCTAGCCCTTAATCTTCTAACAGCTCTTTGTTATTTGAGCGGCTGTTAGTTAGCTCCTTTTAATAGCTGCCTTTGGCCTTGCTCAGAGCGATATTTCATAACAATAACATAAGTTTGAAAGCTATTTCTGACTATTTCTAGAAATTCCACACCATATTTTTTACATTTGAAAGAATTCCAACTTAGGGTCTTTCAAACTTGGTATTTAATAGTTTTAAGGCTTTGCATGCAACGGAGAAAAATCGGTCATCGCTGTATACTTCTATCGGCTAACATATAATGCTTTTTCCACCACATAATTTGTAGCAGTCGCCGATCATACTTAGTACAGTCTTTTACCTAAATGATTCAAAGGTCAGGTTAAACTCATCCGTCAAATTATTTTTCCGGCTTAGCGGGTGTCGGATGCTATACTATACGAAGCGTAGTTTGAACGAAACATTAGGTTGACGCAAGGGAGAACCAATATCCTATACACATGATGAGAAATGTCGCAAATCGTTGCATTCCTGTGAAAAGACTCCCCGAAAGTATATTTTGGAGTAAATTGGAATGTCGTTCAAAATTGATTAAGGAATGGGGCAAAAGTTTTCAAAAAAAGAAACGTGATTACGCTTGTGAGTAGTTCGAAGTAATACGACTTAGCGCCTAATGTTGCAGTTGCAGGTCGTCGGTCAATGGGGAGCGGAGTGACAATGCGTACAAATAAACTGTGGGTCATATTTATATATAGCCAGTCAGCAATAAGTTATCAAATTAAAACAGTGTGATGAGCACGTAGTCTGCCTGGCATACTTTGATGATTGATATTGTTGACGTTTAATGCGAGAGACAAGATGTAGACGAATGCAAAATTGCATATTGCAAGCTTTGCTTTGCCATTCGTCTCGTGAGTGATCATCATCCATTTCGAACTTACGTGCATAAGGGCTGTACTTCTCGGATATAGATTTATCAATTAACTGCAATAATGTGGAGAATAAAACAGTAAGAAGTTTTTTAAAAGATTTATGGTGCTACGAAAAAATGTATGGGTATTATCCGACTAAGAAAATAAAGAGCAGAAAACGCGTTTTAACGGATTAGGGTTTTACGAAACAGGATCAAAGTATATCAGAACCATTAACTTATCATGTGTTACGATTCCAAACAAAGCAGCACAAATATTAAAGAAACAGGTTTGTAGCTGGCGTTCATCCAGTGGCAAAGTGCCAAGTTGGATAACACCTGGGGACGCGTTTGGAAGGTTTGCTTGGGTTATTGAAACCAAACAAATAGTGATTCATATGATAGTGTTATTCGACACACGAATCGAAGGTGAAGGTTGTCCCGCCAAAATAATCAGCATGAAGCGAGGTTCGAGAACAAGTCGCGCGTAACGAAGCAAATTTTATCCGTCATCATAAGATTTGTCTGAAACAACAAACACACTGACGATAGAAATGATGACGCGTTTAATGTAGGATATGACGCATTAGGGTCGAACTAAATGATTGAAAAATGGGATTCTCAAGGAAGTATGCTAAATATTGTATACTTGCTTGATTATTGATATTCATTATACAATAATTCCAAACATGTGCACGAATTACTGATTCTATATGACACACATGGGCGTACCACTATATATAGATTAAAGTAAACTAAAACACCCTCCATATATCACCGACTTTGCTGTTTCAAGTAATTAAATACGTAATTATTTGCATTCTTCGACTATTCCACCAACCTTATCTGGAATACTGTATTAATATTTTGACATCTAAAATTATTATGTAATTATTTTTTCTCTAGATGTACAGGCTAGACTCCCTTCAAATAATAGAAAAAATGAAAAAAAAAACTTGCCACCAGAGTTTGTTCTAGTATATAAATATTGAAAATGTCTTCGAAAGACCATTTATGCCGTTGCAATCTCTCACCTGGTGATAAAGTAACACGTATTATACTACAAAAGAAAAAACTATACTTGATTCGATTGTTCAATGAAGCATGATATGGAGCTATTTTTGAAATGCGCTTGGTGTATTTGTAGCTTTCTTACTCTATTTCCCGATTTCTCTCCGAGAGCAACCACGGTTTTCAAGAACTTATGAGTATAAAACGGGCTTGGAGTCTTCGAAAAATGTCTCCGAAAGCTATTTTGTGACTCTCCTAATTAGGTCAAATCATGCTTTTTTACATAAGCAATCATATTCAGAATCGGACAAGCCAATTCTTGTTTATAACGGTTTTGCTAATGCTATTTATAATAAAAAATACACAAAAAGAAAGTTTCGACAGCAGAAAGATCGACACGGAAAAAGATGGAGTGCAAAAAGAAAACTGAGGAATGGGCGTCGACTATTACCCCTCCACCAACAAAAACCAACCAGAGACACTGTGAAGCGCACTTTCACTGAAGAGCAAACAAAAATCGAAACAAATCAACGAAAACTGCGACAAGTTTTGAATGAGTTGGATTTCTATGAAGAACACGAGAATCATGAAAACTGTGCCACACGCTACGAAAGAAATCCGGTCACAGAATACAATGCAAAGTTTCAACCACATAAAGTAAGTTAATTACGTTTTAAAACGGTAGTCTATTTATCGCTCTGCATAGGTAAAGTTGAGTAACAATCGATTCGAAAAATCGTGATAAAATTTTTATGTTTTACAATAAATTTCAAATAAAACAAAGAAAAATTGATACCAGTTAGTAAGCGTTGCACAACCATGCTTTTTTCGAGATTTTCATGAGTGGGAATTAAGACGAAACATAACGAAAGTTTCTAGTAATTTCATGTATATTTTTATCAAAAAATCATTATGGTAATTTTTTGCAAAAATAAAACTAAAATATATTTTTGTCAATTGCATATTAACTTTTTTCATTGATATTTAATTTGTTCAGGTATACGGTACTCTTGCGGACTCAACGTTGCCGATTGACAGCAGGAATCGGCGCCATGTCTCTGGTAGTATTAACGCAGATCAGCCTCCATCGGTTGTGTATTTCTCAGGGAATACCCTACTTCAAAGAAATGGAATCGACCTCAGATCAGACCATTTCACTGCTGAATTATGGGTAAAGCCCGAAGGTGGACAAAAAGATCCTACAGTGATTCTTGGTAAGTGGGGATTCAGATAGAACCTTTACAAAACGGTTAAACGATTACAGTCATATAATTACTAGCTTATCTACTTGACAGAATCACCACATTCTAACCAGAGGATGTTAGTGCTGCCAGCTTGTTAGGCTACCTTTGTGTTTAAATTAGACAGTAGTTTCATTTACTTTTTGACTGGAATGTAATGAAATAGGAGGCGAGAATTACAAAATTATATGCAAATTACGGACTAGGCTATTGTTTTGTTGCATTATCACAATTCATGAGTATCCTAGCTTATGTAACCATTTTAAACGAATTCAAAACCGTCTAATGTCGTAAAAATTTGCTCAAAATAACATATCGCGGCAAACCCAACTTACTATATTTTTGCATGCTTGGCGACAATTGTACCTGTCATTTTGACAGATAGTCACGGACTTTAAAATTCCTTCGGGCTGTTATTGCGACTTGTTTTGTTACGGTAACTTAAAAATAGACTTCAAACGATCATGGACTTTAATACATGTTAATCTCCGACAGAGATTTCCAAAGAGTTTATTATTTTTTCAATCGTGCGGTACGTTATCCGTCCTGTTTACTCTTGTCTCGTCTCAAATATCAACGTCACATTGACCAGAGAAAGACATGAAACACGACGCGGAATTTCCTATTCCGTATAGGTACGTCATAAATCTTGTCGTTCATTATAATAACCTCCCTAATTACAAATACATCAGAACTTGGAAATTTGATTCGGTCATGCGTGTGTCACAGATGGACGTCACCTGGGAAGCGCTATCCATCAGTGACGCATCTTAAGGAAATAATCTTGTACGATTTCCTGTTTTGGACGGGGGTTTATAAGATTGCGCGATCTGCCTGCATTCTGTTCCTATGTTTTTCTGATGAGTATTGCGTCATATGAAATGAATGTACGCATAAGCAAAGAGGCCATGGTGAAAAATTTAAGTGTCCCAATTTAAAGTGAAACTACGAAAAAATTATCAATCAACTTTCTACGCATAGCAAATCCAGATTCCGTTTTTTCAAGTAAGAGAAAGTTTTAAAACAAGTTGATAAACAGGGATAACCGGGATATAAAAATTTGCCACTTACATGAAATTTCATTTATTTATCATTGATGAATTGTGTTTTGAACGCGTGCAAAGAGCCACTTTTGCATCGTCCGTCGATCTTCCGATTTTTAAATTTTACTTTTTACTACTATTCTACTCCTCTAAAAGGTATCCACCAATGTTGAAAATTATCTGCCATTTGAATATTAAGTTATGTTTCTTAAAAAATATTCAGGTTGCCTTAGTCATCAGAGCTATGCAAAATATTCAATTCCTGATGAGTTAAGATAACCATTCAAAATATTTACCCGATGTATATCATTTTATTAAATATATGGTTACTTTGATATCGAAATTTAAACTATCTGAGATTAAAGACTTTTCACTGGTTTTAAATAAAGTTTGTAGCGTATGTACGTCATATCTGTCTGGCAAATTTTATCAAAAGTTCTTATCTTTCCGCCGAAATGGAAATCTTAAAACTATTGTATATAAATGTAGATGGAATGAAGAATAAAATTTGTTGACATCTTATTATGATTCAAAAAGGATTTACGTTTCTCCTGTTGTGAATATTTTATTATATTATATATATATTTTTTATATGAATTAAAGCAGATTCGAATATGTTTTCCGTTTCTATTGAAATGAAAAATAGCTTTATTACTCCTTTACAAAATAAAGCAGGAGTTACCAGTGAGAAATATTTTGTACATGCATGTTGTTGTTAAGCTTGAGTCACTGATGGATCGCGCCGACGAGGCGCGGTCCGTCTGTGTCTCATGTTTGACAAAATATAATAATGTCTGATTGGGTTTGTACATTCGCACGAGATTCTTATATTCAATCAGACTTCACATTTCGAAAAAAGGCGCATTTTACGCAATAACGACAATGTATGATTATCGGCGCAATTTGCGGTATTTGTTTATTTCAGCGGAGTGCAAAAAGTGGTTTTGCGGCCCAAAATTTTAGGGAGAAAATTTTTAGATCGCGATTTTCTTCTAAAATATGGTATTTCTGTAATTCATTAGTTTGTCATATTCTTTTGATAATCGGTTTATCAAACTTTACTATGATTTGATTACCGTAGTTGATGAATTCGTTCCACCAAAGATGAAAACGTTTTAATTGGAATAAGTAAATCTCAGTAAACATTGGCTATATTAACACAAATAAAAAAAAAGAGATAATAAATGCGTTCTTTATTTCAACTTATGTGAAATAATAAGTAAAAATAAAATAGAGGACTATATAAAATTGTTTCAATATGCCAAACGTGATGCAAATGTGTTTGTGAATTTTTTTTTTCTTTTTTTCATGAAAGTTCTCTCTGAGCAAGGTCGGAACAATGCCTGAAAGAAGCCGACTAACGTACACTTAAAAGCAGAGAGCTACTAAAACATGTGGTACAAGCAACTGCACTCTAAACGGAAAACATTCCAAACGAAACTAAACCGCCACGGCAAAGTGCAGTGAGTGGTATCTGCCTTGGGCAATGGTAAAACCATCCACCACTTCTTTGCCCCCTTTCGGTCGCCTCCTACGTCACACAGCAAAAACGGTATGTCACTAGGATTGTAAAGAATATTTGTTTCAATTTGTTATTCGTGAATTCATGAATTATTCGATTTGTTTCTTCCAGCGATTCGGAATCCTTAGAATAAAAAAATCTAAGAAATTTCCTAAAATATCCTTAAATGTTGTTGTGTTTGACATTTTCTGGAAAATCGCTTTTGTTTTTTTATCATAAAACTAAGATTCGATTCGATTCAGAAACGAACTTTCTATTAGATTTCGAAACCAAAAAGATATAATTGACTTTGGCTTGCCCTTGAATAGGTGTTAGGATCAAATATCTGCTGAATTCAGAATCGAAGCGAATAATTTTTACGAATAGAATCGGATATTCGAATCAGCAATATTATAATAAAAAACAGAAACATTTTTTCAGAAAATTGTTAAAACACCATAATATACGTTTATTTTCTGAAAATATATACCTTTTCGAAAATGCTGATTATGAATCACTGCGGAAATCGAATCGAATAATTTATGATTTGCAAATCACAATTCGAATCCAACATTTTGAACAGCCTTACCCAAAATGTCAACGCACTTTCAAAAAGTATTCCCTGATAAATTTAAACGTGAGTCAATATCTTTAGTCTGGGTATAGTTTTACGACCAATTATAATTCTATTACGTCATAAGAAGGATAACGTTGCCTCAAAAATAAATGTTTTAAGTGTCCTACAACATAAAAAAGTTCGAATTTTGTCCTTAAAGAAAATAATATAGGACTACGATATTTGATACCACTTTTCAACTTATGAGAAAGTCGAACGTCGTTTTGTCCTTAACGGCACGATCCATCAGCAGCCAATACTCGACAAACGTATTTCCTGATTGTTTAGATATGATCCTACGACAGTTACATGTATTTTACCGAATGTAGATGAACGCAGGGGGCTTTAGACCCACCCGAATAGGTGGTAACATGTTTAACCCGTGCTTATAAGAACCCCTGTGTTCCAAAATAATTAAATTCATTTATCATCAGCTGGGCGTGGGACACTAATGAATCCACCTATACACCTATATCCCAGGCTTAATAAAATATAATGACATGGTGTATAAATGCACTTGCACCTGTTAATACAAATCGCCAATATAAACGACACTTGATTTTTGTCATGGGTCATAGAATTACAGATTATTTACATGGGAAACTTGTATTCCAAGTACATGTTATTATGGGAATCTTGTTTTACTGAAGTCCCGCGACCCTTCACCGTACGCGAAAGAATTAAAATAGCATGATATGACATGAATAAAATAAAAAAATAAAATTGTATTGTCAGTGTGGTCGGACATGTTTCAAATAAAATGGCTTTTGTTTTTTTTTACTAGAAAAATCCTCATTTTCACTGCAACATCATAATTAAGAAAAAGGGAAATTTTAAGATTTTAACCGGTAAATCTAAAATAGTTCAAACCTGGTTCAAAAATTAAAATAAATTTAAATAAAAATGTATTCCTGGTTCTCGAATCATAGGAATTTATATACTAGTCTTAATTTTCACGTTTCAGTTATCCTTTATTCTGGTGCACTCTATATTTTGATAGTTATTGACAGAGTTCAGATGACACTTTTGAATCGAAACAGTTTGAATTTGATTCGAAAACTTTAAAAAGTAGCTAAAATATATGAGAATATAAGAATATATCACGATATCACGGAGAAAAGCATACTCGATATAAAATATTTAAAAAAAAAATTAAAGTTAAAAATTAACTTCGAAATCTAAAAGCGTAAATTGTCAATTTTTGAAATAATTAATGGCAGCACACTTCCATACAGCTCATTTCGCACTTCTGATTTGCTAAACTCGCAATAATATAACTTTATTTTCAAACCAGACATTTTCGATTGATAATGAAGAGTAATCGATGTTTTTACTACTATTACAGGCTTGTAAAACATGTTGGTATGTTAAGTATGTTCAAAATATAATATACTCACATACTGTCGGAGGAAATACTAAACATTTATTCCGGAAAGTATAGGTGAAAGGTGGAAGCCTTGTTTTTGTAATACTTCATAATATTTTTCTGTTGATTTGATTCGGGGTCGAAAAAAGGTCGGGTTAAAGGTGTTTTATAACGTGTTCAGTTTAGCTTATGCTCGAAAAAAGAAAAAACATAATCACAATAAAAAAAATCTTTCTGGCTCATGCTCATTCTTGTCGAAGTCGTCTTTCTGATTAGGATTGGATCGAGCCAATGAGTAACAATCTCGAATTACTGAGTTATTACGTCATAGAACAAAAACGTAACGTAGAAAATAAGAGGTAAAAAACCAAGTTTTGGAAATGAAAATGAGAAAATTGTGCAGCTAGTGAGATTTGTTCCTGGGGCGAGTAAAAGATTTACATTTTTATTTCAAATTATGGGGATAAGATGCTTTTTATAGGATATTTCAGTTTGTATTAATTTGGCTTAATTCGATGGCACGTTTTAAAAATGTAAAATAATTTCAAATTTTTTTTGTCTATTTTAGGCCAAATTTTATTTCCTCTGTTATGTCCATAGATCGCGTCATGAAAACAAAATTCCTGTGCGTGTTTCGGATTAAAATTGTTAATTGAGAACGGGTAATCAGACAAGTCTGCTTGCCAATGGCTCATGATCGAGTAAGCACGATTCATATTATCTTTTATTTATTTTATCTTTAATATTATTACGTTTATTATTTTATTTTTCTCAAGCATGATTCCCGGATGGACCGCGCCTCAACGGACGACGCTTGTCAAAACTTTTCCGACAATATTTATCTAGTTCGGGAGTACCGTATTTTTTAAACACTGTATCACAGCATAGGCCACACTTGTACGCGGATACGACCTCTATGCGTGCAAATCCCCAAGGAATTTTAACAACTAAACACTGCATTTAGCAAAATCAATCAATGCTCAATCATCGATGTTGTTGTACACGCAAAACGGTCTGACTCATAGTAATTTAGTTTCATCAAATTCCCTAAACGAAAGTTCATGATGAAAAAAGAAAAACTGGTAAGGTCGATCAACGGTGACAAAAATACGAAAAAGAAAGGACTTGAAATGGGAAAAATATCCTCAAATTTCGAAAGTGATATTTAAATGCAAATTACAATGTAATTGACTATGGAGTAAAATCAGTTTGGTCTTTGATCCGAATCTTGAATACGAAAAGGGTTATTTAATCTAATTAAGTTAACTATTTCTAGCTCAATATCGTCTGTATTTTTTCCCATCGCAAACTCTGTAACCCATTGAGATAACCTAAATGAACTTGACAGTCGACACGAATCACTTATCGTTGACTTTGACCTTTTCACCTTTCGAAGATCGAACGGCGGGACAAAAACTCATTAATTTCTCGAATATTCGCTTATCTCCGTCATTAACTCTACTCGAAAAACTTCGCTTTAAATATCAGATTTTGCTGTTTTGGAACGCAAACAGCAATTTTGGTTATTTTTTCATTTTTCATTTTTACTTTTAAATTTCAATTGTGTAATTTATCGGTCAAAACAATCAAATTCAATTTTAACCCCAACCTCAGGCATAAATCAAAAACCTCATAATGTTTTATTTTGCATTAATAAATTTTACTGAACTGAATTTTTCATTCTTTTATCTCGTTGACTAATAACTAATTATTGTCTCAAATTCCTGGAAATTGTATTTCGCCTTGAAAATTTTCTTGGGAGGTCGAACAAAGAAATTTTCAGATAATTGAATCGTTATCTTGTATAAGAGATTGAATTATGTTGTAAGGAAACACAAATAATTAATTTACTTGCCACATGTTCGCCACAATATTTCTCAAACTACAAAATATCTTTGACTGGCATGAACCATAAATGGATCGCGCTTGAGCAGCGCAATCCATATACGGTACATGCTTGGCAATGCAATTTTTAAATCAAGACTCAGACATGTATATTGGTATGTGTATGACTCATGCGGGTCTATATTACATTATATCTTAATTTAAGAAAAGCATACAGTGCTAACGGAAATTTGACTTAGTGGATGAAAGTATTGATGAAACATTGTACTGAAAACCTTGTAAAACAAATTGTGATTGTAAGGTAACTTTAAGGACTTTTATCAGTTTCGAATAATTTGAGAAATTTTAATCGATCGACTATTTTTGGTAAGAGTTCATTACTTTTGTTGCAAAATATTTTAGCAGCCATTATCGGTACAGCTATATATAAATATCGTGCCCGTCGGTCAGTCTTTAACGTTTTTGTACTTGTAGCTCCTCCTTCGTATGAAGCTTTTGGTATATTTTTGCAAATTCTCACACGAAAACAAGGTGTACTATGACACCTTTTGATTTTTATATAATGGAGGTTTTTTTTACACATATTCGTATATAGTTTCTGTATTGGTACACAATGTGAATAAATATCAAAAACCTAACCACACCCAATCCGCTGTCATGACAATTGTTATTTTATTGTCAGAAAGCAGTTGCCTTGCGACGACACATTCCATAATGTGCACACTCATTTAACTGATTAACTCGGTGCTGCTATCTCAGATACGTTTGTTGTGGTTCAGTTGATATGCTTCCTCAAATTACTTAACTCACGTTATTTATATATTTGGAAACATGTATGTGAAAATTTATTTTCGTCACATTAAATAAAGACCATAATCATATTTTGCCCATTTTGCAGCAAATTCACAATTTATGTCAGATTTTAAGGCTCAAATTTACCATATATCATGACTTCATTGCAAAATGAAGAAATTTAAGATAAAAACCAGAAACGAAATTATTTCATTTCAGACTTTAAGAATATCTATTTGGATACGGTTTAAAAAAAACAATGGACTGAGATTATTATTTTATTATCCGGGGCGTGGTCCATCTGTGGCTCATGCGGAACTAAATAGTTCTGGTTTGGTTTGAAACGTGATTCTTACAAATCATTAATTACAAGATGTGAACTATATACCTCCTTATCATCATGTCTTTGGTATTTGTTTGTATTTACTTGTAAATTTCGTTAGTCACAATAAACATGACTTTTCGCATATAATTTAGGAAGGAACATACTAGGTATGAACCACGCTCCTTTAGTTTGGTTCTCCTATGGTGTATACGTGGCAGAATACTCTACTGAAGTGGTGGTGCACATAACATTTAAATGGCGCTCTGCGAAAATCACGAACTTATTCGGATTACCATATTTTTTGGTTGTCATGGAAACAATGCGTAACAACGGATGCCGTAACAAAGACTTGTTTAAATATGTAATCCGGAGCGGAAATCACGTTCTATATCAAAGTTTATATTTTCATATATAACAGATTTTTAAGTTTTGTATAAATTATATTGGTATATATTTAAAATAAACCGCTTAATGTTCACGCGTAACACGATTAGAAATATTGTAATATAACGCCTATAACAAATAAGTTCATGCAACCTAGGTTATGACCTGTCTGTTGCTTATGTCAAGTATTCTTAATATTGGTATACTGGCTCTGGCAAATAGATTAAAGTTTCCCATCAGAAATTCTATGTTTTTTGCAACATGCAGCTGCTCATACCAATGATTTTATATGCAATGCGTAGTGGGTTTGCCAGACAAGGACAAGAGACACAAAGCTATTTATAAAACAAATCAACCACCAACTAAATTCCTGCCAAAATTTTTATTGCACGACGGTTGCACGGTTTTACCAGGTACAAAGGTATTTTTTGAAAAAAACTTTACGATATCATTCAAAAAATTCTCATCTACCCCAGAAATGCTATTGCGAAATAAAGAAATATATTTCTTTTAGGAAATTCTAATATTTTAATGAATCTTACTACTAAAACCAAAAACTGGAATATTATTTCTTATCCAATGATATAAACATACATTGTCGAATATATCGAGAACCATTCATTCAGGGCGAGATCCATCAGTGACTCATGTTTACTAAACAAAAAATTTCCCATCGTATATCGCATAAAGCATATTTCGGTAAATCTTTTGAGGGCAAAAATATTTTGAATTTTTGAGACACGTCGAGACTTGAACTAGACGTCGGACGATATGAAATGATGCGAAACAAATAATGTTAAGTAGAAAATATTTTGATTTGTTCGATAATCAGGAAATATGTATACGCACTCTTGAGACAAAAAGTTGCCCTCCAGACGCTAGACGTATGACTTCACCTAAATTAACACAATTTTTTCTGAGTTTGTTTACTTCTTTTGGAATAGTTTTGAAGTCATAGTCACAGATTTGACAACTTGACAACCTTTCCCAGTCAAACATGTTAACCAAAGATGTTTTGTTACGCGTGGGCCACTGATAGATCGCGCCGTCGAGGCTCAAAATAAAATTTCTGACTGGGACAAACCAGGCAAATGTGGGAGGGGGAGGGGGTTGGTGAGGGCGGAGAAAACACCCGCTTTCAATCCAACCTGTAAATTTCATGTAATAAGAAGAATATTAAAGTCTAACTTAACTTTCTCTTTTGCGCTACACGAGTGAATAGGTTGATAAAAATGTTCGAGCGCCTTTGCCACGAGCATTCGAAAGAGCGTACTTGGTCCGTGGCTAGGGCTGGACGAATTAATTCGTTGATTCTAATCGAACGAAGAACAGATTATTCGAATCACTCGTGAATCGTTCAAAAAACAAAAACTTGCTGAAGGAAGTGGTATTTTTTCCTTTAACGAAAAATTTGTCGAAAATCGATTGTATTTTGTCGTTAAAATATAAAATGAAAATATTTGGAATGAGATGAAATTTATTGAATGAAATATTATAAACTTTAAAACTTTATTAAAATGAAGAAAAATAATAACCGTTTTTTAATGCAGCCCAAACAATAACATTTCTATCTTTCCATTTCTTTCTAGAAAATGCAATCAGTATTTTGCTTAGCATGAGTCGCTTAGCATGAAGCATGCTTTATCCGCGGCTCGTCCTTAATGAAGTAGAATGTGAGACCGCAAAATGTATAGTCATAAAAACATAAAGCGATTGCAGAACCGATGCGTACAACACAGCACGTTTGCCCCGGGTTTTGTTTTAAAAACTTAGGATATTGTCGACAAAATCTACCAAACGGAATTATAAAATGGTAAAGAAATAAGAAACTTAGGGGTTCAACATCCCTTATTCCGGATTTGGATATCCCCGATGATATCGACCACCTGGGTAAAATTAAAACGGGGGCATAGGCCCCATTTTCCGCTTGTCAGGGGTGTTACCTAAACCGCGTTTTCGCTTCTTGTAAAAACTCGCGCATTATGGTGATTGATCTGAGCGCCGACTACGGTGGTCTCAAAACGCATTTGGTTGGTTCAGAACAAGCTTGAACTATAGATAAATTTCGCCTGAAAGACACGTGTTTTTGTTGGCCAAGGTTTGTTTGAGTATAATTTATTAACACGGAAAATCTGCGATTATTCCACTTTTGTGAGGATTAACTAGCAGTATTAAAGATTAGGACACTGAAAAGCGTACGTGTGTGTGGCCACGTGATGAACTTTTAGCCCCGGGAGATAAACAATTGAAGCTCATTTGCAGGCGGAAGACCTACCCAGGCATACATTACATACACTAGGTGATTACCTGAAATCCGGTCGAATAGTTTTATCCAGTCGAAATCATTTATTTCAAATAAAAATATGTTGAAAATCAGCAACTTTAATATCCAAATAAAAAATTCGACTTTTGATAAAGAAAAACAATATTTCTGTGTTTGGCACATGTGATCGAACGAGTAAGTTTCCCTGAGCATAGATTGCCAATCATAGCGTTTGTACCACAGAACATTTAATAACATGTTTGTAATAAGCGGCTTTGTTCATCCTTCGATCGTACGTATGGATACTTTTATACGCAATATTATAGTACATACATGTTTGACTGTGGTGGCATAGATTTGGCATAGATTTTCAAAAATAAGACGTTTTTTGCGTGTTTAAAGTTATGGTATCATCAATCAAGATTGTAGTCCCATATCTGCTATGTCATTTCCGGATTAGATTCTATAAAATCTAAAATTATACTCACAGATCTACAAGGTAGCCCCATTCAGAAAGGTTTGTCCAAACATGCTTTTCTAAGTATGAGTCACTGATGGATCACGCCGCTGATGGATCACGAAATAAAATTTCTGATTGGGATTTTCGGACATTTCATATCGGGAAATTGATAAAACAAAAATACCAATGGATATTATCTAGCTTGCGATTTGGAATAACAGTAATTATATTATTTAAATTGCGTCGAGAAGATATTTTCCAAATAATTCCTTTCAGGCATTTTCGATGCTATCAGTTATCCCACCTAAATTATTTGAATACCTACACTGTAATAAAAAAGTAGTAAAATCGTCGCTCTTTAACAGTAATATCATTTCGTGATACAGAAATGAAGCTCTAAAATCGGATTTTAGCCAATTATGGGCTACTGACGGATCGCATCGCCAAGTTGCGGTCCATCAACAGTCCATACTTGGCAAAACCCCACCAACAAGGCAGTTTCATATTTTGGAAATTTGTGGTTACGGTAATTGGCCAGTAAATTCACTGTGGTTTTTTTCGCGGAGTATATTGCTAATAAGACTGCGAATTTTATGAACATCCAATATAAATCGCCGGTTGATAGCGTCTTGGCAAAACTATAATTGACAAGACCTATTACCTTAATTGTTTTTAAGAATATGTTTGAGCAGGGGAGTCGTCAACTTCTAAACAATTTCATTATAATATGTATGTATATTTACTGCAGCTTCATCTCGTATTATCGATGAAGATCAAAATGAGAATGTATGGAATCTCGGAATAAAATCGAACAACCAGAAAACAGTGTTCTACTTTTCCATGACCAAAGATGATACAACGTTAACTGTGTTTAGTCCTTATTCCTATAAGCCGGAAGAATGGGTAAGAATTAGTGTTGGCAATTCTACGTAAAAGTACCGAGTTATCCTAGTATACCCAGTTTAGACCAGATTTGTATAAAAACCTGTATCTTGTTTCACGACTATATGATTTACCTAGTTTTAAATTTATTCTGTTCGAAGTCGTACCTAGTAACTTTACTAGTTAATATAGATAGATTTGCCTACACTGTAACAAAAGTACAGTAAATTTACTGGTCATTTGCAGGAATTGCATATTTACAAAGTTAAAAATCGCCACGTTGATGAGATTTATGCCAATTATGGGCTGTTAAAGGACCGCGTCTTCGAGTTGCGTTCCATCAACTCTCCATATTTTGCCAAAAAAGTAAATTTTGAAGTTTTTCCAATACCGCCAAGTAAAATTCCTGTCAAAGACTAGTGATTTTGATGCATTTGTTGTTACATTGTAGTTTTCAACAAAATAATTTATATGATCTTTGTTGAAAAAAAGGGTTTCAAAATAGTACATCCGCTTATTGCAGCCTACAAATGTATATTAATAATGCCATGATTTCAACAACACGATGGATATCTAGTTCACCTGGTCAAGATGGTACGATAACCATCAAATTTATTTTAATATGCCCTGATGTGAAATATTATATTTTTTAATTATAAATTTCGCTTGTGTTGCTGAAATGATGTCAAATTAAAATATGTGCTAAAATTTACACATTGAAATTTTACATAAGACATGACTTTTCTGTCGAAAAAGGCAAATTTGATAAAATAATGATTTATAACCTTCCCAATTTCTTGAATTCTCAGAATGTGTAATGATATTAACCATTATCGTGATGGCATAACATCCACGATCGGTCTTTCACCTGCTCTAACACTAAATCCTAGACCTAATAATGATGTAACAATTTCGCATTGCGCCAGACGAATTTTAGTTTCTAATTTTTGTTAAGCATGAGCCACTGATGGCCCGCACCGTCAAGGTGCGGTCCATCTGTTGCTCATATTTGACAAAATATTAATTTTAATTGGATAAACCTCAAGATGCTGACTACACAAAGGTGCACGCACCACACTGTTTATTGATGTTACGGAACATTAAGAATTGAATATCTAGAAATACGTAATACGTTACATTATGTCTATCATTTAGCAGTCGCGATATTTCCCCGCATCGATTACTGTGTATGTGTGGCAACATAACACACGTAACATTTCCAATTCGATTTTCAATGATCCATGACCAGTTGAGGACATGTTATCACATATACTCGAAATTAAGTAATCGAATGAAAAATCTAAATTGCGATTAAAAAAAAGAAATTGCGATTGTTTTTAACATGAAACTCCAATGTGGTATTAAGAGTTGGTCGAAATCGAATAATTGGATATCAAAGTTAAATCGTTTTTTTTTTTTCTCAATTAATATCGACATGTCCAATCGAATGTTTCAGAGCTTCCTGGTGGTGCTACATAATTGGCAACCAGGGTACATGAAGATAAAATAACTTTTCAATATTCAATCGATCTCAAAATTTATTTCAAATTTCTGTGCAATCAACCTATTGCCCATGCTAAGAAATTCAATTTATTCAAACACCGGTATTCTAATTTCATTGGTACATAATCTGCAAACTTCAAGACGACCTACATGTTTTGTTAATTATCAGGAACTTATCAGGAACAGGAACAGACGGATCGCGCCGTTCGGGTCAAGTCGGTTGGTTATGAGTGTAGCAGTTTTTGCACTTAGAATACGCTATTTGTCATATTAGACAAATTTTGTATAAGAATAATATATATATTGGGATAGATTTTTTTGCAAAACTAACGCGACCCAATAAGACATTTCTTTTTGTTAAGTATCAGTCACAGATGACCGCGCCTTGGCGGCGCGATGCATCAGTGACTGATACTTAACGAAACATTTGTAGAAAGATATTTTCTGATTGAGAACTTCGTTTTTCAACCATTAAATTTATTTTGTCCAATGTGTCAGGGATATACCGCATTTCATCCGTGCCTCATGCTTGACAAAATAAAATAAATGTACACGTTTTCAGTGAAATTTTGTACAAGATCATTTTACTGTGCCAACAAAAATCGGGAAAGTTCTCCAATAAGTTTTTGTGGAATTGTTCGTCATTATCTTTACGATCTATATTTTTGTTTGTTTTTCAAAGACCCATTTAGCCGTGAGTTCCGGCAGGGACGGTGTCATCAGACTGTACGTGAACGGGGTACAGGTGGGGGTTGGACACGACCCAGGAAGCTTTGAATTATCCAGACAAGGGGTGCAATGTGATACCCTACTTTTGGGCGGAAATGAGAAATTGACTCAAGGATACAGGCGAGTGTGTTTTGATTTTCTTTGAGATTAAAATTTCAAATAAACTTCACTAAAAATAAAACAATGTCTACGAATGTCACGTTTTTTAAGCTTGAGAAATTATATACTGACGTTTTCGTAACGGGACATTAATTTGACTTGAATGGGCAGCATTCGTACACCATTCATTATTATTTCTAATCTTTCAGGGGTATGATCGACCAGCTTAAAATTTTCTCTCAAGTTCTACCGCAGCAGGATATTAGAAAAGACATGTACAATTTTGGGACATCTGATTCTATCGAATTTCTGCAAATCAACGACGATTTTGATATTTTCCGTTCAAGATGGTCGTCAATAGGAAGCAAAGATCCTTTCATTCTACACGAAGATACACCTTCTGAAGACCATCTGTAATAATATATTGGAGTTATAGTTGCTATCTTATTTACAAATTATGTTTTTTTACGGATAGATCACGCCTCAGTTGCCCATACATGACAAATCATGTCTAGATTAAATTCATGGGTCGTGAATTATAATAATTCATCGACTGGTCTTTATTTCGCTGACGTTTGCTGAAAGTAAGATCGAGTTGTGATTGAAGGCTCAATTCTGACTCAGTAAACTTTCTTTCTTGAAATGGGGTTTCTATAGGAACTACTACCAGGTATAACGAGGGGTCAGCAACTACATCTTACTAAAGAAGTAAACATTATTAAAATTGAGTCACTTGTAAAATTGAATACTCAAAACCGAATGTTTTATTATGCAAATCTGATTGGGATAATTTTTTCGAATCTGATTAAGTTACATATACCTATCCCGTTTCGCCATCACAATTTGAACTCATTATCAAAATCTAAAATTAAGTACATACCAGTGAACCCATGACTTGGTATATGTATTTCCTAAAAAGTTAGTTTTTTTACTGAAATTCCATCCTGACAAGGTTGCGTTAAAAACAATCCATGAACCGCTATTATAATATACGGCCAGTGGTATCACCCCTGGGCGATGGTAATGCAAATTATTACAAAAAAAAATGAATTTGTGTATGATAATCATCTTTACTTTTATGTATTTAGAAGACACTTCCCAGAAGTGAGAGCACCACCATGTGGACAAACAGTATGCGATAATCCTGAAGTTGTGAGAAGCTATGTGGAAAATTGGAGTTTACGTAAACCTAAAACCTTACGATATAATATTGTCAATATT
Source organism: Styela plicata (assembly GCA_963675895.2). Lineage (NCBI taxonomy): Eukaryota > Metazoa > Chordata > Ascidiacea > Stolidobranchia > Styelidae > Styela > Styela plicata. The sequence goes on along the minus strand of OZ023143.1, from coordinate 9,825,539 downwards.
AATGAAGACGATGGAAGTAATCCGATGTTCACATATGATGATGTCGAACTCCAGGTAAATGCTGATACAAGTTTAACTTAGAGCTACACAGTTAGTAATCTTTTGTCGGAACATGTTTTATGTAGATATGGGCAAAGCACCACATCCCCTCTCCCTATACACACTAGTCTCGTAATAGCAATTTGCCGTAAAATGGCATTATTTGGATCCTTTTAGCCGCTACTCCCGGCCTTTGCTGCTTCCGACTAAAAAGGACAATACTAAATTATGCGACTTTACAAACGCCGCCAGCTTGAATATAGTACCGAGCAAACGGAAAATATGGATTGGCTGTGTAAGAGCCAGTAGTGGATTTGCTGTTGCATTTTTGTTGTGCATCCTTGGTCAAATTTCATAATTGTTATTTAAGAGCACAGTACTCAGAGATGTGTTTGGTCGTCACAATATAACATGGATGCCAACCTTAGTTCATATCAATAATTCAAAACTAAGAAGAAAGACGATTGGATGTGAGCCTGCAAAAATTGGGAATAGACAGTAAGTTATAAATATTATATATTTATATTAAATATATTTTTGTTTTGATATTTTCCATATGTATCATGTAGATATTTTCACTGTAATAAAAATGCAAGGAAATATGCGCTCTTTGACAAGAATTTTACTTGATGGTATTGAAATGAAACTATAAAATAGATTATCAACAGCCCATCATTGGCATAATTTCCATCAAAAGGTTCCGACTCGGCACAACACCATACATTTAGGAACAAAAATAAAATGTCTCTTTCTGCAAGCGAAACGGTAGTAAAGAATCCAAAACCATCAACATTGTTATGAAATAGGTTTGGAAGCTTTTTTGACCATCCGAAAAAAATGATGTGAGCCTTTCAGATACTCGAAAAGAAAGATTCTGTCACATTGATTGACATTATCCTTTGTGTGCAGCACTGTTACTACAAGGTAGTGAAGAGAATTTTGAATCTTTGTACAGATAATATTATCGCAATTATTTCGAGTCGACATCAAAACTGTGATAATTAAAGGAAGTGTTTCTACATATTTAAAAAATATATATCTATTATTTTTTGGTTTTAGACAGGCTTACATATACTTAAAAATAATACTAAGAATATGAAGATGATACTAATTTTATAAATTTTCGTAAAAGTTGATATGAATGTACACTTTTTTTCTGAAAATTGTAATAGTAATATTATGAAAATTCTTCAAATCTGAAGGTGACGCAACGTCGTGTAATGACAGATACTTTCCAGATCAAGTTCTTTATTACGTGAAAGTTGGCACGCACCGTGACGTCATTACGTTAAAATTAACGGGTGAACACGAAATTGCTCGGAAAGATCAAAAAGCGCTACACTCCCACAGTCTGATCAACCCCTTATGCGATCAGACATAGTTTGTTTAGTGGGTCAAATTATATAGTCTGACATCTCAAAATAGACCATTCTCGATAATAAAGAATAACCCTTTCACTGTGAGTAATTTTGAATCCTTGTTGTAAAAATCTAACAAATGTTATATTCGTTTGAGGAATAACAGGACACTTCATGGTAATTTTAAGTCGAGAATTTTGGATTAACTATAAGTTTTGTTAAGCATGGGTCACTGATGGATCACGTCGCCAAGACGCGATCCATCTTTGATCCATGTTTGGCAAAATGAATTGTCTGATTGGGTTCAAATGTAGGAAGTCTAGTGTCGGAGTGTTACTCACTCCAAATTTCTAATGACTATTAGAAGATACTCACTCTTTACTAGGAGTACTACCTGAATACTCAAAAATCCATAGGCGGTTGTTGAAAAAAATAGAATTGGTGTTGAAAAATTGAAAATTGAAAACCATTTACACTATTACATTTTAATTGCATATGGCAAATATTCCATTTTTACTAATACATTTTATTACTATTACAATTTGTCTCCATCATGGAAGTCAAGAAAATCAGAACTACGAAATACCAATATTAGCATATACGGGCTTGAAGGCAATGTCATTTAAATCACATTGCATGTCCAAGCGTCCAAATTTTCATTTTTTAATGACAAAATACAATCGGTAAAGTTTAGTCAAAATCGATTGCATTTTGTCGTTAAAAATGAAAATTCCTTATTATTAGCGAGTTTTTGTTCCCATGAACGATTCGCGATTAATTTAAATAATTTGTGCTTCGGATCGAATCGTATTGTCTAATGTCCAGCTCTACCCAACATCCGTCACATCGGCCAAACTGAATTCTATCGCAAATATGTAGCATATTTTATTGCAACAGAAAATATACAGGAAAAATAGAAATAGTCTTGTAACAAATACACGTAGTTTATAACAGGAAAGAAATAACTCATTCGTCGTGAAATCTTTGTTAAGAATTTGGAGGACGGAGAGATTTTCTCCTCTCTAAATTTTTTAATTCAGGCAAAAGTATACAAACTGGGTCCTTCGTCGGTCAAAGTTATTTACTAGACCATGATATTATGCTTGAATTATGTTAGCTATTATTAAACTAAATTAGTGTCATATATTGTTATGGCTGCATGCAGTTGCCCTGAATATAACCTTGAGAAAAATCTCATATTTCAAAATTAAATTCAACAGCAGCTTAGTGGTTAAAATACATAACATGAGCCTACGTGAGAAAAGTCAGCATTTTACACCAGCCGAACATGAGCCCTAGATGGATCGTGTCATCGGTGCATTTTAGATACGGACCAAGCTTGGTATAAGTCAATCTTATGGGAGCTTTTCTCTTTTCGTCGAATTTACATTTTTTCAACCAGATAGCGTCTTTAACCAGAAAACTGCTTTTTGCTAATAATTGTTAGCGGAAATTTTCTGTGTTCTCCATCGTAAAATGAAGACGAATGTGACAGTATGTTTGTACGTGCACATATCATATGAAACAAGAGTATAATCGATCGACCTTTCTGACGTATACGTGCCGTGGTGTAAATTACCCCCAAACAGACCCTTAATCCCCATTTTCCCTTTAGCAAAGATTGCGATGTGATCGGGCCACTAAATGGGACCACACTCGAAGTTGAAATGCAGAAAAAATTGAATAATATAAAAATTATAAAATAGTGATTTAACTGAGATATTTTATCTGACCTACTGAAATTATTAAGCTAATTCTCAGAAGCTTTGTATTGTCAACTATATATTATTGATTGTGACCGTGATTCCTCAGTAATCTACAATTATCAAGATATCTATGCATTCTTCGGACCGCAAAAAACTATCCCCCAAGAATATCATGGTATCTGCTTTATCATATATTGACCACTGGAGACGAAGCACTATGTTTGTTTTATTGAAATTCACTCTAAGCAAGGCCGGAAACAGTGCTTAAATGGAACCAGCTAACAGCCACTTAATAGCAAGGAGCACTAAAAGATGTGATACCAGCAACTGCACTTTAAACGAAAAACGGAAGGGAACTGAATCGCCACGATGTAGTGCATTGAGTGATATCTGCCCTGGGCGATGATGAAACCATCTTACACTTCTTTGCTTCCTTATAGTCGCTTCTAACGGCTATACGTTAGAATTATTCTAAAGCACGTAACGACAGGGCCGTGTTCCGACAATAATGATCTTACTACCAAATCAGAAGAGTTCTGCTTGAACATCGTTTTGTAAAGTATATGACGCTGATGAACCGCGTCGATTAGACGCGGTCTATCTGTGGCTCATGCTTGATAAAATAAAATTTCTGATTGGGTATAGACCACGATTTGCACTTATTATGCTTACTTTGCTAACTAAGTAGCATTTACAACCCGACTTCCTTTATTATCCAGATGTAATATAGAATGCATGCATGTACGGCTCGGATTTGATGGGGGTGATTGTGATCTGGTTGAAAGTACGTGTAATCCATCAAACAAAGGAAACGGACATTGTGATCCTGAATGTAACAAGATGTATCATGATTGGGACTTGGGAGATTGTTGTAATCCTGGACTCACTAACGTTGACGAAACATGTTTTGATCCAAAGTCCCAAAACAGGTAGACATATTTAGCATGTACATTGCTAAATGTGTGTAGTAAAGACTTGGGCAACCATTTTTATGCTCTCTAGGATAAAATAGAAATAAAATGCGTTAAAGACGGCTTTTTCCTACTGGTAATTTCAATTAAAATCGTTCCTCTAAGTTAACATCATATTCAATACCGTGAAAGTCGTTACTTTCCAGCAGACCAATTTTGGCAAATAACCCTGAGCAATGTTGGACAACAATGGTCAGGTAAAATAAGTTGGTATTATTCTTCCGAGCTGGACGGTATTAGTATCCGTGGATCGCAGCGTGCGATGCCAATATGATAATTAATTAGCCATCAAGCCAAATGACATCAAATAGTTATACTTATATTTACACAACTGAACCCTGAATTAATTACTTACCTATATGCAAACGTAACCGTGTTTTACGACAATATTTGTCCACTTTATAAATCCAAATTCTGTTTAAATTATTTGCAGAGGTTATTTATCGATAACTGAATATAAAACACAAGTTGGAGCTGATAACGCAAAGCAGTTGAATGTGTTGTTTGCAAACTGGACAAATCCAAACTCCATTGGAATTTCAACTTTTCCTTGGGACAAAGAGGTTTTCACTTCGCAAGGTTAATACGAGTTGTTTAATGCAATATAATAAATTTTCGTGCAGGGCAAAACAATATGAAATTTTTTGCTGTGTGAAGCATGAGCCACAGATGTAGTTAACAGTTGGCAAAGAGCCTAAAAGGTTTTCAACATTGCGCAAATGGAATAAATTGTGCTCAATGGATTTGTTCAGCAAGCTTATTTTGTCATGTTTTAAACTAGAACATTTTAATAGTTTGATTTTATTATACGCTGTGAGCTCTGCAGCTGAGCGTTGAAAGAATGGTTTTCATATTTCCCCCGACGTAAATCCATATTGTCGTAAGTGGCGTCTGGAAGGAAGTAACGAGGTGATCGATGGTTAAGAAATAAACGGATGTCCGGATTTTACCACTAGATAGAATCAGGAAATTTGCTTCGTCAAATTTGGGTGATGGCCACCCTCGTCGGAGCAAGACATCTGTGACTCATCCTTAATAAAACGTATAACCAACTACAAATTTTTCGGATACTGATTCTTAATTTTCTGATTGGGTAGACTCACAATTTTAATTTTTTCAAGCATGAGCCACAGATGGCCGCGCTTCTTCGGCGCGATCCATCTCTAACTCATGTTAAACAAAACATGTCTGCAGCTTTTTTTGTGACTGGATAAGCCATACAACAACGTGAGTATAACTTGTTCTCTATCTGTTATATTATGTACAGGTGGGACAGTAGTTCAACTGAAACGATACACAACGCGTGAAGAAATGTCAGGACTGGTTCACGAGCTTGGACATAATCTAGGATTATTACATGTGCATCATGGATCTCATAATGTTGATTGTGATGATTCTTGTGCTGAATTGAGAGCATCCATGACTACTGGTCAGTAGGTTGAAACGTTTGCATAAGTAGACTAGTGACACGTTATTATGTTAAGTAGCTAAGGGATGAAAACTTGAACATTACATTGATTTAATGAAGATTTAAGTTGATATTTCGGTGTGCGACTATGGAAATTATTACAAGACAGAGGTTATTTTACAGCAATAATACAATGTAATATATTAAACTTTATTCTTTTTTCAATGATTTGTTGTTGATTGTCCGCTCTCTAAGTCTACATCCACAATATACATGTTTATTACATTCGTTTCAACAAGTGTTCGAGTTTTGCATCTGTAATATAAATGTCCATATGTCTAACAGCCATTGAATAATAAATGGTAGATGGTTTTAACATCACCTAGGGTGATACCGCTCGCTGCACTATACCATGATGATTCAGTTCCGTTTGGGATGTTTTCCGGTTAGAGTGCCGTTGTTGGTTCTACATCTTTTAGTAGCTCTTTGCTATTAAGTGGTTGTTGGTTGGTTCCCTTCTAAGCATTGCTTCCGGTCTTACTGGGAGTGAATTTCAATAAGAAAAAAAATTATAAGAACTGTCGACGCGGAGTTCACCCGCAATATATATACAGTTCAGCCAAACAATATTTCTCTTCAGTGTACTTAAGTTTATAAAAAAATGGGCAGAAAGTTTATTCAAATACATAAATGTGCTTTATTCTGTTGTATTTCATACTCAGGTGATCTTTGTGAAGATACCAACCCAACACCCATGAATATGCATTGTGGGGAACCGAACGGAACACAAGCTGTTTGTAGTATCCATAATTTTACAAGGACTCCGTATAGTAACTTCATGAGTTATGCGGGTATGTAAAAATTGAAAAACATGTTTCAACATTCGTGAAGAATAAGTTTTGTTTGTTTGGAGCAGTAAACCCAATGGAAAAAATCGGTTAAAACATCTTTTGACAAGTATGTGTCACTGATGGATCGTGTCGATAAGACGCGGTGGAAGTTTTTTCCAATAATCTCTAAACTTGGGAATTCCTTGCCTTCTCACTGCTCTCCTGATCCTGTTGATCTGCCTTTAAACTTGTATCAGTATTCATCTTTCAGGGATGGGAGAGGGAGGTCTTTAGTTCCTATTCCAGTAATTCATATGTTCGCATCCCAGTGGTTTCAGAATACTTTTAAAGTCTCCTGCAGCCTTGCTATGAGCAAAAAATTCAGTATATTTTGCAAATTCTTAATCCATCTATACAAAGTCCCTGAGTGAACACTCAATTTTATTCATCTTATTTCTAACAAACATAAAAACTTTACAGATGGTTCTTGTCAAGATAATTTCACTCCCCAACAACGAGCAAGAATGCATTGTTACATAGATCTTATGTACGGACAATGGACAGTTGGACAAGTTCTTCCTCCAATCCCTTTACCACCAAAAGTCGTTGCAACATCCACACCAGACAGGTAGAACCTTATCCAAAATTTACTGTGCCAAATAATTGCCAAAATGTACTTGAAAATGGGAATAACTTATATATATATATAATGTCTTCAGGTATTCTAACATAGCTTTACGGCTACCTTGACATGAATTCACTTTGCAGCGAAATCATGATATATGCCAAATTTTACGTTGTAAAATTTGACATAAATCTTGACTTTGATGCAAAATGGACAAAATGTGTTTATTTTTTCTGATCATTCAAAGGCCTGAGTAGTGGCTTTAGAGTAGTCTTGACGCATTCGCCGCTTGTTGTAAGAGACGACTAAAAAGAAGCAGAGAAGTGGTAGATGGTTCTATCGTTGCCCAAAGCAGATACCGCACTCAGTGCACTTTGACATGGACGTTTAGTTCCGCTTGGAATGTTTTCCGCTTAGAGTGCAGTTGCTGGTACTACATCTTGTTGTAGTAGCAGTCTATTTGATGAGTCGCCTTCAGTTGGTTTTTTTAGGTGCAGATATCAGCCTTGCTCAGAGTGATTTTCGATGAAATAAATCTCAAGAAAAAAAATCCATGAAAAAATAACTGTAATAAAAATGCTTTAAATTCGCTGATTTTTGGCAGTAATTTTGATTGGTGATTTCAAAATAAAAGTACAGAAATGAGTTTTCCGGTGGCCAGTTATTGACTGTTGATCGAACGGACCGCCATCAAATTTCTATTGTATCTAGATCTGCAGTTATCTCATGGGCACCTCCAATAGACGGGAAATTAGTTGGGAATGATCGAATGTGTGATTTAAAATGCACAAGTGATAAAAGATTAAGACAGTACGCTTCCAATGCAAGATCTCAGGGTAAGTTCTATGATACTGTATTAAGAGTGTTTTAATTGTTGGTCGTGATATTCTATACCGTTATCTTTTTTGTTATAATATAAGAGATTTTTCTGTTATTTACAAGATGATCGCCACCAGTGCGCGATCAGTCTCCTATACTTAACACAGCGTGCCACTACATTTTCACTAAGTCAAGTCCGTCAAATTAACTTACTTTCATCATAGCCACTTTTTAGAGTGGATCACCCTGACCAAGGCCCTGTAACAGTGGCCACTTATAGACGACACGATTTCTTATTTAAAACTGTCAATAAATATCTTTAAGGAATGAAGACTCTCTAAGCTGTCTTCATTCCTTCATCTATGTAGCTCTCTGCAAAATAGTGGTTTGAGAAGACATGTAATATACGTCTTCTGCGAACCTAATCCGATCAAATTTAGATAAAAACGGCGGGATACATAAACCGTGTATTGATCTGAACTCCTCTCTATAACATTTTTATTAAAGTATATTTATCTGAAATAATTTGTAGGAGAAAACAACAACTACAACACATAGACGGTGGTCCGCACAGCAAGCTACTGGTCCACCAGACCAAGAATCATGCGCTTTACGTGGAATGCATTTCTGGATGCCACCTGACTCAGACTCATTAGAAGAAGAATGTGGTGAAAGGTTTGATTTTTTTGAGTTCCAGAAGGATGCAAATTTGTGCGATTTGTTGATATCTTGCAATACCTACTTTTCCCTCCTCCCTGTTTCCTTAAAATCCTGGATCCGTGTCTGAGAGAATTCACAAGAATACATGAATGAGATAACAACAAGCACATATACAAAGTATCATGTTCTCATTCCACAGAATGTGTGAATGAGAACATAATATTTTTTTTTCAAAAGGAGCTGCTATTTTTTTGAGTCACTCAGTGGAGTGGATCACCATCCAAGTAAACTAAGCCCAAAGAGTTTAGTTCGCACTTTAGTTCACAATGGATTAAAAACTTGAAATCATGAGCCGTACCAACCGACACGCCAATAGTTAGCGTCTTAGCGTCTTTTTTCTGGCATATCGTGTTTACTCTTTTTTATTACTTCACAATCGCAGACACAATCAGTGCAATTTTCATACTAATATTCATTATCATTACAAAAGTCATTTACTAATAGGGAGATTTTCATACGCAGATGTTCACTGGATTTAAGTTTTGAAGAATCTGTTGTTCCTTCAATGTTGCGAATCTGGGTGACGTTTGGAACAGAAGATGGGGATGGAATTAAAAGTATAGATGTTTTTCATCATGAAGACAACACCGTAACAACAATAAGTGATTTCTCAGCAACTTGTGATACACCATCAAGTGTACATTTACAAATGTCGAAAGCAGTGAGTTTATTGTTGTCTTCAAACATTATTTTGCTTCTTGTGAACCATAATATACTTAAAAAACGAGCGCTGCTCCGAAACTTCCGCATGTTGCAGATAAGCTACTAAATAATTACAAAAAAGTATTGAAAACACAAGTATTGAAAAAAAGTACAAATATTATCAACTTCGTTAATCTTCAGTTGATTTGAATCATTTATTTTTATTTTTGACGATGTTGGTCTGAAAAAATATATTTCAAAAAAGCCAGCGAAGCAAGAAAAAACAATAATAACTAATGAAAAGATTTCGTCTTGATGAGGTAATCCTCAGTGACTCATAACCAGTGAAAGTTTAGGAAATGTTTTTACCGGGATAGATGTTCAATAGAAATTACAGGAATGACCTGTATCCGAAATGTGTCAATTCGATCCCGTTATAACACGGAATTTTACGATTTGGGTTCGCTTTTTCGGGTAAAAAAAATCACATTTTGTTTTCATCAATCGAAATAAAATTTCTGTCTTTTTTGAATTTTATATTGGGTAAAATACTTTCGTTCTTCAGACTCGACGCGTAAGGATCAATGTGAATTATCCATATACTGCCATTGACGCTGTTGAATTAATATCACAAGAAAATAACAAACTCTGTTCCGGATGCAGGTAAGAGATGATTTGTTGAAAAAAATTACTCCATCGGGTATGAAGAATTATAAATTATGCGGCAAAAATCAGGAAAAGTGATATTCATACCTTCATATATCTGAATCTCGAACGAAGAGCGATATAGATTTTAGGATGCAAAGTTTGCAACTGCTAGAGAGGATATGGTTCACTGCACTAAACTTCAGTTTCACATTATATGCAGCGTTTTCTGCTAAGTGTAGTTGGCGGTTTATTCCCACTTTATGTGGGTCATCTTCCTACAAGTGACAGCTATTTGGTTCCTCCCATGAACTGCATCTTAAATCCCTTAAAAGGAATTCTAGTCTTGCATTCCAGTTCTGTGTTTTTCTATTTTCCCCCAGGAGAATCAAGTATAAAATCCACCGAAATCCGCCATTTCCAAATGACATTGCAATGACAACAGAGCAACTTCAATTTGTTGACAAGTAAGTAAAAGTTTTATTGATATTTTGTCCACACCGAGGATTTTTATAAGCAATTGTCAATTATCGAATATCGCTATATTACGGGAGTGCTAGTGCTCAGGCCGAAAGAAATTGAAGTAAATGTAATACTGTAAATTTATACTCTTTGTCATTGTTAAAAGAACTAGTAATATTCGATCTTTTTGGTTTTTGTAATTGGCTGAATTGGATGGGGGTAGCGTAACCTTAATGATTCTATTCGATCACTCTACCTAAATACCATAAGCTTTTACAAAAATACATTCCTAATACGTTTTCTTAGATCCTGTGAAGATGAGGTCACATATTCCTATTCAATTCAACCATTTTTACATCCACACCATGGAGGAATCAGTCCACCAGTAGTTTTCCGTCATGGGAAGACGTTTTGTGGAGATGGAATTATTCAGGTAGCCAAGTTTCGCCATCACAAATTAGGGATATTAATATATACTTGAGTTGGTTTGTAGAGATAAAATAAAACGTATTGAGACAAAACTATTCCGATTAAATTACCTTGCATGATCCTTCAAGTACAAATCGCGGCCTCGATAGAGCTTATCATCATCTTACTTTACATAATAACAATATGTTTTTGTATTAGGAATCGAATTCAAACGGAGAATTAGAAGAATGCGACGATGGAAATATAGAGAATGAAGATGGATGTAATTCATCTTGTTATATTGAACAAGGATTTTACTGTGCAGGTATTCAATGATAGATATGACATCATTTTATGAAATTCACTCGTCACGTTAAATTTTAAATTTGACAATAATGATAATTCAATCTTTTTTTATTAGTTTCCACCTCACAAAATATGTGATATGACTTACGTCTTGATAAAATACTTTTTAATGTTCTTATTGTTCCATATAATTCGTCTTGAGTGGTTCGACCTCAACCTAGGGCCGGGAAATTCGATTCGTCGATTCGAAGCACGATTTATTCAAATCAATCGTACGTAAATCGTTCATAGGAACTAAAACTTGGTTAAGATTTTCATTTTTAACGACGAAATGCAATTGATTTTGGTCAAATTTGATCAAAACCGATTATATTTCGTCATTAAATATGTAAATTGTTGCTCTTCGTGTGAATTGAAAATACACGATAAACTATATATTTATTTATTTTCACAATGAAGACAAGTTATAATAGTAAAAATGAAATATTTGTTATTTACATAACATTAGTAATTCGATCCAATTCGAAAAGAATATTTAAATCAGATTCGAATTCCAAATGATTCGATTTTGCCCAGCTCTACCTCAACCTAACGTCGTTTTTTATACTATTCTACATGTTCAGGACATCCCAGTCTATGCTACTGGCATGACGGTGATGGAATTTGCGAAGATTTTGAAAGATCAACAAATTCACCAGAATGTAGAGTAGTACCCACAACCTCATACGCACAGCAATGGGTAGTTGATGCAACATCTTCATCTGCTGCGCTTGAAGCTCTCTACTCCTTCTCTGAAAAAGAGATTTGTCCCAGCAGTAGAGAAGTTACTGGTATTCCAGATTCCGAATGTGGAAGCGAAGTAGGAGTTTGGTCACCATGTATGAAAAGCGGAATGACAGATGAAGTGGAAGGACACTGGATGAAGGTAATTCAACAAAAGCAGAAGTGTATTGAACAGGGAACCATACAATCAATCTTAAGTAGTTGAAAATGCATCCCGTAGCAAAGAAAATGTCAAAATGTTTTTGAATTCAGATTAAATTACGCGAAAAAGTACGATTTTTTTTGTTTACAAGATCGTGAACCTTTCACCTTCACTATACTCTGGTTTGAATTTATGCAGATTTGATAGATTAAATCTAACATTGATATCGAATTATCTATAAATATTTGAGAAAATTGATCTATTTTCTTGATATTTTGAAAGAGTCAAACATACTTCAACATTTATCCTTTTCCGTGATTGGGGAAATATAACAATATTTCAATTAAAGATGACAAAAGATCAATAGCAAAGATCTAGTAAACTTTTTTAGGTAGTCTACCTCAAACCAGTAATTCCGTTATCAGTAACCATATATACAAGTCCGAAACACGACGAAAGTCTGCAGGAAGGTTTGTGTGTGTTATTTGTTTTATTTTTATTATTTTATAGTGTTCTCCTTTGGCGTAAAGACCCAGAATCAATTAAATACAGAAAAGAAAAAATGTTTGACAATGAAAATAAAATATAAATTACGTTAGATATGATCAGAACATGTTTGGTTTCAATTCAGATAAAAACATAATTAAAAAATTTAAAATGCTAAATTTAAACCTGACCTATAAGTGCTCCATTTTCAGTGTCCACAATAGTGCTTTTATGCTTTCATGCTTTCAAAACAAAAATTTAGCCATGTGTACTACAGAATACGTAGGGTATTTGAGAAGATACAGCCCTATTCAGTAGCCAACAGGATTTGATCTTTTCCTGATTATAGGTATGTCTGATTACAGCAGCATTGTCTTGATGTTTCATTAAATTGTATTTGTTTTTCAACTTTATAGGCATCACGATATAGAACATTGCATTGTATTCTAATGGGAAAAATTTTTACAAACATATTTTGTTAAGTATGTGTCACTGATGGATCGCGTCGATGAGACGCGAGCCATCAGTGGCACATGCTTAACAAAACAAATGTTCTGATTGGAAATACATACTGGATTAGTACAAAATTAAATACCATATTTTTGCACAGTATTTCATTAACTTTTTACTTTTCTCTGTAGAATTTATCCTCTTACTGCCGAATGGGGAAGAAATCAGTTCGGGGACAATCACAACTTCATGCGTACACACCAATGTTTTTATTCCGATACCAGAAAATTCTCACCGACCTAAAATCAACAGTTTTATCATGAAATTCGAGTAAGATTAAATGAGAGTTTTTTTTTGGATAAAATAGGTATTACGATAAAAAACAATTTGAACAAAATAATATATCAATATCTGTTCCGTCTATTTGATCATTTGTGTAGTATCAAACTATAAAAGTTAAAGTTATAGGAAACGTTGAAAATCTGTGAAAAAGTATGGCAACGCTTTGGCCACATACACCTTTGTTGAATATGGGCTTCAGAAAAAAATCAGGACTCTTATAATGACGAAAGTATCCCTTAATTCTGCAACTTGTCTACAAGTATTTCAATGGCAATAATGAATGTTCGGTTCACACGCATGTAGGCTCGTTGGCCTGGTGGTTATTATGTTGGCTTCGAAGGTTGAAGATCTCGAGTTCGAGCCCAGACGAATCAAGAAAGTGGTTATAAAAAATGTTAATAAGAGAAATTGATCCAAATACATAATATAATTTACTTAGCTGAGCTAATTACGAAAATATCGTATTTTTCAGTTCTGATAAAACAGCGATTGATGCTGTTTCTCTCAACTCTCGGAAGGACGACGAATTGGCAGGTACATCAAACATAAATTTGAAATTGATAGTATAGGTTTTTAAAATCGACTGTTGTAGATAGAACCCAAAAAGAAATTAATAACAAACAGTCAATAACTAATCGCAAAAAGATTCGTAGAATTGAAAACTTCCAATACCCAGATTAAAAACCCTTATAATTCCCAAAAAAGTGTGTAGAATATTTCCTGGTGAAACAATATGCTGTTTATTCATGTGTCTCATTTTCGTCCCTTGTTTAGGATACATACATTCACCTGAAATTTAAAAAATATATATATTTCAATTTGAATGTCTTCAAGTGTTGGACTTACTTGTTTGTTCAGCAACTGCTAGGGAATGAAAATGCATGCCAAATCACACACCGGGCGTGTTCTGACCTAGTACAAAAAAGTAAATGAAACTTGAATAGTAATACCGCCAAATTGTCAGTGAAAGCTGTTTGTTATTCTTAGTATTATTTTTATAGCTTACCAATATAGGGCATTTGGGGATTCATCGTGCATTGCTCAGTCAAGAAGAGGTCCATCAGCGTTTTACAATTCACATGAACATTTTAATTATATTTTCCAGTTCAACTTCCAATTCAAATACCTGCGTCTACAGAATGTAGACTTGATCTCAATTTTGTCAACTTCAACGTAACATGTCATACAGAAGCAGGATTATCAGTCGATGTTACTGATGGAAATACTTTACCTAATCAAACCGTTTGTGACGTAGTTTGCAACCCGGGACACTTGCCAAAATTTGTTCAAAGAGTAGGTTTATTTATTGTACTCTTATCCTAAAAATTCTGCCACAAATTTTTGGTCACTAAGACTGACTCTCCGAAAATATTACATATGCAAGCCAAGAAGTATGTCGGGAGATTTGATAAAACTATGATATCTCTTTAGCGGATTTGCCCAAACGCCACATATACGCCATCGCATGATCAACTCGAAAATAATCAACAGCAACATGCAAGCGTAGAAATAAAATAGAAAACCAAGAACCACAATACAGAACTCACAATCTAGTACTGAGTCAATGCAGACACATTCTAAATAAATGAATGAATAAGTGAAAATAGAAAGAATGTCGTCAGAATATCACCCCCGCCAGTTAAGGACGAGGCAATTTCAACTTGAATGATCAATGTAAGAATTTCCTTTTCTAGGTCACATGTAGGAATGGGGCTTGGGATTCAGGAGTGAAATGTATTCCAATATCATGCGGTCCACCATCACATGTCAGATATGCTTCTTTCTCATGTCAAAGCGGACATAAATTAAACGCTGTCTGTAACTTCACTTGTTGGAAGCATGCTAGGCTATTTGGTTCTGACAACACGGTAAGCACTACATTACTATATAAATATATTATTATGTTCTATTCTGTATGTAACATAAGTGGCTTTTCCAGCGTGTCGTGAGAGCTAGCTATAACGCTTCGTATCGGTAGCTAGTACATTTTAGATGCTCTTTCTATGCTTGTTTAGAGTAAATTAAGTATGGCTAAAAAAGTATTTCACCCCGAATTGAGATAGTCAAAACTAAAATTCAAAATTAAGCAACCGATATTTTATTTTTATAATTACGACTCGCGAATTCACCGTTTTTGTAGTTGTATATTTAAATCTGTTTGTTATATTTTATGTTTTGAATCATTTTAGTTACATGTCATCTCAGAGCATATGCCACCCATTGAACATTACTAAAACGGTTCAGGTCTTGTTGTAATGCTTTCTGATCAGTTGTTTTATATTTAACGTATCTCTTGCAATATCCGTGTTTTATTCTGGGTGCTACTACCGAGATTATTAGGAGAAAAAACTGTAGGAAACGTTTTCAACTTTTTGTATAGTTTATTTATTTCTGATTTTAGTTTCGATGTGCAGAAGACGGAACATGGTCGACCCCCTCTGCTTACTGTGAACCAATGTGTGGAGCGCCGCCTAATATAGGTTTTGCCACGGCAAGTTGTGATGCGTTATCAAAACGTGCATCAAGACCAGGAGAATCTTGTAAATATCGATGTAAGAATGGATATCATGTCACACAACAGCCAATGTTAAAGTGAGTGGCAAGGATTATGTAATTTTGAAAACCTAAAAATGGAAAATGGCGATAAAAAATATCCACGTAACATGTCCAAACTTTACCAAGAAAAATTCTTCCTCAACTATGTGCTAGATTTCCTTTCGATACTCTCGTAAATGCAATAGTCTATTGTTGTTATTGATATATCATTGATAAATTGAGAAGTATGCAAGCCTACTACGAAATTTTATTTTTTCAATTATTGGTTATAAAATGATGGACTGCATCCCAATCGGAATGATTTGTCAAAACATCTTCTATTGAATATAGACCACTGACGGATCGCGTCGATATTAAGACGCTGTCTATCTGTGGCACATATGTGACAAAATAAAATTCCTCATTCATCAACACAAAGACGTTCTTAAAAGATCATGTTTAAATTCAAATTAAATTTGATTCGAAATTCGAGGAAAACGAGAAGGGACAACTGCGAGTTAGTTCCCTAGTAATTTTTTTTTTAAAGTTTGCTCAAAGCAAAGCAGGTAGCAGTAGCTAAAAGGAACCAATTAACGGTGACTTAATAGCAAAAATATGTAGTACCAGCAACTGCACTCTACGCGAAGAACATTCCAAATAGAAGTGAACTACTATGGTAAGGTCCAACGAGTTCCGTCTGCCCTGGACGATGATGAAACCATCTACCACTTCTTTGTTTCCTTTTAGTCGCCTCTTGCGATACGCAGCAAATACGTTAGGACTATTGTGAGCCCGTACCCACAGGGCAGAAAATGCCGAACATCCTAAAGTTACAAATTTGGAGTTGTGATTCAAATAAAATCATTTTGAAGCTTTTCAATTGATGCAGTTTGTTGGTGCCCGATCTAGAGTATCTAGCAAAACGAGAACAAATTGTTTTCATATCGCCTTGGTCGGGTTTACATGGGACTAACTACTTATCCTTCTTCTATTTGCTTTACGTATGCGGATTCGTATGCTAAAAGCGAGGGTGTCTTCATAATAAATTTTCCATTAACAGAACATGAAAATTCATTCCCTGGAATGCCCATTACCCATTCATTATTCGTATTTAATACTATTTAGAAGAACATTTCGACTCACGTGTGGTAGTGATGGTATATGGAAAGGTCCAGGTTGTCAACCAGCTCTCTGTCCAACATTACCTCAAATATATAAGGGACTTTACAAATGCACTAGAGGCTTTGTCTACGGTAGTGTTTGTTCAATGTCTTGCAATCCCAATGATTCCGAGGTAAGTTTGATTGATTAATTGATCATTGTCGTAAATACGACTTGATCAAAGGCACCCTTGTTGTTTTAACATATAAATGAGCAGATTATTGCACTTTCACGAATATCTGTTTTCAACCGTACATGAATAATTGGCCGCCTATCGAATTACATTACATATTTCAATATTCAGTTTAATATTAAATATTATTTAGAGGTCAATCCGCTAATTATAGTCAACATAACGGACATTTTTACTGCGGACAATCCATAGTAGTAGGGCTAGGCAATTCGATTCGGTGATTTGAAGCACTATTTGTTCGAATTAATCGAATCGTTTATAGGAACAAAAACTTGCAAAATAATTTTGACTTTTCATTTTTAACGACATAATACAATTGATTTTGGTCAAGTTTGAAACATGAAAATTGTTGCTCTAAACAAAGCATGAGACGCGAATTGAAAATACACTACAAATTATAAATTTGATTTTCCAATTGGAGACACGTTTTAATAGTAAAATGGGATAGTTGTTATTTCGTGGAATTTGTGATTCGATCCGATTCGAAAAAAATATTCGAATCAGATTCGAATTCCAAATGATTCGGTTTTGCCCAGCCCTAGTTTCAAGGCGCGATAGCCTCCCACCAACAAACAAAACACTATTAATAACAATTAGGTTGAATATATTGTATGACATTCTAGTTGAGCAGGTCTGGAAGCAGCTTCTGGAAGGAATCAGCTATGGCGATTGAGGGTACAGTTAGTGGATTTCGATTTTGCTGGTCGATTTTATTTAAACTGTAACAAAAGTGCAGTAATTTTACACTGCTCTTTGACAGTAATATTGCTCGATGATATTGAAATAAAAGCTAAAAAATCGGCTTTTTCGGCCAGTTATGGACTGTTGATGGAACAAACCGCCAAGGTGCTTCCTTCAATAGCCCATATTTGACTTTCATTTCATCAACAACGCGGTTTTTAAATTTTGTAAAAAAGGAATTACTGGTAAAGAGGAGTAAATTTATATTGCATATTTGTCACAGTGTACTTGAAAAGTTTTCTGCAATGTTATCAGGAATTTCTTTAAATTTTGTTAAAAAAATAAAAATTTGCCGTTTTCATTTCCATTCACAGCTAACAACAGTCATACGCTGTGACAGTAACGGGCAGTGGAATGCAAGTTTTCCAATGTGTCCTAATATCAACACAACATGTCAATTACCTATCTCTTCACCAGGCGTGGAGGTCCTTTGCGATGGTTATAGTACAGGTTAGCAATAACTGCTGATTTTGTTAAAGTTTAAAAGGTTCCCATTTCCAATTTTTTTGTCGGTGATTACAAATATGTTTAGTTAAATTGTTAAATATGAGTCGCTGATGGATCGTGCCGTTTCTGATTGGGTTAACGCACCATCGACGAGTTCCATCAGTGACACATACTTAACAAAAGATTTTTAACAAATTTTTGTCCGATTGTGATAGGTCAAACATGTAGAGCAAGCTGTATACGGAGATTCGACCAACCCTCTTTTCGATATTGTTGCAACTACGGATAAAGTGGGATTGTCGGAATTTAACAGGAAAACTAGAATACTGGTGTGCCTCGGAGATAAGTAAGCGCAATAATATCATATTTTGTTGCTTTTTAATATATAAATCAAAACCCCAAACACACACACAAATCTTGGTTAGTTATTAGTTTAACGTATGAGGTATAAGTCGACTCGGTGCGTGTAGATTTGAAATCTAATACTACTTTTGTGTCTTCCTTCTAAGCGACTAAAAGAAAATAAAGATATGGTGGATAGTTTGACCATCGTCCAGGGCAGACGCCACTCTGCACTGCTTTTTTTATCGGTCCAGACCTCTTAGTGGGATGTCCCCCATCAAGAGAGCATTTTTAGTGCTTCTGAAGTAGGCCTTTGTTATTTAAATGGCTGTTAGGTTGTTCCTTTTAGGCACAGCTATTGGTCTTTTTCAGGCAAATTTCAATAAAAGATGCCCAGACTACCGAGTGTCACCTCAATAAGCCAATTTGCGTAATTTTTATTCACAATTCGCGTGTTTAAAACCTGCATACAAATAACTCAACAGGGGAAGGGAACTACTTGGACAAGTGTTCCACGCAAAATAATGTTTTACATGGTAAATGGTGACCAAATATACGATTCGTTGGGTAAACCGAATGTCCGGACTTAATAAGTCCTAGTGTTACCTCAACATGTTATAAAAATGGGGCAAAAAATGAAAAGTACACAGCAAAGACGCGTACCAACATACTCCTTATCCCTGGAAATATTTTTTAAAAAAATTTTCGTATTAAAATACTTTACCTACTTCACTTATTTGCTCAAATAGAAATAAAATCCTCAACTTGAAAATGTTTTTCAGATGGTTTCCTCAACCCGATCAACTTTACTGTATTTTTGAATGCGATTCAAAGTCCATCGGTAATAGATGGTGCGATAAAAGTAATAATAGAGAATATTGTGGATGGGATGGAGGAGATTGTTGTGCCAGTACAATGAAAGGGAAAAGAGTAAGTTTTGTTGCTTTTTATGAAATAACAGTTCGAAAATTAATGCCCAAACATTACGTTGCAGTTCCGTTCGGGAGGTTTTTCGTTTAGAGTACAGTTGCTGGTGCTACATCTTTTAGTAACTCTTCGCTATTGAGTGACCGCTGGTTGCTTCCCTCTGGTAGCAGTCTCCTGTCTTGCTTAGAGTGAATTTCAATAAGAAATGGGTCACTGATGAAAGGCGCCGACGACACTTGCTTTACAAAATGAAAATTTGGTTGTCCTTATAGTTTAGTTTAAACGATATTCGAAGTTCACTATGGAAATAAATGTTTCTTTAACAGATAAAAATTAATTTCGCCGATACTTTGCAATGCAACTTTGCCCTTATATTTTACAACGCAAAATTTAGCATATATCATGATTTTACTGCCAATTGTTTAAATTTAGGAATAAGCGTGAAACGAAATCATTTTTGATTAAAATACTGTAAAACCTATACGGACTATACGGTTACATAATGATATTTCTAGGGTACTAGCAATGAAGTTTTTGATATTTTTTATTTTATTTTTTAATTTTTATTTTCAATCTTTTTAATATCTTGCAGACAACTTGTACAAACGAGTGCGATTGCATAGACCCAAACGCAGAAGAAAATAATCCGCTGAATAAAAAGAACTTTCGAACCCGAGTTGAAATTGATGTAAAAAATCGATTTCCCCTATTGGCATCTACCGGGGTCGGAAGTACCAAGATCAAAACAAGAGAAAGCAAAATTAGAAACAGTCTGGCAGGTATTGCATACGAGTATATTGTATTTCCCATTACTTCTGCATATATATTTATATATATTTTATTGGAATTCAATCTGAGCAAGACCGGAAACAGTGCCTAAAAAAGTAAAACAGCCAAATAACGGCCACAGAGCTAGTAAAATATATAGAACCAGCAACTGCAAATTAACTCTAAATGGAGAATATTCCAAACGGAACTGAACCGCAATGGTTAAGTACAGTGAGTGATATCTGCTCTGGGTAATGGTTTTAGTAGGCAGGAAGTACGTTAGGACTACTCTAAATTCTAAACCCCTTACCTACTAGTAAACTTTAGTTGTGCATAATGTTAAGGATTTTTAAATCGAATGTTTGAATTGTATGGGATACTGGATTATTGAATTGATTCAGCCGTGTATACTGATACGACACAATAGTAGGTACAGAAGAGCCTCATAAAGGGGCTTGTGACTTCTTTTTCGAAAGGCTCCTATTTCAAATAAACATTATACATCATAAACAAATTCCATTCAACTGTTATTCATGCTTTTTTATGGAAAAATGATAATGCGGGAACATCAAATATCTGGCACTGATGGATCGCGCCACCGAGGCGCGGTCCATCTGTGGCTCATACTAAAAAAAATGGAATTTCTGTTGTTGTGGATCCTTTAAATAAAATTCAATGCAATTTAGCCAAATCCTTTTTTCATTCAGACAGGGATAGCGTGAGTGTGGATGGTACGAGACGAAAGCGGAAAAATAGAAGGAGGGACAAACTCGAATCTGGTTCGTATTTTGACGTAAGGGCCGCAAGAAGAAAATACAGATCAAAAAACAGATCCAGACGGTTAGGTGCTACATCAAGAAAATTAAGGCGCGAACGCAGAAGATCACGGTCAAGAAAAGGATGAAAATATCCGTTTTAATGGAAGAAGCTTTCTCTATTGTCAAATAGAAGAGGAGGGGAATCAAATTAGCGATATGGAGATGGAAACGAATTTCGCATCATTTTAATTTTGGGTTTTCCCACATGAAAATCGGAATTTTGCGATATTGCAACTTTTCTTTACGCATAATAATGGTTAAAGCGTTTTTACAATGCGCACGTTTTCAAAATGAATAAATTGAGCTCATCATATAAATAATTTCTAAAAGAAATTTAACTAATTTTTCTTTGTTTAGGATGATACAATATATAAAATATTCGTAGGACCGGCAAGATCAAAAACTCATACTTGTCAGAGTCTGACTCGTGTAATCTTGCTGTTTTCAGAATCACCAATATAAATAAACCGATTAACTTGGATACATTTTTGGTTGAAATGCGATCCTACTAATAATTTGTCGCTTATAACTTCAGTATTTAAATTTGAGGCAATATCTGTTCGGTCCATTAGAGAATAAATATCTAATATGGTTACTGTAAAAAGATATATTGCTACTCTGTCTAGTTGTATGTTTTCCTTATAATCATAAACTTTATGTTGTAATGTAGAGCATGATCGATCAGTGACTTATGCTTCACAAAATATGTATTAATATTCTGATTTTTTAGCTGCCTGCGTTACACGAGCACGCTTTATCTTTATCATATACATTTTTTTATTTATCATTGTAAAATTGCAACGCTTTGGCATTCATATTTATTATTTGTGAAAATGTAATTTCTTCAACTTTTTAATATTATTTTTGTTATTGTTATTCTAATTTTGCCGCTCCCGATCACTGTTAATATTACTCGGTAAATATTATTGTGAGTCGACGTAAATTTAAATACACTACCGAGTAATTTGCTCAAGTTAAAATATTTGAATATTTATGTTAAGGATTGAAACAACACGCGTCTGAATTTTCAGTTCAAATTAAATTTATTCGTTTCGTAATTACTCGATATTTCAAGTTAAAAAAGCACAAGATATATATAGTTTCTGAACGTTAATTTCACATCTATGGTGGCTTAAAAACATAGAAGTGAATGATTAGTAACAAGCGGTTTGGTTTGCATGTAACAAAGCTCTAAAGTCATATATATAACACCCGAATTGTTTCACTTTTTCAAGGCGGTAAGCCTAACTATTGCATTACCTTTCTTTTGCCTTATTGCTGTGCCATATACGTTAATCTGCTTTAGTTTGGATCAGCACATTTTTAAAAACAAATGCGTTTGGTGAAATGTTACTACAACCTTTCTGAGTAAAAATTAATTTTTGTTAATCATGTGCCTCAGATCGATCGTGCATAGAAGCCAAAATCAATCAGTGACCCACGCCTAACAAGAAATTGATTAGAATATTTTTTCTGGTTGGGTTTTTACGACATTTTGTTTCGTAGATTTGTAAGAGTGATTATAAACGATTGGAGGATTAAATTAGGAGACTCGATTCGGTGATTCATTACAAATTGAATTATGTGATGTGAAATAGACTATTCTACCAATTGTGAAATATGATATTAGGTAAACAAATAGTTAATTTATAATTGGAATGGAATTTTTATATACATGACATTTAAATTTGTTGTTAAATATATATACTTTTTGAATTTGATTGATTGAAATATTGAATAATATATAAATAGAAATGCAAATTTTTTGTTTAAAAGTTTGTGCTACGTTGTGACTAACAGCTTTATAATCAACTCTTCATACTCGATCTTTCCCTTCTAGAGGAAGTAAAATGACATCATTAGCTTATTGAAAAAAGCCAATTTATCCTCCAACGCTTTTTTTATTTTGAGTTCATTTACGTTATTTTTCATTCTTCTCATATATTATTTATATGTAGCTTTTATTAAAATAAATTTGTTGTTTCTCATTCAAAGATACATATTGTGCAGTGTGGCCTTTTCTATAAGGATCAAGTCAGTAGTCAGTGAAGTAGTCTTTTTGGGTGGAACTACTCGAAAATCTCTGCCTCCAACGAGACGGACATTCAACATTACAACTCCCCAATAAACGTGCAAAATTAAATTGTGTCACAGATGGTTATGCGAGTTGCTTCATGTTGTTATATGAACGAACAGTTTTGATTGTTGTCTGAAATTGGCATCTGCGTTAAGAACATGGTCAGTTTTACTGAGAGCCATATTGTTTCAGCCCGTTTATTCTCAGGGCTCAACCAAACCTAAAGCTTTGAGTGAAGAAGCAATTTTGATGCAACTAAATTTTTTTATTATTCGTTGGCACGGTCTGTATGTGGTTTGTATGCAACATAGTGAAAATTATATCTAGACCCTGCTTACGCTAAAAAGCAAACGGTTCACACACTTGCCGAAATCTGGTTCAATCTGGTTCTCATTTCAAATAATGAACATACTGGTTTTGATGACATAAAAACATGGAACGTTATGTGGATATCTTACTGCATTTTATTCATAACTTGTGCCATTTTTGATTGTCCCCAGTGAATTATCAAGCATGCGTCACTTAGGCGCTATCCATCTGTGGCTCATGTTTGTCAAAAACATTTTTGATTAAAACGAATTGGTATTCTTTTAAGTTAAAATATACCTGGGATGTGTCTATTATTCTAAAATAGGTACCGGCACATCCAATTGTGAGCATCCTGTAAGATACAATTTCACGTTGCTCCAATCTCCTTCAACTTTGATCAATTTGTTATTAACTCGAAGCATATCTTCAGCAGAAGGATGAGTTGTTTTTCATTTTGACCCAAACTTATTTTGTCCCTGAATGGAAATGAACCTGAGGAAAACTTAACACCCCTATACCCCTACATTGCTTTGCGTTAGTAATTCCCCATATGTTCGGTGGCAATTACATGGTAGTTACTTGTCTGCAATATGCAAATCCACTCAACGAAACGAGCTTGTCCTATAACTTGTGAAGCAAGCCGTTGTGTTGTCCTACCCTTTTTTCAAAATTGCTTGTAAATAAGATGGTTTTCATAATCGGTGACCATTGTGATTGGAAAAGTGTAAAGTCTATCGAATAATTTTAAATCAAATTAAATTCGAGCAAAAGCAATACATTGGGGCAATTGGGGCAGAGCTGCTGCTACTGTCCTCAACATACTTGACCGTGTACAGCGGCCTGTGATTAATATGATTGGCCCCAAACTTTCATTCGATTTCAAAGCTCGCCGCATCATCGGTCGCAACATTGCTTCACTTTTTTTTATGTTACAGATATTATAATGGGCAAAGGTAGCTTTCTGTTCTTGGTCCTCCGAACAAAAAATTTAAAGGGCCCTCTCGATTGGCTTCCAATTCTCACTTATTTGCTGTGGAGGTTTCACAATGTTTCAGAAAGTTTTATACAAGACGTTTTTTTCCAAAGAACCTCTAAACTTTGGAGTTCCTAGTCGTTCTACTCTTTTGACCGTGTGGATATACGTAAATTTGAAAATCGCCTCAACAGGCATTTGTTAGGGATTCCACATTTCATGCAGGTTTTTGCACAGCAATGGTTTCAGGAGACATTTCTAGCTTGATATGGCTCTTGCAGCTTTGCTGAGTGAAATCTGATAAAAAAATCAGAAATACATATATTTATTCAGCACGATCCTGTTACATTCTCCGCCTAGTTGGCGCGATCAAACGGTTGAGCATACATAATAAAATTGCTGAAGAACCTTTATCGGATTTGTAACTAATTTATAGAATCTATTCGTTTGTTCTAAATCACGAGGATGTGATTGTAACAAAATATTTATTGATATATTTGTGGATGTTCGATGGATATTTATTGCCTCACATCACAATCTCGATATTCATGACGCCCATGTCTTCCAAGCCGTATTTCTGTGCATCTGAGTTTCTTTCCATATTATTTTTTTTTATTGAAGTTCGTTTCAAGGAAGGCTGGATGGACACAAGATGTAGTTCAAGCAACTTCCATCATGGTAAAGGGCAGTAAGTGGCATCTGCATGGTCAGTCATAAAACAATCTATTCTAACGACGATGCTTAATTAAAGATATGGGGAAACACTTACAAATAGAAACTCATCAAAAAATCCCAAAGCAGGAAACACAATGGCATCAGTGACGCGTCTGTTTGTTGTTTAAATAAAAATAGGTTGTATCACGAAGTCATGACATGGGTTTAAAATTCGGGTCGATAGACATCTATCGGATATGGGGATTCCTTATTTCCCATTCCTGCATTTCATATATATCTTAGTACTTTTTGGTTTCAGAAGTAAAAGTATGATATGTCTTTTGCAGCCTTGCTCTGAGCGCATTCTGATGAAAACAAAAAATTTCAACCCACTGGGAAAACAACCACTATCCAGAAATTCGACGCTCGATCTCGTTTAATTATATATTGTGACGTTATCGTCTTGGAGAGGACTCGCAAATCAAATTTTGGTAAAGTTTTAGTATATTGTTATATTGTAAAACAAGCTTATGGCTTAATGATATGAAAGAATCAGTTTAGTACCAGTTCAGGATTGCTGCAATATATTTTTTGCTTCGTTCAATTCTGGACCGTAGTCATTAGCGCGAATGATTGAATTATTTAAATGATTTCCAATACTTAACGTAATCATTTCAACAGCAATATCAGCAGTGGAGGTGTAGATGTCAAAGATCATGGAGGACATTAAAGAAATTAACTCTCAATGCTTCAACAATAACTATCGCGCCGAAGTACGCGAGATTTTTGTATTTTCCTTCCCTATTCCCACTACTTATGAAATCAAAAATGCCCCAATACTTGCCACGATAATACATACGGAATTCAGCGCCAAGTAGCATTTTCGTTTGTTTCTTCGAATTCTGAAAGCCCAAATCCATTTTCTTCTGCCACTATTGCTTAGTAGTTCGAGTGAATTCCTGGCACTGTTCCGCAAACATTATTTAAAAGCTTAGTTCAATGTGCCATCTGTCATAATTCCGGTAGTTGATTCTAATGATTCTAAAGTGACGCCGTCACGCCAATAAGTGACGCCAACCATTGACTTGAACTCATTTTTTCACATTTTCACTCTGTTCTCCGCTTGCAGTTTTTAACCAGATGGTTCGCAGCATGAACAGAACCAAAACGTTAACAGACTCACTAAGAACGCTCGCGGAAAAAAATTAGCGACGGGATTACACGCCGATAATGAAATAGTACTAACAACATTTGAACTGAACATCTACCCGCGCGTTCGAGGCTTTTTGCGGGAAATTTGATGCTGCAATATTTTTATTGGCTCACGCTCGTCCCATAGCATTTAAGTTCATAAATATCTTGTTTAGTTTTCCGGTAAATAGATGCAATGCTCATACGTTTCATGATGATGCCATTGTCTTTCTGGATTTTTGGAAGAACGCAAAAAATCTTTTCATGAATGGCTGCAGATGCAACCCCACGCACCGTCATGGGTATGTGTTTTCTTTGACCTTCAGGCTATGGCTTGAGTAAAACTAAATTTTATTGTTTTGCATAATTGGAAACCCGTGGAAGTGATTAAGAACTTCAATGCGGTAAAAATGTGGAAATCTGAGGAAATTTTACCGTGTTCTCAACTCAACTATGCTGTAGTGACCTGAAATATTTGGAACTATTCCAAGAATAGCCTAAGAAACTATTGAAGTACTAGGACCAAAATCAAGGACCGGCATGTACAACCCAAGTATTAAATATTGACAGGTAACAACAAAAGAAATGACACGGTAGGTGGGTTCAGTATTAGTTTAATATCGTTGCTGTAAGTTTTTTTACCTCTGTTCCCACTTGGTGTGAAAGACAGGAAAGGAAATTTTGAAGACTGATATTTCGACCGATGCGTAAAGGGGTAAATGAAACATTATTCTTTCTAAATATGAAAATAGAAATTCTGGTCTCCTTTTATTTTGAATTGAATCTTTCCGAGTGCCATTTTATATTGAAGAATAATCATACTTCATAACATATATGATAAATAAACATTGGCGTTGATTGAATGGTGAGTCCGAATTCACTAGTCTGGCGTTAAAACCGAGATCATCAACTTTCGATTTCGAAGGAGTTAATAAAATAGGTCATCGCAAATGAATATACTGGTGAAAAATTCAATGAAAAAATGGCTAGAATGTATCTGTTATTCTCAAATGGGCATCGGCATATCCAATTGTGTGCATCCTGCAAGATACAATTTCACGTTGCTCCAACCTCCTTCAAGTTCAATCAGCTTGTTATGAATTCGAAGTATATCTTCAGCAGATGGGCGATTGTTTCTCATGAACACCCAGACGTATTTTGTCCCTGAATAGAAATAAACTTGTTGAAGACGAAACACGTGATTCTGTCCTCAGGTAAAAATACACGTGAAATTGTCCTACCGATAGTCCGCATTGCCTTTGTAGGTTTCAAACTAAAAGCCGAGAGTCGCATGTCGTTCGGTTTGCTCCAAAAACGTAAAGAAATACTTTTGCGGTGTTGCGGTACGGTAAAACACAACGTTGAAATAAAAAAAAGTCATAAAAACTGCAACATACGCATAATGTTATTTAAAGTGTAATCGATGCATTGTGTTACGCGCTGTTGACGAAATGCATTATGCATTGGTTTGCCTTTATATTCACCCAATCAAACAATCGAGACACTTTCGAGTATTGAAGTGCGTAACTGAATAGCAAAAATAAAACGGGGAATCGTTTACGTTGGAGAACATGCTTACAGTGTAATAGGGGTGAAATTCAAGGTTAAAAATGAAAAAAGCATAAAAAAAGTAAGTTGAATATTTGAAGGACTGATTAATGTTCATTCTAGAAAGAAATTTCCAATTTCGTAATATGTACATAATTTATAATAATGTGCTGTAAATACTCTAATCATGAAAATATTTATGACTGTTCTAGAACTGCCTGAACATGATTTGTAAAGCAAGAACTTGTGAAAAGTGTCGAATCTCGGAATCGAGTCACGGAAATGAATAATCTAATCATCCGAATTGGACAAGTTTTCAGGATGATGGATCGTGCCATTGCGGCCTGCCATTGCGTCTGTGGCTTCGCTCGAAAATTTTTTAATCATGACTGGGATATATCCGAGCTGATTACAAATCTTGAATCTGAAAGTAACATCGCTTGTTTCACGGCTTGTACAGAACTGCATTTTGTCGTACCGTTTTTTCCACATTGCAGGTTGATAACATAGTTTTCATAATCTGTCATCGCTGTAACAGGAATATCGAAATATCCGTCGACCTCTGAGAAAATTGAAAATAAATTCACTTTCTCGTATAATCAAAACAAAATTACATTGATTTGTTTGGCGACCCAGCAACAAAATTCTGAAACAGTTAGATTGCAACGAACTGTTTGTTGATATTTGATGAATATTTATTTACTGTCATGCATCCTATGATCTTGTCCAACGTTATTCTAGAAGCGAATATCTATTTGATCGTACTTCTGTGTATCTGAAGTACCTTTATAGTAATACTAAAGACGTAAAAAATTGAATAATAACGAACTCCATTTTTGGCCAGAGAGAGATAGTTGGTACAAATAAAAATATGTAACACAAAATAGTCTCTAACAAGATTAAACAAATAAAGAAATTTATTCTTGTATGTATTGAGGCATCCGAGAATCATCGGGCACGATGACACACACCCACGATATAAATGTGGAAATATTTAAGAAAAAATAGCGAAAATATTTCATTTAGAAACATAAGATATTCATAAACTTAATTATTCCAAAGCTATAAAATTATAAAACGCGTTTATCTCGTGGTACAGTTATTTCGCAAGATATTAAAGAAATTGACATATAGTTGTCTATTGACGTTATAACCGTTTTCAATCAAGCTATCATACCAAACGGCATTTTAATAATTCTGGGTGTGGGAGGAGGGGATATCTCTTTTTTCATCTGTGAAGTAAGCGAAGGAATGTACAATATTCACAAAAAGACTTACCTTCCAGTGCCCTCTTTTTTGCTCCGTCTGCCACAGCTTCATCAACCCACAAATAGCCTGAAATATAACCGTCGGTTTTTTTTGCGTTATTTAGTGCAAAAAAAACTTTCAATGTTGTGCCAAGTAAAAAACTAAGGGTTCCACCTGAATAGTTCTTTGTAAATTAGATAAATTACACAATATAATTGGTCTCAGAAAAAGTCAGTTTCACGAAGCCGTAACAAAATACTTCTTTGTCCAACATAATAATCTGTCCATGACTCATTACAGGAAGAGGAAAACAGTGAATATACTTACCAAAACGTTGATCCAAATTTGATATAGATTTTCCTTCTTTGATCCAATGAACAGGTATATCAGTGTGAGAAATAGTGTTGCTGCATTTAAACAACAATGAAAGTAAACAGTTTACCAACACTGCTCTCGGAATGTATACGCAATGGTTAATTAAGAACAATTTCTATGACAATGTAAATGGGGAAAACAGGAATTTCAACAGATTTAGATATCTTTTAAAAACTTATGAGAAAAAAAAAATTTCTATAAGTGCATTCTGATGATTAGACCATCTATTTAATAGATTATATCAGCGTGTTTTTTATTATGAACAAAGTATTTTAAACGCCTCTGACCAGATTCGAATTATTTTTTAGACGGAGAAGTTTGGTCAGCTACGGGTCGTGCTATCAAGGCTTGATTTATCTTCTGCTGCCCCATTTTATTATTTCAAAATATTCTAGAACAACAAAGAATGTCGTTTACTTTGTATTGATTTGGAAAGTTACTTCTTCTGCATATCCCCCATTAGCTGATGATCGTAGATTCCTTGCAGTGAAACATTTCACGATTTTGTCGTATGGATCGTCAGTGTTTAAGATCTGAAACCAAGTCCCTGGAAGCTGAAAAAGGGAGTGAATCGTTTTAATCCCCGATTTAAATGAGTCTAGGCAAGGAATCTTTTTAGTTTTTAGCCAACGAATAGTATCATAATTAGGCATTGAATGAAATATTTTCTAATCGAAGTCTTCTGAATCTGATATGTTTCAAAACTTGATAAGAAAATTTTATAAAAAGTTACCTCTATGAATGTGTTTTGAATAATTTTCTAAAATATATACAAAAAAATCCAAATATATTCGATAACATCTGAGATTCATAACATTTCATCTGAAGCGCAAATGTGTTCCGATAAATTTCAATTTTCGACTCTAAAATGAACGTTCCTAGGAGGAAAACGGAGAGAGAACTAAACTTCGAAACTAACAATCGAGGAATAATATTATTATGATAATTTTTTTATTACCATGTCATAATCTATTTCTGTGATGTCTGGTAAAACACAGGCTTCATCTTGAATAGGGTTACCATCCGTTAAACTAAAAACGGCACTCACAAAAATAATTGCAATTTGCAAAATCATTTTTGGGCAGATGGTCTTCATACGTACGTTGCAAAACAACTAGCTGTACTCACTAAAATGGACGCATTTATAGGCTTTATGATCTTTCCTCGTGATTCAAACATCAACAAAAACATTGAAAAAAGTGCGTGATGAAAACCAATAAGACAGACGCCTTTAGCTAAGTTGTTTCCAGAATCATGCCGCGTGTGCATTAACATTTCGCTCGATGCAGTTTTATGTTAGTCAGTAGTAGAGTGCTGTTTTTAATTTGATGCGCAGCTCGAAGCGTATCCCTAAACACTTCACAAATAGAAACCCATTAAAAATATCCTAAAGCAGGAAACATAATGGCATCAGTGACGCGTCTGTTTGTGTCTTTAATAAAATAGGCTGCATCACGAAGTCATGAAATAGACTGCTGATGAGATTAAACGGAAATTATTTTTGTATGTACTATAAGAAAGTTTAAAATAAGACATACTAAATATAACTAACATATTGAAAACGGCAAAAATCCCATATTTAAAAACATGAGATATTCATTGACATAATTTTTTCAAACAGCTACTTATTATCAGATTTTGGGAAAGATCGTGTAAATTTGAAAAAGTAAGTGGGAAATGTATATTTGTCGTAAAATCAAGTTATCTTTCAGTTATTTATTCCTTTCCCTAATTGCCTTAACTTAGTCAACCCACAAAAAACCGGAATAAAACAACCCATTGCTTCCCTGATCATGTTGATCTGCATGGATTTAAAACTAGCGTCAATAGACATCTCTCAGGGTTGGTCATTCCTTATTTTCCATTCCTGCATTTCACATAACTCTTTGTAATTTTGGATTCAGAAGTATAAGTATGATATGTCTTTTGCAGCCTGAATATTCGAGGCTCGATCGCGTTTACATATTTTATGACGCCATCGTCTTGGGGAGGCTCCGCAAATCAAATTTTGGTAAATTTTTAGTATATTATTACATTGAAAAAAGAGATCATGGCTTAATCAGAAGATGAAATCAGTTTAGGACCAGTTTAGGATTGCTTCAATATATTTTTTGATCCTTTTAATTCTGGACTGTAGTCAGTAGCGCGAATGATTGAACTATTTAAATGATTTCTCATTCATAACTTTCGTCATTTTAGCACCAATATTAGCAGTGGCGGTGTAGATGTCAAACAATTCTTACAACGACAATCCGTACGGAATTCAGCGCCAGGGACATTTTCGTTTATTTTCTTTAATTCTGGAAGCTCAAATACACATTTTCTTCTGTCGCTTCTGCCGCTTCTGCTTAGTAGTTCGAGTTCGAATTCCTGGCGCTGTTGCACAAACATTATTTATAAGCTTAGTGCAATGTGCCCTCTGTCATTTTCCGGTAGTATTTTAATAAGTCCCGCCGTCACGCCAATAAATGACGCCAACTATTGACTTGGACTCATTTTTTCAGATTTTCACTTCTCTGTTTTCCGCTTGCAGTTTTCACCCAGATGATTCGTAGCATGAACGTGTGCAAAGCACAGTAAAAAATGTTTACGGATTCGCTAAGAACGAAAAAATTAGCGACGGGATTACGCGATGAAAGTGGAATAGAACTAACTAACTTTTGAACTAAATATTTACCCGCGCGTTTGGATCTTTTTGCGGGAATTTTGATGCATCATATTTTTATTGGCTCACGCTCGTCCCATAGCAATTAAGTTCACAATATCTTGTTTATTGCTTCTCTAAATAGGTGCAATGCTTAACCAGCTGGTACATACGTTTTAAAATGCTGTCATTATCTTTCTGGAATCGGGAAAAACGTACAAAAACTTTTCATGAATGACTGATTCCTCAGACGCGACCTCATGCACCGGCACGGGGACGTGTTTCCTTTGGCATTTAGGTTCTAGCATGAGCAGAACCAAATTTTATTGTTCTGCACAACTGGAAACCCGTGGCAGTGATTAACAATTTCACTCTGGTAAAAATAGGGGACCTGAAAAAATTTTAACCGCGCTCGCGACTCAACTATGTTGTAGTGACATGAAATATCTGAAACCAATTCCAGGAATAGCCTAACGAAACTATTGGAAGTACTAGGACCAAAATAACGACAGGTAACAACTACCGAAATGGCATGGTAGGTGGGTTATTCATTCTTTGAATATCGTTGCTGTAAGATTTTTACCTCTGTTTCCACTTTGGAGTAAAAGACAGAAAGGAAATTTCGAAGACTGATATTCCGACCGATGCATAAAAGGGGTAAATGGAACACTATTCTTTCAAAATATAATTATAGAAATTCTCGTCTCCTGTTATTTTGAATTGAATCTTTCCGAGTCCCATTTTATATTTAAGAATAATCATACTTCATAATATATATGATAAATAAACGCTAGTGTTCCAATGGTGAGTCCGAATTCACTAGTCTGGCGTTAAAACCAAGATCATCAACTTTCCATTTAGAAGGAGTTAATAAAATAGGTTATTGCAAATGACTATACTCGTAAAAAATCTAATGAAAAAAGTTGGCCAGAATATATCTGTAATTTTTAAATAGGTATCGGCATATCCAATTGTGTGCATCCTGCAAGATACAATTTCACGTTGCTCCAATCTCCTTCAAGTTCAATTAGCTTTTTATGAATTCGAAGTATATCTTCAGCAGATGTGCGATTCATTCTCATGAACACCCAGACGTATTTTGTCCCTGAATGGAAATAAACTTGGCGAAGACATAACACGTGATACTACTGTCTTCAGGGGAAAATGCACGTGAAGTTGTCCTACCGATAGTCCGCATTGAATTTGTAGGTTTCAAAACAAAAGCCGCAATATACGCAAACATTGAGCTTTGCAATAATATTTATCAGGGCACTTAGCGACGACTCCGAGAGTCGCATGCCGTTGGTTTGCTCAAAAAACTTAAAAGAAATACTTACGCGGTGTTGCGTTAAGGTAAAACACAACGTTAAAACTAGAAAAACTACAACCTTTGCATACCGTTATTGGAGCACTAATCGATGCAATTATGTTACGTGCCGGTGACAAAAGAATTCTCAGCAATGCATTACGCATTGCTTCGCGTTTATATTAATTCAATCAGAAAATTGAGACAGCTTCGGTGCTATAGGGGTGAAATTCAAGGTTAAAAATAGAAAAACTAGAAAAAAGCGTATTGAATATTTCAAGGATTGATTAATGTTCATTCTAGAAATTTCCAATTTCGCAAAATGTGCATAAGTTATAATAATGTGATATGATTATTACAATCATGAAAATAATTATGGGTTTTCTAGAACTGCCTGAACATGCTTTGTAAAGCAAGAATATACACGGCGCATCCATCATTGTGCCATGCTCGATATAAAAGCATTTCCGATTCTCAAAGTTTGGTGGTAAGAAATGTGAAAGGCACACATTTAACTATGAACTTACTCATAAAAGTGTCGAA
Source organism: Styela plicata (assembly GCA_963675895.2). Taxonomy (NCBI): domain Eukaryota; kingdom Metazoa; phylum Chordata; class Ascidiacea; order Stolidobranchia; family Styelidae; genus Styela; species Styela plicata. The sequence continues at coordinate 9,791,597 of OZ023143.1, read as the reverse complement.
TCACGGAATCGAGTCACGGAAATGATCTAATCATCCGAATCGGACATCCCAGACAGATATTTTTTAATAAAGCATATTTTGTTCAGTAAGAGTCCCTGATGGATCGCGCCATTGCGGCCGTCTGTGGCTCATGCTTGACAAAATTTTATTCATGACTGGTATATATCCGAGTCGATTACGAATCTTAAATTTTAATAATTCTGGGTTGTGGGAGAAGGGGACACACCCCCTTCTCATCTGTGAATTAAGTGAAGGGGTGTACAATATTCACTGAACTACTTACCTTCCAGTGCCCTCTTTTTGCTCCGTCTGCCACAGCTTTGTCAACCCACAAATATTCTAAAATATAACCGTCCGTTCTTTTGCTTGTTTAGTGTAAAGAAAAATTTCTAATGTGATGCCAAGTACAAAAACCAAGAATTCAGCGTAACTAAGTTTTTTGCAATTTAGATGAATTAAAAATTATTCCATCTAATATTATTTCATCTATTTAATAGATGATATCAGCGTATTTTTTTTTAATATGAACAAAGTATTTTAAACGCTCCTGAACAGATACGAATTATTTTTTAGAGAAGCTTGGTCAGCTATGGACCGCGCTATCAAGTCTCTATTTAGCTTCTGCTGCCCTGTCTTATTATTCCAATATATTCTAGAACAACAAAGAATTTTGTTTACTTTGCATTGACTTGGAAAGTTACATCTTCTACATATGCCCCATCACCTGATGATCGCAGATTTCTTGCAGTAAAACATTCCACGCTTTTGTCGTATGGATCGTCAGTGTTTAAGACCTGAAACCAAGTCCCTGGAAGCTGAAAAATGAAGTTTTGATGCGTTTCAAACAACAATTTAAATGAAACTAGGCACTAACATGCTTTCCGAATTTATACACAATAGTATTATAATTAAGCAATTGGTTGAATAAAATAATTTTCTAATCGAATTCCTCCGAATCTGATATGTTTCAAAACTTGATAGGAAAATCTATAAAAGTTTTTTTTATGAAGGTGTTTCTAAATAAATTATGCCATCTATTTACGTAAAATTCAAATATATTCGATAACATATAAAATTCATAATTTAAAACGCTCTGAAACAGATACAAATTGTGTTTCTATAGAAGTTTGGTCAGCTATTTCGCGCTATCAAAAGTATTGTTCATTAGAAGGAAAACGTCTTAAAGATTCCAATATATTTTACAACAATCGAGGAATAATTTTGTTATTAACTTGGAAATTCATTTATTACATATGTTATAATCTATTTCTGTGATTTCTGCAGTAAAACATTTCAGGCTTCCATCATGAATAGTATTTAAGACCGTTAAACCAAGTCCCGGAAAGCTGAAAAATAGTTGTAATTTGCAAAATCATTTTTAGGCAAGATAGTCTTCATGCATACGTTAGCAAAACAACCAGCTGTACTAACTAAATTGGTTGCATAAAATATTTTAGGATCTTTCCTCGTGATTCTGATATCAACAAAAACATTGATAAAAAAATCGTGATGAAAAAGTTACCTCTATGAAGGTGTTTAGAAAGTTTTCTTTAAAATCGTATTCGCGTAAAATCAAAATATCGCTCGATAACAGTTTTAGTTTAGTTAGCATAACATTTTATTTTGATGCGCATTTCAATGCTTATTTCTGATACTAACGCCTTTTTCGACCGAGCTAAAGTAGCGAACCCCCCTTTCGAACGGAAACACTTTTGAAATTTATAACAATCGATGAGGTAAAAATATTATTATGATACCATATATTTAATATGCAGAATGTTAATCTATTTCTGTGATGTCCTGGTTCAAAAAGTATCCATCTTGAAATAAATTACCATCCTTTTAAAAAGGCACTCAAAAATCAATTGTTTTTGCAAAATCACCTTTGGGCAGGGAGTTCTTCATGGTGTACATGGTGCAAAACAACGACCTGTAATCACTGCAAAATGGTCTTGGGTGTTAATATTTTTGTTTTATTTAACCCGGTTTCACCTCACTAAATCCGCTTTAAAAAGTGATCTGTTTTAGTCTGAAATACCTTCAATATGCAAATCAATTTCATTTTTTACTGCCACACTCACTATACCGTCCCAATTTTTATTTCCAGGAATTTGAAAAAAATGCCCTTCACCAATTTCAATGTCTAAGTGCGCCATTATATATAATATTTCTTGACAATCCGACATAGTAGAATTAGGGAGGCATTATGTCGATACGGGAGTATTTCCCCAACATAACGTTAGGAAGAAAACGTCACTTCGCAACATAAAAATAATGATTCATGCAAGATCAAAACAATGCAATCAAATTACAGGCAAAAAAACTACTTTTGTTTTAAATAATCAAGTTTTACCTCACGAAACATTTTGAATTTGATTAAAATAAAATTTTGAAAAGTTTGATACACAGAAAATAAAATATCACAGCAGAAAATAACTGTAATAATCCGATTCCTGTATACGATTAAAATGTAATATTTTCAAGGCTGAAGGTACGGGCTTTAGAACAGTCTTAAAGCATTTCAAGCTGTATTTCTGTGCATCTGAGGTTTTCTCCATATTATTTTTTTATTGACGTTCGTTTTAAGAAGGGCCGGCAGAGGAACTCTAAACAACCCCGCTAACGACTACTCAAATTGCAGCCAGTTGCTGCAAAATGTACTTCTAGACATACTAAATATAACTAACATATTGAAAACGGCAAAAACCTTTATTATTTAAAAACATGAGATATTCATTGACATAGTTTTTTCAAACGGCATCTTAGTATCAGATTTTGGGAAAGGCCGTGTAAATTTGAAAAAGTAGGTAAGGAACGTATGTATGTCGTAAAAACAAGTTATCTTCCAGTGATTTATTCATTTCCCCAATTGCCTTAACTTCGTCAACCCACAAAATATCCGAAATAAAGCAATCCACTGCTTTCCTGATCGTGTTGATCTGCATGGATTTAAAACTAGCGTCAATAGACATCTCTCAGGGATGGACATTCCTTATTTCCCATTCCTACATTTCATTTAACTCTTTGTACTTTTTGGTTTCAGAAGTATAAGTATGATATGTCTTTTACAGCCTTGCTCTGAGCGAATTTGGATAAAAAAAATTCGACCTACTAGGAAAACAACCACTATCCAGAAATTCCAGGCTCGATCTCGTTCATATATTTTGTGACGCCATCGTCTTGGGGAGGATTCGCAAGTCCAATTTTGGTAAAGTTTTAGTGTATTGTTACGTTGTGAAACAAGCCTATGGCTTAGTGAAATGGGAAAATCAGTTTAGGACCAGTTTAGGATTGCTTCAATACATTTTTTGCTCCGGTTAATTCTGGACTATAGTCAGTAGCGCGAATGATTGAACTATTCAAATGATTTCTCATTCATAACTCAATCGTTTTAACAGCAATATTAGCAGTGGCGGTGTAGATGTCAAAGATCATGGAGGACATTAAGAAAATTGAATCCTAATTGTTCAACAATAACTATCACCTCAGAGGTACGCGATATTTTTGCATATTTTTTTTCTAGCAGTATTCTACCTAAAAAATTGAAAATCTTAAAGGCAATGCCCCAATTCTTACAACGTCAATACGTACGGAATTACGGTGCGTACCGAGCCAAGTAACATTTTCGTTGATTTCTCTGAATTCTGGAAGCTCAAATCCATTTTTTTACCGCTTTTGCTTAGTAGTTCGAGTGAATTCCTGGCGCTGTCCCGCAAACATTATTTAAATGCTTAGTTCAATGAGCCTTCTGTCATAATTCTGATAGTTGATTCTAATAGGTGACTCCGTCACGCCAATAAGTGACGCAAACCATTGACTTGGACTCATTTTTTCACATTTTCACTCTTCAGTTTTCCGCTTGCAGTTTTCACCTAGATGGTTCGCAGCACGAAAGTGTGCGAAGCACAGTACAAAAAGGTTAACGTATTTACTAAGAACGTTCGCGGGAAAAATTTAGCGACGGGATTACGCGCTGAAAATGAAATAGAACTATCTAACTTTTGAACTAAACATTCACCCGCGCGTTTGGTTTTTTTGATGCTGCATATTTTTATTGGATCACGCTCGTCCCATAGCGAATAAGTTTACAATATCTTGTTTAGTTTTTCTGTAAATAGGTGCAATGCTAACCCAGGTGGTACATACGTTTCATGATGCTGTCTGTCATTGTCTTTCTGTAATTCCGGAAAAAGGACAAAACCTATTCATGAATGGCTGATGCCTCAGATGCAACCCTACGCACAGTCATGGGTACGCATTTTCTTTGGCCTTTAGGCTTTCTCTGGCTTGAGTAAAACTAAATTTTATTGTTTTGCACGATTGGGAACCCGTGGCAGTGATTAAGTGAGGTAAAAATATGGAAATATGAAGAAATTTAGACCGCGTTCGCGACTCAAATATTCTGTGGTGACCTGAAATATCTGAAAGCAATTCCAGGAATAGCCTAAGAAACTATTGCAGTACTAGGACCCAAAATATTGTCAGGTAACAACTACCGAAATGGCATGATAGGTGGGTTAAAGATTAGTTGAATAACGTTGCTGTAAGATTTTTACCTCTGTTTCCACTTGGAGTAAAAGACAGAAAAGGAAATTTTGAAGACTGATATTTCGACCCTTGCATTAAGGGGTAAATGAAACACTATTCTTTCTAAATTTGAACATAGAAATTTTCGTCTCCTGTTATTTTGATTTGAATCTTTCCGAGTACCATTTTATACTTGAGAATAATCATACTTCATAATATATATGACAATGACAATATATATGACGTTAGCGGTGGTTGAATGGCGAAACCGATTTCTCTAGTCTGGCATTAAAACCAAATTCATCAACTTTGAAGCGGTTAATAAAATCGCAAGGTCATCGCAAATGACTATACTGGTGAAAAATCTAAGGAAAAAAATTAACTAGGATGTATCTGTTATTCTTAAATAGGTATCGGCATATCCAATTGTGTGCATCCTGAAAGATACAATTTCACGTTGCTCCAACCTCCTTCAAGTTCAATCAGCTTGTTATGAATTCGAAGTATATCTTCAGTAGATGGGCGATTGTTTCTCATAAACACCCAGACGTATTTTGTCCCTGAATAGAAGAAGTAAACTTGGTGAAGACTTAACACATGATTCTGTCTTCAGGTAAAAATACACGTGAAGTTGTCCTACTGATAGTCCGCATTGCCTTTGTAGGTTTCAAACCAAAAGCACCAATATACGCAAACATTGAGCTTTGCATTAATATTTATCAGGGCATTTAGCGACAGCTCCGAGAGTAGCATGTCGTTGGTTTGCTCAAAAAACTTAAAGAAATACTTGCGCGGTGTTGCGGTAAGGTAAAACACAACGTTAAAGTTTAACAAATTTAGAAAAACTGCAAACTACGCATACCGTTATTGAAACTGTAATCGATGCAATTATGTTACCTGCCGGAGGCGAAAGAAAGTTTATCAATGCATTACGCGTAGCTTTGCGTTTATATTCACTCAATCAAAAAATCGAGACACTTTCGAGTATTGGAGTGCGTAACTGAATAGCGAAAATGAAACGAGAACTCGGTGACGTTGGAGAACATGTATACAGTGCAGCGCGTGAAATTCAAGGTTGAAAATAGAAAAACTCAAAAAAGTGTATTGAATATTTCAAGGACTGATTAATGTTCATTCTAGAAATTTTCGATTTCGCAATATGTACATAAGTTATATTAATGTGGTATGAATATTACAATGCTGTAAAATAATTATGGCTATTCTAGAGCTGCCTGAGCATGCTTTGTAAAGGAAGAACATACACGACGCGTTCCATCATTGTCCAATACTCGATATAAAAGAGTTGATGGGTAAGAAATGAGAAAGTCTTCAGATGTAACCATAAATTTGCTCAAAAAAGTGTCGAATCACGAAATAGAGTTAAGGAAAAAAGTAATCTAATCATCCGAAATAGACATTCCAGTCAGACATTTTTAACAAAACATCTTTTGATAAGTATGAGTCACTGATGGATCGCGCCGCAATGGCGCGGTCCTTCTGTGACTCATGCTTGACACAAATTTATTTATGACTAGGATATATCAGAGTCGATTACGAATCTTGAATCTGAAAGTAACATTCTTTGTTTTGCGGCTTGTACAGAACTGCATTTTGTCTTACCGTATTTTCCACATTGCAGGTAGATAAAATAGTTTTCATAATCTGTCATCGTCGTAACTCGAATATCGAAAAACCCGTCGACTTCTAAGAATTGAAAAATAATTCACTTTCTCGCAAAATTAAAATAGAATTACATTGATTTGTTTGGCAACCCAGCAATAAAATTCTGAAACGGTTCGTTTATGTTGATGAATATTTATTTACTGTCATACATCCTAAGATATTATCCAACGTTATTCTAGAAGCGAATATCTGTTTGATCGTACTTTTGTGTATTTGAAGTACTTTCATAGTAATACTAAAGACGTAAAATCGAATAATAACGAACTTCATCATTTGCCAGAGAGAGATAGTTAGCACAAATACCAATATCTAGCACAAAATAGTTTTCTAACAAGATTAAACAATTAAACAAAATTATTCTCGTATGTATTGGGGCATCCAATAATCATCGGGCACGACGACACACACCCACGATATAAATGGTACTATTATTTAAGAAAAATGGCGAAAATATTTCATTTAGAAACATAAAATGAGCATGGACTTAATTATTCTAAAGCTATAAAAGTATGCAACACGTTTATACCGTGCTACAGTTATTTCGCAATTTCACAAGATATTGAAGAAATTGACATATAGTTGTCTACTGGCAGGGACTTCATTACTTTTCTCAACCAAGCAATCATAACAAACGGCATTTTAATATCATACTCTGGGTATGAAGGAAAAGGGACATCCCCTTTCTCATCTGTGAATTAAGTGAAGGAATGTACATTATTCCCAAAAAGACTTACCTTCCAGTGCTCTCGGTTTTGCTCCGTCTGCCACAGCTTCGTCAATCCACAAAAATTCTGAAATATATACATCGGTTCTTTTAAGGTTTCTGGGTATTGCGATATTAAGTGCAAAGAAAAAATCTCAATGTGGTGCCACAACTCTCAAGTACAAAATACATGGGCTCAACTTGACTATTTTTTTTTTTGCAAAATTGGATAAATTAACAATATAATTGGTCACAAAAAAGTCCAATTTCACAAAGTTGTGAGAAAATAGTTCTTTGTCCAACATAATTGGCCCTTAGGCCAATCTATCTTTATAACTGTGAAATGATGTGAAAATGATGTAAATGTTGCGAGACTGATATTTGATCCTACAGTCCTTCTGTCCATGATGAGACATCTGTCCATGACTCATTACAGGAAGAGGAAAACAGTGAATATACTTACTAAAACGTTGATCCAAATTTATTATAGATTCTCCTTCTTTGAACCAATGAATAGGTATAACGGTGTGAGAAATAGTTTTGCTGCATTTAAACAACAATGAAAGTAAACAGTTTACTAACACTGCACTCGGAATGTATACACAATGGTTAATTAAGAACAATTTCTATGACAATGTGATGGGGAAAACAGGAATTTCAACTTTCGACTAAAATATCTTTTAAAAACTTATAAGGAAGGAAAATTTCTGCAAGTGCATTCTAATGATTATGCCATCTATTTAATAGATTATATCAGCGTGTTTTTATTTTGAACAAAGTATTGTAAAAGCCTGAGACCAGATTCGAATTATTTTTAGACAGAGAAGTTTGGTCAGTTATGGGTCGCGTTATCAAGGCGCGATTTATCTTCTGCTGCCCCATTTTATTATTCCAAAATATTCTAAAAGAACAAAGAATTTAGTTCACTTTGCATTGACTTGGAAAGTTACTTCTTCTGCATATCCCCCATCAGTTGATGATCGAAAATTCCTTGAGGTAAAACATTTCACACGTTTGTCGTATGGATCGTCCGTGTTTAAGACCTGATACCAAGTCCCTGGAAGCTGAAAAATGAAGTGATTCATTTTAATCCCCGATTTAAATGATTCTATACAAGGAATCTTTTTGATTTTTAGCCAACGAATAGTATTATAATTAAGCATTGATTGAATAAAATAATTTCTAATCGAATTCCTCTGAATCTGGTTTGATATAAACTTGATGAGAAAAGTTCATAAAAAGTTACTTTTATGATGGTGTTTTGAATAATTTTCTAAAATATATACGTAAAATCCAAATATATTCGATAACATATTAGATTCATAATATTTTATTTGAGGCGCAAATGTGTTTAGATAAAATTCAATTTTTGAATCTGAAAATATAGTTTCCTAGGAGGAGCACGGAGTGAGAGAGAAATCGGCTATATAAAATTCGGGAAATAATTTTATTATGATATTTCTTTAATTACCATGTTATAATCTATTTCTGTGATGTCTGGTAAAACACAGGCTCCATCTTGAATAGGGTTACTATCCGTTAAACTAAAAACGGCACTCAGAAAAATAGTTGTAATTTGCAAAATCATTTTTAGGCAGATAGTCTTCATGCATACGTTGCAAAACAACTAGCTGTACTCGCTAAAATGGACGCCTATATAAGCTTTATGATCTTCCCTCGTGATTCAAACATCAACAAAAACATTGAAAAAAGTGCGTGATGAAAACCAATAACACAGCCACATTTAGCTAAGTTGTCTTCAGATTCATGCCGCGCGTGCATCAACATTTCGCTCGATACAGTTTTAGTTTAGTCAGCAGCAGAGTGCTGTCTTTATTTTGATGCGGAGCTCGAAGCGTATTCCTAACGCTAACGTCTTTACCGACCGAGCTAACCATCAAACACCCCTCGAAGCGTATTCCTAACGCTAACGTCTTTACCGACCGAGCTAACCATCAAACACCTACTGATTTCTACACTTGGTTGTTTTTTGTTACTTCCCTCTGTTTCACTTGTCAAAATCCGGTTTAAAAGTGATTAGCTTTAAACTGAAATACGATCAATATCCAAATCAAATTTCTGCCATCACCCGCCACGCCCACTATAACGGCCTAATTTTTGTTACCAGAAATTTTAAAATTTGCCCTTACCCACTTTTAAGTTTCTGAATACTCTATATGATATTTCTTAACAATTCATCATAGCGAGGAGAGAATTTGCGTCAATAAGGGTAATGTTTCCCCAACAAAACCCGAGGAAATTGAAAAAACGTCACTTCGCAACGACAAAACAATGATTCATTTCAGATCATAACAATGCAATCAAAATAGGCACACAGTGCGGATCCTTACCATGTGTGCGCCATAATAAATTCATCAATGGCTCAAATCGATAAATGAAACATTCTTTTATTCTTCTGAAAAGTCTTAGTATTGAATACCAATTGTTTCGGAAGAGAGGTAACGTCAAGCTTAATATAAAGAAGCTATATTCATTGAAGGCATTTTAGCAATACTAGTGGCTTAGTCTTTCAAGTGCTTGAAGCAAAATTAGAAAATTGTCACCATCTTTAATACAATAATAAATTTTAACAGTCAGGACACCATTGTATTATGCGTATAGAAAATCAAAATAGCAAAATGAATCGGCCTATTTTGCTACATATATTAGGAATTCACCTAAATTTGAATTATGAATTTGAAGTGTATCTTCAGACCTTGGCTATGCGGCACGATCCACTAGTGACTTATACTTAACAAGAGATGTTTAGTCAGAGATGGTTGCTTTCCATGAACGCCCATATTTTGCCCCTGGGTGGAAAGCTAATTGATAAGGATAGTGGGATTAATGTTTTACATATACGAAAGTTTGGATACAACGTCCAGCAATTCCCAGCAATAACAAATTTCACATACTAGTCAAATATTTCCTTTCTTTACATATTTGTTAAGTATGAGTCAAGGTGTGATCCTTCTGTGGCTCACGTTTGACAAAAATAAATTTGTGATTGGATACATCTAGCAAAATACTTGAAATGAACTCATTCTATCACAGGAAGGGTTCCCACTTTTGTATACTATTTTTTTATCTTTATTTTTTTTTTTAAAGTTTCGTCCCCAGCAAGACCCAAATCAGAAGCCAACTATAGGAATGGAAGAGATGCTGCAAGCTGTGGTGCCAACAACTGCACTCCAAGCGGAATACTTGACAGTTCAGTATCGTTTGAAATGTTTTTCGCCTAGAGTGCACTTGCTGGTACTAGAACTTGGAGTAGCTCTCTGCTATTAAGCGGCCGTTAGGGTAACCTAAAAATGAGACTCCTTCCCGCGCCTGCTCCGCAAGACGTTGCAAAAATTGTCATCCAATTGTTTGTATGATCCCTCCACACTCAAAGAGATTTCACACCTTCCATCCACACCGCGTCTATTATCCAACATTTGCCTCGGTGCCTATTTTAGATATTGGGGTTACGAAACCTCTATCTCTTCAAGCTCTTAAGAATGACATTACAGCGTAACTACCGCAAATGCATACGTAATTATTGTTCGATGAATGTTTGAATAAATTTCCTGGCGTTTGGGGAAGACGTCTGTCCATTTATAAATGGTAATAAGCATAGTTTAGGCAAATTAATAGCAGATAACGACTACAAAATGTAGAACCAGCAACTGCATTTTAATTGGAAAACATCCCAAACAGAATTGAAGCGCTATAGCTGAAGTCAGTGTGTAGTATATACCCTGGGCGATGATAGAATAATTTATGGAGTGCTTCTTCATTACCTTTGATTCGCCTTTCACGGCACACAGGAAATAGGTTCGGGCAACTCCGAAACCCCTATCTACAGAGAATAAATAATCTCGTTAATACCTTAGGCATCGTCTAAGCTCGATGGGCATAATAGTTTGACTTACGAATGAATTTAGCCGCAGGCTGAATACGCGAGTTGACGGTAGAGAAATAACAGGTAAATGACATTGCATGCCTACACGTTGTTATACCGGTTGATCATCAAAAGAATAAGGAAGGGAAGTTAGAAGTCACTGGCTGCTAGTTGTTTAAATAAAAGTATTATTGCATCCCAACTGCAATTTTTTTGTGTCAGGCATGAGTCAGAGATGGAACTCGGCTCGGCGGCGCGAACCATGAGTGACTCAATACTTAACCAGAAAATTGAGTGGGCTTCAGTCACCGCCACTTGTGAAACTGAGCGTTTAGGTCGTTACCACAAAGGAAAGGAAAGCTAGTTTTATAAGTCTTATTATAAGTTTATATGAGTCTATTATAGGTCTAATTATAACTCTATTATGAATCGTGTTCAAAGTATGCAAAATCTAAATTCGTGCTTCCTATGTGTTTTTAGAATTTCGTTGCAATGTTGCTGCAAAAACAATTGAACGCCAGTAAATATTGTCGTTCAATTATCGCAATGTGATGATGGTGAAACCTCGATATGCCCATCGTGCTTCCGTATATTTTATCACGCGGTTACATTCATTTCTAAAATAAAAGTTGATTTCAGTGTGATGTGAGCGCATAAAGATTGGAAGAAATTTGCTAACTTTTAAAAGTTGTATCGCAAACTGCTATTTGGATATACCCGAAAAGTCTTTACTCTTCTAGCTGAACGTAAATGGTATACTTAGGTTGCAGAGTTTATTTTCAAAATATATGTATTATGGATATGTGATTTACTTTGTTAATTTTAGCCGAGTTTGTTAGCTGATGCTTTACCCATTTACTAGGTATAGTAGGTAAATTTACCTATATTTTCAAATCAGTACACAGAAAACGTAACTAGGTACCTGGATCAAGAAACTATAGGTAACCAGTAAATGTTACTATGGGCAATGTATGGACTATATCTAAAATGTCTTAAATGCAGAATTGATTACTTGGGTCGTATACTAAGTACTACCTAGTTTTAAACGTGAAACTAAGTTACCTAATAATACTTAACCTGATTTTGTGGAAAAATTGTAATACTTTAGCTGGTTTATATAAAAACTACGTTGCCATCACTAATGCTGGTCGCATACAATCATTTTTGTTAAGTTTAATCTCGTTACTGGTGGACAAAATAAAAGATCGTTTATAGCCACTCATCGGAGTGGTTTACCCTGACCCGGTGATCCCTTTACGAGCAGCCACGAAATTGAGGTTTGGCATATCGCGCAGATACATGCTACTGTGACAACTTACTTATTTCAGCAGTATTAAGTTACTAATTCATTTGTACCTCTAATGCAGTCGCTACCCATACCGGCATTACACGGTGTAGGTTCTTGAAAATAATATTCGAAATTGTGATTTCAGACCATTGGCGAGTATACATTGTCGATTTTGGTTCTAAAAACAACTTTCAGCTCAAGATGTAGATCTTCAACATGTTTACAAGAAAGAAAAACTATCTTTTATCAAGTATGAGTCACTGATAGATGGTGGGGAGGAGATGCGTTTCATCTGTTGCTCACGCTTGGCAAGGTTATATTTCTGATTGGGTCGAACTTGCATGTAGGAAATGAAAAATAAATTAATTCTATATCCTATTAATGAAATATCATTGAAGTGTCCGGCCATTTTTAGTAAATGTATCGATATATCGGTAGATATCTAGTTTTAATAAATGGACTTTTAATATTCAAGCTTTGGTTGTATTATTGTTCTTAAATCCACGTTATTATATTGCACAGTATTGGAACTGACTACAGAATTTATATTTGTTAAGTATGCCTCATTTCGCGAAGCGAATTTTCATTTTTCTCTCTCTATCGATGTTCGGATTTTGGATGGTCCATTACAAATACCAACTCAATCACGTGTCTTTCACTAGAGTATCTGAGTCGTCTTTAAGCACAGACTGTTTGGGAGGACCAAAGAAAAATCTTATGTTCTTAAAGACTCACAAAACTGGAAGCTCAACTCTTCAAAATATATTGCTGAGATACGCATACAAAAACAAATTATTTCTTGGAATACCAACGGAGGCGATTTTTCATTACCGAGCTGGAGAGAAACATAAACGAAGTTTCATGAAGGAAACTCCCGAAAATAAAACTGTGAACATGATGTTGCATCATATGGCATTCAATAAAAAAGAAGTAAGATTTATCATTATTTACGGGTAGGGGCTGAAAGTTATCTATTTAAAAGCTGGAATCTTTTAAATATATTTGTCATGAATAGGACACCACCGGCAATAACTCCTTTTCCAAACCTCTTTTATTAAGTCTGTGGGTGAGGATTAGATAAGTTAGAAATTGTATAAAAAAAAGTTGGTCAACAACTCGACTGAGGTAAGAAGGGGCATTTGTTTTTATTAATGCTCTCCTTTCATTCGCTTATTCTTCTACATTGTACAGACCGACCTCCAGTCTTGATTTAGTCGATAATACGTACTGGGGCACTGATTTTGGGGCATTGGTTACGAATATTAAGATATCGAGGCTTCTGTGGTTTGTCTTTGTATATTAGCGCATTTTTTTTAGGCAAAGCACTTTGTGTAGATGAAAAATCGGAAAAATCGGTGAAATGGAGAGGCCTAGAATATTTTGTGGTGAAATGATTTTCTACGATTTGAAAATCCGTTTCAAGGCAAATAAACGTTTTGATCAAAAATTTTGATACCCCCTCTCATCCTCTGAAGCTGACAAACATTAACAACTTCACCAAACAAGATAAAAAATTATTGGGAATTTTAACTTTATCTAGAAACAGAATAAAAGTGCGCTGGGTAAGTTCTTCGTTGGTTTTTAAATGGTTTAATATTACACGAAAAACTGTGGCTAGAAAAAATTAATTAGGGGAATCCAGTTTTTCATGCGCAGCCTCATTTATTTATTATTAAATGTATTTTTGTGTTAATGAATTTTTCAGGTGGCAGCTACTCTCCCACCAGATACCTTCTATATCACAATTCTACGAAACCCAGCCATACAATTTGAGTCCGTCTACAAATATATGTTTTCCGCGTTGAAAGCGTTTCAAAGGGTGCCTCGAGAAGGGGGGATGAAAGAATATCTTCGACATCCAACTAGGTAAGTAAGCGCGGCGGCAAGTAACACGCGAGTTTATTTCTTTCTCAAAACTGATATTTATACTCTCCTAAGTCCTAATAGTCCTAATTTTTTCCCACTATGCCCTGACGTATCTTCTGCGTGTCGTAAGATGTAACTAATAGAAAGCAACGATGTGATAATGGTCTAAATTTCACCCAGAATATATTTTGCGTATTGCTGTCTACTGCAATAGTTATGAGTTATGAGGAATGTTTTCCGCATATAGCGGAATTCTTTCTTCTTTCTCAAAACTGATATTTATACTCTCCTAAGTCCTAATTTTTTCCCACTATGCCCTGACGTATCTTCTGCGTGTCGTAAGATGTAACTAATAGAAAGCAACGATGTGATAATGGTCTAAATTTCACCCAGAATATATTTTGCGTATTGCTGTCTACTGCAATAGTTATGAGTTATGAGGAATGTTTTCCGCATATAGCGGAATTCTTTCTTCTTTCTCAAAAACTGATATTTATACTCTCCTAAGTCCTAATTTTTTCCCACTATGCCCTGACGTATCTTCTGCGTGTCGTAAGATGTAACTAATAGAAAGCAACGATGTGATAATGGTCTAAATTTCACCCAGAATATATTTTGCGTATTGCTGTCTACTGCAATAGTTATGAGTTATGAGGAATGTTTTCCGCATATAGCGTTGTTTTTTACATTCCTTGCAGCTGTTTGTATATAAGAGGTCGCTAGTTGGCAATCCACCAGGCACTACTTTCACATATACCCGCGTTCTGTCACACATTCAATAATTCTCTACTGGAAATATTCCGTCGCTTTCCGAGCCAAACTTCTAGTTGAGTCTCTGAGCAATAATAATTTTATACGTTATTTGTATAAGTCAAGAAGCCTTGATTTGCATTGTTAGAAACATATTTAATTCGCGTGGATCGGTGATATAATACGGAGTTTAATTTTCAACTTTATTTTATATCTGTTTAATGTAAGTATAAATTTTTCTCTAATCATCGATCATGATCGTTCCATATTACAGGTATTTCAAAGTCGACGATGGGGACCGATGGTGGTTTGGAAAAAATAATATCATGTACGACCTTGGTTTCAATAACCTAAACGAAACTGACGAGTATATACAAGAGACCATCGAAGAGATCGACAAAATATTCGGATTTATTCTAATATCTGAATATTATGATATTGCTTTGCTTCTATTGAAAGATTTGTTATGCTGGGATATTAAAGACATGATATACTTTACTATGAACGCGAGGAATAAGTCTACCGTGGAAACGATGACTTCTGACGTCATGGATTTAGCCTATAAATGGAATAAAGCTGACACGGCTTTGTATAAATATTATAACAAAACTTTCTGGAGACGGGTGGAAAAATATGGTAAAGACCGTCTTGAAAAAGATCTAATAGAACTTGAAAGATTGAAAAATGTTGCTCAGAATTTTTGCATCAAGGATGAAATGCAAAATAATAAAGATATTGAAGATAATGCCCTCAAGTTGCACAATCCGGAGAACATTGATCTTGCGCAATATCAATTGAAAGAGCAAGCGAAAAACAATGAAACCTGTATAGGTATGATTACGCCGGAACACGCTTGGTACAAAAAATTTGATCGGCTTCAATATCAAAATAGTTAAAACACAATGGAAAGCATCGGATAAAAAAATAATAAAGGATAGTAATTTATTTAGAATGTCTATCATTAAATAGGTAATGCCTACCATCTTTCGTTAAGTATCTGTCACTGATGGGACGCGGCTATCTGCGACGCACGCTTGACAAAATAAAATTTCTGAGACAGTTTTAACGTCGCCCAGGGAAGGTTCCCCTCATCCCCCTCCATTATAGTGGTTCAGTCCTGCTTGGGATATTTTACTTTTTACGTTAAAAACCACGTCCAAACGTTCGAAATCTTATTTTTCAAGCCCATTATCGTATAGAGCCAAATTCGCCAGAAGTTCAAACTGGACTAATTCGGAATGTTTTTTTGGATTCATAATTTTAACATTTTAAATTCATTTGTGATATAATTTTCAGAAATCCCACGTGGAAATCCAATATGTGTCCTTTTTATCGACTTTTGCCCGATTTTATTTAGTGTTTAGGAATACTTGCATCTATACCTTTTGAATAAAATCATTATTGGTCACACGCCATTGAACGTTTGAAGTGTAAGCCTATATGCAAATTTCATTTTCTATATTTTTCTATATAATGTTAATTCACGTGTTGTCTCCATTTTTGTAATTTTCTGAGTAAAATCAATTTTTTGGTATAATAAAAAATATTGAGACAAATACAGAAAAGCAAATTCTTAAACTTTGAATAATTTTTGAATGGTGTTAAGGTTTTTCAAAACGTTTTTAATTAGATCCACTATTTCGTCTCGGGATTGCAAACACACAGACTCGGTTTGGTTCTGAGCTTCAACTGTTAATGGTCTTTGGCATTTTTATATGAAGAGTATTTAATGATTTACTTTGGGCGGAATTTAGTAGACAAAAATCCGCATTAAGAGTGAAGATTCGAGTTGAAATGAGTACTAAAAATTACTTGTTGAAAATTAACACAGCTTAATAATACTTTTTTTCTCCTCTTCTTTGCACTTGTCCAAGTTAAGAACAGTTATAATATTGCAAAACTGTGCCCAACAGCCAGCTGGCCGTCACACTCCTCCCCATCCAATACATCACCACATTGCAGTTACGCTTTGTTTTTCCTTCTTCTCTTTTCAAAGAGTCGCAGTTACCGTTGCACTCCATCGATATCGGGCGTACATGTTCTTCTAAAAGCTGTCGTAGACACATCTACAATAAACGACCACTCCCAAAATAATTGGTGGCGAATATGCTGCGTGCGCTGTCCCGATAGAAATATTTTAGCCAACAAAGCACGACCTCGCTGTCGCCATAAGTCGCCCGAGTAGTAGCCTGTGTGGACATTCTCGACCCAAATCGATTTAGATAAATGTCCCATTCAAATATTCATTTATATGATTCAGACACGATTCCACGGAGCACATGAACAAAAAGGTATATGCTATCTAAAACTTTTGCATATATATTTTGGAATTTTTCACCATTTGAAAGTTTCGGCCATACATTTTAAACATAGAATCAGATTTGATTCGAAAATAATTGTATACGTAATTGTTGACCTTTCACGATGCTATCAATCGGAACCGATTCGCAGAACCGCATCTTTTTGCCAACCATTTCATCAAACGCGATTGACCAACACGATTTAGTGGAAGTTTCGATTTTTTGAAAAAATTAGATAATCAACATATTATATCTAATGAACAGAATTTTAACAAATATTTGTTACACCATTACACTGTCTATCTAGCATATTTAGAACGCGAGTCGCTTCCGCCGGTAGTGAGTATTTACGCTTCCCCCAAGCCTTCATCACGTCGGTGAACAAGAGGTCAATGTCTGCTTTCTTCCATCACAAAAATAACGTCAGCACAAACACGAAACCTCTTTCTCCTTAAATAGTTCTACGTGAAATTAGTCTTTTCAGCACCCATTGAAAAACCATATATATTGCGTAGAAATCATGTGATGAAATGGAACACTAATAACTAGTGAAAGAAGTGTGCAATTAAGTCGACATGGTAATATGGCCGCATATTACGAAAAGTACAAGCAGAATAAATAAATAACGGAGAAGTAGAAAAAAATGAATGAACGAGCACCAATGATAGGAATAAATATAATGGTGAATCAAAAATTGGTCGTCGGCACTGACCGGAACTCATCTCCCAAAACTTATCGAAAATAAGGCATTCAGTGTCTCCAAAATGACATAATTAATGTTGACAAGATGCACACTGATTAAAAAAATGATTTCCCAAAAAATGCTATTTGGGTCAAATTATTTTGATGTGATCGTAAAATCATGAGAGAAATGAATAAATAATGGTAAAAATAAAATTCAATTTATGTTTATTCCAAATAGAAAACAATGAATGGGCTCCGGGAGTGTTGTTCATAATTTGGCATAATAGCAAGATATATCAATACCCAATAATCCGGTAAAAATGAAAATGCGATTTTTAGAACTAGACATTGCACTAGACTTTTTAAGTGGACAATAGTTGGTTCCTTTCAGACACTGCTTCCGGCCTTGCTCAGAGTGAAGAATAATAAAAAATATCTTGTTAGGAGAATAAAAATTCTTATTTTGAATGTCTGGTAGCAACCAAACTATAATTTCAAAATTGCTATGAGAATTGATGGTTTTGAAGCGTTTTGGACATTCGAGGAAGATGATATGTTTCCTACACCCAAAGAAACATAAGATTCTGCTACCCTGGGCTCATGGCAAATGGTTCAGCAAAAATGTGGCAAAAATATACTTATGGCAATAGAATAGCAATTACAAAATTACAGTAGTGTGATTTCAGCTTTTGAAATAAAAAAGAATGATTAACTAACTATGAAACACAGCACTTTCAGTATTGTCATATAAAATAACAAAAAAAAAAACAGTGTCATGTTAATAAGAAACCTTGTAATATTGCAATATCAGGAAAATATCGTGCACATGAATAAGTAGGAACTCTAAATGACAATCTCAAACTTAAAATAAGGATGCCTATTGCAGAACTAAAAAAAATATTTTTAAGCGAAAATTGCAACGAAAATGTATTTACAAATAAAGAACTAAGGTAAAATTAATATATTCATAAGGAAGCACCTAACCAATAATAGCACATGATCTCGGAAGTTGTACACACGAATCAACTCACCGATCCGAATTAACATCAAAATTAAGAGTAAAGAATATGTCAACAACTTGTATCTTCAAGTTTATAAAAACTTGAGCAGAAAATGGGGAAGAAATTTCACTTCAGAAACCAACTTTAAGTCCATGTTGATTGTGCATTGAAAAAATGATTGTTTCAAACCAGATAGTGGCACCAAGGCTGGCAGAAGGCAAGCTGGTCTGCTACTTAGAAACCCCAATATAATGGCTTGCATCAGAAGAAAATTTTAGCAAATGGGTAATATTTCATGGAAAAAGATTTAAATGCGACTTTTAGAGTGTGTGGTAGTAACCCAACTACATAAAAAATTCAAAATCATCAATACAGCTAGCATAGCAGTGTTGATGATTTTGAAGTTTTTTTGTCATCCGAAAAAAATATCATGAGCATTTCAGACACCCGAAGAAAAAAAAGATTTGGTCACCAAAGACAATAATAAACCCATAGAAGCAAAATGAACACAAAATAACATTTTGGGTAGCGCACCGGTACTTCACTTCTCCACCTATCGTATCCCTTTGCATATTCTGGATGGCGTATAATCGCAATATGCCATCCAGAGTTTATTCCAAATCGCAGACATGTATAAAGTAAAACACTGGCAGATCTTGTCACCATGACACAACCATCAGTGTTTCATGAGTAAAAATATTAATAAAAGTACACACGGTACATATAGAATATCTTAATTAAGAATAAAATGAATTAGGATTTTCCATAAAATTGCAAGATTAAATTTTATTTGAAGCTAAATATTAGATGAGTAAATATTCAGACTAGAATTCATAATTTCACATTTGAAATTGATTTGCGGAACATTAGAAAATGTTATAAGTTACACCAATCCTGCACTGCGCAATGCAAATTATTGCTGGACCCAAACATGTTCAAACAAATAATGTAAGATTACATTGAGGTATGTATCGCTAACAACACTATCTGCCTTCATCGTACTAGTACCGTAGTTCCAATATTGAACTCTGCTAATTAGACACACAAAATAAATGGCTGCCATCAGAAGAAAATTAGAAATGGGCAATTCATCTGATCATTATCTCCATTATTCATCATCCAAAAAAGTATTACCGTAATCTATTTATATACCTGCAGTGAAGTTTCAATACAGTTCAAAACAAAACTATAAAGACCTCAGCCTACATATGACAAACAGTTTTAGATGAAGGTGTCGTGTGTATTGTTGAGAATCTCCGTCTAGAAGGCCATGCCTATATTGAGCTCTGCTTTCGTTGACTTTATAAATAATAATTGAGATAATAATTATGTGTTAAATGATGTCTGTGTGAAACTTTTCATGTTTATTCAGTTCCTTCCTGGAAAAAAAGAATTCTTCACAAAATCGACATTTTATAGCTTTTACTTCTGAATGAGTCTTGATGTGCTTCTTGACTTTCTTCACACATGAGAAAACTTTAGTACAGAATAGACATGGATATATTGTTTCTTCAGAATAATATTTAACCGTAGCTGCTGTTTCGCTTTCACCATCATATCTTTCCTTAGAATATTTTTCATAGATTTTGATGGGAAGTCGTAATCGCACACGAGCCATTTTCCATATCATTATAAAATTGCATTGTCAATCAGGAAAGATCATGAACAAATGCCTTATCATAAAGTTTTGAGATAATACTCTGAACAATTAATACAATGATACATAATTAAATGAAAATTAACCAAATACAAGAAAAATGTTACAACTTACAATTAGCAGTAGCATTATATGGATTTCACAACTACTGGCTTACATTTCAGCATCGCACTCAAATATTTGCAACAGGGTCATTTTTGAAGCACATGTAATAGCAACAGATCTGATGCATTTTTGCCTCAGCCTAAATATAACAAACCACAAGGTTGTTAGGTTCGCATCTGCAAGAAAAATCTTGCTTTCCTTCAGTCATCGAAAGGATCAAGGTCTTGTTTTTTCTGATGGTTCAAAAAGCTTTAATATCATTATCATCGTTGATGAATTTGATGATCTTTGCTATTACCACAAGACGGTCTAAAGTACCATCCTTATTGTTTTGTGTGATGAAATACATAACACTTTTAAATGAATTTTGTAAATTTCTTCGGGTATCTGATAAAGAGTGGCCAAAATTAAATATCTTTCGACTCCAAATGGACTTGAATAATTTTCGGAAAAGAATGTCATGCTGAACAAAAAAAGATGTTTTTCATGAAATTGCCAAATACATCATAATTTCAAAAAGCACTCAAAAAATTGAATAATTTATAAATTCGTGAATCATAAATCGAATAGCGAGCGGTTGCCACCAGGTAGACTCATAGGTCTATGGACATGCTCGACCGGTGAAATACAAGCCAATTCTCTAAATTATATTGTTTCTATTTCACCGGTTGAGCATATCCATACAACTACTCTGATAGTGACATTTTGCTGCTGTATAACATGAGTTGGGCTGATGTGTGAGTCCATGCTAGAAAAATGATTCAAAGCGAAATGTAACAAATATCAGTTTGTTAGTAATTTGAATGAAGGTATTATCAAAACCTGAAATATTTTAAAACAGAATAACATGAGATGTCACATTAATACAAAGGGCTGGATAAAAATATACAAATAAATTCTTAGAAAAGGAGACAGGATTCTCACTAAAGGCAGCCTCGAGCATTAAAAGTTTCATAATCTAAATAATTACTACAAGATATAGAAAATTTCAATAAATGGGGCCAATGTAATGATATTCAATTCAATCTCGAAGCCTCAAATTTGTCCATCCCAGGTCTAAACATATATTGCCTAGAACATTTATGAGCGCATCTGAAAATTCAATCCTAAGGTCTTTTCAATAATGCATGTGCATGGGCACTACTGTGGAGCTTTGCTCAGGATTATCAAAGCATATGAGTGAGAATATATTTATTTTTGTTATATGGTTCTCTCTAGATACCACTTCCAGCGCTAAACAATAACATAACTTTATCGCAACAACTCCCAACATTAAAAAATAAATTGAATTCATTATTCGAATACATACTTCGTCAAGTACTTGTACTTATTCAATTTGAGATCCGATAAACGTTTGAATCAAAATTCACACATGTATTGTATCCTGAGAGAAAGAAATTTGTTCAGTAACATACCTACTTGAGTCTTTATTTAGACTAGTGACAAGCAAGCTACTGACTGGATAACTAGGAGAAAAGGAAAGACATCAGACAATAAAAGAGTTTCTTTATACCTTGAGGTATTTGTTTTGTGGTTTTGAAACCATCGATGCTGCTTTTAAAACTCCTAAAAAATTGTAAAATCAATATACACGGGAAGAAAATAGACATTAGTGTCATAGAGAGATCATTGAAAGATCTTCTATTCCTTTTTTTTGTGAGTTTTCATATGTGCTTTGATATGGTGTAACTGACGAAAGCTATTTCCACAAATATCACAACAATGCGGCTTTTCTCCAGTATGTATCAACTTATGTCGAGATAAACTGATTTTAAATCTGAAATTTTTGCCACAGGTCTCACAGTTATAAGGTTTTTGGCCTGTGTGAATCAGACGATGTCTTGCTAAAATGTGTGCTCGATTGAATCCTTGCCCACATGTCTCGCATAAATAAGGCCTTTCACCTGTATGAGTATGCATATGATCTTTAAGCCTGTTCTTCATAGTGAATTGCATTCCACAGACAGAGCACACAAAATTCAGAGGACCATGACTATATCTACAATGTGCATTCAATTGTGCTTGGCTAGGAAAATTTTTCCCACATGAATTACAACTGACCAAATCCTCCCCGGTGTGCATTTTCATATGTAAAATTAAAGCGGGTTTTCTCGTAA
The DNA here is from genome assembly GCA_963675895.2 of Styela plicata. Classification (NCBI taxonomy): domain Eukaryota; kingdom Metazoa; phylum Chordata; class Ascidiacea; order Stolidobranchia; family Styelidae; genus Styela; species Styela plicata. The sequence continues at coordinate 9,769,033 of OZ023143.1, read as the reverse complement.
AACTTCTGTCACATTGCTTGCATGAAAAATTTCTTTCTCTTGCATTATGTGTTAACTGATGACTTTTAAGATCACAAGAGCGTGTGAAACTTTTGTCACATACATCACAAACATAATTCTTAGTATGTGGATGGCTTCGTAGATGTGACAGCAAATGAGCATTGCTTATGTATTTTTTGCCACATTCATCACATGAGAACGGTTTTTCACCGGAATGTTTTCTCATGTGAATATCGAGAAATCCTTTTCTGGCATAAGTTTTACTGCATAAAGCACAACTAAACTTCCTTTCACCAAAATGAACCTGTTGGTGCTCTGTCATTGCATCTTTTCGTGAATATTTTTTACCACATACAGAACAAGAAAAAAGTTTATTTCCACTATGAGTATGCAAATGTATGTTTAAACTATATTTGGCCTTGAAATTTTTCCCGCATATATCACAGGGATACAGGTTATCATTACCATGTTCTTGTACATGGTGCTCAAGCAAACTCAACTGAGTAAAACTATCATCACATATATAACAAATAAACATTTTATTTTTACTACCGCTCCCCATTTCAAGAGTCTGATTTTCATGATTGCTTGTTGATGAAATATTCGTTGAATTAGACACAATAGTATCACTGATAGTATCCTCATTTATAGGCAGCTTAATTTCATGTTCATCCCTATCACCTAAGTGTGTTATAGAATGAGCAAGTAAATCAACTTTGGTAGAAAATTCTAGCTCACATTTTCCACATTTAAATGAAGTGTTTTTTATGTGACTTCGCATGTGAATAGCAATTGAACCTTTCCTGGCAAAGCTTGATTTACATAATGGACAGGGGAATTTTCTATCACCCAAATGACCCTGCTTGTGATCTTCCATACTGTCTTGTCTTGCAAATCTTTCCCCACAAATTGAACATCGATATGGTTTTTCTCCATAGTGAACTCTTGAATGGATTCTTAGTTGCGAATTCGTACTGAACACTTTTCCACAAGTTGTGCAAGCATATATTTTTTTCTCAGTGTGGACTTTCAAATGTAGGTTAGGTGAATCATTGCTGGAAAATTTTTTCCGACATTTGCTTGTATGAGATGGGCTTCTAGCTAGCGTTTCACTAAAGTTGTCCTTAAGGCCTCCAGTTGATATAACACTTTCCATTTTGTTTTCAAATTCTTCTGGAAATTCCGTGTGGCTACGTAAGTGGGACTTAAGATTTGTTTTACTGTAAAATGTTTTTGCACAAAGACTACATCCATAGGGTCTTTCATTTTTGTGAATTCGCATATGAATTGCAAGAGCCCCTTTTCTAACAAAACTGGCTTCGCACAATGAGCAAGGATGTTTCTTTTTTCCATTATGCCCTTGCATGTGATCTTTTTTCGTATCTTGTCTCGAAAAAGTTTTTCCACATATGGAACAGGCGTAAGGTTTTTCACCTGTATGGGTTCTTGCATGAATATTTAGCTGGGACCTGGTATTGAACCATTTATCACATTGTGAGCAAGGAAATGGTTTTTCTCCAGTGTGCGTTCTCAAATGAATCTCATACACACTAGATTTTCCAAAGTGTTGCCCACAGGTCGAACATGTAAATTGTTTACCATGATATTTCCTCATATGAATGTCTAAAGCTTCGGAAGATTCCAAAATTTGTTCACAGACCTGACATATTGAACTAGATTTCAGTATGGGATCTTGATTGTCAATTTTATTTGTTATGGGAGAATTTTCACTAGATTGATGCAGACTTGAATTAAAAACAGCATGAAACGTTTCAGAGTTTATATTGTTGTTATTTACATGAATCTTCTGATGCTTAGTCAAATTTGATTTAGAGATAAAATTTTTACCACATTCGACACATTCAAATGGCTTCTCATTTGCGTGAATTCTCATATGGATGGTACGAGCACCTTTTCTTGCAAAACAACTAGCACATTTGGAACAAGGATACTTTTTACTACCAGAATGACCTTGCATATGTTCCGTCAAGGTATCTTCTCTTGAAAACGTCTTTCTGCATACAGAATCAGAAATATGAGTTTGCATGTGAGTATTCAACTTGGACTCTGTCATAAACGATTCATCACATGCCATGCACGAATAAGTTTTACCGCCGGTGTGTATTCTGACATGAACTTCCAAAGCATTGAGATTTGGAAAACTATGGTCACATAGAAAGCAATAAAACATTTTTTTCTGGTGTTCTTTTTCAATGTGTGAAGTCAAGTCCTCATCTGCATTTAAAGAAACCCCACAAACAGGACATATTAAATCTGAGATAAGATTGTCTGTTTGATTGTTAAGATTGTGAGTTTTTAGGTGTATATTAAGAGCATCTGTTCTAGAGAAACTGCATTCACATACACTGCAATCATACTTTGTCTTTCCAGTGTGATCTAACGTTAGCATATGATCATTCATAGTGTCACGACTTGGAAAATTTTTCCCGCACACAGCACATGGATATGGTTTTTCTCCCGTATAAGTTTTTTGTTATATGATGAAACTAGCTTTAGTACTGAAGCAATTAACACTGCGTTAGCAAGATCTCTCATTAGTAGGGTATACAGTATATACAGTATAGGTTACCTATGTCTCCAGATGACTCTTTGATGCGTTCGCACTACCATAGGCGTCACTTTTTCCAAAAAATCACGGAAAACCGGGTAGTCGAGATGTCTTTCGCTCACGTTGCGTTGATATTTCGGTGTAAACAAACGCCGGTGAAAAATGGGTGTACAATCGATTTGAAGGTTTTTACAAATTTATCTATAATACATCTCATCATAATCATTTATCTATATTAATATATACATATATAAATTTGTTCAGTCTAACTACAATTTCACTTATGATATTCGCGCCACACTAACGATTTTAACGTGGTTTAAATATTGACAGGTGAGTCACAATCTTCGGGTAAACTCCGCTATGAGAGATGAAATGCCCAATCTTCCGCGTGGGAAGCTGAGCGGTCGTTAAGCACGCTGAGATGTTTCGAGACATATATTCACAACACGCAAACGGTTGTACGTCTCAACAATTTGGCAATAATATCTATCCATAAATACGTTGCTAAAGAATTGTTTTCCGAAAATATAATATGAGGGTTCGTGTCTCCGCACACAAACTCGTCCTAACATGTTTGGTCTTTGAAGAAGTCGAGATTTCTATCTTCATTTGTTTATCGTTAAAGTTATTTTACACAAGAGAAAATAATTAGACACGATAAATTGTCGAGTCTCAGAATGCTGTATTTGTAAAAAGTATTTGTTTGTTCATTTTTTCATGGATTATTGAAAAATGTTATTAATTCCCGACATGTGTGTGCTCGATGAAGATTACCTTAGATGACGTCAGTGTCTGTATGTCGCAACTCCTCAATGAAATAAAATACCGTTCCAGAACTTTCATAAAATTTACACGATAAATACTTTGCAAGCAATCAATTATTTATTTGTGCATTTCGCTCTTAAAATGAGAATTTTTGTTTCATTTTCAAAATATCCGCGCGCTTCCAGCATACTGTTTTTTAAATAAGAATGCCTTGTGACTCCTTTCCCGACATTTTTTTCTGAATCCGACACTACGCAACATTATTGCAAACCTATACATTTCACATAATAAATTTGGGATTGACGACAAAGCCTGATCCACTGAAAAACAGAATAATCGTATTAATTGTATGTCATTCACAGAGTTCTCGCGAGATTGCATTATTTTCCCTGATTATACTTAACTATTTTGTGTCATCAACTCGTATCACAATTCTAACCTTTTAAATATTGCGAAATCCTACCAGACAACGCTTTAATAACACCAAAAATTATCTTCGTGCGGCACTACTATACTGAGCTTTAAACTGAGTTGGATCTTTCGAAGATGTTTGACTTTCTCTTCCAATTGGTGAATTTCTCATAAGTGATGGAAAAACATATTTAAAAAATGTTAGATCTCCAGATTTGAAGGATGAGCTCGGATCTTCTGGAGATATCAAACATCTTTCTTCAAGTGATGATCCAGAGCATTTGGAAGATGTTTGATTTTCTGGTTCAAATATGGGTCAGCGACTGGTCAGTTGGTTCGAAAGTTGTGGCTATTTGGAGTATGTCATGTTAGGTATTTTGTGCGAATCGTAAATGTCCGATTTTAAGGAACTTTCTCAATAAAAACTGTCTGAAAAACTTCATAAGTTGAGTATACGCACAAAGTCCTGGGTTTCTACCCCACATAATGTGGATTTTGGAGATTTTCGTTGAATTTCTCAAAACACATCCTTCAATTTTCAAAAAACTTGGTGATGTGAAACCTATTATAGACTAGTATCCCGTATCTGTGTAGAATATGTGCAGTATGAATTATCTACAAGAAAATATCATTGTGGAAAACCTTATGGATATTCTAAGCGGAGTACAAGTTGAAGGTTGCAAGAGACGAAACACAGGATTACGCCATCATTTTCGATTTGAAGCGTAATTTCCTAAAATTACACCAAATCGCAAAAATTAAATTTTCACAGAATAGAATTTTATGTTATCCCGCGGGAACGGAAAGCTGACAATACCACTTTTAAAGCATATATGGCAAACCACAACTTCTCGTACAGACACCATTCCCCAATTTTTTTGGTTATAAATTTCTTACTGCTCTGTGCTTATGGTATCCTGTGCACTGTGCATGGACCTGGTGCATTGGCGTGGCATGTAACAGATCTCTCGAATATAATCACCATCCCTCATGAGACTCGTACCCATGTCAGGGCAATCGAAGGTCGAACGAAGGTATTTCCAACGCTTTTCAGATTGAGCTAATACAGAATTGGGCACCCATTCTGCATTAATTAGGCTATTCATTGTTTTTTTAAGTATTATGTATGTATGTTTATTCGTCTCAAAATAAATGCATCACCAATATACAATAATAAGAAACATATTATGGTCATGAGACAGGCTGTACGTACAAGACCTATTTGACCTAAGATAAAAAGTGCGAAGTAAGCCTGCCACATACCTAAAAACAAAGGTAATTAAAAATGAAATATAAGTTGGACAAAAAGAAAAACCTTTACAGTTTAGGTAAACAACATCGTATTGTATGTGCAGTAGAGTGTGATTACAAGAATTTTCGAGTGGGCATGGAAACGCCCTGGTCCTAATGTGTTATCTCACTTTACTGCACATATTAGTACTTCATATAGTGAACTCACAGCAAAAAGAATAAACACAAATTACGCATGCATAAATGATGTACATATATAAATAGTATGTAAATGGTATGTACCAATAAGTGGCTGAGAACGATTCTGTAGTGAAGGTAATTTGCACATACTATAGCTGGTCATGGCTTCTATAAACTGCACGTATTATATTTGAAGGACAGACGCTTGTACAGAAAGTATTTTATATATTTGCGAAGGTTAGCCTATATACAGATTTTTTACAAGATCCACATACCAATGAAAATCGATCCTTATAGTTTAGATTGGGTAAAGCTTTTTGTTTTGAGATATTAGATTTCTGCTGATATTTTATCATAAGCCTGTGCATCTAAGATATAAAGGTAAGGGATATTAGAAAAAGAGAGGAAAGACTATAGGAAGTAAAAGGATATTAACAACAAAGAAAGAAAGGAAAGTAATAAAGACAAAAGTGTGTGCTGTTAGTGCAGAGGAAGGGAATGAAGTAACAACAGATCTCTGTGGGGTATCATTGTTAGTCATGTCAAGGCGCCATTGATTAGTATAAAACAGCTTGAGGTTATCCGCTGCGACCTGCTTTCACGTTATTGATTTTATTGAACCTAATGATTAACATAGGAAATAAATACAGCTGTTCGTTATTCTTGTATATATCCAGATCCTATTATTATTGTAATTCTTTTATACGATATTGACGTTTGAGAACTCCGGATGTGTCGTCAATTCATGGTTGACCTGAAAATATGAGAAATATATCAGAAACAATAACAATGCCTAATATGTTTAAAGAACTAATAACCTAAGCTGTAAGAGTAGATAGATGGCTTTTAAATTTACTGATCAAGCAGTATATAGTCTATCTCTTGTAAGCTGTAAGGAAATGACCAAATAATAAGATAACTCAGAACTGGTTGTTACTGTTGTTATTTGTTTCTGGAGTGATTTGACCGGTTGTTCTGTGTTTGTTATGTTTAAAACACATGCTGTGTTTTATTAAACCTTCTGATACCAGTCAGTATACGGTAGGTTTTGCTTGTTTTCCTATTTAGCATTTCCTCCGTTCGTTTGCTTATCTGTTTTTATTAGACATTGCTTATAAGATGAAATAAAATAAAACTACACTCTGTACTTTCTCTGTTCTTCCGCCATGTAGGGTCTGACGAAGTTATTGCGGTATCGGTTATCATGAAAATTTAACATATTCTGTATTAGAAACGAATCGGAAGCGGTACAGGGTAGGCGACGCGATAAACTGTGTTTGCAGCACAAGCAGCGAGCATTGGCGCCCTCTGGTTCTGGTTAGACGGTTTTATATCTGTGGTCAGGATGAGAAAGGACCTGCTCTGGAACGTCCCCAATAAATACGCCAGTGTGAAGGTTTACCAACAAGATTAGATACTGACAAAGTGAATATAACTGTATTCACTTTGAATACTGGCAGTGGCAAACCTGATCAGGCTTGAGATTTCACAAGGTTAACGCGACTTTTACAATCGAAGTAAAAGTGGGGTTTTGGTTTCCTTCTTGTATAATTGAGAGAGAAGCTAGGCCTATTCAGTTCTGTTATTATCGGTTTGGTTATTTATCTTTAAATAGAATCAAATGATGTGGATTTGCAGACCTTGAAACTCATTTATGACAAAAATTAAGTTTTTTAAGAAACATGCTGACTCCGACAAAAGTTTTTAAAAGATCGATATTGTCTGTGGATGCTTCAGAAAAATATGCTCCCCTTATGTTTCGTTAAGCATGCTCAACAAAATAAATTGCCGGCTGATAATGATAGACATCGTCTATTGAGTCAAAGATGAACAACCAACGAATCTTTGTTCTTTCTTATTTTGTTCCCAAAATATTCCAGATATAAGCAGGTGAGTATTTCCGTAGGTTGAATGCAAAGCATCTGAGTAATAGATCTGACTCAAATATGCTTTGGAAAACAAAATGCCTCCATATTGCATACCAAATGAAAGTTTCATAAATTATGTGCTGAACAAGGCATTTACGACCATTTTTTTGTGTCAAGTGAACTCGTTTATGCCACTTCTGTTTGTGTATCCATTCCATCTAGTGAAATTTGTTAACAAAATCTAACTCATAATACAAAACACGTGGTGCCATTGCCAACGTATAATATCTATTAGGCCATCACGCTAAATCAGCTTGGCTTGCTTTTCCACGGGTCGGTTAGTCTAAAGTTAAACTAGTAGCCAATATAAAATGTGCCGGTCCGATATTTCGTTTTGTCAATCATGAGCCACCGCCTTATGGTAACTCAAATTTAACGATACAATGTTTGATCACATTGTAATCAATCCAGTCAATGTCAAGTCAATCGATTACCTATCACAATAATCTTTGACCTCATTACATTGCAGGAATAATAATATACGTCGTCTACTCAAATGGCAGAATTAAAAGTGTAAAAGATGCATTTAAAGTTCATAACATAATAATAAAACATTCATAGTAAGTCTTAATATGGTCAAGTATGAACCAAAGATGGATCGCGTCCTATAGACGAAATCCATCTGTGACCAATACTTGATAGAGAATGAACTTCCTACAAATGACACTATAACAAAAGCTATGAAAGTTCGTTCCTTACGGGTGGGCGTTTTGTATAGATGCTAAAAGTGTAGATATGTGCCATGTCAGCACATCCTCTTTTTGCCTCAATCGTATGACTAGTAAATATGATTCGACCCACGTGATTCAGAGAAATAAGAAAATAGGGAAAACTAAAATGATTCGTCATCAAACTCACTATTGTGATGCAAATCGAATAGTGAATAAAAACTGAAAAAGAGGAAAGATGAACTATATTCTATTTGTGTTGCGCTAAAGATATCTATAAAAGAGCGCAATGTGCTGCAAAAATACCAGATGTTTTTAGTGTTGGAAGACCAAGCATTGGAATTTTTGTTGAGATACGTAGTAGTAACGTTAATACGATTTTCTGAATTAGGGAAATATAGACCGGTTGTGCATAGAACTGAGCAATTTAATCCGAAGATTCGAATCGATTCGGAACACAAATTCTTCGAATCAGACGTAAATTGGTCATAAAAACACACACTTCTCTTAGTTAAATTGCAAAAGTAAGATCAAAATATTTTTTTGCAAACGTATTTCAATCTACCCATTGAGGTGAAGTGTAAATTGAAATTATAACGCCCTATACTTTTATTTATATTCTTTATTTATTTTGGTAAGTTCGTTGGGCTTATTCCGTAAATTTCGTAATTTTTGTAATGCAGGCGAACTGAAAAAGTCACACAGACAAGTTGATATTTTCATAAAATAACAACTGGATCCAGGTAAAAAAATACTCCAATTAAAATGGAATTTCAACTGATTTGAGCTAAAAGAAATTGCTAATATTTGACCGATGAGGATTTCGGATTTTAACATGCTAAATGAAATAACTTTTTTCCCTATTTTGCTTTATGATACAAGTCGTTGTGTATTGCAGGTGAAAAAATCCTCTGGAAATAGTTTGTTGCGTTAATGTTTCTTTGCTGTTTAGAAAATACTAGAAACCCCTGTACTAAATTAGCAATAGTACTTACTCATGGTAATGTAACTGAAAACTATAGTTTAAAAAATTGGGGCATTCTGTTTTGTTTCACGAAATCAATACGCTTTTAGCGAATCATCTCTGAAATTATTGGGTTAGAACGGCACGTATAAATTACTGTCTTTTTGTCAATGTATCAAAGTCGGAAAAACATCTCGAATCAAATTTTGTAAAGCATGAGGAAGGGATAGAGCGCGCCGCCGAGAAAAAGTGTTCTATAAAACATACATCCGTATGTAGATGCTGACAGATTTCCTGCTGAAAACTATTCAGAGTAGGCTACAGAATTCCTTATTGATAAATATCTCTTGGTATAAGAGAGAATTTCGGGGAGAGGGGTTCATTTCCTATTCTTTCGTAAAACGTGCGATTCACTACGCTTCGTAAAAAATGCGAGAGAAATTAATTTTGTAAAAAAGGAGCATCTTAGTCCACCCCCAGGCCTGCCTATCTTGCAATTTGGTATTATAGTTTTGCTCCATGATTTTGATAGTCCTAATCTTCTTGTTTCACAAAACCGCTCTGTTTGTGGGATATGCATTTACACAGCAGCTAACTCATTTATATACATGTCATATGTTTGAAATTTCACGACAAATGTTATCATATGTAAATCCCAACCAGAAATTTTTATTTTGTCAAGCATCAACGGCGTGATCCATAAGTGACTCATAGTATGTATGTTTACTGTCCATACCATGACTCTTGTATGCACAGTTTAAGAATAAATTTCTAAATTTATTGCTATCGCGCATATATATGATTTGCATTGAAATTTTTTTTTGAAGCTAAAACAGCCAAAAATAGTAATTTATAATAATGAAATATAGTCTTAAATTGCCTAATAATAATTGATGTAAAAAGCTTAGGTATGGCGAGTAGTACTGATTAAAAATAAAATGTAAAAAGGTGCATTTTCCATGCAGTAACGATACGATGTGCTCAACAAAATAAATGGCCGGCTGATAATGATAGACATCGTCTATTGAGTCAAAGATGAACAACCAACAAATCTTTTTTTTTTCCTATTTTGTTCCCAAAATATTCCAGATATAAGCAGGTGAGTATTTCCGTAGGTTGAATGCAAAGCATCTGAGTAATAGATCTGACTCAAATATGCTTTGGAAAACAAAATGCCTCTATATTGGATACCAAATGAAAGTTTCATAAATTATGTGCTGAAAAAGGCATTTACGACCATTTTTTTGTGTCAAGTGAACTCATTTATGCCACTTCTATATTACCTATTAGGCCATCACGCTAAATCAGCTCGGCTTGCTTTTCCGCTGCTCGGTTGGTTTAAAGTTAAACTAGTAGCCAATATAGTATGTGCCGGTCCGAAATTTCGTTTTGTCAATCATAAGCCACCGCCTTATGGTAACTCAAATTTAACGATACAATGTTTGATCACATTGTAATCAATCCAGTCAATGTCAAGCCAATCGATTACTTATCACAATAGTCTTTGACCTCATTACATTGCAGAAAATAATAATATACGTCGTCTACTCAAATTGCACACTTAAAAAAGTAGAAGATGCATGCAGTTCATAACATAATAATAAAAAATTCATAGTATGTCTTAATATGGCCAAGTAGGGATCGCGTCCTATAGACGAGATCCATCTGTGGTTAATACTTAATAGAGAATGAACTTCCTACAAATGACACTATAATAAAAGCTGTGAAAGTTCGTTCAACCTTACGCGTGGGCGTTTTGTATAGATGCTAAAAGTGTAGATATGTGTCAGGTCAGCACATCCTCTTTTTGTCTCAATCGTATGACTAGTAAATATGATTCGACTTACGCAATTCAGAGAAAGAGAAAAATAAGGAACACTAAAATGCTTCGTAATCAAACTCACTATTGTGATGCAAATCAAAAGTTGAATAAAAACTGAAAAAGAGGAAAGATGAACTATATTCTATTTGTGTTGCGCTAAAGATATCTATAAAAGAGCGCAATGTGCTGCAAAAATACCAGATGTTTTTAGTGTTGGAAGACCAAGCATTGGAATTTTTGTTGAGATACGTAGTAGTAACGTTAATACGATTTTCTGAATTAGGGAAATATAGACCGGTTGTGCATAGAACTCAGCAATTTAATCCGAAGATTCGAATCGATTCGGAACACAAATTCTTCGAATCAGACGTAAATTGGTCATAGAAACACACACTTATCTTAGTTAAATTGCAAAAGTAAGATCAAAATATTTTTTTGCAAATGTATTTCAATCTACCCATTGAGGTGAAGTGTAAATTGAAATTATAACGCCCTATACTTTTATTCATATTCTTTATTTATTTTGGTAAGTTCGTTGGGCTTATTCCGTAAAATTCGTAATTTTTGTAATGCAGGCGAACTGAAAAAGTCACACAGACAAGTTGGTATTTTCATAAAATAACAACTGAATCCAGGTCAAAAATACTCCAATTAAAATGGAATTTCAACTGATTTGAGCTAAAAGAAATTGCTAATATTTGACCGATGAGGATTTCGGATTTTAACATGCTAAATGAAATAACTTTTTTCCCTATTTGGCTTTATGATACATTGCGTTAATGTTTCTTTGCTGTTTAGAAAAAACTAGAAACCCCTGTACTAAATTAGCAATAGTATTTACTCATGGTAATGTAACTGAAAACTATAGTTTAAAAAATTGGGGCATTCTGTTTTGTTTTACGAAATCAATACGCTATTAGCGAATCATCTCTGAAAATATTGGGTTAGAACGGCACGTATAAATTACTGTCTTTTTGTCAATGTATCAAAGTCGGAAAAGTCGTCATCTCGAATCAAATTTTGTAACGCATGAGGAACGGATAGAGCGCGCCGCCGAGAAAAACTGTTCTATAAAACATACTTTTTTATCCAAATTAATCCTTGGCAGAGTATCTGCATCCTGAGCGAAAAAACATGCTATGCAAAAATTAACCACTATAATGTATAGCTTGTGATGTCTGCCCTGGGCAATAGTGAAATCATACACCACTCGGATATTCTGTTAAAACAATTTTGTTTTTCATTTTTCGAACATTTGAATTTTATAGACCCACTGGAATATCACTATAATATTTGATAAATGTTAGGTGGTTATTTTCTAAAATAATTCAGAATTATAAAGAAGATATCATCAAGTTACGCCGTAAACCAAACCTCGTGCTTGCTGTTATAATCGGTCTTACTGCGAAAGTGTGGACTGAAAAAAGTGTGACAAGATTGAAAAACGGTACTTCGATAATATCCGAAACCGGGTTGTATACGATGACGCTACTGCTATGTGCATTACGAACAATTACCATTCTACTCATGATGCAACGAACGTTTGCTTACAATTTGGTTTTGACTGAGAAAATGGCGACGTTTATTACCTCACCCGTGGTAGAACAACTTGGAGTTGCAAATTACAGCGGTGGTCCTAAGCAATTACCAGATGACGATGTGGAACCTTCCTATTTTGGTTACAGTTTCAAAGTTTTGAAGAAGAGCGACGGAACTGTTGGGTGAGACCAATTCCTGCTATGGAATTCAGCAACCCTATTATTTTAAAATCAAATCAAATTTTATTCTATTTGATTACACCAGTCCATTCGATGCAACAATGGTCCAAATTACGCTGTGGCAAAAATTATAATAAAATCACTGGTCTTTGATATTAATTTTACTTGGAAGTTTCGAAAAAAATTCAAAATTGACTTTTTTTGGCCAAATACAACCCATAATTCTCATCAAAATGGCGTTTTTTACCTTTGGAAATATGCAATTACTGCAAATGACCAGTAAATTTACTGTACTTTTGTTACAATGTACCTAGGATTGATCATAAGGAAATATTCGCTTGAAATATATTTTTGAAGGACAGATAAAAGCAAACACAGGAATATATTGCCGAGCATGAACCACAGACGAACCCCGCTCCATCGCGACATCCATCAATGGCTCACACCCAACAAAGCATACTTGAGAAAAATGGCCAGGGAAAATAAAATTTCTGCTAATTTAGCTTGTGCCTGCTTACAATGAACGCATTCCAATGAAATCATTAGCGGTATTAGGCCGCTAGAAAAACACTGGTGGTAACATTAAAATTAGGACGTAACATGTCGCCAAGCGTCACTGATAATTGAGTTGGTAGGGTTCGAATCAAATTAGCATTTTCAATGACTAATATTTGATCGGGTAACTAAAAGCCTATGAGCAGACAAACCGTGCTTTTGAAATAATTTGTGTCCCATACCACTCAGACTAGCGTAATACAATTAAAATATATTGTTTTTTCAGAATGATGATAGGTTCACCAAAAATGGTCAACCCTGCCAATCCAGCTTGGCAAGATGTTACTGTAGGAGTATCTCAAGGTAAAAAAAACTCGATTGAGATAGTTCTTCTATTGAAAAAGTAGACACAGTTTTTTAACGATTCGAAAACTAGCATAAAATTTTAAAACATTGGCTATGCTTTAAATATTTTTCAGCCATTTTTGGTTTTGAGGATCACCCACCAAGTAGCAAAAAAAGGTAGTGGGTGGTTAGCATACTAGCATATTTAAAGTCAAGCAATCTACAAAGGTGCACCTTAACGCATTATGACAAATCGAGTTGCATGCAGTTGTTGAGACAGAGAAACAACACTAGTGCAAATCCAATTCTAAAAGCAATATATTTACAGATGTTGATTGAAGTCAAACCGGAAACATTCAAATTTGATTATTTTTGTTTTAAATTCACTTACACCCGAGATAATCATGATCATAGTAGAAAAAAATTGCGCTGTTTTTTCTCATTATTAAGTCGGTTTATGCGTGTATATTGTTTTCAAAAGAAACAATTTGAATAATAAATTAAAAGAAACGATCATAAGAAACATGTTTATTAAAACACCGAGATCTGTGACTAAATTTATTAGTTATATTACGGATTGGGCCTAATTATCGTTTTCCAAAATGAGCAACCAATGGGCCGCGCCTTTGGCGATAAGCTTCAAGTTTATATAAATAAAAATATCTTTCGTTTTTCAATATTTGCTAATTATATATCGGTAGAAACTGAACCAAAAATTTTGTCTGTTCTCGCAAGAGCCACGCCAATCGGCAATTTTATTTTCTCAAGTATGAGCCACAGATGGACCTCGTATCATCGACGCGATCCATCAAACATACTTGCTTGACAAATGGTGTTTCGACAAATTTTCCTGACTGGGACATAGGTGGCGCATCGACGGCGCAATGCTATAATCCACCAGTTACTTATGCTTGGCAAATACGTAATGTTATAATTTTTGATTAAGATTACCTACAGTTCTTCAGGGTGAAGGTTCGAGGTATAGATATGAAATAAAACTCTGGGTCCACCGTTTTTGAGTTTGTTTATATCCTTCGTTACGGAAAAATATCACGAATAAATAAATCATTCTCTAGAACCGAGAGGAAGCATCGAATCATGCAGCATACCCCAGTCTTTGTTCACGACCGGAACAATTCCAACGTGTTCACCAGCTTATCCAACTAATCCACAAACTGGAGACAACTACGGATTAGCTTTTCCAGTACGACCAGATGGAAACATCTTGGTATGTGATGAATTTGTGATGAAGTCGAGTTAATTCATTTTACATCATCATTTCAAAACTTATTTCAAATTTTAGCATACGCAAGTCTGGTGCCGGCTTACCATGAACATTTATATAACGTGATTGATCAGTTCACAATAGCGGCCGGGACCACCAGAAAAAGGTGCCGTATTCCACAAAAAATATGATGTGGTGTAAATTGAGGTTTTGGACATGTTGATCTAAAAAAGAGATATCAGTGTTTTGTGGATACCTTTATTTGCGTCGATATACCTACAATTGCATAAATATATAATTTATTCGAGTCATTAGTTTGAAATATTTTGATGGAAAACGTTAATAAGAGAAATTTATTACAAAAATTTCATCACATTTTTTGATCGGCGGTATCCAATTTTGATAATACTGTAAAATGCACTCTGGAAAACTCGTCCACTAATGTTATATATTGATGATGATTTTATAAATTAATATTTATATTTTTATTATTTATATTTGATTCATATTTTTAATATTAAATGTCTTATTAAATTTAATTTTTAGACTTGCTCGCCAACGCGAAATCAAAATTGTGGTGATTTATTTTTTAATCCTGGATATTGCTTCAAATCAAAAGACTATGGATCAACGTGGGCGGAAACTGGAACTACAAATGCAATAAGTAAGAAAATAAATGGCACATTATCTTTGACCAAGCATGGTAGGCGATGAAACCTATCGCAAACCCATGATTGATAGAGCTTAATTTTACGGAGTGCAATAACTTTTTTCTGTAGATAATATATATATACCTTCGTTAGCCCGTTTTTCTTTCAGCGTAGGGCGATGACTCGTTATCGTATTTCGCTTTCCTACGCAATGCTGCATTATTAGGCTTCATTTTGAAGAAATTTAATTACCTCTTTCTTGATTAACATATTTTCCACAAACATGTTTAGTTTAAGTCGGATAAATGATTGCTAGTTTAGCATGGCCGAAAACAAACACGTATACAAGCAAAAATTAAGAATACCCTTTTCCGTCCAAGAATTAGGAACTTGTGTAGGTCATACTGTACTGGAATGTGCGTGAATTGATTTTCTTCTCAACGATTTGTGGAAAATTCCTTGTACTTCACTTAGTTCGATAATAAATACGTTAGTATTACTTGTCAACCAAATCTCAGGCTAAAAAATTAGGTGTTATTTTGATAAGACTCATAAGTAATTTTCTTTCAACTACATTTGAAAAAGATTGAAGATCAAAATCAACAAATGATCTTTTCATGAGTAAGGTAACTGGGAATAAAATCGATGAACTTTGATATAGTTAGCCTGGGACTTGTCACTTCTAGTATTCATCAAATCAAAAATTTTCCTCCTATCTCTTGTATCTCATCCTTAATGATCTGAAACTTAACAACAAAATACGTTTGGTCAAAATATTTCTGACTGGTTATGCATTTTTTTCGCAGGTTGTCCAATTCTTCGAGTTGAAGTATTATTTGTGTTAGACGGATCAGGGTCAGTCGGCTTACATTTTGGAACAGTGAAAGATTGGGTGAAAGATATCACCGAAAAATTACATATTGAAAAAGGGAGAGTAACAGTTGGTGTTGTACAATATTCACATTATTCTGAATCGTATGTTGGTCTTTATTTTTTAAAGCCTGTGTGATTTTCTACAATAAAGTTATGCATCATGGCGGTACTCCGCAGTGTAATGGTTACCTCCGTTTTACCTCAACCACAAAAAATACAAGCTGGAGTAACGTTATTCCAAGTATCACTAGAAATTAATGTAAACTGTTATATGCTGTAACTGTTACAAGGAGCTCTTAGCTGCATTTAGTGCGTATTTAAAATTTAAAAAATTTGGCGTCATTGAATGACAACAAACTTTTTTGTAGTGATTTAGTTTAACGGAATCTTTTGCCGGTACTTCATCTGTAATTGCCAACACTGCTCACTAATTGAAGTAAATTGCCTTTCTCTTCGCTATCCTATGTCAAAGTTTACGGAGAATGACAAATGTCCCTTGGTCTCGCGAAGGAAATTCGTTGCAAATAATCGGCTACGAGGCCAATTCAATGGTTTCATTTCAACATCGCCTAGCAGAATTACTGTCAGAGAATGGCGATTTTACTGCATATTCGCTACAGTGTAGTGATGTTTGTCCGTGATCATTTCCGCCAAGTATCACTGAAAAAAGTGTTTTTTCAATTTGCCCACGCTTGTGGGTGTTAAGAATATACTAGTGCCATCGTTTTGACACAGATTGATGGCATAAAGAATTCGACAATAGCTATAGCGCGATCCATCAACGCCTCATACTTAACAAACCATATACGGGACTGTTCTGGCACGGAAGCATTATGAACGAACAATTATCCTTTGTATTGAGATAGATGGAACAATATTATTAAACATTTAGATACGACATCGATAACCAGCCGTGGATAGTAACACATATAAAAATCGGAGAATTCCAGACTTATGAAGCTTTTGCAAATGAAGTTGACAAAATAACTTTACAGGGATTCACAACATACACAGGCGCTACATTGAAAAAAGTTGTAACAGATTTTAAAACCACAAAGAACTACAACAAAGCAACAACAAAACAAGTTATGGTTTTGTTAACAGATGGAATGTAAGGCTGTTTTTTTATATTTTAATGGTTACCCTGAAATGGTTCTAGAATCGGTAATCAGATTCTGCCGCATCAAGATAATCGTAATAGATATACCACGGGAAGAATGATTTTCTGTCAACCGTCCAAACAGCGCGACATTCAACTACGACTTTGTGGGTTGCGAAACACATATACTAAAGTTGGCTGAAGTCACGTATTGATAGTTGTTGTTCCTTGTTTTACTTTATACAATAAATCTCCTTTAAATGTTTATAAGGCATCTGGTCTATGCTGTCGCCCCACCGCGTGATATCGGTCCTTAAATTAGGCTACTGTATTGCAATTTGAAGTTTTGTTCGTATCTTTGAATGCAAATGAATTTAAAAAACAATAGGGCACAAGATACAGAAGATGTTGAAGTGAATGCAGATAATCTACGGAAGTTAGGAGTTATACCGTATGCCGTAGGCGTTGGAAGCGATGAAACAGTGAATACAACTGAACTCAGAGTAGGTTGTTGTTGTTGCTGTTGTTAGTATGTTTCATTGCATAAATTTTCGTTTTTAACCGAGTTGATTTAGTTAACTTCTGTTAGCAATATTTACTGTACTATTTATATATAGCTTATGAAATGCGTATAGAAGGGCTTTGAAGTTGTAGATCAACACGATCACAAAAGAGGGGTCCAAATCTAATATTCAAAAGTTCTTGAAAAACAATTTCATACTTGAAATTGGTGTAAAAATTGCTGAGTGAATTAAACTGTATGTCAACTTGACCGATTGTGCAATCTAGGAAATTCCAATCATATATATCGAATAAAATAAACCATTAACTATGCCATATAGAATTCAACAACAGGCTTATTCGGACAAACTTTTCATCAATTTGAAAGCAAAGTTGTATAATTTATTTTGTCAGGCATGCAAAACATACTACTAAGCATCTTTAGAAGGAATGCGGTGGTACATTTAAATTCAATCGAAGCCTTGATATAGTTCGTCTCAAAAACTGAATTTTTCCGAAATGTAGCATAACCTGCGCAATAAAGATTATAATTTTTCAGTGTGTATTAATAAGTATATTTTATGACAGCTGATAGCAAATGGCGACTCAAACAATGATACAAGGGTTTTCATGGCGGATAGTTTTGATGGTCTTGACACAATTGCCAGAGAACTAGAAACGGAGATTGGCGGAATCGTACTCGAGGGTAAGCCTTGATTTTGTGATCAAATTGAGCGGGCACGGATTCTTCCCTTGTTCCAAAATTGAAAATAAATTTTAGAGGAAATACCTAAAAACATTAAACTTGATTAGGGTCACTTTTGATTCAGGTTCTGCTAGATGAATCCGACATTCTAACAATTCTTCACGCACTTGAAATTGTGACTGGTTCAAATATACATGAGAAAAAAATGGTGGCTTGTCGGAGAGGTATCCGCGGCCTTCAGCAGTGAAAACTCGTGGATTTGGAACTCCAGTGATTTGCATTGCATTGCATCTCTGCAAAAAAAATTTTGCCTAGTAACTTCAAGCAAAAACACGAATCACTGGAAAGCTGAAATCATTAATATATTATATGGTACTGATCTGATATCCCTCTCCCCCTAATACCCCTCAATACTCTACTCCTATTCTTTTAGGTAAAACACTACGTATTATATTATTTCGAAGTTTTGCATTTTACTATCAAAAAGGTTCAAGTGGTTCTGCTGGTGCAACGGGATATGATATGCAATTTGCACAATTGGGATTAGCTAGTGCTTATGGTCGGAAAAACTCAAGGAGACGGAGAAATTCTGCAACTGATTCATCAACATTGGTAACTCTTTTTAGGCATAAATTAAAACTGAACAGCGATTTATGTATTTTCGATGTTTGAAGTATTTACCAAATGTATGTGTTGTGATTAGGGCTCGGCAAAACCGAATCGTTCGGAATTCGAATCTGATTCGAATAATTTTTACGAATCGAATCGTTGTCTTCATAAAAATTACGAATATTCCATTTATACTATTACTATCAAAGTCTTCCTTATGATGATTAGGAAATATACAGTTACAAATTACAAATATTAGCATAAACTGACTTAAAAGCAATGTATTTTTATTTTAACGACTTAATACAAACGATTTTGGTCAAATCTGATCAAAATCGATTGCATTTTGTCGCTAAAAGTGAAAAAAATGCACTTCATCTTCACAATTGATTTGAATAATCTGTACTTCGAATCGATTTGAATCACCCAATCCAATTGTCCAGCTTTTGTTGTGAGAACTGCAATTTCATTCGTATTCCACTGTATTCCTTAGTCACTTGTTCAATGGGTAGAGTTAAACCCTGCGTATCGACAACAGGCGAACGGGCCGAGACGGCGTCATTTGATTTATAAACATAAGTAAAAGAACATTTGGTTATGCGATCAAATCCCATTAAAGTTTGTTCCAAATGGGTATATGAATGCTTCTCAATTGTTCACCACCTTTAAAGCGAAATATTTAAGGCTGTAATTGCTCTTTGGCAATGCGTAACCGATGTTATAGTATTGTTTATAACGATGCTATCTCCCCTTGAAAAAGTTAAAACGGTTGAATAGGGCACCGATTCAGGATTTGTTCCGTACCTAGCGGAGATTTTTTTTGTGGTATGTTTTCATCTAAAAGTGGTGGAAACGGTTTGTAATGATGTATGTTTTTTTTTCTGTTTGATGTTTGTATGTATGTGTGGTGTTGCGTTTGTCGGTGTATGGCGGTATTAGCACGGTTGTGTCTACGTCGCTGGTTGTCGAAATGAGAGAAAAAGCGGGAAAGGTTTCCTTTGTCGGCTGATGCCATGGATGAATATAAAGAAGACGGAACGTTAAAAAATAGCAGGTTGGTTTTTGTTTTTTTCATTTTAGAAAACTTGATTTTTTATTAATTAGGTCTATTTTTACAGATGTCACATAGACTAACAAATGATGGGATGTTGGTGTTCTTGAATAATCCGAAACGTGGCTCAACTATGCGGTGCAATCTAATTCCTGAAGTGACAGCATTTTATTTTCAAACGTCGAGAGATAAAGGATGTTCGAATTTGGAAAATAAAGAGGCGCATTATATTGAGAATGTGGCAATAAATTGTACAATTATTAAAAGGGCTTGATGAGCGTTTTTTCATAAATAGGCTGTTTTATATCCTTCTGAAACATGATCGAGCGACTCTGAACTCGATATATATGCAACATTTACAAAAAAAGTAAATAAAATAAAAACATGGTCTAAAATGTATAGGCGGTGTCTTAAATGTCTTTGAAAACTGCGAGAAATGAGGAATCCTGTGGACCAAATATGCTTGGTGGATCCACGATTTGTGTTCGCGCTTTAGAATATTCCTAATGTTTTTTCTGCGTGGCGACTAAAAGAAAACAAAGAAGTAGGTGGATTAACCATCGCCCAAGGCAGATACCGCTCGTTGCACTTTTACCATAGCAGTTCAGGTCCGTATGGGTATTTTCCGCCTAAAGTGCAGTCGTTGGCAGACAGACTGAGAACAATTACCTCACTTCAAGTCACAAGTCGAGTCGAAGAACACACGAGTTGTCAGTCGAGTCCAAGTCTAACTAAAATTTAAATTTAGAGTCTCTGTAGTTTCCAGTCGCTGCTTGATAATCGCAGGTGCGTCAAATCGATATCCAGAATTAAAATTTAGCAAGCAGAATTAAAAATCAGCAAACTACTTAATACTATGTACTTGTTACACGTTGGCAACTGACAGTGTAGAAAGCGACGCGACCAAGTTGTTGCTCTGTTAGGTGGCACTATGAATCCGTCTCGGCGGCTCAAATAATTCGAAAAATGAAAACTGCGGTGGTTTCAATGGTTCGATGCCTGGTCGTTACAAAACCGAGCGTGTTCTTCAGCAAGGCACTTCGCGGGTACCTGTAACATAGAACAGATACACATTCACAACAAAAGTTCGTTCTTAACGATTTTTTGGTTATACATTTTAGCAGGTCATCTGCCAACACAACTACATGTCTGTTTTTGGACATTTTCGGTTTCTTTCCTAGTCGTTCTGTCAAATTCCGTCAACGTTGCATTATTTTCTTTTAGATGGTCGGTTAATTCAAATGATAAAAGCGTTCAGAATAGGCTACGCGCCTCTAATCGTCCTGGGCCAGAGTCGCAAGTACGGCGCACAGTGATTCATGTAACCACCAGTTGCGTCTTCCTTTTGAATGAAATCATACTTCTATTCTTTGTTGCGTTGATTTTGCTTTTCCCCTCTGGCTTAACAGTACCAGTAGTTCTATTAGATATGCTGAACTCGTCGAAATAGACATTCGCGGTCGCCAAATTACATCGTTTGTATTTCATCGGTTGAACAAATCGAATAGAACTATGAGTCTACCAGGTGGCATCCATACGCTATTAAAAGTTACAGGATCTCGAGATCTGAGTCACATTTTCCCGAGTTGTCTAAATATGAAATGAAAATTCAAAAACCCTATCCTAGTATGGGGGTATAATATTATATAAATGTTTAGTATTGGCGTATTTGTTCTCGTGAGATCAAGTGCTGGTAATGAGATATGGATTGCTCGGAATATATTTTGCCAACTCTTCTGACGAGATCTATATGTAAGTATACTCTGGACCTCATCCTGGATCTATGACAATAGTACGGACAGTGTCACGTACAATAAAAGAAACTATATTTTTGTTATGAAAATGTGCTATATATAGAACACAAGATATATGAGAGGAATTACAAACAAAATCGAATCCCACACCACAGAGAGGTTCGAAAAGAGAGGTTCGGTTTTTTTAACATGACTGCTCTAATCGGCTGTATGATATGCTTCTGGAAACACACAGCGTTTAAATCTTACCATCTATTGTTCACGAACCATATTGGAAAATTTCTCGAAAACTACGAGTTACTCTTTGATAAGCAAGTTAGAATCGAAAACATTTTGTCAAAATATCTTTTGAGAAATATGAGTCAATGATCTATGGCTCAAGCTTGACAAAATTAAATTTTTGTTCAGACAAAATTTAGCAGATATGATCCAATAGCAGTATCAGGATGATGTTAATTTTATCCATGTAATATAAAATATTGACAATATTAAAATATGAATTCAACGAGAGCGTCTTCCCAGCAAACATATACCGTTTTTATTTGGGTATATATTGGCTATCAAATTTCAAGTCAAAGCAAAAATGTCATGGCGACCTTTTGTAAAAATCGTTATACATTGTACATTTTTGTAAAGTTTTTCTGGCGTTTTGTTTTGAATATAACGATTTCAGAACATATTTTCATAACC
Source organism: Styela plicata (assembly GCA_963675895.2). NCBI lineage: Eukaryota > Metazoa > Chordata > Ascidiacea > Stolidobranchia > Styelidae > Styela > Styela plicata. Next base: position 9,746,756 of record OZ023143.1, on the reverse strand, counting down.
ATAGTAAATTTGGGGAACTAGATTTTACAAAAATTGCCTAACAACTAAACAACTGCCTAACAACTAAAATTTGAGAGCGGTGGGGGAGGACAAAATGAATTACAAAACAGCCTTTTCACAAAGTTATGGAGAAAATCAGAATAAATTCTTCAACACTTATGTCTCAAAGGCCAATTTTTTTTTAAATCCTGGTTCAATTCAAATAAGATTCTAGTTATTTTGCTAAGTCAGCGATGGCGAGTCGAGTCATAGAATCGGGTGACCCTACAACACTTGTGGCGTCTAAGTAGCTTAGTTTAATGATTTTGATGTTCCATTCATTTAGTCGTGTAAACAATTAAGCTGTAATTTGTTGCAAAGTTGTGCCGTTGCAGAAATATATTTGAAACTAAAAGAATTTTAGGCAATCAGATATTGATTCATTGTAGGTCTACTTCCTACAGCCTGGTATAACCTCTTTAAATTACCTTAGAGAAATTTCCATTCAGGCTATTTGTATGTGAATGAGTGAAATATGTAAATTCTCATTTTGCAATTAAAGTACTTCCTCCAATTACATATGAGCCGAACTAAGTCAAAAAACAGAACACATATGGCTTATTGATAGATTAAGCCAGTGCGTCGAGTTCTACCTGTGATCCATATCGGGCAAAACAAACGTTTAAGCTTCCCTTTAGAAAAAAATTATTAGATCATCTACAGCTTGATTTTGAAACTTTGTGTAAAAACGACGCCTCTTGTCTGACGGAAGAGGCATCGTCATCGTTTGAATTAGCACGTCACAATCAGAAAATAGGAGGAAAAGATGAAGGAGGATAATCGTTATTTAAATAAGGTTAAATCGCCATTTTAGCCTATCATTGGCATAAAACTCAGCGAGAGGCATTTTCGAATTTTGGAAACACAATATTAATGCAAAAGAACGATGAATTTGCAGCTATTTTTACAGTGTATCTGAGGATATTTCCAGTTAATATTTATTGGGGTAAAGATAAAGTTTGAAATAAAAAATTTCAATCCTGCCGCTAAATCAGTTAGCAGCAGTTATATCATTTTTTTGCAAATCAAATGATGAAATTTGATGATTCACTCAAAAAAAGATGAACTGCAGATTTATATGCCAAAGTCAGAGACTATGCATATCACTATAGATACAATTCCAATCATTGTACTTTATTACAATAGTTCAGTCCTTCAGATGTTCTCAACTTGGGCAATTCGATTCCGTGGTTCGAAGCAAAATTTATTTGGATCAATAATGAAACGTTCATAGCAACAAAAACGTGCTAAATAAACTAGAATTTTTAACAGCAAAATTCTATCAATTTTGTTCGAGAGTGCGAATGGAAAAACACTACATACTTTCAACTTCTTGATAACCATTATGGAGACAAGTTGTTTTAACAGTATTGTATTAACATTTGTTATTTACATAGAGTTAGTGATTCGATCCGATTCCAAAAAAATAATCGAATTAGAATTATTTGAATTCCAAATGATTCGGTTTTGCCCAGTCCTACGTGGAGTGCCGTTGGTTCTACCCGATTTGGAAAGAGCTTTCTGTGCCCTTTAGTTGGTTTCTTTCAGGTGATCTTTTCGAAATCGTATTAAGCGATTTTAAAGAACATGCTTGTAAATAGTAATCACGCATAAACTCAAAAAATGCTAGGTTTTTTTCAATCAGGCTATTTAAGAAAACCTTGTAGGAGTACTATCTGACTCGTTTAGACACGCCTGATCACGGGATTCTGCACTTCAAATGAAAGTATAATTAAAATGTTTGTTTTTTAGTTTTAGCACCGAATCATATTTTAGAAAGCAAAAATCGTGGCAATTCTGGAATGTAGTTTAAATAATTTGAGATTGCAATATTTGTGATAGTATACTAATTTATATACTAGACGAAAAGAAAGAATCTTTGTTTGAACAGAGTGGAGTCACGAGTGCCTACAACAAGAATACATAATATTTTCTGAAGATAATATTAATAATATCTTGTCTAAAATTTAGCATTTCTAGTTTCATTGATCACCAATGAAAATCATGTATCAACGACAATGTACCGTGACAATCCTATTCCTTGTTTTACTTGCTAAATATGTACATGCAGTGAATGTGGGTATTAAGCGTGAGACGACCTCGTACATATTCTCTCCTGTATTGAAAAAGTTCGGAGTGGATTTTTCTAAACCGATACCGGATTCTCTGATGACTACTTTTTATGGATATCATTTGAATTTGTATACGGAAACCAACGGAAACGCAAGGTATGTTTGAACACGGGGACTCAAATAAGAGACCGTTTTTTGGTGACCGACAGCGCATGGTCATGGTCCATCTCTGGCTCATGCTTGGCGAAATAAAATTTCTCCTATTGGGAATGCATGGTTTCCACCTTTTAAGTAATAGTGATGCCATAAAATAATCTAATCTTGTGCGTTGTTTTTGACAATTCTAGTTTTTGAAATTAAAAATTTATGAGATAGCAAAAACCATACGAATTTTTATATGGAATATATTGTAAGTATCACTTGCTTTTCTGGTTGAAAATTGTATCGGCTCAATATAGATTATTGGTATCGATAAAAATAATGGGATCGACACATTCTTTCATGCTTCAAAAAGAATTCGTATATGTGAACAACAGTGTTATTATAGGATTTGAACTGTTAAGTATAACGTTGTCTAATAGAGTTATGTAGTAGCGCATATGGAATTGGAACCTCGAGTGCGATATTATCTGACAAATCAATAACAGAGAACGTAGTCTGCAATTACAGTAAGCTAAACAAATATGAACAGCCATTTAAAAAGTTTTGAGGCTTCTTAATATGCATAGTAGGACTTACTATTGCAAGCTTGTGTGTGTATGCTTCAATATGATAATAGCCACACCGCGTCAAAAATTGTATTTTGTAAAGCATGACCTACAGGTGGATCGCGCCGTGGCGGCGCAATCCATCAGTGATCATCCTTAACAAGGTGTATCTAATTAATATTTCTTTAACGGGGCCTGTTCACCACGTAGTTGTACATATTAGCGCAAGAACATATTATATGCGGATGTAACTGATACGAAGTGCGTACAAAAAAGTTTCTCTCAGAAATGCCAGTTCGCTGGCTTTATATTCAGATAGTACAGTCAAATCCACTACATGTGGTAGACATTATAATATTCATGACTCAACTTCGTATTTCAGCATGACAATTGGAGCACCCAAAATGATCGATTCCGATCAACCACGTTTACAGAACTCAAGTACAAAAACTGATTTACGTGAGCTTCATTTCCCTTATTTTCCCTTATATATATATTGTAGCATAGCATAGATTCTTGAAAACGACGTGACTGGGTGCTTAATAGACGGCATGATTTGATCAATTGATTTTCAGAGTGGCGCGGGCGCAATGGCCCGTGGTTATCATGTTGGCATCGCATCTTGGGTTCGAGACCCTGTAAGACCTGCTCGTTAAGTCACGCCCACCACTCAACCCATAGTGTAATAACTTGGCTAGGCTCGAACGAACCGGGAATGTCATATATTTTCAACGACTAACCTTGTCCGTCTCTAAGCTAAGTTCAGAGTCTTGTTCGGAGTGATCCACTCAAATGAGTGCCTATTAAAATAAAATGTGAAAATATTTAGGTAATAATCTTGTATTCAAGAAGGTATAATACGTAAAACTGAATCAAGGCAATGAAACTCTCAAAATGGGCACTCGTTTATCTATGCGAACAGTGGCATTATCTTTCAGCGAGGAAATGAATGTGGAAGGATTACGCCAAAAATGTTTGGTATGGAGTATTTATATAATTCCTCTCAGTACTAATAATTTTTAACTTTAGAACCAAAAGGAAACATTCTGTCCTGTCAGAAAAATTCACCAGCCAACCAAAATGTTGCATTCAACTGTAGTCCAACTCACTCCTCAAATTCTTTGGCAGGGGATAATTTCGGGATGATTGCTGGTGCATCCTCCGTGGGAACTTCAATGGTACGTTATCAGCTGTCCAGCTTAATATCTTTTAGGAGTTGCAAATCTTGATTGAATTTTGGGAAAACATTCTGAATTGCTTTTAGCATCTCATTCTTCAACAGTTTTGGGATTATCTAAGAAGTTCCCCAAAGTATTCCTTTGGGCAATCATTAAAAGATAAAACACATTGTTTTTTCGAATATAAGCAGCCTATAAGTTGTGCCCTCAATATTTTGAGTGAGTCTACGCTCCGTCGACGCGATCCATCATTTACCAATACATAGACAATTTCCCGACTTGGACGGACATTTAAACACTATTGTTCACAAGCATGTCACAGAGCAATTGAGCCAACATTATACAAATGTTTCGTACCAGCCAGAAAAAGCCTGCTTAAAAATGTTTTGTCAAGTGTGAGTCACCCATGGATCGCGCAGATGAGGCGGGGTAACACGAATTTGCATGGGAGCATATTATAGGTGAGAAATTGTGCTCTTATGTATATAGGTCATTAATAGCTCACATCGTTAATTAGCAATTTATTTGCCCTTTTGTTCGCCAGATAATATTTTGAATATACTTTGGAGAACTGGCAATTCATTGCTGTGCACACAACGGATCTTTAACAAACTTTCCGCATTTAGGCATGTTCTGTAACCAGAGAGCACCAATGTGGTAATTTCACTTCGTTTCCTGGTGTTTGTTTCAAGTATAGAAACTTGTCATGGGAAGAAGATGACAGAACGTTGTCAATAAGTATGTATTTGTATAAAATATTCTGGAGTTGAGAAAAATGAGTTTTCAAAGAATTTTTGCCTACACTCCAAAAAATATCACGAATCAGTATTTTGCTCTCATGTTTGAAAACCAACCTTGTTTTAGCCACAGTGCTGTCCATTATCTTTTGTCTTCAACAATGTATTGGGAAGAGTTATTAGTTGGTGCTTTAACTTTTATTTCAGGATGTCCTGGGAACATTGTTGATGTCCTGTTTGTGTTGGACGGATCTGCTTCCGTTGGAAATGACAGCTTCAAAATAGTCAAACAATGGGTGAAAAACATCACACAAAAACTGGATATTGACAAAGGAAAAGTGGCAGTGGGCGTGGTGCAATATTCTCAATATTGGGAAATGTGAGAACCAAGTTTTCTTGTTTTTTTCTAAGTTTTCTCACGGCTAGTGGTTGGACCGCTTCATTACATGAGATGATCCGTTATATTGCTTTTTTACTGTTATCGACTTTTCAAATACGGAACCAAAGCGTAATATTTCGGCTACACGCTACATATTTGAATAAAGGTAATGGGATATCAAGTTTCACTATAGGAACATGCGAGTCCAATTAGTGCCAACAATAGTATATAGAATTAATGTTGTCGAAACGTCATGTACTGTCCGGTTTGGCCCTGCTTATCCGAGTAATTACACCCTAGTTCTTCAACCTGCCATGCCCGTGTCTTAGCCACTGGCCCATTGTGGCCAACTTGCAAAATTGCGGCCGAACAGTATGTAAGAATACCTAATTCCTAACCTGTTTCCTGCGTGTCGTAAGAGGCGACTAAAAGGAAGCAAAGAAGTAGTAGATAATCCTAGGCAGATACCACTTACTGCACTTCACCATGACGGTTCAGTTCTGTTTGGGTTGTTTTTCGTTTAGAGTGCAGTTGCTGGGACTACATCTTTTAGTAGCTCTTTGCTATCGAGTGGCCGTTGGCTGGTTCCTCCGGGAAGCTGCTTCCGCCTTACCTAGAGTGAAATTCAATAATAAAAAAATATAATGATTTTTGAATTTTTTTATGTGAATTCTATTTGTGTACATGGATGTGGCAACATTGTTGGTATCTCATTGTTCATTCCAATGCATTTCCATGTTTTAAGTTAAAATGGCTAATCTTTAAATTTGCTTAGCATCAAAGCGCCAAGGCAAATATCTTTGTTAATAATAACACGGTACTATTTCATCGATCAAACAATGACCCAACCATACCTATAATATGCCAGGTACTTAAATTTTTCAATTGGAGGATATTTCTCTATATGAACAAGACTTCTGTCCACTTAAATTCCGCGCCAGACCAATTCCCGTTACTGCACACGTTCTCTGCCAACCTAGTAAAAAATCAGGTCGAAGTGAATCTTCTTATTTATTCCTATCGTGATGAAATCTGATATTTTTTTATTTCACATCTATTTGAAATGTTACAGCTGTATTTTCTGATCGGACCATAATGCAAAATAGCTTTAAAGTTGCGATAAGCACATAGGAGTTTATTTGAATTGATTTTTTTTAGAGAAGACATCAATAACCAATCATGGATTGTTACACACATAAAGATCGGTAAATACAAATCTTACGAGAAATTTGCGGTGAGTTGAAAACAATAATAAATAGATTGTGCAGACAAAGGATCAATGAGAGTCTGACAAATTGATAATTACAACTGATACCGAATTTTCGTAAAAACAGCAAATACAAATAAGTATAAATTTACGTTTTATGTACGTATCCAAATTTTTGTGCCCTGTCGTAAAGTTCCTGCAGGCAATCTAGCAGTATAAAACCTATCGTCATGGCAACAAGTTTTCCAGGTTTCCAGGTTTTTAACCAAGTAAACCGAATTTTCTATAAAATTAGGCATTTAATATTACTAGGTAACCCTAGTTTCACTGATTTAATGATTTAATTAAAAAAAAACTACATAATCGATAGTCGATTGGCTGTATTTAAGAAATATTTTTAATAGATCTTCAAACTGTCTCTGAAAGCTTCTTCGAAAGAAAATATGACTCAACTATTTTTTTAACCAGTTTCGCAGTTCAAAATTAGTTATATTTGTCTATTTCACCAAGTAAATGTGCTGTGTAAAACTTGAAATAGAAAACTCTAGCGCTAATATTAAAAAAAGGTAAATCAGATATTAGTGAAACGAGGTAAATGTGTTTTGTGATTCGATAAAATTTATATCTTGTAGAATGCAGTAGATAAAATCAAGTTACATGGATATACAACTTACACTGGTAAAGCACTGAAAAAAGTTGTTTATGACTTTCAAAATGCTTTTCATTACAACGAATCAACAACGAAACAAATAATGATTCTACTTACGGACGGGAAGTAAGAAACGCTTATTTTAATTTCCCAATCGAAAGCTTCAATTTGTCAAGCATGTGTCACTGATGGACTGCGTCTCATCGACGCGACCCAACAATGACACATACTTAATAAAAGACGCTTTATGAGATGTTCTGATTAGTTTGATCTACTTTCAATAAAAAAAAACATAATATGTGGGGGCAATTAGGATTAAACTCTTTAACTCGTTTTATAACTTCTTCACTTTAAACTATGAATATTGCCTGACGAACACAAGTCAAGAAACGGCATTGTAATATATAAATTATGTTCAAAAGAGAAAATCGGTAAAAAACAATGGATTTGCAATAGAATTGGCAATTTTTCAGTTTCTAGTTTATCTAGTATGCCTGATTTACTGAGTTCATTTTCAAAGACTTCTCTCTACCTTGTCTCTCGGGTATACGATTTACCTAGTTTAACTTTAGCCCAGTTTTCTGTATGAAGTTTCAACTAGTTAATTCTTCCCATGTAAATTTACCTAAGTTTTAAACAGATACTTGAAAAATTAATCAGGTAGCTTGTTTAAAAAAGTAGGTACCTAGTATGAAAAACAAGAGGAATCGAATAATATGAAAATGCTTTTGAAAGAGGCAATTCACTGATTTCAATCTTTAAATCCATTAAAAATATTTTAAATTTGGCACCAATACCTAGTGGTATTTAACCCATGGACTATCTATAGTTCTGAAAGTGACACTAGGTTACCTAGCAACTTGGTTTTCTAGAAAAAAATCGGTATTCTTTGTCTAGTTCAGTTAAAAACTAGATTGTCATCACTAATACGCACACTTGCTCTGTTCTATTCTTTTACAGAGCTACTGATGTCGAGGACGTGGCGAAGAATGCACAAAAGCTACGAGATATTGGTGTAATATCATATGCTGTTGGAGTTGGCGAACATACAAATACAACCGAACTTAATGTACGAAAGTTTTCATTTATTGCTGCATTTCATTCACTGTCATTGTAGTAATTCATAAGCTTAGGGCAATAGATTCTAGGATGTTGTTCCCGCCTCATCTGAATCACGATGTATTATAGTATCTATTGTAACCTAGTTTTGCTTCAAGCAAGCGAAGTATATTGAGATATACCGGGTACAATATTACTAGTAAAAGTCAAATACGTGAACTGAATAGCCCACTTTCCGCCGTATTTGGAATATTTTTGCTTTTTAAAAAATGAAATCATTGCAAACTCTATTTCGAAATGTATTTCATAATAAGAATATACATCAACTAATTTCAGTTTACTCGGAATCCATATTGTTGAATCGGGTGACTACTAAACTTTTTCTATCGTGTTTATATTAAAGTAAACTTACCTGTTTTACTCAATAATTTACTATATTAAAACTGGAAAACTCAAAGAAAATTGGGTATAAGTAAAACCAGATAAATTAGATAACCAAAAAACTAGTTGAAAGTACTTTGAGAATGTGCATGAAAACTAGAATTTCAAATAGTAAATCAGCGGCTCACGCTTGAAATAATAAAATATTGCAAAATATATCCTATTTGGATAGTGCCTCGCACGGTGGCGACTGACTAAATAAGTTTTTTTTTTACCAGATTATTGCTACTGGGAATCCGTTAGGCAATAATACTCGGGTATTCAGAGCAGACAACTTTTCTGGCCTTGATGTTATCGCAAAAGAACTTGAAACAACAATCAGTGACATTGTTTTGGAAGGTAAAATTTTAGAAATAAAGAATTTAAAATCTCAGTTCTGCATATCTATATATATCTACCAAAATTCACACCAACAGCAACAAATACACATAACAGAAATTCTTTATCGTCAAGCATGGATAACATAATTATGGGGTAAACCCAGCACAAAGTTAGAAATTAAACAAAACACTTCTGATCGAAATTTACAACACCGTTGTAGGTTCAAGCATATTTGAAGAAAATCTTTATGATGATGAGTTGATTTGTCGTTTGCCTGTTAACCTTTGATTAAGAGTGGGCAAAACCGAATTATTTGGAATTCTGATCAGATTCAGATATTTTTTGTCAAATCGGATCGAATCTCCATTTCCGTAAAAATAACCAATATGCCATTTTCTATTACAAATTTCCTCTACTATAAAATTCCACAAAATTATAGTTATGAATTAGTAATATTAACATAAATTGACCAGATCCACTTGTGATAAAGTTGGGAACTCGTTAAAGTTTTACTAACTATACATAGTTTGAAACCTACAATTGATGTCTAATTACGAGTTTTAGTTATATAAGGGGTAGGTAGCACATAAAAATGGTTTAAAATATCTTTTTTTCTGGTGTTTAAAATCTAAAAAAAAATTATAGGAAAATTCCCAATATTTCCGGGCCCTTGAAAATTCCCAGAAATTTTTCGATATTCCGGAAGCTTTCCACCCATTTGCAACCATAGTCACATTGCCTACAGATGGCGCCTTGGCGATGTGATCCGCGCGTGTCCTACACTACCAAGCATGTCATGCCCCTGTGCTTGTAAAGGGAAAATTGGGAGTTTTGAGCGTTCCTTTACTTTAACAAATGCGCGAATAAGGCTCGTTTTCGGTGGACTCGTTGGCAGGTGACTTTGTGATTGGAAACCAATTAGTTGGTTCCAAAAGATTCTTTCCAACTAACCCATTCATATTTCCAATTGGAATTTTAAGGTGCAGGTATCGGGAAAAATATAACAGCAAATAAAATGGAATTTGGAGCGATGGGGATTTCGATCACATACAGTAAAATCGAGTATCCCACAATCAACTCTTCTGCCACGACAAAGACAAATAAGGTAGTTTATCCCAATCCGAAATTAAATTTTGTCGGGCTTGACCCACAGATGGACTGCGCAACGGCTGTACAATTCATCAGTGACCTATGCTCAACAAAATATGCTCAAGCGAAATATTGCTGACTGAGATTGAATTACTATGATGAAGGTTGATTTGAGGCGTAGAGTGTAAGCGTTAAAAAATATGTAGATGTATGTAAAGTGTGAATTGATCGGTGTTGCTTGTATTTAGTATAGTTTGCCATTCCCACCATTCTCCACAAACGTGGAGTTAGTTATTGAACGAGTAAACAAGAGTTATACACTCATGCGATTTCGATTCCAGACAAGAATGAATATCCCAATTAGATCATTCTTGCTTAAACATCTTTTGTGAAGTATGGGTCACTGATGGATCGCGTCGCCAAGACGAGGTTCATCTGTGGCGCATGCGTGATGAAGTAAAATTTCTGATTAGAATACGCCAATGCGTGAACTTGTTTTTCAGAGTTTATTCCATGGTCGACAAATTTGGCGCCATTTGTCCCACTCTGGAGAAGATAATAATGCGCAGGATAACACTCCTTTACTAGAATAAAATGCAAAAATTGTTAATTTCGTGAAATGAAAATCCATATTTCGGTGGCGGTATCAACAAAATCTTCATCTAACTAGGCCAGTATTTAATAATCAGAAAATAGGGTTACGCATGTCGACGGCCGATCTATCCTTCCCATATTTAAACACGTACGGGAGTTTTTTTTATCTGTCTTGGTTTAATGTAAGCTGGTTTGAGTGGATAGTATGACAGAAAGAAGGTGTTAGTTTTGTGGATTGTGTTGCGCCGCGCTACGCTGCGAAATGTTTAAGCAATACTTCAGCAGCTGTTTATAGCATGCAATCCAATATACAGAAGATCTATTATGAAGAAAACGTCAAAATGAATATGGTGAGTAAATTATTGTAGGGAGGAGTTGAACTTAGAAATACCATTTTCTTGCTTTATTTTTTTTTTATTTTCTGTAGGTGATTTTGCTTTAACAATATTGTTTTTGAAATTTATTCCAAACTTACGAACAAATACGTTTTTGACAAAAAAGAAGGAGAATTCAATACTGAAATGAAACGATATAGTAGAGTACATTTTGACATTGACATCAATAATACTCGGTATCATATAATAATCGGTTCTGAATCTGAATGCGATATTGCATACTAATTAGAGCTGGGCAAAACCGAATCATTTGATATTCAAATTTGATTCGAATAAATTGTGTTTCGAATCGATTCGAGTCATCGAATCGAACTGCCCAGCCCTTTTACTATCCTTACATGGCAAATGCAATAGATGCATGTTTTTTGACGGGAAATTAAATTAAAATACTCGTAGAGACCTTGTAAGAGGAACAAACGCCCCCCCCCCCCCCCCCCCCCCCCCCCCCGCACTTGTATCCAGGTTATTTATTTTTGATGGTCATACGTAATTTTCCAGCACCTTCGAACTTCCGACCATAAATGGTTTGGTAGGTAGAAGTTAATTAAATTTGTTACATTCCGTGAAGCACCTGTATAATATAACAGACTTGATAAATAATTCCTTGAGTATATTTACTAATCAAACTTAATCATTACAGATTAAAGGTCTCCGGTTGAAGCATCGGCATGTTCGGTTAACAAATTCACTACCATACTTCTCTCTGAGCGTAAATCTTTGGTAGGCTTGACCGAATCGATAATGCCACGACTCGCTGACAACAATAACCTTGCCCACTTGTTACCGTTAGTATAGGTACTTACAGGGTGGCCTTTTTACACGAGTGAAAAGGTAACGTAATGGCATCCGAACAAACATTGTAGCTCTTTCAACACACACATTTAAAAGTATTTTCAAGCATCAAACATAGATATATCAAATTTCCAAATTAAGGTTTATCTTTGATTTCCATGTAAAAAAGATTACCGATGCTGACGGATCTCCTGTGTTTTTTCCCATTCTTGCGTTCTTTCGGTCATAAGCACTCGGCAATCCCATTTGTTTGAGCGAATCGCATATCATATCCTGTTGCCCCAGAACCAAATGAACCTTATTGATGAAAAAAGAAACTAGGCAATGATGAGGTTTGTTGGTACGACTATATTTCAAATTCTCAGAGGCGAAGGGAGGAGGTTAAATTGGATATATATTAATGGTAAGTATTGGTCAAAATTATTAGATCAGTAAAATATGGTATAATAACGGAGCAATTGTTTTCAGTGAATATCATTTCTGTTTTATAATAAATAAACTTCACAAAACATTTTAAAAAGGATACACCCCTATCAGGAAACAAAACGCTCTCGAAAGGCGCGTCCAAATTTTGCAGTTGAGGATCTGGGGGTCTCAAGATTCTCAGAATTCGTGGCCATTTTGACAAAACAATATTTTATTGTGTATATGCGAAACCGTCAAAATTCCTATTGCGTAAAATCGGTAAAACAGCCGATTTATCAAGCCAAATCCGAAATGAGAGGTTCTTATCATGATAATTGTTATTAGTTAGCTTTGACGATATATTTGAGTTTTACCCTCGAGTACGATCCCGCTAATTTCCTCCTCAAGTTCTCTTGCAATTGTATCAAGACCACCAAAACTTTTCGCCATGAAAACCCTTGTAACATTATTTCGGTCACCATTTGCTATCCACTATCATACAATATACTTATTATTCCACACTGAAAAAGTTATGGCCTTCATTGGCAGGTTTCGAAAAATTGCTATCTTCGTTTTCGACATATAAAATTGTCTCAATGCATTGCGTTGCGGCCAAGGATGAATAGTACCAACTATGTGAGTTTTAGGCCTTGAAATATTTTTTCCAAGCATGTGCCATCGATTGATCGTATCGATTTTGATGCCATATTCACAGAAGACATCTAACATAATTGTCAATTGGCAAATCCAGACTTCACTTGAGCTTTTGAAGTTTTGCACTGGACCCGTTCAATTTTATGTATAGCAGTAAATTCAAAATCAGACCACCCAATCGATCCAGTTTGCATGTATTGTAATCTTTATATAAATTTAAATATATACATTCATGCAGATATATAAAATCACCTACTCCGAGTTCAGTTATATTTACTATTCCGTTACTTGCAACACCCACAGCATACGGTGTAACTCCCAAAATACGTAGATTTTTTGCATCTACTTCAACATTCTCTGTATCCGATGCCCTAAATTTGTTTTAAAATTTCGTTGCATTCTCAGGCACGCACAGAAATTCAAACAGCGACATGTTACTTTAATACTTCTTGGCGAAACAACGTAACAGGAAGACAGTTCAAAGGAACAATCTCTTATAAACCAATTGATATTTTATTTGTTGCAACACTATTCACGGATAAAGTTCGTGATCTTTTTATGGCATAGAGCAAGGGTACTTAAACTGGGGGCATTCCCCCCTTCGGGTGCGCTTTGCAATGAGGGGGCAGCCAAATGATATTGTAAGAAAATGGTTTTTCAAACTCGGTCAATAAGGAAAACAAAATGTCGAAGCAACCAACCTACATAGCAAAGCTGATATGAGATATTCTCTGTATCCTGAAAAAGCTGCGCATGAAGTTTTTGGTATCAATAAATGAACATTACTATATAAACCAAGATGGAAAATAAAATCAGCCTTACATTCCGTCTGTTAACGAAACCATAACTTGTTTTGTTGTTAATTTGTTGTAGCTTTTTGTACTTGTCCGTCTGTCAGTGCTGCTCCTGTGTATGTTGCGAGTTCATGTTCAAGTTATTATGTCAACTTCATTCGAAAAAGCTTCATAAGTCTGGAATTCTCCGATTCTGATATGTGTAATTATCTATGGCGGGTTATCGATGGTTTGCAATTATTATCCCTTTTATAAAAATTTTGAAGGTATCAGTTTAGAAATACTTCCCAATCAAAAATATATTGCACGAGTTCATTTTCTTAAGTATGTGTCTTTTCGAGCGAGCTTACGCACAGCGAGTACCTTATTTTGTAGAACGTTCGATAAAAACACGCGTAAGTTTAATTCATGGCGTGCCCCGATTATTTTATACGCAAAATTTTCGCCTAAGCATTTGTTAGTACATAATATCTGCTGAAAATTTTGGAATATGTTAGTAATATTTTGCTTTTAGAAAATATCGACAGACAAAACAATTTTGTCAAAAACTATAGCATTCTTGTCGTATTTCAAGTTCAAGGTAAACGATGTTTTCAAAATTCGCGCCGGAGACGTGAAAAAGTTTTAGAGACTAAGATTTCATGATTTAGAACAGGCTAAACATCTTAAGCGAATACTGCGCACCGATGGTGTTCGGAAAATTTCTACGATTTAAAACACTTGAAAGGTCACCTTGCTATTTTTGAACGGTGAGCAGGAACCCCAAAATCCATATTTGCATATCTGTGCCTCAAGACAGATTGATAGAGTAGAATTTGAAGCAATGTGTAGCGAGAAAATATTCCATTACTGAATGAATAAAAATAAATGAAAATAAAAAAAACTTGATTGGGAAAATTTGTCCAATCATAAAAACGAGTATAATTTTTTTAAGTATGTTTGCGCAATTCATGAGACTATATTCAGAAGGCTAAATTGCCCAAATCAACCAACCTTGAATCTGGGAATAGTATCCCTAGGCTTGGTAATACCTTTTCTCAGTAATCATTAAAGACTCGAAGGTAGTAGGGAAGGAACATAAATTTAACAAGCCATAACAAGTTTAACAAACCATCCCCAAGTAAACTACTGATCCACTTCATTGCACAATGTTTAACATGTCGGGACTATGCTGAGCGGAGTAATGCTTTTGTGCTGAGCCGACTGATGTAGCAGCTCATTCTCATTCAAGCGACCGTTAGTTGGAGCTTTTAGAAACTGATTTAGGCCTCGGTTCGAGCGATTTCCCTAAACATTTAAAAGTATCGTTGGTATTGGCTATTTTGCGTTCGATACCGATACTCCAAAAATAGCGGATAATCGCCGATACTGATAAATCGGTACATTCCTAGTTGGAACTGATGAGCGAAACTTGAAAAATCATTTCAGGAAGCACAACATGGACATCTAAGTCTATCGGTATGGTCCAACTTGATTAACATAACTTTTTTTTCTGATGGCCTAACGATATTCGCATTAATAAAAATACTTATCGATTTTAGTTTCTGTTTTTTTGAATATTGAATTTTGCAAACCTTCCATTTTCCAATAATAATAGTGTTATGAAACAAAATTAATAAAGTAAAGTAAAATATGCGCTTAAAATTTGTAAAATAACTTTTCGATGTAGCACAATCTGCCGCATTTTTCTTCAATACCAATGATCACATAGTATCAATAAATTTGTCGGAGATTATTGGGCCACTATTTTTCGCTTTAAAGTTGTGTGGTATCTGTAATTTCGAGTATCGGCAGTATCTGCAAAAAAGTGATATCGGTACATTCCTAATGACAAATCGGCATCCCCAATGACATGCAATACTCATGAGTTGCGATAAATCCGTATCCCCAGTGACATATAAATACTCATGAATTGTGACAAATCCGCATCCCCGGTGACTTGGGAATACTCATGAGTTGTGATAAAACCGCATCCCGGGGGACATAGGAAACCTCATGAGTTCTGACAAATCCGCATCCCTGGTGACATGAGATAACCAACCATTCTCCGATTATCTACGTTCTTCGACCCCTTAATCTTGTAGGCGTTCGAAGATTTTTTTCTATTTAACCAAGATATATTGTCATATGCCTATAGGGCCACTGGTGGGATTGTCTTTTATATATAGTTTAGTTTAAAAGGTATCCGAAATTCACATAATGCGTTAATATGTATTTTAAATCATAATTCTGGAATATCTATCAGGATAAAGCATTAGTGAAAAAATATACTTACAAGTGATCCTGGCACGAAGCATGTCATCCGAACTCTAATAATGTGAGGTCGTATGATCAGTCAAACCGATTCAATCAGAATCGAATATGATTCTGATACTTTTACGAACTTACTAACTCTGATATGAACAGCATCATGACTGCATATGATAATTTTACTCCATTTTTCTGTTAGGGCAAAAAGTGGCAAAAATTTTCTTGAAATATGATTAACAAACCTCCTTTTAAAAGTCATATGTGATTATGATTGATTCACAGCTGCATAAATTGTGTCCCAAACTATTCCATCATCAAATTGAGTTGTCTAGAATCATTCTACAGTAAGACTGTATTAAAAGGTGTCGCATTCATGTCCACCACCCAACCTAGGGTGCAATAACTTGGGTAAGCTAGACCGGTAAGCTAGAAGCGGAAAGATCATATCTTTTCAACAACAACAACCCTGCTTACTCATATGTTGCAGCTAGTATAGGGCATTGGCCAGGGTGACCCCCTTCAAAAAACTGGCTTTAAAAAATGTAGTTGCATAGAAACTTTATATAGATTGATTTTTTCAGATTTCTAATTAGACTTCTAATACCTTTTTTGGAATCAAGATTAGAATTTAGATATATGTACAATACGGATAATTCGAATACTATTTCCTCGGATTTGGTATGATTCCAAAAGCTTGTGAGACAAAATTTATCAGATTTGTTGAAATATTATATATTCAAATATTTTGCTAAGGCGTCGTAAAAAAGTATTCCATTACTGAATGTCATCTATAGATTTCTGGAACAACAGTTTTGGAGAGATTCCAATGCATATGATATCGTTCGGGATTTTGTTTGAAAATAATATTATCTGAAAATGGAGACATATTCAATTCGATATCCAAAACTATCTCCTTGTAATGATTCAATAATAAATTTTCTATTCGAAGTGGACAATTTTGCATAACGATAGATCAACACATGCTTGGAAACGTTTTTCCGCAGGAAAATTTTCTGATACAATTCTTCAGCTGGGTTGAGGTAATGGCGTTGTAATAACTCAATAATCAATTTATATTTCAACGTTTTTCAAGACAAGATTGAACAAAAATCATACCTGAGCATATACTTACCTGAAAAGATTTTTTGCAGCAGAATATTCGAATAAATTCCATTTTTCATTCAAGAGTATTGTTGTAAAATGACCGAAATGAAACAAATCCGTCCACAATTCTTGCTTCCGCGTCGTACAGTATTCCTGGTGACAGCCACGAAACGTTCGCGCGGATACTTATTTATACTCGGAAGAATTTTCTTGTAGTAACACCACCCAATCAAAAACTTTTGTCAAGCCTGATCCACAGAGGGACAGCCCTTAGGCGCGCGATATATCAGTGACTCATGTTAGAAATAACGTGATTGGAACGCATTCCGATCTGAATAAACAGTCGGTGAAGCAAAACGACACTGAAATTGACCAAAGTTGACCAAAATCGATAGCATTTTGTCGTTGAAAATAAAAATAATTCATTTATTTATTTAAAAAAAATTGTTCAAGTGAACGATGATTAGTTCGAATAATTTGTGCTTCGGATCGATCTAAATCACCGAATTAAATAGCCCAGCCCTATAAAATTATCGGGAACTTGTCCAAGGTTGGCTAATTCATAGTTTGGAACCAAAAACTACTGCCTAATTACGAGATTTATTTATATAGGGGGTAATTTATAGAGATGTTTTAAAATGTCATTTAAAGTGATTGAAATTTTAAAAAAAAAAAAACAATAATTAGAAAATTCCCAATATTTCATTATTTCTGGGCCCTTGAAAATAACCAGAAATTTGACAAAATAATAAAATTGGCAACATAAAATTTTTTAATTGGGATCAGACATGGAATAATGATAAATAGCGAGGCCAAGGTGCGGTCCATCTGTACATACTACTCACCAAAATATAATATATTTGATTGGGTGTGCACTAACAAGTGATACTGGAGCGCCGTACTCGACCTTGCGCCAAATTTCGACGAGTTTCTCGACCGTTCGCAATTTCGCGTGAGATTTTTATTTTGGACAGAAGAAAATAACCACGTCTCTGTGAGCGTACGAATGTCACAAACATTGCATAGCACCGGACACAATCACACTGTCTAAATGGTATTGTCGGGAAAAACGAATAAAAATTCAGAATTACAACTTTGATCAATTTAATTTTTTTATGTTTTTCAAGTATTTTGCCACAGCAATAATACCTTTCACTTTTGCTAATTACCGTTTGTTACGAATTTGCGGAATTTGTAGAATTTCCCATAATTTAATATAATCTCGTCAAGCAGGGGCATCCAATCGATCGCTTCGATGTTGATTTATCAATTTGGATTGCTATGAAATCCAATCAAATTGATCCTAAATTTTAACGAGTATTGCAACCACACCAGATCATAAATAAAGTATTAGTCTACAATATTTTGCTGAGCATGGTCCACTGAGGAATCGCGCCGTGAAAGCACGATTCATCTGCGGTCCATGCTTGACTAAATAAAAAACCTGATAAGCCAATCTTCAAGCACACATAACAACACATTGCCTGCAAAATTTCCAACCACGCATACTCAATATAAAAAAAATCATTGCAATAATACCAGCACTTGGCCTTAGCCATAATTCTTACCTTGTCATCAAAAGTTGACGAAAAACCGGTTTGCGCTAGTTCCATCTTGTAAGTGGCACTTGATGACGACCCTCCACCTGAAAAAAGTATCCAAGCCATGAGTAACTGTGCTTCTATTGTCTGTGTGAAAATTTGAAAGTGATGACGAGCGAGACCTTGTTTCTTCCGTTCGTCTAATTCATATAATAAATTTCCCAAAACAAAATTTTTCTAAATGGAAATTATTCAGGTCTTTATTGTTTAGATGTTCACTCTAAGCAAGGCCGAAAGCGGAACGCGAAGGGAGCTAACTGACGGTTATTTAAATGGCAAAGAGCCATTACGAGATAAAATGCCTGCGACGACACTTTAAGCCGAAAATATCCCTATAAAGAACTAAACCACCATGTTCCTGTCGATCATAAAATAAACTACCACTATTTTGTTTCCTTTTAGTCGCTCCTCACGACACGTAGCGAACACGTAAGGGCAGTACTCAAAGGTTGCAAGGATTATTTTCCAATAGGGCGAAGTCAGTGGGTTTCTATTGATATCATTAGGTTTTGCGTAACAATGGTTGCCATTCGACTGTTTTTGCGCGATGCCGCCAAATTTGCTTTTAGTAAATTCCAGTGAACAAATTATGCAACGCAAGCGATAAGTACGGTTCACATCGAATTTTTAATAAAAAAATATTTCTTAAAGGCTACGGAAGTTATAAAATTAATCTTTCGATATATCCTTTGCCTTGGCAGATAACAACCACGGCAGTTCCGTGAAGCAGATCGGTTCCATAGGGATGTTACCAGCCTAGGATGTATTAATTAATCTTTCATTCTTCTTTGTACTTAATAAGATACATCGCACTTGGCTAACGTTGAGAAGCCTCGAAGTTTTTGAATTGCACTATTCCTAAAGAGGTACGAACCTTCTAATACAAAATTCAAAATATTTTCCTGTAAGTCACTGACAAGGGAACTGAGTTCGTCAAAACCATCAACACTGTATACTCTGTCTTTTGATCCAGCAATTTTCTGAAAAAACACAGGAGGTGGATCCATCAATATTTACATAAAACCCAGAAATGGATTTAAAAGAAAACATGAATTTTATAGCCTGTATGAAATCGCAGAATAACACCAAATGCCCGCCATGAGTGACCTTTTTTAGCCAAAAAGTAACAAAATACAAAAGAAAAATAGTTTGTACGTACGCAGAAGAGATAGCGATGTTAAGTACAGGTCACCGATGTATTGCGCACAATAACCTAACACAAACCTGAACTAAGCGGATTTACAAGTATCCACTATTCACTAACGGATGACGACCAACAAAATAAAATTTTTTACATGACCAATACCATTCTATCACTCACATAGATTCCCTATACTCATAGCCTGCCTCTCGACTATATTTTTATTGTCTCGACAGACCAACGCCATTTATTATGAATGCTGGTATGTATTGTACTTTTTTGCAAAGCGAATTTAGTTCAACGATTTGAATGAAAAAATCTTTTCCGCGTTCAAAATTTAAGTTTTATTACACGCATACCCGTAATTCTTTTTTATCTGCTTCGCCAACTCCAACCGCGTATGTTGTTATCCCCAAAGCCCGGAGGGCGTCTGCATTTGGCTTGATCAGTTGTCCATCGTTTGATCTGGATTATTAAAAAAAAGGTTTATTCCATGATGTAATTCAGGTCCGAATTTCGCAAGGTTAGGGAAGGTAAACATTTTTCTTCATTGAGTTACGAGCGACTTGTTCGAGATGAACAACAAAAAAATAATAAAAATAAAAGTTTGAAAATATTGCTTGCGTTATTTCGTTAAGCACGAGTCACTTATGAATCGCGATGCCGGGGCACGGACGGGCCTTTATAACGGTTCCACATGCAATACGGGTTAGAACTACCCGCAAGGGGTCACACGCGCTGGTGAAAGAGACAAGTGTTGAATCATCGGCCTTCTGAACAATACGATCGCGCTTAACCAACTCAGTCAAAGTCATCACATACTCATCACATTTTTTGTCCTTTCCCAGCGACTACCCGAGATTAATTTTCCTATAAGACATCGCCTTACTGTTTCAACCTATACCCGTAAGTTGATATTTCATCTTGGGTTAACATAATTAAATTAGTTTCATTAGTGTGTGGACTTAATTATGGGCAAGGTGCTTTCCAATCGATTCTTTCCGAATCATTATCCAGAAATATCGGAATCGATTTGAATTTTGAATTGACACCTTTTATGAATTCATTCGTTCCTTAAGTTAAGATGCTACCATGGAAGTGCCACCAAGGCCATATATCTCACTCGAAAGTTTAATTCACACGAGACTAAGTCAATTTTTCGATAATTTTGAAATTTTTACAAACAGACAATTTGGATTTCGGACAAAACACAGTACCATTCATGCATTACTGGATATTGTGAATTCAATGTACGATAACTTGGAATCCCATGAATATGTTTGCAATATCTTTATTGATTTATCAAAAGCGTTTGATACCGTAGACCATGACATTTTGCTCCAGAAACTCGCGCACTATGGTGTTAGAGGTTCTGTTGGCAAATTGCTTCAAAGCTACTTACATGATAGAACACAGTTTGTTAGCAATGGTATTTATAGATCAAGTTCTAGGCCAATTTCCTGTGGCGTACCCCAGGGTTCAAATCTAGGGCCCTTGCTTTTTTTGGTATATGTTAATGATGTGCAATGCCACATCACATATGGTAACTATGTTTGCTGACGATACATGCCAGTCAACCAACCACAAGTCACTGACCATGCTAGAAAGGGTTGCCAACAGTGAAGTTGATAAATTAAGCTGTTGGATGGCAAGTAATTTGTTGACAATTAATCCAAAAAAATCTAACTACATGGTGACCGGTAGATCAGCTTGTGATATAAGCATCAACATAGGAGATGACCCTATCGAAAGAGTTTCCAGCTGCACATACTTGGGTGTTGTTATCGATGATGCTTTAAATTGGAAAGCCCATGTTGGCGAATTGGCTAAAAAGTTGAGTAGATCTGTGGGAACAATCTCACGATGTAAACATTACCTAACCGCAAATGTTTTAAAAATATTATATTTTTTCAATATTTTATCCCTATCTGCAATATGGTATAGCAGTATGGGGAAATTGTAATAGTTCTCTACGGAATCGACTACAAATATTACAGAATAAAGCGGTTCGTGTACTGGCAAATTGCTCGCAACATACTCACCTTGAGTCAATATATTACGAATTGAAATTACTGAAAGTTGTAGATATCTATAATTATGAATTAGGAAAACTCATGTACCAATATATGAATAATCTATTGCCTGCAGCTTTTGAAAATTATTTTCAATTATCAAGTTCTATGCACCATCATAACACTAGATTTTCATCATCAAATACACTGTTTGTGCCTAGATTCTTAAAAAGTCAAACAAAACGTTCTATTCGTTTCCAGGGTGTTACTCTATGGAACTCCTTCCCCCAATACATAAAACTAACTGGTACTTACACACAATTTAAAAAACGTCTATTTTCACACTTGTTATCCAAGTATTCAATTTTGTATCATCCATCGAATGGTTAATTTCATTCGCATATTTATTGTCTGTCCTGCATGCATTTATGCGGGTCATGGTAGTTATCACTTCTTATGATTTAGTCCGCTTTTCACTGAAGTGACACGGATATGCATATATACTGTGTATATGTATGTACGCGTGTACATAAGTCAATATTCTTCGTACTTTCCTACCTGGTAAAATGCCCAGTAAATTTCCCCAGCCCTACCCAAGTTTTAAATATTAATCTATCTATCTAATTATTAACTTTATACTATTTATTATATGAATTTATTTGCACAATCCTTATTTTAAAACCTTGTAAAAGCCGAAGCCAAGGGGGGCGTCGAATGATTTAAGACCGAATGGTCACTCCGGCCCTCCCTGTCAGTTATGAGAGTGCTTATTTGTACATGTTGCCATTTTTTTTTTTGCTTAATTTAACTGGTGCTCACATGATTGGTGAATAAATTCCGTCTGTCTGTCTGTCTGTCTTAGCTACACTTTTTTACAGAAGTTTGCCGAGAGCAAGGCCAAAAGCAGCGCCTAAGAGCAACCAACGTGCGGCCACTCAAATGACAGAGAGCTACTACAGGATAAAAACCGAGCAACTGCTCTCTAGCCGAAAACATTCTATACCAAACCAAAGTGCAGTGAGTGGTATCTATTCCCTGGTTTAAGTATTAACCCGCTACATATAGATATATATAACTTTTTTTGTTTTGATCAACACAAAAATCTTACTTTCCGTCAGTCATCAGAAACATTAGCTGTGCATTTTTCTTTTTTTTAAATCGTCTCGAATTCATGAAATCATTCTTCACTTTCCCAAGTGCCCGACCAGTGAATGTTGTGTAGCCGTGATGTTGTATTCTGTTAACTGCATTCTGTCAGAAGATATTGAGAAAAAATTTCTATAATCCAATTTTCATTTTTTCATATTTTCTGATAGTATGGTTTGAAACATGAGTCACTGATGGATCAGTTTCTATGGGACGCCAAACGTAAAAAAAAAATTATTCAAACAAAACAGCTGTGTTTTAACCCACTTTTCATAAATAAGCGGTGTCACATTTATGCGTGCACATTTAATGTCAATAGAGTACCACCGCACATTTAATTTAAATCTGCACTTGTACGCTGGGCGCCAAATATAAAAATAATATTTACGCGCAACCGCTGCATTTTAAGTTACCTCAGCATCGGATATTTGCCAAATATACAGTATGACATTTACGTAAATGTTGTTGGTTCAGAAAAAGCACTTTTGTATTTAATTTAAATCTATTGTTTCATATCTTCACTTGTTGCCTGTTCAATCTGAATCCCATCTTGGGCGTTGAGAATAAATATGTCATTCCAGCTGCAGACAAGCGCATTTATTAAACATTCGTTCAGTAAACCATCAATTGCACGTTTAGCTATCTACACTCGCACTCTTGCACATTTAGTTAAATTTGTACTTCTCCATTTCATTAAATAGGAACATTATCCTAAATCGATACTTGCACATTTAGAGCACTATATGGCATTCAGTTTCAACTTCCCAGATTACGCTCAGAGACAGTTTTTATACAGTTTAGACTTACCGCGAAATCTCTGTATTCTGAATATTTTCCCAATTTTATTTCTGTTATAATGTGCTTCTGTGGTCTGAATATACAAAAAGATTGCGTTAAAGAAACGACAAATATTTAGAATTAAATGGTCAGTGTAATACCTGAGAACTTGCTGCTAACATTGATTTTTAATCACTGTAAAAAATTTTACATTGTATTTCCATGAATTATGCTCAATTTATTCAAAAAACATGGGATACAGTCAAATAGCCACAATAAAGATGAAAAATCAAAAAACAATACATTGGAATTTATTTATTAAATTTTGCCAAGTAGGAATATTTTGTAATTTTTCATGATTGCGAACCTGCAAAAATCTGGTCTCGTGATGATTTCGTTTTGTTACTTTTTAAGCAATCAAATGTTTTATTAACAGTTGAATTGAAAATAAACCGCTGATCGAGTGATGAGCCTCGCGATAGCGTAAACCACATTTGGTCCATACTTCCGAAAAATGTTTTAGATTCTTATTCATTGAGTGGCTGCGATCGAAATGATGCGTTCCACACTCTAAAAGTTGATCACCTTGATTAGAGAATAAACACATATACCTGCCATCACTATACCAATGTGAATACTGAACAATTCCAATTTGAATAAGCCCGATACGCATTTGGTATTTCAACAATTTTGTGACGTTTTTCACCCAGTTTTTGACCTTGTTAAAACTTCCTTCCACCGACCCAGAACCATCCAAGACAAACATGACGTCCACAGTGCTCTCTGGGCATTCTAGCACAAGAGAAAATCGATTTAAATTTGTTGAAGTTTACAAGTAGAACTTGAAGCATAGGTGGTCGATGGACTTCATAAACTTCAACGGAAAATGAATTGGAAGAGAACAAACGTGGAGGCCTGTTATAACGCTCAACGAGTAGGCTAGAGCAATTCGATTCGGTGATTCAAATCGATTCGAAGCACATTTTATTCGAATCAATCGCGAATCGTTCTGAAGTTTGACCGAAATGGATTATATTTTGTCGCTAAAATATGAAAATTGTTGTTCTTAGAGTGAATTGAAAATACACTATAAACTATAACTTTATTGATTTTCACAATTGAGACTAGATGTAATAGTAAAAATGGGATATTTTTAATTTACATGGAATTTATGTTTCGATCTGATTCGAAGCATATTCGAATTCCAAATGATCCGGTTTTGCCCAGCCCTAACAACAAGTAGTTGTTAGAGTGGCAAAATTTGAAATATCATTTACTTGCCAATATTAGAGTAGGGCTGTACAATTCATTTCGGTGATTCGAATGGATCCGAAGCACGAATTATTCGAATTAATCGTGAATCGTTCATTAAAAATATAAAATTGCTAATGAAGTAGAACTTTCAAGTTAACGACAAATGCATTCGATTTGGTCAGATTTGACCAAAATCGAATGTATTATGTTGTTAAAATACGAAACTCTTAGACATGAAGATGTGGATTGAAAATACATTGCCCTTACGCTGCGCATATTAGTTATGGGTAACTATAAATTTGTCAATTTTTATAACAGGAAAAATTTTAAATAGTTAAATTAGGATATTTGGTTTTTATATGGTATCAATGATTCGATTCGATTACGAAAATATTATCCGAATAGGATTCGAATTCCAAACAATTCGGTTTTGCCTAGCCCTACATAAGCGTCAAATTATTTTATATTTCTTGTAAATATAAATTCTTGCTGGAACTTTTCGTTGCGAATAATATTTGTAGTTGTACTATCACATCATTGTAAAAACTACCTGCTTTTGCTGATTGCGGATCCATTTTCCATCTTTGTCCATAATTTTGCGAAGTATAACAGAATCCTGGACTGTAGTTGTCTGCAGTACACTCTTGTTCACGTCCTGGTGAACAGGCCTGTAATGCGCAATGTGTAGTAATAGTGATTAATTTAAACTATTATCCGGGGAAAGTAATTAAAACTCTATTTGATCTCTAAGGCTCTAAAGTGGATTTTTCTGACATCTTTTTAAGGAAGTACAACTTACCTCTTCCACAGTCTTCCTAGAGTGCTATTAGAGACGAGCCGGGGACATGTGCTCTCAATCGAAAAAAGAGCAAATGCGCTTTCTAGTGATATAAAAATTGCGGGCCTTCGGCGCGCATTAATTATTTCGCATATTCAGTCAAATTCTGACACCGAAATTTCACTTTAAATTTCTTCGGCGCAAAATTCGGCTGTTCTGTCGTGAAATATGATAAAAAGGTTGTTTTATGATTTTTTTGCATGTTTGCAGCCTGATCCAATAGGCAACGGAAAGGAAACATTGAAAGGTAGATGATTTTCACTCGAAGCAAATACCACTCACATCAAATCATATTATAGCGCAATATTGTGCATAACTATAATTAAAAAAACTATATATAACGGTTTATGTAATCCAACTCCGTACCCTTTCATGAACAACATGTTTAAGCATTTTCGTGTCTATACATAATACTCACCGACATCCTTCCATCAGGTGTTGCTGCCATACTAGCCCCGAGTCCATCACCATTCTGCGGTGGTGGGTGAGCTACTTCACAGGTTGGATGAACGGATGAAACGGCAAATAATGCTGCTTTCATTGGACATGATTTCATCGCACCCGTTGGTCTAAACTTTGGTTTCCGATCTGGAAGATGAAAATGCATTGCGGTAAATAAATTAAATTAAATTCTTTATAAAAAGGTACTATAGGCAAATCACATAGCAGCATAATCTTCTAAAGCATAGATTTGAACCATAGAGAGATATATTATGTTGCTAAAAAAACATAAAAAAATCGAAATCCTATGCTATTAATAACACTCAATGAATGAATCCGAAAAATGAAGCATCTCCTTACTTGCATCAACAAACTAAAGAGAACTTCATTTGAATCAAAAGTTTTTGTCCCCTTTTATAGCCAATTTTTGGAGTGCCCTGCCCAAAGCTCTGTATCAGCGGCCACCTATAAATGGGCACGAACAGGAACACGAAAAGAAAATGAAAAAAAAATATGCCAATTTCAAATTCATTTTAGTGTAAAGTTTGAGAAAAATGAATAAAATTGTGGTCAATAGGTTACAGAATATTCTCTTCAGAATTCAACATTTAAAATAAGACTACCCTACAAAAATATCGACGCTACTTGTTTACAGTACCAAGTTTGCGATTTCGCGAAGCGTTTCTGTAACTGTTATGCGATTTTCTTAATTTTTCCTAACTTCTTTTATCAATTACCACTACTGATTAGTTACAATGGTTGATTTATACAATGGCTAATTACCTGCTCTTCGCTTTGTAGGTTTTTTCTGGGCTCCTGGATTAGCTGGATCTGTAATTTTTGGTGCACCAATCATAATTCTAAGAAAATAAAATTAATATTATTTTATCCTTTATGATAACGTCAAAAATCTACGTTCCATATACAAAGGCCTTCAAAATACGTAAGATCATTATTTTGTATTGAAATTCACTTTAAGCAAAGGTAGAACTTGCATTTAAAAAACCAGCTAGCGCCCACTTACATGCCAAAGAACTGCAAAGATGAGAAACTAGCGACAGTGGCCCAAGCAGGAATCATACCCTAGATAACTAAACTTCAATAGTAGAGTACAGTGAGTGGTATCTGCTCTGAACGATGGTGAAAACAGCTATCGCTGCTTTTTTTTTGGTCGACTCTTACGTCACGCATCACAAGCGACGGGGCAATTCTAAAGCTTGAACTTAAAGGGTGGTTCGATCGATCTACTACACAATACCACCCATGAAACCAAGGTGTAATAATTCCAGGGTGCTTGACGAAAACGAAAATATAATGTTTTTTCTAACATTAGCTCTGCTGTGCCTTTAAAGAATCGCTGATATAGATTGTTGGTTTAAGAGACCCAGTTGAATGAGTAAATAGGAAAAAGCGTAATAAGAACGTAAAATTGGCAAGTTTTACTTTCAAAAATAAAATTTCTTTTCCATTTATTTTTATTCAAATTTGAATAATCCAGTTAAATTCATATTTGACCTTAATACAATGCACTGTATTTTTGAGTAAAATAGGTTCAAAACGTTACCAGAACTGAGGCTTCCGGTGTAATTTGATCATTGCCCTTATTGTATTTCCAAATTATGACGTCCCGGTTCTCATGTGACCTTACACGAACGATAAATTTTTTATTTTATTTTGTCAAGCGTGAAGCACGGATGGGGCGTATTTTCATACTCTACAACGCATGTTACACCAATGTGTTTTACTTTACTGTATGCAAAAGATTCTACCTCGGTCACAATTTTCGTTTTTGTAAGTGAGAGTCACGGATGGACCGCGCCTCCGCGGCGCGATCCATCAGAGACCCATAATTGACAAACAGGAAAGAACAGAACCAAGAAGTTTCAAATTATGTAAATCTTACGCAAATTAAATATACTTTTTTGCCGCAAAAAATGCTGGCACAGAAAATTGAAAAACGGTGGCATAGCGGAAATTCTAAAAACCAAAGTTGCAAAAGTGAAAATTTTGCACGCATATTCAAATTGTTTTGATATCTTTTTCGAATAAATCTTGGAATTAGACTTGGAATTTGCAGACCATTCCTCAGTCAACATCATACCAATACTGTAATTTTAAGTCTTGAGCATTCGAACCCTCAACTGAAGGAATTTGAGTTACTAAAATGATCGAGTCTGCCTATTTTAAATTCCAAACATTAGTGAGAATTAATCATCTTCCAGATTGTCTCTTCAATCAAATCAGTGGTCAGCTGGTGATATTTTGACAAGTAAAAAATTAGATGAATGCTTTGATTTATAAGTAAACTGTGTATTCTAATTTTCATACAGAAAAAAAATGTTTTTTTTCTGAAAATTTAGTACGACGCAAATTGAAATTTGCTTTCAATTCATTTACAAATTATATTCAGAAGTATAAACAGATTGGAAAGGAATAAACATTGTATATTTGTTTCTGAAAGCTTGTTTTTAAAAATAAGCCCCAAAAAATTGAAAGCTTTAATAGAAAAAGACCAACAGTTGTTATAAACAAATCACAAAAAGCTTAGTTAAAGTTAATTGAATGAAATTATTTAAATCAGTTTAGTGTTTTTATCTTATTATTTTCAAAAAATCTGCTCTACGGCAATGGAAACAACCTGGACTAGCATATGCGATATTTAATAAATCGTGCTCCATTACAATGTGTTTTATTAAATAAACTCATTTAATCCGGTTAGTTCGTGTTTTTCATACGCCGCAGAAATTTACGTACGCCACGTAAAACTTTTTCTCGCTGCTTAATCACGTTCGATCCGCAAATTTTGTTATTATGAGGAAAAATTTCTTCATGATTTTAGGAATGCAAATAATAGATAAATAGTTTATATAACATAACATAGGGTAAAGGCTAGAAACATAGGCTAGAAACATAAAAAAAATAGTCGATTCATGTTTCGTTATGAGTCCCAAATGAATTGCCGTAAACCTGTACATGTTTGTTTCATGCCTTAGCTCCATTAAATTAAATACCCTGGCAGACCTCATCAAATACTTCAATAAGAATGGTGATTTTAGCGCTTAGTAGGGAGGAAGTTAAGTAGGTCGGCGTAGACAAAAGGTTCATTCTCTGGTCGATATTATTAGCGTTGAAAAACATAATATAGTCTCTAAACAATCCAAGACTATTCAAAAAGGTAAATTAGCGTTTTCAGACAACCTAGCAAATATTTTTTTGGGCTTAGTTTGGTGGAAAATATATGTGTTTCTATAAAATTTAAAATATAATTTTCCGCTTTCAAAGCAGTTTTTGCCGTAAGAAAATCAAATCTTGGCCCGTCTTGAATATAGTTTAAATCCGTCATCGCGTGTACGATGTCTTCCTGTAAAACCTTCTCGAAGCCAATCGAAAATAACAATTGAAAGTCCCCGCCTCATATGCAAAAGCAATCTTTCAACACATAAAATCAAATCATCGAAATTATTAAGACTTATTTTGTTTCATTCTTACGAATGACATGAAACAAAATGCAATTAATCATATATAATTAGGGTAAATTGAAAATGCTTCTTACAAAAGATTATTAGACGTAACACACTAAAATATTAAGGTGTTTCTGTATTCTACTTTGACTGTAGGTTAATATTATAGACCAATCACAGTATAATACATTATCAATATTAAATTATGTTAAGTCCTTGAACGAAAAATATTTGCCCATTCATTATTAGTCGAGTATGGGCTACTGATGGATCGCGCATTTGAAGCGCGATCCATCTGTGGCCCACACTTGACAAATGGGTAAGAACAACCCATGTCCCAGACGTGATAGAGCAGCATTTCTCACGAAAACAATATTTATCAATTTAAGCTGTTAGTTTCACATTTTTTGATGAATTATGACGACATTATATCAAATCGCTGGCGAATGATGTAAAACACACCATGACGCTTACGCGCCATATTAAACCCTTGTTTGAAACAAGTAGCTAGCAATTTTTGTTTTATTGTGTATTAGAAAAAGATTTTTTTTGTTTTTTTAATGTATCTAAGGAAAAAAAGCGTCTAAAGTTATCCTTTTAAACAGTGTGAGTTTTTAATAAAAATTGACTATCTAGAATGACGTCGGACAAATGGGATTGCTGGTATTTCACAACATTTTGTAGCAAACTTATATGATTCACGTCAAATGCTACAACGTACCAACAAGTCGGTAAACGAGCAAAAAGATGAGCAAAAAAAAAGAGAGGGAGTAAATGTCCCAAAACTTACCTGGGACTTGTGTCTCCATTCGTAGATTCCATTATGTTCATGTTATATCCATAAAACGATGGTGGTATGTTGGGGTCCAATTGTGGTATCGGTGATCCAGACACAGATTTCCCTAATTCTTGAAGTACTGGCGAAGTTAAAAATTTGGCATTTTGCACAGTGAGATCCAAGTTGAAAGCAAAGGTTGTGGAGAACAATATGGCAACAAGAAATGCGATGTAGTTCATTGAAAATAATAAAAATCCCATCGTGTTTTTCATACGATAATATGGCTGGTTAGGTAGAGTTTATCGGTTGTGATCCTACAGTGAAGTCATCGGAAAAAGCACCTCTTCAAGGTAATTTCAAAAATCAAATCTTCTATGAATCATCCACAATGTAGACTTCTTCAAAAACATAAATATTACGCCCTGGGAAACAATACAATAGTAAATCATAAAACCACAAGCTGCGTTCTGTGGTTATCATCGTGAATCGGGCTATTCAGTTTTCAACTAAAATTCATTTCAAACAAGGTTAGAAGCAGCATTTGAATGAAACCAATTAACAACCACTTATTCACATAATCCCTATGTAGGACAGAAAACCAATAGCCACACTTCTTAAATATTTCTTGTAGAACAGACCCGATCCCAACAAAACACTATTATGCCCTAATTTGAAAAGAATTTAGCATAAAAAGAAATTATTTAACAAAACCTCAAAAAAATCACATACGCGAGGCTTCAAAAATATCACCAAAACACATTGTGCTGAACTCATGTGATGCTGTCCAAAAACTAAACAGAATCGCGAATGATAAATTTCGAAAGCAATTTCCCAACTTTTCAAGGGAAATTGCAATAATTAGTCAGAAAGGAAACACATGAACTGTGATCACGACTGTAATATTCATCGAATATTACTCATATAAAACTGATTACGACATTCGCTCAGTAGAACAAATCCACCCACACAATAAACACTCGTAATCGACCAGCTTGTTGCTGTTTGGCGGTTTGAAGTCAAAACAAGTTTTTTTAACCTGATTTCTCCAGACTGCGACAAGGGATATTGGCTAGAGATTTTCTTATCCAAATAATCAGGTATTCTAGAATTCTGGGTCAAGATTTTATTTTTGATTGTCCTTATATTGATTCATTTCGCAGTGAAATCATGATTTATGCGAAACTCCACGCAGTAAAGTTTGACATAAATCAAGATTTTGTTGCATTGTGAAATATCGGCTGTTTCAGGCTCTGAAATATTGTAACATGTTTTATTTAAATAATGATTTTGAATACAAACTACAAGGACAACCCTACATATAACTAACTATACCGCATCCCTGCTTGAAATTTTGGATGTTTTTGTCAGGACAATTTTGTGTTAATCTATCGTATTTTGACTACAACTGATTTCATCTTAATCAATCCCAACTAAATCCTTTTACTGATCTTAGCAGAACACTACCAATGTTATATAATCTGGCACGCTAACAACTGTCGTGTTGTGCGGTAGTTTTCTTGCGATCACTGTTTACCCGCTCAGATTGATATCAACGAATTGAATAATGCTACCCAATCTCCGATGATTGCTAAGCGGTTCATTCCAGTTTAGTCTTTGGGCAACACATTAAAATTTCTAGAAAATGTCACTAATCTTAATTAGCTAGTTATGCCTATTCTTTTGGCGCGGAATTGCACCAAAACGCCATCAGAATGACGTTTGGCTAAATATCATACGGGTAGCTAGCAAAAGGATGACGTTTCACTTATGGTTCCGAATGCATACTTTTTCATAAATTAGGGCAAACTTCTGAAGAATCCTAAGTGCAATGTACAGGACATTTTTTGGAAAAAGGGCTGCTTTGTCCGAAGCAAGGAACAGATGAAAACGAATAGTCGCCCTCACTTTGAAGCCAATAATAAGATGTTTTATCGATGCACCGCATTACGCTCGTCGTAGGCGGTAAAAAAGGAAGCAATGCACGTTGATATAGTTTTGCCTTCATGGTCACTCGGGCGTGAAAATTGTTCACAACAGAAGCGCGCGTTTTCGCTAATAAACGAACACCCTTTGTTACCTTGTGTATCAAACCACAAAAACGTAACCTACACAAACGTGTATTGCAGCCTTCAACCCATGCGTTGCATTGCTTGAAACGCGGGAATACAATCAAACAAACGTGTATTGTTGCCTTAATCCGCAATTTGAAACATATCACTATCTTATTACAACGAATTTGAATGCGCTGATGTCCTTTAGTTTAGAATTGAAATATTATACTTAAGCAAAGCATATTGTACGCCAGCTTGTTATAATTT
The DNA here is from genome assembly GCA_963675895.2 of Styela plicata. Taxonomy (NCBI): domain Eukaryota; kingdom Metazoa; phylum Chordata; class Ascidiacea; order Stolidobranchia; family Styelidae; genus Styela; species Styela plicata. The sequence goes on along the minus strand of OZ023143.1, from coordinate 9,714,123 downwards.
CCTGCCTCAGTATAGATATATGAAGGCATAAATAGGAGCTGGATCGAAATTTTTATCCCTTAGCATGAGTCACAGATATATCACGTCTAGTCGGCCAGACACATCCGTGATCCATGATAAAATATATTTCGACAATTTTTTCCGTTGCGTGAATAAACAAGATGCTCACTGTACTTATTCCGAGGGGCTTATAATCAACAACCGTTGGGCACGGACTTCTATAGTGGCCATGTATCTATTCTGTGTTGCTTAAAGCCCAATCGGTGGTGAAACGGCTAAGCATCTAACCCCCGGACATTCTGACAATATCATTTATATTTATTGGCGCGATGGCCTAGCGATTAAACATGTTGGCATCTCGGGTTCGAGTCCGGCTTGTTAATCCATGCTAACCACTCAACCTAGGGTGCGATAACATGGGTAGGCAAAGCCGAACATGAAAAGAATATATCTTTCCAGCAATTCTATTCCTGTCCGTCTATAAATGGCCACTAGTACTTCGTCAGGGTGATCCACGCCAAGAAGCGGCTAGACAAAAATATATATTTTCTGCTCTGGTCACTGATAAATCGCGCCAGCCGCAGTGTATGATGCTCTCCGTAAAGTACACTTTGTCGTATTTGCAAAGAAACCTAATTTTACAATCATCCCTTTTACAATCCAGATGAATTTACTTATAGTTGTTTGCATTCATAACGAGTTAATATTTAAAATTGAATTTAAGATTACATTATTATTCATCACACAGTTCAATTGTGTTATTTGTGGATGACAAAATTAATATACAAATATTATTACGTAAATATGCATTTCGATATTCAGTTATAATAAATGTGTGAAAATAATGCGATTACTGACATTTCACGATAACACGGAAGGTCAACAAGTAAGCGTATTATATAGAATAATAACTGGATAGTATTGTTCGATTCTTTATATTTCACAGTAAATAAATTTTACGCAAAATAGCTAAACAACATACTTAAAACTCTAATAACAATGGCCCAGACGTGTTTATATCTGGAGCGTTTCCATATGAAAAGCCTTTCGTGCCGAATTTATTCTTTATATCAGAAGTAATGGGTAATATCTGCTCTGGGCAATAATAAAACCTTCTTCTTATTTTACAACCTGTATTATATATATGTCCTTATAACATGCGGTGAATACGTTAAGGCAATTGTGAAGCCCGCAGCTATGGGACTAAGTTAGTTTGTTGTAAACTTGTAGTAATCTCATAGCAATCAAGTTTAGAAGTAAAGTTTATGACACTTTTTATGGAAATATTACACAATTTCCATAGTATTTTGCGTAAAGAATATGCCCGCATTTGCCAAAATTCAAAGTGAAATAAACTTTTACACCGACATTATTAGAACAATTTGAACATTTGTCATTAAGATTACCCTTCGGTGACTTTCATTTTATGATTATCTTCATACCTTTTTGTTGCTAGATCATAGTATAGTAATTGGATTCAGAGAAAAATAAGATTGCTGACTGGAATAACTTGACTCATATAGCGAAAGGAAAAAAGGTGGTGACAAACGAGTATCAAATAAGAGTAAGCAACCATTGACTATTCGTGATTTGATGACCGCAAGGTAATCATGACGTAATCTACAATGATTCATCTATCACACATACACGTTTAAAAAATTGAAAAAAAATTAACTGGAATAAATTCATTTCGAATGAAGATCGTCAAATGGCCCAAAACTCGAGAATGTTTCTTTATTTTATTTTTGTAACAAAAATAAGGCCTGGGAATAGGTACAAAATCTTAGATTTTCCAGTATCGCTAATTTATTTTATTCAGTCAACTCTTATATTTTTATATACGCGGTATGTAAACTGCAGACATTTCAAAAAAGACAATAAATCTTTATAATACCTATTATAGACAGGACCCACAAATATTTTCAAAAATTCTATGATTCGTGAATACTTTTGGAAAATATTTGAAACATATACTCTTGAACACAACTTCAGTAAAATCAGTACCCTGCTCAAAGCTGAATATGTCATCGAATAAAAACTAGAATCACCAAAGTCCATGCTACTCTATGCACTACTGAAAGTCTATTATTCCTGCAGACTGTGTTTCCGACAGAACAATACAACACTTGTTTTTTTGGACTCTCTTTTACCTGCTACAAAGCACTGAGCTAATATATGAAATCTGACTACGCCACGTGTTCGCATGCTTTTCTCTTATTCAGTTATATACTTTTACAAAAAACGTAAACAGACCAACAGACTAATTCTATACTGTAAATCAAAATGTTACAATCCCTTATGTTTTAGAAAAAATATCCTGCTCTACATTTCTTGAAGTGGACTCGCGCCTAACGGTTGCGATTTATCTTAGGCCTATATCTCCTGATAAAGGACTATAAAGCGTTTATAGTTTCGTTGCTGTTTTTTGTAACATAATAGCTTACTTTTTTAACAGTGTGCGCCGAAAACAATTTACATCCGCTTTTCTCATTGATCCGCCTGCTGGGTTCAAAATAATGCAACGATGAGAGCACGCCATGCACATGTCTCAATGGGAGTTAGCAAACACAGCGAAGGGTACTCTACTTACATAACCTACCTTTTTCTATATATCTTTTACTTATAGGTTATATGGCTCTTGATACACAGAACATATCATTGACTTGTTAGTGTTTTAACTTTGATTCAAATGCACATTTCTGGGATTTAGCATTATTCTAAAAGTCCAAAATTATAATTATCGGACATAAAGCATAGATTGAGCACCTTTCGGTGGCGCCATCCATCAATGACCCAAGCGTAACAAAAACAGGGACACATTTCTTACTAGTTCGAGAAAATATTATTCCATATGGTGCAATTTTAGATATATTTCGGAAATTTCTACCTTTATAACGAAAAGATAGTCATTTATATATGCTCCCCGTTTTTTTTTAGTAATTTTGGTATTTGGGGTGAATTTGCGACTGGCTTAGTTCTTGCATTAAGCATCTTCCTGTTTTTTTACGCATTGGCTGTGCTGGTAATTAATGTTTCCATCAACAATAAGCATGGCATGTCAGGAAACACGTGCGCGAGCGAACGAGAGCGTTTCATTGTAAGCACTAGCCCTTAGTAATCTGATTTAGATAAACCACCCACGACTCATTACATGTTGATAGAGAGTATTTTGCTAAGCTTAATTAAAGCCAACCAATAAAGCGACTGATTGTGTTCAAACTCTTTCATACCAATACTAACACAGACAGCAATTTTTCTTCGGTTTAGTTTTGAGAGCGATTAAATAGCCAAAATAAATGATGAAGTATGAGCCACTCATGGATCGCGCTGTAAAAGCGCGATCCATCAGTGGTTCGTACTTAAAAAATAGGATACAATCACTTCGACGCGCATAAATATTTACGTATTTAGATTATTTAGCCAGTTATAGAACTTGAAATCCCGTTGTTTAGAACTTTTTAGTGCCACCGACACGCAAACATTGGCCTGCTTAAACTGATGCAGTAAAAATATTTTCATACTTGTAGTACCTATCATGACGACATTGAATAATCCCTAGAATTTTTAAAATTTTGCTGCCCATTATCAAGTTTCAAAGTACCCCAGTATTGTTCAATTTTCATTTTTAAAATCCACTGACTCGATATACTGACAGTTAACAGTTAAATAAAGTCTAGTGTTATGCTGCCAACGTCTAAAGGAAGTCAAGTGTAGGAAATCAATTAATCATTCACAAATCAATTTCGGTTTAATGCAATTTATTTCTAAGTTTAACCAAAAAAGAATTATGAGTTATAATTATAAGTTGTAATTATGAGTTGTAGGGTGGAAGAAGGTCCTTCGTAAATGTAAAAATTAAATCAAAATGCTCGATAAGATGATAGTCGGGAATGGGGTACAATGTGAGAAAAATTAACTTTTTCAAAAAAAAAAAAATACTCGCCGGTGGAAGAACAATTTTTTCGGTCTTTTTCAATATGTGTAATAATTATTTATTTTTCACCGATTATTCTAACTTTTGACCAATTAGGATTGAAAAAATTAAAATTACTACGGTCGAAAAAAAAATATTTATGTAGTCTGTGAAAAGAAGCGGTTTGTTTAAAGAGTCTGATTCTATTTCACTGAAAGTGTGAACTTGCTAAACTTATATTGCACTCACGGCGGATTTTTGAGCCATAAAATATGGCAATAAACATAGCTGTCAAGTTTGAATTTTGGTACAGTTTTAGTCCATCACCGTTCACATAATTTCACGTAACATATGTGGAAAGGATACCTCTGGCATTAATGAAATAAACAATAATAATAAATTATAACTCCACCTTAAAGCAAAATGGAGAGCCCGCTTTTTGAAGAGTGTTTAGGGATCTTAATTACCTATACGTCGCCCCTGCGACTTGAATACCTGCGAACTTTTTGTGCGGTATTCACTACATTTACTGTGCAAAACTCTCTATTTGTGGTAAATATTTTATTGCAAATGTTTCACCACCTGGTTTACTCATTGTCTACATTCCTATTTCAGAAAATAACCTTTATCCACCTAATACAAAAGTATCCTTATACATTCTAAATGTAGGTACTTAATTTTGTTTTCTTGCCTAATCTAATTAAGCACGAGCCACAAATAAGCCGCGCCTCAGCGGCGCGATCCATTAGTGGTTCATACTTACCAGTCTAGACAAAAGTTTATTGACTGGTGATATAGAAATCGCGCAATCCCGGCACAGGAAGTTTATGATCAAAATCTCTGACAATGACTTCTATCGTCAGCTACATGACACTCGTACATGGAAAGTAAAATATACACCACCAGATTTAACATACCAATACAAAGCCCTCTATGTAGACAAATTTTAATCACGACTCACAGTTGATAACCCGCCAAAATCTCGCTTACCGTCGTCACGTTGTATTACTTAAGAAAACGGTTCTTTTGAAGGTTAAGCTATCACGGTAAAGAGAACACGGTGAGCGTTGCCAATTAAGGTGCTTGAAAGTATTAATTTTTTGTATCGTTTTATTATACATGCATACATACAGACGTGATTGTATTATACGGGTGACGACGAATGATAATGATTGTAATTAACAACAGTTTTTGTTTTATTGAAATTTACTTCACTCTAAGCAAAGCCGGAGAAATGCCGTAAAGGGACCTGCTAACAGTCACTTACAAGACAAGCGTTACTAAAGTTGGTTGTTGTAGTAGTAACTACAGTAAAGTGGAAAACCTCAGCAGAACTGTTCTTACTGCTATATTTCCTGAACGATGACAAAACCTATCTACCAATTGAGTACTTTCAGAAAGCCCACTTAACCTTACCGATATGGGCAGAAACCGATTGATTGACTTGATACTTTTGAGCTTTCGGACGGTGATGAAGTTTGTCGCTTTTAAGTTTTCTTTATTTAATTGAATGAAGAGTTTCACACTATTCAGCTATTATTCTCATTATATGACCTCCTATAGTAAAACTGATAACGTGAACCTAACAAATCTTTTAACCTTGACTTTCAGGCCAGCACGACAATGCTCAATGTGCATACAATTCTTTACGTTTTCCAACGCAACTGAACGATTTCCTACTCGAGATAACGAAGAGTGCTCAATACGTGACTTTGCACTTTGGAGACATGACTACCACTTTCGAATTATTTCCGTCTTTGTTTATTTCATGCTTCCCAACTCAAGGTATCGCAAGATAACAAACATCACGAATATTGGACTGTTACACTATCGTGTTAGCAAGGAGGAATTTGGAATGTTCAAGATTTGAATGCAAATTTTCAAATATGTTTCTACGTCAATTCTAACGTTTTTGTGGATATGTTTTTATCACTTCACAAATATATCGTTATATATGTGAGAGATGAGCTTCATATTATACATTTCACCCAATCAATGCTGAGACGTATTTTTATTTTTGCCAAATTTACAAGGACGACACTTTTGATACTGGTGTAATATCACTTTTTGATCATATCAATGTTAATTGAAGGACAGTTAATTTACCGTCAATTGAAGGAATATTATTCTCCATTGATTCACTATTTCAAGAGCATTTCATTATATAGTGTGATTTTTACAAATTCGTATTAAAGGCTCTTTTCTAATTGTGGTTAGGACTGTGCAAACCCGAATCATTTGGAATTTGAAACTGATTCGAATAATTTTTACGAATCGGATCGAATCACTAATTCTATGTAAATAACCAATATCCCATTTTTTTTATTACAACTCATTTCCATTGTGAAAATCAAGATATTCATAGTTTACTTTATTATTTCAATTCACACGCCATGTATTATATGAGCAATTTTCATAATATTTTATTTCCAATTTGACCAAAATCGATTGGATTCTGTCGTTAAAAATAAAAATTCTAGCTCAATTTGCAATTTTCGTTCCTATGAACGATTCACGATTGATTCAAATAAATTGTGCTTCGAATCACTGAATCGAATTGCCCAGCCCTGATTGCGGAAGGCCTTTGTTTTTCTGGGGTGACCTATGACTGTTGGCTGCCTATTAATATTTCAAAACATTTTCGTGGCAACGTCGCGATTTTAGAGTTGTTTTGATGCTGTATACAATAAAAACGCTGCATTTTAGCAATTTTTTCGCCTGCAGCGCCGATTATGACGTCATGATTTAACCGCCAAATTTTTAAAATTTTGGCCCCATCTCTTCAAAGTTCTAAATACACCACTGGATAGAGGGCTCTTACTCAGAATTATTCACTCGAATGGGTGACTATAACGAAATTTGATACTCTCTTCAGGCATTTCTTAACTGTCAAAACGTTAATGGTATAGTATGAGAGAAAGACTGGAAGAGAATAACGAAACCCTTCATGTAGGCTAACTATCATTAAAGGTTTTATTTAAATATAAAATAATAGATACGAATTCTTTATGATTCAGTTTGACCCAGAATACATGTGAATGAATATAATAAAATATTCCTTTTCTTATATTTTACAATGCGTTTGTGCGCTGACTTAAAAACCGGAAGTTACTTGAAAGTGTGACATCATCTCGGTAGTTGATTTATGACAATGCCAATCTTATTTAAATCATATCCAATACAAAAACACCTAAATATGACGTTAGGAATTAATACCAAGATCAATATCTTAGATACAAGTCTTTGAAATGCTATATAGAAATGTTAACTTTGACAATAGCTCCATATCTGAAATTCTAGCTAATTCTTTTTGAATATTTATTGGCATTTTTAATGGAACCACGCGAAGAAGAAGAAGAATGTATCATGTTTTGCCCATTATGATTAACGGAATGTAATTGTATATGTGAGTGGTATAGACCTAAACACTCGAGGTAATTTAAATGAGGTTGTGAAGTTCTCTTCACCATTGCTTTCATTGATGTATCTATTTACTATTAACTGAGATATTTATTTATTTCGCGGTTGTTTTATCGCTTTAAACGATGGTATTTCAATAGGTACTTCTCCGTAATATATTGTTTCGTGAAAAACTCGTTTCCCGATTTGCTGCTATTTTTTTTCTTTAATGTGATATTTTGTCGCCCCATGTAATTGTTCATTAGATTGAGATGAATAACAGTATTATTCAAAATGCTTTAGAGATAAAAAGTAAAATAAAAGCAAAAAGTGACCCCTACAAATTACCTTCTCCCACACAAGATAGCATGTTGGAGCTCGATTATTGGTTTTTCTCAACCACAGTCTTGATATTTAACCAGTGCAGTGCTGGTGCCCGTCCATTGGGGTGCCCGTTAGTTCAGTCGATAAAGCGTTGGGAATACGCTCCGAACTACGCATCTCTGATCGTTATGACGCAGGTTCGAATTCCGGCAGGGATGATGAATATAGGCAAGAGGTCTCTTGGACGCCTCGCCGGTGCACGGTGGTTCACGTAAGCGCTGCTTACGACTTCCTCCACCAACCATGTCCATAAACAGGAAAAATGAGAAATACGATAACCCCCCAAAAAAACCTCCACCCCGATTCGAAACTGATATCTGCACGAGAGATCGTGGTTCGGCATATGGTTAAGCTGTATTCTCGGCTTTTCTCTCCCGCAGAATAAAAATGATATCTTATCCTACTAATCGTTAATTAAACTCAGATCTCGTCCAGAAGGAAGCATAAGAGAGTCGCAATGGGCTAGTAAATGCCAATATTCGCTGATGGTCAATTTGACGACATTTGCACAATATTCGGAACGAATTTTCTTGATTGAAATTCCTGTCTTAGGACATCTGCCGGGACCTACCGACAGCTCACAGCTGTTAGGTACAACCTTTGCAAGTGACAACGTGTCTTGTGTGTTGCAGTTACCCATGGAGTTCTTTCGTAAAGATCACATTTGGTGGCGAAACAGTCAAGCATCAAAACCCCAGCTCCCCCATTACGATCATGTTTTATTCGACTGATTTTCTCGGTTATGTAACCATACAAATTACAGCTGTAATTTGTATGATGTAACCGCGGAAGAATCAGGAGAAAACTTTATTGATTTATAACGCCACCGTGTGGCTGACGAATGGCATGACATGCGCCATAGCAGTCCAAGATATTTGTGAATGACCTTTCTGTTACTCTCGTACATGTCACATGCACCATAACATTGAAGTTCATTAACAACATTTCAGGATCGAATCACGAATTTAAAAGATAAGAGTTCTTTTGCTGTGAATGTGCAACACCAAGATAACAGAGAAAAAAAGATCTACATACCTTATGCAACTGTGGGAAGTCCTCGATTCCTGAAAATTTATTCCGAATATGACCAGGGGACAATACGAGGCATGATCAACTTTTTATTGTCGCAGAAATATAGTTTTGTATGGAAATAAGCAAAAGTACAGAGTACATGAAAAAGATGATTGTCAGAAAAAATAGCGATAGTACAAAGTACAAAAGAGAAGTAAAAAATTAGCGATAATCATAGTCTAACAAGAAAAATTTGAAAAAAAAAATTTATTTCAAATTAAAAAAAAATGAAATAAAAACAGTATAATGGATTGTCCTGTATTGTTGTACACAATCATGAAGGATCCGTTAGATCCCTGTTCAAGGATCCGTCAGTATAATCATGTCCATCAAATTTATCCCGCACGATATTCGTAATAACATTAGTATTATCTAGCGTTTATAGTATAGCATCCCAAATAAAATTTATACCACAGGATAAATACACTTATTTTGGAATCGAATCACAGAATATCGAATTGAAGTTTCATTTCCAAATCTGACTCTATATTAAAATTAATGAAAATTTTTAATAAATTACACTAGAACAATTCATCTCAAAGAGTCAGAAATATAAAAGGACAAATGTTTTCGTTGAGCTTGATTCTCAAATAAATTGCGTTGCGTATCCGATGCATGGTCCACCTGTTACCCATGCTTGACAACATAAAATTTCTTCTCGTGAAAAACCTCTTCGAATGAAATCAAACTTCAAACTGGTATTTGAATCGAGCTAATAGAAAACTTATCCGGAATGATTGAAATCTTTACTCGAAAGGCTCAACACTAACAAAGACGATTGGAGATAATAGCATGCAGAGGATAATAAATTAAAAAAATTAAAGCTTCTAAATTGACATCCTATGACTTATTGTTTATTTTGACATTCAAATGCCAATAAATAAGTAAGTCAGTTTTATATAATTTTCCTAAATATGACGTCATCATGTGCCACACAGTGAAATGCAGACATAATGAAATTACACTATTAGCATTTAGAAATATTATTCAAATTTATGGCAACATTTGTGCTGCATCATCCGCAATGTTTATATATTTGATGAGGGCAAAAACTTGCACGATTATCGTACGATTCGTCAAGTAGATGGTTTTCGTATGCAATTTAAGCATAAAACTTGGGGAGAAGTTGTCATTTTTGTGTGGTATTGTACGTGATTTGATATAATACGACTGGCAAAGATGGGGGATATACTGTAAAAGTCATAATCAAAGTATATGATTATTTCGACGACAATCCTAACTAGAAAAATTAATTAACCATGTTTTCTCAAGCATGAGACACTAATGGATCGCGCCGACGAGGCGCGGTCCATCTGTGGCTCATACTTGAGAAAATAAAGTTTACGATCGGGATTGTGAGAATGAAAAATGGTTACCGGCCGTTTACAGTATAAAATATACAATTCAGTGTGAATTTTTTACATGCTGAGAAAAAGGGATAATTTTCAATGAAATGTTATCTTTTTAGATCAGCTAAATCAGAAAAAATAGTCTTGAGAAATGAGAAGCATGTCGACGATGGACTGAGTAGACTTAATTAAGGCAACGAGAATTTTAAATTAAAAGTTATCTACGATTTTGTCAAACTTTTCAATTATAAATTATATCATCATAGGACGGCTCATGTGTGGAAGGTGACAAAAACTGCCAAAAGTAAGAGTTTGGAAAAGGGTGGAAATCGGTCAAAATGAACAGATACTGCGATGCACGTGGGGTGTGCACTGCCTTTGAATTTTATTGCTTTTTCGCGATATTCATCTATTCTCAATTCTCGTGAAACAAAATCTGATGGGATTGAGGTGATTGCACATTGCACACCCATCATCTTCTGAAAACCTATTGACAATGCTTTTATTTGAAAAAAATGAAGATTTTACGTATTGGGCATAGATATAAAACTGTTTCGTATATGGACCTCAAAAGAAGGTACGACATGACATCAAAAAACATGTTGGATCATACATAATTTTGAAAATGACTTACCGTGAGTCCAAAGTAATTTTGAGATGGGGTTGATGATGATATCAGCTTTTTGGATTTTACGTTTTGTTATACTCGACAATTTTTGTGATATATTGTAAAATATTTATCTTTTTGCGCAGTTTTGTCTTCTTTTGGTAGCACACTATGGGCCCATATCGATTATAATCATTCCCTCTCCTACGTTATTTCTTCATTCGGTACATAAAACCTGGCCCTTGATTGGCTCTTTAGTGCTCACAACGAACTTTTTTATCAAATATATTTTTATTCAAGTGTAACAATAAATTCTATCAAACTTCTTTTAAGTAAAAAAAGAATTATTAGATTTTAAACAAAACATGTTCTTTGATTTTCGGAGAATTCTTATCCAAACGATAATATTCAAAATAAATTATCCTGATTAACAAAAGAAAAATCATTTTTTCTGCAAGTGAAATAAATCGTTATTAAAAGGAAGATTGTTCAATAAATTCTTACAGTAATCGAGAATTTCCAATCGCATCGAAATTACGTGATGACAAATTGATGACATTCCACTTCTATACGTGGAATTTTAGTAATATCGTGATTTTATTGGTATGATAAGTGTGAATGAAGAAATCGAATGCCTTAGTACAAGGAACGATAGTCTATGGAGAGTAGTATATTGATGTCAAGCAGGGGAATAGTAATTTTTATGGTTACCACCTTTGTTTTCGAATCGAATTTTTGGAATCTGATTCTATTTCGAATATTAATATGAGATTTATTGAATGGTCAATTTTTTCTATTATAATATTATCGGGGGAAAAATATAATCGGTCATAGTCAAGTTGTCAGAAAATATTTGTGCTCGCAGGTTTTTGTTAAATGTGAGGCACTGATGGATCGCACCGTCGAGGCACGCTCCATCTGTGCTGCATGTTCGATAAAAAAAAATAATGATTGGGAAAGCCCTTGTCAAGTCATATCAAATCACAGGTGGATTCCTTAGTAGTTGGATAGTATTCAGCATAGGCGTCAGTCGGTTATAGGTATATTCGAAAAATCGGTTGGCAAATCTACAATCGTTTAGAAAGTACTACTATAAAAGGCTACTATATTCACTCGTTCAACACTTGAATTTTCTTTTCTTGTATTGTAGATTTCTGACAAATGGAAGTATAGCTATGTATAACCTGAGAATATGTGAGATGTTGATTTCATCGAGCTTTTTTACTAAATTTGAGAATTCGCAATTTATCTTCTTGTTGATCAAATGATATGCATGTTATATAATTTGTTATTTCATTATTAAGTTATTGGCTTTTTCAATAATGTTCATACATTCATTTACAATGCAACTTCGATATGCGACATGTCGCGACATGTATTTCCCCTGTTTTTGCTTTTCTATGCCACCATTCTACAAAAGGTGTGATTTCAAATGGCGGACACCATTAACGTTAGAACAAAAGAAAAGTTTCATGTTTTCTTACAGAAAAAGTCTCTTAACCATAAAAATTTGAAATGAATTCAGGGATATGGCAAATTACAACATTTTTTGAACTTTGTTTGCAACCTACTCATCTGAGTTTTATACTCGCCTCTAAAATAACAAAAAAATAGTCATTCTGAAAATACTCGTGGAAGAATATACAAGTTACATTTTTTACGTGAAATGGAAGTTGCCTATACTTAAGCTAGATCATCTCATGTTCTATCGACAAAAAGTTAAGGATGACGTGAGGGGATTTAGATAATGTATTTTTGTGTCACGAGTAAGCCAAACTTGAATGAGTTACGTTGATAAACTCAATTGTGGATTTGGGGACAATAATTAAGTCTGGCGCATAATTGATTGGAGATTTGTTAAAAAAAGGAAATTTGAATTTCACCATGTTATGACACGTTATTACTAAGTATTGGCCTAGGTTGCGACCGATACGTGATTCAAATTAAAACATATCAATACGTTAAATTTGCTATGACGTTTGCCTCAATTCTACGCCACCGAATTTGCAGTAGATTATGATTATTTTTAAACTAAGTAAGATATAATTTAAGTACTATATAGATAGATCTGATACAATACCTATATAATACGATTTTAGAACCAAAGGCCAGCGCCGTCAAGTGAAATGTTAATAGGATATATTGAACGGGGCACGAAACCAATTGATTGATGGATTGTGCATTCATGGTGCAGCCCATCTGTGCCTCGTTCTTGACAAAATAAAATGCTAGATTCGGGAAGTACCATGAAACAAGGGAAAATAATACCTGACGTTATATGGTAATCCCAATATTTAAAAATAGCAACGTGTTTTCTTCGGTCAAGCATGGCCTATCCGAGTCACAAAAATCATGTACAGGCATGTTTTGTTGAGAATGAGTCACTGATGGATTGCACCGTGAAGGCGCAATTCATTTGTGGCTCATGCTTAGCTAAATAAATTTCTATTAGGACTAGAGACGTACTTTAGAGACACGATATATATAAAACGTACCAATGAAATTATATAAATATATTTTAAATATACACTGATATGTAACGTGTATTATCAATAATATTTCTTCGTGACCACTTATATTGTTTTTGGTCATGGATGTGACGTCACGTAAACGTAACTATCATAAAAAGCATCGTTCTAGGAAAATTGACTGGTAGATATTTGAAATGAAATATATAATTTGTTTATTTTCAACGTGATTCGTAATGCTCTATTTGCAAAACTACAGACCGTTTTGTTTAATTCAAAATTGTTCTACAATATAATGTATAATCTGTCTAATAAGTTACTCTATATGAGATAACATTTAGAGAACATACGCCTATCTATGTAGGTAATGATCTCTCATTAAAGCGTAAAACTCGAATACGAATGGATATCAAATATATCCGAAAATTTCGATTAAAATTCGATCGAATAAAATTGATAATTACGAATGGGAATTAGGCACATTGACACAATAATGTAGGTTTATTATTATTATTAATTAAAATTCACTAATGAGCAAGGCCGGGAGCAGTGCCCAAAAGGAACCAACTACCGGCCATCTAATGGCAATAGAGAGTTAGTGCCAGCAACCTCATTCTAAACGGAAGGTATCTCAAACGTAACTGAATCGCCATGCAGAGAGTGATGTTTGCGCTGGGCGATGGCGAAACGATCCATCTACCACTTCTTAAGAATGAGTCACTGATGGACCGCGCCGCTGAGACATATTTCAACTGTGAATTTTGTTTAACGATTTCGATTAGATCATTGGTCATGCGTTGCAACTAGGGACATATTATAGATTCATGATTCAAATTTAATATCCTGATGAACGTCCGATTCGGATAATACGAATTCTCACTTCTGTGATTCATAAGCAAAAATTATATAGGATATGTTGAAATTTTAAAAACATTTCGAATTTCCTCTCTAATATATTGATAATTTCGACCAACCATTAGAAAATTTCTACGACTTTCTGGAATAGTATTAAAATCAGAAAAATACGATTCGAAATGTAGGATTTTAGAATATGTTCGAAAATAAATATATAATGTCAACCACTTCATAGAGTCTTGTGGAAAGCAGATAGATTGAGTGAACTAATGCTCGCATGTATGTCTCGCACAGCAATGTATTAATAATTTATATAAAACGGAAATGCTACTTAATCAAATTCGCATATAGATATGTTGTGATAGAGCCAATTTTTTCCAGAAGTGTTGCACTTTTATGCTGGTTTCAATGTTAAATTCTTGGCTACATCCGCATCATTTATATTTTCGTTTTGGCTTAGACTCCGTTGTAGCTTGCAAAATAAAAATTTCGATATGTGGATCGATTTGAGCGAAGCACATAAAATATTCTCATTTTTGTTTGCTCAGTAAACAAAATAACACAGTCTTTTTCCCTAGCAAAATTAACCTTGAGAAAAGCAGTATACAAAAAGAAAACTGAATGATATTCCAAAATCGTTTATTTAACTAGAGAATCAAAAACTGCACAGTAAGCGAATATTGTTTTTTTTTCAAATTGAACCGCTATATCAGAGTGTATTGATTGGTATCTGCCATGAATGTTAATAATATCACCTAACACTTTTTAGCTTTAGATGCCGCGCAATTGGCAAGCAATACAGTGATTCATTAGGATACTTGTCTATGAGCACGATACAGTATTTGGTATGAACATGTTGAAACCCGCCAATCAAGAATTTCGGAAACTCCCTTTAATCGATTTCTCAATTCTTCATAAAACAATGCTTTTACGTAAACGTAAGACTTTTCGCTTTCGATCTAAGAAAATTAAAATCTTATTTTATTGATCGTTATTTCTCGATACGATCTGACCATCATCAACATCAATTTTGCACGGTTTAGCACTCAAAGAGTACTTCTCCTGTCAAATATGACGTCATACAATAGGTTCACACGTGAAACTAAATCTCGTTTTATTACGTGTATCGTTGTTGTGTAGCTTGATATTCGGGATATCTAGTGTACGTGCATAGCCTACATGACTTTGTAAAGCATGCGTCACTGATGGACCGCGCCGTACAGGCGCGATCCATCTGTGACTCATGCTTGACAAAATCAGTTTTTTTAATGGGGACTGCTTTGCCTATATTCAAAAAAATAATTTCGCAAAACTTTCGGTTCGCCGATATTGCTATCTGTGTACATATGGCTCGCTATGCAGCAAAATCATGATCTAAGGTAAAACTTACATAGATGATATGTTCTGGCATATATCATGATATTCCTGTAAAAATATTCAAAATCGATTAACCAAAGCCAATTAAAAAAGTTTCACATGTTACGTTTAATTTCGGAGTATCATTATTTCAGCACTTACGATTAAGAAATTTTTGTTTGAAAATAGATTTTGAAGTTTGGAAAATCGGTGCCGTACATTGGGGCTGGATAAAACCGAATCATTGAAATTTCGAAACGACTGGAATCACTAATTCCACGAATATAGTAAGATTCGCTCACTCCGTTATAATTCCTACCCGATATCAAAATCAAGAAATCTATAGTTCACTAATATTTATATAAATAAACTATTAGAGGCAATGTTCCAACATTTCAATACATATCATGATCGGGAAAAAATTGAATTTAACCAACATTTTATCGTGGGAATTAACAATCCCTTTTATTTATGATAATAACTCAATTTTAAAAAAATTTATCGTCGATTCCCAACTAATTCAAATATTCTATGCTTCAAATCGATTCGAATCGCAGTATCGAATTGCCTATCCTTATAAAATTTCAGTTTTTAAAGAGTTTAGGTTAATGTCAAGATCGATGCGGAACACGGTAGTGATATATCAACCAAAACACTAAAAAATCTGTTTTAGAGAATAGAAACTAATAGTTGCCATCTCAAATTAGCTAAAAAGCAGAAAATATTCCAATTTATTCCAATGTGCAGACACTTCATATCAATCAAATATGAAATTTCAGACACTAAGTTTCGGTTTGTACTTTAAGGTTTATAAGTATTCGTGCGCAATATTAGCGGCGCATTTATGCCATCATATCTATATGTGCTGAACGTTGCACTGTAATGCTTGGTATTGTAAATCATAATGGTCTTTTATTCAATATGTGCTAAAGTTGTGGAAAAAGGCAAAGAAATTTTTGCGTCAAATTCATCGTTAAAATATGGTCTTTAGTTGAAAAGTCATATTTTAAAAATGATCCATAGTTTGTGGAGATATTAGTCATTATAAAGCAATTGATTTTACTTCGCCCGCAATGAGTAAGACCCGCTAAATGCTAAGGATTCTCCGCATCGCTTTAAAACGAGGTGTTGCGCAAAGACAGACTTTAGACCTGTAGGGCATTACGATAGACCGAACTAGTGTTGGCAATTCTTAGGTAAAATTTCATGGTTTAACTAGTATACCTAGTTTATCGGGCTTGTTTTCAAAGTACTCTTACTCAGCTCGAAGAATATATAACTTAACTGGTTTAACTTTTACCGAGTTTTCTGTTTGAATTTTTACCTAGTAATTAACTAGGTCAAATAGGTAAATTTTACAACATAGGTACCTAGTATAAAAAATAGGTCAGTAATCATTATAAAAAGGCTTTCAAAATAGAAGATTTTAACCTTCAAATTTATTAAAAACATACTAAATGCAGCGAAACAGTTCAGTTTAGTTTTTAATCTAGGTACTACCTAGTTTTGAAGGTGAAACTAGGTTATTCAGTAATACATGCCTAGTTTTTCTGTAAACTCGTTTTACTTTACCTATTTGAAGAAATAACTAGATTGCTTCATTAGTTCTAAAAGGTAATTCCTGAGTGTCGCGAGAGGCGACTCAAGGAAACAAAGAAGGCAGATGGTTTTATCGTCGCCCAGGGGAGATACCGCTCACCATGGTTTATATCTGTATGGAATGTTTTCCGCTTAGAGTGAATTTGTTGGCAATTGTATTTAGTAGTAGTTCTTTGGCATTTTAGTGGCCGTTAGTAGCTCATATAAGTTACTGCCTTTGGCCTTACATAGATCGGACTTCTAATAAAAAATGAGTAACCGGCCTGATGTGTCATCTAAATGCATTTCGACGCAGATATCGTATGGATTGTATCTTTGCATATAAATTTTGTCCAAGTTGATCATCTACCCGTGCATAATATGTAGGCTATCTACATTTTATAGGTTGAATTATATATCTTTTTAAAGCACGATCGATAATTTTCCTAAAATCCTAGTCTATATATATACATGCATGGTACTAAAATACCAACAACACGCGTGGAAGTAAGTAAAAGATTATAAAATCACGCCTCAAAAACCCAGGGCACATAAATGCATAAAGAACGTATATGCAAAATACTTCGGTAAATTTCGGAGATAATGATATTTAAATCACGACAAGGTAAAATAGGAAAACGCTAACAAGCAAGAAAGTCAGATCAAGTATGAGCCACATATGGACAGCGCCTTCACGGAGCGAAACATTCGCGACTCATACTTTACAAAACTTTTCACTTTATTTATTTTTTAGTTGTTCTTAGACTATCCAAGCAATTTTTTTCTTATTCTTTTGAAACATACAACCAGATAATTATGAGTTACAATAAGTCCATGAATGAAGTTTCGTTCACAAAAACAAGTTAATAGACCCTGGAAAAAAAATAGTTTTATCACTCGCAGATCCGACGTTTTCATACATTTTAAGATGTTAATGTTTAAGATGTAGAGATACATTTACAAAATGTTAATGTTAGAAACATACATGATGAATTATTTTTCATCTCGACCAACAGCGTCGGTCATATATTATCATTACCTAACAATGGTACGAAAAATAATTTTAGTCTTTCTTTCAACAAATAAAATCTTTTCAAGTCCTGAGCGTTTTCCTTGTCTCTCGATTGTCATTGAAAAGAGAAAAGAAATTTCGTGTCAGGCAAACACTAAATAGCTTCCATTTCTTTTGAAGATGTCTGTAGTTGGTATATTAAGTGTTAGTAAATTTAGTAGCATATATTTTCGTCAAGAAACTTCATTCACCTTTACCGATACGAAAATCGGACTCTGTTTTCACTAATTGTGGATGTTATACGTGGAAGTAGTTGAGTTATTCTAGGTTATAGTTGACGATATCTGTCAATTGAAAAGTTATTCCTATCGAGTATTAGTGTCGCATGTGTTTATGCAGGTTGTATTAGAAATTGTTCGAATGTAGAAATTTTGGTTTCAGGAATTGTAGCACGAAGCGCAAGTAAATGAATGTAAATAGTCATACAGATGGTATTAATGCGAAAACTATAATTTTATTGCTATCGACCTCCATAGCATTTTTTGTTGTCCTTATTTATTCAGTTTTAAACTCTGAAATCTCATTTTTCGAAATTTTTTTGCGACTGCGACAAGAATTTGGGATCCGTTTTACCATATTAAGGTACGATAAAATAAATATTAGTAAATTTTATTCACTCTATTTACAAGGTTTTAATACATCACAGCAGTTAATCCAACGCTATCATAGATACTTCATGTGAGTTGTTAGTGCGTTTTCTCAATTTTTACCATTGTTATCCGCTATAGTAAATTATTCAGATTGATTTCTGCCCTGAGTGAAAGTCAGAGCCCTCTAAGATCTACAACTCCTTAAATTTAGGTAATCACCGCGATCGAGAATGGGAAATAAAGCAAATGTTTTGAAAAGTTCGAATATATTCAAATTCGCAGATTTAATCGAAATACCAAATTCTGGTTGGTATTGATCCAATTTGGACTTTTGTATCAATATCGCCAAATTTCCACACCGTGAGTTATTTCGCGCACAAATCATAGTGTTGCCTTTAGGGGCCACTTTTGAAATACGTTCATTTTCAAATTGAATATAATTTGGAATCTTAACTTTCCGAATAAAATTTTTATTTGAAATATTCATTTAAAATTATGAGAAGTTCCTACAATTCAGAGGTGATGATTGCTCAAACAAAATCTTTGACAAATCATAACGAATCAAAAAATTGAAAAAATCGTAATATCCAAATCGGACCCATATACCTGAATCGAGCGGCATCCCCCTATCTCCATGGCTGGGCAAAACCGAACCATTGGGAATCCGATTCGAATATTATTTTCAAATCGGACCGAATCACGAATTCGATGTAAATAACAAATTTCCCATTTTCACAAATACAATTTGTCTTTATTGTGAAAATCAAGAAATTTATACGTTATAGTGTATATTCAATTCACACTCCTTATCTAAAAGCAACAATTTTCATATTTTAACGACAAAATATATTCGATTTTGGTCGCATTCTGTCGTTAGAATGAAAATTCTAGTTCTTTTAGTAAGTATTTGTTCCTATGAACAATTCACGATACGTACCTCCACCGATACGTGCTGCCAAAATTAGAAAAATATGGTCAATTTATAAGTTCTCTACAGCTAGCACTAAATAAATAATATTTTAACATACTGAATACTATTTGATTAGTTTTGAACGCATTGGTCTGCTGCGGAAGACTTTAGTTGTTAAAAGCACAAATTATATTTATACATCTATACTAATTAATTTTATTTTAATTAAATAATTATTCTTCCAGTTTAAAAATATTTGAAAATTATTTTGAAAAATACACAAAAAATAAATAAAATGTACAATATCTATCCACTGTTCACATTACTACTGATGGTGCATGCAGCAAGGTCATTCAACGTAGATACTATGGAGAAAGGATACATCAGACCTCAATTCACGAACCACAGATTGTTAAAAAAGACAAACACGATTTCAAATGAATCAATTCCAACATATTTTGCTAACTCAATGAAGATAATTCGTCATGAGAATAAAAATTACAGGTAAATATTTATTGTTTATGTGTTTTCATCATCAGTTCATCTCTTCATCCTGTCCATAGTAGTCATATACAACGCAGAATTTCGTTGGCTGTGTTCGAGAAGAGAACGGGTTACAAGTAGGACAATTTAAGTCTGATTTGGATATTTTTTTCGGATCGGAAAAAATAAAAATGTCACGTTTTCATAACTATAATTTGCTTCCATTTCAAGGAAAGTTATAGGTTAACAATATCAATAAGATGGCTTATTTTGAAAACCCTGATATTTGACCAACTAGACATGTCTTCATTTAACTTTAATGTATTAAGACATTATGGCGCTGGATGTGTAGGGCCGTCACACTTGTGATCTGTTTTGAAACTTAACATACATTAGGACCTTATGATTATAGACAACGTCTGGACTGTTCAACGTAATAAAAGTTCAATACGCATGCCATTATGTATTACTGAACTTGGCATGGCAGTCGGTCGTATTGTATGACAATAATTGCGTGAATCGATCATAACGTCGTGCTGTAATGACAAACAATTACGATTTGGTATAGGGAAGCACATGTTGGCCGTTAGCCACTGATGGATTGTGGCTTGGGTTCATGTGTGGGTTCGTCTCAACAAAACACTGTTTTTACGTGATGATGTCAATTACATTTGACATAATCGAGCAAACTGTTAAAGATTAAATCAACGCACAAAGCGGCTATATTTCTCAAGAATACGAGTCTAGGGTGTAGTAACTTGGACAGGCTAAGCCAAACCGAAAACATCATACCTTTCAAACAACTTTAACTCTGTCCGTCTATAAGTGGCCGTTGGTACAGTGCCTTAGTCTGGGTGATCCACTCCTAGAAATCATATCTATCTTCCAGCCTGTTCCTTCCTCACTATACTATCCCGAATTGACAAAAAAATCCAAAGTTGGTATTGGAGGTAAAATCATTATTATTGACTTCATTCCTTGTTTATAGTGTAATTACTTCCCAATTTTATATATTTTTTACAGCTTGATGATGACTTCGCCAAAATCCATAAATCCTCATACCATGACGTCATCAAATGCAGGTAATTTGATATATTAGCCTATATATATCTCCAGCTTGGCAGCACTTCGAGCCAATTATCTCATTCAGCTAAGCGCGATTTTAAACCAACGCCATATTATTTCACTACATCGAAAAATGTTGAAATGAGTCGTTGAATATGGACCACTGATTTATCTAGCTATTTAAGTTTAGTTCATTTACATTCGTTCGAACCGTTAACATAATAATGGGCAGTGGCATCGACTAAATCGCATATACATTTTTATAAAGATACTTATTTGGCTTCGAAATTATCCACATCATTCGCATAATCGTTATAGAAAAGTATTATTTTGGTTTTCAATTACATCTCCTATTTCTGTCATGCTAAACGTGTACGTCGTAATACTCTGTCCTAACTTTATAGTTTAGTTTAATAATATGTTGAATAACTGTCGATATGTCCTAATTCTCAAATTTCCCAATCTTTTATCTCTAGATTCACAAGGGAGTATACAACACTGTCCACTAGGTGCCGAAGTATTTTCCAACGATATCACGAATTGCAGCACACATCAACCTACATACACTGTACCTGGCGACGGATTCGCGACAGCAGCTCCAGTTCGAGACGATGGGTCGATGAGGGTATTATAATACGTTCATATAAATATGGGTCTGAGAATGACAATTAAGTATGATATTTGTTAATTCGGAAAAAATTAATACCAGTGGTAAACATGCAAAACTAATAAACTATACCCAGTCAAGAAAAAATATAACTCAACATGTTTCGTCACGCATCCTCGGCGTGATCCATGCTCGGCAAAAGGAAATTTCTTATTGGGATGCCCTTCGGATAACATTTGAAAAGATGGTGAAGAGTGGCTGAATTTCGGGAACATTACAAACAGCATATAAATAGTTGCTTTTGTATCCTAAAACGGTAGAGACAAGCATATTCCTGGTCTCATTCACACCTTACCTTCAAAGGACAGGACAAACATCTTGACAAATGTTACAATGTATAGTTGATAGGTATTATCCAACATAAGAAATATTCGGGGTAACTATATACTCGGTGACCTGAACTTTTATATTTCTTACTATTTAGGCATGTTCTACCGTCCGGACGCAGAAATGTGGTAAGATATGGTTCGTTCCAGGGTATTGTTACCAATCCTCAGATTTTGGACAAACGTGGATTGAAGATAAACGAACACAAACTTTCAGTGAGTCATTTTTAACCACATAGACTATTGCAAAATATATAAAATATAAAAAGATAAATTAAAAATAGCCTTCAGAACGGCAACGGCAAATTCAGCTAAAAACGGGTATATATTAAAATAAAAAATGAACATAAAACAAACAAAGAACTTTTTATTACTTCACATTCTCTATTCCTGGCTCACTCAAATATTGGGTAAAATAGTGGAGAAAAAGTTTTAGAATTTGGTGAAGTATATAATTTTACGTAACGGAGTTTGCATGTTTTAATAATTTGCCGCCGTAGATCGCGAGAAGTAGTCATACCATGTTTCATTTCTCCAGGTTGTCCACCATTGAACACAGTTGAAGTGCTCTTTGTAATTGATGGTTCAAGCTCGGTCGGGGAAAAGAACTTTGAAATTGTAAAGAATTGGATCAAAAGAATAGTTATGAAGCTAGACATTGAGAAAGGTCAAATCAGTGTCGGTTTGGTACAGTACTCGCACTATAATCCAAGGTATGCTGGTTGATCTTCTAACTGCTGAATGAGGCTGTGCATTATTTAATCCCTTTATTTCGTATTGTAGTCTAAAGAAAGTCTCTGCAAAATTGACATTTGATGCCACTGATGGATCGCGTCGCTTTAAAGCGGGTTTCATACTCCACCAAGACAAATTTCTTATTGCGTTGGTTTGAAACTTAATTAATTCATTACCAATTCATGAAAAAAAATGCTGGTGAAGACCTACTTTCAGCACTACATAATCTAATAATAATGCTGCAAAATGCTTGTTTTCCAACGTTTTCACTTCAGCGAAAAATGATTTACGACGTAAATACTGATATTTTCCGCTACAACGTGTTTGTTATTCTATTGCAATTTGTTATGATTTATGCATTGATATTGTGCGATGTGACTATGCACATATGCCCATTGCGGGAAAGCGCTTTTCTTGTACATGAAAAAATAATTTGCAAAATAAGACAGCTATATTTGCAGCGATAATCTTCAGGTCTGCTCAGTTACGTTTGTAAATGAAAGATGCAAAACACTTTTAATTTTAATTTAAGAACTATTCTTTGTAACTCAGTCAGAATTTTAATTTTGTCAAGCATAAACAACGGAAAGACCTCGCCAGGACGCTCAAGTCATCGGTAACTCATACGTGAAAAAATGGTTTGACAAAATTTTTCGGAACAGTAAGACGTTTCTCTGCAGAATATATATTGTCTAGCTTGGGTCCCCACTGGACAAAAAAATTCAATGATACGGTCAAGTTGAAATAAAAGCAATATCATTTTTGCAGGAGGCCAATCAATCGACAAAGATACATCAAGACCGAAATTAAAATAGGAAGATACGATACCTATAGATTGTTCGCGGTAAGTCAAGATTTTATGACCAGTATTATAAGATAAATCTTTCAATTAGATACTTTACATTATTCCAGCTATACAATATGCGCTTTTTTAAGACCCGGAATAGCTATTTTTAGCCATAAGGTGTTTTATAGCCTATTATCACCCAATTGTTGCAAAATCAAGAACTCCAAAATTGATCTGGAATGAACCAGAAGCGATAGAGCAGTTTCAGACACCTAAGAAAATGGCTTTCTATACGGAGAAAATTTACAAAAAAAGTACTATTCGAAATATATTATTTATTATAATCTTAGCTTGAATTGCATCATCAGTGTGTACAAAAGGCCTCAATCATTAACACGGCCATGAAATTGCTTTATCCAACCAAGAAAAACTGCTCCATTCCGGAGTCTCGCACTGAAATAATCATAGTGTTTTTCTTGAACTATTTAGGCTGATGTAAACAGGATCCGACTCCAGGCATACACAACATTCACTGGCCAGGCCCTGAGAAAAATTGTCTATGATTTTAAAGATACCAAAAACTATGGAAAGAAAAACAACAAGCAAATCATGATACTTCTTACAGATGGAAGGTAGGCAAACAGCAATTTAATTCGTTTGGGTTATCCTATGAATAGTGTTGGAAATTTTAAGTAAAAGTACCGAGTTTATTTTCAAAATACTTTTACCTAGTTTTACTTATACCTGGGTTATCTACTTTTACGGAGTTTGCTATTTGAAGTTTTACCTAGTAAATTATTAAGTGAAAATAAGTAAATTTACCTAATTTTCAAGTAAGTGCCTAGTTCAAACAACTATTTACATAATATAAAAAACTAGATAAATTATATTTTCGTTATAATTAGGTCACCAAAAAAAAACTGATGGTGATCGGTGCATTTGGGGAATTTAGGGGTGGATATAAAATATTTGGTATTTCAGCGGCAGTCGTTGTAACCCGTCGTACTATATTCCCAAGATCCGGACAATTTAATAGTATGTTAATTCTGAGTTTAGAAAGAAATATTTTACTCGTAGACAATAACAAATTTCAAATCAGAATGTTCTAAACTTTCCTACCAGGGCAAGCAAAGAAGACCGGGGTACCATACCCAGGGCTGCGAGCTTTTTACGGAATAAAATGGATGTAGCCACCTATGCTATAGGTGTCGGAGATAAGCTTCACATTCCTGAACTTCGAGTTTGTATATTAGATATTTTACTATTTTCCAAGTGGCAGAATAGTTCGAAGAGTAAGGAACCATTAATGGACCACGTTACAGGCGATTTTAACGATTAGCAGTACCAATCACCCAGTCAGGAAAAAAATCCTACGACAGAAAAATTTTGGTAAACATAACGGAATCGCAGATGGCATAGCAAGCATGCACCACAATACATTACTTCATTTTAGTGGCCTCTTGTAGTCTTGTCAGACGATGAAATTCATAATTTCAATCACAAGAAGCCCACGTTTACATTGTTGGTTCATTTTGGTCTACTGTTACGTCTGCCAATCTTTTATCCGCGCCTATATGGCAAAAATTAGAATATAATTATTAATACGGAAATTGAATTCTCTTCGGCTCCCGAAGAGGCTGAAGTAAAATCCTCTTCAGTATAGAAAAATGTCGTCCCGTTACGTACAAGTGATTGGGCCTCAAATCGACTATAGTAATTGGACTTATTTACTATATTCGTTGGCGTTTCTATCATCGCCACCGAATGGCTACCTCCGGATTTTTTTCAATCGTGCTATTATAAGGAACGCATTCTTATCTATTAACAATTTCCTTATATCAGATCATCGCAAATGGAGGGGATGAAGCAAATAAAAGGGTCTATGTAGTGGATACGTTCGAGGGACTAGCTAGACTTGTTGAATCGTTGAAGGCAGCCATCCAGTCTTTCGTTCCTGAAGGTATGACCACTCGTTGACTTTTAAAAAAAATTGAGGTTTTATTGTACACCTTAGTAGTAGTCGGAAATCCCTCGTCACAACGGTTTGTTAAGTTCCTAACTTTTCGTCTGAAGTCATATATATATTCGTCTACGTACTAAAATAAATAATTACCTTCAAGTATAATAATCAGTGTTGATGATTTTGAAGCTTTTTGTCCATCATAAGAAAATGACAAACATTTCAGACAGCCGAAGAAAAGTAAGATTTGGTCACACATAAAGCTCCAAAGTTAAATCTTATACTAAAACGATATGCATTTGTTAGCGAACATTCATAAGAACTTCTGGCCTAATTGGGAAATATTTGCCAAAGCTCTTTGTTCAGAGATAGATAAATAGCGATACACAAGTGGTGCATGCCCAATAAAATAAATTTTCCAATAAAAAAATATAAATATATGCGCAATTTGATGGGGTTAGCAATGAAATTCCATCATGAAATGAAATCGATAAAAAATTTACAGCTATTGGAAGAAAAGCAAATCGTCAGCTAGAGTTTTCGGAAGTTGGCATATCTGGAACATACAGTAAAAGACATCACTCTACAAATCCCAACAACAAAAGAAAATTTGGGGTAAATTCTAATTAGAGTTATTGTTTAAACCCTTCATTGGAAATAAGTCGGGGTTTTTAAACTGGGAGACATGCCCCTTGGAGGGGCAAAAAGTTTGCCAGAGGAAGTGAATGATCTTGTTGTGGTATGAAAGTAATTTTTCAACTCTGGGCAAAGTGAAAACAAAATGCTGATGCGAACAAAATTGCAAAGCAGATACGAGATGTGATCTGTCTCCCGCAAAGCCACAGATGAAGTTTTGGCTAATTCTTGTTGTAGTATATGGTGTGTGTGTTCAAAAATAACCAAAATAATTTGATTCGAAATCAGATTGAAAAAAACAATAAATTCATGTGTGTGAGAGTATGATATTTGAATTTGCATGAGTGTAGACTTGCAGTGATCTCGCTTGAGCGTTCGCTACGTTTAATGGGATTTTTTAGGGACGAGTAAAGGAATATAGGAAACTGAATTGGCAAAGATAATACAGCTTCAAAAAAATACGGTAAGTATTTTTTTTGGTTAATATACAATATGGTACCATAAATTTGAATATGATGTAAGAAAAAAAAGCACTACAGATCGGATAACTATGGCATCGGTTTCATCTCAAAACCATGTAACACTGTTATATTATGAAGTCTTGATCTTGACAAGATGAAGTCTTCATCTTGTATTCTTTCTTACTCCATGTCAGCAATCAATCGATTCAAATTCCTCCAGTTAAATGTTTGGCCCAATCATTTACATTCGCTTGTCAACTCTTGAATCTCGTCAAGTTCTTCAACAGCTTTGTCAATTCTCCTAAATTAAAAAGCCATATTAGTCACATATAACAAAATATGCTTCGACAAAATATTTCATATTGGATTGTAGTTACAAAGATTTTTTCATTAATTTTTGTGACTGAAAAAAAACGGGAGAATAAGAAATTGTCACCTTGTCCTCGATCTTCAAAAGTATGATCTTGTACATTGTTTCTCTCGTATTAATTTTATTTGAATTAAAACCATAAATTCAAACAGCTAATCAATGTTATGGAGCATGATGATCATTAAATTCATTTCTCAGATTAAACTAATTCCTTCACTTCGCATCAGTGATTCAAAGCTTGAATAACATACTCCTAATAGTAATAAATGTTTTTTTAATATTATGTTTGATAGAAATCTATGGATATTTCAATTTCAGTTAGCAAGCCTGTGTCTATAGATAAACAGGAAGGTCCGGCTCATCAGTTACCCAGATTTGACAAAACATGTTTCCAACAAAGCTCTTCTGACTAGGTATAGCAGTTAGTCTTACCTATATTGCCATGTAAGTTTTGGGTATAAAGAAGGCCGAAGGTCATGTCTATTGTCATCAGGACTGTAATTTTCAACATGATATGTTGGAGTTAGTGTTGTCATCTTATGTCGATTCTCTCCATATAAATCAAAGAATTTCTTCACTTTATCAGATATCTGAATCAGAGTATAAAAGAGCACAGGTTTTTAAGGGAGGAAAGAGGACAGTGCAGTCCTAGCAGTATGGAGAATCATGATCTCTCAATGAAGACACCAGTTCACTAGCTTTGTGATTTTCATTAACTTCAAATAGTTTTTTGAAAAAGTGTTTGTTTGTATCAATCTGCACTCAAAGATTAATTTTTGTTGACATAGGTAAAGGGGGAATATTTTGAATATAGGGGTCATCAGTATTTGCTATAGCTATTTGAAAAATATTTGTAAAAGCTGTGACTCAAAATTTTGCCATATACCTGAGCGGCAGAATATATTCCTTTCCAAATATCAAGTAATTTAGAGAAAACAGTGTATGGTCCACATGCTGCCATTTTACGAAGTTTGCCAATGAATGAAATTTCATCATACGTCATTCCAGTTGCACCTATTTTAAGAAAATTTGAAGTTTTATTGTCTTACATGATCTCAACTTACTGGTGAGCGACATGGTGATTATTCATTCAGAAAGATCAAATCTATGTATTAAATTCCTTTTTAATTGTGCTTATGACATATTTTGTATGTATTGTCCTCCAAATACTTGCTAACATCTAACATGTCCTACGACACATTTTTAGTGCAGAATATACAAGTGTTTTTTTCCATTTCAAAGCAGGTTACTTATTATGAGTAGAGTAATCCTGTAATAAATCTTTACCTTCATTTTCAGATTCATCATCAGTAATCTCTTTTAGCACTTGTAAACCATATTCATCAGCAGCATATTTTAGGTACAATCGTAAATTATTTTTACTTATTCCACCAACTGGATTCAGATCCGCACTTGAAACACCATATCTGGGATGAAAGAGCACAAATGGTATCGGATATAAAATACAAGTAACTTCTTTTTAAATAAAACATTCTACCCAAGCTTGATATATAAATTTTTATACCTCACGAAATTTCCCTGCAATGTATCATCAACATTGGATGTTCCCAGCACCAGTAGGTCAGATTTATGTTTATTTCTTGTCCATGAGGATACATTTGCGAGAAAGTAGGTCATCACCATTCTGGAAATCAAAAACCCAAATTTGTCTTTATTCAATGTGGTAGTTGGCTGTTTTTTCTTTTTTAATTCTAATTTCTAGAAGTGGACAGTTTAAGTGACGCAATATTTCATTTGGATTTGCACAATATTTTAACAATATCGCCCAAATTTCCCCCTCAAATTAGAAAAATGGCTGATAATATAAGTGTTTCAAACCTATTTCATGACTAGAATAAATTTGTTCATTATATTTATATCCATTGCCTATTCTAGGACTGCACCTAGAGGTTTGTATTCCTATATTATCGTTGTCAATGTCATATTATTAGGTGCTATTCTTGCTGCAGTTAAAGACCTTCAAGTTCCGAGGAGGGGAAGATCAGATGGAGGGAGAAATGAATCATTTGGTGACAGGTCTAAATTGTCGCGAGTAGGGCTGGACAAAACCGAAGAATTTAGAATTCGAATCTGTTTTGGATAATTTTATCGAATCTCTAATTCCATAATAAGAACAAATATTTAATTTTTACTATCACTATCATTCTCTCCATTATGATAATTAAGAAAATATGTTTGCAAATCACAAATATTAGCATTTAAACAGATTTAAAAATACTGCCTTTTAATTTTTTAATGACAAGATACGATTGATTTTGGTCAAATTTGACAAAAATCAATTGCATCTTGTCGTTAAAAATAAAAAATTCTACTTCATTAGGCAAGTTTCTGTTCCCTTGATCGATTCACGATGGATTCGAATAATCTGTTCTTCGAATAGATTCGAATCATCAAATCGAACTGCCCAGCACTAGTTGCAAGTTTTGATCCTTGCAATTTTTAGAAAATGCAAATTTTTCCAGCTATAATTCCTCAGAGGTAAGGCAAGGTTGGAAGTGGTAAATTGAAGGAACAAATTCACATTAAAAACCACTATTATGCTGGCTATTAACAGAAGCTGGTAAACATAGGGTGTGGCTTTAGGATAATTTTGACAGTACCTTACACGTTCTCTCATATTTTTTATTGCATCGTTCTCCTCATCCGTGTCTCCTTTTGAGGCAAAGTTTGGTAAAATCCTAGAAACAACATTGACAAATGTCTTCACTATCGATTCTATGTTGACATTATAATGATACGCACCAATGGATTCTGCAAGCTTTGATGCGTAAGATGCTTTTTCTGAAAGAGATTTGTTATCTTTATTTAGTTTTCTCTAGATGACAACAGATTAGGGGTGATATAGAAACAAAGATTGGCAAAATTATCAGAATACAAGAGATTTAATACAAATACTACCCTATGTTGATAAATCAATTGTTTCATTGAACTTTTTTCAGCGCTGGATTATATTATATTTCCTTATGGAGATTATTCATTTATAAAATTTTGGAGACCTAGTGACAGTATTTATTCCGAGAGTTTTGTCTGTCACAAAATAACTCGGGCACTGGTTACCAGCTCAAGTTACCACTTCCTCATCTGCTCGAAACTAGGGAGATGATCATGCAATGCGATTGACTCATTATTCAACATGTGTATTCACTGCTGTTTAATGATATTTTGTTTTTCTTCAAGCTAACTACATCAAGGAAATGAAAAAAAAGATATCCAAGATTGCCACCACCGATCTCAAATATCATTTTCTTGTTCTAAAACTATGGAAATTACTATGCCTTTAATGAGGAAAGATAGAACCAGCAAACTAAATGCAATGAGAATTTGGAAAACGGGAAGAATGTGACATGTGAGAATATGTATTACATCCAAGAGGTTATTTCGGGTATTTGCCAAGAAATTAACCCAAAACCCACCCTGACTGGGCTACTTTCAAACATTAAATTCATCTCACAGAACTTTGAATGTTCTAGAAAGATGCTCGCTAAAGCAATGGTAAAACGTATCCTGGTGCAAAAAAGTTCTCCCATGCAAAAACCCATTAGAAAAAAAACAAGCTAACGATCATTAGTGATCGGTTGTGAAAAAGGTAAATAGAAACATTTGCAATGAATACTATAAATTAGATATTTGTATATATACTTGCGCCCGATGCATTATCATCCGCCATGTAGCAAGTTGTCAATATTGCCTGACAAACTTCATGTGGGCTTTCAGGTGAGAATTCAGTGTTTCCCAATATTCGACGCAAATCTCCCAGAACTAATTCATTGTTGTCCTTTATTGCTTCATGAACCTGGAATCGGTCATCTATTAGACAAGATAAAATAAGGGAAAACAAATTCTGATAGTCTGCCAGAATGGAAGGAATAAAAACAACACCCATTCATTTTGTTGAAGATGAGTTGAGGATGGGTAGGCTGACAAAGTGTCAGCTGCTATGCTATTCAGATACCCAAACAAAATGGGCTTTATTAGAACAAAATGCAGCGAATGACCTAATATATTTTGGCTGTATTTTTGGCTGTTTGGTAGCAATCAAACTATACAAAAAGGTTCAAAAGCATCAATACTTCTATGAAATAGCAGTGTTGATGGTTTTGAAGCTTACTGTTTTTATGAAAAAACAACACATTTTGGACACCCGAAAAAAAAACGAAAATAAAAATTTTATCACCCCATTGATGGGTTAATCAGCAAGGAAAAATACCATGTACCGTACTCCAAATGCTACTACAGCAACATGCAATCGCATAGGCAAATTCTTAAAATTAGGAATACCTGAATACACATACAATACACAATACAAGCAATAGACGAATTGTCAACTCTACCACTCAACGGAAGGAAAAAGCCCGACGTTGAACTACGGCGCAAAGAATCCCATAGCCAGCAAGCTGCTCCCAATGATATTTCCTCCTCTAGCGAATGATATCTAAATAAAATTCAGAATCGGAAATTCTACAATTTTCTACATTTCAAAGAGTTTTCAACACTATTTGCTTCGTAATCAATTTTACCTAAACACACCTCCACATCATTGACGCAAAATTGGCTCATATACATGCAGGTATTGCAAATTACCATATCCCCACAATAATATGAAACATTAAAACGATATTATCAACTATCTCATCAAAAAAAGCTCAATTTGGTGATATCCGAAACAGTGGTAAATTCAGAAAATAGGAAAGGAGGGGGGATTTAAAAAGACTCTTGGTGATCAACTTATGACATCATATTGAGTGACACAGGGACTTTTTGTAGAAACAACTAAAAAGTTGAAAACCGCAGCATTTTCCTGGCAGTAAAACAGACAAAATTTGTATCGAAATTGTGAATCAGTTTTCAAAAATGAAATTTACTAGCCTATAATTTGGCACAAGAATGTGGTCAATGTGGTTAATATGTTTCTTTACTCCATTTTGAAGCACTAATCTATGATTTTTATGTTGAAAAGGGCCCACAGTGAGTTTTAGCCAAGATTTCAAAAAAAATGTATGTCTGCACAGCAAACTTTCTATTTTCACACCCCATATTGATGACAATTCCCCCAGAATGCTTTCTGACCACTTTCGAATATTGTCACATTTTATACACTACTAAGTATCGGTACCCAATATTTGTTAACCTAAACCACTTAAATAGTTTGCTTTCAAAAGATCAAAAAAATTGGTATGTTACCTTATTTTGATCGGCTGAGAGCATACAAGAGTTCTAGTCATTTGTTTCCTTGCTGTCGAAAGTGAAAAATTCAGATCAACTCTTGGATATGATGGCGATGCAATGCTTCCTTGGTAAACCACGGGTGTAACTTTGGCTCTATTCAAAAAATATGCATATAAAATTTATGGATATAGGCTGCATTTCGGGAGATATTGTGCCTTCATTTCTGGCTGTGTCTTTATTCATTTGTCTCGATTTGCCTTTTTCACTGTGAATGGAAGTAAACGCCTAACGGATTAGTCGCAATGAGTGTGATTGCCTCTTCAGTTTCTTCTCAGTTTTCACTCTTTGTGTGTGAGTGGGCAGTTGACTGTGGAAAAGTGTATATTTCCATTTTCCTGAACTTCATTTCAAGTTCTGCCCATCTTTTTGATTTTTTTGTTGTTTTCTTTTTAGGTATAAAGTTGCTTTTTTTGTCATGAAGAAATCAAAATAATTATGTCTGCATCAAAATGGTAAAGAGTTAATTTGAAAATCTTTAGTAAAACCTTACATTGGCAAAATTACTTCAACTTTCGAATATCCATACCAGAGGTACAGTTCAGATTAGCTTTTGAGGCCCTGCCAAGTCAGAAAATTAATTTTGTCAACCAGGAATCACAAATGGACCAAGCCTCAGCGGCGCAATCCATCCTTGCTTAACAAATTGCTTATATAAAATATTTCAAACAGGCTACTCACCTGTGAGTCGCTACGTCATCCAAGTCAACAGTTGCGGTGGCTACTTCAACTTCACTGAGCGAAAATTGTGAACTCTGAGCAATTATTTTTCCATTTACAACAATGACTGTTGAGCCATCATAATAAACTCTTTCTCCTTCACATCCAAGTAAGGTTGCAAACAT
Source organism: Styela plicata (assembly GCA_963675895.2). Classification (NCBI taxonomy): domain Eukaryota; kingdom Metazoa; phylum Chordata; class Ascidiacea; order Stolidobranchia; family Styelidae; genus Styela; species Styela plicata. The sequence continues at coordinate 9,680,992 of OZ023143.1, read as the reverse complement.
ATAAACAACACCACATTTTCGACTTCCTGATGCTACAAGGTTTAACCTTTAATAATAAACAAACAATAACAATATTTATATTTCAAATGTGAAGAGAATCAATATAAACAGCACGTATCTATCAGTATATGTTTTTTGTTCAGAAATTTCTTGAAATTTGAATTGAATTAACTTTTGTAAAAAAATCTGAAAAAGATTTAGTTAACTCCAAGCCAAAATTTGCTAAATGGCCTGGTTAGCTCAATCAGGTTTGAACTACACAAACGTAATGTCCCAACACAGACTTGAATCCTGTGATGCATGATTTAATGTGGTTTACTGGACTCCTCACTAATGGTTGACGTAACTGAGGTTTAAGGCTTCCTCAACCAACAATGTCCATGCACGGAAAAACTGAGAGAAACATATATGGAGAAGAAAGGATCAGAGATTTTTCGTGAATTTTTCACTACCAATATGAGTAACATTATATATTTTTTTGTATTTTATGCACAATAACATACGGTACCATGCTTTATCACCTGGCTTCCAATCCTCCAATCCCATAATGACAGCCACTGCCATTAGTTATTATTTCACATCCATCCAAACTTTGATCAGCATGACAAGGCTTTGGTGCCCACATATCAGCGCATACTTCACTACCGATACATGTATCTAAAGCTTGCAACAATCCGTCGCCAATTGGTACTGTGCTTTGACCTGGAAAATGTAAGACAGGCGTGTATGTAAAATTTATTTTAGCATCAATTTAATGTCAAAGTAACACTCGTATCCAGCGCCATATGCATCAGATCGACAACAAACAATTGAGAGGGTTAAGTTTCATTCAGACAACATAGCTTAACCCTACTGTATATGGCAAATCATAACATTTCGTGCAGATAACAGTTCTAATAGTTCTAAGTCGACGAGGTGTTTGCCTAACTAATTGCATATTCTTCTCGTGCATGGACATGGTTGGTGGAAGAAGTCGGGACCCTGGATACCCTACATAGCCCTGGAAAAATACCACTCGCTGCTTTGAACATAGTAGTTCAGTTTTGTCTGGGATCTTTACTATTCAAGAGTGCAGTAACTGGATTAAGTTCTTTGCGATATACTGGTAAGCGCCTTCAGTTTGTTCCTTTTAAGGCTCGTTTCATGCTTTTCAATGCAAAAAAACACTTAAGAGTGCTTCACATACCAGTCCTCAAAATCATCATAGAACTCGATAAATATAAACATATCAACAAATATATATTATTAAAACTGATATTACAATTTTCTCCTAATGCTTGCATGGTCTTGATTGCAGCGGACATTAAGAAATAGTCCTACCTGTCACATTTGTAATTATTTCCGGTAAGTTGAAATTTTCTACAGTTTTATTTTTTGTTCATGGACAGAACCAACGATACTCTCTGAATATGCCCTGGTAAATACATATAATGTAACAAGTTCTTATAAAATACCCGACGACAAATAATGAATGAAACGGAATAGGGAATGAATTTTACTCAGAATTTCAGAACAACTAACTATCTGGAATATATATCATATACAATTTATATTTAATATCAAGTTTAGAGTTTTTTTCGGTTTACCCGGTTTGAATATATATTATAAATTTATAAGCTTTTTTAAAAAGGGAATAATCTTACGGTGTTTGCCATCGCCATCTTTGGTCTAATAAGAAGAATTTTCTTGTACATGAATATAACTCTACAATTATATCGAACACTTTTATGGAGAATTGGCATTCCAACATCACATATCATTGTTTTAGTTTCCTCTCTTTCCAGTAACTTGGCAAGAACCTTAAATTGAGTAATACAGAGATAACATTATATTCAGATGTGTTACATTTAACCAATACAAAAATTTTTCATAAGGCAGCTCATGCGGTTTATGATGTAACTCTGAAACAGTATGGCGATATCCATCAGTCCATGCACAGGAAAAATACGTAAAATGATAGGCCAAAAACCTTCACCACTGATTCGGAACTGGTGTCAGCATGAGAGGTCGTGGTTTACCATATGGGTAAGCTTTATTCTCAGTTTACCTCTCCCGCAGGATAAAAATGAAATCCTATCCCATGTAGCTGTACGAAGCCCGAACATAATTCTAACGTTACAGTACCGTAGATATTTTTAAATCGTCCTTTAACGTTAAGTTATGAGTCCGCTGTTCTGACTATGCCCATGACAGCTTGAAACGGTGCAAAATGATACCTACACTTTCTATTAGATCTGGAACCTTAGCAGTTGGGAGCTTTATTTAACTATAAATATACAATATTACCTCAAATGAATGCACGATGGTGTCATTCTCATAGAAATGATCTGCACATCCATATCCCGTAAGTTCCAGTTCTGGTCCAAGTCTATATACTGATCCCCTTTGATATGATTCTTCGATACTCCTTATGATTCTATCGAAATTTCCTTCAAAATCCAAAGCCCATTGATTAAGGCAGCAAGCCGATAATGTAACCTTTCTTGTCATATTCTATGCAGCGGCCTATGACAGCATGACCACGGACTCTGCTATGACACAGTGACCAGATGACCCTCAATAGCAAACCCGAAAGACAGCGTCACAACAGATCGTCCAACTAATTAATCAAAACTTGGCTGAGCAGAGCAAAACAGACAGTCCAGACAGAAAAAATGTTCTCAAAACCTCGTTTTCTGCATGTGTCGCTGATGGACCGCGTCCGTCTGTGGATCATGCTTTTTTAAAATTAAATTTCTGACCGGAAGCAAATCACGACAAAATCATAGTGTCATAGTAATTGCATACCATCTTTCACTACCTTGTCCCTTTTATCCTCCCCTTGGACAAGCATAAAATACCTTCGGAAAAAGCTAGCGCTTACAGGTCCGAATTCTCCGAGTTATTTTTTAATAGAACATTATGGCTTACGAATAGAAAAACTTCGAAAAAACTCAAGAAGTTGATATTAAAATAAATAAAATTATGATCACATTGCACAGTGTTATTGGATTACGCCTACAATTAGTAGCATCCAACTTCACTTAACTTCCTAATATGAATTACACCTGTTCGAAACGAGTTCTATTTCAAAATTTACTCAATAAATTGCCAGACACCCCATCAAATCATTTGCTAAATCAAGTCAAAAATATTTTGGGTACGCATGTTTTTTTTAAAAAAACTGAGTCATTTATAAGTCTTTGATAAATTATTCCGAGTTACAAAAATGTGTATTCAAATCACCCATCTCATGTTAGCTATAAAATTCGATACGATTTAAATGTGGCTTCCCTAATTGTGGCCAATGTTTTTTTGTAGATTAAGGCCGAGTTTCCTGCCTACAGTTTTACATGCTAAATGTACTGATGGAATCCTTAATTCTCGACATGGTATTCGGAAAATCAGGTACTTAGAAAAGAAAGTTAAAAAGACCTAAATAAAGTATTCGTACTCAGTACAGATATTTTTTAAAAGTGTATATTGACAGTTCCCTATATACAAAAGGCCTAAATTGCAGTTGTCGTAACAAGGTCTTAAAAATATCTTGCCGCAACAAGGTCTATCAAACGCCATTGCTGTGCTGTCCCGTTTGTCGAACATAATACAATAGTGTGAGCGAGATTGATACCTGCCAGCAGCTTTACATGCTAAATGTACTATTAGAAATCAATAAATCCTTCACAGGCATTTGAAAAATCAAGTACTTAGAAAAGAAAGGTAAAAAGACCTCTAAGTGGCAAGGTCCGTCAAACGCCATTGCAGTGCTGTCCCGTTTATATTACATAAGACTGAAAGTGAAAGCGAGATTGTGTCCACCATGCCAGAAAAACGCTCTGGACGTTTTGTCATGAATGATTCACTGATGTATGGCGCCGCCAAGACGCGGTTCATTTGGGGCTTATCCCTGATAAGATAAAATTTCTGACTGAAGTAGGGGCGTTCAAAATCCAATATTGTCCGAAACTTTAAAATTCTACTTTCGATATGCCGCACTTATATAATATATTTTTAGTGTTATTACGAGCATCCTAAATATCGCAGACTTATATTCTATAGGGCAATCGAAAAGATATATTGAAATGTGATTTTGAAAAGTGTTTTCACAGATAAATTGCTTCGATGGTATAAGGTTCATTATTTGGCTTCAACGAAAAAAAAGTTATACACAGGCTGCGCGCAAAACCGTGTGCTCTTTATTAAATTGGGAATCTCCCTGTCAAAATTCAGGGAATATGAAGGCTTCCTAATATAGATCTTCCCTAATCCCCCTTAAAGCACACACGGTGAGTTAAAAACTTTGTTCTATATACAATAGCGCATTAAGCGACAACCAACCTTTTTTTTATTCAGCAAAATATGATATCACATATTAATCCATTCTATTTAATTCTACTTAAATAAAGTCGACATATTAAAGTCGGCTGAACAATCAAATTCAGCGATGCGAGTCGATAAAAAGATCGAATCATTCGAATCAGCCATCAATCGGCAATGAGAAAAAATGAAACTCATCATATATTATATTAAAGGCAATGAAAATATTTTATGCAAACTTATTGCAATAGTAACGTGATCCATTATAATGACAAAATTATTAGAAAAAAAAATAAATTACAAAATAAAAAACACCTCAACATGATTATACCCTGCAATTATTGCCGAGGATTCTTTGATTTGACGGAATGCGAAAAGGTTTCATATTGCTTCGTCCCAAATCGGTTGATTAAAATAATATATACAAATAGTACCGGCGTCAGCCACTATTAATATGTCTCTGCCTGATTATCCGGAACTAAAACTCGGACATTTTAATTAGTAAGGCACAAGCAAAAGATGGACTGCGCCTCATTGGCGCGATCCATCAGTGACTCATACCTATCAAAACATGTAGGGATTTTTTTTTTACCTTTTTTCGACTGTGATTTATCATAATGTATTGTTTTGTTCTGATACCACCAATGCCTCTATGATCGAAGGTAATAAAATTTACTAGCCTGGCTTTCACAAAATACGGAGCGAAACCATATTATCTTGAGTATTTTTTATAAAAATCGTGGATAATAAGTAAATGAAAGCATAATATACCATAAATGAAAGATTTGAAACACAATCTACGTTTTAACACAGGCTTGTGTTACCGAATCAATAAAAAGTAAGCTATATAAAGTAAAACAGCAACAAGTCTCGAATTTTCTCATTGTCTTTCTTGTTGAATATATCGTTGTTGTCCGCGATCAAACGTAATTTTTACTCCGGGTTCCTGTGATAAACAGATATTTTTCTATTAAATCTTCAGTAGTCAAGTTCGATCTTACATTTGTATGAACAAAATTATTTGGGTATAAATGGTGAGCAATAAATCACCATCCAGAACCTTACGACCAGTGTTGGCAATTCTAGGTAAAAGTACAGAGTTTACTTAGTAATACCGAGTTTATTTTCGAAGTACTTTTATCTGGCTTTACGGATATCTATGTTACCTAGAATAACTTTTACTGAGTTTTCTGTTTGAAGTTTTATCTAGATTATTTACTAGGTAAATAGGTGAATTTACCTAATTTTTAACTAGATACCTGGTTTAAAAAGTGAGTACTCTGTACTGGTACTGGTGGTACTGGTAGTACTCTGTACTGTCGAACAAAATCTCAACTCGTTTTGAAAAAAAATAGATTTCTTTTCTTACGATAAATGGGAGTTCATTCAATTTTTGTTGTAACATTTGTTCGAATTCACGTTCTCTTCTTCCGAAAGACCACGCATTTAAAGTAAGCTCTCTGGTGATATTGGGCAATAAACCTTGCAGAATTTTTATTTCAGCTTCTGTTGTTTCTCTTGGTTTCATGAAGTAAAGGCCGAAATCGAGATGTTCAATCTGAAAATGATAATTTTCAAGGTTCAATTCTATTCTTGAAATGTTTTCATTTGGTATGTTAGCTATTAATTGGATCAGTTGGGGCCAATGATAGTGGGTTATTTACAACAAAGAAACAGTTGTCAGATTGTTTTCAGCAATCCAATCAACTACCGTTAGAAAAAGATATAAAATGTTCGATTGATCGAAGTTACTCGACTTATAGTTTCCATCGTGTTGGCGTTATTTAAACGATGAATAAACATTTGCTTCCCAAGCGTCTCAGAAAACTTGCCAATGCCAATATGAACTTCTTTTCTTTTCCTGAATTCGTCTTCGATTAAACAAAGTAATTTTTTGTTAGATTTTCACGAAGTCTGTCAGGAATAAGTCTCAGAAAATTTATTATGGTAAGCATTTTAGGTCTGCCACTCGAGAGTAAATAAAATCCCACACGCGTGGAATGACGAGCGACAAATATGTAAATAGAAATATCTTTAATTAAAGAACGCAGGTTTCTTTCATGATATTATGTTGGCAAAACTCAATGTGTCTTTATTTGTATCCAGATTATCAGCTATCAATTTTCAATTAATATTTTTCATAAACAAATCATGAATACAATGTGTACATTTTAATACTTTCTACACTTTTAAGTTGGATGTGGTAATTTAGGGCAATACGTTAACACGCTAGTAAATAAATATAAAATTTATAATTTAATTACATAATGTCAATACCTTGGCATTTCCCATTCCTTTAGCGAAACTACGGAGAGTTTTTTCCTCCAATTCACATTGTCGAACAAATAGATTCTTGAGTTTGCATCTTCCCACTAGTTCCCCGACGTCATTGAGCCCCCATTCTCCCATACGACGGTTTCTGCTCACGTTCAACTTTGTGATCTACCGAATAAAGACTACATATTAATACCTATATTTGGTACTTTTTTTAATTTCTATACTTCGTACTAAACAAAAATACTGTTTTGAACAACACCATAACTTCGGTTTTTTCATTTAAGTATAATTTTACACAGTATTGCTGAAGTAAAATTTCAAAATAGACTTCTGCGTTGTTAATCGGGGCGGACAATTCAATTTATTCAAATTGATTACTCATTGATTCGGTTTTTCCCAGCACGAGCTGGGACATGTTCACCCCATTTCCCCCGCCGTGCGTATTGTTAGAGGAATACTTTTCACAAAAATAGGTGCTATAATATGGAATACAAATAGCAAACCTCACCTATAAGATACGGATAACACGGATATTTAGTTATATTTCAACGAAATTGTCATACCTCAGCTGTATGAGTCGATTCCTTGAAACTTCTCATTTCCTGAGGTGATGGATCACACTCACTGATATCAAGTTCTTTCGTATCACATAAATCTACTATTTGTCCAAGTTCACTGTAACCATCTTCTCCCATTTCATCGTTACCACTCAAGTCTATTTTATGTACCGGAGCGGCACCCTGTCAAAATAATAAGAACATAGTAATTCCCGTCAAACGGCACAAAACATGAAAATTATGGATTTACTGGTAATATCTCGCAAAGTTGTGTTCGAGGGGATTTGATAAAATTTGTTATTACTCCGTCAATCTTGCTTCGGGACGTTAACATTTTGATCGATACTTACTACTATTAAAAATAACTTTTGTTGCTGAGCAATTTCGCTGCTCTGGCATTTTTCTGGAGAAAACGTCATGTCTTAAGAAAAATAATGCTTACATTGCCATAGCGAAGCGAAGTTTTCAGGCTCCGCATTTTTTCACTGGTCAATCCACAATACCCCATGATCAATTCATTGACATTGCAATCATGTACTATTGTACCGGCTTGTTTCAAACAACTTTCATCCATGTCTTTATTTCGGCTCATGTCGAATCTGTGGATCTGCAGGTATTAAACAGTTATTTCAAGCGATTATTTCAACACAAAACCGAGTGCAATTAAAGATATTTAAGGGACCAAAATCGGCAAACCGTCACAATCAAGTATTACAATATCATACATACCTGAGATTTGTCGATGGCAAATCTAAGGTTCAGCAATTTTTGTTGTGTGAGCGAACATGCTGTTATAGCGAGATTGTTGGCTTTGAATTGTTTTGTTATTTCTCCAATTTTTTTCCATCCTGGTGCTTCTATACTCGGTGTCAAAAATACGTTGACCATTGTTATCTATTATCAAATTAAAACGGTCAAGAAAAGAAGAAAGTGATTAATAGGGGTGAAGAGGATCAAAGTAAAAGCATCTGCATAAAAAAATTTTATACGCAGTTTTAAATAAGAGATAATCATTGTAAAATTTGTAGGTAGAAATATACGTAGAAAAAACAACGGCGTGAAAAACTTTTCTGTTATTGATTTATCTTGAAAATATAATTAAAAGGTAAAATATGAATGTCATTTAGTTTAAAAATACCTTAGACATTCACAGCTTCATACAACAAAGAAATGCCCACAAGAAGCTTCATCACCACTTTCGAAATTAACGTTTTGAAAACAATTGGGTCAAATTTGTCTTACATTTTGCTATTTTTTAATGGTAAAAAACGGGTCCCAATCTCAAACCAAACCTTGGCATTTATAGTTTACAGTACAATAGTAATGTAACTGACCTCTTGTGGAGGAATTGCTTTCATGATGTCATCTAATTGCTTTTCGCTGAATTCACATTCTGATATTTTAAATTCTCCAATGTTGTGACAGTTTCGTAATAATTGACAAAGATTTGACAAGTTCGACTTTGTTTCGTATTCCGTCAAACTGACATTCACATATTCCTGCAGAATAAAATATAGCTTAAATGATTAAAAGAAATATGTTGAAGAAGTGGAAGAGTGAGGCAAAAGGCAAAACATTAAAATACCTTTAATTTTGCGTCATTTTCAATCAGTTCTTGCAACCTGTTGAAGTAATGTGCAGTGTTGTGGTCGCTCAAATCCAGAGTATTTTGATCGTTAAACATATCTAATATTTGTTGTTCTTCAGAAACTTGCCCTCTTTCTATTGCTACCCTCTAAAAAGTGAAGACAACATAAGTTTTCTTACAAGTTTAAGCCAATACACTTGTAATCTATTTTTATATTAAATTTTCAATGATGACTACAATGCACAAATTAATTAAATTGAGAAATGTATTACGATTATGAAAACAAAAACCACTGTTCATGCCTACCTCTGCCGTTCTCTCATCAAAGTCCAGAATGTCAATTTGTCTGAAGCCACATTGCCAATAATTTAATCCTTGACCTCGAATGCATATTTTGTGCAAGTAGTACATACTGTTCTTTCGCAAACTTCGATTGAAGCATACGTCAAACACTGTAATCTGAAATATAACCATGAAATTATCCTTGCAGAACCAATGACCAAAATTGGAACTTGGTAATTGTGAGTAAAAGTACCGAAATAACCAAGATGGTAAAGATTGTTTAAAAGTACTTTTTCCTAGTTTTTTAATATTTTGGCGAGCTTGTTGTTTTCTTTCTGTAAAGTATTACATTCATTGCAACAAAATGGTTGTGAAATAAACCAGTTGACAATCATTGAAACTAGTTTTGAGATGAAAAACGAATTACATTGCACACAGTTTAGGTAAAAAATAGGTGAAAATAGTAAAAAAATATCACCAAAATTAAATTCTTCAAGCGCAAAAATGCATACGAAAACGTTTTAAACGAATTTTTATCAACATAGGTTTATATATGTTCTACGAACAACGTTTGAAAATAATTTGTCAAATACATATACCTCTACTGGGGATGTTCCAAGAGCATTCGATAAAACTTCTAGATCGTGATTCTTCAACTGACAATTGTCCAAAGCCATGATGCTAATTTTTTCACAATTGGAGGTCACACTTCCAACAGCATGCATATCACTGGTTGTTAAGGGAATTCCAGACAAAACAATCTTTTTTATATTGGTTTTAATCAAATCAATAATTTTTCCTTCTTTTCCGCTTTCGCTAAGACATATCAGCATGTTGAGCATACGTGTCGGCGATATATTTCCATCATTCAATTCTTTACGCATGGACTCGATCAAATACTCCTGTTTTTTGAGGTCACTATTCGGTGTTTCTCTTTTTTCTTGACCTTTTTTCTTGAAGAAGTTCAATTTTGCGGTTTCTTCGTTAAATATGACGCCACATAGCATTTGTCGAACAACGCCATACTTTGGCTTGTGGATGTTGTTGTCTATGGTCCATTTGAATTCCATAAGCTCGAGATTAGCTATTTTGCTCGCAGCTAAGAGCTCTTGTACTGTTTGGTGAACAAAGAAAAATGAGTAATCTTCTTCCAACAAATTCTGGTCGCAAATGAAGTTGCTTCCTGGATTCGGCACGCTGATAACTAGATCTTTAACATCACTAACCGTCAGACCAAACTTATCAAGGTCAGCTTTAGTGAAGACAACCCTAACTCTTTTGATGCCGTCAAGAGAAAGGGTCATCAACTTCTCAATTATATCGGGAACGTTGGCTTTAGTTTTGCGGTGTTTAGAACGTAGGTGATTTGTGAGTATCGTCATGATGAGGCCGGAAAGAGTGTCGGGTACTTCGTCTCCATGCAAATAGACAATGAGTACAAAGATGAGAAAAAGGGGGGTGTTGCAAAGAAGCATAAGCTTATGTGATTTTTCTAACATCGATTCCCATATGAAATCTCCTCTGTTTCCACCAATTTCTGTTACCAGGGTTTTGATCGAAACTTTCGATAGACCCCTCAGTGCAATAGTGGCATCAGGGCGGATTTCTTCGGAAAATCGGCTTATTCCATATTCTCTCGAAGTTAGAAGTATCTTTATATGTGGGAAAAGATTCCCACAAAGGATGTTGTAAATAATAACTGGTATCGTTGCTTTGTCGTCGTAATTGATCATGTTGTGATGATATTCTTCACGTAAAACCCATGGAGCTGTATCCAGACCATCTAAGAGAAACAAAGTTATTTTTTGATTCTCAGGCTTCTTCAACCAATCGAATCCGTATGCAACTACTTCATTACTTGCCAAATTGAACACGCTGAACAATACATCTTTCGGTGTATATTCACCATCTTTGAAAGACCAATCTTTAATATTGATTAAATGAATCAATTTGATTTCTTTCATACACTCGATCTGACCCTGCAAGACACGTATACAATATCGTTTCAAAAGAGTTGTCTTGCCACTCCCAGCTCCGCCTACTAAAGCAATGTATCTGCCATGTTTATGTATCTCATTGAGTTCAACTTCATCCGCCTTTTTCTTTTCTCTTGCAGTTAGTCGGCCACGCTCCTTTATGATCGAATATTCAACCTCGTCTAAAGCGCGTCCGCCTCGGTAAAAATTTGTCTTTGTCAAATTTGGTTCAACTTCATTTATGGGCTCTTTAAATTCTGCCCCATAGCCTTTGATGATAGATGACTTTGCGTTGCGCGAAGATCTACTAATTACGCAGTAGATAAATTCCTTCTCCATTTTTTCTACAAAAAATCAATAAAAAAATTATTTGATAAATTAACGTATTTGTTGTTAAAATTTGCAGCAGTGGAACAGATCCAAGGTCATTGAACCCGGCACGAATACGAGGTCATTCTTTTGTGTCATATTCAAAATTTTTCATTATTATTCGCTGTATTGCTGCTATTTGCTGTTAGGGTATGGTAAATATGTGGAGCCTGTACTGACATTCTTCAAACCCTCAGCCCTCATTCGCAAAAATTGAAAGTCATTCAATTCAAATTAAAAAAGTTCGTAAAACTATTGTGCAGTTAAAGCCCTTTCATTAACGCATAGCTTGGAATTTACCAGCATATCTGGAATACACGTCAGCTAGGCTAGGCTGGGCAAAATCGAATCATTTGAAATTCGAATTGGATTCTGATAATTTTTTCGAATGTGATCGAATAACGAATTTCATGTAAATAACAAATATCCCATTTTTACTATTACAACTTGTCTTCATTATGAAAATCAAGAAATTTATAGTTTATCGTTCAGTTCACACTCCATGTCCAAGAGTAACAATTTTCATATTTCAACGTCAAAATAGAATCGATTTTGATCAAATTTGACCAAAATCGATCGCATTTTGTCGTTAAAAATGAAAATTCTAGGACATTTAGTAAGTATTTGTTCCTATGAACGATTCTCGATTCATTCAAATATATTGTGCTTCGAATCGCTTCGAATCACGGAATCGAATCGTCCAGCCTCAAGCTAGGCACGTGTCATGCTTACACTGAACCGAGTAAGCTTTACTCGCTCCATCAAAACTTGTTGGTGTCAACAGGCAAACAAACTCACCATCTTCAAAACGACAAATGCGCTATGCGTTACTAATTTTAAATATTGATGGATGATTTATATATAGGATTGGGCATATCGAATCGAAGCACATTTCATTCGAATTAATCGTGAATTGTTCATAGAAACAAATAGACAAGAATTTTCATTTTTGCGGACAAATTTGACCAAAATCGAATATATTTTGTCGTTAAAATAGGAAAACTGTTGCGTTTAGACATGGAGTGTGAATACACGAAATTAGTGATTCGATTCGAAAAAATAGTAGAATCATTTCCGAATTCCAAATGTTTCTGTTTTGCTCAACCATGTGTATATATACTGAATACGGATTGTGTTACATTTAAGTTTTATTGATCGATACGAGTTTGCTTTCACATTCAGTTTAAAATTATTAGTATTAGGCCACAAAGCCTAATAGAAGAATTAATATGAAACTATGTAGTATGCAATCAATACTCGGTAATTGTTTGTCAATTCTCGTATTTAGGCATTGATACAAAAAAGATGGAGTTGTATCCATTAGATATCACAAACTATATCGAAACATTGTGACATCGTTTTGAGAAAAATCGCGGTTACTTTGCTGAAAGCACGTCTAAAATAGCACAGATAGGGCGCGTTTGTCGGTTTTTTTTTATTGAAATTCACTCTGACAAAGGCCGGAAGCAGGGCCTAGAAGGAACCAACTAACGGCCACTTTCTAGCATAAAGCTACTGAAAGATGTAGTACCAGCAATTGCACTCTAAGCGGAAAACATCCAAAACGGAACTGAACCGCCGTGGTAAAGTGCAGTAAGTGGTCTAGTCGATGGTATAACCATCTACCACTTCTTTGCTTTCTTTTAGTCGACTTTTACGACACGCAGGAGGTATGTTAGGAATATTCTAAAGCCCGTACCTACAGGGCAATTACTAATATTAGCATAAACAGATGCAATATATTTTAAATTAACACTCAATGTCTAAGAAAATAAATTTTCATATTTTAATGCGAATTTTTTCTTCGAAATGACTATTCTACTTGATTTAGCGAATTTTTTGTTCTCGTGGATGTTCCGCGATTAATTAGAATAATTTTTGCTTCGGATCGATACGAATCATCGAATTTGTTGGTTTAAGAAACCTAAAGTTTGCACATACATCAATGTGGCACCATCCTTACATATTAGTAAATCGCACCAAAAATTCGCTAGTCTTCGGCGCTTAAGTTACTTTAAAACTGCAAAGCGGAATGGAATATACTATACATCTTATTTTTTTCCACGAAACTTTCTGAAAAAATTCAATAGGTAATATCATTCCAATATCATACTATTAGGAACAGGAGTTGTTGGAGCACTCTGAATGAAAAACGTTGCATTTTCTATATGAACATTCTCCATATTATATGCTACAGCTATTGGCTCTTCTGAAAAAGAATATAACAAATAAAAATTGATAAATATGACCATGGAACGGCACGGAGGCTGATAATTGGGAGTTGAGGCGCTTGAATGCATGAAAATATGGCATTACGAAACTTTTTTAGACTTGCACTTTTTTTTAAATACATGCACAATGTAGATTCACAGAACAAGGAAGAGGTTTGGGTTAATGCATTAATAAAAAATAAAAATCGATCCTAAAATTGAACCTAGCCATAGACAATATATAAGAATAAAAGATCTATTTGTGTAATCAGTTTAAATATTTTCAAAAAGACTGTAAACCCACTCCATGGTCAAAAGTTTTCTAGAGAACTTTTCTACATCACGCTCAACCCCCGAATTTTGGAATTTTAACAACAATATTTCCATCACAAACAAAAGTCTTACACGGTTTTTACCCAAAAATGCTATGTTTTCTCAACAAAAGACAACTGAAAATGTTTCACGCGCCTCCGGCGCGCAAGTTTTTCATGCAATGATATTATATTTTTAATTATTGCCCCCCCCCCTCCCCCTACATTTCAGAACAGATATAATAAAAATAAATTAAAAGAAATGCATGATGTGGAGATTTGGTGCGTTTATTAACTGTGCTTTTTTCACCTTTTTCAAATGAGCGACCTAGTCAGAAAGTTTATTATGTTGAGCATAAGTCACTGATGGACCGTGCCTCGGCAGCGCGGACCATCAGTCACTTATATTCAACAAAACTGGATTAGGCACAATATTCCTAGTGAAAGATAAAAATGTAAATTTGAACTACCTGCTAGTACTTCAGGGATGTTTTCATCTTCATTCACTGCGTCTTCCATATTTTGTTACTGCTTGTCGCAAACGATATATTTTCTTCAGAGGAAGGTACATTCACTGATACATTTAGTCGTCGCAACTTTGCTATTATCACATATATCGAATTTAACCTTTACAAATCTGGCTGAGTCACAAAATTGATTGGAAAATTCAACGAGTGTCAGTTTTATTTCTCCGCAATCGAAAAATATATTTGGTCAATAATGACCCGCAAATGTATCGCAGCGTCTATCTATAGATGAAGTTCGTCAAATTTTCATTTTATAAACGAGGGATTTCTAAATCTCTTTCTCAAAACCGCCATCGGATAATTCGATTCGAATCTTATTGAGAATTTGAAATATATATATATATATACATATATATGGTACACTGTCACTAGCGTCTTTAAGGGGATATGGTGCAGTGACAATTGAAAAAGGTGCTTTTAGTATATTTTATAGTAATAACACAATATTACTGTATCGCGATTTCCTAGAAAAAAATTTTGTGGCCAGTAATATTTGCGTCACTTAACATGAGTTACATCTTTCGCATTGCAGTTGGAATTGGTTCATTTTTGCATTCCAAATATTTCAAATTAACGTTTGAAATTTAAAATTATCATACTAAAATTAAAAGTAACAACAATACGACGTCAAATTCCTACCTAGCAAAGGGTAATTAAGTACATCACACCATCCGTGATTCCAAATGGCAATTTATAGATAGAAAAATTACGATTTGAAAGAACGCAATGGAAAAGGATTGACCCTCTAGTATAGAACGGAGCTGGAACGAAAAATGAAATTTCCTGTTGCTAAGACACGCACACCATGGCAATTTCTACTTGAAAATGACAAATATTCTGGCAAACGGCGACAGTATAGTCGTTCTATGGATAGAATGACAAAGTGGACGCTGTTTTTCGGATATTTATAGGTTACGTAGTCAATGGATGCTGATTCTGTAAAACATTCCAATGTACTCTAATTTGCATGCTAGTTAAGGTTTAGCAGAAAAAAAAGGTCAGCAGGGAAATTTTGAACCAATAAAAGTTTATTACTTCCTAAATAACCCCACGCGATCTAAAACGCCTGTAAAGCAAACAGTAGTAAAAATACTTACTACTTACTTACTGAAAAATATTGCAAATTACACAACCGGATTTTTCAAAACTTTATTACGCGCCGTAGGCTAGGTCACACCTCGGCACGAGGCTTTTCTATGTTTATGCAGGAAGCTCAGAGGCTGATTGGAGGTCTAATCTACGTGACAAAAGCTTTACGGGAAAAGATTCCCATTCGAAAAATTTTGGCAATTCGTGTTTTGTTGAGCGAGGGCCAACTATCTTACCAGATCGATGAAACTAAATTTTTAATAAAGTTGTTTTTCATTCACAATAAACATTCTTAAAATCTCCAGTTGACAGGCAAATAAAAGTATATAATCAAAAATAGTGATTGGCCCTTTTGCGTTTCATTGCCCATTTTACGCCCAACGTTGTGATATATAACGTATATGTAACTATTGACCACGAGGTCGAACGTCAACAATGCAAAACTGGTTCTCATACCGGTGCACTGAGTTGTATTTCTGGGTACGTGTATTTGCGGCCTTTATAATTCTACACCAGAGAATTTGGCGTTCCCGTGTTCATTTACGGAAAAGTAGTCGTTTGACTTGGAATTGAGCATAATGGATTTACAATCATGTTATTTAAGATGTGATGGATTACTATCGAACCTTATCTAGATCTTAGAACCTAAGATGAATTTCGCGTTGTGTACCAGTGTAGGCTACTGTTATTCAGTTAGTCTGGGTTTTATGTGTTCTGCAATTTGTGTCATTCCTGTTGCTTTATTAAAAGGATCTATCTGATTCATACTAGCATTGAACAGTCCCTGTGCAAATAGCCTACAAATAGCCTTTAAATGAGCATAAGTTTTGTCGTTAGTCAGTTAGTCATGAACAACTTTTGTACGTAAACTATCGATAGAAAAATTTATGATCCATGTGGGACATTTAATCAGCAACAGAAAGGTCACAAACTTTAGAATATCCAACACTGGGACTAACTGAGTAACAGTGCAAGCGCACAACGTTAAATTGAGCAAAATTGACCAAACACTTTTTGTGTCAGTAGTAAATCACGCCGCTAAGGCGCGGTCTATTCGTGACTCATTCTTGACAAAACAAAATTTCTGATCGGGGCAAACGTTCTAAATCGCCAATTATCGCCAATCTTCAATCGTTCTAACGTCAATTTTTTTAACTAAGTGAAAAAAAATTATGTTGCGTACGTATGTTCTGTTTATAGTGCATCAGTCAATCGCACCATTTGTTCTCAATCCCACAATTTTGAGTTACATTTTTTTGATGATTCTCGGTAGTTCTTCCTGATCATAACTTGATCTTTCCTAGTCACTTAAATAATCCAGTGGTACGAGTGAAGCGTGTATGTAAAACAATGTCTCGTGAATGGCGCACTTCCTTTTTCCGAAAGGTCACTAATAAAGAATAACGAATTATCATTGATACATTTTGATGTTATGTTAACTTCTCGAGTTCAGTCTATCTGCATATTACCAATCGACCAAATCCTACAAGACCACTCATGAAGCCCCTTAGAAACACAGTGTTTATCAGTGCATGCCCTTTCAGAAAAAATAAAAATAAAAACGCTATATGAATAAAATCATTCATTTAAAGAAATTTCGACATACTTTTTACGTACATGTGCTGTCAAGTTCTTTAGAAGTTGTCATCGGTCGATATTCTCTGATTTATTGAAACGCCGTTTCCTGTTTTTATGTACTTGGCTATAGCCAAAGACATAATATGTCTAGTTTACATAATTTACGATGTAATTTTTAAAAAATTCTTCAACCTCGATTTACGAATATCATTTTACTTAACCTTTGAGTCCCACCTCCTTAAAGCATAATATTCTAGAAAAACACAATTTTACTAAGCCTTTTGGCTCTTCATTTCAACCTTTATATATTGAATATTGTAAGGTATTTTTGCATTGACGTGCATTGTTATTTGAGTCAACACAAAACTTTTGGATAACAATATTTACTTACAACGATCACAAAAGAGCTTAATTTAAACAGCTCATATATGTGGTACCCAAGATACAAAATGGTTAGTTCAAAATTTTATATTATCCAATACAAAAGTGTAAATTTACTGTCGGATTTAGAATATAGAGGTTTGAATATGCCAATACTGAAGTAATTTCGTATCAATTTTTATAGTCCTTTAATGTATTATTACATTTATATACGAACGGGCATTTTTAGACATTTGGCAATTTTGAGGCACGCGGCCAGGGTACAACGTCCGATTTAAAAGTTTGAAGTAATTTGTTTTCGATCTATAAGTCTGCCAATTTGAATGGTGTTTTTTGGTGTATATACGAACGACTGCGACAAAAGTTTAAGGCGAACTTAACTCGTTAACGTCCGATTCATAAATGTTATATGGATTGCGTCAGATTTATATATCCTGCAACAGTAAACAAAAATATTTATATTCGCTCAGTTCCTAAGCAGAAATGTGTTGAAATCCTTACCTAAATTTAATTGCAATCGAGCAAGTAGGAAAAATTTGTCATAACCATTTTGCATTACCCAGTTTTAGTTATAATATATTCGGAATCTCCACACTAATTTATTTTTTCAAAGCGATTATACGGTGTAATATCTGGGCAATTTTTTTTCACATCTGCCAAAAAGAACTATTTACGACAAATCATTCATCCCATTCGTAAAAAATCTACAAACAAAATATATTAATAAAAATTAAATATTTTATATTGTTCGCAGATTACTTCTTAGCTTAAGGTTCTTCAATAGACAATGAATACGCAAGTAACAAGCCATTAAATAGTAAATTTTTTCTTTGCCTACGCCGCAATGATCCTTTTGCTTACCCTATTCTACGGGTTTCACAATGTCCCATGTGTCCACCATGTTCCTGCGTACTTAACCTACCCAAGTTATTGCATCCTAGATTGAGTGGTTGGCATGGATTAAAGATCCGAACTCGATCGGCCTTGAACCTGAGATCTCCAACCTGTGGTTCCAACATGATAAACACTAAGCCCACGCGTCCATGAGAGTGAGTTCGCGGTCTGGGTTAATTAGGATTTAGATTTTGGTTAGGGAAGTAGGGTGCTATAACCCTACTAGATGGGCTATACCCGTTATATGCCTTTACTAAAATCGCTATATTCGTTATCAAAGATTAGCGCATTGGTCACCGTTTACCGATTTAACGGATTACTTATTTTAGTACAAACATGGCCCTTCGGTCGGGCATCTTCTAGTCCCAAGCCCAATTATCCATACTAGTTGTAATATATTTATATATGTAACAAATGTTAAAGACGGATTTATATGTTTTCCATAAACATATTCCTCACTTAGGACAAATTCGTTCAATACAGCAGCCTTGATCGGACCATAAGATGGCAAATTGTCATCATTCATTTCGACGAACACATTTAGTGTTACGAATTCTTGTAAAGATGTTAATGATTTTTAACTCCATAGGTCATTTGACATTCACCATAAATGCAAACATTCTAATAACCGATCAACCTAAAGGTATTGGAAAAGTCATTACAGTTAGAGAAAAAAAATAAATATATTTCGTATATCTTTTATATGGGAGAATTAATTATTATTCACATGTTTTCGTCAAGCGCTGATACATCATGTAAAGCTAACAATTGTTCAAACAAAAGCGACCAGTTCCCATTCTCACGAGTTGAATGATTAATAGAATACACAAATAAAAAAAAATTACGAGGAGGTTTAAATAACATGCATTTTTGTATTTCTGAAAATCCAGATGGTAGAGTTAAATCAATCCATCAGAGTATAATATAAGAATACTTTTTTATTTGAAATAGATCCTCTTCAATATTTGGATTTTTGTTTGGAACGCAGTTACACATGATATTTTTGCTTCAAAATCAATGATACACTTTCAGACTTTTCAAAACCAATTTGAAAAGCTTAACGCAACTGCTAACGCAGATACAAATATGGAAAGAGATGGTTGGCTTCCAGATGATCCCCATTTCTCGTGATATGAATTGTACGCATCAAAATCTTGTTCAGTGAGAGCACATAACTGGAATCGTTGACAGGTTTAATTGCATGCATCCAGATTATAGGACGCAGAATGATATAATTTGTATCTATCAAATTCCATGGGGCAATCGCTTGAATTCGCTTCACATCCGTCTCTCATTTTCTTCGCCAGTGATTTCAAGGAACTAGTTATCACGTCATTAATGCCGTAGCTATCAGTTGCACGATATTCCCGCGTCCATGAATTTTCGTCGGCCCCAGCTTTTTGGTTTGCCTCATCGAGGTTAGGGAAAAAGTGCCGAAAGTCCTGTTTGTAGTGATGGTACACATAGTCATTTATTTTCATAATTTATTTCAGCAACTTATAAAATTAGAGCAATGAGAAATATGAATATTTGAATTTGTATGGTTCTTTTTGGTGTATATACGAACGATTGTGATAAAAGTTGAAGGCAAATTTAACTCGTTAACGTCCGATTCATAAATGTTATATGAACTTAGCTTACTTAGCCCACCCAAGGTATTGCACCCGGGTTTGAGTGGTTGACATGGATTAACGATCCCAACTCGATCGGACTTGAACCCGAGATCTTCAACCTGTGATGCCTACATGATCCCCACCAAGTCCACGCGCCCACAAAATTAGTTCGCGGTCTGTGTTAATAGGATTTAGATTTTGGTTAGGGAAGTAGGGTGCTATATCCCTACTAAATAGTCTATGTCCGTTATAAGCCTTAAAAATGGCTATATTAGTTATCAAAGACTAGCGCATTGGTCACCGTTTACCAAATTAACGGATTACTTATTTTAGTAAAAACATAGTCCTTCAGTCCGGGCATCTTCTATTCCCAATCCCAATGATCCGTACTAGTTGTAATATATTTATATATGTGACAAATGTTTAAGACGGATTTATATATTTTCCATACAAATATCACTTAGAACAAATTCGTTCAATACAGCAGCCTTGATCGGACCATAAGATGGCAAATTGTCATCATGACCTATATTACAATTTTTGTAAACATCCACAGACTTCAGTTTGTTTTCGACGAACGCATTTAGTGTTACGAATTCTTGTAAAGATGTTAATGATTTTTAAGTCCATAGGTCATTGGACATTCACCATAAATGCAAATATTATGATAACCGATCAAACTAAAGGTATTGGAAAAGTCATTACAGTTAGAAAAAAGACAAATATATTTCTTACATCTTTGATATGCGAAAATTGAATAATATTTACTTGTTATCGTCAAGCGCTGATACATCATATAAAGCTAAAAACTGTTCAAACAAAAGCGACCACTTCACATTCTCATCGGTTGAATGATTAACACAATAAACAAATAAAAAAATCACGAGGTTTAATAATGACAAGCATTTTTATATTTCTGAAAATCCAAGTCCAGATGGTAGAGTTAAATCAATCCATTAGAGTATAATATAAGAATACTTTTTTTTATTTGAAATAGATTTTTTTCAATATTTGGAATTTTGTTTGGGACGCAGTTACACATAGCATTTTTGCTGCTTCAAAATATTGCCACACTTTCAGGCTTTTCAAAACCAATTTGAAAGGCTTAGCACAACTGCTAACGCATATGCAAATATAGAAAGAGATGGTTGGCTTCCAGATGATCCCCATTTCTCGTGGCATAAATTGTATGCATCAAAATCTTGTTCAGTGATAGCACATAATTGGAATCGTTGACAAGTTTCATTGCATGGATCCAGATTATAGGACGCAGAATTATATAGCTTGTATCTATCAAATTCCACGGGGCAATCGCTTGAATTCGCTTCACATCCGTCTCTCATTTTCTTCGCCAGTGATCCCAAGGAACTAGTTGTTACGTCATTAATGCCGTAGCTATCAGTAGCACGGTATTCCAGCGTCCATGAATTTTCGTCGGCGCCAGCTTTCTGGTTTGCCTCAACGAGGTTGAGGTAAAACTGCCGAAAGTCCTGTTTGTAGTGATGGTAGACATGGTCATTTATTTTTGTACTTTATTTCAGCAACTTATAAAATCAGAGCAATGAGAAATAAGAATATTTCAGGTAAGATACTGAGAAGGGAAAGTTATATATATCTTATATCTAGCAGCGAATTTGTCGGAATCAGCTCAAACCACAAATATTAGTTAATTTCAGAAATCATGAGACGTCGGTATTCTCGGAAAGTAAAAATCTTGAACTGACCTTCAAAAACAATGTCTCTTTGTCATATTCATAAAGTCTAATCGCTGGATTGTTTGATCCCTTATTCACACCCGGTAATGTGGTACGCCATGGTGTAACAGCTGGAGTTAATAACATTGAAGATATCTAAAAATAGTCAAAACAATGGTATAAATTACCTCAATATCAGCAGAAGCATTCAGGCTATTATTATGGTTATTGTAAATCCAAAACAAGTGCCTACTGGTCTTCCAAATTTAATTTGGTAAAATTGAAAGAAATTAAAAAAAATAGAATCGAATAAAAAAAAAATAGAAAATTTTTGAATTATGTAAAGTCATCAGGTTTTTCTTGAGTGATTTAAGAGTGATGCATTTTTCAATTGCGAAATTAATCAGTTTTAATATGGAAAAAACGTACAAAACGTTAAATTTCAAACTTCATGTAAGAAATATAATATTTAGATCTCAATATGAGCCTGCCATGACACGAAGGCAGTTATATTACACGTTTCCTTGATGCCTTCAGTAACGCTGGCGTAGGTTCCAAATTATACGGTGGTCGAAATATTACACTTATATTGCGCACACAGGATATTTTTTTAATTAAATTCCAATTTAATCATACTGTATACTGTTGGAGATCTCCTTAAAATTCACGTCGACAATTGCAAGAAATACTACTTTTGGATTGTAGGGACAGTGGTTTTAACATTTTTTGGATCAAAATTTTGTGCTCCTTTTTCCTTAGATGTTCAAATCAATAAATTGACCTCAATACAATTTACTTTTATTCGCATTGATGTGAATGAAGAAGCTGATTTTGCGAAAATTGCTAGGTTAATATTTAATTGTTTGTATTAGTCTGCTCTAGGAATCTCTCCTATGAATATGATATAAAAGTTTTTGAATTTACAGGTAAGAAATATAGAACCAGTCATTGCTATCAGACCTAACCAACCATAAGAATATGCTAATTATATTCGAATTCATACCTAGGTGACATATTATGATGTCCTTTCCAAACCGTCTGGAATACTGAATACTGGGGCAAACAAATACCTGTGGAAGTATTAAATTATGAAACAAATACCGTTTTTCCTTCCTCGTCTTTGAAAATTTTGAATGTGTCGCTGTGGTGATGTCCAAAAAACTGTCCAGCAATCACATCTGAATATTTTTGAACTATGCTAATAAATCTTGCGTTATATTCTGGGTAAAACCATCGTTTTCGAGAATTGGCAACAAGCTCAAAATATCCAGGTGGAACGTGTCCAATGATGTAAACCTGAATCACATAAATAGGCAGTTGCAATCGCTTTTATTTAACCCAAAAAACAGAAACTACAGAATGTCAAAAATAATTCAATAACATCAGAGTTAAAATATGGAACTGCTTGCAGGTTGCATTCGACGGGTTCAAGTTTCTTGTCGCAGCATATTTCCATATCAATTCGATTTTGGTAACAAAGACGGCTTTGGTAAACAATCTGTCATACTTCTAAAAACGGATTCAGATTTCAGGCCTCGCTTTGATTAAGTAATGGAACATTAAGATGTGATCAAAATGTTTTCGGAAATTCTCCTAGAATTAAAAAAAATTACAACTTTCTACCATCTCACATAACAATTGACATTAGCAGTCAAGTCAAATTTTTTTTTAAATCGCCCAAATGCTCATTCGTTTGAATATATTCTTCTCTTATTTACTTCAAAATATTTTCTAATGTAATCTTCTAGTCTTCAAAATATTTTCCAATTTTACCTTTTCCGAGTTATCACTCGCGTTTTTTAAAGATTCTTCAAACCATGCAAATTCATCACCAGGATCTCCTGTTCCGTCTACTACTTCATTACTATCGTACCAATAATTACTGTTTAGTGCAATAAGAATATGTTTTTCATTTTGATCCAAGATTTCCTTGTAATATCCGTCTGAAAATGAAATGAAATATTCCTGAGTATTTTCCATATGTCGTATTGGGGCTCCGAACATCAGAAACATCAAAACATCGGTAGTTTTTGAAATTTGTTTATCTAAATGTGTCTGGTAAGAACACACTTGATGAAAGATTAGATAAAAATATTTATATTTCAGTTAGAAATAAAAAAATAGCACACACTATTAAATGCAAAGTTCATAATTGATATGAAGAAAAAGTATAATGGAATCATTTTTATTACTGTGGTGAGGATGAAGATCAATCACAAACTAACTCCCAAAAAAGTCCATTGAATTACTACAGAATAAAATTATTTAAAATATTTTATTGAAGTTTTGAAAATTGTTTCAGATAAAAAAAAATCGTCACTACTTTGGAGAAGGAAAATGACACTTTTTAGACACCTTTTTTAAATGTCAAATATGCATCTTCTGTCAACCAGTCTTTCCAAATATCAGCAAACGCATCCAGCATAGCACTTCCACCAGGTGGGATTTGACTTTTAGGGTGATAATCGTGGTTTCCAAGTGCCGGATAAAATTTTGTATCAGGGAAAACTTCTCTGAGTAGAGCTGTTATGTTTCCAATAATTTCGATGACCTTTTCCTCTCCAAGATATTTGTCTTGTTCTGAGGTATGCATTGAATCATCTCTGGAAAGCATCATAAATTTGAATCGAACTATTTATTTGCATCGACATAAGAAGAAATTTTTTGTATATTCACAGTTGGTTAGAAAAAAGCTTTCGACGCTGGATTTCATTCGAAATTTTGTCGTCATGAATTCAATCGAAACAAGCTAAAAAGTGCCAGTTACAGGGAAAATCGTCATTTTCCTCTAAATTAGGATAAAATACCAAGAATAGTGGAAAGGAAGGTGAAGATATTTAAATAATGAAAACAAGAAATATTTAAACATTTGAGAATTTTCTACATTTTGAGTTAATTAAACGGAACAAGATAGGTCGGATGAATCCTACATTTAACATATTAAATATATTACGGTTGTAAAAAAGATATCAGTTTGTCAGGAATTAAGCTCCATCAAATATCATAGCAGGATCCCAGAAGGACACTAATGATGGAAAATCATGCCCTACTAACAGTATAAAGATAATTTATGAGATAGAACATCATAGATTTCGCATTCAGAGGCAATTACACCGCCAAGCGAAGATAGAGAATATCCCGCTTTTAAAGAATACTTATAGCCCCGCGATTAGAAGAGGGCTATGCAATCACAGCGCATCTGAACAAGGTGCCACGGAATAAAACGTACGGACCTGTTCAATTACAGCACTTTTCCGCGATCGAATATAGCATACGAAATAATGCATTCGATTCACACCCTATAGGTTGACGTTGATTCTGCAAACCTGACAAATTATAGTATCATGTAATGATATCACGTTATCTGAAATTTGAGAAACCTGCAGGAAAACGAACATTTTATCGCCTTTTTAAGTGTGGGAAAAGTAATACATACCCTGTCCATAAAATGAAATCAGGATTATCTTCGAATCTTTTCATAGCGTATACGGATGTATTAATCAAACTCCAGGGTGAATCACATCTGTTAAAAACGAGCGCTTTTAGTGCATATAACTAGAAAACATTCCAAAAATTGCGCCTAGGCGCGAAAAATTTTCTCTTGAATGATATTTCAAGACATGAAATAGTCTAGATATGCATGATATCCATTGTGTGACGAAGTAGGACTAATATTTTTCGGACTTACTACTTTTGCATTGTGTTTTTATTTTCATTCAGCAAGGAAAGGCATGGCACCATGATCCATACATATGCTAGCGCATACGGACATGCATTTTCAAATGAAGCGTCAAAATAAATTTCATTTTTTTTTGAAAAATCAACCACAGCCATTTTCACCAACACTGAAGGCAAAATGTCATGATCGTTTCTAGATTGCACCTCAAAATCCTTTAAAGTCAATCCAGTATGTTAAAAAGGGCGTTCACAAGTGATGCCAAATAGGGCACTCCCAAAACAATAGCGTGTCATCTCGGCGTGGGAGTCTACAAATATTTTCAAGACATGATTACTCAGATGATGAAATACTTAACGGTATATCAGTACAAATTGTAAAACAAAGTGTAAAGCATTCTAAACACAGAGTCTGCTTAGGAATATCTGTCCAGAGCTATGTCCAAACAAGAAGCAACACAATATGACATTCAAACAACTCATAGTCATCTCCGGTGTAAAAACTTCAACAAAATGTCAAACTTTCGTAACTATTTAGGTTAAAGTTTCGCTATAACTATGATATATATGAAAGTTTGACCAAATGCACCCAGCGTATGGCCCGCGTCCACAACATGATTAACACACTTCCACTGGAATCGTTTCTTCATCCGAAAACTATGGAGCTAAATGATGCTCACTTTCGTGCCAAAAGGTTTTTGGGTGGGGGCACATATCGAGCAGCAATCCAACAGACATAATAGAAATCTATAAATGATGGAGATTGCTTATCTATACCATTCCTGTGCTTCATGCAGTTCTTTGCACACTACAGAAGACTTTTCAAGTATGATAGGTCTATTACAGCCGTGCTCTGATCGAAGGAAAATATTACTTACACATAGTCACCCAACGGACCAGCATCTGTCTCACGTCCGTATGATGACGGGCACACTTCCATTGGCGTCTCTCCATCTTTCATGAAATATGGATCGAAATGGTGATCGCTGATGTGCCAGAATGTTCCTGTGTTCTGTGCATGTGCGCCGAGCAACGATACAATGGATAAAATAAATATAACATAGTTGTCCACCGCAGCATACATTATGATCACTGATGAAATTTTATTCATATAAAGATAAAAAAAATTAATGCAAATTAATTGTGACGAAAGCTCGAAATACATGTGTCTTAACTCTAATACAGAACTTTCTATATTACGAAGTAAAACAACTATTTGTTGATCCACTTAAATCGATACGTTTGTAAAGAAGATCCGAGAATCATTAATACACACTGTAGAACTGAAAACTGACAATCACTAACGTATTTGAGTGGAGAGAGAACATTTTATGATATGACACACTTTAGCCGACCAAAAAAGAAATGCATGTATGGAGTGTATGTATTGTTGACGAGTCATATTTTGTATAAGGATGTGTTCCTCCCGCGCCGACCAAAAGTGATTTTAAGTTTTCCCTAACGTAGTAAATTCCAAAATTTCGTT
Source organism: Styela plicata (assembly GCA_963675895.2). Taxonomy (NCBI): domain Eukaryota; kingdom Metazoa; phylum Chordata; class Ascidiacea; order Stolidobranchia; family Styelidae; genus Styela; species Styela plicata. The sequence goes on along the minus strand of OZ023143.1, from coordinate 9,654,189 downwards.
GGGTTAATCTAATATTTAGCCAGTATCAGGCATCAAAACATCATTTCAAAGTAATTTTTGCGCCACCTGAGCAAACTTTGTTCTGTCTAACCCTGATTCTCATTACAAATATAAAATGTGACATCTTGCTTTGACCAACAAAATTGCACCACTATCTATCTACCTTTTCAACTTATTGAATACGCCACTACCTTTTTTGGAAACTAAGTATAAAACAGAGTCATATCTGAACATGGCAAGGGTAAAATCCTTTTTCGAAATGGCTTTTTATCGAGATGGAGACGAAAAGTAATTCTACGGAGTTACAAAAATTTTTGAATGGCAAAAACAAAACCAAGTTATGAAAATATACATTATAATGGCGCCATCCATCCGCTGAGGTGATTTATCAGCAAACTCCATGTCGCGTAATATACTGTTTAAATACCAAAATCACAAAAAGCGGAACTAGATTCGAAATGTAAACATATATATCACTTGAGATTATGACGCGGTATTTGCACAATGGTGCAAATGCATAAAACGGACTGGTGAGCAGCGTCGCAATAGGCCCCAGTGGACGTTGAACACTCGCGCTGCACAAGAACTTCGTTCTGCACAAGGACTTGGTCCGATTTTTTGGTGAAATTCCCTGTAAGTAAGACCGTAAGCATTGCTTAAAATGAATCAACTATGGACTACTCAAATAAAAATGAGCTTCTTTGCAATGTTGTACAAGCAACTGCACTCACAGTGGGAAATGTCCAAGGATAGACAGCTATTGAGTGCTTGAATGGTATTAGCCCTGGACGGTCGTAAGATCATCTTTCACAACTTTCAATACCTTACTCCTTTTTATTCGCCCCTCAAGACAAGAATGAAATACGTTAGAGAAATTCTAAAGCATTCGCTCACAGGTCTGGATTCTTCGAGATTGATATTTTGTTTAGGATGGAACATTATGGCTTTTGATTGATGCTATTATTATATTACTTCTGGTATTTCTTGTTCGAAATTTAAGATTTTTTAGCGTATTCCGGTTACAGTGTCATTGGATTAAGCTCGAGGGTATCTGAAACGATTTAGTGACATCCAGCTTCACTTATTTCCTCATCGAATATGAATCACCTCATTCCGAAACGATTTCTATTTAAAAATTTAGTGTGAAGGCCTGATAAACCGATAGAGCTGGTAACCTTATGTCACCAGGGATGCGGATTTGTCACAACTCATGAGTTTCCTATGTCACCGGGGATGCGGATTTGTCACAACTCATTAGTATACCTTTGTCACCGGGGATGCGGATTTGTCACAACTTATGCGTATTTCTGTGTCACCGGGGATGCGGATTTGTCCTAACTCATGAGTATTCCTATGTCACCGAGGATGCGGATTTGTTACATACAACTCATGAGTATTCCTATGTCACCGGCGATGCCGATTTGTCCCAACAAATGGGTGTTCCCATGTCACCGCGGATGCGGATTTGACCTAATTCATGAGTATTTCTATGTCACCGTGTATGCGGATTTGTCCGGAATCATGCGTATTGCATGTCACTGGAGATGCCTATTTGTCACCAGGGATGCACCAATACCACTTTTTCGCCAGATTCTTTAAAATGAGTCGATACTGATAATGTCGAAGATCGAATTTTCCAATATCGACCGATACCATTACTTCAAAATGAGCCGATACCGATACTCTACATTACCGATACCGACGAAACTTTAATATTCCGATACCGGTCGATACAGATTCTTTAAATTGGGCCGATACTGATACTGCCGATACCGATGGATACTGATACTTCAAAATGAGTCGATACAAATACTATCGATAATCCAAATAACGCTCAACTTTAAAACTAAAAATGTACAAGATAATAGTAGACCAATAATCTCCGACAAATTTATTGATATTATGATGTCTTTAATGTTTTTTTTATCCGAACTCGCTTAGGGCAAGACTTCTAATAATGAGAGTCATGCAAAACCACTGTTGTGCAAGGAGCTACATGAGGGCAGAAGTGAAATCTGAATAACCTTCATTCCGAAAAGACACTTATTGACTCGAATTTTGAAGGCTTGTAAATCCACGCGATCGAGAAAGCAGTGTGATGGCAGTGACTATTATGCTGTTAAACAAGTTAGATGAAACCCAGAGACTTAGATGTCCATGTTGTGTTTCCTAAAATGATTTTTCGAGTTTCACTCATTAGTTCTCATTAGTTCTAACTACTGATGTATCAATATCGGCGAGTATCGGCTCTTTTGGGAGTATCCGTATATCGTTGTCAGCCGCAAAACAGCACATACCACCGATACTTTTAAATGTTCGGAATTTTAGGGAATTCGCTCTTACGGGGGCCTAAATCAGTTCTTAAAAGATCCAATTAACGGCCACGTGAATGACAATAAGCTGCTACAAAAAAGGAAGCATCAGTTGGCTCAGCACAGTCCTCGACACATCAAACATTGTGTAATGAAGTGGATCGGTAGCTTACTTGGGGATGGATTGTTATACTTATTAGAGATTGTTAATCTTATGTTCCTTTCTACTGCCTTCTGGTCTTTAATTAAGATTAATTAAAAAAGTTATTACCACGCCTAGGCATGCTATTCTCAGATTCGAGGTTGGAATTGATTTGGGCAATTTAGCCTTCTGATTATAGACTAAAAAATTGCGCAAACATGCTCCAAAAACTTAATCAAATATATATTCGTTTTTGTGATTTAGCAAATTTTTCCCAATCAATAATTTTTGTTTTGTCGGGAACTAATTTGATTAAATGTTATTCTTCATTGGGTGTTTTAATGATGACGTTAATTTTGGATGTTGTTTTTGAATATTTCTATTTGTATGCAGTTCTCGTTCTGCAATTTATTGTGTTGTTGCTTCGAGTACATTAAATCCATTGTGGGTGTGTTTTTTTGCTATTAGTTCTTTTACAGAGAATTTTAGTGAATTTTTTTGGAAAATTTTAAGTTTAAGCATGTACTCTAGGCATATTTGAAGGCATTTGTGATCCCCGGTGACATGGGAATACTCATGATCTGTGACAAATCCGCATCCCTGGTGACATAGGAATTCTCATGAGTTGTGAAAAATCCGCATCCCGGGTGACATAGGAAAAATCATCAGTTGTAGCAAATCCGCATTCCCAGTGACATAGGGATAATCATGAGTTGTGAAAAATCCGCATCCCAGTGACATAGGAATACTCATGAATTGTGACAAATCCGCATCCCTGGTGACATATGAATACTCATGAGGTCTGACAAATCCGCATCCCTGGTGACGTAGAAATACTCATGAGTTGTGACAAATCCGCATCCCCGGTAGCATAGGAATACTCATGAGTTGTGACAAATCTGCATCCTCTGGTGACATGAGGTTACCAACCCATTCTCCGAATGGCCAATATCTGTAATTATATTGTAGGTAGAATTTTTCCCATTCTATGCCCCAATATATTTAAAAAAACCATTAAATGCAGTTGCCATTGCAAGCAGGTCTTGAACTGTTGTATTGCTGTCAAAGGATATGGCGTTGCTGTCCCATTAGCAAGGCTGATAGTACGGTACGATCGAATTTTCCTGTACGATAGTACGGTACGAAGTTCGATATTTGATTCGTACCGTACCGTACGCTTTTTCGTAACGGGGCACTGATAATATAAATTGCGTCTATCGAAGAATTTTTTAAACTAAAGGGCAATTTTAAAATGATTTAAAGCGGTGCAGGTATGACAATAAAAATGCAACTGATTAACTTGAGCAGATTAGATGAGCTGTGTCGTATTTCGGTTTTACTGAAATGGCGTAAAACTTTTGTGATTGCGGGAAAGATATATAGGCCGCTGTATTTTGACGTCATAATCTGAAAGCATTTTTCTGTATTAACGAAAGTAGGGATAGCTAAATTAAAATCGACAAGATAAGCAACATTCATAATAATGAAAGCCACGCTGTAGTTTCTGAATATATCGTTAGCATCGCCGATGTGCTTTGACCTGTTTTTATTCAAATTCCACAACGGCGAAGGGAGCACTGCCCGAATATAACATAACAGCTCCAATGACGGATCCCGAAAAAAAATTAGGGAAGGTTACATCTTTCCAACATGCAAACATAAGCTTTCAAATAAAAAAAAAAGAGTAGCGGGCCGCAACATTTTTTGAGAACGAGAAAATACATGTTTTAGGAGAGAAATAAACATTATCAGACAAGAAAATGTATCTGTGCGCCGGAAGCTCGTTGAAACTTTTGTAAAAAATTGAATAAAAACCTTCTCTTTAAAGACTAAATGCTACGATATACACAAAATCAATCAGGAAAAAATTTTCTGAAAATGAAATGAAACCCTCTCTCCCTCTGACCAACTATGCAACTAAGTTAACCAGTAACCACCGTATCACGTTTTATTTGCACTCTGTCACGTAGAAGTATATTGTTATCAGAGCAGAATCATCAGGATACAATGATATATTTAGGCTGTTTTGAGTTGAATGTTAGCTAATGCTCATCTCAATTAGAAGTTATATTTTGTAAAAAAAAACAAGTCACGATATCGACAACGAGGCATGTCGGGAATACGTTTGTCTGATGAGAACAAATAAATACCATCACCCATGTATGGTGCACAACGGACATTCTTTCGTCATGAGAGAAATATTAGTGACGGCATAATATGCTGATTATTGACAGTGCTCATCCCACCACTATTTATCACCACCAGTCTCCCATTTTCATATTATGCACTATTCTATATATATAAATAGGAACACTGATACTGGGGGGGGGGGGGGGGGGGGGGGGGGGGGGGGGGGGGGGGGGGGCATAAGTAACCCCTACCAAATATGCCTATGTTTTACTGTCCTGGATTTTGAACATCATACCATGAAACGACATCACTTTAATCCAAGATGTTGTTGATGTTTCTTGCCGTGGCCAGATTTTACAATAAAGGTTGTTTTGGAAATTGGTAGTTGGTACGGTTCGACATTGCTGCCTAGCGATTCGTGCTGGTACGAAATTATGTACGATAAATAAAAATATTAATCGAACTTAATTTCGTACGAAGTTCGGTACGATGTAAGAAAAAAAAATATCTTACGGTACGGTACGGAAAATTTTCGAAAGGTACGGTTCGAAGTTCGGTGTGAAATTGTTTTGCTGGTTCGAAGTACGATAAAATTTCGTACCGTACTACCACACTTGCCATGACATGGCATGGAGATGCAGTATCGTGGTTCGATGTACAAACATAGTAGGTCGCTCACCCCACCTCGGTAAGATATGGTGATAACACTGACGGTGGGAGCGAGATTGTGTCGATTCGGTTAGAAAAACGCCCAGCACGTTTTGTTAAGTATGAGTCACTGGTGGATCGCGCAACCAGTATTTTTTTTATTTTTATCAAAATTCGTCCGAGCAAGGCTGAAGGACACATATCATACTTGAAAGTTTCCTGAAATCACGAAAGTGCAAGCAGCTACATGAAATGCAGGAATATGAACTAAGGAACCACCATCCCAGACAGATGTCGATTGAAGCGAGTTTTAAACCCATGCAGATCTACAAATTCAGTAAACCAGTAAAAAGCTATCTGCATAAAACTGTTCGTGACATTGCGGAATCTCCACAGTGAGTAGGTATGAATTGGAAGTCTAACGAGAGGACCGGGAGAAAATTTTGTTCGGTGGAACGAGAGCAGACAGCTTCCTTGATCAAAGACCATTATAATATAACTCCGGAACTTTAAACTTTTGCTCTGGATATGCCGCGCATATATATATATTTTTAGCGCTATTACGTGCACTTTAAATACCACTAACTGCTATTCCCCAGGCCAATTAAAAAGATATATCGGAAAATGATTTGAAAAAAATGTTCACAGATAAACTGCGTCGATGGTATGAGGCTTATTATGAAAAAACGAAAAAAATGAAAAAAAAAAACCTTTAAAAGAATATACACTAGGTGCAAGTAAAACCTTGTGCTCTTGATTAAAGTGGAAATTTCTCTATCGAAATACGGGGAATATGAAGGCTTCCTAATATAGATCCTCCCTAATCTCCCGTAAAGCACACTCGGCGAGTTAAAAACTTTGTTTGATATACAGTGGCGAATTAGGCCACAGTCAACCTGTTTTAATCAGCAAAATATCGCATCACATTCTGATCACAAATGCAAAAATCTAGTTCCAGTTAAATGAAGTCGACAAAATTCAAAAAGAAAATTCAATTCGGATTACGAATCGATTTGAAGCTGAAAAATATTCGAATCAGCTCTCAATCGGAAATCAAAAAAATCATATATGAGCAAGTGAAACCATTATATTTTAATGACAATGGAATATTTTCGATTTTAGTCATATTAATATCCTCCCTATCTATAGAAGAAACAATATAGTATTGAAAATAGGAATTTTGCTGTTAATATGCACTCGGCGAATTCGAAAAAAATGAATTGGATTCGAATTTCACATCATTCGTCATAACCCTATTTTGTGTTCGTATGTTTGTATGTATGTATGTATGTATGTTCGTATGTATGTATTCGTATGTTATATTCGAATACATACCAAAATCTCGACCAATTTTTTTTTGTAAGTGGGAGGAAGGCAATCGTGACGTGATCCATGAACTAAAACTAAAATACAAAATGAAATTATTCTAAAAACACTTCATTCAGACTTTGTAAATATTGCTGAAAATTCTTTAATTTAAGAGGACGTAATTCGGTTTTATATCGATTCGTTTTTCAAATCAATTGATTAAAATATACAGATAATAACAGCGTCAGCCACCATTGATATGCCTGATTATCCGCAACTAAGCCTTAGAAATTTTATTTTGTCAAGTACAAGCCACAGATGGACCGCGCCTCGTCGACGAGAACCATCAGTGACTTATATTTAACAAAACACGTTGAGAATTTTTTTTTTTGGCCAGGATTTATCATAATGCCTTGTTTTGTTTTAATACTACCAATGTCTTTATGATTTAAGATAAAAAAGAATTGCCCGTCTGGCTTTAACAAACTGCGGAGCTAAACAATATAAAATTTAGTTTAAACCCCTCATTGTACAAGTACTGAATTGTATCCAAGTTGAATATTACAAACATCGTGAGTAATCAACGAAAGAAAGCATGATAAAAAATATATCTATACAGTATAACAGCAAGAAGTCTTGACATTTTTCATTGTCTTTCTTGTTGAATATATCGTTGCTGTCCGCGAGCAAACGTAATTCTGACTCCTGGTTCCTGTGATAAACAGGTGTTTTTCAATTAAATCTTTAGTAGTCAAGTTCGACCTTTCATTTGTATTAACAAATTATTTGGGTATAAATGGTGCGCTTTAAGTCATCATTCAGAACCTTCCGACTATTCTCTTGCGGTAGGATTTAGTTGACAAATATATCTTAACATCAACAAAGCTTAAAACGGTCTGTGGCGCTGGTGTTCATTTATCAAACACAAAATCTGCTTTTAACAAGCTTTTACATAGGCGGTCCATCTGCGGTTCTTGCTTGACAAAGCTAAATTTCTGATCGGGTAAGAATTCTGGTAAATACGTCAAACATAATCTCAACCCATTTTGAAAAGGAAAAAAAAAATATTTCTTTTCTTACGATAAATGGGAGTTCATTCAATTGTTGTTGTAACATTTGTTCGAATTCACGTTCTCTTCTTCCGAAAGACCACGCATTTAGAGTAAGCTCTCTGGTGATATTGGGCAATAAACCTTGCAGAATTTTGATTTCAGCTTCTGTTGTTTCTCTGGGCTTCATGAAGTAAAGGCCGAAATCGAGATGTTCAATCTGAAAATGGTAATTTTCAAGATTCAATTCTATTCTTGAAATGTTTTCATTTGGTATGTTAGCTATTAATTGGATCAGTTGGGGCCAATGATAGTGGGTTATTTACAACAAAGAAGCAGTTGTCAGACTGTTTTCAGCAATCCAATCAACTACCGTTAGAAAAAGAAATAAAATGTTCGATTGATCGAAGTTACTCGATTTATAGTTTCCATCGTGTTGGCGTTATTTGAACGATGAATAAACATTTGCTTCCCAAGCGTCTCAGAAAACTTGCCATTGCCAATATGAACTTCTTTTCTTTTCCTGAATTCGTCTTCGTTTGAACAAAGTAATTTTTTTGTTAGACTTTCACGAAGTCTGTCAGGGATAAGTCTCAGAAAATTTATAATAGCAAACATTTTGGGTCTGCCACTCGCGAGTAAACAAAATCCCACACGCGTGGAATGATGAGCGACAAATATGTAAATAGAAATATCTTTAATTAAAGAATGCAGGTTTCTTTCATGATATTATGTTGGTAAAACTCAATGTGTCTTTATTCGTATCCACATTATCAGCTATCGATTTTTAATTAATATTTTTCATAAACAAATCATGAATACAATGTGTACATTTTAATACTTTCTACACTTTTAAGTTGGATGTGGTAATTTAGGACAATATGTTAACACGCTAGTAAATAAATATAAAATTTATAATTTAATTACATAATGTCAATACCTTGGCATTTCCCATTCCTTTAGCGAAACTACGGAGAGTTTTTTCTTCCAATTCACATTGTCGAACAAATAGGTTCTTGAGTTTGCATCTTCCCACTAGTTCCCCGACGTCATTGAGCCCCCATTCTCCAATACGACGGTTTCTGCTCACGTTCAACTTTGTGATCTACCGAATAAAGACTACATATTAATACCTATATTTGGTACTTTTTTAATTTCTATACTTCGTACTAAACAAAAATACTGTTTTTAACACCATAACTTCCGTTTTTTTCTTTTAAGTATAATTTTACACAGTAATGCTGAAGTAAAATTTCAAAATAGACTTTTGCGTTGGGCTCGGTTGTTAATCGGGGCGAACAATTCAATTTATTCAAATTGATTACTCATTTATTCGGTTTTTCCCAGCACGAGCTGGGACATGTTCACCCCATTTCCCCCGCCGTGCGTATTGGTAGAGGAATATTTTTCACAAAAATAGGTGCTATAATATGGAATACAAATAGCAAACCTCACTATATAAGATACGGATAACACATAAGTTATATTTCAACGAAATTGTCATACCTCAGCTGTGTGAGTCGATTCCTTGAAACTTCTCATTTCCTGAGGTGATGGATCACACTCACTGATATCAAGTTCTTTCGTATCACATAAATCTACTATTTGTCCAAGTTCACTGTAACCATCTTCTCCCATTTCATCGTTACCACTCAAGTCTATTTTATGTACCGGAGCGGCACCCTGCCAAAATAGTAAGAACATAGTAATTCCCGCCAAACGGCACAAAACATGAAAATTATGGATTTACTGGTAATATCTCGCAAAGTTGTGTTCGAGGGGATTTGATAAAATTTGTTATTACTCCGTCAATCTTGCTTCGGGCCGTTAACATTTTGATCGATACTTACTACTATTAAAAATAACTTTTGTTGCTGAGCAATTTTGCTGCTCTGGCATTTTTCTGGGGAAAACGTCATGTCTTAAGAAAAATAATGCTTACATTGCCATAGCGAAGCGAAGTTTTCAGGCTCCGCATTTTTTCACTGGTCAATCCACAATACCCCATGATCAATTCATTGACATTGCAATCATGTACTATTGTACCGGCTTGTTTCAAACAACTTTCATCCATGTCTTTATTTCGGCTCATGTCGAATCTGTGGATCTGCAGGTATTAAACAGTTATTTCAAGCGAATATTTCAACACAAAACCGAGTGCAACTAAAGATATTTAAGGGACCGAAATCGGCAAACCGTCACAATCAAGTATTACAATATCATACATACCTGAGATTTGTCGATGGCAAATCTAAGGTTCAGCAATTTTTGTTGTGTGAGCGAACATGCTGTTATAGCGAGATTGTTGGCTTTGAATTTTTTTGTTATTTCCCCAATTTTTTTCCATCCTGGTGCTTCTATACTCGGTGTCAAAAATACGTTGACCATTGTTATCTATTACCAAATTAAAACGGTCAAGAAAAGAAGAAAGTGATTAATAGGGGTGAAGAGGATCAAAGTAAAAACATCTGCATAAAAAAAATTTATACGCAGTTTTATATAAGTGATAATCATTGTAAAATTTGTATGTAGAAAAAACAACGGCGTGAAAAACTTTTCTGTTATTGATTTATTTTGAAAATATAATTAAAAGGTAAAATTTGAATGTCATTGAGTTTAAAAATACCCTAGACATTCACAGCTTTATACAACAAAGAAATGCCCATAAGAAGCCTCATCGCCACTTTCGAAATTAACGTTTTGAAAACAATTGGGTCAAATTTGTCTTACATTTTGCTATTTTTCAATGGTAAAAAACGGGTCTCAATCTCAAACCAAACTTTGGCATCTATAGCTTACAGCAGCGTTTCTCAACCGGTGGGTCGCGACCCACTGGTGGGTCGCGAAGGCACTTCAGGTGGGTCGCGAAGCTTTTCTAAATTTTACAGTTTTTAGTTAGATCGGCAACATGTTACATAGATTGATGTAATTTATGTTAACTCTCTAACTTTGTTTGATGATTCCTTATACAGTCGCAAAATTGATAATTTTTTGAAAAGAAAAAGTAACGAATTAAATGGAAACGAAAGAAAATCTAAGGAAGTTGTAATGAGAAAGTAAGACATACAGTTGGATGAATCTACTGATTTAACCAATATAGCTTTACTGCTTGTATTTGGAAGGTATTGTGCTGACGGCAACGTTCACAACGAAATTCTTTTTGGCAAAGAACTTCCCACTAGAACAACTGCCGATGAGGTAATTCGTTGTCTTGATACCCACTTTGCTAACAAATGCATTGATTAGAAGAACTATGTGGGTGTGTGAACAGATGGTGCTGCATCAATGACTGGTATCCATCTTGGCGTCGTTAAGCAAATCCAGCAGAGACCAGCACAAGCTAAATGGAGTCACAGCTTTTTACACAGAGAAAACCTCGCTACAAGACAGATGTCACCAGAACTACATGAGATCATGTCTGTAACTGTGAAGACCGTGAACTATATCAAGAAGAATGCTCTACACGCAAAAATTGTTTGCGGCCTTGTGCGACAATCTCGATTCAGATCACTTGCAGCTCTTGTATCACAGTGAGGTGAGATGGCTCTCAGAAGGACTTCTTAATCGTCTCTTTGAATTGAGACGTCAAGTTTACGTGTTTCTTCAAGATCAACAATCACCTCTTGCTGGGCATTATATTGATGACTGACTACTTCTGTGCAAAACTGGCTTACCTTTCAGACATATTTGACCAGTTGAATCAACTCAATATGACAATGCAAGGTAGAAACAGCTCAATATTTTTAGTTGCTGATAAAGTTGGGGGATTTAAAAAAGATAAACCTATGGAAAAGAAGGATAAACGACTTGAAGGATAAACGACTTGATATGTTCCCACTGCTCAGCGAAAACCTTGAATCTAACCCTCATGTAGACATCTGTGAACAAATAATTCATCACCTGGCACAATTGTTGCAAAAGTTTGATCACTACTTTCCAGAAGATCCACGTCCTGGAAATTTATGGATTTTAAACTCATTTGGTATTAATTCTCTTCAGCCGAGGATGTGGCCCTGCCTGCAGAATTTGAGAATAAACTTATCGAGCTTTCTGAAGACATCACTCTCAAGCTTAGTTTTCAAGAAGTAGATCTTCCGTCATTTTGGATCCAAGCAAGCAAGGAATATCCTTCACTATCAAGAGCGTGCTGTCAAGCTTCTCTTGCCATTCACGACTACCTACCTTTGCGAGTCTGGCTTCTCAACTGTAGCTGTAACCATATCCAAGGCTCGGAACCGCCTAGAAATGTACACTCTTAATGCTACGTTGCGTGAGAACTTATCTAATTGCATGTGGATATATCGTTTCTTTCATCATTATTTGTTTTTCATTCGTTTAACCGTATCATTGTGGGTCGCACAAAAAAGATTGCAATAAAAGTGGGTCGCGAACTGAAAAAGGTTGGGAACCACTGGCTTACAGTACAATAGTAATGTAACTGACCTCTTGTGAAGGAATTGCATTCATGATGTCATATAATTGGTTTTCGCTGAATTCAGATTCTGATATTTTAAATTCTCCAGAATTGTGACAGTTTTGTAATAATTGACAAAGATTTGTCAAGTTCGACTTTGTTTCGTATTCCGTCAAACTGACATTCACATATTCCTGCAGAATAAAATATAGCTTAAATGATTAAAAGAAATATGTTGAAGAAGTGGAAGAGTGAGTGATCCTTGACCTCGAATGCATATCTTGTGCAAGTAGTACATACTGTTCTTCCGCAAACTTCGATTGAAGCATACGTCAAACACTGTAATCTGAAATATAACCATGAAATTATCCTTAACAATCATGTAACATTGCATTGCATATTTTTGTTTACAAAAAAATGATTTTAAACATTTTATATCGGTATGTGCATTAACGCAAATATGTATGCTGATTTTAGCCAGAGCCAATACTCTAATGTGGGAAACTGGAAATCGTGAGTAATAGTACCCAAGAGAGTACAGTTTGTTTTAAAGTAATTTTTCTAGTTCAAAATTTTAGCGAGTTTTCTGTCGAATATTTTAATCGCTAAATTTTATAATTGGGCCTACCAAATATTATTTAGCTTATTTTTATCATAGTAACCTAGTTTTAAGATTAAAAGTGAGTTACACTGCACAAAGTTTGAGTAAAAAATAGGTGAAAATAGCAAAAAACGTCACCAAAATTAAATTCTTCGAGCGTGCAAAACATGCAGACGAAAACTTTTTAAACGAATTTTTATCAACATAGGCCGATATAAGTTCTACGAACAAAGTGCGAAAATAATTTGTCAAATACATATACCTCTACTGGTGATGTTCCAAGAGCATTCGATAAAACTTTTAGGTCGTGATTCTTCAACTGACAATTGTCCAAAGCCATGATGCTAATTTTATCACAATTGAAGGTCACACTTCCAACAGCATGCATATCACTGGTTGTTAAAGGAATTCCAGATAAAACAATCTTTTTTATACTGGTTTTAATCAAATCAATGATTTTTCCTTCTTTTCTACTTTCGCTAAGACATATCAGCATGTTGAGCATAGGTGTCGGCGATATATTTCCATCATTCAATTCTTTACGCATGGACTCGATCAAATACTCCTGTTTTTGAGGTCACTATTCGGTGTTTCTCTTTTTTCTTGACCTTTTTTCTTGAAGAAGTTTAATTTTGCGGTTTCTTCGTTAAATATGATGCCACATAGCATTTGTCGAACAACGCCATACTTTGGCCAATGGATGTTGTTGTCTATGGTCCATTTGAATTCCATAAGCTCGAGATTAGCTATTTTGCTCGCAGCTAAGAGCTCTTGCACTGTTTGGTGAACAAAGAAAAATGAGTAATCTTCTTCCAACAAATTCTGGTCGCAAATGACGTTGTTTCCTGGATTCGGCACGCTGATAACTAGATCTTTAACATCGCTAACCGTCAGACCAAACTTATCAAGGTCAGCTTTAGTGAAGACAACCCTAACTCTTTTGATGCCGCCAAGAGAAAGTGTCATCAACTTCTCAATTATATCGAGAACGTTGACTTTAGTTTTGCGGTGTTTAGAACGAAGGTGATTTGTGAGTATCGTCATGATGAGGTCGGAAAGAGTGTCGGGTACTTCGTCTCCATGCAAATACACATCCTCTGTTTCTCACCAATTTCTTTTAGCAGGGTTTTGATCGAAACTTTCGAAAGACCTCTCAGTGCAATAGTGGCATCAGGGCGGATTTCTTCGGAAAATCGGCTCATTCCATATTCTCTTGAAGTCAGTAGTATCTTTATATGTGGGAAAAGATTCCCACAAAGGATGTTGTAAATAATAACTGGTATCGTTACTTTGTCGTCGTAATTGATCATGTCGTGATGATAATCTTCGCGTAAAACCTATGGAGCTGTATCCAGACCATCTAAGTTATTTTTTGATTTTCAGGTTTCTTCAACCAATCGAATCCGTATGTTACTACTTCATTACTTGCCAAATTGAACACGCTGAACAATACCTCTTTTTGGTGTAAATGCACCTTCTTTGAGAGACCAATTTTTAATGTTGATTAAATGAATAAATTTGATTTCTTTCATACACTCGATCCTGTCACACAAAACTCGATTACAGTATCGTTTCAAAAGAGTCGTCTCTCCACTTCCAGCTCCTCCTACTAAGGCAATGTATCTGCCAAGTGTATGTACTCCATTAAGTGGAACTTCAACCTCTCTTTTTCTTTCTCTTGCAGTTAGTCGGCCACGCTCCTTTGTGATCGAACATTCAACCTCGTCTAAAGCGCGTCCGCCTCGGTAAAAATTTGTCTTTGTTAACTTTGGTTCAACTTCATTTCTGGCTCTTCAAATTCTCCTCCATAGCCTTTCATGATAGATGACTGTGCGTTGCGTGAAGATCTGCTATTTACGCTGTCGATAAATTCCCTCTCCATATTTTCTACAGAAAAGCCAAAGAGAAGTTATTAGATGAATTAGTGTATTTGTTATTAAAATTTGCAGCAGTGGAACAGAAACAAGGTCATTGAACCCTGTATGTATTGCTGGTATTTGATGTTTGGGTATGGTAAATATGACGAGCCTGTACTGGCATTCTTCAAATCCTCAGCCCTCATTCGCCAAAATTGAAAGTCATTCAATTCAAAGTAAAAAAAAAGTTCGTATAATTTATTGCGCAGTTCCATTCTTTTACAGCCCTTAATTATTATCACTATTTCCAGGGAAAAAATTTTGTGGCCAGTATTATTTGCGTCACTTAGCATGAGTTACATCTTTCACGTTGCAGTTGGAATTGATTCATTTTTGCGTTCCAAATATTTCAAATTAACGTTTGAAATTTAAAATTATCATATTAAATTTAAAAGTAGCAGCAATACCACGACATATTCCTACTCAGCAAAGGGTAATTAAGTGCATTACACCACCCGTGATTCCAAATGGCAATTTACCGATAGAAAAATTACAATTTAAAAGAACGCAATGGATTGACCTTCTAATATAGAAAGAAGCTGGGACGAAAAATTTCCTGTTGCTAAGACACCGATACCACGGCAATTTCTACTTGAAAATGACAAATATTCTGGCAAACTGAGACAGTATAGTCGTTCTATAGATAGATTGACAAAGCGGACACTATTTTTCGGATATTTATAGGTTGCGTAGTTAATGGATGCTGATTCTGTAAAACATTCCAACGCCCTGTAATTTGCAAGCTAGTTAAGGTTTAGCCGGAGAAAAGGTCGGCAGGGAAATTTTGAACCAATAAAAGTTTATTACTTTCTGAATAAACCCACGCAATCTAAAATACCTGCAGAGCAAACAGTAGTAAAAATACTTGAAAATAGTTCTGTTTTTAAAAGCAACTAAAAAATATTGCAAATTACGCAACCGGATTTTTCAAAACTTCATTACGCGCCGTATGCTAGGTTACAAGCACTTCTGCACGAGGCTTTTCTATGTTTATGCGCGAAGTTCAGTAGCTGATCTATGTAACAAAAACTTTACCGGAAAAGATTCCCATTCGGAAAGTTTTGCCAATTCATGTTTTGTTGAGCGAGGGCCAACTATCTTACCAGATCGATGAAACTAAATTTTAATATAGTTGTTTTTCATTCACAATAAACATTCTTAAAATCTCCAGTTGACAAGCAAATAAACGTATCTAATTAAAAATATTGATTGCCCTTTTGCGTTTCATTGCCCATTTTTGGCCCAGCGTTGATATATATATATAAATATATATATATATGTAACGATTGGCCACGCGGTCGAACTGACGACAAGCTCACAAAACGCGTTGTCATACCGGTGCACTGCGTTGCATTTCTGGTGACGTGTATTTGCGGCCTTGAACTATCTGATGTATACTAGCATTGGACAGTCCCGGTGCAAATAGCCTACAAGAGCATAAGTTTCGTCGTTAGTCAGTTAGTCATCAACAACTTTTGTACGTAAACTATCGATAGAAAAATTTATGATCCATGTGGGACATTTAATCTGCAACAAAAAAGGCACAAACTACCGAGTATCCAATACTGAGACTAACTGAGCAACAGTGTAAGCGCACAACGTTAAATTCAGAATATGCAAAAACAATTTTATTTCGACTTTTTCAACACATTTACACAAAAATCGCACGAACACACACAGCATAACAAACACAAGAGCGGGAAAATTCGAAAATAAGCAAAACTGAAATAAAAGTTTAGAAACATGAGACGTTCGACGTACATGCACCAATTCACCAGACAAGCACTCACGAAAACGCATGCATACAAAATAATGGCTTTCACTACCAACCATATCAATACCTTCACACTATAGTGTTTCATGGACCGGATTGCGGGAGTCGAATACGGCAGGATTGGCTCAATTCGGTGATTGTCAGTTCGGATTGGCCTCCAAAATACTGGACCCGGTTTGGATCAGGTTCAGCATCTGTCTTTTGATTCCGAAAATTAATACCTATGGCGCATTTGGAAAGAGAAAGAAGCTTCCTGTTCCGGATTCTGCCAGGTCCAGGAGCGTGATGTTTTCATACCGAATTGGATCAGGTTTGGATTTGGTACGCAATTTTGAATTTAAGATCGGTCTGGATTTGAAAATTCCCTGCTGCGCAGACCTCTACTTCACAACCGATTAGGAATTAGTGTCTGTGAGGTCGTGGTTTTTCATATGACTAACCCGTATTCTTGGTTTTCGTCTCCCGTTGGATGAAAAAGAAATCCTATCCTAATTACTAATCCTATCCTAATTATTAAGTCGAGCGAATTTTTTTAAAACAGACTTTTTTCTGTGAATGACTAGTTATTGCCATCATTCCATTCGTTTTTTTTATGATGACAACGCTGGGCAATGATATGGATTAAAATTTTTGTTTTTTTAATTTTTTTTTTTTTTGTTGTAAATTTTCCAGAAATAATTTTCTAAAGAAATTGTTTGAAATTTTTTTCAAAAAAATTGAAGTTTTCATTTTTTTCCCTAGAAAAAATGAATTTTCCCCCTATAAGTTGAAAAACTTTTTGCCTATGGCCAATCATATATTTCTTCCATTATGTGGCGCGATACATCAGTGACTCTCGCTTATGATTTTCTGATTATAATAATAAAAAAATTCACAACTTACTGAAATTTCCAATCAAATTTTTGCTCCCTCCCTCAAACATCGATTCTTTATCAAATCATGAAAGTTCATGGCGAGAGTGGCAGTGGCCAAGTCTAGAAAAACTGGCCAAGCACTTTTTGTGTCATTAGTAAATAGCGCCGCTGAGACACGGTCTAACCGTGACTCATTCTCGACGAAATAAAATTTGTAATCGGGCCAAACGTTCTAAATCTTCACAGCTAACGTCAATTATCCAAAGTTTTTAACTAAATGAAAAAAACTTACGTTGCGTACGTATGTTGTGTTTATAGTGCATCAGTCAATCGCACCATTTGTTCTCAATCCTGCAATTTTGGGTTATAATTTTTTTTATTTTGATGATTCTCGGTAGTCCTTCCTTATCATCACTTGATCTTTCCTGATCACTTGAATTCGCCAGTGGCACGAGTGAAGCGCGTATGCTAAAACAATGTCTCATGAATAACGCGGTCACTTGTATTCAAAAGTAGAAACACGGTGTTTATCAGTGCATGTACTTTCAAAAACAAGAAAAATAAAAAAGCTATATGAATAAAATTATTCATTTTAGGAAATTTCGACATACTTTCTCGATGTTATGTGCTGTCAAGTTCTTAAGAAGTTGCCATCAGTCGACATTCTTTGATTTATTGAAACGCCGTTTCATGTTTTTATATACTTGACTAAAGCCAAAAATATAATATGCCCTGTTAAAAAATTTCTTTTTTTTTGTATTGGAATTTCTAGGTAAAAGTACCTAGTTTACATAATTTACCACGTAATTATATTTTTACTTCGACTTGTGAGTTACACCTCCTTAAAGCTCAATATTCTGCAAAAACACAATTATACTAAACCTTTTGGCTTTTCATATAAACCTTTACATATTTACATTGTAATTTAATTTTGTATTGGCGTGCGTTATTATGTGAGTCAACACAAAACTTTTGGATGACAATATTTACTTAGAACGATCACAAAAGAGCTTAATTTGAACAGCTCAAATATGTAATACCCAAAATACAAAGTGGTTACTTTCATCCAGTTTATTTGAAGTTCTTACTGAATTCAAAATCTCATGTTATCCAATACAAAGGTGTAAATTTATTGTCACATTTAGAATACAGAGGTTTGAATATGCCAATACTGGAGTAATTTGGTATCAATTGTTACAGCCCTTTAATGTATTACAACATTTATATGCAAACGGCCATTTTTAGACATTTGGCATTTTTGAGGCACGAGGCCATGGTACAACGTCCGATTTGAAAGTTTGACATAATTTGTTTTCGAGCTATAAGTCTGCCAATTTGAATGGTGCTTTTTGGTGTATATACGAACGACTGCGACAAAAGTCCAAGGCAAGTTTAAAGCGTTAACGTCCGATTCATAAATGTTATATGGATTGCGTCAGATTTATATATATTGCAAAAGTAAACAATTTAAAAAAAAATCTACCAACAAAATATAATAATAAAATAAAATATTTTGCATTGTTCACAAATTACTTCTTACCGTAAAGTTCTTCAATAGACAATGTATACGCAAGTAATAAGCCATTAAAAGTCAATTTGCCCATTGCCAACGCCTCGATAATTCTTCTGCTTATCCTTTTCTACGGGTTTCACTATGTCCCATGCGTCCACCATGTTCCTGCTTGCTTAGCCTACCCAAGTTATTGCACCCTGGGTTGAGTGGTTGGCATGGATTAACGATCCGAACTCGATCGGACTTGAACCCGAGATCTCCAAGCTGTGATGCCAACATGATAGCCACTAAGCACACGAGAATTAGTTCGCGGTCTGGGTTAATTAGGATTTAGATTTTGGTCAGGGAAGTAGGGTGATAGGTGACCAAATGGACTATGTCCGTTACATGCCTTCACTAAAATGGATATATTCGTTATCAAAGATTAGCGCATTGGTCACCGTTTACCGATTTAACGGATTACTTATTTTAGTGCAAACATAGCGATTCGGTCGGCATCTTCTATTCCCAATCCCAATGATCCGTACTAGTTGTAATATATTTATATATGTGACAAATGTTTAAGACGGATTTATATATTTTCCATACAAATATCACTTAGAACAAATTCGTTCAATACAGCAGCCTTGATCGGACCATAAGTTGACAAATTCTCATCATGGCCTATTACAAGTTTTGCAAACTTTCACAGACTTCCACAGAGTTCGGTTTATTTTCGAAGAACACATTTAGTGTTACGAATTCTTGTAAAGATATTAATGATTTAAAGTCATTAAGTCATTTAAAGTCATAGGTCATTGGACATTCACCATAAATGCAAACATTCTAATAACCGATCAACCTAAAGGTATTGGAAAAGTCATTACAGTTAGAAAAAAAAAGATAAATATATTTTGTATATCTTTTATATGTGAAAATTGAATAACATTTACATGTTTTCGTCAAGCGCTGATACATCGTGCCAAGCTAACAATTGTTCAAATAAAAGCGACCAGTTCCCACTCTCACGAGTTGAATGATTAATAGAATATACAAATTAAATAATTACGAGGAGGTTTAAAAATGACAAGCATTTTTGTATTTCTGAAAATCCAAGTTCAGATGGTAGAGTTAAATCAATCCATTAAAGTATAATATAAAAATACTTTCTTTATTTGAAATAGATCTTCTTCAATATTTGGAATTTTGTTTGGGGCCCAGTTACACATGGTATTTTTGCTGCTTCAAAATATTGACACACTTTCAAGATTTTTAAAACCAATTTGAAAAGCTTAGCACAACTGCTAAAGCATATACAAATATAGAAAGAGATGGTTGGCTGGATCCCCATTTCTCGTGGCATAAATTGTACGCATCAAAATCTTGTTCAGTGATAGCACATAACTGGAATCGTTGACAAGTTTCAATTGCATGGATCCAGATTATAGGACGCAGAATTATACAGCTTGTATCTATCAAATTCAATTGGGCAATCGCTTGATTTCGCTTCACATCCTTCTCTCATTTTCTTCGCCCGTGATCCCAAGGAACTAGTTGTCACGTCATTAATGCCGTAGCAATCAGTTGCACGGTATTCCAGCGTCCATGAATTTTCATCAGAGCCAGCTTTCTGGTTTGCCTCATCGAGGTTGAGGTAAAACTGCCGAAAGTCCTGTTTGTAGTGATGGTAGACATGGTCATTTATTTTTATTCTTTATTTCAGCAACTTATGAAATCAGAGCAATGAGAAATAAGAATATTTCCGGAAAGATACTGAGAAGGGAACGGTATATATATAGCTTATATCTAGCAGCGAATTTGTCGGAATCAGTTCAAACCATAAATATTGGTTAATTTCAGAAATCATGAGACGTCGGTATTCTCGGAAAGTAAAAATCTTGAACTGACCTTCAAAAACAATGTCTCTTGGTCATATTCATAAAGTCTAATCGCTGGATTGTTTGATCCCTTATTCACACCCGGTAATGTGGTACGCCATGGTGTAACAGCTGGAGTTAATAACATTGAAGATATCTAAAAATAGTCAAAACAATGATATAAATTACCTCAATATCAGCAGAAGCATTCAGACTATTATTTATGGTTATTGTAAATCCAAAACAAGTGCCTACTAGTCTTCCAAATTTAATTTGGTAAAATTCAAAAAAATTAAAAAAAAATAGAAAATTTTTGAATTATGTAAAGTCATCAGGTTTTTCTTGAGTGATTTAAGAGTGACGCATTTTTCAATTGCGTAATTTATCAGTTTTAATATGGAAAAAACGTAGAAAACGTTAAATTTTAAACTTCATGTAAGAAATATAATATTTAGATCTCAATATGAGCCTGCCATGACACCTTGATGTCTTCAGTAACGCTGGTGTAGGTTCCAAATTATACGGTGGTCGAAATATTACACTTATATTGCGCACACAGGATAATTTTTTTAATTGAATTCCAATCTAATCATACAGTATACTGTTGGATATCTCCTTAAAATTCACGTCGACAATTGCAAGAAATACCACTTTTGGATTGTAGGGGCAGTAGTTTTAACATTTTTTGGAGCAAAATTTTGTGCTCCTTTTTCATTAGATGTTCAAATTTTTAAATTTACAGGAAAGAAAGATAGAACCAGTCATTGCTATCAGACCAAACCAACCATAAGAATATGCTAATTATATTCGAAGTCATACCTAGGTGACATCTTATGATGTCCTTTCCAAACCGTCTGGAATACTGAATACTGTGGCAAACAAATACCTGTGGAAGAATTAAATTATGAAACAAATACCGTTTTTCCTTCCTCGTCTTTGAAAATTTTGAATGTGTCGCTGTGATGATGTCCAAAAAACTGTCCAGCAATCACATCTGAATATTTTTGAATTATGCTAATAAATCTTGCGTTATATTCTGGGTAAAACCATCGTTTTCGAGAATTGGCAACAAGCTCAAAATATCCAGGTGGGACGCGTCCAATGATGTAAACCTGAATCACATAAATAGGCAGTTGCAATCGCTTTATTTAACCCGAAAAACAGAAACTACAGAATGTCAAAAATAATTCAATAACATCAGAGTTAAAATATGGAACTGCTTGCAGATTGCATTCGACGGGTTCAAGTTTCTTGTCGCAGAATATTTCCATATCAATTCGATTTTGGTAACAAAGACGGCTTTGGTAAACAATCTGTCATACTCCTAAAAACGGATTCAGATTTCAGGCCTCGCTTTGATTAAGTAATGGAACATTAAGAAGTAATCAAAATGTTTTCGGAAATTCACCTAGAATTAAAAAAAATTACAACTTTCTACCATCTCACATAACAATTAACATTAGCAGTCAAGTCGAAATTTTTTTTAAATCGCCCAAATGTTCATTCGTTTGAATATAATCTTCTCTTATTTACTTCAGAATATTTTCTAATGTAACCTTCTAGTCTTCAAAATATTTTCCTATTTTACCTTTTCCGAGTTATCACTCGCGTTTTTTAAAGATCATTCAAACCATGCAAATTCATCACCAGGATCTCCTGTTCCGTCTACTACTTCATTACTATCGTACCAATAATTACTGTTTAGTGCAATAAGAATATGTTTTTCATTTTGATCCAAGATTTCCTTGTAATATCCGTCTGAAAATAAAATGAAATATTCCAGTATTTTCCATCTGTCGTATTGGAGCTCCGAACATCAAAAACATAAAAACATCGGTAGTTTTTGAAATTTGTTTATCTAAATGTGTCTGATAAGAACACACTTGATAAAAGATTAGATAAAAATATTTCTATTTCAGTTGGAAATAAAAAAATAGCACACACTATTAAATGCGAAGTTCATAATTGATATGAAGAAAAAGTATAATGGAATCATTTTTATTACTGTGGTGAGGATGAAGATCAATCACAAACTAACTCCCAAAAAAGTCCATTGAATTACTACAGAATAAAATTATCTAAAATATTTTATTGAAGTTTTGTAAATGGTTTCAGATAAAAAAAAAATCGTCACCACTTTGGAGAAGGAAAATGACACTTTTTAGACACCTTTTTTAAATGTCAAATATGCATCTTCTGTCAACCAGTCTTTCCAAATATCAGCAAACGCATCCAGCATAGCACTTCCACCAGGTGGGATTTGACTTTTAGGGTGATAATCGTGGTTTCCAAGTGCCGGATAAAATTTCGTATCAGGGAAAACTTCTCTGAGTAGAGCTGTTATGTTTCCAATAATTTAGATGACCTTTTCCTCTCCAAGATATTTGTCTTGTTCTGAGGTATGCATTGAATCATCTCTGGAAAGCATTATAAATTTGAATCGAACTATTTATTTGCATCGACATAAGAAGAAATTTTTTGTATATTCACAGTTGGTTAGTAAATAAGGCTTCGACGCTGGATTTCATTCGAAATTTTGTCGTCATGAATTCAATCGAAATGAGCTAAAAAGTGCCAGTTACAGGGAAAATCGTCATTTTCCTCTAAATTAGGATAAAATACCAAAAATTGTGAAAAGGAAGGTGAAGATATTTAAATAATGAAAACAAGAAATATTTAAACATTTGAGAATTTTCTACATTTTGAATTAATTAAACGGAACAAGATAAGTCGGATGAATCCTACATTTAACATATTAAATATATTACGGTTGTAAAAAAGATATCAGTTTGTCAGGAATTTAGCTCCATCAAATATCATAGCAGGATCCCAGAAGGACACTAATGATGAAAAATCATGTCCTACTGACAGTATAAAGATAATTTATGAGATAGAACATCATAGATTTCGCATTCAGAGGCAATTACACCGCCATGCGAAGATAGAGAATATCCCGCTTTTAAAGAATACTTATAGCCCCGCGATTAGAAGCGGGCTATGCAATCACAGCGCATCTGAACAAGGTGCCACGGAATAAAACGTACGGACCTGTTCAATTACAGCACTTTTCCGCGATCGAATATAGCATACGAGATAATGCATCCGATTCACACCCTATAGGTTGACGTTGATTATGCAAACCTGACAAATTATAATATCATGTAATGATATCACGTTATCTGAAATTTGAGAAACCTGCAGGAAAACGAACATTTTATCGCCTTTTTAAGTGTGTGAAAAGTAATACATACCCTGTCCATAAAATGAAATCAGGATTATCTTCGAATCTTTTCATAGCGTATACGGATGTATTAAACAAACTCCAGGATGAATCACATCTGTTAAAAACGAGCGCTTTTAGTGCATATAACTAGAAAACATTCCAAAAATTGCGCCTAGGCGCGAAAAATGTTC
Organism: Styela plicata; assembly: GCA_963675895.2. Taxonomy (NCBI): domain Eukaryota; kingdom Metazoa; phylum Chordata; class Ascidiacea; order Stolidobranchia; family Styelidae; genus Styela; species Styela plicata. Next base: position 9,630,258 of record OZ023143.1, on the reverse strand, counting down.
TCTTGAATTATATTTCAAGACATGGAATAGTCTAGATATGCATGATATCCATTGTGTGACGAAGTAGGACTAATATTTTTCGGACTTACTACTTTTGCATTGTGTTTTTATTTTCATTCAGCAAGGAAAGGCATGGCACCATGATTCATACATATGCTAGCGCATACGGACATGCATTTTCAAATAAAGCGTCAAAATCAATTCCATTTTTTTTTTTTGAAAAATCAACCACAGCCATTTTTACCGACACTGAAGGCAAAATGTCATGATCGTTTCTAGGTTGCAACTCAAAATCCTTTAAAGTCAATCCAGTATGTTAAAAAGGGCGTTCACACGTGATGCCAAATAGGGCACTCCCAAAACAATAGCGTGTCATCTCGGCGTGGAAGTCTACAAATATTTTTAAGACATGATTACTCAGATGATGAAATACTTAACGGTATATCAGTACAAATTGTAAAACAAAGTGTAAAGCATTCTAAATACAGAGTCTGCTTAGGAATATCTGTCCAGAGCTATGTCCAAACAAGAAGCAACACAATATGACATTCAAACAATTCATAGTCATCTCCGGTGTAAAAACTTCAACAAAATGTCAAACTTTCGTAACTATTTAGGTTAAAGTTTCGCTATAACTATGATATATATGAAAGTTGGACCAAATGCACCCAGCGTATGGCCCGCGTCCACAACATGATTAACACACTTCCACTGGTATCGTTTCTTCATCCGAAAAATATGGAGCTAAATGATGCTCACTTTTGTGCCAAAAGGTTTTTGGGTGGGGGCACATATCGAGCAGCAATCCAACAGACATAATAGACATCTATAAATGATGGGGATTGCTTATCTATACCATTCCTGTGCTTCATGCAGTTCTTTGCACACTACAGAAGACTTTTCAAGTATGATAGGTCTATTGCAGCCTTGCTCTGATCGAAGGAAAATATTAAAAATATTACTTACACATAGTCACCCAACGGACCAGCATCTGTCTCACGTCCGTATGATGACGGGCACACTTCCATTGGCGTCTCTCCATCTTTCATGAAATATGGATCGAAATGGTGATCGCTGATGTGCCAGAATGTTCCTGTGTTCTGTGCATGTGCGCCGAGCAACGATACAATGGATAAAATAAATATAACATAGTTGTCCACCGCAGCATACATTATGATCACTGATGAAATTTTATTCATATAAAGATAAAAAAAAAATTAATGCAAATTAATTGTGAGGAAAGCTCGAAATACATGTGTCTTAACTCTAATACAGAACTTTCTATATTACGAAGTAAAACAACTATTTGTTGATCCACTAAAATCGATACGTTTGAAAAGAAGATCCGAGAATCATTAATACACACTATAGAACTGAAAACTGACAATCACTAACGTATTTGAGTGGAGAGAGAACATTTTATGATATGACACACTTTAGCCGACCAAAAAAGAAATGCATGTATGGAGTGTATGTATTGTTGACGAGTCATATTTTGTATAAGGATGTGTTCCTCCCGCGCCGACCAAAAGTGATTTTAAGCTTTCCCTAACGCAGTAAATTCCAAAATTTCGTTGGGTTAATCTAATATTTAGCCAGTATCAGGCATCAAAACATCATTTCAAAGTAATTTTTGCGCCACCTGAGCAAACTTTGTTCTGTCTAACCCTGATTCTCATTACAAATATAAAATGTGACATCTTGCTTTGACCAACAAAATTGCACCACTGTCTATCTACCTTTTCAACTTATTGAATACGCCACTACCTTTTTTGCATACTAAGTATAAAACAGAGTCATATCTGAACATGGCAAGGGTAAAATCCTTTTTCGAAATGGCTTTTTATCGCGATGGAGACGAAAAGTAATTCTACCAAGCTACAAAAATTTTCGAATGGCAAAAGCAAAACCAAGTTATGAAAATATACATTTTAATGGCGCATCCATCCGCTGAGGTAATTTATCAGCAAACTTCATGTCGCGTAATATATGTTTAAATATCAAAATCACAAAAAGCGGAACTAGATTCGAAATGTAAACATATATGTCACTTGAGAATATGACGCGGTATTTGCACAATCGTGCAAATGCATAAAACGGACTGATGAGCAGCGTCGCAATAGGCGCCAGTGGACGTTGAATACTCGCGCTGCACAAGAACTTCGTTCTGCACAAGGACTTGGTCCGATTTTTTGGTGAAATTCCCTGTAAGACCGTAAGCATTGCTTAAAATGAATCAACTATGGACTACTCAAATAAAAATGAGCTTCTTTGCAATGTTGTACAAGCAACTGCACAGTGGGAAATGTCCAAGGAAGGACAACTATTGAGTGCTTGAATGGAATTAGCCCTGGACGGTCGTAAAATCATCTTCAACAACTTTCACTACCTTACTCCTTTTTATCCGTCCCTCAATGCAAGAATGAAATACGTTAAAGAAATTCTAAAGCATGCGCTCACAGGTCTGAATTCTGCACCAATACCATTTTTTCGCCGGATTCTTTAAAATGAGTCGATACTGATAATGTCGAAGATTGAATTTGCCAATAACGACCGATATCAATACTTCAAAATGAGCCGATACCGATACTCTACATTGCCGATACCACCGAAACTTTAATATTCCGATACCGGTCGATACAGATTCTTTAAATTGAGCCGATACTGATACTGCCGATACCGATGGATACCGATACTTCAAAATGAGTCGATACAAAAACTGTCTATAATCCAAATAACGCTCAACTTTAAAACTAAAAATGTACAAGATAATAGTAGACCAATAATCTCCGACAAATTTATTGATACTATGATGTCTTTAATGTTTTTTTTATCCAAACTCGCTTCGGGCAAGACTTCAAAGACTTTTAATAATGAGAGTCATACAAAACCACTGTTGTGCAAGGAGCTACATGAGGGCAGAAATGAAATCTGAATAACCTTCATTCCCAAAAGACACTTATTGACTCGAATTTTGAAAGCTTGCTAATCCACGCGATCGAGAAAGCAGTGTGAAGGCAGTGACTATTATGATTTTAAACAAGTTAGATGAAACCCAGAGACTTAGATGTCCATGTTGTGTTTCCTAAAATGATTTTTCGATTTTCACTCATTAGTTCTCATTAGTTCTAACTACTGATGTATCAATATCGGCGAGTATCGGCTGTTTTGGGAGTATCCGTATATCGTTGTCAGCCGCAAAACAGCAGATACCACCGATACTTTTAAATGTTTGGAATTTTGGGGAATTCGCTCTAACCGGCGCCCAAATCAGTTCTTAAAAGATCCAATTAACGGCCACGTGAATGACAATAAGCTGCTACAAAAAAGGAAGTATCAGATGGCTCAGCACAGTCCTCGACACATCAAACATTGTGTAATGAAGTGGATCAGTAGCTTGCTTGGGGATGGATTGTTATACTTATTAGAGATTGTTAATCTTATGTTCCTTTCTACTGCCTTCTGGTCCTTAATTTTGATTAATTAAAAAAGTTATTACCACGCCTAGGGATACTATTCTCAGATTCGAGGTTGGAATTGATTTGGGCAATTTAGCCTTCTGATTATAGACTAAAAAATTGCACAAACATGCTCCAAAAACTTAATCAAATATATATTCGTTTTTTGATTTGGCAAATTTTTCCCAATCAATAATTTTTGTTTTGTCGGGAACTAATTTGATTAAATGTTGTTCTTCATTGGGTGTTTTAATGATGACGTTAATTTTGGATGTTGTTTTTGAATATTTCTATTTGTATGCAGTTCTCGTTCTGCAATTTATTGTGTTGTTGCTTCGAGTACATTAAATCCACTATGGGTGTGTTTTTTTGCTATTAGTTCTTTTACAGAGAATTTTAGTGAAATTTTTTGGAAAATTTTAAGTTTAAGCATGTACTTTATTTGCATATTTGAAGGCATTTGTGGTGAGTATTGGTATCGGCCGATATCGGTAATTTTGAGTATCAGTGGCATCGGTATCAGCTCATTTTGCAGTATCGGCATCGGAACACTCATGACATGGGAACACTCATGATTTGTGACAAATCCGCATCCTTGGTGACATAGGAATTCTCATGAGTTGTGAAAAATCCGCATTCCGGGTGACATAGGAAAAATCATCAGTTGTAGCAAATCCGCATCCCTGGTGACATATGAATACTCATGAGCACTGACAAATTCGCATCCCTGGTGACATATGAATACTCATGAGCACTGACAAATTCGCATCCCTGGTGACGTAGAAATACTTATGAGTTGTGACAAATCCGCATCCCTGGTGACATAGGAATACTCATGAGTTGTGACAAATCTGCATCCTCTGGTGACATGAGGTTACCAACCCATTCTCCGAATGGCCAATATCTGTAATTATATTGTAGGTAGAATTTTCCCCATTTCATGCCCCTATATATTCAAAAAACCCATTAAATGCAGTTGCCATTGCAAGCAGGTCTGAAACTGTTGTATCGCTGTCAAAGGATATGGCGTTGCTGTCCCATTAGCAAGGCTGATATTACGGTACGATCGAATTTTCCTGTACGATAGTACGGTACGAAGTTCGATATTTAATTCGTACCATACCGTACGCTTTTTCGTACCTTCACATTACAACATTTTCTTCTCAAATGAATTCAAAAAAATAATTTCATATAACATCTATGCCGTTTCATAACGGCGCACTGATAATATAAATTGCGTCTATCAAAGAATTTTTTAAAGTAAAGGGCAATTTTAAAATGATTTAAAGCGGTGCTATTATGACAATAAAAATGCAACTGATTCACTTGAGCAGATTAGATGAGCTGTGTCGTATCTCGGTTTTACTGAAGTGGCGTAAAACTTGTGATTGCGGGGAAAGATATATAGGCCGCTGTATTTTGTCATAATCTGAAAGCATTTTTCTGTATCAACGAAAGTAGTGATAGCTAAATTAAAATCGACAAGATAAGCAACATTCATAATAATGAAAGCCACGGTGTAGTTTCTGAATATATCGTTAGCATCGCCGATGTGCTTTGACCTGTTTTTATTCAAATTCCACAACGGCGAAGGTAGCTATGCCCGAATATAACATAACAGCTACAATGACGGATCCAGAAAAAAAAAATTAGGGAAGGGTACATTTTATCCAACATGCAAACATAAGCTTCCAAATAAAAAAAAAAGAGTAGCGAGCGGGCCGCAACATTTTTTGAGAACGAAAAAATACATGTTATAGGAGAGAAATAAACATTATCAGACAAGAAAATGTATCTGCCCGCCGGAAGCTCGTTGAAAATTTTGTAAAAAATTGAATAAAAATTTTCTCTTTAAAGACTAAAGGCCACGAAATACACAAAATCAATCTAGAAAAAATTTTCTGAAAATGAAATGAAATCCTCTCTCCCTCTGACCAACTATGCAACTAAGTTAACCAGTAACCACCGTATCACGTTTTATTTGCACTCTGTCACGTAGAAGTATATTATTATCAGAGCAGAATCATTAGGATACAATGATATACTTAGGCTGTTTTGAGTTGAATGTTAGCCAATTCTCATCTTAATTAGAAGTTATATTTTGTAAAAATAACAAGTCACGATATAGACAACGAGGCATGTCGGGAATACGTCTGTCTGATAAGAACATAAATAAATAGCATAAATAAATAGCATCACTCATGTATGGTGCACAACGGACATTCCTTCGTCGTGAGAAAATTATTAGTGACGGCACAATGCTGCTAATATGCTGATTATTGACAGTGCTCATCCTACCACTATTTATCACCACGAGTCTCCCATTTTCATACTATGCGCTATTCTATATATATATAAATAAGAAAACTGATACTGGGGGGTGGCATAAGTATATATAACCCCCACCAAATATGCCTATGTTTTACTGTCCTGGATTTTGAACATAATACCATGAAACGACATCACTTTAATCTTAGATGTTGTTGATGTGTCAACGGATAAACTGCATCGATGGTATAAGGCCTATTATGTGGCTTCAACGAAAAAAAAACTTTAAATGAATATACACTAGGTGCAAGTAAAACCTTGTGCTCTTCATTAAAAAGGAAATTTCAAAATACGGGGAATATGAAGGCTTCCTAATATAGATCCTCCCTAATCCCCCGTAAAGCACACTCGGTGAGTTAAAAACTTTGTTTGATATACAGTGGCGAATTAGGCCACAGTCAATCTGTTTTAATCAGCAAAATATCGTATCACATTCTGATCACAAATGCAAAAATCTAGTTCTAGCTAAATGAAGTCGACAAAATTCAAAAAGAAAATCCGATTCCGATTACGAATCCATTTGAAGCTCAAAAATATTCGAATCAGCTCTCAATCGGAAATCAACAAATCATATATGAGCAAGTGAAACCAATATATTTTAATGACAATGAAATATTTTCGATTTTAGTCATATTAATATCCTCCCTATCTATAGAGGAAACAATATAGTATTGAAAATAGGAATTTTGCTGTTAATATGCACTCGGCGAATTCGAAAAAAATTGAATTGGATTCGAATTTCACATCATTCGTCTTAGCCCTATTTTGTGATTCGTATGTTATATTCGAATACATACCAAAATCTCGACCAATTTTTTTTTGTAAGTGGGAGGAAGGCAATCGTGACGTGTTCCATGAACTAAAACTAAAATACAAAATGAAATTATTCTAAAAAATACTTCATTCAGACTTTGTAAATATTGCTGAAAATTCTTTAATTTAAAAGGACGTAATTCGGTTTTATATCGATTCGTTTTTCAAATCAATTGATTAAAATATACAGATAATAACAGCGTTAGCCACCATTGATATGCCTGATTATCCGCAACTAAACCTTAGAAATTTTATTTTGTCAAGTACAAGCCACAGATGGACCGCGCCTCGTCGACGAGAACCATCAGTGACTTATATTTAACAAAACACGTTGAGAATTTTTTTGTGCCAGGATTTATCATATTGCCTTGTTTTGTTTTAATACTACCAATGTCTTTATGATTTAAGATAAAAAAGAATTGCCCGTCTGGCTTTAACAAACTGCGGAGCTAAACAATATAAAATTTAGTTTTAACCCCTCATTGTACAAGTACTGAATTGTATCCAACTTGAATATTACAAACATCGTGAGTAATCAACAAAAGAAAGCATGATGAAAAATATATCTATACAGTATAACAGCAAGAAGGTTTGACATTTTTCATTGTCTTTCTTGTTGAATATATCGTTGCTGTCCGCGATCAAACATAATTCTGACTCCTGGTTCCTGTGATAAACAGGTGTTTTTCTATTAAATCTTTAGTAGTCAAGTTCGATCTTTCATTTGTATTAACAGATTATTTGGGTATAAATGGTGCGCTTTAAGTCATCATTCAGAACCTTCCGACTATTCTCTCGCGGTAGGATTTAGTTGACAAATATATCTCAACATCAACAAAGCTTAAAAACGGCCTGGGGCGCTGGTATTTATTTATCAAACACAAAATCTGCTTTTAACAAGCTTTTACATAGGCGGTCCATCTGCGGTTCTTGCTTGACAAAGCTAAATTTCTGATCGGGTAAAAATTCTGGTAAATACGTCAAACATAATCTCAACCCATTTTGAAATGGAAAAAAAAAATATTTATTTTCTTACGATAAATGGGAGTTCATTCAATTGTTGTTGTAACATTTGTTCGAATTCACGTTCTCTTCTTCCGAAAGACCACGCATTTAGTGTAAGCTCTCTGGTGATATTGGGCAATAAACCTTGCAGAATTTTGATTTCAGCTTCTGTTGTTTCTCTGGGCTTCATGAAGTAAAGGCCGAAATCGAGATGTTCAATCTGAAGATGGTAATTTTCAAGGTTCAATTCTATTCTTGAAATGTTTTCATTTGGTATGTTAGCTATTAATTGGATCAGTTGGGGCCAATGATAGTGGGTTATTTACAACAAAGAAACAGTTGTCCGACTGTTTACAGCAATCCAATCAACTACCGTTAGAAAAAGAAATAAAATGTTCGATTGATCGAAGTTACTCGACTTATAGTTTCCATCGTGTTGGCGTTATTTAAACGACGAATGAACATTTGCTTCCCAAGCGTCTCAGAAAACTTGCCAATGCCAATATGAACTTCTTTTCTTTTCCTGAATTCGTCTTCGATTGAACAAAGTAATTTTTTTGTTAGATATTCACGAAGTCTGTCAGGAATAAGTCTCAGAAAATTTATAATGGCAAGCATTTTAGGTCTGCCACTCGAGAGTAAATAAAATCCCACACGCGTGGAATGATGAGCGACAAATATGTAAATAGAAATATCTTTAATTAAAGAACGCAGGTTTCTTTCATGATATTATGTTGGCAAAACTCAATGTGTCTTTATTTGTATCCAGATTATCAGCTATCGATTTTTAAATAATATTTTTCATAAACAAATCATGAATACAACGTGTACATTTTAATACTTTCTACACTTTTAAGTTGGATGTGGTAATTTAGGACAATACGTTAACACGCTAGTAAATAAATATAAAATTTATAATTTAATTACATAATGTCAATACCTTGGCATTTCCCATTCCTTTAGCGAAACTACGGAGAGTTTTTTCCTCCAGTTCACATTGTCGAACAAATAGGTTCTTGAGTTTGCATCTTCCCACTAGTTCCCCGACGTCATTGAGCCCCCATTCTCCCATACGACGGTTTCTGCTCACGTTCAACTTTGTGATCTACCGAATAAAGACTACATATTAATACCTATATTTGGTACTTTTTTCAATTTCTATACTTCGTGCTAAACAAAAATACTGTTTTGAACAACGCCATAACTTCCGTTTTTTCTTTTAAGTATAATTTTACACAGTAATGCTGAAGTAAAATTTCAAAATAGACTTTTGCGTTGGGCTCGGTTGTTAATCGGGGCGGACAATTCGATTTATTCAAAATGATTACTCATTGATTCGGTTTTTCCCAGCACGAGCTGGGACATGTTTCACCACCCACCCCCCCCCCCCCCCCCCCCCCCCCCCCCCCGTGCGTATTGGTAGAGGAATATTTTTCACAAAAATAGGTGCTATAATATGGAATAAAAATAGCAAACCTCACCTATAAGATACGGATAACACGGATATTTAGTTATATTTCAACGAAATTGTCATACCTCAGCTGTATGAGTCGATTCCTTGAAACTTCTCATTTCCTGAGGTGATGGATCACACTCACTGATATCAAGTTCTTTCGTATCACATAAATCTACTATTTGTCCAAGTTCACTGTAACCATCTTCTCCCATTTCATCGTTACCACTCAAGTCTATTTTATGTACCGGAGCGGCACCCTGTCAAAATAATAAGAACATAGTAATTCCCGTCAAACGGCACAAAACATGAAAATTATGGATTTACTGGTAATATCTCGCAAAGTTGTGTTGGAGGGGATTTGATAAAATTTGTTATTACTCCGTCAATCTTGCTTCGGGACGTTAACATTTTGATCGATACTTACTACTAATAAAAATAAATTTTGTTGCTGAGCAATTTTGCTGCTCTGGCATTTTTCTGGAGAAAACGTCATGTCTTAAGAAAAATAATGCTTACATTGCCATAGCGAAGCGAAGTTTTCAGGCTCCGCATTTTTTCACTCGTCAATCCACAATACCCCATGATCAATTCATTGACATTGCAATCATGTACTATTGTACCGGCTTGTTTCAAACAACTTTCATCCATGTCTTTATTTCGGCTCATGTCGAATCTGTGGATCTGCAGGTATTAAACAGTTATTTCAAGCGATTATTTCAACACAAAACCGAGTGCAATTAAAGATATTTAAGGGACCAAAATCGGCAAACCGTCACAATCAAGTATTACAATATCATACATACCTGAGATTTGTCGATGGCAAATCTAAGGTTCAGCAATTTTTGTTGTGTGAGCGAACATGCTGTTATAGCGAGATTGTTGGCTTTGAATTTTTTTGTTATTTCCCCAATTTTTTTCCATCCTGGTGCTTCTATACTCGGTGTCAAAAATACGTTGACCATTGTTATCTATTACCAAATTAAAACGGTCAAGAAAAGAAGAAAGTGATTAATAGGGGTGAAGAGGATCAAAGTAAAAACATCTGCATAAAAACATTTTATACGCAGTTTTATATAAGTGATAATCATTGTAAGATTTTTATGTAGAAATATACGTAGAAAAAACAACGGCGTGAAAAACTTTTCTGTTATTGATTTATCTTGAAAATATAATTAAAAGGTAAAATTTGAATGTCATTTAGTTTAAAAATACCTTAGACATTCACAGCTTTATACAACAAAGAAATGCCCACAAGAAGCTTCATCACCACTTTCGAAATTAACGTTTTGAAAACAATTGGGTCAAATTTGTCTTACATTTTGCTATTTTTTAATGGTAAAAAACGGGTCCCAATCTCAAACCAAACCTTGGCATCTATAGTTTACAGTACAATAGTAATGTAACTGACCTCTTGTGAAGGAATTGCTTTCATGATGTCATCTAATTGCTTTTCGCTGAATTCACATTCTGATATTTTAAATTCTCCAATGTTGTGACAGTTTCCCAATAATTTACAAAGATTTGTCAAGTTCGACTTTGTTTCGTATTCCGTCAAACTGACATTCACATATTCCTGCAGAATAAAATATAGCTTAAATGATTAAAAGAAATATGTTGAAGAAGTGGAAGAGTGAGGCAAAAGGCAAAACATTAAAATACCTTTAATTTTGCGTCATTTTCAATCAGTTCTTGCAACCTGTTGAAGTAATGTGCAGTGTTGTGGTCGCTCAAATCCAGAGTATTTTGATCGTTAAACATATCTAATATTTGTTGTTCTTCAGAAACTTGCCCTCTTTCTATTGCTACCCTCTAAAAAGTGAAGACAACATAAGTTTTCTTACAAGTTTAAGCCAATACACTTGTAATCTATTTTTATATTAAATTTTCAATGATGACTACAATGCACAAATTAATTAGATTGACAAATGTATTACGATTATCAAAACAAAAACCACTGTTCATGCCTACCTCTGCCGTTCTCTCATCAAAGTCCAGAATGTCAATTTGTCTGAAGCCACATTGCCAATAATTTAATCCTTGACCTCGAATGCATATCTTGTGCAAGTAGTACATACTGTTCTTCCGCAAACTTCGATTGAAGCATACGTCAAACACTGTAATCTGAAATATAACCATGAAATTATCCTTGCAGAACCAATGACCAAAATTGGAACTTGGTAATTGTGAGTAAAAGTACCGAGATAACCAAGATGGTAAAGATTGTTTAAAAGTACTTTTTCCTAGTTTTTTAATATTTTGGCGAGCTTGTTGTTTTCTTTCTGTAAAGTATTACATTTATTGCAACAAAATGGTTGTGAAATAAACCAGTTGACAATCATTGAAACTAGTTTTGAGATGAAAAACGAATTACATTGCACACAGTTTAAGTAAAAAATAGGTGAAAATAGTAAAAAATTATCGCCGAAATTAAATTCTTCAAGCGCAAAAATGCATACGAAAACGTTTTAAACGAATTTTTATCAACATAGTTTTATATATGTTCTACGAACAACGTTTGAAAATAATTTGTCAAATACATATACCTCTACTGGGGATGTTCCAAGAGCATTCGATAAAACTTCTAGATCGTGATTCTTCAACTGACAATTGTCCAAAGCCATGATGCTAATTTTTTCACAATTGGAGGTCACACTTCCAACAGCATGCATATCACTGGTTGTTAAAGGAATTCCAGATAAAATAATCTTTTTTATACTGGTTTTAATCAAATGAATGATTTTCCCGTCTTCTCCGCTCTCGCTAAGACATATCAGCATGTTGAGCATAGGTGTCGGCGATATATTTCCATCATTCAATTCTTTACGCATGGACTCGATCAAATACTCCTGTTTTTTGAGGTCAATATTTTGTGTTTCTCTATTTTCTTGACCTAGTGGAAAGGAAAAACAACTAAACTAGATATCACAAAGCAAGAGATAATTTTGAAAAAATTAGAACGTTATATAAGTCAAAATATAAATTTCATGAATTTTACAAAAACTGATATTCACCTTCGACTCGTTTCTTGAAAATGTTTAATTTCGCTATTTCTTCGTTGAATACGACGCCACATAGCATTTGTCGAACAACGCCATACTTTGGCGTGTGGATGTTGTTGTCTATGATCATCTTGAATTCGGTAAGCTCGAGTTTAGCTATTTCGCTCGCAGCTAAGAGCTCTTGGACTGTTTGGTGAACAAAGAAAAACGAGTAATCTTCTTCTAACAGATTCTGGTCGCAAATGACGTTACTTCCTGGATTCGGCACGCTGATAACTAGATCCTTAACATCGCTTACCGTCAGACCAAACTTATCAAAGTCGGCTTTGCTGAAGACAACCCTAGCTCTTTTGATGCCGTCAAGAGAAAGTTCCATCAACTTCTCAATTATATCGGGAACGTTGGCTTTAGTTTTGCGGTGTTTGGAACGTAGGTGATTCGTGAGTATCGTCATGATGAGGCCCGAAAGAGTGTCGGGTACTTCGTCTCCATGCAAATAGACAATGATTACAAAGATGAGGAAAAGGGGAGTGTTGCAAAGAAGCATAAGCTTGAGTGATTTTTTTAACATCGATTCCCATATAAAATCTCCTCGGTTCCCACCAATTTCTGTTACCAGGGTTTTGATTGAAACTTTCGAAAGTCCTCTGAGTGCAATAGTGGCATCAGGGCGGATTTCTTCTGAAAATCGACTCATCCCATATTCTCTTGAAGTTAGCAATATCTTTATATATGGGAAAAGATTCCCACAGAGGATGTTGTAAATTATCACTGGAATCGTTGCTTTGTCGTCGTAATTGATCATGTTGTGATGATATTCTTCACGTAAAACCCATGGAGCTGTATCCAGACCATCTAAGAGAAACAAAGTTATTTTTTGATTCTCAGGCTTCTTCAACCAATCGAATCCGTATGTAACTACTTCATTGCTTGCCAAATTGAACACGCTGAACAATATTTCCTTCGGTGTAAATTTACCATCTTTGAGAGACCAATCTTTAATGTTGATTAAATGAATAAATTTGATTTCTTTCATACACTCGATCCGACCATTCAAGACACGTATACAATATCGTTTCAAAAGAGTTGTCTTGCCACTCCCAGCTCCCCCTACTAAAGCAATGTATCTGCCATGTGTATGTATCCCATTGAGTGGAACTTCAACCTCCCTTTTCTTTTCTCTTGCCGTTAATCGACCCCGTTCCTTCACGATCGAATATTCAACCTCGTCTAAAGCGCCTCCACCTCGGTAAAAATTTGTCTTTGTTAACTTCGGCTCAACTTCATTTCTGGGCTCTTCAAATTCTCCCCCATAGCCTTTCATAATAGATGGCTGTCCGTTGCGCGAAGATCTATTGTTGACGCCATCGATAAATTTCCTCTCCATATTTTCTGCAGAAAATTTAAAAAAGAGTGAAAAAGCATATTCAAGGTTATCATTTTTGTGCCACATTAAAACTCTTTCATAAATATTTGTCGTTAGAGGTTTGAATGAATATATTGAGCCTGCCCTGAAACGCACCAACCCACCTCTCTTTCGCAAATATCCAAAGGTAAATTTTGTTAAAATTGAATTAAACAAGACAGCACCCAGTGAAGAACCAATCAGAAACTACTGATATGTATTTTTATATCCTTTGAACTGCTAATGTTTATTAATATTGAATAATAGCAAGGACTTATAAGCGCACATGGTCACTTACTATAAATATCCACGTCTGGACAGTCTCTAAAAAGGCAGTTTTTATAAGTTAGCAGATAATTTTGCAAAGTTATGGTGCAATTCTATTCCTTCCTTATTAATTTTATGAATATTGCTGCCAGTTTTTAGTATGGACCTCAACACTATATCTAGTTTACACATGTCATGTTTCTATATCCAGAAGACTTAACCGAGTGTCCGACTCCCCCACTACTTTTTAAAACTAGCGGAGTCAACACTGCTGACTTGAACGAGCTTTTCGACCCATATTTACTTTGGCATTTAGCTCACTTTCTAAGCAAACAAGCTTATGCCGACCGATTCGAGGACGACAAACACATCACACGGCACTATACATTTTAATAGCGATTGGTGATCTATGTATTGAATACATATCACTTTACATTTACGCTTCATGAAACGCTACTAGTCTGCAGTTTTACTTGCAATTATAACTATTAGGCCTCAAAGTTCAGTGAAGTAAATAATACACAACTATTTACCATGCAAACAATACTCGGTAATTATTTGCTAATTTTCTTTTCTTGGTATTTAATATAAGACATGAAGCAGGGTCGAATTCACGATATATCACAAATCAAAATGGAACATCCAGAGTTCATGGTGAGGAAAACCTCGAATCCGACAGGTGGGGTGGAATTTTAGCAATCAATCCGACTTATGAATTTTACTGCTTTGAAAGAAATTTTATAATTTATAATAAAATTCCCCAAGCAATTTGACAGAGGTTACCGAAATAAAATTGGATGAATAGCATACCAATTTGCTGTGGAGTTGCATGGGCAGTTTGGGTGACAAACGTCGCATGTGCTATATCAGCATGCTCAATGTTGTACGCCACTCGTATTGGTTCTTCTCCTGAAAATAAAAAAAAATACAAGGAGATCAATAACTAGTGAGCTGGCTGTGGAGTGGCGCTAAAGCATATTAGGACGATACGTGAATTTTGATTCTTCAACCTTTTAGAATAGGATTTTCATCGAGTGTCCAGCAGACCTCGCAAGATTCAAATCTGCGCACTCGCATTTGGATGACTGCAGAACCTACCCAAAGCTATGATAAAGGTTTCCTTGCGATATTATAACTATGACACAGCTAAATTCATTTACAACTACGTAGCCCCTTACTCAAGACTTCTAAAGAACAAGAACGACAATGTACTAAAATATAAATTGTCGTGAGCACAAAAAGACAAACAAACTCATTGATACATTAGAATATAGACATAATAAAATGAATAATAAGAAATGCAGGAAGTGAAAAACTGGTGATATTAGAATCTTTTTCGACTGAAAACCCACTCAAAAATTTAATTTTATCAAGTATAGGGCTGGGCAGAACCGAATCATTTTAAATTCGAATTTGATTCTAATATTTTTTTCGAATCGCTAAATCAATAAAAATACCGAATATCCCATTTTTATGCCTACTATTATTGTCTCTATTATGGCAATTAAAAAATTTTGATACAATTCACAAATATTAGCATAAATAGATTCAAAAGTGTGCATTTTTAATTACACTGCAGTCTGAAAGCGAACATTTTTATTTTAACGAGAAAATACAATTGATTATGGTCAAATTTGACAAAAATCGATTGCATTTTGTCGTGAAAAATTTCACTCCAATTGGAAAAATTTTGTTCTTAAGGCCGATTAACGATTGATTTGAATAAGGTGTGCTTCGAATTGATTCGAATCACCGAATCCAATTGCCCAGCCCAAGTCAAGTACGAAATACCGCAGAACTGCGCCCTGGGGGCGCGATCCATCAGTTAATCACACTTCACGAAACTGTCTGGGGAATGTTGAAAAACTAACATCACCTTCTGGTATTTCAGCGTTGTTTTCATCTTCATCCACCTCGCCATCCATATTTCATTTTCAAGTGATGTATTTTCTTCAGAAATATGGTACATGCACACGTACTTTCAGTCCTTTCATCTTAAAAAATATACCTACTTTCTACATAATCTTCCTAAATCTAATTCGATCGCAAAGTTCAATAAGTCCAATAATCCAATTTATTTCTCCCCAATCGGAGAATAGATTTTGTCAAGCGTGACTTACAAACGTATAGGTGCGGTTCATCAGGTGCCTTGTAAAAATTGCTATACAGAACTAAACAAAAACAATTATATGTTGTTTAGTAAGTGTATCGTTTTCTATAGAATTTGTCGGTGTTTTTTCAGTGTTTCTGGAGTAATTTGAAAAACATTTATACAAAATTTCAACAAAAAACCAATACGAAGCTACATAAAAACTATACAATGCTATAGAGAAACTATACGATGCTATAGAAACACAATACACATGCAATAGAAAACTACACTGCTATAAAATGTTACGTTTTGACTGAATTTTGTTCATTATTGCGTTGTAAATATTTGCAAACAATGTTCACTCTAAGCGCACTATTATGCGAAAAGTGCGGGGCACCTTCGTACTTTTTTACTTCCTCAGGAATGCGAAATGACTATTGTTGCTGTTTATAAAGGGAAAAACGCCATTCAGCCCGGATTTTTTGCGCAAATGAAGCACTTCCGCGCGTTCTAATCAAAACAAACATAGCGTTTATTCAATTTTTAATCTGTGACACCTCCTTTCCTGTGGCATCACCTTTTGCTCATGTGACCTTGATGCCGCTTTTAGCATACTTAGAACACCATAAAGATACTTTGTGTGCCTATTCTATACTTTGAGATTTACGGAGGGTTCCAAAGTGCCTTTTCTGGAGTAAAAATATCAATACTTGGGTGACGTTTTTAAAGACTAATTTATAATATAATCTAATATCATATTGAAATTAAGTAAAAGAAAAACGCCATGTTAACTAAGTTTTTATAGAATGATTAATATTTTTGCTAATGCCGAATTCATGCAAGTGTTTTTTGCATCCAACTTTCAATTCAGATTATCGGGTATAAGAAATTTCTTTTTCCAGGAAAGTTTTAATAGTAGTAATCAATTCAATAGGTGGTCTCGCTTAATCTTCTATATATTTTACATAGTTTCACTTTCTGTAACTTCTAATATTAATTGCGATATGTGTAGAGTATTATACTTGGTCGACACTGTATAGGTTATTCACGAAAAGAGGGAAGGAAGCACGGCAACATATTTTTTGTGATATACCTTTCATGCTAAGCCAGTGTTTCTGGCGAGCTATAGATGTAGAGTATTTTTCACTAGTATTCGGCCAATTTCAAGTCTCACTACACCATTTCGGGGAATTTTGCACTGTAGGTCCGCATGATGTTTAGAATTGCGTATGCATTTTCTGTGTGTCACAGCAGTAGGCGATTAAACGCAAGCAAAATAGTGGTGGATGATTTTACTATTGCCGAATACAGATATCTCTTGTAGCAACCGTGGTCGAAAATCATGACCACTAGGAGAATTGGCATTCAATATATCGGTGCATGATGCATGATCAACAAAATTCTTATAAGCGATCAACAAAATTCTTATAAGCGATCAAAACCGGAAGGGGTTAAGGTTTAATATAATATAATTCCCTATACTCTCACAAGATATTGGTTCAACGATTCATTCCTATATGGAATATTTTCCAATTTGGTACAGTTGCTGAAACCACATTCGAGCGCCTCGCCATAGAAGTGGCTATTACTTCAGTTGCTGCTTTCGACTTTGCATATAGAGTGAATTCTTTTTCGAATAGTGCAAGGGGAACGCGGGTGTAACTACATTTTGAAGTAGCTCTTTGTTATATAATCGGCCGTTAGTTGGGTTCTTTTAATTCGCATAATGAGTGAAATCCAAAAAATCCTTTGCCGCCATCAGGCTGCTTCTTCACGATTTACGATAAAAAATGCCATTTTATATCACATTTTGGAATGTTATGACGTCATATGTGTATGTCAAGGAAAATTCATTAGGTTCAGAAGCATTAAGCAAGTTCAGGAAAGGCCAATTTTTCTACTTAACAAACCCTACTATATAACAGAATACTTCTAAAACTTCCAGAAAAGTTATTCGCCAATCGGCATGGTAAGATGTGACATCGTAACTATCACTATTCTGGAAGAAGTTTCCCTTTTTGACGCCAATAGAATCACTGTTTTGGCTTGGGCACCTACCTTCTCATTGAAAAATCGTAGGGCACCTAACGTACTTTGTTTCTGCGTCTGCGAGGCACCTCTCAGTCGAAATATTATTTTAAGATTAAACATTGCAAATTCCAACTAACGTTTTCAGACTGAAAATTGCCAATTGTAAACTTTCAAATTTATACTTGGCAATCAGTAATTAGGTACATTGCACAATTGGTGTTTCCAAATAATAAATTATCAGTACAAAAATTGCAAATTAAAAGAAAACGACAGAAAATGAATAACCTTGATATTTAGTATAAAATGAATCTTGAACGAAAAAAAAATCGTGCAAAGCAAACTGAGCTGGTAAAAGCCGCTCTATAGACAGACCGATAAAGTGAAAGTTGGATTAACGCTGTTTTTTTTTCGAACAGTAGTCCCGTCTCTCACCTATTATTTGACCATCCTTGCAAGTCCGCACAGACATGAAGCGCCGGTAGAACAGACAGTAGTGAAAACTGAACAGTACTCATTTTGAAGGTCCTATTTTCGAAAGTAACTAACAAAAATCGCATAACGGAAATTTCCATAGCGCAGGCTAGGCCGCAACCACCCTTGCATAAAACTTTCCGTGTCTGCGTGTGAAGCTCAGACACAGTGGCTGACTCAAAGTCAAGCCTACGTGACAAACCGGGAAAAAAATGTCAAATTGCATTTTGTTGAGCGAGGACAAAATTGTTGTTCCGTGTTCGCAATACACATTCATGAAAGCTTCACCTTAGTTGCCAAACAGATAAAAGTATTCACATCCCGTGCCTGCGTGTGAAGCTCAGACACAGTGGCTGACTCAAAGTCAAGCCTACGTGACAAACCGGGAAAAAATGTCAAATTGCATTTTGTAGAGCGAGGACGAAATTGTTGTTCCGTGTTCGCAATACACATTCATGAAAGCTTCACTTTAGTTGCCAAGCAGATAAAAGTATTCACATGAAAACTGTAGTTGCCCGTTTTTCGTCAGTCCTAACTAAGCTTCTTACATACTTCTGCATTTTACAAACAACTTACCTCACGTCTATTTAGCAGACAATATCGGCAAGGTTACTTACACTTCTTAATGTTATTGATCCCCGCCGAAGCGTAGTGAGATGTTCAGCCATGTATATCAAAGTTCGTTTTGTGGTTTGCGTTGTTTTATTGTTTTTATTCCTCGCAAGAATGTCATGGTATCGTATTTAAAGACAAGAGGGCCAGGTGGTATATATCGTGATGTATCGCAAATGGTATGTAATCTTGCTCAGTACCAACCTCGCGTGGTTCTCCTCGTATGCTTCGCTTGTTGTAACAAAACATTTTATTTTGTTAAGCATAAGCCACAGATGGACCGTACCTCGGCGGCACAATCCATTACTGACTCATACCTAACAAAAGATGCTGTGACAAAAATGTTCTGGCTGGGACAAGAGCACGGACGCCCTAAATTCCTATGACCTACCCAGGTTTTATCCGGATAGGCTCATAAACTTCGCAGCAAAAGTAGTTGCCCTTATGGGTTTTATAAGAAGCATAGCGCTACTTGCAGACAATTGCTTAAGGGCATGGTTTGCAAACATGAAAATGCTTGTGATACAAGTCCAACCGTCGTCCATTATCGAACACACTGGATTGGGGTACAATGAAACAAAAACACAAAACAATTTAAACCCACGAAGCAGTTTTAACAAAACAAAAACGAAGGAGTGGCAACTATTCCTATTAGAAAGGTGTCATTAAAGGTTAAATTATGTCACTTTTTTCACTGTACCCATATTCCTCTATACCCCGCCTTCCTTTTGGCACTAACGTACTTCCTGCATGTCGTGGGAGGCGACTAAAAGAGAGCAAAGAAGTGTCAGATGGTTTTGCCATCCCTCAGGACAGATACTACTCGGTACTCACTCACTGCTCTTTACTATGACGGTTCAGTTTCGTTCGGGATGTTTACCGCTTACAGTTCTGTTGCTGGGATTACATATAGTTGTGCCATTTGATAGATTCTTAGTTGGCGCGATCCGACAGTGAACCATTCTTCACAAAACTTATTTTTATTTATTTTTTTTTATATCGGATAATTATAATTCTCCACCCGCGCAGCTAGCGCAAACGTTCCTTTTAGGAAGTATGACTTATAGATGCTGACAGTAAAGTTCCTGTTATGGATGCCAAGTAATGTGGTCGGTATCGATGGTAATTTGTTAAGAATACCTTTTTGAAAATAGCTTGCTTGAAAATAGATACCTAAATATGACTCCAGGGTAAGAAATTGTACAGAGTTTTCGGGATGCTCTGACAAGCACGTTCTTTAGAATTACCTAAGCATATTTCTGTAATCGCTCCCTAAAATGAAACAACAAAAAGCGTAATATCGTCTTATCATTGTCCAGGACGGATACCACTCACTCAATTTTAATATAGTGGTTCCTCTTGCAGATGTTCTCACTCAGAGTGCAGTTACTGATACTTTATTTTGTACTAGCTCTTTGCCATTTAAGTGGCCGTTACTTAGGCCGTTAGCCCCGGGCCTTGCCTATAGTGAATTTTTTTTTATCAAAAAAATGAGCATTGAACGTAAACGAACTGCAGACCGATTTAAGTGCTAACTCACTAACTGTCCTCGAGTTATAATTTTTAATACTGACACCAAACAGCTGATTCGATCGAAATTATATTCTATTAAATAATTGAAAAATCACATAAAGTATTTGCAAATCATAATTCCCTTTCGCTCGAATCGGGAACAGCCACGGCAAGGCTGCTTCAGCGACATTTTCTAACCGTATCCCTTATTTCACATAAATTGGCGAATTTCTTTCGATTGGGTTATTAGGTAGCCGTGGCAGATCTTCGTGTTTATTGAAAACCAGCTCTTGCTTGATTAGTGAGAGGGAAAGAATGATCATGTATCTTCGAAAGATATAAAATATAATACGCCAAGCAGAATTCAAAATTTACTGACAACTCCAAATTGAAATTAGGATGGGAAAACAAGTTTGAGAGCGTTTACTCAAGACAAGAGCATTTTGAAGGACAGAGTAATGAAATATAATTGTTAATTTAAATTTACTGTTACTTCAAAAACTAATTGCAATTTTTACTCGAATCTTCTGACGTTATATATATATATTTAGAGAAAAAACAAAAACCGTATTAGAGGTGCCAGAAACACACAAGAATATATTCCAACATGTTTAGCGCCGGTTACTAAAATAATATAATTTTCGTTCAACAGGTGTCTCATAAAATGATATATTGTAGTTTCACAAATGGAAACAATTAAAACATGTCACAATTCAACCTGCTCTTGGTTTTCCAACTGAATCAAACTCGGGATAGGGGAGTCATAAAGTCAGAATCAATAACATAGTTATTTCTCATTGCACGTGTGATTCGCAACAACTGCAATTATGAATAAATATCTTGGTCTGAGATTTTCTAATCAATACGAGAGACCAATACTAACGACAAAAAGCAATAATAAGAACTTGGAATAACTTTGTTTCTTAGCAGCAGATCCCCATTTCTGGTGACATACGTTGTACGCATCGATATCTTGTTCAGTGATAGCACATAACTGAAATCGTTGGCAAGTTTCATTGCATGGATCCAAATTATAAGATGCAGAATTGTATAATTTGTATCTATCAAATTCCAAAGGACAATTACTTGAATTCGCTTCACACTCGTCTTTCATTTTTGTGGCGAGCTCACCCAATGAATCGGTTGTTACGTCTTTCATATTATAACTTTCGGTTGCCCTGTATTCCAACATCCACGAATTTTCATCAGCACTTTTTTCTGTGTTTGCTTTCTCGAGATCAAGATAGAATTGCTGAAAGTCCTGTACGTTAATAAATGGTTAGAATTATTGCGTTAGCTTGTGGTGAGAGAATGCGACCATTGAAGATATAATGTTGTATTGAGTTTGGTGAGCTATTTTGTACGATAGCATACTGGCAAACTCACCGACTGAGATTGAAATGCACTCATATTCTCTCCATAGATCATCGAAAACTGCGAAGATAAAGTATTTAAATATAGGCTAACTTGTAGCTTATAACACGAGATACCGCCAGTAGCGGATAGATTTTAGATGTCAAGTTTATGAACGAAAACTTTTAGTGTTTTTTTCAGCCATCTTTGTGGTTTGTGAACTTCTGTCCCAATTACCGGAGCGTTAAAAACTTCACATTTGGCTAAAATGCATACTATTTACAAAGTAAACAACCATTAGAAGGTTCCTTAAAATTTTTATTTTGTCAAAATTGAGTCACGGACTCACCATCAACAACTCATACTTGACAAAAGATGTTTTAAACAAAACTCCCCCTAACTGGGAACCTTACCTTCAGAAACAAAGTGTCTCTGTCATACTCGAACAGTCGAATTGCTGGATTATTCGATCCTTTATTCACGCCTGGTAATGTCGTACGCCATGGTGTTACAGCTGGAGTTAATAGCATCGAGGATATCTGGAATTTATCACAACGTTGAAAACCATGGCTTTATAAAATATTCATTTCAAAAAAGATATTGAAGTATTTGCTTGTTATTGCTTTTTTTGCCAAGGCCGCGTGGTACTATGATACCGCAAAACGTGAACATATGTGGCCCATGCTTACATGACTATAAATACAAAAGCGTCTCTTTAAATTACTTCCTGATTCCTCTCTGTCATTGTAAGTCAGTCAGTCAAAACCTGTTATTTTCATATTGATATCTCTAATTATACTTCTTTCATTTAAATGGATTTGATGCAAGAAACGTATGTGAAAAATCCATTTCAACTCGTGCTTGAAAAATAGAACTTCTTATCGAAAGGTAAAACATTTGTACTAGAAAGTGGGTGCAATATTGAGCAATACCATTTTGCCGTCCTTGCTTTTAAACAATTTGAACGTGTCACTGTGATGGTGTCCAAAAAATTGCCCAGAGATCACTTCCGAGTATTTTTGAATTATGCTGATAAATCTTGCATTATATTCAGGATAAAACCATCGCTTTGGAGAATTGGCAACAAGCTCAAAGTAACCCGGTGGAACGTGTCCAATAATGTACACCTAAATGTGAAATAAAATATCAAAATATTTTCTGGGGAGAGGAAAGCAGAGAGAAGGATTTGAGCATATAACGATCAGTTATCACTGGTTTCAAGCCAAATCCCGCAATTGACCGTTCGTCCTTATGGCCGCCGATACAAGGCCTCGCGCAGGGCGATCTACTCAAATAAGTATCCATAAAAATAATTGAAATATTAACGAAGTAGTAAAAGAACTAAAAGATTTGGAAATATATTTTCAGAGTTTTTGTACAAAGAATCTTCCTTTTAGAGCACACCCAAGCACATTCATTCATACTAACTTTAATAAACTGAAATTCGGATGCTAGGGAAATCCCATCCGCCATAAAAACCCAATACATACCTCAAAAAAAAATTTTAAGGCTGGCAAATATTCCATAAATTCAATATAAGTATGAATAAAATACAGAAACAACGAATTTAAAAAATCATTATAAAAATTTGAAATTTGTTTCCTATTACCTTTTTTGAATAGTCGCTCGCATTTTTTAAAGATTCTTCCAACCAAGAAAACTCATTTCCTGGATCTTCTGTTCCATCCACTACCTTGTTACTCTCATACCAAAAATTGCTGTTTAATGCAATAAAACATGGTCTTCATCTTGGTCAATTTTTTCTTTATAATATCCCTCTAAAAAAGTAATTAAAATAAATAAGAATAAATTTTAAATTCATGTACAAGTCAAACAAGGGTATACTATTTTTACTAAACTGGTATACTAAACAATTTTATACTATTTTTATCATCAATCAGAAAATTTTTATTTGAACACGTCTGGTGGGCTATGAGCGATAGATGGATCGCGACGCCGAGGCGCTGTTCATCTGCGGTGCTTGCTTTCCAAAATTAAGTTTGCGATTGTGTCAATGCTTTGTCTAATCCAAAGTAAAACCCTTATGTTGATATGCTCTTTTGCGAATTAGAGTTAGGGCATGAATATTGATACTAATTACTTTACCGATGTTATATAAAAGACCACCCTATTTTGAATGTCTAAAAATTATTTTTTATCAGGACAATGGCAAATTAGAGTCACCAACCCTAAGGATGATAAAATGAGGCAAATCTTTTAAATTTATTTTTCTTCCTTTCATTTTAAAAATCTGCGTATATTCTGTAAGCATCCCATGGACCCGGGTTGAATTGCCTGATGAGCAAACGAGATTAAATAAGAAGAAAACAAGCTAAAAAGTGCCAGTTACGGTAAAATCGTCATTTTCCTCTGAATTAGGATAAAATACCAAGAATTGTGAAAAGAAAGGTGAAGATATTTAAATAATGAAAACAAGAAATATTTAAACATTTGAGAATTTTCTACATTTTGAATTAATTAAACGGAACAAGATAGGTCGGATGAATCGTACATTTAACATATTAAATGTACTACGATTGTAAAAAAGATATCAGTTTGTCAGGAATTCAGCTTCATCAAATATCACAGCAGGATCCCAAAAGGACACTAATGATGAAAAATCATGACCTACTAACAGTATAAAGATACATTTATGAGATAGAACATCATAGATTTCGCATTCAGACACAATTACACCGCCATGCGAAGATAGAGAATATCCCGCTTTAAAAGAATACTTATAGCCCCGCGATTAGAAGCGGGCTATGCAATCACAACGCATCTGAACAAGGTGCCACGGAATAAAACGACCTGTTCAATTACAGCACTTTTCCGCGATCGAATATAGCATACGAGATAATTCATCCGATTCACACCCTATAGGTTGACGTTGATTCTGCAAACCTGACAAATAATAATATCATGTAATGATATCACGTTATCTGAAATTTGAGACCTGCAGGAAAACGAATATTTTATCGCATTTTTAGGTGTGTGAAAAGTAATACATACCCTGTCCATGAAATGAAATCAGGATTGTCTTCGAATCCTTTCATAGCGTATACGGATGTATTAATCAAACTCCAGGGTGAATCACATCTATTAAAAATGAGCGCTTTTAGTGCATATAACTAGAAAACACCCCAAAAATTGCGCCTAGGCGCGAAAATTTTTCTCGTAAATGATATTTCAAGGCCTGAAATAGTCCAGACATGCATGATATCCATTGTGTGACGAAGTAGGGCTAATACTTTTCGAACTTCCTCCTTTTGCATTGTGTTTTTATTTTCATTCGCCAAAGGAGGGCATGGCACCATCGTCCATATATATGCTAGTGCATACGGACATGCATTTTCAAATGAAGCGTCAAAATAAATTCCATTTTTTTTTTGAAAAATTAACCACAGCCATTTTCACCGACACTAAAGGCAAAATGTCATGATCGTTTCTAGATTGCACTTCAAAACCTTTTAAAGTCAATCCAGTATGTTAAAAAGGGCGTTCACAAGTGATGCCAAACAGGGCACTCCCAAGTGTGTCATCTCGGCGTGGGAGTCTACAAATATTTTTAAGATATATGATGAAATACTTAGTGAACTACTTATATTTAACGGAATATCAGAACAAATTGTAAAACAAAATGTAAAGCATTCTAAACACAGAGTCTGCTTAGGAATATCTGTCCAGAGCTATGTCCAAATAAGAAGCAACACAATATGACATTCAAACAACTCATAGTCATCTCCGGTGTAAAAACTTCAACAAAATGTCAAACTTCGTAACTATTTAGGTTAAAGTTTCGCTACAACTATGATATATATGAAAGTTGGACCAAATGGCCCCAGCGTATGGCACGCGTCCACAATATGATTAACACACTTCCACTGGTATCGATTCTTCATCCGAAGAATATGGAGCTAAATGATGCTCACTTTGTGTCAAAAGGTTTTTGTGTGTGGGCACATGTCGAGCAGCAATCCAACAGACAAAATAGACATCTGTAAGTGATGGAGATTGCTTATCTATACCATTCCTGTGCTTCATGCAGTTCTTTGCACACTACTGGTTTCAGAAGCCTTTTCAAGTATGATAGGTCTCTTACAGCCTTGCTCTGATCGAAGGAAAATATTAAAAATAATACTTACACATAGTCACCCAACGGACCAGCATCTGTCTCACGTCCGTATGATGACGGGCACACTTCCATTGGCGTCTCTCCATCTTTCAAGAAATAAGGAACGAAATGGTGATCGCTGATGTGCCAGAATGTTCCTGTGTTCTGCGCATGTGCGCCGAGCAACAATACAATGGATAAAATAACTATAACATAGTTGTCCACCGCAGCATACATTATGATTACTGATGAAATTTTATTCATATAAAGATATAAAAATTAATGCAAATTAATTGTGAGGAGAGCTCGAAGTACATGTGTCTTAACTCTAGTACAGAACTTTCTACTTTACGAAGTAAAAAAACTATTTGTTGATCCACTAAAATCGATACATTTGTAAAGATGATCCGAGAATCATTAATACACACTGTAGAACTAAAAACTAAAAACTGACAATCACTAACGTATTTGAGTGGAGAGAGAACATTTTATGATATGACACGCTTTAGCCGACCAAAAAAGAAATGCATGTATAGAGTGTATGTATTGTTGACGAGCCATATTTTGTATAAGGATATGCTCCTCCCGCGCCGACCACAAGTGGTTTTAAGTTTTCCCTAACGTAGTAAATTCCAAAATTTCGTTGGGTTAATCTAATATTTAGCCAGTATAAGACATCAAAATCTCATTTCAAAGTAATTTTTGCGTCACCTGGGTAAATTCCTTTTTCGAAATGGCCTTTTATCGCAATGGAGACGAAAAGTACTTCTACCGAGCTAAAACAAAACCAAGTTAAAAAAATATACTTTACAATGGCGCTATCCATCCGCTGAGGTAATTTATCAGCAAACTCCATGTCGCGTAATATACTGTTTAAATACCAAAATCACAAAAAGCGGAACTAGATTCGAAATGTAAACATATATGTCACTTGAGATTATGACGCGATATTTGCACAATCGTGCAAATGCATAAAACGGGCTGGTGAGCAGCGTCGCACCAGGCACCAGTGGACGTTGAACACTCTTCGTTCTGCACAAGGACTTGGTCCGATTTTTTGGTGAAATTCCCCGTAAACAAGACAGTAAGCATTGCTTAAAATGAAACAACTATGGACTACTCAAATAAAAATGAGCTTCTTTGCAATGTTGTGCAAGCAACTGCACTCCCAGTGGGAAATGTCCAAGGAAGGACAGCTATTGAGTGCTTGAATGGTATTAGCCCTGGACGGTCGTAAAACCATCTTTCACAACTTTCACTACATTACTCCCTTTTATTCGTCCCTCAAGACAAGAACGAAATACGTTAGGGAAATTCTAAAGCATGCGCCCACAGATCTGAATTCTTCGAGATTGATATTTTGTTTAGGATGGAACATTATGGCTTTTGATTCATGCTATTATTTTATTACTTCTGGTATTTCTTGTTCGAAATTTAAGATTTTTTAGCTTATTCCGGTCACAGTGTTATTGGATTAAGCTCAAGGGTATCTCAAACGATTTTTTAACATCCAGCTACATTTATTCCCTCCTCGAATATGAATCACCTCATTCCGAAACGATTTATATTTAAAAAGTTAGTGTGAAGGCCTGATAAACCGATAGAGCTGGTAACCTTGTGTCACCAGGGATACGGATTTGTCACAACTCATGAGTATCCTATGTCACCGGGGATGCGGATTTGTCACAACCCATAAGTATTCCTTTGTCACTGGGGATGCGGATTTGTCACAACTTATGCGTATTTCTATGTCACCAGGGATGCGGATTTGTCCTAACTCATGAGTATTCCTATGTCACCGGGGATGCGGATTTGCCCCAACAAATGAGTGTTCCCATGTCACCGTGGAGGCGGATTTGTCCCAATTCATGAGTATTTCTATGTCACCGGGTATGCGGATTTGTCCGAAATCATAAGTATTGCATGTCACTGGAGATGCCTATTTGTCACCAGGGATGCACCAATACCACTTTTTCGCCGGATTCTTTAAAATGTGTCGATACTAATAATGTCGAAGATCGAATTTGCCAATATCGACCGATACCAATACTTCAAAATGAGCCGATGCCGATACTTTACATTACCGATACCGCCGAAACTTTAATATTCCGATACCGGTCGATACAGATTCTTTAAATTGGGCCGATGCCGATACCGATGGACTCCGATACTTCAAAATGAGTCGATACAAATACTGTCGATAATCCAAATAACGCTCAACTTTAAACTAAAAATGTACAAGATAATAGTAGACCAATAATCTCCGACATATTTATTGATACTATGATGTCTCATATTATGCGCTATTCTATATATATAAATATGAACACTGATATGGGGGGGGGGGCATAAGTATATGTAACCCCCACCAATTATGCCTATGTTTTACTGTCCAGGATTTTGAACATAATACCATAAAACGACATCACTTTAATCTAAGATGATGGTGATGTTTCTTGCCGTGGCCAGATTTTACAATAAAGGTTGTATTGGAAATTGGTAGTTGGTACGGTTCGACATTGCTGCCTAGTGATTCGTACTGGTACGAAGTTATGTACGATAAATAAATATATTAATCGAACTTAATTTCGTACTGGTACGAAGTTCGGTACGATGTAAGAAAAAAATAATATCTTACGGTACGGTACGGAAAATTTTCGAAAGGTACGGTTCGACGTTCGGTGTGAAATTGTTTTGCTGGTTCGAAGTACGATAAAAAATTTCGTACCGTACGGTGGGAGCGAGATTGTGTCTATTCGGTTAGAAAAACGCCCAGCACGTTTTGTTAAGTATGAGTCACTGGTGGATCGCGCAGTCAGTATTTTTTTTTTTATTTTTATCAAAATTCGTCAGAGCAAGGCTGCAGGACACATATCATACTTAAAAGTTCCCTGAAATCACGAAAGTGCAAGCAGCTACATGAAATGTAGGAATATGAACTAAGGAACCCCCATCCCAGACAGATGTCAATTGAAGCGAGTTTTAAAGCCATGTAGATCTACAAAGTCACATGCCATTGAATACGGTCGAGCATGGCGAGAACAGCAGCAGCGGCACTGCCTCAAATGTGACAGCAATACTCCGTGATGGATCGAATCAGTGATTTGTACTAATGAAGAATGATTTCGGGGGAGAGATAATGGCGAATTCGATACAGAGGACCGACTTTCATTGGCGCTTGTTTAGCAATACTAGTGGCATATTCATTACAATTCATGACCTTAGACAATGTGAGTCCGGAACTTTAAACTTTTGCTCTGGATATGCCGCGCATATATATATTTTTAGCGCTATTACGTGCACTTTAAATACCACTAACTGCTACTCTCCAGGGCAATTGAAAAGATATATCGGAATATGATTTGAAAAATGTGTTCACAGATAAACTGCGTCGATGGTATGAGGCCTATGAAAAAATGAAAAAAAAAAAAAAAACTTTAAAAGAATATACACTAGGTGCAAGTAAAACCTTGTGCTCTTCATTAAAGTGGAAATTTCTCTATCAAAATAAGGGAAATATGACGGCTTCCTAATATAAATACTCCCTAATCTCCCGTAAAGCACACTCGATGAGTTCGTCTTAGCCCTATTTTGTGATTCGTATGTTATATTCGAATACATACCAAAATCTCGACCATTTTTTTTGTAAGTGGGAGGAAGGCAATCGTGACGTGATCCATTAACTGAAACTAGAATACAAAATGAAATTATTCTAAAAAATACTTCATTCAGACTTGTAAATATTGCTGAAAATTCTTTAATTTAAAAGGACGTAATTGGTTTTATATTGATTCGTTTTTCAAATCGATTGATTAAAATATACAGATAATAACAGCGTCAGCCACCATTGATATGCCTGATTATCTGCAACTAAATTAAAGAAATTTTATTTTGTCAAGTACAAGCCACAGATGGACCGCGCCTCATCGACGAGAACCATCAGTGACTTATACTTAACAAAACACGTTGAGAATTTTTCTTTGGCCAGGATTTATCACAATGCCTTTTTTTTTAATACTACCAATGTCTTTATGATTTAAGATAAAAAAGAATTGCCCGTCTGGCTTTAACAAACTGCGGAGCTAAACAATATAAAATTTAGTTTAAACCCCTCATTGTACAAGTACTGAATTGTATCCAACTTGAATATTACAAACATCGTGAGTAATCAACAAAAGAAAGCATGATGAA
This sequence comes from Styela plicata, assembly GCA_963675895.2. Classification (NCBI taxonomy): domain Eukaryota; kingdom Metazoa; phylum Chordata; class Ascidiacea; order Stolidobranchia; family Styelidae; genus Styela; species Styela plicata. The sequence continues at coordinate 9,600,151 of OZ023143.1, read as the reverse complement.
AAATATATCTATACAGTATAACAGCAAGAAGTCTTGACATTTTTCATTGTCTTTCTTGTTGAATATATCGTTGTTGTCCGCGATCAAACATAATTCTGACTCCTGGTTCCTGTGATAAACAGGTGTTTTTCTGTAAAATCTTTAGTAGTCAAGTTCGACCTTTCATTTGTATTAACAAATTATTTGGGTATAAATGGTGCGCTTTAAGTCATCATTCAGAACCTTCCGACTAATCTCTCGCGGTAGGATTTAGTTGACAAATATATCTTAACATCAACAAAACTTAAAAACGGTCTGCGGCGCTGGTGTCTATTTATCAAACACAAAATCTGCTTTTAACAAGCTTTTACATAGGCGGTCCATCTGCGGTTCTTGCTTGACAAAGCTAAATTTCTGATCGGGTAAGAATTCTGGTAAATACGTCAAACATAATCTCAACCCATTTTAAAATGGAAAAAAATATTTATTTTCTTACGATAAATGGGAGTTCATTCAATTGTTGTTGTAACATTTGTTCGAATTCACGTTCTCTTCTTCCGAAAGACCACGCATTTAGAGTAAGCTCTCTGGTGATATTGGGCAATAAACCTTGCAGAATTTTGATTTCAGCTTCTGTTGTTTCTCTGGGCTTCATGAAGTAAAGGCCGAAATCGAGATGTTCAATCTGAAAATGGTAATTTTCAAAGTTCAATTCTATTCTTGAAATGTTTTCATTTGGTATGTTAGCTATTAATTGGATCAGTTGGGGCCAATGATAGTGGGTTATTTACAACAAAGAAACAGTTGTCAGACTGTTTTCAGCAATCCAATCAACTACCGTTAGAAAAAGAAATAAAATGTTCGATTGATCGAAGTTACTCGACTTATAGTTTCCATCGTGTTGGCGTTATTTAAACGACGAATAAACATTTGCTTCCCAAGCGTCTCAGAAAACTTGCCAATGCCAATATGAACTTCTTTACTTTTCCTGAATTCGTCTTCGATTGAACAAAGTAATTTTTTTGTTAGATATTCACGAAGTCTGTCAGGAATAATTCTCAGAAAATTTATAATGCCAAGCATTTTAGGTCTGCCACTCGAGATTAAATAAAATCCCACACGCGTGGAATGATGAGCGACAAATATGTAAATAGAAATATCTTTAATTAAAGAACGCAGGTTTCTTTCATGATATTATGTTGGCAAAACTCAATGTGTCTTTATTTGTATCCAGATTATCAGCTATCGATTATTAATTAATATTTTTCATAAACAAATCATGAATACAATGTGTACATTTTAATAATTTCTACACTTTTAAGTTGGATGTGGTAATTTAGGACAATACGTTAACACGCTAGTAAATAAATATAAAATTATACTTTAATTACATAATGTCAATACCTTGGCATTTCCCATTCCTTTAGCGAAACTACGGAGAGTTTTTTCCTCCAATTCACATTGTCGAACAAATAGGTTCTTGAGTTTGCATCTTCCCACTAGTTCCCCGACGTCATTGAGCCCCCATTCTCCCATACGACGGTTTCTGCTCACGTTCAACTTTGTGATCTACCGAATAAAGACTACGTATTAATACCTATATTTGGTACTTTTTTTTAATTTTTATACTTCGTGCTAAACAAAAATACTGTTTTGAACAACACCATAACTTCCGTTTTTTCTTTTAAGTATAATTTTACACAGTAATGCTGGAGTAAAATTTCAAAATAGACTTTTGCGTTGGGCTCGGTTGTTAATCGGGGCGGACAATTCGATTTATTCAAAATGATTACTCATTGATTCGGTTTTTCCCAGCACGAGCTGGGACATGTTCACCCCATTTCCCCCGCCGTGCGTATTGGAATATTTTTCACAAAAATAGGTGCTATAATATGGAATACAAATAGCAAACCTCACTATATAAGATACGGATAACACGGATATTAAGTTATATTTCAACGAAATTGTCATACCTCAGCTGTATGAGTCGATTCCTTGAAACTTCTCATTTCCTGAGGTGATGGATCACACTCACTGATATCAAGTTCTTTCGTATCACATAAATCTACTATTTGTCCAAGTTCACTGTAACCATCTTCTCCCATTTCATCGTTACCACTCAAGTCTATTTTATGTACCGGAGCGGCACCCTGTCAAAATAATAAGAACATAGTAATTCCCGTCAAACGGCACAAAACATGAAAATTATGGATTTACTGGTAATATCTCGCAAAGTTGTGTTCGAGGGGATTTGATAAAATTTGTTATTACTCCGTCAATCTTGCTTCGGGACCATTAACATTTTGATCGATACTTACTACTAATAAAAATAAATTTTGTTGCTGAGCAATTTTGCTGCTCTGGCATTTTTCTGGAGAAAACGTCATGTCTTAAGAAAAATAATGCTTACATTGCCATAGCGAAGCGAAGTTTTCAGGCTCCGCATTTTTTCACTGGTCAATCCACAATACCCCATGATCAATTCATTGACATTGCAATCATGTACTATTGTACCGGCTTGTTTCAAACAACTTTCATCCATGTCTTTATTTCGGCTCATGTCGAATCTGTGGATCTGCAGGTATTAAACAGTTATTTCAAGCGATTATTTCAACACAAAACCGAGTGCAATTAAAGATATTTAAGGGGCCAAAATCGGCAAACCGTCACAATCAAGTATTACAATATCATACATACCTGAGATTTGTCGATGGCAAATCTAAGGTTCAGCAATTTTTGTTGTGTGAGCGAACATGCTGTTATAGCGAGATTGTTGGCTTTGAATTTTTTTGTTATTTCCCCAATTTTTTTCCATCCTGGTGCTTCTATACTCGGTGTCAAAAATACGTTGACCATTGTTATCTATTACCAAATTAAAACGGTCAAGAAAAGAAGAAAGTGATTAATAGGGGTGAAGAGGATCAAAGTAAAAACATCTGCATAAAAAAATTTTATACGCAGTTTTATATAAGTGATAATCATTGTAAAATTTGTATGTAGAAATATACGTAGAAAAAACAACGGCGTAAAAAACTTTTCTGTTATTGATTTATCTTGAAAATATAATTAAAAGGTAAAATTTGAATGTCATTTAGTTTAAAAATACCTTAGACATTCACAGCTTTATACAACAAAGAAATGCCCACAAGAAGCTTCATCACCACTTTCGAAATTAACGTTTTGAAAACAATTGGGTCAAATTTGTCTTACATTTTGCTATTTTTTAATGGTAAAAAACGGGTCCCAATCTCAAACCAAACCTTGGCATCTATAGTTTACAGTACAATAGTAATGTAACTGACCTCTTGTGAAGGAATTGCTTTCATGATGTCATCTAATTGCTTTTCGCTGAATTCACATTCTGATATTTTAAATTCTCCAATGTTGTGACAGTTTCCCAATAATTTACAAAGATTTGTCAAGTTCGACTTTGTTTCGTATTCCGTCAAACTGACATTCACATATTCCTGCAGAATAAAATATAGCTTAAATGATTAAAAGAAATATGTTGAAGAAGTGGAAGAGTGAGGCAAAAGGCAAAACATTAAAATACCTTTAATTTTGCGTCATTTTCAATCAGTTCTTGCAACCTGTTGAAGTAATGTGCAGTGTTGTGGTCGCTCAAATCCAGAGTATTTTGATCGTTGAACATATCTAATATTTGTTGTTCTTCAGAAACTTGCCCTCTTTCTATTGCTACCCTCTAAAAAGTGAAGACAACGTAAGTTTTCTTACAAGTTTAAGCCAATACACTTGTAATCTATTTTTATATTAAATTTTCAATGATGACTACAATGCACAAATTAATTAGATTGACAAATGTATTACGATTATCAAAACAAAAACCACTGTTCATGCCTACCTCTGCCGTTCTCTCATCAAAGTTCAGAATGTCAATTTGTCTGAAGCCACATTGCCAATAATTTAATCCTTGACCTCGAATGCATATCTTGTGCAAGTAGGACATACTGTTCTTCCGCAAACTTCGATTGAAGCATACGTCAAACACTGTAATCTGAAATATAACCATGAAATTATCCTTGCAGAACCAATGACCAAAATTGGAACTTGGTAATTGTGAGTAAAAGTACCGAGATAACCAAGATGGTAAAGATTGTTTAAAAGTACTTTTTCCTAGTTTTTTAATATTTTGGCGAGCTTGTTGTTTTCTTTCTGTAAAGTATTACATTCATTGCAACAAAATGGTTGTGAAATAAACCAGTTGACAATCATTAAAACTAGTTTTGAGATGAAAAACGAATTACATTGCACACAGTTTAAGTAAAAAATAGGTGAAAATAGTAAAAAAATATCACCAAAATTAAATTCTTCAAGCGCAAAAATGCATACGAAAACGTTTTAAACGAATTTTTATCAACATAGGTTTATATATGTTCTACGAACAACGTTTGAAAATAATTTGTCAAATACATATACCTCTACTGGGGATGTTCCAAGAGCATTCGATAAAACTTCTAGATCGTGATTCTTCAACTGACAATTGTCCAAAGCCATGATGCTAATTTTTTCACAATTGGAGGTCACACTTCCAACAGCATGCATATCACTGGTTGTTAAAGGAATTCCAGATAAAATAATCTTTTTTATACTGGTTTTAATCAAATGAATGATTTTCCCATCTTCTCCGCTCTCGCTAAGACATATCAGCATGTTGAGCATAGGTGTCGGCGATATATTTCCATCATTCAATTCTTTACGCATGGACTCGATCAAATACTCCTGTTTTTTGAGGTCAATATTTTGTGTTTCTCTATTTTCTTGACCTAGTGGAAAGGAAAAACAACTAAACTAGATATCACAAAGCAAGAGGTAATTTTGAAAAATTAGAACGTTATATAAGTCAAAATATAAATTTTATAAATTTTACAAAAACTGCTATTCACCTTCGACTCGTTTCTTGAAAATGTTTAATTTCGCTGTTTCTTCGTTGAATACGACGCCACATGGCATTTGTCGAACAACGCCATACTTTGGCGTGTGGATGTTGTTGTCTATGATCATCTTGAATTCGGTAAGCTCGAGTTTAGCTATTTCGCTCGCAGCTAAGAGCTCTTGGACTGTTTGGTGAACAAAGAAAAACGAGTAATCTTCTTCTAACAGATTCTGGTCGCAAATGACGTTACTTCCTGGATTCGGCACGCTGATAACTAGATCTTTAACATCGCTAACCGTCAGACCAAACTTATCAAAGTCAGCTTTGCTGAAGACAACCCTAACTCTTTTGATGCCGTCAAGAGAAAGTTTCATCAACTTCTCAATTATATCGGGAACGTTGGCTTTAGTTTTGCGGTGTTTAGAACGTAGGTGATTTGTGAGTATCGTCATGATGAGGCCCGAAAGAGTGTCGGGTACTTCGTCTCCATGCAAATAGACGATGATTACAAAGATGAGAAAAAGGGGAGTGTTGCAAAGAAGCATAAGCTTGAGTGATTTTTTTAACATCGATTCCCATATAAAATCTCCTTGGTTCCCACCAATTTCTGTTACCAGGGTTTTGATTGAAACTTTCGAAAGTCCTCTGAGTGCAATAGTGGCATCAGGGCGGATTTCTTCTGAAAATCGACTCATTCCATATTCTCTTGAAGTTAGCAATATCTTTATATATGGGAAAAGATTCCCACAGAGGATGTTGTAAATTATCACTGGAATCGTTGCTTTGTCGTCGTAATTGATCATGTTGTGATGATATTCTTCACGTAAAACCCATGGAGCTGTATCCAGACCATCTAAGAGAAACAAAGTTATTTTTTGATTCTCAGGTTTCTTCAACCAATCGAATCCGTATGTCACTACTTCATTACTTGCCAAATTGAACACGCTGAACAATATTTCCTTCGGTGTAAATTTACCATCTTTGAGAGACCAATCTTTAATGTTGATCAAATGAATAAATTTGATTTCTTTCATACACTCGATCTGACCCTTCAAGACACGTATACAATATCGTTTCAAAAGAGTTGTCTTGCCACTCCCAGCTCCCCCTACTAAAGCAATATATCTGCCATGTGTATGTATCCCATTGAGTGGAACTTCAACCTCCCTTTTCTTTTCTCTTGCCGTTAATCGACCCCGTTCCCTCACGATCGAATATTCAACCTCGTCTAAAGCGCCTCCACCTCGGTAAAAATTTGTCTTTGTTAACTTCGGCTCAACTTCATGTCTGGGCTCTTCAAATTCTCCCCCATAGCCTTTCATAATAGATGGCTGTCCGTTGCGCGAAGATCTATTGTTGACGCCATCGATAAATTTCCTCTCCATATTTTCTGCAGAAAATTTAAAAAAGAGTGAAAAAGCATATTCAAGGTTATCATTTTTGTGCCACATTAAAACTCTTTCATAAATATTTGTCGTTAGAGGTTTGAATGAATATATTGAGCCTGCCCTGAAACGCACCAACCCACCTCTCTTTCGCAAATATCCAAAGGTAAATTTTGTTAAAATTGAATTAAACAAGACAGCACCCAGTGAAGAACCACTCAGAAACTACTGATATGTATTTTTTATATCCTTTGAGCTGCTAATGTTTATTAATATTGAATAATAGCAAGCACTTATAAGCGAACATGGTCACTTACTATAAATATCCACGTCTGGACAGTCTCTAAAAAGGCAGTTTTTATAAGTTAGCAGATAATTTTGCAAAGTTATGGTGCAATTCTATTCCTTCCTTATTAATTTTATGGATATTGCTGCCAGTTTTTAGTATGGACCTCAACACTATATCTAGTTTACACATGTCATGTTTCTATATCCAAAAGACTTAACCGAGTGTCCGACTCCCCCACTACTTTTTAAAACTAGCGGAGTCAACACTGCTGACTTGAACGAACTTTTCGACCCATATTTACTTTGGCATTTAGCTCACTTTCTAAGCAAACAAGCTTATGCCGACCGATTCGAGGACGACAAACACATCACACGGCACTATACATTTTAATAGCGATTGGTGATCTATGTATTGAATACATATCACTTTAAATTTACGTTTCATGAAACGCTACTAGTCTGCAGTTTTACTTGCAATCATAACTATTAGGACTCAAAGTTCAGTGAAGTAAATAATACACAACTATTTACCCTGCAAACAATACTCGGTAATTATTTGCTAATTTTCTTTTCTTGGTATTTAATATAAGACATGAAGCAGGGTCGAATTCACGATATATCACAAATCAAAATGGAACATCCAGAGTTCATGGTGAGGAAAACCTCGAATCCGACAGGTGGGGTGGAATTTTAGCAATCAATCCGACTTATGAATTTTACTGCTTTGAAAGAAATTTTATAATTTATATTAAAATTCCCCAAGCAATTTGACAGAGGTTACCGAAATAAAATTAGATGAATAGCATACCAATTTGCTGCGGAGTTGCATGGGCAGTTTGGGTGACAAACGTCGCATGTGCTATATCAGCATGCTCAATGTTGTACGCCACTCCTATTGGTTCTTCTCCTGAAAATAAAAAAATACAAGGAGATCAATAACTAGTGAGGTGGCCGTGGAGTGGCGCTAAAGCATATTAGGACGATACGTGAATTTTCATTCTTCAACCTTTTAGAATAGGATTTTCATCCAGTGTCCAGCAGACCTCGCAAGATTCAAACCTGCTCACTCGCATTTGGGTGACTGCAGAACCTACCCGAAGCTATGATAAAGGTTTCCTTGCGATATCATAACTATGATACAGCTACATTCATTTAGCCCCTTACTCTAAACAAGAACAAGAACGACAATCTACTAAAACATAAATTGTTGTGAGCACAAAAAGACAGACAAACAAACTCATTGTCACATTAGAGTATAGACATAATAAAATGAATAATAAGAAATGCAGGAAGTGAAAAACTGGTGATATTAGAATCTTTTTCGACTGAAAACCCACTCAAAAATTTAATTTTGTCAAGTATAGGGCTGGGCAGAACCGAATCATTTTAAATTCGAATTTGATTCTAATATTTTTTTCGAATCGGATCGAATCGCTAAATCCATAAAAATACCGAATATCCCATTTTAATGCCTACTAATATTGTCTCTATTATGACAATTAAAAACTTTTGATACAATTCACAAATATTAGCAAAAATAGACTCAAAAGTGTGTATTTTTAATTACACTGCAGTCTGAAAACGAACATTTTTATTTTAACGAGAAAATACAATTTATTATGGTCAAATTTGATAAAAATCGATTGCATTTTGTCGTGAAGAATTCCACTCCAATTGGAAAAATTTTGTTTCTATGGCCGATTAACGATTGATTCGAATAAGGTGTGCTTCGAATTGATTCGAATCACCGAATCCAATTGCCAAGCCCAAGTCAAGTACGAAATACCGATGAACTGCGCCCTGGGGGCGCGATCCATCAGTTAATCACACTTCACGAAACTGTCTGGGGAATGTTGAAAAACTAACATCACCTTCTGGTATTTCAGCGTTGTTTTCATCTTCATTCACCTCGCCATCCATATTTCATTTTCAAGTGATGTATTTTCTTCAGAAATAAGGTACATGCACATGTACTTTCAGTCCTTTCATCTTAAAAAATATATCTACTTTCTTCATAATCTTCCTAAATCTAATTCAATCACAAAATTCAATAAGTCCAATAATCCAATTTATTTCTTCCCAATCGGAGAATAGATTTTGTCAAGCATGACTTACAAACGTATAGGTGCGGTTCATCAGGTTCCTTGTAAAAATTGCTATACAGAACTAAACAAAAACAATTATATGTTGTTTAGTAAGTGTATCGCTTTCTATAGAATTTGTCGGAGTTTTTTCAGTGTTTCTGGAGTAATTTGAAAAACATTATACAAAATTTCAACAAAAAAACAATACGAAGCTACATAAAAACTATACAATGCTATAGAGAAACTATACGATGCTATAGAAACACAATACACATGCAATAGAAAACTACACTGCTATAAAATGTTACGTTTTGACTGAATTTTGTTCATTATTGCGTTGTAAATATTTGCAAACAGTGTTCACTCTAAGCGCACCATTATGCGATAAGTGCGGGGCACCTTCGTACTTTTTTTACATTTCGACACATTCGAGCGCCTCGCCATAAAAGTGGCTATTACTTCAGGTGCTGCTTTCGACTTTGCATATAAAGTGAATTCTTTTTTGAATAGTGAAAGGGGAACGTGGCTGTAACTACATTTTGAAGTAGCTCTTTGTTATATAATCGGCCGTTAGTTGGGTTCTTTTAATTCGCATAAAGAGTGAAATCCAAAAAATCCGTCGCCGCCATCGGGCTGTTTCTTCACAATTTACGATAAAAATGCTACTTTATATTACATTTTGGAATGTTATGACGTCATATGCGTATTTCAAGGAAACTTCATTAGGTTCAGAAGCATTAAGCAAGTTCAGGAAAGGCCAATTTTTCTACTTAACAAACCCGACTATATAACAGAATACTTCTAAAACTTCCAGAAAAGTTATTCGCCAATCGGCATGGTAAGATGTGTCATCGTAACTATCACTATTCTGGAAGAAGTTTCCCTTTTTGACGCTAATAGAATCACTGTTTTGGCTTGGGCACCTACCTTCGCATTAAAAAATCGTAGGGCACCTATCGTACTTTGTTTCTGCGTCTGCGAGGCACCTAACAATCGAAATATTATTTTAAGAGTGAACATTGCAAATTCCAACTAACGTTTTCAAACTGAAAATTGCCAATTGTAAAAAAAACTTTCAAATTTATACTTGGCAATCAGTAATTAGGTACATCGCACAATTAGTATTACCAAATAATAAATTAAAAGAAAACGACAAAAAATGAATAACCTTGATATTTAGTATAAAATGGATCTTGAACGAAAAAAATCGTTCAAAGCAAACTGAGCTGGTAAAACCGCTCTACAGACAAACTGATAAAGGGAAAGTTGGATTAACGCTTTTTTTTCGAACAGTAGTCGCCTCTTCCACCTAATATTTTATTATTAATATTTTATTATTTCCGCACAGACATCAAGCGCCGGTAGAACAGACAGTAGAAAAACTGAAAAGTACTCATTCAAAAGGTCCTATTTTCGAAAGTAACTAATAAAAATCGCATAACGGAAATTTCCATGGCGTAGGCTAGGCAGCAACCACCCTTGCATAAAACTTTCCGTGTCTGCGTGTGAAGTTCAGACACAGTGGCTGACTCAAAGTCAAGCCTACGTGACAAACCGGAAAAAATGTCAAATTGCATTTTGTTGAGCGAGTACGAAATTGTTGTTCCGTGTTCGCAATACACATTCATGAAAGCTTCACTTTAGTTGCCAAGCAGATAAAAGTATTCACATGAAAATTGTAGTTGCCCGTTTTTCGTCAGTCCTAACTAAGCCTCTTACATACTTCTGCATTTTACAAACAACTTCCTTCACGTCCGTTTAGCAGACAATATCGGCAAGGTTACTTACAGAACTCAATGTTATTGATCCCCACCGAAGCGTAGTGAGATGATCAGCCATGTATATCAAATTTCGTTTTGTGGTTTTCGTTGTTGTATTGTTTTTATTCCTCGCAAGAATGTCATGGTATCGTATATAAAGACAAGAGGATCAGGTGGTATATATCGTAATGTATGTAATCGTGCTTAGTACCAACCTCGAGTGGTTCTTCTCGTATGCTTCACTTGTTATAACAAAACATTTTATTTTGTTAAACATAAGCCACAGATAAACCGTGCCTTGGCGGCACAATGCATTAGTGACTCATACCTAACAAAAGATGCTTTGACAAAAATGTTCTGGCTGGGACAAGAGCACGGGCGTCCTAAATTTCCATGACTTACTCAGGTTTTATTCTGATAGGCTCATAAACTTCTCAGCAAAAGTAGTTGCCTTTATGGGTTTTATAAGAAGCATAGCGCTACTTGCAGACAATTGCGCATGGGAATGGTTTGCAAACATGAAAATGCTTGTGAGTCCAACCGTCGTCCATTATCGAACACACTGGATTGGGGTACAATGAAACAAAAAAACAAAACAATTTGAACCCGCGAAGCAGTTTTAACAAAAACGAAGGAGTGGCAACTATTCCTATAAGGAAGGTGTCATTGAAGGATAAATTATGTCACTTTTTTCACTGTACCCTATAATCCATTGTACCCCGTCTTCCTTTTGGTCCTAACGTACTTCCTACATGTCTTGGGAGGCGACTAAAAGAGAACAAAGAAGTGTCAGATGGTTTTGTCATCCCTCAGGACAGATACTACTCGGTACTCACTCACTGCTCTTTACTATGATGGTTCAGTTTCGTTCGGGATGTTTACCGCTTACAGTTCAGTTGCTGGGATTAAATATAGTTATGCCATTTGATAGACTCATGTTTGATGGAAATTGCGCACCTGAGCTTTTCATGCATTTGTAATACGTTGACATTTCTTTTAGTATCTTTTATTTATACACAATCAGTGACAGATATATAAATGGCTCTAATTTATGAAAATTATTTTCTGGTTGGCAAAATATGAAATTGGCCACTTTCTGAAATTTCCTATCAATCTACCTCCCTCATCTGCGATCCATGTTATCATCATGAACAACACGCTCGTGTCGAGTGTATTATTCAAGCTTGCTCTCATTCTGACCAATTTTTTTTTAGTCAAGCGTGAACCTCAGATAGACAGTGCCTCAATGGCGCGATCCAGCAGTGAACCATTCTTCACAACACTTATTTTTATTTATTTTTTTAAATCGGATAATTATAATTCTCCATCTGCGCAGCTAGCGCAAAAGTTCCTTTTAGGAAGTATGACCTATAGATGCTGACAGTAAAGTTCCTGTTATGGATGCCAAGTAATGCGGTCGGTATCGGTGGTAATTTGTTAAGAATACCTTTTTGCCAATGATCAAGCACGGCACTGACTTGTAGTTTTGTTACACATCACCCTGACGAATTGCTTGAAAATAGATACTTAAATGTGGCTTTGTGGTAAAGATTGTACAGAGTTCTCGGGATGCTCTGACAAGCGCCTTCTTTAGAATTTCCTAAGCATATTTCTGTAATCGCTGCCTAAAATGAAACAACAAAAAGCGTAATATCATCTTATCATTGTCCAGGACGGATACCACTCACTCAATTTTAATATAGTGGTTCCGTTCTCTTGCAGATGTTCTCACTCAGAGTACAGTTACTGATACTTTATTTTGTACTAGCTCTTTGCCATTTAAGTGGCCGTTACTTAGGCCGTTAGCCCCGGGCCTTGCCTATAGTGAATTTCATTTTTTTTATGAGCATTGAACGTAAACGAACTGCAGACCGATTTAAGTGCTAACTCACTAACTGTCCTCGAGTTATAAGTTTTAATACTGACACCAAACAGCTGATTCGATCGAAATTATATTTCATTAAATAATTGAAAAATCACATAAAGTATTTGCAAATCATAATTCCCTTTCGCTCGAATCGGGAACTGCCACGGCAAGGCTGCTTCAGCGACATTTTCTAACCGTATCCCTTATTTCACATACATTGGCGAATTTCTTTCGATTGGGTTATTAGGTAGCCGTGGCAGATCTTCGTGTTTATTGAAAACCAGCTCTTGCTTGATTAGTGAGAGGGAAAGAATGATCATGTATCTTCGAAAGATATAAAATATAATACGCCAAGCAGAATTCAAAATTTACTGACAACTCCAAATTGAAATTAGGATGGGAAAACAAGTTTGAGAGCGTTTACTCAAGACAAGAGCATTTTGAAGGACAGAGTAATGAAATATAATTGTTAATTTAAATTTACTGTTACTTCAAAAACTAATTGCAATTTTTACTCGAATCTTCTGACGTTATATATATATATTTAGAGAAAAAACAAAACCGTATTAGAGGTGCCAGAAACACACAAGAATATATTCCAACATGTTTAGCGCCGGTTACTAAAATAATATAATTTTCGTTCAACAGGTGTCTCATAAAATGATATATTGTAGTTTCACAAATGGAAACAATTAAAACATGTCACAATTCAACCTGCTCTTGGTTTTCCAACTGAATCAAACTCGGGATAGGGGAGTCATAAAGTCAGAATCAATAACATAGTTATTTCTCATTGCACGTGTGATTCGCAACAACTGCAATTATGAATAAATATCTTGGTCTGAGATTTTCTAATCAATACGAGAGACCAATACTAACGACAAAAAGCAATAATAAGAACTTGGAATAACTTTGTTTCTTAGCAGCAGATCCCCATTTCTGGTGACATACGTTGTACGCATCGATATCTTGTTCAGTGATAGCACATAACTGAAATCGTTGGCAAGTTTCATTGCATGGATCCAAATTATAAGATGCAGAATTGTATAATTTGTATCTATCAAATTCCAAAGGACAATTACTTGAATTCGCTTCACACTCATCTTTCATTTTTGTGGCGAGCTCACACAATGAATCGGTTGTTACGTCTTTCATATTATAACTTTCGGTTGCCCTGTATTCCAACATCCACGAATTTTCATCAGCACTTTTTTCTGTGTTTGCTTTCTCGAGATCAAGATAGAATTGCTGAAAGTCCTGTACGTTAATAAATGGTTAGAATTATTGCGTTAGCTTGTGGTGAGAGAATGCGACCATTGAAGATATAATGTTGTATTGAGTTTGGTGAGCTATTTTGTACGATAGCATACTGGCAAACTCACCGACTGAGATTGAAATGCACTCATATTCTCTCCATAGATCATCGAAAACTGCGAAGATAAAGTATTTAAATATAGGCTAACTTGTAGCTTATAACACGAGATACCGCCAGTAGCGGATAGATTTTAGATGTCAAGTTTATGAACGAAAACTTTTAGTGTTTTTCAGCCATCTTTGTGGTTTGTGAACTTCTGTCCCAATTACCGGAGCGTTAAAAACTTCACATTTGGCTAAAATGCATACTATTTACAAAGTAAACAACCATTAGAAGGTTCCATAAAATTTTTATTTTGTCAAAATTGAGTCACGGACTCACCATCAACAACTCATACTTGACAAAAGATGTTTAAACAAAACTTCCCTAACTGGGAACCTTACCTTCAGAAACAAAGTGTCTCTGTCATACTCGAACAGTCGAATTGCTGGATTATTCGATCCTTTATTCACGCCTGGTAATGTCGTACGCCATGGTGTTACAGCTGGAGTTAATAGCATCGAGGATATCTGGAATTTATCACAACGTTGAAAACCATGGCTTTATAAAATATTCATTTCAAAAAAGATATTGAAGTATTTGCTTGTTATTGCTTTTTTGCCAAGGCCGCGTGGTACTATGATACCGCAAAACGTGAGCATATGTGGCCCATGCTTACATGACTATAAATACAAAAGCGTCTCTTTAAATTACTTCCTGATTCCTCTCTGTCATTGTAAGTCAGTCAGTCAAAACCTGTTATTTTCATATTGATATCTCTAATTATACTTCTTTCATTTAAATGGATTTGATGCAAGAAACGTATGTGAAAAATCCATTTCAACTCGTGCTTGAAAAATAGAACTTCTTATCGAAAGGTAAAACATTTGTACTAGAAAGTGGGTGCAATATTGAGCAATACCATTTTGCCGTCCTTGCTTTTAAACAATTTGAACGTGTCACTGTGATGGTGTCCAAAAAATTGCCCAGAGATCACTTCCGAGTATTTTTGAATTATGCTGATAAATCTTGCATTATATTCAGGATAAAACCATCGCTTTGGAGAATTGGCAACAAGCTCAAAGTAACCCGGTGGAACGTGTCCAATAATGTACACCTAAATGTGAAATAAAATATCAAAATATTTTCTGGGGAGAGGAAAGCAGAGAGAAGGATTTGAGCATATAACGATCAGTTATCACTGGTTTCAAGCCAAATCCCGCAATTGACCGTTCGTCCTTATGGCCGCCGATACAAGGCCTCGCGCAGGGCGATCTACTCAAATAATTATCCATAAAAATAATTGAAATATTAACGAAGTAGTAAAAGAACTAAAAGATTTGGAAATATATTTTCAGAGTTTTTGTACAAAGAATCTTCCTTTTAGAGCACACCCAAGCACATTCATTCATACTAACTTTAATAAACTGAAATTCGGATGCTAGGGAAATCCCATCCGCCATAAAAACCCAATACATACCTCAAAAAAAAATTTTAAGGCTGGCAAATATTCCATAAATTCAATATAAATATGAATAAAATACAGAAACAACGAATTTAAAAAATCATTATAAAAATTTGAAATTTGTTTCCTATTACCTTTTTTGAATAGTCGCTCGCATTTTTTAAAGATTCTTCCAACCAAGAAAACTCATTTCCTGGATCTCCTGTTCCATCCACTACCTTGTTACTCTCATACCAAAAATTGCTGTTTAATGCAATTAAAACATGGTCTTCATCTTGGCCAATTTTTTCTTTATAATATCCCTCTGAAAAAGTAATTAAAATAAATAAGAATAAATTTTATATTCATGTACAAGTCAAACAAGGGTATACTATTTTTACTAAACTGGTATACTAAACAATTTTATACTATTTTTATCATCAATCAGAAAAATTTTGTTTGAACGCGTCTGGTGGGCTATGAGCGACAGATGGATCACGACGCCGAGGCGCTGTTCATCTGCGGTGCTTGCTTTCCAAAATTAAGTTTGCGATTGTGTTAATGCTTTGTCTAATCCAAAGTAAAACCCTTATGTTGATATGCTCTTTTGCGAATTAGAGTTAGGGCATGAATATTGATACTAATTACTTTACCGATGTTATGTAAAAGAAAACCCTATTTTGAATGTCTAAAAATTATTTTTTATCAGGACAATGGCAAATTAGAGTCACCAACCCTAAGGATGATAAAATGAGGTAAATCTTTTAAACTTATTTTCCTTCTTTTCATTTTAAAAATCTGCGTATATTCTGTAAGCATCCCATGGATCCGGGTTGAATAGCCTGATGTGAAAACGAGATTGACTAAGAAGAAAAAAATCAGTAAAAAAGAATAAACCAAACCTTTCTTGAACGAGATATATGCATCTTCTGTCAACCAGTCTTGCCAAATATCAGCAAACGCATCTAACATAGCACTTCCACCAGGTGGAATTTGACTTTTTGGGTGATAATCATGGTTTCCGAGTGCTGGATAAAATTTGGTATCAGGGAAAACTTCTCTGAGTAGAGCTGTAATGTTTCCAATAATTTCAATCACTTTTTCCACTCCGAGATATTTGTCTTGTTCCGATGTATGCATTGAATCATCTCTGAAACATATTGAATTGGGGTTAAAGGCTGCATAACAGCTGTACTATACGCTACATCTGAATATGATTTATATATCATCAATGTCGCATGTTATTCTTTTCGAGAGCTTTAAATACAGACCCTGTCCATATAATGAAATCCGGATTTGATTTGAACCTTTTCATAGCGTAGATAGACATATTTATCAACTTCCATGGTGAATCACATCTGAAAAAAACAGTTTGTAATATAGATACATTTAGCAATTTTTTTATTCGAAACATTACATATGAGTATTTTTATCATTAAATAAGTGATTCCCCGCTTTAGAAGTGATACATGCCCAAATTCGCCATATATTTTCCTGCTTCTACGGCTACACGACAAAGTTGAATTTTTTAACTTTGTCGCAGAGCCGTGAGTCTGGCTGAATTTTTCTTGGAGATAATAACGCTTGTTCTGGCCTGTCAGTAAAATTGTCAAAGTGTAGATGCTAATATTCGACTTCTTTGGGACGGGCGAGATGATTCTACATCGTAGTGTTTGATAATATCACACGATACCCGTACCAGTAACAATCGTATTCTATACGTTTCATTAGAAAATATAATTATATGTTTACATAAATTTAGTTTGTGGTTTTATTAAAATAACTTAGTGTGCTATTCATATCAATCGAATAGGGCTAAAAATATGTACGCGTATCCGTCCTGGATGTGTGTATCGCAATTGTAGAAATCACACACATCCACCATAGGGCATAAAATGTCGAAGCAATTCCACGATCGTTGTCGTTTTATCGGTTATGTTGACGCGCCCTTTAAAACTTACGTCTCGAAGCATTATCTTCTCCGTCAGTCCCGCAACGCGAGTTTTATTTAAATTTGTGTTAATATTTCGGTCCACATGCTATTAAGATATGATTTGCTTCGTATAGGCTACACAATATGAAAAAAAATCAATGGTAACGTAATCGTTGTGTTTTCCAATGACAAATACAATTCTCAAATCAATTCGCGAGTTTGCCCCTGGTCTGTACAGAATGATATGGCAATCGTACTCAACTCCCTCAAGTAAATTTTAAAAAACCCGCCTCATCTACCGGTTTGCAGCAGGGGAATCCTCTATGACCCGCTATTTACGCAACTTGTCTCTAAAAATTATCCAGCTTAATAAAACCGGAATTGAATATATAGCCGGGGACATTGGGACAATATTGCGCTGCAATTGAAGGCATTAACAGCCATAATAATGACTTGTTCATCGCGAGCGCGTGAAGTTTTATTTAAGCTGAGGACAATAAAGTTTACATAAATTAAGGATAAATTGTGTGACGTGAGACGTGTATTTCATGCTTACAGATCTGGGCATTTTACTTACACATAAGATCCCAATGGACCGGCATTATATGACTGGCGTCCATAAGACGATGGACATATTTCCATGGGTGTCTTTCCATCTTCAGTATAATATGGATCTAAATGATGATCACTGATGTGCCAGAACGTTCCTATATTCAGTGCATGTACACAAGAAACGAGCCCAACAAATAACGAAAATAAAATCCATTTTTTAGTACTGTTAAACATTGTGGTCACTGAATGAATACATTACATTTCGCTACAAGAAGCTTTAGCCATATCGACGATTACATTACAAAGTGTAGTCTGTTCTGAAAACACTACGTTAAAATATATTAGTATTTACTGTGGGCCTGTTTTCCAAATGAAGTTTCTGCAAAATGTAACTCACTGGCAACTTAACAGTCAAATACACTAAGAATATATCTAGCATGCTATTCTGGCACGTTGCATTGTGCAATTTTTCATTAGTCAGTTGCGTGTTATGCAGGCGAATGACGTCGTGTTTGGCGAAAGCGGAACCATTATATTTCGGAAAGTAAATAGAAATTTCTTGACGTTGTGGCGTCGTATTTCAATAACGTTTAATCCAAGATGATGACATACGACGATAAAGTTGTCGAAAGCGACCGATCCGGGATTTTGTAGCGAAATATTTTGAAAATCGGGGTTAATCGAGGCGATTTTTTTGACGGAGGGATAAGTCTGAATACCTTTGTAGGGAACCATGGTCAAAAATCAGGACCACCAGGAGAATTTGGCATTCCCTATACCTTTCATAGTATGATATTATGACAATCCATTTCGCTGCCGTCTCAAACATTGGGCGCAACCAGCCCAACACTCTCACTACGCAACCACTACACCCGCGGCGCTAAAGACTTAGCACTTGCCTATTCAGTAGAGTGGAGTCATCGCAATTGACCTTTATTATTCTATACCGAAAGCGGTGCAAGCCGGCAAGCAAGACAACAACTTGAATCGAATATCCACGATTTTATGTAAGCCCTGGTGGTTTGGAAAATCTCGACAGCCGACGAAAGCCAATGTCTCCTAGGCATTGAATGGCAATATTAAATGGTGTTCGTAGAACTGCATCCAGTAGGATTGTACCCAGTTGAAATGTATCAATGTTACATTGAACCTAAACCAATTACACACACATTTAATTGCACCTCGTAGGAATGCACCCAGTACGATTGCGACCAAAAGGATTGCACTCAGTAGAATTGCATTCAATGGGACTGCACCCAGTAGGATTGCACAGAGTGCGATTGCACCCATTAGGATTTCACCCAGTACGATTCCATCTAATGTGAGTGTACCCAGTAGGATCACACTTGGTCATGATTTCTAATTGCACCCAGTACGATGCACGTAGTAGTATTGCATCCAGTAGGATTGCACCTATTAAGCGCTAGCCCTGCCGCTAAAAAAAAGTCACGGCCCTTCCTTACTCATGTCTAACTGCCGGTGACTGTACCCGTAGCATCGTATTTCTCTGCAACACCAGGGGTAGCTCAAGACCGGTCCAACAGTGACCATCTACGTTCTGAATTTGCATTTATCGAGTCCAGGAGGCCGGCGATCAAACAGTTATAGGTAAAAAGGATATCCTAGCCTATATGCATTTACTGTCGCCTATCTGGCTTTAGGAAATGGCCACCTGTCGTGCAAATACTAGTTCCAAGTCATGTAAGAGGCTTTTGCCTGACCGTTTACAGATTTTTCCTTCGCATTAACATGGTTGGCATGAGGACCATAAAGTGCATACAATCCCCCGCACGGGATTAGCATATATTGCCATTGTGTGGGTTACAGACACTATATATATTTTATTTCGACATACTAACACAATATCATCAGTCAGAAATCAGACAAACTATAGTTAAGTTGAAATCGCCTCATTTCTTCTCCAGATTTTTGAGCACAAACTGATTTCTGCCCGTGTGTGAAGTGGAAATTACGAAATATAAGCCATACTTTATCTGTATTACAACACTTTTTAAAGAAATCCCTGAAATTGAGTAAATCTTTAATCTTTATTAATTGCTACTACATCAAGTCCAGCCAGACAAACAAAATAAGTTTGACATGATAGCTCAACTTACGTTACAACATGTTTTTATCACCCTCACCATGTTTACTGATGCCACAGCACAGGATACAAGTCATTTGGCAATGATAATAGATTTTGATTGTTTCGCTTCCAGGACAACTGAACTGAAGATGCCGGTTCTTTAGCATGAGCTAAATTTCTGCATTCCGTTAGCCGGTAATACTCAATCTTCATTCGTTTTGCTCATTACCAGCACAATGTTGATCATTAAGTTTCTTTTGAGCAGATAGAGACAGGTCAGTCTTCATCAGTTCACGCAAAGCAACCGTTGCATAACTAGAAGCAGGAAGACTGAACTGCAATCGCATTCCTAAAAATTTTCCATTTGGCACACTGACAGGAGGTGCTACTTGTTCCAGCTTCTCCAAGTCTGTTTGTAAAAGGGGAAGAGTATAATCATCATATCGGATAGTGTCATATTCTAACCTCGATGGAAGAGTGATAATATTTCTATAAGCACCTGGTAAAGAATAGTCTTTGACCTTGTGGACCAGGTGTATATCAATATTCAAAGAGTCTTCAAGCATTAAATCCCGATACCAGTTTTTGACAGCGTTATTTGGGTATTTTATATCATGGCCTGGAAGTGGTAACAAAATATCTTTAAGTTTGAAATGTTTGGCATTGTCCTCTGTGAGATACTCTATCTCCTCTGCACTGCACTTTATGGAGTTAATATCATCTTCATCAAAAACGGTTTCAAAACGATGTTTTTTACCCGGTGGTTCATCATTATTACTGTTAAAAGAAATTTTATCAGAAAATACTGACGCAAGAACAATATCTCCAGCGACTGGTTCAAGCCCAAGCTCTGTAATGCGTCTGCTTGCCACCCTGTTCCAAACATAACTTTGATATGCATGAACGTACATTTTCCTCATATTTCGTGGTATGGTCGTTATTGCTTGAAGCAGTTGAGTTTTTCCAAACCTTTTGAGCCCCTGAAGAAGAATACCTTCAATCGAACTTTTATACTTCAGACATTTCAAAGCAGATTCTGCATCGCCCGATTTTGCATACTCTTTCAGAGCCTTGCTCAAATTGATATCAATATCAGCTTCTCTGGGTTTCAAAAGTAGATTAATAACTTCTTGCCACTGACTTTTTAAAAGCGCGATTCCAACTACATGAGTAGGTACTGATGTTGTTCCGAATCTCTGTAGTCCAAAATAATTGATAAATCCATTTTTAGTAAAAGATTCAAAAGCAGTTGCTATATTCTCTTCAGAACCAGTGATATTTCTGATGACCACAGAAAAGTGATTTCCTCTCAGTGCACCCAATTGAAGGGGTTTTGTGCAATACGAAAAATTTCCAACTTTAAAATTTGTTTTCAGTTTATTTAATCCATGAAGTCTTTCTGGTGCGACCGGGGCAGTGACAAGTTGCGCTGTTATGGCTCTTTTATCTTTCGTACCAGCATATTGAAAACCATTTGCTTTGTACAAGTGAAGACATTTGGCAATTTGATTTATTGCCGGCATGGTTCCAATGTTCTGTTTAAACAACACAAATTTACAAAGTGATTTTCTTGTCATCGATCGTCTTTTGTTTTGATTTTTACTCATTTCACTCTCCCTTGTTACTTTGATAACTTTTTCACCGGTGTCTGGATCGTCAACAGTTCTACTCTCAAGTTGAGGATGAAGCAATCGGACTGCTTGATGAATCCTAGTCCGTTCATCTTTTGAATCACCAGCTTTCAGAAATATATGATCAGTCTCCTTGTTATCAGCAAGAGATATAAGCTTCTCTTTACCTTCTGCTGACAGTGCATCAATTAGTTCGTCTGAGCCATTCTTAGAATCATTTTTCTTTGCAGCTTCATCTTTTTCTTTGGGTATGTTACATTTGAAATCTGTGAGATGGACTACTGCGTCATTTTCGTCAATTTCATTTACAAGAAAATCTTGAAAACGCATTTTAATAATCCCGCCGAAACCATTATGTTCGCTGAGATAACTTGAAATTCCAACATCGTTATCTTGTCTGCAACTCATATTTGAGATTAGTATATTCAATTCCTAGTTTGTGAACTGGAAAAAAAATTTGGTAAAGAATCATCGTTGAAAGAGTGGAATGGAAAAAAGGGAGGAACACGATTATATTGAGAGCGACTTCAAATCAGCATGCATAAAATGGTACTACATAGGAGCACAATGACCAATTATCACGGCACAACTCCATAGGCTTGGCAGAATTAAGGAACTGAATATTTTTTTACCTTGCTTAAGTTGACCGACCCCCTTTAAATGGACACATAAAAATAAAGCTTGTAATAACCTTGCTGTAAAGTCACTCATAATTTATAACAATCAAGCAATCATCATACTACTCTTTTTTAAGAGCATATTCAACATCCAAACAACAATCCAAAGATTTCATTGTCAGATAGTAAACGAATATAATCGCTAACTGAAACGACTGGACAGTGTTTTTTCCTCATTTTGATTTCTATGCATCAAAATGAAGAGTAAGGTCTCAGTATCAGACCGAACTTAACATGCTTTAACAATCCTTTTCTGCTTGGTTATAAGTAATTCACCCAGTTGTTAGAGAAATGTGAATGAACGAAATATATTACGCAGAAGCACTACTTTTTGATCACATATTTTATTGAAGATGACTTTAATTCACTTCCTTGAATAAGATTTGGAACAAGAAAATATTATATTTCAAATTTTACTATATACATGTGCAGAAAACAAAAACGAAGTGAAAAGGTAGGATGCTGACATGTTTCAAAAAGTATTTGGCAGAACCAACTCAGTTTGAAGTCAAAATATATATTGTTTCAACCTGACAAACCCGGTTCATCTATCGAGCTAATTTTTTCATGATCCTTTAAGTCATACAACACAAATGCCATGATTATTTGATTCGCCTTCTTCACGTATTGGGGTTATTTTACTGAAGAGGAACAATTTGAAAACATATTGGGGTAAAGAAAAAAGTGAAAGATAAAGTTCGAGACACTTCATAAGATAAAGATTAGATAAAAATTACCGGATACTTTTTTACCAATTAATGAAATTCAAAAAATCCTATCATACCTTGCTCAGGCCGATAAATCAAAGGAATGTTGCAATATATGCTGCGAAAAGCGGTGAAAAAATCACTGGCAGCAGAAACTCTAACACGAATAAGAAATTACGACCTAAAACAAACTGAATAAACATATATACAATTTTTTCACTATTAGTATGCAGTATGCACCAAAAATTAAATTCGAAAAAGAATCGGAAAAAACATGATATTCAAATTTCAATATTATTTTAATTGAAAAATGGATTGAAGGTACACGAGAATATAGTGGTTAGAATAAATTGTGCAAATATTAGAAGTAAAAATAGGCATGATAAATGATTTACCATATGTCAGCAGTCTCATTGGCTCTTGTTCAGAAAAATAATTTTTCTGATGTGGAATGACTAATCTGTGCCTCATGAACGACCGAATCAAAATCTCAAGTTTTAAAGAAACATATGTGTGTACAAGATTTGACAGGATGAGCGAAATATTTGTGGGAAATGTTACGAAATTCTCAGTCAAAACAGAAAAAATTGACTATTTATTAAATATTAATTATTGAAGTAGAATCAGATACCAAGTTTCGAAAAGTAAAATGATAATATTGATATCTGGCAATCCTGAAACATTATAGGCAAAATGTATCATTTCTATAAAGCAAAGCAAGAGAAGTTCTATCAGAAATAAGTAACTTGTGATCAATATGCTATTGGTGTATACTCGCTTTTGACATGTTTCAGAGGTAAAGCTAAGCTCCCTTTTGCTACTCATGATAGGTACAATAGGCACAACTTTGTAATAAAAGTTAAAACTAGCAGTGCATAGCTGAAATGACAGACACTATGATGTCCATATTTGAAGAATGCATAGATACAATCACTTTTTCTCACTTTTTTCAAGAATTTTTACTTGTTCATCGATTTTCCTATAACAAATTTGATAATATTAGCAAGGAAGGGTATGACTAGCAATATAAGCAGAATACTGGTAACAATAACCAGAATGTCACAGTGTTGTAGTTTGTATATCTTTATTAATATCAGCTAAATTCAGTTTTTAAAGACCTTTCAAGCTAGAGTTTCAGACACCTTGAAATAAAAGGATTTTGTTGGTCTGGGCAACTAATAGAAGAAGCGTTTTTCGCCTCCATGACTGATGATTAAAAATGTTACTTTTGAATAGTGTATCGACTTTTGCATCATAAATTTTTTATTTTATAAATTTTAATAAATATTGATACCTTGATCTAAATAAATCTTGCAATACACCCACACCTCTGTGAATTGAGAACACAATGCTTAATATCTCATTCGAGTACCCGTTTGACTTCACTACCCAGATTCGAGTCGTTTTCGAAAATAAATATCTCTTACTCTTCGCAATGATTCTTAATTTATATATAAAGGGAAACTCACCTATATTGCCATGTTAATCTTGGATATAAAAATTGTCGAAGATCAAATCTATTGTCATCGGGACTATAACTTTCAGCATGATATGATGGAGTCAATGTTGTCATTTTATGTCGATTTATACCGTAGGAATGGAAGAAGTG
Organism: Styela plicata; assembly: GCA_963675895.2. Classification (NCBI taxonomy): domain Eukaryota; kingdom Metazoa; phylum Chordata; class Ascidiacea; order Stolidobranchia; family Styelidae; genus Styela; species Styela plicata. Next base: position 9,575,901 of record OZ023143.1, on the reverse strand, counting down.
TTTCACTTTAGTTGCAACCTGTGGAATGTATGCATGCAACCTAGCAATCCAAGTCCAAGTAGGGGAAAAGTGACATAATATTGTTTTGTTTTCTGCCAATCTAAATATTTCATACAATTTTGAAAACTTTTGAGCTATGGTCAGATACCAATTTTAGTGATCATACAAAGGAAGAATCTTGACAAACTGCATTTAAGGGTTAAGTTTCTCATGATGACAGACATTTTCTGAGTAGCTGATATTCTGGTTATAGATATTCTGGTTCCTTAGAATGGCTATTGTGACACCCTTGATCTAAAGACTTAAATTTCTCTGAGCAAATGAAAAAATGCCAATTAATCAGTGGGCCATTACACACAAGAAGTAATGCTATTGCCACACGCCACAAATATAATAAGTAGCGGCCATTGGAAACGGAACACCATAAAGCCATGTGAACGCTGTGCAAGGTCTCCGATCTAACTAATTCAAAAAAATAAAACAAGAACAGTGAAGCATTCTTTGGAAGAAGAAATTAAACCAAACAAGTCATTCTTGCAACGTTTTTTCAAATGGTTGTGCCATTTTATTCTTTTTTTTAAAGAAGATTGCTCAAAGTTTGCTGTAAAGGATGAAAAATGAAAATTGCGATTAGAAAGCAAAAGATCTCGTTTCGGAGTTGCAATTTCATAGCAGTATTGATGATATTGAACCTTTTTCCGCAGTTTAGTTTAAACAGACACCAAAAAAAAGGGCATTTTAATTTTTAGCAATGGATATCACTCTTTTGTTAAATTGTCTTCTGATGGAACCAGTTTTTTCGGGTCTTAAAGTAGCTTCTTCTAGTGCGTGTGATTAATTACGGCATTCTTGCACATTATAAAAAAGGCCCACCAAGAATGATCAGGTGCCGTGGCATCATTGTTTACAAACAAATTTTTACCTGAGCAGGTGAATGAAGACTTTTCCACACATGAAGAAGTTTACAAAACATGCTGTAAGGACCACATTTTGCTATTTTTCTCAGTTTACCATAGATAGACAACTCATCATAAGTCATTCCCATATCTTGCTCATCAGTTTGTACCAGCTCCCCTAAAATTGATCAAAAAAAGAATTGCAACTTGAGCCCAGACACTGGGACTGCTATGAGAATATAGTTTATGGTTTAAGGAATACGATTTAGTTCATAACATTTTAAAAGTCAAAATTTCAGATGAGATTACATCCTTTTTATGTAAAGGTGAGCATTATGTTCAAAAATCCTGTTCATATGATAGTTTACAGCATACAACTTAACAACATGTGCGGCAAGTATACCATCATCGGCATTGTATATTTCTAGAAATACGACATTCAAGAAAATTTAATTGCAATAGAATATATATTTATATTTAGAATTTATAAATAACTATTCAAAGAATATCAACCTACAAGGCGTCAAAAAAAATATTCAAAAAATATGTGTTATCATTAGTATCCGATGAAAAAATAACAGTATAATTAGTATTAAATGTCAATGTTTGCTTCCTACTGATTTCGCTATAAAATCATGATATATAATGTAAAAGTTTATGTTTCAAAATTTACCATAAATCATGATTTTGCTGTACAATTGACCCAATATGCTCAAAATGCAGTAATTTTTATTTTATTTTTATTACTAGTTTTTGAGAACACAAATCATGATTCTATAAACTAAGTCTAATTTGGAATAGCTTTAAAAATAAATTACATCTCCTACCCGGTCAGAAAATATTTGCGCAAACATGATTGTTTCGTTAATATTCAGGAGTTACTGATGGATCGTGCCTAGTAGGCATGGTTTATCTGTAACTCATGCTTGACAGAATAAATATTTCGATTTGTCAAATACAACCGAAATAAAATATCTAATACCAAATCTAATCTGAAATAACAATCTCTAAAAAGTTGTGCGAACATGTTGTATCAAGCATAATTTACTGATGGATCATACCGATGAGGCACGGTCCATCTGTGACTCATGCTTGACAAGTTTATTTTCTGATTGGATAAGTAGAACTAGAATAAAATTATTACCTTCAAGAAGAGGTTCGAGTTCAGCAGTAGGTGGAGCTTCTATTACATCTTTCAATGGTTGAATTTTGAATTTTTCGATTGCATATCTTATAAATGATCGTAAATCGGTTTTACTAATTCCTCCAATCGGGTTTATATCCGCACTTGAACAATCATACCTGTTTGTAAAATAAAGATATGAGTCATAATTTTTGAAAACTTAAAACAAAAAGTTTCAATAGATTAAAAGGGAATGTGTATGTGTAAAAAATATTGATAATAGTCCATATAAATCAAGTTAAAACAGACACCATTTATTCAACAAAAAAAACTATAAATGATTTTAACAGGCAGTTATTAGAAATTACATTTCATTCTATGCACCACTAATACTAATTCATCCATAACGGGTAGACTGAGTAATAATATGCAAAATGGCAAATAACATCTTTGAATATAAAGAGGAAACATTAAATAAATGAATCAATCAATTATCGATGAGACATAAGAACTAAAATATTCTAGCTAGTCACATTCACAGTTACATATTAATACTACTACATAGCTGCTTATGCAATGCAGAAAACAATCTTCAACAAAGGTAATGGAGGGGTTCTTCTAAAAGAATCTATTTTCTTCGGATTAGTGAGTAGCATTGTAACTGACATTCTGCTACTCGGCTGTACTGTAATTACTGAAGAACCTACTTTGTAAAATAGCCTCGCAATGCTTCATCGACATTGGCAGAACCAAGAACCAATAAACCACCGGGTTTATTTCGAACCCACATTGATAAATGAGCAAAAAGATAAGCCATCACCATTCTGTAAAAAATAAATGGGGCACATAAGATATATTATTTTTACTAATGTGATGATATATCTTTATTGGCAAGTAGGCGATTTTTTCAAGTATCAGTAGCAGAAGAAAACGTATCCATCACAGATACAGGGTGGACTTTAGTTGTATTAGCAAGAAGTGGTAGATGGTTTTACATCGACCTAGGGCAGATACCACTCACTGCACTTTACCATCATGGTTCAGTTCCGTTTAGAATTTTTTCCGTAGAGTGCAGTTGCTAGTACTACATCTTTTAGTAGCTTTTAGCTATTAAGTGGCAGTTGGTTAGTTCATCTTGTGCACTGCTTCTGACCTTACTTAGAATGAATATAATTAATTAAAAAAAATAAATACCATATCATTTGTTCGCACATGTATATTTTCATCCAGGAAGGTTTGCAAGCAAATGTACCAGGCAAAAGTAGACAAAAACATAAGTGAATATACAGGGAGCGAAAGTAACAGTATAAGGGTGAAAATTTGCAAATGATCTATGGGCCCATCACTGATTATTTTCAAATTAAGCATTCAGCTACTAATCGCAAAACTATGAAGTTGAAAATATTGTAAAATCACAGGTTTGCACAGAAATGTTATTGGCATCCAAACTTGAACAGTTCGGTGGTTGTTAAACTGGCCAGTTCATCTCTTGTAGAGGGATTTATTTCATCCAGAAAATATAATACAGGCTGCTATATCCTATGCTAGCAATCCAATTTGACAGTTTCAATGGCATACCATAGATTTTATTATAAAATGAGTCATTAAAAATACTTTATAAAATAATTATTAAAATATTTTATAATGATGTTATAAAATAAATTTTATAGGATTCTGCCTCAAAATCTCAGATTCTCTTCTTATTGATTTTTGAAAATACCTGGTTCTTGCTTGCACATTCTGTAATGCAATGTTTTCTCTGTTAGTTCCACCATTAACTCTAAACTTTGGTATAAATCCAGTGACAGATGTAAATACCATAATACATGCATTGACCACGGCATCAACATTTATATTGTAGTGATGTGATCCAATGCACTTCGCAAGACCAGATGCGCGGGTGCGTGTTTCAACTGTAAAACAATATTAACATGCTTTCGTTATCCCATATGGAACCTAACCGCTATGGTAAAGTGCAGTGAATGATATTTGCCTTGGGCAATGGCGAATCCATCTATCACCTCTTCATGTTTTTTTAGTTGCCTCTTAAAACATGCAGAAAATATTTCAGGACTATTCCAAAGCCTGTATCTACGAACATTATTATTTATTGGGATATTATTGGTTGCAAAAATAGTCCTGGCAGGTATGAAACTTAAAATAAAAAATAAAGCACCGAGACTAAGCATTTAAAATTGAAATTATAATTTAAAAGCTTTTTTATAATACCCGAAGAGTTTTCGGTCGCCATATAGCAAGTTGTGAGAATATCTTGACAAATTTCATTTGGATTCTTGGGTAGAAATTCTGGTTTATTCGTAATTCTTCTCAGCTCATTCAAAACATGCTGATTACCATTTTCAATTGCTCTATGAACCTTTGAAATACAAATATACTTTTTAGACAAGTTGTTGTGTTGTATTATTGTAAAACGTAGAAAAACTTGTCAACGTGACAGTAACTTGTTTTACTTCGGTTAATTGAAAGTCATTTTATTTCTAACTTACAAAAAGGGCTTCAAAAACATCAACACGGCTGTTTCATGGCAGTGTTGATGATTTTGAACATTTTTCTAGTGAACACTCTTAGGAAAGACATTTTTATCTTCTAGTGATAGATATATAATAAAATATTGTCAGTCAGCTAAATTTTCTTCTCATGAATTTTCCTACCTTTTATCTTCGGATGTCTGGGTAGAAACCCAGAGCGAATGACATTTTGGCAGGCAATATTTTTTCTGCAGATAAATCACTTTTTAATAAATACCAGTTCTGGTTACACACCAAGTCTGTTTTGTAAAATATAATAATCTGGGAACAGGTAAGGACGGTCAAAATCGAATATATTTTGATGTCATAGTTTTCGAATCTAATAATTTTTTAAGTCATAACTATACTATATAAACATCAAAATCCTATAATAGGTATCCTTACAGAAAATCACATAGTCGGTTACAAAAGTTGCAGTTTTTTTTCTTCTAAAAAATATCTAAATTTTCCTATTGTACTGGTTTGATATCGCTTAAGGAATATTAAGTCTAATATCTTATACATCCCTACTATTACGACAGTTTGAACATTCAACACAGGCATTAAGTCAGATTAAGTCTTAACACTATAATATAGGACGTGGGAGATAGAAATATTATTGGATGTTGAATAATATGTTAAAAATTTTATTAGTTGCTGAGAGACAAGGTGGACAAGTGGCATGGGAAGTACATTGTCAAAATTTGAGATGAATAAAATTTCACTTGGTGAATTAAAATTTATCGTCATTGTTCACCTGAACACACATAGAATAAACAATACATGCAACAGATGAACTATCGACTCCACCACTCAATGGAAGGAAAAAGCCAGACATTGAACTACGACGTAAATAATCCCATAACCAACAAGCAGGGCCGAGTGCGATTTCCTCTTCTGGTGAATGATATCTGAAATTTTAATAAAAAATATTATTTCACCCAAGTTTCCAATACCCTCTTCCCTCTTTAGTTAATGGATCTAAAAGATACAAAACCCTTCAATATCAGAGTGTTGCTGATACTGAGTCTTTTGCACTGAAGCATTCGAAAATAAAATATTCACCTATGTAGGATTTGAAGCAGGATTTACCACGCAGCCAGTATGGAGCATAATTAACAGGCTAAAATGTTAAAACCAAAAATTTCCTCTTACTGTACTTTATTGTACTGTAATTTATTTGTCAAGCACATGGCACCAATTTGAAGCACCTTGTCTGTAAAGTCCATCAGTTACCATTGATAAATACTGTAGGAAGAAGCTTTAGAATACACCTGACATGTTTACTGCATGACGTAAGAGGCCACTAAAAGGAACCAAAGAAGTGGTAGATGGTTTTACCATCGTCCAGGGCAGATAGCACTCACTACACATAACCACCGAAATTCAGTTCAGTTTGGTATGTTGTCCGCTTAAAAGTGCAGTTGCTGGTACTACATCTTGTAGTAGCCCATTGCTATTAAGTGGCCATTAGTTGGTTCCTTTTCGGCACTGTCCAACCTTGCTCAAAGTGAATTTGAGTGAAAAATAATAGCTGTATTCAGTTCTGTATGGAACGTTTTCGGTCAAGTTGCAGTTGCTGGTTTCGTATGTTACATAGATCTTTTCTATATTTATTATTTTACTTGGTTGTTTAGTTAGTTCCTGGCTGGCAGGATGTCAGCTACTCTGCTACTCAGACGCGCAAAGTAAATGGGTTACACTACATAATATGCATATACTGTTACCATTAGATAAAAATATATCTTTCAGTAACTAAATTGTAGAAGGTTAAAAACCCGACCATTACAAGCACTTCAAGATTTTGTCACTCCGGTTGGTTCCTTTTTGGTTTTGCTTCATACCTTGCTAATCTTAAACACAGATAAAAAATCCTCATTTGTATCAGTCATACAAAGCACACACAAAACATTTTTACCTCACTTTTACGGGATTAACAGATGGTATAGCGACAGAAGTATTTGGATCATCAGCTGATAATGAAAAATCAACTCGGATACGAGGATAAGGAGTACAGTGTGAAGCTTGAATATTTCTGCTCGTCTCTCCAGCTCTGCAAAAAGTAAATTTAGCATTGTTACAAACAGTTTTGCCACATTTTTATCTACAGATAATCGTGTCATATTGAGTGTACGAATGGCTAATGCTGTTTTTGATAATAACCGGATTCGTCTCACCCTCTGCATAGAACCTTCTTCCGTAATTAATTAATCAGTCAAGTGCAGGTGAATATGCTGAGCACATTGAAAGATTTAGTTTCTCACTGGGCATATTTATTAATTGAGTGTTAATGTTGTACTGCAAACGATTTGTGATAGATCGCCATGATATTTTAGGATGGTACAACAACCATAAAAAGCCATCGAGGAGTACAGTTGTTCCAACTTGCAGGTCAGTTGACAAGTTGTAAATTCCCGGTTATCGGTTGCGTTTTTCTGCATGTTTTTATTTAGGAGTTGAAATTATAATCTATGATGTGATTTGAATTCGATCTCGGAAGAATCTAATTTAGGCATTTATATATATATATACGGTATATATATATATATATCCCACAATGTGAAAAATAAAACCAAAACGCTTTTTTACTAGCGCTTTTTTGTTTAATGGAATGATTTTATTATTGGCATAATTTTTCATAATTTTTCAAACCTCGCTTTCAAAAATCCTGGCTGCACCTGTTTTCACTGTTTAAAAAGTTTCAAACTACTAATAGCGGTGTTTATAGTTTTGAATCCTTCTATCAATCAATCTACCAGAATAAAACAATAACTGGTATTCACTCTTTTCGCAAGATATGCCCACATTCTATTCACTAGCAGTGTACTGGTAAACAACTTTCATTCATCGATCAAAACAAATTTAAATATATTCAACATCACTGAAATTATTCATCATGAATTAGTATGATGATTGCCATCAATCACCGATAAAAACGTGAAATTACCAAACTATTTCCACAAATTGAAAATTATCGAAAACTGCATTCCATTACGGACATCAATATACATTAAGGAAAGAGTGTCACACACAAAGACATTCTTATTTAAAAATTCAGCACAATATTAAAACTGGCACTTTATAAAGCATTGCAAATGATCCATAGGACCCTGATTCGCATGGGAAAATGAGCAAAAAATATAAATTATTATGTACATCAATAAGAACAGAATGGGGAAATAAGAATAATTCATAATGCTGAATTCATCCAAACCAGAATATCAAATCGTATTCCAAAACTCCTGGCAACAAATAGGAAAGCGTAATTTTACCCACAACAGTTGAAAGAAATAAGTTACCACATCAAGTCTGAAAGAGCTGAGCTGTTTAGAAAACAGGGCTATAATACTCTGCTACACAGACACCCAGAAGAAAATTTAGCAAATGGGTAGTATTTCATGATATATATGTGGCTGGAAGACATAAATGTCTCACATCGAGTGTCTGGAAGTGATCAAACTGTGTAAAAAGGTTTGGAATCATCAATACTATGAAATGGCAGTATTGATGGTTTTGAAGCTATTTTTGCTCATCCGAAGAAAATGACATACTCCATTCATAAACCCGAAGAACACCAAAATCCTCCCACTCTGTACATCACTATTGCAAAGTTGGTATAACCCTCACTTGTAGGCTCTGACGTCCTCCAAATCCACAGTTGCCGTTATAATTTCAACTTCGTTAAGAGAGAATTGTGGACCTTGTGCTACTATTTCACCATTTACTACAATAACTGACGAACCATCATAATATAATCGATCCCCATCACATCCAATCTGATTAGAAAACATATAAATTCCTCCACATTTTGCAGATGCTGATATGATTAGTTCAATTCTGAAAGGAGAGAGATATTATTTTCGATTTTTTACTATATTATGATCCAAATGAATCATTATATAGATGCCAAAAATATTGGCAGTTGGGTTAGTCAAAAAGGAAAATAAACCTTACAAGTTATACCTAAGTAAGATTAAAAATAGAATTATGTAAATGAAAAAGATAAAGTAAAACAGTGACAGGTCAATTGATCAATCAATCAAATTTTCCGCAGATACCTCCTTCTGAATTAAATTTATACCTAATTTGACGGTAAATATGTAATTCAATAATAAATGTGCGACAGCAGCTTCCCACCTGTGGACACTATTTGCTCAAAAAGCATTTCCACCTTTTCCTGTACTTTTGCTTCGGGAATATTACACAACTATGCAACGTTGAACATATGCATCCATGTAAGAGCTCAATCATACCATATATAGGTTCAAACAGTTGGTGTGGAATTGGCATGACAGGTAAAATGTATCGGCAGTATAGGTGATGAAATTTTCTGAAACTTCATCCATACTTAGCAATACCAGTACATTGGAACATTTCCAACGTAAATACTAGTTGACAGAATTTCTTCGACGAAAAATAATTCACAAACAAGAACAAGGAAGCGCAGCAACTGTTTTTTTCAAGTGCAATATTGATAATAATTTTCTACAAATCACTATTCAGAAATTTTATTTTGTCAAGCAAGACCAACAGTAAAATTATGCATATGCATCATAATCCATCAGAGACTCATAGTCAGCAAATTATTAGTTTTCTGACTTTGGACAATGCTAACTTCAACATATAAACATTTGTCTTTACAATCAATTTGTTGACACCTTTTGTTCAATTTCCTCAATTCATGATGACTTCCACTTGTGTTGACAATGATCTCACAACCGTCCAATGATTGACCAATATGAGAAGCATTTGGAGTCCACAGTTCCTCGCAAATTTCACTACCAATACATGTGTCAACAGTCGATAACAAACCATCGCCAAACGGGACAGATGTCTGTCCTGAAAATAATTAAATAGAATAACTCATCGTTGTGAAATATGTTGTAAAATCATGGCAAACCAGCATTGCAAAAATCAACTCAATATGACTGGTTATTTCTATGATCGGTATTTACCTGCAATACCAGTATATTTCCCAGCAACGTTTATCACTGACTGGTTTGCCAAAATTTCAATACAGATAATACCTACCTGTTATACTGCTTATGATTCTTGGTAGATAGAAGTCTTCCACAACTTGATGTCTAACCCATGGAGTAAACCATCTGTACTCTCTGTAATTTCCCTAAACAGATAACAACCACTTACGCATCAGAAATATCAATTTAAACTTATCGTAAATTTGGTGCAATAACCCTGCAATGAGAAAGGCATGAAATTGTAGATAAATACCATTCAATTAAGCATGTTGCTTCTAAAAATTGTCGGAGTTTGAAAGATGTTTAGAAATAGGATTCGATATTTTAAATTCGATTTACGTATTGTGGAATAAGTCTGACATGGTGATTCTGAATAGCCCATCCCTACCGCCAGGTCACAATCGAAAATCTTATTTGATGCACCATTTCAATCAAAGTCGGATTGTAAACTATGATGTTGCACAAAGACCGACACAGTATGATTCCATCTGAATTCCATCATGGGTTAACGAGAAGGCAACATTTCATGATTAATCACTTCTTAAGATAAGATATAACTGTATTTGGTAGCAGCAACTGTGCATAAAAAATTAAAATTATCAACATGCCATGTCATCATGTCGAAGGTTGTGAAGAATTGTTTTCAATTAGAAGAAAATAACAAGTTATTAACACCAGGCAGAAAACTGGATTCTGTCATTCCAGTGTCTTCTATCACACAGACCGATAAAACATGGTTTGACAGAATTTTTCTGTTTTTTGATGTATGATCTTACACAATTAGCCATTTCCTTTTTTGGTCTGATGAGGAGAATTTTCCTGTACATGAATATAACTCTACAATTATACCGGACATTTTTAAAAAGAATTGGCATTCCGACATCACAAATCATTGTTTTAGATTCTTCTCTTTCAAGCAGTTTTGCAAGAACCTGCAAATAAAATAGATGTGAGCATTGCTGAGAGTGAATTTCAGTCTATTTATCAATGCGTCAATTTAAATACTTAGAAATATGATCATTTTACTGCATTCCAAATATGAATGCAATGTCTCTGCTAAAAGATTGTAGTCGAGGTCAGGGCTGGGTTATATTGAATTATTTCAAACAGATATTTTCTTTTTTTGTTATTATAGATGAAAATATTCTTACATTGACTTATGATGTCAAAATAACAATATCAATTTTCAATTTAAGAAAAACCAAACACTACTCAGCCAATTTAATTATTGCATTATTCCATTACTAAATGTAGCCAATAAATTTATGTAGTTGATCAATTCTTATTATGGCAAAATTCCAGCTCGTTTCGAAAAAATGGGGGTTACGATGGCAACTTTTTGTAATGTATTTCCTTTTATTTGGTGCATTTCTAATATTCGATGTTATTACGATAGTCACACTTTTGTCTTGGTAGTTTAAATTGGGATAAATTCTTCAAAGTCCTAGGTCTTTCATTCAAAACTTTTTTCAACAATATAGACATATCGGTACTGAAAATCCTTGTATATTCTGACCATTCCAGTAATCGACTCAAATAAATTGATACAGGAATTATCATATCACTATTAAAAATTATGTTTTGTCAAGCATGGACTAAAAATGGACCACCCATTGGTAGTGCATTCTATACCTAACAAAACAAAATTTAACAGACTTTTTTTCTGATTGACAATTAAAATCAAAATAATACTGCCATGTACCTCAAAACAGTGGAGAATAGTGTCACTTTCATAAAAATGATCCGCACATCCATATCCGCATATTTCAAGTTCAGAACCAGCCCTGTAAGCTGCACCACGTCTATGTGATTCAACAATACTTTTAATAATTCTCTGATAATTTCCCTCAAAATCCAAAGCCCATTGGCCCATACTACAAACAGATAATGTAACTTTTCTACCCATTTTGGGTATCCAGATGACAGAATAATAAGACCGTCTGAGTAAATAGTTCAGCACGTTATTGAACAGTGATAGCCTATAATAAGCCGACTGAAACAAATAAATAAGAATTAGGGGCCATATATGCAGTCAAATGACCACTGGTTAAATAAGCTATACCTCCAGTTATACAGAGATAGGCATAAATGGGGACATTTCAGGGTGATCTAGAATCAATTCATCATAGTTTGGTTTAAGAGTAATATCGGTGACAGTATGCCTAAATATTATAGTAACCTAGTCCTTTGCATATAAAATATTATATCAGAAACTACTTCATAAAAGAATGGATGGGAATCCCTTTTCATTCAAGGCAGGAAGGAACTCAGGAAAGACGTGATTACGGCTTAACCATGTGACGAACAACGACCTTTCAAATGGTTCTGAATCGGGGGTGAAAGTTTTGGCCTAATCTTCTATTCATTTCCCTGTACATGGTTGGCCATAAGCATCCCTCGCGAGATCCAAACCTCTGTCAGAACAATCAGAGATGCACAGCTAGACGCCTAAAGTGAAAACCATTTTTTCAAAAACTGAGCCCAAAAAAATCAATATAGGCATATGATACCAAAAGAAGATAATCCGCACTGAATCATTACTGATTATTTTCATTGATGGCAAACAAGATGGTTATCTTTTGGAAGAGGTCATTTTTAAATAAATTATTCCAAATTCTGATTCCATCAAATATTTATTATTTTTTTTATTTATTAGGTTCATACTTGACAGTCAATTTGTACCTTGATCAACTCATTCAGCAGATGTTTTGGTAAAATCCGATTATATTTTAAATGAATGGGATCACTGCCATGTTTTTGGGGTGCAGGAATCTCGGATTTCTCTGATTCTTTCTTATCGAATAAATATTTAAAAATGATATCTCATTACAAACTTAATTAACTTACCGCAAAGCTGGGGAAAGGGGCACCACTCCAGTTTTGAGAAGAGAAGATGGTCCTGTTCATGGGTTAGAGATTTATAAATTTCAATTTGAATCATAGCGCAATCACAACTGCTTTTACCAATCTGCAATTGAGCAGGGATGAGAGGGAGAGATAAACTAAATAGAAATTACAGAGGATTCATATTTTGACTGTGAACATCGAAAAAATGTATGAAACAATAAACAGTTCAAACGAACATATACTTTCATTTTTCTGTATAAGAAATGTGAGGAAAAGCTTCCAACACACCAAAAATTTTCTCATTAAATAACAGAGTCAAGGGACATAGGCCTCCCTCATTCATACAAACTGAAACAATCTGGTGCAGGGCATACCGTAGCCGTTTTAGTGCAATTGTTGATTATCGAAAATATAAAGGTCTATACAGCACCTTTCGCGCAGATTTCAGTTCCAAATCAAGAGTGAATTTTTTTTGGCTTATGATATTTCTCATGTTTCGTGTGCATGGACCTGGTTGGTGGAGGAAACCACAAGCAGGTGTACCACCATGCACCAACAGACCTCTCGCATATATATGATCATCATCCCTCAACCGATGCGAACCTGCGTTCTCAACGCTTTACAGACCCAGGAGCGGCCGATTGAGTCAACCGGGCACCCGATCCTGTCATCCATCCTCGGCGAGAGCCTGAACACCCAGCACCATACGCAGTACGGTAGACAAATACAGAATAGATACGGTACCAGTACAGAGTACAGAACACGAATTTCCTCTACCACAGGGTAAAAATGAAATCCTGCCGTACGCAGTACGGTATCCTGTACGCCGTAGACAAATAGATACCGATACAGTACCGGTACATAGATTTCCTCTACCGCAGGACAAAAATGAAATCCTACCGCTGACCGTACGCAGTACAGTGTCCCATTTTGCATCAGACAAGGCTGCAAAGTAGCGCACATGTTTCCCATTGACAAGCAAACACCTTGGGGCGGCAGACCCTTCCCGTTTCCAACGTGCTTTAGCTGTTGATGACCTTACAGTTTAGCAGCTAGGGTGCATTCATACTATACTGAAGGAGTTTAAAGATTCGTACTGCTTCGTTTAACGCATGATAAATAAAACACCGGTTTTCACGACCAGTTCGAATACTTTCTGTCCAAGCACAGCATGTTTTCGCGGCCGCGACCTCAAGCGTTCTAGTTGCGTGCTGTTGGTGAGAATTCTCATTCTGACTGGGTGTGCTTTCGTAATTAAATCCCGTAACATGGCAAAAACACCGCCCAACACCAAAAGGAACATCAAAAATGTTTTGTTTTAGACCTGGTCTAAATTCAGCGCTATTGTTGTTATTGTTAGGATCATAGCCCCAAACGTTTGATCGTACCGATTAGTAAGAAAATATTGGAATATATGAAAACAAGTCCATAATAGGCTAAACCTAACATTAAATAGAGACATTCCAGTAGTATATTAATAAGTACAATAATATATAGTCAAGTGTGGTGTTGATAAATATAACATAGTATAGTAAAGTGATATTATATAGTGAATTGTCGTGTTCATGTCAATCAAACAATTGATCAAAAGTACACTGGCGCAGTGCAATAAGCAGTAACGGTGCGTTAGTTCGTTGAGATGATGACCTACTTTTAGTTTTGATGTGACATTCATTTCATTCAAGGTTTAAATGGTTTATTGAAGAGAAAATCGGGGGGAGTGATCTCGCCCAGTGGAGACGGTTTATTCGGTCTCATAAAACTTGGCCTGTTTCTATCATGGTGATTTGTGTCATGAATACCATCTGAACATGAACCGTTGTATGGCGTCAGCATTGCATCAAACCAATCACAATCTTCTGAAAAAATTTGTACACGACGGTCATTTTGCCTGGTGTAGTTTTCTGAAACATAGTATTGTCAGAGAACTAGTGAAAATAACAATTATTTTCACGAGATTCCAATAGCAGTGCCAAAACTCAACCTCAATTTTTGATAAAAAAAAACAGTAGTTTTCTTAACCTCTATAATATGTATGAAAAAAAATTCGCATTTTAACTGTTTTGGAAGATATCCAAAATCTTAATATCCTAAATTTCATTCATAAACTATTTAAAGTTTAACATTGATTTGAAATCACGATCAATAATTTCTACCTTCTAATTGGAACTGGTGAATGCGAAAGAGGTTGCGTTTTATTTTCAATTTTACTCTCCCGCATTATTTATATGATGCCTCAATATCCTTTTTGAGTATGTCCAAAAATTGAACGCAATTGTTCCACTATAACGCAAACCTATTATATTTGAATCGAAATCCATACTTCGCAAAAAGTGGGCTTTTGGCGCAATGTCAAGTTCTTTACTAATTAAGAAGTAAGATGCTTTAAATTACTAGATTATTCGATCAAGAATTCTATTCAGTCAGGCATAAGACACAGATTCATCACGTCTGGATGGCGCGATTCAACTGTGGCACACACTTGTCTCGAAAAACTATTACTTCAATCTTCACCTTTATTCACAGTCCGTCTTGGTTTCTTTGACTGGTTTCCATCCTGTCTTCTTACTTCAGATGGTATAAAGGTGGATTCATGCATTGGATGTGCAGTGAAGTGAAAATTTTTCATATTATTTTTATGACAGTCACTCCAACAAGCGCTGAAAAATTAGCAATTACAGTTTAAAATTTATTCTAATTCTTGTACGAGGGAATGCAAGGAAGAAAAGATTGAGTCATTGATGGATCGCGCCGAGGAGACGGCGGTGACCGGTTGGCTCAGTCGGTAAAGGCATCGGGAATACGCTTCGAGCTGTGCATCACTAACGTTCTGGTTTCGGATCCCGTGCGGATCGAATATATGCGAGAGGATTGCTGGACACTACACTGATGAACATGAAAGATCTTTAAATCGTTATAAAAAGTCTCATACCCGACTAGGAAATGATATATTCACGATAGTCGATGGGTCGTGTTCACGGCTCCCCTCTCCTACAGGGGAAAATGAAATCATATCCTGTCCTGTATTAATAATACCTCGAATCAAAAAGTACTTTCAGTAGGTTCAGAAAATCTATTAAACGGTACTTCAGTCGGAATTAAATACAAAAATTGTATCATGTAGCTATTCATTGATGTCAGCTAAACCAATAAAAATATTTATAAATAAAATCCAACTTATAGGAATTCGAGTCCTTCTTTTTGAATATCGAACTAGTGGTCTCGCTGCGTTGAAACTCCTTATTCAGTGATTCTGTAAAAAAGCGAGGAAAGTTTGGTTGTGATGCACACCATATGCAAAATCAATATTGCATTTACACCAAGCTGGGTCGTATGTATTATACACTTACAAACTGCCGAATAATGTTATTTTTGATCTACTAAAGTGTAAAATATTTGGACGTGTTATCGTTAATTATCAAAATTTTTTAATAATCAAAGTTTCTGGTCCAATTACATTATTTTTTAGTATGTATATGTTTATTTATTTTAACGTATGTATACATAAACAAACAAACTTATAAAATACATATTTATACATATAAAAATATATATTACTGTTTACTCACCCTGAGATGGACTAATGTGAAATAAATTACCGAACTTGGCATTGTCCTGAAATATCAAATCGTTTGCATACTCTTCATTGGCTGTCCAAAAATCCTGTGTCGCCGGACTTGATGACGTCGCCACCTTTGGATTACAAGCAATACCGAGAAACGTAACCAATTTATTTAAGATAGGATTCCAATTTCATCCCGTGGGAGAGGAAAATCAAGAGTACGGCTTAATGATATGGTGATCTACAACCTGCGGAAAGTTTTGCCTAGCCGTTGAGTTTTGCTGCACGTGGAAATGGTTAGCGGAGGAAGCCATAATCAACATTTACGTGAATCATCGTGTAGTCTCTAACATGTACGGTAAACAGGGGTGAATTTGAGTATTGCGTGAGATTCGTCCAAATACACTATATATGAAAATAGCGACATCCAACGTGTGTTAAGAGTAAAGGCGACTCTAAGTGGGACGAAGTTCCAGATCGATTTTCTGAATTGAGATCGAATTTTGCGCCAAATCTGACAATAATCATTCTAGATTCAAAGTATGTATTATTTTATTCAAAAGGGAATAAAATTATCTTACCCCTTCGCGAAACTGACTAAAATCAGCATTGAGGTCGATATCCTTCATCATCAATATCAGTTCTTCTTTCACTTTCATCACTGTTCTGAAAATCAAACACGAAATGACTATTCACAAAAGTTCGCTCAACTCTTGAAATTCAGGCACATTTGAATTAGTAGACTGTCATGCAATTCTTTCCATGCAATTGGAAGATTGCACCATTTTTAATGTCATTGTCATTTAAAATAAAATGCCACACGTTAGCCATTATCTAAATACTTAGTCTTGAATCCTGAGTAAAATTGCTTAATGACGGCTCGATGCTAAAATTTCAGCCGATACCAATTGCCTCCACCTATTTTGGCTACCGACGAGTTCCAAGATTGCAAATGGACAATGTTTGGAGTGTTGTTTGTCGTCTAATTTCTATCATATCTTTCTTTTCATTCTACTGAAATGTCCTGGTATCGGAAGTAACGGTGATGAGAATTTCCGGGTACGAATATATCAGCACATTTTTAAAATACTTTTGTTTATCCAATTATCAAAATGACGAAGGAACAATCAGCGTACCCGTACTGGGGTGAAAATATAACTTCAAGATTTAATATGTCTTGCATAACACGAAATCAGGTATATAGAGATTCGGGAACTTCCTGTTTAAAATATTTTCAAATATTAGATCATTTTACGACTGTTTTACCACTGTATATACAATGATGTTAACTTCATATTGCAACAAACGTTTTTAAATTATAAACCTGACGTTGGGAAGTGTATTATGAGTCAACGCATCGACTAAAATATCACGAGAAGAACTGAATATTTTCATGGAAGTTGGGAAGTCAAAAATGTTCCCCTCATCCTTGCTACTTGAGTTTGGCTCTTCCTCTTCAGGTAATTTTATATGCGTAGTAGAATCTGTTAAAGCAGGATTAACATGCAAAGACAGTTAATTAAATTGTGCTAAAAACAAGATTCGAAGCAACATTCCGACTAGTTTTAAATATAACTTGTAATTTGCAATACCTATAAAAATACAGAAGATAAGTCTGCACATTCGCGGGGTAACAGGCTTCTAGAATCTTGCACAAAATTTAATAAAACGCTTATTGAGGCCAAAAAGTTCAAAATTGAAAGTTCAAAGAACTCATTTTACTAAGAAAGATTCCGTTTGGTTATTTCGTATGCAACGCAGTCATTGGCGGTGGAACAGTGGGCGAGGAGTAGGGCATGATTTCGGAAAGTGGAACAGTCCACTCAAGATTTTGAAATTTTAATATAAATATTTTCAAAATGAGAAAAATTTTCGTGCACCTTCGCGGTTTAAGTTAGCTAGCTATTGTTATAAGCAGCTGTTAGTTGGTTCTATTGTGGTGCTGCTTTCGGCCTTGTTCGGAATAAATTTCAAAAAATGGTCTATTTTTTCAACAAAAGATTGTGTCGGATTTGCAATCCTGGAAAACAAATAAAAAATATTTGGACACTAAAATATGGCAAGGTATTTAAATAGATTGGGCATAGTAACAGCACAATAAAAAAACTAGTATAAATATTCCACCAAATTAGAATGGAAAACGTAACTAACTATAAGTTAGGCATGCGATGTTAAGATATGACATGATATGCAAAAAATAAGCACACAAAATTTTCTGGTGGTGGATAATAGTATATGAAAATTTATAACTAATGTATCTATTGCAAACATGATATATTTTTTACCATTAAACTTGACAGGACTTGTTCCAACACTTTTTGTATCCGGTTTTTTATATTCTTCTTTCACGATCTTCGGTGGTTCAGTCGGCATGACGACTGAAATGTGAATATTCTTTTTAGAAAATTACAAATTTTCTACTACGACTGAATTCCATTTTCGTGAAACAATACAATTCGTGAACTTAGTGAAACAATAAAAAACTTGTGTTCAAAAATCATTTTTCCACTATACCTGATAAGAGAGATTTGGAAATTGTATAATAATAGTTCATATTTGAATCAGTTTACTCGCACACATAAAGCTTCCCTTACCATTTGAGACACATTGTTTTCTTTATAAAATGAGCTAATGCTAATGTTATACTTCTAGTGAAACAGTCCGGCCCCACATTGGTCAGAAGAAAATACATTGTTAGGGGATCGAATAAATATAAGATATATGCGCGATCTTATTGAATAATTAAACACATTTTTCTATAAGAAACATTTTATATTTACGTGATCCACTGCTACTTTTTGCACTTTGCAGCCACGTGCGTAAACTCGGACCACAATCCAGATCGACTTCTTGCTTTTTTATTCCAGGACTCTTGAACAAAAAGATCTCTTGTGGAGTCGATGTACTCTGTGCTGGCGAGAAAACTTCTCGATTTCGGCAAACTGTTTCGAAAGGTAAATTGCCAAAATTCTAATCAATTATAGGCTGTCCCTACAGATGGCCGAAAATCAGACTCCATTAAAAAAGTTTTCTAGAGTGCTCCAAATGGAAGCAATGCTGATTACTGAAATATTACACAATTTATGGCGCACAATTTGTGTCGTAGGTCAAAATTCTATGGATAAAACATGCATTTTCTTCATAACTTAACCACAAGTGCGTCGGCAATAAACGCTTTCATGTTTTTTATATCAATTAATAAAGATGATCATTTTCCTGCGCTAATTTCTTATCAACTAATGAAAACCGAATCAGAAAAAATTGTCGAAACATGTTTCGTTAAGTATGAGTTACCAATAGATTGCGCCGTCCAGGCACGATCCACCTTTAGCTCATGCTTAACTGAACAAAATTCCAGATGAGGTAATGTGCCCTTCAAATTCGCGGGGTCAGGGGTTTCCAGAATCTCGCACAGACTCTCCTAAAAAATTGAAGTCAAAATGAAAATTTAAAATAGTCATTTAAAAAAGAAATATCGACTTCTTGACTTAGGTGAGAGAGAGAAAGAGATTTCCTCCTATACGATCATGTGGAATGATGTATTTTCACCGATCGCGATGTATCTGCAAGACTAAATTTTTTTTAAAATACATCATCACCTGAGAGTCATTTATTTTGCGAATTAAAAAATACAGTAGGCCTATCTCACTTTTATTTTTTGCTGCAACAATCTTCTTAATGCACTTTGCAGATTGTGCAATGCTTTCTTGAGGAAATCGTATTTCTGGCCATTTTCCACTGCCAAGCTTGACATTTGAAAACGGTTTTACTGTCAATCTCCGAGTACATACAAGAGACTTGGATTGTTCTGAAATGTGTGTGAGGTTATAAGCGAGAAAAATAATCAATGAAAGATAAGAAAGCGGAATGAAAACAGGTAAAACAAACATTTGCATTTTAGAGGCTGGTACACTGGTGTATCTTAGTCATAGTAGATGTCATAAAAAGTGATCCAAAGAAATCGGTTTAAATTAGAAAATTGGAAAAATCAGTAGTCTATTGATATTTTTCTTCTCTCAGGGCAGACACCACTCACTGCACTTTACCATACCAATTCAATTGCGTTTGGAATGTTTTCCGCTTAGAGTGCAGTTGCTAGTACTACATTTTGCAGTAGGTGATTGCTATTGAGCGGCAGATAGTTGGATACTTTTCGGCAACGCTTCCGGAGCTGCTCAAAATGAATTTCATTAAAAAAACAATACCAAAATATCGCGCTTTTGTGATATTTTGACTGCATTCATATATTGTCAATTTCTGGCCGATGAATCAATAAAATTTTCCAGTAATAGTGATTAATCATGGTATGTAGTATAATGAAACGTATTTCCCATCGTTCTCCTTTTCAGAGAATGCTTTAAGTCCGACTTGTCCAAAAAATTCAAACGGGGGAAATTTCTTCATACAAATCTGAATTATAAATTGCGTCGTGGTTGCAGTATTTTCAATTAATAATACTTGCAAGCCCAAAGAAAAGCCTAAAGCGCTAAAGGCGCAAACGCAGGGTCTAAACGAATCCATGAAAGTTGCCGAAAACACTAAAATGCTGACCCAAAAAAAAAAAAACTCGTAAATAGTCTATGTAAGTTGGTTGCTAGTCTAATAATTTCCTAGTGCTAGAGAGTAAAAATCAACAGCCCCTACTTTAAACTTCTTCAATTTACCGTTGGGATTCGGCGGCACTTCCCGGCCTGTTCTGTTTTCATATTTTGTATGTTTGCAGCTAACTTTATATTTCAATTTGTCGCAATGACGACTGTAATGTCGTTGCTCTCTCTTCTTCCATTTCGTTTTTCTTACTACAGACCTGCTCCTCCTATTGCTGGGTGCCATTGAAACCTCTGGGTACAGCTCTCTGCCGAACTCTACGTTTTCCTCCTCGTGCAAATCCATATATTGTGCGATGTTTACTTCGTTTTGTTTTATGACGTCACAATTTATAAAAATCAGCTGATTCAAAAACTACTCAAGCGCAACTGCTCAAGCATGGTTTTGGGATTTTCAAGTTAGTTTTGCGTTTTCTTTTTTATTCTAGCGATTTCACATTTACCCCTGCCAGAAAGAAGATATTCATTCTAAGAATGTTCGGATCTTATATAAATACGTGATTTAGGATAATATTACTGTTGGTCAACAGTTGAGTGTTTTTTTAAATAACCTAACCTACCTTTACAGTGTAACGAATCATGCTGCATGTGTCACATTTGTTTTTCCTTTATAAATACCGTAGCCTAGACCACGTTACCCTGTACCCGTACGGTTAATAGTAAGGTTAAATAATTCTTTGAAAAGTGAACTATTATTTTCGTACACAGTGGGAATTTAGAAAAGGCGTGTGTGAATCTTCATACAAACAGCAAAAATTTAAACCTGCTAACTAGTCTGCTAATTACCCGGTACCGTACAGGGCCGAGGGTACCGGTATACAGTATACCCTACTCATGCATATATAAAAACCTTTAATTTCAAATTAATGTAAGATATTTTACAGATTAAAACAAAACCATGTATAAAATATATTGCTAGAAATGCCTCGCATAGTGCATACCGGTACAGCATATGTGTACAGTGCGGCGAAAAGCATACCATAAATTCATATTACGTACCGTACCGTACCTACACTGTACAGCATTTTTTTAGGAGCTGCCGTTTCACAACAGATCTACCGGTACGATTAGGCCCATATTTTTTCTGCTGGATTGAAAATTAATCATTGTATTTGACTAGGCTATATACGGTAATCTTTGTATTATTGGAATCAAGTCATCAGTGTTATAAAAATATAGGTACGGTATCTAATTTGGAGAAAACTGCAATTGTATTGCGGTACTGTTGAGCACGACGATACATAAAACTTGGTTGAAAAGGAATTGCTCTATTTTTAAAACAATCTGCCAACTGTCAATAACGTCATTTTGAAGGGTAAAAACTCATTGAAATACAGAAAAAAATGTTGAAAATTTGATAAAAATTTTATTGACAAATGTTTATGAACTCCTGAACTATGTGACTTTGTCCATATTCATCTGATAATTTCCCCACTTTCAGCCTTTTTTTCTTTAATTTTCTTTATAATATAAATATGTAAATAACTGGACCTATGTTTACGCCACAACTAGTGGATTTATTGGATTTATTGGATTCAATACCGGATGAATATATATATATAAATGTTAATGGAATCACAGACCTCGTCCATGCACTTCAAACTCATCAATACTGAATATTGGATTATGTGAACTTATGCTTATGACATTCCTGGCAATGTGGTTTTAGTTTTTTGCTTTATTTTTTTGTACCCAGTATTAGGGATGGTCCACAAAGACACTCCTGCATTTAATTTTTTTACACAGACTGGTCAAGATTAATCATTTGCACCTGGACATCTGAAATATATTTTTTTGACTCTGGAAATTACAAGTGTGTTTAGTTAATTTTTCATTAGCCGAGCGTGAATTTCAAACATAAATTATAAGTTTCTCTCCTCAGGGTCAAAATTTCAACTCTGTGATCATTAATTATAACCTGCAACTCTAATCAGAAGTCATATAATCAACAAACAAAGATGTCCTTTAATCAGCTCATAATTTTCTTAAAAATTCACACTTATTTTCGAAAACTAAATTCATAATTATCATTTTTTTAATTTGAATTGTTGCAGAAATCGAATTGAAATATTTTGGAAAGCCCTATCTGCAACACTCTACTTGTTCTTTTTTCGCTTGTGTTGTACTACTGTGACTTTGATTATCGTGTCAGTGTATGTGTGTTTGGAACCCCTTTATTTTATTTATTGTGGGGGAGGCAGGTCCTGTATGATGTATACTTTTTGGGGGAAGCAAACATGTATTACTTTCTTTAAATGTTTCTTTAAAACTTTATATCCACTATATTTTTAAACTTTAGTTTAGGTTTTGTTTGCTTTCCTGATAAATGATGTAATAACTGTTACTTTGCCGCATTGGTGAGAATGTCGATAATGACTCTACGAAAAATGTTACGTCACTATAGGTAACGTTATGGACTATTTTCAATATTTCATCTCCACTGAAAAAAATTAAAAAGAGTATAAATGATTGTTCTGAGTTTATTATTATTAATTAAATTCAATTATTAAAACATTGTTAAAGTTGAATGAAAAATAATTGCGTGTGATCTAGATAGATCAAATTCCGCCGAGACATCAGATTTTATAATTCACCTTATAAACTCCCAAATTTTTGGGGCGGAAGGTTAGACTCAACTTCGATCCCAGCATTATATTTGATGGTCCAACATAACTACAGGGCCATTTCAGTATATTTCCCACTTCTTTCGGGTTCTTCCTTGTTTTTGCCTGTTTTAGTAATTATAGAAACCCTTGGAGCATTTTTAAATTTTCATATGTTCACCCCCAAAAGCGCATTTACTATACCGGTATGTGGTTTTGAGTAATTTAAAAAATATTTGAACTTTTTTTTGGATGTGTTTGGTGTTCTGGTTATTTTTACAAGAAAAAAAAAATATCACTCAACTTAAGGGAAATTTGCTGCTAAATGAACTAGAATGTTCTCGAAATTGGTCATACCAGTAACAGAATGTATGGGTATTTTAGGTCTTGATCAGCTTATGACAAACAGCATTGATAATGCAGCGTAAGAGTGAACTAGTGATAATAAATGAAGTAAATGTTTCGGAGACTGTCCCCCATGCAGTTCTCTGTATTGTTAAGTCGCTGGGATTCACTTTTAATGAATTCCTGTGTGTTTGGATTAACCTCCAAAAATTTGACCCGTCTGACAGTTTTGTTCAGGTTTAGATTCTGAAACGGATTGTGTTTTGAGACATATGATTCAATTCTACCTGCTAATTTCTTGTGGCAGGAATCCAATACTGCCTATGTCTCCTTTGGCTACTTTTATCAATTTTTCACAGGCACTCCGTTCTGGTTTCATAAATAGTAACATTTTTTTTATAAAGTGGAGTATTCACTTATTATAAATTTCCTCTACTATCGTATGAAACATTCTCGATGGCCTCCAACACACGGAGCTTTGATAAAGCACTTTAATAGTAAGCATAACATTGAATAACAAGTATTTTTTACGAAACTGTCAGGATTTACTTCCGAAATACTTGCATATTGAAAAACACAAAAGTATGTTGTGCTCTAATTCAGGAATCCTTATTTGCACCCCTGACACGTAAAACATAATTGTAAATATTATGTTTTTACATATAAGTCTATGAACTGTACCATACACGTTACATTTCATCAAAAAGATGAGGATTAACTGGAAATACTTTTTAACTTTATCCTCTTATTCGAAAAATAGTGGCATAATAACAGAATGATGCATACCACCAATTAGATAGGTCTGCGAACATTAGATAGACGTTAGAATTTTATACATTATATTCTGTTTTGATTCTGGATTCACCTACTCATAACGGCACAATGACCACAAGATATTTCAAAAATCAAGCAGCTGATGGGGAAGAAGATCACAAGGTTTTATATCATTTTGTATTTTTTGATTCTAAATTTTCAATTGTGTTACATAAAGCAGCCAAATGCAATATTCCACATACCGGTATATATATAATTCAAAGTCTTAGTGGCCCTGGTATTGCTGGCCGTGTTTGTTATGCAGGACAGAATCCTGCTTGTTCTTTTGTCAAAATCATAATATTTCGGAATGCGTTTTATACGGGGTGGCAAAATCTTGTTTATCTGTAAGTCATTTTCTTCGAGCTATTTCATAACAGTATTGAAGGTTTTGAAACTTTGTATTATGTTGGTTGCTGGCAGACCTTCAAAAAAGCCATTTTGATCTTGTAGCGAGAGTGATGTAACCCATTTTCTGCAGGTGTCTGACTAACTGACATTTTGCCAGTTTGCGTTTATTGATGTTGAATACTTTTTCACAGTTTAAGGGAAAAATATTTATACTTTGTTTTCAATGTTTTGGATATTTTCCCAATTTTTTTCGTTTAGAGTGTACTGGCACTGCATCTTTTGATAACTTTTTGCTATCAGGTGGCTATTAGTTAGATCATTTTAGGCACTGCTTCTGGCCTTCCTTGCTCAGAGTGGATTTCAATGAAAAAAAATGTTTCTTGTCATAAATGAAGTTGTTTCAACATTTTGCATAGCTGGCTTTAAGTACTAGTATATTCTTCCTAAGCTTTGAATTTAAGCAAATTGAAAGGCAACTGCACTCTGACCGTAAAACACCCCTAATGGAACTGAACCGCCATGATAAAAGTGCAGTGATGGGTATATGGGTCTCTTATGACAAGCAGGAAATACTTAAGGACTGTTCTTAAGCTCCCACCTACAGGGCCTCTTATAAATGTCTGAAATGTGACTGTTTCAAATGTTGCAGTTTCTTCCACTAGTTGTTAGTAGCCTCGATAAATAATATGAATCAGTTTCTACCCTTTGTTTTACTTCTGGAATGTGAATATAATCAGATACAGGAAATTAGTGTTGATGAAAAATATTATGGTACGCTCGATTGTTTTGCATCATTTGAATTGTAATGTTTTGTAATTTTAGGTTAAAGACACCAGAAATATAGAAAGCAAAAATAGAGTGAAGAAAAAAGTAAGACAGAAGGAGGTATGTTGCATAAACAAAATTGGATTTTTCATTTTGCATATTACTATTTTCGTGATTTTAATCATCTCTTTTGAAAAATCAATGCTTTCTGTCAATGTTTGCACATTTATCCATATTGTATTATCATTGCTCATGACTATAACTACGTATGGTTTAACTAACCAATAATGGTTGGTAACCATCATGTTGTGCCTTTTGCATGATAAATATTCAGAAATTACTGATATTCTTAGCATTTTTTAAAAAAAGTAATTTTAGGTCATAACAGCCGCATATGCATTGGCTGTTTGTAACAGGTGAATTCAGAATTTTGATTGCCATTGTTAAATACAGTAATTCTTTGAATTAATACATATTATTTTTGGTTTGATTAGAAAGATGACCCTTATGCTGGACCTGCTCCCATACCAGAGGAAAAGGTCGAAACTCATAAACGAGGATCCAAAAATGAAACTGAGGTTTCTGATGTCAAATTAAAAGGTACCGGTACCTTTACGCTTTATGTAACCCTCATCTAAATATATTTCCTGAAATAGAGGGTATAATAGTCTATAGATGGAATAAATCATCTGCTGGGTAGTGTGATTACCCAGTTAACTTGATCAGTAAGGCAATGTAGCAAAATCTTTGTTTTTCTTCAGGAGAAATTTTTTGTCATTTTCTTCGGACGAACAAAAGTCTTTTAAAAATGTCAAATCTGCCATGAATGGAGGAAAGGATCTTGAACCTTTTTACCAATTTACTAGCATTGTTGTTGCTTTCACTTCAGAGATATCTGAGGTGAAGGAAAATGAGATTATGCCCATTTCGCAATATTTATTTAAGTATGAAGGAAAATTTAAAAATTTCTATGTAAAAAATGACTAATAAAACTGATCGCAACTCTGGTCTGAATATAGGTGGTACCTGTAGTGGTTGGTAACACACCACATTAAGATATTTCTGATTAATCATGGGAAGAGTTAGGCCTATGTATGTTGATGTAATAGCATTTTATTCCTATGGATTAAATTATCAATAAATTCCCTACTTTAGTGTTTGAAATCTCATTTGAATTTCAATTTCTTGTCATAGCAATGTAATTAAATGCATGTACAATTGCACATTCACCTTTGACAGGCAAATTAGTTTCTCAAGAGAAAAAATATGAGGAAGCCGCCGATCAAGCTGCAAGACACGAGTTATTTCTGACGGAAGAAGCTGGGTATGGTGTAGATTCTTATTTTAATTTGCCTCCTGTTGTGGACTGGACAATGTACTGAATGTATTTTGCATATTCCCCATGATATTTTTTTTTTATTACCGTAATCATATATGCTTACTAATTTCCTCTGACTAGGGGAAATATTCCTATTGCTGCTCAGTTTCATTATAAGCAAATAGCTTGGGTGAACTAAGTTGAACTGGAAAGTTTTATCTTTTCATCAACTGTAACCCTGTCTGTCTACAAGTGGCTTTTGTTAAGGGTGCTGGTCAGGGTGATCGATCGGCTTCGATGAGTGGCTATAAAAAAAACTACAGGCTTGTAAATCCAATTTGTTAACTTTTGTATGGTGCATTATATAGTAAATGAGAAAAAAAAAACATACCGGTAATGTATTACATGGGAAATGAGCAGAAGGAAATTCATCTGACATCATGAAATTAATATTTAGTTTAGCTTCAATCATTTTACTGTGCAAGATTCTAGAAACCCGGTTGGTTTTTCCTTGTCTCTGCGCAACTTTTATACTATTCAAAGTTCCACGAATACTCTGAAAATAGAGATTCTTTGACTTTGTGTTGTGTTACATAACATGATTACTTGTATGTGTAGAATTCATCAATAATGTTCAGCCCATAACAAGATAGTATCTTTCTTTTCCAGGGGTTTATTGCACCTAATTAGATATTTGTCAAGTCAGATCAAGCATGGGCCACTAAAGGAACAAGCAAGTGGTTAAGTCTGAGACTGGAGCCCTGCCGATATACCGGCCTAAATTTTGCTGTTTACTGACATATTTGCAGATCACAAAAGCCGCCGATAATATCGGTCAACCAAAGTATACATAGATACGGGCACGCACATTTCTTCAGAAATGACATGTTTTTTTTTTCAAATGGCAAAATATCACACCATATTTTTCACTTCATGTAAGGAAATCCCCAGCAGATCTTATTCGCATGAGCTGTCATATCAAAATATCAGTAATATCGATTGCAAGAAAGCAACATCGGTTGGGCTCTAGCGCTGACCATCAGTGGCTCCATGACTGACAAAATAAAATTTCGGATTGACTCGCTGCACTGCATCAGTGTGTCTTGTAGGTATATAATACCGTAGGTGTATAATACCGGGTCGAGCAATATCACTTTGCTTCACTGATAACATATATTACAGTTTTTGTGTGCCAATGGCTGATACTGATCATCGATATCTCAAATGGGGTTCTGCCAAAACGAAGTTGAAGCAGAATTCGGGAACATAACGAACTTGATAAAATAAATAGACATGATTGACAGATCCAATAAAAATAAAACTTGTATTGTTTAACCGTCTTAACTATGGAGACATTAAAAAATCTCTCCACTTTCGAAAGCATTATTGTTTTGTACAAATCTGCGGGTATGGTTTTAGTTTTGTCATTTTACACCGCTATAAATGCATGGATCAGCTAAAAACAGTGACCAATAATATTTTTCATCTGTAACCGATACTTATTTTAGCCATTACCAATATATAATGTATAATGTCAAAATGTGCCGATCGATATATTGGTCAAGCCCTAGTATGTATCAATAATTTTTTTCTTATCAACGAGCATCTACAACAATTTTATTTAGTTTTCTTGAAGCGGAAGAAGGAGAAGAAACTTACACAATTCATCAGAGTGAAATAGGAAATCATGTTGATATTGCAAGCGCAAGCAAACAATTTGAATTGAATCTCAAGCAGTTTGGTCCTTACCGTGTCAATTATACTCGCAATGGAAGGTATGCATAAAGCAAATTCATTCTCTATTTATTATTTCAATATCCCAGCATGCATCCAATACACAGGCTTCAGTGGCATGATGAAACCTACGATAGCTGCCAAATGTAACATCTAACGAATTGAACGGTTTCGAAACCCACCTACATATGCTCAAGATCGAAAAACATGCGAGATGCCCCTGGGCAGAGACACTGTAATCCACAGCCTTTGGACAATGCTCGATAATCTTATTAGTTCCTCATTGTTTCAACACTGGATGGAAAGACAAGACGCATATAAATCTCAAAACCAGATAGATATAATTGTGAACATTGGTAATTGTTTTCTGTGAAATAAAGTTTATCTTATATATTGAAGTAAAATATGAGGATGACCTTTTGCTGTGCATTCCGCGGAGTAGTATATAGGGATGACCTGAATCGAATATTTATTTTTTCCGGAATAGAATCAAATATCCTTGGGGAATCAGATTAACTTTCCGAATCACAAAATATTATAATGAACAAATAAAAAAAAAACTTCAAAATATTGTCAAAAGCCCTCACACATATTTTCGGAATCATTTTGAATTTGTTGATTTGTTTCGCTGGGAAAACCGAATGAAATCTAATATTTCAAACAGCCCTAACTGTCTTTTGGTGTGTGATTTTTCAGCATTTTGCACAATTATCTCTGCGTACATTGCTTTTAATGTCAGTACCTAATGCGAGTGAAATCATCATTGAATTGTTTAGTTTCGGATATTATGAAAAGATTTAGTATACAATAATTGAAATGCTCATTGATCAACTCGTATTTATTAATCAATTTTTTTTATCCTTAGACTATTTCTCACTCTAAGCAAGACCGGAAGCAGCTCCCAAAGGGAACCAACCAACGGCCACTCAATAGCAAAGAGCTACTAAAGGTTGTAGTACCAGCAACTGCACTCTAAACAGAAAACATCTCCAACGGAATCGAACCATCATGGTAAAGTGCAGTAGGTGGTATCTGCCCCGGGTGATGGTAAAACCACTTCTTGTTCTGTGTCAAACGAAACATCTTGTTGAAAAAATCAATCTCGATTTATATCATTCAGAAATTTTGTTTGTTAAGCATATGCCACAGACGATTGACTTTAGTCAAACTTTTTCTAACTGGAATCTGATTTCATATTTTACCTACCTCCTGTTTAGTTCTAGTACCTGTAAAAATGCGCAATATGTCGGACTAAATCCTAAATATGATATCACATTGTCGAAAATAAAACAATTTTAACTGGATCATCCCATATACTCACCTGACTTATTGAATAATAAAAATTATATTTTGTCAAGCACAAGCCACAGATGGAGCGTGTATCTGCAACACATACTCGCTCCCATACTCGATCTGTAACTCATATTCTCCAAAACAGGTTTAAACAAAATTTTTCCCAGTGGCTTTGTTTACTGGTTTTATTACTTAGAGAGTAGAGATGTAGCGATTTAAATAAATATTACCCATTTGAATTTGTTTTAAATTCAATTTAACACAGTTATATGCTAACTATATTTGAAAGAAAATATCATGTAGCCCATACGGCGACGCGATCATTTTTGGAATTGGGGGTCAAGAATATGGTAGTGCATTTGGAATGAACATCCTTGCCTCCCAAGTATCTTTTTCTTTTATTTTTGTTCTAGACATTTATTGTTAGGTGGAAAAAGAGGACATGTAGCAGCATTTGAATGGAATACGAAGAAATTATTATGCGAAATTAATGTCATGGAAAGTGTTAATGATGTTCGGTATGTTTTTTTTTTTCTTCATATCCTTTTCAGGTAATTGGTGCAGGTATCATCAGGTGGATATGCTTTGACAAATACTTATCTTTTGCATGAATCAGTGGCATCAGCGGATATAGCCTTTGTAATGTAGGGTTGTAAAGCTATCCCGCTAGTAATCCATATAACCAAGGACAATCACAAAAAGGCATGATTTATTCATTAGCATCATTAAAAAATAATACGAGGGAAGTACTCTCATTCTTCAAACTTGGAAGCGTAATGAAACATAAAACGTCAAGCACAGAAAATGTAAAATAAATAAATGTTTATTTTGACAAATTGGCGATTACCACACCACGCACACACATTACACACCACCAAGTATAGTAAAAATATATGACAATAAATTCCAACTAGGATTTTTATATACATTAGATTTCTTCCCTGCCTAGTCAAAAATTTTTTTTTGTCAGGAATGAGGCAAAGACCTTTACGAGTACTTATTCTTTTGTGTCGATGTGTGTTTTGTTTTTTGTCAACTCACAATGTATGGTGAGAAAGAGTAATATTTAACAAAATTGAATGTGTGCACGAGTACTTTCAAGATCCAGCAAACTATGAAAAGATATATATAAAATACATCACAAAATCCCCCAGCATATCGTTCATCGATCATGTGCTTATGTATGAATCGTTTCTTTATTGCCATGTTAGCATCATGGTCAGTTCTGGTACTTGTTATGAAGAAGTGTCAACTTATGATTGTATGATCATGTGTGATCAATCAAAACACTTGGCCTAATTTGCAACTTTTCAAGACTGATGGATGTGCATCCGGTCACTTGCCAGTTGGCATAGACCATGTGTGTGTGATGACCAATATTTTTAATGTGTTATACTGATAATGTAGTTGTTGCATTTAAAACATTTAAAATGCAATACAAAGAAATTATGATGCGAATGAATGTCATGATCGATGTTAAGCTAATCAGCAAATTGCATTTGTAATATTTCGTACTGCAGTATAAAACAAATGCTTGAACTAATGTTATACTTTGCATGTCCAACTGCAGAATTATGTTTCAGTGGCAAATTGCATCGTACACTGCATAGCCATGCTTGAGGCCATTTCCAGCAGATGTCAGTAAAGATATACGGAATACAGTCAAACACGGTGCTTACTAAATACATTGCCACCATGTTTATACCAGATGGTTGGCCTTATTTTACGGTTAGAAACTGTTGTTAAGTTTCCTCCTGCATATATTAAGGATGCAACTTCTATTCCTAAGATTCTATAATGATTCGACAGCAGTTTTTAGGAGAAACTTTAACAAATTTCCTGCAATTCTAACATTGGTGCGATGCATCAGTGCCGCACACCTTATTACAAGGTCATTTTGGATTGGGAAGTTACAAATTGGCTGGTTGATTAATTCTTTCCTCGATCAATTCTTATGATTGAATCAGATTTGTATTGGATTAGATATAAAATATTGCAACTTTTACATTCAATTTGAAAAGGAATGTATCTTGAAAGTGGCAAACCTAGCTTAAATTCTTACGCAAAATTTCACCCATTACACTTCCTGACACCAAAAATAAAAAAGCCTATATTTTGTACCGAAGTAAATCTTTTGCGTTTTTCAATGCGATTGATAATTTCGTTATTCAAGCTAACAGGGAATGCCTGTTGGGTTGCATGGGTTTGTGCTTGTGGGCATGTGACTACAATCAACAATGTAATCAAAGCAATACAGACGTTATCCCCGTTTTGCCATTCTTAGTTTGTAACATGAAACGCTCCGTAATGTGATGGTAAGACAACTTCATATGTATTGTGATCCTTCCTGATGTAAAGCTCTCCATCCATAATAATCCACATAAGCAATGACAATCACAAAAAGACACGATTTATTTATTAGCATCATTGAGAATCAAACAAGAAATAATGCGAGGGAAGTACTCTCACTCCTCAAACGTGAAAACGTAATGAAACATAAAACGTAAAGCACAGAAAATATAAACTTTATTTTGACAAGTTGGTGATTACCACACCACACTCTTGACAAAATATAGTAGTACGGTAAAAAATTCCAACTAGGAATATTATATACATTAGATCTTCCTTCTTGCCTGGTCAAAATTTTTTTTGTCAGATATGAGGCGCAGAGAATTCGTGCCTCATTGTCACAGTCCATCACCCCCTCATACTGGACAAAATAAATTCATCATATAAGTTCTGATTAGGTAGTGTTAATTGTAGAAGAAGATTCAAGTTGGATTGAATTGATTCAATGTGAGCCATGCGCAGCATTGTTGTCTGTGGCTAGTTGGAAGATGATGGCTATTTTATTGCTTAATTTTCATGTAGAAAATAAACCATAGATAGGTCGTTGAACAAATATAGATAACATTCAATTTTTATTTTATGGTCATCAGTGTTTTTGTGTAAGAATGCTATGAACTGTTAAGTTACTATGTCCAAATAGCATTACAAAGACAAAAATAAAAGTAGTAAAAAGATACACAAAATACATAGATCTACTGATGTTGTACCCTACATGCATGCTTGAATGTGGAAGGGCAATAGTCGTAACTTCAAGGCTGGTAATTGCCTTCAATTTTCTATTAAATGCAGAATTTTCGATCGAGTATATTATGAAATAAATAGGTCCAATTATTATCAAAAGGTCTTTGTAATTTAAAATTGCTGAAGGAAATGGCATTTTCGTACTGTCATTGAAATTCAACGTCATCTCTCCAGCTGGAATATTTTCAGTATATATTTGGGTCATGGTGAGTAGTTATACAAAAAATTTGAATGGCAAATTTTTGCCACTGGAAAGAAGGTCTGGGTGCAAAAGCTTGAATATGATTATAAAAGTGCAGCAGTGGTAGAATATAACCTAGCATGTGGACATATAATAATATGCTAGATACAATACGATCAACAAAAAATAATAGTAAACGATTAAGGAAAAAATGAAAAACTTAAATACGAATGAGTCGTTGCATGAGTAGTTGTATTTTAATGTAATTTTTTTCAATCAGAGGTTGAAAGCAATCAGCTGTTTTGCACTGCGTCAAAACAGCTAATATCAAAAGAAAATATACCAAAAATGCTCAAATGTTTTTAGAAATATTTTTGTGAAGGTTGCAACTCTTTTATTCTACGTCTTAGTGTTATATAGATGAATTAGAACCTTTTTGAAACCTCTGAAGAGAATACTGAAAGTTCCAGACAAGAACAAGCATCATGAACTTTCTGACTTGGGAGTGTTTAAACCAATCAAACTCTGTTGCTTAATTTGATTATTTTCTATTTAATCAAAAGTTTTCGCATTGCACATAATCCAATCTAATTTGGACCTTTTTCTAAAAGGAAATTAGTTGAATATGTACCACATACATGATGATTTTTTTACATACACATAGCACTGGCTGAAATAAAATGTAACATTATTTCATAAAATATTCATTTCATTATTTGGAAACTTGTACTATTCACCTATGTACCTGTCTGTTCTTTTTACAATGAGTGGTACTTTTGTTCTAATGTAACAGTTTTTCTATTTAAAATTTGGCAAATGGCAATTATCTTGTAATTACTGTAAACGTAGTCAATTTCAGAATAACCAATTGTTTAGACAGGGCACCTGTAGTTAGAAATGGTTAGGATTTAACACTCTTTAACTTGGACTTAAATAATTATTAAATTCGATATATTCCATTGATTGTTTTTTCCCAGTTAGGAAAGGTATTTTTCATTCCTGTTTGGTGATGTGCCACCAGAATAGCAGTCTTTCTACTTTGTTCACTAAAACTATTTTCCATATTCTAGTTCAAATCAATCCAATTTCTTTCATGTTGGACTGTGTGATGACATCTGCCACTGCATCGAATACAACCTGAAAATTGATAGTATTAGTTAATAAGGTTCAGTATTTTTCTGACTTGGGATTATTAGAAACATGTTGCTCAAACAATATCTATGACTAGACAATTTTAATACTTTGATCAAATTGATTTTTAAATTTATTCTTGTGGATGACAACCGCATAAGCATTTGGTGGCTAGTTAAAGATGTTAGTTAAACAAAAGATATGTGAACAAAGAAGCAGAGTCAGTTATGGTCACCCTGTATCTAGTGTTTGGTAAGTTTTAAATACAAAATAAAATACCCCATTATTAAAATTATTATCTCTACAAAACTTATCCTATTCTGCAAAAATGTTTTTTGTACCTCAATATTCTTGGTGTCTGTTGCACAAGTGAAATGTGAGTATATTTCTTTGGTGTCTGGATGAGAATTGAGCTCTTCAAATTTACCTCTGATATATTCTGAAGCTTCTGTATAGTTGTTTGATCCTGTATAAATAATCAAGTTATTTTATTATAATCAATTTTTTTTGAAAGTCCTGTTAATGCACTATTTTGCCTTCTTCATTTTACCTTGTGTTGTGAAATGTTAAAAATATTTCTCTTCAGAGTGTGAAATGTTCACACCATTTCTTCTGGATGCACTATGTACTACTATGCATCTTATAATTGATACCACATAATATTTCGATTTGGAATGAATAATTTTCACACTTATATAGAATTTTGTGATTGATTCAAATACAGAAAGGTTCAATTTAAAACATCATGATTAGATTTGGAAATAAAAGTGTCTGATATCAACAATCCTAGTCTTATTAATGAGAAACAAATAGTTTTTTACCCATGTATTCTGGAAAGCAAATAGTTAGTGGTGATTTTTCTATTTTATCTTGAAAGATATCTTTCTTGTTGAGGAAAAGTATCATAGATGTTTTCGTGAACCAAGTGTTGTTACAAGTTGAATCAAATAAAATCATCGATTCATGCATTCTATTCACTTCTTCATCTTCTCTTAAGACCTGGATTTGTAAATAATAGTTATCAATTTTTTTCTAGCCACCCCTTGGAGTGGATCAGCAGCCACTCATAGACACCCAGGGTTATGGTTCTTTGTAAGCTATGATCCTTTGAATTTGGATTAGCCTACCCATGTTCTTACACCCTGGGTTGAGTGGTAGGCATGGATTAATGAGCTGAACTCTAACTCGAAATGCCGTTATGAGAACCACTATCGCTTCTGGGGTTGAAACTTAATTTTTGACCCATCATCATCTTATTTTACCAAGTATAGGTCTTCAAAGTATGATGTTTTTATTGCAGCAAAATTTTGTATTTCTCTTACTCTCTGAAACTGAGATGTATATTGGGTACCTTTTTAATTATTATTTTTCATAAATTAGCAATAAGAAAGAGAGAGACATTTTCATGATTCCTTATTTATTTATCTCAAAATTCTAGATATAAATTTGAATATATTTGTGCCTTATCGACTTTGATCAATAATGCAAATTTTTATTCGAAATATTTAATTCACTGTCAATTATCACAATATGGTTTCCATTAAGCCATTCTTACATTGTTCTAATTTGTTTATATTTGCTTTCTCTCAATGTCATAGATTGTGTCTTGTGATATTATGTGGTTTTGATAGACGTCAATGGATGAAATTCCAATGAAATTATTCATGATTCATTGACTATCTCTATTCCAGCCCATGAAATATTAATAGATTCAGACTCCTTATTTCTAATATACATACAGCAGATTTTGTCAACTAATTATACATTTCATATACTGTGATATTGACAAACTATGTCAGAAATATTTTGTTCCATGGTATATCATTGGCGATGGTCATTTAATATTTGATTTTGAAAAGTTTAGAACGAAATTTGATTCTGTGGAAATTACATCTTGGCTTCTTGTTTGGAATCATCATTAGACATGAAAGAAACTTGAAGCTTAAATTTGTCGCTTAGTAAGATCCGTGCTTTTTTAAGTTTCTTAGAAGAGTAATTTTGGTCTGTAATATGATAACTGTACAAAAATGATGATGTACCATAACATGTTGTGTATATATAATATATATATGCCACACTTTGTAAAAATTTTCATCGAGTCATGTAATATTAACAGTATTCAATCAAATTCAATATTTTAACCCTGACCTATTAAATCTTAGTTGCCAACACTTACCAGATCGTACCCGCTCAATGCCACAGTAAATATAATAGCAGTGACTGATTCAAAGCAGTGGATCCATTTTCGCCTTTCTGTTCTTTGACCTCCGACGTCGACCATTAAGAAGCTGATATCTTTGAATGTGAATCTGTAATTGCGATACAAGATATTTCTTTTATATATATCTCATTGAATGTGAACATGGTTGTCATTTGGCATCTCAGGTGAAGATCTCGAGTTTCGACGAGTCTATCCATGCCCACCACTCAATCCAGGATGTAGTATCTTGGGTAAACTGGGCCGGATCTGAAATATCATATGTTTCCAGCAACACTAACCCTGTTTGCCTACAAGTGGTCTCTGGTACAGGGCCTTATTCAGGGTGACCAACACAAATGAGAGACATTAAGAAAAATCTCATTTACAATTTATCTATTTCGACTCAAGTGGTGGAATCTAGAGTGTAGCATACTTGGCCTCAAACACAAAATTCTTAGTATGGACTGCTAGACAGACTATCCTGCCAGACTGTAGTTTGGACACAGCAGAATAACTGAAGCAATTTTATATTAGCGGCACTGTTAAACGTGTTATTTGTTTTCTAGTACCGGTAGCCTGAATGTATCAAAATCCTGAAATCTAATCTAAATTAAAAAAATCCAAAATACAAACCATTTTGCATGAATAAAAAGTTACAAACAAAAGACAATTTGGACGTCTGTTTTTGTGTTAAACTGTATAGATATAAACATTTTTACTCACTTTGTTTCTATAATTCCTGTCGTTTTAATTCTCGTTCGTAATATATCTTGTTCTGTCGGAATGTAATCTGACTTAGCAAGTCGATCGATTTCATCCAGGTAATATTTTGCTGAATCGTCCAATTGATATTCTCTTGAACGTGCATAGCATTTCTAAAACAAATTGTAAACACGACATTTCAATTTAAATCATGCAGTGCATGAATTAGAAAACAACATTTCTAAATTTAAATGTAAACATGATTCGTTGTTATTCTGTTTTGGATTTATATCCAAAGTGGCATGATCTTGTTTTCTTTTGGGTGTTTGGAACTTTCACACATTATTTTCATCCGACAATCCAAATGGCTTCAACATCATCTACTCCACTATTACATAGCAGTGTTTATGATATTGAAGCCTTTAGTACTACACAATCTTACTAATTAAGCACTCGATACTAACATTTTTCGTAGCGTTGGTGTGCTAAACATCCTATTTAATAAATGAACATTTGAATCAGCTAACAATGACTTAATTGCATCAAATCAAACGTGGAATTTTCATGATCGAAATCATACCATATCTAAAAGTTCAGAAAAAACATGTTCCTTTCTTCGATATTCAGAAATTTTCAAGGGTTGATTAAAAAGGTATTGAGACTGTGTTGGTGTAATTAGCAAAATTTTGAACTTGATTCAAAAACATAAATAGATAAATAAGTACTATCAAATACAAAATTGGCCACACGTTAATAAGTTTGTGAACCTGCATTGAGCATTGGAAATATAAATATATAATTATGTATTTCACAATGCTGCACCCACAACTCATTTTTCAATCCATAAATTCAATATCTGATTTATACTAAATTCTTGAATATCTTGAAAATCTTGAATAGCAATTAGAACGTTTGCACAGAAAGCCTAAAAAATGCTCAACTTTTTTGTTTGGATTGTGATTTATGTTTAATTACCTAACTTCATTATATAAATTATTGCACATTATTTAATAGATGATATGTTTTAAAGTTAGTGTTATAAAGTTTTGAACTCGAGAACTTATTTCTGTTTTTGTTGAACTGATTTTTTTAGAGTTGATGATTTAATCTGGTTGTATCTATGTGATTTCAATATGTAGCTTGTCGATAAATCACATCCAGTGTGCACTGAATTCTGCATCTTCTATCAGAAAGAAATATTAGTAGACTATGGGCCATAAATGGATCATACATGGTACCTTATTGGCCAATGCTTGAAACTTTGAACCAAGAACATTTTTCATTCAAGCCGTGTATGTACTTATTTCACTATATTTGTGAGGTTAATTTATGAAATGGGAACATTACTGCAACCGATCATCACTCACAGGAAGATTCATCAAAGCACTGCGGTTTTGTGGTGACTAATGAATAGCCAACTGATTGTCGATGAAATTAAATTTTAAAAATTGAAAATATGCTTAGAGATTATGTTAAGACATTTTATGAATCCCTATCAGAAAATACGTGACCAAACATGTTTTCTTAAACATGGGCTACTGATGGTTCGTGTCCCTAAGGCACGGTCCATCAGTACTTCATGCTTAGCAAAATGGAATTTCTATAGGATGTGGACACAATATTACATGTTCCTATTAAGTCTCTATAAAACATGACAACGCCTAGAATATTGGCATGTTATTTCCACAAACTGACACAATTCATGCATGCCTTCCCATCGCAAGTATAACCTATTTCCCATCACTTAGGGATATTAAAACTGTCAATTTATTTTAAAAACGTCAAAATGAGATCAAGATAGAATGACAATCTTGACAAGTAATGTCAGAGTATAACTTATTTTGATTTAACTATGAGGTAAAAATAAATTGGAAGATTACCCTATTGCACAAATTGCATTACCACTCAAGCAATATGTTGAATTTATTGTTTTGTGAAAGTGTACTCTCTATGACTCTTCAAATTAATTTTGAAAAATATGAATATAGTGCCGCTTGAAAACAACACAATTCTTAGTCTAATTTTTTTTTTGACACACAATTTTTATATTAATTTTAATATTTTGAAAAATTTTTCGAGCTATTAAATTTATTTCAAGTGAGAAATATATTAACACATCCAAAAATAAATCATTGTGTGCAATGGTCGGTTAGCATTTATAAAGTTATTTGGAGTTTTTTTGTTATAATTATAGTTGGAAAAGCTTTTAGTTGTAAGATATAATTACAACTTGGAATAGGGAATAGTTATTAATACACTTGTTAGGAAGAATGTGATTAAATTCGATCATTTTTCTGGAAATCAGATTTGACGTTTTTTTATTGAATCAAATTTGATAGATAGCTGCTTATTGTCGACTAAATGCAATTTTGTTAAGTAACAATTTTCCAACCAACCTGTCACAATAGTCATGCATAATTTGAAAAATACTCAGATTTTAGATAGGCATTGCATAAATTATTCAAATCTCGTGAGGCTGTGAAATGTTGGATTATGAACTTTTTCAACTTCTAGGTTTATTTTATTTTTCACCAAGTAAGGATAACGTAAGGAGTTGGGCCAATTCAAGTATGGGTTATTGATATGACTCGTATCCTATCAAATTTTTTCTCCTTGTTATCTACCTGCATTCCTTTGTCTTTCCAAACTTGTTTTATCATTTGTCCCATCTCTGGTGCTATCTCATCTGATAATGAGGATGAAGATGCAAGAATTTTCTGTGAGTAGGACTGTTAAAAAGAAATATTTTTATTTGAAATTCGTCTTCAAAAAACTTTTTTCAGGTTTTTTAAATCTTTATCTTAACAGTTGATGGCTATGTGATAATAAACTTATAAACATTGTGTATTAACATATATTAAATACAATTCACTTATAGACTTTTTCATTTGAGTATTCAAGTCTTAATCAACTGATTGTTACATTCAAGCAAAATATCTTAGGATTTAGTAAATTCAGAATTTATATTCTGAAATTAGTTTCTAATCACGTAAATGGCAAACTGGTACCTAATAAAACTGCCAAATAAAATTCCTGCTAAAGTCAACATGTCAATTCAAGCCTCCATATTGTTGTTTTGCCAGTGGTTACAGTATGCTTGACAAAATGAAAATTTCGTCTAAAATTAGTTGCACAATTAGAAATTAATTTTGCAAAGCAAATTTCATATCAGAACTTGAAATGATTTTACACTAGCAGTCAAAGAGCAATATACAAGGGAAAACTAGCAACTGCATTTTCAGTGGAAAGAATTCCATGCATAACTAAGCCCCAATAATGAATTAAAACGACTAGATAGAGTTTCCTCAATCGTTTGAACTCTCTTCCATTTCTTTGTTTCCTTTTAGTCATCCCATACAGCATGCAGGAATTACGTTAGTTAGCACAATTCTGAAGCCTGCACCTGCAGTGCAGTTTTTATTAATTATGGTATAATAATAATGGCTGTAGTCACCGCATTTTCATTTTCTTCAAATTCAATTTCCAGTGCCATCATCGCTTTGATCAATGTTGCAGCTGCCTGCATGGTATTCCCATGAACAACAGTCCTGAAAATATTTTTAATATGAAAAGTGTTATGCAAATTCAACCTTGTCTTTTTTTGTTTGATACTGCATTATAATTGATCATCTGATAATTAGTAATGGGAGACATCGATTCACTTGTTAGAGGCTTTAACCAAGATGTCTTTGACCTCAAAGCATTACCATGTTATCAAATATAACCATGTATTTAAAGTATAGAAAAAATTATTCAATCAATTCATGATTCAAATTCAATAGCTCAGTTTTTAATATCCATTTGAAGTTATAATTGTTTTTGCGATTTTAATAAAAGGACAAGGAGATATTTAATTTAAGGCAGCTGGGTTTTGAGTCCTAATCTTGAGCCTTTATATAAACTCATTGGCTGTACATCAGATTATTATATCATATGAACAATTTTCCACCCTTTATTAAAAACCCTGTACTTGTTTTTCCTATTATTACTTCTTATTACTTGTTATTCTTATTACTATTGAATTATCATCCCTGAAGATAAAGGGTCATGTCGTAATTCACTAGAGACGAAAACTAAACAAAATTCTATCAGTGAAAATTTTATGTTAAGCAGCTGTCATAGATGGGATGCTTTTCATTTGTAGCTTGTTCATGGTAGGGTATTTATTTTGTCAGGATTTCAACACTCTTGGAATTATAATGAATTTTTAAAAGAGTTGTTGTTTTGAAAATCTGTTCGACAGATGTATGTTTTCCTTCCCTTGCATTATTAAATCCTTCGAGAACCATTTCAAGCCACTGTGATTAATTTTTCTTCATAAATATTTTATATAATGTATGGATCCTGTATACTGCAGGATTCAAATCAAATATTTGGAGTATGGGTTTAATTTTTTCTATATTTACAAATTTGGTTGAAAATTGGTATTTAACCATATTCCAGTATCACTAAATTATTACTGTTTGAGGTCCAAACTTCTAGTGGCCGGATTTATTATGAGCCATACCTAATTCAAACTCTGGTTTACTGTAACAAAATTCTTCACAGAAAAATTCCAAATGTGAAAGATTGATGTCACAGTTATATATCATTTTTCCTCTACTGCTCAGACACCTGCGGCAAATGCTGTCATGAGAAGAAATTTAGCAAATGGGCAATCTTCAATGATAAATCTTTCGATTGAAATGGCTCCTCTTCAGTGTCTGTAGAAAAAGATTCAAAATCATCAATACTGCTAGGAAATAGCAGTGTTGATGGTTTTAAAGCTCCTTTGTCCATCCAAATAAAACGACATGAACATTGTAGACAACTGAAGAAAGACACTGTTCTGCCGTGCCGTGCCTTACCTGTATTTCACACATTCTTCTTTTGAATATCCTTCTTTATGTAAGATGACCATCTGTTTAGCAACAGTACTTTTCCCTGATTCCCCTGCACCAAGAAGGAGAAGCTTTATCTGTTCATTGAAGATCTGTAAAAGATTTTGTATATAATTCAGTATTCGAGAGTACAGTATGCATTATACCTAACTTTGTTTTTACAACTAGTCATAAATTCATATTTTATAAAAGATGTTCAATTCAATTTCAAGGCGAGGCGAATTAAAAATAGAATATTTCATTTCCTTCAACACCCAACATGTGCTAGACAATTTTAGTATTGGTTTCCAATCAGGTTGTGTCAAATACTTGTTGGTTTGAATCGAAGTACCTCCACCGGTAACCCTTTAAACTAACAAGGACCGATTTGACCAAGCCAACCCAACCTGGGCTGAGTGGTGGGCATGGATTAACGAACAGGATTTGCTGGCACTTGAACCTGTGATCTTTAACTGCGATTTATTTATGATAACCACTAGGCCACACGTCTTGTCTGATTATTCGACTAAGATCCTTTGTTTATAGTGAATACCATATTCG
Organism: Styela plicata; assembly: GCA_963675895.2. Taxonomy (NCBI): domain Eukaryota; kingdom Metazoa; phylum Chordata; class Ascidiacea; order Stolidobranchia; family Styelidae; genus Styela; species Styela plicata. The sequence continues at coordinate 9,533,413 of OZ023143.1, read as the reverse complement.
AATCTGAAGTCGTACAATAAATAAATAACAACATCGTACCACAAACTTTTTGATAATCCCTTATGTTAGAAAATAAACCTTTGAAACATTTTTTTTAAGTTTGGTATTTGTTTGCTGTAAATACGGAATAGGGCTTTCATTTCCACGTCTTTCAACAGCTGATATATCACAATATTCTGCTAAGCATGAACCACAGGTGGACCGTACCTGGATGGTATCCATTAGTTAGTTCATGCTAAACAAAATATTTTTGATAATTGACTTAGTTCAAAAAACCCAAGTGAATAAAATTCTCAAAACTGTTATTTTATGACTTCTACTATTCAAGCTTCCACCCCTGATCCAATCTCAACATACCTTCATCTCCTCTTTCAGATGCCGGTCTATCCGCCGGGCCTTTTCAACAGCCTCTTGGCTCTCCTTCGACCCCCCACACCCCATCAGTAGCTTAGGCAGCTTGCTTGTTTAAGTTGTCCACTGAAAGAAAAATTACGCACTGATGTGCGTTTAACAATGTATGTACTACTGTGAAGCTTGTAATTTTTCTCGTTGATACCCTGAGGGCTGTTTTAGTTTTTCCGTTTAACTGATAATAGTAATAGTGAACATTGAGTCAAGAAATAATCCAAATTGATATCTTTCTCAAAATCGTTGCCGTCGTTGCTTGCGCTGCCAAGAATTAATACTTGATTGCCGGTTGTTAACTAGACGTCCAAATTCCTGTCGCAGTGTTGCCACGTTTTAAATCTTTATTAGGGTTAATGATTTAACTAAAACTCTGACTACTTCTGAAAATTACTCGATTTCTGTGAAAATAGAAAGCACAAGTTAGTTTCAATGATGGGTATCCTCAATGCAATGACAGGAAGAAACGTAATATAAACATATTTAAAAAGACAAAATTATTGGTTGGTCATTGTTTATAAAATAAGTGTCTTGATGGTTAATGATTAGAATACCGTAGTATTATTCTGAACAGCCAGATATAATTTATTTCTGTTCTAATTTGTTTTATCATTCAGGTGCTCCAGTAAGCTAATTTTCCCAGCAAAATTCTAACTTATGTCAAATTTTACAGCATTGAAATTGACATAAATCATGATTTTGTTGTCCAAAAGCAATTATTTCTTTTACAGTAAGATATTTAAAATTTTCAAAACATAAATCAAACTCGATTGAAATCTGATACTATTCATATTAAACAAATTCTAGACATCCTCCTTATTATTTCATAAGAATATAAATTTAGTAAGATGAGGATATGCTGATCACTTCTCAGGATGACAAAATTCTTTTCTTTGGATGTCTCGTGTCTGGATGTCTGCGACTTTGATGCAAACATTTTATAAATATATTAAATCAATCGGCATAATATCTGGCAGAGTCTTTATTGTGATGTCTTTTATACAATTTTACTACGGTAATTTTATCATGACCCGTCTAGCTCTTTTGGCAAAAATATTTTGTTGTTCGTGTGTCACACCCCAACATATCTAACAATTCTATAGTTCTTCTAACACAGTAATGTTGGTATTATACTTTCAGAAATTGTACTTGAGCATTGTGATCCATCAATAACTCATACTTGATAAAACATGCTCAAGCAGAATATTTCTTGCCTGGAATGGTCCGTTATTAGGATTAGCTAATTGATTGAAGTAGAATGCTGGAGGCATAATTTGAGCAAATGTACCGTACACTAAAATAATGGATTCCATCACAAACAACATTTGTCATGCATATTCCACAGATGGATCTATTCATGCTTGAGTAGAAAATTTTAGAATAAGCGAATTGCAGTATATAAGAATGCAAAGTTTTATTTTTACAATCCTCTTTTACACCCATTTCTCTAAAAATGCAAGAAGCAGTCACGTACACATGCATTGTAGACTATTGATCCCACGTGTCAGCGTACATCACGTTTTGCAGAGCCATGCCCCAAGGGGAGTAGTGGTTTCACTGGGCTTATAATTTTAATTCTTCCTCAAACATTATCTATAATTCACTGGTGTTAAGTCAAACCACTAATTGATATTACATTAGGTGAAAGTGGAAATATTACTTGACCAACTATATAATTTGTCTTTCTAATTGACTTTGATGTATATGACATACGTCATATTCTAATGATCAAATAATTGTCACCTCTGCTGGTTCTTCACTCAAATATTTTGATTTTTTGTTGTGTGTGCAATTTTCATTCTAATATTAAGAAAACAATTCTATGCCAATGTTTATACCAAGTAATCTGTCTTCATAATAATATAAACTGAATATTCACAAAGCTGTTTCCTTTTAGCTTATTACTGGTAATTTTTTGCATTATTATATTCAGAACTTCGTAAAAATACTTAACTAGATTGCCATACGAGAATTTATGACACACAGAACGTTTTTATATCATAGGATTATAGAACGTGGCTCTACGATACTTCCTGCCAATATTGTGGTCAATGTTGTCATGAACAAAAAATTTATTTTTTATTGAAAGCCGATATCTGTCATATACATATTTTATTCATTTATTAGCCATTCCTTTGTCTGTTTAATCTGTGCATTAAACCTAGTGCAAATCAAGTGCGAATATTGGTTGGAAATAATATTAAGCAAGGTGTGCACAGTCTCAAATCTACACTATAAAATTCTTTACCGTTTACAACTTGTTTGATTTAAATTCATATCAAAAATTTTAATTTGTCAAGAATGGGTCACTGATAGCCCTCGCCTTGGCAGTGCGATCCATCAATGACCCATACTTATCGAAACATATTTTGACAAACAATTTCTGATTCGGATTGAATTCCACATTCATTTCAAGAATTCTCAAGCACACTTCTAGACATGAATATTTTCCTCAAATGTAATGCAAAAGAAATCAACTGTCTCGATATCAATGTCTTCAAATAATGTCATTTCATTAGCCCACTCAACAACCAACTTGACAATGTAATTCCGCTTTTAATGCAGAAATTTGTTTTCTAAAACTTCAATATGCTGTCCTAAAGTTTAAAAGAAAATATATAAATTCTATATATTAATACGGCAACCATGACTTTGCCTTACAATACCCAATTAATAATTTAAATGAGACGACATATGACGAATTTCCTTCCCGTTTGTTTTCAGTTCCTCAGAAACATGCATATTGACCGCATGGTGAAAATGTTCAATATATTTGCCTGTATTGCAATCTGATGCGAACATAAATTTATCCATATAAAACCAATTAGCTGGGTGGCATTAGGTATATTCTGTACTGGTATACCGCCGCCAAAATGCTGGCATTAGCGGTATTCTAAGCCATTTTTTGCTGTCAAAAAGCTTGCTATTTGTGTCGTTTTAAAGCGCCACGTTTGGCGCGACCTAGTTAAGAAAAGCAGGTGTAAGTTAGCTAAAGACCCGTTTTGGGTCGTTACTTCACCGACAATGCATCAACTTTGAACCATTTTAGGCGGTGTATCACAAGATACTGGTATCGCAGCAAATCTACATTTCAATGATCAAGGGTTATGGTATTTTGGAAAACTCAATACCTCAATGATTTTGGAATTCAACTTTTTTCTCTTGTTGGTGTGAACTAAACTACCAAAATTAGTTTTGAACGTAGTTCGGTAAATAAAATCCATGATTACTTTATACTTTTGCCATTACTCTTATAATGGTAAAAGCTCATTTATGACTCTTAGCTCAGTAATCCAACGTTCTATATAAATTTTCTGTAATTGTATACAGAAACTTTGACTCCTAGATTAAGCTTAATTGATATCACGGACGGTGAGGTTATTTACAAATATACAATTTTGTGCTATGTTTAGATTTTGCACACCTCAGTATGAAATTTTAGTCACGATCTTGTGTATATTTTCGTAACCATCTTATTTGCACAAGTACTTATTTGCATTTATTAAAATAATTTTGAACTTGAAAGTATTCCTATTAATTAAAATTTGTTAAAATCTACATTTAGTTTTGTACACTTTGCAATGAGAAATCAATCTCTAGTCAAGCATGTGTCACAGGTGGACCGAGCCTTAATTTCTTGATCAACCTTTACTTGCGTAAAAAGTGCTTAGTTTAGACAAATTTTTTTGATCAAATAAGTTGGCAAATAATAAAAACAAGGTGTGTTTCAAGGATGTGGTTATTTCATAGGAGTCACATTCTATACTATTAATAATATTCTGTTAAATGCAAATAGAATCCATAATGTTCATTGATTTGATGAACTTCAGTTAGGTTTGAGTTCAGTTAGCGCTCCCATTGTACTGTCTTTATAGGGTTGCCCTTTTAATTTGGTTTTAGCATTTTCAAAATTCACTATTAATAAATAAAATGACATCACAACATTTCAGATAAATTTTGAATTAAAATTATTGAATACCTACCTGACTGTTCTGGAATGGACATTTCCTCTACCAGTTTTACTCTAATTAATCTATTGCTGATTAAAATGCAGCATAGCTAACACCTACTTCTTAATAGGAATGAATTATCTTCTATGCCCCTCTCTTATTTCTTCATCTTCCTAATGCAACGCCAAAATCAAAGCGATTTTAACAATGTCTAAATAAATCAATCCTAGGGGCATTTTTCCAGATAAACAGATTTGAGACAGATGCCAATTTGGCAAATCCTACATTTATCTTTGTCATAAGAAAGTGCTAATCTGTAATTTTGTTTACTCAGTTGATATTTAAATTCGTAATAATCCATATTGATCTTAAAATGGCTGTTTTGTTAAGGGAAAAAAGCTTCGCATATTGATAATCTATCTCACTTAAAGAAAGCCTGCATGTCAGCACACTGGTGTTTAAATTTTTTTTGAAAATTTAAAAAAATCGTTTAAATTTATTGAATAATTGTTTGGAAATATCCATTCTGCGTTGATTAATTACTCAAAAATATCCATTTTATCCTTTCTGGTATTCGTTTTGTAAGATATTGAACAAAGAGCATATTAAAGAAAAATTTATTTTCGGTAATTAAATTAATTGCCTCTCATGATCTCTCTTTTTGTATATTACGATTTAATATTTTAGAGATTTTAATCACTAATCTAAAATAATTGACTATTCACTCGAGGATATTTTTGATTGCTTCAATTTGCCACATTTTACTAGAGTTTTATACATTCTACCCAACTTCTACTTCAACCTAAAAGCCTACTACTGGTATAGTGAATGCTTCCAAAATATGTTATCACATTTCTGTTTTTTTAATTACGTATCAGTACGCCGCCCTTAGCTCAAGGCTATGAATAAAATAACAAATAAATCAGATAATATTTTGTTCTCTAAACATATCTCTCAACATACAAACTCAATTATTAGATGTTGCAGATAAATTTCCATATGACGTTTTGTTTGTATTTGATCTATAATTAAATTTCTTAATGCCCAATGATTGTGTTTATTAATGTAACTGCATTTGGATGACAACTATTGTCAATATATTTACTCTGGTAGTTCAATAAGTTTTTCTTAAGTTAGTTTAAATGATATTCAAAATTCAATTCGCATTTCTTATAAATGAAATTGCTCTTATTTACCATATATTGCCCATTTTGCAGCAAAGTCATTATTTATGTCAAATTTTACAACATAAAATTTGGCATATATTATGATTTCAATGAGAAATGTAATCAATTTTAAAATATGTGAAAAAAATTATTTCAAATAAGAAGTCTTAAATACCTGACTATTCGGATAAGGTCATCTCTGACGATACATTCCTTTTGAGCAATCTTACAAAATCCAAAGTCGTCTTAAATGCTATCAATGTTAATAATTCTTATCAAGTACTTCCTTGACATAAATATCATTTAATTGAGCACAGAAGTATCTGAGCATTACTATTGAATAATTCAACCTTCTTAGTCGCTGTCTGTCTGACGAATCACTTGCTTCAAAATACCATACAACACTATTGTGATAATAGTTTTTAATTACTTTTCAGAAGACTAATAATAGCGAATCTATTTGTGTGCGATGGTTCGCATTAATCATAAACATTAGCGTACTTCATATTACACAATCTTGTACATCAGTTTGAGAATAAATACTATATATTTACTATAGAGTTTGTCCAGACTAATTTCACTCAACATTTCATTAGCGACAAATAAAGGATGTATGTATAATTTTGCGATCAATATTCTATCCATACATGACCCATGCTTGACTGGGATATAGCTCAGGTTTGATTAAAATCATACCATCATATTAATAACATTCATTATGAATATCTATCATAACTCTTATGCTTAACTGAAACCGTGAGTTAACCTGCACTAATTTTACGTTCATCGTATTTATAGAAACATGACATTCCTCTATCAAACTAATCTATATATAATGTACAAACAAGTGCGCCCTCATGTTTTACATGATTAACTGATATACGTGTTTAACTTTGTCTTAATATTAACATTTCTTTGACCAATTCACAACAGTTTGTAACATGATATAATCGTAGTGTAATATGATAAAGTAACACTGCTCTTGCCTGAAATGCAGCACGATGCCGTAGATCTAATGTGTTTATTCAAATAATGCTGCCGCATAATATGATGCATGTTAGATAGTTACCATACGATTTATCATCATAATCATCAACCACTAGACTGAGAGGAAGTATGTTATGAATGATTTTTTTTCTATTTACAAGCCTTTCTCCTTTTTTGCACGATCCTTGTCTGTCAGATATTCGCATATACCTTCGTACAATCTTTTATACATGTGTTTTGAATGTCAAATTTTATTAGAAAAATACAAGAATTATAGTGTTTTATCTGTCTGAATTTTTTATATTCTCGTATAATAGATTATGCATTCGAATTGCCATACGTTCTAGAAATTTGATTTCAATTTTTTGCGTTCTTTGATAACTGTAGAAAGCCTCAAATTGCTCCAAAATTATGATGCAAACCACCAAGTATTTTCTTTGAAAATTGAAACGAATCAAGATTTTCCCACACAATTTTCTATATATAGAAGCACAAATTTTGAATATTTGGAACTTTGAAAGCCTGATTTTGGTGAATTCAATTTCAAATATGGTATGTGGTTTAGTTTCCATTTGCTAATCTGTTTATTGAATACAATAATTAGAAAAAATATACATCGAGTTCTATTGATATTTTCCTTGGGGATATGTAATCTTTTCCAAATCACTTTCAAATTTTCTGTTGAGACGGAAAATTTGAGCATAATTGAGAAAATTTTATGGTCTGACACATTCTCAAAACAAATACAGAAAAAACTATACAAAAACAAATGCGTTTTTTGGTTATGTGGCGTTTTCAATTTGATATCACAGCTTCACAGGTTAGATATCTAGAGTGCGATCCTGGACAAAAAATCACGGATTTTAGGTCTCTTAGTTTGCTAGCGAAAGTACAATATTTTACTACCGGTATATATATATCTTTCCGGGAGATTAATGTATTTTTTCGAGTATTGTTACACTGTACTGTACTGTACACAAAGTTGGGAATAATCAATTCTGCTCTAAAATAGCAGCATTGATGGTTTTGAAGCTATTTTTTCCATCTTGAAAAATGAATGAATTAATGTTTGAGACTTCCTAAAGAAAATAATATTCTGTCTCTCACTCTCTACCCCCTATATTTACATAACTCACTCTGTGATTACTTTAATATAATTTCATCCTGTATAAACAAGAATGTAAGACAACTGTCGAAACTAGCCTTCTTTCTTATATAAAGAGCATTAAGCTATGTAAGCCCGTTTTCTTCCCTACTTTGTCTATTTATTGATTTTCTATTCAAATAGGAAAAGCTTAGTTGCCTATTCTGCTCCCCTGGGTGGTTTCATTTATATTTGAACAATAGAAAAAATATGGCCTATTTAATGTTAGTATACAATAGGCAATTATTTTCAATAGGAAGTTTAATATAGAGGACGTATAATTTGCATATTTCTGACGACTTTTTCATATTTCAAACTAATTAAAAAAGGGATATTTTCATAAAATCAATATTGTGTTGCTATTCCTCATAGCTCATCAGAAGGATTCTAGATAGTGAACGACCCAAATTCAAAACTGCAAATTTCATGAAGACAATAGGATTTAATCTCAATGTCAAAAAAAGTCCAATAACACAGTATTGTTTTTTCAAGCAGGCAATACTGAAATTAATATCAGAGGTGCAACTAGGAACTTTTGTACTGGAGCAGACTATGCTCTCGTTTTCTCAACACGCGAGTATTTCTAGAATAAATTATAACAGTTTTGTATTAAAATACTTCATTTCACATCTTTACTTAATATCAAGGACGTTATGTTAATTTCTTGTACTAGAAGCCATCAAACATGTTTTAAATAATCAAATTTGTTAAAACATTTCAATAACGCAAATACTCCCATTTTTTTTAAAATTTGCTATTCCAGGAGTATTTGGATACTTGTAAATGTTTTGACCAGAGTAATAATCTTGTGGTATTTGCACCCCTGAATATCCATGTTTAATTTACGGTAATATATCGTTACTGTCGTTCGTAAAAGACTCCGATACAAGGGTTCTAGTATACGGTATAGTTCTGGAATAGTAAATTATTCTGAACTGCTCATCCCTATATACACTAGGTGTTACTTTAATTATGAATTCTGCTTTAAGTATTTTCTACTTTGTTCTATTCGACAAAATGCCACATCTATTTATAGTTTGTTCGAAACTTAAAACCATTCAACGAAATCGTCATTGTTTGTGATTTTTATAAAAAACCAATCATTTATTTAACTTTAGAGCAATAACGCGGCATGAATATTGTGTTGTCATGATGAATGAAATTCAAAAATTTTGGGGGAGGGGTTCCAACGATGGTATTTACCCTTGCCAAAATCCACATGGCGAACTCGTGTTTTATTTTGTCAGACGTGATCCACCTGGTCATCACGATCCATCCAACCATCATCACATAAATGTTTTCTAATAGAAATATGCAATTTATTTAAAACTAAAAATAGAAGTTGCTACATTTACCCAAATCATTGATTATACACACACACTTCTAAAACTCTCACAAAGCCATGATGAAATTTTAAAATATTCATTCCAAGGATGAGAGATTGATTCCTTCAGGTTCTTATGCTTATTTCCTCTGTAATACAGCGTTCAATATAATTCACTATATTCTGGAATCTCGCAAATCGCAACTAATCTGCAAGCCTATTTCAGTATGCAATTGCTTGGTCAAGCTATACAAAGTTTTTTTTGGTATATATCCAGAAGGAGGGATAATTCCCACTACTATAATCTAACTCGCGTTGACTGATGAAGATGCAGAACGCTCGATATACAAATTACTTGCTTTTACCCATCAATGATGCTTTTGATTTTTATGTTTGAATATTATTACCGGTATGCAAGTTTTCCCTCCAGCTGCGGGGTAACTGAGTTCGATTTCTATGACTTGTCATATCAGATTGTAAACTCTCTAAACTGAAAATGATATTTTCTACTATTAATGCTACAACTATTTCAATCAAACATCTTCAATTTTCTTGACGCCCTGTACAGATAAGAAAATACCTTCTATTTGGTCAGGATCCTTACAGTCAAAAACTTTGTGGGAATCATTAAATAAGATATTGAAAAATCCTCTGAACAACAATACCTGTGTTTCAACGCCACACTGAAAGCAAAACGTCTTTAAATTATGTCATTTTGACTTTATCTTCCCAGTCCAGAGTCGGTCAGAATATTTTCGTCTAAACACGTTTTATTAGGTAGGTGACTGATGGATCGTACTGATGAGGTATAGTTCATATGTGGCTCATTCTCGAGGAAATGAAATTTCTTTCCAGTCTTGTGTAGAGTATCTTGATCAAAAGAGGATCAAATTTGGCAACCGTCAAATTAAAAAAATCATACTTTATTTTCTGTACTCATAATATGTACCGGTACAGTGAAAAGAATCAGTTTTACAAGTGCTTTATATAGCATTCACTTTTCATGACACACCTTTAACATTAGTCTGTAATCTTTTCTAAATATACTTGCCGTATCTATATTTGCAACGCTAGTTGCCTCAAGGCTTGCTATTTTCACAGAAAAATTGCTTGTCAATCATCTGCCACCGATGCTTGTTCCTTGATTTTCAGGTCATTAGTACATCACCATACATAGCAAAACATGAGCGATTGAATTGTCCTATAGTCTATTTAACACTAGAATTGCTTCTGTAGATTGAATTCATTCTATTTATCGTACACAGGATGTGGTAACCACATTTTTTTTCTTAAAAATTCTGTATCTGGCATAAGAATTATTCAATATGACAATAGAGTGAAGCCACATTTAGTATGCTCCCTATGTAAAACAAATTGTTGATACATATATATTGTTGAATATGTGCCCGAGATGAACCAAACTGGTGAAACTTCTGCTACTGAGACATATTATGAAAAATCTTAATATAATAATAAGTAAATTATACCTAAAATGCACAAGACACAAAATCGCATAATATGGTAAATAGTTTTCTATTTACTCGAGGCAGATATCTGTACTCCATCAGTACTTTAGTTGTTTTCAGCTTAGGATATCCAACTAAGTGCTGATTGCTCGAACCAAAAAAGTCAAAATCCAAATTTTTTACAGTCGAATCTCAGGCATTTTCCATTCAATCTTTGAAAATTTTTGATTTTGACCACAACAGTCTACCTACGTACCCGTTACGCCACATGCACTCGTGCATATCAAATAAACAAGGAGGCCAAAAAAAAAATCCAAAACGTGTTTTATCAAGCATTAGTCACAGAGAAACTGATACGCAGTAGCCAGATTATTTGGAAGTTTCCTTCTGGTGACAGCTAATTTCTTAGAAGTTTCTGGTTAGCTGACAAACAGATATTTTTCCAGTCTGATGCATCTCGTCTTGTTCAAAATATTCGCTTTTGTTGAGTTGCATGATTCATAGATGGCACATGATGATGTAATATATCACACAGAGGTGTATCTGTGGATGGTACTCTACAAAAACTAAATTCCATTAGTAACAAATTTTCTTTCTGACTGGCCTATTGAAATATACTGCAATATTGAATCTTGCACTTTGGGATGGGTAAGAAAAACACAACAAAACTACAATTATTATAGCATACATAATAACTCCTTTCCAAAGCCCATTTTTCCAATTGAATATACTCGTCCAGGTATATTTATATCTCTTTTAAATAGAAAATAATAAGTATCCCGAAATATCCTATCTCCATCATATTTGCACAAAATTATGCTATTCTATTTTTAAACTGAAGCTTTTTCCCATATTTTTTTGCGTTTTTCCAGCGAAAGTAAGGAGAGCAAACATCTGACGTCAGAGAATATAGAATTTCTGGCCGAGGAAATAGATAAATTATGCATAATTTAACACTGCTGAGACGAACAAGTCTCAAATTGAATATTAGCAAGCTTCTGTTTATATGGAGTGAATATTCATGTATTGTTTTTCTAAAACCTTAATGCTCTGTTAAAAAGCACATCACTAGTACTCGACTATACCACATTGGCAGAAATACTCTGAGCCTCTTCGTAAGAAGAAAATTTAGCGAATGCACAATATTTCATGATATATTTGTGGCTAGAAGATTTAAAAGTCTTCGACTGTCTTGTAGCTACCAAACAATAAAAAAGGTTGTAAATCATCAATACTGCTATGAAATAGCAGTGTTGATGGTTTTGAAGCTTTTTCCCACACCTGAAGATCATGACATGATCATTCAAGAAACCAAAAAAAAAGAGATTCTGCCACTTTGGACTATACTTATTCATGTTTAACCTTTTTTTTTATATCACTGGTGGTTACTTTTTTAAAGATAAAAAATTGATGCATAATTTAAATTTGCTAGTAATGGTGGGAAAATTTAGTTTGAGTAATATTAATTGGATGTAGTTTATAGAGACTTCATACAGAAATTGCTCCCTTACAAACATATTTGACCAATTTTGCTGCTAAATCATGATTTATATCAGATTTTACAATGCAAAATTTGATATCTACCGAAAGTGAACTTTGCATATATTAAAAACAAAGGAATAGAATACCAATTTATTTATATAACGGATACCACTCACTGAAAATAAACCATGTTATCTCAGTTCCGTTTGGAATGAGTGCCTAGTGAGTGCCTATACCTAGTGATATGTAGATTATATTCATGGTTAGGGTGAATTGTCGTCTAATATTACTTCCATTATATATATTTTAAGGACAAACTGAACACATTCAGAGTCGAAGTAATCATTTTTACTTTACCTCCATTATATATATATGTTGGGGTTCAAACTGAACACATTCAGAGTCAAAGTAATTATTATGATTTTCTCTCAACTCTAGTTGAACTAGTTAACAGCATTTCTCATTATTTATTATATTGGATTTATTACCTCCCAAACAAATATATACCAGTCAATAGCTTCTTTACATAGTCTAGTCTGTTTTATTATAAAATAACAGATTTTTGCTCATTTAATCCTGAAACTGTATCACTGAACTTTTGTTTTACCAAGCAGGTTTGCCCTATATTCGAAAAGCATATTCTTGTCATATATGCTTCTTAATGGGGACAATTTCCATTCAATCTAGCTAAATTCCATTAAATACCTCATGGAATTTTGTCTTGAAATACTTCTTTTCAAATTTTCCTTGACATTAATTCTGATTTCGTTACATATTGCTTAAATTGAAAAACTTATTTCTGATATTTTTGAATTATTTTAGGACTTCTGGTAGTTTTTAGACCATTTCGTGATTTGCTCTATCCCATTGTTTTTGTACAGCACTCAAATCTCCTAAATTACGTCATTTGTTGAAAGTTGTAAGTAGACGAACACGTAGTTTCTTGATTTTTGCAACCATAATTAAAGCCAACTTATTGAATATTAAATTGAAACTAACCTTACTATATTTATGCTTGATGATGGCAGTAAACTCTAAGCTTACAGAACGATGTTACACAAATATGTAATTCTCAATCTGAAACACTATTCTGACAAATGAATCCTAAAATAACTAAATTCTTCTGACCGATTCTTGATTCATAACACTATAACAATATACTTCATTGAACTGTATCCCGATCATGAAAATGCAAGCTGTTACTCATAATGTGAAATCCTATTTTAGGATAATTAATCTAGTCATTTTATATATTACATGACGCACAAAACTGTATCCTAATCAGTCATCAAACGTCTGAATAGAGATAAAAATTTTAATTCAATGTTTTTATTTCCTAGTCTTGGACCTCTGCCGTAATTTTTCTTTGATGCTTGATACCACTTTATGGGTGGGACTGTTCAACCTTGTTTATATATTTTATTCCCACTCAGGAATGTTATTTCGTCGAGCATCAGCCACGAATGGACCGCACCTCGCGAAACAATTCGTTAGTGTCTCCCACTTGATTAAACATTTTTCAACTTATTAATGTTTTCCAACTGGGTTGTGGTAATGAAGGCATTGTTTAGTTTATTTATCGTTAACCCGAACTGCCATTTTTGTAAATCCAAATCTATTTTTTAGACTGTTTCCTGATTGTCCTATCCTGTTGTTTTTGTACATCACTCAATTGTCCTAAATTACGTCATTTGTTAGATGTTACCATTACCATCAGGAATTCAATTGTTTTCGAGCATATGCCACATATGGACAATACCATAATTACATTGTCCATCAGCAACCCATGCTTAAAGAAGATGTTCTGATTATGATAACATGTTTATTTTGATAGGATGTGTCATTATGTATCTGTAAATACAGATGTACTTACACACGGCAGATTAGTTGTCAATTGAGTCATTTGAGAAAAAACCGAAATAGGTGGGGTCAATAATTTTGTTTAAAATCTTGTTGTAAAAATTGGAATTATTTATGAAATTATTTGCATGGATTGTATGAAAGCATGGCCTATTTGGGTATATCATTGTAGAATATTAGAATAGATTTGCCATGAATCTGGAGGAATTTTAGTACACCGGTACTAATAATAAATTTCAAGTATCGTTCCAATGGTATTCTTCTTCTATCATGGTTATAAAACGCCATCCAAATTAATTGTACAACTATATAATCATGAGATCTCGTAAAAACCTTTATTCAAGTGATAAAAACTATTACCTAGCAAGGACGTTTATGTGCACACATGTTTTCCAAAGTATGACTTGTCGATAAATCACACTCGCACTGTCAATTTTGGCTCATACATGATAAAGTAAAATTTTTAAAACCTCAAAAAGGGACTAAAGCTCCAAGAAGCCAAATCTGTCAAAATTAACTTTATTGCACTTCATTCATGTACATTAAACGTTGAAAGTAGATTCTCAAAGCATGCTTGTTGTGATCGACATCTGCTGGTGTTCTATTTTAACAGTTGAATCGTTTCCAATAATTTTCCTTTTTCAATTACTAAATGGTTCAATGTGCCACAGAATCATATTAATATTATAGTCGACTTACAAAAATCACATTGCAAATATCAGATTTTGAATTAACTGGTTTGATAAAGATGTAGCAAAATCACGATTACCTTCGATCATTTTTGTTAATTCTTCATTCACTCACTAGGGATAAAATTCCAGTTTGAATTTTCATTTTGTCAAGCATGAACCACAGATGGATCGCACCTCAGCAACGCGATCCATCAGTGGTCCTTGCTCAACAAAACATTCCAGCAAAATCTATTTGACTAGGATAAGACGAAGGGTTCTACTATAAATGCTATAAATTGTGGCCTATTATTGTCATATCATATCATAATCCAAGTCGCAGTTTCAAACTTTAAATGCTGCAACATCTTCAGCTAGAAGCTCTTAATCCATTCTATTCCCATCCCATCTGCTCATCTACTATAAATTTATGGTAAGTAAAGCTTCTGAGCTCTTTCCAGTTTTGCAAGGCAATAATTAGTTATTACCAAGAAGAGGGTATTAGGTATCATAATTGTATATAATGATTTAAATCAAGTACAAGTTGTGCTAATTTTTTATGTACGATTATCCTTAATTAATAAATCCTGTCGCTTCGGTCAATCGGATCATATTTCCGGTTCAACAATGGTATTTGTAGAAGTATTCTTAATTGACTTAATCTCTTCTCAAAATTTTTTACATATTTGTCTTTGTTGTTCAGTTTTGATCAGCCACTGTTTTCCAGTTTAAAAACTCTAACAAAGCTTTTTGATTAAAATGTAAAAAATTATCTCAAATGCTTTTTTAATAAAATTGTCAATAGTATGACAGAAGTATTTTCAAAAATGATGCAAAAATCCTCATGTCTTTATCAGTCTTTTGTTCTATTCAAAATAATTGTAAATGAGAAAGCCATATCGATCGATTCCCCAATAGCAAAAGCTGCCATCGACACTTCCATTAAACCTTCGACAATATATCTAACTTACTTAGCAAGGTTGACGCATATGAACCGCTAATGGATGTTGATCTAGACTTCAGTCACAACCTTCATTTTTGGCTTCATCATAAATTATTCATAATGCAAGGGTATTTTACTCTACGTCTACGGAATTTTTCGATTATTTTCTGTGCCAATCTTATAATTCGAAATGCTCATAAAGCTATTTTTCCTTTTATAATATGAAATAAAGATAGTATTAAATTGAATCTTATTTAAAACTCGTTTTATTGACATCACATGCATTGAAAATATGCAGGTTATTCAACTACCAACAACTCGAGCTCAAAAGTTTCTTGACCCTAACTTTGATTAGGACCCATGTTTGGCTGACTCTTCACAATACCCAATGGTTTCTTTTTGAAAACAAAACAAACTTTATCCAATCAAATTTTCCAATTGATGGTGATCTGTAAATCGTGATGGATTGCTATTGGAACACATTATTTCCATTCAATCACTATGCTAATTCAATATCTTTAAAAAAAAAGAATCAAATTTGATGTTTGCTTTTTCATTCATACTGGTTTGTTTTGTAAAATTTGCTTCGTAAAATCATTACTAATTCAATTTGCTTCCAGCCATTTCTACTAAATTGTATTAGGTGGTATATAGATGTCAAATCTCGCTATTATATTGAATTTTGCTCTAATTAAGCCTCATCACCATTTGATGTCTAGCATCTGATGACTTCTTTCCCTCATATGGACTACGCCTCATCGGTGTGGTCAACTGGCAACAAGAAACATGAATATTTTCATTTTTGATATAATTATACCATAAGCAATAAGTACGATAAAACTATAGAACTTGACCTGATATTTCTTTCCACCTGGATCTATGCCCGTTTAAAATATATCCTCTGTGCCTCATCTGTAGCGAACACTTGACATTTTTGGTCAGACATCCAACATCACTTTTTTAATAGAAATACAATTGTCGATGTGGGTTTTTAAAATAGCTTTATTCTGGATCATTTTAATATAATTTGTCTGACCCCAATTTTAAATCAAATTTCAAGGTCAAGTTCAAATCTATTTTCTCCGTTTAATTTTATCAACGTAGATCGATCTTAAGTCTTTCTTAACAATTATATTATGTGGGTCAGACAGTCAATTTCATAATATCGCTAATTTGAATTTTAGAAATTTCAAATAGTTATGATTGTTAATGTACAGAAAATATAACTATGCCAAATCAGAAATTATATTTTGTCAAGAGTGAACCAAAGATAGACCGCGACGCGATCCATCAGTGACCCACATTTAACAAGTGTTGTTTGTTCCATATTTTTCTGATTTGGTAGTTTGAACATGTACCATAGTCGAAATTGGGGAGTTTTGTCAAGTATCAACACAGCTCTTAGTAATATGAACAGTTTTCAAATTTTATAATTATGATCTATAAATTTACCTATCTCCAGTATTGAATTTAGGGTTGGAAGGTTCAAACAAACCTCCACAAAAGAAAATTCAATTTTCGCATGTTTGTTTCTTTTTATAACACAGACGTAGGACATTCATCCTATTCTCAACCAAAATTATTATAATAGTACAATTTAGAATCCTGAGTGCAAATACTTGGCTCGAAGTCTTCAAGGCAGCGTAATTTTTAAAATAGTATTAATATTATCGTTATCTAGATGATCATTTGCATTTAATTTAATGGTGTTCCCTTGTAACACCCCTATTTTTGTTAAAGACCAGAATCGTATGCATTTCGAATTCATGTCTCAAATTTTATCATCATTATTCTCAATAGTCAAAAGGTGCATCATTTAAATTTTAAAATCATTCAAATCATCACTCTGTTTGTTTTGTTACTAACGTACAGATTTAGATACGCATTGAATTGACTACATACCTGTTTATTATTTATAAAAACAGCGTTGGTACATTTATAAACTACTGAACATAATGAAAGAATTTTATTATAAATATTGATCAAGCACAAAAGTATAATCTGCTGTAATATTATATAATAATATAAAAGCACTTGGTTCTATCTATCAATCAGTTTTTTTTTCAAATTAACCAATTAAATCATAGTTTGCAACTTCCAATACCAAAAAATATTCCTGATATTTTCAATTATTAAATTCTTTTTGTACACTGGTCTGATCTAACAAACATACATTTGTAACGGAAGACTTTCTAGTACTGCCGATTTTATCAAAGGTTTCTGATTGGTCATATTTATTACTCATGAAACAGAAGATCTTAGAAGTATGCAATAAATCCTATATCTACATTTTACTGAGAGGGCATTCATGAATTATGCTTCGATCAATAGTAGAATATAATAAACCTTTAGAATAATATTAAGAAGAAGAAATATTGCATTCATTCATTTTGACATTCAATTCACACTGGTATGTTTATAGGCATATTATTATATTAACTATGATGAAAAAACAACATTCAAATGGGTATATCGCGTCACATCATTTTCAAATGTTGACATTTTGATTACTGGTACCGTTAATGTAATTAGATAGATCCGCCACTCCTTTTGTATTTCATATCCTATTATAGCCAATAAACTTCGAATAATTTCAATTCCTTAATATAGCACTGATTTAATTTGCTGATAAATCCACCACATTTTTGTGGCTTTTCTATTATGTACCTTTTTTCGGGCATCGCAAATACCCAATTAGAAATTTTATTTTTGTCAAGCCCGAGTCACAGATGGACCCCGCCTCAACACCATGGTCCATCAGTAACTCATGCTCATCAAAATATGTTCGGGGAAAAAGGTCTGGGTATGCCTTTGTTTGAAAACTGAACTATTATTTTATTTACAGTAAAAACAATAAAAATTATGATTTAATAAACATAAGCCAAAATTGCTTAATTAAACTTGAAAGTGAAGAATTTTGTCATTTCCAAATGAAAGATTTCATCTACGGTAGTTGTTTTTAACAAGCGTTACTGCATGATCGAATCAAATTATCAACAGCTATGGAATAGCAGTGTTTGTAGCAGTTTGATCTAGCAGTATAAAGTTACATCTCAGTTTTAGACATGCGTTGTGAAACATATTTTTAGTTTCTACAATTCTAACTTCAACTGAAAATGTGTGCAAATCTTGCTGATCCATCTATGTTTTGGTGATTATTACTGATGTTTTATACTTTTATCAAGGTTTGGCAGTATCACATACATTTTATAATGAAAGATAGAAACAATATTTTATTCCAGTATACAAATTTTTGAACCTCGTTCATAACTTTCCATTCATAAAATATTTTACCTTAGATCTAATATTGTTAATTTTTTTATCTATCAGTATTGTCCAAATAAATCATTCCTTTCCTAACTTAGATTCCAACACATTCCTACATTGTATGTAATCCAAGTTTTACTTATCTCAGACATAACCAATGTAAAAAGAAAATTTTTAACCCACTTATGATTGAAAATGAAAAAAAGACGCATAGGGTAATAAATATGCCACCCTTTTTATTAGGTCATCAGCATTACGTCCAAATTTAGGTATAATGATTCTCGGTTATAATGTGAATATAATGATGTGCTATTTTTATACTTCTACGAATCATTGAATCTGTTTGATTTTACTGGCCTGCAGTTGATCAAGTATGTGAATATGATAAATCAAGCCATGCTGGCTCGATTTATCATAATGCTATATTCGATCAAATATGATATAATTTAAATCAGAAAATCGGCAATTGTTGATTTAGGACCATTATTATCGATTCATAATGATTTTATTTTGTTAACCAAATTGTCTTGTGGTTTAAATAACACGGACAGACCATAAATATCAAGCACACAGATTGTTCATTGACGTGAGAATTATGGTTGTCAAAATACTATATTAACATCGACCATCTTTACTAGTAAAATCTGTCAGCAGACTACTGTATTTGGGCAAATTTACCGATTTTGTAATTAGCAGTTATTATATACAACTGAAAGTGCTCATATTGTCCCCTGGTCAAAACGGAATTATTACCGGGGGGGAGGGGGTTTACACTACTAATTGAATACCGTATATGTTTTTGGAACATATTTAACAATGCACTTTTTTGTGTCGAAAAGTTTTTTTAAGCTGCACTCTAAGTAAAAAAAAACATCTCAAACATAACAAACCACTGATAATAATGGTATCTTCCCTGGCCTGGGTGACGGTAAACTATCTACTACCACTTTGCTGTTTTTTATTTGCGTCATATAGCACCCAGGAAATATCTTAAGTAAAATCTATAGGCAGTACCTATAATTCCCAGCTACTGCTTCCAGTATGGCTAAGAGTGTTTTTTTTATTTTTTTGGAAACATGCTTACCCTATAAGAATTTTGTTTGTCAAGCATGAGCCACAGATGGATTTCTAACTGAGAATGTTCAAATAAAAGTAATGATATCTCGAAAGAAGGCAAGGCTTATATAAAATTGGCCTACGTCAGCAGTCTCTCTTCCAGTCTAGATACCCACTCTATATTTATATATAAATCCACTAATGCGCATAATGTAAAAGATGCCATGCCACCTTGTAATAAAGCTTGTGATTGTCAATTATATTATTATATAAAATTTAGATGGTCCACACAAATTATTACTTTTTTTGTTATCAGATTTTTAGACTAATTTATGTATCTCCAATTCTGGATTCTGGATTTTAAACTGAAATTCACTCTAAGCAATGTTGAGAGTAGAACGTGGAAGAAACTAACTCATAGATATTAACATGACGAATATAAAATGTGAAACTATCACTTATACCCCGGGGTGGCAGATTCTTGTATTTCTTCGGGGAGCCAGAATGTTCGGGTCATTTTCTTCGGGTAGACAAAAAGAATGAAAAAATCATCAGCACTGCTATTTCACACCAGATTGATGACATGAAAGCTTTTTTTACAGTTCTATTTCTATTAAGCACTCAAGGTCCAGAGTTTATTATACCAACCTGTGTACAAATACACAGCATAAATTCCTAAAATCCCTTGAGTTATCGAATGACTCATCTGCCTTTTTTGTGATTAAATCAAAATTTGGAATGTGTCATTACATGTCAAATTATTCTTTAAATTCATTTCAAGAACCCGGCATTATGCTACCTATATAGCTTTGTGCAATCCATACCTTTACCATAAAACTGTGCTGATGAGTCTGTATGTATGTATGTATGTTTATTCGCCTCGTAATAATCAATATAAAATTTAAGGATACAGAAGAATAAAAGACAGGATAGTTGCACAAGGCCCTGTTGACCTAAAACACTGGTGTGCGGCAAAAACCCTTGAAAAAAAAATAATAGAAAAAATAGAAATTTATACAGGTGATGATACAGATAATGCAAAGTATATTTATATATATTTAAAAGAAAAGAATCTATTTGCATCAAATTGGGCTACCTACATATAAGGAGTTGAAAAAAAAAATACAGCGGGGTAGGAGTGGAGGCAGGTTCTATCAAAATTTTTAATGAGTCTTGAGTGACTCAAATGCCGATTTACCTAGTCAATATTCTAATGAGAGAAAAAAAAATAATAATTTAATTTTCATTCTACATCGGTCAAATTCTTCGGTTCTAAGGTTAGGGTGGATTTGCTTAAAATAGAGTGTTAAATTTGAAATGGAAGTCTTCACATTCTCTAGGCATGAGCCAAAGATGGACCACATCTCGACAAAGCAATCCATCAGTGGCGCATTTGACACGAGATGTGGCAATGGGTGGAGTTAGGCCGAAATTCTTGGATTGGTTATAGAAGACACGAATCCTAAAATGATGCATAAAAAGTAAGAAATAGAATAAACAAACTCCTGACTGTGAATACCAATCATTAAAGGGTCTGTTGCTTTCCCAGGCCCCACAGGTATTTCAAGCCCTACTTGTCAGAAATTTTATTTTGGCTCGAATGAACTGTGTTTGAATGTACCTCGATTGTGTCCAATCCGTGGATCCATAAAAACGAAATAAAAATTTATGTTTGTTGTTAATTACATTTGTATTACAGTTGTATCTATCTAGTATTCTGTCTTGCTGCCACTAATTGCCTTCAATAAAGGAAAGCTGGTTTCCTTGCATTCCTCATAATTTCATTCTAGAGAATACCAAGTCTTTGCTGCATGATGAAGGAATTAGTTAAAAACTTTTCTTAGACTTTTTATGTCCAACTTTCATTTCAATAAGTCATGCCACATGAAATATTTATAAAAAGTCAGTTTATTATTTTTAAATGTCAAAATTCTCAACAAAATTCTTTCTGATATACACACCGAATCTTGAAAAACATTCCCAATCTAATATCTTCTCACATAAGGCATTTCTCAATAGAATTTTTGTGACGATCTGTCTACTGTAATTTCGTGCAAATGACGTCCCTATCAGGAATTTTAATTTGACGAAACATGTTTAAGCAAATATTTCTGGCTGTGGTAGTCATAAAGTATAGAAATAAGCAAGAAACACCCACTATTATTAAAATATTCATCGATTGCTAACTGATTTTTAATGATCTGCAAGCTATATCTAGGATCTTTGATGTTGAAAAATTTTGAACAAAAATAAGAACAAAATGTGTTTATAAAACTTTTCCTGTTTATATGACATCACTTTTGACCTTTAGCTAATTTTAATTTCTTTTTCTCAAAAAAACATTGCAAATTGAATATTATTTCCCCAAAAAAATAAATAATTTAAACGAATAGTTTTATACTTTTTTTTTTGTGATTGCTCTTAAAATAATAATGTATTTTGATATTTAATGTCTGTCCCTTGTATTGTTGAAAATGAACTTCATAGTTACCACTATACAAAATTTTTTTCTAATGACTTTAACCACATCCAATATATACGCTATATATATATGATGTACGATGACACCCTATCATAAATTTAATTTTGTCAAGTACGAGGCACAGATCAGGGACTCATACTTGACAAAACATGTTTTAATCAATTTTTTTTATTGAACAATAGTGTTTGTTGAGATAATCAATCACAATTTAAAACTATAAGTGTACAAGGCATATTCTAGAATAATGAGAATATTTTTTCAATAAAATATTCAAATTTCAGAGCATGGCTTAGTAATTAGCATTTTTACATCTAGTGTCCTGTGTTTTTTTCCTTGATGAGTCCAGTTAATTGATTAATTAAATTTCTACTTAGGATGACCTGACCAAAATAATTCGATGCCTTTTTATTAAATCTAACAATCTGTGTCAATTGCAAAACAATAAATAAGCTCATTAATAACATGCTGTACTTGGGTAAACTTTTCTTCATTCCTCTACTTTTCCGCATTTCTCTGAAGGAAATGTTAGTTCTGTCAAGCATGTGCCAGTAAGGAAACTATATTCATCAATGGCACATGCTTGACAATTTTAATTTCATGTAAAAGTGCTTAACTAGGATTCTTCCTAGTATGCTGTTTTTTCATCTATGAATTTCAACTACTCATTTCGTCTCGTATCTACATCAACAACAAATGAAAACTCCCTTCTTTTACAGATGGCTGCACACAGAAAACATGTTTGCGGTCGCGCAGAAGAAATGGGTTTACGTTTACGACAACCAAGGAGTTGAACTTCATTGTTTGAAAAACATGAACCAGACGCTTCGTCTCGATTACCTGCCTTACCATTTTTTATTGGTTGCTTCGGTAAGTGTTTGCAAACATGACATAACTTAATTCGCTTCCAGTTTTAACATATTTGAGTAAAAATACCTTCTAGTTGATATCTATTTCTTTGGGTGGATATTGCAGGAATAATTCCAGTGGGATTTTAAAGTCTATTAAAAATCGTTTAATTTTCCAGTAGATTAACAACTATTTCCTTCTAATTTCTTTGTATAATATATAAATATAATTCTTGTCAAGCTTCAAATTATGTGGTTATCATCATTTCCATATACACTTTACATAATTATTGAGTGGATCACTCAGATAAGGGTCTTTCCTATATTAAATGTTACTCAGTGACTTTTAGGTATTGTTATCAAATGGCCAAATAAATTTGTATTGTATGCCTAATGTTGCTTGCTGGGTGATAAAGAGCTTGAATTCAACAACTGACCATATCAGGACTCCACTACAGTAGGCGTACCGAAAAAAAATTTATTGGCTTCGATTTTTATGCATGTTGGTCAAAAGATGCGATTTTGGACACTGACTAAGAGTATAATTTTTTTTTCTGGTTTTCGGTGGGGGTTGACGCCCGTTTACCCTGTTTCCATGTTAACCAAAACCAAACCAGACTCTACATTAAGGGGCTTGAAATAGGTGTTCCAGTTTCGAATTTAGTATCAACTAGGTGGTATACAGTAGGTTGAAAACCAGTGTTTGTAGCGACTAAAAAGATTCAGTTATGGTAATCACTAGGACATCGCATTTCACAGTTGACCAATAAAATAGAATAGTTAAAAGAACTCCATTCATCTCTATTCCTTTTTGAATAAATTATTGTAATCATCTCAAAAGATTTCTTTGTTTAGGGAAACTTGAACTAAAAAAAATAATTTTTACTTACTACGGTACTTACTCTATTATTGACTGAATCGCCCTCGTACAAATAAAGTCTGTTATATAAATATCATTGCTAAAGGTAGTAGTTTAATTTAACGTTCAAAGATTTGAAATATGTTTGAAGTCTTCTTTAGCCTTTTCAATCTTCTGTCGATCTTAATCGATTTATGTGAAATTCTTCATCATCATTCACCTGAGGAAAAATAAAGCGTTGTTGCGCAGGATACATATGGGCAGCTACGTCATTGGTGTCATGTTCCATAATTGACTCGGGTCCTAAAAAATCACTAAATGTCATAAAAAAGATAATTTTTTTTTGTAAAGA
Organism: Styela plicata; assembly: GCA_963675895.2. Lineage (NCBI taxonomy): Eukaryota > Metazoa > Chordata > Ascidiacea > Stolidobranchia > Styelidae > Styela > Styela plicata. Next base: position 9,509,157 of record OZ023143.1, on the reverse strand, counting down.
CGATTGAAACTGTCATCCCTGTTCCGCCATGTGTTCTAAATATTTGAAATTCTTAATCTTCATTGTGATATTTATTACATCTTTTTGACATTTTCAATCGCAGGTCAATTGATTTTCTGTCACCCGTGATGCAAGCTTGTGATATGCCTCTGATGAAAATTAGAATTTCCAGATTTGAATTATGCTATCAAGGGACGGGAATTCCTATTTTAATTAGAGTTATTCTCATAATTTTGAACTAAAAAATTGTCTGCCCTCTGTCCATTTTCATTTCAAGTATGAACACCAGTCTTTAGTTGGTCCTATTATATAATGAAAAATTTATTTCTTAGTTTATTTTTTTTTATCGTCTCAACTCTCAAAATATTAAATATATCCATTTTAAAGCAAAAAAAAGTCTTTTCCAAGCTAGGTTTAATATATTTCCATTACTGGCGTTAAAAATCTGCTTCATTGCATCCTTCAAAGTGGCTTTATCAAATATTTTTTATGTTAGTGGCATATGTTCATGATATTGCTCATTACTACAACAAAACTTCTTTTAAATCATAGATATTTTTAAAACATTGCTGTTTTTATACCGTTATTAAACTTTTACAATGCTGCATGAATGCCTTCTCTGAATTTTAATTAAACTCACAAATCTCAATTCTGGTAGCTTATATTTCTACAAAGTGAATGCTCCTAAACAGAGCTATGAATGGACTTCTGCCAGAAAACGATATCTTGCATCAAAGCCATTTCTGCTCCATTATTATCCTAATATAAATATTGTTCTAGATAATTTCTGAAAATCTGACAAAAATCCCAGCAGAATTATTATTTTTTTTGCTCAAACCCTCTTTTTAAATTATTTCATACACAGATATTGTTTATTGTGCAAAGAAATCCAAATACTTATTTCCTAAAATAGATTCCGCTTTTTGAATCTGCCAATTTCCGTCTCCTAAATTATGCATGTTAATAATCCTGCACGCTTAATACGCTTTATTGAATTATACTTGTTAAAAGGCCTCACAAAGGATTATTTTTGTCGAGCATGGGCCACAGCGACCCTTTGACGAGATGTAATTTGTTATTAAATTTACGCAGTCGATAGCATCATTTTTATATCTCGAGACATTGTAAAATTGGCTGTTGACCATGTAAATTTTTCATATCGTTGCAATGACGTTCTTCAATATTTGATCGTAGAAGTTGATAAAAATATTGTTTATACATTATTCAAAAGCTTTGTCTGCCTTTTGTTTGGGTTAAAATGTCATCTTCAGATTCAGGATTGAAAACAAAGAAAACTTTTTAAAACTTCAGCCATGAAAGATGTTATCAAAAATGTTCAGTGACGAATATATTCCTGTGTGCCTCAGAAAAACAATAATCAAGATTGTTAAGAGCATTTGTTCTCGATGACTTTGTCATTACATAAATCGTCTAAATCAGAAAAAAAAAGCGAAAACTGTATTCACAAATCTCTGTGTATTCGATCATCCTTTCGCAACAGAAAATTTGAGATTTAAGACAATATGATCCTTGGATAAATTTAGAAATCTATTAACATGTTTATACCGATTGAAATATATATTTTATGTCGTATTACTTGGATTGATGCAAAGTTGGGGGAATATGCTAAAAAAACAATTTTTTTGTGGATGTTGTAAGAAAAGACTAAAGTGAAACTAGTGTTGGATGGTCCGTTGCCCTGAGCAGATTCCACTCACTGAACTGTGCTATAGCACTTCAGTCCTGTATGGAAAGTTTTCTACATGGCCCAATTTTTTTTTTTCATTTTATGTGACTTTGCCATCAACTTTTCTTTATTTCTTACTCTCTATTTCATTTCAGTTGTTGCTGTCAGTCTTTCTGAGTGAATTTTAAAAAAAAAAACATTGGAATATTTTGTTCATTTTTATTCCTTTGATTGCATCCCTAGTCTCACTCGTCTTCTTTCTATTTCAGACAAACACAGGCTTTCTACACTATCTCGACATCTCAGTCGGGAAAAATGTATCTTCGATACGAACCAAAGGTCGACGGTTAAACGTTCTTGCACAAAATCCATATAATGCAGTCATGTTAACTGGACATCATAATGGCACTGTCCAGATGTGGAGTCCGAACATGAAAGAACCACTTGTACAAATGCTATGCCATAAAAATGCTATTCGAGCTATTGCTGTTGATAAAACTGGGCTGTGAGTATCGCTTTTATTTGAAACCCACTTGACTTTTTGATCCGTGTTTCAGAAATTGTCAATTTTCTTTAAGTAACTCAAAAACCTTAAAAACCAGCAACACTGCTATACATAGCATCTGAACTCTATTATCAAAATTAACCTGAATCACCCACTTAAACTTGATCCATATTTTGAAATCTATCGTCAAACGAGATTGGGATGAGACTAGAATTCACCAAGTGGTGAACTGCTTGACAAATGTTTCAATCTCACATTTTTTTTTCACAAAACCTGTTGGTGAATATTTTTTTCAATGAGATACTCGTATTAAACTTCACTCTAAGAAAGTTCAGAAGTATTCAAAAGGGCCAATAGCCACTTATTCTGCCAGCTACTCTTCTACCAAAAAAAAATTTAGCAAATAGGTTATATTTTATAATATATCTGAGGCTAGTAGATTTGAAAATATCTCTGGTAGTCACCAAATTTTGTGAAAAGGTACAAAATCATCAATAGCAGCGTTGATGGTTTTGAAGCTTTCATTCACCATAAAAAAATGACATGAATATTTCAGACACCCGAAGCAATCTAATACTCTTCTATATATCAAATTGTAAGATCCGCGACTGCACTTAAAATAATTGTAGAAAATATTTCAAACATATTTAGGACACTATAATAGAGTGCAGCGAGTGTTATCTTCCTTTGACAACGGTAAAACCATCTACCACATCTTCTACTTCCTTTTAGTCACCTCTTATGACATGCGAGGAGAAACCTTAGAGATATCTATAAATAAAAAATTAGATCTTCGCATACAGGAACCTTTCATATTCTTAACAAAGAAAAACAACAAGGAGAAAATCTTTTGTTTCTTTTTTGTTGTATATTGTAATCTGTGTGATGTTCACTCGTCTCGTTATTTATTTATTACTTGTTGTTGCTTCATTTTATACCTTATATATATATATATATTAACATACATGATAATCTCGATTGTGTTTGCCTTCGATAATACTAATGACTGTTTACAATTGTAAGATTTGGCGTGGGTTTAAAAACATGAAATATTTATATAGGGTAGTCAAAATTAGTGTATTTGAGCTAACATGTTGATATTTTTAAACATATTGTGACAATTGTTTATGAAAGTTATACAGTATAAGCTTCAATGATCAAGGCCTCAATATGCTGGAACGTTCAGTAAAAGTTCATTGGCCAGGGTGTCAGGATCTTGATTTTCTTCTGATGCCATCTTTTTCCTCGATTGGCAAAAAGGCTCTGAAACCATCAACACTGCTATTTCATAGCAGTATTGATGATTTCGAACCTTTTTGGTTTACCTACGGATTTTCAAAGAGTGACATTTAAGCAAACTCGACTAAATCCTTAAGCATTGCCAAAATTATCATAGAATGGCATTACATGAAATTGTTTTTACACCTAATAAAGGCAAGATTCTGCTGCTATTTTGAATTCATTTATGTATTTTAATTGAATCAAGGTTTAAAGCATCTCTTGAAAGAAATTAATGACCACTATTAGAGAAGAGAGATAGATAAAATATAACAGGCAACAGGGCGAGCCCAGGCTAGCAACTGCACACTAGGCAGAAAACTTCCCATACACAACTGAACCGCTATATTGGAATACAGTGAGTGGTATCAGCTCTGGGCAACGGGAAAAACACATATTTTTTTTATAGCCACTTCTTGGAGTGGGTCGTCCTGACCAAGGCCCTGGACAGCCACTTATAGGCAGATGTGGTTAGAATTTGCTGGAAAGATAACGTGATCTTTTTTCATGCTCTGCTTAGCCTCCTCAATTTGTTACACCCAGGTTGACTCGCTTTTCAGTTGCTCCTAAGAAATTCTAAACCTGTGACTTCTACAGGACATATGTGTATAATAAGTCAATATGTTGAATAGTATGTTTGCTTCATTTGAGAATATGTTTAGACTACATTTTTCAATTTTTCAATTGCTACTTTTTTGGTTAATTCAATCAAATGCAGAATAATTCGATTCAGAATGTTCAAAAGACTAAATTGAATAAGCCAGAATTTGTGCATAGCATATCTTTAAAATTCATCATCAGGGGTTGTCCTCTTAGTTCGGTTCAAACAGTATTTGAAATTTACTATATAAATAGGATGTTTCAATATTTTAGAAAAACAAAATTGCTAATTTTTGCCTATTTTGAAGCAAAGTCATGAATTATGTCAAGTTTTACAACATAAAATTTGCAATTTATCATAATTTTTGCTGCAAAATTTTTTCAATATAAGAATAATCGAAACATCACTTTCAATCAACAACCTCCCTATTAACACACGAGTTTAACCATTATAATGTTACTGCTTCGTGGAAGCAATCAATTTTTGGCAGGTGTGCCGTAAACGTCTTGGGTACTGAAACTCCTTTCTTCGGGCTTTGCCACAAGATAAATTATTCACACTGTTGGAGAATCACTGCTGTCAAGCTATAAATAACTTTTTTGCTTATCGTTTTCTCCTTAGATTTGAGTATTTTTCTTTTAGAAATATATACTGGCTTATATAGTTATATTTTGTATATGTCTAGTAGTATAAACTTTTGCCCAACTGATGGATTGTAGCTGGGTAGCGTGATCACATTTTTTAATAGTGTTTACATGTGATTTAAGCTTATTCATGTTTGAAAAAATTATAACTGGCCGTCAACATGTTTTTGTTGAAATATCTTTAGCCGCGGACGAATCGAACTCAGCAACAGCAGCTTGATGAAGTTCCTTCCCAACAAGAAATTTTGTTTTAAGGCATGTGGTTCAACAGTGGCTCATGCTTGGCTAAATATGTTTGCCAAATTATTTCTATTGGGTTTTGGGTTGCGATCTATATGCTGAATAAAGTCACAAAAACTGAGAGAAGCACAAGAATCCCCCCTCGGCTTGTAACAACCCACAAAATACAAAAAAGTGAGAAAAGATGTTTTTACGAAACTTAAACTATATTTTGTGTTTTTAGGTACATGGCTACATCTGGGCAAGATGGAAAAATGAAGATTTTTGATATTCGCACATTCCGCCCACTACATGCATATAGAGTAAAATGCAGTCCATCAAATCTGAAATTCAGTCAACAGGGTTTACTTTGTGCAACGTGCAGCAATATTGTTGAAGTTTATAAAGATCCTTGTCGAGAGGTAGCATTTTTATATACAATTTTTGTTATGGCATACAGAGAGTTGGCAATGACGGCGAGAAAATGTCCCCTATCGAAAAACACGATCGAAAACTCAATATACCAAGACAAATAACTTTTTAAGAAGATCAATATTACAAGTAATAAAACAAAACATTGAGTGATAAAATGGCTAATTCAACAATTCAAAATATAGTCGATGGAATTTACATCTGATTCGCGTATGACATTTCTAGATTCAATACAGTTCATAGTACACTGTTAAATTATTTGCTATTTTGTACACAAACATATAGTTAGAGCAGGGAGCCTCCCGGCTACAATTATTTGTAAGACAACTGAGGTAGAAGTATGTTAAACACTGGATTTAATTATAATGACCCTATAAAAAAAAACGTTTAATAAAATAAATAATTGATATTTCGTTTGATTTTTAGATCCTTGTGAAATTAAAATAGAGTCGAATCCTATAGAATTTCAATTCACCTTTGGATTGGTAGTTGGTACTATTCTGAAGTTTAATATTTTAAGAAATACATGTGGAATTTCCTAAATGACTCACAGCCTGTAAAAGTTGGCTTAATACTGGTGCTTGCATATTTTCATAGCAATCATTTTAACCATTTAAAAGGAATTAGAAAGTGAAAGATGGTTTTATCATCACCCAGGGCAGATCCAAGTTGCTACACTTTACCATAAAAGTACGTGTCCATTCGGGTCAGTTTAGGTTTTAGAGTGTAAGAGTGAGTTGGTTCTTCATTTTGCAGTACGGTATCTCATTGCCATTAAGTGGCTATTAGTTAGTTCCTTTTAGGTTCTGATTCCAGACTCGCTTTGAGTAAACTTCAACAAAAAAACACATAGGAAATATTGAATTATTTGAATCCAAACCTACTAGATTATATTTTCAAAACACGTATACAAAGTACTTCATTAAAATATAAATTATGGCACATCGCATAAATGATGCCCAATATATTGTTGAGTGTGACCACAGATAGGCCACACAGTTAATATTGATCGAAGATCCGAATGATTTTACTTCTTTTTTTTTACAGAATTTAATGCAATCAGTTTTTTTTCAGATTCAGAAGTCACCGTATCTTATTCACAAATTAGCGGATCCCGCTGAAATGATTGATTTCTGTCCGTATGAAGATGTATTGGGTATTGGAAGATATGATGGTTTTGAAAGTATACTTGTGCCAGGTGAAATTACAAATTGGTTTGTTTATTGAAGTATAGAGGAAATACCATTATTGTCAATGAAGAGGTTTATGTCATTGTGGCTTTTAAGTGTATCCGATTTTTAAGTGAGACATGCTTTGTTAAGTATGTGTCACTGATGGATCCCGCCGCCAAGGCGCGGTCCATCAGTGGCTCATGCTTGACAAAATAAAAATTTCCAATTAGATGGTTTTTTAACTAATCTTTGAAAAAAATTGTAAATTGTTCGACATTAGCATTATATTGCCAATTCAGATGTATACACACCTGTTCTATACAGTGAGTTTATTCAGAGTATCAATATTGTATCCCTGTATAACCTTTTTGTGACATCAGGAAATAGGAAAATAATTTGATACTAAGCACACTAAGTAAAAGGTATATTTTAAATACAGGTTGATTGTGTTTCAGTTTTCATTATTAGTCGTTGCATTTTAACAAAATCTAGAAAATAATGGTTGTTTGCGTATTCGCTTTCCTCATTAGCATGGTGAATATATTAACAAAATCTAGAATCCAGAGTTGTATTTTGTTTGAGTTAATTTAAGAAAAAAGGAAGCAACAAAGAATTGGTGTGACTCTACTACAAAAACATTTACAGACACCAATTGTTATTAATCTGTAAAAATCCCTAAACCTTTGATAACTCACACTCAGTTTTTGTTCCCCCTTCGGAAAAATTTTGTCAAAACATCATTTGTTAAGTAAGTGTCACGGATGGATCATGTCAATATCACGCGTTCCATCTTTGATGCTTGCTCGACAAAATAAAATTTATTGTTGGGTTTGTTACATGTTGCACTGTAATCCAAATTGCTTATTCGTTTCACAGCTTTATTGTTTGATCCTCAGATAAGATCTTGAAAATACGAAATTATCTAATTTTACGGCGATTTTCGGACACAATCATAAGCTTTAGCTGTCATAATTTTACATCATTTTAGGGTAGTTTTTTCTCGAGTATTGAGTAGGTTGCTTTGATTATAAGATTGTTACAACATCTTTGCATTGTTCGGCATTGTAATGCTATAAAGTGGACTTGTTACCAATGTTAAATGGCAAAGGAACAAACTTAATAGCGTTCTCCACGCAATGTGTTGGGTTGAAGATACAAAGGTACAATAGCAAGAATGTAGCCTCACTGAAAAAAGAGATTATTCACACTTGATAAACACATATTTGTTTCAAAGTTGGACTTCTTCAGAAAAGCATTGTTAAATATAAATCACTAAATCTGTTCATTAAGAGTTGCATTGGTAAGTTTGTTTGTGGGGCAATAGCCCACTTTCTTGATATCCCACTTTTTGATATCTTGTTTAGCTATACCACCAATATGCTCAAGTTTCACTAACACTCTTATTATACCATATTATGAAATATTCAGGTGCTGGAGAGCCTAATTATGATAGCATGGAAGCGAATCCATATCGAAGTAAAACTCAACGAAGAGAATGGGAAGTCAAAGCATTGTTAGAGAAAATCCAACCTGACATGATTTCACTTGACCCTCATCAAATCGGATCTGTTGATAGAGTAACTGCTCAACGATTGAGGAAAGATAAGGAAGAGCGTATGGTATGTAAATATGCAACTATTTCAATGTGCATTTTTTTATGCCCATGAGCATAAAATCCTTTACTATATTCTTGGCAGTTCTAACAATATCCTTCACCGATTTAATTATTATTATTTAATATATTATGATTGTTCAATAAATAATCAAGAATTGCTTCTATGTTCCTGAAATTTCATATATAAAGAAGTGTTGTATTTTTATGTGCCGAATTTTGTTGAGTAAATACATTCTAAATTATGGCAGGGATCAAGCTTGTATCGCTTACTCAATTTTTTAACTGAATTTTTATAATCGTGTGGGTCATTCGCTCATACGCAATGTGCCATAATACTAACGGCTACTTGGAGGCATGTAGCTGGTAATATTGGAAATACATTTGTTCTCTAATTCGACCAGGCCTACCCGTGCCTTTAGGTGCAATCACTATGTTCTGTAGTTTATGTAGTTTTACCTTCACCCAGACCCATGGCAGATATCCCTCGCTGCACTTTTGGGATGTTTCCCTTTTAGAGGGCAGTTGCTGCTGTTACCTTTTCAAATAGCTTCTTGCAACTTAGCCCTGTTGCGCCCCTGGTTTCGTATTTGCAACAGCAAATATTACAGAAAATTTTAAAGGGTCTGTGTCTAATAGATTAAAATTTCGAGTGTGTTATTTACCCACATAGCCCAGTGTTGAAAACTTGCTATGCTCAAAGTCGCCACCTTGTGATTGTTGTGTTGAGCAGATGTCGGAGAACAGGCCATCAGGTGTCCAGGCAGACAGCGGACCTCATTGTATTGGGATCCTCTTTGTGCAAAATGTGTGTTGGGGCAGTTCGTTATTGCTTTTTATTTAAAACAAGTCAGTTTCAAGAACATCCATATAATACTATCATACACATTGAAACTCTTTTCACCACATAAATTTTTATTCTGTGATTGCATATGCGCAACATCGGGCGTTAGCGGTTCAAATCCACAATGTAGCCTAGTAAATGATTCAATGTTTCTGTTTGACAGATAAAATGTGCAGATGCTTGAAATAAAAGAGTGCACAGATTTTCTCATAATTTTTGCATTCTTCGCATGCAAATTACTTTACGATCCAAATCGACAGTCACAATTCGCCAGTTCATGGCAACCATAAGAAAAAAAATCCATGTCAGTTGAAGTATATATGTCAATAAAAGTTTTGAGCGAAACGTGGCGGTAGATAGAAATGTACATAAACAAATAAATATAAAATGCAATGCAAGACTCTATATTTTTTTTTTTTTATAGCCACTTCTTTTGAGTGGATCACCCTGTCCAAGGCCCTGTGACAGCGACCACTTATAGACGGACAGGGTTACAATTACTGGAGAGATATGATCTTTCCCTGTTCGGCCTAGCCTACCCAAGTTATTACACCCTGGGTTGAGTGGTGGGCGTGGATAAGCGAGCCGGACTCGCCGGGACTCAAACCCGAGGTCTTCAACCTGCGATGCCAGCATGTTTAACCACTAGGCCATCGCGCCCGAATTTCAAAGGTCTTGGTTGACCAGAGCATATCAGGCCAAGCAAACAATGCAAAATTGTGATCTGCACAACAAACGCTTGATTCATATTCTGTCAAACTGTTTGATTCATTATAGAACCTCATTTCATATTTCCCTAACAACCTAATGGCTGACTTGCCTACCCCATGACATAGGTAGGTAGGCAAGTTGCAGATTATGTTATTTGATAGAAATGTAATAAAAAGAATAAAAGAGGTTCAATAATGGTTCAAATAGTTTGTTACAACATGATTCAAGCATTTGTCTCAATGATCTCGACTTATTTGTGTTTGCTTGCCCTAATGTGCCCTGACCAGCTAAAAGACTTTTGACAAAGAAAAGTTTCGATCACACTTTACATGTGTTTTATTTTGTCTGTCTACGTTTCTAAATACTTCACCTCTCATGCTTTGAAACTTTTATTGACGTATATAGCCCAGGATTAACGTAGAGGTCATTTTTATGTTACTGTGTACTCACAAGTTGTGACTCTCGTTTTCAGTCTTAGTATCACAAAATCTGTGCACTCTTTTATTTTAAACATTTACATTTTATCTGTCGATCCGAATCATTTAAAATATGCTCAACTAGGATGCAATCGGATTTGACCCACTAATGCCCGATGTTACACATATGCAACCACAAAATAAAGGTTGCGTAGTAAAAATAGTTTCAATGTATATGATGGTATTCTTGTAATTGTGCTAATTAAAAAGCAATAATACACTGTCCCAGAACACACACACATTTTGCACACAGAGGACCCCAATTCAATGCGGTAGGCAGTCGGTCTCGACATATACGAGCAGATGCGGTTAAATGTTATTTATAGATCCTAGTAAAATGTGATGAGGCAATTCTTAATTAGTTCAAATGTTATTCAAATTCAATCCTCCTACATATTACTTTAATTAAACCAGGGCTTCAAGAAAGAGGAAGAAAAGTTTGAACCAAAATATAAGAAAAAGGGCAGAAGTTCAGCAGGAAACATTGAAAAAAGAAAACAAGTTGTAAAAAATAATGAACTACGTGAAAAAATTAAGAAGGACATGGATTTGAAAAGAAAAATTTTAGAAGAGCATAAAGAAGACAAAGATGATAGTAGTAATCCATATGATTTTGCAGTCACTATAGATAGACCTGTTATCAAAAAATCTGCTTTGTCTAGATTTGTTAAAAAGAGGTGACAACAATGAGCTTTCACTTGTTGCATGTAAGCAACCTCACAAATTGCAGAAGAATTAAGAATAATATTTGGTTGGGTAATTGATTTGTGAATGGGCCATTATCTTATTGTGCATTCGTGCTGCTGAGGTGTGATAATCCATTAAAGGACCCTTCACAAAATTAGGTTAGACTTTGGGTGTTGGCCATGAAATGGAAGTTAGATATCCACTTGGCTGTTATAAAAATTATTTCCAATATTTTGCAATTTCTTCACAAAGTCTGAAATATCTGTCGATAGCAGGTTAGTATGGAATGCGATGAAGGCACGATGCATCTGTGGTGCTTTCTTGACAGAATAAGAGAGTAGTAATCATCAATAAAAGTATGCTGAATATCTGAAAATGTTTATGAGTCTAGGCCATAATCAGTTCATTCAATGTGTAATATGAAGTTTCTGCGACAAATTTGTTATTTTTGTGTAAATTATAAGGGGGGCTGCTGGTATAGTGTTTCCTTTTCACTACAATTTTGTGGTGTGATTATATACATAAATCAGTACTGATACTACATGATCATTCTCAGTACGGTAGACCCCGGTCTGTCATCGATATTCTTCACTAAACTTGTCTTGATCAACTTTAAGCTGAAACAGTGCTGGTTCCACTACCAATGGCGAATATATGGGTAATGCAAGATATGTTTTTGTTGAAGAAAAGCTTGAATTTATGTGTGATTGGTTTTTAAAGAAAAGGAAGTCGGTAGAGAGAAAATATGTATCATTAAATATGGACAAAAATTTCAGATTGTAATAATCGTTTCATGCCTGAAACTTCTCGAACCGAAATCACTTTAACAAGCCCTGTTATGACAAGCTCAATTAATCATTTACTCGTTGAATTAGGACCTTTCTATGTTGGGTTCAGAATGGTGACAATTTCCTCTGTTAAAGTATTTGTATTGATGTCATCCCACTTAAAGACTGTCTTGTTTGTGAAGATAATATTAATCCTTAAAATAAGCCTCCCATGCAGGGGACTAGGCAGAAAGTTTGCTGGAACAAGAGGGGAAAAGTCATGGGAATACCGATTGCTTTTTTTCTAATAAATTTATTTCATGCAACTAGAAATGATGTACCTTTTTCACCAAATAACTAAAACTACGGGCTACTAAAACTAAACTATGGGCAAAAGGGTTAATTTTATAGTTTTATTTTAATACCCGCAATTAAAATGACTTTGAAAAAGCAGTGATTTTACTGCATTTTGTTACGGTGTTTTAATTTCATCGTGGTGAAAAAGTATAAATCTAGTGCGGTGATTTTTTTTATAGTCACTTATTTGAGTAGGCGCAACCATTTATTATATTGACTTAGTAAATTGCAATATTTTCAACTTGAAGCAATTTCAAACCTGCCGCGTTTTTTTGTAAATTTGTGACCGTTAAGATATTAATAGTGACAATGGAGATATTTGAATGAAATTCGGTTTTGCCCAGTCCAATTCTAACAGTAACTCGAAAATAGGAAGGGACAAAGGCAAACGCCATGTATTTGAATCCAAAACTCTAAATAAGGTCAGGCCAATTCAATTTGGATATTCAAATTCCAAATCATTCGAATCGTTCGTAAGGACAAAACATAAAAAATGTAGTGGAATTATCAAGTTTTCAACACAAAAAAATACAACAAATATATGGTTCCGGGTCAAATTTATTGGTTCTGTTGCCTTCCATATATAGTTTGTTGATACCATCTTTAATAAAATCGTAAAGACGGATTTCTTGTTATTTAAATGAAGTTAGGGATTCGATATGATCTGCAAAAAATACTGGAATACAAAAAGAATTCCGAATGATTCGATTTTACCCTGCCCTAATTCAAACCACTTTCAAAACTTTATTCGAAACAAATTGGAATTTCCTATTAATGGGTTTAACCCAATCTCATTCAAAAACAAACTTTAGATATACGTTTGAACCAATAAAAGAGTCTATAGAAATTGCGCACAAATTTGGTACAATGACTAAAATGAACCCATGTGTGTTGGTTCGTAACCGAGAATACTGAAAAACTAATGATTCATAAAAACGGTGCGAATTTCCTATACATTTTCCACCACTCTGACTTGACTCGACTGGCTTATTTAATAGAAGAATTCGCTCGAATCATAAGCGCTTTCGAAAATAATTCGACAGAATTAATTCAAAGATATTTGAAATTACAGGGGACGAAACACTTTGGTTGCAAATAATAGTGGTTGGCATCGCGGGTTCGATGCCCATCGTTCAACCTAATGTGTAATAAACTTGAGTAGGACAAGTCGCGGATCCCGCAAGATTTGCGGAGTTTTTTACGGTGATATCCAACACAAAGGCTGTGTCAGCAGCGCTCATTATGACGTCATATATTTTTATATTCATTGGAACAAATGAAACCTATACGTCCCAGTTTCAGTCTAGACCATTGATAGACTATATTCGCCACCAAAAATATAGAAGTAGACTATATGGAGAATACGCACGAAGGAAAGAAAATTTCGTGATTGCCATCAAATTACATTATATCCTGTTCCGAATTATCGCCCTATCAATATTGAAGCCTCAGTAGCATTCCAAAATTTCAACCAAACGTGTTTTGCCAAAGATATGGCCTAGTATTTGTCAGCGCCATTCATCCATCAGTGGCTCATTCGTATTAACCAAATTTATATTTCTTTCCAATATATTTCCAAAGATTATGCTTCCCTTATCTGCAACCCTAATTTTTTTTATTCCGTTTGAAATATGTCCAGCATCTCTCGCATGGAACCCACCCGCTTGCGAAACTTCGCCGAGATCACTGAAGTGGAAGCGGACCCTGCCTAAACCATCGAAAATTTCCCTTTTCCATTGTCTTGCGACCAATTTACATAATAAAAATAAGTTTTCATATCTACTGTGCAGGGAAGTAATCGCAAGGCTGGTGATTTTGATGAAAAAAATATCCAAGCTAAATTAGGGTTTTTTTCTCTTCAAATACTTTTTCAAATAAATAATGTAATGAAATTCATTTTCATAGCGAAAATCGCCTGTGGCGGGTTTTTGAGATAATGCTCATGGTGGGATTCCATTTGTTTTGGAAGCGGTGATTGTGATGTGTAATGCTTTCGTGCTCAACCGTGGACTTTCGTAAACAGTCTCTCTTTTATTGAGTATTAGTGTTTTTGCGAGTGCGATATCAGATTCTCGGAATAAATGTATATGTATGGACCTCCCCCCTGGCTTTGATTTTCCTGCTTACTTCCGTGGTGTAAACCTATCATAGAATTGTTTATGATGACATAAAAATCTACATATATTATCTCGCTCAGACAGATTTTTAAGCTGCTTTGTAAACACATATACATAGCATATTTCGACGCCTCTATCGACACAAAAGGAGATACAAATAAAGATATCACATTACAGAGTTATCAGAAAAGTAAACAAAACCTTTAATAGAGTTTAAAAACGTGCGACGGAAGAAGATTTTTAGTATTTTCATATAATTTTTGTGGTTTATTTGAGTGATCAGAGTTCTTAGTTGTTTTCTTAGTTCAATTTTTTGATAAAAATCTGAATCGCCTTGGTGTTCCAAGCAAAACTTGATGATATCTATTTCTAAATTGTCCTGTCAAACGTTTCCCATTGTAAGGTATGGGGTAGAAGTTGCGGGGTAAAAATTCGGGGCAATTCTAATTTGTTCTTACATGTTTCACGCTTCGTTGCACCTACGATTGACAGCACATAAATCGTTGTAGCAAAAAGTTGAATCAAGATGGCGGCCCCCACAGAGTCCGTGGATGCTGTTTTTGTCAAAAGTGAACCTATGCCAAGCACTTCAGAAACTGTTTCTGGATATGATTTCAACCATGGCATCGATTATCATAAATTACTTCAGACCTACAGAACGTCCGGATTTCAAGCTCAGCATTTTGGAAAAGCTGTGGAGCAGATCAATAAGATGGTAAAGTGGCCTATGCTATAAGTTAATACCCAACCGTATATGTTTTTGTAAAGGTCTTGATGTATTAAATAGCGTTTATGGTATAGTGAAGTTCAGTTCCATATTCCCAAATGTCATCGAAATAAAAACTTGCAGAATATTCTTATATTAACTAGGGCACCAATGCTGCTTGAGACGTTCCCAACATGGGAAATTTTTATGAAAATCGGATATATGGTACTAATCTTCATGCGAACCTTATATAACGACCAATATATTCCAAATTTTTTCAATTTTGTTTTTGGCCGAAGAAATCAATTCTGAAATTGGGGAAATATTGGGTTTAGTGAAGTTTGGTAACGTTACCATACAGCATATTCCCGAATGTCATTAAAATAAAAACTGGCAGAATATTCTCATCCTAACTAAGGGGCACCAATGCTGCAAGCATCTGGCATTTTCTTCTGGGTTAGGATGAGTTGCTTGATTATTATGATAATCGGATATATGGTACTAAACTTCATGAGACCCGAAATATTAAACCTTCCGATTTATTAAAGTCCTCTAGGTGTGAGCTCAAGAATAGTCCATAACGTATTTCCTGCGTGTTATAAGAACTGAAGAGGCGACTAAAAGGAAACAAAGAAGTCATGGGTGGTTTTACCATCGACCAGGGCAGATGCCACTCACTGCCATTTGCCACAACAGTTCAGTTTGGAATCTTCATCAATGCATCATCATCAATGAAACTCATTAGGAACAAGAACAATTTATTTCACCATCCGTGAGGTACGAATGAAGCTTCGATTAGTCAATAATGTTACTCATTTAGGATACAAGAATCGTGTTATATTTGCTAAACAGCTCTTTCAATAAATCAGTGAATCTGTTTTTTTTACATTTCCTCTCAATTTAATATGGTGTATGAACTGTTATGATGATTAATTTTAGTTTTGCCAGCATATTATAAGACAATAATCCTACTCAAATCCTGATTGTCTGTTCTCAGATTGAAAAGAAGTTTGAACAATTATCTGATGATAATTTGGATAAAGTGAAGTTGAATCCGATTGCTCGTAAATTTTCGAACTGCACGATATTTCTTGGATACACCTCAAACATGATATCATCTGGTATAATATTCTTTGATTAAATTTTTAAAAGTTAACATTGAATTATTATGATTTTTTTATAATTTTGTTTGCTCATTTATTCTATGTTCAAGATTCGAACTGATGCAGATGCATGTCTGTTTTCTTGATTTGAATAAATTATTTGGTTTCAATACAATTCAAAAAAATTTTTTCCCATCTAAAATGTTACAGATAAACCGTTCCTAAATAGTACGATCCTCGCTCAAGTTGTGACAGTTTATATAATCATGAATTTTAAATTTCAATCAATATCATGCATGTTGTTCACGTATGTTTTAAATAAGTTGATTCAGTTTTAAATTTGGAGGATAATTCTTCTTGAGAGATTAAATATTAAATGTTGTTTACTACTATATTTTCACACAGGTATTCGTGATACTCTAAGATTTCTAGCACAACACAACCTTGTTGATTGTATTTGTGTAACGGCAGGAGGAGTAGAGGAAGATTTCATCAAATGTCTTGCTCCAACCTTTCTAGGAGATTTCAGATTATCAGGGAAAGAATTACGGAAAAAGGGAATTAATAGGTTTATTGATTTTTGATACCATTTTTGTTGCATAAATTTTAGTATTTATAACTTTTTTGTACTCTAGGAATTCATAAAATTCTTTATGCAATTAAAAATACAGATATTCCAAATTAAAATTTGTTATTAAACCATATAAAGTAAAACCTTTTTGATGATCTGCAGTATCATTTTTGCGCCATATTTTCACAGTGAAGAATGGTATAATTATCATCTTCTCATTCTACAAGAATAAGTTTAATGAGAGCTCTCCATATATTATTTCTCTAATTTCTTTCAAAAGGATGAATGTGAAAAAACAGTGAAAAATAATTTATTTATTTGCTATTTTCAAGACATCTTGCACATTGATAGCGTCAGAAGCAGGGTGACGGGATCTTGTTTGTCTTCGGGTTCCCTAAATGTTCATGTCATTTTCTTTGGATAGACAAAAAAGCTTCAAAACCAGCAATAATGCTATTTCATAGCAGTAATGATTATTTTAAAGCCTTTTCTCTGGTTTCGATACTACCTTTATTACTTGTCAAAAAGAGACAATTTCATCTTTCAGCAAATATATAATGAAATATTGTCAGTTTGATGAATTTTCTCCAAATGAACCTGTTGATATGAAATGATATTTCTGTGCAATTTGTATATTCTTCATTCTTTTATTACAAGTTATCAACAATTTGCTGACAGGATTTAACTCAGAATCAGTAATACTTGTGTAAAGCTTCAGATGACTGACATAATCGAGACTTTTATTTTTTTAGAATTGGTAATTTACTCGTTCCCAATCAAAATTACTGTCTATTTGAGGATTGGATCATGCCTATACTTGATCAGATGTTGAAAGAACAAAACGAAGACGGAGTAAAATGGACGCCATCTAAAATGATTTGGCGACTTGGAAAAGAAATTGACAACCCAGACTCTGTATATTATTGGTGCTATAAGGTTGGGAAGAAAATTTTTAATATGTTCTATCTATAGACCAGAACACAAGAGAATCAAAGTTATCAATAAACGGACCTAAAATGTAGTATCGTACTTGAAAGTGAAGTTAAATCATTCCCCAGGCAGAAGTAAAATCATACAAAAATTTTGAAAATGTCAGCGCTATGAAATTGACGTATTTATGGTTTAATAGCATTTTTTCAGTCAAAGAAAATTTTGGGTATATATCTGTTTGATCCTGCAGTATCTATGGCGTTTTCTTCAGTTTAATCAAAATGCTTCAAAACCAGCAATGCTCTGATACTGAAGTTTTTTTTTTTGAATGGGGGATCATACAGGTTTTAATCAGAAAGAAGCCTTTCAAACTTCTGCTATAACCTTTTTGAGTATTTTTTCTGATGGAATTATTTAATCTAAGTCTGTGTAGCAAGTAGCTGAGATTCTTCCATTGAAAAGGCAGGAAATGCAGGAAATGATTGATCATTTTTTTTTATTGTCATTTAGAATCAAATACCTGTATTCAGTCCTGCACTGACTGATGGATCGATAGGAGACATGTTATATTTTCATTCTTTTAAAAATCCAGGACTCGTACTTGATATTGTGGAAGGTATTTCTTTCTCTATTTTCGACTGTGGCCAAATATATGACCTAACTGTATAGTAATCATTATCTACATGATTCACTCATATCCCATACCTGAATGATATTAAGGTATAATACGCCAAATTGCTAACGTATTTTTACCTAATAAAATATGTTCTAACTTTTTTTGTGAAGCATTTTGAAAAAAATGAAGTAGAATGTTTTGTTGTTGAATAGAATGAGGGGTATCAGTCCGATATGGCCAATGATCCAATGCCAATGATGCACTTTTATCCGAAATTAGTGAAGCGTAATCAAATTAAGTTTTAAACTAGAATCCAATTTGACAATTATGCGGTAATAGCTCAATTTTATGATCCCAAAGCAGATGAAGGTCCAGAGCCTCCTCTGTAGTGTCTCCTTCACTATTCACTATATATCTACTACATGGAAACCTTTTCATATTCACATAACAGATATTCGTTTGATTAATATGCAAGCAGTTTATGCCGCAAATACAGGAATGATTATATTGGGAGGAGGATTGATAAAACATCATATATGCAATGCTAATTTAATGGTAAGTTACACTCAAAAAGAACTGTTAATTTTCAATGTTTTGAATTGTAACATGTAGCTAAGGGGTTGGAGACTGGCAAAACGGCAGGTAATCTTTTCCTTATACAGGCGAAGAAAGTGGCTGCTAGTGATGCATATCATAATCATAATCAGCATAATCATGTTTTCTAGAATTCTGATTAAAAATACTGTGATATCATTTTGATCATTTTTGAATCGGTTAATTTTGCAGTGAAACCATGATGTATGCTAAATCATAACTGTAAAATATGGTCAAATATTAGCAATGTGTTTCTCCGAAATTGTGAAACTTTATTTTGAATATAAACAGAAAGAAATTTTGAATCTCTGACTGTTTAAAGCTATGTTTGTGAATCTTTTCTGCTACATGCAACTTCTTTTCTGTGTGATGTATAAATTAGAATCAGATAGAACAAAATAAGATCCTGTTATGGGGGGGGGGGGGGGGGGGGGATATCGCTTTTTTTTTTAAGGCGTCATTTATAATTTAATTAAATGAATCTAAGGAATTATTTATGATGTTTATAGTCACTATCATTAAAATCTTATTTTTCAGAGAAACGGTGCAGATTATTCCGTATTCATTCAACACAGCACAGGAATTTGATGGGTCAGATGCAGGAGCTGCACCTGATGAAGCAGTTTCTTGGGGGAAGATAAAAATGACTGCAACACCTATAAAGGTTTGTGATGATTGTTATTTTATTATCCAGCTTTCTATGGTTTCTGAACCCTTTTCTAGAGAATGTGAAACTTTAGTATATTTAGTAGTATATTTAGGTTTAGGTTCAAATCATCGTTATTAACTATAAAAGTCTGTCCAACAGCCGACAACTCATATGTGATTCTCGAGATTCACAATTATACCCAATCAGAAATATTTTGACTAAACATCTTTTGTTGAGTATGAGTCACTTATGGATCGTGCCATTGAGGCACGATCCATATGTGGCTCATGTTTGACAAAATTAAATTTTTGATTGGGATGGTATGATTTACTGTTGAAGATATGCTACTTAACATATCGAATTTATTGGATACATAAACATTGATCCAAACATTTTGTTGTGCGAAAGTTACAAATCGATAGTGTTATTTGTGGACTTTTATTAGTGCTTAGCAAAATTTTATTCATGTTAACAATCACATTAATCATTTTAACATTTTACCCACAAATCAGAAATTTGATTGGATTACAAATTTTAATGTTATTTCCTCCGAAAAATGAGTAATGTAAAATGTAGTAAAATGTATCAAATACACGGCCAATGTGCTGAGATACCACAAAATTTATAGAAGTTGTGAAGTAAAACAAATCTTCATATCTACAGGTTTACGCTGAAGCAACTCTGGTTTTTCCTTTAATTGTAGCAGAAACATTTGCTCGGTTTTATCATTCGAATAAAGATAAACTAGATAAGAATCATAATGGAGAATTGGATAAATGAGAAAACACACATCGTAAACAGTGTGTGATGTTGGCTGGCTGCGGGAAAAGGCCTACGAACCGTGCGGCGAGAAATGCATCAGAATAACAATCATCGAATCAAGACACTATCTGCAACTTTGAGTTTTCTGGCCTGTTATTTTATCTGACATACTCCTGAATACAGTTTTTGCACACACAAAGGAGGACAATATTCTGTAATCCTCACCACACATTAACGCCACTATCCATCGCTGACTAGTTCCCAACGAAACGTGTTTGACACATAACTTATCCGACCATGTTAGTAAACATGGTCTGGATTAAAGCCAGAAACTAAATTGCGTTCACTTGATATTATTTTGAATCGCCTCAACATATTTCTGCAATCTTGTTAATCTAATTTCCTAGGGAGTGTTGCTTATTTAGGGTGTAGTTGTATGTCCTTCTGTTGTATGTCATTTTGTTTAGTGACTTGTCGTTGACCTGTTGCATCTTGCTCTAACTTTTGACATGAAACAATAGTTTTTTTTTATTGAATTTCACTATAAGCAAGCTTAGAAACCATACCCAGAAGTAATCAACTAAGGGCATATGCAACGAAGTTCTACTACAAAATGTAATGCCTCTATGAAAGACTCATTCAAATATGTAGTAGCATGTATGTCGTAGCGGTTAAGCTATGTCATCGACTTCTCTCTCCCACGGAATAAAAATTAATTGTTGCCACACGACTAAGGAAAACACTTTTATATCAGTAAGTTGAGAAGAAGTTAGCGTTTATATCCACTTCAAATACAATTTTCGTTTCATTGATGAATCTTAATCTGATATAATAATATAATCTACAACATTGTAACGAATAGCGGTAGGCATATGTTGGACTTTTGCGTTCTATAATTTTTTTTTTTTGGTAAATTGTGGGATTTTTTCATTCTGATATTTTTAATGTCTAATTCAAGTGAGTTGGGAGCCTCGGGGGACCCATTGGGAAGCTCTAAGCTAGTTTGGTTAGAAATTGCATAGCTTACCAACATGCTTCAGCCTACCAAGTTGCAAAACTTCAATTGACTGGATGCTTACCAGAATTCATAAACCTTGTTCAGAACAATTACAGTACATGCAATTGGGTATTCAAATTTATTTGTTTTGACTTCATTAAAGTTTGCCTTGTCTTGATTTCTGATAAATATACACTTTGTATATGTACTATGTTTATCTTGAAACATACTGACTAAATGCTAAATTTTGTCAATATTAAGCCCATGCCAGGGATGTGATAAACTATGCTGCTAATTGATCAGAGCTTGTACAGCAAAAATTCTGACATAACGGTCATTATATTGAATAGTAATTTTGTGCTTTGTTTAATATTTTGATATAATTTGAGCGCTCTTGTATTTCTAGTGTGTTACAATAAAACATAAAAGAACGAATTTAGTTTTCATTTATCAATTTTCTTTTCGGCCCTAACTCTGTAAAACGTTAATAGCTGGCAACCCGACCAAGCCTATAGGGTTAAGAGTTTTTTGTTATCGCCGATGCTGTGAACCCGTCTGGGGCTCATACCCAACACTACAAGATAGAAGTTGCTCGCGCGAATGATGGAAGTTGCTCAAAGTGCCTATGGAAGTTTCTGAAGATGACTAAAATGCTTTGGTGCAGAAAATCATTCTATAGTAGGACTGCAATAAACTAACGTAGTTAAAGGAGCGTCGAACATTTTTGATCACCTCGGCACGACCCATTATATAAGCCCTCTGTTCAAATCCATTGGGAATAAATATTTGCCTGGAGAATTGCTGAAAACATTTTCTAACTTATACTGAACTACTGTGGTAAAATGCAATGATTAGCAAAACAACTTTAACGTTATATCGCAGAAATTGAATGCGACAGAAGTGGGCATTTTCTAAAATCTAACATTCGAGAGATTCCCTTTTCTTTCCCACCTAAACTAAGAATGTATTTTTAATAGTCAATAGGTACGTTCTTCATTGAAAATTACTCTTGAGTTGAGGTGGAAAAAAACACCTGAATTAAAAAATTCTCGAAGAAAATAACATATTCCTACAGACTTCCCGATCATAAAAATTATGTTTGTTGGACCTACTACCTTCAATGACCGGTTCTTGACAAAGAATTTCTGATTGGGTTACGGACTGTAGATCAGACAACGATGCACAGAGGTCAGAACCTGGCAAACAGCCGCGTAGTGTTTGCTTATCCTAAGTAAGGTATCGCCTGATTACCTAGGTTAACAGTTATGTAATATGACTATTTTATGAACTGAATCATTTTAAACATGGAACAGTATTAATTACTTCCGGTATCTAGATACCCGGAAGATGATATTTTCTTTATTCTTTTCTCCTTTCCCAGCTTAATGCTTTAAGTAGAATTTATTTTTTTACTATGTAAATTTACCAGGAAATTCAAAACACGGAATTTTGTAAAAATACTTTTAAAATAAACTTCGTATACTAAATGAACTTAGTACATACTTGCTAGGCCACCAGAATAAGTCTTTATATTGCATGACGCTTATGTGTATTTTATAATCATTTTAAATCGTTATATAATATCTGAATTTGTCAGAGTGGCCATGCTAAATATTTTATAATATATATATATATATTATTTATTTTGATGGTATACAAGGCCTTGTGTAAAACTCCAAACACCTAAGTTCATCTTTATTCGAGTAAACAAAAATGACAACCTCATCGTAATCCCTTACACTTAAGTCGCGCATAAGGATAGACAAGAACCAATTAACATTCCGACCAAGAGTTTTTCGCCTGCGACTCGGGATAAATGCAAATTTGTTTAGCTGTTAGTAGTTTGGTCCTTCATGATTTCGGAAATACCAAAACCCCACAAACGTGATTCAGCATTCTTCAGGGGGCTGGACCCGTGAAATTATTGTTAGAGTAGGCGGTGACTAGAAATTTGTTTCGGTCCGGGTCTAATTTTTTCCGTTCTTGTTCATCAAGGTATATCAAGTTGTATTGATTTATCAACAATGTCGCTGGATGGTAACAAACTTGTGGGGGCGTGATAATCATTAAACCAAAGCAAGCAAAGTTCAATGTTGCGCACCGAAAGCACATGAACTTTTTTTATCAACTTGATCCTTTTCGCGGCAAAAGCAACGTAAGCCTATATTCAAAATTTTGCCTATTTGAAAGATATTTTTCAAATTCGCCCGAACATCATACACTTTATCAAAAAGAAATATAAATGCGAAACAGCTACTTTTGGTTTCTTGATACATGATAAAAAAAAATGTAGATGCGCACGTTTCCCGGAAATGTGGTGTCTCGATTAGGTTGTTGTTTATTTGTTTTTTGTTAAAATCGAAGCGATTTAAATTGTTGATAACTATTCCTTGGCAAACGTAAATAATAAAATGTAAATAAAAAACGTAATAAACAAATCTGCTAAGTGGTCTTTATGTTTGTTATTCATCTTATTGGGTTAAAACAATGCACGGTTTTAGAGACAAGTCAACTCTCTACCCCATAGTCAATGTGGTTTTTCGTATTGAACGTAAGGTGTGTGAGTGATATTATAACTATACGTAATCTACTATAGATAGCGCAGTCATTGTACCGTGATTGTGTATTATTTATCCAATGACGGTAAATCGTCAGGTAGCCTGTAATATGTTGTCACTCAGTCAAATCCGACCTCCTTTTTTCACAGAAGTGGAATGTATTATGTACAAATTATTCACGCCATAAGGAGCCATAAATGAAATATTATTAGTCATTGTACCTAATAAATGTATGACTGAAAAGTTAACCCGTGATCATGGCTACACTAATGGTGGCTCATCGTTGTCACGTGAAAAATTACAAAAAATATCTATATATAAAATTTTAAATCTAAAAAAAAAGAAATAAGGAAAAAAATTAAAAAAAAATCGAATAAAAAAGTAAATTGAATGCTAGAATAAATAAAACCGTTTGACAACGATAAGTCGGTTGGCCGCTCAATGTTGTCAACGATTTTTTGTTTTCAAATTTTGCGTCTGTTTGTGGGGCTAGACCAGTTCTGCCAAACAAGTTTCGGATGGAAAGTGGTTGGAACCGAATATCTGGCAATAAATTAATATTTTACGATTTTGGGCGTTTCATCCACATTCTGTATGTGAAATTTGGCTTGTCTTCGTAGATGCTTTCTAAATGGGAACACTATTTTATCCGAAACTTTTTGACAGAACTGGTCCCATTCGATGAGTTGGAATTTCAACAAGAAATTGAAAAAAGCGTATTATTTTTTAATTTTTTTCTACCTTGTAACGATAGACCACCAAAATCAAAATTTCTCGTACTTTTTGCTGCGAATAGAGAAGCGTGTCCATTGAATCATCGTACTTCTCGTGGCAAATTTAAATTTAGCTTTCTTACGTTCAGCTTTGAAAGGCCATTATGCGATTTTTGTCGATTGGGGACGAGATGATACGCTTTAAATACGCTAGTGCCTACTTTGCTGATGAAAGACGAAATTGCGGCCGTGGTAAATTGTAAAAAGTGTGCTGAAAATTGTTTTTGTTTAATTTCTTTTCAATCATTTTACTTCAAAAGTAAATCCAATTAAGCCTGGGAAATAATTTAGATTCGTTTATATAATAAAATCTATATAGGCGTTAGATTTTGCCCATATCAGAGTAACAGTCAGTCTGCAGAATTATTATATTATCAATATTTATTATTTAAGTACTAATTTTTATCATTTGGCAACGAATAATGTTTAATAATATTAAATTAAATATTATGAGGTAGGGCAATATTCCAATAATTTCCGTAAACAGATTTTATCACTTCGATCGGTCTGCCAGCGATTAAAATGAGTATATACGCCGAATTATTTTAATGTATTTCTAGCAATTTATCGTTGCATCGTTATTGGTTGTGACCATGATGACGCATCCCACAAAGTGGCGGCCTTTAAATAATATTGTTAATCCTGAAATTTTATTTTGTCAAGCATGCGTCATAGTTGAAGCACGCCTTGTCGGTACGTTCCACCAGTGACTCGAACAAGACATGATTTGGGTAGTACTTGTCTGACTGCATAAGGGTCAGGGAGAGTCTATGTAATTTTTACTCTCGTGCATGTTACGCAAGTGGTGTGCATTTCACTCTCGTCTCATCCGTTAATTAAAAATTAACAATCTGTTCGCTATAAATTGTTTAATTAATCCCGTGTAGAGTGTCGGTGCCTGTGTGCACCATGATGTATGATGAAGAACAAATAAATTTATTTTACATAGATTTACTGCAGGCTTGAAAAAATGCTTGCTAGGATTTCAGTGAGAAAGTGAATGTGCTTATTGATCGCTTTGAGTACAGCCAGACTCCAGGCGCTATTTGTCAGTCAGTTTCCATAGCTAACTTGTTTTTCGATTTTTGACATAGTACACATTTTGACATTAAAAATGAAATTGTAGTATTAATTAGTTTGAAACGATGTTTGAAATTCACCATATAAGTACAATGATGTTTTAACATTTCGGATAAACGAAATTGATGTTAGGCTATTCGACCGTATTTTCTAGTAAAGCCGGTATTTAATTCATAGTATATTGGCATGTGTATTCTATATAACATAAATGTTTTCCAGTGAATTAAATAGAACATAAATTAGTTTTGTATAAATTTACGAAAATGCAGCTCCAGCTGAGAGTTGTCGCATCTATTATTCTCTTGTATGCAGTACTTTCTCCAGGTAAGTTGAGTAAATCATGCAATACCATAACCTAACAGGTTTATCTTCATTTCACTGATTGCTTCAGTACGCACCATTGTAACTAGCGTAGCCTTTACTAGCAGCACTCCTCTCGCTCCATTAAAATATTATCGGCCAAATTTGAGATGGAAATATCCGCAAAACGGATTTCATAAAAAACATTAAAAATTAACGCTTTTTGTTAGGCTTCGGCGTGCTTTACCTGCTACGAACTATTTCTCATGTGCGCCAGCCAATGAAGATGGTCGTATGCACAAAGCTACTGCCATACAACAAAAAATAGCGGAAGTCCGCTTTCCTATAACTATAATAGGGTAGTTTTAGTGGATTCTTCGTTCCAAATTTGTACCGTGTTTAGTATTAGCTAATTCCATTTTGAAAAGAATTTAGTCAGAAATCAGTGACTCATACTTAACAAAACATGTCTGGTCACAATATTTCTGATTTGGCATTGCACGTACAAAAATGCATGCTGAAACCTATTCCGGAGGGCTGTGCCCTGTTAAAGGCGCGATCAATCCAAGACCCTTACTTCAAGAATATATATTCCAATAGATTTTGGTTGGACTGAGTAGTTAAAATGGTTATTAATTGCAGGACTTGCTCAGAATTGCCCGACAGGATGGACCTTGCGCGACGACAATTGTTATTATTTTTCGGAAAATTATGAAACGATGAACTTTGCTGATGCCGAATCATTCTGTGAAAAGAATGCTGGAACATTAGTGATTTTCTTAACAGTGGAAGAAAGGGTAAAATGTTGAATTTATCTTTTTTCTATTTCATGTCTGAATGTTAAGTTACTTATTTGAGTGAGCAAATTTCTAATAAAGCTATGTTATTCGTGACGTTCATTTATGATTACCAATAACTTTGTTGGCCCCGTCTATACTTTGGCAACAAAATTGTGTTTGCGTTTCTGTAATTATATGTGAGAAAAAATAGGAAGCGCCTAATCGTGCTAAATAAATACATTATGAGCCACTACAACGGAATGTAGTAACCATTAGCTAACAAAATTATATTCTATTCAACATATAGCTCAAAGTAGAGTAAAGCTATATCGCATGCACCGTTTAATTTTCTTTTAAATAAACCACGCACACGTGCACATCGTATATGAATGTCGTGAAACCATTGGTGTGCAGGGAGCTACAGAAATGAAGGAATGAAACGAAAAGAATCTTCATTTATGAGGCGTGTCCAACTCGTTAATCCATGCCCCCACTCAACCCAGGGTGTAATAAGTAAGCTAGGCCGAACCGCAAAAACCATATCTTTCTAGCAGCACTAACCCTTTCCGTCTATATGTGACCTCTGGTGCAGTTCTGTGTTCAGGGTGATCCACTCCCCAAAAAAGTACAGAAAAGTACTTATATTAACAAACATAAACACAAACAGTTTTATGCAAGAAGCTTTTTTCCAAGAATCTCTAAACTTTGGAATTCCTTGCCTTCTTGCTGCTTTCCTGACCGTGTTGATTTACAAGGCTTTAAAACTCGCGTTAACAGACATCTATCAGGGATGGGGGTTCCTTATTTTCTACTGGCTCAAGGAGAATTTTCAAGTTTGATTCATCTCCTGTGGCCTTGCTCTGAGCGAATTTCAGTGAAAAAAAATTGGTGTCGTTATATATAAAAAATGGCATCGATGCATCACATTTACATTGAGCAGGACGGTGAGATACGGTTCAAATTTTTTCGACTAATCCATTATTTTCTTTATATGTCTTTTTTAGGATTGGGTTGTTAATCGATTATTCCTCAAACCAAAACCACAGAAGTATTGGATCGGTCTAACTGATTTGAAGCAAGAAAATGTCTGGGCTTGGGTCGACGGAACTCCACTCGATCCTGATGTTGCGTAAGCAATTATTACTAGCATTGGGTATATATATATATATATATATATGTGTGTGTGTGTAACGGAAATAGAATGAGCTCGTCATTTAACAGTCAACAATTTCATTTTGTCAAGCATGAGCCACAGATGGCCTTTCCGTCAGTGACTTATGCGCGACAAAAATGGGAAATGTTTTATAAATAAGATCAGTTTCCCAATTTCTAACTTCTTCACCAGCAATACTACATTTTTTACAAAAGTTTTGTCGGATACACTGTAAAAAATTTTTACTGGTATTTGACCTGGCACCAAAAAAACGGTGAAATACCAGTAATAATCACTGGTCAAAGCACAGTAAAATTACCCTTCAAAAGTCGGTAATTCTACAAAATTTAACAGTAAAATTACAAACAATGATAGTAATTTTACTCCTAGACAACCATGAAATTTACTCAGTCGGTCAGTATTTTTACTGGTACATAAAAGTAAATTTACTAGTCTTGTCAAGTGATTTCACTGGTTATTGGAGAGTATTTTTACCGATTTTTCACCAGCGTTTTTACTGGTATAAGACTGTAATTTTCCTATAAACCCTAGTGATTTTACTGCTAGTAATGGAGTGAAAATACTGTTTGGAAGCAAGTGATTTTGCCGGTAAGATACAGTAAATTTAACGACGGAATACCTGTAAAATTACTAAAAAATACCAGGCACCAAAAAAACGGCAAAACCCTAGTAAAAATACATCTATTGCCACAGTAAATTCATCTGCTTTAAAATGAAAATCACTGAATAAAGCACAGTAATATTTTTTAAAACGAAAGTTTATTGAAATGGAAAAAACAACTTAAATGAAAGAATGAAATCTGTATATACAATCACAGTATAAGTACAGTGTTAATGGCGTAAAAGGCACTCAAATTTCATAAACAATCCACAGTATATTGCGCTATATTTGAACCACATGTGACACCTTAAAGATAAATGCAAATTAAAAATAGACAAAATTTTTCCAATGCAAACTTGAAATTAAATCAATATGTGAACATGCAAAAAAACAGTGTAGAAATAGTAAAAATCACAGTCAAAAGGAAAGTTATGTAACTTTCCTATAGGAAGGTTAGGAAAAAGTTAATAGCAGGTAATTTTCATGAATGGTATAATGGGTCTAATCACAATTTTGGGATTGGATTACTTTACCTAATTAAATACTTGAAAAATACGTGAATCCATTGTAATAAAAACAAAAAAATTTTACAAGGACACGAGTAAAAAAATCTAATAGTTACAAATTTGATTGGAGCTATTTTATTATATTCATAACCAAAAACACACTTGTTAAGTGAGATTTTTTCCTTTTGTTTGGTGCGTGATAAGAGATAGATAGGGGAAAAAAATAAGAAAATGATGGCCTACACTTATCATAACACTGACTATCATTATTTACATTAGAGAACTGTACAATATAAAGAAGGCTAACAATATGGTACAATGGAACATTAAACTATTCCAAAGTAACACTAACACAATTGCTATTTCTAATATGATGATTCCAAGAGGTATAATGCAGAATAATATCACAAAGTTACAAACAAATCATTTAAAATCATAGCTCAGTAAAGAAAATATCAGAAAAGTACAATTTGGTGAAAATAAAGTTAAAAGCACGAATGTCTTGAGGCACTGCTTTAATAGTAAAGAGCTACTAAAAAAATGTGGTACCAGCAACTGCATTCTAAATGGAAAAACATCCCAAATTGAACTGAACAACTATGTTGAAGTGCAGTGAGTGGTATTTGCCCTGGGCAATGGTGTACCATCTACCACTTCTTTGCTTCCTTT
This sequence comes from Styela plicata, assembly GCA_963675895.2. Lineage (NCBI taxonomy): Eukaryota > Metazoa > Chordata > Ascidiacea > Stolidobranchia > Styelidae > Styela > Styela plicata. The sequence continues at coordinate 9,479,680 of OZ023143.1, read as the reverse complement.
TAGTCGCCTCTTATGACACGCAGGAAATACGTTAGGACTATTCTAAAGCCCGTACACGCAGGGCTAAATTACCTCAATTTCAAATACTGATCAATCACACAATTTCAATACTGATCCAAATTAAATTGTAGCAGAAGTTCGTTTTAATAGTAGTCTCAATAGTCTTCAAACTGATTCAACAAGTTGACTGAGTTTCATCACTTTTGGATGCAAACCATACTTCAATTTTTTTGAACTTCTAACACTGGAGGTATTTATTCCTGCAAAGCATCTAAAAAGCAATATAATCATGTGTAAAGACTTCTATTCACCTCTTTCACTAAATGGGAAATATTTTGGCACAATTTCAAAGATCGCATGTAACATCTTATAATCCTAAATAATAATTTAATATGGGATCATTGTTGGGAAGAAGTCAATTCATTTAGAGGTGCAAGTCTCACTAAAGTTTTAAAATTTATAGTCTCGAGTCACATGTGTTGCAGACTCTGGCTAAATACCTATTAAGTCCAGAGTCATTTTTTGTCAAGTCACATGAGAGTCGAGTTATTTTGTCAAGATGACTCGAGTGTGGCCTGGGGGCAATGTGAAGAATTGGGAATAATTAATAACATACTTTAGTACCCACCTCTGTATAAATTCTTAGGTCAAGGGAGACCCATCAGGGTACTTCATGCCAAAACAAAAAATGAGCAGAAAGCATAAAAACCAGCGCAGTGAAAAAATTCTGTGCATTTCACTGCTATATTTCCTTCAATCGAAACAGAAAAGTTTGTTGCTGAAATAAGACAACCACCTGTAAAAAAACAGACATAAGACTGTCACTTACAAAAAAGAGCAATATACGGGTCTTGACCAGATTAATAGGAAATATAAAAACAAACACAAATCGAATCAATGACTGACAACAATACCAGGCCGAAATTTATCCCATCTAATACAGAATCATGGTAAATGGCTGGCCATCTTAAAAATGATTCCTTGACAACCACATGCTTCACAAGTATTGCTCACCACAAAGTTTCATAAAAAGATGTGGCCTTTTATACCAATTGCCATTATGCGTTTTATAAAACAGTTTTATAAAATGAGAAATGAACCTACGACTTTCCTATTTTCAAAAATTGAATACCATCCCATATCTTTGCCACTTTTTTTAATAAAGACGAAACATAAATTTTCAAAACAGTGAAAACTCACCAACAACAAGAATAATCGGGGGCTGGTTGGACTGAAGACATTTTTTCTTGTAAATCAACACTGTCCTGAAAAATGATAAATATTAAATATTAGGGTTGAATCAAATCTAGAGCTGGGCGACATATCGGTATGACGGTAAATAATACCGGTATTAAGTTTTCTAAAATCATTATCGCGTTATTTTTCGCAATATTGGTTTGCTGTGATACCGGCATTTTGTGATAGACCGCCTAAAATTGTTCAAGTCGATGCATTATCGCGTCAAAAAAAGGGTCTTTAGACCACTTTATAACCACATTATAACATTAAACCAATTTTAATGGCTTGCTTCACACAAGTAGAACTAGAATCAATAAGTTTGACATTAGATAGCAAGTCTCATTAGGCAATTTGCATAATCTCATAATTGGCTACATTTTATACGAGTTTAATGTATTGTTAAAATAATTACATTTCATAATTATCAACTTATTAAAATGTAATTAACACATACATCCATCCAATCCATTGCTTCAATTGTTATCCGAAGGAAAAATGCGGCAAAAAAATAACTTGGTTCGTACCTTTTTCTTCTGGAGTCTTCCAAGGGTTTACAAGTTTTCTGGCCTGTATGCAATTTAAAATTTCTGTCCTCAGTAAATCTTCCTCGGTTACGAGGGCAAGATCCTTTAAAGCTTCGACAGCAATCTCGCTGACAATTTTGTCAGCCAACGAAATGGCTATATCCGGTGGCAAAGTTATAACTTTGGATATTTCATCCCTGACAGTTTTCAATACTAAAATTACTAACCTTGTAAAAGCAGACTGAAAAGAAAAAACACTTGGGAAGTTAAAAAAAAAATAATTTTTCAAGTCAGTATTTCTTATAACTGGACAACAAGGCAATTCATTGTATCGAGAGAGCAACCATTAGTCAAATTTTATGTTAACGATAAAGGTTACCGGTATCTTATCATCTAGTCAAGATAGCAAGAAGACTGGTAACTACACTATAACTGAATAAAAATAAATCGTGAATAATAAAGGTTGAAAATCATTGTTTTATGTGCAAGGTTGCTAGACCTTAAAGTGAAATGAGGTAAAGCACATAAAACACTGCTGAAATCAGGTATGCTGGAGAAAGCTCTTAAAATACTTGCACTAACGCTGACTGCTTATTTTTTCTTTACATTATGCTAATATCTACAAATAGTTATATAAGAAGTTTGAGAGCAAACCATGAACCACCAATCACTCCAAATTTATACATACAAATTGGGTGATAATCCAATATTTCTTCAAATGTCAGTACTTTGTACATTGTAGAGGCCATATTGACAACAGAGTACAGTCCAATGTGAGGTAGCAGCTTCGAACTAGTCTTACATTTCTTATGATAAAAAATTTTCATGTTCGGAACAAATCCTCCCCAACCCGCAGCTACACACAGCACAGTACTGAGTACAATTTAGATGAAACTCGGGAATACATAATACGGTATGGTACCGGTACTGAACCTCCTCACACCAAAGACTCTGAACTTTACGACGTTCGACGCTAGGCAGTGCGATACGGTAGGGTACCGGTGAGTACAGCAAACTGGGGTCCAGTGGTACCATATTCCTGAATGTCATCAAAATAAAAACTGACAGAATACAGAATAGACTATTCTCATCCTAGGCCTGCTGCCTAACATGGGCAGTGGGGGCGCCAATGCTGCAAGCATCTGGCATTGGCTCCCGGGTTAGGATGAGTCGCTTGCAACATGATAAATTTTTATGATAATCGGATATATGGTACTAAAACTTCATGAGACCCGAAAACGGTGATGCTAACTGTTACAGCGTTAAGTTCTGAGTTTGAGTCGCCTTGCTCACTCTGCACTGCTCAGTACTGTATGGTACTCTGCTCGTTGAAAAAGTTGTATAACAGTCATAAATAATGGTATTTGCAAGCAACTCAGTACGTATCAACGATACAGTTTTAAAACGAATAAACAAACTAGCCGAACGACTTCGTAGAACCACCATTCAGCATTTATCCAGCTCTTGTTAACCCAAGTGGTTCGAATCCAAGGCGAACTCGAGAACAAAGAAACTAGCACGTGGTCTCATTGCGCATGCGTATTGTGGAGTCGGCAAAAAGAAAAAAAGCAATGCAGTCAGACGTTCCATTGAGAATAAAAAACGAGAGAACTTTTCTCTCGTTTTTAAATATGGCAAAAAAATTACGGGGCGAGCAACATTTCTAACTTCTTCACCAGCAATACTACATTTTTTACAAAAGTTTTGTCGGATATAAGGACCGTTTTCCGAGGAAATTTTTGGCTAAAATGGACTTTTTTTGATCATATTTGGCGTTAATCAAATTTTCCTATTAATTTGTGATATTCAAGGTTCAGAAAGTTTTTTTATAAGGTTTTGTTAAAATGGAACGCGTTGGCCTGACACGACCCATATGTGACGCATGCTTGACAATATCAAATCGAAAATATAAATTTACCGAACATGATTAGTGTTCGGTGGAGTGGATAGGCTACCTTTCAAAGCAGTCCGCACAATGGCCTAGTGGCTAAACGTGTTGTTATTGCTGATTGAAGACCTCGGTTTCGGGTCCCGGCGAGTCCGGCTTGTTAATTCATGCTCGCCACTCAACCCACTTGGGTAGGCTAGGCCGAACAGGAAAATATCATATCTTTCTAGCAATTGTGGGCTGTTACAGGACCTCGGGCAAGGTGATCCACTCCAAAAAGTGGCTATGAAAAAAAACTTTTTTATTATTTAATTAAAAGTTGCCAATCCCACACAAGATTTAAGTCTACTGCTAAACTAAACTAACGTTTTATATTATATACTGTTTTCAGGAATTGGAGAATCGGAGAGCCAAATGATTCAAATAAAGAAGATTGTGCGGAAGTTTGGATTGAATCAATTCCTATCCATCCATACGACGAGAAATGGAATGATAGATCATGCTCTGCAGAACAACCATTTGTATGCAAACGAGGAATTGGTAAGTTCAAAACGGCCACAGTCATATTTTCAAAAAAATGTTAAATACACACGCTTTATTAAGTGTGAGCCATGGTAAATTTTGTAAACTAGAAAGACGTGGGCAACTTTTTGTTAATTTTTGAATTCAGTCGTGTTCGTTTTTTATTTCCCAAAATCCGCTAAATGAACCTAAAACTATTCATTCCCCGGGTGCTTCAAGTCCGCTATCAGTAGGCCAAATTATTTAGAATTCGAATTTCATTCGAAAAATGTTTTTTCAAATCGGATCGAATCACGAATTCGATGTAAAAACGAATATCTCATTCCTAATATTACAAGTAGTCTTTTATATTTTGTCGTTAAAAGTAAAACCTCCAGTCTATTTCGTAAATATTCGTTACTATGAACGTCCCACGATTTATTCTGATAGATTGTGCTTTAAATCGATCCGAATCACTGAATCGAATTGCCCAGCCCTAAATATCAGTATGTATTTAAAATATTTTATCGCTAAAAGTGCGTGTCGTGAGGATGCGAATTTTGACTGTTTTAAACTGAACCTATAACTATGCTATTGTTTTACCGTTATATTTTCTTACAGGCAATGTTGAGCAATGTCCTAGCGGTTGGGATATGTTGAATGGAAGATGTTATCAAGCACTTAATAATTTTGCTGTGGAGTGGTTTGAAGCTAACCAGGAATGCAAGTAAGTGTACTACTATATATTCAGAACCCAGGCAATATGTATGTAACATTTTATTGAAGATCGCTCTGAGCAAGGCCGATAGTATCTCCTGAAATGATCCAACCAACGGAAACCCCTACTAAATTTAGGACCAGCAAATGTTCTCTAAGCGGAAAACAGTCTAAACGGAACTGAACATTCACGATAAAGTGCATTGATGAAATGTGCCCTGGACGCTGATGAGACTATCTATCACTTTTTTATTAACTTTTATTTGCCTCTCACGGCACTCAGAAAATGCATCTTGACTATTCTAAACCCCGTGCATTAAGGACTGAAATTGTCGTTCAGAATGTTGCTTTTTGTCATTTAAAACTTTTTTTAGAATTAGTCAGTTAATTGGATCATCCCAAATACCAGAGGCTGTGATTCTTAATCCAAGATTTACAGAATTTTTTTAGGTGATGTTAATGCTTGAATCCATTTGAAAAAAACGCACATTCGTTTTGTATTTAATATTATTTATCTATTGTATTTAATATTATTAATTATATTATATAATTATTTAATTATTATTTTCACTTATTTGAGTGTGTCACATCTCTGTAGTAATTTTAAATAACTTGTGATATATAAATTAATTTTGTAATTTTATTAAAGATTGATATTTTGCAACATACACAAAATTCATACTCAGAATTAACTGGTATTTAAAAAATGTAAGCGTATAAACTTACTGTATCTTAATTAGCCTTTGGTTTCGGCTCTTTAGAAAAAATAACTCATTTTTCATCGGAACTTTTTTATTTCCTTTCTCTGTAGAAACCTTGGTGGTGATCTTGTTGCTATTGGCGACTCGACCGAAGAATCCACAGTTGAAGGTCTGGTCTCAAAATATTCTTCGAAATTCTGGATTGGATTGTCAGACACGGTAAATGCTAGCTTATACCCTTACGCGTACGCTTCACACTCTAGTAAGACTGAACATTTCAATTCCTATATTTGAATCGGTTTGAAGCACAAATTATTCAATATTCTCGACTCAGATTGAATTTATGCCCTCAGAGATGAAGTGTGGATTGAAATATTATTCTCGCCTACACTTTGTTTATACCGCAATCAGTAAATTCATATCTGTATAAATTTCCTGATTTTGCCAATACGAGTAAATTGTATTGGTAATAACGGACATTCGCTTTTATAGGAAATTAGGGATTCGATACAATTCTAAAAAGTATAGGAATCAGAATCGAATTCAAAATGTTCGGTTTTTGCTAGCCCCACACCGTATGTGTTGATATCAAGTATCTCTGCTCCCATGCGCAGTTTGGTTGTATGTGCAGAAATTATAACATATTTAAACCCAAAAAAATTGTCTGAGTTATCAATGATATGCGCAGGATATACGAGCAAATATAGGATACATCCAATTGAATATTTAGTTCAGGTATATTTTACTGAAAAACATTTCTGGGTGCAACCCTGCAAACCAATTAAACCAAAATAACAGCGACGCAATCCTCAATGACTCATATATCAGAAAACTCGTCCTAATTTTTTCTACTAACTATTCTTTCTAACTAAGTTTTAACCTTGTTTTCAATTGTAGGCGTCTCCTGGTAGTTTTGCTTGGAGTGATAAAGTGACAAGATATTCCTATAACAACTGGGCAAATGGACAACCTCCCCAAACGTGAGTATTATTCATCTTCTATTGCTTTTATTGAAACTAATCCAAATTTTAGCAGGATACGAATGAATCTGAATTTGAAAAAAGGCGAAAAATGCTTTTACTGTTAGAAAAGTATAGTAAACTCTCCGTCCATTTACCGTTTGTAGTTATGGCATATTTTCAAAATTCTAAACAGCCTAGTTGATGAGATTTATGCCAGATATAAGTTGTATTGGAGAAAATCAATTTTATAGTTTTTTCCTATGTCTTCAAGTAAAATTTCGATCAAAGAACGTCGATTTTACACTTTAACAAACTCTCAGTAAATTTACCTTTTGTTTGTGGTAATTGCATATCTCTCATCAAAACGCCTCGTTGACGAGACTTGTGCCAAATATAGGCTGTTGATGGACCGCACCTCGGCGGTGCACTCCATCAACGACCCAATTTGGCGACAAATTTTATTGTTCATTTCAATAACACCAAGTGAATATACTGTCAAATAAACAGCAATTTTTCTGAACTATTTTTGTTACAAATACGCATGCAACTGCTTCTTTTTTCGCACGGAAAAAACTTTTGAGTGCATGTAACTCTTCTTTTTATTTGGTTTAATGTTTGTGGGTGGCCGATGTAAGGATAAAAACGTGCTCTTAATACTGCTGCTCCGATACTGATTGATAGATACATAACAGACTCTTTGCTATATGAACGGAATTCCAGTTTATATTCAGCAAATCCAAAATCCACAACATCACTCATAGCGCTTTAACTCAGATTCATTCGCCTTCTAGAACATTCTTGAATGTTACGCAAGATTAAATGGAATTATTACGTCATATAAATTTACAACACTACATTTAGGTTGGAATATTATGGAAGCACTTGTACCTTGATGGACAATAGTCAGGGAAATAAATGGATGACTGACAAATGTTCACTGGAGGTACCATTTATCTGCGAACGTGGACTAAGAGGTGAAACAATGAGTCTTCTCTTTTTATTTCTTTTTTTTTAAATGCTCTTTCGTCCCCTTGTTCTTCTTTTTTCACTAATTCACGTTAAAATGAATTATTTCATTCTACAGCTCAATGTCCAAACGGCTGGGCCTACAGCGATTCAAAATGTTATGAGTTTGTAGTGAATTCAGGAAGAGTAGCAACTTGGACCGAAGCAAGCAGAAATTGTCAACAAGTTGGGGCCGGACTTCTCAAAATTGAATCGTGAGTTACTCTTTCATCATTCATGACGTTTTATTACTGATCGTTTTAGAACCCAAATCATGGTTCCCGTTTGCTCAATGATTCGAGTATATTTAAAAACCAAGTATATCAAAGTCTCAAAGTCAAGTATTCAACATCACCCAGGCGAAGCCTATCCTCCTTTTTCCCGTTTCCTAAAATCATTTACACCTTTAAACGAAACTCAATACTGTTAACTATTCATTTTAGTGAAGCTCAGCAACTCTTCGTCGGTTCAGCATTGAAAAACTATGGATTTGCAAATCAGCGAGAAATATGGATGGGTATTTCTGATATTGGACACGATGAAAACTTACAATGGTGGGATAAGCAATCTATTCAAACGACGTATTGGGACGAGGGGATGCCTGCTACAGTACCAGGTGAAATTCCTAGGACATTACTCAATCAGGAATTTTATTTTGCAAAGCATGAGCCACAAGTGGACGGTGTCTAAGCGGCACGATCCATCAGTGACTCATACTTAACAAAACATGTTTGATCAAAATATTTTGACTAGATTGGGGGGAAGATAATGGTAGTAATCCTATAGTTCAACAAATCTGCGAACATCATTTTGTTTTTTTCATTCGAATTTTGAAATGAAAATACTTGAAATATCATGATGTTGCTGCACCGATTATTAACATAAAATAATCTATAATCGGTTTTCGTTTAATACTGCTGAATACTAAGCTATAATGCTTTAGATAAACATTTTTTTTTAATTTCTTAAATGGTATTGTTATTTACAGAAGTTTTTGCTGCATTTTGGCAGTAGTTAATCATCCTACGTCAAAATGTTTTGCATGTGTTCGGAGCGATTGGAAACATAACGTATTCATTTTTGCAGGACGAGATGATTGTGCAAATCTATACACCGGCAAAGGAAATAATAACTGGGAAATTACGGGGTGCTTCTTCCAACTCGGATATATCTGTGAAATACCAGAAGGAAAGAGTCTGGCATCATTACCAGTGGTTACAGGTACAAAAATATGCTCACTTCTTAATAGGTTAATAAATAGTATTTTATTTTATGGCCACTCGTTGGAGTTGATAACCCTGACTAAGGCCCTATACCAGAGACACTTATAGACGAGCAGGATTTTGGAAGGATATGATCTTTATGGTTCGACCTTGCCTACCCCAGTTATTACACCTTGGGTTGAGTGGTGGGCATGGATTAACGAACCTGACTCGAAGGCATTCGAACACGAGATCTTCGACCTGCAATGCCAACATGATAAGCAATTAAAATTGTCTTTCAAGACTGACCGAAATATGTAGTGCATAAATGACTAATATTGATTCATGTTTTTGCCTTTATTGTTACATTTAACAAAAAAAAGATTTTGCGAATTTTTTTCCGATTGGATGCGGTCATCTTCGTAATCTACATAAAATATTATACTTTGTTCTGACATAAGAGTACAGAATATATATATGTTTGGTAGAAATATGAACATCGATAATTAAGCGTATCATGTCAAACTAGATAAAATTATCCGAAATTTTAAAATATCATTCGAATGTTTCGCCTATTTAAGCGTAGAATATGATTTGACAAAAAGTCATCAACGCAACTATTTTTAAAGGTCAAGACACTCAAATCTTGGAATCAATGTTGGAAAAAAAATAAAATTTATAGCCACGTCTAGGAATGTCGCGTTGGTACAAAAGATCCGCATCGTTTTGGTTACATGTACGATTTTGGTGATTCCAATAATTCTCAATGTGGCTGTAACATAAAAGAAATGTACAGACACTACAGATTCCCGTGCCTAATGTTTGTTGGGTATGAGCGGCTTGGGCGATGTTGAAACCATCTAACACTAATTGTCCGATGATTGACCGTTTCACCACCGAGCGAGCCCTTCAGCCCTTCGTGGGTAGCTGTAACGTCTAGAACAGATAGACAGTCACTACCAAGGTTGTGCCTAACGGTTGTTGGGTATGAGCCACTCGCAATGTTCACGTAAGGCTATAGCAAACAATTCGAAATTCCTAAATAATGTATTGCATACTTCACCAATTTAAATCGTCTTCTTGTGAGATTGTGCCAAAGTATGGATCGCGCTTAATAGCGGTGCGTTTTATCAAAATCTCGTATTTGGCCAAAAATAGTTTTATAGTATTATTTTAATATCACAAGATAAAGAACCGTGATTTTAGTGCAATGCTGCAATTTGTTACATACCAGGGTAATAGAATCTTGTTTTTCTTCAGGTATCTGAAATGTCATCCAATCATATCATTTTCTTCGGATCAATAAAAAAGTTTCCAAACCATCAACACTGCTATTTCGTGGCAGTATTGCTGATTTTGAACCTTTTTCTACAGATTCGTTGTTGCTAGACACACATTTTATTTTCTAGCAAAGTCAGACTCAAATCCGACTAAATGATAAATACTTGTAAACAAAAACTTGGCTTCTAATGTACGCATTATATTTTGACCATGAGCAAACGATATATCTTTTCTACTGTTTTCAGTTGAAGGAAAATGTGAAGACGGGTGGAGGCATTTCCAAGGAAAATGTTATTTCTTCTCTGGACAAGAACTCAATCAACCAGCTGCATTGACTCATTGTAAAGGACAGAGTGGAGATCTTGCATCAGTTCTTAGCGAGAATGAACAGTCGTTTTTTGCTGGTAATAACCTGTATTTTACGAACCTATTTATTTAAATAATGTCCAGTTTACGTCCGTTTATAAATACGTTTAAGATTGGTCTATTTACGACGTGGGGTTGAGCTACGAAAACGTTGCTGACTGACTGCATAGTTAGGCACGTTGACATAAATGGCAATATACCAACCGCTTATGCAACAATACTACGAAATTCATCAAAATAACACCATCGAAAAAGCTGCATTTGTCCAAATAGTAGGAATAACACCAAATGAGAACTAAATTTCCTAGGCAAAGATGAAAGATGGCGCTATCCAACAGTGACAAAAACAAGTTTTGATTCCTTTTGTTATGAAATATACCATGAACAAGATGGTATCTCTATCAAAACAATTTTTAATTTTTTGTTGTCCTGAAATATACCCTGAACGCAATGGTATCACACTGTCTGTATCTTTATAACGAGTATTTTGCACCCGATCCGCTCAGGGGAAACAATTTCTATCGGGTATTTTATTTTCTCAAGCATGAACCTCTGATGGACCGCACCTTGGCAGCGCGATTCATCAGTGACTTTAACAAAACTTGTTTGGGCAATAAATTTTCCTACTGGGTTATGTCGCTCAAACGACCGTAATACTGTTTTTGATAAAATAAAAAATAATGAATGCACGCAACCACCCTTTTGGAATGTTCTAGCCAGGGTTTATCTTTACTGTTTAGATGAATAATCGCAGAATAATAGTGTTTTTTAGTTTAAAATATTCGCTAAATATTCTATTACTAACCCAGGGCATTTGCAGTCGACTAGTTGGATCGGATTGACCATACAATCGTTGGGACTGTCTTGGTCTGATGGTTCACCGGTGAGTTTTCAAAATTGGCAGGGAGGAACTCCCACTGCTAATGACGGGTGTGTGACTGTGAATGTAGCAGGATATTGGAAAGTTGAAGACTGTCAACAGATGCGCACGTTTGTTTGCAAAAAGGATGAAAGTAAGTGCATGACATAAATATTCTAATTTCCAAAATGACTGTCTGAGACCGCCGATGAGCGTCTAACATTCTTTATTGATTAATTAATTTTATGCAGTTTTCGGACGGGCCATGTTATATAATTTCATGAACCTGTTTGTTATTTTTGGGTAAACGTCACCGAAGGAAACTGTAAAACTGAGGTCCGAGATCGTTGACCTACAGTGAGGGCGTGACCCATCAGTGTCCCAAGCCTCACAAACTGACAAAACATGTTCGTGTATTTTCTCTGACTTGGTTGTGGTAGATGCATCCATCATGCCAAACAGGTCATAGCAAATAATATAACGAACTTAACGAAATTGGTTGATATTTTTCTGTTTATTAATGTTAAAATTTTATTTCAGTACCAACTGATACAGTTACGATAGCACCACCAACGTATGGTAAGTCAATTAAATATTTTTTCGGAAAAACTGGAATATGTCATATTGTGACTATCTATAGGCATTCGTCACTATTATCAGCCAGTCTAATATGAAGCTAGGTTAAGTAGGGTTGACTGTTAACATAATTATTACACCCTTTCAATCGATGTGTACTCTATAGGCTAGTAAGTAACTAGTAGTAGATGAAAGGAACCAGCTAACAAAAATTCATATACAAGAGCGACATAAGATGGGTAGCCAGCAACAGTATTCCTAGCCGAAACAATGCGCACACAACTAATCACCATATTGTTGGTATCTGGCATGGACGAAAGTGAAACAATACATAACTTAATTTCTTATTTAAATCGCCATTTATAACATTCAGTAAATCATTATTAGTTCAATTATAAACTATATATTATTTAACTATATAAATATATATTGGGCATTCTCACTAGTAGTTTAATATATCTATTATTTTAATGCATATTTTCGAAAATGGTTACTTTTCTATTTTCAGAACCAGATTACGAAAAATGTGGTGGAAATGGTTGGATTTCAGACCCCCAGACACCCAACTGTTACAAAGTAATAATTGCTAAATTAACCTATTATTGAATACCAGAAAATACCAACTACTTCTCATAACTTTACTTATGATATAAAGAGCGAATGCACCATTTCTATCAATATTACATTATTAGAGGCTACTTGGTCTCAAACCATACTTCGTCTCCGAAGATATAATTATATTCTACCAAACGGATAATATTTTGATTGTAGTTTGTCTTTATAATATGAATTCCATTTCATCACTTGTTCATTACTTTGTTCACATTGTAGGTTCACGACTGATTCGAGAAATTATTCAGGAATAAAAAGGTCAAAATGTTTGTCCCCTCAATTGCTAAAGAATTTTCACTATTACAGATATAAAACTAATAATTTTGTTAAGAATATGCCCCAAATAGCTTGACAAAACGTTTTTTCTGATTCGGAAACTCCAGACATATACCCAACTTAACGTTCAATGAATCTTTCTCTTCTACCAGATACATATAAACTTTGTGTTTGTTTATTCTAATGTGTTTTAGATCAATTTACAACGACGAACATGGGTTGATGCAAGATACCAATGTCAAGTTGACGGTGGAGATCTTGCAAGTTCAAACACTCCGAATGAACAACTATTTCTCCATAGTAAGTTTTTCGTTACGGGTATGGTCAGAGTAAAATATTGATCTATTTCAGCTTTTGCAATTTATAGAATCTCGATTGTCTGAATATTTAGGTCCTGAATGAATATTGAATTAATTTCAGGCAATATAATGAATGAACTGGAAAACACAGAATTGTATATATATATATATATATATATAAATATTCATGAGATATCTGTCCCTTGCAGACGGTTTGACAAAAGCGATCTGGCAAAATTTGTAATTACGAAAGAGAGACAATTTCTTCAAGCTAACGCTTTTTCTTTTTTTTCGAAGATCTGGGCAAAGCTGTTCTATCTGATGACAGATTATGGCTTGGTGGTAACGACATGCACAGCTATGTCTTCACTGATCAGGGATGGAGATGGTCAGATGGATCCCCATTCAACTACATTCATTGGGTATCAGGTGAAAACTATATTTTACATATCGTTTCAGTCTCAAACTCTGAGCAATGATCATAATATGTTCAGTGTTTGCTTACACTGAGGTATTGAGAGCTTCTTGTGGATATGAAAGCCACTCAAACAATTTTAGCAGCTCAAATGGGGTTCATGTTTTTAAAAATTTTCGGTCTAGAACATGACTGTTCAAATTGAAATAATCAGAAATAATCATAATCAGAATATTCATTTTTCTGACTGGAATAATAAGAGTATTAATATAACCCAAACAATTTCAACGAAAAGATATTGAAGATGGTGTTTTGTTAGTTTTCAAAGACCCAAGTTTTGAGTGGAATAGTGGGAGTAAATTGTACTAAAAAAATCATAATGTACTTTTCGTTCGTTTTCTCTAAATTGGTGTTATGCACAAGGAATTTATTTCAAATCTTGATATGCCTTGCTATAGCTTTTTATAACATTGAGAAACTCTGTGTGTTAAGCATTCATTTACAAATGCATAGCTAAACATTGTACCTAGCTTATCCCTTACATCCCCAACCGAAAAATGAGTTTTTCAATTCAGTTTATTTTACTCACGTTCTATTTATCTCATAAACTTCAGGCGAACCCAATAACCAAAATGACGAAGATTGTATGCACATGTGGTTGGGTGATGGCAAGTGGAATGATCAAAGTTGCACTGAATATATGGGAGCAATCTGTGAAAAAGTTGGCAATAACGTGGTTCCAGAAGTTGTTGATGATAATTGTAGAAGCAATGAAGCGTGCTGCTTTGAGTAAGTTACTACAGGACTGTAAAGAGTCTCATACAGATAGAAGGTTCCTATTGAGATACAGGCAAAATAAACTGTACACCTCACCGCAGCACATGTACCTTCATCTATATTTTTTTGCTCCTTTTTGTTCTTTTTAGTGGTTTAGTAAAGTATTTCGATAGGAACTGAAATCATTCTAGAAAGTCTTTGATATTCCGTTCTGATCCAACTTTTGTAAAAGAGGATTAACAGTAGCTAGATTGGGTGGGATGCATTTGAATACTATTGGTTTTCGCAATCTTTGCTGGATCAGGAAATTTGTAACTTTTCAACAAGACTTTTGGTGTTTGCTTATAAGTGGCATCTGGTATAGGGACTTACTCAGGGCAATCTACTTGAATCAGCGGCCATAAAAATAAAACTAACATATATGTGGTTCCTCTTTATTTTATAGCCACATTGGATGTGAATTCCAAGGAGCAATACCAGATTCTGCTTTCTCGGCATCAACTGAAAAAGATAAATGGTTTGTCGCAACAAGAGGAAGATTGAATACGCCAGCTGATGTTGTTATTTTATCAGGTTGCAAATCTTTTTATAACCTTTTGCATTACCTTATATCATCTTTTATGTGAGATCTGTTTATTATAATAAAAATGCAGAGGTATCCATGTTTTTTCTGTATTTAAGATTACCCTGATATTCTCTTCTCGGAATATATTATTATATAATATAATGACATCAGTGAAATTTGCTGGAAGTCGATGTACAATGTCGATTTTTGTCCATTGCAGGTTCAGATCCCGAAATATATGTTGGAACTGGACATGGAGCCTGGGAACCAACCGATAGTGATCCTAATCCATATCTTCAAGTTGATTTACCTACACATTATGAAATCAAGGGTATTATAACACAGGTAAGATTAATTTTAATCTATGGTTTTGTAGTAAGCACAGTAAAATTCAAATGTTGTATCACATACAAATGCTAAAAAGGGTTATTGCTCAGATAAGTGGTGTTAAGTTGCATAATTACAAACATCTGATAATGTGTGGTAACATTTGAGATGCTATTTTTATGTCATTGATTGACACTTGGGATGCCATTCGAGGCTCATAAGTTAAAGCAAGTGGGAGCAATATTTATTATTCAATTGGCATTACAGGTAGAGAATCTTAATTGTTCTGTAGTACATTGATGATATTTAATTCTAGCCTGACAGGTCAAAAACTATTTTATGCAGAACCCATTTATTTTCTATTTGCATTTTTCGGTCAAACTACTTTCTGAAAACAATAACTTCGTACTACTGATTTCAAATTCACACAACAACAGGGACGTAATGGACTTCTGAAACATGAAGAAATGCAATGGACAACAACATACAAAGTATCGTACAGTCAAGATAAATCTGATGCTTCTTTGTGGACTTTCATAACCGATTCATCTGGAAATGAAGTTGTAAGTTAAAGATAAGGGCAATAAAATCACATTAAACATAGTTAATTATATAACTTAAATGGGGTTTAACTGCTTCACCTTTTGTCTTGATATTTGCTGTGCAGATTCCAAAATTGCTGTGAAGTATTTCCTGCATAAGAAGTCAAGAAAGGGTGGATGATTAAAACCTTGCCCAATTGAATAGGTTTTCTTTATTGTATCTAACATATTTACCAGTCGAAATATCTGACAGAAAGTATGGTAAAAAGTACACGATAGAAAAATTACATGCATTGATGAATCTTTATTCTTAGTTGTTATTACTGACATCTTTTATCTCACTCAGGTATTCGACGGAAATTTTGATCAAAACACTATGGTCACAAATTTCTTTCCTCGACCGATCATAGCCCGCCATTTAAGGTGTCATCCAATGGAATACAGAGATCGTAGAGCGCTCCGTCTTGAGTATGTGGGATGTAGAGCATGTAAGTTATTTTGCACATATGAATTAAAAAAACGATAATATCGTGTAGATTTAAATATACTGGAAATCATAATAAAAATGTTTTAATGACAAACATTTATGTATAATAAATTGTCATCAAGAAAATTTTGCGGGACACGTCTGGTCCTCACATTGATTTCATTAGAATGCTGTGTGCGTAAATTCATTTTCTTGCGCTCATAGCATATTCACATTTTTTGATTAATAGCAATGGTGATTACTCCCAAAGTTTTTTGCATCAACGGAAGAAAATGTAATAAATGTGAATTACTTATATATACTCTGAGGAAAACAAGATATTGCGACTCTGCTTTGTATTTTAAGAAAAATTCTATTTTAAATGTGCAATACAAAATGTTGAATGATTCATGATCCCTCATTTCATTCTGTTCGATGATGTTCCATGGAAGCTGAATGATAGAGCGCAAATTATTTACCCATACCAATTATTTAACAAAGTCTTTGTTTGAGGTGGTTTTCAATGTACTTAACTTGTCTCTATGTAATTAGTACCCATCGGTGTTCTCTCTGCCAATCAGCCACAGTGTAGGAATGCCATTAAATTGTGAAACAACTATGCAAACGTTGTATAATATGTTTATTGTGTACTGATGATTGTGGTCTGACCTGAGTCATATTGTACACAATAGAAGACATATCGAAATTTTTCATCAACTTACTTATGATAAAACAGTATTAACCAATTGTATGTTGATAAGTTTCCCTAGCAACTTAACTTGTTTATGCCATTTTAATCCCCTAGTAAGATAAATTATTTTTGATATACCGTATATATATTCTAGAACTTTCCCAAAATTTTCAGACTTGATTAAAAATATGACATATAAATTTGTGAACATCAGCAAGGCTTGTTCGAATAGGCTTTCTTGGTCGATGCTCCAGTAAAACAATTTGCAAGTCGAAATTTAAAACCACATTATTATTTTCCTTTTAGCATGCTTGTACAAGATTGGAATGAATTCTGGCTACATTCCTGATAAAATGATCACAGCATCATCCACCAGAGCAGGCCATGAGGCAAAACAAGCGAGAGCACCAGTTGATACAAGTAAGATAACTGTTTTATAAATCTCAATTCAACAGGACAAGCAGCAAGGCATTGAAAACAATTAACTATTGTTTTTTAATATTAAAAGTCACTGAAAGTCTATGAATCGTTGCCTGAAATAACACTCTGCAAAAAAGTCTTACGACTGACTATAACCTTGGGTACTTTCAAAGAATTTACTCTGAAGTGTTGATCTGGATGAAAAAAAGGATACCAACGTCCAGTTGTATATTCAACTTTTTGGCCCCTCAATTTTGATTTGTTAAACAAAATATGAAGAAAGTTGCAAATTTTCTTCAGCTATTTATTAGATTTTAACTATAAAAGTGCCAGTGTGCTGAAGTACATGACAAATGTCTACCCAGTTTTTACTCTACATATTAACCCATTTGTAGCTCAATGTCTGTCTAATTCTGGTAGTAATGGGGCTAATTACAGAGGTTGGATTTCAAAAACAAAGAACGGTAGATCGTGCCAACCATGGAATTCACAAACACCTCACCCGCACTCAATGTAAGTAGAAATTCAATAAAACTATTGTTATAAGCAGTTTGACTACCAGGAAAATTTCAAATTTCAGAATTTGTTTCAGAATTTCAGAATTTGTCCAACTCCCATATTTGATGGTGTATTCAGACAACTATGAGTCACAGACGGACTGTGTCTGCCAGTAATATCCTCGCACAGAACTTTTTTGATTGTTTGCTCAACCCACTTTTGAATGTTGCTGCTGAAGTTTTACTTCTACATAAAAACCTTTACATGTTGTTTTTATAATTAACAGTTTTTTACATGTCTAATACACTTTATGCTTTCTTACTGTACCATTATATAAACATGGTCAATGCAAATTCCTAGACATAACTTATTGGGTATTTGTTCTAATTTTTATTATTTTTTATTTTATTTCAATTCAGATTTTTATTGAGTTGTATTTTAAAGTTAGAATTATTTTTATAGATACTTTAACATTCTTCTCTTTCAAAACATTTCAATTTTATTTCTATTCTTCAGGACTTATCAAAACTATCCTAATGCTGGTTTGGTTGGAGATTACTGTAGAAATCCTGATGGTAGATCAGGTGGACCGTGGTGTTTCACATTAGATAAAGATGTTGAATGGGAATCTTGTAATATTCCAGTTTGTCCCAGTAAGTTTAATCAGGATTACTTAACAAGTTTTAACCATTTCCTTATAATGACACAAGTACATCGCAAATTACCTCAGGATAGATACTCCTAATCATTTCACTTTACTATAACTATTCGGTTCTGTTTTTTTGTTTTCTGTTACGGTACAGCACATGGATTCACATTTTATGCACCTAGTCCTGTACCATACCAGTGCCCGGCCAGTAAAATTTTGACCATACACGTTTTGTTCTGCCTGGCTCACTGTTGAATCACGCCGCCAAGGCGTGATTCATCTGTGACTCATGCTTGACAAATTTCTGATTGGGTTAGTTCACTTCTTTTTGTGATGTTTCCAATAGTACTTAAATTAAATTTCAGTTATATAAAAAGGCGAGTCTTTGAATGTTGAAAATAAATAAATATATTAAATTCAAGCGTTTTATAGATATTACACTCGCTCACTTAGAGTGAATGAATTGGCAAATTCTAATAAACTATTTTATTTTTAGGTTACACACCCACAGGTTGGCAGCCTTCCAGTAATAATTATAATGAATGGGTTCAAGTGCAATTTGACACACACTATAAGGTAAAATATAGTATATATATATATATATATATTTAATTTATTGGTTCGTTAGCACTTCAACATATGTAATCATTTTGTGAGTACGAAAAATACATCAGTGAGAGTATATTATACAGTAAATACATATTTACTATAAATACAATCATTTGAATCCATTGAGATGTGAAATGGTGGTGAGGGAATGACTGAAATTAACATTGTACTCATATTATGTCCTAATTTCATGTCTGACATATTTATCATTATAGATTTACTCTTATCTAAAACAAAATTTATTGTGACACTATGATTAATTTAATAAGTCAGTTTAGAGCTTGTAAGCTTGCATTGAATCCAACTATTATTCATTCTGCTTTTTATGCTATATCTGCAATTTTCCGACTCTTTTATTCTGCTTTGTGTAAATAAAGCAAGTTCCACCTCCTCTTTACGTTTTGTGCTTGTAGAAAAATTTCAACGCAACAAGTGCAAAACATAAAATTTTCTTATCAGGTTAGTGGTGTCACATTATACGCTGGAGACAGCACCGGAGGATATGTTAAGGAATATACTTTATCGTTCAGTGATGACGGAGTCAATTTTAGACAGTATGTCAATATTGACAATACTCCACATGTAAGTATTTTCTTGTAACTATTTGTAACTTCAAAATTTAGCTCAACAATAACTTAAAATTGTTGTTTGCTTGTTAGCAGAATTTCTCAACAAGACAGGATGTATTTTACCCTAATTTGGTATTTGGTTTATTTGCTGTAGAAATTTTCAGATACATCTATTTTGAAATATAATATAGGGTTAAGTGTTTCTGAATTTGATTAGAAATTGGCATATTTCTAAAATCTATTGTTATGAATTACCGTATGTGAATGAAAGTAAAAAGGTGAAAAATATTTTATTGAAATCCTTTGAATAGGAAAACAAATTTAAATTTAAACAGAAAATAATAATTCTCTACTGCCATCGCACATTTGAAATCAATCCACTAAAGACTTGCTACAACAATCAATTGCAGTTTTTCTTACAAGGCATACTCAAAAGTAAAAGTTCATTTTGAAAAATTTTGCAGAAATAATTAATTTTTCAATTGATATTTACTTTAAGCAAGTTTGGAAGTAGCTCTTGTACGAAACAAACCAACGGACCCCTGATGCATCAACGAGCTGAGTAAAATCTAAAGCGAGTTACTTCATTGAAAGTTTAAAATATTCTATATGAATCTGATTAAATGACCGACTATGTCATGAATAGATGCCAACAAATGAACATAGTTAAGCTAGGATTTGTATTTTCACAAATCTTAAATCGACTGATAGCATAGTTATTTTTTCTTGATCGTTCAACACAAACAGAAATTCATTGGTTTGGATGGCAAAGTTTCAGAATATATGGATATTTTATCTGAACCTATCAGTGCAATCTTTATAAGAATTCAGCCCACCAATTTCTATGGATCTCCAGTCTTGAGATTTGAAATAAATGGCTGTTACGTGGATAGACGAATCACATGTTCAGGTATGTATTTTTATCTTTGCACCGTTTTTAATATGATATTTTATATATTATATAATTACGGGTACGTGTAAGTACACTGATATATACATATGCAAATACTGACTGAATTGGTAAATACTACTCAACATCTCTCTTCCACTATGGTTTTTCATAATTTTTTCCCATATGTTTTAAAATATAGTATACAAAAAAGTGTTTATAATGAACAAAAAGATTAAAAAAATTTTTAAGTGTGCATGATGCATGTTTGCACACAGTCTCTGCAGTAATATCAAACTATTATAGTGTTTCAATTAAATTCTGTACGAAAAGTTTTCTACTTAACATGTGTTTGATAGTTTTCCTTTTTATGTAGCACTTGGCATGTGGTTGCCAGGTTTCTTCCAAGTGTTTCCCTGGCCTAACTTAGAGTGAATTTCAATTAGAATAATATATGTTGAGAATGGGTCAATGCGAACTGATGGTGGCAAATTTATCCAATATCAAAGAAAATCATTGTTCCGATCAAGACTGTTAAAAAGCATGTTAAAAATAACCATCATTGAATAGCTATTGTTACTGATGCTGGGACAACAATTGATATTGAAATTATTTTAGAACTTGCAAGCAATTTCCTGGATCAGGAAACAGTGGGTCTTGATTGTCCCGCAGGATGCTTAGAAGATGCAGCTTTTGATCCTGTTTATGGTACTGATATCTATACTACGGTGAGAAACTTGTTTGCGTAATTTTATTGTGACTGAAAGTTTATCTTAAACAAATTTTTAAACAGAACATTTTTTTAAATGAAATTTTAAAAAATACTGGGGAAAGCATGACATTATTGTTTAAGAAAAATCACGAGAAGAAAAGGGTAAGGAAAAAAAAACAATATATATATTTCAAAAACTAGTCCCTTTTTTGTCTCTAATTTATTAAAAAACCCAACACAGATATATTGAACCCAAGTCTAGTTTTCATTTGGTGGATAGTACTTGGCCTATTACGCATTTAAATTCTAAAACTTAAGAGAGAGAGTACAATATGTTTCATAAAAGAACTATTTTTCAAGAATTCTGCAATCTGTCCTGCTGCAATTCATGCCGGAAAAGCAAATGATAAGCTAGGAGGGGCTGTGTATATTACAATAAGAGAAGGACTATCATCATATGCTGGGTCATATCAGAATGGAATTACATCAGATTCGTGAGTTTGATACTTATGCTCAAATATGGAATCTTTCAACTGAAATAATTTTACGTACTAAATTTCGGTGGAATTGTTACTGTAAAGGGCGCAATGGCCTGGTGGTTGAACATGTTGGCACTGCAGGTTGAAGATCTGAGTCCCGCAAGCCCAGCTCGTTAATATATACTACCACTCAACCAAGGGTGTGATAACTTAGGTAAGCTAAGCTGAGCAGGAATTCAAACCCTGCCCATATATAAGTGGTCTCTAGTACAGGGCTTTGAGCAGGGTGATACACTCCAAATAGTGGCTATAAAAATGAAATAAAAAAACTTTATCTTACCTAACTCGAGAAAAAAAAATTGGTGGTTGCTTTCTGAATTCCCTGGCAACGATATGAAATTCCTTGGTTTCATATATTACTTTGCATCACCAACTTCACATCTGGCTGGTAGTCATTGAGGTCTACAAATTCGAAATTTCACAATTTAATTTTCAGCTTTAAAAAATTTATGATGCAAAATTGTTTGGCTTCTGTTATGCTAGTAAGAATATATACCCAATTTAATCTCAATTTATAAACCTTTCACGTTTTACAATATATCTTTTTCTGTTTTTTTTTCATGCTTTTTAGTTTGTTTTTTTTTCGCTAGTATTTCTATTAAGTTTCATATTATTCTGAAACCTAAAGTGCCAATGACTCAATGACCGGTTAATCATTCGACAAGAATCCTACTGTATATGTATTTCAACAACTATATTTTCAAGTTAAATATTTTCTGTTTGTTCAAATATTGCATTAATGGCTATACAATTTATTATTATCTATTTTTAGATATGGGGCATATCCATCCTCTTTCTCTTTTACTGGATATAGTAAGTTTTAATCATTTTTTCCTAGGCTTAGACAAAAATTTGAAAAAAAAATAATATTTTGTGTGGCATGCGCAGGAAAACTTGTGATACGCCATGTGGTTGAGCTAAAAGGGAAAGTGTAATGAGGTGATACATATTGGCAAACGGTATCCCTCATGATTCTCATGTTTCTCAGATGGCATAACCTTTAATTTCGTGGATTTTTTGTTATAAACCAAAGATAATAAAGAGACTTCAAAATTATAAACATTGCTATTTCATAGCAATGTTGATGATTTTGAATATCTTTTTCAAACTTATATCAGATAATACACTCACTCTCAGAAAATGAACATTTTAATTTCCAACAACTGATTTATGATGAATTTTTTTTTATTTGATAAAAATGAATCATTCTTTGAAATTCTGAGTAGTCGAGTATTTGACATTCTGCCAGTCTGATACCCAACGTTAAATATCATTTATGTTCAATTGAAACCTTTATCAAGCTAGAAATTGGTTAGCTTGAGTTTTACATTATTTCCAAAGATTTTTGATTAAAGACAAGATAATATGAACTAAATCTACACATATTTTGTGCTATGTAATATTGGCTCAAACCATCGAATTCTTATATATCTTTGAAACATTGCTAAAATCGTTCATTTTTTGCAGCTCTTGGATGTGATGCTGGATGGTATACATGGAATGACTACTGTTATTGGTATTCTCCTAAAGGTAAAATAATAAATTCTTTTTATTCGTATTTGTACTAGTCTGTATTCATTGGAATTGATTTTATAAAAATCGAGTCTGCAACGAATGCTACGAATCAACATCAAGATTGTAAAATTAGCTCATAAGGACAGAAAAAGACAACGTTTTTAACTTTCCATGACAAATTTTAATAAAGTAAATGTTGGCAGAAGTCCTCCATAATTTCTGTTTCAGACCCTGGATTCAATATGCTACTACAGATTGCCTTCACTATTATTTCAATATTATTCACACAGAACTTAATATTGTAACACTTTTAACCTTTTTTTGTTGTATTCAAAAACATTGCAAAAATATAATGTAAAATCTTGTACAAAATCGAAAATTTATGTCATGAAAAGTATTGATAATATCTGTTATTTTATGCGGATATCAATATCCCAAAAACAAGCAAAAAATACTTTACAATTTTCTACGTTCTGAATTTTCTATGAACCGTGAAAATTGATGAGGCTATTTTTTCAAATCATTTATCAGTAACCCATACTTAACAAAACATGTTTTAATAGAATTTTTCTGACTGACTATCTTTTTAACAGGGGACAAAAAAACTTGGCAAGCGGCAAGGTCGGCATGTTTAAGTATGGGAGCAGATCTTGTATCTATCGCTTCGTCAGGAGAAAATGATTTTGTTGAATCATTACTGATTAAAATGGAAAGTGAGTGCCGTGTATAATTTATATTCGGCTTATAATTAGTAGAAATTGGAGAAGACACTTTTTGGTTGAAATATTTGATTCCCACACTCTCTTAATCTGTAATTATAGTACTTTATAAATATTATTAGTGCGATTTTTGATATGAAAAGAAATATTTACAACTACATTCATTGGACATAGGATAAATCCTATCCATATGAGTGCTGTGAGTAGGAAAATGTACAATAAATCCAGCATAGGGAGAGGGAATCTGTTAAAAAAAAAGTTATACTCTTCAGTCTGTCCCTACCTAGTCTTTTAAAGAATGATAGTATTGCCAAAAGCCAATCGTCCAGCACTTGAATGCGTTCTCATCAGTGCACAAGGCAATTCACAGTTAGAAACACTATGGATGTTGGAAGCAAAAATGGAATGAGGGTAAGTGTTTTGAGAGAATTGAACGAAGGGACCGTATTGAACAATTTCAGAATTGGTAGCTGAAAGTAAAGATTGAATGACTTTGGATTGTTTGGAACTGACATTTACAAAGAAAAAAAATTATTGTTCTAGAAATAACAAAATATTTTCACATAGATGCTGGTGATGATGCGTGGATTGGGATGTCTGATTTGGACATGCAAGATTATTATTTATGGACTGACGGATCTCCTGTTACTTTCACAAAATGGTTTTTCCGTGAACCAAACGGAAATGTAAGATTTACAATTATCTAGTTTAAATAAAGTTAGAATATACTGTTTACGGAAGGTGTAAGTTCTGAACTTTTTAACACAGCAAAACATAATTCGTTGGCAAATGTAAAAATTTAAGAGGGAATTTGATCTTCTCATTTAATTTATAGCAAGAACGTTGTGTACAAATCTACATTCAACAAGGTTATTGGAACGACAGAGAATGCGATGCTGTGGAACCATATATTTGCAAAACGGTGAAACGCTTCAAACCACCTTCCGCAACAGTATTTCCACCAACTGATTCTGGATGTGAACCTGGCTGGACAGCTTATGGTAATTTTTGTTTTGTAAATCTCTATTATTGATAAGTTGAGAGGTTATGCTCACACTAAGTACTGAAGAAAAATTGGGGACTAGAGGGTAGGTTTTGAAAAGTGGAGGTCCTTTTGTATCGAAATTCTAAAGTCATAAAAAATACAATATTCTGACCAGTGTTGAATTGAAATGCAGTAAGGCTAGATAGAATCAGCTGCAATTGGACTTAATTCAATGTCATACAAAGATCAATACACGACCCATTCATATTGCATTATGCTATGATTGATCGATTTAAAAATACAATTTCTTGCTTTTTTAATTGGAACATTGAATTTTTTAGGACCATCATGTTATAGAGTTAGTAATGATGAATACATACAACCATACGCTGATATACAATGTCAAGAAAGTGGGTCAAGACTTGTCAGCATCCATGATGACTATGAACAAGCTTTTGTACACGCATTGGTAAATATTTCTTTATGAAGTTAGCTCAATCTTGGGCCTCAAGAATTCAGAGAGTTGACCACTCAAACATTTGAGTTAAATTGACTCTTTTAAGTGTAGGAAAGTTGTATAAAATACTACATATTCAACAACATCGTTATGAAATAGCAGGTTACAGATTTTATGATAACGAAACCTTTGAGTAGCCTGAAAAATTGTTAAGTGATTTGAACAACTTTCAAAAACAAGAAAAAAATTACTGGTTGTTCATGAGCATTAGGGTGGCTCATTAAGCAAAGCAGTATTATTGACAGAAAATCCAATTTACTTATCATAGGTCACCAATCGATTGTGCTGTTTTTATTTTTTTCTGAAAACTTCCGCGCAAATTAGGGCTTCTATTAACTTTTAATTTTAAGTCAAGGGCCACAAAAAGACTTTGAGCTACTACAATGAAAACGGATATTGAACGACTATATTTCAAAAGCAAACATCACTATGAAATATGCTCTCTGTTCAGGTAACTTCTCAATTACCAGCATACTCAGGGTATACGGCATGGATAGGTATCACTGCTCACACAGATGAACTTGGAGGACAATACTTCAATTGGCAAAGATCGGAGGAAGCAGTCTCATATACGCATTGGGATTCTGGAGAACCTGGTACCTTATTACTAATAGACTGTACTCTTCTTGGTTTGAGCGGTTTTTGTATATTCAAATCCCGCTGCAACAGACTTAATTCAGGATTGCACTTATTTACCAGTTACTAGACAACGAGATATACTTTTTTGTTGAGTATGGGCTACAGACCCGTCCATGTCGCATTTAATAGATACAATGTCTCCATTAAAAATTTTTAATCATGAATTGTGGATCATCTTTTTGTGGGTCCATACATTCAGTATGGTAACTTACCATCTTCAGTACCTGAATTCTGGGATGCAATCGGTAAAGTGTGATTGTTCCATCTATATTTCAGAAGCTCATCTATAGTTCAAAAGTTTCATTTCTGCAAAGTCACCAATTGTACCCTTTGGCAGAGGTATAGAAAATAACCCTAACAATAAACTTTTCCACTTTGCAGATAATATGCTGAAATGCACATTCCCATTTGTCTATAAAGGAGTTACATACTATGAATGCACCACTGTTTCTAATCCACTCGTTGTTAACGGAGCGTCATGGTGCAGTATTGATGCCCAGTTTACTGGTAGGGTTAATTATTGTGGAAATGATAATCCTCAAGGTTGTACATACATGGACGACAGAACAGGTGAGGCTTTTTTTAATTTTTTTTTGTTATTTCAAGTTTTGATATATCCAAAGGAAAGAACATCAATTTTTTGTTATACAAGAAAATGAGCTTCTGCTTGAGATTACTAAACTTCATATTTGCGACATTCAATATTGTTCATTCATCATAGGTGACTCTCTTTTCGAAAAAAATCATCTATTTTTTCCTGCAGTATGATCTGTTTACAATATATAGATGGAAGGTGGAAATAGAAAAATTTATATAAACATACTGCTAAAATATCAGCATTCCAGACATTGACAAAAATATAGCCCCTTTTGACTGTTTTCTGCTCAATTCATCTTTATATTTTTCCTGTTTAAATTTGAATGTAGAAAAGTTCAGTAACATTTTTCTCCTTAAGCAATTGACCTATTTCTCATTGAAAGGTTCTCTAAAGCTCCATTTTATCATAAAAAATATTTCATAAAAACTTGTTATAGAAATAAGTTTGTGTGTGTTGTTATGAAGGCTTTTAAACCTTTTGTTTAGTAAAACTTTTGTGTAAAAATTTGCGTCATTTTCAAAAATACCATTCAAAACTTCCCCACATAAAAGAAAATTTGCTCTATTCATTAATGTGTATGATGAACACATTATTAGGTGTGATGTATTCAAAGTGTAATTGCAGATAACAAAATAATAAATTCTTTATGATTTCAGGATACTGGAACTTGGAATTGTGTTATTTTATTCGTTACTATGTCTGTGAAAAAGATAGAGTTGGATACACACAACCAGTAGTAACAACAATAGATCCTTCCACTCAGTGTGCACCTGGATGGATGGGCAACGAGAATACTGTATCATGTTATCAGGTGAGTTCATAGAAGATTTCAAGCTTTTCATATTTTATGCATTTTCCACATATCAGCATTTGAGAGCAAAAGAATCATGTAATACAACATACAATTTTTTGTTAGGTTACCTATTTACCACCAGTTATTTATATGCAAAGTATGGTAACGAAGAACTTTACAATAGGTTAAAAAATTGATGCTTTAACTTTTCTCTACTAAAGTTGACACATATTTTTTAGACACACATTTAGTTTTATAACATTGTCAATTAATTTTTGCCTAAATAATTATAAAATGCTAAATACAAAGTATAATGCATGAGATATCTTCCTTCCTTATTCACAGTATTGTGCAAATATTATGATTTTAATTAAAAACAACTAGCTGTAGGCAATCTAATGGCATCATTATACACCACATCAGGATCGCAATCTTGACAAAGTGTTGTTTTCATATTGTACCAGTAGTAGCTGCTCTACATAATTTTGTGTTAATAATTAAGTTTTAGTGTAATATCAAACCTAGCAAACGACATTTAGCTCAGAATAAGATAGGATTTCATTTTTATTCTTCTACATTAGTGAAAAGATAGGGCTCAACCATATGATAAATCACGACCACTCTTGCAGATACCAGTTGGGCATCATGTTGGAACCTGTTGTCCACATGCTATTATTCGCAAATTTTTTACAGATAAATGAAAAATCAGATCGTGCTGAAAGGTTGACATGGCAAGATGCTTTAGAAAATTGTAGAGCACAAGGTGCAGATCTTCTATCTGTACATAGTTCAACTGAGGAAACTGCTGTTTTCGATTTTGTTTACCAAACTGGAGTATTTTCATACACAAGCTTCTGGATGGGACTCAACGATATAAATGCTGAAGCTGGATACGTATGGACTGACGGTACTCCTCGTTATTTTAATTAAGTTTCGTAATATAATGATCATGATTTTGTAATTGTCGTTAAACCTAATTAATTTTATGAAAAATGATCAAAAAAAAATATTGTTGAAGAACTTAAAGAAGAATTTTTCTCAAGACTTTAAGTCAATTCATATTAGCATTTATTTAAATTGGGTCACCCAGACATTGTTTTTTAATAAATTGAATGTAGATTGTGTCAACTTGGTCGTTTTCAAAAATTAAAATTTATTCAGGGACTCCCGTCTCCTATACAAATTGGGCTGGCGGAGAACCAAGTGATCACAATGGTTTTGAAAGTTGTGTAGAAAGTCAACTCACATATGGCGCAACGTAAGTTATTTAAAATACTAATGCTTTCGTTCATTATATATTTAAGTAAGCAGACATTGTCAGCATTGATATTGTGGTTCAATAGTAGTAATGTGACCAAGGTTAGAAGTTTTATCTTATCGCAGGCGGAAGTCAAAAGTATGACTGAATTGTGTAATCCTATTATGAGCAGAATGTGTTGATCCCAACCACGTATTATTTTTTAAATACCGGTACCATTTATCTGTTAACCTTATTTGAATGATTAATTGGCAAATATTTCATTTGGATCTTATAACTCAACAAAGCCAATCCTCGCATATGCAGATGCGCGACCACTCAATAGCAAAGAGCTACAAAAAGCTGTAGTACCAGCCACTGCACTATAAGAGGAAAACATCCCAAACGGAACTGAACCACTATGGTAAAGTGCAATGAGTGGTATCTCCCCTGGGCGATGATAAATCATCTGCCACTTCTTTGCTTCCTTTTAGAAGCCTCCTACGACATGCAGGAATACGTTAAGCTCGTACCTACAGGGCTTAATTATTATTTTTATATTTATTATTGAAGATGGAACGATTTGAACTGTGATTCTCCAAGAAATTGGGTGTGTAAGATCAGCAAACGAAAAACACCAACAGCACCACCGACGCTTCCACCAGCACAAGGAACTGAGTCAACAGAATGCGGAACTGACGTAACATGGGTAATTTATTTTTTCAACTTGTTTCTGAAACTACTTGTTTATTTATTTTGACTGAAAATAAAAATATTCATCAACACTTCAATGCTTCTTTTTGTGAATGTAATATAATCATACAAGAGTTTTGGGCAAAATTTCTATGGGATTTGTTGAACTTTTACCTATATTAAAAAATTCTCACCAATATATCGAAAAAGTTCATTTTCTTCAATTTTTCCTATATTTTTTTATTAAGAAAGATTCTATTTGGTCAACTATTTGGATAATGAAAATCTTGAAGAAAATGTTTAGCAATTTCCCAAAATTTATTATTGTAAGCAATACAAAATTATTTCGTGACAGCATTTCAGACAAAATAATATTATATATATATACAAAATATATATATAATTTTATAATTTTCCATCAGATAAAATTCAAAGCATCAGATGGAATAGACAAATGCTATCATTTCGAAAGTGAAGAACTACATTCATGGCCAAACGCGGAACAAAATTGCCAGAAACTGGGCGGCCACCTTGTTTCCATGCACAGTGTTGAAGAAAAATCATTTGTACTTAGCAGAATAGCAAAATCTGGATTTGAACAACATTGGATTGGTCTTAGAGTGAGTTCTTTTTATTTTAATTACTACAGATTTTTTTTAAAAAGTTTATAGTACTAATAAGATTATGGAGAAACCTGCGATGTTTTTATGAATCCATACGAAACTAGCTTGATATCTGCTAAAATTCTTCGCTAAGTATTTTCAATCTAAAACCATTTCGAAAAGTAAAAAAGAGCCATTTTTGGTCTAAACTGTATGTTTCTCTTCAACAAGCCCTTTGTGGCAAGTGTTAGACAAAGCCAAATTATGAAGAATTCATGTCAAATGAATTGGAATAACCTTAATATTCATTTTATTCTTTTTTTTTCATGTCCTGGATATATATTTGCGTGATTCACATGATTAATACTCACCCTTTGAAATACAAATATTTATTTCATAGGATGTTGCACTGCAACAATGGCAATGGTCAGATGATTCAACCCTTAATTATGTCAATTGGGCACCTGGTGAACCGAACAATTATCTGGAGAATGAAGGTTCGTAGCACTAAGGATTACCTGAATTTTTTGACTGAGTTTGAGTATATTGCTTTTATACATGCCACTAATAGTTAATAATCAGAATTTAATCAAAATTTTGATCTTATGGCTTTAAAACTATGACTTATTTGTGTCAGTTATTCTTAAAGAGCCTGCAAGAACATGATGGAGGTTTATTCGAATCATGGTTATGACTTCCTCTGCCAAACACATACAAAAATTAGATAATGGTACTCTCAACTAAAAGTGAACGCAATTCTATCATATCATATTCCCTTGTTGAATTGAACTTGTATTTTTAACACAGATTTTAAATGCAGATTATTCGAAACAATCTCGAATCGGTCATAGAAACAAAAACTTGTAGTTTGTCACATTCAATTCAAGTAATTTTTGTGATTTAAAAATCTTTATTATTATCAACACTGCTAATAAACAATGTTTATGATGTTGAAGCTCGAAGGTGTCAATTTTTATTGTTTTGGAGACAATTTATCAACATATAATATTTTGTGGATAAATCTTCATCCGATCGAGACCAACTGATGCAGGTCAACTTCTTGTGCTGATTCTTTTGCTTATATCCTGCCACCCTGTAGTGAGATTCATTTTCCAATATTTGAACCTTTCATTAATACGTTCTTAATAAAGTTGATTAATAAAGATCCAAGTTTCCAACATTACAATTTTTCTTAACAGGATGTGCTGAAATGACTGCACATGACGGAAATTGGAATGATGATAATTGCGGTCTTCGTCAATCTTACATTTGTATGAAGAATTTGAATGATGTTGGTGGAATAACCTTCCCACCTACTAGTATGCCAGAAGGAAACTGTCCCTCAGGTATGATTGACAATTAACATAGATCTTAGTTATTAGTAGTTGTTTCAACCACCCAACAAAAAAAACGCAACACACATATTTAATGAGATCATTGGCCACGTAAAATAAAAGCATTTTTGCTACTACAAGTCTTTTCCTAAAAATTCAAGTCAAAAGTGATTACTAGCAGTTGACAGGATCAGGTTAATCATCGATCACATATCCTAAGAAGTGCTGATGGTCTCTATAGCTTATTGTAAAATCCTGTACTTGATGTTTCTTATACGGTAAGTCCCAATATGTACATGTATCTGAAGAAAGTTTGTTTGCAAATGCCCAAATTGAAGATTTAATATTTACCTTAACAAAATAAGCATTTATAAACATGTTAAGATTAATATTGAAAAATCAAAGAAATAAAAATTCTCTTATTTTCGGAAATAAAAACTTCATTTTCTATCATTTTTTTCCAATTTCTATTTCTAAAATTTTACCTTAGGTTTTTCCCGATATGGTAGCAAATGTTGGATGTATGATGGTGTAGCATCAGATGCCAGGTTGAGCTGGTACGACGCAAGAGAAAGATGTCAGAATAATTCAGCTACATTGGCAGTTATTGAAAATGAATATGAACAGGTATATATTACTTTTATAAAACTTATCATATTTTCATATTTTTTAAAGAGAAACTTATGAAAACTCAGAATGCCTTTTTTCAGTTATGAAATTTTGGAATTGCCTGAAAACTTGTTATTAGAAGGAACACTTGCTATCCCAGCAAAAAAAAAAACATGAGATTCCAATATTTCGTTTAGTGAACTATAAAACCTTCTTCGTTGTTTTTATGGGACTTTGTTTGCCACAAGGATGCCAGAACGAGTATATTTGTAAGTTGGATCATAGCTTAACATCTTCAGACAGAACGATATATGATTTATGAACAGTTAATGATGCTCATCATTCACTGCTCATAGGTCATTTTTTTTGTCTGAAGAAGTTAGGCTAGGACCTAACGAAAGCTTCAAATATACTTGTAGTTTTGTGGAAAGAGCTTGTGATATTTTTGTGAAAACAAAATTCAAAATATCTTGAAAACTATTTAGCTTGTTTAAAACATGGATAGACAACAGTGACAATTTTTCTTACATTTTAAATATCATTTTGTTTTCAGGCATACGTTAGCAGTCTAATGTATTACATTGAAAGAAATGCATGGATTGGTATGTGGGGATCTCAATGGAATCCATACGTTTGGGTCGATCAGTCTTCTGTTTATTATACAAACTGGGGATCAGGACAACCTGACTATTATTCTGTGAGTAATCTATCTTCAAAACTTATTTTGCGTGACAAAATGCTTTCCCACTCACCAATCATGCTATACAGCAAGCTTTTGTTGTTAGCTGATATAGATTATGGTACAATGGCTCAGTGAAAAACTCACCAGCATGACAGATTAAAAACTTCAGTCTTTAGTCTCAGTTAGTCTGAAACAAAAATCCCTGTGCAACACTCAACCCAGCATGTAATAACTTGGGTAGGCCATGCAAACTTTAAGTTTGGTGTTTTTTCGGCCATACTAACCCTGTTCGTCAATACGTGATAGCTGGTGTAGATTGTTACTCAGTGTGATCTACTAAAAAATTGGCGATTGTAACAAAAATCACAAATCTTCTGAATTTTTTTTTGAAAAACAGTATACCATATTATATTATATCGTCCAAATATAAAATAATACCTCCAAAATTCAAAATCCTTTTATTCACCTCATTTATTTTGTGTTTTAAATAATGATGTCTTAATATAAGTTTTGGTGTTCTTGGATTCTGATCAAAATTACCTTTTTTGTTCAAATATTTTAAATTGATTGAGAGATTTTATTGTGAAATCATGATTTATGCTAAATTTCGTATTCTAAAATTTGAAATAAATCATGTTTACACTGCGAAATGCACTAATTATGCTCATCCTTTTATGTCAAAGTCATTGTATAATTGTAATACAAAAATTATCTACAAGTATCACAGATTGACTTGCCGCCTTTTTTGTGTTACAAAGACTTGGATTTTTCTCCACGATAGTATATGTTATTTATTCCACTTACCAATACCATATATTTTCACAACAGACATCATGCGTGAAATCCAGTTACGCTTCGAAAGATGTCGGAAAGTGGGATGATGATGACTGTTACGGCTTGAATGCGTTCATATGTTATCGGGGTGTTTCCACTGAATATCCAATACCTGAAGCAACTCCAAAACCAGAAGAATGTCCAAATGGGTATAAAATGTACGGAGATGCTTGTTTCAAACTCATGAGTAATGCTGCAAGTTGGGATCAAGCTCGATCAATGTGTCAAAATGAAGGTTTGTTTAATTTTTAAAATCTGTGACCAGTTGCACAAATGAAAAAGGGTAATTTGTGAGTTTGATCACGAGTAGCTTGCAATCAGCGGCGGGAAAAGATTTCCGACATTAAGGTGTCCGACTTGCCAATGAAAAAAAATAAATGGACAGATTTATGCTGACAAAAATGCGGGCTGAAGGCGCTCAAAAAATTTTACAAAACACTCATTAGTTTTTTCTGAAAAACGTATTCTTCTAACATAATTCAGTCGTAGAAGGCTGAAATGGAAGATTCGTGCCAAAGATGCGCAAAAATTAAGTATTTTTTTGCAGTTGTATCATAATTTTTGCTCATTTAGAGTGGGTCGAACCCTCCGATATTTGGCATTAGAAACTCTTCTACTGACTTATTTCTTTTTCATGCATTTGAAATTGAATTTTAAGTTATTTTGCTGTATCTCGTTATATCTTTGGTAAGAGTGGAAATTCACGATTTGTAATTTATTTGACACACATTAGCTATTGACCAGGTTGCAAAACATCTTTAACATCTTTAACTAACTAATAAATTCAAATTTTACATGAAAAAATATTTCGAAATTCTCAAGTGGTCACAATTTATTCAATAGTAAATCATTCATCTAAATTACAGGTAAAGATGTTGATCTTGTTAGCATCTACCAAGGATATGAAAACAGCATGATTAAAAGTATGTTTTGGATGGACATATCTGCTGATTCTATATGGATTGGAATGCAATATTCTACTGTTGTAAGTAAAAGTAATCTAATTTTTGAAAAAAGAAAATATTTAAGGGAAATACCTTCCTATTCCATGTTTGTGTGCGTTTATGCATTATTAGAATTTTTATATTGCCCATGCACCATACATCATAAGATTTCCATATAAACTATAAACTTTGTTCTACTCTTACATATTATAGAGTTCCCAGAAATTTTCCCCTTTCTGTTGATCCATGATAATATTTGACCAAAAATTTTGGCCCTCTAAGTACGGGCTTCAGAATAATCATAGGGAATATCTTGCGTGTCGTAAGAGGCAACCGAAAGGAAACAAAGAAGTGGTAGATGGTTTCACCATTGCTCAGGCCAGATACCACTCACTGTGCTTTACCATGGCGGTTCAGTTCCGTTTCCGATGTTTTCCGTTTAGAGCGCAATTGCTGGTACCACATCTTTTAGTAGCTCTTTGCTTTTAAGTGGCCGTTTGTTGGCTCCTTTCAGGCACTGCTTCCGACCTTGCTCAGAGTGAATTTTAATCAAAAAAATACAACTTCGAATTGTTTTTAATCATAGTCCTTTAACATATCATAGCCCTCCTCCTAGTTTACAGTCCTTTTTAACATCATTTTTCTGCTGAGAATTTGCTTAATGTCCCATTCGAAAAAAAATCTTGTGACCATTGAAACACGGTAAATATTACCCCAGTCAGAGATTAATTTTGTCAAGCATGACAAACAAAACATTTGTGGGCAATCTTTTTCTGACTGGGACTTGCTTATGACTATGAAATAAAATATTAATTACTATTTATTTTTTTATTGTTTCAAGACTGTCAAGCCAGGGACACCGATAGACTCTCAAACAGAGACACCATCATTCACTGAAACAACGTTTTCATGGTCAGATGGATGGCCGGTCGAATTTACCAACTGGGGAGTCGGTGAACCAAATATTGAGGCCGCCAGTCAAGAATCCGGATGTGTATACATGAACAAGTAATTCTGCCCCAATTCATATTCAAATTATATAGAATGATTCAAATACACTTTTCTGTGATTTGATATGACAAAGGTTTGTCTATTTGTCAAATCCCCTTATTACTCTTTGAATACAATTCGATTTGGCAAGCTCCAAATCAAATTAATTTGATATATAATGATTTAGAAGTAGATTATTGTAGGTCACAGCCTTAGTCTAGATGCTTTTCGTTTATCTGCGTCGAATGACGTGCTAATTTTCTCTTGTGATGGTCTTTAATTTTCTCTACTATGTCTGGGTTAAATTGCTGGTCTAAACTTTGCATCCATTGAAAGAACCATAAGCTTATATATTCTTACATGATTAATTGGCAGCAAACTTTTTTTCATCTATACAAAGTGGGCCGAGTCGTTTGTCAAGACCATGAAATCATAAATCATAAAATTTCAACTGGTTCACACAATTGGCTGCCAATTCATACTCATTTATAGTGGAAGTTCTATAGTGTCATAAACTTTTAATATTTTATAATTCATTGTCTTTCTTTCCCGATTATAATTGTTTGCAAGACCATAAAACTTGTGACACAAAATACCTTCTGCAGATGAAGTTTCTTCTGCTGTGTAACATTAGAAGTCTTTAACAACCTTGCACTGAATATAAAGAGGGGCCATTTTATGAAAAGAAACTTTTAAAAAGTGCTATCTAAGGTGACGATAGAAAACAAAGACGTAGTTTATTTTGACTCTTCTGTCGACACAAAAGGGGGGTTGAAAAAAATATCACATTGCAGAGTTGCCAAGAAAGCAAACAAAACCTAAAATAAGGTTCTAAACATGCCAGAGAATATGTTGTATAAAAAGATTGTGAAAGAGTACTGCGTGTTTGCTTCACTCGAATTAAAGGTAGCCCCTATATACCTTTCAATAATGTTATTTTTAAAGGAATTTTCAAATTGTTATTCGTAAATATATATCATGCATTTCAGGGACGGAACATGGAGCCTTGCCTCAAAATCTGGTTCAAGCAAAAGTTGTGATAGCACCATGCCATTTATGTGTAAGAAGAATCTTAGTCCAATTCCTACCCAACCACCCACACCAGCTGATATTGAAGGAACATGCGACCCTGGATTTGTTGGTTATGGAGCTTATTGTTATTACATACAGGTTAGTAATAAGAACAAGTTTGTGATGATAGACAGCCCAGTTCCATGGTCATTGTCCGTTTTTTAAATGGTACTGCTAAAAAGTTCTGAATCAAAATTGCCAGTGCCGCACGCTCCCTCACTCTTTTGCAACAATGTACCTATTTTTTTTTCATTGTTAATTTACTCTAAATATGGTTTAAACCAACACCCAAGAAGGAGCAAATAATATCTACTAGTATAACAAAAAGTAACTACCTGCTGTGTCCTAGGTAGAAAACATTCCATTCGGAACTGAAACTCTATAGTAGAGTGTATGGGAAAGTGAATCTCATAACAAAATCTAATTTGAATATTCCTATTGCAATCGTATAAAAACTCAAATCAGCAATCTATTCAGGTCTATTTTTTTTTCATCAGCCTGGTTTAGGTAGCATTGACACTCGTTCATTCTGGGAAGCAAGAAGTGAATGTGAAGCAAGAGGAGCGACGTTAGCAAGTTTCCACAGTGAAGGAGAATGTATTGCTATTGTTGATATGATTACAGGAAGTTCACACAACCTATGGATTGGATTAACTCATGATGGATTTAGTAAGTCGAATGTAGGATGTAAGAACAAATTCTTTTAAGCCCTTCCCTGAGGCCTTCACATCCAATTCAAAACTGTTGTCTGAACGAGAGGTCGTAATTCGCCATACGTTTTACCTGGCTTTTCCTCCGATACAGGATTAAATCCTATATTATCCTACTGTTCTCCAGATCGAGTGGATGTGAACTGCTTCACCTCTAAGGCAAATAAAGATTTCAAACCCATAATTGATTTTAATATGTTGTAGAATTTGAATAATTCAGTGGTCTTGGTGCCTTATTTTAGAAAAACTTTCGAAATTATAAACCAATATCTAGTTCTTCTATGTACTGGTACTATCATCTTTGAGCTAAATATTCCAACACAAAACAATTGCTTCCAAATCGATAAAAATACATAAACCAGTCGGTTTGCAATAAATTTTCAACTTGAAATTTGTCCATGTCTCAAATTCTGTTTGATCCATAAGCCAGGAAATATTTTTCTATTATAATTAGTAGCAAATGCCTATTGCTTAAAGTTAAAAACATTTCTTCAGTCACACGATTAATACAAACATCACCAGTACTGGTACATAAAAAATTATATTTAAAATCGTATGAGCATGAATGAAAAGCCAAATTTTTAATTCACTCTTATAATAACAGGTGGATGGAGATGGGTTGATGAAACTCCAGTAGATTTCTTCAACTGGGTGCCGGGAGAACCTAACGGTGTCGATAAAGGAGAAGTATGTGTTGAACTGTATCCATGGGATGGACAATGGAATGATGTGGATTGTTTCCAGGATCGCGGTTATATTTGCAGAATGCACAAAGGTAAATTTTCTTTAATATATATTCTGACTCGTAGATTTTCAGTCAATTTTCTCAGCAATTCCTTCTTATTGAACAGTCATCAAGATTTTGTTTTTATACTTTCACCCAAAGTTATTATATTCAATTATTGTAGGTAGAAAAGGAGCGACTGTAAAAAAGTTTAATACGACTATCCCGATCAGAAAAATTTTGCCGAAAGATCGTTTTTCAAGTATGTGTCACTGATGGATCTCGTCGATGAGACACGGTCCTTCTACGGCACATGATTGACAAATAAAATTTCTGTTTGGAACAACAATGACAAAATTGCGAATTTTAAAAAGTTACAATATATTGAAAATATTTTACCTAGGCATCCTAATTTTTATTCTGCATTGATGATAACCCACATCTGAAACAATTCCTTTTTCTTCATTTAAGAATATGCCTATTGTGGAGCAGTGCCAGTAGACTCGCGAGGAGAATGTGGTTATGTTGGTATTGAAGAATCTGTTTGTCTAAGAAGAGGATGTTGCTGGGATGAAACTGTTTTCAATTCTACATTCTCTGGTTGCTTTTACCCAGCAAGTAGGAATGCTATTAGAATTTTCTTGTTAAATATTAAAGTGAAATATCATGCCTTGTTAAATATCCAATAGAAAGCACAATACCGGCACTGATGCAGCTTTAGAGGTTGAAAAGAATTCTCACTTTTGGCCAGTGTTACCCGTTCTTTGTCCGTTTAATTGTTTTTTCCCTTTACAGTTCCGTTTTCTAGGAATACGTTCTGCTTAGTATGTAGTTACCAGTCCTTTGTTTTCTTACTATCCAAGTATTTCCCAATCGAAAAAAATGTGTCAGAATACATTTTGTTAAATAGGAGTCAATGATGGATCGCGTCGATGAGACGCGGTCTATCTTTGATTCATGCTTATCAAAATAAAATTTCTGATTGGGTTGGTATCTTTGAGACCCAAGTTTTTTGGATATTTACCTCTGTATTTTATGAACTCATCGTTTATACTTCACTTTTCTTCAAACCAGATTATGAATTTCCGTCACAAGAACCTATTCCGTCATCTGGTTTATCTGGCGGAGCTATAGCTGGAATAGTTATAGGAGTTCTACTGCTTGTCGTCATCGGCTTTGCCGCTTACTGGTTCACCAGAGATGGAAAATCGGTGCCGTCGTTCAATATGTTCAGCGGAAACAAAGGAAGTTCACAACCATCAACAGTTTTTTCATCAGATTCCAAACCTGCTGGATTTGACAATCCAGTGATGGGATTAGATACGGTGAGTTTACTATAAAATAAAAAAAAATAGTGAATCGGGAATAGTGAATGATTTTTTCAACACCTGAAACTTTTGAAAAGGAAAAAAAAGAGAAGTGATTAATTTCTAAACTGTAATATGCACGAAAAGATGTGTATGTTTAGCTCGATCTGCAAAGCGTTGGGAATGAGCTTCGAGCTACGCATCTCTGATCGTACTGATGTAAGTTCGAATCCCATCAGGGATGATGGTTATATTGGAGAAGTCTAGTGGACGTCTCGCCGTAGCAAGCTGGTCCACGTGAGAACTGCTTACGGCTTCTTCCACCAACTAGGTTCATGCAGGGAAAATGTGATGGGCCAAAAACCTTCACCCCGATTCGGAACAGGTGTCAGCACGTGGGTCTTGTTCCGCCATATGGTTAAGGTTTATTCTCAGCTTTCGTCTCCCACAGGATAAAAACGAAATCCTATTTTATTATACAATAAGCAATAATACAATAATAATAATTACTACAAGGCTCTAGAATAATAAATAAAATGTTTCCATAACTTTTCTCATTTGTTATCAAAACGGTATAAATATTATTTATATTAGAATTTACCATCGCCCATGACAGATACTACTCACTGCTCTTTACCATAGCAGTTCAGTTCTCCGGGATTTTATGACCGTTGGTCGCTCCTTTTAGGCGCTGCTTCCGGCCTTGTATTGTGTATTTCCACAAAAAAAATATGTCAACAAATATTTTATGTAAAGTTTTCCTGAAAGTTTTCTTTTCAATTACAGGGCAGTACAGCGTAAAAGAAATCTTCGGAGAAACATTTGAAGTCGATAATATTACAAACTTGTACAAACTGGAGTCGAACACATTTTCTATCAAACATTCATTCACATATTTGTTAGATGTTTTATGAATAAAATTTTAACGATTTTATTTCATTCGATTCGTTGATATCTTGCAATGAAGTAAATATCCCTTGTTCTTGATTCTTTACAATCGTGGATCCGCGTGTAAGTAAATTCACAAGGATAAACGAATGGGTTAATCATAAAAATATATGCAAAAATAGCATGTTCTCATTTCACAGAAATATTTCTGCGGAATGAGAACATGCATTTTTTATTACCCCAAAGTTTTAATAATGTTATAAAATGTTTGCTTTTGTTTGATTTATCACCAAGACAATAAATTGTATTATGTTTTTATAGCAGCGGTAAATATCGTAAAGACAAGCCCACAAACGCTATGCAGAAATCTGAATACAAAACATACTTTCCCGAGGGATTTCGGAACTCAAAAATCTCATTTTACTCATGTCAGAAATGATGGCTCTGACCGATTAGGCATGGCCCATTTGTGGTTCATGCTTGACAAAAAAAATTCGGGCTTGAAACATTAGTAAATGCACAGATGTATTCAATTTCGTCTTATTATTTGCATAGTTTCAATAAACAGAGTCTATTTGGCTTCGTTATCCATTCTCTATCACTAAAAATGTTTTGTTCGGTATTAACCATTGCCATTAACCATTGCCAGCGAAAGAGGGCGCGTTTTATCTATGGTTCACGGACAATAAATAAATACGAATCGTACAGCTTTTTAAATTTTCTTTCAAATAGCAAACCAAGAGAGCTCCCCTTTTGTCGTTATTAGTATTGCGTTTCTATTGAATCCAGTTCCATTCCCAATGTTCGTATTACAATATTCTTTTCATTGATTAATTTTGTGTATTTCGACCCTTAAGT
The DNA here is from genome assembly GCA_963675895.2 of Styela plicata. Classification (NCBI taxonomy): domain Eukaryota; kingdom Metazoa; phylum Chordata; class Ascidiacea; order Stolidobranchia; family Styelidae; genus Styela; species Styela plicata. The sequence continues at coordinate 9,438,755 of OZ023143.1, read as the reverse complement.
CTTTATTCAATTTTCTGAAGAATTTCTGAATGCCTCCGACACTCAAATATATTTTGCTGGCTGATTTCGCTCTTAAAACGATTAATTTTGTTTTGCTCCCAAAGTTTTTTTTAAATTCAAATGCATTTTTAAATTTTAAAATAATTGTGCCCCTCCCCCCAATAATTTTTTTTCTAGATCCGCCACTGTCCATTACAGAATCAAGTAATTACCACTTCCTCCATTTTTGCTCCCTTTCCCCTTCGCTTATTTTTAGGTTCCTTTTTTCGATTTAATTACCGTGATAGAAAATGTTTTGTGCAATTGGAAACCGCTTCCTGTCTCTTACTTTTGTTGTTTATTTATAGAATATGCAAGTAATCAAATGTGCAATTTTTCATTTCTATGTGTAAAATAAATTCATCCTTTTATTATAAGTATTGTTTCTGAGGATTCGTTTTTTATCATAATCGTGTCTTGGGCAGAATTTTGCCTTTATTTGCAAAGACGATCAAGTGCCCACTTGCAGTTGAAGGCACTAAGATTACCGGTATTTTGTCGGTAAGACAAGAAGTGGATGATGGTTCTACCATCTTTCAAGGCAGACGTGACTACTTACTTATACTTTACTATACAGGTTCATTTTTGTTTGGGATGTTTTTTCCGCTTAGAGTAGAGTTGGCACTACCTTTTGTAGTAGCTAGTTGCCATTATGCCGTCGTTAAATAGTTTCTTTTTTAGGCCCCTGTCTAGCTTAGAGAAAACTGGAATAACAAGATCTTGTCGTTTTTCTGTTCTGTTCAAAACCAATCAAATATCTTATTTGTCGAGTATGAGTCCCAGATGGCCCGCCTCAGCTCAATATCCACAATACACGTTTTGTAAATGTTATTCTGGCTGGGAACTGATTTACTGAAACGATGAAATAATACTTGTGAGATATTTTAAATGATATATCGGCTCATTCACCAGATATGAATTCAGTAGTTACATAGTTTTTCGAATTCTGTTTTTTGTTTAGTTTTTAAAAATGCCAATATTTTAAAGATGCTATTTTCGAATTTATTAATTTCAATATGGGAAGTTTCATGATCCGAAAAATTTTTTTCAAATGTCAAATTTTCGTTGTTTCTGAAGACCCTCGTTTTAAATAATAGTCTAAAAACTAACCAAAATCTCGAAAGTCGATACTCATTTTAGAGCAAATAACCGAATCAAGTAGATTTATGTATATTTTCTTCATAAAATTTTTGCATGTTGTTCTCAATTTCCGAAATTAAAAATGAAATTACAAAAAGTTTATCATAAACTCTAAAATGGAATAGAACAATTCAAATATCCAAACCTTCAACTTATAGCACAAAAATTATTTAGCTAGAGACCCGCATTTTAAATTCCATGGTTAATTTTGTTTGGAATAGGTGCTTCTGAGGAAACAACAGATATTACAAAACCCAGTAACAGATATTCCCTATCCTATAGATATTTTAATTTGCCAAACTTGAATCACAAACGAAGTACACTTTAGCTGCGCAGTCCATTTATGAGTCAAGCTTGAAAAAATGAATTTTTTTAGATTGATGGGGGAATGTCAGTGACCTGTTAACGAAATTGCGGTCGTTTAAATTTTATCGTTAATCGTTAATGTTTTACGTGAGCTCAAATGTGTGGTTACAGGTCGAAAAAAATATTGCTATGAATATTCCATGTCCAAGGCTTTCATAAAGGTTAGAAAAATTATTTGTAAAAATGTGTTATCGAGCACGAGTCATTGATACATCGCGCTGTGAAAAATATATCACGGCAGATACAACCCACTATATAGCAAATTAGTTTCTTAGATTTTCTAAATTGTAGTTGCTTGTCTTTCAGTTTGTTTTATTTAGCTCAGTGTACATCAGGCCTTTCCGCCATTTTCCTAGGCTGTTCTAGACTTTGAACAGATAGACTTACCATCTCCCAGGGCAGATACCGCTCATTGTACTCTTTTACGTCGGTTCAGTTCTCAGGATGATGTTGCTGGGGTTACATTTAGTAGCTTTTTTCTTTATTAAAGGTTGTTAGTCCACTTATTTATTTTTGGAGGGGGGGGTCTATTTCCGACCTTGCTTAAAGTGAAGTGAATTGCCATTAAAAAAGGATACGACGTATTTATTTTAACACCTCAACAGTAATTGCAGTAATTCTATATTTACAAAATTCGTAACTGTTTATATATTTGATTTTAGCAAAGTATGAACTGTTGATGAACAGCGTCTCGGAGACTCATTTCATCGACAGTTCATATTTATTTTTAAAAAAGTAGATTCTGTGGTTATTTCCAAATCACAGAAGCAAATATCGTCAAAAAGTCACGATTCCTCTGCATTATTGAAGCAGTGCATAACCTCGTCGGTATTAGCCATTTATGATTTATATGTGACGATTCCAACTTTGACAGCATTTGCTTAACATGTTACTCATTTCGAGTGCTTAACTCGAAGTTTATTTAGATAATTCTACTGAAGTATATCTATAAAGTGTTTTGCACCTCCAGTATCGACCGATGAGACAAAATGTTTCTTTAGTTCCCACTTCTACTCTTTTTTTTGTCCAAATTGTGTACTTTGAAATATATTCAAACTATTCAAATATTCGAGTATCGGTGACATCGGCACAATAACGATGGTAAAGGTATTAGCGAATATTGAAACTTTCGACGTACATTCAATATCAAATACATGAGAATCCAGTAAGAAAATTTACGTCCGAACATTTTTCAATAAATATGGGTCACTGATGGATCGCTTGGCATCTTGGACTTCCAACAGTTTTCCAATCAGACTTTTTTTATTGTCGAGCATACGCCAGAGATGGTCCACGCCTGGTCGACACCATCCGTCAGTAACATATGCTTGGACATAAGATGTTTGGTCCATATTTTTTCCGACTGTAGTATGTCAAAAAATTATTGCGAAAGTCGATGCAGACTGAAACTTTCATATTTTTCGTCTTAACCAAAGTATGCAACCTTTTCCTGCTAATCGATATATAAAGATTAACCATAAAATATCAAATATTGTTCTGGGACATTCAAATCGGTATAGCCTGGATAGAAATAGTTTGTCCAAACATGTTTTGTAAAGTATTGGTCATTGATGGATTGCGCTGCCGAGGGGCGGTCAATGTGTGACTTATTTTTGACAGAATAATTTTTTTGTTTGAATGGTATAAAGACATTTGTATATCAATGGTTTCTCAATTGTCAATTGGTAATATTGATTGAATATTGTTTTATGACGAAATTTATTTACGAGATTAATAATATTCCTCTTCCCACATACTCTGTTTGTCAAACTTTAATCACAGATGCATTGCGCCTCAGCCGCGCGGTCCATCCGTAACTCACGTTTGACAAAGAATTATTTATACGGAAGAATATTACCTGTCTGTAGAATGAATGGGGACGTCGTTTGCTCAGAAGGGCAACCAAAATTTTACAATTGAAAATCTAAAACTATATGCTAACCCCATCAGAAATATTATTTTGCCAAACATCAGTCACAGATTAACCGCGCCTTATAAACATGCGCGAACAAATATTTCCAGCCTGGGAAATCCGTTGTATTTTTACCACTATTAGCATATGAGTCGTTTATGTTTTACACGATGTTTTACATCTTTCCATGTCATATATTTTTAATAGAAACTCAGTCAGAACAGTTGTGTGTAAGCATGTTTTGTCAAGCACGAGTCACTGATGGATGACGCCGCTGAGGCGCGGAACATCTGTGGATCACGCTTGACAAAATGAAATTTCTGATTGTGAAATAAAACCTATCATAATATATCATGAAATTTCAGAATTTTTTATTAAAGATTGGAAACTTCATCTCACCGAAGACAGATTTTTTTTATACCCACTTCTTAGAGTGGATTACCCTGTCCTAGGCCTGGGTTGAGTGAGGGGCATGGATAAGCGAACTGGACTCGCTGAGGCTCGAACCCGAGATATTCAACCTGCGATGCCAACATGTTTAACCACTGGGCCATCGCGCCCACAGATACACCTTATTTACCGTACGTATAGCAGATTAGTTAAATAGATTTTTATGAGTTGATCCTCAATTATATTTAGCAGTTCAGTGTACATAAGGCGTTTCCCACATTTCCCTAGGCTGTTCTCGAAACATTGCTTTCTTTGTGCAGCTGATATTACCATCGTCCAGGAAAGGTAGCTCTTTCTGAAGTTTTTTATATCGGTTCAATTCTATATTAAGTTTTCAAATTTAATGAAATATTTCAGTGTGTACAGGTCATTCCGGCATTTTTCTGGGCCTTTCGCAAAGATATCCTTAAAGCAGGGAGCGGGGCAGATACAAAGCATGTTTTTCTCTTAGGATGATGTTGCTGTTTTCACATTATGTAGTTTTCATCCTTTGAATGTTAGTTAATAGATTCATTATTAAATTTAATTCTGGTCTTTCCTAACTTGGATTAATAGTAAAAAACAGATGGTCTTGTGATTCTATATTTACATGAATTCGAAACCTCCATGTTGAGGAGATTTTACCAAAGATGCTTCGTCGTTGGGTTTCATCATCTGCTCAAGTTTATAGTTTTGTTTCAAGACCGCTGAGTAAAATTACTTCGAACGAACGGTGATTTTACTTCATTTTTGAAAAGAGTGCACTTAACTCGTCGGTATTGGCCATTTATGATTTATTAGTATCCATTCTAACTATCCAGATATGACAAAATTTACCAAAAGATTACTCCTTTTGAGTGCCTAACTCAAATTTTGTTTTGATTTGATTTTGTTTTTGTTTTGATTTTTTTGGCGCAACCAAGATGGTTCGAAGAAATGAGATTGTCCTTTATGACATTTTTACTATTTCTTTTTTATCAAGAATATGACCATCAAAATATATTTGAACTTCATTTCTTTTAGCTATTCAAATAACCGAGTATCGCAGACATCAGCACAATAACGGCAGTATAAGTATCGGCAAATAAGGATGGTAACTTTTTCGAATTAATAATTCGATGCTATTTTCGAATTTAATAATTTCAATATGGGAAGTTTCATGATCCGTAAAAATTTTTTCAAATGTCAAATTTTCGTTGTTTCTGAAGACCCTCGTTTTAAATAATAGTCTAAAAACTAACCAAAATCTCGAAAGTCGATACTCATTTTAAAGCAAATAACCGGAATCAAGTAGATTTATGTACATTTTCTCCATAAAATTTTTGCATGTTGTTCTCAATTTTCGAAATTAAGAATGAAATTACAAAAAGTTTATCATAAACCCTAAAATGAAAAAGAACAATTCAAATATCCAAACCTTCAACTTACAGCACAAAAATTATTTAGCTCGAGGCCCGCATTTTAAACTCCATTGTTAATATTGTTTAAATAGGTCCTTCTGAGGAAACAACAGATATTACAAAAGCCAGTAATAGATATTCCCTATCCTGTAGATATTTTAATTTGCTAAACTTGAATCACAAACGAAGTGCACTTTAGCTGCGCAGTCCATTTATGAGTCAAGCTTGAAAATTTTTTTAGATTGATGGGGGAATGTCAGTGACCTGTTGACGAAATTGCGGTTGTTTAAATTTTACGATAAGGAATTCGTTAATGTTTTACGTGAGTTCAAATGTGTGGTTACAGGTTGAAAAAAATATTGCTAGGAATATCCCATGTCCAAGGCTTCCATAAAGGTTAGAAAAGTTATTTGTAACAATGTGTTATCGAGCACGAGTCATTGATACATCGCGCTGTGAAAGTGCGATACATCTGTGGATCATGCTTGACAAAATAAAATTCCTTATTTGTAAACAACACTATAGTATTTAATATATCACGGCAGATAAAACTCACTATATAGCAAATTAGTTTCATAGATTTTCTACATTGTAGTTGCTGATCCTTCAGTTTGTTTTATTTAGCTCAGTGTACATCAGGCGTTTCCGCCATTTTCCAGGCTGTTCTAGAACCAATACTTTGAGCAGATAGACTTACCATCTCCCAGGGCAGATACCGATCATTGTACTCTTTTACGTCAGTTCAGTTCTTAGGAACATGTTGCTGGGGTTACATTTAGTAGCCTTTTTCATTATTAGTTGTTAGTCTACTTATTTGTTCTTGGGGTGGGGGGAGGCCTATTTCCGACCTTGCTTAAAGTGGAGTGAATTGCCATTAAAAAAGGATACGACGTATTTATTTTAACACCTCAACAGTAATTGCAGTAATTCTATATTTACAAAATTCGTAACTGTTTGTATATTTGATTTTAGCAAAGTATGAACTGCTGACGAACCGCGTCTCGGAGACTCATTTCATCGACAGTTCATATTTATTTTTAAAAAAGTAGATTCTGTGGTTATTTCCAAATCACAGAAGCAAATATCGTCAAAAAGTCACAATTTCTCTTCATTATTGAAGCAGTGCATAACCTCGTCGGTATTAGCCATTTATGATTTATAGGTGGCGATTCCAACTTTGACAGCATTTGCTTAACATGTTACTCATTTTGAGTGCTTAACTCGAAGTTTATTTAGATAATTCTACTGAAATATATCTATAAAGTGTTTTGCACTTCCAGTATCGACCGATGAGACAAAATGTTTCTTTAGTTCCCACTTCTACTACTTTTTTTGTCCAAATTGTGTTAGCGAATATTGAAACTTTCGACGTACATTCAATATCAAATACATGAGAACCCAGTAAGAAAATTTACATCCGAACATTTTTCAATAAATATGGGTCACTGATGGATCGCTTGGCATCTTGGACTTCCAACAGTTTTCCAATCAGACTTTTTTTATTGTCGAGCATACGCCACAGATGGTCCACGCCTGGTCGACACCATCCATCAGTAACACATGCTTGGACATAAGATGTTTAGTCCATATTTTTTCCGACTGTACTATGTGAAAAAATTATTGCGAAAGTCGATGTAGACTGAAACTTTCATATTTTTCGTCTTAACCAAAGTATGCAACCTTTTTCTGCTAATCGATATATAAAGATTAACCATAAAATATCAAATATTGTTCAGGGACATTCAAATCGGTATAGCCTGGATAGAAATAGTTTGTCCAAACATGTTTTGTAAAGTATTGGTCATTAATGGATTGCGCTGCCGAGGGGCGGTCAATGTGTGACTTATTTTTGACAGAACAATTTTTTTGTTTGAATGGTATAAAGACATTTGTATATTAATGGTTTCTCAATTGTCAATTGGTAATATTGATTGAATATTGTTTTATGACGAGATTTATTTACGAGATTAATAATATTCCTCTTCCCACATATTCTGTTTGTCAAACTTTAATCACAGATGCATTGCGCCTCAGCCGCGCGGTCCATCCGTAACTCACGTTTGACAAAGAATTATTTATACTGAAGAATATTACTTGTCTGTAGAATGAATGGGGACGTCGTTTGCTCAGAAGGGCAACCAAAATTTTACAATTGAAAATCTAGAACTATATGCTAACCCCATCAGAAATATTATTTTGCCAAACATGAGTCACAGATTAACCGCGCCTTATAAACATGCGCGAACAAATATTTCCAGCCTGGGAAATCCGTTGTATTTTTACCACTATTAGCATTTGAGTCGTTTATGTTTTACACGATGTTTTACATCTTCAACCTGCGATGCCAACATGTTTAACCACTGGACCATCGCGCCCAAAGATACACCTTATTTACCGTACGTATAGCAGATTAGTTAGATAGATTTTTATGAGTTGATCCTCAATTATATTTAGCAGTTCAGTGTACATCAGGCGTTCCCCACATTTCCCTAGACTGTTCTCGAAACATTGCTTTCTTTGTGCAGCTGATATTACCATCGTCCAGGAAAGGTAGCTCTTTCTGAAGTTTTTTATATCGGTTCAATTCTATATTAAATTTTCAAATTTAATGAAATATTTCAGTGTGCACAGGTCATTTCCGGCATCTTTCTGGACCTTTCACGAAGATATCCTTAGAGCAGAGAGCGGGGCAGATACAAAGCATGTTTTTCTCTTAGGATGATGTTGCTGTTTTCACATTATGTAGTTTTCATCCTATGATTAGTTAATCAGTTAGTTAATTGATTCATTATTAAATCTAATTCTGGACTTGCCTAACTTGAATTAGTAGCAAAAAACAGATGGTCTTGTGATTGTATATTTACATAAATTCGAAACCTGTTGTGGAGATTTTACCAAAGATGCTTCGTCGATGGGTTTCATCATCTGCTCAACAAGTGGATTTATAGTTTTGTTTCAATACCGCAGAGTAAAATTACTTCGAACGAACGGTAATTTTCTTCATTTTTGAAAAGATTGCACTTAACTCGTCGGTATTGGCCATTTATGATTTATTAGTATCCATTCTAACTATCCGGATATGACAAAATTTACCAAAAGACTACTCCTTTTGAGTGCCTAACTCAAATTTTGTTTTGATAATTCTAATAAAATATATGCATAATTTTTTTTTTGGCGCAACCAATATCGTTCGAAGAAATGAGATTGTCCTTTATGACATTTTACTATTTCTTTTTTATCAAGAATATGACCTTCAAAATATATTTGAAGTTCATTTCTTTTAGCTATTGAAATAACCGAGTATTGCGGACATCAGCACAATAACGGCAGTATAAGTATTGACAAATAAGGATAGTAACTTTTTCGAATTCGAGTCTGATTCAGTTAACTTTTTCAAATGGGACCAGTTCAGTCAATCCCCCTGCATATAAACAGCAAAGGCTATGTTTTCCACCATTATCAAAACTAAGATATATGTGACTACGAATACACCGATTATCATACAAACACGGACGTATAAATGTACGTTCAATATTTACAATATTAGTAGCTTATTAATGAATGGCATCAACGTAAAACAACAATGACGTAATAGTGGCACATAATATCAAACTCCAACATATTGTTTTTGACTTAGTATTCCAAGCAAAGACCGTCCAAGTATCTTTGGGAATATTGCTGATGTTATGCGTAACTTCCTGTTGTTAGCTTTGTTTGAAGATGCTCTAAAAAATAACCGGTGACCATCCAATAATATTTTCAACGGATTTATTTTATCGAGTTTGTGTCACAGCTGCGTACCGAGATCGTGAATCATTATAATCAAAAAATTAAATATAAAAGCACGTTTTGCGAAATTTGCGTACATACTTGAAATAATACTATTTTGAAATATTCAAGAAAATAAAATTGGACGTCATTGAAACCGATTTAAAATTGGACGTCTAGAAAATATGTTTAATGTTTTTTTTCTTATTTTTTTGAAAATAAAGTATTTGAAAAGCATGAATGCCCAAGCCTTGAGAATAAAAAATCTACATCAGTATCATTCAGAGACGCGGAAGGTTAAAAATCTTGGAGGACATTAAGAAAAAATATATATAATTTTCACACAGAGGCGAGAGAAGACTCATAAGCTCTCTAGTTGGAAAAGTTTGCATTTTACCTTACTAAAATTCTATTATAAAAGGAGACTACACGCTGGAGGCGCGCTCAAATGTTGCTTATTTTGATTTGGAATCCCAAATTATTGCCTGGTGAGAGCATCTGTACCTCCCTATTTTCCCAAGTTCCGTCGCGAGTGTTTACAATATTGGGACGATAGTCCAGAAAAGCCACTCTGAAAAGAAAAGAGAACAGAAAAGCTACTTTGATGTGTGAATGATTGAGGGAGATTTCAGAATTCTACGATTGTAATAGAAACTAAGTAAGAAGTGGTAGATCGGTTTAGCACCGCCCAGGACAGATACCACATACTGCACTGTTGAGTAGCAATTCAGTTCATCTTGCAGTTGCTCTTTGCTAGTAAGTGGCCGTTAGTTGGTTGCTATTTGGCTGTGCTTCCGGTCTGCTCAGAATGAATTTCAATGAAAAAAAAGAAAATACAAAACATTGTTCTCATCAAATATACGGCCGCTATATAAAAATATTAAAATATACAGGAGTGCGAGGGAATATAAATTAATAATTTCTTGAAAGCACGGAAAAGTTCCCATTCAGAAATAATTAGTTTTAACATTAGTTTTCTTACGTATGAGTCACTGATGGATCGCGCCTATGGGGCTTATGCTAGACAAAATAAAATTTTCTGATAGGCTCGTTCCATTTTTTGCAATATGGGTATACGATACTGTAGATAAACTGTGAAATATGTGAAAGTTCCTTCCTTAAACTTGTGGGAGAATTATCAGTCACAATATTGCTCATAACTAGACAAAATTTTCGCAGTTTAAAATAATTGATGTTGGCAAATTTTTAACGCTTAAAAATGAACAGAACTTAAATTTTTAACTTTTTGAAACCTAAATATACCTAAATAAACCGTAACCTAAATGCCACATTCGGACGTTTCGCGTCTTCGCACGATTTTCCACATGCTTTTCTTTAATGTACAGTGAAACAATATGATTTGATCAGAAAATGATGACATTATAAAATTTGCGGTTTAAATCCCCCTCCCCCCCAAATGACAATTTGTAGATTTTTCAACTACATAAGGCAAAATTACTCTTTTTGCTCCCCTCTGGATATGCAGTCACTGTGACAAGATCGCGCTTGATGTGAAATAACGTATACGTTCTTAACTAGCGCGGAATCCGAAATTGTTTAGACCCAAATCTTCTGCTGTTGATGGTAATAAAAAGCGAAGAAACTGGATGAACATGCTTTGTCGAGCATAAAAAAGACAAATAGACGCCAAGTAAGTTAAGTGGCAGTTGTACGCCGGACAAAGCAGTCAAGCGGGAATATTAGTCATTACCTAAACTGAACGTTGAGAAGCGTGGTCACAGACAGAAGTATTTTTTTTTTAACCAGTCTTGTTAAGTATGGGTCACTCACACTTTGGCAGCGCGATCCATCTGTGACTCATGCTTGACAAAATAATTTAATTTCTGATTGGAAATTCGATTTAAACTATCTTATATATAAAATTAGTTTGTTTCCTCTTAAGTTATGATCACATAATTGAGGTTTGAATATCAGTAAATAGTATTTAGGAAGTATTTATCTGTATTGAGCACAATTGTGGATTATAATGTCATTCTCACGCAAGAATTTTCCATACCTCGACAGTCAGCAAACAAACGTGAAAATTTCGGCAAAGCATCTTTTGTTAAGTAGGTCGCTGATGGATTGCGTCGATGAGACGCGTTACCTCCGTGGCAAATCTTGACAAAAGAAAATTTTATATTTGTAAACAAGGAGTAAAACATCTATTTTTTTTTTCAGAACTGTATAATTCTTCTATTCAAGAATACTGTCCTTGATATAATATCGCGGTTGACGGATCAGTAGCGGATAGGGGGTCAGTAATGGTCAGTAGAAATATTTGGTGGGTGGTGAAAATGAGTAAAACAACATTTCATTAGATTTCAACAAAAACAGAAAAATTAGAATCAATTTCAACTAAATACGGCGTCGATCTGTATAAAAAATCGCTTCCTTCAGATACAATACATAAGTTTGGTCTTTAGAGACCAGTGAGAGTGTATGCTTTCTCGCTTGAGAAGGAATCACTCACGTTGAGATCAAGATTTTCCCATTGTTAAAATCGAAAGTGACTCAGTTGTGAAGGATGCGCAAATTTATCAAAAGTGTGGTGATTTTACTGTTGGTTTGTACCTATTTCCAAACACTGAGATAGCAATGTTGATAAGAATCATACCAATATGGACTGTTGATGAACCGCGCCTCGGAGGCGCGTTCCATCAACAGCCCATAACTGGCCAAAAAATTTGATGTCGTGGTTTTCATTTATTATCATCAAAGAGTACTATTACTGTCTATTACTACTACTGTACTATCACAAATCATTTACAGAATTTTATAGTTCACGTTGGACAATGAAGAAAGAACTTCGATATCTAATATTCGGTACCTTGTTCATTTTGCTTTTATATGGATGTTACGTTCTTTATGGCGAATCAATAGAAAATTTTCGGAATATTTCAAACATTCGGATAGACATCAATCTCTCTCAAGATGCCGAAATAAATGAAGCAACAAATCGTAAAAAATATGGAAATATTTTATTGGGAATTATCGTTGACAAAAAATCTGGAATTGAGGAATTTACATCAAAGATTGTGCGACAATATCATAACATCCCATCGGAAGATATTGCTATATTTTTTTCAGGAGACGAAATTGATGAAAACGTTTTGAAAGATTTGTACGGGCCAAACGTACAAATGATTGATTTGGGTGAAACTGCTGAAAAAATGAAAAACATTTTCCAAACTTTTTCAAAATCAGAATACGAAATACTTTTTCTGATTAGCGGTGAAACAATATTTTCAAAAGAATGGAAAAGTTATATCGAAAGAAGTATTGCCAAAACCGATGGCTTTATATCATTATATCATCCATCATTTATGCATAATTATACATATGATTGTGCCAATATCACCGATGATGTCTGTCTTGGGGATTCAACAGAAAATTATGAAGTTGCATTTAATAAGAAAATTGTAGAAAAACTGACAGAGAAAAATAATGATATTTTCAAAAAATTCAATTGGACACGGATATTAAAAGAAAACGGGATAAAAAATTTCTATTCTCCAAGATCTCTAACAATGCGGATTGGACAAAAAAATCAAAGTGAAAAGAATAATTATTGTGGTGAAAATGAAGTTCCTTATCGATTCAGCAGATGTGATTTTCCTGATTGGATAAAAGATGGCATTGAATTTTATTTTGATCGATGCACTAATCCATATGAACGATATTCACAACATCATTCAATCGAAAAAATAAAAAAAGAAAAAAGATTTTGGGTTCGACCAGTTATATCGTATTCATTTTATGGCAACAACTACAGATATACAAGAACAGCACTTCAGAACGCTGCTCGTGTTTTCAGTATTTACCCAGGGTGGAAAATATGGATTTATACAGATTACTCAGTACCTTATGACGTCATGAATAAAATGTGTGAGTTTGATATCAGATTTATTGACATGAAAGGAACGAATTTCACAACAAAAATGTCATGGAGGTTTTTAGTTGCTTCTGAACCCGTAAAAATGTTTGCTGTTAGAGACATTGACTCATGGTTACTCGCAAGAGGTAAAGCAGCTGTGGATGAGTGGATATCATCGGGGAAAATTTTCCACACTATGAGGGATCATAAGAATCATGCTCAACATCCTATGAACGGTGGGATGTGGGGAGGACGTTATGGTGCAATCCCAAATATGGAACAACTCTTGCATGAAAGAACAATGACAAACCAATATATGCAAGATATGAAATTTTTGAGAGAAGTCATATGGCCAATCGCCAATAAATCAGTTTGGGCGCACGACTCTCATTCACTTCATAAGTTTAGTGACGATCATCCATTTCCGACGAAGTTGGAAAACCCGAGAGATTTCGTAGGAAGAGTCGCCATTTATTGAAAAAAATACTTCTGAATAATTCAATCAGACATTTTACTTTGTCAAGCATGTGCCACTGATGGACCACTCCTCGACGGCGCCTTGCGACTGTAGCTAAAGCGTGGCGTGGTCCATTTATGACTCATGCTCAACAAAATAATATTTTAATTTCGATAAGTGTGATAAATAACTGTCGAAGACCGGCGAATTTACTGCATTTTTGTTGCAGTGATATACAATGGAAATTTTCTAGAAACAGAAACGCTTACGCATACATATAACTACCCCTATTTGAATTTATTTTTATTTTTATAAAAACGAACCATATATGATCCGCATTATGAATGCCTGATTTATCAGTGGATCAAGCATAACAAAGCATAATTTAGGAGAATATTTTAGGCTGGAATATTTATTCATATAGTTTTTCACAAACAATCGTAAAATGAGGTTTGTAATCTAGTCACAATAATACAATGTAATAAACGTGCGGTTAATTTACAGTCTATTTGCAATATTTGTGTATTTCAGAAATTTCAACCGTCTTTTTGTGAGATTTATTCAAGTATTGAGTGTTGATGAACCTCGCCTCCGTGGCATATTCCATCAAACAGCCATAATTGATAATTTTAATTCATAATTTTATTTCGATACCACAGAGTATAATTACTGTTGGATAAAGGTGATTTTACCGTTTTTTTTTGTAACAATGCACATTTTTGCTACAAGCTGCGATTAATAGGATTTTGTTTGAATGTGTTCTATGTTTTTTTCAAATTGTATCGTCCGAGTTTGTTTGCAATCTTTTGACACTATACAAATTAATTAAAGAAGTATATTTGTCAAGGTAATAGCGTTGCAATTTATGTTATACAGGAGGACAGACAGAAATTTATCGCATTCTTGGTACTATGAAAAAAACTTCTGCGGCGTTCTGCCTTGTAGGTACGGGCTTCAGAATAGTCCTAACGTATATCATGCGTGTCGTAAGAGGCTACTAAAAGGAGGCGTGGTTTAACCATTGCCCATGAGAGATACCACTTACTGTACTTTACTATGGCGGTTAGGTTCCGCTTGGAATGTTTTTCTTTTAAAGTGCAGTTTCAGGTACGACATCTTTTAGTAGCTGTTTGCTAGTGAGTGCCCATTGGTTGGTTCCCTTTGGAAGCTGCTTCCGGCTTTGCTTAGGGTGAATTTCAATAATGAAAAAATGTCAGTTCTAATCATTTATAAGTTTCCAAGATACAAAATTAACTGTGGCTCTGATATCAGAAAATGGGATATGAAGGTTTTCATTTCCTAAATTTCACGTTTATATACACAACTGGAAAAATTTATCATGTCAAAACATCTTTTGTTAAGTATGTGTCACTGATGGATTGCGTTGATAAGACGCGGTCCATCTATGGCGCATTCTTGACAAGATAATAGTTCTGATTGAGCAAGTCCGGAGCAAGTCCGCGTTGATGTGACACGGTCCATCTATGGCGCATGCTAGACAAGATAATAAGCTCTGATTGAGCAAGTCCGGTAAAAATTGAAGCCTACCGCATTAAAGCTTCACTTCATATTTGGGGCCTCTTTTTTGGATTTTCAAATGGAATAAATTTTTATTCAAGCGTGACTCAATCATTCTAAATTCCTCTATGATTTGAAGAGAAAATTATTGTTTAAAAACAATATCATAGCACGGCGCTAGAGAGACTTCAGCACGAATTCGTTCAAAATTTCATTATTGAGTTAACTCCAGACCTGTAGGTACGGGCTTGGGAACAGTCCTAATGTATTTATGTATTTCCTGCGACTCGTAAGAAGCAAAGAAGTGGTAGATGGTTTTTCCATCGCCCAGGGCCGATACCACCCACTGCGCTTCACCATGGCGGTTCAGTTCAATTTGGGATGTTTTCCGTTTGGAGTGCAGTTGCTTGTCTATAGCTCTTTGCCATTAAGTTGCCTTTCGTTGGTTACTCTTAAGCACTGCTTCTGCTCAGAGTGAATTTCAGTAAAAAAACTTTACTTACTAACTTCGCAATGCTATTTTCCAATGTATTCTAAAAGTTAAGGAAGCTAATGATATTTATTTCTGCGATTTTATAAAAGCTTTCCACTCAAAATTTCATTTTGATAACCGCGAGACACAGATAAACTGGACCTCGGCAGCGTGATCTAGCAAGTCAAATAAACAAAAATATATGTATACAAAACAAGACTTTTCGTGTTCATGTTGAAATTTTAAGTATACTTCGAAAAATTCTGGCAACTTAATATTTTCGTCTTAATTTTTTTTTAAATTGGATTCGAAAAGATTTGATTTAAAATGAGAAAATGATCGATTTTAGTATGATTGCGTTTGTGGTGTTGGAATTGTATCAGATACTTCACTAGATCCTATTCAGTACACTACATTACACTACAAACGATAAGTTTAAGCGATTATCGCCCCAGAAACTAATTCTCCTAATACTCCATAAAAGAGAAATTTTTACACATTTGTCTTAAATATGTATAGGCTAGTTGTTGAAAATATTTCATTTATTTAATTCGTGCCCAAAACGATTCCTATGATACTCCAAATAAAAATAGAGATAAAAATAAAATTAATAGGCTCAGCCTTTTATAGTCTCAGTTTAAGAAATATGGGAATAATAATCATATGGGGGCTTGAATTTTTAACCACGTTAGTTTTTCTCCGCGAGTGGGCACGCGAGAGGTGGAGATTTTTTTTTTTATCGGGTTGCTTCGTTGTACAGCCATTCACTTTTTACCGTCGCATCTACTACTATCGTTGTTTTCACGTAATACATTTTTTTTTTATTTGGGGCTAGATTTTTCACTTCTCGGAAAAACATAAACTATCCAGAGATAATTGGCTGTTTTATCTCCGTTCAAGCACAGGGGCGTTTGAGTAGGCTTGGTATGATGCTATAATTAATCACAAAATATTTTTCTAGAAACCCGAGCCGAAAACACTCGAACTAAACAAAAATCAAAAGGCGCCGTCTTCGAAAAATGAATTTCAAATGACTTATAAAAAGTATACAACGAATTCAGATAAAATATTGGGATTTTAAAAGCATCTTTGTTCATTAAAATCCACTCAGAGCAAGGCCGGAAGCAGTGCCGAAAAGGAGCGAACTGTCGGCCACGCAGGATATGTGTCAAAACTATTCTTAAGCACTTTTTATACAAGCAAAAGGGCCATTACATAAGTGCTTGTATAATTTTATAACTTATGTAACGATACACCGCATAACGATAGTATGGTTAATTATTGGACTGAATACCTGGCCTCGTTTGCCAATATATAAACAATTCATCAATGCAGGCAGGCCAATTTTTTCGAATCACAAACTATTTAAGGCAGTGACAAATCCACCATAGGAGCACGATATAGCTTCTGCCGGGAGAATAAAATAACTGTAAACAATTTTGATTGCGTATTTGGATATGTTGTAATGACAAATATATTGATTCAGAACGGCCATTAATATATTTTCAGAAAATCTTGGCAAAAAATGCTTTTGGGTTCATCAATGATAGAATATGACTGGAAAGCCAACACTATTAGTTCAATAACAAAACTCCCATCTAACTTAGGATTATGTCTCCCTACAGTCCCTAATACCAGTAAAGGACTGATATATACAGCAAGTCGCTTGAAAATGAGGTTTTTGTTTCAACTTAGATGCCTGATAGAAAAAATAGGGGGTCGCCAAACATCCACTTTTTAAATACATATTTCGGTTTTCCCAGTATCAAATTCGACATTAATAATAGGGATGTTGATATACATGCGCGGTATCGACCCTAGAATTATTGGATTTGTATGATTCTTTTAACCGTTGAATTATGACGTTATAGTAAGTGCCGCAGGTGAACAAATATGAACAAAACGTCCATTTCTACTTCAGGATGAAGAAAATCGTGGGAATCAAGGTAATATTTCTTACTT
The DNA here is from genome assembly GCA_963675895.2 of Styela plicata. Classification (NCBI taxonomy): domain Eukaryota; kingdom Metazoa; phylum Chordata; class Ascidiacea; order Stolidobranchia; family Styelidae; genus Styela; species Styela plicata. The sequence continues at coordinate 9,421,415 of OZ023143.1, read as the reverse complement.
TGACCTATATTGAAGCATTAAAAGTGGCCAACGTTAAAGATTTTCAACTAGTTCATTACGCACGCCGAGGGCACGTGAAATATACCCGATTCTGCACCGCCACCACCGACAAGATCAAAATTGTCAAATACCACATAGCAAATGTGAAAAAATTTTAACCACCTTAGTAAATGAGAAAAATTTTTAACCACCCATATCTCTGAGACTGGATGGTCAAACCAAGCATTCTGATTGGTCTGAACACAATTCTACGTCATCAAGTTCATAAAACTATTTATAAATTCACGATGTAACCAAATATATCGTAATTATATAATATTATATGCAAACATTAGTCAAGGTTGTCAATCTAGTCAATACGCCAAGTATAGGTTCTAGATGGAGCGCGCCAACAAGGCGCGATCCATCGAGTGCCCACACTTGGCAAATATATTAAGCACATTTATACTCAAATTATAAATGAGTTATGTGATAGTGTTATAGCAAACCAAGCTTTAGGTAACACATTCTCAATAACTTGAAAAAGCTTTAAAACAATAAGCTGTTGCGCAACTGGTGTCGTGAAGAACTGTTACATATGCATGGGGCCTGGTAGCGCTGAACAATAAATCACCCATTAATTAGCCGCGTCCTAACCAAGTAAACAATTTCTCATGCGCACCATGCAAACAACATAAATTAAATAATACGTTCTTCAAGAAGTTGATTGTATAATTGAACTGCGTTTTTCGCACAAAGTTCCGTAAAATCATGGATTACTTTTGATGACAAAGTTATGCAGTATACTTCTTTTTGCGTTTTGACCTTGCATTATGTTGGAGCTCAAAGTTGTTTACTTGAAGTACTGGTAGAGTCAACGAGAGATATGTTATTCACTATTGGGCCAGGCGGCGGAAGCGGGAATTGGGGGCAGGCCCCCACTAGCTAATATCCTGTGGTAAATTGCATCTTTGCGGAAATTAATTTATCGCTTCAACGATACTCGAACGATATTCATTCTGCTAATCCTTTTACTTCAGATATTTGTCTAGAAATAAAGTATTTTAAAAAAATCGGATAGTCACATGGGACTCAATCAGAAATATTATTTTGTAGAGTATACCTCGTCGGCTCGAACCATTTGACAAAAAATGAAGAAGCCGAAATTTATGACTGAGAGCTTCCTATGTTTAATTACAAAACTACATGTACTTTAGAAAGGATTATACAGTATAGCAAAGTATACAAGCTCTCGTGCAATTACGACTTGCCAACCCGGCACTATCGCATTGAGGATCGATTGCTTACAAAATAAAAGCGGACTATTCGAAAACAGTTGTCGATTGTCATTTTGCAAATGCTGCTCACTCAAAATTAACTAATTACAAAGTATAAATCCATTTTTTATGTTACTTAGTAGGTTTAATTTAAACATCGGTACAGCACAAGAGAAGTGTACCGGATTTATAACATGGGGAATATATCCCACATTCTTCGTGGAATATTTATTGCATTTTTATATATTAACTGCGGTAAGTGGACGTTTAATTTTCCATAATTCGGTTAATTATTGTAATCCTCGTTGTCGGAAAACAACAAAGAATTTCTGATCGAACTTCAGCGCCATAACGATTTTCTAGTCTCGACTTGGAATATCCCTTAAGAACCTAAGATTCATATTGTTTCTTATAATATTCAATTTGAATACTTGTTCCTGTGATTCAGTAAGATTCGGCAAAATTACTGTCCAATTACTTTTTTTTACCAAATTTTATGATAACAATTACCAATTTAAATATGTCTTCTAAATTTCAGTCTCAATATTAGTTTTGTGATTACAAGACTTATACAGTCATGTAAAAGAAATTTTGACAAAAGTATAACGATTGCTTTGTTTCCTTTGTTTTATAGCCACTGCACAATGCCCAGACGGATGGCAAATTTACAATGATTATTGCTGGTATTTTTCTAAATCATTGAAGGGGGTGGATATAACAGAAACCGCCACATTTGCAGAATCGTACTGCCAAGAAAATGATGGTCATCTTGCTATCTTCACAACCCCAGAGGAAAGGGTATGTATTGCATACTCTGGAATACGCCAATTTTTTACGCCAAGGGATATAGACGATAGATATGTAACTTTGAAAATGTTTATCTAATCAAGATTTGAAATTCTTAATAAAAAGGTAATACAATAACACCAACCACGCTGGTAGAAATTGTTTTTTCGATAATGTCGATAATTTCGACCCTGGGAGACTATGGTGTAGCGGACGAGACGGATTTGGGGATCGCGAACCCATGTACCATGCGTGTCCGAAAACGGAATAGGGAGACGTCGCAAACCTATCGTCCATCTCCGTTACTCCGTATGTCTGATTCTAATCAGTTGATAAAATTCCTTGTCAATGCGTTTATCTTTGTAGTTTTAGTGCACGATATTGATAGGTTTTGAGTTTCATAAACTTGCACATCCTATCTTGTGGATAACCTTCGAATCAGATCTAATCACTAATTCCATAAAAATAACAAATATACCATTTATATACCATAAATATACCATGGCTATTATTGCATCCAATGTGGTATTTAGGAAATTTATAGTTAAGAATTTGCCAATTGAAAATATTAGCATAAACAGACTTAAAAATAATGTATCTTTAATTATACTCCTGAAGTACGGATTTTCAAAATCGATTGCATGTGATGTTAAAAATAAAAAAAAATCTACTTCATTTAGCAAGTTTTTGTTTCTATGAACGATTTACGATTGATTTGAATAATCTGTGGTTCGAATCGCCGAATCGAATTGTTCAGCGCTACTTGTGTGGCGTCTGTGACCAACTGCCCAAGCGACTCAAGAACAAGTGAATAATGGAATGTTTCCAGCGCTGAGATAAGACTGATTTATCATAGAAATGATTTATCATAGAATAAGTCAAAGTGCGTTTCATTGTGAGTATTCATAACGTCAATATCCCCACGTGCGATCTTACGTGGTAAAAATGTTTGATATGATATATATTTGGAGCAAGCGCAAAACGCTAAATATGACACAGTCTTTTTTCGGATACACGCAGACCCGCGAGTACATACCTAAAGCTCCATTTCAGATTTAAAGAACAGCTTATAGCCATTTATCCTCAAACCTTATTACTTTAGTCATAAAATATTTCAGGATTGGGCATACAATCAAATTCAAGTATTTCAAGACACTGATTGGTGGATTGGATTGAATGATTTTACAAACGAAGGAACGTATGCATGGATTGATGGTACCGCCTTAGATCCGGCAGTAGCGTACGTGTGACATACAATTCTTTTTAAAGAATATAATAATGCAGCGGAGTGCTAATTCGCATGGTTAAAAGAAGTATACTCCTTACTTCTAATTACCAAAGCAATGCAGGTGCAATGTCTGCATTTCCTTTATTTTTAAAATGAATCTGATCCTCTGGTTCGGGGTCGGTTTGTGACTCACTAAACATACCAAAAACCAGTTAGCTTCAATAATACGATGACAGGGATTTGGGCAGTCATCTCGAATGCCATTTTGATGAAAACAATACTGATGCGTTCCTAGAAATATATTTAAATACTATAATGTTTGATACTTTAGAAACTGGAAGCCTGGAGAACCCAGTAACACAGGAGGTGAGGATTGTGTTGAGATGTGGGTCAATCTGCCATTATATCGAGGACAATGGAATGATAAAAGTTGTGATGCCAAGGATAATTTCATCTGTAAACGATCGCAAGGTATACGCTATTTGGGTATATTTGTATTATTATGCCTGTAGGAAAAGTTGAACAGGCTATAGTGTTTTTTCTGCAATTTTGCAACTAAAGTCCAATTTCCAAACATAGAAACATATCCAACATTTTGCTCATCGCGATCTCTATAATATGTTAAACGGTAAACAGTATCTACCACTTCTTGATTTATTATATATACAGGAACGTTTGAAAGTTGTGAAAATGGATGGATTGACAGCGGATCCAACTGTTACAAAGTTTTTAATTCTGAATTACAGTGGTTGGAAGGTGAAGCAACATGCAAGTGAGTTGCAATTGCAGACTTTTTAAGACCTTATCATTTCGTTTTAATATTTCTAGTTTAATTTTACTCGAAATGTGTTGGGGATCCGGTCACCTACCTACTGGTGGATGTTTTGCAACAATTGTTATCCGATGTCGTGTATAAAATTTATACCACTAAAAATTTAGTCTTCAATATAGTTAGTTGAACACTTAAAAGCGTTGTCATAGAAAATTTTATCATCAAACTTGCATGTTCACGCCCTCCAATGCAAATTTTATTCAAAGCGAAAAGAAAGAAATGAGAACCCCTAACCGTCATGCTTTTTATAACTTCAAAGTTTCTCAATTATCAACTTCGATTATTCACACTGCAATGCGGTATAATTTAAAAGCTTTGTTTACAGAAAAAAATTTCCTAAATTAGTCTGTATTTTTCTACTTGTACCTGTTGTTCAATCAGGGCATCGGGGGGAGAGTTGGTTTCCATCACCACGTCAACAGAACAACAATTTGTCCAAGGCCTGGTCGAACCATTTTTCAAAGATTTCTGGATAGGATTATCAGATACGGTATGAAAAGTCATATTTTCTGAAAAATATCGATAGAATCTTCACTGTTTGGTTACAACTTTTTCAAACAAATTATCAGTTTGTAGTCAAAAATATTTCGTGCATACAACGTATTTTTAGTTAGGGCCTGATGGACAGGGCACGGCGAGTACTAGTCAAAAGTTTTAAATTTTTTTCAAGCTTGTTCATATTTCGGTTTTTTTTCTTAGAAGTTCTTGGACTCAGTGTCATGACGTACTTCATACTGACTTTGTACGCTAAAACCATTTACTGCCATTCGTTCCTGTTAAGGCTTTCTCTCTGATGCGAAAATCGTGTCTGTTCCATGTATGGTCCATATATATATATATATATATATCATTGGATAAATCAAAAAGAGTGTAAAGATGCGCTTTCATACTGATTTGACACAGTCCTGTTATGAGTAACCCAAATATAATTCCAAAACTCCATGCCTTGTTTATCCCATGCATGGCCCATAGATTTTTTAAAGCCACTTCTTAGAGGGGATCACCCTGTCCAAGGCCCTGTAACAGCCGACCACGTAGAGACGGGCAGGGTTACAATTGCTGGAAAGATATGATATGAGTGGTGGACATGGATAAGCGAGCCGGACTCGTCGTGACTCGGACCCGAGATCTACAACCTGCGATGCCAACATGTTTAACCACTAGGCCATCGCGCCCCCCGAATATATCATTGGATATATCAAAAAGCGTGCAACGATAGGCTTTGATACCGATTTGACATTGTCTCAAGATGAATAAACCAAATAAAATTCCAAGACCCCAAACCTTTTCAGTCCCATGCATGGCCCGTACATATATCATTGGATAGATCAAAAAAGCTCAAGGCTGAGGTTTAATACTGATTCGACGCAGTCCTGGGATGAACAACCCAAATATAATTCCAAGACTCTATACATTGTCTATTCCATGCATGGTCCATACATATATCCTTGGATAGATCAAAATGAGTGTAAATTTATTCTTTGCAACTAATTTGATCATAGTCCTGAAATAAATATTTCAATTGCAATTTCAAGACTCATGTATGGGCCATACATATATTATATCATTGGGTTGACCAAAAAGTGTAATATATGCTTTTGAAGTGATTTGACATAGTCCTGAATTGAAAGATTTATGTACAATTTCAAGACTCCACATCATGTATGGCACATACATGATACATAAATATTCCTATCGCAATTTCAAGACCCCTGCATGACCCACGCATATATCATTAAATATATGCTTTGAAATTCATTTGACACAGTCCAGAAATGACTGATCTAATCATAATTTTAAGACATCACATCCTGCCAGTACAGCGCATGGCCAATAAGTATGTCGCTGATTTGACCAAGGAGAGTGTGAAGATATGATCTGAGTCTGGTTTGATACAGTTCATGGTGTATATATGATTTCATTGGATTATAGCGACAGTATGCATGGCCTGATTTAATATCATGGCAAGTGACTTTTAATTCTGAACTTTGTTATCAGGTGCAATGTCGGTCCAGAAGCCCCTGTGGGCTATGAGACATCCTTTAAAGCATGTATGAGTACTCATGGAAGACCCATTTCTAACAGTGTTTAGCAAGGTCAAGCGAAATCCTCCGTAGTACTGTGTGCACAGTTCTTAGTTTTATTTCTTTTTTGGGCTATATTCTTGATATTACTGCCTTCGGATTTCGAATCAAGATTAGAAATGTAGAAAAATGAATCAAAGTAAACTATCAAATCCTAATTCAGAATCTAATGGCTAACGAATGGAGCAGAAGAACTGCGCCTAATGCATGCTTCTCCAGATGCACACATTTCGTACTTAGAAAATACCGGTATACATATTTCTACCGAAGAGCGTATCCCGAAATGCACACATGCATTTTGTAGCATCTAGTAGATGGCTACACACCATCGCTTATCGCCAAATGAGATTTGAAGTTCAATATTATTTAGAATAGTATTTTATATCATTTTTAGGATAACCCTGGAAGTTTACAGTGGTCCAGTCATGAATCTTTCAGTTACAACAACTTGGCGACGGGACAAACGACTTCACCGTGAGTATTGGAATCATATATAATGCCAACTGGCAGAATGTCAGCTGCTCAGACCCCCGAAGAGAATAACTTTCATCAAAGCATTGTAAGCGTTACTGTATCACCAAAAGCAGATATCACTCACTGCTTTTTCAAAATTTTTTAAATTAATTCTGAATTGGCAAATAGGCTATATAGATTTTCCAAATTCCGTGTTAGGTTTATTTTCTCTGATACATATCTGCGTATAACTAGATGTGAATATTCAGCGATTTGCTTACAATTTCAGAACACCTTACACAGGAAGTACCTGTGTTACAATGACTGTTTCCAAACAGTACCAATGGGATTCAATAAAATGTTCTGACGAAAGAGCCTTTGTTTGTGAGAAGGGATACAAAGGTGAGAAGACAGTTAAATTTGAAATATTGATCATCACTTTAAAAACATGGTTTGTTAGGAATGGAGGTTTTTGTTATGAAGAAAATCAAAAATGATAGTGAAAACTGGGGCACTACTTTAATTTTATTTTGTGAAATTTGCCCGATGAATTGTTCCATGTTGTACATACCTATAAATATAATGAAATAGTTTTTGGTTTTTTATTAAATTTTATTCATAAAAACTTTAATTTTCTTGTATTTAGCAGTTATTAGCGTCGAAAATCTTGTGGGAGTATTGCGAATAACACTTTTCCGATCGGATGTACATCCTTTGTTGCACTCGATTTTTCACCTTATTTCTCAAGTGAATCAGACATAATTTATCTGCATATCATGTTCAATGAAGCATCCTAAACAAAAATATTCTTTTAAAACATGTTTTGCCTAGCATGGGATAACTGATGGATTTAGCCACCAAGGTGCGATCCATCAGTGACACGTGCTTGACAATATAAAATTGGGATAAGAAATAAAGAGATAATTTTCTTTATAGCAACATGTCCTACTTCATGGATATACTTGGGTGGAAAATGTTATGAATTAATTGTAAATCCTAACCGAGCAGCAACGTGGACAACAGCTATGGAGGCATGCAGGGCTCTTGGGGCAGGCCTGCTCAAGATTGAAACGTAAGGAGATAATGACTTGCATCCAGTAATTTATTACGGTATCTTGTGGTTGCAATTTTCAGTCATTGCATTAAAAGTAAAAAGGGGTGATTACCAAATCTCACTTTGTGACTCATGATTAACAGGGCAAGTTTGTAATTTTTCTGACTTGAAGATGTCGTTTGTAATTGAGTGGATCATATAGTATAGTTTAGGCATTTACTGTCCAACAACGTCTGGCAAATTCCAAACTACTACCCCATTGAATTGACCTGAATCCGTGTGACCATTCTCACCTATTCCAAAATAGAACAACTCCCTTTTCTCCTTTTTGAGACAATTATTTTAGTACAAAATTTTAAAATATATTATCCTGGCTGTTTATCGTGTGTGAAATTTAATGAATTGACTCTTGAAACTAGTGCTTAGCACAAGATTATAGGAACAGTAGTTCTACATTTCTCTTGAACTGTTTTTGTCATACAGACACTTCCTATATCAAAACAGGAAATTGTATCATGTTAAGCCATTATGTTACACATTTGTATTATACATTTATATAATATAATATAAATATGTTTTGTAAATTTCACACCTAACCATGGAGCTACATATTGTAAATCAAAAGACATGTCTACTATTGCCTGCCATCAATCAAATATGATCATATTCTGTGAATTAGGTAAATGCATATCCCTGAATAGAGATCACAAATATTTTTCATATATACAGACCGGACCAACAGAAATATTTGGCAACTGCTCTAGAAGGATATTACAATTCTGGAGCTCATGAAATTTGGATTGGTGGATCCGATATAGGACATGATGACGAATTCAAATGGTGGGATAAAACTGAAATAACAAATGCATATTGGGATGTGAACATGCCAAAATCAACCCCGGGTAAGTGTATTTCAAGTCCAGCATTCTAAACCTTGTTGTCAATGCTTCTCAATCATGTATTTCTGGACTCATATCAGATTATATGCCATACTCACAAATTGTTGTGGTGTGTATAAAGTCCACATGTTATGTATTTAACAGAAAACTGTTTGATCAATTTTAATTGTCAATAAATCATATCTTTGCAAAAGTTTAGCAACATACCTAAGTACAATCAGCATAATAATGACTCAGAAACACGTGCTCCAATTATATACATATATTTAACAAAGTTGTTTTAATGTAGATATGATGCTGTTAAACTTTGCAACATCAAAAAATACTAGCATTTTCATTTAATGTTTTATCAAATTTATTGTAATCAGAAAAAAATTGTACAAATTTCCTAGTGGTTATCTGTACATATAGATACTCATTTATTGGGTTGTTTGAAATATATGTGTGTATGCTTCCTTGGTCTGTTCCCCCTATGGTTTTAAATGATTTGCTACTCATACTTAAATCTTCATCTGTGATGAGATAAAAATTCCGTTCTGAAATTCACAAGGCCTGAAGCTGTAGCTAAAAGAAACAACAAAAGAACAATTACATGACATAGAGCTAATAGTAATGTAGCACTCCTGCAAATAAACATTGTGAAATGAAAATGAAGTTTTTCAATATTTATATGCAGAAAAAACCTACCACCTCTGAAGTGGAAAAATGGATCTAACGTACCATATACCTCTTCTCAAAAGCCTTATTTCATCAAACACTAGCCACAGATGGTCCGAGCCTTAGTGGTACGATCCATCTGTGACTTACACTCAGCGAAATGTGTATGAATGAAGGTGAAATTAATTGATTTGATCTGTTTCAGGTCGTTACGACTGCATGGCAATGTATTCTGGAAATAAAAATAATAACTGGGAAACTTCAAGCTGCTTCCTTGAACTTCAATATATTTGTGAATTACCAGAAGGGGCTAAACTTCCATCTGTTCCTGTGGTTACAAGTAAATTCTGTATTTCAATCGAAAAAACTATTTTTGGTTTTCATAACTATTAATCACAGATTTCATGAGATAACTTAGAGCTTTGTGGTTTCATGATGTTTAGTTTCTTGTTCATGAATATCATCCAAAATGAATGAATCATGTAGATGAAAATGTTATGCAAGCTTTGAATTCGTTGACATTCTGGAACATAGCTTAGTGTTATTTTAGAGATGAATAATTCAATAACACGTCTTGTGGAAATAATTTTTTTCTAAAATTCACACCAAAGCCAGGAGCTGTCACCTAAATGAAGAGATAACCACACTGTATATGGTACAGAGCTGCATAAAATATGATTCATCCACTACAACTTAAGCTGGAAACATTCTACATAAAACTGAATGGCCATAGTTAAAGGTCATGAGTGGTGTTTGCTCAGTTTGATGTTGAAATTATCTACCACTTATTTGTTTTTGCTTACAACTCACAGTAATATTTGACCTGGGCTCGAGCTCTTTCTATCACTCCCTAAAATTAGAATTAGCTCGCAGAAGCCCTCCATTTCAAATTGTACATTTTGAATATAGAGGGATATAAAAAACAAGCGTTAATATCTTACAAATCTATTTTATCTGGTTCCACATGTAAATTTCACGTATGACCCATACTTAGCAAGACATACTTCAACAATTTTTTTTCTGCTTTAAATAGATTAAGATATTTATACATAATATCATAGAGAAACAACATTGATTTGCATATTTTGATTTTAGTTGATGGGAAATGCAATGATGGTTGGAGGTGGATGGAAAACAACTGTTATTTCTTTGGCAGCGGTGAACAAAATCAGGTGTCTGCATCACAGTATTGTACTTCGTTATCAACGAATGGATTTCCGTCTTTTCTGGCTAGTGTTCTTACGGCTGATGAAATGTCATTTATTCATGGTAAAGGAGGTTGCCTTTTCAATGACTCCTATTTAAGCTCAATTCAACATTCAAGTGGAATATTTCGAAATTTAATCATGCTAAATGCCTAGTCAATATGCTCATTTATATGTATATGTTATTTTCCATAATGTTGTGAGATCAAGATTCGAATGTCAGATACTTGGCGAATATGAAGGAATAGAATCATATCCTGTACTTCAGTCAATACTCTGCTTATTGTTTTTGTTTAAAAAAACTTTCTCTTTCTGACCTTACATGACAGGGGAATCTAACCATTTATCTATATTGCATTTTATTTAGGCCATATTCAACAAGCCAGCTGGATAGGATTGAAAAAAGTTGGTAGCTCATATCAATGGATTGATGGAGAAACACTTGATTTTGAGAATTGGTCTGGCAGTGCTACCAGGTCTGGAGAATGTGTTTATATGCATGAAAACACAGGCTTATGGATGGATGCACCATGTTCTCAGTCTCATGCATTTGTTTGCAAGAGTCCGGAAAGTAAAAATTCAATTAATTCAATTTTGCTATTTGCTGAGTTTTCACCAATTATTGTTTATGTGGTCATTTCTATAAGTTATCATATAGGCAAGTGGGCTGCCACTTCTAAAGTAAATGTTAGAATCAAATTTGAACAGATTTTTTCAAATCAAAAAATTTACTCTTTCTTATGAGTGTGAATGGGGCATCATAATGTCGAGGTGCCATAATACCCGAGAGAGAAAAGCAAAATCGCTGTGTTGGCCGGCTGTTAATTCAACGACATACTAAATGCATGAGCAAAGTTTGTTTGCTCAATAAGTTAATATGTGGATTTTTTAATATATTGGATATTCAATAAACAAACTAGGCCTTAGTGCATGGAATCTGCATTGGGCTTCATAGAAACAACCAACAATTATGGCGAGTTCAGGCAATCAGATTAATGATTCAGCCTGATAAATATATTTTTGTTCCATCTAACATTCACTGAAAATAACCAAATAGTCGCAAAACAAGCGCTGTTCAAGCAAGAAATAGCTAGGCCTATACTAACCACTTTGAAGTGACAATTTTTGCCTTTCAAGATTGTTTACATGCAGAATATAACGCAGGTGCAAGCGACCTTTACAGACATTGAGCAGCGCGAATAACAATCCTGACTTCAATCTATACTGTTGAGGAAAAAGATTTCAATAAGATATAAAAATTCCCTGTCTTCCAAAAACTTCATTTAAATGCAGGAATATCTTTTAAACATTTGGGGAGTATCACAAGAATTCAATATTTAGATTATCAATCCACTTTATGCTCTGTATTCCTTTTCAGTCAAAGTTACCCCATATACACCAACTCCGCCTGTTGTTGGTAAGCTATTTAAATTTACTATACTTATTATTTACTTACTTTTTACGGTTCCCAGACTCTATCTGTTCAGTCCATAAATGAATTTTTGTTAGCTTATTTCATCATTTTTCTTATATAATGGTTTAACCCCTTCGGATCTATGGTGGTTCAGTTTTAGAATGTTTTTTACTGGTACTATATTTTGTTATAGCTCTTTGCTATGTAGGGGATCTTTAGTTCATTCATCCTAGGTACAGCTACCACCCATTTTATTGAAAAACATCTAGCCTGGTGGAATGTTCGAAGTATTGTCTCGATAAATGAGTTGTTGACGATTGATAACAGTTTAGCCTTTCAAGCTCTGTGTTGTTCATCGTCATTTCACCAAAACCCATACATCTTAAAATGTTTTGGTGTTAGTGTCTGAACACAGGGTATATTAAACTTACATTGTGTTAGTTGATTGGGATCTGCATTGATTGTCAATTGAAGTCTGAAAAATAATTTTAAACAGATGGTGATTACGAAAAATGTGGCGGCAATGGTTGGTTCTCAGATCCAGCAAGTCCAAAATGTTACAAAGTAAGTTTAGAAGTATAACTTTTGTATTTTATTTGGATTTGTATAAAATGCTTTATAATTAGACATTAATTTTATGCATTTCATCATTTAAACTGTGGAGCATTTAAGAAAGCACCATGCATAAAGAAGTTAGTAACGAAAAAAATAAAATTTTGATAGTACCGTAATCATTTTATGGGTTTGACCAAAAAGTCAGCTTAATTTTTTCCAGATCAGCAAGAATTCGAACCTTATTTGAAATAGGTTTTATATATAGCCGTAAACAATAGGTGCGCAAGTTTACATCCGTATGATATGAATTGTGATATGAAAATGCAACAATACTTCAAATTTCCAATAACCAACATAGACATAGCCAATGGGGGTAATGTTGAGGTATCCTATTCTGGTTGTTTGGCTATTAGATCAGCCTATTTCATAGCAACTCTCCTTGGCATGCACAAAACTTATTCGATTGCAGCAAAAACCCAACAATGTTGGAAATAAACTCCAACCTTCCCTATTCTTAGGCTATCTACCAAGCAAGCTTAAAATATTTGCAAAAAACTAAGCCTCAAAAACAACCTTTTTTTATTGAAATTCACTCTGAGCAAGTCTGGAAGCAGCTCTCAAATGGAAACAAACAAGGCCACTCTATAGCGAAGAGCTACTGAAAGATGTAGTACCAGCAACTGCACTCCAAACAGAGAACATCTCAAAGGGAACTGAACCACCAGTAAAGTGCAATTGAGTGGTCTCTGCCCTGGGCAATGGTAGAATCAACCACGCTTAAGCTCAAAGATGACCTCATGGCCTTTGCGTAAGGTTGTTTCACAAGCTTATCTTCTGTCGTGTGCTTGATTTTAAATAACCTCTTTTCTTGAGATCAAAATGATATATGACATATCTTGATTTGTTATATAGTAAGTTGTATATTTGGTTTTCCTATCGATAGGACAAAAATATGCTATCCTCTGATTCTTTGTGGTTTGATTAAGTAAAATGTTCACATAATGCATTCTTTGTAGATTGATATTGACAGAACGAGAAGTTGGAATGATGCAAGGTATAAATGTCAACAAGGAGGAGGAGATTTGGTTTCTATGAACTCACCTGATGAAAACAGTTTCATTGCAGGTTTTTTATTTTTGTAATTTATGTAACTGGATTGCAATTGATAATAATATTACTGAATTGTTTGAATTGACTAAGACAGAATTCACAAAACATCGACGTAGAATTTAGTTTACTGTTCACTGCGGACAACTGCTGAAAATGGATCTTGTCAGATAGTATTTACTATTTTAAGTTAATTTATTGAAGGTATTAAAAAAGACTATTCCTAGAAGAGAGAGTTTCAAAATTTCTATCTACTTTTACAGGCATTGCACAGGAGCTGCCATTTGCTGCAAATCTGTGGATCGGTGCTTCAGATAAATTGGGTTTTCAAGATGATGTGCTTGATGTAGTGGATGATGGTTGGTCATGGTCAGATAAATCACCATTCACTTATTTTAATTGGAATTCAGGTATATTTTTTTTGTAACCTAGCTTTGCCTACTATGAAAGTGTCTGTTGAATGTACAACAAGTATATATTTTTAGGTGAACCTAACAATGCTGGAGGCGAAGATTGTGCTGAGCTTTACCTAGGAACAGGAAAGTGGAATGATCTTGATTGCGCTTCGTTTAGACATTTTGCTTGTGAAAAGATGGGAAATAATGACAATATTATTGGAGTAGATGTTGCACAAACAGAATGTAGGAGCAATGAGGCTTGCTGTTTCAAGTAAGATTTCTGCCACATAGGAAAAAACTTTCCCTTAGTACGCTACAAACTGGTGAAAATTAAGCTGGTTTGCCACTGTGATATTGTTTTTATAAAAAAATCAACTTAAATGATAATATTCAGAAGTTATGAAACAAGAGAAGACTAAAAAATATATTATATATATATGTATATATATTCATTTAAGACATCTTGGTGTTGAGAAGGGTGGTGTTGTCCCAGATTCAGCATTGAGTGCCTCTTCTGTTCGGAATCAAAATTACAATGAATCAAGAGGAAGGTTGAACATGCAAGAAACTATTTTGATCACAGACATAGGTGAGAAGTGGTTTAAAGCAGACTTGTCAAAAGCAATCTTGAGCATGGAGTGGACGCAATTTTTATAAGTAGGGTGTTAAATTCAACTAAGAGGTCGAAAAAGGTTTTTCCCGAAGTTGTAGATGGTTTTAAAATCATCCAGAACACCTACAAGTCACTTCGCTTGGTTATAGCGGCTCAGATCTATTTGAAATATTTTTTGCTTACAGAGCAGTTCTACATTTTTTGAAGCTCTTTGTGTTACTGTGTGGCTGTTAGTTGACACTTTTTAGGCACTGCTTTTGACCTTGCTTAGAGCGAACATCAATAAAAAATTTTTTTATTGAAGTTTATATTAAGCAAGTTATATTTAAATGTATTTAAATGCTAATTTGATGCAAAAATAGTTGTGTGCTTTGATAATCGTTACGCTTACCTTATATTAATTTTTTTTTTAATTATCACTCATCTGAGTGGATCATTTTTAGCAAGTACACAAGCTGCTACTCATAAGAGAACAGGGTTACTATTGTCAATAAGTCGTGAAGTTTCTGGTTTGAATGAGTTCACCCAAGCTGCTACACTTTGGGGTTGAATAGTGAGGTTTGCTAGCTTACTGGGACTGAAAGCGGTGATGTTCAATCTTCAAAGCCAATGTGCTAAGTGACATTTTCCCGGAAGGGGCTTGATACTTGAACATATATTCTGTCAATGGATATAAAAGTAAATTATTTCAAAGTTTTTATCATATAAATATCCTCTAAATATGGAAAAAAACTTTACCCAGTCGCACAAGCCTAATCATTTATCTTTTCTTTGTTTTAAAAGGAGATACACGAATCGGCTATCATGGAGCATGGATGCCCCAAGAATCTGAGCAAGATACTTCTTGGTTTCAAGTAGATTTCCAGGTTCATACAGAATTTAAAGGAATCATAACACAGGTAAGATAATGACATTGTTATATTTGTCCTGGTATTTGAGTAAAGAAGACAATACACTATACAAGGAACCCCAAACTTTTATCATCGTACATTATAAATGGGAATTGACCAGGATATAAATGGAAATTCCCAACTGTCTTACTTTTCTTCATTGTAGTTACTGTATTTAATAAGTTTTCTAATATTGTCTCAAAGAGTGTCAAAATAATTTTATCTCTATATCTATCTATCCAGCTGTTTACACATATTTATTCCATATGAAACTCTAACCTTTATCTCTTCATGTGAGTCAATTACCACTCTTGGAGAATATTTCTACTGGTTAACCAGTTGAGGTACTTGATAAACATAGATATTGCATTTATATTCAATATTCAATTGCAAATTGAATTTAAAATATGGTTTTAAGAATATGCATTCAAATGGAATGTAAAGAATGAAGTGCATTTAAACTGTTAAAAACTTTATTATACAAATACATACATGAGAGAAAATATGTGGATCAACATGATTTCAACAATTAGTGTCAGAACTCATGGCTCATGCTCAAATACCTTCCTTGCTACACAATGAGGCAAAATTTTATATTTTGTTTTCCCTTTGGCACAGGGTAGAAATGGATATGAACTGAATAACGAAAGGCAATGGGTGAAGAGTTTCAAAGTATCCTACAGTCAAGATCCGTTCAATATAAAGAAAGATGTCACAAATTGGGAATTTATATCAGATTCAGATGGAAACCCTGTTGTATGTTGAATAACTTATATAAACCTAGTAAATTTTGCTGGGTGCATAGGCCTAGTGGTTATCATTGTAGATCCTGGGTTTGGGTCCTGATAAATTCATCTCATTTGCATAGGTAATGGATAGGCTATTATGTTGAAATGTTGGCCATTTGTAGAAATTTTTTATTCTTATATATTTATTTAAATTAAATCAATTGTTTTAGATCAAATAATTATTTACTAAATATAAGAGATTTTAATCAGTAAGTACAGATTATTGCTAAATACCCCATATTTCAGATATTCCAAGGTAACCGAGATCAAGACACTCAAGTAACAAATTTATTTCCACGTCCAATAATTGCTCGTCATGTACGCTGTCATCCTCTCACTTATTATGATAAAGTAGCAATGAGATTGGAATATATCGGATGTAGAGCAAGTAAGTTCTGTTGATTGCAGAAGTTTTTATACTGCCATACCATTCATTTTCATACCATTTTCTAACAGGCTTCAGAGTAGCCCTGACGTATGTTGTGTCTGTTATAAGAGGAGAATAATAGGGTTCCAAGAAGTGGTTTTTATCTTCGTCGTGAAGGCAGATGCCACTTACTGCACTTTATTATGGTGTATTTATTATATAGTATTATATATATAGCTTTTTGCTTATATGTAGCCGTTGATTGGTTTCTTTTAGGTGCTCCTTTGCCTTGCTTGGTTTGAATTTCAATTAACAAAAAAAATGATGTAAATCAATAGACAGCTTAAGGAGAGTGGTTAAATGTACGTTAGATAGGCTTTGCTGCTCTTGACAATGCTGCCTGACATCGAAACATCGACTGCCTAAGCTCAAAAACATATTTAAGTATTCCATCCTGACCAGGTCTAATTGTGACTTTTTTACAGCATGTTTGTACAAGATTGGAATGAACTCAGGATATATTGGAGATGATCATATAACGGCATCACAGGGTGATGGGAAACAAGCAAGAGCTCCAGTCGACAAAGGTTTTTGAATTTATTATTGTTTATGTCTTAAACTCACTTTTACTATGATGTAAATAGATAACTTTAAAATTGCATATGTGGGAATTGTACCCATTTCCCAGTCTTTTTCAAATTAATTTTATCCCATAGTTTGTGGGATACAATTGCTTTAAAAGGGACTCTGGAGGGGGCCACTAGTCCAATTGAAATACTCTTGATTCTGCCTGTATCTAGGTTATTTTCTAAATATTTTACATGTGTACTGCAAAATAAAGCAAATTTATTTTTTTCGAAAAGGCTAATTTTGTCTATCTGATATATTGGAATATGATTATTTGAAATTTAAATTTCATGTATTAAACTCATTGCCATTGAAACATCATGAATTATTTACATGAATTATTTGAATATGAAATCTACTGTACAAGAAATCAAATTTTAATAATGACTACCGGTAATTTCTTTAATATCAGCTGAATGTCTGGCAAATTCTGATGACACTGGTGCAGATTACAGAGGATGGCTCTCGAAAACTAAAAATGGAATTGATTGCCAACCATGGTCATCTCAAACACCGCAATCTCATGACAGGTAAAAAGCTGCATATTAGAATAATAGGACAAGATTTTATTTTTATGTTGCGAGAGAGGAAAAATGAGAATACGGCTTAACCGTATGGTGAACCAAGATCTCTCGTGCAGAAACCAGTTCCGAATTGGGGAGAAGGTTTTATTTATCATTTTTTTACTAAGCATGGACCTGATTAATGGAGGAAGCCGTAAACAGTGCTTACGTTAATTACTGTGCATGGCTAGGCATCCAGTACACCTCTCGCATATTATCATCATCCTTGACTGGATTCGAACCTACTTCATGACGATCAGAGGTGCGTAGCTCAAAGTGTATTAACAACGCTTTACCGATTGAGCTAACTGTGCCACCGACCTACCGGGCTGTAATTGACACTGTTGCTACCATATGACTCTGTAATCCAGAAATTTAGGTGTGAGTGAGCATTTGATATTTAGAAAAAAAATGACATATTACCGACTTCATTATTCAAGTTATTTGCCTGAAAATCAAAATATACATCCAATCTTGCAATGTTAAATTAAACATATTTCATGATTTTACTTCACAACTGGAAAAATATCTTCAAAAACAAAAATTTTGACAATTAAAAGTTAAATAAATTATTTCTATTAAATATTTCGAGTTCAAAGAAAATTTTTGAATAAAATGTTTTACCATCTCTATCAACTGATGCTCCTAATTTTAAGAACTCCTCAAAATTATCCTGAGGCTGGATTAGTTGGAAACTTCTGCAGAAATCCTGATGGAGAACCAAGACCGTGGTGTTATACAATGGATGAAAATGTCAGATGGGAATTCTGCTCAGTTCCAACCTGCCCACGTAAGTCATTTACTGATATTGATTAGAGTTGTCTTTATAATTCAGTTTGAAGGTTATTTGAATGTCAGTATGTACAATAAATAGAATATTGTTTCAACATTTCAGATACTGGTAAATGAATTTACTGATATTTTCTTATTTTATTTTATTATTTTTTACAACATGTAGGAAGTTGTTGGGACAAATTTAAAATCCACAGTTTCAAACACCTAGCTGGTGGACAGTGATTCATGCGCCTGTTAGTTGTACAGTGTGGCTTCCTTCTCCAACCATATCCATGCACATACAAAATGGTTATAGTTTGATATATGTTTAAGTCATGTTGTCGGCTTTTCTCTTCAAAAAAAAAATGTAAAAATGAAATCATATTTGCTAATAACGCTATTCCTGAGTAAACCTTTAAAAGTTTGTGCGAATTGCAAATTATGCAATTATGTTGTTTAGTGGACGGATCTCACCATTGTCTAATCTTGGTTAAATCTTTGGGAATGCGCTTTCAGCTTCATACTTTGAAATATAAGGAAGGTCGTGGTTTGCCATATCTTTAATAAATTTCTTTAGCTTTTTTCTCCAGGATAAACACAATATTCAATCATATATGAAACTATCTAATTTTGCAACAAGATTATGTACTAACAAACTCTCAAATAAATAACATATAACATAACACAAACTAATCTCACCATAGTGGTGTATTAAATTGGGCTATCCTATTAGCTGAATAGGTAAAAGCTTTAGCATAAGCTTCTAGCTTAATAAATCAACAAGGTAAAAATGATATCCAATCCTATTTAAAAAAAACAGGCTTGAATTATAGATTTGCATCTAGCTTTTCTTGCACACATATACACAGCACCCATGGTGTTACACATTTGAAATCGCACTCACATACTTTTACATTCACATAAGTTTGTACCCACATACATTTCCAGCCAACATAAAGTAGCCCAAATAACATGCTGCATTGTAGTGAAGAGTTTTAGTGTAGCAAGCATTGATGCTAATGTGCCAGGTGCACATGCACATAGACGGAAAAATAAGAATGTGGAGGACAATGTTGGTAGGTTCATAAGTGCGTATGTGTAGGAGTGTACGCAGATAAATTTACCGTATATATTTATGGCATAATATTGGATGGAACTTCACTGTTTTCACACATTCACATACACACTGGATTTAAATTTGCTGAGGTTCAAATAAGCAATACATACCGGTATTTATGTATGGTATAAGCAAACATGTGTTACTTTTTTTTTAAACTTATTCTCTGGCACATTTTTAAACATTATTTCAGGTTTTCTTTGCTTTCCTGATAACTCTGAAATATGATATATTTTTTTGTATCACCTTTTGTGTCGACAGAG
Organism: Styela plicata; assembly: GCA_963675895.2. Lineage (NCBI taxonomy): Eukaryota > Metazoa > Chordata > Ascidiacea > Stolidobranchia > Styelidae > Styela > Styela plicata. The sequence goes on along the minus strand of OZ023143.1, from coordinate 9,401,485 downwards.
GTGTCAAAAGACACTATGTCTATGTATGATAATAAATGTATGCGTCTGGCTAATGAAAACATGTTTTTTTTAAAATTTTGGTGGTTGTATTTCAGCATACACTCCCACTGGATGGACTCCATCTTCATCAACAACAAATCAATGGGTTCAAGTTATGTTTCCTGATTATTACAAGGTACTTGTATAGTTCCAATTTTAGTTCCGCCTGGATCCTTCCACTCAATAATACTGCCATTTTCAAATTAATGATGCATTCTATGAAATACAATATGACCCCTCATATTTCTAATGTACAAAAACATATCAAATAAACTATTCATAATCATTTTCAATCTGATTTCAACTATCACCATTTTATTGGTATACTTTTGCCAGACAGTTATCTACATCTATGCCTATATTTAAATTTCTATTTTTTCAGGTATCGGGAGTCACAACATACTCAATCTCTTCTTCATATGTGAAAACGTACAAGGTTCAATTCAGTGACAATGGTTTAAGTTTCCAAACTTATTTAAATCAAAATGGAGATGACCATGTAAGTTTTTGAGCTAAATATCTTTAGGCTAGCTCAATTGGTAAAAAGCAATAGAAATACACTGTCCCATAGAATTGTTAGAGATAAACTGTGAGCTACACATTTTTTTTACATTCTGTGCACAGCGTTACAGCAAATTATTGGTCTGGCCTTTGCAATTCATCAGTGACACATGCTCAACAAAGCATGTCTCACCAAAACTTTTTAGTTAGCTTTTATTGTTGATACTGAAACTATATATTTTTTATCTTTGGAACTTTTCATTCAGGTAACTCTATTGTGCAGGATTACTCATGTTTACAATGATCATAAATAGGTCTATGATAATTTGAATTTTGAAGTCGTAGAAAAGATTTCATTGAGTTTATGGGATGGTTGCAGAGGTTTGAATTCAATACTCACATTTAGCCTCATATAAAATGAATTCACTCAAAATTCTGACATTTCCTAACCAAGATTTATAGATTGTATATAATTTTCCAAATATAGATAAAGTTGACTAAATTAACATTGCTAATTGCTTTAAACTTAAATTATCGAAATAAAGAATCATTTTTATTTATACTTGAATAGACATTTATCGGCTTAAGTGGGCCCAACTCTGAATACACTGATATACTCCGAGAACCACTCACGACAAGATTTCTCAGGATTGTTCCTCAAACATGGAACTCAAGAATAACTTTGCAATTTGAAGTCAATGGTTGCTATGCCGACAGGAGAATCACTTGTGCAGGTATGTCCTAGTACATTTTTTCAAATACAGTTCGCTAATGTACAAAATATGTTTTGCTGGATATGGCCACCTTGTTTCAATAGGCTTTTAGAGGTTGTTTTTCTTAGAAAACACAATGAATAAAGTAAATGGGCATGTCCAAAATGTGTAAAACATAAGTTCATCACACTCGGCGATAGCAATGTTGATCATGTTTGAACTTTTTTACAGATGATATTAGCATTTTCGAATCGTTTGAAAAATTGTCGAGATGTTCTAGACATAAAGAAAAACTAAATTCTCTAAAGTAAAGTGATTTTATCTATTCCCAGCCAGAAATTTATTTTGCCAAGCATGTTCCACAGATGGACCGCATCTCATCGACGCGATCCAGCATTGACCCATACTCAACAAAAGTTGCTTTGAAAAAACATTTTCGGGTATACATATATATAACCTTTTTTTAGACATGGGAAATCAATTTGAAGAAGACTCTCTCACAATCGCCTGTCCAGGAGGTTGTGTTGAAGATCCCAGCAGTGGTATTGTTTATGGTACTGATACATACACAGAGGTAAGATCAGATTATTAGCAGGCCTACATCTGGAGCCTCTGTGTTGTGGTATTCTGTCGATATGCTTGAGTGCAAATCCTAACTATTTTCACTCCAAATTTATGATCAATGGGAGCATATAATACCTTTGTTAGGCAACAATTCACCACCCTCAAGGTTAAATTACTACACTTAACAAGCTGAGCCAGTTGCTTGATATTTTCTAAAGCTTTATACTGCTGTTCTTTTTTATTTATTTTCAAATTTTATTGTTATTAAATATGTTCTAGGCATCTGCAGTTTGTCCTGCTGCAGTGCATGCTGGAAAACTTTCTAATGCTCATGGAGGATCTGTGTCCTTTGCTAAGATCAATGGACAGAATAATTACTTGGGAAGTACAAGGAATGGAATAACAAGTATTACGTGAGTCCAATTGGAAGAAAATAATCTTTTACAGAAATATAAATATATGAATCTGATCAAATCATTCTGAGTTGAATTGGAAAGTTAATTTTTTGATTTGACACGAAATATAAAAAAGGTGATTTTATGAATAGACAACAAGAAAATCACACATATGTGTGTTTTATAGGGGTTGATTTTTATCAGTAAATCTCTCATCAACTTTTGTTCTATTGTAGTTTTTTTTAACAAGCTTGAATTAAATAAACTTGAATCTATGATCTCAGTTGGCATCACCCAGGGTAATCTCCCTTTCATATAATTCAATACAGTCAATCGATTTTAGAAAAACCTCTCAAAAACTTCTCTATTTTTGCATACATCTAGATACAAAACTTCAGAACATTCTCTTATTTTCAATGGCTTAGGTAAGTTCTGTCATTTATCTTTGTATATCAGACAATAAAAAAGGTTGATTTCAAAAACAGAAACATAAAGAGTAATTTACATTTCTTGCTTTAAATTTTATGCTTATAGTCCAAAGACTTTTGTTCCAACAGTATTCAAAATTTAATGACGTTGAATGAATAATGTTGCAGAATTTCAGATAATCAAAATATTGTATTTTATCATTCTTTCATATACATCAGCATTGTAAAATTTGACATAAATTATGCTATTTTTGTTTTCCTTATATTCAAAAAATTAATTACTTTTGAGTGAAATTAGGAACATTTGACTAGTTGGGCAAATGAATCACTATGATGAAACAAGTTTTAATACTTATTATTATTTTTTATTCATTCATTGTTTTTATTTTTACCTTGTCTTTACCCCCAAATTTTTATCTAATCAGGTCAATCAATCAATCGTTTTGCTATAGAAATTATCTAACCTTATCTAATTAGGTTTAAACTAAATTGTTTTGACATATTCAGTCACAACTGAATTACTGTCAAATCCCATTTAACTATTCTATCATATGTTTCATGGGATAGTGCGACGAACTGTCTATCTTATGTTCCATTGTCCTTGTGAAAATGGATCGGTGTGCGACCAAGGCCTCAAGGATACTTAAATAAGATGGGGTCAAGAGTCAAAAGGCGATAATCTTGTTCTACATATTATCATTTTTTTATCATAATTCACTCTTAGTAAAGGCAGAAGCAGTGCCCAAAAGAAAACAACCAACGGCTACTTAATAGCTACTAAAAGATGTAGTACATGCAACTCCTCTCTAAACGGAAAACATCCCAAACGAAACTGAAACGCCATGTTAAAGTGCAGTGAGTGGTATCTGCCCTGTACAATGGTAAAACCATCTATCACTTTGCTTGGTATTGTGGATAATACCCGAAGAAGCTACCCCTTGCTCTAACGAAAGCTTGGCAAAAATATCTTTTAATATGTAGAGTATATTTGAAATGAGATCCTAATCTTCTGGTTTTTATTAATAACCCTTTTTAGCCTACAGATGTCCCGATAACTGGTATGCTTGGAATGAGCATTGTTATCATTTTTCTGCTCCTGGAATGAAAAAATCTTGGACGGAAGCTCGAGCTGATTGTAAAGCATTGGGCGCAGATCTTGTATCAATTCTAAGCGAAGCTGAAAATGATTTTGTTCTTGTAACTATTGTGCAAGCTCGTAAGTAATTTTCTCTGTTTTTGAGATTTGGTAAAATTAAGTTTTGTTTAGTAAAAATCAGTTATTAATTGTATCAGAGATAAATAACATCATTATATTTCAATACATTTGTTTGCCTACTTCGATATGAATCTATTGTATTTCATTCTAAATTTCTGAACCTACATACCCTGGTCCTTGGGTTAGTTTTAATTCAATGAAAATGTAAGCAAATTATGGAGAAATAAGGTAGTGTAAAATAATAGAAGTAAATATCCTTCTATTAAATTTTGAGATTTGTCAATTATCTGTTGCTTAGATATATGGCTACTCAGGATGAAATGAAGCTGTCAAAACACCTGAAAATTTTCGAAGGTCATATGTGACAACCACTGGTTGAACAATTTAATCATTTCAAACAATATAATCTTTTTAATTCAGTAAATGGTAATCAAGTTTGGATTGGTTTGAATGCATTGGAGACATTAAATTGGTATGAGTGGAGTGATGGTTCTACTGTTACAATGACCAAATGGTATCTTCATCAACCTAACAGTGATGTAAGTTAAGACATGTTTAATTTTACTCAATATATATTACTGAAGACCATATTTATAGCATGTTGTCTGCTGGGATGTCTTCTTAGAAAGGAATTTACGCATTACATTGAGAAAATTTTTTATAAAAATATTAGTTTTTTAGGTTTGAAGTATTTTAATATAGGTATGTTAATATGACCTAGGACTATGATAAGAATAAAAGTTTTGAAACGGCAGCCTGGCTTTCTTTACAATAAATAGGAGCGGAAAACTCGAATTTATGTTCAAATTATGATATCCAACTTTTTTGCTGTATGTATTTATTCTTTTAAGGAATCTTAGATTTTCTGTTTTTTTATGCTATTTTTGAACAAATTATCATATTTATTGCTAAGAATCAAAAATGTGCTTACATCTATCGGAATGGTGGTTATTGGGCTGATGGACAATGCACCAATAATTATGCTTATATGTGCAAGAAGGAGAAAGAACATCTTCCACCTGTCACAACAGTTTTTCCACCAACAGATGAAGGATGCGATGTGGGGTGGAGAGGAAATGGTAACTTTTATTGTTTTGATATATATCTAGTTATTGAGTGTTTCTTGGGATTGATGATTTTGAGCCTGTCCAATGTTTTCATTCATCAAAAAATTCGAAAATGTACAATAATTTATAAATACATATTTACACATATTTTGCAAAATTTACTGTTACCTTAAAAAGGCCGAAAAAGATCATGTTACTAATAAAATAAAATTATGAAGGCGATTTCATAATTTATGTCTACAAGATTCCTATTCAAGATTTCATTTCCATGAATATTTCATATTTCTCTCCAAAGTAATTACATGCCGAAGTTGAACAGATATTTTTTAGTTTTTCTAAGTTGGAAAATTGTCATTTTACGAAAAGACTACAAAAACTGATCGGCGTTTGAAAATTTGGCCTATTATATTGATATTTAATAATGAACCAATCCAATATCCTGGGGAAATGCCCCTCCTTTTTCATAACTTTTGAGGACATGTCCCCCTCACCCACCTCCGGTTTTTCACCAGTGGACCAATATCATCATGTCAAATAATACAGAATAAATTTTGGCATGCAACATTGGAATTTTGATCCAAATCAATAAATCAGAAAATAGAATTGCAAAAAATCTTAGTTTTATGCAAGTACAAATTCACAGTATTACACTATATTGATATTGAGATGCACACTATTATTTCCTCTTAAAAACAGGAAATTCATGTTACTGGACCAGTAGTGATACAGCTCCTTATTATTATGCTAATCAACTGTGTACAGAGATGGGTGGAGCACATTTAGTTTCTATCCATGATCACTATGAACAAGCATTTGTACATGCTCTTGTAAGTTTATTGTGTGAAGCTATATTTCATCTACCGGTATTCTATTTTCAATTTGTTTACAAATTTTGAAATTATTTTACTGCTTTCAGATCTTTTTGCGATATATTATATGAATTTGCCAACAAGAAATTTTATTTTGTCATGTATGAGTCACTGATGTCACGGATTCATCAATTATTCATACAAGGCAAAACAAATATTTTCTGTCGAGATTATTTCTATACAAAAACAAATTTAAATGCTTCAAAATAGGAAATATAGGCATTATGTATTATTACGATGAAATAACAAGCAATCATGGCAATTCTACTGCTTGGACACAACTATTCCAATCAAAATTGACCTTTACCATTTAGATTTAACCTGGTTTGTTACAGTAATGTTTGTCTGCAGCAGTTCAATATTGTAGTATTAATATTTAGTTTGTGATAGATTCAGATGGAAGACGGAATATGCTAAACCATCATTCTCCATTTTTGTATATATATAATTAATTGGTGGTCTGGAGCACACTTCGTAATGTTTTCAAATTTCATATTAATCCAATGTAGACTTATTTTAATTGGCAACACATTTTAGTTTTTCAAGTTCTTTTTTCAAATCTAATCATGTTCCAAGCAAACATTAAATTCGTATTTGCTGTAATAGGCCAAATACCTCTAAAATAGTTTCTGTAAGATATGGATTAGTTCGATTTAGTGAATGGAATTTCAAATATAATTACCAAACTATCTTTAACACCCCTGTTAAACATTGCGAAGTTAGAATTAGCTTTTGTTAAACCAAGCATATAATACTAAGGAATGTCTTTATCCAAATAGTTAGGTAGTCTGGGAAATCTAATCAGAAGTAATTTCATATTTTGATTAGATTTGAATAGATTCATTTTGCAGTGAAACCATGATTTATGTCAAATTTTATGCGGTAAAGTGGACATGAAGCATGAGTTCTTTGCAAAATTAGGTTAAATATCAGAAATTTTGTTTATCAGAAATGTTGGAAACAATATTCCATTTGTATATTGAAATCAAATATTGTTTAATAAGCTGAACTATAAGGAAAAGTTTGCTACCGAACCATGTGCTCATATTCTTTATTTTTGCTCATATTTAAAGGTTACATCTTCAGTCCCTCCTAGTCTTGGTTACACATCATGGATTGGTATGGCGGCTACAAATGATGCAACAGGTGCTCAGCTATATTATTGGGAATCAGGAGAAGACATCTCTTACACAGTTTGGGATCAATACCAACCAGGTGTGGACTGAAAGTAGATAAGCTATTGTACAGAATGCTTTAAATCTTGATATGGTTTTTCATCGTTTCAGAATCCGACAAATGTAATAAGATTTTTTTTCATACTCGTGATGTTAATCAATATGTAGCTGAATTTGTTATTTACATTTGCAAAAAATTGTTGCTTTTGTGTGTTAGATTGTGTACGGCAATATTAGCAATACAGCCCATAGATGGATCTTTAGAATTGGCCTTTTTATCTTTTGCATGCCATGATGGGGGATTAAAAGAAAAGAAAGAAGTGGTAGATGGTTTTGTTATTGTCCAGAATCGATATGATTCATTGCACTTTGATAAAGCACTTCTGTTTACAATGTTTTCTGCTTGGAGTGTGGTTGCTGATACTACTTGATACTAGCTATGATACCGCTGATACTAGCTATTTTTTTATGAGTACCCAAATGAATTTTGAAATTCAACTAAAATTTAGATTATGTTAGATTTTTACCTGGATTCTCTTCTTTGTGTTTGGGTGGGAATTAAATCCTGACAAATCTTGGTACTATTGACATCACTCGGATCGGGCGGGCAAATCACTCTGTTGTAAGGCTTTCTCGATTCAAATGAGGGATTATAAAATTATATATAATATTAACTTCTGTATTTAGATGTGGAACTGAAATGTTATTTTCCATTCGTCTACAATGGGCAGACGTACTATGAATGTACGACAGCATATAACCCTGTTGTATTGCCTGGTAATGGTCAAACAATACCATGGTGCAGTGTTACTCCAGTATTTGCTATTGCTTACATGTTCTGTGGAACGGGGAATGCTCAAGGATGTGGATATATGGATGATAGAACAGGTGTCATGTCATGGTGTAGCAACCAAAGATACTTCAATTCAGATTAGCATAATTCAATAGTCAATTATTCTAGAACCTGACTAAAGTTATTTCTCTTTTATTCTTAACCTAATTCATTTTGTAGTGAAATCATGATATATGCCAAATTTTATTTTGTAAAATTTGACATAAATTATGACTTTCCAAGTAAAAGACATTTTTCTTTTTTGATTATTCTCACCGTAATTCATTTTGCAGTGAAATCATGATATATGCCAAATTTTACTTTTTAAGATTTTACATTGTAAAATCATGACTTTGCTACAAAATAGGCAGCAATATGGCCAAACATCAGCAAGTTCAGTTATCTAAAATTTTGAATAGTTTTTACTCTAAATTATAAAGACAACCTTGACTCCACTAAACTTGAAACTCTCCGTTTCATCTGCACTATGATGCTCTTGAAATATTCTTACGTTTTTCATCTTTTATATTGTAGGTTACTGGTCGATGGATCTCTGTACTTCATTGCGATACTACACTTGTGAAAAACCAAGAGTGGGATACACCGAACCAGTTCGTACTACTGAATCTCCCAGAGGTTCTTGTTCAGATGGTTGGGTAAAATCTGACAATTTGGTTGAATGTTACCAGGTGATTTTATTTTTGGATTAAATTTAGTAATTATTTTGTAATTCAAACAAGTACAAGTAGTGAATCAACGATTATTCACACAAGAAAGCATATTTTATAATTCTTTCTGAAATATTTCTCATAATAATTTGTAAAAAGCTGAGTTAATCTCAATTTTTATTGGAATCAATGCTGCTACTGCATTTTCATTTAGACTTTTTTAAACTTTCAATTTGAATGAATGAGCTTGAATGAGCTTTTATGGTAGCCCAATCTGAGAGGTGAAACTAATTTTACTTTTTTAGATCAACGAATTCGCGGATCTTTCAGGACGTGCAACCTGGCAACAAGCCCATGATCATTGTACTTCACAAAATGCAGATCTTGTATCAATTCACAGTAGTGTTGAAGAAACAGAAATTGCAAAACTAATACAAGATTATGGAGTCAATTCATACACTGAGTTCTGGATTGGCCTTAATTCAATAAGCAATACTGCTGGATACAGTTGGTCTGATGGTATGTTTATTGTCTATTGGGCATGTACCTGAATGTATGGGGACTGAAATTTTATTTTGTGAAAAACTTGGGAACAAAATATTCAAAATTCTGTCAATATATGTTTTGTTATGCATTGTTATGCATATGGTTTATACATGACAAAACATTAACTAATTTTAATTTTAATTTCCATTAGTGTTCCATAGTATTTGTGAACATCGGTTCTTATTGCTTTGCAAAAAATTAAACACAGACAAATCAAACAAAAAACGCTGGAAATTAGTTGAAACTAATGAAAAAATATTTAGCAGTATATCTCAAGTTCAAAGCATAAAACACATATTCGTCCACTCACATACTACAAAAGAATTCAACATCAAATAATAATAGCAAAACATGCTTAGTCAACTTGGTTCAATGCCATGAATTTTGTTTTTGACATAACAATAACATAATTAAAATCAAGTTGACTATGTGTAGAAGAAACTTTACTTAAAAACGTTACATCACAACCACAAGCATTTTCTGGCTGATAAACACAAGAAAATTAAATTGTTTATTGTAGAAATTTTCGAAATGGCACCTCAAAACAAGTTTCTATCATCTAAGTTTACCTATTTGCAGCGAAGGATCTCTGAGCATATTATATAGTTTGAAGCTAATAACGTTTCAATTTAAAATACTTTTATATGCATATTTTCCAAGGTAACAGATCCAACATTGTTGGTAGGATCTATTACTAACTTATGTCCAACAATTCAAAATCACAAAAAGACTTTCTCCCGATTCGATTTGAACATTTGTTTTTTGAATAGGCATATTTAGCTGTGTATCATTAAGATATCAAATATTCTACCTGAAAGGATTGAAATATTTAATCATTGATAATCATTTAGTGTGCATTACCTGTAATCTCTTCTTTAGATTAAGACTTTAGAATTGCCTTATCGTATTCCCTGCAAGTTTTAAGAGGTTTTAGGGAATTTAAGATAGCATGAATGTTTTCGGCTCAGCATGCAGTTTTACATTCGATGCATCTTATTGCAGAATATCAGTTTGTTCACCTCCAGATATTTCTTTCATTCTTGCTTGGAGTGATGGATTTAAATTAAAAAATATCAATTTTATTAGCTGATATAATGAATGTTCGATCGTCTTACCCATTTTTCTTATACAATAGACAAAAATCTTTGTTAAAACAATTTTTTTTTTTAAAAGTTAGAACAGATGCAAATTGGATTTATGCAAAACATTTTTGAAATCACAACATAAAGCTTTCCCTGCAATATACAAACAAATGCTATCTCTAAAACCATGTGAATTTTTTCTATATTAATAAAAGTAATCTTGCAGTACCAGTTTAGTTGCAATGTTTATAGAAAAACTAAAAATAAGTCTTCTCCACCATTTCTAACTTTTTCTATTCATATTTCAATTATTGCACATAATTTGACTCTTTCTCAACTTTTAGCTGTGATGAAACCACATGACATTAAATTCAAAATTTCATGATATATTTTCAGTCCCATTGTATATTTGTTTGCTTTGTCCATGTAGTTTAGTATTAGTTGAAGTGCGGCCACCATTGCTGTTAAAGCTATCAGTACAATCTGTGTTATCTGAGAAAGTAAAATTCAAATTGGATTATAATATTTTTTTATACAATCATCTGACTGCAACTCACAATCAGAATTTTATTTTTTCAAACCTGAGACATAGATGGACGGTGTCTCTTCTACACACTCTATCAGCTACAAAAGCTTAACAAAACAGATGTGCACTAAATATTTCCTACTTGGCTATTTCAACAGCAACATTTTTTTCCAAAAAACAATAATCCACTTCGAGCTATTAAAATGGAGTCTGAAATTTGTTTTTTCAAGAAGATAATCAAATAACAACACTCATAATTTCCTTTTTTTCATTTCGAATCAAACATCATATAAATTGACTTGATCATGAACTTAATAAACAGTGAATTTGGTTCATAAATCTTTTAAATTATCAAAGTGATTTAGCTACTTCACAATTGTGAGGAAAATTTTTCCTACAGTGTTTAATTTAAAATATGAAAGTGATATTCTCAATTCATCTTCATAACTTAAGTCAAGTTGATTTAGACATATTTGGTAACATTTTAAAGTAAGTCCAATCAAAGCAACTTGGAACCTAAAGCAAATCACTCAAGTTGAATAGTCTATTGAAATTATCACAAGATATCTTGTTTGATATCTCAAAATCTATTTAAGTGAAGTGTTTCCACTTACTATTAAACTCTTGTTAGAGATCCATTTATCACGTAAAGGTTGTAATGACAATTGTATGATTTGAAGTAGAAGAATAATAAATATCATGAGAGATGCAGCATTGGAGTAAAACTTTCCTCGATATTCCCACTTTTTAATTTTCTTTTTCAATTGTTCTTGTAATTTATTGACTATTTCAATATAATCAGTCTAGAAATATTAGTAGAAAAATCAACAAAGAAAGGATTGGATGGTATTAGTTTGAATGATCAGGCAAATTTGAGCAATACACTTTTTTGTACCAGTGTTTTTTTTTAATTCACTCTAAGCAAGGCCGAAAGCAGTGCCTAAAATGAACTGACTAACAACCACTTATTTGCAAAGAGCTGCCACAAGATATAGTACTGAAGCTCTCCTTTTACCCATTCTTCAAAACGGAAAAAATCAGCTTGTACAATCAGCTAGCTAGCTAGCAAACATATAGAATTGATGTTGGATGTATATCATAGACATAGATGTATCATGTCATTCAAGAAAACTCCAAAAATAGAAGTTAAGAACATTTTGTTTAAATTCAGTTTCTTTAGTTATATTTCAAACCTTTAAATAATCAAGTCAAGTTTTAGCATCACTACTTTAATTATTTAGATGAGTACTTTCCTAATTGTTAATAAGAAGTGCTGAATTTAAATATTGGAAGTATGAAATTATACACTATAGTTACTGATAAATATTTCATAAGGTTTTCGATAAAACAACTTTTTATAGATGTCCTCACTCTCCAATATGTACTCCCCAACTTTACCTGTCTGGGATTTGAAATATCAACTGCATGATGTGAAGAATTAGACATCTCCATGACACTTTCTGTTAGATGATGATTTTCATTTTTATCTATATGCTTGCTTGATGTATATGATAATTCTTCTTTTGAATCACTGTGTACAGACTCCATATTTTGCTGTGCTCCACCATTGTGACCATTTGAGGCTGATGTTGCAGTAGACTGAATAGTTAATATTTTCATAAATTATGTTATATATTGAATATTACATTTTTATTTTTGCATGGTTAAATACCGCAATTGTTCCTAATTAGAGGCATTCTCAATAAAAGTTATTTATAAATGACCAATTGAACTCTCGATTGAATTGAAGTCATTAGATACATTCACTTACAAGCACACCGCAATCTATAGCTTAGTTCTACAGTTCTGAACAAGCAAGGTTAAGTTCTGTATAAAATGCTTTTCCCCCTGAGATGAAGTTCCATTTTATTTTGATTTTCCATTTTATGAAAATTTTTTGCTGATCAATAGCCGATCCCTTCCCGGTACTTCTTCAAACCTTAATTTCAATTAAATTGAAAATACTTATTTGACCTCAGTTATCAAATCCTGTGTAGTTGTTAAAATAAGAGGTGTTTTTTCATCTGCTGAACCAATTTGCCCTAAAATGAAAATGCAGTAAATATAAAGAATAAATCTGATATGTTTTGGATCATTGTTTTGTAATAGAGTTTCTTGTAGATCAATTTATTTACAAATGAAATCGTATCCGCAAATGTAAAAAATACCTTAAATAGTCATAGTCATTTTTTCCAGTCATTTTTTTTAATGAAGTTCACTTTAAGCGAGCTGGGTGCCACCTAGCCACTTACATAGCAAAGACCGACTACAAAATATTACACTAGTTCAAAATATTTCATGCAGTACTCAGTTCCTATAAAAAAGTGTACTGAGTGGTGTCACCCTGGGTGATGGTTAAACTATGATTATTTGCACCTGATTGCCAATTTCATTGTTTCATTTCATTGTTTCATTATTCATTGTACAATCAATCACCTTTTTGCTGGCATAGACATAGCAAAATAAGATCTAAATATTTTGAGAGACAAATCGAATGAAGTGCATTATTTTCAAGCTGGTACTCATACCGATACTCTAAATATCAAAACACAAATACATCTGTAGCATATACTTACCTATATTTTTGTCATCACTGGTAATATCAATATTTCCTTCAGATTCAGTTTGATCAGATTTTCTCTCCATAGTAGTTAGAAATTTACTTAAAGGCATTGGAAATGATGCCATAACCTAATAGATAATTGTTGAAACAAGCTGGTAAATCAAGATAATATTTGTTCGAAAATATAACTCTCTCACTTTTTCAGCTGGAAGTTAACGAAATTCGTTTTGTACTACATAATATTATGTAGAAAGGTCTAGTCCAGCTGATGTTGGGAGTGTTTTTCAAACCTAAAGTTCATTCTATATATATAAATTCTAAAGTATGGTAAATGTAATAGATTCACATTTTTTTCTGTCATGCAAAAATGCAATCTCAAATAACCTATTATAAATAAATATTTCATATTACAAATAATGAGGGAGAGGGAGCTATCAAAGTTACTGGGTCATGGTCAAATGAATAAATGTAACTCTTTTAATACCAAACATATCTGCTTTTGTTTGTGATATCTTCATAGATTTCAATTAAAGATTCTATACCCAATATCCAATTTCATGACTTTCAACCAGAAATCAATAACACAATTATACAAATTAAATATATCAAGTTCTGAATTATGTCAAGTTCTTTATATAAATTTATTTCCAACACTTGCCCCATTGCCAAACCTGAAAGCTTCTATTTTTCCCAAGACACTAACTCCGCGCTTTCTAAGTGGTCGCAGTTATATAGAGTAGGAAAGACAGGCTTTGATATAAATCATGACTTCGATGCCAAATGCAAAAAATAGGGTTAGATATCAGCAATTTTGCTTATCTGACATGTTGAAACTTAATTATATTTATATTCACGAACTTTTAATAATGCTTAAACTAAACTATAAGAAGAACCCTAACAGAGTCATCCACTGAAGTAATTAAATATAAAACTATAACCTTATTTTATGTAGCTCATTATAATAAACAATGCGTAATAATAACACTGTTTCCGCATATTTAAAAATTAAGTTGCAATAATTAGGGAAATAGGTTTCCTGCACTTTATTACTTTAGCATTTCTGAATTTACTATAAAAAACAAAAAAAATTACTGTTCTTTATAAGTAATGAGCTATAAGTTAGTCAATCTTTTTACAGTCAATATTGGTTAATATTAATGTTAATTTGAAATAAAAATAGTGTAGTAGTGATTATTGCAATAATTTCAAGGAATTGAATTTGGATCGAAACGGAACATTTTGATCCGCAGCTGACGGATTGGTAATTCAAATGTATTAAAAATATACAAATGTGCTTTGTTCCGCGACATAATTTCTGTGCATAGTGTGACTGCTTGGAAATATTTGCTCGGCTGCTTTTATTATGACTGGTTTGGATCTTTAGATTGAAATGTTTATTTTATTTAAAGTTATGAAAATCAACGATTTTGATGGATGAGTTTTTAGTATAATTCGTAGCATAAGGTAGTATATTGAGACATGATTTGATGTTAGATTTTGACCATATATTGCCATTAAAAATGTAGTGAAGGATTATGTCAGTTATTATGAAAAGCTCTGCAATATTGACTGTTTTGATTAGTTATGGAATAATTATGACGGCCTTCGGATTTCCTGGCATAAAATAATATTATTCAAATCAGCTTATAAAGATGGCCCCATTGCTGTTGTTCAAAGGTCTATGATGTTAGATATGTAATAAACATCTATAGATTGAGTGCTTGCTACAATGGATATCCAAAATGATTTTAATTGCTCATCTTTTACCAACGTTCAAATGGCTATACTGACACTTTTCATTAGGACAATAGAAAAATGAAATCATGAATATTATCATATACTAAAAAGAGTTTCACTCTGAAATTTTAGAATGAAGCTAACATACACAGGGCATAAGATTATAAGATAAAAGTGTAATCCTATCTACATTGAAGGTTGACTGATGAGCTACAGGAAACCTACAAGTCTTCATCATTCATAGTATTACATGTACTATTGATATGAAATGATTTTAAAAATAGTCTTCTCTTGTAGCATTTTATCTTTTGTTTTTAAAACAACCCCGTTCAGTCTATATTAATGTTGATGACCTCATTTTTCCATTTCCCTGATGGTGAACACATCTGTATAGACATTCGAAAATAAAAATGTTGTTTCCACATCACTGGCCAAGCAATTCGAATCACTATGTAAAAGACACAAATGGGTGATTTAAAAAATCTATACAGCATGAAATATCTTTATACACTATTAACTGAGCAGTTATTCAATTTGTCTGGCATACGCCACATATGAAACACACTTCGACATGATCCAATAGTAACCCATTCTTATCAAAATGCTCTTAACAAAACATGTTTTAGCAAGTAATCATCATCCCATATAGTACCAGTTGTTCAAATTTGCCAATTTCTACTGATCAGAGTGACAGAATGCAAGCTGCTTAGAAAATGCCAATGAAATGGCTGTTTTCGGTAAAAAAATTTACAAAAGAATATTATTCAGCGGTAGATAACACACAAAACAGTAAATACTAACTGAATATCTATCTAACAGTAATTCTAATATAAATCTTTTAACTTTTATTATCATCACTATAATTTAATATTTCAATAGAATAATTAAACAAGATGTGCTTCTAAATTAGTCGTGGTATGATGGGTCATCTTATTGTGGAGATTACTGGTAAAAATAACATGGTTTATCACACAAGATTTAGATTTTGAATCTATTTGAAACATGTTTCAAAAAAGTTTTCTGATTATGTCCAGCAGGCGTGATGCTCATAAAAATGCGTGAAACACGCTACCTTTCCTAATAATTTTGCTAGTTTGGATTGTATATATTTGCTCTTAATTTATTTATTTAATGTCAATATCCTCTATTCAAATTAAAATATTTTATATCCCAATATTGTTTTATGACTTGAAAGCTTGCATGACTGGAATGGAACTAAGTTCTTCTTTCAAAGCTTTTTTCCAAAATTCAATTAGGTTTTCATATTCTGCTTTTCCTCCACTTTGACTCATGATGTCATAATATGATGTCAAACGAAGCATGTGATAGTATATTTTCACTCCTCTGCGATATTTGTCAGCTTTTTCATTGAATTTCATTTTTAATTGTACACCAGCAATTAATGCAGTTAAGGAAATCAAAACAGTTTGTATCACCTAAAAAGAGTGCAAATTAAAGTTATCATTTTTCAGTTTTAATCAGATGATTTGGTGGCCTATTTGGCTGAGGATGAAAGGTTGTGAAATAAATTGGGGTATTATTTTTATCCGGGAAGAGAGAAAACAGAGAATACGGCTTAAACAAATTGAATGGCAAACCTATGCATAAGTTGACGTTGTTGTCTGAACCAATATTTACTGGCTGATGTCCAGCAATCCTCTTACACATAATTATTTTTCCCAATCTAAAATTTATGTTGCCAAGCATGACCCACAGCTATGGACAGTGCAAAAAGAATATGGTTTGGGTTTTTTATGCAGTTCCCAAAAGGACTAGAAAGATTCTTTAAAATGGGATTTGGTCTGGGGAAATTATTATAAGCTGAACCACATAGAATATCCATTGACGGCATATGATCAAGCATGCTTTCATACTTAGTGCATACTACATGATGTATTTGCCAAATATGGTTAAAAATTCACCAAAAGTCAAAAAAATTCATCTTGTATGGTTCGTGCTATCAAGCATCAATGTAGCACTTTTTCGAACAAATTTGGAAAAATGTAGTGAGAGATACGTACTATAATATTTGTATTTGATATCCAAAGTCCTCTTAAAGGTTGCAAAGCCATTTGTACAACTTGTAATAAAAGAAGTCCAAATGTCATTGATGTTGCCATATTTGTGTAGAGATTTATTCGATATTCCCATTTTCTGACTTTCTTTTTGAATCGTTCTCGTAGTTTCGCAATTAAATCATCATGGTTTATCTAAAATCAGGAAATGGTAAATAGTTACAAATATGAATTATATATTTTTAATCACGTTTGTCTGATTTAACTATGAGTTAAAGCTAGGAGATATCAGCATATCAGAATATTTAATATTTTACTTTAAACAACTTTTCTCTAAATTCAATTGTCTATTACGGATTTTCCATACACATCGGTAATTTCCTGTTATATAGAAAATCGTAAAATTTTGAGAAAATACCAGACCAGTCCCAAGTTGCCATTTTAGTTATCATAGCTTGAGTTAAAATCAAGCTTTTTTGAACTTCCAAAATTCATTTTGTTTTATTCCAGATTTTCAATAGTTTCTTTGAAGCTTCCTTTTAAAAAATCATATTCCAAAGGTAATCCAATTACCGGTAGGTAGTTTTGTTTGCTAGGAATGAGCACAGATGGTCTTTATCTCAACAGAATGAAGCCGCTATTAGCTCATCCATCGATATTATTTATTTCATTTTTTTTTTTTTTGCATTGAATATCACAAAAAGCAGGCATTGCCTAAAAAAAACGAAATTGCAATGAGTGGTATATGCTCCGGATGATGGCAAAACAATCTACCACTTTTTGTCTCCTTTTAGTTGCCTCCTACGCCACACAAAGTAAAATTTGGGACTTCATTTTCTTAAATAACAAAATTCTCACCGATTCCGGATTGGTAATTGTTATTGCATGATATAGAGATTTCTTCGTTTTGCCGGAGTCGTCTTTATTCTTGATACTTTTATCTGGTTGATTCTGATTACTTCGCTCAGCACTCTGACTTGGAACTGACTTCCCAACTGTGTCCTTATACTTAATTGCCCTTCCTTCATTACCTTCCATTCCGATTTTCTTAGTGTTGCACGTACTTCTTCATCTATTGAACAAGCTCTAGAGAAGATATTTCTGAAGTATACTTTTATTTCATTGGTGTGGGGGATGTGGACTAACTGCTTATTGTTTCTCTATAACTCTATATTCCTTCTATATTTGGTTCACTCACTAGATGCTCTGTTTTGACTATTTGCTCTTTTAAAGCCTTTTTTGCAGATTAATTCAATTAAAATTTATTGTAGATTTAATACTGGTAGTAATAAAATTCATTCAACTTTAACTCTTTAATAAAAAACTTTTTAAAAAAAACTGGTATCATTTTCAAGTCTATTTCCAAATTTCATTCTCTCAAAGCCTCAGTGACGCAATCCATTAGTTACGTGCACTTTACAAAGACATATATATTCAAAATTTATTTGAAGAGCATGATTTAGTTTGTTGCAATTCAATGCCAGGGTTAGAGAATCATATTTTTCTTCGGGAGTTCGAATGGTCAATGTGATTTTCTTCGAATAGACAAAAAAGTTCAAAACTCTTAACATTGCTATTTCATAGCAGTTTTGATGATTTCGAACCTCTTTCTATAGTTTGCTTGCTACCAGACAATCAAAAAATGACATTATAATCCTTAATCCAAGACATATATCATGGAATATTGCCGATTCCCATTTGCCAATTTTTTTCCCCGGAGGAATCCATTTTCTTCAAGCGTCTGGGTAGCACAGTAGCAAATATTCTGTCAGGCTGCTAAATGCTGTTGAGAAAAATTTAATAGTTTTGACTTTTTTATATTGCACCATAAAAACAAATTAAGATAATAAAACGATCGCACAAAACTATGAAATGCAAGATTTATTCAAGCATATCTTATGTGTTTTGTTTTTTGTTGTGAATTAAAATGAATAGTCATAAAAATAAAAGTTAATTACTGTTATAGTAATACAAATATCAATATATTATTCATATTCTTTTGATTCAGTCATATGTTTATGATATATGTCACTATAAATCATCATTGACGTACAAATAAACAAACTGCTTGGTCTCTTATTGAATTGATTATTGTTAGTATTGTTTGTCTAAAATAAGATTACATGATCTCAATTTTCGCCAATGTAAAAATGCAATGCAATAATAAATTATTATTACTGTGAATTTTTATATTTTTATCACTTTGTTGCTAAGGTGCTTATGGTAGTCCTGATCGAAGAAAAATTAGATCATTTTTGGTATACATGAGTGTCATACCGAAATCTATTTAATATTTTGAGAGTCGTTGATGCATTGTGATAGTTAACAAGTTTGTCAAACAAGAGTCTATTGCCTCATTAACATTTTTGGTTTTGGCAAACTTCATACCCAATACCTTTACTATTTTTATGTGACATGTTTCATCTACAGTAATGGGCATATAATATAAATCTGATCACTCTGTGCAAAACGTTCAATATTACAGACTAAAAACTAATCTAGATCAATGCATACATCTTTTTCTTTGCAGGTTCTGCTGTAAGTTACACGAATTGGAGAGCAGGTGAACCGAGTGACCATAATGGGAGAGAAAATTGTGTTGAAACTCAAATGCTCGATTATTCACAGTGAGTTATTAATTTAATACTATGCCAGGCACTGGAGCCTTATTGTTAGGATTTCAGGTGAAAAGCCTAATGTTCAAATCTTGGTTCTACTCATGCATTTAATGCCTGCTTGTCAATTGAGAGTGCAATACCTTGGGCAGGCTATGCTCAACCAGAATGTGCATGTGTATCCAACAATCTCAACTTTATTCGTATATGACTTATCTTGAATTCCATAAAAAATTAATACTTTTTGTCAGGTATGGCAAAAGGATCATAATTGAAATGCAGCTTGTGTTATTGGTAAGGCTGTCCAAATTATTCGATTTGAATCATGATATTTGAATCATAAATTATTCGATTCAATTTCCACATCCATTCGAAATCAACAAAAATGATAATTTTGAATTTTTTCAAAATTAGTGTGAATTTTCACTTGAATTATAAGACAATAAAAGGATATCTTTGCTTGTTTATTATAACTCCTAATTCGAATATTCGATTCAGGATTCAGGAAAATTATTTGATTTGATCCTGAAAACACAAAATATTCGATTTTGGTCAGCCCTAGTTGTTGGCAGAATGACAATTGCTCTGCTAAGCAAATTTAAGTAGAAAAATTTACTCCTCTGAACTAGACTAGCACTAGAAATATAATACATGCATGTTGATTGAATTTTTCCAATCGTGATACATGACTGGGCAAAAAGGGTTGAAGAAAGTCATGAAATTTCTGTGACGAAATCATTTTGTATTTATGGACACATTGGGAGTAATTATAAACCGAGCATTGTGGACATGGTTAACCAATGTCCCATGCAACAAAATACATTTTCCGCCAGTAAGAAGAACTTGTTGTTTCTTCAA
Source organism: Styela plicata (assembly GCA_963675895.2). Classification (NCBI taxonomy): domain Eukaryota; kingdom Metazoa; phylum Chordata; class Ascidiacea; order Stolidobranchia; family Styelidae; genus Styela; species Styela plicata. The sequence continues at coordinate 9,381,076 of OZ023143.1, read as the reverse complement.
TTCAATTTTTGATTTTTCTCCATTTATACAGGTGGAATGATATAAATTGTGATGCTTTGAGAAATTGGATTTGTAAAATCGGACTTCATAGAAATCCTAATCCACCTCCTACACTTCCACCACCGCAAGGAACTGAAGATGGAGGATGTGGCGAAGGATGGGTATGTGTTTAATAGAAAAATTTCAAATTTCATTTGATGCATGCTTGAAAAAACAATGTTGTGATAGACTTTCTATGAAAATACCAAAAAGTACTTGAGCTACTAACATCCTATCACCATGTGTGTGAAATGCTGAGACAATATTTATTCGAACAGAAGTTTTGATATTTTGAATCAAAATGATCCTAAAACTAGCTGATAACTGAGACCTCAATAATCAAGATTTTTTTGAGAAAAAATCCACCCCTTCCTCAAAAATAATAGTAAAGCAGTACACGATATAGGATTTAATTTTAGCCGGTGGGAGAGGAAAGCTGAGAATATGACTAAACCATATGATGAACCTCTTATCCAGATACCAGTTCCAAGTCGTGGAAGCTGTTTTTGCCTAACTATTTACAAATTTCTTCCGTGCATGGACATGTTTGGTGGAGAAAAGTCGTATTCATCCATTAAATGAACCATCGTACGCCATGAATAATCATCCCTCATGGGATTCAAACCCAGGACGTTGATGATGCGTAGCTTGAAGCGTATTTCTATCTACTTTCCCGTCTGATCTAACCGGGCACCCTAATATATGAAATGGTATACAAATCCACATACTAAGGTTGTGCTTTGAAAAAAAAGGAAATTACCATCACATTGCAAAATTGTATGAATCTCAACTTATGTGTCACAGATGTTGGGTGTAAATATGCCTCAATTCAATTTAACAGATTCATTACACCACATCTTATGGATCAGACAAATGTTATAAATTTGTTGCGGACGATCAACAAGCATGGTCCAGAGCCGAAACAGCATGTCAAGGTTTTGGAGGACATCTAGCCGCCATACACGATCAGGATGAAAATACTATGATCTTTAGCAGAGCTGCACAAACAACAGCTGGGTCATTGTGGATCGGACTTCGGGTGAGTTTCTAAAATACTTCTGTTTATTGTGCCTAGATTTTTAACCAGTTTCTTAAAGTAGACTTACAACATTTTTATGTTCCTTGTTACTAGTAGCGCCAGATACCAGAACACACTTGGAATACCGAGCATGTACGGTGTACACACCAAGATGACAGAATATTGGTTTTCTTTGGGTGTCCGAAGTGTTTGTGTGATTTTGTTCGGATGGACATAAATGCTTCAAAATCATCAACATTGCCTTTTCATAGCAGTATCGATGATTTTAAACCTTTTTGTACAGTTTAGTTACGACCAGGCACTCAAAAAAAGACATTTAAATCTTCTAGCCACAGATATATCGTGGAATATTGCCATTGAATTTTCTTCTGATGAAACCTATTTTCTTAGGGTGACTGAGAAGCATAGTTGCTGGCAATCTGCCAGTCTAGTACACTTCCCACACATACGAAGTATTCTGACTATGTTTAATTCAGATTATAAAATTTATATTCAAATTATTATTTCAGCTTTTAATGTCAGACTACATATTTTGTTTAGGATATTGGTGGAAGGAGCTTCAACTGGGCTGATGGTACAACACTAGACTATGTTAATTGGGGTCCTGGAGAACCAAATAATTATCTTAATAATGAAGGTGAATATAAAACTTTACTTTTCACATATTAAGCTATTACCACCATAGTAAATAGCAGTGAGTGGTATCTTTACCATGTAACGAATAAAACATGAAAGAAATGAACTGACTGAATCCAACTAAGTGTGAATAAATCTAAAAATGAGCAGATGTGAGGAAAATAAATTATCAAATACAAACGTGCTTTGCATGTCACTGGCACACATGCTTAGTAGACGGTTCATAATATAAAGTTTCCATCATATAAGTTTTATTACTTACCGGTAATAGGTAGACGGTTAGTAGGCAGCACTCAATAGTATGAAAACACAATCCATATTGCCACCCCTGGTCTGGTCTACAAAGAAAGTGATGCCCTATCTTGCTAAGTTCAAACTTTTTATCATCTACAATATTATTGAATGCTTTCATTTGCATGATATGAAATGAACTTTGATCTAAATGTATTCTGTATTCTGGGTGCATTGGTGAACCCCAGCAAAATTTTGATACTTCTACTTATTTAAACCATAATTTCTTTTAATAAAATATGGGCTTGTTTTGTCATCAGTTCTGTATGCTGAACATGATATTTTTCTATCGGATTGAATACGGTAATGCACTATTTATCTTAATTTTTAGATTGTGGTGACATTGCAGCAGATCGAGGTTTATGGAATGATGATAACTGTGGCTTAAGAAAAGCATATATTTGTGAAAAATGTATTGATTGTCAAGCAGTAGAAATACCTCCTACTGAAGCACCCACAGGCGGATGTCCAGATGGTATTTATTTTTTTTTCTTTATTTATCTCTCTTCCTTTTAATAAATTTTTTTGTTATCTATCATGACACACATTTCAGTAGAGCAAGACTTGATTTAGTAGACCAATATGAAAATGCTCACTAAAAATTTAAGGGTTGTACTACCAAATTTTTCATCTTTTTTTTGTTGTGTTTTACCGATACCCAGTGAGAAAAATATTGTCCAAACATGTTTTGTTAAGCTGGTCACTGATGGATAATGCTGCTCAGATGTATTCTATCTGTGGCTCATGCTTCACAAAATTAAATTTCTGACTGGGTATAATGGGAAAAATCGAGTTTCGTGGCATTTCTGAATGGTTTTCTTGTACCAAATAATAATCTAAAAAATCAATACCAAAAGCTGTTGTGTTTACTTGAACTTTACATTTACATAAATTCTTCTTGTAATAATTTTCAGGATTTGTGTTATACGGCAACAAATGTTATTACTCATCACAAAGCGACACATTACAATTCCAAAATGCATCTGATGTGTGTCAAAGCATGTCAGCTGAACTTGCAGTAATTAACAACCAATATGAACAGGTAAATCATAATAAATGATATTACTAATAGGATAAGTGGTAGAAGGTTTTATGATTGTCCAGGGCAAATACTACCAACTGCATTTTACCATGGTGGTTTAGTTCTGTATGGGATGTTTCCCGCATAGAATGCAGTTGCTGGTACTTTATCTTGTGGTAGCTCTTTGATATTTGAGTGGTCGTTAGTTAACTCCTTTTGAGCACTGCTTTCCAATAATTATAAAAACATTTTTTGTCTCATGCAACCTAAATATGGGCTATTATGCATCACACACTTCGCTTGAGAAGTGCTTGCAAATTTATAGATATATATATATATTTGTACCAGTATATCTTTTGAGCTCCGAGGTTGCATTTTGTGATTTTTCTATTCAATCCACATAATATAGCATGCTTCACATAATGAAGTCACTCTGATCTGATATAGAAAAGAAAATTTTACCTGGAAATACATCATATATCTCATTTTCATATTCTCACATCCATGCATGATTTATATCAAAAAATTCGTTCATTTCACTCAAAGGCCTTTTTGACCAGTTATCTGTGGGGAATCACTGAAAATTGTTGGATAGGAATGCATCACAGAAGCACTGGAACATTTGTATGGGTTGATCAATCACCAGTGACATACACTGCATGGGATGGTGGACAGCCTGATAACTGGAATGATGAGGTTAGATGAAATTAACTCAAAACTACATCAAATATTTTATTTTGTCAAGCCTTGCAATCCATCCTTGACAAGCATGATATTGAACTCTTTTTGAATGGGTGTGGATAACGATATTTTTATAGCGATGACCTTCTTGAATTAATGAATGAGGTAACATTTACCTTCCTGTTTTCTATATTTTTACATCTACATTTTACATGATTCTATCGGTCGTGGTGACATTTTTTGCATTTGTTGAGTTTTTCTGCTGTGGTAATTTAATCTCTATTGAATTTAAATTTGAAAAAATGTGAAAAAGTTTTTTAATGAGCAAATCACTTCTCAGTTTTTAACCTTTTGTCAAAAAATGTCAAAGCATTATTTTTAATATCCTTAAATGTTGAACTATATTTTCATCCGTTCACATCAGGACAGTGAAATAATGGAGATAACATTTTTGAACACATTTGATAACATTTTGTGTCGATTTGAATCACATTTCCGATACTTGATACAAACAATTTTCGATACTTCGATGAAATTTAGGAAGGATGTGTGGAAATGTGGCTTGGACAACAATCAAGTGGAAGATGGAATGATGCTAATTGCATGCAAGAAAAATCTTTTGCTTGTTATATTAGAAGATCGGAAGATTTCTCTACAATTCCGATTCAACCCAATGACAACAATTGCAAATCTGGTTATTATTCATGGGGACGAGGTTGTTATCTTCTTGTTACGGACTCAAAAATATGGCAAGATGCAAGCGATTATTGTAAAAATGAAGGTAGGTTTTTCTTATAATCACTCATAAGAGCAAATAAAGATCCTAAAGCGCCGTACTATAGTAGACCAACAGTAGTGTTGTTGGACTGATATACTTGTTCAAGTTTTCCCAACCCACTCAAGTTTTGATATTTTGGATTGAGTGGTTGGCAAGGGTTTGTAAACTGGACTTACCAAGAATTAAGTAAACCTGGTGTATTCAACCTGGGATGCCAATACATTGAACAATAGGCCATCAGGCCTGTTTGTTTAAGAGTTGATATACTGGGACATCAGTTAAAAGTGTCTGAATGATTAGAATATTGAAAGTCATATAACAAAAATATTTAAAATAGTTTTTGCTAGTATTGGCATTTTGGAACAGAAGAATGGATTGCCAAAGTGGTGGAAACACAATCTGATTTTAGTGGTCTTGATGAAAGTTTTACATGAGTGGTACCTCTCATTTTTGACAGAAATATTAATTCTAATTTCTTAAACTTCAGGCAACAATTTAATGAGTATTGCCCATGTGTATGAAAATGAATTGATCCATAGCTGGTTTTGGAAAGGAGAACTTGCAAGCAATAGACTTTGGATCGGAATGTCATATTCTATTTCTGTGAGTTTTTATTTCAATTAGCTTATATTTCACTAGGTAATGTAATTAATGAGTCAGTATGTTTGAGCCAAGTCAAATATTAAATTACTTTGTGGATCATGGTGGTGTGAAAGGAATGTAAATGGCTGCCAAAAGCCCAATGAATGACTCAAGTTTGATTCCTCACAGAAAAAATGGATAGAATAAGTCAACTGAAGAGTTTTTACCATATAATACACACTGGGTACCCCTAGGCGAGTCACTGTAACCCATGATCTAAAGACAATGATCGATAAAATTACTGATTCCCTATTGTTTCAAAATTGAAAGGAATAACAAGGTGTGGTGTAAATCCTACAGCTGGATAAAGTTTTAAACATCTTCAATTGCGTAATGTGAATCTCCATTTACGATAAATGGTGCAGTACTATTTTTTTTATTGAGATTCACTCTGTGGAATCCCGGAAGTGGTGCCGAAAAGCAAGGAGCTACTATAAGATGTAGTGCCGACAACTGCACTCAAAGCTGAAAACATTCCAAATGGAACTGAAAAAATGTAATGAGTGATATAGGCCTGTGCGATGGTAAAACCATTTTCGACTTCTTTGTTTCCCTATAATACACAGGTAATATTCTAAAGGACTATTCTTAAGCCTCTTTCTACGAAGCTCACAATTCTAAAGACTACTTCCAGTGGCAGGTGTTCTTATCGTATGTCTCCAAATTTTAAAGTATTTTCATATTCCCTAAATAATCAAGTATGTGGGTTTTATAGATAAATGGTGACCAATCAGTCAATACTTCCTTCTCGTGGACAGATGGATGGCCAGTTCAATATACAAACTGGGCTCAAAACCAACCCAACACTGCACAGACATCTGACAGCACAGGATGTGTTTATATGGACAAGTAAGATGGATTTTCAAAAGTTTAACTAAATTCTACCAACATAATTTCTTCAAAAATTTTCCTTCTGAAACTAAAGCATTTTTGAATATGCAACAAATTTGAATCGTCAAATAAAATTTCTGCATACTTAAAAAGTGAATTCTTATTAAAGTCAACAGTTTTAAAGGTATTATAGCATTTATATATATTTATATATTTTCATCTTGCAGAAAAGAGAAGCCAAAAATAGATCTTAATTATATGGCGAACCATCACCTCTCGTGCAGCTACCAAGTCAAAATTTTCTTGACCGTTCACAGGTTTTACTTGTGAATGTTTGGAAAGAAAAGTAAGAATTGAGAATGTCAATTTTATTCCTAATAAGCCACAGATGGTCGGCGTGACGACTTCTAGTAACATGATCTATCGGAAGTTCGATCAATACTCAACTAAGTATGATCATTTTTAAATCATGAATGGACTCCAACATTGCAGCAATTAGAAAAAATATTTTGAACCTATTCAAATATTTTAGTATCGTTTGATCTGACTTGGCAGACATGTGAAATAAAATTTTGTTCATGTCTCCAATTATAACATCTTATATTGCCCTTTAGTAATGGCCAATGGACTACTACTGGGGGTGAAGGAGGTCCAACATGTCAGCTAGCCCTTCCCTTCGTCTGCAAATATTCATTGGATGGTATCCCAACAGAACCACCAATACGAGAAGGAAACTGTGATCCTGGCTACAAAGAATACAATGAATTTTGTTATTACTTGAATGTGAGTTTTAAAGGTGTTTGAATGAGCAATGGAGTTTTAATTTGCATCCGTATATGAATATGTAAGTGTATGCAAAATAAAAAATTATATTTGAGTTTCTTCTGGAAAATTATACTTGTTCAGAAGACCTGATGATTATACTGATATTTAGCAAAAATATAACAGACAAAGTTTAAAAAAAATACTAAAATTATTCTAAACAATCTATACTCAGCCTGGTATAACTGATGAAACATCCAGATCTTGGTTTGAAGCTCGAAGCGAATGTCAGATTCATGGTGGAGATCTTGCATCATTTCACACAGATGAAGAAGTTAGTTTTTTCATTGCATCAATGGATGGAGCTCAATCACACAACTTATGGATTGGATTGTACAGCAATGGATTTGGTAAGAATCTTATAACAATAAGATTTGAAGACAAATCGATAAAAGCGTTGGTAATATGTTTGGAACTACATAAATGAAATCATCCTAACACAGGACCGAATCCTAAGAAATGCGGATGCGGATGTTTTGCCATTAAACTGTGGTTTACATAACTGCTAGTTACAACTTCCTCCACCAACTATGTCCATACACAAAAAAAATTGAGTACAAATTTGTGGAATCCCTATATAAATATATAACCTACTAATTTTACACAGATGGTTGGATATGGTCTGATAAATCTGCTGTCGAATATACAAATTGGAATGATAATGAACCAAATGGTCAGGGTAACGGTGAGGAATGTGTGGAAATGTATCCATGGAATGGAGCATGGAATGATGTTAGTTGTTATGAAGATAGAGGATATGTTTGCAAGAAACCAGCAGGTAATTATTTGGTGTGCCTGACCTGCCTTTGTCAAAAATTATTTACTTTTATTGAAGTTTGGTCTAAGCACGTCAGAAGCATCGCCCAAGTAGAACCAATCAGCAAACAATCAATTGCAAAAACTTAACACAGAATCTAGTGTCAGAAACTGAAATTTGAGCAAAAAACCATCCACCAATTTTTCAAAAATTTCGGGCGTCTCGGGCGTTTTATAATGATATACAATAAAAAGTTTTTTTTTACTATCTCAGAATCACAATTTTTTTCAGGTGTGGGCCATCAGTGAATCACATTCGCCAAAATTTATATCTAGAAAAGTATTTGGATCAATTGCCTGATTTTTGATTCGCTGAGGAATTTTTTGATTCCGAACTCGTTAATTCTTACATTCTTATGTCTTTTTTGTATTGGAAGAAATTGTATATTTCGACCAATTTTTTGTGAGGCCTCGATTACAATTTTGGTGAAATCTATTTGTGTGTCATGCTCGACAAAATCATGATTTTAATCAGTGACTCTTCAAAAAATGTATAAACAAATTGTTTTGAAAATTGATTTAATTTTTACAGGTTACACAAGATGTAATGTGCCATCAGCATTAAGAATTGAATGTGGATATGATGGTATCACTGAATCTTATTGTGTCACTCATCGTGGATGTTGTTATGATCCTACCTCAATTACAGCGAACTTTTCTGGATGTTTCTGGGCAGAAAGTAAGTCAAGTAAACGTTTTTATTTTGTTACGCCCCACAGATATTTTTCATATTTTGTATATTGATGCTGTTTTTAGTGCTTTATGCCTCTTTACTATTACAGTTGGCGCATTCCATCATTGACTCATACTTCACAAAAGAAATTTAGACAAGAAAACATAAAGATAATGCGTGCTTATACATCAGCTCACATTAACACCACAATTGGGAGTAGCACGTGTTACACAAAATTTGGCATTGCTAAATTTTTGTTTACCATAAAAAACTAATTGAGGTACTTTTAAGATAGTTTCTACCCTGTTAATACGAACCACGCCTTGGGGATGAAATCTCTCTGTGAAACCACTCTAGACAACATACCGCATTGCTTATTTTTTTTCGAACCACTATGCCCATGTACCAGTAGCTCAGTTGGTAAAAGCATTATGAATACGCTATGAGCTAGTTGTATCACTAACATGGTGACAAGATATTTCTGAATAGCGTTATCCTGAACATATTGCTTTAAATTTAATATTAATGATTTCTTCAGATGAATTTCCATCAGGTTTTCCTGCACCTGAACAGGTATCTGGTTTATCAGGAGGAGCCATTGCTGGAATTGTAATCGGTGTTCTGGTAGCTGTGGCATTAGTTGCTGGAATTGTTTACTATATGAAAGGGTAAGTTGATCACTTTCAAGTAGCCTTTGTAGACAAATTCTGTATGACAGGATGACAGAATCGTGTTTTTCTTCGAGCTTAAAAACAAGCAACAATGATATTTCATGGCAGTATTCATTGGAACACCCAGAAAATTTTAAAAAAGTGGGGTCCTGAATACATTTTTCAAAAATGTTAATATCACTTGTTTTACTAGAACCATTGTGCTTTCGGCGATGTTGTCAAGTTTTGAAGTATTTGGATGATAATGTCTGATTCATTTTATCTTGAAAAACATTCAGTGTATTGTGATATGTACCATTGTTTTATTTACGGCAGAATTGGATTGAATCCCAATCAAATTTTTCCAATTTCAATTTTATAATTTGATTATATTAAGTTTAGATTCTCATGAAAGGTAATTCAAACCACATATCAAGGATGAAAAAATGATCTTTCTACTCCAACGAACTACACTAACATAGGCAAAACATCTTGATTCTTTTCTATTTGCTATTGTGGAATTTTGAATTTCTTGACAATGGTCAAGTAGTGACAAGTAGTGCACGATGTATCTGAACGATATAAACATAGATCTAGGGAGTCCCGGCATTGGTTCTGCATGGATTAAAATGGTTTACAAAGTCACAACAGAAAAACCCACTGCGACGTCTTTGGTGATAAATGGTGCGAAATTTGCGACAGACGGAAAGATAAATGAGTTGCCGCAACTTGCTCGAGTACCTTATTAGAAACACAAGTTCAAAATTAAAGATAAAAGTAGCCACATTTGCCATACGAGACAAATTTCGTGTTAGGGCATTTTTGCCATCCGAAAGAGGGATTGGGGCGCCCCTGAAAACCCTCCCTTTGGTTCGCCACTTGCAGTATTGATGATTTTGAATCATTTTGCTCAGCTTGTTTGCTACCACATACTCAAAACACCCATCGTGATGAAATTTACCATTGTCATTCTTATCCGTCTGATTGCCAAACTGGTTTTGGAGTGCTGATTCTTCAAAATTTATAGGATTTTTGTGGATAATTATGACAAAATTACTGTAAAAAACAACTTTTTTATTGTATGATCCGTCAGTGGCTCATATTTCATTAAATAAAACTTCTGATTGAGATACACAATTTATCCTGACCGAACGACTGTTGATTGTGTAAAATTAAAAAATAAAATTATGTCTAAAGATGTCAATTATGTTATTTAATAATAATTTATTTATCACTCATCGGGTTACACTAATTAGTATCTATCAGGTATGCACTTCGTAACCACCAAATTTTTTAATATCTTTCAAGACCAAATTTGCTATACAACAACAAATAAAGGGGAACCTGTGATTGTTCCAAATATCTGTTGCTTGCTGGATTTCAAATTATACAAAGTGGAGAGATTAAACGGATGGAAAGGCCTTCACATATAGTAAAGTTTCGTAAAGTAAACTCATAATTTCAATCTCTCACAGGCAATTTGACAGCCAATTCAAGAGAACCTTCGGTAAAAATGCAAACGACATCGGAAAATCAGCTCTTTTTCGACAATTAGAACGGTGATTTTTCCTTTTTCCAAAATCCTCGGAATACCTCACAATCCTTTGAAAATTCCCCCGAGTGGAAAGAATATACATATGGGACATAAATTTGGTTAATTGGTGGGGAGCTAACAAACGTGACTATGAGTGTAAACAACATTCCGTCTTTGTATATTATTGCCAATTCATGGTCGTCCTCGCATATGAGTTGACGAGCGTTTGAACATATGACCCCATTCTTCTCTCTCAGCTTCCATATGAATTGTGCTACCTTTTATCTTTTTTCCTTGTCGACTCTTATATTCATATTGCAATGTACTTATTCTCTTCCTAAAGCTACTTCAATGCGATGCCCTGCTCTTTATCCTTACATTTGGTGTTGAACGTGGATAATGTTGGAAGTAGAAGCTAGTTTATTTAATGTAATTTTTCCTTTTACGTCCTGTATCCTCGGAAAAGCAGGCTATAATATTGAGGGATTATTCACCAAAGGTGGATATATTTTACTGGGCAAAATTGAATATAGCTTCTAGTACTTCTTTCCTGGTGATGGTCAATGTGGTTTAACAATATTAAATTGTGGATCTTTTGGTGAGCGCTTTCTACAGTCATACTCGGGTGTCTGTTGTTATAGCAAGTTTCATCGTTGTGACATTGGCGTTAATGAAGAGATAAAAATCAGAAGTTCAAGACACTCACAAATGTCCAGTTTATATAGGAAAAGAGCTGGACTTAATCGTGTTTTTTTTTATGTAACGGTCAGATGCCAGGCGAGCAGTTCACTCTCAACGGGTGTATCTGTATCTCATAGATACCATATACAGATCATGTTTCGTTTGGAATGCTTTCTGCTCAGAGTTGTTTCTGCTGCATCTCTTAGTGACTCTTTGCAGCTACGTGGCCTTGGGTTGGTTTCTTCTTGGCACTGCTGACGGCCGTTCTCTGAGTGAATCTGAAGATTATCGCACATACTATGCATATTATTTTAATATGGAGTTTCGGTATGAAAAGGCATACGAAGATTACTAACGAATATAAGGCATTTTCTGCAATCATTGTGAACAATCATTCCTAAAAGGATGATTTGACGACGCATATGCGAACGCATACTGAAGAAAAATCTTTTATTTTTGTTCGATGTTGAAAATCATTTCTGTAAATCGTGTAAGAAATCATATGTGAATTCATAGCAAAGAAAAACCATATTCATGTGAAATATGTGGTAAATGTTTTGTAGCACCATGTAATCGTTACTCACATAGGCACATTTATTCGAAAGAAAAATCACACAGTTGCTGTCATTATGAGAAACATTTATACGGAGGCAGGATTTAATAAGTCATATACCGATACACACTGGAGAAAAACCTTACACTTGCAAGAATTGCGAAAAATCATTTGCACAAGCATGTGTTATGAGAAGGCACGTGCGGGTTCATGCGGGAGAAAAACCATATGATTGTAACCAATGTGGTCAATCTTTCTTGCACAGATCCTCATTGCAGAGACATATGCGAAGGCATACTGGCGAAAAACCATATCCATGTGAATTATGTGGAAAATGTTTTATGGACTCAACTGATTGGGCAACCATATAAAAAGCATTTCAAGGTCATGGAGCCATTGCTTGACCATTTATAAAAGTTATTGATAAATTGACATTGCAACGATATATTAAAAAAGAAAAGAATGGGGATAGCAGGCTAGTGTCGCCACAAAGAGGGCGTGGGCTAAATAAGTGGTTAATTTGTTTGCGTGTGCGTAGTTTAATCAGTGCTTTCTAGACGAACTAACCCTAGTTTTTCTATTACTTATTAGAGATAGCGCAATGGTAAACCGTGAAACAAGGATGCAGAATTTGTTTGCGAACAAAAACAACACTTCTTATGTATTGAAAAGAGCATCCTTTATTTCATCTTTGCACATGCTTGATCAATGCCAAGAATTTTAATTCAAAACTATCATTTATTCCCAACTGCCGATTGCAATGCAAAATCAGTTATTATATGTACCGCTTCGCTTATTCTGTGTAACAAATTACATATTTCTTATGCATTTTGTTTTGTAAATTTTGCTCTTTTTTGTGTGCGCTGACGGAACGATTCCAAATTTTGTTGATTTAGGTTAAAATGGATTGCGACGACACAGTCATTCATTACACAGCAAATAAGTGATTATTGTGTTGATTTGTGATCCATGTTTGACCAATCAATATTTCTTTTACCGCGTCGCAGCTCCCTTCACGATTCACGAAAAATCACTATGAATCAAAATTCATATCTCCTGTTTCCGAAATACTGCATTACGTTTTTTCATTGCGCTTGTAAAGAAATAAAAAAGGATTGAAAATTTCTTGATTTTAAACGAGTAAGTAGTTGTATTGTTAATATGTGCGATGTGTCATGAAACTTTCAAATATAACTACATTTTCTGCAAGTCACATTTACCCCTATTGCATGAGGTTTGATATGCAATTTGATCGCTTGTCAAGTGAAAAATGAAACTCTACTCCATTGTTTTTAACTGGGTAAAAATGTTAAATCGAAAAGCACGTTGATTGTGAAGCGATAATATGTCGTGTCTTAGACTTGTGATCTATTATCTGCATTGTCGATCATCATTCGAAAATCGCAGTTGATTTTATTGATACAGGTCCCTTGAATTTCGTCCAGGGATTAATAGTCACTGTCCGAATGATATTTTCCCCATACTGCTTAGTTCTGATTCAGATAATTTTCCGAATCGGATCGAATCGCTGATCCCATAAAAACAACAAATATCCCATTTGTTACTATTACTTATTGTCTCCATCGTAAAAAATACGAAATCGATAGCTGACTTAAAAGTCATATATTTTCAATTACACTTTATGTCCACGAGCGAAAATATTTATTATCCATTTTTATTATTAACCAAAATCGATTGCATTTTGTTGATAAAAATACAAAAGAATCCACTTCGTTTAACAAGTTTTGTTCGTATGTTCGATTCACGATTGATTCGAATATTCCTTGTTTCTAATCACCAAATCGAATTTCCCAGCCCTGCACATAACCAGGGTTACTATTGTTAAAAGGGCGTCGGCTTGCTGGGCCCACACGTTTTCACGTCATCTGTTAATCGAGTTCCCTTAACTTGAATCAAAGAAATTTATACATTCGTTTACTATTTATTCAGGTCTGGAAAGAGTTTTCCATCAGCACCTGCGTTCTCAACTCCATCATTCAAATCGAAACCTTCTTCTCCTACTAATCAATCTGGAGGTTTTGATAACCCGATGGCATTTGATGTGAGTTATTCTTTTAACAACAAATAAATTTTCGTAGATATATACTGAATTTCAATAAAATAGAATAGATTATTCTGCTTTCTACTGAACACCAAAATACGCAGCGAATAGCACATAATATGAGGAAAGTAACAAAAGCCCATATTATGCATTGGCAATAAAGGGTATTTCTGTAGGAAATGAATGAACTTTTTGTTTTGCGCAAGCCTATCTTAGCTACTACATTCTGAACAGGAACATGTCAACTGAACCTCTCAGGTATTAAGCCACAAATATTTAACTCGGGATGGCGGCATGTAAACTACTAGGTAATGACTACCGCTTGGGCCTCTGGGTTCATGAAAAAATTTTGTTTATCCAAAATATTTTGTAGTCTTAAGGAATTTTCGACGTTTCATACAAGACAACTGAATGGACCATCGCCCAGGGCTAATACCTACACTTGCCATGGCTGTGTAATTCCGTTTCATTCGGAATGTTTCCGCTTAGAGTGCAGTTACTGGAACGATATCATGTAGTAGCTCTTTGTCATTCTCAACCTCTCAGGTATGTGGGCGCGATGGCCTAGTGGTTAAACATGTTGGCATCGCAGGTTGAAGATATCGGGTTCGAGTCCGTCTCGCTTATCCATGCCCACCACTCAACCCAGGGTGTAATTACTTGGGTAGGCTAAGACAAACAGGAAAAGATCATATCTTTCCAGCAATTGTAACCATGTCCGTCTACAAGTGGCCTCTGTTACAGGGCCTTGGACAGTGTGATACACTCTAAGAAGTGGCTTAAGAAAAAGGTAAACTTTTCGGCACTGCTTCCAACCTTGCTGAGAGTGTGTTTTAATAATGAAAAATTGAATTGTAAAACTATTCTTATTATTTACTATTTTAGTCTACTTCAACAGCCTAGCAAGTGGCCGGAGTGTGTTGTATATTTGTAAATATCAATGTAATGTTTGAAGATGCCTGTAATCGAACTGTGCAGTTTTATTTTATTTTTTTTTTCTGAGATTGAGCTAAAAATTCTTATAATAAGCTGAGAATTGCGCCCATTTCTGGCAGGCCCACAGGACTGTACCATCGCCCCGACCTACTATCAAGGTATCTTGTTTGTTGAAAGCTACCACTCCATTATTCCAGTAAACTACGTGATATTTTAGATGTGGATGGAACTATAATATGGTGTCTCAACAAGCTTACTTACTTGGATTTCAAAAAATATTCAGAATATTAAATAAACGAAAATGGCAAAAGTTTAGTGCATCTTCTGCTTTAAATACTGTAATTTGGGGAAAAATTTATGGAAATATTAAAAATAGGGGATGAAGAAAAATTTTGATTCCGGGAGAAAAATAATATTCTCGAAATTTACCCATGACTAAAGTTGCATCGTGTTTCGAATTATATTATTACGAATTGAATCTTGAAGATGAAAAAGGGAATGCCCAAATTTTTTACATATTGGCGAAAAGTTTCAAATTACATGTGAAAATTGCAACATTTAAAATAAAATTAAAATAAATCATTTTTTAATCATGCAAAATCTCAGAAATAGGTATTCTAGTCCACCAACTCTGACAAGCATCCGAATCGTTTGGAATCTTAAATTTTAAAGGGGCTTCTCTATTCATGACATAAATTTTCCAAAAAAGGGTATTAGGTCTCATTTTGTTAAATTTAAATTTTTTTTAGATGTGGTAATTTAGTTATCAATGTTTTGTCTATGCATTTTGGAATGTATTTTAAATCAAAAGTGTGTATTATTTTTCGATGTTTCATTATTACTGATATTTTAAACCCGCTTATGCATTACGCATCACTTGGAAGAAATATTTTATAATCATGTATTTACCTCAATGTGCCAACGATCAATTTCTTCTATTTTATGTTTGCTTCTTGCAGGGTTGTGATTGATTGACTATGCAAAAATTGCTTCGAAAATTTAAAATAAAATGTATGTGTTTGTAACATTTTTTGGTGTAAAACGACTATATAAACTAATATTACTAACGTCTCAAATATTACTAAATATTAATAAAATTAAGATGATTAGCTGGCAAATAGAAAGATAGCAAACATGACTTTTGGTCACTCACTTTGAATGCTATTTATTCAGCAAACATTTTTTTTTAGCAAAAGAAAAAATAAAAAGAAACTTATTTTTGGTGCAGGAGAATAAAATGTATATGCTCAATAAACAAAATAAATACTTTATGTTATATCATTCTCTTTTCTCCGAAATATCAGAATTTGCATCGTGGTCTTTAGAAAGTTTACCCTGTTTATCACAAACGCTGGACTGGAAACATGGGCGTTTTAAATTTCTTTGTAATAGATCGGAATAAATTTTATTCTTTTGAAGAGAGACTTTATAATCAATACCGAAGAGAAAAGCAAAAAATACAATATATTCTACTTATTTATGCTCAGTATATCAATATCGATAAACTAAACATATTAATCTAACTATATGCGCAAACAAGTTACCAATATTAACACACAGTTGTTTCAGCTTCGCAATTCAAAAAAGGAACCGGAACACTGAAATATTTGTTATTATTCGTCGCGCGATGGCAAAGTACGACCTCTCGATAGTGGAGGTTTTATGCTTAACCATCTACCAACTTTTCAATGTCATGTGGAATCTGTTGCCAGCGGTTACGTGAACCATCATGCCCTGACAAGGATTTCTTCGATCCCCGCGCATAAAACTAAGATTTGAACTTGTGCGCTCCACTAGAGTTTGTCCCGATTATAAACCACCTAAAAATATTTCACGGTTATGTTTGGAGGTGAAATCTGTTGCCAGCGGTTACGTGAACCATGATGATGACGTGAAGATGATGTGTTTTGTCGATTCATCAATAGTTCTTATTTTTGTGTTGGTTTTGATTGATTTTAACCACATCACGTTGTTTATTGCAATGTGATTTTTTTGTTTTGAATCAATCAACTCATTAGCGAGGATGAATCCATAAAACCAAGGACCTGACTAACGCAGGCGTTGATACAAAAGTATGCGTTGCGCTGTCTAAAACCAGAAACAAATGTACTAAACCTTATACCGTGTACCTCCGCTCCTGGAACACATGAAATATTTATTTTGCTAAAAGATATTTCCGCGCATTAGAGCGAATTTCTGTGAAAATAAATAATTCGAAGCAGGGCCTACTCTTACGTTCCGGATCGGAGCAGCTAAAAGTCCGGATTCGTACCGCATGTCGCCATTCGAACAGCCCGGTGATGGACTGACCATTCTGCCTAAAATATGCGAAAACAATAAATTCCGGAAAGTGCGACGTGTCCGGTGATGTTTCTTCAACATCCGCTTTTTAACTTAAAGTGGTGCTATAAGGAAAGCTATGAATGTCTGGAAAGACTTGTCATATCCAGAAAATATTTCGAATAAAAGCTTTGTCAAGTTACGCTACCCTAATGCTTATATGAAGCATTTTTATATTCATTAGAGATATTAGGTAGAGGAAGCAAAGCAGAGTTTCAAATGTATTCGAGAACGGTATTACCTTCGTGGCGGCGCGATACATCATGCAAATTTTAGTTTTGCGGTGTGCGCACAATCTAAGCTCGATCCCGTCAGCGCCACAGATAGACCACGTCCCGTTGACGCGATCCATTTGTGATATATGTATGACCCAGCTTATATGTTTACAATGCTTCGATTGAATAGAACGAATTCATAATCTTTAGTCGAAATTACACCTGCATCACTGATTTACTGAGAGTTGCAGCAGAAGACATCAAATCTATAATCAGGCGATTATTATTTTAAAAATAAAATAGCAAGCAGTTACGAAGCACCAGAAAATGCTGTCTTTGTCATCTACAATATCAAATTCATGTGCGGTATTGGTTATAATTTCCCTGTTTGCAAAGGAAAAAGGCAGAGTCAATGGACAGGAAACTTGTCGAATCCCAAAAATCAAGCATGACATAGATTGGGAAAACGTAAGTGTTCATTTTTTTTTGCTTAACCCCCCTTTTAAGTAATTTTTGATATGCGTAGGCCAGGAAACTAAATGGTGGGCACTGGCGGTGGAAACAAGGGTCTCAGCCTCCAATGCAAATATTGAGGAACTAAAGCCCCCTAAATCAGAAAAATGATCATAAAATTGCAAATTTTATCATGACTGTAATCTTTCTCGCTTTTTCGGCGTTAAACTTAGGTTCGATAGCCTAAAGTTGTGAAATGCTTTGTATGGACGACGGACCATAAAAATGGAGGCTGAGTTTTGTTTCAGATGTATTATTGAACGAATGAAAGATGAAATAAAACAAACGTGAAAACCTCGCGAACTCTACAAAGTGAGTGGATCGCATTGCGCAGTGCATTATATTAGTTGAATATAGGTCATCTTTAGGTACCGCGGTTAATCAACAGATTTCTCAAATTATTATTTAAAAACAATTTCTGCTTCAATTGCATGTTACATGGAATATATTCAGATCAAGTATCATCTATCAGAAGTTTAATCGTCATTTCGTGATGAAGAAAAAATTATAGAAAAAATAGGACTGCATTATATATCCCAATCAGAAATTTTATTTTCTCGGACATGAGCCAATGATGGACCATCATTGACTCATAGTAACCAAACGATTTTATCAATAATTTTCTGACTGAGATAACTCCTATTTAACAGATGCATAGGACGTGGTACTTGGGTCTTCACACAAACGACATAATTATGGCAAAAAGTGGTAGTTTCTGTACTAAACTACAAGATGTAACTCCAACAACCGACGGAGGTTCGATGATGCTAACCGAATATCACCAAAAGTAACGGATTATAAGCAAATTATTTATCATGTCTAGGAATGCAAGTTTCAAATATTTTTTCTCGAATAAAATAATTTTACATCGAATTTTTTTCGAATGTGATTCTATTTAAAAAAAAAACTTATCCTCGAACGTTTTAATATAATAAATTAGTTTACAAAGCCAAAAAACTCATTCATTGTTCAAATTCAATCAATACAGTGCAAGAGCAAAGTAACTATGTATTGGTTTTACGTCTGGGCGCAATGAAATTGTTAAGAAGTTATCATAAAAAAGCACTAGAAGGTCAAATATTATTTGCTCTTGAGGTCCAAAAAAAGACAGAACATCACAAACGCAGCGCAACATGAATCTATTAGATTCATAGCAATTTTTTTTTTGAAATGCTTAAAAATCCATTACAGTTAACAGTGATTCGAATCGATTGGAAATTCTAAAAAAGTACATCTCTAAGTCCATCCCCTCTACTTTCGAATCCCAGCGATTTATAAGCGTCCATTAATAATTGTTATATTCTCGAAATTCCCTATAGATTTGCAGTTAATACTGCTCTTGGACTGCGCGATCCATCTGCATTTCATTTGAAACAAAAATGTCTTCAATATAATAGTTAAAGCTGGGAACTTCATTGTAGAAAAATTCTATTTAGAAAAACACAATACTCATCGTAGGTATTGGATTAAATAGTGGTGATGCTATAGTACGCCTAGGGCTGGGCAAATCATTTGAAATTCGAATTTGATTCGAATAACTTTTTCAAATCGAATATCTAATTTCATAAAAATAAAATAATGTGTTTTCAATTATACCCCATGTCCGAGATTGAAATTTGTATAATCTATGATTCGAATCACGGAGTCGAATTGTCCAGCCCTAACTACGGCTCTGTCAAATTTATACAGAAGTCACCAAACGTAACTACATCATCATGCCATTTACGTGCACAAAAATATGTTTTCAGTTAAGGTAAAGATTCCTTTTTATCCGGAGACTGCTTTCCATTCAATGATTAATTGTTAAATATTTGTGAATACCTGTAGTGCAACCAAAATGCACCTTATGTGGAGAAATCACACTCACACTCGGCGTTAATCGAATGAGAAGGGTCGTTTTATTTAATTATGGAAATATGCAATAACTGAAAATTAACGGTAAATTTACTGCACTTAGTAGTACTTACTAAGTACTTTTTTGCAGTTCATCACCAACAACATTTCCCGTCCATTTTATCCGTCAGAAGTGTGGAACATATTTGGTCGATGACAAAGATGGTATGTATTATTCTTTAAATTTAGTATTGCCATCAGTTTATGTATCGAAAAACATTTCGACATTGAATTTGTTAGGTATGTGTCACTGATGGATTGAGTCGACAGACGAAGTCCATCCGTGGCGCATACCTATGATCAATTAGGATTTGGTATGAATGAGACTTGCACGCTCATATTGATGACATACATGTTAAACGTCGTCAGCATAGAATCGTGACCTATCATCAGAGCTGTTGCTTTCAGGTACATATTATATTCTTGAGCAGAATCTCAAATCAAATCATTTTAAATGGAATTCTTCCAAATCTGTTTCTATATTTAGAAAATTTATGGGAAAATGGTAGAATATTTTAATATATCGGCAAAAATTCAGAAAATTATGTAAAATCTAAGTGCTTCAATGAAATAGTTGCAAATACCTTTGCCGAATCACTCTGAGCAACAGAAATGAGAACTAGAATCATTCTTATCAGGCACGCATTCAAACCGATTAGCATTAATATCTTAATGCTTAACTTATAGCTAGGGCTGGGCAATTAGATTCGGTGATACGAATCGATTCAAAGCACACATTATTCGAATCAATCGGTAATAGGAACAAAAACTTGCTAAATGAAGTGGAATTTTTCATCTCTAACGACAAATGTAATCGATTTGACCAAAATCGATTGCATTTTGTCGTTAAAAATTGAAATTTCTCGCTCTCGGATATGGAGTGTAATTGGAAATACATTACGTTTAGGTCTGTTTATTCTGATATTTGCAGTTGGTAACGATCGTGACTATAAATTTCTTAATTATCGCAGTGGAGACAATAATAGTCATGATATAAATGGGATGTTTGTTATTTTTATGGAATTAGTGATTCAATCCGATTCGAAAAAATTATCCGAATCAGATTAAAATTTCTTGTAACATGATGGGACGTACACATCATACTTGAAAAGTCTCCTGAAATGACTAGTGTGCAAATAGGTACACGAAATGCAGTAATGGTAACTAAGGATTCCTCCTCTCCCCTGACAGACAGATTTAAAGTGCGATGGACGCAATGGCCTAGTGGTTGAACATGTTGGCATCGCAGGTTTAAAATCTCGGTTTGGAGCCCCGGCGAGTCCTGCTCGTTAATCTATGCCCATCAATCAACCCAGGATGTAATAACTTTGGTAGGCTAAGCCGAACAGGTAATGATCATATCTTTCCAGCAAGTTCTAACTCTGCCCGTCTGTA
Source organism: Styela plicata (assembly GCA_963675895.2). Classification (NCBI taxonomy): domain Eukaryota; kingdom Metazoa; phylum Chordata; class Ascidiacea; order Stolidobranchia; family Styelidae; genus Styela; species Styela plicata. Next base: position 9,360,035 of record OZ023143.1, on the reverse strand, counting down.
AGTGGCCGCCGGTACACGGACTTGGACAGGGTGATCCACTCCATGATGTGGCCATGAAAAAAGGCCAGACTTTTTAAAACCTCCTCAGTGTTTATATTTTGTTTAAGTTCATTCCGAAGAGGTTGATGTCTTAGCTAAAAAAAATATATATATTTTTCAGCGCCTCAAATTGTAGAATCCGAGTCTGAAAGCAATGAACAATTCAATAAACGAATCGCACGTTTAGGGCGTTTCTTTCTTCTATTCAAATACTGAGAATATTTTCCAAAGCGAACATCTAAAACATCTTTCTTGAAAATAGCATGGGAGATTTCGCGAACAACCCAGTATTTCGCTTTAGAGACTTGTTTCATACCGTAGCATGGGAGATTTCGCGAACAACCCAGTGTTTCGCTTTAGAGACTTGTTTCATACCGGTACTTCCCAACGTAATGTGAATATAACATATTAAAAAATACCAAATTTTTTCCATTATGGTGCAACATAAAATTTTAGATTATGTAGTCATGGATGTCCGACCGCTAATCAGACTCAATTGGGTGCACTGTGCTGTTATGTCAGAAACAAATGATATAGTAGCGTGGCTCATCATGGAAAACGGGTCCGGGAAATGTCACCCCTCCCCCTTGCCGACAGAAGAATATATTGCATAAGGAAATGCATGCAGAGCAAGGGTAAAATAAAACAAACCAAGGAAAAACGCAACCTACGCAAATGTGTAGTGCGACCTTTATGCCTAACAAAAGAGGCTTTGACAAATTTTATTCTGGACTAGATCTATTCAGATGATGAGAACTTCCCTAGTCTATATTCTTCACTTGCATTCCATCAACAAAATCGTGATTTCTCTTCGTAAACTGTTTTATTTGCAGATGAGGAACGGCTGAAGACTCCAACAGTTTTGCTGAGTGATGAGGAAAATTATTTTATACACGCATGGTGCGTAGAAGGTAATATCAAGGGTGTGGTGGGATTTTGAATCCTCAAAACTGTAAAGTCGTTCTAGCGAGCGGAGTTGTGCATTGGGATGTCTTCATCTGAATAGTTAGATACTTTAAAATTCTGAATAAAATGGATTATATTTTTCGATTGATTATTCCTAAATTGATGTGTTTGCCTCGAATTTATGATGAATGTTACATTGTAAAATGAGCAAAACAATGTCAAATATCGCTAATTTCGTTCTTTTTAGAAGTTGAAACATAATTCTATATACATTGTGAATTCGAATGCAGTTCAAGCTATACTGTAAGGACTACCCTAGTAGGCATTTTTTATGAAACGTGCTAGAAATTTAAATACGCAATATCACGAGCGAAAATTATAACATTCCAGAATCTGGAGATAGTAACTCAATCGTAAACTTTATTTTACTACGTATGAGCTATGTGCCTCGGCGACCAGTCTAATGACAAAATATTACGCTGATTTTATTTTGTCGAGTATGGCGACTGATGGAGTACGCCGACAAGGCGCAGGCCATCTGTGACTCGAACTTTGAGATGGGACGTGAAGGCTGTGTTTATAGGTGATATTCTTTCAGTAGAATGTTGTGTTTTTAGATATATATTGGTGGCTTCGTGCAACTTTGCTTCTCCTGTACTGGCGTGCAAAAACTGCGATTCAGCAACGTAAGCAAGATGCGTGGACAATTCACCGTTCATTACCATTATTTTTACAGGTAAATGGATAATTTGGTCTCATTTTTCAACCTCAACACCTACACTGAGTCAAATTAAAAAAATGAATTATGTTATGGAAGAAAATGGCATGAAGGAGAAGATGTATCCGTGTCGTCAATTTTTGAAAAAATGATTGAGCTGAGCTGGATATTATGTGTTAGGCTATGTGTCGAAAAATAATATGTTAGCATTAAAATCAAGTATCTAAACGTCCAAAAACTAGATTACTCAAAATATTATATGTCAGTTTATATCAACTTTCTCGTCTGTTTGCAAAAAAATGAAATGGAAACCTATCGGTAATGAGGCTGTGATTTGAACTGTTGTTGCGGATTGTTATTGTTCTATCATCAATAAATTGACTGTGCTTGAAATGAAATAGAACTCAATTGGATGAGCAATATTTCGAAAATTAGCAATTTTTGCAAATTTATGGGGTATACCCACTAATATTTGGTATTGGGATGATCAGGACCGTGATTTATCAGCAGAACGACCGTTTTCTTGTGTCGTTGGTAACACGATCGTGCAAATCGTGTAATATAAAATTGCAATGACATCTGTGGGTTGGGCTATTGTGGGAGCGAGATAACCAACACGGTCGACCTGGTTCGCGCTGGCGGGAATGACACTCCTTATGCAAATATGAAAAAGTACACTTGAAATGAAATTTTGTGGGCTTTTGTGACAGGCGTATCAATGACGGCAACATAGTTTTTAATCAAACTTGGTAAATTAAACCAAATTTCCACAGAACTGGTTAAAGTATTTCTAGGCAACCTAGTTTCACTTTCAAAACTGGGTTGTACCTAAATTAAGAACTCGGGTGAAGGGTATTTTGCCGTATTTAAGGCATTTTAAATAGAATTTCTGAATGAAGATATAATCTACCTAGTTTTTTTGTACTAAGTGCTTCATTATTTGAACAAGGTACATAGTTGAAAATTATGTGAATTTAACAATTTTACATAGTAAATTTAGTAGATAAAGTTCAAGAAAAAAACTCAATGAAAGTTGAGGTATGTAAATCAGATATTGTTGAAACGTGCTGAAAGTATTTTGAGAATAAACTCGGAAAACTAAGAATATTAGGTAAAAAGGTACTTTTACCAAAAATTGTCAACACTAATGCTTATTCGATATTTTGAAAGCTCATTTTTTACTTAAACCCTATTGCATATCACATAAGATTTTCGTCGTGTACGGTCCAAAATATTATTTTTAAATTAATTGCAGCTCTCTAAAACAACTCCATGATAAAATTTCAATTATCCGTTTTTGGTGCGCTTTTGACGTGCTGATGTGAAAATTTTTTACAAAAAATCTTGGAAATGCTTTAAATGGGCGCTGAGGCGATTTATTTTGGCGCTCATCAATTTAAAGCTCTGCAGTAAATCATTACGCCGTCATTGAACTTATTAGTGTCCCATTTTGGTTGTTGTTCAATGCTTTTGTTTCCAGTGGCTGTGAATAGGCTAGGCACTTCAATTCGGATTTACGAATTAAATCGAAGCACAAATTATTCGATTCATTCGTGCATTAGTTATATTCCGATCAGAAATTTTACTTTGCACAGCATTAGTCACAGATGGCTGCGCCCTGGCAGCGCGATCCATCAGTCATCGCGAAAACAAAATATATTCAAGTGTCCGACCCTAACCATAACATTGAATATTGATGCAATGAAGAAAATCATTACACAAGTTAATTGTTTGGAGTTCAAGCCAACGCGCCTAAGTAATAGTTATGGATAACTGAAAAGTACAATCATTTTCAGAATACATTAATGAAACCCTAGATCAATACAATATTAGTTAGAAATCCCATTACAAAGGATTGGGTAAATTTATTGTTTACACAAAGTTCGTAAATGAATTCATCAAAAGTGAAAAAATCATACAATTACCATTCTAATACTCTTATCAACTAATTGAGAACCGCATGTGAGAGATATAATATCTAGGTGATAAGAGAGCACGCGTTTCGGGTGATAAGGTAGAGGTAGTCGCGTGTATTAGGAAATTAGATGGGCATCGAAACTCTGGAAATCCGATAAAATATTTGCGTGTACGATAAGAACGAACGATGGTATTCTAAATACTGCACGTAATTACAAAAGTATCGATTGGAGTGTAAAAATAACACGCATATATACTGTGCAAATCCAATGTTCAACATTATTTACAATTCTGTAAATTCCATAGCAATTCAATTATTAAGAATCATGAAATATCCAGTAACACCGTCAAAGAAGACGTCAGTATCAGTTGCAGATTTGACAGAAGAAAAGATTTCAGTAAATAGGGGTAGGACCCGCCGACGTCTTTCTCTTGAATTCCTTTTGGGAGGAAATTCCTCGAGTACCCCAGTAAGATCTGGGTCATCACAAAAGCGAGTGAGACGATCTGTGAGTGCCGGCCGACGTTTCTCGTTAGGATGTTCTTTAGTTGATCTTGAAGCATCGACACCTCAGGTATGTTCTATTGCCTTTTTGCAATTTATGTAGAATACATAGTGCTAAACAATTTCTCTACTTGATAGTTTTACAATAAGTAGTGTATGGATTTTAGGTTTAATATTATATTTTTCGCTTATAAATATAAATAGGCCGTTTTTCAAGTAAAGTAAAAATGGAATTGTGTACGTCGCTTCGATCCGCATTGTAGACTATTATAAATGCTTCAGCGTTAGAATAATAATCTCGCTAACAATCATATTTTATTTTTAGGATTATTCACTTCCAGTTTACGGAAGATTGAATTCCCCCCACACAAGAAGATGTCGCTCACGATCAACAACCTCTGATGCTGATTTGGACGTGACTCCTGTTTCTTTCATGACTGCGTCATCATTTGCAGATGTCAGCGATATTAGTATCGTGAATGGTAGTTATATAAGAAACTCTTCCACTGTTGGAATGCAAATATCGGCTAATTCAACCTCGAATTTGAGATGTAGATCAGCAATACCAGGTTCGTCTGTTCTAAGGTCTCGATCTAGTCAAAAGTCAAGACCGCATTCCAAAAGACTCATCGGATCGATGAAAGTAGCTGCCAGTACTTTAGTTGGACGTAGATCCGGTTCCATGGCCGTTATCCCAAGTCCATCTTGCGACAATGACACATTCGAGACCGGTAATTCGTCAACGAATAAAACTCCTACAACCTACTCCCTGTTGCAACAAGAGGAAGACGTAGAGGAGGAATTTATCCCGGCAGAACAACATCCCGATTTTCAGCATACATCACGCGATGCCAGAAACAATGAAGGCAAAAGACGAAAATCGTCGTTTTCAGCAAAGTCATTGCTTGGGATCGGAAGGAAATCAGCAGTCGAACTTCGTCCGGAACAACTACGACAACAACAAAATCCCTAGTAAGTGAATCATATTTTCCAGAAGTCGTAACTTTTCTAGTCATCTCCAATTAGAAAAAAATATTTCATTGTAATTGTACGTTTTTTACGTACCGGGTACATATGAATTGCACCGTTTTGGCGCGATTCATGTATGGCAAGTGCTTAATCAACCAAAATTCCGATATGCTAACAAGCACATTATTACAATATTGAACCCCTCTCGTAAAATTGGAAAAGTTAATTAACTACCGCTTAAAAGTGGTGTTTATGACCAGACAATGGACAATTATAAATTAGGATGTATTAATGACCATGAAATGTTTCATTTTAACAAACAATAGAAAAACTAAGGGCGTTATTTGTCCCAGCCCTATTGGAGACATTATTAATAATTTTCGTCGGTAACTGAAATACCAGCAGAACATCTTGCGTCCAGACAAGCGAACAACACTGCTAATTACCACTGCAATTCGAAATCGCTCTCGCTTTTGTAAATTTTATGGCCATTGTTTGACTAACTCTGCGGGGCTGAAATTAGTATAGCGCCGACTTGATAAATTTCGTTGTAAGTAGTCGAATGCATTGCAAGGTCGCGCGTCTACTAATAACATTGCACGAGTCGTGCGAAAACGATTTCACGGTCATTTTTTTTGCTCCCCAATTTTTCTCTCTCTGTATATATACATTGGAACGCCTTTCGAAAGCATTCACTTTAAATTTATCAATTAGTAGCACATTAGGAATTAAGCATTTAAATCTAACATGGCGCCTATTTTTCTGGATAGTTCTATCACATCACAAAGAACAGTTAAGAAGAGGCGAGCATCGGATATTAATATCAGAGAAATTTTGGGAGAAACTGCAAGAAGATTTTCTCGCAGAGAAAAGGAACCAAGGATAGCGGAAGATGTTTACGATATGCATGATTTGCCGGATTTAAAGAAACTTCCAATGACGAAAAAAATATTTAAAAGGTAGGTTTCAATATTTGCGAATATTATATAAATATGTCATTTTTGTCTTATCAAAACCTCAATAAACTGATGGTATCTATCTTTATCCTTCTTATCAACAACCAAATTGCATACGTTGATAAAATGTATATGCTAACTAGACCCTTAATTCTGCCATCATGTTTTTCAACGCATTTTAACATTTATTTGCCCCCTTCTTTAGTCCAACAACTGGAAGCAAGATGTCGCCTTCAAGATGTTTGAATGAACTTCTGAAAAGAAAAGGTAAGAATACAAATTAATTGCTCAAATTGAATATTATTTAAAGAAATAAACAATCACGACAGCATCCATTCAATCGAAAATTTTGCTTTATCGGGCATGTGCCATTGGTAAATTACGCACTGTACTGTTTTCATAATCCATCTTTGGCCCGTCGTCAACAACGCGTAATCTGATGATAAATAAGGCGCATAATGTAGAACATCGCAATGAAATCCTAAACAATTTTGTATCCGGATTATAAATAATAAGATTAATCATGTTGCTTTTCCTGCTTTCGATCGTTGTGGCACACAGCCTTCCTTTTTGTATTCCCAGATGTTTTCCATTATAATCTTTCCATTAATCCATCCTATTCCCTTTTCAGCATGTATACTCCGTTTCCGCGCTTTCCTTCAATCGGAATTCAGCGAAGAAAATTTAGATTTCTGGATCGAATGCGAATCATACAAACACCAAAGGATACATAAACAAAGAAAACTGGCACCAAAAATTTATCATAAATATGTGGCCCCATGTGCACCAAGAGAGGTAATTATCAAACATTTAATATCAGAAATTGATATTGATATGAATGAGCCACTGATTGACCGCACTTCCGTGAATCATACTTGACAAAACGTATTTTGGAAAAATCCAATTATTAGGCTCCTCTGTAGATACATAACGTGTCTTTCTTGGTTGCATTTGCATTTTCTATATGTTTGAATACATCTGCATTCGATTATATTAAAATAACATTCATCCAGGCATGTACAGAACAAGGCGTTTCGTTTGCTTCCACCCATCGAGTGGTTGTTAGCGCATTCTGGTGTTTCAAACCATTGTTTACTTTTCCCAGATTTCAGTTTTCACACTATCTATTTTTTATTTACTTTATCACGAGGCAAAGTTTACATTACCTTCCTTGTTATTTTGCAGGTCAACTTGGATGCGATGACCAGAAGAAAAACGAAGGCCAACATCGAATGTCCAGATAGTGACACGTTCGAACTTGCCCAGACAAAAATTTACAAATTGATGGAAAGAGACTCATTCAAACGATTTAGAGAATCTCTTAACAAGACAAGTGTATTGCCTCATAGCAATGTTCCGAAAACTATTGTAACCCAACTAGGTTTTACTGAAAATGGTAAACGAAAAGTTTCAGTGTAACAAATTGTATTGGATTTTATTATACATGATTGCTAAGTTGATTTTCGATATTTTAAATATATTTTATATTTAAAATTCACATTTCTAACTTAGACACATGTAGGAGGGTCATAGACGGGTCACGCCGAAGGCGTGATGTATCTTGGAATTACCACTACAAACTTATAAAATTGTATTTCAATATTTGTTTCTATTTTCACTATTTGTACAAAGTATTCTTCTTCAACTGCCTTTTTATACTTCGTATTTAATTTACTCTTTCTCCATTCCTTTGCCAATATTACAAAATTATAATTTCATTGTCATTTTCCATCTTTGAGAATAAATTACAATTTAAATATTTGACCCCATTTTGTTTAAAAAATTGAACATTAGGTTAAGTATTGAGCCGTAACCTAAGATCAATGGGAAATGTAGATCGGTATTTAGCCTTATATATATACACTCACGTTACAATTAATCTTCTGTAGCAATTTCTTTTACTAAAAAGTATCAATCAAATATGTTAAAGTATTAAATGTAATGATTACCATGAAAGCGACAGAATATTCATCCTAATTCATAGTGATTTTGTCATATTTGGCGTGATTGTGTGGCGTGAGACATCGTTGTATTAGGTGCTGCAATAATATTTCACAACTGCTTCCCAAAATATCGAGTGTTTGTCACCAAGGTTATTCACAGTTTCTAAATATTCTGCTCAACCGGTGAAATGAAAACGATGTTTTGCCAACGAATCTTATCTTTTTCCTATAGGACTTTAGTCTTTCATAGTTTTAAATACCCTAAGAATTTACATACATATTAGACTTATTGTCGTTTATTTCCATTGCCCTGGTGAAGGATATATGCATAGATGATATTCCAAGCATTTTCAAAACATCGTTTTCCTGTCACCGTTTGAGCAGAATAGTAAGAAACAAATGTTCAAAAGCATATTTTAACAAAGAACCGATATCCCCTGCGAAATAGGGTGTTCACTATCAACGATCCAAATTTCGGTGCTGTTAACTATTCATATAAACCTAGATATTTCCCGTTTGAATTAATGCTTTTAAAAGGATGAAATATGGCTCACATTCGAAGTCAAAAAACAGTATTATAATGGAGTAAACTCAACCAGAAATGTTCTATCGTCAAGCATGAAGCCACCTCAAATTTTTTTTTTCTTCTAGCGCAGGCCTCTCGGAAATATAGTTTTTCAGGTATGAGTCACAGATGGACCGCGCATTTTCGATCTGATCCACCAGTGACCCATACTAAACTAAATATGCTTCAAAGAAACATTTTTCTGATAGGGCGTAAGATTGTGTACTTAGCCTTTGGGTTAAACATATTTTTACGGTTGGAATATAATACCTCGCTGATATTGATGAAGTACTTGGCAAATATTACTTTGGCGTCTATGTATTGTTCCCAGAATACATACCGTTAGAGGAAAGCTATTTATATCCTTTGAAGTTCAGATAATGGTTTTTTGTAAGGATATTGTGCAATAAATCCATAACTTAACAGCAAAGTGCAGAATAGAAAATTGAATACAGAGAGAACACCGAATTTAGAGCAATCTTTTGTTTTCTAATTAATTATCAAAACACTACTAATTCGAGTAAATGGGAATTGCCCATTTATATAATTTCCCATAAATAATCATTTCACATTTTATTTATTTCCACCAAGAACACCTTTTTTTCACTTTTATGAAAGATATATCTTTAAAAATTGATCAAAATTTTTTTGTGCTCTGGACCCGTCGAGTGCAGGTTAATCCATTCACACCACTCAACCTATGGTTTGATAATTTGGACCGAACAGTAATATCGTATCCTTCCAACAACACCTACTAACCTTCTTTGTGGCTGCCGGTACAAGGGTTTGCTAATGTAATCCATAATGCTAATGTGAAAATATATTTTCGCCTTTTCTGAACAAAACAAAAAAGTGTAAACATATTTTGGAAAATCAAAATCTCACGCCATTTCTTGTTCATTCAAACATAATTGGTAGGCGTTTCCCTTTGATGTATTTTATTTGTGATAACATTATCAATCATCTTTACTATTGTGTTAAATGTTTGTCGGAAAACGATTTAATCCCCTTCACACATCGGCGTAACTGTGCGGAGACATAATTTAGGCCAACAATGTGACGAACTCGGTGAGATGAAGTTGACATATCGCTGACTAAAACTGTTCAATATTCGAACTGGCGAAATTTTTAATACAAAACTATTTTATTTGTTGCGTATAAGGATAATGATAATTTCACATACCTCAGGGTATGTTGCAAACCCAATTATAAATTTTCATTTCTCACGCATACACTATAGATGGACCGCGTCCTGTCAAAACGATCCTTCAGTAACACATACTCAGTAAAAGGTGCTTGGCATTTTTTCATTGAGTGAGGGGGAAAAGATCCCAAGAACCCGAGGCACCATATTAATACACATGCAAGCAGTGATGGCAAGAAGTCTTGAATGTTGAAAGGACATTAAAAAATAATGAAAACGGAATTCTGTACCTAGAACGTACTTAGACTATTGTATGGGAAATTCGGTGTTTTAAGATTAAAAATATTGATATATTAATATAATTAGCCCAGTTCGCCTATAAGTACAGGGCCTTGATCAAGGTAATTCAATCGGATGAGTGACTATAAAAAGAAAACCACTTTTCATGCGCCCCTTGCGACAGAGTTTTCAATTATTGTTGTAGATGAACATGCTTTCAAGATAATTTAGACCGAGATGCCAATAATCTAAACAAGACCGCAGGGCCCAATATGTTTTGGAATATACTGGTATATTTCTCATTTCATTTTACTGATCTCTATCAAATACGACATGGGATAGATAAAAAAGCAGCCCTAACAAAGCTCCAGTGTATTTGCCAAGATGAGACCATAGAAAAGAGATTAAAATTTTATAAAGGCACAATATTTTCCTTAGAATGAATTCAATTTTGCAAACAATTATAAAAATATTTACAAACAAATAAGGAAATTTGATGACTGTTTCATTTGGCGCCATGGTTTTTGTCTGGTAACTTGAATCAATTTGCTCGAAGCCCCTTATTCATCAAGATATGTTCAAGGGTTCAAAAAGTTAGGTTTCCGAGCATGTCCCACAGTTGGATAGCGTTTTAGAAACGCTATTCAACTATGGAACATACTCAACTGCGTACAGAACGAAATATCCCAATTAATGGCGCCAGCATGATGTCCTTGATGTTTCCGAATCTTCAGTTAAAGAAAGGGGATTTTCTCGGAGGTTTACAAAGGATATTCTCAACAAAAGATGAGATGACGCTTATTCGAGCCGATTATTAACGCAATTATTTTTTTGCAAATATTTTTCGCTTCATCCGGCGGCAATTATAATTGCAGCAAAGTCGAATTATTGTAAAAGTTTTTCCGAGTTCATTTAGCATACTGTGTATTTGTGTAGGAACGCAAGTTCCGAATATTTAGGTAACACAAGGGGTCTTTCTTTGTCCAACTCGCTGCTGATCGCTTACGCGACCACTGCGAAAGTCGATCCTAGAGTCTGTTGGATATAGGTCCTAATACGATTACGGTCGATAATAAAATTTCGATGAAGTCCGTAAATAACATTACTAGAAAATATTAACCGGGTCACAGATCGATCATGCCTACGAGGCGTGACTCTTTCGTGCTCCTTGCCTAATTTGCAAAACATAACCAAAGTTTTGATTTTCACGAATCTTTGGTTTTGCACTTCACGATAATGATGAATTATGTTTTGTTTACGAACATGTCAAGCACAAATCTATTTTACTTAAAGGTCGATATTCAACTGACCATTCGATTCTGGACGATTCGATGTGACATATTCGTAAATGTCCATCCACCATCGGTGACTGTTTTATATCTCGCAATGGAAGTACTTACTATTGGTGACTATAAATTTCAAATGCTCACAGGAGGATATGTTGGTCTTTTTGTTTTGCTTTTTGAATCTGTTTCTCAATCGTGAGCAGAAAATGTATTTAATATTTGCAAAGAGTCGCACATTAATAGCAAATCTTTCCGTATATACATGTACTTTCGAAATTATGGATGGAGAGTATGTGCACTGTTTACGACAGTGTTCCCTGTGATGAAGAACATCTAAATAAATATTCGAAATGGTGGAAAACATTGTTTTTATTCCACCGGTTGTGCACATCATACAAATTACGAGGATCCCTGAATAATCTCAAGTATCGCAGTTGTATTGACCAATTTAGATATGATTGACCTTGTCGATACATTGGTATTTACTGCGTTTCGTAAGAGGCGGTCAAAGAAAACAAGGAAATGATAAATCGTACAGCCATCGCTCCGGGGCAGATACTAATCACTGCACTTTACCATAAGTTCGATTCCAAATGTTGTAATGTTCTCCAAATAGAGGGCACTTGCTGGTACTATACATTGTACGAACTTTTTGATATTGAGTGACCGTTATTTACCTCATTTTCGACACAGCTTCTGGCTCTTTTCAGAGTGAATTTCAATAAAAAAGTAGTGGATGGCAGGAAAGTTCCCGTTTGTCATTTTAAAAAGATATACCCAGATCATTTATTTTTCAATGAATTTTTTATTTATAACATTTAAAAACAAATAATAAGTGCAAAAAGTGAAACTGTAGACATGACAATATTACATCATATATGATTTGTATAATTTACTAAATTTCAATGCAAAGATAATATATAATAATATTATATCGAGGATTGGCGTCGAAGTCTTCTTATTAATTTCGGCAAATCGGTCATTTCACGTCCACCTTGTCCATCAATCAAAAGAGACGAACTAGTTGACGATATAAGTTTTCTTGAAAAAGTACTTGAAGCTGGAGCAGCAAATTTTGAAGTGAGAAACCGAGGAAATGAGTCTTTTTCCATCAATTTAAAAATTTTGTGCTGCGCCAATTCGAATGTTTGTGAGTTCGGATTTTGAAGATTTGTTTTCGTGATGTTTTTGGTGCATGAGTCAATGTTGATCTGGATGGAAAAGAAAAAACGATTGTTATAGATTTTATATTCATGTCGATGAAAATTCGAACCGGATCCGAATATCGAAAATGTAAATCATGTACATCATACAATCCCGGACGGTGATAATTTATGTACGAAACATAAATTGCGTATGTTCAACAATACGTTTTTCAAACAGTAGGATTTTTATGTAATAGAATCATACTCAGAATTTTATAATTCGCCAAGCATGGGCAACAGATGGACCGCGTCTAATCGATGCGATCCATCAGTGATACATTCCTAACAAAATAAGTTTTGACAAAATTGTTCGGGTGGAGATTTTCCAATCAGAAATACTGTCGAGTTTATATGTTACGTGTTAGGCATGGCTCGGCCCATCTTTCACAAGACTTTTTGCTGGGCAAAGAATAGAGTCGTCAAGTTTCGTTCAGGGCTTGTACTCGATTTTCAACAAGATTATATACGGTCTTGTCACAACAAGAACCTTTTCAGTATATCCCTTTGCCAAAATAGCCATTTATTCACCAGTTAGATACATTGTTCTATTTCCTATGTTAAAGCAGTGAAATACAAACGATGTTATTTAACGAATTACATTGTTTGTATTTCAAAGGTTATGCAAAACTAAATCTTCGGAATTGAAAACAAAACTCAGTGGGCGTGGGTCAAATTTCCAGACCTATTCTTTGTTTATGTTATCCTTCGTCCGTTTGTTTGTTTTATGACAACTTTCAATCCAAAAACAAACAAAAATATTTTTTGAATAAACAATATATAAATTCATTTATTTATTCACCTCTCTCGGCGCATTATCCGCGATAAAATTGTTGAATATTTTTGGAGCTCGCTTGCGTTGTTTGCTTGTTTTTTCTTTTTTATATCTTTCACATTGGCACCAAAAATCCAAATTTTCTTCGCTGAACTCGCTTGCTAGAAATTGACGAAACGCAAGTAAAGAATCTGAAAAATAGAATACAATCATTAGCAAAGATTAAAGCAGGGTTGAGTAATACTATGTATGTGTAAAGATCAATAAATATCTTTCTAATAACAAATTTGATTCATGTTCATTTTGGAAAAATACTGAACTACTTGAAATACCCAATACAAATTTTGATCAACCATCTTTCGTTAAATGGGGGCAATTGATGAAGCTCTTCGTTTTCCCTCATGTGGCTCATGCTTGTCAAAATCAATTCATGGGCCTCAATATAATTATTAAAGATATCCACGCTGGTTCCAATCATGCCAGTAATAAAATTTATCAGCTTCCAGATCAAAAATTTCATTTTTGTCGAGAGTGATCCTTAAATTAAAGTCGTAAATAAACTTACCAACATCGTGGAGGACGTCTTCTAACGTGGTGTTCTTCTTTTTCAACATACTCGCTTTACCCGGCGTCGATATGAATTTAAAAGTTCTCACTGAAAGCGACCTGCGAATCGTAAATAAAAAAACTTTGTTCAACTATAAGGCCCAAAGAGACCTATTTATTTCGATCGATAGAAGTAATTTAAGAGACAATCAATAAAGACATGGGATTGAAGTTCATTTGAGTCCAGCTAGTTGCGAAGTAAATTACCGTAAGATGTAATATGCTTTTCCAAGGTAAGGCACGTATATAGTAGTAGGAGGTTAAATATATATTATACAAAAATCGATTTTATTCTGTCGTGACGGCATTGAATACGTTTCCGCAAATAAACAATGGTAATACTCTTTCAAAGGGGAACTTGCGATAGGATAATTAGAAAAATATTAGAACAGTATTTTTAGTCAGATACAGAAAACTTCCATACTTGTTTTTTTTTCAAAAATATTTATTTACGGGTAACGAATCTGTAACGCAATCTGAAATTTCATTTTCTCATGCATGGGACACAGACGGACCGCGTCTCTTCGGTGCGATCCATCAGTGGCTCAAGCTTAACGAAAACATGAGTGCAGAAAATATTTTCGACTGGAAGAGCAAAACTTACCTTCTTAGTGGCATGATTGTTTCCCGCTTTTCGTCGTCAAACTGGGTCTTCGCTAGTTTCACCTGTTTACTTGCCATAAATGGACTTTCGCATTGCGTTGAGTTGAAGGGACTGCATGTTGTAATTGTTGTCAACGGATTTCTCCTCTTCCTTGCAAGAAAAGAAGCAATCGGCTTTGGTTTTACAAGAGGCATGTTAAAAGTTTGTAAAAGTGTTTTCTGTTACTGTTGCGCTATAAGCTGTTCAACATCGAATGTGCGTAGCGATGTCGGCAATTTCATTTTATTCAGCCCGGCTTATCGTTCATCTATTGTTCGCCGAAGTTTTTGTTTACTTTGTCGTGCGGAGAGAGATGATGTAGCGATCGACAAAGCGCTCCAGGACCTTGCTCGCTACTGTTTGCACGAGATGTAGAGTAAATTGCCACCCACAGAGAGGGACAATGGGAGGCTAATGGCCCCCCATTGTACGTTTGGTTAATCTCAGTTGTATAAGGACGTATAGAGAAAATAGACAATGTATTGTGAACTTTAAAATCAATAAATTAAGCTCCAGGAATAAGCCTAAAGAAAATATTGACAAGAAGTAGAGTAACATATTTCCTATTCACGCGTAGTAACATTGTACGTGCACCTGTATCGGCACATAAACTCAACGGCCATGGGAAATTGTTGATTCGAATCCAAATTTGAGAAATATTTCATTATGTTTTCACAAATGTTGTTATGAAGGTCATGAGCAATGATCTGCCATCCTCATTCAAGAATCTTTGTATTGTCAAACAATAGTCTCCACCTGTCGTTATTTAAGAACGGCAGACAACAAAAAATATGTTTATTTCATATATATATATATTTTAATGTGATTTCTATGAAAATTATACGTTATTTTTCATTATCTATATTACATTTAGAAATGTAACATGATGCATGATCAGTTCATGACCACCGTTTAACCCTAGGTTATTATATAGGACTCCCCCAATAGATGACAATAAAAAAATGGAAATATCTTTCGACAAAATTACAAGTATGCAAGCTTACGTTAGGTCATAGCCTAATTTCTTCAGACAAAACAAGATATGACTTATAAAACAGCGAATATATACTTTTAGTTTTGTGGAAAGAGATCATGTTATATCTGTTCTTGATTTTGTTACTATCTTATTCAAGTATCCTTGTGTCAACAGCCACCTACGGATTCGAAATCGCAAGCAAACAAGAAAGAAAGTTTTACAGTTCACTGAACGAAACCTTGGAATTTCACATGAAGAATAGAATGAGAAAAACAACGATTCCAGTAATTGAATTTGAGAGAGATATCGTCGATAACCGTTTCAAATGTGGGAAATAAATATACTTTGATATCTTCTGAAGTATATTTATGATGGACTATTTCTCATAACGGTATTATCCTTTCGGAATTGCTTGCATATATTCAGTGGCGTATTCAGAACCTTGAAAAGGAGGGTTGAAATCGGAATATCATCCGAGAACGAATTATGGCGTTATAATGGTCGTCGCAGATGTAATATATTCCCCGGAGAAATAATACTTTTATTGTATATTACTATAAATCATACTAAAAATGCAGAGGCAAAAAATTTTTGAATAAAGGAATTTAGAGCCTAAAATAGATCGAAGAAGTGTAATATTGCTTAATTTGAAATTCCCTACGTTTTAAAGCACTTGAAATGTCTTTTGGAATATTTTCAGTCGGTATAGAGAGTATGTAAATATGATAGTGCACGAATGTTAAATTCCCCCAGAGGCAACTGCCAGCATTCGAAACGAATATACTTGTTTATACGTGTTTATCCTGTTAAGGGAGTGCCTGCACGCGAAATGACCCGTTCTGCCTGAGATGACACCCGCATGAAACGTGAGTGTCTCTCTCCTGGAATACGGGAATATCCTTTCGTCGGATTAAGAGGTTTTTATTCAAACTCGATGTATCGCTAATAGGAACTTGGATTTTTTCAGATGAAGAAATCTCAAAGCTTTTTTAAACATTTTGGAAAGTATTGTATTGAGCTGGTAAAGGTCTCAAAAAAAGAAATTGTAAACCTGAAAAAGTATGAAAATTTTTGGATTTGAATGTTTAAATTTATCATCGTGGTCACACTTTGATGAATGTATGTATAGGCAAGAAATACTTTTCTCCCTTTCCATCACGAAATAACAAAAACAAAGAAATAGCTGGTATTGTATTTGACATAACAAACTTATCTTGACCTCGTTAACCTCAAACTATATTTATGTAAAACAGTGGGTCCAAATCCTCGATCAACCGCGGCTCTGGAAACATGCGAGGACTGGGGCAGAGTAAAAATGACATGTTGGATTTTAAAAAGATTGGATGGCGGATAGAGAGTTTCTTCTTACCGTAATTTCTGGAAAGTAAAATAAATAGCAGATAAAAGTGATTTGGTAAAGTTTGATGACGCTCCTCGGAAACTTAAAATGATATCTCCTGCAATGATCGATGCAAATTTCTTCAAATATAAAAACAAAATTAAAGCGTTCAATTTTGGTATTACCGTGTCCCAATACTTTTGTTTCGAAATATACTTTCCAAGTCGGGGAGAATACCACCATATCTCCCCCCTTAGCCCTTGGTAGTTCTATAAACGCGAAATTTCTTTAGTAGGGTGATTTCAGTAGTCAATCTATTTCGTCATAGTCTATTGTATAAAACATTTGAACCAAACATGCATTTTTACCATAAAATGATGAGAAGTATTCCAAAAATGGAGTTGTGGACACAAAAATTGTTCAGTGAATAAAAAATTATTGTCACGTTATTTTGTGGTTTAGGCCACCATAAGGCAATAATGAATGGTGCAGATGAGATCTAGACCTTGTGACTATGAATAAGGACTGGTATGAAGATAGGAAACAAATGATCAATTTGAATTGTATATAATATTGTAACATTCATTAACTCTCCCTCAATTTACAACAATTGTTTATTGATTTTAATTAGTGCTTTGATTAAAACTTAATAAACGTTGCATAGTTAAATAAAACTGTATCGCAGTTATCACGTTACTACGTTAGACTATATCAAAATTAATATAGATAAGAATACACTACCCGGCCATTAGCTTGAATACTTTACAATACTCTACTTTACAATACTTAAGCCACCGAAGCCGATATTAGGAATTTTACTAGTGTTGGCAATTTTGGGTAAAAGTACCTAGTTTACCGATTTTATGCTCAAAATACTTTTTCCTGGTTTCTCTGATGACTGACTATGATATAATTTGTCTACCTTAACGATTGTTGATTGTAGGTCCCTATGAGCCAAGTGGGGGTCGTAGCAAATTGAAAACCCATTTTATTTCATTCCGTATAATAAATCGATCACCAACTTTTATGATTTCGATAAAAAAAAGCTTTGTAACATTTGGTAAACCCCAATGGGGAATTTGTTTGTCAAGGATGAGCACCCGATGGACCGCGTTTATGCGGCGCTATCCATCAGTCACCCATACTTAAGAGAACATTTTTCACAAAGAATATCTAATTAGGGCATAGGCAAATTCTTTCATCGGGATATGCCATTCTCCCCATCTGTCTTGAAATGACAAAAAAGCGAACAGTGATTGTTATTCCATAATCTACATGTCATTGAGAAAACATAATTAACAAAACAAGCCATTATGATCCCCATAGCCGCAGATACCCACGACGGTAATTGTCATGATACATTTGTGTTGCGATATTTTTCTTCCGCGGAGTAGGCTACTGTAGATGAATAATGAATACGCGAGCGAATGAAAAATTATTATTGTACCCAAATCTTCCCATCTTCTCAATTAAAATGTGGGTTCGATTTCTTCCCATTTTTTGGGGAAAAAACTTTTCTTGGGATATTAATCGATGCGGTGCTTGGGACACTCTGGAATGGTAGGGGGTAAAAAATCTTGGACTGACAAGATTTTTCGAAATGATACAAATACTCTATAAATATGCTTACCGATGTCCATTTGCAGCATACATTATATTTAATTCGCTTTAATTTGGCTAACTTCGATGCTTTTCTAAATTATATCATGGTACATTTATGATGTTCTAAATTATATAATATTGCCACGATAATAGCGCGTGGCTTATTGAAAACAAGTACGAACCAAATTATTTTAACGAACCATCGTGACACTTTTGGCCAGTTCAAAATAACTGTATACCTTGTTCCAAAAAGGACATAGAGATAGGGAATAGAGACGCGAACGTGCATGTAGTAAGAATTAAACGCCCTGGGCAATCTGGCAAGGCGATTTTACTTTCATAATGGATTCAAATCAAATACTATATCCAACACAGAAAAATGAGAGAAATGTTTAGCGTAAACGTTCAACCTTATCTTATGTTTCGCAAAACTAGGTTTTTTAAAATTGATTTATTGAAATTTGCTTAGCGCAAGGCTACAGGAGGGAAATCATACTTGAAAATTCTCTTGAAATGTGCAAAGAACCCCATCTCTGACAGATGTCTATTGACGCGAGTTTTGAACTCATGCAGATCAACACGATCTGAGTTCATTTCAGCAGGATTCTATCGTCCTGATAGCGACCTGAAGCTATTACCTATTTTCCTTGTCAAACAGCTTGGGTATCTCTGTTGTCCATGAACTTATATCACTGGCATATTCATCAAATCTCTACAAGCTAATGTCTCTATATTTATCATGAAAGCATGTCTTGGAGAATGCAATTCAAAACATGGCTTGGCATTTACTACTTTCTTTTCAATTTTTTTTTTTACAGCTTCAGCAGGATTAAACTCCCACCCGTACTCTCCCAAAAGCTTAGCGGTTTACATGTTGGCATCGCAGGTTGAAGATCTCAGGCTATCAATACCGAATACGTCTTTACAACAGAGTGTACGAATACGCTTTATTTACTAATAATAAATGGAGGAAATGCCTCGCATTCCACTGCTCTGAAAAATAATTAAAACGGGGCATGTCTCGCGTGAACAATTTCATTTACACGTTGGGTTTTATCAAATAAAACCCATCAATCCACTGACTATATGCTCTTTTTGATGCAGAAAAAGGTGTTAAGGTCGCACTAGACGTTTGCAGAGGTTGCGTTTTTTTGCTTTGTTTTATTTCACCCTTGCGTTTTACGCAAGAGCAATGTTCTGCATGCATCCCCTTAGGTTTTCGAATGAAACAGAATGGTTTGCTATGAAAGCTACCGCGGAGCGCTTGTTTCTTTTTTTCGTTTGTGCTTTGTAAGCATGTGAACACATTAACGCAAAGCAATGCAAGCGTGTATTGCCGTTTTTATTTTATTGCTCGAACGAATTGCAACGCATCGGTAAGACAACTTCACGTCTATTGTGGCCTTGGCCTCAATGAGATGTCACGTTAGCTATGTAACCACGAATGTTTGCGGTCAATCTTTGAACCCATGTATGCTTAATTCAGTATATTTTCATCCATGAAAGTTTGCACTCAAATGGATGCAAGAGTTCAAGAAGGCAAACTTACGTAGGCGCACCCATACGTGGGTGCAACTATAACAAGGGCATAAGTATGTGCATACAAAAGGCCTTTAACATATTTAACAAAGTACTCGGTATCGGAATATAAATTACGAAGGTTGTATCGGTATCTGTATCGGTATCGGCGAAAATTTTGGTATCGCCCCATCTCTAATATGTATGTCCTGGAGCGAGAAAATTTTGTTCCATCATTTTTATGTTGTTTCCCGTTCTTTCCATTTCAACTAAAGCATGCTCAATCATGGTAGTACAGTAAACTTTTCTATTCTGCCCGCTGCAGCAATCTGACCAATCTGACCAAATGACATGTCCTGCGTCTTTTGTAAAGGAAATAAGATATTTTAATAAATGTAGGATGCTATTTCACAAACACCTCAACAGTTTCGTTCACATGTGGCATTTGCCGTCTCCAGATTTGAAATCATATATCGTTAAAATTGAATGTTCACAACGGTCTTTTCTAAAAAAGACTTGCTTAACTGTTTGAAATAAAATAAAATAGCAAGGTTTCATTACTTCATTTCGAAGAAAATTACGTTAAAGTTTCATTTAACCAAATGAAAACATGATTTTATCAGTCTAGTTGGATTTTGAGTCAAAACTGTTCTGACTGAATAAATTCATTTATTCTTGACTTTAAAATCCATATAAGACGTATTAGTACAATATCAACATAGACACATAGAGAAAACAGAATAAAATTGATTGATCGATTATTGACAATAAAAATATGTATTTCCATATTTCTTTTTGACAACTATACAATTACAATAGATCAAATATTTAAAGTTACAGAAATAAAATCAGATCAACGTAAATTATATGTAAGTATGTTTATTCGTCTCAAAATATATCATCAACATGCAATAATAAGACGACACATTAAGATTATGAGACAGGCCTATTTGGCCTAAGACACGAAGTGTGACGCAAGCCTGCTACCGAGGGAGGGAATTGAAGTCAAATATTGGTGGAAACAGAAAAAAATGGAAAAAACATACACATTTTTGGAAAATAAAATTGTATTGCATTAGTATTTATTACAAGATATTTCAAATCGGCGTTAAAACGCCTTTGTCCGAATGGATTATCTCAGTTTACTGCACATATATTTGGCGTAAAACAAGAAGTGTGACGCAAGCCTGCTACCTACTTAAGGTCACACTACACATTTGCGTAGATTGCGTTTTTTCCTGGTTTGTTTTATTTTACCCTTGCGTTTTACGCAAGCGCAAGACTCTACATGCATTTCCTTCCGTTTTCCGAAGAATCAGAACTGTTTGCTATTAAAGCTAACGCTGAGTGCTTGTTTCTTTTTTGCGTCTGTGCTTTGTACGTACGTGTACACGATTAACGCGAAGCAATGCAGACGTGTATTGCCGTTTTTATTTTATTACCTGAAACATAATGCAACGCATCGGTAAAACAACTTCACGTGTATTGTGGCCTTTAAAACAAAGGAAATTAAAGTAAAATATAGGTGGAAAGAGAAAAAAAATTAGGAACATGCACATTTTAGGCAAACCAAATTGCATTACATGTGTGTTTGTAACAAGAAATTTCAAATTGGCGTGGGAACGCCTTGGTCCGACTGGGTTATCTCAGTTTACTGCACATAGGGGTACTTTATATATATTAGAACTCACAGCAAATAGAATAAACACAAAATTACATAGGCATAAATAATGTACAAAGGCAGACAATGATTATTATTTTGGCCTGAAAACTAGAGTGGGAGGGACAAGGTCGACATAGGTCTCACACTTGCGTGCACATATTACAGCTAGGTGATGTGTCGAGCGTGCCAAAAGCGCCAAGTAAAGATGTTAGCCGAGGTGTTAACTAGCCCGCTCACGTACATCAATCTGATGGCAATACGACACGTCAATTATGGAGGTCTGTCGAGGGCCGTTTTCTATATCTACTAGGCCAAATTCGAGCATGCTCAGCTAAAATTTGTACTAATTAGTGACTGAAGTTGGTTCTTCAGTGAATTAATAAGAGATAATTTGTAAATACAATAGCTGGTCATGGCTTCCATAAATCACATGATTACAATTTAAAGGACATTATGTTTGTTAAAATAGTGTTTTATTGAGTAATATTCCATATAACTTAAAGCAATAATACAATTTGAGTAAATGCATACAGTTTCGTTTTAATCATTATTGCCATCCTATTAGCGATTGTTGATTGTAGGTCCCTATGAGCCAAGTGGGGGTCGTAGCAAATTGAAAACCCATTTTATTTCATTCCGTATAATAAATCGATCACCAACTTTTATGATTTCGATAAAAAAAAGCTTTGTAACATTTGGTAAACCCCAATGGGGAATTTGTTTGTCAAGGATGAGCACCCGATGGACCGCGTTTATGCGGCGCTATCCATCAGTCACCCATACTTAAGAGAACATTTTTCACAAAGAATATCTAATTAGGGCATAGGCAAATTCTTTCATCGGGATATGCCATTCTCCCCATCTGTCTTGAAATGACAAAAAAGCGAACAGTGATTGTTATTCCATAATCTACATGTCATTGAGAAAACATAATTAACAAAACAAGCCATTATGATCCAATTGTCATGATACATTTGTGTTGCGATATTTTTCTTCCGCGGAGTAGGCTACTGTAGATGAATAATGAATACGCGAGCGAATGAAAAATTATTATTGTACCCAAATCTTCCCATCTTCTCAATTAAAATGTGGGTTCGATTTCTTCCCATTTTTTGGGGAAAAACTTTTCTTGGGATATTAATCGATGCGGTGCTTGGGACACTCTGGAATGGTAGGGGGTAAAAAATCTTGGACTGACAAGATTTTTCGAAATGATACAAATACTCTATAAATATGCTTACCGATGTCCATTTGCAGCATACATTATATTTAATTCGCTTTAATTTGGCTAACTTCGATGCTTTTCTAAATTATATCATGGTACATTTATGATGTTCTAAATTATATAATATTGCCACGATAATAGCGCGTGGCTTATTGAAAACAAGTACGAACCAAATTATTTTAACGAACCATCGTGACACTTTTGGCCAGTTCAAAATAACTGTATACCTTGTTCCAAAAAGGACATAGAGATAGGGAATAGAGACGCGAACGTGCATGTAGTAAGAATTAAACGCCCTGGGCAATCTGGCAAGGCGATTTTACTTTCATAATGGATTCAAATCAAATACTATATCCAACACAGAAAAATGAGAGAAATGTTTAGCGTAAACGTTCAACCTTATCTTATGTTTCGCAAAACTAGGTTTTAAAATTGATTTATTGAAATTTGCTTAGCGCAAGGCTACAGGAGGGAAATCATACTTGAAAATTCTCTTGAAATGTGCAAAGAACCCCATCTCTGACAGATGTCTATTGACGCGAGTTTTGAACTCATGCAGATCAACACGATCTGAGTTCATTTCAGCAGGATTCTATCGTCCTGATAGCGACCTGAAGCTATTACCTATTTTCCTTGTCAAACAGCTTGGGTATCTCTGTTGTCCATGAACTTATATCACTGGCATATTCATCAAATCTCTACAAGCTAATGTCTCTATATTTATCATGAAAGCATGTCTTGGAGAATGCAATTCAAAACATGGCTTGGCATTTACTACTTTCTTTTCAATTTTTTTTTTACAGCTTCAGCAGGATTAAACTCCCACCCGTACTCTCCCAAAAGCTTAGCGGTTTACATGTTGG
Source organism: Styela plicata (assembly GCA_963675895.2). Lineage (NCBI taxonomy): Eukaryota > Metazoa > Chordata > Ascidiacea > Stolidobranchia > Styelidae > Styela > Styela plicata. Next base: position 9,336,396 of record OZ023143.1, on the reverse strand, counting down.
CATCGCAGGTTGAAGATCTCAGGCTATCAATACCGAATACGTCTTTACAACAGAGTGTACGAATACGCTTTATTTACTAATAATAAATGGAGGAAATGCCTCGCATTCCACTGCTCTGAAAAATAATTAAAACGGGGCATGTCTCGCGTGAACAATTTCATTTACACGTTGGGTTTTATCAAATAAAACCCATCAATCCACTGACTATATGCTCTTTTTGATGCAGAAAAAGGTGTTAAGGTCGCACTAGACGTTTGCAGAGGTTGCGTTTTTTTGCTTTGTTTTATTTCACCCTTGCGTTTTACGCAAGAGCAATGTTCTGCATGCATCCCCTTAGGTTTTCGAATGAAACAGAATGGTTTGCTATGAAAGCTACCGCGGAGCGCTTGTTTCTTTTTTTCGTTTGTGCTTTGTAAGCATGTGAACACATTAACGCAAAGCAATGCAAGCGTGTATTGCCGTTTTTATTTTATTGCTCGAACGAATTGCAACGCATCGGTAAGACAACTTCACGTCTATTGTGGCCTTGGCCTCAATGAGATGTCACGTTAGCTATGTAACCACGAATGTTTGCGGTCAATCTTTGAACCCATGTATGCTTAATTCAGTATATATTTTCATCCATGAAAGTTTGCACTCAAATGGATGCAAGAGTTCAAGAAGGCAAACTTACGTAGGCGCACCCATACGTGGGTGCAACTATAACAAGGGCATAAGTATGTGCATACAAAAGGCCTTTAACATATTTAACAAAGTACTCGGTATCGGAATATAAATTACGAAGGTTGTATCGGTATCTGTATCGGTATCGGCGAAAATTTTGGTATCGCCCCATCTCTAATATGTATGTCCTGGAGCGAGAAAAATTTTGTTCCATCATTTTTATGTTGTTTCCCGTTCTTTCCATTTCAACTAAAGCATGCTCAATCATGGTAGTACAGTAAACTTTTCTATTCTGCCCGCTGCAGCAATCTGACCAATCTGACCAAATGACATGTCCTGCGTCTTTTGTAAAGGAAATAAGATATTTTAATAAATGTAGGATGCTATTTCACAAACACCTCAACAGTTTCGTTCACATGTGGCATTTGCCGTCTCCAGATTTGAAATCATATATCGTTAAAATTGAATGTTCACAACGGTCTTTTCTAAAAAAGACTTGCTTAACTGTTTGAAATAAAATAAAATAGCAAGGTTTCATTACTTCATTTCGAAGAAAATTACGTTAAAGTTTCATTTAACCAAATGAAAACATGATTTTATCAGTCTAGTTGGATTTTGAGTCAAAAACTGTTCTGACTGAATAAATTCATTTATTCTTGACTTTAAAATCCATATAAGACGTATTAGTACAATATCAACATAGACACATAGAGAAAACAGAATAAAATTGATTGATCGATTATTGACAATAAAAATATGTATTTCCATATTTCTTTTTGACAACTATACAATTACAATAGATCAAATATTTAAAGTTACAGAAATAAAATCAGATCAACGTAAATTATATGTAAGTATGTTTATTCGTCTCAAAATATATCATCAACATGCAATAATAAGACGACACATTAAGATTATGAGACAGGCCCTATTTGGCCTAAGACACGAAGTGTGACGCAAGCCTGCTACCGAGGGAGGGAATTGAAGTCAAATATTGGTGGAAACAGAAAAAAAATGAAAAAACATACACATTTTTGGAAAATAAAATTGTATTGCATTAGTATTTATTACAAGATATTTCAAATCGGCGTTAAAACGCCTTTGTCCGAATGGATTATCTCAGTTTACTGCACATATATTTGGCGTAAAACAAGAAGTGTGACGCAAGCCTGCTACCTACTTAAGGTCACACTACACATTTGCGTAGATTGCGTTTTTTCCTGGTTTGTTTTTATTTTACCCTTGCGTTTTACGCAAGCGCAAGACTCTACATGCATTTCCTTCCGTTTTCCGAAGAATCAGAACTGTTTGCTATTAAAGCTAACGCTGAGTGCTTGTTTCTTTTTTGCGTCTGTGCTTTGTACGTACGTGTACACGATTAACGCGAAGCAATGCAGACGTGTATTGCCGTTTTTATTTTATTACCTGAAACATAATGCAACGCATCGGTAAAACAACTTCACGTGTATTGTGGCCTTTAAAACAAAGGAAATTAAAGTAAAATATAGGTGGAAAGAGAAAAAAAATTAGGAACATGCACATTTTAGGCAAACCAAATTGCATTACATGTGTGTTTGTAACAAGAAATTTCAAATTGGCGTGGGAACGCCTTGGTCCGACTGGGTTATCTCAGTTTACTGCACATAGGGGTACTTTATATATATTAGAACTCACAGCAAATAGAATAAACACAAAATTACATAGGCATAAATAATGTACAAAGGCAGACAATGATTATTATTTTGGCCTGAAAACTAGAGTGGGAAGGACAAGGTCGACATAGGTCTCACACTTGCGTGCACATATTACAGCTAGGTGATGTGTCGAGCGTGCCAAAAGCGCCAAGTAAAGATGTTAGCCGAGGTGTTAACTAGCCCGCTCACGTACATCAATCTGATGGCAATACGACACGTCAATTATGGAGGTCTGTCGAGGGCCGTTTTCTATATCTACTAGGCCAAATTCGAGCATGCTCAGCTAAAATTTGTACTAATTAGTGACTGAAGTTGGTTCTTCAGTGAATTAATAAGAGATAATTTGTAAATACAATAGCTGGTCATGGCTTCCATAAATCACATGATTACAATTTAAAGGACATTATGTTTGTTAAAATAGTGTTTTATTGAGTAATATTCCATATAACTTAAAGCAATAATACAATTTGAGTAAATGCATACAGTTTCGTTTTAATCATTATTGCCATCCTATTAGCAATTTCCTCGAATCAGTTTGGATGCGTCAGTCGGTTAGTCGTAATATACCCTTAAATTGCGTGAATCGTCTTTAAGAATACGGCCACTAACTGTCTACCGAGAGCAATTTCTAAATCATGGTAAATTCCACAGAAATCGCCGCCAATATCATTTTGGCAGTAGATTCACGTCTCTGAGAACATGAACATTGCTACGAAGTGTTGGCATTGGATTTTATTCCACAAAAAAAAAAAACATTGCTACAAAGTACATGAGGTGTTAAAATTATTATTATTCGTGACAATATAGTCCTACGATTGGAATGGCATGATTATCGAACAAGACATTAGTACGGGTGAATTCAGAATTGGTTAGGTGCAACGAAGGACGTTCTCTCAATTAGCAGAGCAGTGCAGCGTGTGCACTGCTTGACTCAAATCAAAAATCTCTTCACTAATCCGCTATGAAAGCAGGATAGCACTATATGCAAAACGGGATATTCCACTATCAGCATTAATAAAAGTAATTAACCTGTTGAGGCTATTGAGTTTAACATGGATATATGAACGGACAAAAACAAGTTAGCCAAGTACTTGCCCCTCCATTACGCGGTCCATCTGTGACGCATGTTTGAATAGGGTGTCTAATCAAGACCAGAGTCAGGCTTTCATTTTGAATTTTACAAGTTACAATTTAAAGTCCTAGTGTTTATGTTAACTAGGGGGTACAGAGCGTGTTTATTCTCTAGAGTTTTGATGGCAACATTTTCAGTTTTAGGGAAAATTTCAAACCTCACACAGACCCTGCAGACGATTGAATGCTGGATGATGGCTTTAAGTAATTTGTCAGACAGCTGAGGCTTCCTCCCAACTAGGTTAGCACTCTGCACTGTACCGCTTTAGGCTCTTACCAGCATACTGATACAAAATCCTTTGTCTCTGCTTGAATGTGATGAAAGTCTTAAGTGCTAAAAGCAGAAGTAAACAAATTATACTTTTATCTTTGCTCAAGCAAATTTTTCCTGTTGGAATGATAGAACTGTAATTTTAGCGTTTTGCATAAATTCTGAAATTAAAAGAAAATTAGTTAAATATAGCAGTTTGATAAAATTATAAACTAATTTTTCTTCAGAATTATTTCGTTAAATGTTTTGTGGTCACGAAGTCATAGATGTCTGTAACATTGTATAAGTTTATATCATATTCTTGGTGATTTTACATGTCTTTGTGCAACATTTTCCTACAATTTAAAATTAAAGAAGTTAATAAATTGAGAATCAACTCAGAAAATGTCTTCAAAAGTACAAAACAACAATAACCTGGACAAAACATCAGATGGAAAGCTTGACATTGAAGATACTTCAGGTACGGTATTATTTATGTTCTTATTTTTCAGTACGAGTTGGCCAGTTGGCAGTGATTCTCAATTGTAAATTCTCTAATGTTCTGTATGGTTTGGAACTTACATAATCAGCAATTGTGTTGTCACATCAGGAAAAAATTTATATAAGTTACAAATTCTGTTTAAGCTGCTACTGGTGTTGAAGATTCAGATGCACGTATACAGCATATATAGTTGGAATACCCTTTTCTGTGATTCTGTGCGATTCGACAATATGTTTATAAAATTTGTTACTGTGTTACAATATTTCTCAATAAGTTTTACCTTCAGAAAATTTTTCTTAGCATTCATAATTTCTGATTGAGAGGTAATAGCATAGAAGTAATTAGCATCTCATTTAATTTACCAAGCCTTCTTTGTTTTTGATTTGATATTGGATTCTTAATATTTGATATTTCTGCGTTCCATTTGAAATTTATTCATCTAAATCTGGCAACCCTTGTTAGACCCAATCAGAAAATTTTTTTATGTGTCACTAATGGGTGGCGTTGGTGAGACATCTGTGGCTCATGCTTGACAAAATGAATTTTTATTATTGGGAAGTGCTGTGCAGTTATGTTCACTGAGTCTGTCCCTGTTGATTTAAAAGATCTATACACATTTTCATAATCAAACTGTGATATTAGAGCCTATATTTCCCTTGAGATAAATTTCCAAACTAGGAATCGACTCAAAACAAACACCATTCTTTGATAAATGCATGGTGACACATTTGCAATGCCACATGCTTGCTTTTTCATGTTCTGCAATACAAACTACTTTTTGCAAAAGAAATACTTCCGAAATAGTATATACTGGATAAGTATGTGAATCAATATCACATTGCACTACTATGCAACTCTTTCTATTTGTCACAAAATAATCTATGTATTCCCTGATTCCCTGATGATATAGATTTATATTGTAAGATATATGGACATGGGAATGGATAAACCCAAGGTGTGTTGTTTGACAATTCTTGGTATAGAATGAAGACGTCTTTATTCGAACAGCCAGTCAGGTAGTTTCGATTAAAAATACTTATGTTTGATTAGAAAATGGACTTATTTTGCAGTAAAATTATGATATATGCCAATTTTTAAATTATAAAATTTGATAGAAATCAAAACTTCACTACATATTATGAGAAATATCAGCAAATCAGCCAGTATCAGACTGGGTAATTGTTACTTGTTATAATATACAGGTAGTTTAGTTAAATGTTGTAGGGCCTTCAGAAAATCGTTTCTTTTCACACATTTCTTATTGAAACTTATGAATTATTACATTTGTCGTGGCATAGCAGCATGTGCATGGAGGACTCAAATTTGATATCTTCCTAATCAGAAATTTTTTTACAATTATGACCCATGGCTTAATCTTGTCCAATTTGTTGCTTTGTTGCATCATTTGTGACCCATATGTTAAAAAACATGTCTTGATAACAAATTTTTTCAGATTGAATTTCCTTTAATTTAAGAGGGTATTGAAAGTATTATAGATAAGCTATCTCAACTTTTAACATGTCTTAAACTCTTTATTATCACTCAGTGCAAGGAAATTTTTATATCATCAATTATTAATTTCCATATTACAGGTTCTCTTGGATTTTCTCAAAGTAGGAAGTCGAAAAAGAAGAAGAAACTTGGGTTATTTTCTTTCCGATCAAAAAAATCAAAGACTGTATCACTGCGCAAAGACAATTGTAAGTTCTGTATATTCTATTTATTTGAAAATGAAAAAATCTTGTTTCTTATTTTTCAGTATAATGTCGTAAATTACAAGTCAATGCAAATCAGGTAGATTTTGACGGATCCATGTTTTATCTGTTCCAGTGATTATCATGTGGCATCGAAAGTTGAATATTCTTTTTAGAATGTTGGCAATTCAGGCTTTTTAAGCATTTCCCATTCACCCATGGTGTATTGGGTAAGGTCGGCAGGACCATAATTATCATATAATTCCAACTACACTAACCCTGTTCGCCTGTAAGTGGCCTGCTGGTACAGGGCAAACAATTCAAAAGAGTGGCAAAAACAGAATAATAAAGGAATGCTAATTTCAGACAAACTATTGAACAATTCCATTAAATCATAATAAATTGCATACATATATTTGAATGATTCTAAGTCCAATTTCCATGATTTGACAAATGTATGGGGGTGAAATTTTATTGGACATGCTTGGATTTTTCAAATTTTCCAAAAATTTTGATGGCTCTAATGAAAAACTCCTATTTTCCAGTAAATTTTTTAATTATGTTGATCAGCTATCAGTTAGTAACTTCAAAAATGGTAATTCTGTTAGTCGATCTTGTCCTACTTCATGGTTTGCAATAATTTGCAGTCAAATGGTACCACATAACATAATTGATAAAGAACATTCACCACATAATAAATTAATCATGAAAGTGTTGCCATTAAATAAGATTGAGGCAGCAGGTACTTGTGGGATGAATTTTAAATTAAGATAAGGTGTAACTTTATGTGTGACTTGAATAGGATTAGAATTTTAATTAAGAGATTAATTAGAAAAAAGATCGCCCATTTCGTTGACTGCAAAAATCTGAATCATATTTCAAACTTGATCGACAAAAGTACTGGAAAGTCTCAATAAACAATTACTGTATGTAATTTATCGTCATTGCTAATACGGGTACTATAAAATGTACCAGTGGTATTTCATTGGGGAGGGGGGTCCAGTTTTATAAGGAAAAAAGTACCTGCCAAAGGCACACTAGAAAATTTCTAGTTATTTGCAAAATGTGGCAACATATTAGCCGAGAAACATTCCGATCGTTATATTTTGGTTGATTGTAATGCACCAAAAATGAAAATCTCATTGAAGGTGTATGAAAAAAACGCTTTTATTCGAAATTATGTCAGCTGGTTTGAGAGTGATTGAACAGTATTTTGTATCAGAGAATGTCTGAACAGCCACGACTCTGCCACTAGTAAGATATTACAAACATCCTCAGATTCCGTCAAATTGGTTCCATCAAAATAAAATAGCAAATAGCCAATAATTCATTCTATATATCTTCTTGATAGATTAAAATATCTCTTACGTCTTTAGTTGCAACCAAACTGTATAAAATATATCAAAATTATCAATACTACTATGAAGCAGTGTTGATAGTTTTCAACGTTTTTGATCAACAGAAGCAAATTTCAGTCACCTGAGGAAAAACAAGATACTGTATTCTTGTTAGTTTTTTTATTTTCTCTGGTTGGGGAGACTGAGTTACCTGCATATATTGTTTGTGCTCAATGACGAATTTATTGACTAATGCATTATTATATTTTTATTACTCATGGTATTCTTCCATTGTTTACACAGTGACAAAAGACCAAAGTGATTCTGTGTCAATTTGTAGTGAGATATCCACAATAGAGGGTCAGTACCACTTCTTATATATTTGAATTTTAATGTTTTTTGAGTTTTTTCTAATTTAAGATAAAGTGTGGTTATACAAGAACTATATCATTTGAGAATGTTACAGATTGGTGCATCACAATAGCATTATTTCGAAGAATTGTATAATGGTATTTCAATTCACTTATAGACCTAAAAATGTTTCAAAAATTACAATAGTTGAGAAACCTTTTCAATTTTACTGTTTCTGGTGATATTTAGCCAATTATGCACCAATATCAATAACCATTGGGAAATTTGGCATATATTATCATAATTTTTCTGCTTTTATATGTAAATATACCCTGTCAGAAAGATTTTAGAATAGTCCTAAGGTATTTTCCATGTGTTGTAAGAGGTGAAAAAAAGAAAACAAAGGGTGGTTGATAGGTTTTACCATCTTTCATTGCAGATACCACTCATTTCAGCATATCAGTTCATTTCCGTTTGGAATGTTTCCGCTTAAGAGTGTGGTTTTTGGTACTTAATTTTGTGGTAGCTCTGTGTTAGCTCTGTTATGTGGCTGTTATTTGGTCATTTTCAGCCATGCTTCCCAGCATATCAGTTCATTTCCGTTTGGAATGTTTCCGCTTAAGAGTGTGGTTTTTGGTACTTAATTTTGTGGTAGCTCTGTGTTAGCTCTGTTATGTGGCTGTTATTTGGTCATTTTCAGCCATGCTTCCGTCCTTGCTCAGAGTGAATTTAAATAAAAAAAATTAAAATGACGAAATTAATTTCTGTTGAAATTTTGGAAATCTTATTTGATATTGACTACCCCTAATTGGAAGGCTATTCCGTTCCCCAATTTTCCATACGGGAAATGCTGTTGTTGCCACAAAATGGTGATATAGCTCAAAAACTGATATTGTATTCTGATCTTGCTAACATGTTTTGTCAATCATTTTGTCAATCATGAACAAAAGGTGAATCACATCTCATTGACGCGATCCATCAGTGGCCTATACTGAACAAAAGATGTTTATTATTGAGAAATACAGATACAACATGACTCAGTCAGAAACGCATCCGAATGAAAACGTTCTTTTTAGCTTGAATGATTTTCCATATGTCATGATTTTGTGAAATGATCAAGTCAATCATGACTTAGTCGAATCGGTCAATTCAAGATGATCCATAATAATCAAAATGATCCAGTATGCACAAGATCAGACAAGATCAGAATGTCTTATATAAAAATAATGCTGAGGCACCGATGATTGTCCTGAGTTACTGTATTTTGCGTTCTTAAGAGCGCAATGACAAAATTTTCATTTTATTTATTTTTTGGATGGAAAATAAGCTCCCAAACCATTAACACTGTTATTTCATAGAGCAGTATTGATGATTTTGAACCTTTTTTCACAGTTTTGTTGCTATCAAACAGTCAAAGAGACACTTTTGTATCGTGAAATTCTGCTTGTTTACCTTTCTTCCGGTGGAATTCATGTTTTTTGGGTGTCTGCATTCTGCAATCCTGTTTTAGAGTGCCTCTAACTTCCGTTCCTATATTTTGTATGTAATAATAAGCTTTTAGATTGTAATAATAATATGAAACTGCATTGATGCTTTAACATTCGATGAAAATAACAATTTAAAAATAAAATAAATTCAATATAAAAAAAAAATAACAAAAAAAATTGAGCAATATATATGAAATATGAACTGATGCTTCGTAGACTCATAATTCTGAATATATTTTATTACACCACACATATTTATGATTTCTATTGTGATATTGATTGTTTTTCATTAATTTTTGATAATGATCCTTTTCTTTGGGTGTCAAAACAATAATCTAGCTGCACTGGTTTACATTCAGTCAGTTCATCCAAAACTTGGGCAAACTTTCAAACTTCTTTTCAGCCAATAACAAAATATATTCGTACATTTGGAAAGTTTTTGAAACTGTTTTCTGTTTATTTTAAAACACTTTAATTGGAATCTCAAGTTCGATTCAAATAACCTATGCGATCAAAATTTTAACGTATCTCCCCTAATACCCTCTAAAATGTGCTGCTACTAAAAAAAGTGAACTTCAAAGGAATCTTAATTTTATATGAAAATGGCCTTGACATTTTAATATTGGTTGTCTTATCATTTTTTAATTTATACCAGATGGAGCATACTCCTCTTCAGTGATCACAACAACTACGCACACAGAAAAACATGTTGCCAAATTAGACAGCTCTCAACACATTGTTGTGGTAAGCAGTTACAATAACTGGTATAATATTTATTTATGGTAGATACATATTAATAGACAGTTAAAGTGCATAATAGTTTTAAAATGTGGAGAATGTATACACATAACAGAAGCTACTATATCATAGCTATAATAGTGGGGTACTGATTACCTTTTTTCATTTTACGATGTTATTTCAGTACTAAATAGGCCAGAATGTGCAAAAATAGGTACTGATATTTGTCACATATATTGAATTGTTCTGCGCTAACAGGTCTGAATCCTACTGGTAATGAATACATGAGGGACAAATACTAAAAACTTAGGAGGCACTTCCTTCTGATATACAAGACAAAAAGCCATCACTACTGGTGTTTCACAGTATTGATGATTTTGGTGCCTTTTTAGAACTGTCGGACATACAATATTACAAATTATTTTTATCAATCAGTATGGTATTTTATGAACCATCACATTTTTAGTGGATTTTTACTGATTCTCTCTATTTTTCTCGAATGTCTTAGTAGGCATATAGCCAGACTGTCAGATCTATTGCAATCTTTCATGAGGTTTTTGTTGGTTTTGTAATCCAGTTTGTCAATGTCAGGGTCTATGGGACACACTGTGTCATAGGTCCATACGGTCTTGTGCATACTCCCTAACCTTTTATATAAGAATGTATATTTTCTACTGCTGTCATGCATGCTAAAAGGCAAAATTAATACATACATACATTCTTTCTTTTTTCTTCTCCACAGAATCACACACTCAATACTGACAAAACAGAGATTGTTGTTGAAGAAGCTAATGGCAATGTAAGATGAACATTATACATAGAGTTTTAGCATGCATCAACCAGAATAGATAAATTTCATTTACTCAATTACTTAGACATCTAAAGAAAATGTTTGCTTTTATCAGAAGAAAATAAACCTAGAAAAGCAATATTAAGATTTTCGACTTTTGTTAAGATTAAAGTGTTTGGTTTTTGTATATAAACTCCAAGCACCATGCAACTGGAAATATTGAGCCTACTTTCTAAATAATACTTCAATTATATATTTGATAAATGTCATTTTATAGAAATTTGCGTATTACAATTTCTTTGAATAACTGCACCCTTCCTAAACCTCACTTCTAACTACCATTTTAACGATACTAAAATATTTGAAATATTTCACTCCATTCACCAGACTGACTTTCTATTACGGTAACTACCTGTCTACCAAACATTACAAGATTCAATTTGTGTTTCTTCATATTCAAATAACACTTCCGGCCTTTTATCAAATCAATTTAAAAGTTTTTATTGATCGATATTTATCACATGCAAATATATATATTCCTTTTTCAAAATAACTAAGAGTTCAAAAGCCCTGACAGCTTTTTATGTGATAGAGAAAATCAGCTTTTTACGGTACTTTGCAGCATTGCGATACCAGTTTTTTTCGTTCATAGAAAAATATGGGTTTCAAATTGCATTTTTGAAGTTTGCAGCTTTTAGTTTCACTGACTGAAATCAGAATGTCAACTTTTTAGTTTCGTCTTTCTGGCAGAATGTCAACTACTCTTCTGCTCATAAACTGGTAGAAAATGGCTTACATTAAAAGAAAAATTTAGCAATAGGACAGTATTGCATGATATATCTCACTAGAATATTTTCAAAATCCTTTTTGTGTAAAATTTTCAGAATAGCATAGAAAAATCAGACGAATTGGATTCTGAGGCAATAGTGATTACTGCTACTGAAGATGAAAATACAATTACAATTGTCACACCTGTGACAGAAGATGATGAACAAACAGAAATATGTAAGTTGTTGAATATTTTTATTTAGTCACTCATAAATAGACACTCATAAATAGACTCTTTGACCACAGACTGTTGGTTAATAATCACTGGTCTAGACACCCAAGAAAAATTGGAAATGGGTTATTTGAATAAAAAAACCTGTAATAAGCACAATTTACAAAATTTTATGAAAAATATTAAAAGTTATCTCAAAATTTGCATTTATTTTTTGAACTGCCGTATGCATTAATTAGTTTTAAGTGGTTTTATTATCACTTAAGGGCAATTACTACTCACTGCACTTAGCAATTGTGGTTCAGTCCTGGAGAGTGCATCTGCTGGCACCAGATCTTGTAGTAAATCTTTGCCATTCATGAGGCGCTAGTACTGTCTTTAGCATTCAGAACTTCTATAAAAAAATTATATAATTGTAGTTGAGGTCGAATACTACTTATTACAAATCACAATAGCACTTTAATGTATTGCCAATATTTTCTACCTAGGATGTAGTTACTGGTCCTTCATTTCACTGAGTAGCTCATAGGGGTGTACCAGTTCCAAGTATCATCATAAAAAACCTTCGGAACCATTTTTTTTATTAAAGGGCCGCAAACATTGCCTAAAAGGAATCAACTGACGTCTACTTAATAGCAAAGAACTATAAAAAGATGATGTGCCAGCAACTGCATTCTAAGCAGAAAACATTCCAAACGGAACTGAATTTTCATGGTGAAATGCAGTGAGTGGTATCTGTTATGGGCTACCACTTTTCGTAAAATAAAATTCTTTAACAATACATTTGAGAATTTGCGGAACTCATTGTTCAATTCAAACATAGTACTTGATCAAAACTTTACTTTATTTGCTGAAATCAACTAGAAGAATTTGAAATAGATTAATAAACGACTTGATTGTTTTGTTCTGTTTTGTTATTTAGATTTTGAGGGCTGTTTATTCTATGCTCTATTTTTTATTATCATAATTCTAGTTTTGTTTTGGATTGAACTAGTTTTCCTTAAATAAAATTAGATTTACTGACTGAGTTTTATCAAGCATGAGCCAGAGATGGTTTGCAATTGTGATGTGCAATCCATCAGTGGCTTATGTTTGATACAATATTGTTTGTTAGAGTTCTTGACAAAGTGTCATATAGTGATAGTTTTCGGTAGAATTAGGTTAGTTTTTTTCAAAGTAGAGAGCTTGCCTCTTTAAAGATAATTGAGGTTATGCTACTTGCTTGGTATAAAATATTTATGGGTTGTCAACATTAAATATATTATGATTCTCTACCGGATACAAATTTTATAAATTTAAGTTGAATAGTTCAATATGCCATGTTATCATAATAGATATCAAAAGAATAGTCATTATATTTATTTTTCAGTTATATATATATATACATATATAATATATATTGGATTTGCATATTATCTCTCTTAATCGGAGCATTAGCTATGCCAAGTCTGATCCATTACGGACCAAATCTTGATGGTACCTATCACTGGCCCAGATCAGAAGAATGGCTCATACTCAATACCGATAAGAATTGTGATATTTTAAGCGATGGTATTGAAATGGTTTTTTTGAGTATCCTCTATCAGGGATATTTAAAAAAAATGCTTTCAAAATCATGGCGATGTGGTGTAACTATAACAACATTGTTGATGGTCATTCATAAGCTGATCCATTCAGCGAAGCAACATTAGAGTTCAATATTTTCCACTTTGATGTTAAAATATATTAATATATATATATATATTATTTGTATATTAATTAGGTCATATTGATATCTGCCTGAAATATTGTCAAATTATTTTTCTTATAACGCGGGTCACTGTTGTTGCACATAACTCACGATAAATGGTTTTGCGTTTCAACTCACCCTTCCAAAATTGAAATCTTATATCTAGCATTCATGCCAGGCTGCAATTCATTTTTTCATTTTAAATAAGAACAACATTCTCATGTTCGACTATATATGATTTCTGAATTGCTCCTGATTCACAGTTGAGCAAACTCAAAAGATTTAATTCCACTCTGCAATGAATGAGTGATCATAGAATCATTATTGTTGCAGAAGTTTTTCAAATTTGGATTTAATTAAGTTAAAATCAGTATGTTTATTTATTTTGATATATCTTGTGGAATGTCAGCAACTCTGCTACCCAGACACCCAGAGAAAAAAAGATCACCAAATGAAAATATAGCAAATTTGAGTGTTCCATGATTTATCCCCTGCTAAAAGATTAGAATACTTCTTTTTGTCTGGTAGCAACCAAACTGTAAAAATTATTCAAAATCATCAACACTGCTATGAAATTATTATATGAATATAGCAGACACCTATAGAAAAACAAGATTCTGTCACCCTGTATCATTCATAAATATCTTTCCACAGTTATAAAAGTATAATTTACAAAACTTTTTTTGTAATTAGGAATTTGGTTGCGCACTAGCATGTGTCTTGGTGAATTCTTCCATCAAGGTATTTGATGAAATCATTCTTTTTGCTATTATCAGCCTTTGGTAAATATTTAAAACAATTTTCTTTTGTTCACTACTTTTGAAATTTATCTAAAATTTATCTCTGCTTATGCAAATATTTGACCTTAACTTGTAGGTTATTTGAAAGTGGGTTTAAATTACGTGATAAAATGCATTTTGTCAAATGTTTATTTGGACTGCAATACAATCATTTATAATTTTCAGTTGTTGTGGATTTATCAACTTCAAAAGATTAAATCTTAGAATTTTGAGATCAGCTCAACTTGATATAAAATTTTTTGTCTACTTCCGATCCAACGAAATTAATGTTCAGTTAAATCATTGGTGTATTGTGCCTCAGTGGTGAGATTAACGAGTCTGATCCAATTAAAGTGAAATTTTTATGGAAATTTACAAAATTTGATCTGCTATCCCTTGCTAAAATTGTCTCCATTTGTTGTACTGGACGATTGATAAGGAAAATAAAAGAACGTAATAAAAAGTAAAAATTTTTTACATAAAAATTTTATTTATTACCACTTTTTAATGTAACTTTATTATTAATAAATCATTAAGGTGCAGTGCGTGGTATTTAGCCTGGGTGATGACAAAACAATATCCCTTCTTCATTCCTTTTTCAGACAGAATAACATTGGGAAATTTAAATTCTCGAGTGAAACAATGATATAAAAATTTTGCTGGGAAATATGACATATTATTGTTTTGTGATATTTTTTTTATTGTATTTGTGGTTACCATTAAGTGTATGACCTGCTTTTGCCTTTGAAATAGCTGCTATTCAACCATCAACACCGGTGGAGAGTTCAGGAAGTTCCAAATTGAGATTTTTGCAATAAAAAGCAAAGGTCTATTTTGCTGTGCTGTTTGTTTCTGTTGGCATATGATGTAATAGCACATGATACTAGTATCTTTTACATTATGATTTACTTAATGAGTCAACCTGGACATGAGCAAAGCCCTATCAGAGTGGCAAAATATCAGATCTCAACAACCACCTAAAGATAGTCGCTCTCGTCAGAAATACCATATTTAAAAAGCATTCCAATTAGAAAACCATGCTCCAAATATATTTTATTATGTATAGGTCACTGATGAATTTTGTTGACTAGGCATGTGCTTTGGGATCTGATGTACCTTGACAAACGAAAGTTTGCAATAGGTGTATCCATTAGTCATCATGGACGAGAATTTTCCATCTTAAAAACAATAGCAATCTTTGGTCATTGTTTTCAAATGGTGTTCATCATTCATTTGGCTGAAACTCCTATTGTCATCATTTTTCAGTTGGTGTTTGTATTGTCAAATTCCCATTGTAATGACATCTGAATGAACTTATGACAATTTCAAACACTCAAGGGAAAAACTGATTTGCATTTGACATCTGAATTTTAGATCGGAAATATACTCCTGATCTGACGTATCCAAATTCTCTTTTTAGAATGTGCAAGTCAATTGAATCGAAATACATGACAAAACATGACAATATCGTCTGATGAGAACGGAATAGGCCTAAGTCACATTTTTGTGATTTTCACTTTTTCAACCTAATTTTTAAGGTTTTTCACCATGCTCTATGATGTGCTTATGAGAATACTTACATTTACAAAACTTTTGTAGGTACTAAAATTTTTATATGTGTTTTGGGAACAGAATAGGCCTAAGTGGACCTATTATTTGATTACTGGACCAGAAATGGACTTAGGCCCATTTGACAACGATATTTTACTTGCTAAAAGTAGGAAAATTTCATCACCTGACAAACTCAATTAGCGGATTCTCCTTGCCCATTCCCTTACTAAGATGACAACTTGAACGTTCGATGCCAATATGTTGACCACTGGGCCAGGGTTATTTGATTGGTGGACCACATTTCAAATCTGTACCTTAGACTGCTTATGTCAGGACGTTGAGACATTTTCTAATCATCAATTATTGCATTCTCTTTGGAATTTAAATGTTCATAAATTATTGCTCTATTGAAAGTCCTTCAATTCGCTTTGTGACATTGTCGGTATAATACCTAATTTTAAGCATTGCTAAAGTTCAGTATGGAAAGGCTTTGAAATATACTCTGACCAAAATGTTTGAAAAAAAATGACAGAATGCTCAGAACTCGGACTCTTGGGTATAGTGTATCATGGTTTTAGTTGTTCAATTTGTTGTTTGTAATAAATCGATCACATTGTGTGTTGGTGCCATTGGTAATGTAAATGTTCAAATTGTTTTTTGTGACGAATGATCTCTTATTTCAAATATAATGACATTCCAGCCAATACACATTGTTTTTGAATAATATTTGAAAAACATAATTATAATACATTCTTTTTTCATTTTCCTGCTTTAGAATGATAATTGTTTTATTGAAAGAACATTATAAAGACAGGAAGTTTGGTTCATTAGTTGGATCTCAATTTCCAAATAGGAAGTTGTTGAATACCAATTTAAAATTATTTTTGACAAGAATGAGCCACAGATGGGCTATGCCTTGAAGGCATGCCCCATCAGTAGCTCATGCTTGGCAAAATATAATTTCTACAATTCGTTTTTGATAGGATTGTGGACAATATGCTGTATTGTATGTAGACAGGATAGTTGCTTTAGTCTGTGCAGGGGCGGTTTTTAAAAAAAGTATACTGCAGCTGCGAAATGCCTTCAATTTTTCGGCGCTGTTTTGTATTCAAATGAATTCATATTTCAAATGTGTTACTTTGATAGGTTTGGGTTTTAAATATTTTCAATTTCATTAAATAGTAACTGTAACTGTATTTTGTGATGTTTTTAAGTCATGTTTTTTTTGTATATTAAGCATAAGCTACCGGTATATGAATTCTAACGTCTGCCCCTCGGTAACAGAAGAAAATGGCTTCAACCAGGGGAAATTTGAGAAAATGGGCTATATTTTCTGATATATCTATCTCTTGCTAGAAGATGAAAAGGTTAATTTTTGAATGTCTGGTCAGCACCCATATTGTAGTGGAAGGTTCAATATTATTAATACTGCTAAAAATAGCAGGGTTGGTGGAGTTTTAAGCTTTTTTATTCAAATAAAATGACATACGCATTTCAGACACCTAAAGAATAACAATTTCTTGACACCCTGATGTAGGTACATGCGATATCTGGTGAAAAACTTGAGATAGGGGGAATTTTTTAAATTAAATTATGGTGTCGTACTGTAATTCGTAGTCGTACTGTACTGAAATTGATAAATTTTGGCTGAATTGAATTTTTTAGCCTTAGTTGGTTCAAAACAAGAACAAAAACCAAGTTTTGTGTAAACTGATGAAAAACCAAGAAAATCTTAAAATTTATTGAACATTGTACAATTTTTGATCAACCCGGGTCATTGCATCATGGCGCCTAAATACACTTTTGCGAAAATTTGAATACTAAATATTGGTTTCTCTGGGAAGTGTCAATGTATTTATAAGGTGTAATATTATAACTTGCCTCATAACATGAAAATTAATAATAACCGGATGTTTTTGTTTGAACTTTTGTTAATCATAGTTTATTAGTAATTGCGTTTAGTCATAAGCTGACCAATAAGGTTTTATGTTGACTGTTGACTTGCAATAATTCATTGTTACACAAAATAGATAGCAAATAGAGCAACTTAACTTTCGAGTGTTCTTCTTGAAGAGATTTTTTATTGAGGGCTCCAAGACTACAATAGAATTAGGACATATTTGCACTCACAATGCTATCTTAAATTCAAAAGTTGAACAATGATAAGGTTTCATGCAGAATTTTTCTTATTGTAATGCCATTTCATGTTATTCATGAATGTCCATATTGATTTTTATTTTAACGCCAAATTTCTGTGCTGTTGTGTGTTTGTAGTCAAGTTTGCACTTCCTATATTTGGATGATTGATTTTTCTACAAAATGCCAAAATTGTAAAATAATAACTCCATTGTTTATAATATGAAAATATTTAAAAAAATGTTTGGTTAACTTTGAATTAAATTCATCGCTGAAATATGTATAATGTTTAAAGATGTCCTTATACGAATAGTAAGGTACCGTATTCATAATTCAAGTAATTCCATTATTCCTATAGTAATTCATTTTTCAAATTGCAGTGAAATCATGATATATGCTGAATTTTACATAGTAAAATTTGACAAATCATGATTTTGCTGCAACAAAAGCAAACTTTGGTCAAATATCAAACTTTGGTCAATGTTTGAAATGTTGAGAGATTCTATTTATAATTGAGTGAATTTTCAATACCGGTATCGCTTATTAAACCAAACTATAATGACAACCCTGATACCAGTACCAACTTTTGTTTGCAAATTACCCATTGATAGATAGATCCTGTTGTCAATTTCCTATGAATAATCAATCAAAAAGCTGCCAAAGGAAATATACTGATAGGATTTTGCTTATTCATGTTTTAGAATATTTTTTTATATACATAATTTTCAATGTAATAATTTTTGACACATGTGAATAAAGAACTGTCATATGTTTCAAATTTTCACTTTGGTGAAGCATATCAAAAATGCTGTTGAAACTTAAATTATCAATCACATACTGGTACTTGTCAAAACTAACATGACACATTTTTATCAGAACCTGTGCTGAATATTTTTATTTGAGTGATGGTGCTTTCTTCTGCTTGTAAGAAGAGTCCAGAGAATTTAGTATAATAACATTTGTATATAAAGTAGTGTGAACAC
This sequence comes from Styela plicata, assembly GCA_963675895.2. Lineage (NCBI taxonomy): Eukaryota > Metazoa > Chordata > Ascidiacea > Stolidobranchia > Styelidae > Styela > Styela plicata. Next base: position 9,317,581 of record OZ023143.1, on the reverse strand, counting down.
GTCTACACACAGTCTACTTATTTATATTAGATTAGTCGTGAAAGAGCTTAGGTGCATCATATTTTAACACTTTTGACTGTGCATTAATCTTCAGAATTATAGGTAGGGTACATATTTTAAAGTCAGCATTGAGCATCTAACAAGTGGCAAGGTGCAATTTCTAGGTGTTCAAAACAAATCTCAGATTCAACACTAGGCAGGGTGATTAGTGTAATGGTAATCTGGTAATCAAGAACAAAATAATATTGTTCAAATTAAGCTTTTATTATTCTGAGAATGTTCAAAAATGTCAATGAGAATGCTCAAAAAAATTAGATATGAAAAGATGAAAAAAAAATTACAATAATTACATAATATTATTATTCACTACTTTTCCACTTTTCTTTTTGAAATAAGATTGCCCAATTTATCTGAAAATTCCTATGCATTGGAATCTTAAGGATTGTTTTTATGCCCACTGGACACTTTTTACATTTATAATAAGATAATATTATAGCAGCTTTCAAGGTGGCAAAAGTATCACAAATTTGGTAGAAAAATATAGTACTATCTATTATAAATATATGAAAATAAATCCATCATCCAAAATATTCACTTTGATATTCAGAAATTTAATGAAAATTGAACTACGCAACATTTGACAGGAACAGGAAGGTGTAAGAATATTCTGTTCTTCCAGTTTGTTTTTCTAGTTGATTGTCATAATTTCCTCTTCGCTTTATGCAGCTAATTTGAGTCAGAGACCACTCGATACGGAAGATCGTGCAACTGATTCACAAAGTCAACAGGGAAGTAGGGAGTCTGAAACAAATCAAACTGCAGTACAGCAGGTAAGATTTTGCTAAAAATCAGCTACTCTAGCTAACTAGCAACTCTGCTACTCAAGACATTCTTAAAAAATAGGTTTTATTGAAGAAATTTTAGCAAATGGCAATATATTGTGATAAATCTCTTGTCTTAGTATTAAAATGTCCAGTTGCAACCATACGTTAGAAAGAGGTTCAAAATCTTTATTTCATGGCAGTGTTGATGGTTTCAATCTTTTTGTCTATCCGAAGAAATAGACATTAACATTTTAGACACCTGGAGAAAACCAAGATTCTGCCACTCTGATTCAAATCTGTTTATTATCAGTAGGCATGTAGGTGCGGGGTTTAGAATTGCTATAACATATTTCCTACATGTAGTAAGATTTGATTATAAGGAAATACAGAAGTGGTATATTTTTTTACCACCGCTCAGGACAGATACCCCCTACTGCACTTTATTATGGCGGTTGCGTCTTCTCTGGGATGATCAAGTAATCACTACTCTGGTCCTAATGGTTTTATATTTTTTATAATATTTATTATATTATTACATTAAATAGAAAACAACAATAAACAACGAGTCATCTTCTAAGTCTGAGCAGAATTCAACACCTGAAGATAGTCCAGAACGACCTAGCAGTATTTATCTTAATGCTAATCCAGGTGGTGGAGGTGAGAGGTCGTCGTTTCGAAAAAGTTTGGCGAGGCGAAAACAGAAAATATTTGCTGAAAATCGAAGCAGTTCTACTGATTTATCGAGTTATCCTGTTTCACCAGTGAAATCGAGCAAAACAAAGGTTGGTTTTATTATTTCATGTTTTCCTATTGTATTTTGGGAACTCTTGTTTATTTCATCTGAGAGAATTAAATTTTTTCCTTTGTCAAAAAATATTGTGACTAGAGATGATTTTATTTGAGTAGTCCGGTATTCTAAAATTCTGATTCTGATTAAAAGTAATTTCGTTTTTTATTCATTCTTAAGTTTTTAGATTTTGCAGTAAAATCATACCACCTAATTTAATAAATTCCATTATTGTATTGTCACCAAGAGTTGTGAGTTGTTGCTGCAACTGTTAAAAAGGTGCCAGTCTAAGACTAGTCTAACTTAGATGTTGTTGAGAGATTTTTTTCGACCGTTTGATGGAATGTTGTTTTTTGGGGTGTCATGGCATTATGTTATGATTGGAAAGAATGTTTCTGTAGTAAAATTATCAACACTTCTACTGAACATTACAACTTTGTATAGTAAGAGGCGGGGTTTCAGAATCTTGTTTTTCTCCGGGTGAAATCTTTGCGTGTCATTTCCCTCTGATAAACCTTTCTGCACAGCTTGATTGCTACTAGACTCTCAAAATAAGACATGCAATATATCACGAATAAATATCTCATTTGCTAAATTTTCTCCTGATGTAAACCATTTTTTGGGGGTTTCTAAGTAGCACAGTAGCTGACATTTCGTTAATCTCGTAAAGAGACATTCAAATTCTATACAATTTTTCCACCTTTCTTGTAGAAGCACATAATTTCAACAAATTTTGTCAGTTATTTTCAAAATAGCTTTGGGTAGTTGGTATTATCTTGTTTGCTGTGCTCTTTAGAGACAGGTTCAATCTAATGATGATAAAACTAGCCTCAATTCTAGATTTATCCAAATTTTGGTTTTTAATCAGGTTTTTAAACCTAACCTGAACTGATTCAAGTCGTTTTGTGTGCTGATTATTTCATCAACATGACATTTCAGCTAAATGTCATCTGTCACACAAAAAACACTTTTTTAATCACCTTTATGTGATTTCATTACGAAATAACTTTTCTATTTAATAATTAAAATCTACACCGTGGTTTGTATTTATATGATTTTCACGCTTGAGTTTGGTTATATTGATTTCTCAAAGTCCCTAGGCTACTTAGAAAGAACCCCTTGACATGAAACGTCTAAAACTCAATATCATTATTTAATAGAAACACATTCAGTTTTCAGCAGCATTGATTGCAACGAGGATCTATTCAGTGTCAGAACCGAGTATTTTGTCATAGATGTGTGGTAGTTCCATTGATTTTATGGTCGAGAATAGCTACATTTTTAAGAAGTGTGTGGTACATTTGCTATTTGAATGAAGTAAATATATCATAACGCTGTACTACCGGTAATATTTATTTTTTTCAGTCTGATTAATTGGGTTAAGTTTAAAATTAGTTTAATTTTTGAGTGTTTTGTAAAAAGCATCGCTTCTCAAATAATTGTGAAATGTATTAGTTCAATAATTTTTATTATTTGAAACATCTGAAAAGTACAGGAAAGAAAGTGAAATTTTTGGTTCTTGTATTTTGATTTGCGATTACATTTTACAAGTAGTGTTCAAAATATATGGTTTTAAAAAAAAAACGGTTTATAATAGTGTAATAGGTTATAGGTATTGATTTTAATTGTCTTAATTAATTTAAAGAAAAAGTTCCATAAGGCATCTAGGAATAGCTGTGCATGAAGCTAGCAAAAGTTGTTCTTCAGGACAATATTTATTATCACCTCAATTCAATCTTGTTTTTTTTTGGAGTGCCCGAGTTGTTTAAAGTTCGTTATCAAGTTTTGAAAATAACTTGTTTAATAAAATATCCTTTTCTTAATTAAAATTGACTCTCTATGCTCACTTCATGTTATCTGAGTTGAATTTTATTCATGACATTTTCTGAAAGTGACTCAAATTCGGTTCAAACCCACCATCATCATTGGTTCTCACGTGAACTTCATTTTGTTCCGATTTTATCATTTTTACAGCATCACGCTGTAATATTTGACATAGATTATAATTTTGCTGCAAAATAGACAAAATATAGTCAAACATGAGCGATTTCGCTTATCATAGTGTTGCTACTTTTTTTCTTATTCAAGTTTACTCTGATCAAGGCCATAAGCAGTACAGAAATAGAACCAACTAACAGTCACTCAATAGCGAAAAGCAACTACAAGATGAAGTTCCAGACACTGAACTTTTAAAAGAAAAACATCTCGAACAGAACTGAACTGTCATGGTAAAGTGCAGTGAGTTGTATCTGCCCTGGTCAATGGTAAAGCCATATACCACTTATGGATAGCTTGTTTTTATTGGAAATGGAAAAATTGAGAATGCAAAATATTGCTATTTCAAACTACAGATATCTAATCAAATAACCTTTGACCCACGACATAGTCATCATTGTATTACATAACTAAGACATGATCATGCTTAAAAAACGAATTCCAATGCTTATCACACTTTGCTGCTACGTGATGAAATTATTATTATTGATGTCTAAATTTTACTTCTTTAATTTACTAATTTATTTTTGGCATAAGTAATGAGATTCTAATATAATAGAAATATAAATTAGGTTTGTATAGCCAAATATCATTATTTTTCTATCTATATTGGGGCTTACCGTACTTTTAGGCATTGACTTGCCTGTATAGTTGAATGTTATAATCCATTTGTAATCAGCATTCGTGATCGTTGCAACGTGAAGTCGTTGGATAAGAGCTTCTCTATAATTTATGATTCGAATACTTGTCCAATCATTGCAGAACTACAAATTCTAAGTTATTGACATATGCCTAGCGTATGTGTTTTCTGCTAAAATATTGACAATACTATCAAGTTGTTTGCCATTTAAAATATCAGGTATTCCCTTGTGATTTGGTTAATTTGTTAGTGCGGTGTGTTTTGCAAACACCATAGTTTTAAGTAGTCTAGTATTAGTGCGTAGCATTGCATGGTATTAGACATGCAAATTTTTTAGTAAAGTTTCTAGCTGATTCAGATGATACCATGCAAAAGTGATTCTAATACAGAGCTATGTGATTCCGCATCATGTGGACACGATTTTTTAGTATATATTTGAATCGTTTTGATAGATTTCAACATTTCTTCAGCTAAATATTGTGGATATAATTAAAAAAAAATATCTTTTCGCTCACTATTTTTAATAGAAGTTCAAGTTTTAACAGTTTTTTTAGATTTCAACACTTTTATTTGATAAATTTTTAGGGATATAATAAAAAAAATAACTTTTTCTTCAGTATTTTTTAATCAAATCTGGTTCTGTAAACTTTTAAATGACATGGTTAGGTATACTATCAGAAAAAAGGCGTCATAGACTTTTTTGTTTTGTATTGAGCGTGGTCTTGTTTTTTCAGTCTAAAATTCTATTTTTTGTCAAGCATAATGCCAGGGTGTATCTACAGCCCATGCCTAAGCGTTATCACTTAGTTGATTTTTGACTTTAGTTTGTGGTAGAAAAAAAAAGTGAATAAATATAGAGTGAACTCAATGAGAAATTTTGTTTTGTCAAGTATGAGCCACCAGTGGATCGCACTACTGGCAAACTTAACAAAATGTCCTTCGATAAAACTTTTCCTGATCAGGAAATAAACATTGTAAGTTTGACAGTTAATTGATGTCAATACAGTGGATATAAGTCAAGTGGCGGAGACTAAGTATGTCAATGACACTTTAAAGGAACTGGACTATAGATGAGTACTATTTTAGTACACTGATGAAGAGTTCTTTATGAGTTTAAATAGTATTTGAAGAAAGGTGGAGAAAGCAGCTTTATTTAATAATTAAGTTCATTAAATTTTTATTATCTAATTGAACACTTATTTCATCAGACATGCGGCTACAAGATATTCGGCTACAACGATAGTCCCTCAAACATACTTATGTGATTTAGGTTCAACAAATAAAGTCATAAAAAATTATTTGTCACGACTGATAATACATTCTACCAGATACCTTTGATACCACTCATTGCTTACGCTATCAATTCAGGACAAATATGCATTTTGTTTTAAATTACTACCTCAATAAGTACTTACTTCATAGTTTGGTAATTGTTTGCCCGGCGCTGTTCATTATCTCCTGTTTATACACCTGATTATTGCGTTTATCTCTGCAAATGATAATCCCCAATTTGGATTCGGAATCTGTGGTAATGAGTCAGTACATTGTTTTCCCAGAGATATTCATTCACGATTTTCTAAAGATTGACACAAGTTATCGTCACAACCATATTAACAACGATTGGATGTTTAGTATATGACTACATATGGCTATAACATGATAAATATTGAACGATACGTTGTTAAATTTAGAATAGATGTAATAATATGGTATCGTTATTATTTCATTCTTGATTGCAATTAATAACAATAGTATTTAAAGTTTAGTATTTAGTATCATTGTACAGTTAGACATGGTGAATTGCTCTTAATATTTAAACCGAATTATTTTTGTATCAAGGTCACAAATATATTAGACAGGGAGTGATTGTGTATCATACCCTGCAAAATATTCTCAAAAATACTATTTTAGATTACCTGATTTCTTCAGATGGAGGAGGTTAAGATATCTTTCTAGCTGCTTTTGTTGATGCATGTTCAATACCACACGATATTGTCGATATTAGATGGCAGATATTTATTATGTTTTCTTGAATTATATTCACAGTTGATTCAAACAATTTTCAAAATATCTTGAAGTAGAATTTTACAAAAATGAAATATGAGTATCTTCCTCGTTGAAATCGGTCTGATCAGACAATTTGTGTCATTAACCTAGTGCGGTTTCTAATAATTTGTTTTTTAAAATCGTACTTGTAGTTTTATATTTCAATGGATGTATTTTATAGCAAAGTTATGGTAATTTTATTATAAATTTATTATCAATGCAGTGAGCTGAAAAGCAAAATTTCTTTCATAGTTTTATTTCAAAATTGAATTTAGAATCTCATATTTTTCGGTACACCTTACATTTACTAATAGTAGAAGAAAGGGGCATAATTTCGTTGCTAGTTAACCTCAAAATTTCAATTTGATTCATTCAGTATGTTTTATTTACAAATACTGTATAAGAGATGTCAGTTTCCAAGCACTCACCTATTCTTGAATTTTCATCAAAAGTAATTTCGTTTTTTCATTATTCTTAAATTATTATTTTGCAGCGAAAATATGATATTGGTCTGAGAGACGTTACTTTATGACTTTCTGCCAAATTATAATTTATGTTAAATTTCTTATAGTCAAATTTGATATAAATGAGAAAATGCAATTTCTTCAATTTCGTTTACCTGAAATGTTGAAAAATTATCCTCATGAATGTGAATTTTAATATCGTTTACACTGACCTATAATTGTGGTATATCATGTTACAGTTGTGAGATTTACAATAGAAAACCACCATAAAAATCGCTGATGCTGAAAGGATTCCAACAATTTTCAAAAAAATTCCCGATGCTCTTGCAACATGACTAAAGTGACTATTAATCTAGTAAAATGTCTGCAAATTTCTGTTTATTTGAAAAGTCGTTACATTATTCTATTTATTTTGATTCTGTTTAATTACTCTATTTATTTTGAATACCGTACCTCCTAACCTAAACTATGAGGTCAAACCCTGATTTGCAGTTGAAAACTCCACTATCAAAACAAGTGATGCTGAATGACTAATGGCATCAAAAATAATGTTAAAAAAAATTCCATTAACACAGTATTTCCCATTGCACAACAAATGAACCGTGCTTCGGCAAGTGATCCTTCATTAACCCAGGCTTAACAAAGAGTATTTGAACGAAACTTTTATGGTTGGAATGCATCATATATCGACTATGCAATTTGTGAGTAAATAAAAATCGTATTTGCATGATGTTTGATGCAATAAAGCTATCGATAATATTATTTGATGACGTCACATGACATGGTGGAATAATTTCTCATTTTTCGTCTGTCGCTGAACATTAGTCATTATAAAAAATGACATTTATGTTTTATCAGGTGTGGAACATGCTTGTACAGAAATTATTCATGTCATTTGTCTCGGATGATGTATTAATCATGTTTCATTTCCTCTTTTTATATAAAAGTTATACTGTATCAATCATGGTCATTTGATAAACTGTTCTTTGGCAGTATAATTTATCAATTGCCCATGATTGTTGAAGCATGTTAAATGGAGCTAATTATGCAAACTGAGGGATGACATGTATGCATTTTATTAAGTAGTTTGGCTTCATTTTTTTTTTGAAAGTTGAAAGTAGTAGTAGTGCTATTGACTGCCGGATCTGTTTTTAGTTTTATTTTAAATGTCTGATTATGTTGGAAATTGAGCTGTATTGTTTGAGCCTCTCCAAGTGTTCATTTGTGTTTTGGACCAATAAAACAACTTTTGTAATTCTTTTTGGGTGATATAAAAAATGACGAAAATTTTCCGGACCTTCTTCAATTTTTTTTTGGCTAAAGAAATTTTTCGAGAAGCTGAACGAGATAACAAATTTCAATAACATTCAGAGATATTGTGTGTTTTGTTTTATTTTGTTGTTGAAATTTTCTATTTCATCATTAATAGTGTACGATGGTTATAATTTTTCATGTTATTTAAATAGTTTGTGTGTATTTAATTAACAGTCATTTAATCAACTTTTTATTTTTTATTGAAAATTTCCTTCAATAGCAAATTGTAGATGGCCACATCCCCCATGATGCAATTCTCCTCATTTCCAATTCCCATTGAAAGTTAATGGCAGGCTTGCTTCTCACTTAATATTACTACAAGTAAACCAATTCATATACTTGGAAATGGGGAATTTTTACACCTCAGTGGCACGATTAATACTATTTTTAGTACAGTGATTTCCATAGTACGGTATAGTGAAAGTAATCACAAGCTTGCAATATGATACCGAAATATTGTTTAAATACCCTACTTGATATTTTTAAATTCTGCGAGTGCGGACCAGGACTGTTTTTATTAGAATAGTCAGGAACTCGAGAATTTTTTTTTTGAAAATCTTTATTCTTTAATTAATCCATTTTAAGGGAAAATAATGATATATGTTTATAAATTTCACGTTGTAAAATGGGCAAAATATGGTGAGATATCAGCAATTTCAGTCATCTGAAATTTTGAAACATTCATTGGCATATACCTTAGGAAATTTTGAATGTAGTTTGAACTAAACTATAAAGACAACCCTAGTGTCGGCCATGGATGGATTTCAACACAGATTTCATGAGATGCATTTCCCACCAACATCTGAAAATGTATAGAAAAAATTGAAATGGTCACTAAAAATGATTTTAAATAGCATATGTATATACCAAAGTTTATTTTTGTATTATACTTTGCTTAATTTGCAGTATAAAGACTGAATGTATCACAGAAATAAGATAATATTCCATAGTTTGAATTGAGGGTTCAAAGATTCATAACGAATCCCAACATTTTTGATTTAGACCCTTGTCAATAGTGATTTTGTGTTACTGGTACTGGTTTTATACCAATTTTCACCAAATTTGTGAATATGGGTAAATTTAAATCAATACTCCAAATATTTAATTCGAACCTTGGGTTACAGTATTTCTACAGTTAAATACTGATGCAAGATACCAAGCTGGATACAGTTCATTGACTGTACCTAGTTTTTTTTTTTAATTGTAGTTTAGTATTTTTTGTATATTGATAATGTTATACTGGATGACTCGTCAAAATTTCTGCTTTTTTGTTGATGTCAGTGTTATCATGTACAATAGTTTGTGCTTTTTGTAATGTACTTCCAATGAGGAAGTAGTTCATTCTATTTGAATGCATCAATTAGAGGTAAAAATTGGAAGTTCTAATGCAACATAGGATCTAATAGAGGCCGATTTCAGATGATATAGATCATGCAGCTTGAAATATCTGGGGTGCAATGCCCAATGATGAACAAGCTACTTTGCATGATAGCATTTTAAGAAGTGGTAATTGGTTGTTTCTAGGTATGGACTATTAAATTTGATGATTAGAATCGATATTTTGAATCAGGCATAGATTGGCCAAAAACAAAAACTTGTGAAATAAAGATGGGTTTTGTATTTCTATGATAAAATTCTGGTCTTTTGTTTTGAAATATAGCTTTTTTCTATAAATATTAATGAATGCGTAGCTATATATTTTTTGAGTTTGATAATGGGGGTAAATTTTACTGTGATGGAAAAAGTCGAACATTTGCTGTGCATGTGGAATTAGTGATTTAGTCCGACTTTATGAAATCATTCGAATTCTCAATGATATAGTTTTGCCCAGGCTCAGTTGTATCCGATCAGAAATGTTATTTTGTCAATGGATGGACCTGTCTCACCATTGCGACACATCAGTGACACATGATTAACAGCAAAATATCTGATTGTTTGTGGGCATTTTAAGGAGTGGTAGTTAGATGTTCGATTACCCAAGGCAGATACTACTTACTTGACTTTAATATATTCGGCGATTGTCAGTTACCGGTAGTTTCTTTATTAAGATTTTGAGTCCAATTCTAGTGACAGGTAATTTTAATCTTTTCAATCTCGCGACAGCTATTTTGCCACTTCAATATGCTGACGACCATTAAAAGAAACAAATTCTCGAAATATTTCAGGACGAAAATTTAGTCTTTTTATGGGGTCGTTAAAAATTTAAAAAAGTTTGAAGAAGGTTGTGTTCATATTGAACAATATTTTCACTGATAACACCACTTTTCTACTGGTCGTTTTTTCGTCGTTTTAACATTTTGTCTGACCTTTGAAACATATTTATAACACCCTAAGGCTAATTTTCACGTTCCATCACCAGCCAAGATGATAACATATCCTGACTAACCTTTCAAAATAGCGAATGCCATTTTTGTCTGATTGGCATTAGACTGAAAAGTTGGTAACCATTCATGAAAAAAAGTATTAAAATAGTCAGAATTTGTTTTATTTAGTGAAGGTAAAGGAAATAGTAATGTAGCAAACTTTTTTTAGTTGATTTTGAATAAAAAAAAGCTAAAAATGGGGGAAGAATAAAAATATATGTAATATTGACACTAAACTTAATACGAGCAATGTAGTTAATACTACATTGATGACCCAAAAATTAGTGTTATTATGCATCAGTGGCCCATACTTAAGCAGAACATTCTTAATTTGTTTGATCAACAAAGGTACTTTTATTCTGTTTTTTTTTATGATATAATTTATAGAAAGAGTAGATATGAAGTACTATATGATTATGTTAATACACTTTTGCAATCACATCTAAATTCTGGGAATTATTCACTTAGTAAAACGTAAAAACTTCCTGAAAAGTACTATTCATTTTTAAATCGGATATAAGAACGAAGTGCTACGATGAGTACGACTGTTCATACTGGTATGAAGTTACCATTCTTCTCTAATGTAAGTATCAACAATGTGTTTTACATCAAAAATGGGACCCTCATACTGGATCTACTGGTAGAGATGAAAATTTGAAAATTTTGAGAATCCATTCAAAACGATTCTAAGTATTTCCACCAAATTTGTTGGGATTCTGACGATGAGTCAGTCGTACTTGTGAAGTTCTGTGATTGTCGAACCTTGAAAGCAAACATTTTAATATTATCTAGACTTTTGGTGATTTTTCATGTTAACTTTTTGATCATTTCTGACGCTCATTGCTCAATAGTAAAATCCATACACAGTTATTTCTCATTCATTCAGTATTGCTTGGATTTAAACAACGAATAATTTTTTTGAATTTTAAACTAATCTAGTATCAGTTAGGAAAGTTTTTTTAAGTAGAATCAGATTTGAAAAGATTCGATTTGATTTGAAATTATTTTATTCAAGATTCGGTCACTATCTACCACTGAGTTTAGTATATAAGGTTTCATTTTCTGGCAATTCTTTAAGCCAGTGAGAAAAACTACTGTCAAGTATGAGTATGAGGCACGGTCCATTTGTGACTTAAGCTTGACAAAATTAAATTTTTGAACGGGTACTGGGTATGGATCATTGGACTTCTGAAACCGCTAGCTCTGGACACTGTGTTACGATGTAATGTATTTTTTTTATGCAACAAGTAGTTTTATCATAAAATATTCTGCTGGGTAAGGACTACTGATGGATCGTATCGCTGAGGCAAGGCCCATCAATTGCTCATGCTAGGTAAAATATAATTTCTGATTGAGTAGTGGATCGCATTGTTTTTTTTTAATTATTGATGAAAAACAGACGTCATTTTTAACCTCTGAGACGTCTGTCTACACGATTTCTCTCTTATTAAAACTGTTCTCTTTGCCAACATCTGAAAGTTTTTGCTTGGAATGCTGCATGACGCTCACGATTATCTCAATGATATCAATAATAAATTTTAACAAATGTACTTTGTATTTATGTATATTCGAAAGACCCTTTTTTCAAAAATTTGAGAATTCAAAATTACAGTACTGTTTTTTTTTGTGTGTGTGCTGTGCAAGTGTGTCACAAAATTATATTTTATCTAAAATTTCACAATGTAGATAGAGTCTGTTTGGAGTAATCTGAATGTTATTCATCAAAACTTAAATTGTCTACATTTCAAAAGCATTGAATGAGCATTAATTTTTTGAATCGGGAGATTTTTTTTTTAATAACCAAATAGTTAAAATTTTCGCTAATATTCGTTCGGCAAAAATAACTTACTAATTTACTAAACTCAACCTATGTTAGGATTCGATATATCTCTTCAATTTATTGCCATTTAATAAAACGAGCCTCAATATAATTTGTTTATTTGCTGCACTTTTGGATTAAATTCTGAACTTCCTTTTCCTTTTGACAATGACAGGAAGCAGAATTGTATATGCCCTTTTAATGTATTCCCAATTCCAGACTATCAATCAGCTTTGAAAATTAGAAAATTTATTATGCCGGCACAATAATATAGTAAATAATGTTGCAGTTAGATGCTTTTCACTATCTTAAACTAATCATTCAAAGTTTTCTCTCAAAAATTTTGGGAATTTCTATGTTACTTTCTAATGTACATGTTATGTATCTTGTGTACGGAAACTGAGCCCCGGAGGTGCTTTATAGCTATGAGATTTTATTGAGCGGACTTATTTGTGGTTCCATTTTTGCTATGAAATTGCTGGGCACATGTCCAAATTGCTATGACCTACCCATTTTAATAATTTCCTCAAAACATGTTTTGACAACTATGGATCGCTGATGGATGGCGTGCCGAAGCACAATTCATCAGTAGCCAATGCTTGACAAAAGAATTTCTCATTTGCGGGTCTGTAGGCCCATCTTCCTATATTAACTTTTTTTTAATGCTACTTCTTCTAGGGGATCACCCTACCCAAGGCCCTTTGCAAGTAGCCACTTATAGACAGACTATTTTTCATATTCATAACATTTTGTGATATTTTAACCCTTCATATTCGCTACTTTCATAAATAGCTGCAGTTATCTAGTTTGAAAAATCAAGATGAAATTTGAAATAGAAATATCTGACAACTCTATCAGAAAGAGTTACTTCCAAATGTTCAGGACATTAAAAAAGTGAAAAGTGCAAATGTGACCTAAACTTTTTTGTATACATTACCCAATCCTTTTCTACATTGAGTGAAATAAATACAAATTATAATTTTCTGATCTAGTATAAAACAAACATGCTTCAAAATACCTAATTTCTTTTTTGACAATGACAGGAAGCAGAATTTAATACCAGTCTATCAATCAACTTTGAAATGTTAAAATGTATCATAATAGCATAATAATACAAAAAAATGTTATTCTAACTTGCTTTTCTCTATCATAAACTAAATCTTTTTTGCTTCAGTTTTGTATTTTTCTTTTTTTTGTTGTTGTTGAAATTCACTCTTGAGCATTGAGCCAGAAGCCGAGTCCGAAACAGGGGTTCTGAAACTTTTTTAAAAAAAATATGCAACGGTCCTTGAGCAATTTTTTAAATGGCTTATGATCTGTGCCGGGCGATGGTAAAACCATCTACCACTTCTTTGCTTTCTTTTCATCAGCCCCTACGACTCACAGGAGATATGCTAGGACTATTCTAAATCCTGTACCTACAGAGCATGAACGTTTTATAAAATGAGTTTTTATATATATATATATATATATATTTAAATTTCAGTCGAAGAAAGTGAAGATGTCAAACTATGCTGGCGCAACACATCAACTTAAAGTCAGATTATTAAGTGGACAGAATCTTGCTGCTAGAGATTCTACAGGTATGTTTGGTTGTTCTATTTTTCTGTATGGGTCACCCTGAGCTAGGACGTTTACCAAATGGCAAATTGGAGCACCAGAATTAAGTTTTTTTTTTTGGAAATAAACATTTCTCTTGTTTACTCAAAAGTTTCTACGCTGTTTGAGTATAATGCAATGTTACACATATGAAATTTGAATTTTCAATACTTACATAGTACTTGTTAGACAGGCAGATTGTCAGCTACTCTGCTACTTAGACAGTGAAAGAAAATGGCTCTCAAAGAAAAAAAATATCAAAAGGAAATATTTTGTGATAAATCACATGCGCTAGAAAATTAAAATGTCATTTTGTGTGTCTAGTGTCAGCCATATTGTACAAAAGGTTTCAATCTCAATAATACTGCTGTTGTACATCGGAAAAAAATTCTATTGTTATGGAGTTTTCAGCCAAACTTATCTTAGCAAAGTTTATAAGAACTATCTGTGTAGTACAGATTTGTTGCCAAGTTGTAAATTACATTTATAATTTATGTGTTAGATATTCGATAGCTCTCTTGTGTTGACAAAATTGTACGAAACCTTTGTTTTTATTGAACGTTGCCAAAATTCTAGTGTGAAATTTGTATATATATAATATTTTGGTATCGGTACTGTTCAAGTATGAAACAAACAAACGAGACAGGTTATCCTTGTTCCATGCTTAATCGAATATACTGCAGGTAATATATAGTCAGAAGCTTACTTGAAAGTGCGCTAAAAGTATGAAGGCATGACGATATGTGCATGCCCCTCACTTTAATTATTCATAACGCCTTTCGAGTGGATCTGAAACTGTCATCATGTGGTCATTGGGACATATCCCATATGATTTTTAATGCATTCTTGTGGCTTGCCGAGTAAGAAAGCTTTGTCAAGATTTGTCTACTATCATTGTTCAATGCCATATTCAATACCAACTAGTCCAATCAGAAGTTTTATTTTGTAAAACATAACCCACAGATGGTTCGTGCCTCCGTAGCATCATCAGTGACTTATGTTTTACAAAAAATATTTCAACATTTTATTTTTCCCCAATTGGGTGTACAATCTTGCTACTCACTCATTGCAATAACATTCTACAAAGTAATCATTAACATTTGCAAGCAGTTCTAACATGTGGACACTGCTGCAGATGAAAGGCAATTGAGTATAATGACTGGCGAGTTATATTTTTTACGGCCACTTCTTGGAGTGGATCACCCTGCCCAAGGCCATGTACAAGCGGCCACTTTTAGACGGGCAGGGTTAGAATTGCTGGAAAGATATGATTTTTTTCTGTTCAGCTTAGTCCACCCTTTATTACACCCTGGGTTGAGTGGAGGGCATGGATTAATGAGCCGGACTTGCTGGGACTTGAACCCGAGATCTTCAACCTGCGACGCCAACATGTTTAACCACTGGGCCATCACGCCCACAAAATTATACTTTACTTTTTGGGGATTAATATTATATAATTGTATTATCAGGCTTAAGTGATCCATATGTTAAATTCAAGTTTGGTGGAAGGACAGTGTTTAAGAGTAGAATTATAAAAGAAAATTTGAATCCAAAATGGGACGAAGAATTCACAATACCTGCACGATCTAGTGATGTCATTGCCGTACGTGTTTATGACAAAGATTTTGTGACAGATGACTTTATGGGGTGAGTCATGCAAATAGTTTCAATTTCCAATTTGAATTCTTATTTTTTTCATAAGGCAACTCATTTTTTTTTTTATAGCCACTTCTCTGAGTGGGTCTCAGTCACTCTAATCAAGGCCCTATCCCAATCAGAAAATTGTTCTTCGAACTCCTTTTTTGTAAGTATGTGTCGCCAATGGAACATACTGTACAGGCAAAGATCATCTATGATGCATGGTTTACAAAATAAAATTTCCTTTTGAATTACATGCAGCCTTCTGATTTCGAAATGTCTTCTGAACCAATCCAAAGTAATATCATTTTTTTTTTTATTTTTCGTTACTTTCAGCGGAAGCAAGTCTAATAATGATCAAATTACAAAAAGAAATAATACAAAAAATTATTCAAGTAGTGGAGTATTCGAAATTCTGTTAATATTTTATTTCATTTTCCAATTGTGAAAAATGATTAGTTTTTGCCAAAGAATTATACATGCCAAATTTGCTCTGTAAAATATGTCCATGATATGTCCAAAAAGCAGTAACTTCGTTTATCCAAACATTTGAAACCCAATTCCATAAACAAAACTCATTTCAAATACCTTTTTTGGACAAAATATCCTAAATGTCTCTACCTATCAATGCTTGTGTGAATTATATAATGTTTGCCAACTCAGAGATAAGATCGGCCTATTAGACACTCAGGGGAATATGTTATTGTGTTAATAACCTGTCTCTAATTTAACCTCACTCTGATATCACCTAAATCCCTGGAGTATTCGCCTTAATAAAGCTGAAAATGCCTTTTGCAAGCATGAGCCAAATATGAATCCATCAGTGACTCGGGCTTGAGTCAATTTTGGCAGGATTAGAGTAAAGCTGAAATATGTGTTTTCATTTGTCGTGAATGAACCTATGATGGGCATAGCACCATGTTACTGTTTGATAAGGTATCGTATTTGTAAATTGCGAATCTATATTGACCCGTTCTTGTCACAAATTAACAAAGAACATCTTATCCTCGATTCAGTGTGCTTCGCAAATATGTTTTATCTTGTTCACACAACATTCAAATAATTGTGATTGTTGAGGTTTGCCGCTAAAAGTAATATAGAAATGTTCCCTAATAGAAATAAAATGAACCAATACGGCCCATGATGATCACTTATGATTTTTATTTTCTCGCGCAGATCAAGTTCTTTTGATCTTCAAACATTAGCGGAAGATGAAGAAACAGAATTATCTCTGGATCTTGAAGATGAAGGAGCCACAGTCCCAGAAGAATTGGGACGAATACATATCGCTGTGACTCTTACGCCTTTAGCAGACGAAATTGTTGGAAGCTGTAATGATGTAAGTATAGTATAATTATTATAACTTGAACGCCAATTATAGATTCAAGAGAGAATATGAGTTGTATGTTTGATTCTGTTTTATGCTCTAATTTCTGTTTTATACATTTTTCAAAAAAACTTATTATCGGAATCCTATTTTATCAATCATGAGACACTGATGGAACACATCTATATGGTGCAAAACATCAGTGTTTCATACTTACCAAAACATATTTTATGATTGGGAAGAACTAAATTGACTGCTTTGTGGATCGTCCAGGGCAGATACAACTCACTGCGCTTAACCATGACGATTCACTTCTAATGGGGATGTTTTTTCATCAGTTACCGGTATTAATGCTGCTTAAAATGTTGCAAATTTTAAAAAAGAATACTGTGTTCTATTTGAGGTTCATACTAAACACAATATTATTCTTCGCAAATTATATCTCACTGACAGAACAAACTGGCTCAAACCAAGATTGGAGTGCGAGAATCCATTTTTTCTTCAGTTGTGTGAAACGTTCATTTCATTTTCTTGTGTCTCTGAAGCCTCTAAACCATCGACACTGCTATTTCCTAGCAGTATTCATGATTTCAACACCTTTTTTCTAGCTATTACACATTTTCATCATCTAACAGTTTATATCATCAAATATTCAGCATCTGTTGAATTTTCTTCTGATTAAACCCATTTTGCATTTTTTCAAGGTGTCTGAGCAGCAGAGTAGCTGACATTCATCCAATTTGACCAAGATTAGTGTGATAAGAATAGTCAAAGATTTGAGTTTTCCATGCTTTTTGATTTTGTTGTCACTACCATGCAAATTTATTCATTTCCGGTCGGATTCCTCAAATTTTGACATGATATATACTCCTGTTCCTTTTTTCTGTGAATTCATTAAAAATTCATCCCAGACTGATGATTAACTTCATTAAATAAAGAAAATGTGGTTATCTAACTCGTAAATTAAATTTTGATGGATGTGCATGGGCCATGCATAGACCTGGCTTTTCTATTCCAATCACCCATGTCACGGGGATAAAAAAAACATGGTTGAATATATAAACAGTGACGGACAGGCCGAGGGAAACGTTCCAAGATGAGTGCACTGTTTATATTACGCAGTGAGGTATATTTCTACCTCATTTGCTGACATTTTTGTTTTATCGCGAATGGGCCACATATATACTGGATTTTATTGTTATGATTCTTTTAAGTTTGAGTGGGATATGCAGGATATATGGTGTTGATATGTTGCTGTTTTCAATACTTGTTTTCACAACGCAAATTTTGTGGGCGTGATGGCCTAGTGGTTAAACAGGTTGGCATCTCATGTTGAAGATCTCGGTTCGAGTCTCGGCGAGTCCGGCTCGGGTCCGGCATCTCAGGTTGAAGATCTCGGTTCGAGTCCCGACGAGTCCGGCTTATCCATGCCCACCACTCAACCTAGGGTGTAATAA
Organism: Styela plicata; assembly: GCA_963675895.2. NCBI lineage: Eukaryota > Metazoa > Chordata > Ascidiacea > Stolidobranchia > Styelidae > Styela > Styela plicata. The sequence goes on along the minus strand of OZ023143.1, from coordinate 9,299,308 downwards.
CTTGGGTGAGCTAAGCCGAACAGGAAAATATCATATCTTTCCAGCAATTATAACCTTCACCGTCTATAAGTGGCCGCTGTTACAGGACCTTGGGCAGGGTGATCCACTCTAAAAAGTGGCTAAAAAAATAAATAAAAAATAAAATATGATTTCAATATTGGGTTTGAAGTGCCTAGCCCTACCAATTGCAAAACTACTTAGCGCAAAATAATGAAAAACCTTGGAGAATTTTATTTTAGTTCATTAAATTAAAAATAGTTTTTTCAAACACTTAATTCTTATGAAATCGATCAAATTTTTGAGTTAGTTAGTATGTGGAGTCTCAGAGTTTTCATTTACTCAGAGTTTTCTCATGTATTTTCAGCTTTTGTTCGAATAATAGAGAATGTCTTAATCAGAAATCTTTTTTGTCAAACATGGGTCACAGATGGACCACGCCTCAGCGGCGTGATCCATCAGTGGCTCATGTTTGACAAAACATGTTCTAACAAAAGTTTTTTGACTACTGCTGTATACTTTTTTACCACTATTGTTGTCTTTCTACTTCTCTATAAATTTAATCAAAAATTAATTCTTCAATCACAAATTTCAGACCGGCCATTTATCACCAGAAGATTTTGCCGATAATATGTCGGTAACAAGTTGGAAAGCAACTTCATTCTCAAGATCAGACAGTAATGCATCGGATATCAGCCGAAGAACAACAAGTATGTAGTGTAGAAACTATTAAAAAAAAACTAATGTTAGAAAGGCAATATAAACTAGGGTTGTTCTGACCTACCTCTCATGCAAGCACCAGTTTGGAATCGGGTGAAGGTATTTGGCTTATCATATTTATCATTTTTCCTGTTTTCCCGGTTGGTGTAGGAAGTCCGATAACCGATGCTTGTGTGAACCACCTTGCACCGACGAGGCATCAAGCAAACCTCATGTATATAATCACCATCTCTCATTGTATTCGAACCTACATCAGGATGATCAGAGATGCATGACTTGAAGTGTATTCCCAACACTTTACCAATTGAGCTAACCGGGCACCCTGAAACAAAACCAAATATGGGTATATGTTCAATGAAACATTTTGAACATTGACTGCAAAAAATGTTTCATACTGAAATCTCATTTTTTGTATTTTGTAACAGTTTCAGAGATGAGGTTCAGAAAGATGAAGGTACCAGTTGGTACTGCTACACTACAACTTGTGTCTGGAACAGGTTTACCTGCGAGAGATTCAAATGGATTTTCTGATCCTTATGTTAAACTTCAGATGGGAAAACAAAGGCATAGGAGCAAGGTAAGGGTCGCTATTCGAAATATGACCGAATCCAAGATGGGGAAAATGGCATTCAGATAATCAAACAATATATTTTCTTATCTGAAAGAAGAGAATTTACTTGAAATGCAATATTGTAGATTTCTCTTACACAGTATTTGAGTATAGTAGGTTTAAATTGAAATGTATATTTGTAGCCTCTCATAATGGTATCATCAAGTGTGAGAATTTACAAAGTGAATATTCTTGAAGGTCTGCGTCAACCATCTAGTAATAGTTCAGACTGGCAGAATATCATCTGCTCTGCTACTCGGACACGCAGAGAAAATGACAGCCATCAGAAGAAAATCTAGTACATGGACAATATTTTGTAATATATGTTTTGATAGAAGATTTTTTGAGTGTCTGTAGCAATCAAACTATACAAAAGATTTTGAAGCTTTTTGGTAATTTTTGAAAGTTTTTTATATTTTTTTTAATAATTGTAAGCTGTTTGGTAAAAAAAATAATTTGGTAATTTTGACAAAAAAATGACACTGGCATTGTAGTGCAAATAAAATGTAATAGATTTTTTGTTATTTCAAATTTTGATTATGTTATGGTTTGCTATATAATTAAGCCACTACTCTCCGCGATAATAATGACATCATGTCCTGTGAAAATCCTCCGTTCCTATGATGGTTTTGATTTACCTGTCCTGCAAGTATGAGCTTTAGCGCTAACTTCATGTATTCCCTGTATGCCGTGAAAGATGACTAAAAAAGAATGCAAAGTGGTAAATGATTTTACCTTCGCCCAAGGCAGATACCACTCACTGCACTTTACCATAACAGTTCAGTTCCATTCTTGGCAATTTCCGGCTGGTACTATTTCTTCTAGTAGCTCTTTATGATTAAGTACCGTTGGTTGGTTCCTTCTACGCACTGCTTCTGGCCTTGCTTGGAGTGAATTTCATTAAAATAAAATGTGACCTTGAGATTATGGAAAGGAAAAATTAATGATATTTTATTTTAGAATATCAAATTATCCAGATATGTCATAGTCTGATTTTGATTGTGATATTTATCTTGCACATATACACAACTACCATTTACCAATTTTCATCATAGGTCTGCTACAAGACCCTAGATCCAGTTTGGAAAGAAGAATTCGTGTTCCAGTTAACAAGTAGAGAATCACTAGATCGTGAACCTACTGTTATTGAAATGACAGTGTGGGATAGAGATTCTTATCGAAAGGATGACTTCATTGGCAGGTAGTATTTTTCCTAGCTCCTCTGTTTAGAACAGGGTGAGAATTTACACGATTTGCATTCAGGGTTAAAACTATGCTTCAAGCAATGTACTACTAGCGAGTGGTTCTGTGTCTTGAACACAGCTCTGATTCTTGTTGCAACTAGATTTACAACAGTTTAACTAGTGCAGTACTTGACAACTGGGGAAAATAGCCGCCATCACAAAAAAATTATCAAAAAGTGAGGCTGAGCTGAGGCCTTTTTGCTGATAACATCTGGTATTTTTTTATTGAAATTCACTCTGATCAGAGCAGGAATCAGAGCCTAAAAGGAACCAACTAATGGCCACTTATTAGCAAAGAGCTACTAAAAGATGTAGTACCAGCAACTGCACTCTCAGCGGAATATCCCAACCGGAACTGAACCACCATGGTAAAGTGCAGTGGGTGGTATCTGTCCTGGGCGATGGTAGAACCATCTACCAATCTTTCTTTTTAGTCGTCTCTCACGCCATGTAGGAAAAATGTTAGGACTATTTCAAAGCCCGTACCTACAGGTCTTAACAAGAAGCTTTAGTGTCACCAACGCTGCTATTTAATAGCAGTGTTGTTGTGGTTCACAAGAGGAATATGCTTCTGGCGTGTAAGACACCTTGAGGAATTTAAGATCTTTTTAACCTGTTGGACGGGCCTTCCTATTTCGATATTTTAGACTCGTGTCATGCAGTCACCATAATGATTAAGAGAAGGCAAATTGCAAGTTGAAACGAAGCTGTGTATGTGTCATCAAATTTACTTGGTAAAGTTAGGGTGATTATAACTTTGTTACAGACAGTATTAATAAATAACTTAATAACCAGATAACAATATTTAATATCAAAATTCCTTTGATTTTGGCAGATGTGAACTTGACTTGGGATCACTGGAGTATGACAAAACACATTCTTTCAATCTTAATCTTATTGATGCTCCTGGTTCTCTTATGCTTCTTGTTACTTTACAATCATGTCTACCTTCCGATATGTACAACAATAACAATGAACTTGTTCATCTGAAGGATAAATTCGTGAGTTCTATTTCATCAAATAATTTATCAATATTGGTTCTCAGTCTCAATTAGGATTAACTGTTTCAAAATGATTCATACTTGTGTTTTGAATACACCTCACCTCGTTGAATTTGGTCACCAAATGGTTATTAATTATATTTTCTGAGTATAAGCCATTGGTGTACGGTACTTACTGCTGTTTATTGATTATTTGCTTCATTTTAGACGTAATTTTTACTTATTTTTATTTGTGAAAAAGAAACTTATTTCTGGAAACTAAAAAATCTCTAATACTCTCTAAGCAAGACTTGAAGCAGCAAACTTTCAGCAGTACTTTCAGAAAGTATTCATTAAAGATCTGAAACGATATTAGAGAAATGCAGTAAGTGATAGTAAGTGTCCAGGGTGATGGCTAAACTATCCCTCTAGGAATTCTTTGTTTCTTTTTACATTGCCTTTTACGTCTGGAAGAAAATACAGTAAAGTAATCCTTGCAAAATATTAAAATTAAAGTTTTTTAATCCATTTAATAACATATATTACTTTTTGTACAGAACTTATTTTCAACATTCTCTGAAGTTTCCAACATTGGTTTTGTCAAAGTAAAAGTAATTCGAGCAAATGGATGCCGAGCAGCTGATATTGGCGGAAAATCTGATCCATTTTGTGTAGTGGAACTTTGTAACGCAAGAGCACAGACTCACACTTGTTATAAAACGCTCGATCCAGTCTGGAACAAAACTGTCAGTTTGTGAGTAAAGTATTTTAACCTTTTTATCTTTGCACTCATGGATATATTGGTGGCCTATTTTGTATCAATATCTTGGCATTTCATGTAAAAATTTTGTGTCTCTTCACCATTCCTGAACAGACTCAATTAGACTGAGTTCATATCTCTCTAGGCACCAAGCTTATACAATGCCGTACTCAATTTGTTTCAAGAATGGCTTTGCTCAGGATTTTTCATAGTCATCCTATCGAATGGATCATCATAAGCCATGTCCATTTGCCTAATTTTCTTCTCATGTGACCCATTTCCTTTGGGTGTCTGAGTAGCAGAAATCGCATTTTGCCAATCTGCTCTGAGGTGGGTTTTAAATGGCATTAGTGTTGTTGGTTGATGTAAGAGCCTGACTTACTGAGCTCGAACCTGAGATTTAAACTTTTGGTGTCGATATAACATCTTAATGAATCCCGTTTATTTTATATTACTGTTGTTCAATCTATCTTATTGTACATTTTAGCCCGATTAAGGACATTCACGATGTGCTGGATTTTACTGTTTTTGATGAAGATAAAGATGAGAATGATTTCTTGGGAAGATTAGCAATTCCTCTATTACGTGCTAAAGATGGTATCGAAAAAACATACGTATTAAAAGACAGAAAATTGTTGGCTCGATCGAAAGGAACAATAACTATACAAGTCTCCTTAATATTTAACCCTGTGAGTAAAATTTGTTCAATTTTTGCGTTTAAGAGTTTCGGCACTGTTTTGAAACAGACGGTTGATTGATTCGTTGTATGTAACTGAAAAGACAGATTTCAATCAGAGAGAGGCTTCAGAATAGTTCTAAGGTATTTTCTTGCGTACCGTAAGAGACGACTACAAGGAAACAAAGAAGTGGTAGATGGTTTTGCCATCGTCCAGGGCAGATACCACTCACTGCACTTTACTATGGGGTGCGTTTCCATTTGCACAATGGCACTGGCCCGTTTCATCAGTCAAACACAGAACGTCTCTTGTAAGTGTTTGTTTTGATGCGTTTTAAAGTCATTTATGAAATACATATCGTATTGTTAAGATATGAGGTTTTAGAAGAATTTTTAACTGAACATCTGTTAAGCTTAAGTCACTTTTGTATTGCATCACCAAGGTGCAGCCGTCTGTGGTCAATCTGAAAACTTTTATCGAAACACCTTTTGTTAAGTTTGTGTCAATGATTGATCGCGTCGATAAGCGCGATCTATCTGTGGCGCATGCTTGACAAAATAAATGTCTGATTGGGTGGCGCATACTTAACAAAAAAAATAATTAATGTGAAATTATATCTGTGAAGTAAAGGCAGTGATACAATCTTCTTTTCACTGACAGGCAAGGGCTGCCATCCGTACTTTCTCTCCGCGAGAACCAAAACTTATGGAACAAGATCCGAGGTTTAAACGACAGTTACTTTTGAGGAATTTTCATCGAGTTTGGAATTGCTTGCAAGCAGTTTTACAAACTGCTGAATTCATAAATTCTTGTTTTACATGGGAGAATTCTGTGAGGAGTGCTACGGCTTTTATTGTGAGTTTTTTTTTTTTAAATTTCATTCATTAGTTTTATGCGTCCAACCAAGTAAGTTGGTCGACCTCGTATGATAGAATTTCATTTTAATTGTGTTACACAGGAAAGCCAAGAATACAGCTTAATCTTAAGGCGAACCACGGCCTCTCACGCTGATACCCATTCTAAATTGGGGTGAATTATTTTGGCTTATTTCATTTCTCATTTTTACTTGGTTGGTGGAGGAAGCCGTAAGCAGTACCTAAGTGAATCTCTGTGCACCTCTCGCACATAATCATCATCCTTCACAGGAATCGAACTTTCGTGTTGACAATCAGAAATGTGTAGATGCTCGAAGGTTATTCCCAACAATACCGATTGAACTAACCAGGCACCCAAAATCTTTGCTTTGAATACATGTATCATTGATTTGATGATGATTCAAATTCTCATTTCTGTGAATCAGTATGATTTTATGAATGTTTTGAGCAAAACCTCTCAAATACTTTTAAGATTTTATATACCCAGTTAAACTGTATTTCGAAATTATTTGCTAATATATTGACAATATCGGCTGTATTTTGAAATTTTTTAATAAATGCATAGTTTTTGCATTTTTTTTTTTGCATACCTCAAGTTATTTGATCGAGATTACCAAGATTCGTAATTGTACCCATTGCTGAATCTTTTGTAGCATAAGCAGACTAAAATTTTGCAATTTTGTTTTTGTACAAATGGGTCAATGATAGATTTCGCAGTGAGGTGTGGTCAGTCTATCACTTTTTCTGATAAATTTTGGTGATTTCTCATCAAAATTTTTTATCTATTTGTCTGTTTGTTTTGCAAATTTTCCTCATCAGCCCAAAACACACAGAAGCCATACAAAATGTACAATTCCACAGTCAAAAATTCATTTTGCCAAGCATGAGCCACAGATAGACCGTGCCTAGGTGGCCCGATCCATCAGTGACTCATACTTAGCAAACGATATTTTGTTAGGACATTGCTAAAAGCTTTGAAATGAAGAATTTGGCACAAACTTTTGTGTAGAACATGTGATTTTCAAAGCTTTTGTTTGTTGAGCATGTTTTTTTTTCTTTGTGCCTTCATACATCAAGGAGCTTCAGAGTACTGCTTCAAACTTACACAAATTTTATTTTTTGTAATGCTTCGTTTGACCAAAGACACTGACTGAAGTCTAACTTTGGGTCAGATAAACTGTTACCGAAATATAATTTGTACAAGTGTGCAGCGAGACTCTGAAGCTCTCGAGTTAGTCATTGTTTCCTTGCATTCGATACATATAGATTCGCTAATTCAAAGGGTTAGAAAGGTTGAGAGTTTGTCCATGTTAACTTGACTAATCGCACTTTATACATTGATGTTTTTTTATGTTTTTACACAGGTATATTTATTACTTGTTTGGAACGTTGAATTATACATGTTACCGATATTATTGTTACTTCTGCTTCTGAAAAATTACTTTGCAGTTGTCATTCAAAAGACCAAAGTTGACAGGAGGGTCTCATCTAATCCTGATGCCAGGTATAATTTTATTTGTACCTAATATGAAATGAAATGAACTTTATTTCACAGTACGCAATTAACAATGTTTACAATTATATCTGGTTATGAGATTTATCTTGCGTCTTGCTGTTCCAACCAGTGTGGAACCAATGAGGAACCGGTAAGGTTATCGAGCATAGTCCCAAGGCTGTGGGTTACAGTGCCTCGCCGAGGGGCACCCCGCGTGTATTGTTCTTTGAAGGCTTTTTCGTTCATCGGTCTTGACCATACTTTGCTGGGTTTTGAACCCGCATCATTCATTAGTTATTATGTTCGGCAGCTATCATCGCTTTCACGCCACCGCGGCCCGCAAATATTTTTTTTCAAAAGTTTTGGTACAATTGTTGTCTTATTGGTTTGGTTGAAACGACAAACAAAATTATAGAATAGTATATTGTTTCGATATTTCACATATTTTAAGCAATACCGGCAGCACCCAAATGGAACAAACTATTGACGAACTTAATGGTGAAGAGATACTACTACAACCGAACCGCAATGGTAATTGTACATTAAGTTCTATCTGCTCCCGGCAATAGTATAACCATCTACCAACTTTGTTTTATGTTAATTGTCCCCCTATGATACCCATGGTATATTTTGAAGCAAATTTGAACCTCACGCCGCCTACTGAGCTGTTACTAATATCACAAAATAAGGGTTAGAGTAATCCGAATTGCCGTTTATTTAATCTATTCAAATTTTTAATCTAAAAGCAGCATCTCAATTTTTATAATTTTTTATATTGTTCAAGATAATTTTTTTTTCTGAAGTTTTCATGATGATGATGACATGGATGACGATGCGGAAGACGGGAGCAACAAAGTATCTTTCCTACAACGTTTGAAAGCTATTGAAGAAGTTTTACTGAAGGTTCAAAATATATTGGACTGGATAGCCTGTTTGTTGGAAAGAATTCATAAGTATGTACATCACTGTACAGTGATCTTTGTCTATGTTCCCCCATAACTCCAATTTCGCATATTTTTTTGTCAGGTATTTTAATTAATCTGGTAGGTTTTATGAATGCGGTGAAAGAATTGGGACCAGACTTTTGAAGCAATTTATTACATGATGAAACCCAAAAAGGAATTATTCGATTGCCAGACCTTACAGTTATCAATCATGTTGACATCAACAGTTATCAATCATGTTGACATCACAAGATAATTTAGTCATGCCTCAAGATCTGTGTCTTAGGTTCATCCTATCTACAGCTCACTATATGCATTAGGCTTGAAACTTAAAGGAAGAAAATTTGTTACATCATTTTACAATAGTCCAGGGAAGATACCTCTGTATTTTAATAGAGTGTTTTAGTTCTGTTTGGGATGTTTTCTGATTAGAGTGCAGTTAGTAACTTTTAGGTATTGCTTTCGACTTCGTTTAGAGGAAATTTTCAATGAATAGTAAAATTATTAAGTTATGCTGAACAAGTCCATATGTTTCTAAACAAAACCAACCCTTTACAGAGAGGTATTTTGCAAAATTATATTACCTGACACATCTTTGTAACTAATTTCAGTACCTTCACGTGGTCTGTACCGTTCTTATCCACACTTGCAATCATTGTTTTATCTGTTGTCGTCGTTATTTTGTATTTCGTTCCTATTCGAACAATCGCTATTTTATGGGGAATCAATAAATTTACGAAGAGGCTGCGGAAACCAAACTACATTCCAAATAATGAACTTCTTGACTTTCTATCAAGAATTCCATCAGAAGTAGAACTGGTAAGATTTATCATTGTTTCATTGACATTGAAGTTTAGTCAGATCAGTAATATTGTCTGAATATCATATGTCTTTGTCGAATATGAATATCTATGCCACATATATGACTGAATGAATTTCCAAAATCTGATTATGTGGAATAGGTCCAAGGTATCGATATTAGTTTTGGTACCAAAAGAATCTTTTACAAAATACTGAATACTCAATGCATTTTAGTTTTTTTCAAGACAGCGTTTATCGTGAATCTTTTAGAAATTAATTTCTATACCGGTACTAAAAACTATCAAGAAATTCCATACCACAAAGAATGATTAATCAGGTTTTATTTAAAATCACAATGAACATTAGTAACATTTCTATTGTTCGCAATATCGAATTTCTTTTTTTATTAGTTGGTATTGGTAAATTTTCAGCCCTTTAGGTGCGAGCTTGGCAATTGCCCTATGATATTTCCCGCGATTGCAATACAGTTCTGTTCGGTTCTGCTTATGGTGCAGGTGCTGGTAGTACATTTTGTGTAAGAGCTCTTGGACATTAGATGACCATTGGTTTGATTCTATTAGAGCGCAACTTCCAGCCTACTTGAAGTTAAAAATATATCCTTGTTTCCAAAAGTTAGGCATCAGCTCATCACTAATTAACTTGGATGATAATCTCTTATTACAGGATGAATTCCAAGAGCTCAGTGCACTTCAGGGTTCTCCGAAGAATTCAAAGAAGCGAAAATAATTTCAAAGTAATTTTTTTGCTTCAACACATGCTTTGATTATCAATCCTGTTCGACTGGACCATTAATACTCAATCCGGCATTGATGTGATTCATCTTCGGCCCAAGCCTCAAAAGATGATATTGCTAATGAACCAGGACAAAATATTTTTTTTTAAATGTAAAAATGATTTAATACCTCACTGTATGAAGGCACAGCAAATATTTCCTTTCAATTTTTTTTTCCTATTATTTTCTCATTTATGCATGGTTTTTAGTTACACAGACTTTATTTTCGAAACTATAGATGTTCAGTTGAAAGATGTATTTTTAGTGATAGAATACAACCGTAACAGCCCAACTCACCATCATCGGAACCACTAGGACAACTTATGCTCATTCAATTTCATGCAGTATATTTTATAATCATCTCAATCAGTCATTTTGCAAAGCATAAGCCACAGATGAACCGCGCCTCAGCGGCGCAGTCCATCAGTGACTCATATTTAACAAAAACATATTTCTACTGAGGTATATATTTGAAGGAGGTCATTGAAACTGAATATTAGTCACAGGTTGTTTTTGTCACTAACAGGCACTTCGGCTGTGACCTCTGCTTGAAATAATAACAACACAACCAACAGTTTTTCAAACATTGTATTGAATTTCGAATCCCCTCGTTTGGTATAATTTCACATCTGTTTACGTCAATTAAACATAGGTTAATTCTGACTTATTCTATAAAGAATAAATGATTCGTTGTATTTTTGAATATGGTATTGTGAACTTGAACCTTGCACTATTATTAAACATCATGTGTACTATGCTATTTAAAAAATTGTGATGATATTTTTCTATATTTTTTTTTTCAGCGAATACAGTGTGTATGATTATTGTTGTTGCTTTTAAACCTTAAGTAGTAATTTCTTGAACATTGTATTATAAAATATTGCACAATTTTTTTCTTCTTCAATGAATTGATATTTTGTTCCATTATACTTCTTTTCTCGAACCTTATTTTCATTCCCAAACTATTTGACACGATCAGGAATGTTTTTGTCAAGTATGGGCACATGCTTCAGCACAAAGTATTTTAAAAAAAGCCAAAGATATTTCAATTTTCTTTTTATTTCTAAGCCATCTCTCTGGTGTACCAATCATCATACAAAGACAAATGTCAAAACGTTGATGCGACTTATGTACGATCAATTCTAAAGTATTCACTGTTAAGGTTTTTCATTTTTTTCCTTTTTCAAAATTAATATGAAGTTATAGTTGGCAGAAAAAGTGTTTTCCAATTCATTTTTTTCATTGCAATATGATGAAAACACACTCAGTCTTCCAAGATTAAAAGTAAGACGTTTGGCAGGCACAGCAAACTGAGAAAATGTCAACTACTCTGGTACTCAGACACTCAAAGAAAATAGGTCTCATTAAGAGGAAATTGGACAATATTTCACAGTGTATCTTTTGCTGAAAGATTGAAATACCTTTTTCGAGTGTCTGATAACAACCAAACTGTACGAAACGTTTCAGAATCACGAAAACTGCTATGAATTAGAAGTTTGATCGTTTTGAGTCTTTTTGGTCGGCTCAAAAAAGTGACATAAATATTTCGGACACCCGAAGAAAAACAAGATTCTGCCACCCTGTGGCACAAATGATTGTCAATTACAGCTAGACATTTGGTATAACTGATGAAAAAAGCTTTAATGTCATGAGTATGGTGGTTTGGTTCTATTCGAGATAAATCGTTGATCAATTTTATTGGCTTTGCTGTTACAAATTATATCATTTTTACATGCTATTTTAATATTAGTTATTTTGCTTACTTGCACAGTCACATGAACTTCAAATTCTTTATTGTCGCTGAGTGTGTAACTGTTTGAAAAATCTATTCATCAACTTCTCAGCATTGTATGTATGTGTGCATACACACCGGATTGTGACGTCTTCAATTAAAAAAGTCTACAGAAACCAAAAGCTCATGTTTAAAACTTGCTGCTGAATTTTTCTTATGCTTGAACCTCGTTAAAATCTTCATGTGCACTATTTTATTAGCATAATTTCTGAATTTACTTCCTTGTCTCCAAATGTAATAATCATTTTAATTGTACTTTCTGATTTACTATTACATTATCTCTGTTCTTGATTCTCATTTTTTCTCTTCCCCCAATCATGCCTGGTCTAGTGCTCATATACCTAAAACGCAATTCTGGTGAAAAGTTGTTTTCAGTGACATTAATCTGACAGACCTAACATGGTGATGATTTTCATAATCATTTTATTCAACCCATAAACAACAATGTTACTATAAAAACTAAATGATTTGAGAATAATATGAAATCGATTCTTCTAGTATCATAGGTGGTGGGGTTGTCCATATAATTTAGTTTAAACTGTATTCAAAATTCACTATGTGAATGGAATAATATTTCAACATTCCGTAAAAACAAAATTGCTGATGTTGACCATATTCTACCTCATTTTGCAGTAAGTCGTGATTTATGTCAAATTTTACAAATGTAAAATTTGGCCTATATCATGACTTTACTGCTAAATGAATTAATGTAAGAATGATCGCGAAAAACAGAATTTCTTTTGTTCAGAATTCTAAAATACCCCGACTATTTTGATAAGGAAATCTCTAGTACCAGGTTTCCAATGTCTTTCAAAGTCAGATTTTTATTATTACACTCCATAACAGTATCAATTGGATCCAAATATATATGCAATACGCTTGTTAGGAATGGGTCTCCTATGGAGAGCTCTGCAATGAGGATTGTAAATTTGACTCCCAACTCGAAAAAAATATGCGACCAAGAGTTCAATATTGTTCGTAAATATGTCATATTGTTGCATGGCGGTGTACTAAGATTATTGAACTTCGACAAAACTCAAAAAGAAATTTTTTCGAGTGTTGAAATCTAACCGCATCATGTCGTTAAACTGTCTCAAACTCTATACAACTTGTGTCCTCGAACTCTGCAAAATCGGTAATCTGTGAATGGCATTAAAAAAGGCGGGAATTAAGCTGAATTTATTAGTGGAACACATCACACCGTCTGTTATAATTTTTAATAAAATCCAAGTGTCATTACTACCAAATGTAACAGATTATTCTGAACAAACATTGTTTTAATTTCTATTTGCTGGTGAGTGTTAATTTCTTGGCTATAATGTCCTTCAGACCAGTATCTAACGGCTTCTTTCAAATAAACTATGATATGATGTCAAGTGAATGTTTGTCCTGGTAAACTGGCGTTATATTGTGTAGAAGGGGAAGTACGACCTTTATGCAGATGCCAGTCTGGGGAGGAATTTTGCTCGACAGGTTTTCCTGTATGTTGATTGGTGGCGTTGACAAAATGACTCGGACTTGATGAAAATCAAGCCATAGTCTGCCATCATCATTTTAAAAAAAATCACCTTGTGTGCCATTGTGTGACCTGTCGGAGAAGAAAACGTGCCACCCAGGAGGATAACTTGTATTTTAATCCTGTTTGTCTATTCAATGATGATTTTAATTGGGTACTAATAAAATAAGAAGTGGCAAATTAATCTGTTATTGAATAGATTTAGAAATAAATTCGTCATACAGACTTTCGACTCGCAACTTGAAAGTACAGTGACTGAGACTATGAATTAAAATTTTGGTAAGACTCAACTCGTAACTCGTGTGTCCTTCGGCTTGACTTGGTACTCGAAGTGCAGTGACTTGTTCCCAACTCTGACATGAAGCGTCCAGCTCAGTCAGCAACCTCCACACGTTTAACCATCGCCCACAAAGAAATCTGTGAAAAGTTGGGGGTGGTTCGAAAATAGTGGCGTAATTTGGAGCTTAAAAGAAGGCAAACTTTGAAAAAGAAATAGTTTGGGGCAAGTGTTCAAATTTTGGGCCAAGTGTTCCGCGTTAGCACAATATAATCGATAATAGCTGTCAAACATTCAACCTAATAATTGGGGCGTGGGTTCAAACCGGCAAAATATGATCAAGATCGACGAACGAAAACACTGTTTTGAAGGTCATATTTTGGTAAACAAGGGTTAGATATAGACATAGCTTATTTCGACACCTCTGTCGACACAAATAAAGATGTCATATTACAAAAATAAAGTTGAAAAACGTTCCAGGGAATAAGTTTCAAAGAAACGTTCGAAGAAAGTAACAGGTGTTCACTTATCTCAACTATATAAATAAATATTACTATATTCGCCCATACACATCGTACCGGACCCCATTCGCCCACAAAATAAAAGTAGAATACAGGAGTTGCAAACACACTCACATTGTGATCGAAATTGTGTATGTATTTGTTTATTTATTCTGCCTTTTGAACGATGACAGTAGAAAATATACATTTCTCTATAATATGTAATAAAAGGAGGGGGGATAAATAAATTTAAGAAAAAATTCCACATAACAAAAAACAAGTCAATAGGAATTTGCATACCATGAATGTTGAATCATTTAGCGAGCAAAAAAAAAACAAATAAATATTCAACATTTCCATGTCTCTCCTTTTCAAATAGCAAAATGCTTGGGAAGCAATCAACATGCCATTGGAATTTTCTTGGAGATTTCAAAAGCTTTTGATATCATTAATTACGATGTTTTTGTTGACAAACTTGCGCAGTATGGAATAAGAGTCTTCCAAACACTTGGATTCAAAGCTATCTGATCGATTGAAAACAAAATGTCCAAGTCAATGAATCAACGTCTAACGCCACATGTTTCTTCAAGCATGGGGTCCCTCAGGGATCTGTACTATATCTTTTTCTAGATTTTGTCCACTCTGCTGATTTTTCTGTCGCGGTTTGTTTGTATGTGTTTTGCGTGTGTAAGAGAGAAGTCTGTTATTCACGATTTATACCTAGTCTATTATGGGAATTACCGGGTCGATTTATGGTCTTCAAGGCAACACCACGAAGCAATTCATAAGTGAATAGACTTAATTTATATATCTTATACCGGTATATGATTTACAAACAAACGACGACGTGATTCCAAAGTAGCCTGAAAATCTGGGTGCGATTCTAAATTTGCATTGATACGTCACCATAAATAATTCATTGTGAGGGAAAGACCTTATTATTTGTCAACCAGAAAACATACATAAGCATTTGCACGAGAAACAATATCAACAAGAGTTTTCGGTACTGACTTGAAGGTGACGATACGGCCAACTGGTCTTCAAGTCAGTCACCACCCAATTTGCAAGTTCCTAACATCTTGTAGGATACACATTCGAATATTTCACTCATTTTACACTCTCGATTTGAAAGGGAAGAAAATGAATGAAAAAAAAATGCTAAAAAGAGCATGACTTATTTGTTGGAACTATGAAGATGGATTTGCTACGGAATTTATAACTGGTTGCACTATGCATATTATCCCCGTAATAGAATTTGAAAACTTGGCAAAATTGAGGACTCTAGTTTAAATCATAATGTCAGCGGATATTCCCATTATAGTCAAATGTGTCAGACACTCCGTTACTAAGAAACCCGAAGAAGATATACATCACGAGAAAATTCACGATAAAAGCATATTTCATTATAACAGACCAGGCGAATAATTAATTTTTTTTTTTATTTCTCCAAAAGTCAAATTTTCAATGGCATGTTGATGGGTTCAAGTTCATTTGAAGAATATGGAAAGATTCAGTACTCTACGTCAGAGGGCACGTGCCCAGGCTATGGTTACGATCACAAGTGACAGACTCACTCCTTTTATAGGTTGCGGCAGTATTTTAAAAACATGATTCAAATGCACATGGCAATAAATGATATGCAAATGATTGATTAATATAAAATAAAACTGCATCGAAAAATAAAAACGCAAAAAACACAGCAAATATTATATTATTGTATGGGAATGGCCGCATGGGATGTCAAATCATTATTCCTTATGTGATACACCTGGTAGTACTATTGTAACATCGTACACCAAGTATTCCATTCATTCCGCAGAAAGATCATGATATATACCAATATCACATTGCTAAATCACGAACCTACTGCAAATGAACAAAACAAGTGTAATTAAATCTCAATTATATGTACTAATGAAACATTTGATTTAATGAAAATTCCACTCTGAGTAAGGCAGCAGAAACTAACTAACAGCCACTTTAGCAAAGAGCTTTCCAAAGATGTAGTGCCAGAAAGTGCACTCTGGATAGAAAACGTCCCAATGGAACTAAGTTTTGCCCTTTTCCAGACCTTTCTGTTGTATGGGTGTTTTTTTAATTGTGAACATTGTGTGGAAGCCCCATCTATAGAACACCCCGTCGCGAGCGGACATATCTCTCCGCTCGCTGAAGTTGTCGTGGACGAGCTTTTAATTAGGGATGGACCGATACCAAAATTTTCGCCGATACCGATACAAGTACCGATACCACCTTTGTAATTTATATTCCTATACCGATACCACCGATACCGAGTACTTTGTTAAATATGTTAAATACCGTTTTGTATCCACATACTCATGCCCTTGTTATTGTTGCACTCACGTATGAGTGCGGCTACGTACGTTTGTACCCTCGAACTCTCGCATCCATTTAAGTGCAAACTTTTATGGATGAAAATATACTGAATTGTTGCTGCGTTCAAGCAACATGAGTCCAAAGTTTGAGTGCAAATGTTTGTGGTTACACAACAAACGTGACACCTCATTGAGGCCAAAGCCACAATACACATGAAGTTGTCTTACTGATGCGTTGCATTACATTCGAGCAATAAAATAAAAATGGCAATACACGCCTGCATTTTTTTTTTCGTTAATCGTGTTCACATGCATACAAAGCACAAACTCAAGAAAAGAAACAGGCACTCTGCGGTAGCTTTCATAGCAAGGTGTTCTGCTTCATTGGAATACGTAAGGTGATGCATGCGGAGCATTGCGCTTGCGTAAACCAAACCAGGAAAAATGCAACCTACACAAACGTGTAGTGCGACCTTAACACCTTTTTCTGCATCAAAAAGAGCATATAGTGAGCGGATTGATGGGTTATATTTAATAGAACTCAAATTGTAAAAAAATTCTTCACGCGAAACATGCACCGTTTTGATTATTTTTTAGAGCAATGTAATGCGAGGTCTTTCCATTTATTATCAGTAAATAAAGCGTAATTGTACGCTCCGTTGTAAAGATGTATTCGCTATCGGTATCGGTTTTGGTATCGACGGTATCGGTGATGAAAATTTTCCGATACCAGTACCGATACCGATATACAAAAATTACCGATACTTGCCGATTCCGATACCGATACATCGGCCCATGTCTACTTTTAATGGTTGTAAAAGTCAATGAAGAAAAATCACCGCAGTCAGCAAATTACTGTATATACCAGGAAGCAAAAAATAATCGAATGTTCTCAGGCCAGTAGCTGAATCAGAAGGTGGACGACTCTGAGGATATCACTTCAAAATAGACGGATTCGAATGGAATAAAGATGATTGTCTAAACTATGCACATCATCATGGATTCGTTAAATGGATTTTTAGCTCAATAGTTGGCTTGTTTACTAGTATGATCGCATCGCACATCAAGGATAATAATAATTATTACCCTATTTTGTGTTTCTCACTTTAATGCATTGTGTTAACAACCTCCACGAATCTGTCTATTTTCAAGAACTCACCCCGAATGGCAATATATTCGTGTGACTCCTATTCGCGTGTTTTTTTATCTTTGTTAGATAAACACGTGAAAGTGAGTTGGTGTTTTAAATCTACTTATAGATTTTGTCTATTTTTCTGTTTGTTTCTGTTATCTTTTGTGTGTAGTTACATGACAAAAATTGAAATGAACTCTGTCCGTCATTGGCGTATCTGTATTCTATGCATGGTGCAGTTCACGTGAGGTAAGCAACTACGTGATACTTTCTTTCAATGTTTTTTGAAATTTATTTTGTGGTACATTTTCAAACCTTTTTTTAAGTTTTGTTTGCTTTCCTGATAACTCTGTAATGTACCGCCTTTTGTGTCGACAGAGGTGTCGTAAAAACTATGTATGTGTGTCTATGCCTTAATTCGTGACACGAGTCACTGGTACGCTAGCGATGCCATACATCTGAGCCGTTGCCATCAGTTACAAACAAACTTTTCTGTTTTCAATCTGGGCCGTGTGAATTAGGATTTTGCGAAGAGGTTTTAGATTGCTAATTGCTTTACATTGCTGTTAGTTCTGTTATGTCGTACCTTATGCTACATCAATGACCCAATCGCCGCGAATTACTTTCTTACGTAAGTTAGCCTTCAGAGCTGCAGTTAATTCGTTTTTTGATTCCGGTACAGGATAGGTACGGAACCAGTAACGTACGGTACGATAGGTAATTTTTTTTACTTCAGAACGTACCGTACGGACTGCCTACGGGAGATCCTATTTCAGTCAAGATAGCCTATCGGTACATGATTACGTGTTGATCAGGCTACAGCCTAGTCAAAAGAAAAGTACCCCGTACTAACTTCGGTGACCTGTGTGTTTGCATATTTGGGTACTGAATTTTAATAAAAAAAATTCATAGTGGGCCCTATATGCAAATCAGCAAATTATTCATGAAATATACACAAGAGAGTTATGGGCAAATTGCATGATACCGTATACCGGCACCTACTTATTGACATAACTTGGCAATTATTCACAAAAAACTAACCAAGTCAGTTATTTACATACAAAAACCATTGAAAGTTTAAAACTATAGCCAAATAAAGTATGTACATCGTCTGTTCACTATATGAAATCAAACAGTGCCCTGAAATTTTGGAAGACATGTTTTTTCTAATCTATTTCAATTCAAATATCCCTGATGAGTTTGATGACAGGTTGAATTATTAATTATGCTGCATCTAAATTCCTGTTGTGCGATTAAAGAGGTTATTAACCTTTGAGGTGGACTGACTGTATGAATTCAAGTTGGTAGATAAAAGTGTGTTAAACGTGAATATTTGACAAAGGTTGAATGGTTTCATGAACGTAATGTAATGTGGCTTATTCTATTAACATCATCTATTTCTCATTCAGTTCTAAAATATCCTGGCAAGTGACTGAAAATTTGTTTGTTCTTACTATGGCTCTTGTCTTGGGTGTTGGAATTGGGATCTGGGTGCTGGCAAGTTTATGGACTTTAACACTGTTATGCTGCTTTATTTTCATGCGAGCATCTGGTGGCACAAAACACATTGCAACAGGGATATTTGCAGCTGTTCTTATAACAACAGTCATATTATTAACGCTGCCACGTGAGGATGAAACAACCTCTTCAGCAACAATATTATACGATGATCTGATAATTCTACGTTACGTATTTATTGTGGTTGCAAGCTTATGTCTCCTTGCAGCTTTAATTGGATTCGTTGTTCATCTCACTGAACCAATTTATGCTGAACGTCTCAAGAATTCTTGATAAAAAAACAAGTGACAAGAACGTAAATACAACAGTCATGTTACTACAGCAAGAAACATTGTGAAGAAATGCTGGCAGAAAACAAAAAACAAGATTTTACAACACACAAGACTACAAAAACAATCTGAAGAAAAGAAAATTATAAAAACAATCATTAAATTTAGTAGATTTTATAATTTGGTTCATGTAATATTACATAGCTATAGAAAAAAGCAATCTTGATAAAAAAAAAGTATGAAATTATGTTAATGATCATAATAACCTTATAGGGCTATCAGAATGTGTACAGTACCGAGTTTAAGAACGATTTACAATTTTTCCATTCTGTCATGTCAGTAGCACCAGGTGTCTGAACAGAGTTCAATTGTTTTCAATCTCTAAAAAATTGAAAATCTCATGAAGAATATTTCCAACTTGCTCATTGTGTACAAAAAGAATCAGCTAACTTAAACTCGCGATATCAAAAGCATAATTTGAAACAACTAATCTATGGTTCAATTTTTTTTAACCAGTATGACAAAGAATGAATAACGGCATAATATGAAGACACAATGTCAGGATACATATAAAAATACGAAAAAGTTGAAAGTAACTGCAGACAGATAATCATAATGAACAATAAAACTACCAGAAGAGATGTAATTCAAGTACCGTTGTTGTGATTTTGTCAGGTAACAATATGCAACAATATTTTGTTAAGCATGATCTAAAAGGTTTTAAGAAAATATTTCACTGGAGTGTTGGGATTTTACATAATTTTTCGCGTTTCTTTTATATATAAATCTTTAAAATATTATTTGGAAGAATTAGGTTCAACAATCGATTATCTCAAATTAACAGACCTACCCATAAGTAGATGTGGTAGAGACTTTGAGTCCTTTCATTATTCACCATTTTACCATGGCCACTGTGGGATCACGATCAAGGGTCTGAACCAAACAGAAATCATGATCTATAAAACAAACTTTCGAATCATTGATAGTGAAATAAATGTAACGAAATACAAGACAATTTAACCCATTAATACTGAATATTGAAAATACAAATTATCCGCTGAAGGATCATGAAAAGAGGGTGCCTTCAAGAATCCACCCATCCTTGGCAATAAAATCTTTGTAAACCATTACAGCTGTAAAAAAAGAAAGAATGAAGAATCATAATTACAGTATTTAGAATTTTTAGCTTATGAAAAAAACTTGATATTGAAGAGAAAGTATTATACTTAATAATTATTCATCTAAGGATCATGAAAGGTTGTGTGCCTTCAAGAATTCACCCAGCCCTGGCAATATAAGCTTTGTAAACCATTACAATCGTAAAAAAGGAAATGAAGAATCATAAATACAGTATTTAGCATATTTAGCTTGTGAAAGAAAAACTTGATATTGAAGAGAAAGTATTAAAAAACACATACAGAGACAGCGGATCATAATATAACATACAAATAATATTATAATACAAAAGCATAAATTAATGTTTTGCAACTTTGAACCGGAAAAATGTTTTATGAAATATAAATTTGCAATATTTTTGAATAAAAGATATTAAAACCCATATTATGATCTTAAAGCCAAAATAAACAAATAAATAATCTAAAAGAAACTTGCTCATTGTAAGGCCAGGGTGACAGTTTATTTTTGTTCAGAATTGTGTCATTTTCCTTGGTCAGAGCACACAGATACAAACCAGAAATATTTTAATATTCTAGCGCAAAAGATATATCATGAAATGCTTCCCATTTTAATTATTTAGACAGCAGTAATATCATAGATAGGACTGGTCTTAGGGTATTACTGGTGATCCATTCAAATAGCCAACTGGTTAAATATGCTGAGTAATACCCCTATACAAGACCAGTCATAGATTGGACTGGTCTTGTATAGGGTATTGCTCTGCATATTTCACACATTCCAGTCAGCTTTTCTAAATGGATCACCAAACAATTTGAATCATTCCCAATGTGTTTATAGACTCAACCACACATTGACCACATCAATTATGATTTGATGGAAGTTCCACTATTGGCCAAGACTTATACCACTCGTCGCACTTTACTATGGCGATTCAGTTCCATTTGCAATGTTTTTCATTTTTAAAGTACAGTTGCTGGTATTAAATCTTGTGTATCTATTTGCCATTCATGCACCACTATCAGCCTTGCTTAGAGTGAATCTCAACACAAATAAATATATTATAGGGCGTGGACCACTGCCAGCATGATGAACAGAAAAATAGCAAGAGCGTGTCACAGACGAGGCAAGACGGCTCAACTTGCGAGTCTAAATTAAAAAGTAAAACTTAATCGACCAGCAATTTGTGTGCATATACTTTAAAATACGAAATAACAAAAGTGATGCCTTTAATTGAGACAAATAATAATGCATTTGAAAAATAATGACAAACTCCAGGATTCAATGAGAATTTTGGTCACGGTTAATTAATGAACGAGCAAGACTAACTGATATTGGGCATTTTTATACATTATAAACAACTTTCAAATTTAAGTTGAATATTAAGAGTTGCTTCATTCATAAGTCTTCTTACCATCCATTCATCTAAATACGACAATGCGACAGCGACATTGATATACATTGGGCATTTTCAATAACTACACAACGACAAAAGGATTTGTAACCATCAACCATGAAAAATTCTTGTGTTATTCAGCTTACTCCAACCTGATATATCCCTGTATTGCTTAGCACAAGTATAGTGAAACTTACATCTGTACAATAAAGTTTCTACCCCAGTGTTAACTGTTTTTCATGATGCCTAAAGCAATGTCCACTGTCAATTTGTAGTAATCAGATATTGTTGTGAAGACCCTGTAATGTCAGTTTTCCCTCGATTCGTGTTGAAAATTCATTTATTGGGTATTCTTCAAGATCTTTGTATGTTCCATAACCAGCTGCAGATGGACTTCGAGCAATGACATGTTCATTATTTTCCTTATACTCGATAATAGGGACATGGTAAGGGTCATTACTTCTCTTTTTCAAGGACTTATTCCTGCGATAAGCTAAGACAATTATTGCAATCAGTATAGCAGACCCTATCAACATCCCAATCACCAGCCCAGTGTTTGATTTACCAGAAACCGGTACATCCTTGCCAAAAATCGTAACCAAACTACTGGTGGTTTCATCGTCGGTCTCAAACATTGATTTTGTCGTTATATCCAAGCCTCCACCTGATCCCACTTCAATTTTATTCGTTGGAAGCGAAGATAATGTTTCTGCAGACTTATTCATGTTGAGTTGATTTGAATTCACCATTTTATTAAATATTTCATATAATCTATTGCCTTAATTAGAGAAGTTTTCTGTGGTGAAATAGAATAAGTGGATCTAATAGAAAAAAATACTAAAAATTTGCTTCAGACAACCTTCTGAATTTGATAAAATTTATATCAAATTTTTGAATAATCTAGATTTTTGTTATTGACTCATTGAGCAGTGAAATCATGATTCGAGGCAAATATTACAGAGAAACATTCGACATATATCAATTGAACAACAAAAAAGTTAATTTAAGCAAACCAAGAAATAAAATGAGTTTATACTCAGAACCTAAAACTACCTATCTATCCCTTATTTTTGCAAATTTGGAATGGGTATGAATGATGATATAAAGATATCGTCCTTATGGCAACCTGGATATTTTTTGTGAATAAAAACAATAAACAGATCACTCCAAGAAATAGGTAGGATTTTTTTACTTATTAAAGCAAATTGGAAACTTCATTGTTTATTGTAGTTGATATGCCACAATGTATTTACACATTTTGAAGTGGTAGATGGTTCTACAATTACAGTTTGGTTCTAATTGGGATATTTCCCGCTTAGAGTGTAGTTGCTGGTAGTACATCTTGTGGTAGCTCTCTCCACTATTAAGCCGTTAGTTGGTTTCTTTTAGGAACTTCTTCCAACTTTGCTCTGAGTAAATTTCAATTAAAAAGAAAAAAAATTATGCTTACAAAATAATATATATATACTTGGGTGAAATGAAGACATTGATTGAGAGCTCTCACCAATTTATATACCGGTATGTATGCATATATTGTGTCCAATCCCAGTTATTGTAGGTATTTTTCTGCCCATGTGTTGATATATACAGAAGCTTTCACACATCCCACCTCTTTGTGCACATATCGTGCCTTTCCCGTCGATTAGTGTGCATATTTTCCAGCTCATGTATTAATATACTGTATATATAAAAGCTCTCATACTTCCCACCACTTTATACACATACTGCATATTCAGTATTATGTCCTTCGAGCTGATTAGTGTACATATTTTTCCGCCCATGTCTTGTATAGAAAAGCTCTTGCCCCTTTGTGCACATATCTGCATATTGTCTCATTCCCACCCTTTAATGCTGCCCTCCCTCCCATCCTGCTTTGACAATTTGTATTCTGATTAAATCTGCAATGGATTTACGCATTGCATTATGCCTTCCAATCATAACCTGGACAAGCACAGAGCAGGCATTTCTGTTCAAATTGGAAGAAGACCTGATTTCAAGAACCTACAATGAAATGACTTTAGTGTCTATGATCAATATTTCCACAAATATTTTCGTGAAAATATATTTGATCCCCTTGCTGCTACTGCGCTACCAAAATTCGTAAACAGGTAAGTTCCCATGAACATTCAGCAATGGGGCCTAAAAGTACAGAAGTACAGAAACAACCCCGAAAGAAATGGGAAATGTAACAAAACACCACCTTAGTTATCATTGTGTCAATCAATCTGAATTTGGACGTAAACATTTGGCATCATCGAAATATGGAAAAAAATTCGGATTGACATTGGATTTTATCGTCACAAAAAATAAAAATAAAGGTGCTTTCAGCTTTACTGGATTATGGGAAATAACTATGCTATGAAAATTATGTCGGGATTTCATTTTTGGACGTTTCCTTTTCTGGAGTTGGTGGGAAGGTTTCCTATTCTGATTTGTTTAAAAAGAAACAGACTGGCCTCACAGCTCACCTGCTTTGTGCTGGGTGACTGATGAAAATACCACAAAGCAGCATAAATTCCAATTTATGAACGCTCCACACTCAGCACTAGTTCGGAAGAAAATCAGCCAAAATTCGACAAATAAGGAATAAATTTGAAACGCAGAACTCGAAGGAAGCATACACTGCACAACGCTGAACGCAGAACGCGTTGCATAGCTTGACTTGCGACGCTGAACATAAACAAATCAATAAACGCGCGAGGTTGCCCTCTGGTGTATGCACAGTAGGTGTTACGCTTGTATACTAATATTAACTCATCAAAATGTAGTTAATAAATATAACGAGGTAACACAAATACAGCATATGTTGCGCAACCAAAGTTACAACGACATTCTCACAAAAATCATAAACAGATCTTAAGAACAAGAGATGGTTGGAACTACATTGCACCACATTTCCGAGAATCCTAGGGTACGGTGTATTTTACTTAGTGCTTTGCGCTGAATCCAATTGTTGCTTTCCTTCCCTTTTATATCGTCGGTTCAGGTTGTCCCTGGCTTGTTCAGTGTTTCCATCTTCTCGTAAATTAAGTTGTGAGACGTTGAAGAACCTCATTGCATTTCAATTCTTCATTTCCACGTACAGTTAACAGTTTAGGATGGCAAGTTCCAGGTTGGTATCATCTCTTGTCTGATTTTCTGCTTTGTACAATATACAGATATTGACATGTTTGATTGTAAAATCGATATAAATGGTGATGAGGCATAGTAAGCGGAGAAATGACCAAAATTGAATATCTTTTGGTTCCAGAATTCAATCGAATAATATTCATGAATCAAATATTGTAATCAAAAGTCATATAATAAACAAACAAAGGCATCTTTCTATCAGCATATAATTTACCTGAAAATTCACCCTTGTTTTTGAGAAAAAAATCAAAATTATTATTTTGTTCATTTTGAATTGTTGCATAAGTCGAATCGAATAATATATGGTTCGGGTAGATTGACAGTTATTTCGACACAAGCGACAAAAGGTGATACAAAACAAATATATCATCTTACGTTGTTATTATTGCTGATTATGGTATTTTAAACACTTACATGATGCAGCATGTCAGAGTTTCTGAACCCTTGTCTGTGTTATTCACATGTCCATTTTTCAAAGTGGTTGATAAATCTCACCAGGATGATAGAATCTCGTTTTTCTTTGGCCGTCCAAAATGTACATCTCATTTTCTTTAGATAGACTTTGAAACTATTTTTTCTCACTGCTATTTCTTAGCAGAATTGATTTTGGATATTTTCCTACAGTTTGGTTAACACCAGGCACTCGGGTAGCAGTCAATTGTACCCTGGTCAATTTGTAGGGGTATATAACTCAGTTAGTCTCGAGCGATTGGTCAATTTGTACCCTAAAAATTGTTGATGGTACCCTTCCCGAATGTTGGCGGGAACTTACCTGCTTACAAACTTTATGCAATAGGAGCACGAGGGTGAAATAAAAATTCACGAAAATAGTCTTGCTATGCACATCCACATGAATTCTGTAATGTGTGGATCGAAGTGAAATTCGCAGAAATGGTCATCCTAAATGCCATTCCATCGTTAATAAGCACTTGAAATTCGGTACTTATCCGATTTGATCTAAAATGCCTTCTCTTTTGGTTTAGGATTGAATATTATTTTATTCTATGAGATAAATCAACCACCCCCCAACTTTTCGCAGTAAATCCATTGCAAAATCCATCAGGGTATGAATTGACCTGTGTTCCATTCTTTTGGAGTACAAATTGACCCACTGAAAGCATACTGGTACAAATTGACTGGCAACCAAATATTTTATCTTCAAGCAGTGAATTGGCTGCTCTGTTCTTGATAGATAATAAAATCAGTGATCATATAAGAGTCACTGTTTTCTTTTTAGTAAGAATCACCATCATCAAGTATGTTGTCCTCAGCATCCAGAAGCACCATTGATTGAAGATTATCGAGCAGGGGATATGGTTTGCCCAGAGTGTGGATTGGTTGTAGGTGACAGGGTGGTCGATGTTGGTTCAGAATGGAGAACTTTCAGTAACGATAAAGACTCAAAAGTAATATTTTTAATTATGTTGTCCAGTTTTTAATCTTCTTACTTAGTGAATATATATTTGTGCTAATGCAAAAGTTAAAAAATAGTACTTCCAACCGTTTTTCTTTCATTCTAGGGAAATTTGTCATAAAGTCATCCCCAATAGCAGAAAGCATTATGTTTGACTTCATTAAAAGATATCTTAAACTATTACCTTTTATTTGAATTATGAGGTTTATAACAGTACTCTCCGAATTAAGATGTCAGAGTAGATTATATCCTGTTAAATTTGAACCAGCTTTATTTCTTGTCACAGTTGTATCTTATTTTTACTAAGAACTGGACCACAAGGCTTTGTGTATTTGAGCATCAGAGGAAAAAGTAGTATTCCCTATAACCCTGACTAACAGAACAATCATATTACTGTTGCCTTATCAGATGGACTATACGAAATGAGATTATAATTTGCAACATCCAAATATCATAAACTCAGTTCGTTAATCCATTCAATGATCAATCCAGCTAGACAGGAAGCAGTTACCATTATTTTGCTTACACATGAAATGAAATTGGGAAAATGGCAATAAATACTTTTGCAATAATTTTTATGTTAATATTTTGGTATTTTCCTGTATGTTTGCAACTGTAAATAGCACACAATGGGGTGATCATATTCACACAGTTGAAATTGTTTGTTAAACATTTATTTGAATAATTAGGTTTTTCACTTTGGGATACCTTTATTTTTGATTGAATCTCTATTCATATCATTTAGAAGTTTTTAGAAAAAAAAATGGAAAATTTCAATAAATATACTGAATATATTGGGAAGGATTCTGCAAAAATAAAAATAAAATATATCTACATATATATTTATATACATACAAAATTACAATATACTCGATGACATTCTTTCTGAAAACCACCGCCAAGCATATAATCAAATCTGGAATCCAAAAGTAGCATCACTACAAAAAAATGATTTGTTTGAGCTAAATTCAACTCAAACCGTATTTATGTATGAATTTTCATATATATATATAGATGGTAAATTTTTTATTTGACGAGGCAAGGTGACAGAATCCTGTTTTTTCTGAGTGTCTGAAAAATCCTAGTCATTGTCTTCAGATGAGAAAAAGCTTCAAAACCGGCAACACTGCTATTTCATAACAACATTGATGATTTTTCTATAGTTTTGTTGGTAGCAGACACTCAAAAAAGACATTTCTATCTTCTAGCAGGAGATATATCATGAAATAGCTGGTATTCTGCCAGTCTGTGACGAGTGTTCTTTTATGTTGGCCTTGCATTAGTAAAAAAGTAACTGAAGACTACAAGTAATGACTAGATTAAATCGAGGCATAATATGTCTCTGGTAGATGTTTTGTTTTTGTTTGTGAAATATTAGTATCTATCAATTTTGTATTATCCAGGACATGTCGCGTGTTGGAGATGCAGAAAATTCATTGCTTTCTGGAAGCGATTTATCAACAATTATCGAACGACCATCTGGACCAGGTGGCGATGAATCAGGTATCAAATTATAAATCTATTGAAAAAGGTGAATTTTAATCATTCAGACTTAGTAATATGGTGTATGGATAGTTTTTTAAATATATAAGGGCATAGACTAAGTTTAGGGGAAAGTTTTTTTTTGTTTCATTTCTAGGGCTGTCCAAAATATTAGCCTCGAAATATTCTAATCATCCGATTCGATTTTTGCAACAATACGAAATCAACAAATGGATAGTTTTGAATTCTTTCAAAAATAAGGGTAAAGTTTCGCTCAAACTATAAGCTAACAAAAATGTCTCTGTTTGTTTATTATATGACTTCCCTGATTATGTTCAGAAAAATTGGTCATCCCCTGCTCATTTCGGGCGTTTTGTACAATCTCACGCTTTTCGGACACTCAAATGGGCTGTTTAGTCGCACTGAAATTTTATCAAACTTAGTGCTGGGCCCAGCGGTGTTTTTCAAAAGTCCTAATGAGCAGCTTGTATTTGGACAGGCAGAATGTCTGCTACTCTGACATCCGAAGAAAATTGATTCTATTAGAAGAAAATTTAGCAAATAGGCGATATTTCATGATATATCCTTTGATGGAAATTAAAATGCTCATGTGGTAGAAAAAGTATAAATGTTTCCAAAACTCGCCTGGAAAATTTTGTACACATAAAATGGAATTTCTGATTGGTGATGTCTTGACGATGTAATTTGTTTTTGCAGGTTTTGCTAAATTTTCTAATCGAAAATCCATGAATAGTGCCGACAGAGTTTTGATCGGTGCTTTCAGAGAAATCGCAACAATGGCAGACAGAATAAATCTCCCAAAAAATATTGTAGTAAGAATAATTAATAATATATTTCATTAATTAATTATTTCATTAATTCTACATCTTTTATTATTATGGAGGGTTTTTAGTTTCTGAATAATTTGCTCAACCAGTGAGGTTGAAACAATGTATCGGTTCAAACATCATTTCAACTTCATTGGTTTAGAAGATGGTCAAAAACTATTAATAACCCGATTGGCAAAGACTCTATATGGTTTGTTTTTCTAGATATAATGTTGTGATCAATTGATAAAATGAATACGAGGTCCCCTGTATTGACGAGTTATTAATTTTAATAATTCAGTTTGGTACCATACATAGCTTTGTTTATAATATTATACGATAATTTCAAATTTTAGGGAATCACTGTTTTAAGGTTATTTTGTGTGAAATTCAGACTCCTTCATAAATCACAATTCAGTTGCACAATGGATATGCAAATTTTTTTTTCAAAAATTGAATCAATTTGTGTCAGAATTTTTCTATTACAGTCCTCACCATTTGGATTAGCTTGATTTACAATAATACTTTATAAACTCTGATTCTGTATTCAGATATATATTTATTTGTACATTATATATTTATATTTAACAGGACCGATCCAATAAGCTATTCAAACAAGTATACGAATCGAAAAGTTTGAAGGGTCGTGCAAATGATGCAATTTCAGCTGCATGTTTATACATTGCTTGTAGGCAAGAAGGTGTACCAAGAACATTCAAAGAAGTAAGTGTGTATTGGTAGTTTCTTTGCATTAGCTCTGTCGGAGTAGTTTTGTCAAGTATGGGATACTGTTGCCTCCTTGGCACGGTCGATCAGTCGCTCATACTTGACAATGAGGATTGTGTTTAGCAATTGAACAGCGCCAGAATGATTTTTCTGAATTTGTCATAGTGATATTTCTCTGTGCAGTATTGTGTATTCTTTCCAGTACGTTGCCAAATTCAACTATGAAATTTTTGGCTAGTAGATTTTGAGAAAATATTTGAAATCAATATAACATGGATAAAAGTGTATTGTTGACTTCATAACAAAACCTCTGATACAACAGCAATTTTGTGCACTTCTACCCAGAATGACAACTACTCTCAGACACCTAAAAATAATGGGTTGCTCCAAATTGTCTGCTGTTCACATTAAGCAATATACTTGAATATCATTCTGGTGCACTTATTATATTTAAATGAGAAACACAAAATTTATACAGAGTTTATATCCTCCACTGAATGACAAGCAAATTTATTCTACAGAAATACAATTTTAGGAAATGATAATCATTTTGAACATAAACAAGTCCATCGTTTTGAAAGATTTTGAGTACTCTGAATAAAATGGGGAATGGTTGTTTGTGCTCAGGGTGGCAGGATATTGTTTTTCTTCAGATGTCCGAAAGATTCTTGTTTTAATGGACGAAAAAGCTTCAAAACCATCAAAACAGCTATTTCATAGCCGTATTGATGGTTTTGAATCTATTTCTACATTTTTGCTGCTAAACATTGCCAATTTATCTGCTGACTTTACTTCTGATAACAGCCATTTACTTCGGGTGTCTGAGTAGCATGGTAGCTCATATTCCACCAGTCTGTTTGCATCATTTAAAATTCAAAGAACTTAATTTCGAATTTGCATTACCAGTATCTCAAAAAATGAATAGTATCATTCTTCAATCTTCACATCAATTTTTAAAGACAAGATATCAATTTAAGTACATTTATATTTTGTGACCAGATTTGTGCAATATCAAGGATATCGAAGAAAGAAATAGGAAGGTGTTTCAAATTAATTGTGAAGAATTTGGAAACGTGCGTTGATGTTATAACATCAGGAGATTTTATGGTATGTGTTTTTGTTCATTTTTTCATTTAATTCTCTCCTTTGATTAGTGGTTCTTGAACTGGAGTCATGAATGTATTGTGTGAAAGTGGTTTGTGTGAAAACTAAATGTCGAAGCCAACAAGATATAGGATATAGGAAAAATTTCATTTTTTGATCTGGTAATAACAAAACTGTAGAAAAAAGGCTTGGTTTTGTAGCTTTTTGTCTATCTGAAGAAACTGATATGTATATCTCGTACACCAGAGGAAAAACAAGATCCTGTCATCCTGGATACAGCGACGATATTTGGAACAATTTTTATGTTTTAAAAAACCTGTAATATGAGATGACATGTTGAATTTTACCTTCATATTTCGTATGATATGCAATAAACCTGTGAGCGAGAATAATCCAATTATTTCTAATAAATTGTCATTACAGTCACGTTTCTGCTCAAACCTGGATTTGCCGAACTCTGTGCAAAAAGCTGCTACCTATATTGCAAGAAAAGCTGTTGATATTGACTTGGTTGCGGGAAAGAGCCCAATATCAGTTGCTGCAGCTGCTATTTACATGGCCTCACAAGCTTCTGCTGAAAGAAGGTCTCAAAAAGGTGAGATTATACGAATTTTAGAGCTGGGTGTCATTGGTTATATTTTGTACTGCCATACCGTCACAATAATGCTGGAAATATCGGCATGTCGCGTTATTTTCTGCTATCAGAAAGGTTTATACTGTGCTATTTTAAACAGCCGTGTGGTGCGCATCCTAATTAAAAAAAATCAGGTGCATATTATAAAACTCTTTGAAGTGTGGTCTAGTTATTATTTCATAACGTTAAACGGTTATTTTATATGTTTGTGTATTCTATATATTTACTTAGTTAAACTTAGTTAAAATTCAAAGATCTGTTTGAAAGTGGCCTGCCTTTTTGATTGTCTGCCTAGTTTGAGAATACCCAAATGCTTAATTATAACAAAAGTAAAAAGTCCATGAGAGAAATAATATTGATTCCATTCGAGGCATTCCCATCACGCCAATACCTTTGTAATTAGACTTATTCAGTTGACTGATAACAAATACCAATCTTTTGGATCACTTTTTATATAATTGTCACGTTACCACCCGAAGTCTAAAATAGATTAGGTCCATGAAGTTGAATTTTGTCAATTAATTTTGATGAATAGTTGTACCGAATCAGAATTTTCTTCTTCATTGAAATTCACTCTGAGCAAGGCCGGAAGCGGAGCCTGAAAGGAATTGACTAACGGATGCTTTATAGCAAAGAGCTACTAAAAGATGTAGCACCAGCAACTGCACTCTAATGGGAAACATCATAAACGGAACTGAACCACCATGGTAAAGTGCAATGAGTGGTAACTGCCATGGGCGATGGCAGAACCATCAAGCATGTGCCACTGATGGATTGCATCAACGAGATGCGATGACAGTTCATTGATAAAATTTTTCAGATTGGGTACAACTAAGAATATTTATGGAACAAGTTTTATGGAATATCATACTTATTTTTCTTCTTGTTCTATACAGAAATTAGTGAAATTGCTGGTGTTGCTGAAGTTACAATACGACAATCATACAAACTGATGCATCCGAAAGCAGCACAACTCTTCCCACCTGATTTCAAATTTCATATTCCTGTTGAAGAATTACCAACTTTCTGATGCACTAGACTCTTTTTTTTGTGTGTCTGAAACTTTCATTTCTGCAAGGAAATAGAAGGCTTTAATGCCCTCAACCAGATTGGCAAAATCTTTTTTCATTTGCCCTTCATTTTATTCGGAAACACTTGTAAGGCTCTAACATTGGCAGCCACATATATGGCCCACACAGTTACTGTTGTTAAAAAGTCGAACTCACTTAGATGATTACTTGAAAGAAAGGATGAAGGACATAGAAGACAGCAGTCAGGGCCGATACTATGCACTGCTTGACGGCTCAGTTCAGTTCGGCTGGCTGCTTCATTCCTTCATCTTCCTCCTTTCTTTCAACTCTTGACATGAATATGTTAGAGCAACCCTAAAGCCGACATTCACTGGGCATAATTGTTAAACGACCCAGATGTTCTATATTTTAAAGGCTGAAATTTTGTATAAATGTAGTATATAAGTCTTCTATGTTGTTACTTCCTCCTTCCTTTCAACCCTTTGACATGAATATGTTAGAGCAATCCTAAAGCCCACATTCACTGGACATAATTGTTAAACGACCCAGATGTTCTATATTTTAAAGGCTGAAATTTTGTATAAATGTAGTACCAGCAACTGAACTTAAAGCTCCCAACCCCATTTCTTGTTATTGGTCGTATTTTTTTTTTCAGTATAGTTGCACCGAATAGTCAAGTGTGCCTTATGTGGTCCCCTTGCTTAGACAAGTGGTTTAATATTCCGTGAAGATATTCTTTCGAGATATTTTCCTAGTACTGGTAAATCCCTGCTTTGAAACTGTTTTGTGCCCTCATGATTAGTAGTATTATAGGCAATGCTTTTGTTGTTTAAATATTGGCCGATGGTTTTCTTGTATATTTCAAAATTGAAACCAGGTGCTGTGGGCGTTACCATGCTAGGAATTACTCTGCAATGTACCGGTATACAAAAAAATCCCTTCTAGCATATTTGTCTAACTTTTATGTGCTTTCAGAAGTTTCTGAAATACTTTCAAACTTTTCTTCCTTGTAAAATATAACTGTCCCTTTCGAATATATATGATTTATAAAGGGAAGGGTCGATGAGAAGGTATTAGAGGGACCGAAGAAAAGTTTGTTCGGCGGGAAGGAGTCTTTATCTCGTTTAAGACTCGTTTGAACACATCGCCCCCATTGTTATTGATTGTCATTTCCTAAGATCTCACGGACTTTCCAATCGAAAAAACATCGCGCGTGCGCTCTCCTTTAAGTGCCTCTGGTGGGTTCAGTGGTTGGAAGAATGCACAGACGTCTTGTTTGCTCCAAAGCGTGATGTAAACTTCTATTTGGCGTAAGTTGGTCACACGAAATTCTTTCCTGAATTTTCTGCACTTGAGAACATTTAATCAAAAATGCGTTTTTAAAGGAACAGCGATAATTGTGGCAAAGGACATATCGATGCGGAATCAACAAATTTATAAAATGAATTGTCAAAAATGAATGTGTTCGACTTGTGGTGATAAATAGCATAATTACTGCGAAAAATGTTGGATTTATTTATATATTGTTTGTTGCCATTTTGTTATAGCAATTTATGCAAGGACGTGCACAAGTTTAAAACGGATGCGCTGGAAAGTGCGACGGCAGAGAAAAGTTGTTGAAAAGGCCAACCTGAAATTTTACCTGTAGAAAGTTCCGGGGCCGCGGAAAAATTTAAGCTAATAATTGTGGAATATTTAAAGTGCGGAACCGCTCTTTAGACCGATTAAAAAAAGGCAGTAGTTCCAATCGTCTCCGTGCTCTCCATACTTATGGAGATAGTTCCCAAATTTAAGACCGATGGTAAAATAAAAATTCGGGAGCATTGATGTAAGTGGGAAATGTGAAATTGCCGATACGTTTTATATTGAGTGCGCTCAAAAAGTTGATCTTTCAAATAAAATTTGAGAATGAAATTATTTTCATAGATATTTATGAACTATATAGTTTTGTGGTAAATAAAAACCACGAAAACATAAAATTGGGGAACCAGTTAACATCTCTTTCTGTTTGCGTATCTTGTGTGGTACATATTTCTTTTGATTAATGATACAATAACTCATTTTTTGAATTGGCACTAACTTGCAAAATATAGAAAAGTACCTCAAAAGTCAAATATAAGTGTATAATAATATTAGCGTTTTTCGCCGAAACTACTAGATCGATTGATCCTCAACATGAAATGTATATTTTAAGTAACAGTACAGAGTATTTGCGTTATAGACATCAATATTCAGAACAAGGCTGTTTCGGCTTCGCGTGTTTGCTTGTCTCGTTTCACCAATCTGATCCTAAACCATTTCGCGCAATCTATCAGAGGCTCATATTGAGCAAAACATGTTCGGGGTAATATTTTTTATGTTTAATGTTTCCGTAGTCGTCCCAAACTTTGGCACATTCGGACCTGTAGTGTTTGGTATTTGAAAGGATAAGCTTGATGAGCTCTTGAATCATAACTTTTAGATAAAATCAGTCGCTCGAACAATTTTATATAAAGCCTGCATTCACAGAGATTTTTTTGTTTAAGTATGAGTCACTGATGGACCGCGTCGAAGAGACGCGGTCCATCTATGGCGCATGCTTGACAAAAAAATTCTGATTCGGATGGTTTCTTTAATATTGACTTAAATTCTTCTACTATATTCCGCGTAAATGTATACCTATTTTGTTTCCAAAATTAATTATTGATAGTCCAATCGCGTGGAAGATGGAAATTTTGCTCTGCGGTCGATATATTCCGAGTTGGATCAATTTATTGGATATCGAATTATGAAAGCTTTATTGTTTACGAAATGGAATTCCATAATACATCTACAACATTTGGCAACAACGATACCAAAACGCAAGAAAACAGGCAACTATTTGAAATTGGCGTTCCCGACCGACTAACAAGAACCGTAGATGCGTCTGATTACCGTGGAATCTACATAGCAGCATTCTGTCTCTGTGTTATAGTTCTTGTAATTCCTTGTGGACTATTTATGTATAAAAGGTAAGTGAAAGTTAAGCTTACAATTCAACTTTATTTTTAGTTTGATTGCATGAAATTTATTTTTCTCTTTTCTGGCCCGTAACTAGCCCAGAGTGACAAGCGGGGCAAAATGCATTTTAGGAGGGTGGCTCTAGTTCCATACGGGCATTTTTTATAATAAATCCTCCGCTTTAGTATTCATTGGGTGACTTGAGAATAAACTAGGATACAATCTAATTAATAACCTGTGGGCAAATTTTGGATGCAATTTGCACATCTTGGCGGTTCCAAGTCTCATAGTTAGTTAGTAGCCTAAACAAGCCTGAATAAAAGTCGGTTCTCTATATCGAGCTCGTCATTATCTCACTCTCAACATCATTCTCCATTTGTAAAAAATCTCTGATTCGACCCTGCATGGTGTATTGCTGTCACATTTGGGGCAGTACCGCTGTCACTGTTTTTAACATGCTCGACCGTATTCAACGGCATGTGATCAATATGTGATCAAATTTATATACAGCGTTCTATTGTACAGCCTATCACGATTGAAAGGTCCAAAAATCGCGGGGGAGAAATGGCATTCCGGGGCCTGAAATACGCTAAATAAATGCAACAACAAATTTTTGAGAATTTCTAGAGCTCCAAAAAAGTCCCTTCTGCGATTTTTTTTCCGGCCAACGTGAGGGAGGGCCATTCGTACAAGATGTGGACCTCTGCTCTCTGGATGCGCTGGGTCACCTGCATAACAAGTGGCGGTGTGTTTTCCCACCAAAAAAAAACACAAATTGATTGTTTTATACTAGCAAAGTTGCGCGTAGGGCCTGGGCATTCGATTCGGTGATTCGAACCTCAATTTATAAAAAATCAATCGTGATTTGTTCATAGGAACAAAACTTGCTAAATGAAATAAATTTTTCATTTTAAATCACAAAATGCAATCGATTTTAGTCAAATTTGACCAAAATCGATTATATTTTTCCTTTAAAATATGTAAATTGTTGCTCTCAGAAATGACGTATAGATTAAAAATACACTAAAAACTATAAATTTCTGGACTCTAACCATTTGTAATATTAAAAGTGGGATTTTATTATGTATATGGAATTAGTGATTCGATCCGATTCAAAAACGTTATTCGAATCAAATTCGAATTCCAAATGATTCGGTTTTGCCCGGTCCTAGTTGCACGCCACAAATAAAACAGCAAATCACTACAGATAAGAAAAATTTTACTCAATCTTCAATATGAAGCAAGGTATTCAATATAGTAGAACCTTCTTTCAATAAAACAAGAAAACTGATGAAGTTCAGAGATGTCCGATCTACGTTACAATTTTAATTTCACTTTCCACCACTTGACTAAAAGCGATATTTGTTGACTACGTCTGAATGAATCCTTATTCCCTTGCAATCGTTCCGCAATTTCTTTCATATGACTTCCAAAAAATTACTCTTTTTTGCAGCACTTCTCGCTAATTTGAACGAGAAAGATTTCCACCACATACATGTCCGAATCAAAGTAACCTACTACATACTATTTTATTTACCTCGAGGGTCATTACAAAACCTTTAAAAAAAATTACCTTTTTTCAAAAAATATAAATTGCTCTGTTTGCTCAAAATCATCGATGTTTTGAATTAGATTAAGCTAAGCCTTAATTTTCAGGGGAATCAAGAGAAAGACTAGAAGATTGAGCAGACGGGTGACTCTAATCAATGCAACTTTGAACCTCGATCATAGGCAGGAGGCGTTCTAGTTTAACAACCTTCGATGACAGATTTAAGGAACGATTTTTTAATCTGAACACTTACTATGATGCCACGCGAAGGGTAAAATTTTCAAGCTCGCCTCGTATATTTGACTAAAATTCACTAACATTTTTGCAGGCCGTAGCGAATTATATACGCTAATTAATATATTTCATAGCAATCATATTTCTCGATCAGTCAAACTTGCTTCACTGATCGATCGCGCCTTGGCAGCGCAATCCTTCAATGACTCATATTTGACAAAACAATAATACAAGAATTCTTTTTGACTGGATTGGTATTATTGTGTGCATTATTAATAATTCAAGTGGTCAAAATCGGGTTCAGGATAGCGCGGCCTACCTACCTATTTTTTTCATTAAAATAAGCTTATCGTAAGGCCAAGACAGCGCATAAAATGAGCTAATTAATAGATGGCCACGTGTGCAAGGAAGAGCTTCTTCAAAATATACTACCGACGACAGCACTTCAAGTGAGAAATATATCAAAAATGACAGAACCTATACGCTATATTAAAATACATTGTGGGGCGTCTTTTTTGGGCGATAGTTGTAAAAGAAACTTTGAAACATTCGAAATATTCCTTTTTTATTTAAAAAAAATTATCTATTTTTACTTTGTAATCTTCTTAACTTCTTTTTCATGCCACAAATAACATATTTATGGTACAATTGTAGTAAGTAGTAATTAGAAATCCGACAAATTTATGAACAAAATTGATTTTAGTCAAATCTCACAGTTAGTTTTAAAGTAACTATGAAACATATGTGTGCGAAGATTCATAAGTTTTTCTTAATATGCAGAGGTACTTAATAGCTACCTTTTTATGTATCACTTAGGAGTATTTGGCAGCAGCGGAATTATTGTTATGTTTTTTTTAACAAACATCTTTTTTTCGGGAGAGGGAGAGGCATCATTCAAAATTATGAAGTTTCACAATTATCGCACCAAAGACGCAAATTTTTGTTTTAAATTTGTTTACGAAAAATATGATCTCTCGAACAGAATTATATGTTAATAACCCTCAAGATACGGAAATTATTAAATAATAAACCCGGGCAATACTGTAGCTATTAAAAATTAAAATTAACTTAATAAAACATTGTCTTTCGAATCACACGATCTGTGAGCTATTCATTATATTGTACAGTGCCGCGATGATAGATGATCTGGTATCTTCAAATAAAAACATCGATCCTATAATAATTGATGGCGTATTCAGAATCTTGTAACGAACGTATAATTTGAAAAATCTTGGCGATCAAACTACAACGTCATAGGTGGCTCCGCAGTCATATTTATTTATGAAGAACCAGCGTTTGATCATTATCAAGATGAAACAGCCCAGAATATGCATCCGAGGAGCGATATTTTTTTCAAATAATGTTCCAGGACCAAAAATCTACTACCTACTCCGTGCCCGTAGCGTGAAAAAATGAAATCTCTTACTTTTTAGAACAATCAAATCGATATTCTGTAATAATTTAGTCTGTTACAAGGGGTGGGGGGGGGGGGGCGCATCATGAGAATGCGCTAATGCATATAATATTTTACAATTTATCACAATCAGTTGAATCAATTTAAAGATTTATCCTACGAACTATATCTCTCTTGAACGGCTATATTTCAAGTTCTGGAACTCCGAATCGAAAAAATTTGTTCACTTTTTTGGGAACGTATCTGTTGTTTACGAGAGGAATAAAATATTTTGCTTCCGCTTTAGCTCCTGGTGTATGCCCTGAATATGAAAAAAGAGAATAACGGCTTCAACCAAATCCATAGTTTTGCTTTGTCAAGTATAAGCTACAAATCGATCGCGCCTAGACGCATACAAAACCTACCTAATCTCTGAAATATTTTTTCAATTAGAAATTTTGAAACAGAACGATAAGAGTAAACATTTAAAACCAGTTGCCAAAAATTCATCACATATTGAATAAATTGAAAACCCAGAGAAGATTAATAAAAACGGATTACCTATCCACCCAATTGGCCATGTAGAACGAATACATTCCCTACAAATTCCCTATTACAACGTATACAGAAAACATATTACGTTTTCCCCACATAAATTCAGCCTAGACGAGCATTTTCGATGAGCAATACACGCGGGGTACCCCTGGGCGAGGAACTGTGAAACAGCCTTGGGGCTATGCTCGATAACCTCACCGTTTACTCATATGTTCCACAGGGAATGGAATGGCAAGACGCAAGCAAAATTTCGAAACCATATCTAATTGTAAACACTGTTAATTGCGTACTGTCAAATAAAGTTCATTTGTGACCTACACTCAAACAAATTGAGTAGTACATTGTTGACTGCCCCACCTCGATTTACCTGTTATGAACGAAACAATTAATCCAACAACAATAGCAATCGTGCTTCCTAGAAACATTATAAAATTGAAATTGATATTTAATACATCCAACAAAATCGAGTGCCTGTAGAATAATGTATACACTGTAATAATAATGCAGCAAAATCGCTGCTATTAAACAGTAATTGCAATTCACGATATTGAAATAAAACTTTAAAAGCGAAACTTTTTAGCCAAACAGGGACTGTTTGATAGAAGGCGTCGTTGCAATCAATTTTAGGCCCTGAAATCCTTTTTTTCCTATTTTTTTTTAATTGTTAGTCTGCTGTGTCGTATTATGCGATAAAACACTACTTTTTATGACACACTTTTTGTCTACAGCTTTCATTCATGACACCATTATTTCATCACAAAATGGCTTTAAATTTCTATCCTCCTACCCTCCCAAGGTTGTAAAAACGCCACTAAGTGCAATTAATTGGAACTTCTCATTATCTTTTATCCTCTATTTTCGAAGTAAAACTCACTCATTATTTCTGCTTTGTGTAGTCGATTCTATTGTCGTAGTAGTGAAATTGAAAGCCGGACTATTCCCGTTACCAGTATTATTACCTTCCGAGCAGAACTCAGTTGATCGTGGCGGAATATGATCAGTATACGGATTTGTATTCCAGATAAAATTTCCGAGGGATTGGACAGCTAGTAGGAGGTAACTAGAACACAGACCGGCCATTGCACCCTTGAAAATAAAAAGCAGAAGATATCATTAATCAAATTCTTTTACTTACTACTTCTTTGGCAACAGCCCCTCGTCAGCCTTTTTGATTCTGAAACGACGTCACTACAAGCGTCATAATGATCATCTCATAAGAAATCCTGTAACTGTTCCTGTTTTTCAGTCACAACTGTGTGACATTTTTTGCACATGTCCCTGACTGTTTTAAACAAAATCAAAGTAGATTTATTTCTCACATATTTATTCGCCCATGGAAAGAAGAATCCTAATATATAGATTCCCGTTAAAGGTCCATATATTAAGCCAGTAAATCCATAAATTAACTCGATTGCATTTGATCGCACAATTGAAATCAGGAATGCAGTAGTTATCACGAGTGATCCAAGAACAAAAACTGAAAATAAAATATAACACAGGGTAAAGGTTTCATTCATTTTTGTTGTAAATGATATCAGACTGATTAGTTTGGGGAAAAAATCAACCGGTGTCTCAGCCATACACATTTATTGCATATTGGGCTTGGCGGCGTGTTCCATCAACGGCCTATTATTGGCCAAAAAAGATTTATAGTTTCATTTTAATATCAGCAATTACAATTACTGTCAAAGTGCTGTGGTTTTACAGCATTTTTGTTACATTGTATGTAAATTGGATTATCAACTTGAGGGCCAAACCAAACTGCCCTGTGGTCTCGGTGATATGGTCGCAGCTATTGTGTAAATGAAAGGGAAACTAGTTTTGCTGCAGTTTTCAGACAAATAAAACACTATTTTAGTGTCTTTAGAAAAATACCTAAAAAAAATTTCGAGCGCCTGGATATTTCAAGTTTTTCGTTTGTATACTTTAGTGTTTACTTTACTTTACCGATTGAGCTAACCGGGCACCCGACAGAATCAACCTTGTAACTACGGAAAATTTCCTGTCAGGAAAATGCTTTAGTGAAATAAATGTTAGTAAAAACCAGGTCCGTGGGAGTAGAATTCGGATTCTCGGTCACCTTAGAGTAGGGGAGCAAGGCCATGCAAATCAGAAAATTTAGGCTGATTTTAACAAAAAAATCCAATATTGAGATCCGAAAACTAGAATGGTTTGATTGAAATTTATAATATCCAAAACATTCGACTGCAAGTACCTAATACCTGAGGTTACCTGAAGCTTTCCCGGTGATTAGTTTCAAAGGTTCTGACATATTTGGCCATCTCTTCACACAAAAGTTCTCAAGTATAATTACAGACAGTGAGTTAAGACAAGAAGAAACGGTGCTATCATGAGAAATAAAACAGCAATTAAACAGAAACTAGTTGAATGAAGATAATTATATAAAGTCCGAATATTCTTGAGCTATTTAAACTTGATATCCAATGTCCATGTTACCGTTATATTTATTGCTTTCAGTTGTTAATTTTAGCCCTCAAACGGCTATTTCTTCGACAGAATTTGCAACATTTTCCTTGTTTCCTCACTGATCGGCTATTTTTAAATTCAGCGACAAAATGCTTAATATGCGGGTATTGTTTTAAACACTTTATCCACTGTTTACTGTTCCTGTTCGTCCGATGGAATTTTGAATCCTCTCTATACAATGACGAAGGCAGTGCATAAAACTATCTGGTTCTTTCAGTTGGTTAGTAAGCCAACTAAAGACCACTTTGGTGTCCACCACTAAAGACCACTTTGGTGTCTTCCCTGAGCAATTATACCCAATAAACCATTTTATTCCGCCAAACTTGAGCCACAGATGAACCGCGTATCATCGACACGATCCATCGGTGACTAAGACTAAAAAGGCGTTTTCACAAAATCTTGTAATATCTGTTTCTGATATAGTAAAACCATGGCCAGAGATTGACCACAACGCTTTCCATCTGTAGCTCGTAACAAAATTTTTTAATGTCCTCAAGTAGACTTGCGAACAAAGAGCAATGGTTTTTCTGCAATTTTGTTGCTGTGCATACTGACCTCAGACTTGCGCTAAATATTGCAGATATGAACAATCCAGTTATCCCTGGAGTGTTTTTAAATATTTCCAAAGCCATGTAAGATACTCCTTGATCAATTTTTTCTAGTTTTCCTGACAATACAGGGTCACATCCTTCGTAATATGTGTACATTATGAATCCGTTCAAATATGACGATACAGAGAAGAAAACAGTTGGCAGAATGTATATCAACAAAGAACTATTTTTACAAAAATATAGATATATATTAATGATATATTAATTTATATATTAATGATTTATTAGGCTTTCTTGTCAGGAACATAAGAAGCAATTGCATTGCAAGTAACCACAATTTTGTAAATTTTGTGTGCAATATGACTAACTTTTTAGATCAAAAAATAAGTGAACGTTGTAGTTTTGCCAAAATCATTTGAAAATGGATATTTATACATTATATTACTTACTATTGAGCCTGACGAGTACTCTTGCAGGAAAGATATCTTTGCACCACAGCTTGAGAAAAACACAAAGTGTCCATGGACATAACAACGTTACCAATAATAATAGCTGATGGAGAAACACGACTAATTATTCCATTCTGGAATCTAAAATACAGCAATAATCAAACGATTAAAAATTATATGCTATATTTGCTCAAGTTGCATGCTCATGATCTATCAGAAGTAAATCAAAATTATAAAAAATACTCTATCAAAAGTTCACAAATATAAAAAAATCTGTATAAAAGAGATAGCGAACCGATGAACCGCTGGAAAGGGAGTGACCCACCACTAAAGGGAGTGACCGTTCCCTT
Organism: Styela plicata; assembly: GCA_963675895.2. Classification (NCBI taxonomy): domain Eukaryota; kingdom Metazoa; phylum Chordata; class Ascidiacea; order Stolidobranchia; family Styelidae; genus Styela; species Styela plicata. The sequence goes on along the minus strand of OZ023143.1, from coordinate 9,256,651 downwards.
CACCCACTTATAGTTTTAAACATTTAAGCAATACATTGTGTAGGTGCATTGTATAACTTCTAACCATAGACCAAAACCTACAAGAATGTCTGGTTTTGAATTTGATCACAAGTATGAAAACAGAGTATGGTGTTAATATATGGATGTTTAAATAATACTCTAATACTTCAACGCAGTGAATCGCTCTCCCCTCATCAACGCTTCCGTCATTTTATCAAATCCCCCAATAACCAACATTCCTTTTACAGACACAACAAGCATTCCAATAATCATCATCATAGACTGAAAAACATCTGTCCACACAACTGCTTTCATTCCACCCTGTGATATGAAAATATGTTGTAAATTTAATAATTTACATTTGCATTGTATAAATTTAATTTTAAGCTCTTAAAAATGCAAAACAAATGAAAAAGATACTTACTAGCATAGTATATAGTGTACAAATTCCTCCCGTCAAAATGATGCTCCATTCCAATGGAATAGCAGTTACTGCATTCAATGAAACTGCCGGGAGATAGACCACTGATCCCATATATAGTATTAATCCAATCGTGTACATAAACCCAGCAATTTCAGATAATATCCCACAAAATCGAAGTTCAAGAAACTAAACAAAATGGAAAATGGTCTTCACTGCCGATTATGGCTTTGAAAATCCTTTCACAAACCTGAATCATCGCAATTTATATGAAGATTTTTGCTTAGTTATAGACCGGGTTTAGCACTGTCGAAACGCGTGGCCTACTTACGACAACCTCAAAAAATACATGGAGTAAAGTATATTTATTACAAATATATACTTATATAACATGAAATACTATCTTTGAAAAAGATGTCAGACAGTCATTGTTCTAAATGAAAATATTCGACAAAAAATATCCAGGGGTGAATATTTTTTGCTACAATTTATATACCTGAAATGTAGTCCTCAGTTTCAAGCCACGAAATGCTGGAATGAAGTATATGATAGTTAGAAAAACTATAATAACGTTGGGAATTTCATCCCACAAAACTGCAGTACCGGAAATATATGCTTCAGCCGGAGAAGCAATGACCGTTACTGCTGACCGGTACGTAGCAGCTAACGAAAGTCCAACTGCAATCTGAAATATAAAAAGTTAGCAGTGTGAGAGCAAGGCCACACAGAAAAATTTCGTCAAAATATGATAACTCTATTACTATTCACTCTGAACTATAGCATATACTACAAAAAGCCACTTCAAATTGGGGTACCAGCAACTAGGGCTGAGCAATTTAATTCGGATCGATCCGAGCCATAAATTATTCGAACTAATCAGGAATCATTCATCTGAATGATGTGAATCTTCATTTTCGAATACAAAATGTAATCGATTTTGGTCAAAATTGACCATAATCGATTGCATTCTGTCGTGCAAATGCGGGACTTTTTCTACTTTGAAGTGGATTGTGAATTGAAAATACATTCACTTCTCGTCTCTTTATGTTAATATTAGTAGTCATAAATATAAATTTGTGGAGTTTCATAATTTGTAATAGCAAAATTGGCATATTTGTTGTTTATACGAAATGGGAGATTCAAACCGATTCAAAAAATTATCCGAATTCCAAATAATTCAGTTTTGGCCAAGACCTACCAGCAAATCTACTCCAAGTGGTAAACATTCCAAATGGCTATAGTAAAATTGACAACATATATTGCGACGGACACATAAAATCCCTGAAATACCGTTTATAACGTACTTTTCATTTTCAACGAAGACTTAAGGTGTAAAACTAAGATATAATATTCGATGGATTTTTTGAATGCAGGATCACAAAAAAGCATGATTTTATTTTTGTTGAAAAACATTGGAGGCAGAATTTTACTAAGGGAATACCGTATTGATGTTCCTATCTCCGAAAAAATAATTGTTTATCGTTGAGTTTCTTCTATCACGATAAGCGAAGTAAATTCCGATGGCAGACGATACCAGAAGCAAAGCTGTAATAAAGAATAGTCGCGATATAGTAACTCATAAAAATTTTATAACCGTAGTATCCTCATTTTTTTAAATCCCGAAAAATGGTATCTATCCTGTTTATTATACCATCAGAAAATTTTAGTTTGCAAAGCATGAGCCACAGGTGGATGTCGCCTCTCTGGCGCGAGTTGTCAGTAAAGCCTATTCTTGGCAAAACAATTGTCTGGTCAATTTAGTCTGACTGTGTTTACCATCTAAACAAGAGTGATGAGTTAAAAAATACGCAGGTGCGTGTGACTGGTTAACACGAAAACGGATGATGCAAGCGGTTCAAGTGCTGCACACAGAAATGGGTGGTGCACATATAAAAAGTGCAAATTCTCTGCATAAAAACGAGTGGTACACGTAGAAACGCGCAGTGAACTGGTTTCTGTATATACCACTTACACCATTCTTTTTGTTTGCACAACTCGCATCACTTGCACTACTCGTTTCTGTATCGTGTTTTATGCAGCACTTATGCATGTACAATTTAGTGTCATCCATTATTCGTGCTGAATTTATGTTGCACTTTCAGTATGCCTATATCTTTTGACATTAAGTAGTTATTTTGAACTGAATTCGTTCAATCACAGATGTCAGACACTCACCAACAAACGCAACGCAGTCTGCGATTCCGAGGTCCTCCATTAATGATATTTTTTATTTAGTCGTAATCTGGCTGCGAAAACAAAAGCTATTCTGTTCACGGAATAAAACGCAACACTGCTAATTCAGAAACATGCCTCAGAAAAAAGGTTTTTTAATACACTGTTTCACTTCCATACCCTTTTCAAAAGAATGTAAATGTATAATTATTTTTGTAACGTATTTCCTGCTTGCCGTAAGAGACAGATTAAAAGCACAGAAGCAAAGAACTGATTGGCGGTTAATTGTCGATCACGACAGATGTCAATCAGCGTACTGCGCTAGAGCTGTTCATTTTCAGTTCCCTATGAAATGCTTCCCGCTCGAGATGCTTGTATTTCCTTCTTTTACGAAAATATTGTCGTTAACGAATGTCAGGTATTACCATATTTAGTACGTTTTTATGCCTCAACTTTCGCAAATAAAATTCTCATTTCATACAGCAAAAACTTGTAGTGTTGCAAGGCGGTGTAAACCGTACGTGTTCTGGAATTCTCTGTTGGTTGAACGATGTAAATATTTACTCGCTTCTAAGACATTTTGTTTCATCGCAAAATATCAGATATCGGTCAATTCCCAATTAAGTTATATTCTTTTTATAAGATAACCTAATCAAAATCTTAATCTACTTACCAAATATGCACGACAGAGGTACTGCGCTTCAGTGGCGCACGCTACAACTGAGCCACCTTCGACAATCAGACAATACCATCAAATCAACGCAGGAGTGGAAAAGTAACACTGCCGGTGTTCCACTGCTGAATTGCGATAAATCAAACGCATTTATAAAACCTCCCATTCAAATGCAAAATGTATTTGTCTTATAAGATCCGTAGGGTAAAAGCGGGTATGAAAACGAATTTGCAAAATGGGTAGAGCTCATGCTAAGCATGAGCCACAGATGGAATGCGTCTCATTGACGAGACAAAAGATGTTTAGGGAAAAAAATTTCCCATGGGAGACAGGAATTTTCTTCATTACAGCTCCAATTTTTAAGTGGGCAATGTAGGCTAAGGGGAGGGGGCTTTGAAGAGAAAACCCAAAGGCAGTGAAAGGCAATTAGCTACATTTGTAAAAATACTGTTACTTGTGATGAACATAACTCAGGAATATAACTGTAGCTTTGAAAAGGTTCGAAATGAGTTCACCAATAAAAATTTACTTTAGAATGTTGTAAACTTACTATAATAATACTATAAAATTATGAACAAATGGTGATTTCTTTATGGCAATTATATACTTCAATATTTACTGTAGGCGCCAAATTGGAGTGGCTATCTGACACTCACAATGATACAGATTCAAAATGGTCGATCTGAATTTTATGCTAGTTGAAATCACTCCACAGCAAGCAGACGCGTACAAATGTTGCCATCAAATTGTTGTTTCTTATGGAATATACGCTTGATGCATGAAAAAGCAGACACCAGGTTGTAAAGCAGATGTTGAAAACAGGTCTAGAACAGGTCAGAACAGATGTACGTTTGTAGACAACAACAGTACGATTGTAAACAACAGAAGTATGCTTTTGGATAACAGAAGTACGATTGCAGACAACAGTAAGCACGATTGTACACAACAGAAGTACGATCGTAGACAACAGAAGACAACTTCTGATGTAATTCAGCAATCACATATTCACGTCCACTGTGGCCTGTAGCTTGATGCAGGTATTCGATAATCAAAAAGACAATTGGACTAGCTTGGGGAATTACTATTGGATGTTTCGCGTTGTAATCCAGAGTAGACGATCCGATTCTTCCACCAATTCGAAGCAAATCACCTTTCATAATAGGCTGTAATTTACATAACGTATTTGATTTTGGAAGTGGTTTTCCTTTTATCAGAATATCAATTTCCTTTGAATAATACTTTGACTGCTCATGTTTAATGATTTCTGTTTCTGCCAAACTTATTTCATCAACTGACTACGGTTGATCAGAACCTTTCGAAAAATCAAAAAAAGTGTCTTTACCAATTTTTACGCACAGAATCCTTTTATAACGCAGTATCCACGCAACAATCTTTATCAACTTGAACCAGTGTGATATTTTAGAAATGACATAATCTTATAGAAAGCAAGGAGTAAGTTCAATTTAGCACTTGTTTTACTCGGTATTCGATGCACTTAAATAGACGATTTAGGTACTAGTCCTGCAGAAATGTTGTACGGAACGACTTTGCGTTTACCTATCAAAAGGCTCATTCGATGAAAACACTTTTCTTAAATCTCTTAGGCGGGTAACTACGAAATTGAAAACTACTCCGCCACGTTTACCAGTTCACAGACGAACGTATACGCCGCCGGAACTTTTTACCTGTTCGCATGTTTTTATTAGACATGATGCAATTAAAAAGCCTTGAAGGCCACATTATGATGGTCCATTTAAGTTGTAAAAAGATTTGATAAATATTTTCGAATAGACGTAAAAGGCAAAAACTACAAGTGTCACAATTGATCGCATTAAACCTGCATTTTTACCTTTCCCATATGGCGATAACAATATGATTGAACCAACACGCGATTTTAATATATACTCTCCTGTTGCAGGTGCACAACCAACACAAGGAGAAGATATAAATGTTGTTCAAGATACGACGCGAATCGGCCGAAAAATAAGAAAACGGGAGAACAGAGATTTTTATTATTTTTAAACTCTATCATCATGTTCGTAAGATTGTTATTTTATACTCTGGTATTTTGCATATACATAAATGCAACTGAAAAACCTTTAAAATTATGTGATACGAATGCTCCAAAAACTGAATATCGTGTTCCAAGACCAAAAATATGTAAACGACAAAATCTAGATAAAGTCCTTACGTGTAAAGCAAAAATTCACGAGGTTACTTCATCTATTACGTCAATTAAGGTGTACATTTGTAAAAAGACCGTGACAACCTGGCAGACTTCTAAATGGTTTTTTTGGGGCTGAAACACAAAAGATAGAGACGAAAATTGCAAACCCGCCATCCCCTTTATTTTGTCAAGAATGGGTCCAAGCTAAAATAGCAAATGTAATAGGGGATTTTTCTTTAACTGATGATCATGTTTGGGCTACTGATAATCATCCAAAACTAGTATTTAAATGGCCTACTTCAATGGAAGGCAAATTTTTCAATGGTTTTATACAAGAAACTAAGATTTTTTATGGTCATACCAAAAATATATTGACTGGACCAGTTCCGTCGATTGCAACATGTAATGTTCATAAAGGATTTTGTAAGTTAGGTTCAGAAATTCTCATATGGAATACTCCTAATTTGATTGATTGTCCTGTGGTTAGTACAATTGAAGACGTAATGTTATTGCACTTCAATTCTTCTAATGGCTTGTATAGAATAGAATTAAAAGATTTAGGATCTAGTTTACCAATATAATACCAATAATGGTGTACTCATAACTCCAGAAAACTGTACATACTTGAGTAAAACTGATTATTTTAAAGAACGTCATCCAAATTTAAATTATCATGTTAAACAAAATAGTGGGAGTTCCTCAACAATTAACGGTTTTAATCAGGAAAGTACAGACAATATGGCCGAGATTGTTGCTAACTTAACTAGTGATATTCATTTCTTAGAATGTCAATTAGAGAATATGTTGGGAAATATTTATAGTATATAGAGCGGGAATTACCGTTGGCGATGTCATAACTGAGTTAATTTGTGTCGATATAAAAGCTACAGTTTTACGTAGCCTAGAATTTAATGGAACCTATTCTACGAGGCCATAGGTCTCATATATTAAAAACAATGAGACAAAATACGCTCAGATTTACGGTGATGGGAACGCATTCACCTAAAAGAAAATTTCGTCCAGGGCAGAATTTTTACCTTTCTGATAGGGGACAATTATTATTCCTATCAAAATTATACTATTGCCCACAACAACATGCACGTGCAAACTTAAAACTAATAACGAATCTTTTACGCCCTTGAATTACGCTTCTATATTCGAGCATTTTCCTAGACATAAACAGGGTTATAAAGATATCAATAGTATACTTTTAACCTTGAACCAGGGAGATGTGATTCAAAATAAAAATCTCTAATGATTTGAATATCCAAGAATATGAACGCGAACAGGTGGACGCATCGATTCGAATTACTGTCGTACAAAACGAACTTAGAGACTCATTCGCCAATGCTCTTTCCTATATCAGTTCGCCCATACTTACCGTAATATATATTGTACTTTCCACCTGGTATTGATTTGGGCAGCAGTGTTCACTTGTATTTTTGTAAAAAGGATGATTCCAATGTTTCGCACTGGAATGCATGCTAATTTACATAGATATAGAATGTGGAGACAAAATCAAGTAAACAACAATCGAAATGATGAAATTGAAATGAATGCTTTGAACAATAATCGGCCTGAGCAAGCTAATGCAATCGCACCCATTTATCCATATTTACCTCAGTGACATACTGTATCGCTTCACTTATTTTTGTAAATATTTTTAACTCTTATATAACAAGTCAATCTCATTTTCTCTACCTCTTATATATCTCACATATCTACCGCTTTACTTTATCGAAACCTCCTATACCAGGTTTGTTATATTGAGTATCGTTATTTACTCAAATATTTTCAATATTGCAATATCTATGTTGGAATGATAATGCACGTCTGGAGGACTCCGTCCTCTAGGGGTGGAAATAATATAGTGAATAACGTATGAATATGTTAAAAACATCACTTTCTCGTCTTTTCTTAGATGTACAATTATTTTAGATCTCACGAGAATGGGCAAGATTTTGTAATCAAATCGTCAATTCCAAGGAATTCTATGACATTTAGCTACTAAATTATACTTTAGGAAAACGGTAACAAGAACATCACGGTATAATCAGGATGTTCAAGTCGATAGGTGAGAGTAAGCGTCAAGTAGTTACATGCGTCATCTAGTTTTTAATAAGTTTTGTTAGGTTAAATTTAAAGAATTAAGATTATTAAGTATCACGTTGAAAACGCATGACGAATTATTTCGAAAACAACCAAATTAAAATTTATAATGAAAACTGATATACCCTTTAGATTCTTAAGTAACCGGTTAGGGCGAATCATTATCTTAGTTCTCTTCGGGTGACTTAGATCTTTCTGCTAGGCCTGTTCAGTTCAGTCGACGTATTCAATATTTCTGACTAGATATAGATTCTGTCATATTGCTGTAGATCCACTTTTGATCCATTTTTATAATAATCTATTTTATGTAGTTTTAATAACTTATCAAGCATGGGCCATGGATGATTTGATATAGGTTATAATTGGACTAATAGGTTAACTGTGCCGTACACTAATCAGTGTATATTTTATTAGAGAAAATCGTACTTCTGTTGTCTACAAACGTACATCTGTTCTGTACACCTGTTTCAACATCTGCTGTACAACTTTGTGTGTGCTTTTTCATGCACCAAGCGTATATTCCATAATAAACAACAATTCTATGGCAACATTTGTACATTTGCGTCTGCTTGCTGTGAAGTGATTTCAACTAGCTTATAGTTGCAGATCGACAATTTTGAATCTGTATCGGTGAGGGTGTCAGATAGCCACTCCAACTTGGCGCATACATTAGTTTTATGACTTGAGAAATTGGTTATCGTCAAGTGAAAATGTGTTGCCGATTATGACTATTCCTACTCAAGATATTGTCAAGCCTGTGCAGACAGGTGAAGTGCAAGCAGCTTTGGATGGAAGTCATACTGGTAGTGTGCTGACCAGGGATCTATTTCGCGAAAGTTCTGATGTGGAACCAGATGTCCACTCAAGTTCACAAAGGAACACTCAAGGACAGGCTGTAGCATCTGATCTTGTCAAGGAAGGATCAATAAGTATACATGCTATGACTACTAGGTCAAAGTTGAAGTCAACAAAAAGTAAAACCACCAAACTGATAGTAAAGCGCATAAATCTGTAACACAAAGTTCAATTTCACGACGCAGTGGGACAATTTTATCAAGGTCGTCGTATTTATCACAAAAATTTAAGTGATTCTGAACTTGTGAATTTATTTGAAAGAAAAAAGAAAACGCGGCAACTACGAACAGAAGAAGAAAAGCATGAAATACAGAGACAATTTGCAAATGAAGAGGAAATATGGGTATAAAATGATTAAGTTGAAGATATTAATTTAATTATTGAATGGGATAAGTTTCAACGTCAACAAGCAGAAATCGAATGCCAACAAAAACGCTAAAACGAGCGCCAACAAGAAGAACTCAAACGTCAACAGGAAGAACTCAAACATAAACTGGAGCTTCAGCGAAAAGATTTTCGACAGCGACAACAACAAATTATTTTAAAACGAAATTTTGAGAAGAATCAGTTAATGAAAAGAAAACAAAGAGACTTGGAAGAAATTGATGTAAGGAGTCAACGAGAACAAGGGGAACTGGACATTGACTTGAACGACACTTTAGCAGAGCGAGGTGTTGTTTTGAATGAACACTCCTATTGTTGCTGATGTTAATATAAATGAACTACAGTTGACAAATTCAACTGTTCAACCTCAAGTAATGAATCATAATATCAGTTGTTGCAGCCCACAACAGATGTTTCTAAATCAACGCCTGGTCAATCAGTAATTCACACTGCATCTCTGTTTCAGCCTATACAAGATTTGGTTCCTTTTTGTGAGAGAATGACCACTGCCGAGCTTGGTGAGTCAGTTTCTCATTCTGTCTCTGGTTTGGGGTTTTGTCGTCCACAGATTGTCCCGTGTAAGTGATAGGCTACCTGTATTTTCCGCGTCCAGCCGAATCTAATAAATGGATCTCAATCAGATATCTTGATGGCTAATTCTAATGGCATGAGTCATTTTGGTGGCTGTGGATTGAATCAAAATACAGTACCAATTTATACTGTATCAGGAAACAATACGACACCTGTTCAAACAAGCAAATCTGTTATGACACAAAATACAAAAGTACCAAATCTCACATATATTATTGACTCTGCTCATACATCATCAATTTTGCCAAATCCAGTTACATTAAGACGAAATTCAGCAATGACCATGCAAACTAGTGATAATCAAATTCCTGTTGCTCCTATATCATCAAATGTGGCAGCTGAAGGTATTCCTTCAGCCAACCAACCCATGAACAATTCTCAAATTGTGTATCAAATACCATCTTCGCTTGGGCTACCACCACGTTTTCTGGTGATCCCAGGGAATACAAAGATTTTATTGATATTTTTGAAGCAGTAATTGCAAGTAATGTACAAAACTCAAAATGCAAATTAGTATATTTGTTGCAATATACAAAAAACCCTGCTCGTGCATTGGTGAAGGGGTGCCAACATAAAGCTGATTGCTATGAAGAAACAAAGCGTTTGTTGGAGGAAAATTATGGACAAAATTTCCAGATTAGCGAAGCTTGTTTAACTTCTGTAGCAAATGGACCAGCTTTGAAGTTGAATGATAAGTGTGGTTTAACAATTTATGCTGCAGATGTCATGTCATGCAATGACACATTGCTAGATATAGGTTACACAAATGTATCATTAATGGTTGTAAATAAAATAGCTTCTCGAATGCTTCAAGAATGGAGAGGCGGTTGGCTTTCAAAGGTTGATGACACATTACAAGGTAAAAAAGAACCTTTGACATTAACAGTGCTTGAAGAATATATACGTAAAAAGGTCGGGGAAGTTACAAATATTCCATCCAGTGAGGGTAATATGACAAAACAAATTAACTATCCTGCTAAAGGCCTTAAGCCGTATAAATCATCTTTTGTCACAACAGTCAATGATAATACACTTAGCAAATGTATAAAATGTGGAAAAATTTTTTTTCAAATTCATGAAAAATTGTGTTTTTCTTGTCTTTCTTCTGGGCATTGGGTAAGAGAGTGTAAGAGAAGGAATTCATGTAATGTTTTTAATTGTAATAGAACACCTACAACACTTCTTCACCCACCAGATAAAGAATCTGACAAAAATGTAAGTTCAAGTAAGAATGAAGAGTCAAGTAAATTTCAAAGCAATGGTGAACAGAAGTTGTCACCATCAGAAACAAAATTCAATGCATTTTTGAGTGCAGGTGAAGAGGAAGAAGGCAAGGTTTTGCTGAATGTTGTTCCTGACAAAATTCGTGTTGCTGGAAGTGCGAATGCTGTAATTACTAATGCCTTTTTTGACAACGGACGTACATGTTCATTTATAAGCCAATCACTTATGGATAAGCTAAATGTAGATGGGCCTATGATAGACTTGAATGTTCGTACAATAAATGATGTAGTCGAACATAAACATTGTTCTGTGGTAAAGAATCTTGAATTAGCAAATTTTGAAGAAACAGAATTCATACAGTTGACTCCACTATTTTATCACGAACAAATTGGCATAGATAAATCTGACATCTCTGTCCAAAAGGATGTTGATCAATTTCCTGAATTCCAAAAAGTAGTGATACCTAAAATTGATTGTCCTGTGGAACTTCTGATTGGCAAAAATAATCCTGGTTTACATAAACCCCTTGGAAATTATATATGGTCCAAACAATTATTTTGCATCAAGAACAATAGCTGGCTGGATTATAAATTGCCCAGCTAGAGAAGGATTTAAAAAACAATATTCATATTTTACCAAATCAAAAATTCATCCTTTGTGTCAAATGTGTTCTGATTTTGTGAATTCAGTACTTTATGAAAAGAAAGAGGTTTTACCAGTTCAGCAACTTTTCCTAGATAAGGTGAATGATTCAATACAACTTAAAGATGGACATTATGAAATAGGCCTACCACTGAAGAATCCGAATATCTTATTGCATTCTAATCGTGAACAAGTTCGCCAACGAACTGAGTCTCTGAAGCGTCGATTTAACAAGGAACCTGAATATTATGCTGAATACAAAGATTTTGTGGAAAACATGATAACTGAAGTATTCGTAGAACAGATATCGGATACAAATGATGAAAGAGGAAGAACGTGGTATTGGAGCCATCATGGGGATCGGCACCCAGAGAAGAAAACTTTTAGAGTTGTGTTTGACTGTTCAGCGAAATCTGAAGGAATTTCACTGAATGACATTCTGTTAGAGGGGCCGGATCAAACTAATAATTTAGTTGGTGTTTTATTTAGATTCCGTAAAAATGTAATTGCTGTTAAAGGTGACATACGCGCTATGTTTCATCAAGTCAGAGTTAGAGAATCTGATCGTAACTTTCTTAGATTCTTTTGGTGGGAAAATGGAGATATAACATTACCAATGAAACACTACAGGTGTGTGTGTGTGTCTTTTTATTTGGTACTATATGTTCCCCAAGTGTTTGTAATATGGCTCTTAGACAGACTCCTATAGACAACAAAACTGAATTTGATAAAAGCGTTGTTAAAAATGTCACTGATATTGCTGCCAAAGGTGTATTTGAATTAACTAAATGGATGAGCAATGACCGCAATGTATTGTTGTCAATTCCCGAGGACCAGCGATCAAAGGAAGCTAAGCGATTGGACATTTCTGTGGATAGTTTACCCGTAGAGAGGGTTCTTGGCATGATGTGGAATGCAGAGGAAGATACCTTGCGTTTCAGTACAAAAATCAATGAACGCCCAGTCACACGTCGCGGTATGTTGGGTGTTGTGAATTCAATCTTTGACCCTCTTGGAATTGTGTGCGGGAACAATATCTGCTCGACATGAAAAATTCTTTCGTAAAGAATTGAAAATTCCGATTGATGCATCTTTCTTTTGGATTGATTGGGTATTATACTGTATTGAGGTATTTGGCCAACACTGATAAAGTTTTTAAAACTTTTGTTGCAAACAGAGTTAATCTCATCAAGGAAGTTTTTGAATTGAATCAATGGTATCATGTTCCATCCAGGCTGAATCCTACAGACGTTGCGTCAAGGGGCATGTCTGCTTTTCTAAATTACCCTGAATGGAAATTTGGGCCTGATTTTCTTTGGAGAAATTGTGAAGAATGGTCTGGACAACCTGATTTTCTACATTTTTTGAGTGAAAAAGATTTGGACGTTAAAAAAGAAACTCCACAAACACAAAAATGTTTTGCATCAACAAGTACCTGATCTGATGTGTTAGATCATGTCATTTCCAAAATATCAAACTGGTTTAAGTTGAAGAAGATTGTTGCTTGGATACTGCGTTATAAAAGAATTCTGTGCGCACACACACTTCTTTTGATTCTTCGAAAGGTTCTGATCAAACGTTGTCAGTTGATGAAATAAGTTTGGCAGAAACAGAAATCATCAAACATGAGCAGTCAAAGTATTATTCAAAGGAAATTGATATTCTGATAAAAGGAAAACCACTTCCAAAATCGAACAAGTTATGTAAATTACAACCTATTATGAAAGATGGTTTGCTTCGAATTGGTGGAAGAATCGGATCATTTACTCTGGATTATAACGCAAAACATCCAATAGTAATTCCCCAGGCTAGTCCAAATGCCTTTTTAATTATCGAATACCTACATCAAGTTACAGGCCACAGTGGACGTGAATATGTGATTGCTGAATTACATCAGAAGTTCTGGATTCTTAAAGCTAATTCTATGACTCGAAAAATTCTGAATAAATGCGTGTCTTGTAGAAAAAGACAAAGAGCACCTGAATCTCAATTAATGTCCAATATGCCAGAAAATCGCTTAATTCTTGATAAACCACCTTTTACGTTTGTCGCAGTTGACTGCTTTGGACCATTAATGGTACACAAGGAAAAAGTGAAGTTAAAAGATATGGCGTGTTGTATACTTGCACGGTGACCCGTTTAGATACCAGTGCTTTCATTATGTCTCTAAGAAGATTCATATCTAGGAGAGGCCAAATCCTCGAAATGAGATCCGATAATGGTTCCAATTTTGTATTTGGAGAACAAGAACTCAAAAATGCAGTCAAATCATGAAATCAGAATCAAATACACAGATTTCTTCTTCAGAAGAATGTAAAATGGGTTTTTCGAACACGTTCCGCTTCTCATCATGGCGGCGTATTTGAAAGACAGGTCAGAACGATTAGGAAAATATTCAACACAATTTGCAGAGAACAAACATTAACTGAAGAAAGTTTGACTAATCTCATGTGCGAGTGTGAATCGATAATAAACGGAAGACCAATCACCACTGTATCAAATGATCCAAAACACCTAAATCCAAACTAAAACTCCAAACAACTTGCTTTTATTGAAGGAAGAACCAATACTTCCTCCCGGAGTATTTGAAGAAAAAGATTTATAGGTTCGGAAGAGGTGGAAATAAGTACAATACTTGGCTGATGTGTTTTGGAAAAGGTGGAGACGTGAATACCCCCCCTGTTGCAGCTGAGGCAAAAATGGAATGAAGTTCGAAGGAATTTGAAAAAGAAAAATGTAGTGCTTGTTGGAGATGAAAATTTGCAAACAAATGCATGGTTGCTTGGTAGAAACATTGGAACGAAGCCTGATAAGAAGTAAGATGTTCGTTCAGTCACGTTCAGCGTATATTCCATAATAAACAACAATTCGATGGCAACATTTGTACGCGTCTGCTTGCTGTGGAGTGATTTCAACTAGCTTACAATTGCAGATCGACCATTTTGAATCTGTATCGGTGTTGGTGTCAGATAGCCACTTCAATTTGGCGCCTACACTTAATAGCTACCTTTTTATGTATCACTTAGGATTATTTCGCAGCAGCGGAATTATTGTTATGTTTTTTAACAAACATCATTTTTTTTTGTCGGGAGGAGGGGCATCATTCAAAAGTATGAAGGTTCACAATTGCCGCACCAAAGACGTAAAATTTTTTTAAAATTTGTTTACGAAAAATTTGATCTTTGTTCTTGAACAGAATTATATGCTAATGACCCTCAAGATACGGGAATTATTAAATAATAAAGACAGGCAATACTGCTGCTAATAAAAATTAAGAATAACTTAATAAAACATTGTCTTTCGAATCACACAATCTGTGAGCTATTTATTATATTGTACAGTGCCGCGATGGTAGATGATCTGGTATCTTCAAATAAAAAAATCTATAATAATTGGTGGCGTATTCAGAATCTTAAAATGAACGTATAATTTGAAATATCTTGGCGATCAAACTAGAACGTCATAGCGGGCTCTGCAGTCATATTTATTTATTAAGAACTAGCGTTTGATCATTATCAAGATGAAACAGCCCAGAATATGCACCCGAGGAGCGATATTTTTTCAAATAATGTTCCAGGACCAAAAATCTACTACCTACTCCGTGCCCGTAGCGCGAAAAAATGAAATCTCTTACTTTTTAAAACAATCAAATTGATATTCTGTAATAATTTAGTCTGTTACAAGGGGAGGTGGGTCACCATGCGAATACGCTAATGCATATAATATTTTACAATTTATCACAATCAGTTGAATCAATTTAAAGATTTATCCTACGAACTATATCTCTCTTGAACGGCTATATTTCAAGTTCTGGAACTCCGAATCGAAAAAATTTGTTCACTTTTTTGGGAACGTATCTGTTGTTTACGAGAGGAATAAAATATTTTGCTTCCGCTTTAGCTCCTGGTGTATACCCTGAAATATGAAAAAAGAGAATAACGGCTTCACCCAAATCCATAGTTTTGCTTTGTCAAGTATAAGCTACAAATCGATCGCGCCTAGACGCATACAAACCCTATCTATTCTCTGATATATTTATTCAAATAGAAATTTTGAGACAGAACAATAAGAGTAAACATTTAAAACCCGTTGCCAAAATTTAATAACATATTGAATAAATTGAAAACCCAGAGAAGATTAATAAAAACGCACATAAATTCAGCCTAGACGAGCATTTTCGATGAGCAATACACGCGGGGTACCACTGGGCGAGGAACTGTGAAACAGCCTTGGACTATGCTCGATAACCTCGCCGTTTACTCATATGTTCCACAGGGAATGGAATGGCAAGACGCAAGCAAAATTTCGAAACCATATCTAATTGTAAACACTGTTAATTGCGTACTGTGAAATAAAGTTCATTTGTGACCTACACTCAACAAATTGAGTAGTACATTGTTGACTGCCCCACCTCGATTTACCTGTTATGAACGAAGCAATTAATCCAACAACAATAGTAATCGTACTTCCTAGAAACATTATAAAATTGAAATTGATATTTAATACATCCAACAAAATCGAGTGCCTGTAGAATAATGTATACACTGTAATAATAATGCAGCAAAATCGCTGCTATTAAACAGTAATTGCAATTCACGATATTGAAATAAAACTTTAAAAGCGACTTTTTAGCCAAACAGGGACTGTTTGATAGAAGGCATCGTTGCAATCAATTTTAGGCCCTGAAATCCTTTTTTCCTATTTTTTTTTTTAATTGTTAGTCTGCCGTGTCGTATTATGCGATAAAACACTACTTTTTAGGACAAACTTTTTGTCGACAGCTTCCATTCATGACACCATTATTTCATCACAAAATGGCTTTAAATTTCTATCCTCCTACCCTCCCAAGGTTGTAAAAACGCCACTAAGTGCAATTAATTGGAACTTCTCATTATCTTTTATCCTCTATTTTCGAAGTAAAACTCACTCATTATTTGTGCTTTGTGTAGTCGATTCTATTGTCGTAGTAGTGAAATTGAAAACCGGACTATTCCCGTTACCAGTATTATTACCTTCCGAGCAGAACTCAGTTGATCGTGGTGGAATATGATCAGTATACGGATTTGTATTCCAGATAAAATTTCCGAGGGATTGGACAGCTAGTACGAGGTAACTAGAACACAGACCGGCCATTGCACCCTTGAAAATAAAAAGCAGAAGATATCATTAATCAAATTCTTTTACTTACTACTTCTTTGGCAACAGCCCCTCGTCAGCCTTTTTGATTCCGAAACGACGTCACTACAAGCGTCATAATGATCATCTCATCAGAAATCCTGTAACTGTTCCTGTTTTTCAGTCACAACTGTGTGACATTTTTTGCACATGTCCCTGACTGTTTTAAACAAAATCAAAGTAGATTTGTTTCTCACATATTTATTCGCCCATGGAAAGAAGAATCCTAATATATAGATTCCCGTTAAAGGTCCATATATTAAGCCAGTAAATCCATAAATTAACTCGATTGCATTTGATCGCACAATTGAAATCAGGAATGCAGTAGTTATCACGAGTGATCCAAGAACAAAAACTGAAAATAAAATATAACACAGGGTAAAGGTTTCATTCATTTTTGTTGTAAATGATATCAGACTGATTAGTTTGGGGAAAAAATCAACCGGTGTCTCAGCCATAGACATTTATTGCATATTGGGCTTGGCGGTGTGTTCCATCAACGGCCTATTATTGACCAAAAAAGATTTATAGTTTCATTTTAATATCAGCAATTACAATTACTGTCAAAGTGCTGTGGTTTTACAGCATTTTTGTTACATTGTATGTAAACGGTGTCTCAGCCATAGACATTTATTGCATATTGGGCTTGGCGGTGTGCTCCATCAACGGCCTATTATTGACCAAAAAAGATTTATAGTTTCATTTTAATATCAGCAATTACAATTACTGACAAAGTGCTGTGGTTTTACAGCATTTTTGTTACATTGTATGTAAACTGGATTATCAACCTGAGGGCCAAACCAAACTGCCCTGTGGTCTCGTTGGTATGGTCGCAGCTATTGTGTAAATGAAAGGGAAACTAGTTTTGCTGCAGTTTTCAGACAAATAAAACACTATTTTAGTGTATTTAGCCTATTTAAAAAAAAATTCGAGCGCCTGGATACTTCAAGATTTTCGTTTGTATACTTTAGTGTTTACTTTACTTTACCGATTGGGCTAACTGGGCACCCGACAGAATCGACCTTGCAATTCCGGAAAATTTCCTGTCATAAAAATGCTTTAGTGAAATAAATGTTAGTAAAAACCAGGTCCGTGGGAGTAGAATTCGGATTCTCGGTTACCTTAGAGTAGGGGAGCAAGGCCAAGCAAATCAGAAAATTTAGGCTGATTTTGATAAAATAATCCAATATTGAGATCCGAAAACTAGAATGGTTTGATTTAAATTTATAATATCCAAAACATTCGACTGCAAGTACCTAATACCTGAGGTTACCTGAAGCTTTCCCGGTGATTAGTTTCAAAGGTTCTGACATATTTGGCCATCTCTTCACACAAAAGTTCTCAAGTATAATTACAGACAGTGAGTTGAGACAAGAAGAAACGGTGCTATCATGAGAAATGAAACAGCAATTAAACAGAAACTAGTTGAATGAAGATAATTATATAAAGTCCAAATATTCTTGAGTTATTTAAACTTGATATCCAATGTCCATGTTACCGTTATATTTATTGCTTTCAGTGGCTAATTTTAGCCCTCAACCGGCTATTTTTGCGACAGAATTTGCAACATTTTCCTTGTTTTCTCACTGATCGGCTATTTTTAAATTCAGCGACAAAATGCGGGTATTGTTTTAAACACTTTATCCACTGTTTACTGTTCCTATTTGTCCGATGGAATTTTGAATCCTCTAGTGCATAAAACTATCTGGTTCTTTTAGTTGGTTAGTAAGCCAACTAAAGACCACTTTAATAGCAAAATGTTGTTCAAATAACTACACTCTAATAAGCGGAAACACCCTAAGCAGAATTAAATCGCTATATTATATTGCACTAAGTGGTGTCTTCCCTGAGCAATGATACCCAATAAAAAATTTTATTCCGTCAAGCTTGAGCCACAGATGAACCGCGTATCATCGACACGATCCATCGGCGACTAAGACTAAGAAGACGTTTTCACAAAATCTTGTAATATCTGTTTCTGATATAGTAAAACCATGGCCAGAGATTGACCACAACGCTTCCCATCTGTAAGCCATTTCTGACAGAACAAAATTTCTTATTGGAATAGATAATATACACCTAGTCAGAAATATTTCGTACAAACATGTTTGGTTGTTTGTTAAGTTTAAGGCCGTGATGGATTGCACCACCGAGGAGCGGACCGACCATCTGTACCTCATTCTCGAAATAGTAAAGTTTCTGATTGAGTAATGTAGCAATATTCTTTTTAAATTTTGAGTCACAAACAAAATATTGTCATAATCTTCACTCCGTGTGACAATATTGCTGTAAATTTACTGTTTGTTTGTAGTAATAATTGTATATATTTCAAAAATTCGAAATCGCTTTTGTAATGAGATTTACGCCAAGAATGGGCCTCGACGAAGCGTTCCATCAACATAATTAGCAGAAAAGTCGATTTTATAGTTTTTTCAATATCCTCAAGTAGACGTACAAACAATGAGCGATGGTTATACTGCAATCTTGTTGCTATGCATACTGACCTCAGACTTGCGCTAAATATTGCAGATACGAACAATCCAGTTATCCCTGGAGTGTTTTCAAATATTTTCAAAGCCATGTGAGATACTCCTTGATCAATTTTTTTTAGTTTTCCTGACAACACAGGATCACATCCTTCGAAATATGTGTACATTATGAATCCGTTCAAATATGACGTTACAGAGAAGAAAACAGTTGGCAGAATGTATATCAACAAAGAACTATTTTCACAAAAATATAGATACATATTAATCTTTATATTAATGTATATATTAATGATTTATTAGGGTTTCTTGCGGTGACCATAAGAAACAATTGCATTGCAAGTAACCACAAGTTTCTAAATTTTGTGTGCAATATGACTAACGTTTTACATCAATAAATAAATGAAAGTTGTAGCTTTGCCAAAATCATTTGAAAATGGATATTTATACAATATATTCCTTACTATTGAGCCTGACGAGTACTCTTGCAGGAAAGATATCTTTGCACCACAGCTTGAGAAAAACACAAAGCGTTCATGGACATAACAACGTTACCAATAATAATAGCTGATGGAGAAACACGACTAATTATTCCATTCTGGAATCTAAATACAGCAATAATCAAACGATTAAAAATTATATACTCTCTTCGCTCAAGTTGTTTGCCCACGATGTATCAGAATCAAATCAAAATTATCAAAATTAAAATAAAAAATACTCAAAAGTTCACTAATATAAAAAAACTGTATAAAAGAGATAGCGAACCGATGAAAAGGGAGTGACCCGCCACTAACGTTCCCTTCAACCACTTGTAGTTTTAAACATCTGAACAATACATTGTGCATGTACATTGCACAACTCTAACCATAGACCAAAACCAACAAGAATGTCTGGTTTTGAATTTTATCACAAGTATGAAAACAGAGTATGATGTTAATATGTAGATGTTTAAATAATACTCCAATACTTCAACGCAGTGAATCGCTCTCCCCTCATCAACGCTTCCGTCATTTTATCAAATCCCCCAATAACCAAGATTCCTTTTACAGACACAACAAGCATTCCAGTAATCATCATCATAGACTGAAAAACATCTGTCCACACAACTGCTTTCATTCCACCCTGTGATATGAAAATATGTTGTAAATTTAATAATTTACATTTGCATTGTATAAATTTAATTTTAAGCTTTTAAAAATGCAAAACAAATGAAAAAGATACTTACTAGCGTAGTATATAGTGTACAAATTCCTCCCGTCAAAATGATGCTCCATTCCAATGGAATAGTAGTTACTGCACTCAGTGAAACTGCCGGGAGATAGACCACTGATCCCATATATAGTATTAATCCAATCGTGTACATAAACCCAGCAATTCCAGCTAATATCCCACAAAACCGAAGTTCAAGAAACTAAACAAAATGAAAAATGATCTTCACTGCCGATTATGGCTTTGAAAATCCACTGCCGAAATGCGTGGCCCACTTTCGACAACCTCAAAAAATACATGGAGTAAAGTATATTTATTACAAATATATATTTATATAACACGAAATACTATCTTTGAAAAATGTGTCAGACAGTCATTGTTCTAAATGAAAATATTCGACAAAAAATATCCAGGGGTGAATATTTATTGCTACAATTAATATACCTGAAATGTGGTCCGCAGTTTCAAGTGACGAAATGCTGGAATGAAGTATATGATAGTTAGAAAAACTATAATAACATTGGGAACTTCATCCCACAAAACTGCAGTACCGGAAACATATGCTTCAGCAGGAGAAGCAATGACCGTTACTGCTGACCGGTACGTAACAGCTAACGAAAGTCCAACTGCAATCTGAAATATAAAAAGTTAGCAGTGTGAGAGCAAGATATTTTTGAAAAACTTTGCCAGACAGAAAAATTTCGTCAAAATTCTGTAACTCTATTACTCCATCATATATTCACTCTGAACTAGCCTAATACTAAAAGCTACTTCAAAATGGGTTACCAGCAACTAAGGCTGAGCAATTTAATTCGGAGATTTGGATCGATCCGAAGCACAAATCTTTCGAACTGATCATGAATCATTCATTGAAACAAAAGCTTGCAACGACAAAATGTATTCAATTTGGTCAAAATTGACTAAAATCGACTGCATTCTGTCATTAAAATGTGGAACTTTTGCTACTATGATGTGGATTGTGAATTGAAAATACATTATTGTCTCTTTGTGTTAATATTAGTAATCATAAATATAAATTTGTGGTTTTTTTTATAATTTGTAATAGTAAAAATGGAATGCCATATTTGTTATTTATACGAAATTGGAGATTCGATCCGTTTCGAAAAAATTATTCGATTCTGATTCGAATTGCAAATAATTCGGTTTTGGCCAAGACCTACCAGCAACTCTACTCCAAGTGGTAAACATTCCAAATGGCTATAGTAAAATTGACAAATTATATTGTAACAAACACATAAAATGCCTAAAATACTATTTATAACGTACTTTTTATTTTCAACGAAGACTTAAGGTGTAAAACTAAGATTTAATAATCGATTGAATGCAGGATCACAAAAAAGCATGATTTTATTTTTGTTGAAAAATATAGAAAGCAGAATTTTACTAAGTGAATACCGTATTGATGTTTCTATCTCCGAAAAAATAATTGTTTATCGTTGAATTCCTTCTATCACGATAAGCGAAGTAAATTCCGATGGCAGACGATACCAGAAGCAAAGCTGTAAAAAAGAATAGTCGCGATATAGTAACTCATATAAAGTTTTATATCCGTAGTATCATCATTTTTTTAAATCCCGAAAATGGTATCTATCCTGTTAATTATACCATCACAACAATTTCTCACTCAAAAATTTTAGTTTGCAAAGCATGAGCCACAGGTGGATGTCGCTCTCTGACGCGATTTGTCAGTAAAGCCTATTCTTGGCAAAACAATTGTCTGGTCAATTTATTCTCACTGTGTTTACCATCTAAATAAGAGTGATGAATTAAAAAATACAAGGTGTGTGTGGCTTGTTAACACAAAAACGGATGATGCAAGCGGTTCAAGTGCTGCACACAGAAATGAGTGGTGCACATATAAAAAGTGCAAATGCTGTGCATAAAAACGAGTGGTGCACGTAGAAACAAGTGGTGAACTGGTTTCTGTGTATACCACTCGCACCATTCTTTTTGTTTGCACAACTCGCATCACTTGCACTACTCGTTTCTGTATCGTGTTTGTGTGCAGCACTTGTGCATGTACAATTTAGAGTCATCGATTATTCGTGCTGAATTAATGTTTCACTTTCAGTATGCCTATATCTTTTGACATTAAGTAGTTATTTTGAATTATTATTATTTTGAATTCGTTCAATGATACGTGATCAGACACTCACCAACAAACGCAACGAAGTCTGCGATTCCGAGGTCTTTCTTAGTTGCACCCTCCATCATTGATATTTTTTATTTAGTCGTAATATGGCAGCGAGAACAAAACCTATTCTGTTCACGGAATAAAATGCAACACTGCTAATTCAGAAACATGCCTCAGAAAGAAGATTTTTTAATACACTGCTTCACTTCCAGACCTTTTTCAAGAGAACGTAAATGTATAAATATTCTTGTAACGTATTTCCTGCTTGCCGTAAGAGACAGATTAAGGGCACAGAAGCAAAGAACTGATCGGCGGTTTATTGTCGATCACGACAGATGTCAATTAGCGTACTGCGCTAGAGCTGTTCATTTTCAGTTCCCCATGAAAAGCTTTCCGCTCGAGATGCATGTATTTCCTTCTTTTACGAAAATATTGTCGTAAACAAATGTCGGGTCTTACCATATTTAGTTCGTTTTTATGCCGCAACTTTCGCAAATAGAATTCTTATTTCAGACAGCAAAAACTTATAGTGTTGCAAGGCGGTGTAAACCGTACGTGATCTGTAATTCTCTCTTGGTTGAACGATGTAAATATTTACTTGCTTCTAAGACATTTTCTTTCAGCACAAAATATCAGATATCGGTCAATCACTGATTAAGATGTATTCTTTTTATGAGATAACCTAATCAAAATATAAATCTACTTACCAAATATGCACGAGAGGGGTACTGCGCTTCAGTGGTACATGTTACTACTGAACCACACTCGACAATCAGACAATATCATCAAATCAAAGCGTGGGAAAGTAACACTGACGGTGTTCTGCAGCTGAATTGCGATAAACCAAACGCATTTATAAAACCTCCCATTTAATTGCAAAAGGTATTTGTCTTATAAGATCCGTGAGGCAAAAGTTGGTGTGAAAATAAAATTTGTAAAAATGCGTAGACACAATCCAAAGGCACTAAAAGGCAATGTGCTACATTTGTAAAAATACTATTACTCGTGATGAACACAAATCAGAAATAAAACTAGAGCCTTGAAAAGATTCGAAATGGGTTCACCAAAAATGAACTTTAGAAGATTATAAACTTACTTTACAAATACTATAAAATTATGAACAAATGGTGATTTCTTTTATGACAATTTTCTCTTAAATATATAGTTATATACTTCAATATTTACTTAATTTATTTTTTAAAATTAATCTTACAGTCGTGTTTTAATGGCATTTAACTTGGAGATTTTGCTTTGTTATATTTGTATAAAAAATTTTATAGCGACATAATAGAAAATAACAAAGATTTTTTATTCTGATATTTTTATAGAAATTGTATAGTATTTGTATACTTCAAAAATATAGCAAGTGTAGAGCGTAAAATTAATTTGTGGTATTTATACAGATCTCAAAATGCTAACGACATATAATTTTATAGTATATTCAAAATACTTTTTATACAGTTATTTATTATTTTTATAGTCGAATATAAGATTTGTTACTGATATCTCCTATAGAAAGCTAAGTGAAGTAACCATAAAAATATTCATAATACTTTTTGCATAATGAATTTATAGGTATTTTATAACAGTCTACTTGGAGCTAAAAGTAACTGTAATAGAAACTTGTTGCCAGTTATCGGCGTCATTTCTCAGCGTAAGATAGTGAATAATATTATTATAGTGAATAATATTATTATACAAAAACAAGAATATGGAATTTAACCGTTGCGTAGAAAGTGTAATCTAGGTCTTATCTTCAAGTTTATTTGATTAATTTGTCTATTGTCACGACTGAGTCTCGAAAGATATTTTAAAGAGCGAAGAAAAAGCGTTTGCGTCGAAATATGAGGGTGTTAACGTAATAAATATGAAACAGCATCAGTACATCTCCAATAAAAACCCCATCCCCAAAAAATGCTGAGTGAGTGGAATGGATTTCACGTCTTCATATTTTATGCCATATCAAATTCATTACAACTCATGCGGGAATAGGAATACACAAGATTTATCGTTTTTGTTGACCAAATGAAGACACTTCTGTGCGTCGTATCGAACTGAAGCATAAAATTGACACACAACTATATGACCGAGTATAATTCAAACATAAATCATGTTTGTTCATGGTCAAACTTGTTTCTGAAGTGTAGGTGTGTAGGTCTAGAGTAGACGAAAATAACTATGACACCCGCTATGATATCACTACGAAAGCTACTCTAAATTATCATAAACTATGTGAAAATGATTACAGTCTGTTATTCAATGGCTAAAATGAGAAATGTTTGTGTATAACGCGGTAATGGCGGTCATATTATAATAGCACAAATTTCATGTTTTTATCACGTATGGGCGCTTTCCTAAGCTTCTGCACCTAGTCAGAAATCCGAATTTTATAAATAATGAGCCATAACGACCGCCACAGTCAACGCACTTAAAAAACGCACCACGGCTGTGGCGCGATCCATGGCTCGTTTAAAACGACTCATACTTAAAAAGACGAATGCCAATACATGTAATCAAGCGTATCATGGATGGTTCAAAAATATGGCTCAATAATTTGAATCAGTTAAAAATCGTTTATGGAAGCATAAAAGTTATGTGATAATATATCTTGCTTCATCTCCATGAATGAAGCGAAAGGAAACATTTTTGGAAATTATATAACGCATTCTTAGAGATTTGAAGGTTTAGAAATTGCTTTAAAGTAAAAGAAAGAAAATTCATTTTCTATGTGTTTAGTTATATATGATTTAGTGTGATTGTTTGAGTAGAATAATTAAAATGCCACGTGTGAGTTTTACTGACATGGTTTAAAGTACGGACCTTCTTCATTGGTGAGTTAGTGTGAAAGCCGTAAGTTTGTTATTGTACTTTTTGATACTTTCTCGTAAAAGGTCAGTTTAGTTTCCCAAAGGAAACTAACCATCGCCCACTCAATAGCAAAGAATTACTAAAAGAGGTAGTACCAGCAACTGCACCCTAAACGGAAAACATCCCGAACAGAACTGAATGATCACGGTAAAGTGTAGTGGGTGGTATCTGCCCCGGCCGATGGTAAAACCATCTACCACTTCTTTGCTTATTTGTAGTCGCCTCACGACACGCAGGAAATACGATAGGACTATTCTAAAGCCCGCACCTACGTATTATAAGTTTTTGGGCGCTTTCCTGAGCTGGCCCTAGTCAGAAATTTGAATTTCGTCAAGCATGAGTCACAGACGGATAGAGCCTCGGCCATGCGTTCCATCTGGGACTCAAACTTAACAAATATTATTTTGGTAAAAGTGTTCCTACTACTGAATCAATGTTAATTTAGTTTTCTATTGAATTGTCTGGGGATCTGGGACTTGTGGTGCCGTATTCGCTGTTCCCGAAAAAGTGAACGGCTTGTTTAAAGTTATCAAGACAGTATGTAGTAAGTGGACAGGCGTAATTTTAGCCTACCAACGCAAGCAGGTACATAAAATCAGCACTATCACGGACAGGTACAAAATATGGCTCAGTAATTTGAATCAGTTCAAAATCGTATATAGAAACATAAAAGTTGTGTGATAAAATGTCTTGCTTCATTTTCACGAATGAAGTGACATGAAACATTCTTGGAAAATATATAATGCATTTTAAAGATTTGAATGCCTTGAAATTGTTTTTAAAAAATAAGGAAAATTCATTTTCAAGGAATATATATATATACTTTATTAAAATACATACTAAAAAGAAGTATGTTTAGCACCCGTTGTTTCGGATCTTGGGTCAATTATATGTTTTAGCCTGATTGTTTCAATAGCATAATTAAAATGTCTGGTGTAAGTTTTAATGACGTGGTTCTTAGTACGGACCTTCTTGACGAGACAAATTTCAAACCATGGTGGGAGAAAGTGAGGCAGTATTGTATGAGAGCATTGTATGTGACGTCATTCATATTGGTTTATGTAGTTCAAACCACAAACACAACATCGTGTACAATGAAACAACGCACCAATAATATCACATTGACAAGATCAGAAGTAATTTTCGTCAACAACGTTTGTTTTCTTGAAATAAATGCGATTATTCGCCAATCTGGTCTTGTTGGAATATTGGGGAGCACTGTTCTTTATTGTCTTAATTCATGGTGGGAACTTATATCCACAGTTATTTCCGGGTTTCAAGTCGTGAGAAACATTGACCAAATGTTGAGAAATGCACGTACGGATGAGGAAATCGTTGAATTACTATCCTGCAATAACACTTCCTCAATTCAAGAGGTAAGAAAATACGATAACAAGGATGTACTCGAACAAGCCAGAGCCCTAAAAGACATTTACAACCAATTGTACTCGAGGACACGTAAATACGGAATATTAACATTTTACAGCGTAAGGAACCTCTTTATATTGGGTGGCTCAATCGCTTCTTGCTACTTGCTCGGGCATTTTTGGTTGAGGCCAATGTCTCGCAATCACATATTCATGTGCTCAGTTGATAATGTTAAGGCGATGGAGGCCATTCCCACAAACGATTTCGTGTGCTTTAATGGTTTGCAAGTGAGGATTTTTCCATACGCTATAATTTGTGCCGTTTTTCTCTCAATTATGATAGTGATGACATTAATTGGCTGTTTTGGTTGCTTTTGGGCATGCGGATGTTCGGGATGTAGAAGGCAAATGAGTACAAAAACTATCAAAAATGACCATGCTATGTTAAAGCTATTCAGTAATCATTCGCACTCCCTCCATGTGTCCACCTATAAAGTCTTAAAGATTGCTGCATCAAAGAAAAAAGAGGATGTTATGCAAAATCTTGACAAGGCTATAGAAATTTCCACGCAATCAAACCTGGTTGGCCCAGAAAATGACATTATATCGACAACTTCAATGAATGATGAACGTCAGATCGCCCAACGGTTTTTCGATAACAACTAAAGTTAGTTGACTCGGAAAATAAGTTTATATCCAAAAAAATCGACAAAAGATAACGTTCAAGGATATCAAAAGTTGTGCTCGAATTTCATCAGCAGGAGAAGCCGGGGATACACTAATGAAAAGTCGATATAACACTGGAGTTTCACTTAAAAGAGGGGGGATAAATAAGACTTTCTAAATATACAATAACTCGACAAACATTTGTAATGGACAAAATGGTGTATTAAGGCATATAAATGAAACATGTCCAATAAAAAATCAATCCTACATTATTGATTGTTGATTCTAATCATTCGCGCAGGGGAATGAACCATTTTGTATACACTGCATATTTACCGTTGTCCAGCAAGGGTGGCAGTACGGTACGGTACGAAATTTTTATCGTACTTCGAACCAGCAATATAATTTCGTACCGAACTTCGTACCGTACCTTTCGAAAATTTTCCGTACCGTACCGTACGATATTATTTTTTTCGTACATCGTACCGAACTTCGACCAGTACGAAATTAATTTCGAAACATTTTATCGGTTATTTCGTACTAGTACGAAAACAGGTACGAGTTGCAGCAATTTCGTATATACCGATACATGAATCAGCTTTATTTGTAAGATCTGGCCACCGCAAGACGTCACCAACATTATATCAAAGTGACATATGCTTTGGTTTAAAATTAAAACATGGGCGAGCATATGTCACCCCAATATTTTGTTAACATCTGCAACAATATGAGAATTTCGACCGGTGGTGATATATGGTGGTACCGTGAGCACAGTTTTCGCAAAAAAATTTCACATGAGTAAGTCTAGCTTTTTATTGCGTATCGAAATTCTCTCTCGACAAAAGCGTTCGCTGTCACTATGGGTTTCGTGCGGTTTTCGAAGGCAGATATTAAGAACAAATTATGGTCTTTTTTCAAGGGAGTTCTGCTCTCGTTCTCTCATCACTGAATAATGCTAAATTTTTTAATCAGGTCAGACATTCCCGACATGTCTGGCTATATCCGAATTGGCGTTTTTTACAAAATATATATTCACTGTGGAGCATCATCTAACACTCACTCAATGTCACAATACTTTATATTCTGATTTTATGCTGAGGAAACTTGTGCGTCTCCAAGAATCTCCAAACGGTGATTTGGTTAATTCGTAGCATTTGCCTTCAAAGTTGAATATTTACAAAAATTTGCTTCCGGCGCTCAGGTACTGATCTGTCTGGTTGTTTATTTCACTCTTAAAACAAGTTTCTTTCAAAAAAAACTCCGGCACCCGTTATTTAGACTTATCTATGCATGTTGGAAAAAAAAAATGGGGGATCCGCCACTGTAGTTCCTATTGGCAGTGCAACGCCATGTATTTTGCATCTTTGCATTTTATGTGGCGATCACGAAACTAAACGTGATTTTTAGTTTGATGTTGCTTTCGTGTCGATTTTAAATGGCCTATGCTTTCTGATTACAGAAAATGCATTCAGTTCAGGAAAAAAGCGGAAATGTATTTACACAAAGTTTTCTTAAAACCGATATAAATAAAAAATCAGCTCAAGTGAACAGTTGCATTTTTTTTGTGGTTGCACATCATTTTAAAATTGGTGTTTTTTTTTGTAGCCATCACCCGTTTTCCATTTCACGAATATTTTTGAATCAACAGTTCAACTAGACATGCCTTAGTGTACCTATAAATGACAGTATATTCTGGCGAGTATGGGTATCGAGATTTTGCGGTATCGGCAGGAGAATTTCTCCTAATACAAGTGACAACTCATAGGCGAACGGGTTTACATACGAAACATTTGGGTTATTGAACTTGCAGTATTTTGCGAGTATATCATGCATGAATACATGGAAATGGTAACGACGAGCCGTAATTATATCAAATACATATTTTCGTTTTTAAAAACATATTTTTATGGATTGTACCGTGGCATAGTTTCATTCATGGGCATCGACATCTAACGGTGCCTCACTATGCTTATTTTACAGTAGGTCTTTTTAAGGGGGCTCAAGCCCAAGATCTTTAATCTCAACACGATGGTCATTCGCACCTATTCATTGTAGTTAATGTCACAAACAGTTTAATCGCGCTTTTTTTCCAAGAACAAACTGTGAACCTGAAAGCTATGCAAGGCTTTAAAATTGCGTACATGCAGGGAGACTATTCCCAAATTTGGAGCGTATTTTAGTTCACGAGAACGCTGTGGCCTTTCTGAGCGAATTTCAAAAGAATAAAGAAATTTACACCTAAATATAAAACAGATGACGATGTAACATCGCGATCGACCATACGTGATCCATCTCAAAGTTTTGACCGAGTTGGCCAAAATACTTTGTAGACATTATTCTCGATATTACTAAATCTAGTTTATGGAAAATCATGGAGATCTCTGGATCATAGTTTCATAGTCCATTATAGAAAAGGTTTTTGCACAAGATCTTTAATCTCGATGTCAAGTAAAACCAGATATATCGCTTAAACGTGAACAAAACTATGCAAAAAATTGGTGCTCACAGACACTCCAAATTGGAGCGTAAGCCACGCCTTTGAGCTAAGTACTTATAACACAGATGATTTAACGATCGACCATACTGCAATCAAAAACGACCGAAATACTTTTCTTTTCTCGATATTACTAAATCTAGTTTATGGAAATCAAAATTTTCACCCCATTATAGAAAAATTTTTGCACTGGTATCATGGAAAAAATATATCGCTTAAACGTTCCGCGGGCAAGCAGTGCTCGAGGCAGAAATTTCTGCATCCGCCACTGCTTGTGACAGTACTTATCTTTGATACTGCAGTGCGAGACCGATTTCTTTGCAAAAAAAGGCAAAATTATGTTTTCATCCATAATGTATAGTGCGAAAATTCTCTTAATCAAAAAATGTAGTCACCATGAACAGTAAAAGCCGTCAAAATTTATTTAATCAGAATTCAATACCAAATGTTCAACATCCTGCTTTTTGAGACATTGTGTATTTAGGGGGTGGGCGGAACCCATGGCTCTTGGCAATCTGCTTTTCTCTTGCGGTATCAACCATAACTCTAGAATCTGAGCTCTATAACTTTATAACCTCTAAAAGGCTTTTCTCCAGTGCACGAGGTAGTCTTTTCTCTGCTTTGAACAGCATCGTTTATTCCCCTTAAAACAGCCAACTAATGAGATATATCATATTAAGAACAATTTATTAGCAATAAACAACATCAAAATACAATACTGCACAAAACATGTAGGCATCCCAAACCCACTTCTCACATAAAACATATATTCAACAAACCTATATTCGGGTGTTGGGTGCAGCTTAGCAAACCACTTCTAGAAGATTCAAATCGGTTTTAGATAAAGTTTAATTCGAATATTCACTTCTCATATTCGGTTTCATTCTGCAAGTTTTGAGCAACCATTCCATCTTATGCATTAAAATTTAACATATAATAATTTTGAAAAGATTTGCCACCATGTTAGTAGGGGGACCATTTATTTGAAATTTTTCATAAATTTCCTTGAACAAAAACAGATTTGGACAGATTCTATACTAAATCAAATGCATCAGAAAGCAACTCCCCATTTAAAAAGATGAGAGTCCACATTGCAAAAAAAGTTTGACTTTCACACAAACCCCTGCTACAAGCTGTTTTCCCAATCTTATTGATATAAGCCTTTTCAAGTACACAAATAAATTTTTTCTCCAGAATTTTTAAACATGCGACTTCAGGGCAATTTTCTCTATGGTACTGTGAACCAACACCCGGAAAAAATAGATTCCACCAGGAAAAAAAATTTATCAGATAGGCCATATTTTATGACACCTCTTTTGCTAGAAAATGAAAATGTGCCCATCTGGTAGAAATTAGTCAGAGATGTGAATTCTGTAGTTCTCATTTCTGCATTTCATGTAGCTTTTTGCACACTGGTGGTTTAAAGTGACTTTTTAAATATGATATGTTTCCTGCAGCCTGGCTCTTAGCAGTTTCAATAAACAAAAATAAAAAAAAAACGTAGGAAAAATTTTTAAGTTATCAACACTCCTGCGGAATACCAATTTTGATGGTGTTGAAACTTTTTGACCCATCCGAAGAAAATAAAATGCATATTTTGGCCACACGAAGAAATACTAAATTCTGTGACCACGTTTTCAGGACATCAACATAATGCCTGTAAAATCATGCTTATTTATCAACTTATTTGAAAGAAAGGGAATAGTACGGGAAGTGACCATAGAAGGATCTTTTGGCTTTTAGGCAAGAATATAATAGGTTAAGAACCAGATCTTGAATTACAGCACCCCTTCATTTAAAGACAAAATTCTTACATTTTTTTTTATACAAGACATGACACTAGTGATTACGTTGTTATTCTACCAAGTAGCTGCCTTCATTTTCTGATAGACGCATATGATTTGAAGTAATTTCAAAATTGTCAAGTATTTGAAAATGTACATGCATTGTGGCATCTAAGACGATTTGTCATGATTTTGCTCAATTGAATTAAAATCTCAGGTTTTAAATAGCAATTTGAACTATAACTATCAGCTTAGGAAAGCATAAAATGTATCTGACCAAATCAGAACATTGCAAAATTCCCACAGTAATAGATGATTTTAACGAGGGCACCAATACTGCAGTGATCGGGTACCGAATTTAAATATATACTAACTGGAAGTACAAAAGTTAACTAACTCATGACTTCGAGTTTTTGTAGAATTTCATCTTTCAATGAAAGGGTGACACCTTGTTCATTCAACTGTGCTTGCACTTCAGTGATCCAACTCAAGTTTAAAACTACTGAAGGTATCAGACCAAGTGCAGACAATGTTTCATGATCTTGATCTATAGTTTGTCCAGTCATTGTTTTTAGCAAATATGGAGCCCAATCAACACAAATATTTTCACTTATAAATGCTCTGACCTCTGAAAATTTTTCATTCACAGCAAACGTTCCTTGCAGTAAAACACCATCAGGAAAACGAATTCTGATCAAAGCATAAATATATTTCCTGATTTGCTTCATTTTTTCACGCATTGCTTTTGTTCGCAACTGTTTATTGAGCTCAACTTCCTCTGTTAAAAGGCCCTGTTCTCTTTTGGCTTCTTCTAATGTGAGATTATAAAATGAATTTGGCAGATGAAATGAGAGAGAATGATCAGATGGTTGAAAAACTCTCAAGTCTCTATGTAGTTTTGAAGACAAAGGTCTGGATGATAATAAATCATCTTTAGCTTTCTTCAAATTTTCAAGATCTACATCGTTTGGTAAAACAAAATACAATTCTTCTTTCTCGTTCACTGATATCATTGTCAACTTGAAGCCAACAGCATTCAAAAATTCTTCTGTTCCCTCTAGAGCTGCTACTCTGTCTGTAAAAGCTTTGTTCTCTTTTCTAATTTTCTTGTATTTTTCCTCATTCGGATTTTCAATAATATTGTCAATATATTTACATAAAGTTTTTATTGCAATTTCGATTCTCGATTTATCTTTGTTCAATGTCCGTAGCATTTTACATGAAGCATCAGTTGCTTCATCAGATCCCAATTTCAACAAAAGATTTTCTTTGTAATGAGCAAGAAGATCTCGTTCCGACAAAACCTCACCAGATAGAGCAGATACAAATTTGACACCATCCGCTGAATATTGTTCAGGTAGAACATCTTCCACCTCTGTATTTCTAACAGTGTGTTCAGGCTGTAATTGTTTTGCCTCCGCTTGTGCTGCTTCTCTTGCCAAACGCTTTATTACCTTTGTCGATGAAGTTGAAGCTGGCTGTTTCCTTTTCTCATTCCTTTCAATTGCCGCGATAGCAGCATTGGCTTGAGATTCTGTCATGGATCGATTACGAACAGGGGTAGGTTTTACTACATTATAATTCCCAACATTACTTGCACTTGATTCCTCATTGAGTTTGTGACCTTCCCCCGCACTTTTAAATTTTGTATCGAGTTTGACTTTTTGGAAAAATTTCTTCATGTTACTGAAACTAGCATAGGCCTATATGTCGATGCTAAATGTTCATCTAAATAAATAACGTAGATATTACAAGTTAGCAGCCAGCAGGCTTTGCTATCCAAAAATATAGCTATATAATGCAAAATCTTTTTAACAAAAGATTCAAGAAACAGTGTTTGATCTGGTTTAATACGATATCACTTCAGAAATTTTTGTGCAAAGAAACTATGCAGTATGCATGCTGATGGGAGATACTGTCAGTAAAGCTCAATGTAAAATTTTGCAGGACTGGCGACATCTGTTCGGGGAAATATTATTTTGAGAAATATGTTTCTGTTTCTCCATGCACAAAGCACTTGTAATTAAAATTGATATTACTGATAGATAATGATATTTTAATTTGCTTTGAATTGTTAACCATGACTTTCGCATTATTTTCTCATGCAATCATTCGTTTGCCCAATTTCAAATTGCTGGGAAATATTGATTTGAGGAATTCTAGATTCAAAAGCACCAGCTGTGAAGACCGAGAGGGACCAAACGGTTACCCTGAGTTTTCCTAGTGAGTCGAAAACTACAGAAACGTCAAGGAAGCGAGTGAAAAATGTACTAAAACGACCCCCAATGGTTTGAAAGTGGTCCCATTAACCTTTCCTTCTCAGGGTCAAAAAAATCTATGATCAGTGATTAAAACAGACTACAATGATGATAGGTATAATAATAAGTTCTAACATAATGTTTTGCTTAGCCAAACTTAATTTTCATAACATAATTGTTATTTTCCCATTATCCAGTAAACATAAATATGTCATTTTTGTGCTGAATAAAACCCAATGCCAATCCAAATTTACTTTTATTATTTGGGTGTTGCCAAATGTATATGTCCAAATTCAGATAGATTGATCCATTAATATTAAACAAGCCCAACAATAAACTGATAAAATTTAAAAACAAATGTGCAAAAAAGTGTCACTTTGTCGCCTTGGTGACAATGTTATAAGGACATGCAAAAATAGTTGCTGGGCGATACATAAGTTATATATATATATATATAATATACAATATATAAGTTATTTAATACTTTTCACCTCACTAGGCAGTAGGAGTCACCTTAAAACTTCAAATTCAGCATGAAATTTTTTCGGGGTTGTTTCTGTACCTGGGGATAGCAAGTAAAACAAGCCTCATGAGGCTGTATGTGAAATAAGTGGCTTAACAAAACGTGTATTTTAGTTGAGTTTACAAACATGTTTTGGGTATTTTGGGCGCAATACCAGTTTTGTATTATTAACGTGTGATTGATATTCTGATTATAGCATCTGAGAACAAACTTTACCTACCTATCTCTAATCAAATTAATCACAAACGTTAAAGAAAAATTGAATCCAATGCC
The DNA here is from genome assembly GCA_963675895.2 of Styela plicata. Taxonomy (NCBI): domain Eukaryota; kingdom Metazoa; phylum Chordata; class Ascidiacea; order Stolidobranchia; family Styelidae; genus Styela; species Styela plicata. The sequence goes on along the minus strand of OZ023143.1, from coordinate 9,222,155 downwards.
AGATGCTGATATACAGAAAAAATTACATTGGGTGTATTATACAATGTGTTATATGCACTTTTAAAATCACCTCCAACAGTCCCGAAATTACGTGGAAGAGCGTGGGCCGCCAATGTCCTGTGCTATACGTGGAAAACAAAGGGGATAGTCTGTAGTTGGCTTGTTCTGTGTTGGCGCGTCCCTTCAAGCTTAGAAATTACACCCAAAACGACGCTCAGGAGCCATGATGTTCAATATTCTGGTTCAAATACGGTCCTATATTATGTCATGTTATTTCGCCTTGGGCGTGTCCATTCCGTTCTTATTGAATATATTTCTTGGAATTTACGACCATTGCTGCAGAATAAATTGTTGGCTCGAACGCGGCTGGCTGTCTCAGGCGGCTGGTTGCACAGGGCTGGCTACTGAGACGGCTGGCTTGCACGGGGCTGGGTCTCTCAGCCGGATGGTTACAGAAAGCTGGCTCACACTAGGGTGCTATTTTTACAAGCAATATTTTAACTTCAAGGTTAGCATTCCCTGTCCGAAAGGAGCCGTAAATACGGAAAAAATGCTTTTTTAATGTGATAAATAATTTTTTGTGTATTTAAAGATCGCTGGACGATCTTCCCGCTATTCAGCTTTAAGAAGTAAACATCACCTAATCCCAAGATGCCTCGTAAAACTGCATTTTAGACCTGATTGGTTTTAAAAGTGAAATTTAGGCACCTGCGGCACATAACTATACCTAGTTTCATAAATGAGTTAATTTCATAAAAAAACTCCTCAAATTCAGCTGACAGTCATTTAAGTCAAGGTTGAAAACGGCATCATCATTATGACTTCATAAATTTGTCACCAAAATTTAAGCCTCCTGGTTAGAGCATGGTCCTCAGCCATTGACTATTTGAATTGCTTGTGTTTATACTAAATATTTAGGAAATTTCTCTTTACGAATCAGCCCTCTGAGTAGTCGGCCCTGTGCGACCCCCTCTGAGTAGCCGGCCCTGTCCGAACCAGCCGTCTCAGCATCCAGTCATGTGCGGAAGCCAGCACTGTGCGAGCCAGTCGTGCCTGTAGCCAGCCCTGTGCGAACTAGCCTTCTCAAAACCCAGCCATATGCAGGCCAGCTGTCTCTGCAGCCAGCCCTTCCTGTAGCCAGCCTTCTCAGAACCCAGCCCTGTGCCAGCCCGCCGTCTCAGTATAGTCCTGTGCTTACCTAATATTTGGTATGGGCACCTGAGTTCACGTTTAATATAGGATTAAAAGTTTATTTATTATAGTATGATATGGCTCATGCTATCTCGACTCAAATTGTGTCTTTCATTAACTGTGATGTCTTATACAGTTTACTAGAATCATGATCTACATAATTTTACCAAACAGAATACTTATACCTCGGTTCATACTTGCTAACAACATTTGATCACGTTTAGTTTCGATGAGATCCAAACGTAAAAAATGAAAACAAATTGACCTCACGAAAATTTCGCAAACATTCAGAATATTTTTAAATTTACTCCGTAAACATTCATTTATAATCGAAATGAGATGCAAATAGAAGCTTTCAAGTTTAAAATGACAAATTTAATTTTCTGTGGCGCCGTTCCAATATACATGTGTTATTAATTTGTAAAATTTGACTAATACAAATTCAATTAATTTTATCAAAAATATTTTTTGCGTTTCATTTTTTTGTAAACAAGTTTAAAATTGCTATAAACATCGCACCATACCATATGCAAATTAACAGATTATATATTTTCTTCAAGGAAACTTGTGTGGTCAAATGAATAACATTTAATAAAGGCGATATAAGTTAATAAAAGGCTGATGCATGGAAAAAATTCAAAATAGTGTTAAAATATTAGTAGCTTCGACAAAATTAGCAATTCCTTTTTTATAAAAATATAAAATAAACAAAAGTGTTACATATGTACACAGGCGTCAAAATAAAAATATAATTTAAAAAGGTTATAGCTAAAAACTTTATATGCTTTTCAGCAGTTTAAAAACGGAAGATTATAACCAATTTCAAATAATATAGTCAATGAATATGATTAAAGGATATTCATATTTACACATACTCGGGCGCTTCCCATTCATGTCAATACTTCGCAATTTTAATTTATCAGGTTGGATAGATGACTTGCCAATACTTTTTTGAGTCTTTTTTGCTGAGCTGCAATATTGTATAAAAAAAATTTGGAGTCACAAATACTGGAAAACTCTATTCTGCTTGGCGCATGAATGTTTGTAACCCGTTGTAGGACCAATAGCATGAATAACATTAGCGAAATTTGACCATACTTGACACTTAATTAAAGATGAAAAGCTTACAGGCCGACAAGCCATAAATAAATTAGTCATTGTACAGTGTTAGCGGAAATCTGTTTTGCACAAAACTGACAAATTTGTAAAGAAAAAATAGCGCCGGGGGATGGAAAGATATTTATTTCGCAAATCACCACAAGAAACCATTTAAAGATTATCATTCATATTCTTTAAAAACGATGAACAACCAAAAGATATATTAACCAAACATACCGGAAACATGATGAAAGAGATGTCCGGCTTTCCGTAACAGGTTGGGGACATTACAATTGAAACCTCAACAAAGAAAAATGTGAGATTCCAAAAACAATTTTTATCGAAAAACATGAAAACCGCATTTAATTTTTATTATATGGTCATTAGAATAATTGGGCGTGGATCTCAAAAATGGGTAAAAATATTTCTGTTATTACAGAGATACATCAGATCAAGCTCGAGTCTAGCATTAACAATATTGAATGATTACTCGACCTTGATCATATGGTAAGAATGTCATAATTCAATTTAATTACTTCTACAAGAATTTTTCCATTATTACGTCCCAAAAGTCTTATTATTGACCAGCTCGTTTTATCACTAACCCACTGTCTATTGGTTGGTCATACCATTTAAACAGTTGTTTACTTTAAAGCATCTCTCTCTTCATACTTTTTATATTTAAGATAAGCTTGTCTGAAAAACTCTGACTTTGATCAGACCAAACTTTACAATATAAAAATTTGTGTAAGTATGAAGCAAGATCTCTTTATTTTGATAATGACCCGAAATAAATATTTGGTTCTGTGACCCACAATTGAAATGATAAAATCAAGATATTTGACGTCGCCCCGACGTCGCCGAGTGCTCTTCTAGACCTGAAGTTTATAAAACAGCGATTGACGGGAAGATAATAATAGTCAGCGTTCCTCCCTCATCACCAGAGTAAATGCCTTCATACACACCATCACACGCCTCACTACGATGCCAAATACTTCTCCGAATGACATATTTTTTCACGATCACGACCTTTCACGCTGTTTCGTAGTTCAAAAGTATGAACATCAACAAATTACGAAAAGAGTGGATAGAAGACAAATACTTCTCTCTGGTCTCAGCGAGGAATTTTGAGACAGCGCAGCAAATGACCCCGAATTGTTGTAAAGCATGATGTGACATTGAACGATAAAATTTGGTGGGGACGATTTAGTCTAGAATCAATTATCCTATTGAACATGGTACAACGTTGAAAATGCTCTCAACAACGAAAATTCGAGAGGTGGTTTTCGTAATAGAGCTTCTCGGATGAAAATATTTCAAAATTTCATCTACCCCACCGCGCTAATATATTTCCGGCCACATTCTATGGAATTTAACTGAATTTAAAATTTTATTATCAAAAAAATAAATTAATATTCTTATATATGTATATATATAAATCGGTCCGCTTCCGCCAAGCAATAATCGAATGACTAAGATTGGATATCTACAGTCACCACTCCCGACAAATCACTAATACTTGTAAAAATCTGCCATTGGGCATACATTATGACCACAGATATATTCGATTGGTTAATATATTCGATGTGCAAGTTTTGTATCCTACTCGTAAAACAAAATCTTGATTGCGCTGTAGCACTGCTATTAAAAATCCCACTGTCTTTCAAAAGCATTTTGCATATATCAATAGCAAAGTATATCCCTTACGTATTTTAGAAATATATATTGACATGAAAGTCACTTTCGTATCTAGGGGCATACGAGATTCCAAAATATTTTTCGCGCTTTTGGCGCGCAGTAGTTTTAACCCATTTAACCAGTGTCAGATCAATCTTATTTTGGGAAAATTAGGCGCGAATGTGGGAATTCACTTTTCCGCCACTCTTTTCAGCTTTTCATCTATACCCATAAAATATCCACCGAAATTTCTTTCAATCTTACTAATTTTATATTTTCTTTATTTCGTGTATTTAAACTCGATAAATTATTTATTAAGGTTCAGTCATGGACTTCGGATATATTTGTTGCTTCCATTCATTCACTGAACCAGTCCCAGCAATGTACATTTGACCTTGAGCTTTCCAGTCTTCATATTCCAACCAGATAGTAGAAAATCTTCCTTTCGGAATTGTCTAAACTTCCGAACCCATCGTTCTAGATGTAATTTAAATAAAATATGTTCTGAAATCTCGCATATTGGACACAAATGCTTCAAAAAGGTATTCAAATATATATCGACATTCACGACGAAGTTGAACGACGAAAAAACAATGCCTGCTTCAACAATTCCTTAGTCTAGTTTTGTCCATGTAATATGAATGCTATGTAGTGCTTTTTGACTTATCGAAAACAATAACACATACAACAACTAAATAAAAAGCAAAATCTGTAAATAATGGAAATATTATCTATGTTTGATACATAGAGTTCAAAACATACTGAAGTGACATATGAACACAGGTCATAAATGCAAAATATACCGAGTAAAAATTTAAAAAACAGACCCACAAGCTGTGGATTGGATCATTCTTTTGAAATACACAAATAATTTAGTTATCGAGGACGTTATATCTTAAGTGGGTAGCACGCACGTTTCCAACTCTAAAAGGGCATATATGTTAATTCGGTAAGTAACGTGTATTTTGTGCAGTGATAGGACATACGAACCGAACGTTGCACATCAAAACTATGACAAAAGCGACACCAGCTCTTTTTTCTATGGTTAATAAGCGTTTATTGCAAAAACATTGTTGATACAAAATCTAACATTCAATCTTGGTGTAATGATCTTCATAGATGGAAGGTCTTATCTTTATTCAGTAAAGTGAATTGAATAAAGAAGTTAAATAAAAACCACTGCTGTATGTAAATCATCGTTTTGTTTTACATCAAATCAAATAAAGAATACCTGTTATTAATAATTTGTGCCTTTTCGGGATACAGTAGTATCATCAGTTTTGAATGATTTGTCAGCATCTTGCGATATTTGCGTGTCTTTTCTACTTCTCATACCATAACCTAGAGTGAAATAGAGTTTTTATTTTGGGATGAAAGTATCGTATGGAACGAAGTTTCTCAGAAAAATAATTTAAACGCGAGAAAATAGGAAATTACGAGTCAAAGTTGGCATCAACCAAAAATTAATATTTCCCTTCCCACATCTCAAGTGGGTATTGAATTTCCTGTAGCAAATACATAAATAGATGACATCGGCATTTCTGTACGCATCATTTGTTTTTTTACATCTCAAAATAACGGTAGAGCGATTCTATTATCGCCTTTGTAGCTATATGCGGTGTACGAGAGCTCACGTCGGCACGTGAATCAGCTCACGTAGGAAGTAGTAAGGAGCCTCGACGAAAAAATTTTAAAAATAATATGTTTCGCTTTTCCCTGTTATTTTTAAAATAAAAGTGTGGCGTCCCTTTACTACAGCAAAGCTTACCCCCGATTCGGAACTGGTGTCGTCTCGAGAGATCGTGGTTCGCCATATGGTCTTTAGTGAATAACGTATGAATACGTTAAAAACACCATCTCCTTGTTTCCTTTAGATGTACAATAGGTTAAGTCGTATTCGGAATTTTACTCTCCCGCACGATAAAAATGAGTTCCTATCATATCCAAAAAATGACGCAGAAATAACTTTGAATAAGCCTTGAAAACGTTTCTGAATGCCCATTGAACTTAAAAGCGATTATTCGTTTTATAATCAAACCATCTTTCATGCGATATATTCAATTATATAAAGTATTTCTATTTACACGAGCATGACTACATCCAACCATGGGCCTGGTTATCCGCGTGCCAGCCGCGTGCGAGCCAACCCTCTCAGTAGCCAACCCTCTCTTGTGCAACCTGCCGCCTGAGACAGCCAGCCGTGTGCGACCCAATCGTATGCTGTATGGGAACCAGCCGTATTTGTAATATTTGGCTACCACTACTACAGACTATGTATAATAAAGGCGTATGGTTCAGTTGACCAATAGGAAAATTGGGTTTTGGGAATATTCCGGAAGGAGGATTAAAGTGCCATATAAGTTAGCCTACCAACACCAGATCTAAAATTATGACGTTAAAATATGGATATTTATCGCAAGCATTTATATTAATTCGAGCTGTACGGTACAGTGTAAGGCAGGGATGCCCATCAGATCTATATTTATATTTACCGGTATTTCCAGCCGAATTTCTCTGTACTAGCAATACAGAATATCCAATGTAATAGGAATATTCTGGAAATCAGATTATGCAGGGGATACAGATGTATATAAAGGATATGCAGACGACACAAAGCTGAAAGGTAACGGCAACCACCTTGTCATAAATAAGGGAAACTTTGACGTTAATGAAACGTTTTGAGAAGGCCACTGGATCTGAAAATAAATAAGTTAAAATGTCTAATTTTATTATGATGGAGTGCTCTTAGCCGACATATACTATATAGGAGAAGAATATGAAGAAATTAAAGTGTGTAGAGATGAAATTGAAATTCCAGGCATTTGGATAGGAAATAGAGTAACTGGATAAAAATTTTGAATGTAATCAGTACCGTAACGAATATGTGAAAATCCCAGAACCTAAACATAATGGGGAAGCTTTTGCTCACAAAAACCCTCAAGCTTTCAAAAATGTGGTATTTAGTAGGTTTTGAGATAATCCTGATGTATTCATAAAAGAATGGAAAAAGATTATGCTTTTTAAATTTATATGGAATGGAAAGCCACAATTAATTAAAGAAAATGTGATATGTGGTAAAATAGGTGAAGGTGACATTAAAATGACAGCTTTAAAAAGCCATATTGATGCAATACAAGTAAAATGGATCATTAAACTACCAGTACTCCAATGGCAACAAAAATCTTGCAATAAAAGGTCTAGATTTTACGTTGGTACGTATTGCTCTTTTTTCAATTGGGGAAATGGAATCTCTTCATTTGAATATATTTAATGCAAGAAACAACGATATACTAAAGTTTTATTCAGTCATAATAAATGCACTCGAAGCATATGGTGCTCATATATTGATATATATATAGACGCTTTGAGCCACAGACAGTCAGAGGGACTATTCCAATCATGAGGGGCTCATGCTTAGCTGTTAAACTACAAAGATTGAATTGTCCTGTGGTATATTATGTGAATCAGGAATGGTATGTAATAAATAAAGCCCCTATGCTAGGTCTGATAGAATTACCGTAGTTATTTATCTAATTACTAACTGGACACTACAATGGATGAATTATATAAACATCAGAAATTCAATAAAACACCTTTATATGGAATGGTAATCACTCATCGTTAATGGGAATAAATTTGTGCTTAACATTATTTGTTTTTTAATTTTATCCTGTTTAATATTTGTCTTGTTGGGTTGTTTGATATCACTTGGTCCATCTAAATTTGGACATAAACATTTGACATCATCAAAACAGTAAATGGAAAAAATCTGGATTGGCATTGGATTTTATTCGTAACAAAAAAAAAAGATTTTATGTACTTATCTGATTTATTTCTTATGAATTCGTTAGTATGCATTTCAGAGCGATCCCGTACATTGAACAACTTTGTCGCACCCTGATCTTTCTATTTCATTTCAGAAATATAGTTTTAGAATCGATGCCCAGTTCTTCAAAAGTATAAGTCTAAAACTATAAGTATATGGAACCAATTATTCTGTCGATTAGCTGCTAATTGACAGAATAATTGGTTCTTTCTTTTCTGTTGACAGCTTCGGATGTCCAGATCAGGTGTGGTCGATTGTTTACAGCCGTTCGTGATTTGGACTTAGCTAATATAACCGATTGCCAGAATGTAGGAGCAAAGATATGACATCGAAAATGGCGTTTTTTGTCATGAAAAGTTCAGAAACAGAAATCAGTTAAATTTTTGACGTTAATATCAGCTTTTGAAAAACAGAAAGCACTTTAAAAATATTTGTTTGTTTTTGGTAGAACATTTAGAATTATACTTTTGAAGAACTGGGCATCGATTCTAAAACTATATTTCTGAAATGAAATAGTAAGATCAGGTTGCGACAAAGTTGTTCAATGCACGGGGTCGCTCTGAAATGCATACTAATGCAGAATGAACTCATAAGAAATAAATCAGATAAGTACATAAAATCTTTGTGTAATTTTTATTGTCCTAGTTATCGGCTGAGGCCGTTCAGTTCGGGGGCGCCGTTGTCCCAAGATGTCGCCATGCTGGATGAAAGTAACTTGAAAACCAATAAATACAGTATTAGAGTGACCAAAATGGTATATCTCTGATTTCAAGATTAAATTGAATATATTTTAAGAACTTATAATTATGAATATAACCGAAAATTTTCTGATCAACAGTTGAATTGTGTTGGTAAGACTTGACCAATATACATATCCTTGTTCCAACAGTTGTCAGTAGTCTATGATTCATTTTGCAGCAAAATCATGAATATCTATGTTCTATATGGTATGTTATACCGTTTTGACTGAAATCTTTGTGTTTCCCTGGTATGACACACATTTCATTTACAGTTGCTTTTATTTTAGCTCTATGTAGGATTTTTCTCTGATTTTATATATATCAGAATATAAATCTTCTCTTCTGAAGGCATTAGGCAAGTTGAAGATACAAATAATATTATGTAATAAATACAACCTTAGATTAAACTCAATTCACTTGATTAAAGAACTTTTATGTTCATTGTGTCTAAAATCTGATAAAATATTTGATGGAAAAAACACAAATTTTGGTCACTTTGTAAATTGTTTGGAAAAAACAAAATCGAAGCCAAGTATACTGATTGTGGAGTGCTAATTGACCAAGCCAAGTGAATTGATTATGGAATGACCATTGATCATAATGAGTTTACTTCACTTTATTCTTGTTTTATTCAACAATTCAAGGTATGAATTTTTGAATTTCCATTCCATATTGGTAGTATTTATTATACTATATTTCAAATGTTCACTCAACCTATTTGCATGCTCATTTCAGGCATTGGGCTTTTGTTTTCCTTTTTATTCAAGTTAGTTTTGTAGCATTGTTGACTTTTTTACCTTTTTGAGCAATCATCCTTTTCATGTCTATAGTTAAAAAGTTCATTGCCAACTATTATGCTCAATCTTTGTATTCAATGCTCTTGAAGTTCGGTATTTAATATCATTTCTCCTTTGTGTACTTTGCCTGCAATCTTACAATGCCACATTGTATTTTATCGATATTCAAATGTTGACAATAGTGGGCCTAAATGTTCAAATATTGATATTTAAATATTGCTGGCTAAAACCCTTTTTTATCAATTCGAGACTCATGCACGATCCTGTGTTGTTTTTGCTTGAAAAAATATTACCTTCACATGGGATATACAGTGGAATGAGCGTGATATCCTCCTGCTAAGATCGTCTTACTTTGTTGAGTTAGTGTAGTCCACTCTTATCTTTAACCTACTTTGCAGGAGTTTTAGCCATTTATCTTTTATCTACTTCAAATATTGGCTTTGATGAAAATAGCTTCAAGGATGTTTGCTGATATTTCTGAATTAATAATTGCATTGAAAGCTGTGGATGAACCTCAAATTCATTGCACAGGTTTGGTGCCAAGTCCTGGGGATGTTGATGTTTGCAATTTTCCTGTCACGAATTTTAGTATATCGGTACTTTTTTTGGTAATTTTTTGTTTCTGGTACGAACTTAAAAAATAGTAAATTTCCTTGCTTGAATTTTAATATGATGAAGTTTTTGATATTGTATGTTGGACGATACTTACTTAGGTAAAATTTTGTATTTTGTGGGGCGAAAACAATCCTGCTACAATATCTGTTGCATCTGCTACAAGCTATCATCTGGAATATTTTACGGGACACTTGCCTTTGATACTTTCATGAAAAAAAATTCTGATAAGTTGGAGCCACGTATTTCATGAACCAGAACAATAGATAAACAATAATAGATAGCTATAATTTGTTTGAATACAGTGGCATACTTTTGAGTTATTGTACCCTTTTTTTTTTCTTGCCTTATGGCTTTTTTCGGATGAAAGTTTATCACTATGGCAATAACACTACTAATTGCTGATAACACATGGTGCAATGGTTTAGTACTTGTTATCAAGTCACGGGTGTAAAGACACTGTTCTTAATGATACTTGCTTATCTCTCTGCAGTAGTTAAATAGTATATTACCTTGTTTTTCGGACTGGCAAACTATAGATTATCTTAATTCCAAGGTTTTAATCAAGCTTTATAAAATTTTCTTGGAATTAGATGATATAAAATGATAGATTAATTGATTAGTTTATGAATTCTTAGCTTCTCTAAATATAAGTTTTTTGACTCTGTGTGAATAAGATATTCTTACGCTACCACTGGTATACTTGATCGGATTATTATTGCTGTTTTTCCTTGAATCGTGGTCAACAATGAACTGCCTCAATACCAAAACAGTAGTCAGAAGTCCTCTAGCTACAACTCCAGGGAATAGAAGTACTGGTAAATATACCATTATATTATTACCTAATTATTATCCCCTCAATTTTGACTAATTGGCCTTTGTTTTTGAAATATTTGTATATCTATTTGTCTGAACTGCGAAGTATGTTGGAAAAAAATGTGATATTTTTGACTTATTAATATTATGTTTATATTTGGTAAATCATCTTGAATAAGCTTTTAATTAACCCTTCTACACTTTTTCAACATTAAAAATATCAAGTAAAAACCTTACTTTTTAAAATGATATAAGTGTATCCCTTTTCAGTTCCTGAAATTTTGCCTTATAAATTGGAATTATCGCAGTAAAAAGTTTAACCAAAACTACCTTATATTGGAAGATTCAAATATGATCGAAACATTTTTGTGTCTTCAATTAATAAAGTACCTAAGATCTCAATGCGTGATTTGATTGTTAATTTGTAATTTCTGATTGTCAAGCTGATTGACAGCCTTTTTCATTTTTCTCAGAGGATGATGTTGATTTGGAAAGTTTGATAAATATGAGATACGATGATGAAGAATCTGACAGACAATCAGAAATATTCAATAACAGTGGAACATCAGGTTAATTCTGCTTATTGTTTTTTACCGTGAGTATCCTATGATGCTCATTTTTGTATTTAAGGTTACATTGAAATGCCATTTTAGTTTTGAGATAAATAGCTATTGCACCCTGCTAACTTTCATATTATTGATGTTATTTTTCTTTCACATTTCAGAAATTGATCTCCATAAATATTTCCACTCAAAACAGCTGGTTTTAGTTTAATGATACCGAAGTTTGGGTGTTTATAGACAATCACAACTTCCCAAACAATCCCAAAAATGTATCTTGACTGATATCTTCAAATTGTGAATGCTGCTTATTAACAAGTCTAAAATTGGAAACTTACAAAGGGAAAGGGTAGTTAATAATAATATCAATTCTTGAATATTCTAGTCTTTCACAAGTGGTGCGTCTTGGTAGTATTCCTCATCTGTCCTGAATGATATGTAAATTACTTGGAACTATATACAGCTCTTGATTTGTTGCAATTCAGAAAGAGTGCTTCTAATTAAAATCGTATTTTTGTATTTTACAGATGAGTCTACTACAAGTTTAGATAATGGGTCAAGTCAATGTTTAAATGGACATGGAAAAATAACAAATGGAAAAAGTTTTTTCAAGTCATTACCAATGGCGATTTTGAGCAGAAAGTATGGCATGTGTTATTTTGTCCATATATTATCTTTATTTTTATTGGGAAACCAATCAGGATAAAAAAAAAATTAACCTGAGTTTATATTTCAATGTTAGTATATTTGCATTCAAAATGTTTATTAGACCTGTTGTTAGACTGTTAGACTTCAATAGAGTTACAAAGTCATCAACACTGTTATGCATAGCAGTATCGATACTTTGAAACCTCTTAGTTCATCAGAAAAAAATGAAGTGTGAGTTTCGCAGCTTCATGTTATTGCTTTCTTTCAAATTTATTAGTAACTTTCTTTCTACTTAATCCACTATTAACAAAATTTTATGAATGGTTTATTTTGAAAATTTATTATCCATTTACCATCTAAAAGTAAGTTATATCTAGATGTGCCAGATTAAGATTTATTAAACATTATTTTTCATTATTGTTCAAATGCAGGTGTAAAATTATAATATCAATCCTATTCTAAACCTAACTTTCAAATACAGCCGAATTCAAACCAATTCAGTATAAATGGTCAAGTTGACCCCCCCTGAGGCTTTTCAAATTTATCACAACATGCTAAAATTTTATTTTAGGAAGTTATTTGGGTCACACTCAGATCTATCACATCAACGTCCATCTTCTCCTGTTATTCCGATGCAATTATCATCCTCCATCCCACAGTCAGCTCAACATGGTTCCTCATTCAAACACAGAAAGGTTAGCCAATCTATTTTCCTTTTGTTTTAAAGAAGCTTTGTAAAGCTTGATTGAATTGCCATTAATAGTGAGTGAGTTCAGTTGATAATAGTATGGTATGATGGAACAATCTTGTTTTCTTTGAATGTCTAACACATCTTAACCTCCCTAAGTTGATTCAAATGCTCCAACATCAACACTGGTCGCTTTTTTTAAATAATGTTGATGATATTGGTCTCCTTGCTAGATATTGTTAGCACCAGACAGATATTCTATATATTCTTCTACTCTGATTAAAAGTAATGTAGTTTTTTTAGTTATCGATTTATAATACTAATAGCATGATATATGATGTATATCATTACTATATTATGCAGAATTTTACCCAATAGTAAGTATCGTCGGTACCTACTCCATTATGTTTTGAATTGCAATCACGCTCCGAGGTAATTTGTATTCAGCAATGTGTGTTATTTGAATAACGGCCATATTAAATTACATACTACCTACCATTTAGTGTGTTAATCTCGAGTGCGGTTTCAGTGTTACTTTAAATTACCCCAATTTACATATCATGAATCGTGATATGAAATCTTCCAAGAAATAAGGTTTTATTAATATCAAATTATATTGGGTTGAGGTTTTTAAATTTTGTTTTGGAATTTATATTAAGCCAAGGAATTTGTATTAACTTTTCAGTCATATTATCAAGTAATTTATTTTTTTTTATTTCAATTTTCCCCAAAATGGGGTATGAAACTCACGCTATGAATATGCTAGGGATCAACATGACCAAAACAGTTTCAAAATCATCAACACTGCTATAACACAGCAGCGACTGTGTTTTTGAACTTTTTTCCACAGTTCGTTCCATATTTTTCTTATTTTGTTCAGGTCTCTGAGTAGCTAAAGCAGTTTGAGCTACTGCAGTTGGATTCGAATACATTCAAAATAAATATATCGATACAGCAATAGTAAAAATTTAGATATCTTAGAATTTTAGAATTGAGACATCTTTCAGAATAGTACATTTCAAAGATTTGTCAGTTTTATAGGATGAATTTGTGAGTATAACTTAATCAGAAAAATTACAATTTAATTTTTTTTTGCGTTCTGTATCTTGGAATTATTTTGAAAATAGCCTAAACGATTGCAAACATGATCGCATTATTACATGCACGACTTTTTTTTCAGAATGTTATCAAAATAGTAATATTATTCACCATCCCTAATTGGTTCTTTTCAAAATTGCCTGAATTCAATGCCTGTTTCAATCACTCAATTAAGCAGAGCGTGTTTGATTGTGTTTATTAACAATTTTTTAAAATTTTGAATATTTCTGCTCGTGATACCGTATTTCTCATCCAATCTCAGTGTAAAAATATTTTAAATCATTGAAACGTTGCAATTTTACTGCCAGTATGTGATTCATCCGAGCTCATGCTTGTAATCATATTTTTTAGCAGTGATAGTCTATGAAACATTAAAGTTAGACCTTATTATTGCAAAATCATTTCAAGTATTTTCTTACAATAGAGTACTTTGGTGACTCACTGATAGTTCTCGAAAAAGTATCTGCCAAATTTCACATAATCAATGTTGTGTTGTACAGGAATCTTGCAATGTATACATAATATGCCGTAGACGAAAAGTCACTTAGTGGTTTGAACGGTGTATTTCTCACTAGGATAGTGCTTTGTAAAATATTTTGCTCACTAACAAGATTACTTCGTAAATGTCAAGTTTTTCGATGTTCGACTGAAGTTGAGTTCATTTACATTTACATGTAAAATAGAAGTTATGAGCCAAAGATGGGTTCTACTAGTTGTACCTAATATTTGGCCTATGCATGGTCAATTGTGAATTATTATAACCTCACACAATATCAGTATAATTAGTGCGTTTGAATTTTTTCGCCGACCATCAGTTAAAAATCTATTTTGTGATATACCTACCAAGTCAGGAAGTAGAAATTTTGTATGGTGCTTTGAACTCTTAACTAGGCGTAAGCTCAATGTATGTATCAGCTACATTTATAAGGCGATAATGATTTCTTACAAATGTAGCCCATGATTGACTCATACATGATCTTTTTTAAAATGAGATGAATGGATTATTGCATTCTACAAAATGCTAGTAGGCGTTTCATGGGTCAGGTTATACTCCATGACCCCTTTGTTTACATTATGCTTTCAAGAGTGAATGATTACGTCAAATGACGTCTTCCAACCCCTAAAATTTAACAAAACTTATTGGGGACATCGTGCCTTATTACATTAAAAGTATTGTTATAGGCGGAACTAAATAGATGTAACAAAATGCTGGATTATTGACACTGGAAGATTATGATGTAACATGACACCCAATTGGGAAATATAACCCTTTTGCCGGGCGGCATATCACATGTATAATATATCAATCTTGTATTATAAATTGTAACATATTTTATAACAAGTTTTAAATGAAATATTTCCCAACTGATGAATCAACTGCTTTGTTCATTTACTATCCTTTTTGATGCTTTGCAAATGAAAAGACCACATTGTTATGTTAAGCATTAAGCTAATGTATGCAGGTATTTTCCACAGTCCACGGTTTATTTTTATGTACATACATGACGCCTGAATTAGCTGGTTGCATAATGTGTTTCAACCTAATCATGCATGCTTATCTATGCAAGAATGGGGCGGTTCACATCACACCCACCTTTCCCAATCTGTAATTATATTTTTTCAACCATGTGCCATGTATGACCACAGACTTTACTAAGCATATTTCGACTTTGTTCAAAAGGATTGCTATGTTACATAAGGTATTCTACTTTATCCGTACTCCATGATATTGTTTTTCTTTATTTGTCATCTAGGCTTGATCCATCATAGCTCATGCTTGGCCAAATAAAATTTCTGTTTGAGAAAGATTAATACCTACCTTTTTTCTAAAATGTGGATATCTGTAATTTATTTACATCTGAATCAATAACAATCAATAACATGATGGAAAGTTCCAAATTATTCTGACCAGTCACATTTATTTTAAATTCCATAAAATAAGCGGTTTAAAACTTGCAAGATTTTTTGTTTTCTGTTTGGCAAATGGGCAGTATTTCACAATATACTTCTTGTTGAAAAATTAAAATGCCTTATTTTGAGTTCTGGTAGCAAAACAACATACAAAAAGTTTCAAAATAATCAATACTGCTATGAAACAGCAGTGTTGATGGTATTGGTGCCTCTCGAAGAAAATGATATGAATGTTCTGGACACCCGAAGAAAACGAGCTTCTGCCACTCTGGTGCAACTAACTTGAAATACTTTAAAAAAGAGCAAATTTTTGATGTTTGGAATGTGTTAATTACGGTAATGGTCATAGTGTTTTGAAGAACATGAGAGTATAGTGCACCCCCTCTCTTGTATACAACCCTGTTATGAGTGAACTCAGATAGGTCATGGATTCATGTTGTGGATTATAAACCCACATGTAATAAATCTGTCACACTGTTGTAATATTATGTAAAATATGTTGTAAGATTTGTTGCAAACCTTGAAGTTATATAATATTATAAAATTTCGTTCGAAATGAACGCTACAGTATCTTGATAAAATTTTGATTTTGAAATAGATAAAGTCTGCATTATCAACTAAATTTTACCTTTTTAACTTATGAATAATGCACATTTCAATATGAATGTACAAAGAAATGAAACAATATTTAACAATGTATCAATATTAAATTTCATTTAATAGACAGTTTATCCATTGATGGCCCCTCAAATATTGAGTATGAAAGGCTAGCTAGCTGCTATTGTTTTTCAAGTACATCGGATGTTGTCAACATTGCGGTCGATTGCATCACCCAGCTATAAGATAATTTTTTTTAAACTCTGAAATTCTGGCTATCAACATGCTTTCACTCAATTATTAAACTGTTTTTTTTTTTTAATGGTTAATATGTTTGAGCCCCGCATGTCTAGTATTTGAGAAGTATTTTTCATGTTGATTTTTCACTTTGTTCGACTTGTTCCCAATCTGAAATTTTTCGTCAGGCATGTTTCACTGATGGACCATGCCTTGGTAATACGGTTCATTACTGATTCATATATACTTGATCAAACGTATGAATTTTGAAATTTTTTAGTTGAGCTATCCCAATCGGAAATTCATTTTAGTCAAGCATAAGCCACAGCTGAACCGCTCTTCAGCGATGCCATTCATTTGTAACTCATATTTAACAAAACATATTGACTGGGATGACTCATGCTAATCGATCAAAATCCCAACTAAGACAGGATGTGTGAATCATTTGTGTATTCTTATTGACGTCATGTCACGGGGAATCTTGATCATACTTACACCACCTGCGATTATTTTTATTTTGTGGGTTCAAGTAAGAGCCTTGGGAAAATTATTGGAGTCATTTTTATTGGGCTAATTTATGTTGTGCCAGGCTATGTATATTCATATATCCCAAAAAATATTTTCTACGATGTACAAGTCTTGTATGAATAACATCCGATAACGCTTTTTATAATTAAGGCATACATGATCCATTGTATATACAACTTTTTAGTAATATCGAAATGGACCTAGCTTTAACGATTAAATGTTCCATCACGTATAGACAAAAAATTTACAACGGACTTACCAGTAGTAATAAAACTATAGTCCCATTGTTGTGCAAAGTGCTATCGTGATTCATGACTAATAGTAAATATCATGTGTTTACATTATTGCTGTGGTCTATTTATTATCCATTTCGTAGCTTGTGTAGCATATAACTTCATCATTAAATTAATCCATGACTAAGAATGTCAATGGATAAAAATTTAGTATTAGCAAAGTATGAAGTTAATTTTGAAAAAAAAAATGAATAAAATGGATTTCCTTCTCAACTCAAAATTCTGGTATCTATGAATGAATGCTTAGAACGGTGATTCATTTTTGAATATTTTTAATCATAGTGGTACTGGGCACTTTACCAAATCAGAGATGGGTTTTGAATTGTTCAATTCTGCTAAGGTATCTTCACAAACTTACTGTATATCGAGTTTGATTAACTATATACATGCAAATTGCTAAATCCGTTTTGTTGGTTAATGGGAATTTGCCGGGGTTAATGCTTAAATGACAGGTATGTAAGGTAGTATAAGAGAGAGTTATTTTAAATGTTTTCTTCCTTTCAAGTAGTTTTTTTTTTGATCGGATAAGAGTTTAGTTTCGTAGAAATATTCTAGTACATAATTGTGTGCTTACTTCACTCATTAAGCCTGAATATGGACGTTGATACCTGAAACGGAAACCCACTTTGTTTCATAATCCTATTGGGCTTGTAAATTATATCTCTATCAGTTTGACTATTTTGTCGGGCTGGTGGCTGACTTCTGGTTAACCTTAAAACAATTTAAATTACAGTATATTCACTTGACAATAAAAGCATTCCGATCGCTAATAAGGCACGATTAAAGTGCGCTATGAAATTTTTAAGGACATACCTTGGAAAACAAACCATTAGTTTTAGCGGCAGCTGTTAGATAGAGCATGTAGAAATTTTTTAAAGATAATTTAGTTTCAAGTTTGTAGTTCCTGGCACAGGTAGTTTTGAACTCAGAGTACGTGACTTTTTAAGCGTATTGTCACTTATATTTATGTAAAGTAAATTAAAATTCTGTATTGTCTAGAAGTTTAAATACACCTTTTCGTGGGAAGTTACTTGTTATGTATGTGACCAATCAGAGGTTTTAGATTGGATAAAATTCCAAGTATTTCGCTTTGTGTGTTTTTGAGTTTTGCTTTAAATTACGTTTAGCTCCTAATGTATACACAACCAAGAAAAAAACATTTGTTAACGTTATCCTAAACTATTTTTTACTCTTACTCCACCCAAATTTTCTTCTAACGTGCTTGTATATTTTTGCTTCATTCCTGAGAAATAGATACCAATTGTTTACATTGTATGTGAGGAAATTGCGTGCAATTTACTTAAAGTGTGTAACTGCAATTTACCCAAGTACTGGTATGTAACACTTGGTTAAAAATATAACTGGTCTGGTATATTATAGCCGTGTTTAGTACATATGTGTAATAGTTTAGCGTACATTTTTTAATGTAGTTGCCTTGGGTTCATACTTTTAGCTTGATAAATAGCACATTTAAGATGAAAATCAAATTTGAAATTCCATGGATTGTGCTGCAGCAAAAGGTTCAGAAGGTGCAAACACTTGCGTCAATTTTATATATTCTAAGCAAAGGCAATATATCAAATTGTTTATTAAGAAATGTACTTCCTTGCTTTGTAATTTTTGAGTAGGTATTAAGATTAAGGATATTAAATATCCTTAATCTCAATACCCACTCAAAAATTTCAAAATTGACACAAATTTTATAAATCCAATTTTCCAATTATAATAGTATATTGAAATATAGCTTACTTTCGGTTTTTCTGGGAATAAAGTTTGTACATTTTTATACAATAATCATTATAATATTACCGGTTTATTATATGGTTCATCACTGTTATACTGCAATATATAAGAAAACTTGGGTGATGCTTAAAGATGTAACCAAATTACATAGATATAACAAACTTATAAAAGCATGTTACCCCAATCAGTAAATTTTTTATCAAACATATCTTTTGTTAAGTATGATGGATCGCTTCGATGAGATGCGATTCATCTGTAGTGCATGCTTGACAAAATAAAGTTTCTAGTTGGGACCACTAGTCGTATTGGAGTCAAGTCATGTAAATGCAATATATCGTCAATGCCTGTTCTGTAATTCTATTTTAATTGATGTAATATTCTAAACATTTTGTCATTTATAAATCTAATTTACTAAAGAACTTGATCATTGTCTTTGACAAGATTGTTATGCATAACTAAAGCAGATATATCAAGCCTTAATAATGGCAGGCTCCATCGATCCCTTTGCAAGTCAAAGCAAGATGATATAAGAAATATTTTGCCCATGTAGTGAAGTATGTGCCATAACGAAAAAAAGTATGTTATCAGAAGTTGAATTAAACGTTTTTCCTTGTCAAAATGAATAATATCTTGTTAAGTATGGGCCATGGATAATAGCACATGCTCGACAAAAATTTTGGACATGGGCTATTGACTGTTCATCAGTACAGAAATTGTGCAAAAGGTTCCACAGACATGAAGATTAATATTCTTTATAAATATAACATTTCCCTTTTTCAGTCACCATTGGTCGAGAGATCTGCTCACAACAAAATCAATGGAATTTCTAATCAGGTTGGTACTATTTGTTATTATCTGCCAATCTTTGCAATTGTTATTTTTTCAGAATGTATTCGAAAAATTAAAATATTCGATTTTGATCATCCCTGCTCGCAGTAAAACAAATTCTAATACACAGATTTCTGTATAGTATCGTATTTGCTATTTTCAGTGGAACTAAAAGTATGGCATTATTGTATTCGTTTTTAAGAAATTATTTTTATTGCTCCAAGTTTACAAAAAATCATGTTCGTTTTGAGACTGGGACAGCAATACATATTGAACAAAAACACAGACTGTATTACTCATTATATGTACATAATGTTATGCTCGATATGCGTCCGTGTTTTATTTATTTTGAAAGTAACAGCTGTTATTTTTCGGAGTAAATATTTTTCATAATTTCAAGTGATCTGATATTTTGATCTTTTTCTAGAGAAATGGAAAAAAAACGTTTCTTCTTATTGTACGATAACTGATCAGAAATTTTATTTTGGCAAGCATGAGTCACTTGTGGATTGCGCCTCTGCGGCGTGGTCTATCAGTGACCCATACTCAACAAAAGATATTGGAACGTAAATTTTCTGGCTGGATGGGTAGCCATGTATTTTGTATAATTTACTGAATCGACTAAGGCAAATTCTATGAAATTTGTGTTAAACTCTCAAAGATGGATATGCTTTAGATATCATCACGTTTTCTTTTAAATTATACCATAATTACATTGTGTGTTTATGTTGGGTAGCAATTTGTACCAAAGTTAAGTTAAGCAAAGAATTTTTGTTGTGAAAAATTAATATTCTAGTGATTACGTAATTTTATTACCCCACGACTAATTGTGTTAAAAAATTGCTACTGGTATGTAATTGTTAAGGATATAATTTAACTAACATATTTCTACGTTTTGTGGAAAAAATTATTGAATTGAGTTCTAAGTTTGACGACAATTTTATTTATAAAAATTCATCCATGAAATACGCAAAGCAGCAACTAGAAGGAACCAAATATTTACCACTTACACGGCAAAGACCTACTGCCAAATGTGAAACCATTGCTGCGCCCTAGCGGAACTGCCTCCAAGCGTAAAGCCCAGAGAGAACTGAGAAGATATATTAAAGTTGAACGAATGGTATCTGCCCCAGTTAATATTAAAACCATTTACTACTTGATTTCGATAGAATAGTATATTCCGTATTATTACAATTTTTTCATTAAATTTTTTTCTCTTATAAACATGATAACAGTTCGTTTGTGATACTTTCAAGAACAGTGGACACATGGAAGCTGGAACGGCAACGCTATCTATCACAGAATCCAGATTAAAAACAATTTCTGACTAGATTGAGCAAAAATTTATTCATTATATCATATCCTCCAAAAATTGAAAATAATATGTTCGAAAAGTTCTAATTTTGATCATAGATCATCAGAAATTCTATTAAACTAAGCTAAACAACAACCATAATCCATTTTTTTTTTTTTTTTTTCAGAAAACGTGGTCAGTGTGGGTGACGGATTCAAATATGTTTCAAGATATCGAACTCCCTTACGATGCAACATGTAGTTTACTTCTTCATATGCTTTTATTAAAATTACAACGACAAACGGATTTGACAATATGGTCTATTGTATTACAAGACAGCGAATTTTTAATAGGTAATTGCTAGATAATGTTCCAATAAGAAAAAATGATATTAAGCGTAATCAATAGAATAATTCATTTTGTCTAATAAGGAGCCAAAGATTGACCGTGCCTCAATGCATGATCTGTCGGTGATATGTTTATAACAAAACATATCTGGAGAAAGTTTTCCGGACATGTGACAAGGATCTTGTCAATGATTTTCCTGTCAGAAAAAATTTTCATAATATCTTTTGTCTATTGTAAGACTGCTGGAATGCTCCTGTGAGGCTTGGTCCATCCGTAACTTGTGCTTGATAAATTTTCCATAGGGTTGGACGATTTATGCGAATAAACTTAATATATGTTATACTTTCTTCTTTATTTGAAATTAAACATGGTTTTATCACAACTTCATGGCTATTTCAGTGTTGCAATAATATATTATTAACATAATATTATGGTTTCAAAAACTATGTATGATTATCACAATTAATGAATATACTGAAATTTGTAAACGTTGACTACCGTACTTTCTGGCACAGATAAATTAAACATGAAGTGCATAGCAGCAATGTTCGATTTTCAAGGCCTTTTTTGTATAAAAACATTGTTATAAGCTAATATTCATACCAGAATTTTAATTTTTATTACTGTGATATATATATAAGAATATCGTATTTTTTTAAATGTTTTTCTGCCAGCACACAGTAGTCATATTTTAATGTAGTAGCGGACTTTCTGTCAGTGTGCCTATATCACCGATACTCAACAGCCTTCATAAACTATCAGTAATATTTTATATATATTTTAGAACGGATAATTGAAGATCATGAAATATTGGTTGATATTAAAGATACATGGTCAACAGAATCAATAAATCGGTTATGTTTGAACAGAACACCAACGAAATTTGAAATTTTACAAAATCCAGAGGTGAGAGGCAAATATTATGATTTTATACTTCTTAGTTATCAGAGGTTCGATAAGTATATATATCTCTCTTTAATTTCAATAATTTTAGCTCCAATCCTACCCAACTTTGAATAACGCAACTTATATCTGATGGCACGTAGTTACTAGGAAATTTAGTCATTTCTATTTTTGTCTGCTATGACTAACACGAGAAAAGTGTTGCCCACATAGTGACAGTCATATCGAGATTTTATTTCCTTTATCTATAAGCTGATAATTGAGCTCTCGACTTCTTCGAATGTTTCAATCTTCAGTACTCTTATGGTATAATATGAGTGTTTATTTATAATTTTGTGGTCTTCAGTACAAGTGGCCATTTTCGTTGTAAATTATATGTCATATTATTTGTTTGGTAAATTTATTTTGTCGGTATAGGTGTTCCATTTTTGCAAGTGCCTGAATGTAATATTAGGTGATAGTCTACCAATCGCTTGGAACTATTTAAAAAGTTCACTTGTAGTCTTGCATTGCCAAAATTTTTGACTGATTTTTTTCTGGACAAAAGTGTGCTAAAGTCAAAAAAAAAAGATGGTTTGAACAAATCTGTTTTCATTTTTATTTTTCTAAAAATATTTGAAAAAAAAATGTCAAAAAAGTGATATTAAAATTAGAAATTTCATATCTTATCCAATCTTAGATATATGTATATGAAATATCGTCTTCCAATATACTATTTTGTTAATGCACACATATCATTTACGAAATCTCATTGCATGGTAATTTAATACAATAGCCGGTTTGGTCATAGAGTATCTGGTCATCAGATAATAAAATTTATGACCATCATTGTTATTAAAATGTCTTTAGGCAAGATAAAGTGAAACTATAAATATAAAATAAATCACATGGTAATGATGATGCTCAAGTTAAATATACGGTACTACCAATACTCTCTATTATAGTCTACACTTGCACAATATTCCATTCTTCAAAAATTTAGGATATTGCATTACATTTTCATGTGTTGTTATTAAGCAAGAGCCATAAAAAATATTTAATTACAGTCGATTTGAATGTTAAAATTGTTTATATAATCACTCGAGTTAATGAGCTTTCCAGAGTTTGTGGTTAATTTTGGACAGTTGAAATGGATTTGGAATGAAGTAGTTTCGAAGATTATGCTTAGTGTTGAAAATGTGGAATTTCGTGGAACTGAAAATTTTTATTTCTTAGAAACTAAATTTTCAGCATTTCTATCATGAACTTACAGTATGTAAATGTTGGAAAATTCAGAGATCTTTTTTGTTTATTTCCTAGAACTGGTCAAATTCTTAAATTCCTCACTCCAGCTGTGCTCTCGTTTCTTAGTACTTCATTTTTGTGATATCCTCGAAATTCGTCATAAGTTTTCAGAGAATTTCTTCACAACGACACTTATAATCTTGGTTGGAATTTAAACCACTTTCACATTTCCGATGATCTGAACGATTTAAATGTATTTTAAAAATAATGCTAATAACAATAGAGACAGTATGAATCCATGTTCGAAAATACAAAATTAAACCCAAGTTTTGCGATTCTGGTAATCTTTCAAGTTCGTTTCAACAAAACTTTTTTGATTGTCATAATCTCTAATTAACAATTCTTTGTTTCAGTCATGTCTACCATCAGGAATGTTAACCATGTCCTCACAATCTCCTTTAATAATGGAAACATCAGAAGCAAAACGTTATAAAATGCAGGTAGAACTTACTAATTCGTTTAAATAATTTTTTATTAGTTACCTATGGTTATTAGTTATTATGATGGACTTTAATAGTCTTTACAATCCAAGTCTCTCTGTCTCAGATCTCTGATTTACAGCACATATGACTTACCGTAGTTTTAAACAACTCAACTTCTACTAAAAATGGTGCAAGGTGAATCACTTTATTTTTGGAGGATGTTGTTTTATGTAGTTACTACAATCAATATTGATATGAACTTGATATCATATGGTATGAATTTCATCATTTTGGCATATGGCCCCTTGAGTAGTTGTGTGTTTACACAAGTTATACGTACCACTGTTGCTTTTCTAATAGGCATTTTGCCAAAAACAGTTTGGGACTAAACTTCATTTGTTTTGACTTGGCTTCGTCATTTTATGCCTGATTATCTTGTGGATTTTTTTAATTGTTCCTTTTTTTCAGAATGTTTTAACGAAAACAGCACCCGAGTTTTCTGGATGGTTACATGTCAGAGATTGTGGTGCAAGGTTCTGGAAAAAAACATTCTGCATACTCAGAAATTCGGGTTTATACTGTAGTAGTAAAGGCGAAAGCAAGGTATCGTCTTTTCAGATTTCACCCCATTTCCCTGTCCATTACCCATGTCTCAGTCCCAGTACTTCAAATATCTTTAATATTTCGCGACATTTGGTTCATCATTAATTAAAATCAGGTAGATGTATATATTCAATGGTCAACTTTATTCATAAGTAATGTGCTCATATTTTGAAAAAAAAAAATTATATTCTGAACCCATCTAGTAATTAACACAATTTCAAACAAAAAAATGAAGTCTATGGTAGTTTTAAACTGTATTCAAATTTCATTTTCATTTATAATATATATCGACTTTAGTAGATAAAAATACTTTAGAGGTGTCTTTAGTATCTCTGGGAAGTTTTTAAAACCTTGTTTTACTCATCAAACTATTTTAGAAGATACATAAAATCCTTGGTGCATGAAATTCTATAAAATTATTGTTTGTTATTTTTTGTTTCAGGAGCCTCGTCATCTGCAATGTTTTGCTGACGTTCTTTCATCAAATGTGTGGGTTTCAGCTCCTAATAAAAAATTTGATTCAACCTCCTATTGTTTTTGTATAAAGGTGAGATAAATAGCACAATCAAAGTCTTGCACACTCTGCTGCAAGATGTCATGATTTCCCATATAGGAAGGGGGAGCCTTATCCAAATGGTCGGGCATTCCAGAATTGTGTTTAAAAAGTAATTTCCTTTTTCAATTGTTTTTAACTTGATCCGTTCTGTAGCAAAGTCATGATTCATGCCTAATTTTGCAACATAAAATCTGATATATTTCAGGATTTTGCTGCAAAATGGATTAAAATATGAATAAATATGAACAATTTTTTTCATTTGAGTTGTTGAAACATATGTTCATTCAGTTAACTAACTTAATGATAACTAGTTCCTGTACAACTAAATTAACTGTGACCCAAATATTAGTTTCATTCATCAGTTTTGCTTCAGGACTCTTTTAAAAATTCCGAATGCTGACCTTTTCCGAACTTCAATTTACAAATATATTATATAATATAAATAAATCATATCGTAAGATTTTAGAAAACATCAGAACATCGAAGAATTTTCATGTAATATTTCATACATAAACACAAACAGAAAAACAATTTAATCCGGCAGCGATAATGCTAGAAATCACGCTAAAAACTTTCGACATGGTATTACCATTATTAATCTGTGAATTTTGCTGGAATCTGTCATTCCAAATATAGCTCAGTCGTGTTTAAATGACGTATCTTAATGTTATACACAAGTTGTTATACATAGTGTGGGCACCATGGTATTTGAACTGTTTTTGTTGGTTTAATTTCAGTTTTTTTCAGAAAACAAACAAGCATTTGCTATAAGCGTTTCATGTGACACGAATTGCGAAAACAAATTCCATTTTATTTGTGATTACATATTGCAGATATTTGGCAAATATCCATTTTTTGAAAACAGTATGTGAATTTGTATTTGGAATGCAGCAAAAATAGTACTTGGACTTGCTGAACTTAAATGCATCTGCATCCTCAACATGTTGATTTTGACGCCTTTTATGCATTTTTATTATTATTTGCCTCTTACAAAATATTTTGAATTTACTCTAAATGATAAATTCACATCACGAAACATTGTTTTTTTGCCAAATAGTTTCAAAAAAGTCATTTGTTTTCAGTATCCGGTATTCTGCCATCCTATCTCATGGAAGATTGTAGGATTTTTCGTTTCGTCTTGTCTAAACATTAGCGTTAAACTTTTTTACCAAATAGCTTAAAAAAACATAGGTTTTCATTAGATGGTATTTTTCCAGTCTGCTTATAGGAAGATTTTAAGATTATTTATGTTCGGTCTAGTCTAAACATAACAAACACAGCACCTTTTGTCTAACTATAGATTGATATTTTCAGGGTAAAGGTTCACCGGATATGAAATGGTTGAGTGCTGACAGTCAACTAGAACAAAGAGCATGGATAAATGCAATACGTCTTATAATGGTTTGTATGTTTGTTTCATTAACTTTTGTGTAATCTCCTCCTTCTCCATGGATAATCGCATTATATTTTTAAAAGATGTTTAGTTAACCACTGTTTATTTACATATGTATGAATGAACAAGTGCAATAATAAAATTTCTGTGAAAGCATCCATTGGCATTTGCGGCGAATAAGAAATATTTTTTAAAATCCTAAGCTGCAACCAGACTCACGGAATGTCAGCTACCCTGCTTCTCAGACACTCAAAAAATTCGGTCCATCAGAATAAAATAGTTATAAATAGTCATTATTTCGTAACCAATCTTTTGATATAACATTAAAATTTCTGTTTTTGTGTGTCTGATGACAACCAAACTGTATAAAAAGGTACTGCTATGAAGTGGAAGCCTATTTCGTCACCTGAAAAAAATGACATGATTGTTTCAGACACTCAAAGGAAACAAGATTCTGCCACCCTGACTGCAACTGGTCATCTCACATTTAACTTCAAGATTTGAATATATTGAGATGTTTGAAATACTCATTTCTATCACTGTATTCAACGAAAGCAAAATACAGCAAGATCTTTATGAAATTTAACTGCACAAAACAAATTTTTATTTTGCCTAACAATTTTGGCACCCAATATTGGATCATAACAAGACAGCTTGGTCCGTCAGTGGCTCCTACTTAATAACAATACATATTTTCCTGTAGGCGAGAAATTAATTATTTATTTGTACATCCTTTCCAAATCAAAGTTCAATGGGTGAATAAATTGATATGTTGCCTAGAAGCACAGTTTGATTAATTTTAATTTTGTGTAAATATTTTATTCTGTGGCTCTTCATATTTTGAGGAATTTGACTAATGAATATTTCACATTTAATGAAGAAAAACGTCTGTAAATAGTTTTTTGTGTATTAGGTACGGAATCAATTTTTATTAGTTTGAGGCAAAATGCAAATAAGTGGTTAGGCATGATGTGGTTTGAATTTTTTTATTTTAGACCAAATTCGTTTATATGAAATACTTTATTATTAGGGTTTGAATCAATGGTTGAAGGGTTTAAATTCAATCCTAATATATAACAATAAAAATATAAACCTTTCAATAATGGGAGTAGAAAGTTTTGGATATTATTGTCATTGAACATTACAAAAAGGGTCAAAAGGATATTATTGCAAAGCTCCATTCACTCTTTAATATTTTTTGCTATGCCTATAAATTTTGAAAGGGGGATCGGTATATATATTGATTTTATATTTACAGTTGATTGCTACCAGACACGCACAGTGATGTATTTTAATCTAGAAGTTCTTTTAGAGTTATATCACGGAATATATCCCCTTTGCTGAAGTTTTTTCTGATGGAACCCAAATTCTCCGGGTGTTTGAGTGTTTGAACAAGATTTTGTCATAACACTGTCATGGTATATGTCAATTTAAACCTTTTAATTTGATTCTATAACAGTGGTGATTATGTAATTGGTTTTATACCCAATACCCGATTCATCTAATATTTTTTTTCTTTTGTTCAGAACGGAAACAGATTTCATGAATCCTACGTCAACGCGAGGCGGAGAGGTGCAACTGTTTTCTCAAGATTACGGCCATCAGCTCCTGTACGTATTTTGCGATTATGGAAAAATATTCAAGTTAAATGCAAAATGTCAAAATTGTTTATATTTTAGTCCATTTTTAGCGTTTAAACCCAGCCATACTGTCTGGTTAAAAAACTTTTTGTTGGGTTTTATCAAATGGTCCTATTCATACGTGACAAAATTGTCACGAATGACTATGGTCATGAAACAAAATGTATATACTGGAAATGTAATCTCCTTTAATGCTCATCCCAGATTTAATGGTTTCGTCAGCATATTATGGACAACGCCTTGATTTTTCTTGACAAATCTTGTTTTTTTTTAGCGACATTTGTTTTTTTGTTTTTCTATGATTTCTCAGGAGATATTGTTGATAGTTATACTTTGTTAATCTGGGATTACATTTCATTGGTACCAAACAGTAAAAACATTAGTAATAAAAATATAGAAGCTTTTCAGTGATTATTTCTAATAACTAATTTGAATGGATTCAGATCTGTGGTTAATCGTTACCTTCTTGAGTTTTGTTCGTTGTTCATTTAGTTTCTGCACATGCAACTGCATAACTAATTGCCTTTCAGTCGTTTGTGGTAATCTCATTCTTAGAACTCCCCTAATCATAATTTTATCAAACTGTATTCAGTTGTTTGAGAGAAAATTTCTCTTTCAAAGAGTTCTCCACATCTTATTTTGAACAAACAATATTTTGTAGTTGAATATCTTTCTAAAAAAGCGGTCATGTTGTTTTAAATCAAACATGATCGAATTTACAATGTATTTGATATTGGCCATCCCACGTCACCCAGGCATCTCTAACATTCGAAAAAAATGACTCAAACAAATGAATAGAAAGCAAAATTTCTGAGCATGTTTTGGCAAGTAAGGGTTCACTGGATGTTTTTGCCATCAAAGGCATGGTTTATCTGTAGTTCATGCTTGATAAAAATAAATAAATATCTAGAATGATATTTTTCCTATTCGTTGCTCAATTCTGATATCATAAAATTTGAGATAGATAATGGTTATGTTAAAAATTTGTATATTGAGTTAGGATGAATATGTCACTGGAATTGTGACACAACCCTCAATGCAAGTCGGTTTTCTATATCAAGCTTGCCAATATTTCACTCCCAAAATCATTCTTCGTTTGTACAAATCTCTGATTCGACCCTGCATGGAGTATTGCTGTCACATTTGGGGCAGTGTTGCTGTCACTGTTCACAGCATGCGCGGCCGTATTCTACGGCATTTGATCAATATGATTTGGCCCTAAACTTTCTTCTGGTCTGCAAAGTTTGCCACATCGCCACAACGTTGCCTCACTCTGTTTATTTTACAGATATTATAATGTTCTTTGTTCAAGGAAGCATTTTGCTCTCATTCCTCCGAACAAAATTTTTAACCAGTCCACACGATTGGCTACCAATTCACACCTTTCACCGTGGAGGTTCCACAATGTCACAAACAGTTTTATGCAAGAAGTTTTTTCCAAGAATATTTAATAAATTTTGGAATTCCTTACCATCTCACTGCTTTTCTGATTGTGTTGATCTACATGGGTTTAAAACTTGCGTCAATAGACATCTATCAGGGATGGGGGTTCCTTAGTCCCTATTCCTGCATTTAATGTAGCTCTTTGCACTTTAGTGGCGCCGGGAAACTGTTCAGGAAAGTATGGTTTGTCTCCTACAGCCTTGCTCTGAGCGAATTTTAATAAATGAAAAAATAATGTGGGAGAACAGAACTAATTCTTTGTAACCAATTACCTGAATCATGCCACATCCAGAATATGTCCCAATCAAATATTTTATTTTGTCAATCATGAGTCACAGATGGATGCGTCTCGTACTTAATAAAAGATATCTGCACGTCAATTTTCCCATTGGGGTTGAATCAATTTCTCTCAACATTTCCTTGCCGTTATCCAACAAATTTTTATAAGTTTTCACTCACCTACCCAATATCCTACTCATTTACAGTTGAGTTCATCGGAAAACAACCTGGTAGCAATGGATTTCAGTGGAAATCAAGGTAGAGTGATCAGTGATCCGAGTGAGGTCGCAATGATGGAACTCGAACAGCAAACATCTTGGAGGAAAAAGATAATAAGATCTCATGGTCACACTCATGTGGGGTCATGTCATGCAGGTCAGTGTCATTTTATGTTTGGACGTCACTGCAATTTTTTTTTAAGTTCATTAAAAGAAGGTCTCCAATTTGCTCAAGAACACCTAGTACATGTATTTTTTATTGTGAGTCTCAGATCACATGATCACTCTCAAGGGGATATTAGAAATGGTAACTCAAATTTCTTCGTTGCATATTTTTATCCTTGCAATCAGAACATAGCAAGACCAAATTTGCACTCGGTATCATTGCTCGTTTTTGGAAAAAAAATTTCTCTGAAAATCGTCAAAAGTTAGAAAATGCCGATGCCAGTCAGATTGTTGGCGCTAATATGTTGCTTGGTGAATTATAAATGTGATTATCACACAACATTCTTTTGTTTTAGACATGAATGGAAGCTCTGCACCTACCCAACAAATGGCGTGGATTGCCAGATGTAAGTGTTATCATTATGTTTAGCAATACCTTGTTACAAAACTTTGCTAGAGTATTGGTCCACTAAAACATGCATGTGTTGGTTCTTATTGTAGAGAATAGACATTCTTAGAAGTTGTTTTTTGTACTAATTTTCAATTGAGTTCTGATTGAAATTCGGAAACAAGTGTTTCTCAGCTTCTATAACCATTTTTCGCTTTTCATAGGTGTGTTCAGTCTAATTCGCGTTTCATAGGTGTGTTCAGTCTAAAATATTTTAACTTATGCTTGACAGAATTTAATCTTATTGAGAAACACAACTGTACAAGGGGTTCTCTGCGACTGTGCCTAATATTAAATACATTCATAATACCATGGTTAACTTAGATGATCACGCAACCTACATTGTTAGCATTTTAACTACCGTACTTGGATTCGGGGGAACAAATTCAATAATGAATAAGATGATGATTCTCAGCGTACCAATTAATCAAGATATTTATATTTTTTTAGCAATACATCAAACACAACCATGGTTCTACGGTAAAATATCAAGAGAAGATGCAGCTGAAGTTCTTCACAGGCAGGGACTGATAGAGGGGTATGATTGTATTGCAATTGTAATTTTTATATAAATTCAATTTTGGTTCATAGAATTTTGTTCTAATATTTCAGGTAGTGGAAATAGTGATGTTGAGAAAATTTTCTTTAAACTATGATTGTTTTTTTTTTAATTTATAAAATTGGAAAAACTGCTTTCCTGTTAGATTAAGTGGCAAAATTTATGTCAAATTCACAGAAAATTTTGTATTATAACAATTTTGCTGCAAAAAATGACATCCTCACTACTAGTTGTGCACAGTAGTCAGCAACAATAACAGACAGAAGTTTATAACCACTGACCTATTTCTTTAGGTCATACCTGGTTCGAGATAGTCACCGAATACCTGGAGGTTTTGTAATAACTTTGTGTCATAATCAAAAAATAAAACACATTCCTGTTAGCCAGGTAAGTAATTTTGTTTACAGTAAACAATATCTTCATAGCTTGCTATTCTGGAATCTACCTAGATTAATTGTTATGCATAATTTTGATGTTCGAATCCAATTTTTAATTGATTCATTGTGTGACTATCCATATAATGAAGTTAAAAAAGCACATGGACAAAATTTATATAAAAAAATATGCTGCTTAGAGACTGAAATAACTCAAATATTATATAATGAAGATAGTTTTATAATAATATATACCTTTTTCCATGGATCCTGTTCATATTTTTTCCCATCTGTGGCACATAAATTTAAATGCATTGTATGTTGGCATTTCTTCTAACAATCGAGATCATTCAACAGGCCATATACCCTATCATAAAAGTTCTGTTAAAACATATTTCTCAAGTACAGTCTTAATATTGGATTGTGTCAGAGAGTCATGGCCCATGCTTTTCACAAAGTTCATTATTAAGGTTATATGTTCCATATGCTAATATTCTGAATTGCATGGTAGTTCGGTTGATTTTGAATGCTTTTCAGTCGATGTGCCGGCCAGTAGTTTTGTAAAATATTTCTTTGTCATTTCAGATTGAGGTTGATGGTCAATGGTGTTTCTCACTCGATAATGGTGAGACAAGGTTTGCAGATCTTATCCAGTTGATTGATTTCCATAGACTGAATCGAGGTACATTACCTTGTCAGTTACAGCATGAAGCGCTGTCGAGTTATTCATAGTGAACACTCATTTTGTTGACGATTTCATTTTTTTAATATTTTCAATGAAAATGAAATTTTACTTTCCGAATTGAAGTTTATTCACCATAAAAATCGCGCAAGAAAGCTAGCCGGATTTTGTAATAAATCTTCTTTTTTCTTTTATTACTTTGCCAAACGGTGCTTTTTTATTTCTATGTTAATATTTCTCAATTTTCTTTTGTATCGATTTTTTCATGGTTTTTTGGAAGCTTGATTTGTTAATGGCCTGGAACAGTGTGAAGTGGTGTCAAACTTGAAATTACATGTTTTAAATAAATTTTGATCTACCAACCTAGTAAAAAAAATGAGTGAGATAGGTCGCAGATTGGCCACGCCTAAATGTCATGACCCCGTCAGTGGTTCATACTTAACAAAACATGTTTAAACAAAAGATTTACCACTCAAATAGACTATAATTGATGTTTTGCATGTTCCTAACAAATATAATTAAAATGAAATATACATCAGAATTGTTTCTTTTTGAACTTGGCTAAAGATCCACACTATCATGGATTATACTCTATCAGAAATATTATTTGATTGAGCAGTAACCACCGGACTTTGTTCCATCAGTAGTAATAATTACACGCATTTTCCAACTTGGTAACATCCTTTTGGGTATGCATCATTTTTTTTGAATTCCCTTCATGAAAGGACCAGAAACTGCATCTAAAAGGAACAACCAAAGATCATTTATTTGCATAATAAGTACTTCAAAATGTAGTATCAGTAACTCTTTTCTGAGCAGAAAATGCACCAAAGAAGATTAAACCACTATAATACAGTGCATTGAGTGGTCTTTGCTCTGAGCAATAGTAAAATCATTGGCCTTGGAAACTGATTATGGGCTTTGTCATTGCAATTTTAGCAATGGCAATATATTTGTTTGGCATTGGCACAAAACATCAATGGAAACAATTTTTGATCTAAAAAACTGCAAATAAGTTACAAAAAAATTTGTTTTCTATGAAATGCTGTAACATTATATGTACCCAGTCAGTAAAACTAGATCTTTTTGTTTGCAGTGTGAAGGTACGGTCCCTATGTGACTCATGCTCAACAAATAAAGTTTTTGATTGAGATAATTCATGATAATATCAAATTTTTTGATTTTAGCTGATAAAAAATGCTAAAAACAAATGGTATTTTATTTCCTCATTCCGTCTATGCCCAGTCAGAAATTTAATTTTGTAAAACATGCCTCTGTTGAAAATTTCTGACATGGTGAATCTCTGCCTTGATTAGTTTTCAGAAAGTTCAAACCAACAAGCTCGTTGAGGGCTTCATGATTATTTAACTGCCTGTATCCTATTCAAGTGTTTTATTTTTTTGTAGACTACCTTTTGGCATATAATGTTTTTGATTAATCAAGATTGTTTATTGTATGAAACATGATTAAGCATATTTTTTTTATTTGTGTTACGAATCTTTCTCAATTCAATTCTCAGGAATATTAAGTAGTATTGTGATGTTTTTAAACAATAAAACAATCAACATACTTAAATTGAACGCTTATACTTTTATCTGATGTGGGTGAATTATTTCATTTTTTTTATTGAAAACTACTGCATGAGTTTCCAGTTCTCCACAAATTCCTTAAATTCGCACCCAAATATTCAAACCTTTTGTTTCCTCGAGCACAGATTGCAGATGGATCGCATTTCCGGTCCGAAATTCAATTAACCATGAGCCACAGATGGACCATGTCTCATCGACTTAATTCTTCTGTAACCAATACTTAACAGAAGATATTTTGGCCAAATTTTCCAACTAGAATAGTGTCTTCATAACGTATGAGAATATGCATTTTTTTCTGCAGCGTTTTTTTTCGACTTATTCAAATGACAATAAATCAGTTTTAACATTTTTGGCATATCACACCTCTGGATCGCGTGCTTTTAAATTCCATATATATATTGCTTGGTAGATTGAAGCTGTAACCGAGCTTTGCCTGAGCAGTTTGTCAATTTTGTGTGTGTTGCCCTATGGTTCACGATTTAATTTTTCAACACAAAATGCCCTGCTGCAGAACACATTGCTCTTCAGTTACATATATCAAATATAGTGTAATTGAATAGTCAACAGTTGACAATTCTAACATTGTTACAGCGATTTTTCAACTGATTCTTTGGCCTTCTATTATTTTTCGTTCAGTGTTATTTGCTTTATTTACTTGTGACAATAATGCGTAATAAACCATACGCACTCCGTTGTACATATTAATATATTTCTTTATTTATTTCTTTTCGCCTTCCTATCATCTGTTGCTTTATTATTATGTGGCGAACTTGACCATTTATAAAAATTTATGATGGAATAACTTGAATGTATTTTGTAAATGTTGGAAGTATCAGGTCATCTGCATAAAATATAAGCTCAATTCCAAGACACATTGTTAAAAATATGTGCATCATGATTGGAGTACTATTTTGTCATAGCAAAAGTCCATGAGTAATTTCTACAGACAGCAGACAGAACATTTTGCTTTGGATCCCTGTCTATCCATGCAAAAAATTTAAACTGAGAAGAACTATACATGGAAGACCTTGTCCTTCACACTCTCATGCTAGTTGTATCCGGTCTTCCAATATAACCTTGGTCTGACATCGGCATTGTAAAAGGAATAGTGCAAGCGTGCAGGATTATATGTGTTTTTTAGCAGTGTTATTCCTAACTAGTACTTGAATGTATAAATATATATTTATATGCTTGAAAATACAAGGATTAAAAAAATGCTAAATCCACGATCAATTTGAATGATCTGTCTAAGTGTCTGATACTATTCTAATGCTTAGATAATGGCATGAGAGTTTTGGACACACAGATGATAACATCTTACGCTTTGTAAATATGCAGCCGGATGCATGTCGCTGTGGTTCATGCATATAATTTAATTTACCCAAACCTCTGACCGCCCTTGTGGATAACTTCACATGTCATCCATGCTCAAATGTTTTGTATAATATGTTCAAGTAAACTTCAGACAGACAGACTGCCTAAGTAATAGACATAATCTTTCCTGTGGGTTGTTGCTACAATGAATGATCAGAAAATTTATTTGAGATTAATATTGATATTATACAAGACAAAATCGTCAGCAATCAATCTCACTGGTGACAACAAACCTACCCAAATCATATATAATGATGACTTCAAGATGCCGTTAATCAAAGTATTGAGAGGAGAATAATATCAGAAGCAGCACCATTTAATTTTACTGGCTGAGATAAATGAACCCAAAATCATTGTCATTGATTACCTCATGAAACCCTTTTTCAGTCTATTGAGAGTCCATAATTCCATTAGGTTTTGGCTCAAAGTAGCTATAAAAGACTACAAGCTTGACATGATGTTTTCAGGTAGCTTCACAAATAAACATTTCAAATCTGACTCAACTACTGATTGCACTGAATTAACTGCTAATTAAAAAGTATATAATAATGCAAGTGAATACAAGCTGAAAAACATTAGCAATATTAAAAGTAACCTTTAGTAACACTGATTAAAATTAACCTTTAGTAACACTGAAAGACATTGTAATATTGTCACCTAAGCCACACTGTATTGAATCATTAGCATGCACAGGCCCCACACCTTCAGGCGTTCCAGTTAGAATTAAATCCCCCCTTTCAAGGCTAATATTTTGACTTATATGACTGATTAAAAAAGGTATATTGAAAATCATATCTGAAGTATTGCCTTTTTGCTTCTCAACTCCATTAACTTTTAACCAGATATCCAAACTATGAGGGTCTTTCAAGTCATCTTTAGGAATAAAATCACCGATTGGGCATGATGTATCAAAGCCTTTTGCCATTGTCCATGGCCAACCCTTAGTTTTCGCAACCGATTGCCAATCTCTTGCTGTCATGTCAAGAGCAAGGACATAACCTGCAACATGGTCCATAGCATCACCTTCCGTTACTTTTGACCCTGGTTTTCCAATGACAATTCCAAGTTCTACTTCATGATGAACCTCTTCACAACCTTTTGGAATCACAATACTTTTGCCTTCTCTTAGATAAGCTGACGTTGGCTTGGTAAAAATTAAAGGTTGTTTCGGCAGGGGATTCTTCAATTCTAAACAATGTTCACGGTAATTGCGACCAACACATAGGATTTTTCTCCCCCATTCCCAGAACTTTGACAAATTTGCTTGATGTGTCATTGTAATATATATTTATATCATCTGAATAAACAATAAACCATATTTTTGAATCCCTACAAAGATTTAACACATTTTTGGCAGTTTACACAATCATGGTTACAGAACTATGAACAAAATTAGAAATGATAATATGTTGGCAGGTAATAATGTCTGCCACATTGAGTTGTGAGCGAATGTACAGATGTAAAAAGAATCGACATCTATCTCCCTAGCATGGGCAATTGCTCACAACTGCTTTATTTCGCATTTGACATTTTCTATTTACGAATCTCAATACCGGTACTTTGGTTAAACCTTGTGGCAGACTGGGAAAAAAAAATCAACCAAAGATAAGCAGGACAGAACAATAAAATGCTGGGCAGAGTGAAGCAACATCAATATTTTTGCAGATAACAGTAACTAGTATAAATCAAATATGGTAAGGCAATATATTAAATGCACAACATTGTTTTGGGAACCATTTCATGACATTTCACCCATTAAAACAAGACTTTTCTCCATTTTCCAAATCTTCGCAACAAAGAGGCGAAATGTGATTTTGAATATGAATGTATTGTTTGATAAGGAGAAAAAAGGTGCCTGCAAAAATACGCTCCTGCAAAAATATATTTTGAATCCCCCCTGACTCACAATGTTTATAGTACTAGCATTATTAAAAGCATTCAGATGCACATTCTTCAGTAATATCTACAATACAATTTCACCAAAAGAACACCCATCACCACAATAAGAAAAAATATAATCAACTCGAGAGTGATAACAACCTGTGTAAAATTTTCAGCAGATAAGTTTGAAACAAATCATAATTTGGCTACTAAATTGTACTGCAATTTGTTAATCAATATCATTCTTTGATATGTCACCTGATGTTTTCGTATGTTATATTTCATTTCCGAATAAACATTTGTTATTCATTGCAACTTGGCATTTGCTATTGTAAAAATAATAATAGCAGCAGTGTATCAGTCTCAAATAATTGCACTTCAAAATTCAAAACTAAAAAAAAAAAAATGGCAGACTTGATCATACCATCAGGATTTGTCCCATCACACATGGAACTCATCTACATGTAAAACCCATGTGGGCCTTATGAGTGGTATCTGCACTGGACAATGCCGCAATGGTGAAGTCATCTATCACTCTTTTGTTTCCTTCCAGTTGCCTCTTACGACATGTAGGAAATTTGTTAGGAGTTAGGACCATTCTAAAGTTATAAACACAAAATAAAAACAAGCCTCAACATTCCTGGAATATTATACTAGAATTAGGGATATACAAAAGGAAATGTAAATATTCTACTGGATCGTTATCTCTGAATATCAAATCGATAACCCTATAAAAAGAATGAGTGAAAATACAAGGAAATGACATCCAGATTAAAAATATAAAATAAATCAGCAGCAGCAGTTTGCTATATATAAATATATATATATATACCGGTATAGTACATACCTTATAGGGGATAGGAATTTAATCCCACGCAAGAGTACTGCAGGCAATAGTAGCTAAATTTGGGATAAATATGCCATTGTCTCTTTGGCATAAATAAAATAAAATTATCTTGCAATATTCATCAATCACAAAATCAGATAATTAATAATAAAAGTTTGAAATAGGGTTACCCATGTTTGTATGAAATAATGAGATTCATTCATATTTGCTTTTAGCTTTCTCTGATCCGAAAATGTAAAAGTCAATAACGTTTTCGAATCTCGTTTCAACTAAGATGTAACAAGAAATATATTTATGAGAATATTAATAACTTTCTATGGCTCCTATGTGTGGTGTGTATTCATTCATTTAAAATCAAATTTTTTCGTCCATCAACTGGACGGGCGTTTGGCGCATTTATGAATAAATAATATTGTAATAAACTTGGAGCAATTTTATAAAGAGGTAAGGTTAAATAACCATGAACTGTCAGATATTTGTGTAATATGTGTTATTAGTGTCCATCCATGAAAGGAGCCTTTATTTCTTTAAGCACAACATAATCAGAAATTTTATTTCATCAAGCATGAGCCACAGATAGATGTCTCATCGACGCAATCCATCAGTGAATTACACTTAGCAGAAAGTTTTGAAAAAATTTTCCTGATCGGGTCCCTCATACAATATGCTCCTTGTCAGTGCGTCACTCACCAGTGGACAATACCTAAGGATAAAAATTTTTTTATAACTTTTCAGAATTATATCATGCATTAATTATCTCTTTTGCTTTTGCTGAACTCTTTCAGCTAATTGTTTATATCTCGCAATACAATCTTCTTTTGTTTTAGACGGAATGCATTTTGCAATGCATTCCCAACGAGCAGGAGTTCCTTTTGGAAATTGTCTTAAAGCCATTTCAAGCAATTTCTGTTGTGATGAATCCCAATCATCCGCTATATTGTTCTGATCAAATGTATCGTGTCGCACGGTCACCATTTCATCAAAAGCATTTGGATCCACCTTATTATTAACTTTAATTTTTTGTCTTGATATAGTATTTTCTGAACCAATATTGTTTTTTATTTTTTTTGCTCTTTTAATAACCTCATCGACAGGTTTATCCATATCATCCGCTATCAGGTGCCATCTTTGAGATGACCCTGCAGGATGTTTTGGACATGAGCTTAACTAGAATAGATTCATCGTCCACAGTCCATGCATTATTCTTGGTATTTTTCAGTTTATTTTCTTCATCAGAACTTCCGTATATTTGTTCCAACTCTTCTAATGTGCCTTCCGTTTCAAATGGAGAGTAGAAGTTCCCTTCATCTTTTAAAGATGTTTGGACATATTGCAGCATTTTTTCCTTCTTTTCTTTTGCCTTTTGTTTCCTAATAAGCTTTTGTTCTTCTCGTTTTGCCTGCTCTTGTATTTTCATTTCCTCAGCTTCTTTCTCCTCCTGCTTTCGTATTTCTTCCTCTTCTTTGAGAATCCTAGCTTCTTCTCGCTTATGACGAACAAATGCAGGAACGAACTTACAAAAGCTGTACAAGCCACGACCTATAGCAAGAGGTAGGATGTCTCTTAAGTGAGGCTTTTTTAACTGATTAACTATATCACTCTCTGGAGCGAAATCTTTTTCGACTTTTTTCTTTCCCTTCTGCTTCTTTTTTCTGATACGAGGAATATATTCCTCCAACACTAATTTTCGTTCAAAGTATGAACCCCACATAAACAAATAATGGCCAAGAGTAAATATCAAAGCAATAATGATGGAAACTTCTAGCATCCCCATTTTTCGCATAGGTTTAGGTACATACAAATAAGCAGCATACGATGATGGAATACCATTAACGAGAACATTGTCGTAAATTTCTCTCTTCTCTTTGTTTTTTAAAACTTCATAAATAGCAGCAAGTTGACGAAAGCTTTCTTCTGCACCCTCCGTTGTATTTTTATCTGGATGCATAACTAAAGATAACTTTCTATAAGCACGGCGCACATCGCTCGTTGAACAACCCTGCTCTAATTCCATAAATGAGTAGAAATTTATCTTCAATTCATACACTAAATCCCAAACAGCCATTTCTTCATCACTCCATCCCCAATCAGCTGACACAGTACAATATAAGAGAGGGATCAGAAATACCCTGAACATTTTGATTGAGTGCATGGCAATGTTCAGGAGTTTAAAATAATATCTGAAAGAGAACGTATATAAAAAATTTAATAATGCTACAGAAACAACTAACTGCTATTGCACATATGCAGTATGCTATAGCAGATAGTACATATCCTGTATCTTCGATATGACAGAATTTCTGAATTTTGCTCACTTCGAATACACAGTACAGAATACCCAAAAATTCTATGCCGAATGTATCGTTTTTGAATGTACAAAGAAGCTCTAAAACTATCAATACCGGTACTAATATTTCATTGCAATGATGGTCATTCGAAGGTATTTTAAACAGTGCTGCATATGACCAGACTGATTGTCTGAGTACGACTATGTGCTAAACTGTGAAGTATGGTGTAAGAAAATCATGAATCCAATCTTTTACTGATGGTACCGTAGGTATATATGTATAGTTAACACAGTACAGGTTAAATAACTTAGTTTAAACATTCACACACGCTGCACGATTTGTTACCGGTACAGAATATCATACGGTAACTCAAGTTCAAGAAAAAGAACCACTGTATTTATAAAAACAGAATATGTATTACCGTTAATTAGCCTAATTGTGTGCTCATGAAACTGTCATAGAAGATTTAACACTGCGTTAGACACTCGAATCTGCATCCGCCATCTGCTGAAACAACATGACGATCTCGTGGCATCTAGCCCACTGCTTGATTGCGAAATCGTATTGTTTATACAAAACGATAACGTTATGTTCAGTAAAATCCACAATGCCAACATTTTCAAGCATGCACTCGATACAATTGAACTACCGGTACATCAGTGTGCCGGTTGTTTAAATCTCAAAATGTATGATTTCAATATTAATTTTTTTTCTTTCAACTCATATTTCACCTTAAATTCCTTTATTTTAAATAGGTGGCGAGCTTGCGTCGCACTTGGTTTTTCAGGCCAAATAGGTTTTGCACTGTTGTATCATACAAACTACATACCTTAATTTGCATGGTTGTATATTGATGATGTACAGGAATTTATTTTGAGGCGAATAAACATATACACACGACATTCAGCATTAACACTGTAACCTACCACCTTTCACAATCAAAAAAAAAATTATGTTTTTCAATTCTTTCGCTTAGCTCCCACGGCTCCCACACGCTCCACGCCAATTTGGAACAACCACAAAAACTCTCTCTATCTAGTACGAAAGGAAATTTTCACAATAATTTCGACCACCTCTAACGCTAAGCTTGTGGAAAACCGCAAAATTTTTAAGAACGATCGGTTATACGTTTGGAATAGACTTCAAGCTACGCATCATTAACGTCCTGAGTTCGAATCTCATGAGAGATGAATATATGCGGGAGGTCTGTTGGACGCCTCGCCCATGCACGATGGTTAACGTAAGCTGTAAGCACAGATCACCGTATTCGTATTCTCGGCTTTCCTCTTCTACAGGATAAAAATTATTTCCTATCATATCCTACCTTTTCATCAACTTCAAGACAAAAGAACATGGTTTTTCAGTTGCAATTTTCTGTTTAATTTCACATATGCCCTAAAAAATTTGGTGCATATTTACGCTATATAAAACTATCATTTTTTTCGTTAGACCTCCTAATTCTGTCCACCGCCGCTGGTTATTTTTCTACCCCGTCTGAGCATATCACTATTACTGCAAAAAAAATTGGTTTTCTCAAAATTTGAAGAACTTGAAAGGGCATTCTGCGATTTGGTCATTAACAATTGTAAGTAAATCCAATCATTATTTCCAGTGTACACAGTACTACGAAGGCTTTCGCCTGGCCATGCTAAACACTGTCATCACTGGATTTGCCATGAGTATCCATACATGATTCAAAAGAAGTCACACAATAGACTTCTGGACGGCGATTTTAGCTGACAAACTATGCAAAAATCAAAGTTCACTAGCTATGACATTAAATCAGGCTATGTATATTGCCGCTATAATCCAAATAAATCGTATATAGATTCCCACATGGACTGTATCAAATCAGTCTGAAATCATATCTTTACACGCTTTTTTATCAAATCTATGACGTGTTTATGGGCCATGCATGGGGCAGTCATTTCAGGACTGTGTCAAATCAATGCAAAGCACGCCTTTGAACGGTTTTTATCGATTCAAATATATATCTGTGAGCCATGTAAGAAACAAACAAGATGTGGAAGTCTCAAATAACATTTGAATCATTTATATCAATAATATGTCTATTCAGGTTCAAAGCTTACTCGCCTTTTGATTGGATCATTCTGCAGTATCGGTATCGACAGAAAAGTTGTATCGGTACATCTCTAATATATACATGGGTCATGCAGATGATAGACATAATATGGAGTCTTGAAACTGCAATTAGAGAATTTATGTCAAGAATATGTCAAATCAGTTCCAAAGCATATTGGTACACTCTTTTTGATGTACCCAATGATATATATATATGGCCCATGTATGGGACAGACTAGGTATGGAGTCTTAAAATTATATTTGAGTTATTTCATTTCAGGACTGTGTTAAAGTAAACCAGTATTAAATCTCATCTTCACACTCATTTTGATCTAAAAAATTTTGGTTCCATTTTGATGGTATTATAATATATACTATAATTGCATTATAGTAACTATCGTATTATGGTATTCTTACTTGAATCAAAAAATTCAAAATTTTGAATAAAATATTTCAGTTATACATGGCTATATTGCATTAATTTAATTGTGATACACAAACATGAAATATAGCAAAAAATGCTCTTGAAAAGTAGTAATGTGGGATTTTGTAATGAAATCCTGCGGACTTTTACAGATGTGAAATAGAGTAAAGAGAGTAGAGCGTATTTTGCACAAAAAATTGAGTAGAAATATAAAAGCAAAATCCCCGCCCGATTCGGAGCTGGTGTTTGCGCTAGATGGGATGTCTTCGGTTCGCCCTATGGCTAAACAGTCTCGGCTTTCCTTTTCCGCAGATTGAATATGACTTCCTATCCTATCCTCATGTAATATTTTCATACATATTCTCACATCGTGAGTACAAGTACACTTGCTTTTTATCCGGAAATTCAGTCACCCGCCGTGACCCTGATGGCATAAGCTTATCATTTACCCATACTTCAGTGAATAGAATAAAGAAGTGATGAATCATCCGACTACTTATATTTTAGATAACTATTGAATACCGCCGTTTAGCCTCCCCCGTTCATTTTTTTCAGATAAGTGCTACTTCCAACCCGACTTTATTCCAACGATCGATGCAGCAGAGATTCTGGACTCCGCTCAATACGAGTTTTCGACAGTTTTACCGCGCGAATTTAAGCTGAGAGTTAATTTAGAATGTGTTTAATGTTCATCACTAACTGACTAATACAGAATAGGCTATTACTGACATATGAACAACGACGTCTGGAGGTTTATTGATGATAGCGAGGTCTGAGTTATAATGTCTTCTCGGTGCAACGGCATGATTTAGAAAGTGTGGTCTTTCTCGTTTATTGAACTTAATGCAAGAAATGGATTCCATGGATGAATATGATCCTACATTGCCTCTCGACTTGAATACCACAAGGTAAGTTTAAGGTTAAGTGAGTACCTAAGTTAGCTGGTTAGTGCGCGGTAAAAGCGTACCGGTACCGGTGCCGGCACGGTAAAACCGGGCGACTTTGGAAGATATTTTCTCATTTCCGGTCAACAAAAACTGAAAACGTCTGCTTCCGTTAAATGGTTAACACAACTT
This sequence comes from Styela plicata, assembly GCA_963675895.2. Taxonomy (NCBI): domain Eukaryota; kingdom Metazoa; phylum Chordata; class Ascidiacea; order Stolidobranchia; family Styelidae; genus Styela; species Styela plicata. The sequence goes on along the minus strand of OZ023143.1, from coordinate 9,178,095 downwards.
AAGGAGTTGTGAGCGCTTTTTTACCTTCAAAAATCCGGCCTTTTTCGATGGACTTCTGGCAGGCGACTTTCATAAGATTAAGTACAAAATAGTTACCGGTACTGGTTACGTTACCGGTAATCACTATTCTGGATATCATTTGTTTCAGGAAACATTTTTTATCACACATTTAAGTTATTTACATTTACAGTTGTAAAGTATGATGAGACAAAGTGGGCAAATTGGAAATATTTTTATTTCAGAAAAGCATAAAAAGCACTAACATTGGGGCCGAGTGAAGTTTAGTACCATATTCCCGAATGTCATTAAAATAAAAACTGACAGAATATTCTCATCCTAACTAGGGGACCCCAATGCTGCAAGCATCTGGCATTGTCTCCCGGGTTAGGATGAGTCGCTTGCAACATGGGAAATTTTTATGATAATCTGATATATGGTACTAAACTTCATGCGATCCTAACATTGTTGGTACCTATACAGTGTAACCCCCAATTTAACTGGCATCCCCCATTTTTGTGGGCAAAAATTTTTATATTATGTGATTGCATGCTAAAGACATAAGGTACCGGTACATAGATTTGCCTATTTTGGAGATAATTTTGTTAAAATTCCGAAATCTTGCAGGGGTCAGTTTTTGATTGTTTTCTTAATGAGACCAGCATAAGTGAATATATCTGGGAAAGCGGATTAAAAATAGAGTCCGATATCTGAAAATGCAGTTCACATTCTTGACCAATTTCTAGATTTTTGTATTCATTTTGATTAAAGCATTTTTGAAGTATTATTCAAAAAGGAAATTATTATCATATTAGTAATGACACAATGTAAGATCAAATATAAAACATAATGTTTCTCGAGTCAATTTTATGCATTAAAATTAATGAAGCTAGGCATATCAATTTGGACTCAAGTAATCGGTTTATTCTTTTAAAATTTGTATAAAATCAGTCCTAAAAGGCTAAGCTGAAGCTGCTAATACTTTATCTAAATATAAAGCAAATGCAAGAAGTAAGTTTTGAGTTTCGAGGGTCGACCTGCATTTCTTCAATAAAGAATATAATATTGATGAAGAGCCACATTTACATTTGTTTTGTTAAGCTTAAGTTCTTTTGTGAAGCGCTATATAAATGAAATGAAGTTTATGTACTGTATTATAATTTATCAACTCAACATCCTATTATTGTTATCATCAGCAATGATGAATAGTGGGTACAGTAACTGACTAATTGAAAGTTTTATCTTGCACAAATCAATATTCAACACAGCACGTCATGGTTTGATGAACTAGGAATATGGTTTCAGCTTATCACATTGTTCTTTTTTTTCTTTGTTTTTTCTAACAACACTCATGATATTCAGGAAATGCATTGGTTCAATTCAAATTGCTATTTTTTAAGTATTCATGGCCTTAATTATGGAAAGATAAAGTCAATGGCTTCAAAACAGAACAGAGCTGAGGGTTTTCTTCGTGACTCCAAAGCTATGCTGCTGTGGAAGGAATTAGGTGAACAGAGGTAACTGTTTGACCGCCCCTTTTGTGGACAACTTTGACAAAGACTGCTTTTTATCATAAAGGAGTTGCTCACTCTCCCAACCCAATTAAAGATGTGTTGTTTTTTAAAACTATTTGTTCAAGTAGAACACTGCGACAAATTTACGGTTGTAGTGGAACCCAGGTCATTTTGTACTTGATATATGTATCACAGATTTATATGTTCATATTCTATTTGCACAATGAATTAGTGCTAAGTACATCACGAATTTTCCCTACGCATTGTCCGTCAATCATGTGCCCATGTTGGATCATATTTTAATTGCTAATATTAGTATCATGTTCGGTTCTAGTGTCCGTCATGCGAGATCCTTGAGTGATGATGTTCCAATCATGCATGATTTGCAGAGTTTGCAAGAACTCGCAATAAAGGAGTAAGCTTTTTTCAGACAGCACGTGTGCGTGATGTCGAATAACATCTGAAAAGACGCCAAATTCAAAATCCCACAATTGCGATATCGAAGAATATGTTTCGGTATTAGCCAGATTTTCGAATAGAAATAAATTATTTTATTAGCAATGATATATTGCTTTAAATATCTTTCCAAGCAATCTAAACTCGACAAATTGGGCGCAAATTACTTCGGAATTTTGAAAGACGCCAAATTCAAAATCCCGCAATTGTGGGATTGAAGAATATGTTTCGGTATTTATTAGCCGGACTTTTAAATAGAAATGATTTATTTTATTAGCAGTGATATATTGCTAGAAATTTTTCTCCAACGAATCTAAACATGGCAAATTTGGCGCAAATTACTTCGGAATTTTGAAAGGCGCCAAATTTTGTGGGATTGAAGAATATGTTTCGGTATTTATTAGCCGGACTTTAAAATAGAAATAAATTATTTTATTAGCAATGATATATTGCTTGAAATATCTTTCTAAAGAATCTAAACATGTCAAATTGGGCGCAAATTACGTCGGAATTTTGTGAAGACGCCAAATTCAAAGTCTCGGTATTTGCTAGCCGGACTTTTGGATAAAAATGAATTATTTTATTAGCAATGTTTTATTGCTTGAAATATCTTTTCCAGCGAATCTAAATATGGCGAATTCGACGCGAATTACTTTGACGTTTTGAAAATGCCGCAATCGACGCCACACTTTAATTAACAAATAAAGAAAATTCCACAATCGTGAAATCGGAGAATATATTTTGGTATTTACCAGCCAGATTTATAAATAAAAATAAATTATTTTATCAATGATATATTGTTTGAAATATCGTTTTAAGGAATCAAAACTTGACAATTGGACACAAATTACTTTAAAAGTTCTCAAATCCAATCCACATTGTACCTTTAATAATCGACCAAGGAAGTTTTAAAATTTCACAATTGTACATTTTCACACTGTGATATTGTTTTGTATTTTTGTGGAAACCATGTAGGTTCTGTTTATGTTCACGACGTCTTGTGTGGTAATCTTTGTCCAAGTATAAATGGGCGATACTGGGCAACGAATAATTGTTGATATAAAGTTTGCGCAAAATAAACCACATAGTATTAGTGGGCAATCTATTAAATTCATGATATATATCTCGATAAGTAATAATTACAACGTGAAATGGCGAAATTAAATCGGAACCGTTCTATGTCTTCGTCCTCGATGTCTGTGGAAAATGGATCACGTGAAGGTGATTGGTTACACACCTGGAGAAAAACGATTTTTTCCGCCAACGATCGCAACGAAAGTGTAGACCATGTGTTTGGGTTAATAAATTACGGTATCGTCAGCGTACGATACGCCGCAACGAGCATTTCCGTTTTGGAGAAGTCATTCACTGACTCTTTGACGAACTTCAGTGCTGATAAACTCAGTTATCTTTGCGACCATTACTCTGTTACGTCATATCTGCGTACAAAATAATAAAATTTCAGAAAAATGGCCTGCGACCATTAGTAAGGAGCATTAGTAGCAAAAGATTGTAATCAGGAATTTGGACTGTTTGTGACTTGTGAAATGGTTATTTGGCCCCTTTCAGTCATTCATTGGGTTTTCTTCCATAAACTCAGCAATGTTTTTAGATATATATATATATATATATATATAACACACACCTGGGGGATATATATATATATATTAATATATTTATCTTTTTTTTTATTCAAATTCACTCAACAATGCCAGAAGGGGTAAAAGGTACCAACTAACGGCCACTCAGAAACAAAGCAAAAAGCTAATACAAGAACATATAATAGTATCATCAACTGCACTCCTAAACGAAAAAATTCCAAACAGAAGTGAACTGCTATGGTGAAGTTTATTGAGTTGTATCTGCCTTCACCATGGTGAAAACGGACGTAGGAAAAAAAATTGCCAGGAAAAAAGTCGCTCACAAAAATTATCCCTTTTTTGTCGCATTTTTGGATGTTCAGGTAAATTAAATTTGGTCGTTCGGCATTGGCTAGATTATTATGGTATCAGGTAATAGCTGGGATTGGAATTAGAATGAATTTATCCACAGTTTTTACGTGGCCATATTTAATCTAGCATACTTTTTCAACAGCCCGGTTAATAACACCTGCTAATCAGCGGAGGGCTTTGATCTCAGTCTCAAGCGTTATATGCTCGGCCATCAAGTGAGAATCAGGATTGAATCGGGAATGACCTTGTCGGGAGTTTTTACATGGCCTTTATAAATTTACCAAACATTTTCAACCTGCCAATTGTTTAATTTCAGTGTGGAACCAGTTTCAGAGCGACGGGAACAGGCGTGGTCAGTTAGAAAGAAATATTAACAAGATAGCACGTTTTTTCTCTCTAATTTTTATACACTTTATTGATACTACTTCTATTTTAGAATGTATACTTCGTTTGTAGATAACTTTGGTCAACCATTGAATTCTCACAAAAGTCTGGTACCTTGTGCCATTTCCCTAATATATGTTATTCTTTTCCTTCAATATACACATAACCAATCATAGCGCAGAAATCAAGAATGGTCGGACATATTGCATGATGTTCATTCAAAAAAAAAATCAATTCGTATACCAGAAACATTCCGAAATAAATTGGCAAAAAGGGTTAATTTGTGTGGGCTATTTTTTGTCTGGGAGACTTTTCTTCCTACGCCCTGATAAAACCATCTACCACTCCTTTGTTTCCTTTTGGTGACACGAGAAATGTAAACAGTTAAGACCTTAAATAAAGATCAAGCATTAAAAAAAGTTATCATAAATTCCAGGAGTTTTAAACGTAATTGCTTGCAACTATATAGAGTGTGAATAATGGAATAGTGTCCAATGGCCATGGTATTTCTACTACATTAGGTTACAGGCGTTCCATTCCTTCATCTCTTCAATTTACACGTATTTTATTTAACTGAATACCTTCTCAAGCGATCTTATTCGTATTATTTGTTATATATTGTTTATATTTGATCAAATCCCGGTCAAAATCGAAATAGTCAAAAAAAAAATTATTCCTACATATTACAAACCTCTTATTAAAATTAAAGATTAATAAAACGATAGCTAATTTAATTGAAATTGTGACATTGGTTCACTATACGCTGATGAGTTGAAAGAAGTGAATAGCAACCATGCTTGGCCTATATGCAGGCGTATTCGTTATAACCACACGCTTACGCTGCAGCTCCTCTGCGGTTTTGATTGCGGTAAACAAATCAAACACGCGTCTTGACTAAGGTGCTGAAGGAAAGAAGTTCAACTCATAGGAAAAATATTTAGTCGGTCGAACATGTGATGCGGATTTACTGCACCGCTTAGGTGCTATTCATATGTGGCTCTTGCTCGCCAAGGCAGGCTGCAATATTGACTTCATAGCTTTGGATATTCCATTGCATAAAAAGGGATACAGACTTAATTCAACGTCATAACAGCTGCAATAAATTAACGTGATATACCTCGCCCACCTTTATGTTATGCGCTACGCGCCAATGCGTACGTATAGCGCGATTCGGAAGGTGCGAATTCCAGATGCTGTCAACGGGGTTAGTCAATATGGGCGGGAGAAATGTTTCAATGTAAGCTACAGTTTAGTTGTTTGCAAAAAGTAAGTTTGTGAGTTGTGTGTATTAAGGGGACAACGACCAACATTAGTTTTGCTTCATTTAGCTAAATCTCGTCTCAATTCATTCAAGACTCAATTATCATTTCCTTAGATGTTACTTAACTTAAAGTCTCAGTCAGAAAATATTCATCAAAACATGTTTTGTCGAGTAGGAGTCGATGATGGATCGCGCCTCCAAAGCGCGTACCATCTGTGACTCGTGCTTGACCAAATGACATTTCTGATGGTGCAAGAAAAAGAGCACTTGAACGACGGTATGTTGAATCTTTCCAGGAATGAGTTGATATGTATTATTTGTAGTCAATGCGTGTTACATGGAAGTTATTCACACGAGTTCTATATTTCGTGATTCTATTTTTCTTCTTGAAATCATGCTTTTAGATGGGGTTCGTTAAACGGAGATAAAATTTTATTTCGAAAACCATCGGCGAAACTTGAACATTCCTGTTATATTGTACAATTTCTGTATAAACGATGTTTTCGTCACATTTATTCGTTATATAGAGTGGGAGAATTCATACTCATTGTAAATTACATCGAAATGGATATAATAGTGAGCTGATGGTTGTTTCTCTTTACTTTACGAAAGACTGTTTTCTTCATTCTCTGGGGAATTGAAAATGAAACGCCATAAGGTAAGCGGAAATATAAAGCTAAGTAGATTCGTGTTAATAATTCTCTGTCTCGCCAAATAATAAATTTAAGCGTGAAATTTACTCGTTTCGGGTCGTATTGTTTTCTTATTCTGTCTATCCTCAATAAGCACGACCGTATTAGGAACCTCTTGCTTTTCTAAACTTGATGGCGCGATCCACCAGTGACCCTTACCTGGCCAGGTGTATTTTGACAAAATTTCTTATGATTTGGGTCCAATTTGGAAGTTTTAGCTTGTCAAGCCTCGACGGATTCGTATAATGTGAACGTGATTATCGATTTCGATGGTCCAATCCGAAAAATTCCATTTTAACTCCTACCTTCTCTCATCTCATGAGTTCATCTATGGCACAGGCTAATCAATTAAAATCTTTGTCGTTTTGTGTCGAGCCCTATATTTGTGGATGGTTCATCTATGGATCACGCTAAACCAATAAAATCTTTTTTTTTGTTTTGTGTCTCGAAGGATATCGATGTAGACAGATGGCGTATTTCCTGACTGGCAATTTCTGCAGCACAAAGCGCGAAAACAAACGTATTTTCCGCACCATTGCTTTGAACGTTTTCGCTCGCTTTTTGTGTTTTCACACCTTGACGTTATGTTGATCTAAAATAAATTGTCGGTTCTGAGCGAGACAGTCGAGAATCATGCGCAAATATGTTTTGCCAAGCATGGGTCACAAATGGATCGCACCGTCGATGCACTATGGCGCATACTCGTTAAATATCAAAATAAAATTTTCAATTGAAATAGTTTTTGAAATTTTATTTTCTGTAGCTTGTTTAGTGCTCGTTGATTTGTGAGATCGCATTGTTTTTTTTTAAGGAAACGCTCGATGGGATAGATTTAGATTAGGGTCAGATATCAATAGATTAGCGGGGAGAATCATTGCAATTAGGTTGGGTTTAGCTTAAACGACGGGGGAATGTTAAGAAGAATAATGTGATGCTGGTTGATTTCAACGTATATTTTGTTTATAAAAAATTATACCAGTACATTCGTCTCTTTATCCCGGAAAATAATTAGGAATTAGTTTCTGCGTTTGGCTGGACCAAGTGTTGCCGATCCTAGTATAAACCTTTCTAACCCGTTGAATACCAATTATAGAATTATCTCGAGGATTAATTTTACCTTGCTTAGTGTGAGCAAGATTAGTACGGTGTTGTAACCAATTTCCCTCATAAATCCCGCGCGTTTTTGAACGTCAATATCGACGAGACAATCCTGACAATCTTACGTCAGGACGCAAATTGTGATTTTCTGCCTGAGGGCTTTATGGAATTGCGGTATGATAGTGAAGGCGCTTTTGTGCTGCTGAGTGTTTAAATCATAAAATCGGAAACTGTTGATGTTTTTGGATATTATATTGTCTAATACCTGTCAGTATGGGAATATTTCAAATAACAAACATTTTGGGATATTGAGAATATTGTTTTAATAACAAAGGTAAGAATTGGAAGAATGAAATATTTTTTGTATATGTAAAATATAGCAGATAGCTCACAAATGATTATTAGAACAATTTTTTTAAGTAGGCCAATAGACAGCTTCTGGATTAGGTTAAACAAAAGTATTTCGAAGGTTTTGAAGACAGTAATTGTATAAACATGAAATAGCTATTGTAGGAATTAATTTCATTTTTGGAATATTTATGATGGGTCTTCTTTGCAGTAAGGTCAAGATAATTTTCAGAGTTGACAAATTGAATTGACCATATGACAAATATAATGAGTTAATATTTCGTATTTGCTCAATACCAGTGATTTTTATTATGTTACTGAATTGATATCATGTGATGCTAAATTCTCTACATTCTTAGTTTTAATCAATTTATCACCAGATGCGAATATTGACTTACTACATGTTAGCTTGACAAATAAAAGTAATCATATTGAATTTCACGTATAAAATAATTTTATTTACTGTCAACAATGGAAGATTGTGTGGTCGATTGTGGCATGGGAATGTTGCAACACAGTTCCATTGGGAATAACTGTTTTAGTAACTCTGTCCGAGAATAACCCTCTTTGTCTACGGTAAACCACAATTGTAATTCACATACTATTGCTATTTACATGGTTGAGGGATGTCAGTGCTTTATTTAATTTTACTTTCTTTTTCTGTGTCAAATTAATTTAATCGTTATGCATTAGGGTTGTCATTATAGTTTAGTTGAAACGACATTCAAAAACCACTATACAAATAGAATGTTTCAAGTTTACAAATTCATATATATCATACTCAGATTTCATAGTAGAATTTATTAACCTTTATTAACAATTTCGAACATTACAAACAATATTAAATGCATTTTTCCACAACATTGATACAATACAGTATTGCATAATATTATCTTTTACAATGTTAGCACACTGAACAATTTTTTGCAGTCGATATATAACCATTTAAAAGCTGTTGTTGCATTGTTTTGTAAAGTGTGAAGATGTTTTTAATTGTTACTGTTTGTAAACACTTCTCCCCTCGAGTTGAATTTTATGACATGAAATTGCGATAACCTGAATAATAAATTCGTTTAGAAAGACATTCAAATCACAGTAATATTAGTTTTATTATAATTATTCTCTAGTCGATGTAATAGAATGATTAAATATAGGACATAGCAATCATAATGATACAAAAGTTTCCTTTGAATTCTGGGTTAAAAAATATGCTATTTTCTCGTATGATAAAGTCTTTAAAATCATCAACATTCTTACCAGTATGTTCAATAATTTTTTTATTTTTTAATTTGATTATTCATAATTTGTTGGTTATCTCTTCATACATTTTTTTGCCCACTGAAAACAAATTCCAAATCACAAGCAATTTTATTTATCCGGCAAATAGTTTTGGAAGTCTGGTGGCTTTTTATTACAATCCTGTTTATCATTGATTTATTCAAGTTTGGTACATTTCAATGTACAATTTCTTTTGTCAGATGCAAAAAGGAGGAGCTTTTAAAAGATGTTCCATTGTTACTCATGACTAATATTACTGTTGGAATTTTGTTCTGGATTCACCCAGAATATTTTGTGGTGAACATTATTGCTACCGTATTGGATCAGTATATTTGTTTAAGGATATCAAAATTTATACTTTGTTTATTGAACAATTTTTATGTAAAATTTTCTTGGACATAATTCATGGCTTATTCCAAAATTAAGGACAGTATAAACTATTTATGGCCTCTCGCAAGTAACAGTGGGCCATGCTTAGGTAGCACATTTCATCAGCCGTATCTTATTCTCAAAAGATAATAATCGGACTTAAGTTTTGTAACTGGGACTGGTTCACTTCTGTGAGTTTTGTGCCTAAATGATTAACCTCTGCTGTTGATATTGCCCAGCAACTATCCAAGAATATGTCTTCTTTGTTTCTTCATGATAAAGTTCCTAATTTCAAATGTGTCCAGGTACAATAAACATCTTTCTTTGATGGAGCCATAGTAGGTAGTTCAGATTTTAGTATTCTTATATTTATTATTTAGGATTTGATGTTTTAAATTCCAAAGTAGATTTCAAACATCAGTAATGTTTGTAAAGGCTTTTGACAAATTTAGGGGCCAGTCAAAAAATTTCATTACAGGTATGGTTCATGTATGGATCAATTTACTTAGTTTTGTCCTTTGTTGGTTCATCGATGGGGATATATTTAATTTTTGCTTGACATTTACCGATCAGAAATTGTTTGACCGAATATATTTTTTCAAGTATGAGTCACTGATGAATCGTATCACAGAGTAGTGATGATCTCTGGCTTATGCTGCGCATAATGATATTTTTTGATTACTGCTGTTAAAACTCATTCTGTATGAAGTTTATTACTGTGAGTTATTGATACCGGTACTACATTTTGGAATGATTTCTTGATATACATATATATATAAGTGACCGATTTGTTGGTTCTTTCACATATGGATTCTAGCCTAGCTAAAAGTGCTCTTCTATAAATTAAAAAATGAAATAAAGGGAGTATTGTGCTTATTTCACAAATTGTGGATATCATATCTGATATTATGGCATTGTTATTATTGTGTGAAATAATGAAATTTCAAGCTTTTGTCGTATACAATTTAATTACGTAGCTTGAATCATTTCGGCATCCAGCCCCAGATTATCGGTGAGCAGTTCGTCATTAAACTATGACAAATACAATGCGTTTATGAGATGATAGTAAATAAGCAAAGTTTTGCAGGATAGATATCAAACTACTGTACTAGAGGCTGAGGGAGAGTTCTGAGGGATTGACCTCTCACCTTCTTTAAATGACCAAGTTTTAGGATGCAGATTGTTAAATACTACTAGTTGCCTCCCACTTGTACAGACGGTACTTTTCACAACCAGGGATCACAAGTTTTTCACTAATGTCTACTTTAGAACGGAATGATAGTAATGTTGTTTTGGTGGTTACATATCTACTCAACTCTTATCACAAGAACCCTTGAACAGAATGACTATAATGTCAAGTATTAGTGTTGAGGGCTATTTATCAATAATATGGAAATCCTATACCTTGTGTACTGTTTTTATTAGCCTATTAAAATATGGGATGTCTGAACACCGATTTTATGAGATATATATTTTTACAACATGATGGGATTTCACTTTTTGGTTCTGATACTTCAAATTTTTTCTCAACATACATATTCACTTTTATGAATTTCATTTGTGAAAACAAGGTCTTTTTACATTTTTTTTTTGTTAGAACTTCAAATGAGTCATTGAAATGGTAGATGCTGGTATCTTGCTGTTATTAACTATACAAGCACAACTATCACCGGCAGATCTTTTTTAATGAATTTTTTTTATAAAAAATCTACTCTCGGCGAGGCTGGATTCGGTGCTGGATCTCCACTTTTATGGCATAAAGCTACCACAAAATGTCGTACCTGTGCTCTGTGCGTAAGACATTCTAAACAAAACTAATGTGTTATAATACAGTAAATGATATCTTCATTGGAAGATGGTTATTGGTTGAACCATATACCACTTATTTTTTTCTTCCTTCCGGTCGCTCTTTGAAGCATGCAGGGAATATATATGTCGGGGCTATTCTAAATCATACATATATGCCTAATATTATTCAAACTACGTAATATAACATTATTGGTATCGATGATCAATATAGCTTGTTCATGAGCATCTAAACCACTTCCTGTATAATATTATGGCCTTATATATGTATCGACATAATACTTCTCTGAGTTGTGCTACGCTATCTTGGTCATAATAATTTTAGCATCGATACCTCATTAATGTTTCATATAATATATCAGCTGTTTTCAGAGTTTGAGTTTTTGTTTAATGAAGTCGTATCTTTTATCCTTGGATTGGAAGCTGTACAGTATAATACTCCATATGACATGTTTCAGTATGTATAATAAGGGCAGATGACACAGATGGTAGACATTAGACATAGTGCGAGGCTCAAATTCATTCACTTTTCAGTTTTATTATACCAAATTTTGAATCTTCAACGTATCCCCACAAGCTGTCTGTAGTTGGCATGCACTAGTACAGGAGGCATAAGTTAGTATTGCAATGTTAACAAGTCGTTTTTGATGACTATGTACATAAGAATGAGAATAACATTACTCCTGAGTCTTATTCTGCTGACTTTGATCTTTACAGATACCAGTTACAAACATTTTATGCATGTATGATCAGCATGAGGTTCACAGGTGCCAATAACAATAAAATGATACTTTAAATTGAGATACTGCACAAAATGGTAAGCCTTATTGCCTTCTAAATCTTACAGATCTCCATATCTTAATTACTGACCCAATGTCAATATTATCACATGTTACCTTTCTTTGTCATTAATTGTTATCATATCTAGCATTTGAGAATAATCGAAAATTTTCTTTTTGTATGCATCGCAGTGTTAACATCACACGATTTCACGACGCATCTTCAATTGGAGAAGCATCAGTGATGAGTGATCCAGGACATGCTCAGGCGTCTTCTGCCAATTGTAGGTCATTTATATTTATAATCGCTTGCTTTTGTTTATTTATACATGTCCATTGGCGCTTTTATTCACATGACAAATTTAACACTTTATGTTCAGAAAATACTTTCACAAATAGGCATGAGAAAATTTCATTCCGATATTTTTATTGAACAGAGAAAACTTAAATATTTAGGGAAACAAAAGTTCAAGTACCCTCTTAAGAAATTTTGTTCAGCCATGCACGACCACAGATAGGCCATGCTCAGGTAGCTTGATTCATTTGTGGCCCATCTTTGAAAAAAATTTTTGATACGAACTCGATACTAATATAAATAACATGTTATTAGTTTTATTTTTATTTTTTGCAACACAGGACAAAATTTCGTAATATTTTTTTAATGATTCTGTCTGTGTATTTGTTTCAAAGTGCTGACAGCCACATTGTCTGATGGAAGATTAACTCCAGTTGGAAACAGAAGCATGAAAGATTATGCCACTGTAAGTATATCTCTTAAAATTTTGATTTGATTGAATAGTTTCATGACTGCTGTGAGATACCATAACAGTCTCGGGGCATGATTTTGGTTTTGTTCGGATGTCAGAAGGGTTGTTATCATTTTGTACAGCTTGACAATAAAAAAGATTAAAAACAATCGATACTGCTATGAAATAGCAGTGTTGATGGCTCCGAATCCTTTTTCATTCAGTTTGGTTTGTACCAGGCACTCAAAAAGAGCCATTTAAAAAATCTTTTAGATCTAGATCAGGAATATTGCCCATTTGTTGAATTCTCTCTTCCGATTTTCTTTCTTTGGCTGAGTAGCTGGCATTCTGCCATAGCGCAGATTTTTATTTCCAATCAGAGCTAAATTTGATTTTTTTTTATTTCTCATAAGATTTTTTTTTTTACCCTACATCATATTGTCGAAACTCGCCACTAGTCCGTGATGAATTACACCCAAAAGACAATCCAACATATTTCTTCCATCCATTGCCCATAAAGCTAGAAATGTTAACAGGCTTTAACATTTATTAGGATAACTTTTCCTGTTATTTAACAGCAAATATCTGAGTTGAAAAAAGAAAATTTTGGACTTAAACTAAGAATATTTTACATGGAAGAAAGAATGCAACAACAATTTACTGGAGAACATGAACACATATTTCAAACAGTTAGTAATTTTTTTTGTACATTGCTCTGTTTGTTAAAAAATAACAGAGGTCTCAAATTTGCAGTGATGAATATGCACTGTTAATGTGCCATGATAGTTTCGCTGAACAATTGATACAATTTTATTTTTGGGCGAGATGCTTCGAGTTCAATTAGATTATTTCACTAGGATTTTATTTCATGCGATTCGTTGATATCTTGCAATGAACTACCTATCCCTCCTCCCTGTTTCCATAAAATCCTGGGTTCGTGTGTGAGAGAATTCATAAGGATACACGAATGAGATAATATCAAGCATATATACAAAAATATCATGTTCTTATTCAACAGAAATATAAGTTTATTGTAAGCTTTAGTTAGAATATAGTCTAACTTCCTCAGACAATATATCTCACAGACAATCTTGTCTGAAGAAGTAAATAGATAAAACAAACTATATTTCTGTGAAATGAGAACATAATATTTTTTAATTTTATTTCAACCTGAAAAGCCGATCAGTTTAGAATAATTTCTTCAATTATATAAATTCTTCTAAACTGTTCCGCGATTCTTCATCATGATATTCTCTCAATTCCACTATGCATCAGCTTCACACATCTAAATATAAACACATACAGTTTTCTAAAATCTTTTACAATTCTTTTTTACATAATGGAATTTTGAATTGTTTTAGAATGAACTCTAGGACGCTTGTCCTTTGGGATACGAACTTTTCGATTTCTTGCATTTTTTCCCTACTTTTATATGACTAACTAACTATAAATTATAACTACAGTAAATTTATTAAATATTTTCAAATGCCATAATCTCTAATCTCTTCCGACCTTGTCAATTCAACTATTATTAATCTTTGAAAATAACAACTACGATAAATCTTGTATTTTCATTTTTTATTACTTGAACTGATAAGTAGTAGTGATTGATAGATACTTAGTAGCTTATTGGGTTATTAATGTCATTATTATCTTTATTTGTGAATAGCTTTATTCTGGAATTCCAAGCTTTATTAAGCTAACATTTATTTCAATAATGCTTATTCAGAGGTTCGCTATGCCTATTGTTATCCATAGACAGCTGAATAAAAGGCTAAATATTATGATAAGACATCCCGCGATGATCATGACAAAAGATCATGTGTAAAAAGGCCGGTGGATGACAATAGTAGGCTAGGAGATAATGGTCAATTTAAACTTATAAGTAAGCACTCCCATATTCTTTTTTGTCATTCGAGGATTTGGCCCAGTACTGAAATATATATTTCTGTCGAACCAGAGTTCTTAAGTGATTTATGTTTGAAACCTTGGAATATGGCTTTTTCTTCAAATTTGAAGATTGGAAAGATAGTTCAGGTTTGGAAGCAAATCAGAAAAAATTTTGTAAAATATGTTTTGTCCAGTATGGATTGCGCCGTAGAGGCACAGACCATCTGAGAACTCATACCTGGCAAAAGAAATTTTCTGATGTATTATATATACGAGTGTAAATGACAGATGCTTTACTGATAGTGCACTGTTAGTCGCACTAAAATCAACCCTCATTTCAAGACGAACTTTTTTTTTTATTCAAATTCAATGCACAGTAAATCACATGGAGTACAATATTAAGTAGTATTTTGCTCGGAATGACCAATAAGTTTAACTCAACCATGTTTCCTTTCATTTGCCAATCTGTAATTTTTTTATGTTGATTTAAAACAACGTAAAGGCGTAAACACTGCTGAGGGATACTTGCTATCTCGCGCTATCTCATTACTGTTGTCAGGCACTCAAAAGAGATCCAGTTATCATTTTATAACCAAGTCATTGGAATGCCTTTTTAGTAAATTTTTCAGTGACTTTAGGCAGAGTTATTTTGTAGGTGTCAGTGTGTAGATAATTAATGGTAGTCAATTTCTGGCTCACCAGGGATTGCGGCCTAATATAAATTTTTCAATTTTATCCTGCATTAGTGGGATTCTGAATTATATTTTTTTATAAAAAACATCAGTGACACTATTATTTGTATTTTTTCATGGTTTTATTTTTCAGAACATTGAGTTGAAAGTTGAGTGTGAAAGTCTTCGCAAAGAACTCACAGACAAACATGACCTTCTCGTTAAAGCCACGTAAGTTAACCACAATTATATCCATTGCGCATCCAGTTCCATTTAAGGCTTTTTACGTTGCATACAAGCTGTTTTGAATCTCATGGTGTGATAGTAATATCAAATGCGTCATTATCTTGAATCCCTAGAGATGCATTGCGGCGCAATGTTCTCATACGATTCACTAACACTATTGGCGGTACTATGGGTTTTCCATAACAATGCCATCTGTATTTGCCAAGGAATTTGACCTCGCGTATATCATATTAGTTACTAATCTATTGGGCATTAGTCCTTCTTTGTTTTAAAGCACTGTTGAAAGTTCTGATCTTAAGTAATGTATCATCTGGACATGTTTTTTTGTTTATCATGGGCCAGAGACAGATTATTCTTATGTTCCACCTGTGGTTTATGCTTGGCTTACAAGTTTTTTGTAGTTGATGACTGCGGTGAAAAACCAGATATTTGTATATTATGATGGCAGTGGCCAGAAATAAAATAAGTCAAGTTTGGCCAAAGTTGGCCAAACACGCTTACAGGTCCGCTTCATTGTGGTCACGCTTGGATTAATAAGATCTCTTGCTTGAGTTGTGATCATATTTATTTGGTATAATGAAATGTAAGCGATTTTCTCCTTACTTATTATTGATCATAATATAGAATATTAGTTCTGTTTGAAATTGGTGGGATGTTGACTGGTGCCTTTTGATATTGTGGTTGCCATGAAAATTAATAAAGTAAGCTGTTGACAGTTTGAAAGTGGTTTTGATGTTTCATTCAATTTATTATGTTTATGAAGAAAATATAAATGTATTGTTTTGGCCTTTGTTTGTGCAATATGAAAACAATGATTTTCGAACTTACATATACTACTTATACTTGAGCAAATGCTATTATAATTGTTGTTTACACATATTTCGTCTACGAGGTAAAAATCAAAAATCTTAGGCTGTATTTGTTATTTATTATAACAATGACTGTTATGAGAAATAATTTAATAAATTGCTTATCTTAAATTATTTTAAACTATTTTTACTAAAGGGAAATGATACGTAATGCCGGTATATGTACAATTGTTTGTTCCAGAAATGCTGTTGCTTCAATGGAATCTGGGCCAGAGGAGATACGTCGGGCTCAGGAAATTGCACAGAAGGAATT
This sequence comes from Styela plicata, assembly GCA_963675895.2. Taxonomy (NCBI): domain Eukaryota; kingdom Metazoa; phylum Chordata; class Ascidiacea; order Stolidobranchia; family Styelidae; genus Styela; species Styela plicata. The sequence continues at coordinate 9,161,486 of OZ023143.1, read as the reverse complement.
ACAACAAGTTAAAAATGCAATGCAGGAACGAGTACAGGAAGCCGATCGAGTATGATTTTTTTCGTTAAAATTCACTCTTGGAATTCGAATGGCTAAGAGCTACTCACCCTGTTAGAAAATATCTGATAAAATTGTTTTGTTGAGTATGGGCTACTGATGGATCGTGCCGCTTGGGCACGGTCCATCAATGGATCATGCTCAGCAAAATAAAATTTCTAATTGGATAAAAGAAAACATCCCATATTAAATCATCAAAAAAAGAGTTGTATATCAAATGACAGTAAGGGCCACCTTTATTGGTTTATGTTTGAATCAGATGCTGAACACTTCAAAATCACTAACACTGCGACATAACAATATTGTCTTGATTCATACGGAGAGAAAATTGCCATTGCCACCTTGTTTAAATGTCAGTTGCTCCCAGGTTACAAAATCATGATTTACCTTTCCTACTGAGAGTTTAAAATTTTATGCAAATATTTCACTCTATTCGTTTGAATCTTTGAAGGTGTGATTTTTTACAACCACTGTATTTCAAATAGTGTTTTCTTTTCTATTTATAGGAGCTTAGAGAAGTCAGAAGTGAGGCTGACAGCTTGGCTGAAAATGTTCAAAAATTACAGGTAAAATTAATACTGGTTCAGTTTTGTTGAACAAGTGTAGACTTTCCTAAGTTGTTAACTAATGAATGACATTTCACGATCCAAATTATTTATATTAGTTGGGCAAAATGAACTACTTACTGCACACTCAGTAGTATCCCAATCAAAGGAATTTAATCTGTGCATGTTTTATTATTGTTAAGCATGATCCTTTTATGAAGATGTGGTCCAGCTGTGACTAATGCTTAACAAAGTACAATTTCTGATACCAACAATTATCCTTTTTAGGATTACGCTCACAAGCTGGAAAAAGATAATGATAAATTGAAGAAAGATCTCGAGGACGCGAACATTGAACTCGAAACTGTCAAGGAATCATTGCCGAGCGAAGAAGAACAAAATTCTTTAACGAATCCGAATGTAGAAGAATTAAACTTATTACAAGAAGATTTGCAAAATAAAGAAAAGTAAGTGGTTTAGTACAAAATATTTTATGCTCAAATGGTTTTTTGTTGATGTCACCCGTTTTTTTTATTATATTCTAAAGGGCCTGATGTTGTTCAGGGTAGCTTAATCTTACTTTCTCTCTGGTATCCAACAAATCACATCCACAATACTGCTGTTAAATGAAGTTTGTTGAGAGATGCTATCGGAATAAGATGTTCTAAATCAGCTTTTGTATTTGTGATGTTAAATGTATCGCTAAATAATAATTTTTTGCTTATAGTGGAATTAGTGAGGGTGGTCAATCGGACTGATGTAACGAATACATATACTTGAAATTTATCATTTTCCTTTTCAAAGTAAATTTGAATCAAAATAGAAAATAACATGCTATTAAGTCATCATATTTATGGCATTGGAAATTTGTTACAATGGAATTTTTTCATTCTGTGTTGGTATTCCTCAGGGTTGAGGTTGTTTCCCTACTTGCACCTATCGATTTACACGTTTTATATGATATTATTTTTTTTTCTCAGACTGATCGACCAACTCAGACAGACGCTTGAAGTAAAACAAACCATGTTAGAAGCATTAAATGATGAAAAACAATCTGATCAAAATAATTTACAAGGATGTAAAGATACCATAACCAATTTGGAGGAAAAGAACAAGGTAATTTTAATATATCTTTTCATCCCAATCAAAATCATTTTTGTTAAGCATTCAACACAAACGGACCACGTCTCATCGACACAACCAGTCAGTGACACATGCTTAACAGAAGACCTTTTTACAAAAAATTCTGATTTAGATATGGTTTTCCGTGCTCTGAGTATGTCTGTCTATTCGACAGTCAAAAATGCTGCTTGGTTTAATTATTCCTATGGTTGGAACTTGTTCGATACATTTTTTGCGATCAATTCATTTTGGATCTGATTTGATCGCTTGGAAATTGCATGTAAACACGAGGAAGTGGCTGACAAATTTATTTAGTCTCGATCAGAAAAAATGTTTTGTGTGTGAACCACTTATGGATCTCACCGTCATGTCGAGACTGATACAATTCAAATATTCAAAAAATTGGGTTTTTTAATTGCCATAGCATTCGGCATTGTTTTTTATATTGTGTTCAGGTACTTGAAGATGAGATAGAAAAAACAAAACAACAAGATGAGAGAATTCGATCTGAATACATGGTACGATCAATTTTTTCATTTTTATTTCTGTATAGATTTTTTTCTGCGTTTTGGTACAACTAGTTATCTAATTTTGTGCGTTTTCGATAAATTTTATGAACATTTTTGTTATCAAATATATTGTGATTCGGCCTTATTTGTGGTAGCTCTGTGCAATTTGAGTGGCCGTTAGTCTGTGTGCTGCTCCTAGTCTTCGGGCAAACTTCAATAAAAAATAATTAAAAAAAAGAAGACAATCTGTTACGTGCAGCTCTTGGATTCAGAAATGGTTTTATTTATTTATGATTTTCTAAGGACCATAACCGTATCAGGCCTGAAAATATGAATAAATAAGTACTAAATAATATTCCATATTATTCAATTAATTATAACTCTTCATCATTAATATTTTCTTGTACATGAAGTATACAGCCAGGGATGTCCTTGTCGGAGTAGTCTTGTATTCTGGTTTGAAAATAATTTTCTTATTCGATTATTCATAAATTGAATCGTTTTGCACTAAAATTGCGACATAAATCATGAGTTTGTTGCAAAATGTGCAAAATATGGTCAAACCAGGGATGGCCATATCCAAATGATGCACTGTTCCAAATACATTCTGGAAAAATTATTTTGTATATGAAATATCAAATACATTATAAATTCAGCTGTTCTTCATGAAACAATATCAATTTGGAAAGCAAAAATGTGGTTTCTGTTGAATTTGTACTTATTTAGCCACAAAAAGAACAAATTTTTGTTGGTCACTATTCTGAAATATATTTAAAATCAAGAATCTTACTATATCGAATATGTTCATTTTCGAATGTATTGGAATATTCGATTAGTTTTGGAAATTCCTTGGTCAAACATCGACAGTTATTCATTTCATTTAGCTGAAATGTTGAAACATTATTTCGATTTTTATAATGAACTTCAAATGCTGTTTAAACTAAACAATAAGGACAACCCTACAGTATAACTATATCATGTAACAAATAACAAACTTCTCATACTCAGACTTTTATTGAATTACAACATGAATATCAGGTAATAGCATGACGAATGATTTATGACTACTCACTGGTTGATGACCTGGTGTACGGCTTTATTTCAATAAATGAATTTTATATTTTCTTCATCATGTGTTTTTTGTTTGATTTACTTGTTCTTTTTTCTTTCGCATTGCTTTGCTCTGAGTGGGACAACTTTTTGCATTTTGTCAAATACTAATAATGACTATTGATTTTGCAGCATACAGCTCTAACAGCATTTTTCAATGTTTTTTATTCAGCTTTCGGTAATATTCTGTTGCAAACTTTTTACTCACCTCTGCAAAGTTAAATGCTCTTTTTTTTATCTGGGATGCCACCAATGTTCATGTAATATTTTATAACACGAAAAGGTTGTACAATTCATTATACAATTGTTCAATGATCTTGAACCAATCTATATATATACCTGTACTGTATCTTGAAATTTTGATGATTTAGAAAGATAGCTATGCTACGAAAAATATGAGAGAATAAAAATGATAAAGAAAAGTCGACTTACTGGAGTCTAGATCTCGAGATATCTCTAGACCATACTGCGCCATCTATTCGACATAAATTTGGGTGATTTAGAAAGATAGCTAACTCACGAATAATATGACCGAATAAAAACAGTGGAATAAAAGTCAACTTGCTCGAGTCTAGAACTTAATTTCAAGCAATAACTTATCCACTGCGCCATCCATTCGACTGAAATTTTTGTGATTAAGAAAGATAGCTATCATACGAAAAATATGACAGAATAAAAAGCTAGAAGAAAACAGTAATTGTTTTGCTGATGGCCGATTATCTCCTAATTTAATTTAATAATAATATCAATAACTAAAAAAAATTTTTTTATAGAATAGAACAAAATGTGAATGTAATTAGGGGCGCTGTGCATAAGATTGTTTTGTCGGGCATGTACCATTGGTTGATTCATCACCCTATCTTGCAGAACCTTTTTTATTTTTTATGCTGTTTATCAAATTCAAAATTTTAATAAAAATCATGCTCAAGACAAAGTGAATGATTCAGTATATATTTCTTTCATATATCTTCAAGTGTCTTCAAGGTGATCATGTTTTATTTTTTCTGCTTTTGTTCCTTGTTATTACATGCACTACATTCACTCGCTATTCTTTTTTTGATTTTCCTTCAAAATTTGTTGATTATTGAGCACCACTGTTCCATCAATGTTGAAGCATGTATTCTGTTTAACCTCTCATTTTGTTATAACATCGGTGTTATCTGAATATTTTTTCTTACCAGAGATAACTGCCAAACTATATACCGGTACTAGAGAATGTTAATTTTTATTTCATACAGCTCTGGCATGTTTGTATTAGATATGTTGCGGCTAAGTTTACTAAATAAAAAATTAAGCCAGATTTCCAGTTTCCATCACATTTTCAGGAAGAATCATGGTTTTCTTCCAGTGTCCGGAGTGTTAATGTCATTTTCTTCAGATGGACAAAAAAAGCTTCAAAATCATCAAACTGCTATTTTATAACAATATTGATGATTTTGAACCCTTTCCTATAGTTTGGTCACTTCCAAACATCAAAAAAGATAAAATCAAATTTCTAGCCACAAATATATATATGAAATATTGCCTATTTGCTCAATTTTCTTCTCGTCAAATCCATTTTCTTTGGGTGTGTCTGAGTAGCAGAGTATCTGGCATTCTGCCAGCCTGGATTGGCACACTTTTTGTTACTGGTGAAAGTTTTGCAAACGCGATAAATCCATGGTAAAATTTTGACTCAAAGCCTTTAAATTATTGGAAAATGTGCTATAGTTTTAGTACCAAAATAACTTTTTTGAACCAATAATTTTTAATCTGATTTTAAGCATGTTTTGGTTTTGAAATGGAGAAAACCTGTCCGCTGTTTGTTCTTCATTTAGTTTGTTTCTATTTAATTTGATCACCGTTATATATTTATTAGCACAATTTTACATCCTGTTATATTATGTCTTATTTCTTTCTAATTATCGGAGTAAAGCAGGGCATATCCATTTCCAATTCTCAAAATATAGTTGATAGATGGGTGATTTTGCAATAAGATTGAATTGAATTTCAGAATATGTAATACCTGAATCAAAAATAATATCGTACTAGGAGGATGTAGATATCAGTTATTTTAGGCTTATAGGAAATTAAAAAAAAATCATTTTTTTTTTAAAACAAATTTGTAATGACTAACCACTGTCACTTGTCAATTACCGGTATTTACTTATTTAGGTATCAGACCACATTTTTTGCCCAATTGATATCACATAGTTAAGTTCATGGTTTCAAATTAATTTGCTTGATTTTGGCTGTCAGACATTCAGAATAAAAAAGGATTATGATAATATGATTTTACTGTGATATATCTTTGAATTTTTCCCTCTTCTGTAATGTTTTCTTCCCATTTTTGGGTGTCTGACTATCAGAGACGCTGTCTGCCATTCAACAAGCCTATTGTTGACAAATAGACAAGAAAGGTCAAACTTTTTTATACTGTATATGTTGACTGTATCTGTATCTGCACCTCTAATTTGGTAGTATTTATTCATTAAAGTAATTCTAACATATTTTCCAGCAACACATTTCTGAACAACAACAAAGATTGGATGAATTTGAGATTGCTGCTCGGCAGATGAGTGAAGAACTCGAAAAGAGGGAAGAAGAGGTCAAAGTAAGTACCAATACTCAACTGGAATGAGTAGATTTTAAAAGAGCATTTAATTTTTTCTGGACATTATACTCATGTTGTGTGTTCGTTCTTGTTCTTCTTTTCAGGCATTCACAGCAGATGAACTTAAACTTTGGAACCTTACTGTACTATTCCTATTTATTTGTCAAGTGTGGGTTACTGGCCAAGGCGCGGTCCATCAGTGGCTCATGCTTGGCAAAACCATTTGTGACTGGAAAAATACGGTGAGGCTCTTGTCTATCAGTGCCTCATGCTTGACAAAATAATTTCTGATTGCAGTAACAAACTTATTGGAGAATTGCGAAAAATATAAAATGTTTGCTCTTGTCTCCAGGATCTGACTGCTGCGCTCAAAGATGCTGAGGAAACAGGCCAAGAACTCGCTGACAGTTATGATCAACTGAAAAATGAAAAAGATGGTCAAAAGACTAAGGAACTTTTAATGCGAGACAAAGCTATTTCTGTGAGTTATGAATTGTAGTCTAGTTGAAGAGTTGTCATTATTGAGCTTTTTTGCCAGGTTACAATTTTAATAATTTTACAAAAAAATTTAATCTGAACAGATGAATGCAATGCCAATTATAAGGATATTTACCATTTTTTTAAAATTAAAATTAACTTACAAAGTGCCTATAAGCACACATACAAGGCTCATTAAATTTGTTACATCGTTCAGATCCATTTTTTCAACGATTGTAAAAGTTATCCTGCTGTCAATTATAATGTGACAAATATAAAAGTGAATAGATGTGTCTTTGGAGTTTCACCAGCGAAAGTTTATCTATATTTTACTTACTTCCAGGGTTTGACCGAAGTTATTCGAAAAAGAGAGGATGAAATAGCAAACTTAAAATCCGACATAAAACATCGAGAATCACGTCTCGAGGAATTGACCAATACTATAAGTACACTCAATACTCGAGAGGTTTGTAGTTTGTACCATTAATTAAGGACTCTCAGTCAAGCATTTTCAATGTTAAGTCAAGCTTTGAAAGCTTGATTTAACTCTGAACCATGCTTGATGCTACATTTTTGGTTATTTTTAAAGTATTCATTGAATTGAGTGGATTGAATGATTAGATCTTGATAACGATGTACTAGCCAGTGAGTTATTGACCTTTTCAGTTATATACATTGTTTGTTGCTTTGATATTTTGATGATCTGTTTTTACTTTGGTTCGTTGTTCTCTGTTTCTTCAATTTCATTATCTAGTTACGTACAATTGAATTATTAAATCTCTGTTTCAGAATTCAATTTATGGAGAAATGATAAATAAGCTTTAAATCTTCGGACGAAAATTATATTTTTATCTTGAAATTAAATATATTAATCAAAATTATATACTTATACTTTATAAAAGATAAGTAGTATTTCAAAGATTGTAATTTGCTTGAAAAGTTACATCTATTTCCTCAGATATGTGAACTTTTAATTTTGTTCAATCATAAATCGAATAGTTTGGGTCAACCCCGATCATACTTTGTTCATATTTTAGGAAAATAATGAAGATGATTTAGAAAGATTACAAGGATTGGAAGAAAAATTACGAGAACTGAAGAATTCAAATATGGATTTACAACTCGAGAACCAGAAATTATCTGCTCAGGTAGGAACATTATTGTGAAAGTATTTGAGCAATATTACTTTTAAGACAAATAAAACGGTATAATCAGATTGTTTATGCTAAAATTATTCAATTGCAACTGGTCGCAACTGGCCTTGCACAAACTGACGAGATTAGTGTTATTGAAAACTTTATAGTTATCAGTATATGGACAAATGAAGATCCCAGCTTCAAACGTTTTACCATGGCTTGTGAAGGTGAAAATTTAAATATGAACAATTCTATTTATCAGTTGAACAGTAACGAAGAGGTTGTTGTAACTCTCGATGAAAATTTGAAAGAAAAAGACGAAGAATTACAAGATCTTCTTACAAAATACAAAGATTTATTGAAAAAACAACAGGTATTTTTGTAAATTAACATGAATCTTACATGTTGTTGCCACTTGATAATCAAATATTTTGAAAAATAAATTAGGCTTTTCATTTATATCTGATATAGTATTATATCAGTATTATATATATACTGGAGCAAAAGACTTGAGAAAATCTCATTATTGCTTTTATTATTCAGCAAAATCGCAAGGTTATCTGTTAAAATAAAAATTTATCAGCTTTGGACAATACGAAAAACCATACGACAATCCCTATAATAATGAATAATACTATATCAGAAGGAACTTTGAACCTTGAATTTGAGATTACCAGGTATCATTATTATATAGCATGCAGTAAAACACAATCATGTATTATGGAATCATTTTTGTCAAGCATGAACCACAGACTGCTGCGCCTCATCGACGTAATCCATATGTGGCCAGTTTTCTATGCTACATGTCAGTGCTCAGATGTGACTCGACAACGTTTTTCTGAATATATCATTTCCATTAATCAATCACATGTCGAATCTGTCGCATATTATAATTAGTCATGACTTATTATGTCATAGCTGAGTTATCACTTCTGCCACGTGGTGTATATGTGCTGCCCGAATTTATGTCATAGTTTTTGACTTCATATTTATTTATAAATTCAATGTGAGACTTATTGCAGTATGTGCTTCGGTTGTTGCAATCATTAATTTTCGATATTTGAGAAGTAGGTCACTGCTCGAAAGAAAATATTTGTATACATACACAAATATATTCAGTATGATAATACCTTTTGGATTTTAAATTCACTATTGTGCAAGCAGTTATGTTTTTTTTTTACTTCTTTTCGTTACTATAAAAAGAAAAAATAATAGTCTTTCATAAATATGGAATGATAATATGTACCGTACATGATATTTTTTATTGAATGTTTTTGCGATAATGGAAATGTAACCAAAACATATTATATGCCAATATTTATTTTGTAATCAACAAATGAGGTTCCAGAAGCTTCCTATCACCTATTATTTAACAGTAATATTTACTTTCCTTATTGTATATTATTATCAAAGAATGATTTTCTATTAAAAGGAAAATGAAGAGGCCAAAGAAAGAGCTTTGAAAGATCGAGAAGAAATGATGAAAGTATTCGAGAAGGAAAAAAAAGAATATGCTGAAATGATGAACAACACAAAACGACAATTAGAAGAATGTGCAAAAGATGCTGAAGATATCAGCAGATCTAAAGAAATATTGAGATTACAAGACAAAATTGAAAGTCTCGAAAGTCACTTAAGATCTAAGCATATTCAATTAGAGGTAGGAATATTGTTAGATTAGATATGCGCTATGGAATAAGATAATGCCTAAAGATGAACATACTAGATGATTGAGGTACGCCGTACCAGGTTATTCATTGTGGCGGAAATAATTTCCGAATATATTTTCTTGAGAATATCAATATAAAAAAACTGAAATTACAATTACATCTATGAAAAAAAAAATTTACATCAGTAATATTGCATAGATTAGATTTTTCTTTTCTGCATAGTAATAAAAATCAAACTTTAAAAATTGCCAGGATGCTACAAACTTATTCAAAAAAGCTGAAAATGAGAGAAAATCGGCTCTCAATGAATTAGAAGAAGCATTTAGACGTAGGGATGAAGAACAGAAGAGAGAGATGGAATCCAGGAATCGAATCAATGCTGCTAAAAGTGCTGAAATAGAAAGATTAAGAGAGGAAATCAGAGTCAAAGAAGATAGATTACAGGTATTGTTTAACTCTTCCTATTCAAGGTATCATCTGAGAACACACAGTAATGTATAAAGATTTTTTTCAGTCCTAAGCAAAAGGTAAATGCACCAATCGGTATTCAACATGACATATATCTACCACCATGATGGAGGAGATAAGTATGATATTAGGAGTATGGGGCCACTGTGGTTAAAGCTAAAGTAAATGAAAATTGCATCCTTCTAATAAGATTGACTTTTACTTTTTTTCCCCAGTAAAAAATACAACAGTTTTTTTATGCTATCGCTCTAGCATTAATTGATTGTGCTATGAGTCATTTTAGAAGTTTTAATTCCAAGATTTCATGTAATTTTTTCAGTGTTTGATTCTATTCCAAAATCATTATTCAAAAATACGTACAATAAAGGATGATCCATCGTACAGCACTAATTTGCTTGCTCTGAAACATTTTTGCTTTCTATGTCAGAATCTTGAAGATGATCTGTTGCAACTTGATAGAACAGCGCATGAAGCTCGTGATAAAGCTGTTCTTTCTGGCAGAGAAGCTGCTCGTTGGAAAGAAGATAGTGCAAGGAAAGATGTCGTCATTGCAGAGTTAACACAAAGTTTAGAAGCTCTTGGAAACAATGTCACAAATTCTGATCAAAAACAAATAATCAAACTCACAAGGTAGGTTTCAGCTTCTCTTTCTAATTGCATCATGTTGTAAAATTTGATTTCAAAGTAACTATAACTAAACCCCTATTCTAGCTCATCGTGCCCTAAAACTACCCTAAAAATTTCCTCAAACATCAAAGCTTCATAAAATACCAAAAATTGCATGATGCATTACATTCTGGACACAGATGAACAAAATATGTTACATTGCATGGTTTTGAATCTGCACTATACAGAATGAAACGATGTCGGCTACTTTTGCCACTCAGACAACTGAAAAAAAAAATGGGTTTCACCAGGGGAAAATCTATCAAATAAGCAATATTTCATGATATATCTCAAGATTGCTGTAAGATACAAAATGTCTCCTGCCTGATGGCAACAAAATAATAAAATAGGTGCAAAATCATCAATACTGCTATGAAATAGCAGTGTTGATGGTTTTGAAGCTTTTTTACTTGCTTCAGAGAAATGACATGGACAATTCGGGACACCCGAAAGAAAAGCAAAAATACATCCGGCGCTCAGGCACTATATCGGATGAATAAAAAAAAAACAGAATGACTGGGAATGCAAATGAAACCATAATGTAAAAGAGAGCGATTTTAATAATAAAATTAACATCTTGAGATATTTTTTTAGAATCCAATTTAATATTGTTTTACGTTGTTTTCAGAGAAAATGTAGAGCTCAAACAGCTGTTGAAAGCAAGAGAAGCTGAATTATCTTTCCTTCAAAATGAGCAGAGTGCAGATGATCCTTATATTGATTCATTGAAACGAGAGATTGCAAGAAAAGATAAAATAATCGCTGATGAGAGGTAGGGATATAGTAGTTTAGATTTTGTGAAATCTATTTGTCCTTTATTTTGTTTCTATGGGCTATCGTTGTGTATTTCACAGCTAAAGACACCCCAAGGCAAAACAGGATTCTAATACGTCGTTGCATCCGGATTTCACCTATAATATAAAGCAAACTACAATTTCAATTTCACATCGTCAAAAATTTGACATTTTATACAGACTTTTTCCAATATGTTCATTCTTCTTAACACTATTTGAAGATGTCTTTCATTCTTTATTATCTATTATTTCTTTCTGTATATCCGATTCTTTCTATGAGCTGAATTCTTTTATTTTTCGATTTTGAAACTTTCACGTTTGGAAATTTTTTCTCGCTGCTTCTCTTATCTTCTTTTTCTCTTTATTCTTTCCTGAAGGCAACTCCAAGATTCTCTCCATAATGCTTTCGTTACTTGGTAAGTCTCTGTCGAAATTCCACTTTTTCTTTACTTTTTTATATATGATTTTCCGTCATTTGGTTCAAATGTGGGGGTTGCTACAAATTTTAAAATCTTACTGCGAAAATTTAGTAAATGACCCAGTTTCTCGAGAAATGCTTCGTGGGGGGTGTGACGAGCTGTTCTATGTTCCACTGTCCTTGTAAAAATTATCGCTTTTTCTATGTGACTAAACCAGTGGTATATTATCTGATAAAGCTAGACAGACTATGATCTAGCGAAAGCTTGTGTAATCAAATTGTTTGAAAATGTGGAATAAGATTATAGTGCTCTGTTTTTTTCAAGTATATATGCAAAAATTTGTCATATAATATCGGCTGGAATATCTACTAGAAACCTTTGTATCTCATACCGGATCATAGAAATGATAATTCGAATCTTCATTCTAAAAATGGCTTGTCCGTTCACAAGTTTTGGTTCCATTTTTTAAATTTTTTCTGTATATTGTCTACAGAAAAATGTAACGTGAATTAATATTTCGAAAAGTATAATTTGATTTTCACTTTTGATGATTACACTCATTAAATTAGGATTTTCTAATCTGTTATTGTTTTAGATATATAGATACATACCTCAATTATTGTGGATATTGGAATGTAAATTTATGTTGTTGTAGCTCAATTGGAATGTTATTCAATTTTTTATATTGAAATGCTACAATGTTTCAGCGCTTTGTATAAAACATTTTGATTGATCGCAATATACTGCCCATTTTGCATCAAATTTTTGCAAACGTAATCGTTTCAAGACGATAATTGAAAAACAAGGTTACCTGTACCAATAAAAATTTTAGGTTACCCGAATATAAGGACGTCTTTACTGTGAATTTTGTTCCTAATCCCCCATCTATCTTTATATAATTTAGGTCAAAAGTGAGTGAAGACACTTCAAGTTTAAATGCTGTGATCGATTCACTGAGAATTGACCTGGAAAATCATAAAAAGGAATTGAACAATGCCAAGAATATGATCAATACTTTAACATTGGAATTGGAAGGAAGTCATCAACAGATACTTGCATTACATAAGGCCTGTGATGCCAAAGATAGAGTTATTGAGGTTTGTTCAACTGTATTTATTATTATTTTTTCTGGTGGAAATTCTGTCTGAAACTAAAAGATTTGCTATTCTCAAATCGTCTCTAATCTTTCTGGGTGTGATTCTATTCAAAAAAATTCATACTTAATGATAAAGGGTTTTATTATTATTTTATTATTATCCTATAAAATTTTTGCTCAAAATTTTTTGTTAGATTATATGTAAAGTCAGAGAATTTAGAAGTAGCATAATCATTTGCAATCAACCTAGATTTTCTAGTACAATTCGTTAATAATTTACTCTTTAGGATCTAAAAGCTTCACGTCGATATCCCACTGTTGAGTCGGAAGAAGGTTCCAGCACAACAACAGACAACATGGGACGTAATACAGACTCTCGTCGTCGCGAACGCCAACAGCGTTACACAAAGCGGAAATCAAAACATTATAAAAAAGATGATAATTTATCAATTCAATCATCTTCGACAAACACTGGATTCAAATTTAACAGCGACGATGATGATTTTGGTTTTCTTTCATCTGAAAAAAATTTTGACGATGATCATCATGGTCCGAGAATAAAAGAAGATTTGAAAAACGAAATCCAACAGTTGCATGTGGAAATTGAGGCCTTGAGAGGTATATTGTTGCGTGGAAAATCCAGTTAGGAGACTTTTATATCAACATGTTTCGTTAAGTATTGTTCAGTGCTGACTTTTAAAATTGAAATATCAAGTTAACGCTAGAATGTTTTAAATCTGAAAGAAAATGGTTAGTTTTCTGGAAAAAGTGTCTAAAAGTACTCATGATTAAGGATTGTCTGCGATTGATCTCACCATTTTTAAAACTAAGAGCATTATTTTAACAAATTTAATACTAGTTTGTTTTACTTTTTTAAGGCGTCTTCAAAAATCTTCAACAGATATTAGGTGACAAAAAATAAAGGAAGAAGTGTAAAAGAAGGTTTTCTATCTCTCAGGGCAGATACGAGAAATTGCACTTTTTTTCTAGCAAATTTAGTCTTCTGAAAGCTTCTGAAAGCCGCCCTTGGTTTGAGTAAATTTCGATAAAAAAGAAGGGTCCATTTTTTTAAGTAGAATAATCTGAAATTTCCATTTTTTTAGGAGTCCATCGTAGTGAACATGAGATTATACGGAAACTAGAAAAACAGAAGGAATATTTGAAACGTCTCTCAGATATCTTAGCAGAAGAACAAAAAATCTACAGAAGACAACTCAATGTTAATAATAATAAAGGAGGAACTTCTCACACATCGCATTCCGTAAGTCTCATTTGTAGCTTTATATTGCCTATACAAATTTGCTTCACTTTGAAAAATTTGTTTTTAAGGAAATATGGTTTATAGCAGAGTGGCAGAATTTTGTTTTTCTTCAAGTGCCTGAAATGTTCATGTGATTTTTTTTTCGGATGCACATAAAAGTTTCAAAATCATCAACACTGCTATTTCATAGCAGTATCGATGATTTTGAAGCTTTTCCTACAGCTTGGTTGCTAACAGGCACTCGAAAAGAAGTATTTTATTTCACTAGCAAGAGATATATCATTAAATAAAACTTATTTTCTTCGGGTGTCTGAGTATCTGATTAGTCTGCCGGTCTGATTCATGGTGAAATATGATATGTACGAAATATAGTATGTATGATAATATCATGTCCCCTTCTCACAAAAACGAAATATCAATAGAGCAAGCAGTTTTTGTGGTTCATTATTCTATGTTATATTGTTTGTTAAATAGAATAATAAACTCAGACACCCAAAGATTACGGGTTCCACCAAAAGCAAATTTAGCAGCTTGACAATAATTTGACATATATATCTGTGGTTCGATGATTGAAACGTTTTTTTTTGGGGGGGGGTGTCTAGTAGTAATCAAACTACGTTAAAAAGGTTGAAAATCATCAATACTGCTATGAAATAGCAGTGTTGATGGTTTTGAATCTTTTTAACTCATCCAAAGAAAATGACATAAATATTTCAGACCTCTGAAGAAAACGAGGATTATGCCACTGTAAAGTCTACTTGACAGTATCATGAACCATACAGGAAATCATATTCTGTCAAGTATGGGCCATTATCTATCATTGACCCACACTTGGACTTGGTCTTATTTGTACAATCTTTTTTGACCGAGAAAGTAACAAAAAACTACTTATGCATTGTTTAAGCGTTCTTGAAAACAATAAACAAGCACTCGAGTCTCCCTGTTATGTCATTTCTATTTGTGCTTGATTGAATGTCTGCTTAATGTAAAATTTTGAACTTTCAATTTATCACTTTGTATACATCAGTTGGGTGGTTTGTTGTTAGTGTTTATTATGCATTCAATAGTGTTGGGTCAACAGGTTGCCAAATTTTGATACAAGTTAAACGAATGTTTACTTTTTCCTGAAAAGCTCTGTTATTATTTAAGCTGAATAGTTCAATTTGAAACATAGGGATGAGCACCGAACAGGATTAGCGTATCTGGACCTCTGGTACTAGAGTTGTTACACCATGGTTGGGTGGTGGGCATAAATTCGAGACTCTCAGCTCGCGATCTACAATTCGCATTTCTGCATGGTCATAAATAGTTCAGATTTGTAGTAGAACTACAAACAATGCAAAAATATTCTGTTTAGATAAGATACCCATATTTTAATTGTGCATTTAGATATTCCGTCATTGTTCTAATGCCAATTTAAATATAGTTGAACTTCTTCTTGTTTTTGCAATCTTTCTTGACCAAGAAAGTAACAACAACTACTTGTGCATTGTTGAAGGGTTCTTTAAAACAATAAACAAGCACTCTAGTCTCCTGTTATGTCATTTCTATTTGTGCTTGATTGAATGTCTGCTTAATGTAAAATTTGGACCACAATTTATTTCTTTATATACCTTGGTTAGGGGGTTTGTTAGTGCTAT
This sequence comes from Styela plicata, assembly GCA_963675895.2. Classification (NCBI taxonomy): domain Eukaryota; kingdom Metazoa; phylum Chordata; class Ascidiacea; order Stolidobranchia; family Styelidae; genus Styela; species Styela plicata. The sequence continues at coordinate 9,145,923 of OZ023143.1, read as the reverse complement.
ATTATCCATTCAATGGTGTTGGCTTAAGCAGGTTGCCGAATTTGGATACAAGTTAAGCGCATGTTTATTTTTTCCCGGAGATTTTGGTTATAATTTAATCTAGGGATGAGCACTGAACAGGATTAGTGTATCTAGATCTCTGGTACTAGAGTTATTACACCATTTTTGGGTTGTGGGCCTAATTGACTCTCAACTCGCGATCTTCAATTTGCACTTCTGCATGTTCATAAATAGTTCAGATTTGTAGTAGAACTACAAACAATGCAAAAACAGTCAGTCTAGATAAGATACTTATATATTTTAGTTTTGCTTTCAAATATTTCGTCATTGTTCTAATGCCAATTTAAATATAGCATTGATTCGAGAAAACTGACTCCATTCGAGGTTCACAACTATAGTCATAATATTATAATTTTTCATCATTTAAAATGAAGAATTTTGAAATTTACTTGTGTAGTAAAATCTTTATTTGTGTGACAATATTAAACCTTGATTTTTCTTTGATTTGTGTATGATTTATTGCCATAGTAAGTGGTTTTATGATAACCGTACCTAACCTAGTGAAGTTATCATAAAAGCTTTATCAACTTTTTGATCAACCAACTTTTTGAATGCTAGTTTTTTTATTTCTAGGAATCCGAAGATGGCACTGATTCAGTGAAATATAGACGTAGATTGGACAGAAGATTAAAAGAGATAAACAACTTAAGAAGTCAACTGAAATCATTGTTATTGGATGTGACTCATGCAGAAGGCCAATCTATGCAGGTAAAAATATTTGTCATTCGATTTCTATGTTCCTGTATGTGCAATAGATACAGTATTTCCATTATTATTGAAAACAACATTATTAAATTTTTAGGTTTTCATGCCGCATTTTTGTCCCAGTCGAAAATATTACTGGTTATTTTTCATCAAGTGACGGGGCAATCCATCAGTGGCCCATCCTTGACAAAATAAGATATATTTACTTGCTACTTACTTGTTACGGACACTGATGCGGCATGGTTTATTTGCGGCACAGCTCGCTCTTTATTTTAAGAATTTTCGAGTAAATTGTATATTCTTCTATAAAAATAAAATGTACTGCTTCTAACTTTTAAACCGTTTATTTGACCCATCGTTACACAGACCAATGGAGATTTTCAACAAAGCATCACATCTACTATTCTGCCATTAAATCAAACTTCGTACATGGACATGCCAACACCAGCACATAATACAAGCAATCATACTGTAACACTTGAGGACATCGGAAATTCAAACGAACAAGATAAAATCATTCAGGAGTTACAAGCGGAATTGGAAAAGACCAGGTGAATTTTGCATTATTTTTTCATATAATTTGTCTTATGTATTGTACCTTGCTTTGAGTGAACTTCAATATAACAAAATAACGAAAGCTAAATATGTATTCTGATCAATTATCTGTGCACATAGAAATCGTGATAAAGGCATAATTTCAGCTGGTGGCTCAGTGTTTAGCTGAAGAATGATTAATTTTTAAAAAAAATCCAAAATGTAAATTATTTTTTTGTAATAAATTTGCTTGTAGCAAGGTTTTATATAGACATGTGTATTTCCCAGACCTTCAAACAAACACTAAATATGATTTTGTTTGAAATTCTGAGAATAAATTTATTCACAATTTAACAACTCACTATGACATAGTTGTTGCTGTGTTCGCTATATATTTTCTTCTGATTTAAGTTGCTTTATCAGGTTGTCTGATCAGCTGATATTGTTTTATGGTAATACAATACACATTACTCCTTAACTGTTTAAACTGTAAACCCTGTGTTAATTATGGGGTTTGTTAAATGATAAGGTTTTAGAATGTTTAATGGGCACACAATTTTATTTGAGACCCACTCTTGAAAAAGTACTTTTCAAGCCATAATATTTGAAGAGGACAACCATGTCCCCACATACCGGTATTTAAATTCTTTTATTGGTGTCAATATTAATACATTATTTATCTAGGGTAAATTACAATAGCCTTCCAATAAATAGTCATGTCATAACACGCTTGTTTGGGTTCCATGTAAATAATATGAAATTTTCTCACTTATTTCATTGAAACCATATATATATATATATATAATATTACTACGATAATTAAATCTGGTGTTTTTGTATGGATAATACCAATAGCCCATGTCTGGACTTTTTATAATGTATTGATTGTAGCTGAGTATCGATAATCCTCCATAGTTACACATTTCATGTGTGGTCCATGTTTGGATCTTACTTTATATTCTACTTACCCAGTCTGAAAAAGTTGTGCGTTATGGGTTCTGTTAGCACGTTCGTTACACCTATGCTCTACAAAATTTATCGGTAGGATCCAATTACCACCAAAAACTTTTTAGAACTTGTCAAGCATGGGCCACGAATAAGTGACATACCATGAACAACCCTTACTTGATACATATTACGACAAAGAAAAATATTTGATTGAGTATCCTAATTCTTAAAATTTTTTCTGTGTTGGCTCAACTATATCGGCTCAGGGTCAGTTCATAACAAACTCTTTATGTCTGCCCTTTTGTTTAAACACGCATTCATAATAAGCCATCTAAGGGCCCTATTGTGTGTTTACAAGTGTTTAATTGTCATGAAGTGGCCTCTTTTATGTTCAGGCGGAGAAATATGCCACACATTTGCTTATTACCCCGCTCTATTGGACCATTATTTGTATTTATTTGCTACGTTTCCCTATTGTTTTATGCCGATTGAGGCTTTTCATTTGTTCATTTGAAATGGCGAGCTATCAACATGTGTCTTGGATCTCATTTGTATTATTATTAAGTTTGAGTAGTTGGGTTGCGTTGTGATTTAGTGGTTTGTGATTTTGTGTTAATCTGAAAGACTAGGTACAGGTTGAGAAATCTTGTTTTCTGTGCTAAATTTATCAACTGATAATGTTTTTTTTTATCAAGCATGAGACACTAATGGATCATGCAGCTTAGGTGTCATTCATCCGTGATTCATGGTTGACTAAATAAAATTAGTGCTCAGGAAGAATAGGTTATGTAGAAAAGGAATTTTTGCTCCTGTGTGAAACAATTAGCTAGACTATTTTTTGGTCAGGGATCTCCTTTTCTGATTATTTGTACTTTTCTATATTTCTTATATAATTTTCTTATATTTTTCTTAGTCCTATATTTCTTTATTTTTCGATTATTATGAAAAGTAATCTGGAGTAAAGAAAAATAAAGAAAACCTAGGGTGTAATAATTCAAGTAGGCTCGACTAAATCAGTTGTCCAAAGTCTTTGCAGTAATTGTAGTATCCCCTTTATAAATTAAGTGACTGTCAAGGTAGTTCCCTCAAGACACTGCTCAAGACACTGCTTTGTTTAAAGCAAACTTCGATGAAAAGCAACTTTCATCTTTCTGTCTACTGTAAGTTGGATCTTTTTTGACGACAGCAGAATATGGGTAAATTATACCAAATAAAATTCAACTTTAGTTTTTACAAGTTTTTAATCCACATTCATGCTCAACAACTCTTTTTACGTTAAACCCACAAATCCACAGCGTCGTTAAATAACCCTAGACAATAAATGGACAAACATCCTTATTGTTATTATTACTTTTAACAATGATTCTTTCAATGTCTGACACAATTCCAATATTTGACTTGCAGGGCAGAGCTAAGTGATTCTATTAAAAAACTTGCTGATTTACAATCGTCAGAGCACGAAGTAAATAAATTACTCGACCAACTTGAAGACAGTTCCAAAGAATTGTCATTATTGCAACAAAAGTTGGACGCTGTAGTTAAGGAAGGGTAAGAATCGTTAATGTAAAAATGTTATAGGTTGAGAAAATAAATATGAGAGATTTAAATGCCACTCTTGAGGTTCCCGATCTCTCTTAATTATTACTTTGCTTTGTTATTTAAATTTGAACCTTCTCAATAGAAATAAAAATTCCTAGGTTTTATTTCATCAAGCGTTAGCCACAGATGGATCACACCGTCTAGGTGTGGTCCATCTGTGACTCATGCTTGTCAGAAAATGATTTCTGATATGTATTTGCAACTATCCATTTTTTCTCGCTGTTTCTTGTCTTTGAAAATGAATATTTAATGGTATGTGATAGTATGTGCTCTCCATAAATGTATTAAGGAGTTTGGTGGTGGGGTTTCGTTTTACTCAGATTTTTTCTGTAGGTGCTACTATACAAAAGTGAAAAATTTCAAAAAAAATTGTTTTAACTTTACTCAAAATTGAAATATACTTGTTAAAATTATATTTTGGTAAATTCCGACAATTGCAATTACATCTTTCTGAGCACTATGACTTGTTACATAGAAAGACTATCATAAAATTTAACATAGCAGAGTCTGATTGCAGAATACAGTAATAAAAACACATGTACTCTTAACTTACTTCTATATTTTCACAAATTTGTTTTGTAGTTACATCAGGACTTTTGTCAGAAACGATTCTAATGGATAATAGTAATAATGATAATTTCAGATTATTTATTTTATCGTATTTTCGTTTCATAGATGAATAGCATGGAATTACCTGTAAAATTTCATATTTTTTTTGCTGTAGAGTAATGAAGGACGATGAAATGTCATCACTAAGGAATCGAAGTTGACAGGTTGCGAGCCTTACAACTCAGAGTTGGTAAAGATTCTGATACGGATAATGCAAGATCTATGTAAGTTTGCATTCGATTTGATGAAGATTTAAAACTATAGATGTATAACAAAAATTGACAAAATCTTGTTTTATTTGAGTCTTTGGAAATCCACATGGTTTCCTTAACTTGATTCAATGGACTATAATCGTCAAAATTGCCATGTCATCTGATCATTCATTCATATTGAAAAGATTTATCTATACGTTCTCCTTGTATATTTGTAGCTCTTATTTTAAAATATATATTTTCCCCACTCTATTTGGATGTTTCGATACGTAGAGTATGCCGTTAATCTGGTCGTACCAATTGTATTGTTTCTGATTCCAGATGTTCTGGGGATGAATCTGATGGCATGGGAGCATTGTCTCGTAGAGAACTTCGAGAATCTATAGGAAATCTTCGAAAGAAATTACAGAATGCTGAAAAGGTATCTTTTGCTTGTCAAAAAATTTTCAATTGGTCATTGAATTAGTGTGCTTCGAATACGCTTTTCTTAGAGTTTGTATGAATTATGATTCTACAACTTGTTCATCAAAGACGAGAATGACGTGTAAAAAATGAAATTATTCATTCCTATTTTTAGGTCATACTCTTACTGTATTTTTGTCCTTAGTTTATGAAACTGCCTGCCTGCTTTTACATGCTATTTGCTAACTATTTACTTTGCAATAATATATATTATTCAGTTGAATGAACTTCTTGGTGATCAATTGGAATCGACGCCAAAGCGACCAGATTCTGCCGCTGGAAATATTGATCCTCAACTGACTAGTTATTTGTCATCGGAAGTCGAGAGATTGAAGCAAGAACTACGAAATGCACAGGAGGAGTTGAAAAGTACTCAAGAGCAAGTCGGAAGGTTTGTGTTTACTTTTAGATTGTCGGGGAGGCAACGACAGTTTTGTTTTGAGGCATATTGAAAATATTGAATTAGAAAATGATAATGTTACAAAATGCCGAGGTGTGAACTATACTGGCAGATTGACAACTAAACTACTCAGACACTTGAAGAAAATGGGCCCACCAGAAGAAAATTTACTCATGGACAAATCTGTAGAAAGGGTTACAAAATCATCAATACTGTTATGAAATAGCAGTGTTGATGTTTTTGAAGCCCTATTACGTCCATTCGAAAAAAAATGACATGAATATTTCGGACACCCGAATTAAAACAAGATTATGTCACTCTGGTCTAAACATTTGCACAAAGTTTAAAAAGTTTTCGAACCAGTTGGTCCACTTGCCAAAATATATTGGATTTTAATGTATTTTATCGTAATTTTTTATGTCTACATGTTTTTCTTTAATTTAGAAATTCTGACGAACATGTTAGACCAACATCAAGGTCATCCTCAAGAAGCAAATTGCCAATACCAGTTGAAAAGGTAGATAATTTTCTAATTTGAAATAAATATTTTTCCAACTTCAAGATTTTAAAATCAGAAGTAGAGATATTAATCACAGTGTTCTAGTAATTAAAGTTTAAAAATGCTTTGAATTCACTTTATAAATACGATAAAGTTTCTTGATATTTTGCCTTTTTGCAGCAAAGTCATCATTTATGTCAAATTTTACAACGTAAAATTTGGCATATATCATGCTTTTACTGTGAAATAAATCAATTTAAAAACAATCGAAAAACGAGATTACTTCTAATCAGAATTCTGAAATAACCAAACTCTTCGATTCCTCGCAGTTGAGCCTTTGTACAATAGGTGGCCTTTCACTAGGTTTTTCTTTGACCCTTGTGGGTATTCCTATATTTCAGGTCCCATAAACCCACACAGGCCGGCACGACTTCTCTGAAAAAAGAAAAACCAGAAAGCACTGCGGCCTTGAAAGCAAAATGCGAACAGTTGCAAAGAAAACTTGCCTCTACGGAGGAAACTGTCCGACAACAAACTGAAAAATTGAAAAGAGCAAAATCAGCAATGGGTAAGTTGATTATGTCGATCGCTGAAAATAACTAAACTATCAATAAATGTCATGCGACACATCGATCTGTGCAACTTTTTTTTGTAATTTTTAGCACGTGCCGGCATTTCTGATCCGATGTTATCACCAGTAAGAGCAACGAGAAGTCATCCTAACCTTGTGTTCAGTGATGATATGCTTTCACATCCTAGAGAAAGTAGTCCAAGAAAAGGTACATTTTTTGCCGTGTCATTAGCTTTGTTTTCTCTGAGCTATTCTGAAGCCATAGAATCAATAGAATGTATTTAAATCTGATTCTGACTTGTCAGTTCTATAGTTTACCAAGATGATAAACTTTACAAGCTTTGTGCAACAATGTAGCGTTAAAGTTTAAATTTGATGTCAATCGCTTAACTTTGTCAATATCAATTATTTGCCCTTGAAATAACAAAAAAAAAAATTCAAATTAAAATGAAGATTGTAATAATATGGAGGTTCCCATTCATATAAAACTCTGAATTTAAAAAGTTTCACATTGGAGAGCAGAGAGTAGGGAGCGTCAAAATATTACACTTTCTACAGACTCCACAGCCCCACAATGTTGATTTATTGTTCATTACATAAATCCCTATAAGTAAGACAAAATGTCATCAAACAGTAAAATATGGAAGAAGTCTGTGTCAGAAAGGTTTAGGCAAATATAGCTGTCTCGTTTTTTCTTGAATTTTTTTTTTTCCAATGGAAAATAGACAAGTGATGTCACTTTCTAATCAGTACCATGCAAAATTTTTTTCAGGTGATTAAATACCTAGTTATATATAAAATTTATTTTCGATCAGGTGTTCTGAAAAGTCCAGCTACGAATCGTACAAACGGTAGTGACTCACATACTCAAACATCAGCAGATGACACGGGTTACGGATCAATATCACCAAAATCAGAGCAAAAGTGAGTTTGATTTGTTAATTTTAACAAGAATAAACTTTTTGAATAAGTTTTAAACTTATTTTTTCAATCGAATTGTTTTATTATCCGGTAATGTTATCCAAATTACAATATGTGTCTATTTCTAAATTTTTTCAATTCCAATTCCATCATATCGGTGAATCCTGTAGAACTCGATAATATAGCAAAGTGTTCATTAATAAATCTTTCACTCAATCTCTTATATATACGGTATATCCGTCCTAGCCATAATATGTTTGTTGTATTACTAGACCCTTAGTTTTGTGTAATTATGTGTAATGGTCAATTTATCATTATTAAACTACTGCACTTATGGAATTTCCAATAAAATCAGACAACATTTAGCATTAATCAACCAGTTTCGTAATAGAACTATTTGACATTGATAGACCATCAGATCATACATGGTCTATCATCGGCCATGGACAAATCGCACCATTCAGTGCGATTTGTCCTTGGCTGTTGATTGACCAAGTATAATCTGATGTCAACTCTTCCATTCTAGTGCCCCTGGGGACCAAAGCCCGATATAGATTTTGTTCAGCTGTCGTCTACACGCCTTCGCGCAAGATGTGTTTTTCCTCTCCTTTTGATTAGTCTATGAGTATTGTAATGTGTTTGTCTATCTCGTGCAGTTGTTACGCATTAGTAGCAGGCGCAAGGCAGGTGACGCATTTTAGTTGGCTAGTGTCAGTGTGTTATGGATTTGATAGCTGAATGGTTATAATGTTACAGCATCTGGTGTGATGGGATTGTAGTATTTGTATTTTGGTAAAGAACTGACACCTAACAACAATGCAGTAGATAAGCCTGTTTTGAAAAAAAGGGAATTTTCATTTTCTGGTTCTTAGCTTTATCTTGATTAATGGACTTAATTAATCAGAAACTTTTAAAAGGGCAGTAAAAATTTAAATCACTCTGAAAGTTGGATTTGTGGCATTATAAAAGTTCATCAGAATTAATCCTGTCATTTCGCTGAAGTACTTTAAATAAGCTTAAAAATTTACAGCGAAAAGTTGATTCTCTAACGAGGGCACTGGTGCTTGAAAAAATTTGGAAATTTCCTCTGTCAAAAGTGACTTGGGGGCTATGGGTTCATGAACCTTCCTAAATACCCAATAAGCATACTAATTATAATAATTGCTAATGATTAAATTTAAGACCAACACCTTTATGCTCAATCAATCCGTTCTAAGACACTGAGCCTCTTGAACGTTCCTCGTTAATCCAACCCCCATTAAGCTTGTCGTTATATATTTTGTTAAGTACGCTAATTGATTGTTAGCTGTCATGTGTTAGTTTTAGCACTTACTCTGGATATTTTAGTTGGATACAAAATCTGAGTTGTTTGTTTATTTTAGTCACGTCTGTCTTGTTAAAGAGCTAGGTTGCTAGTGCAGAGTCGAGATTTCTTTGAATACCTATAATTTATGATATTTTTGCCATAATCAAGAGTTTTAAATTTATGAAGGCTGGGTAATGAAATTGTGAATGTTATTTAGTGAACATTTGATTTTAGTTGATAAGATTTGATCGTTTTTAGGTGGCGTTGGTTTTTATACCACAAAAGTAGTTATTTATATAGCTTATCTGAGAATGTTCTTTGTGGGTCTTTGAGAAGCAGCCTTTGTTAAATGGCATCAGAATTTATGAAGGGTATAGAACATAAAGGTTGGATTTGGTCTTTTAAGGTCTTGTCTCCACCACACCACAGTGTCTGTATCTCATGTGGTGTTTGTAGCTTTCAGTACTGCTTTCGACCTTTGAGCTCTTGTGGGATTGAAAAAATTAATGATATTGGTAGATCAAAGTCTGATTATTTTTAACTATTTTTCCTTTTTTTAATATTGATTATAATATAATTATAGTGTCTAGAATGGTCAGAATAAGAAAAACTACAAGGTAAATTTTTTTTGTTTGGACTAATAAAAATATATTGCGAGTTTTGTAGCTTTATATAATATTTTGTCCGAGATGTTGTCGGGACAAATATCGAAATGTATTGGTCATTACATTCAGAGTTCAAAAATGTAAAACTTTTTTTCTCTCTCGATTCTGCAAAGAATACTGACTCACAACTATACATAGTCAGTTATTAAAAATAGCAATTTTTTTCTTGCTTAGATACAACTCCCTCATCCAAGCACAAGCTAAAGAACTTTCAGCACTTCGTCAGCAACTCAAAAAATCAAGAGAAATTTGCAAAGACCTCAGGACAGAATACGGTAATTTTTATATTCACCATAAATAGTGGCATAGATGTAATTAAATGAATTTGACCAAGTATGTGTTATGGATATCTAGCAGTCTGGATTTAGCTATCGCATTTTCAGTCAAATTATAATTTTATTCTGTTGCATTCATTATGTATTTTTAGTGTACGCATGCTCAAGTCTTTAATTTTTTAATCCAATGTGCTTTGTTTTCAGATATTGTTCTCCGTTACATAAAATCTCTTCTACAATCTACTACTGGACAGTCAGACGAGATGTTAGCTGCTAGTGTAACCAACGAATTGGATCGTTGCAAGCAACTGACCAGGAGATTAAAGGAACAGCTTTCTGGTAACGTATATTTTTAATAAGCGATTCTTGATAATGTTTATTCGTGAGCCATTTGCTAACTGAAAAAACTTTTAGTGACGGTAGGTATATTATGTTTTGCTTTTTTGACATTTTTTTGGTATTGTCTGAGCCTAATCATACATTGTACAATTCCCTTTCTTTTTTGCATTTTGCCCATATGCAACAATTTAGTTGAAAAATATTATGGTCCATATTTTTTCTTTTTTGTCCAGTGGATACACAGATTGAACTGACTGATTGCTGCTCTTGACTAACTTTGCAAACTTTTCAAAATAGGAAGTCATTGTTAGTAATAGCTTGATATGTAGTCACAACAGAAAATAATTTTCAGCTACTATGTACCGAAATCTTTCGTTCGTATTTCACTTGAACATTTGAAATAAACATTGTTATTTCTTGCTTTAGAATGGACAAGTGATGGATCATTATCAAGTGACAGTGACGAATCAACTTCCTCAACTAGGATGTCTGTTGCTCAACGCCAAGCATCTCAACTTATACAGTGAGAATTATTTTTGACTTTTGATTCATGGTCATTGGTTAAATTTATTCCAAAGTGGCTGGATTCTAGCCAGCCATCTCAATGTAACACTCTGTCTGCTACGTCGCTGCTTCAAGACCAGAACAAAATAGGTACCAGCAGACGGAAATTACCCAAAAAGACTTATTTTCTCCTTCCCCTAGGGGAATGTAAAAGATTTTGACATCCAATTGGGTAGAGGTTAAATACAATGTTCAATATTGATTGAGATAATGTTCATAACACAGTTTGACTAGAAAAAATATTCTAAACTAACTTGTCATGTTTGAAGCTATGGGTCACTCACTTTGTATCAGTGGTGGAAAGTTTTGAGATGAGCTGGATTTAGTTGAACTATGTTTCAATGTTTCAACTAATCGAAAATACTTGTACATGATGTGCATGTAATTGCAAAATTTTACAATATCTGGACCATCAAAGTGCACTTATTAAAATACAAAGGCTTTTTTGTAATTCTTAGGAAAAACCAAGAGTTGGATGCAAAGAATCGTCAAATCAGAGATTTGGAAGAAAGAGTGTCTGATTTACTTCGGGTCAAGCATGATATTGATTCACAGACTCATTATTACAAGGTAAGTAGGATAACGACTAGAAAATATGTCAGTTGCCTATGACTTCTTCTCTTCAGCTCTCACAATGAGCTAACATGTGTATAAGAAGAGCAGTTACGCTATAATTTTAATTGCGGTCAAATGCATTCTAGTCTGCTTTTTATCTTAATCAATCTTCATTTGAATTTGCCCAGATAATGGTACAAGAGACATATCATACTTAAGTCTCCAAAAACCATCATCCCATGAAGTTGGTTATATTGGCCGCCCATACTTTGCATCAATGTTGTAGCTACCGGTGTATTAAACTCCCCTTTAATACTGTTGAAAGTCTGGTTTCTGAACAAACTTTTTTTTGATTTTCTGTTCAATGTGTGTTCTCGTTACATTGTTTAGCTTGTGTCTGCCACAAAATTATTTGAAAATATTTTATATGTGGATTTTTAATTTTAGCAGGGCAAAGGTCAGAAGATCAATCTCGACCATCTTGGATATTTAACACCGACGTCGTCTCGTCATTCTATTTATACGAATCCAGATGAAGAATTTCAACAACCTAATTTGAGAGCAACAGTCAGTCAGGTATACTGCAGTAGACAATGTATATTTCCTATAGGACTGTCAGTATAATTTTGTTTAAACGATATTTGAAATTCACTATATGAATAGGATAATGTCTAAACAATTTAGGTGAAGAAGTTGGCCATATTTTGTTAGTTTCCCAGTGAAATGAATCGATTTAAAAAAATGCGTGAAATTACTTTTACCTAATCGAAATTCCAGAATGCCCAACTTTTTAGATGAGGACATTTCTATTATCAGTTTTGATTCCGATTTTTCAGTTTTTTTGCAGAAAAACTAACTTATTTTAAGTTTTACTTCTTAAAATTCAATACAAGTTAGTATTATGCTACACAATCTGTTAAAATACGCTCGAAAAGCGTTTGTGTGATACACATTTTTTTTCATATTTTAGAGTACGGAGTACGTTCCACTACCGGACCGTCGCTCTCCACGTCCTCAGCCTATTGACGAATCATTCCAATGTAATCTGAGATTGAGCAAAAGTTTGCCAATGTACCAAAGAACAATAGCAGTAACAGAATATCTACCTCCAAGTAAAAGTGCATTAGATGGTGAGGGGATTTTGAGCAGCATAAAAAACGACTAATTATCTTAAAATCTTAGACTGGGGTTTGGCTAATTACAGATGCACTTATCGAATTAAATGTCAAATCGAAATCTCAAAATTTAATAAGCAGTCGATTTATTACTTCCCAATCGGTAAATATGTTTTAATCATGAGCCACTTATAAATCGATCACCTGAATATTACTGGTAGGACAAAAAATCTTTGAAGAATCACTGTACCAGTGTTATCGAGGTGTATGAAGACGATAGTTATAGCAACCTTATGATTATTCTTGTTATTTTGGAGTCTTTCGAGAACATGCTATGCTTATTTCGCATCTCTGATATCATGGTGCACTTCGAACTTTGGTATAATTTTTTACAACAAATATGGGTCTGAATTTCTATTGTTACTAATTTGAGCAAGTTTAAATATTGAATTAGCCCATGCCATTTTTTCAACACCATAACTTGTTGTCTTCATATATATTTGTAAATTACAACTTTAAACATTCATTTAGCACATGCTGATAATAACCGTGGGAGACGCAGATTACCAACAACAAGCGACGCTGAGTGTTGTACAGCTTCCTACGGCGGATCATGGGTTGTAGCTGCTTCTCCAAGAAAACAGGACAGTAGCAGGTAACGAAATCATTTTTTTTATTGTATTTTCTGGAGGAACGTTCATTACCCTGTGTTGTTTCTATAATGTGCTCCATTGTTTTTTCTGCGTCGGTGACGCAATATATTAGTGTGTCATATTGAACAAAACACAAACCACACAATCTCATCAAAAGGATTATTTAGTTAAGAAGTATTTAGGCATTACTGATCAGATGTTTATTTTTTATCAAGTATGGGCCACAGACAAAACATGTTTCAAATGCTGCCATTATTGATGATAACTATTAATAATTTGTAATCTCTTGAAGCTTTCTGAATTTATGCAGGATTTTATTTCGTGATCAAAAAGAGTAACAGAAAGGTGGAAATTTAGAACAGGATTTATTTGATATAATTTCAACCCAATTTCCAATTGGTATTTTTGTAGACCTTTTTTTACCTTTTTTTGTTTAACTGTTCTTGAATGATAAATATATCAATATGCTTTTTAGATTGTCGTATAACCGTGAACCTGTAGTCCATTCATCACCTGCTGTTGAGAGTGATCACGATATTGAAAAGTTGCGACAAAAACTTGATGATAGCAGAAGACTTAATGAGTAAGTTGATTTGAGTACCCGTTGTAGCTTCCTTAATTTTTATCTGGTTTCTAACTATGAATATTTCTATAAAAATTTTTATACTTGTATAGGTTATTAAAGTGGGTATAAATAAACGACCAAAATATATTGAGGAGTTCCGCAAAGTTGAGATTTCGCCTTGGTGGTGTGATCTATCAGTATGGTATATTTAATAATATATAGATGAGGACTATCAAGTTTTTGCTTCTCTATCTTGATAATATTTTCGAAATTTATGCAGCAAAATCTTCTTTCTGTGTTTCAGGTCTTTGAAAGAAGAACTTGAAATAACAAATGAAGCATTACAACAAGCAAAGCTTTTATCGAATCATAGTCCATCTGGTAGAAATCCAGCAGGTTGGTTTTTTCATTTTTTGTGAGAGGTAATTTTGACAACTAAATACATAACAACTACATAAAATCCAACAAATCTGAGCAGCACGACTAACAAAGAATTTTATACAGAATAGAAATAGAGAGTTGTCTGCTTTGCTATCAATAGTAGAAAAGATTTTTTTGAAGTCGTTTTAGCTAAATAAAATGTCTTAGAACTCTTCATTCCTTTGAGGGAATGGATTCTCCCCCTCCATCCTTAATATGGCACATTGGCCAAACTAAACAAAGCAAAATTCATAGATAGCAATTCTAAATAATTTTTTCTAAGCAATCTTCTTAAGTATGAGTCGTGACTAGTCGTCATGGTCCATTTATGGCTCATACCTGACGACATAGAATTTTCACCGATCAATACCCATAATAAATTATTGACAATGTATAGAATGTCGCATTCTCCTTAAATATTCGTTACTCGACATGTATTACTATTTTTATATTGCTTTAGCGAGATGAGCTTGATATACTAGTTTACTATGACATCTAGTGTATTTGTGGTACATAGTTTATGTAGTGCTACTTGTGGTCACAGCGAAGGGAAAATTGATAATGAAAGATGTAAAAATCTGGAAAATATTTTGAGTTTTAATTGCCTGAGCATAACAGGTAATATAATTAGCTTTTGTGCTTCTAATTTTGGCTTTTTGGAGTGTGGAACTTTTTTTTTTCAAATTAGAGTTGTTAGGAATGGTCAATCGAACTCTTATGCCAAAAGCTCAAAATCTTTGGCGTCGTGTATTTGTATTTTTACGATATTGTCAATTGTGTATCGGTTTAAAAAGAGTCATATTATGAAGACTTTCCATTAGTGAGAAAGCTTAAAATTAGTTACCAGTACTGGAATATATTTTTTACGTATTCAATCAATTTGCTTTAGATATCTTGGAAGAACATCTCAGCGAAATTCGAACCTTGAGACAACATCTCGAAAACAGTATTGAAACAAACGATAGATTGAGAGAACAATTGGAGAGAAAATTGAAAAAGGCTGGAAGTGGAAGTCCTGGTGCAGATCATAGTAAGTCAAGAAGCTATTGCTTTAGTTCTATTTAATAATATTGACACTTACCCTTTCCTGTGCTCGTATTTTCATATAAACATATAATTACACTATCTGAAGGTCATTGGTGAGGATGACCTCCTCTGGACAGCTACGCAGGAATTCCGTCTATTACACTCACCTCATTTTGCAATAAAACCATGATATACGCCAAATTTTACGATGTAAAATTTGACATAAATCATGCTTTTATTGCTCAATGTATCAAATATGCCTAAAATGTAAAATTTTCTAATATAGTCTGAAACTTTTGAATGTGCTTTTGTAAATTAATTTTAATTTTGAATATTGTTTAAAAGCCCTTATTATTGGCCTATTGGAATTGATCAAGCACTGATCGAAGTTATTTCCAAAAATACTAACACTAATTTTTTTTATTTGTTGTAGTTTCGGCGAACATCTATCTGCCGGCAGAAAATCAAGACAATGAAAAGTACGAGCAAGAAATTGAGGGTTTGCGTGAACAACTCGCCAGAGCTAAAGAACAAAAATCGAAACTAAAAAATCAATTAGAAGCTGAGATCAGCATGAAAAATAATTTTGCTGGTAAGAGAAATGAAAATTCCAATCATACTCAAGTTTTGGGTGAAAAAATGACATTTGATACATATTTATATAATTTATTGTCTTGCCTTATAAAATATGATGTATGTAAGTAGGTTCTCTATTTCCTGTTAAAAATAATTATCTTTATGAGCATTTTACTGTAGGACTTATAACGTGTATATTTCTTTTTCGCATTGTATGAACATAAACTTCACATTATACAGTCCACTTTAGTGGATCTTTATTAATCTATTTTCCATATTTATAATTTAAAAATAAACTGCGAGTGCCTTACAAAAGTCTATCATCATTATCAGCGTCCGAAATGTAAGCGGGATTCAAGACAATACCAAGTATAAGCTCATTTATTTTAACATCCCTTTCTTAAAATTTTGACCATCACATTTTGTGTAGAATAAGTCACTGATGGATCGTGCCGCCGAGGTGGCTTATTATTCACAAAATAAATTTACTGATCGAATCGTTTTTAAAATGTTACAAACCCACCCTGATAGCCTTAATTTTTATTAAAAAAAAATAAAATAAAAATTTTTGAAGATATTTATAATTATCATGTTGCTTTCCATTTTTAGCTGCTTCAAGAGAGCTGGAACAACTCCGACAACGTTTAGTCGAATCTTCAACACAAACTGAGTTACTTGGAAGTTATATCGACGATATGAATAAATCTATTGCAGAAAAAGAAGTTGAGGTACAAAATCTTATATGTTTCACATGCTTATCAAGTTTTGTCCAGCCATGTTTTGCGCATTGACGTCATTGAAATCTCTGGATACCAAGAGTATAACATATTTATCCTGGATAGAAAAGTTTTTCGACAGCGAAGCATCGAACATTGTATAATAACACAATTTTTAAACCTGAAAGCTTCAGAACCTTATGGTTTTACCATTGTCTGATGCAGATACCATTCACTGCACTTTACCATGGCGGTTCTGTTTCGTTTTGGGATGTTTTTCGTTTAGAGTGCAGTTGCGGATACTACATCTTCTAGTAGCCCTTTTGCTATTAAGTGGCTGTTAATTGGTTCCTTTTGGCCTCTGCTCCCGGTCTTGCTCAGAGTGAATTTCAATAAAAAAATACTTTATATTCGATTGAATTAATGTGGTATATTTCATTTCGTCAAGTGTGTGCCATGGATGGACTACGCTTTAGTGGTACGATCCATCAGTGCCCGTGCTTGATAAAACATGTTTGGTGTATTATATTTCTGAATACTCTTACTCTCAGAATGAAAAATTACATAATCAATTGTTGGAACAAGATGACGAAATTAAGAAGTTACGAGATGAAAATGAAATTAATAAAATCGAAACTGATACATTGAGGAAAGATAGTGTTTCTGCTACTGAATCCACTAATCAGTAAGTGTATTTATGATTTTGTTTAGAGTTAAATTTGCAAAACGTTGCAGAATAATGGCCTGCTGTATGCTGAAATATTCTTTTTTTTAACAAAATCTACAACGTAGAAGTTGACATCAAAATTATTTAAAACTAACTGACATTCTCGCACTTATACCCATTGCCAGAAATCTTACCCAATCAGAAATTTTGTTTTGTCAAGCATGCGCCACTGATGGACCACGTCTTGTCGACGCGATCCATCCGTGACACATACTTAACAAAAGAAGCTTTGACAAAAATATCTGATTGGGTAGTAAGCAATTTTCTAAACACTCATCACACTGTTTTTCATTTTGTGTCGATTCAAAAAACCCAACTCGCTCAGATTACTCGAATCTGGCAGCATATTAATCAGAACTGGTTATGTCAACTGACTGAATTTTCATCTAGTTTAAGCTTAATATCCATTTTGGCTTATTTACAGAAAACTTTTTTATTTTTTCAGGATGAGAGAAGATTTGAATCGTTTGAATGAGGAATTAGATGAGAGTCATCATCTCGTAAGGTCGCTCAAATCCGAACTCGCTCTTTATGAAAAATTTCATAAAAACAAAGGTATGTTGTGAGCATTGGCTGATTGTTGTCGATGAAAAGTTGGTATTAGTTGGTAATAGATAATAGACTAGTTTTCTAGATTTCAAATTTGATTTGGTATACTCATTCAACTTGAATATTGAATTGCAATGCGCTCAGAGATAATTGCCATTTATGTGATTATCTACTTCTTTGCTTCCAACTCTTTCCGAATCACAATTATTTTTGTTAAGTGTGGGTCACTGATGAATTGCATTGTCCAGGTGTCGCCTATGCTTAACAATATATATTTTATGTTTTGTTCAAATTTTACTATGTGTCTACAATACAATTTACATTTTCGCTTCAGATGCATACAGAACTCCGCAAAAATCAGGAAGCACTCTTGATCATCAAGGACGTCCTTTGGATATCTCTGAATTTCTAGCGGAAATCAAAATATTGAGAGTTCAGCTCGAACGAAGCATCGAGGCTAACGCGGCACTCAGGAATCAGTTACAAGAACAATTGAAGCATAAAGACAAAAGAACTGGTACGCCAGGAAAATCAACGACAATCAATATACACCATCTACCACCTGCCATGTCGCCGGAACTTGGTGACAACGAAGTTTTTGATGGAAAGTCGCCACCAGACTCTGGTCGAAATGGATCAAGAAGAAAATTGAAAATGGGAAATGGTACGATATAATATGTTGAACAACTTATCATTTTTTTTCCAACAATAATTCTTTCGATTAGATCAATCTGTGAACAATTTGCTGAAAAAAAGTTCTATTGATTGCTGTTCGAGACTACCTGCCATATTGCACCTTGAATTTACCAGCTCATTGGTACTCATTGGTACCACATCTACAAGATGCAAACCGATAATAGTTCATGGCGCTTGACGATGTTATGCAAAAATATAACTGTTACTGCATCGCGCCATAGTCTCTACTTTACTGTGTTAAACTTGTGAGATAATTTTTTGTAACAAAGTAGTGACAGGATTTCAATTGTCATGTTTTTCTTTACAGATGAAAAGCCGTCAAGCTTTTTGATGACTCCACCACCCTCTGCTTCCTCGTGTGGTGAAGATCCAGCTCTTGGAGGTTTTGAGTTCGTTCCTCTACCAGGTCAGATGTCAACTGGTCCGAAGAGAAACGAAAAGCAACAAAATTGGCCTCACTATAATTTGCATGGTATGTTCAGTGTACTAGAGAATACTGCATTATTTTTCATATTCGCTCCAAACGAGGCTGGAAGCGGTGTCTAGAAGGAACCAAGTGGTGAATGTTTTTATCATTGCCAAGGCAGATATCACTCCCTGTGCTCTACTATTGGGGTTCAGTTCTATATCGAATGTTTTCTGCTCTGGGGGTACACTCGCTTGATTTGCATTTCATGTATCTCTGTGCCATACCAGTAAATGTTCATTACCTCAGTACCTCCAGGATGCTGCTGTTTCTCGCTTTGCTTAGAGTGATGTTCAAAGAATAAAAGTTATCCTGACCCAATTAATTCCTCATCTTTCCATTCTTCAGGTCCTTATATTCTTGGGAAATTATCAGATTACAATGAATTGAAGCAAGTTACCACGGATAGTAGGTTATTAGTGCGAAATATGGAGCTGAAAGCTACAGGAAAACATTTGCCAAGTTCATTAACACCATCCAAGGGATCAAAGAAACATGTAAGAACTCCTCATTCACTCATTCAGAATTTTTTTTTGTTGATCACGATTCACTGATGGACCGCGCCTCTGCGGCGCGATCCATCAGTGACTCGTGCTCAACGAAACAAGCTTTAGCAAAGATTTTCTGCTTTGATGGCTTTCAAAGTTTTGTTGTTTGTTATATTATAATCTAAGTTACAGGGTTTGTGTTGTTGGAAAAACCAGCTTTCTGGTTTAAACAAGCCTTCATTAGTCAAACCATTCAACTTTTAAAGACTTAACGTGTGATCATAATATGATAACCGTGTTGCTTTGACACTCAGAAGCAAGTTGATTCAGAAAGAATCTATACCCAATGGAGAAAATAAGATTTGCAAGAAGATCAAGTGCCTGTTTTTAATCGAAGGAAAAGAAATTATGTCAAAATTCAGTATGTCGCAATGTAATCAACATATTACGGTCTAGTTGGCCAATGAGTCAGCGAACATTTCACCTCTGCTTCTGGTTAAAAACAATTATCTTTATGAGCATTTTACTGTAGGTTTTAACGTGTATATTTCTTTTTCGCATTGTATGAACATAGACTTCACATTATACGCTACTGCACTGCTGCATTCGTCGCATTAAGCTACATGTTTTTTGTAAACTCGGTTCATAGTGTTTTGCAATGGCAAATAATGTATTTCTGAAGCTAGAGGGTGCACAGTGATAGACAGTATAATACCAGTATCAAGTAACAAATAGTACGAGTAACAAGTACGAAAAAAGTTGGGGACCATTGGACTATTCTCTGAATAACCCAAACCTTGTTGGAATATCAAATTATACTGTATATTGTTTTTTTCAACACAGAGATCATCTTCATCCAGCTACTCTGATGAGAGTCTTCAACTCCTACACAGGATGTTAGAAGACAGTGGAAGGATTCTGAAATTATTCTGGCCCGCATCCATTCCTCCTCCTCCACTTCGTTTACCAATGTCCGGAGATTCTGAGAATCGCTGCCAGAAGTAAGGAAATTTTTTTTTCCTAAAGTTATTTCCAGAGTGATAGAACCTTGTTTTTATTCGGTTGTCTGACACTAGAACCATTATAATTATGCTAATTCATATTAGGCGTTCCAAAGAGGCCAATTGAATAAGTACGAGTTTAATTTGAAAAAAGATTGAAATTTCGAGTCTCATTTTTTTTTTCTGTCTGTTCGTGCATTTTATTTGTCATTTTAGCGAGATGTTATCAGTTACGATTAGTCATGTTGGAATACTGATTTAAAAAACTATTAAAAAAATAAAATCTAATCTTTATTTTGAAGTTGTTGTTTATCGATATGTATATTTTTGTCGTTTCTTCAGGTGTGCTTCAAGACAATCAGATGCTTCATTATCCGATGTATCAAAATGCACAAAAGATGCAGGATTTGCTTCTGACAGTTCAATCAACTCTGAGGTACTTTGATTTATATTCAAGTTTGATTATTTCCTGTTGAGCGTAGAACATTTTTTACAATTTGTAATTCACTGGCTTTACAGCTCATTTGATTTACTTTATGTTGCTGTTTTGTGCCTAGATCATATCCAGATTATATACGTCAAGCTTGGCAAAACCTTTGTTTCTTGCCTGTCAAACTTCAATTTGACTGGTGAAAATTAGTGAATTTAGCCCTTTTTCTGTAATTCTAGCCCGGTTGTAAAAATTTGGAAAAAATCTCCTTTGTTGAGCATGAGTCACTGATGGATCGCGTCGGTGAGACGTGGTCCATTTGTGGCTTATATGCTTGACGAAATAAAATTTCTGATTGGAAGTAGACAAGTTCAATTTTTGAGTGATGAATTGTTGATTACCTGATGTTATTTTAAGTCATCCTAGCAGGTGAAACTCATTTATGAATGTCAATGAAGTGGTAGATGGTTTTATCATCGCCCATGGCAGATACCACTCACTGCACTTTAGTTCCTTTCAGGCACTGCTTCCTGCCTCAGAGTGAATTTCAATAAAAAAAATTTAAAAAATGTTGTGTTTCTGTTGTTTTCTGTCATTTCGACAGGTTAATTTGACTCAACGACCTTCGAATGTAGGTATATGTATTCAGTAACTCGCTTTGTTGGCTACTATTTTATCAATTTGAAATATCATCAAATTTTGCTACGAAAACTAATTCCCCTAATTTGTTTCATCCTAGGCTGACGGTCTACGTAAAGAAGTCAGTAAACTGCACAAGAGATTGTCAGCCCAAGATAAATTACTTCAGAGTACGGTCGACAGACTACAGACCGCTAATCGAATGAAGGAAGGAATCGAACATGCAATTCTGAAACAACTTACTGTGACTCATGATGTTTTGAAGAAAGCTAGAGGGAATTTAGAGGTAAATGATGGGTATTTTCTGTTCCGCATTGAATATAAAACTTAAAAACTAGATGCTTAACCAGACTAGTTGACTGTCAGCTGCTGGGATATCAAAAGAAATGACTCGTGTTCGAAAAAAATTATAAAGAGCAATACCGCATTATATACCTATGAGATACCTAGAGTTGTGTTTTAATTGCTGTAGACCATTTTTACGTAATTACGTCAGATTTATTTGTTAACATTTCTGGTTCCTGCAAATTTTTCGCATGATAGACGGGGGTACGAGAAAATTTCATGAAAACTCAGAGGGTCCAAGCTCTTAAAAGGTTAAGAAACATTGCTCTAGAAGTGCATTCTCAAAAACAGAAGTTAACATAGTAATTGAAATCTATTATTAACACAAACGATTAAAAGACTTGGTATATAAGCAATATAAAAAAAACAGCGCTTATAACTTTATTACGTAAGTGTGCTGCATTACGTAATTCCGTTATAACGTAAATTCAGCCCAACCCTAATTCATGCCTAACCTTATTTATTGTTTTTCAGGCGAAAGCAAGCGAATCTGGAACCAAAGAACGACATCAGCCATTGTCATAGCAACAATTTTTCAACAATATCTAATGCCTAAAACAATTTTTCATTTTATGTTTAATCGGTCAAGCACGGAACAAAGATTTAACCATGCTTGTTCAAGCATGGTTAATCTTTGTCCTTGCTTGACTGATATTATCATAAACCGTTTCAATTAATTTTTTTATTCATAAATTTAATATATTGGTATCATAAAAGTATGTATTGTATTATAATATATTGTTGCTTTTCTACTTTTGGCTATTGTCATTATCGTTACTGTTATTATTTTTACCGCGAGTGCCAGAAAATATTATAAACTGTTCGATTTTGCGTCCCTTTTCATTCAAAATCCCTTTTCGTGCTTTTGCTACTACTTTTTATTTTGTCTTATTCGCTCACAGTGCACACAACTTTTTTTTTTTGTTACTAGTCTTGATGACTATATTGATTTTTTGATATTATCGTTTGTTTTAACGTTTCTAAAATAAGGTAAAGTAGACCTTTTTACTGGCTTTTGTTTGTAGATTTCAGCAGTTTCTATTACTAAATATGTTTTTCTAAAAAAAACGTTTGAGTAGTTTAGGTTGATCATACAATTATGAATTAGATAATACGGATATATCGGTGATATCAAAGTGTTGTAGGAATTTAGTCAGAAGTCTTATTGTAAAATTCCTGTGACATGGAATTAAAAATAGTTAGCATTTCACCAGGATTTTCACTTGATATTTGTTTTAACTTTTCCGGGTTACGGAGCATGGCGCATACATGAAGAGGAAATTTAAATTCATCATTTGTCATTATTACATAGTAAATTCATTCACTAAAGATCAAAATATCTCTTTGTTTCTCAATTGGTGAAAAATCATCAATACTGCTGTAAAATGGCAATGTTCACTTCCGGAGGCCCTTTTTTGAAAAAAAAATGCATGGAATTTCTGGGCACAAAACTAAAAAATAAAAAAATTGCCAACTCTGGAGGGATAGACTCCCATTCTCCCGCACTACATTTCACTAGGATATTTAATAATTTTTTTCAATTCTGGACTTCAATCTCTCCTCAAGATGTGGTTGCTTCTCATAAGTTACAATTACAAGTATTACAAATTTGTTGAAGATGTATATTGCTGTCTATATTATATGCAGTTAATTGTATGCTAGCTAGTAGAAATGCGTCGTTCAAGAGTTTTCTAATATCAAATTTTAGGGTGAATTTTTCATTTTTGCTTGGTGAGAAATAGCCATCTCAGACACGAACAACACACAGTAAATTTTTCATTTTCCATTCAAAACTGCCTTGTAACCGCTTCAAAATAATCTTTTGCATCAATTGTACCCTCTTGCCTGAATTTGATCTATTGCTCTTTTGAATCTTAAGTCATATTCATAACGAGAGTTGCCATTTTCAGATAGTTTTATAGTCACTCCGAAGTGTGATTCGATCACAAACTTAAAAAAAACTGTCAAATCATTCTTTGTCACTCTGAAAACATGTTTCGCTGAGTCAGTGATGGATCGTGCCGTTTAGGCGCGTCCATCGGTGGCCCATGGTCGATAGAATAATTTTTTTAATTGAAGTTGAATATTGTAAAAAAACTGATTAGAACATTTGTGGAATCACAAAATTGAGTATTCGAATCTTGAATCTGAAAATGGCTTTCCTGTTCTCTGCTCATATTATTTTTGTTTGTTCAGGAAAGCTGGTCATAAAGCACTTCTCAGTCTTTTATGTTAGGTCAGGAGTGTCATTTTGCTGTTGTTGCAAATATATGTTTAATCTGTGTTTTTCATTTCAACTTTTTTCAAAAATATATATATTTGCTTGTAAATAGCTGTGTTGTCTGGGTTGTACGATTCTTGCTTGGTGTTAGCGGTCCTTGGCATTAATCCGCAGGTGTTATTCCTTGAGTGGTTACACATGTTGGCATCGCAGGTGAATATCTCTGGTTTGATCCCCGGCGAGTCCGGCTCGCTTATCCATACCCACCACTCAACCCAGAGTGTAATAACTTGGACAGGCTAAGCCGAACAGGAAAAGATCATATCTTCCCAGTAATTTTAACCCTGTCCGTTTAAAGGTGGCTGCTGTTACAGGGTGATCCACTCTGAGGAGTGACTATAAAAAAAATTATAATATGGTGGTGTTATCCACTATCTGTTTCGTCTAGTACGTTCAACGTCGTCTGTCTATGCAGTCTGCTATTTAAAGCCTTGACAGTGCTGTCTTTTCGTATTGCCCTAACGTATTTCCTGTGTGATTCAAGGGGGAACAAAAAAGTGTTATGGTTTACCATCAGCCAGGGCAGATACCACTGACTGCACTTAAAAAATCCCTAAAGGCGCCGGCTTTAGACTTGCCCTAACGTATTTGCTGCCTCGCTAGAGAGACGACTAAAAGAAAACGAAGTGTCTATTTTTTTATATTCTTTGATGTTGCTGCTTGTTGGCTTCTATGAGGCGCTGCTTAGTCTTTAACGAACAATTTTCAATAAAGAAAAATGTCCCAGTTCAGTCATAAAAAGACAGATAGAACTCTTGATTAAGGACAAACTTGATTCTACTATAAGAGCTATTGAAAGATGTTGAACTATAAAGCTGAACAAAAAAAGTCATAAAAAGTATATCGTAGTCCTCTTGTTATTCCTTGTCTTCAAACGTTCTTCCACATTTTACCAATATAGAACCAGATACAACTTGCGCTCCCAAAGATGCCCATGATAACATATAAGACCATCCGAACTCCTCTTTTACATTGGATGGTAAAACAGATGAGTCAAATTGAAGAAGAATCCTTGCAGTGAATGTGCAATTGCCTATCAATGCACATACGGCTGAAAACATTAATAAATATAAGTATTAATTTTACCGTGTAAACAGGTCCAGGTATCACCCTGAAGCAGAGATCCCTCAACTTATTTGGATGCCGTCTGACGCTAATCCGCGCCTTGCCTACATTTCAATATTGGACAAATAAATATTCCTTTATATGTTATTTTTTCAATGAGAAGATTGCAGATACCGAAAGCTTTATGGGCTGCTTCGTAGGAGGCGGAGCGCATTTTGTTTTCACTGTGACCAGTAACCAGTTTCACGCGATAGCAGGGTCATTTTGCGATCAATTGCATAAGTTTAGTAGAGCTAAAAGTAAGCAGTTGTGTTTATGAAATTCTTAGCAAGTTGATGAAAACTTATAAAAAAAAGTAAATAAATAAAAGGTCATTGTAGTGAGTTAAACTTTGTATAAAGTTATCAGATGTTCGTCATCTGTGCGTAATATTTTTATTCTGTAAAAAAGTAAGCCGGTGACACGACTCACACGTTGACACGACATTTCGTGCAACTACCATTTTCAAGACGGGATCTTTTTCCCTGACCTTCGCTTTATTTCCGATGTATGTAAGCATGATGATACTGATGTTGGAAGTTTAGTTAAAAAAGACTTCGTGCATTCCAGTAGCCAATTAACTATTTAATGGTATACAAAACATAACTTACCAGCCGCGAAAAACAAAAGACCAGAATGTAGTAACGCTGGTTTGTTCTTCACAACGATTCCAGAGAGAGCTGTTAAGCATCCCAACAATACGATGGCAATAGATAGCATTATGCAAACAATACTTGCTCTGGAAAAATCTAGGTAAATGTATTAATTAAAGTAGTATTTTCTATTTGATAGGTATTTTCTTAAATATGGATTCAGTACCAAAATGCTGTTAGGGAGAGGAGTTTGTCAAGTCGTATTCCTGATGGCGCTCTCGATGCATACTTAAGTTAGTCTATTTTGTTAATAAAATGCAGTATTAATTACTTTTTGTACATTTTGAGCTATTCCGAAACCTGGATTGTAAAATTTTCTTTTGCCTTTATCCTCTTCTGAAATAGAGAATAAATACTCTTGCAAAGATTATATTTGAATAAATATTATAAGCTTGCCTTTAATTATTTTTGTTACACGTGCAAACAACTTTGTCAAGCAACCTTTATTTCATTTACCTTCTATTTCACGTGTTGGAAAATCATAGTCGATCGTGCAATTCCCTTTTACGGCGTCGTCTTTTCGAACTGTTAAATCAAAAATTGATTTAGTAACGCCAAAAATTAACATATTTTAGTTTGATGACAATTACTTAGTAGTTCTATTTCTATACATTACTT
Organism: Styela plicata; assembly: GCA_963675895.2. NCBI lineage: Eukaryota > Metazoa > Chordata > Ascidiacea > Stolidobranchia > Styelidae > Styela > Styela plicata. The sequence goes on along the minus strand of OZ023143.1, from coordinate 9,119,631 downwards.
CATAACAAAAAAATAAACCCGGCACCCCCTAACCTTCAGACAAGGGTGATTGTACGGTACGGTACGAAATTTTTATTCTACTTCGAACCAGCAAAATAATTTCGTACCGTACCGGTCAGTACCTTTCGAAAATTTTCCGTACTGAACTGTGCGTTATCATTTTGTTTCATACTTCGTACCAGTACAAAAATAAGTTCCATTATTATTTCTCATTTACGTACTAAATTTCGTATCAGTACAAAAACAGATACGATTCGCTAGGTAGCCATTTCGAACCGTACCAACTACCAATGTCTAAAACAGCCTTATTACTAAAATCACAAGAAACATCACCAACATTTTAGGTCAAAGTGATACAGTTTCATGCTATTTGGTTTGATATCCAATATAGTAAAACCGATATAGCTCATCTAATCAGCTCAATTGAATCAGTTGCCAATGTACGAAATAAAAGCACGTTACGAAATAAATATCTAACCGTAATATTCGTACTATACCGTACCGAGTACGAAAATTGAAAAGTGCATCGTACTGTGCTATCGAACCGGAAAATTTTATCGTACCGTACCGAACTTCGTACCATACCGCACGACCAGCCTTGCCTGCAGGGGAATAGTCTAATCAAAAAGGATAAAACAACAAAGGAAACTCTTCTTTTCGACATCATTGACCAGTCGCAGGGTTGAGTGCATGACAAAAACATTGTGCGTCTTCTCGGCTGTTCGCTTTCCTCATAGATGACATTTTTAATAGGGTGCAGCAGTAAACATCAATCTTCGCATAAATTTTATGAACCGTTCGCAACGGTCACCGATTTTTTGTAGGTGCTCATCGCTAATCAAAAGTAAAGAATTTTTGTGAACTGCAACTCCGAATAGTGCACAAGATATGAGCCATAAATGAAATCTGTGCAAAATATAGCCTAAGTGTTCCAGTTCTCTCAATAAAATACTAAACTGAAAACTTGTCCAATCCGAATTTTGTATTGTTGAGATGGACCGCGTCTCGGAGATGCGCTCATATTTAATAAAATATTTTTAAAGATTCTGTAGGGTAAAAGGTATTTTGACATATTTATTGAGATAAAATTATAGTTGATACGAATCCTATATGAAAGTAAAATCGCCTGGCCAGATGGCCAAGGGCCTGTTAATTCTTACTGCACGCCCGTTCGTAGCTCTGTCCTCTATATCCTCACAAAACAAGTTATACGGTCATTTTAAATTGGCCAAAACTTGCCCTGAAAGGATTTTCGTTCGTACTTGTTTTTAATTAGCCACGCGTTATAATCGTGACAATATAATATAATTTAGAATATCATAAATTTGCCATGTTACCATTTGAAAAAGCATTGAATTTCGTCAAATTCAAGTGCATTTAATATAATATATGCTACATAACTCCCTTCGCGAGACTGGAAGTCGGGGTAAAGAATTTGCGTGCAGTAATATTTGTTTAAAAAAAAGGTGAATAAACAAAATCACTGTAATATATACGCAATATTAGAGTACACTGAAAATAGATAGAGAAGAAATTTCAAAAGATGTGTGTGATGTGTGTGAAAGTGATAAATGTGCAGCGGGGCGGTTTTAAGAAATAACAGTGTGCTCGCCAGCACAGTCCGATAGACTGCGCAACCTATAAAACGCTTTCAGAAGACTCCTGCGTGCTGCAAAAACCACACAATAAGGTTCGTCGAGGATGATGCAAATGTATTGAAACGGCAACAACGGCAACAGATAAACATTAACACATTGACTGAAACAAACACCGGACGACCCTGCCACCGCCAAGGCGGGCGGGACGGAAAGAGAACGTCGCTTACCAGCCACGTGGTAATATATCAAGTAGTGACCTCTGAACCCTCAACCGCTATATGGCTCAATTTAATTAAGAATGGACCAAAATACAGAGAAGTGTCACTACAACATTAACTCAAGACAGTAAGGAATATACCAAAAATCCAGTACCGTCACAAATGTTTCGGAAGATTTAAAGAAGTTAATGCGTATGTTTAAATAATATTGAGTATAACAGATATTTGCAAATGTTTTAATTTCATATATTTCGTTTTACATTGATAACTTAAATGCGTGCATAAAACGAAATAAAAGCTTGTTGCGATTTGTATTTAGACGCGTCTTTTGCGCGTATAAATTGAGCCTTGTTGGCTGTAATAGTATATCGCCTCTTTTGGGCGTTTGATAATAGGAAAAAAATATTTGATAACACTCGCATTTGACGAATGCAAAATTCACGCATTTTGACGTTTGTTTGAAGTGTGATTTTTATAGAAATCATCTTCTTAAGTTTAACAATATCAACGATAATCTATTTAATGAAAACAAATTGCTCGGATCCGCCAATTTCAATCACGTTTTGTCTTGAATGCCAAATACATACGCATGTAAAAAGGAAAAGAGAAAGAATGAAAATATGTTCACCTGTAAAGTTCAAGAGTGTGTGTCCATGGTGTATTGACAAAAATAATAATAACAATAATGAAACATCGGACTCGCGATTTTTATACACCATTTTCGCGGGCGTTATTCTTCTTTGAAAGCGTTTCTTCTTTGTGTCATACTTGGCAACGTCAAGTCGTTCAGCTTATCGCGTTTTTAATATATGAAATTTTTGCAGTTTTCGCAAAAAATAAGTTTAATATTTTCACGCACAGTTCATTCTATAACAGTCTTTTAAACCACGCTTTGATTGTTCGTGAATTCATTCCGCTCGTTTTTCTCTGTATCCTCTTCTATTGGTTTCTTTGATCTTTCGTTTATATATCTTCTTGTCGTTCTCCCTTCGTTTCTTCTTTTTTTTCTATCTTCTATTCATCTATTGTTTGCTCTTTCTTATTTTATTCATTCGTCTTTCTATTGTCCATGCAAGCATTTTCTGTTTCACTTTCTTTGTATTTTCGTGTTACTTTTACTTTTCTTCCTTGTTTTTCATGCGTTCTATTATCTTTCTTGACTATTACACTTGTGCCTGTTGTTTTGCTGCTATTTTTCTTTTGAATTTTCTCCGTGCGACAACGGTTTTGTTATCTGACTCCAATTCAAGAAGGCGCAATTCGTTTGCCGCGTCACCAAATGTAGGGTAAAAGGTATTTTGACATATTTATTGAGATAAAATTATAGTTGATACGAATCCTATATGAAAGTAAAATCGCCTGGCCAGATGGCCAAGGGCCTGTTAATTCTTACTGCACGCCCGTTCGTAGCTCTGTCCTCTATATCCTCACAAAACAAGTTATACGGTCATTTTGAATTGGCCAAAACTTGCCCTGAAGGATTTTCGTTCGTACTTGTTTTTAATTAGCCACGCGTTATAATCGTGACAATGCAATATAATTTAGAATATCATAAATTTGCCATGTTACCATTTGAAAAAGCATTGAATTTCGTCAAATTCAAGTGCATTTAATATAATATATGCTACAATTCCTTTAAACCACGAGAAAAATAAATTGGAGCAATATAATATATAAAGAAACTGCCAAAGTGAGTGGAAAGGGAACAAGACTAAACAAATTTAATAATTTGGCTTCAACGTTGAAAAACAGAATGTCCGCAAATCGATATGTTTGAAACGCATTGAAACGCCTCAACTTTTAAAATAAATGTCGATTTTATTTAAGTTACAGAAGCTTTCTCCTTGTCTTTATCGGACAAGTCAAGTATTATATGATTCTGACTAAAAAATAATTTTGTGTTTTCTAACCTTTTTGAATTTAGCCATATTTTGCGGTGAAATCATGATATATGCTAAATTTTACAATGCAAATATGGCATATATCACGTTTTCACCGCAAAATATGGTCAATTATTAAATATGAGATGTTGAAAGATCAATCTACATATATTGCACATTTCGGGTACCCTTCAAACTACCAAAATACAAAGGCAACCCTAATCATGAATAATATCTCATGTTTACGGACATACATCCAACAATATTAATAATTATTTTACATATTCTATTCTATTCTAATTTACAAATCTAGAAAAGATTATGTCTAAATTACAGGATATAGTTTATTTTTTGAGTCTTACTTGTTGCAGGCATTTCATTGTCGTAACATGTCATCCACAAACCAGTAAAAAATGTAAACCGATATTTTTGTTCTTCCAATACGTTGTTGGTTTTTGCAATCGAGTCTTTACCTATTTCTCGAACCCCAAACCAAAATGCTGTACCAGCTGCGAGACTGATACTGGCCAAGGCGCTCACACTAAATAACCCTATAAAAACTATTGTAGCTTTATTCATTTTTAACTCAAATCTGTAGTTGCATATCGCGAAAAGGTTGCATTTAAAATTTTGTGACAAGAATATTTTTGTTAATACATTGTGAATCAGAAATTTTGTTTATTATTTTTTCAAGCATGTACAATTGATGAAATGCGTCGAAATGACGGGTCCATATCCTACCAAATAAAAATTCAGGCAATTCAATTGAGGATTATTAAACTTTATACAACTCGAGAGTTAATCGATATCACCTGGCTTGTGATGCGTCAGTCAACCACAAAACAAGTATGTCGCTGCCAAACCAATGTACTTGTGATTTTTAATTTTTTTGTTGTTGTCAAAATCACAACGTTTATGCTGTTGTACTATGTTTCAAAGTGAAACTATTATTAAAACCACAGCGACAAAAGCCTCGCTGTAATTTGTTAGAAAATAGAATAATATTCAAACAAATGAATAATTGAATATGATTGTTGAGTATATTGAGGCGTGTTTACGGTTAAAAATTCCAGTGTGTTTTGATCATATTTTTGTTTGCTTTTGAAGATGAATGAATAAATAATTTAAATGTCAAGTTTGCAATAATTTTGAAAGAAGTGATAAATGTACTGACATTGTCCAGAGAAAATAGCACTCGCTGTACTCTACTATAGTGGTTCAGATCTGTATAAATTGACATAAAAACATTAAAGTTAAATTACCTGTAACAAAACTTGCCGGCCGATGGCGCGCGGAAAAAATTTTGCCATTTTGTTGAAAAAATCTTTCAAAATCATGATGAGGATGATAGTATTCCCACCCATGATTTTTTTTTAATTTTTTCATAATTTTGGTAGCAAAAAGGTAAAGCTCTATGGTAAATTGAATTAAGTGTTTGCGCCTAAAATCCTCGTAAAAAACACTTTTGTATGTAACTTGATACATCGATGTCCCCCAATGCTAGAGGGAAAAGCTGTAATTTTTAAGTCGTTTTTTCTGACTTGTTCAGAAAAACAATATTTTTGAAAGAAAACTGCAGAAAATATGCTACTTTCCCGTATGTGCCAACAACTAAAATCCCAATATATATTTTCCTCTGTCAGTGAAATTACAACTCAAATTGAAATTACAATACAAAAAGTCACGAATACGTATACAATGTCACTAGTACAAGCAAAAGTAATAGCAATATTTAGTTTGACACAAACAAGGACCCCAACTCTTCTTTCGCCCAATATTTTATTTTCTAAATAAGCAATAATAATAAGATATATCTTGGTGATTGTTTGTTGCGAATATTTGCGAATTGAGATGTTCCTTCAAACTGATTCTTCTGCTAAGATAGCTTTATTCCGATCGGTGATGGGACCTGGGCGCACGTGACGTGTTCTTTTTAATTTGTTTTTCATTTTCCAGCATGGCATGAGTCGTTCCTTTCCATCGGAGAAACAAATTATAAGGCAAATGTAGTCGAAAGCCATATTCAGATTGTAAACAGACCCGGAACCAACTTCAACCAAGACAATGAAGGCTATGATATTCGTAGCAATTGTAATAGGTATAATAATTAAAGCTCTTTTCAGTGCATTGATTAGATACTTTGATTGAATTTCTTCTGAAGGTTTTTTCTTATGCAGCTTATCGCGGATCGTGGGAATTGCAAATAATAATACATTTGAAAGTTGAGTTTCAATCACATAAACTAATAATGCAATACCAATCCAACTAGGAATACACTCTGAAAACCTGATATCCTTTTTGACAATGTCAATAACAGCCGCAATTGCCAAAATGAAACTAAAAAGTACAATGAAGATTCCTTGAAAGTGACTGAAGTAACGCAAAAACTTACACGACAGATGTTTGAGAGTTCGGCTGGAGTGAAATGTTAACTGACGTAACCACAGAATGAAATTCACCGACACGAATGATAATCCAATGAAAAAGCCGATAACGAGATATAATATTTGACTCTTGTTGACATAGTAAGTAAATGTCAATATAGTTTGAATCATGTTGAAAACTCCTAATAATGCGAGAGAGATACTCATCAAAGGCTTCAGATTTTTCGAGGAGAACATATCGTACATTGATCGAACATTATCTAATGTATATTGTTTTTTGTATATACATATGTATATTTGACACACTGGTAAGTACGTAAGGATGATGGCTGAGAATATATCGAAACAAATTTCCCATTTTTCTTCTCTTCTGAAGTCGATTGAAGTGTTCAAAGAGCAAGCAAACTTATCGACATCATCTTGTTGTAGGAAATGCCCGCTTCCTTCTTCCATAGTGCTGTTAAATAAAGTGTTGCATGATTGTGTTTTCACAATGTTTTTATACCAATTCATTCAAACAATGGATATTTGTTAGGAAAAAATTTCAATGAAATGTCTCTACTTACTTCCTGGTTTAAGCGCATTTTGTATTAGAAGGTAATCGAAACTTGTTCGAGAGAAGACCACAATTCTTTTTATATATAATGTGAAAGTTCAGAGATTGTAATAGCGCTATTATTACAATATGTTTGGGCCGTATAGCCAGTTGAAACTTTGTTGGAAAACAGGAAAATTTGGGCTTTAAATATTACACAACTCCACAAATTTAGTAAGATCTATTCTATGTACGTTGCACCATATAAATATCAAATCATTCTAAAACCATTGCAGTACGTAATGTAAAATCTCCAGTGCGAAAAATCCGAAAGTCTGTGATTTGGTGACGATAAGTCAAAAAGAGCATTATTCTGTAAATCAGTCATTGACACACAACAGTTTACAAATTAAACTCGAAACTTTATAAGCCAAGATTTTTTTTTATGTTCAGTTTGGATAATTGCAAAAATATTGATTTGTAAAATACATGACGTAGGTGGGCAACCGGCATAGTACGTGACTTACAAACGCATAAATTTTTATTCAATTTATATTCTATACAATCTATCCATACCAGGCATAGGAAAAGTTAGTTCTTATAAAAATGTCGCATTACTTTTAGTTGAACAATTTAATGCTCAATGAATAGGTTGAGTCAGGAATCCAAATCATAAATTTACTTTGTCAAGCATGAGCCACAGATAGACCGCGCCTCGACGGCGCGATCCATCAGTGAGCCAAGCTTAACAAAACATGTTTGAGAAATAAAATATTTTTCTGACTGAGACAGATCTTAAGCCAATGTGTCACGTCCAGCATGTTCGAATACAACAACACGCAAAACTTTCTTGAGATGGAAGAAAAACAATCCTTTAAGCATTTACGTTTGATTAAATCACAATCAACAAATTAACTATTTTGATCGTCAAGCGATGGAAAATAGAGGCAAATTATTGCCATAAATTCTCTAATTCTTTTGTCAAAATAAATAAACTTTTATAGGAGTCTGTGAGAGCTCTAATAGCATATACGCAGTTTACTAATTGCAAAGAGTTGATAGTGCACATAGCCTACATGCAAACTACTGCGCCACCACCATTTTTTTCTGAAATTTCTAATAAGCGGAAATGAAAGTAGCGTTGTTTACGTCACTGTTAATTGTGACTTGTTAACGATTGTATAATAAACGTCTATCTGGACTGGACCCCGGTGAGGAGTGGTTATACTGCTTCTTCGTTTATTGCGAACCACGATTCATCTGACAGCTAGATAAGTTTCATGTTAAACGGGTGGTGGTCAATTCGTACCAGAACAAAACTCTATTAGAGCGATTGGTCAATTCGTACCCTGAAAAAAATCGCCCTCGGTCAATTCGTAGTGCCCTTCCGTTTCTTAGTCTTCCTATCATCACACCATAATTTTGAAAATCTTTCATTCCCTTCCACCAGATATATCGGGATTCTAACTGCTCTTAATCTCTTACATCTGCGCGAGTATTTCTTTGATTATGTGTTTGTTATGCGCCCTTTTGGCCATATTTTCTGGCCTAAATTACCCCAGACAGATAGTTGGCTACTCGCATTGCTTATAGTCGACAGGAAGTGTTAGGAATCCCTACGTTTTCGTATATTAGAAAATAATTAAGTGAGGATTTGTGGGGAGGGCATAATTGCCGAAGATAGTCAAATGAACGCCTCTTTAGTTCAACACATGACTTAGGCTTCTTATTGGCTTTAATCTTTCGTGGGATAAAATGACTTGCTAGTTATATTTTTAAAAATATTATTTTTATTGTAGTATGTTATAATGGGATATGTAAAAGATTAATAGTAAAAAATGAAATCCAGAAATTTTTATGGGGTCCGAAATTTAAGTCACCCCAAGCGAATTATCCGTGTTATACTTTCGAGCTGAAAAAAGGCTTAATTTAAAGAAAAACAGTACGGTCATACTAAGTTATTTATGCTTGAAATTTGATTTTTACAAACTTTTATACTTTTAAATTCCTTGCTTTCATTCATTGCATTTTGCTTTCGACCTGAAACTCAGGTCAATAAATATTATCTTCACATGAATATTCCCGTTTTCTTATTTCTGCTCGTATGTAGCTATGTGCACATTAAGAGTTTTAAGTACCTCCAAAAAATAATTTTCTGAGCGTATAATTTTAACTCAAGAGGAGAAGAATTATGACTGGACTAGATTCAAACTTGACGTCATCTCGTTCTCATTTTAGAATCCATCTGACTTTTCGGGTCACATAACCGCTGAATTTACCGGTAATGCCAAAGAACCAATCCGACTCACAGACTTCGGAGTTATCAGTTCTTGCACTGTTGTTCGAGCGGGTGGCGGCGATCTTGGATTCAGGTTTGTGAGAATTCAGGATTATGAAATATGCAGACGGACGACGCCAGATATTTAAAACGGTAAGAATAAATTAAATTCGTTTGTTTTTATACAGTATAGGCAGAGAGATGGAGTTGAAATAAAATTACTTACCGGTACCGTACTTGCCAAACAGACAGAACAATGGAGATATTCAGTACGGTACCAGTACCGGTATTGTCACAGATAGATGCTATAATATTGTTACCGGTAACGGTACCGTACAAATTCAGAATTGTAAGAGGCTATTGCAAACATGAAATTCGTTAAATTCTGGATTTTTCTACTTTCATAAATGGCAATGTGACAAAAGATTGGGGGTCTCATGAAGTTTAGCACCGTACCATATATCCGATTATCATAATAATTTCCCATGTTACAAGCGACTCATCCTAACCCGGGAAACAATGCCAGATGCTTGCAGCATTGGCGCCCTCTAGTTAGGATGAGAATATTCTGCCAGTTTTTATTTTAATGACATTGGGGAATATGGTACTAAACTTCACTATACCAAAGATTGGGATGATAGAATAGATCTCAAGTTTAACGTTAGTAACATTTTTCTGATGATTATGATACAATGCCATACTGGTATCCTTGCAGCATCGACATCCCTGGTTGGGATGAGGATATTCTGCCAGTTTTGATTTTGATAGTACAGAAATTCACTAGACCAGATATTATTGTCCTTCACCAGTGTAGCAGTGAACTTGCATATCCATAATCAAATTATGAATATATAATTTCCTTGTCTGCATACTTACACTGTACAGGCTTGTTGCACACGATTTGTCGACTGGTCGGGATGTACAGTGTAAGCTACGCAGTGACTTTTTTAAAATGGCGGCATCATAGTCATGCATACCCTAAGTTACATGATTATTTGAAATTGGCTTTATGAAGTGCAATATATATTCAAGTGCTTTGATTTTTTTCTAGGTTTATTTTGTTTTAATGTTGATTTCTACGCTAGCAGCTAGTGCTACTTGCTAACTTATTTTTATTATTTTACAGCAAAGTTAAAGGAGGAGCAATTGATGTACATCCAACGGAACAAGCTCTTGTTGTTAATTATGAAGTGGAAGCAACAATATTGGGAGAACTTGGCGATCCTATGCTTGGAGAGAGAAAGCAATTTCAGAAAATGTAAATTTTTTTATTCAATATTCTCTACATATATTTTTATATATATATATATATATATATATTCTGTGTGATATATTTTTTATGCTTGACTTTTATTCAAAACTTATATCCAAGGAATGACAATAATATATAGAGTGAATTTATGACTTCTTATTTCAGATCTTATATCAAATTCTTTTTTTAGGCAGCCCCCAAAATGAACCAACTAACATTCACTTATATGGCAATGAGCCATTACAAAATGTCACACCAGCGACTCCATTCCAGGTAGAAACAAAGAGGACTGATAGCTATAATATAGTGCAGTGAGTCGTAATTGGCTTTCTCGTAAGTCATGTCTTATGACACACAGGAATTCTATAGCCTGCACCTACAGAGCCTGTTGTTATGGGGCCCTCAAAAGATTTCGCTAATTTGATAATGGTCCAATTTGATTAATTCACACTTTTGTTTCAGACTCTCCATATTCTAAATTTTAATAAAAGATTTCCTATATCTTCAACTTCATCATTGCATTGCATTTATATATTGAGAAAGTCAGTAATCAGCAATTGAGATACATAAGAAGATCAAGAGGAACTACTGCGTAACGAAGCAATATCATTATGTGAGGATAGGCATAATATGCAGTATAGTATGTTATGAAATGAAAGCATATCAGAGACGTTTTTTTCAATGAGGAAAATCAGATGAGAATGTTTTGTTTTTCTTCCGCTGTCGAAAATGTTCATGTCGTATGGACAAGAAAAAATTTCAAACCATCAACACTGCTTCTTCATAGCAATGTTGATGATTTTAAATCTTTTTCTAAAGTTTAGCTGCTGCGAGACAGGTAAAAAGAAACATCTTTGTAGTAGGAGATAAATCGTGCAATATTGCCTATTTGCTATTTTCTTCTGATGAAACCCATTTTCTTCAGGTTTCTTTCCAGTCTGTAGAATTCTGTCAAAGTAATCCATCGTATATTTAAATTAATTTATTTATCTTTCATGGAAACAATTTTCAATCGGTCACTTTTTGAACCAAGATTGTATGAAATTTTCTAACCTGTGCTGTCAGAATTGAGTATCATTGGCCTATTCTTGATAAAGGACAGTTGATATATTGTAAAGTTCTATTGGTGAAGTTGGAAAAATTTTCTATAAAGATATAAACAGTAATTGTGGAAGGAGATTTGTTATCAGTAAAGTTATATTTTCAGTTCGTTTTAGTATTTAGTTACACCAGGCGGTTGGTAAACATAGAAAATAAAACTTTAGGGAAGCTCCATTCGCATCCACATACATTGAAGTTCATCCTATATCAGATGCATTGATTGTTCACTACAGTTTTGATTGTTTGTTGGGGGAAGATGAGGAATTTGAGTTGGAGCACTATATTACTAAGCAAGGAACAAAGATGTGAGACTTTAGATGTAGTTCATGCTTAACAGTTTTTTTGAGTAAGGGCAGAAATCGCTGTTTGGCACTTAAAAAGAGCTCTATTTGTGGCATAGACTTGACGAAATAAAATTTGTGATTAGCGTTTAAAAGATGAGGTATTATTTTATAATTTTTAGGATCAGATTATTCTGTATACTAGTTGTAATAAAGTAAAGTGATAGTTTGAGAAGCCTACACTGAAGTATGACAGATGCTGTTTTTCCTTCGCTTTAAAGGCTTTAAAACCATCATCGCTATTTCAAAGTGTCATGGATTTTGATGCTTTTTGTATGATGCAGTTTTATTTATTACGCCATGGTGCTTGAAAACGAATTTCCTAATCAATTGTGATAGTCTTTTTGTTGTGTTTAATTTTCAAAAGAATCCCATTTTCTGCAGATGTCGTGCGTAACTTACTATTTGTCAACTTTGCACACAGAATCTCTATCTCACAGAGTTATTTGAACGATTAGAGAGATATATACGATTAAACTTCTTCATATTGTGTTCCAACATTCGCTTAATATTGTTTTCATGAAATCCTAATTTTTCTTTTCTTTTGAATAGAATACGCTTGCGGAGTTTAAATTCCACAACTGATTTTGCTGCATTAGCTGAAGAAGTTATCGAAAAATGTAAATTGATTCATGTATCGAAGCTTCCAGAAGTCGAGCATTTACTTTACTACCTGCATAATAGAGGTGGCAAAGGTAAGTTTATGTTCCTGTGAATATTATCTCTATTAACACACTATGAACATTGTTTATTAAGGACAACGTTAACTCAATGATCAGGGAGCTCTCGAACCCTGTTATTGTTGTCAAAACACATGGTTGGAATGGCGGAATGCCAGCAACTATTCAGACACTCGAACAAAACTTGTTCATTCCGAGGAAATTTAACAAATGTGCCATATTTTATGATATATATGTGGCAAAAAAAAAATTAAACATCTCTTTTTTGAGTGTCCTGTAGCAACCAAACTGTAGAAAAACTGGTTCAAAATCGTCAATACTGCTATGAAATAGTAGTGTTGATAGTTTCGAATGTTTTCTCTGTCCGAAGAAAATGACATAAACATTTCAGAATCTCAAAGAAAACAAAATTATACCACTCTGTGCTGGCATAGGTATTGCATTTCGACTGATTGTCCAGAATTGTTGCACAATTTCTCAGATTTCTCAACATGGTATGAAACTATGAACACTGCTTGTTTTGTTCATTCTTATGCCACCTATTTGAAAATCTCCAATTTTTCAGAAAAGCCATCTGGTGAATCAAGATCTACTGGTCAAGCTGTAGAAGTGGAGGATTGTTTGTTTGGAGTTGAAGATGGAGAACAAGCCAGTATCAATGATATCGATAATTATGTTGAACTTTTATACGAGGATATACCCGAGAAAATAAGATCTTCATCTTTACTTCTGCAATTAACAAGAAATCCAGACAATCTGGAAGAATTACTTCAAAATGGTAGGTTTTTGGGCGTGATCATTATTTATAAAAACCATGAACACGAGTTTATAGCCTTACCCCTTTCAATGTGCAAGTTATTGATTATGCAGATTACAGAAACCTGATTATATTATTTCTATTAGCGAAAATATGAAGGACAGTGTGCATAATAAATAAATAAATGTCTTAATTGCATCTAAATTACCTATTTCCAAAATGATAGATCTTATCAAATATCTTGGAATTTGTTAACCTTCACTATAAGTAGGACCAATATTTGTGAATACGGCGCATGAAAGTTTTTTAAACTAAAACAATTACGATAGTTTGACTTAACCTAACTGAACCTTATACATTTAACAAAAACTAGTAGCTGATTGATTGCCAGTTAAAAGTCATATTGAATGCTTGAAAATGAATGAAAACTACTCAAAATAAATTTCTAAAGACTGGTAGTACTTATCGTGCTAAAAAAGTTAGAATAGCATATTTGTGAAAATGCTTATTTTTTATTATAAAAATTTAATAAGGGAAAACTTTTATTGGGCTTATGAAATTATCTTGGATAATTTATCGGTAATAAATTTTTTTGTTGGAAATCTGTGATGGGCAGTATCGGGAGTCATAAATTTTAGTTCACATGATCCCTATTTGTATTTCAGAAACTGTTCTTGGAGCATTAGCCCGTGTTCTCAGAGAAGACTGGAAGAAGAGTGTCGAACTCTCAACAAATATTATTTATATTTATTTCTGTTTTTCAACTTTTTCACAATTTCATGGAGTTATTATTCACTTCAAGGTAACATAAATAGTTAGCGTTTTGAATGATAATTATTGAAATTCTCTGGTTAATAGCAATATGATGATGAGCCAAATCTTAATTAAAAATGTTTTTTTGTCTGAAATTAGCCACAGATGGACCACATCTCGTCGATGCGATCCATCAGTGACAAATACCCAATAAAAGATGTTTCTGCAAAATATATGCGATTTTATCTAGGGATTCCATGGAACTTGATTTATATTATATTGGCTGAATCCCAAAAGTATTGGATTCAAAAATAAATCAATCTGAAATTCTAGGAACCACTAGGCACACCGCTCTCGGAATTTTTCCAATTTTCAAATTTTTCATTTAGATTGGAGCACTGTGCATGTCCATCCTTGAATATGAATTATCTCGACATAAAATGTGGAACGAAGAACTGGACAAGAAAAAGCAACAAAATATCCTTTCACTATATAATCTAATATACTGTTTCAATGCATTTGTGGATAATTTATGATTTCGAAATTGAATCGAATATTTGAATCAGACAAATAGAATGTCAAATACCTTGTTGTTGAAACATCCAAAGAAAGTAGAACCTGTCAAAATTTATTCAAAACATGGCATTGCATGATTCATCATATACCATAAGGCCTAAGTATATCTTGTCCAGTGTTGAATGTCTCCCTGATCACTTTATACATATTTTTACTGCATTGGTTGGTACAAGTTAATACGAACCTTTCTGCCGAATCAAAAAATTTTCACAAAATATAGAAATCAAGATGGGTAATGTTGTTATATTTTGTTTTTATTTTCTTAAAGAAATCTAAAGTTTCTTTCCATCGAAAACACTGACAAATTTAGAATGTATTAAATGTTCTGTATTGACTTTCCCTGTCAGTGGTCACACCGTAAAGCACATAGTTACAATATAGATGTGTTCGAAAGATTAGGATGGATTTAAAAATAAAAAGCAGATGTTGGTTTCCTTGACTGTAATGTATACTAGCTAACCTTCCAAAATCTAATCCGGCTGTAAAAGACTTTGAAAAAACACAGAAGAAATGTGAAGCAATCTTGAAAAAACAAGATCAACTATTACGAGGTATAAAACTTTCATCACATTGTCTGATTGTATACAGGAGTTCAATTTGAATGGTTTACTCTGGTGTACAGATTGCTGAATTGTGAGCTGACTAGTAAAAACGACTTATGTGGCATATTGTGTCATTTGTGATATCTGGAGATGAAAAAACAAAATCTATTCACATGTTGACTGTTCCTCCGAACGCTCCTGAGTCATAGATGAACCATGTCTGTGTGTTATATTAGTGTCCAGACCGCCAGAATACTATGTTCCTCAGTCACTCAAAGAAAATACTCCATCAAAAATTTGCAAATTTACACAAAAAACAAAATTTTGTAGAATTCTACTAAAGATTTGAACACTTATTTCGAGTATCTTCAGAAGAATTAGTACTCATCAATACTTTCAGAACATACACTTTGATATTTTCATATTCATACATATCCAGATTTTGATTTGATTTATTTTCTAAAGTTTCTTCTGACTGTATCTTACAGGTCTGCTCCTGCTATTATAATTCTTTAAATTAACTGTTAGTTTTTACTCAATGATTCATTTTTAACAAATTGTAAAAACAAAACAGTGCTTATAACTAACATGAATAAAAATAATAAAATTCTCCGAGTTTCTTTAAAAAAATTCTGTGACTCAGTCACGGCCAAATATTATTGATGATCTTGATTTATTTTGAGTAATGTTTACTAATATTGTTTATTTTTTCATAACAGTTGCTTTTTATCTGCTGTTGAATTTGGCTGAAGATGCATCGGTCGAGGTTAAAATGAAAAAACGTGGTATAGTTGGCATACTTGTCAGGGCACTAGAAACACGAGACAACCCAGAACTGCTAGTACTTGTCATATCTTTTTTAAAAAAGCTCTCAATATTTTTGGAGAACAAGAATGAAATGGTTAGTTATATGCAGTATAGATGTATATTTTAAAATTTGATGGAATTAATAGTTTGAATTATATCAATGTTTTAATACTAGAAAATGAGGATGTCATCATTAGTTTCTATTCGGATGCATGCATTTTGAATCAGATTCAGAAACATAATTGTGTATGAAAGTATATATCCTGATTCGAAGTGTCAGTAGCGATGGGCAAATTGGTATATTGAACTATTACAGAATTATGTTCAATTGAATTCTATTTTTCATAATTTCTGACAGCATTGTATCATTGTACGTGATTCGAAGTATGACAGGGTATCCAGTCAGCTGAAAAACTGGAGGGTAGTTATTTTTCAAACATTGACATTAGTCGTAATTACATATGAAATATGCTTGATTATGATATAAAAATTGATATTGATATTTTTGTACTATTCTACACATTGTGAATACTTTAAAATCGAATACCATTATTTTCATGAAATTGGAGTGTAATATGCCAACAGTTAATGTTCTGAATTCTTTGGTAAGCTACCCTGAAATGCTCAACTTTGTACCTCGATAGTGAATGTGTGTTCAGAATATTATTTTATACTTTTATCTTATTGGTTCATAGAGAGACAATAATGTTGTAAAATCTTTGGTCAAACACATTCCAACCGACAACGAGGATTTATTGAATGTTACATTACGTCTACTTCTCAATCTATCATTTGATAAAGATATCAGAAAACAGATGGTGGAGTCGGGTCTACTACCTAAACTAGATGGAATATTGGGTGAGATTATAACTGCTTTTATTATAATTTTTCGGACACTAATTAGACTCCAGCATTACGGTGGGGCTGGCATTTTTCAAATATTATTTATTGGTTGCTCTAGCTTTTGTCGTGAAAGCTTCATTCTGAAAACTTCATGGCATAAATTTATTGCAACTATGACTTTCTATGAGTAAATTTTTATAAAAATAAAGTTAGAAATACTGAGTTTCAACCAGACTTTTTTAAGTTGAAAAAGCATATACAGCACCATACAGTATGCAAATATTTTTTGGTATGGCATGCTGTTGTGACGGAATCTAATTTTTTTATTATGTTTCCAAACATTTAATTCATTTCCTTTGTATAATATAAATTTTCGTTTAAACAGAGTTGAATGAAATTTTTAGACTTCCAAAAAAAAAGTTCTTGACTGACAATATTCCAATTCCATACTCTCAGAAAATAATCTTTTTGAAATAAGAGAAATATTTGATTTTCATTACCCCTTGTGTTGTACATGTAAAATCTAGAATCGATTGTAACTATGTCGACAATTTACATGCAATATAAAGAGAAGTTAGGGATAAATAGTGAGTCCACATCTCCCAAACACAACAATGTCACTGCCAAAAATTTGGTAAAAAGGCTTTATTCCTCAATCTAAGTTTCATTAATTTTGATACCCTTTGAGCAGAATCAGATTAGGATTCAATGGATTCTATTCAAACTTGTGAGATTCAAGATTCGTTTCGAAAATAAATGTGCCAACCGTAATGTTATTATGTTTACCTTCTTAAATTTTTATCAATTGTGTATCAATGCTATAATAGGATTGGTTCTGCTGTCTAGTAACCATATGTTGCAGAGACACTGATAATAATGATATTGCTATTGACGGCTCATGCATAATTAACAAATTGTCAATAGTGATAGCTTTTAAAAAAATTATATATATATATATATATATATATATATATATATATATTTTGGCTGGCCAAAATCAAATATATTTTGATTACAGAATCAAATCTAGTAATATTAGTTGAATCATAATCTCTTTAATAAACGAAGAGATTTTTTAGAATAATGATAAATAGAACGAATTTTTTATCTACCGGTATATATTTATATGAATAAATATATACCGTACATTTTTTTGGTTAAATCGTTTTGGAACCGCTTGAAAAATCGCATAGAACAATTCCTTAAATAAATTCGGATTTTACTGCGAAGTGATTATCAGAAATTTTGATATTTAATATATCTATGAACTAAATTTAATTTGTATATCGTTTGATCTTATTAAATCATCTTATTGAAACCTTCAATTGCTCATATTGTTATATAAATAGAAAAAAAATTGTTAACTTATCAGATTAAGAGTGTTTTATCAAGTATGGAATATAGATGGTCCACAGCTCAGTGATCTCACTTTCAGATTTGAACTCCTTATCTAAAGACCACTCTACCATTTAACCAAAATTTTCGATTCCAATGGTTTTGGATCATTTGTGTTTGAGTTGTTTAAACCCTAATTTCAAAATAATGATATATTAATACTTAAAAGAGATTCTTAATATTTTTTTCTATTCCAGGTAATCCACTTCATCATGTTGCCATCGTTTGTTTATTATATCACCTTAGCATGGATGATGATGCCAGGGCTATGTTTTCATATACGAACTGCATTCCAATGGTATGATTTTTATCGATACACATTGCACAATTACCGGTACTTGTCGGGTTGGTTATAGCGCTTCAGTGTGACAGAATCTTTTTTTTTTTTTGAGTGTTCAGTACTCACCACATGCTCGCAGTGTACTCTTATACACACACTCATATACTCGGGGAGATTCTGTTCTTCTGATCAAAATGCAATGTAGTGTTGCTAATTATAAAGTTTTTCAAGACACGGATTCTTCTGCTCTAAAGAAACGCTCGAAAAAGTATTGTCTGCATTAGTCAGTTTTACTCCGGCAGCCCAAATTTTCTATTGAATAATCTTAGAAATTTTCCTTTCACAATCATCGGGCTGTCAGCAATACGTTAACAAGAAGCCCCAATCGAACATATTAACTTATTCTCCTCAAATTTTCAGTTGATCAAATTAATTTTGGAATGCAAAGAAGAGAAAGCAGATATTGAATTGGTTGCTCTTGGCATTAATATTGCAACTAAGAAGAAAAACACTCAAGTAACCTCATGATTCTATTTTTTGTTTACGAGTTTATCAGTTTGTTTTATGGAATACTATGATTTCCAGTACACTTAAGTCATTTAGACATGTACGTATTACAAATATATGATTTTCATTTAAAATACACTTCAAGCAAGCTTAGAAGTAGTACCTAGAATGAATTAGCGAACAACTTTAAACAAAAATTGTAAAATTCCATTATTTATCAGAATACCACTTTGTGACTTGCCAACCTCAAGTTGTACAAAGGGTTCGAAATCATCAACACTGCTATTTCATAGCAGTGTTGATGGTTTGGAAGCTTTTTCATGTTACAGGTGCCCGCTTGAAAAAACATCCCGCAACTACGAATGGTTTACAATGGCACATGTTTGTAAGAATATATTTAGTGCTAAACTAATATTTTAAACATTGCTTCCATAGGTTATTGCTGAATGTTTCAATGGTCGTGGGATAAAACTACTGTTAAAAAGAGCTTTCAAATTTGAAGATTCGCTCCTGTTGAAAATGATACGCGCCATGTCACACCACGCTGGCCCGACGAAACAAAAATTTATTGTAAGTTCAAGTATATTATTACTACCAATAAGAATGGGAACAAAATATGCATAATCACTATATAGCAAATTATTACATAGAAGTATCTTGTCAGCATCTTCTATATTTTTGTTAAATTATTAATTATGCTAAATAAAAAGCTTATGTGCATAAGAGTATGCTATTACTTAAAGGCTAAATTAACAAGCTTCAGGTGCGTACCCCTTTGAGCTGCCCTATACCAGGTATAATGCGCATATTTTGTTACTGTTGGAAATGGGCCAAACTTTTTTAGGGAAAAATTATGCAATGTTTTGGTCTAATTTTGCATGACATTAGTAAATTGTTACAGTAAATTGTTGTTTAAATATACGAACAGAAAAATATTAAATCTTAAAACTTATTTACCGGTATATTTATATAGAGAGTTCCCAATGTATATAGAGTTCCCTATATTAGTTTTTTTTACAGTTTTCCTTTTTGACAATTCTTGGGTATACCACTGCATATGTACATCAATTTTAAAAATACTTAGTAAATGAATTAAAAAAAAAATTATGATCTATTCAGGAATTTATAAGCAACTTGGCAAAAGCGATCACAACTTCTGACGATGAATGTTTTGTTATTGAATGTATCGGGACGTTATCGAATCTAACATTGACGAATATTGATTATAAACTTGTACTTGAAGAATATAAACTCGTGCCTTATATAAAGCGAGTATTATCTGGAGGTATGATTTATTTTTTAAGATATTGAAATTAAATATTACAGAAGGATTCTGTTGTTGAGAGAAAAAGTTGCAAACAACATCTCATTAGGCGTGCCGGGGTGACATATCCTTGTTTGTCGTCTGGTGTCTGAAATGTTCATGTCATTTCTTCTAATTGATGAAAAAGCTTCAAAACCATTGAAACTATTATTTCAAGTAGTATTGATGATTTTGAAACTTTTTGTACAATTTGTACAAACTTACTTTCAAGAATAGATGGTCTTATATTTTAGTTGAAATAGAGGAAGATATATCCTGCTGGTGTCCTTCACTTTTAGTTGTTTTCTTTGAACGAACGAAAAGGCCTATTTCATAGCTGCATTGATATGTTGAACCGTTTTCTACAGTTCGATTGCTACCAAATATTCAAAAAATGAGATTCTTGTCTTCTAAGAAGGGATATATCATCAAATATTACCTTTTTGCTGAATTTTCTTCTGCGTTTTCTCTGTTTTCTTTGAGTGTATTAGCAGAAGAGTAGCTGCCATCGTGCCAATCTGTGAATTCATGTCCAACTGTCAGACTGTCATGTCCAATTCTTACATTTCTTTATTATTGGTACTTCTTCAAAAATCATTTCGTGCTTTTTTACTTATTTGCGACAATACAATCCCAATTATATAGGATATTTCATCAGTTATTTTTGGCAGTAATTCGTCACTGAACGCATTTTGTGTGACCTATCTTATTTTATTCTAGTCGATATTGCCGACGATCTTGTATTGGAAACTGTGATGTTGATCGGAACAGTTGCAATAGATGATAATTGTGCTGCATTACTTGCTCAATCTGAAATTGTTCAAGTTTTAATAAACTTGTTGAATGGTGAGTTGACTCTGGATTATGACATTTTTGATTGTTTACTGAATTTGCACAGTGTAAAAAATTTCGAATATGTGGGGTGAGAATCGAATAGTTAATTGTGTTTGAGATTCGCGATCCCTCAGGAAATAACCAAAGTATCCCGAGAAAACTCTAAATGATGGCTTGATTTTTTCCCCAAGGCTACAAATAATTGGATCCATTCGATCAAACGATTATTTATTAACAAGTACTAAGCACAGCACATGATTTACACCGTATTTTTGAGGGTTATGTAACAAACAGTTATGCTTGATTATATATCTCCTATCCCAATATGGAATGGGCTAATAATTCGAATATAAGATTTCATTGTTTCAAACCTATCAGACTCATAGATTGAATGATTGCCACCAAAGATATTCACATTGATTTCTAAAACATCGTTTGCACGTCATCGGTTGAGCAATTAGAATCACTATCATACTCCTAGTGATATTGAGTGAAAATCTTATAATCGGCGTTGAAATTGAGACCAACTATTCAGAATAATTATTCTAAAATATCTATTGTGTCAAATATTTTTCAGAAAAACAGGAAGATGATGAGCTGGTGTTACAAATTGCCTATGTTTTTTATCAAATGATTTGGCATGAAGTTACAAGGAAAGTTATTGTTGAAGAAACACAGGTATTTTATTTTGAAAATAAAATATTTTTGATTTACTGTAGTTCTAACCTGATTAGCAGGTTAAGAATTTGGGCAATTCAGAATACCGAATACAAGCGGACTTGGATAGTAAAGTACAAGAATCCAAAATGTACTGGTATATTTGGAACTGTTAATAGGATGCGATTGCTATTTAACGCTTGTCCAGCGCAGTCACACAATCGAAAACGTTGTAGAAGCATGAGCTCAAGCAAGTGTGTGAATGCAAGAACGCAGCCTGCCACAAAAGTAGCTTGATCATGGCCCGGCGTACAATGGCAAGAATTTAATCTCACCAGTAGCGTATGTGTAAGGTCATAAACTACCAAGCGAGTAGGAAGATATCATCTTGAGTGTTTTGGAAATCCTGTTATGCTGAATGATGACATTTAGAAATAGGATTCAGTATTCTGGATTCAGATTTACTATTTCGAAACAATTCCGAAGTAGTAAAGTATTCTGAATTGCCCATCCTTATATCCAGTACTCTTCTACTCAGACAAACAAATAGGTCATGGCTTCCCTAGCAAGGAGTTTTTTATAACAGGTTTTACCTAGATTGTCTTTCTCAAACCCGCTCTGAGTGACCTACTCAAAACAACTGAAAGAATCTCGTCTCTTGGATGAATTATCTTGTGAATTGAGTAGCCAACATTCCATCAATCTGCTATTATCCAACTTTTTTTCTTATAGTTATGTTCAAAACAGTATTCAACTTTCACTATATGAACAGAATACCGTTTCAACATTTCAAATAAATTAAGTTTCTGATATTTTCAAATTTAACCTTATTTTGAACATTTTGCAATAAGTCATGATTTATGTCAATTTTTACCATGTATTTACCATTACCATTTGACATATACAATGATTTCACAGCAAAATGGGTTAAATTTTAGAATAATAAGAAAATGATATTGCTTTCAATTTAAAATTTCACAATACCTGACATCCCCAATAAGATTAACCCTTTTCTAGGCACCAGCATACTTGATCGATTTACTTCACGATAGAAATAATGAAATCAGAAAAGTTTGTGATGCGACACTCGATATTATTATGGTACGTACATTCTATGCCGCTTGTTTAATAAGTAGTAATAAGTATTTGGAAACTGAAAAAGGGGAGACCCACTTCCGAAACTTTTTGTTTATGGAATCATGTCATCAGAAAAGCTTCAAAACTATCAAAACTGCTATTTCATAGCAGTATTGATGATTTTGAACCTTTTCCTTCAGTTCAGCTGGTCAGACACTCAAAAAGAGAAATTTTAATCTTCTGATAAAATATATATCACAAAATATTGCCAATTAGCTAAATTTTCTTCTGATTGAAACCATTTTCTTCGGGTGTTTGAATAGCTGACATACTGCCAGTTTGGTTTGAACAAAATGTGTCACTGAGAGTTGATGAGATTTGTGACACATGTATTGGAAATATTCAAAATAGTTAACAGTGTTTCACAATTCAGTCCTATAGATTTTCTCAGCTTAATCTTAATTCTTATATCCTGTCTATGATATGTGGGGGTATAAAAAAATCAATAGTCATTTGCTCATATAAGGAATAAATCAATTTTTCAGTAATAATTATATCAAACCAGTTGTCATTAACATATGTTGTCTGTTTATTTTTTAAATTGATAATCAATAGCTGTATTATGACGTTTGTAGTCAAATACATCCTATTTATTGAACTTGCACGAACAAGACACAGAAAAATGTAGGAGAGTACGATTTATATTTTGTCATTTTAGTCCTTTTTAAAATATAATTTTTTCATGAACTACAGTAAATAATATTGCATTTGAATGTTCGACCCCACCAAAAAACGATGTACTCTGGAGAGGTTGTATATCACAACTTGCCTATAGGTCATAGTATGACCAGCCACTCTGTTCGTCAGAAATAAATTTGCCAAATAAAGAGCATCTCCTGCTGGAAGATAAAAAAGGCTTTTTTGAGTTTTTGGTGGCAATCAAACTGTAAATAAAGAGTTCAAAAATGCTATGGAATAGCAGTGTTGACGTTTTTGAACCATTTTCATCCATCTGAACAAGATGACTTGAACATTCTGGACCCCCGAAAAAAAAAACAAGATTCTATTACCCTGGTGGGATTTTCTATCACACTTCAACCCTACTTTTATACGAACCTTCCTTTCAAGGCAATTTAGTAATAAAACTTTCGTGCTTTCTGTGCGCAACTTGAGTATTTTTTTGCCCAAGTTCTAGTTACGAATCTTTAAATTGAATCTTTTTCTGTCAAGCAATAGCTATAGATAAATAAATTCTTATCAATATCTCAGCATTCATTATATTTCCTAGGAATTTGACAAAGAATGGGAAGAAAAAATTAGACTCGCTAAATTCCGTTGGCATAATTCACAGTGGATAGATATGATACAGAATCAACAATTTCAAGAAGAGGAAGAAGATTATTTATACGCTGATGATCCATATACTCCATATATTCACGAAGAAGATATCCTAAATCATCCGGAATTATATTATGAACCAGGTAGATTCTCGTGTTCGAATTTTTTGATCATCAGTCGTGTCTTCAAAGTGCTGACAATTCGGCTGACCAATATATCAGCCTTATTTATCTCTGCTGCAATATCAACAGAGAACTAAATCTGTCTCTAATATTGGCTCATTCTAAATAGGCACAAGTTACTGCATAAGTGCAAAGTTACTATTTACCTCATTACAACTCAATTTTTTCAATATTTCATCTATTTTGTTATTGTCTATGTGCCAATATTGTTTGTTGTTGGCTGGAAAATGAATGTCGCCTGACCCTACCCAGGCAGAAAACTTTGACTGCAACATGTTTGGCCAAGTATGAGTCATTGATGGAACGCGCCGTCAAGGCACGATTCGTCTATGACTCATACTTGACAAAAATAAAATTTCTGATAGGGTACTGCTTATTTGCATGTTGGGTCTGCCACTTAGGAAAATAAAAAATGTTTTGTTTGGTACGAGTCCCATTAGTAAACATTATATTGTCCATATGCGGTCCACGCTCTACGAAATGATATGTGATGTCATTTGATCTAATAGAGAGTCTGCGACTTTGCTACTGCGACACCTGCAGAAAATGACTCTCATAACAGGTGGGCAATTCAGAGGAATTCTATATTCCAGAATACTTTGCTAAAATCCTGACCATATATCAAACATCACAAGTTTACGCACATAATGACATCTATTCGAATGGTAATTTTGGGATGTGGCATAATTTGATAAAGGTTTTGAGCGAAAATTTCATCGGGTATGTTGATGAGATTTTACATATGTTTTGGAAATTCACCAGTATATTTCATGATCAATTCTTCTTCAAATATCTCAAAGAGATTCAAATTGAAAAAGATAACATTCAATATAAATTCTGGCGTCTCTGCTTTCTGTGAAGCATGTCAGATTAGTTCGTGAATAGCTAAACACTGCTTGTCAAGAAAATTATTTCGGTCTTCTTGTTTTATATCACAGAAATGATGCTAGGTAACGGCGAATTAAATCCTGAATTGATGGAAGATGCAATGATGGCAGCTTCATTCAGAAACATGATGCCTCCTGGCTCATCTGCTATGTAAGCTTTGCTTGTTTGTAATCATACATTATCTTGATCAAACACACTCTATTTTTTGAAGCATGTGCCCCAGATGGAGCGTGCCTGAACGGTGCGATCCATCAGTGGCCCATACTTCGCAAAACAAGTTTTCAAAAAATCTTTTTGTTTGAGACTGACACTTGCTCACACTTTATGAATGCAATCGTTGATGGTGGTTGTCTCTATGTCATTTCCTTTTGTCTTTGGTTTTACCATCGTCCATGGCAGATACCACTCACTGCACTTTACCATAGCAGTTCATTTTCGTTTGGAATGTTTACCACTCGGAGTGCAGTTGCTTGTACTACATTTTGTAGTAGCTATTTGCTATTGAATGGTTGTTAGTTGGTTTCTTTAGGCACTGCTTCCGGACTTACTCAGAGTGGATTTTAATGAAAAAAAAGCAGAAGTTGTTAGCTACTAATGGGAACTAATTAACTCAGATTATTACAGAACCTAACCGATTCGATTTGGAAAATTTTGTGTTATTTTGTCATTAAACGACCATACGTACAGTGACGCAGCAAATACATCCTGCTTCTTCAGATATAGGATCACAGAAACGTTCATTCTATTTATGGTCATTTAGCTTAACTAAGTATCTTATCTCTTGTGTTTTGTGGGAACTGTAAATGCATTGTTGAATTACTGTTAATTCTGTGTTTTTCAGGTATAATCCAGCATACAACCCATATGAATCGGAGATTGATGCAAGACATCATATGCATTCCATGCAACAAAGACCTACAACTCCTGATCTACACGCAGGATATGGACAATACTGAGTCTTGATTTTGGTTGGGCATTTAAATTTGGATATTCAAATCAATTTGTTTCAAGCTTGATTTTAGTCTGTTGTCTCCAGAAAAATATACAGCTTCACCATCTCCAATTACATCCTTGTGTCAAAACAGATTTTTTACTTGTCTTCGCAAACAAAAGGGAGTAAGTCTGAACTATTACTTAAACTGCGTTGTTTTGTTATGTCGAACTTGAGGAATAAATTTAGCCAATGCATTTGCTTTCGAATCTGTTACCTGTTCATAGAAGCCCACCACCTTTCTTCATTTACAAATTTTTGTTTCTGAAATGAAAATTGCACTTCTTGTTCCTATTCGTTCCTTTTTTTATAGTCGACAAGAACTTGTTTCTGACAGAAAGTGATTGTTAACTGGATGTTCTTTATGTTTGTAGTATAAGCGTCTCGTGGAAATTATTTAAAAAGGGGATTTATACATCTAGATTACGCAGAACATGTCCTCTATTTATCCCAGATCAAACATTTTCATTCACCTTGATTTTGTTACTCTAACTTCAGTATATGTAGAAACAATATCATAACCGGCACAGCACGGATACTTGAATATTACAAAAAATATCTTATATGGTCAACCCAATAAGGATTATTTTGTCAAACATGAGCCACAGATGATTTGTTCATCAAGGGCTTGATGAATCATTGGCTCATACAGTATAAAGTAGCCTTAGCATTTCAGCAAGGCTGTGCCTGTCTCACTTACAGTATTTCGTCTTAATTTTCTACTAAATATGAGTCTTATAAATATAAAAATATTAACTTTCCCAAATAGAAATGAACTACCTATATATCTTTTATCAAACATGAGCCACAAATGAACCGTGCCTCCCAGGCACGATCCATTTGTGGCTCGCGTTCGATAAAATTGAACATATGATTTGCTTTGAAGGCAAACTTTTATATAATTTTCTCAAACTTTGATTTTTTCTGTAATAGTTTCACCTACTGTATACTATACAGCAATAATTTTTTTTTATAGTTTGATCAAGATCCCAACATTTTTATACCAAGCAATATATAATCTAAAGTGATGGCCGCTACTTTGTATATTTGTTTGGTGTAGCATAAAAAGAATTTCGATTGTAGAAGTTGTTATTTCGCGAAGCATGTGCATATCTGACCACAAAATGAAATCTTCGAAATCGTAATTGTAAAAAAAATTGATGCACTTTTGGGCTTGAGCACCCTATTCGCAGCATTTTGGATGACATTTTACTCTTTTGAGCTAAAATCAGTTCTAAAAAAACGGAAATTTTTTTAGGTTGTAGGTATTCAACAGGGTTTTACTGTTTTATTACTTCACAGTATTAATAAATATGGTTAGTCTACTGTGCTCTGTATTTTTAGGTAATGTTTTTATTTATTCGTTTTTTTCAGGGATTATGATGTTATTTCATGATAGCAATCCCGTCATAATTTTATATTGGTAATCCTGGTTCACAGATGGTCCATACTTGACAAAACATAGTTTGGAAAACTTTTCAGAAACACAGAATATTATCGATTTGTTCATTCACAACACATTTACTCATCGCCTAAGTTGTGGATGTGTCTTTTAGCAAAATGCAAATTGTTTTTATAATCGTTTTATTAGCAAATATTTCATTCTGTCTTGTCCTTGGTATATACATCTGTTTTCAGACGTCAGTTTAGTACCAATGTTCTTACCTTCATATTCATTCCATACTGTATTTGAGCACTAGATATATATGTTTTTGTTTTTATTTTTTATGATGTTCGTTAATAAATGTTTATTTAAAAGTATTCGACTGTTTTGCTCTTTATTGCACTCTGTATCAATGAGTTGAACATAACATGTTTGGTAGAAAATACTCCGACTAGTAATAGTACTCTCATATTATCTTCGGTTGTTTAAGATCGATCCACTTTTAATATTTTGTCTATGGGTCCACTGAATGAGATAGCAGAATTTTTTTTTAAACCTTGCCCCGCCGATGATGCTCCCCTGACGGAATCATCCTCCAGCCATACTAGGAAAATATGCTTTTTTGTGAATCTTTTTCTAAAAGGGTCAAAAAAGAATTGTACAATGAACATTAGTCGATATTGGACATGAAACAATGGTTGTTTTTTGTTGGACGCGGCTAAGTTAGTTTGAATGCAGCAGGCAAAAAACTTCCGATCACTGTGCAAAAGGTCATATAACACTTAATTTTGAATGCCGACCCTTTGGAGTGGATCACTTTCACTGATGCCCTGTACCCGGGAACACTTATGGAGGGAGGGAATAAGAGTTGTTGGAAGGATATAATCTTTCCTATTCGGTTTAGTCTACTCAAGTTATTGCACCAAGGACCGATTGGTGGGCATGAATTGACGAGCAAGACTCGAACGCGATGTCTTCAACCTGTGATGCTAACGAGATAAATACTTGCTGCACTCTGCTATGGCTGTTTCATTTCAGGATGAAATGTCTTTTTCTGTGGGGGATATTGATGCTTTTTAATTCTTAGTAACCCTGCTTTTTTGTGGCAAAGATTTAGTTATTTACGACCTTTGCTTTCCACCTAGCTCAAAATGAGTTAATCATTCGAAAAAGAATAATATAGCGGTTTCCTTCCAGTGTGACCCGTATCCACACACCACAGTATTTTTTTTATATCGAAGACACGGCTGCTTTGCCACATTTTTTATTCACAATCTTTCATCGCTACACCGCATATTTAAACAAGAAAAATTTCAATAGATTTTACCTTTATAATATAACTCGTAACAGAATCCAGAACTCGTCACCCAATCATGAAATTTATTTTGTCAAGCATGAGTCACAGATGAACGTCCGTAACCCATACTTAAGGTAACATGTTTGTGCATTGGATATTGGTTCCAAACATGGCAAGTTAATTGTTACGTCTTTAAGACCCTCAGGATGGGGTAGGATTTCATTTTCAAACTATTGTAGAGGAAATCCGACTGGACCATAAGACGAATCACGACCTCTCGGCCAGTTCCGAATCGGGGGAAGGGGGGGGTCAAGGTTTGACTTTGAAGGTTGAGATTACTGGGCACTCTTCCAACAACCGAAGAAATGTCACAAATCTTTGCTGGCGATTGGTCGTTTTGTGGTACAAAGTGGAAACCACGTCAAGCTTACGTCAGGTAAACTCAATCGGAATATGTTCCCCATCAAGCATAGCCAAATATATACCGTTTCTTGGTGCATCAGTGACTGAAACAAAATACCTATGTCTCCGCTATAAAGATTTTCTGCCGCGTATTGTAAGTACTTGCATTCAAAGGGAATTTATTGTTTCCGTTTTCTATATTGTGAATTTTTATTCAATGAAATATCCTCAGGTGAACAAATATAACATTTATGGACAATTGGACACATGCAAACGTCATGTCATAATCAATCAAATGCGCAAATATCAAAGGAAAAGTATCAGAAACGATTTTTAATCTGTGTAAATTGACACAATTTCCGAAAATACGACAAACCAAACTACAGAAAATATATTAAAACTTGTACAAGTCATCTTTAACAAATATTTGAAATTGTGGCGGCAAATTCTAAAGGCAATACTTCACAATTGCCTATTTCTCCGACTGTTTGCATACCTGGTTAGAAATACGGGAAAGGATACATTGAAACAACCACAGAACGTGATTTTTTACGACTTCACGTACTTGATATAAACTACCAGCATGATTTTTGTATCTTTCAAAGTTTACAAGTTCCAGTAAAAACAAATCATAAAAAGTCGTACAATAATTTTCCGGAGTTTTCGAATTAATTTCAATAAGACCTGGTCGTGACATTATGTGATGTCTAAAGTTAAACATAAGTTGAACAGATAAATCCAGTTGTTACTCACCGTATAGGTTGAAACTTGCTGATGACGTCGTGGTTAAAAAATGGTTAGAAGTGAGAAATGTTCGTCACACTACGTACTCATTCGAAGGTAAAGCCAAAAAACTTTATTTCGTGAAGCCTGTTGATTGCTTGTTTCGGTCTGTATTTTTTTTTAAAAAACTCTATCGTATAAAGCTTGAGCCACAGATGGATCGCGATGGATGGAAACTTTACAAAAACAATTTCTAACAAAATCTCACTGACTGCAAAAGATTAAGGGTGGTTGCAAGTTTACCTCCGACAGAGCGATGTAAATCGCTAAACAATCGACACAGAGCATGACTGGTGTTGGTTTGGAATAATGTCGGTCATATTTGAAGTATTGGTATGACTCAAAGTTTTTTTTTATTGAATAAAAATATGCCCAGTTTGCGTGTATTATTTCAATATTTTTCGACTCAAATATTTAAAAACATGCCTGAGACTATGAGTGAAAGTTGAATCGTCACGAATAGAGGCGAATGTTCAATATATATTTCATAATATAAATGTTTTAGTCAGTATCGTAGGATAACTATCGGGAATATATGTTATTTTTGACCAGCGATAGAAAATAGTGTGAGATTAGATAAAAAAAAAATGAGTTTAAAATCTTCCGCAGCAACGGTTGCCACCGGAAACAAAAATTAACGTTTTGACGCC
This sequence comes from Styela plicata, assembly GCA_963675895.2. Taxonomy (NCBI): domain Eukaryota; kingdom Metazoa; phylum Chordata; class Ascidiacea; order Stolidobranchia; family Styelidae; genus Styela; species Styela plicata. The sequence goes on along the minus strand of OZ023143.1, from coordinate 9,089,118 downwards.
TTTTCGTCACGTTTATGAACAAAAAACACAAAAACTTATATCCGTTAAATATGCTAAATCAAATATTTCATTTCAATGTTTACGAACACCTTGTTTCAATCTAAAGAGCGCATTGTTCTATTGTAAAAAATTGGGGTTGGGACGCCACATCTAACCGACATTACATATTTTGCCTATTGAAAAAGTCATGTCGGTCATTGTAGGTACATGTGTTGCGGGCGAACGCAAATATGAACATCAACGGACATTACAGAATTAAGTATCTCTTGAGTAAATTGATTTTTCAATAACTAAACTTTCATAAGTTTTTCAAAGGCGCTGTCCATCTATGATACAGACATGACAAAAATAACTTTGCTATATCGAGTTGAGACTTGATACCAAAATACTTTTCAATGTAAATACTCGATTAAAAAATAACCCAGATGTGAAAAATCTTAAATGTGATTGGGTCACGCCATTTCTACAGCCATGTAAACGTAAAATAGTATGTTCGACTGCTGGACCTGCATTAAAGGCGTTAAGATTAAAAGTAATACTATTAATAAATATATTTAAGCATTTGAACGCCTTGAGGAAAAATATTAATTTGTTAAGCGCGAGTCACATGGGAACTAATGTTACCATAAAATATTGCGATAAAATATTCGTTCAGAAATTTGTGGAGCAAAGTGAATTTACGAAAATTATATATTTATTCGCGAAAAAAAATTAGGAATAAGAAAGCAAAGCGCAAGCATTTTGTTTTGACAAGACTTCACGCATAGCCCACGAGAGTAGAGTTTACTTCTCTGACCAGTCACGAAACGGCATACAACGAGTTTTTCAAATGGTGATTGCAGACTCGTGCTAAATTCTTATCTGGTCCCAACTCTAGAGTCACGTCGCGTCTGCAGTTTGTCTGGTAGAATACTATGCGAGTTCTTTTGCAAAGACGCCTCGAATCAAGTCATTGAAAGAAGTGACTTTAGTGCGTCTCTAGAGGGACATCAAGTTAGGCTCACGCACATTTCAATACAAGACCTAAAAATACAAATATTTGCATTGTCTTTTTCTGTATATATCGGGAGAATTACTTACACGAGGATCGCCCATCCAGTAATTTAGATACGTAAAAGTTGGCTGGGCGCTAAAACAACATAAAACTCTTCCGTTCGTTTGTTTGGGTAAAAAAGCTTCGGATGGATTGCGCCTTTTGAATTGAACGTCATCTTTTGAATCCCATTTCCCGATTTTGGTACAGTATTCGTACACAAAAGGAACATATGTACTTCAAAATTCCCCTCCCTTAGTAAGTAGGTAATATACTTTCTAGACAGACCGGGTGAAACTAATAAGGTGCCAGTCGCAATATAACATTGTATATTTTTACATTTGTTACAACGTCTGTACATTTTGTACAAAATACTACGCTGGTCTTTGTATGACTTCAATTGTTAATTCAACAACGTAGCATTTATTTAATCAGATAAAACCGGCATTTTTTTACCCAATAAGTAAATCTTCCATGATCTAATGAAGTTTCATTGACCCGTGAATCATTAGTACAAATGTATCTACAATAAAAATCTACAACAACAACTACGTTACTTCCTAATCATACGACACAAGAATTGCGAAAAAATGGGTGTGATATTTGCCCAGATCATGATGGATGACAATCGTGTCTAAACGACAAAAGCGTTTTATATTCTCACTCATTATGACGAATAAACCCTGACCCCTAGCACAAAATATCAATCGTTTTGTTGAATCTGGACCATTAAAAAAGCGCACCGCATTTTCCACAAATATCGACTTTTCATTTTTATTTTATTTTTTGAAAACATGTTAAAACTAGATTAAACGGGTAGATTAAAAATGATTCAATAATTTGCTAATGATGATATTATCATCTTTACGCAAATATTTTCTTACAACGTTCTTCAAAGCGTAAAAAGGTTTTTTAAATTGCGTCAAATTGCTTCCTAATATTTGTTACCAAAATGTGAATAAACAGACTCAAAATTAAAATGTTTTTTTGAAAAAAGAAAAAATGTACGCTTTGCTTTTGAAGAACATGAGACTATTTCATAATTTTTTCTCTGCCAAAATGATGTCATATATAAACTATGAAATATTGCAAATTGCACATTTTTGAAAAGAACTCTTTGGTAGATGAGACAGAAAATTTTTTTTTTGAAATACGTTAAAACTTATTAGATATATTGCCAGAATTTATGCAGGTCAGAGTTTAAATGATCAAATAGAAAGGAAAAAAAATTACACATCAATGTTTTTGAACCTTGAAACCTTGTGAAAAACCTTGAACCTTGGAATATTCTATTTTCTTATTTATTTAGTTTACTTTTCTTTGAAAACAAAATTCCAATGCCTCATTTTTATCGAATTCACAAATTCAACAAAGATTTATTGGTCTAATATAAAATCGACCAAGAAATAAATTAAATATTATAATGGCTTATCGTGAAGCTTCGTATATCGGAAATCAAAAACAGACACTGAATATAAAAATTTTGAAGCAAAGATGAGAATGACTTTTAAAGGCGCGGAGATCATGCGTGGTACCGAAAAAATCGGTACCACGCATGATCTCCGCGCCTTTAAAAGTCATTGTCATCTTTGCTTCAAAATTTCCATTCAATGCCTGTTTTGGATTCCCGATATTAGTCTCAGATTTACTGTAGTATTTACAAGTTAAATCGTACAAAGGAGTAATATAACTACTGTGCGCTGAAGTAGAGCGAAAATTTTTAATGCACTTAGAAGGCCATTCCGCAATTTATTTTTCGGCTGCGAGGGTGAATAGCACCACACTCTCTTTTGAAATACTCCATAGTGGGCACTTATAATAGGGCCGTATAGGTGAAAAGCATGTATAAATTCACGAACAACATAATAGAAAAAGGATTCATCTCAAATCGCTTCTCATTTCAAAATAGCATTTTTGCTTTTTTTGCAAAGAGCCGAAAAATTATGTTTATATTTACACAATGTTATTCTCTTAAATAAAGTTATTTCAGATATTCGAAGATTCTATTTGAACAATTTATTCAATTCGGTTCGCGAAACCATGAAATATATAAAATTCTTCAGCCTAATTGTCAACATACTTTGAATCCCATAAAAACGACGCAGTTTTTTCTTTTTGTAAAAATCCCTAAAGCCGCCTCAAAAAACGCAACAACCGCAACTAAATCAATATTTTAGAATAGCGATAGTTACAAGTACAAAACCACCAACTTGTATGGTAAATGTAAAAAAATAGATAGATAGATAAATCAAAGCGACACTTCAAAGTGACGTCAATATACTGTCGCACTTGAGTGGTGCTTCTTGTTACGAAACCTCTTTGATGTCTTGGTGTTCGTTATGCCAGTAGCCCTTGAGAAGCTAAAAAATTCTCACTAACGATCCAATCAGGGTTTTTGAGATGTTTCAAACCTTTGATGTTAAAAACGGGAGTAAATATTGGCAAAAACACTTTTTCAAAAGGATGAGTTTTAATTACCGGGCCCTCGAAGACCCTGTTGCCATTTTTGGACAGTTAACCGCGATAGGGACTCTAATAATGTAGCAGTGAACAACAAAGTAACGACGTTATTTGACACAATGTGAGCGCCGAAGTTAATTAAATTTGGCTTATTGGGGAAAATCTAATAAAAGTTATACTATTTGACAAGCGTGGGACGAAGATGAAGCGAGCTTAAAGGCTCGCTTGATCAACGTCTCAAGCTTCGTGTAGTATTCTATTTTAAAAACTGTCATTTCTTATCACAGAGGTAAAAAAATAAGTATCCATCTTTTCAACTTAATAATACTTTACGTTGCAATTTAGGGCACTTCATCGTGGTCCTCTATCTCCTGCTTGTCTTGTGTGCTCTATATTAAATATTCATTACTAAAAAACACTTGAAGCTAAAAACCGGTCAATAATGGCTCGCGCATTGTTTACTTTCTGATTCAGGCTTCTTTGTTTCGCAAAAATGGTCCTTCGACTATACGAATCATCGACATTTCAAATTACATGATTTTAAAGCTAAGAAAGTACCTTGCCGGCAAAAGCGGTATTAAAATTTACCCGTTTTACCTAGTAAATAAAGTAGGTAGAATTTAAAACTCGATAAAAGTTAAATAGATATCCGCGGAACGAGGTATAAAAGTTCTTTAAAAGTATACTCGGTAAAACTAGGTATACCCGATACTTTTACAAGGAATTACCAATATTGCATGAGCGACCACTGATCGGCGTTGTTGGGAGATCATCAGCCAGTTCGGTCTAGCCAACCAGATAATGAGTAACCGTGGTTTTGGTGGCCGGATTCACCAGTACTTGAGCATGAGATTTTCAACTTGCGATGTTCCTAGGCCACGCCCTACAAAGAAATCGCGCAATTTTGTCTACGAGCAGGGAACGGTTTTTAGTTCTTCAGTCACGTTATGGTGAAGCGGTATTTGATGCAAAAAGTTACGCAATTTCAAAATCGATTTGTTCATCCTTAGACAACAAAATAACATCATTTCTCACATTTGGAATATAATAGAATTTATATTTTCGCAATTTTTCTGCACGACGATGTTTTTGAATTATAACCTAATTACGAATTTCATTTTGTCAAGCATGAGCCACAGTTGAATCGCGCCTGGCTGGCGCGATCCGCCAGTAACTCATACTTGGCAAAATATGTCATAGCAAAATGTTTTCAATAGAAAAAAGGAAAAAACTATTAATCGCCACAAAATGTATATAATGTTACAATAAGAGAAAATTTTAAGTAAACGAATCGTGAAATGACAAATGAAGTAAACTATACAATACCCCTTCCAACAAAAACTTTAGCACCGGCTCGTCTGTTATCTATGACAAAATCAAGAATTATGGTGGAATACAATAATATAAATTATTATTTGACGTCATTTAAGTGACCACATCCCTATCCGGCTGGATACATTATTTGATACTCCGAAAGAATAATGATTCAGTTGCTGAATATCAATCTATCACATTAAAATATGAATGGGCAATGGCGGATCTAGAAAAAAAAATTTTTTTTTCGGAGGAAGTGGGGACACGATTTTTTTGTCCACATTCAGATAATACATTCTGATCTTAACAACATGGGAGACAAAGATGCGCAACGTTTCTTTTTTTATAATTGAAGAAATGTAATGAAGCACTTATTTTGTCTTATTTTGACTTATTATAAATTTTTTGTCACTTTTTATTTTTTGTTTACCTGTTGAGTAAGACTGGGCACATCAATTCGTTTATACCAATCGATCCGAAGCACAAATCATTTGAACCAGTCGTTAATAGGTAATAGAAACAAATCCCGCAAAAGGAAGGAGTAAAATAAAATAAAAGTAACGCCGATCTCGGACAACATTGCAACTAGCAAATTGTTTATTTGCAACTAGCAAATTATTTATATAATTTTTCAGTGATTTCCTGGCCTTAAATATCTTGCTTTTCATAATGGGATGATTATTAGTACATTTTCGACTCTCAACGATTAGATTTTATTGAAATTCACTCACCTCATACGAGATTCAAATCGTAGTTGTATGAAGATTCTGTGATTCAATAAATCATATATCGCATCTAATATTTAAGTTAACAGTTTTTGAATATTAAAAATAAAGAATGAGTTGACAAAAATCAATTTGAGCCTCTATTAGGAAATATCTATTTTGTTTATTTTTCTTATGTGGTGTGATGCATTTTGCAGAATATCTGCAAACACAAATTTATTTTGTTAAGCATAGACTACAGATAGACCGTGCTAAGGGGCACGGTTCATCAGTGACTCATGCTTAACAAAACGTGTTTTGCTAAAATATTTTAAACTAAGACTATCCAAACTAAGGATCACCAGTAGCGATATTTCGACAATCGACGAATGCATTTTCTTTGAACCATGTAGCAGCGATTACCGACGATAGAAGGATATGGATTCGATAATAAATGTCAAATGTCGGTATTTGAAAAGCCATTTTTGATTTATTGATTTTATGAAAAGAAAGAAATCTTGACACAAGGCGAATTTCAATGGCAAAACATGTCAAGTTGTGTGCACTTGTAACACTTGTGCGAATATCCGCCATTTAAAATGGAACCATAAAGAAACCAGAGATTAAATTTTGATAGCAATTTGTACCAATGCTTCTGTTGTTTAGGCCACGATGTTGCTCTTTGGCTAGAAGTCTTCGTCTAAAATTTTTCGGTGATAGATTTAGGATCGACAAAGTATTTTGATACAAAATTTACTTATCTTTATACCGCAAATTATGCTCATAAATATTGATATAGTATTTTCATGAAAATTGATGCAAAAATTGCCTAGTGTTTTTTAGAGAGTTCTAAGATGTAGGCAAAGATAATTTTTTTTATAATTTTCAAGGTGAAAATTTTTACTAGCAATTTCACATTAATTTACGATAAAAATGCAAATCTTAACCAAAATGAATTTTGTTGCAGCGCCCATTATATCGCCATAATATGGCCACAATTCTTTTTTAGATGTTTATAGATGCGCCACTGTTTAGAATCAGAAACTACATCGTTAAATCAAATTTGCGTTTCGCTGAAAGACATCCAATATGAAAGAGCTAAGAACGAACAATATTCGGATCTAATGTTACCATTTTGGAATTCATTAAAAACAAGATTTATTTGATACTTGCGATTATCAATCCATCGCATTCGGCTTGGATACATTATCCATCCGTTATTGGAATCTTTTGTCTAATTTGAAAGCGTCAAACAGGACACAATGTGGAGTCGTTTACGAAAAACTCTGCAGAGGTCGTGGGGCCGCTCCGCCCCGCGTCGCAAACGACATTCGAAGTTACAAAACTCTTCCAAACGCTTTCTCTCGCGACAATGATACTTCTAGCCGCATAAAGGCGAGAAGGAATACCGTTACTTTATTTGTATCTTGTGTGGATTGTCGGAACATGTGAACGGTAATTATTTCGGAGTCGCTTTTCATTTTATTAAAATTAAAATACCTCATATATGGGCTATAGGTGGACTGCGCTTTAACAGCGCAATCCTCCTATGCCCCATGCATGATAAATTTTTAATTGTGAAATTCCACTTCAATTGAGTTTTAATTCGACTTGTGAGACCGTCCCAACTCTGTTTGATCTGAAACGCGAACCTTTCCTTTCGGCCTTTGTTTTCGATCTCGCTAAGAAACAGATAAGTTTACATAACTTGTAAGAAACACCCTCGATTGCTTTGGGCGCTTGTCAAATTACACCGTCTTGCTTTTACTTCAATTCGATTTTCTTTTTAGTTGTATCAGATTGGGCGTTTTACAGTAAACATACAGGTGCCTTCAAATATAAAGAAGTTCTTTTGAGCGACATGTATACAAAATACAATTTTTATTTCAGTTAGAATAAGAAGGGTGGGGCGAAACGGTTTTGCCAACAAACTTTCTCGCAGTCATTTTAGATGTTGAATATTAGTGAAAAAGAATTTTTTTGTTTATATTTATTAGATTTCTTTGCTTACCTTTATAAAATATTTTAAAATACAAATAAATACCTCGTTAAATACTGATTAAATTTTTAAAATTCTATTCAAGTTTTCGTTTTTATTTTATATTTTTGCGCACTATTTCCTTTAAATGATTTGTAATCTTACTTATACAAAATATTTGAATTTTTTAGCTACATTCGAATTTTTGTTATTTCTATTCCATGGTTATGTACTAATCTCTTTCTTCTTTCATTGATATATACATTCTTCAATTGTGGTTTATTTCGACTTTTTTTTATTTATATTCTAGTTTACTTAACTTAACTAAGTGCATTTTTTATGGCGTAAAATCAATTGATTTGCTATTGAAGACTTTATAAGAATAAGTAAATAATATAACTAAGTTTAACATTGTTTAATCGAATTGGTCGAAAGCTCCAGAAATTCGAGATTTTTATGCTTATAAAAAACAAAAACAGTAAGGAGCTGGCTTATGACAGCTGGAATAGAACAAAAGTAGTAGAGTGCCCACATATATACTGTATGAGGTTCTGAAAAACCTAGTTAGTCATTATCTATAACCTCAATTAATTAATTTCCACAGAATAAATAGTTTAATTCAATACTATTAAATATGGACCAAAATATAAGCGGTATAATCGCTTACCCTACGACTGAAAGAGGAGCGAGAAAGCCCAAATGTGCTCGATGCAGGAACCATGGAGTTATATCTTGGTTGAAAGGCCACAAACGACATTGCCCGTATCGAGACTGCTTGTGCGCAAAATGTAACTTGATTGCAGAAAGACAAAGAGTCATGGCAGCGCAGGTACGATGATAGTTTTAAAATAATCATTTAGGGTGGAATTAGCAAAATATATTTCTGTTATAGTATTGACTTATTTGTGTGTTAAATTACCAGGTTTCATCGTGTCACTATGTGTTTGAGTTCAGCGCACGAAAGTGTAATATACATTATTCGAGGTTTTACTCTCTTTCCCATTTTCCTTATTGTGTATGCTTTTATTTATTTGGGTTATCAAGGAAACAAAATAAACTACTATTACTACTTTGGTTGACTTGTCAAAATATCGTTTCGCTCAAAAAAAGGCACAGATGCCACAGGCCCACAACTACAACAAAGTTTATATCAAATCATTTTCAGTAGATCTGCATGTTGACGCTCGAAACTTAAGCCCGAATTCTTATAAGCCTGTGATATAGTATAACGTAGGCGAATGATGAACAAAATTGCTTTAAAAAATTGTTCATGATGTGTGTAGATAAAGCTGATACAATTTTCTCTCTATTACAATAATGAAAATAATTCGATTGGGGTACAAACTATCAAGTTTTTTTTTTTGTAATTTTTATTTGGTGGAATTATCGGTAAAATATTGTCAGATTATTTTCATGCAATAACAGATTAAATGGATAAAAATATGGAAAATATGCATACAACTGTCCATACAGAAATATATTTAGTCAATCATGGGTCATAGATGGAACGCGTCTTGGCGACGAGATCCATCAGTGGCCCATTATTAATTTATACTATGCAATATCCATATTATATTAATTTTCAAGGTTGCACTAAAAAGACAGCAAGCTGCAGAAGATGCAATTGCCCTCGGAATTCGCGCTGCCAATGCTCCAACTGGTATGGGTGGAACCGGATATCTTGAACCGGGTCCGATTTTCCCTTCTACCGATCTGGATGGTCATAACGTGCAATCAGATAACGATTTGGGAAGTGAACCTCATTCGACCTCAGAAAGTGGTGAGCCTTATTTGTTATTTGATTTCATTTTCATAAAAACGTGTTTGAAAATTAATTTCGCTAAATGGATTGTCACATAAATGCTATTACATGAAAGCCGATTTGCGTTTTCGTCAATTGTTCCTTAGATACATATTGAATTGAAATTTGATGGGTAATACTGATAACCGCCTAACACAATGTCATTCAAAACTAAATATAATAAATGAATATTTACTCTTCCTAATCGAACATGGTTACGCCCTAATTTCGTGCTCAATATGGGAGCCTTCGATGAACGGATTTGTACTCTCTACTGTATATTATATTACTTATAATTGATAAGAAATAATTCGCCCATGTGTGTTTGGTTGAGCATGACCACTTGTGTCGTTGATACGACCCTTTACCATTTATGGCTCGTATTTGGCAAATATAATTTCTAATTAAGTGTTACGACAATGAAATACCGCCATTTTGATTTTGTGTGAAATCATATAAAAAAAGACCTGATAAAAAATTTTGTTATTCAATGTATGTTTTGCCAAGTAATTGTCACCTATTGATCGCATTGATGAGACGCGGTCCATCATTGGCGCATTTCTGATTGGGGAGTAGAGCCTTCTCATTTTAGGAGGTTTTTGAGACACGATTACGCAAATTCTCACCTTTTTGCGCTTTGTAATCAACGGGCGGAGAGTTGTAAGTATTACCCAACGGCTCTTATTTTGCGTCATTTTTACGCTTCAAAATTTGTTAACGTATCCAGAATTTCTACGTTGCCGCAACTATGCACGTTACCAAATGATCAGGGGGGAGTACACAAATCTGAAGATCGAATTGATATACCCCGTTTATTTAAAAAAAAAAAAATAGTTGCGCTAAAGTCGCACAAAAAAATTCTTCGACATTTTTGTCGACCAAAAACGTATACAAAAAGTCAATAATATTCAAGGGAATGAATATGAAACTTGGGAGACATGCTCGCCAATGTTTTCCCACCAGTGCACAAGCATCATATAAAGTTTATCCATATATAATACATTGAACTGAGCAAAATTGTAACGATTACAGATGAAGCGCCGGCAAATTTATCTGTTGATGGAAGTGGAGATACGGTCAATATAAAGTGCTCTATTGAAAACTTGAAAGGTACGACCGAAACAAGGTGCGAGAACGACAATTTAAAAAGAAAGCACGTTAATGAAGAGATTGAACAGACAAAGCAAAAAAGAAGAAACAGTGTCCATGATGATTCGCCCAGTTCTGGCGTCAGCCTTTCAAATATAATGTCTCCCGCGTTTAGACCAGGAAGACTAAGCCAACTGGAGATTTTGAAACGTCTTTTTCCAACTCAAAAAGAAAATGTACTCGGACTCGTATTACAGGGTTGTAATGGTGACATTGTGAAAACAATTGAACATTTTCTATCAGCGAATGAAACTTTGCCTTCAATATCTGTGTCTAAACCCTCGTCCCATGCTCAGACAATTTCTCTCAACCCCCAAAGTTCTTGTCGAAATCCATATTCATCAGCCGTATTTGATTTTTCGAAACGATTATCCACCGATCTGTATCAGAAAGATATGCCCACGTTAGTTCAGAAAGCTCAGACACAAACAGACACATCGTTTCGAAATGCAATAAACGGTGCTACTTTACCCTGTGTCAGTTTGCCTAATAATAATCATTCCCGGAATATGAGCTTATGGAATAAACCAATTTCCTACGATGCAACCCAAATTCAAAGCTTGGCGCATACAACGAATCCGATGCAAGGAAATCTCACTGGATATGATGCCCGGTCTCTCATGTCGCCTTCATTGCTCAACGCGTTTTCGACTCTTCAGCCAACAACAGCAGGTGTTCTAACGTCACCATTTCTTCTTCCTTCGCCTGCAGATAAATTACCAACTATGCCAATGAGTTCCAATTTCCCAGGCATTAACACTGCCACAAACCCCTTCATGTTTCCGATAGGTCTTTATTCTTCCCCGTATCCACTTTTATCAGGGGGTCCGAAAAAATCTATGGAGCAATGAACTTTTTGTTTGTAACTGTATTTACGAAAATAAAAATTAATATAAAACCAGGTGTGAAGTGGGTGTAAAGTTGATATTTCAGTATTATTTTTGGGGATTGGGGATTCAGGTTTAGTTGAAATGAAAAGGCTGTTGATACTCCCACAGTCAAAGATTTCTGTCCAACATTTGATAATTATTAGCAATGTTGAAAATATACAGAACTGAATAAATTAATCAACCGATGTATGAAACTTTTATTCAAAAGTTGGACGAATATTTATTTCGTAAAAACCCATAATGGTGTATGGTGGGAACATCGTTATCAACATTTTTTTATCCATGGAAAAAATCCATTTTCTGAAAAAAAAGTAAAATTTTTTTAAATGAAAAGGAAAAAAAATGTGAAAAAAAATTAAAGAAATTTTGTAATACAAATAATCTCTCGGAGATTTACGAAAATGAAACTAAAAAAACATTGATAACGATGGTCCATGTCATGACCCAGCGTTGTCATCACGAAAACGGTAAAAAAATGACGATAACGATGGGTCACGAGGTCGGATCAACGTTATCATTCTACACGGAAAAACTGTGCTTCCATGTTCACGTCGCCGGGCTTTCGTTGCAATCAAGCATAATTGAACCGCTTGTGTGATATTCTGAACTCATTCTGAAATTAGCGTTGTCCACTATCTTGGGGGCTAATGCTATTCAGTTATTCCGAGTCATGTATGTTCTGATGTGTCATTTCTGTTGCTGTTGTGTCCATCTGAATCGTAGAATAATTTGAAGGTAGCCCATGTGCCAAAGTTAGGACAGGATAAAATTTCATTCATGTCCTGCGGGAAAGAGGAAAGCAGAGAATAAGGCTTAACCAAATGAACAACCACGGTCTCTCGTACAAATGCCAGTTCCAAACTGGACATGAGGTTTTTGCCCAATCGTTTGCATATATTTCTGGTTTAACGACTAGTAGAGAAAGTCGTGACTTTCGGGTAACGGCGAGGTAATGGCGTAGTTCGAAGCGTACCGGTACTTCTAATGCTTTTCTGATCGGGTTCCTAGACCTATCCTAAGAACAAGACTTGTTCATATGTAGCCTAGTTGCTCCGAGATCAGATAGACTATTGTATAGTTTAAAATTAGCAGCAGAAATGACACAAATTGCAGAACACATAAAATTCTGATTTACTGTATATAAAGGATTACCCAACCATGGTACATAACGCAAAATTCATGATTAATTCCGCATTTTGAACAAGCGGTCAATAACAGTCAATATTACATTGTGACAGAGGTGCCGAAGTAAATTGATTGTTTGATATGGTCGATTCCTAGTCAAGCGTCGGGAAAATGGGAACACAGTAGCCTAGTTGCACCGGGATCAGATAGACTATTGTATACTTTAAAGTCAACAACAAAAATCGCACAAATTGCAGAACACATTAAAACTTAGACTCACTGTATATAAAGGATGATCCAATCATGGTACATAACGCCAAATTTGTGATTAATTTCATGATTTACACAAACGGTCAAAAATATAATATGGCAGAGGTGCTTGAGTAAATTTGATTGATTGATATGCTCAATTCCTAGTCAAGCTTCGTGAAAATGAGAACACAGATTTTTTCCGTATAGAATGATAACGTTTGTGCGACCCCAAGGGCCATCGTTATCATCGATGAGCCGTGACATGGACCATCGTTACCAATGTTTTTTTTTTCATGTCAATTTTGAAAAAAAAATTATATTTTTAAAATTCCCTTCCTTTTTATTTTTGTTTTAAAAAAAATTGTTTATTTTGTTTATTGGTTTTAATTTTTTTCTAAAAAATGGATTTTTTTCCATAAAAGTGCAAAAAAATGTTGATACCAATATGACACTTTATTGGTCATTAGATTTTGGTACTTGCATGCCCTTTTGGACATTTCCAAATCGCTCTCCAGAGTTTGACACCAAGGTCTGTTGCAGAAAGTTCTATCGCATGGGATTGGGTATCGATTCTTGGCCCAACTTTGTTCGTGATATGTATATATCAATGACATGCCAGGGAGTCTTTTTCGGTGAATCAGGCTATGATATGCTCGGCGGGTGGATTCCCTACAATTCGGCACAACGGAGTTCTATTTTGGATACGTCACAAATAATGCATTTTTTGAAGATTTTTCGTTCAAACGCATGGAGTAACCGTTGTCAACCGCATATGTCAAACATAAACAAGCAAAGAAAGGGATTATGGTTACAGAGTGGGAGAAATCGAGCACGGCGTATCTAATGGATCTTTACCCAGTCTTTGACCACTACGCTTTTTAGCCAATGGGAAAATTTTGACGAGGTATTTGCAAAATATTACCAAGATTTGCTGCAAAGTCTAGACAAAGCAGATTTCAATAAAAACAATTGAACTGTAAAAACAACTAAGCATTATCGCAATATGTTATTTACGACTTACACCTAGTCTATTTTGGTAATTTCTGCTTCGATATATGGATTCCACGCCAAAAGTATGAAGCAATTAATTGAATGAATGCTTTATTCCAGGCTCCTAGGTCCATATAAAAATAATATCACGATACACATTATCAATAATCATAAACAAACAAAGAATACATCAACGTATTAGGATTAAATAATAATATAATTACAATATATTAAATAGCAAAAGTAAGACAAATACAATGATACTAGCGGATAAGGATATTAACGGATTAATTAAATACAATTAAACGTTTACAATAATTAAAAAGTTCAGTATTTCCTGAAGTACAAATACGGACATAATGCCTAATCACTGTAAATCAACTTAATTCATATGTCTTTAAATGATTTATGACCGAAAACGACAAAAATTTTATCAACCTCCATGGGATTCGAACCTGATGGCGGTCACTTCGTACCCTGGTCAATTCGTAACAGTATATATTCTCCTAAGAGCGATTGGTCAATTTGTGCCCTGAAAAAAATCGACGTTGGTCAATTCTCACTTTTGTCGAATGTTCGCGGGAACTTACATGTTTACGAATTTTGGTGTGGTAGTGCAGCAGCAGCAAAAGAATCAAATAAAATTCGCGAAAAATAGTCACGCTGCGCAAAATCCCATCAAATTTTTTCAGGGTAGAAATTGACCAATGTGCTATTTTTCGGATACAAATTGACCCACCGAAAATAAGATTTTCTCAAAAAGTGCCAAAAAAAGCACTAAATTTTTCAAAGTGATAGTGTATTTCTGTTCTTGAATCAAACGGGTAGCCTACATACACAGATATGAGTATTCCAAAATAGTCTTTAAAAGATGTTTAAAATGAAATGACACTTCCAGCTATAAACTTGTGAATGTTGTTTGATATATTTTTTGAAAACTGTTCATTAGGCAAGAGAGATATTTTGCAACACCGACATAAATAGTTCTCACAACAGATAGAATTCAAACCTTGGAAGGAGTCGTAGAAGTTGTTCTTCCTGAACTGAATTAAGGCTTACAATTTTATTTATTTTTCCTTTTTCCAATAAAAAGTATAGAATAGAAATTGCAGAAAAATAGATTAATGATAAAGATAATTTTTACCGGTACCCAAATTAGGTAAGACTTGACTAGTTAAATAAATACGAATTAGGGAGAGTTTTCATCTTTGTGTTTTCAAACAAAAATAAACTTAAAAAAAACATTGAAATAAAACAAATTGTTTAGCGTATGGGTAGATCAGAGCAACCATTTTACTACTGCAACACAATTGCATATATCATAAGCCTGTAAACACACAAGCTGCACGAATATTCTTTCAAGGATATGTGGGTCCTTTTAAACATTCGTTCACGATTCTTTGCGTGGTTTTATGGTATCTGTCCGTTTTACAGTGTTAATCACTGTATAACAAATCTAGTCTATATATCTTTAAATTATTTACAATAAAAATGCAGCAATAAAGATGTTAAATATCTATGAGATTACTCGCCTTGCCCACATAAACTGAAAAGGCCCAAAAATTTGCCTAATATAAGCGGTGAGCAAGATACTAACTTTTCAATTGTTACGTCATCGTAAGCAATCTTACGATCGACTTTCCGGTGGGAAAACGACGCGGTGGTAGGTGTTTGACGAAAAGTCTACGGGAATCCAGCAACCTTGCGTGTATTTTTTAAAGTAAAGAAAAGTTTCTTTGGGTGATTTCATAACAAGATATTTCTGCAAATGGATTTGTCAAAAAGCGCTGTATTTTGCATCAACTTTCTTTAAAAGCACTAAAATAGCACAGGTGCGTTTATCACACTGATTTCGTGACGAGAAAAAGCACTAAATTTAGCGCGAAAAGCAGTAAATTGGCAACACTGTTTACCACCAATGAGCTGATGCTGCTTTGCCTTGGGACGATGCTCGAAAACCTTACCGGTTCTTGACTGGTTCTACACGGGATGGAATGGCAAGACGCAAGATAAATCTCGTAGCCAGATATAATTGTAAACATGGTTAATTGCTTACTGTGAAATAAAGCTCACTTCATTGTGACGTCACACAGGAAACAGAAGGGGACACAAGGTGTCAGTATTGAGCACGATTCGATCATCTCGGCGATGGCTTCATCAGTGATTTGTCTGGTTTAGGCCTAGTTACCGGTACGTTTTTGGGGTCTCGTGAAGTTTAGGACCATATATCCGGTTATCATAAAAATTTCCCATGTTGCAAGCGACTCATCCTAACCCGGGAGACGATGGCACATGCTTGCAGCATTGGCGTCCCCTAGTTAGGATGAGAATATTCTGCCAGTTTTCATTTTGGTGACAATCGGGATTATGGTACTAAACTTCACTAGACCCCATTTTTGTAGGTCTAACATCATAATTTTACATATTACTTTGTATTATAACTGCTTATTAAGTATGGATATACCTATTCAACATCTGCAAAATTCAAACTCATCATCATCAATATTGGGTTTCATAAACTTAGGAGTGAAATGGATTTATTTCTTGTTGTTGTCTTAGTCCTGAGGCTATGCTATTTTTTGTTTTTAATTCTAAATCCTTTGGATCTGGGTGTTGGAGGTACCGTTATCAATATGGCAGACTAAAAATGTTTTTGTTATCGATCTCGTGTGATCTGATTTGCGGACGTTTATAATTGGATTGATCAGAATGAATAAAACGAAATCCTTCAGCATTAAGTTACACTAAATTCCACTTTGCGAAACCTACCTTTCACACATTTCCCTACTGTGCCTGTGCATGATAACACAGTATCGGTATTTTGACTAGCACTGTAAAACTCGCGTGTGACATCACATATGCTTTTTACCACGTTGAAAAGAGAGCCTGCTTATAGCATGCTATTGCAATCGCTTTACTGTCACGATTATTGTGAATTTTTGATAGAAGAAAGAGTCAGTAGTTGAAGGTATTCACCTTCAAATGACTTTTTGTTTCAAGTTGCATTTTTTTCATTTGACACTTCTGAATATAGTAAAGATATTGTCAAAAAGTTGAAGTGACATTCTTTTCATTCAAATGTCGCCAGAAACAAAAAGAGAAAGCGTCTTTATTGTATATGAAAATCACCAACTCAAGTCAGACATTTTGCACCAGCCCTCTCCCTTACAAGAGAGAGTTTCAAGACTTCTAGAGCGCCATTCGAAATATTCTGTTGGACATGGTTGGTGGAGGAAGTCGAATGGGAACTAAATTAACTATAAAAATATATAATTATTTTTACTTTATAGAGATTTATGTGCTTTTTGGATATATGCTAGAAAATAATGTCTGGTATATTAGACAATTTTCAATGTCCAAGTTGTGAATGTTGTGAACTTGGAGAGAAGCGAAATATAGTTGCATCCATAGCTGCCGGAGCTTTGATTTTTCACTGGATGGTGGATCATTATTGATGCAGCAGCTTCTTATAATGCTACTGATATGAATCATGCAGTCCATGCATGTGGTGCAGTTGGAACTCTAGCATTTTTTATGATAAATTCCATCTCCAATGGACATATTCGTGGGGATGCATATAATGAAGGATGTTTCGGTACATTAGCTGGCAGGATATGGCTACTAATTGGATTCTTACTGGGATTTGGAGCGTTGATTGCTTCCATGTGGATCCTTTTTGGAGTATACGTTGTTCGAGGTGCACCCAATCCATATCCCGGCATTGCTGTTTTTCTTCAAAATGCTTTAATATTCTTTGCGACTATGCTCTTCAAATTTGGACGAACTGAAGATCTTTGGGATTAATTGAAACTGATATATCCTTTTTTATAAGTTCACCTAAAGCCATGTTCAAAGACTATAAGAATATTCCAGAAACCACTTATGCACTTTCTAACACCAAAATTAAAACAACTTGATGATACTAATCGATGGTCATATCACGGTACTCTTATCTTATCAGTATCTTATTAGAAAAGTTTTCAAGTATTGGATACTTATCCCTTCTACTCGATGCATGGGGATATCTCTTTTTTTATGAGGGCATTAACTAATTGTTGTAATTGTTGTAACACATATTCCGAACTGTTACCACAAGCAGTGGTAAAACATATTCCGAATCTGTTACCACAATTTTTTTGCCAAGCATGATTTTTGATGCCTCAACGGCACAAACCATCAGTAGCTCAGACTTAGCAAAACATGTTTGTGCAGATATATTCTGAACATGGCAATCTTTTCTTTCTCAAAAGATGTGTGTCATTACCGATTCAATTCAAAGTGAACGATTTATTGAATGTGCAGTATTAGACATCACTGCTGATAATTTGCCTGTATACATTATTATTATTATATTGTTGTGTCTCAGTTTTTGCAAATGATAAATTAATTTATGAATTATTTTTATTATGTATTTGTCTTCTACAAGCAGTGTATTGTCAGTAGAGTTTGACTGATGTGATAATTTTGTTCAATACTGGGTATGTACCTATCCGATTAGTCAAGTATTAATGAATTCTCATTGAATGTAATGCTGTTTTTCAGTTATTGGTTCAATTTGCAGCAAAGTTGAGATTTATGTCATGATATCGCTTGAACTCAACCGAGGACAACTCGGAGAACTCCTAAGCACCAATACTTAGGACTCTTTTGTCGATAATTTATAACAATACTAGCTAGTGGTGTTGAGGGAATTTAGTTCAAACAGGATTTTTGGAACATTGTAGTATATTAATCAGGCACTTAGAATTTTCCTTGAAATGATAAATAAGTCTGAAGAAGTAGCCTTAATGCCAGAATGAAAATTTCAAGCTCAAGTTTATAGATGTTTATTGTCCTTTTATCGATAAGGGGATAGAGTTACTTCGTTACCTTAGTCTGTAAAGGCATTAGGAATATGTTTTGAACTACGCATCACTCCTATCCTGGGTTCGAATACTGTTAGGGATTATTATATGCGATAGGTTTGCTGGACGCCTCACCGGTGCATGGTGGTAAGCGATGTTTACGACTTCCTCAACCAACTATGTCCATGGACAGGAATAATGAGTAAATGTTAAGCTAAAGCTTCACCCGCAATTTGGAACTGGTTTCTGCTTGATAGGCCGTGGTCGAAGGTTCAAAATCATCAATGCTGCTATGGAAGTATTGATGTTTTGAAGCTTTTTAGTCGACCCAAACAAAATGCCCCGAATATTTAATAAGATTCTGTCACCCTTGGTAATGTTTTTATTAGTCATGTCAGTAATGAATATGACAATATGATGATCTCACTTTTTTATTGTTAAACATATAAAATTATACTGTGTATCCTCTGATTTACCTTTTTCGTTATTTTTGTGAATATATTACTATCATATGTTAAGTATGGTATGTTTTTGCTTTCTTCACACAAAGATTATCTTTTAACCACATTCTCATGTTTCATGGGGAAATTCAAAGTAACAGGTTTGCCATATGAATTTACGATTGTCAAAAATCGAGGTTTGTGTAAATCTTTGAAATCATAAAAGATGGTTGAACTGAAAGTTTTTTGATTGAGCACTTGAATTTGTCAATTTCCTGTTACAGGGATTGTTCCACCCCTAATATCACGCATGATATTGTTGTTTCACAGTGATATCTGAAGCTATCTGCTAGCGATTGTATTATAATGTGGGTCTTTGTTTTACATAATTTTTTATTATTGGTAAAATGTTGTATGAGTGCGGAATTGTTATGTTTGTAAAATGTTTTGTCAGGATTGCTATGTGCTTCTATTCTATAATTTATTTGTTGCTTGTTTCCGTCTTCTTGAACTTCCGTTATCCATCGCATATATCCATATTGTGGTTTAACAATTACTATATTATATACACATCACTCTTGCTTAAAAGAAATGTTTAAAGTGAAGATATCTGTTTTTCCACGGATTTACCGTCATCCGATTGATGATTTGCCTAGATAAACTGGCTTAAATCATGATTGCTGGTCAAGGATACAAATACATTTGATAAAATCATGTTTAGAATTTGAGCATATGGACCGTTTGTACATCATGGGTGGTAAACTCGTAGTCACAGTCGACCCGTGGCTCATACCTGACAAATCAAATATTTTAATCAAATAATAACACTGATTGTCTAAATTATTTTTGGGTATATTGAAATATTAATTTGAATACTATACTAAGTATGCATGGCTGTCTAGAGGCAACTGACCATATTGACTTGACTTCCATTTTATTACATTGGTGTAGGCCAGGAAATTGTTTGGCTTTGTCTACTTCTAGCTTTGATCAATATGTGCTTGACCAAAATAGTTGTATCTAGAGCTGGGCCTAATTATAAATTCGTTCTATTGAGAATTTAAATAAATGTTTTTTATTAATGTTTTTTTGGCACATTACAAATATTTAATAGTTGTGCACACAACTTTTATTCATTTGGTTTATTGTGATTAGTATTTTGTATCTTGTAGTAGTGGTTGTGGACTACCGAGTTAGGGTGTTGGAGGGAATCCTATGAAGATTAGTGCGTGAACGCCTTTCCTGTCGTATTTCAACTGATATCCGTAGCTATCTATCAAGCGTCCAGGTAATTTAATCACTTAATTGTGTCTCATACCCAACAAACAGTACTTAAATTTAGCTGAGAAGTCACAAAAACATTGCATCAATTATCAAACTTACTACTTCAAGATTAAACAGGCATCACTAGATTATCCTAACTAATGACAACACCTGAAGTCTTTACAAATAATCCAATTACAGCAAATATCCCTCACTGGAATGTAAATAAATAAGTAAACTAACTGAACTGAGCACAGTATAGCAGGTTGCACCAACAAAGAAATAGCAGAAATACTGCAACATAACAAATATTCACCATACGGTGGCAGTTAATAATATTTGCAGTGCATATTTTGCATCTCAGTAATATTTGTCATTGGATACGATTTTTAGGTTAAACGCCCCTTTGAAACTGACCGGTTTGCTGATTTCTCCTTTCCCAGCTATATGAATATGATAACCTTGATTGAGAGCGTACATACTTCTTT
This sequence comes from Styela plicata, assembly GCA_963675895.2. Taxonomy (NCBI): domain Eukaryota; kingdom Metazoa; phylum Chordata; class Ascidiacea; order Stolidobranchia; family Styelidae; genus Styela; species Styela plicata. Next base: position 9,068,387 of record OZ023143.1, on the reverse strand, counting down.
CGAGAATGGCCCGATCAGAAAAATTATTTTGCCAAGCATGAGCCACTGATATACTGCACTTTGGTGGCGCGATCTATCGGTAATACACGCTTAACAAAAAGAAGCGTGTACAAAATTTTATGAACAGGAAGGATAGAGTGTTGATCATAACGCGACAAGGCAAAGATGGTGCATCTCACTTAATTTCTGCAAAAACTTGTGTGGCCCCAACTAAGCGGATCATTGCCAGGATTAGAACCTATGTGTTTTACACTGGGTTGACAACAAGAAACTGAAATCCGTATTTGTTGAACATAGTGATGAAAAAAAACTTGGCCTAACGTCATATTGAAAAATGTTCCTGCAGTGGCAATCCAGCTGATTTGAAAAGCAGGGGTAAATCGTTGTCACAGCACGTGAAATCTGATTTACGGTGGCGTGGATCGAAGAGGATACTCGATGCGGAACAAGCGTGGCCAAGTTTTTCTGAAGCAAGTGACGAATGAAAACACATCCACAAACCTTTAAAAACAGTTACAGGAGTACAGCAACAGTCAATAATATTTCTGAACAGAAAGTTATACCTCTCCATTTCATATTGATATTTGAAGGTTCTCAAGTTTGAGCGAAATATTGAGAGTTATCGTATGTATTATGGGATTTAGTCACAACACTCGAAATAAGTGCAAGAAAGATGGAAATTTGCAGTCTTCAGAACTCAAGAATTGTAAATACATATGGGAGCAATATGTCAAAAAGGGTAGAAGTCACAATGCTTTACTTAAATACGGAAACAAAAACCCGAAGTTGCTTTCCAAGGATAATTATTTTACTAAAATAGTCGATGAAAATTGCCACCCAGTGTTGTTCCCACTCTTTTGTGAAACATACATTGGCCCAAGTTTGATGTGAGTATTGGGTGCCCCATACTTTTGCCCGTAGTTCGTAATAATTTGAGAAAATGAGATCTTTGCAAGCGGTGGGAATGACTTCCATGTGGAACACCACCGCTCCCATCCCCATCTGCTATTCAGAGTTGCTTATGCTGTTTATATTGTGTAAAAGTTTTGGTATAAATCATTGTCACGTGAAAAAATAATACGCTTTTTAATTTTCTGTTTAAATTCTAACTGGAATTTTACGTCTGTTTGTAGGACCAGTTTCCTCAAACAAGCTCCGGGTGGAATAGTGTTCCCATTTAGAAAACATCTGTTAAGACGGGGTGAATTTCAGGTACAGAATTTGGTGCTTATGAACTGAATATTTGGGGATATTTCACAATTATTTCAATTAATATTTCAACTGATATCCGATAATCCAAATTTCCATGCGACTATTAAACAGACCTTTTAAGCGTATGAGAATTCCTTCAGATCACCATAAAATCGTGCAGGATATCTTCGCAATCGACCAGTGACGATCCCTCGAACTCCACAAAACTATTTTTGACAATTGTTGTTTTTTCAAATAAGATCAGTATCAAAGTGCACGACAGCGGGAAATAAATTTTATGAAGTCAATCCTAACAGTTTGCTTTGATTCTCTTTTGATTTTATTTCATTTTTCGAGTACTCTTTTTTTTTTTTTTTTTTTTTGCAAAATGAGTTGAAATTTGGACCGAAAATTAAAAATGAAAAACGCATTATTTTTTTCACGTATTTACTATTCAGTTCACTTTGTGCTTAGCAGTTAAGAGTTGATTAAAGCCTAGTCTTGATTCTAGAGTTGTAATTTTAATTGTATACTACAATAAGCTACCATAATTTTATCAACCCTTTAATAATATGGACCGGATGTTGAAACCAACAAAACTTGAGGTAGATCCAAACGAACCTGAAACAGCGAAGATTTACAAACATTGGTTCAAAACTTCCTCGGATTTTTCACAGCAGCCCAGGCAGCTTTACCTAGTACAGATAGCTCTACTCCCCCAGAAGTAGATAAACTTTCCTTGCTGATCAAATATTCATCTCCTCTGGTGTACGCTTATGTTGAAGAGGCAAAGTCTTTTGATGAAGTAATAAAACTTCCGGAATCGGTGCATCTCAAAACTAAAAACGTTATCTGTGCCCGGCACCTTTTAGTCACCCGCTCTCAGAAATCGGGGGGAAAGACTTGCAGAATTTCCACACGAGTTGGAATGGTTTGCTAAAGATGGTAATTTTCAACCAGTATCAGCTGACATCTATAAATCCGAAATGATACGCGACTCTTTCATAAGTGGACTTCTTCGTCAATTAGACAAACGCTTTTCTCGAAGAACAATTCTTAATCTTAAAACTGCTTTTGATAAAGCTGATATGCTTGACAGGGCTCACAAACAATGTTGGATGTATGTCCTGTCGAAACTTGCAGTTCCCAGCCGTCAGAAGCTAGTTGTCCGCCCACGACCGATTCTTCACAAGCTACTATCGCCTTGTCCAAGAAGACAAATCTTGAGAATATGCTTTTTCTGTGGAGGCAAATTTCATCCGCGGTTTCGCTGCCCAGCGCGAGGTGTCCAATGTCATGCTTGTGGAAGAGAGATCAAAAAGTATGCCTAAAATTGTTTCTGGTTTAATAAAGCCATGCCAAGCCCCAGAGTGGCAGGAGCCCCAATTGTCCACTAAATAGTCTGATTTACACGCTGAAAAATTGCCGCTCAAATTGTTACCTGTGAACTCTAGTGTGTCAATGGCATCCACAAAATTATCGATTAATATCAGTGGCCCCGTCAATACTCCCCTCAAAGTTTGTGGACAGATTTATAATTTGGAGTTTGGTTGGATGAGAACTTGTGTACCGATGCTATTCTTGGTCAAAACTTCATGCAACTGCACGATAAGTCACTTTCAAAATAAGAGGTTCGCGTGATGCTTCTTTCATTGTAAAAAAAATACTTCCAAATCATGCGGTGCTGCAGCTTCTAGTGTCCCAACACCTGGTCTTTTCTCCAATTTGCAAAACGATTGTCGTCCAATTGGAACAAAATCATGTCGCTTCAGCAACGATGACAAAAACTTCATTCGAAAAGAAATTGCAAATCTTTTAAAACGGCATTGTTGAAACATCCTACTATCCTTGGCGGGCTCAAGTTTTGGTTACCAAAGATGAACGCCCTAAGCGACGAATTGCTGTTGGTTATTCCCAGACGATAAATATATACACTCTGCGTAATGCTTACCCTCTTCCATGGGTTGATGACCAAGTTAACCAAATCACGAAAGGCAAAGTTTACAGTACTTTGGACCTTAATACCGCCTACTATCAGATAGTTTTATGTAAAAAAAACAGGCCACATACCGATTTTGAAGCAGATGACACGTTTCACCAATACTGCAGGCTACCCTCGTCGTCACCAACGGTGTTTCAAAGAACTATTGATCCTCTTATAAAAAAACATAAATTGCGTGGAACTTACGCTTACCTTGACAACATTACTGTAATTGGTGATGATAAAACTGATCATGATATGAAGCTCAGAGCTCTCTTTGATGCCGCAAAAGCTGAAAATTTGACTTTCAATCCGAGCAAATCTTTTATTGCCAGAGAGAGAAATTGATTTGCTTGGGTATCGTATTTCTTACGGCAATATTCAACCTGACCCTGAACGCATAAGGCCTTTGTTAGAATTACCACAGCCTACTACAAATAAGTAATTGAAGAAAATCATTGGAATGTTCGCGTATTACGCCAGGTGGATACCCAATTTTTTCTCTCGTATACAGTCTCAGCGGTTCGGAAGTGGAGTCATTTCCTACAAGGGAGGCAGTTCACACTCGTAACCGACCAAAAAGCTGCCTCCTTTATGTTCATATTCCATACCTAAGAGAAAGATAAAGAACGCTAAGATTCAGTTCTGGAGAGCAGAAATAAGCTTTTTCTCTTACACAATCAAGCACAAGTCGGGCAATTATTAGGTTCGACCGACCGACAGATTAAGGAAGAATTGACAGTTTTATACGGCGTAAATAAATACAAGGCCAAATTTTTAGGGCCACATGCAAAATCAAACCGCAAATTACAACTGAAAAACTGTATTCTGATGATGAAAGATGGCCAGAGAAAAACGTGTCGGAGGCGCAAGAAAATTTGGCGTTTTTTACGATTTCATATTACAATTTGCAAATTTTGGGGTGCTCGAAATTATTCTGAAAATAGCTTTTTATAATAATAATGTAATCTGTAAGTAAAATTTTTCCAAGGGGGAATTTATTTCAGTTGGCGGTGCTTCCCTGTGCCCTCTACTTACGGGCCTGGACTCACACATTGATATCGATCTTTTGTGAAAAAAAAAACAGGTGTCAAAAGTTTTTGTCAAATTTGAGGGTCCGAGGGTTTGAGGGTCACTGGTGTGATCGTGACGACTCGGCGCAGTGTGGCGAATGTGTAGGGTGCTCATGTTTTTTTAAACGTCATGTTTTTTTTTAAAATTTCGCTCAGAACTACGGCTGCAAAAGACACGTCATACTTGAAAAGTCTCCTATAACCATATGTGTACAAAACGCTACATGAAATGCAGGAACGGGGCTAAGGAGGGCCCCATTCTTGGCAGATGTCTATTGACGTGAGCTTTGAGGTTATTAACATGACCCGGTAAAGAGTGGGAAGGCAAGGCATTCCAAAGTTTAGCTGTTTTCGGGAAAAAAAAATAATTGTAGACTGTTTGAATATTTTTTCGGAGGAACGAGATCAGAAAGCTCCATTGAACAAAGTCCATTATAATATCTGTAAAATAAACAGAGCAGTGAGGCAACATTGCGACGATGTGACAAGTTTTGTAGACCGGAAAAAAATGCCTGACTAAATAATATTTTGATACAGCCAAGTTGGGGTAAGTTCAGGGCTTGCCCACCCTGCTTTTGCGCTGATCCTTACACTGAAACACGAGAGCTCTCAGTTTAGGTTGAAGGCCGTCAAATCCATAACGCCAGAAGTGGATTCATGTGTGTGGTAGAGATGTCATCCGCCTGGAGACTGATATCCCTCTTAAATCATGCTATAGGTGCGTGAACCTAATCGATTAATGTAAATAACGAGGAGACTTAATGGGATCTCATTTGTTCAAACAGCATAATATTGTAGACCATTGTGTTTTTTTTTGATCGGCGAAAAAGCGGTTATTTAACAGCATAATATTGCTGGACGATTGTGTTGTTATTATTTGGCTACCAATACTTTAGGGCGATTAAAGCAAGTCTACGGAACGTCCCATCTTGTTTTAATCTTTAATCACAAATCGCTTTGTCAATGCTATTATCCTTCGTGAATAATTTTTTAAGTTACCGAAAGGGATGTCAATTCAACAACCACCCATACAAAACGAAAAGCTAAATCACAGAAGAACACCGCTAAAATTGGGGGACCCGGTAACTGGGGTTTAGGGCTTTAGAATGAGTAGGCTTACCTTAACGTTTTTCCTGTGGGACGTAAGAGACTAAAAGAACACAAAGGACTACTTTACTAACGCCGAAGGCAGATACCACTCGTTGCTTTTCACTCATAGTGCAGTTGCTGATACTACATATTTCAATAGGTATTTGCTATTAGATTAGATTAGGTTATATGGTTATTTTTGGCCTAGCGTAGAGCGAAAAATGTCATATTCACGGGCGAGCCTCTATCAACTCATAAGGCGGAGAGCGTTAATGCTTTTGCACACAGACGCGCAGTGTCAAAACACGACGTGCGTCCATCCTGTGCGCAGAGACCTTTAGGAATACCATTACGCTCGTCCGGCCTTGTTAAAAATATTGGGAATTACCTGTGAATTACGCACCTCTGATCGCACTGCTGTGTTTGAATCCTGTGGATACTTATTACGCGAGAGTAGGCCTGTCGTCATTGCTTCGCAGCCGTCGTAGCTGAAAACATATAATGATGATATAATTTGTTCATTAAAGCCCGAAAAAAAGTCCGCGCCGATAGCGCACAAATATTTGATTTTAATACGATTTTTTGCTGATTCAGTGGGTCGGACCTCCTCATATTTGACATGTTTGTGGGTCCTGCTTCCGCCGCCAGTAGCGCTCATGCACCGAAATTGTTGTCACAAGCGTAATTGTCACCAAACACAATTTATCGGTGTTTGTATATAGTTCCTTACTCTGGTCTGAATTACTTTTGACTTGGCTTTCGATTATCTTGACTTTTTCAATTTTTTCTTTTCAAACGCAAGAGAACGATTTTATTTTCAAAGCAAGCTAACGGGGAGTTAATTGTCATTTCATTACACGTGTTTGTTATGCGCCAAACGAAAAAAAAGTTATTTACAGAAAACATTATTTACATTATTTAAAACATTATTTACAGAAAACTGTATTTTAAACCACTTATTCGGACATTTCATAAATATGCAGCGTCACATTTATGGGTACACATTTGATGCCAATAGAGTACCTGCACATTTCATTCAAATTGTTAAATGCAGATTCACGTTTAAGTAAATGTTGTTGGTTCCAAAACAGCATTTGCCTATTTAATTTGAAACTTCGCTTGCATTACCAATGTTAATTGCCCCATCTTGCATATTTAAAATAAATGTGTCATTCAAGCTGCAGACAAGCGCATTTGCTAAACCTACACTTGCGTATCTGCCAAACGTCCTTTTGATAGGCCACAATTTGTACATTTAGCTGCATGTATACATTTAGCTAAATCTACATTCGCACTTTTGTATATTCAGTTACTACATTTTCATTAAATACGAACATTATCCATTATGGACAGTTACACATTTAGGGCGCTCTGACATTCGGTTTCAACATCACATTTAGCTATATTCGCTCTTGCACACTTGTATTAATTCACATTTTAACATGTACATAATTCAAATGCAATTATTTACAGTTGGCGCGCTAGTTTGCCAAACGTATCAAACAATAAATAAGATACGAAATAGAAATAGTATGCGCCTCTCTTGTGCTATATAACAATTTTTGAGAACCCCGGGAATTAGGCTATTCATAAGAAACACTATTATGCTAATAATTTTTCTGATAATTATGCTGTAGCGGATGCAAAAATTTCCGTTGGGAAGGAATGATTTAGAATGCCAATTGATGACATCATAATATGGGACGCAGTTTAAAATCTTCTGACTATAATTTACATTTTTACTGCTGAATGAAGAAATTTATGTATAAATTTTGCTGGAAGCGCGAATTTTTTTGTGTGAAACGGTATTTTGAGTGTTAAACAAGAATCTGATTTTGTCAAAATATTTTCACGCTTTTTCTGCGCTTTAATACATTTTGGGGGTTTTGGGAGGCTGGTGGGGGAATACACCCTTTACATCCCTTTCATGTTGTACCGTTACCGTTTGTATTCATTTTTGCGCAGAAACGGAACGGTATGTTTTCTGGTTAACGAAATAATAAACTCTTTCGCTTCTTTAAGAGAGGTGGCGGCGGCATACTGCCATAGTCTTCTTTGAGGCTAATATCACGTGTGTTGCGCCACTACGTTCCTCTTTCGGAACTTTCCATTCAGCGTTACAGATCCTGGATTGGCGTGTTGGCTCTGGACTTGTTTTTATCTGAAAGCAGATAATAGCATGATTGAATTGAGCTGTTATCTGAAACCTTTTTATAATACTGAATATGCATAATGTCTGATGTAGGTATTAGGGAAGGACAGACAACCAAGTCCTCCTATCTTGATCTAGCGTAGCAAGCATCAGGCCGAGCTGAGCCTAATCAGTCCTTCAGCTGTCAGTTTAGGGTTTTGAGTGATAGCCGATAGCCTAGTCATGAGTACGAGGTATTAAAGAATTTGATTTTAATTTACAGTAGATTAAATTTAAACGGTATTTGATTCTGTGAACCAACTAGCACTTGAAATCAAAAATGGCTGATGCTGATCAAGATCTTTTAGATTACGAAGAAGAAGAAAATGAAACTACCACAGAAATCGCTCAAGATAAAAAAGAGCAAAAGAAAGATGTTAAAGGAACTTACGTATCCATCCACAGTTCTGGATTCAGGGATTTTCTTCTTAAACCTGAACTTCTTAGAGCAATTGTAGATTGTGGTTTTGAACATCCATCTGAAGGTTTGTATTTGCAGCCCCCTGATTAGAGTGGAAAATATTCTTACAGTTGTGATTTTTTGACACATTCGGGAATATGGTTCTAAGCTTCACTATACCCCACTTATCCTCTTTTTTTATTTTATTTTGCATGCTATTCTGAAGGTGCTAATGTTTGACGAGACTTGCTTAAAGCAGCTCGATTTTATTTATAATTTTTTGTGTGTCGATAATAGAACTGTTTTTAAATGCCAAGGCCTTAAGGAGGTAGTTGAATGTAAAGCATGTAACTTTGTAATATTTTTTATTTTTAAAATGTAGTTATCGTAATAAACAGAATATTTTCATTCACGGAATGGAACAACCTTGCATCTGATTAAGGCTTATTCCACTCCATATCTTTCTCTTTTTTTCAGTTCAAAACGAATGTATTCCACAAGCTGTATTGGGAATGGATGTTGTATGTCAAGCTAAATCTGGTATGGGAAAAACTGCTGTGTTTGTGCTGGCAACTTTACAACAATTGGAACCAGTCGATGGACAGGTATTTAAGATTTTGTTTATGCTATTTGTTCAGCTTCCTTTAAAAGGTTGGCAAGTTATATGCCAATCCTACATAACATTGATAACATTGCTCCCTCATTATGCATCATAGCAAAAATATTGTTATGCATTTTGTCCAATTGAAACATATTTGATGCTATTTTCTCAGGTTTCAGTTCTTGTTATGTGCCATACAAGAGAATTGGCTTTCCAGATCAGCAAAGAATATGAAAGATTTTCAAAATACATGCCATCCATCAAGGTTAGTGTCTTATTTCTTTCCTCTTTTGATTGTCATGTGAATAATGCAATGCTTTGAAACTTAGCTTACATATCAGCCTTGTGTTCAAGGATTTCTTTCGATCTTATACAATTTGTTTTAATACAATGTATAATCAAGCTGCGTTTGGACATTATCCCAAGTGTATTCAAATGTTCCTGCATTTTAAAAATCAAATATACTCATTTTCTCAGAAGATTATGCTTCATGCTCCCCTTTTCCCCATTTTGTACAGGAATATATTACCCTGCATAATATAGTCTAAACCATAACTTCAATACTTCTTTCTCATTATTTACTATTCTAGCAAAGTTGAGTGGTGATTTGTGCTGCGTTTTGCTTCATTAACAACATTTCGTTATAGGGACAGATACGAAGTGTTTATCCCAATTTTAATGTTTCATGTTTTATATTTCTAGGTCGGTGTGTTTTTCGGGGGACTTCCAATCACTAAAGATCAGTCGACGCTGAGCAGCAACTGCCCTCATATTGTTGTTGGTACGCCTGGTCGTCTGCTTGCACTCATCAGAAATAAATCTTTGTCACTCAAAAACATTAAGCATTTCATTTTGGATGAATGTGACAAAATGTTGGAACAGCTCGGTGAGATGTCTTGCGGTTGAAATTTTTATTTTTTTAAATTTTTAAGGTGTGTAGGCTCTCAAATTTTCGTAGTAGCTACTTCAGACTGGCTGAAGATATTTTATAGTTTCCTGTTCTGCCAAGGTTCATTCATCCCTAGCCTTTGTTGGACAAAACAATCTTTGTATAAAAATTATTATACCAGCCTGGAAATTTTACATACTTATTTCTTATAATTACACTTATCTCTCATAATTTATCTTATTAATTATTTCTACTCTATTTCAGATATGCGTCGTGATGTGCAAGATATATTCCGTTTGACTCCACATGAGAAACAAGTTATGATGTTCAGCGCAACACTGAGCAAAGAAATTCGTCCTGTCTGCAAAAAGTTCATGCAAGATGTAATAATGATCACAAAAATCCTCCGAGAATATCTCTTTCAATTATGCCTACCTGCTGCCTATCCCCAATTATTCTTCCACTAATATGTTGTCAAAGTAGTTAGCTACAGTAGTTATTCATCTCTTCTGCCTAATCTTCTCCAAAAGTTTTATTACAATATTGCCGCATGTACCTATATGGGTTGGGTTGTGGATCCTCTGCATGATGTTCCCCCCGTTCCTGATTCATTATTTGCCCAGGGTCGGGTCTTCTGCAGTCTTTCCCCAGGGTTACCGAGGGTGTGGGTCATTTTCTCACTTTGTCAAACAATCCGTCGATCGTTAGTTTTGAAAGTCATGCTTCAAGAAGTTGAACAAGTGGATGGAAGTTTCTGATTGGAGGCTGCCATGTTGTAATGTTCAAGTTCTGCATTGATGGAAGATGAAAATTGTTTCACTCTTTCTCAAGTGGGAAGCGACCGTGGAGTGATATGGATACTTCTCTGTCATTGTTGAATCGGTGTTAGATGTTGATTTTTTTCATTTTATCAGGCTAACCAAGTTTCAGATTGAACAGTTAGACTTATGTGTTAATTGAATTTGTTGTTTAAATAGGACCGCTCAAAGGTTTCAAGAATTTTTTTTGAAATATTCCATCACTTTAAGCGACTAAAAGGGAATCAGTGTTCGCAAAGTGCATAAGTGCCCAAAGGCTAAGTTAAAAATGTTTCCTAGGAGTGAACCTGTAATACTAAGATGTTATTGTTAAACACAGAAACTGTCATGCATCTCAGAGCGAAGTCCTTTTCTGCTTCGTAACAGAATTTATTTGCACAGTTTCTCACTTTGTCAACAAATATCCCTTTAGTCTAAATGAATCGTAAAATGGACAGACCCTTGGTTTATGTTCACCCCTTGGTGTGATAATTTTCAATCAATGTTATTCTGTTACAGCCAATGGAAGTATATGTTGACGATGAAGCAAAACTCACATTACATGGTCTACGACAGCATTATGTTAAATTGAGGGACAATGAGAAAAACAGGAAGCTTTTTGACTTATTGGATGCCCTTGAATTTAACCAAGTTAGTATTTGGTAGTTTATATGAATAAATGTGAATAATCTTCAAAAAGCATCACCTTTTTTTGATTTATTTTCAGGTTGTTATATTTGTCAAATCTGTGCAGAGGTGCATTGCTCTTGCTCAGTTGTTGAAGGAACAAAACTTTCCAGCAATCGGTATTCACAGAGCAATGAATCAAGAAGAACGTTTATCCCGTTATCAACTTTTCAAGGTGAACTTTTGATCTTGAATTTGCGTTTTAATTGAACGTCAGCTATGTAATTTTTCATGTTTTTTTTATCAAAATTTGCTTGTTTTTATAGAACTTCTCAAAACGTATTCTGGTTGCCACAAACTTGTTCGGACGTGGAATGGATATCGAGAGGGTCAACATTGTCTTCAACTACGACATGCCAGAAGATTCTGACACATATTTGCACAGGGTGCGTATTTGAGCTCGCAGAGTCGTAATATGAACATGCAGTTGTCTATGGTTGTTTGTATATTGTGTATATATCTAGAGATTACTTCTTCGCCCTGATGAAACTGCCACTCTCATATAATTATTTATATTTGCATTTTGTTTGAACTAATCTCAGTTCTAAAGGTATTCACTTGAATCTGTTAAGGTTGCACGAGCTGGTCGTTTCGGTACCAAGGGTTTGGCGATTACTTTTGTTTCTGATGAGACTGATGCAAAAACCTTGAATGATGTTCAAGACAGATTTGAAGTGAATGTTACAGAATTGCCTGATGAAATAGATATTTCTGCTTACAGTAAGTAACGAACTTTTTACATAACCTTGCGTAACCTTCTACGCTGAATTTCTAACAAAGTTTTATTTCTTTTAGTTGAGGGGCGATAATTTCAGAAGTTACACAGTAATGGTTTTATCGAAGAGAAGCAACGTGTTATACCTGCAGAAAAGCACTCCGATTTTCATTCTGCATCCATTGTATTTTATTAGTTTGGTGTTGTAATTTCTAGTCTTAGCCAATCATTTCTTCGTTTGTAGATCATAAAAATGTGATGCATACCACCTTTTATAGATTTGTAAAATTTGCCAATAAATACAGGCATGTTCGTTCATGAATTTGTTTATAATTCTTTGGTGTTGAAATTAATTGATTGCGAAAGGATCATTTTAGATTGCCTTTTTTGAAGTTCTTCAAAGGTAGTGTTTAGGAGATGATGTATTTACAGATGGATTGATACTCTCTACTGAGCTGCTGTCGTAATAAGTGGAGGGTGTAGAACAGTAACATGCGTAAGGGGGTTCAGAGCGGATAAATAAAACTTTCAGGAATTTCAATACTTGTGCTAGTTGGGATTAGTGGTCCCATTGCTACTTCTAGGTTAAATTGGTTATCTATGTTTACATCTCTTGTGGTGAAGTGAGAAAGACCTGATTTAAGCGATGAATCCTTTGAAACGGGGATATTCTTTTCCAGGAAGTCTCTGTTTATATGTGACCCGTTTTGCACAGTGCGGCCAAATGTTACTGTGTGCTAAATCAAGTTCATGTCCGCTTTTGTGTAGTTGTTACTCTTCGCATTTTTGTGAATTTCTTTCAAAATTATTTTGTATCGCCGTTCGATCGCTGACGCCGGCGATCATATTTGTGGTGTAGATGATTGCATCTTTTTCTCTTGCTGATCAAAACTTATTTAGAACATATAAAAGCGTCACATAGCAAAGAAAGGTTATTTCGGCTGAGGGTGATAGCAAAATGTGGACAACGAAATTGGCGCCGCCTCTAAAATGTTTTTGGATCCGCTGGTCCTAAATTCAAAGCACATTGTGTCCTGGGGTATTTCGCCTGCTGCTAGGTGTGCGATGGACGCGTGATGCCAAGAAATAAACTGGGGACGGGTATGCGAACGCCCTTTCGCAAACATTCCTTTTTTATTTCTTCTAGTAATCTTTTCATACTTAAATTGAATGCACGAAAAAACGTATGGTACCTCTAATCGGTATGCATTGGCCTAATGGTTAGCAATCTTCGAATAACCGAGTACATACCAAGCTAAAATATTTAAATAAGACGCGGAAAGCGACAGCGTATCAAGTTTGGTAAACCGACAACCGATTTCTTCGTGAATCCAATAACCTCGTGAGGACAATTTGTGTAATTTTACAGTTTACGGCGACGTTCGATATAGTTGAGACTGAAAGAGGTATATCTCTCACACGTGCCTCCATTTTGTTATTATGGCGCTGATTCGTTATGCTGATTTGCCATTTCCGTGATATTTATTACGGCAGCATTGGTATTACCAAAGTGGCAGATGATTTAACCATCGTCTAGGGCAGATAGCACTGCACTTAACCATAGAGACAAGACGCAATATAAATCTCGTAATCGGATGTGCTTATAAACATTAGTAATTTTGTGGAATAAAGTTCATTCAGTTTAGTATGGGATGTAGGTTTGCAGCCTAGAGTGCAGTTGCTAGTGCTATATCTTGTAGTAGCTCTTTGTGATAAAATGACCGTTAGTTGGTTCCTTTGAAGCACTGCTTTAAGTGAATTCCAATGAAATAAAATGTAACAGGCCAGCATTTCATTTGACAACATGGGATTCGTGATGGCAGGTAATAATTCAAAAAGGTGTTCATATCAGCCGCCTAGAATAAAAAAAAGATTTTTTACTTTTTTTCTCATTATTATTTCTTTCGTTTTCTCCCCATTTCCCATTGGTTCTGGCCGCACATTTGTGTTCATGTTGGCAGGGCTTGTGTTGTGCATTTAGCGTGTCTCACATTTTTTACACCAATTCATTGTACTTATACATTGCATATTTTATTACTGAGGCAAATACACCTACAGACATTTATGCCAGTTCGGTTCTGCAGTCACACGTGTTACCAATGATGTTTTTGCAGAGGCCAAATCCAAATATTCCTATATTGAAAAGGTTTTTCGTGTGTAACCTCTCTGCTCTGTGGAGTGAGATTTATCGAATAAATATTGCAATCCCACGTTTCTCCGGTAAATTGTACAGTCGCAATGTTATATTCAATGTGCGCGTTTGTGTTAGGTTATGTTGGCACAAATTTGCAAGTTGCTTAATGTTTAAGGCGTGGGTATATAGTACCATTCTAGCTGACTTTGTTCGGCTTCAGGTCCAGCGGGAGGTTGGGAAATAAAGGGAGGGGGGAAATATTCCCAAAATAATTTTTCAATTCGTGCTCAAAATGTATCTACAGCCGTATATTTTTATTCCGCTGATTTTATTTGATTTGTTTTTCATTGATATGAAACTTCAAATTGGGTTTGCAATTCGCCTATAAAGGTGAGTCAACAGATTAAATTCGTCTTCGTTTTTGTAGTGTATTTTAGTCGAAATAGTTATTTCCTGTGAAAATGAGAAATGCAGTTTTCCTTTTAAAAGTTTTTTTAATAAAAAAAAGTACAGTTTGCGTCGTTGATCCACTGCGCCGACGGGCCGACTGGTCCCGGATCATCATTGGCACAAACCCGGTTTGCGCTGACAAGGCGTGCAGTCTCAAAGCTATCAATATATCCCTGCGCGCATCACACTCTTCAAAATGGCGGCGGGTCGCGGGTTGTGCTCTGATGGTGTTTGATACTAAATTTGCAATCGGCGTCAGTAGAACGGAAAATAATTGCTTCATCGATAGATATCAAGGTTTTATGTGAGAAAGTATAGGTTAAGAAGGAAATTCTCATTTAGGTTACCTGGTTACACAGACCAGCTATCAGACTATGGTAAAGTAAAGCTGTACTGTGTAAATGCAGAAGAGCCCAGTTGGTAGAGACCAGTCGTAAACGCATGAACAGATACGGTACGATAATTGGGATAATATATGGTCTCAATTTCTATGTCTATTGTCTATGCCCCTTTTGTGATTCCTTTCGCCATTGTTAAATTTCTTTTTAGTGTATTAATTTCAAGTTAATTATTATTATTGTTATATCGTCATATCACGTTAGAAGTGCAGTGTTGGTGATTGGGTTGGATGGCCGTCAATTCATACCAGTACAGAGTATAGGACCCTATTAAGAGCTCTTGGTCAATTCGTACCCAGAAAAAATCGCCCTTAGTCAATTTGCACCCTTGCCGAATGTTTGCGGAAACTTACCTGTTACGAATTTTAGTGTAGCAGTGCAGTGGCGGCAAGAGAGATCAAATAAAAGTTTGCGAAAATATTCACACTGTTCAAAATCATATTCATAAAATCACTAAACGTGATCGTGATTCATCTATAATACAGAATAGGCACTCATGAAATCCAATACCTCTTTCATTTTGCAAAAATATCTACTTCTCTAGACCCTTTTGTGATATTGCTATAATTTCTACTCACGGATTATCTTTATTAGTTTTCACTAAGTCTTAACTTGTATATTTTTTTCTATGAAATTGATACTTCTAGATCGATATTTTTTCAAAACTTATTTAGTTATGCTATCAGTTATTATTATTTATCATTTCATGCATAAAAATTTAAATATCAAAGCAGTAGATTCCGCAATAAACCAGCCCTCCCTGACATTTCACATCAGGTGCATTGCAAATTTTTTCAAAGTGCATATTCTGTATGGACCTTTGCATTATTTTTTCTTGTACAAATGACCCACCACAAATTCACTTGTCGGAATTGGCCAAGGTATAAATTGATTGTCGACCATAGATTTTAACACGACTGATTTCCAATGATCGGCATGCATTGATATATTTTTCTATCAGCAAATTTGGATGTCATTAGCAACTGGACTGATTGTATTAAATTAGTGTACCTGATATATTGTTATGTAAATGTGGAAAAACTATGATGAACTTTTGGAGTACGATTAATTCATATATCTGAACACCACCAAAACTCTAACTTGGTGAATATTCTCACCTTAAACGAAGGGCACAGACAAGGTGACATAATCTCATTTTTCTTCAAGTGTCTGAAATGTTCATGTTATTTTCTTTCCGTAGACAAAAAAGCTTCAAACCATCAACACTACTATTTCATAGCAGTATTGATGATTTTGAAACTTCTTGTGCAGTTCCGTTGCTTCCAGGAATAAGTGAGACATTTTAGAATTCTTGCAAAAACATATTTTATGAAATATTGCCCATTTGCTGATTCTTTTTCTGATGGTAGTAATTTGCATTCGGTGTCTGGATAGCAGAGTAACTTACATGGGACCTTGTCCTGGTATATGCCCTATCTGCCTAGTCTATCACTCAAAATTCTCTTGTTTGATTCACTCTTATTAGGGAATCAATCCTAGTAATGTCTGAATACACCATTGGTACAGTTAAGTATTTTTATATTTTACGGCATTGTCGATATCCTCAGTCGATATCAGCTTAACTTTATAATGCCTGCAGTAGAGAGTGCTCATCACATATAGTTTCTTTTAAATTGTTTTGTTTGCCAGTCTTGTCAGCCATTTTGTTCAGAAAAGAAAGTTGCTTCTGAATGATTTGACTGTACTCTGCACCATTCAATCCAGTTACCTAACAATTACTTGGACACGGTGCTCATCGTATATAGTTTATTTTAAATGGTTCTGTTTGCCAGTCTTATCAGCCATTTAGTTCAAAAAAGAAAGTTGCTACTGAATGTATATACTTTACTCTGCACCATTCGATCTAGTTACATAACCATTACTTGGACATGGGGCTCATCGTATATAGTTTATTTTAAATGGTTCTGTTTGCCAGTCTTGTCAGCCATTTAGTTCAAAAAAGAAAGTTGCTACTGAATACAGGTATATACTATACTCTGACCCATTCGTTCTAATTCCCTAACCATTGCTTGGACACAGTGCACATCGCATATAGTTTATTTTAAATGATTCTGTTTGCCAGTCTTGTCAGCCATTTTGTTCAGAAAAGTAAGTTGCTACTGATTGTATTGACTGTACTCTGGACAATTCGATTTAGTTACATAACCATTACTTGGCCATGATATTTTTGCTAGGTTGTTCGCTAATTTTTTTTAATTGAGTATGTATTAATTTTTCAGAAAATAATCGAATAAACTTTTTCACTCAATTTGGGGAATAATAGTTTCATTGTTTCATTTGTCCACAATTCAGCAAGCATAACAAAGCATTTGGTTCATTGTATCAAAATGGCGGATGGTCTACTGTAGAGTGTACAATCTTAGCCAATTGAAGATTGTTGATCATGAGTATTTTATGAAGTATATGATAGATTATACTATTTGACTTTGCTGTGTGACATATACCGGTGGTGGTGTCATCTTTGGTGAGAAAGTGAAATATATTCCACATTGTAGTTCAGCCTTTTAGTAGGACCATTCAGCCATTTGCTATCTTCCGAGCCAATAGCTTACTGTACTTGAATGGAATGAACATTCAGCCGTAAGCATATTGATAAAATCCTCAATACACCATAATGAATTAATTTGGGAAAATTCTAATTTTTATTAAATTTTACAATTTAGAATGGATCATTATCAGAATTTATGTGCCAATTATAAACTGAATCTGTGTTAAGTTTTGAATTAGTAAGATTTTGGATATTGACATATAATTAATATTAATAATTATATCTTGTGGAAATACTTGCTGCTTGCTCCATTATTGGATACATTGTACATTGGCTGTTGATCGTTTTGGAAAGCTATTACTCTACTAACAAAGTTTTCAGTAATTAAATTTTGAGTCATTAACATAGTATGCTTATAGCAGAGTGATTTTGAATAAATTGCAATATTAAAGTATCAGCAGTAAACACAATCAGGATTTCTAAAATGGTAAATTTATTGAGTATGCTCCAAAATAAGTTCAATAATGTTAGTAATATACAGTAGTTCACTTATGATTATTCATAATTTTGAAAGTCTTACAAATTTCTTACTGAAGAAAACAATAAATAATTAATTACCGTATATATTTATTGCGCTTTTTTGGCATACAGAATATCAATTGATAATGGTATTCATTTCCAAGTCTTTGCCGTGAGAGGGTCAGTTAAGGTTTTAGTATTGAGTCTTCTATTTTACACTATATTTCTTGGTGTGCCTTTCCAGAATTATACTAGTGTACTTTTATTTGAGCTTTGTCGAGTTTGGCCAGTGCAATGTTTTGTTTTCAATATCTATTACGTTTATGACCAAATGTTTTCAATTGTTCCCCATTTTGTTTATTGCATTGTTCATTGTTCTTGTTTTTCATCTCAGAGACGCTCTTTAATAATATCTGTTTTCACTTAAGATGAATGTTTTTATGTAAATAAACCTCAGAAAATGGACGCTGTTTTATTAAGTGGGCTTGACGTACTGATGACCTATGCCGTAAACTAATCCTGTATGGAGCCGAAAGAAAAACAACGTATTTACGCCCAGACGTACGTGCCAAGCGTCGAGCGTTTTGATGATAATCCAAGTCTTATACAACTCGCCTCTAAGGCTAAGGATAGTAAATCTACTGATGATGACAATTTAAATAAAGGTTTGTCTTCTCTAATGAGAAAGTCAATGCTTGACGGCACACTGACAATGGCATTGAAGCCCAGCAATTTATCTGAAGCCAGCGATGTTGTAAAAATACGACCAGATTTAAATATTGATCACACTATGCTTCACATTGGTGCTACTGGATTAATAAATACTGAAGCTGCATTAACTAAATGTGACTCGGCTAACTCTGGTACAAAAGATAAGAGAATTTCTGATAGTGTTTCACCTAAAGCTTTGCATGACATTAAACACGTTTCACTCATTTCACCAACACGAAAGTCTCCATTTACAAAAGCAGTATCACCCCACAAAGATCACAGGCAAATAACTTCTATCAGTGCGTGTACTTGGACACCAGGGACTGCTATTCTCGGTTCTGGGAATCATATTCATGATCAGGTAACTAGTACTTATTAAGTACTTCCTTTCTAGTTTCAAGGAATTTTGTCGCAACAATGGTATGTGGTTCATCATTGTTACTGTCAAGGGAATTGTTAATTGTAAGGAGTTAATTATTGAGAGAGTTATATAATATATTTAAATTCATGGAGTTCAGGAGTTCATATTGTGCCTATTAAGTTCAATTCATGTTGGTCATGGTGTTTACGATTTAATTTTTTGGCGTCTGAAATCATGTCAGGAAATAGTTTATCTGATCTGCCTGTATATGTGATTTCAAGTAGCTGGAAAAATCGAATTGATTAATTCATGAATGTGCGCATCTTGAATCAAATATTTTGGACAGCCCTAGGTATGGCTAGTATTCATGTACGTTTCCTATTATTCAACCAGTATTGATTTATTGCTATATAATTGATATCCGATTTGTAAATCTAATCTTTTCCCTGTACTGTTGTGAATAAATGTATATAAAATATTTGGCTCACATCTCCATTTTTATTATGTTGCAAACATTATCATGTGATTTAAAATTAGCATTGATCTATGCTGTAATAGCCAGAATTGCTGATCACCAGAGAAATATGATTTTAAATTATATTATACATGTACTGGTATCATATTGACCAAGTTGTCATACAAATGATCCAAATTAATTTTATATTATCTCAACAATGTTTTTAACACATTTCATTATAAACTGTACTTACACTTAATGCTGTTTCTTTATAAGTACTCACAGTATTGACATTTTGAATTTTCATTCACAAGTTAAATACGAAGAAATGGAAATAGAATCAGGCATGGTTTATCATTGACCATAGATAAATGTTTTATTTAAACTTCCAATTTATTCAAAATTTCAAGAATTTAGTTTTACAATGGCCAGTCATAAATGTTGAGAACACTTTGCAAGGCAAAGATCAGGATACATTGAGTCAGAATGAGACAGCTATTTGTGGCCCATGCTTGGCAAGACTTCATTATTGGATAAATTGTATATTAGTATATACATGTATACAAGTATATAAATTTTATAATATTTCTTAGATCTGTTATATCTTCATACAATATTAATAACATTTTTAAAGTGGGTGTGATATATCGTAACCACTTGTAACAATAACTCAGGAAAGGTTTTTATTTTTATTAGCTCCAGGTGTTGTTGAATATGGCTTATATCCGGAATTGCCGACAAGATTGAGCTTACCCAGTCAAAAATATTTTATTATTTAATAAAACATATTTTGTTAAGTATGTGTCACTGATGGATATCGTCGGTGAGACACGGTTCATTTGTGGCGCATGCTTGACAAAATAAAGTTTCTGGTTTGTTAAGATCCCGGAGGGAAGCACTTCTTTTCATTCATGGGCAAATAATGATGTTTAAAAATTAAGTTAGGACTTAGGGAATAACCAGTAGTATGTGTTATTACTTCACAATTTTTGAAAATGATGTCAATATTTGGTGTGGAGATGTTTTTCATTTGTAAATTTTAAGAATCTTGAAATTGTAAGTAGTTTCGTATGGCATAATAATAAAATGGAATAATATGTCGCTATATATTCAAAATAATTTTTGGAAACGGGGAACCAGTACCATAATCTAGAATCTGTTGTTTGCAAACTTCATTTTTTCAAGCATGTACCACAGATGAACTATGCCCTATGGGCACAATTATTAGATTATGTTTTCTTAGATTGAAAAAGGCTTTAATGTTGTGGTTATAAATAATAAAAATTTAACAAATTCAAGTTTTCACGAATTCCAAAAAAATTATGAGTACGCTAAACTGAAGTTTCATAATTAATTATATATATACAACAGGATGGTGGAATGATAAGTGGCTTCTATGTACCAATGACATGAGATAAAACATGGGATTGTGCGTTAATCTTTTGTATTTTTAATTTCCTTCCTCGTGCTACGACTGCGTGACAATTAGAGTTTGTTTACCTATAGCCGCCGATAGATGAAAAACCTAAGGGTTTAAATAGACCATGACGTTATGTCGGATCTTTCACTTGATATAGTATTACATGGTTACGCACAGAATATTTCAATTGAAAAAATTCACATGATTTATAATGTAGTACAGGATATCAAATGCGTAGTTGGCAACATATTACGTACATATGTGAATTACTATATTTTATTTACAAATTCACATCTAGGAATTAGGCTTATGAGTATGTTACACTTCACCCTTGGTTGTAGGTCCTTATAGTTTGGTTTTAACAGTATTTGACATTTTCCAAATAAATGGTTGTATGATTCAGATAAACAACTGCTACTGTTTGCCCATATTTAGCTCATCCTGAGACAAAGTTAGCACAGTAAAATTTTTCATAATATTACGAAGAATTCACCGAAAAATGTATTAATTCAAGAATGAGCAAAAAAATAAAATTAATGTACTTTTGATCGGAAATTCTAGAATGCTTGACTATTCGGATAATTCTTATATTTTTGTCACAGTTTTTACAATTTCTTTTTTCAAAAATTAAAGAATTCTCATAAATCATTTTTTATATTTTAAGTGTACCGTAGTTTGAGTTGAGAAATATTTGTTCTGTCGATGTTGTTTTTTGGTTATAATTGTCCCCTTTGCATTATCAAAATAAGTTTGATTTAAATATTTTTCTATTGCACATATGAACTGGTAGATCAACATATCATTTTTTGTAGATGATGTATCTGTATATATATATAATGCGTAGATGGTATAAATTTAATGCTTACTTATAGTCACATGGTTTCTGGCTGGTGTTCTTACAAAATGGTTTCGTGCGTACTTCAGTTTCCCCGAATTGAGTTAGTTGATAAACATTCTTCAATCCCAGGAGAATGTACTTTAATGTTCAAGCTAGTCAAGCAAAAAAGGTTTATACTATATCCTATTTTGTTAAGCATGGGCCATGGATGGATTGCACCAATTAGGTGCAATCCATCCATGGCTCATAATTGACAAAACAATATTAGGTCATTAGAGGCGAAAAGGGACCAAATTTAGTAAGCTTTGCCATCATTATGTCTTAGCAGGGCCAATAAGTGACTTGTAATTGGGACAAAATCGAGTAAGCTACTGCTTCTAGAGTTATTTTATAATGTTCAACTGTTGCCATAACTGATGGTTACCAGAATGTCCTCGGGACAAATCGTTTTTGAGATGGCTGTACTACTTTCATTATAATAGCATTAATCTGACAGTTAGTCAGTGAATAGCGGGGATTTCAATTTAATAGATTAAGCCCACGTAAATAGAAATTTGAAACGATTAAGCGATATTTCTTTGTACTCTTTCTCAAAATTTTGCGTAATTTTTTATCAAGGATTTTTCAGGTGATATTCAAACTTATTCAATTTTAAGAAACGTCAATACTGTAGATGCTTTTAAATTTAAATAATAGGTTTTTAGACTTTTTTTGTGAATTTTCAGATGTTTGATCAATATGGTAAATTCAGATGATGTTAATCCGAAGTGTAATATGATAAATTGTTGATAAAAACAGGTTCTTATGTAGGTAACTGATAATTAAAATATAAAAGCAGTACTTTTGAAACTTCCTGTTTAACATGCTAAATAATGATATACAGTAAATATGTTTTCTCTGGTGTTCTATTGGTTAATAAAATTATGTTGAAATGGGTTGATGGCATAGATCACTTGTACGAGTTGCTGGGCTTTTGTAGTTCATCTGTCGCTCATACTTGGCCAATTAATGTTTATTGTTTATGTACAAATAGTAATCATGTTATTGCTTGCGTGCAAAAATTTAAATTTGAGAATTTTTATGGAATTTAATATACACTTTAGATTTATGATAAAATAAGGAAAAATTTTCTAATTGAATTGGGAAAGGGATATTGCATTCACTACAGTTTCTATAAAATGGAAAGCAAAATGAATATATATATTTGGTAGAAATAATTTCAGCCTGAATCTTTTATGTATACAACAAACAGGATTTGTTTGTTTAGGTTTAGGGACTATTTTTAAATAAACACAGTTTATAGCTTTTTGTTTATGAGTCACTTGTTAACAGATTCTGTCAATTCCCAATGTAGGTTTTCTATTAAATTGAATGAAGTAGCGGCAACGGAAATTCCCAATTACTGCGATCGCACCAAGTATCAAGTTTCATTCGGGGTACTTTTCTCTTCAAATTCTCATTTAATTTTTTAATCAGGAATTTATTATTTTGATGAATTGGTTTAAATATTTTTGAGCGCGATCACAACCAGGAAAAATGTTATGACAGCATGTTCATATTAATCGGATTTCTATTGTCAAATTTTTTTAGTTAGCTTTAGCAGTTAAATTAAATTGCAAATTTCTACAGGGCCGGAATGGAAAAAAGTATTGGATCTTAGTTTTAAAAAATAAATGAATGAATTAGTACCGGTATTGATATTTCTGATGCAAACTAAGTTTGTAAAGAATTTTTGAAGTTCTGTTTGTCTTCAGTTTTCAACAAAATTCAGATATTAGTAGATTAACATTTTTTTAAGCCATATAAACCAAAGAAATCTTATTTTTTGCTATGTGGTAAATAACATGTTTTTGACTTGTTATTCATCGTGAAATTGCCGGCTTCACGAACCTTTTATGCTCGGGTAAAGTTAATTTATAGTCTCGCTGATGTTTTCACAAAACTATCCATGTTTCATGTATTACCTATACACTGCTAATGCATGTACCATGCTTGGCGGTTAATTCTTACATGACCAAAGCCTCTGCAAATAAACGTCTCCTCTTTTCGATAATACTGTTTGCGCACATTGACGTCTCGCTGTTGATTTTATCAGAGATTTGTAAATTTACACCTCACTGAGATTCAACTGATTTTAGCGAATTCTCTGCTCAAGCACGTCAAATGGACCACAAAATAATTCGAAGGATTTAGTGAGAAATTCATAAACAATATTGATGGTATTGTCTAGAATGCAGCCGAATTTGTTCAAATCAGTCAAATAAATCAGCATATCAATGGGATTTTTAAATTAAGTGTCACCTTATGTACATTGAGCACTATATATAAGCATAAAATATAATATTTCACTCAGTCAAATAGAAAATACTGCTAATGTGAAAAAAAGTTTAATGCGCTCGGATGTAAGTACAATTATATTTTAAATACAGGATTTGCTAATTTACATTTCAATGGTAGTTGTTGGATACTATGAATAATTTAACATTTAAAAAGTAGTCGATCAAATGAAGAAATGTTTTGAATTTATTTAACGATGCAAAATCAAATGAATTTTGTTATTCAAAAGTTTAATAAAAGAATCTGGATATATGTAAATTGTTCGAAAGTGTAATGGTGTTATGAGTGTTATCTTTATTTATTTATTAGAGAATAAAAACACAGGTACAACAATTTGTATTAATCACTCTCAGATAAGATTTTTTGAATGTTTTTACTAGAGAGTTTTGTATTTGTTCTGACTGTGATTAGAAAATATTTATACAAGCATGTTTTGCCATATTTCTGTCTATCATTACTCAGTTTGTATCACAAACTAGTCTGGTCTGACGTATTTGTGCTCATCGGGGTTATAAATATATTTCCTTTTGTTTCAATTAATACCATCCACAAAAATATCCACAATTTATTCAATAAAAATACCATTATATGACTTATGTATTTTTAATTTCGCAGTAAATTTTGTGTTAGATACCTTATATTTCATGTCTGATCAAGATGTTATCTTTGATGTTTATCTTTGATATCTAGCATCCCAGTACAGAAAAGGTTAAAAAACTGATTTAAAATATATATATATACATATATATATATATATAACAGAATCTGTTTGGCCTAGGCCTTGTTTGTTAGTCACACATGCTTGGGTGAATAATTTTTTTCTACATACGGTAAATAGTGTTTTTCGATATCATATGAAAGTTGGCAGTTTCACCTACAATTAAAAAAGTGCTCTTGGGTTTTCAATAAGCTGGATTAAGAGTTTAAATCAGAGTAATATAATATTTATTACAATATAGTGTCATTTATCATACTTTTAAATTGATTATGTATTTCTTTTAATTATACTTTTTATTCAATTTCAGAATTTTCATGTTGTGCAAACAAAACCAGCATTTTGTATATATAAAAAAATAATAAACAATTTATTTCAAAATAATAAAAAATCCATTAAGCGTATTATGATTTTTCATATAAATAATTCAATCGTCAATGTGCATGAACATTTTAGTTTACGGTAATTGTTATATTACCTGAATCTAATAGTACCTGCTTTCAACTATCTAAAAATTCTTCCTTCTGTCAATTATTTATTAATACATGCTGAAAATTTTAAACAAAATGGCGTCAAGTCATTCGGATCAATAAGATTATTGTGTTTCGTTCCAGCCACAAGTTAAAGATAACAACACATCAAGTACCCAACCACAAACAAGAAGTGATACGTTATCATCGTCGTCAGAAGATAAATTAGATTTAAAAGACGTGAAACAATCGTCATCAGCGTCAACATTTTTTCGTTCCTTTCCTGTACAATCTGGGCGTCCACCAATGAAACTTGAAAGTGAGAAATATATGTACTAATATTGGTTATTCGCTACAGTACCAGTACCTAGTTTCAGAAATTTTTGAAAATTGATCACTCTAAAATCATAACCTTATAAAATAAATATGGTTTGGTACCAATATGTCATATACTAGAGTACAGGAATATCGTTTTCATTGAACGTTTCAAAAATCAACAGGATTTCTCTTGCACTTTTTTGTATAATTTTGTACAGTACGCAAAATTTAGTAGTATAACGAGTATTGTATTTTTGTATAATATATGTATTAGAGTAGCGGAATGTCTGCTAGTTTGTACATGGCTTGACATTTCGGTCTCTCATATTTACAATCGTAAATTTCATATCAATGCAATTGATGTTTTTTTCAGGCATCATTTTTTCCAAAAACTGACTTAAAACTTAAATGACATTTGACATTAAATACATTTCTGAAAAATATGATACAAAGATAATGTTTTTATTGCTGAATTTTTCATGAAAGTGACTAAGATTAATTTGCTAAGTACGTTTGGGGAATTTTTTGCTTGTCTTGCGCAAAATTATTATTTAAGTTTTACAACAATGTTAAAGTCTGTCATATATATATATATATATATATCAATTTTACTGAAAATGAATCAATTTGAGAAGTGAAAGGACGAAATTGCTTTTAATCGAAATTATTATAATACCTGAAATCTCTTAAATTACAAAACAAGAAAATAAAATAAATCAATCATTCAAATTTTGTGAAATCGTTCTTTCAGTGTGTTACATTTTGCAGATTATTTAACCTATAGTCATTGTGCACTTGTTATATTGGCTTGTAATAGTTTAAAAAAATTGTCAATTCATAATTATAATTATGAAATTTTATTAATGCTAATTTGATGTTCATATTGACTCCAGAAATTTCAAGGTGGCTAGCACAGGATATCTGAATTCCTTTGGGATTTACAGAAAATTCTTATACGCTTGTATTTGTAAACAGGAAATCGTGGAAATCAAAAGCTGCCAGTTGGCATAGCAGTAGCAAGACAAAGGCAACGTGCCACTCCTTCCACTTCCACTACTAAAACCAGGACATCCAATAAAAGCAGCTCGCCAGGTATGTTATTACATCCCTGTGTGGAGATAGAGTCTCATAGAAAAAAACTTGAATTATATCCCAGCAAGTTCACATTGTGATGACACCATCATCTTTGGCCCATATTTATCTAATTCATATTTAAGATTTCTGCTAAATATAACTATCTGACTGATCCCCCCAAAAAATTGATTCACAAGTGTATTTCATTACATTTATAGTTTCATATTTAATATCTCATATTTTTGAAACATAATATACAAAGGATTATAAATTAATTATTGCTCTATCTATGTGGTTGATGTCTATAATATGTGATAAGTAGCAATATCTTGGTGTAAATAATTAGACATTTAAAATTTTAATGTAAGGTATGTATTTCTATTTTCAAAAACTTTTTATTGATTAATCCAATCCTGATGTTGCCTCTAAAAGGAATTTCTATTAACTGAAATCTTGAAGTATCACATCGAGAATATTGAACCCTGAATACTATCAAACAGCTGTTTGCACATCCATTGCATGGATTATCTTGAACAAACTAAATAACGGCCACTAATATGGTAAAGGAGCTGCATGAATTATTAAGCCAACAACTGCTCAGTAAGTGAAAAACGCTTCATAGCTTGATAGTTCAGTGATATGAGCAGTATCCGGTTCGGGCCATGGTAAAACCATGTCTACCCCTTCTTCCTTTGACATCGTTTTCAAAATATGTTTTGTAATTTCTGCTCCCTTGATCAAAATTACAGCTTTTAGCTGACTGCACAGTACGATGAGGATTAATGTCAATTTTCGCAATCCAAAATTTGGTGTATATCATGATTTTGCTACAAAATGAATCTTTTTTTAAAATAATGTAAAATAAAAAAATTCCTCAGAATTCCATACAACTCTTTTCTTGAATAAGGAAATACATTGGTGGTAGACTAATTATGAAGCCTATATATAAAATTGATTTACTTTGTACCATGGTATTTTATCTTCATGGGAGTTTTTTCAGTTTTTTTTTTTAATTAAGCCATTTTGTTTATACTAGATGTGACCTTTCTACAGATTAAAATTGCTGTAATAGATGTTATCATTTTATTTATTCTATTAAAACGAGTACTGTCTGTAAGTTTTCATATCATTTTTCAATATCGTAGGCTTAAATTTTATTACGTATTTTATAGATCTTGATCGGAGATTTCACGAACATGCTTTAAATCAAGAAAGAGAGGTTTTACTAAGGTTTGTATAACATGTGAATAAATATTGTTAAAGTGGTTTCGTAATATCAATAGGCATGACTGGACTAGGCATGGTTATTATGTCAAGAATGATAGATGCCTGATTCTCGTCGAGTTACTGATTGTGCCTTTTAGTAGTAGGGCAGCAAAAATGGAAGACGCCAACGGATAAATTCCAGATGGATACGGATATAGTGACCTACCCAATCACAAATTTTATTTTGCCAATCATGAGCCAGGGTGACACAATCTTAGTTTTCTTGTGGTGTCTGGAATGTTCATGCCATTTTCTTCAAATTGACAAAAAAGCTTCAAAACCATCAACGCTACTATTTCATAGCAGTATTGATGATTTTGAACCTTTTTATGTAGTTTTGGTTGCTACCAGACACTTGAGATATATTTATATCTTCTAACCACATATATATGTATCATGAAATATTGTCCTTTTGCCAGATTTTCTTCTGTTGAAATCCATTTTCTTCGGGTGTCGTGAGTAGCAGAGTAGCTGTCATTCAGCCACTCTGTCATGAGTCACAGATCGACCATGAGTGCTGAACAAATCAGGTTCGGCCCATTATTTGTGACTGTTTTATAACTGGTAATTTTACCAAAAATCGGTTAAAAATGGGGGAAGTTTTATATTTCATCGACACTATTTTGTGTATCCTCTTTGTTCCCAGACAGTTAAATCTCTAGTCAAATAATATCACGTATGGATCACTGATTTTTGAAGCTAGGAAATCAGAAAATAATAATGAAAAATAAAATGTAGAATTAAATCAGTCATTAGGAATAATGCCATACATGCAAATTCATGTTTCAATCTGAGTTGTATTTTTAAAGGTTTTCATTTAAAATCACCACTATTGATCACTATTGATATGCTGTTCCATGATTTATTTAACAAAACTTAAATATTAATTTAAAATGTTAACTTTTTGTATGATGAAGAACATACCTGGCTGGGAATTTTTTATTGAGTTTAAAAACTAATATTTAAAAAAAATATTTTTTTGATTAAAAACATTTTTAGCTTCCGGTATCGGAAAAACGGGTCACAATAAAACGAAAAAGAATTTAAAAAATCTTTCATAAAATTTAAATAACACTCACAAGGATATAATTGAAATATTTTTTGCGATAAAACCATACATCAAATATATTTGCATTTATTAAAAAAGGTTCACGAATGAAAACTTTTTATATTCGATCTATTTCTGTAAATTTGTAATAAATCTGCACAGGTTATATGTTTTTGTCATCTAATTATTGTTTTTGTACCTTATCAGCCGATCAATATATTATAACCATGCCTATGCTATTATTTTATACTTATTCATCCTTTCTAATTATAGATAATTTGAGTCCTATCAATTATTTAGTGATATATGCTTAAATAATTATATAGATGGGCTTGGTCGAGTATCAATCAAGAATTTCGTTTTGTTAAGTATGTGCCACAGAGGATCCATCCGTTTCTACCACAACATGTTTTAAAATGAAGTTCCTTACTTATCTTTAATCTTTAATGTTTAGTAAACTTCATAAATGTCATAGCGTGGGTGGAAGAAAATTGATATCTATAAAAAACCAAAGTTCAGTATTTATGAAATTATAAACTCAATGTTTTGACTCATTTTTTAGAAATAAGGATTACGATTTTTAAAATTCGATGGCTAATCGAATTGAAATATAAAACTAATTTTGGGAGTATAAATAAATAACACTTGTTTTAACTAGGATAATACCATTCCTCGAATAATTTGCAGTGTAGTTTTGAAAATAAATCATCACATTTGTGAGCCTAGTCAGAAAATTCTATATCCTAATCAGAATATACCTCGCGATTTAGTGGGCATATTTAACAAAATTTTAATCACAATTTATCTTACATTCAAATTTGTGTAAATTTCAAAGAAGTTAGGAAAACATATTTTTATCATGGCAATCGTTTAATAATATAATTGAGTTCACTTTAAGATGTAAAAATTGTTTTGTGTTTATTGGTAAGATTTTGCATTTAGGAATTGTTATTCTGTTTTGCAAGTCTGTAATTGCAATTATAGAGATACTTCTGCAATTGTAATTGGCCCAAAATATGTATGGATGTTGGTTTTAGATCAAATTTCATTTTTCTATGCCTATTAAATCACAATTCTCATATATCAAATTATGTTTGATTGAAAAGGCTTCAATTACCATTGAAATTGACGTAAATTGCATTCGTGCGTAATAGAAAAACTGATAATATTGATATGCTCATTACTAGTGTTTAGATTGTTAATACTGTTTGTATTTCACGCTCAACTAATACCTCTTCATGATATGCATGGGCTGATGATAGATCGAGGTGAAACTCTATCCATCATCAGCTCATGCTTGGTAAAGACTTAACTATTCTTAATTTGTTGACATTTTGTTTTGAAAACGTCACACATTACCTAGTGATAAAAGACAATTAACGAGCTTAATTTATCATCTGTCCATGCTTAGCCTAACCTATAGTTCTTTGTTTAGTGAAATTGTATCTAAATGTTCTTAGAGAAAATAAAGAGCTGTCGAACTACACCTCGAGACTGCAAACAAGTGGACCGGCTTCGTCAATCCCACAGATGCTCAATCTGCCTAATTTACCAAATCCAATGCTATCTGGAAGTAAGTGTTATCTCTAACTAACGAACTTAACTTTTGTAAGTCAAAATTGAAAAGAATAAAAGCATTGCAGAATTCGAGGCATAATTTATGATTCAAAATGATAAAAATTGATTATATGGCGTAATTTTATTTGACAAACTTGTTTATGCAATTTTGGTCAAGTATTCCATTTTTCAACTTAGATCGACTCATCAAATGGTTAGGATCTCAGAATACATTTTTTCATATTTTTTGACCGCATAATTGTATCAAAAGCTTCGAATTTCAAATATATTTCATTTAAGCAGATCTTCTGATCTGATATTAATATCTCTTGTTCTCGGTACTATTGAGGAAAATATTACGAGCAAGGAGGAAGCAAACGCTCGAAGTGACAATAACATTTTTACTAGGCCAAAATTCTTTAGGCAAAGAAAGCTTCTATTTAGGAATGAAATATTGAAAACTTTTACAATTAATTATGAAAAAGGAAGGCATATTGAGGTGAAATTGATCAATTCTAGATAACTCTGTTGTTTGGGAGTTTTGCTGTAAATTTTGTGAAAATTGATTCAAGGACAAGTAAAATTAAGTGTTTTGAATGATTTCTCTTTTTTCAAATCTGATCGAATCCCTAATTCCATATATGTAGCAAATGTCAATTCTATTTTGCTATTACAGCTTGTCTCCATTGTGAAAATTGTGAAAAAAGTTTCTATGAACGATTGATTCGAAAAGATTGTGCTTTAAATTGATCCGAATCACCGAATCGAATTGCCCAGCCCTACTGGTATAGCAAAAAGTAGAACCAAATACTGCACTCAGGCAAAAAACATCACATGCAGAAGTGATCTGCTATAAAGAAGTGTAATGGTTCTAGTATAGAAGGTTCTAGTATATAAACAATGTAGATATTTTGTTTTGTTTTTTAGGTAAAATGCTTCAATAAATTGCAGTGATCGCAGTAAAATTAACTTAGTCATTGGCAGATCTATATTGTTTTTATTAGTTTCAGTCATTTAGGTAATTCCGTTATACTACAGGTTGGGAAAGAGAACAAGCTTTGATGGCATCGTCCTTATTACAATGGCAAGCTCAGCAGCAATCATCAGCTGCTTTGTTGAATAGCAGTTTGCCACATCCTTCTATGTGGTTTGGTGGTACATCACCGTATCATTTACCTGGTACTCAGTCTGGATCTTCTCTGTCTGCAAACCAAGCATCAGCTTCTGGTTATCCATTGTTGGGAAGTGGTATTCCCGGTGGATTTGTGATTATGCCACGTATGTGTTTGTTTCTGTTTTTATAGGGCATGATTTTACTATATTTGAAGGCTGCAACCAATTATGAGTTTCCCTAGATCTGTTCATATTAGATACTTTTTGACACTGACATCAGTTTTCTATGGGTATACAAGTAGCTGACATTTACCAATGGCAATGGAGGTTATAAAAAGTCAAATTTGATATTTGGGATTTTGCATTTCAGTGAATCAAACCTCAAAAATATATCTATTTTAGAATTCTTACAAGATGGAAATGCAGCAGCTGCTGCTGCAGCTGCCAGTATGTGGCCGTCGCTCGCTTTGTATGGTAATTCACATCCAGCTATGAGAAATCTTCCACATACTTACCAAGATTTGCTGACTCGACAGGTATGGTGATCTTACTCAAAAGCAGTTTCACTGAAATAGCAGTACAATACATGTGATTCGGGTGTGATTCTAGTAAATTATATCAAATAATGAATTATTTGAATGGATGTCTGCTCTTTTTACGAGTTGCTCATTTATCACACTTGAATTTAGTTAACCACATGAAAAAAATGGCGAAATAATTTTTGTTAAATATGCGCAGTTGATGATAATTCTCTAATAAATCTCAAATTACATCCTCAATTCGAGGAAGATTCTTAATTTTAATATATCCTTAGAACAGCACAAATTTAAAATGATGTTCTCTATTATGTAGTTTGTCAATTTCATTTTGGCCAACACAAACATCTATGTTATTCTGTGAAGTATGAGCCAGAAATGTATTGTACCTTGCCTTGGCGACTCGGTATATCCAAGGGACTTGTACTTGACAAAATATACGTCGTGGAAACAACTCTGGCTATTAGTGCATTCAGTTCAATATTATCCTAATGCAGATGCATAGTAGCACTAATCAGGGACTTGTAAAATATGGTATATTTTTAAAACACTTGTATATATGAACATTGTTGGATAAGAGTTACTGATTGTTCGATGCATACTTGTGGTTTATTTTGGACCAAACAATGGCTTGTTTGTGTGTATGGTTGCCTGCCTATGATTGAGAATTCTGTGCCGTATTTAATTGAAAAGTTGTGTTGTGGCCATATCAAAGTGTCAGAACGTCATCATCTTTTCTACTACCCCTTCACCCCAAAAAAATTTTCTGCTACCACAAGAAAATATGTTATCAAGAATATCAATATTTCAAGATATTTCACCTGAGGGAATAAAATGTGTCCTTCCAGTACCCGCCAAATCTTGTGCAAACATCTTTTGTTAAGTATGAGTGACAGAAGGAACGCGCCGTCTAGGCGCGGTCCATGTGTCACTCGTTCTTGACAAAATACAATATCAAATTGGTTAATTAAGGACTGTGGAAAGACTCCATAATCATCAACACTGCTATGAAACTATAGTGAAGCCTTTTGTTTTATCATGATGTAATTATAGTTTCGTCCACGCCAAAGAAACAGATTCTGTCACTTTGGGCTAAAAGTTTTGATATAATGTTTTGCATTGTTAATCGCCTGGACTTCTTGTTTAAAACATAAAACAACCAGTTTAATATTGCAGAATATTGAATTACCTTGGTTGGCAAGTACTATAACATTTCAAAATTTTTAGTTATTTTAGTAACAGTAGGTACAGACATTAGAATAGTCCAAACATATTTCCTGTGTGACGGAAGAGGTGATAAAAGGTCATAACGGAGTGTTTGATGGCTTTATCAGCACTCTGGGCAGATTTACATTGCACTTAGTTAATTTTTTAGACACTGCCCGAGGCGGAAATGGATGAGAAATTTTTCAGTAAAGCGATTTAGATGTAGTAATGCGTTCATGTTTTAATACTAAATTATGCAATTGGTTTTATTTTTGTATTGTTTATATCCCAGTTGCAAAATCTTCAGCATCATGAATTACAAGCGTTACGTCAACAAGCTATGCAAGGAATTCCGTTTTCATCACCGAAAGTAAGTTGTATTTATTACATTAAGGTACTGTAACTATATTCATTTATTTTTGGGATTTTCAAATAGAATCAGATTTGAAAAGATGTTAAATAAGGTTTTTCAATTTGAAAATACACAGTGGGGAATGGCAACAGAAATATGACAAAATTTTCTCATCGTGCTCTTGATGAATTGTGGAGCGCGCTCCTCACTATATTTTTAAAAAATTTATCTCGGGATACGAGACCAACATGCTAAATTTAATTATATGATAATTAGGCTAGTCACTACAAATACATTCATTTTCTTGAATCATTAATCATCTTGAATCGTATCATTTCTAATTATATCATTTTGAATATGATTCTATATGATTAAAAATTTACAAAGCAAATTCAATAAATGACCAAAATATTTTGATACTGACGAAACAACTTTTGATATTGACAGAAAATTTGAAATGAGTGTGAAATGCTCAAAACCTTGCCGAATCATACCAAATCAGAACAGATACAATCAATCAATCAAACAGATACAAGTTCCTTCCAGAAATTTAGTTTTGTAAAGCATGGGCCACAGATGGACCCATACTTAAAACATGTTCTGGCTGGATTTTTCTGACCAGGGTACTTGATTCGAATCAAATATGTATCCGAATCGATTTGAATGTAAAAATGGCATCATCCTCAATGATAATAATATTTTTCAGAGCGACGCATTACAAGATGAACATCGCCAAACTCCTTCATCCGCACAATTCGCTCGGAAACGTAGAAGCTCTGACAGTGGTCGAACATCACCAACTGCATACAGGTAGATAATAAGAATGTCCTTATTCAAATAAATAGTCAGCTATTCCAAAATTCTTCTAAGTCATACCTTATTATAGTGCTGCATGCACCACAATTTTATAGGCCAAACTGAATTGAATTTTGCTTACTGTATAGATTTGATCCTTAGGTGACAAGGGGGTTTGGGGTGTTGGCTACAAAAATACTAATGCTGAAAAAGCTTACAATATAACTCACGCACAATGCTGAAATTTTGCCTTCGTTGGAATCTATAATACATTTATTTTGTTTTATGCTCGGTGATTTCAATGATTGTTAATCATGTTTTCAGATATTCTGCTTCTCCAAAACATCCAAGAAGAGAAGTTTGGCAACATCCTGATCCTCCTCATCGATCACCTCTCATTTCTCCTCCTGCTCGTCCTCCATCTTTCACTAACAAGCCTGTTGTTATGCGTGAAGAAACTGCTGCGAGACCAGGAAGTGCTAAATACAGAGATCGTTCAAATACGGCAGGATCTGACAATATTTTAATGATGCGGCGGCATAATAATAGAAATGAGACGTTTGCCCCATTCAAATCTTCCACTCAGTCATGTGTATCATCTAACTCGACTAACAATACACAAGTTTTAGATTTGACTGCTTCATCACCCGAAGATGTTCCGCCACAATCTGAAGCACAAACACAAGTCAAATATGAGAAAACTGATTTTATCGAAAAACCAACACCAGAATGTTCCCCTGCTTTTCATCATATTTCTAATCCTGTTCCAAAAAATGACCAAAAAGCCATTCCTAGCAATTTAATAAGTCAACCCGCTACTGATGTTCCACAGCATACTGTCGCGAATTCTCAAATTATTACTGCGAGCGAAAATGTCCCAATTTGTACGCAACACACAACAATAACTTTAGCGACAGATAAGAAAGTTTCAGTGCAACCTCATCATAAACTGCATGACAGTAGAGGAGTTGAATTACTCACTAAAGCTGCGGATATACATATAAAGCACATGAGTGGTACGACAGCAAACCCGCATTTTACGAAAAAACAAAGACTGTTAGACAGACCAATAACATCTTCAACATCAACTGTGTGTGAAAACGGACAAAACAAGGCAGAAAAATTAGTTCCTGGTAATGATATTGACATAAATATACAAGAGGAAACTTCGTCATCTCACAAAAACTCTGATACAATCATTGATGTAACAACTATTGATCCCGAAATATTGGATGCTGTTCGTGGAATAACACTTCTTAGTCAAGTAAGTCAAGCTTGTATTGGGTATTCACAATTGTTTGGTAATTGCAACTTAACCCAATTACTTCGGGTGAGGCGAATTTTGAAATACTAAGCAAACACGATTTAATATAATTATAATGCGGAAAGAATCTTTGTATGATGATATAATTAAAGATTGCACGTTTTTTTTTGAATCAAAACAAGTTAATTTCGGTGTGAATATTTTACAATGGGATTTGATATAAAAAATTCTTGAATATTATATGGAGTTGTCTATCATTTTGGTAAAAATTTTCAAATAAAATGGGAAAATACAATAAATCAGACATTTTTTAAAAACCTTTTCGGGAGGCTACCAATTTCTTATCCTAAAAATAGCATTCTTGAATGCAACTTCTGTGATGCCAAACATAATATCATTTTTTTTTATTTCAGTCATATAATCAAAAGCATGTAAGCAACGCAACAGATGTTCCAGACAATAGTAACTTTCATTCCGTGCATAATAACGATCAGCATCAACACTCACAAGCTCATTTGTCTGCTAGTGATTATAATGATGACGTCCAATCAACTATTTCCTTCAGTTCATTCACTGATTCTGTCATATTTTCTGGAGGTAAGAAAATTTTTTCTCTCTCATAGTGCTAGCGAGTCGATGCTTGATACTATGCTTCTCAGACTCCAGAAGAGGATGGCTGTCATTAGAGCTGTGCGGCATTAGGCATATTTTATACCGTCATACTGCCACCAAAATCACCGGTATCCCAAGCCATTTTTGCTATCAAAAACCACGCTATTGTGTCGTATTTATAAGCCACGTGAGACGCGACCTAGCTAAAAAAAAATCAGGTGCATACCTCCAAATGCGGGCGGGTTGTTGTTTCATACTAGGCGATATGTCACGAAACGCCGGAATCCAACCGACATTGCAAAGATTATCGCGATACTATATTTTGGAAACTCAATATTGGTAAGCTTTCTTTTAGTAATGAAAAATTATACAAAAAGAGTTTAAAATCTTTGTCACTGCTATGAAATTAAGGAAATCTATATCTAATAATATGATCATAATGTATAGATTGCATGTCAAGCAGCGAATTGAAAGATAATGAAAATTGTGAAAAAATTCGACTCCGAAGAAGACTAAAGAAACCGATTTCTAGTAAATTGAAGTTTACACCAAAAGAAGAAGAGACCATTGCAGGTGTGTGAGATGAAAAATGTACTTTACCTTCTTGTACTAGAAATTGAATAAATTGGAAACGTTTCACTTAGAAATTACAGAAATTATATTACTCCTTGGTCGGTTCAGAATATTTTATTCGATGATTTGAAATCATTAGAATTGTCAACTCTTTTTTGCTTTGTAGTTTGCTAATTGTGCATTTGTCGATTCCATTTTTACTCTGAGTTGGGATCAGTAGCATTTACATAAAATAAGTATAAATTCATGTCATCAACAATGTTTCACAAAGATGTGTTTGTTTCTATATTTAATTTAATCCTAGTCAGAAAAAGTCGAAAGTTCGAAATGTATCGTTAAACATGAAGTGCGGTCCATCAGCTGCTCATGCTTGGGATTGGGATTCAAAACCTTTTTTCATTTTGAATTTGAAATCAAAATTGATTTTGAACAACGTAATAAATTTTTATAATACTGTTAAAGTATTAATAGTAAAATATTCACCTTCTAACTGTTTCCTATTTTAGTAACTGGGATAAAGTTGGACAGCATGGATGGAGGTGCCAAAGAAATTGATATGAAAATGAAAATGGCCGACTTACAGAGAAGATATAAGGAAAAACAAAAAGAACTTGCGAAAATACAAAGGAGAAACAAAAAAGAAAAACACGATTCTAGTCATTCTACATCAAGGTATCATCAAATTTATTTATTTTATTAATGGAATTTATTTGTGAGGATTAGGAATAAATGAAGCTCCTGAAATCTGATACTTTATAGTTTCCAAAAGACATCAGGTGTTGTGTTTTGTAGTTTTTTCAAATGGGCCACTCTGCACCGGTAACGTAAATGAACAGTATTTGTGTTTTTACCAAGGCAATTTGCCTAACGCTGCCTTAATACAGCGTTGAATTATTATTAGGTATGGAATCATCATGACTTGGTGATCTAAAATATAGACGCTACTATATACCCTTGTAAATAATTTTGAAGCGCTCTTGGGTTGTAGTGATCTAATTTTATTTTATGTCAATGTTACAAGAACCAATCCATTTACTACAAGCTGATACCTTCAAATGTTGCTCTCATCCTAAGAAAATGATACGTAAGGTTAAGAAACAAAGGGAAAATATGATTATTGGCACACACACAATCTTGCATACAACATCGCTATTTGTCCTTCATAAAAATGTTTTGACCTTTTACTTTTTCTATTCAGCTCTAGTTCCACTGCCACCACCAGTTCAATCTCCACTGCTCACATGAACACTGTTTTATCAACGCATCCACCATATCCAGCACCTCTCAAATTTCGATTTGCCGAACTTTCATCTCAAGCTACACAAAGTGGTCAACAACAACAACAACAACTACCAACTCCTAAAAAATCAGCTGCTATTAAATTACCAAAATCCACTGTGAGCATGGCTCAGACATTTTCATCACCTAAAAGAAAGAAATCATCGGACAGCGATAAAGTGAGTGGCTAAACTGTGATCTAAATGCTGCTTGCCGCTAAATTTTGTTTTTCAAGTATGAGCCACATGTGGACCGGCACCCCTACTCACACATCCAAAGAAAATGGATTTCATCGGAAGATAATTTGGCAAATGGACAATATTTCATGGTATATCTATTTGGCCAGAATATTTGAATTTATCATTTCAAGTATCTGGTACGAAGGAAACTGCGGAAAAAGGTTCAAAATCATCAATACTGCTATGAAATAGCAGTGTTGATGGTTTTAAGCCTTTTGTTCGTCTGAAAAAATGACGTGACCATTTTGGACTCTCAAAGAATACAAGATTCTTGTCAACCTGCACACTAAGCAAAGGTTATCAGAACAAAAAAAATAATGAGATGTTTATTGTTGAACGTGGACCCCCTCATTCCTCTGCATTAACTGTATGAATGAACAGAATGATTCATTTAATATTTTACAGGACCATTTAAAGTCCAAATCCAAAAGTGCAATGAAGCAATCAACAAATAAACAGGAAGAAAGATCCATATTTGAAAAATTTGCTTCTGAAGTTTTAGATGCAGAAAAAATAACTGATGATGCATCAGCTGGCAAAGGTAATGAAGTTATTACCTAAGCAAGTGTTTTCACTTGAATTAGCACATAGGAGAATTCAATTTTTACAGCACAATGAGGTATCGAAAATGTCATGAAAATTATGATCAATTCTACATGAGGAAATCCAGTGTGACAAGGTAAAACCTTGCTCCAGCAAAGATGCTCGATTGGTCTAATAAAATCTGATTTGAATACTTTGAAGGCAATGGCGCTACCTGTTTTAAAATTTCGCATTATATTCAAAAGAGGCTCTTGTGGCCACAGACTTACTATGTGACCAAAACTACTTCTGAAGCCAGCCTGAACAGTAAAT
The DNA here is from genome assembly GCA_963675895.2 of Styela plicata. Taxonomy (NCBI): domain Eukaryota; kingdom Metazoa; phylum Chordata; class Ascidiacea; order Stolidobranchia; family Styelidae; genus Styela; species Styela plicata. Next base: position 9,029,368 of record OZ023143.1, on the reverse strand, counting down.
CAAAATCACCCAATTCCACTATGTTGACGCGGGTTGTCTCGACGCCAGGGGCACTGGAAACAATGCGGAGGATTGGGGTTGAAGTCTGCACGGTTCATGTGTGCCACATGCTTTTTCGATAGCTGGGTTTGCAACGCTACTGTATGTACTAGCATTGAAAGCAAGCTGTATGCAAATATGAAACTCAACATGGGATACTCCCTACTATTTGCACACATTGTGCGTGTGTTTTATACACTGAAGTATTTCATAACATTCCTAGCAATATTAAAGAACCCACACCGTATTTATAACATGCATAGATTGAAAGTACTTACTCAAGAAGTGAAGTATTTTCAGTGCTTAAGAAATTACTTGAAATTAGACAATTTGGAGTTAATTTTCCAAGCAATGGAAGTTTGCGAATACCTGCGTAGTGTATCACTTGAATTTCAATTATTAATTTTAATCCACGCTCGAAACATTGTTGCTGAATAACAAATGCCACTAAAGTAATTAATTAAATACTTCCCAATGCTTCAAAATATCGACATTCGACTTCAATTTTGACATCTATTATTACGTACATCTATTATTTGACAGCCATTTTTTTGCCAAAATTTTGCTCAAAATCTGATCCTGGTATCCAATAGGCCAATTCCGTTAAGAAATATCCATAATGTATTGTATCCTGTGTTCATGTGCCAAGAAACTAGATAAAAATTATTCAAAAAATCCAAAATACCGAACTATTCCAATAAGAGCAGCCATTGTCTTATAAATATATCATTTATTTATTTTTGTTATTTCAGAAGATCATGAAATTGAGTCGTCAGATCATCATCAAATACCATCAGGAAGTCGAAAACGAAAACCTGACAAACCTAAACGTATTTGTTTACCTCCTGGTGAAACATCTACTGTTCCTCTCGTCGATCCTTCGAAGAAAACAGTGAGTATTGAAATAACTTGCAGTTAAGGTTGGGCAAAATTGATTCATTTCGGATTTGAATCTGGTTCGGATAATTCTATCGAATCTGATGGAATCACTAATTAAATATGAATAAAAATAACCTATTTTTACTATTTCCAATTTGTCAACGAAATTCAGAATTTTCGAAACTTTTAGTTAGGAATCACAAATATTAGTATAAACATTTAAAAGGCAACGCATTTTCAACAGCCTGTGTCAAATTTGACCAAAAGCAATTGCATTTTGTTGTTAAAAACGAAAATTCTACTTCATTCAGCAAAGAACAGGATAGGATTTCATTTTTATCCTGCGGGAGAGGAAACCAAGAATACAGCTTAATCATATGGCGAAACCACGGTCTCTTGTGCAGAAACCAGTTCAGATACCTTGTCATCAAAAGAGCACCCAGCCCTTTTAGCTGTCTTTTCGCAGCTGTCATGGCTGATTGATATATATCATTGTTTGTTATAGCATACATCGTTCTCAAGTCATCCCAAAGAACATAAGCCTTCATCATCTAATGTCGATGCTACAAGTTCTGATAAGAAAAGAAAAAGGAAAATGAAACAAGCGACCAAGAAAATGAAAAATGAAACTGAAGGGGGTGACTCAAACATGAGCTCATGGGTAAGTACATTATCAGGAAAACATTTTTTAATGTTCGGGTCATTATTTTTGAATTGCAGCTGACTTTTATTCTTTTTTCGATGGTTATGAAAATACCTATTTTATAGAAAAACATGATATATGCCAAATTGTGTGTAACATAATTTTTAAAGAAAATTCCATATTGCCTATGATAAAATATTTCCGAAACCAATTTTTTCAAGTATAAGTCACTGATGGATTGGATAGTCGAAGTGCAGACCATACGTATTTTGTACTGGAAAAATTTAAACATGCTATTTTTAGTTAATTCTTAATAAGTAAATTTTGAAAGTCATCATGCTTCAAAAGATGATTTAACAACAATAGTTCAAAAAACATCTTAATAAGTTTGAATTGAGGCCGGGACCAGGAATAACAATACTATTACCATGATATGTGCCTTTTATTCTTCATTTATTTTTTCAGTAAATAATTTTTTATTTTAGGTCTTCAAATCGGCCAGCAAAACCGAAAAACTTGAGAAGAAGCAGAAAACTAAATCACATGATTCTGATAAAACCAAACACAACAAATCACATGTGAGTCTTTATCTTATATGTCTATACCATTTGGTATGCTGTGTACTTGAATTCTGATTAGCACCAGTCGTTTTGAATCTAGTTCAGTTTTTTTCAAATTGCCGTGTTTGGCTTCTCTGGCTAAAATTGGTGATAGCTATTGACTGGACCGAGAGATTACTACCCTGTGTTTTGGAACTGATGAGAGACAGAAAAAGAGGGAGAAAAAACGATACTGCTTGGTTATTTATTATTCCCATTGTTTTCCAGAAATCTCAAAATTCTAATTTGAGTAACAATAACAACAAAAGGAAGAAGCCCAGAAGTGTTTCCAAAGAACAGGTTGAAGTAAAAGAAGAAGAAAAACCTCAAATTGAACTCCCAAGACCTTCTACTCCTCGACTTGAGTAAGATTGATAGTACTTTTTTTGACTATTCATAATGAATTTGTATTGCCACAGGTTAATATTTGTATTATAGAGATTTACTTACCAGGTTTCTATCATTGTGAATTGTAGTAAGATTTATATATGTTATCAAAGTATTAACATGTGTTGTGTGTAAATCAAATCGAATAACAAAGACTTTTTTTATTAATGGAACTCTGAGAATTGTAATGAAATAAAAAAGCGTTTAACTTTTTTACAAACAACTCCAAGAATTCAAATTGAGTGTCAAATTTTTAGGACTATTTTACAGATGTAACTCATTGCCTGTAATCGATGTTTCTTGATTTTCATGTTTTTTTTTTCTTCTTTAAAATCCAGGTTAAAAGAAGAAGATTTAGTGAAGGGACTCCATGTATTAGTACCACTGGAAGATAAATTGCTGTATCTTTGTCAAATAAATCCCATACAGCCTCCTGATATGTAAGTAATTGAAAGAATTGGTTCACTTTTGAATGAGTATTATTCTTGTTATTCTTGTGAATCATGTCGCAGAGGCGTAACTCACCAGTGGGTATATTTTATTGACATACACTCTGTGAGGCGTGCTTTGAGAAATTTTGTTCGACCTTTTTTCTCGTTGCTGTTAACCAAAAGAAGTTTATTAAGACTGGAAGAAAGAGAAATTTCTGGGAATTGAACAATGTAGCACTTATCGATTGAATTTTATTACTAGTTTTCAATTGTCATCCTTATCACAAATTTTTCATATTTACTACCAAATGTCATTCAAATTCATTTTATTTCGTTACGTATGCGCCAAAGATAAATTTTCTGACTGGATATTTATTTATTTATCGTTTTCAGTTATGAAGTCACAGTGGAGGGTGAAAGGCATCGTCATCGTCCTATTGTAATGTGTCTCGAACAAATATTGAAAGAAGCTGTGCCGGATGTTAAACCAAAATCAAGACAAGAAATATGTGAGGGATCAAGAGTGGCAGCTTATTGGAGTCATAAGATGCATTGCTTATATACTGGGACCATTGCATTTGGTAAGCCATGTGGATTAGCAACATAATTTCTAAGGACCAACACAAAGTGCACTCTACTTTGTCTGCTGGTTGAAAAAATATTATACCATGTATTTTAATATTCAAGGAATATAGTCGATTGCCTTTTGAACTACTTTTGACATCTGACATCTTTGGTTCATGCTTTACAAAATAAAATTTTAATTAGTTCAGAAAAATCACGGCCGTTGCCTGGGAAACCCTCTATTTTATCATGGTAACTTGGTTTTTCTACTTCAGACTACGGTCTATTTGTGGATCGTGCTTGAGAAAAAAAAATTTTCGATCGAGGCTGAATTGTCCCACTTTTTTTTGTCAAGGAATCTCTCATTTCAGTACAATGACTAGTTTTTTATCTTTAGATGATTCTGACAACGAAGAAGAAGAGATAGAGGAAGAAACAGTACAAGTGGAATTTGATGACGGAGATTCTAGTATGATTCCGCTTGAAGATATCAGATTATTACCAAGAAATTATCCAATTATGCAACCAGATGCTCCGTTCATGATGCATTATACTAACAGGAGAAGAACTACGTCCGGTGGGCACTTATTCTTTATTTATACAAGATTTTCCGTACAGTTATTTTTTTGAAATTCACTCTAAACAAGGCCAAAGGGCAACTGAAACTTGGTTACTACTGCCAAATATATAAATGGATATATTTCATCCATTGATAAATTACCTTTGTTTTTCAGATTTGTCTGGTAAAGATAATAGCAAAACTCCACAAAATAAATCTAAAAAGTCTGGTCAATCGACGGACAAGAAAGAGAAAGTGGAAGAAAAATCCCGTCGCAAATCTGAAAAACTGCCAAAGCACAAAAGCTCGCTTGATCTTAGCGCTTATGATTACCCATCTACTGATGATGTCGACCAAACATTACAAATGCCGAAAAAACGGTTATCGACAATGAAAACTAAAAGTAAATCAACAAGTTCAGTGAAAAAGCCCAATAATAACAAGGATGACAATAATGAGGAAACGTCATCATCTTCTGTGTCATCAGCAGAAGAAGAAGACAGCGATACCGTTTTTTCAGACAGGTAAGAAAAATTCTACTACGAAAAGTTATTTTACGCAATTTTTTTCATTACTTTGAGTTTGCTGTTGGGAAGGTGATATTCAAAGCGTATTTTTTGAAAGTTTGAAAATTTCATTCTTTCAAAACTCAAAAAAGGAAGTTTTTTGTAGTCGTATTAATCAGAGATTTGGAGACGCTTCGATTTTCCTTCATCCACCGAATATTGATTTTTTTTCAGCGATTATCTGATCTCGAATTTTTTAATTAAGGGTTAGACTGGTTTCCCTTTTGACATACATGATTCTTTAATGGACTCTAACCACTGGCTGTTTCAACTTAGTTTAGAGTAATATATCTTGTGCTGCTTGCTCAAAGTTTTTGACTAATCTACTCAACCATTGAAGTGATTCACTTCACTGGTTGAGCAGATTAGTCAAAAAGTTGAGTAGTTTTGTTTTAATTTAAAAGCTCTTATTATCATAGAGAAACTTGTTTTTTACTATTTGTCTACTGTTTTGTTATGTTCTGAAAAAAAAATGATGGAATATCGTGAAATCATATTGAATAATTAATCTTATCAAATCTTTGAGTAATAAGAATATATTTTAATTACGACCAGTAATAGAAAATATCTTGGAATTGAGAGTGTAATTTTAGATGGCAATTGTTTTGTTTGCATGGCAGTGACCCACACTCGATTAAAGATTTTTGGGCATTTCAAATCATTATCTGATTGAGGTGATTCAAATATGTTTGTATTCAATTCACTTACGGTGCTTGATTTGATGCTGCTCTCAACCCAATGGAGTAAACAATATATTTTTTAAAATTTGTCAGTTGTATCGTATTACCAATTTCACAATCTATATTTGCAGTAGCGATGATACATATGATGGAGATGATCACCCGGTATCTCGCATCAAAGATAAAAGAATAAAATATCATGGAAGCCGACCAAGTATGGGAAACCATTGTAAGTGACAGTTTTATATACTTAATTGTCATCTCTTGTAAAGCTTGTCACAAGACCAATAGCAAAACCTATGTTGTTGTTTGTTTGTTTATTGTCATCATTGGTTGACCAGCGACGATCACGGCCAGCAAACAATAGTTTGACATTGACTGTTGAAAGTTTTTGAACTTCAACTGAATAACTTCCAACAGTGAGTTATTTGCACCAATCACTGCATTATTAGAATATTACTGGGCTTCTAATCAATAATGTAATCATGAATAGTAGGTAGTCTAAAATTTTGACGAAAGGTAATTTCGTTTTCTATTATTTTTAAATTGATTTATTCTGCAGTAAAATCATGATGTATTCCAAATTTCATGTTGTAAAATTTGACATAAATCATGATTTTTCTGCAAAATTACCAGTATATTACTAAATATCAGCCATTCCCGAAATGTTAAAACATTGTAGTGAGTTTCAAATACTGTTTACCTAAATTCAAACTCAAGGCTACAAAGACAACCATACCTAAAATATGAAACACAGATTAAGCGCTACTGTTGTCTGCAACTGTTTTTGATTTTTGCCAAGATCCTATGGCGACTCATGAAACCTACTTATAATCTTTTCTCTTAAATAATTCATCATGTTTTTGTTGCAGCAAATGAACCATGGGTATGGCATGACAAGGATGTGCAGAAGAAAGCTGTGAAAGGAAAGGCAAAAAAGATTTATCATAAATCTATAAACAGGGGAGATGAAGTCATATCTGTAAGTTTGTAGAACGCTTATCGGTTAATTTTTGTTTTATATCAAACTGTGAAATGTATTTGTACCAAGTGTTGACAAATTGTCATCCTATTGGCCTTCGATACATTAGTCGGCTTTTTGTTGAGTCCTAATGGATACAGTCAGAGACATTCTGTTTTGAAGTGTTTTCTTGAGCCTCGACCCAATTATAAATTTTGTTGGATCTGAATGTGACTACCTAATAAATTTTGTGTGAAAATATAAATTATAAGATTTTTGATAATCAATATTTTGCAACTGACTGTTATAGTGTGTTTGATTCTTTGTTTGTGTTCATGCTGTTCAAACTGTCTGGTTCAGTATTTTTAATGCAGTATAACAGTCAATTGAAATTTGTTCAAATTTGAGAATATGAGTTGTGAACTAATCCTATTGTTTTTAGTAAAAAGTGTACAATAGCTAAGTATGTCCGTTTGGGAAATAGTCAGGTATTCTGAAATTTGGATTAAAAACAATTTCGATTTTTTAATTTTTTCAAATTGATAAATTTTGCAATGGAATCATGATATGCTATTGGTCTGGGGGGCGTGGACTAACTACTTATCCTTCCTCTGTGCCTTTGTGTTTGCGGATCCGTATGCAGTACATGCAAGGATAACAGTAGCAAGAGTAATTATGACTAACTAGCGAGGTGCAAAGTCTTGGTTCACACTCACACAAACGAAACAGGATTAAATTGGTGTAAGTGTGAAGCAAGACTTTGAACTTCTCTGGAATCATGATATACGCAAAATTTTACAATGTAAAATTCGACTTGATGACTTTGCTGCAAAATTGAAAAAATATGTTGAAATATCGATAATTATGTTCATTTGAAATGTATAAACTGTATTCCTATAGTGACCTTCGAATACTGTTTAAACTGGGCCATGATGTTGAAATAAACAACATAAACGCTGAAAATCAAACAGTATATCTTAGAGAAAAAATTTTTTCTTGTTTTTCAGTGCGGTGATTCTGCTGTTTTTCTCTCTGCTGGTCGTCCATATCTTCCTTACATAGGTAGAATCGAATCCATGTGGGAATCCTGGGGAGATAACATGGTTGTAAAAGTCAGATGGTTTTATCATCCTGAGGAAACTAAAAGGGGAAGATTAAAATCTCATGGAAAAGTAAGTTGGAAATTCATTGGTTTTAGCTTGATTGAATATATATATATATATGTTATATATATAGCATAATCTGATATTGTGATTTTTTTAATCAGTCTCAATGATTTGTCTATTGAAATACAATCATTCTTTTGGGTACTCTGACCACTGGGCATTTTAACTTGGTGCGGAGTAAGTACATCTTGTGTGAGGGTTACTCAAGTTTTTGACTGATATATTCCACACGATAAAGTGATTCACTTCACCAGTTGAACAGATTAGTCCAAAACTTGAAAGCTCTTATTATCAATGAGAAATTTTTTCATTTTTTCTATGACAAATATTGTAAAAAAAATCTCTCACATTTTTAAATTGAACATTACTTTTTGGCTTTCGGTTGTTCCAGAAAACAAGTTCAAGAATAATTTTTGTCTTGAATTGAGTATTTATGATTCGATTTTAACTTATTTTTGCCCAATGATTCAAACATTAAATTATCCTGAACTTTTTTTTTTGCTATTTTGTAGCATCCTCTCTATAAATCTTCTCACATTGATGAAAACGACGTACAAACTATTTCACACAAATGCGAAGTCGTTTCGTTCAAAGAATACAACAGGAGAATGAGGAATGATGAACAAAACGTTTTCTACTGCACTGGGATTTATGATCCTGCTACAGGACAAGTTCTACAGGAACATTCTGACAAAAGAAAGCACCAAAAATCATAGAGATATATTTTTTTTGTGGTTTTAAATGTTTTTATTTTTAAAACGTATAAATTTTCCATGTATTTTGTAGAATTCACCAGTTTTGAACTCACATGCCTTATCTGAACATTCAATTTAGAAAATGTAATATTCAAAAACATTAGGTGAACGAGAATTTTGTATTGGGTACAAGTATGTCAGATGTGGGCTAGAAATGTGCTGTCACGGAGACACACACTACAATGCATGACACGTGCTTTACTGAAAACTTTGACTTTCGCACATTGCTCTGTTTTAGGGAAGTTACAACGGGTATTTTAAATTGCCTTTCTGTTCTGTTTATCGTGGTTGTTGTGAATATTGGCACAATACACATTTTTGTATATATATACCCATATCTTGTACTGAACTGTAAATATTCGCTTTAATTGTATTGAGAATTTTTTCCACTTCTTAACTATCCTTTTTTGCTTATAAAATTTTAGTAGTACTAACACGCTTTCCTTGTATTTTTTATCCACTTTTAGCATTCTTGTATATTCACCGGCACTCACTCATTGTATCATGCATTGTATATTTTTGAAGCTTTCGTTTGATTTATATTGTTCTTATCATGAAAAGTTCCATTTTAATGAAATTCTGAGTTTTTTTTCATGTTGTTGCAATTCTTTTTGCCTGTTTGATTGTATAAAATGCTATCACATGAACTACTTATGAGTGTTCTCTTACTGAAGTTTGTTAGTGTTCAGTGCAATGTTTATGGGGTTAGATGCACATTTTGCCTTGAAGCAACAAATCTCTTAGTCGCAAAGGGTCCAATTGCTGTGTGGGGATGATTATATGCATGATTGCTGGACACCTTGTTAACGCATGATGGTTTAGGTAAAAGCTGGCCGTTGCTTTCTTCACTAGCCATATTTATATACAAAAAAAAATCTGAAGGATCGTGTAAAAACTGTTGCGTATTGTCGTCCATGCGGAAGGTATTGGAAAGTTCCCTGGGTGTACGTACGAGTGGTGCCCTTGTGTTATTGTTCCTTTCGCGGTGCTACTATTCTAAGGTCCCAGTCATTCGTATTAGCTTTTGGGTTTACTGTCCTATCACACTCCATAAGTGTGTGAGAGCAGTAGCCCATAGCTTTGGTTTTTTATTTCCTTTAAGGGGCCGCTTATTCCAAGACTGCGGCTATGCGCGTTCAGTCTGCTCACGATTCTTGGATTTACAGGTGCAGTTTATTTTGTTTTTTGTGGAGTTGCTTATTAAAAAATTGTGGTTAGATAGATGCCTTTTGGTGTCTTATTTAGTGTTGTGCCACCCATATTTATGAGAGCATTAGCCCAATAGCTATTATTTTCTTCCTTTTGTGGGGACGACTATTCCAAGACTTTCAGAAACTTTATTTTGTCAACAATGAGCGGCAATTGGTTCAAGCCACAGTGGTGTGATCCATCATTAACCCGTAGTCGGCAATGTTTATGCAAAATATTTCTGACCCGTCTTCTATGTACTATGTTCGGCTTAACCTACCCAAGTTATTACACCCTGGAGCGAGTGGTGGGCATTAACCAACGTTTTTGGTCGAAATGACAGTGTGCCAGTATCTGCGATACGTTACGCCTATCCACGAAGTGCCTTACTGAAGTGCACGTTCGGTGGTAAAACGGTCAAGCATCGAAATATTCGCGGTACTCTGTCCAGCGTTATGTACCCTTATCGTGACCGCGCTTGGCCGACTGAGTAGGCTAGTCTTTGTCTATAGCGCCATCATGTAGAATTTCGTCATTTTGGCTAGCAACACACACACACCTAACTCTGAACTGCTGATCGGCAGTTTTCTGTCTGCGTATTTCGCTTAGCCCGACGGTTGTATGCCAGTTTTGTTCTCATACCCTGGGAAAATACGATATAGAATATGAAATAGGCTAGTAAGCTCATTGTTAATTTTGGACGTGAGCTACCCGACTTGTTGAGCAAAGAGATATGTGGATATAGGCATGTCGGTAAGTTAAGGTATCGGCACCGTACGGATAACTTATCCGTAATTTAGCAGTTAGGCTGCAGGAAAGGACTGGCAGACTGGTACGTTAATATAATACCGGTAGAATAACGTTGCAGCTAAGTTGACGTTATTTTTTTTATTAAAATTCACTCTGAGCAAGGCCAAACTTGGAATGTGTAACGTTAAGTTAAGTTAGTCAATAAGCTGACATAATTTTATTTTTTATAAAATAGCTTAGTCATGACAGAGAGAGTTTATTAATTTCATCAACCAGAAAACATTAAAATCTTGTATCTTTCTAAGAAATGTCCTTTTTCATTTTATTTCTAACAAACATTAGAATTATAATAACTAATTGTAAAATTAAATTAGATATATTTCCACTACGCAGTACCGGTACGTAGATACCGGTATATCTATTTCAGAATAAAAAAATAAATTTCAGAATGATTAAGTATTCGTAAAACAAAAGAAATACTAAATACTTCTAGATCTTGCGTTAGATTATACTCAGTACCTACTCTTACTAATACAGAATAAAATATTAAAGGATGTTTTTTGGGGTCATGAAGTTTAGTACTTTATATCCGATTATCATAAAAATTTCCCATGTTGCAAGCGACTCATCCTAGCCCGGGAGACAATGCCAGATACTGGCAGCATTGGCTAACCCCTAGTCAGGATGAGAATATTCTGCCAGTTTCTATTTTGATGACATTGGGGAATATGGTACTAAACTTCACTAGACCCGTTTTTTGTTACGAACATTACTGAACTAGAAGGAATGAATTCGATATTGCATATTCGAGAATCTTTCATTTTCGATTATTCTCAAATTGAAGTATTTGGCTGTAAAATAATGATATTTGCCGAATTTTAGTAAATTTAGACATAGGAGCAAAATATTGTCAAATACCAGCAATTTGTTTGAAAATGTGGCCATCTGTATAGTGAAGTTCGGAGACCATTTAAATCGAACTATAAGGGCAAACCTAATTACGGCTTGGAAGCTGGGGAGTATAGTACGAATTGAAAGTTGTGATTGCTATCGCTATGTTTGACCAATTGACATGATTTTGTCGGAAAGTGCCCTCCAGCCAAACTCATCAAGCTTGAACTAAATTTCTTTGCTTTAATAATTAAAAATACCTCTGATTTCAAGCGTAAGACTATGCAGGAAAAGGGTGGAATCCATTTTAATGGATTCAGCACATCTGAGTTCATTTTGGGACATGATCGTTATTCAAACAAACACAAGCCAGTAATATGTATTGAACCTTTCATAGTTCATAGTATTTAGAGAAAATAATAATGTAATTTATTACATCTGCTATATACCATAGCTATATTTTGATTCACACAAAGAAAGAAAATAGATTATTAGTAGACAATAGTAAATGACACCATGTTGTTAATAATAATAACTGTAAGTGATGAAGGGTCAGTGTCATATTAAAATTTGAGTTTATGACATAATTTTTCATTTTATGAGTTAATATCTACTTTTGACCTTTTATATGTTTTAGTAGGTGTATGATGATAAACTATATCGAAGTAACAACTCCCTATTTTTCAAACTCTGTCTTAGATTCACAAATTATAATTATGTATATGGTATTAGGGATGTCTTTATGCAAATAGTCAGGTATTCTACAATTCTGATTAAAAGTAATTTCGTTTTTTTTATGATGATTGTTAGATTGATTCATTTTGCACTGGAATCATTTTGAAATAAATCATCACTTCACAAGTGAAATGTTGAAGCATTATTTTATTTATATGAAGAATTCTGAATCTCTTCTGAGCTATACTATAGCAACAATGCTGTTGTCTTTATACACAATTATAATAATGATTTTCTTACCTGTTGCTTGTCTACTTGTGAAGCATCTTGCCTTATTAAACGTGTAGATATTTTTCAAGTTTTTTCCTTACACCTAGAGGGAATATCTAGCTTTGAATATTCATTGAGTTCAGGTAAACAAAAATTGAAGAGTACTTCTTTTGAGTCAATTAATCAGAAATTGTGTTGGATAATTTTCAAAAGTTGTCTACATCCATGTGACTAAATCTTCAATCAGGTTAGGGATACTCATTGGGCCATGATGCGAATTTGTTCCCCTGCTGAATCATCCTACCTGTCTGTGTACTGATTGAAATTTGATGTAATGAATGAAACGAATTTATTATACTTATTTTCATGCTGCTTATACAAAGTTTGCAGTGTACAAAAATAAAGAGGTTCTAAGTCTTGCTTCACACTTACACAAATTTATTTCTGTAACGTTTCGTCTGACCAAAGTCAGACTTCTTCAGACAAGCATTTTAAAAAAAGGACTTTGAACCTCTCCAGTTACCGTATTTCGTGGCCGATAAGTTGCGTATTTCGCGGCCGATAAGTTGCTACTTTTTTCCAAAACTTTCTCTTCTGAGACTTATTCGTTGCTTCGACCTATGTATTGTTTTTTTCCCGATCCACAGCAAATTGTGAAGCGTTTTATATTACGGTATATAAAAGTTAATATAGATGACGCGGCGAGCGCATGTCCTTTCAAGATACGTCAAATTGTAGAGAGATTTGAATTAAATTGATAATAGACTACACCCAAATTTACTGTGTGCCTAGCACATGCTCGATCTTTTTTGCTTGCCAACATTTGTGAATTTTCATTGGTACCCGTCATACATGCGTTTTAATTTGATGACGATCCGATCATGTGTGATCATCAATCGGAACGGCCAGTATTATATCATTCAATGCAAAAGGGCGCAATAGGAAATGTATGTAGTTTGCAATCGAGGCCAGCCTCTAAATTAACGAAACAAGGAATTTAAACTTAGCAAGTTCGACGTGAATTACTTTGACGTTTTGACAATGACGCAATCGATGCCAGCCTTTAAATTAACGAAACAAGGAAAAATCTACAATTGTGACTTCGAAAAATATATTTTGGTATTTAAAAGCCTGATTTATAAAAAAATAAATTATTTTATCGGCAATAATATATTGTATTAAATACCCCCTACGGAATTTAAGGTTCGGCGTGAATTACTTTGACGTTTTGAATCTAATCAACAAAATCAATCAATCAAGAAAGTTCCACAATTGTACATTTTCACACTGTGTCTGTGATAATGTTTTGTACTATTGTAGAAACTGCTTCCGTTAAGTATGTTTTGTTTATGTTCACGACATGACGTCTTAGTAGGCAATGTATTAAAATGCAAAATGTGTATCTCGATAAACAATAATTACAACAACAAATTGCGAAATTAAATCAGAACCCTTCAAATTCTTCGTCTTCGGTGTCTGAGAAAAACAGATCATTCTGACGTCCCGCTGTCCCAAAATGCCTCAGTGTTGCTTCGTGTAACATATTGAACAAAAAATATGAATTGTAGCAGTTGGGAGTATAAAGTGCATGGAACACATTTTATACATTTGCTTTGTTTTTTGCTTCCGCGATCGTTGCATAAACTGAAACAATAACATACACACACCTGGAGAAAAAAACGATGTTTTACGGTCATCGGCCGAAACGACATTGCACACCTGGGCAAAAACGATAGTGCGCTCGTTCCATGCGTCTGAGTTAATAAATTACTGTACGTTATTACTTTAGCGTTTGATAAGGCGCAGCGTGTGTTTCCATTTTTGAGGAGTCGTTAACGGACGCTTTGCGACTCTTACGGTGTTGCGTCATATCTGTGTACAAAATAGCAAAATTTTAGAAAAATGACCCTTCGCGACCATTACCTCGGAGGTGCTTATAGGACGCAAAATACGGTAGTCATAATCACTTTTGCTACTGTATCCTTACATGTACTGCATACGGATCCGCAAACACAAAGGCACAGAGGAAGGAAAAGTAGTTCGTCCACGTCCCCCAGACAAATAGTACAAAAATAAGTTACCAATTTAGTACAAAAAGCTTTTGTGATATTAATAGGATTTCTTTTCATGATTCAAACTATTGAAAAATGTTTTGTCAAAAAACTTGTAGTCAATGATGATTTATACCATCGAGGTGCAGTCTATCTGTGGTACAATATATACTCGAAAAAAAATAAGATTTTTCATGGAGTATTTTCCCAATTCCTACAATATCTATAATTATGATGTCACCAGAATTTAGATTTATTAATATTCAAAAGTGATCACAGAAAACTTGTGTTTTTAAACTTCACATAACTGAAAATACCGATTTTATTTGATATTGGATAGTAAATGTAGTTTATATGAATTTCACTACTGCAGTTTGTCTTAATATTATGCCCTGTTGCAGGGTGGCAGAATCTTGGTTTTCCTTCGGTGTTCGAATGTTATGTCATTTACTTGGATGGATAAAAATAGCTTCACAACCATCGACACTGCTATTTCACAGCATTATTGATAGTTTGAACTATTTTATACAGTTTGCTATAACCAGACATGCAAAAATGGACTTTTAAATATTCTAGTTACAAATATATATTGAAATATTTCCCATTTGCTGAGTTTTCTTCTGATGAAACTCATTTGCTTCTGGTGTCTGAGTAGCAGAGTGGCTGGTGTCCTGTCGTACCCTGAGGGGCCTCCTTAAACTTCCATGTCATTTTATTGCTAACAGTAGTATTTTCAACTTTTTAAAAGTACAGTTTAGTATATATAATAGAAATTGTCAATACATGGAGTGAAGTAAAGTGTTACAACCGTTCCAATACTCCCAATATATAAGATGGAATTAAGAGTGGGAAATAAATATAGACTTGGGAGGAAGATTGGGAGTGGATCATTTGGTGATATCTACCTTGGTAAGTATAAACAGGAAGCTTTTTATTTTTTGATTGCCTAATCACATGTTGGGAAAATTTTATGCTTAGTTATGCTTGTCATAGTTAATCATCAGTAACCATGTTGAATGAATTAAGTTTGAACAGAGTGCCAAATTCAATATTTCGCACAACAAAATTGTAATATTTCAATCATAATTGTTACCTACCAGTAGGGATGGCCAAAATCTGTTAAATTCAGAGTCGAATCGAACATTCGAATCAGAAGTATTATATTAAACAAACAAAATATTTTCTCAGATAATTGGTAATGGCATGGTAAAATTTGCATATATTTTCTGTAAATGTGTACTTTTTTTTAATCAGCTGATATTGAATCACTGGGAAAAACGGATCGAATATTTTGGGCAGTCCTACCTACCAGTACTTGTTGATCCATCCATTCCGTTGAAACATTATTGTACATTTCAAATTTTATGTTGTAAAATATAAAGGTATATCATGATTATAAAACTGGTCATGTAGGGTAAGGAGGTAAAAACAAATAGAGTTTATCTAATTAAAAGTCATTCCCCTAATCGGTCAATCTGAGCTCTAAATTGATTGTGACCGTATGTTCTAGTTTATGCTTTAGTTCTATCTGTGCACTGCACTCTGGAAAATGTTCAAAATCATCAATACTGCTATGAAGTAGTGGTGTTGATGGTTTCAGCGCTTTTTGTCTGTCCGAAGAAAACTGCATAAATATTCGATGACATACCTGACGGGAAAAATAGGTTTTTAACGCTGATTGTGATATATATTTCATCATTTACAATAATCTTTTTTTAGGAACAAATATTTCCACTGGAGAGGAAGTCGCCATCAAACTAGAATGTGTGAAAACAAAACATCCACAACTTCACATAGAAAGCAAATTTTATAAAATGATGCAGGGAGGAGGTATAATTCGTTCTCATATAAGCATGCAAAGTTTGTTGTTTACTCTATGCCGATTATTTGTTAAACATGTAGCGGGGACAGGCAGTGTTGGAATGGTGACCCTCAGCAGGCCATGTTCTACAAAATATGTTTTAACTTCAGTTATGATTGTGAGAAATTCGCTAAAACTGGTTTTAATGCATTGATATGTTTCAGAAATTTTTAATTTTTTCAAGTACGAGCCACAGATGTTTAGAAAAAAATTTCTGACTTGGATAAGGTTCCCAAGATGATGAAGCCCCAAGGTGGAAGATTCACATTTTAAGTCTTTTTAAGAAGTTTCAAGACAATATTAAAACAGGATTCAAAATCATTAATGCTGCTATTAAATTTAGATAGGGCCCTTTGTTGACTTTGAAAAATATTGCTATTTGCTATTGTCAAGCACTAAAAAATTCATCCATTATTTGGGGAGGATCTGCACAAAAAAAATATCTCCTTAGTAAATCTCTTTATTCATTCCTCGTATGCCCCTATGCAAAAAGGTTGACTTCTGACAATTAGTCGAAATTTGAAATCTAACACTTGTGCAAAGCGACACAACACAATTGTGCAGAAAATTGTTAAAAATTGAAAATAAAAGGGTAAAGTCATTGTCCCAGTCAGTTTGATTTAAAACAAAAAATTTGTTATTTCTAAAATCATTGCCCAAAAAGTTATGGTGCCTTGATTCACATCCTCTGTTATGTTTATTTGAAATGCGTTTCATGTATAGGCTTTACAAGTACTTCCTGTCTGATGTGTTTTATATATTATTGCAGTACTTGAATCAGTGAATTCCCCCCGGTACATCTTTGTTATTGTGGCAATGACTTGACTCGTTCTGTTATTCAAGTTTGTCTTGTTCATTTTTTTTGGATGAGAGGTTGTGGCTTTTCGTGTTATTGTTCGTTGACTTGTCATGTAGGAAGTCAAAAGTATTAAATTGAAGCAATATCGATATTAAATAAATATTTATATATTTGAGAAATTTGTTTCAAATAATCAAAATTACAGTTTTTTAATTGTATTTGCACTCATTTATCACGTCATATAGCATTTTTACAGTTACCGGTACTACAAAGCATTAAAATTTATTATAAAATGAATTTCTGGGGCATGTTTGCAAGCGCAACTCATTTAGATTCGATAGAAATGAAAAAACAAATTTTAGAAGTGTTTGATCAATTGAACTTTTTTGTTATTATTTTTTTCCATGGTCAGATCTCGATTTATTCGAATATTTTAATCTAATCAATTTAAGTCGTTAAGGCAAAAGGCAAATACCTGATTATTGTATATATATTGTATATATATATATACAATTTATTAATAGCCGTTGTTATCTTGTCACTGTTTGCTAATCAATTGATATTTGTTATTGTAATAGGACATATCGTTTTATTCAAATACCTCTTCAATGCACAGCTCGAGATAAAATTATTTCCTAATTAGAAATTTTCTTTTGTCAAACACAAGACACAGATGATCTGCGCCTAGCGGGTGTGTTCCATCAGTGACTCATACTTAGCAAAACTTATTTCGTAATGTTTTTAACTGGGTTAAACTTGACTGAAGAGTATTATAAAAGTAGTCATACCTACATTACATAATATAATTTACAGTAATAAAAATTATTACTGAATAAAATTTCGGATAGGGGAGATTCAACTTATACTTTTAGCTAACAAAAAGTCATATCAATGCAATAGGAAGTGAAATAGGATTAGGAAGTGTAAAATTAAATAAAATCTATAATCGTTGAGCATGGACCATATATGGACTATTTTGACTTGCTTAATAAAGTAGAATTATTTTATGAACTCCAATAACCCAACTGGAATCCTACTGCCATATTTGTCATATGAGACAACGACATAAAAACCTAGTCGAGTTCATTGTATTCTCTAATAAAATATCTTCCACGATTTTTCAAAACACAGGTGGTATGAATGAATGTTTCATAATAAGCGTTGGTGAGAATTACGTTTTGTTCATGCCTGAAACAGAACACTTCACCGACCGATTTGCTGATTGAAATCTTCATGTGATAAAAGCTTGAGAAATAATTTCTTTCATGTCACAGTAGTGCAGCATATCTAGTAATATATTATAGATTCAGTCTGAAAATAGTTGATAGTCGAACCCATGGCTATTTATTTTCCTTTGTGTCTCTGAAAGTTCTAATACGGAGTTTTCATGAATGAATGTTACTTTTTTATAAATTTCTTCTGACTGAAGCTGATATTTGTGTATCCCAGTAATTAAGAGTCTCCATCAATCTAGCGGTATTGTCACACAAATTCAGGTTTTCTCGGTCCTTGATTAATTTTTATACATTTATTTGAATCATTGGATTTGAAATTGTTGCAATAAAAAATCACTCACTCCGACCACAATTGAAGAAATAGCCATTTTCAATTAAATTTTTTTTGTGTCTTTTTGGTTTTAAATCTAAGGGAATAGAAATGACAAACGCGTCAACCATATCAGCAATTTTTCATTTTTCGAAATTTTTTACAAATTCTATTACGGTATCTATAATCAGTCATAGAAAGTTAGCCAAAGCATGTTTGCACAAGCTTGAATTAATGATGGCTCACGCTGCCGAGTTGTGATCATCTTGGTTGACAAAATAAATTAGTGATTTTTTCCACTTCTGTAAATGATTAAGGACTGGTATTAATATCTAGAAATTCAAATTTGTGAATTTGAAGTTCTTGGTAGTAAGATACTGGGGATAATGAATTTATTTTGCTGCTTTCATTTTTTAACATCTTGATCAGGTTTATTTGAAGAAAAATTATGTTCCAAACTCTGTGTTTCAGCAATATTTTTGTATGATCTTTTTGATATCTATATGCTTGTTTTCTGCTTTCCAGTTAAACTGAAATTATACAAGGTTTGCAATAGGCCTGTCGAAATCTAATTTGTGGCTCTTGTATCATAGTTTCTTTGATTAGATTTCTGTTGTGATGCCAGATTCTACTTCCATAACACACAGAGAAAAATATACTATAGTGTATCCCTGCCAAAAAAATCGTTTAACTATTTTTCCGTAATGGAAAGCACTTTAAAATGCTTCCTACATTTGGGGTAGTGGTGGTAGTTTATTGAAATATGTTTTCAGTGTACCAGCACCTTATATACCAGTATCATTGTGATAGTTTGGTTTGCGGAACTGGCCATCCAGAAAACCTAATATGATATTATCAAATCTTCATTTTGCTTGAATTATAATTATTTTATTTAAAATTTCCTCTTTTAAAATAGTGTAACGAATTGCAATCGAAATTGTAATCGAATTAAATAAGACCAAGTTATTGCTCTCACCGATTGGGTTCACAGTATCTAGAAATTGCTTGTTAGTACTGTTGTTTAGATGCTAAAACAAAGTAGGTAGTAGCCAGAGATGATTTTTCAAGTTATATCTTGATTTCAATCGTGGTATCTTGATTTCAAGGCAAATTCTTACTTTTTTTTTCAGAATAATTCTGAACTTGGTGTTGTTAATTAAAAATAGTGTTCTTGTTTACGATATGCAAAATTCCATATACTTCAAACTAAGTTTTTAATTTAAATTCCCACTATATTCGAAAACGCCCAACTCAGTATTTCAAATTATATTTTTATAGACAAAAATATTTAGCCCGATTTAACATTCCTACTTGAAAAAGCAACGGTTATGGTCGCCAATGGTCATCTTGTTTATATATTTTTAATCTTTTTCAGTTGGAATACCCACTGTGAAGTGGTGCGGTGCTGAAGGAGATTATAACGTACTAGTGATGGAATTACTTGGACCGAGTCTCGAAGATTTATTCAATTTTTGTTCCCGAAAATTCAGTTTAAAAACAGTATTACTTCTTGCTGATCAGCTGGTTAGTTTATTTCTGATTACAATGATTGCGGTACTAATAAAATGTATTCTTTTCTTGCCCAGTCAGAAATTTGATTTTGTCAGGCATATGCCACACTTCAATCATCAGTGACTTTTACTTAATTAACGATGGATGTTTTGACAATATTTTTCTGTTTGAGTGATGTTTCTTCTCATTAAATTCAATATATCCATAGATTTGATGACAATCGTTAATGTAGGAAATTTTGAATGATATGTCACACAAAAAAATGGGCATTATTTTCTTTTAGCCATTAGCTTACATTACCGGTACACATTGATATATTTTTTTAGTTCTTCAGTCGAACTTACAATTTCGATTTACTTCTATCGACCTTTTGAGTTATGGCTTTCTTGTTTGAAATTCAGTTAAACCATCTACTTAAATTTCTGCTAATTAATTATTGTGTTTTCATGTATTTATTATTATTATGCATTTTTTTTAATTTAATGATTTAATTTATTTTTTTCATTAATGCACATATAAGAATTCAAGTTGATTGTTTATTTTTTACTTTGGTTTCTCCAGCCGTTATAATCAATGCCATTTATGATTTCTAAGATTTGTATATTTGTCTATGGTGGGTGTTTTTTTCCTAATATTTGAACAATATATTGTCATGTTTTGTCACATGCTCTATTCTAATAGGCTTATCGGGGTCTGCCATTGTTGTTGAATATTTCTTTTATTTGAATTCACTATGTGCAAGGTAGAAAGCAGTGCCTAATAGGAATCAACTAATGGCTACTAAATAATAGCAATGAGTTACTATAAGATATAGTACCAGCAACTGCGCTCTAAACAGAAAACATCCCAAACTGGACTGAAGCGCCATGGTAGAGCGCAATGAGTGCCGAGTGGTATCTTACCTAGGTCATGGTAAAACCATCTACGACTTTTTTGCCTTCTTCTAGTCTCCTCTTGCGGCACGCAGGGAATATGTTAGGACTATTCTAAAGGCCATGCTCTGTGCCCAGTCAGAATCAACTCTAACCAAACATGTTATGTTGAGTACGAGTCACTGATGGCGAGTTACCTTACTCAACATAAATTTCACCTTTTTATGATAGTTTTAGCAAAATTCAATATGCCAACAATTTGAAAAATGTTTATTCAAGTCCGAAAATTTTAGTCGAGCCTCGTTGTATCGTTACTTGACAAAATAAAATATTTGCTTGGATTTCAGATATTTTGATTAATGTGGTTTTGAACTCAATTCTAAAATTCAACTTAATATAGAACTGACCCTCCAGCTTGATTTCATTCGTCAATGAATCATTCTCGCCTTTTATTGTCATTCACTGTTATTTCTTTAAAATATCTTTTTATTCATGTATAATGATTATTGAAATCATGAATCACGCATGGGAATTTTTAGATGTTGATGTGAAAATTTATTGCTGTGGAGTTAAAAACTGTATCGTTCACCAATCTGGCATCAGAAAAAGTATTCAGTTTAGTGCTTTTTGAAGGTTATCAATGCCAATGGTTTGATCTAGGGAACCATTCTGACAAGTATATGTAGTATAGCATTCTTTCAAAAATGCATTACTCAACAGTACATTAAAAATAATTTTATGGTTTTTTCTTTTAGATAAGCCGGATAGAATATATTCACAGCAAGAATTTTATTCATCGAGATGTGAAACCGGATAATTTTCTAATGGGTCTTGGCAAGAAAGGAAATCTTGTGTATATTATCGATTTTGGTCTTGCTAAGAAATATAGAGACGCAAGGACACACCAGCACATTCCATACAGGGAAAACAAAAACCTCACAGGCACAGCACGTTACGCCTCTATCAACACACATCTTGGTATAGGTAAGTGAAATTCTGTGAAATATCTTTGTTGTATTTTCCGCGATGAAAGTAAGTAAATGAAGTGGAAAATCTCCAATTGGTTTTTGTGATGATGGTGATGATCAAGGGTTACAGAAATACGATTGATATTGAATTATGAGGTTTTGCTGACTGATTGTATTAGTATCGCATTTTTATTCATGAGTCGAAAACTTTTCTTTTTGTTTTCTGCGGATGACCAAAAAAAGCTTAAAAACATGAGCATTGCTATTAATGGCAAGCCTGCCAGTCCGCTCCATACTGTGGCTATTATTTCTTTTGACATAGAATGTTGGATAACAGAAAAACTCGCTGTTGCATATCTTTTGATCTTTGAAAATTTGCTTTCTTTTATTGTCTTTACTACGTTGGTGTTACATTGTTGGCTAGAAGGCTTCAAAGGGTATTACAGTTATTCCACGCAATAGCCTGTTGGGGTGACTTATTTTGTTTGTGATATGTGTTATCACATTGTATCTGGGAAGTAAACAGATGTTTATTAGATAAAAGTGTAGTGTTTGTTTGCTCTTGGATAAAGCAAGTATACCTACACCCAATCAATATACATTATTTATGGTCATGGCTAAGCACGATAAATTAAAATATGTTATTGCTAAATTTGATTTGGTTTGAGTAAAATTTGGCTCTTAAAAAGATATCAATTTAGGCCACGAGTTTTCAGAGCGCACGAGGAATAAAGCTACAAATAAGTTTCGGAATATTATTATTCAGTATTTTATATTCTATTGGAGTTGTTTTAGAAACTATTCTAAGAGGCAAATTATTGATCAGTAATTAAATTGTTATTCTATTACCTTCAAATCAATGACTTCTGGTAGAACTGATCACTATTCTACTAACCCATATAACTTTCCTGAATACTGGTTTCAAGAAATGAGAAATCAATATTTATCTTGATTGAAAATGTGTTCTATTATAAATATTTACTCAAAATATGTGTTTATGTAATCTTTAACATAATCGATATTTCTTGATAGCTAATTTTACTACACAATGTGGATCAGCATAAATGTAATGCAGCAATCTGTTCAACAGGCCAGGGAGTTATTGGCGTTATTGGGATAGTTTGGAATATAAATACGAGGGAAAATATTTCATTTTGATACTCTTTGTTATTTTCTTGTGTTATTGACCAATGTTTGTTTTGTCATATTTTTTGAATTCTGATAATAATTGATTTCTGCATTTTTTTCAATTTATTGTATGGAATCACTAGTCTCCCCTATATTTATCAAATGTGTACTAATCAGTACAAGTTTTTCCCTGTAATTGAATAGTGCAATCGATTTTCCGTTACAATTAACTGCTATATCCCAAAAAGTTTGTTGATTTCAATACACTTTGATATTATTCAAACTAAATACTCCTCTACCTTTCTTAATGTTGATTTCCCAGCAATTATGTTTTGTCAACCAGAGAGGAGAAAAAAATCAATGCATTTTTGTCAGAAAACCCAACTTAACCCAATGACACAAGGATAATTCAATTAAGTACACCAAAGCACTCGCATACCAGAACACAATTTACTTACTGTTTTGCTGAATCAGATTGCTTGAGGCCGATATTGACTCTCGAGGTCATTGATGTTAATAATTCAAAATCACTTTGAAAGTCCTAATATTGTTATTAAAGCATGTTTCGTTTTTGACGTCGGGTACTGTTTTTCCTATATTCGCAAGTTACATTTCTAAGCTTGATATTCCTATTTTAAGATATATTTGCTAGAAGATTAAAAATTCTTTTTCTTTTCAAGTGCCTGGTAGCAGCAAAACTATCAAAAGTTTTCAATGCATTGTGTGCACTCTGTTGGTTTTTTTTTATATTGTTACTATTACTGCCTATAAACTCTTAACACTGTATTTGACAACAATTCACTACAAAATAAAATTTTCTGATGAACATTATCATTAATCAAACTATACTTCTTGGTAAGGATGTCAACTCTAGATTTAGATATATGTCAAATTTGAATACACATTATTATTGTGAAAAATTGAAAAAAGATGTATTCAAGCATAACTTCATGAAGCTTGAAGGACAGATGCTTTCTGCCTCGTCACCTCTGTCCATCAGTAATTCAAGCTTATTAATATTATTGCACAAAATATTTCTGGTTGAATTGCGGAAATATTTAATATAATGCTGTATTGTGATTTTACATACATTTTCAAAATTTCGACCTATGGAAAGATAAAAGTATTACCTTTTATTTTATCACAATTTTTTAAATCAGATCAGGAAGATTGATTTGAAATAACGTTATTTGATATATTCGATTCAATTAATACACTTTTGGATATGACAACTTCGTCACCTTATTGGGACATTCGTAGTATAGTGAGGATTGATAAAATTTCCCCATAAATATTGGTAGTATCTCAGTTCATACTCGTTGTTCAATTACAATGATTGAGTTCAAATTTCATTATGAATTATTTCAATAACAAAGGAAAGCAATAACAATGATCTCTATAAATACACTGATCATGTCAAAGAGCTTGGGTGTGTCAGCATCAGTCAATTCCTTTGAGATTTCTGAAGCATGCCTGTTGTCCATTATTTATAGTGATGTCATGTCAAACTCAAAGAGCTTTGATATAATAATATATATATACTTTTCTTTTATTGTTATTGCTTTGTAACAGCAGTGAACATTTTGACTCCACTATAATGTTGAAAAGGTGGCATTTTGCTACTATCTCCGAAAAAAATACCAGTAGTTGCTAAATATATTTGTATTGAAACCGTATCCACCCTTGCTGTAGTAGAAATCATACAATCCAATCAGAAATTTTCATTTTTGCCACAGCTGATCCACGCATCTTACCGGCACGATCTATCAGTGGCGCACACCTATTTTTTGAATTTTTTTTTTTTTTGATTGGGAAAAAACTTTTTTTAAAAAACAACAGTAGGCATTGGTGAGTGACTATCATAATAGCTGGACATATATCTTTTAGAATCATCAGAACAAATGATGTAACATAGAAGGTTCTTAGAAGTCTTCAAACTTTTCCATATACTGTTATCATACTTGAAGGTTATATCCATTTAAAAAAAATAGTGCATGTTCTTCTCATTTACCTATCTCAAAGCTCTCTTGCCAGGCCATCAAGAGGTTGTCCCTCTCATATATATTTATTTTTCTAACAAATATCTGATCTAATCTTCCAAAATTTAAACTTGAAATATGATAAAATCATAGAAATAAGAATTCGATTGTTCAGATTTAAAAATAGATTTCAATAAATAGTGTAGTTATTTTCAATTGTTCGCTTGGCGAAAGAATTTCTAATTCTTTGGTAAATTTTTTTGAAAAAATTGAATTTCAACTATGTGTTGCTGGTTTGCGAAAATGAGTATTCGAGCGATCAGAATAGATTTGAAACCAAAAATGCTATACCTCAATCAGGAATTAAATTTTTCTGATTGGGGCCAAGCCATCAGTACATTGTGATTATTTATAATAGCATGGGATAGTATTTTTGATATAAGATTTCAGACATCAACTGACGTCACTGACTTTTTGTGCGTGACATTGTGAATAAAGTTGAGATTGTTTACATTTGTGAGATGAAGTGGGAAAAGGTCAAAGTGCTGAAACAATCTTTGAAATTTACTTGTGAGATTTGGCGAGGCTTTGTCTTTTGTAGCTGTTCATTTTGAATGAATTCTAACTTTGGTAAATGAATTTCTCAATTTATTTACTAATCTTAAAATAATTAAATGTCCACAACTCAAGGGTGACAAAGTCTTGTTTTTATCGCTGATAATTTAGGGAGTTTTTTTTAAAAACTTTTGTTTGACACTAGTAATCATGATTTTACATTCTATAAGCTTCATCTTGTCTTTTGAGTAAATTTGGTCGGAAATATCATCAGTTTGTATGTCTGCTAGCCTTGTTAATGCGAGTAGAAACATTATTTTTCGTAATGTACCCAATTCACTTTGTCTGTTGGCTAGAGGGAATTGACCATTTTTTATTGTTTTGTAAACTAATTTGGTGTATCTGCCAACACCAAAGCTAAGGAAGTAAAAGTATAGGGATAGAGGATAGAAAGAGGGATATAGATGTCATAAATTTTGTTAACGGAGCACTACAATATTATATTTAAAATGACAACAATTAAGCACCTTTAGGGTTAGGATTAGTGTTGGGAGAGATTTTTTTCCAGTTAAAATCAATGCTGGATTATATAATTTTTTTCATTTTTCAAAATGTAATAACAAGGAGGTGGTATTTATTATGCTATTATTTATTATAAATTTAGACATGCTCTAAACAAATATGATTTATGATCTCCTTGCCAACCGGCTGTGCTACTATAGCTTCCATATTAGTGTTTTTATACAATAAGAGGATACAAGCCACTTTCTTTGTTATGTAATTGATGTTCTAAAATGACTTGATTATTACTAGACAGCATTGTATGTCCATTTTTGTTTGTTTTGTCCGTTTCAATAGGCTAGGCTTCATTCTTTGAACCATTTATAAGGCAGTGTTGTAGACTGACAGAATGTTGCTCCTACTTTGCCATACTGATATTCAAGGTTATCTTTTCTTTTTCTACATAGTTTGATATTTTGGAATCATGATTAAAATTCAATTAATTTTTTACAATCCCAAATTGAATCAGCTAGCACTACAATTCAGATATACGGTACATTCAAATCTTTTTATGACTTTATTATAGAAAGTATATTTAGTATTATAAAAATCTATTTAATATAATCCGCCTGTGTTATAAATCACAAATTTGTTAACCATTCTCTTTTCTCAAATAATACAATATTTTCATTGATTAAGAACCAGTTTAAAAAATTTTGGAATACTTATTTTTCAATATTAGGCAGTTCACAGTAGGCAAAAAGCATTTTCAAATTTTTGGCAGTTCATGATCTAGTCCGATACTCCGGCGTGATCTGTTATTATTTCCTCACTCAACAAAACATAATACACATTTGCTGTGGTTATCTTGGCAGTTTAATTTAATAAATGTAGTAGAAATTCTTGGTATAAATAAAATTATTTTTTTTCAACACGCCAGATGGAAGGGGTTGCTGATATTTGACAATATTTTTATGAATTTCAGCAAAATCATGATTTATGTTAAGTTTTACAAAATAAAATTTAGCATATATCATGATTTTACTGCTAAATGAATGTTTCAAAGGTCGATTCAGAAACAAAATCACTTTTAATCACAATTATAGAGCATTTGACTATTCGGATAATAACATTCCCTACTTTTGTACCGGTCGGTAATTATAGAATTCACATGGAAAAAAATGATACTGATATTATCAGTTACCTTGCACTTATTCACATTTATCAATTATCTTTGATTCAATCAGAGTAGTTGTCTTATTAATAATAGAACAGGGAAACAGAAGGGATAACATGAAATGTAATTAGAACATGTGTTACTATTGCTCTTTGAGCGTAATTTTCAGTTTTCACAATTGATGTACCGGTGTACCAAAACCAATCGAATAAATTTTTCGTCAAGGCGTGGTCCATCAGTTGTCCGTGCTTGACAATTTGAAATTTCTAATTTGTGTATTTTTTAAGTGCATATTTTCTTTAATTTTTTGTTTATATTTCTCTTCTTATCTATCTAAGTTTTATTTAAATATGATGCTTCATTGCGGCTAGAAAACGATTTGAGACCTTTCCCCCTCAATATATACCTAAGTGCCATTCACATTGTTCCTATGAGTTTAAAATGACTATGCTACACAGACTACTTAAGCTTAAGTATATTTTCATGACTATTATTTGGCCCATTGGTTCAAATTCGTAAATTGCTATTTCTGCCCTTATATTCATAATATTATAGAATTGTAAAGATGCCACTTAGATACAAGATTATAATCAATGTTGCCATATGCCCAATTGCCCAATTTATTTTACTAGAATACTCTTTCTAATAGAATCAGACTAATGTTGCGAGCTCATTATATTTGCTATATGTTGGCTGTAATTTTGTATTATATTTTCAATATGATAGCATACGCAAAATAATGTCATTTTGAAAGTAATAATATATTGGCAAATTTTGGTTTTTAAATAGGAAATTTGAAAACATCACGTATTCGCTCAAAAATAAATCTTTGAAAAAGGAAGTGGAAAGTCAGCAACCTTATTTAGTTGTTCGTTCACCATTCATCATTTTATTAAACATTAGAACTCTAAATTTAAAAATACATATTCAATGAAATAAGATATTTTTCAAATTTTTTATATTCATATAATATGTTTAGTATGACACAAGACTGGCAAGATATCAGCCACTCCACTGTTCAATCACTCCTATATTTGAAATGAATGAATCCTTAGAAAAAAAAAAAAAACAATTTGAGGTATATCTCACGCAATCTGTCTGATTGAGTTGTCTGAAAGCAGTGTCGATAAATATCAAGGTTCTTTACATTTAGCTTAAAACGCTCAAATGTGGCTAGTGCTTTTTATGTTTTTGTGGATTGAATCTCCGGTAATATTATTTTGATCATGAAAGCTATCGGTATTTGCTTTTCGTGTTTTGTCACTGTCCAGTCTTTCCTTTGTTACATTCAAATTGTCTAAAATATATAAATTTTTCATTTTTAGAACAAAGCAGGCGAGATGACCTAGAATCACTGGGATATGTCTTAATGTATTTCAATCTCGGTAATCTGCCATGGCAAGGATTGAAAGCAGCAACAAAAAGACAGAAGTATGAGAGGATCAGTGAAAAGAAAATGTCCACCCCGATCGAAATGCTATGCAAAGGATTTCCATGTAGGATTTCTTGATTTGAAATATAGTTGAGTGGTGATATGACCCAGAATTCCTTCATTATTTTTTTTTGGAATGTTTTATTCATGGATGAAAAGGAATACAATAAGTGTCATTTTCACATTGGCATAATGCCACTGACTGAATAATAACATAACTGAACTTTTCCCCTCAAATACACTGAGAAAAAAAGGACATAGAGTTTATTCAGTATTTTTCAAATCTGGAATCTGGTTCAAATCTGGTTTCAGGTATTAAGGGTGGCATGGTCTTGGTATTTTTCGAGTGTTCGAAATGTTTTTGTCATTCTCTTTGAATGTATAAAAAAGCTTAAACCATCAACACTGCTATTGCATAGCAGTTTTAATGATTTTGAACCTTTTTTGTACAGTTTGGATAATGCCAAACACTCAAAAAGGCATTTAAATCTTGTTTCCACAATATATACCATAGTGAAATAATGCCTATTTGCTAAATTTTCTTATAATGAAACCCATTTTCTTGGTTGTCTCAGTAGCATACTAGCTGGCATTCTACCAGTTTGCTAGAAGTCTATTCAAGAGTTTTCGACTATTTTGTAAATGTTCTCTCATAATAGATATTTTCAAATAATAAATATGATATCGTTTCTCTCCTGCTCACCTTTGTTACTTATGTTTTATAATCTTTTTACAGCGGAATTTGCAACTTATTTAAACTACTGTCGATCTCTTCGGTTTGACGACAAACCTGATTATTCCTACTTGAGACAATTATTTCGAAATTTATTCCATAGGCAAGGATTTTCATACGATTATGTTTTCGATTGGAACATGTTGAAATTTGTAAGTATCCGTCATTTATTGTATTTCAAATATTGAGTACTGTTTAATTCTCAATAATATAATTTTTCATTCAAATAGCTAGATATTCTTCAATTTGGTTTTCCACAATTGCTGTTGGCTAATTTTGCCAAACTATTTTTTACTGGATTAGGTTACTCTTTTGAAGTGATACCCTGATTCCCAATGTGTTACCATTTAGTAATCGGTCATTATATCTGTTTATTCTTGTCAATTTTTCGGTGAAATAATAAAAAAATGAAAGGCGGGTAAAAGACAGGTGCCTAAATCAGTTTAGGAATTAGCATTCAATGGGATTTGAATATTTTGTCAGAAGTACCCAGTCCCAGATTAGCAGGATGGTAGCTGCTCTGCCACCTATACCTTCCTGTCGAAAAGAAATTTATCAATTTGGCATTATTCAATATGTCTTGTTAGAAGATGCAAATATCATTTTTGTGAGAGGGGACCCAACTATACAGAAAAAGTTCAGAGTTATCAACACTGCTATGAAACAGCAGTGTTAATAGATTTGAAACATTTTTGGTCAGTTAAAGAGAATGCCATGGATCTTTTGGACACCTAAAAGAAAACATGCTTCTGTGCCCCTACCGGAACCTATCACAATGTTTCTTGTAGGTACTATTCAAAATTCGATTTAACAGTGTTATAGCAAAATTTTATTGTGGGTGGTATTGTTCTTTTTATAATTTAAATTGTTTTGATTTGCACTTATTGGGTCATATTTGCACATGTGATTATTTTTACATGATAAAATGCATTTTATTAGCCAACGACGTGTTCATTAATTTATTCTGTGACACATACCATGATTATTAATATTACTATCATACTGCTCACCGGAAGCGTATGCA
The DNA here is from genome assembly GCA_963675895.2 of Styela plicata. Classification (NCBI taxonomy): domain Eukaryota; kingdom Metazoa; phylum Chordata; class Ascidiacea; order Stolidobranchia; family Styelidae; genus Styela; species Styela plicata. The sequence goes on along the minus strand of OZ023143.1, from coordinate 8,999,228 downwards.
TCATCAATGTTAATTTTTATATTTAGAGATATTGGTGTGATTTTTTTTATAGCCTCTTTCTGGAGTGGATCACCCTGGCCTAGGCCATATACTAGCGGCCACTTGTAGATGGACATGGTTGCTTTTGTTAAGATATTATCTTTACTGTTAGGCCTTGTCTACCCAAGTTATTCTACGATACTAACATGATAACAGTTATGCCATCGCGACCACAAATTGAAAATGGTTAAATGAAATTTTGAAGAGTTGCGTTGCACTGATTCTGATTCGAAACATCAATAAAATCATTATTGTATTCCTGGTTTTAATCAGTTTTGCAAACATTCTTCTATGACATTATTTTCTTGGGGAAGTTTGAAGCAGTGGGCCTTTTGCCGAAGTTCCGTTGAGTTTACAAATTTCAATTTTTCAAATTTGCATAGATGAACACTAAACAAGGCTGGAAGCAGCCATCAAATGGAATCAAACTAATGAGCACTTATAAAAAATACATAAACTACACCAGTAACTGCACCTAGGTTGGTAAACGTTGTGATCTGATATCTGTTCTGGATGATGGTAAAACCATCTACTGCTTCTTAGAATTGAAACCTACCCTTCAATTAAGCTATTTTCAGTGCTCTACTTACTCTCTCCTTTTATATATAAATTCCCTACATTATGAAAGATGGAATTCTTAGTTGAATGATTGATTTTAGAGTTTTTTTTATTATCATATTACAATGGTTCTGCGCGAGAGCCCTTGAAATGATATATTCTTTATTCTCAAACCATCCTATTCTATTCGCAATTTTTTTTTAAAAGATATCGGCTGCTAATAATTTATCATTGTTTTTTTTGTTTTCAGAGTAACAGAAGTAATGCAGATAGTGCAGATAAAGATAGGAAAGAACGGGAGGACAGAACGCAACACACTCGTTCATCAACTACCAGAGCATTAGGTGGTACAAATACAACTGGTGGACGACAAGTGCAAGGATCTGCTGCTCACCATGGACAAAGTATATTTCATTCATATAATTCCTAGTAAAAAAGTCCGCGATTCTTTTATATAATTCCCAATAAAAAAGTCTGTGAAATAAATTTTATGTTTTTTAATTTTTTTTTATTCAAAGTACTTGTTCACTGACCACAGCATCTGTAGCTCATGACTTTTGAAATTAATTTTATGATTGCACCTTTTCTATTTGGAAGTGTATGATAACAGATTATGCTTACTGGGTTATATCCGGGCCAGTGCTACTTTACTCTGGCTTCTGTTCGGAAAGGGAACTCAGATATTACATGATGGTAGTCTTGCTAGTGTGAATTTAGATTATTGTTAGCAAGTCTCAAGCCTATCATTCTTTGAAGATAATGGAGAGATAAGTGCTATCAGTTTCAGTTTCAGGAAAATATTGAAGTAGTTAGCCTTGCTAAGAGTGTTGGAAATTTGGTGGAAAAAGTACCACGTAATAAATACAGTATGTTTACCCTTATGACACTCCTAACGTTGAACTCTTGATTTAATTTGACAAAAAATTGTGATTGTTTTTCCTCCATTTTCATTGAAGCTTAATTAGATGGCGGCAACTAACATTGTGCGTATGTGCCAAGTTGAATATGCGTATTACATCATCACTAAAGCTATTTTAACATCGTAATTTTTGGGTATTGTACGATGGTATTCAAGCATTTATTGAAACGTTTCTAAGTGCTCAATGTAATCACAATGACGTCAAATAAATAGGAGTAGCATTTTGTGCAAATGGATCATAGTTCGATAATAGGCTGTCAAGTTATTGGATTCATGCACAGTGTTTTAATGTAATACCATGCCCGATTCTCCTTCCATGTTTCACATAGTCTTAAATGTCTTTTTTTTGTAATACAAAATTTAATTTTCAATTCTAGGTCCCTATTCTCTTTTTCATTGTATAATGTATATTCTAAATATTAATCATTTAATAATGACAACGAATTATTTGGTCTGCTTTGGGTCTGCATAACATTAAAATGCTATTTTATAAAATTAATACTTTACTTTACATGCAAAACAACATTTTTATCATCCAAAATATTTTATTAAAATTATATATGACTATGTCGGTATTGGTTTCGAGGTGTAATTATGTTATTTCAAGTCCTTTTATAACACTTATGTTATTATGCGGAGTCATGTTCTTGTCATGTTACTCAATTCATTGATTAGGGATTTCCTCATTCACTTTTGATATAATAAAATCTACCGGTAATAAGTTTTAAGGCTGAACCTTGTGACCTTTCATGCTTTTTAAAAATATCAAAATTATTAGATGTTTTGTTCAGCATTTGAAAAAATAAAAATTTTTCTTTATTTGTTCAAATATTTGTGTTCCCAATCCGATACTTAACTAAATTAAGCATGAGTCACAGATGGACCGTGCCTAAACAGTGACTCATGCTTAACGAAACATGCCTTTTTTGACGTTGCTAAATATTTCAGTATATCTTTGCTTGCTATTGACTGACTGGCGGGTGGTTCCAATAAAAACAAATAAAATAAATCACTTTTTGGGTGGGGGGAATTTTATTTCTATCTGATGAGGGTATGTTTGATATTCAGGTAGGAAAATGACCTGCGTCTCCTACACAGGGGGAGCCATTCATTCAAAAAAAGAGCTCTAATGTTAAAAAAATAAGTGCCAATATTGATTCAGTATGTAAAAATACTGCCATTGCTACGTCACTAAGCTATTAAGGATAGATAGTGTATTCCCATTTATATTGGCTTCTTTCCACAATTGATTCTCTCAGTATTTGGATTTTAGCATTTTCCAATCAGAAATTTTATTTTGGCAATCAAGCATGAGAGTCGGGTGGTCCGTGTCCATCAGTGGTTTCAGCTTAACTGATTGCGTAGAAGTTCATACAGGCTTGAGAAAGTTTAAATACCATTGATATAACTTGAAGATATTAATGGTGGCAATTTAACAAAAAACATTTGTTGTGATAATTAACTATTGTGATTGGGGATGTTGATTTTAAAATAACTCGTTGGGAAGATTGTGAATATAGGGAACTATCTGAATCCAAAAATCACAATTTCATAGGAATTGCAGATTCCACTGATGCAAATAATAGGGCCCGTACACATGACGTGATAATCACCCTACTTGGTACTTATTGAAGGAAGTAAATGAGCTATTCTATTTATGAAGCTAGTATGAAATTTGTTTTGGTACTGCATCTGCACTAGGTTGCACAGAAAAATCAAACAGTACAAAAAATTCAGTCCGTTATGATTATGATTCAACCTAATTAAATGTATAAATATATCATTTGTTTCTAGCGCCGAAACTCACTACTGAAACTGTCCGGAATGTGGCAACGCGAACTTAACGTGTTGCCAAAAAGCAACTCTGCCTATACTTTAATGTTGTGAAAATACTCTCTTTGAGGTCCAAGATTTTTTGTTTACATGTAGGTTGTGACGTAAGTGCACAAGCCCTATGAGGAGACCTTCAGAGCCGTTCGCTCGCATTCCATGTAAGCATTATGGAACAAATATGGAATAGTAAATTATTTTTAATTGTTCATCGCTAGTTTGGCACGACCTAGATTTTATACACAGTTTGTCATTAATAAGCCAATTGTACAAATTCTAGTGTTGATATTCATAGAATATTCTAAATTTTAGAATAAGGCCCAACTGGCATGGCATGTTGTATTTGCTAGAATTAACTCGCTGAGCGCCCTACAGCAGTCTGAAATCTTTCCAAACAAGTTTTATCAAGCATGAGTCACTGATGGATCATTTTGCCAAGGCACGATCCATCAGAGGTTCATGCTTGACAAAATAAAATTTTTAATGGGGTAGTACTTAACCTACTACTTAGTACTTTTTATGTTATAGCTAGTGTAATCCATCAGTGTCACAGAGTTGACGATTATTGAGTAACAAGCATGTTGTTTATTAATTTCATTTCATCAGATTGAGCATTGTTTTTCTACACAGGCAAGAAGTCGAAACGACTAACATTGAGAGATCATTATCTTCAGAACAGCGGTAAATTGTTTAGTACAGGGGAATTATATAAAGACCTTGAATTGAAAGTAGAAATTCATCCAGTGATGAAGCAGATAAGTACAGAACAGACAATACGATCAAAAAGCAAGGTCCTGGGCTGGCTCGTCAGTGATTGCGCATCGGTCCGAAGCATGGATACTATTCCTTATGTTGCGCCATCAATGGCTAACATAGTGCGGAAAAAATCATCAGAACGCATTTCATTTTCGAAAGGAGACAATCGCAAAAGCTACATGCAGAATTGGGAAAATAAAACAGCTTTTTTATTCTCCAAAAATGACGAAGGCATAAAAAAGAAGTTGACGACGCATCATGGAGGTCTAGTCAGCTACATCATGTACAAATCTGAAACGGATCAATGCAAGTTGAAAAGCAAAGTTAGTGCGGTGCAAGGCTTACTTCAGTTTCAATATTAAATTAGGTTTAATTTCTCAGTACAGATCACTAATGAATTGCGAATATTTTAAAAACTGTAGCATTATCGCGTTTTGATTTAATCTATCAATCTATTCGGTTATATAACTTTTCTGAATTATTCAACAGCTGTTTTTATGACAGATTTCATCAAATTATTATGTTTTTCACACTTATTCTGAAAGATGCTGAAGAAGTACAAATATGTGAATATTTCGCTTAAAAAAATTTGACACCAAACATTAATAAAATAACAGGAGTAGTCTTCGCTCTGACTGAATCATGACAGCTATTAAAATCCATATTAATGTCTAGTTCCTCTCTTCAAAGTTGCTATCCAGTTTGATTTTTTGTAAATTCCCAGTCAGAAATATTATTTTGTCAACATGAGCCACTGATGTGCAGCACCTTGCTAATTATGAAAATCCTAAATAGGCATAATGGTTATCAGCTCAAATTTTATTTTATTTTTTATCAGAACCTGATTGATTTCACCTCAGTAGCAGAATTACTCAATAAAATAAGTTTGATCAAAAAATGTTTCTGGATTTAGGCTCCATCAAAAAAGAAATCGTCTCAGAAAGTAGATGAAAAGTTGGGAAATCAGAGATGCAAGTCAGTTGAACCAAGGATAAAAGGTTATTTTTGCAGATAATGCAAAGATTAGTTTGTTCATTAGTACAAAAGATTGAGTCGCTCTTGTCAACTAATTTGTTTACGTAATTTTCTTTCTAGTTGGAAGCGCCAGAAAGAGAAAACACAGCAAACGTCCACTGCTTCCAACCAAAAGTGAAGGTGACATGGGCAGTGCGAGAGCAGGAAGTTCAGTGGATAATGATAACAATAATCTACCATCACCAGCAACTAGACGATGGCTTGTTAAAGCCAAACCAAATAGCATCAAATATGAAATTAATTTAAGATTAGAAGGTTCACCTGAGTCACCTAGCTCTTCCAAGCTATTTCGCAAATGTCAATCTAATTATAATAATAACAGAATTGCAACAAGAAGAAATTTTTCAAAAGATAACGTCAATGTGAGAAAAAAAGTACTCCTCAAATCTGTATCTCCTAATTGTGATAATTCAAACATGCCGTATTCCACTGTACGTGTTGCAGATTTCTCAAGTTTAGGTGAGAAAGCCAGAAAAAAATCATTAAAATCTTCACATCAAACTATTGAAGTAGTCTCTAGCCCAGGTCGTAAATCCGCAACAGTGAAAAGCCAAGGCCAGGTTTCTTGTAGAGTCACAAGTCCAAAACGAGATTGTGCAAAGTTAGCAAGCCCAGGGCAGGATTCAGTGAAAGCTTATATGGGATTTCTCAAGTCTGGTAATACGTCAAAGGATTCTCACGTTTTTCTTGGCAGAAGACCAAAGTTGACCAAACCTCAGAAGGTTGTTTTTGAAGAGGCTAAACTGAATGAAAAGAAAAAGACAGCCGACAGTAGCAGAACATCGACTTCTATGAAAAATAAGCGCAAAGAATGCAGAGTAAAAGCAAGAAAGATTGAACCATCTTCACGATTAAAAATTAAATTTCGAAATGTAACAGAAAATATTGAACATACCTACAAGGGAGAACAACATTTACAAAAAACATCGTCTGATAGCACAATCGCAGAAAAAGGTCATATTTTCTATGCAGATGCTTGGCCAAGATCAAAACTACCTGCCGGTTTGAAGCTGCAGAAAAGAGTAACAAAGTTCAGTGCAAATGACAGTATCACACCAAAAAGTTCAATAAAAGATATTAGCGAGGTTGAAACTACACGAAAAACACAGAGTAGTCATACTTGTGTAAAATCAAAGGATGAAAAACAACATAAAGTAAGTCCAGTGATTCCTAAAGGAAATTTTCCAGAGAAACGAAATATATCACCAGTGGAAAAAGAGATGGCGATTCGTTCGCTGTTATTCAAATTACATCGTGGATTAAAGTTAACAAACGAAGTCAGAGACAACATTACAGAACAGCAAGCTTCACCTTTTGTACATGGAATTCGTAAACCTCTTGATACACAAGGGGGTCCCGACGCAACCGACCTAACGAAGTATTCTCCATGGTTGAAGAAAGACGTTTCGCAAGTACGATCTCCTGCAAAGAATTTAAGACAGTTTACCACACCATTTGTGTCTGCAAAACAATGTCAAGTGAAATACCAAATTAAAGAATACTTAGATAATAAATTGGAATAACTATTTTATTTTGTTTATTTTTATTATTAATTATTATTACGGATGTCATTTTTAGATTCGAGATTCGAATTGCTCTTGATACTGATTTCAGTGATTCTGTTAGATTTTTTTTTGAAAAGTATCTGCGAATTGGGTAGTTTTGTTAACAATAAACCACCGATATTTTTTCAATTGAGAAGTTATAAAATAGACCACTTGCTAAGTATTTATTTATGTATATGTTTTTGTAAGTTGCAATTCCTAATTATTATTATGATTCATAGTGAGTTGAAGTAAATATATGTTATATGCAAATTTTCTATTCTGCTGGGATTTTTCACTTGTCGTCAGTCACTTGTTTTATATATTTGAACTCAAGAATTTTTTTTGTAAGATATGGGCCAATGATGGACCATGTCGTCGCTTTTGGTTTAATGTAATTTTTTTGTACTTCCAAGTAACATTGCCTTTTGCTATCAGTCAGCAAATGTTTAATTTTTGTTTTTAAATAAAAATTGAAAAAGGCGGTAATTAGTGTAAGTAATCTTCATGAAGCGATAGTAATAAATAAATTAGTTGAGACATCAGCTTTGAAAAGAGATATCAGAAAAGAATGAAGGGATTCAAAAATAGACCTGAAGTACGCAGTGGCTAGAAGATGTAAACAAGATAACAGGCAATTTTTTGTTGTGTATTTTTATACTTTTATATTACTCAATTGCATGTTTAACATGATAAATATACATACATAAATATACATTCTTAACACATTTATGTATTGTTTACCGGTAATTCGAAAATATGGTTCAAGTACGGCATTCGGTTTTAATGCTGTGACACTTGAACACAGGATATGTACATGAGCATGATTTGTTAAGCACGAGTCACTGACGAGGCACGGTCCACCGGCGACTCAAACTTACCTAAATGAATTTTCTGTTTTTGTGAGGAGGGTTTATTTTATTCTGTTCAATCTCACACTGCCTATTAGTGTTACGTTTGTCGCTTACAAATATGTTAAATATTGTTTTCTTTTCCAGCATCATCATCTTCGAGACCAATGTCGCGTGCTGAGAGAGAGCGTCACGTCAGCAATAGATTACATAGAGGTGCTGCAGCAAATGTGACTCCTGATGCAAATCCAGGCAGAATGGTAAGTGTCAAGTAGTAGTGGGTGCCTGGGTGGCTCTGTATGTGAAATTCTAGAGAATGGACTTCTTATTTATGCAGATGCGAATTCTATGAAGGATGATTATATGCAAGAGGTATTCTGGTAGTTCATGTAACGTTAGGATGGTTCAAAAATATGGAATTTTTTAAAAACTTACTCCTTCAAAAGGAGCAGTTCGGTGAAAAAAGAACACAATTTTTTTTCATTTTGAAAAAGTTTTCAGTTTCAAGCGAATTCTGGCAACAGTAAAAATTTTGAATTTTTCCAGTTTTTGGTTATTTTAAACTATTCTGGCTCATTTGTACAGAAACCAATAGAATTAGTTGGGAAAAAAAATAAAAATTTATGTTTCAGCACAATATTAAATGTTTTTTTAGAATATTCAATATTGAAGATTTTGGGAAAAATCTCAATATTTGGTAAAAAAATGAATGAATCATTTTAAATCCCTATTTTTATAACATTTTACATTACCATATTTGAGTACCCTGCAATAAGAAAGTAAGGCTTGTGCATTATGCTTACTAATCTTGTAGATGCGAGCTTTGGAATTACCCTAGCATATTTCCTGCGTGTCGTGAGAGGTGACTAAAAGGATTATAAGCGTAATAGCTAGTTTTAAATCGATATCTTATCTATTGGTAGATCACTCCCTGTTGAAACAATACGTGAAACATATGTGGTTTGTTTTTCTAATGTTAACATATTTCTACAGCTCTAATTTATACCATGTCATAAAAAAACCATTTATTATATTATTATTTCTTACCCTGTAGGTACGAGCTTTAGAATAGTCTTTAACGTGTTTACTGCAGTGTAAGCGGTGGATGGTTTTTTATCATCGCCCAGGGCAAATTTCACTCACTGCACTTTACCATGATGGTTCAGTTCTGTTTGGGATGTTGAGAGTGCAGTTGTTGGTACTACGCCTTTAGTAACTCTTTGTGGCTATTGGTCAGCTCTCTTTCGGAGCTGCTTCCAGCCTTGCTTAGAGTGAATTTCACTGAAAAAAACATGTGTCGTGAGTGTCAAAAGAGGTGACTATACGGAAGCAAAGAAGTGTTAGATGGTTTTACCATCGCCCAGCACAAATTCCACTCACTGCACTTTACCATACCATGATGGTTCAGTTCTGTTCGGGATGTTGAGAGTGCAGTTGTCGGTACTACACCTTTTAGTAAATCTTTGTGGCTATTGGTTAGTTCCCTTTGGAAACAGCTTCCAGCCTTGCTCAGAGTGAATTTCAATAAAAAAACACTAAATTTTCAAATTGACAGGTAGACTCAATCTAGAGAATTTCATATTTACAATGGTTGGCAAACCAAACGATACTCTATTTTCTCATTAGAGAGATGTGCTTCTGAGTTATTTTCACCACTATTAAGTACAGCGAAAGCTGCCACAAACAAGTATAAATGATACAGCACATCTGTTCTTTGGAAGGCGCTAAGAAGAAAATGAAGTGTCTTTTAGTTTGCCAACCATTGGAAATGCGAATTAGAAAAGTTTATAATAAATGGTATTTTATGACATGATATAAATAAGATATGTAAAAATATCTTGACATTAGAAAGACAAACCACACATGTTTCATGTATTGTTTCAACAGGAAGTGCTTTCTACTAATAAACATTATATTGACCATATATTGATGTATGAACCATCTATTATGTCTTTTAGTCTTTTTAATTGCCTCTAACCGGCACGTTCCATCACTGACACAGTCATGCTTAACTAAATTTTGAAATCATCGTTATATATAGTTAGTTATATATAAAAACTGATATATAAAACTACTTTGATTTCAGCAGCATCACATGCAATCTGGAGGTCCAATGGGAAGCAGCATGAGACGAGTTGATGATGGTGGAATGGCAAGTGCAAGATCATTGCACAAGAAATGAAAGTGCCAAATACGTTTTGGGTTTTTGAACTTTGTAACAAACCCAAACCTCAATGAATTTGAATTTCCACTCCAAAATCAGCCTATACCATTTTCGTGGTGCACGGTTTTGTATTAAAACACAGCCATTTTGCTCCAAGTGTGCACTTAACTTTTACACCTGTGATAGACTTTCAAATTTCATTTTTTTGAAATTGACAGTAGGCTCGCAGCTGCTCTGTTGATGCAAATATCTTTTCTATGATAATGAAGTAGTGAATAATGAAGGCAAGGATTTTTTTTATTTTAAACTGTCACACGGCAAAAAGAAATATTCTGAATCTGAATTATAATTTGTTGTGTATCAGTTATATATAATTCTGACAGGTGGAAAGTAGCTCATCTGTAGCTCATACACAATGTAATATTCTCAAATATGTACAATGTACATCTTACCATGTGATATGGTGTTTTGCGGATATGCGATTTTTATCGCCTCCGTTTCGAGTATTTTCCTGAGCCCTGTCATGTCGAAATTCGAGATTTACAAACAAATTGGTGCATTGTATTTTCGAAAAAAAAAACTTTGCTATTATTTTCTCTTAAATAACCTGTATTTATTCCTTATATGCGTGTTTTATTACTCATTTTTCCCTTTTCATCTGAATGTCTATAGATCCTTGTAAAGTTTTGTACTTTTTGGTTTTAATATGTCCTACTATTGGAGCTTACTTGGATACTATTTTGCTGTATTATACCTTTATCCATCAATATTTTGGTGATCTCTATCTTGGGGAATTTATCACTACATTATAAACAAACAAAGAATTTTTGTTTGTGCTCCAGTTTGAAAAAAATGCACACATGACTTTGCAAGTGCGTGTCTGGCACATGTAGGGACGATCCATCAGTGGCTCTCGCTTGACACAAAAATTTTTGATTGACTGGCAGAATTCATCTATTTTTTCGTTGCTCTTGGTAGAATTAAATAATTTAATGATCAATTTTAATTGCCCAGCCTTTTTGTGAAATCTATTTTATACCTAAGTGAGCGATATTTAAAGGCTTTATTAAATGATATTTTGGATTTACTTACTAAATAGAACTCGGCAAAACCGATTTAAATCATTTGCAAATATCTCTGCATTGCAAATGTTTTATCGTTACAGTTTTTCTCTGTTATCAAATATTAGAGGCAAGACAGATTTATGCTTCAGATCGAATTGAATCGTGAAAAATTATCTCAAACCAATGAAATATGAAAGTATTGTTTGGGTTGCATTAGTCACTAATGAATTGCACTAGCAAGGTGAGAGGCACCCTGGGCTTAAAGTACAACAAAATGAGGTGGTAACTGGAAATAAGCCATGAACATTTGTACTGTTTCATCACTATTTTTGCGCAGAATTCAAAATCCAAGTGCCAAGCTTTTTTTGCAAAAAAGGTGGGAATAGTGAGCGGTGTCCTCATTCAAACATGTTTTTAAGTTTTGTATTTTTATACATTCATTTCAAGTTAATTGTACAATCTATATTGATGTAATTCAAGTTTCATTTCATACATGAAACCAAGTTTGAGTGGCGTAAAAGTATTTATATATTGGCCTAATAAGAGAAGAGGAATTGTCTGACATTTGCTATCACCAAGTGTGGTTTATTTTTACCAGACACAAGAAAATTCAATCTTTGATTGAATATTTATCATAAAATAATGCTATTCAGTATGCTTTCTTCTGGTGAAATTTATATTTTTTCTGTGTGTCTCTAGTAGCTGACATTTTGCTACTTTGGCATGGATCGTTATGCCTCATGAGAAATTTGCAAATCTTATTTTCTTCAAATAATCACCACAATTTTCGATACAGCTGGTGATCCTAATCAGAAATGAATTTTTATAGTTTTAAACTTTATTCCCAGTAGAGGTCTGTTTGCATACGCACAGATTGGGCAGCCTTAATTCGAAACAATATAAAATTTTCACAATAATAGAATAACAGGCGGTTTGATTACCCTAAAATGAGGTGGATAAATGTATCCTACTGAATTTATTCTCATTGGTGACGAAGGCTTTCTAATTTATTTGGTGTTCAAAAATCAAGGTTATGTTGCATTGATTCGAGCCAAATTTTTAATTACCAAAGAAACTTGTTTGCGTAACAATGCAAGTATTTGATATATAATGACAGTACAGTAGAATGAGGGTACCACCGCTCTTCATTTTGCTGTGTGAAAACCACTGGTTGGCCATGCAAAACAAAAGATATGGGTCAAGTAGCCGAGTCATTAGACCAAATTCAATTTGGTGTGGGTCTGAAACCTGCATCTGAAATGATATGTATACCTATAATGCAGTGTTTTTGTATTTGAAATTGCCCAGCCCTTTAAATATGTCTTGGGTTCCATGTGTATTTCACAGTGCTGGGCATATATATATATATATGTAGATAATTTTGCATTGTGATGTATTTGTAGCTCTGACACAGACAAACTTCGTATTGTTTCACACCTGAAGTCAATATGCGGATCAATTATGTGACTATAGTGTGAAAAATGTAGCTTCTATACCTACTTCTCATGTACTAATTGCACAGCATTTTGCTCAACTAAAGCGAATGTAAGTATTGCTGCACTTGACATTTCCCCTCCCCTATCAAAAGTTTCATGCGCCATGGTTGGATCTCGATCTGCCTTCGTGTTTAACTGTAGATGGACTGTATACAAACATAATCAGTGACTCAGTCAAACACGATTTTAATGGGTGGAATAATTACTCATATACTTAGCTATTTCATTCATTTGCAGGGCATATAGTTGGAAATCGTATTTTGTCAAGTACGTGCCACAGATAGATTGTGCATCAGCGGTCTGTCCGTGGCCCTTACTGAACAAAACTGTTTCTACCAGACTTGTCTCACTGGGTAATTTTATTCACTTCCGATAAAGCAATTCATGTACACATACCATATTGATTGTTCTCTCGGGTGTTTTAATTGATTGATTATACAGTTTATCAATGTCAATTAGTAAGGCCGGTCTTCCTTGCTCATTGCCTCATTTTTATCCTCAAAATTGACCTCTTTGCTGTAGCATAATGTTCACTTCGATGATATCATTCGTCAGCCTTGTGTTTTTGTCTTGTATAACAACCTAGCGCGTCGCTTGTAGAAGTGTACAACTGTGAAAATTTTGTAGGTACATGTTTTTCTGTACAGTACTTTAATAAAATTGATAAACTGATATCGTTTTTTATTGGTAGGTTAGTTTTGATTATGAGAGTAGTATAGTATGGTATCTAAAATGGGATGGTATGCATGATTTAAGGTTCCTTCATTTAGTGTTGGCTAGATGTAAATTTTTTTGATGAGAGCGATATTTTTGTCTTTGCTAAGGTATTCATTCTGTCCTTCGAAATTGTATCCTGCAAGTCTCGGCGGAAGATCGGGCACTAAATTAGTGTTGGGGAGAACCCACTCAATAATTCGACTCGCACTCGAGTCTTCTTCCATAACTTTGACTCAAGCTGTCTCGGCTAAATAACTAGACTTGACAAAATACAGATTTGACTTTCAGTCTGCAAAACACCTTCTCAAAAATCACGTCTGCCGTTGCATGAATAGACAGAAGAAAACACGCCTTCCAGAAAGATATAAAACCTGCAATATCCCTGCTGTTAAATCTTGTGTTCGTCTACCCTGTGATGACCAGATGGCGATTATAAGCTGGTACAGAGGGTGAATTAGAAGATATATTCAGTCAGCTGATCAGTCATTGCTGTTCAAAAGATTTAGAAATGTACTTGTGAGTGCATGACTCGACTTGACACTCAAAAATTTGGTAAACTTGGTGTCGACAGCAAATTAATAAGATGTATACTCCTTGTATAGCATTCAATAATCATTTTTCAAAAAAGCTTGCGACACATATAAAACAGAATTCTATCCAGAACTCCTCCATGATAGTACTGCAGAATGCGTGACAAAAACCTCAGATAGACCTCAATTGGTGAAAACTATGGCGCACTGTACTCTGCTACCATAAGTTGTTATCTGAAAGTTCAAACTTAGAAAATGACAGCAAAGATACTTCCACATTTTGAATACATTTATTAAATTAAGCGGAACAAGATTTTTGAGTACGGTATCACAACAATGAGATGCAAAACAATATTTAAATTAAAATAAACTACATGACATAAAAAATTACTAAAATGGTTTCAAATTAAAAAAATTTTAATCCGCAAGCGCAAGCTAGACATCTATATAAATCATGAAATCCACTAATTGAAATTTCCTGTGCTTACACCATATGTGTGAAAAATTGTTCCAATATGGGTTTGGAGGCCTGTAAAATTTGTTTCGTCAAGCATGGCTCACAGATGGAAAGTATCAGCAACCATCGTCATTGACCAATAGGTTACAAAATATTTTTTATCAGGATGTTTTCACTGTGTAATTTAGATGAAGCAAGATAACCCAATTTCATTTAGTTGAGCATGCGCCACAGATAGCGCGCGATTCATTAGTAGCATGTAACAAATATCATTGTGCAGCGAGATGGTGATGAAATTTATCAGTGACACACACACTTGACAATTTGTGTTTTGAAAAATTTTAGACTGGCGTGTACAGTATGATTTCGATCTGAGCGAATTGACTTAGGAGTGTGTTGTGATTGCTTTTATCAAACAATTATTAAATAGAAATTGATAGGATATTGACATCATGCGGCAGGATGTTACCAATGTACATGTTTCACACTCTAACAACAATAACCTAATAAAAAAAATTTACTGCGTTGGAAGCGAGCCATAAGTGACATCTGGCATTAACACTGATGTCTGTCATTTGACATAAAACAACCATTTCCCATTACTTCTTGGAAATTACTTTAGGGACAGCTACAGAAAAATACGTGCAAAGTTCATTTCTTATTGGCCGCAAAGTATCGACAGGACCGTCCCAAACAGTTTCACTCAATATTACCATCACCGTTTCCAAGTTATCGATGTCCGATACCAAATCATCATAAGTAAGGACAGATTCATATAACTGAGTAGCAGTGAAATTTCTTACTCTCGGATAGACATGACACAACATTCTTACAAGTTGCGCTATTGCACGTTTCCTGAGTTCCGTTGAAGGCAGCTGTAGAAATCCACAAAACACTTCTATACTTGTTATAAGTCGTTGAGCGTCTTTTGTCCGAGCAATCTCCTGCTTCACAAGTGAAAATAATTTATCAGGTAATTGTAAGATTGGAGCCTCTTGCTTGGTTGGATCTTGCATGATATCAGAGACACCTGAAAAGTAGCCTCTTTGCAGGATTAGTTGTAGTGTTTTCAACAGAGGCATCGTGACTCTGGTAACTTTGAGATGATTTTCGAATATTTTTATTAATGTTTCGACAAATTTTTCCATCTCTTCCTCCTTTCTATGAATAAGATCCAAATGAGTACACAGTGCTTCGCCACTGGCTTCAGCGAGTGATTGAGTAAGGTCTCCTACAGATATTACTAATCCAAGGAGCATGTTGTATAAATATGTATCAAACATTAACACTTTACTTGTCATTTGATATAAGGTTTTCATACCAGGCATGAAGTTTTTGTTAGTGAAGATAGACAGGAGTTCACTGTGATGTGGTATGTATGGAACTTTGGGATTGTTGTGAAGAAGTGAAAACAACGCATCTCTAGCACCATCACGTACTTTGTGAATTTTCTCTCCAGATTGTTGAAAAATGCAACACATTACCTTTCCTACAATCTCCTTGTCCAAAATTGATTTGTCTTTTTGCGAAATTTCCAATGTAATCATTTGCAGTCCACGGATACCAGCAAGTCGTACTATGGATCCGATATCACCTCTGCTATCTTTTGTATAATCGGACAGACAATGTATTAATGTATCATATATATCACCAATATTAGCTGAGCACAGTGTTAGGTTGGGATCCCCGTTCTTGTCGATGTCCATTCCTTTACACACTTTCACCAATGCCTGAACTGCATGCATGTGCGATTCAGCAAATGCAGCATCCTCACTTCCAGATGGTTTGGTGGCCTTCATCAGGGCATGCAGCACTTTCATGTAGCGTCCTTTTACTACATGGCGGGGTAATGCAGAAATAGCTTGTGAATATCCAATCCTCTCCTTTTCTGATGTACTTTTCAATTTGAGGAGATAATTATCTAGCACACCATCTGCTTTCCCAGAAGATTCTTGATTCACAGCAACTTCTGTGAAAGCCCTAGAAGGTATTGTTATGTGATTGACTTCAGCTAATGCATTTACTGCCGCATTGCAAACAGTTTCCACATCTGCATACCAATCTAAATTTGACAAAGTATCATGAATGACTTCTAACCAGCTTTCTGTTGCTACTGGTGGAGGTTGTAGCAATTCTCTACATTCAGAAACTCTTGTGATCAAGTGACACACAGCAAGTCTCATCAGTTCATTACCAAAGCCACGAAATACGAGTGCATTTTGAAGTTCTTTGCAAATATTGAAGATGGTTTTGAGATGTTTATTCTTAGAAATAAGCCCGGGATGACTCGTGTTTGATTCCACTTCAACAAGTGAATTTGTAATTTCAGCAACAGCTATTATGCTACCATGTCTACCCACAAGATCAATACCAGTACACATCGGTAATAATTTTGACAAAACATCTGTGGCCATGTATGTCGGACTGATTTTCACCAGCTTATGTAGTGCTTTTGCCGTCAATAATCTGATTTCAGGATCCCAATGATCAACTTTTTTATCACATAAATGATCAATAAAAGTGACAGTATATTCTTTAAAACCCGCAATGTAGGGTCCTATAACTAAGTAGGAATCTGTACGACTGCCGACAGCAAAATAATCAGCCTTTGTTAAGATGTCAATACCATGAGGAAATTGCCCTTGCCGTCCAACATTTTCTTGAAATGCAGCTGAAGCAGCCCTTCTGCAGTTAACTTCTCTGTCGTAAGCTGTTACAATGAGCAATGACCTTGCAATCTTTTCAACATAGGGTGCAATGGTCTCAGCAGCATACGCTCTTGCAAAAGACCATGCTAGATAACAAGCTGAATCTCTTACATTAGCACCTACACTGAATGCCCCACGTTTGATGTCAAACACCAATGCATGAAGCAAAATGGGAACAACTTCATCTAATCGATGAGGTAAAAGAAGTCCACGGCGTCCCAATTCAGCTAGGGTTAAGCAACCTCCATGATATGCTCCATCCGCTTGAATTTCAGAGAAACAATCTAGAACTGATCCCACAACCTCATCGGCCAAATCACGAGGTAATCGACCAGTTACTCGCCCTATACCTTTTGCAGCAGACCACCGAACAATCGTGTCTGAATCGTACAAAGCATTCATTAAACATTCAATCACTGCTTCTATTTCATCAGGAACATCATATTCATCTTCCTCATCTTCAATTTTTGTTTCATCAACTGAATCTTGAGTTTGAGCTTTTAAAGTGTCTTTCAATGATCGAGATCCTCGCTGATATCGCCATTTGGGCAATATGGGTTTTAGAAGTGTGGTTCCTAATCTTTGAATCAACTTGACACTTAGTTTTCTTATATGGGAATGTTGATTATGTAGTAAATCCTCTTTTTGTATCACATCCAAAACAGCAGATGC
This sequence comes from Styela plicata, assembly GCA_963675895.2. Classification (NCBI taxonomy): domain Eukaryota; kingdom Metazoa; phylum Chordata; class Ascidiacea; order Stolidobranchia; family Styelidae; genus Styela; species Styela plicata. The sequence goes on along the minus strand of OZ023143.1, from coordinate 8,981,888 downwards.
AAATGATATTGTCGAGCTACGTTTGCCTATTTGAAAAATGGTTGCCAGGGCAAGAAGCGGGCCTTGCAAACTTGCAATCTTCACAATATCATCCTTCTTAGCCTCATGAATTTTTTCAAGACACCATGAAATAAAAACTGGTAAATGCTCATTCTGTGCGTCAGGTCTCGTCAATATTTTTGAAAGAACCAATGCAGCCGCATCTTGACATTTATCAGTGTAAAGTACAAGATATAACTTTGATGCCTCAATTATTCGTTCCATGAGGGGTTTACTACCTTCTGTATCGAATTTTTTCATATCAAATGGAATTAGGCAAATCATAGAAAGCCACAGTAAGAGCATGTACTTATCTTCCCATGTTTCTCTGTCATACGGATTTTGTTTCGACAACATCAACATGATCGGTTCGAGATCGCTAACTTCATGAGGGAATAATCGCACTATAAGTTTATGTCCTCGAACTTTTGTGATCAGATATAAATATTTGAAGACATGGTGGAGTAGTTTTCCAGTTTCTGTAGTGCGGACGAGCTTCAAGAGTCTTGTCAGAAGATCTTCTAAATGGGGATCCAAAAGATGAGGTTGCTCTTGGTACTTATCCAAGATAAAGGTAAACGCTTCATCAGAGAGTTCAGACTTAGTTTGATTAGCATAGGCTTGCGGCAAGTCTTCAATCAATTTTACAATGTCATTGTATTCAGCAAAATGGTCTTTCACATCTCCTTTTGCCAGGAACTCGTCATCTTCTCGTGCTTGGTCCACGTCCGCCATTTTTAATAGTATATCTAACTACATTTACCAATAACAGTGCTATATATATTGCCCATATATCTGGAACAAAGAGACACCAATGCATAAAATATGTTAATAAATACTATTGCTAACTAATGACATGAAAGATCTTGTTGCAACAGATTTAACTTTTCATGCTCAATCCATGAATAAACTCATTGTGGTATGAGCCCTTAATGGAACAGGAACATAATGCTTAACTGGCAATATGGCAGGTAGGCAGGCATCAAAAGAAAAGAGCTCCCATGAGGGGGGATTTGCTACTGCAGCCAATGAATGCTAATGAACGAAATCCCTTTCTCATGGTTTAAACCATATTCAGAATTTAATAATGTTTCAATTTCAGATTATCTAAATGGAATTATTTTTAGTCAGAATACAGGAATTTATGACCATCTGGATCAAGAAATATCTACATGCAGGCCATGTATTGCATCAAAATGTGAAAATTATTTCGAACACAAATTGAATAGTTGATAAGGATACCATGATTTGATTCATATTTAAAAAATGAAGACACATTAATACCAGCAGCAGAACAATAGGCTTGATTGGAGGATTGTCATGATTAATACGAGTTCAATTTGAAAACAAAATAGTCAAAATATATTGCATTTGGAATATGTTCCAATTCACATCTATAAATTTGAATATCAAAACTGGTAACATAAAACAGATAACATAAATTGGATTCCCAGAATACTTAGCTATTTGAATATAACATTTCTTGAGCGGGACCACCCAGATGGGCAGAATCTTGGTTTTCTTCCAGTATCTGATATGTTAATGTAATTTTTTTCGGATAGACAAAAAAACTTCAAAACCATCAACACTGCTATTTCATAGCAGTATTGAGGATTTTAAACCTTTTTCAGCAGGTTGGTTAACTACCAGAAACTCAAGAAACATTTAAATCTAGTCACAGATATATCATGAATATTGTCCATTTGTCAAATTCTCTTCTGATGGAAACAATTTTCTTCCGGTATCCAAGTAGGAGAGTAGAGGCCATTTTGCCACAAAGAAATAATATTTCTGTGGGTCATGTTTGACACTCAAAGATAAAATATTTAACTAGGTTGTATTAAAGCTTGATAAAAATACAGAAGTCAGGATTTAATAGGAAACAATAATGCAAATACAATAAAATTTCAGAAAGCGAATTAAATCATTTAACAGCAATTATGAGAGTCAATGCAAACAGTGGCCTTCAATGTACTTCTAATTAGGGCTGGGATTAAGCAATATTATTAAAACACTTTTCGTTTTCTATTGAGCATTAATGTACATGCGTGCAAATAAGAAATCGGTAGTCGGAGTGTGCCATATTCATTTTACTTTTTTTAGTGGGAATATTTTTGCAATCACAGAATATTTTTTAAAAGAATTATCAGCTAAACAGCACTGGTTTTCGAAAAATGGTGGACCATGCAATCACATGCTTGGAGGAAAGGACTGCCTTTTGCTGTCGTTCACATGAAATAGTTTTGTATGAACTAGAATACTACCACTGATATGACCAGAGGGAAAATTTCCTTTCAATTTTCTGGCACCAGAACTAGCCTGAGCACCTTATTTATTATACTGATCATTGTCTCTTATAGAACAAGGAGTTCGTATTATTTCGTGGAGATGATTCCTTTTGCCAACTTTGTTATGATATTCAATATCACAGTATAAAGAAAACGTCTGACACACCATAACATCAACTACAAGCCATTGATGGTGCTGTGCCTTTTGAATCTAACTGTTCATCTGTAGCTTGATCACAAGGTAACACTTGTTATTGTTGAATGCTGTTGTATTATATTAAACCATAGTACTTCCACCACTGAATACAAGTCTTTTTTTTCTAAATTGAAATTAAGAAGATTTTTGTTCTGCAAGTAATATATCTTTCAATCTTTCTACCATATCTGTACGTGGAACAGATATTTCTTCTCTTGTTTTAACAATTCTTATCTTTACTTTTCCTTCTTCTATTTCACCACTACCGATCATGATTGCCACCGGAATTCCATTATCTTCGCAATGTTGAAGTTGATTTAGCAGCTTTGGATTCTTTTTGTTTGACATTTCGGCCTTCACTCCTGCTTTCCATAACTCAGTTATGATTTTCATTCGCTCAGCCAACATATTTTTCTGCGGCGAGGCAACAAAAACTTCAGTTTCAGTGGTTCTTGAGTTCGCATTTTCTGCCCTGGCTTCCAAGATCGCAAATACTCTCTCAATACCAATGCTGACACCAACACATGGGGTTGATCTTCCTTTTGGATCAAAACTTCCAACAAGGCCATCATATCGGCCCCCACCTGCAACGGATCCAACGCCTACAGTTTCTCCCTTTTTACGATCTGAGTCATTCAAAGGAGCATCTATTAAAATAGCTTCATAAATAACACCAGTGTAATAATCAAGTCCACGTGCCAGACTTAAATCAAAAGCTGTTTTGTCCATAATTTGGAACAATTCCAAATATTCTAATAATAATTTTAAATCAGTCAATCCTGCAACAGCTACTTTACTCTTGCTCAGAAATGAGTCATTCAGTAGTTGATTCACTAGTTCATGAGAACCAGACATCCTTACGTAATGACCAATATGATCAGCAACTTCTTCTGTCAATCCCTTCTCTAACATTTCCTTACGAACATCTTCCCATGGTAATTTATCCAGCTTATCAACAGCAGAACATGCTGGTCGGAATTTATCAGAAGGGCATCCGCATGCCTCAAACACACCATCTAGAATACGGCGATCATTTACCTTTATTTTAAATTCGCCTAACTTGAGATCCGAAAGAATTTCATAGACAATTCTTAAACATTCTGCATCCGGAATCATAGGATCATGAGGACCAGCAATATCGAAATCACATTGGTAAAACTCTCTATATCTTCCTTTCGTCATAGCAGGTTGATCTCGTCGATATACTTTTGCTATATGATAACGCTTTATGCTTTGTATCTTGTTCATTGCCAAATATCTAGCGAAAGGAACTGTAAGGTCATATCTTAACGCTAACAATTCACCTCCCTGATCTTTGAGATCATAAATTAGTTTGCTATCTTCCCCATATTTGTTTGTTAGTGTTTCCTTCAATTCAAACACAGGAGTGTCGATTGTTTCTGCCCCGTGTCTCTTGAAACAACCTATAATTGTTTCAAAGACCTTTTCACGAATCACCATTTGTTTTGGAGTGAAATCTCGAGTCCCTTTAGGAGCTTTGAGTACATACTTAGTTTTTGTGTCTCCATCCCCAAGTTTTGCTTTCAGTTCCAGAAGCTTGGATACTTCTTCATCAATTTGGAGTTTATCAGCTTTTGCTTGTTTGAGATTCCGAACTACTTCACCTTGCTTCTTAATTTGCTCTTTAATTTCTTGACAATTATCCATTCTCAAATTTGTTATGACACGCGAGTTGACGAAGGTAGACAACTGGGACTATAGAATAAAAACATAAGTATAATAGTTAAGTAATGTAGATAATAAACCTGTTTGACAAAAATGCGTAGACTGACTGGACATATGGACTTGGGTTATTAAAAAAACATTCTGGTTCACCTTCTAGTTTCTAAATATTTTTATTCTTTTTTCCAGAATCGCAAAATCCGATCTGATTCGATTGATAATAAAAATTAATCAATTATAAACTTTTCCGTTCGGCTTAGCCTATCCAAGTAATTACACCCTGGGTTGAGTGGTGGGCGTGATATTCGCAGGATGCGTAAGAAATTTTACTTAAAAATAAAAGGTGAGGAGGAATATAACAAACTGCTATTACATGAGTCGAATCGAAAACGAATATTACATTGAAACGCCCAGCTATAGTACAACACTGATCCCAATCAGAAATATCCAGACACAATATATTTTGTTAAGTATGGGTCACTGATGGACCGCGTCGATGAGACGTGGTCCATCTGTGGTGCATGCTTAACAAAATAAAAATTTCTGAGTTGATAGTTTTTCCAAGATCAAGCAAATAAGTCGCACATAAAATAATTAAAACAAACCAATGCACCTCCAATGTCTGAGACTTTCTTAGTGCTGATTTATTGAGTTTGGTGAAGTTCAAAAATCCAACTAACGCTCTGTGCATAACATCAATTCACTAGAGAATATTTACCCTGATATAAACTATAGAACTATATGCTAAATATGTGCGAAGAAGTTTTTAAAAAATTGAATCTAGTAAAAAGAAAAAAAAAATTAATAACAAAGAGAGACTCATACAAATTATGAAGGCGCTGACGATTATGTTTTGGACTTTTGGATACACCTGTATTTAACAAAACTCAGGGTGGCAGGTTGGTTTTCTTCGGGTGTCTGGAATGTTCATTACATTTTCTTCAGATGGATATGAAACTTCAAAAGCTTTAACACTGCTATACCAAAGCAATATTGATCTTTTTGAATATTCTTTTACAATTAAGTTGCCATCAAACCTAATATATACAGAGATATTTTATTTTTATAGCAAGAGATATGTCAAATAACGCTGTCCATTTGCTGAATTTTCTTCTGATGGAAACCATCTTCTTCGGTATTTGAGTAGCCGACTTTCTACCGGTTTGTATCAATTCACAAAAGCATAAACCAGCAACTTTATTCCTAGCAGAAAACAAGCAACCTGCAGCTAGTTGTATCTGCCATAGACAAACACCTACTTGATCATTTTTAGGTCATTTTTTGCTTGTTTGTCGTAAAATTTCGCACAACTCATGATTTTGCTACAGAATGGGCAAACTCAAAAAATTCTATTTATATATTTATAATGAATTTCCGATTCAACGAAATCATTTAATAAACCATGGACAACCTCAGTTTTTAACTGTGGTGCATGACAGGCCAGAATGCCAGCTGCTCTGCTACTCAGACAACCGAAGAGAAAGAAATGATTATTTCGGACACCCAAGGAAAATCAAGATTTTGCTTCTCTAGGTCAGGCATTGGGGTGATGCAGAGCAGTTTCTTACCAGTATGATTTTGACGGGTCAATTGGTACCTGAAACGAGCACAGGGTTAGGTTTATTTGTACGATGAAGAACGGAATTGATGGGGAAAATCAGGAAAAGATGTTTTTTAGTTGGATCTTGTTTTAATATTCATTAATCACATATTACCTGCACAAAATGAAAATGGTATCATAGTTAGATAGACTCCAGAACACAGATCTAGAAGTCAATATAGTGAAAATTATTATTAAGGGTTTGCTTTGTGGTTTGTTGAGCCAATGCTTTTTTGGTATAACAAACAGCAATACGTACAAAAATGGTTCGTTCTCAAGGTCCAGATTTCATGAAATCACTATTATGCTCGGGATTAGGACAGAATAGAAATTAGTCTTTATCCTGTAGGGAAAGTCTGAAAGTCAAGAATGTAGCTTAACAAATGTAGCGCGAATAAACAAGGTTCGGTGCAGATAGGCAACAGGCTACCGTACTTGATCCAAGTCGAGTGAGGTTTTTATAACTGTTAACACTGAACAGAAGCGAATGGGATGAAAATTTTTAGCTCAACATATTCCATTTTATCTTGTGGGAGAAGAAAGCTGAGAATACATATATTCATAATATGTGCCTGTATGCTAGCAACTTCCATTCTGCATTTACACAGTAGGCCTACACAGTACAGTTTAACAGCTCAATATTTACCTCAGACTCAACAACTTTTAGGTTGATTTAGATGGATATATTTATTACAATTTAAACACAAACAAAGCACTTACAAAACCTGAAACAAAAAGACGGAGAATTTGAAGATTGATTTGTTTTCGCAAATTTGCCTAATCAGTAATTGAGCAGTAAGTTAACGTTAACGTTAAGTTATTCAGTACCGGCATTCTTTTTTAAATCATACAAAACTCAGCGATTTTAAAAGATATTTATTTCCTCATTTCCGGCCAACAAATCACGCAACTCTCTCGCCGACTCATCATTGGTATCGCAATACGGTACTTAATATGCTCCCCTGTCCCCATCTCCGGTCGTCATTAACTTTCACGCAGTTTGCACGTTAAATTAAACTGGAAATATTTGGCTCGTGAATTTCGTGACACCCACCTAACGGAAGATACACCACAATACTTTCATCCGCAAGATGTAAATCTTGATCTAACTATGATGTTGGACTGAACCGGAAATTTGTAGCCGTTCTGCCCTCTCAGCTTTCTAGCTCTGAACTTATTTTCTGTTTTCGCCTTTTTTTATGTTTCAGACTGCAGTGGTTCTGCTTAGGCGATGAAAACCTGATATTACATAGTCATCCGAAAGGCAGGCATAATATAAAATATGCTAAGTTTGGGAAGGAAAAAATATTTAGTTTCTTTGTATTTTTATTTTTATTAGTTTCTTTGTATTTTTATTGGGTGTAGGCTAAGTTAGCTTAACTACCCCAGAATTTTTGTTAAGCATGATCCACAGATTGATCGCACCTCCAGATTACTTGACAAAACTCAACGAGATTAATTTTTCTGGCTCAGTACCTAACAGCTTAGTTTATCACTCACTGATCATCATAACATTCAGCATTAGACTTGCAAATTCGCAATTGGATTGTCAGATACTTGCGCCTGTGCAGTGCAGAGTGTGGACGTACTGAAAACAATGAATTTATTACTAATAGGCTAGCTTACGTTGCTCATTGACTCTTTCAGTCTCATTGACTCTTAAGTCTTTTTATTTGCTTTGAGATACCGAGTGCTGAATTCGAATTCCTCTGGGTGTTTGGGTGTAATTATCTCTGCAGGAGAATTGCTGGACATCTCTGTTGGTACAGTTTTCTGGCAGTCTGGTTCTCGAAATGTTGAAGTACTGTACATCATCAGGCTTGCAAATTTGTAGGATAAAAGGTTTCTAGAACAGTAGAATCTCGCACAGACCCTTGCAAAACTCTCACAAAGCCATGATAAAATTTTAAAATACTCATTTCACAGTTTCAGGGATGAAAGTTTAATTCTGTGAGATTCCCTTTTGCTTTATTTCCTGTGTAATTCAGCATTAATTCCATCTAATCTGCTATATTACCCCCCCCCTATTGGAATCTCACAAATTGTAACAAATCTGCAAGCCTGCATCATTAGCTCTGAGCTATGAAGTAGGGTGGAGGTTTTGGTCTAACCTTTTTACTCATTTTTCTCTGTGCATGGACACTATTACTTGAACTAATTAATGTACAAGAGGTTTAGTTTGCTGTGATCAAGTTTTATTCTTGCAGCTTACTTTACTTACAGCTAAAAAACGATATCCCATCAAACCATAAAAACCTAGTCAAGCCTATAGGGTATCATCTAATCATGATAGATGATGATTAGTGCATATGCAAGTACATATGAATAAATTTCCATCAGTCACGTTGACAATGATGGTAAAGCAGTTGAAGTGTTTTTGAATAATGCTATCTGATCCCTCATATTCCCATTTGATTCAATTGTGGCGATGGTGTTAGTCATAATTGTCTACTGCGCACGAAGACACTTCAAAGACATTTGTTTATCCAATGAACCACTGTCATTGCCACCGAATTTGCATGAAACTTGTATAGTTGTATTTGCTACTTACATTTGAATGATAAATTATCAAGCCCAATATTCAGTTGAACTAGAAGACTCATTATTGTAACATCCTCCCTGTCAGGTTTTTGTTTTTTTAAATCATGAGCTGTGGGTGGAACGAGCTAATTGCATACAACTGTTGCTTGCGACTTTACCATCTATTTTCACAAATGGGGAAAATTAGCAAAACAGTCAAGCCAAAGCTTCCCAATTGGGACTGATAACTCTCAATAGTGGTTACAGGGATGGGCAATGAAACAGCCCCACCCCCTGACTAATAAAAATGAAAAGCTATCCTTACTTACAATTACATGCTTATTACAAGTTCTTAAACAGTTTATTGATGAAAGTAATAATATTACTAATATCAGGCATTAGTTAGGTAGCGAAACTTGTCGCAAAAAATTTTCAGGCGAATGTAAAACTATGACTATGCAGCATAACACAACGACCAATCTATGTTTGGCGATGTACGTTTTAGAAACTTTAATATCTGGGTACTATGATATCAAAGAATGTTAAATATTGGGCTATACCGTATCCGTTATATGCATAGTAAATAATACTGATATCTGAACAAATCATAATTATGATCATAGTTGCAGAATGTCAGATACTCTGCTACAACAACCAAAGAAAATTAGCTAATGGGCAATATTCGTTGATAAATCTGTTACAAGAGATTAAAATGTTTTTTTCTGGTATATGGTGGCAACAAAACTGTAGAAAAAGTTTCAAAATCATCAATACTGCTATGAAAGGTTTTGAAGCATTTTTGTCAATCCCACGAAAATAACATGAACATTTCAGACACCGGAAGAAAAACAAGATTCTCTCACCACAAGTATATATGTAAATTTTTATGTTTCAAGATTTTGCATAAATCATGACTTCGCTGCAAAATGGTTTGTCTGAAATGTTGAACAATATTCTATTTATGCAGTAAATTTCAAACACGGTTTAAACTAAACTATGGGTACAACCCTCCGATGTTTATAATAGATGGCCTATATTTTTTTATTGGAAATAACATGAATAATTTCTTTGTTATTGCAATTTATGTTGAGGTTTTACTGTTTATTAAGCCCCCTAGGTTCGGACTTAATCAGATTTGCTCTATTAATGCTTTTCTTGTGTGGCGTAAACAAATCAGAAAATGTTTTGTCCACACATTCGTTGTTGCACTAGTCACTGAGCCATGGTGCTGTGTGTTTATGACTTTGTTTCACAAAATAAAAATTTTGATTGGGAACAGGCAACTAAAAGGAAGTAAAAGGGTAGTGGATAGTTTTACCATTGTTCAGGAAAGGTGCAATTCACTGTACTTTATAATAGCAAGTTCAGTTCTGTTTTGAAAGTTTTTTGCTTAACATCCAGTTCCTGGTTGTTCATTTTATGTAGTTGCTAGCTATTTTTTTCAAGGGCTGATTCTAAACTTTCGAACTTGAAGTGAACTTCAACTGTTGAATAAAAAAAAATGTTGTCTTTTGGGATTTTAACTTATGATTTGCCCTATTTGAAATTCATTAAACTAATGGTTAACGCACCCAGATTGATTCTTCATAAGATATGTATATATATATAGGTATATATATATATAACCTGCTGAAAGTGAACTTCGATAAGACGAAAAAGTTATTTTTGTAGCATTTACAAATTATCTGCTCTGCCTGAATTTCAGTTTACAAACTGATGAACTTTCAATATACCCAGATTGCTACATTAACATTTGTAAAATGTATTTTCGAAATAATTTTTTTGAATTATTAAACTAGCTGTAATCTTTTGTGAATGACCATCAAAAGCTATTCGCAGTCAGAAAAGCGTTGCTTAAACATGTTTTGTTAAGTAAGAGTCACTGATGGATCACGCCGCTGAGGCGGGATCCATCTGTGACTCATGCATGACAAAATGAAATTTCTGAAAGGGCTGATATCGTCCCAACTTCTCATTAATTAATTCGCTATATTCATATTTTTCTTGTTTATCAGCTATTGGCTCTAATAACATCATGGCCGACAAACGAAGATTGCAAGGAGAGATAGATCGATGTTTGAAAAAAGTGCAAGAAGGCGTTGATACATTTGAAGACATATGGCAAAAACTTCATAATGCCGCCAACACGAATCAGAAAGACAAATACGAAAGTGACCTCAAAAAAGAAATAAAAAAATTACAGAGATTGCGAGACCAAATCAAAACCTGGGCGGCTTCAAATGAAATCAAAGATAAAAAGAATTTACTTGATAACAGGAGATTAATTGAAACCCAAATGGAGCGGTTTAAAGTTGTTGAAAGAGAAACAAAAACAAAGGCATATTCGAAAGAAGGTCTCGGTCTCGCTGCGAAAATCGACCCTGCGCAAAAGGAAAGGGAAGAAACGATGCAATGGTTGCAACAGACGATAGACAAACTTAGTTTACAGTGTGAAATATTTGAAAGCCGAATCGAAAGTAATTCGTCACATTCAAGGAAGAAAAAAATAGATGGAGAGAAGCAAAAACAAAACGAAGAATTGAAAACTCATGTTGAAAGGCACAAATTTCACATAAACAAGCTTGAAACATTAATGAGAATGCTTGACAATCAAACGATTACACCAGAGAGGATAATGGAGTTGCAGGATGACTTGGAGTATTACACGGAGGCATGTGAAGATCCCGATTTCGAGGAAAATGAATTTATATATGAAGATTTGAATTTGGACGAAGCACTCACAACTGCAGTTGTACCTGCAACATCACCAATTGAAAAGCATATGAATAATAGCCTGCCAAATAACGGAAGTACGAAGGTAGATGAAGATGACAAGTCTGCGGGAGATCCGGGCTCATCACCCATTCCTAACAGTGGTCACTCATCAACATCAAGTCATAACAGTAAAGATGAAACTTCAGATTCAAGAAGTCGAAATAGGTCTGGGGCATCTGATGATATTTTATCTCCTAGAAAAGGTTCTGTGTCGTACTCATCAACTGCCAACTCAACTAAATCTGCGTCCAGAAGTCATTCCGCAAGCACAACACCAAACAAGCTTAATCAAAAAGGTACGCACATACAAGCATATGCAGCGGCAGCAGGTGGACAACCGACGCAAAGTCAAGTCCATCACTCGCAAACACCATTAGATGCACATTCCAATGCGGCTGAACATGGTGGATCAGGAGCAGTCAAGAACCTGAATAAGTCGCTTCAGAAATCAGCTGAAAAATCAACTACATGGCAAACACCAAATAATGTTGTTTCTTCAACTGTTACTTTAACAAATTCGGAAGTACAGAGTACAGTGAATAGTTTATTGACATCAGTGACGTCAAATGGTTCTGCAGTGAATGGTGTTACAACAGCTTCAGAGGAGAAATCTCCACCCACACAGTTGGATGTTAGTTTAGTATCAAAGCTGGTAAACGATGCATCAGCAACGCAAGCAAGCAAAGTAGCAATACCGATATCAATACCTGATGTACAACCTTCTTCACATGAGAGTTTAGTTACATCAGCGTTTCTGAATGATTTTAATTTGAAAAGTATGGCAGAACGTGCTGTTGTAGATGCAGGTTTAGGACAACCAGAACATACGTCTTCACCATTCTCACAGGATTCAAATTTGTCTATCAACACTTCTGCACCATCGAAAGCAGATTTAACGTCTTTGAGTAGTTCGATGCAACAACAGCAATCTAACTTGATACGACAGATTCCTAATGGATCGGGAGAAACAAGAATGGCCCCTTTGCTTGGTGTAGCACCACTTGGACCTGTGCCACTCAATAAAGATAATATGTATCAACAAGCGATGCTTGAAGCGTCCTGGAGGCATATGCCGCACCCGTCTGATTCTGAAAGGCTTCGTCATTACTTGCCAAGAAATCCCTGTCCAACTCCGGCATACTACCACCAAACTCCACTTCCTCATCACGATTCCATAGATTTTTACCTCCGGCTTTCGACGGAAACATTATTCTTTATATTTTACTACATGGAGGCGACAAAAGCTCAGTACATGGCTGCTAAGGCTTTGAAAAAACAATCATGGAGGTTTCACACCAAGTACATGATGTGGTTTCAAAGGCACGAGGAGCCAAAAACCATCACAGATGAATATGAACAAGGGACATATATTTATTTTGACTACGAAAAATGGGGACAACGAAAAAAAGAAGGTTTCACATTTGAATACAGATACTTGGAAGACCGGGAACTTCCTTAAACTAATTTTCTATCCCCCATATAAATTTGGCAGTGCTAGTCGGACGTGATCTTACTATGCACAGGCACTTAAGCATTGCTGAGATGATAAAATGTTGTGTATTAATGTCAATGGCACACTCGTATACTGGCTTCATATTGCAGTATCTTTTACCAAAATTTAAGTCGTTTTGAAGCATTTGTTATGCCTCGCTCTACCCATCTGCTACTAATTAATCTCATTCAATATATTATTTGTCGAGCATGTACACAGGTGGAACGTGCTTAAGTGGTGCTATGCATCAGTAGCCCATGCTTGACAAAACATGGATAAGCAATTTTTCTGATTATAATAAATTTCGCATTCCTGGTCAAGTTATGTACAATGTGAATGGAATAAATAGAACACCTGTGTCTTTTGTCATATTTTTAATCTTACACTGGAAATAGAAAATGAAAAAATTCAGCATAATGTTCTGCTTCTCTGGGCTTGCTTTGCGACTTTCGAATTCAGTTACCTTTTTTCGAAGGATTCCGAATAATCTGATTTTTTTTTATTTAAAAAAAGTATTATTGGTGAGTGGCCGTTTTTCTATTATTGTTCATCCAGAATTTCACAGAAATTGGTATTTGAAACTGGTATCTATGGCACAGAATATTACATTCTTGAATCTGAATGGGAGATTGACATATATGTTTAATTTAATTTTTCCAAAGTGAAACACACAAAAAGTGGAAGGAAGCGTGAAATGAAATAATAATATTTTACGAAATATGATTGAAAATAATTTTCAGTTTTTTCATGAAATAATCCATGAGATTGGTTCCTGCGTTTCACAAATACTTTGCTGCATCTCTCCCTAATCCCATTGTAGGTACCTTGTTTTTATGCAATTTAGAGTTTATAGTTAAATATCTATTTAATTTTCAACACCTTCACGTAGTTTCAGCGTGCAAAATCTTTTTCATTTAAGAGGTTTGTTAAAATTTTGTCCTCCCAATAGGCATACATACATATATATAATGTCAAAAAAATAACATGATCATTGGTCACCAGTTCCCTTTCCCCCAAGTCGTTTATATGTTGCTTGGGCTTCATAACATAACATGATGGCATATTGGAGGGATTAACATCAAACCTCAGTCGGTTAGTCAGTCAGTGTTGGGAATACGCTTCGACAATGCATCTATGATGTATCGGCTTCGAATCCTGAGCCGGATTATTATACGTGAGAGGATTGCTGGACTCCTCACTCTGCAGAAAAGGTTGATATGATTTCGGCTTTTCTTTCTCTCCCGCAGATAAGTAAGAATCGAATTCCATCTTCATCTTGCAGAAGGGGAAAGCCGAGAATATGGCTTAACCGCATACCGAACGGGAGTGGTTCGTCATACGGCTGAGCCTTATTTTCGACTTACCTCACACGCGGATTAAATCCAATCCTACACAAAATGTACGATAGGATTCCATTTTCATCTTGCAGGAGAGTAAAGCCCAGAATGTTGTTCAACCACATGGCGAACGACCTCCCGAATCGCGGTGACGATTTTTGGCTTAACATTTTCATTTGTTCTTCCGCGTGCATGGACCGGGTGGGGGAAGCCTTGAGCAGAGCTTGCGTGGACCACCGGCGAGGCTTAAAGCAACACCTTACCGGTTGAGCTAACTGGTACCTACATAGGCAGAGTTAATTTCGACATCCCTGTCGACTGAAAAGGCGGTACAAATAAAGATATCGCATTACAGATATGCATGCATTGGCATGGATAAATTTGATCTTGGGATTTTATCTCACATTGTACATATTGTGTGTGTCTATCAGTGTATTAGCTGCGCTGTGTCTGTAAAAGATATTGTCCAAAAGCAAGGAAGAGTAGTGATCCACTGATTTATATAAACACTACTTGTACAGTATTTCTATATTAGAGTAATGTTCGAGTGACGTCATGTTTCTGACGTCGCAGAAATTTTACGCTCTCTGGTGGCCCGACTGCAACGGTATAAGAGATTTCATTGGTCACTGATTCTTAAGCCTTTGATCTCAATTATGATATGATGTAGCTTGCGAGTCTGTATAGCGGTAGGTTGCCTTTTTCGATGTTTGTTTCATTTTTAATTTTAATCAAAGTGCCTGGTTAGCTCATTCCGTAAAAACGCGGGGAATACGCTTTAAGCTACGCATCACTAACGTCGCTACACTAATACGAATGTAACTCAAATTAAACTATCGGGTACTATTCTATAAGAATTAACGTATTGCATTACATATTTTTTAATCGCAGAGCAAACGCATATTCCGTTTCTTTTAAGATTTATTTTCTCGCCGATATACATGCTGTGTGTGGGTGTATTATGGTGTAAAATGTCCACCACTCCAAATAATGATGGTGCTATTGGAGCATTCGTTGCACTCCAGATGCTGACGATGCTACAATCCGAAATGCGTTGGTGCGCTTCAATGCTGACTCAAAAGGTGGAGTACAGAAATCATTCGTTTTTTTATTGAAATTCGTTAACAATCTTGGATGCGGCGCCGAAAAGGAGAGTAACTAGCTACTCAAGCAGCAAACCCCGGGAGATCCATTCATATCACGTGTTGTTTTATCAGTAAGCCTACTCTCTCATGCATTGCTTGGAGATTCTCATTGTCGCGTAATAAAAATGTGTTTTCAAAGCGTCACCTATATCCAGTGATGGAGAAGGACTTTCGACCACCATAGATTTTGAACACAGACTATGTAGTTCAGCTAAAATTCTGGTAAATGGCTCGAGAAGTTTTCGTGCGTCCTCGGCGCATATTTTTGTTAGTATACCACTAGCATAAGAAGTCATTTTTGTCCTGCTTTTTCACGTAAAACTTCACGCCCAGGTTCCGCAAAAGAAAATGGTTTTTACGCCATTTTTAAATAAGAAAAAACAAAAATATGTATAGAAAAAGTCATTTTCACGCCTACGGCTTGCAAAAATTCTGTTGATTATAATGAAATTTTAAAATAATATTCAAAAACTTAGGCGGACATGCCACCCGGGTCCGCCGCGGGAGGTCACTTTTACCTTTTTCTTCGGTAAGCCGGCCTCCCTGATAGCCTACCACAGATATTAAAATATAGATGTCATCGTTTGCTTTAAGTAAGTTTTTGACAAATTTTTAGGAAGATTTCGGTGGGAAAACAAATTAAATGATTTAGCTGCAACTACATTCCATAAGCGGAATTCAATAACAGAAAACTAATTACCGATTCGTTCGAAATATTTAAAAACATATTTTTTGAAACATATTTTTATATCAGTTTTATTTTATATAAATTTTCAAAAAAAGTTGTATTTAATATACACACATAAACAGAGAATTTAAAAGCGCACGAATTTATTTATTTATTTTTAATGCTAATCATGACAAAGCTACTTTTCGATCTATTTTGCCAAACCTTGCACATCATTATCCTGCGTATTAGGATTTTAAAAGCTTTGATTCTGAAAAAATAAATCTAAAGCTATAACATTACTAATTGAACATATCTTCATCCAACCTTCGTGGTTATTTCATTATTGTTAAGCATTATAGGAGACAAATACATTACTATACATTCGTTTAAATCGGTTGATTAAAATCTCAAATTCCACTCGACGTTTGAAGATACTATTGGTATCTGCCTCATCTCTCTCTGCAACTCTATTCGTCTCAATACTTAATACTTAATTCAATACTTTTATTGCGATTCTTTCACAAGTTTGTTTTCAGACAGGAAACATTTATTGGCATTTAATCTCTCAAAGTATAAAGCAACACCTTATGAAGTTTGAAGGACACCTATTTTTAGATTTCTTAGTTATGCTGAATACTGATTTACTTGTATATGCTAAGATAATTCGTGGCTAATGGACAATTAAATACAAAACAAACATTGCAAAAACAGGATTTGAAATACAACCCATAGTCCCCTATACAACCCAAGTCATAATGTTTTTTCCAATCAATAAAATAAAACGAATGACAATGAATGAGAACGAAAAAAAAAGAATCCTAAGAACTATACCTCTATGAGGAAGTATGGCTGTTGATATTTGTCATAGGGGAGAGTGCCATCTCGAAATTTCCGGTGGAGTGGAATGATTTTTGTCGTCATAATGCACCCCCTCCTAGGGCTGGCGAAACCGAATCACCTAGAATTCGAATCTGATTCTAATAATTTTTTCGAATTGGATCGTATTACTAAATCCGTATAAATAACAAATATCACTCCGTGTCCCTTTTGAATATTTCTCCAAGAATCTCGAAACTTTGGAATTCCTTGCCTTTTCAATGCTTTCCTGATTTGTTGTTTTTGTTTAGATGAATATTTTCACCAGACAGCAGAACACCCGACAAAAATGCAAACATTTTGAAGTCAACCCATTTTAGGGATGCAACATCTCAATGTGCCGCCGTTTCAGTTATCCAGTTATTTAACGGGGAGAATTTCAGTTATAGGATTGAGTGTTCCCGTAAACGATAATTCACGCAAGTGGACATTGTGTAGTTACGTCAAAGAAGATTCATCGAGGCTGAGAATTGAAATCCTAACTGACACTTTCTCTTTCATATCTCGATGTCCGGAAACCCCGTGCGTTTGTGGCAATGTATTCAATTTTCTAAATATGTATACCCTTGAACGTCAATTCTCGTTAATTTTTTAGTATGGCTGAGCAAGCATAGCGGCTGTTTCTTTATATACCCCACAGTAAGAGTGAGATAAAGAAAGAGAGGAAAAACCGCTTTATGCCAAACAAGTCTAAAAGTTCACATAACATAAACACCGTCTATACTTGGCCGAAATTACCAGGCTAGGTTAAGTAGATTTAGTTGGGTAGGGGTAGCCAGTCCAGGTAGAATGCGGTGGGACTGAGAATAGGCAGGGCAGGTGGAGGGAGTTGGGCTGGGGATGATCAGGTCACGTTGAAGGAGTTGGACTGGGAGTAGGTGGGTTGGGGATAGGCAAGTCGGATAGAGTGTGGTGGGCTGGGGACAGACAGGTAGGCTGGTCGCCTAGAGGGGGTGGGTTGGGAATAGGCAGGTTGGAGGGAGTTGGGTTGGGGATATATTAGTTGGGGATAGTTACTCGATGAGTTGTTGGGCTTGGGATAGGCCGATCAAGCAGAGTTGGTGGGTTGGGGATTTGCAGTCCAAGTAGTGGGTGGGTTTGGGATAGACAGGCCAGGTAGTGGGCGGTGGGCTGGTGATAGGTAGGTCAGAGTCAAATATGACCAAAATCGATTGCATTTTGTCGTAAAAAATGAAAATTTTAGTCCATTTTGTGAGTACTTTTTTCCTATGAACGATCCACATTCGATTCGAATATATTGTGCTTCGAATCACCGAATCAAATTGCCGACCCCTATCTACTTCGTCCGTCAGAAGTTAAAACCGCTTTGGTTAAAACAATGTTTTTTCATCTCGTGCATTTTCATAGACAGTCCACGTTTGAATGAATCCCGGTCAAAATATTGACCAAACGTGATTTGTTAAGCGTATGCCACCGATGGATCGCGCCGCCGAGGCGCGGTTCTTCTGTGGTACATGCTTGACACACAGCGCATACAAGCATCCGACCGACAACGACAAATTGTCAAGAATGTCTGCAACAATGATCGCTGATTGGTTGATATTCCGGAAGCGAACAAGGGAGTCAATGCGCTCCGCCGCCTAAGCGAATTAATTAAAATAAAAGATCAAGTTGAACTTCTTATTTATTTCGTGAAGCAATAAGATTCGTGCAATCGCAAAAACACAGTCAGTAAATTAAGCATAATCATAATAAGAATAATATAATCAAATATAAAATATTATTAATATTTAATCTATAACAATTTAATGCAGACCGTCAAATTGAAGAGTAAAATCATAAAAATCGAGCTAATTGATACCAATATATAATAAATATATATGGAACAAATTTCACACAAGAAATTCAAAAAAATCAATTATGAAAATAAAATAGAACACAGAACCCATTTTCGTTGGACCAAAATTCTGTAAGCAATTCAAAACAAGCTAACTTCGCATGTATTTTCACCGACATTATGTCATGCTAAAAACAAAACTTCGGAATTAAAAGAGATTCACCGAAAATAACTTCTGGAATTACATCAAAAATATACTCTCGCTCACAATATTAAATGCATAGAAAATTAGACAATTTTTATTTGAAGAACTTTGCAATACAAGAGTTTTAAATATCATTAATGAATTATTCAATTAACTATAAAATGAGAGAATTTGTATTTGAAGAAATTTAACAAACCAATTGTTGCAGGAACGAAGTTGAGCAGTCGTTGATATTCAAGCAAAAAACATCTCAAATTTTCTTGAGCGTGTGTGACTCTGATGGATTGCAACAACATTT
Source organism: Styela plicata (assembly GCA_963675895.2). Taxonomy (NCBI): domain Eukaryota; kingdom Metazoa; phylum Chordata; class Ascidiacea; order Stolidobranchia; family Styelidae; genus Styela; species Styela plicata. Next base: position 8,962,966 of record OZ023143.1, on the reverse strand, counting down.
GTGCGCAGATTAAAGGTTAGATGTCCGTACTTATTTTTTGCGACAAAAAACAAACAAAACAAACAAATATCATTCTCACAATAATTTTTACGGCGACTTTGCCTATTAACAGATAAAAAGGTTTTAACTGGGAAAATGGGTACGCATTATTATTCTCATAATTATAATATATTGATTTGTACTTTAAAAACACCAGTACTTGGGTTTTTGGATGGTACACTGTAACAAAAGTGTAGTAAATTTACTGGTCATTTGAAGGAATTGTATATTCCCAAATTTAAAAACGGGCATGTTGATGAGATTTATATGGGCTATTAATGGGCCTGGGCGATTCGCTTCATCGACAGCCCATGATGGGAGAAAATGCCGATTTTATAGTTTATTTCGATCCTAATAAGTAAAATTACAGTTCAAAGCAGTGATTTTAGTGCATTTTTGTTACAGTGTATCATCAATAAATTTTCATATTGAGTTGATTACAAATTCAATCGCTCCGTGATTTACAATAAAACGATGCAATAGTTTGCGCACTGGTTTGTGTATAGGGTTTTAGCCAGTTTTAGATGCTTTCATTTTTCAAAAATGTTTTTCTAACGAATATAGAATCGCATCTTCCAGAACCGAATATTCCTAATTCCGATTCTGCTTCAAATTGAAGGATCGAATCACAGAAATGAGCATCTGACTCACCCACAAAAAAGATTTTGGCAAAACATCTTTTGTCAAGCATGTGTGACTGATGGATCGCGTCGATGAGACGCGCCAGCTGTTGAGCGAGTAGTAAGCTTACAAAATCTGATTCTAAAATATGGTTCTGAGTGAATTGTCTGTTTTCAGCAATGTTAATTTAACGTTGAATTTTTTTTGTTAAAAAACACAAAAATAGTCGGTGCAATTTGCCACTGATTAATCCGAAATTTTATTTTATTATGTGTGCACCAGAATTGGTTCAACTTGGCAGCAAGGTCTATTCGAGACCGTATTTGACAAATCATATGTGGGAAAGATTTTTCGAACTAGATAGTCGGTTGAGTGCGATATTTGGATTTCCCGTCTCCGAACCTCTTGTTGAGCACAGCTCTCCGACGGTAGCTTCTATGAGATATTCCAAGAAAAGCATTTTTGTCATCGATGTGTTACCGCAAATTTATGAGAAAAAATTTCCATTTTCTTCATGCTCGCTATAACGTTAATCGGGGTCGTTTAGATGGAAATATGAAGGTCGGCACACAGTTAAAACTTTACAAATAAAATTTTAAGGCTAAATAAAAGTTTTCTACTGGTAGGAAAACAAACAAGGAAAAAAATATAAAATAAAAATTAGGCTTTGATTACAGTGTTGTCATGGCAATGTAGTGGTCACTATGACGTGGCGACGATGTAAGAAAATGATTAAATGTACTGCAACTAATCAATCAATGTCAAATCGAATCCTATTATTAATTTTCAAATTTGATGGCAGTACATTACACCAATTTTCTCATAATAAGCCGTGATTGCATTTAAAGCTTTATGGCGAACTACGAAAGCATATTTAACATTGGGCAACGCCGATCAAAACCTTTCTCTAACACTCGTTGCAACGTAACTGAACTTTGCTGACGTCACTAGGTGAATGACGTCACACACTTTCAACCGAAGTATCACTGCTCAAACTGTCCAAACTTATCACACTGGTCATTCGCTTGACCGGTGCAGCGTGAGAATCGTGTTTCTTGTCACCATGTCCAGATTCCAACATTGCAAGCCTTCTCCTTCTTTCTTCAAATGTTTCTTCCTCCGTACAACACATAAACGCTATTTTTGCTCGCCTTATTCCTAGAGCCCAGAACTCAGCTACGCTAAGGATGCATGCAATGCCACCTGTAATAAACAGATAAGCAAAAATACAAATTTTATGAATCATGACCAGTCATGGATCAGAAATTTGCTTCAGAAAAAAACATTGAAATATTTTTGAAAAATTAGGCGGTGGAGGGTGATCCACCAGGGGGTCATGCTTCACAAATGAAAACCAAATTATGAGTGATAAATCCTCAGTACAATATCGCTTGTTGGGCTTGAGTTACTGATGGATCGCACGCACCGGCGTGGTGCGATCCGTCTGTGTCTCATGCTTGACAGAATTAAGTTTTAGATTTTAAAATACAACGATGGACAACCATTAGTACACATATGTGTTATCCTATCTTGGTCTCATCACGGCCTGATGTTGAAAATAAATTTGTGAATTTTAAACTTCAACAAGGTTCATTTATAGCAGTTCGGAAATTTCTAATTTTTTTGAATCAGCAGTTTAAACTAACTGCTTACACCTTTTTAAAAAAAATCGTTCAATAAATCGACTGTACAGAAGTAAACTGGAAATTGTCAATCTTACCTAGTACATACATAAGCCACAACAAGCATGTTTTCTCCTGTGGTCTTGAGACAAAACAGTCGACAGTTTTTGGGCAAGGCCATGTTGGACATTCATATAATTCATGTACAGTAAGACCATAGAGAAAGTACTGCCCTACGATAAATCCGACCTGAAAAGTAAGGAAGTACATTTAGTGGTGCTCTGTGCTAATAGCTAATGAATAAATAAAAAAATTGCTCTCCGACGTAATATAGTGAAAAACAAATTTATACATCTTTTTGAAGTCCATTTCAAATCTTTTACATACTTGAGTCACGATAAAAGAACGATATGATTGATAAAGTATTACTTAAAATACAGTATAGTTTATCAATTCTAGATATTTCCCAATTTCGACACCAATTGAAAATTTTGAAAGCATCAAGAGTTTTAGAGTGAACTAATATAATTCTGAGTTATACAAAAAAGCCACATCTTATCATTTTTATGGTTACTCATGTGATTTGGTCATCATGAGTCTAGACTAAAAGTTATTTGAGGCGAATGAGATTATGATAAGATTGACTTAGGTTTTAAACAAGTAGAAAATTGTCTTTAATACTTCACGATACAAGAAAATACAAAGCTTAATGTAACAGTATGGGGCTAATATTTTATACAAAGTTAATATAGGTATGTAACTTAAATGCCTGATAAAAAAAAACTATACACAGTTAGGAAAGTGTTGAGAAATGTCAAATTCACTAAGTACGTCAATCCATTAATTTTTGTTATCTATAACACTCCATTTATTACCTTTTAGCGCCCCCATAATTTATCGTGGTCACTGCCGTCACTTGACTGATAGGAATGTGTAATTATATATCATGACCGGGAATGATAGAAATACCGGAATATATACAATTTTCGTATAATTTCTTTTTTAGATTTCAACCACTCTCTGATATTTCAAACCATCTTTATACGTTACTTCCTTATATATTTAAATTTCCTAATTAGACAGAACTTTTAGTTTTAAAACTATGAATAATTGTCAACCTTGAACAAGCCCTTGCTAACTTCATCACAAGATAACAGGCAAATGGCAAATAAACTCAAGTTGTTATCGTTTAAATTTCTAAATTGTGCGGCATTTATGGTTTATCAGTGATCAAAGCATTTTCATTTTCGGAACTACTGTACACGAAACAAAATATCATAAGGTCATGATATGATGTGTACTTGTTTTATAATATTAAATGCCAGGCAACAGCGACATTACAGAAAAAGAAGAAACCATTGGTCTTTATCAACATAAAATTTAAAGTCTATTTAAAGTTCCTGAAAATCCCCAAAGTTCCCGAAAAAACGATAGTATATTAATCCTATAGTAGAGTCACAAATGCCACATCAGCGATTAATGTTTGACGAAAATTTCATTTTCTCATAAGTGAAAAAATTAAATTTAAAGGACGATGTCTTACCTCCAACAGCGTACGGACAAATACGTGCCACCAGTATGCACGATACAGTTCAGGGTGCTGCAGCATTTTTCTCTTCATTTTTCGTTCTGCAATTGTTGTTTGATCGTGACTTGGTATACGAGAGTCCTTCATGTATTCTATTCTGCGACCGCGAGTGTCGACGTAAATTGGATATTTCCCCCTGCAATCAAGAATTTGTAATGTGAAATGTAAATGGTGTTTTTAAATTACGGCTAATATAAGTGGGGACGGAAGTAGGATTCGGCATTCAGAGACATTTGTTGTCAAATCGCATATCAAATAGAATTTTGCCGTTTCGCTGTTTTTTTCAATATACATTATATTTTATTTCGTATGTCATATTGTTTTATTCTTTTAATTGAAAAGAACGACTCGGTTTTTATGCAAGCATAATATTCTGCAGAAATTTACCTTTCTCGCTATAAAATTGCTCAAATTTTTCGCCATTTGCTATATATTTCCATTCTTTCTTAACTAATTAGATAATGATGCCATTCGAAGTTTCTGTATTTTTAAACTAACCTATAATCAACCAGTGCTTCTCCATTCACATATTCGTTGTTGTCAGTGACCGATAATGGTTTCCTCAAACCATCTGTACTTTTTATATCACTTGCGTCATCTCGGTTATTACGTCGTTTATTATGACGTTGCCTGATGTCTTTTGACAATTTTGACGTTTTGTACTTTCCGTCCGGGTTAATCTTTTTGACTTCGTAAAGTGGGGCGGTCACCCCACCGTTTGGTAAGCCACCCGAGTCCCTACGTCTTTTCAGACTGGGTGGATGAATATATGACGCCTCAGAACTCATACGTGATGGAATTTTATTCTTATTTGTTTCCTCATCTGCCGGATATTTGACATCAGCATGATAGATTATATGCATGGCATACAAGTAGAACAAGATGGCTGTGGAACAAGTAGAAAGTCCAGTGAATTTCAATATTTTGAACATAACATATGTTGTTCAAGTGACTAAAATATGATGGAACAATTCGTAAATTCAGCGGAGCTCCTGTTCAAAAAATTTCGACCCAAACATGATTGTCAAGTATAGGTCACCGATGGAACGCACAAAGACTATATGGGGCCCATACTTGGAAAAATAAAATTTTGCCTGAAGCGAAGATAGAGGGATGTTTTTTAAAGCTATATGTATGAAATTAGCAGCAATAGTATTAGTTTTAACACGGGTTAGCCGATTTATTAATATCGATATTAACTATTGTCTGTTTGGTGTGTCAGTATATTTTTCTAGATTTTTGCCTGCGGAATTAACGTAACCCGAGATCAGGCTGTGAATAATTTCACCAAATACATAGGAATCGTAATTCTAAGCATTTTGCCCATGAATCAGTACTTTGCGAATCATCTTGGGAGGTATTGATATATCATAAAGTTTATCATTTCGAATATATAACTCACATATGACAAAAATACTTACATGGAGTTGAAACTACCAACACCATCAAAGACCAATATCTTAGTTGTGATATAGGACTGAATCTGTTGAAGCATACATTCTCACAACCAGGTGTCAGAGTGTTGCAGACAAAACTTGACTGAAATAAAAAGAATTGAGTAGATTTTAATATTAAAATGCCAACCAAATTATTTCCAAATCCTACAGTGCCTGTACCGGAAAGTGATGAGTTATTTTTCAAAAATTTCTTGAATTTCAGGAGTTCCAGTCGGAAAGGAGAGCATGTTTATGAACTTCCCGTGACGAGTTTGGGTGAGAGGTTAGCGCGCCTGAAAAAGGGGACAGCCTGTTTTAAAAAATATGTGTTTTTGCGTGAAGACGTACGTGAAGCACCATGTATTTCACGAAGAAATACTTATATTGTTTTATATATTACTTTTCCCCAAAATGGCGGATTTTGGTTATGGGACATTTTGGCAAGGAAGCATAGCTTGATTCGAATGACGCTTTCCCCCCAAACAGAATAAAGATTAGAAAAGATAAATGAATAAAAATGAACCTGTTCATCGTGGTAGACCATATCGCCTATCCTAGCAACTACGACAATGCGAAATATAAACATGACAACAATCCAAAGTTTGCCAGGAAACGTAGATTGAACTCTGACCTGCTCCAACAGACCGTGCAAAATGTGCCACGCCATGATGAAGGCGACTGGTGGTCACTAACAGATGTCTTATATTAGATATGGTCTCTGTCAAAATGTTCAACAAAAGATTTTATTGTAATATTTCAATTAGATACAATGAGCTGTAAATCCATCGCATACAAGAGTCCTATTATTTTCCTTTGCAAACTGCACTGGTTAATTTAGAACGAAGTTCTTGTTTGCATACATTTCGTTGTTACCCTTCATTCGTATTTGAATGTCCGTCTTCACTCACTTAAATATTTCGTTCTTTTTAAAAATATATACGTATTCAAAAATATCTCCCCATCCAACCTATTCAAATTCCAGATTAACATAAACAGCGAAATCGAATTGTAAACTAAATCTCAATATCGGTCGCTAGACTCATTGACCTTGTAACACAGGATACAAGGTTAAAACAATCGTCATGTCGATCAATGCTAATTAAGTTTTAGTAACATACCAGTAAAACGTTTTTCTGTTTATAATTCAATAATAATATATTTTGATTTTAACTAGTTGATTTAGTAACATATTAATTATAGATTTGTATATTCATATTTTTCATTGCTGGATATCTTGGTTCAAATCAAAGAACAAGTTGATCGAATTGAATGTGTTTTTCGATTCGACTTCATTGGGTTTATTGGACGACATTCTGTTAAGTATGGGTCACATTTGAATCGCGCCGTCATGGCGTGGTTTATCTGTAGCTCATACTTGACAAAATAACCTTTCTTACCAGAAATCGAGTTTATCAGACTAATCGATATTGGTTCTGAATTGGAAAAGAAATCGAAATACGCTAACCTCAAATCATATCGTAGGTAAGTAGCGATTTATTTCACGAAAAAAAAAGGTTCCTTCGTAACTGTCGTATACTTTTGAAATTTATTATCTCACTAATTCTTTTTCTATAAAAAAACGTAAAAATTATAAATGGTTTAACAAAACATTATCGCTTGATATACCCCAACATTCCACAAATTACATAAAATTTGCGAACTAAACTTTTTAAACATCGCAATTCTAAATTCTTTCGCACAAAAATTAGGTCTCATTCATGCCATTTCCAACCAACTAAACTGCTTCACTTTTGCGTCAAGTTATTCTGAATTTAATCAAAGTACAAAGACTCCATCATATCTTTATCCTTTAAATATAAACAACAATAATAATGACGTCATCAACACGTTTTGTAAATGATCATGACAGCTGATGACAATACTCAATATATGGAAGGTTATGTAAAGTTTATCAATGTGATGGAGTTATTGCAATTCTACTTCCTTTAACCTAAAGGTGTCGTTAATCCTGGGATTAACAAATAGGAAAAGATGACAATAGGTGATAGTTATTGTAAGATTCGTCCTCATGTCAGAAGTTTTTCTTGGTCAGATAAAAATAACTGATATATCGCAAACAGCTCAAGAAGTATCATAAATAGTTCAGCTTTAGATTTAGAGTGAAAACTTCAGCGAATTGTATTGTGTTGGTACACGTGTTAGCAAAGACCGGCGTAACCTAATGTGAGCGTATTTTTGCAGAAATCAAATTTATTCGCGTTTCATTTAAACATATTATAAGCAAATGACGTTATAGAAAAACGTCGTATTCCTAAAAATGAAAACATATGAAATTGTATACAATTGGAAATTTTTTTTGCAAATTCATTGCTATATACATACTCTAATTTTTTAAATAATTCTTTTTTGATGGACCTAATTAGATTTTCAGATGTTGTCAAGTATAAGCCACAAATGGACCGCGCCTCACAGGCGCGATCCATCGGTGACTCATGCTTGACAAAAAACCTTATACGCAATTGTTTTCTGATGACTGGGGACAGAAGGTTGTACCGATGATGTGGACCGGATGTGAATTCAGTCATTTGTCAACGCACTGCTGCTTATCCTTTAACTTTCTGTCAATTATTATAGAACCTTTCTCAGATTCTATTGAGTTTTCCGACATTACATTCGTGGATCTTTGTATAAATCCCATTGTCTGTTATTGTTTGTTTGAAGAATTCAGTAATTCAGACTAAGCTAAGTTAGAAATATAAACTTTGGCAATCAAGGTAAACTAATCTTCTCTGATATGCAAATGGTTATACAAAACAACAAAAAGAGTAATGCGATCTTGACTTATATAGGTTATAATATGGAAATTTTTACGTTCGGATGCCTTACTGACGTCATAAACTGTGCTTGGGAATGACTTAATCTGGAGCTTCTTGAAAATTTTTATTTTTCTCATATGTAAAAAACACCTTCTCCGCCGTTGTCAAACCGTGTCTTATCCGCAGTAAACTGTTTGAAACTCATATGATAATTTTCCAAATCATCTTATTTACCATGATAACGAACCAAAAAAAAAATAATCTTAATATGTTTTGTCAAGTATGTGTCACTGTTGGATCGCGCCGCCCAGGCGCGGTCCAACAGTGGCCCATGCTCGACAAAATGAAATATATGATGTACGGTATAGGTAAAATACCTTTCATTATCAGAAAATCGTTTACCCAATCCGTTCCATAATCTGCAATTATGTAAAATTGCTAGTTTTAACACCTTATTTGACGAATTACCTTTTACAAATGATTAATCTATCTAATCTCGCTTTGGCAGTTATATATCGACGATTAGAAAAAAATAAATATTGACCTGTTTCGGCGTTTTTTTATACTTTCAAAAAAAAAAAAAAAATGCACGCAAGTACGCTTATTATATAGTTGTTGAATTTGGTGATCGGAAGAGAATAATTAATAAGATATATTTAAAAACTAAAGACCAAATGTTTTGCAATGTCCTAATAAGTCTAAAAAGGATTCAGATTGAAAAATGACCGTTGAATGTAAGACTATACACAAAATCGGATAGAACCACTAAAATTCCAGGATGATTATTATTTTTATCAAGGATTTTAACATATCAAGGAGAAATGTCCCATACATTTTTGAGGCTTATAATCTAATGCCGTCAATATAAAAACTGCTCAGCGTGTTCCACTCAAACGAGCACACGGAATTTTTTTAATAACCCAGATTTTCAACATATTTTAAACCTTTTGTTAAAAGCAATATTACGGATATACTATAGCATAACACAAATATCAATAAATGGACATGATAACATTTTCGCATTTCCTATTTTTATGTATAAATGTATGTGGTCTATAGGGAATAAGGAACGTATTTCGTAATGGATATTATGTGTCGACATGTAATGTCCAGTGCGGTCAGTTTTTTTCTATAATTTGATTATTTATATTCATAATATTACTAATTAATTATGCCAGAAGGAGAGATGCAGAAAACATAAAATTTGTTGCGTTTAAGGTGAAATATTCATAAGTTAGGACCGAAAAATTCATACAACAGATTATCGATTTGTATTTCTCGCTTGTACATTTGATTAAGAATTTTGCGATGGATATTAAATTAGACTTTAAATATTACAATTAGCCTTCAAATGCTTCATATGCAATTATTTATGAATCGAATTTCACGATCTCATATTTTTGAATCAGATACTACTTTGAAACTTTCAAATACATTTTCAAAATTTTAAAACGTGTTATGTATTATTTCCGGGAATTTGGATGCATCACATTCATACAAGACATATACTTTCATGTCTATTAAATTCGTAGTCTGATATTCGTTTCAAATCACAAATAAAATGTGGGCAATTGCGTGCTCGTATCGAATGAAAATTTACAATGGGCAGTGGACAATGGACACCAGGAATTGGACACTGGCAATTGTACTAGCTTAATCCTGTTTTAACGTGGGCTTCCTATGGCCCACGCAACCCTATACCGATCCATTAGTGAGCCAAGATTAAGGACACATATCTCCAACAAAAATTTATAACACACAACTAACCTTTCTGACAGGACCAGTTTTAATTTGTCGAAAAATGAATATGCCAATCAGAAATTCTTTTTAAATGGACGCGATGACCAGACAAAGGTTGTAATGTCGTGACGGATTATTACTAATTCTGCGAGAGGCGTGATGGACGGCCTCGACGACGCACGGTGCTTCACGTAAGCATTCCTTAGGTCTCGACCACCAACGCTATCCATGCACAGAAGTGAGCTATAGATTACGCCATAACCTTCAACCTTTGCGGGAACACGCTAGTGCCTGCACTAGCACTGCTAGATTAAGCAGTATTCTCGACTTTCCTCTCCCACAGGATAAAAATGAAATGCTATCTTAAGAATAATAGGATAAATCTGCAGCTTTATTTATTTGTCTGATGTATATTTTTGTCCTAGAGTGTGTTTAACATTAGCACCTATTTTTCTATTCTATATTGAACGTTCCCACTATTTATTTCAAAAACAAACAAAAGTCAAACTCTCAACTCTAGGAAGCAAGCAATCAGACTAATCCATGTCACTACGTGACCTACTCATAGCATTGTCGTGTCGGGTTTACAATTAAAGGATGCAAGACAATTACCTTGCCGAATTGAAATGAAATTTTATCTTGCGCCAACTGAATAATCCTTTTTAAAAGAATCGTTGCCTCGTTGGTGAAAGTGTATTCAAACAAACAATAATACACAATCTGCTTTATAAGAAGTTTCGCGAAAAAGGTGTACTGTTACTCAAGTCATTTTCGAATAAATCGTAAATATTACTATAATTTAGTACTCAATAGTGACTAACGAATACCATACATAACATCGCAATCATGAATTTTATTTGGTCAAGCATGAACCATACCTAGATGTATATAATTTTTTGCTTGGCTATCACGTTGTCAGTGTGTGGGTGTGCGCGTGCAGAGTTGATTATTTAAACCTCCGCATGGGGCTACCATTTTCAGATTAATTTATTTTCGGATCGAATATCGAATTGCGTCATTTCAAATCGAATTCTATCGAATCTGATTCTAATTCGGAAATTAAGGAGTGGATTTACGGAATGGTCAACTTTTTCAAAAAAAAAAAAAATAAATAGATAAATAAAAATAAATATATCATTGCAACGTTGCCAATAAAACGTTTGCTTTAACCAGTCAAAAATATTTCTTAGACACGTGTATTCAGTGAGCTTAAAGCAACGATGGATCGCTAGGTCCGTTTATGTCCCAAGATTGATCATTTAATTCCTGATTGAAACAACCTTCAAACCGCAAAAATATTACTGGTATTCAATTCACCCGAATTAGACACGTATACGAATTCATCCGAATCTTGAATTTGGATAGTTTCAAGAAAAATCAGCCAATGTTCGAATGTGTTTCCTGTGTGTCGTGACAGGCGAGGCGCAAAGGGCAGATTCCATTCACTGCACTTCACTATAGCGGTTCAGCTCCGTTTAGGATTGTTCTTTTGCTTAGATTGCTGTTGCTTGTACTACATTTTGTTGTAGCTTTTGTCGTTCACAATTAGGAATGCAAATTTCAAATATTACTTTTTTCGAATCGAATCTCTAATAGAATAATTTCGCATTGAATCTTTACGAATGTGATTCTATTAAAAAAAATCTCATTTTCAACCGTTTTAAGATGACGCACTATATTAGTTAGTATTCCAAAGCAAATAAAAAAAACATTTGTTGTTCAACTACGAACAAAGTTCGTATTTGAAAGTTACCATAAAAAAAATCAACAAATAAGGAAATAATTTTTAAATGTTTGCTTTCAAGGTACGAAAAAGAAAGCAATTCATATACTAGCGCAATGGCAATCTGGTAGAATTACAACGAATTTTCTTAAAATGCATAAAATCGATTCGAATTAACAATGATCCGAATCGAATCGATGTCCTAAAACTAACGTCCGTATTCGCAATCAGAGATATTATTTTGCTAAGCATGAGCCAGAGACGGATCACGCCCTGATAGCGCGATCCATCAGTGACTCAGGCTTACCAAATATATCTGAGCAAAATTTTTCTGCCTGGTTTGATCGACCCTTAATTTGTTCTTTTGAGTAAACTTCGATAAAAAAATCTCAAGAAGTGGAATTCCTCACTCTCTCCTCTAGCAAATATCACTCACTATAGTGCCCATTACAGCAGGATCATTTTCCTGTTAATGTTTCGCAATTAGACGTAATTTCTTGTTCTTCTTTTATCTTATAGCCTTGAGTGCTTCCTTTATATTTGACTTTCTCACAGTCACAAAATTCGTACAAACATGTTTTGTTATATATATCAGTTAGTCAATATTACGTCGTTTACTAATACTGCTTGCTTCAGGATGCACACAAATTCTTTACGTTATTAAGGCCTATGAAGACACTACAACAAAAATGCAGTGAAATCACCACTCTTCGACAGTAATACGACGAAGTGCGGCCCATCAAGAACCCATGTACTTGGCGTAAATCGCATTGTTAAAGCGTTTTTTCAATATACAACCATTGCAAATAAACAGTACATTTACTGCAATTTTGCCGCAGTACAGGGTTACACCTCTAGTGTATGAGTGTGTTAAGTTTTTTTTATAAAATCCCGATCAAATGCATACTTGATTAGCTAAAATTAAGTGTACACCTGAAGCAGTACCGTGTTTAGCACGTCAGAGCAGGGAGCGGAAATTCGCGTAAGATCTTTCCATAATAAATGAGATTTCAGGTTCTGGAGCTATCTCGAGGCGTCGAAAAGAACAAAGTTTTTGGTATGATACGCTTTAAAGTACTAAAATGACCATTCTTCATTTTTTCTGTTTGAGAGGGTAAATGACATCATTTCCCCTTTATCTTCATTAAATACAATAGTCGCTGAAAGTAATCGAAAGGTAATAAATAATTTCACCAAGACCTATCTTGATAACGCTTTCTGAGGCACAGGCCCATATCTACAGCACTATTTTTCTGCATTATTTCGTGCAGTTCGAAATGGAGTAATAAAAATGTGACACACCTAAAATTTGAAATACTGACTGCCTGATAAAAGCTTCTCCTGCTTTGCCTCCTCCGTGCTGGGGACGAGGGGTATATGCCCAAGCGGACCATGTGCATGCATATCTTTAAACCATTCCAATCAAATTAGTTTCGAGGAATGGTATATCTACTTTTGTAATAATCTGATGACTCAGTCAGTGTTAAAAATGTATTTTTCGTAAACCTACACCCCACTTTTGTTTCAACATCACCATAACAAAATTGCCCACCTCTCACAGATAAGTATCATGTCTCAATTTTCATGTCACTCTGAATCTAACAAGCGTGTGCCATCAATGCATCGCGCCATTTATGGCACGTTCCATTGTTCGCACATGCTTGGCAATCAAACATAGCTTGTTCTGATTGATAGGATTATCTTGTATCGCCTCCTATTTTATGATTGTTGAAACTAAGGAGCCTCCTACGCATGTTACAGGCTACAGCATTGACAATAACTTGTTTTGCGAGGTAGAAGATTCTCGCTTCGATAAACATCAATATATTTATTTAATTGTGCTTCATAGATATGTCTGCTAATTATCTTGTCTTTCGACGCCTCCCGTCTCGCATTGTGCTTTGAAAATAATTTAATTTCGTCAAAGAAATGATATAATATAACAATATCAAACCAATGTAAAACAATAAAACATGACCCGGTCGCTCAAAACGCAAGGTTGAATTCTCGAGGCATTTTCCTCCCACTTCATAAAATGGGGAATGTTTTATTGTAGGCGCCATGACATCTACCTAATATTTCGTTAAACCAGACATTTTTGAGCAAATAGGCATTTTATGCATCGTTGCCGGATTCGGTTACAGTTAAAGTATAGGTAAATCAGATATCACTCAGCCCAGGTAAAAGTATTGCAAAAAAGTACATAAACTATGGTACTCAAACCTAAAATTGCCAACACTACTCTACACTTTGGATTACTGTTGACGTCACTTATGACGTAAGACCTAAACTCCTTACTGCTACATTGCATATACCTTTTCTGGCAACGTGACATTTAAAGAACTGCAGATTTTGATTCGCGCAGTTTTGATCATGGCAAAATTTACCCAAACTTTAACCAACGAGTACAACCTTTGATCTATTCTAGTACCTGACTGGCCTCAACGTGCGAGGTCATCTTCCCGCCAAAGGTTGGTGATAATGGACGACTATGTAAAACTGACAATTGATTTGTCTTGCCAACTGCCATGACGTCATAGTTTGAATAGCCATCGAATTTGCTTTGATCTCTTCTGATTTGTTGATGTAAATGAACTTAGGAAAGTTTATTGTGCATGTACTCGAAAGTGGGCCTGCGTTGGAAATTCGACCAAAACAGATTGGATCTTTTCGTTAAATGAGAACACATCGTTTTAAAGTCAGTTTATGCTAATATTTGTAATTTGTAAATGTATATTTCCGAATCATCATAATAGACTATAATAGTAATAGTAAAAATAGGATATTTGTTATTTTTATGAGATCAACGATTTGAAAAGATTATTCGGATCAGATTCGAATTTCCAACGATTGGGTTTTGCCCAGTTCGTTTTTTTCTTTATAAAAGGTAGGGTGAAAAATTACCTGAAGCTAATCCAAGTCTGAAATTAAAAAAAAAAATATATATATATATATATTATCAAGTATGACTCACTGATGATCGCGTCGCAAGGCACGGTCCATTTGTTACTCATGTTTTACAAAATAACAATGTTGGTTGGAATATTTATAACAAGACGTAGGTGTATAAAGTTTTCATATTCCAACTTAGTTTCATATTAAATATGTTTCTCTTGTTCAAATTTTCTGATAACCTTTCCAAACAGAAATTTTCAATCCATACGTATTTGGTTAAGCGTTCATAGTTCGGGTAATTTAGACGCGATTTATCTAATATTTATGCTTAGCGCAAATATTTATATGAGATTTTTATAGTAGTTTCCTATCAACGTCGACTTTCTACGCACCGCTGTTTTATATGAAAACATTCAATATCGACTATGATGACAGTTTTATTTGGCTATATAACTCCTATTTTTCGTCGTTTCTTGCCATTTTCTGATCTAACTCTAAGTCATTTTCCCTTCCAAGTTTTGCCCAAAGTGAAATAATTTGATGTCAAATTGAAAGAAAAAAAAGATTGAAGCTTGTGTTTGAAAAGTTGACAGCCAATCTTTTCTACCAAAACATTCTAAATAAAACTTTTTTTTATTAAAATTCTTTTTTTGTCTATTAAAATATAAAGGTAATTTTTGCTGCATATTAGAGTGTAAGGGGCGTTCCAATGAAAATTTTTGATTCGATAAGCATGTGCCACAGATAGACCGTGCCCTGTCGGCACGGTCTATCAGTGACTCATGCTTTATAAAACATGTTTGCACTGCTTTTTTTGACTGGACTTCTTACAAGTACAGCGATGTTTTCTCTACATACTTACCGCAAACCGATAAATGGACTGATAATATTGTTGCCATACTGCCAAGTAGATAATAGCAATTGTTGTATTTAAAAGTTTCCCGTTGTCCCCACTATACTCTATAAAATGCTTTACAAATTTTGACAAGAGAAACAGAAAACTCTTCAAAAGCTTGTTTCAGAATTCTCCTTTTAGGCAAATATGGACTAATGATCGATTGCACGATCAAAAGATGGATAAATATTCAAAACAGTTTATTTACTTTATTTTCGTTCACCAATTTTACGCATTATTTATTTTCGAACCCCACGACGTTGCCTTTCCTCCAATTTCTCACTTTGCTTACGCTTTTTTAGGTTCATATCCGAATCTAACTTAATGGAAAATTTCCTTGGTAAACGTTATAGGTTTGATGCAGTGAGCTAACCGTTGTATCAATTTTAAATGTTTGTTTTTCGGTTGATTACGTTTTCCACAAGTGTCAAAATTAAGATTTTTGGTTTTTGTTATCAATAATTGTTGATAAAAATATTTGCTACAAAAATCAATAATCTGGTATTAAAAACGCACTAAATATTAGTGGGAATAATTTAAGGTAAAATCATTGAATTTAAATGATGAGTCAAAATCACCGAGATTATTTAAAAAAAACATTTTCTTGCATTTCTGTTTTCTATTTAGAATTTTTTTGATAAATTTTATGGTTAAAATATAGACAAATTTACTTGATTTTGACCACCGGTGGACTCGATTGTCCACCTATTTAGTTAGTCCCAAACAGAAATTTTATTTTTTCAAGCTTGAGCCACTGATGGATCGCGCCTTGAGGGCGTATCGGTGGCTTATGCTTAACAAAACGTGTTAGGAGAAAAAAATTCTGACAGGGGCTTCTAATTCTTTCAAATCGCATCTTCAAATTACACAGTCTTGGAACATGACACTGGTAACTCGATTGTAAATTATTCAATATTTCGCACATGAGACTGGCTGCGTTTAACGGCCTGGGAAATCCAACTCAATTTATGCCTTGTCTCTATCGACATAGATATAGACATAGATTCCTTTCTGTTCTCGCGAATGGCATATGCAAGTCGAAATTTTTTCAATGAATCGAGGTTTTTAATATTTAAAAATTGATGCGGTTCAAAAATCGCTAATCATTGATAAATTTTCATTATTCCTAACCTTATCTCAGCTACGGTACGCTACATTGGTGGTACATATCGCTACATTGGTGGTACATATAGTTTTTATTTCAATTATTTTTTCTTGTCTTATTAGGAAAAAAATTCCAGGGAGCCACTCATCATTGCTACCGCCCACGTTTCAAAATCATTGACCCGAATTGAACTTTATTATCGCCCAAAACGGCGTGTGTTGACGCAAAATTACAGCCGATGTCATATTTATCAAAAAATTGTTGAAATCTGGAGTAAACAATGACTTCCGTTGTGAAGCCCATCACAACTAAAATTCTCAATGCACGACGTATGTTTTGTCGAGTATGTGACACTGATGTATAGCGCAGTTAAAGCTCGATCCGTATTTGGCACAATGATGATTGCAATTTTGTTCAATCTGAAAAAAATTCAAACCCAATCAGAAATTTTATTTTGTCAAGCATGGGCCACAGATGGACCACAGTGACACATACTTAACAAAATATGTTTTGACGAAAATTTTTTGATTGGGAATGCTTGGAAGAAATTGTTTGAAATTATATTTGCTTACCTATTCTATAGTCACAGATTTTGTCGAAATATAAATATATACGGATAAATCTGATTAAAGTGCGATCCATTTTTAATTCACATTAAACACATGAATCTAGGTTTTGGAACTCTATCAGGAGGATCAAGACTTTAAAAATTTTGCAAAGCATATTTGTAACAATGACTAACACAGAACAAAATTAGATTTTATAAAGCATTCAAATAGGAGAGTAACCGTGTTCGACAAATAGTGGAATGGTCAAATGATGCCAGATGAATCCGGTTTTTATAAAATTTATTACAATACGAAAGCCTCAATGGCATTTAATTCCAATGAATAAATCATGCAGTTGCCGCCAAGAAATTATGTGTCACGAGGTACACGTGCCAAAACCTCTTTGTATTGTCTCAATCGGGTAAAATTCTGTCCATATACTGTTGGATTGCACCAAAGAAGCGCGGCCCACATTTAGCTTATGCGTGATAACGCATTTTTTTACTTTGGATGTGCCCTTTTCAGGTAAAATAACTAGTTTTCTCAAATTGATCCTACTCTTTTTGATAAAACGAGCTTATAGAACATACTCGATGCTGCCCAATAAATTTTTCTGTCAAGCGTTGACTGCAGCCGAGTCAGAAATTTTAGTTTGTCAAGCATGAGTCATAGATGGACCGCGTCTCATCGACGCGATCCATCGATGACCCATGCTTAACAAGAAATGCGATTACAGAATTTTTGTGATTGGGAGATGACTAGTACATATAACTGGTATTTAATTTGGCGTCAGTATCCATGTAGTTATTTTAAAAACTCCATCTACAATCTTCTCGCTTTTTACTCACTTCTAACTTGAATACAACACTCTGATAACATACTTTTGCATTTTAACTGAACAAGATAGTATTGTCAGAACCTCATGTTCGGGTCCATTTGAAATCGACTCACGCGTAACAAAAATTCCAACGGTCTATGAAATAGATTACAATTTCTACTAAATGTTATATTGGCATTCTTTAGTGCTGTAGGACATTCAACTAGAAACTATGTTTTGTCAAGAATGGGTCAGAGGTGGACTGCACCTTAGCGGCCGGTTCAATGTTAAGGCAAACACGCGCTGTTTTCCAAAAATCATAATAAAAAAATGGGGGGAATTACAACTTCAGTTCTGATGAACGTGAAATATAAAGACCTGCGCTGCATTGCAATGCGCGTAAAACGCAAGAATAAATATAACAAATATACAACCACGCAACCTGTGGCTGAAGTACAGTAAATTTACTGGTCATTTGCAGTAATTATATATTTCGTAAATTCTAAATTTGTGCACAAATAGGGACCTTCAATGGACCGCACTTTGGCGGTGCGTTCTCTCAACAGCCTATAATTGGCCTTCATTTCAAGGTTTTTTCAATGTCGCAAATCAAAATCACTCTAAAAACAGCGATTTTACTGTTTTTGTCACGCAGTTTGTATTGTAACCTTAAACTTTCATTCTCACATTTGTTTGCAATCACAAACTGAAAGGTTTAGGTAAAAATTCAATACTCAAAATACTTGAATAAGATGAAATGCGTACGGCGTGTGCTTAAACAACTTCTGAGATGAAATATTCTAAGGTTTTAGAAATCTGAGCTTAGAAGTTTGCATTTCAAAGAATTGTTACATTATCAGTAGTCATAATCAATGTCACTAAAATGTAAGTTTTAGAGTTTCGAATCGAAATTATTCTATCCACTGTTAAATTGAATCGTTTTTTAGAAAGTGCTTAGAAAAAATGCATCTTGATTTTAATAGATTTTATCTTTTTACTTGAATTTAAACAACGAATGTGGTATTGGGTTTTGCGAATTATTTCAAAACGTATTTGAGAAGATCCGATTCAAAAATATTTTATTCGAGATTCGATTCGAAAAAAGTATTCAAAACTTGTATTGGGCATAGCGTCAATCTAAAGTCGCATAAATACACTGTTAAATACACTGATTGTTATTTGGCCAAAAGCCCGTACCGTTTTCCCAGCAACCGAATCTACAACTGGGTAACCGAGGCGCGGTCCATCTGTGGCCCATGCTTAACAATATAAAGTTTCTCACGTTATTTATATTAACCGCCTGACAGGTTCAAAATAACTTACATCTTACATTTACACTTAACTAGTTCAATCAAAAAGTCAAGAATAGGTTAGGGCAACCAACCAACAAACTAACACGACGCACTTAATTCTGGGCTTTTTATTCACTGTCAATCTGCTTTAAACAGCTTTTAAACTTTTTTCACACTTCAGGAAAAGTCGAAAAAAAAACTCTCGTTGTTTAGTTTTATTCTATTAAACCCTGATTTTTTTTATTTTTTCAGGCATCCATCAGTGGCCCATGCTTAACAAAACATGTTATTTTTACTGGCAAAAACTTATGCACGATAAATCTTCTTTTGTAATGATATCTCAAACACAGATATAAGAACGATCACTCCAATCTAAGCCATGAAAATCCGATGTAATCTTCCATATTTTTCACATCGGTTAATATTCATACCCAATTGCATATTGGAAAAGGTACAGTGCTAATATTCGTGTAATTTGCGCATAGCGAATGATAATTATAGTTATTGAGGTGCCTTATATGAGATTATAATTTTTCAACGTGATAATAATAAAGTAGAAAGTACTAATAATTTGTATCAGAACTGAAAAAATGAAACTAGAATTCAAACGAAAAATAATCCATACAAATCCTAACCTTTATATGTATATAGTGCAGCAAGTGATATCTGCGTTGGGATCATATACCAGTTCTTTGCTCATTTTATAACGTGGCCAAGATGGCTTTTCAGAGTGGCAATTTCTCCGCAAAATGTTCTTACCAAAATAGTCATTTTTAGTCAGTGTCAAACCAAAGTTCTTTCAAACAAAACGATGCTTCAGATACCAATTTAATAAAATTTGAATGCTAAATTTACGACTCTTTGGTCAATCAGACATTTTATTTTATCAAGCATGATCCACAGATTGACTGCGTCTTTTCGATGCAGTCCATCAGTGACCCATACTTAACAAACGCTGCGTTCGACAAATATTTTCCAATTGGGTGAGGCGCGATCAAACATTAGGGCAATTTTATTTTAAAGATATCCCTGACCAGGCCAATCTGTGCACAAGTAGAACGAATTAACGGCCACCTAATAGCATAAGCTATACCAGCAACCCCACTCTAAGCGGAAAGCAACCAGAACTGAACCGGTATGAGAAAGTACAGGGAGTGGTGTCTGTTCTTGCACGATGATAGAAGCATCTATCGCTTCTTGAATTATATTTATCTATTCCAATTTTATTCAACCTCTTTATTGAGATATTTAAGAAATAGCAGACTCGCAGAAAATCACTCACGGCGAATCAAAATATGTATTTAAGAAAGTATTTAAAACAAATCGGGTGGAAAGTTTGGATTTTATTCAATATGTGTTTATTTTTCTTTATTTCTTCATTTCAAAATAACAACAAATCCACTTTTCATAAATTTTGCCGAAAAGCGTTTTTATGAGTTGTATACTGTCTAATCCGCCCTTTGTAAACAAATACCTTTTGATAATGTTTAAAAACAATCTTAAATATATTATTTGCTCATAGATTTTGAATAAAACTTGCAATACAGACCTATTCCAATCAGAAATTTTCCTTTGCCAAGCATGAGCAACAGAAGGTCCGCGCTTAGGCAGCGCGTTCCATCAGCGACTCATACTTGACAAAACGTGTTTTAATACGGGTAACGCCCTAAAAAACCAACAATTCACTTTTTTTCTGACTTAAGTCACTGATGAATCTTGCGTCTGTTGTAGTACAAATTCATTGTTAATACTTCAAAAAACACATTACACTAAAATTTGATTTAATAAAAGATTTTTTTAAATATATATAATATAAATTATATAAAAAATATGCCCTTTTCCGCATAGGATATTGGGCTACTCCCTAATATTTAACCACAGATACCACCCGCGTGAGTCACCTAACCATTATGTGACGTCAATAGAATTTTGTTAAAAAGGAGTCAATCATTTTTTGCAAAGGATAGTTACAAAATTGAGGAATTAATATTTGTTTTATAAAATATTAGTATTAATGAGAGGGAAAGTTTTAGTTGGTGAATTAATTAAAGATGTTTTTGAATCCGACTACGTGATTAAAGAAGGGAAGATTAGGATTTTTCTTTTTGAAATTCGCTCTAGGTAAGGCCGTCGAAACACCAAAATGAAACCGACTAGCGTCCACCTAGACTTTTATCTCCACATTCTATGGAGATATAACATACGTAGACAAATACAACAATATTGATGAAATTGGAAAAGTGCACATGATGTACAAGGAATTTTTTAATTCTTTAACACCGTTTTCTGCCCACTCCCCCCTTTTCCCATTTTCAAAATTGGTTCAAAGGGCGACATTTGAAGTTCTTTGACAGTTCCCAAAATGTGACATATTGTCATATCGCTTATTCACAAACGTTGTTTTCTCAATCTGCTTGATCTGTATGGCTTGGAACTCAGGTCAATTAGGTGTCTTTCAAAAATGAATTTTTTCTTCGGCATACAGGTCTATTCATACGTAAATAAAAGACCACTTTTGCCAACTCGGTCATGCGTGCAACAACACACCATCATAATGTGAATTGTAACAATGCAAATTAGAACTTCCAGAAAATTCACATGAAAAGCCTCTTGCAATTTGTTTCACTATTTTAAAAAAATACCAGCACTCGCCAAATTCGATACAGACACTTTGCCCAATCAGAAATTTTTTTTTGTGAATAAGTCTGATGGATCGTGCTGCCTCAGAGCTGTTTATCCGGGGCTCATGCTGGCAAAATATAAGTATTTATACTGGGAATGATAACGATTAAACAACCATTGATAACAAGATATACTGATATATTTCTTCAGCTCCGGGGGAAAATACTCCATTCGCCACTCATCACAAAATCATTTATCAATATAAGGATATAATATTACACTTGAAATGAATGGAAGAGGGGGGCATTCTGCATTGAAGGCGAGTTGAATACTATAGCAAAGTGAGCAAATTAAATATTAATTTATTTTTTGCGAGAGATGAATAAATAATGGAAACCACGAAGAAGTCTGAACACTTGATTACAAATTAATGCTTCGGGATCACTATCGCTGACACAAATTTTGTCGCAAGATGTTTTTTGAAATTATGTCATATTAAGTCTCATAACAATACCCTACACGTGTTTTGTCACGACGTTGTTCGCGACGTCCATGTGTGGTTCAGGCTTGAAGAAATAAAATCCTGGCTTGACCTAGTAGAGGTCAGGCAAAATATAGATTTTTAATTGGCAAGATCTGAAAAATGCAATGTACTATGCAACAAACTAAGGACCGCTTGAGCCTAAGAGCTACCACAATATAAAATGCCAACAACTACACTATAAGCGAAAAAGATGCCAAACATAACTCAACCGCAGTGGGTGGTTTCTGCCCTGGGCGTTGGTAAAATCCCTACACACATGTTTCCCTCTTTTAGTTGTCGTGCACGACACGCAGGAAAAACATTAGCATATTCTAAGGCTCGCACCCTACACTTCCTATCTATGTTTTTCAAACAATAATACGTGCGTTGATCACAAAGTCCACACTTCTAGATTTAGCCCTTCAAAACGTTACTTCAAAGCACTGTTACATCTGTCTTCTATATAATATTTATTTCTTAAAACACTGTCATTTGAACTTTCCCCTTTTAACTTAACACGCCCTGTAACCTAACCTCAAAATATTATATTAGTTATGTCCATAGCGGTTTGTCCGGATATAAAAACGTTAACTCTATAATTGTAAATTAAAACGTTATCGACCAAGCAAGAATAAGAGATGGATCGCGCCAATGAGGCCCGATTCATCTATTACTCTTTCTTGGTCGATGGTAATTCAGCAATCCTTTTGAATTGGACCAGCATCCCTGACACAAGGGATGCCGCGGACAGATCCGACAATAGAAAACAATTAGGATTATGTTGTATTATTATTAAGATAGAATATACAACAGTATTTTGGCATTTGCGGTGTTGAGTGACAACTCACTGGCTAAGAAAGGATACAAAAGGTTAAAGTTCACGCGTTAAGCAACTTTGGAGCTCAAGGGAAAACTTGGTTACGTCAAACGGCGATCGTACGTTGATGTAAGCGGACTTTTTGTTCTAGGAATGGGGGTTGACAAAAACGAATTATTTGCAATCCGATTCTGATTCGGATAATTTCTTCGAATCGGTTCGATTGATGAATTCCATATAAATAGCACTATAATTTACCCCATTATCAAAATCCTGGAATTTGCAACTACAAATTTAATGACAATATACTTTCAATTCAATTGAAATAAATTTAAAAATATTTTGATATCATTTTGTTTTTAAAAGTTCACTTCATTTCAAAGCACTGAACTGAATTTTCCAGCTCTTGAAGAATATGATTTTCCACTTTATCAATATTTCTGACACGCTATATGTTTGCATAAATCTGCTAGATTTGGTTTTAAATTAAGAAATAAACTTATGCAAATTGTTCCACAAGAGTGAGTAAGCGAATGAAAAGCTAACGAGTAAACGATTAGTTTCACAGAGATCAAATATCACTGGCCGATTACTGACTGCTCAGAATTGTTACAACTCTCGGCAACTCAAGTTAAACGAAACACATGAATACCACGTGATTTACCCAGTCTCGATTAGAATATATTGCTGCTATTGAATCACAAAGGCAACGTATGTAAATCGTGATGAAGTACATGTTCTAATCATCTAATGCATAGAAGTGCGGACAGACCAATATAATATAACAAGTAGAAGCATCGGCTTCATACACAAAGAGATTTGTCAGAGTCACTTAAATGAATATAGGCCACTATCAAAGAAAACTTTGAGAAGGTTAAAGTCGACAGTGTCGAGGAACATATTTTTTTCTGTTCAGCCAGCCTAAACGCTATCCATAATATTTGACTGTATAGCATGACGGATGTTCATGGATTAATTCACCCCCCCCCCCTCAGAAGTTGAAAATCGAGACGTTTAAGCTGCTATTTCTTCAAACCAAAGTTGGCCTTCAAAATAGGGTATTGAATGACTTCAGACATATGCCAGCCATCACTGAAACACTATGGGCTACTAAAAACGATGATGCACTTGCAACTGCATTGCACTAAGGAGAAAAGAAAAATTTTGAACATGGAACAAATCTAACAGGAGTTACATTGGACTTGGGGGTAAAACTGTAGGCAATATATAACTTTTCAAGATAGAAATAGTCCACCACTGCTTTTTCAATTAGTAAAGCTTGAAAGAATCAACATTATATGTTCTGCACGACTACAATATACAGGTATGGACGGAGAAGTAGAACGAATCGG
Organism: Styela plicata; assembly: GCA_963675895.2. Classification (NCBI taxonomy): domain Eukaryota; kingdom Metazoa; phylum Chordata; class Ascidiacea; order Stolidobranchia; family Styelidae; genus Styela; species Styela plicata. The sequence goes on along the minus strand of OZ023143.1, from coordinate 8,938,554 downwards.
CGAAAAATCTGAAATTTTAAAGTTTCATCAATGCAATATATTCTCGCGATTGCATTCTCATGTTGTATTGCAATTCCAACGATATCCGATTTCACAAGAATTTAATAAACAAAACTTATTGACGCACTGACAGATTGAAGCATTTGAAACTTCCATTACGACATAACCACGATTGTTATAAATCAACGTTGACAGAATTTTCACGGCTACACAATGCATACGCACAAATATATAAACTTAATTTGTTTCAAGTTGAAGTTGTTCTAATATTTGGATACCACAAATATTCCATTATTTTTATTTTTAGCATTTCGATTTATTATTAAACTATATATGTATAATATATAATCTGTTTAAGTGACTATGTCTTTACTGTGTTGGTTAATCTGTATTCTAAATGAGTTGAAACTGCCAGTATACATTTTAATACATAGACGGATTGTCTGAGATATCAGCAGTAGCGCGAACTTTCGTCGTGCGATAGTAAACTCAATATAAAACCATTTGGAGCAACTTTTGAATATAGTCAGTTGCCGAGGCCGAAAACTTACTATAAAATTAACATCAAACAGATTAGACGTGATGCGAATCTCATATATTATATCCGATTGCACCCATATTGTATATTCAAATTCTCATTTCAACAAATTCGGATTGTGACTACCAATCAATATATACATATGTATCGTAAAAATATCTTATGACAAGCATGAGTTACATATGGGATGAAATATCTTTCTATTTTTTCTTATTAACGAATTTACGAACCCAATTGTTCAACTATATAAATCGCGACATCGGAATTTTTTTGCTGTTTTTTAATAATTCCGCCAACAATTCAGTGCACTATTTTTACCGTACAAATATTTGACCCCACTTCCATGAAAAAGATTAATCATTCAATTCTTCTAAATGTCCGTGAAAAATCAAAGTCCTCGCTGGCTACGCAATAGGTGACCTTATCTTCTGTCAAATCTGTCATCGAACTTGAATATTCTCTCTAGCAAAATACTAACCACTCATATTAAATCTTTTTACAAGATCTCAACTTTTATAAATCATATATTGCTCTGATCCTCAACTTCTCTATTCGTCAACGTTTCTTAGATTGTTCACTTTCGTTCTGATTCAAAGACAGCAATAGTAGTGCGTAGTAATATATTGCACACAGAATAATACACCCAGCAATTTTGATTTTATTGAATTGCTAGGCGGAACTAACTACCATTCATATCCTAGATAGCTAGTTTTATATACAAAACCCAGACACGACTTTTTCTGATTTCCACACCAAGCCATATATGGGATATAGGTGGAACGCGCCAGACGGCGCGGTTCACTTATTCCTCATACCTGGCTACTTGATAGCTTAGCTCAAAAGTGCTGCCTTACCACAGAAGCGCTCACAAATTCTAATTTTAAAAAAAGTATATTGGCATCATATTTTCTGCGAGGTTGAATCTGTACTATATCATGTCTCGTAGACTGTAGGTGATAGCTTCACCGCGTGGGGTGCAGTCGTCATTTTGTGAATGGAAGATTTCTATTATTAAAATTGTCAATCATTTCTCGCCATTTTCTTTACAAATGCGATTTCGATTGTTTTATGACATGCAGTTCGCAAGTAATAGTTGTTCCAGTTGTTAGGAAATTTGTTAGTAGCGTAACAGTGTTTTGATTGGTTTTTTGTTATGTCCACTGTAATGACCTGCTAGTTATATATTAGTGAATCGGGATTATGCAAATACTAGTTAACATAGGATTGACTCGAATCTTAATACTGAGAACGAAGTTGCTGAATTTGGTTGCAGTTATTTTATTTTGCTCGGAATTAGAGTCAGAATAATAGAAGATATGCATTAAAAAGGGGCTTCTCAGGCGAGGTCCATATCTGGCACATGCTTCACAAAACATATTATTTGATGTTTACAAAAAATTTTGTGAACGTGATCGAGACTATAAGCGAATGAAAATACAAAAACAAGCAATTTTAGAACCATAACAACTCAGCATAACAAATAGAGCAAAATGGTTGATAAAACCTAATAAAAAATCTGACAAAAAGATCAGGACAAACTTACCATTGAGCCGTGCGCGTTTGCCCGCGCCTTACTCATTAAACATTAGAAATTAATAATTTAGCCTCCAAAACTTCTTTCGTCTGTTAATATCCTTTCGATGTTCGTGCCTATTCAAATACCGGCGAAATTCCAAACCGAAGAAAACCGAAAAGAATCGAACCCACGTCCTTCCGAAGGAAACGATAGCGAAAGATAGATTTTCACTGAGCCGTAATTTATATTTATTTGAAAATATACGTACCGAGGCCTGCGAGGGCTGCTTAGAATACATGTCCCATATATTCAATTTGACGATCATTTCAACTTCAAATAAATAAAACAAAATATCTTTTCAATATCGCAATCCATTATTTTATAGCGAATTTTATTGTGTATGCCGATGATAACAAATTTTTTAATGTTGCGTTTGATCCGAAATAATTATTTTGAAATCCATATAATTTACAATTCGAATTCTGGCATTTCTAAATTGAAGTAGAACTTAGCCCAATCGAAGATTGTATTTTGTCGTGCATGAGCCACTGATGGACCGCGTCTTGACAGCGCGATCCATCATTGACTCATACTTAACACACCAAACCTTGTTTGGAGAAAAGATTCCTGACATGGATTTGTGATACATTCTATTATTGCTTCCACCATTGCTGAGGAACGAAGGTCTATAACTGCAAGAAAATTCGATTGTACTGAAAGTTGGTGCCTGTATACCAAGCGTATAATTAGTTGCATTATAATGTAAATTAACTTCAAATCTTAGTTAGGACTGGGCAAAACCGAATCATTTGGAGTTCGAGTCTGATTCGAATAATTTTATCAAATCGGATCGAATCGCTGATTTTATAGAAATGACAAATATCTCTTTTTTACTATTATCATTATGAAGATTAGGAAATATACAGTTACAAATAACAAATATTAGCATAAACTGACTTAAAAGCGATGTATTTTCAAATTTGACCGAAATCGGTTTAGTATGCTTTTGTTTCTATTCCTTTTGTTCCTTCCAACGATTCACAATTTATCCAAATTATCTGTACTTCGATTCACCCAAACATACCTTAACTTAAATTACGTTAATATTCGACGAAAACTATAAAATGCACAATTTAAATCGCCATAAAACATTTTTCTTTTTAAAATTCTCTTGGATTCAAAACTCGCGTTGTTAAAATTTGCATTACGATACACAGAAAATCAATATTATGCGCAAATTTTGTGTCTATTTCTGTCTTTTGTCAACAATATTATTATACCATATTAAAATATCCGTACTTGTTGGAATACGAATCGAATGGGAGATATTTCGATTGACCAAGGTTAAGGTATGTCACTTTCAGCTTCCAGATTCAACAACCTATGCCTACACATCCAATTTGGCGATATAATATTTACTTCTGTGATATTCGATATAATTCAAAGAGGTTTTTCCAATTAGAAATTCGTTTCATAAAAATATAAATGGGACCTAATTAATTTCGTAGATATGAAAATCAACTAGATGATTCTCGTCAAATTTATGACGTCATAATATTCACCGAAGGCGCTAAATTTCAGAGAAAACAAGATTTTAGAGTTCGACGTAACAAATCGGCGCGCGAATATCGTGATTTTACAGCACTTTTGGCTTTTGCCAAATCAAAAAATCATTTTGTGAAGTAAAAGCCACAGATGAACCGCGTCTCATCGACCCGATCAATCGGTGACACATACTTAACAGAAGATGCTTCAACAAACATTTTTCGATTCGACAGAGACTGTTGATGGAGGGTGTATAATCCATCCCTCACACCCCCTCTTATACTCGCGCCTCAACTTAAAGAAGGTGCTTTCAATGTCACAATAACATAGTCTAAATCAAGAAAATTTTAAACATTTCGTAAACCTTACTTGGTTTAGACTACTTCGATTATTTTTCTATTTTCGCACTGAAATTTGCAATAGGGAGTATTTCAATATTGTAAAATAATTGAGTGTGTCTGTTTAGATTCCCCGATGCCGTGTGTACTAATTAGATTCGCCTTCTGCCAAATATTTTGAAACAGAAATCGTTGGATATATTTAATGAAGTCTTGTTTTGACGAATCTGGAGTTTAATTATAGACTAGTGGTGCATCTGTTGATCTGAGAATATGAAATGTTGTTTCCAAAATCTTTAATTTTTGTTTGAATTTGAATTTGATTTTTTTACAAAACCAAAATAGAAAAATTTGACACGTTGAGAATTTGTTTTTCAGGTTACACATGTGCCGCTAAATTTGATGACGTGTTATGATTTATTAGAAATTCAACTGAAATAATCTCTTATTATTCTAGTTTTCGGTCCTCTGATGAAATGTCGAAAGTCCAAGCAATGACATATGATAATTGTGTGTATGAACGCTAAGGCTAGGCAATTTCATTCGTTGATTCGAATAGATCCGAAGCACTAATTATTCAAATAGCGAATCGTTCATAAGTACAAAAAATTGTTAAATAATGTGGGATTTCCATCCTTAACAACAAAATCGATCAAATTTGACCAAAATCGATTGTTGTTTGTCATTAAAAAAATGTCCGCTCTTAGACATGGCGTGTGAATTGAGAATACATTGCCTTTGTTCAGGCTAATAAAAATCCCGCGATTTTCATAATGAAGACGAATTGTAATGGTAAAAATGGATAATTTGGTATTGATGCGGAATCAGTGATGCGATGAGATTCGAGAAAAGTATTAGAATCAGATTCGAATTCTAAATGATTCGGTTGTAACCAGCCCTAGTGTCAGCGTGTGTGTATCGAAGCATTGTAGAGTGTATAATATGCTAGTTTCATTGCAACTTACACCGATTTTGAGATTTTTTTCCACGAAAAATAGTTCGAAATGGCCTAATAAAAAGGTAATAACCCAATCAGATTTTTATTTGGTCATGTATGTGTCATAGATGAACCGGGTTTGACGCCGCGATTAATCGATTGCTCTGAAATCAGATCTAGTCACATCATTTCACCTAGAAAATATGTCAGCATTATAGATTTTCATAAAAAAAATTCAGAAATCAAGCTACCGGCCCTACGAATAAATTTCAGTAAATGAAAAAAACGTTCTTAAAGAAATATCTCTCGAAAGATTTAAGTATAGCAATTTTCTACAACAATTATAGAGTTAAAATTACGTGACAAAACAATGCCCGGCCCAATAATGCAGAGCAAAAAGGCATTCCACAATATAATTTCATACTTTTAAAAGGCTGTGTATAAACAAAGAGTTTTCTTCATTAGCATGGCATAACACGATTAACTAGGTTTACCTTGGACTTCGCAGAAATAAAAAGGCGTTGGCAGGTTAGACTTGAACGAATTTGAATATGGTTAAATTCTCCGTATATAAAGGTTTTTTTTATGGCGGTGTAAGTACACCATAGTATTTTCCTTTGTAATTATTACCAATGGCATAATCAGGAAATTTTATTTTTTATGTATAAGTCACAGATGGACCGCGCCTCAGTGGCGCGATCCATCAGTGACTCATGCGCAAAACTTTTTCTAGGTGGGAGGTTTTCTACTGAACACAAAACCTTATCCATTTATTATATTTAATACACGAACAAAAATTGGGACCTAATCCCGATTACACTTATTGACGTAACAAGGAAGTAAATTAACCTGTGCATACAGTTTTTGTTAAGGTATTTTTTCATTTCTCGTCTCGATTTTGTCAAGTTCAATATCTTATTTAAGCAATGCATTTAATAATATTTTTAATTCAAATTTACAAATATTGAATTACACCGGAAAAAATAAACTAGCGACCAACCCGCAGAAAAGATAAAAGCACTAATTACTTCTTAATTTAGATTTAGAATTACTCGAAAAGAAAATGCTCCAACTTTTCATTCCCATTTTGTGTTGAACCCTCGTTCAAAGGTCTTTGGCTCGTCAAAGTATACCCAAAGATTTTTTCGCTACGACCTAAAAATTACGGTTTCAAAATTTTTTTAAGTTTTAAATATTTTATTGTTGCTGCATTACAAAGTGCAGTATCAGGACCCAGAATGTTTCTGTAGTTCTATTATATTTTTCTAATGAAGGATGACGCTTTTGTGTGTTCGAACACAGCAATATGAAATATGCGCAGTAAACGTAAAATTTTTGCATTCCAAACAGAGAGAAATTGCGAGCAGAATTTAGGTTGCGCCTGAAGTCTGAACTTCGAATTAAATAACAGACCAGTCGAATTACTTCACATTTGGATTGGTTCGCTTCTTAATGAAAATGACAGAAAATATCAAGTTAGAAATCGGGTTGGGCAATTCAATATATTCGAATCAATCGTGAATCGTCCATAGGAACAAAAACTTACTAATTGGATAAGAATTTTTCATTTTTAACGATGAAATATAATCGATTTTGGTCAAATTTGACCAAAATCGATCATATTTTGTCGTTAAAATATGAAAATCATTCACATTGAAAATACACTACAAACTATAAAATTTTTGATTTTTACAATAAAGACAATTTGCGATAGTAAAAATGGGATATTTGTTTTTTACATTGAATTTGTGATTCGATCCGATTCGATAAAATATTCGAATCAAATTCGATTTCCATATGATTCGGTTTTGCCCAGCCCTAGTTTGAAAAGTAATGGGCAGAAGCGACTTCAAAAATCGCACCATTTTAGATCAGGGATGATATTTTGTCAAGCATTTCTTTGAAAGGAGCTTTTTGGTTTGGTTATATAGTTGAGTGAAACTGTTTTTATCATTGGTCGACTCGATTCTTACTTTACCGTAGTTTGCTTAAATCAATGTCAAAAACAAGGGCTAAAGAAAACCAACTGACGAACACTTAGCACAAAAAGCTACTACTTTTTGTACCAGCAACTGCACTTCATACGCAACATCCCTCGCAAAACTGATCTAAGCAAAGTACCGAGAGTGGTTTCCGCTCAGATATGGTAGCATCACCCATATAACATACTTATTTGTCTAAAGTATACTATTTGAATTCGATATCGCTAAGTATCCTAAAAATCATCAACTCTCACTACATACTTTCACCCAGACTATTGCAGTAAACATTGAGCAAATTCAAAAAATCAAATAAAATTTCGAACAGACGTTATTGAGATCATATATCTAGTCTGCGCTGTTCTAAAATTGAAATTATTTTTTCATTTAATATCTGTATTTCACATCCTCCCTAAATTTGTGTAACGTAGTAATTTTGAAATATTCAAAATATCGTTATCGCTATAAAATGATTCAAATATCGTTTCTACAAAATAATCTAACAACATTAAATCAACGTCAGAGCGTTAACAGTTTCAACGCAGCTTGAAATAATTGACGCAAATGACGCACGTTCTTTTGATTTCACATCATTAAAAAGGGAAGTTTTGTCAAACATGCACCATAGATAAAGCGCATACTAAATTTGAAATATATCAATGGTCCATACATGAAAGTAAGTCTTGTAATAAAATCTTAAAAACTAATTTAGAAAAGTGACTGCTGAAGCCTGAATTTTTATTTCATCAAGGCGCGGTCCAGCTGTGACCTATGCTTGGCATATATATATTTTCTTCTAGGTTTTCTAATTGCCTATTTGTTTGCTCCAGCGGCATTGAAAAAAGTCCGATAGTCGAGACGTAGGTCACGACTCGTTTGATATCAAATATTAAATTTAATTTCGTGTTAAAGGATTGCGGTGCCTTACAATTTTAAATCATAATAAATCTTCACCAAATAAGGTAGAGATTGGCTATTAATATGTGAAATTTAGGGTTTAAACAACACTATATTATTGGTATTAGGCCTTACTTTCTTTTTTTCTTTCACTCTCTCACTCTCTGTGTTTGTTTTTAATTTCTATTTATTTTTGCTTCGAACTTCGCATCTGAAACCTATTCATAGGTGGGTATATCTCTTTTAATTTTAAGTGTTTCCTTTTTTTTGTGTGAACTTCTCATTTATTTCTCATACCTCCCTCATTTTCTACCTCCTCCTGATTTGAACTCACATAACGGGTTAACAATAGTAATATTTATTTTCCAATTTTTATTTCAATATGTCATTAAAACATAAATACATGTCTATATCTAAATTGAAAATTTGCTTTTTCTTAAAATTCTAACGTCTACATTTAGGGGACTTTTGCTCTGAAATATAATTTTCAGAAGAGTTCTACTGTCATCCTCAACTCTTTGAAATGCACAAGGCATCATGCGATGCTAATTTTCCGTGTCGATTTAGAAGGATTGTCGCCATCAATATTAATGATATAAATTTTTAAATTACAGTTATTCAATTTCACGGAAGAATTCTTATATGTATTCCATACCTGATTCACATTTTATATAATTGTGTGCAAAGTGAAAAAAATTCATAACACCGTGTATAAGACGTAGTCGATTTCCGTGGATTGGCGAAATTGTACAATACTACTGTTGTACCACTGTTGTTTAAAAGTTTGAAAAGGCAATTTGAATCGGTAAACCGATCTATCAGAAAAATGCATCGCACGAAAGTGATATACGGCATTATTCACCACTATATGCTTTGCTTTCGGTGCAGTTGTCCTATTCCCTTTTCTCAAGCACGATGAAAATTGTTGTTATGTGATTTCGCACACTTACTTAGATCAGTTGTACATACATGGATTTTGTTATTTTAGTCAATCATTAGTCTAGTTAGCCGTGAACAAGACCGTGGATCGGTGGCCATCTTTTAAGACAAACAAACAAAGCTACTTTTTATTGTTCAAGTGATGTTACAGAACCCCAAATACCCACTTTCGAAACTGTGGATATCTAATGTTTCACATGGGAGTTAGTCAATTACGTATGTTCTACATATTTATTTTATCTATTTAGCTTTATTCGCTGTATTTATGATTATATTATATATTTGATTTGTAACATTACAAAAAATTAGATGTAATTGCATATAAATTATCAAATAGGAAAGTCGTGAAATAGTTAGAATGTGAAAGATATCTATTGCATGACAAGAATTATATGGACAATTCTGTAAGGTATTCCATTTCAACCAAAATTTCTACAATTTTGGTTGCTTTTTAGGTTAAAAATGAACGAATTTTAAAAACTTTTTTGAACAAAGTTAAAAAATAAACGCTTTTGCCATAAAAAATACATATTGATTTTCGATATTCCAATGAATTAAACGTTTCAATATCGTCACCACACGAGCTACATGGTGTTTGTAGTTATACTATCATATCTTGTAACAATCAGAAGTTTCATCAGATTATTTCTAATTTTCATCAATTTTCCTGTATTCACAAAAATCTTAAAACTGGCCTTTACTAGTCCGAATAATAATTTTGATTTGAAAAACGTGCACAGAAGTTTTAAAAACCTGTGGCCTGGGTATTACTTTAATCCTATTATAGTGTTTGTGAATCATTGACTGACGCTTCTTGCATAAGTCGGTAATCCATGAAATACACCGAAATAAGAAATTTTCATTTTTTCAAGAATGAGCCACAGATGGACCGCATCTCATCCATGCGATCCATCATTGACTCATACTTAACAAAATACGTTTTTGTTTTTTCTTATAAAAACTGAGATTTTTGAAACAAACGGAAACTTCGTTTGATCGAGCACGTGTCACACAATTACGAAGCTATGGGGTAAAATTTCAACAACTAAATAACGTTTCCTGAAAGGAGAGAGAAAGGATGATTGTTTCACTTAAAATTCTTCAAGGTGTGTTTAATAGTGCGTCATTCGATTCGACATTCAGATTGTAGATTTATTCAAACATGAAATTTATAAAAAGCAATTAAGGGTTAAATATCAAAAAATAATATGCGAAAGTTCCCGCAAGATGGAAATATATGCTTTTCGAGTATTTGATTACCTTGTCTCACTTTATCAAAACCTTTGTCGAAAAGGTTAACATACTGACCACAATTGTGTAAATAAACTTGTTTTTTGTAATATTAATAGGGTTTATTCTCACCTCATCCAAGCCACTATAGGTACCAAATAAAAAATAATAGTAATTGTAAATAAATGCTTCTGAAATAAGGAATTCGGCGAGATTAGATTCTCTAGTAAAACTCTACCTACTTTTGTACTAATATTGCGATATTATACCTAACTTGGGTAAAGCTAAGTTACTATCACCTATACCTGAAAGTGAGAGAGTAAAGAATGAAGCTAAAGATAAATGGAAGACACAGTTCATGCTACACGTCCCAACCAGTATAGATATCATTAAATTAAATTTTTCTGCGTCCTGTGTTTTAATTATAAATCTTTATATCTTTTGAGTGACCCGATTCTACGTTGATAAAAATGTCAGCAAATTTACAAACATGATGAAATCTGCACAGACAGGAATGACACTTTCAGATTCAAGACTGATTCAAGTGTGCTGGGATGGACAATTTAATTCGGTGATTCGAATCTATCCGAAGCAAAAATTATTTGAATAGATCGATAATCGTTCATAGGAACACAAACTTGGTAAATCAAGTGGAATTTTCCTTTGGCCAAAATCGGCTGTATTTTGCCGTTAAAACATAAAAATTCTTAGATTTGGTGCGTGAATTAAAAAAATTTGCCTTCAAGTCTATTTTTGTAACTATAAACTTGATTCTCATATTGAAAATGAAAGTTATAACAGTAACAGTGGGACACTTGGTATTTACATGGAATTATTTATTTTAAAAAATGATCCGAATCATATTTAATTTCTAAATGATTCAGTTTTGCCGAATGGGAGCGAATGGTCGAATTCGCATTTCTGCGATTCGGTGTGAATCGAAGTTTTTACTCATTCAGAGATTTAAGTTATTTTGTCATGAAGTAGAGATGGGCTCACTTCTCAATGATGCGATTTATCAGTTACTCAAGCTATACTTGTAATTGTATAATTGTATAATTGTAAAAATGGGATAGTTGTTATTTATACAGAATTAGTGATCCGATCCGATTCGAAAAATTATTCGAATCAGATTCGAACTCCAAATGATTCGGTTTTGCCCAGCCCTATTCACTATGCTCCGCACAAAATGGTCAATTTCAAATTCCCGTTGCCTCCTGAGGTATTATAGTGCAAATCTAATGCGAACAATTTCATGCTTCATTTTTGTTTTCCAAGATATCTCCTTTACAAAATTCTTTCACTCTACTCTATTTGTTGCTCGATTGAAAAGCTCATTTGTTGAGTTTGATCGTAGCGGAAAGCGTAAAGCATGTGTTCACTGATGGATCGCGCCGGCAAGGCGGGATCGATCTGTGGACTCATACTTCATAAATAAGATTGACAATAGGTCGGTATACAACTGGGGCTGAGCCTATTAATTCGGTGATTCGAACTGATCGAAGCGCAAATTATTCGAGCCAAGCGCAAATTGTTCAATTGAATAAATACTTGCAAAATGAAGTGGAAATTTCGAATTCTCTATGACAAAATGCAATGTTGGGAAATTTAATTTGGTGATTTGAATCGATTCGAAGCGCAAATTATTCGAATTAAATTATTCGAAAATGAAACGGAATTTTCGAATTTCTATTTATTTTTGTTTTTGATCAAATTTATTTTTTCCCTCTTAAATGAAATGTATTTGATAGCACATTGTTTCTTGAATTTTCTTAAAATCTTTATTATTAAAATCGCAGCTACAAATTCTTGAGTCTCGTAATCGGGAAAATTGCAATCGTAAAAACGGCACATTTGCATTTGCTTGCATAGAAACTTATTTGATCGGATCACACTGAACAAGGCTTTGTACCAGCGATCACGTATAGAGACGAACAGGGTTAATCTTTCGTTTCATACCCAAGCTAATTCATCCTGGGTTTAGTGGGGAGTATAGATTTGCAAACCGGACTTCTTGAACCAGTGATGCCAACATGATAACAAATGGTAATCCGGAAATAGTGATTCGAAACGATTCGAAGAATATCCGAATCAGCTTCGAATTCCAGAAAATTCGGTTTTGCCCAGCTCTATTTACAACAATATATATCTATGGCACAGGCCAAAGGAATCGCAACAAATATTCGACGTATATACTTCTGTATGTTATGCTCTAATTTAACGACTTACGACCTTCCAGGAATTTTTAATTTTCTACTTCTCCGGTGGTATTTCCAATAATATATATCCGTCAGTAGTTATTCCTTGAAACTATTCTATTGCAATAACACACTTAAGATATCTAGACTTGAACTTGACAATATCTGCGGTGAGCATTTTGGGTGTGTCAACAGACTGTCTAGTGCAGACAAGATTGGTTCAATTCTCTGTTAAATTTCAAGTCTGTCGTCGGTTTCATGACACAGCAGACTTGAAAAGTCACGAATGAGATTAAAAAAACGTAGTAAAATTAGTTCTTTTCTCGAGTCGATACGAAGGCACGGTTTATAAAGTTTCCATACCGCAGTCGGCAAAAGAGGTCTTGACATTTTTTGTCAAGCATGAATCAGTGATGGATCGCGCAGCTATGGCTAATGTTTGATGAAACAAAACTTCTGATTAAGATGGCCGCGAACGTTTCAAGAAAATATAGTGTTATTGATAGCGCTTTTAAGCTGTCCTATAACGGTGAAATTAAACTTTATTTCAACCACTTCTTCAGTAGAGTGATGAAAGGGTCGTCCGCCAAATATCCAAAAAGGTGGTTGTTATTCCTGCCTGACCATTAAGAACCAACTTGCGTTTTGTTATTTAAAGCAGCTTACGCGAATCCGCTTTGTGGTAGGACAGTCAGTCAGTAGTAATAGTTTGGACCTGGAAGTTTGTTTGCTCAAAATCTTTTGTGATTTTAAGGCTAATGATTCAGAGTAAGCTTTTGGGTAAGCTTCTCGACAGGGTATTAAAAACCAAATAAATTTACTGGGAAATTGATGGTTGTGTGATTGTTGAATTCTGGAAGGTAGAAATATCTGAAAACAGCTCTTAGAAGCTATGATTCAAAAAATGCGCGTCTTGTTGTCTGATTATCTTTTAAGGAAAGTAACGTTAAAGTAATACACCTATAGCTAAAGGCGTAAAGTGTAGAGAAATGAGAACTGTCATTTTAAGGAATAACACGAAGAAGTGACACTTACCTTTATAGTGCATATTTTAGTCATAAAAACGTTATCGTACAACCCGAAAGGAATTGCTGCGTCCCCTAAATCCTTCGGTACGCTGAAGAAGTTGAGCTGTTTTAAAATGACCCCAATGCGAAGTTTGTTATGTTTACATTGGGTTGGGTCATACTTTGAACCTAATTCTAAGCCAGAATTTGCCGATATCTGCTATAACAGCCCTTCACAGGGTGCTTTAGGTTAATTTATAGGATATGAAATGCCAATAAACCAGATGGTATTTTTCAAAAGCCTAGTTAGTTTTGAATAACACTGAGGTGGGCTTAAGTGAAGAGTGAATGTTGATTCTATAGTAGACTGGATGTTTTTTTACTTATAAATTCACTCAGATTCAGTGATTTTAAAGGTGGGGGGTTTTCTTTCATCAACGAATGTATTTGCTAGCAGAATTTAGAATGACTTTGCATTCAGTTGTTTAAAATTCGTAATAACTAATTGGTTGCTAGCTAATTTCCCACACTCTATCCACGACCTCTCGGTATAATTCACTCCTCCCATTTTTTGTCTTGAATTGAAATTCATTCCATGCAACGCTGGAAGCGTACTTGGAGGAGCAAACTAACGGCTAATCATATGTCACAGAGATAATACAGCAGCTGTACTGTGAGCGGAAATCGTACCTGACAGTATTGCACCGGCCGGTCGGATGTTAGACAACATAAGTGCGATTTAACAATATTTCAACAAAGCTATGTAAAGTATCATGCTTAGAACCAGATAGTACTTCGGATAAAAACCAGGTATTCAATTTCTGATTGTATTTATACATGTTTCTGATACGTTGCGTTATATTATCTAAACCTGTTTTTAAATGAATGAATAACTAGTTTATAATATATATATATATGAGTGAACTCGGTACTTCTACCTTTGATTGACAATTCACTTTGTCAAGACTGACTTGATCGATTTGTACTTTATCGCGAATATTGGAACTGAAGCCATTGACTGGATTTAAGCACAAACTAACACGTGAAACATTATTCCTCTACTTTATATTACAAATTATCAATGACACACAAGAGTATAATAATCATAATAATAAACAAGTAACAGTAACGTTTAAACAGTCAATTTTGTAATGTCATGTCATCACAAACTGTTAACGTACCCCGCGTCATTTATAGATTCCGAGGATATGTAGTCCAGAGAGGTACACGTAAATCGACAACAATTGAAAAATTATCACAATAGTAAGCAAAATGATATCAAGATGTATGCAACATACAAACAACAACACAAAAAGAAATAAGGATATATTGTTCGTAATATTAAAATTCGACCTTACGCAACAAATTAGGCCGATTAAACTCACAGTCATATTTTTTTTGAAAAACATGTTATGTTATCCAACATGTTTTGTTAATAGACATCTATCAGGGATGGGGATTCCTTACTTCCTATTCCTGCATTTCATGTAGCTCTTTGCGCGTAAGTAGCTACAGGAGAATTTTCAAATATGATTTGTCTGCTGTAGCATTGCTGTGTGCGAATTTTAATAGAAAAAATGGACTACTGATAGATCGCGCCCATGAAAAAAATTTGTAATTGAGTGAGTGAGTTTATACGAACCAAATAATGACAATTTGTTTCGATGAAACAGTTGAACGTCCTGACCTCAATGAATCAAAAGCGAATTTTTAAAGAAGTTGCCTAATCAACAACCCATTGAACAATTTTTAGATCCAGACATGGTTGTGGATTCAATATTACTCACTCTTATTGATTAACACGCTTCGGGAGTATAAGTCTTATTCAACCGTCAGTATTACTTTCTGTTAATCAGTTATATATATATTATTTTATAGAAATTCACTCAAGGACGAGAGCAGGACGTAAAAGAAGCTAATTAATGACCCTGACATTGCGAGTGGGCTGCATCAGTTTGAAGGCTGAACAAATTTTTGGTCCGTCTCCCGGCAAGTCCGGCTTGCTAACCCATACCCACTATTCAACCCAGCGTGCAAAAACTTGGGTAGACTAGGCCGCACCGGAATCCTTCGAGCATATCTGTCCGTGAACCTAAAGCGGGGCTTAGACCCAACAACCGTTAGGCAAAGACCTTTGTAACGATTGTGTCAGTGCGACAGCCATCTGTCAGATGCCTTGCTGAAGGGCGCGTTCAGTGGTGAAACGGTCAAGCATCAAACCTTCTGGACAATACGATTGCGCTTAACCGACTGAGCCAGCGAGCCAAGACACTTTTAAAGAACCATGTTCGGGTTAATCCGCTCAAATAAGTGACTATAAAAAATAATATACAAACTGGGCGATGGCAAAGCAATCTAAGAGTTCAAAAAAACGGGGACGAAAGAAAAGGATAATATGGTTTCGTATCCGCTATTGCCTTTCCAATCCGTAATTTGCATAAAAACGTGTTGTTGACCACTGCGAGTGTTCAGTCAATCTGGGACTGTGACTCATGTATAGCATTATGCTAGTCGCTGGGTGGCGCTAATGAAAAAGAACAGTACGGAATTTCAGTGAACAACTTGCAATTCGATTTTTGATAATAAGGAATTATTGCGTCGACATACAGAGTTTTATATAGTTTACGCAGTTGTAGATGGTTTACATCTTAGTTTTGAGTTGGTCAATCAATGCAGTTACTGTGCTTTATATAAGAAAGTATAATCCTCGCGGTTAGTTTTTGATCGGTAAGTTTTGGTCTGTGTAAAGTCTTCTCTCAAAATCTAAATAACAAAGTTTCGTTCGTACATTGCAAAGAATCATAATCTGACCAATCATACCCACAAGCAACGTTGAGAATCTGTCGTTGATAGATCTCTATAAAAACATGAAAATACACAAAATTGTAACTTTTAAAGGGTAAGGTTTGAAACTTGGTCCGTGTAAGTTTCAAAATGTTTATAAGATTTATTCTTGCGTTGTATATTTCGTCTATATATCACAAAAAGTGAAATCAATGTAGTAGTTATTTTTATGACTGTGAGTGAATTTACAACAAAAAAGGACAGGACAAAATGTTATTTTTTTTCAATCGTTATTTGCTGCTTTGGCGGCGCGTGGCAGATGTCGAGTGAAGCATAACAGTTCGATCTCTCTTCTCTCTTATGCACAATCCTAGTAAGAACAATCTTGTGCTTACATGTTTTCTTCAACTTCATTCACTGATGGAACGGGCCGCCAAGGCATGACAAAATAGCGTTACGATTGGTATATGGCATTTATGCCCAAATGTTATAACGAAAATATAAATAGTATTAAATACAAAAATATAACTGTAGAATGATTTTACACTTACCAAGTCTAAATGTTATTACTAGCAATTGAAATACTTACATTCCGACAGCGTCTTCACAACATAAATAAACATTGTTTTCTTCAGTACAATTCCAGCATTCATAACTGAATACTGCCGTACAATTTGGTTGTTGCGGAAGATATAGAAAACCTGTTTTTAACAAGATTTGCCAGTAGGTAAATTATAGTTTGAAGCTAACGCACTGATGTGGTATGATAGTTAAGCAAAAGGGCTCACAATATTTTGTACGTGACTCACCTTTTCCAATCTAACATCATTGAGAGGTTTCAAGTTTTTGCTAGTGCCATACTCAGTGCCTGGTCATGACAAAAGCGTGTCCCTCAACGAGGTATTTTGATAGTTGCGAAATATAGATACTCAGCAACTAAGGATATATGTCTCCTATAAATTTACGGACAGACCATGGTCATCATAGGGGAGCTTATGTGCATATTTTTAAGTAATGTAATTCAGGGTGAACAAGGGGGATCCAATTTTGAGGACAAAGACCCTTACATGAATTAAACAACTTTTGTAAAAGAATCCCAAGAATTGCGTCCATCGGAGACCTCTCTTCGACAGCTTTGAATACCACACTAGATGACATGTTGTATCTTTCACATGTAATAAAAATACTACTTCTCGTATTTTTATTAAACTAACATTCAAAACCTTACCTGCCACACAAGCATTCAAAATACTGACAAATATCCCAGCAATCAATGCTCTGATAACAATCTTCGCCATTTCGCTCTGTCGTTCTGGACACATAGTACCTGGAAGAATAAAGATTCTTCCCAATCAGAAATTATATTTTGACAAATATGAGCCACAGATGGACCGCGTCTCGTCGACGCGATCCATCAGTGACTCATACTTAACAAAAAATGTTTTCTCATAATTTATCTGGTAGGGTTAACATTTTTTTTTCGAATTGACATTTCTACCAAAAATGACACTGAGTCATAACCCATTTTCTCCTGTTCCGGATGAAAATCACGTCTCCATTATAATGATCTGGCTGTACGAAAAGAACATACTGACATTTGCTGCAATAGGTTCCCAAATTTTACCAATGCATTGCTTATCGACTGGGAATAGTATTAATTTTTCGTTACTGAATAATTCTGAACGTTATGATCATATGACTTTAAGATTGTTCTTATTAAAAATTAAATAAAAAATCAATATATGCCCAAAAATCGAAGCAAATTCTTGAGAAAATGGGTATTTTTTATTAGGAGTTATAAAGCATTTGTATGTTAAAAAATCGTAGCATGATTGATATTAGCCAATGTATTGGCATAAAAGAAATTTGCTATCGTCGAAGGTCCCAACATCGTTGTATATCACGCCCGTCTATATCCGCAAAAACAAAGAATATTAAAATCCTAATAATTTTTTTTACCTAGACCACCCAACATGATTCCCAAAGATCCAACATTTGCAAAACCGCACAACGCATAAGTTATAATTGCTTCTGATCTATCGCTGATCCAGTTTACAGTACCGTCATCATTGTCTCTCGGATATGAACCGTTTTCTTTGTTATCAATCAGGCGTGCTAGCTCTTCATAAGCAATGAACTCGTTTAAGAAGATTTTGATTCCAAGTAATTCTGCGCACTGAACAAGAAAATTATTTTTTTTCATATACAATAACTATTGTCGTGAAACACGTTAGTAAGAATTCGTCGCCTATTATATCTTTTGAAGGTCGGCAGCGGTATTGGTTTGCAAAACAGAAACCACAGAAGGAGCGCACCTTGCCGGCGCGATCCGTCAGTGCGGTCATTATGTCCAACAAAGTAACAATTGACTACAAAGCGATGCCATGTTTGTTCAAAACTGCAAACAAGTGGTCATTTTGAAGAGAGAAAAATGTTTATCTCAAAGATATAATTGCTCAGTTACCAGTTCCAATTTGTCCATAAGCGAGATTTTACCTGAACGTGAGTTTTGTTAAAGGCGATACATATGGTTGTTAAAGAAAGAATATACCTGCTGCTACGTAAAACAACTGCGAGGTTTTTCCAAGGTCTTGAACCAGCGGCGTGTTTAGGTCTTATGCATTGCAGCTCAATCCAGTCTAATCATGTTATTAATGCTTGGTTTGAGTTTGAACGTAGATTCCTGATCCGGACCCACAGGGGGACTCGAACCCAAAATATATTATATCTGCAGGTAACTTGATAACAGCGGCGACGGAGCATGTCCAACATTGGGTGCCCGACTCGGTGACGAAAAACGTAAATTGACAGTTTTCTATTAAATGGGTACCGTAGGCGTGCACGAATTTCATAGCCGTTGAAAAAATGCAAAATTTTAGCTGAAAAGCTTATTCTAATGGTATAATTTGGTCGTAGAACGCAGCATAAAATAAATTCGCACGGATAAATTAGGTATTTTTCGTTATATTATCTTAATTTTTGCAGATTTAGGGGTTCGGATTTCTCGATACTTGAAGGCCTTCCGTCGCCAGTGCTCATTCACCGCTGGTCCATCGATTGGGTTTTTACGCATTTACGTAAAAAAAACTTCTCTGTTCGTATTTTGACAATTCTGGGTTGGCAGTGGATTACTTTTTCATCACTCGACCGGTCACGAGAAAATTAGATGGCGGATAATAATATGCCAGGTTTGTAACAGGAAGGTGTGCTTTTCAACAAAGTATCCCTGGATGACTAAAAAACATAAATATAATAAATAATACCTTTAAACAATCTTGCCACTCAATTCCCATCAGGAAGGTTATCGGTAGAAATACATATGAACAAATCAACTGTGAAAAAAGACAAAACATTCAACGTATTTATACAAAAGTAAGAACAGAGTGCTAATTATGTATTGAACTCTCTGAGAATTGCAATAAAAAAAGAATGCATGTGAATATATTTGAAGCGAATTGTGGAAAAAGTCCATTGGATGTACCTCGCTGTGAGCAGTGATCAAAAGAATAGACATTAATGTGTGTATTCTCAGTCAGGAAAAGCCCGTTGCAATATGTTCTGACAGTAACGCGTCGTTGCAGGAGAGCGCCGCCCTGACGACAAAATAAATTTTATAATTGGGCTATTGGTATTGTCTCAAAATCATGATTATTCTTATTAAGCTGTGTCCATCGTGAGTAATAGAGTGGTGGTGGCAACCTAGTTTTTAATTAAACTAGGTAAAGTAGAATGAAAACATTAAGAGCCAGGTAAACTACGTAATCATTGTTTGACTGCATTTGATGCATTTTTTAATATATTTGAAGATTAAGATCACGGAATGTTAATTTCAAAAGCATTTTTATAAATAAAATATTAATAACCTAATTTTTCGTATACTGAGTTCCTCGTAGTAAATTTACTACGTAAAACTTCAAATAAACAAAAATCGGTAAAACATAAACTAGGTAAGTCATATATTCTTGAAACTAGGTAAAAGTACTTAATAATCTCGGAAAACTAAGTGTTTTTTTCATTGAAATTCACTCCGAGCGAGACCGGAACCAGTAAACTAAAAGGAACCAATTAACAGCCTCTTGGAATAAAAGAAATAGAAAAGAGCTAATATGTGGTGCAGTACCACTAACTGCACTCAGAGCGGAAAACATCCCACTTAGAACTGAACCGCTATGGATAGGGGCAATGAGTGGTACCTGCCCCGGGTAATGATAAAACCACCTACCAATTCTTTTTCCTTTTACTCGCCTTTTACGACACGCAGGGAATACGCTGGGACTGTTCCAAAGCCTATACCTACTGGGTAAACTTTGTACTTTCACCTAGAATTGCCTAGAACATTACAGTTATGGAGTTCTTACACAATGCCATTCAATGCTTTAGAGATTATCAAAGAGTTACTCGAACCTTTCTTTGAGCAAACTTTAATATTAATAAAAAGGTCACTTATTATTATTCTCACAATAATTCATATTCTCAATATATCTTGAATGATTAAACCACATAGTGAGCACGGAAATTGGATTTGTATCTATAAGTATATTGCATATGACGTGTTTGTTGTCCTATAATATAGATTAAAATATTTTGATATAAGCGTATGTTAGCTTTGAACATGTTAATTAAATAGAGATTAAATAGAGATAAGAACATATTGACTAATATTGATAAATATTTATTTTATGAATATTCAGACATATTATCGCATTTCAACATAAATACTTGATTTACGGGAAATAAAAGGGGAATTGATATATAAATTGATTAAGAATAATTAAGAATGAAAGATTTTTTCTCGAAAATATTTTTATGGAATTTTTTGATGTAAAAGAACGCATCCGAAAGAAATCCGGATAATCCAATATTCGAGAATTCTGGATTCATTTTGCAGTGAAATCATGATATATGCCAAATTTTACGTTGTAAAATTTGACATAAATCATGACTTCCCTGCCGAATAGGCTAAATATAGTCAAATCTCAGCAACTTCCTTTATCTGAAACGTTCAAAATTAATTTTATTTACATAGTAAATTTTAAATACTAAACCTAAAAGGCTAAACTATCGCTGACACGGCATACCGTTTATACAAACCTCAAAACTGAGTTCAGGGAAATCCAAAAGTCCTCCATACCAACTCAATCCGCCGTTGATTGCAGCTAGTAAGGATATGAAAGCGATTAAATTTGCAGCAATGTTCAAAACCAAGGGTAAAGCTGAAGATGCACCGACAAAAGCTGCTTCCACAATATTTCTCTGATCTCTGAATTGAATATTGAAAGACAAAACTCAGCTAAGTATTTGTTGAAACCATACGACATAACTATAGAATAACTATAATAAAATCAAAACAAAATGTCTTCTAAACATAACAAAAAGATTTACAATCCTTTGCATATCTTGATGATCCACATCATTTTGTATACGTGGCAAGATTTTTTACAGCATTTTTTCATATTAGGGTATTTCTTGAGAGAAGGATATGTTTTGAATTCTACAGTCTATATGGTGGGCCCAGTGGCTGTTTATGGACAAAGAGGCAATCGCATCCCAAATTATGGGCGACGCACTTTTTGTAGATTGCTCGACAAAACAAAGTCGCTCATAAAGAATCGCTACGACTTTGCTTGTAAATGATCGCAAACAAATATTAACTTCTGCCCCGTCTGAACTAGGAGTTGTTATCAGAAAATTCATGGTAGTGTTACACCAATTATATTTTTTAATCAAAACTACCTCTTGCACTTACGGAGGGTCAAGTTCTAGTCCAGCTGTTGTAGCAAACTTTGATTTCTTAGTTTCTGGGTACATTAATTTTGCAATTGCCAAGGCACAGGGTGAAGCCATTACACAGGCTGTTATGACGTAGACGGCTTGAATCTGAAAATAAATTGAATTTGTGATTTTACTACATGTTTGTGGTTAAAACTGAATTGACTATAAAGTTAACAATTTTTGTGTAAACAAGTATCTTAGTTTGATATTTTGTTCTATCAAGTATGAGTCACTGATGAATCTCGCCTCGATGGCGCGATCCATCAGTGGCTCACACTCAAAAAAACTTGGTGCGTCGGAAAACACGAGAATGTGTATTTGGTCGCGTGTTTACTAGTAATAGTACCCTTGGTCGACTCTGCGTTGTTGAGAAATACTTCCTAATCAGCATATCTGTTCGTTGACAAATACAATAAATCTACATTTACAGGTCTATGTGAGAAGTATTAAATTAGATGGAACAAAAAATTTAACTGCGCGACTTGAAAGCCTGAAATATAATATCTTGGGGTCACATTATTTCAAAATTGCGACTGTCAGAACGTGACTGTACTCTTGTGTGTTTTTGGTTTTATCAAAGTGAAAATAATTTTTAAACTCTTATTTTGATATAGTCCATTTTACTATTTGGCTGATTATTGTATCTGAATCAATCGACAAATTATACTCACCCCAAATCCAAGGTATGCTCCTAACACACTACCAGCAATTGTACCGAAGCCAGCAGTCATAATCGCGAATAATTCAGAAGTTGTAACGTCTTTTATGTAAGGTCGAATCAATAAAGGCGATTCGGTCTGACCAACAAAGATGTTGCCTAAAATGAAAAATGAAGGAATAGTATCGACTGATTAATGGCCAATGCTTTAAATTTTGCATAAATCAATGGAGTACATTAATTATTTTTTATTTTTTAGTGGAGTACGTAATAGATGCCATATTGCATCTTGAAGACAATTATTGAGGTGTATGTCACTTGATATATTCGTAGAACGTGAGAACTGTCGGTAACAATCTTATGATCAACAATCACTACCGGTACGACGCGCAAGTGTATTATGCAGCATTCTCAAACAAAAAAGCGTCTATATTCTATTGTTTCCAAGTGAACCCATTGTCATCGCAACAAAGGTCTGCAGCAAGGTTCGAAATCGTGATTCCATCAGGCTGTAAACAAACTCAAATATGAAAAATATAATACGCTCTTTGGAAAAGAATAATTGAATACGTTGCTGCGCCAAACTTAGATGAAATAAACTGTTCTAACCAGCAGCACACATCGATTCAGTCGCCGATGTTCCCAAAGAGAACTGCATCAACCAAGCAATTTTATAAATCAACCACTGCATAGCTCCAAGATAATACAATATTGATATAAATGAACTGAAATATATGACGATCGGAAGCACCTGTTGAAATATTTTGAAACTATCAAATTGTGTTTGTATGATCCAATAAAATTTTTTATAATATAAGTAGGAATACATCGATATTCGATACCACTTTTTTGTCGATATCGATAATTTACCGATACTGACCAGAATTGTTTTGAGAAGTTTTGAAAGCTTGAATATAAAGTTAAAGATCGCTGCTTTCAAGTAGCGAGCGATTTTTCGAAAAATTGAAGCCAATTGTCAGCATTGTCATATTAAACGAATAATAGCGGATTGGCATTGCTGAATAACCGATACTCGCCGATATCGATACATTCTGAGCTCAGTTACAGAGGCAACACACTTTAAGAGTTTTCATTGTTAACAAAACTTCATACTTGACAAAATAACATTACTGATTGGAATGAAATAAACAGTTGAATAATAAACAGCATAAAGTCAGTTGAGTTTGAATTATTTTACTCACAATATCAATTTTCAATATACTCGTAAAAGCAAATATCAAATTAAAACAGAAGGGCGATGGATCATTCTCTTTTCTCGCTGTTCGGAGGCGAAGTCTATTATTCTGCACATTATCTATTGCCTTTGACAGAATTCAACAAATTTTGAGTATTTACCTTGAAAGCGAAATAATGCTGATAGTATAAATCACCAAACACAAATATGCTTCCAGCGTCAACGAAATCCAGGAAAGTCTGGGCGATATAACCCAACCAATTGAAAGTATCAAATCCAGCTTGAGTTCGAAGAATAAACATGCCCAGTACAAGTTGAATTCCAAGTCCCCAAAATACTGGCCTCCAACGAACCTGTATGATGAGGTGAATTTAATAAAATATATATAAAAAACAAGACTGCAAAATTTATATTACATCGTTGAAAATACAAATCCAGAAAAAGTATCGAAAATTCGACCCGCGGAAAATAGAAATAAGAAAAAGTATCGAAAAATGAATCGTTTTTGCGGCCTTTGAAATTTTACTAGGGAGCGATCATCAATGACTTTTTGTCCATTCAGCAATCATTCAGTAATTAATCTGTCACTAAATATTTCTAAAAATGTGTCAAACTCTTTCGCTGGCATATCAGATTAGTACCAATACTACCGATTGGTAGCCAATCGTTAATTGTACGCCAATTGTAAATCACCTTGTGACGCAATTCAGACACGTTTGCCAAAATAAATTTTCGGATTGATTTAGATATAATAATCAGCCAAATAGCAGAACATGTAATACTGGTATAGAAAGTATAGGTTTTGAAATCCTCCTTCGAGAAGAATCTTGATGTCAGAAGCTTTAAATCATATACTTTAACATGTGTTTTTGTTAAGCTTTCTCAAAAATTGCATTAATATAACCACAAATTGCAAATTAAAATTTCAACAAATTGTTTTCTAGTTTTCTCCTTCTCTTTAACAAAATAAGTATTATAAATCATCCGTAATGACACTGTCATACGAACGTGCTTCAATATTGTATCAGACTGTATAAATTGTTTTCTGTTCAAAAAACGATGATAAATTTTATTACTATGATAAAAAAGCAATTGAAAAATATATTAAAAATCATTCATTGGATAATATCTAATATACCTACCCGAGCCGGGTATTTTGAAGCTAAGAATAGACAGAAAATAAACACTATGTAACCGGCCATCGATATAAGTTGCTGAGGTCGTTTAGATGTATCCAATGCTATCCAGGTTGCCAATAGTCCTAGTAGTATGACAATGCAAATCCTGAAAACGAATGGAGCTTTTTAACAAACTATTATGGCTGGATTTTCTTCTTGGCCAAAAAAGGAAAAATGTTGACAATATCCCTGTCAGAAATATTTCGTGCGTAAATGTTTTTGTTAGGTTTGAGCCACTAATGGATAGCCCAGACGAGGCACGCTCCGTCTGTGTCTCATGCTTGACAAAATAAAATTTTTGTTTGGAATCAAAAATATCAGAACACGAAAGCTGTATTTTTATTCCTCCACCCGCAAATTTTGAAACTTGTGCTAATTTAGATCCGAAATTCAACCTCCGGCATAATATGTCTCAAAGTTGAAAAAAAAATCTGATAAATAATAAATCGACCTCGTGGATGAATGTAAAACATTATGAGAATTCTGTGTTTGCGTCTTGGTAAGTCCGACTACTAAACCATAGCCCACCACTCAACATAGGGTGAAAAGTTAGTAAAATAGATAAAATGAATTGAAAGCCAATTCATTTTGAAAAAGTAAGGATTTCTACGAACTGTAGAACAGAGCCTTGCGCAGAGTGAATATCTTAAATTAGTGACCGTAAAAAGTATTGTTCGTTATGTCAACAAGTTTATCATGAAAAACAATCATTTTATATGATCACACATAAGTTTATTTCATTCTCTTCAATTTTTTCATTATTTCAAAGACTTTTAATAAATGTGTGACATATTCATTCCTACTTACCATTTTATCCAATACATATTGTTTGTAATGGAGTAGTATGTTGGTTTCCATTCTTCCCATATATTACTTCCCCATTTATTTCGTACAAATGCATAAATCTGGAAGAACACGACAACGCAGAATATGACAAGTAATGCGATTGCTCGATCGAAATCAACAATAAGTGCTGCTATCATGTAGGCGATGTAAACTAAAATGAAATTTTTTAATTTTAGGAAGAAAGTAGCAAAGATGATTCTAATCATAGTTTTCCAATTGCATATCTTGCTGAGTGTGATATACAAAAACTAAAAAAAGTTCAACAACATGATCCGAAAAACTTCACCCTTTTTCGGTAGCAAATTCCACAATTTTCTTGTACTTTTGTCCCTTAGGGAACTGAATATAATAAAATTGACAACAAATTCCTGAAAACCATCCTCAAATCTTTTTCAACTATATCAGAATTGGTTCATTTGATAAATTCTTTCTTCATATTTCCTGATTTATCGTTGAGTGTGATGAACAATTCGACAAAGGTTTTGAAATAAATAAATAACAATAATACAAAAATTGAGTATAGAATACCATCTTACATAATACGAGAACGATAATGACAATTTTTTCTACAATCGCTTGATGTTCTGTCAAAAATCTTCCAGCATGTTGTAAAGGTGTTACGATGCATCTGAAATCAAAGTGCATTTTTTTTCAAAATATATCAATATGCAAAAGACAAGTTCATGCACAGGTCGGTTACAGAACAGGACAGGGCTGTCAGTATGTTATCACTTCTTCAACAATATATTCTTTCAAACTATTAGAATGCGGGAAGAAATCATAATTAATTTTACTGTTTTCAACAAATAACGGATACATTTTTTCAACTCTTCCTGAGTTGCATATTGTTGTTATTTTGAAATGAAATTTTATATAAAGTTTTGAAAAGGTCACCAATCGAACTTCTGTCCTTCCATCGCTACTCAATTTCTTATTGAAAAATCGAATTTCTACATTTGGTTTACAATCTTGAATGATAATCGGCTGGAGTAATTGGAAAGTGCTGATTTAAAATCAATCATTTTAAAGAAGTCAGCAGTAAGGAATACAGGATAAATTTGTTTTATTTTTTGTATTGTCCAATTGACTACAAACTGACCGAAGAACTAACATTTTCAATACCCAGCACGGTAACCAACAATTAAGCCAATATCAATTGTATGTTGACATGTTTTTTTTAAACAGACGACATGTTATCAAAAACAACGTAAAATTACCAAATACACAGAGTATAAGTAGATAATCGGTAACTAAAAACTGCGTTTGAGGAGCGCTATAGCTCTTTAACTTCAGCAACAATGTTGATAAACGAACAAAAACCGTAACCAAGTCCCAGAGACACCGTAAGTGGTTGATGTTTTCCCACCTCCCAGGGCATATAACATTCGCCGCATTTTATCATAGCGGTTCAGTTCTGTTTGAGATGTTTCCTGCTTAAATTGCAGTTGCTGGTGCTACATTTTTAGTAGTTCTTTTCATATATGGTGGCCTCTATATTGTTTAATGCACTTCGTATCCGGCGTTGCTCAGAGTGAATTCAAATAAAATAAATGGGTGGTCGTGAAACAATTCATGCTTGAATTTCAATAACAAAAACAGAGAATCCTAAAGTTAACCTTTTCAACTTACACATTGGCACGAAATTTTGAAATTTACAACTTATCTATCATACCGATTTGGTAAACAAACAGTGTTTGCTTAGAATACTGAGGTTATTGAAAGAATTACTTGGGAAACAATTTATTAAAAGTGGATATGGTTTGTCTATCAGCCTGTTCAACATACCAAAATTAAAATTTAGTTTGATTTAGTATATGATCCAGATGATCCTTGCTTCAACAGTACGTTCCATCAAATGGCTCATACTTGACAAAAACTAAGATAAAAATGATATATTTGAGTGGACTTTAAAACAACACTTGTGCGAATGTTATTATTAATTTGAAGTGATTTATGTGGATTCCTGGAACACCTATTGATTTGTTTGATTTCTTCAACAAAAAAAAAAAGTGGCAAACAAATAAATTCTTGGCTTTTCAGCTGGCTATTTGATAAAAATCATATTTTGGCCAAAAAATTGTCGCTTTGTTACGATAATTTTGCCATTCTAGCGTTAAAAAATTGCATCGCATGCAATTGCATATTCTACAGGAATAAGCATTTTTTGTGTAGTGACAAATCCACTTCGTAAATTGATACGAAATGTATAAATTTTTGGTTGGTGTTAATTTTTCTAAAAATCAATATGAAATATGAAGTCGTTAAACGTTTGGAAAAGATAGCTACCTTTTCACCCACATCAAGATAATACGGGTGATATGAGACATTGCAAATACATCAACTGATTGTAGTGTTCAATCGTTGAATCTATGCTTCGTATTAAACAAACCATCACTAAAAATCTTTACTACCTCCATTTTCAAGCATGAGTCACTGATGGATTGCACCGCCTAGGTGCAATCTATCAGTGACTCATGCTTGAGCCAGAAGAATTTCAGATCGCACCCGTTATTTTATCTGACTTGGTTGAAACAACGTTGAAACGTTTGTTCTACGTTGCAGTAAATATAAATCGAAATTAATCATTATCAAACAACAAATGAATTCACGCATTAAAAGATAATTTTGTTTTGCAATGGTAAATATATGACGTTTCTACATGGTCCCATATAATTTGTCACGTAAAGGTTTGTCCAAATCCAATAACTTTATGATGTTTTTTACTTTTGTTTCTGTCAAAATTCGCACAAAGCAAGGACGCACGAAACGTATCATACACGGAAGTCTCCTGAAACCACTAGCGTGTAGAACTTGTAGTTGGTATTACATCCCAAAGTCGTTTCTGCCTATTTAAATGGCCGTTGGTTGTTTCTTTTCAGGCACCACTTTTATCCTTTATTAGAGCGAATTTCGATGAAATAAATTTCACAGAATAAGATAGGATCTATCCTGTTGAAGAGCGACATGACAAATCATGACTTATTCTTGTGTAGGTAACAGTGTCCATCCAAAGTATTAGAAATTTCCGTTTTCACTCATTTTCCTGTGAATGGTTATTAACAAATGGGACAAAATGCATTCGTGACAAGATCCTAAGAACACACAAAGATATCAAATTTTGAAGTATGTGCTAATGTTCGACAGACAAAATGATAGAAATTGCAAATTTTTGCAAACTTTCTCACTAAAGAGTAAAAACCGATATCAAACAAGACTCAAAAGAACAGTACGTGCGGGATGGCACTCATTCAGATAGCCTTTGCGAGACGGTCGATAACTTTAACGGTCCACACTAAACTTAACAGAAGTAAGCAAGACAAATACCACAGCTGGATAAAGTTGTGAACGATTTTAGCCAATTAGAATTATTATTTTGTCAAGCAAGAGCCAAAGATGGACGACGTACTCAACAGGAGGAATTTTGACAAAAAAAACGCATTCGGGTAAACGCATGATATGAAACAAACTTCATTCACCTAAATATATGAAATAATGAATAAATATTTATATTATTACTTTACTGCTTTATTTTCTTCAAATTCGAGTTCTTCTCCAATGCCATCGTTGTCGTATTGTTCGCCTTTGTCCGTCCTATCATTTGTTCGCTCGTCGCTACTTATTGAATCAACATCTCCATAGTAAGCTGATTTTTCTTTGTCTTTTGTGTTACCATTTATACCGTGTTTCTTGTTGCTTCTTGTGGATTCATCACCCTAAAATTAGGTAGTTTTGTCACAAAAACAATGTTAATAATTTAATCAGGATATTTATTATACGTCGGCATTTATCTGTGACGTAGATTTCGACAATTTTTCACATAGATTTCGACAATTTTGATTTTACGTTTGAATAAATTTTGTAACATTCATTATAAAACTGTTTTATATAATATGACGAAACAAACAAATGAATAAATATTTAAAGACAATAAAATTGTTTTGAAACGTTAAGGGCTTGGAGTCAGGTGTTCCAAATGATAACCCTAAAATATGACCCTTGCTATTTTTCACCTTATCGTTAATGTATTTTTGTTACACTCAAATGATTAGAATATAAATTCTGTATGTGAACCTGTATTCCATAGAACTAACTTTAAGTCATAATATTGCAAAATTAAGAATGTATAATTTATTGCTCAGGGTGACATTGACACAGGTTTTGCATGTTGGCATTGGCATACATACAAAATTTATCTATGAAATGTTTTATCACATGTTGGAATATTCCACAGAAAAGTCTGATATTTTCACTAAACAACTTTTATTTTGCCAAGCACCAGTCCCACCAACCCAAAAAACTAACTGAATTAGTTTTAGTTAAGCAGGTATGTTTTTTTTCTAATATTTCAGACCTCTAAAATTTTGATTATTAGTAATTTCGATTTGGATTATTCATTCGGCAGTAAAATCATGATATATGCTAAATTGTATGTTGTAGAATTCGCCAAAAATAATGACTTTGCTGTAAAATGGGCAAAAATATAGAAAACTATTACCAATTTCATTTCAATCAGAAATGTTGAAACATTATTCTATTTAATATTCCCAAATCAATCAGAAATTTCATTTTGTCAAGCATAAGCCACAGATGAACCGCGCTTTGGCGGTCCATCAGTGACTCATGCTTGTGCGAACAAAATTTTTCCAACAGGGTATATCTGACAATTCATAACGTCAAACAAATATTGTGTATTTGAGAGACTCATAAATTATGTGTCAAACTTGAAAAAGAAAGGGTTGGTGTTTCGTTAAGAATAATAGTGAACGTTTGATCATGAATCTATTGACACACCTCTCTATACATAAGGGTCATTTATAAGAGTTGAACTTAACGACTTAGGAAAGCTAGCAAATATAAGTTAAAATGGGATTGTATGAGAACTTGGTAGTTTTGTATTTGCACTTTATATTATAGTTAGAGTATGGGATATTTGTCAATTCCAATATCTGCAAACCATCTTTTCGATTCTGTTTCAATTGAAATATTTTTATATATTCTTGAATGGTTGAATTAATGTTACGTATATTCGATGATTTACCTACATTTGTAACTTTAATTGTAAAATTTAAAATCATTTTACTAGAATATACATATAGCATTTCTCACACTCATTTTACACAAGGAAAATCCTAATCCAAGTACTATTAAGAAGAGGGGCGATATTTCATTTTTATCCTGTGTGAGAGGAAAGCCGATAATACATCTAAATCATATGGCGGAACGCGACCTGTCGTGCAGATACCAGTCCCAATGCGGGGTAAGGGTTCTTTGTCTCATGATTTCTCATTCTCTTGTGCGCGGGCCTGGTTGGTGGAGGAAGTTGTAAGCAGTGCTTTCGTGAACCACCGTACACCGGCGAGGCCTCCTGCAGACCACTCGGATATAATCGTCATTTCTCACAGGATTCGAACTTGCGTCATGACGATCATATATGCGTAGCACGGAACGTATTTCCAGAGCTTTGTATATTTTTGGTTAATAATCTATAATAAGAGCATGGAATACGAAAATTCAGACGAAAACATAGCTGGTTTCTAGTGTCAATATTCATCCAAACATTTTTTTTGTATATACAACAGTTTATCTACTTGGCTTTGAGTATTATAGAGAATTAATTCTATGTGCATGCTCAATAAATGAACCTTCTGATTTGGTAGTCAGACCTACTATTCACGCACAACACAGCAAGAATGATCGGACTGATTTTTGAAAGAGATAATGAGATATTACACCATTTGTAAATATCTAGTATAAAAATAAAAAGTATGACTTACCTCAAATGTAGGATTATAGTGTCCGTCAATCTCACTTTCAACTTTAACGTCTGATTCCTTGAAACTTGAGAATGATGTCATATTTAAAATTTTAAGTCATTAAAAAAGCTAAAAGTAAAATAGATGATATGCAAAAAAGGCACAAACCTTAACAATACAGAATCAGTTTAAATCGATATTTTTGTCTTCTGTGAACACTCGATTCTACCCGCAAAAATTTTTTGAATCTCTTTCAACAAGGAAGAATAATTTTAAACAAAGTAGGTATTTTGATAATCTATCTATCTATGACTCACAGTCATACTCTGTGACTTTAAAAACAAAAATGTGCGATTGGGAAAGATAAACTGTAATTTCTATATTAGCAGGGGTCTATATTTATCTCATCTTAAAAACAAATACTCAACAGATATGGTTACAAATTCCTTATTTCCGAACAAACAATAATAAAGAATTCTAACCAATTGATATTTCCTGTTTTGTCGTGTATTGATTTACCATATAGCAGTAGCAATTCATACAGCAATTTTATTCGTTTCTGTTATATATATATATATATATATATGTACTGTTGGCTTATTATTTTTTTTTTTATTTTTTTCTAAATCGTTTTTGAATTTCCATTTAATGAATAGTCAGCTATTATTTATAGTGACATATAAAGGATGGCTGTGGCTTGCTTCATTAGGGGCACACAATGGGATATTTCAATATCAATTCGACTGATCTAGCATTGCTCTTCGACTAATACATTATCGGAGACCTTTCCTGGTCGAAAAAAATAAATAAATTCTTTATGCAATCTTTTACCAAGTATGAGTCATTGATCGCGCTACTGAAGTGTTGTTAACATAAATGAATTTCTGACTAGGTTGAGATTTGTACCAATTTGATCAACGACAGACAAAAAACCTTGCAATATCTTTTATTCTAACAATATATCCTAACTGTTAGATTATAGTGTGTACTGTAGGCGTTTTCTTTAGAATTTCCCTGTGAAATTTCTTTCGCATTGTAAGACACGACAAAAAGAGACCAATGAATTGGTAAATGGTTTTATCCACCTTTGCCTATCATGGCAGATGCCATTAACTGCACTTCATCTTATAGCGCCTAAGTTTTCTTTGGAATGTTTTCCACTCAAAAAGCGTTTGCGGATGCTACGTTTTGAAGTATCTCTTTGCCACACAAGTAGACGTTAGTTGTTCTTCTTAATGCGTTGTCAGCTTTGCAAAAAACGAATTTGATAAAAAAAAAATTAACAAAAAATTAGCTACAATATTTTTTTTTAACCCGGGACCTTTGAGAGAGTAATCAACATAACGTTGCCTATCTGTAGTAGTTTTGGAAAGCATAATATTGAATCTGTGATGAAATTCTTCAAGTATTTCGAATCGTTTTCATATCTAGTAGTTCATTTTATATCTACCACCGTATATCAAAAAATGAGATGTATTCGTTGGTTTGCACACTGAATAGTACATTGCGCCTGCAATCCGACAATGCCAATCGAGCTTTCCTGAGACGAGACTCCCAGTCTTTGAATCAACAAAGCCGCTTCCTCATATGCAACCTTTGCAACTATAATAACTAAACCTTCAAGTAGTCGAAATTGCTTATCCTATGCAGTTTTAAACTCTAACCACTAACTAATCAGTAATAAGAAAATTTTTCAAGCATGAGTCACAGACGGATCGCGCTCCGCGGCGCGATCCATCAGTGACTCATACTTGACAAAACAATGTTAGATATAATTACAGAATCTGTCTAAATAGAATAAGCGTTAGGCTGCATTGTGTCTTTCACAACTCTAAATGAAAGCGCTTTTGTTAAACTACTTTAAACTGCCACGTTTTCGGACCTTATATGTGTGCATATTACTGTGTCACCCACGAGTGAACCCGTTTTTTCTGCGATGCCCATTTCTGGGACATGTTCGAAAAACTTTTAGATTTTTTTTATAATTTTGATTTGTGAAGGGAACAAATATTTACATTTGTATGCAGAGTGTAAATAATTACTCAGAGCCGTCCTATTTGTACCTAACACGATAGTACCTACTTTTTTGAAATAGAATTACATGCGGAATAACGTTAAGAAGATATTTTAGGCCAAAGTACTTTGGGCTATTAAATGTAACAATGTCTTGCAATTACAATCAAAAAACAAAAAGATAATGCTTCTACTTCTATATTTCCGCCAATATATTTTTTGTTTTCTTAATCTGTCATGGAATCATTCAAATACATATTTGGGGCCCCACGGGAGGAACTATAAATAGACTGGTTGGAGTAGTTAAAACATCGTTCCCTTTTTGTGTTTTTGTTAAAATACTAATACTAGGCATGTGCTCGACGCTTAGTGATATTAAACTTTATACTCTTACAACGCTAGTTAATCTTGTTCAATAAATGAAGATGCGATAAAAAAAAGACTCGTTTGAGAAGAATTTTCGATACATATTTAATCAAGCATAGGTCACTGATGTATTACACCTACGAGGGCGGCTGTTTATCAATATTCGGGTGATAACAAATTTTACTTTTTATCAAGCATGAGATACAGATGGACCAAGCCTCATTCACTATTCACAAGTGACTTAATGATTCCTCGACATGTTTACTTAAATCTTGAAAAAGCTGAAAAGCTACATGAGGCTTCAAAATTTATCTTTCAATATATGTTGTCAAGTTAATAAGCGAAAATCCAGTGATATAAGATTATAATTCGCAGTCTAAAACTGTCCCTTTGTGTCACAGATGAACCGCGCCTCGAAGATGCTTTCCATCAGTGACCCATACTTAACAAAAAAAGTTTGAGCAGAAATTTTGTGACTGGGATATACAGAGTCTGTATATTATATTGCCTGAAAATACGTTATATATTATTTCCTGAAGCAGCAAAAAATATAAAATTTTTAAAACATATTTTTACATTTCATTGAGAAGATAAAAAACGCAATATAAAATAGAACAAGATAATTACATAAAATGTGACATTCAAATTTCATTGATATGGTCGGATCCTTAATTCATTTTCTGACAATGGCTCGAAAATCACAGAAAATTATCCTTAAGGATAATTAAAAGGAAAAATTTTGAAAAGAGAATTGAATAGGTTTGATTAGAAAATATTTCTTCCAAACGTCATGGTAAATCACGTTTTTGTATGAAGAAAAATCAAACATCAAATAAATCTTCAAATATGGTTTGGCTCTTTATTTTCGACTCAAACTTCAGAAGACACCATTTCAAATCTAGTTAATTTTTCGATCTGATTATATAAGGATTGATAGTTGATCAAAATAAAACAGAGGAATTTATTCGATTATTGCAGTTAGTTTATATTACCACATTCAAAAAGTTTATTTTGTAAAGCATGAGCCACCGATGGACCGTGCCTAAGCGGCACGATCTATTCATCAGTGACTCCTACTTAACAAAACATGTTTGATCAAAAATATTTGTGACTGGGATAGTTTTTTAATAATGTTGAAAACAACGAGTCGGATAAAAGTTTTGCTAAATACAAATCAATTAGTAATCGGATCGGGACCGTGGTTCATTATATTCAAATTGACGTGCAAATTGAGAATATTTGAAAGCAGCAATTAAAAAGGAGCAAACTATAGTAACTAACCACTAAATTCGCAACTGAAACTTGAACAAAAACATTTCACGCAGACCTCGAGTTATTTTCATTTATTACACTCAAAGTGCACTCTGTCAGTAAGGGCTTATAGTTTTAAAATATAGATACTTTGTTAAAAATATATGAACATATAAGTAAAGCAATAACGGTTGATTTTTGTCCATATTAGGCTTAAAGTATAATATAAAAAATCGTGCGTTTCTAAGTCGTAGAGTTCGTCAAGTTAAACCAATAAAGGTAATTAATCACACCACGCCATGACAAGAATTGTAGGTTAAGATTCGCAGGTAAAAAAGGATCGATATTAACACTGTTACAAAAGTATATTGACTTTACCGTTTATTTATAGCATAGGATTTGAGATTTTGTGCCAAAAATGTGTTGTTGGCGGAACGTCCCACGCAGCCAAAACATTTTTATTTCAATATCACCAAATTTAATTACTGTCAAAGTGTGGCGATTTCACAGCATTTTTGATACAGTATACGTGATTTTATTCACATTTATATTCGCTGCTGCAATTTTTCGAAAGCTTCTGCTTGTCTGCATTGCGCATCGTCATTTTTCACACTTGGCATACCATGGGTTGATAACACAATGTAAGATTTGCAAAATCATCTGGCCACGATTGTTGACAACATCGACAAGCTTCTTCAGAAGTTGCATTGCTAGAAATAAACAAAATTTGCTGTTATTGTGTCGATTCGATACATCGAGTCAAATTTTTTTTAGACTCTAGTTGTTGTCACTATGAGATACATGTTTCATGGACAATCCTTGGAGTGGATTAACCTGACCAAAGCTGATATCGATTTTGGTCAAATTTAACCAAATTAAAAATGAAAATCCCACTTCGCTCAGCAAGTCTCAGAAATCATTTTTAATTGATTCAAGTGATTTGTGCTTGGGGTTGATTCGAATCATCAAATTAAATTGACCAACTGAGGCCCTGTAACAGCCGTTACTTATAGACGGACAGGGTGAAATATGTACATACAATTCTAATATATTCACTGCAATTATTACTCAATCCAGTCAGGGCATACACAAAAAAAATTAGATTGGGAAAACCATACTAAATTATAAATTTTTTATATAATAAAAGTTCGCTCAAAGTAAGGACTGTGGCAGTGACTAAAAGAACCCAACTAACGGCCACTTGATAGCTAAGAGCTACTAGAAAATGTAGGACCAGCAACTGCGGAAAACATTCTAAACGGAACTGAACTGGTAAAGTCCAGTGAGCAGTATCTGTCCTGGGCGATGGTGAACCATTAACCATTTAGTGGAATTTGAGCAGAGATGACAATGAAGTCGGGCAATATTTAAATATTTTTCGGTAAAAAATCGTTAAATTCAATTAGAAGAAGAATATTGAAATATTTTACCTGTTTATCGAGCTTAAGCAACATTGATAAACATTATTCATATCAGTGGCATTCCAAAATTCGTAGGAATGTATCAACTTGCAATTTGGATCAGGTGGCAAATAGAAAAAAGCTGGAAAATATGAAAAATTATTCATAAAAACAATATGTTTGAAATTTTCATCCAACTCAATGCTTAAAATCAAACGTGAAGTTCATCGACCATAGAAACTTATCTCGAACCAAATCACAATCCGAAATTTTATTTTGTCAAGTATGCGCCACAGATGGCCCGCGTCTCATTGACACGGTCCATCGGTGATACATACTTAACAAAAGAGTTTTAACGAAGTTTTGCCAACTAGGATCAAAAATAATTTCGGATACAATACTTGTTAAAGTTTTAAATTTTTTTCGAAACTGATACACTTCACCATATAGGTGCTTACTGTGAATTTGCTCAAACGTTTTTTCTGCATGCAGTGGTGATGGTCATTGCCATTAGTCGAATAGAATTCGAATTCCAAATGATTCGGTTTTGTCCAGTCCTACATAAGAGACCTTCAATCATTTCCTTTCAGATGCTGCCTTTGGCTTTGCTTGCAGAAAATAACAATAAACACCTTTTGTGCATGTTTGAAATAATTAAATGAATTCAATTAAATAACAATAAAAAATATTCGACCGGGTATTTGGTTGAAGCGCAATTGTACTATAATAGTTTGTCCGTATTTAGTCGCTATGCGATATGAGCACTTTGATAGAACCACGAAAGGCTATAGTATTTACTTTCCCTCCCTCCCACACACAAAATATATTATACATTTCTAAGTTAAAAGTAACAATAAAAAAGGGTCCTGACCATTGATATAATAATAGATTTGCCTATTTGCGTGGTACATCTGTGGCGTATGTTCTTGATAATCTTTTTTTTGTGTTATATATGAGAAGAATTAACTCACCAGCGACACAAGCGTTCAATATACTGACGAATATTCCTCCCATCAGAGCTCTGACTATAATTCTTGACATTTCACTCTGACGGTCGGGACACAGTGATCCTGTAATGAGCAATAATAAAATTATATAGTTTTTCAAAAATCTCAAACTCTCGAAGAATCATTTACAGTATTTATTGCGTGTGAGAGTTGGTAGCGCGAAGATGTAACATATAACGATCTAATCCAAATAACATGTAACGTCTTGTAACTCGAATTACGATAAAAGGCGTATCTTGCCTTGCTGCACGCTACTCGGGGTCGATCGGCCCGCCTATACATATTACATCGTCGCAACACCAATAAGGCTATCGTTGTTATATAAATATTAAAACTTAAAAGTTATCAATATTCTATGTTATTAAATACTTAGAGTTTAAATATAGTAAACAAAATTTGCATATCGATATAGGTTGATATAAGGCCTTGCTTTGAATGTCTATGAAAAAGAGTTCGAACTTTATACTTATATTTGTTCATGCAAGGAAAGTAGTTTTTATTTAATTTTATTCGTTTATTATATTCAATTCGTTTTATTCAAGTTTCATCCACAACGTCTCTTTTGTACTCACCCATGCCACCCAACATGATTCCCAAAGAACCAACATTTGCAAATCCACACAAAGCGTAAGTTATAATTGCTTCTGATCTATCGCTGATCCAGTTGACAGTCCCATTCACATCTTGTCGCGGAATTGTACCGTTCTCTCGATTTTTTATCAGTTTTGAGAGTTCCTCGTAGGCAATGAATTCATTCAAAAATATTTTTGTTCCAAGCAATTCTGCGCACTAAAATAAGTTTCCAATTGTTTAATGTTTCTTATTATTCTACATCTTCTTTCTTGTTATTCAACGTCTCATGACCGGGTATCGTAACCGTAATTTTGCTCAGAACAAAAGAAGAATCATATAACACTCACATACGCTAACGACACCCCATCAAAAAGTTATAACGGCATCTAACAGCAGGAGCCTACATGTTAAGTTAATAGGTGGAAAAGGCAAAAGTATTAGAGAAACTTATTTTTAATAAATTGCTGTTTCTGAAGCAAATCCCAAACATAAGTTTTGTCAGGTTATGTATGTTCCCCGGGTTTGGATGTTGTTAGTCGTTTTTTTACCTCATCAAACAATATTTCTGATAGGAATTTTACCATTACATAAAATGTGTGTTGATGAATTTTTAAAAGAATAGATTAAAAGAGCAAAAATACCTTAAAGCAATCTTGCCATTCGATTCCTGACAAATATGTGACTGGAAGAAATACATATGAACATATCAGCTGATAAAAAAAACACAATTTTGTTTACTGAATTTCGCGTTGAGCAAGGTTTGGAGCACCGTCCAAAAAGATCTGAACATCTATAACAGAGTGCAGGGAGTGGTATATCCGTCTAGACCTATGGTGGAAACATCGACATTGTTTATTTTTAATGGCATTTTATGACTTAGGAAATTCGTTAGGACAATATTTCTATATCCCGCAAATACAGAATATAAAGTGCAACTTAAAATCTGTCTTTGTGCCTTGTAGCATTTAATAAGAGTACGCAGAGAGTACACATAAAATTTTGTGAAATGATAAAATCGAATTATGCGCAATTCGGGCTGGTAAAAACCGAATAATTTCAAATTTGATTCGACTAATTTTGGTCTATTCGGATCGAATCCCTTATCCCATGTTATTTTTCTCAAATCCCATGGGCAAATTTTGAAAAAATTTGCTAAACAGATTATGAAGTCATAGTTGGCGCGATGCGCGCGATGAAGACACATGAAAATATTTGGGATTTTCCTCACTGCCCGACACTAAGGTCTCTTTATAAATTAGCTAGTGTATAGGATATTGGTGAATCATTACTTCAATGTTGCGTATCTGTGGATCGTGCTCGACAAAATAAAATTTCCGAGTATTGAATAAACAAATTTTGACAGCCTTCAAAAGTCGAGGTGACCAATGTTAATATTTTACAGAGTTGTATTTTAAGCAATAAACACAGAATTTTATACAAGAAATAAGTTACAGCAGAATCATGAATTAACTTACTTCAAAACTCAATTGAGAATAATCGAGCATTCCTCCAAACCAACTCAATCCTGCATTCAAGGCAGCAAGTAATGACAGGAAAGCAATAATATTTGCTGCAATATTCAATACTAGTGGAAGTGCCAATGAAGCTCCAACAAATGCTGCTTCTATTATATTTTTCTGACCACTAAAAAAATAAACGATGATTTTTTTGTGATTGAAATTCGCTCTGAGCAAGGCCGGAAGCAGTGCCGCAAAGGAATCAACAGTACCTCAATATCAAAGAGCTATCGCAAGATGTAGTACAGCAACTACACTCTAAGCAAAAAGCCTCAAGCAAAACTGAGCTGCTATGGTAAAGGTCAGTAAGTTGTATCTACCCCAGGCGACAGTAAGACCATCTACGACTTTTTGTTTTCCTTTAGTTGCCTTTCACCCGAAATACGTTAGGACTATTCAGAAGCCCGTTCCTATAGGGCTATAATGATAAATTTGATAATTTAATGTGCTTCATTTGTTCAGGTATCCATTTGCAACCAAAGTCCAAATTCGATATGGGGAAAGGTTCCTCCGGTAATAATTTATCAGTTTTTTTGTTCTAATAAATGACCAAGACCCTATATTCTCTATTTAATAACATATGTCAATACTATTTTTTGAATAGGCCAATGACGGGTCACAATAGCATTGTACTAAACAGCATAAAAATCGCTGTCAGAATTAACATTGTAAAACACTGTGGTTTATGTACATTTTCTCATATGTGCTGTTATCCCTTGGTCCAAAAACCCATATCGAGTGAAATACGATTAAATGAGAACTCACTGTAATTTATTATTGCGGCTGAGTTATGTTTTGGAATGCCTTCCCTGAAGGTTGTCATTGAAATCTTTGCCGCACAAAAAGTCGGTCAGTTTCTTTTAAATGGCCTTTCCGGTCTTGCTCAGAATGAATGTCCATAAAAATATGTTATACTTACGTTCCTTCAAGTTTCAA
Organism: Styela plicata; assembly: GCA_963675895.2. Classification (NCBI taxonomy): domain Eukaryota; kingdom Metazoa; phylum Chordata; class Ascidiacea; order Stolidobranchia; family Styelidae; genus Styela; species Styela plicata. Next base: position 8,898,181 of record OZ023143.1, on the reverse strand, counting down.
TTCCGATAATGACATAAACTTTGATTTCTGAGTTTCAGGAAAACTTAATTTTGCAATTGCTAAAGCACATGGAGCTGCCATCACACATGCTGTTATTAGGTAGACGGCCTTGATCTGAAAAATGCAATAAATTTATAAAAAGGATAAAACCAGCCATTTCGTTTTTCAATTTTTTTATATAAACTGATGCATTATAAGTCATGTCGGACACTTCAAACTGAATATCTGAATGAAATTTTAGAAGCGCTTTTATATTGGAATTGGTAAAAAGCACCAGTAAAATGATGAATATTTTGTTTTGTTCGGCATTGGCCACCACTGGGTTGCGCTGTTTAAGTGAGGTCCATCTGGATGCTCAAAAATAGTTAACGTGCAAGTAGTTACTTAAACTTCATCCAATTTCAAAATAGATTTGAGCTTATTGCAAAACTACAGAAAAACTGACCATTTTAAGGTTGTTCTATTCGATTTGGACAATGCGACTGACACAAGATCTTGTTTATTGAAATTGTCTAAAATCAATAGACTATAGGGACTCATGTAGCACAGACTTGTAAAGTGCAGTAGTAACAGTGAACGTACTCCAACTGAAAACGTTTCAAACAGAACTGAAGAGTTATAATAATAGAATCTAGTGAAAGATATCAAGCACTTATGATTAAATTGAAGCTGAGCGACTCAGCACTTATATATATTTATATATCACAAAAATGGTTAATCTATTATTTAAACAAATACCCCATATCCCAAGTATGCTCCTAAGACACTTCCTGCTATTGTTCCAAAACCTGCAACCATGATCGCGTGCATCTCGGACGTTGTTATGTCTTTTATATACGGACGAATTAACAACGGAGATTCTGTCAATCCAACGAATATATTTCCTGAAACATTTAATATTTTATACTAATTATATTTATTTTGATTTTGCTGTGTAGTAGGAAGAAACCAGGATCGTACATACACGGGTTTGTATTAACTATTATATATATTCCCGATCATAAAGCTTATTACTTAATTATAAATCATCAACGACAAATACTTAAAAAAAACTTGTTTAGACGGAAAAATTTTTGACTCGATTAAGGTCGCTTCGTAAATAAAAAAAAAAAAATAAATCAGTAGTGATCTTAAATATAATCACTGTTGGCAAGACCAGACCAATATTTTAAAAGTTAAGTGAATATGAACAACAGTGATACCATTGTCACAATTCTACATTGTCAGCCATGAGTGCACAAGGTGCAAAACAAGGTAGTTTTACACATGTAAGTGGATACACCGATGGCAAATGGTAATAATTATTAGGTATTAAGTATCTGCGCTGAAATACCACACTCTGAAAAACAATTCATTAATTTATCATGCAATGGGTCCATTGATGAACATATTTCCATATATTTTCTGCGTTGTTCTGTTTTAGTATCAGTCGTGGTATCCTCGGTTGAAGATTTTGGTCTTGTCCGGTACGACCAGTATGCATTTTGTTAACCTTGGCCTTTCCTGAAACCACGTGCTCTCTGGTCTCAAACAACGCTACACAGTCGCCAAATTTTGCCACAATTTTCTAGTGTGGGCTGGGTATTGTAAAGTTGCTGTAGCCTGTTATAATTGATCGCGACTGTATGACGCAGCCGATTCATATAGTTTATTAATGAAAATTCTCATTGGGTAACTTTTATTTCTGAAAGAATGGATAGGCATGCTGGCTTTGAATCCCAACTCAAATGTGGGAGTTCCTAGAATATTATACAGTTATCGTGAGCAAATGTATATACCTGCAGCACACATCGATTCAGATGCTGATGTACCCAGTGAAAATTGCATAAGCCAAGCAAATTTACAGATCAACCATTGCATAGCACCGAGATAATATAAAACAGATATAAATGCACTGAAGTATATGATGATCGGGAGAACCTGTTCCAAAATAATAAAATATTAAAAACAGGCTATATATTTTGACTAAATATGGCATAAATGAAGCAGTTATTCGAAATGATAGATTTTGGAAAATAAACACAAAATTTGCCTCAGTACTAATAAATTTACATTATACAGGGATTTAGATGAACTAAAAATCATTTTGTGATCAGCCCTATTATCATGAACAAACGGTTCCTTTTATATGATTTTCGGGTACCTTTGGAATTTAGTTTTATTGATAATATGATAATAAACATGACAATATTATCTTATGGTGTGAAATTTTTGATGCCAGCATACTCTTAGATAAACCCAGTCAGGATCGATCAATGACCCAGGCTTAACAAATAATATTTACGCAAAAATTTTGTGATTGAGTAAGGTTTAAAGTCGAAAAAAACGTTTATGTCTTAAATTGGATAAAACATTTTATGAACACGTCGTTATTCAATAGATAGTGATCCAATATATAAAGTATTTTATTTATGTACATGGGCGTGATAAATAGGCACTCATTAGTCACAGGTTGGGCTGGGATATTCTATTCGATTCGAAGCACAATATATTCAAATCAGTTGTGAATCGTTCATAGTAAAAAAGAATTTGTTGTTTTTAGACATGTGCAGTGTGCATTGAAAATGCTATATAAACTATAAATTTCTTAATTTTCACAATTAAGACAAGTTGTAATCGTTTAAATTGGATATATGCAATTTACATCCAATTCTTGATTCGATCCGATTCGAAAAAATTATCCGAATCGAATTCGAATTCTGAAGAATTCGGTTTTGCACAGCCCTAGTCACAGGTACACACAGTCTAAATATTTATAGTAAGTGTTCACTGATATATGACTAAAAACTGTAACATGAATTTGTATAAACCGACATGTCTCCAAACTCTTCCGTCAACTCCCGTTTCTGCGCCGTATGCAGTGATATCGATGATAAGTCGTTGGAATATTTCGTAAGATGCTATCGATCTTTCCTAATGTATTCAACTAACCTTGAAAGCAAAATAGAAGTCTGTATAGTTCGGACCAAACACAAACGAACTTCCCTTGTTGACAAAATCCAGAAATGTTTGTGCAATATATCCGAGCCAGTTAAAAGTTTCGAATCCAGCTTTCGTTCTTAATATGATGAGGCCAAAATATAATTTGAATACCGAAACCCCAGAAAACTGGTCTCCATCTCACCTAGAAATATTTAGAAGAATATTATAGCGGAAAAATTTGATAGCAATCAAAATAAAATATTTTATTATCTTGTTGTTCTTAGCGAGGAAAGTACCCTGCTATATATGGTCCTGCTCAAGGGCATAACGTAACCATATTCAGCAATGTTGAATAAACCATTCAAAAATTTAAATCTGTAGTTGGGGCTGGGCAATTCGATTCAATGATTCCAATCGATTAGAAGTACAGATTATTAGAATCAACCGTGACTCGGTCAGAGGAACAAAAACTTGCTAAGAGATGTAGAATTTTTCATTTTTTTCCATTTTTCATTTTAACGACAAAATGTGGTTATGTATTTTGTCGATAAAATGGAAATTTCCACTCTTGGACTGTAGTGTAATTGAAAATGCATCACTTTCAAATTCGTCAGATTAATATTTGTAATTCGTAACTGTAAACTTCTTAATTATCATAATGGAGACAATAATAGTAATAGTAAAAATGGGATATTTGTTATTTTCGTGGAATCAACGATTCGATTCGATAAAATTATCCGAATCAGATTCGAATTTATCCGTAGTATAAACAATTGCGCGCTGAAGGCGGCTGAAATTCCGCTCGGCTATAGATATTTACGCAAAAAATACAAAATATCCCTTTGTACTTCTCAATGTTAATTAAATCTTGCGTTAATGCAAATTCGAAATTAGGATGTATAAAATTCTGGAATACCGTTATTTCGTAGTGTAAGAAATATGGACAGTAGCTGAAGGTGAAACTACTGAAACGCAATACTTGCTTATTGAGTTGTTAACTCAATCCAATTTGATACAAAATACACATAATAATGATTTTATATTTCATAATCACTCTTCCACAATTTCAATTTTTCTTTCAATTTTCAAAAGATGCGTAATTCTCATCATTTCCTGATATTATGGATTTTATGTCCTTTATCCTGAATCATTTAAATATGCCTTTTGATTGGTACGAGTGTTGTAGCGTACGTTAACTTTGTCTTAAGTTATTTTTTAGTCTAACGTGTTTTCTTCGTGTAGTAAAAGACAACAAAGTGTTAGATGATTCAACATCGCTCAGGGCATGAAACACACAATGGTTCAGTTTCGTATGAAATAATTCTTAGTATGTGATTTTACCTTTTAAGTTCATTTAATTTAATTCAAAAAACACTCGGGAATAAAAATGCGCTATCCCGTATACCGACCAGCGACGAAGATAAATCTGACACCAAAAAGTTATTGAAATGATTAGATTGACAGTGCAGATTTGTGAACAAATATTAGAAATTTAGATATATATATATATAAATATCAATATCAAAACAGTTTCTTCGTGATGAAATTGTTTTCAATCTCTCGATATTTTTGCTAATAGTGTAAAATAAAAAATCATCAAATATGCCCTTAAAATAGCAAAATACATTGAATGTAGCTCAAATAGGACAATGATGACGTGACAGCCAGTAATTGTTGAATTTGAAGTTGTGCTTGAAGCAAGTAAGTATAGGTAACAGCCTATCACTGGATCTACTGAAAATTTTATTTGTCATTTTCTAATTGAAAGTTTGCCACGAATAGCCATTATTCGACCGGTCGTGGCTCACACTTAACACAAAAAAGTTTGAATTGATGTGTTTTGGAAACGAATTCTGTAGGATTTTCAAGCTTGTATAATAAAAATGGATGTACTTAGCTCTGTCGGTGAATGTTTAATTGTCTTAGCATATAACGTGTCTTGCGTGTCGTTGGAGAAAATGGCCCGGGGCAGCTACCTGTTATTGCACTTTACTATAGTGCTTCAATTCTGTATCGCAGTTGGTACCGTTACATTTTTTAGTAGCTCTTTGCCATGAAGATGCTGGTTGTTCGCTCCGAGCAAGGCCGAAAGCAGAGCCTATATGAGTTAACCAACGACCGATTACAGGATGAAGTGCTAGCAACTGCCCTCTAAGCGGGAAACGTCCCATATGGAATTTAACCAATATGATAAAGTGCAGTGAGCGATATCTGCCCTGTTTGATGATAAAACCTTTCACTACGACTTTTTGGGTGCTGCTCCTGTTTTTCATTAAAAGAGAATTTCAATGAAAAAGTGAATCTTACTCTGTGTGGATATTTTGATGTAACGAATATGCCAAAAACAAATACTACGTATCCAGCTAAGGAAATCAGTTGATTTGGTCTTTTTGACGTGTCGAGAGCTATCCATGTCGCCAACAGGGCTATCAATATGGAAATGAAAACCCTGCGATAAATAAACAAATTTTAAATTTTTAAAGATTTCTAGAAATGGGCGAGGAAATGATAAATGAATATGTGGATAATGGATAAAAAATGGACAATGCTATGCTTTCAATAATAAAATGCGTCTAACCTAAGGAAACGAAGAAGTTGTAGGTGATTTTACCATTGCCCAGGGAAGATACTACAAGCAGTTCAGTTCCGTTTGGGATGATTTCCGTTTATAGCGCAGGTCCTGCTAATGTAAGATAATGTAGACTTGTAGTAGCTCTCTGCTATTAAGTGGCCGTTAGTTCCTTTTAGACACTGATTCCGGCCTTGCGAAGTGAGGCTTCCTTGAGTGTATTTCAATAAAAAGAAAATATGCTTTACAACCGCAAATAGACAGACTGTTTTCTCATTGATGTCTAGTTTTTCATTCAAGCATGAAAAATGTTTTATAATTAGGCTAATCCTGTTACAATATGGTAGCGTGACGAGGGTCATGCTGGGTTATGGCAAAAGATTTAGTGTTCTAAAAATCTAGCCGGTATCTGTGTGAAATAACTTGCCTTTGGATGTTTATTTAAAATGTTTTCAGAAGAGGTACTGAATCAAAAAATTTCAGTATAATTTTATTTTTTTTGCGGATAAAGAGATCAAGACGCGAACCATCATTGACCCATGCTTGACCAAACGAATTTTTCCAATGTTGCCCACCAGAGTTTCCAAATTCAGTGGTTAATGCATACTAAACGGCGCGATCCATCACTGACCCATACTTGACAAAACATGTCAACATCAAACATTTTGCAAATGGGATCACCCAATACTGAGACATCGGTGCATCGCGTTTGACCTGTTTGTCCATAAGCGGCCGCTGGACAAGGCCTTGCAGAGGGTGATCTACTCAAATGAAGTGTCTATGAAAATTTTTACCATTTTATCCAATACATATTTTTACGAATTGTCTCGTAGATTGGTCTCCATATTTTCCATATTTCGCTGCCCAGATGTTTAAGAATGAGTCCATAAATCTTGAAAAGAAGAACCAAACAAAATATAACAAGCAGTGGAAATGCTCTTTGGAAGTTGATGATCAATGCAGTAACCATGTACGCAAAGTATCCTGTGTAATAATATGAAGATTATTGTTATAATTTAGGCTAAATAATAATAACAAGATGCTGAACTAATAATTAAAATGAGATTAAACCGATTTGAATGACCGAAAAAACGTGAAATTTCGGACCAGTAAGTTGGGAGCACATGAAAACTACGGAAAAAAATTACACCATTAACTACCATGCATAAAGCACCCCAGGTGCACAATTTATTTTACTCTTGACTTGATTCTAATCAGAGAAGGGAGTAGCTCTTGGAAGGATGTAACTAGTGACCCCTGGTATAGTCAAGAGCCCATATATATGAAAGTGAAAAACTGCAAATATAACCAAATCGCCTTTTATACAGAACCAAACCGTTTTTGCAAACAGCCGTATACGTGGTATCTTCCATGAACAGTAATTAAACCATTTACCACCTCTTTGCCTTTCATGAGGCTGTAAGTGGTATTTGTTCCAGTTAGTGGAAAACATGGATAACAAAGGTAACAACATCGTGAATTCATTCCGGACACTTGTTACGATACTCAGGAAAAACGCCAGGAAAATTAAACAAGTTCATTTACAAGTTCAAATGAGGCTTAATTTGTAATAAAACAAATGAATAAAAGAATATCTCACCTAAAATCAATATCGCAATTGCAACGTAATAAAAAATGTTCATGTGGTCTCTGATAAATTTCGTCGTCACACGTACTGGAATTGCTATTTTTCTGAAAATGAAATTTTTATTGTTGATCAAATCAGTGGAATAAACTTTTGTCAAGTATGGGCCACAGATGGACCGCGTCTCATCGACGCGATCCATCAGTGACACATACTTAACAAAACAATTATTTATTTTGTCCGATCGGGACGTGATGTTGAATATGGTCTAAATTCAAGTATGACGTGTCGATTCACACGCACTTTTTCGGCATGACGTATTATTAGTATTTACAACAAAATAACAGACACATGTTCAATTTTACGTAATATTAGGCGAAATCACTCTATTGACTTTACCAATAAATTATGAAAAAAATAAATGATTTTTTGTAATATTTAAATGCCTTATGTAACGACGTTCAAAGTTATAGTAGCAAAATAAAGAAAAAATTGTTTCTAAAGGCAGTGCAAGATTAGCGTGAATTGTCTTTTTTCTGCATTAGGTTGCGACAATACATGCCTACATTGCTTTATGTTACAGTTTATACGAGTGTGGTGGCATGGCCGCAAAGCAGCGCAACAAAGTATGTTGTTGCGTTCAATCGTGCGAGTAAACAAATCCATGCGCAATATTGCTCTAGCGTTAACAGCACGGAACAATTATACTATACTGCGGAGGGAAGACAAACAACCATTGCGATATTGAAGAATATCGCAAATCCGATCCGATCATACCTCAAATCGGTGTCACCAAATTTTAAAAATCAATTTTTGATTAGATAAAAAAGAATGATATGCCTGCCAAACGAGCTTCCGTGTTTATTATCGTCAGTATCGTTTTCCTCAGGGATATCTACAATCTCGTTTGTGTTTGCCTCTGGGAGTGATTTTTCTTTTTCCGTTGCGATCATGGAATCCATTTTGTGTTTGATTTTTTGGTTTTGGTCCACCATCCCCCTATTGAAACATACTATACATTAAAATTTTTATTTTGCCAAGCATGAGCCACTGATGGCTGTGCATAAAAAACATGTTTTGTCAACAAATTTCTTGACTTTTTCGATATCATTACTGTTTTCGACTCATTCAAGATTCAATTCATTTATTCTGGACAATATTGCCGAGTTTCATCGATACTGAGACATTAGCGAATCGCATGTTTTGTCTTACTTAAGTTCGATCATAGCAATGCCAGAAGCCGCACTTAAAAGAAACCACATAATTGTAACTGGAAAACTCCTTTCATAAAAAAACAAAATTAAACGGTAGTAAAATGCGATTAGTGGTATTTGTTACAAACAATTGTAAAACCTTTATATACCTCTTATTTTTTTTTAGTAAAGATTAGGTGCTGTACATTGATGGCCTATGACAAACAAATATTTGACAATTTGCAGTTTCGACAAAATCTGAAAGTTCTACTGAAAGAATTAGATCGATTTGGACATATAAAGAAATTTTGACGAAAAAATTAAAAAAAAAATATGTAGATAGCTTACTTCGAATGCTTCGTTTACATGCTGAATATTGGTCTCTGGATTCAAATTTATTTCTATTTTACTATTATCTTTGTCTTTAGTAGAATTCATTTTCTTACTTATCTATTATAATACATTATTTCAAATTAGTGATGGGCGCAAACAGGAAGGTCGGGGACCGGCATCGGTTTGGTATCAGCGGATAATTGGCCAATCGTATTGGTCGCCGATCAGCAAACGTATAGAATGAACAATGATCAAAACAAAATGAATCACTGGGCATTGCTTAATCACAGAAACAAGTGTAGGCGGTTGTGTCATGACAAATATTTTCGTTATTTTTACAAAATTACTCAATTTATTGAAGTGAGATGTCATCTGGACAATTTCTGTTTTCGATCTTGATCAAGTATCATCATTTTAATAGAATTTTATCGTAAATCAGCAATCGAACGATTTGATCGAATCGGTTCCCTATTACGATTACAAGAGATTTGTATTATTATTGCTGGTGGTCCTGGCGAAACAAACTTTTTTCCTACATCGGGGAATACGGCCTGTCCAAGACAATGATCCTAATTTATCTATGTCTCATACTTTACAAACGATGCTTTGACAATTTTTTTCTGCTGGAGCCCAATTAACAACGGGAAAACTTTCAACTAAAGATGAAATAGAAAATGCTTGTAGGCATTTAAATCCGTTATCAATCTTTATCAACTTATTCTGTGCAGCGAAGCGTCTCAATTTCTTATACACAAAAAGCAGATCTTGTCTATACCGCAAACCACATTATCGTTTTCAAATCATTTCAGTGTCTGAGTTTATCAAAGTATCTTATAGAAGCGCAATCTAAACTGCTATCTATTATTATTGAATACAGTGAGTGGTATCTGCCCTGGGTAATTGTGAAATCAACTAGAATTCCTTTCCCAATCAAAAATTGTTTTGAATCCCTCTCGGAAGCACGGTACTTCACTGCCTCATGCTCAACAAATAGAATTCCCGATTAAATCGTCATATTTTAGTCGCCTCTTACGACACGCATGAAATAGTTCAGAGCAATACTACAGCCTACTTTTCGTATATTAGAATACTCTATATTTACTCAAAATAATCGCAGCAAAATCATCCGAAGTCGGGACATTCTGTAATGAAATTCACAATAAATTCACCGCACAAGAAGCTGCCAAGCATGTACTGTCTGCATGTTGCGCCTTCTAAGCGCCGTCCATCAGTGGCACATACCTAACAAAACCAAAGCAAAATTGATGCCCTACACATTCTGCCTGTCTCAACTCCCACTAGAAAACCAAAAATAACGTTCTCAAACTGAATACTATTAAAGGGTTGTATACTCAATGTAAGCTAGTGTTAAATATGCAGTTCAAAAGAAGTTTACCAACAAGTTACTAATATCAAAATATACCGGGAATTTTTGTCGTGAAATAACCAGTTCCGAACGACGTCATCAAATCGTCAAATTTTGTTTAAAGCTACCTCTTATTCATTTGTATGACGCCATTCGAGTATCAGATTTCAAGCTTCGATGAGCAAGAGGGTTGTAACAGAAAAACAACTTGGGAAAATTGAAATCGCCAAAAATCAGAAAATTGCAAAGAATTTCATTGTTATTCATTATTCAACTATTTCAGAATTACTTTTATGTGCTAGCTTTATACTTGTTAAATATGTGAAGTTCTTTGATCAAATCGAAAGAGCCGAATTGAAAAGGTTCATTTGTTGGTAGATCTGTTATCCAAACATTCAAAATCTCAAGTAAACAAAATTTTTTTGGGATAAATCATTTATATGTTGTTTCATGATATTGATAGGATATAACGGTAACAAAAGACCAAGGTTAATTTTATTTTCCTAATGTTATTAGTACTTCGATTAAAAACAGGTTATCAATTTTGTCGGTATTTAGAGCAAATTTGATAGACTTGGAAATGAAAATTACAAAATAGTCTATTTCCAAAGGTACTTTAAAATTTATAAATAAATTATTCAAATTTGCTTTACTAGATGCCTTATTAGCCATTGAAAATCGGTATGCTTTGTGAATTCAGTGCTTTTATATAAAGCATTGGTATTCAGTTGAAAATTGTCATTGCGGGATGTTTTTCGAGTTCCCAATTTGCGCACTCATTAACCGTCATAGTAAAAGTTTAAAAAACAAAGACATAAGGAGACAATGTGCGACTGCAGCGCGCGAGGAGAAAACGGAAGAACGCTTTAGAATATCATCAGTAAACTTATTTTCAAAATGAATACAATTTTAATCTGACAATTTTTTTCATCATTTTATTTTTTCAAAAAATCACACTCTCGGATCCTAAACTAAGTGAACTGTTAACTGAAAGTTCCGAAACAACGACAACTAGAACTGAAGATCATATTTTCATATGAATTCCGATACATAATCAATACTGTTATTTTGTGTAATTGGAAAGATTCTACAGAGCACTACAGAGCAGCCCATGAAGTCATAGTCACGGTACTCAGTATTATGGCAGCATGCTACCCCAATCAAAAACCTGTCCTAACTTATTTGGTCGTGAATGCACCACAGATGCAACGCATCAGTAAAATATATACTTAACAAAAGATGCTTTGACAACAATTTTTCGATTGGGGGTATGGATCCTAAGTAGGGTTGGGCTGGGCAAAACTGAATCATCTAGAATTTGAATATCGGATTCGGATATTTTTTCGAATCGGATCAAATCATTACTTTCATATAAATAACAAACATCCCATTTTTACTGTTATAAATAGTCTCCATTATGAGAAACAAAGAAAATTTATATTACGAATTACTCATATTGGCATTACCATACTTAAAGGCGAAGTATTTTCATTCGATTCCACGTCTAGGAACAAACAGTTTCATATTTTAACGACAAAATACAATTGATTTTGATCAAAATTGACCAAAATAAATTGCATTTCGGCGTTAAAAATAAATATTCCACTTCATTCAGCAAATTATTTTGTTGTGAAGTGAGATACTGGTGGAGCGCGCCGCCGAGAAACGGGGGTCGACCTGCGTTTAAGGCGCGACGGAAGAAAGTTTTGATATCAATGAAACTGCCCATCGACTCTGTGTTCCAACAAATGTGTCTTATCACATTATCACACATTTCAGACCTTAAGAAAAATCACGCACTGATGGTCTGCAAAAATGTTATTACCAACCCGACATTCGAATTATTGTCAGTTTTTGTTGGAATTCAGCCAAATGTATGAATTAATGAAATTTATACCAAACAATAAATATCAACCCCTGATATGTTTTTGTCCTATATTATTTATGGCGCATGACTGATTGATTATTTTCAGAATGTTTTAAATTAAGTTCTATACATATTTTGAACGAATGAGCTCAGAACATGATTGTCAGGGAAATATCATACAGTAAAGAGTCACGAAACCACTAGGTGCAAAGATCTGCATAAACGCCGAGATGAAAACTGAAATGGGAAGGGGTTCGGAAGACAGTAAATTTCGAAATCAAACTATTCACCCCAAGTTACAAATGTAATACCGATTTGTGCCGCATCAATTAAACCTTTGTCACTCCCTTGTCATTTTCCTGATGAAAATCCATTGTTACCTTATTCATCACTTAAAGTTAGCCTACTGTTTTTTTTCTCTCCTGATTATTCATCTTTTAAGCATCGTGGTAATTTTAAAGTAAAACCTTTACTTCACAGCTGTGAATATACCATTAAAGTTGTTAGAGTATCACCTAACACCGCCCTATATAGGGTTGACAAAAGTAGGTCTCAAATATAGCGTCGTCAGTCCGTCACGGTGATATAATTCTAATTAACACTGGTGTTTCAATGCTTGGCCATGGTATTACTTTAATACCATTATTATTCAAAACCACTTCACTGCATTATTTTGCAGGTAACCATCCTCAGCAATGAGCTACATCCCGTCGCTTGGGAGACTGAGGACCCTTCTCAGAATTCGTGATGTACCCAGTATATCACTTTTTTGAAACTGCAATTAGTGGTAGACAGTATCCAAAACGATTTTTGCGATCGAAGCGATCCATCTATGACATATGCTCAAAAATTTCTGGCAATATCATCTCTGACAGGCAAAGGTAGGATGCTCTAATGCTCGACCTGCTCATAATCTTTCTCACGAAAGTTTTCATTCTAAAACGAGAACTTGAATTGTATTCTAAAGTCGTTTCACGTAAACATGCTTTGTCGAGTTTGAGTCCCTGATGTGTCGTGGCATACGGGACGCAAGCTTGACAAACTTTGATTGCACGCCATAATTATTTCAGCTAAGAATGACATCGAAGAATTCTAAATGAATATTGTATTGCAAGTGCGCATAGTGTTTCGCCTATCTGTATACTTTACTAGGCAGTCAACAATAATTATTGTAATTATTATATTCATTATATTTTTAACGCAAAAGCTACGGATAATGAAAATGTTCCCATATTATTCTACATCATTTTCTTTGCTGAAGTCGTTTTTCTAAAACTATGCAGGCGGTATAGCCCAGCCATGAATTTGAAAGTCAAAATTTAAAAATCTACAACGACCTAATATCCAACCGAGAAAATTTTATGAAATTTCGCTTTGATAGATTCACATCATGAGGTTTCAATTAACTATATCATTTTAAAGTAAAAGGATATGATAAAAAGAGTTTGTCCCCTTTTTCTTAATAGCAATGTCGTGTAAAACTAATAAATTACACCGCCAAGAATAAGTGTAAACAGCTAGAAGTGACTTTGTGACCACGTGCATGATAAAGATATCAACCAGCAGCCTCCCTAAAATTGATGAATACTGTACTAAGCCGTTAATAAACGACTATCGTTATAGTCATTTGTATGGGCTAAAAATCGAAGTAATATATAATTTTTTATTTATTTCAATAAATTACGAGGTCGCACAATGCTTTCGGCACCCATGGTCCGATACAAACTGGGCTATAAAGGCAATAATTTTAATTATTTTAAAACATCTTTATTTTAATAATAGAAAATATATCAATTTGCTAATATCAAGTAATCAACTGGAGACTTTCAAAGTATTTTAAATTTGTTATTTCGTATACTTTACTGCTTTATAATGAGTGATGAATCATACGCCAGAATGAACGTTTGTAGTATGACACGGAAAGAAGATGTTGTCTGGATAAAGATGCAGGCGCACGATATCATATAATGTTTTGCTGATGTGACAAATAGAGCATGGACTCGATTTGCAAACATTACTCTATATATTCCAACTTTAAAATCAATTGACCTGAAATTTAGGCTCGCCTTAATAATTTCATGCGCTCGGTCTTGGAGTTTTATCACACATAGTTTTAAAATTAATGTCATGGATTTGTCGTGTCATGCTGGTATGTCGGTCATACAGACGGGAGTTTTATCCGTAATCAATCCTTCGATACCATAAGATCCGAACTGCAGGCTAAAACAGTCTACTTTAATAGGCCATTAAAAAAAAAAAAAAACAGCAAAACTTGACTGCCTCTTAATTGTTTTTTACTCGCTCTACTTTGCTACTTTGTTTGAGCTAAGTTATAACATCCCAGAAACAACTTCAGTTACTACAACTAGATTTAAAAAAAAAACGTTTCATTGGAAGGAACATACAAGACAGATTTGTTCAGTAGAGGATCCAGGAATTTCTGGACCCCTCTTGAAATGCAATTTATGCGGTATACATTTTCAACTAGCCCTTTGTCGATTAAGAGGTCATTAGTCGATTCATTTTAGGTACAGCTTCCGGCGTTGCACAGAGAGAATTTTAATAAAAAAAATCCAATTTTTCCCACATTAGCATATTTGAGACAAGCAAACTTACATGCATTCGTACAATATCCAGGTACCCAAAGAAATGTATGTGACAATTCATTCTCCTGGTCCAATGTTTTCTGAAGCTGAATTGCATGTCAGCGAGTAGGAAAAAGATAACTGATTGAAGGTGTTCTTAAAATGCACGCAAAGAATTATTACTTCAGCGGGTAAGAAAAGGACAGCATATTGAATAAGGTTAATTTTAACGCATAGTCTCGTAAAACATTTTCGGCATCAGCGGCGTGTCCAGTGTTATAAATGTGACGTTATAGTCGCAGAGGCCATGACAGGTGTCAAAAATGTTCTATAAAAACAATTAAAATTCAAAGTATGCGCACTGAAGCGCCTATTCGACTTTCCCACGAGAGTTGTGAACCATAGTCAAGTCTAGAAGAAAAGCATTTTAACGCAAAATCACATATTTTCGTTCTATCCGTGACGCAACAATGTGCCACTGGAACCCACAGCCTTGGGACTATGCTCGATAAGCTCACCGGTTCCTCATATGTTCCACATGGAATGGAATGGCAAGACGCATTAAAAATCTCGCAACCAGATATAATTGTAGACATTGTTAATTGCATAGGCTACAGTGAAGTAAAGTTCATTTCATTTCACTGATGACGATGGTCCATGTCATGGCCAAGCGTTGTCATCATAAATAAAAAACGAAAAAAAATTGATAATGTTGGGCCACGAAGTCGGACCAACGTTATCATTCTATGAAAAAAAACTGTGTTCCCATGTTCACTTCGATTGACTTTGGAATCGAGCATAAATATCTTGAAATTGTGCTATATATGCTTTTATGAATGATTATTGAATTGCTTGTCGAAATTAGCGTTATGTACCGTGGTGGGATAATCCTTTATATTCAGCTATCCTCAGATTTATGTGTTCTGCAATATGTGTTCTTTTTGTTACAAATTTTAAAGTAACAATAGTCAGTCTGATCTGTTGTGTACTAGCAGTAAACAGTCCCGGTGCAACTAGGCTACATAAGAAAAAGTCTTGTTGTTAGGATAGGCCTTGTCAGCAGGTTAGCTCAATCGTCCAAGCGTTAGCAAAACGCTTTGAGCTACACATCACCGACGTGTATTCTTGACACAAAGCAACACAAAGGCACTGCTACTCAAGCCTCGGACTAACTGAATGACACTAGCCTACACTACTAGTACACACACACAACGCTAATTTAAGAATGAGCTCGGAATGTTACCCATGATAAATTGATATTCTTAACACTACACCCAATGAAAACCGAGCATTTTTCTTCTTCTAAAACACGTTAAGTTTGTTTCGCAACTTGGTTTTTAACAAATTCGATTTTAATTCGGATATATTTTGAACCGAAATTTATATAATAGCCATGTCCCGTTTTATATTACAGGATGCCAGTCCCATTGTCGCAATCGAGTAAGTAAGAATGTCCAAATCGAATTGAATATTTGAATACATTGGAAAATGAACATATTCGATATAGTGAAACTCTTGATTTTAGATGTATTCCAGAATAGTGAAATCAACACAAAATTTTGTTTTTGCTTTCCAAATTGACATAGTTCCATTGAATAAAGTAAATTGTGTACCATAATTAAAATTTTCTAAATTTTGCAATTAATAGTTTTCTTTAAAAAAGTCAGAATACTACCTTTCATCAGAAAACGGCTGAATTTAGAATATATTCGATATTCCATATTTGAAAGTACAATCTTGAAATATATTCGAAACAGTAAAATATTCGGTTTTGGCTATCCTTGCCACCAAGCTAGCTGTAGGTACAAAACGACTAATAGAGATAATCAAAAGAAAGAAGCCGTTCACGCTGCATCAATCTTCAAATTGGAACAACATGATACTAATACTGTACTGTTTCTCAAATATACACATTTATCTTTTACTCATTCTTGGAAAAGCTTTGATTTGATTAGAAATGCTTAATATTCACTTAAATTAATATAGTTATTTATAGTAATATACAATATAGTGAAATAAAGTTTCTTAATAATAATAATATTAATAAGAATAATACTAATCTTTATGCCCAATTTACTTAATATACGCAAAAGGGATTGCTATATCTGATTTATGGCAAGTGTAATTGCGTACTAATTAAGACTTTATCACTGTATCGGACTAGCAGAAACTGTGATTTCCAATTATATTTTCAGAATACCCCGGGAGAAAAAAATTGAATTTATTCAGAATGTGTTATTGACAGTGGCGCAATCCACATGTAGACCAGGCTTGACAAAATATAATTTATTGAATAGCACCTGATCACGATTTATGATTATTGTATTCAATTGGCTAACTTTTTTGGCAATCACTTAAATTAGGCAAGGGCTGCCGCTTATAGACGGACGAACAGTGTTACTGTAAAGAGACCAGGTTTCCTCTCTGGCAGAGCCTAATAACACTATGTCTCTTGGTGGACATGGAATATTTTCGCGTTCTTTAGCACATAGATCGTTTGATTGCATTTTCAACGTTCAAGTCTGAATAATCTCACGCAAAATGAGCTATGTTGTTATACGTCAACCATTGTTTTTGAGGCTTTTATTTACAACTCCATCAAAGGCTTCACATTGATTTGTCCTACAATAAATGCACAGACTAAGCTATGACTCTAAAATGTACAGTTGCGGAGGGTGCACATAAAATGGTGGCGTGAGTGAGGCACTCGAAAACGAATGGTGCGAGTGTCGCAATATTGATGTTGAGTGTTTTTGTTTACGATTTTATTATTATGTTTATATATCATTATATTTAAAATCGCGCGCTCAAATTGATCAACGATGATCGCCATTGGTGCATTCGAAATCTGTAGTTTGAACGATGATCAGCATGGTCTAGGGTTAAACCGGGTTGGTGACTAATCATGCTTGAAACAATGCTTTTGCTGCCGTAATTGTTGTGTCTCAATATTGACCTTGAGTGTTTTTGTTTACGATTTTATCATTATATAAAGCTTATACGTCAATTCGAGCCTAGGAAGTGTACATCCTGTTAAAGATGTTCTAGTATCAAGCATCTTAATATTTTGTAGTATTAATACAGCCGTAATAGACTCGATGTAAACGTGTGAAAGTAGTAGCATATTTAGAAAAAGCATGTGAGAGATATTCATATACTCCAGTTGAATTTCGTTCTTTTTCCAGGAAGGCATCAAATGCGCCGACGCTTTCATAAAAGTGATTAACTGTCAGCATGTGAGCTTTAACTCGGGCCAAAAGCCTCATTTTATCCGGGCATTAAGTGAGTACATGTTTTCAGCAGCCTTATAATTCAGCCAGTTATAAAAAATATCGTTTTGCTTTCTTAGCCATCGTATATTCCATGTTTCAATAATATACCTGAAATTAATCCCGACAGACTACTGGTTTCGCGGAGCAAAGCGACTCAAATTGGGCGACAATATTTTTACCTGAATTACCAAATAATTTTCGCAGAAATTGCGAAATAAGAGCTAAATTAGTTAATGAAATTCCATCTAAGAAAGACACCAAAGAATTTCCAAACGAATATTGTAGCGCATGAGCCCAGGCTGATCATACCAAAAACCATGATACTCATCAACAGACGGAGTAATGGTGTTTCGCCTATATGTGCGCCATATTCAGGCAGTAGACAGTAGGGTTCTTATTTTTGTATTTCATCTTCAGATGTACACTAGTGGTTTCACGAGATTTCTGCAAGTAGGATTGATATGTCTGTGGTAGCCTTGCTCTGTGTGAATTTTGGTGAAAAAATCATTTTTTTACCGTAAATAGCATTTGTATGCTGACACGGTTAAATAGAAAAGCTGTGCGTTAGATATAAATTGCAAATTTGAAATAAAAATTTCCGACCATTGGCATGGTGAAATATCAACTGGCGCTTCCAGTTGGTGGATACTGTGCAAAATCGTAAATAGGACAGAACGCCATAAAGAACTTTGGTTCTAATCCAATCATTTGTTGTCATCTTATATTGGGGCGTACATGTGATATGTTACAATTACAAATATAGATATTTTCGGACCAACGTTATCATTCTATGGAAAAAAAACTGTGTTCCCATGTTCACTCCGATTGACTTTGGAATCGAGCATAAATATCTTGAAATTGTGCTATATATGCTTTTATGAATAATTATTGAATTGCTTGTCTAAATTAGCGTTATGTACGGTGGTAGGATAATCCTTTATATTCAGCTATCCTCAGATTTATGTGTTCTGCAATATGTGTTCTTTTTGTTACGAATTTTAAAGTAACAATAGTCAGTCTGATCTGTTGTGTACTAGCAGTAAACAGTCCCGGTGCAACTAGGCTACATAAGAAAAAGTCTTGTTGTTAGGATAGGCCTTGTCAGCAGGTTAGTTCAATCGTCCAAGCGTTAGCAAAACGCTTTGAGCTACACATCACCGACGTGTATTCTTGACACAAAGCAACACAAAGGCACTGCTACTCAAGCCTCGGACTAACTGAATGACACTAGCCTACACTACTAGTACACACACACAACGCTAATTTAAGAATGAGCTCAGAATGTTACCCATGATAAATTGATATTCTTAACACTACACCCAATGAAAACCGAGCATTTTTCTTCTTCTAAAACACGTTAAGTTTGTTTCGCAACTTGGTTTTTAACAAATTCGATTTTAATTCGGATATATTTTGAACCGAAATTTATATAATAGCCATGTCCCGTTTTATACTACAGGATGCCAGTCCCATTGTCGCAATCGAGTAAGTAAGAATGTCCAAATCAAATTGAATATTTGAATACATTTGAAAATGAACATATTCGATAAAGTGAAACTCTTGATTTTAGATGTATTCCAGAATAGTGAAATCAACACAAAATTTTGTTTTTGCTTTCCAAATTGACATAGTTCCATTGAATAAAGTAAATTGTGCACCATAATTAAAATTTTCTAAATTTTGCAATTAATAGTTTTCTTTAAAAAAGTCAGAATACTACCTTTCATCAAAAAACGGCTGAATTTAGAATATATTCGATATTTCATATTCGAAAGTACAATCTTGAAATATATTCGAAACAGTAAAATATTCGGTTTTGGCTATCCTTGCCACCAAGCTAGCTGTAGGTACAAAACGACTAATAGAGATAATCAAAAGAAAGAAGCCGTTCACGCTGCATCAATCTTCAAATTGGAACAACATGATACTAATACTCTACTGTGTCTCAAATATACACATTTATCTTTTACTCATTCTTGGAAAAGCTTTGATTTGATTAGAAATGCTTAATATTCACTTAAATTAATATAGTTATTTATAGTAATATACAATATAGTGAAATAAAGTTTTTTAATAATAATGATATTAATAAGAATAATACTAATCTTTATGCCCAATTTACTTAATATACGCAAAAGGGATTGCTATATCTGATTTATGGCAAGTGTAATTGCGTACTAATTAGGACTTTATCACTGTATCGGACTAGCAGAAACTGTGGTTTCCAATTATATTTTCAGAATACCTCGGGAGAAAAAAATTGAATTTATTCAGAATGTGTTATTGACAGTGGCGCAATCCACATGTAGACAAGGCTTGACAAAATATAATTTATTGAATAGCACCTGATCACGATTTATGATTATTGTATTCAATTGGCTAACTTTTTTGGCAATCACTTATCTTAGGCAAGGGCTGCCGCTTATAGACGGACGAACAGTGTTACTGGAAAGAGACCAGGTTTCCTCTCTGGCAGAGCCTAATAACACTATGTCTCTTGGTGGACATGGAATATTTTCGCGTTCTTTATCACATAGATCGTTTGATTGCATTTTCAACGTTCAAGTCTGAATAATCTCACGCAAAATGAGCTATGTTGTTATACGTCAACCATTGTTTTTGAGGCTTTTATTTACAACTCCATCAAATGCTTCACATTGATTTGTCCTACAATAAATGCACAGACTAAGCTATGACTCTAAAATGTACAGTTGCGGGTGGTGCACATAAAATGGTGGCGTGAGTGATGCACTCGAAAACGAATGGTGCGAGTGTCGCAATATTGATGTTGAGTGTTTTTGTTTACGATTTTATTATTATGTTTATATATCATTATATTTAAAATCGCGCGCTCAAATTGATCAACGATGATCGCCATTGGTGCATTCGAAATCTGTAGTTTGAACGATGATCAGCATGGTCTAGGGTTAAACCGGGTTGGTGACTAATCATGCTTGAAACAATGCTTTTGCTGCCGTAATTGTTGTGTCGCAATATTGATCCTGAGTGTTTTTGTTTACGATTTTATCATTATATAAAGCTTATACGTCAATTCGAGCCTAGGAAGTGTACATCCTGTTAAAGATGTTCCAGTATCAAGCATCTTAATATTTTGTAGTTTTAATACAGCCTTAATAGACTCGATGTAAACGTGTGAAAGTAGTAGCATATTTAGAAAAAGCATGTGAGAAATATTCATATACTCCAGTTGAATTTCGTTCTTTTTCCAGGAAGGCATCAAATGCGCCGACGCTTTCATAAAAGTGATTAACTGTCAGCATGTGAGCTTTAACTCGGGCCAAAAGCCTCATTTTATCCGGGCATTAAGTGAGTACATGTTTTCAGCAGCCTTATAATTCAGCCAGTTATAAAAAATATCGTTTTGCTTTTTTAGCCATCGTATTTTCCATGTTTCAATAATTTACCTGAAATTAATCCCGACAGACTACTGGTTTCGCGGAGCAAAGCAACTCAAATTGTGCGACAATATTTTTACCTGAATTACCAAATAATTTTCGCAGAAATTGCGAAATAAGAGCTAAATTAGTTAATGAAATTCCATCTAAGAAAGACACCAAAGAATTTCCAAACGAATATTGTAGCGCATGAGCCCAGGCTGATCATACCAAAAACCATGATACTCATCAACAGACGGAGTAATGGTGTTTCGCCTACATGTGCGCCATATTCCGGCAGTAGACAGTAGGGTTCTTATTTTTGTATTTCATCTTCAGATGTACACTAGTGGTTTCACGAGATTTCTGCAAGTAGGATTGATATGTCTGCGGTAGCCTTGCTCTGTGTGAATTTTGGTGAAAAAATCATTTTTTTACCGTAAATAGCATTTGTAGGCTGACACGGATAAACAGAAAAGCTGTGCGTTAGATATAAATTGCAAATTTGAAATAAAAATTTCCGACCATTGGCATGGTGAAATATCAACTAGCACTTCCAGTTGGTGAATACTGTGCAAAATCGTAAATAGGACAGAACGCCATAAAGAACTTTGGTTCTAATCCAATCATTTGTTGTCATCTTATATTGGGGCGTACATGTGATATGTTACAATTACAAATATAGATATTTTCAGGTGTACGAGCGAAAATTATGAAATGTAGATAAACATTTATCATATATCAATAAATACCTGGGTCGCACACTATTTCGAGCTAATATAGACGATGGCTTGTTTGCTATTTTAAATTCGTTCATCTTTATTTCCTTGATAGTATATTCATTTTTTAATGCTAAGTAATCAATTAGAGATTTTCAAAATGCTCTTGAAGTCGTTGCTTTGTACATTTTGCGTCTTCTTGATGAGTGTTGAAACATACGCCAGAGAGAACGTTTGTAGTATGGGACGAAAAAAAGATGTGGACTGGACAAAGGTACATTTACAGGGTATAATATGTTGATTTGATTCAGGGGGGTTATATTCGGCCTTACCGGTGATCAGGGTAGATACCGCTCTTTTGTATTTTTATTTTTTTTCTCTTGTTTTTAATCCAGTCTTCTATGGAATGTTTTCTGCTTGAAGTTCAGTTGGCGGTTTTACATTCCGAGCGAACTGTTTGCCCTTTATATGGCGTTGCTTCGTTTCTTATAGTGGCTGCTTCCGGCTTTGGGTAGAACTGATTTCAAGAAAAAATTGCTTACTTGAGACAAACGAATTTACATATATTCGTACTTCATACAGGTGCCTAAAGAAATGTATGTAACAATTCATTCTTTTGACTCTATGTTTTCTGAAGTTATTGCATGTCAGCGAGTAAGAAATATTGAATTGATTAACGGTATTCTTCAAATGCATGCAAAGAATTATTACTTCAGTGGGTAAGTAAAGGCGTGTATAATGAACAACATGAAGCTATTTGTGATTTCCAATTCCCCTCTCTAGTTAAACACTTTCGACATCAGCGGCATCGCCAGCGTTACCGAAGTGGAAGACGGTTAGTATTTTTTTTTAAATATCAATTGGATGTCACAGATCCACAAGCGGAGGAAGGCATTAAAACTGCTCCCCATTTTGGCAAAAAAAACCCAATAAAAATCCCCAGTATGCGATAAATTTTCCAAGCGCTATCAGTCCATCAATTTGTTTAGTAGTGATGAATATGTGTTTAAGGATGTTCTTGCAAACGCTCTAAATTCTTGTTGAACCAGTTCAGATCTCGAACAAACCGTCTACCGACGATATGACTTTACCGTGAGAGTCGCCAATCATGATCAAACTCGAAGAAAAGCATTTACTAGGAATGTGTTTGAATTAACTAGATGATTTGTATTTAAACAAACTTCAATTTGAACTGCATGAATTTGTATGATCTTGGAGGGCGGCGGATAGTTCCTATATCTATATGGTTGTAGAGGTTTTTGTCGAGTAGCCTAAGGAGAAGGGAAAGTGGAAAACCAGTGCCGCGTTTTCTTCCTCAGTATGTTTGTTTGTGATCGATATGATGATTACAAGCTGTTAATAAGGTAGTCAGATGTTGATTAACACACATGTGGGGCTGACGAGCAATCCAATTCGAATGGCTTCGAAAGCACAATTAATTTGAAATTGTCATACATCGGTCAAAAACAAAACTGGCAAAATGAAGCGAAATTTTTACTTTCTATGTGCAACAAAAATATATATATTTGACTTTGGTAAAATTCATTTTTTCCCCTTTAGATGGAGTGGATTCCCAAAGTACATTGTGCCTTTATCAATGGTACATTCGTAGTTATAGATGTTCATATTTTAATACTCGAAGCAAATTTTTATAGTAAAATCTTAATATTGGAAATAACCATCTGAACCGATTAAAAAAGATAATATCCGAATCGGAATTAAAATTTTGAGTGATTCGGCTTTGCCCGGCCCAACACACATATGGTAGACTATCTGCTGTGAACGAAATACCAGTTTATATTCAAACACAAAATACACAACCATCCCTACTAGTGCTAAAGCCTTAATTCATATTATTTCAATCAAATTCTCTAAAATGATCACTTGATAATATTAAGTCATATGAATACTCAATACTACACCCTAGCATACCAAACATTTTCTTCTGAAATTGTCAATTTTTTCCGATATGTTTCGTATGTATCTCCGTTCTAAATGTTGCACTCAGTCTAGAACATCAAATTTCTTTATCCTCCACTCTCTTGAAATAGCAACTGGCCTGCTTTATAGTCATCTTTATATAAAATCGTTTGTTTTTAGTCGAAATCCGAATGAGTTTACACTTTCATTTACGAAAGAGAAGATAAATGGATATTACCATTTCATAGGTATGAGACATGGTTCTTAACATATGAACATCTTGGAAAAAAGAATGCTATAAAAGCAAATTATCAATTAATTGTTCAAATTTGAATATAAAATATGTGGAAAGATTTTGGCGGCCAAGCGATCCAGCATGCAAATACCAGAAACAGCGAATTGTAAAGAGATGGCGTACCCGGTTTTGGTGTAACTTCTATATTTGTGATTCTACCTCGAAAAATAGCAAGAGGTGCCAGTAGCAGATTCTAAAATTTTAATGGATGAGAATGATATAATTTGTTTTTGAATTAATATTTCTGGAAGGAATATACAATTTCACGGTCGGCCGGAAAAAAGGGCCGAAGGCGCGAAAATTTTGGTCTTTACGGTAAAATATTTATTTTTCCGTCTTTCAACATTAGGGGGTTCCCCAGACTGAATTCAAATTCAGGACTTGGATGAGTGTTACCATTGGAACCGCATGAATCCAATGGTCTAATGGTTCAGTTATGTAATTCGTTAAAATGATCGTATATTATTTTTCAGAAAATTTAGAAGCCGTTCATGCAGATTCCTTCACTTCAGATACAGATCTTAACATAGATACATTCAATGAAAGTAACAAATTCTACGTTTGGAATTATTTAACCCAGTCATAATGTTAATTTTGTCAAGCTTGGATCACAGATAGAACGCGCCTCGACGTCGCGTTCCATAAGTGACACATTCTTTACATAAATTGTTTGAGCTTAAATTTTCCGACGGGAAATATGAAAACTTTTACTGATAACGACACCGATGGGCGATCCTGCTGTAGTTAGAAATGTGCAAATCTGAATCATTCAAATTAACCGGATCGAATCATTAATTCCATATCAACTGCCAATACAATTTGCCAGTGCCATTATCGATATCGAGTAAATCGAAGGCTATAAAACGACTAATAATGATAATTAACGGTGGGAAGCGGTTTACACTGCATCTCACTTGAAACTTTATCTTGAAATATGAGTTTATTCAATAGATTTTGTTGTAATTTATCGTTAAAACATATTAATTCATGCGATTCTTTATTTTTAGTGAAAGATATTAAGGAAGATCTGGCAACATTTGATACTGATTACTCAACATATCTTATTATCATTTTATGTGATATGACATCAGGTAGTGTATGGTTTTGTTTTATTTCCAGCAAATTCTTATGTGGCTTCGATGACGATTAAATATCTTAGCACCGATAGTCATAGTTGAAATTTTTCAACAGGTTCCGTGATCGAATCTGCTGTTTTTACTACAGCACTACATCCAACAGCAGAAGAAATCCTCGTTATACGAAATGCATACATTGATCTCAACGCTACGTCTACTTTTATGGAATCAGATTGTTCTGCATTTGAAAAATGAGAACATTTAAAAACTAAATACCGCAGTGATTGCTAATATGCATCTATATTTTACATTATGCAGGATTTGATTAGAAATGCTCAACGAATAAATCAATTAATATAGTGATTATATTGTTATACGTATAGTAAAATAAAGTTGATTAATAATAAAAACACTAGTTGTTATACTTGAATTACTTATTCAAAAGACGTAAAGGGATTGCTATATTTTCGTGTATATTTTGATGTAATTAAGATTTTATCAGCAAACAGTTGCAACATAAGAAAAAGTCTTGTTGTTAGAATAGGTCTATTCGCCGGTTAGCTCAATCCACCAAGCGTTAGTAAAATGCATCGAACTACGCATGACGTCCTGCGTCAGAATCAAACGTGGAATGATAGGATTGCTGGGCACTTCGCCGATGGTTACGGCTTTCTCCATTTCTAATCACATATAGAAAAAAACTGTAAACGGTTAAGCAATAACTTCATCCCCGGCTGTTAGGAATGTTTGCTACCTTGGTATTACTCATCAATATTAGGTTGACTTTACCTCTGTGTTTTATTTTGGTTTATCGCAATTGCTACTATTGCAAAACAGTTTAATCCAGATGAGAATTCATGACTTTCTTATCTTGTGCGTGACGTCATAGGACGCTTCTTGAATGACTCGCACAGTTTAGAAAATAGAACGCGATTTCAGTTACACCCTGAGTCGCAGTGCAAAATAGTACCGAATTGATTGCACATGGAAATAAATTAACTTATGGCATCTTCAAAAGATGGACTGCTTCAATCACAATCTGATATGAACGATATCAATGTTGTTTCCCTTACTGGCACCATTGTTCATAGTCAAACTTTGGAAATGATTCGCATGGTACATAACCAAAACATTTCCACATTGTCAACTAATCTCGACTGATTAATGCAAATTGCTGGAAACCAGAAAAGTGTAGTTGCTGCGAGGCAAAGACACGGCAGTGGCTGCTTATGAGCAATATTTGAAAGATTTCATCTCCTCAAATGCCACATTTACATCTGACCAAGCTGTGAAAGTTGAAAATGCCTCATTATATGTAACTCAAATTATTGACTTGAAAAAATGTACTGATATGCTATATACACTATATCAAAATGGGAACCTGGCTGTTAGTACACACAAATCACCTCATTCAAAACATTCTTCATTCTCCAAACACACAAGCACAACGTCATCAAAACGTATGGCTGTCCAAGCAAGATTATTAGAGTGGGAAGCTGCCGAAGAGATAGAAGAAGCACAGACACGGGCTCATTTCAAACATCAGAAGGCCAAGGTATTAGCAGAAGCCAGCAGCACAAAATCATCAAGAAAAAGGTCAGTAACCAAATCTCCTGCTCTTGATGCAACTATGTGTGAGCCGCCACCAGCATTGAACCTGCGGGATTATGTATCACCAGCACCAGTGCATGCGACCAATATTGACAACAAGAATGGACAATTTATCAGGTATGGCTTAAGTATTATCCACACCTGAACTGATTTTTAGCACCCAGATTCAATATGAGACGACAATTTCAAACAATTAATGAGGTTTGGAGCGCAACTTCTGCTCCAACTACTCAAACTGAAAACAGGCCTACAATTAATTCTCAGATCTGCCGTAGTCATATGGGGTCGGTATCATTTGAAAGTGTACTCAACACAAGTCCGCCCTATATTTCTGAAGTGATTTATAGTTATCCATATAATGTTCCAGTATCAACACATTCTCCTATGGGGCCGGTGACTATTTGGAGAAGATCTATTCATCCCACATTTTATGAACTTGCCCTGACCTATCCTCGAATCTCTCACCCTATTGGCACGGTTTCTGAACCCCACCGTTCTCTACCTAACCGTCCCATCATGCTTACATTACCTCATGATGACTGCTGGATGCCACCACCTCAAACACAGAATATTTCTCTTACCTTACAAATTAATCCTCTGTCTAATCCTGCTCTCAGAATGCCTACACAGCGATCCAATACTGATTATGCAAGTAGAGATGACTTGTTTATTTTAGCAAACACCATGAAACACTGTTTTTCATTGCCTAAGCTCGATCCTATCACATATGATGGGGATGTTATTACTCATTCATGCGTGGATTCGACAATATTATCCACCGCCATGCACATGAGCCTGCTGTGAAATGAGCCCAGCTTTTGCAAATGTGCACAGGTGAAGCTAAGGATGCCATAAAACATCTTGTCGTTGTTGGTTCACCCAGTGAAGGATATCAAGCGGCCAGGGATACATTGCAATATCGATTCAGGAATCGAACACTTGTCATTGATGCCCACATAAGACAGCTTACTGAAGACCCACGTCTACGAGTCAATGACGAATTCATTATGTAGACTTACTTCACGAATGAGAAATTGTTATATTATTCTCAGAGAATGGAAAGCAAAGCATTCGCCTTCGCCTTTCACAAACATTGCAAACAGATTATGTTCATGATATTTCTTGAAGAAATCACCCGGTTCCATCGTTTACTCATCTTCTAGAATTCATCGAGCTGAAAGCACATCTCAGTAATAACTTTTATGGACGTTTAATGGCTGAATCCGATTATAAACCGCGACCTGTACCAAATTACAAGCAACGAACTGGTAATATGTCAGCTTACTCTAAATTCAATTCCCCAGCATCTAATAAAAGTTTCTTATCGTCGACTGCGAATACTTCAACACCAAGAGAAGAGAATCAACGACAAGGTGCTAGCTTGAAGCACTCACAAACTGTATGCTTATGTTGTAAAAATGACCATCCTCTTTTTCGTTGTACAACATTCAAGCAGTATGATTTGAAACAGCGTCGTGAATTCATTCGGAAAAACAATTTATGCTTCAACTGTATGAGAGCCGGACACATGGCTAAGGAATGTTCCTCTCAGAGATGTTGCCAAGCTGATGGGTGCGGACGTAGGCATCATACGATTCTTCACCAGAGTGAGATTCAATCAAGACCTCATTCACCAGTAACCGGAGAAGTAGACCCACAGACACTAATAGTAAGTTGACTCGCCAAATGTAAGTTCTTATTTTGCTAACGTTAAAAATGTTTTTGATGAAAATTGTTTAGTTAGGCTCATGGTGGTACCAGTGGAAGTACATGGTTGAAATTCTGAATATAAATTATCAACATATGCTTTTCTTGATTATGGGGCAACCAGGTGTCTATGCTCCACACATTGAGCATGTGGAAGTACATGGTTGAAATTCTGAATATAAATTATCAACATATGCTTTTCTTGATTATGGGGCAACCAGGTGTCTATGCTCCACACATTGAGCAAATGATTTGGCTCTAAAAAGGGAGCCTGAAAGATGTACAATTCATACAGCTAATGGTGCAAAACCTGATAATGTCATGAAAATTTCCTTTAGTGTAAGAGGAGTGAATAAGTCTCAAACAGTAAATGTTCACCATGCCCGCCTGACTTTTGACTCGATGCCTGATTTACGAGATTCGATACCTACGACTAACACCTTGAAAGAGTATCCTCATTTGCTAGACCTAGATTTCCCTCAATTGGATAAGCCAATTGAATTACTGATAGGTGCAGACGTACTTGGACCTTCCACACATTCCACACCACGCCACACGACAATCAAAATTCAGGGTTGTCTTCGATAGTTCTGCAGAATATCAAGGCACATCACTTAATAAAAATTCACTTTCCGGTCCAGATAATAACAATGTACTAATAGGTGTACTTATGCGATTCCGACAAGGGTTTACAGCATTTGTTTGCGATATAAAACAGATGTTTCATAGAATAAAAGTTACACCAGAAGATGCTGATGCACAGCGCTTTCTATGGTGGGAAGATGACAATATTGACAAAATTCCATCTGAATATTACATGGTCTCTAGCATTTTTGGAAACACATCATCCCCATCTGTTGCTACATTCTCTTTTCAGAAGGTAGCTCATGATAACTTATCAAACGCTGATGAGATGACAGTTCGCACCGTCATTCGAGACTTCTATGTAGATGACGGGCTTAAATCAATTGATAATCCTATACAAGCTATATATTCAACAACTCATTGAATTGTTGGCAACAGCAGGTTTCCACCTCACGAAATTCATGAGTAATGATATCAATGTTTTGAAGTCTGTCCCGGGAGACGATCGTGCCCCAGCGATAAAAGATCTTGATCTTGATAATAATTCAATTAGTCGTACACTAGGCGTTCAATGGAACATGCACACTGATGAATTTATCGTTTATGTCAATAATGAACCAAAACCTCTTACAAGAGGAAGCCTTTTATCCATGATAAGTCAGATCTTTAACCTGCTCGGATTTGTCCAGCCGTTCATATTTAAAGCGTCTCCTTCAAGATCTTTACATAGAGGGATATATATGGGATGATGATATAAGTGGATCTATGAAAGATTGGTTTGAGAAGTGGATTCAAAGTTTATCAAATTTGAATGAATTAGCAATTCCTCGTTGTTATAAACCTCCTGGATTCGAACCTAACAATGTACAGTTGCATTGCTTCTGTGATGCAAGTACAACAGGCTATGGAGCCTGTGCTTATTTACGCCTGACTAATGGTGAAGAAAAAGTTCATTGCTCCTTCATCAGGGGTATTTCTAGAGTTACTCCAAAACAATCCATTACTATACCTCGGCTAGGGTTGGTCTCAGCAAGTTGTTGCTGCTCAGCTTTCTTGTTCTATAGTTCGTGAACTCAACTACAAAATTGATAGTGTCAACTTTTAGACGGACTCTATGTCAGTTATCCAGATGATCAACGGTCGCTCAGAACGATTCAAGACTTTTATTGCAAACAGGATTAACAAAATCCATCGATTAACAAAACCAAATCAGTGGCATCATATTGAATCCGGAAGGTATACCATCGCGTGGTCTTATGCCAGATAAGGCCCACAAACTGATCTATGGTTTCGAGGTCCAAGTATAATCATGGGAAAATTCGGATACCTGGACTGACAGTTTTTCAACTGATCAGGCCTCTTGCTATTCACAACTTGCTTCTGAGATGAAAATTCTTTATGCTAATCCTGTGGAAGAACTCTCAGATTCTCCACCATTATATGACTTGTTTTCACGATATTCTTCATTTGAGAAACGCAGAGCAGTAGCATGGCTACTCCGTTTTAAAGCTTATGTAAAATCAAAGTTTTTCATCGTGACAAAGCTCCCCCATCTGGATTCTTACTGGTTCAGGAATTAGACCAATCAACGCACGAAATTGTTAGACTTGTTCAACAATCTTCCTTTTGATCTGAAATGAAATATTTCCGAGACATTACAAGTGCAGGCACTGTACCTCTTTATCGCAAAACTAAGAAGAAACTCAAATCACCATTTGCAAAAGCCCGTCTCAAATGCAATCCATTTGTTAAAGAGCTGATTCTCTGTGTTGGAGGTCGTCCCCAACATTCAAACTTACCAACTGAACAGAAGCATCCGATTATACTTCCGCCATATCATCATGTAACTAGACTTATGATTAACAAGTATCATCATATGACTGGTCACTCAGACACCTTACATACACTTGCATCTGTACGCGTGAAAGATATTGGATTCTTAGAGGACAGCCTGCTGTCTCTGAAGTTCTTCAGAAATGCGTTTCATGCAATAGACGTTCCGCCAAATTGGGAGAACAATGGATGGCAGATCTTCCCTCCCACCGTGTAAGTTCGGGTAACCCAGTATTTTACAATACCGCAATCGACTTGTTTGGTCCAGTCAAGATGAAAATAGGACGCAGTGAACACAAACGCTATGGTATTATTTTTTCATGCGCGGCTATTCGTGTAATTCGTCTGGAGGTTGCCAAATCTTTGGATACCTCAGCGTACTTTCAAGCATTCTTCAGATTCACATCTAGACGAGGGAAACCGGCACATGTCTATTCAGACAATGGATCTAACCTGGTTGCCGGATGTGAAGCATTTAAAAAATGGTATCCATAAATGGAATTCGAAGCAGATATATTCTACACTATCACAAAATGAAATACAGTGGCATTTTCACCACCTCTTTCCAGCTATCAGAATAGTGTTGCTGAAAGAATGGTAAGAGAGGTGAAAAAGATTCTTAAAGCAATAACAAATGGTCAATCATTGAATGATTACTCTTTATGGTCCTTTCTAACATGAGCGGAAGGGATTCTTAATGATCGACCACTTACCCCACTGTGATGATCCGAAAGACCTCAATGCTCCCTCACCTAATTCTATTTTGATAAATAGATTAGACCCATCATTACCGCCTGATGTATTCTTTAGAACGGATGAATACAGAAGAGGCTACCGACATCTACAGCGTTTACTTTTTTGGCAAAGTTGGATTAAAGAATACATCCCCTTATTACAATGTCGACAGAAAAGTGGCTCGATATTGAACGGAATTTCAGGAAAGGAGATCTCGTTCTGATGTGTGATGATAACATGGGATCAGAAGACATCCGTTTTGAATTATTCTTGAGGGGAGGGGAGTAGGCCAAGATTGTTTGCCATATTTTTGTAGTCTTTGCGCCCCACCATCAGGGTTCTGCATTGATCATTTGTTTGTAAATATAGCGTTGTCGTATAAAGTTTCATTATACACTTCTTTCATGCAACTATTCCTTCTTTTTGGAAAATCATTTTACATGTTTTACTTTGTAACATTTCATATAATTTCCGGGGCCGGAAGATTAGGAATGTTTGCTACCTTGGTATTACTCATCAATATTATTGCAAAACAGTTTAATCCAGATGAGAATTTACGACTTTCTTATCTTGTGTGTGACGTCACAGGACGCTTCTTGAATGACTCCCGTGTTTCGTTGTACAGTCACGGGCATGCTAAAACCTGCTTGCAGTATTGCGTCTTTCCATTGGTACTTTGTCAGACATATTAGGTAGTTCTATGTAAAACTGTTTGAACTTAAGGGATTTATGGGCCGCACATGGTGCGAGCCTTTAAGGCGCGATTCATGTAAGGATCATACTAATTGAGTGTTCTTTTTGCTCTGTAGGATTGTTGCTAATCACCGTATTTTTCTTGTTTAGTATTTGTTATGGCTATTTTCTAGTCCGTGGTCAAACACAGTTAATTTATCGTACTTAAAATCTGTACACAAGGCTCAATCGTACTAGTTGTAATTAAACCTGCATTTTGTGACTCAATTTCACCTGCATCATCTACAGCTTTTGGACTGTGAACAGAATAAAGTTTCTTTCAACCCAACTGTATGTTCATTGAATATTCGAGTGTGCTGCGTTTACAGGCAACAGTAGATTTGAGAGGATTTAAAGGCGCCTGGATTGGAGACCATCTCGCACAGTCTAGAAAATATAACACGATATAGCTTATCTACAAAATCAAATTTCTTGGTCACTCTTTAAAAATATTAACTGACTTGTTTTTTAGTTACCTTAATATGACAATGTTTGTTCTTACGCGAAATCCGATTGGGTTATTACCACTTCATAGGTGTAAGTTAATGGCGTAACTTCTACCTCGAAAAATGGCAGACTCAGGAATATTATAGTGAGGAAGGGTGAATGATTTGAATTGTCCAACCCAATGACATCATAATATCAGGAAAAAATTTCTAATTGAAATGTACAATTTTACTGTCGATTGAAGATCGCGACGAGTGTTTTGGGGTTTAAAAAACATTTTTAATTTTTTTACGGATGGAGAAGTGCATCTCCTACATAATTCAACTAAAATATTTTATTTGTATATTTCAACATTAGAGGGATTCCCCAGATTAAATTCAAATTTAGGATTGGAATAAGCGTTGGAATAATATCGTTGGTAACGCATTAATGGTACAGTTATATAATTTATCAAAGAAGATTGTATATTATTTGTTAGATAATATAGAGGCTGTATATGCCAATTCCTTCACTTCAGAAAGAGATCTTAACATAGATACATTCAATGAATATAACAAATTTTATGTTTCGGATTGATAAGAAGACTTTGATTAACAGTTTATTCCTCTGTCGGCAGGACTAGGCAAGGCCGAATCAATTGAATTTCGATTTTAATTCGAATAATTTTTGAACCAGGATTTTTTAATTGGATCGAATTACTAACTTTATATATAAATAGCCATGTCCCGTTTTGCCACTACAGGATGCCAGTCCCATTGTCGCGATCGAGTAAGCAAGGATGTCCAAATCGAAATGAATATTCCTTTATATATTTAAATATGTCCCTTTTCTATAGTTCCATGAAATAAAGGAAGTTCGGTACCATAATTGAAATTTTCTAAATTTTGCAATTGATATTTTTCTTAAAAAAAGTTAGAATGCTACCTTTCATCAAAAAAGTGGCTGAATTTTGAATATATTCGATATTTCATATTCGAAAGTATAATCTTAAAACGTTTTTGGAATAGTAAAATGTTCGGTTTTGGCTATCCCTGCGAGCAAGCCGACGGTACAAAACGACCGATAAAGATAATTTAATGAAAGAAGCAGTTCACGCTGTATCAGTGTTCGAATTGGAACAACGTGGCTTGGTTGTAATTTATTGTTCTAATCTAGCATATTAATTCACGTGAATCTGTATTTTAAGCGAAAGATATTAAGAGAGATCTTATAACATTTGCTACTGATTACTCAACATATCTAGTTCTTATTTTTTGCGATATGACAGAAGATATTGTATTTTTTTTAATTTCCATAAAAACATTTATTTTAATGTTGCCGTATTTCAAGGTCACGACTCTCTGCTGTAGCAATCATTTACAGACATATCTGCAAACTTGTTTTAACAGGTTCCGTTATTGGAACTGCCGTTTTTACCACAACAGCACGTCCAACAACTGGAGAAATTCCAAATACGAAAATCACTCATTGATCTCAATGTTACGTCTACTTTTATGGAAGCTGATTGTTCTGCCTTCAAAAATGAGAACCTTTAATATTATTATATTAGTACTCTACTGCTTTCTCAAATATATACATTCACCTTTTACTCATTCTTGGCAAAGCTTCAATTTGATAAGAAATGCTTTATATTTACATAAATTAATACATCATAATATTACTAATTGTTATGATTAATTTACTTAATATATGCAAAAGGGATTGCTGTATTTGATTTATGGCAAGTGTAATTGCATACTAATTAAGACTTAATCACTATATCGGGCGTGCAATAACTGCAGTTTCCAGTTAAGCTTTCGATTACCTCAGGACAAAAAAATGAATGAATTTATTCAGAATGTGTTGGTGACAGTGGCGCAAACCACATGTAGACCACGCCTGACAAAATATAATTTATTGAATATCTTCTGATCACGATGCATGAATATTATATTCAACTGACTGATTTTTTGGCAATCACCTGTTTTGAGCAAGTGCTGCCGCCTATAGGCGAACAGTGTTATTGGAAAGAGACCAGGTTTTCTCTTTGGCAGAGCCTAATAACACTATGTCTCTTGGTGGACATGGAATATTTTCGCGTTCTTTACCGTATAGATCGTTTGATTGAATTTTCAACTTTCAAGTCTAAATAATGTCACGCAAAAAGAGCTATGTTGTTATACGTCAACTATTGATTTTGAGGTTTTTATTTACAACTTCATCAAATGCTTCACATTGATTTTGAGCTGCAATAAATGCACAGACTAAGCTATGACTCTAAAATGTACTGTTGTGGATGGTGCACACAAAATGGTGGTGTGAGTGATGCACACGAAAACGAATGGTGCGAGTGTCACATATTTTTCGGGTACTTTTTTGACCTTTCCGTTGTTTCTCAATATTTCACAGTCGGTTCTTTGACACCACACGTTTTTGTATGCACCACTTGTACCACTCGCATCTGTACTGTCTAGAGCAACCCCGGACTAATGGGAATACGGCGCTTTGTTACATGATATTTCCAAATATATAGCGACAACGAATAATAAACGCATTTTTTTCGAAATTATTGTCGCAAATCAGATCACTTCGAAACTGAATACGGCAACAATACGGTATCCTCTGTTGAGTGAGGGCCGTTCGGAAGAAAATTCGAAGCTGAACATGGATGATCCACTATTTAAACCGCCAATATCGACGGCTTACAATCGGGCGCTCAAATCGATCAACTATGACCGCCATTGATGCATTCGCAAAAAATAGTTTGAACGATGATCAGTACGATCTAGGGTTAAACCGGGCTGGTGTATTCCACCTCAAAGCGAGAAAAATTGAACTTGGTTCCGACGTTTGTTATGTTAGGGTTTGAGTGTGGTGCCTATTCTATCAGATACCAAATACAAAAATAACGTCAAGATTGACTAATTGGTGGATAAATGATGGCTGAATATTTATAAGAGCACAATGAAGAGTAGGCTTACGGTGTCACCAGCTCAAGTATCAATTCATCAAAAGCATTTTTTATTTCGACTGCTCACGCTTGAAACAATGCCGTATGCTGCCGTATTTGTTGTGCCGATTATTGATCTTGAGTGTTTTTATTCACGGTTTTATCATTATATAAAGCTTATACGTTAATTCGAGCCTAGGTAGTGTACAGCCTTGTAGAGATATTTTGCCGTTATATTTATTATAAATTTATTATAAGCTCGACGAAAACATATGAAAGTTGTAGCATATTTGGAAAAAGCATGTGAGAAACTTATTATAGCATACCTCCATTGAATTTAGTTCTTTTTTCAGGAATGCATCAAATGTGACAACGCTGTTATGAAAGTGATTAACTGTCAGCATGTGCGCTTTCAGAAATATTTTGCATAAACATGTTTTGACGCATTTGAGCCCCCTGATGGACCGTGGCGCACAAAACGTACTCTTGACAAAATAAAATTTTGGATTGGACAACCATTACATTAACAGAAATTGAGGAATAAGAGATAAATTAGTTGATGAAATTCCATCTACGAAATGCATAAAAAAATTTCAAACGAATATTGTAGCGCATAAGCCTAGGCTGATCATACCAAAAACCAACCTGAAACTCACCATGATACTCATGAACAGTCAGAGTAATGGTGTTTCGCCTATATGTGCGCCATATTCTGGCAGTAGGGTTCCCATTTGTGTATTTCATCTTGACACCTGTGTACACTAGTGGTTTCACGAGATTTTGCAAGTATGATTGATATGTCTGTGGTAATTTTAATGAAAAAAAATCTTTTTTACCTTAAATAGCATTTGTATGTTGACACGGTTAAATAGAAAAGAGGTTTGAAATAATTTTCCGAATATTTGCATGGTAAAATATCAACTAATGTACAGGTGATATGTTCCAGTTACAAATATAAATATTTTCAGGTGTACGGGTAAAAATTCTAACGAAGATGAAATGTATATAAACATTTATCATATATCAATAAATACCGAGGTCGCACGCTGCTTCGAGCTCCCCTGATTTGATTTGTGCGATGCTATAGAGACAATGGCTTGTGTGCTACTTTAAATTAATACAGCTTTATTTCATTGATAGTATATTCATTTTTAATGCTAAGTAATCAATTAGATATTTTAAAAATGCTGTTGAAGTCGTTGCTTTGTACATTTTGCTTCTTCATGATGGGTATTGAATCATGTGCGAGAAAGAACGTTTGTAGTATGGCACGAAAAGAAGATGTGGACTGGACAAAGGTACGGATACAGGGTATCACATGTTGATTTGAATTGGAATGAAGATACAAGACTGAACTGTTTAGTAATAATTTTTTAGAATAAATTACGTTGGTTGGGACGCGTTGGTTAGTAGGGGGAGGGGGTCATTTGTTGTCTTACCGTTGATCAGGGTAGATACAACTCTTTTTTATTTTTCTTTCTTTTGATTTTTATTCAGTCTTCTATGGAATATTTTTTACTTGAAGTTCAGTTGCCGGTTTTGCATTTCGAGTTAGTTGGCTTCTCATAGTGGGTGCTTCCGGCCTTGGACAGAACTTATTTCAATAAACATTACCTTACTTGAGACAAACAAATTTACATATATTCGTACTGCATACAGGTGCCCAAAGAAATGTATGTAACAATTCATTCTTTTGACTCTATGTTTTCTGAAGTTATTGCATGTCAGCAAGTAAGAAATATTGAATTGGTTAATGGTATTCTTCAAATGCATGCAAAGAATTATTACTTCAGTGGGTAAGTAAGGCGTGTATAATAAACAACATGAAGCTATTAGTGGTTTCGAATTGCCCTCCCTAGTTAAACACTTTCGACATCAGCGGAATCGCCAGCGTTAACCGAAGTGGAAGACAGTTAGTATTTTTTTTTCAATATCAATTGGATGTCACAGATCCACAAGCATTTTCCAAACGCTATCATTCCATCAATTTGTTTAGTAGTCATGCCTATTTGTTAAGAATTTTCTTGCAAGCGTTCTAAATTCTTGTTCAACCAGTCGAGAATTTCGAACAAACTGTCTACCGACGATATGACTTTCCTATGAGAGTCACCAATCATGATCAAACCTGAAGAAAAGCATTTACTAGGAAAAAGTTTGAGTTAACAAAATGGTTCGTATTTAACCAAACTTTGATTTAAACTATATAAATTAATTTGACCTAGGAGGGCGGGAGATAGTTCCTATGTATATATAGATTTGAGGAATTTTTATTTTCGAGTAGCCTAAAGAAAAGGAAAGGTGGAAAACCTTCAGGGCGTTTCTTTCCTCAGTATGTTTGTGTGTGATCGATATGATGATTACAAGCTGTTAATAAAGTTGTCAGATGTTGATTAACTGACATACTAGGCTGCCGGTCAATCCTATTTGAATTGCTTCGAAGCACAATTGATTTGAAACTGTCATACATCGGTCAGATAAAAAAATTTGCAAAATTAAGCGAAATTTTTACCTTTTATGTGCAGCAAAAATATTGTCGACTTTGGTTAATTCATTTTCCCTCTTTAGAGGA
This sequence comes from Styela plicata, assembly GCA_963675895.2. Lineage (NCBI taxonomy): Eukaryota > Metazoa > Chordata > Ascidiacea > Stolidobranchia > Styelidae > Styela > Styela plicata. The sequence goes on along the minus strand of OZ023143.1, from coordinate 8,859,936 downwards.
AGTGGGCTACCAAAAGTACATTGTGTATTTATTAATGATACATAATCGAGGCAAATTTTTATAGTACAATCGTTATATCTGTTGTTACCATGGAAATACCCATCCGATTCGATTGAAAAAATAATATAATATCCGAATCGGGAATTTAAATTTTAAGTGATTTGTCTTTGCCCGGCCCTACACACATATGGCAGATCTTCTGCTATGAAAGAAATACCAGTTTATATTCAAACACAAAATACACAACCATCTCAGCTAGTGCTAAAGCCTCAATTCATATTATTTCAAACCAATTTTCTTTATAATTCACGTCATATGGATACTCAATACCGCACCCTTGAAATCCAATATTTTCAATATATTTCGTATCTCTTTTCTAAATGTTGCACTCAGCCTAGAACATCAAATTTCTTTATCCGCCACTTTTTTAAAATATCAACTGCCTCGTTCTATATGTTTTATAGTCATCTATATACAAAATTGTTTGTTTTTAGTCGAAATCCGAATGAGTTTACAATTTCACTTACGAAAGAGAAGATAAATGGATATTATCACTTCATAGGTATAAAGATATGGTTCTTTAACATATGAACGTCGAAAAAAAAAACGCTATGAAAGCAAATTATCAATTGATTGTTCAAATTTGAATATAAAGTATGTGATAAGATTCTGACGGCCTAGCGATCCGGCATGTAGATACCAGTAACAGCGAAATGTAAAGGGATGACGTACCCGATTTTGGCGCAGCTTGTATATTTGTGATTCTACTTGGAAAAATAGCAAGATGCGCCAGTAGCAGATTCAGAAATTTTTAGTGGATGGGAATGATTTAATTTTTTTTTTAAATAAAATTTTTGAATGGAATATACAATTTTACTGCACGCCGAAAAAAACGGGCCAAAGGCGCGAAAATTTGGGCCTTTTCGGTAAAATATTTATTTTTCCGTCTTTCAACATTAGAGTGGTTCCCCAGACTGAATTAAAATTTAGGACTTGGATAGAACCGCATAAATCCAATGGTCTGATGGTTCAGTTATATAATTCGTTAAAATGATCGTATATTATTTTTCAGAAAATTCAGAAGCTGTTCATGCAGATTCCTTCACTTCAGATACAGATCTTAACATAGATACATTCAATGAAAGTAACAAATTCTACGTTTCGAATTATTTAACCCAGTCAGAATGTCAATTTTGTTAAGGATGGATCACAGATGGAGCGCGCCCTGACCGATGCTGTAGTTAGGGCTATGCAAGTCTGAATTATTCAAATTAACCGGATTGAATTATTAATTTCATATCAATTGCCAATACAATTTGCCAGTGTCATTATCGATATCGAGTAATTCGAGCATATAAAACGACTAATAATGATATTTAACGGTGGGAAGCGGTTTACGCTGCATCTCACTCAACATTTTATCTTAAAGCAGAAATTTATTCAATAGCTAATGTTGTAAATTATCGTTAAAACATATTAATTCATGCGATTCTTTATTTTTAGTGAAAGATATTAAGGAAGATCTGGTAACATTTGTTACTGATTACTCAACATATCTTATTGCTATTTTTTGTGATATGACATCAGGTGGTGTATGGTTTTGTTTTATTTTCAGCAAATTCTTATGTTGCTTAGATGGCGACTTTATACCTTAGCACTGAAGGTCATAGTTGAAATATTTTTAACAGGTTCCGTGATTGAAACTGCTGTTTTTACTACAGCACCACGTCCAACAGCAGAAGAAATCCTCGCTATACGAAAGGCATTGATTGATCTCAACGCTACGTCTACTTTTATGGAATCAGATTGTTCTGCAGAGGAAAAATGAGAACATTCTAAAAACTAAATACTACAGTGTTCAATAATGCTTTAACAACGCAAGACATATAAAATTCTCGTATTGCTTTTTTGACGTTATTGACTTTTAGCAAAAGCATATTTCCTGTCCAAAGCGGTAGTACTTTAGATTGCTAGATTCTTCGATCGTTTAAATGAGACTACATAATTCTCTGATGCACTCAAGCTGGACCTGTCGGTATTATTTGTAACTTCGAGTGTTAAGCAGGGAATCAATTCTCTAGTTTTGTTTTGATTGTATTCTGGACAATTTCAGGTTAAGTGTGTATCTTGTACAATAAGTACCAATACAATTAACTGAAATGGCAAGGAATGTCTGTATGTTCTGTCCTAGACTGGAAATTTAAAATTAGTAGGTCAATTTAAACCCGAGGTGACAGCGATTTAAAACACGATAGTCCTTGGTGGACACATGGTCACACCTTGCCTCACATATTGGCTAATTTTATTGGCATACGTACCTCGTCGACTGCAAATGGGCTCCAACAATGGCGCATAGATAAACAAGATGTGGACTGTCAGAAACAAATTGGTGCAATAAAAACACTCGCAATCCAAACATCTAAGTGTTGTTTCAACCTAACGACTTGTTTAATATAATTTTATTTATCAGTTGAAATTTTCAATGCATGTACAATTTGTCAAACGTGGATCATTGATAAAATGCGCCTTCATTAGTATTTTAAGTTTGGGCGAAAAAGGCTGTCCTAGGCAACGTAGTCTTGACATCGCGCCAACTAGATCCGGCCTAGTTGTCTGATTATACAATAATAGCTTTTGTGGAAACAGTGTCGTCTTTATTTATGAGTCATAGGGGAAAAAATTATATGGCAAAGATTCGTTGTCTTCCAGCGTTTTTCCTGATTGTGTTGTTCTGCATGGCTTTAAAACTCGCGTCAATAGTCATCTATCAGGGATGGGGATTCCCTAGTCCCCATTACCGCATTTCATGTGGTTTTTGCGGAAGAATGATTCTAGGAGACTTTAAGTAGGATATCTCTCTTGCAGCCTTGCTCTGAGCGAATTTTTGTAAGAAAAAAATCATAAATTAATTTAAATTGAATTTTCTCTGCGTCCGGAAACCTTATAATATTCCATTTGATACTTCAGTTATCAAAATATAATACCAAATGAACTAAATCAATGGCAAAGTTTTGATTTGCTAGTCAGAATCCCATTGAGCAACTTGTGTTTGAACGGCGTAGGAAGATGACAAGGACGACATATTTTCGTCATGTTTCCATGACACCACGAGCGTCAGCATGTGAGATATCGGTGCGTATATTTTGACGCAGGTTGTTCCGAATTCTCCAAGAGTATTTGCTCTATTAACTAGTTATTAACATTATTAAACCCATTTTACAAAGTTGTCTATTTGTCCCTATATCAGAATCGTGACGAGTATCTATCTGTAGTCAGTATTCAAAACAAGTATTTAACGGAGATTTAGTAAAAATGAGTGATTAATTAGCACACACTCTTGTAGCTGCCTTCACATATTTATGTTAAATATGCATTGGGATAAAGTATACAACAGTTAATTTATGTCGGCATTAAACGTAAAACGAGCGTATACAAGGGCAGTTTCAAAATTAATGTGCAATTAACTTATTTGAACCTAATATATACGAAGGCTGCAGGTTTAGCAAATGTACAAAAAGAATTCAACATACGGAAATTTCGTCCAAATAATTTTTAACATTTGCGCTCATACTTCGCTGTATAATTCAGGATTTGTAAAATTAATGTGGTTCAAAACAAATTAAAAACTACGCTAGGCAATTTGTGAAATTTTGTATTCTACTAGCTTAGCACTGTTATAATCGTTCAAAATCAAATAGTGTTCATGTGTACTTTCGAGAGCATGCCAACAGTAAAAAAGGTAACCTAAAAAAGGTATTTTTTCTCGAATGATGAAAAACCAAAATACAAGTAATTTTGCGATCTTTTGTATTGTAAAAACATTTACTTTGCGGCTACTGCAAAAAAAAGGCGCAAAACCGAATATATATAAACAATAAAAAAAAAAAAAATTTTTCACACGGCTTCTTACACTACTGGCTTGATTTAAAATGGGCTAGGTAATAATACCTTTTGTGTCAAGTTAATTTGACCCAGATTTATTTCATTTATAATAGAAATGGGGTTTTATATCGAACAGTTTACCGGAGGTTTTCAAAATGCTTTTGAAGTTACTGTTTTGTATATTTTGCTACTTCATGGTGAGTGGTGAGCCATATGCCAGGGAGAACGTTTGTAGTAAGACACCAAAGGAGAGAGTGGACTGGGAAAAGGTATGTATACATACTTGATATTTCATATTTGATTTTGATGTGATCTGAAATGATGGATCGCTTCGCTTAAAAGCGGCTCTCCTGAGGCTTACGGTTAGCAAAAATATAAGGGTAAAAAACATGGACGAAGGGTAAAAAGTCCATGTTTTCACAAAATTCATTTTTTGCACCAACAACTAAAAATTGATTATTGATTATGCAACTTCTGTAGCACACAGAAGAAACAAGACCTAAACTTAAACTGACCTAAATCAACTATTCGACTCAATTCCAAAATCAAAAAAAATTCAAATTTGGCTAAACATACTACCGATTTCACGTGCTTGGTTTTGACGTTTTGTCATACAGAATGTCATAATTAACGTCATATATATATATATATATATTTTTTTTCATTTTTGGAAGAGATCTCGGCCATAGAGCATCTATACTGAATAACTGTATTGGAGTAAATTTTAATAAAAATGTATATATATATATATGTACTTGACATCACAAATATTAAGCAAAAACAACTACATCGTTAGAAGGGCTTTGTTTTATCTATTCCAATCAGAGATTTTATATTTTCAAGAATTAGTAAATTGATTTTATTCGTCAAATACTTTTGTCGAAGTTTCAACACCACGAATTTCAATAAAAAAGTGGATTTTTTGGGGGGGGAATTTCATACTTGAGCCGAAAGGGCTTAAATATTAGGGCTGAGCAAAATCGATACATTTGGAATTCGATTCGGATAATTTTTCCGAATAAATAACAAATATCCCCTTTTTTGTATTACAACTCGTCTACATTATGAAAATCGAGACATTTATAGTTTATTTTACCTTTTCAATTCACACTCTATGTCTAAGAGTAACGACAAAATACAATCGATTTTGGTCAAATTCGACCAAAATCGATTGCATTTTGCCGTTAGATGTAAATATTTCACTCCATTTGGCAAGTTATTGTTCCTATGAACGATTCGCGATTCATTCGAATAATTCGTACTTCGAATTGATTCGAATCACTGAATCGAATTTTCCAGTCCTATTAAATATATATCTATCTTCGTACATTATCCCGGTGCCAGATAAAATGTATCTGACAATTCATTGGCCAAGTCCTATGTTTTCAAGATTTATTGCATGTCAGAAAGTGAAAATAACAGAATATTCTCATGGGATTCTCCAAATACAATCAAAGAATTATTACTTCAGTGGGTAAGATAAAGCGTCTATAATAACGAACATATTAAAGCTAATTTGTGATAACGAATTTTACCGGAAAACGCACTCGGTGACGACGGCGCGACCCATCCCATTTAAATGAAACAAGTATTGATAACAATTTTCTGTTCGGAAAAGTCGTATATGCCAAACGCACCAAAACATGTCGACATATGAAAAGTACAAAATTGATACCACCAATCTGTGTACGTGTACCCAGAGGAGGGCCGTTTTCTTTCCCATGAAAAGTCAAGCATTTTGCCTGTTCAATAAATAGTCAAATTCTTTTCGATGTTTCTTTGTGTCTTCCTTCTTAATCTAGAATTTTTAAATTTTGCAAGTCTTACAATATTACCTGATGCCACGACGAATACAACAAGAATAAGATATGTTGAGTAATCAGTAGCAAATGTTATCGGGTCTCCATTGAAAATTGTCTCTGAAAATTAGGAATTACATGTGCACACAAGCAATTTTTCTATTCAACATATGCGAATTCTTTCGGTGTTTCTTTGTGTCATCTTTCTGATATAGAAATTTGAATTTTGCAAATCTCCTACAAAAGAAAATTTCTTCATCTGTTACTATTTTAATAATCTAACTGTCTTGTTGTATTTGGTTATCTTCATATGACAATGTTTGTTTTTAGGAGAAATCCAAATGAATTTACACTTTATATTTATAAGAAACAAGAGGAATGGATATTACCACTTTATAGGTACAGGACATGGTTTCTGTTTGAAAAATTTGACATAGGAGCTTCACAAAAGGAGAATCTTGCAAAAATTCAATTGCTAATATACTAGGTTTAGATATAAAAATTAACGAGTATATTGACAAATGATAAACTGACGTTAGTGACGGCAAAATATGAGAGTTCAGGATCCCATTTAACAACGTAACTCATTTCTGTCATGTATTTGTACTTTTACTTCGAAAAACAGCAAAAAGCGTTAATTGGATATTTTAATACACTTAAAAACATAATTTCAAAACAAAAATGAAATTTACGCCCGAATAAAACTAAAAAAAAATTGTGTGTTTTTAAATACCTTTTTGTCATTCACCATTAGAAAGTTTCTTCGATGTTCGAATGGTTTAGGGATGCAATTCCATTCAAATGAAATTGTATATTTTTTTCAGAAAACATAGAAGCTTTTCGTGTGGATTTCTTAACTTCAGATTCAGATATTAACATGGATGCATTGAACAAAAGTAACTAATAATGCCTTTTAGATTAAACAGAAAGATTTGATTGATTTTCATAGTTTTTTTTCTAATATATGCTGTTAAACAATTACAATGATTACAGCATCGACGGGACGATGTTAATGTAGTTCTAGCTGGGCAAAACCGAATCATATGGAATTCAATTATATTTCGAACAATTTTTTTCGAGTAGGTCTGATCGAATTACTTATTTTATATTTAATATCAATGTACTGTTTTTACCGTTTTTACCTAGTATTAAATCGAGCAAGCTAGAAATATAAAATTTTTAATCAATGATGCCAAACTGTAAAAAGCAATAAAACCTCACAACACACTTGTCGTTGGCGTTGAGGTATATGTATTAATACATGTGATTCTTATTTTTTAGTTACAACTTCTCATCATGGAGACCTGATTACATTTGGTACTGATTACTCAACCTATCTTATTCGTGTTAAATGTAAAGGGGAATCAGGTAATATTGTAAGCTTTTTAATTCGAATAAGATAGTGAGAAGATGTGAAGAACGATGAAAACTTTGGGCTATTTTCGAAAAGGAGATATTACAGTTTAAATAATGTAAGTCTAAAAAACATGTGTGGTGTTCTAATGGGTCATAGGAAAAAAGTCGCCCAGAAAAAATGTCGCACTATGAAACTAACTCTTTTTGTCACAGCATTTTATCATGTTCAGGTAAGTGGAATTTGTATCTTTCGCCTCGCCTAGATTATGGTCAAACATATGGAAAATCGTCGCCTTCTCACCATGGGCAATTCTATATTGTAAGTTACCTTAAGCGTTGGGCTCGACCAATAAAGTAATCGGGATTACACCTGGAATGTTTTTATCGACATGATCATACTTATGAAACACACTTTTCTAACCGCCCGGTTAATACCGTCGTCGGAGGGCTCTGATCTTTCTCAATCTATCAATCAAGTCGAATCGTTATGAATTGCGCCATCATAGTAAGAATATGGCCACATTCAATTCAGCGAATATTTTTGAACCTCCGTCCAATCATTTGGTTTCAGTGGTGCTGTTGGTGGTGCTGCTAAGCGTGACCGGAACAGATGTGTTTATTTTGAAACAAATAATAACAAAAAAAATCTCATCGAATTCTCATAATTTTATACATTTGGTTAATACTACTTCTATTTTAGGAACGATGCTAAATTTGCCAAAACATTTGTCATCACTTCAATCCAATACACCCAAACAGACAAAAAGGGTTTAATTTTAATGAGAGACTGTTTTTCAGGCGACTTTTTTCCTGGCGACCTTTTTTCGGACAACTTTTTTCTAATCGCGTTCTAGTGACGTATTTTCTGATTCTTATTTCGATGTTCCAACAAAGAACTTTATGTTGGTTCGATACCACCCAATCAGATATTTTATTTTGTCAAACATAAACCACAGATGGACCGCGTCTCATCGACGCGATCCATCACTGACACATACCTAACAGAAGATGCTTTAATAAAGTCAGCTAAAATTTTTCCGATTTATCTATGCCACAGTACTTTTAATAGTACTAAACAACACCGTGATTGAAACTGCTTTTTATACGACAACACCACATCCAACAGCAGAAGAAATTGTCACTATACGGAATACGTTCCTTAATCTCAACGTTACGTCTAGTTTATATGGAAACAGATTGCTTTGCAGTGGAAAAATAAAAACATTTAAAAATTAAGTAACATAGTGTTTTTTGAAATATAGGCATCCTCATTCAACTCGTTCTTGGCAAAACTTAATGTCGGATTTGCTTATAAATGGTAAATAATTGAATAAATTACCTTGTCAAATTATAGTGTTATACAATAAAGTAAGCAATAAAGTAAAATAAGGTTTATCAATAATAATAATAATAACAAGAACAATAAATAAATGAATATGAATGAATTATAAAATGTGTTGGTGAATGGAGGCAGTGGCGCAATCCGTCCGTAGCCAACAATTAACAGAATACCAATTTAGTGAAATGTTTTACGATCGCGATACATGAGTATGATTATGAGACTCAGGCATTAAAAAACGCTTTGCATCACCTCCCTATCAGTTTTTGTTCGTTTTTAATAGCAATTTGATGGCTTAACCAAAATGATGATATATTACCAAAAACCTTACGATATCATCATGACATGCTTTCAATAGATAGATATGCATGAGGGGAAAGCTTGATAGTCTTAGACATCTATAGTACAGTTTATTCGTACAGAAAATCGGTATTTTTTGTTTAATTTTTTTTTTTACAAATGTTACTTCCCTTTTAAGACTATCTGTGGTGCAGTTTATTCGCACAGAAAACCGTTATTTAAAAGAAAATTCAAAAATGTTTCCTCTTTTATATTGGCACGTAGAATAAGGAGTGGCGTGTGAAATCATGAAGGTCTTTTTTCAGTCTTTAGATTGATTTGTTGATGTCCCATTTTTTATTGCTTGAATCCATTTTAACCAAGGCCGAAAACAGCAGAACTAAGGTCCATTTATATGGCAAGGAGTACAAATATAATACCAGTAACTTTACCCTAAATGGATAACTTTCTAAACTGACCTGAAAAGTTATAATAGAATGCAATGAGTGGTATCTGCCCTGGGTAACATAAAGCACTCCACCACTTTTTTTTTTCTTTAGTCGCCTAAACAAGTACTAAAGTACGAGTAGGGCATGGCAGTTCTAAAGCTTGTACACTGTTGAAAAAACTACGAAATTCATGAATTCTATCTCATAATTTTTCGTAAGCCGAGCAGCTGACCATAAAATGGAAAGTAAGAACTCGCGAGTTTTTGCATCTGCAGTTATGCAATAATTAATGCATTTTTCATTGTTTACCATAAAACTCTACTTTGCAAAATGTTTTTGATGAAGTTCACCATGCCGGATTTCCGCTGGACTAATATATTGGTTGTGATGTCAGTCAAATATTGATCTTTCTGTTTTCATTCACAATTTCAATTATTATCTAAGGCTAATTCTCGACTTCGAGTTCTAAAAATTTCATAGTCTGAAAAAGTAGCAAGGCTTTTTAACAAGGCTTGCTGTAATTTTGTAGTTGACCCAGTTGATGTTAAATGCCAATTCTCCAATGTTCTGTATAATCTATAGAATGATGCACCCCCGTTTTCAGTTTGTAATGGGTCATATGTGATATGTTCTATGGCATCTTGAAAATACCGATTCAAGAATCAGAAAATTCGAGTTTCGATTATGAAGAATTTCATAAATGGGATTATATATGTCTTTATTTATATAGTTCAATATTATGAAGACATCTTTTAAAGCAAAATGTATTGCCGAATTAAAAAATATATAAATAAAGAAACTTGAACACTGATTGTAACTGATCCAGAAATTCTTGATGGAGTTGCATACAAAATTTATTCGATGAGACGCAAAAATTTTTTTTACAAAAACATTAATTATAAAAAAATAATAACATAAAAAATTTCTCGATGAAAAATTTTTCAAGGTGCAAAAAATCAAGTTCGGCTGATTTTTATGCTTCAAAAAGTTGTCAACATAAACTTTTCTAAAGCTCATTCTCTTTTCAGCCCAAATGATCGTTTTCTGAAATCCAATCACCCGTCGGATTTCATTTCAATAGATAAAATTAAGCGATTTAGTTGTTCCCGTTATATTCCAAGCAAGCAAAAATTTTGGAAAAATTATTTAAAAAAACAAAAAATGAACATCCTATTACTGAAGCTTTCGACAGCGACTTAAAATTCGCCTAAATTTTGCGATTTTTTTCAATAAATCCATCAAATGCTTTGAAAACACGTAGTTCGAGTATATATCACGCGTTTGTCAACGCCCGCATTGATACCATTGTTTTGACCGACTGTTAAATTGAAATGCCGACCGTTTAGTCGTCTTAAACAAATATTTATAATAGGGTTGCCTAAAGGACTTTTTCTATAGCAAAATAAATATTCCTGTACGATGGATACAATATACGCGATACTGATATTATGAATCTTCTATATCCGATATTAGAAAACCATATTTTGAAATGTTCTAATTTCTATTCTTATGTGCTTTATTCAAGCATGGTTCACAGATGGAGCGTGGTTTGAAGCGCGATCCATTTGTGGCGCATGCTTGGCAATAATAGCCAAGTTGGGTCATGAATTTTTAATATTATTCTATATTTTCTGTGCACATATTTTTTTGAAAATACTTCGCTAAGTATATTTGAACCAAGCCTTTTGCGTCATATTTGTTCTATTGTACTGGTTGGTTGATATTATTAGGGAGTCTATTCAACGCCAAAGTTGTCATATCAATGAATTGTGAAGGCGATGGAATTAAAATATATATTGTGTGTGTTGAAATAGATGATCGTTGCTGGCAATCCACTAAAATGGAAGAATATGCAGAGAGCCTCTTTTATAATACATGCATACGTTTGAATGCGAGTGAACTGGAAGACATTCAATTAATGTTTTACGTGATGGAAGAGAGTATACTCTTAGATACGTCGCTTTCAATTTTGTTCCGTAAAGATTTAAAAAGTTACTACTTGCTTCAGAGTTAAGCACGTTGTTTTTGTTGTGAAGAAATTGTTAAGAAATTTTATTGTAAAGTTTGAATTTAAGATTAAGGAAGCATTTTACCTTGCATCATGTATCAGGAAACAATTTCTATGTTCTTTATTTTTTTTATCACGACTTTGTAACTGCAGAACTTTTTGCTTATTTTTAGTCAGCATCGGTAACTTAGTCACAAAGTCTTGATTTTGGATTGTTGAGTATTTATTTTTAAATCGAACTTCTTAATCCGGACGAATTTAATATATCAACAGTAGCGTTAATAGAAACATGCAAACAACGTCTACATGGATTGTTTTTTTCGAAAAAAGGAGGACTTCGTTCAAAATTAGCAGGTTGTCTGATATGGCCGACGACGCCTCATTCTACAATTTTGTGGACCATTAACCACAGATGAACAGCTAAGGTTTTAAAATCATTACCCAATCAGAAATTTAATTTTGTCAAGCATGAGTCACCGATAGACCTCGTCTTGGCGATGCGATCCAACAGTGACTCATACTTAACAATACGTAGGGGTCGGTTCAAATGGTTAGTATTCGATTCGAAGTGCCGACTGCGGATAGTCGATAATTTGTTTGGATCCAAGAAAAGTATTCAAATATTTTCCATAAGAGGTCAATATGAACATACGGAAATTCTCATCCCCAATGTTTATGTTGAAATATCAGCCGTCTGGTTGGCAATAATACCTTGTTGACGAAATCGATAATTTAGTCTGATTTTTAATAATTGCGGACGCAGGGTATTCAATAGAAATGTGCGTTGACTTATACAATAGCTTCACTATGGTAGCACTATAATGTTGATGAATCTCGTCGCTAAACAGCAGTCGTTATTAATTAAGCTGTCGATGTCTAGGGAAAAAATTCGCAATCAATAAAACAAAAAACTATAATATGATATCATTTATTTGCTTTGACTTTACATTTAGAATTACTACAATTACTTTCTCGTCTCTCTTTAAAAATAGAATATTTGGCACAATGTAGATTTGTACGAAACGAAGAAAAAATTTACAAAAATAAGTTGTGAGGCACTGAAGGATCGTGCAACCGAGGTAAAAATAAAATTCCTCGTTTGACACTGTTTCTACGGTGAGCTAATTATGCGAAATTATCGACCTCATAAAACTTATTGGTAGAACGCCCTCTTCTCCCATCCTGCCATGGACCCAGTCATTAGGGTGTTGATGTTTCTTCCTCCACAAACTCGAAATCGGTTAGAATCACTTCTTAAATCAATTTATCACATGAATATGTATTTAATGCGAAAATGTTTGGTTAAGTAAGAAGAACTATTTTTGGAATATTTTTGCAGATGTATAAAACATCGATTTTGTCGTAAATGATTAGTAGAATAAATATTATTCTTAATCAACTAAAGGGTTCTAGGATATATATTGTGCAAGGTTTGAATTTTAAACGCCATAAAAATAAAATAAAACGCGTAATAATTTCGATATAGTCGTAAACAGAACATTGCCAATCTACGCACTAATAATAAATATCTTGAGAGTTGCCGACGCATATTTGCCAATTCCTTCGTTAAAACATGTATAACGGTCTTGTATCTTCAAGGCAAAACATGCCACGTAGATCTGTATAAAGAATTCCGTGTAGATCTATTGTAGATTGCGGTAAAAGGTATCTACAAAGGCGTTGTTAAAGCCATCTTCTACGACTTCATTGCTTTCTTAGCACGCGTTCCCAATCGAATAAAAAATGTCAAAACACCTTTTGTTGGGTATGTGCCACTGATGGATCGCGTCGATGAGACGCGGTCCATCAGTGGAGCATACTTGATAAAATAAAATTTGTGATTGTGACACGCAGAAAATATGTTAGATGAATACGGTAGCTTGGATTATTTTTCGGACAACTCTAACCAATTATGTTTTCATAATTACATATTTCCTTTATAGTTTTATATCCGTTATAAATATTTATTTTACCTAAATAATAAAACAACTTCAAAGGAATGGACGGTATTGCACGTGTTAACGTAGATCCATATGTGATGGAATATGTAATGAACTGCATGTACGATACATTTTTAAAACTACAGCAGGTAATATTCAAACTTTTATTCTTATTATTATAAAACCTATATTTGAGTACTATTGTTGAGTCAATTAAAATCAAGTCTGAATGTAGAAGTTGTAACTGGTCATGAGAAGGCTAACTATTTAAAATTAAATGTATATGAATTAATGTTGTATATAAACAATATTTGGCTGACTTCTTAAAGGTTAAAGGTTTGGTAAATTTCCTGTTAGTCTGCTGTAAAATCTAATATTTAAAAAGTTATTTCAAATTTGCTGATTTCCAAAAAAAAAAATTATGTTATTGATTTTGAACAGAAAATTATTCCAAGAATTAGGTACAGGGTTTCTATGTTTCAATATGGATTTTTCGAATCGATATTAGATCTCCAAAGTGGAATATAATTCTTTTATTGAAAAGTCGCCTTTTTGGTTTGATAGTATCCAATAAACAATCTAATTTTGTCAAGCCTCTATCACAAATGAACAGCGCGCGACAAAATATATTCTGGAAGAAATTTTCCGACACGGTATTCGAAAAAACTTCAATATTTGTTAATATTTTTATTATTTATGCTACAAACATATCTTTGTTACCAAATTGGGGGTAATAGTTATAGCTGTCTACAAAAAAGTAATACCCAGTCAAAAAATTTTGTTTATGCATGTTTTCTTAAAGTATGATACTCAAGTGCTTGATAAAATAAAATTTCTCTTTGGGGAGCCAAAAACTTGGTGCTTTCCGATAAATACTTTGATATTTTGTTTTAGCATGACAATAATGAACATTTTAGCAGCATTTTTGGCATGTAAATTAAGATAATTAGCGAAACGACAGAAATTGAAGTTATCAAGTAAATTCATATTTTAAGAACATTAAAATAAACGCTTCGTTTGTTGGCATGTTAGTGGTTATGTGATTATTATAAAAAAAACAAATTTCTGATATTTCCCTTCCAAATGAATTTTGATTCAGAAAGTGTAATTTTTGATTCAGTAAGACATATTGTTTGGTATTCATTTCCATCCAAAATAGAATATGTTTCTAGAATATCATTTTTTTGTAACATCTACATACCTTCGTTTAATATGTAAAAGATAAAATGGAATATCTCAACGCTCTAATTAGCGAAGGTGAAGAGTGGTGTGGAAAGCTTGTCAACAGACAAAAATAACTCAGGTTTCAGTAATATTAAAATTCCCACATTGTTAGGCTTGTTGTTTTCCTATTCTGTATTAACGAAGGGCGATTTGGAAGTTATGTCGAATCCCGAAAGGAAAAATTCTGTCAAAACACATTTTATTAGGTATGTGCCACTGATGGATCGCGTCGCTTAGACGCGGTCCATCCGTGGTACTTACTTGACGAAATAAATTTTCTGATTGGGATATAATAATAAACTCCGTTTTGTGTGCATATTTTCTATATTTTTAATTTATTTTCGAATCTGTTCGTTACTGGATCGTAATAATGATTCAAACCCATTCGATTCTAAATCATACTCAGTTGGTTAAGCGTGATGGTATTATCCCGCAGGCCGACCGTTCGATGCTTGACCATTCCACCACCGAGCGTACCCTTCAGCAGGTCACTTCGCGGGTAGCTGTAACATAGAACAGATACACAGTCACAAAAAATGTCCGTGCCTAATTGTCGTTGGGTATAAGCCCTTGGCCAGAGCAAATAATTCGAAGAACCCTAAAAAACAAAAGATTCTTAATCATGCAGTTTACACTCTTTTTCGTAACAGTTGGTGGACAAATAAAACGATCAATCAAATTCGTACGTATTTAAACCGGTCGACTAGGATTTTGTAGTTATTCGTTTAAATATTTACACATCAAAATATGCACTCTGGCATTTCGCTTTAACAAGTGATGACAGAATAGTTTTTGTCTAAACTTGGTAATGTTTAATGGATATTTTTACAAAACTAGGTAAAGTATTACTAATCTAGTTCCACGCTTCAAACTAGGAAGCACTTTGGCTATAAACCAGATAAACTAGGTAAACATTTTCCCTCATTTAATGCATTTTCAATATATTAGCTAATTTTATTTATATGCCATATTTTACAATGTGATAAATTTTCCTCTTATAACTGGTTGATTTACTAGGTGAAAGATCAGACAAACTCGATAAAAAAATAAGCTAGGTATATTAGATATCTAAGAGCCGTCTGTCTAGGAATCGTAAATTCAATATTTACGTGTATCTGTATTCGCTGATAAATATTTACTCCTCCAATTCTGTCAACTTTGAATTGATCGGTGGGGAAACCGAATAGCATAAATGTATTTTTGGATCGTTGTATATAGTTATGATTAAACTAATAATATCAAGCTGATATCTATGCAATGTTATTTTTTTAAGCATGTATTCATTATTTTTATGTTTAGGCTCTGTGGCTCGATCCATCAGCGGTGACGGGACAATGTTAAATACCAATATAAACGCAGTATAAAGTCGAGCGCCCGCTGTGATATCATTTTGTCCACTAGCATAAGCCATGGGATGACCGACGTCGAGTCTTGATGTACAGTTCTAAAAAAAAAATGCAACCGAGTAACACGCAACCATTTGGCCACGTACTTTAATTTAATATAATAAACTCGTGAATGAACTTATGAACAATAGTAAACTTATGATGTACCATAGAAGGAACAATCGCTTAAACCACATTTCTTCCTAAACCATGCATAAACAATATATAGTTGCCAACGCCGTGCTCAGTTAAAGAGTCATACTGCGGAAATCGTGTAGCGGATTGACTAATCATCGATAAACAGTTCACAGTGTTTAGTGTATAAGCATTGGCGTTGCAAAATCTTAGACCATTTATCATGAGCTGCTTCAAGTTTAAAAAAGTTTGGAGGTATATATCTATCGGATTATACTTTTTCTTAACTGGAGTTACAAATACTATAATTACGCCAACTATAAATATATTTCTAATCTCGTTGGATGCTCCGACAGGCTTTCTGGGCGTTATAGTTGCTTCTTTCAGTTTTGCAGGCTTACTGTCGTCACCATTGTACGGTATTGTAGCGGACAGAACCCGATCATTGAAGACATGCCTTATTGTTGCTGCTTTGCTTGAAATAGGAGGGAATTTTCTGTATTTTGTGGGGGAAAACTATAATTTGCTACTGGTGGCAAGATTAGTCGCAGGACTTGGAGCTGGGGCATCATCATCGGCTTTTGGATTTGTATCGAGAACAACTACAAACAAAGAAAGGACGTCTGTCATATCAGTTTTGACAGCTTTACGGGAATTTGCGGTATTGATTGCACCTACGCTCAATATTGCGCTAAACAATATCAACACGACCATAGGGTCTTTTGTTATTGATGAAAACAATTCACCTGGTTTGCTGATGACAGTGGCATGGTTACTTCATTTAGTTTTAGTGATGTTTTTGTTCCAAGATCCTAGAAGAGAAGTAGAGATTTCTGATTCTGCATCAGAACCAAACCATAATATTGAGTCAAATGCAACAACTGAATCACAAAAACTTTTAACCAATGGCATCGATAATGAAGTGGCGCGAAGTAGCAAATCGCGTCCTCGTTTCGGACAATTTTTAAACGAAGAAGTGCTATTATGCATATCTTCTAATTGTTTATTTGTTGTGATTTTCTTCGGTATTAACACATCAGCAACACCGATAACTTTTTTATATTTTAGCTGGACCAGCTTAGATAACAGTTACATGTATTTGGTCGTGGGTTGCGTTGTCATTATAAGTTATATTTTACTTGGAACTTTAAGCAAGCGAGTGCCTGACCGCAGCTTATTGTTAGCCGGCTGCCTAGGATCGATTATGAACTGTATATTTGCCTTAGCGAGTACGACTGTTTTTTACGTGAACAGTGATGTTGAAACTCCAAAAACGGTTTTTTATTTACTTGCCATAGCAATTTTCTTTCTTGCTATAAGCTTCCCTTTTGTGTTAGTTACCATAACGTCCTTATTTTCTAAAATAACGGACTTAGAATATCAAGGTTTTAATCAGGGAATTTTATCCATGTCAAGAGGGGTTGGACTAATACTTGGTCCACTTTGGGGCTCCTCTTTAGCAACTAAATCTAGATTGCCTATATTCAGTTTCGTTAATTTCGTAATAGTGCTTATTCTCACATCGATGATTTGTGCATCTTTCAAGAAATTAGTTCCACAGCCACAAGAAAACACTATTCCTAATAGAGAAACTTGATCCTTATGGATCGTGAATGAGTACGATATTATAACACAGCGAGGGTACCCAGTACCCAAAAGAAAAAATATGTCAAAACACTCTGTATCAAGTGTGGATGAATACTTACTTGTTCTGTTGCGAACACTTGGCGCAAAAAAATTTCTGATTGGGGTAATTTGGGGTAATACGGTGGGGTTGATAAATTTGGATACCGATTTGAACATTATTGGTAGCTTCTTTGCAAAACGTGATGATTCGGATTCTGTAATTTGAATCGATTCGAAGCACAAAATATTCGAATTAATCGTGACTGCTAAATGAAGTAGTATCTTGATTTTTAACGACAAAAGGCAATCGATTTCGGTCAAATTTGACCGAAATCGATTAATCTTTGTTGTTAAAAAATGAGCACTTGCATATGGAGTGTAATTGAAAATAAATTGCCTTTAAATCTGTTTATGCTAATACTATAATTCGATACTATAAATTTCTTGATTTTCACGATGAAGTCAGGATGACCGTAAAATGGACTATAGGCTATTTTAGGGAATTAGTGATTAGAATCGGAAAAATTATCCGAATCGTAATCGAATTCTAAAGGATTCAGTTTTGCCCCGCTATCGTTGCGGGTGAGTCACATTAGAAAATTACAGACTATCTATAAGTATGTTAAGAACTGAGTACAGTGGCCATTCTGTTACATACTCGTTTTACCAGTTTTACATACCAGTTTTACTTAGCACGCTCAAAGATGACTTCAATTTCTACAATTTCTATTGATTTTACGTATATATAGGGTTATTGTATAGTACATCACAGAGAGAAATATTGTTTTTGCCCAAACATGTCGAGTTTGAGTGACAGATGGATCACGAAATAGATTACTCGATGATAGTTCTGATTGAGATAGGCAATTGATATTCATTTGATATTATTAGATTTGTTGGAATGAACTTGTATTTGTATTAGAACATGACTTTTGCCTAAAGTTTCTTGTAACAAAAATTTTGTCCCCAAAAAAATATATATTTGTAAACTGTTTATTCTGGTTTTTATTTTTTATGATCAGGAGCGTAATTTGTGTAAAGGGGGATTGGTCCTTATCACCAACCCGAGGTATAGACTTTTTATAGTAACTCTCTCATTTTGAGTGCATCACGCACTGCGGCGACCACTCATATACGAACAGCATTAGGGTTGTTCGAAAGATTTAAATTCCGCGAGGGTACCAAAGTTATTACATCCTGGGTATATAGTGGTGGGCATGGTTGAACAAGCTGAACTTGTCGGAACAATTTTCAGCACGGTTGCGTGTACTACTTTTTGTGCAATCAGTCGGCCCTGTTTGGGTGCTGCCCCCGGCTTTGTTTAGAGTAGTTTAAATAGAAAAAAAACTCCGCAGAAGAATTAATTTTCATTGATCATATTTTATGAGCTTTGATAATATTACAGTGGACATTGTCATTTTATATTTATTTTTGGATTTTAAAACATTATTATATCAAATTTTCGCTTTAATTCACCTGGACCATTTGTTACAAAAATGTCAACATGAAAACGAAAAAATTTAGAATATTTCGATTTATCAAAACTTTCCCTTAGAGCAGACATCTCATGCACACACAAAAAAATGCAGCGAGTATTATCAGCCAAACGCAATGATAAAACCATTTGCCGCGTTCTTACTACCTGGTCTGTTAGAACACACAGGAATTAAGAGCAATTATAAGAATATGTTTTGTTCCTATTTGAGTGGACCACTCTGGGTGAGACCCTGAACCAGCGATGTTAGTGTTTTTGGTACAGTATTAACATGCAGGTTCGTCCGAGCCTAACCAAGTTATTAAACCCTGGGTTGAGTAGTTGGCATGGATTACGAGCCGCCTGAGCAAGGTCCCGTACGCGGTCACTTATCATCGAACGGAGTTAGTGTTGTTGAGAAGATATAGCCATTTCGATTCGGCCAAGCCACTCAAATTCAGTAAATCGACAATCCAACCGAAGATCTTTAACCTGCGACGCCCAATGACCTCATTTTTTTAATTCTAGGGTTTGCGTGTGTCCATATCCTGGCACAAGGACGATGATTCCGTAATGTTGTCTTCAACATCTCGAAATGCAACCAGAGATTTACACCAAGCACTGAACAGATTTTTTGTAATGTACAATACAGTGAAACGGAATCTCACTTTCGAATATTGTCAACTGAGCAAATATCCTGATATAAATTTGGCAATTATCAACAAGATTCGTGAAAGGTTTCCGAGGACCAATATTCAAAGTAAGTGAATTAAAGCGTTTTTGAAATTAATTTGGGTGGAATAAGGACAAACATAATTTCAATACTCTATCAGAAAATTTGAGACTAGATTCATTCTTGACTAAAACTTGAGAATTTGGAGTTCTTGTACGAGTGGATAATCGGTTTTATTCTTTTAAAAGGTGAACAAGAAAATTAATAAGCTAAATTACTTACCCTATACAACCAGGTGTGAAATTAATAATCATTGAAAATCATAACCCGGTTCAAAATTATACATTGCCTTTTATAAATAACAGATCAATTTACAAAAGCTGACAAAAGTTTTTGATTATATTGGTCCCATGTACTTCTAAGCTCACCATTTGAACGTTCGTTAATTTTTTGCCTACAAGTAGGACTAGGGAATTCTATTTGATGATTCTAATGGATTCGAAGCGTAATGTATGTATTCTGTGTTCTAATATTCTTTTAATTGATATTCAGAAACGAAAAACAAAGGTGAAATTAAAATAATTGGGATCAAGAACGAGATAAGTCAAGTTTTGTCCTTTATACGACAATATGTTCAACAAAATTCAAGGATTCCTGAACAAAGAACAGTAGTCTTGTCTGATCACAGAAATCATCGTCCAACACAGTTAGTGAATAGGTCTCTTCTATGAGTATAATTTGAATATATTTATTGTTTTTCAATCAATAGCTTAGTTTATTGAAACGTTGAATAAATAGGGTTATTTTGAAAATGAATATCCATCTGTTGATTTTCCTCATATACGTTTCTCTGTCTGTAAATTGACAAATACTTCCTAGATGCGCAGCCCATGTCACCTCATTGTTAGTCTATTTTGATATTGTTGGCTTGTCATTGCACAATCCAAGTTTTTCACAAAGCATTCTTTTTCTAAGTATGTGCCACTGATGGATCGCGTGATGAGACGCGACCCATCTGTGGCGCATACGAGTTAAAATAAAATTTATGTTTGGGTATGGAGAAGAGCAAGAAACCTTGTATAGCAACTGATGGTTTCAGCATATATGGAAGTCTTAATTGCTCGATTCTACCAACTTCTAACAATAACTCTGGAAGGCGCGCTAAAATATTTGATCGTATATTTATTTTCTTCCTTTTTCCAGTGTGGTCAAGTTTGTTGACCCTCAGTCAAAATCATTTTTTGACTTCTCTATGACCTGTACTCACGTGTACCCACATGGAATATAGGTATCGATTGTCAGGTCTTTTCTTGTCCTATATACCCAGTCGGGAATATTTTTTTTTTAAAAACATGTCTATCAAAATAAAATTTTTTGATTCGGTTGTTTAGTTTTTTAATTTTATTGGAACGGTAAAATCGCCATGTTTTTTGTGGTAGGTCAATTAAGGTGAAACCTCATTTGTGAGTTTTCTCAAGCGTGGACGTACCGAATAAATGTTAATTCACTTTAAAATTAATACATTTAATAGAATTCAGCATCGAGGGCAACATAACAACGTAGAGAACACCTATCAAGGTAAATAAAAACATTTTTTTCCATATTTTAGGCAATTGATAAAAACCCATTTGGCAAATGAATTGGGACAAAAACGCTAACACCTTGTTTTTCGGTCGACCTATTTCAAAAAATTTTGAATTACATCTGAATACAAGCATTTTGAAGTTTATTGAATTATATCATTTCTCTCTTCTTCAATTCTCTTAATTTTAACGTACATTATTAGGCGAACACATAGCAAACTTTCAGTCTTGAAGAAAACATATTTTTCGAAACTTTTCAAAAAAAGCAAGACAAACTTTCTGGAGCCATCCCCAGAAGCTGTAACATGTATTGGTTAGTATGGGACACTGATGAATCGCGGCTTGCGTCGCGATCCATTTATGTCCCATGCTAAACAAAAATAAATTTTATGCATGGAATTGAGAAGTTCCAATCTTGATTTCTAGAATACGTGAGTTACCACGTACACAGGTGCTGGAGAAACAGAAAACTAACCGTCCTCTTGTTGAAAAATTACGAATTCTGAAATGTTTATTTAATCCATTTATTTTGTATTGCTCACAGATCAAAAGCCACTTGGTGACCAGAAGAAAATGCTGTTTAGTAAATCATTTGAAAGAAAAGTTTCCAATTTTAAGTCGAGGCGGAGTGAAATTGTTGCGCAGAATAGCGAATCTCCACCATCTCGTTACAGTACATCAGAGGTAACAAAATTAAGAATTTTTAAAATTCCAAAAAAAAGTAATAATGTATATAATAATATAATGTATATATAATATATAATAATGCTAAAGCTGATTTTCAAGCACTGAATGTTAGATTCAAATCAAGTCTTCTGAATCCATGCATTAAAATCGATTGAAGAACTTAATCATGGCCGCAATTATCAGAATTTTCAAGAAATTACTTTGGAATCTAAAATGTCTGTTTGAAATCAAGTTAAACTTATAAAAAAGATAACACATCCCTAATCCACACCAATCGAAGAAAAAAAATCATCATTTTATTCTGCAGTTCTTTGTTGCTTAATTAAGCCGTGATATTGAGTTCCTCTATTAGAAACAAAGGTAAGATTTTGAACGGTCAATGAGAAACTGAACAGGCATAAAAACGTATGAAATTTATTTGGAACACCGTGTAGTTTCAAAGAAATCCCCAACAATAAATATTTACAATGATATACAATATATATAATTTTACTATACCTATAGCAATTCTTTGTGCATCATTTAAAATTTAAATGACACATTCAAAATGACTATACCTGTCGTGAAATTATATAAATATGATTTATAAGTATGATAAATTCTATACAGGATTTCCTTTTTAAATCAATATGCACTACTGGAGCCAGAATCAAAATAAATTTGTTCAGGACACTATCTAGCATAATAGCATATTAATATGAATGGTTGCATATTTTTCAGATTCGTCGTTTTCCAAACAATTCAACTTCAAAGAAAACTTCAACGTTACCAAAAATCGATGCGTTGGTTAAACAAAGTCAGACGCGCGAAAATAGACACTATGAGGTAATGTATATCCACCTATTTCATTTTATTGCTTACAAGGACAATTCTAAAAAGTGCTTAAAACCTGAAGCTTATTTTGGGCAAGCTTGTTTTTAAAATTATCGATATCTCGCTGAAACATCATGTTTTGTCAAGTATGAGTCACATATGGAACGCGCTTCCAAAGTGCGATCCACATGTGGCACATGCTTGACAAAATACAATTTTGATACCAATTTTGAAATACAGTTGATTGGCATGGTGTCCCAGAACAAGTTAGAGGTGTTGTATTCTAGTTACGACTTTCCATTTTCTGTACAAAGTTCTTCTGTATTTTCATTCCAATATTATAAAAATGCATTTAGACAAATTAGTATATAAATCGACGATGCATAAGACCTTTATATTAAAATCTACATCTTAAAGAATACAACTATAGATGCACTCAACCATGAAGGACTAGTTTGAAATGTGGTACTAGCAACTGCACTCTAAGTAGAAAACAAGTCGGAAAAGATTAAACCACTATAATAAAGTACAGTTAATGGTATCTGCCCTGTCATCTACCATAGAGTTGTTTTTTTTATCGCAAAAAATGCGTTAAAAAATTCTGAATCTCTCACTTATAAGTGCTTAATCGGAATGATCCGCTCAAATGAGAAATTGAAAAAAATTCCTACACGAAAAATGTTTGGGGTTCTTCAACCATTTAAAAGATCGATAATAAGCTCGTTTTTTTATTAATAATATGTTTCATCAACCCATCGTTGTTAAATTTAGGTTCAAACTGCGACTGGATTAACTGTTTCTACCTGTCTTCACGATGCAACATCTACTGACGAATTGTCTCCTCAAATTCTCACAACTGAAATATCACCCGCGGGAAGACTCTCGGATGACATCACGTGGATGATAGCAAAAAACAGGAGTTTCGAAATAACGAAGATTATTAAATTACACGTCGCTTTGTATGGGCAAATGGCACCGACAAAAGTACGAAAATTTAAATGTTTTCAATTTATTTATAAGACGTTTGAAACTCCATTTTAGACATAAAGAGTTTTTTTTTAATTTAATGCTATTCCATGTCATTCCACGTCACAAAAAAATCAAAGGAACATTTGTCAAGAATTTGTCATTGATAGATCGCGCCTCATAGGCGTGATCCATCTATGGCTCATGCTTAACAAAATTGAAAAAATACTGATTGTGTTTGACTATTATATTAGAATACTTCCGGGTATAAAAAGGGAATAGTCAAAAATCAGGGCGACTACTCTCCAAGGAGGGGATCAAACTCTCCAACTAAAATTTGCGCTTTTAACTTTTTAATGGGAAAATTAGTTTTTTCAGGGCCATTATTAGTAAAAAATCTGCAAAAAAGGCGCATTCGCGCTGGAGGCGGGCAAAAGTTTGTTCATTTATGAAATATTTTGATGCGAAATTCAAAAATCGGTTCCGCGCTCCGGTATTTGCATAATATAATTAGATTGGTACAGGGTTTGGAGCATTACTGTTTCAACAATAAAAATTGGCCAATATAAAAAATACCTATACAGTCATGCACAGACTATCAGATTTATTTGTAAAGATATGGGATTTTAAGTTGCCTCCATCTCATCTTTGTGCCTTGTGTAGAGCTTTGCAACGGATTCTTGAACGGTCTTCCCAGGGCTTGAACAAGGGTGCTACAACATTCGAACATACGATGCAAAATTCAGTAAATATTATTACGAAAAATAGCTCATATTATATAATGGCATGTTTTTATTATATTTGTAGAGGTTCACTATGAGCAAAGCCGAAAGCAGTGTCTAAAGGAGACATAGTATATATTGACTTTTTAATAAATCAACCTCAGTATCAAAACTATTTTTGTTTATGCTGAATGTTTTCGACGAAGCAATAAAAAAAGGGAAATTTTTGATAAAAAAAACGAAAAATGGGAAGAAAATTATCTTAACGAAGTCTCAAGTGTCGATTCATTGGTGATTTGCAATAACTAAAGTAATATTATCCCCATATTATCGAACTGATTTCTGCAATTAAAATGTACTATGCACTGTTACAAATGACTGGTAAAGTCACCATTGATTTGCAGTAATTTATATTTTCAAAATTAGAAAAGTTCTTGCTGAAGAAATGTTGATTAAGTGCGAACTGTTGGGGCATGCGCTACGGCGTCGACCCAATCAGAAAATTTTCAAAAAAAAATCCAAAAATTTATTGTCGAGTATGAGACACTGATGGATCGCGTCGCCAAGGCGCGGGCCATTTGTGTTTCATGCTCGGCAAAATAACATATCTGATTGAGGATGTCTGTCAACAGTTCCTATTTGATGGGTGAAGAGAATTTTATAGGTTTTATTTTAATATTAACAAGTAAAATCGCTGGCTAAGAACACCAATTATGCCATATTTCATTGTAACAAAGCATGTAATATTTAGTTTTTGTTCTTCATTTTAGTCTATTGTTACTCCTGGATTCAAACTACCCTTCAGTCATATCATTCACACTGCAACTCCGGCATGGGAAGAAGACAATCCTAAAAAATCTTTGAAAAATTTGTTCAACACATATAAGAATGTTATTCGGATAGCAGATACTGATCTGAATGCTACAGATATCAGTATACCAATCTTCGGCAGGTGTTGTACAGTTGGTAAGTTGATCTAGACCATGTCTGCCAAAATTTGCTGGGGTGGTCTTGTGGTGACTGTGATAATATTGAAAAACATTTTTTTACATTTTTTTAGTACTATTTTAAGTTGAAGTTTTGCTCATCCGTGAATATGAAGTGACATTTATATTAATTTCTGGCATCTTGTTTATTTGCTGGAAAAATACTTTAATGGGGTGTGGACGATAATGAAAAAACAATTATAAACAAGTATAATGTTGATGATATGCTGTTTTATAGATTTTAAAATTTTATATTGGGAACCCAATATTTGAGTGGTTCATATAAGGCGGGTTTTTTTATTCGGTGATTCTAATCGATCCGAAGCACAAATTATTCGAATCAGTCGCGAATTGTTCATTGGAGCACAAACTTGCTGAGTGAATTGGAATTTTCCTTTTTATCGACAAAATTCGATTGAATTTGGTCAAAAAATCTTGTTCAAAATCAGTTGTATTTTGCCGTTAAAATAGGAAAAGTTTTACTCATTGAGCTGTATTGTGAATTCAAATACATTGCCTTCAATTCTATTTATGTAACTATAATATTTTTGGTTTTCATAATGGAGACAAGTTGACGTAGTAAAAGTGGGATTTTGTTTTTTATATGGAATTAGTGATTCGATCCGATGCGGAAAAAATGATTTCAATGGAATTCGATTTTCCTAGATTCGGTTCTGCCCAGCCTTAGGTTTTTACAAATATATTCTGTAGAATTAATTCCCCAATGATATCTTATTTTTTGTGAATGGAAGTGAAATGCATATGCCAAGGTTTTAAAATTGGAGGTAATACTCAATGAGTATTTTTTAGGGTATGAAGGTTTTTTGTCTTAATTTCTGAACAATAGTGGTTTATAAGAGACTTTAAATAAATGACTTTAATAAATGCCTTCGCTTTGATGGCCTAGGGGTTTATCATGTTGTCATTGCAGGATGCAAATCGCGGGTTCGCATCATGGCAAATCCGACTCGTAATCCACGCCCACCACTCAACCCAGGGTGTGATAACTTCGGTAGGCTCGGCCAAACCGAGAAGTTTATAACTTTCCAGTATAAATAACCCTGTTCGTCCCGAGTGGCCGTTGGAAAAGGACTTATCAGAGTGTTTCATTCATATGAAATACTATTAGTATATATATGTTGGAACTGAAATAATCCAAAAGTGAATGCACCGAATTCCGAAAAAAACAAAGAAAGTTAAAACTTCCGAATTTTTCACGACATAAAAGTCACTACAACTTTACGTCGACTAACTCTTTAGTAACACCGTATTATTTTTACAGGTCGAACTTTCCCCGAATTTCAAGCTTTAGCAGTGCTGAGGCAATCCATCGTAAGCATCACGAAATCTGGGCTACAAAATCTACGTCATTTGAGAATTCTTTGCTCACGTCAGAGAGATTTAAACTTTGTAAAGGCAAAGCTGTTTCCACAACTAATGTTCGTGGCTTATGACTCACGGTATGATGTTTTTTTGGGTCATCGGTACGCGTGGGGTAAATATCGACATGGGTGTGCTATTTGGGTTTGTCCTGGGTATAAACTTTCTTGGATTTAGTGGGCACGCGATTTCTTTACGTGATACGAAAACTTCAAAAATTTTATTTTGTCAAGCATGAGCCACAGATAAATCACGCCCTGAAGGCATGATTCATCAGTGACTCATACTTATCAAAATGGACAATCAATATCAATTTTATCAAACTGTTCCATGTAAATCGTAAATAAGCCCAAAGCGTTACTGCTTGTTCAGGCTTATGCCTTTTTTCCGCCCAAGCTAGATTGAATATTGTTTCTTTATAAATATCTTTCTGGAATGTTTCGTAAGTCGTTAGGTTATACATGCAACAAACCCTCACATACATAGCTATATAATAGGTGCGATGGGATTATCTCACAAGCGTAACGGATTTTGGCCACTTCCTCTTAAAAGCATATCCGATAAGCTGTTAACACTCTTTCCCAGTTCCTCGAACCCATTGTACCTTACTCGACCACACACGGTTAAGAAAAAATGTTTTATTTTTATTTTGGTGACTTCATGTCAAACGGTTCGGTTGTTTCTGTTCACCATATTTTTTTTTTTATGAAACACGCCTCTCAAGTCTAAATTTGTGAATAAGCATTGTAAATAAGTTCAAGGATTTGACTAAAATGATATTATAAGTTGTGCACATAGTTGCATTTACCTGAAAGATCTGCTTGCTATTTCATTCACTGCGGTAATGGCATCGATGGGTTTACTTGGGCATAGAGACGAGAGGCATCATCATTCCCTTTCAAAAGCTCAATACGCAGGAAACCCCAAAATTGTTTCGCCCTCCTTCAATGCTCACGTTTGAACCAATTTTGATTGGTTTGACGTCATAATTCGAGCCTCGGAATTTGTACGAATTTTGACCCCTTTTCAAGTTTCTCTTCAGCGCAGTGTTTTATTCAATTGGTGATCTAATGAATTTTAATTTTTGCTGAATCCCTTCAAACAACTAAAATTAAATCATTAAATATCGTTTGCAGATATTTATATCAACAACAACAAAGATATTTCGGGAAAACAAACGATGAAGATGAAGAAATATTTTTATAGCGATGACGCGAAGACTTTGTTTGAATCACATTATTTGTAAAATTACCATACCATTTTATGTAAATTAAAATAAAAATTAAAATAAAATTGTGCCTAAACTCAAATTTAAAATGAAATTGTGCCTAAAGTTTGAATGATTGCCCACATCGTTTTCACATCAACGGTTGAGACATTAGAGTCACCATGCGATTTTGTCAGTCACTTCGGATCTTCAAAAAAACGTCATTTAATAAGAAATGGATTCTATGGAACCTAAATTCTACTGCAAGACGCCTGTCTTTTGGCCTGAAAAAGAAAATGGTTGGGCCGTTTGTCTTTGGTTTAAATGTCCGCTAAATATTTACCTAATTCACGGATTTAATAAACCCTTTACATTGATAATAATGCACATTTTCATATTCTTTAAACAAAGCCTTATTGGATTCTAAATACTTATTATTTACGCTAGATTCTATAAGTTTCTTTTTTTTTTACAATTTTTTTTCCGACGAGGACCTAACTTAAAAATATCACGATTTTTGTTAAAATGTAACAAAAATGCATGACTATTTTGCATAAAATTATATTCGGATTGCTCGTGTGGTCGCATATTCCTTTTGAGTTTAATATTAATTCAGTACATTTTATTTTGTTTTGAGTAGGGAACCACACGCAAACTGACGCAAGACGGATTACCCGGGGTCACAAAATTTAGGTTAAATCCTTATTTTGACAACATGTTTGGGGGATGTGGTTATTCAGAGAACCAAAAATTGGCAAAATTGTTTTGTTGCTAATGCATTCCGGCACAAAGCTTATGATTCACCACCACTGATCTCAGTCGCCAAATTGACGTAGCTTTTTAGAGCCAATTTACTGTTCCAAATGCATATAATGAAAAAAGTGGCGTGATAGAAAAACAATAAGTTTACTATTTTAGGCCTAAAAGGAATTTTGAAGGAACTTTAATAATAAACTGAACGTTATGTTGGAGCCGAATAAAAAGATAACGCGAAAAAGGAAGTTACATTGAGTTATTTAAGTTACGTAAAAGTTAGAAATAAAAGGCAAACATGCGAACAAATTTTGTATAATACGGTTATAAAAAATATAATGTTCATATTATGTATAAAAAATCCTGATATTTAGGAAAATTATCTTGTGACGTAAATTCTAGCATTTGCTTTCAGTATACAAACAGAAAATTGTTCTATTGTGATGCACAATATGGACAGAAACCTTATTGTGTAAATGAAATTTCTCTGAAAACAACCGTGATCCAAAACAATCCAAATTATTCTAAAGTTAATTTGAAAAATAATGTTCAGTTGCTACATCAACTCAATTTTCACAAAACATGTCTTCTAATTTATGCAGAAAAAAGAGTAGGTATTGGATATTGATAAAAGTAATACTATAAAAGTTCATATATATTGTGGAAAACGGACTAAAAACAATAAACTTTTTCTATATTCCGAACAGAACTAATAGCACAACTTCTATATTTTTATCCGCCATTTTATTTGTTGAATACTCGGGTTTTACTGACATTTTTAAGATTCCAGTGAGGCATTTGGGACACAGGTATAAAAACCTGTTGCTGAGTTTTTTGGAAAGTTTTGAAAAGGCGAATGTATAGCAAATGTATTTTTATAAATGAGACAGAAAACAGGCAATACAAGTACAAGTGCATCACAAGAGAAGAAACATTTGAGGAGGCCGCTCCTGGAATCCAAATTCGAATCGATTCGGATACGCATATCCGAATCAAAGAATTCGAACATTTCTTTTTTGATTTGGTATGATTCAACAAAGCTTTTGGGCAAAAATGCACCGGATATGTGAATATTTTACATATAATTCGGAATTGTCACCAACATATTGAAAAACTTTGTCACTTAATAAAATATTTTATAAATATTATAAATAGAATGGGATTGGTAAGTATTGAATTTTATGAAAAATTATTCGATTTTCAATTCAAAAGTATATGTATCTTTGAGAGAAAAAATTTTAAGAGTTGTCGTTTGAGTGAGTACTTAGAGTTGTGTAAATATAAATAGTGAGTGTAAACTATACAAAAAGCTGAGTGATTAATCTAGAATTGAGTAAAAAATAACAAGTAGGCAATTTTTAAAAAATGTTGTATCAAATCAATTCATAAAGGAGAATATTATTTAATCAGATAATTTCTTTGTCAAACATGGACCACAGATGAATCGCGCCTTTGTTGGCGCGATTCATTAGTGGTCCAAGCTTGACAAAACACGATATGACCTGAAAATCATTTCTTGAGTGGGTAGGTGATACGTATCACACCAAGTAGTATTGCCTCATATTAACGAGTGTTAAATTCTTCACATTGTAACAGATAGTATTAGGATATGGAGGGCGTGAAATATCTCTTGGGGATTTTCATAGGAATTTGCCTACAAGAAAGTGACTTTGTAACGGCAGAACCAAAGCGCTATGACGGGTGAGTTTATTTGTTATTTTAGTGTTTTTAATCAAAAATATGACATATACAAATATGATTGCATTACATGAAAAATTCAAACATTTATTTTTGAAGTAACAAGGAGAAATTTTGAAGTCTTTTATATTAGAATTCACTCTGAGCAAGGCCAGAAGCAGTGCTAAAAACGTACCAACTAACGGCCACTTAATAGCAAAGAGCTACTAAAAGATGTAGTACCAACAACTACAATCTAAACTGAAAATATCCCGAACGGAACTGAACCGCTAAGGTAAAGTGCAGTGAGTAATATCTGCGCTGGTCTACCACTTCTTTGTACCACTCCGTTTTAGGCGCCTTTTAAGACACGCAGGAAATACGTTAGGACTATTTTAAAGTGCGTACCTGAATGGTATAGAGCGACAATTTAAAATTTCAAAGGCCGACATTCAAGTTATGATATTAAATTACTTTTTTCATAAATCGTTTATTACAATGAGTATAAAATAACCATATTGTTATTGCCTCCTGTCAGAAAATTTTTATTTAGCTATTTTGTTGACACGCTGATAGATCGCGCGGGTTTTATTATTCTATTTTTAAATTCATTCATTATATAAAAATAAATAATGTAAATTGTTTAAAAAATTGTGTCAAGGTACCGCGTCGTTAAAGTTGAAGCACAGAAAAACACTTTCGAGGAAATGGACCACCTCTTGGCCACACACCGAGTGAGTAAAGTTTATTATCAAGTACATTGCAAAACCGATCTTTGTTCGCAAGCAATTAGCGACTGGGGCAAAAAATCAGGGATACCGTAAATACAGTTTATGGAGTTTATTTTTAAAATAATTTAATATATTTTTGAGAAAACAATTTACCTAGTAATCTAGTTTTATGAAAAATTCGTTTTACTTTACCTCGTTTGAGTAAAAACTAGATTGCCATCACTAGGTACTAGAATTCCCTAGCGGCCGAACCATTGAAACAAGAGACCATGTTAGGTTTTGGGGGGAAGTTGACATACCCTCCAAGATTTTGATTTTTCTATAAAAAGCATTTTTAAAATAGGCCCAATTTTCAAGCACACATTCGACATGAAACATAATTTACATCGGTTTTTGTTCTTATTCTCAAATTGGGGAAAATTTTTTTATGCGCCTCTGCAGTGCCATTTGTAATACGAATGTTTTTTCAATTTTTTCTTTGTAGGAATTTAAAAGCTTTTGCCACTACACTGCAGTTAGCTTTGGGTCATTGCCTTGGCAGTACTCGTTCGGAAATCTCGTGCCTTTTCAATGCTAAGCTTATTTTATTTTAAGCTTAGACTCTCATTCCATTGAAAATTGCTTACTGAGGTCTTTTTTATACTACATACGTTAGCAAATTCTAAAAAGAAAATTATTTTGTCATGCATGGGCCACACACGAACCACTTCTCTGTTAAGGATAGTTCATTTCATTGAAAGTCGCTTACTGAGGTCTTCTCAATACTACATCCGTTAGCAAATCCCATACAGAAAATTTATTTTGCCAAACATGAGCCACAGATGGACCGCGTTTTGTCGAGGCGATCCATCAGTGACTCATACCTATCAAAAGATGTTTGTGAACAATTTTCCGATCGGAATATTCAATGGAAATTATCCACCACGTCGTTACTAAAGCGCAATTAGGCCTAAAAACGATTCCGACTCTCACATCGCAAAGATCAACATAAAATAGCAAATTAAATTTATCCAGAAAATCTATTTTACCAAGATGTCAATAACAAACAAGGTTTCAAATCAATTTAACGCAATATATTTTATTTAACAGCTCGATGTCTGGAGATATCCATCAGTTGTCATGTCAAGCTACGACGTATTAGTACCACCAGATGCGTGGGACGATATTACCATAGCTTTTGATAACATGAATGCAAAATATGCCATATCGATAGAAAACGTACAACAACTCATAGAAAAAGAACGTAGAGGTCAAAAATCAAGACGGACAAAACGTCAATCGCGGAAATTTTCTCTACAAAGATATCACACGTTGGATGAGGTTGATTCATTTAGAATAAATATAATTATATTTGAAGAACTCATAGCTCTGCATCCATAAAAATCTTCTCTTTTTATTGAAATTCCTTCAACGTATGGCCGGATGCTGCCGGATGGCCTGAGCATGAGAAAAACAATTAACAACCATTTGGCAAAAAGCTGCAAAATTATGTACCGGCAACTGTACTCTGAGCGAACGCATACCAAAAAGAAATGTATAATTATAGTAGAGTGCAGTGAGTAGAATCTTCCCCGGGAGATGATAAAACTATCTGCTCCTTTCTGATTTTTGAACTAGCAGTTCCGATGCGTTCCGTCTGGGCTAAGGCTTGACAGGTGCATCTGCGGTATGAAACATCTTTCATATTCGCATTATTTTTATATATAGATAGACCATGGGTATAAATATTTGGAGAACGATATATTTTGCATTTCAAATATCTTAACAAATCCGTTAAACATGCTACTATCAAAAATCAGGGCATGATATATATTTTATTTATAGATCAGAAGATGGATGTATCACTTTGCAAGAGCAAATCGAGATATTGTGAAACGAGTACAAGTTGGAATATCTTACCAAGGGCGAAGAATATTTGCGTTAAAAGTACGTGGAAGTTATTTAACAGAACACTTGAATTGCGTCGTTTTCCTACTGACTACACGTTAAACTTTTATCAAACGTTTGATATACTCTACGATATACTATATCAGTATATTTATAGTGCACCTGGGGCTGGACAAACCCGATTCATTTGGAATTCGAATTTGATTCGGATCTTTTTTTTCGAATTGGATCGAATCATGAATTTCATATAAGTAATGGATATGCCATTTTTACTATTAGATATTGTTTACACAAAAATCAGGAAATCCATAGTTACGAAATACTAATATTATCATATTTTCAATTAACACTCCATGTCGAAGTGCAAAAAGTTTCATATTTTAACAACAAAACAAAATCGATTTTAGTCAAATTTGACCAAAATCGATTGCATTTTGTCGTTGAAAATGAGAATTCTGCTTCATTTAGTAATTTTTTGTTCGAATGGTCGATTCACGATTGATTCGAATAATTAGTGCTTCGGCGAATCGATATCGATATAACGTAAGAACACGTGCTGTGTAGTTTATAGACAGGTGAGCAAAACATATATTGTGTAAGGACATGTGATAAGTCTCATTTGTATTAGACTTATTTGTGTAAAAAATGGATCATTTTCCCCTCAGATTGGAGTTCCGGCGGTTAATATTACAAAACGTATAATCTGGCAAGACGCTTGCATACATGCCAGAGAATGGATTACAGGAGCTGCTTTAATCTGGCAATCAAGGAAACTTGTTAAAGGATATAGAGACAGAAATCCTGACATTGTTAGATATTTGACTGAATTAGACTGGTATCTGTTGCCAGTGTGGAATGTTGACGGCTACTTGTACACTTGGAAAAAGGCGAGTCCTAAATATAAAACTTTACTTTTATCAATGAATAAACAGAAAATGTTTTAAAGTCATATTTTATTAAGCATAGACACGTGGTGAATCGAACCGTTAAAATATATTTCGCTAATAATGCTTTTAAACGTCTTAAAATGCTTCGAATAATCGTGACTTGCTGCATATGTTAACAAGCACATCGAAAACGGACGTAATATTATGGAAAGAATGTTTCTATACACTGCAACAAAAGTACAGTGAATTTACTGGTCATTTGCAGTAATTGCATATTTTCAAAGTTAAAAAAGCCAGGTTGATAAGATTTATGCCAATTATGGACTGTTGAGGGACCACACCTTCGCGGTGCGTTCCATCAACACCCCATATTTGGCCAAAAAAGTTAATTTTGAATTTTTTTTGCCAAGTAAAATTACTGTTAGAGACCAGTGATTTTGTTGCATTTTTGTTACGGTGTATATCATAATAGGGTTGGGCAATTTAATTCGACTATTTGAATCTATTCAAAGCACAAATTACTCCGATTTGTCGTGAATCGTTCATACCAAATCAGAAACTACGCCACGGATGGCCTGCGCCTTAACGGCGCGTTGCATTAGTTTCAAACATGCCTAACCAAATATGTTTTCAATGAATTTTTTTAATGGGTTAGCAAAAAATAAAAAATGGAGTGTGAATGAAATATAAAATATAGATTTTAATATCTTGATGATTGGATGACTGAGCCAATATCACATACAAAAAACGGGCCATTAGTTAATCAGACGGAATTACCGTTTAAAAAAAGAAGAATTCGTATATGTTCGAAATGATTCGGTTTTGCCAAGGCCAAACCACAAATAATGAATATGAAAAAGTTAAAATGTTCAGAAAAGTTTTTTTTTATTTTGACTGTCGTAATGCAATTGGTCTTTATTGTATCTTTGGAAGATCTTTGCATCATTGAAATGGTTCTAGTTTCATTGAGACCTTTTCTTTCGAAATTCAACATATAAAAAGAGCCTGTCTTATTGCTTTACATATCAATAAACAGAAGCGGAAAATATCAGAAATATCGAGATAGGACCACTATTCTGTTTTGAAATTTTGTGGTGTTGTTACGAATTTCGTTTTGAGACTAATTTATAAAATATAATCTGTATTTATAAATCCTCCAGGATAGAATGTGGAGAAAATCAAGAAGTGAAGCTGGATCATACGGGTGTTATGGCGTGGATTTGAATAGAAATTTTAAAACACCAAACAGAGGAGGTAAGTAAAGAAAGGCCCGAAGCCGCCTGCGATGCTTTTTCTAGGCTCGCGGTTATTTGCATTTTATCTATTAGTGCTGTGCGTTTGCAGCTAACTCAAAGCACTTTACTGAAACCCAATTAGAAATATTTTTCAAGCATGAGTCAAAAATAGAACAAATCGGTAACTCTCGCTTAATGCCACAAATTCGGGCAGTGCGGTGAGGATCGAAGTTCTGTCCAAATGGACGGAACCGTTGTGCGTTGAAATCTCCTCTACACAAGCGTGAAGTTCCTTTTTGTATGGCTTGATCAATCAGTGAAGTAAATAGGTATTATCTCCTGTCTGAATATTATGCTCGAAAGAAGCGGATTCTAAAACGCCGAGGATGAATATTTATTGCAGAGTATTGCAGAAGCCTACCGGTAAGGCCATCCAACTATGGCATTTGAATGATTACATAAATTTCAACTAAATAAGCGAAGTTTTGTTTGTTTCTTAAATCAAGATTGTTGTAGTATTTTGACATATTGCATAACCTTACAGGTGGAACAGCAAGTGACAACCCATGTTCTGAGGTTTATCATGGACCAAAAGCATTTTCCGAGTTGGAATCTATATCTGTACAAAAGTTTTTGCTGAAGAAACGATCTGATTTGGCGGCTGTTATAACTTTACATTCATACGCTCAATATTGGCTTTATCCATACGGATTTACTACCGGCCAAAGTCCCGATAATGAAGTTCTGGTATGTTTATAGTCCTACTTATGACAATGTTCATTTTTTCACTTTGTTATTTTTATTTTCATAACATTGTTTGCTGATATCTTATCAACGCATCTATTCACATAATTAGAGTGTACAAAGGTATAATTTTGTATGCAATGTATTTACAGGTTTAGAATAACATAATTTCGTGAAAGACGATAAAAAGAAAACAAGGTAGTGTTCGATGGCTTAGTTAGAAACATAGCCCAATATCGGCGACAGTATGTAACGTACTAATTTCAACTCGATCCCGGGATCTTGATCTAAAAATGTTAACCCATATAGTCAAATAGGCAACTGCAAAAGACTTGGCGCAACAAATGAAGAATAGAAATGAACTTTATTTCACATTATACAATTAACAATGTTTGCAATTATATTCAGAATCATACTTTACCTGGGTTCGAACCCGAGTCTTTCGTCATGTTTATGAAATTATAAAGGAAGGGTTTGGGGAGTATATTTCCTTCAAGCAAGACTATTGGTACACCCAGCAGAAATTTTATTTAGTCAAGCATGAGTCTCATCGTCGCGATTCATCAGTGACCAATACTTAACAAAATACGTTTAGTTTAAATTTTCCGATTGGGTATGTATATCCATGAAACTTCCTATTTCGACAATATTTGATATTTATATTCCCATAAAACTTAATTAGAATGCTCAAATTGTTTTAATTTTACTCTAAATCATTTTCCTCTTAGGGAAGAGTAGCAAGCGATGCAGTAAATGCAATGCAGAAAAAGCACGGAGCTGTTTACAAACAAGGAACAGTGTCAGATGTTGCATGTAAGTTTTCACTTCAGAACAATAATAAAAATATTAAAATATAGCATAACACTATAAAAAAAAATAAAAATATAAAAGTTAATCTTCATCTACTCGTGCACATCCTTGCAGTATCCAGGTACTGAAAATATTCATGCATGAACCGCAGAAGAATCGAACGCGGTCGAAGGCAATCATCAGTGGCCTGCAACCAAAATTTACAAAATTTGAAAAAGATTTCACAAAAAATAGATCTCATTAGAATCGACCGATTTTTTATCAAATTTTTAGCAAGCGAACAATTATACTATTGGTCTGGGGGACGTGGACTAACTACTTATCCTTCCTCTGTGCCTTTGTGTTTGCGGATCCGTATGCAGTGCATGCAAGGATACAGTAGCAAGATTAATTAGGACTAACTAGAGAGATTCGAAGTCTTGCTTCACACTTACACAAATTTATTTCTGTAACGTTTCGTCTGACCAAAGTCAGACTTCTTCAGACATGCATTTTAAAAATGTGACAAAAAGGAATTTGCGAACAATTATACTTGAAAAATTTTTTGGGCGCATTTGAGGCCTCAATATACACACAGGTCTCCTAAACATGTCGATTTTGAATTTTGGAGATATGCAATTACGGGAAATGAACTGTAAATTTACTGCAGATAATAAGAGAACACCTTTTTTATACATTAACGGAGTTTATGCACAAAGAGTCATTTCAACTAATTTATTACTACGATTTCATGCACAGATCAAGTGTCCGGCGGCTCAATTGATTGGTCATATCGAACACTCTGTGTAAAGTATACTTATGGAGTCGAATTACGAGACACCGGGAAGCATGGTTTTCTTCTGCCGCCTAATTATATCATCCCAACAGCCGAAGAATACTATGAAGGACTCGAAGTCGTCGTTCGTCAAATACTTCAAGAGACTCGTGAGGAATTGACAAGCTCGTACTGCACACAGCGTCGAGGAAGAGCCTAAAACAATGTAATGGAGGTTCGCTTGTTGTCGTTGAGCATATTATGAATGTGTTTGGAATTTTACCTCCAGTCTCTTTTGTGAAGGAGTTTTAGGGATTGGATTAAAGTAATAAACAGTGTTGGAAATTGTGGGTTGAAGTACTGAATTCATATGGTATACCTAGTCTATTTTCAAAATACTCTTACCTTGATTGACGGATTATCTGATTTCAGTTTTACCTAGTTAATTTACTACGGGTAAAATAGACAAATTTTCAACTAGGGTTTAAAAAAATCAACTAGATACCTGATTCAAAAAAGTCGGTATTTGTATATTGTATGAAAGGGCTTTTGGAATAGCAAAATGATGATTACCGAGGTTATCTGGTTTTTCAGTTAAGATTCTACCCAGTTTTAAGAGTGAAATAATACTTCATCTATATTTTATGTTAACTTCGTTTTAAGAAGTGTGTAAAAGCCATCCCTAGTAACGTGTTGCGTCATAAATGTTGTTAGTTTAACTTTTCATACTTTTGCAACAATAAACAAGAATCAGTTTTTCTAAAAACGTGACACAATTTTCTTTGAAGCTTTGTCATAGGAACGCACAACTTTTATTGCTAAAATAGCGTAGTGAAAGAGAGGGAACAAAGTACACTGTGACAAAAATGCAGTAAAATCACCGTTATTTGAAAGTAAATTTACTTTGTTATATATTAGAATAAGCTAGTAAAATCGACTTTTCTGGACTATGGAATGTTGATGAAAATGCACCTTCGAAATGCTGTTCATAAACAACTCAATCTCAGCAACAAAGCGATTCGAACTTTGAAAATAAACAATTACAGCAGATTAACAGTAAATTTGCTGCACTCTTGTTACAGTGTAGAAAGTCAAAATGCGTTTCCTTATTATTATTGGAATCTGAAACAAAAACTTGTCAATAAATTTTCATCGTTATTATCAAATGTGTCAGTTATTTATCAACATAACAGTGCAACAAAATATCATTTCAACGAAAAATAATATTGCCGTTTTTACTTTGTTTCTGTTATTTTGAAACGCACAATCGCAGGAGCTATGTCAGAATCAATCCCAATTCATCCATCTTTAAAATATTAGTTATGTGGAAAATTCTGCAATCAACAATTACATCATGAATATTATTAACACTGCCTGATCAGAGATAAGTTATGTTAGGTATGGGCCGAGGCGCGGGCCATCAGCGGTTCATGCTTGACAAAAGATGATTTCTGATCGTGTGATGGCGAATTACTATTCAAAGTAAGGAAGTAAAGAAAAAATCATTAACTAACTAATTGACATCTTAAGAACGATTAATTTGATGAAATTTGATGTTCAATATTGAAACACGTTTTTTTTTAAGTCCACATATGCAGGCCTTTTACTCGGACTCGCTCATCAATGAATATTGGTGGGTCCGACCCACCTCTAAATCGACAAAAATTATTAAAACATTGCAAAAAAAAAATTTTCGGAATGATTTTCAATTTCCGGTTGTTTTACAAGCAAATTATTTCATTAGAATGTGTTTTTCAGCCAAAATTTTAAAAAATCGCCGGTTTCACAACGTATGCTCATGAAGCGCATATACTAAAAAGAATATAAATTAAATAAGATTCGAATATTGGGTCAAAATAACACATTGATCCATGCCCGATTCAACTGATTTCAACTCATTTTAAGTCCAAATCGAGAATTTTTTTTTAAAACAGCATGACACACATTTTCAACAGAGTTATGCTTTGTTATTTACTTTAAACAAAATACCTGATGTGACTTGTTTTGATTTGCCGTCAAATCAGATCATAACATTGAGAGAGTGCCTTTACCGGTGTTGTTTTGAAGTGCAATTATATTTATTTTCTCCTAAACTAAAAGACGATGGATATTTTTAAAATAAAAATAAATAGCCTACCTGTAGTTTCTTGAGAAGATTGTAGTGAAGTATTGCGTCAAAGACAAATATCTTGTAAATAAATAAAAAAACGTGAGTGTCGTTTTGAGTTTCAAAATAAAATATTTAAAACCAAAAATATAGTAAACTTTCGCGTTCTCTGAAATTTTCCGATGCGCAAATATACTTGGAAATGTTTTTACTTTGTATGCACGAGCGTGGCATTTGGATTAGCATCCGAGCGTGTCCTCTTATCCCAAACGAAAATGTTATTTTGTCAAGCATGGTTCATTGATAGACCGCTCATCCACAGCGCGATCCCCAGTCAGAAATTTCATTTTGCCAAGCACGATCCGCGCCTCAGCACGCATATTATCAGTGCCCCGTACTTGACAAAATATATCTCACCAAAGCTTCTGCTAGGGCACCAATGCCCCATATTTAGCAAAAGATTTTGGGTCTTAAACGTTTTTTTTTGTATTAGTATATCAGATGAAAAAGCAGATCCACGAAAACGCGAGCTGAGCGAACAAAACATTAAAACAAGCATTGTTCGCCCAAATCGAGTTCTCGTCCGACCGCTAATTATCAAACCAAAATTACAGCGATTCTTTTTGCTCAAATTACCCTCCAAAATCGTGACGAGTTAATCAAATCAGCTAACTCCTCACTCGATGATGCGGATAACAACACAGAAAAATTGTCACCTCCATCTAATTTGATACCAGGTTTATTTATTTAAGTGTTTTTCTTCCTTTTTTCTGCTTCAAATAAACGTATATTACAATTATATATATTGTGTCCAAATGACAGATGTCCCAACGTCTTGGACGGGACGCCGAACACCCTATTATCTCATATTTACCGGTTCAATAAATCGTTACAACCGCATATACGTATCAAACGATGAAAAATTCCCAAATTTGTGTATTTGCATCTTGAAAATGCTGGTGTTAGATTTTTCGGTTGTAATATTGGCGGATGTATTAATATATTTTACTAGTCCATTAGAATACTAAATAAGCATTTCATAAACAGTGTGGGGCCCGGGAATATTTTGGAAGGGCATCACTTTCATATCCCTAATCCGTACGCAGGGGGTGCGCAAAATATTTAGGAAAAATAAGTCAAACATATTTATTTCAAGGATAATATCTCGTAGGTGCTATTGCAAATACACAAATAAGAAAAGCTTATGCCTCGTGGTTCCCTCAGGATTGGCTAATACTCACAGAAAAGCAATTGACATAACAAGACACACGTGTCAAGTAAAATTGCACACAGTTGCAATTCTGAATACTGAAAAATAAACCCGGAATAAGATTAATGGACAGAAACCGTCCACTTTGGCAATATTCACTGTATCGAGGTTGTTGGACAAAATAGGGGTCACAACAAATGTAGATGCAAGGAGGATTTTTAATTTTATTTCGCCAAATGACTACGTTTACATCGCTAGTGAAGCGTGTTATTTAATCCAACCTCTTAAACCAATGTGTAATGTAAACCTATGTATATACCGGTGCCGGCAACCATGTGTCGGTGTTTGATCAGGAATGAAAAATTACGGTTGGATGCGGACAGTACAAATATCGATGTATTTGAGACAGGTGACAGGCGCGTTTAGCTCAAACGTGAGGAGACGTTATGATCCATAGACAAATATAAAGGTCGTCTTTGGTCAAATTCCCTTCGTCGTATTTTACTGAATAAGTAGTAATATTTTCAGTGATAGGATGTCACTGACTACTTGAGAATAAACAGAATGTAACCACATTAAATATGGATGGTTAAAATCTGCTACACCTCCATCTCTCACTAAGACGGGGTCCGTCTGTGGTCAGGAAAACCGGATCAATGGGACGAAAAAACCTCTTTCAGACTTGAAAAATACACCCATAGTCGCTCCGTAAGGGTTTTTCTTACGTGATAAAATTTGCTTTAACGATTTTTTGTAAGGCATTTTCTAAAACTTAAAACTTTAAATTCATCAAAGAATTTTAAATCAATTTCAAGGCTAAGCTCTAATTTTTGCGTCGTTGATACCCTTGAAAATATCAGACGAAAATTATTCCGGCGCGTGTTCTCTATTTATCTGAGCTGCCCACCCTCCCCCCAATTGCATTCGTCGCCATCGGCGCGGTGCATCAGTGGCTCATATTTGTCCAAAAAAGGGGATTTCTGATTGTGAATGATGTCAAACGGGAATTCGGATTAGGAATTCAAAAGAAAATTTTCACTTTGCACCTCATCAAAACAGAAACTGGGATTTGCTACGAGAAACCAGCTTGCTCTAGTTTCTTTATGACATCACAAGCTCAAAAGCAGCTGCAATATTTTATGTTGATAATATACAAATCACGACCTTAAAAATATTTCATTGATTTTTTACATGCTGTTGAATATAGAACGAGCAATATGCCACAAAATTTTATAGGCTTATTCGGCTGCTGTTTGCAGAAGCTGCGAAAGACGTCAAATTTGGGAATTGGACACAAAAAAGAAACTTTTTGAACCTTAATTTGCATGCCTATTATGTGTGCATTTTAAGATTGTCATTGTTATATTTGCATAAAATAGTATATAACATATATTTTTACGCGTTCCTAGTCTCGGGGTTCCCGGTTGGCTCAATCACTGAAGCATTGGGAATACGCTTACATCTTTGATCGTCATGAAACAGTTTCGAATCCCGTGAGGCATGACGATTATATATATTGTAGATAATATTATAGGTCTGCCGGACGCCTCTCCGGTGCTCGGTGGTTCCCGTAAGCGCTGCTGACGTGATAATACAATGATAATACAAAACACTACATTCGAAATTGGTATCTGCGCGAGATGTTGTGTTTCGCATATAATTAAGCTGTATTCTCGTCTTTCCTCT
The DNA here is from genome assembly GCA_963675895.2 of Styela plicata. Lineage (NCBI taxonomy): Eukaryota > Metazoa > Chordata > Ascidiacea > Stolidobranchia > Styelidae > Styela > Styela plicata. Next base: position 8,817,542 of record OZ023143.1, on the reverse strand, counting down.
TCCGCAGGATAAAAATGAAGTCATAGTAAGAAAATTTATTTTATAAAACATGAGCCACAGATATATCGCACATATGCGGCGCGATCCATTAGTGTGTCACGCTTAACAAAACATATTTCATCAACCCTTTTTCCGATCAGATGATCTGTAACCCAACAGTAGCAGATGTCGATGAAAGCGCAAGTCCAGTAACGTTGTCTATTCTAGGTAAAAGTACCAAGTCAACTGTACACTGAGTCTTTTTACTCGGTGTAAAGAAAATCTGATCCACTGAATTGACTCAGTAAATTTACCTAATTAAAAGGATGAAAAATGACTACCAGACACGGTGTCATGTCCCTGTTGCCCGTCGCCAAGTGGTTCAATCGTATGAAATCTCAAAATCTTTCGAGCGTGTCCGGCACGCATAAGATATTACACATATCAAGCCTATTTTAGACTTTGAATTATCCTTGTCCGACAATATCTCGCGCTTCCCGCGCTATTTTGGATATTTTTAAATAATAAAGTTTAAAAGCGCTTTTTTCAAGATTTTTTTCGCCTGCTACAAACGTTATGAGGTCATAAATTGACATCCAAAATGTTTCAAATATTGCCCCCCCCCCCCCTTTTTATGCTCTAAATACGCCACTGACTGTAATATAATAATATAAAACTGTAACGTAACCATGGATCAATGACCTCTATGCACATGCCCTTTCTACGGGGAACCCTCCTATGATGGATTATGAAAAAAACATTGGGTCTGATATTGGTTGTACAGAATGCTTAGTTCTGATAGATACGAAACATGCATTTGCATAATAGCATATGGAATCCGACAAAGCACATGCGCTCAAATGATTAAATAGTGTTTTCCCAATATGATAAAATTGCGCAATACTCATTTGGATACTTTCTCCTTCTGTACATCTGCTCACCAGCAGATAATAAATATGCTACGTTTTCGGGTGATTAAACAGATTTTATTTCCTCTCATACGAATGAAAATAGATAAAAATATTGAGTATTAATATTATCAACCTTTATGTGGCGAGTTACAAATACCCTATCGGAAAATGGCTAAACAATTTTGTCAAGTCTGGGCTACTACAAGTCAGTGGCTCATGCTTGTCAAAATAAAATTTCTGATTGCTGGAACCTTGCATATATACATCTGCAGTATAGAAAAAAATGAATCCAACACTCAGTGCAGATACCACTCTCTGCACTTTATTATAGCAGATCAGTCCTCTCTGGGATGCTTTCCACTTAGATCGCAGTTCATTTTGAAGTAGGTCTTTCCTTTTAAGTAATCGTTGGTGGGTTCCTTTCAGGCGATGCTTGGGTCTTGCTTAAAGCGAATTTTGCTGAAATGTATTATATCGGTTTGGGAGTGTGGAATTAAATCATTTCAACGCAGAAACCAGTAGGACAATTTTCAATCTTTCTTTATAATCGATTATTTTCTTGTAACGCTGTAATAGTGAGCATTAACATTGTTTTAGTTTAAAGCAAATATCTGCGTGACATAAGAGGCGGTTAAAAGTAAAGAAATGAATGATTTTACCAACGCTCAGCTGGATAGATTACATTCACTACAGTATACAGGCCCGGTTCTCTGTAAAATGTTATCTGCCAGAAACGGAGTTGCTGGTTTTATGTAGCTCGTTGCTAATATTAGTTGTTTTAATTTTTTAAACGGCTCCATAGCTTGTTCCGCTGACATTCCTACAAGTGTGACTGCTATCGCACTCAGCAGACTCTATCACGAAGCTGCCTGTATTTTTTGCAATCAACTTTTTTAAATTATTAGTTATTGTATGTACTCCGCGTTACAGTTACCCACTAAGTGTCATGCTGAGGGGCGCTCTCGGTGGTGAAACGACTAAGACGCCAAACAATTGACCTTCCGGCTTAACAGACTGAGTCACCGAGCTGGGCGACTTAGCGAAGAGTGATAACTGGATCAAGCGCGACATCTTGCTGTGCTGTCATAGTTGCAAAATGAGCTAGGGCAAAATGGAGTAAGCAAAATATGATTGATAAACAAAGTATCTTGCCTTGAATGATTCTGAATCTAATATTCCCAAAGTCGAAAAGTTCCTACCATAGTGATACAAGACGTTTGTCGCGACAACTTATTTTATCAAGCTCTGTAGTAAATGCATATAATATCAGTCCAAGGGTGGTAGTACGGTACGGTACGAAATTTTTATCATACTTCGAACCATGAAAAATAATTTCGTACCAAACTTCGTACCATACCTTTCGAAAATTTTATCGTAAGTATAAGTATAAAAGTATCGTACTACATGATATTATTTTTTTCGTACATCAAACTTCGCCACCAACTTCGCAAGGGTACTATAATAAGTTCCATTAATATTTTTCATTATCGTACTAAATTTCGTAGCAGTACGAAAACAGGTACGATTCGCTAGGCAGCCAATATCGCCGCAGTACCAAATGTCCAAAACAGCCTTATTTGTAAAATCTGACCACCACGAGAAACATCACCAACACTTAGATCAAATTGATACAGTTTTAGGCTATCTGGTATAAAATCCGGAACAGTAAAACCATATACGCTACGCCACATCTCATCAAATCAGATCAGGTGAATCAGTTGCATTTTTATTGTCATACCTGCGCCGATTTAAATCACTCTAAAATTGGCCTTCGTTTAAAAAAATATTTGATAGTCACAGTCTGCGCCTCGTTGTGAAACGACGTAAATGGTAAATGAAATTATTTTTTTGAATTCGTTTGAGAAGAATATGGTGTATTGCGTACGACAAAGAGTACGGTACGAAATAAATATCGTATCTTACCAAGTGCAAAATTGAAAAATGAATCGTACCGTACGGAACTTCGTATACGAAAGTAGCGTACCGCACTACCGGCCTTGAATATCACACATACATATATTGTGTAATATTCAATGTATCATGTGATGAGTGGGCTCGTAAAAATGTTCAAGTTAAAAAGCTGTGACAAAGTTATATCAATTCAAAATATGAGATGGAATCAGAAACATAACACCAAGCTTAAGGGAACATGTATGTCCGTTTCATCTCTAGCCAGACGTATCAAAGATGTCAGATATATGCTTTGAATTATTCCTGAATTTACGCCATATTAAAAAATATTTGTGTTGTAAAAATGATATCAGTTTGTCAGGAACTTGACGCCGGTAACTCAATTTTATATATCCTGTGGTGCTCGTGCATTAGCCTATGCAAAAACGCGTTTTCGCAATAATCGAGTGTAGACTTCTTTTCGGTGAAACTACGCTGGTCTTTTGATATTTCGGGCGATTTCGGTGAATTTGAGTTAGGCTATGGGTATAGACACCAACGCCAAATGTTGTAACATGATAGAATGATAGAATCAGGCTGAATCTTCAACCGGATGTTTAATCTCGGTTAATTCGAATCGATTCTAAGCAGTTCATAAAAATACATTGTGAGTTTGATAGCCCATGGGCAAATTCCTCTTTTCAAAAATTTCTGGAGAAAAAAAGAAAAAAATCGCCCTCATTTTTGGTACTGGGCTGTGATTTCTATTCGACACATGAGCAAGTATTAAAGTTTGCTTTTGGTGTAAGCAGAGCATTTTGGCGCCTTTTTTATTTATTTTTGTAAGATAAGGTGAGAGTGTTAAATGTTTACTAAAAGCCCGTATTTTTGCTAATGGTAGTATTATATTTATATTATTATCATATGAATTTATGAACTTTTTTATTGACAGCGGTTTTACTTCAATTTGTTATATTCACTAAAGGACCCTTCCCATCGCAAATTAAATAATTATAGTGTTATCTTTTAAATGTTTACTGTTTAAGTGTTTTTTAATTTAGGAAATTCCAAAATCTTTTGGCCGCTTCCGTTATTTTCCCTGTGGGGAAATTTTTTCCTATATCCCCAAATCGATCTTTCTAAGCTTTTAGCTATCTCGTGGCAACACAAGTTTAATGCTGCTTTTTTTAAATAAGTGTTCTATCAATAACTCCATTGTTTTTATATTCTTGGATTTGATTTCAAATCTGTACTCCAGAAAGGCTGTTATCTTTTTTTTCGGGACACTATTATTCGACAAGAACGTCTTTAAATCAGATTGATTTTTATTACCAAGGTAAATGTGTATTCCGCTCTTGATGCATACGTTCAAACTTATTTTGATTGATATACCCAGCCGTTCCATATACCCACCCACAGCCTTGGGAAGATACACGAATACCTTAGACTCAAGATAGATCTCAGAATTCGGCTGGGCAAAATCGAATCATTAGGAACTCGAACATGATTCAAATACTTTTTCGAATCGGATCGAATCACTAATTCCATGTAAATAACAAATATCCCTATTTGGTATTACAAATTGTCTTCATTGTGAGAATCAATAAATTTATAGTTTATCGTACATTTTAATTCACGCTCTATGTCTAAGGCAACAATTTTCAGATTTTAACAGCAAAATATAATCGATTTTGGTCAAATTTAACCAAAATCGATTGCATTTTGTCATTAAAGGTGAAAATTCTAGTTTATTTAAAAAGTTTGTTTTCCTATTAACGGGCTATTGATTTGCTATTGGTTCGAATAAAACGTGCTTCGAATCAATGAAGTGAATTGTCCAGTCCTACTCAGATTCCAATAATAAATTCAGCATTGAGAATGGTGTTCGACATAGAGGGGTTTTTAGTCCATACCTCTATGGTTGCTTCATGGATGATCCTCCCGCGATCCTAAACACGCTTGTGCTATTGACAGCTTTATTATTAATCACTGGCGATATGATGACGACCTAGATATTTTCAGAAACCTTTAAAAGAATGTTAATATTATGCAAATGATCGTGATATATAATTTAATTCTGCAAAATCGAACTGTATGCGATTTTCTTCCAGGTGACTGCCACAATAAGTTTCCAGTGCTCTTATGTGGGTCCTCACATTGCAATGATTAAAAGTCCCTTAACTTGGTTAACATTGCCTTTGACTTATTCATTTTTCTGTTTGCTCTATTATTTTGTGTTTATGTAGATAACTTTGTATTGTTGGTTTGGAAGAACTGAATATATTAAATAAAGTCTTTAACTTTGTTAATTTTATTCATTAAAATAAAGTTCATCGCAACTCGAGAGGTTTCCTACAATAGTTTTGTTTAACATATTGGCACGTTTTGGTTAAAGGTTTTTCAAAAATTTCTGATTGTACTTCATGGCCCTAGCGGCCCAGCAGATTTTTAAAGAATTTCTTACGACGCGTGAGTCACTTTGTTCCCACACGGACGCGATGATGAAGTTCAGCACGAATATTAAAATTAGAATGCGGCTAAGTTCATGTGATCTAGAAATTTCTTTGCTATAATAGTTATTGTTTGCTAGTTGCTTTTAGAGGCTTCTGCCAACTTTGCCGTGAGCGATTTTTCTAAGAAGGGGATACTTGGATGAGCAGCTGCTTATTGGCGTCATAGTGACCAGACTCACGTTCTATGGCTTTTCACCATTATTAGTTTTTTCAGCTTCCAGCTTGTTTTTAATTGAAAAAAATTGGTAAAAAACATCGTTGTAAAATAACTCAATATTGGGGATTAAACTCGAAATATTGCAAAGACTAGTTTCAGAAATGTAATTGTGTAATTGATAATGATTGACCGCGACCAATCCATACTAGTCAAAACCTGTTTTTAGAAAATGCTTTCAACGCCATCAGCGTATCATATTTAACATAATTTGTGCACGGAATTAGTCTTACTTGCAGGACTAGCCTCTACGCTGCGACTTATTGTAGAAGATTGCCTCTGGTATGCATACAAAGTCATATGACTGTGACACAGTTCCGTGTATAATCTTATGACAACGGATCACGTGAACACGCAGTGCTATCAATAATCAAGTTGTCTTGCAGTGATTCGCTGTATAAAATTATTAATTGAAATGAATCTGGTGGGATCATTAAATTTATATGCAAACAAGTTTTGTTACGCACGAGTTGCTAAGGAGCGGTCAATCTGTGACTTATGCTTAATAGAATTTTAAACAAGGGTTGTAATTGCTATATTTGCTTTTTCATTCGATCATTTATTCACTTCAGTACGTCAGTACGGTGTTTTGGCTTGTGTCGCAGATTTTCCATACCCCTTTCAACGTGACCTGACTTCACAAGAGATCACCATTGCTGGATTGCGACTTGTATTATATCACGAAATATCACATTTGAACGATGGCTTAACACATTAACTACGAACATTTTCTTCAAAACCAAAACGTGGACTGCCCCTCGAAGGATCGATAACGCAATATTCGGCGATTGCCTTCTTCCACTATCCGAGGAAGCAATAATGACACCAAAAAACAACAATTATAATTACATTTAAACACTGCAAAACAAAGCATTGTGAAAATGGCGTCTTGGGCATCTCATTTATATCTAACCAACTAAGAAATTTTAACTCTGTAGGTATGAACTTAAATATTGTTCTAACGTATTCCCTGTGTGTCGTAAAAGGTAACTAAAAAAGGGAAGCTAAGCTTGAAGGAGGTGATTGTACCCAGTTTCAACCATTATATAACATGGGTCTTAAAAATTTTCAACGCCAAAAATGAGCAAATCATAGACCATATATTTATATCACATTTATTTATATATATATATATATATATATATATATATCAAAATACCTACATTATTTTATTTTTAGCATAAATAATTTCCCTCTGAATTATTGAGAAAAGTATTTTTTTAATTAACCTTTTACAAATCTAATTTAAAATTCCTCCGAACAGATTCGATCCATTACTGAATACAAATTGATATATAATAATTTCAACATGAAAATTCAAAGCTTTCTCAAACATCAGAAAATGGGGACGGACTTTGGTGAATCTTTAAAGTCCTGCAATGACACCAAAAAGACAGTGAAGATTTTATTATTCGACTGGTAATTGATATTTGGCAAATGTTGCTTGTTGTTAAAATGAAATTTATACATATTATTATATATAAATTCAGACGTGGGAGTGTAATGTAATATTCTCCTGCGCAAACCGAATCGTTTAGAATTCGGATCTGCTTCGGATATTTTTTTTTTGATTTGAATCGAATCATCAATTCCATATAAATGAAAATATGTCATTTTGCCCTTAAAATTATCTTCATCATGACAATCAAGATATTTTTATGTATGAAGTATTAATATTGGCATAAGTAGACTTGAGGGCAAGGCATTTTCAATGTCTGAGAGCAAATAGATTTAGATCGCAGGTTGAATATCTTGAGTTCTAGTCCCGGCCAGTCCGGTTCGTTAAGCCGTGCCACGACTCAACCCAAGGTGTAGTAACTTGGATAGGCTAAGATGAACAGAAAAATCATTTTCCAGCAACTCCAACCCAGCCCGCCAAGTGGCCTCTGGTACAGGGTCTTGGTCAATGTCGCCCGCCTTCCACTTTAAAAAGTTGCTATAAAAATAGAAGAACAGTTATGGTGATGTTGGAAATATGTGATATTTCCGGTTCGGCCGATCCTAACAAAGTTATTAAACCTTGGATTACGTGGTTGGCATGTATTGGGGATGTATTGGCGTGGCACGGGAACCATTGTGTGGTATTTTGTATCATAAACACAATAGCTGTCGTCCCTAAAACTAACATTTAGAAATATGATCTTTGAAAAGAAATCAAATTTTAATTTGCATTTTGGTGAAAGTTTATCTTTTTGTAATTAAATACCCACCGCTATAGTTTGTGAAATATGAGTAAAGGTACATTGATCATACTCACAAGTGATAAAAAGAAAGCGGAAAATAGTGGCGTATACAAGTGGCTCCTACGAAATAGGATTGTTAGGAACCTAAAATAAATACGAGTTGTGGGAAGCTTGAGAAAAAGAGAAACATAGAGACATATTCAAATTCAAACTATCCAGCATCGATAAAGGTGTCGACAAGAAAACCATCTTCGAAGAACAGTACAAATAAATCTATTTCGATTAATGTTAATAATGCAGATCGGAAAGGGATGGGGGTGAAGTCTTACCCAATCAGAAATTCCCCCCAAAACATGTTTTGACAAGTATGGGTGACTGATGGATCGCGCCGCCAAGTAACCATATTTGATCCTTAACAATACTGATTATGTTTGCCATAAGTCTCCACTGGTATAAGGTCTTGTACTGGGTAGACGGCGAAACTGGGTTTCAATTAAAAAGCTCAGTAAAGAGGTTTTACGGTGGGATATTTTTGGATCATCACCATTTCTAGTAAACAATAACAATAGAAGTTGAAAAAACATGTTATATCCATGAATGAGTATCAAGAAATCGCGAATAACGACGAAATTGGGTGTCTAAAATATTCCGCAACGAGAATTGGACTGGCATGCGAAATAAATGGACTTATCCTATCTATAAATAATGTAAAATTTGCTTCGTATCATTTGACATATACTAAAAAACTCATACTGTGAGAAATCAGTTCCGAATCGAAAAAATGTCGTCAAAGCATCTTTTGCTAAGTCTGTATCATTGATGGATAAAGTAAAATTAATGATTGGATTACAAAAGAAGGCCGAATACTTTGTTGGACTGATTTGCAAAATTTCATCACAATTCTCTATGTCAATCAGGAATATTCAATACATTATTTGGCAACTATTTGAAAATAGGGTAATAGCATAACACAAATTGACTATTATGCATCCAACGTGAAACAAACCTCAGCTTCCACCTAACGAGACAATAATGAAAGAACAAACTTCCGTGACCTATGACGTCATTTTCGATTTCTTTGGAGTGATTATGTATGGAGAGGTCACATCCCATCCTTTGGAAATTCGAGTATAACAAAAGATCGTATTTATCGTAATCCTGCCTTAACGATGGCATTTTAACTGCGTTAGTATTAAAAAGTAAACGGAAGAGAAGAATGCCTGAAATCTATAAATTAGACTTCATTCTTACCCAGCTATAAAGACGTATACCAGTAATTTTCGATCGATATAAATAAATAATAGTATTATAGGAATTTTAAAGATTTTTATTTTCACTGTAACTCACCTACTACAAAGTCGCAAGCACGACCTAACCGACTAACGAACGACACACTGTGATAAAAGTACAGTAAATTTACAGGTCATTTGTAGTAACTATCTATTTCTAAAAACTAAACACCGCCATGTTGATAATATTTATGACAATAACGAGCTGTTGATGGACCGCATCTCAGCGGTGCGTTCCATCAACAGACCATAATTAGCCTAAAAGTCGGGTTTATAGTCTTATTTCAAGGTCACCAAGTCAAATTACTGTCAAAAGGAAGTGATTTCAACGCGTTTTGTTGCAGTGTACATGACAAGTACATGACAAAGACATACAATCCAAGCGGCTGCACTTCAAGTGAAAAAATATCCCAAACAGAAAAGAATTGTCATATTGGGCTAACAGCCTCGTTCATTTTTCTACGACTTTTCTTCCTTTTAGTAGACTATTTCTTTTTCCCTTAGTAAAAATTTCGAACAATTCTGAATCCCGTTACGCGGTCGATCTGTGACTCATAATCGACATTATTTTATTAATGGGATGAGCAGGGTCAACGAAAACCCAATCAGAAAAATTTTGTCAAATCATCTTTAGTTAAGTATGCGGCACTGATGGATGAGACGCGGTCCATCTGTGGCGCATGCTTGACAAAATAAAATTTCTGATTAGGTACACTTGAGAAGATTTCCCATTTTCAGTTTCATTTCTTCGCCAATCGCATCTCGAATCATTTTATTTAGAATAGAATCTTTTCCGATTAGGATTTTATTTAAAAATAAATAGGAAAAATTTTTTTGCCTTCCCAACATATTTACAAAAATTTGGAAATTCATGTAAAATTTTAGACACATTCTGTGAAAATTTCCCCAAACCTTCTTCGAGTCCAGGAAATGAGTCTTCGAAATCATCATATTCGGAGATATATCCGAATTATCCGAACTCCTGAATTTTCGAGGCCATGAACACAGACAAAAGTGTTTTCAAATAGATAAAATGCAATTATTATGACAAGTTTTTCAAGTCTGCTGCCGTAAAATATTTAACGAGGTACAAAGTTAATAAGACATCTATATGGGGAATGTTATCGATCGAACTTGGAACATTTGATCCTCAAAACAAACATACTACGAACCTTCGCAATATTTCGTTTTGTCAAATCACTCCATAACATGAAAATACCAATATATCTCATCTAATTATTGAAGTTGATTTTGTCACTTTCTGAAACCTATATAGTATCGAGTCATAATATTTGACAGCGAATCTTTCTCCAAATCCAGTTGTCATAAAAGGAATGATTGGAGATTAAAAAAAATGTAGTCAATTTATAGATCAATGAAATGATGTTGGTATAAAATTTCGAATTTTATGTAAAATAGGAACATGTTCAATTTTATGATAGGATTATGATGGAATGCAAGAGAATAGACCGTATATTCAAGTTTATTTTTACTCTATAGATTCAGAATTTCTTGTACACACATGATTTTATTAGACTCGAGTCACTAATGAGGGTATGTCTCATTGACAAAATAAAAATTCATGTTTGAGAAAAACCATCGATGAATCCCACTGAAATATACAAATCAAAATTTGAAGCCTTCGAATTGGACATTACATACTCAGGAAATTTTATTTTCCTAAGTTTAAGTCACAGATGGACCGCACCTGGGCTTACTTCAATCAAACATTTGAACAAGCCCTTTAAAACGTAGGAATCCAACATTTTACGTGCGCCTACGTCGTGCATTAGTTTTATCGAGTAATTTACCTGGTGGTTAACTGGAAGTCTACGACGCGAAGTTTGTGCTTTTTTAACCTGGCTAACGATAGAAATACTAGTTTCGGGGGGAATTGCCTTATTCGTCCCTTAGAAAGTAATGAATCGATCACTAAATTTTTATTAAAACGCTGGCCTCCCCTTTTCACAGTCACGCTGTTCAAGTTTCAAAATATGCCAATCGTTTAATGATTTTTTGTGCATGATCTTGTCGAGGAAAATACTACTAGATGGAAGCGCAATCGATAAAAAGAAACTTTCGGGTAATTGAATCTATCGATTTAATGTCGCAACAGAAAAGATTTTTGCTGAACATTTATACAGTATAAGTTTGAATTATCACTGGTGAATTCAACGAAATTCACTTGTTCACTGGCCAAGACTACATATACGGCGCCATTACAACGCTTTAAATGTGTCGTTCTCATGATGAATTGCTTATATTTTTTTAAAGTAAATGCATTGAAAAGCGCTCCATATATTTGACATATGGTTATAGAAAAGCAAATACATGACGCAAGTCCCATACTCCTATTGTTTTAGAGTGAAACCTACATGCGCGCACTTTATGGATGTGAACTTCAATGGAAATGACTGGCTAGGCGCACGAAATCGATATCCGCCATACTTGTGCAACCCGCGGTAGGAGGGAAGGACATCAGACGGAACAGCACGTAATTGTGACTAACTGCGTCACGCGCTCGGCAGAAAAGAAGGCTTTAAATAAAATATGAATAAAAAGGAAAAAGATCAGCTGTGCTCTCTCGATCACTTCGATGTTGAATAAAGACGGAAACGTGGCTTCGGAGAGAAAAGAAAAAGGCAATTGCTCGAAACGACGTGATACTCGATTGCTCTGCAAATGGAGGTTCAACAAGCTACCTTGTTAAAAATGTGTACGCGTTGTTTGCTTTCAGGAAATCTCTCTCGACTGCCTCGTTGCTGTGTTATGATGGCGGCCGCCAGTGGCGTGAAACAAGATTGCTGACAACGCCCTAAACTTAACCGTGTCGCTGTTATTAGTTCAAATTTGGGAATATAATTGAATAATTGCCAAAAGGTGGCCTGTTTAAAACTGCTTTTTGTGCCTTGACCATGTTATGAGATACAAAAATTATACATTTTTGTTTCTTCTAAGTAAATGGAAGCCATTACTTAAGGACATTATGTAGCATAATGACCAATGTATGTCCGCCTTGGATTTCCTTTGGATTTCCTTTGTACATTACACAAGCTACTCCGATTTCTTGATGTAGATGTAGTGAGCAAATATACTAAAACTACAGCAGCAATACCAACTATTCGTGGGCAGGCAAATTTGACCTCGTTAATCATTGATGCCTTGTTGTTTATTTCATCATCGTTCAGACATTCCCATAACTGAAGCACACGTTGCATCGACGCTGGCTGGGTGTTTTGCGCTCATACACACAATGGAAAAGGCCATAAGAGTGCGTGTTTTTCATTATACGGGATGCTGTATCAAAAAAGCAGTGCTGTTTTATCAATAAAGTTTTTATATAACGTCTTGTATAAGATAGATTGAGTTGTATTGTGTCTGTTGTAATATCCCCGTCTTCACGGAATACGAAAGCATCGCTGACAAAGTGTTGCAGTACTTTACGGCACAGAATTATCGTATTTCGAACCCTCAAAATAAATTTGTACTATACCTGTCAAAAAATTTCATTACTGTATTGTGCAAGACTACGAAAAACCAACAGATTTTTTTTATGTATCGCATGTCGATGCGAAACGAATTTTAAACCGTAATAATCACCATTCTCCGATACCAGTCGGAAAATATTATTTCGTCAATCATGTGACACAGACAGATCGCGCCTTGTCGGCGTGATCCATCAGTGTCTAAAGTTTGACAAAAACACGTGTGCACAAAACATTTCTGACTGGGGTGAGCCTAATCAGTAAAGTCTAAACGTTTAGCGTCAATATCTTAGATCAAAACTATTCAGTTTAATGCTATTTGGTTTGAAATTCTGGGTAGCGAAACCGATAGATATACGATGTACCCCGTCTGAGGTAGAGCAAGTAAATCAGTTACTTTTTGTATTGCCTAACCCGCTTCAAGCATTTTAATATCTGTTTTGTTAACAAATCTTAAAAAAACTGTCTGCTTGTGTTTTTCGGTTGTAAAATGGCATACATGTATAATAAAATTTTTGTATTACATTTAAAAATGTGACGGAATGTGGAGGTATGTATAAGGGTACGGTGCTGTACGAAATACATATCGAACTTCTAATCTTACAGTACCGAGTACGAAAACAAACCATTCCTTACTACCGTACAGGAAGATCCAATCGTACAATATTGCTTGTCTTGTTGAATACCTTGATCCTACAATAAAATAGAAAAGTAGGTATACTTGTAAAAATATGTAAAAATACCCAAAAATATTTTTTACGATTCAGGTGTGTTTTTATATTATAAATACAAATTGTTTTGCTGTTTGCATGCAATTATGATAATTACTCGTCATTGAAATATTAGATATTTTTCCAGTTTCAATGTTTCCATGAAATTTATTTACTTGAAGAAAAAATTTACACCATCAGAAAATACTTACTTCTACGTGCTAGTTTAAGTTATCATCGATTGTTTCGTTGCTCGCTCCAAAATATTCTGTTACAACTAGAGCTGGCCAATTCGATTCGGTGATTCGAATCTATTCGAAGCAAAATTTGTTCGAATCAATTGTGAATCGTTCATAGAAACTGCAATTGCAAAATGCAATTGATTTCGGCCAAGTTTGACCAGAATTGATAGCATTTTGCTGTTAAAATATAAAAATTGTTGGTCTTAGACAATGTAGTGTAAATTGGAAAAAACAATATGAACTAATAATTTCTTGATTCCCATGATGGAGACAAGTTGTACTAGTAAAAATGGGATAATTGTCATTTACATGGAATTAGTGATTCGATCTGATTCGAAAAAATTATTCGAATCATATTCGAATTCTAAATGATTCGGTTTTGCCCAGCCCTAGTCACAACCTGTTTTGAGTATGAGGCATTGATGGATCGCGTCACAAAATAAAATTCCGCGAAGGTAGTCACGTCAGAACGGGTCCCAATGGAGAAATTTTATTTTGTCAAGCACGTGCCACAGATGGATCGCGCTTTCCATCAGTGACTATGGCTGGACAAAACTGATTAATTGAGAGTTCTTCTGATTCCAATAACTTTTTCGTGTCGGATCGAGTCAAAAATTCCACATTAATCGCATTTCCACTAGCTTTTTAATTGCAATTTATCGAAATCTATAAATATTGAATTACTAATATTTATCTAAACATGCCATTGGAGGCAATGCACCATTATTTCACAAATCATCGTTTAGAACACAGCTAAACTTGCCCAAAATATTATTTTATATGATTCCAATTATTTCACAAGTTTTATTCTTTTTAAGATCGAAATCACGTGATTCGAATAATTTTTTTTAAAAATCACGAATCGGATTGTCAACCACCTTCAGTGACCCATACCTAACGTGGCTGAAGTGGGCCTGCCCTGAATCAGACTTAATCTTAATTGAAAAAAATTCAAAATTATATTATTATAATAAATACGCCAGGCACATTGATACATTCTCTGTTGTTATGAGTTATTTTGTGATACATTCATAAATTATAATCATAATTAGGGCGAGGTAAAACCGAATCATTTGGAATTAGAATTTGATTCGAATAATTTTTCAAACCGAATCGAATCACGAATTCGATGTAAAAAACAAATATCCCATTATTACAATTACAACTTGTCTTCATTGTGAAAATCAAGAAATTTATACTTTATAGTGTATATCCAATTCACACCCCGGATCTAAAAGCATCATTTTTCATATTTTAACGACCAAATATAAAAGATTTTGTTCAAATTTAAACAAAATCGATTACATTTTGTCATTAAAGTGAAAATTCCACTCCATTTAGTAAATGTTTGTTCCTATGAACAATTCGAGATTGATTCAAATATATTGTGCTCCGAATCACCAAATCATATTGCCCAGTCCTAATCATAATACAGACTTTCTCGTGGCATTCTGTGATAAATTTCGGTCATTCAAAAATGACGAAGCCATAATAAGACAAAGTGTAGCATTATCAAAGTTTCGTTCGTCAAAGTCTAAAATTGAGTCGTACTTTCGAATCGCTGGTAAAATAAGAATTACAGAATTTATATTGCAAAAAAAACAATATTATACTTTAGCAGAATTTTGTGGAGTCTGTTTCTTATTGCAATATGATTTTTGTTGAATTCAAGTAGGACTAAAGGTCACAATACACGTGAAGTTGTCTTGCCGATGCGTTGTAATATGTTTCGGGTAACAAAATAAAAACGGCAATACACGCCTGCATTGCTTTGTGTTAATCGTGTTCATTAGCCTACAAAGCACAAACGCACGCCTAAGCTACATAAGCACAAACGAAACGAGCACTCTTGGTTAGCTTGCATAGCAAACCGTTCTGTTTCATTGGAAAACGTGAGTAAATGCATGCAGAGCATTGCGCTTGCGTAAAACGCAAGGTTGAAATAAAACACACCTAGTAAAAACGTATAGTGCGGCCTTAAAACTACTTAACCTTTTTCTATAAAGACGAAATTTTTATATTGTCAAAGTTATTGTCAAATTTTTTTTAAATTTACCAAATTTATAACAAAATTTAAGGAACTGCGTGGATATTTGTTTCATTATATAGACGAAAGTTTGCGAAACGCGCAACCTGAAATATTGGCCGATGAGGTCTTTCTCAAAAATCTTACACAGATATTATTGTGGTCTTTGTTTAAAGGAGGTTTCTGCTCCCGTTCCTCCGAACAAAATTTTTAATCGGTCAACACGCACCTATTATAATTCGCATCTATTCACTGTGGAGATTCCTCCAATGTCACAAACAGTTTCATGTAAGAAGCTTTTTTCCAGGAATTACTAAATATTGGAATTCCTTGCCTTCTCACTGCTTTCCTGATCGTGTTGATCTACAAGGCTTTAAAACTCGCGTTAATAGACATCTATCAGGGATGGAGGTTTATTAGTTCCTATTCCTGCATTACATGTAGCTCTTATGGCTTTTGTGACTTCAGGAGAATTTTCAAGTATAAGACTTGTCTTCTGTGGCCGTGTTCTGAGCGAATTATTTTATCATCGAATGTTGTTCTTGACACCCAGTTAATTCCAAATCGAGATATGGTGTTAAGCATGGGTCACTGATGGATCGCGAAGTGGATAGAGAAGTGATTAAAAATAAATTTTCAATTTACTTACAATTAAAATTAAAAAGTTCACTTTTTTAATCTTTTATATGGCCGTTCCTAAACGTTGTGTGAAAATAGTATCATAATTTGTATTGGCAATCCTAATTTGTATGAGCCACATATGAAGCGCGCCTCGGTTGCATGTTCCATGAGTAACTCATACAAAACAGTTCAGAAAAAGTTCAAAGAGTTTCAGAGAACAATATTCTGACTCGCTTAGTTCCGAGTTTATGAACCTGGTACAGTACAAAGATTCAACGATTATTTTTCTTAATTAGACACGTTTCAGCATCTTGTTGGGTTGGCCATCGATTAAACGCACCCCTCGTGCACGATTTTTCTTTGGTACATACTTGATGTACTGTTTCAAATGAGGTTAATAATAAATTTTTTTTCAAATGATGGAGTATTTGGCGCCAAACTTACCTTCGTTATGAATCAGGTCATTCCCTATCATAAAATATTTTCACAACAGCTTTCCTAGTAAGAGTCACTGTCCTTTTCAAGTTCTACCACATTGTCCAACACATTAGCACAAATGTTTCAGTTTGTGAAACAAATACAGAAGTAGAGAACATAGAAACTAATTTAGATCATAAAAACCCCTGAATGCCGAATTCGAAACGTACAAGACATTAAAAGTTGCAAAATACTATTTTTTTTTGAAAAACAAGAATGACGATATGAAAAATTGATGAAAACAAGCACTAAATTTATAATTTTCTTCCTTCGATTAGAAAGGATGAATAGGATTAAAAGTTAACCGGAATAAGTAAAAATGCTAGCGATTGAAAATTTCAAAGCTAAAATATTTTATTTAATTTTCACTTCTTAACTTTCCAATGCATAAAAAATAATAGAAATTTTCATTCCATGTATGCTTTTGAAAAGTCTATGTTACACTAAAGTGAAGATAATTCTAAAATAGAAGAATTAGAAAGTGTAAGGTTGAAAACCCCAACATCTCAAAACAGACGAGCTGAATATGGATTGGTGCATTCAGTTAGCCTCCATTGTTTTGTTTCGTAGTACCGTACAGATATCAGCCTGAAACTCACAGCATTTCAGTCAGTCATTTCGAAGGTTTTAGTGCATGATAATTAGGGCTGGACACAACCGAATCACTTGGAATTCGAATATGATTCGGACAATTGTTTCTAGTCGGAGCGAATCACTAGTTCCATACAAATATAATAAATATCTCGTTTTTACTATTACAATTTTTCTCCAATATGAAAATCAAGAAATTCATAGTTATGAATACTAATATTAGCCTATACAGGCTTAGAGGTAACTTATTTTCAATTTATGTAAGTTTTCATGTTTTCAACAACAAAATACAAACGATTTTGGTCATATCTGGCCAGAATCGATGTTATTTTGCCGCAAAAATAAAAACTCCACTTCATTCAGCAAGTTTTTTGAGCGATTCGCGATTAATTCAGTTAATTTCTGCACCGCATCGATTCGAATCACCGAATTGCCCAGCCCTAATCGTGGTATAAATATCAGAATGTTGCCACTCACTACCGATGACAAAACTTCTTAACATAGTAACACCTCTCAATCATAAATGTGTATATTGTCAAATATAAACAATACAACTTATAGATAGACCGCACCCTCCTGAAAAAAACAATTTTCTAATAATGCCCAACTTAATAAGTAATCAAATGTATTAGAAATTAAACCATGCATTCTAGATAAATTATTATGCGGTAAAAAAGCATGAATTACCCCCTTCTTTTTCTTTGTTAAGCATGTCTCACTGATGGATCGCGTCGATGAGACGCGGTCCATCTGTGGCGCATGCTTGACAAAAATATCTGATTTTGCTGAGATATTTGTATATTAATCAGAAATATCTCGGTAAGTTATATTCTGTTGTTGAGTGTGACTCACTGACTGTATTGTATACACTTCTATAAGTAAATTATTTATGGTTACAATTAACGGGCACGACATACCCTACTCCCACACATATACAGTACCAATGGAATGTTTTCCACATTGAGACGGTTCGGCTGATTCGTAAAAAATGTAAATTAGCATTTTCTTGATAAAAATTCGTGCTAAAATTCTGAGGGATTTTATCTAATATTGCATTATAAATAACCCTTTGACGCAAAGAATATATTCTAGCCACAAATACATCCCTTTTTCGATATTTTGAGTGGCCTGGTCTTTAGAATATTTACAATAACATCACCAATTAATCCAAAATTACCAATCCATTTACAGAGAAATTCTTTAAAAAGATGCGATTGGGAAAATAAAAACATTGTGCAGCTCTAACCGTGTATTAACAAATATGATGTATCGTTGTACCATCGTTGGGTGCAGATACTACTCACAGATTTCTGCTATATATATATATATAGCGTCATATGTGATTAGGACTGGGCAATTCGATTCGATGATTCGAATCGATTCGAAGCACAATATATTCGAATCAATCGTGAATCGTTCATAGAAATACTTTCAATACTCAAATTTGACCAAAATCAATCGTGTTTTGTCGTTAAAATATGAAGACAAATTGAAATAGAAAAAATGGGATATTTGTTATGTATATCGAATTCGTGATTCGATCCGATTCGAAAAAATTATTCAAATCGAATTCGAATACCAAATGATTCTGTTTTGCCCAGACCTATATGTGATGCATTATACTTAGAACGCCCTCATGGCTTTGAAATTTGTGTGGTTTTTGTCATGTCCGTGGCTGTCGTGACCTTTCAGTGGCTGCTTCCGCTTCTAACGTTTACTATAGTAAATTTAAATCAAATAGAAATAAAGAGAATCTGTATAAGTTAAAATATCTTAATTTCGGTATTAGAAGAGAAAATTGGGAAATATAGGCACGGTTAAGTAAAGTAATGCAGCGCTTCTTCTATTACGAAGCTTTGGTGAATTGAAGATTAGTTGCCTTTTCATTTAAAATTGATGACGTCGTTCGTTAGGTTGTCCTTGTTAAAAGAACACAGTGCGTGGGTACATTATGCAACAACGGTCTGTAATGCGTGTCAGTTCCGCATATATTCAACCGTTATTTTTATTGTTTAGATAGTGTATTAGATAATTATTGCACTGAAATGCATTGATTCTATCACTGAAATGATATTGTAATGTTTTAATAATAAGATATTCACCACTGACTTCAAGTTCTGTACTTAACTATGACTGACGATTGGGTTCTGTTTGAGATGTTTTCAGTCAAAAGTGGAATCGCTGGCAGAGGTCAGATCCGATACCGAGTTCCAAATTACGCATACTGAACCTAAGCCTGATCCGATCCGTAATGAAAATATCGCGCTCCTGATCTTGGCAGAATTCTGAATAAAAAGCTGCCCCTATTTCCAAATGCCTCATAGTGTTGTTAATTTCTTGAATCATGAGATTTAATCCGAACCTGATTCGATCCGGCCAAATATATTGAAGGCCAAACTGGCGTTCACCCATATTAAGCGAATCCAGCCAGATTCGAATCCGTCAATCCGGCCCACGGAGACCTCTGGTTGCTGGCATTACTTTTTATAGTATCTCTTTGCCATTACCATTAAATAGCAGTTAGTTGGTTTCCTTTAGACACTGCTTCCCGCGCGCGAAAATGAATAACAAAGTTCAAATGACTTTCTGATACGGTTTTCCGAAAAGTATGCAAATATAATATTCATAATTTGCTCAAAGCAATCATAACCCATTCAAAATTTCATTATATAAGTTATTTAAAGTACAAGCCACTGATGTCCGTAATACCATTGTCCCACCCCAGTCAGAAAATCTATTTTGTCAAGCATGATCAAAAAATGGACCGCGCCTCGGCGGCGCGATCGATTTGTGACCCATGCTTGACAAAACATGTTTGATCAACATCATTCTGACTAGAACTGATTGACATATTTTTCTTCAGTTTTTGAAGCCCAAATAGGCACAAAGACACAAATACTAATTGGTCTATATCATGGAAAACATGCTTGCCCATTAAATCAAGAAAAATGAATTCAAAACAGTTATAAATTTTGTAAAAATAACAACAATGGGTCACTGATAGAGAATCTTTTATTAATTTTCTGTTTTTTTTTTGTTTTTTTTTATTGAGAAATCACTTGAAAGTTGTAAAATACGAAATTTGCCTGAAAATATGCAATTTGCGAGTGACATGTTTTAAACACGATGTAAAAGTTTGTCGAAAGTAATACACTTTGCTATTTTTAGATCACGATAACATATTCTGTAAAAAAGTATTTCCATCAAACTTTTGAAAGATAAATAAACAAAAGAACTGTCAAAAAATGTAGCTTTAGAATTCCGCGCGTTATCAAACCTAATATGAAGCTTCAAGTTATAAAGAAACGCATCGTTATTTTTTGAAAATGTTATTTTTTTCATTATTTTTCAATGAAATAAATATCCCCAATCACAAATTTCATTTTGTCAAGCATGTGCCACAGACGAAACGCGCCTCGGCGGCGCGTTTCATATGTGACTCATACTTAACAAAACATGTTTGAGTAGAAAATATCTGACCGGGATGTGTTAGTTGAAACATGTATTATATTTAAAGATCTTATTCTTACCAAGCAATTATTACCCAGTTTGACTAATTTTTACTCAAGCTTATCAACAATACTTTTCCAAGTTTTAGGTAAAATTCGTCGTATTTTACCTAGTTTAGACAAAACTAGGTTGCCATCAAAAGCGCCGTCAATCTATAAATTATTCTTAAAAAAAAGAATTTTTGATTGGAATATCCGAGACGCTACAATGGAATTACATACGGAAATTCGCCTTAAGTACCCGCCGGTGAAGAGCCTTGTTCAAAGAGATACCATAAAACATTTTATGCATTAGAAATCTGAAGAACAATATAAATGCAAGCAAGAATTCACGATGGTTTTCTCGGTTCCTTCTATAGGAATTTTGCAGAATAACGTTTGGTACTTATAGATTTTATTTTCATTGTTACAAGGATTTAATGTTACTTAGAAAATAGAAGGCAAAATTAAGGCGGAAGAACTCTGCAATGAAGGTTTACGAAACAAAATTACAATACATATTATTTAGCCTATCAAAATGAAATAAACAACGATTGTAACTTGCATTGATATTCGTAGGCTAGATCTTAATCGATCTTAATCGTCATATTTGTTGTTTGTATGGCAGTATCCAGTATTCAATACTTTTCTAAAATCGTTTAAATATTTCACACTTGTGGCTGCATTTCCATATTGAATTTTCCACCGATTTGAATAGACTGTGACATGAATAGACAAAAATGATTTAGAACGTTCTCTTTCTTCGTAAGATATTCTCGATTACAGGACCAACTTCTTTCTTTGTCCTAAAAAAAAAACTTAAATTCATAAAACATGGAAATATCAAAGCGGTGATATTATTCAAATTAAATTAGAAAAAAATCTCGATATTATATGAAATTGCCCACAAGAACTTCTTTGATACAATAATTTATCGAAAAACGAAATTCTATTCGACATAAAACATCATATTTTGAGTAACTGTTCATTTACTTGCGAAGTTGAAACTATTTCAACTTTCAAACTATATCCTTTCATGTTGAAATTGAAAGTTTGTAAAATTTTTCGCCTTTTCATAGAGTTACCCAATCGGAAAACTTCTGTCAAAACTTTTTTTGTTAAGTATGTGTCACTGATGGATCGCGTCCATGAGACGCGTTTCATCTGTGGTGCAAGCTTGATAAAATGAAATTTCTGTTTGGTTAGTGTATGACAAATTTATTAACTTATAAAATAATTTTTAGACGCTTCCAAGTTCTGGTAGCAAATAATACTGACATGTCTTCACATACTCCACTTTTACTTCTCCTTTTTGGGCAATATGGATCAATTTAGTGGTATGTGGATTCGACTTTTGCGACCAATTATTGGCTGTTAATGGATGGAACGCACAGCGGAGGCACAATTCTTATCGACAATACGGTTTTAAATTTGGCTGGAATATCGAATCATATCATTTAAAATGTAACCTTTACGAATTTAACTCAATTCAATTCAGTAAATTAATGAGAAGTTTTAGTTCATAACCAATTTATTTACATTATATTGATGAGAACATTTGAAATAAACATAAAACTACAAAATATCAAATGCTCTTTTTGCGTAATCCAAACTAATATTGCTTAGCATTTTAGCCGCAGATGTTTTTGATTTTTATTAAGCATGAATCACTGACAAATCGTGCTGTCAAAGTGGTCTATTCCTGTCAGAAAAATTTTGCTTACACACGTTTTGTCAAGCCTGAGTCACTGATAGATCTTCAATCAAATGACTCAAATATTTGAACATATTCAAATTTTGAAGCCGTCCCATTAGTGTACTTGATTATGTTTAAAAGAAAAATATTAAGCATACAGGTGACAAAATAGGCTTCTGAATCGTTTCGCTGTAGAATGAGGTGCCACAAACAAAAATTCCAGGGGTATTTCTCTAATTCTGCAGTAATTTGTTGAATCATACATTCTCTGTTACGTTAATAATAATCATTAATGTTTGTTTGTCTTGAAGGCATTTACACCTTTGTTTAATCTCTCTAATTTATTACACATCCAAACCACATACTTGTGGTTGTCAAAAATGTATTTATATTGTATAATTATTTTTTAAGATTTATTGAGAGATCTTTGAGATCTCTCAATAAATAAACTGAGATCTTTTTATATCCCTATCTCAATCTCATAGAAGTATAATATGTATTTGTACATTTTTGTATCTATGAATCATATGAAATTTATTTTGTTTTCAATAAATTCATATATATATATTATTACTAATTTGACGATTTACAAAGCGTCTTTCCAAGGTGTCTGATGAGCAGGAAGTTCAATATTATATCATTCTTGAATTGCCAAAAATTCAAAAGGTATCCAGATCGATATAATCGGATAATTTTTTTTTTCAAAATTGAACAGCAAAATTGATTTTTTATAAAGAGGAAATTTCCCGTTTTTACCGATACAGTTTGCCCTTATTATAAAATTTAAGAAATCTCTAGCTACAAATGCACTAATAATTATATTACCAAACTATCGGAGGTATGGACTTTCATAATATATTTTTTTTTTTTATAAAAGTTTGCTCTAGCGTAGGGCTGGGGGATTCGAATTAAATTCGAAGCACAATTTATTCGAATCAGTCGTGAATCGTTCATAGGAACAAAAACTTGTTAAGTGAACTAGGATTTTCATTTTAACGACGAAATGCAATCGATTTCGGCCAAATTTGACCAAAATCGATTATATTTCGTCGTTAAAATATAAAAATTGTTGCTCTTCGCGTGAATCGAAAAAAAAACTACAAACTCTAAATTTCACAATGGGGACAATTTCCATTTTCACGAGGGGAATAAGTTATAATAGTAAAATGAGATATTTGTTATTTACAAAGAACTAGTGATTCGATCCTATTCGATTCAGATACGATTTTGCCCAGCCCAGCTCTAGGCATAGCAGAAAGCAGCGCTTAAAGTAGCAGTTAATACATGATGCAGTATCAACAATTGCACTTCGAGTGTGGAACTTAAAGTGAGTGGTATCTGCCCAAAGGCAGTCTACCACTTTTTATTATCTTTTAATCGCGTTTCAGGACAGGCAAGAACTAAATTAGGACTATTCTAAAGCCCGGCGTGCTCATGGGGCATTGAACACTTTACATCTAGTCGGACAAAATCAGTTCGATTCAGACGAACAGTTCATTTCTAAGTACAAATAGATTTGACGAATAGAGAGTAATTTGGTTTATTTTATAGTTATAATAGAGAAATTCCATTTGATAAATTGATTTGCTCATGTGACCGATACAAGACTGATTTGGATAATTTGTGTTTCGGATCGATTCTAATCACCGAGTTGTCCATTCCTGGTCATGCTTATCACGATACATTAGAGAACTAAGAAATAATCTCATTTATGACGTAGCCCAATCGGAAAAGTTTTGTCAAAACATTTTTGTTGAGTATGTGTCACTGATGGATCGCGTCGACGAGACGCGGTCCATCTGTGGCGCATGCTTGACAAAATAAAATTTCTGATCGGGAGTAGCCACATTTATTACGATTTCATCATATTTCGTGACATCAATCATAGCTTTTTGCGTAGCTAAAATATTTTACTATCTACCTATAAGTTTTACAATTTTATATTTGGCGACTATTACGATGTTGAGAATTTTGTTTATCCGAGACATTTTAAACAAAAGATTAGTCCGGAGTTAACAGTTATTTTTCTATATAAAGAATAGTTAATATTTGAGCCCATTCAACAAAGAGTTATTCGATATAAGTTTCTTTTCAAAGTTCTATTCATCAGTTTGCTGAAAGTGAAGAACTGAAAAAGTCGGAAACTAAACCATGGCCTTTTTGGCAAAAGGATTGTTGCTTCTTTATTCATTATTTTATTTATACCCGAGAGTTGAATAGAAATTTTTGATTACAAATTTCGTCGTCCGTAAATGTGGCACATGTAATATAATTCAGTTAGAAGCATTCCAGCTGGGCAAAACCGAATCATTGCGAATTCGAATGTGATTGGAAGGATCGAATTTTTTTCGGATCGAATCACTAACTCCACACAGATAGCAAATGTTCCAATTTTTCCACTAGAATTTATGCCCATTAACAAATTCAATAAATGTATATCTACTAAATCACTAATATTTGGAGAAACAGACTGTTGGAGACAATGTGCCGTCATTTTGCACATTATCTTTCAGAGCACAAATGAATATGGTAAAAATTTCATCGTGAAAATTTGACGTTAGTTCACACGTTTTTGTTCATATGGCCGATTCACGACAGATTCAAATATTTTTTGCCTTGAATCAACTCGAATTTTCGAATCAAATAGGCCAGCCTCATCTATGCCTTGTCAAAAAACGATTATGATGATTTTTTATGATTATTACGAATATAAAGATCGTGTCAATCTACGCCCACGCGGCTAGGCTCGACCAAACCAGAAAGGACACACATTTATAACAACGCAATAACTCTGTTCGTCTCCCATTGATCTCTCGTACAGTACACCCTTGCTCAGGGGATCTAATTAAATATGGCAACAAAAAGAACATGAATATTTATTGAACGAATATTGAAATAATATGGAATTACTGATGACGTCATTATATTAATTTTTGGCACTCCTTGAATATAATCACAGATGATTCCTTCCATAATTTAGATACCACCATCCCATGATATGCAAGTATGGCACATTTTTAATGTCTGAATTCTGGAAATTATGTTCATTTAAATTAGAAGAATATCATGTAATTTTTTGCAAACTATTCGAAAAATTTCTACTAAAATTTGGTTGTTGATCCAGTTCGTGCTATGGACGTGCGAAAGTCTGAAAACGATTCATTAATGACATTTTGGAACCACGAGCATCTGATTTTTGCGCTAATACCTACCTGTATGTATATGTATTCGTATCACAAAATAGTGTTCTGTGACGTCTTGATTGTGAACTTATTACAGATATTATTTGGATTATTATGACAATTTCATTGTTAGCAATTACATTTTATATGCAAATTCTGGAAAGTACTACTTTCACCACCTTATAATCAGATTTTCCTGTATTACGTGAATTCCAAAAAGTTTTGTTATTAAAATCAAACAGATTCTGCTATAAGAACAATAAGAGATTATATATTCATATTATACTCATGTAACGTTGAATAATTTGGTTATAAATTTCCCAAACCAGTTACAGTTCGTATGAGATATTTGTAATCCTCGCCATTTGTAATTTGTGATTGTAAACGTACAGAACAGTTTTGCAAAAAACAATATTTTAACGATATTTTATGGGTAAATATTTCATTTCATTTCATTTTCAATCCGTAGGCGTAACTATGACTTTAATATTTTGATTGCGGTATTTTAAAATTTCTTTCATTAAAAAATAAATAAATGTGATCGATACTTTTTGGAGAAAATTACTTCGAAATAACTTTGATCCGATTAAGAATAATCATATTCTATATTGATCAACACTCGTGGATTTTTCGCGAAGAAGAAATAAAGATAGCGATTACGAAATATTTTACCGTCATGCCCTTACATGCTTACATAATGTATTCCCGAACTTGTTATGCACATGAGAATTTTTTATATTGTCGTCGTAAAAGGTAATCCAAAATATATTAAAAATACTCAAAAATGGCCTGCTTTTGAAATTCGTATTTATGGAAACTGAGCAATGCTCCAGAGTCGAATAGGGATAAACTTATACATTTAAAGATTCTAACATTTTAATTTTATTTCTAAATAGAAGTGACGAGATTTAAAAAGGCCAAATTATTTCAGAGCGTATTTATTCGTTTGGTATCTTAGGTGGTGCATCTAAAAAAATGATTTTAAATCTTCATTTTTCGACGCCTTTTTCTTGTAAAACGGATAATATAATGCAGCCACGTTAAATAGTTGTGCCCCCCGAAACATATTTTATAACGCTATAGTGGACACGCGAACCATTTCTATAGAATGGCTACTTGCAATGCAGTTATTTACTTATATATTTCTTGGGTAGTCATCTTATTGGTAGACAATGTGCTAGAAATTCATCCGACGATGTTGTAACGGAACATTCTTGTAGCTGTTTAATGAAAAATGAAACACAACGTAATAAGCGAAGTGAATTATGAAAGATTGGCCTTTATATAATAATGCATAATGTATGGTTAAATTATACGTCACAGATAAAAAAATATGATCTTTATAATTTCTGAAGAAAAGTTTTCATCCGCTTAGCCATGCTTTATAATTTTTACAATATTATTATGAATATTATTATTATTTGTAATAAAATAAAATAAAAAAAAACAACACCAAATAATGAATAGATAATATAATCATGAGTAAAACTAATCGAAGGGATTGGCTGGAGATATCCTAATCAGAAATTTTATTTATTAAGCATGAGCCACAGATGGATCGCGCCTCGGTGGCGCGATTCATTGGCGGCCCACACTTAACAAGAAAAGCCCAAGGTAAAAATATATTTTTGATTGGAATAAACTGTCGGCTGATGAGAGAAGTAGCACGTGAAAGAGCGTGAGAATTTACAGCTGAAATATATACACATCGATAATGGCAATTTACCACTAAGACGAAATTTCAAAAAAGTTTGCATGTGAAGACGGCGTGCAAAAACGAGGCGCGAAGTTGTCAACAAAATTGCAACTTTTATTTATCAAAAATAGCACGACAATTCTCCCAAAGGATCTCGAAATGGCGCATATTTAAAAGTTGAAAAATGCTCCTTAGGAAATCAAGATGAAAAAGTCGAATAATACAGGCATTTATTTCGTCTCAGTATTTTTTAGGTATTATTTAATCCAGTTACTTCTATTAAAATAAAATTATATATACGTTTAAAAGTATTATATCTATTACTAAGGAAGTTATACTACTCGCGAAACATTAAAAACAATTAGCCATCGAATACAATTGTGTGTTGAGTATGATATTATAATGATGCGTGCACCACGCGGTTCAACAATCAATCTTTCTTCACAAGCCTGAAGCAAAAATAGTAATTATGTATTAAGAAAATTGCCTTGATTGCAAAAACGCTATTAATTTCCAAGTTAAGGTATTTAAACGTGTTGTGGAACGATTTATATCCAGAAGCTCAATCTGATATTCAAGCATCGATAAACCTTAAAATACAGTCAAGTTAGGCATGTCGGTACAAGCAATCGCGTTGTTATCGACCGCCATCGCCCACATTCCTTTGGATGGCATTTCAACGAGCTGCGTAATCGCTCTAGTGCGGAGGGAGTGAAGCTCATCAATGGAACTGACAAGTAAAACAAACGAAGCGTTGAAACGGAAAGACGTTGATGACGGCAAACATTTTAGTTGAATCGTCTGGTAGTGTGTGAGCCTCTAAAGAAGGCTCTATGTATGTCATTTCAGGTCGACTCGGAAAGCGATCTAGCGTAGCAAAGGCTAGTTTCAGTGAGTGATATTTGACATTGGTTGGAAGAATTACAGCGCATATGTTATTTCAACTGGGTAGTGCCACGTGTATTGATTAGACGCGGATTATAATACTGTAATGTGGTTGTGAATGATGAGGAATCCAGTAAGAGAGTCCGTATAACACAACGATAGCAAGGCATTTGACTGAAAAATATATCTTATAGCCTCAGCAGGAACTGCGTATAGGAAATTGTCTGGTTTACCTTCACCATCGACATATGGCAACGAGCCCTGATATTAGACAATTTTAACTTGTAAATTAAGTTAGCGTTGATTGAGCGGTCTGCACTCTGATCACCACTGTTGATAGAATGATTGTAGTCGACCTTAAAAGCGCATATAATCGAGAAATTCACGAGCGACAAATAAACAGGGAAATAGCTTCGGGCATCGATCGTATGTATGCCTTTGATCTTCGATATAATTGACATTCCGTATTAGTATGAAGTCCATAATAGTTATCCCGTTATCTCGAGTATGAGACTTTGTCAAGCATGCGTCACAAATGGACCGCGCCTCGGCGGCGCGATCCATCAGTGACCCATACTCGACAACAAGGAATGTTTTGTCAAGATATCTCTGTGGGTAGTTTAGTGTGGGTACTACATTTTATTTCCTGATTCAATGTTGTTAACTGATTGTGATTGCTACAAGCAGTTTTGTTTATTACGTACGCATAGCGCAATTCCCGCATTTATTTTATTCGTGAAATTGGGTCACGGAACGATGCCTCGCAAAATATGATTCAATAAAACCCCTAACCTATGATGTTAAAAATATATACTACACGAAACTTGTTCTATTTTAGGGATTCAATTTTTCGTAATATTTTCTCTTTGTAGCGATGCGTCATCAACTATTCCTAAGAATTGTACTGTTTGCTTCAACTAGATGTTCTTAAAAGTCGAGGGTTCGTTTACATAAGCTTTGGCATATTCCAAATAAAAATGTAGCTATAACGGGGATGGCCAAAACCGAATATTTTCCTATTTCGAATACATTCTGAAATATTAATTCCGAATCTGAAATATTGAATACATTCTAAATTTAGCTATGTTTTTGATGGAAGGTTTCATTTTAACTTACTTAAGGAAATATAAATTACAAAACCCTTCTAATTTTGAATATAGTACGCAATTTCCTTTGTTCCGTTAACCTATGTCAATTAGGAGAGCATAACAAATTTTACCGTCGATTCTGTCTGAATTTATGCAATAAAAAATGCATATTTTCATTTCCCACTATTATAAAACGTTTAAAATTATATAATCAATCAAGAATTTTTCTATATTGAATGTGTTCATTTTCGAATGTATTCGAATATTCGATTCATTTTGGACATTGGACCTTGAGCGATAGTATTCCGTAATAGACACATAATACAAATAACTCGATGATGAAATCCAATTATGAAATAAAGTATTGTTGAATCTCATTTATTCCAAATGCATGAAAACCGGATACGGCCACGCGCTTTCACAACACACGACTGAGATAGGATGAAAAAAATCATCGACGTGGATTCGCTAATGCTTTAGTTATAAATAAGCTGAACCCACTTGTCTAGCCTTTCTCTATGGCTTTTGTAGAATTACATTAGTTCATCATTTTAGCGATGTTCTTATTCAAATATTCGGTATTCTAGAATTTTGATTTAAAATCATTTCGGTTTTCGATAATTCTTAAATTGATTCATTTTGCGTTGAAATCATGATATATGTCGAATAATGTATAGTAACATTTGAGATAAATCACTACTTTGCTGCGAAATGGGCATATAGGGGTATTTAATGGGATATAAGGTATTTTGTTCATCTCAAATATGGAAACTTTATTGTATTTATAGAGGGAATTTCCAACCTCCTTTAAACTGAACTTAAATGACAACCTTATCATGGAGCATCAATCTTATTTGCTAGAATATACACCGCTCCTCACACCTCGGCGATGTGCCCGGAAAGGGATTTCTTGCATCCAAGTTTGGTAGTGGGGACTTTGCCTTTACCCAGTCAGACAAATATACCGATGAGGCGCGGTCTATCTGTACTTCAAAACTTGACTAAATAAAATTAAAATTAGTAGCGAAAACAGTCTTTCTTCAGAAACCCTAGCTCATTATTAAACAATAAATATAATTATTTCTGCATCTAGATTAATACAAAGTTGATATTAATTAAGAAGGAAATGAAAATAATATGTACGGAGATCTATCTTTAAAGCTACGGGACGTCAATGAACATTTGGTCTGTGGTTTATGTGGAGGTTATTTTATCGATGCAACAACTATAATAGAATGTTTGCACTCGTGTAAGTATTTTTTCATGTGAAATACCAATCAGAAATTTCTTTTTGTCAAGCATGTGCCACAGATGTACCTCATCCCATCAACGCGATCCATCAGTGTTACATACTTAACAACATATGTTTTGGCGATTATTTCGGATTGAGATTAGCACAACGCCAACTTGTGAAGGTTCAAGTTTAAAGTGAAAGTAACACCAAAGTTCAAAAGCTTGGGTTAACTTGATGTAAGCTGTTACACGGAAGTACTTTGTCTCAAATGTGAAATCTATTTGACGAATATTCCAAAATTTTGAAAAAGCAACATGATGAGAATGAGATGTTCAGAATTGGCGATATGCACGGTGATACATGAAAAATAGTTTGGAAAGATTCCCTCCGTAAATACCCTGAACCGATCGGAGAATTTTTTGTCAATACATATCAGTTTCGAGAAACTATAACGATTCTTAAGATAGAAACCTAATTTGGATCGTCTGTGATTTGATATGCAATATACAATGGAACTTGGGATTATGATACACAGAGGAGAGTTGAGACTTATATTAATAATTAACTAGATAGTTCATTCAATTATTCTTCTCAATTATCGTCAAAGTGAGCTACTTCCTATTCATACTCTTCCGGTTTTCAAATTACCGCGTTTAATTTTAGTCTGTCGAAGTTGCATTGTAACATATCTGGCTTCGAATAAGTGCTGCCCAAAATGTGAGATTCCGGCCCACAAAACTCGTCCGCTACTAAACATCAGAAGTGACAAAACTCTGCAAGATGTTGTCTACAAACTTGTTCCAAATCTCCTGCAGAAAGAATTGGAACGCAAAGAAAAATTTCACGATGAAACAGGTAATTGTATATTGTCGCATGATCTGTACTGCCGGGGATGTTTTTCTCCAAATCCGTTTTCCTAATTATTCTTAAATCGAATATTTTTTCAGTGAAATTGTGATATATGCCAAATTTTTACATCGTATAATCCAACATGAATCTTAACTTTGCTGCGAAATGGGCCAGTTAGTCAAGTAATAGCAGTTTCGTTTATTTGAACCACTGAAACATTTGGTGGAACGTGATTACGTGTCCCATTTCGACTTCGATTTCTCCTCTCACCCTGGCTAAGTTCGATTTCCTTACAGAATTAAAGTATAATTTAATGTAGAATTACAATTCAGAGTGGTATTCTTTTCCTCGACATTCGAAAATCTTGGTTTTTGTTAAATTTTACAGCACGAATTTGCTATTTATCAAAATTTTTCAGCAAAATTAGAATGATTAAAATATATATATATATTCCGGATATATATATATATATATATATATATAACGGAATTCTTAGATAACATGAATATATTAAGAACATTATAATTTCACAACAAATACATTTTTAGTTGTTTTCCATTCAATAGGAATTCCGGTGAACATTGAGGAACAGAAAAGAACTTCTGTTACTTCGACACCTGAAAAGAAAGAACATCGAGTCAGTTTGTCAATTGAGTTCGATACCAGGTTGGTTGTTGAAATTTAGAAACAGGAATACGAGTCATGGAAGACAATTAATTTATGAAAAAACAAATGTGCTAATGAATGATTCTGTTGAAATATAATATTTTTGTCGGTGTTAGGTTCCAAATGCGGTTCTTTATTTAATTAGATTTGAATGGCATTCCAAATCCATTATAAAATTAGAATAATGCTTCTTTATTTTTAAAAGACGAAGTTGCTGCTTCGTGGGTATATTCTCCCATTTTGAAGGGATATCATAAATAATGTCAAATTTAACTACGTAAAATTTGCCATATATCATGATTTCACTGCAAAATGAATTAATTTGAGAACAATCGGAATAAGAAATCGTTTTGTGCAATATTCTAGAACATGTGACCTGAATTAAGATAAGTACCTCTAGCCGCAGATTTGTGAAGCATCAGCCCCCTTCCCACTTAAATCACAATTAAACACAAACTTCTGCTTGGGGAACTAACCTGTTATTTATCCACACCTGGAGAGTATAGGCGAAAGTAACTTTCAGCAGTGTTAATGTTATATTAAGTTTGGACGGAAATACTTGAAAAATTTGTAAATTAATATATGAATATTTGCATATATATTTTGCCCGTGGTTATAAACGCGGAAGTAGATTTGATTTTGAAATTCCCTGCGGACCGCCAAATACGTTTGTGTCAATATTTGTGAACAATGTATTCTTCGATATTTGTGACCAGAGTAAATCAATCAAAATGTAAAATATTTAATCTGTTTGATATTGACCTTCTCGTTTTAAAATTTTTTGATATAAATCTGTGGCCCGCTAGGAGCAGGAATCAAGTGGCTTATAACGCAACAACAACACGTATGCTTGCACCTGAAATAGGCAATCATCAGCCTACTAGGCAATTTAGGAAATCTATTACCAATCGATGTTCATACTTGCTCTTCGGCGTATTCAAGGTAGTGCGTGTACGTAAATTATAAGAAAGCTTTTTCTTATTTTAAGACCATTGATACTGCCTGACAAATCACAATGGGTAAAAGAGGAAGTTACATTTCCCAAGCGATATTTGCGATGTTTTGATGCCGTAACAATCGGAACTATCAATAAATTAATTCGGAGCAAATTATCCCGCGATGAGTTAGAAGTAAGTAACTTTTACATAGTAGTTTTCTCCGTCTCTTGTTTAGTCTTACGTCAGTGAAAAATGCAATTTAATCTATATGAAGGTCATATTCATATTTTCTAGATTGCGATAAACTTTCCACTAATGTAATACTATAACGTAAGATCAAATCCGAGTCATGCTTGCTTTAGTTTATTTCTTTGAGCGTTGATACATTGCCGCAAACAGCAATATATTGTCGGACTTGTTTTTGTTAAGTATGAGTCACTGATGGATCGCGCCAGCGGGGTTTATCCGTGATTCCTGTTTAATACACTATAAGTTTTGATCAGGATATGCATGTAGTTATTAAATCTCCTTCAATAACTGTTAAATTACAATATTTATGATGTCCTTTTCAACAGATTACTACGTTTTGTCGGGGCGAACTTTTGCCAGAAAAATACACTCTGATGGATGTTACAAAAACGTTTGGGTGGAAATCGGTGAGTCAAAATCGAAATCAAACCTCATTTTCTGTTGAATTCCTACTTCTATTGGTTTATTTTTTGCAGGATCGACCGTTTGCCCTGACTTACATGGCTTTTTCTCCTAAGGGAAGTAGAAAAAGAAAAATATTAGAAAATATTGCTAATGCAATGGAAGACTCCAGTGTGCCGAAAAGGAAATTGTTCAAAGAAGATTCTATATCGAAAGTGTCGGAAATTCCAAACGCTACTCTATCGTCAAAAGACGAATTGAAAAATGTAGAAAAGAAAACATTAGCACCATCCACTCACATCAATGATACAACCGTAGTAAGTCCACAATCATCGACTGCCAACATCAAGTCCGTTGCTTCAAAACTAAAATCATCAACAGCATCCACTCGTACTTATGGCAATTCTCAAAATGGGACGAAGAATATGTCATATTCTGTAATGAACGTACCGCTCCTAGAAGCAGTCACTGCACCAAAAGCAGAAGCTTCACGAAAGCCAAACTTGATACATCAGCATATGAATCGAAATATACCGCAGATTGCAGCACAGCGTCGGGGTGGATTTAACGAAGTTACACCGCAAAGTGCACACGTACATCCCATTGCCAGCATGGAGCGTCCGAAAAGTATTAACTCAATTGCAAATAGGTTGCAAATAAAACAGATGCAAAGTGAAAGAGCGCGTCCACAACCTAATGCACAAAACTCGGATAGTCGGGAAAATATTGCACGAGATATTAAACAAATGCATCAACCCAAGTTAACCACACCCACTCCAGTATCACTCACGTCCACTGAAACTGTGGCTGCAATGAAACGCCAACATGATCAGCTGACTCGGCGATTGAATGCATCTAATAATATACAAAATCTCTCTGCGGACGAAGCCCATAGTCTTGCACTAGAATGCGTACGAAACACGATGATGCCCACTAGTGCAAGACAAGGTGCTGTAGAACACAGAGGTGGTAATCAAAGGCCTGTGGTATCAACACCAAATGCGTC
This sequence comes from Styela plicata, assembly GCA_963675895.2. Taxonomy (NCBI): domain Eukaryota; kingdom Metazoa; phylum Chordata; class Ascidiacea; order Stolidobranchia; family Styelidae; genus Styela; species Styela plicata. Next base: position 8,783,032 of record OZ023143.1, on the reverse strand, counting down.
CAACACAAAATTTATTCAGTTAAAAAGAACAGTTGATCTACCAAATTATGCACAGGCTACAGAGCAGATGCGTCGGTCACAATTGTTGAAGCAGACTCGCTCAAAATATCAAGAAATACAGCCAAAACCAACAGCAAAGAGACCAGAAAGTCGCCCGATTCAACATACTCCAAGGACACAAAAACCGGCAAATATTGAAGACCAGCAACTATTATCCACTACCCGTCAACTTGCATCCTTAAGGCAACAGCAAAAGATTTTAAACGAAATAGCGGCGGCTATGGCGGGGCGCACGAATCAATCTATCTGGGATAATAATTCAGTCCGTACTTCTGTTTCTAATCTATCTCCTAGAATGGCATCACCAAGACGTCCTGTGACTTCACATTCAATACCAGCAAATCCGCCTCAACGTCAACGTTTTTCAAATCCTCAGACACGGTTTTCTCTTGCATCTCCCCAAAAAATTTCACAGCCGTCGCAACATATCCGAAATAACGTAGTGAGTATGCGACCCGTTAGACAGAATGGTGTAAATTCCTCTAATTTCTCCAGAATGTCTACGGGTGCCAGTCGTCCAATTTTGAACAGCCCCCGAGATGGAAATATAGATATATATCAGCATACCATCGCAAAGGCAAGGGATACAATAAGACAAATGGACAGTCTTAAAAATCGAGCGTCAATTTCTCGCATCCAAGGAAGATCTGCAGTGGGGCCTTATCAAATCCCTCAATTTCCAAAAAAGGTTCCCATTACAAAACCAAGTTTTGCACCTCGAATGACGCAACCTGTTCCTATCGCTCCAAAACCGATCCCAACTCATCCGAATTTGCCGTCACCCAAAGTAAGCCCACAAAACGTTTCTCACAATGCCGGACCTTCATCAAGAAACCAGTACGTTTTCGCTGCTCCCACGAGTTCGCCATATGCGCCAAACAGGCGTTCGTATCCTCCCCCTTTACACCCAACTGCAAGCAACAAAAAGACAGAACCACCAGTTACGTTCTCGAATCAGCCTGAACAAGAACAACCTTTATGCCTTGTGGTGAAAAAATAAGGGTTTGGTTCTCTATAGATTGGCCAGACAACATTTGACGAGACTCTTTTTTAATCTGACACAGTGAAGGAATAAGCAAAAGGTTTCTGTATCTGTTATAATATTAAAAAACCAAGATCAATGTTTCCCACATCTTTCTAAATAAGCTTGAACACGCCAATACAGTATATATCCATTCTTGGTATTCAATACCAAAATAAAGATCGCATGGCGTTTTTGCGGCATACGCAACGTTTGGCGAAACATACTTCTATCCTCTGCTTTTGATATAACTAGCTGAATAGGTTATTTCAAGCTAATCATATTGAAAATTCTTATAAACATTAATTTTTTTAATAAAAGGTCTGACAGGGGTATACTAGTACATGACACCAGTACCATGTGGCATTGCCGAACAATACCGGTGAAGAATTATCTCACCCGTTCTAGCAGACCCAGGTATTAGCACCTGCACTTCGAGTCTTAAAGACAGGCCAAACCAAGCGCTGCAGCATGCAAGAAAAAAAGTCGGCCCCAGCACCTCAAGCAAAGTTCAACAATTTTAACTTTGCTGCAGCGCCGTAGCAGTGAGAAATTTACTCGTGTAGCGGATACGCAAAAGTTGAACTGCGAGAATAGCCTTACGCCATTTGCAGCATGTCTATTGGGGTCTGTAAGGGCCGACGGAAACGTGAGCTACCGTTGCTTTGCACCCCACTAAGGCACATCAGTGGCACGAGATATATACAGTAAATCGAAATATGCAAATTGCTAAATCTTCTCTAATGATGATTATTTTTCTATGCCGTTATGGGGATTTGTTCGAAAACAAATGTTTTTACAAACACTCTTATTTTGATACAAATTCCAATATGTTTTCTCTGTATTTAACGCGCACCTATAAACGAAGTATTAAATCATTCGATAATTAAAATGTTGATCATGAATACGGTACATTGGATCGTTCTCTCTCAGCCGAGTTAAGGGTTAGAAACATCCCGTGTATATATCAGGATTGTAGGGTTGAACTTCCTCTAATTAAAATTAAATTAAAATATCACAATGTCAGTATTCGCTAGCATTATTCATTTGGCACAATTGGTATTTCTTTCCCGTCGTCTGCGAATGCATTTGTCCTTGTCACAAGTAGGAATGTAAGTTTTAGAATTCCGAATTCAATCGATTCTGAGCAGTTTGAGATATAAAGCGAGATTTCAAGCGTTTATGTACAATTCTGTCGTTACCAGACCCAAAAACCAAGTATTTCATTATTATTTGGCCCTTCGATGACTGTTTGTGGCCTTTTCATGATAACAAAAAATTATACATTAAAACAAGATATGAAACGGGCTGATTTTTTCAAATCGATAAAAACCGAATTTTAAGTCCTATTTTAGTAATAGTAACTTAATATGATGTACATTTTCATTATGTAAAATAAAAGAAAAAATATTTGAAAAATTGTTTATCGCTAGAATAATGAAATCATTGAAAATTTTATATTAGTGCTTGATCTTGTTCCAACTATAACTATCGTGGGCACGGTGGCCTTGCAGTTTAAATATCTCGGGTTCGAGTCCGGCTCGTAAATCCATGCCCACAACTCAACCCAGGTTGCAATAACTTTGGTAGGCTTGGCTGGATCAGGAAGTTTATAATTTTCCAACATAACTAACCCTGTTCGCCTATGAGATGCCGCTGGTGCAATTTTTTGATCAGAAGATGAGAGACTATAAAAAAAACAAATGTTATGAGATAATAGCCGCATTCATAGACAAGAAAGTATGCTTTTTTCCAGTCCGTGACTTGAGAGAAGAACTTTAGTAAGATTTTTTGACATAGATTAATATATCACTACTTAAATCAAATACTTCCCTTTTAATTTTGCTTGTTCAATGGTCATTCAACATTAAAATGACGTGAACGAGTATTCCGATGACGAGGTCGCTCTTAAATTGTTTGGGCCATGAACAAACATCGACATCTGCAGAATAAGCAGATCGGGATAACATCACGGCACTAAGATATGCTTTTTTAGTATGAAAGCACCGATATCAATTTTCGTGAAGATACCAATAGTTCAAAATAAGCTGAGCATGCTGAAGAGTGTCTATAAAATAATAAAAGTAGCGGACCCCAGTCGGAAATATTTCTAGAATGCTTGGTTTTGTGTATATTATTTATTCGTTGGAATTGATGAATTTCAGGCCAATACCGATACACGTATATCCGTATATTTCTAATTTTAAAGCCAGTGCACGCCTTAGGCTCAATCAACTTTCTTTATTGCATTGCACACTTGGAACACCGACCCCGGAAAATATTTTTAAAATTGAAATTTGCTCTAAACAACGTAAACCGTCAACTAAAGGAACCACGAAATAAGCTTACATATGATACCAAGGCGTATCCAGTGGGGGAATTGGTATATCAACAGGACTTGTATAGCGATTTATTGAAACTTGTTTCACGTAAAAACTTTCCTTTTCTTATCCCAAGCAGAAACTTGATACAAGTCCGAGCCCGGAGGTTTTGCAAGAGTTTTCCTTTTGTTTAATTTCGTTGTTTCAGATACGAATATAAATTAGTCTTTTCAATATAAAGGACCATATCTGGAGTTGATGAAATGTTTATGTAAATAAAAAAGCCTCTGGTGGTACCAATTGTCGTTGTCGTAGTGATTTAAACGAAAGATCTGATAAAAAAAATCAAGTTTGAGGTATTGGTTACACAGAAAATACATTTAGACCGCGGATGGAAAGAAAAGGTATAGTTAAGATACACGGGATATATTCATTCGAACGGATTTCCGAGTTAGTCCACCATGCCAAGTTTTGCCAGACGCTTTAAAAATGTGCAATTGATGAGATATTGATTTTTTAAAGTTCTTATCGGTTAGTACGTTTGAAAACGGTACAATGTACCGCTCGTAAGTGAAAAAAGTTTGACTTTGATTGATGACCAATGATCGTACTATAATTCTGTGCGTCGCTATATTCTCATGAATATGTTTGTTAATAGATAAAAAAATATTCACTACAATTACAGTACACAAATTGCAATACCAATGCCTTCGAGTTACAATTTCATACCTTCATTGTTAAAAACTCTATATTTTAGACAAAGAAAAAACTATATTCCACAATTGCCTATTTCCCGGTCCCTAGATCCGTATAATAAAAAGTATACCACAAAAGGATATCATAACATGACTGACCCAATGTAGTAGAATTCAATGGAGTGAATATCTGACAATTTTAAAACCAGTCAATAAAGTTGCAAAAAGTTTATATAAATATTAACGATTCTGTATTTATTTTTGATGTTATTACAAAACAGCATGTCCAATGTGACATTGAATCGACCACATGATCACATAGCTGTAATGGTTGTATCTTATTTGTTATATTTTCTCAACGTTTGATAGCGATATTTCCCATTTCTAAATAAAGAATAAATAAAAACTTTAGAGATTGAAAAGCTTGCAATATACAATTTACATTTAGCGGCATCACAGTCTAAATTGCACTTTTTTACAATTTCGCATTAATTATGCAAAAACACTCTACATTAGCGGCCTCAAATGAAACACCAGAAAGCACTTTCCGCTAGTAAACAAAAATACTATAAAACCAACGTCTGCCAGGTAATACTTTCAGTCCCAAAATGTGCGACATCGGAGCAAATCTGTAAATTAGTTTTTAAATATACTCTTCTGTTCGATTAATAATGAAGTCAAATATCATTGTTTGAACTTTGAAAGTATATATAGGTAAATGATTCGGGTTTAAGAAAAGCTTTTCAGCACCAATGGAACGGTTTCCATCTTCATATTCGTTCAATGGCTAGCATAGGGTTCAAAATTCGAGATCATGGTTTTAACCAAATTTAGCTTCTGGTCCCAAAAGCTTCTTATTGTCGTGATGTTACTTCAGGATATTTCATTTCATCCGGTGATATCTACATGATGCCCATGAAATGTTTCTTTGAAAATAATATAAAATGGTATAGCACCATGGTACAATGAATACCATGGTACAATGAATACCATGGTACAATGAATTTTAAAATGTAACTAAATACTAGATGTTGCTGTAACTCATTAACTTCATTAAAAATATTGACTCTATTCCATTTCAACCTAAATTAGGGTGCGAGGTAAAATACTGTATATTTGATTTCGAATTTAGATCGAAAATCGAATTCAGTAGTTTTGGTAAAGTTAAAGAGTTACAGCAACATCTAGTATTTAGTTACATTTCAAAATTCATGGTACCATTACCTACTCCTCTCCGATCAAAAAGATATCACGGAATGGTATTTTAAGTGATTTGAAACGTAAGAACCCCCCTCCAAATTTCTGCGCAGTTCTTTTTAGATTTATTTGAAATGAAATTTTTTGAAAATTCACTGTATTTTAGCTAGGGTTGGGACCGAATTCTTCAAAATCTGATTCAGTTAATTTTTTCGAATCGGATCGAATCAATTATTCCATAAAAATAACAAATATCCCGATATTACTATTTCAACTGTCCTCGTTATGAAAATCAAGAAATTTATAGATACGACTTATTAAAATGACAATAAAAAGACTTAGAGGCAATCTTTTCAATTCACACTCCATGTTTAAGTAAAAAAATTATCATTTTTTTAACGAAAAAATACAATCGATTTTGGTTGAGATTGACCAAAATCGATTGCTTTTTTTGGTAAAAATCCAACCTCCCTTTGCAAGTACTTGTTCCCATTAACGCTTCATAATTGATTCGAATGATTTTGTCTCGAATTGATGCGACCTACTCGAATTAAATCGCTCGCTCAGCTCTATTTGCAACACTATAACTCATTTAACATTATTTTACGTATTGTCATGTACTACTACGATAGATATTAAGTAAAATGTCCTTTCAATTGTGTAGATTCTATGACGTCATTTGTTATTGAAATTATCCATTTATTTGTAATCAGACGTTCGACACAAAGGACATATATGGTGTCCCATATGAATTTTGTTGTTTATATATGCAGTATTGAAAATAAATTCCTTACGAGCTAATAGGGCATTGATATCCCAATATTTATGTTCTGTTCATCCGTACCCCGAGGGATATTAAAAAAATTCGTATTGGGAATAGCTGTCCGCTATTCGCAATGTATAGCAGAATAGTGAAAAATGGTTGTTTTGGCGAAAACGAATAAATAGTTTCTGATTCAAGTTTTTGACTTAGTTAACTCAAGTCTAGTTCACACCGAGCTCAGTTTGAATTGTCGTTTCGTACAACATGGAACACAGATGTATGTGCGACAAAATGGAATACATACTTATTGGTGGAGTATCAAAAATTGTCTTGATCAACGTTCCTGTTATTACAGTCATGTCATAACCATAAGAATTTAACCACACATGCGAACAAATGGCAACAAAGGATATTCAATTACTCATGTGGTGGGAAAGGGGTTACGTTGTCTTGGTGTCTCTCCTTGGCTGATTGCGGCACGATGGCCTTTTATCGAGCTTATCTATTGTCTGCCACAAAGGAAACACGAATTATGGATAGCGTACCGAGATTTAGTTCCACCCGTTATAATAGTCATCGTCTCATTGTAACAACCATGTTAGCTACACAGTCTTGATATAGGCCGCAAATGTTACAATTTAAAACGTATAAAAGTAGGAAGGTCGTTATACAAGAAATAAGAGAAAACGTTACAGCATTCAGGGCCCACGGTGTTGCAGACTTTTTGAAGGACTGTATAAGGAATAGGATTTTGTCAAATGAGATTTTGGTAAAATTTGTAAATATTATGGGCACGGATATGTTGATTGTCATATACAAAAGCCAAAAACACAAAATATTGCGAGAAAGTCGATAAGATGACGACTACCCCAAATCGCGATCGATGCGATAAGTAGGCTAGTGGTAACGATTAGCGAAAATATCAGTAACGTTAGTCCACTTCTACGAATATTATCAATGAACTATTGTCAACGTCATGGGTGACAGCACAACTAAGCAAACAAATAAATGTAAATATACTAAAGACTTGACACTCGCGAAATAGTTCGTAGAGGGCAAGGTATAGTCTATAGGTAATTAAACAAGGAGAACTTTTACACGGGTAAGCGAGGATTCGCTTACGTTTCAAGCTACCTTGATAGTAATAGATATGTGACTTAGCTGTTCTCGTATTTTATGTTTTTTCCTAAAGACAACATGGTGTGACTTAATCGTACCCTATACTAAGGTTTTAATTAGTATGTGGTACATGTTACTTTATATTTTAATCTTAGGTAGACAAATAGTTTCATCAAGGAAGGTATAGGTAAGTAAACAAACGGTAAACGGCAATTTGCAGATACTTGTAGCATGTTAGACTGTGTTAATTGAGACTTTCGCCTATTTTATGAGATTATGCAGCGATTACACGACATGAATTCATGGCATGTGATGCCAATATTTTATCATATAAGCCCTACATGATATTTTTGTTTTTGTTGTAAAAGTTCGCTCGAAGCAAGGCCGGAAGCAGTGCCTAAAAGGAACCAATTAACGGCCACTTAATAGGAAAGAGCTACCAAAAGGTGTAGTAACAGCAACTGCACTTTAAGCGGAGAACATTCCTAATGGACCTAAACTGCTATGGTAAAGTTCAGTCAGTCGTATCTGCCCTGGGCGATGATGAAACCATCTACCACTTCTTTGTTTCTTTTTAATCGCCTCTTACGACACGCAGTAAATACTTTAGGACTATTCTGAAGCTCGTACCTACGTGAAAATCAGATAAGCTCGCCTGCACGATATGACTTCATGGCACCTGATGCCAATACTTCACCATATAAGCCCTACATGATTTATTTAGTAGTGAGAACCAGGCAAGCTCGCCTGCCTTACCAAACCGATGCTTGCAAAGTCACTCAGTGTGTTCTTTTGCAAAGCACTTCGCTATTAACTGATACAACCCGAGCAAATAGGCAAAGCTTAAAATTCCTGAAATGCCCCTTGCTGTCAAAGCCTTTTTTTAAATATCCCAATCAGAAATTTTATTTTGTCAAAAATGTCATACTTACCAAGAGATGCTTGCAAAAAGACGTTTGTTTGCAGTTCAACAAAATAAGCACTTTTAACTGATCAATATGTAATGGCTCGTTTTTGCTTATGCCAGCTCTTATTGGTCGGACTGTAACATTTTGTAATTTTATGTTGTCAAAATATTAAATAAAACACATGTACTTTTATACACCTTGCAGAAGTTTTATTTGTCTGCCTTATTTATTCAAGGAAAAGCACGCGCGTTGGTAACCAACTGTTATACACTTATAATATACTCTGGGATAACAACTCTGGGAATAACGAAATGACTTTAAGTGACATAACACAAACAGTAGCACCTCGAAATACATTATCGACACCTGGTGAATGGAACGAAAAAACGATTTCAAACAAACTGCCATCAATAACTCAAAATGTAGCTAATCGTTTGGAAGCTCGAAGCAAGTTGCGACTATCGGTACAGGCGGCCAGGATGCGTGCAAAACTTCCACCGGATGAAAGACCCGTGCCAGTAGTTAAACTCTCTCCCAGATCGAGTATCGTTTCAAATAATGAGACTACTGCTAAAGCAATAGATCCAAAAGATATAGTAAGACGAAGTACACCACCGCCTCCATGCAGTGCATTTGAACTTAAAAAAGATCGCAGTTTGATAAATACTTTATTGAAGTAAGTTGTTAATTTTACATTTTAACACGTGATATTGTGAACTACTTAGATAGTAATTAGGCTTCTATGTCCATTCTATTCTTTATAACTTTATGATTCCGATTAAACTATTGCCGCAAAAATTTGGACTTACACTGTAATAAATACTGGGCTAAAAACGCCCTTCTTTGTCAGTGATTTTACTCAATATTGTCAAAATAAAACAGTACAATCAAGTTTTCGGCTATTGTATATCCCATCATAAATTTTATTTTTCCAATCACGCGCCGCTGATGGACCGCGTCTCCTCGTGGTAATCCATGAGTGACACATACTTAACAGAAGATAATTTGATAAAAAATATTGGGTTTGTAGGAACACGCGGTCACATGAACCACATTTGACAGAAATTTTATCACCAACGCAATTTCAACTTTTGGAAACGTGCAATCACTGAAAATGAATGGTAAATTTACTGTACGCCTGTGTATTTGTACATTAGAAACTTAAATTATAATTTTTTCTCTTCACGACCAAACATAATGTTTTGATGTTCAAATCAATATCAAACCATAGTCAATTTCAAATAATATTGCTAAACCTGTTTAATCATGTTTTTGTTTTAGGGAAACCGACAATAATACCTTTGGAGAAAATAAACTAAAATCAAAAGAACCAGGAAAAACTTCGACAAAACATACTTGTGGCTGGGACTTCAATTATGATAGATATCATCTAAATGCGAAAATTGTGGAAAACAGAACAGTTTGTACAGCAAAAGCATCACAGAGAAGATCAATATCATCAACCGGAACATCCAATTCCGATTTTAAACTCAAGATTAATTTGTACGATCGATATAGTGCGAATTCTGTTGGAGCTATATTTAAGTTCTTCCACTACTCGGATCTAAGATTATACATAAAGCAATACAGACGAAATCATTCGTGTGGAGCTGGACAAAAGACACACTTAGCAAACGGTATAATGGCACATTTACCCAATCAGACATTTTTATTCTGTCTAGTATGAGTCACAGACGGACCGCGAACCATCTGTGGCTCGTGCTTAACAAAAACAGGTGTGCAGAATATGATTCTGACAGGGAGGAGCTTAATTCTGTTTCCCACAGCTGTCTACGGCTGCCTTTTTAATAGTTTCCCATTTTTTCTTGCAGTATCTCCTGTTTACGAGAACAACATGTATCGCCTGTCTGGCTCACCCAGTCACGCTTCTTATTACTATAACGCCAGAAGAGCAAGGGATGGGTTTGTTTTAGGCGTGCAATCTACACCAGTGACCCCTAACATTTGGAAGGTAACAAATTATATTCGTTCAACACGAATAACTTAGACCCAACGAGCGGTTTTGCTAAATTTCATATTTTCCTTTCCGGTAGTTATCGGTTATGCAGATAAATAGCTACCCTTCCGTTCTTTGTCAGAGTAGTATTTTTCATAATCTATCAGGTTGAAAACTGAATTTTATTTGTCAAAAACTTACTTTTGTTCAAAATTATCACGAATCCAATAATTTCGTCTGTTACATATCACAGTCGCCATGTCGAGGTTCAAACGATCATCAGGATTTTGATTTAGAATATATCTATATCTATTTTAAAGACTAATACTTTAGAAATATTCGATTCGTATTTTGAAATAGGAAGATATGCCATTTTGGTCTCTTTTGGACGTACCATATTGAACACTAAATATGTGGACGCGATGGCTTAGTGGTTATTATGTGGGCATAGCAGGTTGAAGATCTCTGGTTCAAGTACCGGCGAGTCAGTCTCGCTAGTCCATGCCAATACTTAACCCAGACTATAATGAAATTCGGTAGGCCCGGCCGAACCGGAAAGATTACATCTTCCCAACAACAGAAACCCTAACAGCTTAGCAGCTGTTTAGAGTGATCAGCTTAAAATGAGTGGCGATAAAATATATATATATAAACCTATATGTTCAGGCCAACGCTAACCTACCTCTATCGTCAGCATTTCGTCAAAGATTTTCAAAAGAAAAGAAGCCGTTAATTGAGGAACCCATTTTGAGTCCAAGGGTATTTGTTAGGTCGGTAGGTATTTTAGCTACCTTTTGTTTATCATTTTATTATTGAAAGCATCATTCATCAAATATACTCGGCCCATCTTCTGGTAACTGTCGCTCTAACTAAAATGAGTACAAGGGGCCAACACAGTATTTTAAGATCTTTCTGCTGCAAAATCAAATTTGACCCAAGTCAGATTGTTTGCCCTAACTTCTTGTTAAGTATGAGTCACCGATGGATCGCGCCGCCAAGGTGCGGTCCAACTGTGGCTCATTCTTAGTGGAAAATTTGTTTTCATTCGTGAACTCGCTAATAGCATTTGTGATGTCAGGGTGTCAAAATTTTAGAATTCGAGTGACTTCCTTGTTCACAATGGTTTCTAAAAATCACACCTGTCCCATGTCGCCACCGAAGCAGGCTCCCCACTGAGATCCAGGTCCTCCGGTGATAAGCAATTGGTATCCGCATTTTTGAAACCATTGGAACATTCTACCGAGCATAGAAAAAAATTCAAAAATTCTTGCCAACTTATATATGGCCATATACCAACTGCAGATAGAAGATGTCCACACCCTAAATCCAATCCGGCTTGATGTTTGGGATAACGATTGAGATAACGATCCATTGATGAAAATCCTTGTTTAATAAAATACGGCCATGCAAAAACTGCTGATAAATGATGTCCCAGGTCTAATCTTGATTTCTACTTGAGGGCGCTAGAGATAATATTCAGTCAGTTCACCTCAAAATTCATTGGTGATAAAGGGTTAATATTTCAAGGCGACTTTTTCCAGGAAATTTTTTTACCGAGCGACTTTTTACCTAGACGACACTTTTTCTGGGCGACTTTCCCTTTCTTTCCTACGCCCGCGTATAACTGATATTGCTGAATGTTGATTCTTAAACCTTTAATGTTCAATAGTGTACGGACCTATTATATTGAATCATAACTTTGGCAAGTCTTCGACACGCATTTGCTAATAGTTGGAGGGTTATCTCGTTTTTGAAATCGGTTTTCTCTGCAGACAAAACGGGGCGTTTTCCCAGTTCTGGAAGACGACAGTAGACGGGACACCAGACCCATCCATCGCCATAACAAGACCTCCAACAACGCAAGAGCAAAGGCCTTTATGTACAGAAGGAAAGAAGGTAATAAACGTGAGCCGTCAAGTCGTGATGACAAAGCGTAGTTCGTCAGTTGAAATGAAAATCTGAAAAAAACCCATTGATGACCTCCGTCCATACTTAACAAAGAAAAAAGACATCGCTGATGTTGGCGTCCTCATCATTATATACCATTCCTTACATGACATATGTAGCCTAATTTTTGCATTTTGTAGTCTAATTCTTGTTATTACGTATTTTGTTTTTATATTCGTGACACCACCATTTTACTATCAAAGTATAAGAGTAAAGCTTCCTTGGATTCCCGTGCCGAAGATGACACTAATTTAACATTTGTTTTGTCGTTAGCCAAACGAGCTTACTACCCCGTCGGAAATTCTATTTTGTTAAGTATGCGTCACAGATGGACCTTCGGCGCGTCCATTAGTGACCCCTACTTGACAAAAGATGTTACGCAGAATATCTATGAATGTGTAGGAGTCTCGTTTAGGCCAGGTTGTCGTCTCGGAATTGAAGATTCCCCTCTCAAAAGTTTCGTTGCTAGCACTAATGGAAAAGGGTGCTAAATCAATCTGAATCCTTCACAAAAATACTTGTCCAATTTATTGCTTACCAATTAGAAACTATGAAAGTATGTCTCATTGATGGACTTCGTTTTCTAGACATTCCAGTACGAATATTGGATGTATCAGAATCGATCATGATTTGAATCTTTAATCTAAAATGTCGGATCCGTAAGCCTTAGAAACAGTATCTTATAATTTTGACGTTTTAAAAAATATATTGTCGGAATATTCGCAAATTTTCTAGTACAAATGAGCACAAATTTTGGGTCTGCAAAAAATACGGATATATTGGGTCCTATGTTGGGTTGGGCAAAACCGAATTTGGAATTCTAGTCTAATTCGAATAATTTTTTCGATTGGAATCGAATTGTTGAGTTCATAAAAATAACAAATATCCCATTTACTCTTACTATTATAGTCTCCATTATGATGATTAGTAAAATATACAGGTACAAATTAGGAATATTAGCATAAATTGACCTAAAAGCGATGTATTTTCATGTTAACGATAAAATACAGCCGCGTCTGGTTCAATTTTCCAAAATGAATTGCATTTTGTCGTTAAAAAAGGAAAAATGCACATCATTTTGCACACTTTTGTTTCTATAACCTATTCACAATTGATCCGAAAAATCTAATCTTCGAATCGAATTGCACATTCCTAGTCCTATGCTGATCGATATACGCGGTATCATACTGTCGACGATGATTTGACAAAACTAGAAACAATTGACAAACAAACAAAAAATTCGAATTGATTCATGAACAAGCCTCCAATATTTGTTTTGGCGTATAGAAGTTTATAGAATAAAGATAATTCGTAGAGCAATTATCTATAAAATTGTTGATCCCATTGCGTTGGTGTAAAGAATAATAAAACATAAACATACCCATGCGGATATTGTTTGTAATTGACGTGGTTACTTAATATATGGGAATACCCGTCTATTTTTTTACGTAGCAAAGCAAAATACCTTACATCTAAACCAAACAACAGCGTTTACTATTGACATAAAACTTGCCCGCAAGGCAGTTTTTATTTTATTTTATTATACAATTGTTGCATATTTATTAAAGGTAAATTTACTGTGTTTTTGGTTGGGTAATTAGCGAATACATTGTCTGAATTTTTTACGAAACGTAAGCAATCGTAACCACATACATCACATTTGTTTCCTTTGTCTGATTTAGGAAAATCAGAATACGAAGACCAACATGAAGACGTTATCAAGCCCAGAACTGCATGGGGTCCCGTCGAAAGAAACTTCGACTTGGAAAATAATGCAGATGATAACTTCATGTTCAACTCACTCCCGTACAGATGGATCCGATTTGACAACGACGAAAGAATGCAGGTCGCCAACGTTGGATACCGACTCCAACCTCAGCATCGAGAAATCACAAGATACTGGCGCCACGATTTCTGAATCCACATCACCAGACCAATCTCAATCTTTCCAAGAAACCACAAACAGTCCAGAGAACGGATTGATCAGAGTCAGAAATAGTTCTAATCTTTTAGACGGTATTCAACAACAAGATCGACCCGTGTTATATAACAGAACAAGATCAATATTATCAAACATGTCGAATTTACTCAGCTATTACATTGAAACGGAGCATGCAGGGCATGTCCTACCCGCACATGAAAGCGAGTCAGAAACGACAGGAGTAAATTCCAATTCAGGGGAACGAAACGGGAGTATGTCTGATGATCATAGGGACAATAGAAAACAAATAGCGCAACTGCGAAATAACCTACACAATATTGCGTCACGACGGAGTCCATCTCGTCAGAATAAAATGCCATCGCCTTACGAGTTAAATAAACTCGGTTCCTTGGTATTGCTGGAGAACAAAGTCGGTTTAAATCACCAGAAGAGGTGCAATACTACACCACACTTAACGAGGCCAATCCATCCCCAACGCCGAGATGTCAGACGAACATCGCCTTCACCGTCGAAGACAGGACACGCCGGTTATCGCAAACTTTTGCGCGAGGCGGAGCAAAGAGAAGAGGATAAGCCGATATTGTTCGTGAAACGTTCACACTTGTTGCCAACTGTATCAGCATCAGTTGAAGCCATGAAATCCAGACAAATAGTGTTACAAAGAAGAACTGCTCATCCTGCAGATTCAAAACAATTTACAAAAATAACAGATTTATTAAATCAGGCTCGTGTCTCTGCCCCCACCAAAATAAAGTCACCAATAAGTGGCACGGGTCGTCGAATTATAAATAGATCACTAAGTGTGCCCGAAAGTCACAAACCATTCAAACCAATAAAATGACGATGTCCCCTGAATTTCAACATTAATACCTATGCAATATCTTTTTAAGTTAGTTTGTGCTTACATATTACACTTTGCTCGACCATTTTCTAGATAATTTTCCATTTCATTTGGCAGCACACGCGCCTTGAATGTAAGTTAGGTTCATCTTAGAAAGCACCAATCAGAAATTCGCCACAGAAGATGTTACCCAAATAGTATTTTACGATGCCAAGTGCATGGTTGATCACGGAAGCTAGTTGTTTGTTACCGAAAACCACCTTGTGCCACCGAATTCCTCAACCACCCCCGATGGAATTCACAGACAGCTGGAGGTACGCAGATTCAAGAACATTTAACTCAACTGAAAAAATGACTACTATTCGTTCCCGATAGTGGGCAGCAAGCGGGCATCGGCAACTCAAAAACATGCAAAAACAGGGTTTTCAGTCAAACATTACGCTAACAAAATGATTTTAGCGAGTTTCATTTAGTTTACTTTATATCGATGACAACTACGTTACAACATAGAACCCCATGGATGTCGCGTCCAAATCAGGGCCCATTCGGCCGGCGAAAACTCAATAAATTGCATTATCCCGTGAAAACAAATGTAAAATATCAAACCTTCCTGCCTATTATCTCATAGTTGAATATTTACTGACCCCTCACAGGAATTTTATCTTAAAACACAGAAGTTTCCAGTCGGTGTAAAATTCACATTTTATTATAGGCCGTCGAAATAAATGTAAAAAATAAAAATACTACCTCCGTAGGTACGAGAAAACATAACAGTAAATTACGTTGCTAGAAAGGAAACGCAGAAAATGAGATGCGTAAAGAACAAAAAAAAAGAGATAATGAATGCCATTAAATGACAACGAAAGTCTACAATTCTACATCACAACTACCATGCCTCACAGTCATGATAAACTAACTTGATTTTCTTTCCGTGGCACATTCGATATAAAAATCGCTGAAACTGTACATATTAAGTATGGATCACTGATGGATCGCGTCATTAGACGCGATGCATCTGTGACCCATGCCTGACCAAAGACATTATATTCAAGATGGTGGACGTTTTCATACAACAGGACAAATCGAATGAACAGGGCCAGTTCCCACATTTCAAGTCACGGAAACTAGTCCAAAGACGGACCGCATCTCAGCAGCCGACCCGTTATATCAGCCTACG
This sequence comes from Styela plicata, assembly GCA_963675895.2. Lineage (NCBI taxonomy): Eukaryota > Metazoa > Chordata > Ascidiacea > Stolidobranchia > Styelidae > Styela > Styela plicata. Next base: position 8,767,084 of record OZ023143.1, on the reverse strand, counting down.
TCCAAACACAGAAGCGTCTCAAAATCGTTAAGGCTGAGCACGCGATAAGAATATCTGAAAAAAATCATCAAAATCATGCAAATAGTTAAATTTACTCGTACTCACCTGGAAGAAAACATGCATCCGAATAAAAAACAAACTAAACCTATATCTAACAAGCAACGTACACTCTCTCATCAATAATGTTGGATTTACGAAAACAAAAAGCGAATCGCGAAAAGACGGAAAAAAACACTACCGGCAGCTTTGTGCAGTTATATATACAAATTACTTGCACTTAATAAATGGAGCATTACGTAAAGGGGAAAAAATATTAAAATGAAAAATATTAACTAAATATCGATGGATAATAGGATAGAGAAATTAAATAAATACGGTACAAATACTCAAATTGGAATCGTTAGTCTGGCGTGAATTTACAGCGGGGAGGCGGGAAAAAAATCACGAAAAAGATCGGGCACATACCATTCCAAGTACTTTACAAAAACAATTACCTACAAAATGCCTCGAAAAACCTCCAAAAATGAAAAAATAATAATAAATAAACGAACATAATATTTTGCAACGTCAGAAACGCCCAACCAGAATTTATAAATCGTTCAAGCTAGAGCCGCAGATGGACCACACATCAGAGGTGTGTTCCATCAGTGTCTCCTACTTGGCCGATATTTTCGACTAGGCATACATACCCAATCAAAAATTTAAATTTGTCAAGCATGCGCCATAGTTGGACGCAGTCTCATCGATACGACCCATCACTGACTCAGACCTAAAGGAGTATGCTTTAACATAATTTTTCGGATTGGGCAAGGGAGAAATGTTAAAACAAATTATCCTCAAAATGTTTCATAATATCTGACTGGTGGTTCATGTCAATCTGACCAGCCATTGCCTGTCTTCGCCGTCGTTGCATTTCCCGCATTCTGGCTATATTTGCAGATTCGCCAGGTGTGGGTTGGACACTCGGTTGACCATTTCCATTAGGAATAGCATTGCTTGCATCAGGTGCGATGACTTTTTGCGGATGAACCATGGCTGCGGCAACTTGTTGAGAAGATGCATCAGACATGGCGGCTTCCCTCTCCCTGTAAAGAGAATGATATGCATTTTAATACTTAAAAATTTACTCCGGGTCAACGGCCTCGGGTATGATATGATGTTAGGGATAATAAAAATCTCTTATTTACAATAATGGAGACAGTTTTTATGGATAAAATGGGATATTTGTTATTGATACTGAATTAACGATTCAATCCAATTCCAAAAAATTTATCCGAATAAGATTCGAATTCCATATGATTCGGTTTTGCACAGCCCTATATGATGCGCATAACCTTAGGTTTGGCCTCCTAGTGTTGGCAGGGGAAGGGATTTGACTCATAGATTCACAATTTGAATAGACCAGGATAAATAACTGTTTCGAATTTCCAAAAGTAATTGAAGTGGCAACACTGGATAAAGATATAAATTATAAACATTAGCAATTGCATCTGAATTCACATTTGATATCTTGTATGTACAAGGTTAAAATTAACCTTTTTTCCTTTGTATTCATTAACAAAGTGCATTGATAACCAATACTTTCTCATTGTAGGTCACTAAAGACAATAAAGATATAAAACTTTGTCCAGGAAATTTTAATTTGTCAGAACAATTTCAAATATTCTAATCTTGAAAATTGAAAGCGAAGTCTTTTTTTCTGTACACAAGTATCCAAACAACAGAATTAAAGAAAGAAACAGAAATATTGCAGAGGTTGAAACTGACCTCTTTTCTCTTTCTTTTTGCTCCTGTTCCCTACGTCTCTGTTCTTCTTGTTGTTTGAGGAGACCCATGAATTGTTGGCGTTCTTTTGCTTGCTGTTTAAATGCCTCGAAACTGTCAGCTGCGTTCTTCACCCCTACAGGTTGTTGGCCGACAGTTTGGCCATGCAGAACAATACTATGTGCAGTTGATTGTGAAGGGTTTGTTGATCCTTTATTACCGATGGTTTGTGCAAGACTGCTCCACGAGCTCATATTTCTCATTTTAAAATCAGTCTGAAAAGAATGAAACCAACATCAAGCAAAAGGTAAAAGTTTTGGGAGGAGTTCAAAATAAGATATAATTTTAAAAGTAAGCAGAGATAAGACGATGAAATAAAACGACTTGACCGTACAGAAAACTAAGACCTCTTGTGCAGTAACAAACTTGTCTAAAGCAGGGGTAGAATTTCAACCTGGTCAGATGAAGTCTTATGGGCCAGTTTATCATGTGGCACATACTCAACTAAATAATATGTTTTAGCTTTTTTAGGTTTGGCATACACGGTCGGTCAGACAAATCAGGCAAATCGTATAATTATAATAAGAACATGCTACCTTCTTTTTATCTTGGGAATCCTGAGATGAAGCTTGGTTCTGAGAAGAATTCATGGGAGCATGATGTTGTTGTAGACTATCAGACATACTTCTTGATACAGGGAATGCATTGGCAACAGGAGGTATTTTGCCCTGAAGAAAATATATGAAGTTGGGTTTGGGAGAAACTATAATTATGTACCTGTTTCAGTAATGTTTGAATTCTTGAATAAATTTATTTTTTTGCGCATTTAGTGAAGAAAAAATATTTAACATCCATTCTTTTGAGTGTATCATCTAAAAAAAGTCCCTCATGACATAAAGTACTTACAGTTGAATCTGAAAGCTGTCTGTGTGCAGTAACTTGACCAGGATTCTGCGTAACTGGATGTTGTGGAATTGATGCTGTAGGTACACCGGTATTCATCACAGGATTTGGTAACTTGGGCATTGATTGTGCAATTACAGGATTCGTCTGTTTAACATATTTAATTTTATTATAGTTTCACTTACTCATCTGGCTACCGTCGGCTAGGGTTACGTAATCTACACTTTTTGTCATTCTATTTGAATCGATGAAGAAGCTAAAAAATCATCAACACTGATATTACATAGCAGAGTTGACGATTCTGGAGCTATCTGTTTGAATTTATTGCTGCTGGATAGTTGAAGAGCCATTATAATTTTCTTGTAAGTGCTATAATATGAGATATTGCATAATATTTGTGAACTTTTTTTTGATGGAAGTTATTTCTTTCTGGAGTCTGAGCAACAGGGAAGTTGCCATTCTGTCAGTCGGCCCTGAGCAATGTCTTATAAGTTGAAATAATACACATAAAGTAGTGTTGAAGGTAAGAGCTTTCCGATGCAATGGAGTCTACCCAAACTCTAACTGATATGATTTGAAGTACTCTGTTACTCGTATATTTGAAGAACATAAAGACCTCAATAAATGTTTAAGTAGGTTTTGTTTTAATTTAGCCTTGCTATTATGCCAGTGCAATGCTGCAGGAGCATTTTATTACATTCTGCTAAGCTTTGTATTCGCATGTGACCGAAACGCAATGCAAGAGAACTTGATGTGTTTTGTGGCCTGAAGGGTGCTATAACTAGAAGATTTAAGAAGACATCACTTAGAGATAGAATCACTTTGAAGGTATTATTCTGAAAAAGGTAATGAAAAATTTTGTGACGCCATACATTGAATCATGTCCAAATCAAAATAAACAATCATTTAAAATACAGATATCAAATTTTTTCATTCTGTTAATATATATGTTGGGCAGATTATGAATCGCTCAATACAATAAATAAATCTTAAATATTCAAAACATAGGCAGTTCCATTAACACTGCTAAACAGTTACTTTAGGCAGTTATTGCAAATATTGAGCGTTGCCTTTTTCATTCTGCATGTAGGATATATTATCTTTTGGGTGCAGAAGTAGCCGAGTTGTTGAAATTCAAGAAGTCTACTAGTGCATATCTGCTAGAAATGGTACTTGCCACTTGAGAAGGGGGTTTTGCTGTAGCAATTCCAGTTGGTCCACTAGGCGGTAACCTTGGCATAGAAGGATGAACGGCCGGTTTTGGCAAAGTCTTCGGTACTTCCTTATTTATAGGTGGAATATTCTAAAGATGAATCATGGAGGTTCATAAATACACAAAATATATGATGGACATCAGCGATATATTGCACATTTCAGGGTAATGGTACCAGCTTAAAATCTCCCGATGAATGAGGACTATAAATTTTTAGAAAATAAAATTTTAGATTTCAACTCAAAATTTTCCCAAACCGATACAGTAAAAATAAGACTCTGGTATCCACGTGTCAGATAGATGAATTATTGCAAGATCAAAATAAACATGAGCTCATGGCTCACATTTTTAATACTGACATTTTTGCTAATCCTGTACTTGCAAATGTGACAGTATCAAAAGGAATTTTTTTTAGAATCGGAAACTTTAATGTCAAACATGGTTACATTTAGTGAAGTCTCCGAGCTTTCCAGTTTTACAACATTACCTACGGATGTTATAACACCTTGGGTTTCGAGTAGTGGGCATCGGTTCACAGAGACTACAACTAGTAAGCTTCAACCTGTGACAGGTTTTGAGAAAAGGAAAAACAGGCCTTTTCTTTAGTTGTGAATTTGAAACGACTCTAACATAAAACCGGTGGTAATCGCCCAGGGTGGACACTGCTCACGCAAATCAATAGCATCCTAACTCTTCAGTTTGTCACCTAGAGTGCAGTTATTGGTTGTTTAACGTCAGCTCTTCGCCATATAAGCGGCGACAAGCTAGTTTTTTTCAGGCGCTGCTTCAGATATAGAATAAAAATGATTTCACGTGGAGATTATTCAAAAATCACATCTGAACAATTTAATCCTTATTCAACATTGAAGTTGGCGTTTGGCAAATGGAGAAATGCTTCATATTTTTAAAATGTGAAATTATGCAATAATCTCACCGTTGTGCTTGGAGGAATTGCAGGTTGTTGTTTACTTGGTAGAGGTTGCGGTAAATCTGTTCAAATAACAATAAAATTAAATTGTAGTGCCCATCAAAATGACTATAAACTACGAATAATTCGCAGAATTACAGGAATAATTTCAACTTATGATGATAGTAGTGAATTAATGCTAAACCATCATTATCGGAGGTATCGTTCACGATCTCCGGGTTTCATCAAAAATAGACTGCAATTTATTTAAAAAAAACTTTTCAAATATGTGTTTACACAAAAATTGAAACCCTCCAGAATGAAGATCTAAGGCAAATTTTAATAAGTTACAACACAGCCAGAGTTTAAAATTGATTATTTAGTTTCGTCTCTTTATGCTTCACTCGAACACACACAAATAGCTATAATGCAACAAATTCAACCTCAGGTCTTGATTGAATTAGTGCAATGGGAGACATCCATGTAAGCTTAACTTCTTGCTGAAGATCAAAACAATGGAGTATGGTGCTCACATATTGAAAATTGCACATGAACGAGTCTAAACAAACCAAATGACCAACTTTCATACAGTTTCCCAGTAGTTGAGAAGCACTGTTCTAGGATGCGATTGCAACCATTTAAACGAAAATTAATTGGAGGTGTGAGGTGCTTTGAGTAAGCTTTGCCTCAATACAAAAAGTCCTTACTTCCACTGTACAGTTATGCTAGGATTCAATGAAACCCAAAATAAATTTGTCTCCTCTCACTTTCTACTGTCCATGGCAAAAAGTCTTCCACCAGAAGGCAACGCCAATAAAGATTCGTAAATCCAGTTATGATTAACCCAAAGTTATGACATGAACCCTTACCCTTAATTCATATCTTTCAATATTCGGTCCAACCCAACCAAAAAAGAAAAAATTATGTTCCGTCAATGAGTCACTGGGATACAATTAATGTGCGGCTCATATGAAATGAATCAAGATTTCTGATTGGGCAAGGTCGCGCCATACAAGCTGGGAAGGTGTGGCGAGTTACACACCCAACAGATTCTAGCCCCATTTTTTTTTTCAAATGGTTCTAACAGTCTGAAGCGGATGGTTGGTGGCCTGGTAATGGCAATCGTTTAAACGTTTTTTAAATCAAGTTAGAGACATCAAAAATAGGAATACAGAGAGCAGTCTTGAGACAAGTCTGCCCATGTGTACGGCAGGCCCCCTGAGTGGGATTGAAATACCAAACTTTTTACAAGATTAAACTTTACTCTTCTTTATAACGGAGTGCTGGAGCTGACTGAAACTGACATCGTAACTATTCCACCAAAAGACAACAATTCAAATAAAAAGGATCGACATATTTTAATTTAAGTAAAAAATGCACATTGTGACAATTTGAAAAAGAATATAAGTAAACGAAAATGTAAAAGTAAAAATAACATATAATCGAAAGTAGGTGTGCAGCTGTAAAGAAAATTCGACAAAATCAGGATTGAATTTCCACTTTTAGGTTTTAACTGAATCAATACAGATTGTATAACTTGAGATTATTTACAAATCAGTATTAGTATATTTAATAAACTTAGGGAGTGCAAGAGAGCTAAGCATGAACACACGAGCAGCTGTGTTAGAGAAAAGTAACGCGAGGATAAACACAAATTGTCACAATGTGCATTTTTCGGTAACTAAAAAAATCACAAGTGTCAAAAATTATTACTTTAAATCATTCGAATTATATACAAGAGAAGTATACGAATAGTATCAGTGATACTCCCTTCTCGAATATTAGGTTGACGCTTCCGTAGAACGCTACTTTCTTGTTCACACCAGCTCTTATCTCTCCAGCACTCCCTAGTTAAAGGGACATCCAAAAATAGCTAAACAAATGAAGATTCTTGACACAGAATTTTTTTCTATAGTTTAAACATAGATATTCATGTCACAAGCCATACCCAACACGAAAAAAATTTTCAGATCCATATTGTGATGACAAAACGTGTTTGTTGTGAACGGAAGCAGGATCTGTGCTTTTAAGACAACATCAGCGACAAATGACCAAAAAATATTTTTTCAGGGTTCCATGGACATTTTTAGGTTTGTCTGATTGGATCGTATTTTTTTTCTTTTCGATTTGAAATAGTAAGATATTTGAGAATTGAGACTCAATAGACGCATAGATAACATTTAAGAATGAACCTTGCTTTTACATACACGGGATTTCTGTATACATAACAATATAGAGTTTTGGAAAAACAACAGATCAATACTATTGAATCTGATAATTTGGATATCTTTCGAATAAAATAAAAAACTACCCTTTAAACAAACAAATTTAACTCATCTTAAAATGTAATTGAAGAACATATAACGAAACTCTCAAGCGATCAATATTGCCTGAATTTGGTACAATGATAACGAAATTTTTTTTTACGTGATCAGAGTGGACAAATCCACAGGTTGGGTAGGGCAGTGAGAAACAAAGTGCAGATAATTGAATCAAGGTAATCGAAAAATGCAGGTAGCACACGGAACTGAGATTATCAACTCTCATGTCTTATTATATTCGATTTATCACATATTCAATTACCAAACCAGCCATAACATTTCAATGTTTAAGTCAGTTAAAGACCTAGGCAGAGGCAGACTTTACTCAACCCATAACTATAATTTTTTTTGGGCTTTCCATCCTGGAAATTTCAACTTCAACTCAAACTCGCTGTATTAGGAGTAATTTAAATTCTGTATTTTGTACCAAGAATTGCAAATTCTTCTAGCTATGACAAAAGAAATCACAATGCAAAATTTAGCATGTATCTATCTCACTTATGCTGCATTGATTTGAAGTACCGATTTGCATATTTGAATACCAAATTTAACCATGAGCGAACTTAACATAGATAAACAAACTTTTTTAACATCGGTTTCATTTGCTAAATAGCTGCTACATACAAGATATTATTAGATATCATCCAAACGAGGTTACTATGGACGATACAGAAAATGCTAATACATAACATCACAACACCTTCTCCCAACCAGGAAATCCTTTTGTCGAGCATGCGGCACAGATGAAGCGTGCCGCCCAGGCACGCTCCATCTGTGAATAGCACTCAACAAAACTTTCTCAGTATGTTGTTCGATGTGGCAGGGAGGTAGGTAACCAACAAATCCATATATCATGAATACTTTAGTATTGCCGAACCGTTCGGCTTCGTTGAACCACTTTCGTGACTCGATCAACGATCGTGTTCCTAACAAATTCAACAACCAATCATTATCAATCTATCCGTCAATACCTGACTCTGAGTCAGAGGTATCAGATGAACTTGAATCTGATGATGAATCGGAATTGCTTGAATCGCTGGAACTTGCTGACAATCGACTTTCTGCCCCTCCACCTCCTAAAATATAGAAGATTAAAATATTGTAATAATCCATAATAAAACTAAAAACCGACAAGTCTGAAATAAATAAGGAACACTAAACTACAAATGAACCGCAATAATCATATGACTGATTTTGAAATTACAATTTATATCCTTATCCGTTAATCCCTTATTTTGAAAAATATGCATGTAAGAAAATATGCATAAACATTCTGTAATACACATTGGGGCAATTTGTAACATTACGACAGCACAATTTTGTCATGTTTGGAATGCAGAGTTGCTGGCACTATATTTTGTGGTAGCTCTTTGCACTAAGTGGCCGTTAGTTGATTCCGTTTAGGCAGTGCCCCACCTTGCTTTGAGTGAACTCTTCAAATAATCATAATTGCCTTGAAAAGATTGATCTTTGTAGTAGAAAGATTTACCAAGAAAGTTTTGATTAAAGACATGGTCAACCAGCAGAACTAAATTACAGACTTGAAATTTTATAAAGCTGATAATTCACCTTTCTTGGATTTTTTCGGCATTCCTAGTTTACCACTGACATCTTCAAGTCTCTTCTCTAATTCTTCTTGCTTTTGTCTTGTAAACTCCTCTTTGGAAGATGGTGCTTTTTTAGCTATTCAAAAAATGTATTGCAAGTAAAAATGTTTATATAGCAGAACATGACACGAGCATATAATGAGACAATAGAATTGCAAAAAGCAAATAATATATTTCAGATTTTCCTTGAAACCAACAACATACTAGTATATAAAGTGATGGTAATGTTACTGTCAAATACTAAAGACCAGAAAGACAAAACGTCATCTTACTTTGATGCTCAGGAACCCTAAAGAAAACGATTACAATCACTTTAAACATATTATCAAAAAACTAAACATTTCAAAACATTCCACTTGCCCAGGAATATATATATCTTTTAATTGTCTAATAAAAATATTTCCACACTAATTCTCCATAAAGTAATAAAGTTAACTTACAATATGGTTTTCTTGGTTTTTTCCGCAAACACGTCATAACATATTTTTCAAGTTCTCGTAATGTTGATGGCTTTAATGTTTCAAAATCGATTTCGATTTCATCTGGATTTGAATCTTTAAGCGAAGGTTCACGTGTCTAGAAATAAATTTCAAGTAATAAAGGAGAATAACTATAATCACTAAGTATGATTAACAAATTAAAAAAAAAACATCAATGAATGAAAAACACTAAATATGGCTTTCACAAATAGTAAAATATTAAGGGCAAAGATGACTAAATGTCATTACAAATTTTCTGAGAAAAAATTCTTTTTGTTTATTATAATAATTCTGATCCGAATATTCGATTTGATTCGATTAAGTGGCGAACGAAAACTTGTGTTTTTACTGCATTTGGTAAAAATTCCACAAAAAAAACATTTTTGTTCTCCAAATTGATATTGTTTCATGGAACATGATATATCTTCATGGTTTTATCAGTACTGCAATTATTATTTCCACTTCATACCTGTATAATATGAACAACCCGACCCAATTTATCACCAGGAAGTTTGTTGATATCCAGAGAAAGTTGTCGCTTTTCATCATATGTCATTGGTTTCGCGTGATCTTCATCATCAGATTCGAAGACATAGACATCAGAAGTATTAGCACCAGGAGCCGTTGGCCCTGTACCAGATGCATTTGTGCCATTCACATTTTTGTTTTTCTGAGTTCTGTGTAGATGAAGAGAAGTTTATTTATTTGGATAAATCTCAATTGAGCAATTCATGAATTACGCCGATCCTAAGTCGCTCTGTTATTAATGCATACGAATAGAATCCCCCTTCAAGAGAAATTTTGTGCTATTTCAAGACATACATCACTTGTTAAGAATACATAGAAGTGTTGGGGATTTTTTGCAAAGCTCTTTGTACAAACGCCATTACTACAGTCCCATACGCTGAAGAAAATTGCATACCTACATGCATAAGTCCCAAAACAGTACATAAAACGAAGTACATACTTTTTAGGTTGTTTTTTAGACTTTGATTTTAATGACGAAGCCTTATCATCTTTATCATTCTTAGATTTAGCACCAGCTTTCTTTTCTTTATCTTGCTCTTTTTGCCTGAAAAGTGGGAAAAACAAAAGGTTGGAAGTGTTGCCCAGGGTGGCATACTTATGGTTCTCTCAAGTGCTCGAAAGGTCTACTTCATTTTCCTCGGATGAAAAAAGCTTCAAACTTCTTCATTTCATAGCAGTATCGATAATTTTGTAACTCTTTTTGTAACTTTGTTTCGTTACTAATAGTATACGCTTACTACCAGACATTCATAAAAAACATTTAAATCTTCTATCTACGGACATATCTTGGAATTATTGCCCAGTTGCTTAACGTTCTCCTCATGAACCCATTTTTTTTTCGGGTGTCTTGAGTAGAATAGCTGGCATTCTGCCAGTCGAATAGCATCTCCAATTGTATTAAAATGATTTATATACATTCCACTGAAAATTGCATAAAAGCAACTATTCAGAAAGGACATCATTCCCATTACTCAATATTTCAGTTAAAACATTTATTTTACTTTGAACTTTTTTCCTTCTTTTTCCTCTTCTTCTTTTCTTTGTGTTCTTTTTTAGTTTTATATTTTGCTGCTTCTGCCAGCAGTGCAGCCTGCTGTTCCATCAATTTAGTCAAATCTATTTGTGCTTGTTTGATCTGCAACAAATTGGTGAATGAACATCATTAAAAAACTTCCTAAAAATGATCAAAAATGTTGCCTTTTTAATTGAAATGAATGTTGAGTAAGATTTATCTTTTTACTCCCACTTGGCAAATTTGAAATCCCAATCCGAATGTCAGCCCCTCTGATTTCACCTAGAGAACAAATCTGGCCTCTGTAGAAAATTTAACAAAAAGACAAATTTCCATGCTTCATGATGTTTCTGAATGCCAAATAACAATAACGCTGTGCCAAAGGCTCCATTCAATTAGTTTTGAAATATTTTTTGATGCTCAGACAAAAGACATCATCTGAAGGTGAAGATTGAATCGAGGGCATTTTACTCTGTTAAAAATACTCGCCTTCTCTTGAACTTGTGCAATTTTCTTATTTCGCTCTAATTCCACATCTGATGTTTCATTGGATGAATCTGATGAACTTGAAGTACTGACCGTCCGATGTCGACTTCGGTGTCTGTAAACCAAATTTAGATAGGTATTAACCCTTAAAATATGCTCTTTTTTTTAAATCTATCGTATGATTGTTATTTTTATTACAACACTGACCAATGTGAACCGATGTTATTGAAGAATATTCCAATTGGAACCTTGCCAGAAAAAACTTCTTGAAATGATTATGTCAGACTTTTTTATCCATGCTGCAGTGTCAGTGTGTTTCTGTGTAATCCCGCAACACACATTAAAACTATCAAAGCCCACGTATACATAAAGATGACCATAAGAATATTCTTAGATGAAATTTAATTTTGTAATGTTTTAAGATCTATAAAGAAGATTTCGGCTCTGGTGTAGGGAGTGGTTTATTTATAAAATTTTAGCATTTTCATACTTATGTTTATCCTTTTTAGGTTTTTCAGTCTTTATACTTTTTTCTTCTTTGGTAGCTGATGAAACATCATAATAGTCTGCTTGCGAATTAGTTTGATCAGCTTCAATTGGTTCGTCAGGCATCTTTGCATATCTTCAAGTAATTTTTTAATAATGTTAGACGAACCTAACCCCTCGCTGGTTCAAATCAAGAACACTGATATTATCACATAATGGAAATTTTGGATTGCCTTTTAGATAATTCCCCCAAAGCAGTTTCATATAAATATTCTCATGAAACTTAGAATATCATCTAAAAGTCAGTTCGGTAAACTATTTGGAATCTAATGTGCACTATTAGGCAATCCCACGATTTATCACTGCTAAATGAATGAAAAAGATAATGAAATCGCAAAATCCTTCACAGGCATAAGAAATAGCAATGATTACCTGATTTCAAATTCCTCCAACACTCTTTTTGCCATCGCTACGACATCATGATCTGGGGGATTATACTTGAAACAATTGGTCGCTATAACTCTGACATCGTCAGCAAATTCATTAGGTGTACGATACTCCCTACAACAATACATGTCGTTAACACAAACGACTCCCAACCTTTATCATATTGAATATCTAAAGATCTCTAATCATAATGACAGAATTACAACTTATGAGTAAAAATAATATATTGTACCAGTATATTATATTGATGTGGCGTATAATGTATGAATGCATAATTTTGTGAGATCAGAAAAGATTTTGATTTTTTTGGAGAGATCAGCCCGACAAAGGCCCTGCGCATTAAGGAAAGATGATATGATCTCTCCATTCTGGCTTACCTACAAAAGTTATTACACCCTCGGTTGAGTGGTGTGCATCCATTAACAAGCCGGACTCAAACCGGAGATCTTAAGCCCTCGATCCCAACATGATAACCGCTAGACGATCGTGCCCACAATGATTGTATCGCCAGAATACTCGGACTTGACCAAACCTTTACATTAAACACCCCTTACCCAGTCAGATCATTTACACCCATTTGTAAATGCGACCTATGATAGGTAATGCATGCTCATGACGGATAATAAGTGATAGATGGCTTTACCATCGCCCAGGGCAGATACCACTCACTGCACTTTACCATAGTGGTTCTGTTCCGTTTGGAATGATTTGCGTTCAGAGTGGAGTTGCTGGTACTACATCTTTTAGTAGCTCTTTGCTATTAAGTGACCATTAGTCGGTTCCTTGGAGGCACTTCTTTCTGCCTTGCTCAGAGTGAATTACAATAAAAAAAATCGTCTTCATTCAAGAGGTTTTATACTTTATCACTAAACTACTCACAGAAAGATATTTCAATATTTTAGTGAATAGTAATCATAAATTATTGGAGCCAGTTATCCAACTCCCAACAGTATGATCCTTTTTAAAACAGATTTGTCACTCATTTAAATGGATCAATTTGAGCAAATCCCTTTACCCATAGAAATGTTACAATTTGTATCAAAGTATTATAAAAAAACAGTAACCTGTTGTCCATCTTTTTCTTTACTGTTCCGAGGTCCATTGGTTTTTTGATGATGTCGAAGTAGTCATGCAGCCCCAACGCCTTGGCATCCACTGGTTTATAGAACGGCCATGCGTAGGACTGCAAGAAATTACATGCATAATAAATACTAGCATCTATATGTACTCAAGCAACAGCCTTACAGACTAAAAAAGATGCATATAATAACGTACTGCATGTTTTTTCGATAGTAAGTCCTTGATGATATTGTTACAGTATTTCAATTGTTCACTCAGTTTGGCAACCTTTGGTCGTTTTGCATGCTGATCCTGAAATATGAAAAAGATTGTCCACATATTATTCTGTCACTCTGGCAGGTGGTATGGGCATGTTCTGACTGACTCAAAATAAATGTTCAGGCAGGAATAACCATTACAGGCTTTTTGGCTACTTTGAACACATTCTCAATTATTAGATAAAATATACCTTTCAGGTATTTTGAGACAAAATAATTAGACACAATATTTAAATTTAGTAAAACAACTATTGTAAAATATATATATAAATATATATACTATGATCCAAATTTTGCTATATTGAATATATACAAATAATTGATTCATATCGAACATCCCTTGTTTCTAGGCCCAATTTGGATAGAAAAGTGAATGATTCATGACGAGTGCCACTTCATAAATCACATGCAGATTATAATAACAAAGACACTCGTTACAAATCATGAGGTACAGCGTTCTTTCAAATCAATAAACACAGGAAGCAAAACTTTGAAGCCCTTCACACGTCTAGAATACATGCAAGTTAACATAACGGAATCAATAAAAAAATAGATTAGGAGTTTGCTAATAAGTAGGTGAAAACTTTAAATATTTCAATATCAGATTTATAATCCAACAACCTATTAAAAAAAAAAAAAACTGACAAATTCTACAGGCTAAGAAAAATGGTAAATATAGCTCAAGGGGCGCAGCCAGGGGGGGTTTGAGGGTCAAAACCCTTCAAATAAAAAAAAAAGATAACAATGGCGTTAATAACAGCGCAATTCATGCAGCCTCCAGAAGATGGCGATTTTACCTCTGTCGTCTTACGGTTTTGTAAGGGCAACAAAATATCGTTTTTTTGCTACTCTCTGCGTGACCATACCTAATCAATCAAACAAGTAATCAGCTACAGATAAGAATGGGATATTCACTGTCCGAACGGTGAATCCTTGTTTTTTAACGACTTCCTGAAACTTGCTTCTTGCCCGCTACGTAGTCAGTCAGTCTAGTGCGGGCACTGCACAGAACGAGTTTGACTATTGTTTGCACTTGTTCAATGAACATGCCTAAGCACATTGGTAGATTCAATTTCCCCCTGGGCACATTTATTAATATTGAGAGTGGCTAGTTAATTTGAATCTTCCAAGGATTTGTGATAGAGTTGTCATGCTATTTTATCATAACCATAAAACACAGCGAGAAATCAAGGACAGATAGAAGACTGAAAGAAGTAGGCCAATACCATCCGTCAAAGACAATGTATTCAACAATAAATAATGGTCCTTTTTTATGCATTTGCCAGTCACTTTTGAAAGTGTTGTAAATTCTGAGCGCGGTTTTAGAATTAATTACCTTCAGCAGCGAATTTTTATTTAAAAGAGTTGAATTTATATGTATGATATACGATTCCAACTAGATTTCGGATGAATCTAGGTGTTGTCGGCCATTTGCTCGAATAAATATATCCCACAAATGGGTAAATAAAACAAAAACATTCCTTTAAACCTGATACAATTGGGCATCTACTCTGGAATTTTATACCAAATTCTGCGACGAATAAACTATAAAACCCCTCATTCGAAATTATAAATATAGAAATCATAACAATTAACTTGAAATTAATTAATTGCTTGTAATTAGAAGTTTCCTTTTTTCATTGGCGATATTTCAAATATTAGAACGGTTCTAAATACAAATAATTCACAATCGGGAGAAGCGGTTTCTCCTTCCCTTCCTTCAAGTTAGCCGATGTCCAAATTATCTCTTGGTTTGACGGCCAAAATGAGAGTGAGATTTCGTGCATAAATCTGATAATTTCTTTTTTATTTCAAGTTAGCCGATGTCCTGATCGCCTCGTCAGGTTCGGCTGTCAAAACGAGTGAGATTTCGCGCGACAATCTGATTATTTCTTAAGTTAGCCATTGTTCCAATTATGTTACCTGGTTCGACATTGAAATTGAGAGAGTAAGATTCACTTTTAAGACATATTAAATGATGAAAAATTACAAGCAATTTTAATGTGGTTTGCTGCGTCGTTTTGTAAGGCAAAGACGTCTTTGGGAAAGCAAAGGCAACTGAAATCAATGAGCATAAAGTAGTCTCTGCCCTGGGTGAATACAAACCATAAATTAGTTTTACGTTTTTACGAACCCACCCATTCCTGGCTGTGGCCCTGATAGTGTCATTTCAGGCATATAATAACACAAAACAAAATTTCAAATCCTTAACCTTTTCTGATCGCGATTTTAATACTCGAGTAGTATTGAAAGACAGAAGTAGAAGTACTAACAATTAGCAAAAGCTAGTACCCAGTCCAGTCAGAAATATACTGTGCACACTTGCTTTGTTAAGCTTAAGACGCTGAGGGATTGCATCAACGAGGCATGATCCATCTGTGTCTCATTCTTGACAAAATTATATTTTCGATTGGGTACAGCTGTGTAAAATATTCCTTCCCAGCAACACTTACATTTTCTTCCGAATCTAAATCCTTCGAACGTGGAGGTCGTATTGTCCGCCCTGAGGTTTCTCTGCGTGCAAGAGACGGTGTACGTGTTAATATTTTGCCAGCTATATCCGTGGACATGTCATGTTCATTACTTTCCCCAGAAATGTCATTGTTGTTAAACGATGAGTCATGCCCTTGACCTACTTCAGGGGACTCCGTTCTATGTTCTGGTGATAATGCCGTTGGAATTTTTCCGGCTACAGTGGTTATTACTGGAGTGGTTGTATCGGCTTTTCGTTTTACACCCTTTTTTGGTTTAGATGGCATTGTAGGTGCTTGGTGAACGTTTGTAGCCATCATTTGCTGTGCAGCATTATTAATAGCTTGTTGTGACGGCAGACTTTCAGACTTATTATTTATAATAGGTTCTGGTTCAGGTTTATATGGAGGATGGGCATCGTTCGTCGATGTTACAGATTGTTGCTCAGTCGTTGGTTGTGTGCTGGAAGGCTGTAAAATGGAATCCGTTAAATACATACTATGCAACACGTTTAAATAGAGCCAAGGTACAATTGATACTTTGTTTAGGCTTGGCACACAGAAAAGAAATAATATTACATCGATATACAATTAGTCAGTTTACACTCGCTCCAAAGAAAATATTTTGTGATGAACTGTAAAATTTTTATAACATCAAAAAAACAAAAACCAACGAGTTTTTAAATAAAAATATACGGTTTAAAAACTCAATTTTTGGATTTCCTGAAATATAAAATGATACTAACAAGAGCTTCCGCCGTTTGCTTTCTCGTCACAGCACCAGGAACATGAGCAGTTTTGCCTTTTCTTCCCTTCTTTACAGGAGGTTCGATTTCATATTCATTCGGAGGCATGTCCTTAATCTTTTGCAGAAAGTTCTTCTCCAGAGTTTGAGCCATGAGAACAACATCATCAGTTGGCTGGAAAAGCAATAATGTTGGAAAATTGACCCAGATCCACGGTACCAGTTACCGTACAATCTATCTATAGCTAATAATTCAGCCTCATTTTAGTTAATTTTAAAATATTTTATTTTTTATTTTGGTGATTTCAAATCATTGTAAATTGAATTTATATACACGAATATTGGACATCTATCTTTTTAGCCAGTAGAAAGCTAACTTAGCATTTGTGGTATACAATTCATTATTAGATAACTATGTGATAACACAAAATGTGATACACCTGTATGACCACAAGACTTCTTGAATCCTTGAAGAAAAAATATTTCATGATACTGAAATTTGAGTGCAACAAAGAAATAAATCCTTAATAGAACATACCTTATTATAAATGTAGCAATTAGAAAACATGAGGTTATAATCCTGAATACATTCCTTTGCTGACCAGTAGTGATTGTTTTCTAATTTCCTTTTTATAATTCCCATGTCCATTGGTGTTTTGATTATATCAAAGTAATCCTGAGAATAAAAAGTATAAATCACACTAAGTTTTATGTGTTTTATTCACCGATAAACACCAATGGGACGTTTCGGTCTATGTAATTTAAGCCTAAATATGAGTGCCGGGTGAAATTCTAAACATTTTTCTTTTATAAAACGAGTCTAATATATACCAAGATAAATAGGCACCGTAAAAGTGCATTTCACAGGCTGACAAGTACCAAGCTTACTATACTATCAGTCTATGTAAAATATTGTCTCTTCAATGAAACGAGAGAAGGCAAGGAATATGGAAAAAAAATCTCACATTGAGTAGCCTGTTATCCAAAACTATAAATGGTATAGGATATAAAAGCCTCTCCAGGTTGATGGCGAAAGCGGCTATGGCACTGATGGAAATGGTTTTACTTACCGGGAGATTCAACTTAACAGGGTCGACAGGAGAATGAAAAGGCCATGCAAAGTGATGCTTCCAAACAGCTTTAACTACATTTTTCTTTAAATATTCCAACTGATTTGTAAGTCTTCCTTTCTTCTGGCCTGCAGGTGCATCTACGCTCATTCTTCTTCCATCTTCATTCGAATGTACAGAAGAATGTGTAGACATAGCATCAATATCTTTGACACTACTCTGCGCATTGGCTTGTGTAACCTCAGCGGCAGACTATAAGTAGAAACACTAATTAAAAAAGTGTAATCTAAACCCATTATAAAAAAAAAAAATCTTTGCTTAGATCGAAAGAAATGGCAAGGTTATTCTGCAAATTTGGTCAATGTGCAAGAAAAATAATATACAAAAAGACGCCTCTAGGAACAATATTCAAAACAACTTTCAATAGGTATTATTAGACATTAAGTTAAAAGTATTAGAGTTTTAAAATATAACCAATCATTTTCAGATTGAAGTAACTTGAATATTAAGGAACCAATGAATACCATCAGCCTCCTATATTGTTAAACACATAAGTATGAGAAATCTCACCATTTTCACTGAAGTGTGCTAAAATGTACTCTTCGAAAACGTATACAACCAGCTGTACACCGCAATTAGACTATTTGTGTTTACAACCCTTATCATAAGGCTTAACTATTGCAGTTCCATTATATACCTGTTAAAATATAAGAATTCAAGTTAAGAATCCTGATGAAGTTTTTAAACATATTCACGATAATATTTAAAGCCAAGAATTTTATTTTTCGTGCATCAGAAGCTCTTCAAGGGTCATTGTTTTGAAAACCAGCAAAACTTTTTTTTACCAGATTCTCAATGAGAAATAATAATTGATTCAGTTATGTTAGTCAAGTATGAACAATTTGCATTTAAAATTCGAAAACTGGATTCAAGTATCGGATCGAAAGAAAATGTCAGTGAGCTGCATCCTAAAAGCCGCAAGACTTATAGTGCAATATTTTCATTAATGCATATCTCAGAAACAACGTACTAAATGACCAAACTACAACATAATAAAAAAACATCCAATTACAGTTGAATGATATATATACAAGCGAAATATATCAGACATTCTAGAACACATTCTTGTACAAACTACATCAAAATAATGTTATTTTTGATTACAATCGTTTTTTTTCATCAGATTTCGTTATCACTGGTTCAGTGCATTGACAAAATGGATAAATATCGGCATCAACTTTAAAAATCGATACTGAATGGGCTTTAATTACAGATTCTACTAGAACTAACACCTCCTAAAGTATTATGAACTGGACACCAACCAATTGTAGGTCAATTCTACTCATTAAGAATCCTCAAATAACTTCTGACAAAACATATTGTACTTGACAAATTTGAACTAGAAAAACGGTGCGAGTTCGTTATTTCTTTCTTGAGCACATTTCAAATTTTTACAATTCCTCAAAACAATCATTCCTAGAGTATTTGAAAAAATAAATTTTAAATTGCAGAACCATCGCATTACTTGGGGGTTATGTACAATATGGGAGGTATGTAGGATATTCGCAAAGCATGCCCCCAAAATACCTTCAAGTGATGCAGTAGCAACAGACACTAAAAAAATTTAATCATGGTTGCGCCAAACATATTTTACTTTATAAACGTAATATATGAAGTCATTCTGAATTCAGCCATGTTACCGTCTCAAGTATGTTCATTTACAAAAGCTTTATCCATGTGTACACGGTCAGGAATCAGGCTTCAATTCAGTGCTTATTTTTTTGTAAATTGGAACATTTTTATCAAATTTTATTTACATTGTGGCCCCCAAAACGAGCTTTGCAAGACATTATTTGCATGACATAAACCAAGACTGGAATTTTCAGTCCTTTGCCCCTTCAAGCATAAATATTATGCCATTTGTCTACTATAGGCAAAGAAGGCTTAAGATCAGATACAAATCTGAGGGCAGGATTCAGCAATAATTAAAGGTATCGATTCCAAGCTTTACCAGTCTCACATCCTTAAATTCATGGGCTCTTTTTGATAACAAAATTATAAATCAATCCTAAATCACCGCCATCCTTATTTAGGGGAATAGAACGAACGTTTCTTTTACAATAGGCAGTAAATCAGTAAACACCAAAGTTCATTCATTCTAATCTCGCATAAAATTGCTCGACAAAAACACATTAGCGTGATGCTTGTCAGAACAGATTCAAACATTTCATTCATGTACGAAAAAGATCCAAAAGTTTCTCCAGATAATATACGATTATTTCAAAATTATATAACATTATTCATCATGGTTCTCATGCCAATAATTCATCATGTTGAAATCATATTTTCAAACTTGTTGAAAATTGATATTAAACCACAGGCAAGCATCACAAATTTACTACTGGCGAGGGTTTAAATTACTAGTCAAGGTTCATTATAAACCTTTGAATTTGAACCTCTTAATCCAAACTCTGCTATAAAGCAAACCCTACCCATCTCTAAACTAGACATTATCAGAGATTGTGACAAAACCATACATTGATAACATTAATGAAAGTAAATTTTGGAAGTCTTCTGACTATATTGAATTTTAAAAGGCCCCGATTTCCTCCGTCAGTAAAACACATCAACAGTCTGATATAAAGCCCATCAATATTAGGCTCAAAACTCTGTCCAATTTTATATAATTTTCATGTGTAAAAATAAAAAAACTTAGGATGAGTTAAGGACAAAATATACTGAAAGTTTACAATAACAAAATAATTTCAAACTATGAAGAAGCTAACGACATGCATAGGACTAACTCAACTCAAATAAAAGTAAGAACATATGCCTACAATGAAAATCTGCAACACGTACTACAAATGATTACCATGTATGGAATTGAAAACTGCCATTTATTTAGTTTCATAGAATTTGCAAATTGGCAATCATCAGATATTGTCTCAACAGTAAAGACGGGTTTTTCAAAATCGCGTAACCTGGTAACATAAAAATACAAAGCCCTAAAATTGAATAAGTTGTCAAAGCGATAGGCTATCAAATATGTTTCTTCTTTATCAAAGATTTTCAATAACAACCAATATTAACTGTTAATTCTGATGCAGTCAATATAACACCAGACAATATGTAGCCCTTTTTTCTGTATAAACTTGCGTATCCTAACTCGATGTTCTTTAGTAATATGTGCAGTGTGCAAATGCATTTTGATATGCCCGTTTGCATGGTAATAATATTGAATTGGCCTTGTCACAGTTGCCAGAGCAAATTCATATGCAGGGCAAGCATAGTTCCTGATCAGGGTATTCATAGCTTCCGGCTTTGCTGTTTGTAAACGTTCGAATATAAGTTGTAATCCGGTTACTCCCTGCTCCTGTATACCCACCAGCTAGGGCCTATTCAAAACTGAATAACAGACACCACAGCAGCAAATTAAACATTTGGCAATTTGGTGGCTTTTCCCCCCATAAAGAGATACAGCAACCGATTTCTCATTTCTTTATGTTGACAGTCTTAATGCAGAATGTTATCAGAGATCTGCGAACGGCAGGCAAATAGCTTGAATAATCCATAGCAAACCGACATAGGCTATCGTAAATAGTGCCACGGGGCTTAATTAAAATAATTCATCTGTAAAAATGGAACACAAAAGTAGCACATCATTTCACCTTTTAGAAAGCGTTTGACATTTTGAACATGGCTTAGCGCTGAATGAAAAGCGCGCCGCTTATTCGAGAAGCGGGCGTAACGGTCTGTTGATCGCGAGACCATAGTATCGATTCGGCAGCCAAGCCCAACAAAGTCCTGACACAAAAGTCTAATTAAACAGTTTTCCTTGATCAAAATCTGCCACAAAAACTAGCGCAATTGAGTCATAACATCTTCTAGAATGATTTTGAGCAAACTTCATTGCGCGATGGCTAACCTATATCTATAACGAAATGGATAACGGCACACCTTTTAAACTTTTTGCGGCCGCGTACAAGAAAACGACCCAAGCGACGCTCTATATATACTGTCTCAAAAATCATTCGCGCGTGATTGGTGAAAAATAATCACGTGATACTAAGCGCGTCACGAGATTGTTTTTCTCTCGAGTTCGATAACACACGTCACGCTCAATGACGGTACTGAGTTGCTTCTTTTACGTAATCAGCGCCGTGAGCGTAGCGGCGTGCGACTTTAGCACAACCTTGCGGAATGAGGTTGCGCAGTTTGTTTTCGGCACATCGAAAAAAGCTCCGATAGCGAAATAGATTAGCGGTTTGATTAAATCATGATTTACCGAGTACGGGCAAGCGCATCTTAACTCTCGGCAATATATATATACTGTTAAATTCACCACTTGTCCAAGTTCGGGTGGGTATTTTGGGGTTTGAAAGTTTGGAGTTGAACTAAAATTTACCGAGTACGGGCGACAAATCTCTATTCTACACATGCGCACTACTATGTGTGATCTAAATTTTATCATTTCATTTCAAGTTTGGTCGGTTATTTTTGGTCTTTTCAGTAATTTGGACCAGGAACACCCCTCCACCCCTGAAACAGTTTTTCCAACCCACTCCTGCAAAACTATTGAATTTCAGCATTCCAACTACTAGTATAAATGGCTGTTCTCAAAATAATTTAGACCTTTACCAAATTTGCAAAAGAAATATAAAATTGTGAAACAAATCGTCGTTCTGTCGGCGCAATCTTTCCCTCTTCCATGCCTTAAGGCGAAATAATTATCAGAATATTTTTACAGCCTTAATTTGCTGTTTTCCGAATAATATTTGCAAAAATTTTCGTGTCATTTTACGTAAGAACAAAGTAGCGATTAATTCATGACCTTTCTGAATTCACCCTTGTTTCTGTCCCTCCTGTCCTTTGATTCACCCAGATAACTTTTTTCGCATCATATTTCCGTGTGTATAGGATAAATAAAAAATGTCATTCTCTTGAAATGACTCTGCATTGCCACGATGTGCATATTGCACATAAATTTGCTTACAAATTATGCAGTGCATATAGTCGGAGATTTATGCATGTAACGTTTGCAGTAGTGTTCCCCTCAAATTCATTTCATCCATTTTGTTGTCCCGACTTTTGCGATGTACGTCAAACACTTGTAGAGTCCCCTGCTGTCGTGATTGTTCACATGTTACAATACAGTGCTTTGTCAGAAAAGACCGAACACATTGTGTTAAGCTTGAGTAACTAATGGATCGCGCCACAGAGGAAAAAATCGAATAACCCATAACTTCAGAATCAATCAAATACTCAAATCTAAATTACTATAAGAAACATACTAACAAAAATCTTTAGGAAAAATACCAAATGCATCAAAATTGGTATATATTTGTTTTTTCACTTCTGCGAATCGCTAGAAAAATGTAATCGAATAATTCACGAATATCGAATTACGAGTAGTATTTTTAGACAATCGCATTCGTGCGTGTTAAGATTAATTTTTTTCAATATATAATCTAAACATTCTTGGTATAGTTTTCACACACTAACAATTGATGTCAAATAGATATTCGCGCTATAGCGCTATGGAAGCGCTAATTTGTTTTACTTTTTATAATTTGGGGTTTTCATTTGAAAAATATAAGCCATCCCGCAAGACCAGGAAATTTAAGTCAGTGATCTGGGTCTATACGAAACGCAACATATTTGAACCAGCCGTGCCCGTTAATCGGTTAATAGAAAGAAATCCGTTAATAGGAAGAAAAAATTGTGAAATAAAGTGTAAATGTCACATTTCAACAGTAGAAATTGAACTATTGAACTTATCGTTGACTTGTATCACATTTCATTTGCGCACTCAGACATTAAGTGACGTCATCAATATCGTAATATTGAGGAAAGTAGTCGTCCATGATACTTTGAATATTATCAGTATATCGTTATCTAATTTACAGTCATGATTTTTTTTTGGTGTTTGACAAATAGGGGGACATTTTAACAGTGAAAATTGGCCCTTTGCTATTTATATTAATAATTCGATAACAAAAATCTTTCGAATCCGATCCATCTTTTAAATGTTTCGGTTTCGCCAATTCTGATATCTAGGTCCAAGCCGACAAACTACGGAGTTATTTCACACTTCGTACTTTGTCCCCCGAAAATTCCGTGTT
This sequence comes from Styela plicata, assembly GCA_963675895.2. Classification (NCBI taxonomy): domain Eukaryota; kingdom Metazoa; phylum Chordata; class Ascidiacea; order Stolidobranchia; family Styelidae; genus Styela; species Styela plicata. The sequence goes on along the minus strand of OZ023143.1, from coordinate 8,743,186 downwards.
ACCAAACGAACCAAGTAAATTTTTCGTGCCCCTGGCACACCGAGTCGCTATTAAATGTGTGGTAATCTAATAACTGTGGGTGAGAGCATAAGATTGTTAAAATCACCGTTTTCAGTGCGGTATAAAGTTATAAATAAAATTTATGAAAATTTAAACAGTTAGTTTTTGTGCTTGTGCGGACCAACTGGACTGATTAACAAACTTCTTTTATATACGCTTATGCGACCAAGTAATTTAGGTCTAGATATTTATAAAATCAGAAGAGAAATGTAGAAACATGTTTGTTTTGCACCCCTAAACCTTACAGCGAATGGGTGAACCACGTTCGATCCAATAAGTGTGTACAATGCAACACGTTTGATCGCTTTTGTTGTTCGAATTGTTTACTTATAGCCCGAGTGGTGTATCGCAGATCATATATTAAAACTTCTTTTAGGGACATTTGTCAGTGGCGCCCACCATCACATCACAATTTGAACACGATCACCCTCATCGTGCTGCTGAATCGCGCCCCGTCTGTGACTCATGCTCAACAAAATATGATGGTACGGGTGGCGCACCAGTGTTTCTTTGGTCAAATTGAACATACGTATGGTCAGACTCAAACACGATTGGTGGGATATACCTCTTTGAGACGAATAGACATACAGAGGCCTACACCTTTGCGAAAGTTCCCGATTTTGTTTAAAGACTCCAATACAATTGATTAAACTGAACTGGTTCTTTTTGCTACACATTAACGCAAATAAGCGTTTCATATCAAAATAAATCAGTTCGTATTCATATATTCGAAAAAGAACCAAGAAGTTTTGTTCTGAAAATGACACCATAGCATTTGTTAAGTATGGAGTTTCCACCACATTTCCAGGAATTGTACCTCCATATTGGGATTAGAAAAAATGAAGGCATATGTGACTTTTCTCCCCTTTTCTCCCCCGAAATTTTCATTGAATTTGTTTTTATTAGGCTGAAGCAATAGTTTTTTTAACATTAAAACTTATCATCCGCGATATCAAGGTTAAGACGACTAATTGCATCGTACTCCATTTTCTTTTTACAACCTTACTATATATTTTCACTTCGCATCGTTTCATATAATACACAAGCAAATTATTAATAATTAAATATAACAAACCAGTACATCGTCTAGCGGGTCATATTCGTATATCCATAACGCCATCATATTCCAATGTACGTCACAAGCACGACGTATCCAAAAGTCATATTTGCAATCATATTTCGGTTTGTACGTACTCAGTAAAAACAAAAACAAACAGCTAACAAAACATTGTCGACGCTGCCCGACGATTCAGTATGGAGAAAAGGTATACGCGGGATAATTAGCTTCAATTATTGATTATAAACTAACTAATCATTTGGGAACAGTAATTACAAACAAACCGTTTTACAGGTGTTCGCCACACGCTTTTTTAGCTGATCTCTCACGAATACGGTATGTGTGCTTAGAATGCTCACAATTTTTTGTTTCATGGGGAAAAAACCATGCAGTTGAAAGCATCATACATACATAATTGAATATACACACGCCCTGTTGGAAATGATTGTGGACATTCTACATCACCGTTTACATATTGCAATCATGTCAAAATAAATCCTTATCTTAATTAACATCATCCAAGTCGGAATATGCGTCAAAAATTAACTTGGTTAAGTATCAGACAAGCACCTTCGCCGAGCAAGAAAAAGTGTAGAATGGCCTTTTCAGTGCCTTTAAACGGAGGGAAGGGATTTTTTTCAACGTACGGAACCAACAGCGCGAAATTAATCTATTTTAGACCCTGAAATAACATTTTCAAAAATTTCTCGCGCCTCCGGTGCGACTGTGCTTCTATTTAATCGTTGTATACAATAAAACGATATACGTTATGTACAATAAAAATATAAAAACATTTATGCCTGTGGCGCCGATTATGGCGTCACAGTTCCACTATGGGGAATTTTAAAAAAATTATTCCCTTTTTTCTAAACACGGTCTCATGCTTAACAAAATAAAATTTGCGCATGAGAAAGGTCATAAAAACAGTAAACGGAGAAATTACAAGATTATAGTTTATGTTCTTCAATGCTGTCATTATCGTAAGACGAACTAGATAACTCAGGAACTCCAAAGCGGAAAAACCTATTCACTTTACGAGGAAAACAGGAATTTTCGAAGAATGGAATAAAAAGTCTTGGGTCCGCTTGGCTTGGTGTGCTGGGACCTGTAAAATTTTACAACATTTTGATAATTTTTGATGATAATAAGATTAAAATTGCCGAATGGTCTGTTTCTAAAACCTTTTTCTTAACGAATGCTTTTTTATACTAGGTACCTGTTTTCTTTAAACCGGTCCAGCTAATTGGATAAATTTAGCTATTTTAACTGCTAAACTTAGTAGGTATAGCTTCAAACAGAAAACTTGGTAAATGTTGAACTAGGTAAATCAAATATCCGTGAAACTAGTTAAAAATATTTTGAAAATAACCACGGTAAACTGGGCATATCAGAACCTGGAATTGTCGGGAACTCTGATTCAATGCTTACCAATGATACACGAAGATAAGACACCAACAATAATCGCAGTTGAAATCACGAGGAATATATAGCAGTTGAAGTTGATATTGTAAATATCTTGTAGAGTGGAATGACTGCGTATGAAAAGTTTCGGTTAAATACAGACACAGAAACAACATTATCTCTTTCCACGAAGTTACAACTACATTTATTTTGTAAGCTTTCGTTAAGTCATAGCCTAACATCTTAAAATAAAAACAAGATACGACTTTTAAAACAGCAAATATTGTTTTTTACTTCAATACTACCTCATTCAGGCCTCCTTGGGATAATATCGCACGAGAATCCGAGGTCACAAGTAAAGAAGAAAGGCGGACTCATGGTTCACTGTACGACGGCCTAGAATTACTCTTATTTAGATCTTCAAAATATTGACGACGCCACAATGGGCGCTGCGGACAGAATATTTTAACTAAAATTACAATTTTTTCATCAAAAACAAGCATTTCAAAACTTGCGCTGCAGGAAAAAGGCTTGAATATTAGAAAAAAAGGTGTCGGCATTTTCGCTATTTATAGCCCCTGAAACGTCATTTAGTGCATTTTTGGTGGTGAACATTGGACATGTAAAACGAAATCTCCACAAGCCTATGATAAATAAGCTGGTACTATATGCTGGAGCAGCTCTTTGTGATTATTAAGTGGTTGTTAGTTGGTTTTTTAGCAATGCTTTCGACCTTGCTTTGAGTTAAATTTCAATAAAAATAGTGTGAAATGTATTTGACGAAACGGAAGCCTTCGCTACAAAATATAAATTACTGTTTCAAAACATGTTCACGGCATAGCATAACTTTTGTTATCCATATTACCAGTGTCAATTGTTTTTGCATCACCAAAAAAACAGGAAACTTGATGTATCAGAAATTTTCACTTTGTCAAGCAAGCGCCACAGATGTATTGCGTCTCATCGACGGGATCCATCAATGACACAAACTTGACAAAATAGGCTTCGACAAAATTCTTCCGTTCGGTGACATCACAGCAACGATTCTAGTCTCACGCACAGTCAAAGGGAATAGCTTCTTCCATTCTTCAGTTTGTTACTTTCAGACAGTGAATTTCTATTGAAGAAAATTGTCTTACCTATCAGCTTGAGATGTCGGTAACAAGGTAGTCAACTATGCTTGTATTTTTTAAAAAAGGCGTTGTAGATGAAAATGAATTATTGGATTCCATCGCAGGACAGAGGTCAATTGAAACCGGAGGAATATTGGATTTGTATGGTATTTTCAGGAACTCGTTTCCGATGAAGAGAAATATTCCAAATGATAAACTTACAATGAATCCGATAGTTGCACCCTGCCAATAAAAAAAACAGTATAATTTTTATAATTACATACAAAATTATATTAAATTTACAACTTGATTTTTATAGTTGCAGAGAAAATGGGAAAAATAGTATTAACACCACGTCTTCGATGATTGCAAAAATGTATTTATAATCAGTTTATGTAAAGATTTAGTAGTACGAATCGCTAGTTCATATTATAACCCGCATAGGTTAGTCGTCGTGTGATATCTGATCTGATCGGCAGTGAAAATATTTTTCGAAACACAGGGCTAGGGCTGGGCAAATCCGAATCATTTGGAATTCGAATCTGATTCGAATTATTTTTTCAAATCGGATTGAATCAGTAATTCCATGTAAATAACAATATATCCCATTATTACTATTACAACTACATGTCAAGAGCACCAATTTTCATATTTTAACGACGAAATATAATCGATTCTGGTCAAATTTGACCAAAATCGATTGCATTTTGCAGTTAAAAATTCTAGTTCATTGAGCAAGTTTTTGTTCTTATGAACGATTCACGATTGATTCGAATCATCAAATCGAATCACGAAATCATGAATCAAATTACCCAGCCCTACACGCGGGTTAAATATTTTAGCTGGTTGTTTCGAAGCAAATCGAATGGAAAAAGCGGCAGTTGTTAATAAAGGGATGTTCGAAATTTTCTATTCAGTTTGCGATTTGCGAATTCATATTTTATTTAATTCGATTTTTTGCGCCCATTCGAAATCAACAGAATCACAAATGTCGATATTCATAGTATCTGCAGATATATGTTAACTTTTATGTATTTTGCCTTTTTGGAAATACCTCGTTGTTTTTTTATGCACCAAGATCCAAAAATTCGATTCGTTTACATTACGAACTAAAGAGATATTTTCCTTTGATATCATGTTGGTGAAGCGTCATCTCTCCAGCATATACATTAATAGACGTTCTATGCTTGTCATGTTTTTTCAGCAAATACTTGGAGATACAATGTCATATCACATATAATCGAAATAACAGTATCTATACTCGATGTGTGAAGGCAAATCCTTAATCAACATTCCAAAAAATAAACAGCAACTGTGCTTACCACTGAATTGACCCATGGAAAAAAGAATCCGAGAATGAACATCCCAATCATAGGACCGTTAAAGAGAGCAGATATACTATATAATAGCGGAATTATTGTTGAGTTTGATAATGATGCAGCGAATGCAACTATCATAAGCAATATACCGAGCACTACAACTGAAAAAAAGTTGTGATTCGTTAATTGACCATTCTGCATTAATAGCGGTATATATATATGTAAACTAAAATATGATATACTTCTTTTCATAAGTTTTCTTGAGGCAATCTAGTTTTTATTTAAATTGAGTATGGGTAGTTTAACCATATTTCACTTCTGCCGTAGTCATTCCAGAGAAATTCTTTTTAATTCAGTTTACCACAGGAATAGAAACCTTGGTTAAAATGAGGGCTCAGGATGAGTGAATGGTATATTGAAAATAAAAGCGATAAACCATCAGGCATGTTAAACAAACACATCTATTTGGTGCCTACCACAATTAATTTGTTTTGTTGAGATAAATCAATGAGGGAAAATCAAAGTAGATTGTAAGCATGTCAAGCAAACGGCAAGGGAACTTACCGAATATTTTCCCGAGCAGAATTTTTAACGACTCTGAATGAGCGACTTTCTCGAAACAAGGTGAAACAAAATCCTCTACAATCACCATTGAAAAGGAATTAATACCAGATGATATCGTACTGAATTTTGAAAAAAAAATTGTCAGTATGTGATGCTAGATCAATTGCGCAAAAGCAGTACGAAAATACAAATAAGTATTGCCGAAACAAGCTCTGCTGAGTCTATCTATATTCTAGAAATGTTTTCCCAAGACTCAACATCACATTTTGTAGGGAAGTGGGCTTGAATTCTTCACCATAGCTCGTCCATAAACTCTCGGAGTCGGCGCACTAGATCCGTTGTATGCATTGTTGTATTATATGTTTAAGCAACTCGTCAGTTACTGGAAGGTAGTCTACGGAAGTTTCAGAAACGGTCGGCATCAAAGCTTTAACAGACAGAGCTTAATATCTTTTTGAGTATGGGGTGAACTATTTTCAATTGCCTGTAGGCCTAAATGAACCTTGCTAATGCGAACGTTTGGTGGCAAAACGGACAAGAGGTGAACCACCGGCCTTTCGGACAATACATTCGCAACTTAGCCGACTGATCTACGCAGTGGGACAACTAACCGCACAATGATCAACGCAAATAATTTGCTTTTAATTACCACCTAGCGGTCACATTTTCAAATAAGTTGTTTCATTAACCTCAAAGATCCACTGAAAACTGCAGCAACAAAAATGCCCGGCATTCCCGGCAAATTAGCAAATAATTTTAAAGTCATGTATGGAATTCCTTGATCTATAGCACTTATTTTCCCAGATTTGACCGGATCACACCCTTCAAAATATGCATACATCACAAGTCCATTCCCAATGTTAATGAAGAAGATCAATAGAGTCGGTCCAATGTAAAGCATAGCTGCACTGTAAAAATATAATCTTAGTTGATTGAAAGATTTGTATCCAGCTATTGTCTTTAAGCACGCACCACTGAAAGGTCGCGCGGTCGAGTTGCTGGCGATTTGTGATTGGATGAGGATAAATACTCAAGTCCAAGACTTGCTTTTTATTACAGGTTTGTGATGGATTTGGCATCAGAAGAGTGTTTTTTCAGAAGTTTTGACTGAATTTCTACGGTCTTGTTTCCAACAACTGATTGGCAATGACATTTAGATCTAGTTAAAAACATTTGTCGAATCGTGTTTTGTTAGGTATGTGTCACTGATGGATCGCGTCGACTGTGATTCATGCATGACAAAAATACAATTTCTAACTGGGAAAATCAAATACAATTTTTCAAAAATCCATTTATTTTCATATTTAGATGAGTATCAAAGAGATAAGTAATTAAATACCTGTCCAAAAATATTCTTATCATTAGTGAAGGTGCCTCTTTTACAAATAATATTCGAATCAATTCGGATATTCAACTCAGTGAATTGACGTAGATTACGAGATAAATAAAATACAAGGACAATCATAATAAATTGAAATGAAAGAAATGATAAATCAGATTATTACTCACTGTTTAGCATGCTTTAGTGATTCGCAGGATTGATAACGTTGTACAATCTGTTGTGAGAATGCCTGAGTAATTAATTTTTGTGCTATACCTCCCAACAACAATGCTAGAGGTGATATCCGAGAGATTATTCCATAATCGAATCTAAAATTCAATTTGATGGATTTTTTTGAATAATTAATAAACTTATTTATACAGCTCATGTCTTATGTCACTGCTTATATTTTGACTGCCAAGACACAAAATAAATTTGCCAAGGTTTTTAAAATTTTCGTGTGGTTCGTGCTAATATTTTTATTAATTTTAATCATCTGAGACAAAAAATAAATAAATGAGTTATCTTTTTATTTATAAAAACAGATGTACTTTTTTTATCTGCTCAGAAAAAAAGGAAGAATTTTCTTTTGCTTACACTTGTAAGTAAGGGGTTTAGAATAATCCTAACGTATTTCCTGCGTGTGGAAAGAGGCAACTAAAAGGGAAAGTGGTAGATGGTTTTGGCATTGACCAAGGCAGATACCACTCAATGTACTTTCAATAAAAATTTCAATAAAAAAGACTTGTCTTGAATCGGAGAATCAAATTTTTATTTCATCCCATTTTTCTTGACGTAATGAACGTTGAGACAAAAATTCTTGGCGCTCTATGACACGTCTACAATGAAAAAGTTGTCAGGTATTTTTAGGCCCGCTTTTTAAAAGTAAGGTTTTGCGCACAACAATATAAGACCTTCCTGCTGTATTCCGCTCTCCTCTTTCAAGAGAATCAAATAATTCATTGAATCCTCCAATTTTAATAATTCCTTGAATGAATACCGACATGATTCCAATTAGCATAAATATGGATTGGACAACATCAGTCCACATAACAGCCTTCATTCCCCCCTAGACAAAACGGAATACTCAAGCATGAATAAATATTGTCTCTATCAGAAATCCTGTACAAGGCGCTTTCATGGTTAAGGGCATTAGGGCTGGTAATTCGATTCGGTGATTCGAATCGATTCGAAGCGCAATATATTCGAATTCAATCCGAATCCGAATCAATATTCGAATCAATCGTGAATTGTTCATAGGAACAAATACTTACTAAATGAACTAGAATTTTCATGTTTAACGACAAAATGCAATTAATTTTGGTCAAATTTGGCCAAAATCGATTACATTTTGTCGTTAAAATATGAAAATTGCTGCTTTTAGACATGGAGTGTGATCCGCTATAAAGTATGAATTTCTTGACTTTCACAATGAAGACAAGTTGAAATTGTGAAAATGGGATATTTGTTATCCACATCGAATTCGTGATTCGATCCGATTCGAAAAAAATATTCGAATCAGATTCGAATTCCGAATGATTCGGATTTGCCCAACCCTAAAGGGCATGCCACTGATGAATCGCGCCCCCGAAGGGGTTGGGCCGAGGTTGTCTAAATGAAGATTTGGTTTGTAAGTTTGATTTAATTTCAAATCAAATCGGGACGAACTAAGAAAGATATTTCAACAAAACATTTTGAAAAGATTTTATTTTCTTAGGATATTTGAATTTTTCACTCCACTGATTTCAAATTTCGATGAAGGGTGCAAATATAATATTTTATGGTTCGAGGAATCATGAATTAAATCACAAATATGTTGAACAGTTCCTAGCGAACTTTATTTTATAAGCAAACCGTAGTTTGACCTAATTGATTAACAAAAATAGAAAAATATGGAGTACCGCCGCCGTGCAGAACGTACAAATAGCACCGGTTAAAACAATACTCCAGTTCATTGGGAGTGGTGTTACTGCATTTAAAACTGCTGCAGGTGCATATACCACCAGTCCCATGTAGAATATCTGAAATTAAGTAAAATTTTATTTCGTCACGGGTAATTATAAAAAAGAACCAATTTCGCACAGTGAACATAAACCTGGCAAGTTTATATAGTGTCATGGTGTTAGTTCAAATGACCCGTTGCGATATGGATCGCCAAACGTAAAAAAAATATTTACACAAAACAGCTGTCTTTTATCCCACTTTTATGGATAAATCATAAAAATGCAGTGTTACATTTATGCGTGAACATTATATATAGTAGAGCACATTTAATTTAAATCTGCACTTGTACGCTGGACGCTAAATGTAAGAATAATATTTACGCGCAACCGCTGCATTTTTACCTCAGCATCGGACATTTGCTAAATATGCAGTATCACAAAATAGCACTTTCATATTCAATTAAAATCTGTTGTTTTATATCATCGCTCATTAAGCTCGTTATTTGCTTTTACTGCTCATTGGCAGAAAATGCATATTTCCAAAAGTTGGAACAGCTTTGAATATGCGACTTGTACCAAGTATAGGCTGCTGATGGCCGCAAATCTATCAGAGAGCTACGATTTTACTGTATTTTTTTTTACATCATTCAAAGTTTACTCACCATTGACAAGGTATTCATAAAAGCAGCTAGCTTTGCAACATATGAATTGAATCTCATCTCAAGATACTGAAAAATATATGGACAAAAATGTAATGATTACAAACTTCAAAAATATATTTTAAAAGATCATTGGGTTAGGTCTAGTTCGATGAGACGCGATCCATCTGTGGCTCATGTTTGACAAAATTAAATGACTGAATTGGTTTGAAATCTCAAAAACATAATTCCATAAATTAAATTGAATTTTAAATATCGATTAAACTTAATTATTTCAACATAAACACCTACCTCAAATATAGTTCTGTTATCCATTCTATAAAATGCAGGAATGAAATAGAAATATGCGAGTAGAAACGCCAGAAAACTTGTGATAGGATACCAAATTGCTACGTTGCCAGCAATATACGCTTCTGCGGGTTCAGCTATCACTGCTAATGATGATTGAAAGGTGACAGCCATGGATAATCCAACAGCAATCTGGAGGGAAAGGAAGTACATAAGATTATTTGCTGGGAGAAATTAAAAAAAAGATTTGATCGGGACACTTTTTTGTTTCTGTGAAGCCGAGATATTTGGGGATTATGCATGCGTGTTGCGTTTGCGTTTGATTTCATTGTATATATATCAGGATGTTCCTTCAAAACTTTTTTAAATAGAATTTTAGAATGCCAGACTACTGAAATTCAAGGAATCTATTTGTCAAAATAAAATTTCTAATCAGTACGCCTGCAAATAGGTTTGACACTTCCCAATACACTTATTTTCAACTCGAATATAAAATCTGATTCCACCATAAATTTTTGGAAAAAAATATTCAGATCATATAAAGTTAATCATTGTCTTATCATATTGCTTCAAAGACATTATTATTGTAACTGAGGCCTTGACTCGTACCGGATTCATCGTCTTGCCTCCAAAGAAATAGTTGTTTATTGACGAATCTTTTCTGTCTTTATAGGCAAAGTAGATTCCAATGATGCATGTTACCAGTAGTAGCACTAAACAATTAATATAGAAGTTAAACAACAGTACGAATTGCAACTTATAGCTTTCGGGAATCACATCTTAAACATATTTTGATAAGTCACTGATGGATGGCGTCGATAATACGCGGTGCATATGTAACTCATGCTTAATAAAATAAAATTTCCAATTTAAGCTTTAATTAGGAACCTATATATCACCACGCTGATAAATATTTGAGTAATTTTTGTGGAAAAAAATCAATTTCAAAACTGTCGTCTTTCAATTACGCCTTTGTGGATACATATTCTAGTTTCAAATATTTAGTATACTTGGCACAATCTTACTCCTCTAAAATCCTGTTAAAGATTATTAATATGAAAGGGTGTTTTTGCATTTTCCTCAAATAGTCATATTTTCATTTGAGCAATGTATTATTAGGCTGATGAGATATTTCGCTGTGGGTTTTTGGGGTTATCAGTACCGGCCCGAAAACATCCGATAACATCAATACTTTTAAGGAATTCTCAATTGTACAAAAACTTCTCTAAAACTAACAGATTGTTTTTAATTTTTTTTTTTTTTTTATTAATCTATCAAGATTAAAAGTTTTTTCCTTTTTATGTAACTATCATTGTAGATGTAGACTTGTATTCATTCTTAAAAAGACAGGGAACAGTGCCTAAAGGAGCCAACTAACGGACACTTGATTGCAAAGAGCTAATACAAGATAGAGTACCAGCAACTGCACTCTTATAAGCGGAAAACACCTCAAACGAAATTGAACGCAGTGAGTGGTTCCTGCCCTGGGCGATTTTAAATCGATCTTACCTCCGAAAATTACAAAATCTTCTGTCTTAAAATTGTTCTTGACAGAGTCGTTCTCCATATTCGTTGAAATTTTTATTGGATTAGTTCAAGAAATAACTGTTAAACAAATTTTTTATTTAACTATTGAGTACACCGCAAGAAAAATGCAACAAAAACACTGGTCTCTGTCAGTAATTTTAAGTGAAAAAAACAATTGACTTTTTCGGCCAAATATGGGGTGTTGATGGAATGCACCACCAAGGTGTGGTCATCAAGATAGCGTTTTTCAAACTTTATAAATATCAAATTACTGTAAATGATCAGTAAATATGCTCTAGTTTTGTTACAGTGTACTGTGACTTGACTAATATATACATATATATATATATATATATATATACATATATAAGATTTCGTTCGCCACAATGATTCAGCGTTCAGCTACAATAAATATTTCAATGCTTTATTTAGAATATTCCAATCAGAAAGTTCCTTTTGTCAAGCACAAGTCACAGATGGATCACGCCTCAGCGGCCTGATCCATCAGTGACTTCTGCTTGACACAATATATATGTGGACAAACCAGTTCTTACCGGATTGTTTCCCAACAAACTAATGCGTAACACGAAAAGAAGCAAGCTTCAGTATGCCGATGAAAATACACAACCTTAGATAATAGACAACATTAGGCAAAAAATATTGTGAAAATTTGGTAAAGAAAACCACCGATAACAGTAAGTATAATCAGAAACAATTACAGAATTTTTATAGCAGTCCTAACGAGCAAACAAAATACTGCCACGATTAATTCAAACGTTATACACGACGCAATATAAAGGAATGTGAAAAACATTAAATGGTCTTCTAGGCCGATCCAGCACCTGTAGGCCCCACATCAAGTTCTATTGAAATCGCAACAAATTATATGAATATTTAACCAAAGTAGCTACCAGACAAAATGCTATCACCTACAGAATGTGCTAAAAATCACCATTATTTTGTCGGCATGCTATGGTAATGGTCAATTTATCATGATAGATAGGCATTGGCGATATCGAAGCCGTGAGAACTCTGTGGTCTTGAGGAATTAATAATACGGCAGTACTTAGCGTAGGCATAGTAGGCTGCGATACCTAAACACTACAGTAGGGATGGCAACCTGGTTATTTCTTGAACTAGGTAAAGTAAAACGAAATTACCATAATACTAGGTAACATAGTTTCGTCTCAAAACTAGATAGTACCTACATTAAAAAACAAGTCGACTAGATCAAAAACCAGGTGAATTTAATTATCTTTTGGCCACAATCAAGGCATTTTCAATAAATTTGAAGGTTAAAATTTTCAAATAGTCTATTATGTAAGCTTTTTTATAGTGGACATAAGATTTACCTACAATTTACCAACCAGGTAACTAGTTGTAAAATAAGAAAATTCACCTTTTTACCAACTAAAATGAAAAAGGAAAACATCAGACAGGGGAAAGTTAAACTAGGCAAGGTTATATATTCTTGAAACTAGGATAAAGTACTTTGAGCCCGATAAATCAAGTATACTAGCTAAACTAGATACTTTACCTAGAATTACCAACACTGCACTACTTTCCGCTAACTATTTGCTTTTAGCATGATTGTGGTATGTTTGCTGTCTGGCCTATACTCTTTCTAAGTAATGAAATTCACAATAATTTTATAAAACGAACTTAATAAATAAATTGTGTTTTATATTTGTACGTGCGTGAGTAATGTACCAGACTCATTTTAAGTCGCTTTTGCATACATGCAACCTATTATAAAAAGTGATTCTTTCTCACAAAAAAGCAAAGTGGCGAATACAATATAGTGTATATTCATAAGTCTAATTGATGCCTCTACACTGTAACAAAATTGCAGTAAAATCACGTCTCCTTGGCAGTAATTTTGCTTGATAATATTGCTGTGGATCTAGCAAATCGACATTTTGGCTAAGCGTGAGTTGTAGCCCATACTTGACAGAAATGTCATCGACAAAGAGATTTTGAGTTTTGAAATACGCAATTACTGCGTAAATTTACTGCAATTTCCTCGCAATGTAGCTGCGACCTTGCACAACATGTGCATTCTGGGTTCTATCGCTAAAGTTCATTAACAAATTGAGGGCATTGTGGTAAGAAAGTACCGAAATCCATTCGTGTAGGTACTGTGTCATCATCAATCTATTTTATGTTTTTAAAAAATAATAAATTAATTCTTGATTCGGATAAGTGAGGAGGGGAGGATTTGTCTGCAATGTCATAAATTGAAGTTACAAATGAGTGATAATTTTCGGAAAACACTTAGTGTACAATCGCAGTGATTTTGTAGTATGAAATCAACCCTGTTCATGCCCCAACTTTGTCACATGCTCGATCAAATATGATTTCTGACTGGACCGGCAAAAGCGGGAAATCGCAGATGTCTGGCCTTCATTGCTAAATATTTGAAGTCAGTCCCCCTCATCTAAATATGAAATAAAAATATGAAAATTACACTTACACTTTTTCACACCAACAGCGCGATCACTCCTTTACAAACCACTATAAACGAAACAAATACTAAACGACAGCACCTACTCAATTAAAGGATGTTAATTTTCTTTGCCTCTAGGAACTATCATCCTTTTTTCAGTACAACGATACTTCTAAATGACGAAATGATTCGTGAAACTTTCAATATTATAATATACTTTTACTAATCCTAGAAAACTTGTTTCTCCAAGCTTGAGCCATTGATTTATCAGGCTCCGGTGAACGCATTTAGCCACGGTCCACGCTAGACCATAATAGACTTCTCCAACCCACACTGCAATAAAAATGCTGTAAAACTGCAGTCTTTTATCGGTGATTATACTCGGTGATTTTAAAGTTAAACTAAAGTATCAACTTGTTCGGACAATTATGCACAGTCGAGGAAACGCGCTCACAAAGAGCGATCTACCAACATCTTGTACTTGGCATGAATTTCGCGAATAAATTTATTTCGAATTTCGGAAATATACAATTACTGCCAACGTATGGTAAATTTACCATAATTTTATCACATTGCTGCTTTTCCAGTTTATAACCTAATAACTTTCATAAAAAACACTTTCGAGAAATAATATGTCGTTTTTATGAGCAATTTTTTTTACCACAATCCGTTAAAGGGGCATTGGATATAGCAGATGCATAAACATAACCGGCACGTATTCCCCGATGGAATTCTAGGAATTTTTTGCTCGAAATCAAAGCACTCCTCGCAAAATGCTGGAACCATAATATGAACATTGACACCAATATTTAAATTAAGTTTATTATAAATTTCCACTCACTACATATCTTTACCCAACGGACAGAAATGCTTTGTTGAGCATGTGTCCCAGATAGATCGCGCCGAGCAGGCGATGTCCATCTGTGGCTCATTCTCGACAAAGTGGAATTTCTGATTGGTTCACTGCATAAGCATACGAACATAGGTTAGTTGTCAAAGATTAATATCCGTGTCGTGCTTAGTTAGATTTATCGCACTTTCATACCCATTCAGAGACATTTTGTCTCAACATATTTTGTTGAAGATGGGGTTACTGATGACTCGCGCCGTCGAGGCGCGGTCCATCTGTGACTCATGTTTGATGAAAACGATTTTTTTGGTTTAATAGTTACCAAGATTTACAGCACTTTTTTTCATGATACTCTAGTCCTCTCTGAGATTATTTTCAATTAGGTTGAAGTTACTTGTAATACATTATGAAGAAGCTCTAAATATTGACTGTTAGTACTTGTTTTAGGCACAGTCTCCGATCATGATTTATGCGAATTTCTATATAGAAATTGGGGAGGGTACTCCATCTAACACCTTTGCCTGGGTCATTCTTATCCATTCGAGCTTATCGGACGAAATTGTCATTGGAATCGCACAAAATCAAGGGTATTTTACTTTTCTGTTGAAATTCACTCAAAACAAGGCCGAATGCAGAGCTTAAAAGGTACCACATTAAAGTAAAATTCATATTTTAAGAAATTAAAAATATCTCAATCCGAAAATTGAAACTTTTTCCATTCACACGGCAATATACTGTTCAACACTGACAACATCACTGAAAGTTGATCGCTAGAGAGCGTTGTGCAGATGTAAACATGATTGGTATGTCAGGTAGAATTGAGAAAGTGGATCAGTTACAAAAAAAAAATGAGTAAAATGACGTGGATATGATGGATGATGTCAAAATGTTGTAACACCAGCAGAATTGACATGAAATATTTGACGATGATTTGCCCGCAATCAGAACTTTGATATTGTTCAAGCATGGGCCACAGATAGACCGCGTCTTGTCCCATAGTAAACAAAATGTATTGCGGCGAACTTTTTCCGTTTGGATTACAGAAGACAGGATATATTATTAAGTAAAATCATTTTGCGGCTTAAAAACTACGTCCTGGCGTAAATAGGATAGTTATTCAAAAGTTTGACGGGAAATCCAAATATTTAATATGTCTTCAAAAAATATTCATAAACTGTAAAAAATCTACTCCTGGACTTCATTTGTCAACAACATTCTGTATTTCAAATTTGAAAATATCTATCATATCAAGGGATATTTTATGAAATAGCAATGAAAATAAATGATGTAACGAGAGGTCATTTTCAAAATGATATCAAGAAAATATTATAAAACTAATGAAGTGACAGAGAAACGACAGAAATTCGCTTTTTAAAATAGGCAATTTTAGGCTTCAAAATAACGAATCGCCAAAATAGAATGAAAATGAATGAATTTCCAGCGCATTGTTGCAAATTCTACTTTAGAAGCATTGATGAAATATTGATTTAAATTTTTCTTTCATTTCCTCTGTTGACTTCGCTGACATATCGTATTGTCATGTATTTACACACGACACACAGAGTCCATTGTTATAATTTTTCAGTTTCAGTGGTGCAGTATATTCTTAAAATAAATATTGACATTTGCTCGTTCACTGTGGTATTTGGCAAATTAGGCATCGGAATATGCTTTATTCGAATTCATATTTATTTTCCCTACAATGACTAATAGTTATTTGCTATTTTAGTGGACACATGACTTCTAGAAATTTACTTGGATGTTAGATAAATTACCCCATTTAAAATTTCCTTTTGTTACGCATGAGAGATTCAGCGCCTTGCCGGCGCGATCCAACGGTGTTCAGGTACTGTGGTTGACAAAACAATCTTCCTCAAAATATTTCGAAATAGTGATAGAGTAAATCACAATATGCTTTTAAGATGGATATCAAAGGTACTATCAAAGCCCAAATTCAGAGTACTACGGGGAGAATGGGAATATCCTTATTAGAAATAATTTTCACAATTTCATGTATAGAGTACTGGACATTGATGGATTGTGGAATGCAGTCAACACGTTTATTTTGTCAAGCATGAATCACAGATGGCCTGCGCCTCGACTGCGCGATCCATCCGTGACATGCTTGACAAAACGGATGGGCAAAAATTTCTGATTGAGATTGGAAAATATGGCCAAGTTTTCTATGATGTCGCCATATTTTGTGTGTTACTCCATTCAAGAATAGTGCAAGAGCATATTTCGCTAAGCATGAGTCAATGGTTAATCGCACCTTCCAGGCGCTATTCATTTATGGCTCATGTTTGCAAAAATCTAATTTCTGATCGAGGCATGATGGAATATCTTATTTTATCATGCATGTGCCTCACCGGCGCGATCCATCAGTGACTCATATCTGACAACAATGTAGTACGAAAGTTTTCCTCAATAGGTTATTCTTTCAACGCTTAAACATAATGGGTCAACCACTCAGCTAACGAAGTAATTGTGTGGTTAATTAATAGTAACGATCTTCGTTTTACTTGGATTTAGAGAAATTTTGCATTTTGCACAATTGGAAATATGAGACGGACGAGTCCTATTCGTATGAGAAAGAGTTTTTCTTTGTTTTAAACCGAATATTTCGTGTACATAATAAATATAAAATAGTGTCATCTGCACAAACTACCAAATAAAGTGAAAGAAGTCTGTCTGGTATATTGCTTATGAAAGCTAGACATAGAGTTAATTCAATATCATATCTGGAGGAATTAATTAACATTGACGTTCCTTGGCGTTATATGAGTTTGAGATCGTTGGTAAATATACAGCAATATTTGAAATGGACAAATCATTTGAATATCGATAGTATTTTACTCGATATTTGTACGAGCATTAAAATAGCCTCAACGCATTTCCTCCGTATCTTAAGAGGCGGTCGAAAGGAAACAATAAAGTGGTAGATCGTTTTACCATCGTCCAGGTCAAATCCCACTCACTGCATTTTTACTATGGTGGGTGCTTCAGTTACATTTTGTGATGTTTTACCCTCGGTAGAGTTGCTGGCATTGCATCTTATAGTAGCTCTTTGCATCTGAGTGTTAGTTCATTTTAACCACTGTTTCTGGCCTTGCTTAGTGAGTGAAGAACTTTTTGAAGTAGACCAATATGCTCAAGAATTTCAAAATGTTATTCGAATAGAGTTGATTAACTCTAAACATACATATACATAACCATTTGGATATCATAATACAACAGTTTATAAACAGCAATTAGAACGTGATTGATTGAAACCGTATCGTTTTCAAGGACAAAAAAATAGATTATACAGATGACAAACGATTGCGTTAATTGAAAAGTAGTTTGACCTCAAAGTTTGACCACAGAAAACGCTGATAGGTTGGAATTATTTATACACATGAATCGATGGCCATAGTTTTCATAGGTTGCTACTTCTGGCTACGGATGGCAACGGATCAGGTTTTTCTATTGAAACTATTATCAAACAAAAGATGGCCTAAAAACATAGTCCAAGAGATAACATGACATGAATGAACTCATACAAGAAGTCGAATACATTTTCATTATGTTGAAAACAGTTTTAAACCCAATTACAAACTGTGTCTTGTCAAGCATGAGCCACAGATGGACCTTGCCCAATTGGCGGGATCCATCAGTGCCTAAAGCTTGACTAAGAGGATGGGAAAATGTTCTGTAATCCTCAAGTGATTCTGATTGCGCACTGAGGTAACGTAACCGTTTGAAAACATTCCAGGGCACAGATAAAAATCTCGTCTAATGCATATCATGCTATATATTAGTATTTCAGATTTGGGAAAACGAGTTCCTGTCTTTTGGTCCATGCAAACTCATTCCTATTTGCACAGTGTAGCGTGTGTTTGAGTTTCACAGATGAGAGTTCAAATCAATAGAAAAACGCAAAAATTGGGTGGACGATAAGCTAACGCGTGAATAATCTTGTTCTGATGTTTGACAGTGCGATTTTATGTGATTGACTTTATATGAACTGTACCTACGCTCTCAACAAACAGCACGATTCGGGGAATAAAAATATACAAATACGACATTATCAAAAGTCAAGAGGATGGATATGGAGTCAGAAGATCCACAATTTAGAACTGAAGATTTTATTGCTTTTGGAGGTAAAATAATTGTTTGAAAATTTATTGAGGTTTCGATAAAAATTTCTACACTGTTATGAAAGTACAACGAATTTACCGTTCATTTGCAGTGATTATATATATCAAATATTGAAAACAGACTTATTGATGACATTTTTACCATAATGTAGGCAGGCTCCTAATGAACCGCGCCTTACTAGTGGCATGGTCCATCTGTAATTCATGCTTGTCAAAAGCAAAACTTCACTTGATTACTGTGATTGATGACATTAAGAATTGAAAATTGTCATGTGGTTTAATAAGCAGTATTTCAAGTATTTTCCAAAAAAAATTTTTTTTTTCAGTAATTCTTTTGGTATCATGCATTATTGGGATTTACTTCGCATACAAGGATCGGAAGAAATCAACAATAGACAATTATTTCTTTGGCGGAAGGAAAATGAATCCGGTATTTTTTGAGAATTTAAATTTATTCCTAAAAGTTGATATTATATACGAATAGGAATATAGTGGTTCAGACGTGGTGCTAGAAATCAAATGGAATAAAAAATATTGGGTCAATAACTATTTTTATAGAAAAGCTTGTACTAGCAATTGCAATCCAAGTGTAAAGCATTCCCATAAAAACTGTACCAATTTAATAAAGTCTAGTCAGTGGTATCTGCCCTGGGCGATGACAATACCACCTGTGTAATTAGTGTGTTTTACTCATATACTTAACCAAGCTAAGCATGGAGTTCTAACTGAGCATGAACTAAGCATGAAGTTCTTTATGTCGGGATTGGAAAAACGACTAAACTAACTAATACCTGATTCAATACTTTTTGCTTTACATTTATTCAACTATTTCCATTATAGTTTGGTTTTTGGTGTTTGCAACGAAGCTTAGAGTGAGATCTTATGTACGAGTAAACTTGACAAATTTAAAATCGATATCAATGTTTCAAAATAGCACATATTTGAAATTTAAAACTTGCACCTTCCTCATTTCTTCGTTCATGATCTTAAAAATGTTTCCAATAGATTGCAGTTGGATTGTCCATGGCTGTAACTTTCCAATCGTCAGTCGGAGTAATAGCAACACCAGCAGAAGTTTATATCACAGGAAATTTACTTTTTTGGAATAGTCTTCTTGTAGCAATGGCTTGCATTGGATCAATTTTATACTTTATACCACTTTTTCATCGTCTAAAACTTCGAACCACATTTGAGGTAAATAAAACTTGATTCAGATTGAAGCTTGTATTACCTTTGATGGCTTAACGAGATTTGTTAACTATGGACCATAAGCAGGGCTTCGAATTGATTGTGAATTTTCAATAGGAAAGTAGACTTTTGCAATTTTTGATTCCATTTCTTCCAAGTCTGTCTATACAAACAATAGTAATTCGTATCTCCATATTTTTTAATTATCATAGTTGAGACTAGTTGTGATTACAAAAAATGGGATAGTTGTTATGTGTATGGAATTAGTGATTTGATCTCATTCGAAGTTCAAATGGTTAGTTTTCACACATCCCTATTCACAAGTGATGTAAATTAAACAGCTGCGACAAAGACTAAAAAATTGTTTTTTTTTCAAATATTTGGAAAAATTGACACAATGCACCTCTTACTTTTATACGTGCTAAACATTGATCACTGCTGGACATTTACGTCATTTTTGTACAAGAACAATTTGATAGCAGATGCGCGTAAACATGTTAGTTACTTCCACTACATCGTACTGAAATAAAAATCGAATAAAAGTATGCCGATGGTGAAAAGTAATCTAGTACGATTTATTTGAAGGAACAGGTTTATTACATCTGTAATGTGGCTATGCCAATATCGAACCTAAGATCAGATTAGATTTGAAAACTCACATTGAGAATTTGAATTGTGTTTTGTGACAATCAGTTCGGGCATTCAAACTATGGATTTTTTCCACCAAACGTTTTTATAAATATATCCATTTAAACCGTCTCAATCTCCACGTGAACATTTTTTTTCGTAGGAGTACGTTGAGTAATGGCAAATATAGTGCCATGAGGAGCTAATTACAACACGACAATGAGTCAGAAACTGCACTCTAAGCGGAAAACATCTTATACATAACTTAATCACCATGGTAAATGGTTTCTGCAACCTTATGTTCCATCCCATCTTTCAAAATTTACACACGAATGTTTGACAGTTGGATGGGAATATGCTTAGTTTAGGGTGGCCGGTTAGCTCAATCGGTAAAGCTTTGGGAATACGCTTCGAGCTACGATCGTCATGTTGCAGGTTCGTATCCCTCGAGGGATGATGATTAAATGAGATCTGCTGGACGCCTCGCTGGTTGGTGCACGGTGGTTCACGTAAGTGCCGCTTATGGCTTCCTGCGCCAGAGGTCATAGTTCGTCATACGGTTAAGCTGTATTCTCGGCTTTCCTTTCCCGCAGGATAAAAGTGATATCCTATCCCAACTAGCTCTAACTATAACTTTTTTCAATCAATCAAGCTTCGTCTTTATACGCTCTCTGCGTATGTTATTTAAAATGAAAACGCATACTTTGTTAGAGTTTGTGTAATTTTTGAAAAGACAAGAACCCGCACTAGAATACTAGGGCTGGGCAATTCCATTTGGTGATTCGACTCTATTCGAAGCGTAATTTATTCGAAGCAATCGTGAATCATTCGTTGGAACAAAAGCTTGTTAAATGAGCTAGAATTTTCACTTTTAACGACAAAATGCAATCGATTTTGGTCAAGTTTGACCAAAATCAATAGGATTTTGCCGTTAAAATAGGAAAATTGTTGCTCTTAGACAATGCAGTGTGAATTGAAGAAACAATATAAACCATTAATTTCTTGATTTCCATGATGGAGACAGGTTGTAATAGCAAAAATGGGATATTTGTTATTTACATAAAATTTATAATTCGAATTGATTCGAAAAATTTATTCGAATCACATTCGAATTCTAAATTATTCGGTGTTGCCCAGCCTTATAGAATACGAGCAAACTGTCTAATAAAATTATAACAAGCTAAAACACTTGAATTTGATTTGAGCTTTTGACAAACATCTCGCCCACCGAGGTCTGTTCTATCTGTGGCCAATATATATATGGTTAAGATTTTTCTTTCTTTGATTGTACGGTTTTAAATCATTTAAGAATGGAACTATTGTATTATATTCAAATATCATTTTTTATGCGTATACTTTTTATAATATTTTTGTCTATTCTTTTACAGTATCTCGAGCTTCGATTCAACTCCAAATTAGCCAAAGTTGCAGCCATTATGAGATCCGTAACTGCAGTGAGTCATAACTATGGCTGGGCAAAACCGAATCATTTGGAATTCGAATCTGGTTCGAATAATTTCTTCGAATCGTTGAGTTCATAAAAAACAACGACGAAATACAACCGATTTTGGTCAAATTTGACCAAAAGCGGGGGAATTTTGTCATTAAAATAGAAAACTGCACTTCATTCAGCATGCTTTTGTTCCTATGACCGATTCACAATAAATTCGAATAATCTGTAGTTTGAATCGATTCGAATAACCGAATCAAATTGCTTAGCCCTAGTCCTAGTCAACTAATACTTATCAATTAATACTTATAATGAAATTAATATCATAATAAACTCGTTGTGCAAATTGAAAGATGGTTAAACTGTTCAGAGGTCTTGAACTCACAAGATCTAGAGGTGCGTGATTCAAAATTGCTCTCACGTGTTTTTATATATTGTAAGAAGCGAAATATATATCCATTTAAACCGTCTCAATCTCCACGTGAACATTTTTTTTCGTAGGAGTACGTTGAGTAATGGCAAATATAGTGCCATGAGGAGCTAATTACAACACGACAATGAGTCAGAAACTGCACTCTAAGCGGAAAACATCTTATACATAACTTAATCACCATGGTAAATGGTTTCTGCAACCTTATGTTCCATCCCATCTTTCAAAATTTACACACGAATGTTTGACAGTTGGATGGGAATATGCTTAGTTTAGGGTGGCCGGTTAGCTCAATCGGTAAAGCTTTGGGAATACGCTTCGAGCTACGATCGTCATGTTGCAGGTTCGTATCCCTCGAGGGATGATGATTAAATGAGATCTGCTGGACGCCTCGCTGGTTGGTGCACGGTGGTTCACGTAAGTGCCGCTTATGGCTTCCTGCGCCAGAGGTCATAGTTCGTCATACGGTTAAGCTGTATTCTCGGCTTTCCTTTCCCGCAGGATAAAAGTGATATCCTATCCCAACTAGCTCTAACTATAACTTTTTTCAATCAATCAAGCTTCGTCTTTATACGCTCTCTGCGTATGTTATTTAAAATGAAAACGCATACTTTGTTAGAGTTTGTGTAATTTTTGAAAAGACAAGAACCCGCACTAGAATACTAGGGCTGGGCAATTCCATTTGGTGATTCGACTCTATTCGAAGCGTAATTTATTCGAAGCAATCGTGAATCATTCGTTGGAACAAAAGCTTGTTAAATGAGCTAGAATTTTCACTTTTAACGACAAAATGCAATCGATTTTGGTCAAGTTTGACCAAAATCAATAGGATTTTGCCGTTAAAATAGGAAAATTGTTGCTCTTAGACAATGCAGTGTGAATTGAAGAAACAATATAAACCATTAATTTCTTGATTTCCATGATGGAGACAGGTTGTAATAGCAAAAATGGGATATTTGTTATTTACATAAAATTTATAATTCGAATTGATTCGAAAAATTTATTCGAATCACATTCGAATTCTAAATTATTCGGTGTTGCCCAGCCTTATAGAATACGAGCAAACTGTCTAATAAAATTATAACAAGCTAAAACACTTGAATTTGATTTGAGCTTTTGACAAACATCTCGCCCACCGAGGTCTGTTCTATCTGTGGCCAATATATATATGGTTAAGATTTTTCTTTCTTTGATTGTACGGTTTTAAATCATTTAAGAATGGAACTATTGTATTATATTCAAATATCATTTTTTATGCGTATACTTTTTATAATATTTTTGTCTATTCTTTTACAGTATCTCGAGCTTCGATTCAACTCCAAATTAGCCAAAGTTGCAGCCATTATGAGATCCGTAACTGCAGTGAGTCAATAACTATGGCTGGGCAAAACCGAATCATTTGGAATTCGAATCTGGTTCGAATAATTTCTTCGAATCGTTGAGTTCATAAAAAACAACGACGAAATACAACCGATTTTGGTCAAATTTGACCAAAAGCGGGGGAATTTTGTCATTAAAATAGAAAACTGCACTTCATTCAGCATGCTTTTGTTCCTATGACCGATTCACAATAAATTCGAATAATCTGTAGTTTGAATCGATTCGAATAACCGAATCAAATTGCTTAGCCCTAGTCCTAGTCAACTAATACTTATCAATTAATACTTATAATGAAATTAATATCATAATAAACTCGTTGTGCAAATTGAAAGATGGTTAAACTGTTCAGAGGTCTTGAACTCACAAGATCTAGAGGTGCGTGATTCAAAATTGCTCTCACGTGTTTTTATATATTGTAAGAAGCGAAAGAGAGGAGGCTAAGAAACGTAGATAAATTTCGCACCGCCTGGGACAGATATCACTGACTGCAAGCCATTCTAGTGGTTCGTTTCTGTATGGAATGACATCCGCTTCAGGCGCAGGTACGGCTGGGCAAAACTGAATCATTTGGAATTCGAATCTGATTCGAATAATTTTTTCGAATCGGATCGAATCGCTAATTCCATAAAAATAACAAATGTCCCTTATTTATCATTACTATTATTGTCTTCATTATGATAAACGTAATTGACAGTTACGAATCACAAATATCAGCTTGAACAGAATTAAACGCGATGTATTTTCAATTACACTCAAGTCCAAAAGCAAAAATTTTCATTTTAACGGCAAAATACAATCGATTGTTGTCTAATTTGGCCAAAATCGAGTGCATTTTGCCGTTAAAATAAAAAATTTCGATCCATTTAGCAAGTATTTGTTCCTATGAACGATTCGCGATTAATTCGAATAATCTGTACTTCGAATCACCGAATCGAATTGCCCATCCCTAGGCGTAAGTACATCACTCCACTTTACCCAGGCACATTTGATTTTGTTATTCTATCGTTGTTGTAATCAACACTTTAAAAAAGGATTCTTTACGGGCAATTAAACATTGACTTTATATTAATGATACTTTTTCTAGATGTTTTATATAGGACTCGTAGTTTATTTACCAGCTATCGCTCTCGATTCCGTGACACCACTGTCTGTAAATTGGAGCATCGTTTTGACCAGCATTATCTGCACGTTTTACACAGCGTTGGTGAGTGAGTAGGGATTGCATCCGTAAGTGAGAATGTTGGGGATTAAACGATCGAGTTGATTCGCTTGTTTTGTTGCCACGCGATTCATTAGCTTTAACATTGCAGTATTTTTCTCTTATTGAAATTACCTCTGAGCAAGGCCGAAAGTGGTGTTTAAAAGGAACCAACTAACGGCCACCTAATAGCAAAAAGCTTTTAAAAGATGTAGTATCAGCAACTGCACTCTAAACGTCACCGGAACGGTACTGAAACACCAGTGATAAAGTGCAGTGAGTGATATCCGCCCCGGGCAATGGTAAAACATTCTACCACGTCTTTACTTCCTTTTAGTCGCCTCTAATGACACGCAGGAAAAACGTTAGCACCATTCTAAAGCCCTACACGGCCAAATACGTCGCATTCCAGACCTGCATTGAGGAAGTATAGGGCATTCACTCTGTGAAATGACATATTCGGACCACTTGAGAATCAGAGAGTATCGTCCTAGTTTTGCGCACAATGCATCTGTAAATAAAGGGTTACTCGATTATAGCTGTCAATGTAACCCATAAGTTATATTGCAAACTCACTCTTTACTATTTGTTTTTGTATAATTGGTAGGGAGGGATGAAAGCAGTTATATGGACTGATGTTATACAATCAACTATGTTATTTGTTGGTATAATCGGAGTATTCGTCCAAGGCTTGATCACAATCGGAGGATTTAATAATTTGTTTGATGCTATAAACAGAGGAGAACTTAATACTGCACTCAGGTACTTATTTTCAAATAGTCGTCATATAATTTATAAAAAAAAATGTTTCAAAAAAACTTGCTATCTTAAAATGGACAAGGATTTAATTCATTTCTGTTTTCTTTCGCGCGATCGATCGAAAATTTTCTTGTATATGGCACAGGTACAGATGGACGGTCCTCACAGGAGCATTCCATCAGTGACACATACTTAACAAAACGTGTTTGGGCAGAAATTTCCTGACTAGACTGATGCGGAACTATACCTTGTTAAGTGTACAGGCTTTCGAATAGTCCTAACGTATTTCCTACGTGTCGTAACGACCCGTAAGAGGCGATTTAAAAAAGCAAAGAAATGGTCGGTAGTTTCACCATCGCCAGGGCAATTACCCACCACTGCACATTTAGTATCTCTTTGGTATTAGGTGGGCGTTAGTTAGTTGGTTTTCTCTTGACATTGCTTCTGGCCTTGCTTAGAGGGAATTTCAATAAAAATAAATCTAGACGAACCACTTAACTAGACGTAAGACACAGAAAAGATTGAGGTACTGATAAGGTAATTGAATATATATTCAATCCATGCTATTGTGTTGGTAAAATTTATTGTATTAAGTCTTTTGAACATCGCAAATCTATACAAGGTTTTACAATTTGATGCAATAATTTCCGACTAAAAAGACGGCTAGTTTTCTTTTTATCTTTCTTTCTATGTTTAAATTTCAGATTTGATTTCGGACTGATCTCACGGATATCACCACTTGGTTTAATATTAGGTTCATTCTGTACAAATATCCACGCTCAAGGAATGTCTCAACAAATCATTCAACGGCATCAATCATGCAAAACTGTAGGACATGCTCAATGGTAAGAACATTGTCAGTTAAATTTATTACTGCAATATTCAATGGATTGAACTTAAGGCTGACGAAGGACGTTTGGTCAGTGGTTACCACAACCAACCACGCACATATACAAAATTGCAGTAAATTTATCGCGCATTGGTAGTAATTATATTTTTCGAAAATTCTAAACCGCTTTTTGGACGAGATTATATGGCCGAAAGAGTCTTTCTATACTTTTATTTTAATATCAGCGAGTAAAATTACTACAAAAGAAGGTTGACTTTATGGAATTATCTGAAAGCAATGTTCCCTACATATCAAGTACTATTTAATGTCAAAATCCAATTTATAATATTGAGAATCTGTTTCTAAACAAAATTGTTATTTGGATAATTGAGGCTCATATTAAGGTAAAAAAATTATTGAGTGCTAAATACTTACAAAATTTCACAAGTAGCAGAAAGATTCCTCGGATTTTTTTCACACCTTTGAGTGTACCAACTCCAAATCAAAATAATCCACACCAACTGTTGTTTTAATAAGCACAAGAATTTTCAAATAACCAATATTATAATTCAGTGCCGCTGTTATCTTCTTATCTGGACACGTCTTGATAGAATTGATCAATGTTACAAATGGATTGGTGATGTACGCATACTTTGAAGGATGCGATCCTGTGAAAAGTGGAAAAATTGGAGCAATAGACCAGGCGTTACCATATATGGCTTTGTTATTGTTTGAGAACGTTCCGGGGTTTTCTGGACTGCTGTTTGCTGCAATATTTAGTGCTACTTTGAGGTGGAATTTTGCAAGTATTTTTAAATTATTATTTGTTAGAGAAAAGGGCTGAAAAATTCAGTAATTCAGTATAATGAGTGGTTATTGATGACTTCAAATTAAGAGGACTGGACATCTATAATTGAGTGCAGTGAGTGATATCTGTCCAAGACGATATCAAAACGATATGCCATTTTTCAATTTCTATTTAGTCAATTCTAACTACACACAGAAAAAAACTTGCACCTACGGGGCTAAAAATTCGTGTTCGAATGACATTTTTCTTGTCCAGGATTTTACGTTGTATCTGTTTAATATTTCAGCACTGTTTCATCTGGCATCAACTCATTTTCTATAGTAATAGTCGAGGATTTGATTACACGATGTTCGACAAAAATTGCGAATTCGGAACGATTGAAACTTATTCTAGGAAAAGTTATGGGTGAGATTCACTATCGCGGATCACTGTCGTCAGGCAAACATAACGTATCAAAAATACAATTGATGAGTGAACTTAAAAATATCGTGATGTGTTTCATTCCTGCTATATTACTGTTTCATTATCCATGAATGAGCCCGATGATAGAGTTCGGTACTAAAGAGGATCTGACAACTCGAATAAAATTGAAAGATAATACGAAAGGCTTATGTTAAACTGCTTTCGTTTTGAGTTTGAAGGAAAAAACTATTCAAAACGTGAATATACTTAGAAATTAGGTAAACATTACTTTATGGGGTGCGAACTATTACTAGAGCTGAGCAAAACATAATCACGTAGAAGTCGAATTTGATTCGGGTGAATTTATCGAATTGGATCTAATCTATTTATTATTCTATATACATACCAAATATCTCGTACAATTTCCTTAGAAAAATCAAGAAATTTATAGTTACGAATTACTAATATTATGATGAACAGACTTAAAAGTAATGTATTATCAATGTGCTCTCCATGTCTAAAAGCATAAATTTCCATATTTTAACGGAAAAATATAATCGATTTGGGTTAGAATTGACCAAAATCGATTGCAAATTTTTGTTGAAAAATAAAAATTGTACTTCATTTAGCAAGTTTTTGTTCATATGAACGATAATTTATGCTTTAAATTGATTCGAATTACAGAATTAAAAAGCCCGGTCCTAACTGCCACACGTATTCAATTTTGCATCAGCGTTTCTCATTCAAAAAAGTCGCTTGAAATGTTCAAAGTACCTACCTTTGTTTACTACTATATCGTTTTTTATTTGCAATCTAGTTTTCGATTCAAATATGCAATCCACCATTAGTTTTACCAATACATTGGCTTATATTTGCAGTTGTTGTTCTTGGCGTAGTTATGATGTTGATTGCATTTATTGCATCGTTATCTCAATCGAACGTAGTTCAACTACTATTCGGCTTCACTGGAACAATATCTGGTCCATTGATTGGTGTATTCCTGCTTGGATTCTTTTGCCCTTGGACCAACTCAATTGTAAGTCGGTAGTGGATAGAACATATTCTTTTGAAGTAGATTAAACCCAATAGAAGCATTTCTAAATGTCACAAGAAGTTGTGAATGTGGTAAATACTATTTTACATCTTTTAAATCCAAAAAAGCACGTAACTTCCGACACAGAATGGGTACTCGACATCGCGAAACTCTTACACATGCCTAAGTATCGTTGTCACAAAACTTCTATCCAGTCGGAATTACTTATGCGGAAGAAAAAAGAATGTATATGACGAAATATTTTTGTGAGCACCAGACCCCTGCAAATATATTGCACTTTCACCCCAAATAAGTTCTTGTGCTTAAACATTAGTTTTGTATTGAACTTAAATTCGAGATTCTACTTTCAAATTAGAGCACGGACAAGTTTATCTATAAGTTTTAGTAGAATTGAAGCATTGCCATTAATTCACGACATTTCGTCATTTTGGGTACTTTTGATAATTTGGTTTTATGTCACATTCCATTTTTTTAATTTTCGTGTTTTTCTACAACGTTTTATTTTTAATTTTTTACAGGGAGCTGTTATTGGTCTCCTATCTGGCCTAGCTCTTGCATTGTTCATGTTTATCGGTGGAGAATTTTTAAAAGTTCCATATCCTCTACAATGTCCACCGACTACAGTCGACAAGTGCCCTGTAATTACAAATAATTTCACAACAGTGAACTCCTTGTACAATGAAGTAACAGAAATCAGTGGAGACCTGTTCATGTTTAATGAAACAACAACACCTACAGTTCCGAATACCGGGTAATTTATCAAGCTGTGATAAAAGTGTAGTAAACTTATTGATCATTTGCACCAATTGCGTATTTGTAAGTTTGAAAAGCTTTCTTGCTGATGAGATTTAGACAAAGTATGCCATAACTGCGTGAAAAAGTGGATTGCTTTTATATCATTATTGTATATATATCAAAAAAATGAAATTCGACATTACGGTAATTTCAAGTCATTTTTAACAGTGTACTAAATCATACTGAGAAATTCAAGAAGAACTATAGGCAATCATGCTTTCTCAATGAACTTTTTCAATAAAAAGTCTCATCCCAATTTGATTGACATTTTGTATGGTATTTAAGGGTAGATATATGGACGTTTCTTTGTGAAAAGTGAAGTAATTTTACCGTTCTCTTGAAGTGAATGGCATTCTAAAATTAAAAACCGTCTTGTCGATGATATAAATGTAAAAGATATTTTATAAAACCCGATAATTTGTCAAAACTTGCTTTTATTGTTTTATTTTTGCAAATTACCAAGTAAAATTAATGTCAAATAATGATGATTTTACTGCATTTTTGCGAGTAAAATATAATGTGAATATTGAAATAACATTTAGGAAGTGCTTTATTTTTCAGACGTTCATCTATACAAGATTTCTACAATTTGAATTATAATACATATATAGTTTGGGCAATGTTAACAACAATATTGACGGGCCTAATTGGTTCATTTGCATCAGGTATCATATTTCTTGTTTCATTAATTTGGTTTATTATAGCATGATATCTTTGAACGCAAGTTTTTGACGTTTTCCTGATTTTTCTCTTTTTAGAAATCCTCATTCGGAGTAAAATGAAAAGTGCAATAATTAGCCGATTTAATTTTTTAAATTTTTGTTTCATTTTCTGTGCCACTAGCAAAGTATTTTGCTTTAACATAATAAAACATTTCCAAGCATAATTGCGCGATTTATAAGTATTCAGAATTGCTGTACAGTTTGTTTCGGATTGGACAATACGATCGCGATTTAACCGACCGAGCCTCCGAGTCGCTTTCATTTCGTCCAACGCTTCAAGATATATCTTGTTCTCACCTTCCAGATAAATTTTTTTTGAAATTGAAATTCACTTCTATGCCCATTTTTTCACTAAAAACATATTGGGATAACTTCTTATATTGATAATTGCACTTTCACCCTCAAAATGTTTAACATGAGGTTAAATATTTTATCCTCGAATATTTTACTTCTCAACAGGAACCAACAAACCACAAGATCTAGATCCCAAGTTATTCATTCCATTAATAGACAATGAATGCTTCCCATTGAAGGTTCGAAAATTTTTCCGATTTGGAGTTCCAGAGATCGAGAAAACCATTCTCAAGGAAAAGGAAGAACAATGCAAAGACGATATACAAGACGATAAACTATAACGATGCTATTTTTTTTTATTACCGTGTTATTTAAATTCTTTAATATTATTCATTCATTGATTATTTTCTCCATTTTTTATTATTATAAATCCTAATTATAGTAAAAGAAGATTCATCTGTACCCCATGTCCAGCAAAAAACGTCCAATAACCCAATAGGAAGAAATTCGGTCAGCGTATGTTTTTCTAAGTATGAGTCACTGGTGGAACACGTCGCTAAGGTGTGGTCCATCTGTGGCACATGCTTGACAAAGCAAAGTTTTTGTTGGATGGGAAAGGGGTCGTTGTGATCCGCCATAAAAAAAAACACAAAAAAACATCATCTTATAATCGCGAAAATAATTTGATGTAAACGACGTAGTTTCAATCAGATATTATGCCATACTTGATAAAAATTAATGCCGTGGATGATACAATTCAACCCTTTTTTTCGTATAAATTCATCGATCAT
Organism: Styela plicata; assembly: GCA_963675895.2. Taxonomy (NCBI): domain Eukaryota; kingdom Metazoa; phylum Chordata; class Ascidiacea; order Stolidobranchia; family Styelidae; genus Styela; species Styela plicata. The sequence goes on along the minus strand of OZ023143.1, from coordinate 8,711,773 downwards.
TTTATTAGAAAATGTGGTTTGGCTTGAATTAGAGAAAGGAGGGGATCAACCATCTTAAGATCACTCAGGGAAGTTACGACTTTAGGCACTACGTCATTGCGATTCACTGCTCTGTTTTAAATGTTTTCCGCTTAGAGTTCAATTACTGGAACTGTCTTTAGTATCTTTTTGTTATATAATCATGTGGTCGTTATTTTGTTCCGTTTGAGCGTTGCTTTTGGTCTCGCTTGGAACAGATTTCAATAAAAAGAAAAAACGTGGCCAATTTACTCAATGCAACAATTTTCTTCTTGGTCTTCTTGGAAAAAGTACTCAAACGCGCGAGTAGCGTTGCGCTGGCTTAAACAGCTAATTAAAATTCAGAAAAAACGCAACGTACCCAAACCTGTATTTCGGCGTTAATGCTCGACAGAATAAAAATGGATATCTGTTGAAATACATTCGGAAATCTTAAAATTTGTACAATGTTAACAAAGATTATATACATAAGCATGTTGAGCGTAAACTGTGATAATATCCTTTTTATACTGAATGAATACACGTTCGCGTGGATTGCGTTTTCTCTTTTTTTTTGTTAACGTCGCGTTTTACGCTAGCGCAACGCTGCCCATGCAATGTTTGCCTTTTCAAACGCAACCGAACGATTAGCTACGCAAGCTATCATAGGCATTTGAGTACAATGAACACAAGCAATGCTGATTATATTACACTTTTTGTTTTGCTTCCTCAAAGGCAACGCAATGCATCGGTGAGGCAATTTCACGTGCATTGTGGCCTGAAGACTTCAAAAATGCCATTTCAAAACGTTACCACATGCTGTACGTATTATAAAAGTACTTGCTCTCATTGTCCATATGTTCTCATTTTTGACGCACTTTTCGTATACTTTATGTTCGGTAAGAGATTTTCAATCAAATCGGCTCTTATCTCATCGCCGAAATCAGAGATCTAGTCCATCTAATTTCACAGTTCTTCTTCTGCTATCCTGCATTATTGGTATCTATTTCCGTGGAAAGACCGCAAGAAATCAACAATGGACAATTACTTTTATGGAGGAAAGAAAATGAATCCGGTATGGTACTACTAGGCCTGAACCAAACCTAATCATATGAAATTCGAATCAAATTAAACATCATTTTCGAATCGGATCGTATCACTAATTTTCATATAAATAACGCATAGCCTTTTAGGTACGAGCTTTGGAATAATTCCATGGTATTTCCAGCATGTCGTTATATATATATATATATATATATATATATATATATATATATATAGATATCTTTACAGCTTGTCTCTATTATGATAATCGAGAAATTCATAGTTACGACCCAAAAATCTTTAAATAAACATAATTCAAATCCCACTCCACGCCCAAGAGAGAAAATTTTATTTTGTTTTTTAATTTTGTTCAAATTGACCACCGTAACAATATTTTGTTAAGTTTGATTCACGGCACCGCCAAGGTGCAGTTCATATGTGGCTCATGATTAACAAAATTTAAATTTTCTGATTAGGATGTAAAGTATATTTCAAACTTCTTAACTGGATATTAGACTGGGGATATTTTGGTAAATATATTCTGTTGTACATCGATTCTTGATTCTTTCAATTTTTAACCAGGATAGCAGAGAAAACTATATTAAATATATGGGATTAATACATTGCTTTGTAATCGCGGACTGTATTTCACAAAAGTAATTCGAAATGCCTAAATCCTGGTCCCCAATTGTAATTATATTATAAAACCAGAGGAAAAAAGGATATGGGAAGTCCATTGGCACGACTCTTGCGCGTAGCTATACGCTGTGATAAAGTACAGTAAATTTCTTATTTAATTGGCAACTCTATAAACCTATTTTAAACAATTCGCTACCCCCTTCAAGCATTTTTCTAGACACAGTTAGATCAAAATGCATTTAATAAAATTAATGTCATCCGAAATGATGCATTCCGGTAGCGCGCAATTTTTTAGTCACTCTTCCTATTAAAACCAAAACAATTGAAGCCTTCATTCGACTTGCTTACTACATAATCTGACAGTTTATTTTATGAATGAGATTTCTACATCTTGATACGGGGTTACAAGTCTAAGACTGAGCAAAACTGAATCATTTGGAATTCGAATCGGATTCGAATAATTTTTACGAATCGGATAGAATCGTTGATTTCATAAAAATGACAAATATCCCGTTTTTACTATTACTATTATAACTTATAATATATGATAATCAGGAAATATACAGTTACAAATTACAAATATTAGCATAAACTGACCTCAATACGATGCTTTTCATTTTACGACAAAATACTACCGATTTTGGTCAAATTTAACCAAAATCGATTGCATTTTCTTGTTAAAAATGAAAAAAATGCACTTTATTTAGCATGCTTTTGTTCTTATGAACGGTTCACAATTGATTCGACCCTCATCAGAACTTGAACATGGACTCTCTGGCATTTTCGGGATGGTGTTAGCGCCATTCCATAGTCAGTTCGGACTTCTTCGTTTTCTCACAATAGGTACTGTACTATAGGTTCAGTAACATAATACTGTTATGTGCGTTTTATTTTTACTGGCATTTCATAGTTATATTTCGCTAGTGGCACAAGCCTTCATCTTAAAATAATTCTTTACCCTGATATGACAAATTATTGAAAACTACAAGTCAGTGTTGATCTCAGAGCGTAGGATGCTGCAATATCAAGTCAAGAAAGATATTAAATATATTTGAAAATATAACTAATGAACATTAATTTACTATTAACATTCCTCCAGCAAATTTGCTAATCGCGACTGCTACAAAACATCTCAACGACCACTTCGGGGGATGCAACCCTCCGTTTGGAAACTACTATTATAGTATATTACAACTGTATAGTAGAAAGAGAATAAAATTGTGTTTATAGAAATCAATATTGAGACTATACCTCAATATTGTATCTTTTCAATTATGCGAACGGGTATGAAGATTTTGCTCTGCAGATTGGGAGTGACAAATTGTTCCCGACTGTATATTACGTTTATTTAATTTTGTACTTAACAGATTGCAGTTGGAATATCGATGGGTGTAACTTACAAATCTTCCATCGGGGTTATTTCTTCCCCGGCCGAAGTTTACATCACAGGAAATTTGACTGTGTGGATTACTTTGTCAGCAGCAATTGGTATTGTTTTTGCAGTTATCTATTTCGCTCCAACGTTTCACAGGCTTCAACTTAAAACAACGTTTGAGGTGAATCTTTTTCTTATCAAAATTTGCTCGAAGCAAGGTTGCACGAGGTGTATCATGCATGACAGACTTCTGAAACCACTAGTGTGCAGAGAGCTATGAATTTAGGAATAAACATTAAAGAATCTTCACTTCGAAAGCATATTCATGACCATGATAATATATGAAGAACAAGCAAAGGGAGGCAAAGTTGTGACTCTGCAGACCCGAAAAAGTTTGGGACCAATCATATTGATCACACGTTTTTTGATATAATCAAGCATATTCAGAGCTGTGACTGCGGAACTATACCAGATGTGACAACAGGAGTCGAATAGGAGACTTGTCCAAATAAAGTTTGATGCCGGAAGAAAGATAATGTCAAGCTCGATATAAACCGCCTTTTGTTGAGGTATTTTTAGTAATACTAGTGACATAGTCATTCTAGCGAGAACTGTACCGGGTCTAATTTGAATTTCATTTATTTGCCTCATTGTAAAGATTAATTTACAAAACTTTGGTCTTTCCCGCATGTTTATTGTCACCCCACTATATTACCACATTCCAAAAAATATATAAAAAAAAACTGTAGAAATGGATTTTATGCAATTGACGTTATGTTCCACAGCTATTCTATGAAACTCTCAGTTGCCCCTGAGTCGGAAAAACGACTAAACATGTTTTGTTATGATCTGGTTGTCCATACTGTTATCTGGTCCACATTTGTGGAATTTATTAACATTTCATGTGGATGGATTTTTTGCATTTTCGATCACTATGTCACGACTTCATTAGTTTGAAGGAGTGCCGGGAATTCAAGGTAAAACTGTCGAGTTTACCTAGTGTACCTAGTCAATCTAGTCAATCAAATTTTCATCCAAAAAAAAGCTTCTGAAATTGACCAATCGATGGTTTCAATATTTAAATCTATCAAAAATGCATAAACTGCAGCCAAACATTGATTACCCAGTTTATCAGGTTTTTAATCTAAGTACTACATAGTTTGGAAAGAAAAGTAGATGACTTTTACCGAGTTTCGTGCAAATTCGTGATACTTTATCCAGTATATGTGAAACTTTGTTGTCATCATTTGTTCAAATTGCTTCAGTGGCCACTGGCGTGCTTCTGAGATCCCGTTACATCGAGATAATTCTCTTGAGTAGTTAATGGGTGAAAAAATGAAAACCCACCCAACAAGATATCTTTAGACAAGTATTTTGACCTAGCTGTGGTTTCTAAATTTTTCATTTCCTTGTTTTCAGTACCTTGAACTTCGATTCAACGCAAAATTAGACAAATTTGCAGCATTTATGAGAATGATTACTATAGTAAGTATTGAATATTAATGTAAAATGGACATTACTTTTATTCGACTGGCAATTCTCAGAATCATTAAATTTTGTGAGAAAGTTTTGTCAACTTTTAACTCAAACAGAAATATAATTTCTTGGGGATATGAATTATCAAATAGTAATTTACTTAAACGTTGAAATTGAGGTGAAGAAAACTATATTTTTTACAGTGTACAATACGAAAAAACATTCCCACTAGAGATGTACTTCCAGTTAAAATTATTTTAAAATCGAATCGAATCTCAAATTACATCATTTTAATCAAATTCTGATTTGAGCTAAATTCATAATGAAATTTGTATATTTCCAATAAAATATTCCCCAAAAACTTCTAGAATCATAGGAAGGAGTATTCTAATCATCCGAATCATATGAACTTCGCAATCTGGGATCTGAAAGTACTTTTCGACATTCATAAATTATAATGTAATATATATTTCAGATGTTCTATGTGGCACTCTTGATCTACGTGCCAGCAACTGCTCTTAATACTATAACTCCACTATCTGTCAATTGGAGTATCGTGTTGACCAGCGTCATCTGTACTTTTTATACGGCATTGGTGAGTTGTTATCAAGAACTTGATTTTGTCGACACGATACATCAGCGACTTAAACTTCACGAATGACGTTCGTTGAATTTCTGAATGGGGTTCACTGAATAAAACAGTTTCGTCGAATAAGATACTAATGTATCTTATAAAATATACTTCAAAAATATATAATAATACAAAATCATTATTTTACTAACCATGCATTTATTTTCGCGAAATTATATCAACAAAGCTTTGACTTAAGGTCGCATTGGCAAGAACGGTGTAAACTTTGCATTCTTTCCACATGTATTCGACTTTCAGGGCATTTTAATCCGAGTCGTTGATATCTTGCAAAAAACTACCTATCTCACAAAGATACGCTAGTGAGACAATATTATTGAACACGTCTATAAAAATATCACGTTCTGATTCCACAGAAATATAGGTTTATTATGAGCTTTCATTACCCGAAGAAGTTGGACGTAGTAATGTAAGCTTACAATAAACTTATATTTCTGTGAAATAAGAGCATGATATTTTTGTTTCGAGACATCCCTTGAAAACTCGGTTTTCACAGATATCCATTTCGACTATTTACAAATTTTATAAAATATCATTTCTTACCCCCTTTTTATTTTTATTAATGGCATACGAAATCCGTTTTTATTGTTGGTTTCTCAATATTCTCGGGTAGATCGACCTTTTTGGGTTTTGCGGTAAAATTAATTCAGTACGTACTTGTGATCTAGTTTCCAATACTGTTTATGTCAATTTAAATCTTATCTGTTTAGCTGGTAATTGCTGAGCTGCCGCCATGATTACACGGATCTAAATGGGTTGATTATTTTGTCTGGCTCACTTGTTGCCTTGTGTCTAGTATTTAAGAAGAGTTCATAGGCATTCGGTATATTAATTCAAGGATTAATTACTATCGGAGGATTCGATCCATTATTTGATTCGATGTACAGAGGAAAGCGGAATACAGCCACTAGGTATTGTAAGTGTTACAAAGCTTCTACATTCGAATAATTATGGCGTTCTAGAACGATATTATTTTTATCATCCCAGAGAGAAATATGAAAATATGGATGGAGTAAATAGAACTGTGACAAAAATGCAATAAAATAACTGCTTTTAACAGTAATTCGACTCGGTGATCTTGAAATAGAACTATTAAATCACCCTTTTCTGCCAATTATAGGCACTTAATTGATGGAGCGCACCGCTAAGGAGAATGCGAACGTTGAAATGTGAAGGAGATGTGAAAATATGAGATAAAATTGGTTCTGTCAACTCAAATGGGATTTCTGATATGCAGTTATCATTGCGAACGTCATGGAATATGTATAATGAACATAAAACAATGTGCAGCCGAAAAGCATAAAAAAATTCTGAAATATTTATGTTAAAGTAAAATGGGTGCTGCCCCTAAAAATGAACGATGAAGATATTAGGATATAAAAATGGGGTGTGGCTAAACTTCTAGGCCATCATTAACGTCATATATTACGTCATAGACTCTGTTTCAGGCAGATAAAACATCTGTAAAAATTAAGATTACAGATACAAAAATTTTACAAACAAACAACCGTAATATTTTCCAATAGACTAGTGAAACACCTCAGCACATTAGTACTTGGATGGTTATATTTGGATAAAAAAAATTGGTCATTTGGCAAGTAAATCACCAACAGCGTATAGTTTCTGTATAGTGAAGTATCTAAAGACGCTCTATAGTGTGGAATATAGTCAACACAACCGATTTTTGACTAATTTTGCCAATGAGTTCCACATTTTTTTTTAATTTGCCATGATTATAGCAATACGGGTAAATATTGTTTTGTTCTATAGATTTGATTTCGGACTCATAGCTCGAATATCACCACTGGGTTATATACTGGGTGAAACATGCAGGAATATTTAACGCCAAGGAATGTCTCAACAAGTTGTACAATGACAACAATCATGCAAAACTGCCAAACAGGCACAGATGTAGGTACCTATACAAGTAAGGTCTTCTTGTTCGAGTTCACTCTGATAGATATACCGTAACGAGGTGAAAGAGGTAGATGGCATAATTAGAAATTCTGCGATTAAAAATATGACGTCACACGGGCACAACATAGCGCTGTATGGAATATCCCGATAAAGCTGTCCGAAAATTTTATTAAAATTTTAGTGCTACCATCATCTTTGCTGTAACATATGTTGTGATATCTTTGGTCGGTGTTGCGAACGGGTTGATTATGTATGCATACTTCGAAGGATGCGATCCTGTCAAATCGGGTAAAGTTGAATCGATAGATCAATCACTCACATATATGTCTCTTATAATGTTTGAAAATATTCCTGGTAATCTGGGATATTTTTTGCAGCAATGGTAATTGCACCAAGTCAAAAAGTTTAGTCAAACACAATTTGTCAAATATGAATCACTGATAAGGCTGGGCGAAACCGATTCATTTGTAATTCGAATTAAGATAATTTAACCGAATTTGATCAAATCACTAATTTCATCTAACTAACAAATATCCTATTTTTACTAATATAATTTGTCTCCATAATGGCAATCAAAAAAATTATAATTATGAATTACTAATATTAGCATAAACAGACGTGAGGCTATCTATTTTCAATTGACACTGCATGTCTAAGAGCGGAAATTATCATATTATATCGACAAAATACAATTGATTTTGGTCGAATTTGACCAAAATTGGTTGCATTTTGTCGTTTAAGGTGAAAATTCCACTTTCTTTGGCAAGAATTTGTTCCCATGAACGATTCATGATCAATTCGAATGTTTTGTGCTTCGGATCGATTCGAACTGTCCAGCTCTAATCAGTGACCTTGCCGCGATGCTGAGACGCAGTCCTAGATTTTGCGTGACATACTAACATTCCCAATTGACACATAAGCATAAAGATTATTATTCTCCTTTCGTTTCCAGTTTTGTATTTTTATTCCATGTTTTTGACACGGGCTCCGATTCTAAGAGCCTAGGTGGCTGCTCATATCGAACCCTAGCGTGACTCGCATTGTTGAGTAACAAAAAACATAATCCATCTGCCAAGTTTATTTACTAAAAAGATAAACGATAAAACGATAATCGCTTTCATATATTTTCGTCGCTGTTGCATTCCTCTTGCAAAACCTGGTTTCATATTAAAAAAGTAACTAAATAAAATATTTAATGAAGTTGACGATCTTTTTTATTAGTAAGAGATTTTATTATTTTAGTACGGTTTCATCAGGCATCAACTCATTTTCCATGGTAATAGTCAAGGATTTGATTGTACGATGTTCGACGAAGGTTGCTAATTCAGAACGATTGAAGCTCATTTTAGGAAAAGTTATGCGTGAGATTACGTTTGTATTCAGAAGGTTTCGCCGGTTTTCCACAATTCACTAGTTTTGTGTATGGCGCGATCCATCAGTGACTCATACTTGACGAAACATGCTCATACAAATGTTTTCAGACAAGGACAGAATTACTAGTAATAGTGATAATTGGAAGCATGTCTAGTTCAAAGATAAAAAGTACATGCATCGCGTGTCACCTTATCATTTTCTTAATGCACGGATGGAATGGCAAGAGTCAAGACAGATCTGCAAGTGTACTTGACAAAAATCCAAAAGACAAATTTGGTGACTCTATCTTGTACCCTTCCGATTCACGACACCGAGAAAATTTTCTTAATATGCCTTTACTAAACAGAGATGGCGCTAAAGAGTAGTTAGTTGTGTGATGGAACGCAGCGATTTCCGGTTACTTTAACCTATACATGAAGCTGTGGAAGCCGCTTTGAATAATCGGTAAAAATCTAAACGTGAAATGACAATTTTTAAACATGAGCCACAGGAATTACCACGATTCACCAATACCTCCAAGGTTATAGTGATGTAATATGGAAGGAATTTTTTATGCTTGGGCACCGGCAGTCCTTTAATTGCATAATCTCAAATTCCTGACTGGGTAATACCCTTGATATTGATCTCAGCTAGACAACAGCTATATTATGCCCCATGTGAGTTTAGTGGAATTTTTTTCTCGAAATGGGTTCTTTTATCACCACAGGGGCTTACGGTCGAGGAAACAATTCACAGGAGAATCACGGCCGAAACGAAAACATTTGGTTGAAAATGTGGTTTAGTTGTACATGAATCATAGCATTCCCCCCTGGGTTATGTACCATTTGATTGACGTGGAAATTTTCCTCTAAAAGGGGTTCTTTTATCATTACAAGTGAAATACCACTCGCCAGTCCGTTAATAAAATCTCAATAAATTCCAGATAAATCGAAACATTTGGTTGGAAATTTCTAGTCCAGTGTTATATATGTAATAACCACGCCGCGGAAACTCAGTTTATATATATATTTCTAAAACCGCGTATTCCTGTGTGTCCTATAGGAGACAACTAAAAAGTAACAAAAAGTGTTAGATGGGATTGACATCGCTCAAGAAAGATACCACTAGCTACACTTCATAAAGGTTCAGTTGCATATGTGATGTTTTTCGCTTAGTGTGTAGTTCCCGGTAGCCTACTACATCTAGGACTATGGTACCTGAGCCCGCTGGGTAGGGCTTCCGGTATTTCTTAGAGCAAACGTAAATAAAAAAGGATCATATTTGACACTATTACAGCTAAAAACCTATTGGTTATAAGCCAATTTTATGGTATTTTTATATTTCTATAATTATCAGAGAATTTGTTGGTATATAATTATTTTAATAATGGGGACTAATATTACAGTTGAAAACGGGTCATTCCTTATTTATAAGGAATTAATGATTTGGTCCGATTCCATTCGAAAAATTTTATCCGCATCAACTTCGAATTCCAAATGATTCCATTTGGCTCAGCCCTTGTGCAAACCTTAAGCTACACGTGTCCGTATGAAGAAATTTACTATATTATCAACGCACCAGAAATTTTTGTCAAGTATGTGGCACTGATGGACCGCGCCTCGACGGCGCAATCCATCATTGACGCACACTTGACAAAAGATTTTTCAACAATAAATTTGATTGTCAATGGTGGACTAAAAGTACCGACTCTGAATAGACCTGATAATTTGTTTACTAGTTCTGCGAAATATATTATGAATCATCGAATTCATACTCTTTTGCATACAAATCAAAACACTTTAGCTGAAGTACACTGTAATAAAAATGCGGAAAATCGCAGCTCTTTGACAGTAATTTTACCTGACTATATTCAAAGAAAACCATAAAACCGACTTCTTCAGTCAATTATAGGTAGTTGATGGAACGCACCGGTGAGGTGCGGTCCATCAGCAGCCTATAATTGGCAAAATTTGAAAATTACTGCAAAGGAACTGTAAATTTACTGCATTTTTCACAGCGTAGGGAATTTTGAGGAGCAAAGACGTCCAGCATCGTCAAATCGAAGTTGTAGTGTTTCCCAATCAATGAGATTTTGTGTTGTTATTATTAAGCATGAGCCACTGGTGAATCACGCCTTTATTTAATAGGTAAATTATATTTTTTATTGAAAAATAATCTATAATCACTATGTTGAATAGGCACTAAACGTAAACGAAGTTAGCTGGGGTAGAGGAGAGAGAGGCTACGTGCCGCTGTGAAGTCCAGTATTTGCATAATGGAGTTTTCATACCTTTCTCACGAAAATATACTAAGTACTGTATAAGTATTGTTAAATTAATTATTTTTCATTTATTAGTAATTCCAAATTGTAAAAATTGATATTTCGAATCGAATTCCAAATTTTGTATATTGACCGTGTCTAGGCGGCTCGACCGACCAATACCTCGTATTTAGGAAAAATTAAAAAAAAAATATTCGTGACTTAGAAGTGTTAGATTCAACACAGAACCAGTAAAAAAGACATACATCGACCCAGGAGTTTAGACAACTGGTCACAAATGAATTTATTCATTTATGTATTCGTGGATCATAATTCGAGATAGAGAGAATACAACGAATTTGAAATCGAAAATCTATTTTCAGTACATGTTTTGTAATCCCGTATCGCCGAAACGGATAGGCATTTTATGAGATGATTCAATTCCCTTCGATGTACAGTTGTTCTGAATCAGTCGTAAGCCATCGGAGCAACAAATTACGAAGTGGAATTTTCATACTTTACCGGTAAATGCAACAAAAATGTTATTGATTCAGATCAATTTTTTCTGTCCTCAGAGCGCAATTGTCAATCTCAAGTACATTGCATTATGACTATTGCAGTTTGTTTATATTATTTTTATTGGATGTGCAGTTATGAATTGCTTTTTTTTGGTAATTGAAACAAATTTTTTCAGTAAAACAAGCATTCGGCGTTTGTATGTAATTTAGGATTACAAGGAATTATACGAATCGGGATTAGTATTTTCGATATGATTCGGTTTTTCCCAGACCTAGCCCCCGATGAACCGGGGCAATCCTCTTCATTGCGAAGCATGTTAAAAGAATGGGGCGTGTTTTAATGTCAGAAAAAACACGCCACGTTGCAAAAACAATTAAAATAAACTTTTGTCGTTCAAGCATTATTGATGTCAAGCAACCATGTTTGGAAAGTTTGATACTTTCAAATATGAAACTCATTACTTATATAACAACTGGTTCTGGTAAATAAAACACAAGGTCAGGATTTCCATAATTCAACGCACTGCAATTCAAGCGAATGCTTTTGAATAGAGTAAACACGTCAGTCAGATATTTGTAAACAAAATGTACCGTGTGAAGGTGGTTGCCAGATTCACATTTTCATTTGTCTGAGTTTCGGGCCAAGTTTATTTAGAATCCATTGCTTCATACTTGATAAACAAACCTGAATAAAATTACACACATTGCGGTGCATCAAATAACATTTGTATTCCTTAATTTTGCATATTTGGTTAATTACCATCACAAGTAATTTAGATCGTAGTCTAATCAGGAATGCTATTTTATTGATCATGAGCCACAGGTGGATCGTGCCTTAGCGGCCCGATCCACCAGTGCTCATGATCAACAAAATAATTTCAGTGTTTTAGTTTAGGAAAGCTACTATTTTACAAACCAGTCTTGTGGGAAATTTCTTTTTTTTAGTCGAAGAAACATCCCGAAATCTACAAAACCAAAATTCACAAACCATATTCGCGGAAAACATTTAAAATTTGACTGCACTAAATCAAATATGAGTATATGGAGAAAAAAGCTTCAATCTGAGATGTTTTTTGCTTTTGTCGCAGTAAATTTTATTTCATTTTTATTAGATATTATATTGCTTGTTTGCTCACAAAATTTATATTTATTAGTTCCCTGTAGGGTCATAAAAGTTTTGCTGGTTGAGTTTAACTTAAAAAAAAAAGAATAGGAAGATAAAACTTGTTGGGAAAATGATAGTCTATAATATACTTTTATATTTCATCCAAACATGATATCGTCTTTGTATGCAAAAAATATATAATCCGACGCAACAAATAACAAATATATATATTTTATTTCTGTTTTCCGCCACTCAGAAGAAATCTATTACCTTTATATTAATATTGAAGTCCGACAGTTATGAAATGCAATAAAGTTGAGTTCTGTATGAAACATTTTATATTCCTAAATCAAACACATGTTAAATGTATTACGGAGAAGCGATTAATAAATTGCAAACTTAAACGACGCTCCACTCTCCGCTTTACCGGTACGTGTCAGCTGTGTGAGTTCTTTTTCTTGGTGTGGTCACATATGCACCCACCGTCCTTCGTAATTTTGAAGCCTGCAAAATATTCTCGAAGTGATGTTTACAATTCGTTATTTGCCGTCTAAATATTAAAGTTCTTCGGTAAAAGTTTTTTTTAATAATTATTTGAGATTATTTTTAAAATAACATATCTGTATGTCTGATGCAAAATTAAGAATTATGATGTCAACATTTAAGTCACAAAATTCATAGTTATTAGTTCCCTGTAGGGCCATAAAAGTTTTGCTGGTTGAGTTTAACTTAAAAAAAAAAAGAATAGGAAGATAAAACTTGTTAGGAAAATGATAGTCTATAATATACTTTTATATTTCATCCAAACATGATATCGTCTTTGTATGCAAAAAATATATAATCCGACGCAACAAATAACAAATATATATATTTTATTTTTGTTTTCCGCCACTCAGAAGAAATCTATTACCTTTATATTAATATTGAAGTCCGACAGTTATGAAATGCAATAAAGTTAAGTTCTGTATTAAACATTTTATATTCCTAAATCAAACACATGTTTAAATGTATTCCGGAGAAGCGATTAATAAATTGCAAACTTAAACGACGTTCCACTCTCCGCTTTACCGGTACGTGTCAGCTGTGTGAGTTCTTTTTCTTGGTGTGGACACATATGCACCCACCGTCCTTCGTAATTTTGAAGCCTGCAAAATATTCTCGAAGTGATGTTTACAATTCGTTATTTGCCGTTTAAATATTAAAGTTCTTCGGTAAAAGTTTTTTTTAATATTTATTTGAGAATTTTTCTAAAATAACATAAATGTATCTCTGATGCAAAATTAAGAATTATGATATCAACATTTAAGTCACAAAATATTGTCTCCGCTATCTGCAAAACATTCTTGAACCAATTTAAATTTTGAATGTTTAATATTTTCCTGTTTCACATTTATCTTTCCCAAATCAATTAGCTTATTAGAAAGTGTGATATGAATTATTCAATGTATGCCAATGATAGATCGCGTCAAAGGGGCAGGGGTGCTGATGATAATGAATGGACATTGTTGAGGGAATATATATATATATGAAGAAGACCAAGTTTTCCGCACTCAACTGTTCCCAAGTTTAAGATGATAAAATAACAGCTATAAAGCAAAAAAATAGTGAAAATTAGTGCAATTCAAAAATCAATCCATTATTGTGTTTGAAAATATATACTTCGAGTAAAATACACATACATTTGAATTTAAGAGTCATAAAACAGAATGAGCCACACGGGGCAAATGCTTAGACTATAATGATGATATCATAAAGATAATTAAATCTGTGTATTTATCTGTTACTTTTTAATTTGTAGAGTTGTATAAATAGACTTTATTTGCTGAATTTCAATTTGATAAAGCAAAGCAGTATCTACAAGTAATCCACTAACGATTAATTACACATCAGAACATTTAAAAAAAATCAGTACTAGCAATTGAAGCCCGAGTGGAAAATATAACAAACAAAACTGTTCCATCACAGATAGGTCTGTGCAAAATCGAATCATTTGGAATGCGAATCTGATTCGAATAATTTTTCGAATCGGATTGAAACACTTATTTCACGTAAATACCAATTATCCCAAATTACTATTGCAACTTGTCTCCATCGTGAAAATCAACCAATTTATATCAATGCTCTTTCAAATCAGAAATGATATTTGTCACGTATGAGCCACAGATAGATCGTGCCTCGTCGGCAAAATTCATTACTAATAAACATATTTCAAAACTGGTTGTGATCGGGTATGTGGCAGTGACGGATCCCGCCGCTCATATACGTTATTTTTCAAGTACATACGAAGACCACAAACAATGACTGCTCGCGCCGTTCTACCAAAGAAATTAAAAATTGGAATTTTGCTCAAAGCATGGCTGGATGTTGTGTTATGAAGGGAATCTACTAACGACCACTTAAAAAGCTAGTTTATTATGTAATATATGTTTTGGAAATTTTTAATAGCCAATTTGTAAGTATTTCTCACTCCAGAATTTCGATGTTATTGTAAAAAGAGAAGCTGGGAAACTTACAGAAAATAATTTGTCAGAATTTGTCAGAAGAAAAAAAAATAGTTGTTAAAGGATTAAAAAAAATTTGTTCAAAGTATTCGATTACAAGATTCTTCGTATTCTGGAAATACCGCGGATGGGTACTGTATCAAAATACCAGAAAAAATACGAAATTTGATACACCATTGTGATAGCCAACATGCGCCATTTTGCTTTCCGCGATTTGCATTATTTCA
Source organism: Styela plicata (assembly GCA_963675895.2). Taxonomy (NCBI): domain Eukaryota; kingdom Metazoa; phylum Chordata; class Ascidiacea; order Stolidobranchia; family Styelidae; genus Styela; species Styela plicata. The sequence continues at coordinate 8,696,712 of OZ023143.1, read as the reverse complement.
AAATAAGCCATAATGCTCAGGTTTTTGGGGTTTAAAAATAGTTAATATAATCATCAGTAAATCATGTGTGAGTTTTGCTTAACAAGCTCAAAATTTAAAGCAATAGTAGTATCCCAACGGCGTACAGTGTTCGCATTTTTCATTATTGAATTTAACTTCAAGCAAAGCGGGATGCAGCGCCCTTGAAGTAATCAATCAATGGCGACCTTTAGGGTAAAGTGCAATTACAAAAAGTAGAACCCAAAAACTGCGCTCTATACGGCAAGTATCCCAAATTAAACTGAACCACTATGACAACGTACAGTAAATGGTATCTGGCCTGGGCGATAAATAATTCATCTGCCGCTTTTTTGTTTTCTTCCAGTAGGCTTTTAAAACACGCAAGAAAAATATTGGGTCATTTCTGAAGCCCTTACCTGTAGCGCCTAATTTAAGAGGTGTATCCATCCTAAACAAAAATAGCACTTTGTCAAGTATAAGCCAAAGATGGACTGCGCTTTCAGTGACTTATATATAATTGACAAAATCGTTTTAGTAGAATATGTCTGAGTTCTGTGATATCGCCTAGTATTAGTTGTTTTGGGAGCAAAAAATTCTGCAATACTTACTTTTCGCGTGAAGCGCAGGTTAGCGATTTGAGTTATCGTTGCATCAATGGCTTGTAACTTTCCGATGTAGCCAAGACGTATTTCTAGAATAGGCGGAATGGAGTATAAAAGATTGTTTCTTGAAAATGAGGCTGGAAATTTTATCCTTTTTCAGATTGGACGAAAATGTTTCCTAAAAGATTAAAATAAATTTTTACTTGAAGTATTTGATTACAGAATTTCAAGTATTTGGAAATACCAGGGTTAAGTTCGACGACGAAGTTCACAATTGTCATATTATTAAACCTTTTTGTTTGCTAACATTCTATTTCGAGTTGTACTTTGTTCCTGGCTTGTTTTACTATAAATTTTGTTATAATTTGCTTTAATGAAAATCACTCCCTCTAAGTAAGCCCGGAAACAGCGACCTAAAGCAAACCAACTAACGGCAGCATATTATATCTAGCAAAGAGGCACCAGAAAATGTAGTGCTAGAAACAGTACTCAAAGCGAAAAACATCCCAAACAGAACTAAACCCCTAAAATAAAGTACAATGAGGGGTATCTGCACTGGACAATGGTGAAATTATCTGCCACTTTTTTGTTTTCTAGTAGTTGCCTTTAACGACTCTCAAGAAATAGGTTAAGGCTATTGGAAATCCTACTTACAGGCCGGTAGGGAAAAACAGAACCTCATGTTTTCAAACAACACACCGAAAGCGAAATTTTTACGATCGGTTCAAAATTATACATTTTTTGTAGGTTAGACAAAGGAATGGGAATTCCATTTCAGTTTGATAATAAATCAATTTTGCGGTTGGAGGGTTGGAGTTGGAATTTTTGGAAAACTCAACCGCCAAAATTCTTCTCACGCTATATATTCCGTCATAGTCATACCCATTCCAAAACTTTTTTTCGTTAGCTTTTGTTAAGTATGAGCCACTGATGGATTGCGCCGGTGAGGCGCGATCCATCGTGGCTTATGCTCGACAAAATTTTAATTTCACATCAAAACAACACATACTCTTACAAACACTAACAAAAATGCGGTACAATTACTTCTTTTCGACAGTAATATCACTTAATGGTATTAATTTTGGTCTCCTATTAGAACGCTCCGTCGTGTTTCCCCCTGTTTCGGCTCATATTTGACATAAATTCCATAGACAAGTCGTTTTCGAACGGCGGAAATAGGTACTTACTGCTTTAAAGACCGGTTAACTTATTGTACTTTTGCCATAAGTTGTAGGAAAATAAGTCGGCATCTATTTTCGAAATTTTATCATAGTGTTTTTGTAACAAGATAACAAGAATATTATAGTATTGTACTATTTGATATATACCAACACTAAAAGAAACGATGGGCTATAGGAAAAATGTAAAAAAAAGTTATCTGAAACGTATAACTCAGCCATTTGTTAGTATGGTCAATCTTTTCGTCCGTTGCACAAAAGTTATGAAAGATGCAATTTGTGATATTAATATTTATGAAACATAATGTATATTATGAGCGTCCTTTGCACATCTGCTGAATGTGTAATAAATATGTAATGTCGTGTTATATTTGCTTCATAACCACTAACAAATTACTACTACATCATCTTTCATAATTAATTTTTAAGCAACGGACGGACGAAGTCTCCATGCAAACAAATAGTTCCATCGATTCCATGAATCACCGCCCACTGATTTGAAAACATCGTGTATTTATATTTTATTGTTTACCATGGGTCACTATCCCCAAGCTAATGATTTAATATGATACAAAATTAATTTAAATTTCAAAAATATACATTACATTTATTTTTCTCTCTTTTATTTAAATTCACTTTAAGCGTAACGCCGGAAGTAGGGTTTAAAATTGTCAAAGAAATAGTTTTTCAGTTTTGAGTAAAATTTCAAACAAAAACAAATTGTTGAGGTATTTATTTCTACAATTCTTCGATATTGGAAAATTTTCCTCCTCGGCCCAATCAGAAAATTTATTTTGTTAAGTAGGAATCACAGATGGACCGCGTCTTCATTTGCCCAAAATTTCCCCTCCGCTTTTCTTTAATATTCTATACGGATATGTTTTGGACCACCATTGTTGAAACGCGTTCTTAATATATGCTGTTCAATCACGGCCCGAGTTTAGAAACGAAATACTAAGAAATATTTGTACCAAGCACCTTTTGCTAAGCATGAGTCACTGCTGGATCGTGGCTCTTAGGCACGGCCCATCTGTTGCTCATACTTTGCAAAAAAATCTAATTGGGCTATTATCGCTCTCGCTATTTTATTTTCATTTTTTTTATAGAAATTCACCATTGAGCAAGGTTGAAAGTAGTGCCTAAAAGGAATCAGAAACCTGCCTTTTAATAGCGAAGATCTACTACAAGATGCAGTACCAGCAACTACACACAAAACGCACACAACTACAACTGCACACAAAACAAAATTTTGTTGCATTTTTTACAGTGTATAGATATCTTCTGCTTATTATTGCATATTATTGACTAGTCCATCTCGACTTGTTTTGAGTATAGCAAATACGATCCTTTCGAGCAAATACGATCCTTTCGGAGCGTAAGTTATTCGAATAACTTGTAAAGCAGTAGAACAGAAAATCGTAAAATGTAATTATCATATTTTTTTCAACTCGAATATTTCCACCTAAATATTTCCACATAAAGGAATGTAATGTGAATTGGAAGTGCATTGCTTCCAATATATTGGAGTTTATTTTTATCATGGGGAATTTAAAATGGGGAATTTAAAAATGGGGAATTTAATGTTAATATGGGATTAGTTTTTCTATTCGATTCGAAGAAAATTATCCGAATGAGATTCGAATTCTAAATGGTTTGATTTTGCCAAACCCAACTTGTCAGCCTCATAATACATCCAAGGATCTACAATAAGAGTTGGGAATACGTTTGGTGTAGCAGCTCCAATTGTAAAAATAAATGCATGAAAATGTGATCATATATTTATATACTGCCCAGAATATTTGATCAAGCTGTTTACTCTTATATTTGATGTAGAGTTTGAATAAGATTGTTTCATATTCGAGAATCGAACCGATTCTAAAGTATTCAGTTTCAAGCATTCAAACAACAAAGCAAAATATTTTTTATTATCTAGTCAAAAGCGAAACGGATTGAAAGGGATTTTTTTATTTTGCTTTAAAATGCCCTATTATCTTCTTATCGGTATTTTTAGACGACAAAAAATTTTGGCAATGGCAAATTTATGCCGGATGTTCCTCGCGGTAAAACTCAAATAAAAAAACGATAGGAAATGTTTTGTCAAGCATGATTTACTGATGAATCGCGCCGTCGAGGCGCGATCCATCCGTGATTCATGCTCGACAAAATTAAATTTATATTCGAGAGAGCGAAAACCACCGTGATATATAACTTTGCACAACATTACGCAGATGAAGTGTGTTGAAATATATTTATAAGTTACTAATATTGTTTTAAATATCATCTTTGTCTATTCTGAGGTACTTTCAAATTTTATACCCTTAGATTATGTATTGTCATAATCAATGAATGAAGGTAGAATGTGCGGGTTAGCTCTCTGGTAGCAGATTCCTTTCATTTTATTCTACTATATAAGTTCAAGTAATTCCCAGATTCCTTTATTTTAGGGTGTTTTCTGCTTCGAATATTAGATTCTGATTTTAGGCATCTTCTTTAAAACTTTACCAAATCTACATCACCATATTTTCCTAATAGGTTTGGTTGACTCTGAAAAGAAAATTGACCGATTTTCAGACAATTCTTAAAAAATCGTGTAATATTTGACAATATTATTAGAGCTATCCAATATACTCGATTAGTTATATTACCTAATTAGGAAACATGATTGAAAATCAGCAAAGGTGTAAATTTAAGGATTTTAGGAATTTTGTATATCAAAGGTATAAATTTTAGGATAATATCTAGTAGGTTTTTATGTTTTTGGAATATTTTAAAATTTTATCTTTGTTTCATCTTTATGGCTTTTGCTTTGTATATTCAGCCACGGATAGATAGTGGCTTTAGAATAGTCCTAAGGTATTTCACGCGCGTCGAAAGAGGCGACTAAAAGAAAAAAACAGAGGTGATAGATCATTTTATAATCGGCCAGAGCAGAAGATACCACGCACTGCACTTCATCATGGTGGTTCTGTTCTGTATGGGATTTTCCCGCTTAGAGTGTAGTGGCTGGCACTTTACCTAGTCGCATTTGAATATGCACTGCACTTTGCCATGGCGGTTCAGTTCTGTTTGGGGGTTTTCCGCTTAGAGGGAAGTTGATGGCACTTTACGTAGTTGTAGCTCTTTGACATTTGCATGAGTGGTCGTTAGTTAGCAACATTTGAATACTGTTTTTGGCCTTGTTCAGTGCGAACTCTATTGAAAATGATTATTTGAGCAAGACCAAAATTTCTGTAAATGCGGAGAGATACGGCAAAACTGTAAGCTTTTTTATGCTGCGCGAAGCATTTTTCTCATGGCTTGATCAGTATATTCTGAACATTCGGGAATAGCGTATTGCTGGATAAGAATTTTGGATTCTATTTATGTCCTGTGATGGCCTATGGGATTATTCCTTGATGCTTCTATATTTTAATAAGCATGTTCTGAAATAGGGATTTGTGTGGGCTTTTCGTAATTACAGAAGTATAAGAAGCGGTTAATGACTTCATTATCGACTAGGAAAGAATACCACTCACTGAACTTTTCCACATCGGTCTAGTTTAGCTTCGAATGTTTTTACCCCCTAGAGTGCATTTACGTTTAAAACTATATTTTGTAGTATAACTCTTTGTGGCAATTCTGACCGTTAGTTTGTTCCTCTAAAGGTCTTCCTGCGGTAACGCTTGGAGTGAATTTAAATGAAAAATAAATAAATGGAGTATTTCAGCATATCTCGTTATCTTTCTGAACCCAAATCGTTCTATTGAACAATTTATTGAATTCTTGATTGCTCCATTCAAATTGAACCTCTTCCAAATAAACCCCTATTTCATCACACCCATACACCAATACCTCCTGTTTACGAAACCTTGACGTCTTTTCTTTGTAGTAAAAACTGTTTAATTGAATTCAAGGGTTTTGGCATGTATGAAATCATTACCCCCGTGTTTTGTGTTGCGAACCTATATGTAAATTGTCTACTTCATAAAGGTGTAATATTTTTGCCTATATAGTAAAGTACAACCTATCAATGAATACAATCAACGAGTTTGGGTGCTTGTATCTCACACCTTGTGATTGTTGTAATCATTAAAATAAACATGATAAGTTTTGTCTGGTAGGGATAAATGATGGAACGCGCCTCTGAGGCACGGTACAGCTGTGACCCATTCTTGGTAAAATCAAAGTTGGTGATCACAGGAAGTATATCGTCTTGTCTAATCTAATCAGAATTATAGATGTACCATTATGGTGGTGAATGTATTGCATCTGTGGCCTGTGTTTAATTACACAATCCTAAATATGTTTGGGGGAACGAGGTAACACCTTTCGTAACAATTTGTAATTTCAATTTACCCTTCATGCAAAAATAGGGTGAATATTCTTTTGAGTTTCCACACATAGATGAGGTGTCCGCGGGTAACTGACCTGAGAATACTTTCCTTTTTTATTTCTATATTGTTCTATTGAAAGTTCGAGAACCCGAAGCATCGTCTAAAAGAAACCAATCAATGATCACTAGGTGAGCAAAGATATTCTCAATGTAGAGAAAGAGAAATTATACCCCATAAGCGCGAAACCTTCCAGGCAGAACTGAACATCTATAGCAGAGTGCAGTGAATTGTATATCTTCCCAGGGTGAGGGTAAAACCAGTCCGTTACTACCCTTTCAGTCGCGTCGCCACGCAGGGAATACTTTGGCCAATTCTCAAACCCTCGCCAAACTACGCGTATATTATGATATTGGTCGAAACTGACTTACCGTAATGTTACAAGTAATTTATATTATATAAAAAAAGTCCTATTTTCACTAATATATAGGGATGCTTCTGTCTTAATCCGAAACTTGATTTCATAAAATTTAAAGGAAAATAATTATAAAACATTATTTAGACCATTCGAATTATTGTCAAATAAAAAACTATATTTCTGTTTTTATACTCGTAATTTCATCATATTGTCAAGGATATATGCTAACATTGAGAACAAGCGACGCAGAACTCATAGGTATGTTTAAACTGTACTTTTATATTAATAGCAATGTTTAATTCCGTCAGGCATGGGCCATAAGACACCAGTGACCTATACTTTAACAAAAGATTTCGATTCATTGTTAAATACATTGCCTTTTGAAATCAAGGTGATGACATATGTTCAATTAAGGATTCTTATTATTGGTACACACTGTGACAAAATCGCAGTAAATTTACCATTCATTTGCAGTAATTGTATTATTTCAAAAATTCAAAACCGCCTTGTGGATGAGATTTGTGTTCATAATAGACTGTTGATGGACCGCACCTTGGCGGTGTGTTCCATCAACAGTCTATAATTTGCCATAAAAAATCGATTTTTTTCGTTTTATATCATCTGTATCACTAAGTAAATTAATATCAGCGACCGGGATATTACTTAAGTGACGTGATATTTTTGTTACAACGTAGATGTTTAACTGAAGATACTGCGTTTGCATAATTTCCCCAATAAAACATTATCGAACGATTTATTTTCTTTTGTATGAAACAATAATACTGGAATTCCCTGTTTTCATATTATATTTAGGCGGATTCTTAGATGAATATTTGTTCAACTTATTGTGTTCTTTTTATGTTATTCAACGTTAGGGCAACTATGACTTTGGCGTTTTAAAAAATAGAAAATCGAAAAGTAATTTAGAACTATAACTATAAAGACACTACCATGGACAGAAATCTTGTACGGCTGCGTGTAATTTAACTTTTTTCTATTCGAATATTCCGTAAAAAAGACTCCCCTTTAACTGCAGAGTTTGCAGATTTCACGTATGACATTTCATATGATTCATATTTTTCTTCATTTTTTTTCTGCAGTTTTGATCATTTTTATTTCCATGTTCTTCCTTAACAATCAAACAAGTAATTTTCATGCGTACATTCCTAGCTAGATTACTCAAAACATATTATCCCAAGTATGGGTTATTGATGGATTCCCCCGCTCAGACGTGGTCCATCAGTGTATCATGCCTAACAAAATTTTCGATTGGGTGTCATTCAAGACAACCATAGCAAAACAAAAATAATTAAAAAATTCCTCTTTCTCTGAGAACATAACTAGACCCGGCACCAACGTAGTTGTAACCGGTAACAAAATATTTTGCCTCCATCTTTCGCTCTGATCCCAGAAAAAAAAAAGATCGCTAATCATTGTTTTGCCAAGCAGGGGTCAATGATGGATTGCGCCGTCAAGGCGCGGTCCATCATTAGATCATGTTTGGCAAAATGAATTTCTAATACAAGAATTCTCTGCAATATAATGTAGAAAGTATGCACATTGTAAATGCTTGATAGACCCCCTAAATCAAATGAAAGAATTTAGGTTACATAGTTTTGAACGGGATTTTTCAGTAATAGTATATCATTTCCGTTCACAATGAGGTCACGGTGGCTGCTACCAAACAAACATGCTTGGGAATAGTTTTTGTGGTTAAAAGTTTTTACCTTCTAAAAAATAATTTCTCCTTATTACTTGAAAATGCTTGGTTCATCTATATCATCTTACCCAGTGTTTGTCTTCAACAGCAAAAATAACATTCTGCAAAATTAAATGTTTCAGAATGTCCAGTGTCGAATACTATACACAAATCAGGGTTTTCGATTTAAACTTTTCACATTTTGAATCTTAAATGTATATTTAATATAGTGCAGTAAATGTGGCGCAATCCATCAGTTATTTGGAACTTTTATTTAAATTTTATTTTATTTGAAACAGTACGTATAATACTTTTCGAGAAAAAGTCAATAATTGTGAATATTTCAACTCAATTGAGTTTGTGTTATGAGAAGTAGTAAATGGTTTTACCATGACCCGGGGCAGATACCACTCACTGCACTTTACCATAACAATTCAGTTACATTTGGGATGTTTTCCGTTTTGAGTGCAATTGATGGTACTATTAGTAGATTATTGCTATTGAGAGTGGCTGTTGATTCGTTCCCTTTCGGAGCTGCTTGTTCCGGCCTTGCTTAGAATAGATTTCAATAAAAATAGATATATTTCTTTCTTGTGACAAGTTTTGTTTCGCTATAAACTGAGCTCGGAAATTCTGGAAGAATTCAATTTCGTCACTATATACTGTAACAAAAATGTAACAAAATCACTGGTCTATCAGAGTAATTTTTGGACTTTTTTGACAATATATGAAGTGTGATCGAACGCACCGCGAAGGAGCGGTTCATCAACAGCCAATAATTGGCATAAATCTCATCTACGGGGCGTTTTTTTAACTTTGTAAATATGCAATCATTGCAAATGACCAGTAAATTTACTGTACTTTTGTTACAGTATACTGAATCCGTAATTTTATTTTCCGAAGCATGAGCCGCAGACCGATCGTACCTAAACGGTACGATTCATCAGTGACCCATACTTAACAAAATATGCCTAACGAAAATATTTCTGACAGTGATCTAGACAAAATACGGTTTGGTAACCATCGATCACTATCACGCGGATGAGTAACCCCCTATTCTGGATATGACTATCCAAGAAATGCGATAAAAGTCGTCGCTCTTTTGCAGTAAAAGCTTATTAACATCGATTTAATATGTTAATATGAACAAAAATATAAAATTAACATATTCGGCTATTAAGGTTTTTTCGGTACGGCCCATCAACAGCACATACTTGAAATTAAATTTCATCAACTCAGCCATTTTAAATTTAATTTTAGAAGTATATAAATACAGAATACGAACGGTAAATTTACCATGTTTTTGTTACAGTAATAGATTGCGTTGAAGTGATGAAATACAAAAAAGCGTGAGTATGATTCAAGCGAATTTTTATTCGCATTTCCCGCGAATTTTTTTGGGAAAATTCAGAAAATTACCAAAAAACGGTTCATCAATTTTCGGAGAACATTCTGGTGCCTCAAATTACGCCATAAATTACATGACGTCACAAACAGTTTTCATATCAAAAGTTTCTTATTCTCATGTCACGACTTTGTGATAGTTTGAATAAACAAACTATCCCATAATATGAAGTCATTCCCCGATATCAAAAGCAGGTCGTAAAATAGTTTATATAATTTAAGAAAGAAATTTACATCAATCCAAAAGAGATCTTGAATATCAGGTTTTGCATTTTTTTTAATTTGAATGTATGCTGAAGAAAGCGATTAGCAACACCTGATAGGATGAATTAAAGCATATTGTACAAATCGTAAATGGTGTAAATCGTGGAAAAACATTCATGTCGTATACATGGAAAAAGGCTGAAAACGTGTTCGAAAAATACAAAGATATTGGTCTTTTCTCCTTCATATTACGAAAAGCATTCCTAAGTATAATTAATGGACCGCACAGAAAAAATAAATGTCAATATAGCGATAGCAATTTATCTCCAAAACTGTTCACCCATAAAATGTCTAAAAATGATCGTTGAAGATTAAAAAAAATTTTGTTGGCTTATTTTAATAAAAATCCCCCACCCCCTCCCTTAAACAGAAAGTTGCACGATTTACAACAATCGTTACGTAATCTCCCTACCTGCATTCCTATCCAGATATATTTACTCAAAACATTTTTGACAAGCATGGGTCACTGATGGATCGCGCCGCTCAGGTGCGGTCCATCAATGGCTCATGCTTTGCAAAAAAAAATTCTGATTAGGTAACAATATCAAGTCGTCACGACGCGAAAATAATTCAAAATTCTCTGAGGGCGTAACTGGGTAATACCCAGTACCAACTTATAATCAGTTTTAACTTGTAACAAAATATTTTGTCCCCATTTTACGCAGTGATCCCAACTAGAAAAATTACACAAACCATCGTTCTGTCTAGCATGAGTCATCAAGGCGGGGGAACCAATAATTATTTTCTAAGGGGAACATAATTTTCTGCGGAATATTATAGAATGTGTGTATCCACATCGTACATGCCTGAGCGGTTCTTCAAAATTATGTGAAAGGATTTAGGTTTGTTGCGAACGGAATTTTTCTGAAATAATACATCATTTTCCATTCTTGGCGAGTCCAATGGTGTTTCATGCCAACCGAAATATACTTTGCTCGATTATTACAGGCTTTTATTATTATGTATGTAAAGAATAACGAAAAATTTAGCAGGCCGATGTGTTCAATAATACACAAAAATTATGTTTCTTTGGTTAAATTTACACGATTTAGTAAAAAATGGGAAGGAATCGGTAAAATCGATGAATAAAATTTAGGAAAGAATACGCGGGGAGATTTATTTCATTTTATTTTTTTATATATATTTTTGTGTCAGTTTGAGCCATGTTTTTTCAAGTTTTTCTTTATCAATTTTCCATAACTTGTATATTAAATATCTTATGTTATTATACAGTACATGCGGCGACAACCATTAATTAGTGATTTGAAACTTAACAAAATACTATGGATAATACTTTTTGAGTGGAAACTAATCATTGTGGATATTTCAACTCGAATACGTTTGTGCTACAAAGATATGCTTATTTCGTTCAGGTGAAAAGTTTCGTTTCGCCAAACTAAGCAATGTCATAAAATTTTGAATTCCATCTAATACAGAATCAGAAATTTTATTTTGTCAAGTTTGAGCCACAGATGAGAAGATGTGCCACATCAGTGACCCACATCTTACAAAACGAAATGTATATATATAACATGAAAATATTTCTTATTGGGATATATAAGAACTAAATACGATTTGTTAAGCATCGGTCACTGTCACGCAGATCGAGAAGATTACCCTCTCGACACGTTACACTAAGAATGAGGGTCAAAATTTTCGCTCTTTGATAGTAAAAAATAATATTTTTCGGCTAATCATGGGTTATTGATGGAACGCGTCGCCTGGAACATACAGAACATACTTGGCACAAATACCAATCGTTTTCGTTTCCACGCTTCTGCCCATTTACGCACATAACGTCATTTTAAACGCACGGAAAACACCCCTGCAATTCCCCCATGTGTTTTTTCTCTCTTGGATGTATAATCGGACGACAATAGCGAGGGACAACATTTCAAAATATCCACCTTACGGAGAGGAGCAGACACCGTCTTGTGATTCCGTTTTTATATACGTTTTGCGGAGTGAAAAAACAATGGAACAGTCAATACTTGTAGACTTTTGTGCATGGAAGGCACCGATAAGCATGCAATTTGAAGATATTCTTTCAGTTTTGAACGATTCGACAACATTCAGCTTCTATGTTTCTAAAGAATTAAAAGAACCATTCCGACACACAAGTGTAGTACTTTTCTTCGACAATAAACCGATATTTTTTATAAGTCGTAGAATACCCGACAAAACATCGCTTTTCAGTGCATTGTTTGGATCGAAAGCAGTTACTTACATTGAGTCAGTTGATGCTAATAAAAGACGGAGAGAATATTGTGGACCTATATGGGAAACTCAATGCAAAGATAAAGCAAAAACAATGATCAAAAAGATTTTAAAAGATTCTGAGACTGATTATAATTTATGGGATAAAAATTGTCGAGATCACGTTACAAAAGTTGTGCAAAACTCTATGCATGGAGAACTGTGGATTTATGTATCAGAAAAACACTTTTATGAATTTGTCGAGAACGTTCGAATTGAAGATCGTGTTCGTGTATTCTTTTTTGTTACAACCTTTTTCGCGATCGCGCTTCTTTTTTCGACAAGAATATTTCTGGTTGTCACAATATTGTTATTAACTTTGTATCTTTTTAGTCAAAATTTCCGAGAAAAAGTTGACAGAATATTTCAATCTAATGTTAATATCATTAGTCGCCTGATGAAAGCAATGACACAAAATAGAGAAGTTTTATCAGCAATGTTTATTAATAGCAACAAAATATTTTGTAATTTTGATTTTTTTTCTCTATTTACAGCTTTGTTGGTTTTACAATTTATCTTTTGATCTTCCATTGCTTATTCGAGTTTTAACAACTGCGAATCGTATACATTTTCTTCTCTTTTTTTGCAGTATTTTATGCTATTCAATTATATTTACCCATTTACCCATTTTACCTGAAAAATTAAATGTGCAATGTTTATCAATTTTGTTTTTATATTCATTGAAATGCTTATTTTATTTAAAATAATACAAATAAAAAAGCAAACAATTCTTTTGTGATTTTATTATTTCAATGGATTTCCATTTGTTGTATATTAAGCATTGCTAGGTATTTGAAATATTTTTACTGAGTTCAACTGAAAGTAAGACCCGAAGCAAGGCCTTTTGTTAACGGTCACTTTACACATCAAATAGTTAACACTTATAGACCCAATAGTCCGAAAATATTTGTCGAAGTATCTTTTGTTAAGAATGTGTCACTGATGGATTGCGTCGATGAGACGCGGTCCATCCGTGGCGCATGCTTGACAAAATAGAATTTCTGATTACCTTAATGTATTACACTCTTGGCCAAGTTGTGGTGAACACGGGTTTTCTAGTCGAACGCAGTGGTGGAAGATTCTTGTCCAACAATCTGCAAAAATATTAAAAAATATTCGATTTAGATTTTTTTCGAAATTTTGAATATTTAGCAATGATCGCCAGTTAATTTTTCTCAAAAGCTGCTCCCAACTCCGGTCAGTGAATTTTACTCAGTCTTTATGGTTGCAGCTGATATTTAATCATTTTGATGTACCTGTGTCCATGATTTTTATATAGAATGCATTCAACTTTCAACTTTACTGAAATGAATAAAACTTCAATAATGTCAACTTTGATAAAATGCTGTGGTGTTCACCGGCAAAGATGGCATCGCACAAAACAGCATACAAAAAATTTTAAATAACATAATAGGTCCAAATATTATTTTTAGGGGGATTTCAACTGGAAATTTTTGCATTGCGTGACTTGCTTAATAAAACTTCGAGGTTGATAAAGGTAGTGTTGCTTATATAAGCGGAAAAAACACGCTAATCTGTTTCGCTTCGCCATTTTATTTTTTAGTATTGGTTATATTTAATAAGCAATGGTAAATAAATGTTTAATGGTAAATAGAAAAAAATGTTATTTCTTAGTATGCGATTATTTACCGAGTCAAGATTGTAAATTAAGAAAAATTCAAATTCAAAGGAATGCTCTCTTAAAAATTTGATGAATTTGCGAAATGATTATTACTATTTAATTGCGTCAAACTTATTATTAACCGATATACATACTATTTTTACGACGGAAAATGTTACTGCGTTTTTCTCAGACTACGTTTATTTCTGATTGAAATATTTGCGTGATTCGTTGATATCTTGCAATGAACTATCTATCCTTCCTCCTTGTTTCCTCAAAATCTTGGATCCTTGTGTGAGAGAATTCACAAGGATACACGAATGAGATAATATCAAGCTAATATACAAAAATATCATGTTCTCATTCCACAGAAATATAAGTTTATTGTAAGCTTTCGTTAGAACATAGTCTAACTTCTTCAGAAAAGATTAAAGTAAAGTAATAAACTTATATTTCTGTGAAATGAGAACATGATATTTTTGAAATATTTCCCACTGAAATTTTCAGAAACAATGGCATTGGCTATTGACATAACTTATTCAAAAATTTAGTTTTCTCAAACATGGGACAGAGATGGACAGTGGTTGCCGTATTTACGGTTACGATGCCCCAAACACGCCGAAGCTCAAAATTACCGATTCCGGCCGATACCGATACTCATTAACAATGTACTTGAAGCTATAAGACAAAACAAGGAACAAGGAATATTGAAAAACTTGTTGGATTGAACATGTCAAATATTGAAACGCTCCTAAAAGGCTAAACCTGTGCCTCTAGAGTCTAGAGTGTTTAAAAGGGATAAAAAATGATCCCAATATATCGACACTCGCATAAAATGGCTGTATGTATAGAGCGGAATCCCGAAAAACTTTAAAAATTTAAAAGTATCGGTGGAATCGGCCATTTTGCGTCCGATACCGATACTCCCAAAATAGCCGATACTAGCCAATACCCATGCATCGGTACGTCCCTAGCAAATACTTAATTACCTTGACGACGACATCCAGCGTTGAACCATACTGGACAAATCATTTGACTTCGCAATACTTTTTTATTGGTTCAAACTACGGTTTTAAAATTCCTATTTATAATAGATATTCTAAATAGAGAAAACTGCTATATTTAGAATATAAACCATTTATTTGTGTAAAGTCAATAACACGTGATTCACGCAACTTGATTTAATTGTGTAACATTGATATAAAATCCTTGTGTAACTAACGATTGTTGAGTGAACTTGCGTATTTAGTGATAAAATTTTAAAATTTCTCATTCTCGTGCAATGGTAAAGTATTAGTAGAGTAGCTTTTTGGCGAAAATACATTCGTTTTGTGACATTCATAGCTGTTTCAGTGGAAGTAAGTTATTTCATAGCTCTGAAAACATATAATATATTTATAGATTTTATCGCTACCGTTCCTGATTGATCTTTCTTTGCGGCCTAGTACAGACGCCGTACACAAACCTCGCCTCGCGTTCTCGCTTCATAAATAAAGTCTACGAAATGAACTAACTAACTTGGCTAATAACTGACATGAAAATGGAGAATTATGAAGTCACGTGCACTAGCCTGACTATTTTCAGATAAATTATAAAAGACAAACCGTATATGACGCAATACACAGCTTTTTTGATGAAAGTGAAAGTTTTGAACGTAATTGCTAATATTTTTATTCTCTCATTTTATTTCCTTATATGTGTTTATCGCAATTCACAAGATTTTCTCCTCAAAATACCATATCCTGCACGCAAGAGTTGAGTTTTCAGTCTATTGCTTTAAATAAGATGTCTGTAAATGCAATGATATATTTTAAATCAATTATCGAAGCATTTCCCCCAACTAACTTGTATTCAGCATGTCTGTGCTTGGTAGCGAGATAAACCACTTACTCGTGAATAGGGCTGGGCAAGGCTATTCGGTGATTCGAATTATAATTCGGTGATTATACGCAAAAATTATCTGAATTAATCGTGAATCCTTCATAAGAAAAAAAAACTTGCTAAAACCACGACAAAAGACAGTCAATTTTGGCCAAGTTTGACCAAAATCAATTATATTTTGTTGTTAAAATATGCAAATTGTTGATCTTAGACATGGAGTGTGAATTAAAAATGCATTATAAACCATATTTTTTTTTATTTTCACAATGAAGACAAGTTGTAATACTAATAATGGGATATTTGTTATTTACATAAAATTTATGATTCGATCCGATTCGAAAAAAATATTCTAATTGAATTCGAATTCTAAATGATTCGGTTTTGCCCAGCCGTTCCCTTTAAATACATGAATACCGTGTAGCAAAGCCCCATTTTTAGTTGTTGATTCGTTTCCGTTGCCAATTAATGAAGAATATTTTATATCCCATGTCCCGTGTATGAGATAAGATTAAATTATCGGAGATTTCAGGCTATATTTACCCAAAACAGTAGATAAGGTACGATTCATATGTAGAAATGTCACAAAAAGGGCCTCAATAGAAGGGCCTCAATAATATAATTATTTTTAAACATATATATATATATATATGAACCAATCGGCCTTCAGTGATAAATTGGTTTTGTCAAGCATGAGCCACAGACGGACCGCGCCTTGACGGCGCGATCCATCAGTAGCCCATACTTTACAAAGCATGCCTAGACCAATCATTTGACTGGGATTAGTGAACTTAAGAAGTAAATTCCCTTACTTTCGAAATTTTTCCAAAATTTCCATAACATTAAAATATAATCTCGCGAAAACTTTATCGCTGCTAATTGACATATTTTTCGCCCGCTTATTATTAAAAGAGTTGAAAATGATCTTAGTGAAGATTTCATAGAAACTTCAGAATTTATAGTAAACAAATCGCTTGCTGGCATATCATGTCTTTGTTTACCATTCAATTTTCATTCAATCAATATTTATGTTCTTTAAACACCCCAATACCAGAAGAATGTACCAAGTTTCTTACCATATAACGATACCATTATTGTAACAACACTAACCCTGTTCCTTCATAAGGTGTCGCTGTTATCTCAATTAAAATTAACCAATAGTTGGACCTAGTCTCATCGATGCGATCCATCAGGGACTAAAACTTAACAAAGGATGTTTTGGCAACGTTTTTTAGATTGACATAGGGGCTTTTTCAGAGTGATATTCAAACCCCACGTGTTAGAGATGCCACGGTAGAACAGTTTCTTATGAAATGTTCTCAGTTTGAGTTGTAAGTGTTTCTAATTTCTAATCTAATCTGTTTCTAATCTAATTTCGCTCTATTTATATCACTTGGTACCTTATCTACTTTTCAAGAGAAATCATTGAGGTAAAAACATTGCAGTAATAACAACAAAAGTGTTTTTTGTTTAAGCATTTTTATTATTTTGGTAAAATATTTATTTCGATAAATATAAATATATAAATAAAATGAATAAATATTGCATATTGAACTTATCAGGGGAAATAATGAGGTAGAAAATATGAATTAAAATGGCTGAAAAATAGGAGAGAACATATGGCTTGATCTATCAAAAATAGATAAATAATTATAAATAATCATTAGACAAGAGATACGAGTTTCTGTGATTCAGGGAAGAAAATTCGAATTAGCAATGACAGATCAGAAGATAAATTGAAAAACAAATAGCACTGTAAATAAGGAACGAATTATCCGAATAATACATTTTTTTGTTGCAATAAGTGTACAATGCAGATATAAATTCTCTCTGAAGTAACGAATTCTCTTTCTGAAGTAATGCTTTCATCGGGTGACCGATGACAGTAACATTCGACTGAAATATTCTGTCAACTTTTCCTCGGAAATTTTGATTTAAAAGATACAAGGTCAAAAATAATATTGAAGCAATCAGAAATATTCTTGTTGAAAAAAGAAGCGCGATCGCGAAAAAGGTTGCAACAAGAAAGAAAACGCGGACACGATCTTCAATTCGAACGTTTTCGACAAATTCACCAAAGTCTTTTTCTGATATTTGATTCCATTGCTTTCCGTGCATGGAGTTTTGCACAACTTTTGTGACGTGATCTCGACAATTTTTATCCCATAAATTATAATGAGTTTCAGAGTCTTTTAAAATATTTTTGATCATTGTTTTTGCTTCATCTTTGCATTGAGTTTCCCATATAGGTCCACAATATTCTCTCTGTCTTTTATTAGCATCAACTGACTCAATGTAAGTAACTGCTTTCGATCCAAACAATGCACTGCAAAGCGATGTTTTGTCTGGTATTCTACGACTTATAAAAAATATCGGTTTCTTGTCGAATAAAAATACTACACTTGTGTGTCGGAATGGTTCTTTTAATTCTTTAGAAACATAAACACTGAATGTTGTTGAATTGTTCAAAACTGATAGAATATCTTCGTACTGCATGCTTACAGGAGCCTTCCATGCGCAGAAGTCTCCAAATATTGACATTGACTGCTCCATTAGTCGCACATGAAGTTTAATAAAACAACCGAATACTGAAAAGTTTGCTTCTTTGATTCTTCTATGCACGATAGAAATTCTTTCGTTGATGTCTTATGCAGCAAACCCTTCGCTTTTATACGCGATGTTCGAGAGAGGAGAGAGAAAGTTTAATGGGAGAATTGAAGGGGGTGTTTTCCAATAAATATACGAATCAATGTAATGTTTTGGAACGGCTTGAGTAATGCGCGCAAACAAATTTGAAGGCACTCTACCTAGCTATTATACCTGAACACAAATGGCCAGGCTCGATCTATTTTTGTCTCATGCTTAACAAACTTAATGTTTGACTGGAATCCTATATAATTGCCTTCAAAAGAGTTACACGCTACCCTGGCACGGCACCATCTAGGACTTGGGTTATCATCTATGGGGTATATATGGCGATGAAATATAATACATAAAAATTTATTGTTTTGTCAACACCTGGCAAACGTAATAATGGGTATTTAAGCAAACGAAACTGATTTGCTTTCGTTTGTATTGTCCATATGGTAAAGAATATCAAGAGAAGGGAAGTTTTTTATTGTCTTTGGTACGAAGTGTTTTATTTAAAGATGTATACGTATTAGCCCTGCACTGCACTTTACCATGGCGATTTAGTAATGACATCAATCACATAAAATACTAATAAATCTGTTTCCTTTCGTAAAAGTCCTAAAATAAACTGTTATTAATATAATTTTTGTCTGTAATAGTATATAAAAATATTTTTACGACAAATTCGCGTAAATTTTTTTCGTTTTGACAAAAGTTTTTTCCAACTGAAATCTCGCAAAACGTGAAGAAAGTTTTATGACTACCAGATATTTGAAAGTTACATATTTTTTTTTTCTTACCATGATTATGTGTACGCTTAGGCAATATCACCAATCTATGTATGTTCTATGTGTTATTCGGGATGAACTTCACTAAAGAAAAATCTCGGTGCCAATCTTCTTTTTATAATCTGTAGCTGTAATGTAAAAAATAAAAAAAAAAGATAATTTTAATCTCAGCAGGCACACGTTAAACAGGAATTTGGATGGATTGTAGTTTTACGAGATCAGCACAGTAAAAAAACATCCAAATTCATCCACGCGACAATATATAATTTTTGCGTAAAAATATTATATTTCCATTTTATAGGACTATATCCTTTTCTCACATTTTGTTGTGTCGTATATGGACCACAAATATACTGCGCTACCATCACCTGCCCACACTAGATCTGATATTATGCAGTAACTTTTCTAGTTGAAAGGGTTGTTCGTTTCGACTAAAAAATATAGAATTTCTGGACTTGTAATATATCGCAGCTGTTACGGTACACTGTGACACATTTGCAGTAAATTTACTGTTTAGTTGCAGTATTTACGTATTTCACGTGAAATTTCAAAAGTTCCTTCTGGGCGAGATTTTTGCCAATTATGGCCTGTTGATGGACCGCACCTTGGCGGTGCGTTCCATCACCAGTCCATACTTGGTCGCAAGATGTATAACATTTTATGTAATCTTCTTTTTTATTATCTCTTTTCCTAATATTTTAGGACCTTTTTCAAAAAAAAAAAATTGCTATAAACTTTGAAGGGATAATCTATTAGAACTTACTACTTCGGTTTATGGTGTTCATCCGCAACAGTATTTGCTGAAACAAGTTTTTCATAATAAAAAATTTGCAGCGAAGTATTTTGTCAAAAATGTCGCACTGATAGGATGGCAAGTTTTATTGGAATGTGGATATTACTTTGTAATATAAATCGATGATTCGAATTGATTCGGAAAAGCAATTTTTTTTTATATTTTTATTGAAATTTCCTCTAAGCAAGGCCTGGAGCAGAAGCTAAAAAGAACCAACTAGCGGCCACTTCATAGCAAAAGGCTACTGAAACATTTTCAATGGGTAAACAATAGTTTATAAAAAAACGAACAGTTATTTCACAACGTATCATGGAAGATTGTAAATTTCCTTAGAACATAGTTGGTAGATCGTAAACCACCAATAAAGTCAATTTTATTATTTTCTTACAAATAACTGAGGGCTTGTTTCAATGATATGATGTAGTATAGATTTAAAAAAATATTTGCGTTATTCTTGAAGAGTATTTTCGTTTTTCATGAAATGTAGTTTCACCTTTTTCAAAAGCTTGCCCTCTATTGTTATTCTGAAATCAATATCCATGTTTCCATGAATATTTATATTCATAGATTTTCAACCTTTTATATATCTTATTTACATCCGACACTCTCCTCTTACATAAGTCACCTGAATCTTTAACCGGATGAAGAACAATAACTCGAAACTTATTGAATTAGGAGAATCTCACTCTTAAGTAAATCGAATCGGAAATGAACGAACGATTTCTCTCACTTTATGAACTATAGAAAAAAATCTGTAAAATTAACGCTCTTTGGCAGTACTTCACAATATTTTTACTTGATAATTTTTAAATATATATAGATATATATATAAAATTCACTTTTCCAGCCAGCTACGGGCGGTCCAATAAAAACCGTTACTTGGCGTAAAACAATTCCAAGGCAATATCGAATTCCCAAAATATTCAATTACTGAAAATAAACCATAAATTATTGTGTGTTTGTAAAAGTGTACGCAGTGTATTGACGTGGAAATTCTTCGAACAATTATTGTACTTTTAGCGATTTGTGCACTGTTCAAACATGGCCCACACTCAAATAGTGTGTTCACAACGATAGTTCATGCTAGATGTTAGATATCAAGTTAAGTTTCAATTAAATTAAATTCCATCCTGCATACAATAGGCGAACAAAAATGAAGGAGTTTGAGACAATATTCTAGATTTGATAATACCTTCACATAAATTCCATACTTTGCCAAGCATGGACCAAAGATGGATCGCGCCCGAAAAGCGCGATGCACCATTAGTTCATGCTTCACAAAACGTCTTTCGATACTGTGATTGTAATTAGGAGAATGATGTCAATGCTTAATATGGGATATTATATAACAAAGCAATTTCCAGGATGAAATAAGACACTAGGTAATTTAACTTTCTTGTGTATGAGCTACATATAAACTGCTTACCACAACTCATATGACGAAACATAAGCCAGAATAAATTGTCTACTGGGCGCGCATTTCATTCTTGCTGCGTGCGGTCAGGGATTTATAATCTACATGATATTTTTTTATATTGGTCTTCATTTTTTAAATTTTATAAGTATTACGTTAACTATATTTCAAACGTAACATAAATCCTTCAAAAAAAATTACAGTCGATTCAAAGCACAAGCTACTCGATTCAGACATGAACCGATCAAAAACATAAAAACCTGGAAACTGAAATGACGTTTTTGTACATGTCAACGGCAGAATACGATCAAAATAAAAACTTGGATCTCAATAAGTCAATAATAAGAAAATGAAAGAAAAGGAAAGGTCTGAATGAGATGGATTTTTTGACATGGTTTTTTCACAAAGCAACTTTAAATGAGTAATTACCACAGATGTATGCTTTGAATATTCGCCCAAATGTCCTGTCACAGAACTACTATACGAAACCATGAAATCTGCATATATTCATATAAAAAATAATACAAATGTATAAGCATTAGTGATCTTACTATGGCATGGGGCTTTTCCTAATAATAGAATATTTTGATTATAGTCAAAAATGTTCCATAAATGAGTTGCGTCAAAGCAAGGTGATCCCCCAACCCAATCAGGAATTTCATTAAGTATGCGTCACTTATGCGCATGATTAACAAAATAAAAATTTTGATTAGAAATGTGTGATACTTGACAATAGAAATTGAACCAAATTTTCAACTGAGTGGGTTGGGTAGAACTTATTCTTAAGATAAGTTTAAGGTTGACGAAAGGCGGTCAATATTTTGAGTTTTGAACATCAAACAGGAATAATTGACTTGTAGCGGAACAAATGACATGGAATTGTTTTCATATGAACTCTCTTTCTTACTTTCGATGGGATCATTGTGTTCATAATTTTTGAAACCAATAAAAATCACAAAATAACTTTCGGATCCGCTTGGTTTGACTTTCTAATATCTAGGACCACGGTTAATAGATCACACACAGGTAGGGCTGTACAAAACCGAATCAAATGGAATTCGAATCTGATTCGAATCGGTTCGAATCACTAATGTTATGTATATAACAAATATCCCATTTTTTAATAATATACCCCGTATCCATCGTGAGAATGAAGAAACTCATAGTTTATAGCTTTCAATTCACACCAGCAACAACGATTTTCATATTTTAATGACAAAATATAATCGATTTTGGTCGAATTTAACTAAAATCGATTGCATTTCGTTGTTAAAAATGAAAAGTTATTGTTCTCATGACCGATTCACGATTGATTCAAATAAATCTTGCTTCGAATCGATTCGAATCACCGAATCGAATTGTCCAGCCCTAAACACAAGATGGAAAGCAACAAGGTTTTCAAAAATGAGTTTGCTAAAAGTAAGACTTTATAAATATTATCGTGTGAACAGTTGTGAGATTTCCATAGTCTTACATGTTTATAGTTCAAACATATATTTTCAGATAAGAAATATTATTTTGTCATGCATAAGACAGAAAAGGGCCGTCGTATGCATTTAGGAAAATCAACTGAGATTTATTTTTTTTGTTATTTTTTTCAAATAAGAAACTTTATTTGCATGATTCAAAGCTGAACTACTGTGATGTAACAGCATAAAATTTTGGCAAAATCTTTCACGACGTTGGCTGCGAACATGTAAATACAAGGTGTTTCAAGTGTTAATTGGAAGTACCTTGTTTGCGCGATCCATCAATGATTCTTACTTAGGAATATATACAAGTAGAATTTTCCAACTTCTTTTTGCATGGACTGAACCATGTAAGCAACCACAGAAATGATGGTTTCAATATTAAAAATCAGGAAATTTGCTGAAATTATAACGTGGTTTAATGTAATAACGAACAACTACAAGGGTATTTGTGAGGTCAATTTAAACCTTTTATTATCGCCTCCTTTCTTAGGTATAGCCATAGGACATATTTAGGAACACAAATAATGCTAGTATATACTTTTGAAATATTTTTAGAAACACGGATATTTTGAGCAATCCGGAAATAGATATTCCCATTAGAGTCAGGTTTCAAACACTTAACAAATATATCACTCCGTGTTTTCAGTTGAATAAGTTTGGAACGAAAATTGGCGCTTACAACCAATTCTTGGTTAAAACGCGAGGGTTGGCAAAATTTCTCAATTTACTATTTCCCAATAAGAAATTCTACTTTGCTAACTATGAGTCATAAATGGAACGTGCCTATTCGTTTTGAAATGTGTTAATAAATATTTTTAGTTATTGTTGATGGGGCTGGGCAAAACCGAATCAGTTAGAAATCGAATTTGATTTGGATTTGTTCAAATCAGTTCGAATCACGAATTCGATGTAAATAAGAAATATTCCATTTTTACTATTCCAACATGTCTCCATTAGGAAAATTAAGAAATTTATACTTGCAACTTAACTTATACTTGTGTAGTGTAGAGTCAATTCACACTCCGTGTCTAAGAGAAACAATTTTCATATTTTGACGACAAAATCGAATCGATTTTGGTCAAATTTGACTAAAATCCATTGTATTATGTCGTTGAAATGAAAATTCTGGTCCTATTCAGTGAGTGTTTGTTCCTATGAACAATTCGCGATTGATTCGAACATATTGTACTTCATATTGTACGAATCACCGGATCGAATTGTTCAGCCCTACGTGTTGGGCATAAAACCACAGGTAAAATCACAAAATACGTCATCAAAATTTGCTACAACGCGTTGACAGTCGGACGGTTGTGATGCCTGGCTCTTGAACCTAAGGCAATGATAGATTACACTGTGGAGGTGTATTTAAAATATTATTTCTTTCAATTTTTCTGTGTAGAATGTATTATTGTTTTTCGATTCTGTTCGCTGTGAAGCGTCGACGTTTTTCCGAATGCTATTTTGGATTAGGTCATGTTACCTTGATTTAAAAAAAATATTAATAATTCAATTCATTAGAAAATTAGTTAAAGTAACTCAGTCACTAATTTGGGTTAGTGTATATTATTAGTATTATTCTGGATATTGAAAGAGTGCTTAATGAGTAGCATACAATGTAAACCTCCATGGTTAATCTAAAATTCTCATTAATTATTGGAAAGTTTAAATTTACTCTATTTTTACTCTATTTATGGGTTACAAATTGATCACAATGCCGTCACTTACCAATGCTTAGCAAAAATGTTAGAGCCTATTTTTAAAGTTGGTTATTCTATCGTTTTTACAAAACGAACACGTAGGTAATCCAATAGGTATAGCGTAACAAATCTTGTCACGTGACATACCAATCCTGTGACGCATTTCGGGGTTAATTGTGGAGAAAATTGCATGCTAGGAAGAAAAGGGGGATTAGGGTAAAAGACCTACACGCTTGTCCGAAATACGATATACCATTGAAATGCACAATTTAAAAAAATAAGAAGTAGATCCTTGGAGAAAATATTTGATAAATTAGAGGCAAATGTTTTAAAAGGTAAAAAATAATCCGTATTTTCTTTATATTTTGAGTTGGAATTTTTAAATAGTAACAAATAAATCATTAAAATCAACATTTTGTTATTTTCACAGTAGATTTATATATACGATTTACCAACTATGATCCACTTGTGAATTATTCGGTCCGTTTGCGATCCATGGGTGATATCTCAGATTATATATTTCAATAATTGGCTCATATTGATTTTACAAAAATATTTCACAGAAAGAGAAATGATGAAAACTATTTAAAATAAATATTCAGGGGTATTTTTGCGTCGTGACGTTCTCCGTATTCAGCCCAAACAGTTCTACGATGATTCGACGTAGTAATGCGGTAAGAATTCTAACTCTTCGTGCAAATATAATATCTTGTTGGCATACTTTCCAGATTAGGTAAAAACACCAAGTATTTGTCTAAACGTATAACTATACTGCATATCAAATATTTGGTCTGGTATCGACGCTCACTCAAGTATGAAAATTTTTTTCTACATTATCTCATTCCAGATGATAAACTCGTACGTACCCATTTAGAAATCCCAGTCTTAAATCATTTTGATAAGTATAAGTCAGATGGATGGATCGCGCCGAGGAGGCGCGACCATCTGTGACTTATGCTTGACGAAATAAATTTTATGACTAAGTATAAAAATGAGATAGAATCTCAAAAGGCGAAAATACCCACCAGGAGAAAGCCGATGTTATATATAAGGATGAATTATTAGAATCATGGATGATATAAAGTAATATGAATTGATAAAGCATAATCTAAAAATGATGATCCTTGTTGTACACTGTTTAACACTTAAATATGCTGCTGCATATGACATATGTTATCCATGCATATTTGTTGTTATGTAAATGTATAAATTTATCAGACTTAAATATATATATATATTTTTTTTTTTCAGGAACGAAAACTTGAACCTTCGCCGGTTTATCGTTTTTGAAATATTTTATAATTGAACCAAGCCAATAACGGATTAGCCAAGAAATTTGCCAAAATTTTCCCTTTTTTCTAATCTAATCTAAATGACAAGCATAAGTGATAATAAATTATGGTTACAATACCATGTTTACATTCTTTTCATTCAAGCTTATCAGAACAAATATTTTGACTCGGAACAAAGCTGACGATTTGTTGATAAAGTGACGCAAAATAAAGCGGGAATTGCACGTTTCTATACAAATTCAAACGCTTGAATACCTTCCCACAGCAAAACCACCCAGACTCTGTATAAACAGAAAGTACTTTTGAAATTGAACAATAAACGTGACGGAGAATACCTTTTAGATTTTATATAATTTAATAACCATGAGACAATGATGATTTGCACCTCAGCGGCGCAAACTATCATTGGCACATACTTGGCAAAACTTAGAATCGTGAAATTTTTGTAATTGTGGGCGGAGTAGAGGATGGGTCATACTCTGGTCCATACTTGGTATTTCGTCTTTGTTTGTTTGTTTGCGTTACTTTTTATATTCTTTTGGTGGAAAATATTAGCGGGAAGAACCTATGCGAAATAAGAATTAAAATTTTAAATTTCCTAAGCAATACTCACTGATGGACTGTGTCTAAGCGCCACGATCCATCAGTGACTCATACTTAACCAAACCTTTTTGATTAAAATATTTCTGAAATATTTATCGATATAACAACTAATGCCACATTCCAAGAATTAAGTCCTTTGGCGATTATTTAATTAGGTGAATGGAATATATACACTGGTTCAATCAGAAATTTTATTTCGTCAAGTATAAGCCACAAATAGAACCGTGCCTAAGCGGCACGATCCATCAGTGACTCATACTTAACCAAACATGTTCGACCAAAATATTTCTGACTTGACTAACCGATATGGAATTTCACGGACATAACTCGAGTACCAATGCCATATTCCAGCAATAGATTCCGATACCGATAGTAAATACTTTGATGATAACTTAGATTGATGAATAGAATAGGGAGCAGTATCTCGTACAAACTCTTCTCCGTTTACCACAAATCCTTTACAAACTTTTTGCACTAGTTGGCCGTGTGAGGAGAACATTTTTTTTGAAGTTCATACAAAATATGTTGAAAGTAAAAGTGGGATTGAAATAAGAAAATAAGCTGAAATTCTTAAAAAGATTGAAGCATTCGCATCTATGTGTCATGCTTGAAATTGAGCTTAAACGCGTAAATTCAATCAAAAAGGCCTTAGATGTGGATTACAATAGACAAAACGTTATCAAAACGTTGATTTATCACTAATAATTGTGGCAATTTATCTGTGAAGTATAGGTGTAAAATGATACAACTCTTTATTCACGTGGCTCACGATGTTATAACGAAACTGTTTTTTTTATTTCACGAAGAATGTAAGGCAATCGAGATTTGAGGAACTTTTACTTCGCCACATTTTGCTCTTCCCAGACCTATTGTCTGAATGTTGCGACCCCCCGCAAAGAATGTATGAGATCAAGAAATATGAAAGGCTTCAACAGCAATACATGTGGAATGCCCTTGGGCGAGGCGCTACAACCTACAGCTTGGCGACGATGCTCAATAACCTCACCGGTTCCTCATTGGTTCCATTCTAGATGGAAGACGCAAGATGTATCTCGAAAACAGATAGAATTAAAAACATTGTTAATTGCATACTGTGAAGTAATGTGTATTTCATTATAATGGAGTGCAGCGAGTGGTATCTGTTCAGGGCGATTGTAAATTATCTACCAATTTTTTTCCGGGTTCACATATTACGATTCTAAGCAATATTACCAATTTAACAATATTCCCAAGCACAGGCGCTTCACAAGAGTTAATGTATTCTTTTATCGCTTTTTGAATAACTCGTCTTATTTTATTTTGTTTAAACTGTAATTCAAATTCTATCCGGAAGAGAACAATAAATAAAAATTTGATAGCGCGGGAGAAATTTACTTTATTCTAACTTGATTAACAACACTCAATGGCTGAAAACAATTTGTGCGTCACTGGTATGTGTATCTGTTTGCACTGACAAGAACGAATTTTCGTCAAACAATGGTCACTTTTTAAAACCATGGTAGACTGGAGAAACTATGTTATAACAAAGCTTAGAATTGAATGGATAGTAGAACTGGGGAAAACGGAATCATTTGCAATTTGAACCTGCTTTGGATCTTTTGTCAAATTCTACATAGTCGCTAATTTTATGTAAACTACTTTTGGGTTATAGCAAAAATAAATTTAACAAAATGTTTATTGAAATTTTCGTGGTATTTTGCCGTTGAAATACGAAAATCCACTTCATTTTGCAAGTTTTTGTTCCAATGACCGATGCAATATTGAGTGTGCTTCGGAGCAATAAAAATGAATAAATTGAATTGTTTTGCCCTAATTGTGACTAATAGGTTATGAGTCGAACATTGCCAGACACTCAAACCAGAAATCTTTAACCCTTCCGGACTTAAACGGTTATTTTAGCATGATTTATGGGTGGGATACACGCGGTCTACCAATACACTATTCTATGAAATAGAGTAGAAATAAAATAGAATTACATATTTCCGAAATACGATGAAACTCCAATCTGCCTTGTAGGCGTTAACTTTAGATTTGTCCCAAATGTATTTTCTGTGGGTCGTATATATGGAGATTGAATGAAAACAAAGGATCATCAGAAGAATTAACCATCGCTAACTATGGAAGATACTTCTCATTGCATTTTATTATAGCGTTTCAGTTATCTTTGGAATGTTTTTCAGTTAAACATGCAGTTACTGGTATTACATTTTGGAAGTCTTCATCATAAAACTAGTCGTCAGCTGCGCTGTAACAAAAGTACAGTAAATTTACTGGTCATTCGCAGTAATTGAGATTTATGCCAATTATTGGCTGTTGATGGACCGCACATTCGCGATGTGTTCTATCAACATCCCGTATTTGGCCAAAAAAGTCAATTTTTATTTTTTTCTTCAATACTGCCAAGTAAAATTACTGTCAAAAACAAGTGTTTTTGTTGCATTTTTTGTTACGGTGTGTTTTTGTTTAAACGCTGGTTCAGACCTTGCATTGGGCGAATTTCAGTTATAAAAAATAACATTCCCTCAAACTTAAGTGAATCATAAATCTAACTTCTTAATCCACATCTGTCCAAAATATATATCTCCTAAGTAGGTTACAACTTACAACAGGTACATTAAACTGATAATAAATGAGGAATTAGAGGTGTTATTTATGCCAAAAACCCATCGATCGTTTTACAGGGGACGCCGACAAAGTATTTACTCCCGTCAGTGATCATAAATCGTGTTCTTACTCATTGAGATTTTAAATTATAAAAATGATGTCATAACATTATGACGTACTGTCCGATCATATGTAGTATGAAAATAGAAGGTTTTGGGATTTTTCAAAACGTTTCCAAATATTGTCGAATTAATATGTTTATACTCGCTAGAGGAAACATGATTTGGGAAAGCATGTGACGGATAAGTCGAGCCGACAAGTCACATATTCTACTAATGTGCATCAAAAATCCACTCTTTTTTTTTTGAAACAATGAATAACGTCAGGAGAATTTTGTGAGATTGCAAACAGTTTCTGTGTTCTCCAAACAAATAAACGTCCAAACCCATGCAGTATAGATGAGCTTTTCAAATATGTTTATAATATTTCCTACCGTTTCGCAAGTTGTCGGCAGGCATCACTAAATTAATTTCCCATTTTCCTCTCAGTTTTTCGCACCTGATTCTGCAAACTTAGACATTTCACACTATATTCAACGGGCAAAAATGAAAGTTTTATAAATGTAAATGAAAACTACGAAGGGGAGATATTTGGAAATAATTAACAATCAACCCCGGCTTCTGCATATTTTAAAAATTTGTTGCTGCTTAACAGTCGTTTGATAGCGTCAGTTTCGTGAACCGCACCACCTACCCGATCAGAAAAAGGACGTCAAAGCATCTTTTGTTAAGTATGTGCCACAGTTGGATCGCATCAATTAGATGCGATCCACTTGTGACGCATTCTTGACAAAATAAAGTATTTGATTGGGTTTCAGGGCGTAAAATACTGATGCGTTTCTAATGACAAACTATTAGCAAACAAACATGGTAGATGATAATACATTTCATGACGTACGGAAAACCCGAACAAACATATTAACAAGTAATGCACTGTGTATATTTGTGACATACAGATAAAAGATAAATATCGGGAAAATAATAGTATGGAGGGAACTAAAAATATACACATTGCTATTTTTAAATTTAATTAGATTTGATAATAAAAAAGTTTTTACAGTGACGAAAATGAATGTCCTATTTTGACTGGACACGAATCAGCAAATATAAAAGCTTCTCGCTGAGTAAACGATAATGTTCTGTTGAAGGTTCGAAACTCTGTTTTTTGACGATATAAGATCAAATAGAACCTTAAAGGGGACGTCCCGAGTCCTTATAAATAAAATTGTGAAACAAGGAAAAAATTCTGCGTTCAAGGTTAGGATCGCTGGCTTGACATGCACTTTCCAGATCACCCAAGTCATCTACAATATTAACATGTTGGTGGTGCTGGCCCTATATTCGTTAAACGCCAAGGCATTTATCGCCAAGTCATATATTATGTAAATGTGTATTAAAAATATATTTAAACTAATGTTTAAGGAATTTGGAGAGACTGCAAATATTTTCTGTGATCCCAAAAAGTTTGTGCGGATATAACAAACTGCATCGGTTTTATTGGTGGGAAAGGGGGAGAGAGGAGGCAAGTTATATCTGGGGGGATCATAAAATGTTCTGCAGATGTTCTGTAGATTCCGGCTTTTAAGAATTGACCTATGATATTTACTCTGCCTCGTAAGAGGCGATTACGAAAAGAAGAATTGGAAGATAGTTCTACCATAGGCAAGAGCAGATATTGACGATTGCACTTTACCAACGACTCGGTTCCAAGGGTGAACTACTCCGAAAAGTGGCAATAAAATAAAATTTTTGGCCAATAATGGATTGTTGATACAACGCACCGTTAAAATGCGGTCTATCAACAGCCCATATTTGATATAAATTATCTCAATAATGCGTTTTCAATATGTTGAAATTTACACGTACTGCAAATGAACGGTAAATTTACTGTTGTTTTTGACAGTGTATATAGCAGGTACCTTATCTAAGTATGTTTTCGGCCATCTAGACCGAAATTTATTGAGATGCTTGTTACTTGGAAAAAACTTCCGTAACGTATGGTCATCGTATAATTACAATGCAAGAAACTGGAAAATCACCATAGATGACTATATTTACCTACAACAAGAGTCAAAGAGTCACCTACATCAAAAGTTATTACAAGTATATTTTCACTTGTTGTGTCAACGTGAACCATCACAAATGTTTTGTTAAATGTTTGCTCAAAGTAAACGTTTGTCACCTGGAAAATGTGCACTACAACTGCAGTGAAGTTACCGTACGAAGTTACCGTACGCTTTCGCAGTACGATTTACTATATTCACCATATACCATTACTCTCAAAGTACGGCGATTTTACTGCATTTTTGTGACAGTGAATCCGGAACAAATATATTTGAGTTTCGTTTGTTTACTAGAGCAGCGAACAATTGGCTTCTACTCTTGACGATGCAAGTACACAGTCAATTAGTGGAATGTGCAAAGTATACATAAGATTACCAAACATATATCCAATTGTTTTTTGTATTTTTTCGCATATTTTTTGAGTTATATTCCCTTATCTCGAGGTACCGGTAAAAGGTTTGAAAACTTTGTTTGTGCCGCAGTTGGATCGCATCGATTAGATTCGATCCACCTGAGTTATTATGTTGTTAGAATACTTCAATTTTGCCCTTATTCGAGCATGAGTTTCTACAGTGTGGCAACTTCAGTTTAAAACGTCAAAATTTATCAAATTTGAAAATTACTGCAGTAAATCAATTAAAAGTATATGTTTTTTGGCGAATTCCCGGAAAGAAATTGTCACAATAGTCATAATATTAAAATCTTTTCGTATTGCAATACTGTTTTAATCCACCTGCTAAAACAAGCAGATGATATAAATTATACACGTCAGAATGCATACCATACTTTTTACTATCTCAGCAGGGTAACCTTTTTTTGAGTTCGTTTATGGGATACTGCCCATTAACTCGCATAACGTCATTTTAAACACACGGAAAACACCCCCGCAATTCCCAGCAACGTTTTTTCTCTCTCGAATATTATAAAATCGGCCGTTGTCAGTGTGAGAGAACATTCAAAAATATTTCTCGTAAGGTAAAGATCCGAGAACGACAAGTGTCTTGTGACTCCACATTATATATATAGCTTTCTGAAGTATACAAGCAATGAAGCAGTTAATGTCAGTATTTGGAGACTTTTGCACATGGAAGGCACCGATAAGCATGCAATATGAAGATATTCTTTCAGTTTTAAACGATTCAACAACATTCAGCTTCTATGTTTCCAAAGAATTAAAAGAACCATTCCGACACACAAGTGTAGTACTTTTCTTCGACAGGAAACCGATATTTTTTATTAGTCGTAGAATACCGGACAAAACATCGCTTTGCAGTGCATTGTTTGGATCGAATGCAGTTACTTACATTGAGTCAGTTGAAGCTAATAAAAGACAGAGAGAATATTGTGGACCTATATGGGAAACTCAATGCAAAGATGAAGCAAAAACAATGATTAAAAAGATTTTAAAAGATTCTGAGACTGATTATAATTTATGGGATAAAAATTGTCGAGATCACGTTACAAAAGTGGTGCAAAACTCCATGCAAGGAAGGCAATGGACTCAAGTATCAGAAAAAGACTTCAATGATTTTGTCGAAAATGTTCGAATTGAAGATCGTGTTCGCTTATTCATTCTCGTCACAACTTTTTTCGTGACCGCGCTTCTTTTTTCGACAAGAGTATTTTTGGTTGCATCAATATTATTTCTAGTTTTATATCTTTTTAGTCAAAATTTCCGGGAAAAAGGTAACAGAATATTTCAATCAAATGTTATTGTCTTTTGTCGCCTGATAAAAGCAATAACTCAAAAAAGAGAACTTTTATCCGAAATGCCTCTTTTTTGCAACAAAATATGTTCCGACAATTTGTTCCTTATTATTAATTTTTTTGTTTTATAATTTATTTATAATCTGTCATTGCTAATTCAAGTTTCTTCATGAGCAAATCAAGCATAATAAATTGTTTCCCTCGTGTTTAATATTTATTTATATATTTTTTTAATAGATCAAGCCATTCAACTTTCTTCTATTTTTTACAATATTTTTATGCAATTTGAATAACAAATTTTGTTACTCATTATTTACCTCAAAATTTAAATAATATGCAATATTTTATTTTATATATTTCTATATTTATTGAAATCCATTTTTTGATCAAAATAATAAAAATACTAAAACAAAAATTCAAATTTGCATTTTTATCACTTCCACGGTGTGACCTCTGGTATCTATTGTGTAGACGGAGCATTAAGAATATTACTAGAACTAATCTGAGTGCATCAACCTGCGCGGGGGGCTCTACCAGCGGCAACCTAATAACGAAAAAGGTTATGATTTCTGACTTGACATGCACTCTTCAGATCGCTCAAGTGATATATAATATTGACACTTTGGTGGCGCTGGGCCTATATTCGCCAAACGCCTATAAGCAGATACAAAGTACTTAGTGTTCTTTCTATTTGCTTCAAATATTACGGTTTAAAACACCGAGCTTTATTTAGAGAATAATGTGAACGTCTAAAGGTGTTGGATGAAAAGTTCCAGCACAATCGAAATTTTTTCAAAAGTGGCTTATATTTAATAAAACGATTTTTTTATCAAAATACCCTCTAAGCAAGGCCGGAGGCAGATCCCCAACTTACAGCCACTCAATTGCAGAGAGCTACTAAAAGATGTAGTACCATAAACCGCACTCCAAACTGAAAACATCCCAAACGGAACAGAACCATCACGATAAAGTGCAGTGAGTCGTATCTGCCCTGGGCGATTGTTAAGCCATCTACCACTTCTTTGCTTCATTTTATCCGCCTCTTACTACACACAGGAAATACGCTAGGACTATTCTGAAGCCCGTACCCTACAGGGTTTTGTTCAGATAGTTCTGACTGGGGTGAAGATTGAGTCACGGTGATTCAAACTATGTTTTGTTTGGCTTATTGTGACCAAGCGTGAATTAGTTCGAGAAGTGTGAAATTCTCAATCGATTTTTATTCAGTTTCTATTTAGCAATCGTGCCCAATCCGAAGAATTGCGAAAGTAACCGTTAGCTTGTTCCTTTTAAACGCTGCTTCAAACCTTGTGTTCAGATACTTTCAATAATAAAAAGGTAGATTCTCTTAAACTTAGGTGAATTATAATTCTCACTACAATTAATCGCGATAAATGTCCAAAAATATTTATTTCTGAATAGGTTACAACTTACAACAGGTATTCAAAGTTGGTAATAAAACTTAGAATCAAGATGAAAACATGCTTAATGAAATCCTTGGCATATATTAAACCTGCGGGATGTTGAATCTTTCCTCTCGTCACAACGTCGTATGGCAAATCAAGGGTTCTGTTGATGCCAGGAACCCATCGTTTAAAAGGGAACGCCGACAAAGTGTCACTCCACGTCAGTGATTATAAATCGTGTTCTTAATCATTCAAATTTTGAAGAGAAAAATATGATGTCATAACATTATGACGTACTGTTAGATCATCTGTAGTTTGAAAATAAAAGATTTTGTGTTTTTTTTTATCTCAAGTCGGGATAAATGGATATGTTTATCGCCAAGTCAAATATTTTGTCTGTGTATATTAATTTTTTTTTTTAATGTAATGTTTAAAGTATTTTGAGTGACTGCAAACAGTTTCTGTGATCCAAAAAAGATAGTGCAGAAATAACAAACTGCATCGGTTTTATTGGTGGGATAGAATCAGGGAGGGGGCAAGTTATATCTGGGGGCGGGGCTATAACATGTTCTGTAGAATCGTGCTTTTAAGAATTGTGCTATGATATTTTTTGTGCCTCCTAAGAGGCGACTAAAAAAGCAAAAATTGGTAGATAGTTCTACCATAGTCCAGGCCAGATACCTATCACTGCATGCACTTTACCAACAACTCGGTTCCAAGTGTGATTTACTCCGAAGAGGGGCTATAAATGAAAATTTTTGGCAAATGATGAATTGTTGATACAACGCACCGTTAAGATACGGTCTATCAACAGTCCATATTTGAAATAAATTTTCTCGATAATGCGTTATCAATGTTTGAAAATCTACAATTACTGCAAGTGAACGCTAAATTTACTGTTCTTTTTTCACAGTTTATATAACAGGTGTATTATCTAAGTATGTTTTCGCTTCTCCCATCTAGACCGAAATTTCTTGAGATGCTTGCTACTTGGAAAAAACTTCCCTAATGTATGGCTCCGTATAATTACAATGAAAGAAACTGGAAAATCACCATAGATTGCTATATTTACCTCCATCAAATGTCGACAGTTGTTACAAGTTATTTTCACCTGTTGTATTAACGTGAACCATCACAACTGTTTTGTTAAATGTTTGCTCAGAGTAAACTGCAACTGCAGTGAAATTATCGTGCCTTCGCAGTACGATTTACCACCTTCAATCCGATATCAACATATGCAATTACTCTCAAAGAACTGCGATTTTACTGCATTTTTGAGACAGTGAAACCGGGACAAATATATTTGAGTTTCGTTTGTTTGCTAGAGCAGCACACAACTGGCGTCTACTCTTGACGATGCAAGTACACAGTCAATTAGTGGAATGTGCAAAGTATACAGAAGATTACCAAACACATATCCAAATTTTTTGGTATTTTTTCGCATATCGTTGAGTTATATTCCTTTATCTCGTACTGGTGAAATGTTTGAAAACTTTGTTTGAAAAAATGTTTGAGGTTATTGTAGGACGATAATTTTTTGTCATTTGATTATGGGAATTAGATAAATTTTAATATTGCCCGCTGTGCAATCAATGCAAAATTTCATAATTAAGCATATGTTGTTTATGTTCGGTATTCTGGAATTCTGGGTAGTGATGCAGTAATATGCACGGATGGAGAACGAGAAACTTTTCTTATTCATTTTGATTACTTTGAATTGATGAACTTTCAATTTCCCATTTTCTTCTCAGTTTTGTGCACCTCATTCTGCAGGCTTAAACTTTTCACATTATATTTTTCAGGCTATTACGAAAGGTTTTTCAATATAAAGGTTGATTTAAAAATAATTTGAAATCAACCCTGTCGTCCGCATATTTCTAAATTTGTTGCTGCTTAACAGACATTTAATAACGTCAGTTTCATGAACCCCCCAATCTTCCCAATCAGAAAAATGTTGTCAAAGCATCTTTTGTTAAGTATGTGCCACAGTTGGATCGCATCGATTAGATGCGATCCACCTGTGGCGCATGCTTGACAAAATAAAGTATCTGATTGGGTTTCAGGGCGTAAAGTACTGATACGTTTCTAATGACAAACTATTGCAAACAAACATGGTCTAAGGTAATAAATTAGATGACGTACTGAAATTCTGAACAAACATATTAACACGTATATTAGGTTACTGTGTAAATTAGTGACATACTGTTAAAAGATAAATATCGGGAAAATAATAGTATGAAGGGAACTAAAAATATCCACATTTCTATTTTTAAATCGAAGCATGTTTAAACGCTCGAAAAACACCTCAACAATTCCCTGCAATGTATTTTCTCTCTCGAATATTATATAATCGGACGTCGGCAGAGAGAGGCAACATTTCAAAATATTTCTCGTAAGGTGAACGACAGGTGTCTTGTGACTCCACATTTATATATTGCTTCCTGAAGTTTAAAAGCAATGAAACAGTTAATGTCAAAATTTGAAGACTTTTACACATGGAAGGCGCCGATAAGCATGCAATATGAAGATATTCTTTCAGTTTTGAACGATTCAACAACATTCGGCGTTCATGTTTCTAAAGAATTAAAAGAACCATTCCGACACACAAGTGTAGTACTTTTCTTCGACAATAAACCGATATTTTTTATAAGTCGTAGAATACCGGACAAAACATCGCTTTGCAGTGCATTGTTTGGATCGAAAGCAGTTACTTACATTGAGTCAGTTGATGTTAACAAAAGACAGAGAGAATATTGTGGACCTATATGGGAAACTCAATGTAAAGATGAAGCAAAAACAATGATCAAAAATATTCTAAAAGATTCTGAAACGCATTATAATTTATGGGAGAAAAATTGTCGAGATCACGTTACAAAAGTGGTGCAAAACTCCATGCAAGGAAGGCAATGAACTCAAGTGTCAGAAAAAGAATTTAATGATTTTGTCGAAAATGTTCGAATTGAAGATCGTGTTCGTGTATTCATTCTCGTCACAACTTTTTTCGCAATCGCGCTTCTTTTTTCGACAAGAGTATTCCTGGTTGCATCAATAATATTTCTAGTTTTGTATCATTTCAGTCCAAATTTCCGAGAAAAAGTTGACAGAATATTTCAATCAAATCTTACTGTCATTCGTCGCCTGTTGAAAGCAATAAATCAAAAACGAGAACTTTTTTCTCCAATGCCTCTTTTTTGCAACAAAATAAATTATTATTCCGACAATTTGTTCCTTATTATTAATTTTTTCGTTTTATAATTTATTTTTAATCTGTCATTGCTAATTCAAGTTTCTTCATGAGCAAATCAAGCATAATAAATCGTTTCCCTCGTGTTTAATATTTATTTATATATTTTTTTAATAGATCAATCCATTCAACTTTCTTCTATTTTTTACAATATATTTTTATGCAATTTGAATAACAAATTTTGTTACTCATTATTTACCTCAAAATTTAAATAATATGCAATATTTTATTTTATATATTTCTATATTTATTGAAATCCATTTTTTGATCAAAATAATAAAAATACTAAAACAAAAATTCAAATTTGCATTTTTATCACTTCCATGG
Organism: Styela plicata; assembly: GCA_963675895.2. Taxonomy (NCBI): domain Eukaryota; kingdom Metazoa; phylum Chordata; class Ascidiacea; order Stolidobranchia; family Styelidae; genus Styela; species Styela plicata. Next base: position 8,658,981 of record OZ023143.1, on the reverse strand, counting down.
TGTGACCTCTGGTATCTATTGTGTAGACGGAGCATTAAGAATATTACTAGAACTAATCTGAGTGCATCAACTTGCGCGGGGGGCTCTACGAGCTGCAACCTAATAACGAACAAGGTTAGGATTTCTGACTTGACATGCACTCTTCAGATCGCTCAAGTCATATATAATATTGACACTTTGGTGGCGCTGGCCCTATTTTCGCTAAACGCCTATAAGCAGATACAAAGTACTTAGTGTTCTTTCTATTTGCTTCAAATATACGATTTAAAACACCGAGCTTTATTTAGAGAATAATGTGAACGTCTAAAGGTGTTGGATGAAAAGTTCCAGCACAATCGAAATTTTTTCAAAAGTGGCTTATATTTAATAAAACGATTAATAGAACCATAGTGATAAAGTGCAATGAGGGTATCTGCCCTGGGCGATGGTTGAGCCGTCTACCACTTCTTTGCTTCATTTTAGCCGCCTCTCATGACACACAGGAAATACTTTAGGACTATTCTAAAGCCCGTACCCTACAGGGTTTTGTTCAGATAGTTCTGACTGGGGAGAAGATTGAGTCACGGTGATTTAAACTATGCTTTGTTTGTCTTATTCTGAGCAAGCCTGAATTAGTTCGGGAAGTGCGAAGTTCTCAATCGATTTTTATTCAATTTCTATTTAGCAATCGTGCCCAATCCGAATAATTGCGGAAGTGACCGTTAGCTGGTTCCTTTTAAACGCTGCTTCAAACTTTGTATTCAGATACTTTCGATAATACAAAGGTAAATTATCTTAAACTTAGGTGAATCAATAATCTCACTGCAATGAATCGCGATACATGTTCAAAAATATTTATTTCTGAATAGGTTACAACTTACAACAGGTATTTCAAAGTTGATAATAAAATTTAGAATCAAGATGAGAACATGCTTAATGAAATCCTTGGCATAAATTGAACCTGCGAGACGCTGAATCTTTCCTCTCGTCACAACGTCATATGACGAATCAGGGGTTCTATTGATGCCATGAACCCATCGTTTAAAAGGGAACGCCGACAAAATGTCACTCCACGTCAGTAATCATAAATCGTGTTCTTACTCATTCAGGTTTTGAGGAGAAAAATATGATGTCATAACATTATGGCGTACTGTTAGATCATCTGTAGTTTGAAAATAGAAGATTTTGTGTTTTTTTTATTTCAAGTCGGGATAAATTAATATGTTCATCACCAAGTCATATATTATGTTAATATATATTAAAAATCATTTTTTTAAAGTAATGTTTGAAGTATTTTTAGTGACTGCAAACAGTTTCTGTGAACCCAAAAAGATAGTGCGGATATAACAAACTGCATCGGGTTTATTGGTGGGGAAGGGGGGAAGGGGCGAGCTGTATCTGGAGGAATTATAAAATGTTCTGCGGATGTTCTCTAGATTCGTGCTTTTAATAATTGAGCTATGATATTTTCTGTGCCTCATAAGAGGCGATTAAAAAAGGAAGAATTGGTAGATTGTTCTACCGTATACGGTCAACTATAGTCCAGGACAGATACCGATCACGGCACTTTACCAACGATTCGGTTCCAAGGGTTATCTACTTCGAAGAGGGGCTATAAAATTAAATTTTTGGCCAATAATGGATTGTTGATACAACGCACCATCTAGATACGGTCTATCAACGCCCCATATTTGATATAGATTTCCTCAATAAAGCGTTTTCAATGTTTGGAAAGATACAATTACCGCAAATGAAAGGTGAATTTACTGTATTTTTACAGTGTATATACCAGGTGTAATATCTAAGTTGGTTCTCGCTACTCCCATCTAGACCGAAATTTCTTGAGATGCTTGTTACTTGGAAAAAACATCCGTAATGTATTGTCATCGTATAATTATAATGAAAGAAACTGGAAAATCACCATAGATTGCTACATTTACCTTCATCAAGAGTCGGAAGTTATTACAAGTTATTATAGCCTGTTGTATCCACGTTAATCGTCACAAATATTTTGTTAAATGTTTGCTCAGAATATTCAGTTTCGTTTGTTTGCTAGAGCAGCACACAACTGGCGTCTACTCTTGACGATGCAAGTACACAGTCAATTAGTGGAATGTGCAAAGTATACAGAAGATTACCAAACACATATCCAAATTTTTTGGTATTTTTCCGCATATCGTTGAGTTATATTCCTTTATCTCGTACTGGTGAAATGTTTGAAAACTTTGTTTGAAAAAATGTTTGAGGTTATTGTAAGACGATAATTTTTTGTCATTTGATTATGGGAATTAGATAAATTTTAATATTGCCCGCTGTGCAATCAATGCAAAATTTCATAATTAAGCATATGTTGTTTATGTTCGGTATTCTGGAATTCTGGGTAGTGATGCAGTAATATGCACGGATGGAGAACGAGAAACTTTTCTTATTCATTTTGATTACTTTGAATTGATGAACTTTCAATTTCCCATTTTCTTCTCAGTTTTGTGCACCTCATTCTGCAAGCTTAAACATTTCACATTATATTTTCCAGGCTATTACGAAAGGTTTTTCAATATAAAGGTTGATTTAAAAATAATTTGAAATCAACCCTGTCGTCCGCATATTTCTAAATTTGTTGCTGCTTAACAGACATTTAATAACGTCAGTTTCATGAACCCCCCAATCTTCCCAATCAGAAAAATGTTGTCAAAGCATCTTTTGTTAAGTATGTGCCACAGTTGGATCGCATCGATTAGATGCGATCCACCTGTGGCGCATGCTTGACAAAATAAAGTATCTGATTGGGTTTCAGGGCGTAAAGTACTGATACGTTTCTAATGACAAACTATTAGCAAACAAACATGGTCTAAGGTAATAAATTATATGACGTACTGAAATTCTGAACAAACATATTAACACGTATATTAGGTTACTGTGTAAATTAGTGACATACTGTTAAAAGATAAATATCGGGAAAATAATAGTATGAAGGGAACTAAAAATATCCACATTTCTATTTTTAAATCGAAGCATGTTTAAACGCTCGAAAAACACCTCAACAATTCCCTGCAATGTATTTTCTCTCTCGAATATTATATAATCGGACGTCGGCAGAGAGAGGCAACATTTCAAAATATTTCTCGTAAGGTGAACGACAGGTGTCTTGTGATTCCACATTTATATATTGCTTCCTGAAGTTTAAAAGCAATGAAACAGTTAATGTCAAAATTTGAAGACTTTTACACATGGAAGGCGCCGATAAGCATGCAATATGAAGATATTCTTTCAGTTTTGAACGATTCAACAACATTCGGCGTTCATGTTTCTAAAGAATTAAAAGAACCATTCCGACACACAAGTGTAGTACTTTTCTTCGACAATAAACCGGTATTCTTTATAAGTCGTAGAATACCGGACAAAACATCGCTTTGCAGTGCATTGTTTGGATCGAAAGCAGTTACTTACATTGAGTTAGTTGTTACTAATAAAAGACAGAGAGAATATTGTGGACCTATATGGGAAACTCAATGCAAAGATGAAGCAAAAACAATGATCAAAAATATTCTGAAGGATTCTGAAACGCATTATAATTTATGGGATAAAAATTGTCGAGATCACGTTACAAAAGTGGTGCAGAACTCCATGCAAGGAAGGCAATGGACTCAAGTGTCAGAAAAAGACTTTAATGATTTTATCGAAAATGTTCGAATTGAAGATCGTGTTCGTGTATTCATTCTCGTCACAACTTTTTTCACGCTCGCGCTTCTTTTTTCGACAAGAGTATTCTTGGTTGCATCAATATTATTTCTAGTTTTGTATCATTTCAGTCAAAATTTCCGAGAAAAAGTTGACATAATATTTCAATCAAATCTTACTGTTATTCGTCGTCTGACGAAAGCAATAACTCAAAAAAGAGAACTTCTTTCTCCGATGCCTCTTTTTTGCAACAAAATAAATTATTATTCCGACAATTTGTTCATTATTATTGATTTTTATTCGTTTTATAAATTATTTTTAATCTGTCATTGCTAATTCAAGTTTCTTCATGCGCAAATCAAGCATAATAAATCGTTTCCCTCGTGTTTAATATTAATTTATATATTTTTGATAGATCAAACTTTCTTCTATTTTTTACAATATTTTTATGCAATTTGAATATCAAATTTTGTTACTCATTGTTTACCTCAAAATTTAAATAATATGCAATATTTTATTTTATATATTTCTATATTTATTGAAATACATTTTTTGATCAAAATAATAAAAACACTATAACAAAAAATGAAATTTGCATTGTTATCACTTCCACGGTGTACCTCTGTTATCTATTGGTTGCATTACCTGGGCGGGGGGCTGTACCAGCGGCAACCTAATAACGAACAAGGCTAGGATTTCTGGCTTATTTGCTTCGATTATCGATTTAAAATGCCGAGCTTTATTTAGAGAATAATGTGAACGTCTAAAGCATTTGGATGAAATCTTCCAGCACAATCGAAATTTTTTCAACGGTGCTTATACTTAATAAAACGTTTTTTATCGAAATTCCCTCAGAGCAAGACCGGAGGCAGCTCCCCAACTTACAGCCACTCATTGGCAGAGAGCTACTAAAAGATGTAGTACCAGCAACCGCCCTCCAAACGGAATAGAACCATAGTGATAAAGTGCAGTGAGGGTATCTGCCCTGGGCGATGGTTAAGCCGCCTACCACTTCTTTGCTTCATTTTAGCCGCCTCTCATGACACACAGAAAATACTTTAGGACTATTTTAAAGCCCGTACCCTACAGGGTTTTGTTCAGATAGTTCTGACTGGGGAGAAGATTGAGTCACGGTGATTTAAACTATGCTTTGTTTGTCTTATTCTGACCAAGCCTGAATTAGTTCGGGAAGTGCGAAGTTCTCAATCGATTTTTATTCAGTTTCTATTTAGCAATCGTGCCCAATCCGAATAATTGCGGAAGTGACCGTTAGCTGGTTCCTTTTAAACGCTGCTTCAAACTTTGTATTCAGATACTTTCGATAATACAAAGGTAAATTATCTTAAACTTAGGTGAATCAATAATCTCACTGCAATGAATCGCGATACATGTTCAAAAATATTTATTTCTGAATAGGTTACAACTTACAACAGGTATTTCAAAGTTGATAATAAAATTTAGAATCAAGATGAGAACATGCTTAATGAAATCCTTGGCATAAATTGAACCTGCGAGACGCTGAATCTTTCCTCTCGTCACAACGTCATATGACGAATCAGGGGTTCTATTGATGCCATGAACCCATCGTTTAAAAGGGAACGCCGAGAAAATGTCACTCCACGTCAGTAATCATAAATCGTGTTCTTACTCATTCAGGTTTTGAGGAGAAAAATATGATGTCATAACATTATGGCGTACTGTTATATCATCTGTAGTTTGAAAATAGAAGATTTTGTGTTTTTTTATTTCAAGTCGGGATAAATTGATATGTTCATCACCAAGTCATATATTATGTTAATATATATTAAAAATCATTTTTTTAAAGTAATGTTTGAAGTATTTTGAGTGACTGCAAACAGTTTCTGTGAACCCAAAAAGATAGTGCCAATATAACAAACTGCATCGGGTTTATTGGTGGGGAAGGGGGGAAGGGTCGAGCTATATCTGGAGGGACTATAAAATGTTCTGCGGATGTTCTCTAGATTCGTGCTTTTAATAATTGAGCTATGATATTTTCTGTGCCTCATAGGAGGCGATTAAAAAGGAAGAATTGGTAGATTGTTCTACCGTATACGGTCAACTATAGTCCAGGACAGATACCGATCACTGCACTTTACCAACGATTCGGTTCCAAGGGTTATCTACTTCGAAGAGAGGCTATAAAATAAAATTTTTGGTCAATAATGGATTGTTGATACAACGCACCATCTAGATACGGTCTATCAACGGCCCATATTTGATATAGATTTCCTCAATAAAGCGTTTTCAATGTTTGGAAATATACAATTACCGCTAATGAACGGTGAATTTACTGTATTTTTACAGTGTATATACCAGGTGTAATATCTAAGTCGGTTTTCGCTTCTCCCATCTAGACCGAAATTTATTGAGATGCTTGCTACTTGGAAAAAAACTTCCGTAATGTATGGTCTTCGTATAATTATAATGAAAGAAACTGGAAAATCACCATAGATTGCTACATTTACCTTCATCAAGAGTCGGAAGTAATTACAAGTTATTATAGCCTGTTGTATCCACGTGAATCCTCACAAATATTTTGTTAAATGTTTGCTCAGAGTAAACTTTTGTCAACTGGAAAATGTGCACTGCAATTGCAGTGGAATTACCGTGCTCTCGCAGTACGATTACTACTTTCATTTCGATATCACCATATACAATTACTGTCAAAGAACGGCGATTTTACTGCATTTTTGTGACAGTGGATGCGGAGCAAATATATTTGAGTTTCGTTTGTTTGCTAGAGCAGCACACAACTGGCTTCTACTCTTGACGACGCAAGTACACAGTTAATTAGTGGAAAGAGTAAAGCATACAGAAGGTTACCAAACATATATCCAAATTTTTATTTTTTTTTGTATTTTTCCGCTCATTGTTGAGTTATATTACATTATCTCGTACTGGTGGAATGTTTCGAAACTTTGTTGGAAAAAATGTTTGAGGTTATTATAAGACGAGAATTTTTTGTCATTTGATTATGGGAGTTAGATAAATTTTAATATTGCCCGCTGTGCAATCAATGCAAAATTTCATAATTAAGCACATGTTGTTTAGGATCGGTCGTCTGGAATTCTGGGAAGTGATGCAGTAATATGCACGGATGGAGAACAAGAAACCTTTCTTATTCATTTTGATTGCTTTGAATCGATGAACTCTTCAGAAATTTTTTGGAGAAAGGTGTACAATATTTTATAACTGTTTCGAACATTGTCGGCAGACAAAACTCAATCAATTTCTCATTTTCCTCTCGGTTTTTTGCACTTCATTCGTCAAGCTTAGACATATCACATTATATTCTACAGGCTATTATGAAATTTGTTTTAAATATAAAATTTTTTAAAAACTACGAAGGGGAGATTTGAAAATATATAAAAATCAACCCGGTCTTCCGCCTATTTTTAAATTTGTTGCCGCTTTTCAGACATTTAATAACGTGAACCCCTCAATCTTCTTAACCAAAAAAAAATGACGTCAAAGCATCTTTTGTTGCCACCTGTGACGCATGCTTGACAAAATAAAGTATCTGATTGGGTTTCGGGGTGTAAAATACTGATACGTTTCTGATGACAAACTATTAGCAAACAAACATGGTCTATGGTAATAAATTTGATGACGTGCTGAAAACCTGAACAAACATATTAACACGTAAGTCAAGTTACTGTGTATATTTGTGACATACTGTTAAAAGATAAATATCGGGAAAATAATAGTATGAAGGGAACTAAAAATATCAACATTTCCATTTTTAAATCGAAGCATGTTTAAACGCACGAAAAACACCTCAACAATTTTCTGCAATGTATTCTCTCTCTCAAATATTATATAATCGGACGTCGGCAGGGGGAGGCAACATTTCAAAATATTTCTCGTAAGGTGAACGACAGGTGTCGTGTGATTCCACATTTATATATTGCTTCCTGAAGTTTAAAAGCAATGAAACAGTTAATATCAAAATTTGAAGACTTTTACACATGGAAGGCGCCGATAAGCATGCAATATGAAGATATTCTTTCAGTTTTGAACGATTCAACAACATTCGGCGTTCATGTTTCTAAAGAATTAAAAGAACCATTCCGACACACAAGTGTAGTACTTTTCTTTCGACAATAAACCGATATTCTTTATAAGTCGTAGAATACCAGACAAAACATCGCTTTGCAGTGCATTGTTTGGATCGAAAGCAGTTACTTACATTGAGTCAGTTGTTACTAATAAAAGACAGAGAGAATATTGTGGACCTATATGGGAAACTCAATGCAAATATGAAGCAAAAACAATGATCAAAAATATTCTGAAAGATTCTGAAACGCATTATAATTTATGGGATAAAAATTGTCGAGATCACGTTACAAAAGTGGTGCAAAACTCCATGCAAGGAAGGCAATGGACTCAAGTATCAGAAAAAGAATTTAATGATTTTGTCGAAAATGTTCGAATTGAAGATCGTGTTCGCGTATTCATTCTCGTCACAACTTTTTTCGCGATCGCGCTTCTTTTTTCGACAAGAGTATTTCTGGTTGTATCAATATTAATTCTAGTTTTGTATCTTCTTAGTCAAAATTTCCGGGAAAAAGTTGACAGAATATTTCAATCAAATCTAACTGTCATTCGTCGCCTGATAAAACCAATAACTCAAAAAAGGGAACTTATATCCTCAATGCCGTTTTTTTGCGACAAAATAAATTAATTATTCCGACAATTTGTTTCTTATTTTTAATTTTTTTATAATATTTTAATTAATTTTCATTCTGCCACTGCTGCTTGGTATTTTCGTGTATAATATTTATTTATATATTTTTGATAGATCAAGCCATTCAACTTCCTACCTCTACCTCAAAAGTTGAATAATATGCAATATTTATTATATATTATATATCTATAATTATTGAATTTTTTTAATCAAAGTAATAAAAATAGTAAAACAAAAAGTCAGTTTTGTATTTCTATGACTCCCACGCTGTGATCGCTGTTATAAATTGAGTATGCCAAGCATTTAAAATATTTTTATTACCACTCATCTGAGTGTATAGACTTGAGCAAGGTGCTGTACCAGCGGTTACTTTGAGAATTGAAATTAGCGAAAAAGCCTATAGGGGTGTTCGCAAGACAAAACATTCCAGTTAGACCAAAATGTAGTTGAGTGGTATATCGGTGACCTTATATTCGATTTTGTTTTATTGAAACTCACTCTGAGCGAGGCCAGAAGCAGTGCAAATAATGACCATTTAAAAACAACGGGATATTACAAGAGGTAGCACCAGCAACTGCAAGCTAAAAACATTCCAAACAGAACTGATCTGCTATGGTAAAGCGCAGTGAGTGGTATCTCTCCCGGACGATAGTAAAACCATATACCATTTATTTAGTGTTATTTCTACTCAGGTATTCGAATTGATGTCCAGATTTATTTAAAAAAAATTTGAACTGTGCAGCTGTCCAATGAAACATTCCAACCCGATCAAAAACTTTATCTTGTCCCAATCAGAATTTTTGTTTTGTTAAGCATGAGTCACAGATGGTACGCGACAGAGCTGAACGGCCCATCTGTGGGTCATGCATTATAAAATATATTTTGTTATAATTTCTGAGTGAGTTGAAGATTGAGTCCCAGTGATTCATACTTAATAAAATGTTTTTTTTTTTGGATTATTCTGTCCAAGCGTGAAAAAGTTCGAGAAGCGTGAAATTCTCAGTCATTTTTCATTCAATTTCTATTTTGCAACCGGTATTCAATCCCTGGAATTGCAAAGTTATATTTTGCCAAAAATTTGTCTTTTTTTGAATAATGTGCACTGCTGTATGGTTAGTTAAATCTTGAAATTTGAAATGCATTTTAAAAATCTCATTTTGGTTATTATACTCGACGAGTCGACCTACCCTACTACCTTCGTGTTATATCAGGTGACTAAAATGAACCTATAAGTTGGTAAATGCTTTTACAACCATCCAGAATATATAGCACTAAGAACATTCTGCTATATCGGTTCAGTTGCGTATACTCTTTGCATGGAAGTGTTCGCTGAATTTTTTCAAAAGTGCAAATGCATTTTAAATAGTTAAAATTCACTTATGTTGTACGTGACGGTTTTGATAAAAAAATATATTTGTTCAATAAATTTTGAAGTGATATTAAATATGAACTTGATATAATCGATGAAAGATCTCAGTATATTATTCTTTTTTTGCTATGATACTTTGCAAATATTTGAAAACGAATAAAAATTGTAGAATCAATACTTTGCTGGCATTTAACTGAAAATATAAAAAACAAAATTATATTATTTGAAATTTAAACCTTTCCAAAATTTCAATTTTATTTTTTCGCCATTAAATCTTATAAAATGTAATAAATGCGTCTGAGAGAGACAATTACAAAGGTGCACACATATATGCAAAATGGGCCATTCTCAAAATAATACGCTTAAAAATAGTGTATGCCATAGTAACCGGTGGCATCGACTATTTTTTTGCCGATAACAATACAAAAATACAGCATTATTTAATAGTAATTCATATTATAACATCAATTCCCAGTAAAGTTCTGCAGACATATTTTGTAGACAAAATGTAGACGGTGCAACTGTGGCTCAAGAATGATAAAATTAAAGTTGTTATTGAGGAAATTTGTTTTGCTTTGTCTATTTTATTTCTCGTTTAAGTTATATTTGGAAAACAATTTTGAAATTTGTGTTTGGATGTAAATATATAATCAATTTGTTAGCACGCGATTTTTTTCTGTGAATTCTTAATATTCTATGACATCTTTACTTCGGTCAAGAAAAATTGGACTAAACATGTTTTGTTAAGCTTGGAACACGGATGGATCGCGCTGCTGAGGCGCGGTTCATCTGTGGCACATGCTTGACAAAGTAAAATCTCAGATTGGAGCTAAGATAATTTTTTTCAACTTTTTTATTTATCAGCGGACGCAAAAATATGTCAAGCATGAACGGTAAGGAATGCTTACAAAAATTTATGAAAGTTTTACCAACTTTTTATTGCTGTGCAATTATGTAAAACTTACAGTTCATTGTAATAATTGTGTAAAAAAATAAGTAACAACGGGAGTAATGTGTTTTTTAAACTTGTATTTCATATAGATTTTGGATTTTACACATTATTCTATTCTACACACTATTCCATTGAGCTTCAGCTATGAACAAAGGCCAGAAGCACTACAAGGACTACAAGATGAAGAACCAGCAACTGCACTCTAAGCGGAAAACATTCCAAACGGAACTGAACTGCTATAGTAAAGTGCACCACCTTCGCGACTTTTGTTATGATGTCAAAAAGAAAAGGTTAAAAATTCCCCCTCATACTTTTCCTTGTCTTGATCAGTTATTGTTCGCTTTATTTATAGTAATACTCCTGCCTTTCAGAAATCGAAAAATATTTGCTGATTCAAACAGTGTGACCAGCCCTGTTCTAGATACTTGCCACCCATGTACACAACCCTATTCTTTGTTTATACACACAATGAATGAACTATTGCTAAGCTAGGGTACAATTGTATAAAGTCACATATTGTAAAATTCCCGTAAAATATTATTGACGGGATTTGACATAGATATTCTAAAAATAGGAAATGCTATATTTAGGATGTGAGCCTTTTATTCATTCAGGCACAGCCACGTGATTCATTATATCTCCCGGTCAGAAATCTTTTATCCAAACATGCTTTGTTAGGTGTGAGCCACTGATGGGCCGCGCTAACAAAGCGCAGTCCATCAGTGGCAGATGCTTGACAAAATAAAAATTTTGATTTGCTTGATTTATTTGTGTAACATTATCATGAAGCCATTATTTAACGCACTTTTATTGAAATTAAATAGTTAGTTGTAAAACTGAAGTTCTGTCTTACTTGCATTGTCTACCATAATTTTGTTTTGTTGACCATGGATTGGTCGCAGATGAGTCATAGCTTGGCCACGTACCAACTGCGCAATCCATCAATGACCATACCAGATTAAAATTTATCATACCATATCCAAAATAATTTTTTTGCTCTATATATAAGAATTATTTGAATTTAGGCAAAAAAATGAACGCGATTATAAAATGCCGAAATTATTATTTTCCCTCATAATTTTTTTTTTTGAAATAACTGAATAAATTGGACGAGCGTTATTTTTTTCTCGTTATATATTTTCTCACTATATATCCTTATATGCATATGTCACAGAAAAACCAAAATTTAATTCACACATAGTATGAGTTTGTGGTATTGTGACTGCTTAACAAAGAAAAATATCTAGTTTGAAAGCCAGGGAAAAGTTAGTCAGAAAAGTTGTGCTCAATCGTGTTTTGTTAAGTACACTGTAACAAAAAAATGCAACAAAGTCACTGGTCTTTGACAGTAATTCCACTAGACGGTATTGAAAGAAATCAAAATTGACTTTTTTGGCCAAATATGGGTGTTGATGGAACGCATCACAAGGGTGCGGTCCATCAACAGCCCATACTTGGCATAAATCTCATCAACATGACGTTTTATTAACCTTGGAAATGTGCAATAACTGCAAATGACCAGTAAATTTACGGCACTTTTGTTACAGTGTAGAAATCAATGATGGATCTCGCCGATCAGTGCTCTAACGATTCAATTAATTCATAGACATCTTATTTAAAGCAATCGACTGAAAATTAACCCATGCGTACATAATACGGTTAGTATTTCAAGGTCAAAATGTTCTTCTAGAATCATTTATTTATAAAACCAAAAAACAAGAGCATTAGAAAACAAAAAAAAATGTTGTTTGATTTTGTGTTAGAGGCGCTATTCGTGTAAAGTTAAAATCTATACACGCAATTGATTATGATATTTATTTAATATCACGCAACTATACACAACGTGTATTGAGTATATTAATACCTCTTGATGAATGACGAATTTGAGACGTCATCTTTTATTTGAAAATAAACAGAGATTCTAAAACTTAGAGAAATTTCATTTTAGTCGAAGTTCATATGGATCATATTGACTTTATAAATAAATGGGTTACATCCTAAATATAGCAGATTCCTATTTTTAGAATATCTATCCTCGCGTACATAATATTTTATGGGATTTTTCCATAGATATTTCCATATATCAATACCGTCGCTTAATCTATTAAAAAATATTCTAAAACCATGATTTATCAATGATGGTTTACTTTTGAATCGTGTCGCCTAGGTGCGTTCCATCTGTGGCACATGCTTGATATAATTGAATGTTTAAGCGCGAAGCAACGCTTTATAGCAATTGTGAACTTGTGAGAGACCCCAAGAGGAAATTTTATTTTGCCAAGTATGAGACACGGCCCACGTCTCGCCAGCGCGATCCATCATTGACTCATACTTAACAAAACATGTTTCGACTAAATTTTTCTCACGAGGATGGGAAACTTTTGATACTTTTGTTTTCAATCTCTGTTTATAGGACATACAATCTCAATGACATATTTTAAGTTTCAATTTGAAAGTTTGCAGTTTTAACATAAGGCGAATCTAGAACAACAAAAAACTTGTGGCCAATATAATAAAAGTCGCTGTTTGATAAACAAAACCGATTTTTCTAGAAACAGCATGCTGTATGCAAATCAAAAACAGTAGTAGTTTGAAAATTGTTCGAAATTTAATAAATCTGCATGGAATGGAATACAAGTTTAGGAAGTTTTTTTCGGAAAATATAAGAATCAATTACCCCGATTAAAATAGGCTTGTTCTGATAAAAACGTACACGTATGGCACTTTTACCACAAAAGAATTTGGATGTATTTCCTTATATTTTTTTTCAAATTTAACACTGTGAGCAGTAAAAATAATTTCGTAAAGTGTATTCCTTACAATTCGGAAATTTTTCAAACTTTCCACGACATTGAGATAACGTGAAATTTAATCTGCGGACCTTGATCTTGGTAAAAATTTCAAATAAACATCCACAAATTTTTTTCAAAAAAAAAATGCCTACTAACATATTATTTTTGTTGTTATTATTATGCTGCCAATAATCTCGAATTATAGCTTTTTATTTTTGCTCAAATGAGACTAAAACAAGAAATAAAATGGCGGACAAAGAGAAACAGATGGGCTTTCCGTTTATATAAATATATATTTGTCCCAGCAAACAAAATTTCAAAAATTGAACAAATACAGATAATGATATATTTCTAGTGAAATGAAATTCTTTAAGAAAGGTTGAGAAAAGCTGACCATTTGCAACATGGAGTCACGGTCTATTCAATATCCATACTTAACAAGAGAAAGTTTTTGATTGATAAAGTTTCACGCAAAGGATGCTGAAAACAATCTAAAGTCTGTCGATGTTTTTATTTTTCTTTAAAAATTCATGTTAAAATTGATCAGAAATGTGTTTTTTAAAATAAATTTGCACAATGGCGCAAAAAATAACTCATGCGTCTCTAGCGTATATTTTCCTAAAACTGTGAACTTTTCCATTTTTATCAGACAGCTAGACTTGATATTTCGTCACTGCGTCTCACTAGAAAACCCACAACTTGAGTGGGTTGACCGAACTAGAAAGGATATGTCTTTCCGCAAACATTAATTCAGTTATTTTATAAGTTACCGCATGTACGTCTATAAGTAATGGTGCATGCCCTTGCTCAGGGCCATCCACTCAGATGAGGGTTAGAAAAATATTCTAAATGCTCAGCATCTAATATATAAAAGAGCTTACAAAATTAGTTGTATTTCAATTTTTATCATTTTGAAGTAATGCGTATAAAAATATGTATTTTAAAAAATATAAAAATGAAGTTGGTAAAGATTACATAGGTATTAGATAAGGTAACATACTGAGGTAGGGTATTTTATTTGAAATTGCATAAAAATATTTTGCAGAAAAAGAGAGTTATATGACATAATATGTCACGCATATATATTATACACGATCGAAATATGCTATTTATGCTTCCTCGGAAATTTTGAGTAAAATGATACAAAATTAAGAACAATATTGTTGCACTAAGAAATATTCTTGTCGAAAAAAGGAACGCGATCGCGAAAAAAGTCGCAACGAGAAAGAATGCACAAAGACGATCTTCAGCTCGAATGTTTTCGACGAATTCATTAAAGTCTTTCTGTGATATTTGAGTCCATTGTCTTCCGCGCATGGAGTTTTGCACAACTTTTGTAACGTGATCTCGACAATTTTTATCCCATAAATTATAATGAGTTTCAGAATCTTTCAGAATATTTTTGATCATTGTTTTTGCTTCATCTTTGCATTGAGTTTCCCATATAGGTCCACAATATTCTCTCCGTCTTTTATTAGCTTTAACTGACTCAATGGAAGTAACTGCTTTCGATCCAAACAATGCACTGCATAGCGATGTTTTGTCCGGTATTCTACGACTTATCAAAAAATTCCGGTCTCTTGTCGAAGAAAAGTACTACACTTGTGTGTCGGAATGGTTGTTTCAATTCTTTAGAAATATAAACACTGAATGTTGTTGAATCGTTCAAAACTGATAAAATATCTTCATATTTCATGCTTACCGGTGCCTTCCATGCGTAGAAGTCTCCAAGTATTTTCATTAACTGCTCCATTGCCTTTTCAGTCCACAAATATATAGGCATAAATGCAGAATCCCGAGACGTTGTTTTCGGCTCTTCACGTTACGAGAAATATTTTGAAATGTAGTGGGGAACTGCCGGCGTCAGATTATATAATATTCGAGAGAGTGAGAAAAACAAGGAACAGGTGTAGAATAGCCAGTGGTGTTTCCGTAAGTTTAGAAGTAGGTTGCGTTAGTAGGGGGAATTAACAATCATTGTTATACAGGAAGGTTTTATTATAACGAGTATTGTGACGTTTTTTGACAGCATACACATACTTTTATGATCTGTCTTGCAACAATCTTCAAATTAGCAAAATTTTGATATTTATCAAAATAAAAAAAAATAGTTACAACATGCTGGCGACTTATGCTTGAAAAAAGGCAAATTGTCATTTCCCATAAACATAATACGAAATATGTGGTATTTTATTAACAAAATGCAAATTCCACCTGAAACATATGTAGTAAGTATAATATGATGATGATTTTGCGTTAAAATGGTGTAAGAATTAAGATCATTTTGAAGTTGTGCGGAATTTTTTTTTTACAATTTCATTTTGCGGACACTGGATGTCCCCTCCGAATTTTTATTCCTCTGTGGCTCATGAATTATAAAAAAAGGTTTGTTATAATTTCTGAGTGAGTTGAAGATTGAGTCCCAGTGATTCATACTTAATAAAATGTTTTGTTTGGATTATTCTGTCCAAGCGTGAAAAAGTTTGAAAAGCGTGAAACTCAGCCATTTTTAATTCAATTTCTATTTTGCAACCGCTATTCAATCCCTGGAATTGCAAAGTTATATTTTGCCAAAAATTTGTCTTTTTTTGAATGATGTGCACTGCTGTATGGTTAGTTAAATCTTGAAATTTGAAATGCATTTTAAAAAACTCATTTTGGTTATTATACTCGACGAGTCAACCTATCCTACTACCTTCGTGTTACATCAGGTGAATTAAATGAAGCTATAAGTTGGTAAATGCTTTTACAACCATCCAGAATAGATGCCACTAAGTACATTCTGCTATATCGGTTCAGCTGCGTATACTAATCGAATGGAAGTGTTCGCTGATTTTTTTCAAAAGTGCAAATGTATTTATACATATTTTAAGTCAGTAAAAATTCACTTATGTTGAACGTGACGATTTTGATAAAAAATATATTTATTCAATAAATTTTGAAGTGATATTGCACGAATAACAATTGTAAAATCAATACTTTGCTGGCATTTGACTGAAAATATAAAAAACGAAATTATATTATTTGAATTTTAAACTTTTCCAAAATTTCAATTTCAAATTCAATTTCAATTTCACCTTTCGAGAAATATTTTGAAATGTAGTGGGGAACTGCCGGCGTCAGATTTTATAATATTCGAGAGAGTGAGAAAAACAAGGAACAGGTGTAGAATAGCCAGTGGTGTTTCCGTAAGTTTAGAAGTAGGTTGCGTTAGTAGGAGGAATTAACAATCATTGTTATACAGGAAGGTTTTATTATAACGAGTATTGTGACGTTTTTTGACAGCATACACATACTTTTATGATCTGTCTTGCAACAATCTTCAAATTAGCAAAATTTTGATATTTATCAAAATAAAAAAAATAGTTACAACATGCTGGCGACTTATGCTTGAAAAAAGGCAAATTGCCATTTCCCATAAACATAATACGAAATATGTGGTATTTTATAAACAAAATGCAAATTCCACCTGAAACATATGTAGTAAGTATAATATGATGATGATTTTGCGTTAAAATGGTGTAAGAATTAAGATCATTTTAAAGTTGTGCGGAATTTTTTTTTTACAATTTCATTTTGCGGACATTGGATGTCCCCTCCGAGTTTTTATTCGTCCTTATATCGTAATAAGCTAAATACATTTTTGAATTTTCAACAGAATATTATCGTTATAATATCGCTTATCAGCGGAAAATTTTTATATGCTGGTTCTCGTTAGGTCGGAATAAAGTATTGATATAGGTCACTCTGAAAAAAAAAACTTTTATTTAATATGCCTAAATTTAAAAATAGCAATGCGGATATTTTTAGTTACCCCCTATACTATTATTCTTGTACAAATATACCCAATAACTTAATAACAAAATTATTTATTATCAGTTTCGTTGCAAATAGTTCCTCATCAAAAAAGAATCGATACTTTACGTCCCCGAAGCTTGGAAACATTGTGGAGTTCGTGAAACTTGTGTTATGAAACGTCTGTTAAAAAGCAGCACATTTGAAAATATTCTGTAGACAGTGTTAAATATATATATATATAGATCACACAAAGCCCTTGGCAGTTAGCGAAGTAGTTAAAAAATTCATATTAAAAAAAACCTTGCCCTTTGCCTGCAGAATAAAGAGTGAAATAATTAAAATTACAGACTGTGTAACCATGTATAACCATGTACCACTCCGTTCCTCTTAGTCGCCTCTTACGACACGAAGTAAATATGTTGGTACTATTCTAAGACTCGGATACAAATATTATCAATCTTTCCCCAAAAATGTTTTCATCAATTCATCAATTGAAACCAATGGTAACTGACAGAAAAAAGTTGTGTGCGCCTGGACACAGTGTCCAAAATCTCGGAAAACCAATCTTAACCACAGAGGCTTTCTGCATTTACAGCTTTGTAACATTAGTGTCTACTCAAGTCATATCTTAGGATCATATCACTCTAGCCATGAATCAAGTGGCTACTGGTTCAGGGTGATTCTGTCTGAGGAGTAGCTATAGAAACCAAAAAATTAAACAAATTATTCCCGGCTACATTCTAACAAGAACCATTTGTGATGATTTATATGGATACAATAGGCGAAAATAGAGCATGTAATAACAGTGGGTAGTTGGATATATTAACTCATTTCCCCCATTCCTTTTATTGAAATGTTCGACTGACACAGTACATTTTTATGTACGTTTTCTCAGTTTAAAAAAATAAAAAGGGACGGTAATGGAAAAATCCAATTGCTATTGTAAAATATAGCCATTGCTGGACGCCCGCCTCAGGGTTTTGTTGGGTAAAGCACCATCATGTTGTCCGGATGACCCATGTTTCAATGATTGGGCACTATATCACGAGGCATGTTTCTTAGCCAGGCATTTCAAAGATGACTAAAACGCGCGATAGATACTTAGGCTCTACAAAGGTACGTGTCTATCGTTGTTGTGTAAAAATCCCCTCGGGTCGTTTCGCGAGCAGGTCATGCCATACTCAATTGTAAAACAGATGCAGTATGTATGTAAGTTTGGAAGTTTTTTTCTATTTAGGGATAACGGGAGATTCCAAATACTGATGGTAGACGTGGTGCAATTTGGTATATGTAACCATTGAACGATATAGACATTTCTTTACTTATTTTGATAGAGTGCACTTAACGTCAGATAGTCTAACGTCTAACCGGCAAACCTGCAATATTACCAAACATTAAATGTGCTAATTTCTGCCATTGCAATATATGTATAGATTATCGCACTAAATTACACAAACCGCAATAGTAAAGTACGCAGGTCACGTGATAAAATAGCTGTATCATTTTACACAAACACGCCATAGATGAATTGTCACAATAGTTACTGAAAAGGTTAAATATTCCTAACTGATGACGTTTTATCCTTTGTAATTCAGATCTACGGTTCGTGCATAACAAAATTAACCTTTTGATTAAATTTCACAACAATGTCAGTATTGATATCTAAATCTATTACTGGTTCGAGGTGTTATATCGGTAAAATTTTAGTATCGACCCATTCCTGTTAGAAATATTTTATTCAAACATTTTTTGTTAAATATGAATCCCTGATGGATCGCGCACTGATGGACCATCTGTGGGTCTTGCTGAGCAAAATTAGGCTTATGATCCATATAAGATATAGTTTTATTTTTAAATTCTTGCCAACCATATTACATTTGAAATTATCTAAATAAACACGAAAAGCTAATGTGAATGAATGTGTCCACTCCTCCAGCACGCCCTTCATACAAAACACGTACAAGCTCAGGTTCTGCAAAGCGTGTGTCAAAAAATCGTACCGATGAAGCGCGGACCATCACTGGCTTATGCCTGGATCAATCAAGTTTCTCTAAACATGTTTTCATTCACGCTCATTGACCAATTTCCAAATCGTCTGTATGGTTTTCCTATTGAAACGTATTCAAGTGTTTAAATTTCTATAGAAAACGTGTAATTTTTGCGTTTTATCTTGCGTCACCTCTTCAATAAAGTGTCCCCTCTATTCAAGGTCAAGCTATTTGTTTTGATTTTGATCCTTGAATGAAGAGATGAATGTATGAAGAACATATAACATTGAATGCACAGTTTACATGTAAGCTATTTATTTGAGGTAAAACAAATCATAAAAAAAGAACATTCTAACAAGATTTCCCCATCTAATAGGTCGGTACATTAATTTGAATTGTAAAATATTTTGTTATTTGATAAGCAAAGCGCAAGTGTTGTTCCCGAAGAAGACGGATCCTGCGTCATATATACAGCAAGGTCATAAAAATCAATATCGTTTCTCAGAAGGACATATGACTGTCGTGTCGGCGAGTGTGTTTTTCAACAAGGCATGTCATGATTAGCTGAATTAAAGCATAAGTGACAAAGTTTGTATAGTATGTATACCAGTTAGAAAAGTTTTTCCGGACAGCTTCAGTTAAGTGTGGGTCACTGATGGATCGCGACATCTGTGCCGAATACTTCATAAAAATAAAATTCATATCATTCGACTTCCAAAGTTCAAATAATTATTTTTTCATTACCGCATTTAAATAAGGAAGACATGACAGTTATTCGAACATAACGAGACTCGAACACTTGATTCAAACCTGCGATAGGAACGCGTTAGGTCATTGGCAGGCGGAGCTATCCATCAAGGGGCCATGCTTAACAAACATTTTAAGACAGAATATTCCTAACTGGCTACCTGCGATGTCATGAAGGAGAATGGTATAGAAGGAACTCCACGGATCAAATAGTTGATATTAATTATTTTAAGGTAAAATCCTTGGGTCTATGTAATCTAGAAAGTATGCTTACAAAATATTTTCTTGCGTGAAGAGTTAGAAATTATTACCGCATTATGTGAAAGTCTGTACATGTGCGTCGAATTAACGTAGAACTGTGTGGGATCAATACGAAGAACGTCAAGCCGCAAAACATGCGTCAAAAGAACATATCCCCAATTTATGAAGAGAAAAGGATAATAGATTGTTCTGGATTTTTGGCGTAGGGTTGAAACCGGGGTTTATAAAAAATACAATAGTGTGGTTTTACGGATTGAACTTGAACCCAATTTTATGAAGCGTTTTCTATGCAATCGTTGTGTATACGGCGTTCTAAGCGGTTTGAGTTTAAAGAGCGAATTTCATGTTTTGTTTACATGGGATTGAATCTTATTTGCAGCTTGATATGTGAACGTATGGAGACGATAGAGCTCTATTTTCTTGTCCTATTAATAAATCCGCTTGTGTGATTGGATAATACTTCGAATGCAATCTTTATCTTATCGAAAGCTTTATCAGTTAATCTTTCAACTAATAACACAAATAAAACCCTAATTTCAGTATGCGGTATGCTCTTTAGTCTCTTATATGATGAGATTCTTGCAATCTGAACCAATATTGCTTGAAAACATATATATTATGAGACCCGTATTGCAATTGCAGCATACGTGTTAGGGCTACAAAAAAAAGGGTGACTCGAGTTTACATATTTCAATAACTAGATAATTCGACTGTGGTTTAAAAATTGGCAAAATTCTACTCAAATTCGTCATTTTTATAATTTTGTCAATTTTACATTTTTTGTTCTCTTAAATACTGATTTTTTGAAAAAGTTCGCTCAAGTTTCTTAGATATCACGTGGTACACTGAATTTACTGGTCATTTGCAGTAGTTGCATATTTCCAAAGTAAAAAAACGCCATGTTCATGAGATTTATACCAATAATGGGCTGTTGCACCTTCCCGCAGCGTTCCATCAACTCTCGATATTTGGCCAAAAAATTACAGTGAAATACCGGTGATTTTGTTGCATTTTTGTTACAGTATACCTTAATCCTCTTCTCTTTCCCAACATGCAATTTCTCCACATTTAACCCCTAAATGCGTCACTGGATTGGTATTTCACATGACAAGATGTTTTACCCAAGAAGAGAGTTTTTGCCGCAGTTATAGATATATTGCTCATGCGATATGGTGTGATTTCACGTGTGTTGAATGCACAGCGAAGAGCGATCATAGTCACAAATACTGTATCGAAACAAATTTTGTTAATACGAGTCACTAGTCGTGCCGGGTTGGTACGGTCCATCTGTGACTCATGCTTAGCAAAATAAAATTTCTTGTTGGGAAAGGGTCCTATTAGGAAATTTTGGCAACCTGTGTGATATAGTCAAAATCTGTTACTAAAGTGCCAATTTTCGTTCCAAACTTATTCAACTGAAAACATGACGTGAAACGTAAAACATTTTAAGTGTTTGAAACCTGACTCGAATGAAAACGTCGAAGGAACTCCACGGATCCAATAGTTGATATTAATTATTTTAAGCTAAATTCCTTGGCTCCATGTAATCTGGAAAGTATGCTTACAAAATATTTTCTTGCGTAAAGAGTTAGAAATTATTACCGCATAATGTGAAAGTCTGTACATGTACGTCGAATTAACGTAGAACTGTGTGGGATCAATACGAAGAACCCCATGTTAATGCCTTTCCTTTTACCAGGATTAAGGCCGGGTCTGAGCAACCCCACCCAGCCGCATTATGTGAAAGTCTGTACATGTACGTCGAATTAACGTAGAACTGTGTGGGATCAATACGAAGAACGTCAAGGCGCAAAACATGCGTCAAAAGAACATATCCCCAATTTTTGAAGAAAAAGGATAATAGATTGTTCTGGATTTCTGACGTAGGGTTGAAACCGTGGTTTATAAAAAATACAATAGTGTGGTTTTACGGATTGAACTTGAACCCAATTTTATGACGCGTTTTTTATGCAATCGTTGTATATACGGCGTTCTATGCGGTTTGAGTTTAAAGAGCGAATTTCATGTTTTGTTCACATGGGATTGAATCTTATTTGCAGCTTGATATGTGAACGTATGGAGACGATACAGCTCTATTTTCTTGTCCTATTAATAAATCCGCTTATGTGATTGGATAATACTTCGAATGCAATCTTTATCTTATCCAAAGCTTTATCAGTTAATCTTTCAACTAATAACACAAATAAAACCCTAATTTCAGTATGCGGCATGCTCTTTAGTCTCTTATATGATGAGATTCTTGCAATCTGAACCAATATTGCTTGAAAACATATATATTATGAGACCCGTATTGCAATTGCAGCATACGTGTTAGGGCTACAATAAAGGCTGACTCGAGTTTACATATTTCAATAACTAGATAATTCGACTGTGGTTTAAAAATTGGCAAAATTCTACTCAAATTCGTCATTTTTATAATTTTGTCAATTTTACATTTTTTGTTCTCTTAAATACTGATTTTTTTGAAAAAGTTCGCTCAAGTTTCTTAGATATCACGTGGTACACTGAATTTACTGGTCATTTGCAGTAATTGCATATTTCCAAAGTCAAAAAAACGCCATGTTGATGAGATTTATACCAATAATGGGCTGTTGCACCTTCCCGCAGCGTTCCATCAACTCTCGATATTTGGCCAAAAAATTACAGTCAAATACCGGTGATTTTGTTGCATTTTTGTTACAGTATACCTTAATCCTCTTCTCTTTCCCAACATGCAATTTCTCCACATTTAACCCCTAAATGCGTCACTGGATTGGTATTTCACGTGACAAGATGTTTTACCCAAGAAGAGAGTTTTCGCCGCAGTTATAGATATATTGCTCATGCGATATGGTGTGATTTCACGTGTGTTGATTGCACAGCGAGAAGCGATCATAGTCACAAAAACTGTATCGAAACAAATTTTGATAATACGAGTCACTAGTCGCGCCGGGTAGGTACGGTCCATCTGTGACTCATGCTTAGCAAAATAAAACTTCTAATAGGAAAGGGTTCTATTAGGGAATTTTGGCAACCTGTGTGATATAGTCAAAATCTGTTACTAAAGTGCCAATTTTCGTTCCAAACTTATTCAACTGAAAACATGACGTGAAACGTAAAACATTTTAAGTGTTTGAAACCTGACTCGAATCAAAACGTCTATTTCAGGAATGCTCAAAATATCCTAGCTTCTAAAAATAGCTCAGAAGCATATATAGCAGCATCATTTGATTTCCTAAATATGACCCATGGTTATATATAAAAAAGAAAGACGATAATGTTCAAATTGACCTTACATATCAATACCACTGTAGATGTATAACATTACTTTAAACAATATATTAATTTTAGATAATAGGATCAGCAACGTCCTTGTCTTGAGTGAAATTTTTTTCGAAACATTACTGTTTTCAGTATTGTGAGTGATATTTGAAAAAAATGTCCTCATTGTATTAGAAAATCAAACTAAACGGGTCAGAAAGTATTTTCTGGTATATATTTTATTGGTTTCCACGCAATGATTTTATCAAAAGCAAAAGTCGGAATTTATATGAAATCAACCCCATACTATTTGTTCCGCTACATGTCAATTACTTGTGTTTGATGTTTAAAAGCCAAAACATTGACCAACTTCAGTTGCACTGAAAACTCGCTTTTAAGGAATAAATTCTATCCAACCCACTTAGTTGAAAATTTGATCCCATTTGCTTTGTCGAGTATTGGTCCTTCACATTAAAAAAATTGTATCTGCCAAGCATGTGCAATAGGAGGACAGCGCCCATTATTGACTAATAATTAAAAAATGATTTTTGTCGAAACTTCACTCTTGCTAACTCATACTAGTTACATGATGTGATGATTCTATGAAGATTTCACAACCTTACAACTAGTCTGGGCAATTCGATTCGATGATTCGAAGCACAATACATTCGAATCAATCATGAATTGTCCATATAAACAAAAACTTGCTAAATAAACTAGAATCTTTCGTTTTTAGCGACAAAATGCCATCGATTTTGGTCAAATCGATCGCCTTTTGCCGTTAAAATATAAAAATTGTTGCTCATAGACAGTGCAGTAGTGTGCTTTGAAAAAACACTATAAACTAGGATTTTCTTGATAACCATGATAGAGACAAGTTGTAACAGTAAAAATGAGATATTTGTTATTTGCATGGAATTTGTGATTCGATCCAGTTCGAAAAGAGTATTCGAATCTGATTGAAATTCCGAAGGATTCGGTTTTTCCAATCCCTATTCACAACTAGCGTTGGGAAAAACCGAATCCTTTAGAATTCGAATCTGATTTGAATATTTTTTTTTCGAATCGGACCGAATCGTTGATTTCATAAAAATAACCAATATCCCATTTTTTACTGTTAGTAATATTGTCTCCATTATGATAATCGGGAAAGTCAAATTTACAAATTACAAATATCAGCATAATCTTACTTAAAAGTGATGTATTTTCAAATACGCTCCAGTCCGAGTGCAAAAATTTTCATTTTAACGACGAAATACAACCGATTTTGTGGTTAAAAATGAAAAATTGCGCTACATTTAGCATGTTTTTGCTCGTGTGACAGATTCACGATTGATTAGAATAATTGTTATTTCGACTGGTCAGCCCTATTCACTACTGTGGCAGGAGAAGTAATCCAGTACTTGGAGTAAAACAGCGGTGATAATTCTTTTGGAAAAATAATGTTAATAAAGTTGACAAGGAAAAAAGTTACCAATCCAATTTCCTAATGTAGAAAGTTCCAGTCATGTTTCTTCTTTTATCTTTTATTATTAAATTATTAAATAACTCTAGGATAAACGACATTCGAAATTGATGTTTTTAGCCAATTATGGAGTGTTGATACCGAGGTGCCGTCCGTCAACAGCCCATATTGGGCATAAATCTCATCGACATGGCGTTTTATTAACTACGAAAATATGGAATTACTACAATAACCAGTAAATTTGCTGTACTTTTGTTACAGTGTAGTGTTACTCTGAGCAGACTTTTGAAAGCAATAGGCTTATTTTTAAACTATGTTAAACACTCAATGTTATGATCAAGTTTCTTCACTAAAAAAGGCACGTAACAAATATAAAACATCGTCTGGATATAAATCTTTAGACAGGGCGACAAGAATAAATAGTCCATTAGATGAATGCATTATTTTGAGAAATGTTTCGTCATATTATTTGCAGTAAAACGCTCAACTGTGGCTTATACTTGAGAAAATCGAATTTCATCGTAGTGTGTTTCATTCTGACAATTACTTTCCTGTATGATATCCTATATAAAGTGCTGACATCATTATCTTGATTACAATCATTGTATTGCAATATGTTCAGCGGCAAGTAGGAAATGCTAGACAAAGTCGAATATTATCTCAAAGTAATTTTCTCATTTTCACCTTTTGTACACATTATCAAATTGAGTTCTATTTATTGAAACCAAATCACAATATCTAACATTTTGTGTAATATGTAACATTTTGGTCATGGGATATATGCAGATAACAGATAGAAACTTATATAAATAAAGATGTCGTATTCATGGAAACATAAATATTAATTTTTCAAAATAATCACTATGGCTTTATACAAAATTAAATAAACAAAGGAGGTATGATAGTATATATCAATAGAAACAGCTTAACTAATAGAAATGACATAAATAACTAATAAATATATTCCTATATAAAGAAAATAAACACAAACGCCGCTATATATATGTGGTTAGATGGCGCCCTGGCAGCCATGAAAAGGGGACAAAACTATAATAAAGGGAAGAGGAATTGCTATTATTCGTACACTTTCTTAAAAAGAAGATATAATATTTTAAATAGGGACGCTATGAAATTAGATTGCATTGAAATAATTTATTTTTTTGAATCCTGCATCTTTATTTTACCTTACTTGAAGCCCCCAGATACCTGCAAAAATATAGAATTGAATTTTCGACGATTATGATCTATACCAATTATGATCGTATTAAATTCACACTTTTTTATGTTACATTGGGCAACAACAGTTTGAACGATTGTTGATTTATTCGAATAAGGAATAATTTGTGCTTCGATCGATTATTACACCGAATCCGGTATTATTACACTTTATGGAACACTTAATGTAATTTCTGCAAATATTGTGGTATATTGATTTCTCACACGTGAATCTTGAATGAAGCAATAGAACAATAACAATTGTTAACTATTGACTAATTGTTTAAATACAACCTCCAATAAAGAAATCATAACATCACAAATAGCTCAGCTCGAAGCTTCTGTGCTGCAATCCCTTTTCTTCAATTGTTCGAGCGTCCAGAGCAGATACAACACTTCAAAATACTACTACATTTTGAGATAGCTGTTCATTATCATTGAATGGCTATAAGTTGGATCGTTTTAGGTGCTTACCCGGTCCTGCACATAGCGATTTGTTTCGTAAAAAGAAGATGGGCACCATGCTTTTCTTTCGCGATTAACTTAAATATAATACATAGAACATGGCATGAATAAAAAAGATAACTAAACCGACATGGTAAAGTACAGTAAAAGGTATCTGCCCTGGGCGATGGTAGAACCATCTAGCACTTCCGTGCTTTCTTTTAACTGTCTTTACTACACGCAGAAAATACTCGAGAGTATTTCCAAATCTTGCACCTACAGGGCGAATATGTGTATCTTTACATAATATATTCGCACCCAGGACAATAAAAGTCTCCCTACTAATGATATTCTTCAACCTATTGACAATACAAACAAATCGAATCAGTTTCGTTTGCTAAAATGTCCCTTACTCCGGCTATCTAGTGTTGTCACGGTAACTCATTCTTATGTCATATGTTTTATACAAGACATGTTTGTTCATATACATTATATCTGAGTAAGAGTGCTGTTAAATTTGTTTGCGCGCAGTTGCTTGAGCCGATTGCCTAACCATTACATTGATTCGTATGCTTATTGGAAAACACCCCTTACAATTCTCCCACATAACTTTTTCTGTCCTCTCTCGAACATCCTGTATAAAAGCGAAGGGCTTGCTACATGAGACATCAACGAAAGAATTTCTATCGTGTATAGAAGAGTCAAATAAGAAGACCTTTTAGTATTCTGTTGTTTAATTAAGCAGTAACTCAGTGCATAAATAATGGAGCAGTCATTGTCAATATTTACAGACTTCTGCGCATGGAAGGCACCGGTAAGCATGAAATATGAAGATATTGTATCATTTTTGAACGATTCCACAACATTCAGTGTTTATGTTTCTAAAGAATTAAAAGAACCATTCCGACACACAAGTGTAGTACTTTTCTTCGACAGGAAACCGATATTTTTTATAAGTCGTAGAATACCGGATAAAACATCGCTTTGCAGTGCATTGTTCGGATCAAAAGCAGTAACTTACATAGAGTCAGTTGATACTAATAAAAGGCAGAGAGAATATTGTGGGCCTATATTGGAAACTGAATGCCAAGTTGAAGCAAAAACAATGATCAAAAATATTTTAAAAGACTCTGAAACTCATTATAATTTATGGGATAAAAATTGTCGAGATCACGTTACAAAAGTTGTGCAAAACTCTATGCACGGAAAGCAATGGACTCAAGTATCTCAGAAAGACTTCATTGAATTTGTCGAACACGTTCGAGCTGAGGATCGCGTCCGTGTATTCTTTCTTGCTGCAATTTTTTTCATGGTCGCGTTGCTTCTTTCGACAAGAATATTTCTGGTTGCAACAATAATACATTTAGTTTTATATCTTATAAACCTAAAGTTCGAAGAAAGGAGTGTCAGAATATTTCATTCTATTCTTATCTCCATTTATCGCCAGAAAAGCGCTCTGATTCAAAACGAAAAATTTCCATTACGATTCTCGTTGCCGTTTTTGAACACAAAACAGACTTTGTGAATATATTTTCCCTGGCCATGCGTTTGTTTATTTGTTTAATAATTTTACGCTTAAATATGTCTATTGCTATTATCGATTGATCAAGTCTCAATTGCAATATTATAATAATAGGTCACAGCCATTTTTATTATTTTATATATTTTTTCAATAATCCATTGTCAACCGAACTATTTATCTCAGCAAAGCTACCTCTATTTATATGCATTTTTAAATAAACTGTAATTTCATTTCATCTTTTATATACATTTACCTTCTGATAACTTAAAAACCTGTATTTATTTATTTGCGACAAGTTGAATACAATATATAAAACATGAAATATGTTGCCCTGTTTGGTGTTCTCCAACCGTTCATAAATATATCGGATCAGAACTATGAATACACCTGGTGGCAACAATGCTCAGTTTTCTGCTGTCTTACACTATGTAATTGAGCGAAATCAGAGACACGGGAGCACTAAAGTTGGCCAAAACTGGCTTATACATTTCCAAATCTTGTCCCAATGACGCGGCGCTTCATTCTGTTCGCAAACAATTCAAAAGTATCTGTTCGACGAGTCGATCTTAAAAAGAACTATTAGACGGCAGCTAACTCTGCATAAACAGAGTTCTAATATATCCCGAACAGAAAGTTTGGCTTTTCAATTTACAAAAAATACGAGGAGTTTTAGACATGACAGAAAAGGAATAATCCCTTAAAAAATTGTTTTGTCGGCGTATTAATTATTCATTCGTCTTTTTAAAGATGAAAATGGTTCAAAAGTATGTGGAAAAGTACCAATTTCGAAAACAATTTGGCGGACTACGTGCTATTTGTTTTAGTCCATATATTATGCTATTAAGAAGTAATGTCTTTTCTTTGAATTGAAATCAACTTTAATTGTTTAAAGCTTTTACGAACTCGTCAATATCGTTTAGAAATACATTCGTTTTCATTTAGAAATGACCAATACGATAATGTTATTTTGCAAATCATTATGCACATCGCAATTCATCAGCGACACAAGCTTAAGAAAGGCGTGTATGCACAAGGCATAGTATACGATATATAAGTATCAAAAGTAACGGCGGCATTTTTAAGTAATTTTTATGATCCTCGTTGGATTGACGTTACATGTATACATGTTTCTGTTAATGTATAATGTTAAGTTGAGATTAGTAACGTAGACAATCGCAATACATTATCTTATAGTTCCAAGGCCTACGAATTCTCCGACACCCAGTCGGAAGAAATTGTCAAAGTATCTTTTGTTAAGTTTATGGCACATATTGACCGCTTCGATGTCAGGCGGTCCATCTGCGGTGCATGCTCGAAATACTAAAATGTCTGATCGGGTAACTAGTTTCCGTAAAACTTGCCTGATAAACACGGTGATTGGTAGAACTCACGATATTTACCGTTTTAACGTAATTTCCGGAAGACGAATGACGTCAATTTGCTCCGCGATTTCCATGAATTGAATTGCATTTGATAAATTTGAATCCACTTAAAACTATATGTAACTCAACAGTTCGTGATTTAGAATGAAAGTTATATTGTTTGGTCTGTCGAAGCAGGTATATTAATTTTGCGGAGCATCGTACTGGGCAAAATCATTTCCAATTTTAATTTGGTTTGAATAGTTTTCGAATCGTCAAATCTCATATAAACAACAACTGAATAGTAAAAGACTGCAACAGGCGATATACTACCGAGTCAAACACCCTTTTTAAGGACAGAAATACTATATTTCATAAAATAGTGTAATTTCATTTCGCCGTTAAAATATGAAATTTACATTTCATTTTGCAAATTTTACTTCCCTTACAGAATCACTACAGATTCGGATACCTTGTGGTCCGAATCGATTCGAATCACCGAATTCAGTTGCTCACCGCCACTTTTGGGACCGACCGCTAATTTTGCATATAACAAACTTTCAGTCTGATTTTATAACGGACACGCAATGGCTGTAGTCCTCTGTTTGTCATCTTAAGCTTCGTCTTGTACGGTTGAAGGATACAGCCTACCACTTGACCTTTCCGAGAAATCCAAGCTAATCGTAAACGTTTTCCTCTATTTTTTCATTGTTGCTTTGTGTATTTTCCTAAATTTGATTGAATTATCATCAGTACTGCCCTCTGCTTACCTATGTGTAGAAGTTTTTAGGATAATTTGATCGCGAAAATCAAATATTATGAAGATAGTTACAGATAATCTAAACTAATATTTGACAAATTTTTATAATGGACATGATTTATATAACCTCACTTTTTTATAAACTCAACAAAGGTATTTCCATGGAACTTGGAAAGTTCAACTTTATAAATCCATTGTGTGTGGAGAGAAAGTAAATTTGCAGAAGAACCCCGCAAAGTTTATTGGGCCCTTATAGGATCCCCTAAGGAAATTTTATTTTGTCAAGCATGAGCCACGAATGGACCAGGCCTCGTCGGCGCGATCCATTGGTGTCCCATGCCTGAAAAAACGTATTATGGCAGAAATTTTCCAAACGGAATGTTTTTGGGATTTCTAAAGTGTTTTGTTCGAGATTCACGGACAAATAACACTGCTCGTATTCCATTTATTAGCACTGGAAGAACCACCGAAAATAACAAATAGGTTCTTCGAAAAATTACTTTTTGCATTATCAATCACATGAACAAGCAGAATAAACTATCTTGGCATATCGCTCGACATTTACCTCGTCAATCGAAAAAAATCCAGAATGACCATGCAAGTGCTTTAAAATGTAGAAAATTATAAAAATGTTGCGCGCCTTTCGCGTACATAAGATATTAAAATAATTTAGCCTATTTTACGCTCTAAAATATATTTTTCAAAAATTTTTTGACTCTTTTGTTTAGATATACAATATAACGCTTTTTTTCAAAAAAAAAAAATTTTTGCATGTGCCGGTCTTTATGAAGTATTAATCAGATCGAAAAAATTAGGAATTTTTTTTCTATTATCTCCCCCCGCTTTCAAGATTCTAAATTCGCCAATGCTTGTTGCGTGTACCCTTGATATATTAGCACAACTATGTAAACAAAGGTCGATTATTTTGACCTACCCGCCATGTTTGGGAAGAAATGTGAGAATTTTTTTCAAAACAAGAATGTAATTTGAGATGATGTCTATTATTTCGTTGTGTGAGTGTGACCCAAAAATGAACTCTATCTGTGAGCGTAGCGACCGGAGATCCTCGTATTCCATATAAATTGCGGCGTTTTTATGATGCGATTAAGCGAATTGCATATTTGAAAACATGTCAGAACCAACTTTAGTATTTGACTTGAAGTTGTGAGCATATCTAGTTGATAAGAATTAAATTTCAAGAATATAAAAAACTTCAACTACTTGCAATTTATGTTTCCTATGTTACCGGGTGGGATCGAGATATATCGATTTTGGGCGAACCCGCTTTGTTTTGTTTATTTACTTTGTGCCTGCAAAATATATATTTTCGAACGATAGTAAAGAGTTCTTCGAGGTCGGCTATCCCCTATGATCTTCACATAGCGCAAAACATCCTAGCTTAAAGTCCATTTCGGAGATTAAATTTTTTCAAGTATGAGCCACTCATTACTCGCGCTTCGGGTAAGAATGCGTCAGTTGCCCTCACTTATAAAATTATAAATTGTTGAAAATTTATGAAATATTGTAGGTAGTAACACGTACACTCTAATCTCAGTGAGCAAAAAGCTAATTCGTTTTCGCAACAACCCTCCCAAAATGTTGGTGGAATGAAATGAGATGATTCCGTTTTACAAACTTTCACAAATTATTTGAAACTATTTTGCTCTAATTTTTATATTTGTTGGAGATTAAGAACTTTAAATTTCTTTTTACTCGGGAAAATTATAGATCATAAGCTCAGTTCGGTAGTTCATAGTTTGAAGTGAATCAAGTCTAAACGACGTGTGCAAAGATTTTCGGGAAATCCTCTGCATTCGTTCTATTAAAACCGTGGCAAAACCCAGAGTTTGTTCACAGTGGAGTGAACGCATGAACGTGTGAAGGTTATAAAAAATGGTTGACCAAAAAGTTGACCAAAAAATAAATTCATTAGTTAAAAAATACTAGAAATTCAGGTTCATGGTGATAAAGTATGTAATGTAAATGTTCGTAAATGCACAACTCATCATCATTAGCATCTCCTCGTTTGGGCTAAAATATACCGGACATGTATAGATGACAAGCACTAATGTGCTGCATTATAATTAAAGGTGGTATGTAATTTACAAAATTACTAATATCAATATATCTACCAGGGTTAACAAAAGTTGCTCTAATTCTTCGGACCTGACAAGGCTCATACGTACACGTAAAGCGCAAATACGTAAGCGCTGAAAGCAATTTTCCATCGGTACATCTTGCAGGTACGTCATGCCGTGATTATGCGACAGTCAAACTAGGCGAAATATTACTAGGTAACCTGTTTCACATTTAAAACTAGGTAATACCTGTTTAGAAACCGGGTAAACAAGGTTTTCGTTTGCTGCATTTAAATATTTTTAATGCATTTGAAGATTGAAATCGTCGAATTGTTTATTTCAAAAAACATTTTCACATTGAATATATGATTTATGAAGCACTGCCGAATATGGTTAACAATTTTGGACTCTTATGTTCCCTCCCGTGGTGGACAAATACTGTTGGACAAAAGATTTAAGATTGTGAACCCGCGGTTCGAATCCGGTCGGGATTTCGACTGCTGTGATTCGGGCCAGGAAACTTCTTTAAATTGGTGACCCAGAATTAGTTTCCTGTGCTTATACGTTATTGCATTCTGTTACTTTTCAATATTTTCCGCAAAATTATAAGCAACCAAGTTTGCAATGGAACATCTGTACGACAGCCTATTCAGAATCTTCTGCTACGTCTGCTACGGGGGTTGCAGTTGTAATTTCGACGAAACTGTCTACAAATCAGAGAAGACGCAAAAAACATCGTTTTAACCAAGAATCTCGTTGCCATGTATTGGGGAAGGTACATTCTTTGAGACATTTATTAAACAGTATGGCCAAAAGAGCGGTAAAAGAAAAACTCAGGTGAAAGAATCTTCATAATCACAGATGGAATGCAGTCAGGACCAGGATATATGCTCGAACCTATTTGGCAATCATTCTAGAGACAAGTAGCGGAGTTACTGACATGTTTTCCAATGTAACGTCAGTCCGATTTGGAAAATTAGGTGGCGAGGTACCAGAAATCAAACCAAGGTTGCAGTTATTAGAAAACATCCTGGCAAACAACGCCGCTTTGTCATTAGAAGAACACAAAATTTCGAGGCCATTCAAAAGAGGAGGGATACTAGGTTTACCCCTGCTCATTACATTATTTATTATTTTCCAAAAATCTTTGGAACCGAATTATTGTTCAGAGATTTGGGATTTGGTGGATTCCATGTATCGTATTTTAGAAATTCTGAAAATTCTCTTACAATTATACTGACCCTTTTCGTAAAGTCTTCTATCATCGCTGTTGGAATGTCGACGACGGCGGTGGAAACGACGATTTCTCGTCGCTATTGACGCCGGGTATTCCGGTGAAAACCATGGGGCAGAGTGGGGCTTCACCTGAAACCTTCGGTGAGAAATGAATTCATAAATTCCAAGGCGTATGCACTCTGCGATTTCCACCACACACTCATCAACAGGCAACAAAAAAACATCACTCCACGGCACATCGCAAAGGTCCCGAAAAGAGTCCAAGTCACCGCCTTTGTAGTTATAAAAAGTGATGTAAAAAGGAGACTCTTTACTTATAAGTGTCGGATTTTTTAATCTCAGCCGGAGGTACCAAGCCGAATTTCCTGTCATTTCGTGCATATATTGTGTCCCGCCCGCTCATGTGTTTAAATATTCTAGACCATCACTGTGTGCACATATTGTATGTATCCTTCCCGCCGTTTAGTGTAAATATTTTCCCATCCATGTGCTGATATATACAAAAGTTCTCGCACTTCCCGCCACTTTGTGCACATATTGTGACTATTCCGTCGTTTACTGTACCCTTTTTTTATTGAAATTCACTTCGAGCAAAGCCAGAAGCAATGCCTAAAATGAACCAATTGACTTAATAGCAATAACATAATACTTTTTAATACTTAATCCTTTTTCCGCCCATGTGTTGATATACGCAAAAGCTCTAGCACTTCCCGCCACTTTGCGCATATAATGCGTCTTTTCCTTCGTTTAGTGTACATATTTCCCTGTCCATGTGTTTTTATATACAAAAATTTCACATTTCGTGCACATATTGCATCTTCCCTCGTTTAGTGCTTTTCTTCAAGCTCTGCTATTAACATTAACATTTTTTGTTTTTCCGCCTTTTCAGTTTTCTGCCTTCCCTACATTCCCGCCATTTAATGCACAATTTGCAGCCGATTGATTAGTGTTTCTCGTTTGCACAACTCCACTGCACGAAAATGTGGAATCTAGTACCGGTAGCATTTTTGACTTCCGTACCGCACTTCTATAGGGTGGCGGTCAATTCGTACCAGTATAAAATTCTTACTCGGAGCGATTAGTCCATTCTCACCCAAGAAAAATGGCTGTTGGTCAATTCGTATCCTTGTCGAAAGTTCGCAAAAACTTACTCGTTAGAGAATTCGCCGAAATAGTCACAAATAGTAAAAAAGCCATTGCCGATATCAGGCATTAATGTATTTATTATTTAAATACCGTTTAACTTCTAGAAGTGTTGTCTGGGTCATATTTACAGTTCTCGAACGTCACCAAAGGTTAAACTTGTGCCCAATATCTTCATCCTAACCAGAGGATGCCAAAACTGCAATCTGCAGTTCTTTCAGAGTTAGGATGCGAGTTGATTTTTCAGACACCCTTAGCAGACAAGATCCTTTAGGTTAAATTTATACGCTTTCTCGTGTAGCCTAGGCCTTAAGTAAAAAGCATAATGCTGCCACGACATGTGTCTAGTTTCAGAGGTTACTAATTTTAGGGTCACCCTGGAAAAACTTGCCTGCCCTTGTAATCTGTGACTTGAAGGAAAATTCGCCCAGATGGTTATTAACGTGACAGCCATCCCATTTCTGAAAGGCGCTTGGAATCCGGTCATGGTCCGATTTAAACAAATATGACGGCTTCTCCGTGATGACTGCTCTCTCCCCGACGAGGTGTACCTTATCACATTGAAAGATGCAAGATTAGCTGTGCGACAGAGTAAATCGTAAACTGGCGGACTGACTACGTACGGTTTTGGAATATTGGATAAAACTTCACCTCACTAAGTACCATGTATGTCACCAATGATATTACATATTAGAGCAACAACTATATTTCATAATAATTCGAAAACGCACCTCTTCGTTTCTTAATCATGTCGAAAAATCATCATCGATTCTTGGTCATTCAGCCTCGAAATTAGAGACACTATCCGTAAGCTATCAAAGCTCCGTAATGGATGTTTCCTGGTTGTTTTATTTGAGATTAGAAGACAGTAAACTGAAACGCAAAGCAAGTTGAATTATTTCACTACAAAAACATTAAGTGAACTAAATTGTTTAAATAAAGAGCAACGTCCAAATACTAAATATTCAAGGAGCAAAATTTTAAAAAATCACTTGTCCCACTAGTCATGGTCGCTAGAAAAAAGTTTGTTATTGTTTACATGTTTAAGCTATCTGCCGTTTTCACAGAAGTGCTTGGTGGCCAAATATTGCTTCTACGGTTGGCTCGGAGACGACTCACCGCCTCAGGCGGCTGGTTCTTCAGGTCTAGCTACTTAGAAGGCTGGCTTACATATAACTCTTAACTGGAAGAAGACCAAACTTTCATCAAGTAATCGATACACTAATGCGAATGGAACTCAAATTTCGTTATCCACCGGTTCTAGAGTAATTCTCAAATGTTCGTCTCGTTGGAGTCACGCTGTCTAAGCTAAGGGCATTGGCTGGAATGAATATGTCACTAGTATTGCTAAACAAGCCTCAATAAAAGTCGGTTCTCTACATCGAGCTCGCCATCACTCCCGAAATCATTGTTCATTTGTACAAATCACTGATTCGACCCTGCATGGAGTATTGCTGTCACATTAGGGGCAGTGCCGCTGTCATTGTTCTTAGCATGCTCGACCGTATTCAACAGTGTGTGATTAATATGCTTGGCCCTAAACTTTCCCATTAACTGCAAAGCTTATCACATCGTCGCAATGTTGCCTCACCTTGTTTATTTTATAGGTATTGCAGTGGTCTTTGTTCAAGGAAACTTCCTACTCTCGTTCTTCCGAACAAAATTTTCAACCGGTCCACTCGATTTTCTACCAATAAACACATATTCACTGTGAAGGTCCCACGGTGTCACAAACAGTTTTATGCCAGAATTTTTTCCCAAGAATATCTAAACTTGGGAATTAATTGCCTTCTCGCTGCTTTCCTGACCGTGTTGATATAAATGGATTTAAAGCTTGTGTCAATGGATATCTATCAAGGATGGGGGTTCCTTAGTTTCTATTCCTGTATTACATGTAGCTCTTTGCACTTTAGTGGCTTCGGGAAATTTTTCAAGTATAATTTCTCCTACAGCCTTGCTCTGAGCAAAATTAAACTTGGGAATTCATTGCCTTCTCACTGTTTTCCTGATCGTGTTGATCTACATAGGTTTAAAACTCGCGTTAATGGACATCGATCAGGGATGGGAGTTCCCTAGTTCTTATTCCTGCATTTCATGTAGCGCTTTGCACTTTAGTGGCTTCGGGAAACTTTTCAAGTATGATTTGTCTTTTACAGCTTTGCTTTGAGCGAATTAAAAAAAAAATAGAATGGTGGGGAAAGAGATGATAGTGTTGTTTTTTCGGCTTTCTATCTAAAAAAACGGCTTATATTGCCTCCTTTCGTAGGCGTCGAATGCAGGCACACCCACAAACAGAAGTTTGAGTTAATCCCTGAATTATCTTCATAACACATCCAAGATCCCTTGTTCTGTTCGTTTCAAAATTCTCGTTTGAGAGCAATTATAGCTCGAGGTGCGCAACTGCGATTTTATTGTCAACCAGTAACGCTCACTTTTAAGACATCTTTCTGAAAAATATTTTCCTGCCTCAGTAGAAGGGTTTTTCCAGTCGTTTCCGCTTTTTCGTTTATTTCCCGCGATTCCCGTTTCCCGCAATTTAGTGTTGCCCTATCAAAAGCAAACGCAGAACACGAAAAGCCAAGCATGGAGCGGTGGTCTAAGCATTAAGTTGCCTTAAGTTCTGAGTTAATTGTTTTAGGCTATATTGTAAATGCAAGTTTATTAAAAAGTACAAATAAATGCCTTCGTAGAAGGCTATAAATTTCTCTGGGGTCTCATGAAGTTTTGGAATTTTAGGCCATCGATTCTGGATTAGGGTAGGTACGGTATTGCACATACAGCATACCCAGTACCGGTACCGGTAAGTTAATGTGTAATGTAGCTAGGAAAATATTTTTGCACTAGGCTACAGCATAGCAAAGTTAGTTTTGAAATGGGCTTAAAGGCTTATTCTCGACTGGGTCTAGTGAAGTTCAGCGGGTGGTGGTCAATTCGTACTGGTACCCTGATCAATTCGTACCCGGTACGGTACCAGTATAAAACTCTATTACTCAGTACTGGTACACAGGAATCTGTTCTGTGTTTGTGAATTCTAGTATACCGGTAGCCTGGTAGCAGCAAGAGCTGATAGGATCAAGTAAAAATTTGTGAAAATAGTCACACTCTGCACTGCACAAAATCTTTTAATTTTTGTAATCTGTGGCTCAAAGTGAAATTCGGAAATAGTCTTTAACAGACACTGGACAAAAAATACCCAATTCCTGTTCTGACTTTTGACAGTCTGAGTTTCACAGAGCACTAGAACGGAGAACACAATGCGCACTGGTTTCCAACATTCTGCATTGCTTGTTATGAACCAGTCTGACTGTTGCCAGGTTTCATACAGGGCAACCATATACAGTGCATTCTGTATTTGCAGTTTAGGCATGATTGTTTGCTATACTGTACTGCTTATGTGTAGCATATACGGTTTATGCAGTATGAATTAATTAATATAACACTGAGCATATGCTCACTGAACACACAATTGCATCATTTCTTGCACACAAAAGATCTCGTCAAAACTGTTATCTTTTCCAGGCTGGCTCCTGCATGGACTACTCAACAGACTACATGATATTTTTTCAATTGTTTGCCATCCCAAATCAACATAAACATGTAATATATATATATATATATATATATATATATATATATATATGTATTTTTTACATATGGGTGATTCCACGAAACAGGGTGAAAAAAGTGTACTTCCAAAATTGGCGTTAGCAAAATATTTCCTTTGCAATTATACTCGTTATAGCATATATTTTGATGAAAAAATAATCAACATAGATAAAACTATCGCTATTAACAAAATTTACACACTAAATCTCAGGCCTTGGAAATTTGCGTCATGTAACAAATATGCATATCTTTGATTCTTGAATCTACAGTCTATACAACTAAACTTCTTTAGTTTTAATCAATTTTCTGTTTTTTTTTTGAAACTTAATCTATTTAATATAAAAATAATGTCATGAATGAGAAGATGAAATAATAATCACTCGAATCTTGGCGTGTTGATCTGGCAATTTCATTTTTCCAGTACAACATGATTTTAGCATATACAGTATAAATTAGCATTGTATTAACAACATTGATTTTGCCACTCTTTTTCTTTTTTGAGTAATGGATGAAACAACCTATGAAATATTTATCCACAATGTTCAGGTATCTGGTTATTAGAATAAGTACAGCATATTTGAAAAAAATACGGGACAAGTGTCCGTACTACATGATAAAATACTTTAAGCTATAGTTGACGCTATAATGCGCATAAACTGCAATGTCATAGTGACATCACAGTTTCAGATAAATTAGTATGATGTCAAGAGCGAATTTTTTGTGACCTTATTTTCTCCAGTTTTGATTTCATTTTATATGTTAGTAATAGGGTTGTCCAATGTTCATATGTGCACTAAGCTACAGCATAGCCTAGGTAACACTAAAATGTGGCTGAATAGTTCCTTTTTTTCACTTTATTCTAAAGTGTTATATACACCTTAATTAACATACACACACGATCTCCAACAGCATATGTAAATATAGATAACTGTCAAATTTTCGATTTTTAAAATTTATACAAAATGCCAGAAAATAATCCATCGGGTGATAGCAGTTCCAACCAGAATAATAAGCCAGATACAGCTACTGTTCCATCTACAACAAATGCAGCTACAGAAGATAACAGTTCTGTGAAGTCTTCAACATCAGCCAAACCTCCATTGTCCACTTCAACCAAATCTGTACAACCAAAGCCAAATTATACACTCAAATTCACCCTTGCTGGCCACACAAAAGCAGTTTCCTCAGTAAAGTTCAGTCCGGATAACCAGTGGCTCGCGAGCTCATGTAAGTACTGTTGTTTGTTATTATGAATTGGTCTTTCTCTCATGGATGGCAAGGTGGCAGAAACTGATGGATGTAGGTGACATAATTTTGTTTGTTTCACTTGAGGATCCCTGAATCTCAAAAAAACACATTTACTGTTCCTTGTATACTGTATTCACCAGTTCCTGAACATAATAGAAATAGAACCTGCAGAATATTCGCTGGTGGTTGAAATTGTTACTTTGAAATTCCAAAATTTATATCCCTGCTCTCAGACGTTCGAAAATGAACTTTTCAGTTTTCTAGTGAATTGATTCATTACCTTTTTTGGCAACAATTGATTGTGGTGTTAGTAAAAGACTGCTTCTGCTTCTTTGCTGATGGGCTCGGATAACAGAGTCTGTGTATCACATGGCTTTATACTAACAAGCTTATGATCTGTAGTAAAATTATTATTTGAAATTGACATTTGCATATTGCAGTATACATTATACAAGATATTTTACAGCTGCTGACAAGTTAATAAAAATATGGGGAGCATATGATGGAAAATTTGAGAAGACGATATCAGGTCATAAATTGGTGAGAAGCTTTTGCATTACTACCTTCTGGCTCACATATCAAACTGTAAATATAAACCTTTGCAAGCTGAAATACTTTTGGTATTTAAATATCGCAAATGCAAATGAGTTTTCAACTCATTGTTTTTTTGCACATTTGGTCTTGACTTGATATATTTCTTGTAAAAAAGTCCCAAGTTTGCTGAATAGTCCTGAATCTTGTATTTCTTCAGGTGTCCACATTGTTCGTGTAATTTACTTCTGATGAGCATAAAAGCTTCGAAAGCATCAACACTGCTATTTCATATCAGTATTGATAATTTTAAACCTTTTTCTGCCGACTTTCAAAAAGAGCCATTTTAAACTTCCAGCAAGAGATATATTATCACGATATATTACCGTCACTAAATTTTCTATAGCTTTCTATAAATCTTTGTTCCTGATTTAGTTTGATAATGAAACTATACCATAACTAATAACTTACCATAATTGGCTCTGCCAATGTGCCATATATTTTTTTCTTTTCTCTTAAAACACACCTAAATTTTTACAGGGAATATCAGATGTTGCATGGTCTTCAGATTCACATTTATTATGCTCTGCATCCGATGATAAATCATTAAAAATATGGGATGCTGCCACAGGAAAATGTCTCAAGACTCTCAAAGGACACAGCAATTATGTATTTTGTTGTAATTTCAACCCGCAGTCAAATTTAATTGTGTCAGGATCGGTAAGTCATTGCCCGTGAACTTTTTAACAAAAACCTATTCGGTCATAAACTTAAGCCAATTTGTCGAGCATAAGCCACAGATAGATCACACGTGTATGACCCATATTGACAATACATGCTTCAATAAGGTTTTCTGCATTGGAAGCCTCTCATGCTTGAAATATAGGTTTTGGCAAAATTATTCAGATCTGGTGGTATGTACTAATTCTCCATATTATACTGCTCCATAATTTTCCTTTTTGCAATTTATATCTTTTCATCCGCTGCGATTATAATGCTTAAATGATGCAATACGACATGTATGTATCCGATGAAGTCATAACTTCATCCATTCTGAAGAACTGTGAACGCTGGTAAAAAGTCGAAAATATTACCTGGTTAAGTTTTTTACTCTGTTTAGAAGTACTTTAACAGTTATTCTGTTCTGTTGGGAGAAGTTCTATACTGATCATATTGTCCTGTGCCAATTCTTCATGCTGAATCTTATATTTGTTTCTATATTTACAGTTTGATGAAAGTGTAAGAATATGGGATGTTAAAACAGGAAAATGTTTAAAAACATTACCAGCACATTCAGATCCAGTTTCAGCTGTAAGTATGTTCAGAAATATAAAAGTGTGCATGCAGAATTGTTCTCCATTTTTATCACAACAACCGTTTTGACTAGAGCTTGACTGGATACATTCAATTACATGGACATAATTTGTTCGGATTATTCGAATGCTCTTTATTCAGATGGATAACAAATAACTCCTCTAACAATTTGTTTGTTATTCAAATTTGCTCTAAATGAGATCAAAAAGTAACCAACTCAAAGCCACTTAAAAAGAAAAAGGGTCCCTTTGAATTGTGGTCAGTAGGAAGACATGCATCAACAACTATGATATAAGAAACAATGATGTTTTGAAGCAATCTTTGATTTGTAGAAGTTCAGATGAATATTTTTACTTATATTGCAGGTTCATTTCAATCGTGATGGTGCTTTAATTGTATCAAGTAGTTATGACGGACTTTGTAGAATATGGGATACAGCATCAGGCCAATGTCTTAAAACACTGATTGATGATGACAACCCCCCTGTCTCATTCGTAAAATTTTCACCGAATGGAAAATATATCCTTGCAGCCACACTGGATAAGTATGCGAATAATTATGTTTATTTATAAATTTTTTACTGGATAAAAATATACATTGATGTTTTAGGTGTTATTGCAGACTTGCAGCAAGTTGGCTGCTGAGATAACAAAAATTGACCAAAAGTTCAGTGTTTCCTTAAGGCAAAATAAGAAAAAATGTATCGGTACTCAAACGAAAAACAATGTTATGATTCTATAAAATGAACGAACATGAATTCGAGCATAAAAAGTTTCTCTTGCTTTTACGTGAGACATGTCCCTGAGGTAAAAACTATAAAGCTTCTAAAAAAACTTGAATTAAAATTTTTCTTTAGTCCAACTGAAACATGGCGTCGCTCTCTGGTTCAGGTGGATTTTAATGCATTTTATGTTTCAGTGTCATACCATTGCCTTTTGTGCATTTTTATTGTTTTGTATTCAAATTTCAATAACTGAACCGTTATAGTAAATTGTGGTGAGTTCTTATCAGCCCTGGGAAAAACATCTACCACTTCTTTATTGTTATGAGTAAAATGTAGAGTTTCCTTTTGATATATCTTTTTGCAGCACACTGAAGCTATGGGACTACACTAAAGGGAAGGTAATGTTGCATATGTTAATAATGTTACATAGAGGTATTAATGAGAACTTAATAATCCGCCCTACTAGCAATCTGTATATTTCCTATATTTATATTTTTTTTTTAAACATACCAGTACTGAATTACTGGCTTATGTGATATAAAAGATGCTTCTAAAATGCGAGATGAATACCCAACATTCACTAGTTAACATCCGGTTAAATGTATTTTAAAATCGAATCTGATTCGATCGAATAACAAAAAATTATTGAAAAATCCTGCATTTCAAATAGGAAAATAAGTTTGAGCCAATGATGAATTGGGATCATGCTTGACAAAATAAAAATTTTTTATTTATAACATTTTTTGAAGAAAATAAGGCACAACTAATTGTGAAAAATGTTTCTCAGAAGCAATGTTTAATGGAAGAAATTAGTCTTCGAATCATCCAAATGAGACCTTTTAGAAGTTGCATCTGGATTCAACAACTTTATTTTGCTGTGTTATAATATTTTTGTCAGAATGTGATGCGTATCTGACTATCATATTTAGTACCTATACATAAATACCACACTCCAGAATCATGACTATAATCTTGTCTAACTTCTACTGAACTTTTCAGTGCCTCAAAACGTACACTGGTCACAAAAATGAAAAATATTGTATATTTGCGAACTTTTCTGTCACTGGTGGTAAATGGATCGTAAGCGGATCTGAAGATAACTTCATATATATCTGGAATTTACAGACCAAG
The DNA here is from genome assembly GCA_963675895.2 of Styela plicata. NCBI lineage: Eukaryota > Metazoa > Chordata > Ascidiacea > Stolidobranchia > Styelidae > Styela > Styela plicata. Next base: position 8,615,670 of record OZ023143.1, on the reverse strand, counting down.
GAAATAGTCCAGAAGTTACAGGGTCATACAGGTAAATATAAATTTCTTTGAGGTAAGTTAGACAATCATACGGTATTATTAAAATTGAAGTATTGCTATTGAAAGTTCAATGTGTTACGTGGTTTTATTGGTGCTCCCCAACCTAATCCCACTTGATTATATCATTTTAGTCCTGTTTCTAATATTAGGAGTATTAAAGACAGAAAGAAGACAAAAAATTCAAAGCTGAAACTGGCGAACAACTCAGATCGCCCTCCTCTTGTGAAGTTTTATCCATTTTGGGCCCAAGGAATGTTCACAGCTTGGGGCAGTCGAGTGCTAAAAAGTAGAAAACACCTCACTGCTAAAATAGATTACAATATTTTTTATCTCTTTTTTTTAGATGTTGTGCTGTGTACAGCTTGTCATCCATCAGAAAATATCATCGCATCTGCTGCTTTAGAGGGTGATAAAACAATCAAATTATGGAAAAGTGATTTTTGAGGGGAATCCTACACTCTTTTATTTTTTCAAGCTTTTGCTACAGATAGATCGCTCTTCGGCAGCATGATCCATCAGTGACAACCACTCGACAAAAAAATACATTCTGGTTGGAATTGTCTACTTTTGAATCGAACACTGCCATAAAATGGTGTGTATACTGAATGGATTGGGAAGCAAGAGTGGTATCTCGCTGAATATGCTGCACAGACTAATGAAAATTTCTGCATTTTTGCAGCCATGTATTTTAGCATCAATAAAGTTGTGCTTTTAAAGAAGTGAATCAACTCTTTTCGTTGACTGTTTATGCAGTGTCTATACTCTGGGAAGGAAGTTTCTTAAACTTGGCTGATTTGGCTTTGCAAATCTGAACTGTTCAATATGCAGGAATTTTCCGTGGAAAAATCTATAAGTACCATATGCATTCTGCGTCTCCTGTGTGCAACTGTTGGTAATGTATGGCAGATGGGCATCCGGCCTTCTCCGCCCTGTAAACCATTGTGTGATTTTCTATCACCACTGATCCAAACAAGGATGACTATCGTCTGGTAAATGTCCATTTAGAATGTTCTCTTCAAGATATCCCAAAAATTGGCGCTGAAGGAGATCCACCTCCAAATTTACTAGTTGTCCCATGAAGTGCTTTGCGCAATAGCGGTTCCAAGTAACGCTTAATGTTCTCTTCAAGGATATCCCCAAAATTGGCTCTGGAAGTGATCTACATCAAAATTTACTAATCGTTCCATATAGCTCTTTGCACAATAAAGTTGTGCTTTTAAAGAAGTGAATCAACTGTTTTCATTGAGCGTTTCATGCAGTGTCTATGCTCTGAGAAGGAAATTTCTTAAACATTGGCTGATTTGGTTTTGTGAATCTGAACTGTTCAACATGCAGGAATGTTTAATGGAAGAATCTATTAGTAGCATATGCGTGGGTAGTATTCTGCTTTGTGTCTCCTGAGTGCAACTGTTTGATGTATAGCAGGTGGGCATCCGGCCTTCCCAGCTCTGTAAACCGTTGGGTGATTGGCCATCACAACTGATCTAAACAAGGATGGCTATATCATCTGGGAAATGTCCATTTAGAATGTTCTCTTCGAAGGTGTCCAAAAAAATAACTCTGAAGGAGAGCCACATCATAATTTGCTAATCCTCCCGTATAGCTTTTTGCGCAATAGATGTTTCGAGTGACTCTTATTATTCTCTTCGAGGATATCCCAAAAATTGGCTCTGAGGGAGATCCACATCCAAATTCACTACGGTACCGGTAATCGTCCCATATAGCTCTTTGCACAATTGTAGTTCCGAGTGACTCTTGTCAAGTCTCTTAAAACCTCGCTCTGAGACCATTAAAAAAATATGATTTCGTTTTTGCCGTTCAGGAAAGGAAAGCCGGCAAAAAGACTTCGCCGCTCAACCATATGTCGGACCATGACCTCGCATGCGGTTACCATGATATCCGATTTGGAGAGCGATGGGTAATGGAATTGGTCAACCAGAAAATACAGTTTGGCATAAGGCAAGTTTTTGGTACAGACTGGGGATTACAGATTAAAGGCGTTAATGGTACCGACCAGAATCAAATTGAACTCAAATAACATTAAGGTTACAAATTCTCAGAGGAGGGGAGGCCGAAATCGAATGGATTTTGCCCAGACCTTAGAATATCATTTTTATCTTGAGGGAGAGGAAAGCCGAGAATACAGCTTGACCCTATGACGAACCACGACCTCTTGTGTGCAGATACCAGTTCCGAATAGGTGGAGCTTTTTTTTTTGATTATCGTATTTTTCTTGTACATGGACCTGGTTGGTGGAGGAAGCCGTAAGCAGCGCTTACGTGGACCCCTACAATTATGACAGGACATTTTAAAAAAAAAATTTTCTAAAAAACCAGTAAGCATTCACGGGCAACCTGCTGTTTACGACCTACACCTAGTCTTTTATAATTTCTGCCTCAAGTTATGGTCTTACGGAAAAGCTGTGAAGCAATTAATGAGTAAATCACTGTAAACCAGTTAAATCCACATATCTTTGAATGATTTACAAACAAAAATCATATGAAAATACTGAAACGGCGATGTTTTTTAAAGCATCTTAAATGCGCTTTGTCCACCCCGGAAATAGACAGGAGAATTAGCTCTAAAGGCAATTTCCTCCGGAAGGTTGATAAGGTTTGATATTCCTGCTTTCGGGATTCAAACCAGTGTGAGAACGATCCGAGATACGCAAAGTTGAAATACCGATCCATTACGCCTGGTTTTAGGGAACAAAACAAAAACGACAATACACGTCTGCATTGCTTTGCCTTTATTGTACTCGTATGCCAATAAAGAACATTGAACGTAACCAACGAAACGAACACTCTCCCAGAGCAAACCACTCGGTTGCGTTGGAAAACATGAACAGACGCATTCGCAGCGTTGCGCTAGCGTAAAACACATTTTCATGCACAGGAAAAATCTGCAAATGGATCGCCAACACACCTCATCCCCGACTGGTCGTGGTTGGGCATAATGTATGTGGAAAATGGTGCTTATTTGCACCAGGATGGTGATGTGGTTACAAATGGATAAGTTTATGAATAAGATATATCGTATGGAAACCCATATGAATGGCCAAACAGCTCTCTCAAACTGTTGGTATATTTTACAGGTTGCGATGCTGTAATAATATTAATACTCTGAAATCAATGTGTTATAACTTGTTTCACCCTCGCCAACAATAAGCTATTTCTAACTGGGGTTCTGTTAGTATAGTAGTATTCTCAAGCATGTTGCAGTTCTACAGAACAGAAAGGTTATACGAAGTATACTAAAAGCAGAAGCTGATAGAACTATAAAAGATTGCTTGCCGATTGAGAATGGCTAAGTTTTTGTATCGTTAAAACAGCAATATCTTGTCATGTAATTTCGACGATTGTTTTGTCGAAATTCTTTAAAGTGCTCACCCACAACATAGGAAAGATAGCATTCAAAACATATTTTACTCCTTAGGCTACTATATGAATAAAAAAAAGTGAAGTAGTCGCTACAATTTCAAGGCGTGGCAATGGCAACCTAATTTTTACGTAACTAGGTAAAGTAAAACAAATTTGCCAGAAAATTATAGGTAAAGTATGTAACCATGTCCATGCGCAGGAAAATAAGTAAAATGTCAACTCGAAACCCTCACACCCGATTCGGAACTGGTGTCCGCACGAGAGGTCGTTGTTTAATATGGTTACGCCGTATTCTGCGCTTTCCCTTCCCTATAAGATAAAAATGAAATCCTACCCCAATTTTAACTTTCAAAACAAGTAGTACATAGATTAAAAAAGAGGTAAACTAAGTAATCGTCCGTTTTTTTATTCAAAACAGTTTTAATATATTTGAAGATTAAAATCAATGAATTGTCTATTTCATAAACATAATTCACAATGGATATAAGAATTTCCTAGTTTTTTCAGACTAGGTACCAAATGTTTCCAAGTTAGTTAAATTAGGTAAATTTAATTATTTTCCCTAGTAAATTAACTAGGTTGAACTTCAAAGAGAAAACTCAGTAAAAGTTAAACTAGATAAATCAGATATTTGTGAAATTAGGTAAAAGAATATTGAAAGTAAACTCGGTACTTCTACCTAAAATTGCCAACATTAGAAGATAACAAATGTAGTCAAAGAATACTCGCCTTTACTGTTTTCAGAAAAATTCGAAATTTATTTATGTAGCATAATGGTCAGAAAATATCATGTCTTAATATGTACTTTGTTCAAAATATCTCAATTGCAAATGTCGCAATATGGCATATTGATGGCCATCGGGAAATCGTACCAATATAATCCTTCATTGGCATTTCTGGTATGACAACACCCAAGCCAAGTTTTTTTCTGAAGTTGATATTTTTCACTCAAAATTTTTGTTGTTTTATCAGATGTTGGTTGCGGCTTGACTGCACCTTGGCGGTGGGATCCTTCGGTGAAATGTTATGACAAATATATTTCTGACTTTCGGCTTCCTTTTTTATGCAATAAGACTGAATGAAGATATTCTTTTTCGTTTTACATGCAAACACCGGGCCCCCTATAACACTGGTAAATAATTGTGGCTGTAATCCCCTAATTTTTTCAAACATATTCGCATACATACAAAGCCGTAGTGTATTTATCTTTTATATTTTTCTCCGCTCTCCTGCTTCTGGTAGCCAACACTGAGCAAAAAATGGTATCTCATGGAGGTTCTTTAGTCCTTAACTTCAATAACATCATGAATGAGTATATCGATCCTAAAATTCACTTTTATTTCTGCAAATTTCTGATTTGTGGTTTGAAGAAGCGTTTTGAGGCAATGCCAAAGCTGGCAGTCAGACAGACAAGGGGTCTATTGCCTCAATAACTTTTTGGCTTTGCAAAGATCACCACTCAGATAGTCAATTATTTAGACTCAGTAATATACTGAACGATTTGGCCTTATCTAATAAAAACACCAAATAGATTACAGTGCGCATCTAGTTGGATACCGATTTTAAATAATTGCTGCTTGAGTCGGCAGTGTCAGTTTGATGTTTAAACAAGATTATGTCGTAGTTTTGGCTTTCTTTTCGCTCTGCCATGGGATAGAAATAAATCCTACGCTAACCGGTACGAAATATCACGACGCCAGATCGCACAACTCCCATAGCTTATCATTTCTTTGACTGGTCTTGTGAAAACTGACCTGCTAACGCTCAACGGGTTGTTGAAAACTTTGCTTTGTGTTACGTCTCACTCTTGACTGCTCAGTCAGTGCTTATTGAGCTACCGTTAAGGTATACGATACGGTACCTACCCATTCAGACGATGTGACGTTTTCAGTGTTCGGTACGGTACCGGTAATTTCTTTCAAGTAGAACATGGATTGTCGTGTACGCTGTATGGTAGACTAGGTGACCAAACTCATGAAAGTTTGATGGGATGTGACATTTTCATTTAGTGTACGGTGCCGTATACCGTACGGTAAGAAATAGATGAATAACTGAATAATATTATGAAATGTCCGGATTGCATTATTTCGCCGAAAATAATGCTGAATGGGAATAGGGAGTTTCTAAATCTATAATACGGTACCTACAAAAGCTCCTTTGCGCCAACTAGGTCTAGTGGAGGAGGTCAAATTACGTTACCTACGGTAGTTACGTCACTGCACCTACGCACATAAAGCATAGATGCCCTATATGTCATAATAAACATCACAAAATCTAAAAATTGCTTTACACAAATGTGCCTAAGGGCCTATTTGTCCCAATTTGTCCGTTCCTGTATAAAACAAGCCTTGTTTAGATTCTTTTTTGTCCATTTCGATGATTACAGGAACCCTGATTTTTCAGAGTACGAATTGACCAATCGCTCTTGATGTAATAGAGTTTTATACTCGTCCGAATTGACCCCCATCCGCTCGTTTAGCTTAATCGGTGAAGCTTTGGGAATACGCTTCGAGTTACACATATCCGATCATCGTGCCGCATGTTCGAATCCTGTGAGGGATGATGATTATATGCGAGAGGTCTGCTGGACGTCTCGCCGGTGCACGGTGGTTCAGGTCTATGCATAAGAAAAATGAGAAATACGATAATCCAAAAACCCTCAGATCGATTCGGAACTGGTATCTGTACGAGAGCTTGTGGTTCGCCATATGGTTAAGCTGTATCCTACCCTAGAAAGCATGGCTGCCGCACACCCAAAAGCCGAGAGGCAAAAACGGTTACTATAATTATTGAATCGACTGAAAATTACAGAATCGATCGATCATGAAGCGAGGGAAAATGGGTCAAAATTTGAAATCTGCGAATAATAAGGTCCAACACAATGTCTTGATTGGCCAAACTCGATTCTCAAAGCAATTGTTATTTGCCCATTCAGCATTATCCAGTAAACAGTTAAAGTGCCTTTTTTGATATATGTGCCGAATAAAATCCAATGCCAATCTGGAATCTTATTTTATGTCCAAATTCAGATTGATTAACCCCATGATATCAAACAAGCCCAATAATAAACAGGATGAAATTTAAAAATAAAATATTATGTCGAGTAGGTACGAAAAGTGTCTCTTTGTCACATAAACGATGACAACGATAACAATGCAGTACCGCTGCTAAGTGCCGACAGAATGAATATAAATAATATTGTGTAACACAATGTGTTCCTCAGTGCTCGGCCAAACTTAATTCTCATAACATATTTGTTATTTCCCCATTATCCAGTAAACAAAAAAGTGTCTTTCTTTTTTTTGTGCCAAATAAAATTCAATGCCAATCAGGGATTTTTTAAATATTTTTATGATGCCAAATGTTTATGTCCAAATTCAGATTAGTTTACCCCATAATATCAAGCAAGCCCAATAATAAACGGGATAAAATTTGAAAACAAAATATTATTAAATCCAACAATTGTCACTTTGTTGCATAGGGGCGGATGTCGATAATGATGCGGCAAAAATTGTTGTGCTGCTAGGTGGCGCTATGAACTAATTTAATATTTTCATCCCACTGAATATTTGGAGTCTCCTTAGTACGTCGATTTCAGCATATTATTAGACTGGACACCATAAATATAGGGTCGTTTTGGTACATTTACCACTTATTTCAAGGTTGCTTTCAAGGTTATTAGAGTAACTAGAAGCGAAAACTAGCTTAATTCAACCAGTTCCACACTCTGATTGAATAGCAAGGCGCAAGATAATTCTCGTAACCAGATATAATTAAACATTAAACATTGTTAATTGCTTACTGTGATTTCAATAAAGTCGGTACGAGTTATTTATTTCAGATTCATATACGCTTCAGATTCTTTATTACCAGCCATATTTTTGAATATATGCCTAGCTGGATTATGCCAGTTTAGCGTGTCCTAAATTAGTTAATTACAGACTTCTTTTTTTTAATTGTTGACACCGTAATCCCCATCGGAAAAATTTTGTCAAAACACCTTTTTTGTTAAGCATGTTTCACTGGTGGATCACGTCATTGGGGTGCGATCTATCTGTGAAACATGCTTGACAAAATAAAATTTTTGATTTGGTTAATGTTTGAAAACTCAGAATCTTGTGTAGATAAATATATTATTGAAAGCTTTCATAAACTTTCGATTATTTACAGTAATTTTTGTGTAAACTAGAATAATTGAGGCACTTCACTATGGCAGCAGGACCATACAATTATTCGTACATCTTCAAATATATTATAATAGGTAAAGTTTTTTTTTTTTCTTTTTATTTCCACTTTTTTCGTAGTGTAGAGGTACTGAACAACATGCAAATAAAAATCTAGGCCAATTTATTGTCCGATTTTTTTGCTTGCTTTGTCATTCTTTAACTTACTGTTGTAACATTATTAAGGATTGGCACTTGAAATATTTGAATGGTTTGAATCACATGTTTTTTGAATCACAAAAGCTGTTTTGGGCTCGATATGTTATAATGAATCGGTTTTATACCCTACAAGAAAATGTTTATCTATCTAAAGTTCCCTGCGTTTTTGTCAAAATCGCACAAGACTGGTTGGGGTTATGCATCAACTAAAACTTGTTGCCCTGGATAGTTTTTATTTTTGATATCCTAGAGAACGAAAAGAAATGAAAATGCTGTGAATGAAGAACATTCTGCCTATAAACAATACTAGACTAGTGGAAGTAATTTTTGTAGTTAATGAAATTACTATTTCACAATTTCAAGGAAAGAAATTTCTTTTTTATTTGTGGACAGTGTTCTAAATAACTGTGATCTATAAATTTCTCTAATGTCATCTCTTTTCTTTGTTTGAGATGAGAAATAGCTTATTTTTGTTAGCATATAGAGCTCATAAATTTATAAATTCTCCCTTTTTCATTTGCAGGTGACATGGGTGTTGGCAAGTCATGCTTACTCCATCAGTTTACAGAAAAGAAATGTGAGTTCTAACTCGTATTTAACTCAATTTTATGTGTTATTGCATTTAATGTTATGTTACATGTATATAGAGAAGTTGAGACGTAGGCATGAATTAAATAATTTCACCAATAATAATCTTTAAATACTTGAAAACCTTTCCAGACAGAAGAACAAGATCAACCTTGTTCATTTCAGACTTTGTACGTCGTACGTCGAGTTTGTAAATGCGTATTGTTTTTTTCACAATTACATGTGGATGGTTTTTGTTATCATGAGAGTGCAATTATCACAATGGTCAATATCAAGAAACTCTTGAATTCTAAAATTCTTTTTAAACTTTAATCATTGATTGTGGTTGAAATATTGATTTTAACCGAATTTCACATTACTGCAGCAGTGTTTATATACATTCAAATTTCACTAAGCTTAACTTATCACACATTCCATACGAGTTTAATTATTCTGATATATGTTTTTGACTGTACGGATCCATAATCATCTAAAGCTTATTTTACATGGAGATATACGATATTGTATACCAATAAGTGACATTGAAGAAATATTTTTTGAAGTGTTGAAAGGAGGTTTATCACTGTAGTGATTGCTATAATAGAATGTATGATTAATTTTTGTTTTTATTTCTGTACAGTTATGGCTGATTGCCCACACACAATAGGTGTAGAATTTGGAACCAGAATTATTGAAGTTTCAGGGCAAAAAATAAAACTGCAGATTTGGGACACAGCTGGTCAAGAACGATTTCGGTAAGTAACAATATGGCTGAACCTTGTTTTGCTTTCGGTATTTGTAACATCCATACTACTGAGCAACATAGCCAGCAAAATTTTAAATAACAGTATAAAGTTTTGACAAAATCCTGTATTTTGTCAATCTTCATCATGCCATTTTTCAGTGATACTGTAATTTTGCAACAAAATTTTTTTTTTGGTATTGCGACTTCTTGGAGTGGATCACCTGACCAAGGCCCGCTACGAGCAACCACTTTTAGACAGACAGGGTTAGAATTATTCTTGGAAAGATATGATCTTTTCCTGTTCGGCTTATCCTACTCAAGGTATTACATGCTGGGTTGAGTTGGGGGGATGGGTTATCGAGGCTGGTCTGTGATGCCAATATGTTCAACCACTAGGCCACCTTGTCCATTACCACTTGGTTGGATATTTCATAGCAGTTTTAATGATTTTGAACTATTTTATACAGTTAAGTTACGAGACGCATTTAAATCTTCTAGCGTTAGATATACCATGAAATATTGCCCATTTTGGTTAATTTTTCTTCTGAGAATCTATTTTTTTTTGTATCTGAGTAGGGGATTAGCTGGCATTTTGCCAGTCTGATCATACCTATCACCAAACAAACCATGGCTCTTTGCGCACCCATACTTGTTTGCATGCCTTGTTCTTGCACATTGTGATAAAACAGAAACCACCCTTCTGTGTTATCTCCTAACACATGGAACCTGCAGTTTAAACTGAAGCATGCCACACACTTTTGTTTGGAATATTATGATTACATGTTTTTGAATACATGGAATAATGAAAATAAAACTAAAAATACTTCTGCATCAACAACTGTGCTTTTGTAATTCAAGCCAAAATTAATTGTGATGCTAATCACTTTATATTATTTTTTTGCCGTCATTTACCTGAGCGGGTTTTATCTGCACAAGGCACCAACAATGAATTTTCAAGAAAAACCAGATTTGAATCCTAGATCTTGAAGAGGGGATTGGTTAACCACTAGGTCATTGCCCTGACACTCATGAAAATTGCTCAAGCTAAACTCTGTATCAAAATTCATTTCATCCCTTTAATCAAAATAGCATTGCAGAATTGTCATAATTTCAATGTAAAATGACTCTAGTGTGAAAATATTAAAAAATAATTGCTTTTCATCAAAAAGTAATAGAATACATGATTGTTCTGATAAGGACACCCCTCCTCAATTTTCTGGTTTTGCCATGTTTGGATTTCAATTTCAACCAGAAAATATCTGTGTGTTTGTTATCAACACTTCTACTTGGAATCTTGCTTCATATTCTCAACAAATACAAAATCAATATTTTGTAAATCTCAAAGAATATTGAAACACTTGGTGAATATAGATTTTTGGTTTTAAAAACTTGTTTCATAGTTTTGATATTATCTTATTAGGAGTATCTAATATACGATTCAGTAGCATCTAGGAAGGACCACATGTATTAAATTTTGCTGCTGAACATGAGACATATTATACTATATTGGAAAATAATTGATTGAGTATGAACCAACCTCTACTTTTGATTCTGTTCGCTTAATATAGAACATTTCTTGGTCTGACAAATCTGCAATTGAATCTGATTATCTGAATAATTGCACAATTGTGGTTAACCAGCAGATGGTCATACTGTCAGAGTAAGAGAATGTTGTTTTCATTTTTATGTTCGAATTTTTTTTATAGCGAATCGAAGTTGCCATTTCAGTATTATTAGCCCACTTTGTTGCTTGCATCACCCAGACTGATCGAATGCCAGCTACTTAGACGCCTGAGGAAAATGGCTTCCATCAGAAGAAAATTTAACTAATGGGCTATATTCCATGTTATATCAGTGAAATACAAGGTTTAAAATTAAATTTTAAATGTCTGTTTGGAGTGTCCAGTAGCTAGCAACCAAGCTAAATAAAAAGGTTCATAATCATCATCAATACTGCTATGAAATAGACCTCTATCCGAAAACCGACATTTTGACACTCTGGCAGGAGCTCTGACCAGCCAAATTTGGCACTCGACCTAAAAACTGAAAAACTTTTTTATTATTTAATAATACCAGTATATAAACTCTTGTTCAAATTTTTGCAGGCTTTTACTCAGTTTTCTACTCTTTTGCAGGGCTGTCACAAGAAGTTATTACCGTGGTGCAGCTGGAGCATTGATGGTTTATGATATCACGCGTAGAAGTACTTATAATCATCTGAGTAGTTGGTTAACTGATGCAAGAAATTTAACAAACCCAAACACGGTAAGCTTGCCATTATTTTAAAGTTGTTAACATTGAAGTTCATAGATGGCACAAAACAGACTGGTAGAATGCCAGCTACAATGCTACTCTTATGATACCTGAGGAAACTTTCATATTTCATGATATATCTGAGACTAGAAGATTTGAATGTATCTTTAAGTACAAACTGCATACAAAGGTTGAAAATCACCAATACTTCTATGAAATAGTAGTGTTGATAATTTTGAAACTTTTTGGTCACCAGAAGAAAATGACATTAACATTTCGTAAACCCAAAGAAAATTAAGATGGTGCAAAATTTATAGTGATATAACAGTTCCATATGCAACACCAGCATATGGTAAACAGAATTAACAATGTTCAGTCACAGTTTTTGCAGTAGATATAATGGGGATTTGTGCCCTGTTGGCAGAATCTTGTTTTTCTATGATTATCTTAAAATTCTATAAGAATTATCAACTTAATCAGGTGCAAGTTGATAAAATGAACAATGTCTTATTGGTTTTGTCGAAAATTATTTGTCATCTCTTGGACAAAAAGTTTCAAGGGCATCAATACTGCTGTTTGATAGTACTGTCGATGGTTTTAATAAGGGTTTATGTCAAATAAAGAGACATTTTAATCTTTTCGTAAATGATTTTTCTTCAATTAATAATGTTTTTATATGGGAGCCATGTTCTGGTTTTGAGTAGCAGATCAAATGCTAGTCTGATCAGATAAATACAAACTCCTCTAAAAACTTTGGTTTTAATTATATACCAGGCCAAGGATTTTGAACAATTTTAACCTCCTCAATAACTCATAAGTCAATGTTATGCAATTTTTGATAAAAATGTTATTTCCAAACATCCTATTCTGTCACATGTAACATTATTACACGAATTGCAACAGTTATTTTTTAAGGTGTTTGAGTAGCTAACCTTCGTGGTACTCGAAATTTATAATAAAGCTGTTAACAACGAACATTACGGTACTTTGATATTTAAATTCTAGTTTGTCAATCAAAACAATGTCCTGATGATTTATAAATTCATCAATCATGTCTTTAAATGATTCATCATTAAATAATTGGTGCATGCTGCGTCATTTCATGTTCTTGTGAACGAATCATGTAAATTATTACTAGCGGTACACTTGACATATAGTGATGACCAATTTTTTCTTGCTGCCAATCAACAAATATTTATTAACTTTTTCTAGTGCCTGTATGATGAATCATAAATAATTTCTTGTCCATGCACAGGAACACAATTAGTTGAAAATCTTGTTAAGCCATAACTTTCAGCCCCGATTCGGAACTGGTATCTGCATGAGAGGTTTTGGTCGCCATAGGGTTAAGCCATATTCTCGGCTTTCCTCTACCACACGGTAAAAATTAAATTAATTCCTATCCTACATGTTATAAAATGATAGAGCTCAGTGACTCGGCTATTTACACGCTAATTGGATCAATGTGACGAATTATGTTTTCTGAGCATGGGCCAGCCTAGTCTGGCAGAATGTCAACTACACTGCAACTCAGACATCCAAAGAAAATGCTTTAATATCATCAACACTGCTATGATATTGATGGTTTAAAGCATTTTTTGGTTATACAAAAAATAATGACATTAAGTTGGGACACCTGGAAAGAAACAATATTCCGTCACTCTAAACCAGCAACCTTCTAATAGTCGTATTTTCGCAACAAATTCAGTTGCTTTCTTTCAAGTGGTAAATAATAATGTCTTTATATTAAGTAATGTGTACTTACAGGTAATATTTTTAATTGGAAACAAAGGAGATTTGGACGCTCAACGTGATGTAACGTATGAAGAAGCAAAACAATTTGCAGATGAGAATGGACTTCCTGTTTCTTGAAGCAAGCGCCAAAACGTTAGTTTATTATGTTTGTCTTTTATTACGGTGTTACTAAACTATCTTTGTTTTATAGATAAATCAGATGAGAAGTACGTTTGTTGTAATCGTTGCTGAGGGTTACCAATTGCAGTTGCATTTATTTCTGAACCCCTTTTCGGGAAGAAATACTTAACAAAAAGCAATACTTTGCGATAAATACATTTCTGAACCTGGAGTCAAGTTTAGGTCCATCACTAGAAAATGACATGAAACTTTAAGATACATGAACCAAAACAAGAGTTTGTCATCGTAGATCCATTTATAAGGGATATGTGGGTAATACTCATTTCGTTAGCCAAATTGACTAACAGTATTTAAAAACTAGGCTATAATGCTCAGATTATGGTCTTTACAGCTCATTGATCTTCATGTTATGTTCCATCGTGTTTTGGTTAGTACTTCACTGCTATTATTATTTCATTTCCTGAAAATATTATGCAATCATTATTAAATATTGCAGAAAGCAATTTCTCTGTATTCAATTATTTAATTTTTTGTTCGTCTCAACAAATATGCCAACTCGATGGCTCATTTTTAATTAATTAGTAGCATTGAGTGCTTTAGTGGTTTTTGTCGACTCATGAAGTACTCGAGACTTTTCCTTTAACAGAATTTCTTTCTCTATGAGTGAATTGAGTCTCACTTTGATTCTGTAGTACAACATAAGTGATATAATGTAAATCCACAAGAAAACAATCGCACCAGAAATTCCAAGTGTACCGTATTGAATTCTCTGCCGTATTCTACTGTCAACCTTGAGTTGACCGATGAATGTCTCAAAACTATTGGCGAAATAATTCAGCATGTCCATCTTTGCTACCACTGCTACTAGGGGAATTTGATTCGGTGGTTTGACTCCATTCGAAGTACAAATTACCTATTCGAATTAATTGTAATTCTGTCATAGGAACAAAAACATGAAGTGAAATTTGCTAAATGGAGTGAAATTTTTCATTTTTAATGACAAAACACACTCGATTTTGGTCAAATTTGACCAAAACGATTGTATTCCACTGTTAAAATGAAAAATTTTTACTTCAGTTCAAATTCCAAATAATTCAGTTCTGCTCAGTCGAAGTTCATGAAGGATTCATGTCCGTTTGTTTATTAAAATGAGAAGGTAAGTATCCATACCTTAAACTAACTGAAACTTTTTCCTTATTAATAAGTTATTTATACATTTATAGAGGCGAAAATGTTGAAGATGCATTCCTTGAAACGGCCAAGAAGATTTATCAGAATATTCAAGATGGAAGGTATGCAGAAATACATTTTTTATTATTGATATATTACTAAATTTTCACCTGTAACAAATCTGTTAACATCAGCTCTAACTGTTGCTTTGATGCGGAGATTTTTTGGTGATTTTTCATATTGACAATAATTCAATATTTATTTATTCTCCATTAGAAAAAATCATACAAATTCATCTTGTGTCCAAGTTCGTGTATAATCATCGTTATACTACACCTAGGGATGGCCAATACCGAATATTTTACTGTTTTGAATATATTGGGAAATAGTTTTGATTATGAAGTATTAAATACAGTCTGATTTCAACCGTGTTGTTGTATGAAAAATATAAAAATATTTTCAACTGCAAAATTTGGAAAGCTGTGAACTAAGTCCACTGTTTCTCTAATTTCATAAGAGTTACCAATTTGAAGAGCAAAAAATAAAGAATTCAGCTAATTCTTCCTGGATTTATGCATTGAAAACAACATATTTTTGTGAATGGGTATTCTGAAATATATCTAAAATTGACTATATTTAATTTATTTATATTCGATCCGTTTTAGACATCCCTAAACACTATTCCAATTTTTTTAAACTATGCTTGCTTATAAAGTTTCATACAATTACCGTATAACTGCAAGCAATTAGTTAGTTACCAGTATTGAGCCTTTCCAGTCAGAAATTTTATGGAATTTTTTTTTGTCAAACATAAACCACAGATGAGTCATACCTCAGCGGCGCTATTCATCATGTCCCCACATTTGTTCAAAACTCATTTGAGCAGGATATTTCTAACTGGTTTGCTGTACTCTCTAATTGAAAAATTTGTTTTTCTTTATACAGTTTGGATTTGAACGCTGCTGAATCGGGAGTGCAACACAAACCTACAAACCGACCCGGACAAAACATCGCCAATGATCAACAACAGAAAGATAGTAATTGCAGTTGTTAATAACACCTTCTTCGCAATTATACTAACTACTACAAATCGGGGCAAACTGACATGCTATAAGCACTTGGCCCCATCGATAAGTTTCAAGTAATTTTAATAACTGATCTTTCTGATGCTGGGTCTCAAGTGCCGAGTGTGCAAGAAAATCTTTTCAATTTTCAATATTTTTATGTATTCATCTTTAGAATTGATATGGTAATATAAACTCTGTGATGCAGGCCGCCTGTGAAGCAATTGAACTGTCATGCTTTGTTCCCAAATTGCTTCATCCTTGGCTTGAACGTGATTAGCAATAATTCAGCATTGCAATGGAAGTACAGTTTTTTCGTTCTGATTTTTCGATTTTGTCCGTGGATTTCAAACTACAAGATACCTCCTGATCTGGTGTCTTTCAGTTGTTCTTTGAATTTATCATTGCACTTCTCGATTGGGCATGATTTTTCAAATCGTCATTTCATAGAAATGACGGCAATGTTCCCTATAGATGCAAAACATTTAATTCATACCAAGTCCGATATTGTTTTGTTCAGCCACTGATGCGCAAGTTTTTTTTAATAAGAATTCTATATTATTTACTAGTGTAAACATCATAGTAAATACATTGTTACGGCACGCGATATCATAAAAATTAACATGGGGATTGGCCATACTTGTTAGACACTGAATTTTTATGTAGCCATAGTAAATTAGTAAATGATTTTGTAGTAAGTTTAATTTACTTTTCTTGGATATAATGGAAAAATTCTTGAAGAGTATCACACTAAATTTTGTTAAATATGCTAAAAATTGAACATGCAAAGGCAAGACATGTTATTGGTAACAGTTTGAATCCCAGCATCCAAACAAACAGAGTCTAGAGTCTTCATTTTGTCAAGCATTTGTCACAGATGGACAATGCCTCAGCGGCACAATCCCTCAGTGACTCATACTGAAGAAAGATGCTTTGACTAAAATTAGGGAGGTGGTGTCATTGCTGCTGATAATAAATAGAATTCCACTGCTTTGTGCTTTTTTTCATCTTTACAAAACAAATCTCTTTCGATTTCAGATGTATTCATTATCATAATTTTACATGGCTGAGCATAAAGCAATGATGATCAGTTATATCAAACCAAGAAAGTTGTCATTTATCATTGCTTATATATGAGTGAATTAAATATCTGTATATTTATATTTTATGTACATATTATTAATAGTAATCTTTGAGTCTGAAATCCAAAATTCCAAATATTATATTCACTAGGTAAATTTTTGCGCTTTGTATAACACAAGTTAAAGTTTCACTGTTGGATTGCGAACGGCACCTTGCCGTCTCTGTCTATAGGTATTTGGTTTTTGAGTATGATTTCTATAATAATATGCGAATCACAGAGTGTAGTAACTTCGGTAGGCTCGATCAAACCGGAAAGATCTTATCTTTCAACAACACTAACCCTGTTAGCTCACATATGCCCACTAGTACTGAGCTCCTCACTCAGGGTGCTGCATTCTAAGTACTGTCTATAGATAACATACGAAAATTTCACTTCAAGTAAAAATGGACAATGGATGATTTATGTATCAGTAGGTTATATTATATACATTTGAACTTTAGTGCTTGGCTTTTTAAAGTTCTGTTAGATTTATTATATAAAATGATAGATATTCCAATAAGAGAATTTTGTTCAAAATCATTGATGTTCCACATCTAATCAAATAATTTTGATGGTAATCCATTCGAATTAATGATTCAAAATGCCCTAAAAACTTTGTTTTAATTGCTGAAGCATTATTTTTTGATTGAGTATCAGTTTAAATATATGCCCTACCATTGAAAGCAAAACTTTTCAGCTTCATCAGTGTGTACTATAGTACTTCTGGTTTTGAATGATTTGAGATGCCTGACATAGTTTAAGCCGTATTTTCAGAATGTGTGAATTATAGAGTAAGAAAATCATGTGATTCAGTTTAAAAAAGGCATTGCAATTCGCCAGTTTGACCCATAGACTGGGTCTGAGATTCGATAATTCAATGTTCTCCTTGTGTGTGCAGACCAAAAATAAATCTTTGTGTTTCAAATTCAGTCTTTTTATTTAATTAGTCATTTGGTTGAAAATTAATTTTATGTTACAACTAGGTTTGAATTATTTTTTACTTCAGCGATTGGGGTCATTTATTCAATTTGACTGTGCTTTTTGCATAAACGCTTGCAGCACTTATTGTCTTTTTGCATAGCTACACCTTAAATTAATATATGTTATGATATTTCACAGAAGAGCCTAATGATGCATTGAACTGTCTAGTTGAGTGTTGATAAACTCCTCTCTAGCTATTGTGTGCTGCTTCAACTCTCAAAGGTCCAGTATGAGCCAGCCACCGATTGACTAGCTAGTCATTAAAAATACGCTTGTCAGGTTCATGTCACTTTGTTTTTTGCTATTGTAGATATTACTATATATTTACTCTAGTATGGTAATTATTTTTCGAACTTGGCAGGTTCCTTCAGTTTTGCTTAAACATCATAGTCTAACGACTTAGCCTTTAATTCACGTTTTTAATTCATGTTAGTTCTTAGCAGGACCAACTTAGCGGCTGCTCAAAGAAACTTTGTGAAATGAAAACTTGTATTTGATATATTTGTGTAAAGTGTGAACTAAGCTTTTTCGAATGTCCATTATTAGTAACAAAACATATTTTTGGCAAATTGGACTTGGGGTTTAGAATCAAACCTAATAGTATATTTCAAATTAACATCCTGATAATGGATAACTCTTATGAAAATTCCCCTCCCATCAAATTTTTCTCATATTCCAAAAGTATTTTTATTGACCTGAAAGTGTAGAAATTAAATTAGTTCATTTAGCACCCAGTAAATCATTGATCTAGTCAGCTTGGACAGTATGTTATCAACCTAACCAATTAGAAATAAATTTCTCAATGAACAGTTTTAAATATATATATATATATTCTCCAGTGCTCTGTGCTTGCTTATTTAGATGTGTGATGTCTTTTATACTACTTACTGTTGCGAGTGTTGGTGAATCCTCAAAATAAGATTTTATTGTTAATCATCATGTAATTATTATCATCATCGCAAGAAAACGCACACTTATGTTTTCGACAAAAATGTGTGCAATATTTTTCATGTATATCTTATCAGTGGGTAATTTGAATGTCTCAACATGGTAAGCTAATGGAAGAAGTCTCAGTTTCACGAACAATTCTGACCTAATTTTGGATTTCCTAATTAGCTTTTGGTTAAAATTGTTCTGGTCTTCAACAATTTTGATTTTTGTTTTAACTTATAGGCAATTGAAAAAAAGAACTTGAGAGCTATTGCTTTTGTTCTAAATCTGTGTCAGTTGAATCTCGATTTTGCTAAAATCTATGATAATGGTAATTATCATGATTTTGCTATAAAATGAACCTATTCACTTAATCCAGTTACTTGATCGTTTTTTTTCGAATTAAAACCTAAAACTATTCTTACATAATCATAAATATTGGGAACTTCTAGTTTACAGTTTTACTCCTTACTCCGGTGTAAAGAAAATCACTTCTCTCTCGCCTGATTGTTCTTGTTATAAAATGAAAACAATAAATTACAAACTTATGAAAAATAAGTATGTTGTGTTTTTTTATTCTTTATACGTAACAGTGCTTTCAAAAAATTTATTTTTGATCTTCTAGGTGAAAAATATGTGTGACAACGGCAAATTCAAATTACGGTAATAGTACAAGGAAGTATTCGCAGTGGTCTAAAAAATTTTTTTCTAAAAACTAATGCACGCATGAACACGCAATGACTTCAAAGGCAGTTGACAGACAATATTACTTTGTCATAAAAAAATTGGCCAGTGCAATTTGTTTGTAAATCTCTTCGCAATTGAATTCAGTTTATTTAAAATTGGCAAAGTTATTTTTTAATATATAAACTTATTTGTGTCATGTATTTCCAATTGGAAGTATCATTTTGTCAAGTATGAGTGACTGACGGACCACGCCTAATCAGCGCGCCCCGTCAATGACTCGTACTTGACTAAATTATATTCTCATTGGATATTTTTTGTTTCTGTCTACAAGCTGAGCTCCTTCCCTTCCATGACCCATCTGTAGTTGCTTCTTCGTCGTCTCAGTCTGACGATGGCGCTGTCAATTCCGGTCGCAACACGTTTATCCCGAATATCATCACCTAAACGTAATCTTGCCAAATGTAGAAGAGCAATGTTGCGACTTGTAGCTTTCAGCGATTGCGCCAAGCCAACATTTCCCTGAAAAGTAGAGTTTTGAAATAACCAGGTTCTACTTGACTGATTTAAAAGCGCGGAATATACATTGGTGGCAGTTTAGGACAGTCACACAAACTTGATGCAATTATTATCCTTCAATAATAACGATGCTAGAAAAATTGAAATAAGAAGCTTTAAGAAGGGTGTGATATGACGGTCTTTGATCATGAAATATCACTAGACTACAGAAAAATTCTGTCTGCTTTTAGCGCGCAATCATATTTGATATACATTTTTAACTTTTTATCCCAAAATGGTGCGCTTTGTCACAAAAATGGAAAAGGGCTTGGTCGGTTTGTCTTCTAGTGTTCCGAGTTTTCCGCTCCTACTGATACTATAGAATGAACTATTTGGTGATGACAAATTGAAATCATATTTTGTCAAGGTATGAGAGCCTAGGTGAAACAAACAATGGATTGAGATTGGCCACAACTGGGTAAAACGGCTGAACAACTCTGTGTACAAATTAGACATGAGTCCTGGAATATTTAAAAATGCTTTATCCTCCATACTTTTTTATGTTTGAAGTCTGGTATTATAGGCTATTCATGCTGATTCAATAGAAGATTCACATTTCAAAATTGGTCAGTGTTCTACGAAGAAGATAATAGACGTCAACTGTCAAATTAGAATCCTATCGTACCGATATGTTTCATTTTACAATTTCTAGTGTGACGGTACTGGATTTTTGGTATATTCCTTACTGTTTTGAGTTAATGTTACAGTGACACTTCTCTATTATTCTTAATTGAATTGAGCCATATAGCGGTTGAGGGTTCAGAGGTCACTGCTTGATATATTACCACGTTGCTGGTAAGCGACGTTTCTCTTTCCGTCCCGCCGCCTTGGCGGAGGCAGGGTCGTCCGGTATCATTTTCAGTCAATGTGTTAATGTTTATCTGTAGCTGTTGTTGCCGTTTCAGTACATTTGCATCATCCTCGACGAACCTTATTGTGTGGTTTCTGCAGCACGCAGGAGTCTTCTGAAAGCGTTTTATAGGTTGCGCAGTCTATCGGACTGTGCTGGCGAGCACACTGTTATTTCTCTAAACCGCCCCGCTGCAAAATTGGCGAGCACGCCAGGATGATGCTTAATGATGTAACAATCACAACTTCAAGGGAAAATGTAACCGTTTCTTGGATTACAGTCTTGCAAATACTGGTGGACGGAAAGCAGCTTTGTATATAGACTTCGATGTTTTACCTTTTTTGTAGTACCAGAGAAACTGTTTTGATTGACGTTTATTATTCTTCTTGGCATGTGCGAGTCTTTGCTGTTGGTATTGTCGGAAACGAAGTGAATTGATGATTTTTGGGGAGCTTTGGTGTCGAAAAATTGATGTGATCATGCGTGGCGAACTTGAGTTTTACAGGATGCGATTCATTCCTGCTGGTAGCCTGTTTTGCGAAAGACGTGGATCAACGATGGATCAAGCATGATTGTTATGGATATGCTTTTTGAGACGTCTGAGGTATATTCGGGAGGCGTAACTGTGTGCAGTAGATGAACTTTGGCCTGTTTTGAACATTGCGACTGTGTGGCGCAATTCGCTGTTCGAGTTACGGTATGGACAGTTATAGGAGCGGAAAAAAAAAAGGGAAGTGCTGTGGACGAAGCACTGTGTTGAGTACGCGTGTAAAAATTGCCTATACTGGGGTTTAAAGAGCGATAAGTTTACAGAGCTTGATTACATATATGCGACGTTTATATTCTGGGAACTGAGCGAAATGAGAGCAATATTTTAAATAGATATAAGAGTGGGAGTTGTATATTTTTTGTGAATGCTGATGTGTCATCAAATGCTGGTTTCTCTTGTATTTTTGTGTATATGCTTTTTACGTATTCTGTTTCTTATTTGTTAACTTTCATATCTTGTCGAAATAGGGTAATTTGGATTTTTGGAGAGTAAATTTTATAGAAATTTCCTCTAAGAAAAACGAGGGCATTGTGACGGTACTGGATTTTTGGTATATTCCTTACTGTTTTGAGTTAATGTTACAGTGACACTTCTCTATTATTCTTAATTGAATTGAGCCATATAGCGGTTGAGGGTTCAGAGGTCACTGCTTGATATATTACCACGTTGCTGGTAAGCGACGTTCTTCTTTCGGTTCCGCCCGCCTTGGCGGTGACAGGGTCGTCCGGTGTCAGTTTCAGTCAAAGTGTTAATGTTTATCTGTTGCCGTTTCAATACATTTGCATCATCCCCGACGAACCCTATTGTGTGGTTTTTGCAGCACGCAGGAGTCTTCTGAAAGCGTTTTATAGGTTGCGCAGTCTATCGGACTGTGCTGGCGAGCACACTGTTATTTCTTAAAACCGCCCCGCTGCACTAGGTTTAGGATTACTCGTTCAACAATAAATCGGCAGTGGACAAACATGGTAAAATCGATCATATTTCACGATTTGTTGCTTAAAGGTTTCAGACCCAGTTTTGTTTCGAAAACTTTCACACCCACGGCAAGGTTAATTGCTTGATTAATAACGACATACGAGTTTTGAAAACTTGAGCGCCCCAGTATTGTTAACATTATTTTTGTTTCCAGTTCTTTCGATATGGCATCACTCACCTCTATCAAGTTGTGTGCCTCTGGCAGTTGAGTCCCTGGGTGACGTTGATATATTCTCACAAGCGGACGATCGAGCCGCTCTCTGCATGTCAGATCATTGTGTGCAACTGGCCCAAGTGAGTAACCTTGTGCTTTGTCCGTCAAATCGTAATGTCTTTGAGATCGATGTATGGCTGCTCGATTCTCGCCGTGGTTCACTTGAAGATGTTGCTGTGAGAAATAATGTAGATATAATTTTATCAAATGAGTACATCAAGAAATTGTGGCAATGGACAATACATGTTCACCGGGTGACCGCTTTGTCCAATCGGTAAAAGCGTTAGAAATACAGTTGGATCTGTGGTCGTCTTGCCGCAAGTTCGAATCCCGAGAGGGATGAGTATATGCGAGAAGCTTGACACCTCCTCGGCTGCTATGTATACTAACCGTCGAGCATAAAATCAATCAAGATGTCGCCGCTAATAATCTAAACACTTATTTCAGATCTTGCTTAATTATTTTGTGACTCGAGGCCCAGTGTCCGTATGCCAAGCCCGAATGGCTGTCTCGTAAAAAGACACCTAACACTAGTAACAGAAGCAGATAATACGAAATCAATTCTAAGAACCAATTATCTTAAAAGTGGCGCAACTAGGTCCAGGAAAAATAGCCTCAGATTTGAAAAACTAAATTATAATATTGCTTGACACCTTGTGTAGTTTTTGAAAAAGCTTTCTCGTAAATCCTCAATCAGTAAAATTGACCTTCATTTTATTGGCCAGATAAAATTGTTATGTGAAGAAATTTGAACATGCATTGCGTCATTCGAATATCGGGATGTATGGTCACTGTGCTCAGTGCTCTGTTAACATGATGGGAAAAGGTTTCGAGATAGAGAATGTGCGACGGTTGTTAATATTATTTCCGAATATAGCTTGGTATTCGGGGAAGGGCGCAAACCAATCGAAAAAGCTATTGGTAAGCATGGTGAACTGAAGAATCACAATGCCGAAGCGCGGTCCATGAGTGGCTCATGTTTGACAGAACAAACCTTCTGATTTGGAGTGGTTCACATAGGCGGACCAAGTAGGCCTGTGGCTAAAAATATTAGCGCTATTCGAGTAGCTCTTTGCAGTTTGCCTGAGAAGGGCGATATTCACTTTATTAAATACAGAAAACATTGTTGGAAAGTAATATGGCTATAATATTTAATAATATTTTAACAATGTTGAGGTGACGCCTGCTTTCATAAACATATTCGCGTCGTTTGTTACACCACACCAGACAAATCCTCCCAATCGTGTTTCTTGCCTTTTGTTGTCAAATACTTATCAATAGTCATCGGTAACTCGGTATTGTATTTCCGCCCAAAGAGGGCCATTATCCGGGTACATTTCAACGATACTAAGGCACAAAGGACAGCTGACATAGGACAGTTTACCACGTGACCTCAAGGCATATGGTTGCAGGTAAAAGGTTGTTTGAGCTATAATAGTTTTGAGGGATTTAGTAAATTAAAAAACCCAACATTTCGCGCGCTTTCGGCGCACATTTTATGCAAACAGTTTTGTTTTATCTTTGGTTGCTTTTTTTTATATTGTTATTCAACTATTTTAAGACGGTCTGCATATATTTTTCAGCATTTGAGAGTGGGACACAAACAATCCAACATATTGCAAAGAAAAAAATGCTCCATCTTGATAGCGTTGTTCTAACTTTTTGGTTGGCACATGGGTTTATCTCAAATGGTACATTTGAAGTTTGATTTCTCGTTTTATGACAGATCTTGTTCCATAAACTATATTAATTTCGAATACCGTTATATAAACTGAATATTCTCTTATCATTTCAAATTTATACATACCGTTAGCGTTGTTGTTTCAGCTATCTTTTGTGTCATTCCGTTGTTGACAGTAAGATGCATGTCCTTCTGCTCCGATACACATCTGTCAATCGTTTCTCTGATTTCACGACGTAGAGAAGCCGAACTTGCTCTCGCGTCTTGGGCTGAATGCACAGCTTCCGCCGATTCAGGCGTATAAGGTCCAATCGGGTCAGGCTCCGGAGTTTCTGGTGGTTCATATGCTCTGAAGTTATATAAGATATATTCTGCATATTTTTGGAAAGGACGATTTTTTTGCGAAAAATGACCACGAAGATCGTGGTAATGGTATCCATGAAGTGGCTCAAATACTATCGTGAACTAATAAATACTGCATTGCATATTAAATAAAGGTTACGTAAAAACTTCAGTTAGCAACACGAAACAGGTGACGTCATCAAGCAGTATTCTAGACTTTCCTCACGATAAAAACAATGTTCTATCCCAAAATAACTGTTTGACTGTTTTGGACATAGTTTGTCATGATATTGCTGCGCAATGGTTCAAATTAGAACAATTTTGGATTTGCCCTGGCGTGTTTTAGAAAGTAATTAAATTAAGGCAAGAAGTCGTAGATGGTTTCATCACTGCACTCCATTGAGCGCTCCATTTCTGTGCGGTATGTTTTTTAATCACCTCTTGGAGTGGATCACAACGCGCTTCTCTTAAGGCCCAGTTGCTGGGCTTGTGACTTGTGAGTATTAGCTGAGAATTAGTTCCAACACGTGACTAGAAGTTCTATAACGAGCGTCCACGAGCATCGTTTTTAACTACCATTTATTAGCGTTGTACTTACGTTGTTCGGCCATTATTCTCCTCAGTCACCGAGATTCTCCCAGATGAAGGACGTGCAGATGATACGGCATGTGTGATCAAATCAAGCACTCGATTGCGTTCTAATATCGTGTCTGACAACCTTCGTCGAGCACTTGCAAGAATCTGAAATAAGACGGAATAGTTCTAGGGTTCAGTTCTATACTTTGAATAAATTAAAAATTAATTAAATTATTCGAACTTGACTTATACACGATTTAGGAAACGACATCTGAGAATATGAGCTTGCCTTTCCCCCTAAAAAAAATATGCTGGCAATCTATATGTGTTTTGCAATCCATTGATTCATATTTGAATAAATAAAATGTCTCCACATTCCTGCTGTATACAAAATATCCTTTCATAAAGATTCTTCAATCATCGACACCACAAAACAACTCTGCACATGCATGTGTGTGCATTGTTGCAATAATTAAAACAATTATCAAGTATTCGTAATCTCGATTCCTAGCACTTGATATACCAGTTTCGGAATTACCAAGATTTCTATAATACGTGTCCTTAGGCATGAAAATGAATTATTCAAGGATTTGTTTGTTTTCGATCGAACTATTTTATTCGATTCCTGTCCGTCGAATCACAAATTAAATTATTCCAAGTAAAGAGAGTAAATAATGAGAGAGTAACTAATTTTGCCTAAGATGAGAGAACATTAAAACTCATAAAAACACCAGATGACAGCGCGAAGCTGAGCGAAAGTTATAATTATTTGCCAATTTGGACAGATTCCGGTGGAGTGAATTCTTACTTGCAGTTGCTTCTGTGTAGCTCTCAATTCGCCTTCTAAAGTACGTTTGATACGCAACAGGCACAATCTTTCCCTCGCTAGCAAAGCGTCAGCGCCGTCAAAATCCTGGTAAAAATGTAGGTAATACAAGATACAATAAACAACTTAGCAAGCAAAGTTTCGAATTGCGTAGTGAATCAGTTACTCATGCACAATAAGGAGAAATCGATTTTTAATTTAGTATAAAAACAGCTGCAACTAGGCTATTACATAATAAACTGATTCTCAGAATGCAAATTGCGATATAAGCAGCAAAACTGCTCGCTCCGTTTCCCTGTTTTTTCGCGCTCACGCTCGACCCGTTCTTTTTATGGAACACTTCACAACATATTACATGTAATTCGCAAATACAAAATGAAACAATAAATTACAATTGCCACTTAGCGCAATGAAAAATCAAATTACAAATATATCGACCTATTTTTTATATTCCTGTAATTTGCCGATTGCGGGCCAATACCAAATACTGAGAGAGTCCGATAACCTAAATCAGCAAAAGGCAGGATAAAATTTCAAAAAATCTGTAATTTTTCGCCCGCATTCGGTGCGAATATCGTTTTTATTGCGCTTTACGATTCATGCGCCATTTTGATTATTCAAGCGCGAATTCTCGTTGGTAAAAAACTGTCAATTTACTTTTTTCATCGGCGAGTCGGACTTCTCCAATGAGGCGAATTCTCCGCCACTATACATGGCCTGTCTTTCCATTTAGTTTGGTAGGTTAATCAGCATACGGAAAAATGAGAGAAAGCAAGAAAAATATCACCTTTTCTCTACTCGGTCGCGACCTCCTGATCGAAATACTTTGCTTATTGAGTAGAATATCTTTTCTTATGTGCTCTAAATTTTTTTCTAGTGCTTCTTTGCCCCGTAGAAGTGATTTGATTTCTTCATTTGTCTCAAGAAGACTTTCGCGGAGCTTCACAACAACTAGTCGTGTCTGACGGACATAGCTATGAACTTTAGTATTGCTTTGTTGAGCACAATTATCTCGCAGTGTTGGCAAAGGATCGAGTTGGCGGCCGAGATCAATTCCTTTGTCGCTCTTTTGCATAACATTCTGCGTCACTTTAATATTTTTAATTGCGGCATCTCGCCAACAGTCAGGTCCAATAGTTGCTGTGGCAAGAGGCAAAGTTTCCCATGTTCCGGTTGCCATTTCAACTGTCAATATGTAATATTACGATCCGAAAATACAACGTATTCATCCACGATATACGAGGAGGCTCTTCTCACGTCTTCTTTTTCAATTAAAACCTTAGCATTGCCTATCTGATATCTGTTCCCCAGTGATATTGACTGTGGAAACGGCTGTTTATCAAAATGACAAAAATAACACTGCCATTAAAAATATCCGCACTTATTAGGCTATTCGATTATAGATATTGCAGAATAACTCTCATTTAATTTCAAAATTTGTTTTCGGACTAGCAAAGGATAATTTGCATTTTAAGAATTCTGCAATTCCCCCGTGGGGATTTATCCAGAAAAGATGCGAAAGCACCAAATATAATCTGGAAGGAATGAGTGAGCGGGATCAAAATCTACATTTTAAAACTCGTGGAATCCATTTCATGAGTTATTAGAAACTCACATGTCTCCTTAGGATACTTCCCATGTCTTTTTTTTATAATTTCCGACATTTATCAGAGTTACACTAGTAGACTATTTAGTCCGAACCAGCTTTCGTGGAACATTAAAAACAGGACGCTACAATCCTTATTTTCAAATATTGACTTTTGGTGTCGGATTAATTTTGCCAGTACATCATATTCTCCAACGCAATAATAAACCCTAGATCGCAAACTAGTTTTATTTTAGAGGTGGAGATTAAGTTTGCATATTCTTGGGGAAAAGGGAAGTATCGTTAAAGTCAATAACCAGAGAGCTTAACAGGGTGCAAAAGGTTTGTAGGGGGACTGGTGTCTGCACAAGGGGCCGTGGTTCGATTAAGCCGTATACTCGGCTTCCCTCTGCCGCAGGATAAAACTGAAATCCTATCCAAATTAGGTGAAAAGGGTTTTCTACACACTAGCCAATGCAAAAACAAAATGTTGAAGCAAACCATATTGAGTTGATGTGAGATGTGCTCTGTATCCTACAAAGCAGCGCATAAAGCTTTTGGTATTCAAAAACAGCTAACATTACTGGGACACCCTTCTAGTTACAAAATGACACGTAAACCAATGACAGTTTTGTTTTTATCTGCGCAATAACGAGACAAAGCGCGAATTAAGGTACAGATTACCAGGAATAACTTACCGGTAGCGTCAGGGGGGGGGGGGGGGGGGGGGGCTTGAGCAATTTTTGTAGCCCTGGCTTACAACATTGATGTCCTCGAAAAAGTTATAATATTTCACGATTTCATTTCGATGATATTCAGAAATATTCACCCAACACAGGTTACGTCCTCAGGTTAACTGAACTAAACAAGCAACCCTTCTAAATCTGTCATATACTTGAACTATGCGATATAATTAAGTTCGATACCTCGTTTGCCAGAACTAATTATAATAACATAACTATCGATTGAATAAATCTGACTAGACTATTTTTAATCAATTAAAAAGCAAAATCGTTAGGAAGAAAAACTGAAATTAAAGACCGCAAGCTGCGAAGCATCGATGGCATTGTTGCTAGCGTCTAGCCGTTACTAGGTAACCATGTTTTTTTAAGCGTTGTGAGTGCCTCGAGTGGCCGTTGTCGTCATGCATCAATTCGCGTTCGCTGAGCGCACATCGTGACACAATAGATTATTGCAATCTATAATGACGCACGTCGAATGCGGTGGGCTCTGCGTTAGGGAATATGTATCAAATATTATGATCTACTCACTGACTCGGTAGATTCACGTATTTCGTTTATATTAGCATAGAGATTTATTTCTATGGTATTAGTAGCATTTTAATACTTCTATTGTTTAAAAAGCGTTGCATTTAGATAGTAATCAGGTTTTTTCATAAACTCTTGTGAGAGTATACAGTACCACCGGTCCTCCGGTAGCAACCGACCACTGGCGGCAGAATTGGGAAGTGGGTGTCCACGCGACTTCTGTAAAATATTGTTAGACAGATTTTCGCGCCTATTTTTCAGCTAGAATATTCCGTTCTTCTTTGTACGAGGTATCCTAACCCAAAACTTAGAAATACGACGTTTACATGACATGTATTTTCGTTAGTATAAAACTTTCAATTGGACCTTTCCCTTCCCAGAAAATGTTTCAACAGATTGTATCTAAAGAGATGAAATCTTAAATTTTACTTGTAAGAATTGAGACAAATATCCACATTTTAATAACAAAATTGCTTTTTTGTCTTAAGTTGGAATATCATTTTATCAGTCTGTCATTGCCTTCACAGGTTATTTTAAATAATATGGATATAAATGAATTTAAACCCTACTCTTGTAACATTTGTGAAAAAGCATTCAAGAACAAATATCACCTCAAGGTTCACAAAACTACACATTCCAGAGAACGCCCGTTTAAATGTGAAATATGTGACAAAAGATTCAGTAAACCCACATAACCCACATAGATGTGATATTTGTGGAAAAGTTCTTCATGGCACGTGGGGCAAAAAGAGGCGTATTTTGCAGCACACTGGACAAAAACCATATAATTGTGACGAATGTGGAAAAAGTTTTTATTGCAGTAGTAATTTGACCAAACATAAAAATATTCACCGAGAAAAATTTAAGTGTGACGTATGCGGAAGATCATTTGGATGCAATTCACATTTGAGTGACCATTTTCTCACTCATACTAAAGAAAAGTTTTTTGAATGTGCCGTATGTAAAAAGACATTTGCACGGGAAAGAAATTTAGAGTTACATATTAAAAGGCATGCTGATATATACCAATATTAATGTCAGATTTGCGGTGTATCAAAGGTTCAACAATGCGAGCTGAAATTGCACATGCAAACGCACACGGGTGAAAAGCCATTTCCGGGTGCGATGTGTGAAGAGTCATTCACTCATCGGTGTTACCTTGATCAACATTTGCAAAGAGTTCATTACAGTGAAAACGAATAGGTGTATTATATGGGGAAATAGATATTCTGCGAACTTTTCTTTGATGGCATGGCATAACAGAAACTTTATAGTCCTGCCTTTAGTTTGAAGGTTTTGTTTCTGGTAAGGGAATATTCTGTAGCGCCAAGGTTATTGCTCAGACTCAACAACATGAATTCTGAAATTCTTAGTAGACGAATCGTTACATGAAATTCATTTATACTGATTAAGTTGCAATGTTTTTGTAGCCCGACCTTTCGTTATGCTAAAAGTATCCTCACAATGGCACCATCGATATGGGGAGGAAAGTCCCGAAGGTGTATAGAACCGGGCCTACTTTTTCTCAAGGCGATGAATTTTTCGGAAATATACTGTTGTATAAATATTAAATTTTGTATAATTAAATCGTATGAATAGTTCCCTGGGAATAAAAAACGGTATCTAGCATCAACTGATAAAAGTTAAAACTACACTAAGGCATCACGATACATATCACAAAAGCTTTTAGAAACAAAGTAAGATTCTACGAAGTTTTAGAAGAGAATAGCGCATAAAAAGTTCGAAAATATAGTATGCTTGCAAACGTTTTTTTTTAAATTCATGTTCTCCAAATCTGTAGCTGATAGATAATTACTCCTAAAAATTTTGAAAACCTATTTTGAATCACTTAAGAAATTATTCTACGACCCATCACTAATTTGGTCGACGAACATAAACCAGATGGCCAAATCCACTCCTGCAACGTTCGGCGTTTTTTGTTATTAGTGTCGTCGCATGTTTGTCGAGTTATTCTCAGTCGCCGCTAAGAATCAGGTTCACAACATCCAATTTGATTTATCGGGAAAAGATGCGATACCTTCAAGGTAATTGGAAAAATAATGAAGTAAGTGTTTCGGTGCTGAGAATTTAAGAATTAATGTCGCAAAACATGATCCATACAATATATATTTTGCATTCAGTCTTCAGAATATGAATTATAGTCCATACCAGTCTATAGACCTATATATAAAAGACAACAATTGAGCAAGCCCTCACTTGCCCCACCTTGAATATACTTGTACCGTGAAAATGTATTTGAATACGTGGCTCTCGAGTAATAGACAACAACACAGCATGTATTCGACGTCGCACGTCAAAGTCAGCAACCCACGGTGATAAATCCGTTATGTGATATTAATGAACCCAAAGTCGCAATTATTAGTGGTCGAACACGGTAGGAGAATGCCATGTAAGCTTGTGTTCCGTCAATCGTTAATTTGTTTTGTTGCCATGTCAAAAATAGTTTAGGTAGGAAAAAGATTTATCAAGAATAGACGACATTTGACGACGTATTTGTCACCAAAATTGTTCCAAAAATAGACTGATTGACTCTTAATTTTGTTGTATACATGAAATTCAAAAGGTCAATGTAAATTCGGTAGAAATAATTTAAATAATATTCTTATTTCAAGTAAGAATGCGTAATATGCTGGTTCGCGCACACAGTGTTTAAAAGTTTGAAGGTCTTTGAATTGGTAACTTTTAGCGCCCGAAACTTTTTTGTACATCTTGATTGTGAACATGCCATGGAATTCACGATGAAGAAGAATGCACGTTTTCTTCTCAAACTTTTGTACCATTAACATACATCCTATGTGAAAAAAGCTTAGAGAGGAAGACAGTGTTCAATACTTTGTAGCCGTAAAATGATATTCTATACATCATCAAGGGCTGGATAATGTCCAATCATTTATTTCTATCTCAATAAACGAAACAAACATGATTAAAAACGCAATGCAATGAGGACGATTACATGAGTAAGACTGGTGAAATTAGATTTTAGAACATCGATTGGCTAATTTCACAACACAACAGTAGCTGGTCGCAGTAAAGACAGATAGCATAGCCGATAGCTAGCTCAAGCGGTAAAAACGTTGGAAATACGCATTTCTGGTTGTCGTGACGCGAGTTCCAATCCCGTGAGTGGATGATGATTATATGCGAGAGGTCTTCTGGACGCCATACCGGTGCACGGTGGTTCGCGTAAGCACCGCTTATGACTTCATCCACCAATCAGGTCCAAGCAAAGGACAAATCAGAAATATAGCAAGCCAAAAACCCTCACCCCGATTAGGAACTGGTATCTGCGCGAGAAGTCATAATATGATTAAGCCGAATGCTCGGCTTTTCTCTGCCGCAGGATGGAAAAAAAAATTAACAATTACCATCCCCAGGATTTTTATTTGATAGAATGAAAAAATAAACGGTGTCTAGAATACCCGACGTGCCGGCGGCCTCCGCTCTCTCTGGCGCGCAAATAATTTTTGATGGCTAATTTTGTGTATTTTTTAACATTTTGCCATTGGAATGAGAATTTTCGCTTTTTTCCACCCTTGACGCGGAAATTCTTAGTGAGACCAGTGCATAGTTTTAATTTGAGAAAAAAACGATGCCACCCTTCATCTGACCCACAACTGTGTGCTAGATTTCCTACTCCCGTATGACTAATGATAAATTCGACTTTGAAGTGGCGGTGATTCGACCAGGTCGTCATTCTCTACTTCTCCACTGTCTCTCCAGACAATTTTGCAAAAGATTGTAAGCACTCGCTTATTATGCGGAATGATTCCTTGTACAGCTTAACAATCTAACAGTCAAAGCAAAGAAGTTCGGGGAAGTTTATTATGTTAGGAACAAACAATTTACTTGGGATCTATATTTTGCCATTTGTATAGAAGAGACATCGTCGTTAACTCGTTACCGGATTAGGAACACTAATCCTGTTAATTATGAATCTTATTATGCGGATAAACGCATGATAGCGTTAAAATTAACACGAATATGACGTAAAATATTTTGCCTATTAGTGCATGACTTCACCAAGATGATAAAAGAGATCCGTTTCTGAATAAAATAGAGTCATTGGTATCGCAATGGTGTATTTTTTTCATCAAAAATCAGTGTATGAAAGTGTGTAAATCACATATCCAAAGTATCTGTTGATTAAACGTGTAAGTATTTTAATTCAAATGGTTTTCGATTCGAAATGCACTTGCATTGATTTTTGACCATACGGCAATCGTGTGTATGCTAATTCCCATTTTGGTGAAAACATCAAAATCCGAGAAAATGTATCTACTGGTACTATTTCGTTGTTGATATATTAATAGAACCAAGTTTCAATTTGGTCATTACACGAAAATATTGTATATGAAATACATAATTTCGCATTTACACAATCAGAAATTTTCTTTTGCAAAGCGTGATTCGTGTATGGACCGTGCCTAGGCGACCGTTCCATCAGTGACCACTAAAACATGTTCGGTCAAAATATTTCCTTCATTATTTATGAAGATATTTAAAGTCCTCCTTCAGACTCATTTTTATTTTCTAACCAGTCGTCTGACCAAATTCCAACTCTTTGAGATTTTAAAAATCAAGATATTATGGAAGAAATACAAGTAAACCGATTAACGGGTTTGTTTAGAAACACAAATGTTTGACTTTTGAAATCAAGATAACAGATAACGACAAGTTTGTGGCAAGATGCACGTCAAACGTCTTGCGCGATTTGTATATAGTATGCGGGTTTTTATATTAAATTCGTCGATAAAATTTGCACTGTTTTCCATTGTGGCAAAATCGTTTTTTTGTGACAACAGTCGGGCAACATTAATTTCATTATTTTATGCAGTTTTAATAATTTTATTGAAAGCTAGTCTGCGGTTGATATTGCTACTTAATCAAAAATATTTTGACAAAACTATGCCAGAGGTATCTCTAATCTATACCAGAATCAGAAGTAATATTAAGTATGAGTCACTGATGGTCCATCTGTCCAATTTAAGAGCTGAACAACATAAGCATGTTTGACCAAGTATGGGCTAGAGATGGATAATGTCTATTCATGTTTGACAAGATGTATAAAATGTATACTTTTAATTATGTCACCGAATTTTATTCTTATAAAAACGAAAGGTTGATCATAAAGACGTTCCGAATCAACCAATACGGCATTTTCGAAGGAAAAAGAAACATTGTTTTAAAAATTTGCCATTTTATCTGCCACAGCATCAACACACATACTTGGGTAAAATTTCGTGTTCCGATTATTTTAAACACGAAAACAAAACTCTCGAACCGATACAAAAAAAAACATTGACATGTAATATGATTTTTAAACTCCGCAACGATTAATGAATCTTTCTTACCTAGTCCGCTGTTATTTTGTTTTCATATTTAGTACAAAATGCTCGTCGCAAATACTTTTATTATAATGTGCATTGTGCATATATGTTGGACTATTAGACATTGACAGTTATAATTTGTATCTTGAAGAAGCAAGATTTTTCATCGGAACTCGAAACCGGACGAAATTGGCGAAGTATGAAAAAAATGAGCTCAGTGGACTGACTCGGATATTGTGTCCTATCAATTACGGGCCATGCCGATAACCAAAATTTTTTCGAAGCCACTTGTGCTATCATTTCATAGCGACAAATTGGAATTTATAAAGAAATAGACAAGTTGAAAACGATATTAAAAAATAATCTAGCGAATTACTGGCTGGTGTTGGGATGCGATATCCATTCAACGATTCAAAATCGTGATCTTATCGATAGCGCGGTGCTTCCTTATTAGGACTGGGCTATTGAAATCGAAGCCCAAATTATTCGAATAAATCGTGAATCGTTCGTGAGGAATTTATAAAGAAATAGACAAGTTGAAAACGATATTAAAAAATAATCTAGCGAATTACTGGCTGGTGTTGGGATGCGATATCCATTCAACGATTCAAAATCGTGATCTTATCGATAGCGCGGTGCTTCCTTATTAGGACTGGGCTATTGAAATCGAAGCCCAAATTATTCGAATAAATCGTGAATTGTTCGTGAGGACAAAAGATAGCTAGGGGAAGTGGAATTTCAATTCTTCATTTACAAAATGAAATCGATGGTCAAATATGACTTAAATTAATTGTATTTCATCGTCCAAATACAATACATCGTCCAATTTTGTGGACATAATACCAGGCACTTAGATTTAAATTAAAATCTAATTTAACTACCTCTGTAAAACTAACTCTTCCAAAGCAATGATAAACAAGATTTTACATCGAAGCTAATAAAAAATCAACAAAATATCAAAAAAACGACACTCGTCCAAACGCAAAATGGTGTTAACACCTTGTCGCAACCATTTTAATAGCTATTGTGACGTCACAAGGGCAATGAAAGGTAAGAAAGTAAGTGTCCCGTAGTTTAATCCGTCGCTATGACTAAGATTTCTGTGCACTAAGATTTCCGTACATTTAAAGCATGGTATATAATAAATTAATAAAAAAAAAATCATGGCACCAAAAACTCACCAACAAGATCAGCTGTCATTCCGCGTCGCCGAATTTTGCACAAGCTAAGCAAGTGGGCCTATTTTGATAGTCAGTGTTGAACTCACAATGGACATAATACCATATTAGCAAACTATAATTGTGCAAAATGGACATAATCCAAGTGTTAAATATCGATTTGAATAAATTCTAATCGAACTTGAATACCGTCGAACACAACAAAAAATCTGCTCACCGAGAGTCGGAAGATGGTGGTGATATCTCATTTTCGATAAAAAAATGAACCTAAACCGTTCTTGCACTGGGCCCTCGATATATTTCTAACTGCGGGTAAGATATTAAGTTTAATAGTGACCTTTTCAATGTTTATCCTCGCGCCAAATATTAACTAGCGTGTATAAAAATAATTTGATAGCGTTGTCCTTATGGTTTAGTTTTAACAGTATTTAAAACTTATTTATGCATATATACCATAAACAATGTTTCGACATTTCAGATTAGCGATGTTGCTAATATTTTATTATACAACGTAAAATTTGGCAAAATAATTCAATTTAAGAACAATCGAAAACAAAATTATCACAAATTATGCAATTGAAATTTATGCGAATTCTATTTAAATAAAACTGGAAACATCGTTGTTGCCATCTCCGGACTAGGAGAGTATTTGGGGTGCAATTGCATGGAAAAGTTGACAGGTTTTGTCTACATTTCTCTTGTAGGCAATAAAGGTCCACACGTTGTTATTGCCAATATCATATATTGATGAGTTACTTTAAACGTAGCAGAAAAAGGTTAAGTTTTGCTAATCTCTTTGGGTAGTTAATTTTAGTAAACTTGTCAAAAATCGATAAAAAGTATGTAATTGTTACAAATATAATGACTGAAATGCTCTTTTAATGTGAGATTATCTATGGATTATGACGTAAATACCGAGTGAGAGATTCCCAAACTTTGAGAACATGGTTCACTCAATAAATATGTTAGCTTACCCTAATCCTAGTAAAATGGATTCAATTAAGGCGATGTTTGGCTGAGTGGTTTTACAGCTTGAAATGTAAATTTGAAACGCTTCAACGTTTCATTCAAAGTACGTCTTTGATATCGCACGTAACATGCAATAACACATGTGCAACAATCGCCGACAGCATTATTGTGAAAAAAAGTCTCACGGTAAACGTCTGTGCGAAACTTTTCGAAAGGAAAAATAAAAAATGACGGAATCTCGTTTAAAATCTTTTGTAACAGGTAAGTTATTAAAAACGTATAATTGTTTTATATAAGTCACAAAAGTTGGAAATACCAATTTTCAATGTGCAAAATCAAATTGGTGATATCGAATATTTTCTGCACTTCCTCTCTGGGATGTTTTCCACTTTGAGTGCAGTTGTAGGTACTGCATTTTATTGGATTTCTTTGCAATTTAAGTGACCGCTATTTGGTTCATTTTTCAGCGCTGTCTCCGTGCTTGCGTAAAGCGAATTTTAATAAATAATGAAATAAGACATTAGCTGCTAGTGCTGGATCGCGCCCTCTGAGGTTTCTTTTTGACGATATTTTTATCACGCAATATGGTAATTTAGAATTTCCTAATTTAATGAATCCGAGTTTTTTTGCCGAGTATGTGCTAAAGATGGACCCGACCCGCCTCGACGTACGGTCCATAAATGAACCCTGCCCAATGAAACGTAACATTGATCAAATATCTCTGATATATAATATAATATATATAATGGCAACTCTAAAACTTAAACTTGGGATGATTTAACCAGGACGGTTACTAGATATATTGTGTCAAGTATGCGGAGACAGGAGTTCTGGGAAACACTATGGAATATACGCATGTGATGGATGCAGTGGATTTTTCAAAAGAAGTATAAGAAAAAATAGAAAATACGAATGCAAGGTCAGTAATTTTTGTTACAAAAAACAACGTTTAAATCTACAAGGAATCCTTGATAAGGGCCGATTAGCCTACTACCCGAAAAGAATATAAATTTCGGATTCCATGAACGACCAGAGGACCGCGTTTTGGCGGTGTTCTTGATTAATAATTAGAAGAAATCTCCATACGTAAAAAAATCAAGGAGTGCAGATGTTCTGAATTGGATAAGAACATTCGATTGTATATTAGGGAAGGACACAATACCCGTGAAGTTGGCTTACCGATGCGTTCCATTACGTTAAGAGTAATAAAATAAAAACGGCAATACACGCCTGCATTGCTTTACGTTAAACCCGTTCAAATGCGTACAAAGCACAAACGCAAGAAATGACACAAGCAATCTGCGTTAGCTTTCATAGCAAACTGTTCTGTTTTTAGAAAACGTAAGCAAATGCACGCAGAGCATTGCGCTTGCGTAAAACGCAAGGGCAAAATAAAACAAATAAAGAAGAATCGCAACCTACGCAAACGTGTAGTGCGACCTTAATGAAAAGAAAGAGATAAAGATTTCTTATTAGACATGCTGCTGAAGCCACTGGGCTCAAATTATTATAAAATTTGACACTTTATTCGCCTATCTATTATTATCAAATATTTTTATTTTCAATATCATTTGCCTTTAAAGCCTATATTGAAAAAAATTTTGATAATTTCGAAAAAAGACGATTTTCAATAGATTCTAAATTCACGGTCATTAAATTTTTTACCCAATTCTTATGCAGTTATTAAATTTGTGGTTGAAGTTTGCAAAATTTTAATTACTTTCAAATCGCTGAAACAATATTGCGTAAGTATGGACTGCATAGCGGAGGCTTCTATTAAGAAGCAAGTATTGCCGAAAAGTTTCGAGAGGTGCCAAGAATCACTACCCGAAAACAGTAGCGTATACTAGTATAGAGTTGGGCAAGAACGCGGACTGCATGTCATCATGCGATTTAGTAAAAACATCAGAAATCGAACTAGAGTTCGAAAAATTACTAATTGTAATCGCGAGTTTAATAATTTTTGCAGCGAGCATGCAGCGAACTTTTCCTCGAACTCAACCCTGTCTTACTGCGAATAATATAGTATATTGTCGATACATTTAATTATCTTCTTCGATTTCAGAATTGTTGATGTTGGAAGATGGTCATGTTGCCATTGCTGTCGGACGCGTCCGATGTGCCGCCATTTTGTATTTTTGGTACATGGCGTAATTTTGTTTAATAATTATAACACAAGAAAATTTTTTATAGCCACTTCTCGGAGTGGATCACCTTGCCCACGGCCCCTTAATGACGTACAGGGTTAGAATGACTATAAAGTTAATATCTTTTCCTGTTTGGCTCAGCCTACCCAAGTTAATACAATGTGAAAGGATGACCCTGCTTTTAGCTTTGTCATTATGTTTCCCCCAAGCTCCCATTTTTAAGATGTCACTCTGTAGTTGTTGATTTTAGAAAAGGTACTATTTTCATGTATTTCAACCCCGTTTTTGACGTCTATTCAGCAGCTGAAATTTTCCCTAGGAGCATTGTTGATTTTTATTTATATGTTAAGTGAATATCGCATATACAAACTGAAAAAAGACTAAAAATTAGGAGAGAAAGTTTGGATTGAATGAACGAAATTTTCGTTTTCATATTTTTTGAGTACGTAAAATTAAATATGTGATTTTCCCCCATAATAAAAACATAGCGTATGTGCGTGTTCATGGAGGTATTAGCACTATAATTTTTCTACATCAAATAGAGTGACAAATATCGTAAAACATGTCATGATTTGAAGACGAACCTTTTTGCATCCGCAATATCATTTGCGGGGTCACCACTGGGTGATATTGATTGATTCCCTCACTCAAGATTTATTCGCTACGTGGTCGTTTATGCTGACGACACCAATTTGAATTTTGCCGGCAAAAAAAAATGGATTTAAAGAAAACAAAATGTGTCGCGAAATTATTAGATTCGGAATTGTTTTAAGTCTGGCATTAAAGCAAGAAGTGGGAAGTTTCCTTTTGCACCAATGCAGTTCTTAAAGAGTTGTCGTAAATTCCACTTGTTGGTTTTTGGCTTAGAATGAGTATTTAGTTATTTTTGACAGAAAAGGTTCGATGAAAGTTCGGATCAGTGTTCCTGCTGAAATCTTCGTCGCCTAGAACAGCTTAGTTGAAGCAGCTAAAGGGCGTTTTTCAGGTTTTCCGTTGTAGAATCTTATTGTTGAAAAGATACGAGATTTTAAATCTAGCTTTGTTTATTCTAATCATTGGTTTTAATTTTAACCATATATAAAATACATTCCAATTCAAATGCATTTTAGTTTTTTTTAGGGACATTTTTGTCTTTAATATGATACATACAGCAAGGTCATTTTAACTCTCGCAAACAAACGGGATATGGAGGAAAAGACTGAACCAGGTCACCAATCCAGGTCAATCAATTGGAATTTGTGACCTGTATAAGTCAAAAAGAGTAGCAGACTTCTATAGAAGGATCTACTAGATCATGCATGATGCCACTACGTGTCCACAAAAAACTCCGATACGAAACAGTACTTATATTAAGTATAAAAAGTCGATTTTAAAATTGAAAAATCATTCATTCAAAGTATTAAAAACCCACTAATATATTTCATTTTATTTGAACCTGGCAAGTTTTTAAAATTATCGCACCAGGCATGCAGAAAGCTATTCTAAAAGTCAAATGTATCGACAAGGATTAAAATTTATTATCGACCATATTTTGGTATCTTACGTTGGATTCCGAAATGTGTTTTTGAAATTTGAAACTTGTATATATTGAAACTTCATATATTATCGTCAATCACGCACATACGTCTGGTGTCTGGTAAAACGCAATTAAAATGTGATTAAAACAGCAGCAACAAACAATAGACCCGAAAATAATTAATTTGTCACGTTTTTGCGTTAATCAGCGAGAACATCTGAAGACATCATTTGACTTTCATATCAGATCTCGTCGTTTCTTAATATTAAAATATTTGGTTATACAACAGGGTTTACACGTGTAATCTATCGATATGTTTAATCTTTAAAGCCAAATACTTTGATATCCCTCATACGCAAAAAAACATGAAGGAATGAAAAAATATTTATGTTATTTGTAACTGATAACTTGAAAAAAATACTCGTGAAGAACAACGGGTCCATTCGTATATTTATAATAAATAAGTATTATTGAAACATTGATCCTGTTTTGTTAAGTACTGATGGATCGCGTCGACGAGTTCAGTGCACACTAGACATGTACTTCATTAACAAGAAAAGCACTTGTCAGCAATGCACTATTTCGGTATTTTATTTCGAAAAATATGGATGATGATATAACTTATACAGTATTAAATACATAAACATGCAATGGATGATTTAAAGTCATATTTTTGAACAAAAACACAATATTTTACTGTACGATAAACAATAATATATAAGAACAATCGCCACTAAAGTATAAAATATTCAAATGAATAAGATTTTAGACCATTTTGTTAAAAATGGATACATTTGAGTGTGTTCGAATTTGAGCCGTTGATAAGTTGCCAACATTAAGTATTTCAAAGTCGTTTTTTAAATTTCCCTGTGAATTTTCACATTTTATGTTTTTAGAGGAGTGGGTGGGGGTATATCCTCCCATCTACAATCTGTTTCCATGTCTTAACATTTATCCTAATCCGTACGCTGCAGGTTTATCCATATTCATAACCAGTAGTTGTCATAATCTTTATTTTCTTTTATTGAAAGGGATTTGAAAAAGGAAGATGTGCAATAGATAAGATTCATCGAAATCAATGTCGCGCATGTCGACTTCAAAAATGTTTTGATGTATCCATGCGAAAAGATTCCGTGCAAAATGAAAGAGGGCCCAGGGTGGCGACATTGAAACGAAAAGCCACGAATCGTGGAGAGTATTATTACAAACACGAGCCAGATATTATCAGACGTAAGTATGACAGATCTCGCTAGCAATAAATATTTGGCTGTTTATTTTACCTGCGGTTATAACTTCTACGTACGGGAGTAACGAGTTTTTCTGATTAATTGCGCATTATTCGCGGAATCGATCACATTCTTCTCATTTATTAAAAATGAATTTGTTATTATGTTTTAGATGAACCAAAGATTGGCAGAACCGAGACAATACATGGTGGAATGACGAGTGAATCGCAGGTATATCTACCTTCTACATCTCCACAAAATGACTTTAACGAACAAATGTATGTTAAGAATTCCGCATCTTTACCACCTACGACGTGTTGGGTTCCGCCCGACACTTCAAAGTAAGTTTTAAATTGTCTCATATATCTTTTT
This sequence comes from Styela plicata, assembly GCA_963675895.2. Taxonomy (NCBI): domain Eukaryota; kingdom Metazoa; phylum Chordata; class Ascidiacea; order Stolidobranchia; family Styelidae; genus Styela; species Styela plicata. The sequence continues at coordinate 8,574,296 of OZ023143.1, read as the reverse complement.
TAATTACATTAATTTATGAATGTAAGTCGCTAGAGCTTGAAAAAAAAATCTTTTAGAATTCGAATCGGAATAGTAATTTTTTCTTTAATTGAGTCGGATATAAAAAGTACATATAATCATATAAAGCAAATGCCCCGTTTTTATCATTAGAATTTGCCCCAATTATAAAGATCGAATTCACTAATAAATATTAAGAAACTGCAACACCCAGACTTCATCTCTCTAATAGCTCGCACATAAAATTTTAACCAAAATCAATGCTCGCTGGGCCCCTGAGCGAGGTATTGAACAAACAGGCGTGGGACACTGCTCGGCAATCTTAGCAGTGTCTCATTAGTCCCACACTGGATTGAATCTCAAGATTTAAGATAAAGATCCCATAACCGGACAAACACGTCAACATTGCATAATACGACATAAACTTTGGTTCAGTTCGTCAGAACATCCACCTTCGTTTTGAGAGAAAAAAAAACAGTTTGTGTGACTTTTTCTGTTCAACAAATTCCGAGCGCTGCCGTCGGTCCATTTTTTTAAAATTTATCTGATGTTTCGTAATTCACAAGATTCTTTACGGATTTAAGAAGAGAATATAAAAAATTTGTAATCTTATTTGCAAACGAAAAAAAATCAAAGAAGATAATAAACATTTTTAAAAACTGTTTTAAATTATTTGAAAAATCAGTTCTATAAATGTTAATAAATGCACTTGGGCCTCACATATAACATTTGGAATTTGAAAGATGATATAAAAACGCCGATGTGCGTGTTCATTCAGTTACTGCGTCATTCAGTATAGGTTATCGCGTGGCCGATGCGTGGTCTGTCTGTGAGCAGTGCTTGACAATACAATGATGGGAGAGAGAGTTTAACACAACACAGTGATTACTGATTGATAAATATGTCAATAGACTTTAGTTTTATATAATACACAACATTAATACATACAACATTTATTTCAGGTCATAAAATTAAACGCCATAATGTCACGTAATAATAATCCCTGTTTTTCTGCATATTTGGCTTTATTATGCACCCAAAATCCTAATTTATGTCAACTTCAACAGCGCAAAATTTATAAATATTCATCATATTCAAAATATCACGATTTTACTGCAATATCAGTTAATATAAAATGAACAAAAAAAAGTTTAATTTCAATCAAAATGCTGGATTACCCAATTATTCGAATAAGGAGAATACCCTTAGGCTCAATTCGCTTTTGATCGGATATGTCAGAATTAGATCGCGTCAATGATGAACTGTTTAGTAAATTAAATTGATATTTACCTTTCTATCTATTAATATATATATATATATATATATATATATATATACGGTAGAATTGAACTATTGTAAATGTAATCAAAAAGAATAGGTCATGGTTAGACGTGTCAAACATATTATTTGACATTTTTATTTACAGGCACCAACCTCCTTTGTCTCCGATTTATCTTAATGATAATATTCAACATTCACATCATGGTACATCATATTATTCATCTGTCTTTCTATGCGAAATTGCTGCACGGACTTTGTTTTCAAATGCAAGATTAATTCAGCCAATTATTTTGCAAAAAGAATCGCTTGCTGACAAGGTAATTAGGATTTACTCAATCAGAATTTTTTTTGTCAAGGTATATTTTTTAAGCACGTGCTACTGATGGATCACGTCGGTAAGACGCGGTCCATGTGTGGCACTTGCCTGGCAAAATGAAGGTTCTGATTAAGTATTTGCATGGGAACTTTGAATACAGAATAGCATAGTAAACAATTTATTCGGATATGAATTTTTCTAGTTCCATAGCTGAGATTATGGTCCTATATTTTGATTTGTCCGCGGTATTACATGCAATAAAATACACCCCGATATATACATAAAATACATCCGACAGGAATCAGAAAATATAATAATAATATGTAATATACACGAAAATGGTCCAAACATCCGGTTTTTGATGCGAAAGAACAAGTATGCAAATTGCCACTAGGATATGTCAAACTATCTTCTGTTTTATAGCCACTCCTCGGAGTGGATCACTATGCCCAAGGCCCTGTACCAGAGGCCCCTTATAGAAGTGCAGGGTTAGAATTGCTGGAAAATATGATCTTTTCCTGTTCGGCTCATCCTCCCCAAGTTATTACCACAGAATTCTCCAGCTGAGATATCAGGAAATTATAAGCATAACGTGTTATGTAAGTTATGGATCACAGATAGAGCGCGCCAATGCCGCGCGCTTTATCTGTGGGTTGAACCTTAGGATACAAAAATTCTGAATAGAGAATTATCCTACAAAAACTCAAAACAATATTTAGTAACAGGAAAGACAATGAACAGAAAGACAATGTTTGTATTATAAACCTAATACATTAATCATCATTTCAGGTTTTATTCATACAAGAAAAATGGCCGTCGGTTACGCTACTCGATCTCAGTGGGAAATGCCCGATGACTCAATTTCATGTCGTATTTGGAGCAGCAATGTTTAATAATTGTAATCTTGGCCACATATCGCCAGATATGGAAAAAAAGATAACAGGTAACGCAAAGGTTTCCTCATGCCGTTTAAGGGCATTAAAAAACTTTATAAAATGCGTGCAAATGATACCGCATATTTAATCTTGTAACTCAGAAAAACCTCATCTGCCACAATTGTTCGCCGTCCTAACTACCAACGCATTCGGGATTTGATAGGCCAGGAGCATCACAATGAGTAAATTGTTACAAAGAATTCCAAGCTAAAAAGGGAATGGAAATATTATTAATTCTGGATTTTTATGAATTGAATTCACACAAGCATGAAATGCAAAGTGCTTAATTTTAATAATAAAAATATTCACATAAGTTTTGAACAAAATCAAGGTCAATATATTTAGACTTCATTTGACCCTTCCCGGAAGCGTTTTAATAATAATAGTAAATTCCTTAATTTTCGACACACAACTAGCACCAGGTTTAGGTGCATTATTTATTTATTTATTTATTTTTGAAATTGTACATTATGATAAAACCGTTGTTCAGAACTATTTTGATTGAAAAGGAAGCAAATCTAGAATAACAAATATCTCTAGGGACTACCAAGCAAAAATATTGAAAAAAATAAAAAATAAAGAGAAAGAATTTTTAACAAAAAGACAAGACTTGATAAGTGTTGTCAAAATGACAGATACGAGCGATCAATCAACTTATATTATATTCAAAACTGTTCTTTTATTCTCAAGATCACCACCATTTTTTTACAAGAAGACATAATAACCCAATCAAAAACATGTTTTTGAAGCATATTTTGTAAAGTATGCGTCACTGATGGATCGCGTCGATGAGACGCGGTCCATCAGTGGCGCATGCTTAACAAAATAAAAATTTCCGTTCGAGAAATCGTGAGATAAATTGAATTAAATTCTTCCAGACCACACAGAATTCCAATCAATCTATAAATCAGCAGTACGTGTGTACAAAGTGTTGTCAGAAATAACAACGGTTAATTTGAACACCGATGAATTTTTTAAACTTCGAGGAAATTTACTCTTGGGAACCACAGGTAACTTTTGTAATTTATTTCGATCGAGTGAATAGAATCATATATCGGCCAGACATGAACTACCTCCACCTGTGACCCATACTTAGTACAACAAGAATTGTCTGGACAAAAATTTTTGCTGTTATGAATATCACTGCGATTGATCCACATTAGGCATGAATCACATCATCAAAATTATAGTAAAATATATTTTCGATGAGATTTTTTACCAAAATTGTGAAAAAGAATAGAAAAACAATTGTTAATACAATTTTTTTTATTATTAATGAAATTCACTACAAGCAAGCCGGAAGCAGCTCCCAACTAACCAACGGCCACCTGATAGCAAAGAGCTACTAAAAGATGTGGTACCAGCAACTGCACTCTAAACGGAAAACACTCCAAACAGAACTGAACCATCGTGGGAAGGTGCAGTGAGTGGTATCTGCCCTGCGCGATGGTAAAACATTTAGGAGTAAAAAATAATAAATTAGTGAATAAGGAGTAATATCGTAAAATTACCCTCGTGCCTAATGAATACTTTTACATCCAGACGATCAACAACAAGATGAAGACATCAGTAATGAGCTACATGGATCCGCATATGCTGACGGGGAATTGATTCGGGATAAAAGGAGGTAAAAATTGATATTTGCGATTTGATAACCACCCATCCGTGAATGCTCGCACAAAATCTGAATACATTTTTTTCCCACCGACACTTGCGGCCGTTCGCCCGCAAAAGAAATATAGTGCAGAGGCTATATATCATTCAATATGTACTCATTTACTATAAATCTAATTACTAATATTAATGTGATACAAATGGATAGGCGCTAGGTAAAGAATGACCTTGATTGACAATTTATTTATATAGCGTCATTATTGCTCGTGGCTAAGCGCAAGATTTTTTTAAATGAAAAATACGCGCAAGACATATGTCCTTGAATCTATTCTGGGTGGCTTAAGAACCCGACACACGCTCGCGTGGTTGTTTTATTTTACCCTTAGATTGCATTGCATTGCGTAAGATCCAATGGTAATATAAAACGAAACGTGAAAAACAAGCAACATACGTCCTACAACCTGCAGTCCGAAATATTTTGTTCAAACATGCTTTGTTAAGTATGAGCCACTGATGGATAGTGCCGCTTAGGCACGGTCCATCTGTGACTTAGACTTGGCGAAATAAAATTTCTGATTAAACAAGCGTATTTTTTTATTTATTTACGTTCAAACGTTTACGTTTTTATTTATTTACGTTCCGGAACCAGTGCCTAAAAAGATCCAACTCCCGAATAAGGCTGGGCAATTCGATTCAGTGATTCGAATCGGTTCGAAGCACGATTAATTCGAATCAATTGTGAGTTGTTCATAGGAAAAAAACTTGTTAAGTGAACTAGGATTTTCATTTTAACGACGAAATGCAATATATTTCGTCGTTAAAATATAAAAATTGTTGCTCTTAGTGTAAGTTGAAAATACACTACAGACTATAAATTTCTTTATTTTCACAATGGGGACAAGTTATAATGGTAAAAATGGGATATTTGTTATTCACAAAGAATCAGTGATTCGATCCGATTTGAAAAAATTATTCGAATCAGATTAGAATTCCAAATGATTCGGTTTTGCCCAGCCCTACTTCCGACCACTCACTCAGCAGTAGCATCCAGCCATGAAGTAGTTCCAGAAACTGCATTCTAAATGTATAACAACCATCTGGAACTAAACCGCCATGGTGAAGTGCAGTGAAGGTCGTCTGCCTCGGGTGATGTTAAAGTCATCTAACATTTCTTTATTGCAAGCTTTATTGCAATCTCCAGGTACTAGGTTACTGCATATTTATTCTCTGTCGCTACCTTGGTAAGCTTTGCCTTGAAAACTCAACGCCATTTTTTTGTTTGATGAAGATTTTTTTCGATTCCATTCTTTCAGAAATCAACTTCGCAGTTTGCTTCGGACACTCGAGAAAGTCAATGCCTTGGACGTGGAAACAGTATTTTTTAAAAGAACAATAGGAATGTCGAGTGTAACCAACATTTTAATGGGCATATTAAATAAGAATGCTACCGTTTCGTGAGGCTTCCAAATCTAAGAATTTTAAAATATAGTTGTTCAACACTTATTAGCCATTCTACAAATTCAAAACAAGAGAACGTGTCCAATATGTTTCACCGGGAATAAATTTGCTAAATTGGGTAGCCGAGTCCCGCCTCATCTATGACCCTTGCTTGTGAAAATGAAATCATTCATCATTAGTTATGAGTGTCTTACAGTATAGTGCTCACTATAGATATAGTATACTGGGCACTTACGGTCGAATATTCGTGTCAAATCGAATAATCACAATTAGAAATTATACATGGTTTTTCGAATCGGCGTCGAATCGAGTAGATTTACCAGCCCCAGTTTGTGCAGGACAGACTTGTTTTCTTCGGTATTTTTACTGGGCCGAGATCTCTTAATATTCGAAGATCTGATTCCATCAAAATATCGATCCTCAAATTTTTCGCTAATCCCAATGCTTGCTGTAAAGAGATTATTCAACAAAAAACTACCTGACTGTGATATGCATCGCACATAATATGCTACGACACTGCTCTTTTCTGTTTATATCGATGACGCGCGTAATTACTTGATGGGTCCCAGAGCGTCTGTCCAGCATTGCATAACTGGTAATGCATAATACTCAGCTCATTAGTGTGTATATTAGCCGATAGTACTTAGGCGATACCTTTTATTAGAGTACGTTTTGAGATTTTTTGTTCGAATTGTCGATCCCAGATAGATGTACATCCGTACATCTGATTAGAAAATACCGTTTAGACTTGATCTTATTCGGCATATATAGACGATCGATTTCACATCTCGCTAGACGCATGGTTAATAATAGGATTATATTTTTGAAGAGAGACCTTGAAGTGAGAATGTAAAGGAGTTTTCATGATGTGAATACAATGAAAACTACGAAGGTATATTTCGGTAAAAAATTTTAAAACTTTGAGATCGCATCTTGTTCACTTGTTTTGTCATCGCAAGTTTCCTGCATTTGTAACGTTTCTTGTTCGCATCTATATTTTTGAAAGACGTGATATACTAGGCTTCCCAATACCGGCCCTAATTCACTTGATAAAATTACAACAGATATGTATATTTCGAGACAGAAAAATCAGCAGAATGGTAGATAAACGGAACTCGATCGGGAATTTTGTTTTGTTAAGCATGCGACTCAGGTGGACTGCGTCACTACGACTGTATCCATCAGTGACGCATACTTAACAAAGGATGGTTTGAGAAAATTATTTCGATTGGGATGCGCCCACAGATGCAAACGACAAGGTTGCCCAAGTAGAGCTTAGTAAGTAACTTCTATAGAAAACCTGTAATGTAACAAGCAGCCTTACGTATCTACCGAGTTTACGTCACCTGATTTACATAAAGTGCTAAGCTCCATCAACAACATATAGGTAAGCGTGCTGAGAAAAGGTGTTAATGAATACTATGCCCGTTCTATTGCTTGGCGTGGCATCTGGAATGCACATCAATTAAAAAACATATCACATATTGCTCGGCATTCACTCATCAAACGGAACAACGAATACTGCAGGTATTGCAAAGAAAGTAACACAACAACGTTTAGGTAGACGCAGGAATAGTTGTACTTTAAATTTATTAACGACGCAGATATGCTGATAGTGTTTGCTTGGAACATATCAAAATTGTTGTTATTTTATTACATCGATCGTTTTTATTCAGTTATTGTGACGCAATTCAGCAGAAAACAATCAACATTGTACAAAGTTAGGTATTTAAAGAATAAAGGAAATGAAAGTTCTTGCGGGTCAAGACAGTAAAATTAATCTCTCGGAAAATGGAATCAACACCACTAATACCGATGTTCCGGATTCTGAAAACCCACATTGCGTTGAAATATCGGACATAGAAAAGGAAGATGTTAAAATAATCTGTGAGAATGATGTTATAATACTTCGTAACCGTGAAAAACTTTCCAGTTTGAGCGATTACTTTCGAGCTTTATTACGCGGAAATTTTCGGGAGAATGCGCAGAATTGTGTTCACCTAAGCTACGTGGATGCAGATCTATTGCAACTTTTGTTGGATTTTTACGACAAGTACCAAAGCAAGTAAATATTCTTTATCTTTTTAACTTAATCAGGATGTTGATATGCATTAGAAAAATTTGATACATTGTGCTATAGCGGATAATAGGCATATATAGGGCCCGATTCAAAATATTGATTTCAAGACTAAACCGATATATTACTGAATTGATTAGAAAATCGATAATACCTTAAAGTGTTTTATGTTGAAAGATGATAAACGTGCTGCGCAAAGCTTTCAATCGTTTTTGTCAAATAGAAAATCTGGGAATTTTGAGAGAAAATGAAGCTGAAATATAGCAAAAAATCAATCTGGAAAAATCCCACGAGCAATAAACAAACAATTTGATTGTATAGGATATGATAAAATTTTTGCGTTATTAAATTGCGAGAATGAAGAAGGTGTGACTTAAAGTTCTTCCCTCAACAAGAAACTTTCTTCCTGATTTGTATTTTTCATTTTACATAGGATACGAAGGCGAGATGATGACAATTTTTGCAGAGTATTCATCAAGGATGTAAATACCGCGTGGTTACTAATTGAGTTGGCCGATATGCTCAACTTAGAACAAGCTGCAACCGAATGTGATAAATATGTAATTCAGACATTAAAACTTGATAACTGTTATGAAGTATGCAATTTAGCTGAAAGATATTCGAGATCTGACATCGAGCTAGAATCTGTTAGAAAATGGATTGTTGAGGAAAAACTTGCAAACAATCCATTCACTACTGAATCGCATTGCAAGGAAAAATGCAGCGATGAATCATGTATGTGCGTGTTCACAACAAAATATAAACAGATCCACAAATTTTATATCTTGGGTGGATTTTTTTACGGATATTTTCGAGAATGTGACGTTGTAGAGACAGATGTAATATTAGTGGAAAGTTCTTCAGATGATGAATTAGAAAAAACACAAGAGACTTCCACAGTTCGCCGAGAAATAGAGTTTAAACCCAGAAGCAGTTTTCCTGGTTCTCATAATGAAGAATGCCGAATCGCATCTCTGGGCTCCGATATATATGTCACGGGAGGATTCGACGAACACGCAAAGGCTCTTGCTCAAGTGTGGAAATACAATACACGACTGGATGAATGGAATAGAATACCCGATCTCAGACATTCGAGGTAAATTAGTCTCTCACATCTCTTCTGAAACATTTCAAAGTCTTTTATTTTGAACTCAGTTGAGTAGCTAAAACTAATTTCTCATATCTCTCGCAAAATATTTTAAAGTCTTTCACGTTAAACTCAGTAAAATAGTCAAAACTAATTTAGGAATAATAAAATTTTGCGTGCCAGATTTTTTTTATCTCATTAACATGATTACTTTTCATGTAAACACCTTTTTCATCTATTTTTAATATCGGTAATTATCGTTTTCCGCCTAAAAAGTCTGCAGCATATTCTACAACATAATTTTCGTAACTTGTTTTCGGTCACAAGATCCAGGCGCCATTGACATTGGACAGGTCTCTTTTCTTAGTTGAACTGTACTATCCCATTTATTACGTGACTTGATGCGTCGTCATGTTTAATGTAATTTTTTTTATCAGATTTTATCACTGCATAGCCTCAGTCGGGGAACATCTATACGTGTGTGGAGGATATGACGATAACTTTGTATTAGACAGTTTAGAGAGATATCATCCTCATTACAACGAATGGGTTGACATGTCAAAAATGTTAACTGGTAACACTTTTTCGACTATATCTGTCTTTTGCATTAACGCGTTTTATCCATTACAACAAAAAAATAATTTTGCTCGAAATAGAGTAGCAAACTTAAAACTGGGTTATCATATTGTTGTTTGAATATCTCGAAATATTTTTATTATTATTATGTCATATTTTTAAGGATACTGCTTTAAAAAAAAAATTAATAACAAGGTCGAATTCGACAAAATTATGGATTTTTCTGCATGACTAAATTTATCTGATATCCGTAGAGCCTATTGGTTGGTTTTTATGGTTCAATTCTAAATTCATGTGTTTTCAGCTTTTTAATTTGTGACAGGTGTTGGGAATGCAGCATTTTCAAATGACGATTATGGCATATACGTTTTATGTGGACAATATGGATACAAAGAAGTTCAAACGACAAATACCGTACAATATTACTCTATATCAGCTGACCAGTGGACGTTGTTAACACATTACAATTCCCCAGGTATAGCTATTCTTATTACTAGCCATACCAACAGCGTTATGACAGATTGCGGGTACAATTTCCTAGTGCAACTTGTCGGACCGCTGGTATATAGCCAGCCAGTGGGGAAGCATAATATTTCAGACAATGTTTTGAAGATTCAGTTCCGAAAGGTCGATTTTTTGGAGTTGAAATTATTTCACTGGTAAAATAATTTCATTGTCAAGGTTTGGACAGCTCTTTATCGTCGCAATCCATAAGAGGCTCATACTTAGCGAAGCGTGTCTGGGTGGACTTGCGATGACAATCGGGCCTTTCCTTTAAAAAGGTAGAGTAAAACGAATTCACCACAAAATTAGGCAAAGTATTACTAGGTAACCTAGTTCCACTTACACATCTAGGTACTACCTTCATTGAAAGTCGAGTTAACTAGGTAATTATCTTTTTGCTGCATTTAAGTCCTTTTCAATATATTTGAAGATTAAAATCACCGGAACGTCTATTGTACAAGCGTTTTTTATAATGGATACTGATTTATCAAGTTTGTTATTATAGGTACCTACTTTTTGGAAACAGTTACCTAGAACTTTTTTTCATGTAACTAGTTAAAATTCAGGTCAATTTATAGAATTACCTAGATAAAAAAGTTCAGACAGGAAACTTGATAAAAGATAAACCATGTAAATCATAATCAGTGAAACTAGGTAAAAGTACTTTGAAAATTAACTCGGTAAACTAGGTAGTTTTATCTAGGATTACCCACATTGGTCTGGACACTTAACTAATCAGAAGATTTATACGTCTTATCACTGCCTCTGCTTACTTAAATTAACTAAAATAGCTGACCAGTTTCGTTAGTTCATTGGAAGTTCATTTATTGCGAGCACCGAAGGGACCAACTATCCACCAATAATATTCCTACGACAAAGAATTAAATGAAGCGTAAAACGGTAAAAACGGTAAATACATCCTGAGCAGAATGGTAGAAGTATAAAGTGGTTTCTTTTTGGCGATGTTAGAAACATCTGCTACCTCTCGCCTCTTTTGAGTCGCCATTTATCACATGCAGGAATTCCTTACGTCATTTAGAAACCAATGCAGAAACCAAGAAAAACGAAAAACCGCTCCATCTTATCAGAAATATTTTTGTGAGAACTAGTTTTGTTAGGCTAGGACGTGGTCCTGTGCTGGGCAGAATATATTATCCGAAGGAGTTCAAATTTGCACCATATTTTTTCCCTTTTCCCCCAGTATTTTATCCTCATTCTGAATACGGCTTATCGACCATGATGTTGAACGGGAAGATTTATGTTGTTGGAGGGCAAACCGAGAGATGTGACGCTTATGATATTGATAAAGATGAATGGACAAGGTGAGAAAACCAGTCAGAAATATTTGGTTATAAAGGTTGTTCCAAATGTTGGTACTATGATGCGAATGCGATTGAAAAACGTTCAGATTTAATAATCGAATCAATTGGGATCTCTGTTTCATGGCGATAATTGATTCGAATTGAATTAGCGAACAAGAAGGTGAATCGAAAATGATCAGAAACAAAAAGCGGAAATCAAATATTTTTTTTCTTTTTTGTAACTCGGAAAAATAGTACCGCCTTATCTAGTATTTACTTGGAAAAAATATACAAAAACCCTGGTAGCTATAACCTCACAAACTGGCTCATTTTTAAATATTTATTAGCATTCTCAGTCGAATCTTTATAATGAAAAATGTTTGCATCTTGAAAATCGCAGGTAAATTGAGTATCGAGAACGTATTTAATTATGTATTTCAGTCGGCGTCAGACGTCAATATTTGTATCATTGAAAATTGGCGAATCCAATAATTTGCGCAGTTAACTCATCTCGGAGTATTCCCACGGGCACAAATATGGGTTTTGTTTTCCTAATAAAAACTATTCTACGATTTTTTCAAAAAGAGTCTGTGACATGATGTGTCGACGGATGGAAGCAGCAGTAATTCAGTACAACGGAAAAATTTATGTTGCCGGTGGATACGACTACAGAACAGGTACGTAATTTTAAATATACGTATCTTTTTAGGGCCAAGATGGATTCTTCTGTATTCTAAAAAGTGTATTGAGTCCTGGTTACTATGCGATACAAAGAGGTTTTATAGAAACGAAGCGATTCTTGGGAAGTTAAGGTTACAATACCATCCTTTCAGTAACCGACGGTAATCGGTTTGGTAATTTTAAACTTCCTAACTTGCAACATTTTGATTCCTCCTGTTATTTGCAATTTTCATTTCCATCATTCCAGTAAAGCAAAATGGAAATGAATCTAACGATACCATACTGGCTCGCGTCATCTAGTGCTCCAAAATTTCTTCGATTCATAATCAACGTGATCTAGCAATCCTTCGTATCTTTTCAGGACAATATCAAGACACCATCGAGGAATACGATCCGAGAAAAAATAAATGGAAAATCCTTCAAACAAAACTACCACGACCCGCACGATCGATAGGATTTTGCCATATTTTTGACGTTGAAAAATTATGAGAATGCTAGACTTCTTCGTAATTTAGGACAACTATTTTGATTTGCCAACCTATGCATTTTCTTGAATTTAACAGAATAATATATTTTTTCATCATGTTGCTCAAAAAAACACGAGTGTATTTCTAGTCGAAACAAAAGAGTCCATACGCCACACAACGTCCCAAATTTTCACGCGCACGAGACACAGGCTCGAGTCTTTCGAGAGACGATTACGTCCGATAGCATTGGTAGATCTCGGCGCTCAGCGGTTTACGTAACCACTCGTACACTGGTTACTAGTTCTTCCCTCAACTATATCCACTCATAATAGAAACAGAGGAAATGGGAGATGGCGTAATCGACGAGAATTCTCCCACTGTATTCCTAAACCTGTTACAGCCTGCCCCAACCAAGATCAACGCGAGACGGCCAATTTTGCAGCAAAAAATCTTCGCTGCCACCGTATGCCTCTAGTAGAAAAGAACAAATCAATGGTTCAGGTGACTGAATATAATTTATTGAAAACTGTGATAAAATCAAACACTACCGCATACATATTGCACTAAATTAATAAAAAAAGCTGAACTGGACGTAATGTCATTATCACTAATACGAAAATCATATTATGAAGCATATTGTGAAGCAAATCTGTGACAGTGACATTTGCAAAATGTTTGGAAAGCAAAACAGTCATTTACGACACTTAGTGGTTTGAAATTGAATAAAAAATATCACATACCAGCCACCTTGAAGCTTTTGATATTTAAAATAAAACAAGAGCGACCAGATTGCAGAAAAGTAACAGCCTGTCTAGAAACAAGGAAGATACCTCCAGGGTGGCAGAATCTTGATCTTCTTCGGGTGTTCAAAATTTTCATGCCATTTTTTCGGATGGTCAAAATAGCTTCAAAATCATCAGCACTGATATTTCATAACAGTATATGATTTTGACCTTTTTATACATTAGTTGCCATCAGACGCAAAAACAGATGCCCGTTTGCTGAATTCCCTTCCGATAACATCTTTTTTTAGCACCCATCTTCTTCGGGTGTTCTAAGTAGCATAGTAGCCGACATCCTGCCAGCCTGCGTACCTCTATGGAATTTATGACCACCAAAGCATACAATATATTCCGGTATATTGACTAGCAGCAATGTAACTTACTAATTGCCAATATTCAGTTATTCCTATTTTTATGAAATCATTCAAATCGACTTCGACAACCAATTCGTAAATAAATACATCTGAATCTAAAAAGAAATGTTATTTTGCCAAGCATGTGCCACTGATGGATTGTGCCTTAACGGCACAACCCATCAGTAGCCCATACTTAACAAAAGATATTTGGTCATGTATTTTCTTCTGAGTGAATTGAAATAAAAACTGATCCAAATATTTAATTTAATAATACGGAATCTGATTTTGATAATACTGAATCATGTCATAAGTTCTGCTCCATTTACTGAGGAAACAATCCCGAATAATTTTCACCATAAACTGAGCGGCTTCTTTTGATGATGCTGAAGGTGCGAATCGCGTGCGAAGAAGCTTTATCGTGTTTCCACGGAAGCAAGGAAGACTTGTGTCAAGCATAAGTGCGACGAGTGATACAATATCTTCTCGGTAAGGTCGAATTGCCAAATACGCTCGAACGCACAACTCCATGAACCACTGAAAAATATAAAATGTTAATTTACCTCCTAAATCACAAAATTTATTCAACTACATAGGTCACAAATAAAAAATGTCGATAAATAAATAAAAAATTAAGAAAATGAAACTTTTTGCTAAATTTAGTCTGACATTTGAGCGATATTCAGAGTATTTTGTAGCGAAGAATTAAATAGATAAATTCAATGCGCAATTGCAAGAAAGTACTGAAAACGCTTTAGGTACACATTTGTAATTATCCAGCACACAACGTTTCATATAACTACTGGTTGAAGCCCTCTCCGTCAACCGACTCTGCATATCAGTGTGAGATACTGTTGATTCACCTTCTGGCTCAGCTGTCATCTCAAAGTTCGCGTCTTTGCAAGATAATAATGAAATCCTAACATTAAAGTAAAGCTATTAACACTGCTATTTCATAGCAATACACTGAACATATCGTAGTTTTTTATTATAGGAGAATACACTTTAAAAGTGGTATATCAATCATTAGGGTACGTCTACTAAAAGCCCAATGAATAACACACATTATTATAACTACCTGAAATGGTGGTGCATCCATTTTTCCGCCCATGATCAAGACCATTTCTTCAGTTAATTTAATATCTGGTTCCCAACCAAGGTTACCTCCAGGGCTACTTTCAAACATAAATCCGAAATCGATATGTAATAAATGTCCTTCCTTATCAAGCATGATGTTACCATTATGTCGATCCTAAATGATGTCAGAGTAAAATATATTAAATGGGTTCGAATCCAGATCACGATCAAATTTAGCATACTAAACTGTGAAGCATACATAAAGTGTTTGTAAGTAGCTTCGTACCCAAATCAGAAATTTTACTTTGTCGAGCATGAGCCACAGATGGATCATGTCTTATCGACGAGGTCCATTAGTGATTCATGCTTAACAAAAGTTGCTTTGCAAAAATTTTCCGATTGACAGCGAAAGAAAATTGGTCCAAATAGTTAGTAGAAGTCAGACTGGCAGAATTTCCGCTACTCTGCTACCCAGACACCCGAAGAAAATAGATTCCATCAAATGAAATTTTAGCAACATTTTATAATATACCGCTTGCCAGAAGATAAAAATGTCTCTTTGGGCATCTAAACTTCAGAAAAAGGTTTAAAACCATCAATACTGCTATGAAATAGGAGTAATGATGGTTTTGAAGCTTTTTGTCCATCCAATAAAAATGACATGAAATGAGCATTTTGGACACGTGAAGAAAAACCAGATTCAGTCATCCTGGTAGGAGCTTTATTTAAAAAGACCATCAACATGCAATGGAACATTGAAATAGGACTTTTTGGGAGTGGTAGATGCTAATAAGTACAAAATACATACAAAACACACTATACAAAATTCACATTACAAAGAATACGGCTATTTTCTAGTGTGTGCACATATGATCAATATCATTTATCATATTCAAAAAGCATATAGAATTCACAAATCACGAATAGACCTCGATACCTTGATTTGAAGTAAGAACAAAACCACACTGTAAGCCGCAACACTCTTAATAAAATTTCTTCTTGCTCGTTGAAATTCTGCTGAATTTTCATTGCCATATTCATTACGAAAGTATTCATACCTATAAAAGTAAAAATTCAAAATAATCAATGCACGAGTGTAACATTGACCATAGAACCGAAAGATAAATAATTTCTACAAGACAGTTAGGGAAATCTTGCTCTATTCCGTAATGTTGTACAATTCATACAAGAACTAAGATCAGTTGGGATAACTGTAGGAAGCTGAAAATAATTTATTTTGATAAATGGTATTCAAAAAACAGAGAAAATTCCTGATAAAGGAAATTACTTTACTGCTTTTTGAGCCTATTTTTGCAATCATTTTATGAAAAAATTGTAATGTCGTACAATATGATACAATATTCCTAGGTAATAATGGTGAAAATGATTTCAGCTTTTCATAAGCAATATCTCGCAAAGAACCTCAAAAAACAAAAATCTTAAAATAAAAATTTTGCAAAAATTTTTTTTCGAGATTCAGAAGACAACATCAAATATTTTTTCAGTAAAATTTTTTCAAGTATGAGACTCACATTCCAATCGCAGTTTGTCTTCCTAGTTGATCTCTACTTTTACTATCAGGAATACATTCGATAACACCACATCCTGGTGAAGTTGCAACAACTCGATATGGAAACAGATATAAATCCAACCCAACCTGAAAAATAATTGCATGCATAATTCCTTTTGGGCCGTTGGCTTGGCTCAACCAGCAAAATGTTGGAAATCATCTTGAAAGCTTAGAGCCACAAGATCGAATCCTGCGGTGGTCAATTATGTGTGACAATACTACAGGACATCTCGCTGACACATGGATGATTGGTCAATGATTATGACTTCCTTCGTCACAAATATATCGATGGAACTGGTAATTGCACGATAGGTCTTGGTGGCTAAACCATAATATTGGCATTCCTCTTATGTAAGTCTTATCTTTAAAATAACAGAAAATGTGATACATACTCTGCATAATACAAAATTTATTTATCGACAGATAAATAAATCTTGTAATATGTAGAATAAGATTTTAATTAGTGCTGGGCAAATATTTCAATATTATCGAATTTCAATATTATACAAATATTATCGATTTTGGTCAAATTTGACCAAAATCGAGTGCATTTTGTTGTTAAAAATGAAAATCCTTGTCCAATTAGTAAGCATTTGTTCTTATAAACGATTCACGATTGATTCGAATACATTGTGCTTCGAAAAGATTCGAATCACCTTGCCCAGCTCTAATTATGATCTTTTATTTTTGTTGATTAAAATACCTGCTTAAATATATTCTGGAAAAGCTCAATAATCTGTAAAGCCAACATATCCTGTCTACAATCATCGCCAACTTTAAAAATGGCTGCTTTCCACACCAAGTTTCCATCATTTTTCGATTCTTTTTCAGTTTTGTGCTGAAATAATTTGTCAATAAATAAGTATAACAAAATAATTGAACAAATAGAATATCTGATATTTTCCTCGTAAAACAAGGCCAGAGAGAAGATGACATATTTCTCACAGTGGTCATAACACAAGTTTAGTATGTCAGAAACTTCCCCCGATTCGGAACTGGTGTCTGCACTAGAGGTCGTGGTTCGCCATGTGGTTAAGGTGTATACTCGGCTTTCCTCTCCCGCAGGATAAAAATGTATCCCTAACCTAAACCTCCAAGCGTGTTTTATCAACACTTGACAAATGAAAAATCTATTTTATTGTGGATAAATGACATGTTGCAATTCATCAAATGGCCAAATTTATTTACATTTCCGATGTACGGTACACATAAAACGAGGAATGAAATGATGAACGTTATGATTAAACAAATTCGTTTTAATTGCACATAAAATACTTCCAAACGCATATGCAGAATTAATGAGGTTCTCTCACAAGAAAACACCTTGCCAGCCATTAAGTTTTTATTAATGAAGTTACTGAATTGGTATTTTTTTTAAAATTTTTTTTCTATTCCAAAGGAGTACATTGGAAACTTTCTCTTGAAAAATTTTGTGTGATTTTTCATACTAATTTGAGGTGATAAGACACTCATATTGTACCTTGTAATTTTCACACAAAAAAAAATAGTATTTGTTCATTTGTTTCTCATTTTCTTCCACAAAGTTTCTGTAGTGTAATTCATCAGCACTTCAAGACACTATCCTACAAATGCAGTGACAAAATTAACTATATGCTTGTTAAACATATTGAAGAACCTTACTCCAAGTGCTTTCTTCTCAATTTCACCTATTCCGCATTCTTTGACAAGAAATTTAGCCAGATAAGGAGCTTTTGCAGCACTTTGCAAAGGAATTCCAGATTTTCTATCGATATCAACTACTAATGCTTCTGGATTACTTGGAAGGTAACTCTCTGCTGACACCTGTAATTAGATGAAAAAGTGTTTGTATTGGAGGAGTGGGTGGGGGGAGATTTCTTTGAAACAAAAACAAAAGCTCCTTTTCCAAAAAGGCAACATTTTTGCAACATGCTTTAAGATGCAGATCTATTTAAATCTGCAGAGTTAAGTACATATGCAACAGGTTTCCTCATGCAATTGACCACTGTAAGCAACGCAGTACAGAAATGAAAAATCTGCTCTACAAATTATTTGATATATCAAGATTTAATTCAACACCTTACGCCAAATGTTCATCGAAATTTTGTTTTCTGGATTTTTTGCATAAAAGACATGTGACAACTAACAGCACAAGTTATATGATCAGTAGATTGGGATACCAAATAAATTCCGAGAGGTAATTTTTTACTAAAACTAATTTCATAGCATTGTTGATAATTTGATAGCCTTTTGTACACTTCCATCACTATAAGGTATTACAAAAAATACCTCATTCTAAACACAGTCAAACAAGTCGAATATCTTAAAATGCCGCTTCACTGCTTCTTTCGATGACAGCCATTTTTTAGCTGCCTAAGAAACAGAGTAGCATACTGAAGTGCTCTACACCAATAATATATTTAGAATCCGTATCCGCATTGGTTATTTTTTTCATGAATTACATACCTTAATATTAGCAAGAGCATCCAAACATGCTTGCTTTCTTTCAGGTCCTTTAGGATAAGGTTTGATAATTCCTGACACATTTGTAACTTCATCGAAAAAATCAAATTCATGATTATAAAAATCCCGAGCCGGTCCAGACAAATTATCGATAATTGTTTTGATCAATTTTTCAAGAGTGTCTCCGATATCCGGATCCTAAATTCAAAGGATCAACAGATGTTAAAATTTGACAAGTTCAACATTGTATAATTGTATTTGCAATTTATTTTAGTTTTTTTTCAAGACAAAAATTATTGATCATTGAATGAATATGATTCTAAAGTGTGATCCATCACTAGCACATGGATAACAAAATAAAGTTTCCAATGGGTTGGTTGGGACGACTTAAACATTTAGCAGCAAGTAATATATATGTCATAGGCGCCAAACTCGTAATTTGTTAGGCATAACGAATGTATCCCAAAATAGTTTAGACAGTTTATAAACTTAAGATTTTTTTTCCATGTTTTTAAATTGATTTTAATTAATTTCGCAAAATTCATGCGCTATTCAACGTTGAAAAATTCTGACCATTTTTAACTAGAATCTGTTTTTAAAATTGTTTATGAGGAGCGAGGGCAAATTAGATTTTAGTACAGGATTGACCCTTCATGGACTCCCTTCTTATTTGAGTTGTTTGTATGATATATTAACAGTTATAATTTTCCTCAAGTCTCATTATTTTCACCTTGTTTTGTGAATCTTCATCCAAATATACATTTGTTTTCATATTCCATATTATTTGATGAGCCAGTATCTGAGATTTCTTCGCAGCCCACACCAGGTATTCCTTCACATATCCCATTGTGTCGTACCTGTGTAAACAACACATTATAAGTAAGAAAATGCTCTTGGTCGGGTTAACGTGGGATTAACTACTCATCCTTCTTCTACGCCTTTGCGTAAGTGGATCCATTTGCCGATAGCAAGGATGTTATAGAAAGAGAATAAACTAATAGACAAGAGGTTCGAGAGTCTTTCTACACACATACACAAATTTATTTCTGTAACCGCTTTGTCTCACCAAGGTCAGACTTCCTCAGACAAGCATTTGTTCAAAATGCTTGTCTGAGGAAGTCTGACCTTGGTGAGACGAAACGTTTCAGAAATATATTTGTGTTATGTGTATAGAAAGACTCTCGAACCTTTTGTCTTATAAGTAAAGATGTCTTATCTCGACAGCTGGACTGTTGATCAAAATAATTCTATTTTTTAAATAATATGAATTTATTCTGAAGGATGCATGACAAATCACTGTATGCCACAATTTCAGCTACTCCGCCCGCTGCTCAGATACCTGTAGAAAATGAAAATTTTTTATGATCTATCTCTTGCTAGAAAAACAAACGTCTCTTCCTGAATATCTGGTAACAACCACACTGTAGAAAGATCCAAATTTAATATTTTTCAAATCATTTCATAGCAGTAATACTGATATTGAAGCTTTTTGTCCATCTGAAGAAAATTACATAGACAATTGGAACACCCGTGGAGGAACAAGCAAGATTCTGACGCCCTGATATAACTTGCCATCCCATCACTTCAATTCAATCAATAATGAATGCAATCAAACAGATGCCTGAGTCAATTCGAATAATTTAGTATAAAATTTCAAGTAACTATTCCCAAAAAAACTCTTATTTTAATATCAAGTTATAAAAGATTAAAATTCTTAAGGCACCATCATTTACCTGACGGCTTGAACTAATTGTGGAATGTAGAATAAAATAGCTTCAGGTGGGAAACCTCTCAATACTTTGACGGCATATTGTGCTGTGTACGGATGAGGACTGAATAATCTGAAATGGGATATAAACTTAAGAAATATATTAACGAATATATTAAAAGAATAATCGTAGAATGTGGGTTTGAATGGCAGAACCTCCCTAGTCTCATGATCAACAGAGGACAGAATATGTATGTTGGGAGGTTTTAATCCAGTAAATGCAGATACCTACATATCATCATTTACACGCACAAAATCAAACGATAAGCGATACATGACTAGGAATGTATGCTAGAACTAGATAAAAAAAACTAATTGGGTTTTTTTGAATTATCCTCAAATTCATTCGTTTTGCACAGACATTGAACTTTACAACATAATGAACAAAATATGGTCAAATATCTTACTTTCACTTATTTCTGGCAAAATGACTGTTAATCTGCTACTCAGACACCCGAAGAATGGGTGCCCCCCAGAAGAAAAATTAGCAAATGTGTAACATCAAGAAATATGTGTGCCTAGAAGATTTAAATGTCTGGTCCTGATAGTAGCAAAGCTGTAAAAAGGGTTCAAATCATCAATACTGCTATGAAATAGCAGTGTTGATGGTTTTGAAGCCTTTTTTCCATTCGAAGAAAATGGAAAATGACACGAATATTTCGGACAACCTACGAAAAACGAGATTCCGTCATGCCACCATAATAGTCATCCACCTTAACAAAAAAAACTCACCTTGAGAAGTAAGACAATGCTGTGCTAGGTGTTCCGAGTGACCATGTCAACGCGTGAACCAATTCCTGACAATCACTTTCTAATGACTGATTTGATATCAAGTATTTGATGCCTTCCGGACAACTTTCCGTTGTCTAAAATACAGAGAAATATTAAATAGAAGATAAACAAGTTACTGATAATAAGAGAGTGATATTCTTAGCTTCAAATCTTTTAAATTCAGGAAGGGTGCCCACCTTGTTCAATTCTAGGGATTTTCTTCCAAGGATTGCCAAGCCTTATTATGACAAATGATAAAACTCAATTATGTTTTTTGATTATTCTTATATTTCTTCATCTTG
Organism: Styela plicata; assembly: GCA_963675895.2. Classification (NCBI taxonomy): domain Eukaryota; kingdom Metazoa; phylum Chordata; class Ascidiacea; order Stolidobranchia; family Styelidae; genus Styela; species Styela plicata. Next base: position 8,552,937 of record OZ023143.1, on the reverse strand, counting down.
CAGCAAAATCATGATATATGCCGAATTTACGTTGTAAAATTTGACATAAATCATGATTTCGCAGCAAAATGGGCAAAATATATATCATTAATTTCATTTATCTGAAATCTGTTCAAACATTAATTTATTTATATGATGAATCTTGAATACCGTTCAAACTAAACTATGGAAAATCAAAATATCTCATAAAATACTTAGCTGGGCAAAGGAACCAAATCCTTATCTTTTAGTACAGACAATGTTTTAAAATAAATTATTTTTCGTTTGTGCAATCATTTTAGCTTTCAGTCGGTAAAGACCTTAGGAATAGGTTTCCAGCTACGCAACACCAGCAACCTGGGTTTCGAATTCTTTTAGGGATGATCATATGAGAGAGGTCTGCCGGATGTCTCACCGGCGAACGGTGGTTTCAGGTAAGAAGCGTTTCTTACGGCTTTCTCCACCCACCAAAAAATGAGTATATCGCTAGGCCAAAACCTTTATCCCCGAACCGAAACTGGTGTCTGCACGAAAGGTTGTGGTTCGCCATATCGCCATATATTCTTCACTTTCCTCACCCAGAATAAAAATGAAATTGACAGTTGAAAATGAATGGTTTCAAATATTATCAAGCGGATTATGAATTAATCGGAATTCAAATTTACTTACTTGCGGATTCCTACGAACTAGATTTGTTACAGCACGGACAATAACTTCAGAATTCCTCAATCTATCTGGTAAATAAACAGCGAGTATTGGAGAAACATACCACGCATGTTGCACAAGATCTTTCAATTGTCTGTCAGATATCTCCTGTAAAAATTATCGATAAAATTTGGATAAACCGTACCATAAAGTCACATTAGCAGTACGATGATCTCTAATGAGACATAGACCACCATCAATATTAAGTAAACAACATAAAGTAAAGAAAAAAATGTTTTTTTCTTGGTTAATAATAATTTTTTTTTGCTGCACTACCATAACTTTAATTGCATTGGCATTGAGAAAAATATTAAATTAGCTTCAATAATTCAACTTCCGAAGTCATTGATATTTTGATATATTACGCAATGTTCTATCTCCACCTGAGTACATTACATGTATATATATCACCTAAATATTAGGAATATGCTTTTGCTGGATTGATGCATCGAAAATTATTTTAGATGACAAAACCATATATTGCCTATAAGGCAGTACTCAAGTGGAAATACCTCTCGTTAACACATCTCTCGATTTAAATTCATACCTATTGTGACGCCATTCAAATAAAAAACACAATACAACAAGTATTTTTCATGAGTATTTGACGAATTGAATGTCCTAGCGTGAGTACTGGTAGGAGCAATACCGTATTATTTACACCCCTATTTACTAAGGCATTTTGGGTTTAATTTTTATCCCGATGACGCCCATTCCCAATTAGAAATTTTATTTTTTCAAGTATGTGTCAAAAATGGATCACGCCGGGGCGTGATCCATTAGTGACACATACTTTAGCAAAATATGCTAATTGGGTTTCGTCACGATGTCTGGTTTTCCAGCTGCGGCCTGCAATAAATATTACAATACTTAAACTACTCAAGATGATTAAGGTAGGTGTCAATTGACTACTGAGTTAAAACAACTTGTCATAGCAACATGCCAGGCAGAGGAGATTGAAAAACATGCAATATGCAAGAAAGGTAATTAACACAACCATGAAAAACCTTCTAAAAAAATGTACCGTAAATACCCGCCCATATTGTGAATGTTGAATAGGTCAAACATGACATTGGGAATAAAATAAAATGAAATTTTCGATTGGAAACATCAAGAGTTTCAGTAACTTGTTTTTACGATGAATACGAAATCAGTATGGAAAAGAATATTGCACAGAGTATTGAAAATTTAAAAAAATATTTCTACATTTCTACTTTGACTCAAAAAGCTTCAGTAGTTTTGGTCTAATCATCCACAAAAACCTTATCATGTTTACCCTCAGTGATATATATGTAGAAAGAATAACATTGTTTCAAATTTCGGGTTATTTAAAGCCTAAAACTGGTCTTATTAAAAATGAGAAATTCTCTATCTATATCTTACCATTGTGAAATATATTTACAATATTTCACTTTTTCAGAAGTAAATTTCTGAGAGCATAACAATGTCGGTGCTATCAGTATTTTAGCTATCATTCAACAATCAATTGGTCTCAGAAATCAATTAGAACTTCATATAACAATACATTACACAATACAAATATTTATAGGTGCAAGTTTTCAACATCCCAGTTCCAGTGAACATTTTATCCTACAGTATGGACTATCCATGACATCAGTGCATATCTAATTAATTGTAACTACAGTTTAATCACTATTTGAAGTTTCAGAAAATATAGACATAGATATAGTGGATGCCCAGTGATATTAAAACATGCATAATAATGGAATTTTAAATCATCAACAACACTAATATCAAAAGTTTATGCTTAAAAACAATATTCAAATAGGGTGCAATTAAGGATGTCCTTATAAGACTAGTCAGGTATCCTAAAATGTCTTTTTTTAATAGTAAATTCAACTCAGTTATTCTTCACTGATTCATTTTGATTGAAATACCAATAAGTGCCGAATTTCATGTTGCAATATTTGACAGAAATCATGACTTTGCTGCCAAATATGGTCAAATATCAGAAATTGTGTTTATCTGAAATGCTGAAGCATTACTTTATTTATACAGTGACTTGAAAATACTGTTTAAACAAATATATAAAGACAACCCTAGTTGCAATAAACATTTGACATGCACAATGTATGTGTGTACAGTCGACTACATACAACATTGTTTAACGATGTCATCGGTCCCTCAAGTCGTCGAGCTCCAGACTGTCTACGTAACATGGCTGCGCCCTGATATGAAAGGAGCAAGTGTAATAGATTGGTAGTTGAAAATGTGATACAGCGATGCTTTTGAGCTTTTGGATCGTTCAGAAATGTTGCCATGCAATCATTTTTTTAAAATTAGAGTTGAACTGAATTTTAAAAATCTTGAAATTCTGTGTTAAGGAGAAAACCGGCACTCAAATAATCTTCACATTGTTGAGGAAAGGCCGGTCGATAAGTGAGTAAAAAGTAAGCCTCTCCAATCATTCAAAATACGTATTTTTATGGCCACTTTCTGGAGTGGATGAGCAAGGCCTGACCAAGGCCCTCTACTCAGCCACTTATAGACGAATTAAGGGTTAGAATTGCTGGAAAGATGATCATTTCCTGTCTAGCTTAGCTTACCCTAGTTATCACACCCTGGGTTGAGTGGTGGGCATGGATTAACGAGCGGGATTCATCAGGACTCGAACCCAAGATCTTCAACCCGCTATGCCAACATGTTCAACCACTAGACCATAGCACCCACAAAATTTAGTATACGAGTAAAACAATAAACATCTGACCACATCAAATTGATGTGTATTAATTCGAACAACATCAATACTATACTGAATAAACATTTATAAGATCGGCAAAATGTTAAATTAAGATATTTTAATTCAAAGAGAAGGAACGAAATAAATACTGTCAAAAATTTCATAGTATCGATTCAAATAATGTTTAAATTACTAAAGATTTTATATAACGCAAAAATGTTAGGCCTTCTGACAAAATAACATGGGTTCCATTCAAGGAGGGAGTGCAACAAAAGATATTTGTGATTTATTGAATCCAAGAAGAAATGAAAATAAAATGAGAAATTTATGTAATCATTCCAGCAGGATGGCAGAACCTTGTGTTACTTGACGTGTCTTGACAAACCAATCTCTCTTTCTTCTGATTATTCGAAAACCTTTAATATAATCAACACTGCTATAAAATAGCAGTGTTGATGATATTGAAGCTTTTTGGAAAAAGATATTTGCAAAAAGACACCATTGGGTGGTAGATGGGTCTACTACCTCCCAGGGCAGATACCACTCACTGTACTTTACCATGGTGGTTTAGTTCCGTTTGGGATGTTTTCTGCTTAGAGTGCAATACTGGTACTAAATCTTTTAGTAGCTCTTTGGCTATTTAATAGGTGGCCGTTAGTTGGTTCCTTTCAGGCTCTGGTTCTGGCCTTTCTCAAGAGTGAACTTCAATAGAAAAAAAAGTAATATATTTCATCGTTTGATGTACCTATCATACATAAATTGCAATATCACATAATGTTAGTTTGTTAAATTTTTTTCCGATGGCGAACATTTTCTTTGGGTGTGTGAGTCGCAAAGTAGTTAACATTCTGCCAGCCTCTCTCTCCTAGATTCTCTCTTTAAATCAATGATACATTTGATAACTGAGGCTTAAATGGCAGAATATAACATGAGTACTACTCAAAACGAAAGAATAATCGTAACTATATACGGCATAATTTTGATGATATCATATTCTTTTAAAGCAAAATTTTCAATGAAAAGTGTAAAATTATCAAAATTACCTGTGTTCTCCATGCTGATACTGTTGATTCCCATTCAATCATAGAATCTGGATTAGCAGTAGGATTATACCATGTTATTAAGTGTTCTAATTCTGCAGTCAACAAATACATGAGAAGTGATCTTCGCTTCATGTAATCTTTTACAATGTGTTTGACATTCTGGTGAAAAAATATGAGATTATGTTGTTATACAGGGTGGATATAAAACCTACTACCTCTTGAGATATGATTGAACTACAATACGATCCAATTTAGAAAACTTAATTCAAACCAACTATACAAATTATGACATTCCTACAATAGCCTTGAATGATTGTCTGAGGACCAAAGTTGTCTTCCCAATACCTCATTTAAGTATATTTTGAGCATAATTAACTTAATATCTATTTCACATTTACTCACTTTTTTTTAATTCAGTGACGAAAAACAATGATTTCAGAAAAATCTATTTAAAAATACCCGTTTGACAGCTGAGGAAGATTCTATTAAAAATTTACCGTAACAAAAAATTACACCTTTTTAGTTTTCTTTGAACCTTTTCCACTTGGAGCGGCAACGGATCTCCTAGACAAGGAATTTTTATATCCAGGATACGGCGTCGTTCCATCTGTGTTTGTCCATCCCTGGGATATTGTCAAACTTGATAATGACAATATATCAGGAACAGATTCTAAAGAAAAATTATTAAAACATATTTTCAAACTTGACTACTAATTGTGAATCGATTTGATTACTAAGGAAAAATTATTTTCTTGATCACGAATAATAGGCAGACAACACTTGAGTGGTTTGTTCATCAGTGATCAATGCTTATAAACCATATATAGTTTGTTTGTTTTAGTTGGAATGTTTCTGATAAAGGTTTATTCTATTAGGTTGCTTCTAAAATAAAATATAATCCATGTGCGAGATAGTCTAGATCAGGGCTCACATTTTGTCATTTAAGTTTTAACAAACAAGTTTTTCATCAATAAGGGTAGATAGGCTCAACTGAACCGGAAAGTTCATAATTTTCCAATAAATATTCACCTGATGTACCTTTCCCGGAGAATGAAGAGGACGGATGCATTCCACCTAATCCTCCACCACTTCCTAAACTCCCAGTGCCTGCTTTGGAATCCAATACTGCGTTTCCTAAAAAACGTATTGTGAGAATACAAAAATTGAAAGTGGTCAACATTTTCTGAACTGAATTCTTTAAGAAATGTTCTTATCTAAATATTCCAATATTCAAGAATTCTGATAAAAAGTAAATTCATTTTTTGATTATTCTTGGATCAACTTATTCTGCAGTTAATTCATGACATAAGCTAAATTTCATGTTGTAAAATTTTACTAAAATCATGTCTTTTCTGAAAAATAGACAAAATATGGTACGGAACTAATTGATGACCACTAATGTGGAATAAAGCTACATAAAAGCCAGTATCTGCCCTGGGCAACAGTGAAACTGCCCCTTTCTTTTTTAGTTACATACTACACTGAACAGAAAATATATATGTACAATTCTAAACCCTACACATAAAAGGTATTAAATATATTCCTATCAGAAAATATATCATGATTTCTTTCACCCACAGTGTGACAATGAAGGACAGTGTCAAGCAATTCTGTTGAACAGACACTTGAAAAATGGTTTCTAGCAAAATAAATGACCGAAAAAAAGAAAATTATCATGATACTTCATCCACTATAAGAAAATCTTAGCCTGGTAACATAACAGTTGTACAAAATGCTTAAAAATGACCAAACGTTGACAAACGTTGCAAGAGCGAGCATTCAAGCAGCTGTAAGATGACACAGCCAGCAAGAAAAGTAGTTTGATTACAGTGAGTGTATATTGACAACAAATTTAAACATCATCCTAAATTTTTTGGATAGCCTGTTTGGTAATTCGGTACCAGATTACATGCCGAATGATGACATTTAGGAATAGGATTGGTATTTCAGAACAATTCCAGAATAGTGACGTATTCTGAATTGCCCATTCATCGCTTCAAATAAAGGCAAAGTGTTTATAATACAACGGGTGACAATGTATGCAAATGAGAAAAAAGTCGAATTACCTCCAAGATATTTCTTGTCCGCATGAACAGCATGCCATAATTTCATTGTATTGTTAATATCTGATCTAAGCTGAGAAGATTCTTGAGTTGGAAATTGTCGTCGGCAACTGGGTAAATAAGAGGACGCTGAATGTTAATTTATTTTCTTTGAAGCAGGGGTTCTTAAACTTGGAGCACATACCCTTTGGGAGAGCACAAGTGGTTTGCATAGAGGTAATGATCTTGTTATTCTGTGTGAAAGTGATTCCTCTATTCTGTTCAATGTAAAAACAAAATGCCGAGATTGCGAAGGTGATATGCTATGTTTACAAAACTGTGCATAAAGCATTTAGAAACTATACAAAAGTCTCACTCTTATCATTGACAAAATAACATGCAAGTAAATGACTGCTTTGTTTTAATTTGCTCAATATGGAGATGTAGGGGGGAGAACCCCCGATTTTAGGATTAATATTAATAGTTCAAGATAAGCCTAAACCAATGAAGTGGCCCCTAAGATGCATCTGTAAAATGACACACACTGGTCACTCAGCCTGCTCGCTCACAACTTACCAAAAATAATCAAACATTGCACAATATACTCTTTCCCGAAGTATATTTCTTTCTAATGCTCCAACGGTAACATCTGTATTTTGTAAAGTCATAAATCCTAGAGTTAGAAGTCGACTTCTTGCACCAACAGCGGCAATATGGCTGAAGAAAAGAATACAAGAGGTAAATAAAATATACATATATTAGAAACAGTTTAATTTGATCTCAAATGGTGAAAACAAAATCGATCAAAGTGTACATACATCTTATTGGAATACTTTATAGGTGAATGGATTAACTATATCTAGCTTATGATGAATAATGAGGAAAAGTTTAGCAAAAGTGGTAACTTATGATGATAAGAGGATTAAAACCCAAACTGGCCAACATGCCCGCCGCTACTATGCTACTGAGACACCCGAAAAAATGGTTCCATTATAAGAAAATTTAGCAAATGGGCAGCATTTCATAATATATTTCTTGTTGAAAAGAAAATGACTCTTTTTGAGTGTCTAGTAGCACCAAACTGTATAAAAAGGTTCAAAATCATGAACACTGCTATGAAATAGCAGTGTTGATGATTTTGAAGCTTTTTTTATATCCGAAAAAACAAAATTTTTCCATCAAATGGCCCTCACAAAATAAAGGTGATTCAGCCTAGTGAAATACCAGCTGCTCAGTTACACAAAGATAAAGGCTTAAATAAAGATAATAAACAGAAAAAAATTTTTCAAAAAGGCATCATGAAATGTTTGTAAGAGAAAATCGAGAGGACTCAATTAAGTTTTCAGCCATCATCAATGCCATAAAGATTCCGTTCTATTCAAACCACAGTTATGACCAAAAAAAATTCTACTGAAGATGAAACTTCTAGTCACACAGGAAATCAAAACGAGACTTTGTCTTCCTAGTGTCAAAGTCAACTTTAATTACAAACAAAACAAGACGAGATGAGATTACATTTGATGACCTACCGAGACATATGGTTCTGTTTTCCAGGAATAAACATAGGAAGTGAGTTATTCAACATCATAACGATAACTCTCGCTTGTGATGTACTACTGTATTTCACCATTTCAAATCTTTGTTGAAGAAACTAAAAATCAAAACAGATGTCATACGAGCCTCATTTTCACGAAGGAAAAATATGTTTTGAGACATACTTCTGATGGATCTCGTCCCCGAAAAGGGACACTTTGGCTCAAGTGTACCAAGTTTTAACATATTTACAAGTTATTTTTTTTTTATACCCACTTCTCAGAGTGGATTACCCTGTCCAAGGCTTTATAACAGCGACCAGACAGTACAATTATTGGGAAAGATACGATCTTTTCTTGTTCGGCTTAGCCCACCCTGGGTTGAGTGGTGGGCATGGATAACGAGCCGAATTCGTCAGGGCTCGAACCCGAGATCTTCAACCTGCGATGCCAACATGTTTAACAACTAATTAGGTCATCGCGCCCACACACACATGTTATATTGTCTTAAATGTTTTGAGCAGACTGGCAGAATGTCGGATGCTCTACTACTCAGACACCCGAAGAAAATGGATTTCATCAGAAAAAAAATTATCAAATGATCTCTTTTTGAACGTATGGTTGCAACATAGCTGTACGAAAAAAGTTCAAAATCATCAACAGTGCTATGAAATAGCAGTGTTGATGATTTTGAAGTTTTTTTTATCCAGCAGAAGAAAATGGCATTAAATTTTTTGGAAACCCGACTTGAACAAAATTCTGTCACCCTGGTTTTATATGACTTTCAAACACAGAATATCATAATTTTGTCTTCACTTTTGAAACACCACAATTGGGCGACGAGCAACGGTGGAAGAATCCTACAGCACAGTAAATATTAATACACAAAAATCAACCATTATATAACGCCATCGAAGCATGCATTTTTTATGAATTTAAAAATTTGACTTTGATATGAGAAAATATATCACCAATGAATCACATTTATATAAAATTGTACTAAAGACACCAAATCATCGCCCAGGGCAGGTACCACTCATATTACTTTACCATGGTGGTTTAATTCCGCATGGGATGTTTTCTGCTTTAGAGTACAGTCACTGACACTTTATATTGTCGTAACTCGTTGTGATTTGAGTGGCCGTTAGTTGGTACCTCTCAGCGGCTGTTCTTGACCTTGCTTGGAACAAACTTCTTATAAAATTGTTTTTTTTTAATCAAACAAACCAAATTACGTTACTCTGGTATGAGAAAGTTTAATTACCTCAATCCAGCTCAAATGTGGAAGAACGTATGGAGGTTTGGGTTTCGGGATATTATCTTCAGACACAGCTAACGGATCTCCTTCATTTTCGTCTTCGCTGAACATCCCTAGTTTTCTCTCTCTTGTGGCCTGAGGAAATATTAATAAACGATGACACCCAGCATTAGGAACGTACACTAGAATATTTCATGATAATGAAAGCAAACTAAATAGTTCGGGTGAATAAAATCATATTTTATAAAAAGTGAATGAGTCAATTTGATGGAACGTACCTTGTCGGAGTGATCCAGGGTGGTAGAATCTTGTTTTACTTCGGCGTCAAAAATGTTCATATCATTTTCTTTAGATGGACAAAAAGCTTCATAGCAGTATTGATGATTTGGAACCTTTTTTACAGTTTCCTTGCTACCAGACACTCATTTACATATATATATATATCCTGGACCTGATATATTGCCCATTTGCTATATTTTCTTCTGAAGACAGTCATTTTTCTTCGGTATCTGAGTGCCGGATTAGAAGCAATTCTGCCACTATAGTATGATCCCCATGCTAGAAAAAATTAAATTTCAATCAGAATATCATCACAAGATGAATTGTTCTTGAAAGTTCTTGAAATGGGCAAAATCTTAAACAGTTTTTTTTTAGTTTAAAATTAAAAGTTTACTTGAATCAAGGTTAGAAGCAACATCTGGCAGTAACTACCAAATGAACAAAGATATGCAAAGGGCCCGGCTACATAAAACAAAAAACAAGCAGCAAGTGATAGAGGATATCCCACACATATGCCTAGAAGTTATCTACTCGTTTAAAGGGCATTCCTACCTCCCATGCTGATGACATTTCACCCATGAATTCCATTTCTAAGTCAGATCTCGATGATAAAAGCCACTGCCAACAATCTATACAAGTCTCCATGACCGATGATGTAAACCTGGAAACAAAATAAAAATTTACTCAAAATGTCAAGGAAAAAATTTAACTAACAACATATCTATCTATAATTTTTCCCATAGAAACCAGTCTCCACAAAAAAATTTATCTAAATCATATCATTTGAAGGTAAGTATTTTTAATATTTACTGTAAGTTTGGTAATTTCGATTTAACAAAAACAATGAATATAACTAAAAAATTAAGCAACACCAGAAGTCGAAACTCTGACACTACATTGAGTCTATTTGAGCAATAAAATTGTATTTAATATTTCTTATTTCTACAAAGAAAAAACGAATTTGGCTTATCTGCCATGCTAAAAGTATCATATTTGACTAACTTTACATCTTGCTATAAGAAGCTTTAAATAATTTGACAGTTTTTCAAGTTTGTCAATCTTTCAGTCAAAGTTAATTTTTGGAAAACAATCTACAAATTACAGAAAAAATAAGATTTTCATTTTCATTAGCGGCATTTTTATAGCCATCCTTTGGATTGTATCACCCTAACCAAGGTCCCGTACTAGCAACCACTTATAGAAATACAGCGTTAGAATTGTTGGGAGGATATAACCTAAACAAGGTCCCATACTAGAATCCCTGCGAGTCCGGCTCGTTAATCCATGCCCAACGTTCAACCCGGGGTGTAATAACTTGGGTAGGCTAATGCGAACAAGAAAAGATCATATCTTTCCAACAATTCTAACCCTGCCCTGGCTCGTACAGGGCCTCGTAAATGGCTCGTACAGGGCCTCGTAAATGGCTCGTACAGGGCCTTGGGCAATGTGATAAACTCCAGGAAGTGGCTGTAACAAAAAAATTTTTGGGATTACATAACCTAACCAAGGTCCCATACTAGCAGCCACCTATAGAAGTACAGCGTTAGAATCGTTGGGAAGATATAACTGATCGAGTTCGACTTAGCTTACCCAAGTTATTACACTGGGTTGTGGTGGACATTGATAATGAGGTGGACCCTAACCCAAGATGTTCAAGCTGTAATGTCAACATGATAACCATGACGTCGTCGTAACACAATAGCATACCTTTCCACAGCAGCCCAACATATTATGTACAATATCTTTCTATTCCTGTATTTTTCATCTTTACAACTAGCAAGTAGTGCAGTGGCTTGATAGAGACTGATCTAAAATCCAGCAATAAAATCAATTTTAAAATACCATAGTATGTTATAGTTTTTTCGAACTTAACGGATTTGAATTTTAACTTCAACAATGTGAGTGGCACACAGAGCATACTTTCAGAGACAAGCATAAGCCACAGATGGACTACACCTCGGCGGCATGGTCCATCAGTGACTAATACTTGACAAAAGTTATTTGGATAAACTTTTTTTTGACTGGGATACAAGTCTAAAGATCATGATCTAGATTGATTGATCAATCAACCTGAATGTATTTTATACATTGCATATACCGGTACATAGAAAATGGCATGAACATTTTGAATGTTTTGCGGAACAACAAGATTCTGCCACCCGGGCTTTGACTCATCGGAGAATATCATACTTTAGGTTAGAAAATGTTGGAAAATTTTTTTCTCACTTTTATCTTTCCGTCATCTTTATTTTTAATCGCAGATTGATAATTATTGAATATAGTTTCAGATAATGATGCTTTACTATCGTGATCCTCAGATAACATTCCCATCGTCTGAAATAGAATAAAAGGATCAGAGTTTAAAAAGTGGAGTATTTCATAGCAGTATTGAAGATTTTGAACCTTTTTGTACAGTTTTTTTTATAAAAATTCACTCTGAGCAAGGCTGGAAGCAGAGCATAAAAGAAACGAACTGACAGCCACTTTATAGCTCTTTTTACTTTCTTTTCAAGACCTACTAAAAGATGCAGTACCACCAACTGCACTCTAAGCGGGAAACATCTCAAATGGAAATGAACCGTGATGGCAAAGTTCAGTGAGTGGCATCTGCCCCGGGCGCTGGTAGAAACATCTACCACTTCGTTGCTTCCTTTTAGTCGCCTCTTACGACACATAGGAAATATGTTAGAATTATTCTAGACCTCGTACCTACAGGGCTATACACCAAACACAATCTTTTAAATGCTAAATTTTCTTCTGATGGAACCTTTTTCTTTTCTTCAGGCTCAAAAACTCACCTCCCCATAATATTTGCTTCTCTTAATCATAGCTGTTGCAAAAACAGATTTGTGATTATTTCCTGTTGCAGTTTCTGATAATATTCTGATAGCAAGCGATAATCCGATATGACTTGATACTGTTGAAGATGAATACTCTTTATCATCAGCAAATCCAAGTACACCAGTATCATAGTTAATAAGATATTCCTGAGAAAAAAACATTCGTTTCAAGTAAAGTTATGGGAAATTTAGGAAAACGGGGTCCATATTTACTCTGTTAAAATTCTATACACAATTAGCCCCATTTTCCAAACCCTTCATACTGAAGCATAGTCATAAATATTCTGTCCCTATGCACAATACAGCAATGTGGATTGCATTGTGGATTATTAATAAGGTAAATTACTCTTGAAATTCCATTTAATCAATGTTACTGAATTTGGAGTATGTTTGGTAAATTTTGATGGAAATCCCATATCACAATTTTTTTGCCAAAGCAGCCAGTCTTTTTATAACAATTGAAAAACAAAATTAAGTCTGGATAAAATTGACATATATCATGATTGATTTTTTTCAGAATAGAAAATTGAAATAAAATTTAAAATGCCAAAAAAAAACTAACTTTCGTAGACAATAAAATCAAAGCAATTTACCTGAAGATGACTGGTAGTGGATGATGGAGCCCATCTAACAGCTTCTTTCAATATCAAACCACAGTGTTGCTTGAAATCTTTGATTATTTTCTCTCGTAATTTCAACGAATCTTGAAGTTGGAATGTAAACCTCGTACCAGGAACACATAGAGGTGGAATTTCACTGAATAAATCCTGCAGAGAAAAAAATAAAAAAAATATATGTTAGATTTTTGTAAATCTCCTGCAAAACAGCTTATGTTAAATCTTGTCATCCTTACTGTTCTATTGAATATAGTTTTCTGTGCATTCAAAAATTTGGTTTGGTTCAGCAAAAAAATAACCAAATAATCAGAAATGGTTTTCAAAATTCACTTTACCTTCACAATACTCACAAATAGAGGAGTTTCATTGAAAAATGATACTGTACACCAACCAGTAAATGACAAATAAGATATAAACTAGAGATAGACCGATATACTGCGCCAATATTATATACCAGTTGAATCCAACCCATGTGTCAGTCCGATATGTTTTTTTAGGCAACAGTAATTTTCAAGGCTTTCGCGTTTTATTTAATTACGTTATTGATAGAGTAGCACATAGAATTGAAATAAAATAGTTACTACTATCATAGTGCAACTAATTGATCAAAATTCAACAATGTATTACTTAAAAATGAAAAAAATGCTTTTAAATATCGGTTAACGGTGGAAAATTTCTGAAATATCTATATTGGAATCAGCTCCAAAAAAGTTATATCGGTCGATCCCTAGTATAAACACTTTTTCTGCTTTGGGGTGAAAGAAGCTGGTTTTTCCTCAGTTGTTTGAAAATGTTAATGTCAACTTCAAAACCATAATCTCGTTATTGATTTGAACCTTTTTATACAGTTTGGAGTTATCAGACATTTAAAAAAAAAGCATTTTAATTTTCTAACAAAAGATTTATGATGAATGATGCCCATCGCTAAATTTTCTTCTGATGCTATCCATTTCCTTGAGGTGTGCAAGTATGGGAGTAACTGGCATTCTGGCAGTGTGTCCTGCTTCATAATCCATTTGCTACCATTCAATCAAGATACATGGACTTATTTAGTTAAAAATGGTAGAGTCCATGTGTGGGTCATGCTAGACAAAATAAAATTTCTGACTGGACCGAAGTTAGTCACCAAATTTGAGTTCTTACGGAAAAACAATTGTGCAAATATAATGAAAGATATTAATTACATTTCCAGATGTTTGAGACAACAATTGTAACAAATCCAACATGTAAAATAAAACTTTCTTATTCCAGAGTACATGTGGAAATCTTTCAACAAGATGTGATAAATAGCTGAAATATAAGATGCAAATATATTAATGAGGTTACATTAAAAAATTTATAACACAAACGTGTTTGATAGTTCAATTCACTATCAGTATATAAGAACTTCTTTACATTGTATTGATGTTTTGCTAAGAAAAAATGTGTATAGTGAGATGAAACTTATGACAAATTAAAAAAAAATATCGTATTTAGCAGAATTTCTGTAACGCTGTTATCGTGATTTTGTTATCTGGTTTGGGTGATTTTGAGCCATTCTTTCCTTTGTCCACTAACCAAAATGCCAAAATTGCCCTCGTCTTTAGTCAGTACCATTTTTTTCATTTAAATAACTGAGATCGATAATTATTAAACAGTTACATTTCACAGCAGTTTTGAATTTGATTTCAATATCGCCCAAGTATTTGAAAAAATCCAGCTCTAGTTGGATGCAGATTGAATGATAGTCATATAATATTCTGCAAAACATTGTGTATAAAACATCATTACTATCTAAACATTACCATATTACCTATCAGCAGTTTTCCTTATTCTCGTTTGTGGACTGTTGAATTTGACAAGAAGAAATTGTGCATTGTCAACTAGGATATCTTCACATTCTCTGTGATTCACCTATAATACAAATTAATATAATACGCTTATCTACAATGAAAATAAAAAAACCTTCATACATCAATGAATAAATACATCAAGAATTGTTGTTAAGTTATTACGGAGTATTCAAGATACAGCAGAATATCATTTTTATATTACGAGAGAAGAATGCAGAGAATACAGCTAAACTGTATGGTGGAACCACAACCTCTCATGCACCAGCTCTGAAGTATATTGCCAATATTTCGTTGTAGCCACTACTTATGAGTGAATTATCCTGACCAGCCCTGTACTACCGGATAGATAGACAGAATTAGAGTTGGAAAAACATCTTTCCTTAGACTACACAAGGTATCACACCCTGGGTTGGATGGTGGCATGGATTAACAAGCCGGACTCGCGGGGACTCAAATCCGAGATATTCAATCTGCAATTCCAACATGTTGACCACTTAAGTCTACATTCATTTTAATGACATAATAACATACAGCCAACCATGACCATGATACTGCAATATTCACAAGGCAGAGATGCTACATCAAAATTTGACTAATAATAGACCCATATGAAATCGAAACATAAGTCAGTGTGCACTATTAGCCAACTGGGATATTTCATTGTATACAGCAGTTCGGGATGAAATTGTGATCAGTGCTAATTTATCCCAACAAGAATTAGAATATTCCATTGAACATGTATGCAACCTTCTGCTCCCTTCTCAGTTTATTCATATTGCGGACAAATATTATCAACAAAACAAGATTAGTGAAATTCGACATTTCCCGACTTACCAGCTGGTCAAGATATAACTTGAAAATATGATCAGATACGGTATGGATACATTTGTACATTTCTGATTTATCCTTTCTAACAGTTGGATCTTCCAAATATTGAAATAAACAGTCAATCTTGTATGTTGTTGCATTTCTAACCCTGTAATATACAAATATAATTTAGTCAACTAGGTAATAAGCAATGTCAAATTGGTTGATCACAGCGTTCATCGTTTTTTCCTTTGCCTTCTTTTATATTAAACGTTTTCTCCACCTGACAAATTACTAAAATCTGAGCTAAGAGTAATAAAATGTACTAAAAAGACATCTCCACCCCTTGTTCGCAAGGAACTGTCGCGTTTTAAATATTTTTAAAAGTATTCTATAATTAGGAATAAATTCATTTCAGAAACGATTCATTTTGCAAAAAATCACGACATATGCTAAATTTCACTCTGTAAAATTTGACATAAATCGGGATTTAGCTGCAAAATTAATGGTCAAAACACAGTAATTTAGAATATCTGAAGAAACTAGCGTCCTGCAGACTACATCAGACATTGAATAACATTATCTTTCAGCACACCCAGCCTCAAATTATTCACTCTTCTCTTTCAAATCCACAATGCCCAAATATATTTTGCTGATATGTATGCTTACAAGCTTGTGATGAAGTCAAAGGCATCACTATTTACTGGTAACCAGACAGCCCTCAAACATCAAAACCAATCAAAGCATACCTCAATCTTTCCAACTTGAAGACAGATAGCAGATAAGCACAATATCCGAATTCCATTTGATTTACTAATGTTGTTATATCGGTTGGATTACCAAGTAATTTTAAAATCTGAGCTCTTATCTCGATCAATTCATTCTGAAATAGATAATGAATATATACTTAGCACAGATTTAGATTAGGCAGACCATTTTTTTTTGACTCTGCAAGCAATTTCTTCAAATTACCTTCAAATATGCTTGTTTTGAACATTGATTAAATTCACATCGATGTTTTTTTTCTTACCTGAGTGACAGCATAATTTTTGAGTGCTGAATTATATTTGAGTTCGGATCTGAGTGGATCACCGCCAGGAAATGTGAGTAAGGGTGATTTTGTTGAAATCAGACAAACCGCTTGAAACCAGTCCAATGGCCAGTAATTTGAGGTGACTAAATAAAGAGGTAAATAAATAGAATAGGTTAAGAATAAAGTCAAAGATCTTGATATTACATATAAAATCCTCGACTAAGATGACTCAACGGTGATCAAATTTTTGATTATCATCAACTTCCAGATCATTTCATCATACGGGTAATAGGCCTTGAAAACCATGAAGCAATATTTAGTAGCAGCGTTGGTGATTTTCAAGGTTTTTGTTCTATGTGCGAGCAACCAATATTTATCAAAGTATAAATATAGATAAATAAAGACTAGAATAAACAAACATACAGGGAATAAATAAACAGCAAAAACAACAATATACTAGCACTAAAATGTAAAATATGAAAAATACAGTTTTGATAGAGGGTGGTTGACAACTCCAATTCCCAATTACAAAATAATTTAAATAGTTTAAAATTTTGGTGAGTCATTGATACTTTGTAATGTCCTTCTTTTTTCCTTATATTCCTGGATCCGTTTCTAAGAGAAGTCGCAAGGATGCACGAATAAGATAATATTGAGTATACAAACAAAAATATAATCTTCTCATTCCACAGAATTCTGTGGAATGAGAAGATTATATTTTTGTTGGTTTAAAATTACCTGCCGATTCATCAGTGAATTCAAACACCACACAATAAAGCCAGAAATCACGAAATAATTTTGATAATCTGGGTTTCGGTGATGTGATGGGTGGAAGACGACTCATCAACTATAAAAGAATTTTGCAAAATAAATTAGTCCAACTTTCAAGTAACAACCATTGATATTGATGTAAAGTCATGTTTTATTAACTGGTGATCAAATTTGGGCAATATTGGAAAAACTTGATGAAACTAGAGAACGCAAAATTTCGTGTTGCAATATTTGACATAAATCAAGATTTCGTTGTACAGCTAGCCAAATATGTCTACATAGTAATATCAATCAAGAGGATGATTGGCAACAATCACATAAAAGATCAGAAGAATTCCCATGGATGGATGTGTGAGAGCCATTGATGATATTGTGTGACGTATGCATTGCAAGTGTGCCTGCAATGCTGAGGATGCCATTTTTGAGCACTTTTTGAAAGAGCCTATAAATGCAAAGACAACCAGAGAATATGACTTTGAAACTTTGCAGTAAACTCCTGGATAGATTAAAGTTACAGTTTACAAAATTTAAGGAAATTTGATTGACCTTTATACGAATAATAAATGTTTTTACGGGTTCTGTTTTTTTTTGAGTAACCACACCCTGTATGAGAATTAATTACACAATTCTCTCTTTTCTAAATTCTTACGGGATATTCTCCATCAGGTACACTTGAATTCTGATCATTTTTCGGAATGATTCACTCTGCAGTGGAATCATAATATATCGAGCCAAATTACTTTGTGGAGGTTTTCATAAACTATGACTTGGCTTGTTATGATCCATGAGTGGTTCACAAAATTTTTTACCTTCCCTCGTTCGAATAAAAGACATAGACGAAATTAAACATTTTTCAAAATGAAAACCAAAGCATATAATTTTTAGTAGTCAAAATCTTACAACATCCTTCTAATTGGTAACTTATGGAGGATGCAGACTTCACAATATTCAATTGAGTAGATTTAATTTCTCCAAAATTGCTAAATTTACATATGTGATGTAAACAAATGCAGTAAAATTCTGACGATGTTTATTATTAAATTGCTGAACAATTAAAATATTAGAAAATAAAAAATGAATGGGACACCCACCACTGCAATAACAGGCAGTAGCATTCCTAGATTATCAGCATTTTGTATTCTCCAGTTTGATTCTGAATAACTTGCAGTTGATGAATATTTTTCTTTTGTGTTTTCAATATCACTCTTTTTTCTCTCGAGTCCAGTTTGTACAAATAATTGAAGAAGATGAATCAGAAGGTCTTGTAATGTATTGCTGGCATCTGCTTAGAAAATAAAAAGTATGGTCACACAGATGTACATTATACATGATACTGTTGTGGTGCATGCTTCAACTTTTAAAGATGAAATGATGAATCGTACCACCAAGGCTGTGGCTATGCTCAACAAAAGCACAAATTTTATCTGGAGTACAAGTTTTGGGCAAAGAATAAAAAAATCTTTCAAGTGGCTTGTTCGAGTGCATCACGCTCAGCAAGCCCTCCAAAAAATAAGATAATTGACACAAAAAATGGATACCGGTAGTATTTTAGGTGTTAAAACAATAAATGTTTGATTGTTTGGATTGTAGCCTTAACGATAACAAAAGCATTGACATAAGAACTTGAATAAAGGTACCTTCATCTTGAGAGTCACCGTTGGATATTGGCGCTTCTGTTCTTCCCAGTTTTTTTATTCCAGTTTTTCCAATATGGAAGGCAATGTTTGCTAGTGCATTAGTTATTGCAGGAGATATATGCCTAAAAAAGATAAATAAATCACTGTTGACATTATATTGTATGTAAGACAATAACAAAACTTCAATCCAGACTATTGTATAACGATTTGATGAGACGGAGAATTTTCAGTTATTATACTGAATTTGAATACTGAATTCAGAGTTATCCAACATTTGCATTTTTTCGCAATCAAATTGAATTAAACATTTATAAACAAAAATATTTTACCAAAAAACAGTCGAATCTCAACAATATTAAGGCATTTTTTCAACATAAATTAATAATTTCATCCAGATCGGCAGTATGTCAGCTACTCTGCCACTCAGACACCCAAAGAAAATGAGTGTCGTCAAAGGAAAATTCAGTAAATGGTCAATATTTCATGATATATCTGTTGCTAAAGGATTAAAACGCTTTCAAGTGTCTGATAGCTACCAAACTGTGTTTTAAGTTTCCAAATAATCAATATTGCTATGCAACAGCAGTGTTGATAGTTTTGAAGCTCATTGGTTATGCGAGGAAAATGACATGTACATGTACATACATGTACATTGGACATTCGAAAAAAAACAAGATTCTGCCACCTTGATTCTACCTATTTTGAAATATTGTGTTAACAACGTAAACAAGTTGATAAGCGAGATTCGTAGCAAATAACTAGCAAAGTTTTAAGGGATAAATCAAATGGATTGTTCTCGACCCAAAGTCAACCAACAACATTCAAATAACGAATAAAAGAAAACTCACTTAATTTCACCAGGACTACCAGGATATTCGGGAGCATTATCAAGAACACATAATTGTAGAAGCATGTTCAGTATTTCTTCATATTGTTTGTCCTGTTTTTATAAGTTATTATTTTAAAAAATGCAATCGAATAATCTATAATCAGGGCAAACAAGACAATCATGAGCAATTATCGAGGAAACATAACTGTAAGATCATGTCTGATATTTCTAGGAGCGAACCAGATTATTGGCAGAATGCCAGCTACTCTGCTACTCAGACACCTGAAGAAGGGTTCCACCAGCAGAAAATTTGTCATCAAATAGGCAATATGTCATGATGTGGTTAGAAGATTCATATGTTCTCTTTTGAGTGTCTAGTAGCAATTAAACTGTAGAAAAAGGTTCAAATCATCAATACTGCTATGAAATAACAGTGTTGATGGTTTTGAAGCTTTTTTTGTCTATCTAAAGAAAAAGACATGAACATTTCGGACACCCCGAAAAACATGAGATTACGCCACCCTGGGGTGAACAGAATAGAATTATCTATCAGAAGGATGCAAAATAATAAACTATCAGAATGTAAATCCATTCATAAATATTTCCTAATATTCTATGGTCAAAATATATCTTCACTTAAAACTTTACAAGCTACCCCAATTTGAAAAGGTTTAGTGAGTGAGATCTATCAATAGCCTATGCTTAACAAAATAATATTTTTGTATAATGGGTAGAATTTAATGACCAAAGGATTCAAAATAATAATATTAATATTATAATACTAAAATAAAAACATTGTCAGGCCACAAGTCAAAGCAAAAACAATCCTTTTTTTCTTTTGGGGGGCTTTACCCGACAATCCTTAGAAACAGACCTTTGTTGTGATTTTATATCTGTTCTATGTCACAGCTAGCCGCAAAGTACCTTGCCGAAGATCATGCTCGATGGTGAAAGGGCCAAGCAGCGAATCATCGTCCATTCAGACAATACAATCATGCTCAAACGATTGAACCACCGAACAGGGCTTTAAGTGATCCCAATTAGGTCATTTATTATAGGTATTTTACAAGAAAAAAAAGAGTATGAACATACTTCTCCAAGTACGGCAATACAAGCAAATTGATCCACAATCAGATCATCTAACGAAGAAGGTGGGGAATGCAATCGACGTTGAAGAGTTGCGACAACCTATCATAATCAGGATAATAAGACAAAGGTAATGAATCAATAACATATAAACAAATTGAATATTCAGAAGCATTAGGAAATGATAAAATGGTAGTCTGGAGATGGCGGGGTGAAAAACATGTGAATAGATATTCGAATGCTGGTACCACAATTTTGCTAAATGAAACTATATCTATATGGAGAACACAAACGATTTTTTGTCGAATTGTACCAATGCATAAACTAAAAATATCATAGTTCGGTAACACACTATTCTGAAATAAAAAAAATTCCCTATGTTGATTTTTGAATGTATTCTAATATTATCTTCATTTAATTTCACAATCGGAGTGGACTATACATTCAGAAACGCAACCGCAGTTGTGGAAATATCGGTTTCATTTTAAAATATTTATTCACTTTTTTTCTAGTAATAATTTCTTCAAAAATATCAAAAACATGAACTAAAAATTTTATTTAAAAAAAAAAAAAAATTATACAGCGCAAAAATATCCTGATACATCATTTACCTGTGGAGTTATATCAGTCATCCATTCTCTTGATGCCACGGCTACTCGGCTCATCACTTCTACGCAATGCATACTAACAATTTGCGATGTGCTACTATTAACATCTAGTGAAAATATTTTATTTGATAAAGCTGATATAAATGCAGGAACACATTCTGGATCATCTTTGATGCCGACAGCAAGGGCTCTGTAAACATAAAAATTTGAAACGAGATCCTATTATCTCAATACAAGAAATAATGAAAATGATATTCTGTACGATCAAAATCATTTAAACAGAGCTCAATGCATGAAACTGAAAAAAAAATATGATGAATGGTAGTATATTACACCACAAGCTAAATGAATGTCTCAAGAACTTTTGATAAGGAAATTTTATACAAATTTAAGTAAATCACAGAGTTTTGAGCGATGCGAATGTTCAAAAATCACCAACTATCAGCCGTAATCAAAAACTCCAAATTTTCAATAGTAGGTATCATTACTAACCCATTAAAAATATAATTTTTCTGTATTCTTTAAAATCTTTCATCAAAAAATGCTAAAGTTTCAGTTTCTGCAAGCCAACGATGAATTTTTTTTTACCTGCATACGCTTTGAATTGCAACATCTTTTATTAAAGTATATGGATCTTCACTGTTTTCTATATTCGATATTTTCGTGAAAACTTTGTTTGCTGATGTGAGACTTGATACTGTTAAAATAAACCGATAAAGTTGATTACAAGTAGGATCCAGATTCGGTTATTCAAGCCGGATGAGATACGACACCATCAGTGGAATCACTGGGAATTAGAGCCTGACAAACATATATTCTTATTCATTACCACTTGAAAATAATATCAATTTTCGAAGAAATGAAAAAGGAAACAGTTCCCTAATAAAGAAATCAAAACATACCAGGTGACAATGGATCCTTTTTCTTTTTTCTTGGTATAGTTCCAGATACACCGGTTACTGATGTGATACCTGAATCAACAGCATCTTTCAATTTCTTCAACTTAATCAAGACAGGTGCTGGGTTGATCAAGAATTCTCTTAATGTATCGATAACTTGTTTGAAATGTTGATTCGAAGTTTCTACTACATCACCAAGGCCCTGAAAATGATTTGATTTGTTTATAATTAAAACAGTTCCATATTTATAGTAATGTATTATAAAAATTAGCCCAAGCAAACTTCGGACTTTTCTATCATAGGAAATTTATTCCCAACACTTGAAAGACAAACTTATATTCCAGTGGGCAGAGTTGTAGTACAATAGTATTGAATGGTTAATTTCTCAATTTTTTTTACTTAATATGGTCTTCACATTCCAATGTATTCTCTCCATATTTTTACAAAAGCAAATTACATTCAACATCTGTGTCATGAGCACAAAGATAGCAATTTCCTTTAAATGATTTTGAAATTTAAAAAGCATTCAAAATTATTATTTTTCATAATAATTTTTATACACTTGTTTAAAATATAAACAGGTACTTAGACATTTCATTTCTCCAACAAGTGGATTTATTATAAAATATTTCTACTTTGAAAAATTTTCTTCTGGTGAAGGTCATTTTCTTCATCGGTGTGGATAACAGAAAATCTGATATTCTTCTAGTTTTTTTTAACCTTGCAAGAGCTCAATTTAATTATGATTCAAAAAAACTTACCTCCAAGCATCTTAGTAACAGTGGAACATGGGCTAAGAACAATCTAGTAGATTCCGATGTCTGAAGACGATCTGTCATCTTAATAAATATTCTCTGACATTCTTTATACTCTTTACATCCCAATAATATCACGTCAAGACAGGAAGCACATGCTCGGCACTAGAATTGAGTTATTACTAGAAGTTAATATTTGAATTTAATGTGGTATTGAGATTACCCATGGCCACTCAATGCACTCTATTATGGCGGTTTAGTTCTGTTTTTCATTTAAAACATAGTTCTCTTCACCATATACATGATCCAGTACATTTAAGTAAATTCAAGTACATTTTTGTTTATGTCAAATTAATAAAAATTAGTTAATTTAGACTTCAAATTTAATTCACCAATACTATCTACCAGACTGGCAGAATGACAGCTACTCTGCTACTCAGACAACCGAAGTGTTCCATCCGACGAAAATTTAGCAAATATGGAAAATTTTGTGATAAATGGTTTATTGGGAAATTAAAAGTCTCTTTTTGTGTCCGGCAGCAACCAAACTGCAAAATGGAATAGCAGTGTTGATGATTTTGAAGCTTTTATGTCATCTGAAGAAAACAACATTATCATTTCAGACATCCAAAGAAAAATAAGATCCCGTCCCTTGCTATCGAGTACACCATCATGATTTTTTATGCTCCGCATTTTCGGGAGGATAAGTTTTCGAAATAAAGTTATGTATATAATAATTTTGTTGATTTATCTAAGCTGAACATACTTGAAATGAAATATTGTAACCAGAATTGATGAATCTCAAATACCTGGGAAAGGGATATGCAAAAAAACGCTGACAAAATGAATTTATGTTTTTCAATGGCATGTTTAATGCATCACTTTAACTAATTGTTAGTATTAAGACGTTTGCGAAAGATGTAACATAACATAGGCACAAAATACAAAACCGAATATTAAATAAACGCGAATACCATTACCTTTAAAACAAGTAGATCCAACTTCTTAGCAGATAATGTTTCTTTCTCTTTCAACAAAGAAACAATCTTTGAATAAGTACTTGTGAAAACATTTTCTGACAATTTGGAAGCATCGACATGGAGTTGTGATCCTCTCACTAAAATGGAAAGAAAATGATAACCTAACTGTATTGTAACTGGTAGAAAATACCAGTGATGTTGTAGTCCAAAGCAGCCTTCAATTCAACTACTATTCTAATTTTAAAACTTTTGACTCGGCTTTAAAAAAAAAAACTATCCTAATTATCCTAGATAGACAGATAGATTTACCGGTAGTTGAAGTTCTCGCCGTGACAACAGTATTGAAAAGTCCATATTTAAAGCCTAGAGTTAACAATAAAGAAAGATCAGGTGCATGGACAAGTTAATTCAAGTTTCAGAAACTTAAAGCTTTGCACCAAGTAACTCTGAATGCAGAACTTCAGAAAACTCCGGCCCTGGGTCCTCCAAGATTCCCAGACTCTTGACTCCACAGTCCTGGTAAAAAGTGTTTCAGTCAACCCCGTCAATGACATCCTATCCGCATAGACTAGGCCAAGCCGGAAAATGATGTACCCGGTAATTTAAACAAACATAAACCTTGTTCATATGTAGATGTAATTTAGTATGATTACTCTGAGTGATTAACTCAAATGAGAGACAATAAAATCATTTCACCAAGTTTTATAACAGTTCAAAAGACGATGTAACCCTACATAAAATTTTAAACACCTTTAATTGAATGTAAGAAGTCTCTTGTAAAATTCATTATTGATAAAATCAAAACTTGAGAGAAGGATTCGTAAATAAATCCAGAATTTCCATCATCTCGACTTGAAATATGTTTAGCAATCCCATCCAATTGGGTCAAGCAATCAGGCTTCAAAACTGCTGAAATCTAGGATAAAAGAAACCAGAGTTGTGATTTTCTAATTAACAAAATCAGGACTGACTTTAGAGTTCAGTTCAAACGGTAGAAATAGTTAAAATTGAAATTTCATCATTCGAATGGAATGTTTCAATATGTCAAATAAATTGATGATAGTTAACCCATTCTACATGTAATAAATGCCAAAATTTAATGCGAAATTTGAGATAAACCATTATTTCACTGCGAAATGAATTAATTTAGTAACAATTGAAACACGAAAATACATTCTATCAGAATTCAAGATTATCTGACTATTTGGATAAGGACATTCCTAAACCATATATTTTATCAAATATGCGGCTTACAATTCACAGATAAGATGGGACATGTCACCAACGGGGTGGCAGAATCTTGTTTTTCTTAGGGTTTTCGAAATGTTCATGATGATTAGTTTGTACCTTCTAATGCACTGTTATGCATTTTGTTTACAGCATAATGCAATGAAATAATCAATTAAAACATTAACCAAAGACAATTGTGTAATTTGCCAAATCTATTTCCTTGTGAAAAATAAGATAATACCATACTTAGGGGTAGCAAGTAGAAAATTGCCTGAGTTGCAAAGTGTAAGTGCTTTTAATATTGATTATATCATTATCTCTTGAGAATAAAACATCACATTCGCAGACCAACGGATGGAGGCCAATATTGAAATCAATATACATAATATGACAATCGATGGATAAATCAATATTTTGATTTGTCAGCACAATCAAGATGGAATTAACAGTTAAAATTACACCTAGGGCTCAAAACGTTATCTCCATTTCAAAATTGACACATAAAGTGTAAAGCAAAACATTTTTCATATTGCAATTCACACACTTTGACACAGAAATAATTGAACGTGAGATAAAAAAAAACTCTCACCATAGCTAAAAGTTCTTTTTGTTGTTCATCACTAAACCAAGAGGCTTCTTGGTCATTTGGCAGATTTTCAGTTTTTGTTGTTCCATTATTAACATTGTACTGTTTATATAAATCCCCTACTGTTGCTCCGAGTTGGTTAGAAATATCAATGCCAGCAGCAAGGCCTGTAACAATGGAGATGATTGACAAGTAAGATGATAAATAGGACACAAGGAAAAGCTGAAGTCTCACTCAATCTGGTGAACTCTGACTTCTTCTACAGTACATTTCAAATATCTCTTAAGCCAGAGTGGCAAACACCTGTTTCCCTTTATTGTCTGACAAATTCAAGCTATATTCTCAATAATTCAATATGTCTTTTTGACAGAAGCTATTAATACAAGTCACTTGGAGGTAGCATTTCTATTGATTTGTAAAGAAAAAGAAGTGGCACATGGTTTTAGCATCGCCCAGTGCAGAGACCACTGCGCTTTACGGAAGTAGTTCAGTCCTGTATAGAATGTTTTCCGCTCGAGTACAGTTGCTGGCTCTACATCTTGTAATTGCTTTTTGCCATTCAAGCAGTCGTTTACTGGCTCCTTTTCGGTGCGGGTTTCATCCTTTCTTAGAGCACATTTCTACAAAAACTATTACAATGATAATCCTACATTACACATACATACAAGAGACTCGAAAACTAACCTCCTTTTTCACATCGTTTGGTTGATGTCAAAACTATAGAATCGGACATGATGTCTCGAAAGGTTTTAAAAGAAAAATTTGATGTTGTACTACTTAAATGCACATGCTGCTTGTCTCTACTAGACGGTTGTATAACGGCAGAAAGAAGAGGCTGGTTGGGATATAGAGGCCGACCAAAGCCTCGTAACAAGCCCACTAATGTAGGAATTGTAATCGTGCATAATATGTTGGTGTCTGAAAAATAAATAAACATTTATACCAGGTAAAAATAAAGTCTTCCCATTCAAGATGCAAACTCATACTAGATTTAAATAACAGATTATTGATTTACATATTTCTTCCATTATTACTTGACAGTGTCTTTGAGTGAAAAATTGTAGATTTATTGTGATTTCACCAATCTAATGATTAAATTTCAACTTTTCAACGTCATATTATTCATTTTTACTTTGAATATTATTAGCTATGAAGATAAATAAACATTAAAGATGTAATTAACTTAAGACAGATTTATATATAAAATTGGTTCAATGCATGAAATTTAGCAACGATTCAAGAAAAAAGAAGGTAATCAGAAATTTAATATGCCAATCATATGCCACAGATGGATCTCATCTCATCAGTGACACATGCTCAACAGGTTAGTGGTTTGGGCTCCGACCAATCACATTAAATTTTAGAAGGAAAAAAAAGAAAGATGATTTAGAAAAATTATGTAATTCACAAAAGTATACGGTACCTCTACCGTTCTGTGATGTGATTCTCTTCGTTAACGTATTCAAGGTTGATAGGATTGCAATAATAATTGAATTTTTTTGTTTTTCATCGTTGGAAGAATGAGAGATTATATCGGACAAAATGACACTCAGAAAGAAGGAAAACCGTTCCGGTGCTGGTATATATCCTAGAAAAAAAGTAGTAATGATTAAGAAATGAGCATACGTATCAAATATATAGACCTAAATGAAATGTATAAAGATACAACAATATTATTCCAATTGTAGCTCTACGGAGCATAATAAATCGCAAATTTGTCTGCTTTCACTTGAAGTTTTTGGTACTTAAATTTCAAATACTATCATTGTTCTTATTATTATTCTAAATAAAGAGGACAAAAACAACCGAAGTGCACTTACCATCAGTGTTCCGAAAATCTGATGCCGACCAACTGGCAGACGGTAGGTTTTCCAAAAGTTCAATAAAATATGGAATAATGATATCCTTGTGCTAGAAACGGTAAATAAAACACATGAAATACTCAATGACGTAAAGTCCAGAATTTTTTGGGGTTTAATTTTTTATCAACTTTTGTTTTCACATATTAATAGTAGGCCTATTCATAAGATAATCTAAGAAACCAAAAAAATTTGCTGGCTATGAATCCCAGAGCTACAGTACCCAAAAATTAAGAATGCGGACACTTATTGAAAAAAAAATATTTTTGTTTAATAGTCAAAACAAAAACTCTTTAAATACAAAAAATTCCTGGAATGCAGATTTTTTTCAATTAATCACATGTCAGTTTAGATTTCTTCAATTTTTTTCTTTGTTGGGAGGAACGAAAGATTTCATATTTGAATACTTGAATTTTATTTTTTATTTTCTATAGTAATGTCATGTAATCCCTTAGCCTTCACATGTAATCTGTGTATGTATCATTACTGTAAACTACCTTCATATTTGAGTGGATTAAAAATACTCCAAGAGCAATAATAGAATTCCAATTACGTTGATTCAAATCTATAACATCTTTTTCAATTTTCGGACACATTGACAATAATTTCTGAACCTGCGATGAAATATATAATAGACGGTCAGTTATGATCCTGAAAAGTTGTGTAACGGTAAAGGATATGATAATATAACAAAAAGCATTAGAAGCATCCCTGAATCTCCTTACATCCATTTATTGGGACTCTAAGTAACTTAGTAGTTTATCAAGCCCAACCGGCATAGTGATGGGAAATTCAGAATAACAAATCTGAGTGAATTCTCATATTGAAGAGTCCGAATCAAAAATGTATATTAGGATCATATATCAACAAATTAATCCTATTAAATGGCTTATGTGTGACTTAATATATCGCCGAATGAGTAAGAAGGCCTCATCCCCAATTTTTTGCATAGCTTGTTTGACGTTTTGGTGCCAGATTGAATGCCAATGATTCTATTTGGGTATTTAATTTTATAATAGGATTCAATATTCTGGATTTTGCTATTCTGTATTCTAGAACAATTCCGAATACCCCACAATAGTGAGTATTCTAAACTCCCCATCCCTACCATTTGGTACAAGCCCAATGATCTGATGATTGCCTGATTTATATATTCATATCAACATGGGAATACACTCCGGAAGATATGCTGTTTGGTAAATATCTTGGTTTAAAACATGTGTTAAATGATTAATTATACGATAAGATTGCTGGACACGCAGAGTTTGGTGATTGCATGCCTCTGGTCAGAGGTTTCCAGATTTTAGCTTCCTCCACCAATCATCTCCATGCACAGCAAAAAGCTGTTAAATACATATGTTTGGGCAAACTGGCAAAAACTTCTACCAAAATAAATAGAAATTAGGCCTACATACAGACAAACCTGTTCAGAAGAAACATTGTCAAGTTTCACCAAGCCCCATGACAATTTGAAAACAGCTTCAGAAAAAAAGTTGCTCATCTCGCTTTGTTTTACTCTGTTACCGGTTTTAAGGGTTATCCAGCTCTGACAGTCCAGAGTCTGAGCTGTTTGGGTTTCGCCCCAATATACAAAATAAACTGCAAACGATGAAATGACAGAAAGAAATGATCTGATGCTGGACTGTGGATGATGTGGTGTCTTGCTGTCTTCGGGTCTTTATCTCTGATCTTGTCGTAATGTCATTAGAAACACCACAAAATCTATATCAATACAGAGTATAGGTATACTGGTACAGGGTATAGCCCATGCATACACAACCAGAATGCAGCATATCTTTATTCAATTTGTTCAACTGTTAAAATGCAAATTAGGATATACTAAAAAATTCTGAATTTATGTTTGATACTGGCCTATATGTACGGTACCGGTATACAGTATAGGCCTACGGTATACACTGTACAGTACAGAGTACGTTACTGAGTATATACTCTGTACTGTACTGTGTATATGCAGTCTGCAGTACTGAGTATAAGGCCTAACTTTCCATATACTGTATATACCCTGTACCGGTACCGTACCGTGCTGTTTAGACCTACGCTATCATACCAATGCCTTCTTAGGTCTGTACGGTATTGATGGATACTGGACCAGTGCTGATACTGAACCAACCGAAGAACTTGCTTTTCCTAACGGTGCCCGGTTATCTCAATCCGTAAAGCTGAAAGCATTTGGAATACGGTATACCCTGTACTGGTACGCTTCGAGCTGCGCATCTCTGACTGTCTGATCGTCATTACGCAGGTTCGAATCCCATGAGCAATGCTGATAATACTGAAGTATGCTGGGCGCCTCTCCGGTGCACGGTGGTTCACGTAAGCACTGCTTACGGCTTCCTCCATCAAACAAATCCATGTATACAGGAAAAAAGAGAAAAGTGATGAACTAAAAAACCTCCCCCCCCGATTCTGCACGGGAGGTCGGGGTTCGCCATATGATTAAGCTGTATTCCTGGCTTTCCTTTCCCGCAGGAGGGGATGAGATCCCATCCTAAACAGCTCAAAAGCTGACGGACGCAAGTTTCGAACTCGAGACATCTCGAATTCGAGCGAGCGGTGAATTTATCCACTGAGCCATCTATCCACTTATGCACGGTACAGGGCAATTATGTGATGCCTGAAGTACCGGTACCGTAAACCATAGGTTGTAATAAGGTCCCATTTTATAGCTTAATGTATGTATGTATGTTTATTCGCCTCGTAATAATCAATATAAAATTTAAGGATACAGAAGAATAAAAGACAGGATAGTTGCACAAGGCCCTGCCCTGTCGACCTAAAACACTGGTGTGCGGCAAAAACCCTTGAAAAAATATATATGTAAAAAAAAAAAAAAACAATAATATTAATGTGTAGAATACTGTGAAAGAGTCTAGACATT
The DNA here is from genome assembly GCA_963675895.2 of Styela plicata. Taxonomy (NCBI): domain Eukaryota; kingdom Metazoa; phylum Chordata; class Ascidiacea; order Stolidobranchia; family Styelidae; genus Styela; species Styela plicata. The sequence goes on along the minus strand of OZ023143.1, from coordinate 8,522,130 downwards.
TTGGGAGAGAGAGAATTTATTATTTTGTCAACCAGAAATGCAACACATAATACATTAAATTGTATGTAGATACACAGCATATGTATTTCGGTACAGACTGGGGAATGGCGATACGACCAGTTGGTCATCAAAGTCTGCCATCACCCATTCCTGCCAAATATATATAAAGAAAAATTTGCAATAAACTATAATAATCTTTGCACTTACAAATGATGACACTTTTCAAGAAAATATTTTAACACTCTCATTTTCCACATAGCATTCAAGCACATTGGTGTTCGTATTCTAAAATTCATCACAGACACCAAGAATGCCCGGAACAATACCTGGCAAATTTGCGAAAGAGAACAAAAAAGAGGTAATCGAGGCAATATAATAAATAAACAGAGGGGAACACTATAGCTGCTTAACTATAGTAGTTCAATAAAAAAATAGTAGCTCAGCTAAATATTCATCAACACTCAACGTCGAGGGCATGTCTCCTGTACTTGTAAACAAAACTGAGATATTGTGAGCGTTTTATTTCGGTGGGCTTTTCGAGGGTCCACTTCCATAAGATTAAATATCAAATACCAGTAAGTTAGTTTATCGATTTTTCAATAGCATCTGTTGCATGATAAAATGTTGAATTGTTACCTTTCCATACGACCTCCCTCTCCAAAGATTTTCAAAATATCTCCAAAATAGGCAAAATTATCGCGCATTGAAAGCATTAAAATTAAATGATCTCCTACGTCCATTGCAATTTCACAATTAAAAAATCCTGCTTCCATTGCAATTGTACAATTTCAGAAGCAGAAGCAGCAATGAGTTTTATTAGGATTTGCAATGCAATGCAATTACGCACTACCGTGGGAATTTTTTCTCTCGCTGCTGTAAAAATGCCCAATGAACAACGAGACAATACTCTGACGTCACAAAATAACAACTTCAGCTGTTCTCAACTATTGCATACAAACAGGCTCAAGGTAGGAGCTTGTATACTAAAAGCGCCCTGAAAATGAATATCGTTATTGGATCCAAAGACAATTTTTACATAAACTGAAATTGCGATGATATCGGTCACCAGGAAATTTTCGGTGAGAAATTACGTAGCTCCTTCCACATTGAGCGACTTTACACAGAAAAAAAAAGATAATTTCCTGAAGCGCAATGAATTATCTACAAAAATATTGCTGACAAAAATATTCCATGAATATAAATTAAACCTTTACCCATGAAATTAGACAAAAAACAAAAATATGACGAACAACCCTGCATGAAACACGATTGACTCTGATAGGCAAGATCCCTCCTTGATCCATGTTCAGGACTGATTTAATCTACATATTAGCAATAGTGGATGGGTAATATCAGAGCAGGGGGAAAACTGAACATAGTACATTCAGTCGTGGGTCTGGTCTGAAAAAGTCTGGTTGAGTAAAATTTATCGGAGGTTATCAAACCATGTTTTGGGGTAGCTGACGCATTACATAATAGGAATAAAATTAGTTGAGGGAAAACAATTTATTTTATTCATTTTCATTAGTTTTGTATTGCATTTGGGTTGCATTGTTCTCTTTTTAATTCTGCCTTGATGAAGCTCTTCTGAATATAAGGCCGAAACGGCAAACTACATCGCTTTTGCTTTCACCGCTTGTGCTCTATATATCTGATCATGAATATACCTGGTCTAAAAATTTAATGAGTGGACTATTGTAACGGGACGTGGATAAACGCGCAGCATGTTTATTCAAAAAACGGCGTGGGGGGGCGTGATATTTCCAGCTGATTTAGGCGCCAGTGTTCTAGGTAAAATAACTGCACGATTGTATGGCGCAATGCGCAGGAGGAAGTAAGAAAAAGAAAAAACAAGAAAATCTAAATGAGTAAAAGAGTCGAAAATAGGACGATAAATTATTATTTACCTCAATACTGCACAATAAAAGATTTTAAATTTTTGGTTCAACATACGTAATAAATCTCTGACATAGGCTTTTACTCATAAATGAAATAAAATTATTGAGTGAAAGCCTACTCGACCTCTTTGATTGGCTGAATATCAATTCCCAATATTTTTAACTTTCTGAACAAATGGTTTCATCTCGATGTAGACCAAAAGCAATTTCCCTAAAACTGTTACAAACTTTCTGCAAACGTGACATTACCAACTTGTTTTTGCCCAACACTGCAATTCCGTATCGATTGCGTGACAAGAATAAAGATTGATTATGCTTGTGACAGCAATCTCGTTGCATATTGTAAGATAATTGGACTGCCCGATATTATTTGCGGTACATGGTATAACAAAGAAGAACTACAATTTTTAATGATTTTTTAGTTGTAACCATTCGGTAATTCTTTAAAACATCTGACTAGATATTTTGTGTTTGAAGCAAAGATTGCATTTCAACAATGCGATACATCGGTGACTCAAAAACATACAGAATATATCAGATTTTTAAAATCTCTGGTCTAATCATTTCTAGAATTCAAATAAATCTTTTAGACTCTACACATATCATTTCATAAAATGTTCAAAATACTTGAAAATTTTGAATGTTATTCTTTGAAAAATACACTCAAACGAGTTGAAAACGAATTACGATCGTCAAATACAATCATATGATGACTACAATACAACTTTTTTATACAAGATATAATTTAGTAGTAAAAAGGCGGAAAAGGCAAATCTCGCCAAAGGCGCTAAAAAAGGAAGCGTAATGTCTGCTGATTTAGTGAAAGGGCCTTATCCATCTAATATCTGAGAAGTCCATAAAACCTCACACCAATGTATTTAAGTATGTTTGTTTATTTCTCTCGTAATAATGAATATAAAATTCAGGGATACAGAAGAATAAAAGACAGGATATTTGCACAGGCCCCACACTGGCGTGCGGCAAAAACCCTTGAATTTAAAAAAAGGGTAATATTAATATGACGAACACGACATAGAAAACTATACGGGTTCACACATATAAAGCACGATTTATATATAAATAAAAATTTTGATAGAGCATGTCCCCCTTATTGAGTCTGAGTGACCCAACTGCCGATTTAATTTAATTTACATCGGTCGTACAAATTCTTTGTTTTAAGCTGAGGGTTAAATTTGAAATGGAAGTCTTCATATCCACAGGGCATGAGCCAAAGATGGACTACATCTCGACGGAGTAATCCAACAGTGGCGCATTTGACAAGAGATGTGGCAATGGGTAGGATTAAGGCCAAAATTCTTAAGGCTTGTAAAAAACATGGAACCTAAAACGATACATAAAGAGTTTGAAAAAGAATAAACCAACTCCTGACCGTAAATACCAATCATTAATGGGGTTTCCCGTTTTTAGTAGTTTTGGTCTGTTTTTTAAGTTAATGAATGTTATATCCGAGCCAAACCGAACGTCAAATTATGCTGCTGTTAATACCCGGCAGATCGAAATCATGGAAAGTCAAGATCTAGAAGGTCAAGATTAACAACAATTCATTTCTGATCATCGTTTTTCAATATTTTTTCACGCCATTTTTGTTCAGGGTACGACTAGCAGAGGACGTGTTCCTTATCAGAAATATATTTTGTAGATTTGTATGGGCAGATTAAGGGGAGCAAAAAGGAAATTAATTAAATACTGATGCAAGTCATTTAACAATAGCGCAGCGTGAAACCCTGTTGATACAATCATGTCAAGGGTAGTTAAGATATTATTTATTGCTTGCTCTACGGGAAGCTGTTTTGTGACTACACGGAGACGGACACAGTGCGGTTTACGTACAGCCGTTTTATAGCCTATATCTATTTTGTTTTTAATTTGGCATAATTAAAATAAATGCTGAGAACGTAATCAATTCATATTTATTGTCCAGTTGTGAATGTCAGTCCCACTTAAGATATCTTTTGTTCGATTTATGTAGATTCCAGTAGAATGCCGCCATTTAGTAGTCTTCAACTCTAAATGGCAAAATCACCCTAAAATAAAATGTCAATGCTGAAATCAGAAATTTTATTTTGTCATGGCTTTTGTTCAACAAGATCTATAGAATTCTAGAAATCCACTATATTGGGAAAATATCTCAATCTTCCATTTCAAATATTATATCGATTTTGTATTGAAGCAGTTTTTTATAGCCACTTCATAGCGGATCACCCTGACCAAGGCCCTGTACCAGACCCCACTTATAGACGGACAGGGTTAGTCCACAACCGACTGCTACATCACCTAAGTGAATTAACACCGTAACTTCTTCATCTAGAACTGTATATAGCAAAATCATATGATAACATGAATGACATAAATAAACTTCTGAGTGTCTGCAATTATTCATCATTGCATTATGCACTATCATTGCTGTCGACTTGGAGTGCGGTTGTTGGCTTTGAAGTAGCTGTTTGACACAGGATATGATTTATTTTTATTCTGTGGGAGAAGAAAGTCAAGAATACGGCTTAACCATAGGAAAAACAATGGCCTCTCGTGCTGGCACCAGTTCCGAACATGGGTGAAGGTTTTGGCGCAACATTTACCTCATTTTTACGTGCATGGAGCTGGTTGGTGGAGGAAGCAGTGCTCCCATGAAACACCGTGCGCCCAGCAGACCTATCGCACATAATCAATTCTCACGAGATTTGAACGAACGTCAGAACCATTAGGGATACGTAGCTTGAAGTTTACCCCGAAAGTTTAACCGATTACGCTAACCGGGTACCATAATGGGTCGTAGTAAACTACTTAAAACTCATGCTTGGATCATGCTTACATGTTTTAGCTTTAAATAGTAGTTTTTGATATTGTGCTATAAAAAGTGAAAATAGTAACGAAAATTTTGAGCAGATAGCAATACTATGAAATTAGACGATGTAGGATTTTTCCTTGCAAGTCAAAGTATTGTTCTTCCCTTTTTTCTGAATTTTGAAACAAGGTAAAGAAGACGATCAATTGTACCATTGTAAACAACTTTGATATATATAAAAGTTTATATATTTTCATGAAATAAGTTTCAAAAATTTTTCGACTAGAGACGAATACGCGCATCAGTCTGATGAAGACAAGACTGTCTCAATATTAGGATATAATTTGTGAAAATGGTCCCGCACCCTATGCAAGGGGAAACTGACAGAAAATTTTGTTCTTGTACGTCAATTCGATAAAAATGTTTAACATCAAAACTAAACAGAATTTGTTTTGATTCTACCAAATTTTTCTTTAAAAACTTCGTAGATTTGGCCTAAATTGACCGGATGAAGCGGGTGCTTTGAACATAAAAGTATACTTGATATTGAACGATTTTGACTCATTTCATTCCTATTATAGGCTATCTTTTGAAGAAATCATTATGAGACATATACACCATATTTTATAAGTCTGATAATATATTATAACTATTGGAGTAAGAATAAAGATTCAAATATCAAGAATAATGCACATTAAGAATCAAAATATATACCCAGATATTGGATTCTTGTTACATACTTCTTGTTTTTTGACTGCTTTATTTTTATTCCAATTTAAAAACCAATTCTAAAATGCTCGAACATATTATTTTTCTCATATTTGAAAGATAAATACCGTGAAGACAAAAAATATTATCAATATAAAGAAAGAGAACTTTTTGGACAAAGGTACTTAATTCGATGTGGCGAAAGTGGTCCCAAAATCTTGATGATTTAATTTTGCTAGGACTTCGTAGGAAATGATGCTAAATTTTTCAGCGTTTGGAATTACTGACTTTTTAGCCAAAAAGTGCTCTGTCTTTAAAATATATAAAATGAAAATTTATGAAAATAATTTACAAAAATTTATCTCTCAATTTGTACAAGAGCAGGGAATGTTTTCATCCTTAAACGTTCAACTTCTGCTCGTAAAACTGCAACTTCTTGAGCTTGTGCCTTTGCGAGGTCGACTAATTTTCTTCTTTGTACAATGCCACGTAATCGACTATCAGCTGTATGCTTTGCTCGTTCCGCAGCATTAATTTCATCAATATTATTTCTTTCAGAGACCGAAACATGAAGCTCTTCAGTTTCATTTTCAAGGGATCTGTTCTCATTTTGCTTTTGCCGAATTGTTCTTTCTAAATCTCGAATAGTTGATTGTCTTTGTTTGACATTTTTATCCAGGTTTTTATCTTGTAATGCCAGGGTTTCTTCTAAAACAGACATTTGTTTTGCTTGTCTTGCTTGATGATTCTCTTCATTAAGATATAATTGTAGGTCTTTGGCAAGTTTCAACATCTGAATATGCCGAGCTTTATTATGTAAATCGTCCATTTGCATCATCATTTTCTTCCGTTCCCATTCTAATTGATGAATACCTTTTTTGAAATCTTTACATTCAGTCATGGCTGCAACTTTGTGCTCCCCTAAACCTCTTATAGTTGCATTCAGATCTTCCACAACAGGCCGATGTATCAGAATGCTGTTGTCATATTCAGCAACAAAATCTCCAGATTCAACTTCAACTTGGCCTTGCTTTAACAGAAATTGAATCTCTAAGTTCAAGTTGTTTTTCATCCGATCTTCTACCAATTTGTTTTGTTGTTTGACAATGTCCTCTAGCTCTCTTGTCATCATTTCATTTTCATCTTGTAAATGCTGAAGATATTTCGTCATTTCAGCAAGTGTTGATGCATGTTTCTTAACTCTGAGTTCACTCTCGAATTTTGTTTTTCTCGAGTTACAGAGTCTTTGCCACACAACATTGTCAACACCTTCAGGTATGTTGATAGGATCATCCAATTCCAACAATGCAGCGAGACTGGCTTGTGTGCCATCATCCACAGCAGACAATGTTCCATCTTGTCTAACCATTGCTAAACTTTTTATTGAACCAGGATACGGATCATAACTATGTGATCTGTCATCTGATGTTGTTTGTTTTTGTATCCTTGGTCTACGTTTGAACAGTTTATATAGAGGATCAATCAATGACAAAGGTACATCAGAGAAATCACGTTTAAATGCCCGGTCTAACATTTTATCTTCTGCAACAGCACTATCATAAACTTCTCTATAATCGTCTACTGCTTTACGAATTTCATCTTCAGATGTATTTAGAACCACCTTCTTTCTTTTTCCGAATTCCAACAAATAATTGATTTGGTCCTCTTGAATATCAATTTCATCTAGCATGAGTATAGCGGAAGACAATCTCAATATTTTAGATTCTTCCTGGTTAATCACCATCTCAGTTTTTACCTTTCTGTTATATAACTGAAGTAATTGCTCATCAAATGAAGTCATTGCTTCAACTACACCTTGTTGTATCTTCTTCAATTCATTTTCAAGATTTTTACGATATTTTTCACGTTCTTCTTGAAGATCTTTCTGTTTCTTTTCATGTTCTTTCATTAACTTTCGTTCCTCATCAGTCCAGTCCTTTTCCTGCTTTTCAGCAACAAATTCGGGCAATGGGATATCTTGTTTCAAAATATCTTCTTTTTTGACTTCCAATACACCACCCATCATATCATTTAATCCCCTCTCTCTTTTATTATCCGATTTTGCAGCATCCAATCTTATTTGTTCCTGACGTTGTTCTTCAACCAATACCTTTTGCTGTTCCATACTCAATACTTTTTCCACCGTGACTTCATCATCTGAAACAGTTAGAATTTTTTCAGGTTTTTCATCAGCATCCATATCAGGATCTTTTATATCAGATGCATCCATGTCCAGATCCTGCATTATCTCTCTGATTCGTATATTTTTTTCTTTCACCCGAGCAATTTCTTGTTCTTTGTTTTGGTACGCATTGGTGAAGGCTTCATTGAATGACAGTTTAATTCTGCGAATGGCATCTTTTACAAGGACTATTTGATTAACCTTCTCTTCCCTAGTGTGAAGATCGAATTGTGAATAAAACTGGTCGCTTTCTCCGCCATATTTTGGTCCGAGGCTTCCATGTAATGATAACTGGTGATCTGGATTTGAATTACTTTCTTCTTCCTCCTCTTCTTCTTCCAAACTTGTTTGAGTTGTGCTAATCTCAACAATTTCTTTTCGAGAAGCTAATTCTTGTATTTCTGCTGCCCGAATTCTCAACACTCTGTTCAATAGAGTTTGTTCAGCTCGAGGTTGTTCTTTCATCGGATAATTTATGACAAATGTTGAAGCGTTGAATGCCTTGAGAGCTCGACCTTTAACTACCATATCATCCCAGAATTCTTTCTGCATTATGTACTTCAAGTATTTCTGTGCAAGATTTTCAACTTCTATTTCTTCTCTGATCCGCTGAACTCTTGTTTCTTCCATCTCTTGCAATTGTTTTTGTTGTTCAACATCGAGATTATATTCTTCCTGATCCAACTGTTCTACTTCGGGTCGTGTTTGATTTTCTGCCATCATCGACAAAATTGTTTTTCTCAAATCTTTGATACCATGCTTCAACTCTTTTTTAACTGCATTGTATTGTAAATTTTCTTGTTTGCGAGCAATTATTAATTGTCTCTCAAGCCAAGTTGCATCTTGTGGTGGAATGGGTGTTGGTGTACGAGCAATTGTGCTGTGAGATGTTCCACTTCTTTCTATGTCTTTTGCACCACCATCTGTTAAATCTTCTGTACTAGTTTCAGGTTGATCAATGTTTGTGTGATCAAGTGGATGCCATTCTTTCATTGATGCAGCAACCGAGTCTTCTTTTTCAGCAATACTTCTCAATTTCATGTCAAGATTTCGAAAAAATTCCAATGCTGAATTCATTGCGATTCGACCTTTTGATGTCAGACTCCATGAATAGCTGATAAGCGATTTATCGCCATATCCAGTTGATAATATTCTTTGTCCATCAGGCGAAAATACAGCAGATGATATTCCTCCAGTAAGATACGAATGAGATTTGATCGATACGTTTGATGACCACATGTTTTTGTCCCGAATTATAATTGAACCATCCGGAGCATAAGACATAATCCATTGACAATGCGTTGATAATGTTAAACATGCATTTTGTAACTGATGGCCGTCCACTTCGTGTGATGGATTATGTATCGATGTGCTGTCATCTTCATGATCAGGGAATTTAAACTGCATTAACTTATTGCTTTCTCTGCCAACCGCAACAACATGAAGATGGGAATCCATATCAGAGATTAATGCAGAATCCAATGGAACAGTGAGGTCGAATGTTAATTTCTTAATGTATTCATCTTTGAAATCTTTTTTTAAGCTTTTGTAAGTATCTGAGAAATTTTCAGAATTTTCATTGTTCGGGAGTGAAAAAATAATCAAACGATCACTTGTTGATGATTCTTCAATTTCATCATTTTCTTCTCCAGATTTCTGAACTGTTGGAATGACAACAACAGCAAAATGTGTTCGTTCTTCAGTACATTGGGACATTGTAATATTTTTTACATTCCCTGCACAATCTATAAATCCAATACATGAAAATTCAGCACTTGGCCTTGCATCGATGACAAATACATTTTTTTCTTCATATGAACAGCTTAGCAAACAAGACCCAAGTGCACTGTATATGAGACAATCTACTGAGCCATGGTGTAATTTTTGACGAGATACAATGCGGGGCTTCTCAGGATCATTTATGTCAACAAAATAAATATGTCCTGTAGAACAACCTACCACAACAGTTGAGCTGGATGGACAAGTTGCAATAGATGTTGCTCTGCATTCTATTGAAAGGCTCGAAACAAAAGTTCCGTATTCAGCCTCCCATAATTGTACAGTACCATCTTCCCTGCAACTCACACATATATTTCCTCCGTCACTATAACCAGCTCCAATGAACTGGCCAGTGTGCGTATCTGATAGTATCCTGCAGTTTTCAATCTTTGTGTTGTAAACATAAATTGCTCCAGATTTTGTTGCAAATATCAATTCCATGAAAGAAACAGGTGAAAAACTTGACACTGTGATCTCAGAAAATGCTTCATGCACTTTGCTAATTTTCACTCCATTTTTATCAATGACAATTTTTCTCAAAATTCCATCCATACCGCCACAATACATTCCTTGAGTATTGTACAAAATGGTATTGAACATGCCATCAACTACCTCTCCTGTTATTAAATTTTCAAATTGTCCTGCCAGTAGAATGGTTATTCTTCCACTTTCGGGTTCCAATGAAAATAGCTGACCATTTTTACAACCAATATAAATATCTCCTTTGCTCGACCAACAGTGAGATGATGGTTGCATGAGAGTATGGCGCTGACTAGGGGCCTTAAATTTTTCGGCACTCTCGCCGACAAGTCTTGCCTTTGTTGATGGCAGAAGTTGTATACGAGTCCCTGATCTAACATGAGATTGTGACGTATTCTCATCATCTCTTACAGCACCACCACTATCATCAGGTAATGGTATATCTCGATAATCAAGAACATAAATATCTTTGCATCTCTCAAGTGTTAGAACATAGACACTATTTTGTCCTAATGCACAAATTTGATGCCAGTTGAGTGGATTGAAACTCACATCAGTGAGTGGAAAATCAACTTCCATTTCTTTCTTACATAACAATTGTCCACTCTTCCAATCCCAAACCGCGATTGAAAATTCTGGAATTCCTGAGTAAGTCGCAAGGTAAGATTCCGATGTAGAAAATGACATCACTTTATATTCTAGTTCTGTTCCCCCTTCCAAAGTCTTTAAGATGTTCATAGTAGGATATTCACAAATATAGATTTTAGGATTCAGACATGACTCAGCAATAGCAAAAATCCTATGTTCGGACGATGTAGTGAATGATGCTATTCCATCTCCAGGGCTAGGAAAAATTTGTTCTTGTTTGTTCATAGCATTAACAAACTTGATATTGCTTCCACAGATATAGCAAATAACATCATTGGTAATGTGATGTATTTTATTTGCATCAAAACCTTGAGCCCAACTAACATTTATTGATCCTAGATCTTCCATTGCGCTGTCATGCAATTTTCACAAAAAAAATTATATTCTTTCAATCTAAATATATTGAATATAATAATACCAGATTTAAATATGATACACAAAAAAGTGAAACTTAAATATGAACAATCATCTTGAAAGATAATATTTTTGGTAGAGTTGAAGCTTTCATTTTTGTTATCATCAATAAATAAACTCAATATTATTGAAACATGGGGCCTTTTCGTGCAAAATCAAGATTTTTCATTAAATTGATACTAGCATTTAGCAAGGTCGAAGACAGGACCTAAAAAGGAACCCACAACCAAAGACCTACTACAAAATGTAGTACATTTTGCAGTGAGTGATGGAATAAAATTTAGTGAGTGATTTCTGCCCTTGGCAATGGCAAAACTATTCACTTTTTGTTCACTCCAGTGTTAGGGTAGTCCAGGGTAATAAAATTTATTTTCCCTTTGGGTGTTTGAAATTTTGATATTAGAGAAAATTTTCCCAGGTATCCTAATCAATTAGTAGTTAGGAAAATGACGAACTTATTGGACAATTCTTCTGGAAATATAGAAGTGCCACATTCCATCTTCCAGGAAGTCCCACTAAAATTTTAAAATTTATTTCAATAAGGTTTAGATAAAGAATGTTAGTTTTTTTTCATCATTTTTGCTGATGGATTGAATAATTTTTACAGCAAAAAGACAAAAAAATGCACTTTTTTTCCATGCAAGTGAGGGTGTGACAAGGGATGGACAAATATTTTACTATTTCGAATAAATTCTGAAAAATGATTCAAAATATGACATATCAAAAACATTCTAAATTTAGCTATATATTATATTATATTTTATATTTTAAGAAAAACAGCATAAAACATTTTTAGAGAAAAATATCAATTACAAAATCTAGAAAACATGTAGTTGTTTTTGATATTGTGAGACCATATATTTATTATATAAAGAGTTAAAAAGATATTTTCTGCCCATTCTAACCGGAATTATGAAATAAAAACGACATAACATGCCACCATTCAGAAACATATATAAATATGTTTGTTTGCGATGTAGACTACTTGAATATTTGAATCGTTCTGGACATCCCTGGATATGACTGATTGACCATGTAATGTTGATTTAAATGATGAATATGTGTACAAGAAAAACTATAATACGGCATACAGATTATAATGCAATAGCGCACTTCAAATCAATAGGGACATTTCCCCTCTTATAACCTAAAAGAGATATATAACGAGTTGTATTAGGCTAACTTATAGTATGAGGCATCATCATGCCATAGTTTATTTTGCCACTTGTTTCAGCAGGGGTGGAATCTTTGTCTCGCCTAAATACCATATTTAAATGAGGAAGTTTAAATGGCATTTAGTCAATTTCATTATGACATAATCTTCATGTCGTTTGAAGAAAATAACTTAAAAGTGCTTTGTGTGCCGAAATTTCTCTTGCTTGCTATAATGGACACACCGGTATAGAGGGCTTGTTTTCAACACCCTTTTATGTGATTCCCTGCCTGGATTGTAATGGATTCAATTTCTACAGATAGATGCTTTCTTCCTCTTTCCAAAAATGTAAATATTATTGCCTAAAAACACGTAATTAAGACTGATTAGCGTTTGGCTTAAAATATGATGCAAAATGTCTTACACGAGTACGTGATTTTCAAAATCACAGTGAAATCGCTTTTCTTTTTTTGTTTTCGCCAGCAGTGATTTGACTTGATTTTTCTTGACTTATTTACAATGCATTTTTTACATTCATATAAGGGTCGAATCTAAAAAAACTAAGTTTGAAACAAAAGGTGATTTAGACCTGAATACCTATAGGTGAACTTACTACCTAACGACTCGTTCTTCCATCAAAAATTTTTTTTTTGTTTAATGGTATGTTTTCTAGCAATTTAAATAAATTTCATATTTGTGCATGCGATTTGCAAAATCACATTGAAGTCGCTCGACGTTTATAAAACTTGAGACATTTAAGCACATATTATCGAAACGACAGGAAAATACAGAAAAGACCCCAAAAGTAGTAGAAAAATGTATTGAAATGCCGGTCTAATATCATGCTGAAATCGAAGTATTATGGTGACTCCAACCCTTCAGTGGGAAGGGAAGGTCGATTAGAGAATTATAGCAACCGCATATTTACCTAGATGAGATAAATATTTATTTATTAAAACTAATGACAATGAAGATGGGAAAGCAACTCCACTGTGATTTTGAAAATTGTGACTCTGTAATGCGTGTGATCCGTCTAATGCTAGACTGTGAATTTATCTTTGTTAGCCTGTTTTAATAAGAATAAAATTTATATTATCGGAAAGCAGAAAGAAAAAATCTAACTTATCTGTGATGTTAGAGACCAAATCCACTGCAATTGCAGATTGAGGCAGGATTGCAATAGGGAAGATTCAATATCTCCGAATTGTTCAGCATACCTTATTAATTCAACTTAATTTATTACCCTAATTAGCTATAGCATACTCACTGGTCCGCTAATCGAACGCGTAACAATTTCACGTTACGGGTATTCGAACAGAATCGCAGAGTCCTCTTCACCACTTTCAATAAACCATTTCCCCCGTTGCTTGTTGTTACCAAGGCAACTGACAGTTGTGCTTGGAGTTAAAGATTGGGTGATTGCCACCAGGGAAATTCATAGTGAATCTCATTGCTCAGCCGTTGATGTGCAAACGATAATTTATATTTTGCCAACGTTTCGAATGTCTATACAGACGTTCTTCATCAGGGAAATGGAATGGTTAAGTCATCGACAATACATATATACTGTAAAGGGATGCGTTCTAAAATGAAGTTTTGCCACAAGATGTCAAAAACACCAGCGAGATGTAGGAAATGTGATTATGAAAAGTCTGCATTATCCAAGCTTGCATATTGCAGTGACCACAGAATAGATTGGAAAAAAGCTACTATATTAGAGAGAGAAGATTATTACAAGAAAAGACTATTTTTAGAATCATATCACATCAACAGCATATCACAGACAATGAATGATAAGAAGACTTGCCTGTTTCCGGCAGATTATCAGACTATCTTTCAACGAAGATGATTAGACATTTATTTTTAACCTTTTATGTCTCTTTTTAGTCAGAATTTAGAGTATTTTATCTTTTATTTACTAGCTTATTTTAGAATGTCCCCCTTTACAGTATATAGTATTGTCGATGGCTTAACCATTTAAAAGGTTAATCTTAAGCTGGAACTGGACTGGAATATGGTGCAGTATCCATACAAAGTATGGTAGCACCGGTGAAACTCTCGAGTGGAAGTTTAGATATTGGCATCCCAGGTGAAACACTAACGGGACCGAGTTACCTCAAACGCTCCCGCAATATGGAAAATAAGAAAAGAACAGGAGCACTTTCCGACCTACTTCGATGATTTTCGTACCCAAATGTTGGGTGTCGACTGTCGATTGCACTTAAATTTGGCACTGAGAGTGGAATGACTCTTTAAACCAAATCCACTTTTAATTATCACTGTTATTCAAAATGGAATGTATTGTCTAGTGTTCTGCTATCTGCTAACTCTACAGGTAGACTACGGTGCCATGATTGTCCTTCATAATTGGTGGATGCTCTCTGGCAGAAAATATATTATAGTGAATATGTCATAGCATTACAGCTCAATAATAGCATATGTGTATTATCACTTTTATTGCATTGTGAGATGATATTATTTCCATGCACAATCAATACTTCAATGTATGCAATAACAAACTTCAGTTTATAAAGCTATATATCAATGTCATCTGCTCAATTCCTGTCGGAGATTGTCTTCACGGTTGGTGCAAGTTTTGGAACTCCGAAGCGAAAGAATTTATTCACTTTTGCCGGGAGATATTCCGTGTCTACAAGAGGTATAAAGAATTTTGGATTTGCTTTGGACCCTGGCGTATATCCTGAATAACAACAAAAAAAAATTATCTTAGCTTAATAAAAAATCTGGATGTGTGAAAATTTTAAAAGATGTATGTATGTGCATGTTTTATTTCGCGTCACAGTATCCACTTTCACAAGCACATTATAATAATAATAAAACTACAAACCAGGTCAATTTTTATCCCCAATATATGGTTTTGTAAATCAATTGAAATATATATCGTCATGAATTTAATACACTGGAAGCATTAAAAATGCTGTAAAATGTATTCTGCGTATTTTGAAAGACGGATAGTATAAAAGAATAGATTTGTAGGGGATTTCACAATCGCGCAGATTGTCAAAGATCTACGGATTGTAATGTACTTCACAATTCTGTGTGGAGTATTTTTCCCCCGAGTGCAGTTGCTTGTGCTACGTTTTGGAGTAGCTATTTGTCGTTAAAGTTGTTAAGTTTAGTTGATTCCTCTCAAGCCATCTCCTGAACCTTACGGAAAAGCAAATTTGTGCGAAAAACAGTGCTATATTTATTCAAATAAAACGGGATTTTGAGGTCATACTTATTGCTTCATGCTTATCGTCTTAAATATTACGCATGATTTTCGTTATCTCAGATTGGCCTAGTGATGGCATCGTTCGATTCCTCGACCGTAGAATCGTCAATGAATCACTGACTCTCGGACGTTAAATCCACTCGTCGGCTACTTTACAAGATAGGTTTAAAATTTTCTTCTGTCCACATCTGACTTGGACTGGCCTTTACTACGTATCGTAGCCTATAATCGATTAAATTCTCGTAATCGCTAATTTTAACATCAGAAGCATTACACTTACAACCCGATGTTATAAGTTTTCTATCTACCTGTAACAAACGACACCAGCAATCCCACGACAAGAGCAATAGAACATCCAAGAAACATCACAATATTGAAATTAATATTGAGGATATCCAGCAAAGACGAATGTCTGCAAAACAGAATTCCTTGGTAAATCTGATTGGCATAAAAAAATTATTATCAATTTCCCGCTGCTTTAGGAACACGCCGATGTTAGCCTGGCCAGGATCCTAGAATATGATATCAGGTAAAAAATATTCAGCTAGTGGTCGATCATCCAGAACCACGCAAAAATTTATCATATTCAGCTTTACAACAATGAAAATACATCTACAAAATGACTCGCTTAAAATAGAGTCAGAACGATGTCAGAACCGTTCAGGCCATTCGAAAATTTTGTAGGATCGAAGTATTTTCTTGCATATACCTTAACCGGAATGCCATGTGAATAGAATAATATTCGTGAAGAAACGCGGGGAATTTAGCCGTTTACTCTTATGCATCTGAACGTTCAGAGAGTACCTTGAAAAGGAAAAAGTCTTGTCTTCTCTTACTTTCAAATAATGTGCAAGATATTTTTACAAGTAGGGCGACGGAATCATGTTTTTCCTCGGGTGACTAAAAAGCATCAAATTATTCCTATTTTTATAGCCGTATTGATGATGTCCAATGTCTTATAGTTTGACTGTTATACCAGATACTCCAGAAGAAACATTTTTATTTTTTATATAACATATCATTTGATTATTTGCTAAAATTTCCACTGACGGAGCACCTTTTTCGGGTAACTGAGTAGGAGAGTGGCTGACATTTTGCTTTAAACGTAGGAGTAGAATAGGATTTTAACAACAGAATACTTACTCCACCAACAGCGCATCAGCCTCCATAGATGGTGTGGTAGAGTTTGAAAACATATCAAATGTTCCATTATTCATTGGGCAGACGTCGATTGTACGGGGTGGAACATTTTCGTTGTAAGGATTAACATTCCATATATGATTTCCGAGAAAAATGAAAGTAAGCAGAAAATATCCTGAAAATATGCCCGTTATTGCACCCTTGAAATAAAATAAGATGTATTTATTTACATTCAGTGCTGTTGAGTACGCATTGCTAGTTTTGGAAGCCGGAAAAACATTATTAAATGTTCCTATTTTATATCGCGTTGAGAACTCGGGTTTGAATGCGTCAAAAATACTGAGGCTTACCGATAAGATTTTGAAAAGTGTATATATCTTTGTCTATATAAAGTTTTTTCATCGCAACAACATCGCATTTCAATTGCAACTCAAGGAAATTAATATGCTTATTCAAGCACATTTCTAGACGCTGTTCGGATATATGTGACTTCACAAATACAAAAATTGAGCTTGGTCGAAATTGTCTGGTAGACGAAACAAATTGAGTCAACGTGCTTTATATATATATAAATAACCTACCAACCAAGTATAATTGTGTTTAGTAATATTGACTTAAATTGGTAAACGAGAGTACACAATATTCGAAATACTTACATATTTATTTGCCCACGGAAGAAAAAATCCCAAAATGTAAATGCCAGTTAAAGGTCCATATATTAAACCAGTGAATCCGTACACTAATTCAAGTGCATTTGATCGTACAATTGAAATAAGAAATGCGTTGGCGATCACCAAAATTCCTATAACGAAAACTGAAAGAAAAGTAAATGAACAGGTAAATTTGTATTAATATCGTTCTCAATTGAATTCCAACTTTTGAAAATCAGTCATATATTTTGTAGTTGTTGTTCTAAACATTAAAATATGATATTCAGTCTGAAAAATAAGCCGCTATAATACAATGGTGACATATTAGGTCTAGAAAATGCTACTCTCGTAATATCTATACCAATATATAGCATTTTCATTGTTTATCTCACGCGCCCCTCCACAAGTATTAAATCGTTCAATGAACCAGTAATTGTACGAATTTAAGCTCGTGGCGCACTTCATAAACGGAAGCGTACTCTGAAACTTTAAAAAAGAATGGGGGGGAAATTTTAAAAAAATCTTGTGGTCAGTTTGGTCATAGTCCAAATGCAAAACTTCTTGGTTTCTACCCTAGGCGACGGTAAAATATCATCTTCAACTAAATACAAAAAACCATTAGTAGTCGAAGCATCATTCCATACGAAAAGTTTTTTTTTACGCGGCTTAAGGAACACGCCGGAGTTTGCCTATTCAGAATTCTAAAGCATGATATCGGGGCAAAATGAGTATCATTCAGCTAGTGGTCGGCAATTCTGAACCAGTACAAGTATTAAACCATTCAATAATGAACCGATGCAGCGGGTATTATGATGTTCAATTTCATAATACTTCTAGATATTTAACTTAAAGGATATAAATCTTGAATTAGTCTCAAACTGTGTTGTGGCCTTTTTTCCAAACAAACTTTTTAGGGAATGTCGTTATTGATGCCCACAATGTACATATTTTATTTTATTTTTAGTCGCATTTTACGCGAAACACCTTAACGCACTTTTCTTATGATTATATTCACAGAATTTCTCTTGTGTCTCATAAAACAATTTTGCACGCAAAATTCGAAGATGACGTCATATATAGTATTGCGTGAATACTAAATAATCAAGTTCCTCAAATCATTTCCTGTGTTATAGTGTATGTATATCCATTTTTATTAATGTTGACTTATATGAAAAATTAGACTAATTCTATGATCTAATTCTGAGTTGAAAACAACGTGAAAAGTTTTATTTATTTTATTATTACGTAAATAACAACCTTGCTCAATCAAAAATATAATTTTGTGAAGCATGCGCCAGAGACAAAAAATTTGACAAAATTATTCAGAATCTGCTCTTGTTCGAAATATTTCATTTGATCTCGTTATGAAATACTTTAGTGGATACAGAATGACAGAGAATAAAATTTACACGAACAAAATTCTCAATTTCTAATAAAAGTGTACGTTGGTCTAACAGTGTTTTAAGGTAAACTACCTGATATTTTCCCAGTCAATAATTTAGCAGATTCTGACATATTTGGCCATCTCTTCACAATAAAATCTTCCAGTATAACGACCGACAATGAGTTGAGACTGGATGATACGGTGCTGTAAGTCGTGTAAATAAAATATCCAGTTGGAATAATATTCAAAGTACGTTGAGCTTTATATATCACACCATGTAACTAAAGTACAATAAATTTACTGGTCATTCGCAGTAATTGCATATTATAAAGTTAAAAAACGCAATGTTGATAAGGTTTATACTGATTATGGGCTGTTGATGGCTTCGCGCGGGGCGATTCATCAGCACCCATATTTGGCCAGAAAAAGTTAATTTAGAATTTTTTTTTAATGCCGCCAAGTAAAATTACTCACAAAGACCAGTGATTTTGTTGCATCTTTTGTTACAGTGCACGTTTGACATATATATAAATATATCCTAGCTCTGTGGGTGCGGACTCATTAGTTATTACCGTTTATGGGATGCAGTTGGTCGCGATTTTCTATTTTATGCAGTTCTTTGCATATCAGTGGTCGATGTAGTAGGTTTCTTACCCTCGCTTTGAGCGAATAATATGAATAAAATAAAGAGCGCAAAGCAACGCTTTTGAATAAAGGATTCCATTATCTATCGTTTATATTTTGCTGGCGCACCATCTGCGTGTTTTTAACTTTGTTCGGGGTATTGTACACTTGCCTATAAACTTTCTTTAGTGCGACTCCAACATAAATATGATTCAATAAACAATAGGATTTCAATTTTTATATTTATCTGACCATTTATAAAAAATGAAGAAATTGCTTTCTAACTGAGATAGTTTGGGAACGACCAGGCCTTGGGTAACAATTCTACATTTAAATGTACATTGTAACAAAAAGGTGGTTACGTCATCATTCGCCGACAGTAATTTTACTCTGTGTTAGTGGAATAAAACTATAAAATCCGCTTTTTTAGGTACGTACGAGCGTTTGATGGAACTCGCAGCCGCCAAGTGCGGCTGAATGAACTAACTTTGGGAACATAAATATATATAAACTGTAATAATGACCTCAAACTAGCACTGAATACCGCTGATACAAATAATCCAGCCATTCCAGGTGTATTTTGGAATATTTCCAAAGCCATGTACGGGATTCCTTGATCGATCTTCTGAAGTTTTCCAGACAGGACTGGATCACATCCTTCATAGTATGTATACATTATGAATCCGTTCAAATACGTTATCAAAGATATCAGTAGAGTTGGAATAAGATAGACGAATAGTGAGCTAGAAATAATTTGAATATATTAAAAAAATATAAGAAAAACTATAAAAATTTCGCAAACGCACAAATTTTCACCAGTAACTACCAATTCCAAGACTTTGTTGACTTTTCAAAACTACAAAATTTTAACGTTCCTCGGGGAGATATGAGGTTTTTGGCAAGAAGACTGTTAAATGACTGGATGTTTATCTTCAATTTGTTAAATATAAGTGACAGACAGCCTTCGCCTCGGTGGCCTACATGGAAACAAAAATGTTTATGAAAATTCGCAATGATCATAAAATGCTGAAAGAAGTGAACATCTTTTTGTGACAATTGTCGGATATAATCGGTCAAAATAAAATATTTCAGTAAAAATATTTTTTCTCAAAAATATCAGTTTGTCAAGAATGATTCACAAATGAACCGCGGACCGCGCCTGGGCGGCCCAATGCATCTTAACAAATAATGTACAATCATATTCCCTGGCTGTTCCTGAAATTACCTTTTTGCCTTGTATGCAATATTGTGCGAACCTACAAATGAAATGGCTCGTCATATTTTTTCTGAAAGGTAATGAGAGTGTCTGTCAGCTATTCCTCTCCTCACGTAATTCGTAAACTTTTTCAAATTTGGATTCGATTCCTCAATTTTTTTTACATTGAATAAAGCACAAAAGTGAATCATGGAACAGCAGAAGAAAAATCATCACACGAAAAGAAACGAAAAATATATATTACTCACAATTGTGCTTGACGAGTAGTTTTGCATGATAAATATCTTTGAATTATCGATTGTGAAAAACACAAAACATCCATGCCCATAACAAAATTACCAACTAAAATCGCAGTTGGTGAGATACGACTAATTACTCCATATTCAAACCTAAATTAGAAGGTATGTTAAAATGAAATAGACAGAATTTTGTCTCCCATCACGTTGACACTAGGACTGGTCAAAACCGAATCATTTCAAACTCGAACCTCATTTCGAATCGTATCTCATTACTAATTGCATATGAATACAAATATCCCATTCTCTAATGTTAAAATTTGTCTGCATCATGAAAATAAAAAAATAGAATTACCAATCGCCGATATTCGCATAAACAGACTTGAAACCGATATATTTTCAATTTATACTAATTTATACTACTAAATGTTTTTATTTTTAACGACAAAATTCGTTCGATGAACGATTCCCAAATAATACGAATAATCTGCGCTTTGAATCGATTCAAATACCCGAATCAAATTGCCCAGACCTATTTGACGCACATTACTGTCCCCAATATTTTATAGCCAACTAATAGGTACATCGAGTTGGGCATAACCACATCAATAAAAATCGAATTTGATTAGGGCACTTATTGATTCGAATCGAATATTTGCTCTGCTTTTTGCTATTTGCTCTCTCTTTTTCCGTTAACTAGATTTGGTTCAAATGTCTTTCATAAAGGTTCCATTTCAAGATGGAAAGATTTCAATTAGATTATTGTACATTTTATGCTTTGTATATAGCTTTAATGCAAATGTGTAAGTGAAGATTTGGGAACCCTGATAGACCAAATTATAGAAAAATCAGAACATATTCATCCTAGTTTTCAGAAAAATGAAATTAAAGATTACTTCATTGCTGTAAATCGTTCTCCTCTGTCTAAAGCAGACATCATGTTTCCGAATCCTCCGATATATATTAATCCTTGTATCGATACTGCAACCATTCCACCCAACATTATCACAGCTTGAAAGACATCATTCCAGACGACAGCTTTCATTCCGCCCTATGGAACGAAATTGATGAAATGGATATTAAAGTTAGCTTTTGATCTTGTATTGCTTGTCTTTTTGACAGGGTGAAGCAGGACTCCAAAGATTTAATGCTTGGCCCCGCGATAGGTTCATGAAGAATCCTAAATTAAAATGATTTGCGGGAGTGAGCGGGTATGCCGAAAGTTTGCTAATTTGTGAAAAATTAGGGGATTCGAGATTGATTAGGCCGAGTTGGAATTCGAGTCCAATTTCGGAAATTCTTGGAAAAATTGAAAAAATCTCAATTTGAGATTTTTAAACTACTATACCAACATCATATTTATGAATATAATCTGGTAATGTATTCGTCGTGGAGAGGCGGTATCTCAGAAAATCTTTGAAATTTGACGTTGAGCAATTTATTTTTTTAAACAAATAAGTTATGTAGAATTTAAAATCCCGATAAAAAAAATTTTAATGGCGATTTCCTCCTCTAAAAGTTATATTGATCGTCAGAAGGTGCTTGGGTGTGTCCTATAGCACACTGGAAATAGCAAAAGCTGCCCAAAAAAATTATACTCGTTTCTATACATGTTCAACATCAGGAAAGTGTGACCTTACACGTTTATGAATGAAATGGGTTAGTTTGAAGAAACCCAGTCGATTAAACGTTGTAGAATTTGGTCGAAAATGCATATTTTTATGGCGGTCGACATGAGTGTGTGTTACTTGAGACAAAAGAGAGGAGATTATTGTGTTCGATGTGCTGTATGTTTTGGCAAGTCTCGATGTCATTTTTCAGTTACATTTTAATTTAATTGGGTGTTTCAAACTGTTTTGTACTTGTGTGTAAATCTGTCCCAGGTTATTTTTCATTGTGCTTCACCTTTGGGGCTTTTTGGTACATCTGACCCTGTGTGATAATTTCTTTGATAAACTTTGCCGGTTTCATTATCGGACGCTTTAGGTTATATGTCATATACAACCAAGCGTATGGGCTGCCCCATATGATGAATGAAGTTTGGGGATTTAGAACACTTTACGAGCAAAGATATTGGCGCGATACGTAAGCGTGTTATTAGGCTATCAGTGGTCTACTGTGAATCAATTTCATTTATAAATATAGCACCTTCTAACAAGGTAAAGCAGAAAATAAAGTAGTAATTTCAGGCTCGTGATATTGTTCGTGGTTGGGACCTAAAATGATACCAGCAACAGAAGTCTTTTGAGAGGATCTTTAATTATCATTAATTTTGAGATTTTAAAAATGTTTATTTCAAATAGTTCATTTTTGTACTGCTTTTAGTTAGGAATTTCGAGTATTGTCGTATATTCGTATTTTAGCCCAAAGAATACTGATGTATCCATATGAAATTTTTATTTATTGCCGATGGGGTTTTCTGGTGCACATAATATCATGCATTGTATACAAAGTGAATGCCTGACTCTAAGAGATTCAGACTCGGAACACATGTATTTGTACTTGTCATATCCATTTTAGCTTATTTTGATTTTCCTGGCTAATTAATTTTTTAAATAGCAGAATAATACAAGCACAAGTAGTATAAGTGCAAATAAAAATCAATACGGTGTCGCACAAGAAGCTCTTTTTTGCTCGTGAAAAATCCTTTTTATTTCATGTAAATCAGCAAAAAGTAACGGAAAAATATACGTGCTGTTGGCAAATGATTCGTGGTCTAAAGGTAATTTATCCCAAGTTGAAGTCGTACGCTAAGTGAGCACCGAAATAACAAAATATATTGCAGGGAATTGAGCAAATATTAACTGGGACAAAGCTATTAGATCCACATGATCTCACTCTTCTAGGTTCGAAAGTTTCACGAACTTTGATTCCAGAAGCTTTATCTGGAAAAATCAAAGAGTTGGAAGGAAAAATTGAGCGGCTCCTATGCATCGAACCACATCAAGCGTTTATTTTGCTTCGCGATGCCTAAATTTATTTATTTAATGCTAAGTTCCCCCGCTTTTCTAATAGCACAGAAGTATCAATAAATCGACAAAATTTGGCATTGTACTACCTCAAGACTTGTCAATGTTAAATTTGAAGAGAATGAATGCAATCAGTCAACGCTTCCAGTAAGAATGGATGAACTCGGTATACGTCGCGCTGAAAATGTTGCTCTAGCATGTTATCTTTCTTTTCTTTATGCTACAAATCATCTTTCTGGTGAAATCTACCTGTCACCAAAACACGGATGCTTGTCGTAAGCGACAGAAGTACTGTTCACTAATAGACCGATACCTTTTCGAGTTATTTGAAACGACCTGTGTGTTAGGGGCACACAATGTTTTATTTCTAATGTAGGAAAAAATGCAATTGATATCGAATGATGCAAGAGGAGCAATGTGGTTGAAGCAACGCATTGGCATTGCAATTATTGGAAGCAATGCAATGCGTCTCAAACACTTTGCTCTGAATGCCGCATTAAATCTTCAATTGGTTATTGTTTTCTAACCTATTTTTTGATTTTTATTTGTACTTGTATTATTAAACGAATTACATAATTAATTAGGTATATATTGATTTTATTGAAACTTTTATCATAAAAACGACCTTCTCTATAAATGATGTCGTTATACAGGGCCGTAATATGCTTCATCCATAATTCTGTGATAAATTCCATTTTTTTTCTTATGTGTAGGGATATTTTGCATTCTTCGATTTGATTATTGTGGCATGATTTTCCCATCCCTTCTTACATGTCAAAAACACGCGTCATTGACTACGGTGAATACCGTTTATACTTTTTGTTACCTAAATATTGAGCCGTTTTTGAACAATTGTAATTGACGGAGCAACCTCACGTAGAAAATAATAATTTTTTACCAATGTTGTGTACAATGTACATATTCCTCCAGTCAAAATAATACTCCATGCCAGTGGTATCGACGTGACTGCATTTAGTGAAACTGCCGGTAAATAGACAACTGACCCCATATAAAACAGTGTACCAAAAGCATACATGAAACCAGCAAGTTTAGCCAATGTCGAGCTGAAACGGTGCTCTAAAAACTAGAAAACGTTTAAAAAATTATTAGTTCTATAAACAATATTAGTTATATATTTAGTTGCCGGTAGAGAACGCAAAGTATTTTTATCGGAAGTCATTAAGAGTAATAAATATATTGCCCAATACTTTGTTCCTATATCTCAAGCGAGAAATGTTCCATGTTTTGCATAATTTTTATGCTGTATTGATAATATTATCAAAATTCTTAGTGAACAAAACAAGGAGACACCTGTGTCACGACAGACTTTCTGATATTAAATATAATTATTATAAAACATGCAAAGAACCTACAAGAACCTTATTGAGTTACATAATTGGTTAAGTTATTGCCTGGTTGCTCCCACTAACTGAATTGTTTCTACTGATTTTTAATTCCTGGAGCATTATTTTGCATATATTATAATTAATGGAATGCGCATCAAAAAAGAGCACTGTGTGACATCAGAGTTAAAAATTTTATTGCCGCTGCTTTGCGAAAGCTTTGCGAAAGAACTTTAGGGTTATTTTTACATTACTTTTTATACGCGGTTTAGGACCTAATGCAATGAAGAAGCACTAGGATGACAAATTATTTTGTTACTTCGTGGGTATAAAATTATGTGATACAAATCTCAATTCTCACCTCAAACACTGTGTTAAATTGCATCCGGCGGAAAGCGGGAATGAAGTACACCATGGTGAGAATAACGATGATCACGGTGGAAAATTCTGACCATAGAACTGCGGTTCCTGTTATGTATGCTTCGGCTGGACTGGCGATTACCGTCACAGATGACCGGAAGGTGACAGCAACAGAAAGTCCAATTGCAACCTGTGTGACAGAGTTGATAACCATGCTATCAATTTGAAATAAGAAAGTATACGAAATAGTAAACAAATGCGACTTTTTCTGCGACTGAGCCGTTATCTACCTTATATTTTATTCCAGAATGGATACGTACGAGTGCACTCGGCCCACAACAATTTTGTTAGAAAATTTTGCTTCATATTTTATGTCCCCCTAAAATCTGTATTCCTTCGTCGCCACTGGTCTTTCAATTTCAATTTTTGTCAATTATGCGCACGGCTGGATATGAGTACGGTACGGTAGAGAATTTTTATCGTACTTCGAACCAGCAAAATAATTTTGTACCGAACGATATTGTTTTTCGTACGTCGTGCCAAACTTCGTACCTTTAGGAAAATGAGTACGCTAATTTATTTTCATTATCATACTAAATTTCGTACTTGTACGTAAAAAGTACGATTCGCTGGACAATAATTTCGAACCGTACCAATTATCAGTCTTAACGTAGCGTCTCATGTCACGAATATCTTCAGGTATTTTTGTTTATACGCAATCACCCTTCGAATCGTTTTAATTTTTTCCTCAGTGTTAGATATAAACTCGCCGTCATACCTTAGTGAGTTATAATTTAGTGTTTCTTTATAATATAAGCTGAGAGATAACTCTCGGGACGTAAACATGCCCAAACATGTTTATGTGAATTTGTTGCGTCATGGAAAGCATTTTGTATTTTCCCCGTGTTGCGCGATGATGATTTTTGCTTTCTAGGCATTTTGTGTTTTACGATTGTGTCAGGGCGATTATCATCGCAGTTTGGTAAATGAGTTTAGTTTTGGGAGTATTGTATTATAGCGTTCTGGCTAAGTTGTGTTGTGATAAGTTAGTGATATTTTTTTTTTATTCTTGGTAGTTAGGATTAATATTACTGCTCATATGTATTGCAATAGTTAACTGTAGAATATTTATAATGTATTACAGTGGCTGTGTTATCATATATTAGTTTTATCGTTAATTTATCGAAGGTTTCACGCTGTTCAACATTTACTACATGTTTGGTGAGATCATTGAATACAGTTCCGTTTCCTTGGATCTCGTTGCATCATTACTTTGAAATTTGGTTGGGCAGATGCTGGAGGCTGGGGAATTGCGCATAAAACTCCAAGAAACAGTCACGTTGGGAGTTCATTTGAAGAGAAATTTGAACTAATTGCTGTTCGTACATCATACTCAGTTTAAACAATCCTTCGAAAGAAGAAATTTTTTTATTCAATCACGGTTTAGTATACAAACGTCATGGATATTAAACAAAATTTTCAAATTAATATGACTAGAATGTAGAGGAACGAAAAATAGTATAGTTCGGTACAAAATAAATATCGATCTCCGTACCGTATCGTATCAAGTACGAAAATGGAAAATGAATCGTACTGTACCGCAGTTCGGGCCATATCGTACTGCCAGTCGTGACTATGAGTAGTAATACATACATCTGTGGCTAATATTTGAGAAAATGATAATTTCTAATGGTGAAAATAGAAATATTTGCCATTTTCAGCATTATACTCTTTTTTTCGTATGACATCGTTGATATAATGACGCTCAACGCTTGGTAATACCATCATAAAACAAGCCAGTCCTTTCTGCAATTATTTTTTATCAATGGATAATTATTAAATTTTACTCATTTTTTGATAAGAAGCATACCGCATTGATTTTTCTTCCTCCAAAATAATAATTGTTTGTTGTGGAATTCCTACGATCTCGATAGGCGTAGTATATTCCGATGGCCGATGAAATCAGGAGCAAACCTGAAGTAAAATTCATTTGTTTATGATAAGATTTTATGTAACGTGAATCATGCCCAGTAGATGTAGCCAATTATCAAAGTGTAGATAATACGATCTATGGCTTGCACTTATGTTTGAGAAAATAAAATTTCAAATTGGGTATTATCAACTCACGATTGAGTTAAATAATTTGTCCTTTGTATCTATTCCAATCATGAACTACATTGCCCAGTTCTAGTCCGAACTTTGATGCCCAAATATTTTGTATGTGTGTGAGGAATGGGTGGGAATGTTTGTTACTAAGAGCAAGTAGGCATATTCTATGAAATCAGAGGTCGAGTACATCAATGCCTGGAAAATATGCAGATAAGTTTTGTTTGTGCCCTTGGTGATTTTCTCACTATTTGTGATTTTCACATCTAGTAGCCGTGAAATTCATTACAACAGATCCTCCCCGACACGGTAGCGACTACAATGTCATTGGCCAAATCTGTTCTAATTATGAACACACATATATATTCAGCGAAGTTCCGTTTCGAGGAATACTTTTATCCTCGCTGTTGAAAAGATCCAGCGACGTTAATCTCCCACCTCCCCACCCCCAATATAGTTAGGACACTTACCGCAAAAAGCCGCAAAATCAGCTATACTTAAGTCCTTATTGGAAGTCACTTTCAAAGTCTCCATCCTTTGTTAAAATTATTGGTTTCTGTAGAAATCGCACGTAAACCACATATATCTTAAAGTGCTCAATTAATGTACAAAACAGTGTAAAAATTATAGGCCGCGAACGAATTTTATCTGATATATGTAACTACATTACCATCGCCATTGGCTAAATGCTTCAAGTCCCGTGGAAATTCTCAAAATTGTACGGACTCAAGTTTGGTAACTCAAACAACTACAGTGATTCCGTGAATATTCCAACGAAGTTCCACAAAACTTTGCTTTATATAAAAACGCCTACAATGTTCTCCCCAAACGAAACTATCAACTATCTCTGAAGGGATCTTCAAATATATTCTCAAAGTATCTATGTTGAAGCGCACGATAGATGGTGACAATTTCAAGCGTTAAGGCCATGTTCAATTATTTTGAAATTTGGTTAATAATATCTGAAATGTAATGATTTGACACAATAATAAATTTTTGAATATCATAATATTCGATACTGACGTCTCTTAGCACTGGGCGGCTTTAACGTGACTTCACTCTTATTAAACAGGAAGACTAGGCTGTAACGATAAAATGAACTGCCTTATCGATGCCGAAATTTTCCAACCCTATTTCTTTGCAACGTACTTAATTGATTTCTTCGCTGAAGCCTTTCCTTCCGATAGCGTCGGTTTATACCTTTTAACGCTGAACTACCAAACGAAAAAAAGTAAACGCTGCAGTAAATTTGTCACCAGTCAATAGGCCGAAAAAGTCGATTTTATAGTTTTATTTCAATACCACCAAGTAAAATAACTGTCAAAAAGGCATATTTTTGCTAGAGTACCGAAACAGACAGGAAGCATTTTCTGGGAACTGATTATATATAGCGATTCAATGTAGAAGCTATATTTTTTACGTTCTGATGGAGGTTTATCGATATCGGTTGGTAGATCTCCCGGGGCAGATACCACTCACTACACTTTACATAGCTGTTAAGTTTCGTTTGGAATGCTTTCCGCTTGGGTGTAGTTGATACTACGTCTTGTAGTAACTCTTTGCTATCAAGTAATCGTTAGTTGGTACCTTTTTGCCACTGCTTAAATATTTAGAATAGTAAATTTACGATCATTAAAGAATGGAAAATGCCCGAAATACAGATTTTAGGGAATGGCATTCTAGGATTGTTACGCGTAAGGAATTTGAATTTGAGATTACTCCACCTAATAATCGTGAGCCGAAATAATATCTCAGCTCAGCTTTTCCGCCCACATACAACTCACTATAGCCGAATTATAACCGCCATCGTTATTTCTCATGATTTATTTTGTTAATCACCAGATCGGTACGTTTCCTGTCTATCCGGGTGTCATCTATTTGTCATTCTTAAATATATTTACTTAATAAACGATACCATTCATTGGTGACATATCGAACAATAGGAAGATATGTAAAACTTTTATTTGTTAAAATCATGTAACACTTCGAATTTTTTTCCATAGTTTTGAAAACGAATATCTGGGGTTGCCTAGTTAGACAACTACAGGTGTGCCAAGTCAGCATTTTTGCGAGTTGCCTTGAGATATTTTCAGGCAAGTAGTATGGGTATTTTTGGTTTTCTGTGACTTCGAGTCGTAGGTTTTAATCACATTTTGATAGCTTCGTCAAAGGACGCGAGTTGTGAGAATAGTACATCCGAAACTGTATATTTTAATGTCGACCGTGAGATTTTTTGATGCCCTGTCGACTTATCAATTCTAATTTCCAGTTCCTACGTACCGCTATAAACTCATTAATTCAGTTTTAATTTAACATAACGGTTCTGTTCTGTTTGGGATATTTTCCGACTTGAGTGAATTCGTTGGTAATACATTTCGTAATAGCTTTTTGCGATTCAAATGTTTATAAGTTGGTTCCTTCGAGGCCTTGCTCAGAACAAATTTAAATTAAATAAAATAAATTTTGGCGGTAGGCGTTCCTCAAAGAATTTAATATTTTTTAATTTGGTTATTTTATTTAACAATTTCTTTTGTTTCTGTTAACAATTCCTTAGAGATTCGACTTATTTGTGTTTCGAATCACCGATTTGATTACTCGGCCTTACTCAAAAATCGTTGGTTATTCTGGTAACTCACTTTATTTAGAACTGATTATGTTACATAGTATTGCGTTATCATATTTTGTATAGAATTTGAATTGAAATATGAAGAAACATTTATATATTCGTAGTTTGTTCAGTATTTACAATGTAGTTTTCTTGCACGATGCTTTTCGTCTTGTGAGCAAGTTTTGGAACTCCGAAGCGAAAGAATTTATTCACTTTTGGCGGGACATATTTTGTGTCCACAAGAGGAATGAAGTACTTTGGATTTGCCTTCGAACCATGTGTATGTCCTAGAAATAATGGAAGAAAAATGTAGACGTCAGTGAGGCAATACCAAATCGGAAAAATTTCGTCGAAACATATTATATTAAGTACGAGTTTTGCTTGAAAAAAAGATCTCATTGGGTTTAAAAAATTGGTTAAGATTAGGTTCCGTGCATTTTTTTAAATAATATGATGCGTTATTTATAATTAAAACAGTGTGCTTTGAAAGGATGTATGAAAAGTAAAGAAATATAAAACCACTAGTAACTGTGGTTACTGTCAAAAGTTAGGTTCCATCAGTAACCTATACCTAACTAAACACGTTTGGGTATACTTATCTGACTAGACATGATAATGCATGACTCGTCGTCTGTGTTTTATTAATAAAAATAAATAACATCAGAATGACCCATTTGAGTACATACGAGGACTTTACCTGTAATAAAAGACATCAGTAATCCCACGACAATAGCGACAGAACATCCTAGACACATCAGAAGATTAAAATTAATGTTAAG
Source organism: Styela plicata (assembly GCA_963675895.2). NCBI lineage: Eukaryota > Metazoa > Chordata > Ascidiacea > Stolidobranchia > Styelidae > Styela > Styela plicata. The sequence continues at coordinate 8,491,412 of OZ023143.1, read as the reverse complement.
AATATCCAGTAAAGCTGAATGTCTGTACAATAACACAAAAAATAACGAAACATTATTTACAATAGGCCCAGTTCACCATAACTTGTTCATGCTGTTGAATATAGTTATTAAATATCTTGCTATGTTGGGGTCACAGAAGAAAACTCGCATCTCATAAAACAAGAGCGTTTGAGTTTTTGTTTTTTCAAAAACCGAGATTACAAATTAAAGTTAAAATCGTATGCGAACAATATTTGTCAAAATGCTGCATTCTATATGTCAATGACCTTTACGATAATGTTAATAATGATTCCGGTTAATGTTTTCGCTATTTGTTTTTATCTAAGAACCTTTACGCAATGATACTCTCATACATATTGTTTTTTTCAATATTTTCTCCTGGAATCAGGTTTGTGAAATCGAACTAGAAAGAATATTCGAATTCAATATTTGCGTAACTATGGCGTCATATTGTTGCTCATCGATATACTAAATTGATTGAAATTTGATCAACTTCATTAGTTTTACCAACAGAGAACGATAAATCGTATCCACGGTCTTCCGGTGTTGTAAAACCCATGAAAACTGAAATTTATATCCCAAGAAGATATAGGAGGAAGATGAAAACAAGAAACTGAGCCATGATTAAAAAATATTAACTGAACACATGAACCAAACTAATATGATAATATTCAACATGAGGGCCAGTCGTACACACAGTAATATTTTAATTTTTTTCTGCACCCTGCGGCGCGCCTTACAATACCTTCCGCCCCACTTCTCCCTCGTGCTTACATTATACGGCGTATATAATCGATGAGCAACAAAAAATTGTTTCCCCCGCAAAAAGAAAGTACCTACTGAAGTAGTAGTTCTTTAAAAAAGAATGCTTACTCCACGTGTGTCATATCTGTGGTCATTGTCTCCGTTGATGGAGTGGTAAAGTTTGAAGACCTATCGAGAGTTCCGTTATTTCTAGGACAGAAGTCAATTGTACGTGGCGGGACATTTTATTTATATGGGTTAGTATTCCAAATATGATTTCCGAGAAAAATAAAGCCCATCAATACATATCCAGAATATAAGCCCGCTATCGCACCCTGTAATCAAAAAGATAGTTCATTTTTTAAAACAAAAATTTTAGTCCAGTTATGTTTTGTTGAATATGGTTAACCAATGGATCACGCCGTTGAGGTGCGGCTATTAGTGGATCATGTTTGACAAAATTAAATTTCTGCTTGGGTACAGCTCCTGGTCCGTGTTTGTTATTGTTAGGAATACATCATTCACATATTTTTACTTTTCAAGCATGGGCGACAGATTATTTGGTCGGAATAACGCAATCTATTGAACGTCCAATGAAAAAACGTGTTTTAATTTGCAGATTTATGGTTGACTTCATCATCTCGGAAAAAAGTTTGACAATTACATTCATTGCCAGTAAGAAATATTTTGGGAACTTATGTTTTTGGTAATCTTTAGTCATTAATGTATCGCGCCTGGTCAGTATGTGTCCCGTGCTCGACAAAATAAAGTTTTTAATTGGGATATGCATTTTTTCTTTTTCGTTTTAGGTTAGTTAGTTTAATGGTGTATTAATAAAACGCGTAACATGACTTTTTATCGGGGTTTTTTATTCGAAAATAATATTTTTTCCAAAGAACACCATTTTATTATAATCAACAATGGTCTCAGTCTGGTTTGTATGAAAGCACGCTAAAAATGACTTCTAGCGACACTATGGATAATTTTATAAACACGCTGCACAAGTCTAATTGTTTGAATGGGTATAGTCGTCTTCAACTTTTAAGTAAATCAACCATACCATAGTCGATTCATATCATTTACCATATCATGAATCGGATTAAGAAATGAACACTTCTCGTCAACATATGATCCCACCCGCGCGATAAAAAAAGAAAATTCTTACCAGTTTGTTTGCCCACGGGAAGGACAATCCCAGGATATAAACTCCACTTAGCGGTCCATATATTAGGCCAATGAATCCATAAATAAGTTCAAGAACATTTGATTGTACGATAGAAATAAGAAATGCGTTAAAGATCGTCAGGATTCCTATTACGAGAACTTGGAAAAGAAATAATAAAATAGACTAATAAAATAAAATGTTTCAAGTTTAGGTAGTTATGCACCATAACAGACGTATAGTATATTTACTGGTCATTTGCTGTAATTGCATATTTTCAGAGGGGAAATCTGTCATGTTCATGAGATTTAAGCCAAGCATGAGCTATTGATAGACCGCACCTCGGCCCATAATTGTCGGAAAAAGACGATTTTATAGTTTCATTTCAATACCACCACGTAAAATTTGTTTTAATTTATTTGTTTACCAAATAATGGTTTTAGTATACACGGATCATGAACAAGGAGAAGATTTAGGGGCTCCAAAATTGAGGGGGATGAGGAGTCAAAGAAAATTGCGTGCGAACAAATTATGGTTCTACCATATTATAATTACCAAATTATGGTTCTAGTATACACGAATCATGAACAGGAGGAAGATCCAGTGGCTTCAAAATTTAGGGGGATGAGGAGACAAAGAAATTGCGTGCGAACAAAAAGTAAAAATTTTAAACACGGCTTTATAACAGTAGCTCAAAACACTTCAGTGGTGCCTGCGACATTCGTAAGGATACTTTTGCTTTACTTTTTCATCTTCAATGTCAGATTATTTTTCGTTGTTACACCATTCCTTACTGTATTTACCAGATATTTTCCCGGCTAATAATTTGACAGATTCCGACATATTAGGGCATCGATTTGCTATGAAATCTTCTAAAATTACAATCGACAACGAGTTGAGATACGATGAGATGGTGCTAGATTTTTAGATATAAACAAAGTGAGATTAGTAAATTTGCAATAAATATTATAAGTATAGTTAAAATATCGAAGAAAAGCTAAGTGATATGCAAGCTAACATGTTCCACAATTCGATTTATCCCACCCAATTTTGTTAGAGTTCTATTTTGTGATAGGCAAAACGGAGTCCACTATAATACATATAGGATTCAAATCGTGTGAAAACTAATATCATTTTCTAAATTTACTAATAAAATTTGTCATCAATAATGAAATCAACAATGCTGCTGCTCTGACGTGACTGTAAATAATATGAACAAATAATGTTAAGAGCAATTTATGTATATTTTGTACAACTTTCACTACTCCATAAAGAAGGTATGCTTATCTCGACTTCAACTCAATGATTACTCAAACTATATGTTGAATTGCCACATTCAGTGTGGAGTATTTAGAATCCTGAGAAGGGGTGTTATATGGCGAAAACTTCTTCTGAAAAATGGGATCTACGTGTAACTACTGATGCGCGCCCAAACTTTTGAAATTCCCTACGATTTAAGGCAATTAAAAGACCATTCTAAGATCATTTCGGCCGGCAAGGTGCGGCCATGACCACATCTATGTATGCTAATAAAGACCTAGTTGTTTGTTCGTGATTCTATGGCTTAAAATGCGTACATGGTTTTACCATCACGCAGGCCAGATCACAGCACTTTACCATATCAGTTCTGTTCGAAATGTTGCAAGCATAAAGTGCAGTTGCTGGTACTACATCTGGTACTACATGATTTAAGACCACAACGAAATGCTTAACTAAATCATCGGTATAAAATCGCCAACCAAAGGATAGGAAAAACCCAAACTGAAATAAAACGCTTGAAAGAACTGCGACACCGAATCAGAGTGATACTTCAAAACATAGTACGACACCGCTAAAAGCAATAGCCCCAATAAAAATCACTCAACATCGAAAGACAGTGCATCTAAACGCAATGTTACCAAGATCATCAAAAAAAAAACTTCAACTAGAACTATACATACGGGGCTGGGCAAAACCCAATCGCATAATTCGTTATTTTTTTCGAATCGAATCGTATCACTAATTCAAAATAAATAATAAATATTAATTATTTCCTAATACAACTAGTTTCCACTAAGAAAATCGAGGAAGTTACAGTTACGAATTACAAATATTCGCATAAACGCTCTTGGAGGCTTGTATATCAAATTCACATTCGATATTTAAGTGACGTTAATTTTCATATTTAAATGACCAAATACAATCGATTTTGGATAAATTTGACAAAAATCCATTGCATTTTGTCTTTAAGAATGAATACTTCACTTCATTTTCAATTCTTTCCGATGATTCCCATGAACGATTTACGATTAATTCGAATAAATTGTGCATCAGATTGATTCGAATCAACGAATCAAATTGCCTAACCCTTACTAGAACTTTATACACGAACTGCACATACTGTGCTCGATATTTCCTATCGTGGGGATTTCCAGTTTCCCTTTTACCTCAAACTTGCACCGAATATCGTGGATATAAATAATCCTGCCATTCCTGGTGTATTTTCAAATATCTCCAAAGCCATATACGGGATTCCTTGATCGATCTTTTCAAGTTTTCCGGACAACACTGGATCACATCCTTCATAATATGTATACATTATGAATCCGTTCAAATATGTTATTAAAGAAACCAGTATAGATGGGAGAATGTAAACCAGCAATGAACTGAAAAAATTGTTTGTACTATGATTAACAACCGATTCTGGGCGCTGATGGGAGAACGTAAACCCGCAATGAACTGAAAAAATTGTTTGTACTATGATTAACAACCGATTCTGGACACTGATGGGTTCTCTAAAACTCCATAATACTCATGAAAGGTCAAAATATTTCGTCACAAAATTTGCTTTTCAGCGGGAATTTGCCAAATTTCCAGTAACTTAACTTATAATTTTCCACGTCCCCTTATGAAAGCTCTCAATCTACTTTTCTAACCCATAAGTATAGGGCCGGCAAAACCGAATAGTTTAATATACAATAGTTGTTGGCATCGTAGGTTGCATATCTCATGTTAGATATAAACTCACCGTCCTACTTAGTGAATTCTAAGTTAATGTTTCTTTATTTTATGCGCCGAGAGATAACTCTCTCTTTTATCCTGACGAAAACATGCCCAAACATGTTTATGTGAATTTGTTGCGTCACAGAAAGCATTTTGTATTTTCTCCGTGTTGGGCGATAAAGATTTTCGCTTTGTAGGCATTTTGTGTTTTACGACTGTGTGTGTTAGGGCGTTTATTATTGCAGTCTTGTAAATGATTTTTGTTTTGGAAGTATCGTATTATAGTGCTCTGGCTAAGCTGGGTTGTGATAAGTTAGTGATATTCTTGATCGTTAGGATTATTATTACTGCTCATATGTATTGTAATAGTTAAATGTGGAATATTTATAATGTATTGCAGTGGCTGTGTCATCATATATTAGTTTTATCGTTAATTTCCGAAGATTTGACGTTGTTCAACATTTACTACTTGTTTGGTGAGATCATTGAATACAGTTTCAGTTTCATTGGATCTCGTTGCATCTTTACTTTGGACTTTGGTTGGGCAGATGCTGGAGGCTAGGGAATTGCGCATAAAACCCCAAGTAACACTCACGTTGCGAGTTCATTTGAAGAGAAATTTGAATTTTTACTCCATATTTTATAAAACTAATATTCAATCTCATATTTTACTCAATGGTCCTGATTCACACACAGCTAAACTACATTATATTCAAGTTGTTCTTCAAAACCTCGTTCATCGAAGTCTTGGTCCTCAAAATCATCAATGTCATCCAGCAGGATGATGGAGAAGTCCAAATTGCTGAGTCTTGAGGCACTACAAGAAAAACAATTAGCCGCTCATGAGGCTGAGCTATCGGCTCATGTAGCTGAGCAAGAAAGACAATCGGCGGCACATGCTTCTGAAAAGAAAAGACAGCTGGCTGAGATGAAAGCTAATTTCAAAGAACAACGAGCTCAACTTCTTTACAAAATGGCAAGTGACAGAGATTCGGCAGCATCAAAGTCTCTTTTCAGCGATGACGACATTGTGACTTCAAAACAGATCAGTTTACGTGACTTTGCAAATCTTACTTCTACTATGGTACCACAAAGTTCGAATTCAGTTCCTCCTGTGGTAACTTACAATATGGAAAATCAAGGTATCGATAATGACTTGTTACCTAATTTATCTTTAAATGTTTTGCATACTATTCCCTTTTGTGGAGATCAGCCTCCACACTCATGCACTGAGTCAATTTCGATGCAAGCAGGAGCCACAGATGTTTTGCATTTGCCCCCACAACAAGCTAGTAATGTTAGAGATTTGAATCTACGATCTGTTCCAAATGTTTCACAAGTATCGAATAATTTTAATTACTCTGCTAATAATTTTCATGATTGTTTACCCAGTAATAATGTTAACATTGCTGCAATTTTTAACCCTGGTCTGTCTGCGGGGCCGGTGCAACACATTTCTATGATTTCAACCACAACATTTCATTTTGCATTAATGGCATCAATAACACTGACGTTGTTGAGGTACAGAATGTTTTGACTTTTGACAAAATTCCTGATGTTAGAGATTCACTGCCAAAACCTGACATAATTCACAAATATCCACATCTGCGTGATGTGGAATTTCCTAATGTTGATGGGAAAGTCGAACTCTTAATTGGTGCTGATGCTCTGGGTGGCTGCCCATTTATTGACTCTAGAGTTGGTCCGCCTGGTACTCCAGGGGCTCTTCTCACATCTCTTGGATGGTGTCTTTATGGCAGGGATCATCTAATGGCTACAACAAATAATTTGACAAACTATATTGAAACTTCTGTGCCAATGATATTGGATGACAGTGGATCTGATTCACAAAGTGAGGTTGCTGTTAACTTCATTTCTACTACGTTTCCAATTTTCTGACACACGTCTTTTATGTAAGGATTGTGTTTTCCCAATTACTGATTATTTGTCGCAAGATGACAATTCACAAGATGAAAATAGTTTACAAAATACAGACGATGCAACTGATGGATTTGAAAACCTTTGCATGCGTTATTATGATATAAATGTTAATGATTTTTACGTAAATAAATTTACTCGTGAAAATGTTTCCAATTTCTTCTTTCTATGCTCTGCTATGTTTGATACTCTTGAAGAAGAAAGTACTGAACCTGAAATATCTATCTGTTTACAAATAATAGCCGTTTACAAATTGGTTTTCTGTTGAAATTTGACGATATCAAATTACCTTACAATTATGTTATGGCTGTGCGCCGATTATTGTCAGTCGAGCGTAGAATGAAGGATGCTGATTTTTCCTCTAAATACATCGAAAAAATGAATGAGTACATAAGAAATGGCTATGCTGAATTGATACCCGATGATGAATTGGCACCGACAGATAGAACGTGGTTTATACCGCATCATGCTACACGACAGTCGAAATTCCGTATTGTCTTTGATAGTTCAGCAGAGTTTGATGGGACGTCTTTAAACAAGAATTTATTAACTGGACATGATTTCAATAACTCTCTTGTTGGAGTTTTGTTGCGTTTCCGCCTGAACCGCTATTGCAATTTCATGTGACATACGTCAAATGTTTCATAGAATACTTGTCAAAATGGAAGATACAGAGTCATTAGGATTCTTATGGTACCCCTCACATAATATTGCACAGCCTACTGCTCAATTCAGAATGCTCTCTCATGCATTTGGGACGTCTTGTTATCCGTCTATTGCCTCATTTGCTATCAGGCAAGTCGCAAGAGACAATCAAATGCTGACCCTGAAACCGTACAATGTATATTTTCTAATTTTTATGTAGATGACGGACTTTACTTCAGAAAAAACAGTGTCTGAAGCTTCTGTTTTAGTGCAACAGAGGACTGAATTGCCTGCTACAGGTTTCCATTTAACTAAATTTCTGAGCAATGAACCACAAGTTCTGGAGTCTGTTCCGAATCAGGGTAAAGCTCCCGTAACACATGAATTAGAATTGGGAGATGACGCGCTAAGTCGTACTCTATGGTATCTCAAATATTCGACCCTCTTGGTTATGTTCAACCATTTGTGCTGATTGCCAGGATGATATTACAAGATCAGTGCTATGAAGAATTTCACTGGGATGATTTAATTGTTGGACCTCTCAAACAGAAATGGGAAGATTGTGTGGCGGGACTGGATTTTAGTGTTATTTCTTACTCAATAGCGCCCCTCAGTGTCTGTGAAAAGTCCACGATGTCGCAGATTGCGCCATCGTTGTGTAATATGGCTTGGGCTTGCAATGCTTGCTACTTTTGGTTTTGCTGCGTGAGAGACAGGATCTGAGTTTATCGTTCTTTGTGTTTTTATCTGTTCCGGCTGTTGTTCATTTCTTGCTTGTTAATAAACTGAGTATCATCTACGAACCTTTTGTGTGAATTTTGCAGCACACAGGAGTCTTCTGAATTAAGACTGAGGTGCACAGTTCTTAGCTAACTGTACTGGCGAGCACACTGTTATTTCTTAAGACCGCCCCGCTGCAATTGGATTTCAAAGCTACCAGATTTGTATGGACTTTCATTCTCACGTTGTTATAGACCTGCTGGATGACTGCTGCTTCTTCTGCGACAGAGTTCGCTCGATGTATAAAATTGGAATTACCTGACTTGATAACCGATGTGTTTTTCTATACGGATTCGATGACAGTCCTGAGAATGATTAATAACAGATCAGAGCGTTTTAAAACTTTCGTTGCGAATCGCCTAAATACAATTCGCTTACTTTCTGAACCAAGTCAGTGGTATCACGTTGACACTAAGTCAAATCCAGCTGACATAGCAAGTCGCGGAATGATGCCCGACAAGTGCCGAAAAGCGGAATGTTGGTTCCAAGGACCTTCGTTTCTAAGAGATGAGAATTTACCTTCACATAAATCTTTACAATTTTCTGATTCACTTGAAGATTCTGAGGTATCTTCGGAAGTGAAAGTTAACTACAATATTGCATCGAATTTTGCTACTGAAACAAGTACAACACGTCATGGATTGTTTATATTATTGGAACAACGTTACTCCAAGTTTGAGAAACTTCTTACAGCTGTAACCTGGCTTAATAGATTCAAAATGTACCTGATTCAAAAGCATTTGAATCGTGGGAACTCCCCAGCAACAGGTTGCTTCACTGTCGCAGAACGAGAGAATGCGACACTGGATATTGTAAAGCTAATTCAACAAGATTCCTTGTATACTGAAATGTGTTACTTTGGTGATTTGAATTATTCTGGTCCACCTCCTGCTGATAGAAAATTACTCAAATCGCCATTTGCAAAAGAATGTAACACATAGAAAGCTTTGCAACCGATGGCTCTCCGATGGCATACTTCGTGTAAGAGGCAGACTTCGACATTCTGAAATCCCCCTGATCAAATAAAACCTGTCATTCTACCTCCATATCACCATGCTACAAAACTTCTTGACTATTGATCATTATCATTGCGAAAATAGTCATTGTGGATGCGTACTTGTTGCAGAGATACTAGATTTTACATCTCCAATCTGCTGTTGCAAAGGTACTACGTGAATGCATAAACTGTAAAATTCGCGTTGCAAGACCTGGCAAACAATGGAAGGTATGCCTGCTGTTAGACTTTGTACTGGAAACAAACCATTCCATCATTGCTTCGTTGACTATTTTGGCCCTATAAAAGTGAAGCTTGGAAGAAGTGAGCACAAGCGTCATGGCGTTATTTTTACTTCTTTCTACACGAGCTGTTCATCTAGAAGTAGCTGAGAGTTTAGATGCTTCTGCCTTTCTGCAAGCATTTTTTCGATTTGTTGCACGCCGTTCTAAACCAGCTCATTGGTATTCAGACAACGGCACAAATTTTACTGCGGGAAGTAAAATTCTCAAAGATGGAATTGCAAATTGGAATAAGAAACAAATTAATGATGCCCTTGTACAAAAGGGAATTCAATGGCACTTCTCACCACCACTTGCAAGTCATCAAAATGGTGTTGTTGAGAGGATGATTATAGAAGTCAGAACGATTTTCACAAGTGAGATTCACAAGTGAATATATTCCCCTTGCTCCAAAGACGTTCAAAATGGCTGCATCCCTCTCCCAATCTTAGGGGACAGGTGACTTAGTACTTATGTGCGATGATATCCTCCCCGCAGCAGTTGACCCATGGCTGTTGTGGACGAGGCTTACCCAGATAGGCAGGGAATTGTCCGTAGAGTTAAGGTGCGAACATCCAAATCTTCTTTTGTTCGTGATATAAGAAAGATTAGCTCACTTGAGCTTAACTAAATGTTAAAATGGGTAAGTTATGCTATCATATATATATCGTTATGTCTCTTTCTATTCATTGTGTACAAAGGTTCATTTGCTTCGTTTATCTCTTATTTCTGAGATAATTTACCTAGATCTTAAATTATCTGGGGCCGGAATGTTAGATATAAACTCGCCTTCCCACTTAGTGAATTCTAATTTAGCGTTTCTTTATTTTATGCGCCGAGAGATAACTCTCTCTTTTATCCTGACGAAAACATGCCCAAACATGTTTATGTGAATTTGTTGCGTCACAGAAAGCATTTTGTATTTTCTCCGTGTTGCGCGATAAGGATTTTCGCTTTGTAGGCATTTTGTGTTTTACGACTGTGTTAGGGCGTTTAATATTGCAGTCTGATAAATGATTTTTGTTTTGAAAGTATCGTATTATAGTGCTCTGGCTAAGTTGGGTTGTGATAAGTATGTGATATTCTTGATCGTTAGGATTATTATTACTGCTCATATGTATTGTAATAGTTAACTGTGGAATATTTATAATGTATTGCAGTGGCTGTGTCATCATATATTAGTTTTATCGTTAATTTCCGAAGGTTTCACGCTGTTCAACATTTACTACTTGTTTGGTGAGATCATTGAATACAGTTTCAGTTTCATTGGATCTCGTTGCATCTTTACTTTGGACTTTGGTTGGGCAGATGCTGGAGGCTAGGGAATTGCGCATAAAACTCCAAGAAACAGTGACGTTGCGAGTTCATTTGAAGAGAAATTTGAACTCTTGCTCCATATCTCAGGTTCGAGACCCGACAAGTCTAGCTTGGTAATGTATGCTACCTAACAGTGTTTGTCTCTAAGTGATCGCTAGTACAAGGTTATCGAAAGAGTGCATATGAAAATCCTATGCCTGATTGGGATTATATTTCAAATCGATTCACTAATTACATACAGATGTCCTGTTTTATCCCGTTTATATATTATTAAAGTCAAGAAACTTGTACTTAAATATATATGTATAAGAAACACACGAGAGAGCGGTTACGGGAAATGTTAATTAACACTTTATTTTAATGTCATAAATAAATCTTGACAAGTTGAAAATATTTTGAGGGTATTTTTTGCTAAAATATGAAAATTCCATTTAATTTGCTAGTTTTTTTATGCTAGTATTATTTTGCTAGTTTATATGTAACCGAGTCACGAGGTCCATTTTATTGACGATAGCCTTTCGTCGTCAAAATGTTAGAGAATAAATGTGTATATAAAATATTCTTCGAAATGCTAAAATAACTCACAATTGTGCTTGACGAGTAGTTCTGCAAGACAAATATCTCTGCATTGTCGTCTGTGAAAAGCACAAGCCATCCATGGTCATGATAAAACTCCCAACTAAAACAGCAGCTGGCGAAATTCGACTGATCACTCCATATTCGAAGCTAAAAAATATTTAACACGAGAACAAAAACTTACAGGAACTTGGCACCGCGATGAGTCACAAATCTAAAATGAACTTCCGTTAGCCTTACATTAATTCATCCATCAAATTAAATAATTTATATTTTGTTATGGTAAGGGTCCTTTTTATCGGATCGAATCCCCAATTCCACATAAATGTGTAATATATCATTTTACCATTAAAACTTGTCTCTAATATAAAAATCTTGAAATTTATATTTGTATATAAAATGACATTACAAAAGGTCTAAAGAGCCAAACTTCTCATATTTTAACGACAAAATTCAATCACGTTTGGTCAAATTGGACCAAAATCGATTGCATTTTGTCGTTAAAAATGAATATTCCAATTCATTCGACAAGATTGTGTTTCTGTGAACGATTAACGATTGATTCGAATAATTTGTGCTTCGGGTCGATTTGAATAACCGATTTGAATTGCCAGTCCTAACTCGTACTCAATATTTGAAATTTTGCAAGTTTATATTCGTACGTTGTGGCATCCAGTTTTATAAATTCTCGCACATTTTCACAATGGTGAAAACTGCGGCGATAAATCTACTCAGAAATAAGAGTTGTAAAGTTTAAATTGCACTACTGTGTTGAGTTTTAATTTTCGTTTATTTTTTTTTTAAATATTAGTTATATACACTGATACACTACACTTTTTATACACTACACTTTTACACTGATGGCGAGTGATTTTATGCCGACGGTTGCAGTTTGAAATTGACTTTCTGGCTCCGTGCGAATGCTTCGGTAAGTCTGTTTGGCAAAGGCATTTTTTGAGTTATCAGAACTCTGTCAAAAGTGTCAGTCGAAAGATTTAAATTAAGATCATAATGTTCAATTCGTCGCAAAACTTAAAAATTGAAAGATTAGTCTTCATGATTTTGCACGACATATTTACTTCATTCCAGTGAATCGTTCGCCTCTTTCTAAAGCAGACATCATGTTTTCAAATCCTCCAATTTTTATCAATCCTTGTATTGATACAGCAAACATTCCACCCAACATTGTAACAGCTTGAAAAACGTCAGTCCAAATGACCGCTTTCATTCCGCCCTAACCAAGTAGTATAATTATGAGTTAAATTTACGAAAAATCACTTTTTAAGATAACAATTTGTCCTACATACGTTCCGCGAATACGGATCACTGATGTAAGAAATGTCTTCGTGCACAATTAAGAAACGTTCTGACAGATATAGTTAGTGCCTTAATCAGTTTAATATGTTTTGATATTATTTATTTTGAGCTGCATTGCAGTTACCTACAAAATAAAGTCCATTGGCTGAATGCCATGAGTGAAGAGTGTTGCTTAAGAATCAATAATATTTAGAATATGAAGGTACGGAAGCACATGACATACCTTAAATGGTACGGTTTTTGTGCAACAAAACGATGAAAATGCGACAATCGTTTCGAGTATATTATTACTATTACAATTTGTCTCCATCATGAAAAGCAGAAATTTTGTTGATACGAACTACCATTGTATGCATACAGAGATTTAAAGACAATGCCCTTTTCTATTTATACTCTATGTCTGAGCTCAAAACGTTTTATATTTAAACGACATAATTCAATCGATTTTGGTCAAATTAACCAAAATCAATTGCATTTAGTCCATAAAAGTGAAAATCCCACTTTTTCAGCAAATTTTTGTGTCTATAGGGGATTCGCGACTGATTTGAGGCGATTCGAATTACCGAATCGAATTGTCCAGCCCCAGTCACATACTGGTCGGTTGTGATTGCACTAGTGCTATCAGATCTTAAATCTTACCAATGCCGTATACATTGTACAAATTCCCCCAGTCAAAATAATGCTCCATGCCAGTGGAATAGAAGTCACGGCACTTAATGAAACCGCTGGTAGATACACTACCGATCCCATGTAAAACAATGTACCGCAAGCGTACATAAAACCAGCAATCTTCGCCAACAGAACACTGAATCGGAACTCGAGGATCTAGAGAATAAAATTTCATCAGAGGTACTGGCATTGACATACGTTGGAATTTGCTCTTGCTAAATTTTTTACAGTCACTGATCTAAGGAAATCACCCTGATCGAAACCCTTTACTGGCAATCACTTATAGGCGAACAGTCATATTGGAGAGTTATGAGCTTTCGGGTTCGGTCCAGCCCAACCAAGTTATTACACACTTTGTTAGTGGTGGATATAAATTAACTAGCCGGACTTGCAGGGACTCTAATTTTAAATAGTGGTGCCAACATGATCACCGCTAATGCACCCACTAAGCCAATAGCTGTCATTTTTCGAATAATAGAATACTTGATGTCATGTGGATTGTAATCAGTTCTTCCAAGAAGAAAAACACACTGTATTTCTGTGGCTGAGAATTGATGTGAGGCTTAAAATGTTATATTTTAATGCATTCGAGGAAAATGAGTTTAAATTTTATGAGGTCGTAATTTGCTACGCAAACTTTCACTCCTTGAGTTTATAGCAACCATAATCCCTCATAATATATTACATTTAATTAAATTTCGGATTGTTCATGTATTTTATGGTTTCTACACACTCTGCATAATTACTGGGGTATAATATGCAAGTTTCACTTTTTAATTAAAAGTCTTTCAAAAATGGAAACAAATGGTCAAAAACCGCAAAAGTGCACAGCCAGGCGCACATCCTTGACAAAACCTTTTCTGAAGGCGAATTGATTTGATGTGGAAAATTTTCGCGTTTGAAATAAAACTAAAAGTGGTTAAATATGATTTGTAGAATCTTAAAAGGGTGTTTATGTCTTCGTGCCCAAAAATGTTGTTTGCAACAAATAGTGACGTCACAAATGAATTTCTTAAATTAGAGGATTGCTCTATCACCTAACTAAGCCCACAAATGATCAATAGAGGACGACAGTTGGTATTTTGCACAACTTCTGAATTGGCAGCATTAATTTCGGAGACGAATATTTTCAATATAACTTCTTGTCACGTGGGCACGGCCTAAAAGTTTAAATCTAGTTCATTAAAAACTCGAATCGAATATAACAAATTCGTCATTTTATTGTCATTGAAAATATGATTAACATTTAACCTCAAACACCGTGTTCAACTGCATCCGACGGTAAGCAGGTATAAAGTATACAATGGTAAAAATGACGGCGATCACAGTAGAAAATTCTGACCATAAAACAGCAGTTCCCGTAATGTAGGTTTCAACCGGACTACTGATTACCGTCATAGCTGACCGGTAGGTCACCGCAAGAGATAGTCCAACTGCGACCTGCAAATTAGCATAGTCAATATTCTGTGTGATATATTATATATATATATATATATATTACCAATTGTATTTTTGCAAAAAAATATTTGTAAATTCATATTTTGTAAAAGTTCATGCGGTCATCATGCTGAGCAACGAAGTTTGTTTTGTGGGTACTATTGACAAAAACGTCCCTTTAGCTTCAAAAAAACATATGCTGGGGTCAATCCTAATTTTTCACGTCGAATTTCTCCTTGAGCGGCAAACAACTATGGGTAATGTTGACCATAATAACCAATTATGTAATCGGCCTAAATACCACAGTATCTACATTCAATAAGAGTAATTGCGCGTCGAGTGAATGTGAAGATTTTGTAATACTCATGTCTGAAAAGTTACAAGCAAAATTTTCTAAAATTTGCTGGAAATGTGGAATGGGAAAAATGTTGCGCAGAAAGCTAAGAAAATTAAATTATGGGATGATTCCTTAACAATTAAACCTTTTTCAAGTATTATTCCACCATATAGTTTTAAATTGTTATCATCTGTGAAAATAAGATATTTGCCAAAAGTCGTTTCATTAATTGCATTAGAGAGTGCAACACATACTGAAATCGTTATAGGGATCGCGCAACTTGCATGTAGGCAATAAACCACTTTGCTGCGATTACCGTCACAGATGACCGAAAGGTGACAGCGACAGAAAGTCCAACTGCTACCTGTGTGACAGACTTGATAACCATGCTATTAATTTGAAATAAGAAAGTATATGAAATAGTAAACAATTGCGACTTTTTCTGCGACTAAGCCCATGTATTTTGAATCAAAATGGAAACGTACAATTGCACTCGGCGCACAACAATTCTAGTTAGAAAGTTTTTTATGTCTCCTAAAATGTGATTTTTTCGCCGCCGCCTGGGTTTGGAAATTTTCACATTTTGTCAATTATGAGCACGGCTGGTGATATGGTACCGTGGGGAATTTTTATCGTATTTCTAACCACGCTCACGATTTAGTATGCAAACGTCATAGATTTTGAACAAAATTTTCAAATTAATATGAGTGGAATGTGGAGGAACGTTAAATAGTATAGTTCGGTACAAAATGAATATCGATCTTCATACCATATACGAAAATAGAAAATGAATAGTACAGTACCGAACTTCATGCCGTATCGTACTGCCAGTCGTGACTATGAGTAGTAGTACATCCGTGACTAATATTTAGGAAAATGATAATTTATATTTGTCAATATAATAAAAAATATTTTTCATTTTCAGCAATATACTCTTATACTCCATACTTTTATTCGTACGACATCGTTGATATAAGGACGCTGAACGACTAATAATACCATCATAAAACAAGTCAGTTCTTCCTGCGATTACCCTTTATCAATGGATATTTATTAAATTTTACTCATTTCTTGATAAGAAGCATACCGCATTGATTTTTCTTCCTCCAAAATAATAATTGTTTGTTGTGGAATTCCTACGATCTCGATAGGCGTAGTATATTCCGATTGCCGATGAAATCAGGAGCAAACCTGACGTAAAGTTCATTTGTTTATGATAAGATTTTACGTAATGTGAATCATGCTCAGTAGATTTAGCTAATTATCAACGTGTAGATAATACGATCTATGACTTGCACTTATGTTTGAAAAAATAAAATGTCAAATTGGGTATTATCAACTTACAATTGAGTTAAATAATTTGTCGTTTGTATCTATTCCAATCATGAACTACATTGCCCAGTTCTAGTCACAAATTTAATGCCCAAATATTTTGTATGTGTGTGAAGAATGGGTGGAAATGTTTGTTAGTAAGAGCAAGTAGGCACATTCTATGAAATCAGAGGTCAAGTACATCAATGCCTGGAAAATATGCAGATAAGTTTTGTTTGTGCCTTTGGTGATTTTCTCACTATTTGTGATTTTCACATCTAGTAGCCGTGAAATTCATTACAACAGGTCCTTCCCGACACGGTAGCGACTACAATGTCATTGGCCAAATCTGTTCTAATTATGAACACATCTATATATTTAGCGAAGTTCCGTCTCGAGGAATACATTTATCCTCGCTGTTGAAAAGATCCAGCGACGTTAATCCCCCACCTCCCCAACCCCAATATAGTTAGGACACTTACCGCAAAAAGCCGCAAAATCAGCTATACTTAAGTCCTTATTGGAAGTCACTTTCAAAGTCTCCATCCTCTGTTAAAATTATTGGTTTCTGTAGAAATCGCACGTAAACCACATATATCTTAAAGTGCTCAATTAATGTACAAAACAGTGTGAAAATTATAGGCCACGAACGAATTTTATCTGATATATGTAACTACATTACCATCGCCATTGGTTAAATGATTCAAGTCCCGTGGAAATTCTCAATATTGTACAGACTCAAGTTTGGTAACTCAAACAACTACAGTGATTCCGTGAATATTCCAACGAAGTTCCACAAAACTTTGCTTTATATAAAAACGCCTACAATGTTCTTCCCAAACGAAATATGACACACATGCGCCATAAAACTATCATAATTTCCAAATATTTGCTGCAGCATGTCTTAGCAACTATCTCTGAAGGGATCTTCAAATATATTCTCAAAGTATCTATGTTGAAGCGCACGATAGATGGTGACAATTTCAAGCGTTAAGGCCATGTTCAATTATTTTGAAATCTGGTTAATAATATCTGAAATGTAATGATTTGACACAATAATAAATTTTTGAATATCATAATATTCGATACTGACGTCTCTTAGCACTGGGCGACTTTAACGTGACTTCACTCTTATTAAACAGGAAGACTAGGCTGTAACGATAAAATTAATTGCCTTATCGATGCCGAAATTTTCCAACCCTGTTTCTTTGCAACGTACGTAATTGATTTCTTCGCTGAAGCGTTTCCTTCCGATGGCGTCAGTTTATACCTTTTAACGCTGAACTACCAAACGAAAAAAAGTAAATGCTGTAAAGTAAACGCTGTAGTTAATTTGTCACCAGTCCACAATAGGCCGAAAAAGTCGATTTTATAATTTTATTTCAATACCACCGAGTAAAATAACTGTCAAAAATGCATATTTTTGTGTATTTTTGCTAGAGTACCGAAACAGACAGGAAGCATTTTCGGGGAACTGATTATATATAGCGATTCAATGTAGAAGCTATATTTTTTACATTCTGATGGAGGTTTATCGATATCGGTTGGTAGATCTCCCGGGACAGATACCACTCACTACACTTTACATAGCTGTTAAGTTTCGTTTGGAATGCTTTCCGCTTGGGTGTTGTTGATACTACGTCTTGTAGTAACTCTTTGCTATCAAGTAATCGTTAGTTGGTACCTTTTTGCCACTGCTTAAATATTTAGAATAGTAAATTTACGATCATTAAAGAATGGAAAATGCCCGAAATACAGATTTTAGGGAATGGCATTCTAGGATTGTTACGCGTAAGGAATTTGAATTTGAGATTACTCCACCTAATAATCGTGAGCCGAAATAATATCTCAGCTTAGCTTTTCCGCCCACATACAACTCACTATAGCCGAATTATAACCGCCATCGTTATTTCTCATGATTTATTTTGTTAATCACCAGATCGGTACGTTTCCTGTCTATCCGGGTGTCATCTATTTGTCATTCTTAAATATATTTACTTAATAAACGATACCATCCATTGGTGACATATCGAATAATAGGAAGATATGTGAAACATCTTTATTTGTTAAAATCATGTAACGCTTCGAATTTTTTTCCATAGTTTTGAAAACGAATATCTGGGGTTGCCTAGTTAGACAACTACAGGTGTGCCAAGTCAGCACTTTTGCGAGTTGCCTTGAGATATTTTCAGGCAAGTAGTATGGGTATTTTTGGTTTTCTGTGACTTCGAGTCGTAGGTTTTAATCACATTTTGATAGCTTCGTCAAAGGACGCGAGTTGTGAGAATAGTACATCCGAAACTGTATATTTTAATGTCGACCGTGAGATTTTTTGATGCCCTGTCGACTTATCAATTCTAATTTCCAGTTCCTACGTACCGCTATAAACTCATTAATTCAGTTTTAATTTAACATAACGGTTCTGTTCTGTTTGGGATTTTTTCCGACTTGAGTGAATTCGTTGGTAATACATTTCGTAATAGCTTTTTGCGATTCAAATGTTTATAAGTTGGTTCCTTCGAGGCCTTGCTCAGAACAAAAATTTAAATTAAATAAAATAAATTTTTGGCGGTAGGCGTTCCTCAAAGAATTTAATATTTTTTAATTTGGTTATTTTATTTAACAATTTCTTTTGTTTCTGTTAACAATTCCTTAGAGATTCGACTTATTTGTGTTTCGAATCACCGATTTGATTACTCGGCCTTACTCAAAAATCGTTGGTTATTCTGGTAACTCACTTTATTTAGAACTGATTATGTTACATAGTATTGCGTTATCATATTTTGTATAGAATTTGAATTGAAATATGAAGAAACATTTATATATTCGTAGTTTGTTCAGTATTTACAATGTAGTTTTCTTGCACGATGCTTTTCGTCGTGTGAGCAAGTTTTGGAACTCCGAAGCGAAAGAATTTATTCACTTTTGGCGGGACATATTTTGTGTCCACAAGAGGAATAAAGTACTTTGGATTTGCCTTCGAACCATGTGTATGTCCTAGAAATAATGGAAGAAAAATGTAGACGTCAGTGAGGCAATACCAAATGGGAAAAATTTCGTCGTAACATATTATATTAAGTATGAGTTTTGCTTGAAAAAAAGATCTCATTGGGTTTAAAAAATTGGTTAAGATTAGGTTCGGTGCATTTTTTTAAATAATATGATGCGTTATTTATAATTAAAACAGTGTGCTTTGAAAGGATGTATGAATAGTAAAGAAATATAAAACCACTAGTAACTGGGGTTACTGTCAAAAGTTAGGTTCAATCAAAATTTACCTTGCCACTAATTTTGCACCGAGGATGAACAGCAGAAATTTTCTATTGTCAAGCATATACCATAATGAACCGCACGTTCCATTAGTAACCTTTACCTAACTAAACACGTTTAGGTATATTTATCTGACTAGACACAATGATAATGCATGGCTCGTCGTCTGTGTTTTATTACTAAAAATAAATAACATCAGAATGACCCATTTGAGTAAATACGAGGACTTTACCTGTAATAAAAGACATCAGTAATCCCACGACAATAGCGACAGAACATCCCAGAAACATCAGAAGATTGAAATTAATGTTAAGAATATCCAGTAAGGCTGAATGTCTGTACAATAACACAAAAATAACGAAACATTATTTACAATAGGCCCAGTTCACCATAACCTGTTCATGTTGTTGAACATAGTTATTAAATATCTTGCTGTGTTGGGGTCACAGAAGAAAACTCGCATCTCATAAAACAGGAGCGTTTGAGTTTTTGTTTTTTCAAAAACCGAGATTACAAATTAAAGTTAAAATCCTATGCAAACAATATTTGTCAAAATGCTGCATTCTATATGTCAATGACCTTTACGATAATGTTAATAATGATTCCGGTTAATGTTTTCGCTATTTGTTGTTATCTAAGAACCTTTAGGCAATGATACTCTCATACATATTGTTGTTGTTCTTTTCAATATTTTCTCCTGGAATCAGGTTTGTAAAATCGAACTCGAAAGAATATTCGAATTCAATATTTGCGTAACTATGGCGTCATATTGTTGCTCATCGATATACTAAATTAATTGAAATTTTATCAACTTCATTAGTTTCACCAACAGAGAACGATAAATCGTATCCACGGTCTTCCGGTGTTGTAAAACCCATGAAAACTGAAATTTATATCCCAAGAAGATATAGCAGGAAGATGAAAACAAGAAACTGAGCCATAATCAGAAAATATTAAGAACCCAACCCAACTGAACTAATATGATAATATTCAACATGAGGGCCAGTCGTACAAACAGTAATATTTTAATTTTTTTCTGCACCCTGCGGCGCGACTTACAATACCTTCCACCCTCACTACTCCATGCTTACATTATACGGCGTATATAATCGATGAGCAACAAAAAATTGTTTCCCCCGCAAAAAGAAAGTACCTACTGAAGTAGTAGTTCTTTAAAAAAGAATACTTACTCCACGTGTGTCATATCTGTGGTCATTGTTTCCGTTGATGGAGTGGTAAAGTTTGAAAACCTATCGAGAGTTCCGTTATTTCTAGGACAGAAGTCAACTGTACGTGACGGGATATTTTCTTTATATGGGTTAGTATTCCAAATATGATTTCCGAGAAAAATAAAGCCCATCAATACATATCCAGAAAATATGCCCGCTATCGCACCCTGTAATCAAAAAGATAGTTCATTTCCTAAAATAAAAAAATTTAGTTCAGTTATGAATTGTTGAATATGGTTTACCAATGGATCACGCCGTTGAGGTGCGGCCATCAGTGGATCATGTTTGACAAAATTAAATTTCTGCTTGGGAGCAGCTCCTGGTGCATGTTTGTTATTACTGACTACGCGGTCAGTATGCGCCCCATGCTCGACAAAAGAAAGTTTTTAATTGGGATATGCATTCTTTTTTTCGTTTTAGGTTAGTTAGTTTAATGGTGTATTAATATAACGCGTAACATGACTTTTTATCAGGGTTTTTTATTCGAAAAAGTTAATTTTTCCAAGAAGCACCATTTTATTATAATCAACAATGGTCTTAGTAAGGTTTGTATGAAAGCACGCTAATATGACTTCTAGCGACACTATGGATAATTTTATAAACACGCTGCATAAGTCTAATTGTTTAAATGGGTATAGTTGTCTTCAACGCTTAAGTAAATCAACCATACCATACTCGAATCGTATCATTTACCATATCATGAATCGGATTAAAAAATGAACACTTCTCGTCAACATATGATCCCACCCGCGCGATAAAAAGAGAAAATTCTTACCAGTTTGTTTGCCCACGGGAAGAACAATCCAAGGATATAAACTCCACTTAGCGGTCCATATATTAGGCCAATGAATCCATAAATAAGTTCAAGAACATTTGATTGTACGATGGAAATAAGAAATGCGTTAAAGATCGTCAGGATTCCTATTACGAGAACTTGGAAAAGAAATAATAAAACAGACTAATAAAATAAATTGTTTCAAGTTTAAGTAGTTATGCACCATAACGGACGTATAGTATATTTACTGGTCATTTGCAGTAATTGCATATTTTAAGAAGTGAAATCCGCCTTGTTCATGAGATTTAAGCCTGCACCTCGGCGGTGAGCTCAATCCACAGCCCATAATCGTCGGGAAAAGCCGATTTTATAGTTTTATTTCAATACCACCAGGTAAAATTTGTTTTGATTTATTTTTAAATTGTTTCTCAAATTATGGTTTTAGTATACACGAATCATGAACAGGAAGAAGATTCAGGGTTTCAGCTTCAATTTTTCATCTTCAATGTCAGATTATTCTTCGTTGTTACACCATTCCTTACTGTATTTACCAGATAATTTCCCGGCTAATAATTTGACAGATTCCGACATATTAGGGCATCGATTTGCTATGAAATCTTCTAAAATTACAATCGACAACGAGTTGAGATACGATGAGATGGTGCTAGATTTTTAGATATAAACAAAGTGAGATTAGTAAATATGCAATAAATATTTAAAGTATAGTTAAAATATCGAAGAACAGCTAAGTGATATGCAAGCTAACATGTTCCACAATTCGATTTATCCCACCCAATTTTTTACAGTTCTATTTTGTGATAGGCAAAACGGAATCCACTATAATACATATAAGATTCAAATCGTATGAAAACTCATATAATTTTCTAAATTTACTTATAAAATTTGTCATCAATAAGGCAATCAACAATGCTGCTGCTCTGACATGACTGTAAATAATATGAACAAATAATGTTAAGAGCAATTTATGTATATTTTGTACAACTTTCACTACTCCATAATAAAGGTAATATCTCAACTTCAACTCAATGATTACTCATACTATATATTGAATTGCCACATTCAGTGTGGCGTATGTAGAATCCTGAGAAGGGTGTGTTATAAGGCGAAAACTTCTTCTGAAAAATGGGATTCAAGTGTAACTGATGATGCGCGCCGAAACTTTTGAAATTCCCTACGATTTAAAGCAATTAAAAGACCATTCTGAAATCATTTCGGCCGGCAAGGTGCGGCCATGACCACATCTATGTATGCTAATAAAGACCTAGTTGTTTGTTCGTGATTCTAGTTCTCAAAATGCGTAGATGGTTTTATCATCACGCAGGCCGGATACCAATCACAGCACTTTACCATATCAGTTCTGTTCGAAATGTTGCAAGCATAAAGTGCAGTTGCTGGTACAACATCTGATACTAAAACATCGGTATAAAATCGCCAACCAAAGGATAGGAAAAACCCAAACTGACATAAAACGCTTAAAAGAACTGCGACACCGAATCAGAGTGATACTTCAAAACATAGTACGACACCGCTAAAAGCAATAGTCTCAATAAAAATCGCCCAACATCGAAAGACAGTGCATCTAAACGCAATGTTACCAAGGTCATCGAAAAAACTTCAACTAGAACTATATATAGGGGGCTGGGCAAAACCCAATCGCATAATTCGTTATTTTTTTCGAGTCGAATCGTATCACTAATTCCAAATAAATAATAAATATTCAATATTTCCTAATACAACTAGTTTCCACTATGAAAATCGAGAAAGTTACATTTACGAATTACAAATATTCGCATAAACGCTCTTAGACGCTTGTATATTCAATTCACATTCGATATTTAAGTGACGTTAATTTTCATATTTAAATGACCGAATACAATCGATTTTGGATAAATTTGACAAAAATCCATTGCATTTTGGCTTTCAGAATGAATACTTCACTTCATTTTCAATTTTTTCCGATGAATCCTATGAATCTGCACATACTGTGCTCGATATTTCCTATCGTGGGGATTTCCCGTTCTCTTTTACCTCAAACTTGCACCGAATATCGTGGATATAAATAATCCTGCCATTCCTGGTGTATTTTCAAATATCTCCAAAGCCATATACGGGATTCCCTGATCGATCTTTTCAAGTTTTCCAGACAACACCGGATCACATCCTTCATAATATGTATACATTATGAATCCGTTCAAATATGTTATTAAAGAAATCAGTATAGATGGGAGAACGTAAACCAGCAATGAACTGAAAAAATTGTTTGAACTATGATTAACAACCGATTCTGGACACTGATGGGTTCTCTAAAACTCCATAATACTCATGAACGGTCAAAATATTTCGTCACAAAACTTGCTTTTTAGCGGGAATTTGCCAAATTTCCAGTTACTTAGCTTATAATTTTCCACGTTCCTTTATGAAAGCTCTCAATCTACTTTTCTTACCCATAAGCATAGGGCCGGCAAAACCGGATAGTTTAATATACAATAGTTATCATGTTGGCATCGTAGGTTGCAAATCTCAGGTTCGAGACCCGACAAGTCTGGCTTGGTAATGGATGCTACCTAACAGTGTTTGTCTCTAAGTGATCGCTAGAACAAGGTTATCGAATGAGTGGATGTGAAAATCCTATGCCGGATTTGGATTATATTTAAAATAGATTTACTAATTACATACAGATGTCCTGTTTTCTCCCGTTTATATATTATCAAAGTCAAGAAATTTGTATTTAAATATATATATATATATATATATATATATATATATATATATATATATATATATATATATATATAAACACGTGACAGAGCGGGTTAAGGGAAATGTATTCTCAATTAAAACTTCATTTTTAATGTCATAAATAAATCTTGACAAGTTGAAAATATTTTGAGGGCATTTTTTGTTAAAATATGAAAATTTCATTTAATTTGCTTGTTTTTTTATGCCTGTAACCGAGTCACGAGGTCCATTTTATTGACGATAGCCTTTCGTCGTCAAAATACTAGAGCATAAATGTGTATATAAAATATTCTTTGAAATGCTAAAATAACTCACAATTGTGCCTGACGAGTAGTTCTGCAAGACAAATATCTCTGCATTGTCGTTTGTGAAAAGCACAAGCTATCTATGGTCATGATAAAGCTCCCAACTAAAACAGCAGCTGGAGAAATTCGACTGATCACTCCATATTCAAAGCTAAAAAAAATTTAACACGAGAACAAAAACATACAGTGGCTTGGCACCGCGATGAGTCACACATCTATAATGATCTTCCGTTAGCTTCACATTAATTTGTGGTCTACCATTTATCCACCAAATCAAATAATTTATAATTTGTATGGTAAGGGTCCTTTTTATCGAATCGGATCGAATCCTCAATTCCACATAAATATCTAATATATCATTTTATCATTATAACTTGTCCCTATTATAAAATTCATGAAATTTATATTTGTATATAAAATGACATTACAAAAGGTCTAAAAGGCCAAACTTCTCATATCTTAACGACAAAATCCAATCAATTTTGGTTAAATTTGACCAAAATCCATTGCATTTTGTCGTTAAAATGAATATTCCAATGCATTCAACAAGATTGCGTTTCTGTGAACGATTAACGATTGATTTGAATATTTTGTGTTTCGGGTCGATTTGAATAACCGACTTGAATTGCCCAGTCCTAACTCCTACTCAATATTTGAAATTATGCAGGTTTACATTCGATACGTTGTGGCATCCAGTTTTATAAATTCCTGAACATTTTCACGATGGTGAAAACTGCAGGCGATAAATCTACTCAGAAATAAGAGTTGTAAAACTTAAATTGCACTGTGTTGTGTTTTAATTATCGTTCTATTTGTTTTTTTTAAAAGATAACAATTTTATATACTGATACACTACAGTTTTTATACTGATGGCGACAGATTTCATGCCGATGGCTGCAGTTCGAAATTGACTTCCTGGCTCCGTGCGAATGCTTCGGTAAGTTTGTTTGGCAAAGGCTTGAGTAATCAGAATTCTGTCAAAAGTGTCAATCGAAAGACTTAAATTAAGATCAAAATGTTCAATTCGTCGCAAAATTTAAAAATTGAAAGATTAGTTTTCATGATTTTGCACGATATATTTACTTCATCCCAGTGAATCGTTCGCCTCTTTCTAAAGCAGACATCATGTTTTCAAATCCTCCAATTTTTATCAATCCTTGTATTGATACAGCAAACATTCCACCCAACATTGTAACAGCTTGAAAAACGTCAGTCCAAATGACCGCTTTCATTCCGCCCTATCCAAGAAGTATAATTATGAGTTAAATTTACAAAAAATCATTTTTTGTAGATAACAATTTGTCCCGGGAAGTCAAACACGGATCACTGATAAATTACTCCGGCTTTATGCGCATATGAGAAATATCTTCATGCGCAAATAAGAAACGTTCTGAAAGATGTAGTGCCTTCAGTTTAATATGTTTTGATATTATTTATTTGGAGCTGCATTACAGTTACCTACAAAATGACATTCATTGGCTCATTCCATGAGTGAAGAGTTGTGCTTAAGAATCAATAATTTTTTGGAATTTGACGGTACGGAAACACATGACATACCTTAAATGTTACGGTTTTTGTGCAACAAAAGGATGAAAATGCGACAATCATTTCGAGCATCATGAAAATCAGAAAATTCATAGATACGAACTACCAATGTATGCATACAGAATTTTAAAGGCAATGCATTTTCTATTTATACTCCATGTCTGAGCTCAAAACTTTTTATATTTAAACGACATAATACAATCGATTTTGGTCAAATTAACCAAAAAAATCAGTTGCATTTAGCCCATAAAAGTGAAAATCCCACTTTTTCAGCAAATTTTTGTGCCTTTGAGGATTCGTGACGACCGAATCGAATTGTCTACACCTAGTCACATACTGGTCGGTTGATTGCACTAGTGCTATCAGAACTTGAATCTTACCAATGCTGTATACATTGTACAAATTCCTCCAATCAAAATAATGCTCCATGCTAGTGGGATAGAAGTCACGGCACTCAATGAAACTGCCGGTAGATACACTACCGATCCCATGTAAAACAATGTACCGCAAGCGTACATGAAACCAGCAATCTTCGCCAACAGAACACTGAATCGGAACTCGAGGATCTGGAGAATAAAATTTCATTAGAGGTACTGGCATTGGCATACATTGAAATTGAATACATTGAAATTGCATACATTGAACACTACCGATCCCATGTAAAACAATGTACCGCAAGCGTACATGAAACCAGCAATCTTCGCCAACAGAACACTGAATCGGAACTCGAGGATCCGGAGAATAAAATTTCATTAGAGGTACTGGCATTGGCATACATTGAAATTTGTTCTTTTTCAATTTTTTTTACAGTCACTCGTCTGAGCAAATTACCCTGATCGAAACCCTGTACTGGCAAAAAATAAGCGAACAGTTATATTGGAAAGTTATGAGCCATCCGTTTCGGTCCAGCCTAACCAAGTTATTGCACCATTGGTTAATGGGGTTAATATGAATTAACTAGCTGGACTTGCAGGGGGTCTAATCCGAGATCTTCAAATTGACGATCATGATTGAATTGATTGAACATGATTACCGCTAACGCGCCCATTAAGCCAGTAACTGAAGTTGTCATTTTTCGAATAATAGAATACCTGATGCCATGTGGATTGCATTTTGTTCTTCTAAAAAATAGACCGTATTTCTGTGGCTGAGACTCGATGTGAGGCTTAAAATGTTGCATTTTAATACATTCGAGAAAAACGAGTTTGAAGTTTTAGGAGTCGTATTCTGGGGCATAATATGCAAACTTTGAAATTCACTTTTATGTAAAAATCTTTCGAAAATCGAAACAAATGTTCAAAAATCGGGACATGAGCAACACAACTCATGTCTGTTTGGTGGTAAAAATGCCGCACCGCAAAAGTGCACATCTAGGCGCACATCCTTGAGAAAAAGTTTTTCTGAAGGCGAATGATTTAATGTGGAAAATTTCCAAGTTCAAAATAAAACTAAAAGTGGTCAAATATGATTTGTAGAATCTTTAAAGGGTGTTTATGTCATCATGCCCAAAAATGTTGTTCGCAACAAATAGTGACGTCACAAATGATTTTTTTAAATTAGAGGATTGCTCTATCACCTAACTAAGCCCACAAATGATCAATTGAGGACGACAGTTGGTATTTTGAACAACTTCTGAATCGGCAGCATTAATTTCGGAGACGAATATTTGCAATATAACTTCTAGTCACGTGAGCACGGCTTAAAAGTTTAAATCTAGTTCATTAAAAACTCGAATCGAATATAACAAATTCGTCATTTTATTGTCATTGAAAATATGATTAACATTTAACCTCAAACACCGTGTTCAACTGCATCCGACGGTAAGCAGGTACAAAGTATACAATGGTGAAAATGACGGCGATCACAGTAGAAAATTCTGACCATAAAACAGCAGTTCCCGTAATGTAGGCTTCAACCGGACTACTGATTACCGTCATAGCTGACCGGTAGGTCACCGCAAGAGATAGTCCAACTGCGGCCTGCGAATTAGCATTGAATATCGTCCATATTCTGTGTGATATATATATATATATATATATATATATATATATATATATTACCAATTGGGTTTTTGCAAAAAAATATTCGTAAATTCATATTTTGTGAAAGTTCATGCGGTCATCATGCTGAGCAACGGAGTTTGTTTTGTGGGTACTATCGAGACAAAAACGTCCCTTTAGCTTCAAAAAAACGTATGCTGGGGTCAATCCTAATTTTTTACGTTGAATTTCTCCTTAAGCGGCAAACAACTATGGGTAATGTTGGCCAATTATGTAATCGGCCTAAATACCACAGTATATACATTCAATAAGAGTAATTAATTGCGCGTCGAGTGAATGTGAACATTTAGTAATACTCATGTCTGAGAAGTTACAAGCAAAATTTTCTAATATTTGCTGGAAATGTGGAATGGGAAAAATGTTGCGCAGAAAGCTAAGAAAATTAAATTATGGGATGATTCATTAACAATTTAACCTTTTTCAAGTATTATTCCACCATACAGTTTTAAATTGTTATCATCTGTGAAAAAAAGATACTTGCTAAAAGCCGTTTCATTAATTGCATATAGAGAGTGCAACAGATATTGAAATCGCAACTTGCATGCAAGCAATGAACCACCTTGCTGCTTTTTGATGAAACTACGTTTGTTTCGCCACATTTCGGGCGGTTTCGGCGAACGTTGGTAATGGTTCTAGTAGAAACAAAATATATACTTATATAGTTAATTTAATTGCATGAATTAATCATAATTACTGGTTGTTGCATGTACCTGATGTAGATGCTATTCCCAACGGTCTAGTATGAATAATACGCAAATTAAATAGCTTGTTTACTGCCGTATATACTTAGGGCCATCAGATACATTAGAAAATCGTATCAAGTTATCCCGCAAGCAAAATTCGCCAATGGGCACAGGAAACTGTTGAATCAACAGCAGTCGTTGTTGCAATATTGCTTTTTTCTTTCCAGATTTTCAGATAATAGGGCGTTTTGTCGATGTGTACACGAGCTTCCCATTTATACCAACTAGATTCCGAATCAAATGGGAATTTAAGTTATTAAAAGTATTCAATAATCGTTTTAGTGAGACTTTTTTACTCAGGTTGCACCATTAATATGAAGCCTGGTAATGCTTACAGCGAGAAAGCGTCAAGCGAATGGTTTAGTGGCTTGGTTAGAAAAGCTGTATGTCATTTTTCCTCAAAAATAACATTACATTTACCAGCAAATTTGCCTTTTGCGAATTATAAAAGAAACATAATCTCATTTACTGTAAAGCCATACCGCACTGATTTTTCTTCCTCCAAAATAATAATTGTTTATAGTTGAATTTCGTCGATCTCGATAAGCGTAATACATTCCGATAACCGAAGAAATGAGGAGTAAAGCTGAAATAAAATTAAATTGTTATCTCAAGATAAACAGGCTTGACTCCAGCATTCAGAAGGTTACATTTGGGAAATTACTGATGATGGCTGAAATAATTTTGGGTCGAGTGTGTAATATGCATAATCTGCAAAGCTAAAAATACTTCGTATTACAAAATAGAAATCGTCCCATGTGCAGCGAATACATGCGAGCATGTTTTGTTTTTATTTATTAAGTAATATTCAATACAATACGTTCTTTATTCGTAACGCATTCTGCCTTTCCCTGCATACATTTACAGCATGGCTTGATGATACGCCTAAGAAAATAAACATGGACCTGCTGTCATTGTTTTTGGAAACGCTAATAAAGCAAAATAAAATTAACACTAAAATTGCCACATACACTTACCTCCGAAGGTCACAAAATCAGCTATACTCAAATCTTTCTTAAAGCTCACGTCCATTTTTATCATCGTTTGTTTCGATTCTTAATGCATAAAACCACATTACAGAGCGCAGGCGGCGTCGGGAGAGATTCGATACCAATGTTACAATTTATCAGTAGGGCATTTAGTAACATAATGACGTGAATGGTTAATGTTTTAGTTCCACAGATATTATTTAATCCCACTACTAGTGACCTAAGAATGTCCTCGTTTTCACCTTTTAAAACTTATTGAATTATTTTATGTATATAGTAATGAGCGGATCCAATATTTTTTTTGTTTCCGGCCATGCTTAAATCAAACTTGAACTAAACTGAATCCATTAACGCAGTGTTTATCAATGATTTTTTTCGGTTCGAAATTCACCCTGAAGAAGACTGGAAGCAGTGCCTGGGAGCTAACGGCCACTTGATAGCAAAAACCTACTAAAAGATGTATTACCATCAACTGCACTCTAAACGGAAAACATCCCAAATGAAATTGAATCGCAATGATAAGGTGCAGTGAGTGAAATCTGCCCTGTGCGACGTTAAATCATGTGCCACTTCTGAAATTTATTTCGTAGTATGCAATTAACAACAAACAATTATATGGGGTTACGAGATTTATCTTGCGTCATTCCATTCAGTGGGGGACCAATGAAGAAAAGCAGGCAAGGTTACCGCGCATCGTCCCAAGGCTGTGGGATACAGTGCCTCGCGTAGAGGCACCCCGCATTCACAGCATTTTGAAGCCTTTTTTGTTCGTCGTAATTCATTAGGTGTTCCGTTCGGCAGCTATCGTCGTTTACATCACGCCATGGCTCACGGGTGTGTGGACCCGTAACTAGAGGAAAGGGCGTCGCAAGGAGCAAAGTTCCTTCTGAAATAAGTTTTGCCCCACTAGGAAAATAATTACAGATTGCAGATTAAATTAATTGGCAAATTTCAGAATAATTTCGACCACCCCTAAATTTTCAAATTATATGATAACATTATGAAAAAGACAGAAATTTATTATATTAAAAAACTGTGTGCCCTCGTCGCGATTTTGGCCGGCTCTGTCGTGATATTCAACAAAAATTTAACCAAAAAAATTTTTCAGTTCCCTCTCCCCTTCTTAGATTCATTTTCTCCCCTTGTCGCTCCGGGCTATTTACGGGTCTGCAAGTGTTTGTATTAACGATAGCTTTGCAAAATGCACGTGCCCAATATATTTGAATGACTCGTACACAAAACCTTTTAAGAATTATGAAGAAATACAAAAATGAAGACATGTTTCCGAATTCGACCAATAATCTTACTTCAGTTTCGTGACTAAATTCAGTTTTGTGCGTAACAGCAAAACTATGAGGTCAAAGTTGACTGGTCCACAGTGGCGGGGTGGCCGTAGGGATAACGTTTCCAGGAGGTGGGTAGATGAATTTTCATAAAGACAAAATCAGATGAGAAATGAAACCTAGAAACTTTTTAAGCATTCCTTGCCACCACTTATTAGATTGAACGACCGTTAGCACGGAGAAGGGAACTGTGACTAGGAAGACCAAGTTAATGGATTATGAGATGGGTGCTTGTCATTTAATCACGAGCCTGGATTACTTGGATTTGAAACTGAAACTGTTAATCAGCCACGCTGTGTCTTCTGTATATTCATTTCATAACATATTTCGAAAAATGTTGCTCGAATATGTGCCATTCACTGATGGATCAAGGTGATGGGGAGCGTTTTATCAGTGCTTGACAAAATAAAAGTTCTGATGTGATAGTATGTTTTGTTAATATGTATGGAATATTTAACGTCAATTCAAGCAATTTCGTCTAACGGGAGACCAAACTTCAATGTAATGCTGAATAGCTATAATTTCAGGGTTCTAACTCTGTGATTTTCCCAGTACTCGAAATTGCAAATTTTATATTATGTGTAACTATTGCGTCTTATTGTTGCACGTCAATGCACTAAATAAACTGAAATTAGACTAAAACTCGATCAATCCTACTATCACATGGATGCTAAATAATCTCCATGGTAAATAAGTATTGCAAAACTTTACATTTGAAACTTCAGAAGGATCGATTCCTGTAATTTTTAAAACTGACCACACCGTGTAGCTGGGCTGTCTTGATCTCGATACAACTTGGGACCTCGAACTTGAACACTGCCAAAAATCGGTCGTTTGGGACCCGGCGTATAAGTAGCCTATGTATGCAAAACTGTCATGAGTCAGTCGACTTTATCACCACTGGAGGACACTCACGATTCAGGAATGCTGACACATGAATATCAATGCATGAAGCCTGTGTCAAACCACGCTTTTGGTGACAGAATACGCCTCTCTTTGAGGTCATATTGTCGCTTAGTACACATTTTCATTTTATGAAAGAGGCGATCGTTTTTAATATTACTTCGTGGTATGAAATATGGCTTTTCAATGAAAAATGTGTGAAAAGATCCTAAAATATGTGAAAAGATTTTTCCTCTATTCATATTTGGCAATAAATTTTGAATGGATAAAAAATCTGAGAAAATGGGTTGTGTCAACAATAAGACTACAACATGTTTTGCTAATCTATGAAATTCTTCAAAGCTTTTTTGTGCATACTATATCAACAAGTGCACCAGATGCATTCGGTTATAGAGCTCTCAAGCCATTTTCAATCCACAATTGCACGCTGCTACGTAATTGACATTGGGTCAATACGCACAAATTTACGTCGCTCAAGAATTTAGTTGACACAAGGAGTCAAACCGGACCATAAATTTCAAACAAAATCACCCATAAATATGGTTTAAAATGCCGCAAAAACGTTTCAATGATATCAACAGGAAGAAAAAAATACCTAGCGCGCACGGTCACGTTTCAATTTTTCAAAGCCCATCAAAAAGGGAACTATTTGAACATTGGAAAACTGTTATCATGTACGTTTTTAGAGGGTGTGTTTAATAACTATTCTATCGTATATAATCACAACATTTCGGACTTCAAATTATATCTACATATTTTTGCATTTTCCACCTTTCCTGTGATATAGGCTATTTATAATTAACATATCCTTTGTGATTAAGGAAATGTAAGCTTTTAAAGTCGACCTGTCTTCCAGATACGCGAAAGACACTACAGTCTCTTTAAGAGTTTAAGAAGTTAATAAAGATTTCATCCACAAAATTACCCATTTAATTGAACAATTTCATTTTGCGACATTTGTCATTCTTGACACAAAAAATATGCTGATTTCTAAATTAGGTTCTTCGGGAATATCCCCATAGCATTGCTAAAGAGTATTTGAACACATGGTACACAGCGAATGGTCCGGACATATAACAAGTATATAGTCACTAAATATCTCTCACAAGATGTCTATCTGTGTTTAACAGGTGAGCGATCGCCTGCTGTGGTGAGAGATAACATTGCTAACAAGTTTATGAAGAACTATAGCAATGCCTCTGTCGCTGATCTCAGCATGCTCGAGAACTGTCCTGTGCTGTACTCTGCTGTGATCAATATGATTGGCATTTTTCCTCCGGTCTGAAAACCGTGTCACATCGTCATAAGGAATGTCGCCTCACTTTGTTTATTTTACAAATATTATAATGGTTTTTGTTCAAGACAGCTTTCTGCTCTCGTTCCTCCAGACAAAATTTTTGACCGACCCACTCGATTGGCTCCTAATTCACACTTATTCACTGTGGAAGTTCCACAATGTCCCACACAGTTTCATGCAAAAATTTTTTTTTTTCAAGAATCTCTAAAATTTCAAAATTTGAAATTCCTCGCTTTCTCACTGCTTTACTGCTTTTCTGAGCGTGTTGCTGATCTTCAGGGCTTTGAAACTCGCGTGAGTGAACCTGTGGATCTGTCGGGGTTGGGGGTCCTTAGTTCCTATTCCTGCATTTCGTGTAGCTCTTTGCACTTTAGGGGTTTCAGGAAACTTTTCAAGTATGATATGTTTCCTGCATCCCTGCTCTGAGCAAATTTTGATCAAAAAAATTTTTATTTACGCTTTGTTACGTTATACGTCGAAATGAAATTGTCTGGCGAGTGATAAATAAACTTGTCTAAACGAGGCCGCGATTCTCATACGCAACATATACATTATACCCGTGCTGAAACTGCAATTAAAAATGGAAACACTGGTGGGTGAATCTACGATCAAGCCTACTTTTGTAAAACTTGATAAACTTTGTATCATCATGTAATAGTTTATGCTATCATATTAGAAATGACATGATAGATATTAAAAGCCATATTAAAATACTTGTCTCGTCAGGTATACGGCGCCGATGGTGTACACCTGCATTGGCGGCGCGATCCACCAGTGACTTATACTTAACAAAAGTTATTTTAGCAAGTTTGTTTGAGCAGGCCAAGCCACAAGGAGCGCCTTGAACTACCTAACAGTTACTTATATTGCAAACTTATATTAGTGGATGTAGTGGCTGTTGTGATGTACTTTTGCTGGTTGCCTTAAAATTCGATAATATGCCAATTGGTGTGGTCTATAAATACCACATCTTTGTTCGATAATGGTTGACCTTGTATTCACTAATTGGACTGGTAGAAATGTTTTCGATTAGGTTTGTGCGACTTGAGCCATATCCCCACCCCCTTTTTACGCTTTTGGTGTTATAGAGGGTGATTAGCAATAGGGGAAATAAAACTATGCGATTGTCGAGGTCACGTTTCTGATTTCTTTTTAGCACATGGTGACGCTGACTTTAATCAATCCCCGATGCTAGATCAACGCTATTTTCTATATATGTTGCTATAATATTATTTAGGAATTATTATATATTGTTGGAATTTTTTTCTACCTGACAAATAAAATATTGAAGATTGAAGTCATCTATAATTGCCAATATACTAGTTTTTAAAATTGCTATACTTAGATTGAGAATGGTTATATATTTGAATCGAAATCGAGCTGTTAGTGTAGCACTACGACTACATCAACTTATGTTCAGAATTGTTAATGTCGCGTTCGTCACAAATGTATCCAGGTGACTTCCGCTGTGATGTAGACTGTTCCAAGAAATAGAGAATACCTGCATTCTTAGAAAAATGAATTAAAGGTATAGCGAGGAAGTAATCTTGCACGTAATCATGTTTGCGACAATGACCTAGGAAACCGTGATCCGATGCTCTGATTCGTTTTGACCAATGACGTAACTACGTAAAGTTTCGTTGAGTTACGCAATACGTGAGAACGCAAGAAAAACACTCAGTATTTCAGATTCATTATATAGTCATTACTATTAATTTCGTTTGTTTAGATAAATGTGGGACAAGTTGGACCATAGCCAAGAATTTAATTATCGATAAAACTACTTCACGAATTTTGATGGAATGTGAATGTCCACCAGACGTATTAAACCTTTTTGATAGGCCATAAGCGTGAAAAGCTTTGAATGTTATCCTTCCAAAGTAGTGGGTTTAAAATCCCGCGTTCAAAGTACCACATTTAAAAAAGTATCCGAAATAATATCAGGAAAGAGGAAAAAATGTGGGTGCTTCATTTTTCGTTGGTTATTACCATATTTTTAAAATAAAAAGGCCTTAGGAGTAGAGAAGGATTTGGAGGTGAACGGTTTGTGAACGATTTGTATGCTACAGTAGCAATTTCTTGAAATATTTAACCTTGAAAAAAGTTTTTTGAGAAATGTTCTTCTGAGTACTTAGGGCTGTAAAAAAAACCACGGTTTTTCGAGGGCCACGGGCGCACAGTCTCCCAGTATTTAGTTTGTTTGAGTAGTTTTGGATCAATCAGGCTCATGTTGGTCTAAATTGAATAGGACTGAGGAATTGAAAAAAAGGGTTTCTATTAGGTAAACGGTTAAAGTGAAATGCGATCATCGGGAACATCTTAAAACAGTAACTGTGTAAGTATATATCTTAATAAATTCACATTACTTTTTAAATGTGATACCAATGCATTTGCATTTATGAACATGAATATAACAAAAGATTCAATAATACCGGCTACATGCTGAATTGATCACAATTAAGCGATCGATTTTCATGTTCGGTTAATTACCAATGTATATCGATGGAAACTTTTTAAGATATAAATATATAGAAGCCGGCTGATAAAACATGATCTCCATTGAGTTGATATTGTTACGGTTTTTACTATTCAGCACCACTTTCAGTCGTTGACCTAAATATAGAAATTTCATAATAGGAAACAATTCGCAAGAGCAAACTTTATATCCTAATTCGAAATCATGGTTTAGATCAAACATTGGCGACGGTTAAACATGAGGGAGCACAATTTATTTGCATTGTTGTTGATAATAGTGTTATAGTGTACCATTGTAAAAACGATTTATGTTATAATTATTTTATATTTTCTGAATTGATCGTTTTAACCAAAGAATGAAAAACCTATTGAAACGATTGACCACCACAGATTAGCAAGCTTGACAATAAAAAATTTGAGTAATTGTTAATATCCGATCCTTGCCACACGGTTTCTTGCCAGAAATCGCGCTCGTTGTCACAAAATTTATAAAAATATAATCGGACACCAAACTGCGTTCTTTTTCTCAGTATTGAGTTCAATAGCCAATACACTACTATACTTTCACCGCACAAGGAAAAAAAACTTTTTCATGACCTTTTCCCTAGACTTTGGGTATATTTCTTCATGAAAGTACTACAATCATTACTGTCATGATCCTGGGTCAGCAATTAAATTCCTTCATAATTCAGCATTTTAAAATTTAATTGTGGTTGCTATTTGTATCAGGGGAGTTATGTTCTTGAAAATCGTATAAAAGTGAGGAAGGTATAATCATATCAAAGCGTGCAGTGCACCCGTGCTCAAAATGAGAGAACTTGCTGCGATGCTCGTGAAAAAGCGTTCTCTCGTATTGTAATGATTTCGATGCACAACTCGAGAAATGTCCCGCGTGATTGTTTCAGGAATTTGTTCGTGTACTTTAATACAGTATCAATAAGTGTCACTGTCTGATCTGCATTGACAGTTTTTAGTATTTTTAAAAAATAATAGCTAGTAGTTTCATACCGATTCCATCGAACAGATTTTCGGAAAATGGAATGTAACACTTGCTTCATTGGAATAAGCGACAAAAAATTTGTCACCGGGCGAAGTTTTCAAAGGACTATGTATATATTTTATGTCTTGTTATGGACAAGCAAGTCATTCACTGAAGGTTTTAATATTTTTACTTCGGAAACGGAATATATCACCGAACCAAATAATTCAGCGACCACCGCGGACGGTCCGTCATATTTTGGATATGATTTTGCGATGAATTTGAATGAAGAAGAAGGTGCAAAAGGCGCATCGTAAGTAAAATGTTTTAATTTCCTGACCCTATCATTAATTTTACCTCGTTGAGCATGGGCCACAGATGGACCGCGTCTTTTCGACGCGATCTTTTAGTGACCCTTGCTTAACAAAACATGATTTGACAAAAGTTTTCCGATTGGGGACCCACACCGCCTTTAAGCAATTGAATCTTAACCAGTTCAATTCAGTCTTGCTAATCTTGGACTCGTACTGTGCGAAAGTGGAGACTCATTTTCGACTCGTATTAGACTAGATGTAATAATCCTCGATTTAGATTAGGTTTTGTAGGTGGTGTTTTTAGAATTGTCCTAACTTGTCTTCTGCATAAGGAGCGACTTACAGAGCGAAGAGGCTGCTAAGAGTTTTTTCCCTGCCCAGCCCAGCTTCAACTCACAAGACTTTGTCATAGTGGTTTGGTGCTGATCGACTCCTTTCCGCTTGAATTGCGGTTTCTGGTATTGCATTTTGATTTAGGTGTTTGTCTATTCTGTAGATGCGCGTTCGTGTATATTTCGAAATACACTCTTTTAGGTTTTAAAACCATGGTTTTCTTAGAGCAATCTATGCAAGGCACCCAGATGATCATCCCAATAGAGTATTATATTAGGGAATAAATAACAAATTTCTGTAGCACTTCAATTCTACATTTTTGGTAATTTATATTGGTATCTCTTTGTTGTGTTTATTGTTGTTTCATCGTTTGGCAGCATATAGTCATTCAATAAGGTTAATTTCAAAAAGAGCTAGAAATTGCTGTAACACATGTAATGTGTGATAGCCCGAGAACTGTTTATTGATAAATTGACATTTAAATCGGAATCACGTATATGGTACGGTTGGACATTGGAATCTAATTTCGTGCATTACGAGCAACATATTTCTAAGATGGGTTCCACGAAAATTTCTATTTGGATTATCACACAATGTTAGTTCCGATTGCGTTTGTACCTTTAACTTTATTTACTATGAACAACTACTAGAGCATTTGGCCCGGCTGCTTGTTTAAGCCTATCGTTTCATACATACTCAAAATTTGTCAAGTTACTTTTGTTAAGTATGTGTCATTGAAGGATCGCGTCTATGTTTCTGGTAAGGTCCGAGTGTATGTTCCTTAAGGTAGTACACGGATTTATCCGGTGAATAACAACCACAGACGACGTCCAGTAATCTTTTATTTAGCTCATGAATCTCCTAATAATATTTTAATAGCGTAATATTACACGAAGCTCTCAACGGTATCCGTAGAATAGCATCATGTTTTTTATCTTACAAATGAAGGTATTAATATTGTTTATGATATCAGGTGGTATCCCAAACGCAAAAAGACTCAAATATCATAAGTGAGCTCCAGACGGGTTACACTCGCACAACGCACTACCCATCAGTGATGTATGTTCGATAAAACATATTCTACATACCATATATGAAAATGGTTTCTTAACCCATTGAGAAGAATGATGATTTTTTATTTTGCATACTATGGCAACTGACGGGTAGAGCCGAAAAAGTACACGCCATCTGGGATATATGTTTAGTAGAATAGAATTTCTAATGGGATAAGAAGGTTGCGTTTGGCCAGAATGATCAATTGATCAATCGGTTGTTGGCACCTTGATGTAGTCAATCATGTGCGTGACATATTAATGTGGTTTACCGAAAACCGATCATTACCTGGTCAGAAATTTCTTTTTCAAAGATCTTTTTAAAGTATGATTCACCGATGGTTCGTACCGCCTTAGGTGCAGTTCATCCGTGGCTCTTTTTTGGCAAAATAAAATTGTTTATTTGGATTTTATAATATGAGGGAAATGAATTCAATCGATCGGGTGGTTAAACGATTTTCTTCGGAAAATTTTGTTTTATTTTAAACTAAGGCCATCGCAATGAACAAACTATTGATGATAAAACTTTTTCAGAGAAAGTTTTCTTGGTAATTGTCAAGAGAATGGACGTATTCGAGAGAGCAAAAAATATGACGGGAATCGCGACGAAGCGCAATCATTGGTTTTACATCTTACTCCACGTACATGCTTAAGTGTTGACAATTGAATACTGGTTAGGCAAAAACCTCGACTTGGAAATGGAAACCACACTCGATTTGGCAATGTTGATTGCAAATATTAAGCTGTTCTATTAGGTCAGCCATGCCCGCGATGACATTTCTTCGTTTGATAATTTATGCTTGACGTGTGTTTTAGGCACTAGTCTGACTTACGTTTTGATTGACTCTTGAGCTTAACTGTGGGTCGTAAAGCCAAGTTCGATATAAACGATCTTTTGAAATCACTAAATGTGAAAGAGTGCCAATAGAATTTGTGTGTAATTCAGAAATATAGACAAATCCATGCCCGTTTCCCCACTCTTACCATCGACCAGAAAGTATTGCATTTACCAAAAAAGAAAAATATCGGACGGAATCTATATTCATAGTTTATATAACATGCAAGAAATATAGCCTCGTTGTTAAAGTTTCAATTAAAAAAAAACAGATCCCGTCCGTGTTATTATGACGTATTAATTGATCGAAATTAATAACACAAGCTGATTGGCAAATTTTCAACACTTCCGATCAAATGAACATTTTCTACTAAATCAGCATTAAAACATTTCGATATTATGTCACTGTACTTATGTTTGCAGTCCTTGTTACTGGCGAGAGTTCACCTAATGGTACTGTATAGTTTCAAAAAGAAATGTCTGAAGTCTAGTTCAATATTATGTGATGCGCGCCTGACTGTAGACGACCTTCCAGTCAGTAAAATACTATAATGACACGGTTTGTTAAGTGTGCGCCTGACTGTAGACGACCTTCCAGTCAGTAAAATACTATAATGACACGGTTTGTTAACTGCTCTGCCGAGGCGCGGTCCGTCTGTGGCTCATGCTTGAAAAAAATAAATTTCTGATTTGGCAAAAACACCCCAGGAATTGCAAGGCAAAGAGCGTGAAAACTGTAAAATTCTAGTCAGAAACATTTAGCTGCAAACGTTTCATTAATCATGAGGGGGGCTGACGAATTGTGCCTCTTCGTCCCCAGGCTTGACAAAATAAAATTTCGGGGTGTAACGGATTTATCGCTCGGTATGCTATTATCAAGGCAAGTCCATGTTCAGTGATGGAAACAAAATTATATGCGTGCTTGAGTTTATATTCTATACAACAAAGTTCAGAAATTGAAATTATGATTAAAAAATTATTTCAGATTATACAAGCTATTTTTTCCGTTTGCAAATACTATACTTTCTTAAGTGAATAATGAATATAATTTTTGAATAACTCAAAAACTATTGGAATCGGCATAACTCCGAAAATCTTTATAGGTTAGTGTCATGATATGAAAATGGAAGTTTCGAAAAGAATTAACCGTTTCCTTTGTTTTTAAAAATTTGTTTGTCGTCGAAAGATTCTGAAAATGCCATATATGTTTTGCTTCAACCAATGTTTTGCTAGGCTTACAGCAGTCCTGCATGCACCGGCATTTTCTGACATTCTTGTTGTTCAATTTTCGACCGATAAATAATTTTTTTGAACTTATAGGACTATAATCTTGAAGGTAACTAGTATAAATGTGCCAAAAGGAACTGGTCACGAAGCACGGCATGTGGCGAGGTGAAATGAGTTTTGTACGCTATCATCACAATATAGTGATATTGGAAAAGCAAAACCCACTTGCTTTTCACGGTAACTTTGTATATCAATCACGTTGTCGCTATAAATTTTTACAAGTTATTAGGGAAATTGCTAACCATCAGGCACGCGCAAAATGTGTTAGCATTGCAAAATCATAATACATCACTGAGGCCTTGCGGCTTCAACTCGTCAAGAAATTTCTTCTCGACTATGTCGCCAAGACGCAGTCTATCCGTGACTTATGCCTGACAATATTGAATTCCCGATTGGTCATGTTTTACTTCAGATGTTGTTTGGAAGTCAAGGTACGGTATATAACACATGCGTTTCTTACAGCGAAGCACTCGTTGAGAGGGATTTCGGTGCTTTCTCGGGCATGAGCTGTAGTTAAAGTAACTGATTTTTGAAAAAAAAGATTGCAATTTTCAGGGGTTAAATTTTGTGGAGATTATGTCTAAGTTTCAAAGCACAGTAACAAGCAA
Source organism: Styela plicata (assembly GCA_963675895.2). NCBI lineage: Eukaryota > Metazoa > Chordata > Ascidiacea > Stolidobranchia > Styelidae > Styela > Styela plicata. The sequence goes on along the minus strand of OZ023143.1, from coordinate 8,449,820 downwards.
CATTCGTGATCAGGATATTGGCTGCCATTTATAGATTCGACAAAAATAGCAAAATAAAAATTGTAGAGAACCATAACTGTTTTTCCATATACAGACACCTGATTTATGAGGTAATAACACGATCATTTGCATTTCACCTGTTTCTGAAAACTTGCGTGCACGCATTGCGGCGAAAAGGAGAAATCTTCTTTAGGATGGTAGCTTTAGCTTCTTATAGTTGAAATATTTGTTATATAGCAACTTCTTGTGCAACCTTACCTTAGGCGACAGATTGGGGGCCAGCGTTTTAGTTTTTGAAAAGCAAACGGATCATTGTATGCTACTCTCTCTCGACATAATATCCATCCATCTATGGTTGTTGCTTTTAAAATTTATTGTAAAAATTGAAAAAACGCTCATGCGAAAAAAAAATATAATCGTGCTGAAGGCCCGACTAAATTTAGCGTTTTCCCGCCTCCGCCGACAATGCCTATAACTTCACAAAACAAACTCAAAACTCCAAGCCGTAATTCCCCCCTCCTTTTGAAATCGATTGCGGGCCAGAGGTGTGGGTTCAAAATTTAGTCCTTAATACAATCGTCGTGTTTGAACAATAAATGAAAAAACCGTATTCAAAAAGCAATGTCACGTCGAGGGCTCTCCAAAAATTGGCTATTTTACGAATTTTTTGAAATACTATCCAAAACTTTGAGGGGCTCTGAATCACCTCTTGCCCTCTCTCAACATAATTTGCACCATAATTTTCGCTTCTCTTGACCCACTCGAACCCATTCCGCTCTACTATAAGCTTTACTACTTCTCATTGACCAACCGGTTTGTACATGATTAAAGCTTCCATCCTCCATTTTGGAGTATCCATTTTTGGAGTCCATTTTTGCGGCCCTACTAAATGACTATATAAAAAAGATTAAAAGAAGTCGTCGAAGAAATTCTTTTCAAAGTAGGTTTTGACCTGACTATACATTTTATAATATCTATATTTGGTAAATCGTCAGATACGGACGTGAAATTTTATTTTTGAATGGATTGTTCAAAAATATCTTCGGTGCATGGCAGTTTGTTAGGGTCATACTTGACTTAATAAAACGTAAGCTTTAATAAATTATGTTATTCATTTGTTTTTATCCGATGTATCTAGTAAGTCATGCAACAAATATGCTACGGATTACGTCATCTGTGATATGGATTTATCAGAAGTCGAACTCGAGATTATTACTCTGTGATAACGTTCATTAAATTTCAAACCAAATTCTATTATTGAATCGGGTTGGGGGATTGGGGATTTGATTCGAAACATTGAACACCAAAGATTGTTCTAAAATGAATTGAATTACACCCTCATCCCTCAATTTTTTTTATAAAAAACCATTCTTTTTAAAAGCACACGATTTTTCGATCAATAAAAGGTTACGAAATTGATCATTTCTTTTTATCACACATTAAAACAATATAATACGTACATATCGTTCAATTTAAGTATAATTCGCACACTTTGTTTTATTGTTAGGCTCGTATGACGTCATCTCAGCCGTTTTCCATAAACATAAAGATCAAATCATATCATGATTTTTTTTCATGCCTCAGTTACAGAGGGGCCGAGCCTGATCGGCGTGATCCATCAGTGACTTATACGCAATAAAATATTTTTGTGTAACTTTTTTGATTGGATGGAAGTTCCCTTCTTGCTAAAACTGATTCATTTCAGTAATTATTATCCGTTGACATTTTTATTGATCGTGACTAGACCCGACACGAAACTTCTAGACACGAATCAATTTTTTCCACGCTATAAATTTAATATTTTTCCATAATAATATGCATATTTAATACATTAGTAAATAATAGGAAAAGTCATAATAATATTCATTCTTGCGAATACTGCTGCATTTCTACCTTCCTATAATGCAGGAGCAATTTATTTTAGTATTATTTTACACGTTTTACCTGGGACAATACTAAAAAATAGCTCGGGTGCAAATTTCACAAATCGACTGTAAATGTTCAATTAAGTTTCTCAACATATACCGTTCTTATGCTCGTATAGGCGACTGACGGAATGTGGTACATGGTTTATCATTGCCCGGGGCAGATACAACTCAATGTACTTTACAATTCGTTCAATATGGAATGTTTCCCATTTAATTGCCCTTCCTACATTTTGTGGTCGCTCATTGCTCATAAGTCGTCGCTACCGATTCGTAGTATATTTGGCTGCTTTTACAGTAAAATATGATCTATGTCAAATTTTACAATGGGAAATTTGGCATATATAATTTTACTGCAACAAGCACTTTAAAAGAAATCGAACAGTATATTTCCAAACACTCAATCAAAGTAATCGTAATTACTGGTTTTGAGCTTATTTGGTCTGCAATATAACTTATTCGGAATAGCAGAAAAACGGAATTAATTTCATTTAGAATTCAGCAATGAAAACTATTCGGACAAGTGCAAAACATTCGAATTATTCAAAACATTTGAATTCGAAATTTATTCAATTCGATTCGCCTTATCGACACCCTATGTTGAGACAACATTGCCAAAGTACACGAAAATCTTTGATTTTTAGTTGTTATTATTACTAACAACAACAACAACTCATTTCGTTGTACAGATTCATAATCGGATCACCCAAAGGAGGTACAGCGTTGGATCCCTGGTTCATACCTGGAGTAACGTCCACTCAAGAGCTTGAAAACAATCCTAATAAACCGGGAGATTTGTTTTCTTGCGGGTTTTCATGGGATGACAATGGTGAATCTTCACAATGCAATTCAATCAATCCGGTCGACGAAATACCTGATGACCCCGCGCTGATGATCGACGGTGATTCGTTGGGTTTGAAACTTGTGAAACCACATCCCGAAGCAGACTCTAATGACTTACTTGTAAGTATGATTTCACTATTTGTTAACAATATATAGCCTGCTATGAAACTGAGAGGATTGAAGTGCACGAAATGTTCAACATTAGTGCATCCAGGTGCATTTGCAGGGTGTACTATAAGAACCATTAGTCTGCGTCGAACCCAGACTGACATGATGTGAGGTCATTTGCTACTGAGGCACCTGAAGAAAATGGGATATATTAGAAGAAAATTTAGCAAATGACCAATATTTCATGATATATCACTTACTAGAAGAATAAATGTTTTTGAATGTCTTGTAGAAACCAAAGATAAGAGCAAGTTTTAAAATCATCAAGACTGCTATGAAATAGCAGTGTTCATGAATTTAAAGCTTTTTTGTCCATAAAAAGAACATGACATGAATACTTCATACACCAGAAGAATGTATTATGTGTACATAAATAGGTTTAAGAATAAATATTTCTGTATGTAATTCAAGTGAGAATACGGCGCATTCACATTGAAATCGTTCCGGCTGCATGACCAATACTAATGATTTTAATACTCATTTCTTTGTTTAGTAAGCTTCGATGTAGTTTACCTAAAATATAGTAACATGTTGGACAATTTATCGAATTTTCCCAACAGAATCATGATCGGAAAAATTCGGTTCGAAATAGTATGATACGAAAATGACTGTATTAAAAGTGTACACTTGCCAACCGTAGGCAAAGCAATATATTAAAATACCATTTTTATGGCGTTTTAAGTCAGCCAATTTTGACAATTCCCTACACTTATCATCCACAAAACATATGATTTTATAATGAACGCATTTGTATGTGGGTTACCTTAGATGGGAAACATTACATCAATATAGCATTTTATAGCGATATGAAGCGACCACTTTGGGCAATTCCCTTCACTAGTAGCTTATGAAACAAACATGCTGATTTACCTGAACCGATGCCAAATTTATTACACTCAATGGCTTGTTATTGCTGCGTATTCGAACAGTGTTTTTTGTTTCTTTGTAAGTATGGGCCACTGATGGATTCATCTGTCACTCATACTTAGCAAAGCAAATTTTCTGATATAGACCCAAAATCTACAACGTAAGCATCTGATAGTAGTTTCACCTTTTTAACAGTCCTGTGCACCACTCCGTGTAAGGAACTGTACATCAGACTACCTCACTCAAGGCGCTTGTTTCGCAAGTAAAGATAACGGAAAAACTTGGTCAAAAGAAACTAAACAAGCGTCAATACGTAAGTTCAAGTGTTTTTGTTTTTATTGAAGTAAAATGTGCATCCAATCACGTCTGAAGAAAACTTTTCGTGGCCAATTTATGACGTAAGAATGGGACCTGCGGGCAAATATTTCCAACAGCAGTCCTGAAATCGCGGCGAATATTTTTGTTTTGAAAATTGAGATTTCATAGCCTGATATTGGCTAATAAGTGTGACTGACAATATAATATATTTATGTTATCATTTATAATATATCCATTTGGCATTCTAGCGCAGACTGACGAAATGTTAGTTGCTTGGCAATCCCGATAGAATAGCTGTCACAAGAAGAACGTTTCTAAAAAACAATATTTCAAAATATGTCAATTTATGAAGGTTAAAAGGTTGCATAACGCGTTTCAAATTCATCAATCAAATTCATTGAGCTCTGCAATAAACGTATTGGCTTCAAAACCGTTTAACTCATCCGCACAAACTGAACTGAAAATTATGGACGTTTGAAGGAAAGCTTGATTCCGCTAGCCAACATCGTCAAAAAAGGGGAATGGAAAGAAACGAATAGTTAAGAAAAATGTTGAAATTCCCCATACACTTTTGCTGTGCGTTAGTTGTACGGCCAAGTATCTATTTACTTGCAAAATCTGCTGAGCTTTTGTCTTGACTGACAAATGAAGGTGCTTTTGTGAGCGGCGAATGGGGATGTGTTTACCCGAATGCCCGAATAGTCAGACATCCTAGAATTCTGGTTGACAGAATTTCGTTTCTTGTTTACTCTTAAATTTTTCATTTTGCAGCGAAATCATGATATATGCCAAATTTTACGTCGTGAAATTCGACATATATCATGACTTTGCTGAAAAATGGGCTAATTAATGGATTATATATCAGAAATTTTGTTTATCTGAAATATTATAAGATAATTATAGTGAATTTTGAATACCATTGAAGCTTGACTATGATGACAGCGCTAGTGGCAAGGTGTGCCAAATTACATTGATCTCATTTTATTGAAATTTACTCTGAACAAGGCCGGAAGCATTGTATAAAACGAACCAACTAACGACAACATGATAACAAAGAGCTCTAAACGGAGAACATCCAAAATGGAATAAACTACCAGTAAAGTACAGCGGGGGTATCTGCCCTGGGCGAAGTTAAAACCATCTACCACTTTTTGGTTCCGTTCAGTCATCTCTTTATATTCATTATATTTTTATACAGAATGTCCTGTCCAAATGATTGATCTTATTTTCGTATTGGATGGATCAGGATCAGTAACAAGTACTGACCCGAGGAATTTTGACATGGTTAAAACATGGGTGAAAACGGTATCTGGAAAATTTGATTTGACGGAATTTGCCCATGTTGGTGTTATTCAGTATTCTCATTGGTACAAATTAAGGTGAGTAGAATGCTATGTACTGATAAGGTTACTGATAAAGTTAGAGAAATTCGATTTGGTGTTGATAAATAGCCTCTTATATTGATAATTAGCATTATCCAGTCAGAAAGATTATTTTGTTTATTATATCAAGCACGGATACAGATTGAGCGGGCCTCGGTGGCCTGTTCCATCAATAATCCACGATCAACAAAATATGTTTGATCATAATTTTTCAAAATGAAATCGTATAGGTTTAAACGAGTCGAATCGAAACTTTGAATAAATAATAAATAAATGACCTATGACGTCTTTTCAAAAAATTGTAAATTACCTCCAAATTTCAATATGTTTTATTGTTACACTTTGATTCTGTTAATTTCAATTTGTTAAAAAAATCAAATAAAGCATAAATCACGACTGGAACCACGAGTCGAGTATTTTATCCAGCCCTTATGAACATTGCAATTACATATGGAATTCCATTATCAATGGAGTTTTCATTAGCTGATTGTTGATGTATATTTTTCAAACATTTTAACCAAATGATTCTATTGTTCTCAGAGCTGACCAGCCATACATTAAAACAGAAATCGCACTTGGACAATATTCGAATCAGCAAGACTTTGAAGTGAGTTACATATTCAACATTCAAATTTAAGCTTTCGTCTTATCAAACTATGAGTTTAAATGGACAAGCTTTCTACATTGAATTCAGCAAAGCGCATTTGGTGTGCAATAAACCTTTTGGTATACTTATATATCATTTGTTAACCAGTTATTCTATATTGAACCATTGCGTAGGAAAATCAGGATATGTTCCGAATTTTGCATTAAATTCGACATGATTCATGATGGTGATATTAATCGAACTGAATATTTATTTCCAACAATATCTATCCTGTCCTATATATGTTCCTGTTTAAGTCGTAGCAAAGATGATATTTTATTTATTGAAATTCACTCTGAGCAAGGCTGAATGCAGTACCTGTAGGAACCAACGGTCACCTAATTGCAATCAACTACTACAAGATGTAGTACTAGCAACTGCACTCCAAGCGGGAAGTATTCCAAATAGTACTGAACTGTTAGTAATGTGCAGTGAGCGAGACTGAATGATAGTAAAACCATCTACCTCCTTTATGTTTCCTTTCAATGGCCCCTTATGACACGCAGAAACTACTGCGGACTATTCTAAACCCCGACCCAAAAGGCTGTTTAATCCACAGCAAACGATGGGTATATAAAAATCTTAATTTTCGAATGTGCTTTTTAAATGGTTTCTTGTAACAACATCATTTTCCTCAGAAAAATAATTTGCGATAAATAACAATAGGTCAATTTGACAAATGATTCATATTGATTCGATTTAATACGTCATGCAATTGTCTCGATTCACTTCCGTTCAAAATGTGGAAAATTACTTGATGAAAGTTTTACAACGTATGCCGATAAAAAGTATGCGCCACAGATAGACTGCGCCTGGACGGCGCGATCCATCGGCGGCTCAAACTTGCCAAAAATATATCAGTAAAATATTTTCGAGTTGGATTGAACTTGAAATCTTGATACGGCATATACAATAATTTTTTGCATAACATTGCTTGCTGAAAACAAGTGTATTTTCGGTCGGAAGGAATTACAAATAATCATTACATTAACTATACGAAAAAGTTCAAGGCAAAATTGTAAATAAAAAAGTTAAATGAACCATGGAATAATGTCGACAAAAAGATTTACAGAATTACGTTATGTTAAGCGCGGCCACTGATGGATCACGGCAAATATTGGAGCATATTCGTGAACCATGCTCGACTTCTATAAGTCGTATAAATATTGGTATGCGTGTCTACAAACGGAATCCTAATACAACTTTTGTTTTCTATCAATAGAAAAGCTAAGTTTGGTGCTAAGGCTCCATTTTATGATTCCTAAGAAACCATGCATAGTAATAGAACTGAAGAATCATTAAAATTAAGTATATGATTTTCAATTCAGATGATTTTTCACAACTTGTCCAGGTATATTCTAACTTTGAAAAACGTTTTTTAGAGTTATGCATTTCTTGGCAGTACTTACTCGTAATTATTTTTTATCTTAATCTGTTGATTCCCCGTCGTTGAAATTAGATAAAATCGGGAAAATATGACATCAAGTATTACAATTTTAGGAAGCCGTCGACCGGATTATGATTCAAGGATATACAACATACACAGCTCATGCTATTAATAAAACTGTTGAAGATTTCTTGGCTTCAGAACGATTCAACGACACAGCTGCAAAGAAAGTTATGATTTTGCTGACCGATGGAAGGTTTGTTCATTTCTTTTGAAATAATACATTTTAATATAAAGTGGAAAATTATATATTAACTAAGAATATCGAAATCATTCAGGAAAAAACGTTCTCAAAATTATGTATATTACCATATTTTGTTGGTACGTGATCAAAGTAAAATCTTCACATGCTCTCGAATGAGCTGATGATGCTCTCGAATGATAATTTAAACCACAAAAGGGATTGAATGATTAACTATATTACAAGAAAAAAATTCTCAATAAATTTTTGATAAGGACCCTTTCAGAGAAAAGCTTACATACATAATTCTATACATATATATAAATATTTGTTATTCGTTCAGACATTTCGTTCAATAGGGACAATATATACAAATATGACACTCCGAAAATGTATACCATTTTATTATTCAATTGTAATTAAAAATGAATGACATAATACAAATTATACAAATTGAACGGTTTGGATATATATTATTTCTACGCTCTTAAAATTATATTGTCGACTTATTTTAAAAGGCCTCCAATATTTCTGTTTGTAAAGAACACGACCATATTCCTTAGAAAATAAATCGATAGTCTCCAAAAAATTATGACCTTCTAGTTTTATGTAACTTTGGCGTATCAGTGGTGGAGGTATTGTTTTGAAAGTTGATTATACTTAGTCAGAAATATTTTCACTTAGGGCGTTTTGTTGAGTATGGGTCACTGATGGATCGTGCCTCTTAGGCACGAACCATCTGTGACTCGTGCTTGGCAAACAAAGTTTCTGATTGGATAACCAATATTCCACTTCTCTTAAATGTCATATTTTATTTAGGAATGCTATTTGGCTTGAAATGTGTGTGGTCGCCTTTTTCCGGTTTCTTCGTATTTTTCGCTCGAACTAATGTATTAATTAATTCAAATCCATAAGCTCAAAAACGTGGCAAAAATTATCGATGATATTTTCAGCGTATCGAGATTAAATATTTAAATTTGTTTCTTAAATTTCTAATAACTGTGGAAACGTCATTCTGAAACTTAAAATAGCCTTAGATTTTGATTCCAGGATGAACAAGTTGACTTGAAACATCGGTAGGTCACAAATGTTAGAAATGTCGTAAATTACAAACTATAGGGTCACCAATCTAATTTATTTTACAGCTCTGTTCTTGGACATAAGTCACTTACAAATATTGGCCAATTTATGTATGTTTTAAATCTATCGATCCATCAGTCGCTTATATTCAACAAAACTTAGTTTTAAATCGGCGAGAGTCGGTTATTTAGCGTTCTGAAGTATCCAATTGACGAGAGCTATCCTAATCTTATTGCTAATAAAGGTGCAAGCGTTGCTTAATACAATCCTAACGGTAGCAGAAAAAATTCTTTGGTAGACAAAAATATAGAGATTAAAAAAACCTTTTTATTCGAGATAAAATTACGTGATTAAGTCGCGCAAAAAATGCACGTCATTGTTCAGAAAAAGTCGTCATTTTGAAAAAAAACTACATTGCGCCTAAGATGCGCAAAAATTTTGTCTGTTGTAATAAAATATTCTCCGTTTTTAAAATTCAGGGAAGGGGAGGGAATGAGTCACCGCCCTCCTGTTCCATCGCCAGTAATGCCAAGACTACAATATCCCCGACATTGACTGTAATTTCGGAAAAAATGTGAAACTTTAAGACACAATCAATATGACACGACATTACTGTAGCATTTGAATTCGTGACAATTAACGCCAATTGGCGAACAAATGAAATGACTGAACAGGAAAATTCGAAAACACGGAACATGGTTTGTCAAGTGAGCGGCCAATTTCTTTCAGCATTATGACGTATGACCCACTTACATTATCCGATCAGAAATTTCATTTTGTCAAGTATGAGCCACTGATGGACCGCACTTGGCAGCGCGATCCATAAGTGGCTCATCCTCGACAAAAGATTCCTTGTTTAGCACCAAAAATTGTGATAAAAATGCCAGTTCAATATGCACTTTCTCAGATGATTTATCAAAATAGATTATTTTTGGCCGAACATGTTTTGTTAGGCATTGGCCACTAATGGATAGCGCTGCAAAGGCGCGGTGGCTCATCAGTAGCTCATGCTTGACAAAATAAAATTTTTGATTGAAATCGCTCCTTCAAAACAATTCTTATCAATCTATACGTAAGTTATAATTATCAGAGGCCACGATATTATCATGAAATTTTTATAACTTTCGAATCGTCTAGTCAAAATGCGAACTTGAATTTCATGCCAAGCGATAATGGCGTGCAGACTTGCAATATCTGCTAAAAGAATTTTAGTAAATACTTCCAGACAAATAACACGTATTATTATTACTAGTGCTGTGTATTGAAGATCAAGCATGAATTTCAACAATTCGGTTCCCTTTATCAGAAGGCAGTACTAGTTTGAGATCACTTATTGATATAGTATTTGTAATGGAATGGGCTTTACTTTGTTGTGTCAGTAAATGTACACTATTTTTTTTAAAATTCCAATCGAAAGGCGGAAATAATAAAAATGCAATTGCAATTTGTGCACGAAGAGTAAAATCAACTGCAGTTTGCATTGTCTAAACCTAGGCGGTCATATGCCTAGTGTACCCGGTGTTCAAGCTTTTCTAGCGGCATTATATCGAATTATGGAAAATTCCTAATTGCCGAATATTGGCAAATCAATGGGTGGGGCGGTTGGATCCAGCACCGTCTCATGATTTACACAAAAAAAGTTTATTTTGTTGTGGTATTGCTAGGACTAAACAATTCTATTCGTAGATTCGAAGGCGCAAATTATTCGACTCAATCGTGAATAGTTGATAGGAACAAAAGCGTTGAAATTAAGCAAAAATAGCATATAACTAACGACAAAAATACAACCATATTATTTTTTTCATTCTGGTCAAATTGATCTGCTTATATTTATAGCCTTATTATAGTTTCCCGGTGGTGTAATATTAAGCAGGACATTTTATATTTTATCTGAAATAAAGGATTCGATTTTTTCGATTGGAGAAAAAAATTGCAATCAGATTCGATTTCTCAATTATTCAGTTTTGCCCACCACCTATATAGTACTCCATATTGTTAACAACTGTTATTATTTTTTTTTAACGATTGTACATATAGGCTACGTCATTACACAAGTGGACTATATTATGTTAGTGATTTTTTCTGACGTTGTCAATTCAGTTACGCAGTTGAATAATGCCAGATTCGGCAAAATAAAACTGGCATTACATGCGGGCAAATATATTAGTCGCCTGTCAGACTATTTAAAAAAGACATTATTCACAAGGAGTGAATATTTGAAAGGATTTTCAGTTTATCAAGTTTCTAAGCATAGGTAGATGATGGACCGCGCCTAGAAGGCGCGTTCCATCAACAACCCATGCTTCTTTCAACCAGTAGTACTACACACAAATAATATACGGATTATATTGTGCGTGATCAATTGGTTTTTATCAATTATAAAATATCAGCAATGAGGTGAAATGTCGTTTTTCAGTCATCATGAGCAATTAACCTATACATCATTATATAATAGTATTGATTGATCAGATATTACCGTTATAGCTACCTCCCCCGAATAATCAAAGCATCGCCAATTGAGAAGGATAATAATGAACTTTTGTTTAAATATGTCCATTGAATCAAAATCGGATTTTGTCAAGCGTGCGTCACAGATGAACCACGACTTGTCAACGGGATTTATCGATGACGCATACTTAACAAAAATATTTTGACAAAATATTCCGCTTGGGATGCATTCTCACTCCTCAATGCGTTTACTTAACGTCGCGTCTATGTCAACAAATATTCGACATCGTAACTAGGGCTAGGGAAAACAGAATTATTGGGAATTCGTATCTGATTCGAATAATTTTTTGAATCGGGTCGAATCCCTAATTCCATGCGAATAACAATTATTCTATTTTAACTATACAATTTATAAGTTGACCAAAATCGATAGTATTTTGCCGTTAAAAATGAAAATTCTAGTTTATTTAGCAAGTTTTTGTTCATATGAACGATTCATGATTGGTTCGAATAAATAATGCTTCGAATCGTTTCGAATCACCGAATCGAATTGTCCAGCCCTCACCCTCTTATATGAATCGATTAAAGTGCACTTTTTCCGGATCAAGGGGTTTCAAACTCATTGCTATGGCCCGCCTGTGAACTTATCAAACGGTTTATACCAAGAATGAATCTATCTGGTATTTGGGTATCTGTTGTATATCTCTATGCCCCGAATTGTCTTGCGATGCCTGGTACGCGTGGTAGTGAAACTACCAAGCATCAAAGCTTTGTCCGTGTCAGGTCGGCTTAAAACGCATTTGAAAATGAAAGTGTCCTTTTTTTCTCAGATCAAATGACGTTGCAGATCTTCCAGTAAGTGCTGAATATGCTCGATCACTGGGGATCACTGTGTTTGCTGTGGGAGTGGCTGGATATAGTGAGAAAGAATTGCAGGTATTTGGAACAATTATTTTATAATAAGTGCTAAAATATTCACTTCTCCTTTTCTGTGTAAGGTTTGTTGCTAGTCTTTCCATTTTGTTGTCCATAACGTTTCATAACATCACACTGTTAGACCGGGTTTTGAGCAAATTTGATGTTAAAATGAACTATATTTGTTGATTTTTCACTATTATTTTTTATCGTTAATACAATTCTCCAATCTAGGGCTTTGACCAATAATGTTTGTTTACATTCCATCAATCTAAGCCGTCTCTGCTACTAATGAAGTGCCTTGCTGAATAGGAAAATTTACTATATCAAAAGGAAGCATAAACCACACATAAAATTTTTTGATTAAAAATATTGATTATTGAGTATTACTCACTGTTATACTGTGTTACCATCTGTGACCCATGCCTGACAAACAATAATTAATAATGATATAGGAATAAAATCCCGATTTAAAAGTTGCTTTTCTTTGCCAAAAAATTTGTATACTCACATATTTACATTTTTTCAAGATCATTGCTACCGGGGAAGTTGGAAATAACCAACGAGTTTATGGATTGCAAAAGTTTTCTGATCTTCAACAGATTGTTGGTTCATTGCAGAAGAGCATCACGGGAATATTGGAAGGTAATTTCTCACTACAACTGAGTAACATACATTAGGGACTGTTGTTGAACTCATTGAGTAGTTTTAACAAACGTGAACCATTGGTGGATCCCACCTCGGTGGCGTAAGCTATCTGTTACCCTTGAAAAAACATGCATTAAAATATTTTTTGGTATTAGAATATAGCATTGCAGATGATTTGTGCCCCCCCTACCTCCAACGGAAGCAATATAGTACTAATTACAAACACTAAAAAACTATACCATAACATTGAAAGTTCTACGTTGTATATTGCTCTCGCCCTACCCAATCGTAAACCTTTTGTCAAAGGATCTTTTGTTAAGTATGTGTCACTAAGGGATCACGTCGATGAGACGCGGTCCATCTGTGGCGCATGCTTGACAAAATAAAATTTCTGATTGGGTATCAGGTAGAAATGTGTCGAAATATGTTTTGTTAAGCATGAGTTACTGTTGGAACACGTTAACATGGCGCCCTGTAGGTACGGGCTTTAGAATAGGCCTACCGTATTTCCTGCGTGTCGTAAGAGGCGACTAAAAGAAGGAAAGAAGTGGTAGGTTGTTCTCCCATCGCCCAGGGCAGATACCGAGAATTGCACTTTACCATAGTGGTTCAGTTCCGTTTGGGATGTTTTCCGCTTAGAATGTAGTTGGTGGTACAACATTTTTTAGTAGCTTTTTGCTGTTAAATGGCCGTTAGTTGGTTCTATTCAGGGTCTGCTTCCGGCCTTGCTCGGAGTGAATTTCAAAAAGAATCATGCTTGACGAAAATTTCTGGTTAGATAAGGCTTTCACGCAGGATTGGTCGTGCCAAAAACGGACCGGTAACTTTGACACCACAGCTGTCGCGTGCGTCATGCTTGACGCGCTTACGTTCTCCTCTATCTCACGCGACGTTATATAATAATACTCTTCCGGCAGTCGCTATGTCTCCGTTGCCAAATTTATGCTTGTTCATCTCGATTCAAACTGCTGATTGAGCTGAATTTTTCTATTGCAATTGTTGTATGCTTGTGCATTTGGTTATTGTACAACCACTCAAAAGAATTAGCTATAATTGGACAGGGAAAGATTTCAAATAATCGTGTTTGTTAAAGGAAAAGTTAAGAACGATTGTAAAATCTTCATTAAATATATAATTTTTCGTCAACAAATGAGAGGAAAGTTGCTCATTGAATTTGTATTCTGTATATCACTTACCTTCTATGTCCTACACAGCCAACAAATAAACAAATCTCGCTGCCTTTATACTCAATCGGAAAAATACGAAAGAAATTTTTGTTGCCTATGAGTCACTATGTATCAAGTTTATTTGCTCCATGGAAAGTTAATGTTATAGTTGATTTTATTATTTTATTGTGAAACCTTCTTCCTTGTTTGCTTGCGATTTCGAATCCGTATGTGGCTGTTGCCACAAGGATACTTGAATTAGTAATCAATAATAAGGATTCGCTGCTGTTACATAAGTCATATCTTGTTTTATTAGGTTTGTAATTTTAATATGATTGTAATTTTTGGAAAGATATGTTATTTTTATTATTCAAGCCCGGGACGTTCGAATGGAAAAGATCTACTACAAAATGTACCTTCCAGCAACTGCAATATAAGCGGAAAACAATCCAAACGAAACTCAAACGCTATGGCAAACGAACATTGGGTGGTATCTGCCCTGGGCGGTGACTAAATCATCTGTCTTTTCATTATATACCTAACGTCAAGTCGTAACCCTATGTTTTTTACGAATTTAGATATTTTAATGACGTATCATGTATATAATCATATTTGTTATCTGATATTCTATTTTTATTCCTTCAGGTTCGGTCAGTGGTAATGAAACGAATGACTTACAAAACGCAGAAACTGGTCTCGGAGGTTTTATAAGTCGGGTAAGAATTTATTAGATTTACAGAATGTAGATATTATTTTGAGCGGAGTGGAGTGTTAATGCTTGATCGAGGTATGTTATTTTGTGAGTGCTATAATACGAATGAATGCGCTAGCGGCGGGATGACGGTTTGAGGGCATAAACGGTTCCGGTAATGAATTCAGAGTTACTGATTTCAATTATCTCAAGCTAAGTTGAACAGCAGCAAAGCAAGTAGTAGCAACGTACTTGATGGACCCCGGCAGATTTATGATGCATAAACGGTACTTTTATCATTTTAAACACGAAAGGTAAATTCAGCGACATTTTATGAATAATATACATTTGGGGATGATAAAAAAATCTGTTGCGTAAAAAATTGTCAGTTTTGAGGTTTTTTTTTTGAATTTTGTTTCACATATTCTCTCACCTATATTGTGAACAAAATTGCCCAGCAGTTGATGAATGAATTTGAAAATATTTTTTTCGATCGATTCGAATTCCAATTGAAATGTTTTTTATATTATTAACAAGAACAACACTTTCCAGCAAAGGGCATATGTGCATGAAGACAATGGAAAAAACATGAATGCGGAAAATTGTAATAAGACAGTAGTTATAATTCTATTTGAATGTGGTTAGACTGTAAAAAAAATGCAACAAAATCACTGGTCTTTAACAGTAATTTTACTTGACGATATTTAGATTTTTTTTGCCAAATATGGGTTGTTGATCAACAGCCCATAATTGACGGCGCTTTTTTAACTTTTGGAAATATGCAATTACTGCAAATGATCAGTAAATTTACTAAACTTTTGTTACAGTGTAGTCACAACTAAGGATGCAAGTTTCGAATATTTTTTTCGAATGGGAATTTTAAAAAAAAAATGGAATAGAATATTTCAAATCGAACTTTGGAAATATGCAATTTTCGACCATGATTCTATTTAAGAAACATGCATTTTTTTCTCATTTAAAAAAAAAAAATTTCAAACGCTCGTTGTTCAAATTCAAGGAACGCTGAATGAGAACGTTGTTCAAATTCAAAACCCTGAACGAAAACGAAATAGGTGTGTATTGATCTGACAGCTGAGCACAATGAAATTGTCAAAAATGTATCAAAAAATGTCACCAAATAATTCGAAAATGTTTGCTTCCAAAGTCTGACAACGACAGGATTTCACATAGGTGACACAACTTACATCCCTAGTCAAAATACACTGTCTATATAGCAATGGTGAAAAACATAACTTAATCATATCCAATAAATATAATTAATTAAAATAAAATTTTAAAGCATTTAAAAGAATATTTAATAAGTCTCCGAACATATCCTAGTTTTATATTTCTTTTGGATGTCAATAAAACCTCTCCCCAAATTACAAAATGTTAAAAAACATCGAAGGATTTCACGAAATAAAATGATAAATAATAATAAATCGCAAAAAAAAACTAAACTTTAAACCCATATTAAAACAAATATGACTATTTTCTAAAACAAAGTACATATCGATGACCCTTGTGAGGTCTTTAAAATCAACTAACTTTTGGCACCAATTATTTTTTGCTTAATGTATTATGAAATTGATTAGTAATAGTCACGATCGATAAAATCAAAATCCCAAAATGAATTAAATAAATAAATTCGTGCTGCAGATAGTTTCCAATTGTTGAACTGTCTAATTTTATGCGCTTTTTATTAACATGTGCATCAGAATTATTCCTTCCAAATACCTTTTGTTAAGTATGAGTCACTGGTGGATCGCGCCATCATGGCGCGGTCTATCTAAGGCTTATTCGTGTCAAAATAAAATTTCTGGTTTGTATGTACGAAATGTTACGTTGAAATAAACTTTTTGCCATATATATATAATTCTATTTTTCCGGAAAAATATTTAATTTTCGTTTCTCTATTGAAATTTCAAATTAAATTATAAATGATTTAAATATAAATGACTGTTCAGTGTGCCACAAAAACTAGTCTAACTAAACATTGCCAAACTGCTAAACGAATATATTACTTTAAAATTTAAATATGTCTTTGCAAAACCGGATCGAATTTGAAAAAAAAAATTTTCATGGAAGTTCGAAGTCCGAATGCAACGTTGAAAAGGAGCCAACTAACGGCCACCCAAATGACCAAGAGCTACTACAAGACAAAGTGCCATTAAGTGCACTCTTAGTCGAGAACGTCCCATAAAGAACTAAACCACCATGGTAAAGTGCAGTAAGTGGTATCTGTCCTGTGCAACGCTAAAACCATTTATCACTTTTAGTTTCCTTGTAGTCACCTCTTACGACACCTAGGAAATTTGTTAGAACTTTTTTAAAGTCCTTATCTACAGGATGAAAAGGTTTTAAAAGGCAGCACATGCACTTTAAGTCAAGTTCAATCAATTCGTTCAATTAAGTTTCGAATGGTTCGACCAATTTCTCTTGGGATCGATTCAAATCATCGAATTATAAACAAACATATAACTTATTATTATCTTACGATTTTGCCCAAACTTTGCAGACAAGGGGTTTCGTATCAGTGTTGCAAAATTTCTCTAATTTTCGTTTGAGGTAATTTATCATCGGCAATTTTGGCAAAAAACATGCATTAACGGGAATTTTCACGAACTTTCAATAAATTTCAAAATTTTAGGTTCATAAGTACCAATAGGGTTTCTTTTTCTGTATTGTCGCTGTTGCATGGCCTTTGTTATTATAAAACAAGCAAACATCATGACCATATAACATTTTGTTTCGTGTACAATAGCTTCGGAAATGAAAATACAGTAATCGCCGATAAACGAAAACGCCGCACAAAGATAAATAGAACGAATGACTTCTGGATGAAATTTACTATCTCTATCGGGTCTACATCTATTCTCGTTTGGAATTCGAATCTTACCTACGTATCGGCAACGTGCAAGGATGGTTCGAATTATCTTTTAGGGTGATGGAAATCTAAAAAGGCAATTATACAAAAAATTCCCAATATTTTCAATGTTCCTGGGCCCTTGAAAATTCCCGGAAACTTTCGGGGTAACTTTCAAAAATTCCGAAAATTTACTCCCACTTACAAACCTATTCTGTATACAAGGCGTCGAATACACTTGGCAAACAGTTTGGAACGAGCTTTTTTCAACTAGATACTATATTGTAGATATCTACTCTGTAACAAAAATGCAACAAAATCACTGGTCTTTGGCAGTAATTTTACTCGGCGGTATTAAAAAAAATTCAAAATTGACGGTTTTTGGCCACCGCGAAGGTGTGGTCCATCAACATTGGCACAAATCTCATCAACATGGCGTTTTTTTTTTAAATTTGGAAATATGCAATTATTGAAAATGACCAGTAAATTTACTGTACTTTTGTTAGAGTGTACATTAATTCTTATAGGAAAAATAAAATTCTGTGCTTTGCACTTCCCGATATTACCAATCTTACTTTATTCACCATTATCGGGTATACAGACTTTTTTGTCAAGAATAAGCCACAGATGGATCGCACCTTGGCGGTGCGATCCATCGGTGGCTCATACTTAACAAAAGATGTTTGTAGAAGGAATTTTTGGCTGGGTTTAGTAGGGCCACATTGAGATTTCAATCGAAACAACGTAATACGTAAAAACACGAAATAATATAGACATTGACGTAGCTGCAAGATCGACAGAAACCACAGCCAAAATTGATTTGGCAATGTTTCAACTTGGATCGTTGTAAATGAATTAGACATGTGTAGGTTTTTTTATGCAGGTAAATATCCGGTGGTTTACGTTAAAACTAAAAAAATTCACACGATTTGCGTGCCTCACAACGATACATTAATTAAATTTGAACTTGGAATTAAGTTCAATGCTCTAGTGAATGTCAAACATCAGCTATGAATTCGCCTTAGTTTGATACGAGTTAAATTTTGGTTTTTGAAGTGAAGTATATTTTTGACTTCTCTAAATTTGATTTGATACAAATAGAACATATAAGCACGTATTTAGTTTTAGGCTCAGCACCCCAAAACACCTTTTGTTAAGTATGGGACATTGATCGTCGTTTATTTAACATTCGAAAATCGAGTCAAATGATTTATTTTATTCTTTTGGAAATCGTATATTTGAATCATAGCTGCATGAGGAAAAACTAAAGACAAGAATACTGTAAAATACATTGGCATATATTCCTTGTTGAGTTCGAATCATTAAAAAATTTTAATGCAGCGTACGTTCTCTAAGCGCGCAAATAATTTTCATCAGAATGAAAAATATTTCGATCGTATTTAGTCGCGAAAATATCAAAACTCCGCTTTATTTTACAAGTTTTTATGTTCGACTGCGATTCAAACAAAGCAAAAAGCAAGTCAGGGACTAAGATGAAATGCTTTCTGCAGTTACGAAGTTGTCGAGTTTATGCGTGTGTAATAGTGATAATTGATTGTTTCTCGCGTCGCCATAATGATACGAAACTGTTTAATACAAACTAACATCGCGTGATGTCACACATATGTTATTGTACCATTACAATCAAAAATTCATTTTGACAAGCATAAGTCACAGATGGACCGTGCCTCGAAGGCGCGATCCATCAGTGACTTGTGCTTGATAGAATTAGTTATACAATAATCTAATATGCTAATAAATAACTCATAGTTTCGTTATTATGATGGAAAATAAATACAGCACGAATATGCAAACCTAATTGTCAAAAAAAAAAAAAAAAAAATACGAACAAACTAACATACATTTATTGATCAGTTTGCTCCTGAATGACTTGTTCTAATCAGAAAAATAATTGTGCAAAAATAATGCAATAATAAATAAATTAAGAATTGCTTGTTGTGGAAAGGGAGTAGCCATTAAACTAAATTTGAATTCAGGATGCGGAATTTTGAAACCAAATAATGAAAATATAGAATGCTGCAGTTAAGTGTATCATGTTACAGCGAATCATGTAAGCCAACATCTAAGCGAAATTACCAACACACGACCTTACACGACTGTATTCTACAATCTTCTTGATATTCTTTTAAATGACAAAGAGTTAACTTGTTGTTCGGAGTAGACGTTTCCTTAGCTGCTTACGTAATTTGAAGTTATTTTTAATATTATGGTCACAACGGGTGTCGGAGATAGCCTTGCTCAAAAAGAATTTCAATAAAAAAAAATAGAATCGTTCTTTTTTAAAAAATTTACTTGGTCAGTGAGCCCTTATAGGCGGTTCTTAAGAAGCTGTGGTGAGCCTTGGTTCATGAACTGATGACCAATTTTTTTTATTTTATTTTCATTTATCTAATTTTTAAAAATAAATCGAGATATTAAAATGTGAAATATTTTTGTGTATTATGCGTTGTGTGATGATTCATCTATACTGTAACACCACAGAACATTGCAGAAAATGAACATTTGCGAATTCAACATAGATTTTAACCTATTTTGACGCATGTTCTTGGCCTGGACAACAATATTATTGTAAGGCAAGTTTTTGAAGCATTGTCGCCAGATCCAATGAATAATCATTATCTTGACGACGAAAATACTTTGATATAAATGAGAAGTATGAAGATTAAAAGTGTATACATTTTAGGTATAGGCGGCATGGTGTAGTGGAGCTTTATAACTCAAAGATTTTAATCTGCCATCGAATATATCAGTCTATTAGAAAATTTGAATTCCGAAAACCCTTTAGTTCTATAAAGGCACCAGTGGAATATATAGGATGGTTCTGGCTTGGTCTGTGTTTTTTATAAACAGAGGGAAAATAAATCTTAAAGTGAGAAAGGCTTGTGATGGTGTGATACAATTTTATATCGCCAGGCCTGAACCACAGTTTTTTCCATGCAGCGTCAAGGGATACATAATCTGGAACCTACTACAGAAGCGTCGAGAACATTAGCCTTCGTATTGCAGGGGGAAAAGGGTTAGATAGTAGATGCTTGATTGAGGAAACAGTAACATGCTGTTACGTGAACAGACGAAGTGTCCACCTATCCTCTCGCTAATAATCATTCCGCACTGAATCCCTAACTGGGACGATTAGAGATACGTAGCTCTTCAAGCGTATTCTTATCGCTTTTAGGAACTCTCTAAAAGATTTTACCAACTCGGTGGATTGTTCAACTGTTGAGTTGCCTCTCACTACACTTTATTATAGCAGTTTAGTCATCTTTACAATGTTCCCACATAGAGTATACCTGCTATAGGTGACCGCTTTTACACGTCGCTTACGTCCTTGCTTAACGTGAATTTTTAATAACAAAAAAGCAGGCGGACGACATTCCTTATTCTGCAGAATGTTGACGATGATAATGACATCTAAATACAAAACATCTGTCTTTTGTGTATACTTCATCACTTGCATTTGTGTGGTGCTCGGAGTCAATATCAGTCCCGAGAATATCACAATCCTTCCTCCGCATAATCAACGATTCTCAAAAGACGGAATAAGTTGTTTCGGAAGCAATAAAGCAAGGTGGGCATTTGTAATTAATATATAGAAGAGTTCAACGTTTCGTAAGTGTAAAATAACGATATGAAAATACTTTATAGTCGCTACTGACACCATGAGATTTCGGCATATTTCTTTTGTCAAGTATGAGTGAATTTCAATAATGAAAAAAAGAGGCAACTGTAAAAGGCGGTGAATGGCCGTGCGATTAATCCGCGAACCGTACTTGACAAAGCACACTTATTTTTGTGGTTGGTTTTGGCTTTAGCTCAATACTGTTATTGTATTTTATTGTATAAGGTGTTAAGCCAACCCGCACATCCATATCGCACTCAAACAAATTTGACTTTGGTATGTACTTTGAGCGTTGACAGATCAAAAAACGGTACGGCAGAGGTTGTGCTATAAGCGTACTAGAAAATATCTTCGATTTCGCAAGTTGGTAAAAGCCTATAAAACTATATTAACTATCATAAAGTCGTATTGTGGCGCGTCATCAAAAAGAAATCGTACAATGAAAGTACTTTGATACAAATTTTATAAAATGTGGAGGCGTGCCGGGGTAACATTTGCGACCTGCACCCACGAGAGAAATTATGCGCGCGTTTCCTAATCCATCCGCAAATCTTGGACATATTGGATGGTACCGAAAATGGGAGTGGCTACTTACCCTAAAGCTTAAGATTTATCTGCGCGATGCGCGGTGTTCATGGGGAATTCAAAAATCATAATTACGAAATTCCGTTGTAGATTACTTGTTGCAAATAGCCAAATGAAGTATTTTAATGGAGTCATTTCTTGTGACTCCGTTTTGTTGAAGGAACATGTTGGTGATTCAGAGCTTATGCCTCCTATTACAAGGGCACTGACAATGCCGTCTTACAATCGGAGGATTGCCAGTGACCATTTTGGGAAAATTACGGTGAGATATAACAACAATCTAATTTAGAGAACTCTTTTGATTTTAGATATATCTTTATTCGCTGTGAAGTTGTCTTTAACGAAACTAACTTACATTTTTGGAATTGGAAATTGGGCATATATTGAGGCACAATTGTACGTATAGTCCTCGAGTATATAGCCCTATCATTATATCTAAGATTCCCATTTGAAAATTGATTCCAACTACTCTATATGGTTCTGATATCACACGTTTGACATTATATTATGGAGGGTGAAAGTTCATGACTCGGTGAAAAAATATTACAGCGCAGGTCAGTGCCACGACTAGCATTTTGGGGTTTAAAAGGGACCTAAAATGGACATGGACCAAAATGGTTTGGCGTGATGATATTGGTCACTTTTTTATTCATTAAAATTTACTCAAGTCCGGAAAAAGCGCTTAAAGGGAACTAACTAATGGCGGCAGCTTACATCGCTAAGTGCTAGCACAAATGCAAAACCTGCAACTACACAGTAAACGGAAAACAATTGTGCCTGAATCGAGTGAAAACCGATCGAGTAAAGATTTGTACGTGAGTCACTGATGAATCGTGACTTCAACTCGCGGTACATCCGTGACTCGTGTTCAAAAAATATGTAAGTTATAAAAATAAGAAATCATGTAATAACATAATCTGAATTTACATATATGAACTTTCAATTTTTTGTTGTATACAATCTGACAGACTTGTTTACCTAATGCGTTACTTGATTGCGGTGACATAGTTTACAGTTCAGGAAAATGTTCAAGTTCAAACTACGGACGATTTTGGAAGACTTTATCCATTCTTTCAGGAGGTATTGTATTTTTCAATTCACTTTGAGTTAGGTGGGGAGCAACTCTGAAAATGCATTGACCTAGCAGCCATTGGTATGACGAACAACCGCATCAAATGGAAGTCCGTAGTCAGAACGTAACACAGTCCACAGAATGCGATTGTACAAGCCAACAGTGAGTGCCATCTGCCCTTGGCGATAGGAATACCTTCCGACCACTCTTGATACTAATTTCTTTTACGGGTTAAAAGCCAGATTATCAGGATTGTAATATATGGAGTATTTTATATTTGTTTTTCTTTTGCACGGTTGGCCGTGTGACCTGTTGAAAAATTGCACCAGCGCTCGATTAATTTAATGAAATGGGGTGAAATCTGGCCTTGTTTTTGTGACAAATAAAGGTTTGAAATTTCAAACTTTTATGAACCACTCACTCATAGGGGGTAGTCAATTAGCATAGCTCATGCATGAAAAAAAAATAACTGTTTTGATGCTATTAAAATAACTCGTTATAGGTTGTCCAAACAAACATATGGACGTTATGTTTGTTATGGATGGATCGAGATCAGTAAATGTTGACCATCCTAACAATTTTCAACTTGCCAAAAACTGGGTTCGTGACGTCACAAAAAAGTTGGGAATTTCGTCCACTGGGAAAGTCTCGGTGGGAGTTGTACAATATTCTCACTATTATGCACACAGGTGAGTAAGTTCTGTAAACGTTTTTTTTTATTGAAATTCGTCTCAAGCAGCAACCCGAATCAATATAACCGCACTTCCACAGTCTAAGCTGCCGAGCCCTCGAACTTGATTCTTTGTTGCGGATCTCCCAGTCAAATCCGATAGATCGCGCTCTGGTTATAGCTGTTTCCAACGTTTGAATATTTTTAAATTTTATTCCAGGCTACCTAACGATCAACCGAACATGGTAACAGAAATAAAACTGGGCGAGTATACAAATAGCGACGATTTTTCGGTAAGTTTTTCGATCATGGGATACAATTTACGACATGTAGACTTCGATTTACTTAGACACATTATAATTTTTCTTTTCAATAAAAAAATTTAATTTACAATTAGGAATATTGATTTGTTAAGCATGAATCACAGACGGACCCGCCTTAATGGCGCGATCCATCAGTGATTCATATTTAACCTAATGTGATTTCAAAAACATTTTTCGGTTAAGATGAACTTCAAAACTCATAAATCTATGTCCTCCATTCAACCAAGTCTGTAAAATTCGTGTTGCTGGTACAAAACGAACAGGAAGGATCGCTTTGTTAGTATAATCTTATCAGCGAACCTGGTATTGCTTGCCATTGGATTTCCATATTAGTCCCATATATAATACTGCAAACACTGTTGGTTTTTGGGATTTTCCATGCCTTAGTTTGTGACATTATTATCAAAGCTATTGTCATTTCGATAGGCCGCTTCAGTGTATATTATGCAAATCACAAAAACCGTGTTTGGTTGCTTAAGTAAAGTTTGAATAAAAGAACATTCTGCATAACTAAAGCAATTTGATCGTAATTTGGGAATTTTTGAGACTCCTATATTGCATTTTATATGTTTTTAGATTTTTTCTCAGGTCGACAGAACAATAAAATACAATATTAAATTAAAAAAAAAAAGATTTTCCGATTTTAAACTGCAATCAATCGAAGCATTTGGACTAGCAGTTTCAATTATATTTTAAAGACTTTTATATACTTTTTAAAATTCCAAGAATCAAAGAAATTTTTTTACAATTGTCTCGAATTGTAAAATTTATACTTCAAAAAAGTGGCTGAGGTCTTCCTGCTATATAAATAAAATTTTCAATGTGAGAAAGTAAAATGGCAGCGCAATCATATCAGGTGGGATATGTTTGAAAAGGGGCATTTTTGTCAAAATTTTCCAAATGTCTTCGATTTATTGAATTTTTTCAGAAAGCATTAAATGATATTGAGCTTCAAAGTTTGACAACATACACAGCTCATGCTCTGATAAAAACTATAGATGATTTCAAGGAATCTCCATATTATCAAGATCCTATGAATAAAAAGATTTTAATTCTGATTACCGACGGAAGGTTTGTGATCCGTTATCTGATTAGTAACAATGAACATTCTTAATACTTGGACACAGTCGATTGCGATGATCGGTCTCGCTAACACCAACACTGTAACAAAAGTGCAGAAAATCGTCGTTTTTTTGGCAGTAACTTTAGTTGCTGATATATAGAACGACGTTACGGCCAATTATGTACCGCAGACGGAACGCGCCACACGTTGGTTGGTCAAAATACATGGACAGGTAATAGCAAATAATAAAATCATGAAAAAATACTGTCAATATAGCGGTTTCAATTTTTGAAGGAGTTCTATTAATGAGAATGTACGATAAATTTGCCTTACTTTTGTCCCAGTGCAGTCAAAAATATTTTTTTGTCAAGCCATGATACAAGAGAGGGGTCGTGCGAAAAAAATGAAAATTCTGACATCGAATCGAAGCCAAAACGTTTGCATCATTTAAAGCTCACAAAAATTTCCAGAAAACAAGTAGACGTTATATTTATTTTCATGTTCATAGATGTTATATTTAAATCTACTCTTACTGTAGTATGATAGTAGCAGCATCAACCATAATAATTGAAATAAATGGCCCCTTTTTAGAGAGTTTCAAAAGTAAATTTGTAATAATAGACTGTATGAATTCAATCTACCCATTCCTGTTTAGATCGAACGACTGGTACTTGCTTAAGCGAAATGCAGATATTCTACGATCGTTGAATATAACTTGTTTTGCAGTCGGAGTTAGAAACGCAGCTAAACATGAATTGCAGGTCATTTCATTTGAATATATAAGTAAATGTGTTCATACCTGTAAAGCATGTAATTTTGACGACCCGTCCTTCGACGGAACCCTTTTGCCAACGACCCATGTTTATAAATATAATATAAAATAATATATATAAAATAAACAAATATATGTTAAAGCGATGAAAAGTCATATATAAATATAATATAAATATAAAATATAAGGTCAATTTTACGGATAAACACTCAGTAACGATTAGAATAAGATTTGTGAAGATTACAGTCTTTTGGAAGAAGTCTTTGCCGAGTTGAAGACTTCATCGTTGGGTAGATCTTGGCAAAATCCGTTTTTTAAACGGATCGAAACATTGTTTTTATACAAAGAACGAAATATCCCATTTTTACTATTACAAATCGTTTCGATTGAAAGAAAAATCAATAAATATATAGTTAAGAATTACTAATATTAGCATAATCTGAATTCAAGGCAATGTATATTCAATCCACACTCCATATCTAAGATCAAAAAATTTCTTATTTCATGACATAATATATTAGATTTTGGTCAAATTTGATGCAGCCATGCATGCTTATCATCTTAAGAATATACCGCTTGTATGTCGTTTGCTATTAACTGTTTAATATTGTTTCCGAAATATTCCTTTTATGATTCTAATTCTAAATCCTTCTAAAAGGTGACATCTGTTTTTTTGTTTAGATTGTTGCGGGTTCGGAAAAACGTGTCTTTTCTGTCAACGATTTCAACTCACTCCCAGAAATTGTTGACACTTTGCTTGATCAAGTGAAGCAAACTTTTCTGGAAGGTAATATATCTACATAGATCAATATTATTCTGAATTTGCAATACAATTTATGAGGATTTTTCACAATGCTCAATCAGAATCGTTTTTGTCAAGCACCTTGGTGGCGCGATCCATCAGTGACTCATGCTTTACGAAACATGTTTTTCCGAATATTTCGAGACTGGATAAGTTTATCAGAAATTTTACTTAGAGAAATACACTATTGCAATAATCTGATGCAGGAACAGATGTCGGGATCGCTGTAGATCTTCGCAACGCACAGATTGGATTTTCAATCGCATATGGACAGGTACGAAAAAACATTTTCAACTCTATTTGTACTAATGAGCAGCCGCTTGCATAGGCGCTTTATTATGATGACTCGCTCGAACGAATTGTTATAAAAAGAAGTTGAGCATGGACGTTTATGCTAACCAGCATTGAATATGTGACAGAACAAGACAGAATATTTTGCGGGAGAACTACCCGACTTCTCTGGCCGCAAAATGCCTTAATGATCAGGTAGGATTTAAAAAAAAGAAAAAGGGAAGTGGTAGATGCCTTTGTTATCACCCAGGGTAGATGCCACTTACTGCACTCCATTTTTGTTATCCCAATTTCGTTGGAACGTTTTTCATTTTCAGTGTAGTTGTTTGTAATATTTTTTATGGTAGTTCTTTGTCATTGATCGATTCATTTCAGGTGTTGCTTGAAGTGAAATTCATAGGTTGGGCGAATCCGAATCATTTCGTATTCGAATAGGGAGGAATGACTAATTTCATAAAAATACATATTGTTCCGTTTTCCAAACAACAATTTCGTACACGTTATTAAGATTAGAAAGTGCATAGATACGAATCCCGCTGTGTTGATAAAACACACTATTAAAGAATATGTGCTCTGATTTACAATTCGTCTCTTTGGGCACGAATTAAATTGTAAAATATTTTATCTTTAAAGTATAATAATCCTATATGATTTTAAAATGGAAATGCCCGTTCCTGTCTCTTTTTTCGAATTATTTGCTATGAAATGTCCGCGAACCTACCGGGAGCTTATACCTAACAACCGTTGAGCACGGGCCTCTGTAGCAAGTGAACATCCTGTTCAAGGTTAGAGCTACCCGCAAAGTGCCTTGCCGAAGGGCATGCTCGTTGGGGCTCAGTCCAATAATAATAAAAACCTAAGTTGGTGCTCATAAAAACCTACCTAACGTTCATGTCATCTGGCGACGAGTGACTTGAAGGATTTTTTTTTGAAGAAGTCCAAATTTTGGAACAGTCTGTATACATTTATGAAAACAAAATCTTTAAAAATAAAATAGCAATTCATTTATCCTGCGGGAGGGGAATGCGGAGAAAAAGGTTGAATCATATAAAAAATCATGTGATATGAAATCCTATCCCAACTATGCCCTCTCGCGCAGATCCCAGATCCAAGGCAGGACCGAGCTTGACGGCTGTATCGATCAATGGTTTATCGGTCCAATGCGATCGACAAAGCATTTGATTTACGATTTAAGTTAATGATATCGTTTAATTGTTGGTATTTGAAATTCTAATTTTCCGTCTTTTGTGTGGAAGCTTGTATTGCAGTGACTATGTTAAAAGGCTGAGTGAATGCAGAGTTTTTTTGATTGTATGTCTGATACAGCGACGGCGGTGAGTCTCGAAGAATTCACATAAGATGCGGGTTGACATGTGGATATCTCAATAGCGTAAAGGGGAAAAAATACATTTAAATGAAAAATGGTGCTAAAATTGAAATGTATTACGTAAAACTAAGTGATTTTTCTGAAACACTGAATTGCTTGTTTTGACAGTATTCACAAACGTTGGATATATCGCGCCGTTATATCGAAAAATATGATCTTATCAACATGAATCGCAGGCACAGGGCATATACTTAGGCATATTCCTACAGACTTCCTTATATTTCCAAGGTAACAGGCAACTGATTATTCGTCCAATATTCTGCTGCAAGTCGACCATAGAGCTGCAGTGGTTATCATGCCTCTAGTGCGATCGCCTGACAATTAACTTACATTCACTAGAAGTTCCACAGTGCCACGAACAATTTTATGCAAGAAACTTTTCCCCTCGAACTTCTATGATCTTGAATTTATTACCTTTTCTCCATTCTCGATTGCGTTAATCTGCATAGGTTTCAAACTCCGGTAAACGAGTAAAAAAGTATCTTCTCAGGATTATTATTCCTTAGTTTTCATTTCCCTACCTAATAAGCTCTTTGTATATTGGCCCAACACACGCCAATTTACAACATGACTTAGTGATTTACGTTGGCATTAGAAAACAATGAATAAAAATTTACTTACTTTCCTGAATTTCCCTTACATTTTATGTGCTTTACTAGGCGTTCACGTCCTTGTTATTGACTTTTCCCTCTTTACAAGCTTCAGCCGAAGACAGTAGCACCGCCAGTATAATTTCGAATCTTTTACGACCATACTTACCGGCCCATGTAATTTTTGCTCAATTATGGATCAAGGCGCGGTCCGTCTGCTACTCATGCTTGGCAAATTCTCTTCATTATCCGTCATGGCAATTTCGTGATGCCAGGTTGATCGTTCCTATATCCACCGATTAACTTAGGTTAGTCATTTTTTTGCGACGAAGAAAATTTTTTCCTCGAATTCTGAGATAAACCCAATGTCAAAATAGTCAATATTTCGCCCTATAGATGGTCTTCAACAACATCTGAGTGTGACAGCATTGCTCGAAGAAGATATAATTTGCGATTACTTAACGTCAAAGTACAGAAACATTCAAATCAAGCATACTTGCAGCCATATCCAACAACATATACATAACAAACGCACTATATGTGTGACCAGATCAGAAAAAGGTTTGTCTCAAAACCGATATGGATGCCTATATGGCTCTGTTGGGTAAGATGCAAATCCTCATATTATTTGGGTGCTGCCCATCAATGTCCCACACGTGACAAAACTTTGTTTTGTAGACGCAATTCTTAGAATTGCCTTAACATATAGCCCACATGATATAATATAAGATTTCATTATAATAAAGCGAAAAAATTGTAAATGCTATCATCGCCTGGAGAAAGATACTTTTGACTGCATCGTATTAACGACAATTAGTTTTATATGAAATGCTTTTGGCTTACGATGTAGTTGCTGGTTTTATCTGTTTTGGCAGAATTTGTCTCTGATCGGATAAAAATACTGTGCCAGACTTACACTCATACCAAAGCGTGATACTACCGAAACCGATCAAGTCAGCTTTCTAAAAGACAGTAATCTCTAAGCTATCGAATCACGATTTATTTTAACAATCATTGGAAAAATGAGGAAAGGTTTGTTTTGCAAATGTTTATCAAAAATATAACAGTTTTGTACATTTTTCGGTGGACAGTGTATTTTTTGATAGAAATTATGACTTGGAAAAGTGTCGGTATTATCGGTGAATTTGATGTCAAGATAAAAGCTCCATATCGAATAATAAAACAGCATACTTTGAACCTTTCTTTTTGGTATAACTCAGTAACTCACTTTCGATTGAGTAATTGAAATTCCTGCTTCTGAGAGTTCCATATCCGTGACTTTGGAAGAAGCGAAGTTATTTGATGATCCTGTTTTGTCATATAATTTAAAAATTAGTTTGAAAGTCGGTATTTTTCCAAGAAGAATACGAGCAAAATGTTTATGACATTTGCCAGCAGAAAGTTGTCATTTTCAACCAAAAACATGACCTATGTAAAAAAGTAGTTGTGCGTCGAAGGGACACGTAGGGCTGGTGAATTCGATTTGGCGATTCGAATCACTCGGTTCATTGGAACAAATATTTGTTAAGGGAACTAGGATTTTCACTTTTAACGACGATTTGGTCAAGTTTGACCAAAATCGATTATATTTCGACGTTAAAATATGAAAATTGTTGCTCTTAGTGTGAATTGAAAATACACTACAAACCATAAATTTCTTTATTTTCACAATGGGGACAAATTATAATGGGGAAAATGGGATTTGTGTTATTTACAAAGAATTAGTGATTCGATCCTATTCGAAAAAATCAGATTCGAATTCCAAATGATTCGGCTTTGCCCAACCCTCGTGAACGATGATGAGGACGGTTTAATGATTTGAAAAAAGACGAAGAACAGGACTAAACAACGCATAATTAACAAGAGACTTTGTTAAACAGTCAAAAATTTTATTTTACCAAGTATGAACTACAGATATAGGGCGCCTCAACGGCGCGATCCATAAGTGAAACACGCTTATTAAAACATGTTTTGTCAATAAACTCACGACTGGGAAGGGAAAAGGAGGGAAGCTATCAAAATAGTGATATAGTTCCAAAACTACAAAATGACATGACGGAAGTAAATATAAGCAAAACAGCAATCTCAGATCTTTATAGTGCCTTGTAAGTAGTATCTACTTTGTGTTAAGTGAGCATCAGTCTTTTTGGTAGTATATGATTGCACAAGAGTAAAAAACTAAGTATTCTATTGAGATCAACGGCATTTTCAAACGAATGTGAATTCAATCATTACCTTCCACACTTAAGCTGCTTATTTCCTTTTTCAACTTCTTCAAAATTCCATTCAGACCGTTAAAATTTTCAACAGTTGTCACTCTTTTGTTCGATCCCCCTTTTTTCCATTTGCAATTATCTTCGTAGCAAAAAAAAACATTGAATGTGCAGAATTTCATATTATTCATATTATTGAATTCTCAGTGTATGTCTACTGTCCGGTAAAACATTTTTTATTGTTCGCTTTTGGATGGTTTTAAAATAAAAGTTATGTTTGGTGTTTGTAGGTTATTTACTTGCTTCACGCAAAAGTAAAGAACTTCTCTTTCGTACATAAGAGTTTTTAGCTCAAATGACAAATGATTACATATACCTCAATAATAAACTAATTTCGAAATACCTGTAATTCTTTTTTATCAAAGTCTGCAACTCCGATAGCAAATATAATTATGCTTTTGGAACGGACGAATTCGGACGTCGCGTTAAGTTCTTCTCCGTCCGACGCACTAATAAATATAATTAATAAATAATGATAGTGATATACTAGAACTTTGACAGTACTACATAGGTTTGGAGCCATATTAAGTATACGACTGGGCAAAACCGAATCATTGACAATTCGAATCTGATTGGATTATTTTTTCCCAATCGGACCGAATCACGAATTCCACAAAGATTGCAAATATTCCATTTATTGTTTTTTACACTTTATCCCAATTATCGAATATAATAAATGTTTTGCTACGAATTCACTAATGTTGTATATATAAACAAACGATTAGAGGCAATGTACCATCATTTTTCACAAACTCTTCCACGACACAAAAGAATTTGCCCAAAATTTTATCGCGGAAATGTGAAAATTCTACGTTATTATAACAATTTTTTGTTCCTTCGGAAGATTCACAACTGATACGAATAACCTGCGCTTTAAGTCAGCGCATCGAATTGCCCAACCATAAGCACTTTTTAGCACCTACTCCTCAACAAGGATGCATCGTCATTGGTTCGAATTTTGGCATTGGTAGTTATTTTGATTTTATCGATATCCACCTAAGAATAAACTATACCATCCATACTTTACAAAAAGTACAAAATAAAGAAATTTAATTAATAAAAACTAATTTGATTGTCAAATGGTCGGAATTATAGGCAAATTGTGCTTATAACTATATAACTACATAATATATGATAGTTCTGGGGTTTGCTACAGAAAAAATGAGTAGACTTTCAGGGTAGGCTCTGCGGTAGATTAATTTCAAACACAAATATAAATTATAATTTAATGCACACTTGAATATTGTATGAATATTGTAACTTAGAAATTGCACAATTTCCAATTTCGCAATTATTTCGAACTGATAAATAAAGTGAAAAGAAAATTCCGGTAACATAGCACTGGCATCTAATTATGGGTCCAATTCACGTGCATCTTTCACCGTTTAATAAATATGTTTTTTGTGATAATTCAGTATTTATATAGAAATAGTATTTAGTTCCGCCAACATGTTCACTCTAATAAAACAGAATTTGCAACACGTTATTCATAAAAAAATAGCAAAAAAGTCGCCAAATAGCATTTGTAATGCAACACAATTCGCTACTTAATAATAATATCCAATATTTGGAAGGGGACATGTCATCCCTCCTCCCCCGCCGCCAGTGGGTTCACAGTTTCTCTATTCTGATAAAACGATGGGCGTCTTATCGTGAAATAAGTTGTCGTCATCATTTTATATAGGAAAATCAATGTCGCATTAATGTTGAAGAGAATCTTCAATTTTGAGTTCGTTTGACTGCAGATGACGATGAGTACGTGCAGTGCTTATGTTTACGCTTTTACTAGGTCGGTGTTGATAACGTGATGTTTGGAATGAGTTCAAGTAATGTTGCGAATGTGACCACGTGATTTTGCGAATGTGTCTGAGTAATGTTGCGAACAATGTTGGGAACGATTCGTTTCAATTCGACTTTTTAAGGTGCTAGATCTAATTATGTATTATATCAAGCAGAAATATAAATAATACCTTCCGGGATATTTTGTCTAAATATTTTAAACTAAAAAATAAAACTGGAAAACATAACATTGACATAGTCCTCTAAGTCAATGGGTTTGGCCCAACTTGATTAAAATACTCAAAATTATTCTTTTATATACCCTAACAACATTCATATCATTAAAAATAATATTTATCGTTTTTTTTCGCTTTTTTTTTATAACTTTGTAGTGTGAAAAAGATATTGCACCTGACCTGAGAATCAAGTTAATTGTTATTTTTATTTTTTGGCACATTCTATAAAGCATGGGCGGTATTGACTAGTTTCAGATCGCCGGTACCGATACATCGGGACATCTTTAGCATAATACACAACTCACACAATTGCTATGTTACAAAAAGTATTCTAAACTCTTTCAGGCTCTATATTATTTTACAAAACCAAAAAATGTTTGTACCAAGCGACTGTGAACAAAAACCAAAAAGTTTTGTATTGATTTTCCAATTGGGCACGAAAAGGTAATTAGCTTAAAAAACTATTAACAATCACCTTGAGACCATGATTAATGTAACATTTTCTTCCATGGTCTGGTAACGATAGAACTGTGGATAAGCAATGCAATAAAAATCTATTACAATCACAGTTTATTTTTTTGAAATGCTGTTAATCTGCTTACGCCCAAATTATATCCTTAAAACATGTTTTTCGTTTAAATTTTTGTGCCGTTTTCTTCAAAGTTACTTTCAAAGTTTCGTTAGTAAAAGGTTTATAAATAATTCCTACTGTTCTCAGCAATAACACGACTTTGCTGGAAGCGCGTAGCGCATTTTTGTCTAGTTATATTTTTTTTTCACCACGGCAGGTACTGGAATTATAGAAAAACCTCACTATAAATTAATTAGGTATGTTAAATAGCCTAACTGGCAAAGATTTAATTCTTTTTATCCTGGCAATAGAATTGTCTTACCGTCCATCGGTCAACAAAACAAGAACCTTTTTTGTTGATTTATCAGAATATCGAGAAGAAACTTGAAAATCTTTCAAGGTTTTATTAAGAGCTTTGCCTGTGTATGTATATCTTCCGTTTTGAAATTCAATCTCATCAATAGCTTCCTGAAATTTATATTATGATACATTGTTGAGCATCCTGTAGACTTGACTTGAAACGAACAAGGATATGTTATTAAGTCCCATGCAGGAAGCGCGTTTCTTTTTACAAGTCATGACCGCGTGGTAATAATTCAGGGGCCTACAGCTAAAATGCCGTATGTGTTGTAAAACTTTATACCTTTATGATTTCGAGCTACCCTTCTTTAGGTACAAATTCAGCATACTTACCATCATCCTACTCTTATTCTTGAATTGGCCCAACATGATCTCCGTTTTAATTTTCTTCTGGTCTTTTAATCTAAAAAAAGTAGCATGATATACCTTAGCAATGGTCACTGGCATCGTGATTTTTGCATTTTGCACAAACTTTTCATACCTGAACTATTACGAGAAGAAGTGTATTTTCCTATTCAGTGACTTACTTCGATGTCTCATTCTCTCTTATTGTCACCTAATAGTGTGATTCATGATTTCATGCTTGATCACGGTCTCAACTTCAATGTGAACATAAATTTATTTACGATCAACGCAGATTTCATTTAGCAACATGAAGTGCCTCCGTCGTTCTTGAATGTGTGTTTATCTCAGTTTTATTCACTGGTATTGGGTAAGGGTTGACCTTACCATATTATAGATGATGGTTATGCTAGGCGATTTTGGTTTTCCTTGACCATTACTTTGGATTAGACCGCAACAGTTTCCATCTGTTCATTATAATTTGGACGTGTTTCATAGTTATGGTTAATACAGTCAGTTATTAAATTTTTTAGGAATTATATGTTGAAAAATTATACGTAATTTTATAATTATGAAAAAGCATCAAAAACCTAAATATGACATAAGGAATGTCGGCCAATTCGATACTAACGAAGTCGATACCAACGTTCTAAAAATAATCGATACTATTTTATGAGGATACATCTCTGTATATAAAGGAATATAGAATCTTACGGCACTTTTTTGTTATATTCCGAATACTGCACAACTCCAATTTGCGCAGCTCCGCTTTCTATGTCGAATTTGTTGGCAAAGTTTTTCGCCCACTCCTTGACTGTGAGAAAATTGTTATTCCCTATTGATCCTGATCCATCCAAGACAAGCATTATGTCAAGCTGTTGGGTGGGGCAAACTACGTAAAAAAAAACCTATTAGATCCCAAACGTATGCGATATATTTGACGCTGCATTATTACTCTCTCAGTATTGCCATGAGCTCATGATGTCAATATCTTAAATCAATTTTCTTAATTTATAATAGAGTGTAAGAACATATTTTTCCAGAAAGCACATCATTCAAGCATCAGAGGTAGATAAATTGTCACAAATGAATATTCTATAATATTATAATTAGATATATTTTGAAAAATTTGAAATACCTTTTGTCAGTATTTTTTTTTGTGTTTAGGTATTGGTGAAGACGAGTGTCTTTAGTTTTGGGAAACAACTATTATAAAGTCTGCGCCATGGCCTAGCAGTTATCGTTTTGCCATCCCTGGTTGAAAATCTCGTGTTCTACTCTCAGCAAGGTCGGCTCGGGTAATCCATGCCAACCACTCAGCCCTGGGTGTATCATCGAATAGGCTAAGCCGGACTAGAAAAATCATATCTTTGCAGCAAGAATAACCCTGACCATCTATGGGCGCAGATACAGGGTCTTGGTCAGGGTTATCTCCTCCGAAGAGTGGGTTTAAAAAACGAAAATAAATATGCGCCAAGACAAAGATTTGACATAGCGCCCACACGCCGACTAATTGTTATTATTTTTGAAAACTGAAATTGAAATATTTTACTTCTCAGAATACCTCATCATTCTAATTAGTTTTGAAATCAGATCAGAAGTTTTCAGAAGGTTCAAAGTTACTCAAACCACAACTTTCTACAAATTACACACATTTTAGAAATGTAGTCAAAGATTTCAGTTTTCAAAATAAGAAATTTTTTTAAAAATATCATTTATGAAGAGTGAAACAATATAGTATGTGAGGATGCGATTTTGTTATTGGGATCTGCCAATAAAACGATCAATTTCGTAGAATTAACAAATCAATACGAATATAATTTATATATAAATTTTATTATTATATATCATGTATGACTTTGTGGTCTGGTATTCGAGTAGCAATGGTAGCCTATGCAAAAAAATGTGTTAATGACGTGCCCCTAACTCAAATAGTTACATTCATTACATTGGTACTGACGTTGCGGAGATTTGAAAAGCGCATACCTGAAGCCTGATTTTGTGCCAGCGCACTCCACGTTTCGCCTTCATCCTGACTTTTATAACAAAATCCTGGTACTAGGGCAATCTTGCTGCAGTTTTTATTTTCAGTGGGGGAACAAGCCTGTAAATAGATGAGAAGTGAATAATTTTAAACCGATGGCAAACTTTCGATTTGAATCAAATTCATCCGATAGTTTGTTGTCATCAGGCATTTTTATCATTGAGCACGAGGCAACGGACGTCTTGTAACAAAATTAGGGCAAGAGTAGTGTTTTTCCAGTACTTTTTGTTAGCGAATAAAATAAACCCAAAAATCGAAATCCTTGGTCCATATTTGTCATAAACCATTGTTTATTATAAAAATGACATCAATGTAGCGCAAGTCGCTACTTTTAACTTAATAAGACAACGATGACGCCATAAAGGTATTTAATTGACTGGAAAACACAATCACTCGCCATCCTGCTCTCTCGACATTGCCTCTGTATTTTCAGAAGTTTGACCAAATAAATAAATCCAACTCTTTTTTGCATATTCTGTTTATTCTTCACATTATCTTCGGACTTGACGCAAGTCTTGAAGTTGGCAGGGCATTCAAATGCGTACAATCTCAGGGAGAAATATTTCGCACTGCCTAGGCGCGACCCATCAGTGGGTAATGCTTAACAAATCAAAATTCCTGATTGAGACTTTCGAGTTGCGACCAATAACTTCCATACTTTAACGCAATCAAATTTCCCGTTACAAAAATGCCAATATCTAGATACTTGCTTACACTGTAATTGACTCACCAGAATCGTCTTTCCATTGTTTTGCATTGACATTCCCAAAGAGTCACCTGGACGTTTATCGGGAACGCTGACGATTCTGCACTTATTCTGATCAATGTCAGGCAACGAGATTGGGCATTTTTCAATGTTTGCCAGATCTTAAAATGTGCGAGTTAACGGTAAAGTATATCAAAATCAGAAATGGTGGTTCCCATGAGAGTCACACTGGCTGATCATCGAAGTAAAATTATTAAAGGCTCCATTACACATTTTGCGTACGTTGCTGTTTCCCTAGTTTGGCTCTCCTTTGAATTCACGTTAGCGCAACCAACACATCGCAATACATCGGTAAGACAACTTTATATCCACTATGCTCTGAAGAATCGGCCAAGACGGGAAACAATTGTTCCCCTTGCACTCTCAAATAAAATCAAGTTACAATCGAGCTTGATATTAAAGAAAAGTTCAGTAATTTCTAGCCCATTCTCAGTTAACGAAAAAAATTTAACATAGAAGTAGAAGTACCTTCATTTATTGCAACGTCTGTTTTTTTCGACAGAAGAGTTGCTTTTGGTGACGATATCCAGATACTAGAAATAAAGCATGTTTTGTTAAATGATATATCTATACACTGAGATATAAAATCTAAGCCATCCCTGAAAATTATGTCCGAAACCATCGCATTCTATCCATCCAATAGGCAGAAGGAAGTTTATATTATTTCAGAAGAAAGTTTATATTATTAAAATTCCGCCTTTTTTAGATAAAGATCCGTAGTATTACTAGAAATTAGGCGACTTTTAAACAGAAAACATTTCATTCTCTGGTAATGGTGAAATCGTAGCTTTGAGATGTGCTTTTTGAAATGAAATTCGCTCTGAGCAAAAACCGGGAGCAGCGCTCGGATGGAACCAACTACCAATAACCTGAGTGGAAAAGCAGTACAGGGAAATATAGTAGTGCAGAAATTGCACTCTATTTTTCATAATTTAACGACAATATATGATCGATTTTGATCAAAATCGATTGGGTTTTGTTATTAAATATAAAAATTCTACTTCATTTAGCAAGTTTACGTTCGTATGAACGATTTACGATTGATTCGAATAATTTCTCCTTGGGATCGATTTGAAACAGCGGATTAAATTGCTCTACAACTACCTTGACCTTGACCCACAGTTGCCACAGAAGAGAAGGGATATGTTTACATTGATCCAAAGCCAGCACACACAAGACTAAAATCACTGTAGAAGTTGTGTCATCGGATCCTTAAAGTTAGGTTATCATAGTAAAATGCTGGCTCGGGTTGCACGTATTTTGAGCAATATCACACTAGCATGTGTATTGGATGAGCATAAACTAATAACTTGAGATATTTTGCACGAGTTGGCTTTTGAAAATAGAATTTGTTCAGTATCGATGTCCAACCACGAGTATAAGCAATTTTTAGTGTGCGAGGTCGATCAGGATGTTTATTGAAGTTTATTTTAACAATGCGCAAACTTCAAATTTATGGTTAAAAGAACATAAAACTATTTGCCAAAGGAATCCTTTTGTATTCCTTTACATTAGTAAAAGCATAACAATTTACAAACCTTGGTATAGGTTTTTCATCCACAATGTTAATTGCATAACCGTAGTAAGATGGTTTTCTGGTTTCTGGTAGACCGTCCTTTGTTGCCGCGCTTAAATAAAACAGGCAAATTAAAGAATATTCTGAATATTACCTGAGACGGACATTTTGTCAGGGACACGGCACACGCAGTTCTAACGTATATCAAAAATTTATTTTAAAATAAAATATTAGATCGTAAAAGAGCAATACATGCCCTAATCATTTCCCTTTTATTGACGGAAGGAAGGGTGAATTCATATTTTTTAATATCAACTGTTAGGGCTCTGGAGGGTGTCGGTCGCATCGGCACTGATCCAACTAAACAAAACCTGCCTTATCGGAATACACTCTCACACTAATCGCTAATCATATTTTTGGCAAGCGTAGTTTACTTGATTGCTGTAGAACATGTTGCCATACACTTTTTTCAAGAGATGGAATGGAGGACGTACGAATTATTATGCTTAAGGGCATGTGCAAGTCACATCATAATGCCTTATTTACCAAAAATCTGGAAAACAAAAGCGATATGGTATTGCCGAAAATGTGTTGACATAATGGGTTCTTGTGCTTCTTAGACGTTGAGGTATAGATTTGCAAATATATGTGGTACATGTACATTGTATTAAAAAGACTTTTTTACTTATACTCGGGAACTACTCAAAAACGAACCGCAATTACGATTAACTGAGACAGACTGATTTAAAATTCATTGTCTAAATATATATTTTTGTTCCTGAAAAAACTTGCACCAAAACTGTCCGAAACATCGCAATCGCAAAACCGATCCGAGCAGCTCCACTTTTTTTTATTAAAATTTACTCTTGAGCAAGCCAGAAGCAGTGCTTAAATGGAGCCAACTAACGACCACTTGATAGCAAAGAGCTACTGCAAGATCTATGTACCAACAACTGCACTCTGAGCTGAATGCTTTGAACTAAACTCCTATCGTTAAAGTGCAGTAAATGGTATCTGCTCTGAGTGATAGTAAGACCATCTACCACTTTTTCACCATAGGAAAATACGCAAAAACACAAACAAATTTGATATTCATACCTTTGTCTTTTTGGTACTTCTGTATTCCCGACGTTTTGATCAGAAGTTCGCTGTTTTGCTAACGGCGAGTAGAAAAATTTGGGGTTTCTCACGTCTAAATTTGAACTGTCCGCATCATTGACAATAAATATGAGTCCGATAAATATTGTTAATTTTTCAGTCACCTGTTTGATTCCCATATTTGTATTCTACTAGATATTAGGCATTTAAAATAAGATATATTTACACATTTTCGTAAATCTCAATGAAACTGGCTTCGAAATGAATATTTAAAAAATTCCATTCCGCTATATTAAATGGCATATCTCACTATTTCTCAAGTCGTGTTTTCCTGGAATCAAAACACACGAATGTTGTTGCCTTATCGTTATTGAAAGTCACAGAGAGAAATGTTGCCAGATTGGCTTGAGAAAGAAGGATTGAATGCGTTCGTGATAATTTTTTCAAAAAATTCGACGTAGCACAGGACTTCCGACAAATCGGAAACGACGTATCTACCAAGTAACTCTGCAAAAAAATCGACACCCGGTAACGATTTCCTCAAGAAACGGCACCGAATCGCGCGTCCAATAGTTGCCAATCATTGCATCAAGTGGAAAGAAATTCATACAGAACTGTTTTCCCGAGTAATGGTACACCCATCTACTTACTTCTTTGTTTCCACCTAGTTGCCTTTTGCGTCACGTTTGAAGAAAAGGGAAAGGAAACTTTTGACCGGGGAAGCAGTTTGTCGGGTCATTATTCTTTTTTGTGAGAATCGTTTTGATACCTCCTCACTGATGAAAACTTCTCACCAAATATCGGCAAACGACAACAGAATGTTATGTCTGACTTTCCTAAACAAAACCGTCCTCCTGACTTTATTACTAATGTTGAATACAAAACACCAAATGCTTCTAGCTTTTAAAAACAGTTAGGCGATATTTTGCAGCTGTTAGAACACGAGGGATAAGTGAATCGCGCTAAAGATGCCAAAAAACTGAGCAAATCAAAAAAAAAATACTAACATTTGCGCACACACAAAAGGCCCGATGATTTTAAACTTTACGGCTTTGACATAAAATATATTCGTACGAACTGTGTTTTTTTATGTCTCACGTTCATCGCCTACGTGACATCTGACTTCGCAATGACATGAACGTGTACCTAAATACCGACTTTTTTCATTATTAGTCAACGGAAAAGTGCGCTATCGCACCATAAGCATGATATTCGTAACATAATAGGCATGATATTTTCACAATTGACTTCCCGTTGAATATAGAGGATAAAACTCAAAAAGTGCATTACTCATCTCATAAATGCTATATCGAGCAGATATACAATGAGAAAGGAGAATTAGTTCGCAGGAAAATGCTATAGAATATTAAATTAATTCAGAATTTTTCGTGTCAACTTCCGTGCACCTTCACTTTCGGGTATATCCACTATTACTAAACAAAACGTTATTTAACGAAGTTTTTTCCCAGGCAGAAATATTTCGCGGTCAAATTTTTGTTAAGCATAAATCACTGATGGATCGCGCCGAAGAGGCGCGGCCCGTCTGTGTCTCATGCTTGACAAAATTAAATTTCTGATGGGTCCGACATGTCCTTTACTGACAAATATGCTTGCAATAACCAAACCTATCGTTGCCCCAGAAGTTCAAAACATATTCCTCTCCTTCTTTTCTTTCAAGCATTATTTGACAGTTTAGTTCCTGCCACTAATCGTCAAATCTTATATAGATAGTTTGACTTCAAACTGATTTGCAACTACCTGTTACCAACGTTCGAACACTTCATTTAAAGCTAGTGCCCGATTATTAATTCATCATAATTCTTATTTATTCTCATTTAAGTTGTCTAGGATTAACCCATTGTATTATGATATTTTAATGATGACTTCAATGAACGAGTTTCGCATTTGTGTCCCCGATAGATAAACAGTAACGATGGAAGATATCGAGTCTTGTGAGCAATAAATTTTTAAATACCGTAACTATTTCCCGTCTAAAATTGCTATCCGGGCGTGCATTTTATAGGCAAACGTAACCAGGAAACGTCGAACTTTATGGCATCCGATATGAAAAAGTGAAGAGATGCAAAAAAGAATTATTGTTTTTTTCATCACCCAGGATGGATGAACTTCAACATAGCTGTTCAGTTCCCGATGGAATACATGTTGTGAATTTCAATTAAAGAAAAACGTTAAGCATAGGTCGATGTCGACTCGTTGATCATTTTTAATGCTAAAATAACAGTTATCCTCCACTTTCCCCAAGGTTTCAATTTAATTTTGTGAACAAGATCTTTTCAAGTACTCGGTATAAAATCAAACATTTTTGAAATAAAAAACTTACTTCAATCCAAAGTTTCTCTACAAATTAGCAAATTTCGAATTCGAATATTTTGAACAGTCTTAATTGGAAGACAAAAGAAGGTCGATTAGATCTCTATAACATTTGTTTGCTCTTTCGGACATGAAATTTGAAATATATATTCATAATTGTTGTTCAAAGATTGTCTAATTATATCAATCTAGTTAATAAGGTCATGCAAATTT
This sequence comes from Styela plicata, assembly GCA_963675895.2. NCBI lineage: Eukaryota > Metazoa > Chordata > Ascidiacea > Stolidobranchia > Styelidae > Styela > Styela plicata. The sequence continues at coordinate 8,407,505 of OZ023143.1, read as the reverse complement.
ATTGATAGTAGTGTGTGTATCTATTAGGTGCTACAGAGAAACCAGTGGTAATGGAGAATAATTATTATAACTTGCAACTTAGATTCAAACCCTTCATTCCAAGCAGCTTCAAATTCCAAATGATATTCGTCAAACAATAATTTTCTGATGGGAATATTTTCTCTTTGAGCATGCAGGCATACTTAACTGTCGTGTCTTTGTTAGTGTTGGTATTTTTCGGCAAAAGTACCGAGTTTACCTAATATACCTGGTTTACCCAGTTCATTTCAAAATACTTTTATCTAATTTCATAAATTTTTAATATACCCACTTCATCACTAACCGAGTTGTCTAGTTGGAGTTGATTTTTTTTTTACAAATAAATTTACTAGATAAAATTGGTAAATTTACCTGATTTTCAACTAGCGTAGATGGCTAAATTAGTCGCCTGGTTTTCTTTACTAGATAAATCATATTTTCATTATACAGAAAAATGTTTTCGAAGAAACCTTGAACTTTCAAATATATTAAACTGCCTTAAAGGCAGCCAAACAAACATTACTTAATTTTTCTGATTTTTAATCATAGTACCATTTAGTTTTGAAATTAAAACCACGTGACCTAGTAATACTTTACCCATTTTTGTGGTGAATTTCACTTTATCTAGTTTTAAATGAAAACTCGTTTGCCATCACTAGGGTGTTGTTTCTGTAGTAACTATCCATCCTTTCCTAATCAAAAATTTCAATTTGTCGAACATAGGTCACAGATGGATCGTGCCTTTATGGCGCGCTCCATCAGTAACCCATGCTCGATGAAAACATATAATGACCGTTTAACCATATTTTTATCCCTTTGTTCCGCGATGTTTACGTGTTGCCGTGACAAATATAGCGTTGATGCAGTTTCTCTTCTTTGTTTAAAATATTTTCCCATACAATAGAAAATAGAAAAAGTCAAATCTGCAATATATATTTTTCACAAAAATGACTAATAGACAATACCTATATTGTTTTCAAGCACTGATATAACGTAAATTTATTTTTGCAGTCACTCATTGTCTTGGAAAACCCCGTGAATCTGTTGCTGGAAGCAGCGCCTGAAAAGAGCCAACTAACGGTCATTCAAGGGGTGGGGGGGATTTAGTGCCGAGGACGACAAACATCTCTAACAGAATTGAATAACCATCATAAAGTGTAATAAGTGGTATATGCTCTGGGCAATGTTTACCAAAAATGCGTGCAATTTTACCATTACTTGATAGTAATTTTATTTAGCGGTATTAGAATTTATAAAATAGACTTGCTAGCAATTTTTATAGTCAGACTTACAATCTCAGGTTTCCGTCTGATTATTTGGGTAATGGCGGCGTATGCAGCGTAAATTTGCTTTTTCTATTCGTTTTTTGTTCGTTTTTGTCTCAAAATTGTGGCATTTTGCAAAAAGGCAAACAATTTTTTCATAGGGCTTTGTGATACAGGGAAAAAAGATAGATCTTGATTCTGCCCATGTTCATGCCGCGAACTCTCCCATTTGGAATGAAAATTAGGGTTAATATGAAAAAACTAAGTCACCTTGAAAAACCAATATTTAAATCTATCATCTCCCATAAGCTATCAATACTCACCCATTGTATATGAATGCGTGCTGAAAGTAATAAATTGACCTTTTAAAAACAGCACGATATTCTGCTACAAAAGGAGTAAAAAAATCATTATTGAACGCTCTGCATGGTTTTTAATGAGAAGAATAATTATGAAATCTAACATTTTGAAGATTTGATACTGAAAGCACATTTGATTTCGAGTATACCTGTATGCAATTTGACACACTTGGCTGAGGCCAAACCAATCATAAATTGTATTTTGTCAATACTTGACAAAAACCGCCTCCATATAAGCAAAAATATTTTTTGAATAAAGTGGTGTTTTTGGTATTTTTTTGAAAAAATTTAGGTGCAGTGAAAGGAAGTGATGGATATATATATATTCAACATAGACTGACGAAAGCATATTGGAGAACATGAAATTTGTCAAACGAGTTGCTGGACCAACTTCCTGCCTAAAAAAAAGAAGTTTTTAACGTAATCAGGAAAATTTTTGTCGAAGCCTTTTCTTCATGACCAGTTATGAGTCACTGATGGATCGCGTCGACACGAGACGCGATCCATCTGTGATCCATGCTTGACAAGATAAAGTTTCCTATTGCACGTACATTTATTGATAGTAGCGTGTGTATACCTATTATGGCTACAGAGTTTTTTACATTACTTAGTTTCCTTGATTTTTAATCATAGTACCATTTAGTTCGAAATTGAAACTATGTGACCTAGTAATACTTTACCCATTTTTGTGGTGAATTTCACTTTATCTAGTTTCAAATGAAAACTCGTTTGCCATCACTAGGGTGTTGTTTCTGTAGTAACTATACATCCTTTCCTAATCAAAAAATTTTGATTGGAAATTAATATTCGTTTTCTTAAAATTCCTATTTAGTCAAAGGCGGTTGTGATTGATATAGAAGAGCAAAACTATAATTCCCTTTTTGGTGTGTTTGGTTCCGATACAATATTTAAACCGGAGAGAGATAATATTAAATACATTGTGAATAAAAACAAAAATTTAATTCGCATATCAAAACTAATTTTATTGCAAAAATTTAATTTTGTCGAACATAGGTCACAGATGAATCGCGCCTTCATGGCGCGCTCCATCAGTAACCCATGCTTGATAAAAATATATAATAGACGTTTAACCATATTTATAAATCATCATTTTCATTTTGTGATATTTACGTATTACGATAAACATCTTTAATAGAACTGAAAACCATGATAAAGTGTATTAAGTGTATGCTCTGGACAATAATAAAACAATCTAGCACTTCTGTTGTTGGAAAAAAATCTCTTCAGCTTGGCCGTGTTTACCAAAACTGCGTGAAAAAATTACCATTATTTTATAGTAATTTTATTTAGCGGTATTAGAATTATAAAATAGACTTGCTAGCAATTAGCTAAAATCTCGACACGGATATTTCAAATTTCGAGAATATAAAATTATTGCTAATTACTAGTAAATTTCCTACAGTAATAGAAAATAGCTGGAATACGTTGTTCAGATATTTTTATAGTCAGACTTACAATCTCAGGTTTTCGGCTGATTTTTAGGGTAGTGGCGGCGCATACCGCGCAAATTTGTTTCTGTATACGTTTTTGGTTTCTTTTGTCCCCAAATTGTGGCATTTTGCAAAAAATACAAAATTTTTTTATAGGGCTTTGATACAGGGAAAAAAGAAAAAAATAGATCATGATTTTGCCCATGTTCATGACGCCAACTGTCCCATTTGGAATGAAAAATATGGTTAATATGAAAAAACTAAGTCACCTTGAAAACCAAATATTGAAATCTTTCATTTCCGTTGTGCTGAAAGTAATAAATTGACCTTTTAAAAACAGCACGATATTCTGCTACAAAAGGAGTAAAAAAATCATTATGGAACGCTCTGCATGGTGTTTTAATGAGAAGAATAATAATGAAATCTAATTTTTTGAAGATTTGCTACTGAAAGCACATTTGATTTCGAGTATACCTGTATGCAATTTGACACACTTGGCTGAGGCCAAACCAATCCTAAATTGTATTTTGTCAATACTTGACGAAACCGCCTGTATAGGCAAAATATTTTTGAATACAGTGGTGTTTTTTTGAAAATTTAAGTGCAGTGAAAGGAAGTGATGGATATATATATTCAACATAGACTGACGAAAGCATATCGGAGAACATGAAATTTGTCAAACGAGTTGCTAGACCGACTTCCTGCCTAAAAGTTTTAGCGTAATCAGAAAAATTTTCATCGTAGCTTTTTATTCATGATAAGTACGAGTCGACGAGAGGCGGTCCATCTGTGACCCATGCTTGACAAGACAAAGTTTCCTATTGCAAAACCTGATAAAATATTGTGAGACATCATTACGTATATATTGCATAGTCCTGCTCTATTATTGCTCGTATTGATTTCAATATAGTCACAGGTTAAAACATAAAAAATCTTTATGATCTCGGTGTGTCAAAAATAAAAATCCGGTCGTCGTGTTATTTACCTGTCAAGTTGACCGCTTTAATTGTTCATTCAACCACGTCTTCTTGTTTCAGCACATTTAAGTAAAATCAAAAGGTTTCGGAAGTGTATCTCCGTACACTATTTTAATACCCTTTTTTATTCTATTCGTACGTGAGATGACGATTGGCAGAAACAAACAAGCGAGGAAAAAGTTACGTTAATCACTTTTACTTACCCCTGGGTGACATCGTAGACAGGTATCATAAACCATCCTCCCTTGACGACCAGCAAGAAAGCAATATGTAAATCTCGATGTGAAGTATATGCCATAAATAGAAAAGTTTGCCTTTCATTATCCCACATTGTATATTTTTAATACTTACCTTCCGATGGATTACCTCAATGGTTTGTCCGAAAAGAAAAACAATTTTTCGAAATTACTCTTATATTCCTAGAATAGAATCAGATTCAATCAGATTCAAAAAGATTCGATTGAAAACGTTTCGTTTGTACCGTCGCTGGTGCTGCGAGACACATCTTAGCCAGAAGACACTCTTATGCACTCACTCACTCACAGTCCATCACATACACTCACACTGTGTCAATCAACCATACAAATATTCTCGAGATGCAGATCATCAAAAGATACCTTAGAATTGGTCACCGAGAATCCACTTTCCGCGAGTTCCATTTGACTTGATACTGAATTGTTTGTGATGGTACCTGTATGAATTGGAAAGTAATATTCGTTTTCTTAAAATTCCTATTTAGTCAAAGGCGGTTGTGATTGAGATAGAAAAGCAAAACTATAATTCCCTTTTTAGTGTGTTTGGTTTCGATACAATATTTAAACCGGAGAAGGATAATATTAAATACATTGTGAATAAATACCCAAAATTTAATTCGCATATCAAAACTAATTTTTTTGCAACTGCGCAACGTGAACATTCCTAAGCATTTTTTTTTCATAAAGATATACATCTCAATCTTGATTTAATGAATTGTTATAAGGGTTTTCGTGACCAGTTTAGCACGCCCCGATATCGAATCCGTCCCATATCGATTTCAATATGTATATATATACCTTCCAAAACTAAATCTAATATTTCCGATCTTAATTTCTTCAAAATCCCACTCAGTTCTCGGAAATTTGTAACACTAGATACTCTCTCAGTTGAAGAAAAATTTCCCGTTGCTATTAACTGTGAAAAGGGAAGAAAAGTTGAAGGAAGAATATTAACTTAAAAGTATGTGACATCGTTAGGGCTGGACAATTAGATGATCCAAATTGCTTGACAGTTATTTCGAATCAGTTTTAGATTTCCCATAAGAACAAATGAATAAACAGGATAAATGAATTTTCATATTTTATCGGCAAAATGCAACCGAAATGTATTAGTTTCTTGCCGATTTTTTTCTGCCCTCAGACAGGAAGTGTGAATTGGAATTACGTTATCTCTTACATTTTTTATACCATCTTTGATGGATTTGTATAGACTATATTAATTTACATAATCGTGACAAATTGTCTTGTGAAAACGGAACATTTGCTGTTTATATGAAACTAGCGATTTTATCCAATTTGAAAAATATTTGCCCAAATTAGGTTCGAATTTGAAACGGCTTTGCTCGGCAATGACAATCGTTATTTCGCATAACGTTATGTGAACACCGATATGTACATCGGTATTAGTTATGCTATCACTTGAAAACTAATTTCGATATTTTGTTGACGTTTTTTCTTCGCGACTACTCATCATCAAAAGTGAATCTTTATGTATTTCGTTTATCTACAACCAGTCAAGGGCTGTGCAAAACCAAATCATTTGGAATTTGAATCTGATTCGAATAATTTTTTAGAATTGGATCGAATCACTAATTTCACGTAAATAACAAATATCCCATTTCACTATCACAACTTGTTTCCATCATGGTTATCAAAAAATTCACACTACATTGTCTAAGACCTAATAGACCTCTAAGTCTATTTTAACGGCAAAATGCTATCGATTTTAGTTAAATTGACCAAAATCGACAGTATTTTGTTGTTAAAAAAGAAATTCTAGTATATTTTGCAAGCTTTTGTTCCTATTAACGATTCATGATTGATTCGAATAAATTGTGTTCGAATTGTCCTGTTCTAAAACCAGCAAAGCACTATTCGTGAAAGAGTTTTCTGCAACTCTAGTTCTTTATTGCGGTTTCCTTACGTCGTAAACAAACGCTTTGTCGGTGCTATACATCATCGACGTGCACCCAACAACTAAGAAGTCCTGCCATGCTGTGCCAACAACTCGAATCGACTATTAAATGATTTTTCATCTCGTTGTCATCAAGACATTCATGTACTTAAAAATGTGGCTGTTGATTCTAATAACTTTTTAATAACATTTTACAACATACCCTTAATTCCGACTCTTTGAATTCTCCGACTCCGACGGCAAATGTAATGATTCCGAGAGAGCGAACGTATTCAGCAGTCTGTGGGAGATATTCTGGATCCGTGGCTCTACAAAATGAATGATTAGGAAGCATGAGAAGCATGAGACACAGATGGGTCGTGCCTATGCGGCACGATTCATCAGTGCCTCATACCTAACAAAACATGTTTGGTCGAAATATTTCTGTCTGGGTAGGTGCATTTTTATTGCATTGGCTACCGGTAACGCTGTGGTGAAGATGTGGAAAATGCAGACAAACAAAATTTAAGCCGCTTAAAATTTCTAGGCACTTCTTCAAGAAATTTGCTCTGAGCAAGCCTGACGGCATGCGCCTAATTCAACTGATGACAACCACTCAAATGCAAATAGCTTCTACAAGATTTAGTGCCAGCAACTGCACTCTGAAAGAAAAACATGCCATGCGGAACTGAACCACCATTTTAAAGTTCAGTGAATATTATCTGCCCTGGGCGATGATAAAAATGTTTACCACCCTTTTGCTTCCTTTTTCCTTTGGCTTGGTAGGAATGTCGGTGATTGGAAATTATTATGTGTTACTCACTCTCCGTCAGTGAGCAGCAATATAATCTTTTTTGTAGATTTATCTGACCATCTGCTTGACGACTGCAAATCCAAAACTGTTTTGTTGAGAGCATGAGAAGTGGCGGTGGTGTACCCGTGGTACTGAATAGCTTTGATAGCATTCTGTAATTTGCAAAATATCATAAGTATGTTATGCACGGTTTGGAAATACAAAAATCGGGAAAATGCCTTACTATCCAAGAATGGATTTCCATTTTTTTACAGATAAATAAAATATATTCTCTATTTGCATTCGTCTTTGCATTTTCAACAACGTAATCTATTTTATGTATCATACTATAATAATCCCGAAGGTGTAGATATCGTATTTATTTTTTATTTTATTAGAATGCGCTCTGAACAAGGCTTGAGGCAGTCAGTGTTCATAAGGGACCAACTAACGGCCACAAGCAAGGAGCTACTACAAGATGCAATGCCAGCAACTGCAGTATAATCTAACGAGATCTTATCAACTTTTCCACGATCTGAACGGCCATTGATCGCCATCATGATTAAACAAAGTGTCTGCGATAGCGATTTGGCAAATCGATTGTTTTTTGACCTGGTTAGGATGAACTTGTTGTTTTTTAAATCCTCATCAAAATACTCATTCGGCTTTTCCATTATTTCTCTCATTTATATATATATATATATATATATATACATATAAGACGAAAGGTGTGCTAATGCAGACTCTATACTTACCAGCATTTCAATTTCGTTGTTATATTGACCCAAACCAATTTCTGTTTTCACATATTGTTGATCTTCAACACTGAATAAAAGAAAATGTGTAAATTTCTATATTTCAAAACTTTTTGAGAATTTTAAACTTGTGATGTGATATTTTATCAGTCATGGGTCACTCACTGATGGATCGCGCCGCGAAGGCGCGGTCCATCTGTGTCTCAGGTTTGAAAAAATAATATTTCTTATTTTTAACTTCGTTTATTCGATCTTTTTTAGAACGAATTTATGCTTTTATCTGACTTTAAATATAATATCACTCTGGCTAAAATGCATAATAGGAAACAATTTTTTGCTAATTAAAATCCACTCAAAGCAAACTTGAGGAAAGAGGAAAATATCCCGGCAAAATTGAATCGTTATAGTACAGTGCAGTGAGCGCTTTCTGCCCTGAGCAAGGCAACGCTGTGTAAGTTTCCGTGTATTAATATAATCCCTTACGGCAGATAACACTCGATTATAAAGACTCACACTTTTTTGTCATCCCAGAAAGAATATTGTATTACTCCAATACGCGTCTTTCCTGCCTCGATATTGAATTCTTTGGTCAAATTTGCAGTCCAATCTTTTACAATTTCAAAGTTTTCTGCTGTAACTGAACCGGATCCGTCAATTACGAACATGATGTCGAGATTTTGTACGGGACAACCTGGAATTATAAGATGCATTCATTAATCTCATTCAGTGGTGATTGTTGTAATTGAAAATTGGCGATGTAACTTTATTGAGCAAATATAGATACTGACACTAGGGGAAGCCATGTTTACATTTCCTAATCCCCGCCAACCAAAAAATTACACAATAGCCTAGAGTACTTTGAAACGTATAGCATAAAGAAATATAATTCACGAAGTGGTAGATGGCTTTACCATCACCCAGGGTCAGATACTACCCACTACACTTTACAATGTTGGTTTAGTGCCTTTTGGGATGTCTTCCGTTTAGAGGCAGTTGTTGATATAACATTATGTAGTGCTCTTTGCTATCAAGTGGCCGTCAGATAATCTCTTATCAGGACCAATCAGGAAATCTTTTATCATAATATGTTTTGCCTATCATGATATACTTAATGTTTGTAAAACACGAAAGAAATTCGGCAGTTGCACGTTATAATGGTTCATTGGTTACACTTCTAAAGTCACAGAATATAACTTAGCCAAAGTAGTATTGCTTTTTTTTCTCTGGCAACGTCAGCCAGGGTATTCGATTTACTGTGCTTTATGACTACTAATTAATTTGAATTGTCTGGATCATAAGCGTACTTAATCATTCGATTAACAGCATCAAATTTTATTAGGAGACAGATGTATTGACTAACTTGACTCGGTGACTTTATCTTTAGATTCCCAGGTGTCCCCATCGTTGTTACTTTTGTAGCAAAATCCTAGGGTTACGTAAGTAGATGTGCAGTTGAGAATTTTTGATGGTGCGCATGCCTGAAAAACGGATAAAACTTTTAACGGCCTTTCTTGATTAGAATTATTGTGTTTTTTAAAGACAAATCGCAACAAGCATGTGAAAGTTTTACTGTTTTTAACTGCTTTCGTATCAGTATTGCGAAGGTGGATTTTCTGAAATATTACTTCAAAAAGTTTCGTTTTCGGTTTGCTTGTACTATTTTGATACGCGTGGTGGGTCGTGCTGGAGCACACGCATAGAGTGTTGAGGGGATGAGAAGAATGACCAAGGCATGAGAGGAATACCGAGAATACGACTTGACCAAGATATACACTTTTTACAACAATTTTAGCTGTTTCAGTGACCTCCCACCGTGAAAGACTGATTGCTACAAAGCTCACCAATAGTTCATCTCCATTATTATTAATCTCCATTCCAAACGAATCTCCAGGTTGTGGATTAGTTAATCTGGCAGAAGTGCAGGACGGTTCGTCGTTACTGAATGAAATTCTACATTTTTCGAGAGTGCCATCAGCTTAATGAATTGTAGGCCCAGTTAGTTTTAAATACGATACGAAAAATGTCACATATTTGTGACAATATTAGTATGTTTTATTATAGTTGCCCGTCTCACTATAACTTAGTCAGAATATATATCCATTCAAATGCTCGTAGTCAGAGGCATATTTTGAACCTTAAAAATAGACAAACAATTGATAAATTATGACGTCATAATGTGCGCAGGTAATGGGACTTTTACTCTAACCAGCGTTTATACGGAATATCAGGCGGAAACAACCCAAAATTCGATAGGAAGGCGCGAAATATTTTTTTCAAATATGTCATTTGTTGTTGAGCTGACTACTCACGGGGATTTTCCCACGTTCTCCAAACTTTTGGCATTTCCAACGAGCACGTTGGTGATCATAGATATCAATGTATTTCATTTAGCGAGGCGCTAATCCCACGGATATCTCGGTAACTATAAGGTAATTGTCTCATTTCCGACACTCCATACGCATGCGTAGTCATGAATCAGCTTTACTCAAAATAGACGATGCACGCACGTTTCGTGAGAAATATTTAATTATACCCATTTTAATTGTGCAAATTGTTCACGTGTGACCCGCAGAGGTGGATCTACACACGGACAAACAGCGACGAAGCATAATTGATAAATTAATTGCATTTGACTTGACAACTCTATCAAAAATATGTTTTGTTAAGCAAGAGTCACTGATAGGCCGTGTCGACGAGACACGGTCCATCTGTGACTCATTCTTAACAAGTTATTCAACAAAAGTAACATTTTGAATCTTATTATACAAATAATTAGACAAAATGAGCAAAATAAAATATCCTCAATTTTCTTCAAGTGGAATGTTGAAACATTATTCAATTGATATAGTTAATTTTGAATACGATTTGAATTATATAAGGACAACTCAACCACATAACAGTGTTAGAGAATCTATAGGAAGAAATCTACCTTTCTTACCTTCAATATTTTCCACATCAGATGAGTTCCGTTGCTCTGAAGGAACTTTTGCGTTCGTCATTTTGGGAGCTGATATGAAAACACTGGGAAATAGAGAATTTTAAGTAAGTTGGTTTTAGTATCTGCTACTCATTATTTAAAGTCAAATCGATTCTGACTTCTGCAAAGGCAAAGCTGTATGGTGGTTTTGCTTTGTGCGTGCCTAATTGAAAATTGAATTGTAGTAAAGCATTCAATAAAAACAGATTATGGGATATTGAAAAGTTATCATAAATTTATTTTGCCAAGTATGAGTCACTGATGAACCGCGCCTTAACAGCGCGATCCATCAGTGATTAATACTTAACAAAACGATGTGTGGTTGAGGAGAGAGAACGTTTAATACATTTTTACACATAAATGCTTTCGAATCTAAAAAAATAATAATTTTTTATATAATAACTTTGGTACAATTAGTCAACTACTTTGAGTAAAAATATGGTGAGATTTAATGTTATATTGGGAAACATTTGGTTTCGTCCGTTTATTAATTTTTTAAATGCTAGCAGATTTAAAGAAAAATAGATTGATTGAAAAATAGATTGATTGAATAGGATCAATTAATGTTAAAAACATTTGATGCACAAGTTTTCCGAATCGTACGATCAAAAACCGACAATTCATATGTTGTTCTTGTTCGACCTGTATAGATTAGCATTCTTGAGTTAACTCACCCTTTTTCAGTCGTTCCATCAACGATTGCAAGTTTATATCCATAAAAAGAGGATTCTGTATTGTCAGGCACGCTTGATATTCCTTGACGTGTTGCCGCACCAGCTTTGATTACAGGTGAAAATAAAAATTTTGTCGTTTCAGTCCGTGATTCAATGTTATAAGCAGTGGATTTTCCGATAAACAGTAATAATAACAGTGTATACAATATATTTATGGTGCAAAGTTTTTGGTGGGCAATCATGTTTTTATAAATCTGTGCATGTAAAATGTACGTATATATGTTCTTTCTTCTGTAAAATTTAAAAAAAAAGCAATTATACATGGAGATCGGCATAACGTATTAATATGGTTTCAAAGAGTGATTAAGAGGAAGAAAAGAAAGTGGCATTGGTAAGTTGTTTTTTTTTTACTCAGGCCAGGTGATACTTACTGCCCTCTACTACTAGGTGTTCAGCTTTTCAACTTAAGGTGCAGTTGCTGGAATTTTGTTTAATTGTGTCAGTGGTGGCTAGTTGGTTCTCTTAGGTGCACAAAGCGAGGAATTTGATTCTTCTTGTTACGGATGGGCAAGCAGTCAGAAAATCTTTCGTCTAGGCAAGTTTTGTCAAGTATGAGTCACTAATGGATCGCGCAGCCAAAGCGCGGGAAAAATCACCTGATTTTTGAGCAAAGTACCTCAATTTTCAAAAATGAAGCCAACTTAACTAGGAATACCTAAACATTGGCATTTGGGTATTAGCTTGTATTAAAGTCTATCTCAAATCTAAGCTTTGGAAATAGTGTCATACTTTCTGTAGCAAACAACAAACTACATTAACATCACTAGTATACATTGTATTCATTGTACAAGAACTATAAATCAAACTGGTAATAATGCGTTATTGCCTTATAGAATCTGATCAAAAACTGACAATAAGTGATACGAGAGTCAGCTTGTCCCGGCGAGAAAATCTCTTTTCTCAATCAATAACCAAATTTCGGCATTGCAATCAGCCATTACCCCATGCCTGACCAGCTATAATTAAACCAATTACATCTTATAGCGCTAGATTTCCGGTAGAAGACAATTCTATTTACCCTTAATTACGGTGACCTATCATTGCCTATTTCACTTGTGCTATTGTTATTTTTGTTTTTATTCCCTTTTTGGAGCTATTTTGTCCGTACGAACTGTGTTTTTTTATGTCTCACGTTCATCGCCTACGTGACATCTGACTTCGCAATGACATGAACGTGTACCTAGATACCGACTTTTTCCATTATTAGTCAACGGAAAAGTGCGCTATCGCACCATAAGCATGATATTCGTAACATAATAGGCATGATATTTTCACAGTTGACTTCCCGTTGAATATAAAGGATAAAACTCAAAATGTGCATTACTCATCTCATAAATGCTATATCGAGCAGATATACAATGAGAAAGGAGAATTAGTTCGCAGGAAAATGCTATAGAATATTAAATTAATTCAGAATTTTTCGTGTCAACTTCCGTGCACCTTCACTTTCGGGTATATCCACTATTACTAAACAAAACGTTATTTAACGAAGTTTTTTCCCAGGCAGAAACATTTCGCGGTCAAATTTTTGTTAAGCATAAATCACTGATGGATCGCGCCGAAGAGGCGCGGCCCGTCTGTGTCTCATGCTTGACAAAATTAAATTTCTGATGGGTCCGACATGTCCTTTACTGACAAATATGCTTGCAATAACCAAACCTATCGTTGCCCCAGAAGTTCAAAACATATTCCTCTCCTTCTTTTCTTTCAAGCATTATTTAACAGTTTAGTTCCTGCCACTAATCGTCAAATCCTATATAGATAGTTTGACTTCAAACTGATTTGCAACTACCTGTTACCAACGTTTCGAACACTTCATTTAAAGCTAGTGCCCGATTATTCATTCATCATAATTATTATTTATTCTCATTTAAGTTGTCTAGGATTAACCCATTGTATTATGATATTTTAATGATGACTTCAATGAACGAGTTTCGCATTTGTGTCCCCGATAGATAAACAGTAACGATGGAAGATATCGAGTCTTGTGAGCAATAAATTTTTAAATACCGTAACTATTTTCCCCGTCTAAAATTGCTATCCGGGCGTGCATTTTATAGGCAAACGTAACCAGGAAACGTCGAACTTTATGGCATCCGATATGAAAAAGTGAAGAGCAGCAAAAAAAGAATTATTGTTTTTTTCATCACCCAGGATGGATGAACTTCAACATAGCTGTTCAGTTCCCGATGGAATACATGTTGTGAATTTCAATTAAAGAAAAACGTTAAACATAGGTCGATGTCGACTCGTTGATCATTTTTAATGCTAAACTAACAGTTATCCTCCACTTTCCCCAAGGTTTCAATTTAATTTTGTGAACAAGATCTTTTCAAGTACTCGGTATAAAATCAAACACATTTTTGAAATAAAAAACTTACTTCAATCACCAAAAGTTTCTCTACAAATTAGCAAATTTCGAATTCGAATATTTTGAACAGTCTTAATTGGAAGACAAAAGAAGGTCGATTAGATCTCTATAACATTTGTTTGCTCTTTCGGACATGAAATTTGAAATATATATTCATAATTGTTGTTCAAAGATTGTCTAATTATATCAATCTAGTTAATAAGGTCATGCAAATTTATTGATAGTAGTGTGTGTATCTATTAGGTGCTACAGAGAAACCAGTGGTAATGGAGAATAATTATTATAACTTGCAACTTAGATTCAAACCCTTCTAGAAATTCATTCCAAGCAGCTTCAAATTCCAAATGATATTCGTCAAACAATAATTTTCTGATGGGAATATTTTCTCTTTGAGCATGCAGGCATACGGTTTGAACAATTCTATATTCGGGTACCTTTGAAAATCCACCGAAAAAAGGTTAGTGTGCTGGGGACGACAAACATCTCTAACAGAATTGAATAACCATCATAAAGTGTAATAAGTGGTATATGCTCTGGGCAATGTTTAATAAAACTGCGTGCAATTTTACCATTGAACCTTGAACTTTCAAATATATTAAACTGCCTTAAAGGCAGCCAAACAAACATTACTTAGTTTTCCTGATTTTTAATCATAGTACCATTTAGTTTCGAAATTGAAACTATGTGACCTAGTAATACTTTACCCATTTTTGTGGTGAATTTCACTTTACCTAGTTTTCAATGAAAACTAGTTTGCCGTCACTAGGGTGATGTTTCTGTAGTAACTATCCATCCTTTCCTAATCAAAAATTTCAATTTGTCGAACATAGGTCACAGATAGATCGTGCCTTTATGGCGCGCTCCATCAGTAACCCATGCTCGATGAAAACATATAATGACCGTTTAACCATATTTTTATCCCTTTGTTCCGCGATGTTTACGTGTTGCCGTGACAAATATAGCGTTGATGCAGTTTCTCTTCTTTGTTTAAAATATTTTCCCATACAATAGAAAATAGAAAAAGTCAAATCTGCAATATATATATTTTCACAAAAAATGACTAATAGACAATACCTATATTGTTTTCCAGCACTGATATAACGTAAATTTATTTTTGCAGTCACTCATTGTCTTGGAAAACCCCGTGGATCTGTTGCTGGAAGCAGCGCCTAAAAAGAGCCAACTAACGGTCATTCAAGGGGTGGGGGGGAGGGGGGGGGGGTTAGTGCCGAGGACGACAAACATCTCTAACAGAATTGAATAATCATCATAAAGTGTAATAAGTGGTATATGCTCTGGGCAATGTTTACCAAAAATGCGTGCAATTTTACCATTACTTGATAGTAATTTTATTTAGCGGTATTAGAATTTATAAAATAGACTTGCTAGCAATTTTTATAGTCAGACTTACAATCTCAGGTTTCCGTCTGATTATTTGGGTAATGGCGGCGTATGCAGCGTAAATTTGCTTTTTGTATTCGTTTTTTGTTCGTTTTTGTCTCAAAATTGTGGCATTTTGCAAAAAGGCAAACAATTTTTTCATAGGGCTTTGTGATACAGGGAAAAAAGATAGATCTTGATTCTGCCCATGTTCATGCCGCGAACTCTCCCATTTGGAATGAAAATTAGGGTTAATATGAAAAAACTAAGTCACCTTGAAAAACCAATATTTAAATCTATCATCTCCCAAAAGCTATCAATACTCATCCATTGTATATGAATGCGTGCTGAAAGTAATAAATTGACCTTTTAAAAACAGCACGATATTCTGCTACAAAAGGAGTAAAAAAAATCATTATTGAACGCTCTGCATGGTTTTTAATGAGAAGAATAATTATGAAATCTAACATTTTGAAGATTTGGTACTGAAAGCACATTTGATTTCGAGTATACCTGTATGCAAGTTGACACACTTGGCTGAGGCCAAACCAATCATAAATTGTATTTTGTCACGCTTGAGCCAAAGATAGACCGCGACCCATCAATGACTCATACTTGACGAATCCGCCTGTTTGAACAAAATATTTTTGACTACAGTGGTATTTTTTTGAAAATTTACGTGCAGTGAAAGGAAGTGATGGATATATATATTCAACATAGACTGACGAATGTATATCGGAGAACATGAAATTTGTCAAACGAGTTGCTAGACCAACTTCCTGCCTAAAAAAAGAAGTTTTAACGTAATCAGAAAAATTTTCGTCGAAGCCTTTTTTTCATGACAAGTATGAGTCACTGATGGATCGCGTCGACAAGACGCGATCCATCTGTGATCCATGCTTGACAAGATAAAGTTTCCTATTGCATGTACATTTATTGATAGTAGCGTGTGTATACCTATTATGGCTACAGAGAAATCAGTGGTGATGGAGAATAATAAATATAACTTGTCACTGAGATTCAAACCCTTCTAAAAATTCATTCCAAGCTCCTTCAAATTCATAATAAGTAGGTTTTTACTCCACCCTATATTCGCCAAACAATAATTTTCTGTTGGGAATATTTTCTTTTTGAGCATGCGATGATACGGTTCGAATAATTCTATATTCGGGTACCTTTGAAAATCCACCGAAAAAAACTTAACTGTCGTGTCTTTGTTAGTGTTGGTATTTTTCGGCAAAAGTACCGAGTTTACCTAATATACCTGGTTTACCCAGTTCATTTCAAAATACTTTTATCTAATTTCATAAATTTTTAATATACCCACTTCATCACTAACCGAGTTGTCTAGTTGGAGTTGAATTTTTTTTTACAAATAAATTTACTAGATAAAATTGGTAAATTTACCTGATTTTCAACTAGCGTAGATGGCTAAATTAGTCGCCTGGTTTTCTTTACTAGATAAATCATATTTTCATTATACAGAAAAATGTTTTCGAAGAAACCTTGAACTTTCAAATATATTAAACTGCCTTAAAGGCAGCCAAACAAACATTACTTAATTTTTCTGATTTTTAATCATAGTACCATTTAGTTTCGAAATTAAAACTATGTGACCTAGTAATACTTTACCCATTTTTGTGGTGAATTTCACTTTACCTAGTTTTCAATGAAAACTAGTTTGCCGTCACTAGGGTGATGTTTCTGTAGTAACTATCCATCCTTTCCTAATCAAAAATTTCAATTTGTCGAACATAGGTCACAGATGGATCGTGCCTTTATGGCGCGCTCCATCAGTAACCCATGCTCGATGAAAACATATAATGACCGTTTAACCATATTTTTATCCCTTTGTTCCGCGATGTTTACGTGTTGCCGTGACAAATATAGCGTTGATGCAGTTTCTCTTCTTTGTTTAAAATATTTTCCCATACAATAGAAAATAGAAAAAGTCAAATCTGCAATATATATTTTTCACAAAAATGACTAATAGACAATACCTATATTGTTTTCAAGCACTGATATAACGTAAATTTATTTTTGCAGTCACTCATTGTCTTGGAAAACCCCGTGAATCTGTTGCTGGAAGCAGCGCCTGAAAAAAGCCAACTAACGGTCATTCAAGGGGTGGGGGGGATTTAGTGCCGAGGACGACAAACATCTCTAATAGAATTGAATAACCATCATAAAGTGTAATAAGTGGTATATGCTCTGGGCAATGTTTACCGAAAATACGTGCAATTTTACCATTACTTGATAGTAATTTTATTTAGCGGTATTAGAATTTATAAAATAGACTTGCTAGCAATTTTTATAGTCAGACTTACAATCTCAGGTTTCCGTCTGATTATTTGGGTAATGGCGGCGTATGCAGCGTAAATTTGCTTTTTGTATTCGTTTTTTGTTCGTTTTTGTCTCAAAATTGTGTCATTTTGCAAAAAGGCAAACAATTTTTTCATAGGGCTTTGTGATACAGGGAAAAAAGATAGATCTTGATTCTGCCCATGTTCATGCCGCGAACTCTCCCATTTGGAATGAAAATTAGGGTTAATATGAAAAAACTAAGTCACCTTGAAAAACCAATATTTAAATCTATCATCTCCCATAAGCTATCAATACTCACCCATTGTATATGAATGCGTGCTGAAAGTAATAAATTGACCTTTTAAAAACAGCACGATATTCTGCTACAAAATGAGTAAAAAAAATCATTATTGAACGCTCTGCATGGTTTTTAATGAGAAGAATAATTATGAAATCTAACATTTTGAAGATTTGGTACTGAAAGCACATTTGATTTCGAGTATACCTGTATGCAATTTGACACACTTCGCTGAGGCCAAACCAATCATAAATTGTATTTGGTCACGCTTGAGCCAAAGATAGACCGCGACCCATCAATGACTCATACTTGACGAATCCGCCTGTTTGAACAAAATATTTTTGACTACAGTGGTATTTTTCTGAAAATTTACGTGCAGTGAAAGGAAGTGATGGATATATATATTCAACATAGACTGACGAATGTATATCGGAGAACATGAAATTTGTCAAACGAGTTGCTAGACCAACTTCCTGCCTAAAAAAAGAAGTTTTAACGTAATCAGAAAAATTTTCGTCGAAGCCTTTTTTTCATGACAAGTATGAGTCACTGATGGATCGCGTCGACAAGACGCGATCCATCTGTGATCCATGCTTGACAAGATAAAGTTTCCTATTGCATGTACATTTATTGATAGTAGCGTGTGTATACCTATTATGGCTACAGAGAAATCAGTGGTGATGGAGAATAATAAATATAACTTGTCACTGAGATTCAAACCCTTCTAAAAATTCATTCCAAGCTCCTTCAAATTCATAATAAGTAGGTTTTTACTCCACCCTATATTCGCCAAACAATAATTTTCTGTTGGGAATATTTTCTTTTTGAGCATGCGATGATACGGTTCGAATAATTCTATATTCGGGTACCTTTGAAAATCCACCGAAAAAAACTTAACTGTCGTGTCTTTGTTAGTGTTGGTATTTTTCGGCAAAAGTACCGAGTTTACCTAATATACCTGGTTTACCCAGTTCATTTCAAAATACTTTTATCTAATTTCATAAATTTTTAATATACCCCACTTCATCACTAACCGAGTTGTCTAGTTGGAGTTGAAATTTTTTTTACAAATAAATTTTACTAGATAAAATTGGTAAATTTACCTGATTTTTCAACTAGCGTAGATGGCTAAATTAGTCGCCTGGTTTTCTTTACTAGATAAATCATATTTTCATTATACAGAAAAATGTTTTCGAAGAAACCTTGAACTTTCAAATATATTAAACTGCCTTAAAGGCAGCCAAACAAACATTACTTAATTTTTCTGATTTTTAATCATAGTACCATTTAGTTTCGAAATTAAAACTATGTGACCTAGTAATACTTTACCCATTTTTGTGGTGAATTTCACTTTACCTAGTTTTCAATGAAAACTAGTTTGCCGTCACTAGGGTGATGTTTCTGTAGTAACTATCCATCCTTTCCTAATCAAAAATTTCAATTTGTCGAACATAGGTCACAGATGGATCGTGTCTTTATGGCGCGCTCCATCAGTAACCCATGCTCGATGAAAACATATAATGACCGTTTAACCATATTTTTATCCCTTTGTTCCGCGATGTTTACGTGTTGCCGTGACAAATATAGCGTTGATGCAGTTTTTCTTCTTTGTTTAAAATATTTTCCCATACAATAGAAAATAGAAAAAGTCAAATCTGCAATATATATTTTTCACAAAAATGACTAATAGACAATACCTATATTGTTTTCAAGCACTGATATAACGTAAATTTATTTTTGCAGTCACTCATTGTCTTGGAAAACCCCGTGAATCTGTTGCTGGAAGCAGCGCCTGAAAAAAGCCAACTAACGGTCATTCAAGGGGTGGGGGGGATTTAGTGCCGAGGACGACAAACATCTCTAACAGAATTGAATAACCATCATAAAGTGTAATAAGTGGTATATGCTCTGGGCAATGTTTACCGAAAATACGTGCAATTTTACCATTACTTGATAGTAATTTTATTTAGCGGTATTAGAATTTATAAAATAGACTTGCTAGCAATTTTTATAGTCAGACTTACAATCTCAGGTTTCCGTCTGATTATTTGGGTAAATGGCGCGGCGTATGCAGCGTAAATTTGCTTTTTGTATTCGTTTTTTGTTCGTTTTTGTCTCAAAATTGTGTCATTTTGCAAAAAGGCAAACAATTTTTTCATAGGGCTTTGTGATACAGGGAAAAAAGATAGATCTTGATTCTGCCCATGTTCATGCCGCGAACTCTCCCATTTGGAATGAAAATTAGGGTTAATATGAAAAAACTAAGTCACCTTGAAAAACCAATATTTAAATCTATCATCTCCCATAAGCTATCAATACTCACCCATTGTATATGAATGCGTGCTGAAAGTAATAAATTGACCTTTTAAAAACAGCACGATATTCTGCTACAAAATGAGTAAAAAAAATCATTATTGAACGCTCTGCATGGTTTTTAATGAGAAGAATAATTATGAAATCTAACATTTTGAAGATTTGGTACTGAAAGCACATTTGATTTCGAGTATACCTGTATGCAATTTGACACACTTCGCTGAGGCCAAACCAATCATAAATTGTATTTGGTCACGCTTGAGCCAAAGATAGACCGCGACCCATCAATGACTCATACTTGACGAATCCGCCTGTTTGAACAAAATATTTTTGACTACAGTGGTATTTTTCTGAAAATTTACGTGCAGTGAAAGGAAGTGATGGATATATATATTCAACATAGACTGACGAATGTATATCGGAGAACATGAAATTTGTCAATCGAGTTGCTAGACCAACTTCCTGCCTAAAAAAGAAGTTTTAACGTAATCAGAAACATTTTCGTCGAAGCCTTTTTTTCATGACAAGTATGAGTCACTGATGGATCGCGTCGACAAGACGCGATCCATCTGTGATCCATGCTTGACAAGATAAAGTTTCCTATTGCATGTACATTTATTGATAGTAGCGTGTGTATACCTATTATGGCTACAGAGAAATCAGTGGTGATGGAGAATAATAAATATAACTTGTCACTGAGATTCAAACCCTTCTAAAAATTCATTCCAAGCTCCTTCAAATTCATAATAAGTAGGTTTTTACTCCACCCTATATTCGCCAAACAATAATTTTCTGTTGGGAATATTTTCTTTTTGAGCATGCGATGATACGGTTCGAATAATTCTATATTCGGGTACCTTTGAAAATCCACCGAAAAAAACGTAGCTGTCGTGTCTTTGTTAGTGTTGGTATTTTTCGGCAAAAGTACCGAGTTTACCTCATATACCTGGTTTACCCAGTTCATTTCAAAATACTTTTATCTAATTTCATAAATTTTTAATATACCCACTTCATCACTAACCGTGTTGTCTAGTTAAAGTTGAATTTTTTTTACAACTAAATTTACTAGATAAAATTGGTAAATTTACCTGATTTTCAACTAGCGTAGATGGGTAAATTAGTCTCCTGGTTTTCTTTACTAGATAAATCATATTTTCATTATACAGAAAAATGTTTTCGAAGAAACCTTGAACTTTCAAATATATTAAACTGCCTTAAAGGCAGCCAAACAAACATTACATAGTTTTCCTGATTTTTGATCATAGTACCATTTAGTTTCGAAATTAAAACTATGTGACCTAGTAATACTTTACCCATTTTTGTGGTGAATTTCACTTTATCTAGTTTTCAATGAAAACTAGTTTGCCGTCACTAGGGTGATGTTTCTGTAGTGACTATCCATCCTTTCCTAATCAAAAATTTAATTTGTCGAACATAGGTCAGAGATGAATCGCGCCTTTATGGCGCGCTCCATCAGTAACCCATGCTCGATGAAAACATATAATGAGCGTTTAACCATATTTTTATCCCTTTGTTCCGCGATGTTTACGTGTTGCCGTGACAAATATAGCGTTGATGCAGTTTTTCTTCTTTGTTTAAAATATTTTCCCATACAATAGAAAATAGAAAAAGTCAAATCTGCAATATATATTTTTCACAAAAATGACTAATAGACAATACCTATATTGTTTTCAAGCACTGATATAACGTAAATTTATTTTTGCAGTCACTCATTGTCTTGGAAAACCCCGTGAATCTGTTGCTGGAAGCAGCGCCTGAAAAAAGCCAACTAACGGTCATTCAAGGGGTGGGGGGGATTTAGTGCCGAGGACGACAAACATCTCTAATAGAATTGAATAACCATCATAAAGTGTAATAAGTGGTATATGCTCTGGGCAATGTTTACCGAAAATACGTGCAATTTTACCATTACTTGATAGTAATTTTATTTAGCGGTATTAGAATTTATAAAATAGACTTGCTAGCAATTTTTATAGTCAGACTTACAATCTCAGGTTTCCGTCTGATTATTTGGGTAATGGCGGCGTATGCAGCGTAAATTTGCTTTTTGTATTCGTTTTTTGTTCGTTTTTGTCTCAAAATTGTGGCATTTTGCAAAAAGGCAAACAATTTTTTCATAGGGCTTTGTGATACAGGGAAAAAAGATAGATCTTGATTCTGCCCATGTTCATGCCGCGAACTCTCCCATTTGGAATGAAAATTAGGGTTAATATGAAAAAACTAAGTCACCTTGAAAAACCAATATTTAAATCTATCATCTCCCATAAGCTATCAATACTCACCCATTGTATATGAATGCGTGCTGAAAGTAATAAATTGACCTTTTAAAAACAGCACGATATTCTGCTACAAAATGAGTAAAAAAAATCATTATTGAACGCTCTGCATGGTTTTTAATGAGAAGAATAATTATGAAATCTAACATTTTGAAGATTTGGTACTGAAAGCACATTTGATTTCGAGTATACCTGTATGCAATTTGACACACTTCGCTGAGGCCAAACCAATCATAAATTGTATTTGGTCACGCTTGAGCCAAAGATAGACCGCGACCCATCAATGACTCATACTTGACGAATCCGCCTGTTTGAACAAAATATTTTTGACTACAGTGGTATTTTTCTGAAAATTTACGTGCAGTGAAAGGAAGTGATGGATATATATATTCAACATAGACTGACGAATGTATATCGGAGAACATGAAATTTGTCAATCGAGTTGCTAGACCAACTTCCTGCCTAAAAAAAGAAGTTTTAACGTAATCAGAAACATTTTCGTCGAAGCCTTTTTTTCATGACAAGTATGAGTCACTGATGGATCGCGTCGACAAGACGCGATCCATCTGTGATCCATGCTTGACAAGATAAAGTTTCCTATTGCATGTACATTTATTGATAGTAGCGTGTGTATACCTATTATGGCTACAGAGAAATCAGTGGTGATGGAGAATAATAAATATAACTTGTCACTGAGATTCAAACCCTTCTAAAAATTCATTCCAAGCTCCTTCAAATTCATAATAAGTAGGTTTTTACTCCACCCTATATTCGCCAAACAATAATTTTCTGTTGGGAATATTTTCTTTTTGAGCATGCGATGATACGGTTCGAATAATTCTATATCGGGTACCTTTGAAAATCCACCGAAAAAAACGTAGCTGTCGTGTCTTTGTTAGTGTTGGTATTTTTCGGCAAAAGTACCGAGTTTACCTCATATACCTGGTTTACCCAGTTCATTTCAAAATACTTTTATCTAATTTCATAAATTTTTAATATACCCACTTCATCACTAACCGTGTTGTCTAGTTAAAGTTGAATTTTTTTTACAACTAAATTTACTAGATAAAATTGGTAAATTTACCTGATTTTCAACTAGCGTAGATGGGTAAATTAGTCTCCTGGTTTTCTTTACTAGATAAATCATATTTTCATTATACAGAAAAATGTTTTCGAAGAAACCTTGAACTTTCAAATATATTAAACTGCCTTAAAGGCAGCCAAACAAACATTACATAGTTTTCCTGATTTTTGATCGTAGTACCATTTAGTTTCGAAATTAAAACTATGTGACCTAGTAATACTTTACCCATTTTTGTGGTGAATTTCACTTTATCTAGTTTTCAATGAAAACTAGTTTGCCGTCACTAGGGTGATGTTTCTGTAGTGACTATCCATCCTTTCCTAATCAAAAATTTAATTTGTCGAACATAGGTCAGAGATGAATCGCGCCTTTATGGCGCGCTCCATCAGTAACCCATGCTCGATGAAAACATATAATGAGCGTTTAACCATATTTTTATCCCTTTGTTCCGCGATGTTTACGTGTTGCCGTGACAAATATAGCGTTGATGCAGTTTCTCTTCTTTGTTTAAAATATTTTCCCATACAATAGAAAATAGAAAAAGTCAAATCTGCAATATATATTTTTCACAAAAATGACTAATAGACAATACCTATATTGTTTTCAAGCACTGATATAACGTAAATTTATTTTTGCAGTCACTCATTGTCTTGGAAAACCCCGTGAATCTGTTGCTGGAGGCAGCGCCTAAAAAGAGCCAACTAACGGTCCTTCAAGGGGTGGGGGGGGGGGGGGGGGGGGGGGGGGGGGATTTAGTGCCGAGGACGACAAACATCTCTAACAGAATTAAATAACCATCATAAAGTGTAATAAGTGGTATATGCTCTGGGGAATGTTTACCAAAACTGCGTGCAATTTTACCATTATTTGATAGTAATTTTATTTGGCGGTATTAGAATTTATAAAATAGACTTGCTAGCAATTTTTATAGTCAGACTTACAATCTCAGGTTTCCGTCTGATTATTTGGGTAATGGCGGCGTATGCAGCGTAAATTTGCTTTTTGTATTCGTTTTTTGTTCGTTTTTGTCTCAAAATTGTGGCATTTTGCAAAAAGGCAAACAATTTTTTCATAGGGCTTTGTGATACAGGGAAAAAAGATAGATCTTGATTCTGCCCATGTTCATGCCGCGAACTCTCCCATTTGGAATGAAAATTAGGGTTAATATGAAAAAACTAAGTCACCTTGAAAAACCAATATTTAAATCTATCATCTCCCAAAAGCTATCAATACTCACCCATTGTATATGAATGCGTGCTGAAAGTAATAAATTGACCTTTTAAAAACAGCACGATATTCTGCTACAAAAGGAGTAAAAAAAATCATTATTGAAACGCTCTGCATGGTTTTTAATGAGAAGAATAATTATGAAATCTAACATTTTGAAGATTTGGTACTGAAAGCACATTTGATTTCGAGTATACCTGTATGCAATTTGACACACTTCGCTGAGGCCAAACCAATCATAAATTGTATTTTGTCAATACTTGACGAAACCGCCTGTCATACTTGACGAAGAACAAAATATTTTTGAATAAAGTGGTGTTTTTTCTGAAAATTTAGGTGCAGTGAAAGGAAGTGATGGATATATATATTCAACATAGACTGACGAATGCATATCAGAGAACATGAAATTTGTCAAACGAGTTGCTAGACCAACTTCCTGCCTAAAAAAAGAAATTTTAACGTAATCAGGAAACATTTTCGTCGAAGCCTTTTTTTCATGACCAGTTATGAGTCACTGATGGATCGCGTCGACGAGACGCGATCTATCTGTGATCCATGCTTGACAAGATAAAGTTTCCTATTGCACGTACATTTATTAATAGTATCGTGTGTATACCTATTATGGCTACAGAGTTTTTACATGACTTAGTTTCCTTGATTTTTAATCATAGTACCATTTAGTTTCGAAATTGAAACTATGTGACCTAGTTAATACTTTACCCATTTTTGTGGTGAATTTCACCACTTTATCTAGTTTTAAATGAAAACTCGTTTGCCATCACTAGGGTGTTGTTTCTGTAGTAACTATACATCCTTTCGTAATCAAAAATTTTGAATTGGAAAGTAATATTCGTTTTCTTAAAATTCCTATTTAGTCAAAGGCGGTTGTGATTGATATAGAAGAGCAAAACTATAATTCCCTTTTTGGTGTGTTTGGTTCCGATACAATATTTAAACCGAGAGAGAGATAATATTAAATACATTGTGAAATAAAAACAAAAATTTAATTCGCATATCAAAACTAATTTTATTGCAAAAATTTAATTTGTCGAACATAGGCCACAGATGAATCGCGCCTTCATGGCGCGCTCCATCAGTAACCATGCTTGATAAAATATATAATAGACGTTTAACCATATTTTTATCATTTTCATTTTGTGATATTTACGTATTACGATAAACATCTTTAATAGAACTGAAAACCATGATAAAGTGTATTAAGTGGTATATGCTCTGGACAATAATAAAACAATCTAGCACTTCTGTTGTTGGAAAAAAATCTCTTCAGCTTGGCCGTGTTTACCAAAACTGCGTGAAAAAATTACCATTATTTTATAGTAATTTTATTTAGCGGTATTAGAATTATAAAATAGACTTGCTAGCAATTAGCTAAAATCTCGACACGGATATTTCAAATTTTCGAGAATATAAAATTATTGCTAATTACTAGTAAAATTTCCTACAGTAATAGAAAATAGCTGGAATACGTTGTTCAGATATTTTTATAGTCAGACTTACAATCTCAGGTTTCGGCTGATTTTTAGGGTAGTGGCGGCGCATACCGCGCAAATTTGTTTCTGTATACGTTTTTTGGTTTCTTTTGTCCCAAAATTGTGGCATTTTGCAAAAAAAAAGACAAAATTTTTTTTTTATAGGGCTTTGATACAGGGAAAAAAGAAAAAAATAGATCATGATTTGCCCATGTTCATGACGCCAACTGTCCCATTTGGAATGAAAAATATGATTAATATGAAAAAAACTAAGTCACCTTGAAAACCCAATATTGAAATCTTTTATTACCGTTTGTGCTGAAAGTAATAAATTGATCTTTTAAAAACAGCACGATATTCTGCTACAAACAGAGTAAAAAAATCATTATTGTACGCTCTGCATGGTGTTTTAATGAGAAGAATAATTATGAAATCTAACATTTTGAAGATTTGGTACTGAAAGCACATTTGATTTCGAGCATACCTGTATGCAATTTGACACACTTGGCTGAGGCCAAACCAATCATAAATTGTATTTTGTCAATACTTGACGAAACCGCCTGTATGAGCAAAATATTTTTGAATACAGTGGTGTTTTTTTGAAAATTTAGGTGCAGTGAAAGGAAGTGATGGATATATATATTCAACATAGACTGACGAAAGCATATCAGAGAACATGAAATTTGTCAAACGAGTTGCTGGACCAACTTCCTGCCTAAAAAAAGAAATTTTAACGTAATCAGGAAAATTTTCGTCGAAGCCTTTTCTTCATGACCAGTTATGAGTCACTGATGGATCGCGTCGACGAGACGCGATCCATCTGTGATCCATGCTTGACAAGATAAAGTTTCCTATTGCACGTACATTTATTGATAGTAGCGTGTGTATACCTATTATGGCTACAGAGTTTTTACATTACTTAGTTTCCTTGATTTTTAATCATAGTACCATTTAGTTTCGAAATTGAAACTATGTGACCTAGTAATACTTTACCCATTTTTGTGGTGAATTTCACTTTATCTAGTTTTAAATGAAAACTCGTTTGCCATCACTAGGGTGTTGTTTCTGTAGTAACTATACATCCTTTCGTAATCAAAAATTTTGAATTGGAAAGTAATATTCGTTTTCTTAAAATTCCTATTTAGTCAAAGGCGGTTGTGATTGTTATAGAAGAGCAAAAACTATAATTCCCTTTTTGGTGTGTTTGGTTCCGATACAATATTTAAACCGGAGAGAGATAATATTAAATACATTGTGAATAAAAAACAAAAATTTAATTCGCATATCAAAACTAATTTTATTGCAAAAATTTAATTTGTCGAACATAGGCCACAGATGAATCGCGCCTTCATGGCGCGCTCCATCAGTAACCCATGCTTGATAAAATATATAATAGACGTTTAACCATATTTTTTTATCATTTTCATTTTGTGATATTTACGTATTACGATAAACATCTTTAATAGAACTGAAAACCATGATAAAGTGTATTAAGTGGTATATGCTCTGGACAATAATAAAACAATCTAGCACTTCTGTTGTTGGAAAAAAATCTCTTCAGCTTGGCCGTGTTTACCAAAACTGCGTGAAAAAATTACCATTATTTTATAGTAATTTTATTTAGCGGTATTAGAATTATAAAATAGACTTGCTAGCAATTAGCTAAAATCTCGACACGGATATTTCAAATTTCGAGAATATAAAATTATTGCTAATTACTAGTAAATTTCCTACAGTAATAGAAAATAGCTGGAATACGTTGTTCAGATATTTTTATAGTCAGACTTACAATCTCAGGTTTTCGGCTGATTTTTAGGGTAGTGGCGGCGCATACCGCGCAAATTTGTTTCTGTATACGTTTTTGGTTTCTTTTGTCCCAAAATTGTGGCATTTTGCAAAAAAGACAAAATTTTTTTTATAGGGCTTTGATACAGGGAAAAAAGAAAAAAATAGATCATGATTTGCCCATGTTCATGACGCCAACTGTCCCATTTGGAATGAAAAATATGATTAATATGAAAAAACTAAGTCACCTTGAAAACCCAATATTGAAATCTTTTATTTCCGTTGTGCTGAAAGTAATAAATTGACCTTTTAAAAACAGCACGATATTCTGCTACAAACAGAGTAAAAAAAATCATTATTGTACGCTCTGCATGGTGTTTTAATGAGAAGAATAATTATGAAATCTAACATTTTGAAGATTTGGTACTGAAAGCACATTTGATTTCGAGCATACCTGTATGCAATTTGACACACTTGGCTGAGGCCAAACCAATCATAAATTGTATTTTGTCAATACTTGACGAAACCGCCTGTATAAGCAAAATATTTTTGAATACAGTGGTGTTTTTTTGAAAATTTACGTGCAGTGAAAGGAAGTGATGGATATATATATTCAACATAGACTGACGAAAGCATATCGGAGAACATGAAATTTTTCAAACGAGTTGCTGGACCAACTTCCTGTCTAAAAAAAGAAATTTTAACGTAATCAGGAAAATTTTCGTCGAAGCCTTTTCTTCATGACCAGTTATGAGTCACTGATGGATCGCGTCGACGAGACGCGATTCATCGGTGATCCATGCTTGACAAGATAAAGTTTCCTATTGCACGTACATTTATTGATAGTAGCGTGTGTATACCTATTATGGCTACAGAGTTTTTACATTACTTAGTGCCCTTGATTTTTAATCATAATACCATTTAGTTTCGAAATTGAAACTATGTGACCTAGTAATACTTTACCCATTTTTGTGGTGAATTTCACTTTATCTAGTTTTAAATGAAAACTCGTTTGCCATCACTAGGGTGTTGTTTCTGTAGTAACTATACATCCTTTCCTAATCAAAAATTTTGAATTGAAAATTAATATTCGTTTTCTTAAAATTCCTATTTAGTCAAAGGCGGTTGTGATTGATATAGAAGAGCAAAACTATAATTCCCTTTTTGGTGTGTTTGGTTCCGATACAATATTTAAACCGGAGAGAGATAATATTAAATACATTGTGAATAAAAACAAAAATGGAATTCGCATATCAAAACTAATTTTATTGCAAAAAATTTAATTTGTCGAACATAGGTCACAGATGAATCGCGCCTTCATGGCGCGCTCCATCAGTAACCCATGCTTGATAAAATATATAATAGATGTTTAACCATATTTTTTATCATTTTCATTTTGTGATATTTACGTATTACGATAAACATCTTTAATAGAACTGAAAACCACGATAAAGTGCATTAAGTGGTATATGCTCTGGACAATAATAAAACAATCTAGCACTTCTGTTGTTGGAAAAAAATCTCTTCAGCTTGGCCGTGTTTACCAAAACTGCGTGAAAAAATTACCATTATTTTATAGTAATTTTATTTAGCGGTATTAGAATTATAAAATAGACTTGCTAGCAATTAGCTAAAATCTCGACACGGCTATTTCAAATTTCGAGAATATAAAATTATTGCTAATTACTAGTAAATTTCCTACAGTAATAGAAAATAGCTGGAATACGTTGTTCAGATATTTTTATAGTCAGACTTACAATCTCAGGTTTTCGGCTGATTTTTAGGGTAGTGGCGGCGCATACCGCGCAAATTTGTTTCTGTATACGTTTTTGGTTTCTTTTGTCCCCAAATTGTGGCATTTTGCAAAAAAGACAAAATTTTTTTTATAGGGCTTTGATACAGGGAAAAAAGAAAAAAATAGATCATGATTTTGCCCATGTTCATGACGCCAACTGTCCCATTTGGAATGAAAAATATGGTTAATATGAAAAAACTAAGTCACCTTGAAAACCCAATATTGAAATCTTTCATTTCCGTTGTGCTGAAAGTAATAAATTGACCTTTTAAAAACAGCACGATATTCTGCTACAAAAGGAGTAAAAAAATCATTATGGAACGCTCTGCATGGTGTTTTAATGAGAAGAATAATAATGAAATCTAATTTTTTGAAGATTTGCTACTGAAAGCACATTTGATTTCGAGTATACCTGTATGCAATTTGACACACTTGGCTGAGGCCAAACCAATCAGAAATTGTATTTTGTCAAGCTTGAGCCAAAAATGGACCGCGATCCATCAATGACTCATACTTGACGAATCCGCCTGTATAAGCAAAATATTTTTGACTACAGTGGTATTTTTTGAAAATTTCATGCAGTGAAAGGAAGTGATGGATATTTATATTCAACATAGACTGACGAAAGCATATCGGAGAACATGAAATTTGTCAAACGAGTTGCTAGACCGACTTCCTGCCTAAAAGTTTTAGCGTAATCAGAAAAATTTTCATCGTAGCTTTTTATTCATGATAAGTATGAGTCGACGAGAGGCGGTCCATCTGTGACCCATGCTTGACAAGACAAAGTTTCCTATTGCAAAACCTGATAAAATATTGTGAGACATCATTACGTATATATTGCATAGTCCTGCTCTATTATTGCTCGTATTGATTTCAATATAGTCACAGGTTAAAACATAAAAAATCTTTATGATCTCGGTGTGTCAAAAATAAATATCCGGTCGTCGTGTTATTTACCTGTCAAGTTGACCGCTTTAATTGTTCATTCAACCACGTCTTCTTGTTTCAGCACATTTAAGTAAAATCAAAAGGTTTCGGAAGTGTATCTCCGTACACTATTTTAATACCCTTTTTTATTCTATTCGTACGTGAGATGACGATTGGCAGAAACAAACAAGCGAGGAAACAAGTTACGTTAATCACTTTTACTTACCCCTGGGTGACATCGTAGACAGGTATCATAAACCATCCTCCCTTGACGACCAGCAAGAAGTAATATGTAAATCTCGATGTGAAGTATATGCCATAAATAGCAAAGTTTGCCTTTCATTATCCCACATTGTATATTTTTAATACTTACCTTCCGATGGATTACCTCAATGGTTTGTCCGAAAAGAAAAACAATTTTTCGAAATTACTCTTATATTCCTAGAATAGAATCAGATTCAAAAAGATTCGATTGAAAACGTTTCGTTTGTACCGTCGCTGGTGCTGCGAGACACATCTTAGACAGAAGACACTCTTATACACTCACTCACAGTCCATCACATACACTCACACTGTGTCAATCAACCATACAAATATTCTCGAGATGCAGATCATCAAAAGATACCTTAGAATTGGTCACCGAGAATCCACTTTCCGCGAGTTCCATTTGACTTGATACTGAATTGTTTGTGATGGCACCTGGATGAATTGGAAAGTAATATTCGTTTTCTTAAAATTCCTATTTAGTCAAAGGTGGTTGTGATTAAGATAGAAAAGCAAAACTATAATTCGCTTTTCAGTGTGTTTGGTTCCGATATAATATTTAAACCGGAGAAGGATAATATTAAATACATTGTGAACTGCGCAACGTAAACATTCCTAAGCATTTTTTTCTAAAAAAGGGTCCAAAATAATAATGAGGCATTTTCCAGTTCAAGTAGGCATATTTTCGCAGTGGATTTTCGACGGCGACCCGTCCCATGTCAATTTCAATACGTATATATACCTTCCAGAACTAAATCTAATATTTCCGATCTTAATTTCTTCAAAATCCCACTCAGTTCTCGAAAATTTGTCACACTGGATACTCTCTCAGTTGAAGAAAAATTTCCCGTTGCTATTAACTGTTAAACAGGAAGAAAAGTTGAAGGAAGAATATTAACAGTATTAAGTATGTGACATCGTTAGGGCTGGACAATTAGATGATCCAAATTGCTTGACAGTTATTTCGAATCAGTTTTAGATTTCCCATAAGAACAGATGAATAAACAGGATAAATGAATTTTCATATTTTATCGGCAAAATGCAACCGAAATGTATTAGTTTCTTGCCGATTTTTTTCTGCCCTCAGACAGGAAGTGTGAATTGGAATTACGTTATCTCTTACATTTTTTATACCATCTTTGATGGATTTGTATAGACTATATTAATTTACATAATCGTGACAAATTGTCTTGTGAAAACGGAACATTTGCTGTTTATATGAAACTAGCGATTTTATCCAATTTGAAAAATCTTTGCCCAAATTAGGTTCGAATTTGAAACGGCTTTGCTCGGAAATGACAATCGTTATTTCGCATAACGTTATGTGAACACCGATATGTACATCGGTATTAGTTATGCTATCACTTGAAAACTAATTTCGATATTTTGTTGACGTTTTTTCTTCGCGACTACTCATCATCAAAAGTGAATCTTTATGTATTTCGTTTATCTACAACCAGTCAAGGGCTGTGCAAAACCAAATTATTTGGAATTCGAATCTGATTCGAATAATTTTTTTAGAATTGGATCGAATCACTAATTTCACGTAAATAACAAATATCCCATTTCACTATCACAACTTGTTTCCATCATGGTTATCAAAAAATTCACACTACATTGTCTAAGACCTAATAGACCTCTAAGTCTATTTTAACGGCAAAATGCTATCGATCTTAGTTAAATTGACCAAAATCGACAGTATTTTGTTGTTAAAAAAGAAATTCTAGTATATTTTGCAAGCTTTTGTTCCTATTAACGATTCATGATTGATTCGAATAAATTGTGTTCGAATTGCTCTGTTCTAAAACCACCAAAGCACTATTCGTGAAAGAGTTTTTTGCAACTCTAGTTCTTTATTGCGGTTTCCTTACGTCGTAAACAAACGCTTTGTCGGTGCTGTACATCATCGACGTGCACCCAACAACTAAGAAATCCTGCCATGCTGTGCCAACAACTCGAATCGACTATTAAATGATTTTTCATCTTGTTGTCATCAAGACATTCATGTACTTAAAAATGTGGCTGTTGATTCTAATAACTTTTTAATAACATTTTACAACATACCCTTAATTCCGACTCTTTGAATTCTCCGACTCCGACGGCAAATGTAATGATTCCGAGAGAGCGAACGTATTCAGCAGTCTGTGGGAGATATTCTGGATCCGTGGCTCTACAAAATGAATGATTAGGAACATTATCAGAATTTTTTTGCAAAGCATGAGACACAGATGGGTCGTGCCTATGCGGCACGATTCATCAGTGCCTCATACCTAACAAAACATGTTTGGTCAAAATATTTCTGTCTGGGTAGGTGCATTTTTATTGCATTCGCTACCGGTAACGCTGTGGTGAAGATGTGGAAAATGCAGACAAACAAAATTTGAGCCGCTTAAAATTTCTAGGCACTTCTTCAAGAAATTCGCTCTGAGCAAGCCTGACGGCATGCGCCTAATTCAACTGATGGCAACCACTCAAATGCAAAGAGCTTCTACAAGATGTAGTGCAAGCAACTGCATTCTGAAAGAAAAACATACCATGCGGAACTGAACCACCATGGTAAAGTTCAGTGAATATTATCTGCCCTGGGCGTTGATAAAAATGTTTACCACCCTTTGCTTCCTTTTGGGCTTGGTGGGAATGTCGGTGATTGGAAACTATTATGTGTTACTCACTCTCCGTCAGTGAGCAGCAATATAATCTTTTTTGTAGATTTATCTGACCATCTGCTTGACGACTGCAAATCCAAAACTGTTTTGTTGAGAGCATGAGAAGTGGCGGTGGTGTAACCGTGGTACTGAATAGCTTTGATAGCATTCTGTAATTTGCAAAATATCATAAGTATGTTACGCACGGTTTGGAAATACAAAAATCGGGAAAATGCCTTACTATCCAAGAATGGATTTCCAATTTTTTACAGATAAATAAATTATATTCTTTATTTGCATTCGTCTTTGCATTTTCAACAACGTTATCTATTTTATGTATCATACTATAATAATCCCGAAGGTGTAGAGATCGTACTTATTTTTTATTTTATTGGAATTCGCTCTGAACAAGGCTTGAGGCAGTCAGTGTCCATAAGGGACCAACTAACGGCCACAAGCAAGGAGCTACAACAAGATGCAGTGCCAGCAACTGCAGTATAATCTAACGAGATCTTATCAACTTTTCCACGATCTGAACGGCCATTGATCGCCATCATGATTGAACAAAGTGTCTGCGATAGCGATTTGGCAAATCAATTGTTTTTTGACCTGGTTAGGATGAACTTGTTGTTTTTTAAATCCTCATCAAAATACTCATTCGGCTTTTCCATTATTTCTCTCATTTATATATATATATATATATACATATAAGACGAAAGGTGTGCTAATGCAGACTCAATACTTACCAGCATTTCAATTTCGTTGTTATATTGACCCAAACGAATTTCTGTTTTCACGTATTGTTGATCTTCAACACTGAATAAAAGAAAATGTGTAAATTTCTATATTTCAAAACTTTTTGAGAATTTTAAACTTGTGATATTTTGTCAGTCATGGGTCACTGCGCCGTCGCCTTCGCGGCGCGATCCATCTGTGTCTCAGGTTTGAAAAAATAATATTTCTTATTATTAACTTCGTTTATTCGATCTTATTTAGAACGAATTTATGCTTTTATCTGACTTTAAATATAATATCACTCTGGCTAAAAAGCATAATAGGAAACAATTTTTTTGCTAATTAAAATCCACTCAAAGCAAACTTGAGGAAAGGGGAAAATATCCCGGCAAAATTGAATCGTTATAGTACAGTGCAGTGAGCGCTTTCTGCCCTGAGCAAGGCAACGCTGTGTAAGTTTCTGTGTATTAATATAATCCCTTACGGCAGATAACACTCGATTATAAAGACTCACACTTTTTTGTCATCCCAGAAAGAATATTGTATTACTCCAATACGCGTCTTTCCTGCCTCGATATTGAATTCTTTGGTCAAATTTGCAGTCCAATCTTTTACAATTTCAAAGTTTTCTGCTGTAACTGAACCGGATCCGTCAATTACGAACATGATGTCGAGATTTTGTACGGGACAACCTGGAATTATAAGATGCATTCATTAATCTCATTCAGTGGTGATTGTTGTAATTGAAAATTGGCGATGTAACTTTATTGAGCAAATATAGATACTGACACTAGGGGAAGCCATGTTTACATTTCCTAATCCTCGCCAACCAAAAAATTACACAATAGCCTAGAGTACTTTGAAACGTATAGCATCAAGAAATATAATTCACGAAGTGATAGATGGCTTTAACATCACCCAGGGTCAGATACTACCCACTACACTTTACAATGTTGGTTTAGTGCCTTTTGGGATGTTTTCCGTTTAGAGGCAGTTGTTGATATAACATTATGTAGTACTCTTTGCTATCAAGTGGCCGTCAGGAAATCTCTTATCAGGACCAATCAGGAAATGTTTTATCAAAATATGTTTTGCCTATCATGATATACTTAATGTTTGTAAAACACGAAAGAAATTCGGCAGTTGCACGTTATAATGGTTCATTGGTTACACTTCTAAAGTCACAGAATATAACTTAGCCAAAGTAGTATTGCTTTTTTTTCTCTGGCAACGTCAGCCAGGGTATTCGATTTACTATGCTTTATAATTAATTTGAATTGTCTGGATCATAAGCGTACTTAATCATTCGATTAACAGCATCAAATTTTGTTAGGAGACAGATGTATTGACTAACTTGACTCGGTGGCTTTATCTTTAGATTCCCAGGTGTCCCCATCGTTGTTACTTTTGTAGCAAAATCCTGGGGTTACGTAAGTGGATGTGCAGTTGAGAATTTTTGATGGTGCACATGCCTGAAAAACGGATAAAACTTTTAACGGCCTTTCTTGATTAGAATTATTGTGTTTTTTAAAGACAAATCGCAACAAGCATGTGAAAGTTTTACTGTTTTTAACTGCTTTCGTATCAGTATTGTCGGTAATAGTGATAACGATATCTGCGAAGGTGAATTTTCTGAAATATTACTTCAAAAAGTTTCGTTTTCGGTTTGCTTGTACTATTTTGATACGCGTGGTGGGTCGTGCTGGAGCACACGCATAGAGTGTTGAGGGGATGAGAAGAATGACCGAGGCATGAGAGGAATACCGAGAATACGACTTGACCAAGATATACACTTTTTACAACAATTTTAGCTGTTTCAGTGACCTCCCACCGTGAAAGACTACAAAGCTCACCAATAGCTACAAAGCTCACCAATAGTTCATCTTCATTATTATTAATCTCCATTCCAAACGAATCTCCAGGTTGTGGATTAGTTAATCTGGCAGAAGTGCAGGACGGTTCGTCGTTACTGAATGAAATTCTACATTTTTCGAGAGTGCCATCAGCTTAATGAATTGTAGGCCCAGTTAGTTTTAAATACGATACGAAAAATGTCACATATTTGGGACAATATTAGTATGTTTTATTATAGTTGCCCGTCTCACTATAACTTAGTCAGAATATATATCCATTCAAATGCTCGTAGTTAGAGGCATATTTTGAACCTTAAAAATAGACAAACAATTTGATAAATTATGACGTCATAATGTGCGCCGGGAATGGAACTTTTACTCTAACCAGCGTTTATACGGAATATCAGGCGGAAACAACCCAAAATTCGATATAGGAAGGCGCGAAATATTTTTTCTAAATATGTCATTTGTTGTTGAGCTGACTACTCATGGGGATTTTCCCACGTTCTCCAAACTTTTGGCATTTCCAACGAGCACGTTGGTGATCATAGATATCAATGTTTTTCATTTAGCGAGGCGCTAATCCCATGGATATCTCGGTAGCTATAAGGTAATTGTCTCATTTCCGACACTCCATACGCATGCGTAGTCATGAATCAGCTTTACTCAAAATAGACGATGCACGCGCGTTTCGTGAGAAATATTTAATTATACCCATTTTAATTGTGCAAATTGTTCACGTGTGACCCGCAGAGGTGGATCTACACACGGACAAACAGCGACGAAGCATAATTGATAAATTAATTGCATTTGACTTGACAACTCAATCAAAAATATGTTTTGTTAAGCATGAGTCGCTGATAGGCCGTGTCGACGAGACACGGTCCATCTGTGACTCATTCTTAACAAGTTATTCAACAAAAGTAACATTTTGAATCTTATTATACAAATAATTAGACAAAATGAGCAAAATAAAATATCCTCAATTTTCTTCAAGTGGAATGTTGAAACATTATTCAATTGATATAGTTAATTTTGAATACGATTTGAATTATATAAGGACAACTCAACCACATAACAGTGTTAGAGAATCTATAGGAAGAAATCTACCTTTCTTACCTTCAATATTTCCACATCAGATGAGTTCCGTTGCTCTGAAGGAACTTTTGCGTTCGTCATTTCGGGAGCTGATATGAAAACACTGGGAAATAGAGAATTATAAGTAAGTTGTTTTTAGTATCTGCTACTCATTATTTAAAGTCAAATCGATTCTGACTTCTGCAAAGGCAAAGCTGTATGGTGGTTTTGCTTTGTGCGTGCCTAATTGAAAATTGAATTGTAGTAAAGCATTCAATAAAAACAGATTATGGGATATTGAAAAGTTATCATAAATTTATTTTGCCAAGTATGAGTCACTGATGAACCGCGCCTTAACAGCGCGATCCATCAGTGATTAATACTTAACAAAACGATGTGTGGTTGAGGAGAGAGAACGTTTAATACATTTTTACACATAAATTCTTTCGAATCTAAAAAAAATAATAATTTTTTATATAATAACTTTGGTACAATTAGCCAACTACTTTGAGTAAAAATATGGTGAGATTTAATGTTATATTGGGAAACATTTGGTTTCGTCCGTTTATTAATTTTTTAAATGCTAGCAGATTTAAAGAAAAATAGATTGATTGAATAGGATCAATTAATGTTAAAAACATTTGATGCACAAGTTTTCCGAATCGTACGATCAAAAACCGACAATTCATATGTTGTTCTTGTTCGACCTGTATAGATTAGCATTCTTGAGTTAACTCACCCTTTTTCAATCGTTCCATCAACGATTGCAAGTTTATATCCATAAAAAGAGGATTCTGTATTGTCAGGCACGCTTGATATTCCTTGACGTGTTGCCGCACCAGCTTTGATTACAGGTGAAAATAAAAATTTTGTCGTTTCAGTCCGTGATTCAATGTTATAAGCAGTGGATTTTCCGATAAACAGTAATAATAACAGTGTATACAATATATTTATGGTGCAAAGTTTTTGGTGGGCAATCATGTTTTTATAAATCTGTGCATGTAAAATGTACGTATATATGTTCTTTCTTCTGTAAAATTAAAAAAAAAAGCAATTATACATGGAGATCGGCATAACGTATTAATATGGTTTCAAAGAGTGATTGAGAGGAAGAAAAGAAAGTGGCATTGGTAAGTTGTTTTTTTTTTACTCAGGCCAGGTGATACTTACTGCCCTCTACTACTAGGTGTTCAGCTTTTCAACTTAAGGTGCAGTTGCTGGAATTTTGTTTAATTGTGTCAGTGGTGCTAGTTGGTTCTCTTAGGTGCACAAAGCGAGGAATTTGATTCTTCTTGTTACGGATGGGCAAGCAGTCAGAAAATCTTTCGTCTAGGCAAGTTTTGTCAAGTATGAGTCACTAATGGATCGCGCAGCCAAAGCGCGGGAAAAATCACCTGATTTTTGAGCAAAGTACCTCAATTTTCAAAAATGAAGCCAACTTAACTAGGAATACCTAAACATTGGCATTTGGGTATTAGCTTGTATTAAAGTCTATCTTAAATCTAAGCTTTGGAAATAGTGTCATACTTTCAAACTGGTAATAATGCGTTATTGCCTTATAGAATCTGATCAAAAACTGACAATAAGTGATACGAGAGTCAGCTTGTCCCGGCGAGAAAATCTCTTTTCTCAATCAATAACCAAATTTCGGCATTGCAATCAGCCATTACCCCATGCCTGACCAGCTATAATTAAACCAATTACATCTTATAGCGCTAGATTTCCGGTAGAAGACAATTCTATTTACCCTTAATTACGGTGACCTATCATTGCCTATTTCACTTGTGCTATTGTTATTTTTGTTTTTAATCCCTTTTTGGAGCTATTTTGTCCGTACGAACTGTGTTTTTTTATGTCTCACGTTCATCGCCTACGTGACATCTGACTTCGCAATGACATGAACGTGTACCTAGATACCGACTTTTTCCATTATTAGTCAACGGAAAAGTGCGCTATCGCACCATAAGCATGATATTCGTAACATAATAGGCATGATATTTTCACAGTTGACTTCCCGTTGAATATAAAGGATAAAACTCAAAAAGTGCATTACTCATAAATGCTATATCGAGCAGATATACAATGAGAAAGGAGAATTAGTTCGCAGGAAAATGCTATAGAATATTAAATTAATTCAGAATTTTTCGTGTCAACTTCCGTGCACCTTCACTTTCGGGTATATCCACTATTACTAAACAAAACGTTATTTAACGAAGTTTTTTCCCAGGCAGAAATATTTCGCGGTCAAATTTTTGTTAAGCATAAATCACTGATGGATCGCGCCGAAGAGGCGCGGCCCGTCTGTGTCTCATGCTTGACAAAATTAAATTTCTGATGGGTCCGACATGTCCTTTACTGACAAATATGCTTGCAATAACCAAACCTATCGTTGCCCCAGAAGTTCAAAACATATTCCTCTCCTTCTTTTCTTTCAAGCATTATTTAACAGTTTAGTTCCTGCCACTAATCGTCAAATCCTATATAGATAGTTTGACTTCAAACTGATTTGCAACTACCTGTTACCAACGTTCGAACACTTCATTTAAAGCTAGTGCCCGATTATTCATTCATCATAATTATTATTTATTCTCATTTAAGTTGTCTAGGATTAATCCATTGTATTATGATATTTTAATGATGACTTCAATGAACGAGTTTCGCATTTGTGTCCCCGATAGATAAACAGTAACGATGGAAGATATCGAGTCTTGTGAGCAATAAATTTTTAAATACCGTAACTATTTCCCGTCTAAAATTGCTATCCGGGCGTGCATTTT
This sequence comes from Styela plicata, assembly GCA_963675895.2. NCBI lineage: Eukaryota > Metazoa > Chordata > Ascidiacea > Stolidobranchia > Styelidae > Styela > Styela plicata. The sequence goes on along the minus strand of OZ023143.1, from coordinate 8,367,403 downwards.
ATAGGCAAACGTAACCAGGAAACGTCGAACTTTATGGCATCCGATATGAAAAAGTGAAGAGCAGCAAAAAAGAATTATTGTTTTTTTCATCACCCAGGATGGATGAACTTCAACATAGCTGTTCAGTTCCCGATGGAATACATGTTGTGAATTTCAATTAAAGAAAAACGTTAAACATAGGTCGATGTCGACTCGTTGATCATTTTTAATGCTAAACTAACAGTTATCCTCCACTTTCCCCAAGGTTTCAATTTAATTTTGTGAACAAGATCTTTTCAAGTACTCGGTATAAAATCAAGCATTTTTGAAATAAAAAACTTACTTCAATCAAAAGTTTCTCTACAAATTAGCAAATTTCGAATTCGAATATTTTGAACAGTCTTAATTGGAAGACAAAAGAAGGTCGATTAGATCTCTATAACATTTGTTTGCTCTTCCGGACATGAAATTTGAAATATATATTTATAATTGTTGTTCAAAGATTGTCTAATTATATCAATCTAGTTAATAAGGTCATGCAAATTTATTGATAGTAGTGTGTGTATCTATTAGGTGCTACAGAGAAACCAGTGGTAATGGAGAATAATTATTATAACTTGCAACTTAGATTCAAACCCTTCTAAAAATTCATTCCAAGCAGCTTCAAATTCCAAATGATAATCGTCAAACAATAATTTTATGATGGGAATATTTTCTCTTTGAGCATGCAGACATACGGTTTGAACAATTCTATATTCGGTTACCTTTGAATATCCCCCGAAAAAAAAACGGTCATCCAAGGGGTGGGGGGTTAGTGCTGGGGACGACAAACATCTCTAACAGAATTGAATAACCATCATAAAGTGTAATAAGTGGTATATGCTCTGGGCAATGTTTAATAAAACTGCGTGCAATTTTACCATTAAACCTTGAACTTTCAAATATATTAAACTGCCTTAAAGGCAGCCAAACAAACATTACATAGTTTTCCTGATTTTTAATCATAGTACCATTTAGTTTCGAAATTAAAACTATGTGACCTAGTAATACTTTACCCATTTTTGTGGTGAATTTCACTTTATCTAGTTTTCAATGAAAACTAGTTTGCCGTCACTAGGGTGATGTTTCTGTAGTAACTATCCATCCTTTTCTAATCAAAAATTTCAATTTGTCGAACATAGGTCACAGATGGATCGTGCCTTTATGGCGCGCTCCATCAGTAACCCATGCTCGATGAAAACATATAATGACCGTTTAACCATATTTTTATCCCTTTGTTCCGCGATGTTTACGTGTTGCCGTGACAAATATAGCGTTGATGCAGTTTCTCTTCTTTGTTTAAAATATTTTCCCATACAATAGAAAATAGAAAAAGTCAAATCTGCAATATATATTTTTACACAAAAATGACTAATAGACAATACCTATATTGTTATCAAGCACTGATATAACGTAAATTTATTTTTGCAGTCACTCATTGTCTTGGAAAACCCCGTGAATCTGTTGCTGGAAGCAGCGCCTGAAAAGAGCCAACTAACGGTCATTCAAGGGGTGGGGGGGATTTAGTGCCGAAGACGACAAACATCTCTAACAGAATTGAATAACCATCATAAAGTGTAATACGTGGTATATGCTCTGGGCAATGTTTACCAAAACTGCGTGCAATTTTACCATTATTTGATAGTAATTTTATTTAGCGGTATTAGAATTTATAAAATAGACTTGCTAGCAATTTTTATAGTCAGACTTACAATCTCAGGTTTCCGTCTGATTATTTGGGTAATGGCGGCGTATACAGCGTAAATTTGCTTTTTGTATTCGTTTTTTGTTCTTTTTTGTCTCAAAATTGTGGCATTTTGCAAAAAGGCAAACAATTTTTTTATAGGGCTTTGTGATACAGGGAAAAAAGATAGATCTTGATTCTGCCCATGTTCATGCCGCGAACTCTTCCATTTGGAATGAAAATTAGGGTTAATATGAAAAAACTAAGTCACCTTGAAAAACCAATATTTAAATCTATCATCTCCCAAAAGCTATCAATACTCACCCATTGTATATGAATGCGTGCTGAAAGTAATAAATTGACCTTTTAAAAACAGCACGATATTCTGCTACAAAAGGAGTAAAAAAAATCATTATTGTACGCTCTGCATGGTTTTTAATGAGAAGAATAATTATGAAATCTAACATTTTGAAGATTTGGTACTGAAAGCACATTTGATTTCGAGTATACCTGTATGCAATTTGACACACTTGGCTGAGGCCAAACCAATCAGAAATTGTATTTTGTCAATACTTGACGAAACCGCCTGTATAAGCAAAATATTTTTGAATAAAGTGGTGTTTTTTTGAAAATTTAGGTGCAGTGAAAGGAAGTGATGGATATATATATTCAACATAGACTGACGAAAGCATATCAGAGAACATGAAATTTGTCAAACGAGTTGCTGGACCAACTTCCTGCCTAAAAAAAGAAATTTTAACGTAATCAGGAAAATTTTCGTCGAAGCCTTTTCTTCATGACCAGTTATGAGTCACTGATGGATCGCGTCGACGAGACGCGATCTATCTGTGATCCATGCTTGACAAGATAAAGTTTCCTATTGCACGTACATTTATTAATAGTATCGTGTGTATACCTATTATGGCTACAGAGTTTTTACATGACTTAGTTTCCTTGATTTTTAATCATAGTACCATTTAGTTTCGAAATTGAAACTATGTGACCTAGTAATACTTTACCCATTTTTGTGGTGAATTTCACTTTATCTAGTTTTAAATGAAAACTCGTTTGCCATCACTAGGGTGTTGTTTCTGTAGTAACTATACATCCTTTCGTAATCAAAAATTTTGAATTGGAAAGTAATATTCGTTTTCTTAAAATTCCTATTTAGTCAAAGGCGGTTGTGATTGATATAGAAGAGCAAAACTATAATTCCCTTTTTGGTGTGTTTGGTTCCGATACAATATTTAAACCGGAGAGAGATAATATTAAATACATTGTGAATAAAAACAAAAATTTAATTCGCATATCAAAACTAATTTTATTGCAAAAATTTAATTTGTCGAACATAGGCCACAGATGAATCGCGCCTTCATGGCGCGCTCCATCAGTAACCCATGCTTGATAAAATATATAATAGACGTTTAACCATATTTTTATCATTTTCATTTTGTGATATTTACGTATTACGATAAACATCTTTAATAGAACTGAAAACCATGATAAAGTGTATTAAGTGGTATATGCTCTGGACAATAATAAAACAATCTAGCACTTCTGTTGTTGGAAAAAAATCTCTTCAGCTTGGCCGTGTTTACCAAAACTGCGTGAAAAAATTACCATTATTTTATAGTAATTTTATTTAGCGGTATTAGAATTATAAAATAGACTTGCTAGCAATTAGCTAAAATCTCGACACGGATATTTCAAATTTCGAGAATATAAAATTATTGCTAATTACTAGTAAATTTCCTACAGTAATAGAAAATAGCTGGAATACGTTGTTCAGATATTTTTATAGTCAGACTTACAATCTCAGGTTTTCGGCTGATTTTTAGGGTAGTGGCGGCGCATACCGCGCAAATTTGTTTCTGTATACGTTTTTGGTTTCTTTTGTCCCAAAATTGTGGCATTTTGCAAAAAAGACAAAATTTTTTTTATAGGGCTTTGATACAGGGAAAAAAGAAAAAAATAGATCATGATTTGCCCATGTTCATGACGCCAACTGTCCCATTTGGAATGAAAAATATGATTAATATGAAAAAACTAAGTCACCTTGAAAACCCAATATTGAAATCTTTTATTACCGTTGTGCTGAAAGTAATAAATTGATCTTTTAAAAACAGCACGATATTCTGCTACAAACAGAGTAAAAAAATCATTATTGTACGCTCTGCATGGTGTTTTAATGAGAAGAATAATTATGAAATCTAACATTTTGAAGATTTGGTACTGAAAGCACATTTGATTTCGAGCATACCTGTATGCAATTTGACACACTTGGCTGAGGCCAAACCAATCATAAATTGTATTTTGTCAATACTTGACGAAACCGCCTGTATGAGCAAAATATTTTTGAATACAGTGGTGTTTTTTTGAAAATTTAGGTGCAGTGAAAGGAAGTGATGGATATATATATTCAACATAGACTGACGAAAGCATATCAGAGAACATGAAATTTGTCAAACGAGTTGCTGGACCAACTTCCTGCCTAAAAAAAGAAATTTTAACGTAATCAGGAAAATTTTCGTCGAAGCCTTTTCTTCATGACCAGTTATGAGTCACTGATGGATCGCGTCGACGAGACGCGATCCATCTGTGATCCATGCTTGACAAGATAAAGTTTCCTATTGCACGTACATTTATTGATAGTAGCGTGTGTATACCTATTATGGCTACAGAGTTTTTACATTACTTAGTTTCCTTGATTTTTAATCATAGTACCATTTAGTTTCGAAATTGAAACTATGTGACCTAGTAATACTTTACCCATTTTTGTGGTGAATTTCACTTTATCTAGTTTTAAATGAAAACTCGTTTGCCATCACTAGGGTGTTGTTTCTGTAGTAACTATACATCCTTTCGTAATCAAAAATTTTGAATTGGAAAGTAATATTCGTTTTCTTAAAATTCCTATTTAGTCAAAGGCGGTTGTGATTGTTATAGAAGAGCAAAACTATAATTCCCTTTTTGGTGTGTTTGGTTCCGATACAATATTTAAACCGGAGAGAGATAATATTAAATACATTGTGAATAAAAACAAAAATTTAATTCGCATATCAAAACTAATTTTATTGCAAAAATTTAATTTGTCGAACATAGGCCACAGATGAATCGCGCCTTCATGGCGCGCTCCATCAGTAACCCATGCTTGATAAAATATATAATAGACGTTTAACCATATTTTTATCATTTTCATTTTGTGATATTTACGTATTACGATAAACATCTTTAATAGAACTGAAAACCATGATAAAGTGTATTAAGTGGTATATGCTCTGGACAATAATAAAACAATCTAGCACTTCTGTTGTTGGAAAAAAATCTCTTCAGCTTGGCCGTGTTTACCAAAACTGCGTGAAAAAATTACCATTATTTTATAGTAATTTTATTTAGCGGTATTAGAATTATAAAATAGACTTGCTAGCAATTAGCTAAAATCTCGACACGGATATTTCAAATTTCGAGAATATAAAATTATTGCTAATTACTAGTAAATTTCCTACAGTAATAGAAAATAGCTGGAATACGTTGTTCAGATATTTTTATAGTCAGACTTACAATCTCAGGTTTTCGGCTGATTTTTAGGGTAGTGGCGGCGCATACCGCGCAAATTTGTTTCTGTATACGTTTTTGGTTTCTTTTGTCCCAAAATTGTGGCATTTTGCAAAAAAGACAAAATTTTTTTTATAGGGCTTTGATACAGGGAAAAAAGAAAAAAATAGATCATGATTTGCCCATGTTCATGACGCCAACTGTCCCATTTGGAATGAAAAATATGATTAATATGAAAAAACTAAGTCACCTTGAAAACCCAATATTGAAATCTTTTATTACCGTTGTGCTGAAAGTAATAAATTGATCTTTTAAAAACAGCACGATATTCTGCTACAAACAGAGTAAAAAAATCATTATTGTACGCTCTGCATGGTGTTTTAATGAGAAGAATAATTATGAAATCTAACATTTTGAAGATTTGGTACTGAAAGCACATTTGATTTCGAGCATACCTGTATGCAATTTGACACACTTGGCTGAGGCCAAACCAATCATAAATTGTATTTTGTCAATACTTGACGAAACCGCCTGTATGAGCAAAATATTTTTGAATACAGTGGTGTTTTTTTGAAAATTTAGGTGCAGTGAAAGGAAGTGATGGATATATATATTCAACATAGACTGACGAAAGCATATCAGAGAACATGAAATTTGTCAAACGAGTTGCTGGACCAACTTCCTGCCTAAAAAAAGAAATTTTAACGTAATCAGGAAAATTTTCGTCGAAGCCTTTTCTTCATGACCAGTTATGAGTCACTGATGGATCGCGTCGACGAGACGCGATTCATCTGTGATCCATGCTTGACAAGATAAAGTTTCCTATTGCACGTACATTTATTGATAGTAGCGTGTGTATACCTATTATGGCTACAGAGTTTTTATATTACTTAGTTTCCTTGATTTTTAATCATAGTACCATTTAGTTTCGAAATTGAAACTATGTGACCTAGTAATACTTAACCCATTTTTGTGGTGAATTTCACTTTATCTAGTTTTAAATGAAAACTCGTTTGCCATCACTAGGGTGTTGTTTCTGTAGTAACTATACATCCTTTCCTAATCAAAAATTTTGAATTGGAAATTAATATTCGTTTTCTTAAAATTCCTATTTAGTCAAAGGCGGTTGTGATTGTTATAGAAGAGCAAAACTATAATTCCCTTTTTGGTGTGTTTGGTTCCGATACAATATTTAAACCGGAGAGAGATAATATTAAATACATTGTGAATAAAAACAAAAATTTAATTCGCATATCAAAACTAATTTTATTGCAAAAATTTAATTTGTCGAACATAGGCCACAGATGAATCGCGCCTTCATGGCGCGCTCCATCAGTAACCCATGCTTGATAAAATATATAATAGACGTTTAACCATATTTTTATCATTTTCATTTTGTGATATTTACGTATTACGATAAACATCTTTAATAGAACTGAAAACCATGATAAAGTGTATTAAGTGGTATATGCTCTGGACAATAATAAAACAATCTAGCACTTCTGTTGTTGGAAAAAAATCTCTTCAGCTTGGCCGTGTTTACCAAAACTGCGTGAAAAAATTACCATTATTTTATAGTAATTTTATTTAGCGGTATTAGAATTATAAAATAGACTTGCTAGCAATTAGCTAAAATCTCGACACGGATATTTCAAATTTCGAGAATATAAAATTATTGCTAATTACTAGTAAATTTCCTACAGTAATAGAAAATAGCTGGAATACGTTGTTCAGATATTTTTATAGTCAGACTTACAATCTCAGGTTTTCGGCTGATTTTTAGGGTAGTGGCGGCGCATACCGCGCAAATTTGTTTCTGTATACGTTTTTGGTTTCTTTTGTCCCAAAATTGTGGCATTTTGCAAAAAAGACAAAATTTTTTTTATAGGGCTTTGATACAGGGAAAAAGAAAAAAATAGATCATGATTTGCCCATGTTCATGACGCCAACTGTCCCATTTGGAATGAAAAATATGGTTAATATGAAAAAACTAAGTCACCTTGAAAACCCAATATTGAAATCTTTTATTACCGTTGTGCTGAAAGTAATAAATTGATCTTTTAAAAACAGCACGATATTCTGCTACAAACAGAGTAAAAAAATCATTATTGTACGCTCTGCATGGTGTTTTAATGAGAAGAATAATTATGAAATCTAACATTTTGAAGATTTGATACTGAAAGCACATTTGATTTCGAGTATACCTGTATGCAATTTGACACACTTGGCTGAGGCCAAACCAATCATAAATTGTATTTTGTCAATACTTGACGAAACCGCCTGTATAAGCAAAATATTTTTGAATACAGTGGTGTTTTTTTGAAAATTTACGTGCAGTGAAAGGAAGTGATGGATATATATATTCAACATAGACTGACGAAAGCATATCGGAGAACATGAAATTTTTCAAACGAGTTGCTGGACCAACTTCCTGTCTAAAAAAAGAAATTTTAACGTAATCAGGAAAATTTTCGTCGAAGCCTTTTCTTCATGACCAGTTATGAGTCACTGATGGATCGCGTCGACGAGACGCGATTCATCTGTGATCCATGCTTGACAAGATAAAGTTTCCTATTGCACGTACATTTATTGATAGTAGCGTGTGTATACCTATTATGGCTACAGAGTTTTTATATTACTTAGTTTCCTTGATTTTTAATCATAGTACCATTTAGTTTCGAAATTGAAACTATGTGACCTAGTAATACTTAACCCATTTTTGTGGTGAATTTCACTTTATCTAGTTTTAAATGAAAACTCGTTTGCCATCACTAGGGTGTTGTTTCTGTAGTAACTATACATCCTTTCCTAATCAAAAATTTTGAATTGGAAATTAATATTCGTTTTCTTAAAATTCCTATTTAGTCAAAGGCGGTTGTGATTGATATAGAAGAGCAAAACTATAATTCCCTTTTTGGTGTGTTTGGTTCCGATACAATATTTAAACCGGAGAGAGATAATATTAAATACATTGTGAATAAAAACAAAAATTTAATTCGCATATCAAAACTAATTTTATTGCAAAAATTTAATTTGTCGAACATAGGCCACAGATGAATCGCGCCTTCATGGCGCGCTCCATCAGTAACCCATGCTTGATAAAATATATAATAGACGTTTAACCATATTTTTATCATTTTCATTTTGTGATATTTACGTATTACGATAAACATCTTTAATAGAACTGAAAACCATGATAAAGTGCATTAAGTGGTATATGCTCTGGACAATAATAAAACAATCTAGCACTTCTGTTGTTGGAAAAAAATCTCTTCAGCTTGGCCGTGTTTACCAAAACTGCGTGAAAAAATTACCATTATTTTATAGTAATTTTATTTAGCGGTATTAGAATTATAAAATAGACTTGCTAGCAATTAGCTAAAATCTCGACACGGCTATTTCAAATTTCGAGAATATAAAATTATTGCTAATTACTAGTAAATTTCCTACAGTAATAGAAAATAGCTGGAATACGTTGTTCAGATATTTTTATAGTCAGACTTACAATCTCAGGTTTTCGGCTGATTTTTAGGGTAGTGGCGGCGCATACCGCGCAAATTTGTTTCTGTATACGTTTTTGGTTTCTTTTGTCCCCAAATTGTGGCATTTTGCAAAAAAAACAAAATTTTTTTATAGGGCTTTGATACAGGGAAAAAGGAAAAAAATAGATCATGATTTTGCCCATGTTCATGACGCCAACTGTCCCATTTGGAATGAAAAATATGGTTAATATGAAAAAACTAAGTCACCTTGAAAACCCAATATTGAAATCTTTCATTTCCGTTGTGCTGAAAGTAATAAATTGACCTTTTAAAAACAGCACGATATTCTGCTACAAAAGGAGTAAAAAAAATCATTATTGAACGCTGTGCATGGTTTTTAATGAGAAGAATAATAAGGAAAACTAATTTTTTGAAGATTTGCTACTGAAAGCACATTTGATTTCGAGTATACCTGTATGCAATTTGACACACTTGGCTGAGGCTAAACCAGTCAGAAATTGTATTTTGTCAATACTTGACGAAACCGCCTGTATAAGCAAAATATTTTTGAATACAGTGGTGTTTTTTTGAAAATTTACGTGCAGTGAAAGGAAGTGATGGATATATATATTCAACATAGACTGACGAAAGCATATCGGAGAACATGAAATTTGTCAAACGAGTTGCTGGACCAACTTCCTGCCTAAAAAAAGAAATTTTAACGTAATCAGGAAAATTTTCGTCGAAGCCTTTTCTTCATGACCAGTTATGAGTCACTGATGGATCGCGTCGACGAGACGCGATTCATCTGTGATTCATGCTTGACAAGATAAAGTTTCCTATTGCACGTACATTTATTGATAGTAGCGTGTGTATACCTATTATGGCTACAGAGTTTTTACATTACTTAGTTTCCTTGATTTTTAATCATAGTACCATTTAGTTTCGAAATTGAAACTATGTGACCTAATAATACTTTACCCATTTTTGTGGTGAATTTCACTTTATCTAGTTTTAAATGAAAACTCGTTTGCCATCACTAGGGTGTTGTTTCTGTAGTAACTATACATCCTTTCCTAATCAAAAATTTTGAATTGGAAATTAATATTCGTTTTCTTAAAATTCCTATTTAGTCAAAGGCGGTTGTGATTGATATAGAAGAGCAAAACTATAATTCCCTTTTTGGTGTGTTTGGTTCCGATACAATATTTAAACCGGAGAGAGATAATATTAAATACATTGTGAATAAAAACAAAAATTTAATTCGCATATCAAAACTAATTTTATTGCAAAAATTTAATTTGTCGAACATAGGTCACAGATGAATCGCGCCTTCATGGCGCGCTCCATCAGTAACCCATGCTTGATAAAATATATAATAGATGTTTAACCATATTTTTATCATTTTCATTTTGTGATATTTACGTGTTACGATAAACATCTTTAATAGAACTGAAAACCATGATAAAGTGTATTAAGTGGTATATGCTCTGGACAATAATAAAACAATCTAGCACTTCTGTTGTTGGAAAAAAATCTCTTCAGCTTGGCCGTGTTTACCAAAACTGCGTGAAAAAATTACCATTATTTATAGTAATTTTATTTAGCGGTATTAGAATTATAAAATAGACTTGCTAGCAATTAGCTAAAATCTCGACACGGCTATTTCAAATTTCGAGAATATAAAATTATTGCTAATTACTAGTAAATTTCCTACAGTAATAGAAAATAGCTGGAATACGTTGTTCAGATATTTTTATAGTCAGACTTACAATCTCAGGTTTTCGGCTGATTTTTAGGATATTGGCGGCGCATACCGCGCAAATTTGTTTCTGTATACGTTTTTGGTTTCTTTTGTCCCCAAATTGTGGCATTTTGCAAAAAAGACAAATTTTTTTTTATAGGGCTTTGATACAGGGAAAAAAGAAAAAAATAGATCATGATTTTGCCCATGTTCATGACGCCAACTGTCCCATTTGGAATGAAAAATATGGTTAATATGAAAAAACTAAGTCACCTTGAAAACCCAATATTGAAATCTTTCATTTCCGTTGTGCTGAAAGTAATAAATTGACCTTTTAAAAACAGCACGATATTCTGCTACAAAAGGAGTAAAAAAATCATTATGGAACGCTCTGCATGGTGTTTTAATGAGAAGAATAATAATGAAATATAATTTTTTGAAGATTTGCTACTGAAAGCACATTTGATTTCGAGTATACCTGTATGCAATTTGACACACTTGGCTGAGGCCAAACCAATCAGAAATTGTATTTTGTCAAGCTTGAGCCAAAAATGGACCGCGATCCATCAATGACTCAAACTTGACGAATCCGCCTGTATAAGCAAAATATTTTTGACTACAGTGGTATATTTTGAAAATTTCATGCAGTGAAAGGAAGTGATGGATATTTATATTCAACATAGACTGACGAAAGCATATCGGAGAACATGAAATTTGTCAAACGAGTTGCTAGACCGACTTCCTGCCTAAAAGTTTTAGCGTAATCAGAAAAATTTTCATCGTAGCTTTTTATTCATGATAAGTATGAGTCGACGAGAGGCGGTCCATCTGTGACCCATGCTTGACAAGACAAAGTTTCCTATTGCAAAACCTGATAAAATATTGTGAGACATCATTACGTATATATTGCATAGTCCTGCTCTATTATTGCTCGTATTGATTTCAATATAGTCACAGGTTAAAACATAAAAAATCTTTATGATCTCGGTGTGTCAAAAATAAATATCCGGTCGTCGTGTTATTTACCTGTCAAGTTGACCGCTTTAATTGTTCATTCAACCACGTCTTCTTGTTTCAGCACATTTAAGTAAAATCAAAAGGTTTCGGAAGTGTATCTCCGTACACTATTTTAATACCCTTTTTTATTCTATTCGTACGTGAGATGACGATTGGCAGAAACAAACAAGCGAGGAAACAAGTTACGTTAATCACTTTTACTTACCCCTGGGTGACATCGTAGACAGGTATCATAAACCATCCTCCCTTGACGACCAGCAAGAAGCAATATGTAAATCTCGATGTGAAGTATATGCCATAAATAGAAAAGTTTGCCTTTCATTATCCCACATTGTATATTTTTAATACTTACCTTCCGATGGATTACCTCAATGGTTTGTCCGAAAAGAAAAACAATTTTTCGAAATTACTCTTATATTCCTAGAATAAAATCAGATTCAAAAAGATTCGATTGAAAACGTTTCGTTTGTACCGTCGCTGGTGCGGCGAGACACATCTTAGCCAGAAGACACACTCTTATACACTCACTCACTCACAGTCCATCACATACACTCACACTGTGTCAATCAACCATACAAATATTCTCGAGATGCAGATCATCAAAAGATACCTTAGAATTGGTCACCGAGAATCCACTTTCCGCGAGTTCCATTTGACTTGATACTGAATTGTTTGTGATGGTACCTGTATGAATTGGAAAGTAATATTCGTTTTCTTAAAATTCCTATTTAGTCAAAGGCGGTTGTGATTAAGATAGAAAAGCAAAACTATAATTCTCTTTTCAGTGTGTTTGGTTCCGATATAATATTTAAACCGGAGAAGGATAATATTAAATACATTGTGAACTGCGCAACGTAAACATTCCTAAGCATTTTTTTCTAAAAAAGGGTCCAAAATAATAATGAGGCATTTTTTCCAGTTCAAGTAGGCATATTTTCGCAGTGGATTTTCGACGGCGACCCGTCCCATGTCAATTTCAATACGTATATATACCTTCCAGAACTAAATCTAATATTTCCGATCTTAATTTCTTCAAAATCCCACTCAGTTCTCGAAAATTTGTCACACTGGATACTCTCTCAGTTGAAGAAAAATTTCCCGTTGCTATTAACTGTTAAACAGGAAGAAAAGTTGAAGGAAGAATATTAACAGTATTAAGTATGTGACATCGTTAGGGCTGGACAATTAGATGATCCAAATTGCTTGACAGTTATTTCGAATCAGTTTTTTAGATTTCCCATAAGAACAGATTGAATAAACAGGATAAATGAATTTTCATATTTTATCGGCAAAATGCAACCGAAATGTATTAGTTTCTTGCCGATTTTTTTTTCTGCCCTCAGACAGGAAGTGTGAATTGGAATTACGTTATCTCTTACATTTTTTTATACCATCTTTGATGGATTTGTATAGACTATATTAATTTACATAATCGTGACAAATTGTCTTGTGAAAACGGAACATTTGCTGTTTATATGAAACTAGCGATTTTATCCAATTTGAAAAATCTTTGCCCAAATTAGGTTCGAATTTGAAACGGCTTTGCTCGGAAATGACAATCGTTATTTCGCATAACGTTATGTGAACACCGATATGTACATCGGTATTAGTTATGCTATCACTTGAAAACTAATTTCGATATTTTGTTGACGTTTTTTCTTCGCGACTACTCATCATCAAAAGTGAATCTTTATGTATTTCGTTTATCTACAACCAGTCAAGGGCTGTGCAAAACCAAATTATTTGGAATTCGAATCTGATTCGAATAATTTTTTTAGAATTGGATCGAATCACTAATTTCACGTAAATAACAAATATCCCATTTCACTATCACAACTTGTTTCCATCATGGTTATCAAAAAATTCACACTACATTGTCTAAGACCTAATAGACCTCTAAGTCTATTTTAACGGCAAAATGCTATCGATCTTAGTTAAATTGACCAAAATCGACAGTATTTTTTGTTGTTAAAAAAGAAATTCTAGTATATTTTGCAAGCTTTTGTTCCTATTAACGATTCATGATTGATTCGAATAAATTGTGTGTTCGAATTGCTCTGTTCTAAAACCACCAAAGCACTATTCGTGAAAGAGTTTTTTTGCAACTCTAGTTCTTTATTGCGGTTTCCTTACGTCGTAAACAAACGCTTTGTCGGTGCTGTACATCATCGACGTGCACCCAACAACTAAGAAATCCTGCCATGCTGTGCCAACAACTCGAATCGACTATTAAATGATTTTTCATCTTGTTGTCATCAAGACATTCATGTACTTAAAAATGTGGCTGTTGATTCTAATAACTTTTTAATAACATTTTACAACATACCCTTAATTCCGACTCTTTGAATTCTCCGACTCCGACGGCAAATGTAATGATTCCGAGAGAGCGAACGTATTCAGCAGTCTGTGGGAGATATTCTGGATCCGTGGCTCTACAAAATGAATGATTAGGAACATTATCAGAATTTTTTTTGCAAAGCATGAGACACAGATGGGTCGTGCCTATGCGGCACGATTCATCAGTGCCTCATACCTAACAAAACATGTTTGGTCAAAATATTTCTGTCTGGGTAGGTGCATTTTTATTGCATTCGCTACCGGTAACGCTGTGGTGAAGATGTGGAAAATGCAGACAAACAAAATTTGAGCCGCTTAAAATTTCTAGGCACTTCTTCAAGAAATTCGCTCTGAGCAAGCCTGACGGCATGCGCCTAATTCAACTGATGGCAACCACTCAAATGCAAAGAGCTTCTACAAGATGTAGTGCAAGCAACTGCATTCTGAAAGAAAAACATACCATGCGGAACTGAACCACCATGGTAAAGTTCAGTGAATATTATCTGCCCTGGGCGTTGATAAAAATGTTTACCACCCTTTGCTTCCTTTTGGGCTTGGTGGGAATGTCGGTGATTGGAAACTATTATGTGTTACTCACTCTCCGTCAGTGAGCAGCAATATAATCTTTTTTGTAGATTTATCTGACCATCTGCTTGACGACTGCAAATCCAAAACTGTTTTGTTGAGAGCATGAGAAGTGGCGGTGGTGTAACCGTGGTACTGAATAGCTTTGATAGCATTCTGTAATTTGCAAAATATCATAAGTATGTTATGCACGGTTTGGAAATACAAAAATCGGGAAAATGCCTTACTATCCAAGAATGGATTTCCAATTTTTTACAGATAAATAAATTATATTCTTTATTTGCATTCGTCTTTGCATTTTCAACAACGTAATCTATTTTATGTATCATACTATAATAATCCCGAAGGTGTAGAGATCGTACTTATTTTTTATTTTATTGGAATTTGCTCTGAACAAGGCTTGAGGCAGTCAGTGTTCATAAGGGGCCAACTAACGGCCACAAGCAAGGAGCTACTACAAGATGCAGTGCCAGCAACTGCAGTATAATCTAACGAGATCTTATCAACTTTTCCACGATCTGAACGGCCATTGATCGCCATCATGATTGAACAAAGTGTCTGCGATAGCGATTTGGCAAATCGATTGTTTTTTGACCTGGTTAGGATGAACTTGTTGTTTTTTAAATCCTCATCAAAATACTCATTCGGCTTTTCCATTATTTCTCTCATTTATATATATATATATATATACATATAAGACGAAAGGTGTGCTAATGCAGACTCAATACTTACCAGCATTTCAATTTCGTTGTTATATTGACCCAAACCAATTTCCGTCTTCACGTATTGTTGATCTTCAACACTGAATAAAAGAAAATGTGTAAATTTCTATATTTCAAAACTTTTTGAGAATTTTGACCTTGTGATATTTTGTCAGTCATGGGTCACTGATGGATCGCGCCGCGAAGGCGCGGTCCATCTGTGTCTCAGGTTTGAAAAAATAATATTTCTTATTTTTAACTTCGTTTATTCGGTCTCATTTAGAACGAATTTATGCTTTTATCTGACTTTAAATATAATATCACTCTGGCTAAAATGCATAATAGGAATCAATTTTTTGCTAATTAAAATCCACTCAAAGCAAACTTGAGGAAAGGGGAAAAAATCCCGGCAAAATTGAATCGTTATAGTACAGTGCAGTGAGCGCTTTCTGCCCTGAGCAAGGCAACGCTGTGTAAGTTTCCGTGTATTAATATAATCCCTTACGGCAGATAACACTCGATTATAAAGACTCACACTTTTTTGTCATCCCAGTAAGAATATTGTATTACTCCAATACGCGTCTTTCCTGCCTCGATATTGAATTCTTTGGTCAAATTTGCAGTCCAATCTTTTACAATTTCAAAGTTTTCTGCTGTAACTGAACCGGATCCGTCAATTACGAACATGATGTCGAGATTTTGTACGGGACAACCTGGAATTATAAGATGCATTCATTAATCTCATTTAGTGGTGATTGTTGTAATTGAAAATTGGCGATGTAACTTTATTGAGCAAATATAGATACTGACACTAGGGGAAGCCATGTTTACATTTCCTAATCCTTGCCAACCAAAAAATAGCCTAGAGTACTTTGAAACGTATAGCATCAAGAAATATAATTCACGAAGTGGTAGATGGCTTTAACATCACCCAGGGTCAGATACTACCCACTACACTTTACAATGTTGGTTTAGTACCTTTTGGGATGTTTTCCGTTTAGAGGTAGTTGTTGATATAACATTATGTAATGCTCATGGCTATCAAGTGGCCGTCAGGAAATCTCTAATCAGGACCAATCAGGAAATCTTTTATCAAAATATGTTTTGCCTATCATGATATACTTAATGTTTGTAAAACACGAAAGAAATTCGGCAGTTGCACGTTATAATGGTTCATTGGTTACACTTCTAAAGTCACAGAATATAACTTAGTCAAAGTAGTATTGCTTTTTTTTCTCTGGCAACGTCAGCCAGGGTATTCGATTTACTGTGCTTTATGACTACTAATTAATTTGAATTGTCTGGATCATAAGCGTACTTAATCATTCGATTAACAGCATCAAATTTTGTTAGGAGACAGATGTATTGACTAACTTGACTCGGTGGCTTTATCTTTAGATTCCCAGGTGTCCCCATCGTTGTTACTTTTGTAGCAAAATCCTGGGGTTACGTAAGTAGATGTGCAGTTGAGAATTTTTGATGGTGCGCATGCCTGAAAAACGGATAAAACTTTTAACGGCCTTTCTTGATTAGAATTATTGTGTTTTTTAAAGACAAATCACAACAAGCATGTGAAAGTTTTACTGTTTTTAACTGCTTTCGTATCAGTATTGTCGGTAATAGCGATAACGATATTTGCGAAGGTGGATTTTCTGAAATATTACTTCAAAAAGTTTCGTTTTCGGTTTGCTTGTGCTATTTTGATACGCGTGAAGTGTCGTGCTGGAGCACACGCATAGATTGTTGAGGGGATGAGAAGAATGACCGAGGCATGAGAGGAATACCGAGAATACGACTTGACCAAGATATACACTTTTTACAACAATTTTAGCTGTTTCAGTGACTTCCACCGTGAAAGACTGATTGCTACAAAGCTCACCAATAGTTCATTTCCATCATTATTAATCTCCATTCCAAACGAATCTCCAGGTTGTGGATTAGTTAATCTGGCAGAAGTACAGGACGGTTCGTCGTTACTGAATGAAATTCTACATTTTTCGAGAGTGCCATCAGCTTAATGAATTGTAGGCCCAGTTAGTTTTAAATACGATACGAAAAATGTCACATATTTGGGACAATATTAGTATGTTTTATTATAGTTGCCCGTCTCACTATAACTTAGTCAGAATATATATCCATTCAAATGCTCGTAGTTAGAGGCATATTCTGAACCTTAAAAATAGACAAACAATTGATAAATTATGACGTCACAATGTGCGCAGGGAATGGAACTTTTACTCTAACCAGCGTTTATACGGAATATCAGGCGGAAACAACCCAAAATTCGATAGGAAGGCGCGAAATATTTTTTCTAAATATGTCATTTGTTGTTGAGCTGACTACTCACGGGGATTTTCCCACGTTCTCCAAACTTTTGGCATTTCCAACGAGCACGTTGGTGATCATAGATATCAATGTTTTTCATTTAGCGAGGCGCTAATCCCACGGATATCTCGGTAACTATAAGGTAATTGTCTCATTTCCGACACTCCATACGCATGCGTAGTCATGAATCAGCTTTACTCAAAATAGACGATGCACGCGCGTTTCGTGAGAAATATTTAATTATACCCATTTTAATTGTGCAAATTGTTCACGTGTGACCCGCAGAGGTAGATCTACACACGAACAAACAGCGACGAAGCATAATTGATAAATTAATTGCATTTGACTTGACAACTCAATCAAAAATATGTTTTGTTAAGCATGAGTCACTGATAGGCCGTGTCGACGAGACACAGTCCATCTGTGACTCATTCTTAACAAGTTATTCAACAAAAGTAACATTTTGAATCTTATTATACAAATAATTAGACAAAATGAGCAAAATAAAATATCCTCAATTTTCTTCAAGTGGAATGTTGAAACATTATTCAATTGATATAGTTAATTTTGAATACGATTTGAATTATATAAGGACAACTCAACCACATAACAGTGTTAGAGAATCTATAGGAAGAAATCTACCTTTCTTACCTTCAATATTTTCCACATCAGATGAGTTCCGTTGCTCTGAAGGAACTTTTGCGTTCGTCATTTTGGGAGCTGATATGAAAACACTGGGAAATAGAGAATTTTAAGTAAGTTGGTTTTAGTATCTGCTACTCATTATATAAAGTCAAATCGATTCTGACTTCTGCAAAGGCAAAGTTGTATGGTGGTTTTGCGTGCCTAATTGAAAATTGAATTGTAGTAAAGCATTCAATAAAAACAGATTATGAGATATTGAAAAGTTATCATAAATTTATTTTGCCAAGTATGAGTCACTGATAACCGCGCCTTAACAGCGCGATCCATCAGTGACTAATACTTAACAAAACGATGTGTGGTTGAGGAGAGAGAACGTTTAATACATTTTTGCACATAAATTCTTTCGAATCTAAAAAAATAATAATTCTTTTTATATAATAACTTTGGTACAATTAGCCAACTACTTTGAGTAAAATAATGGCGAGATTTAATGTTATATTGGGAAGCATTTCGTTTCGTCCGTTTATTGATTTTTTAAATACTATCAGATTTAAAGAAAAAATAGATTGATTGAATAGGATCAATTAATGCTAAAAAACATTTGATGCACAAGTTTTCCGAATCGTACGATCGAAAACCGACAATTCATATGTTGTTCTTGTTCGACCTGTATAGATTAGCATTCTTGAGTTAACTCACCCTTTTTCAGTCGTTCCATCAACGATTGCAAGTTTATATCCATAAAAAGAGGATTCTGTATTGTCAGGCACGCTTGATATTCCTTGACTTGTTGCCGCACCAGCTTTGATTACAGGTGAAAATAAAAATTTTGTCGTTTCAATCCGTGATTCAATGTTATAAGCAGTGGATTTTCCGATAAACAGTAATAATAACAGTGTATACAATATATTTATGGTGCAAAGTTTTTGGTGGGCAATCATGTTTTTATAAATCTGTGCATGTAAAATGTACGTATATATGTTCTTTCTTCTGTAAAATTTAAAAAAAAGCAATTATACATGGAGATCGGCATAACGTATTAATATGGTTTTAAAGAGTGATTGAGAGAAAGAAAAGAAAGTGGCATTGGTAAGTTTTTTTTTTACTCAGGCCAGGTGATACTTACTGCCCTCTACTACTAGGTGTTCAGCTTTTCAACTTAAGGTGCAGTTGCTGGAATTTTGTTCAATTGTGTCAGTGGTGGCTAGTTGGTTCTCTTAGGTGCACAAAGCGAGGAATTTGATTCTTCTTGTTACGGATGGGCAAGCAGTCAGAAAATCTTTCGTCTAGGCAAGTTTTGTCAAGTATGAGTCACTAATGGATCGCGCAGCCAAAGCGCGGGAAAAATCACCTGATTTTTGAGCAAAGTAACTCAATTTTCAAAAATGAAGCCAACTTAACTAGGAATACCTAAACATTGGCATTTGAGTATTAGCTTGTATTAAAGTCTATCTTAAATCTAAGCTTTGGAAATAGTGTCATACTTTCTGTAGCAAACAACAAACTACATTAACATCACTAGTATACATTGTATTCATTGTACAAGAACTATAAATAAAACTGGTAAAAAAAAACAATGCGTTATTGCCTTATAGAATCTGACCAATAACTGACAACAAGTGATACGAGAGTCAGCTTGTCCCGGCGAGAAAATCTCTTTTCTTAATCAATAAACACATTTCGGCATTGCGATCAGCCATTACCCCATGCCTGACCAGCTATAATTAAACGAATTAAATCTTATAGCGGTAGATTTCCGGTAGAAGACAATCGTTCATTTGTTAATTAATCATTATCTGTTGGACTTTTTTGCTTTTTAACAAATTTAACACATTTCAATAATAAGGCATGCAACCAAGCACAAAAAAATTGATCAAATTGTTCATATCTCGTCGATCATGAATTGGTTGAAAAGAATTTGACTTTGGAATTTGGAAAAATATCGACAGGCCTCAGTGAATTTTGAAATTTGTACTCGGAACATCTTGAGTTGACATATTTGTTGGCATTCATTCTATTTACCCTTAATTACGGTGACCTATCATTGCCTATTTCACTTGTGCTATTGTTATTTTTGTTTTTATTCCCTTTTTGGAGCTATTTTGTCCGAGTGTAAGTGTAGGAATAATGCGGTGAACGATTTTCAAAGCTTATCACATAAAATGATATGGTGAGCAAACGCATGCGACTTGCGTATTTTAACACGATTTTTCGCATTCAAAAAAATTTTGGAGCTTGATTGTAGTCTTTGTTTGCTTTCCTTGTCTCCTTAAATTGATATCGATAGTTTTTACCTATCACCTTTTCTTTTCGATCCTTCTGAACAAGGTCTCAAGTTATTTGTGCTCATCGAAATAAGCTTACTGACTTTCTATTAATAGCATCTTAAACTAAATGAAATTTTAACAAAACTTCCTTTTTCAACTCTGTTTCATTTTTACATTGCCCAATTGTAGCTTATACTTAAGTAAGAAGTATGATCGTCATATCCACAACCACTTTACCGACAAACAACAATGACTTTTGTTATCTGTTCGGTCCCCAGTTAGGAATATCTTGTGCACGCACGTTATTTTATTATTGAATATGAGTCACTGATGGATCGCGCCTACGAGGCGCGGTCCTTCTCTGTCTCATGCTTGACGAAATCGAATATCTGATCGGGGGAAACTCATATTTAACAAAATATACCTTAATAAGATATATAAATGTATCATATGGGCTAAATGTCCAATCATTCATGATATCTGCAATTACCAATTTGATAAATGACAAACTATCGATTTCGAAATTGAAAATCTATCACTGCTGAAGAATATCCCTACCTGAAGAATTTTCGTGAAGGATATTTTTTTGTGATAAAGGGTTATTGATAAATGTTCACATGGAGGGAGGTTGATCTATAGCTTGAGCTTGAAAAACTTTATCCCTTTGATTATTGCTTTCTCAAGAAATTTGAATAAAAATGTCTTTATTTTACGGAACATATGTAGTGTAGATGCCAAAATGTTTTCAAAGCAAAAGGTCAATGACGTCACATAGAGTACGTGATGAATATTTTTGCGAATGATTATTTTAAAAATGTGACATAGTGTGATCTACATAGCATGTCCTTAAGTGACGTCCTAATGTGAATTTCGATATAATTGTTTAGACTGAAATGATTTAGTGTAGAAAAGTTGTCTAATATTGTTACCGTGTATCACATTAATCTTCTAGGATCAAAGCCCTAGTTTGTGAAACGTATGATTTATAAACTACATAATAAAATGTAAACAATCTGACACAGCTAGGTTGAGCAAAACCGCATCATTGGGAATCCGAATATTTTTTCGAATCGGATCAAATCACCAATTCCATGAGATAGTAAATTTTCCGCTTTTATCATTAAGATATCTATAGCTACGATTTCACTAATATTCATATGAACATAATTATTAAAGGAAACATGACGTCATTTCACGCTTCATTTCGAAGACGCAAATAAATTTTATCGAAAAAAAGTTTCTATTCCTATTGCTCAGCTCTACTCTCAGCTAAATGTAATTACGATTCGAGCCACGTAATTTATGTGAATTAGGCCATCCCTCTGTTCTGAAGAAAATCCACTTAAAGTAAACCTATTCACTCCCATAAATATTTCAACTTAATAGCGTCTCTGTGCAAATTCTAAAATTTCACAGAAAAACATCAAAATACCTTTAAATTTCACGAAACAAGAGAGAGAAAAGACTCGCGCAGGAAGCAACAGTCATTCAAGAGCATTGGCAGGAAATATGACAACAAAATATTTACCATGATCCAAATGCCACTAGGCAGTAGCGGATGCAGAAATTTCCGGTAGGGAAAGCTGATTTAAATTTTCAATTTTATGACGTTATTCATGAGGTGGACCCCGGATGAAAAATTGCTGACTAAAACATACAGTTATAAGTCGAATGGAGAAAATTATAAACAGCGATTTAAATTTAACGAAGCTGAAAATTTGCTGTTTTAACAATTTTGATGAATTGAACGTTTCCTTTAACTTTGTGGAATGCGCGCCAGCATCGATTTTCTACGCCTTTTCTGCGATTTTAACACGTTTTTGCGGGTCTTTAAGGTTTCTAGGAAAATGAATGCCTCAAGTCCTATTCTGAAACCGCGACTACAACTAGAGTTGTTCATTCACTTCACCGGCTGAAGAAAAGAGAGAAAACACAGAAACAGTAACAATAAAATGAAACTATCAAAAATATTGTGAGTACACATGCTTTTGTTATGTATGAGTCACTGATGGATCGCGCCGTTGAGGCCGTCTGTGGATCATGCCTAACAAAATGCATTTTCTGGTGGGTAAAGCAAGAAAACACGTAAGTGCGTACTCAGAAGTTCATTCCTCTGTCTACCTTTCAAATCAAATAAATACTTTTACATCTTCTCCACAGTCTCCACCAAATAACTATCGCAGCCTTTCAATATGATTCGCGTATAATTTGCAACTAATGGTATATTCAGCAATTATATTTACTTATTAAAAATCTTAATGACGTAATAAGAGAAATCGTGGCGTTTTCATTAATCATATCCCTTCCTTTATCGTGTGACATAATTTGTGTCATTTAAAGCCACGTACGTTACGCGAAAATTTTATCATTTTTAAAATCATACATATTATGACGTATTATTTCTAATTTTTAATATTACCCGACCATTTTGTAATTCCCAATATACATGTTCAAATATGGTTCATTGTAGAATCACGCTTCAATAACTCGATTTATAAATGGCACGCGCTTTGAAGAATAATTGTTCACGTTTTTGCATAAGTTATTCCGTTTTTTTACAAACATAACTAGTTTGGATTTTAAAGGTTATTCAAGAACGTTTAAAAGTGCCATTTGTTTCATTTTGCATATGACTATGGCAATAGTTATAAAACGACGTCATTATATACAAGATTATCGTTAAAATACTCTACTCCCCCAATCGGAAAAGTTATTTTGTCAAGTATGCGACACGGATGGATCGCAACCGTAGGCGTGTTCCTTTGTAATTACAGTGTATCAACGATTACGTTTATTATACGCGGAATAAAAGGGGGCAATTCGGTACATAGGCGATCGTACCATTTCTTGGGTCATGTCAGTTATTCTTTGGTAACTGAATCAGTGATTATTAATTAATGCTAGCTTTCGACATGCCGATATTCAACTATACGGCGGACTATATAGCAGATTTGCTATATCTATTAATTCCATTTTTGTTCATTTATCGGTATTAGCAGAAATTTATCACAGCAATCATATTCGCGATTCATTGACCGATTTTTGAAACAAATATTTCAATTTAATGTTAATTTGATTTATTTAAATAAAAGGGCATTAAGCAGTGATGAACAAATGGGAATCGGTCTCGTTTCACCTTTCTGCGGCTTCTCATAATAACCAAGTTTTGTTCTTTCTCTAATCTTTTCGTTCAGTTAAACGGTTTGCTTACTTTGTCATCACCATCATTAGCAAACCCCGTTCAGACCTTTTACTCATCAATCTGATTTCTAAATGAAATCATCAAGAATATCCAACGATATCCGCTTACGGTCATTGAAATGTAACGCAATTTCTTGAGATGGCAATATACGCGACACCACTAGCAACTATAGTTCTTATACTAAACCAAAAAAGGAAAGATAGATTTGAATCAACGGGCAAAAAGTACGTTCGATCCGTAATAGCTTAGTATGGTTCACTCAGTGCGACTGTTTTTTAAGTAGGGGACACAAATGGAACGCGCCGCCGAGGTGCGGTCCATATGTGGCACATACTTCACAAAATATAATTTTCGTTGGGATCTATATCAGGAAATATCTAGTTATTTTTTCAAACAGTGAATATATATTCGGGGACTAAACCCTACGTATTTATACGTGTTAAGCAAGCCAATGTAACTATTAAGTATATTTAATCGTCCGTACGATTGATTTTTTTTGTGTGACCGTATGCAGGACATGTTGATGAATGGTGGAACGTTTGCAGCCATCAGTATTTGTAAGTATCCTGCTGCAGGTGCTGTATTTTAGTTTTTCAAATTTTGTTGATATTCTTTGTATTTTTGTTAGCTGCATTTGAATATTAAATTATAGCAGTATTTGGACTGTCAGAAGACTTGGCAAATAACGAATTTTCTTAAAAAAAACACTTTCAAATTTTTATTGTCAAAAAAAGTGTTTTTATGTAACGCGAGCGAAAACTGGCGCGATCCCCGCCCAATCAGAAATCTTATTTTGTTAAACTTGAGCAACAGATTAGACCGCGCCTTCGACGAGCGATCCATAAGTGACCCACGCTTAGCAAAAACAACTCAGTAGGCCAATATTTTTCTGACTGGGCAAGAGTCACTCATACCAAAACGAACAAATTTAGTCAACGGTTTTCTGGCGAAACGAAAACAAATCCAACACGGTGGTTATCAGAAAAATGAGCTGTAAGATTTGTTTGTGAAAGATGTTTTAGAATACGTTTTTATTTAGGTTTCGTATTGATTGTATGCTCGAGATATTTTTTGTTTTAAATAGACATACACAATATAAAACAGTGCAGCATCTATGAAATTCCTAACACTGATAAAGATTACTATCACCTTCATCGAATAAGAAGTCGCAAAATGATTTACTAAGTTTTAAAAGCTTGGAGTGTGAAGCTATCGAATTGAACTATATTTAGTTTTTTTCAAAGCCTTCCGAAGTATTTCGGCTTTCTGCAAGAATTTCTACACATTTCATACTTGTCTGGTTTGAAATAGTTTTCTAATTCTAAATAGGCATAAGTTCACACAAATGGGGTAAATTGAATTTTTAAATTACACCAGATAAAATAAAACATACTAGATGAAAAAAACATTTTATATAACAGGGCTGCCTAGAGAGATTGCTTCGTATGGTACAATGAATACAACTTTAACTCTGAATCTTTTCAAATAAATTGATTAAAATTATTTTTACACGATTGTGAGATGAAAAATATTTAATCATATAAAGTGTAAAACATTCTTGGACTTTAATTTATTTGCCACGTAAACGTGTTGGTTGCAATCGATCTCAGACAAAATGAAGTTGATGGTGTCATCAAAACAACTGACAGAGTATTTGCGGCTCATTCGGGATGAATTAAAAATATCTGCTATATTATTACATTGCAGCAACGTTTTATTTGAGTAATCTGGTTCGCAATTTTGTATGTTTCCGAACAATAATTTTAAGCATAAGTCACGAGCGCTTCGACGGACGACTCATCAGGAACTCATATTTGATACTAAAATTTTTACAAGTTACAAATTGCGTACAAGCATCACAAATGCTACCATACATTGTCATAAGCTAATGTTTTAAAACATGCTTACATATATATATATTTTCCGAAATAATAAAAAAATCTCTGGAATAGAACACTGAATCGGATGTGCACCTTTCGTACCTTCCGTAAGTGCTGCCATAATCTGTTCAAGCGAAATTATTGGGAAAGAATAACATAGGATTTCATTGTCATCTTGCGGGAGAGGAAAGCCGCAAATATGGCGTAACCAAATGACGAATCTCACTTTTTTGTGTAGATACCAACCCCAAGTCGTGGTAAGGATTTTAGCAAACCTTATATTATTTTTCGAAATACCTGGGCATGAAGAGAGCCGTAACTAGTGTATAAGTGAACCACCGAGAACTGACGAAATGTCTAGAAAATGACGCGCATATGTTCATCCTTCACGGGATTCGAACCTGCGTTAAGACGATCAGAAATGCCTAGCTCGAGACGTATTCCTCACACTTCAACTGATTGAACTAACCGGGCTGACGCACTAAGGGACTGATGGATGAGAGCCCAATACTCAAACCAAACCTAATATTTTCGGGAAGATTCTCTTTTCGAAAATTCAAAAATTTACACTGAAAAAATAATCAACTTCTATTTTCAGTTTTCCAAATCACTTCAGCATGTACCACAGAGATGTACCTGACTGATTTTTCTGGATCAATATCAACACCAGGCTGGCCCGGAGATAATGTAGTTGAAGAAAACGAAATATGTAGTTGGAAAATAACACCACCCAAAGGAGATTACATTCTGATGATTTTAAATATCACTGAATTACAAACATACACTACTCTCGGTTCTCCAAATCCGAAGTGTAGGAATTCGTATGAAGGGCGTTTACTTCTACCAGATGGTAAGTTGAATGCTTATTTTCTTTTTACCAAAATCGGCATCTCCGACATTTTAAATGTCAAATGTTACCACTATCACGTGTATAGCACATGCTTACACATGTTTAATTGCATCTTATCGGTCTGAAATCGGTCTTAAATCATCTTAAACGGTATTTTGCTGATTTGTCTCTAATTTATAAGGCATTTACAAATGTTACAGTCAAAAATGCATGATTTGTAATATGTTTTTCATAATTACGTATATGTTGCGGAGTGGATACGCCATGGAATTGATGAATTTATTCCTCTTCGAAGATTCCAGTCGAAGACCCACTCTGCCCATGTTTTTTACCGGAATGCCCAGTGGTAATAGTGGCGGAGTTGCCAAAGTTGCCAAAGCCCGATACACCCGATACAGCTATCAAATCCCAAATTTCAGAATAAAAATTGGGTCTCAAACATTTTTGAAAAATAATAAATAATGTAATGAACAGAGTAAAATCAAGTATTTCTCCTTCTATAAATGACCCTGAAATTTTGTGTTCCTCTCGAGACAAAGCAGAGTTGTTTGCCAAAATGTTTTCTAATAACTGCAGTCTTTGTCCGGTTCCTAGTACCTACCTCTTCACCTAATTTACAAAATCACACTGAGGTTGCATTAGATAACATGTCAGAAACTCCGCTTCTTATCTAGAGAAAGATTCCCAAACTTGATATGAATATATCTACTGTTCTCGACCGCATTTCGGCTGTGATTCCGACGATTCTTTCACCTAAGTTGCCGGCTATTTTAACCAAACTGTTTAATAAATTTCTCAAAGAAGGCACCTTCCCCATGGAAATCGACATTCAAAAACTGTTACGATCGATTTTATTCCGATAAATATCGTGCAATTGGTCTCTTACTAACTATCAGTGAAATATTTTGTTTGGTATAGACATCTGAAAAGCGTTCGCCAGAGTTTGTCATCAAGATCTATTGCAGAAAATTCATTCCGTGTCGGATTTCAGGTTAAAAATTTTCTGTTATCGAATATTTTTATTCAATCGCCAGATTAACGTTTCATTTTATCCGGTGTCCATTTTATTTAGTTCAATTATGTTTATTGTTACAGACGCTAATATATGTGGCCCAATCGTTTCGCAGTGTTTTGCATTCGTTCAATACAACGATTCAAATAAATCAATATGTCAAAATATGTATATGGACTTGAGCTGTTCGGATTATAAATCGTTTGTAACAACAGATAGGTGGCAGAATCTCAAACTCAAATACTATCAAGGAGAAATGTTCGACCGTGAAACTGGTTTCCATATCACCTATAGTTTCTACAACTGTACATGTTAGTATATCGTTTTTGCAACATTAGAGACAATTCAGCCTTCTTATCAGGAAAATATTGAGCAAACATGTTTTGTTAAGAGTGGGTCACTGATGGCGGTACTTCTGTGACTAATTCTTGAAAAAATCAATTTCTGGTTTTCCAATGTGAATAACGATTTTTTATATGTTTTGTTAATCCTAATCCGTTTCTTTTTTTATATCTAAATATGTTTTTGTCAAAGAACTATATTTAAAGCCAACAACGTTTCTTTTCTCATTTACAATTTCCAAGTTTTTTTTCATTAAAAAAGTCGAATGCTTTCAAGTTATAATGAAAAAAATTGCCGCACATTTCGGTTTTTATAGGATACATATAGACATCGTAGATGTTTGAAATTCGAAATTAACGACACCTTTCCCACTGCTGACTTTGAAATACCTGCACCAAATTCATAATTTTTTCGACTGAACATAGAAATTTTTCAATATAAATTTAAAAAAAAAATTAATGCAAAAAAACTAATGAATTAAACTAATTTTTTACAGTCCAAATTTATCTCAAGATCATTTATTTTCAAAATCTATTAATTATCATAACATATCTTAAATAATTTACAATAAAATTACAAAAAATTTGATACGTTAAGAAGAACAAATAGCATTTGATAAATAATTCAATATTTTGAATTGTAGTGTTCACAATGTTACATTTTATACGCTAAGCTGGCCTCCAGATTGTTTCAGAAACAACATCTTCATCAAGCATATACAAAACTGCTTTGGTCACTGACTCGACTTATCCTGATACAACCATTGTTAATACTTCGGTTTTGCCTACGACCCAAACCACAGGTACAGTTATACCATTTTTTTAACAAATGCAAAACCTTGGCGAAGGTAAAAATTTTCTATTTCTTTACCGCTATTACTATTTACAGCTATTATATCTACGTAGAAACTCTACCTTGGGGTAATGAATTGGAATATATTCAAAACCCTGCGTTATTGCGACCCAACGTTGAGATTCAAAAACTTATATATAGGTTTGATCCATAGTGATAGTGAAATGAGTTGAAAATTGTGTCTTTTTTATCGAAGGAAAGTTAGAACATTTATATGTTATAGACGCGCATTTTGGTGAGTTTAACATTCCGTCGGTAATATCGTGCCCAAACGTGTTTTGTTAAGTATGAGACACTGATGGATCGTGCCGCTTCCATTGCGAAGTCAAGTCGAGTCGAAGAGCGCACAAGTCGAGTCCACTTATTACTAAATTTAACATTTAGAATCTTGAGTCAAGTCACATGTAAAGTCGAGTCATGTATTTACAGGCCCAAGTCGAGTCTCCAGTCTATTTCTAAGTATATTCTAAGTAATTTATATTTCTAAGTATATTCAAATATAGAATGTGCGTCTATAGAACTTCTTCTCTGACAAAAACGTGTTTTTTCGAATGGTGAATGCAAACTCGGGCTAATCTTATCAAGTCCCGTGAAGTCGCGCCTGTACTTTGTTAAGTCGAGCACTTTGCGGATTATTTTGCTAAGACGATTCAAGTTGAGTGAAGTCATTGGAACGGGTGCCTGGAGTCGAGTCGAATCATTGACTCGAGTCTCTCCAATTTTGTTAAGAAGTTTCACGAATTCTTATTTTTTACAGGTCAAGTCCATGTTGGAATTATTCTTGGTGTGACTATCGGCTCTTTGTTTTTCCTTCTCATTGCAATTGTAGTAACGATTAAAATTCGAAAAAGGTTTGTGCTTTTTTGTTATATCGTACCGTCTTAATTAGAACCCAATTGAAAAAAAGAAAACTGGTTAAGTGTCGTAATTTTCTTGGCTTGACTTCATGCAACACAGTCTTGTTTATAGTTCAGAACAATAATATAAAATATATATTTTGTATTGGGACATATTAGGTTAATAAAAAAGTGTTTGATTAAAATGATCTGTAGATTTCGATAAATATTTCATATTTTTTTGAAAAAAATTAGTTGTACTTCCTTTAGGATTGTTTGACGTGCGCAAACGACAGTAGTTATACTGTTTAATATTATATTAGTACCTTTTCTGATTTTTTAGAAAAACCAAGAAGACTTTTGACACAAACAATACATTTAGTGGCACACAGCCTTCAATAAACAATGAAGATCCCGCATACTCAGTTTTACAACCAGCTGGAAATATTTTGACTCCCGTGCGCCCGAATGCACCTTCTCCAAGTCCATTAAATGAATTGACAGAATACGACACTTTGAATGCTAATTTAGATTTTCCCGCATCTCCTTATGCAATTTCCCCAACTTTCTCTTCAAGAAGAGAAAATGATTACGAAACTACAGCACCTTTTCTAAATAACATTGTTTAAAGTAGCCCGATTTTTTTAACGGACCAAACTGAGCCTTCTTCGCTTTCGGCTACGTACTCAGTAGTACATAAACCAAGATGATCACTCACCGTTGAGAAAAAAACGTGTTCAAATTAGAAGCTATAAGTGATCGTTTATACAAAGGCATGATTTCTCGTTTTTGTTATATATTATATAAGATTATATTGTTATATAAGTCGCAAATGAGAAAAAGAAAGAGGAATATTTTAGTTGAAGAATCGCAGATGGGTCATGAATTGGCGCCTTGATCGGGACGGCTGACGAGACGAAAGTTTCAAAGAATGTAAGAGAAACGAGAAACAACTAACAGCGTCACTTATATATACTACAAAACGTAGTACTTACAACTACATTACAACTACATGGAAAACATTATTCCCAAACATAACTATTTCGCTATAATAGATTTCGAAAAATGTTATCTGCTAAAGACCTTTTCACTTGTTTGGCTACTTATAATATAACCTTTTTCAATGTTACAATCTGAAAGGTAAAAAAAATACGTTAAAAGACGTTCATTTATATATTAAGACTCGCTGAATCCTTTGCATGTTTAATATAAAAACATTTAGAACGTTATAATGGTTCCTATCAACATTATATTTTGAAGACTCTGTAGTTATTGAATGATGTAATCTTGTTCTATGGGCATCGAACGATTATGTACATCGAATTTTCATCGTGGTGCTGTCCAAAGCCTCGGTTTCTCTTTTCCAGGTGTACCAGATGATTTTTGTCCATCTTCCAGAAGACCTACCCCATTTTGCGTTCGGAACCCCTCGATAACAGTTTTTGAACCACCAGCCTCCGTTAGAAGCAGCACAGTTGGAGGCGTGTCTTAATAAGAAAAATTCGTATTGTATTATTGAAATTGTATTATTTATATTATTCAAAGTATGAATAAAAGACAAATTTCCTGTATATTGAATTCAACAAATATATCGGATACAATGTTAGTGCTTTGGTTAGGTAGTTTAATTTTGAAGTTTTGTATTTTTTGGTTGCAGATATAGCCATATAGATGTATTGAGAAGTATGAACATATTTTGGTATATTGAAATAATGTTGAAGTCGACCAATACCGCTTATACTTTACTCAAATAAAACAATTTTATGATTTTTTTGCTGAATATTGTCACTTAGATGATAGACCTATAAAAATGTACTGCCAACAACAACGTTCTAAAAGAAAAAGATCCGGAACATAACTGGACCATTATAATAGGGAAGTCAGTGGTATCTACCCTGGTCGATTATAACTACCAATTCTTTATATTAAATTAGACGTCTCTCACGACACTCAGGTAATACCTTATGATGACTATAAAGCTTGCGACCAATATTCAATTGGATATAGTATATGTATAACGATCACGAACAATAAATACATGACCATAAACTGGTGCAATTGGCCATTACCTTGTAAGGGATGTTTACAGGCGACTTGTGCCTATTGTTCAACAAATGAAATCTAACTAGAAATTACAGGTCGGCTCATTTTGCAGGTAACAAATATATAAATAAATGAAAAGCTTACAAATCGTTATCGCGATCTTTAGTTGTAAACATCATTCCATCATGAAACGACATGCTATCCCCTGCTGTTCCTTTATATCCAGATATTGACAATCGATATTTCTTTTCCTCGTCATCAACAAGAAAAGAACTAGAAACAATTTAATTCATAGGGCCTTGTTACATCACGAAAATGGATTGAGGAGATATAAGTATAACCAAATCCGAACTTCACATGCTTTCGTCAAGTATGAGTCACTGATGGATCGCGGCGTAGAGGCGCGTTTTATCTGTGGCTTATGCTTGGCAAAATAAAATTTCTTATTGTGCATTAGTATAATATCTCTATAACATATAAGTTACTTGGTTTTTAAAAAATTCAAAAAGTTTCTCAAATCGCATCGAAATTCACCTGTACTGAGCATGTGCGTGTTCACCATCAAACGATCCCAATTCAACACGTAGCTGACAATTTCTACCTCTCATCACTTTATGTATTGCATCGAGTCCTAAAAAGGAAAGCAGGGATAAAACAGTATAAGATCTAATTCTGCTTACTATTAAAATTTGCCATAGCCAGAATGGTCCAATCAAAAAAATAATACTATTAAGCTGTAATAAAGGTACGGCACATTAATCGTTCATTTGCGGTAATTGTATATTTTCAAAATTTTAAATCGATTTGTTGATGAGATTTATGCCAAGAATATGCTGTTGATGTACGGCACCTTCGCGGTGCGCTCCACGGCCCCATCCTATTAAATCGATTTTATAGTCTCATTTCAACAGTATACAAACGAAATTACTGTAAAAAAATCGTCGATTTTATCGTCTTTTACGAAATCGCACATAGCAAATATTTGCCAAAGATGATATTACCAAATATGGCAAATGGCCCATAAAATACAGATTTCAGGGAAAATTAGCAAAACAGTTTTTCCCGTGATGGCATATTCGATTGTGTTGATCAGTTCAAGCTTGAAAAAATTGAAAACTATTTTACCGAACCAAAATTCTCCGTCCAAACTGCCAAATCCGTTTTTATATTCAACCCAGTTTCTCTCGAAATCAACAGATCCATCTCGCCTATGTTGAATCACCTACGAATATGAAAATATTTAGCATATATACCAAGGTAAATTAACACTAAAATGAATGCTAGCTATTGGGATATAAATGACGCAGATACTACAATGTAAAAACGCGGTATATTTGTCAGACCGGAACGTGCCAATACCCAATCAATCGATGCATTACACGATTTGTCGAGAGTTTGATGAACTAGTATGTTTTCCGGAGTCAAAAATGTGTGTAATTAGCAATGGGCATTCATGAAAGAAGTCGACTTTCTTATGCGGCGCATGATAAATGATTTGGATTTAATGTG
This sequence comes from Styela plicata, assembly GCA_963675895.2. Lineage (NCBI taxonomy): Eukaryota > Metazoa > Chordata > Ascidiacea > Stolidobranchia > Styelidae > Styela > Styela plicata. Next base: position 8,334,517 of record OZ023143.1, on the reverse strand, counting down.
AGAGACTGAATCGAAGCTGATTGCAACTATTCAAATGCTACTTTCCAATCTATACTATTTTCAATAACGTCCCGATCGAAAAAAAAAATACCATAGCATTTTCTGTTGAGTATGGGCCACTGATGGACCGCGTCAGTGAGACGCGGTCCATCTGTGGCGCATGCTTAACCAAAATAAATGGGGTTTATATGTAGATCAATACTTTTTGACTGATAGCCCAATTTATCGAGCAGATAATTCAGCAAAAACCTAGTCAGAAATAGTTTCGAATATTTCGACTGATAATGTTTGGTCAAGTATGGACCACTGATGGATCGTGCCACTTAGGCAAGCTTCATCGGTTGCTCGTGCTTGGCAAAAGAAAATTTTTCAGTGGGAATACCACGTATGATCGTCCTTCCTTAAAAATCATAAACTGATCATCAAAGCCATCATTCCTTTAAATTAAAAAATATTTTTGATGATATAAGCTATTTACCGTCCAGCCCTGTCCATCACATACGAACTGTTGACCATGAACTAAATATATTCCGGCTTCCCTTGTTTCATTACAGAAATCGACCCCACTCATTGCAACCAAGTTCATCTTCATTTCTTCAAATATATATTTCTTTTTAAATGCAACATGTATGCAACTTACACAGAATTTCGTTGACACTTTTTTTTATAATATAAGTTTGAATTACAGAAAATATTCCCCTTTTCGAATCTATCCCCTTTGTTGGTAACAAAGCTCAACCTGTAAACAGTGTCAGTTCCAGAAACGTCTTCCAAAGATCCCTTTAGATAATTCCGCTTGAAAAAATTATGTTTTCTAATAAGTGATTCAGTTTTACCTCTACCTTAAACCTGCCTCGCCAAGAATTGACTTTACAACACCATTTACACATTTACAAAACACCTCGCAAATATTATGTGCAATGAAAACTTATGTCACTTCTTCTTACCGTGCTAAAATAGCAGAGAAATCCTATCTCGTTTGGGCAACCACAAATTTTTAAAGAATTTTTCGGTTGAATACTTATTATTTACCTTGTACTTTATCGTTGACAATTTGCTCGATTTGTAGAGGATCCGCGTTTTGACCGTCAGTTCCCGGTGCCCCAACATCACCTTTCATACCCCGGGGTCCTCTTGGTCCCATCTTTCCCGGAGAACCAGTCGGGCCCCTCTCTTGACCATGACTCCCACTGGTCAGCGAAGTAGTCACTTCCTGATCGCCACAAACTGGTATGGTCACATATCTGCAATGCTCAACATCGTGTGAATTCACGCAGCAGAAAATTATAAATGCCACAAAAGCTACATGAGCGCGAGTCAGCACTGCCATAATGAACAGCTAAAAGTTGAAACCGTACAAGCACAGAGAGAAATCTTATTGTACTTCTGTCGCTTGCGACCGACTTGTTAAACACGTACACTTTCCATTCTCAAATCAACAACATGGCATAACGTGACTCTCTAGCGCTCGCAACTGAAATCTCATGTGTAAAGGAATAACCCAATCAGATTTTGTGTTTTCTTTTTTCTTAAATATACGTCATTGATGAAACGCGGTTCGTCTGTGGTGCATGTTTGGAATAATTAAATTTCTGATTGCGAACGCTTTTTGTTTTTATGACGATTTTTCATAGCGCCAACCTTTTATGGAAATATGCTTTGTCAAGTATGTGTACCTGATGGATCGTGCCGCAGAAGCACGGTCTATCTGTGGCTCATACCTGGCAAAATTGAAGTTCTTATTTGTTAAGGGGGGTATGGGGCGGGGGTAAAACAAATCTTCATGATCCTTCACATAGCCTGGGTGAATATTTAATTACCGTACAAATTTTGACTTCTGCAATAAAACCTTGATCCAATTAAAATCGGTCTACCAGTGCCAGTGTTAAATATGGGTCACTGAAGAATACCTTCTTCGAAGTACGTGCCATCCTTGACCTCTTCTCAGAAAAATTGAACTCATGATTGGAAGTAAATTTCTGTATATGGATTCAATATAATTCTTTTCAATTTGCTTATGCTTCTCCGGAAATCGCGACCTATTGAAAAACGTTCACATCCCTATGAAGTAGTGACGTAATAAATAATATGATACCCTGACTTCGTCACTTGTATGTTTTACATCTTAGTGACTCAAATATAGTGTGGTTAGGTGAGGAATTTAAACGTAGAATGGACTTTTGCATCTAAACGAATTAGGATATTCGGTGTCAGTGGTCATACTTTATTCAGATTTATTGTATATCTGGGCAGTGGGATTGAAGCACGAAACCATTAAAAACAAGTACTCTTTAATCGTGCGATTAGGCTTGAGAAGAGGAAATGTTAAGTATATTTAATACGGACTTCAAAGGCCTAAGACCCCCACGGAAAAGATTCGTGTAAACATGTTTTGTTAACCCTGTAGCGCCAAAGAATCGTTTTTAAAAAATCGAATAAAATGTTTCACGAGCTTTTTGATTTTTATTCGCAACAAATATAAACAGGAAAAAATCGTCGGAAGCCATTTTTAACCATATTAGACAATGTTGCATATTTGCAACCATGGGTCGCAAAGTAGGTAAATTTTGGTGATTGTATTTGAGAAGAAATGGAATAAAAAATTAAATTCGGATTAATAGTGATTCAAATAGTTTGCCAGAATGTGATTCAAGCCTTTGTCGCGATTTATCAATGTTTGCTTGCTCTGGCCAACTAAGACGTTTCACGATAAAAGTCTTTGGTCACACTTTACGTATGTTTTATTTGTCAGTCCACGTTTATAGTTACTGTATCTCCCATGCTTTGAAACTTTCCTTGGCATATGTAGCCTAGGATTAACGTAGAGAGAATTTTACGGTTGTCGATTTAGATCGGGAAGTAATTTACCGATACGGAAGCCGAAAACTGTATCAAAATTTTTTGATTTTTGAACTTTTTCTATTTCAAATATCCGAACATTTATCTGTCACATAATACCATTCAAATCATTAAAAATATGGCCATGTTTTAAATAAAAACAATAACAAACTGCCCCAACACTCACAAACATTTCGCGCACAGAGGACCCCAATTCAATGCGGTAGGCAGTAGGTCTCGGCATGTACAAGTGGGCTATTTTCCGACGTCTGATGCGGTGAACAATCGCCAAGTGGCGACTTTGGAGCGTTTCGAGTTTCCTACACTGGGCTATGAAAGTTAAAAAGCGCTAGAAAATATTAATCTTTTGGAAACAGATTTTTCGGAATATTCGGTCAGAATTGCCGTTGCAAATACGTAGCTAGAGGCGTTGTAGGAAATGGGCGGTGGTATCGAGCCGCGGTTCATCTGTGCCTCATGCTTGGCGAAACAAAAATTGCTGAAATCAATAATGCGCTTTATCTTTTATTTGAAATAACTATATGTTTCGAGAATATTGTTGCTGAATTAATTTTGAACGCTTTGATAAGGCGCTGAAATGACTAACGCAACATTTTAGCAAGGCTAATGTAAATAGTTAGTTGTGGTCAAAAATTTGACGTTCGATTGATTCAATAAACATTGGCATCAAAATTTTATTTTGTCAGGCATGGACTAGTGACTCAGATAGCCCGTGCCTCCACGGCGCGTTGAATCAGTGACTCATATTTGTGAAGGGTTTCGATTTTTTGAATGATGTGGTACATTGTTTAAAATCGGAAGAGGCAAGAACGCAATATCATATTTTTTACAATAAATAAAATTGAAGACGAAAATTTTTTTCGTTCAAAATATACTTTTCCACCTTTGTCTTAAATTAACGGCCTAATCAGCCGGGGCTAGTTGCTAAAATAGGTTTCGATCTACCGAACACAGCCAGCATTTAAAATATTTATCTAATCTTTCCAGAAGGTTATTCTAAAAATACATAGAAGTGGCGGAATATGACTCGATTTAAAATGATTCATCGACTTTTATGGATAATATTGTATTCAATACTAATTCAAATCAACGGATATAACATTGAAACTCACTCTAAAACATTGCGGTCATTTGCTCACATTATAGATGAGAGCAAGTCTCTGTTTCCAGAGGACGAGAATATCTTCTTTGGATATACTTTCCAGGCTGGAAGAATAAATGTTGAAGATCAGGAGATAGTATCGTAAGTTTGGATAGCAGCTATTTAACGGACAAGAAGTTCAAAAGTCTTTCTACACACCTAACACAAAATTATTTCGGTAACGTTTCGTTTAAGCAAAGTGTCAACAATGACAAAAGGAAAGAGAAAAGTGGTAGATCGTTTTTATTATTCAGGGCAGATATCACTCACTGCACTATACGATGACGGTTCCAAATTTATTCAATATTCCACTACGCTTTAGCATGCTACTCTGGTTTCAGAAATAAAGTGACAAAACTCGCTTCCTGTTTTCTGGAATTCGGATTTTAATTTTCGACTTTTTGGCGAAAGCACAATTCGATTTGAATCCAAAACAGTCGAGTCTATCCCATATTGCACCTATATTTGATTTCTATTGCAGAGTACTAGTTGGAGCTCCTCTCGAAACAGTGATGGCAGACACAACTACAGAAAATCCTGATACGGAAGGAGAAGCAATACCTGTATTAAAAACAGCTGTAACTTACACGAAATCTACAGGAGCCTTGTACAATTGCGGTAACGTATTCGTTGTGAAAAATTGATATCATTCGGCCCAAAAGTTAATAGGGAAGATTGAAAGAATTTTACAAAAGTTTAGAATTAACGAGAAACAGTTATTTCAATTTGTGGATGACAAGCTTGGCGTAAGCCGGAAATTTTTTTTTTTCGGAGAATATAGTAATGGTGATAATAAATTCACGATTTTAGCGTTACTTCAGTATTTTCAATGCTGTTGTTGAAGGTTTCCCAATTCCTTCTAGATACATTAAGTTACTGTTTCCTCGTTCAAACACAGCCACAGAATATGTTTTAATCCCGCAGGAATGATGGTAGAAAATTTTGAAAACACTTCCAGCTCTATTGAAATTTTGAACTGCAGTAACAAACAACAACTACAAAGATCGCTTTCAGGCTTCGATCTTGCAGATAATGATACACTGGGAATATCTATGGCATATGATAAAAGTATATCGGCAAAGATCACAACAAATATTCCGAAGGACAGGATGGTGGTGAGTGCGGTAAAGTAGTTGTAATGGATGAGTACGGGTGAAAAAACGGGAAATAGGAGAAATAAGTGGCTAACAAACGTAGACATCCGTTTGAAGTGAACTTTTGCGTAAAATATATAAAAATCCCTGAACACGTTCAATTTTGATAAATAGATTTTTTTTGTAAAAGAACTAATTGCATCTTTTCGTTCAAAGCATAGTCATATCACATTGACAATTGACGGAACGTTTGTAACAGTGTTTAATGGGTGCTTCTGCGAAATAAAGTTCTTCTGATTGCAGGTGGCGAACTAGCATTGTAATAATTTTGGTTTCTTGACACAAAACAAAAATGAGACCAACTTTAAGATATTCCTGACAAAAGGGGGCGCTATTGATTTGTAAATAGCAAGACTTCAGGGATATCGCTTCTAACTATCTATCAATCCTGCTACTCAACAAGTTTGGGCAGAATTTGATCAATGGTTATTTTTTCATTCTGAATGTATTGACTTTAATCTTTTCAAAATTGAACGTTTTTCTTGAAAATTATAGAATCAGGCACAAAAAGTTTATCAACTGCTGTTTAATTTCAGCTCATTATTTTTATTTAGGTATGTAAATTACAAAAAAAAATCCACTTTTTCATGCATATTACCGTTTTATCAGAGAAATTCGGGCTTCGAAAGGTTTTTCAGTTCTTTCCAGAAGGAAATTGGAAAACAATCGACACACATATGTGATTATGTCTTTGGTCAACATTAGGAAATAGCTGCCATATGTGCTGTTTTAGTGTTAGTGATACAATTAAATTCAAGTTGAAATATGTACTATTTCATTCAATTCAAGATGCAATGTATGTTATTTTAATAACATAATGAAATGCCGATTGTGTCACAGATAGTGCTTTTATTGACAAATAAAAATAAAAAACCATGAAAAAAGTTGTAGCTTCTAACCAAAGTTACACTGGTATAAGAGTGCGAAATAACACAACTGTTCATTTCCCTTACCGTTCAAATATTTCGCGTTTTAACAAAGAGTACAATTTTATATTGAATTGAATTTTTTAACACAAATCTGTTGAAAGTCCTACCAAAGATCTCTTCTATCTTACAGGCTTGCGCTCACCTACGGGCACACAACTGTGGATCATCCTATAAAGCTGAAGGTACTTGTTATGTTTCCAGCGTTGAGCCTGGACGTGGTGATGGAAGGTATTCTGTAGAATGGAGTGAAAAAACACCGTGTAGACAAAGTGAGATTATTTTCTGCAAAAATATGCCAAGTTATATATGATTTGACATTCATTAGTGTAATAGCATTAATTTGTGACCTTTAACCCGTGATCACTCAACGCGTTGTAATCACGTAGCGTGGTTATTGTCTACTTTTATACCTCCGTTAATACATGATACAACGACAATAAAGCCGGCTGGATTATCTCTTCCCTGATGTACTACTGAGCATCTCGAAATTATGAAAACTTAATTTCAGATTCAGGTACAAAATATTATTGTACATTCGATTATTGTACAATTTGTTGTTCAAACTCATTTGTCAAGGCGAACACTACAAATTGGATACCTAATCGAGTAAGTACAACGCTTTTTCAGGGCTATTAGTTGATAATTCAAATAATACAGATAAAATTTATTAAAACAAATTTCGTGCGCGACGAAGCCAAACTTGAAAAGTAGGATTGTTGATGAATAACCTTTTTCACAGGTTGTTTCGAAAAGAGCATTGATTTAATGTTTTTGGTTGATGGATCAGAATCAATAACAAAAGAAAGGTTCGAAACCGTGAAAGATTGGGTGATAAATGTTGCGGAAGGATTTGATATAACAAAACAAGTACAGATTGGAGTGGTGAGTTATTCAAACAAGTATCTGAGGACATTGTAAATTTGTATATTTGGCATTCACCAATTGAAATTAAAAACAAAAGTTATGAAATCATACTATGCCTAGTAGGAGTAACAAGGGGATTGCGTTGTCAAGTGGGGGCTCTATTTGTGAATATGTACTATTTTAGGAAATTTCAATACTCATAAAAATGTGACTGAGTGACATATGTAATTTATTAAACATTTATTAAAATAATTTCAATAAATCATTAATAAATTAAAATATAGGAGAATGCAGCCATATATGATCACGCGCTCGATACAAGGTTTCAACCAGAAGTCTACCTAGGTTATGAACTTATCTGTTAATATTTCTTCGTACTTCGAAAAACAACATAATTTTTCTATCCAAACGCTAAGGTGTAATTTTAGAAAACCAAACATTAACTGAATCAAGAAAGTATTTTTGTCAAACATAAGTCACAGATGGACCGCGCCTTGGAGGTGCGTTTCATCAATGACTCATACTTGGCAAAATATATTGCACCTAAATTTTTCTGACTGGGAGTTCAATATATATCCTCGTAATATTCCTTTTATATCCCAAGGTACAATATTCTCATTGGTGGAGAGATAGGAAGAAGCAAAAATGGCTGAGAACTGAGATTCCTCTTGGAGAACATCATGATCAAGAATCATTCGCAAAATCTGTGCGAAATATCACGGTACAACCGTAGATTAGACGTCACTAATATCGTAAAAATTTAAAAATTGTAACTTCTCACAACCCCAAAAAAAAAAGGTTTTCATGAATTTTGACCTGTTTCGTGAAAATTTTTATTTTCATTTCATGATTTCTTTTTTTTTTGCTTAGACCCAAAACCGTTTTACTCACATGACAAGCCCCGATTTTAAGTTTTAATTTTACTTGCATCGATCTTTTGATAGTGCATGAAATAATTTCATTCATAAAAAAGAAATGTTTCCAGCACAAAACACAGATAAAAATTGCATAATTATACATACGAACAAAGAAACACTAAAAACGCGGTTCTTCGAAAGTAATTTGATTTGGTGATATTGAAATAAAACTATGAAAGCAACTACTCCGGCCTAGTGTAGACTGTTGGTGGAACAAGCGCACAGCGCTCGTTTCACTAACAGCAGGTTGGACATAAATTTCATCAACATAATGGATTCAAATTTTCGAATTGTACAAATATTGCAAATAAATGGCCGGCAAAGTTTGGCACAGTGTAACACTATATATTTTATTGCACAAGTATCACGGTTTTACTACATACACTGCACACGCAATTGAGAAAACCGTTCGAGACGATTTCAACGGACCAAGAAGCCGATACCCTAAAGCCAGAAGAGTGATGATCCTTCTTACCGATGGAAACTCAACCGATAAGGAGTAAATAAAAATAATATATAATATGAAAATTTTTTCTATCATCCAAAAATCTTGAATCTATACCCTTTGTTTTTCATATCGCATCATCTTTGCTTGTTCCTTGCGCATCGGTAGCCAGAAAAAAAATTAGGAAATGACTGAGTTGTATGTTACGGCTAATATCTCTCAGTTGAACCTCGACATATTAATTGCATTACCTTTAAGTAGTTTACTATTTATTACTTTATCCTTCTTGGCTACGTCAATGTTTCCCCGTGCTTGATTTTTTAAAATTATTATATCGTCTATATCACGATATCAGTACGTAAATGACGAACATTGTCTCATTTATTACAACTTCTGACTAGCAATCGCTTTGCAGTCGATCAAACTATGAACACGGTACTTTTACAGGAGTCTGCCATCGGCGGTCCGGTATGCCGAATCAGAAGGCGTGACGACATTTGCTGTTGGGGTAAAAGGTTACGTGCTTGGTGAACTAGAACTAATTGCTGGGGCACGGGAACGAGTGATTACTGTGGACGATTTTGATGAGTTGCTGGGTATCGTAACTACTATTCAATACGGAATTCAACTCATGGAGGGTAAATGAAAATTGGTTGAATAATTGGTTGCAATTACACGTTATTACAAGCAGTTGGCTAATTCAATGTTTTACGTTGACAGGAAACACAAACAGTAACATTACCAACGATCTGATGCAGTGTCAAGCTGGAATATCTTCTGATCTTTCCGAAGTAAGTTTATCAATAAATCTTTTATTAAAGATGGCAGTGGCAAGAGGTTCAACGGTTGTCTCATATTGCTGCAAAGGCGAAAACCGTCAATTTTATATTTGGCATTAAACACACGCTGACGGTATCTTTTGTGGACGACGGTAGACGATCATAACCATCGCAAAAACTGTCCCCAAAGCTGGCCACTGCTTTCATAAAGTGACCTCCGAATCCCAGGGTAGTTCCCACCCTACTATATCAGATCAAATCTGGGTGGATTGTGTTTGTCTTTAGTTTTATGTAGCTCTTTGCCTTATCTGTGGTCGGTAATGTATTCTTTTTGGATGCTACATTAGACCTTGTTTAAAGTTCACGTCCTATATTAAAACAATTTTAAATTCATACAGGTAATCTTTTTAAGGGGTACATTTTACATTAATCTTCACTTTACAGTCTACATTTGTTAAAACATGCTAAAATATTTCAACATTTCAAACCATATCTCTTTTCCCATAGTATCGCAAAATATTTCAAATGCATTTTTAGAGTAATTTGTTTGACATTTTGATTTCTAAGAATTTTACTTTTTAGCGATATAATTCCAGCTTATTGATTCGTTGTCTGTGAAACTTGTAATAATTTATCATAACAAAACAAAAATGATTACAAATTTAGATAAAAGGTTTGGATTTAAATAAAAAATGCACGGAAAAGGGCCCGTTCCATAATATTAACATATTATATAACTCTAAAAAACTATAGTAAAGTTCATTTATATACCAATCAGAAAATTTTGTCGAAGTATATACAAGTATGAAAAGTTAATTCAGTAATGTTTGTCAAGTATGGGTCACTGATAGATCGCGCTGTCAAATTGTGATACAATAGGACACAATAGCATATTTGTTTTTATATTTGTCATACATTATGAAACACAAATTACAAACGAAATATTGAATGACTATTTATGGTAAAGATACCACCATATCGGTATTTTCTGAAAACACTGTACGTATAACATTAATAAAAATCACATGGTCTATTTAAATATCAGAAACTAAAGTAAAATTATGATGCATTTTTGGTTTTGTAATATAGTTTCGATTTAGTGAAAACTTTCATACAAATTTAGATAGAAACTTGTTCGCAATGTATATAAATAGGAATTTGACGTCATACAAAAAACTTTTTTTTCAAATGTTTACATGAAATGACATTAACAGCTTTTGGACATTGAATTAAAAAAGTTTTTTGAACTTTACAGAGCGTTTATAAAAACTTGGTTTTAATTTGAAAGCTGATAAACCAACATTTAATGAAAAAAATTGAGCAATACAAAACTTCAAAGTTTAATTCGAGTGCTCATTTATATATACAAATAGTGTGGTTTGGAGTTCAATATTTTTGAATCTCATTAAATTTATCTTATTCGAGATTTCGGATAGACTCGAATTTACTGTATTATTACCGTCTTCTTCTGTAGCAAAGTGATAATTTATATCAAAGCTTAGAACGTAAAATTTAACATATTATGCGATCTGTACAATAAATGAACATTCTAGGTTGGAAACCTAATGGTTTTTAAAAAGAAATCTCCAATGTTCTAACTTATACTCCCCTTCACTTGTAAAATATAGGTACTTCTTTTGCATACTAATAAAAAGTGACCACATCCAGTGAAAACTTCCACCATATTAAACAAACCTTTTTGCCATATTTGATGTGAGATATGTTATGATATTGGATGCGTGTGCGTTTTGAATAATGTGTGATGTGATGCGATGCGGCAGCGGCGGCCATTCATGTGCTCGCAATAAGTCTTATAGGAAAAATCTTGAACTTTGAACATCTGGAACCTCTGCACGGTGAGTGGAGAATTCTATATGAAAATATTCCTATAGAATGATAAAACTTTTTTGATATTCAGCAGCTTGTCAGTTAACCATTTTAGAAAAAAAGTACTTGGTTTATAAACAGTCTTCAGAACAGCCCTAACGCATGTCCTGTATGTCATGAGAGGCGACAAAAAGGAAACAACGAAAACGTGGGTGGTTTTACTATCGCCAAAGGCAGATATCGCTCAATGCACTTTATTATACTGGTTTAGTCCTTCAGTTCTGAATGTTTTCTATCTAGAGTTCATTGGCGGGGACTACAATTTGTAGTAGCTCATTGCTATAAAAGTAACTTTTATCTAAGTTCTTCTAAGCGATGCTGCCAAACTTTCAAAGAGCGAAATTATGTAGGCAAAATTCTCGCCATATAGGAAATAGCACAGTCTAAGAAAGACGCTTTCCAACTGCGGCGCGTGATCAACGGATCAGTATTCCGTAGTCAATAATTTTATTTCACCATGAAGAATATCATAATATGGTACACAATTGAACATGAAAGTATGATCAACTTGGAAAAAATTCTTGCAATTGATGAGGAGACGCGAGGCACCTAAATGGCCGTCAAAGTCAGCGACACCCATGGAGTTGGCAAAGTTACTTCGGAACAAGAGATTAAGTATTTTTAGTGAGATATTGTGAAGGGAGGGACTATAAACGGTAAATATAAGATTTGGATGCTTTTTTTTTAAACCAAACTTTAAGCTTATTATATATCATTGGCATACTAATTGAAATGACAAAGAAGATTGCCAGCCACAAGTGATGGAATGAATATTGCGGTAGCCGGACATCCAGGTCAAACTAGTTCAAATAAATTTGATCATTATTGCAGAAGCAAACTTGGCTGACTTTACTTCATTTGCATAATCTGACGAGATTAACTGACGCAATGTGATATACACTTAAATCAAACTTAAGTAAATATCTTTATAAAGTATGAGTCAATTATAGATTGCGCCGCCGAGGCGAGGTAAATCTATGACTCATTCGTGACGAAAGCAAAAAAAAATCACGTGTACTGACTAGCGTCGTAAGAATTTTATGTACGTATATTATGTTGTTTCATGAACTCGTATTGCATGTTTTCAAAGTTTTTCATTTTTTTTCAAAGTATTTTAGTGTTTTAATTATTAATCCAATTATAAGCGGCAGTTAAGCATTTTGTCTAAAAAAATCCATTTTCTGGATCTCAAAACACGATAAACTTATTTCATGCGAGTCTAGTATTCTGACTGACTTCCTAGAAACATTCGGTTACGGAATTTGCTATGTTCGTGTTTTGGCTGACGTCACCAGATTGTAACGTAAGTATATTACGTCACACCTCTCACTTTTCCAATGTCTCCAAATGACATTATTAGTAGTCAAGCTGAATCAATTTCTTTCGAGTATCTTGAAATAAATTTTGAATGCTTATGCAACACCTTACGGAAGATATGCGTTTTAAACTTATTATTGTTGGAATATGATAAATGTTCTTTACGTATTTTCTACAATTTAAGATTTTGATTGGTGTTTCAAATGTTTAGCATATCTTGCAGAAGCGAAAGATTTTCACATACATAGGAAAAACGAGAGGAAATTATTTTCACCGCCGCGCAGTTGATGTTCGAGCTGTCGAGAAAGTTATTCACCGTAGAACACTCGAAGTGTTAAGGTTTAACATGCAATTACTCGTAAATATAATGTATTAAGGGAAACAATGCTGTAACAAAACATTTAAATTGGCCTTTTAAAACTTATGCTTGAATTTGACAACTGGATAACAAACTCTATCGAAATCAAAAATTTGCAAAAGCTTGGATTTCATCGACTACCAATTTTAAGTTTTTTGTTCAAAATTCGCTGCTGGGAAAGAAGCAGCACTTAATAAGGAACTAACCAACGATCATTCCTTGAAGGGCAAAGAGTTACGTCAAAATGTATTAAAACCATCTACCACCATCTTTGTTTCCTTTCAGTCTCCTCTCACCACACACAGGGAGTAGGCTACGGCAATTCTAAATCCTGCACTACAGTTTATAAAATATCTCATTTTTGTGGATGACATTTGGAAACAGAAATATTTGAATGGTCATATTAACGTATATGATCGTCAATCATTGACGTGTGTAGTGCGATGCGATTTGATAGAACAAACTTTATTTCACATCCCATTGACATTTCATGATATTTTGTGTATAATGTTCGCACAAATTAATTATCAACTACCTCTGTGTATGGCAAGGTAATTTTTACATCACGATATTTACTAGTAATCTGTATTGCGTTGTTGGGAAAAACATAAAAGCTTCATGTAATTTAATAAATATCTACATTATTAATATTCAGAAAACAGCGATTTTCACAGGGGCCCGAAATTCTGTAAGCAGCAGTCAGATGTTTACTATTACCAAACCATTTCTTTTTCTATTTTTGGCAATAAATTCATCAGAATTTTTGTTTGATTCAGCATGTCCATACTTGCTAATATAAACTCGTTTTGTTCAACTAATAGATAATAATATTTATATTATAAATTTATGTATCTACTATGGTGCGACAAATGTGACCTGAAGTATTCATTTCCACCAGGCATCCGTCGGATCATTTTGTTGTACAGGATTAAAAAAAAATGAATCGTTCTCGATTTCCATACATTATTTTAATTCGGAGAAGAGCAGTACTACTTAAAATATCTTTAAATTCAAATGAAAGATGGTACGCTTTCGAAACTGAAGGTGTAAACTTTAAACTTAAAAGTCATATGTATATTTTGATGATCACAATATATCACGAGTGCTTCGTTCAACTTGACTCAACATTTAGTTCTGTTAATGCATTATTCAAGTAATGTCCTGAATTACTTAAATTTTCTTTTCCAAATTCTAATTTTTATTTCTTCTCCATCAGCAAACACAGCTTAGAGAAGCATGGACCAGTGATGGATCGCACTGTCGAAACGCAGGCCATCAGTGACCCATACCAAATTTAGCAAATACTATTCAGTTTGGGTTTTATACTCATTTGCAAAAAAACTTCAAATTTAATAATATAGGATAATAACAGAGGACTTTACAACCAACAAGAGCATATACCAACATGTATGTTCAATATATTAGTATATACAATATATTCAATATATTATATATAAAAAACTGCTTCGCGTTTCAGTTGTTGGATTTTAAATGCTTATTTAGAAAATGTTAAAAAAGACATTGAAGCCTATTATTATTATTGCTTATTGTCATTTAAATGAAATATATTATTCTACTACTACTTAATTACAACAACAATGTGCTAAAAATCGATTTTGTTATTTTTTATTTTAAAATTAATGAACTATCATTCAAACACGTGCGTAGTTTTTGTCCACGTAGGCCTGTAGAAAGCGTTCAGTGTTCTACTGAAATATCTATGCCGTTTTCCCATATATTTGTGGCAATTTTCGATGATGTAAAGTGATTGAAGAAATTGTTAGTTGCATCAATGTTGCACGCAATGCAATACAGCTAAACCATGGTATTTTAAAAATGTAATTTCGTATTACATTCAAATGAATGTTCATTTACCGTTTCTCTCTATTTGCCACATTTTTGACAGATAATATAAATTCACATCTCGCAAAAAAGGATGTCACGTGACTTTGAAACAGCCTTCCAAGTTTCAGTGGCGCATCTGCAACATGACAAAATTCGTGACGTCATTTCATTCGCCATTCAGCTCAAAATCGTGCTCGAATATTTCACCTTTGCGTAATGAGACATCGTTCCGGGAAAAAATGCCATAGCCACGCGTTTGGCAATTGCAATTGTAATATATCATTATTTTTGAATTAATATTGTGCAGAAAGAAATATCGAGGTTAGCCGTCACTGCAATAGCAAGCCGCTTGTATTTTGTTACAAGATTTATATTAAACAAAATTGAGCGAGCTAGAAAATTTGAGAAAAATTACAATCTTCAGTCAAATCAGAAATTTTATTTTGTCAAACTTTAAAAAAATGTTTCGACGAACCTTTTCTGACAGGGGAGAAAGATATGAGTATTATCTGCTTGAATATACAGGTAGACAGTTGGTTTCTTTCAGGCACTGTTTCCGGCCTTGCTCAGAGAGAATTTCAATATCAAAGAAATACCGATGCCTCTGTCCAAAATCTGGCTTATGTTGTGGAATTTTTTTGTATCATTCTGGTTAGTTAGGATATTTCAATTGTATGCCGATCAAAGTTTACCAGCTACTTGAATGTTTTTGAAATAAAAAATTCACAAAACGCGTTATTTTGTTCTACTCTGGGCATAGGATTGAAAATTTTTTAAATGCCTCCGTGCATCTTGTGCGCACAATGACGTTTGCTCGAATCTAAATCATATCATATAAGCCCTAAAATACGAAATGCGATGTAAACTCACAGGGGCGTAAAGCTTTAAAATGGAATTGAGTGGTAATCTTCGAAATGATTTGCCCTGTTCCTCGTTGCTCAAGTATATTTTTTGAAATATCTTAAAATTTTGTCTAGGGCACCTTTTTGGTCATTTGGATCCTCCGATGGTAGCCCAAATTGTTTCTTTACTATACACTGTGAAAAATGCGCAATAAATTTACTGTTCATGTTCAGTAATTGAATATTTCCCGAATTCAAAACCTCCTAGTTGATAACCGGAATGCCACCTAGGCGGTGCGTTCTATCAACAGCCTAATAAAATAACTGTGAAGTAGTGATAATTTTATTACGCTATTGTTATAGTGTACTCGATAGTCTTTGAAACTTGATTACGAGCAAACCTATTACGGCAAAAGAGTTCAAGAGAGTGTACGAACCAATTTATCAAGACGCTTGTTCCAGTCTATATTTAGTTTAGGCTTGTTTGAATAATTTATAGTAATTTGTCCTGAATTTTAATAACATGCTATTCCCGCTTCTATTGTTAATAGTAATGTACATAGCGAAATTTGCGTCAAAATAAGAAATGAAATAAAGGAGAAAGAAACTTGAAATATGCTTTCTATATCCACACCAATCTCAAACATCACTTCATTAACTAAGACAAAATTTCAGTAAAATTACCGTGTGATAGCAGTAATTGCATATTTCGAAAAACTCTCGATGTGATTCACGCCAGTTATGGGCTCTTGTTGAACCGCACCTATACGCCGAGTTTTAATTTCAAAGTACTTTTACCTAGTTTTACGGATATCACTTGTGTTTTTAAAGTTTTACCCGCCTAATTCACTAGGTAACATACGTAAGTTTACTCAAATTTTTACTAGGTTTTTGAAAAATTAACTAGACACCATGTTCAAAAAGTAGGTACCTAGTATGAAAAACTAGGTAAATCATATATTCATTATAAAAATACTTTTGAAATGCTTAAATGTGACAAAACGATGGTTACCTAGTTTACCTGTTTTAATGGTACTACGTCGCCATCTATAATTGACGGGTTGATTGGCAGTCTCGTATTTATTATATTTTAATATTGGTTCAAGGTAAGCCGAGTTTGAATTGAAAAAGAAATTGAGTTTGGCGAAAATATCAAATCCTTTGAATGTAGACATTGTAATAAAACACAGTAGTAATACAGACATACGTATTTTGTTCGTCTAGTCGAAGATTTGGATATTTTTAAATATACTGTTTAAAATCATTCGTCATTTCCATATCCTAAATCCCAGCATAGTCATTATCATATTTCGCTATGTATCAACATCATATGTCGTGTACATTTGCCAAAATATTGATAGATGCGTCAGATTAATTATCTTATATTATTTTTGAAACCGAATGATCCGAGAATTTATTCATTATTTTTTGTATTTCGACGTAAACGTGTGCTCCGTGTTTTAAATCTAATTTTTATGAAGACTCAGAAAAGAATATCTTAGATATGGTAGGTTTTATTGTTGGTATTAGTTAACTCAGGAGAGTAAATTCAATCATTTGCAACCTGATACCTGGTTCAAAGAACTAAGCAGCTGGTATAAAAAAAAACAATGTAAATCATATTTTCATTATTCCGAAGCTTTTAACAGAGACTATTTTATCCTTCAAATCTATTAAGATGCCTTAAATACACCAAAACGACGGTTACCTAGTTCACCTGTATTTAATCTAGGTATTACTAGTTTTAAAAAAGAAATGAGATTACCTAGTAATAGTTTACCTAGTTCTGTTGTTATTCGTTTACATTACCTAGTTTGGCATTATTAGGATGCAGGGCTGGGCAATTCGTTTAGATTCGAAGCACAAGTCATTAGAATCAATTCTGAAGGGTCATAGGAACAAAAATGTGCTGAAATGAACTAAATGTTCCCTTTTCCGATAAAATAAAATCGATTTTGGCCAAATTTGACCAAAATCCATTATATTTTGTCGTTAAAATATGCTGCTCTCAAACATGAAGTGTGATTTGAAAGATACATCTTCTTGATTTTCACAATGTAGACAAGTGGCAATTGTTGAAACGGGATATTTGTTATTTACACGGAATTGGCGATTCGATCCGATTCGAAAAAATTACCCTAATCTTTGCAAATTAGTAGTATATAAATCATGCAGACCTGCGCTTTAGAATTCTCTAGCTTGTTTATTGAGTGTAATAAAAGGCGACAAGAAAAAAGTAAAAAACTGTCAGATGTTCTATTTCACTGTCGCGAAGAACATATACAACTCGCTGTACAACCTTTACATTTCAATTCTGTATGGGATGATTACGGCTTAAAATGCAGTGACAACCTAACTTCTAACTTAGAGTGAGTTCGAACTAATTAGTTGTTTTGGACTATTCGCAATCCATAACAGAAGTAAACTTATTTTTCCATAGACCCGGGTTCGAAACCCGTCAAACGCTGCTTGTGCATACATATCAATCACTCAACCTGAGGGACTATGGAATGTCCCAGCTTGAATCAATTTCCAAGGTGATCCAATGAAATGCCTTAAAGTAAAGAAAGCAATGTACCATTGCGGTGTACTAAATGAGTTTTATTTGAACTAGGTTTTTGCTGATTAGATTTTTATTCAACAGTTCACACTAGTCTTGCAATAGTAAATTGCATCCGTTCTTCTCAAAAATGGTTGTTACCAAATTATCAATTTTGTCATGCATGAACCACAGATGGCTTGCTTCTAGGACTCCATCTGTGACTCATTTTTGACAAATATACCTCGTGGTTATCTTCCTATCTCAATACTTATGATTATGCACATCAGCGTAATCAAAACGTATATGCCATTAGACAACAAATTAGCAATTGGGAAATTGAAACAAATCATGCCAGACCGATTAATAACAATAATCATTTGTATAAAAAATAGTATACACATTATGGCAATCTTAAAATTAATCTGTAAAATTTAAAGGAATATTTATGGGTTTTACGAAATATTTTTATTTAAAATCACATGTCTCCCAATCAGAAATTTTATTTGGTCTAGCATGAGTCACAGATATACCATGCTTAAACGACACGATTGATCAGTGCCTCAGTGCCTTAATAAACATATTTGACAAAAATATTACTGACTGGGATACCTCGAATAAGCCATGTCTCATACAGGGACGCACTCTGTGAGCACCAAATATACAGAGAAAGAAAGCCCTTATTATAACTGTAGTTTATTGATATTAACCAATAATTATCAGCTGTTTATAATTAAGTTATTTTCAAATTACGTTTTATTATGCATTTTCCTGGAACAAAGTTTTATATAGTAATAGCATTGTCATGACAAAATCGTTTGGCTAGATAATTCGACAATTTAGTATGAGAAACGCATCTTCTATCTTCTGGATATGGCTATGCTAAAACTATTTGTCCTGTGTTGTGCCGTCTCGTGCTATACCGTTGCTTTCAATTTGGATAAACGACTTTCTGGAGCTAGAATTCTACCGTCAGATACGTATAAAGATCTAGCTTATCATTTATGGGAGAAAGAAAAGGGACAAACAAATGTTTTGAAATTTAATGCAGTTTTGTTTGCATCAGAGTAAGTATAAATTTTAGTTTTGATTGGATAGGATTTCATTTTATTCTACGGGAGATGAAAGCCGAGAATACGCATTACCATAGGATGAGGTACCACCTCTCGCGCAGATACCAGTACGGAACAAACTCCTCGGTGGGCTGAATGCCATAGTGACACTCCACAATCAGAAATCTCAGTTTTGTCAAACATGAGTCTCCGATGCAGCACGCCACGTGCCTTTTCAAAAGTATCTTGGATGGGTTACGTTTTGATTGTAAAGCCAGATCGTTAGAAAAACCAGACGTTGTCAATCAATGGATCATTCTGAAACGAAAAGCTTGTACATAGATTTTCTTGTGTTATAATACCGAAGGTGTACTAGCATGGGTAGGCCAAAACAGAAAGCCAATGTCTGTACGTTTAAAGAGCCTTCAGTGTTATGGATTCCAGCCAACTGTGTTTGTGAGTTCAAGCACAATGACAAGAAAACAATTTTAAAAGTTATGATTTAGACGTAAATCTATGAATCACGTGACGGAAATGGGTGATATTGCGATTCGAGAAAAAATTATTCAAATAAATTGACATTCAAAATGAATCCTTGTTGTCGAGTCTCAGCAACCAGATAATAAATAAAATAAATACATTTTTGATTATTTCCTTTATACAACAGTATTACCTAACTAACAAAACTATACTCATCATAACAACCAGTGTGGACACTAATATTAGCTCTTCCGCGGAGCAACAGTTGAGGTCAACAATTCCCCACCTGGGTGTTGCACCTATTAATAGCCAAGACCCTATAGTAGCAGCCACTTATGGGCAAGCAGAGTTTGTGTTTTTGTATAGACACCATTACAGCAGCCTCATTCGAACTCGAACCCGAGATAATTGACAGGTGGTAACCGGCAAAAATAATTACTACACAAAATCGTTTTTTATGATGTTATCTATAAAACTATGTCTATTTTGCACGGTACCGTTCTTGGTTAACCAACGATGAATCCATGTTCATTGCTAAACTGTAGAAGTATGCACTGTAAAGGCTCTATTCATGGCCAGAATTCAACTGTAGCAGTACGGAATTTCATCCATTAATAATTCTGCTCTAATGGTCTTCTCAGTCTATTAGGTTAGCCATTTACAGTCTCATCTTATTATGCTTCCTTTAAGTTACCCACTCTATAAAATATATCAAACACAACCACGATTTCAGCAAACAAACGCTAATGAATAATATTCTATCTAATTTTCCAATTAAACTATTTCAGTTGGACTTTGGTCAAGCCATCAGCCAACCTTGAGGTTGGCGAAAGTGGAAGCGGACAAACAGAAGAAGATGAAATTTATGCGAAAGATATCAAGATAAGATATGAATGTGGTAAGCTTGTACATGGGGTTAGGGGCTCTATATACGTTTCTGTAGATTTTTTTTTAGAATCCTACGTGAACGCTATAGCGCAACATGACCTATGCTATTTTCACGTTTTCGAACGCTGCTGCGAACCTTACTACACAAGCTAACCGGAGTTCCCCTTTTCTTTATGTAGGTTTGCCTTTTGCAGAACGCGATTGCCCGCGAAGCAGTGCATCGGTAGGACAACTCTCGTGCCCTTGAATTGATGCCATGATATCAAAGTGTTGTTCATGATAAACATAAATTTTAGGTTACAGCGCTTAAAATCATATTCAAGTTTTCACGAAAGCGTTTTGTAGAAATCTTCTTTTTCCACACGAAATCACGGCTTGGGAATTTCTCAATACCAACAGAAGGTTCATTACACGCCAAACATTGTGGTGTAGAATCAATAAATTCGATTTAACATTTAACCCATGCACTCCCTTGCAAAACTTCAAAGGAATTCTTCCATGAATCCAGACAAAACGCAATTACGTTTCCCTTGCGGGATTGTATTCAATGTCTTTTTCCAAATCGAAGGGCATATTAATAATGTGCAGATCATCTGTAACTTGTCGCATGGGCATGTTGGTTATTGAAATAATCATTAGAATTAATACATTATTCTGTATGCATTTTCGATACATTTTTCCTCGAAACTACTGACCTATGCAGACACGGAATGTAGGCTGTGTCCAATCATTGCATAAACGTCAAATGTCAAGAACGAAAGAAATTTAATTAAAATGTCGACGTGGGAGAACACCCACAGCAGAAATATATTTTGATGCTATATCCCGGTCAAAAGCGAAATGTCTCGACATATTTTCAAAGTATGATTCACTGTAAATTGCTTTAACGGCGGTTCTATTACACCTCGTGGATTTTTTTTCGTAAAATAACATAAACGTAAATATTCAAACTTCTGTATAATTGTATATGTTTCCCTAAGTCGCTTAATTTTACAAGTTGACATGTGGTCAGAAATTATCAATAACGCGGATTGATATTAATATATCGATATGAATGATAATCGAATATATTCAGCATTGCCGGGATTCCACCTACACTTAAGCTTATTACAATCGATGTCTGCATTTGTTTACTTTCATAAGTGAACTATTCTGATTTCATCTTTATGATAATAATCGTTAAACCAACCAAGCTGAGATTTAGTCGTGTTGATAAATCCGTTAACGCGTGCTGCCTGTGGGTTATATGCTTGATGTGTCCCAATCGGAAATTTTTATTTTGTTAAGCACAAGTCACAGATATATCGCGCTTTGGCAGCGCGCTCCATCAGTGCCTGACAATTAACAAAACCGGATTTGACACAATTTTTCTGATCGCAGAGCCATTTACGAAATATCTCTTTGTTCACTACAGAACTTTTCAACAAGTCATCATCCAAATGTTCAGACAGTTTAACACTCACTGTACCGAGTTCAACGATAAATTTAACTTCAAGCGGAAAAAGTTCCATTGCTATCAAAAGCAACAAAGAGAGAAGTGCAATATTGGTAAGTAAGAAATATGTTGTACCCAAAAATATCACATGAATGGACGACCTTATCAAAACGATAATGGAGTCTAAAATTTTGTTTATTTCTTTTTGAATTTTTTAATACAATATACAATATCTCACCTAATATCAATTACTGGGTATCTAGTTTTTTGAACTAGGTACCTAGTTTAATATTTGGTAAATTCACATGTTATATCTAGTTAATTTACAAAGTGAAAGATCAGACAGAAACTAGATAAATAATTTTCAAAATAAACTCAATACTTTTACCTATTATCGCCGACATTACTATTAATATGGTAGATTACATGGGCTTATGCTTGCTATACATTGAAACGGGGGTGTAAAGAATTGTTCTTCTTTGAAAACAATTGTCAGTTTTGCAATAAAAAAGCAAAAGTCGTGATGGATGTCGATTTTTTTTTAATTTTGACGCAAAAACGTAAAAATTCATCATCTCATTTGTCCCTATTGTCTGTACAAAATATCGTGATTTTCGTTAGTCAAAAATAGTAACTAATGTTTGTGGGTAGTCGGATTACTAGGTATTTAATCAATGTCGGAGATTTCTGCTATTACGCAAGTATAAAGCTTCTGCCAATAGTTTGATGGTAAAAGGAATATCCGACGTATCAAAACTAGAATAATATGGACTTAAAATGTCTTGATGAGCGTGGGTTACCAAAGAGTAAAAAACTAAATACGGTTTTTAAAATTTTAATTTGAACTATATAGGCTCTTGGACCAACATATCTTTCGGATGTTTTTTATTTAGTTTTAACAATTTTTAATTTTCTGTGTCTGACCATAAATTGGAACGATTGTCAGACATTACAGTATTTTTGGAATGGATTGAAATTTCGACCTGAAAGACCAAGGTCATCATAAATGATATTCAGTAAGTTTTCAATTAGAACTCGACTGACTGGACTCCAAGACATGAACTTAAACTGTAACAAAAATGCAGTAAAATAGCTTCTTCTTTGTCAGCCAATTATAAATTGTTGATGAAACGCACAGCAAAGGTACGGTCCATTGACAACATATACTTAGCATAAATCTCGAGTACAAGATGGTTTCCAAGTATTAGAAATCAACAATTACTGCTAATAAACGGTAAATTTACTGTACTTTGTCACAATGTAGATGGGTAGAATATATTTTCGAGGTAGTAAAATATGAGTTTTCGGTGTGTGTTCATGCATTATTTTTAGGAATTGATTCTGCGAAAAAATAGATACCAGCAATTGACAAGAATTTACAAGCAACAACTGGCGAGCAAAATATTGAATGGGAGAACAGCAAATGCAATCTTAGCAGAAAATGTTTTTAAAAAAAAAGAAAAAACTATGTTCGTGCTAATGATAGACGTAGACAATACTAAAACTATTTAATACTTTTTCTTCCCTTCAATAGTCTTTAAACCACACAGGAAAGATCATGGTACTTTTAAAGTAAACAGTTGTATAGATTGGTCATGGATAAATTAAGGGAGGGAAGAGGGGCATAAAATGAAACTTAACATTTTTAGCAAAAAGTGCACAACTAATTTTCTTTCAATTTTTTGCTAAAATGGGGCTTACAACAGTAATAAAATGAAAAACCGAAAGAAATTTAATAGGCAATTTTGCCTATTTTACAGATTTTTCGTATAAAATTTCAAAATTCGCATCGGGTACATGTCCTCCCTCTACCTTCCGGTACAGCCTCCAGCGTGTATTACCCGGTCTCGTATACGAATTATTTTTCTTGTCATTGTGCTTGCTGAGATTTTGATTTTGAATTGATGCAAGTATGGGCGTCATAAGGAAAGAGAGAATATTCAAGAAAATATTATATTTTCAACATTTCAGATTGTCTGTCAGTCGTGTAGAAAGATTGCATAGAATATCAAATTTTACTTTGCACAAATTAGCATAATTTACACAAAAGACTAAATGGGCACGTTCTTTTTATAATAAATACGCGCTGTAAATGTCATCACAAACGAAAATTAAAAAAAAAGAATGAGGACTAATTCATAAAACACTTTTTATTAAAAATTATACCATACTGTCGAATTTGTCATGTGTATGTGATATTATGAAAACCGTGTCAGATTTTTTATGTGTTTTGTTAATCATGGTCCACAGATGAACCGCGACTTGTCGGCACGATTCATCAGTGGCCCATGCTCACCAAAGTATAAACTTTATCACCTTTTAACTTATAATGTATTCCTGCTTTTTTTTTTTAATTTCACGTTGCGCCAACACGTTGAAAAAGTTGTCTCACGTTTATTTCAATTACTTAGGTTATTTCGTCATACCTGAATTTTTTGGACCGGAAATCTAGGTGTACGAAAGTCTGTAATAACGAAAGAAAATTGTGATATGAATTCACGTTTAGTCCCAATTATGCAAAATGCGCGTGCTTTGAGGTAATTTCCGGTATAGCGAAAAAAATAAATAAAAATACTGCGTTTTCTAGGAACGTCTTCAGAATTTGTCCTATTTACGTATTTCCTGCGTGCCGTAAGAAGCGACAAAAAGAAAACAAAAATGTGATGATGTCGCCCGGGGCAGATACCACCACCAGTGATTTGGCACTGTATGGGATGTATAGTTATAACGGGTTGTGACTGTTGCCGCAATTTTAGCGGTTCTTGTCCACGTTAGTTTCATTCCTTTTTTAAGCTCTGCTTCCGGCCTTGCTCAGCGGGAACCTCAATAAAAAAATAATCCTTTCTCTTTATGCTCTTATTATTTTACCTGAGAGTCTGAGCTGTATTAATTCCACATTTTCAAAAGTATAATATTTCAATATGACGCCACATTGGATGTTGCTAAAACTCCTATTGCTCCTATTTTACCAGATAGTGCCGTCCCAGTCCCACCTTTTTTATAACGCTGTATCGATAAAAGGCGCGCGGGAATGAATACCTAAAAAAGTACGAAAAATTTCTATTGTAAAAATTCCTGATAAGAGACAAGAATGAGAAACATTGACATGGAATAGAAATTCGTGTTTCGTGCCCTCGAGGTGGAGGCGATTCTATCGAATCGATATTCTACAGACAGCACAAGTGTTGTATATTCTGGGATAATCAATAAATCAATTGATCAATATATCAATTAATCTTGGGATAAGTTGAAGTTGGGATAAGTTGAAAACTGCGAACCTTCACCCACGGAAATAGACGACCGTCGGTGACGATTTACGGACGACTCTGAACTTCCGGTGACCCTGAAGTTCCTCTAACCTGTTAGGCGCTATCCATCTGTAACTCAACCATGATTAGAAGTTTTTGAATGCAGCACTATGCAATACTCAATTTTTTTCAAAGGTCGACATGTTGTCACGTCGTTTTGATATTTTTGGAATTCAATTAGACTTTTCTGACTGATGTGTAAGGAAACGTTGGTCACGATAATTGGCTTTCAACTAAAATATCGATTTTAAAAATTTTAAAAAATGATTGAACATTACAATCATCATTTATTCGGTCAAGCATGATCCATCAGTATTCATCAGTACCTTGTCAATTTTTATAATAGATTGAAATTCAATCAAGTTCATTGTTGCCATTTGTTTCGGACAAATTTTGAATTTTTCTTGGTATTTTATTTTTTTGAAATGAAAAGGGAACTAAATTTATATATATATCCATGAGAAAAATTTGAATATTGTTTTGAGTTTATAGAGATTTTCAGTACAGATGTTAATTGAAACAAGATATTAATTTGATGTAGTGGCGCATTGTAATCGATTTAAAACGCACAATCGTGGCAGAAATCTATTTATTTTTATTATATTTATTTTACAGACACTATATTGTAGTGAATCACCCTGGTCAATTATATATATACATATTTTATTTTATTAAAATTCACTCTGAACAAGTCCGTAAAATGTGCCTAGAAGGAACCAACTAACGGTCACTTATGATTAAGAGCTAATGTAGAACCAGCAACTGCTTGCTGGATGGAAATCATCCCAAACGGAACTCGACCTCCATGGGAAAGTGCGGTGAGTGGCATCTGCTTGCCCTGAGCTATAGTGAAACGATGTACCATTTCTTTGCCTCCGTTCAGTCGCCTGTTACGACGCACATGAAATATTTAGGACTGAAAACAAAAGAACAGGGTTTGTGTTGTTAGAGAGATATAATAAGACCAAGTCTACCCAATAGGCGTACAGCCAACAGTCAAATGACGGGACAAGAGAAAACAAGCTAGAACTGACATGGTCGACTTGAACTCGAGGTCGTGGGGTCTATGATGCCAACGTTCACTAGAGTATTGAGAGGTTGCCTGGTGCCATAATTTTTTCATTCTCTGCCCGCTTTGTCCTCAGAGTGAATTGCTTAGGGACATAGGACAACGAGCCAGTACAAAACCCGAAGTCTTCCATCTGCAACCCTGTGTTAAGGGGCTGGAAGAGCATAAATTTTTTTCTTCAATTTTCTCTTTATCGAGATTCTAAATAACCGCTTCCAACTGATTAACCAGTAGGTAGTGCAATGAAAGCGGCTTCCCCTTTTTGAAAAGCGTAACATTCTTAGCGGAGAATCTAAATTTTGGAATTTGAAACAATTTTTTTTCTTTTCATAGATTTGTCAACCAAGAGCAGAACAATTCTGTGAATCTTCATCTTATTCCACTGGTGCTTGCTATATAACCACTGTAAATCGCACAACCAATGATGAAGAAATTTATACAGATGTCCCAGCTTGGAAGGAAATAACACCGTGCTGGAAAAGTAAATATAATGCTGTGGATTTTTCGTGCCATTTCGCAGTCGAAATTTGATTTTTTTGGATGATAATAAGACATCTAAAAAATAAACTTAATTTTTTTATATTTTTGGTATAAAATTATTTCTTTTATTTTTTTACGAAATGGACCGGAACATCAAAAGTCGATTTTAGCCTAACAAAGTCGTTATCGTTCGATGTCCTATATTTCGTCAAAGATAAGAACAGAAAAATCGTTGACGAAAATTACGCATGTATTTTTACGCATGTATTACCTCACATCAATTTTTTTAATTTTCTTACGAGATAAGGAGAAGTGTTTAATCTTGGAAATTTTTTTCTTTCAATAATTTAATAATTTTATTTTTTAACTCTCAATTTTACCGCTGAACCCGAATTCTTTTACATCATAAGAAAATGCAATCCGCCTTTTTGTTGAAAGAGGTTCCAATAAAAAAAGTTAATACCTTACAATGTTGTTATTTTACACCATTTTTTTATGTTTCTAGGTTGCTACCCTACCACGGTTGATCTTGCGTTTGTTATTGATGGATCTGGTTCAGTAAGAAAACCAAATTTTATTAGAGTGCTCAAATGGATACAAAATATTGTTCAAGATTTTGACGTCACAGGACCGTATCAAATAGCTGTTGTAAGTGATTTTGAAATTAATAACGTTAAAAAAAGAAACCTGTAATTCATGAGTAGGAACTTTAGTCGGTAGGGCTGAGCAATTCATTTCGGAGATTCGAATCGATTCGAAGCACGATTTATTCGAATCAGTCGTGAATCGTTCATAGGAACAAAAATTTGTTAAATAAAAAAGTATTGTCATTTTTAACGATGAAATGCAATCGATTTTGGTCAAATTTGACCAAAATCGATTGCATTTCGTCGTTAAAATATGAAAATCGTTGCTCTTAGTGTGAATTGAAAATACATATATAAATCAACTATCAATCTCTAATAGTAAAATTGGGATGTTTGTTATATACATAAATTTAATACTTCGATCCGATTCGAAAAAAATATTCGAATCCGATTCGAATTCCAAATTATTCGGTTTTGGCCTGCCCTACTTCAGTGGTGAAATCACCAAACTCGTCGAATTCTATTCGCAACTGACAAACATTTACGATTTAATTTGGAGGAGTATAAAAAATTGTTCATCAAATAAAAACCAAAACTTGAATGAAAAAATGGAATTCCTACTAGTCAGCAAAAAATTAGGATAGGCTCCTATCTGGTGGTTCGTTATTTCTGCTTCCAAGTCTATTCGAAAGAGTGCATTCAAATCAGAATGTTAATGAATATTCGTGACACATAACGTCGTGATTTTAACCACTTGGATATCATGTAATATGTTTTTTCATACCTCAAATTGGTGAAATAAAACTGCTTTTTTGGATTTTTGTAACAAATTTAGATTATACTATAATGTATTTATTCTTATATAACCAGGTAAAATACGCACGGAGGAAAGCTACAAGAGTGGAAATTCAACTAGGACAATATAAGACTCATGAATCTCTAAGAAAAGGGATAAGTCAAATTAAGGTAAAACAAAATAAAATGAAATTGCGTGGCCTGTTTAAATGTAATATTATTCTCTTATTTAAGTTTATATCTAGCATGAGCCACCGCTGGACCACGCTGATGGAGTAGGAACAAATTGCAAAAAAGTAAAAAAAAATAGCCATTTAATATCAGAAGATATAGTAGTAATAGTGGTGGTCAAATTGGCCCCGATACAAATACCCTGTACCTATGATATAGCTACGCACTTATATGTTAGTTCTTACCTAACTTTATTTTTGAAATTGAAGTTTTTTTTTAAACAGTTTACGAAAAACATTATGACCTAAATTTTTAATAAAAATATAATCAGAAAAATTATCATTTTATTATCCTTTTTTAGTTTGATATCTAAAAGATTCATTCAGTTAAATTTATTTGTCATTTTGCAGTACAATCCAGGTGGATCTCAATCAAGTCATGCCATCAACCTTACAATAAACGAAGTTTTCAATGGACCCTACTCTAGATTCCCCAATGCACGACGCATTATGTTGTTTTTGACAGATGGAAAATCTTCGGACAGCAGGTATTTTTATGGTATTGCAGCAATGTGTGATGGTGATGAACATTAATATATAATTTACAATTAACAGTGTTTACAATTTTATCGCATCATGCGTCATCTTATTCCATTGAATTGGAACCAATGGGAGAGCGGTAAGGTTATCGAGCATCGCCCCAAGAGCCGCGTGATGCAAATGTCTCTGACAAAAACTCGACAGTTGAAGATTCATTGAACATGAGCTGCAGATGGATCGCGAAGACGAGGCAGAGAGCAGAGACCCACAGTCTTTCTCACTATGTATGTAGTATCCATAGCGTGCCTCGATAGCGCCCAATTCGTATCCTTTTCCGAAGTGATCATGCCAACGAAACAAGTTCTACAGATACAAAGAATTGAAAATATAGACATCATTTAAAATTTCTACACATACAAGGTCTGAAATTTTGATTTTAATTGTTATACTATATATAATTAAATAATGGTTTTCAGATTTTTGGAAACGACAACAAATTATGCCAGACAAAATGATGTTGAAGCTTTTGCTGTTGGAATAGCAGATTATAGAATGAAGGAATTACTCATGGTAGCTGGGGATCCATCAAGAGTTTTTACAGAGAAGGATTACGATTCTTTGCCTAATACTATAGCAAAACTACAAAGGGGAATACGGGCTCTCGAAGGTATGTATCACTACATTCGAATATATAATCCGAAAATAATTCATCATAGTTTTGTTGTTGTTGCTGTGACTCACATTTAAAAATATTTTCAAAAAAGAAATTTCTGAATAGGAATATCAATACAAAATGCGAAACTATCAACTGCGCCTGAAGCGAAAACATTCATACATACCTTCATGCATTTTTTATTGATCATTTATAACATTTTCGGCATCTTCTACAGGTGGTAGCAAAATGAGTCAGAGCATGGGAAGCGGTGGACTGGATCAGTGCAGTGTCGGAATGTCTTCTATATTCGGTCAAAAGAAGGTATTATTGAATAACTGAAGATTTTTAGGATTTTGTCCGTGTGTATTGGAACAAATCCACTATCTTCTTCAACTAAGTCTTAAGAGAGTGTGTGACTGCCCCCAGTTAGAGTTGTAAATTTTATAACAGCACGCGTTGTATGTGTGCTTGTGCGTGTGTGTATGTGTGTGTGTGTGAGCTAACAAATGGTTGCAGCAGCGATGCGGTTGACAGCAATAAGCGGCAGAAAAATCAAAGTGTAAACAGTGTGGATGATCAATCTTCTGTTTGACGTTTATTGGCCAGAGAAAGGAAGATGTATGCAATCTACTCACGGATATGTCTGACGAAATTTAGTGTTAAAACTTCGTGACGTTTGAGTTTTTCTAATACGATGACTTAATTAGTCGTTAATACGTTGGTATCCCATGCCGTTAAATACTGGTTCGAGTCCCGTTTTCGGTGTAAATCCCCACCCAGCATTGAATACCGGTTCAAATACCGTAGGTCGAGTGCTGAGTAGAGGAGAAGAGCATATGATATTCCCACTGCAAAAGACCTATATATTGAATAGTTGAAGATTAAGCTTCCAGACTATGGCATCCATGGGATTGATTGAAATATCGAATCTGTGAAATGGAAGCGCTCAGCATCTTGTTGTTCATCTTGCTCAGTGGACTTGTAGGGCTGTATGAAACGTGAAATATGTTTTGTTTAGAATTGGTCACTAATGGATGGTGCCGCATATGCGCAAATCATTATTAGCCCATGCTGGGAGAAATTGAATAATATCTGATTGGAATAGGACAGTATTTCATTTTCATCCTCCTCCTTTTTCTGCGTATTTCTCTACTGATTTTCCCCTTAGCTTGACACGTTTGGTGGAGGAAGCTGTAACGTGCGGCTACGTGAAATGACGTTTGACGCAGAGGAGACAAGTAGGTTGATCCACTCGAGTTGATTAAAGATATAACTGCAATTGGCTTCAGAATTGCTATTTGATCGTGTCAACAAGTCTTGTTAATGCTTATCTCAATCCGAGAAGGGTTGGTAAACTCATATCACCTGAAATGCGGATAACATCTGCATCCCTGGTGACATAAGGTCACCAATCCTGTCGCCCAATCCCAGTCTATTATTTCGGTTATTTCATTAGTAAGTGATGAAGACCATATCATTGGCCCACGAACTTGATTATCAATATTTTTTATTATATATGGTTTCAACATCAAAATTTAAAAAAAGTTGTTTCAAAATAAGTATCACAAGAAAATCAACTTTTTCCTTCTGTTTTAGTATTTTCCTTCTTCTTTCGGTCAGTTATGACTGGAGGGAATAATATTTCAAGATAATTTATGAACACATGCACAATCGTGAAATTTGTTCAACCTGATTGCAGGATATAAAATATCCTTAGATTAGATCCGAAAATCGACTCGCGAATTGACTTGGGACTATTAAATGAATAACACTGTATTGAATTAAAACTTACTGTTAAAGAAGCATATTTATACGACCTTTTTTCATGATTTGTTTTATTGCTTCAATTTCATAAACAAGTCGCGCCAGTATCTCACTCCCGAAATCATTCTTCATTTGTACAAATCACTGCACTTCATGTAGCTTTTTGCAGTTTAGTGGCTTCAGGAGAATTTTCAAGTTTGATTCGTCTCCTGTGGCCTTGCTCTGAGCGAATTTCAATAAAAAAAAAAAAAAAAAAATAGAATTTGCTAGAAAATCATTTGTTTTCTTGCTTACTTTATTGCTATAAAATGTTGGATCTGAGGCTGGCTAGAAGAATTTGTTTTAGAATATTTTTTCCAAATTGTGCTCTTGATGCACCTTTATTTTCGAAAAAAATAATACGATAATATAATATTGTAGTTTTTTTGGTTTATTTAGCTTATACACATTGCGAATTTTATGTTGTTGGGTATTGGGGGGGGGGGGGGGGGGGGGGGGGGATTAGGTAAAACGAGTAGTAAATAACAAGTGATGAATATCTCCATTGAAATTAATTCGAAATCTCCTCAGTAAAGGGAAGTAAATCAAGAAATATATTTACAGTCAGTCTGAGGAACATTGTAGGAAATTTGGAGAACCATTGATTACAATATAACATTTCTACTTGAAGCGTATTAAAAGAATAAAAATTGGCTATAAGAAGTGAACATAAAAGGTAGCGCAAATAATAATTATGTAATTATGTTATCATTTTTGATTTTATCAGAAATATTTACGATTACAATCGAACCATTATTGTGTGTTAAACTTCTCTTCAGCTGTTACACTGTCAAATAGTTTGACTTGATATATAATTTTATTTAAATTGACTCTGTTTGCACCAGCGTTTGAGAGTATTATAATTGTACCCAGTTCATTTGCACCCTGGTATTCTCGCTTGTCTGTTTTATCTATGTTTCTTTTATATCCAAGTACGTTTTCATCATTATACTAGTTTCGTATACGAACCCATGTTCATTAGGATATTCTATTTCGTTGATTACATTCTTCCCCCACCTTACCACATGTGTAAGTGGTATATTGGGTAAAAATAATAATATATATGCATGTGTTCAAACTAGGGATCGGCAAAACTAAATCATTTGGACTTCGAATCTGATTCGGATATTTTTTCGAATCGGATCGAATCTCTAATTTCATAACAATAACAAAGATCTCATTTTCATTATTACAGCGTGTCTTCTATATGAAAATTAATGAATATACAATTACGAATTACCAATTACGAAGAAAATATTTTTTAACAACAAAATGCAATCGATATTGGTCAAAATTGACCAAAATCGATTGCATCTTATCGTTAAAATCAGAAATTTCACCTCATTTAGCAAGTTTTTGTTCCTATTCCACTATTAAATCGAATAATTTGTGCTTCTAATCGATTCGAATCACCGAACCAAACTGCCTAGCCCTAACATGCAAACGGAACTGGACGGCCATGCTAAAGTGCAGTGAAAGGTATCTGCCCAGAGCGATAGTAAAGCATCAACACTTCTTGATGCCACATTGTAACAAAAATTCCCTAATTTTACCGTTCATTGTCAGAAATTGTATCTAAAATCGTCGTTTTAGTGAAATTTATGCCTGGCCTGGATTGTTGATTGCCCATAAGGGGTTGAAAAGTGTATTTAATACTAAATACCACTAGTATGCAATGATATAAATTCTTCTGTCAGTACAGCTATGTGTTACTCTATGATCAATAACAGAACAGAACTCCAAAATAACTTTTTTCCGGATTGCCCAAATGTGTTAAAACTCACAGCGGTTGAGTACTATTGCACAGTTGAAATTTTTCCTGATATATTTGAATGGGACATTGAAACCCTGGTTTTCGAAGATGTGATTTTGTTCGGTCTTATATTGACTATATTTCGGACTTTTTTCTATTGTACCATCAATGTCGAACTTATTTTATCTCGGTATTCTGTAACAAAAATAACGATGTTCATTAGATTTCTGTCACGCATGGGCTGCGCGCTCCACAAAAGGCGAAACAGCCGATTTTACAGTTTTATTACGATACCAACAATCAATGATAAATTTGTTTCAATGTAGTAACGCAAAATATTTTTACACGACCTCTTACAAAATCGGCACTGGGCTGGGCAAAACCGAAATATTTGGAATTTGAATGGGATTCGGATAATTTTTTCGAATTGGATAGAATCACTAAATTCAAATAAATTAGGACCGTTTTAACTTTAATATTCGCTTAATTATTAAAATATTGAAATCTCTATATTACGTACGTTGAGCGTTACACTTTATTGAAATAATCTTTTGTTAAACATGGTACACTGATGGATTGGGCCGCCAAGGCGCGGGCCATCTGTGGCTCATGTTTAAGAAAATAAGATTAGTATGGTATGCATAGAACTGATTTAATAATTTGTGCTTTTGATCACCAGATTATATTATACAACCCTGCAGGCCAACAAAACTCTTGTCAAAGTTATAATAAAATAGTTTTCCCAGTCCCTCCAAAAACAAAGCCCTAACAGAAAATACATACAAAATTCATCATAATATTATTTAAAGCAAAGCAATATTTTTAATCAGTACACAATTTTAAGCAAAACCACAAAAGAGGGAAAAAACTGTTAGCCTTTTAATAATGCTGATTGCAAAGCGATTTCTAAATTATACATTGACAAACCTTTCGATTCTGCCTGGTCTGACCACAATCTTGGTCATTCATACCAGTAACGTGCGTAAAGCGGTGCTGATATTTTAGGTAGGCAGGTATAATAAAGCAAAGTAAAATAAAAATGATCGTAATAAAAATATTAATAGAAAAGAAATAACAACAGGTTTATGATTATGATAATTATTTAAGTCAAATATTAAGAAAACAAATGATAGCTGAATTTTTTTTCTTTTATTCGCTGCTAGTATATATAAGAATATTCGCTATGCAAATTGATGTTGAAAAGTTTTATATTTTTTAACCATGGCATAATTTTCTTATCACGTACATACATCTTTTTAATGTTTTTTTAAGTCATATTTTAAAAGAAATGAATGGACGATGATTTCCATAAAGTAAAAGGCGACAAAAAGAATTAAAAGGGTGCTGATGATATCAATGATAATAATAATAATAATAACAACAATAGCTAAAATCAGTAAGTGTAACAAACAAATGTCGGTACGACAATTCTCTATATTTTTGTCGCAATGTTAAAAATACCGTTGAAAAATCTCGAATTTCACTCGCTTGAAAGAATGTAATGTACGCGTGAAGCTCAATTTTATTTAACGAGTTTTTTAACAGTGCTTAAGCAAATGCAACAGTGTACAATGGAAAGCTGAAAAGTGCTATATCCCACTCAGAAAAATGTTGACGAGATCGAACATGTTTTGTTAAGCGTGGGACATTGATGGATCGCGCTGCTGAGGCGCGGTCCATCTGTGGCCCATGTTTGATAAATAAAATTCCTGACTGGGAAACATTTTGATTATTTTTTTCTTCTATTTCAAATCAATTATAAAATACGAGAGAATGATCAAAATCAGTCAACCATATCTGCCGTTGAACCGTTGCCGTTTCCTTGAAAGTCTGTTTCGTCATCAATATCGTCTTGTGCGTCTTTCTTCATGTCAGCATATTTGCTCTTGAAAAATCCAGCCTAAGATATGAAATTTATTAGAAATTAGACTTTATCAAAAAATTTGCCTTGTTATGATAACTCCACGGCGGCGGAACATCTCAGACATCGGTGGGATACCCCATGAAAAAGGTAAACGGACCGTTTTATACTAACGAAAATACGCGTCGAAAGCGCCAGGAGTGTTATTGAGTCATTTTGAATTGTTTTATTTTAAAAACATGATATATCGTGATTGCAAAGCACGGGAAACGGTCTATATAGTAGCCTTCTTCAATTTGTGCATAATTTATCCAATGAAACAATAAAAAAATACTTCAATAGATTCATCAGTGACAATTTAAAAAATGTAGAAGAAAGTTCAAGAAAAAATTGCAAAGAAAGTGAAAGATTTGTTTTTTTGTAATAATTCAATATTAACATATTTACTGTACCTTCCATAATATAAGTACAAGTAGGATGAGAAGAAGTAATCCACCAACGGCAGCTACAATGTAGATCCAAATAACGTTAGCAGATGGTTCTGGAGGAATTGGTGTTTCGTATTTTTTTGCTTTCGATATAACCTAGATACAAAAGGATTCGCCAATAAGTTAGTGCACTCTTGGTTCAAAGTTATCTGAGTCACTCTGAGTTTTACAACAGTGTCCAATATAAAAAGAAGTAGCATTGTCAATAAGGTCATCCAAAATATATTTAATATCTAATTTTCTAGCGTCATTTTTGTTCATTCATTGTTATTATGAGACTTATTCGATTAAATATTGAAACTAAAATATAATTGATTTCGGCCATTCATGGTTGTTATCTTTTAGATATATGTTTTCTCAAGATACTTTTCAATGACTTTGAATTTATGTGTTTAAAATATCCCATCCAATATATTTCTACTTTGTAAGTTTAAGTAAGTCATCTGGGCGCGGTCTATTAGTTTCCTACTTGACAGAATTAAATATCAGACTTGAAGCCTTTGGCAGCGAATTTGGGTCAGCCTAGATCGCGTCACGTAAGCATCAGTATATTTAAGCCTGCGCGCTGGATATTTAAATAAGTCATTGGCAATTGACATAAAAAAGAATATCAGATTCTTTGGTTTGACTTTCACCACAACAACGAATTATTTTTTTACCTGTTCGGAGAGTTTCTTTGATGTGTTCCCATTTTCATCGATGATATACGGTGAATTTGACGTTTCGACAGAGTAGATAGAATGCAGTTCCAACTCATTGAAATTCTGTAAATTCATAGAATGGTATTTATTCATATTTAATATATTGATTTTTTATAGTTCGGGTTCAAAAAGTAGCTGTAGTTACGGTCCAACATGTTCATATGAATAAATCATGCATTTTTCATTACTTAACTTTGCATGTGCTTTAAAAATTTTGCACAGCAAGCTAATACCCACACTTCAAGAATATACTTTGTAGCCAGTTGGGGGGGGGGGGATGCTCAATTTCTTTTAAAAAAACGTAGAAAAAAAGTCGGTGCTGCAGAGAAACGTTTGAAGTAAACGTTAACGCACAACGTTTTTCAAAAATGACTGTACTAGTGATTTTTAATTCCATAAACGAAAAAAACTTATGGCAAATATGAATAAGAGGAAGTCCTTCATGTTTCAATACCATGTTTCCATATGAATTATTATTGACGCCATGGACGCGTTTCCTGGTACTTACCGTTTCGTTGAAGTCAATGCTAGAGCTCCAAAAGCGGAAGTAAGCTTTGAAATTGATTCTTTCTGACGCACGAAGGTTCATTATCTCACATCGCAATGTTTCACATGTGAAATTTCTACTTGGATCGTCCGTGTAACAGTCCTGTTAGTACATAAAAACATGTATGGAGTTATATAGGGAATAAATAGAGTTGAACGTGGCTAGAAACCAGGAAGTAAACGGTTCAAAGATATTGCTGTTGATAAAAGACGTTGAAATGATGTGTCGTGAGTATCTAAATTTTTTTAGGGATTTTTGTATTGTTCATATAAAGTTAAAATTTTTCTGGAAAAATGAATTTCACCAAACGACACAATACTGATAAAATAATCAACACTTTTGTCAATCAAATGAGATAAATTGGCGCGATTGTCTATAGTGGCTGTGCTGTTGGCTTCACGGGTTGCAGATCTCGGCTTGAGTCCGGCTCGTTAATTCAGGCCCACCTCTCAACTGAGGGTTTGATTACTTGGGTGGGCTGAGCCGAAAGGAAAAGTTCATATCTTCCCGACAATTCTTAACAATTTTCGAATATGTTCGAAACTAAAACGATGAGAAAACTTATTTTGATGCGATGCGTACAATTTCTGAAATGGCAGATAATATTAAACCTTTACGCAAAGAAACAAAAGTCCAAGCAAATGTACTTACAAAAGTGGACATTTCAATCGGATGTTGAGGGGGAGTAATCGTGACGTAGCTCCCGTTTGTGTTATTCTCGTTCGGTGCTTCCAAGGTTAGATTATAAGTATTAATTTTAGAGCTATCACAGGAACATGAAGCCTAAAATAAATAAATGTATAAGTCTGGAAAAATATGCTGAGTTTTAATGTTTAAGTATGCAAAAATAACAAATCTTACGATATCATGCTCTTTGATATCTGATCTCAAACAGGAATTTCATTTTGTCAAGCATGAGTCCCAGATGAACGGCGTTTCATTGACACAATCCATCAGTGACTCATGCTTAACAAAAGATGTACTAGGGAATATTTTTGTTTTGGAGCAAATAGTAAGTTATGCGAAAAATATATATATTCTATAGATACTTGATAGTGTTATAATTCAAATAAAGTTTTTCGAAGCCGTAATAATTCAGGACAAATAAGTGTATGATAACATTTCTAAGTCTGAATTGAAGTGTTAAGCTAATACATTTCTATTTATTTGGATATTTATAAATAATATCATTCCATAAGCCATTGGGAATATTTTTGACTTCCCAGTCAAACATGTTTTGCCAAGAATGAATCACCGATGGAACGCGCTGTCAAAGCGCGGTTCATCTATGGCTCATGCTAGACATATATCTAATTGAGACAAGTCCGACAAGAAGCTAGAAATATAAAAATAAACATGTCTCAAACGCGAAAAGTACCTTGCTGTTTGGATCGTTCGGAGAACAGTCAACTTTGTATAAATACATCAGCTTGTCACCATTAGTTGTTTTCAGTGGAAACTTCAACGTGGTATCAGCTCTAGGGATGTTGCTGTAGCCCAATCCTCGAACCTGTAGAAGTAATTGCAGATATCCATGATAACTATGAAAATATTTTCCCATTATCGATATTTAGTTTTTCTGGGAAATTTTAAAGAAATCTGGAATAAAACATTCATTTATTGGATTCTTTATAGGCGCAAATGTTATAAAAATCGCTCTCCAATTTTGAGAAGTGCTATAAAAACGGGAATAAAATATTTATTTCCGCGTTCGTGAACGAAACCCGAATCAATACATGTTGTGCGGTACTTTGGCAGAAGTAGCTTTGCAAAAATGAGGTCACAAGCATTTTTGTATGGATGATGAAAAAATCGCCAGAGACTTTCCTGTCAAAACAATTTTGTTAAGTAGGATAGGATAGGATTTCACTTTTATTCTGCGGGAGAGGAAGGTCGAGAATACAGATCAACCATATGGCGAACCACAGCTTCTCGTGCAGACACCAGTTCCGAATTGGAGTGAGGGTTTTCGGGTTAACATTTTACTCATATTGCCTGTGCATGGACATGGTTTGTGGAGGAAGTCGTGAGCAGCGGTTACGTAAACCACCGTGGCGTCCAGTATACCTCTTGTATATAACCATTCTCCAATGGTATTCGAACCCAGGACGTTGGTGATGCGTAGATCGAAGCGTATTCCCAACGCTTTTACGATTGAGCTAACCCGAAAGTATCTTGTTACATACCTCAAACGCAATCTCAATATCTGATGTGTTGAAACCAATCTCTGTGACTGAAGTGATGTTTGATGATTCTGTCGTGTAGTTGAATGGAATTTCAGATTCTCCGATCCTGAAAAACAATCATGTATCAGTACAGGCAAGAAGGAAAAGTAAAATAAAATAATAAAAGACAAATCAACAAAATCGGCTGATAAATTAACAAACCGTTTTGCGATGAATGAATGTGGCAATGTGAGCAGTGAGCACTATTGACTATAAATATCGGTTCACATAATTATGTTTGAGAAAACTTAATGTGGCGACTAAGTCAATAAATAGTTTTTCTTTGATGTAGTTTCATGGTTAGTTTATTGAAATACAGTAAATACATTATGTATCTCCTAATCTAAAAAATATTTTGTCATGCATGAGCCAAAAATGGTCCGTGCCTTGAGTGCACGAACCATCTGTGGCTTATGCATGACAAAACATGTTTGAACAATATGTTACCACACCATTACTCAGTTATAAAGTGTTGAAAATATTCAAATAACAGATATTTCAACCTAAAATATTTTACGACTTATTGGGTCATTTTATTAAAAAATGTTTCGAGCATCTTACTTTTTAAGCGTGAAGTCAGATCGATATTTAACTCGGGGTGAGAGTGCCCATGTGTTGTCTTCTGGATTATTCTCGCTGGATGAACTTGAAGAATCACTGAAAACAATATAATTTTTAATCATTTACGCTCGTTCAAGGGGGTGGGATGCAGGACACAAAGATGTGCTGGGATGAAAATAAAGCGATTTAAGTAGATTTCTTCCTTTTTTATATACTAAGAAGATAAAACAAACTTAGATGTTATACAATTTAAAACTATTCTAATCTGAAAATTACAGTATGAAATAGTCAACTTTTAGTATGCGGCACGTGGAAGACAGTTGAAATATCAACCTACAAATGGAAGATTAGACATGTTATTTTTTCCCGGATAAGTTCAAAAATATAAAAGATGACAATTCTCTGGTCCATAAAATGAGTTTTCTTCATCTGTGACCAATTCGCAGTATCTGTTTATAATCAATGTCCTAATGATTTATTCAATGATCTCGGTGTCAAAAAGTACCGCGATATTCCAAACTGATGTGTTAGAACGAAGAATATAGATATAAATCTTACCTAGTGTATGCTGTCACGTTAACTGTGAAAGTTTCCAAAGTACCGTTGTTTCTCAAATTTTCTGTAATCAGGTTGAATTCGAAGTAGCACTGAGGAAAAAAGTAGACAAATAAATAAATGGCATATATAGTATTTACTTTTTTGTTAACCATGTAGTTTGTTTCAAAAATTTCCTTATCCTTATCAAGGGTACCTTTTATATGTAAATAATATCAATTTCAGTTGAATTTTCTATGCCATTTTCCATTCCGATGTTTAAAAACCAAGCATTGACTTACCCACGCATTCTGTCGCATGATGTTAGTTTTGTAGTTGTATCTTAAAATCTGTTCTCTGAGACCTCCTCCAATATCAACAGGGTCAGTATCTTCCACCATGCATGAGTTTGAAGGAGGGAAAGCAATTCTGTTACCAAGCTGAAAATTATTAAATACAAATTTATAGAAAAGGTACCAATTATATCATCTCTCACCAACGCAAGTACAGTAAATTTACTGGTTATTTGCAGTAATTGCATATTTTCGAAGTTGTAAAAACGCCATGTTAATGAGATGTTTGTCAATCATGGGCTGTTGATGGACCGCACCTTCGCGGTGCGCTCCATCAACATCCCATATTTGGCCAAAAAGGTCAATTTTATTCCAATACCGCCAGGCAAATTACTGTCAAAGACCAGTGCCTTTGTTGTATTTTTGTTTACTTCGACTTGCTTACTCATGATCTTGTGACGAGTGACTCCACTCAATTAATTGTTTAAAAACTGCCGAACATATAAACTATGACTTTTTCTACAATCATGCATTTTGGTCAATCACTCTGGGTCAATATGCACAAAAAACTGGGAAGTAATAAAAATAAGGAACCAAAAAAAATTAAAAAGGTGAGAAAATGTTGCAGGTAAATTACAGTCACAATTTCTTACTGTGCTCAAACTGATCTGTGATGTGTATGTGACTTTGATTCGAGTGTCGAAAGCATTTTCTCCGTTGTTCGTCAAATTGACTTTTACAGTAACAGGCACTGCTGCTGTTTTCTGGTCCACTACCAGAACTTTACCATTGTTTGTAAGGTCAGTATCACTGGAAGAAATTATAAAGATAGTTTTTAATTTATCTATCCAACATCACTAATTTACTCGTTATGTTGATTTTTGCAAGCATACATTTAGCGGGCGGTGATTAAGGTCTAAATCAATGGTCACAGGAATAGTGTTGTTGGAAACACAAATCAAGGTAATTGCACTCCTAATGAGCAACGAATTAGATTTTGAAAGACTCAGTGGAACTCTAGAACGCCTATTTTATATTATGTACTTCTATTCAAATTCATTCCCAAAGCAAATCAAATACATCAGTCGTTTCTCATATAGGATGTCACAAAAACGTATTTGTGCATAATTTTACTAGAATTTTCACAAATTTGCCACATCGCTACATTTCAATTCCTTCAACACTCAATTGGCAACGTGGAAAAGAATATATAACAAATATTACCTGCTTGTTTCATATGGTGGAAGTTTCAAACTGGCGTCAATTTTCAGATCATAAACACATTTTCCTTCGTCTCCACATTTCTTTGCAAAGTTCAAGATGTCCTGTTTTGAGTTTGGCTTATCACTAGAAATACAAGAGTAATAATTACTACACTGTAATGAAAACGAGGTAAAATCGCTGCATTTTGAGTTGACAATAATTTTAGTTGTTTAGTTGATGACAATAAACTTAGATTACTAAGTTGACTGTTTAGCCAATTATGGGCTGTTGACGAAACGCACCACCGAGGTGAAGTTCAAAATAAATGTTACCGTAAATTAACCTTGAATTTACAGCACTCACAGTGTAGTGTTGTTGCAGTGTAGCTGAGTCCTGTGAATGCACTTAATTATGATCGTAATTGCAAAGAATATCTCTACTTACGGATCTCTGACTGAAGAAAGAGGTTTGCTTGTGTGTGCTGAGAGAAGATCAAATTTGACTTCAGCTTTGATTTCTGAATCGTAATCTTTGATGTTTGACTGAAATGAATAATTCTTCGATTAACTGACTGGCAGTATTTAGCGAGAATTCCGATTCAATCAGAAAATTTATGCTTTTTATTATGCGTTTTATACATCCAATTATTTATTTCAATACTGAGTGTTGAATAATGAACAATACTGATTCATTGCCTCTTTTATTGTATTTTAATATTGCTTCAATTCTAAAAAATTCAAGTGAGTTTGAATTGAAAAGGGTTCTGCTTAGATCCATGTTACAAATCCCCCAGGTCTGAGAAAAAATTGCTCAACAGATTTTGTCTAGAATGTTTTAGTCCATGAGTTTTAAAAGGTAATCAATGACTTGGGAAACATTATCTGTTTTATCATTCAGGGTCGAATGTCCATTACCAAAAAAACAAATACCAATTAAATGCGATTTGGGATTTGCCTTGTTTCGAAACAATCTCAATTCCGCATGCCTGGTGCCTTATATTTTGTACTGTTTTATAAAGCTATAATACATATATTTCACGATACCTTCATGTGTACTGATTTAGACAAACACGTTTTCCTGTCTCTTGTGAGTTGGATAGGTTCAGTCCATGTTGGTTCACCGGGCACAGCTAGGTTTGAACTTGTTCTGAATTCTAACCGTTTGTCAGCGCCAACCTTGTCTACGTCTAAGG
This sequence comes from Styela plicata, assembly GCA_963675895.2. NCBI lineage: Eukaryota > Metazoa > Chordata > Ascidiacea > Stolidobranchia > Styelidae > Styela > Styela plicata. The sequence goes on along the minus strand of OZ023143.1, from coordinate 8,292,021 downwards.
TCAGGTTGAAAGTGATTCCTGAAAGCAAAGCATAACAAGTGATATGGAAACATGTGTTATTAAGCATGAGTAACTGATGGATCGCTCCGTCGAAGCGATTTTTATACGATCGGCGACAACCACTACAATATATATCAATAAAGTGTAAGTGCATCTATGAAATGTACATTAAAATGTTATAATACAATATTAATAATAACATCCAATGCATCTCACTATAAGGTATGACTGGCCAACATGCATAGACGTAAAACAATCAATTCCCGCGGTTTTGAGCAACGCTATGAAATTTCCCATTGCATTGTGTGCTAACCGAATCATAAATTGTGCTTTATCATGCATGAGCCACAGATGGTTCGCGCTTCAGGAGCGCGATCCATCAGGGGCTCATACATGACAAAGCATATTAAAGTAGGTTTTTTTATTACTTGGAATACAAAACTGTTTAGCTGTGATTTTTCCATATATCAACCGAGCAAAACACATTACTTCATTTGACACTTTTTGCTTCTGTTTAAATTGACATTCAACTATGACAAGATCCAATTGATTTCGTGCTGGTTTGACGCAATAAATCTATCTCTGTTTTTACACGACAAATTACAAAATTTTATACCGAAATGATATAATGTCTTCTTCTGATTAAAGCTTATATCAAAATACAGGAAGTGGATCAATTCCAGTTGGATCAACTGACAAAATTTAACATGAAAAATCTTTTTATATGCAAAAAAATTAAAGAAAATTTTTAATTTATTAAATTTTCGAATGAAAACATGAACACGAAAAATCTTTTGATATGCAAACAAGAAAATAAAGAAAATTTTCAATTTTTCAAATTTACGAATTACTGAAATTTATAATTTTTAATCACTCAAAACTAGTCGATATCAAAAATTTTCGAGGCAATTCTAAGTTTTCCGCGTGTTACACCATATTTTCCTTTTTGCAGGAAATTTTCTCATTTATTTACTTAAGCAAAATAAAATGATTTTTTTTCATATTTACGTTTATAGTTCTTTACATAGGAATTTTTTTACGATATAACCTTTGAACATTTTTGGAGTTTGAATGTTCAATTTACAACTCACCGACTGTTGGCTCGACTGTAACTCCAGATGCGTTGAAACAGACTCTTATTGAGGAACAATTTTGATAGTTTTTGTCGATACATTCGAAAATGTCGATATCAGATGTCATATAGTCAATAGTGGCTTCAATGTTGACAACAGGACGTGATCTAAAATGTAAGTCGAAGTATGAAAAATAAGTGAGTATTAAGTTAAAGTCATATAAATTATTGGTTTTTGGAAAATCCATAACGTGCGTGATAAGGCACAATTTTGCATTTATTATGAAGTAGGCTTTGCCAATCGGATATTTTATTTCTTCAAGCATAAGCCACTATTGGATCGTGCCTCGTCGGGCATTCTATTAATGAGTCGCATCTAACAAAAGTTGATAAGGCCACATTTCTGGTAGGTTTAAGATTCACACGTATTAGCGGAATTATCGAAGGAGTCTTTAACGTTTTTCAGTTATTCACTCTATTTCAGCGAACAGCTTCGCAATTGCCATTAGGCGTTTCTTGAGTGTCACTCTTTAGCGGCGACAGGAAGAAAACAAAGACGTGGTATATGGTTGTACCATATCTCAAAGTGGTTAACCTTAGTAGCGGGTCAGGCCTGTGCTGTTCAGGTAGAATGTTTTCTGCTTTTTGTGACATGGTAGCACAGTGAATGAATTCCATTTTGACAACGAAATCTTATCAGTCAGTGCCAACGTAGTGGGCCCAATGGTCTAGTGGTTATGATATTGGCATTGCAAGATCTAGGGTTCGAGTCCTGGCAAGTCATTTCGAACCCACCAATCAACTGTGGTACGATCAGCCGAACCGAATAGATCATATCTTCCAAACAACACTAACCCAGTTCGCCACTAAGTGCTCTCCCTTAGTTCAGGGAGATTCAATCGAATCGGTGTCGATACAAGTCAACGCGTCGAGAATAGGCATAGTCGATACAATTACCTGAAGATAACAACTGTATCACTTTTAGGTGCTCCCACGGCAATGTCTGGGTATTTGTTTCCGTCAAGATCTACTCCACCTTGCAAGGATTGTCCAAAGTATTTCAATTGAACACCGGTCAGTTCAGACGCAAGAATTTTCTGTACAAAACAATATCAGTACTGGCCTGAGTCAACAAACAAAATTAACAAAGGTCTCTTTTTTAGACTGAATTCAAACAAAAATATATATTTTGTCAAGCATAAGCCCCAGATGAACCGCGCATCGGCGGCACGATCCATCAGTGACTCATGCTTGACAAATTGAAATATGTTTGGTCAAACAACTTTTGACTGTGAAGCCTTTTTCGTACCAGTGCCAATGCGCCTACATTTTGAGTATAATTGAGATAACGTATTTTTCTCTGGTATGGTATTAAGTATTATATAGGAGTTCATGAAGTTTAGTACCGATATTCACGAGGCTGTATTGACGTCACTGGTTAACGTGAAAATATTCAGTACCTTTGGTTTGGATGATTTTAGGTTACTAAACTTCACCAGACCCGATATCCAAAATACTGTTGTTCGTTTCACTGTTAAATTATTTAACGTATGAAAAATTCAGCAAACGTAAGCAATGATATAGTATACGCGATACAATTCAGCTTTCCGGTTGCAGGAAGCAGTATCAAACGCGTAGATACTGATCAATAGAAAAAAAAAAAAAAACGGACAAACCTGTTTAGCCTTAGTGTCAACTCCGTTGGAATTTCCATGATACACGAACACTGCACCTCGGTCACCTTCTGTGAGCGGAGCTCCTACAATGACGTCATTGAATCCATCCATGTTTAGATCACCTGCACTTGCCATCGCACTTCCGAACCTTCCCCCAATCAGATGGTGACCGTATAATTCTAATGGCATGTAGTTGTCATCGGCCTAAAATGATTCAAATTAGTGTTGTTGACAATGCGTCATATTTCGGTATTTTTGTCGATTTTAAAACGGTATAACAAAAGTGAAGACGAAATTGCTCGATTGTGAGCGTATGAAATAACTGAACCCGGTTTACTATATATCTATCCTATGTTGAAAATAAGCCATGGATCACGCCGATTTGTCTTATGCCTAACGAAAACAAAGCACAAGAATATGCTTACCCAAGTTTTCAAAGTGTCACTAGGCTGACTGACGTAAACAAATACTCTTCCTTCATCATAATTATCACCAACATACAATGGTGAGCCAATAAACAAATCATCTATTCCGTCGTTATTAACGTCAGTGGTCAAAACGCTTCCACCGAAGTAAGCTCCGAGTTGACGAGTAGAAGGGTGACCAGCCAGGGTCACGTGATTATGGAATTCCGCGTTACCATCTTCTGGGCGGTAGACAACAACCTGGGATCAGACAAGGACAAAATTAACTTTATTTCACAATATGCAATCAACAATGTTTACTATTTATCTGATTACGAGATGGCTATAAAAATAAAAAGGAATAAATTATCGTGTGTGGAACCAATGAAGAATCGGTAAGATTAGAGAGCATCGTTTCCAGGATATGATTTCATTTTAAGTAGGTGGGAGTGGAAAGCCGATAATACGGCTTCAGAATACCCTAATCAGAAATAGGATTTTGACCAGCATAAGCCGCAGATGGACCGTGCCTAAACGGCACGATCCACCAGTGACTCATACCTAACAAAACATAAAACATGCTCGTTTAAATTATTCTTGACTGAGATGACATAGCAAGTTCTTTCGTGAAGACTGAGATCACTCCCAAATCGGAGGTGGAGGTTTTGACCTAACTTTTTACTCAAATAACAAATTTAGTTGAAATCAAAAATGTTAAAAAGCATCTAATGTTTTGGTAATGAATACTCCTTTTTAGAAAATTGATACAAAATAACTGTTAATCAGTGTTAATATGAGCAACAGTGAGCGACTTTCAAGTCGTATTACTTCTAATATATTACAATTCACTCCAATAAAAACGCAGTAAAATTAACATTCTTTCACAGGGATTATACTCTATGACATTGATATAAACCCGACTTTTCAGCCAATTATGGGCTGTTGAGATCAATAATCGATACTTGGCGTAATGGTAAATTTACTGCATTTGTCACAGTATATATTTAAACGTTATGTACGCGGGTTTGCATATGAACAGTTTAGGCGTTGAACTATTAAACAGTATCTCGTTTCAAAATATTACCCAGCGCATAAAATTAGAATATGTCTATTGATATTATCAGAAACTACTTTGACTTTTTTTCAAAATATTAAAATAATGTTCAAAACGTGACCAGCTGACATCATTTCTTGGTAATTTTGCAAGAATAGCTCATACGAAAAAGGTCGTGGGCGGCCAAACAAGCCAAAACGTGTAGACGAACCATTCACAATCGACACGATTGAAACCAAGTTGCATTTAAAATTATATCTTTATCAATCAGTTAAATATGTAATACATGGTAGAAAAAGCGCGAACGCGAACGAGCAACGTGCGTTATCTGTTCATTTTGTAAAGCATGAGCCACAGATGGCCGCGCCTTCACGGCACGAACCATCAGTGACTTGCACTCGACAAAAAAACGTGTGTTCACTCTGACAGTGGTGCCGAAAATTTCTGTTTAATTTACCCCATCGGAAATTTTGTTTTATCAAGCGTGATTGTGCCCCAGATAATCCGCATCACAACTTGGCGTATCATCAGTGATACAAACTCAATAAAACACGTTTCGAAAGTAAAAGTTGGTCGGTTTAATTTATCTATGGTCCGAACTATATGAAACTTACAGCTCCCATAAGCATGTATCTCGGTGCTCCAGCAGCCACATATTCGTTTGTTGAGCTGTCAAAAAATCCGGTGATCACAGAATACCCTGAAATATGGAATATAACAAATATATAAAACGGTCAATATATCATAAATTATGATATTTGGATACACGATTTCGAATTCAGGGAATTACAAAATGTTGCCTGATCAATAACCTAAAACGAAATTAGAGCTGGAAATTTCCATGGGTCTATTTTCGATTTAGTACGCAGAATACTGTGAATATTCAAAACTAACGCCAGGTAATTAGTTTATCGCCAATTTTCCTCGTGTATCTGTGTGAATTCATTCAGTAACAACCATTTTCATAAAATATTAACGTATCAGTATAAATAATGTTATCAGGCATTTTAGAAATTTGCTAATTCTTTTCAAACCGTTCAAATGAAACTGATATTGCGCTTCCACATATAACAAAATAATATTTCAATACGCGGGACTAGATCCAATATGACATGCATATTCAATAAAACCTATTACGTCATAAATAATATTCATGCACGTCAAATGACACGTCACTCACCAAGATAAGATTCCTTTGTTCTATTAGGAAGAACTTTTTGTACGTCGGCATATTTTGGAATGTCAGGCGTATCTGCATCGACACTGTCATATTTAGTGACTGTACCGGACCAATCGTAAGCTCCCACTGCTCCAAGATAAAGTCGGCCATTCTGTTTTTAAAAAATCAACAAACGAGAAAGTTAGTTTTAAATCGCGGGTGTTCATACATAAAAAATATTACAAAATACAATATTAAAAAGCACTGTAAAACAATTTACACTCTCATCTTTCATCAAGCATACTCAAACCATACTCATTCTCCCTCACATTCTCACTCACAATCACTCTGCAGCGACGCGGTTGCGGGACGAAGGCGTAGTAAACACAACTGTACAATAGAAAACTTTTATTTGGCGAGAAAATTGTGCACTCTAAGTTCTAAAATTGATCTTCATTTCAAAGCCAAACCCGGATATTTTTTCCGTATCGCGTACAAAACACGATCCGGTAAAAATAATCCGAATTTGACTTTGTTCTTCTTGTCTTCGTTGTTGAAGAAAATTGAAAAGGTACTTACTTTTTGGTCTTTGTATAAGAAAAACGGGGAGCTGCAAAAAAAAAAAGTTTTGAATGAGAACTAATCTGTAGAACGTTGAATGTTATGTTGTTTGGATATAATAGGATCAAATTTCCACCAGTCGCCTTCAGATCGAAGCGGAATATTTTATTTTTGTTCCATTTATTATTGCCCTATATTCCCACACATGTAAATTTCAGACACATTGCTACAATATTTGTTCACTATTTTTTGTCATCCAAAGTAAGTCTGGAAAAACCTAATACCTGGAAAAGCTAATAACGGGCACTTATGTTACAAAAATCTGCAACATATGAGGTAATACCAGCTACTGTACTCTAAACGAAAACATCCCTTACAGAACTTGACCCTTAGTACTGTAAATGGTATCTGGTATGACAGCTATCTCAAACGAAAACTAATATTCCATATTTTGTTGACATTTTCAAGTAACTATATCAACCACGTTAACAACCAACAAACTCACCTTTTTAAGATAAATAACCGAACTGTTCATGTTCAAATGCTGAGTTGACTTTTCTGAAAGACGCCCAACATATCGAACGACTGTTCTTGATGAAAGGCCTTTAGCGTACTGGCGCTCTTCGGTAGCCTTCAGTCGTATGAAATCTCGGGGAAGTGACGCACTTCCGCCATGCGCAAAGCACACACACACGCACGAGACAAACCTGCCAAGCCTCAGCCTCGCCATAAAAGGACAACGCATGTCATGCACTCTAGTTAACTAAAGTATGTATATTAGAAAAGTGTATAGAAAAAACTTATTTTTACTGTCGGACCTACGCAGCCTGGAAATTATTGCCAATATATGTTTAGTGAAATATAGACCAAGGATAAATCGCGCTACCAACGCGTGGTATATCTGTGACTCATGAATAAAAAATTAAATTTTTGATTTTGAACAACCATGACTCAGTATTAGGCATGGGCCCACGAAGTATCACGCCCCAAATAAATGAGTACCAATGGGTCATCTAAGGTACTTTGACTAATCTATTTAGGAATTTTATTTTTTTCAAGCATGAATCACAGATGGAACGCGTCTTGTCGATGCGTTCCATCAGTGACTCATACTCAGCAACACATGCTAAAACAAAAATGTACTGCCCGAGATATCCTCTATCTATATTTCACTATGTGTTAATTTTATTCAACCTGGTCAATATGACTTATGCTATCGTGAGTCACCAAGATGTTCACATAAAAAAATTACGCAATGCAAGAAGTTACCAATCCTCTCCTGAATCATCAGTGTTTGGTTATTTTGTGTAACCAAAAACACAAGCAATTCGATTTCATTTTTTGTCTTCGTTTCTACATTTCAATAGCTTTATTTAGGATTTGACTTCATATACAATATTACTTTAATATAATTTAAAATGTATCAACTCTAGCGACATTTACGGTGATAAAATCAAAGATATTCCAATTTGTGAAGGGACGGCCATGTAACCTTGTCTCCCCTAATGAATCAACTCTCAGTCCCTTTTAACCTGATGTGAGCGACATTGCACGTGATTGCGAAGTTGAGGCGCGTATTATGACGTCAGATTAATAAATCATTTTTATCAACAGAATTTACAAATATCTCGTCACCGTCGTTGATATCGGACAGTCATACTGTGTGTATAATTTGTTTTTATTTAAATTTTTTATTTAAGATACTGACGACCATTTAATCGCAAAGAGCTCATACAAGATGTAATACCAGCAACTGCACTTTAAGCGAAAAACAACCAAAACGGAAGTCATCCGTTATAGTATAGTACAGTGAGTGTTATCTGCTCTGGAAGATGAAATAACCATCTACCACTTTATTGTCAGGCATATATTACAGAGGAACCGTGTAACAATTGGATGCATGCTCAAATTCTCCCCGGCCTTTATTAACAAAAAAACAATTTTTTAGAAAAAAAAACTTCGGATTTGGGCGCAAAACCGATAAACTAATATTTACGTATGGCGATAATCATAACAACTAATTAGGAACTAGATGCGTAAATAAGTTAATAACGTGTGAACGCGATGACCAAGTGAGTGCATTGTAACAAAAAAACAGTAAAATGCTTCCCCTTGACAGTAACTTTACTCCGTGGCATTAACATTAACTTAAAAACCTATATTTTCTGTCATTTATGGGCCGTTGATGGAGCGGACCTTAATCGCCGCGCTCCATTAACACCTCATACTTGTGATAAACCTTGTCAACATGGCTGTTTTGGTATTTGAAAATAAACCTACCATTACTGCAAAAGAGCTAGCTGTAAATCCAACATAATTTTGTCAAAATGTGATTGTCATCACCAAGTAGGGCTGACCAATTCGATTCAATTCGAGGCACAATTTATCCGAATCAATATAGTGAATCGTTCGTGGAAACAAAGGCTTGCTAAACGAACTAGAATTTCATTTTTGACGAGAAAATGAAATCGATTTCTGTCAAAGTTGTAATTTTCATGGAATTAGTGATTCGATCCGATTCGTGATTCCTACACTTGAATCATATGACCGCGTTCGACTAATAACCAGGTAGTGGGTCCCGATTATGAATATTTCTAAAACTGCATATGCAGCTCTAGAGTTGCCTTCGAGTTATATCATGAATGCCATGCCAAGAGACGATTCAAAAAAGCGACAAATTGGCCGAACGTTTTACCAGCAACCAACGAAGTTATCACTCACTACACGCAACAACAGAAAGTAATCTTTTTCATAGAATATTTTTCGCTCAGAGGGCACCAGATAATTTTATATTTTATGCAGCTTTTTCAATCTTATTAGATTGGAATTCCTTGAGTTGTTGATTCCAATTTGGCGTAAAGTGGTTTTGAATAAACAAAATATGAAGCTCATCTCAAACCTACCACTCAGCTCGAATACTCCAAATTGTTAGGATGAAAGTGGTTCAAAAATCGGAAACGTGGAGTTAGTGTTGTAGGTAACTTGAGTGGTGCAAATTTTACAAGTGATGTAAGTTTTTTTTCTTAATTCCCTCAGAGCAAGGTTTTAAGAGACTTTCAATAATAAGAGTCATCCCAAACCACTGTTGTGCGAAGAGCTACATGAGGGCAGAAATGAAGACTGAAGAATCTTCATTCCCAAAGGACACTTATTGACTCGAATTTTAAAAGCTTGCAAATCGGGGAAGCGGTGTTAAGGCAATGGACCATGCTGCTTGTCAGTGAGGAGACACAACGACTCCAAGTGATCGGGAAATTTTTATTATTAATAACGGACTCAAAAATTTTACTAATAATTGGCAAGAGACTGGGGGTACGATACTTGTTGGGATCTGTTCGATCGCCAGAGTTTTTAAAAGCAGGTACAAACATCGCACATTTCCAGGTATCCGGGAAAAGGCATTCATTCGGGCACTCATTGAATAATTTTGCCAAAATAGAAGATATTTCGAGAGATAGAGTTCTTAGAATTACCGAGGAAATGTTGTCGGGACCAGAGGAAACATTAGAATTCAGTTTAGAAATTGCTCTAGAGACAAGAAGCCTAGTTATTGACCTTTTATCTAATACTACAGCAGAACATTTACGAAAATTAGATAAAGGTTTATTAGCATTTGGTACGGGGTTGCAGTTTTTGAAAAAGCATTTTTGGGAACAATTTCGCTTTGACTCTAGAGGAATGTAAAATATTGGGACCATTGATTGAAAGGGGGATGCTTGATTTGCCACTTTTCAGGACATTGTGTACTATGCTCCAAAAATACTTAGAAACGAAATTCTGCTCCAAAAATTTGAGCTCTTGTCGAGTTCGCGTATCTCGATTTAGCCCAATTGAAAAAGCAGTGCACTGTTGAGCAAGCAGTGCAAAATGATAAACCGTGCATTTCAAACTGTGCGGAATGCTTTTGGAATGACATTTGCAACTCGCTTTGCACCATTCAGACATTTTTATTTTGTCAAGCATGGGCCGCATATGTTCTGCCTCTCAGCAATAATCGATAAAACATGCCTAAGCGAAAAATTTCTGGCAGGGTGCCGCTCAACGACTATCCGGGGATTATTGACTTGGTTCCTTTTTTATTTGCAGCAGGTAAGTAGTCAGCAGGGAGCAATGGTTTACACAAATCGTATCGACTGCCTGCGAAAAGAGAAGGTAGTATTTAAATGACTAAAGATGACATGATTCAACAGAGCGATTGGCACAAAAGACGTCAACTATCCCCATACTCCTATGTGACAGACACACATAGACAACAACGCACTTTGCTGACAATTGAAAAATCTTAATGAACCTGCTTTTATTACAGCCAGAAAAATCATTGATTCTTTTAAACAATCTACAAATTTTCAGAAGCCAATGAAGTACATCGAAATCTTTGCTTCTGACGTGGGCTGATATATTGTATTGTTCATATCTTGCAATTGAGAAAAATATTTTATTCAGGTGTTTCCAAAAATTTTCTAAATGAAATGACCTTCATTTGCCTAATTTTGTATACAGCGCTCGACACATTAAAATATAAACATAGCACTTGCATTAAAACCTTCAGACAGTTCTCGAGGATTTTGGATGTGGGCGGAGTTTGCTGTCTACTGCACCTAGTGGTAAAATTGATGGATGATGAAAGATGGATTTAAATAATCGGAAAAAATTTGTCATAACATCTTTCGTTAAGTATGTATCACTGATGTCACCCCTAAAGAAAAAAAAATCGGATACAATTGCGCAATTTCGTTTTTACGCGCTTCTTCGGCGCGAATTTTTTTCCTGCGTTTTTATCAGAATGTATTCTTCTTTTAAATGTTTGCCATTTTTTGCAAAATGACCCTAAAATTTCCAGTCCGACTCCGGGGCTATTTTCGTTAGTATACACTTCCAATTTACTTTTTTCGTCCACAAATCAGGCCTCTCTCTCAATGCTGCCACCGCCACTGCTATTCATGCGTGCATGCAAGGAGTTAGTGTGGAGAATGGTTCTGCCATTGCTACTGAAATTGCTATCTCTGCTGGGGATCGACAACGATCGACATTAAATTGTGTCCTTTAATCACCACGTTTTGGCGTTTAGGTACAATTAGGGGTAAAAAATAAACCTTCAAAAAAGTCCACAGACTGCGTTGATATAAGTAACATCAAAGGGTTTAGAAATATATAAAATTCGCATTGTTAATTCTTAAGGTTATTTGTTTTGGGACTTTCGTGACATTATCCTGTCCAATGACTTTCAAATGCTAAATATTGGGAGAGGGGGGAAATGATTAAAATTAGGTTTGTATGCTTTGAGCCATTTTTACAACTACAGCGCAATCGCTTTTTTCAGCTATCAACATAAAAAGTGAGAAGGGTTTTTCAAATTGACTTCCGCACGCATTTTGTGAAAATGATTATTAGCTTGCTGATAACTTTCCCAACGCATATCATCTGCAACTGCCATTGACACATAACACGTGTTCTCAAAATTTCTTATTTAAAAATTTCATTTCCTAGATATAAATTCAATAAATCACGAAACACCGTAGCCTAAACGGCCTGAAAGAATGTATTAGATCAATTCCCTCAGTTTCGACAAGGAATCCACGGATGAGGTGTCCGTCCGATGAGTCTAAGTCTCGCGGTTTAACAAAAGGTTTAGTAAGTCGTGAGCCGGGTAAATCTTGCCACTTAGAACAGCAATAGGCCAATAACGTCCCAGCAACGTAAGCCCAGGATTTCGATTACATGACTTGGTAACGGTCCTAATCATGTGACGTAATTGGCGTCAGACTCATATATGTCAATTCGCCTATTCACAAATTGTACAAGGCTTTAAAAGTAATTCGAAAGGATCTAGTCTTTCCGCTGTACCCAATCAAAGTTTTAATTTATGAAACACGGGACGTATCTAGTCGGTACGACTCGTCAATTGCCCATAACCGACTATACTTGATTAAAGTAAATCGTTGTTCCCCACTTTTATGCAAATCCATATCAAATACCTAGTAATTGAGTTAACCAATGGATTTGCGAACAACCGACACACAGTCGTTATAATTCTTGGGGTTTGGGATCGCTGGTAAAGACAGATACTAAGTGCAAGTTTGATAGATTGGTTACGAACCGAGTTTTTCTATAAAAAATTAAGAAAGATTATTTAAAGCTGTTGATGATACAGAAATGAAAGTTTATCAGAATTAGAATAGGAAGCAGCCACACCATTCAATTAAAAGAAACCATTAGTTAAATTTGTACTGAAAACCACGAATGTTTATTTACGAAGTTTGCTTAAAGAAAGTTTTCAAGAAATTTGTAGCCTCGACGGCTCGATGCATCATTACAGAAGCTTAGCAAAAGCATGTCACAAAATATTTATGACTGGTCAGTGATGCACTACTATGGCACGCAGACAAATACATCTTATAGAAAAAAAGATTTTTCACAAAAACTGATGTAGGGAGATTTAGCATTGTGCTATCTGCCCTAGCAATTTTCTTAACATATTAGTACTGTTATACTGTCATTAAGGTAGCTCAATGTTTCGTCCCAATACCTCGCATACTTCCTTTGAAACAACTGAACGAAAAAGATCACTATTTTCCCCTGTTGACTCATGTCTGACAAAACGATTCTTTGCGGGTTTTATATGAATATTTGAGCGTGTGTGTAGTGGAAGGGTACATTTGTTATTTACCGTCCTGCCAGCATACTGCCAGCATTCAGACAGAAATGTAGAAGGATGCTGAATCTCAATTATCTTCTTTAATAAAAACTACATTCTGACTCACAGGAAAATCGTATGTTTATGTAGCCATGATACAGACTTTGTAGAACTCGGAACAAATATTTAAATTACTCAAAAAGATAACATGTTACAAATACCCGTGAAATACTGTGAAGAATCAAAGATTTCATCAATACAAAGTCGGACAATGTATATAAAAATAATTTTAATATTGTTATTATTGTGGATTACAATAGTTCATTCGTTTAATGTTGACAATTCAGATGAGCATACAATCTACCTACAATCAAGTTCTTCTGATAATGTATCATCATATTTCGGAAATTCATTTACCATAAATAAGGATGAGTCGTTCAAAAGTCGAAATTCGTCATTGACAAGGTGAGGATTGTTATGCAGTCTAATGCAATGGAAAATTGTATCGGAATAGCATTTTAGAATAACGTTGGAATACAATACAACTATGAAAAACAACAAGTTAGTGAGGTTCAAGGCTTTTTTTTCAATTTTGTCTAATATGAATCATAGATCGAACGCATCTCAACAGCGCTTTCCATTAGAGCGTCGTATTTAACAAAACAAAGATAGAGAATTACTTTTTAGAGAAAAAATGAGAGCCTGATCGTATCTTTATGAGGAATGCTAGAATGTGAAAAAAACGAAACGCTCTACGTTTGCGTTGATGAGCATAAACCCTAAAATGACGACAATACACTTTATACAACTTGAGTGATTTACTATTCAATTACCTTTCAATACTCTGTTGTAGAAGGTCCGCTCTAAAACCCATATAACAATTTTTAATCAAATTCAGAAGCAGTGTATAAAATAAATCAACCACTTATACGCGAAAGAACTCCCAAAATGTACAGTAGTAGCAGCAAATTTATTTGTTTCACAGATTATTAGTTGGTGCTCCACATGGAAAGCCTTTGCTTTATGAATCGAGCAAAATGTTCTCAACAACGAACATGGTCCAGGAATGCAGTGAGTTTTCAGAATTTATCTGCCATATAAGAGATTTGTTTGACATGAATAAGGCTGAGGTTTATAATCATGCGTATGACGTTGTACATTTATATTTCTATCAAGTATTACACTGGGAGATGAATGCGGATCAATAATACCCAAACTTTGTAATGAATTATTGAAGTCCTATGATACATTGCAGAGAACTGTCGAACCCTTTCCCAATGTTTTTGCTATTTCAGATCCGTTTTCACTCCACTGAACAAGTTAGCCGTAGAGTAATAAACGATAATATAACGATTAGTGGTTGTCTGATGAAGTTGGTTTATGTCCTAAAGAATACTCGGGTTAAAGAAATTATGCTTTGAACACGTCAATATTTAGTGGATGAGTTTATGCCCTTGCTTGCCATACCTACTAGATAGATAAAATTTTATATAAACATTAAAAACCGTTAGATGTCTGCAATGGCGTCGCAATGTTGCTTCACTTCGTTTATCATATAGATTTTATAATGGTCTTTGTTGAAGGGAGCTTTCTGCTCTAGTTCCCCTGGACAAAATATTTAACCGGTCCACTCGATTGACTTCCATTTCACATCTGTTGCAAACAGTTTTATCCAAGACTTGTCCAAAACTTTTGAATTCCTAGCCTTTCCGCTGCTTTTTGATCGTGGCGGTCTGCGTGGCTTTAAAACTGCCGTCAATACAAATCTATCGGGGATGGGGATTCCTTTGCTCACACTCCTGTGTATCTTTCATGTGAATCTTTGCCACAACACAGGCCTCGGAAGACTGTACGTATGATATACCTCTTGCCTTCTTACCTTGATCGAATTCTATTAAATAGATATATGACCATTTACACAGATATTCAATTCGATGACGTTTTCGAGGATGGCCAAGCAAGTGAAGTTGTCATTAATAATTGCACTTCAATATCCGACTTCAATAATAAATATCGTCCGCAAGATCTTTATTCAGAAAGCACAGGCGAAGCAACTGGATGGTCTATCAGCACACAACAATTAAAATCAGATGTAACTTCGGTCTCACCGCGTTGGGTTGACACGGTAAATAAATTCAGATGTATAGTGGAGATGTGGAATACAATTCCCAAATTCCGTTGAATTGAAACAAAATGTACTACCACGCAACAGTCAATTTACGATTTATTACGGCCAATACGGTCTAGAGAGTTGACCACATGGTACTTATGCTTTCCAAGGCCAAATTTTCCATCTTTTTTGTTTTTGTTTATACAATAGTACAGCGAATATTTTGTCAAGTATGAGCTATAGATTGAACGCACCGTGATGACGCGGTCTATTTGTAGCTCATTGAAATGTTCGTGCAAAGGTCTGGCTGACAGTAAATAAAATTAAATACGTGCTATGAAGTATGTTATCGTAAATTATCATTTTTCGGTTTTTCGCAAATCATACTTGTCTGGCGCCAAAAGCGGGTGGAGGGAGGGTTGGCGTGCGCCTCCCAATGTCAAATATCGCGGACTCGAGTCGTTATAAGCACTCCATTGTCAAGAAATTAGTCCGAGTCTGCAATCACCGTAACTCGTGAAAGCATAACTCGAATTGACGTGCGACTTGTAGGTACTATGACTCGATTTGACTGGAGACTCTGAATTTTTATACGACTTGGACTCGACTCCCAACCCGTGTGTTCTTCGACCCGACTTGGGACACGAGGGGAAGTGACTCGTTCCAAACACTAATAACTAGTATTTTAAGATTCATGCATTTTCAATCAAACAAAAATCAGAATTCGAATCATCCGAGACAAATAATATACCTGGTTCGATAAGAATCTTCATTCTGCTGTCATCTTTAGCCACGACTTTAGCTTACCACGAGAAAAGTGATTTTTAAAATTGTACGCTGCAAAATTTAATCATTTGCATTTTTCCAAGATATGTAGACCGTTACATATGGATCGATGTGGTAATTCCTACAAACTGGAAGGTGGATGTTTTCTGTCTGGTATTACGTCGAACAGATCTGGTAATCTATCATCTCACAACAAATCGCCTGAGGATGACTTGTCTATTCCAAAATCACTTGAAGAAACAATTGAAAATGGAAATCCAAGAGCGACGTGGAGAATAAAGAGTCCATGCAAATCAGGTAGTATACTACTAATAGCTACTCGAAAATTTGTTTTGCTGATTGTGGTATAGAATAAAAGTTCTTCCTGTCTATAAACTCCTTCCTCGAATATTTGTGTATTTACACAAGTTAGCATGTTTAGCAGACATGGTGCCTTGGCCTTACTCGCCTACACTCCCTCCACTCAAAAATAGTTTGAAATGTAGATTTAAACGTTTGGTGTTCGCATTTCTCGGACCATTTTTTGCGTACTCAATTTGTATGAAAATGAAATTTAGGCAATTCTTTCGGAATTTTAATTGTTCGCATTTCTCGGACCGTTTTTTGCGTACTCAATTTGTATGAAAATGAAATTTAGGCAATTCTTTCGGAATTTTAATTGTTTTAACTAGAGTTGCATGGAATTTTTTCGAATGAATTTTTTTTTTGTCACAATATTGACATTGCCCATTAATCATCTCAATTTTTTGAATTTAAAGATAAAATCGTTGGAGAAATACCGAACTCCAAAACAATAAATATCGGTTTCATCATATACATATATATTGTGTTTCTTCTTTTTTCCTGTTTGTGAAAATTAAAAAAATATATAAAATTAATATGTTTTGTTTCTCAAATTTCGACTGAATTTGATATGGAGATACGATTTTATCATTATTCAAAGCATTCTAGCTGTTTTGAATCAGGCGGTCGTCAGTGCGTTTCAATTTTGGTCACTATAAGAGCGAAATTGAATAAAAATAGAAATAACATAGAAATTGCAGATGATTCCAATATATATCCCCTATTTCTGCATATACATGAAGTTATGTATTGCGAAATTTATAAGCACTGTATCTTATGTATCTACAAACGCAGAGTGCGATTCCATCACTGTGATTGATCTAATGTTTGTTATTGATGGATCAGCTTCGATCAAGGATGATAATTTTGCACTCATGCTCAACTGGATACAGAACGTTTCAAAGGGATTCGATATAAGAGAACCGGTGCAAATAGGCGTGGTGAGTTAAATAACAATCCCCAATCAATAATTTTATTTTGCCAAGCATGAGCCATTGATGGGCCGCGCCTAGACAGCGCGATCCATCAATGACTCATACTTAGCAAACGTTGTTTTGAATGTACTTTTTCGAACCGGGATTCACATGCGAGATATATCAAATGGATTTTGTGGTTCCAGTATTGATAGTACGATTCTGGTAAGATATCAATCACCTTCATACAGAGGTTTTGTTGTTGGCATCGCAGGTTGAAGATCGTGGGCTCGAGTCTTGGTAAGATCGACTTGTTTATCGTTAATCCATATCCACGAATTAAGCCAGGATTTAATTACTTTAGAAGATCCGGTCGAACCGGAATAATCATATCTTTTCAACAACACTAACCTTGTTCGTATCTAGTCGGACGCGGACACACGGCCTCATTGTTTAAGGCGATCCACTCAAATGAGAGGCTATAAATAAAAGATAAATAAAAAGCTTATTGAACGGATTATATTTTTTAGTATAAAAATTCCAGTCGGAGATGCTGACGAAATTTCGCCCATAAAAAATTATTGCGTAAGTGGTAAATATAAATCGTAAAAGACATATCGTAAATTTTTGTTTGTTTCAAGGTTCAATATTCCCATTGGAGTTCAAGGCAGGATTTGAATGATCAAAGCTTCATCAAAACAGAAATAGAATTAGGACAATGCAATAATCAAACGGAATTTGATGACGCAGTTAGCAAAATAAAGGTAAGATATTCCTGTTTTTCTTCTTAGCAAGTTTTTACTGTTCTTTTCAAACATCCTAATTCATTGGTTAAAGTATAGGTTTCACTCTTCAAATGTTGCGTTTACTATTCAAATTACATCTAAATGTAGTAACTGCGCCATATAAGTAGGGCTGAGCAAAACCGAATCACTCGGAATTCGAATCTGATTCAAATATCTGTTTTCGAATCGGATAGAACAGTTGATTGCATAAAAATAACAAATAGCCCATTTTTATTATTATTATTATAGTTTCCATTCTGATGTTTATGAAATATATTGTTACAAATAACAAATATTAGCATAAACTGACTTAAAAGTGATGTATTTTCATTTTACGACAAAATACAAACGATTTTGGTCAAATTTGACCAAAATCGATTGCATTTTGTCGTTAAAAATGGAAAAATGCACTTCATTTAGCATGGTTTTGTATCAATGACCGATTCACAATTGATTCGAATAACCTGTAGTTCAAATCGATTCGAATCACCGAATCGAATTGCCCAGCCCGACATGATATAAGCCCGATTTTGGATTTTAAATCCAGTTTTTCAGACTGGCAGAATGTCACCTACTCTGCTACTTAGATACCCGAAGAAAATGTGTTTCACCAGAAGAAATTTATCAAATGAGCAATACTTCATGATATATATCTTGCTAAAAGATAAAAGTACTTGTTTTGAATAGATGGAAGCAAAATAACCGAGGAAAAAATGTCCAAAATCATCGATACTACTATAAAATAGCAGTGTTGATAGTTTTAAATCCTTTTCTCCATCCGAAGAAAATGAGCTGAGCATTTTGGACCCCAAAAAACAAGATTTTGTCAACTTACAAAGATACTTTCTTTATCTCACTCACAATGAAAATAAAACAGTTCTAATGGCCAGGCAACTGCTTCATGTTCGGAAAATTTGTAGTTTGCCCACTGTTTATACATATTTGCGTGGTAGCTGAGTATAATGATATTGTTTGTCATATACCACAGGGAAAACTTTTTCGTCTTGTCGCATTGGTTTTTTATTAAAGGCAAATTCAGGTCTAATTTTACATTCCGGTGTCGCAAGAGATCCTTTATTATTGTAATTTTCTCAGCTTCATCTCGTATTGCCTTTTCTTTTCCTGCCGTTTTAATATATCATACAAACTCTTTACAGTACCAAAAATCATCAACATACACCGCTCATGCTATCAACAAAACAGTATTGTACGATTTTAATGGAGAACATGGAAGATATCCTGACGCAGGAAGAGTAATGATTCTTTTAACAGATGGAAAATCCACCGATGGAAAGTGAGACTTTTTTCACAAAGGCTTATGAAAAAGTTTTGCTAAACCATGGCGCTCGTGTTTATAGTGCCACACAAAATATTATATTATATCCTACGTTATTTTGATCAAACCTCGTCGCTAGCCTAAAGTTAAAAAGGCTATTGTGACACGATATTTCAATTTAGGTTCAAAATTTACATCTAGAAACTTAACTGAGCAATAATATAAGAAACACACGTTGTGACTTGAGCAACAATTCTGTGAAATAATGAATACGTTTGAAAAAAAAAGTTTTCCCTGAATTGATTCAAGGTTCTTCAAATTATAAAATTTGATTCATCGGTAAATTAGTTGAACATTGTGAAAGTTTTGCTAACCTTAATTAACAAAACTGTAAAGTTATTTTGAATACAAAATTTGAAGAAAAACGTAAAAGATTTTAGTGCGGCAGAGACGCGAACTCAAACAATCAAAATCTTGTCATTTAGGTTACTACCGTACAGTGCTCGTTTCGCTAGTGAAGAGGGTGTTATCGCATACGCAGTTGGTATAGGCCCTGCATTCGATCCTGCAGAATTACTTACAATTGCTGGAACAAAATCCCGGGTATTTGAAGTAGAAAAATTCAGTGAACTGGACAATATCGTGAAAGGACTTCAGCAGAGCATAACACAGTCCCTGGAAGGTACATGATGTTTTTATTCAGTGAAGTAAACGTTCAATGATCGCAATGTTTTTCAAAACATTTTCATTTCACTGTACTAAGAGATACATATGCTGACAGCGCTCCGGAGACCAATATCATCAAGGTACACATTTTAAGTCTCGAATTAACATGGACATGGTCATGAATTGTGATAAAAATTCGCGTTTAGTAGTGATTGATTTTATTAGTAGTTTAACAGTAGTAGGTGATTTTATCATCGACTAGGGCAGATACCAGTTGCTGGTACGATAATTGAAGTAGTTCTCTTTGTATTCCCTTGATCTCCTTTCGGTAGCTGCTTCCAGCCTGGCTGAAGGCATATTTTAATAAATAATAATATCATAATTTAATATATTATTATATAATAATTGTATTGTTAATTGAAATTTCAACGATATAAATCAATTTATTAAAACTGCGACTCTGCGACTTGTGTATGAATAATTATCTCGAAAGCCAAACAGAATTTTATATTAATCGCTATTTACTGTACAATATATAACCTGGCTAAAATAATACTTAAAAATTCTAAATTTTGTGATTAAATGATTTCGAAGCGAAATCATGACATATTTTCAATTTCACGTCGCTAAATTCGGAAGATTTTCTGTGAAGACTATAATTTTAGAACATCATGTGAAACCACGCTGAATGTCGGTCGTTTTATGCTATTTCGCTAAAAGAAATTCACACAACACGGACTTTATTTTGGGAGCTTAAGTGCTTCAGTGATCACTGGAAAAAACTTACAGAAACCTATCTTTGAACAATCTTAACTTTGAGCAACTTAATTTCTCGGATCACTCCATTATGACTTATGAATATTTATTTTTTATTACTAATTTTATTTGAACTAATCAATCCAACACGACATTCGATATAACTTAGGATGAAAATATTACAAAAAGCTCGGAGAATTAAAATCAGACATAATTGACAAATTTTAGCCAGTCGTTAATGTCTTGTAATCACCTACGTTTCCAAGTATTAGCCACAGATGGATGGAGTATCGACGGCGCATTGATCATGTTTTGACTATATACAATTCAGTATCTGGATAACTGACTCACAAATTATTGTTAAATGTTTTGTTTTGAATGAACCACGTATTGATTCAAACTTTTCCAACTCTAGCTGAAGTACGCCACGATGAATTTTCCGGCCATGGATGTATGGGATTACTTTCACTTCCCGCATTCAATGAGGAAATGAAATATATTTTACACTAAAAATCAAATATCAATATTCAGTAAAAATATAAATCTGATATTCATTAGAGATTGCTAATTTTTTTAAACCGCCGTTTGAGCGTACCAGTTCGATAAGGTCATATTACGGCGATCGGTTATATGCAAACAGGCTCAGTTTTGTTGAAAATGCATTCTGTACTCGGTTTTGGCCAAGTCTGTCCAAGTTATTACGCCTTGAGTTGGGCAGCGTGCGAGTTGGGATGGTCGGAACTCACATTCGAGATCTACAGACTGTGAAACCTGCATAATGCAGCCTATTTCGCGTTTGCGTTAAATCCAAATCTTTAAGTCTTTTTTTCCATTTCCCCTCATTTTTCTTTAGAGAGTTTATTATAAACCATGCTAAAGTCGTAGCGGTATTATCGGCTTACTGTAGAAAAATAGATGAAAATTACTTGACAAAACTACTTTCGACAAAATAACTAATTTCGCGAATTTTCATTTTAGATGTTCATTTTCAAAAGCGCACAAATTTAAAACAAATTTCGAAGTAGAAATTTAGTTATCCTATTCATTAAATCACATTTATTAAAGCATAATCACAAATGGAACAGGCCTTGGTAGCGCGAATAATCAGTGCGCCATACTCAACAAGGTACATTCAATCAAATTTTTCTTTGTCGCTAATCATACGATTGGCAAACAGTAACATAGCTTGTACTTTTAAAATTTAACCGTACTGCCGGTAGACACTGCTCATCATTTACACGTTCATTGTGTAAATGTGACAGACTATCATAACCTTTCCGATATTGATTTCAGTGCAAGTTCTTCGTTATAACAAACATCTCCACTTTTTCACACTTCCTTGCGCCCACGATTCAACGACTCAACGTCAAGTTCTTGTAACGAGACAGTTACTGGGGTTTTGACTCCGATGTTTGACAAGTCCAAATGCAGACCAAGTACCTTGTCATCCAATGAAAACATGCCACGTTGAGTTGTAGAATCGGGGAGCAAGGGAGTGCAAAAATTGATCGAGAGATATTCGCTATATTATATTTCGAAAATTTAGGTGCACCCACTAATCGGACCAATGAACTAATCCATTGTGAAGCAGGTTTTTCCGCATTACTCAACAAGGCAAGTCATATTACTTTTATTTTAAATAAAAACATGCATGGGAGAAAAGGGCCTTCTTTTGCCCAGTCTTACGAGAGAAGTCTGGTCATTTGATATTTTTGCTTTTAGTTGTTTATTTAGCTATGGTGTGTTGAGTGAGGATCGTATGCTTTTTATTGATGTGTGTTCTGTTTTAGTCTGATATACATTCTGCGTGATGAGGCAGGTGACTTTGATAATGTGAGCGACTTTGATAGAAAAACATTCAAACCTTCACCACATTCCAGGCGACTGTTTTTCCGCTTGATATATACGAGTCGTATAAACACAACAATCTCATACCCACCGACCTCGTTTCCACGTTTAAAGGCAGTTGAAAAAATAAATGAGACTAACTCTAATCATTCCTAATTATTATTATGTAACAAATACCATTAAATTTTGGAAAGGTGAAAGCGCTTATAACACCACAATTTTTGTTAAAAAAGTATTGGTATTGAGCATGCATCAACTGTTCGTAGACTGAGAATGAGGAAATAACTATCAAAGTTATACGCCCGTTTGTTTATACGGTACGGTGTAGTCATCAGCACGGCAGTTCCGGTATAATATGGATCGTTTTGGATGCACACTTTTCATATAGAAAAGCTTATTTGGAATAGCCACTTGGCTAGTGGTAGCATTTTCAGAAAGGCGGAAAGGAAAAATAAGTAAGAAGGACAAAACGCCAGATATCAATGCTGCACTGTTGGACTGTTATGACCAAAGCCGAGGTATGGATAGGCTAATTGTTCACAGGGATATAATAGAATTCTTTTCTTTGCGTACCCGCCTATTGCCCAGGTTTTCTGGACGCGCTTCATCCGAGCCTCATATCCTCGATAATTGGCTGGTACTAGTATCATTTATTTTATTACAGTGTTGGCCGTACAATATCGATATTATGATTTTACGTTTTCTTATTGTTGTCGTTCTATTGTGGAATTATGCATCAGCATATAACGTCGAAACAGCACAAACATATTCAATGTATTTAAGAGATGGTGGGAAAGCTATTGGAGGAGATGAGGAAATCGAAGCTTCATATGCTGGATATACTTTTCACGTCAAAAAAGAGTATAATATAGCGAGGTAAGGTTTCAATATGAAATATAAGTGAGCATTCCGATTTAAATACTATCGAGTCAAAAAATGATTGTCCAGACATCTTTTGTTAAATGTAAGTCACTGATGGATCACGCCGATGAGGTGTGGTTCGTCTGTGCGCATAGTTAACAAAATAAAATTTGTGAATAGGCACCCGGTAAATTCTGAAATTCTGATTTAAATTTAATTCAGTTTTGGAGTATTCAAGATTGATTCATTTTACAGGAATCACTATGATATATACCGAATTTCAATTTGGCGTAAATTGTAAATTTTGCTATAAAATGAGACGAATTTGCTCCAAAGTAGACTTTTCGATTCTATATATTTTTGTAAGATGATTCTATAAATACATTACATTTTTAATAATTTTATGCAAACGTTTCCTATATTAATATTTAAAACGCCCTTTTTTATATAAACTAAGGCCCCAACAATTCGAGATTAATAGATTATGCGATTCCAAAATAACTATAGTTATTTTTTTCAGTATTTTGTTCGGACAACCTCGCTCTGGGAAAGTTAACAAAGATGTGTCTCCAGGAGCTATTTTTTACTGCAATTTCTCGTACATTGGGGATTCGGCCCTCAGTTTTGTGACAGCAACTGAGCAATCGACAACGATAAAAAGTTCCGACATGATGACGTATTGTACGTTTATATATATATATATTTTTCAGTCACTTCCTAGAGTGGATCACCCTATCCAGGGCCCTGTAACAGCGGCCACTTATTGACGGGCAGGGTTACAATTGCTTGATGTTTTCTTGTTCGGATTAGCCTACCCAAGTTATTACAGCCGGGGTTGAATGGGGGCGTGGATAGTCGAGCTGGACTCGCCGGGTCTAGTCAGGGATTCGGGAACGGGGGTCGCATTATTGTTATACCGCTTCGTCCTCTCACGCCTAGACGTGATCGTCATTTGGTGCCTGGGTAACATGTACCGAAACTTTACCCCTATTGGCACATGTTTCTAACGTGTCGCGAAAGGAGAGTAAAACAAAAAATTGTTAGATTGCCAAACCATGGCACAGAACAGGGACCACCCACTATATTAAAACAGTAGGGCTGGGCAAAACCGAATCATTTTGAATTCGATTCGAATAATTTTTTCGAATTGGATCCAATCACGAATTCGATGTAAATAACAAATATTCAAGTTTTTACCATTACAACTTGTCTTCGTTGTGAAAATAAAAAAATTTATAGTTTATAATGTATATTCAATTCACACTCCATGTCCAAAAGCAACAATTTTCATATTTTAACGGCAAAATATAATCGAAAATCGATCACGTTTTTTCGTTAAAAATCAAAATTCTAGCTCATGTAGTAAAAGCCCATGTAGTTTAAAATACTTGTTCCTTTGAACGATTCACGATTGATTCGAATATATTGTACTTCGAATCGATTCGAATCACCGAATCGAATTGTCCAACCCTACTCAACAGCAGTTTATTTCTGTCGGGAATGTTTCCTTCTCAGAATGCAGGGGGCGATTTTCCATTTTATAAAAAAGTAGTAGCAAACTTTTGCTTGCCGCCTCAAATTTGTATGTATGTATGTACTATATCTACTTAATGTGGCGTGCTCTCTTACCTGCCATGGATATAAAGTAAAATCTGTAAATCAGTACTGTGCTATTTTTTCGTTTAGTGAACTCAACGGAGTCGGGGACCACCGCAAAAATAGCGAGTACTAATGCTCCTACAATGGCAGATTTTTCATCACCGGAATGTAAAAGGCTTCAAATTTTATATCAAGGGGGTGAACTTCAGACAGGACGAGACCATAAAATCGGTGCTGACGCTCTAGGTCTTTCGATAAGAAAATTGGCTGGCGAAGATGAATACGCGGTAAAATAATTTTGTCTCCAATAAATGCTTATCTGAAGTAAACTTTTTTATTGAATTGTGCAAGCACTCACTAAGATGAATCACCCTGGGCTATATACCGCGCCTCTCTGGCGCGAGTCACCAGTGACACATACTTTACACGAAATATGTCTGGACAAATTATTCTGGTTTGGAAGTTATTACCTGTTGAATAAAAAATGATTGAAAAACTCAAAATTAACTCATTGATTATAGGTTTGCAGCATTCTTCGTCAGAGAAAATGTCCTAAAGTAGGTTTCACACCAGGAGCATGTTATATTGGAAATCCAAGGTATAATAACTGGAAACTAAAAAAATTGAATGAAACAGGTAAATTTACTTCAACAAGCAAAACATTGTTTTCTCGTTTATTCATATTGTAAATACGGCTGAGCAAATCGAATAGATTCGAATCACAATTTATTCAAATCAATCGTGAATTGTTCATAGGAACTAAAATTTTTATTTTTAATGACAAAATGCAATCGATGATTGATCGAACGCGCAGATAAACCTACGTGACGTGGGGCGTGACATGTCGTGGCCTCGGGAAGTATTCCTATTTATTGCACCTGACACTTTACCCACGTTGTCCGCACAGGGAACCTGCGATTTGCCTTCTTCTTGTGGTGTCACGTAACACGCCTGATTACAGTCCTGTAAATAACATTGGTGTCGGGTGCCTAATCCATGAATAATTTGGGTAAAAATTTGTCCTTGACCTACCAACTTGTATCAAACAGGCGCTTGGTTACTAAGAACAGGACAGAAATAAATCGGGCCAGCCTGTAACCTAATGTAGCATGACTAGGGCTGGACAATTCGATTTGATAATATGAATCGATTCGAAGCCCAAATTATTCGAATCAATCGAGAATCGCTCATAGGTACAAAAACTCGCTGAATAAACTAGAATTTTCAATTTAAACACAAAATACAATCGATTTTGGCCAAAAACAAAAATGAAAATTGTTGCTCGTCGACATGTAGTGTGAATTGAAAATACACAATAGACTATAAATTTCTTGATTTTCTCAATGGTGACAAGTTAAAAACGGGATATTTGTTATTTACATGGAATTAGTGATCCGATCCGATTCGAAAAAAAATATTTGAATCAGATTCGAATTCCAAATGTTTCGGTTTAACCCAGCCCTAAACATGACTGCGATTATATTGATGATGCAGTAACGCGGACAACATGGCAAAGCCGAAGATTACATAGCGCATACTATTTTGTATTTGCAGTGTAATTATGATAAGTCTTTTCATTATTTTTTTATTAAAATGTGCTTCCGTGTCTCAACATAATTCTTAAGGGTATGGTAACTTTGAAATCTATTTTTAAAACAGAGATCCAGAATCTTATTCCTCATTTTCAAACAAGTTTATTGCACAAGATTTCGCTACGTTATTGCCAGATGAAGCTAGACTAGGATCTAGGCGTATTCTTGTATAATGAGTTGTTTGAAATTATGGAATAGGATTCTCTGCCTCTTTCTTATTCAAGAATCCTTGTGACCCAAATCGGGAAGTTACATTTCATATATTTAATGCGAAACCAATTTGAGACATTTATTTTTAATAGCATGCTTTGATAAAATAATTGAGGTCATGTTTGTTGTTGATGGATCGGGCACTATTGGCACAAAAAAGTTTTCTGTCGCAAAACAATGGCTGATAAACGTTACAAGTGATCTTATGAATGAATTCGGTGACGCAGTGAGGACACAAGTACTTCAATTTTCTAACAAAGATCACGATTGGGACAAGTAAGTAGAAAGTAACGGTCTGGCGGAAACGCATATTGCGACGAGCTGCTCCTACTCAAAAATATTTTGCATCTACAAGTTTTGTCGGATGCGAGGCACAGGTGGATCGCGCTGCAGGGCGCGTCCATCTGTGGCTCATGCTCGGCAAAACAAAATTTCTCATCAGACTTTAAACCGTTATAATAAAATGCAGTGAGTGGTACCGGCTCTGGGCGATAGTAAAACCGTCTTCCCCATTTTCAGTAATGAAGTACATTTTGATGTGCAGCGTATTTCATGTCAAACATTCTGCATATTTCAGCATTCCACTGGAAAAATCGGAAAAATTTGAAATTCCTTACACGTTGAACGATAAAATTGATATCGACGAAATTAAGCAACGAATAAACAACATGTCATATAAGGCAGGCGAAACATATACCTATTTTGCACTGGAAAGGGCAATGAAGGTACAAACACTGTATGTAGAGTTTACTTATTACTCATAGTTATTTATAGACATCCTTATCACAATGGCCCAAGAATTCTTAAATTTATTTTACAGTGAGTGGGCGCAATGGCCTAGGGGAATAGCATGTTGACGTCGCATGTTGAATATCTCAGGTTCGAGTCCGGGCTAGTCCACCTCGTCAATCCATGTCCGCCACTCAACACGGGGTATAATAACCCGGGGTAGGCCAAGCCGGACAGGAAAGAAACATGTCTTTCTAACCATGTCCGTCTATAAGTGACAGCTGGTCCTTGGTCAATCCACTCCATCGATCCACTCCAGAAAGTGACTATAAAAATATATGCCACAAAAGTGGTCAAATATCGACCGCTAATCTGAATTACTGAACCATCTAATAATATTTAATGGGAAATTATACCATCGAATTGAGCCAGAGATGAATCGCGCTTCACAAACTACCGTGTTCAGTAGAGTGCTGAAATAAATCAAGTAAAAATTATGTTGCGCTAACCTTCCGCTGAACGAAGCGGTCGTTATAAATCGCAATCAGAAATTTCGATTTCATCGACCATGAGCCACAGATGACTCGCGCCGTAACGGCACGATCCACCATTGTTGATTTTTTCTGACTGATGGAATTTTGCTTATTTATTTTAATGCTTCACAGGTGGAATTCAATAAATCTGAATACAACAATGTATCAAAGAAAGTAGTCGTTGTTTTAACAGACGGAAGAGCAAAGGATGGCTATTATCTCAACTCATGGTCAGTGAAATTCCTCTGAAAAAAATAGAAAGGATTCGTAGGTAAGATAGGAATCGGGAATAGTATACACAAAAGAAACCAAACTGACGGTCAACGGTATGGCAAAGAGCAAAATTTGAGACAAAGATAAACATTAAGGCAAGCAACTACATCCTAAGCAAAAAATATTGAACCACAAAACAGAAGTGCAATGAGTGGTATCCGTTTCGGGGGATCAAGAATCGTCTACCACTTCGTAAAGTTGCTGGATCATTTCAATTTTCAGCGGATTTTGCTCAAGATATCCGAAACAAAAGAATGCCGTGAGTCTAATTTTAACAGCTTTGAATCATGGAATCGAACTCTTTTTTTTCCATTTATTGAAATTGGCTGGCTCTAAGCAAGGTCGGAAGCAGCTAAAAAGATTTTTTGTCGATAACATATTTTTTGCTGGAATATAGCAGGATGACAGAATTCGGGTGTTCGAAATGTTCATAACATTTTCTTCTGATGGTCAAAAAGCTATTTCATAGCAGTATTGGTGATTTTGAACCTTTTATGCCGTTTGATTACTACCAGGCACTCATATAATAGACATTTAAATCGAATTCTAACTCCATATATATCATGAAACATTGCCCATTTGCTAAATTTTCTTCCGGTGGAATCCATTTTCTTCGGGTGTCCGAGTAGAAGTATGTACCTTTCTGCCGCTCTAGAATATTGTATTTAGTTTTGGCTAATCCTTATCTAATTTTTTACTTCATGAAAATCGATTTAGTAGAATAATGAAATCAACATTACCACGTCCACAACAGCGCAATGCATCAGTGGCGTACGCTCAACTGCACATGCGCGGTACAACTTTGTCTCATGCTTGACAATATAAAGTTTCGGATTAGGAAAAAATATTTTTGGAATCATATCAAATCACAGAAATGTTTTTCTGAATAACCCAAACTGGGCATTCACTAAAATCGATTCGAATCTCGAAGCTAAAGCTGTACTCCATACACAAAATACTACATTTTCAATTAATTCAAGCGGCGCATACAAATCTCTGGAGTCCAAAACACACTTAATCTTTTAGGTATGAAGAATACAAGAATGCTGTAACCTCTTTCGCCGTCGGAGTAGGAAAATATTGGAATTTCACGCACCATTTAAAAACTATTGCTAATGGAGGGGATAGCATGGAAAATGTATTAACTGTAGAGGATTTTGATGCGCTGCAAAGCGTTATATCAAATTTAACGTCGGCCATCATAAACGAGGTTATAGAAGGAGGTAAAACCACTTTTGTTGCGATTATCTCTATTATTTGTGATGTGGATATGGCTGGAAAATTCATTTCGAAGATTTGAATCGATTCAACGCACAAATTATTCGAATCAGTCAGTGAATCGGTCATAGGAATAAAAACGTGTAAAATGAAATGGAATATTTGTACTTCGACGACTCTTGGAGTTCGTTTACACTTGATCTTTATTTACATGTATATCGATTTTAATAATGCGGGTAAATTGTATTAGTAAAAAGAATCATTATTTGCTTATAAGAATTTAGCGATTCGACCCTATTTGAAAAAATATATACGAATCACAATCAGATTCAAAATGGTACGGGTTTGCCCGGCCCTATAGCACGGGCTACGATCCAATCCTAAACAGATCGATCTCCGTAGATCACATCTGAATACCGGTCAAAATATATTGTTTTTATTATCGAAATTTGCTCTAGGCGAGCCCAATCAAAAATTTCAAGTGAAATAATTGTCAAGTATAAGCAAGAATGGCAAATGAATTTTCTGATTACGAACCAACGGACACTTATACCCAAAGAGCTACTACAATATATAGTATCTACAAGTATAGTTTTTCAAACTATTATAGAGTTGTGTAGAATACAATATACGCACTCTAGGTAAATAAACCACTCAAAGGCGACTGATCTGTGTTATAAAAACTATCTACCAATTTCTCAAATCCTTTTTACTCGCTTCTTACGAAAGGTTTATGGCAATTCAAAAGCCTTCAAAATAAGAGAAATCGACTAAAATGAAGCAAAGGAATGGTCAGTGGTTTTACTATCGCCCAGGATAACCATCATTAACTGCAGTCCACTACAGGTGCTTGTTTTTTGCACCACTTGTGTTTGGTTCGTTATCTATTGATCACTGATGGACCGCGCCTCGCGCGCGATCCATCAGTGACTCATTCTTCACGAAACATATTTAGTTGGTCTTTTCTGACTGGGTTAAAAATTCTGAGAATTTATTTTTACAGAAGGTTCGGCAAAATCCAGCGCTTCGGATATATGGAAGGATACCGACAGTGCGCAAATGGGGTCTTCAATTGCTTCAAATGTGGTGAGCTTTTTTTTACATCTCTAACGTATTTATCTAGCTATATATGAGACGGTAAAATAAAATACACCAAGAGACCACCACTGAGATACTCCAAGATACTAAATTGAATGAGGGGCCAGAAATTTAATCCCCACACTCTCTGCGTTATATAGTTTTTTTTTTTTTTTAATTCACTCTAAGCAAAGTCGGTAGCAGCGCATTCACGGGAACCAACCGATTAACGGCTTATTCCCTTATATGACCAAGAGCTACAATGAAAAGTATACAGTACCGGCAACTGCACACTGAAAGGGCAGAATGCCAAATGGAACTGTACCACCAAAATGAGGTATGATGAAGGATATTTACTCTGGGCTGCGTATAACTATCTATTTTCTTTGTCTACATCTGCCTAATTTCTTTCTATCTTCCTTCCTCATCACAAATGGATCGTCAGACGGTTCATAGCGGCAAATGGGTACGGGCTTTAAGAATAGTCCTAACGTATTTCCAGCGTGTGGTAAATGGCGACAAAAGTAAGCAAAGAAGTGGTAGATGGTTTTACTACCGCTTAGAGCAGATACCACTCACTGTACTTCACCGTGGTGGTTTAGATCCGCTTGGGATGTTTTCCATTTGAGTGCAGCTGCTGATGCCTTGCTGAAAGTGAATTCCAATGAAAAAAAAACAATAATTGAGTGGACTTTTTCTGGCTGGGTTATTCTTTTAATATTATTATCATTATTATCCATTATTATTCCTATAAATGAAAGGGCTGAAGTTTTTAGAGATGAAGCTTTTTTCAGTTGTGTGAGGAAATCATTTCCAGGGAGTTCCCTAAACTTACCTCCCAGTAATAAAAAATTTCGTCCACCATGCTTTGTTAAGTATGTGTTACTGATGGAACGCGCCGCGAAGGCGCGGTCCATCTGTGGCATATGCTTGAGAAGAAATAATTTCTGATTGAGTTTGAAATTTGATCTAACTTGATCTCAAGTAAAAGTCATTTTTTGCCCAATTCGCTCGAGGTGCCCATCAACAACCCATACTTGACATAAATCTCTTCAACAGGTCAGTTTCGATTGTTGAAAAAACAGAAATTTATGTTAAATTTACTGCGCTTTGTCATGCTGAACGTTATATTATAACAAAATTCATTATGTATCAACTTTAGAACGGTTCTGTGTATTTGGGCGGAGTTGGAATGTATCAAGGAACAGGCACAATCATGAAATATGATTCCTCTGACAATATCGAAGATTATCCTAATAGCTTATCGTATTTTGACATTGAAAACTTCCTACCTGATCCACAAAACGATACTCCATATATGGGTATATAATATAATATAAATATATGCTAAAGCACTTGTAATTGCTCCTAGACTAGCGACTCCTCCTCTTTACTGTCTTTTAATCGTGGATTACTTCGTCAAGTAGGCTGGTTTGTTTGTATTTTGCATTGCCAGAACACGGTCGATTATATCCTGTTATATTTTTTGTTTTTGCACTTACATAAATTTGTAACCACGTATTAAACTCATAAAATTGGATGAAATTTAAAACAGTTTTAAGCACCTTTATTCAATTATCCAATTTGTGCTTTTATAATATTTTTCCCACTTAATTATTATGTGGATTATAAGTATTAATTATTATTTTTATTAATTTTTCGCAGTTCATGAAATAGTTATGAATTTCAAAACATCTTTTCAATCAGGTTATTCAACTGTTACCGGATATTTTGATGGATATAATTCATTTGAACATGTGGCAACTGGAGCTCCCAAGGGACAACTTGAACGGATCGGTGAGATTTTGGGTATTTTTCGACATGTTCATTATAAATAGTTTCTTATTTCAGCATTCTTTCAATTCTCTTATTTTTATGATTAATTTTTTTTCCTTTAGTATCGGATATATCGATTAAATCTTATAAAGTATATAGAAAATATGTTACCAATTTTTATACAGTACACTGTTTCATTTTCGCTGCAAAGATAAAGTTTGAATTGAATAGACCTTTCCCAATACAACAGCCTCATTTGTGCTTCATAGGTGCAATGTTATTTGTCATTAACAAAAAATTACCAATATGAACAGTGTTCGTGCTGTATACAAAATCCGACCAATCCTTGGAGTGGATCAACCAAACCAGGGACCCTGTACGAGCGCCCACTTCAGAGGACATAGTTTGGAGTTGGAAATATATGATCTTTCTTGTTGGGCTTAGCGTATCCAAATTATTACACCCTGGGTTGAGTGGTGGGAATTGATTAATGATCCGAACTCACCGGGAATCAAATTCAACATCTTCAACCTGCGATGCCAACATGACGAGAGCTAGATATCTGATGTTTGTCATCATGGTTATACATAGAATGATGACAACCACTAGGCGATCGCGCTCACTATATGAATAGATTAACAGGTATTTACATGAAAAAGATACAAACTGTAGCACCAGGAACTGTGCTCTAACTGTAAACATTACATGCGGAACTGATCTGCTAAAGTGGATGATAGTGTAATTTTTTCCATATGGGAAAACTATGAAGCATAGAATTATAATTGATTTGCTATTTCAATTAATGCTAAAAGCTGAGTCGGAAGTGGTTGATGATATTTTCTCTTTTTACAGGTTATAATTTACAAGCCCTTGCCGGGAAGTGCAGAAATGGACAACGGAGTCATTATATATGCTCCAAGTGAGAAGCGTCAGATCGGATCTTATTTTGGCGGCGTTTTGTTAAGTGTCGATGTAAACGGAGACAATAAAGATGATTTATTCATTGGAGCACCATTGTATGTCGGAAAACGACAGAATTACGACGAAGGACGTGTGTTCGCCTATATCAGTCAATCGAATGCTTCGTCCCCAAGTTCTTTATTAATATGGGTGAGTTAAGGGAAGGTCTGGGGCTCCTTGAGAAGGTTGCTTAACTTTCGATTTCCCGCAGGGCTCTCAGGAAGAAGCTGATGAGTCAAATAACAAATTCAAAAAATCTTTGATAACAATGTATAATCATTGACAGAATTCCACAGACTACAATCCTGTTGAACTATACGGTGACAATTTAGCTCGTGGAAGATTCGGGACAGCGATGACGAATGCTGGAGATCTTAATTTAGATGGTTATAATGACGTCATTATTGGAGCCCCACTAGCAGAAGATGGACGGGGAGCGGTGTTCGTCTACAATGGGGGAAATGATGGAATCCGAGCAAGATTCAGTCAGGTTGGTAGGAATAAGAGTTGGTGCTATATACTATAAAAATCAGCGTACTGCGACAGCAATTTTACTCGGTAATACTAAAAGAAAACTATAAAATCTACCTTTGCGGCTATAACTGGCTACTAAAAGTGAACAAGTGAATAGTAAATAGTTTTAATATCGTCCCGGGCAGATACAATTCACTGCACTTGACGATCGTTGTTGTTTTCCGATTAGAGAGCATTTGCTGGTACTACCTTTTGAAGTCGCCGTTTGTTAAAGAAGTGGATGTTAGTTTGTTCCTTTTAAGGGCTGCTTCCATCTTTGCATAAAATTATCTTCAATAAAAAATTGGTCCATCAACAGTCCATACCTAGCATCAATCTCATTAACAAAGCGACTTCAAATTTCGGCAATATTGGCATTGATACCTTTGACTAAGCATTATGTTCTGTTTAGTAAAACCGGAACAAACAAAACCAACAGTTGCACATGGCTGTCGACAATAATGTATTTTAACTTCTAAATACACATCACAAGCTAGTTAAAATATTCTGAAGCTTTTACTCGAGCTATGTAAAGCATGACGATATTTCCATAAAACTTGGTATAACATTACTAGGGAGTTAGGCTTTCAAAACGCTAGTTACGCCTTCAAAACAAGATGATAATTCAGCTAAAACGATGTATACTATGTAACTATCGTTCAGCCATCTTTTCATCTTGAATCAAAACTTGCCACGAACGGCAATTTTTTAGGTTTGTCCATTTTTCAGCAAGAGGGATATTTTCAGCAAACAGCGAGTACAAATTGCGGAATAAGTTTGCCAAGCAATTCAATTTCCCTGTGTAGCCTATGTTATGTCTTCGATAAATCGCGCTGCTGAGGCATAAAAAATTGAAGCATGATTTAATCTTAGACAGCAAAGTTTCTATGTATAACTGGGAGGGTGTGAAAGTGATTAGATGGGGTTAAAACCAGACGCCATTTCTTTACTTTCAATTAGTCGCTCTTTGCAGCTCGTATAGAAAAGACAGTTTAAAATATTTTGTTTTGCAGCGATGAGATCAAATTTATTTGTCGCTAGGTCTAGTCTAAAGGCTCGTCAGGGAACGCATAAATTCGGGAGTCAAAATATAACCTGATTCGATTAAATGATGCCATAGTCAGTAGCAATGTAGCATTCGGGTAACATCTGTTTCAATATCAATATTCTATGAAAAAACAAGGTACACAATACGCGTAGAAGTACTACAAAAAAGCTCGCGGTTTTTCATTCGGAACTTTAATTTTGTCAAGCATGAGCCATTAATGGCCCGCGCCTCAACGGCGCGATCCATTAGTGACTCATGCTTAACAAAATATGACTTACAAAAAATAGTACGCCGTTGTAGGATCTCCATTTTTCTTATACAAAATTGGAATTTTAATGCTTCCAAACAAAATCCTGAAAAGATTGAAATATAATTGCTCGTATGCAATATTAATAGAATTATTATCACGGTGGATATTGTTAAAACTATATATAATAATATAATATTTCATTTGCTAAAACATATATATACAACATAACATTGAACTTCTAACTACATTATCACGCACTTTATGCCTGGGACTTCTTTCGTAGCAGAAACTGTATTCTTGTTAGGTCTTTTTAACTTTTGTTTTTGTCGACAAGATGGAATGATAGATTCTTGGTCTACAAGCTTCGTCTCACGACCCTTCGCGTTCAAGTTCAAAACTTCCATCGCTTTTTCCGTTAAAACCTTTATGTTGACGGTCGTCAATCCAAACATCCTCCTTCCGAGATTTTTGGTAAATTTGATGTTTTCTTCATCATCATTGCTAGTCTGGTAAAGTTTCAGGTAAAAAGACTTTAAAAAGTTTTTTCCACTTATGTAGACAAGACAGGAACGGAACAGGAAAGTTTGCATAGATTTGTTCGTTGCCAAGCCTTATATATACTATTTCTTGCATTAAAAAATAATGAATGAAACACTCCTTTCATTTCCATGTTTGAAAAAATACAAAACATTCATTTCAATTAGTTTGAAAACGTCGTTAAATTTTTTAGCATCAATAAAGTAAATTAAGATCTCTCTCCATGAATCCTCACATGTTCGGTTCTGTAGCGCAATCATAGCACTATAAAAAACGTTCAGTAAATTTAGTGCTCATTAAAAGTAATTTTATATTTCTAAAATTTCGTAATAGTTTTTTTTTTTTTTTTTTTTTTGGTGAAGGCCAATTATGGAAAGTTCAAGGACCGAACATCAGCGGTGCGGTGCGGTCAATACCAGTGATTTATTCCAATATCGTTAACTAAAATTACAATCAAAGAGCGACGAATTCATCGCATTTTTAATACAGCGTTGAACGGCCGTCAACAAGACCAAGATGATGCTGGGACAAAAATCAAATTTTTATTACTTTTAGTCACTGGTATACACTGTAACGAAAATACAGTAAAATAGACGTTTTGGCCAGTAATTTTACTTTCGGATACTTTCGGATGAAATAAAAATATACAATGTTGAATTTTAGGCCCTAAACATAAACAATTACTGCAAATTTACTGTACTTTCGTCACAGTTTTAGGTTAATTCTGAGGCCAGCTCCTAAAAAAAATTACATTTCTCACTCATACTTGTTTTCGTTTTCGTATTTTCAGAAAATTCTAGCATCCTCTTTAACGGACAACAGTATGCAATATTTCGGACAATCCATGCAAGGAAATATCGATATTGACGACAATCATTATCCAGATATTTTCATTGGAGCTCCAAAGAGTGATTCTGTGGTTATTTTCAGGTTTGAGTAATGTTAGATTAAACATATTTTATCGTGCATGCATCACTGATGGATGGACAAGGTAAGGCGATTATATGTAGCAGACACTATAATTGGGTGACGGTTTCAACATCGCCCAGGAAAGATGCCACTCACCGTACTATAACGGTTCAGTTCTGTACGAATTGTATCCCTTTAAGATTCGGTCGCTGGTTTTCCACTTCATTCGTCTGTTTGTCCTGTCGGTGTTTGTGGGTTAATTCCATTTTAGTATATCTCTAACAATCGGCGTCTATAACCAATATAATTTAGAATTCGAATCGGGTTCGAATAAGTTTGCAAAGTGGATCGAGTCGATTATTTTATGTGTTACCAAATCTCTAGTTTTTGCAATTATAATTTTCCATAATTATCAAAATCGAGAAATCTATGGATGCGAATTTACCTACAAGGCTGTAAGTAAGCAAACAGACAATCTTCATCTCTAATGGACTCATTAATTACGCTTTGTGTTAGATGTTGTCGTCTTCACAAAAGCTCCGTGACAATTCAGTTCAACTCAATCACAGATAATAAAAGATGTCTACGTTTGTAAAGTCAGAAAAAAATTCGACTTGAATCAAAAACGGTTCTATCGATTGTATTTTGCCGTTAAAATAAGCAAGTTTCTAGTTTTTGTTCCTGAGACAGATTTACCGCTGATTCGAATCAATTGTGTTTCCAATCACCGAATTTATTTGCCCAATCTTCATCCGACGGTAATACTTCTATAATATTTCCTAGAACTCGACCTATCGTATCATTTTTTGTAACATTGGAATTTCTTCAGTCAAAATTGAGGATTCTCGATTGTTTTAATAATAATTACACGAATTGTTCGTCGATTGAAATCTGCTTTCTGGCAAATGGAACTGCTATTGAATCTAATATAGGTGAGCGCTATCCTAATCGGAAATTTTGTTTTTTGAGGCGAACATTTGCTATATATTTGAGATGCAAAATTGAATCCAAAGGGACATTTATTCAGAAAGATTTTTCTTGTCATTTCTCCAAGGTCGAGAATTGATGGCTAAATGAGAAGCAAGAAATGACGGTTGTTTTTGCTTTTGCTCAGGGCGGATACAACTCACAGATTCTTTTCCGTAGGGGTTCAGTTTTTGTATGAAATTTATTTTCTTTACGGTGTAGTTACTGGACTATATAGTTCTACTGAACTATAGTTCTCCTTAAGTGGTCGTTAGTTGGTTCCTTGTGGGTACTTCCGGCAATGTCCAGTGTTAATTTCTAATATAAAATATATTCGTGTAAACAGAATTTTATTGATTATGAAGACGGGAACATACAATTTAAAAACAAATTCCGTCCTATTCGCATTGTTAAAATTTCTTAACTTATTCGATTTCGTCCTAACTTGCTTTGAAATTACACGGATTTTATCGAATGTCTCTTCAATTTTAAAATAAAAACTAGATGTGCAATACGTTCTGAAGTTGGACGTTGAAAAACTAACTGAAGACAATAAAAGAATCAAAATTTCATCGAGTACAGATGATTTTGGAACGGGAGTTTCGACTTTGACAAAAAATATTACTTTGCTGAGAGGAAAAACGCAATGCTGTTTACATTCACTTGGTATGAGAGTAAGTATGTTTTCATTTTTTCAAGAGACTAGAATGGGGCCCGTATAATTTAGCTTAAATAATATTCGAAATTTAGCATAAATAGAATGTTTCGACAGTCCAGATAAACGGAATTGTTGATGGTCAGCCGCCATAGTTTGCCCATTTTGTAGCAAAGTTATGATTAATGCCCAATTTTTACATATTAAAATCGAAGAACGAAATTACTTCCGCTTCTACATGACCAGTTAGTTCTATAATTAATAGACCATTTTATAAAACATGGGCCAGTGATGGACCGCGACTTGAAGGCGCGGTCCATCAGTGGCTCGTGTTTGAAAAAATTTTTTTTCAAATAAAACCTGCAAAAATTTTAAGCAAATTTCAGCAAACACTAGAAAATTATAAAGGTTCATTCTTCATATTTTTATCTTTACCTGTCATACATAGATATATCATTTGTTTAGAAAAATGTTGATGACTACGATGCCGCCATCATCGCAAGTATAACATATGATTTACTTCCATCTCATGATTCTACTCCAATATCAAATCTTAGAGATCCGTGAGTTTTTATTTTAGTATTTAATTTTAATTTTTTTTCTTGGTTCTTTTGATATAATTTTAAAAAAATCCTTTGAGTGGCATGTTTTACGTTCAAGTTTGTTTGTTTAAAACTACGCATTATTTTTTAGGTATTTTTTCTCAATATACCGTAAAAATGTACGTTTGAATGATTTTTGCAGCCGCTTTTGGCAGCACTTTTTGATCGAAATTTTAAATGCCCGGTATTTGTATTTCTATATTCCCGACCTATAATGTCATCGAGTCAAACCATTTTAATATGTCAAATATGGTCGCAAATGAATTACACTAATGCATGGTAACTGATACTTGCAATAAGATTGTTGTTAGGGTTATGGTTTTACTAATAGTTTAGTTTAGACGGTATTAGGTTTAGGTATTATTGGAATAATGTTTCACCAAATTAACGCAGTTGCTTCTATCTGACCATATTTTGTCCATTTCACAGCAGCCCTTTAGGTACAGGCATTAGAATAGTCCTAACGTGTTTCCTGCGTGACGTAAAAGGTGACTAAATAGAAACCAAAGAAGTGGTAGATGGTTCTACCATCGCCCAGGGCAGATAGCTCTCACCGCACCCCACAACGGTGGTTTAGTTTCGTGGATGATGTTTTCTGTTTAAAAGTGCAGTCGCTGGTACTACATCTTTTAGTGACTCTTTGCTATCAAGTGGCCTTGAGCGGTTCCTTCGAGGCACTACTTCTGGCCTTGTTCTGAGTGAATTTCAATAAAATAAAAATAAAATAGGTCAATATTTATGACAACGTAAAATTCGGCATGTACCATCATTTGGCTTGTAAAGGAACCAATGTAACAATAATTCAAAAAAACGGAATTATTTTTAATCAGAATCCACGTACATCCTAGTTGGGATTTGGAATTGCTGGGATAATAATATTAACGGCACTAACTTCCGTCTTTTCGGATCTATACTATACTCCCTTTATATTATACAAGATTTTAATTAACCTTTTTAATGCCTAAATTTGTGAAACTCTTAATTAAGGAAGTAGTTGGTTTCCAAAAACATAAATACATGGCTAACATCGCGATTTTGGCAATTTGACAATCAAATTATAATATGTTTGCGCTCATTTAAGTTTTTAGGAGAAATAGAATAAAAATAATGTTTTCATCAGACTACAACAACCTCATATAATAGCAATGGAAAGAGCTAGATAGTTTTAATAAATGAATTACTGTCACAACACTTAAGAATTACGGTCAGCTTAATTGGTTGCCTGGTTTGCGCAATCGGTAAAAGCGTTAGGAATTTGCTTCGAGCTACGCATCTTCGATTGCGGTGGCTCCACTAACCAAGGTCCATGCAAAGGAAAATGAGAAATACTACAAACCAAAAACCTCCACCCGATTCTGAAATGGCATTTGGAAGCTGTATTCTCGGCTTTTCTCTCCCGCAGGATAGAAATAAAATCCTCTCCCTATAGGGAATTAAGAAAAACTCATCGCACTCTATTTTTGAGGTACAGGTATGTACGAATAATTTTCCGCTCAGCTAGAGCTAGAACTCCTTACTGTTTGAATATCCCATGTGACTTTTTTTGCATAAGTCTTTGGTTCGTTTCGTGCGGCTGCTGCTTTCGTTTCCGACCTTTTTCAGAGTGATTTCTTCAAATGAAATACATTGGGCGCGGTAATTCGATTTGGCGACTCGAATCGAATCGGAATAAAAATTATTCGAACCAATCGTGAACCGTTCATTTGAACAAAAAACTTGCTAGATGAAGTGGAATTTTCATTTTTTAACGACAAAATGTAATCGAGTTTGGTCATATTTGACCAAAATCGATTACATTTTGTCGTTAAAATACGGCATACCTATAAATTTATCGATCGCAGAGGTATCGATAATAGAGATTGTTTTAATAATAAAAATGAGATATTTGTTTATTCATAATTCTTTATTTTATATTTATATTTAATCATTGATAAGATTCGATTCGAAAACATTGACCTATTCAGATTCGAATTCCTAATGCCTCGGTTTTCCCAGCCCCAGGCACAGCTCGGATGCCTCATCTGTTTATTATTATAAATTTACATCCACTGTGAGTATGACCGGAAGCAGTTCCTAAAAGAAACCAATCACCTTCTTTTATATGACAAAGTGCACTACAAAATGTAGCACCACGAATTGTGTAAAATATCCCAAACCGAACTATGTCGCTAAAATATTGTGTATTGTGATAAAACCGTCTACCACTTCTTAACACAATCTCACCATCTGGAATGCTCGGTGATGCTTGATTGGTTCACCACATAGCAGGCGCAGTGATTCAATTGCTTCTAGCAGAACTAGTACAGATCAAAGGAGTAATCAATCATTGCATCAAATTGAACTAACACCTTGCGTTGGCATCATGTAAAAACTGGTGTTGCGCAAACAACTCGGCATAAGGCTCTACGTTGTCAAAACGGTAATTCTGACAATAACAGCGTGTAGAGGATTTTGCCAATCATTTTACTTATGATCTTTATATGTACAACTATTCTTTTTTGGGTTAGATTTTTTATGGGTGTGACTTGCAGAGCGCGTGGTTGAAAGACTCGCTTGGTTACTCAACAAACTTTATTAAAGCCCAGTACTCTCAAGCGGTAAAAATCATGCATACCACACAAGTTGATTCATTTACTATTTCTGTTTTCATAATACTCCTTTTCACGCTAATTCTTACAATGCATATAATTATAATAATTGTAAACATTTGATACTTAAATTTTACATAATCCGCAAAAAAAATCTTTTGACATCTTTAGTGTTGCAAGAAATCGGGCATCCAATTATAAAAGATGAGTTGTTGAAATCAATCTAGACTTATTTCAATTTCGCGTGTAGATTTGCTTCCTTCATCCAGTATTTTCGAATGATTTATATCATTTCGAATCTGATTTCATTCATATTTTATATAATTAAATGAGAGATTTAATAAATGACCAATTTTCGTTATTCCGGATGAAATTTTTGCAAAATTTGCAAAATAAAAATTTCTGATTGGATACAAGGAAGCAAAATAGTGACAGACGGTTTACTTAGATTTAATAGAGGTTTATTTCCGCGTGGAATGCTTTTATTTTATGATAGATTTGTTAGTTTACATTCTATATAGCACTGAGCAATATATTTGTGTCTAGTCTACTACTTCTAACATTGCTCATAGTGAATTGAAAAAACAGAACAAACTGATATTATCTTTAAAGCTATATTAAATATATTTTTTCAGACTACAAGATAATAGAAAACAAGCAAATATCTCGTTTGAAAAGCAATGTGGAGAAGAAGATGAATGTATACACGACCTACATGTTGATGTATCTATGAGGATACCTCCTTTCAGCATGACTTTGTGAGTATACGCTGACATTAAAATATGTATTTATTTTATAGCATACTTCAGATATATCAATATTAATAGAGTGATAATGCACAGAAAACATATAGGAAAATACCGTGTCTTTTTTTATCCCGCGCCTGAAAAAAAGTGGAGAATACAGTTTAAAAGGATATGACGACACACGACTTTCTTGGCAGTCCGAGTTCCAGGTAGGAAAGACATTTGACCTGTACCCAATTGTGACGGACTTGATTTCCGGTGCGCGAGCGTTTTTGGCGAAGGAAGCTGTAATAATAGTTACGTGATCTAAATGGATAATAGGACAAGATAAATTTATAGGAATTCATGTCCTACTATACTAGGACATATATGTTTTACATTTTTATATTATCAATCACGTGTGAATATGAAACATCGTTAAATTTGCTCTGTTCACATTTGACGCTTCAGCTTACGTGAAGATTTTGTGTAGGAGGATCTCCGATTTTATCTTAGTTTTTGCGCTGAAGTAAAAATAAGGAAAAATCACTAATCTCCGGCAATAAATTTTACTTGGCGATAAGAAAATGAGGCTATGAAATCATATTTTTTGCTCAATTGTGACCTATTGATGAAATGCGTCGCCAAAGGCGCGGTCTATCAACCCTCCGTACTTGGCCTAAACTCAGCAAAAGGGCAAATTATGGCAATATAACAAAATCACTGCAATCAATTTACTGGACTTTCATCGAAGTGTAGATATCTAAAGTTTGGAGTTTATAGTTAGTTAATAATAAACTATATATATTTTTATGTCCCGATGTATCTCATAATCATTTTTCAATGCTAATTTTTACAGGGAGAAGGAAACTGTTGATTTCAGTGAAAATGGAAAGATTTTAATAATTAATCCGACCTCCTCAGTTAACCCAGTCACTGTCACTATTAACTTTACAAACTTGGGGGAACACGCTTTCGGTACTAAATTGAATATCACATATTCGTCAAATGTTGGTCTGAGCTCGGTAAGATTGCTTTGTTACATGAACACTCTTTTTGTTCGTGCTGCCATTGATCTAAAAAATACCGTCAGTTACCGTTCATTTGCTGCAACTGTAGATTCGAAGCTACCTTCTTCATACAATTTATGTCAATCTTCTACGTACGTAATCAAGGAATTCGGACATTCATCTCCCGACCCGCCAACCAAAGAATGTAGCTCAAGACGTAATCCTGATTAACCCTTCCCAACTGGGTAAATAGAGAAACGTAATTTTTAAGAAGTGGTAGGTGGTGGAGAGTGGTACCAGTCACTGTGCTTTACCACGGCGGTTAAGTTCCATTTGAAATGTCTTCCGTCCAGAGTGCGGTTGCTGACTACATTTTTTAGTGGCTTTTTGCTTTTGAGTAACCGTCAGTTTGTTCGTTTTAGGCACCGGTTCGGCCTTCCTCAGAGCGAATTTTTAAAAAAAAAACATAGCATGATTGAGTACATAGGAATTTTATGGATGAATTTCTTTCAATATATCCAAGACGTGATAATACTATAACTTTACACTGTCAGTTTTGCAGTAAATTTATTGTTACTTTCCAGTAGTCACATGATTTCAAAATTCCAAACATTTTTGTTGATGAAATGAATGCCAAGTATAGGCTGACGATAGACG
Organism: Styela plicata; assembly: GCA_963675895.2. NCBI lineage: Eukaryota > Metazoa > Chordata > Ascidiacea > Stolidobranchia > Styelidae > Styela > Styela plicata. The sequence goes on along the minus strand of OZ023143.1, from coordinate 8,248,690 downwards.
CACCTTAGCGTTGCGTCCCACCAACAGCCGTAATTGGCCAAAAAAGTCGATTTTGTAGCATTTTTTCAAGTATCACCGTATAAAATTTTTGCGAAAGAGCGCTGCACCTTTGTTACAGTGTAAAGATTGTTTATTCGAATATGGAGGTAATATCAAATCTTGATGTACAGTATTTAATATCGATACATCAAATCATGATATATGACAAATGAATTGATCACGACTTTGCTACACACTAGTATTAGCAAAGTATAGGCAGTCACTGTGAAATATCAAGGCATTATCTTATTTATATAGCTTATATAATTTAAATAATATTGATTTTTTTCGTTAAAGACTTTCGATCAAAAATCATATCCCGCCTTATCAAATTGTGCTATTGAAGAAGGAATACCAATTAATCACAGGAATGGTTTGACAACTCGAGTATTCAGATACAATTCTAAAGAAAATATCATGCAAACTCACGGATGGGTAAGTTTTAGGCTTGGTCGGAAAATGGCAACAAGAAGAAGACAACGTCCTAATTTCCGTACTTGAGAACATTTGCTTCAGTATGGTGTTGTACTAGCTCTATTGAAAGAAATATTGATTTAATTGGACAATCCACTAACGTTTGTGTGGTATTTTCTTGGTTTTATTAAGATTCTTTAATTAATATTAAATAATTATAATTAGCCACAGTTCGTCCTTGCTTATCAGTCTTTTGAATTATTTCTGTGGGGCTATCTATTCTATCTATGGGGCTCTTTATTCGATTCGGGTATACATATCCGATTATTTTTTTTTCATCGAAATTCACTCTGAGCAAAGCCGGAAGCAGTACCCAAACGGAATCCACTAACGGCCACTTAATACATAATAGCAAAGAGCTACTAAAAGATGTAATACCAGCAACTGCACTGTGAACATTTCAAACAGAACTGAGTCGCCATGGTAAAGTGCATTGAGTAGTATCTGCCCTGGGCGATCTTAAAACCATCTACACATTCTTCGCTTCTTACGACACGCAGAAAATGTGTTATAACTTTTCTGATTCCCGTACCTACAGAATCGATACCCCATTTCGGTATTATTCGGTAACAGTTTTAAGCAAAATTTTGGTCTAATTTATTTCAATATGTTTAATACCAAATAAATTACTTTATCAAGCATGATCTGGTGATGGACCGCACTTAGACGTCACTGTTCATGAAGATGATGGCTTATACTTTTAAACACAATGCAAAAGGTATAATTAGGGGCCGTATGTTAAACATTTCTGTCACATTCGAAATGTGTCGATCCCAAAAAATAATGTGTCTACCCTAAACAATGAATGCATCACTGGTTCATTTTTCATTCCTACGTTATAGTTTCCAAATAATATTTAAAAAGCAATTTCAATAAGAACAACCATCTTGCATCTTGACTCGTGCATAATGTGCCTAATGTGTTTGCATATCGTTACAAATGTGAGATATTTGATTATCTAAATTACCGTCGTAATAGAAATATTCGATCTATCTCAAACCACCAAGGATTTAAAAATATACGATCCTATGCTCAACCATTCTTTTATCGCAATTGCGTTTTACCATTTGCAATATCGTACAAATATTAAGTACGCGATATTTTTTATACAGTGTTCTTTTAAAGTCAATGTTCTGACAAATGGTTTGAAAACATCAGGCGCCATTGACCTTTTTACAATGAATGTAAAAGTTTTTGGCAAGTAAGTTTTACCTAACATAAACGAGTATTTTATGATTTTTCTGACGCTTTTGTCAAAACAGGGATTCTTCTGTATTGACATATATATTCTTATGTCTTAATAGCTGGTATCCCTGATGTTAATAGTAATGATATTGCTGTATTATGACGATCAACAGTGCTTAAACCATGTTCCACCCATCATGAAGTGGTATATCTTCTTGTTGCAAAACCTGAAAATGAAAAAAACTTATCCTTATCTTTAATTTTCGTACAATCACTATTTTTGCAAACTGCCTCGACGTGGTTGAATTGAGCTATATAGCTTATAATAGCTCATAATTCTGTCTGTCCAATTTATACCCCAAAATAGACAGAATTTCCGGCTATTTTGCCGCCTCCTCGATATCTTGTCACTTAACTATAAGCCAACATCTGGTGTCTTGTTCATAGATTATGTCGTCAAGGCACGATTCCATCTGTGACTCAAGCTTAACAAAAATTCTAACGAATTTCTGATTGAGGTATTCCTAACAAAGCAGAATTTAGCGCAGTCATTCTTTGCTAAACATGAGTCACAGATTGATCGCACCGTGGAAGCACGGTCCATCAATGGTCCCAGTTCAAAAAAATAAAAGTTCTGATGTTCTGAAGTTAATAGTAGTTAATGTTATTATATTTAACGTGTTTGTTCATATTTCTTTTTTTCAGCTCCAATTCTTCGACCGAGAACAACACGTTGGATAATAGTTGGGAAATGTCACCTAAAATCAAATACAGATCAGATTTAACTATTAGGAGGTAATCCAATATTTTATACCAATATTACTACATAAATACAAAAAAGAGAGAGTTCAAAATATGTTTTTAGCTCGGCAGGCGTATAAAAATAGATAGCTTCTTGCTTTTTCAAACTCTGTAATCGCAGCTCAAAATACTCCAGTTATGTCTTGGATATCCGAAAGATGACTGTGAAATCAGATTCTTGGTTATTTTATGTCCCGAAGCACGGAGAATCGATTCCGTAAAGTTATCTTCAGCAATACATGGTTGAAAGTCGCATAAACAAATTAATACAAAACAGCTCTGTATAACAGTTGGTTTGCCATACCGGAGGCGCGGTAAGATCGTTTTGATATTATCTTTTCGCAAAAAAGTTTGAGTACCATTACACTGTAATAGTACAGAATAATTCTTTAGCTATAGGTATAAAAATTGTTGTTTATGAGAGACCATGTATGTATATTCACAGTTCTTTTTTCACATTCTTGTAATTCAACCTATATCTGCCCCGCGTGATTAATTAAGAACTAGTATGTTTCAATATCTGATAAAGTAAAAAAATGGTTAACTGTGGACACAGTAGTTGAAAATGTTTCATAGACCAATAACATTTTTTCTTTAAAATTATCAAAACTTTATAGACGTTATAGTTCAATTACATTTTTACGAATGGCAAAAATCGACTAGGACTGGGCAGTTCGATTCGGTGATTAGAATCGATTCGAAGCACAAATTATTCGAATCGATTAAGAATCTGTTAATTGAAACAAAAAAAAAAAAAATGAACTTGATTCATCACATTGTAACGATAAAAATGTTGGGCAATTTTGACACACTTATCTGTACCCTGAAAAGTCAAGCGCGAATTCACTAATAATGACCATGAGAGACAATGTTCACATTATCTCTGATAGTCATTATTAGTGAATTCGATATTATTAACTCCTCGATTTTTATAATGGAAGTGAAGTGTAAAAAAAAAAAGCAAAATGAGTATTCACAGTAAATTAGTGATTCGATTCGAGAAAATATCCCAATTATAATCGAATTTCAGATGATTCGGTGTTCCCAAGTCCTATTTCTCAACGTCTTAAACGCTGCTTTTACTTTTAGAGAACGCAGTCGTCAACAAATATCTTTCAACTATACAACAGAGGCCAAAAACATAACCTCAATTGAGCAGATATCTCCTGGGATTCCGGAAGTTTTGATGGCTTTTAAAGTAAGCTTCGTATATATGAAACAGGCCAGGGTCATCAAACCCCAAACGATCACAAATTTTATACATCAATAAAAATAAAGCTGCCGAAATAGTAATTTAAAAAAAACTTATCGGGCTCTATTACGCGCACATACGTTAGGCTTGTTTGTTTTGACGCTGAGCGTACATCACCATCAGGAATTTTAGTTTTTCAAACATTGAACAATGATGGACCGCGCCTTGACGGCGCGATCCACCATTGTCTAATGCTTGACAAAACAATGACAGGCATACTTTTTTATTGGGACTTGTTGGGCACCTGAAACACGCATTAACGGAGTATTAGTAGCCTACCCTTATATAAGTCGGAACTGGTACCACGTCTTGGGCAGGGTAATCCACTCCAAAAAGTGGCTATAAAAAAATAAAAATAAATCTGTAAGTGCGAGATTTTGATTTAGCATTGTGATATTCCTTGAAATATGACATTCTTCGCCCAAGCACATGAAATGAACTTTATTTCACAGTATACAATTAACAGTGTTTTCTATTTTATCTGGTTACGAGATTTATCTTGCTTCACGTCATTCAATGGGAATTTTGAATACCACGGGGTCAACCAGGGTAACCAAATGTAATGTAGTTGAAAACCAAAAATAAATGGACAAATGAAACCTACCCGAGTTGGGATCTACAACCATACGACGACGAAAAGTTTTACTGACTTCATATTTTATTGCCCCATTCTTTTTCAGATAACCGGTGCAGGTTACAGCAACATTCCATCATCTCAAATATCACTGTCTTGGCCAGCAATGTATTGTGACACTCCTCTTCTTTACCTGTACGATTTAGAATGCCATCCACAGTCTACATCCAGAATTGACAATCTGGTAAAAGAATTTCAACATTTTTCATTACAAAAAATAGATAGCATTGCAAGGTAGATAGCAATTGGTTATCGGCGGCTATTTAACATTTCAACAGCCTTTACTAAGCGCTGAAACTGATGGAAATGACAAAAAAATTCGATTATTTAGAATCATCTGAATTCTTATTCTCATTTAGAATCATCTATAAAGACATAGTTTATTGAACAGCACTCTGAGTAAGGCCGGAAGCAGTACATGATAAAGTACAGTGATTGATATCTGCCATTTACTACTTCTTTGCTTCCTTTTAATCGCCTCTTACGACACGCAGGAAATACGTTAGGACTAATCTGAAGCCCGTACCTATATTAAAGATATATTACCATCGGTTTCTAATACTGAAGTTATCACCAAAACCTGTTTTAAAACCGAAATTATAGTGAAGAATTATGAATTATGTTATCCAATTTTGTTATAAATCTTTAGTTTTTAATTGTAAAACCCACCATGCGTCGGGTTTTATGGCACCATATTCACTGGTCAAGCTAACAAAAGCAACAAAGTTAAATTAAACATAGTTTTTAATATTATAACAGACATCATGTACATGTGATCGGTCAAACGTTAATATCTTCAAGTTTGCGGTTGTCGAAGATTCAAATGATAGTTCAACGAGAGAACAAATTTTAATCACACCACCAGAGGCACCCGTCGATATATCGGAAGTAGTAAGTAGAATAATTATCCCAATGTGCAGCCTTGCTCGATGGCTCAGTCGGTTAGATGAGATCGTATTGTCCGGTAGGTCGGTGACTCGATGCTTGGGCGCTCCACCACCGATCGCCCCCCCTCAGCAAGGCACTTCGCCGGTAGCTGAAACACAGAACAGATAGAAAGTCACTACGGAACATTGCACCACCGTTTAGCAAAAAAAAACGTTTTGCCCTTTAGCAAAACACTTCGTAAGTATCTGTAACATAGAACAGATATACAGTCACCACACAGGGTCTAACAGTTATTGGGTATAAACCTATATAGCAAACAATTCAAAAAATTGTATATTTACCTCGGCTGTATATGTATCACTTTCCTAAGCGATGTTGTTGTGTTAGGGAGCCCAATAACTCGATGCTTATTCGCTTTATTTTTACCAGAGAGAGCACACTTCTATCAGAACTTTTAGTTTGTCAAGCAAGGCCAAGCGGGGACGCCTTTCTCAAAAGCTTCGAGCAGTTTCGTCGAGTTTTCTACCTAGCGTTATGGGTGTATGGCTCATATTTGACGAATAATAATTTGGTTCAATTTTCTATGTAAAAATATGAAAATATATATTTTCAGAACTGTCGGGATTTGAACTCAAGTACTGGTGGTTGTCAAACCTTGAAATGCAACGTCACTAATCTAGGAGATTCTGATCAAATTAATTTCATCGCAAAATTTCGACTTTGGACATCGACAATAACATTTGAAGGAACTGTAAGTCAAAATTCGAAGCTTTTGATTTCCAATATAGTTCACGAATAGTGAGCAAATTATAGATTTGAAATTCTCATGGGAGGTTCGAATATTCAGTTGATATTGGGTATAATTCGACAAAGCATAAATTTTATTTTGTCAGCATGAGGCGAACCGCTCTCGGACGACGCAATCCACCTATGATATCTCCAACTCACATATCCCATTTAAGAACAAATGCGTTATTGATCAGGTTATTGATGCGTTGTTCAGGTTATTGTTTTTGTTGTTTAATACTTTAGAACACCTAATAATTGTGGACTTGTACTTTAAATCCTGATGATATTGCTTATATCGTTCCCCATCCGGCATTGAATTGACTTCTACCAATTCTGCTGCAGCTGACTACAAAAACATCTGCTACTGAACTAAGACTGCACAAAGAATTTCATTCCCCGGCACGAGTTCTAACTGCATTTACGTGGCCTTGTTCCCAGGGATGACAACTTTTTGTTTTCAACGAATGCATGTCCATGTAGATAGTGTATTGGATTAGGATTCATTTCCCAGCAAGGAAAGGGCTGTTAAAACATCGTTTGTCAAGTATGAGTCACTGATGGAACGCACCGCCGAAGCGCGGTCCGTCTGTGGCTCATGCATGACAAAAAATAAATTTCTGACTCGGATCAAGCTTTCATCGACAATGTAAGGTCATACGGCACTTAACTTTCGGCGACACATTTTTCGTGAAGCCTGTTTTAGCTACTACAAAAAAAAGACCTTTTTAGCATTGCTCTTGTAGTAAGTCAAGTGAGCGAAACGAAAATTCTTCAACCATGCTCGGGAATGTTGATTGAAATCGCTTTCGTTTTTCGATTTTCCCGACTCAATTTATACCATAATCATAATCTATCATGACTGCTTCATAAGAAAAATGTCATATCTACAAGAGGCCGCTAGTACAGGGCCCCTGGTCAGGGTGATCCACTCCTAAAAGTGGCTAGAAAAAAATGACGTTTAATACATAATTTACAACATTCTTTTGCAGAATCAAACACAACTTGATCTTCAATCTGCATTTGAAATATCTACTTTCGGTTCACCTCTTATTTTGAATAATAAAGGAAGCTACGTAACTGTTAAAACAGAAGAAGTAAGTACAGTATAGTACTTGCAGAAACATTCCGACATACTATAAAGTCTAATAACTGTGAAATGCGAAATTCGAAACAGAGATTCTTTTACAAAGCATTTTCGGATTCGAGTTCAAGAGTACGTCTGATCGAAATTAAATCATTTGAAAGTCGGATGTAATTCAGATTCTTTTTAAATGCCAATCGGGCCACTAATTCCATACACATAGCAAATGTTTCCCCTACCCACCCCTCTCTTACGATTTGCCATATTTCTAAAACTTCAACCAGCATTTAGGCCCTTAACCAAGAAACTAACGTGCAATATGTCCTATAGTCATCTCGAAACACAACCAATGTATTCAAAAATGATTTATTTCAGGCAATCAAAGGTTTGGTTTTCACACGAATATAAAGCATGATTTCTTTCGGACGCTCATAGCGATACCACAAATTACTTTCGAATTTGTTATCAGTTTACTTAGTTTTAATTTCCAAACAAGGAAGTACTTTGATTACCAGCTTAACTATGGAATCATTGTTTAACTGCCTTCAAGCCATTTTTTTAAAGACTTTGAAGATTGAAATTTTAAAAAGGTGTATTTCAAAAGATTTTTTTATGATAGGAATAACCCAGTTTTTCATACTAGATTCCTAGGTTTTTTGAATTAGATACCTAGTTGAAAAGTGATGCCTTTATTACATAGTAAATTGTTCATCGGACAAACTTCAAACAGAATCTTCCGGTAGATTAAGTATAACAGGTGAACTTAGTACTCTTATCTAAAATTGGCAACGCTATTCTTGACATTTTATGTTACGTCTCATCCTCCCAATCAAAAATTGAGAATATCCTGATTGTGCCACGCCTGGAGCTACATTGCTGTATCTCATTAAAAATTCGTTATATCTTTTGACATAATTATTTTTACAGGTCACGACAATTGTCAAAAAGTACGTTGCTCCTGAGATTGTAGAAAAACAAAATCATCTTCATTTTTACATTGCTGGTATAGCTGGAGGAGTTGTTTTACTTATAATTATTATCTTGATCTTGTGGAAGGTAGTAGGTTTAATATTTTTTTGAATACTTTTCACAGTAATTTGCTTCATTAATGCTGTACAATGATAATTTTAATTTTGATATTAGAATAAGTGTCGTGGACCCGTCGTCGCCGACGATTATTATTATAGTTATCCAAACAGAAATTTTATTTAGTCAAGCACACGCCACACAAGGATCGGACTTGACCGCACAATCCGTCAGAAACCAGTTGCTTGATAAAAACGGTTAAATCGGACCTATTGGTGCGAGTGGAAATGAATGTTAGACGGTTTTGACATCGCCCGAGCCAGATACTACTCATTGCACTTTGCCATAGTGGTTCAAATGCGTTTGGCTTGTTTCCCACTTAGAGTGCGGTTGCAGGTACTACAGTTTGTAGTAACTCTATGCCAGTTGAGTAAACATTAGTTGGTTCCACTTAGGCACTACGTCCAACCTTGTTTAGGACTCCAACAAAAAGAATAAAATTTCGGAACGCACATTTTTTTAATTTTATAGCTCGGATTTTTCAATAGCAAATATGCTGATATGAAGAAAAAACAAGAAAGATTAGAGGATGAAACAGATTTTCCGGATATAGATGCTGGCAAGAACAATCGAGAAAAATAGAAATGATATTGGTTGCCACGACGATGATCATTATCCTGGATCACCAGATTTTTTTTTATCGAAATCAAACTTTCATTGACACAGCCCGGAACCGGATGATGACTACGACCTAGCACCATTCGACTTTAAATCTAAAAAAATTATTTTTTTTGTGTGGATATTATCATATTTTTTTTTTATTTCCGACATTCTTTCTAACCAACAGTAAAACACCAATCATGTAGTATTTGTGATCACAATTTATATTTAGCCGCCATTGTGCATGAGGATGTTTGCAATAATGTCTTAATATTGCTAACCCCGTAGATATGACTTTATTTTTCGTCTATTACAAATTCGTGATCATGGGAACATAAATTAAAATCACTAGATCACTAATAACAATAGTGGTTGTGCGTTTTAGTCGGTTTTTTGTAGAAAAAGCAAATTCCTTATTGAACAACTTGCTTAATCCTCGATGATAGGCTTTTTTCAATGCATGCGTAATGTTTCGTATATCTATTATGGCAAGTATGTAGGAAGGGCTGAGTAAAACCGAATCATTTAGAATTCAAATCTGATTCGAATAATTTTTTTGAATCGGATCGAATCACTAATTCTGTATAAATACCAAATATACCGTTTAAACTATTACAAATTGTCTCCATTATGAAAATCAAGAAATTTATAGTTTATAGTGTGTATTCCAATTCACACTCCATGTTCAAGAGCAACAATTTTCATATTTTAACGACAGATTATAATCAATTTTTGTCAAATTTGACGGAAATGAAAATCCTGGTTCATTTCGACAAATTTTTGTTCCTATGAACGATTCACAATTGATTCGAATGATTTGTGTTTCGAATCACCGAATCGAATTGTTCATCCCTACATGCAAGACATGGGTGGGTCCACGAATTTGGAATATAAATCTGGCTGCTTATTTTTCATAAAAATGTTCCGTTTTTACACCACATTTTGTCCGCCGCCTACTATAAATACACTGATAAGCTAACTCTATGGGGCAACCTTTCCATTCACACTTCGTCTATAAGGGCAGAGATATCTATTTTCAAAATCGAAAAAAATATTTTATTGTATTTCCAATGCAACATAAGAAAAATCATATGTCTCGAATCATTGAATCGAATTACGCTGCCCACTGGTTTTCTATAGACCACTGGACATATAAGCACACATTCAAATTTATTAATTACTTTATTGAATTTACTTACAGTAATATAGAAAATGATTTATAATGGTATATCGTCAAAAATATACATAGTTCACAAAATACATACATTTGAAAGTAAAAGGCATTCTAATCATGAACATGCAAAATTTCAATTTGGAGAATGGTAAATAGATGGCGCAAGCTCCTTGCATTTGTAAATGCCCTACGGAACTGCTGGTACAAAAATTCATATATTAAAAATTTATATTTTTTCCTGTAGGCCTGTGCTGGTACCATTACGAAGGTAACCGAAAAGAGAACAGATACCACCGCTACTACGATAGCTAATTTAAATCGAATATTAACATAAAACAGCTGAAAAATATTCCAAATTGCGAAATTTCTGCGTATTTGTGACAAATTTTGGTTAATATCATGTTTATCATACTCACAAAATTCTCTAAGATAAGATTCGATCCTCGGAAAAGCGCGTTTTGTACCAAATGTTGAAAATATCAGGTTCAAGTCCTGTTTGCTAACCCATGCCCATCATCCATCTAGGGTATTAGTTGGCCTAACATGAAAGCACACACACGAGTTTCATTCAACACTAACCATGTGCGAATACATTCTTCCGCTAGTGCATGGTCTTGGTCATGTTTCTCCACTCAAGCTATAAATTATAAAATAGTCTGACTCGTGAAATTATGCCAGTAAAATTATTCTTATGGGAGGAGGTTTTTTTCAAAGTGATCGATATGTTCAGCATAACCTATAGTAATTCATCAATATCGTCGCTAATAATATGATCAAGAAAATAATACAGTTATATTAGTTATAATAATTCAGAAACGAAACTATACATAAAATATTCAAAATAAGAAAAAAATGCAGAGAAAAGAAAATCAGTGCTATTGAAGGAAAAAGTTCAAACTTCGTAAGTATATTCTTGTTTTACTCCTAGAAAAACTCTTTCGCTGGAAAAATATCGAATTCGAAAAATATCAACGTAAACAAAGACCGTTTTGTGTCGTATGTGTATTACTTGCTGTTTCAAATAGTTATCGAATTCTAGGTTATACCACAGTGGCAGGACCTTGTGTGACTGCTGGTGTCTGAAATATCCGACCCATTTTTTTTTGATTTTGTGTTGATTTAAAAAATCTTCAACATCATCAACACTGCTAGTAAATAGCAGTGTTGATGAAAACCAATAGGTAATATTTTAGTTTTTTGAGTATCTAATATATAGTATAACATGTAAATTATCTTCTGATGAAAAAATTTTCTTAGGGTTACTAAGTAGCGAGAACTCACATTCTCTTAGTCTATCTCAAACAATCGCCTACTTGGCAAGGCTGACAAAACCGTACGTTGCCTTTGGATTTTCCGGAACGTTACGGTTCATTTTTCTATTTTCGTACGATGCTAAGTTCAATATTTATATTGCTTCGTACAGCTTTTTCTAATTAAACATCCTATAAGGCTCCCCTCATATTGATTTGAAAAAAAATTTCTCGGGCAAGATATCGATTATCCTTTACGTGCCCTTCAATCATAAAAAAGTATAAAATTTGCATATTTTACCTAGTGAATAGCATTAAATAGAGCTGGTCGCTCAACGATATTGTAGCTCCTATGAGTGAAATTAAAACGCTTTTAGCAATACATGCCGTCACCATCTTTTACTTAGCGTTGAAATCAGGGTGTGGTAAAATCCAAAGTGTAGCGTTATTGTTTGAGAATCGCTACAATTATCAGTTTCCGTAGATATGTGCAAAAAGAGAAATTTTATTTCCGCCCATGCTTAACGGAATAAATATATATGATATGTATAAAATGAAAATAGGAAATATTAATACAAGTTAAAAATAATATCTACCTCTAATACATTCTCAATCAAAAATATAATTTTGTCAAATATGAGCCACAGATAGACCACGCCTCAGCGGCGCGATCTATCAGTGGCTCATGTTTAACAAAACATGCTTGTTGAATATTTGTCTGGCTGAGTTTAGTCAGGAGCCAAGAGGTGCGGGACCTGGTAAGTCGTAGGCATCATCTAACGGTAGTTCCGGTATAGTTGTGTCGATGAAATTATGATACTGGGGCTCGGGTGATCCAGTAAAAGAACCGTCGCCGTGGTATCCATTCCCATTTGCACCCATAGTAAATTCCTCGCCAGCATCTATATCGGGAAAATCCGTTTCATCTTCAAGTCTTTCCTGCTCTGTCTTCTTCATATCAGCATACTTGCTGTTGAAAAATCCGAGCTGTGAAAATATAAAAATGCGTTTTTAAAAAACAATCACGTCGGTGCGGTCTATCAGAAATTCATGCATGCTAAACAAAACACGTTTGCACAGAATGCTTGAGTTTTTTCTCTATTTCTATACTGCAGTGGCGAGCACGTCGTAATGTCGGCAACGCAATCAGAAGAAATCTGTCGAAACATATTTTGTTAAGTAGAAGAAACTGCTGGATAGCGCTCGCTGGATCCATCTGAACCTAACCTGTGGCACATTTCATCGAAATTAAAATTAAAGATTGTGCATGGTCCACTCAAAGTAAATAATGAAACCCTGTTATTGAAAAAGCATTCTGTTACCTTCCACAAGATCAAAATAATGACGATAAGTAAAACAATTCCTCCAGCTATACCAGCAATGTAATAAAACAAATCATTTTGTTTTTCTACTATCTCAGGAGCAACGTACTTTTTGACAATTGTCGCGATCTGTTAAAAATATTCATAATGGAAATAAAATACCAATTGATTAGTAAGAAACAGTAATGTAAGTCCGGTTCGGTGGCTTAGTCAGTGATGCGCAATCGTACTGTCCGAGGGTCCGATGGTTCGATGCTTAACAATTTCACCACCGGTGTGCCCTTCAATAAGACACTTCGAGGGAAGCTGTGACATAGAACCAATGCACAGTCAATACAAAGGTTCGAGGTTCACATAAGGACATAGCAAATAATTCGAAAACCAAAAAGGTGGTGATGTAGCGTCAAGCAGTAGCAGAATTAGAGTTAATATTATTAACTTAATATATAATTGGTGAAATAAAATTCATTTAGAAGAAAAAGCACGAAAAGATAGCTTAACAAATGTCAGAGATATCAAATAGTTCTGGGCCGATACAAATACTAATATGCTATAAATAACCAATACTGGCTGATGAGAATACCTTCGTACTCCCCATTCAGCAATGCTTTAGTTCCCAGTAAAAAAAATATTGTCGAAAACAAACGTTTGTTGAGAAAGTATGGTACTGATAGACCGTGATGCAGAAGCGCGGTCCGTCTGGGGCTCATGCTTGACTTTGACTTGAAAAACAGATATCCTAGCTATTGAATCCTTAGTCATGGATTTTAACTGTGAAATTCGGTATAGAAAGAAAATCGGTTTGGAAATGTAATGAGGATCATGTGTAACCAAATATTAAGTTGATTTGTCGCGCAGACCGATCGATATCCAATTCTCTCGACTCGAACCCGAGGTTCTTATGACGAATCATTGTGGCTCGTCCAAGCATATCCACGTTATTACAACATGGGTGGAGTTGCTTAAGTTTGCAACAGTTACCCACCGGGAATAGAACACAAAGTCTTTAAATTGTAATGCCAACGCATCTACCACTACTCTATTGTGACCGGACTACGGGTATTTTATAGTTTTCCCAACGTTTCACTCAAAAAACGTATGTGCTTACCTCTTCTTTTTTAATAGTTACGTTGCTTCCCTTGTTATCTATAACAAGAGGTGAACCGACTGTAGATATTTCAAATGCAGATTGAAGATCAAGTTGAGTTTGATTCTGTAAAATAATGTTGCAAATTATGTATCAAACTTCATGAAACAAAATAATGATAAATTTGCCACTTTGTTTACTTTTTTCTATATTAGTATCAACCTAGAATCATTATCCGATCATTGTTGGGTAGACGAACATGGATTTCCCAGCATTTTACAAACTGTAAATGCGAGTCGCAAGTCGAGTCACGAGTCGATTTCAAAATGTATTCAACAACAATGACGGATTCATTCGTCACTTTTTCACTTTATCAGTACCCACTCAAAATTATCATCAGATCCATATTGATTTGACGGACAAGGGTCTCATAGCAGAATACATACATTAACTTCGCATGTTTTATATTCTTCTTCGAGGCGAGTTTTCTCCGAAGAGACGCGCAAAGGCAGACAATGTGATTTTTTAAACGGTGATTGCAGACTAAGTTAAATTTTCATCGAGTCGCGAGTCAAGTCGAGTCTGCATTTTGTCAAGTTCAGTACGAGTCGAGTTAGTTAGCTAAGACAACTCGAGTCGAGTAAAGTCATGGGAAAAGGTGACTTGAGTAGAGTATGGACTCGAGTCTCCCCAACACTGATAGAGGAAATAGCATGATATCTCTGGGACAACACAAATGAATACAGAAATGAATTTTATCACGGATTCCAATATCTTTTTCGTGAGCTAGATACGAGCCAAAGACGAATTCCATATTCGAAATATATATATATTGAGAATTTCCACTTACTGTTCCCTCAAATGTGATTGTCGATGTCCAGAGTCGAAATTTTGCAATAAAATAAATTTGATCAGATTCTCCCAGATTAGTGACGTTGCATTTTAAGGTTTGGCAAGCTTGGGTTGCGGAGTTCAAATCCCGGCAGTCCTGAAAATGTATTTTATTTATTTTTAAATAGAAAAATAAAACGAATGAATACCCATTGGAAACTGTTTTGTCAAGTATGGACATACATAATTTGCATCTTGAAGCGCAATTTATATATACCATAATATATTTGTCAAAATAAAAGTTTTCATCCCAATAACATATCGAACTATTTTTTCACTTAGTTTGTATTTTTGTCAACGTTCTTAGTATTCAGTTTTTCCTCATCCATTTTTTGTAAATATTTAAAGAAAAATATCGAAACAGGTTTCAAGAGCGACATTAACCAATCAGAAATTTTATTTTGTCAAGCATGCGCCACAGATGGATCGCGTCTCATCGACGCAAAATTCTCTCTCAACTGACAAAGATTAGGTGAAATCTAATTTACTCACAATTTCTGATACATTAAAAGGTGCCTCTGGTGGTGTGATTAATATTTGATTTTTTGTTGAATTATCATTTGGATCTTCGACAACTGTAAGCTTGAAATTATTGACATTTGACCGATCACAGGTACATGTGGTCTGTTGAAATAATAAAAAAAAAACAATGGTGAATTTTTTTTGCTAGCTCTACCAGAAGTATATGACGTCATAAGGCGCGCCAGAGACGCAGAAAAAGTGAACATATCAGGATTTTAGATGAAAAAATGAAAATTTAACAAAAAAGGAAAAATTGTATTGCATATCTTTCTCAGAATTCTGGTTTAAAAATCACGCTTTCATGGTATTTCATAGTATTACGACTGATATTGACTTTTCCATAATATATTTTCGAAAATCAAAACAGGCGATTCTACATGATGAAACACGATTATAACCATTTTAATCACTGTAACAAATGCGCAGTAAATTTGCTGTACATTTCCAGTAATTGCATATTTCCAATATTCGAAACTGCCTTTTTGATGAAATTAATGCTGAGTATGGGCTGTGGATGGACGCACCTTGGCGGTGCGTTCCATCAACAGCCCATAATTGGACAAAAAATCCATTTTTTGGATTTATTTTAATATCACCGATGGAAATTACTTTCAAATACCGATAATTTTACTTGTGTTACAGTGCAGGTACAGGTTGTAGTAGTTGTTTTATTTTGTTTAATAACTGTTGATAAACATCTTTTTTTTGTACCTACAATATCATCACTTTTTTTAAGTAAAAATCTGAAAAAAGTTTTACCGGATTGTCTATTCCAGCTGCAAACTCTGGATTGCATTGCAAATCGTACAAGTAAAGAAGAGGAGTGCCGGCATAAATTGATGGCCAGGATAGTGACAATTGAGATGATGGGAATGTTGCTGTAGCCAGCCCCTGTTATCTGGAAAAGATTTAAAAAATAAATAAAGCTGTACGTTGTTTCAACTACGTTCCATTTAATGAGTATATTACTTCAGTGGTATTAGGCACCTTGCCAAAAAAGTTCCACCACCAACAAATATTTTAGAAAATACAAATTTCTGCATTACAAAAGGCTCTCATGTGTCCATAACTGCTACTATACAAATTGATATAGATATAAGGCTGGGCAAAACCGAATTATTTGGAATTCGAATCTGACTCAAATTTGACCAAAATCGATTGCATTTTGTCGTTAAAAATGAAAGCATTTGACATCGAATCGAATGCCCAGCCCTATATATAAATATATTTCGATAATATATTCAAAAACGAAATATGCCAC
Organism: Styela plicata; assembly: GCA_963675895.2. Classification (NCBI taxonomy): domain Eukaryota; kingdom Metazoa; phylum Chordata; class Ascidiacea; order Stolidobranchia; family Styelidae; genus Styela; species Styela plicata. The sequence continues at coordinate 8,232,354 of OZ023143.1, read as the reverse complement.
AACAATATCTTGGGCGTGAAAAAATTACAGGCTTCAGAATAGTCCTAGCGTATTCCTTGTGTGTCGTAAGAGGCGATTAAAAGGAAGCAAATAAGTGGTAGATGGTTTTACCGTTGTCCTGGGCAGATGCCACTCACTGCACTTTATGATGACGGTTCAATTCCATCTTGAATGTTTTGCGTTTAGAGTGCAGTTGCTGGTACTATATCCTTCAGTAGCTCTTTGCTTTTAAATGGCCGTTACTCGGTTCCCTTTGGGAGCTACTTTCAACCTAGGAACTTCAATAAAAAAAATTATTTTTCATGTTATGTGTCCAATGCGAGAAAATTAAAACTCGGATCGCTGAAGGCACAAACCCCATTCTGGTATTTTTTTCATTGGTTCAGTGAAACCGAGAGTTTCCGAGTAAGTATAAATAAATCTTTTTGCTCAAGTCTACATCCATATAACCCCATATTGTAAACTTACTCTGAAAGCCATTAAAACTTGCGGAATCCCTGGCGATATTTGCTCAATAGAAGTTATGTTTTTGGTCTCCGTTGTATAATTAAATGATATGTCCTGGTGACTGCTTTCTCTGAAAGTAACAGTATCGTTTCGAAATTTATTTATTTGTTTGTTTGCTCGATAAGGTTATAAGAACGTACGTGGAAGTATGCCAGAGACACATCGAGCTATTTTAACCCAATTGGAAGAATTATATCAAAGCGTGTTTTGCCAAGTATGTTTCACTGATGGATCGCGTCGATGAGACGAGGTCCATCTGTGGCGCATGGCTAACAAAATTAAAATTTTGATTGGGAAGCAATTGGAAATGGTTAGTCATAATTAGATGCATTGAGTGAACCTGTCCCTGGTGAAATTGATGGTCTATCTAAAAGTTGGGGTAGTCATGGTGAAGAACCTGATCTACATCCGAATATCAAGAAATTGTTTTTAAAGCCACTTTATGGAGAGGTTTTCGTTGACCGGCTACTTTTGTGCACTACTTCCGGCTTCGTTTAAAGTGAACTTCAATAAAGAAAAAACATTTCTAGTAATAGCAGTATAAAATGTCGAATTACTTTCTGATAGTAAAATCAGATCGGTATTTGACTTCTGGTGATATTCCCCAACTATTGTCCGAAGTGTTGTTCTCGTTCGACGAACTGGAGCTGAAATGAAGGAATAGCAATTATACAAACTGTAATATTATTGTGCATATCAATCTCTGTCAAAAAATGTTGCCAAATATCACAATCGTAAATTATATTTTGCTAAGCATGAGCCACAGATGGACCGCACCTAGGCGGTGCGATCCTATCACTGACCAATACTTAGCAAAACGTGTTTTGGGTAATAAAAAAAATTATTGGTGGGATGAGTCAATAACCGTGCATATAAGGTAGCGCAATCCTCGCATTGTTACTCTAATCATGAACTCGATGACATAATTCGTTATTGTCAAGCATAGACCCCAAATGGACCACGCTTCGACGGTTCGATCCAACAGCGAATCATGATTACCAACTCATGATTGCGATTAAGTTTGGATCACGCCTCAGCAGCTTGATTCATCAATGGCTCATGCTTAACATAAAATTTTCTCGAAGCAGAAGTAGACTGCAACCAATTTATCCTGTACTTCAAGGTAACCTCGTTCAGGTTTTCACAGAAAAAATATAAAGTTGAAAGTAGCAAAATATTTCCAAATTCACATCATTTTTTGCATCGAAATTGGCTAGAAGTGTTTTTACGCGATTTCAACACAGTCGAAGCTCTTTGAAAAAGCAAAAAGGTACGAATTTTAAATCAAAAACGTGCTTCATAATGAAGCCCTAAAACAAGTGGATGTTGCCCAATGATAATAAAAAGGCTATGGTACAAGATATGTTAAATATTTTAACATAGAAAAATCAATACTATTTTTGCCATACCTATATACTTTAACAAAAATGCCCTGTATGAAATCAATTTTACTTGGTAATATTTGGATAAAAATATGGAATCGACTTTTCAACCAATTTTGGCATATATATTTGGCATAAATCACGTCAACAAGGCGAATTAAAATGTTGGAAATATACGATTACCGCGAATGACCGACAAACAGTAAACAGGGATGGCCAGAACCGCATATTTTACTATTTTGAATACATTCTGAAATAATAATTTCGAATATGAGATATCGAATACATTCTAAATTCAATCATGTTTTTGATGAAAGGTAGCATGACCCGACTTTTTTGAAGAAAGATATAAATTGCAAAAAACCTAGAAAAATTTTGATTATAGTACACAATTTCCTTTATTCCGTGAAAGTAGGTCAATTTGAAGAGCAAAAACGAATTCTTTTGTTGGTTGTGTTCGGATTTATGCATGAAAATTAACCTATTTTCATATCCAGCTATTCTGAAATACATCTAAAACCAAGAGTTTTACTATATCGAATACGTTCATTTCCTAATGTGCTCGAATATTCAATTCGATTTGGGATCCTTGCCGGTACATTCACAGCAATTTTGTCGTAGTGTACTTTTACATCATTAAGAAGTGGATAAATTTAATAGCAATGAATAGCAGTTTTAAAAAAAAGTTTGGAAAAATCAAGAAATACTTGTTTGTATTAAATAGAATGACTTACTTTCCAAAAACTGTAACATTCACTGTGAAAAGGTCAATGGCGCCCGATGTTTTCAAATCATCTGTCAGAACATTGACTTTGAAAAAACACTGTAAAAAAAAGAATACGGCTTACTTATTATCCTACGAAATTATACCTTGTATAACATTTGTTTTGTTGTTTATTCTTTATAAATGTTCACTCTGAGCTTTGTATAAGTTTTGTATACCAAAAATCAGTCAAAAATATTCACTTAACATGTTTGATTAAACGTGATTCATTGATGGATCGCATCGATGAAATGCGGTCCATCTGTGGCCCATGTTCAAGAAAATAAACCTCTGATAAAGTAATTTTTAAATAGAACTCTATGTGGAACCATTCCTCCACCCTCTCCCCCCCTCTAAATACGCTAGTGGAGCAAACGATCCAACTTTCACAAAACTCCTTTCCCCAATTTTTCCAACCATCCATTGAACTTACCCATTCGTCAGTTTGCATTATATTTTCTTTAGAATCATATCTGAAAATTTGCGTTTTCAACCCATTTCCGTGATTAATCGGAACGCCTTCTTCAACAGCGCAAGTTGCAAACGTGGGATATGATTTTTGATCAAATGTCTGTGATGAAGAAATTGATAAATATTATTACACATTCAGCTGTTATTGTATATTTCGAAAATTTTAAATCGTCTCGTTGTTGAGGTTTGAGCCAAGTATGGGCTGTTGATAGCCCGCACCTCGGCGGAAAATAACTATTTTATAGTTTTATTTCAATATCACCAAATTACTGATGGAGAGTGGTGATTTTACTGCTTTTTTACAGTGCATTTAATTTAATAAATGAATTTAATTCATAAAATCCACGTGTACGATTGTTTTTTAGCAGGGTTGGTGAGGAATAAGTTGGTGAGCAACAGTCCATATACTTAGCAAAAATATCATCAAAATCGCGGTTCGGATTTTGAAACTATACAATTAGTTTTTAATTGAAATCAAGGCCTGAAGCAGCGCTTTTAAAGAACAACTTAAAGGTCACTTATATGGACAATAGTTACCGCAATAAGTGTTATTAGCAACTGCACTATATGCGGGAAAAACAGAACTGCACCGCTAATATAATTATTGTTAAAGAAACAACAACGAATTCACTGTAGTTTTTCACACAGATCATTTCATATTGCTCGACATGCTGGGTATTGCAAAAGCAAACGCCTGCTGCTTTTTCGCAAGCCTGTATAAGCAGTCCAAGGTTATTAAGGAAAACCATTAAATGATGACCCAACAGAAGATCCCAACCAAACAAAGATTTTGCATAGAGAGACCGGCCCAGATTTATGGACATAAAAAATATTCACGTAACAAAGTAATCTTACCGTGCTCAGATCAACATTGGACGAATATGTGATATTCAATCTTGTACCGAACGCGTTTTCACCCACGTTTGTAAAGTTAACAGAGACAGTGGCTGGATGGACTGAGGAGATCGGATTAATAATCAAAATCTTTCCATTTTCGCTATAATCAACGGTTTCGTCCCCCCTGTAGAAAATGGCATAAAAATAAAATTTTAAGGTATGAAAAGTAATGATATAAAAGACTGTTCATGTCAGATTGGCAAAATGCCAGCTACTCTTCTACTCAAGAGACACCCAAAGAAAATGGCTGTCATACACTGTTGTCCATGTTCAACAATATGCTCACGATAAACCGCAAATGGAAATTCCAAGCTTAAGCAAATAGACTAATTTGTCGCACAACAATTCAGATCACGTTAAACAAGCTTCAAAGATAACTCAGCTGATGAGGCATTAGGAATACCCTTAGATCTATAAGTAACAAAGGGATGTGACTTTCCCTAACGACCACCCACGCGCATTGAAAACCAAAGTGAAGCGCTTACCTTCATATCGTTCTACGCAAAATTCAAAGCGTTTTATCAGCTTCACCTCCTCACAGGATAAAAAAGATATTCTACCAAATAAAAAATTTATTTTGTTAAGCATGCGCCACAGATGGGCCGCGTCTCATTGACGCGATCCATCAGTGACTTATACATAACAAAAGATTCTTTGACAACATTTTCATGATTGGGACGCATTCATAAAATTTGTATGGTCTGTGTTGCTTGTGTATCATTATTTGTATACCTGACGACGATAACGATAAACTAAAATTATTGCATAAAATGGAATAGACTCTCCTTTTCAATGTTAGTGTCTACTTACAAATTCATACTAAATGAAGGAATCTTTATTGATGCATCAACTTGTAGGTCGTGTACACATTCATCTTCTTTTCCACATTGTTTTTCAAATGAGATAGTCGCATGTTTCTTATTTTCTTGTAGTCTAAAAAGTAATTATCTTCGTTATACTTTTATTTTATTCGGAGTTAATATTTTCTTATTTGACTTTCGACCAGTACGCTTCTACCGTAGTCGCTGCGCAGCGGGTTTTTTTATAAGAAATTCATTCCAAGCTAGTTTAAATGCTGTACCCAGAAAAAAATAACAAACAGCCCAAAAATATAGAAAAAGATTAAAGCTCATAACCGCCCAATTCCATGTGGTACTGAACTGCTATGTGTGATGGTACAGTGTAGTGGATGGTATCTCCCTGTATGATAAAATCCCGAGCCCTTGTGATGGTACAGTGCAGTTATATCCGAGTGTGATGGTATCCTTCGTTCAGTGTGGCGGTACACTGTGGTGGATGTTATCTCTCTGAGCTATCCTGTGACCTGTGTGATGGCACAGTGTAGTGCATAGTTTATCCACAGTGTAGGGAATGGTATCTCTCTGCGTAATGATATTCTATGCCATGTATGATGGCACAGTGTACAGTGTAGAGCATGGTGTGGCGTGCCCTATGTGATGATACGCGATGGCGCAGTGTAATGGATGTGGCTCCTTGCGTGGTGATTCCCTGTGCCGTGTGGATCCATAACACTGTAGCACTGCGGTACACCCTAAAGCTAACGCTTTTTTTCTCTGCTTTGTTTCGTTTCGCCCTTACAATACACAGTAAATAATAGAGTGTGATTAATCGATGTCAAATATTTCTGCCAATATAAAACAATGGCCCTTTATTAAATTTCCCCCTCCTGCAAATTTCCTTTCTAAACATTTTTTGTTGATTATGAGCGAGGTGCGGTCCATCTGTGGCCCAAGCTTGACAAAATAGCATTTCTTATTGGGGATTGTTCAAATGAAAACGATTCGATCTGAAAAATATCACTCATTGCACTCAACCCATTCTGATGTCTGAATGATGAAAAAAACTGTTATGCAAACCATATAAAGCATTTATAATATTTGATTGAATAATAATCCCGGTTATGTAAAATGTATGTATCAAGTGTTTCTGTTTTTATGATTATCATGCATTGTAAGGATTAGCCTAAGGAGTATTATGGAAAGGAAAATAGTAAATGGATCAACTTCTGTGGTACACACAATTTTTAACGTTTGAAGGAGCTAAGATTTAATATTTATTTGTTAAGTAAGCGTGTTTTTGACAAATGCGAGCAATATCATGCATGACGGACCACCGTGGTGTGGTAAAACTGGCAACAACTGCCGAACGTAACCCCTAATAAATGGCGCAGGTTGAAACCCTGGTAAAGTATGGTCAAGATCACTCGAAAGAAAAATACTTTAAATAGCAATATAAATGAATTGTCCCTGGGAGAGGCACTTTAACCCACAGCCTCAGAACAATGCTTGATAGCCTCACCTTGCTCATTGATTCCGCAATGGATGGAAGCAAGATAAATCTCGAAACCATGTTAATTGCATACTGAGCCATAAAGTTCATTTCAAAAGACCAAAACCATACCCAAAAACGAAACCGCGCCTCGGCGGCGCGATCCATCAGTAACACACATTTAATAAAACATGTTAGGTCGTTATTTTACGGACTAGAGTATACAAAAACACAAGTAAACATAGTCGGCAAAAATCGCTGCATTGTTGAAGGTGTTATCGTCGGTATTAACCCTTCGACAACGTATAGCATTTTCCTTACTTTGTATCTGAATCGTATTTTACATGATGTCAACGCAGCGCGTTAATCTAATTTGATGCAATGATCACTCGTTAGCTTCGTACTGGTCCAAACCGAATCATAAACTAATGTTGAAAGGAGCTGCATAAGATTCTGAACCAGCAAGTGGTTGACCGGAAAAGATTTTTCGCAGAACTAAACAGTTATAATATAGTTCCAATTTAATACTCCTTGAATATCGTTTATGTTTGACCGGGTATTTGCTTATTATAGTTTTCCAGCGCTTTCCATCACCATTATGAGGTATGTTGTAAGTCTAATGAAACCTATATATTTTGTTCCATTTCTCCTGGAGATAAAGAAATAAATGCGCGAGCAGTATAGATTTCAATGATCAATTTTTCGAAATCGACCGAACTGTGATATCTTCGTCCTGTTAGCCATGTATTTATGTTTTTGTTTTTAAAAATACAACCATTTCCTTAATTGAGAGTTTCACAAAATATGTAGACTGTGAAAGGCAATTAAAATTTATATAATAAGAAAGGAGTATATTGTAGCTAAAACACGGAGTTTGGTATTGTTATCATTATTCCAGTAATACTTTCCAAATCCCAAAAGGGATTCTGTTATTCGAATGGCCAGATATTCTAGAATTAGGATTTAAAGCAATTTCGTTCTTGGATTTTTTATATTGGGAGGTATTTTAAGTTCTCTAGAGTAATTTGGTTTTTTGATAATTTTCAAATTGAATCATTTTGCAGCGAAATCATGATTTATGCCACTTTTTACTCACTTTACTCACTTTTACTTTTTACTAATATAGGGGTTTTAAGAACCAAACAAGAGAGTTCAATCAAAAAGCACCCACCAGATGTAGAGTAGGTTTCTGAAAATATGCCTTTGTTTGTTTATCAAAACATTTTAGATTCGAATATTCGATTCGAAAAAAGTATTCTTTGCGATTCTGAACTTAACACCTATAAGATTTTAGCCACTTTTAAATAATAGTAACTTTAAGGTTCAGAAGGACCGGAAAGCAAACTCCTTTCCAACAACGTCACCTTCTCATATAGATCAATTTAATCACCCATCCCATTCACTGTTGAAATCATTCCAATGAGGGCTCAAAAAAGCCAGATTACCTGATCCATTCACTCAAATGAGTACTACAAAGAGCATTACTCAAAAATACATTCACTCACTGACTGACTAAGTCGCTTAAATGAATGGCTATATAGAGACCCAGTAAGTTGAAGAAAATAAAAAATACTCACGGATCTCTAAGTGATGACATTGGCGTAGAAACATGAGATGGAAGTAAATCATATGTTATACTTGCGATGATTGCGGCACCATAGTCATCAACATTTTTCTAAAAATAATGATTCGTTCAGAAATGGTGTTATTAATGGTGTTTCAAAGGGGTAGGGTCATAACATAAAACAGGTGTGGTTTTCAATACTAGTTATAGTTCAATCAACGCCTAACATTTTGGCACAAAAATTATGAAAATCCGTTGAGCAGTTTTCCTTTATCACCAAATCGAATCGAGGTTGTTAATAATATCAATACGTCAAAGAGCTATACTTCGAAATGTAGTCCCAGCACCTGTCCAAGTATACTGACCGCTTTAATAAAAGGCATGCAGGTAGGTATACGGGCTTTGAAATTGTCCCGAGGTATTTCCTGGGTATCATAAGAGGCGACAAAACGAAAAAAAAGAGTTATATGATTATAATTTCACCCAGGGCAGATACCACTCACTGGACTTTATTGTGGCAGTTCCGTTCCATATAAGATTTTGTTCCACTTAGAGTGCAGATGCTGGCACTATATTTGGTGGGTCTTTGTCATTTTAGAGGATCCTTTTAGACACTGTTTTCGGCCTTAGGGCGAACTTCCATAAAACAAATGGTTGTACAGCGATTGGTATCCGATCTGGGCTATGATAAAACAATCCTACCCCTCCTTTTCATCTTGGTCGTCTTGCAACACGCTGGGAATGTTAGGGCATTTTTAAAGATCACTTACAGAGTACAAATCATGTAGTTCCTAAGAAAAAAATATATTAAAAACTAACTTACTCTCATGTCAACTGAATGTACATAACATTGGGTTTTCTCTTTCAGCAAAGTAATATTTTTTGTCACAGCTGTTACTCCCCTTCCAGAATCACCTTCACTTGACGGAATTTCAATTCTTTTCTTGTCTTCAGTTAGTTTGTCGGTGTCCAATTCCAGTATGTATTGCATGTCTAGTTTTTGTTAAATTTTAATTGAAGTGAAATTACTGTGAGTGATGTGGAAGTCAGTCATTTTCCCAAAACAATTTATCCGATGCCACACATTAATCGCTCGAAATTACTTCCGTACACCATACTCCCCAAACCAGAACAGTACATTTTTCTCCAATCGTGTCGAATCGCGGTCCATCAGTGGCACATGCTTGACAAAATGAAGTTTTTGATTGGGATAACACTTACCTAGATTAGATTCAACAGCAGTGCCATTTGCCAGAAAACAGATTTCAACCGACGAACAATTCTTATAATCATTATTAATGCAGTCGAAAATGCTCAAATTTGATTGACGAAATTCCATGGTTACGAAGAAGGATACGATTGGACGAGTTCTGGAAAATATAAGAAATTGCACGTATTGCGGACAAGTTAGAATACGCAACTCAATTCGGTGATTGGAACCGAAACACATATTATTAGAATCAGTGATGAAATGGTCATAGGAACTAAACTTGAGAAACAATGAGGAATTTGCCAATTTTAATGTCAAAATAGCATTTTGGATTTTAGTCAAATTTAAATCTGCTGTAAAAATGAAGATTGTTAGTTTGTTTATTCACAGTTGGTACACAGCATTATAATAAATTCGAATCTCTAGGTTTCTTGATATAGATAATTGAGGAAATTGCAAGGGTAAAAACGAGACATTTGGTATTAATATATGAAATAACAATTTGATCGGATTCGAAAAAATTATTCGGATCTTTTTGAATTTCAAATAATTTGGTTTTACCTCCCCCTGCGGACGAGCGCAATAAATGTACCAAATCTAAATACAGTTTTTTTAAAACACAGAAAATTTTGATCAGTGATTTCAAGTGAATTACCGTCCGCAAAATATTGTCAAATTAGTAGCGCCTCTAGCGGCACGATCATTCATTGACACATTTGCTTGACAAAACATGTTTAATCGAACGTACTATGACTTGAACAAACCTCAAAATAACCACAGAATCACTCTTTGGGGCTCCAATGAAAATATCTGGATAATGATTGTCGTCAATATCGATATTTCCTTGCATGGATTGTCCGAAATATTGTATATTGTTGTCCGTCAAAGAGGATGCCAGAATTTTCTGAAAATAAGAATGTAACTATGAGTGGGAAAATGTTTGCCTATAGAAGCATGATTTAGAATTGATCTAACCTGCACTGTGATTGAAGTACAGTAAATTCACCATGTATTCGAAGTAACGGTATTTTCCCTAAAATTCGAATCGCCTCTCAGATAATATTTATGCGAAGTATGAGTATTTGAACATTTGATCTATCAACAAGTCATACTTGGCTTAAATTTCATCAACAACGCTATTCCAACGCTTACCTCAAACAAAAGGTAAATTTACTTTACTGGCAGTAATGCTACGGCTCTTTAAGACCGGATGTGTGAAGATTTAAGGACAGTTTCTCTAATTCCTTTTATTAATTCTAAAGTTTCAATAAAGTTTTTGAATTAATTGAAAGAAAATGTTTATGTATTTTTGTTTCAACATTTATTTTTGCAAAACATAGGAATGAAATGAAAAGGAGTGTTTTATTCATTAATTTTAATGACAATGCCATAAATGGCATATATATTGCACTGTAATGAACTTTCCTGTCTTGATAATTCTACACAAAGGCGCGAAACTTCTGTAAAAATATTTTACCGAAGACGTTATCTGCCTAGCAATGATGATAAAGAAAGGATCAACTTTTACAAAAATCTTGGAAGAAGATTTTGGAGTGACAACCGACAGCATAAAGGGATTAACGGAAAAACGGATAAAAGATTTAAACTTAAACGCGAATAATTATGAAACGAAACTTATAGAACAAGAATCTATCATTCCGTCTTGTCGACGAAAACAGAGGTTGGAAAAATCCAATAAGAAGACAGTTGATGCTGCGAAAGAAGTCCCAGGCATCAAATGTGTGATAAAGTAATCAGTGAATCAACATTATTATTTTATATATATATATACATCTTTGTTTTAACAAATATCAAAATATTATTAGCAAGTTATTTATATTAACATGGATAATGAATACATATTGGTGAAACTAAGCTAGAACATTATTATGTACCAGAGTATTCAGTCATACAACGATGAACAAAGCTGTGAAACAGTTACCCAGTCAGAAAATTTCTACCCAAACATGTTTTGTTGAGTTTGGTTACTGATGGAACGCGCCGCCGAGGAGTTCAGTGCGCGTAAAAGGGCGTAACAGTCAAATTCAAAATTTTGTGTCCATATCGCCTCACCAGTTGTTTTTATTTTATTTAAGTTTTGCTTAAAGCAAGGCCTGAAGCAGCGTCTCAAAGAGGCCAACCAACATAATGGTAACGAGCTCTCATATCATTTATTACTAGCAGCTGCACTGCACTTCAGGCGACGCGGAAAACATCCCCGTACGGAATCGAACCGCCATTGTAAAGTGCATTCAGTTATATTTGCCAAGGGTAGTGTTTAGTGATGGCATCCTAGTTATTTCTTAAACAAAGTAAAGTAAAACGAAATTACCACGAAATTAGGCAACCTAGGTTCCCTCTCAAAACTAGGTAGTCCTGGATTAAAAAACGGATAAACTAGGTAATCGTCGTTTTGAGGCATTTTTAATAAATTTGAAGTTAAAATCTTCAAATAGTCTATTTTCAAAGCTTCTTCGTGATGAAAATGTAACTTACCTAGTTTTTCAACCAGGTAACTAGTTTCAAAATGAGTAAATTTAAATAGTTTGCCTGGTAAGATACTGGGTAAAATATCGAAAAAAAACTAGGTAAAAGTTAAACTAAGCAAGCTATTTATTCTTGAAACTAGGTAAAAAGACTTTGAAAATGATCTCGGTAAATTAAGTATACTAGGTAAACTTTGACATAGCATTGTCAACACTAGTTAGGACTATGGTTTTACCCTGCAAGGTTTGAATTATTTTCAAAGAAAGTTGATTTTGATGCCTTTAGATTACAGTGTACTCTAATACCTGACTGTATTTTGCCTGGATTCCATCTTTTCCTCCATGATAAACGAACACCGCTCCTCGCCCATCTTCTGCTAGAGGCGCACCGATTATGACGTCATTAAAATCATCCAAATTGAGGTCCCCAGCATTCGCCATTGCTGTCCCGAATCTTCCTCGAGCTAAATTGGCACCGTATAGTTCAATAGGATTGTAATCTGTGGAATTCTAGAAAGTGAAGCAATATATAAATTAATTCTAAAGCGAGTGACTGAATGACTGATAAACCAAATAAAATCAATTCTTCAGACTCTTGTCTTATCTCGAATGTTTTGTTATCAAAGATTTAGTGCAGAAGCACTTCCTACATTTTTTCGTTCTGACTTGAATAAGGTGGAGATATTCCAACCTTTGAAACTGAAGTTATGCAATGCTATCGGATGAATATCTGTAAGTCACATTTACCACTAAAAAAATCAATATGCAATGTTAACCTGAGATCTCCAGCTTTACCTAGTTATTCAGGAAAACCTCATGGTGCGCATAAACCAAGCAAACTATTGCTACTAGATCAGTCAAAGTTTGTCACAGATAATACCCATCAGGTGATAGTGGGTCTAGTTGCTCAATCAGTGTTGTGCAAACGATGTTCTATATTTCCAATTTTTACCTGATGATAGACATTTGAAAGAGATAAATTCCGCTTATTTTAAAACATTTCATTCATTCGATTGATACGCAACTGGTTCGAATAATTCGTGCCTCCACTCGTTTCGAATCACCGAATCGAATTGCCCAGACCTACCAGCAACTCACCCATATTAATAAAGAACTTGTCGACGAATCATTTGATTGACTGATATAGGCGAACACACGTCCTTCGTCGTAATTCTGTCGTTCTCCGACATACAACGGTGCTCCAATGAATAAATCATCTTTATTGTCTCCGTTTACATCGACACTTAACAAAACGCCGCCAAAATAAGATCCGATCTGACGCTTCTCACTTGGAGCATATATAATGACTGCATTGTCCATTTCTGCACTTCCCGGCAAAGACTTGTAAACAATAACCTGCAAAAAATATAAAGCTAGTATTGGAAATCCGTTATTCAATTGTTTGTAGTTATGGAATGAATAAATCGAATCCACCCAAATGCGTAAAGCCCTGTGGGTACGAATAGTCCTAACGTATTTTCTGCATATTGTAAGAGGCGACTAGAATGAAACAAAAAGTGATAAATAATTTATCATCGCCCAGGGCAGATACTTCTCGCCGCGCTTTAGTGTGACTTCCTGGAGTGCAGTTGTTAATATCACAATTTCATTATTTCTCTGCCATTGCAGTGGTGCGCCCTCCAACCTTGTTTGAAGCGAATAAAAACCGACGCCATTAAGATCAATACTGGGCTATCGTAAATTTTATTCTTCAAGCACGTGCCAAGGCGGCGAGACTGTTGGTGCCTCATTCTAACCGGTATATGTAGACAATTTTATGGACCATTTGTTTAGTCAGTTAGATGCGAACGTATTTTCTGGAAGAACGATGGTTCGCTGCTTGGATAGGCGCGTCACAACCTGCCAGCGATGCGTATTTGCCTAGTGAGTTACGGTTATAACATAATAGGTTCATAAAGTCACAAAGCTTCTGTGGATATGTGCATAAGCCGATATTCCTGCGCTGCGATTGCGCGTTTTTACATTTGTTTGATTGTATCTCTCCCTTTCGTTCCTTCTCTTACTGAAACTCATTCTAAGCAAGATCGGAAGCAGTGCCTAAAAGGAACTAACTCACGAACACGTAATAGCAAAGATATATTCCAAAATTTAGTGGAGAAAAACGCCGAAATGATAAACTGTCAATATCAAAACTGTCGCAAATACTCAAAACCTCACCGATCCGTTCAAGTTGTCCCTGGGAGCTCCAGTTGCCACATGTTCAAATGAATTATATCCATCAAAATATCCGGTAACAGTTGAATAACCTGATTGAAAAGATGTTTTGAAATTCGTAACTATTTGAAAGAATGTAGGTTTGTTTAACCAGCATGCTAGAACTTTTTGAAGCGCGTCACAAGTTTAAAATGACTGCAATAATTCAATATAAAGTGAGAAATTGAGATTTTAGGCACAAATTGGGGAAAATGATAAGTTGCCACTATCATGATACCATCGTCGTCATGATACATTTATTATTGAGTGGAATCTCGAATCAAAACATTTCGAATAAATGTTTCAGAATTGTAATTTCATTACGAAAAATGAGTGAAAATTCAAATACATTATTCATTTCAAATCAGAAAAATTGTTTTGTTCATGCTTGATAAAAAAGAAAAACTTTTGCACTACCCCCCTTCCCATACCACCCGTTTAAGCTTGTAAATACGCCTCTTATACTTATCATAACACAAAATTAATCAAGATTTTAGAAATACAAGTGTCGGTGAGCTCTACAAATTTGATCCAATAATAAGCAATATTGTTTTATCACTAGGATTTGAACATCCAATTCCAATGAAATTATCCTCTAATCGGAAATGTTTTGTTAAGCTTGAGTCACTGACGGATCGCGCCGACAAGGCGCGGTCCGTCTGTGTCTCATGCTCGACAAAATGAAATGTCTTGGGATATAGATAATAATATAAAGTATACCCATATAAGGAGTATCGTCTTTTGCATCAGGTAGGAAGTTTTCAATGTCCAAAAAGGATAAAACATGAGGATAATCTTCGGTATTGTCAGAGGAATCATATTTCATGATTGTGCCTGTTCCTTGATACATTCCAACTCCGCCAAAATACACAGAACCGTTCTGAAGTTGATACATAATGGATTTTGTTATAATACAACGCCCACCACGACAAAAGCACGGTAAATTTGTCGTTCATTTGCAGTAATTGTATATTTCAAAAAATCGGAACAGTCAAGTACGGGCTATCCGGAGGAACTTTCTCTAGTAATAATTGTTATTAGATATATTAATCTTTTTTTATCACTGAGTAGGCTCTGCTTTTGATCTTAATAAAAAAGGATGCAACTGCAGAACGTAATTTCAGGTCCCTCATTCGATTTAGTATCGCTGAGCAAACACTTATGTGGGCCGCGGTGGCGTGGTGAAAGCGACGATAGCTGCAGAAAGTAGTACATAATGAATGGCGCGGGTTCAAACCCCGGCAAAGTATGATCAAGATCGATGAACGAAAAATCCTCCAACGAGTAATATACGCGGGGTGCCCCTGGGCGAGGCACTGTAACCCACAGTCTTGAGACGATGCTCGATAACCTTAACGGTTCCTCATTGATTCCACACAGGATGGAATGGCAAGACGAAAGATAAATCTCGTAGCTAAATATAATTGTGAACATGGTTAATTGCATACTGTAAAATAAAGTTCATTTCATTATGAGTCTGCCCTCACCAAATTAAGTGTTTTGCTCAAACGTGTGATCGAAGTTTATATATACGCAACAACCGCTGGGCACTAACATCTGTAGTAGTGTTGGCAATTCTACCTAAAAGTACCCAGTTTACGTAGCTTCTGGTAAATGAGTTTTCCTTTACCTAGTTTACGTCAGAACTAGGTTGATATCACTAATCTGTAGTGACAACATAATGTCCATAGACGTAAGCCCCCTAAAATATTCTCATTCCCACCAATGCTTTAGAAGACTTGTCACATCAATACTATACCTTCTTATATTTATGCTAAGCAGTTCAGTGTGACATGCAAATAAAACACAATTCTCACCGCATTCGAAGCAATTGAAGAACCTATTTGTGGACTGCTGACATCTTTCGATATACCGCCATCACTGGAATTTGTGGAACCTCCTGCAGAAATAAGTTTCAGAATTTTCTTTCAATACAGTCAGCAAAATATATATCTGTGACTCATATTCGTCAAAATAAAATTTTAGATTGTGATATTCTCAAATAACATCCAAAAGCATTTATTGGGATAAATTTTATTACAACGTACTTTTTATCCAATATAGTCTCAATACCGGTACAGGTCGTAAAAAATAGAAATTAACTTTGTTCTCAAATATAGAGAAATACGAATGAAATCATAAATTTTATCTAAAACAAATTGGCACATACTGAGCTCTTATGATGGCAACGTATTATTTTTTTAATTTGGTGAAGTAAAACGAAGGTAACCTTGTTTCACTTTCAAAAATTGGTAGAACTTGAGTAAAAACCTGGTTAGCTAGGTAATCGTAGTTTAACTGCTTTTGAAGCATTTTAGTATTTTTGGTGGTTAAAATCTATTTATGGACTATTTTAAATTGGTTCCTAGTTCTGTGAACCAGGTAGAGAGTTGAAAATTATGTAAATTTGCCTACTTTTTAAATAAAAAATTTACTAAATAAAACTTAAAATGGAAAATTCGATAAAAGTTAATGTAGGTAATTCAGATATCAGTGGAATCAAATAAAAGTATTTGGAAAACAAAGTTGGTATACTAGATAAATTCGGTACTTTTAATTGCCAATTGCGAACAATAGATGTCTATCATCGCCCAGGGCAGAAACCACTCAGTGTACTTTAGCATAGCAATTCAGTTCCGCGTGGACGATTTTCCGAATAGACAGCAGTTGCTGGTACTACATTTTGTAGTATCTCCTTGCTATTAAGTGGCCGTTAATTGGTTCTTTTTCGGCACTGCTCCGACCTTGCTCAGAGTGAATTTCAATAAAAAAAAACACTACCCGGTAGAACAACAAATTTAAAAATGGACAATAATAGCCAATGGCCATCTAGTCTGGTATTATTGACGTAGAGCGAAGGGTCAACCTATGGTAAGAAAAATTAGTCCAAGCACGAGTCGATGGTGGATCACGCCTTGATTGATCTATATCAAGAATCACTAATATTAAAATTAAGAAATCCATAGCTTCGATTTCACTAATAGTATGGTCATTATATATGGACAAACTATTAGAGACAATAGGTCATTGCAACACACATTATCTTTATCATCTTTCAGGGCACAATAAAATGATAATATGATAATCCTATCCTATTTGACACGTTTTGTTACTAGGGCTGGGCAATTCGATTCGGTGATTCGAAGCACTAGTTATTCGCATCAATCGTGAATCGTTCATAGGAACAAAAACTTGCTAAATGATCTGAAATTTTCATTTTTAACGACAAAATGCAATCGATTATATTTTGTTGCTGAAATATGAAAATTGTTGCACCTAGATATGGAGTGTGGATTGAAAATGCAATTATAAATTTTTGATTTTCACATTGAAGACAAATTGTAATAGTACAAATGGAATATTTGTTATTTACATGGGATTTATGGTTCGATTCGATTTGAAGAAAATACTAGAATCAAATTCGAATTCCAAATGATTCGGTTTTGCCTAGCCCTTTTTGTTACTATAGCCTATTCTGGACTGAGTTGAATCACCGGATCGAGTAGCCCAGTCCTACTTGTGATGGGCATGCAGGGCTACGAAAGTAAATTCGGAGATTGGAATAGATTCGAAGCGCCAATTATTGGAATGAGTTGTGAATCGGTCATAGGAACAAAAACTTGTAAAGTAATATTGAATAAAGTAATATTGTGGATAAATTGCATTGGTAAACTGTATTTAATATTTATAAAGACTCAGTGATTGGATCTATTTAAAAAAAAAATCATAATCGAAGTCGAGTTTATCCCATTTTGCCCAGCTCCAATAATACTTATAATAAAGATATCTGCATAGTCCATTTTTACCTCCTTCTATAACTTGGTTTTTGATGACCGACGTTAAATTTGATATAACGCTTTGTAGAGCATCAAAATCATTTACGGTCAATACGTTTTCCATGCTAACCCCTCCATTAGCAATAGTTTGTAATTGAGAAAGGAACTCCATATACTTTCCTACCCCAACGGCAAACGTAGTGGCAACATCTTTGTAATCGTTGTGCCTGGGAAAATAAATAGTGACTTTTTCGAACCTTAAAGACTTGTATGTGCAGGTAAATTCAGTCAAAACATAGTATTTCCCAAATCATAACAGATGCTTGTTTTCTTCGAATGTCTTTAGTCATTTTCTTCGAATATAAAAAAGCTTCAAAACCATCAACACTTTTTAACAGTCAAATTGCTGCCAGACGCTCAAAAACGAAAATTTAGATCTTCTCGCAAGAAGATCAGGTGCGATCCATCAACACCCCAAATTTGGCCAAATAAGTCAATCTTGAATTTCTTCAATACCGCCAAGTAAAATTACTGTCAAAGACCAGTGATGAGATTGAGATGGGGGTGGGGAATGAGATTGCATCTATTTTACTGTTTTGGATCTTTTGTACAAGACTAGCTGAAAGCTGGAACAACTCAGCAATTTTACGGAGTTAGTAGGTAATCGCACAGGACAGATAGCACAAATTACACTCAACTATATTAGTTCGGTCCTGTATAAAAAGTTTTCCGCTTCAGGGTGCAATGTTGGTTTTAAATTTCATCTCATTTTTAATGAACTTGAAGTTTTTGCACTTTGCCATATATGTTCGTCAGTTGGTACTCTTTGAGTACTCTCATTTACAACCCTGCCTAAGAATTTCTCCTATTTTTCTGAGAGCAAAATTACTTACCAAGCATCAAGATATACGCCGTCGTTGGCCTCTCCGTCTGTTAAAACAACGACTACTTTCTTCGATACATCGTAAAATTCCGATTTCGGGAATTCAAACTAAAAGGAGGGCGGAGTATAAAAACAAATAAGTTGGTTACAATAATTTATTTTAAAGTCGATTGGCCACTTTTGAATGTTTGTGCCATCATTATTATATATGTATATTTGACTGAGTTTGGTCACGGTAAGATTTATAGCATAATATGAAGTGTTAAGAACTAGAATTGGGAAAAAGTCCGGTGACAGAGAGTTCCATAGTCTAACTGTACCGTAGTTCTTATTAACCTTTTGACGCTACCTAACTGGTAAAAACGAAAAGATTCACTCGTGGACCGGTGAATAATAGATGAGGCGCCATGAATAGGGGAAAACTTTCCAAAAAACACTCAAGGGTCGCGTAAATTGTTTTGGAATATTCAATTTTAATTAATGAGATACACCATCGAATATGGTTGCTCGCCGGAAACGTTAAAACATTTTGTTTACTACACGGATAATTTTGGTGTAAATACCCCCTTCATGTAATGGGTTGGATTGGTCCCACCTCTCTAACCTTGTTGACCTGACTCGTCCTTCGCCGGTGGCGGTAAATAAACTATATATATATATATGCCATACATACATTGAAACCTTAGAATGGAGAAGGATAAAATTTAAAAAAACTTCAAATATCAATTTATGACGTCTTAAATGGCACGTAAGGCGTGCGAAAAGTTTTTGAAATATGTGAGCAAAACAACGAAGCAAGATAGAAGAAAACAAAGACCTGTTGATAGTGCATATCACTCAACTACAAAACGAAACTTTGTGAGTGTACCTTCATTGTTCTTGTCAACGCAAAAAAAGTATATGTCGATGCTCCGAGATACTTCATGTTGTTTATACGTTGCTTAATTTCGCTGATGTTAATTTTCTCACTCAATGTGTAAGGAATCACAAATCTTTCAGATTTTTCAATGGGAATGCTGAAAATGGAAATATTTGAGATGAAATGCGCTACACAATATTTACGTCTTCCTCTGAACTGTAGTAAAGGATTCTACCATCGCCCAGAGCATACACCACTTACTGCACTTTGTTATATCGGTTAATTTCACCATAAAAGTAACTGGTAGTTGGCTCGAATCATACGCAAATTTCACTAAAAATGAAAAACGCTGGTGGCAAGCAATTGTCATTTATATAAATGTGGTTTCTTCCCAGTGAAAAATTTGCTTTGTCATGTATGAGCCACAGATGAGCAACGCATTCGCGAAGCCATCCACCAGTGACCTTCAACTTAAAAAATCATGTTCGATCAATGTTTTTCTCACCGGGTTTACGGCCCAAATATTTCAAAAAGATGACCAAGCTTATATCAGGCTGGCAGAATGTTAGTTATACATTGCATCCGAACAAAACGTCCAAATAAAACGGCATCCGTTGGAAGAAAATTTGAACCTCCCTTTAAAAGTCCCTCTCCTTTTGACATTGTACCCCATAAGCTACTACTACTACTGCTACATGGCTTGCCTGCGATGTCGCCTGGAGCGCGTAGTTGTAATTTGTCAATGTCACATATTTCTGCCAATCCTCTGCAAAAACGGCTGTTAGGGATTACTGTTGAGATTACAACTGGAGTTTGGGACATGAAATACCTCCTATGTCTCCTACTGAATAGGCTATGTCCGTTAAATCCTTACTAAAATGATATATTCTTTGAAAATTAACGCCTCAGTTAGCGCCATCTGCTAGATTGGCGGACATTGGCATTTTAGTGAGAATTTGTAGACACTTTCTAGCCCAGACATGCTCAAACTACGGACCGCGGGCCAAATCCGACCTGCTGATCTATTTAATCTAACCCGCTTGGTGCTGATAATAATTAAAATTAGTGCTTTCTTTAAATGGAATCAGTATTCATTTTGTTTATTTGCATAATGTCGTTACAGCTAAATAACCCCGTACAGGCAGTAGTCTACCTATGTTGCTAATGTCGCTATGAACGTACTTAATAACGTACAGTAAAGCTAATTCGATTAAGTTTTGCAAGTTCAATGAACGTCAAATTTATGCACATTACGCTTATGAGTAACTACTCATAGTTTCAATACATAGTGTGAGTTGTGGAGTTGAATGTGTTTTACGCTTCACTAAGTGATGCCAAATTTTCCAAAATTCGAAATATGGCGCAAAAAATGCTGATTTGTTCGGCTCTACGTACATTTGGGAACAGACGTTTAGCCTGATAAACTTTGACAAATCTGGGCACTGATCTCAATTGACTAATATACCTCAAAACTGTTTTAACAATCGATTTTTGTCAAAATGGAGTCATGTTCATTCGAGTGCTCATTGTTTGCTTTATTTGTAGGTATACTATCTATCTACAGCTGGGGCTGGAAGCGAATCATTTGGTATTCGAATATGATTCGAATATTTTTTTAGGATAGAATCGAATCACTTATTTTATGTAATTTGAATTTTATGTAAATTTGACCAAAATCGATTGTATTTCGTCGTTAACAATGAAAATTCCAGATGATTTACCAAGTTTTCGTTCATATGAACGATTCACGATTGATTCGAATAAATGTAGCTTCGAATCACCGAATCGAATTGCGCAGCCCTACAGCCCATGCCCTATATCCCCAATCCCAAATACCTTTTATATAGATATATATCGTACATAGCAGACAAACGGGACATGACTAACTACCCCAAACGCCGACAGTTACACAAATTAGTGGTTATAAAGTCTGGAAGGTATATACTTCCGTTCGCAAAGAATGCTACCGATAACTCAACACCAAAATTTTTTTTTTAAAATTGATGAACCTGTCCCAAAAAAGAACCACGCTGGTCTCCGACCATTATATCACATCCTGTGAGCGACAAATGTCGTAATATATGTAAAATAGACAACGCAACGAGGAACACGTTAAAAACTCCTAGGTACCAAGCAGTATTTCCTTCGTATCATTGGCAAGTCGGAGAAATTTATGCAAACATGTTTTGTTAAGAATGAGATACCGATGAATCGTGCCGACAAGGCACGGTAAATCTGTAACTCATGCCTGACATAAATTTGTCATAAGAAGTAACAAAGTAATATGTGACCTATCATCGCACAGGTAGATACCGCTCACTGCAATCTACCATAGTAATTCAGTTCTTTATGGAATGTTTTGTGCTCAGGGTGCAGTTGCACAATCACCTTCGATGTTCCCCTTCATCATAGCGGCCGTTAACTGGTCCTTCAAAGCCCTGTTGGATACTCGAAAACTATATTGGGAAAAACTTCCTGTCATTTTCACAAAAAAAATCGATTGCATGTAAAATAGTATTCTGCTAATTAATCAAATTGTTTTTTCACTTACTTGTCCCAATCTCTATCCTTGCTAGAAAACTGCAATACTTGTGTCCTCACTGCGTCACCGAATTCATTCATAAGATCACTTATTACGTTTATTAACCATTGTTTTACGACAGCAAAGTTGTCTTCGCCAATACTGCCCGATCCATCAACAACAAATATAATTTCAATTACTTCATCGAAACATGCTGTTAAAAATAAAGTTTCATCAATCTTGAAAAAGTGCTGGTGATGTAACGCGGCCCGGAAAGTGTTCCTAATTGTTCCAGGCACTTATACCCGTGCCACCCGCACATAATCTGCAATCTGCTCTAGCTTTTGTGATGTCGCCTGGCACCGGTAGTCAGAATGAAAAAACTATGAAGTCAGAGTGAAAAAACGCAAAACTCGGAATGTTTTTATGTGAAGATCGATTTCAACCTCGATCTTCAATCAACGATAACGACAAAACTCTACCGCTTTTGATAATTCGCTGGGCATTTGCTATGTACGTCTGGACAAGTTGATTCGGCGATTCAAAGTTCCGATCATTCGAACAGGTTAAAAGTCACAGGATTAGCGTACACATATGAAATAGAGTGAAATATACAATGGCAGTTTGTGTAATTGCTTAAAAAATGGGTACGCATATATATCCTAAGGTTTGGTTTCGCAAGCTGGCTTGTTTATGCCTCATTTTAATCAATACGTGCGAATGGAGTGTTTGGTTATGATATCAGAAGATAATTTGGCAAATAATACCGGATAAAATCAACTTATAGTAGTCAATTTTTACCCTGTTGCGGGGCAAGAAAATCGAGAACAAGGTTTAGTCACAGGGAAAACCACGACCTTTCCTGCAGATACCAGTTTCGAATCGGGGGGTACTTAGCTGGTTCATTTTCTTGTGTCTAGAAAATCAGAGACCGTTTTCTAACGCGTTTACCGATCCCCTTTATGGAGATAGTTTGAAAACATGTAATTGAAATGAATCGGTTTTGCCTCGCACTCAGGCTATTAATTAGCATGAGTCACGAAAAAGAGACACGGTGAATATGTGGCCCATGCTTGATAAATCACAATTCCGGACTGACTTAATAAAATTCAACTTCTGAATATAAATATCACAACGAAGCTGACCTAAATTTTAAAACAAAACATCAACGTGAATGAATAAAAAAAAATAAAACAAAAAAGCATAAATTTAGACTTTTTGGAAAACTGATTCGCTTACGGTTGAAACGTAGTTACCTGTTTCATTCCAGTTTTTTAGTTTCCAGTTATTATTACGTGGATTTCCGATATAACATGCTCCCGGTGTAAAACCCGTTTCAGGACATTTTCTCTGACGAAGAATGCTGCAAACCTATCACAAATTTTAATCACCCTTTTATTTAGCAAGTTACACTTTGAAAACAAAAATCTGTCTTATATGACTCCTTTGGTAAGGCGTGTGTCACTGGGTATTGGAGCATTGTTCATGGTGATTCAATAAACGATTGAGCATAAATAAGAAATGATGTAGACGAAAATAATACATTTATCAAACACGAGAAGTCTTTTATTTAGTGTTAGGGCATAATGACCTAATGTTTAGAATGCTTAAATCATACGCTCGCCTGGACTTGTGTAGATTAGACTACACAAGTATAAGATGGAAACGCATGCAAACAAGTAATCTCAGATCATTCTCAGGGCAGCATCTGCTCGTTGGTTTGAATATCCACTAGTATATGGCTAAAAATGGGTTATATTAATGAGTGATTGCGAACGTCCAACTAGTGTTGACAAGTACCAAGTTTACCTGGTATATCTAGCTTACCAAGCTTATTTTCAAAGTACTTGAACCTAGTTTCACGGATATCTGATTAACCTGGTTTATTTTTACCGAGCTTTTAGTATGAAGGTTTACCCAGATAAATTAAACCTAATTTTTAACTTGGTACTGAAAATAACTAAGTATCTGGTTCTAAAAGTAGGTACCTAGTATGAAAAACGAGGTAAATCATATATTCATTGTGGAAATGTTTTTGTAATAGACAAATCTTCGAATCAATTCAAAATGTCTCAAATGTAGAAAAGAGACGATTAACTAATTTACCTGGTTTCTAGGTACTACCTAGTTTTAAAAGTGTAACTGTATTACCTAATAATACTTCACATAGTTTTGCGGTAAATTCGCTTTACTTTGCCCAGTTTAAATAGAAACCTGGTTTCCATCACTACTTCCAACAATAAGAATACATGGGAAAAACATTTGTTTTGAGAAAAGAATAAACCTTTTTACCGCGTATTCATCTTTGCCAGCCAATTTTCCCATCGAAAGACCTAGAGCGTCAGCATCAATTTTATGATCTTGTCCTTTCTGAAGTTTACCCCCTTGATTTAAAATTTCAAGCTTTTCACATTCAGGCAATGAAAAATCTGGCAGCGCAGCAGCAGTTGTACTTGCTATTTCCGCGGTGGAGACTGAGTCTGTTGCGTTCACTGAAAACAAACAAAAACATACCAATGGTGCGCAGTTTTATATTTAAAATAATTTATTCTGAGAAGTGGAGTTGCCACTTTTGGATCCGAGATTCGGACAGATTCGGATATATGTTCGATCCGGATAATGCGAAAACACCTGGATGGCGAGATCCATTAGTGGTTCATACTTTAACAAAACATACTTTTTGATTCAGGGAGAACTAATTTAAACATATACTTTAAATTCTGTGATCAATCAATCGTAATGGTAATTTGCAAAGATTCCATTCGGAAAGTTTTGAAGAAAAATTAGGGGCGTCACTCGGGAAAAAAAATTTAGCAATCCCTGCTCTACAAAGAGTTACATAAAGTAAAAACCCAGCAATTGCATATTGATCAGAAAATATTCTATACAGCAATGAAATATTGTAAAATGCAGATTTTTAGTCACTCCTCGGAGTGGATCACCCTGACCAAGGCCGTGTACCGGCAGCCACTCATTGACGAACAGGGTTAGAGTTGGAAAGATATTTTCTGTCCTATTCAGTCTGGCATACCCAAGTTATTACCTCCTGGGTTGAGTGGTGGGCATAGATTAGGAAGCCGGACTCGCCGCGACTAGAACCCGAGATATTCAACCTGCGATCCCCAAAAAAATAATTTTGATAATAATGAGTCTCACCGCGCGTAGGCAGTGACGCAATCTACCAGGGTTATGATAAAGGCATTTGATCATTTCCTGACTGTACGAAAGGTTAATGACACTTAAGGAAATATTATTTTTGACCTCCTTTGAGTGGGAGTTCATTCCTTGACCAATTACATTAGAATTACAACAGCCTAAATGAAAAAGTTTTATCACACAAAAATAAAGATAAGAACGCGATTTAGTGGTGCGATATATTTATGGCTTGTGTTAATAGAATATAGCCAAGTTCTGAAAATAAAAACATACTTAATCGTCTATATCACCCTTCAAGCAAAAAAAAAATTATATTCAAATTACTCTTGGCGTTAATCATTTCAAGACTAAAAACGGCATATTTCAAAATAAAAAAAGTTTAGCATCACATATTGTCAGAAAATATTCGTTTTTTAGGAAAATTTCGTATAACGCGTTAAAACTGTAATTCGACTGGAAAACGCCCTTCCAATCAGAAATTTCATTTCGCAAAGCATGTGCTACAAATGGACCGTGCCTAAACGGCACCATCTATCAGTGACTCAAACTAATAAACATAATCACTTTATCAAAATATTGCTGACTGGGTGTCATCCGAACCCCTCGCATTAAACAAAATAGTAATTGTGGCACTTAAAACGTACTATATATCGTCGACACTGATGTGTTTCTTGAAGCTACCGTAGTTGTGCCTTCTGAAGATGTCGGCGTTGTTGAAATGTCTTCGGTTGTCGTCATAGATGCAGTCGCCATCACGCCGGAAGTTTCTGACATTGTCGATAGCCCAACTGTCGTCAAAATACTGGTAGTTGAATCTCCAACGTACGAGAAATTGCAGTAAAAAATAGCTCCCGGAGACAGATACTTGTTAGCTTCCCCAGAGCGAGGTTGTCCAACCAAAATACTGAAAAGAATTAAATAATGAATTGGGAATTGAATTTACATGAAGAATGGGTGTTTCAATTAGCCATGCAACGAAAATTGAGTTTAAATAGTCAACCTCTTTGTAAAATTATCTTTGACGAATATATATAATCGGAAAGTTCTGCTTTTGAGAATTTTAGCCACGATTTATGACAAGTTAAAATTTGGCATGATTTCTTATTATTTGGCGTGATTTGGCATGATTTTTCTTAGGAAATCAGTCATTTTCGAATACTAAAAAACTGAAAAAGTCAAATTAGAACGTTAGACTATTCGGCCTCACCTCGCTATGTCATTCTCCTTTTTTACGTCAAATGTATATCCAGCATATGTCGGTTCGATTTCACTGTTTTTTCCAAGAGTTTTCCCACCATCTCTCAAATTCATTGAATATGTTTGAGTTGTTTCTACATTATATGCTGATGCATAATTCCACAGCAGAACGACAACGATAAGAATTCGTAAAATCATAATAACGATTTTGTACCACTAACACTAGAATAGCATCACGTAATACAATAAAAAAAATCAGACAATCATGAGTCACATTAACTCATTGACAAGAATTGTTTTTTCAGAATATCAGACCCCGATGAACCGCGTCCAGTGATGCAAGAGTCAAGGAAAATACTTGGTACAGCTTGTACCAGTGAATAGAGCTGGGCGAAACCGAATCATTTCGAATTCGAATCTGATTCGAATAAATTTTTCGAATCGGATCGAATCACTGATTGTTCGTAAATAACAAATGTCCCATTTTTAATATTATAACTTGTCCCCATTTTAAAATAAAGAAATTCATAGTTTGTAGTGTATTTTCAATTCAAACTAAACGCAACAATTTTTATATTTTAACCACGCCTCAGCGGCGTAGTCCATCAATGGACTCATACTCAACGAATCATGTTTAGGCAAACTTTTTTCTGACCAACAACCTGATAGATAGATATCTAGAGTGCCCGCCGATTGACTTTTAGGCAGAAGGTTAAATGCATTTACTCACATCTCAAAACGGAAACATGCTTTCCGGTCACATTAACTCTAGGCATTCTTGTGGCTGCCATACCCCTATCTTGCATAGTGTAATTCAGTCAAACTGGCAAATATATCACAGCAACACGTTCATATACATTCATTTTTGACTCGAACATTTAATTACATGATTTCGAATCTAATCTTTCCAAACCGTGTTTGCAATCTTAAATGGATGGGAAATTCACATAACAATATCTAAATTAATGATTAAAATCTGATGCCCTCTGACGCTACTGCAGTTAATATGTAATTTGTGCACAAAATCCCGAGTCTTAAACATTTAAACATTTGTGTTTCAAAACGGGTCTAGCCCTGGGTGACTGGTTTGGTGGAAATGTCTATTCAATGCCTCCCTCTCCAACTTTTCATCTAACCATAAAAATCCCCCTTTTCTATCAAACATATTTTGTCAAATATTGGTCACTGATGGAACGCGTCAACCAAGCTCATACTCGACCGATTAAGATTTCGGCACTGGCCTCAAAGTATGATACTACGCTAGATGTAATCTAATGATGATAGAGAAAATTTATGTATGCTTTTTTAAGCAACAATTGTGGTAAGTAGAATTCGTACATCACATACAATAAAAACGCAGTAAAATAAGCAAACCTTGTCATTGTCACTCAATCTCTCAAAATTTGCACCCAGACAGGTAAGAGCTTTTGATCAAGTGCGCATTGAAGACTTCTTCCATTCTCAATATTATTTATGTTTGTTATGTTGAAACCACGGATATATATACAGAATTTTTACACAGAACTGGAATGTATTAACGGTCTAATTTTGTGGTATTGGCAGATTTGTTTTGCTATATGAATCATTTACATGACAAATAATCTTATGATATAATGCACTCATGGTAATATATTATTATCGCATGGCGTAATTTTTAAGAAAAGTCCACTTTTTTGGCCGAATTATGGGGTGGGGGTGTTGATGGAACGCACCGCGAAGCTCATATTTGGTATAAATCTCACTAACATGACGTTTTTTTTATCTTTGGAAATATGCAATTACTGCAAATGACCAGTAAATTTACTGTATTTTTGTTACAGTGTGTATATAATAAAACAATCCCCATAAGAATGTATATGTCCAGCATGCACCACTTACGACGGAAATCCCTGATGGAAATTCTTAGATCGGTTTGCTTTATAAAACCTTAACTATAACAATTAGTTACACAAAATTATTAATAAAATTTGCGGATTTTTTCTAAAATGTTTCAATTAGTACATCAGCATTTTGTTTGAGAGCCATATCATGTGATGACGTTTGGTTCCTGTTCACCTTACTTGTTCGAACCCACGCGTATGATACTATTAGGTATACTGTAACATAAAAGCGGTAAAGCGCCGTTTTAATAGTAATATTAATCATTAATATTGAAATAAATCTATCAAAACGACTTTAAAGCAATTACGGATTGTTGATGGAGCACCGCCTCGTTTACAGCGTATGTAGTGTAAATAAACTCCAAGATAGTTTGATTCAATCAATTTAGTATATTCAGGTAAATATTGGCATTTTTTATATGGAAGCGCTTGTAAAAAAGGAACTATTATGTCCTATTTTCTCGCAAAATATGAATATATTTTTAGTACAGATAGGCAGGTATATAGTCTGGCCGATATTGACGTTTGACCGATAAGATATATCGATCGCTTTCCGCCGATATATCGAAACATTTCCAAAATATTTCAAGGGAGAAAAGAACTACATTATGAAAATGGGTGTAGACTTTTGAGAGGCAGTAACAATTTTCTAGACTTCGGCGTTTTATTTAATTACTTCATTGATAGACGTGTGTAAAGAATTATTCATCTGAGCAGAACACTGGGGAAACAATCACTGCATCTCACTTGAACACACAGTACCAAATATAGCATAGCATAACTAACTAAATTGGACTTGATGTCGGTTGATTTCCAATTTTCATGAGGTTTAATACACTGAAACACGCATAGTAATGCAGTTACCTTCCTCTATCCAGAAAATCGCACAAAGATTCTTTAAAATATTTCAAAAACTTCAATAAAAATCAAAGTGCGATATTTTTGATTGTTTTCAGTGTCCAGTTTTAAGGACTGAAATCTCATTTTACGAAAAAATTCGCGCATTCTGGGCTGTTTTAATCTGATTTACCACAAATTACTAATTTCAGCATTGTGCATGTGGCGCACATTATGACGTAATAATTTTAATATTTACCCTTTTTCCACGATCTTTTCCAAAATTCACACGACCTTTTTGAGGTGCTAAATACGCCACTGCCAGTATCTGTTACTAAATAAATTGCTTCAGTTTTCTTAAATGGCTTGAAACTATCGACCATAACCTAGTGTTCGAAAATGTCTTAAACTGAAGAGCAACATACAACTAGATTCTGATTAAACTTGAATCCACCGTCTGAGCATTATGCAGAGATTGGCAAATTTTTGCCTCAATTCAAAATAATTTTAAAAAGAGAAACCAAATCTCTTCAAATACAAGTTCATTGCTCCCTTTTATTACACGCTATATAGCGTATTATATAATACAGCTATAACTCGACAGAAAGTAATAATAGCGGAACGTAATAGTCCGGCTACCCGATAGAGTTGTTTGCATTGTCGCTCTTATGTCCTGTGTTGGTCGTTTTGTAATAGTATTCAAAACACCCATTCGTGATGATGTCACGTCCGTATTTTCCTTTGAAAATTCGAGTTCGGGAAATCAAACCTTGTCTTCAATGCGGTATACCAACAACACAGCAAAATAATTATTTTCTCCAACACGATTCACTAGTGGATCGCGCCTGTTCGGTGCAATCCACCAGTGACTCATGCTTGTCAAAATATCCCTCGTGCTTCATTACTCACGGTCAACACAACTCGAAAAGATTAATGAAAGATTTGAAACAATTCAATTTTTTTCTAGGAGACAGTGAATATTCTCTACATGTTACTATTACTATGTACATTACTTGATGTAAAGTTAAATCGAGTTTTCTCTAAATGCTAATGAATGCAAACTCCTTTGCATGCACGCAATACACTGCCATATTTTCACGATGACGTCGTAGTTGACGACAAAACTAAAAAATAGCGCACGTATACTCACAATTATAACGTTCACATGATTCACGGAAATGCTGACGCAAAATCATTTGCTTGTATGAATGATATTGTTTTTGCGAACGCGTGGTAATAGCGATTCCCACCGCAGCATGCAATCTGGCCACGGTAGGTGCGTGATTTTAATTATCCTTCTAATTATCCATAATCATGCATGTCGTAAGAGGTGACTAAAACTGAACAAAGAAGCGGATCTCGTTTAACCATTTTCTATATTTGCATAAACGCATTCTTTTTTTAATGGGAAATTTTGTTTCCTATAATTTCTGACGCCATTTGACAGAGTCAGTAATTTGCTCAAAACCATAACGTAGATAGGAATGATCAATGGCCTATTTAGAACCTTGAACAGTGGTTGAGCATATTTTGATAATTCTTCAAAGTGATATTATATCGTCATAATCGAAGACGTTGACAAAAAAATATCACTAGCAAATACGCGTTTTATTGTATATCAACATGGAAAGGCGAAAAATCGCGCCGAAGTCATGAAAAAGATTTGAAAAGGTTATTTCAGGGCCTAAAATAGGCCTCGACGGTGCAATCCATCATTATCTCATGATAGACAAAATAAAACTTGGCGGATTTGTCTTTGTTAAGGAAGCTCGATAACATTCAACTAAATGACAGTAATTTGATCCGTCATCCCTCAGCGCGTGACGTCTACGAGATGAAAATAGCAAAGTGCGTTATTAAAATGATTATACCAGCGTAATCAGGAAAAATTGTCAAAAATTTTTTCAATGAGCCATTCATGTAGAAGCCAAAAACAGTATGACGACAATTCATAATTTTGCAAAATTTTTTTTCGAGAACTTCGATTTATTGGCTATGGTCTGTCCGTGAATCCTACCAGGGGGCTTATACCCAACAACCGTTTGATCGCGTTTGACCGACTGAGCCACCGCGCCCGGCAGTTTTTTGAATTATTGGAAAGACGTCGATGTTGTGCCAAAGGTTTTCGGTCAAAACCTATAGCGTTGATTATTCTACAGATAATTCAAGGGTCTATGTTCAAAGAAACATTCTGCTCTGTTATCCCCCAAGAAATATTCAACTTCGAAAAAATATATACTCGTTTTTGTGATTTGTCAAATTTTCCCCCATCAAGAATTTTTATTTTTTCGGGGGAACTAATTCGATTGAAAGTTGTTTTTCATTGTGCGTCTTAATGCTTAATTTTGTATGTTGTTTTCGAATTTTTTTATTTGTACCAAAGTTCTTCAATATAATTTATTCTGCGATTTTTTGTGTTATTACCTGAAATAAATTTCATCTGCTATGGTGTTGTTTTTTGCTATTAGTTCTTTTGCAGATAATTTTATTGAATATTTTTGGAAAATTTCAACTTTGTACTTTGAGCCTATTTGAAGACATTTGTAATGATTGTCGGTGTCGGCTCATTTTGCAGTATCGGTACATTACTAGGTTAAAAATTTGATAATTTTACATCATTTAAATTTCTATGGCCGAATCACGATTCATTCGAATGAGTTGTGCTTAGAATCGACTCGAACAGACCGTCGTGTACAGAAACACTATCTCCCCCAACATATAAACCGAATAAACTAAATTCACTTGAAGTCATTATTCCATCACACTATGAAAAGCATTTTCCAGTACTATCTCCCGAATATATAAACCAAATAAACAAAATTTACCCGACCTCTTTACTCCATCACACTACGAAAAGCATTTTCCAGTACTATCTCCCGAATATATAAATCAAATAAACGAAATTTACCCGACCTCTTTACTCCATCACACTACGAAAAGCATTTTCCAGCACTATCTCCCCGAATATATATGCCAAATAAACAAAATTCACCTGACCTCATTATTCCATCACACTATGAAAAGCTTTTTCCAGCACTATCTACCCGAATATATGAAGAGCAAACTAAAATAACTTGCCGTCATTATTCCATCACACATGAAAAGCATTCTCCAAATATTGCTCGACACCATTCAGCTTATCCATATGTACTTCAGCTCTGATCACCACTGTGCAGCATTAGTATTTTACGTTTCCTTCTGCTTATATTTCCTTTGTTTAAAACACTACCACTGGCTAGCTAGCTATTCAAAATAAGCTAAGTCATGAGGTGTGTGAGGTCGAATCTATAGCAGAAATAGTGTGTTGATGACTATACCGTATATACATACGCTCGCCGCCCACGCCAGCACACAGAATGTCTATTATGCTAACGCAGAACGCTCACCAGTATTGCGTAAAATGGTGCCTCCCACCCAACACACCACCACACTGTTAAAGAATAAACTAGCAGGTGATTACACTGCTCTCTGAAGCCTTAGTCAAAGCTGGTCTGGTGTACTTAAGCTTCCGAAATACTAGAGTCATGTAAATTAGGAAGTTGTACAGAGAGAGTATTAAAAAGGTTATAATGGTCTGGTACATCACAAAACAATTATACAATTAACGTCTAAAAAATAGACAGTGTCGAACGACGCTTGAATCTTAAAAGTGCAAAAAGGGGTTATTCAATTTTTTGCGAAACGTATGTGTAAAGAATAATTACTAGTCAGAAAAATTAGATTAATCCTGTTTTGTTGGGTATGGCACTGTTAAATCAAGTCACCAAGGCGATGTCCATTTGTTACTCATTCTTCATTAAATAGAATTCCTGATATGTAAAGAAAATCGCAGTTTAATTTTGTGAGAGCTGGAAAAGCACCACCAAAAATTTTTTTAGAAAATCGGTAATCTTGACGATAGGAAAATGAAATAAATGAAAAAACATCGATTTTTATAGAAAGTAGTTAAAAAAAAAACCGTTCTGAAGATTGAACCAAGTCTCATTTTATCTCTTTTTTATCTTCATTGTGCAAAATATACGTTATTTCCCAATAAAAACATAAACTGAAAATAATTCTATATGCTACTGTTTTTTGTGGCGTACATGAGCCAGAGGCGGAAAGTCGGAATCTATGTTTGGCACATACATAACAAAATATTTTAACAGCTATTTGAGATTATATGTTGTATTAAAATAACACGGGAGAGCTGGTTAGCTTGATATATGAGTCACGTAATTGTTTGGTCACATCGAAGTAACTAAGGTGAATGGGTAAATCCCGACAAGATTTCAGATTAATATAAAGTGACAGCATTTCCCAGTAGAAAAAATTATCTTTTCCACGTGAGTTTCAAGAAAAAAAATTTCCGCAGAGCATGGACTACTGATGTATCGACAGGGCGCGGTCGATCTGTGATATATGTTCAACAAAACAGATTTAACATAGAAGTTGGTACTTGAGTTGAAATCTAAATCTCAAAAGAATTCAGTTTGAATACCTAATTGCGTAATAGTGCACTTACGACTAATATTCGACGTGGCACCTCATTAAGTTTTATCTAAAATTCTTTACAGTAAAACACTTCATATAAACATTTTTGTCCACTTGTACACATTCGCAGAAAGTAAAATCATTATTTGTAGGCCAAATTTTGCTATGAAAATTATCATTATCGTTATTTCGTTTCAACGTTATCCAATCACGAAATCTGTTTTTTTGTCATCGTAGTCAGGAAGAGTTACATTAACGATTTTGATTGAAATTAATTCTAACCTCGAATCCTATCGATTTGTTTCATCAACGCCGCTATCTAATGATTGCACTATAAGAGAGGTTGATCAAATTCATATGATAGTGGTTACGTTACTAAGCATCGGCGGCATTTAATAGAAAAAGAACCGCAGTTTTATTTGCAAACAGAGCTCGATTCAGTTATTCTCGTTTGTTTGAAACTTAGAATTTTTATTCTAAAGAAGGTGTTTCTAGCACACACAACAAAACATTACATACCTTCCGGATTAAGCGCTGGCGCAGGAATTTACGATAGGGTTGGTAACCTCATGTCACCAGGGATGCGGACTTGTCACACACAACTCATGAGTATTCCTATGTCACCGGGGATGCGGATTTGTCACAACTCATGAGCATCCCTATGTCACCGGGGATGCGGATTTGTCACAACTCATGAGTATTCCAATGTCACCAGGGATGCGGATTTGTCACAACTCATGAGTATTTATGTGTCACCGAGAATGCGGATTAATCAAAACTCATGAGTATTCCAAGCTATTGGCGGTGCCGATTTGTCACTAGGGATGCATCGATATCACTTTTTTTGCCAATACCGGTATTTTAAAAAGTGCCGATACTGATAATGCTGATGATTAAATTACCCAATATCGGTCGATACCGGCCGATACCGATACTTTAAAATCAGGCCGATTTCGATACCGTCGATACTTTGAATTTCCGATACCGACCGATAAAGAATATTTGAATTTGTCCAATACCGATACTGCCGATAATCAAAATTGCCGTTAGCGGTCGATACTGATACTTTGAAATAAGTTGATACCGATACTGCTGATAATCAAAATTGCCGTTACCGGTCGATACTGATACTTCGAAATGAGTTGATACCGATACTGCCGATAATCAAAATTGCCGTTACCGGTCGATACTGATAATTCGAAATGAGTTGATACCAATACTGCCGATACTCGAAATAACTGATACGGCTCAAATTTACAGCGAAAAAGTTACTAGAAAATAATGGCCCAGCAATCTCCGACAAATTTATTGATACTATGACGTTACCATTGCATTTAAACGAAATGTGGCAGATTCCTTTACAAATGTTATTTATGCAAATTTATTTATTTATTATGCAAATTTTAAGGGCATATTTTACAATTTTGTTTCATAACACTATTATTATAGGAAAATTGAAGTTTGCAAAATTCAAATTCAATATTAAGAAAAAAAAATAAACTAAAATCAATATATATTTTTTATTAATGCAACTGTGGTTGAGTCATCACGGAAAAACACAAAGCTACCCAAAATTCAATTATGACAATGATTTGCAATATTTTCACTAATTGAAAAATGAAATTTATATTTTTATATTTTTTATTTGCCACACGCGTAAAATATTTTTCTCGTGATTACAATACTCATGTCGATTGCTGTGTTGCCAGAGGTGCGGATTTCTCAACACTTATGATTATTCACATGTCACCAAGGATTCGCATTTGTCACAACTCTTGAGTATTTCTATATCACCCGAGATGCGTATTTGTCACAACTCATGAGTATTGCATGTCACCGGAAATCACGATTTGTCACTTGGGATGCACCGATACAACTTTTTTCGTCTCCACCGATGAGCATACTGATACTGATAATGATCCCATACTGATAATTCCGATGATCAAATTTGCCAATACAGGCCGATACTAATACTTCAAAGTGAGCCGAAGCCGGTACGCTAAATTATCGATACCGACAATAAGTTAAATTTCCGATACTGGTCGATACAGATTCTTTAAATTAGATCAATACCGATACCGCCGAAAATCAAATTGAAGATTCCGGTGCATACCGATACTTTAAATGATATGATACCGATATTAATGGCCCAATAATCTCCTTTGGCATTTAAGAGGATGTGGCAGATTGTACTACACTGAAATGTCATCAGTCGGATCAGTATCGTCAAACATCAAATATAATGTCGTGAAGTCGATTTGGGGATGGATTGTTAAACGTATGTTCCTTTCCTTCTACCTCCGGTTCTTTAATTTTGATTACTGTAAAAAGTTATTACCACGCCTAGAGATACTATTCCCATATTCAGGATGGGAATTGATTTGGGGCAATTTAGCTTTCTGAAGAATTGCGCAAACATACTCAAACACAATCAAATATAAACTCGTATTTATGATTTGACAAATTCTTTTTTATTTTGCATTTTATTTCTTGTTGTTTTTTATTTTGTCGGGAACTAATTTGAAAAAAATGTCGTTTTTCATTGGGTCTTATTGACAACGTTACTTTTGGATGTTTTTTTTGAATATATTTATTTGTATAAAGTTCTCCAATATTCTTTGTTTGTAGTGTTGTTGCTTCAGTACACGGCATCCCCTATGGGTGCGTTTCTTTGCTATTAGTTCTTTTACAGATAATTTTAGTGAAATTTTTTGGAAAATTTCAACTCAACTTCAAGGATGTAGTGTAGGCATATTTGAAGGCATTTGTGATGAGTATTGGTATCGACCGGTATCGGTAACGTTGAGTATCGGTGGCATCGATATCGGCAGAAAAGTGGCATCGACACATCCCTAATGACAAACCGATATCCCCAATGACATGCAATACTCATAAGTTGTGATAATTCTGCATCCCCAGTGACATAGAAATACTCAAGGATTGTGAAAAATCCGCACTCCCGGTGACATGGCAATCCTCATAACTTGTCACAAATCCGCATCTCCGGTGACATAGGAATACTCATGGGTTATGACACATCCACATCCCCGGTGACACAGATATACTCATGAGTTGTGACATATCCGCATCCCTGGTGACATAGGAATACTCATGGATTGTGACACATTCGCATCCCCGGTGACACAGAAATACTCATGAGTTGTGACATATCCGCATCCCCGGTGACATAGGAATACTCATGAGTTGTGACAAATCCGCATCCCCGGGGACATAGAAATATTCATGAGTTGTGACAAATCCGCATCCCCGGTGACATAGAAATACTCATGAGTTGTGACAAATCCGCATCCCCGGTGACATAGAAATACTCATGAGTTGTGACAAATCCGCATCCCCGGTGACATAGGAATACTCATGAATTGTGACAAATCCGCATCCCCGGTGACGTAGAAATACTCATGAGTTGTGACATAGGAATACTCATGAGATGTGACAAATCCGCATCCCTGGTGACATAGGAATACTCATGTGTTGTGACGAATCCGCATCCCCTGTGACATTGTAATACTAATGATGCCTTCATCAGTTCAATATTATGGTGAAATATGCGCATTCTTTGTGACATAGGAATAATCATAAGTTGTGACCATTGCACATCCGCGTTTGGGTAGGTATATTCATGAAGTTATGACAAATCTGCACCCCTGGTAAAATAGCAATAGGCATGAGTATTGTAATATTGTAATCATGAGTCGAATATAAAATATAACCGAATATGAAAATATCTATTCTAGTTGTCAAGTGGTGAAAATATTACAAATCATTGTCATAAATTTTGTTCATTTGAGAAATAAATAAGTATATTTTGCTGAGCTTAGTGTATTAGATTTAGCAGTGATGTTTTGGAACGGAAAAATAAAACTTGAACAATCATTTTTGGAGACACAGCGTAGACATCTAAGTCTATGGATTTGGTCTAACTTGATTAACATCAACTTATTTTTTTTTTCGTTGACCTAACGAAATTCGCATTAATAAAACTGAAAATTTTATATTCTGTTTTATTATTATTATTGAATTTTGCAAATCTTTCATTTTCCTATAATAATAGTGTTATGAAGCATAATAAATGAAATATGGCGAAATTTCCTCTTAAAATTTACAACCTGACATTTAAATTTGTCGAAGAATATTGGCCCATTATTATATAGCACATTTTTTGCTGTAAAGTTGTGCGGTATAAGTAATTGTGAGTTCCGGCAGTATCTATATCGACTAATTTTGAGGCATCAGTATCGACCGGTAACGGCAATTTTGATTATGTCCAGTATCGGCATCGGCCCAAATTAGATAATTTAATCTTTATCGGTCGGTATCAATAATTTGGAGTATCGGCGTCACGAAATCAGCTCATTTTTTTAGAGTGTCGGCATCGGCCGGTATTGTCCGCTAATGCGAAATTTGTTCTTCGGCATTTATCAGTATCCGCTTATTTAAAAGTATCGGTATCGGCGAAAAATATGGTATCGATGCATCTCTAGTGATAGATCGGCGTCTCCAATGACATGCAATACTCATGATTTGTGATAAATCCTCATCCCCGATGACATGGGAATACTCATGAGTTATGACAAATCCGCATCCCTGGTGACACAGAAATACTCATGAGTTGTGACAAATTCGCATCCCCGGTGACGACATGGGAATACTCATGAGTTGTGACAAATCCGCATCCCTGGTGACATAGAAATACTCATGTGTTGTGACAAATCCGCATCCCTGGTTACATGAGGTTACCAACCCTTCTCGGAATTTATCTGAATTCGAATGTTATTAAGAAGTCGGTAAATTTTGGCTAAAAAACTACATCTAATTTAAATTTGATATCTCCTTCTGCCACAATCCATGCATGTGCTGACATTTTTATTTCAATCAATTTTTTGTGAGGATTCGGTAAAGATTCTGCCAAAGTATTTTTGCTTGCGGGCTCAATAGGACTTCATCATTTTACCAGCATATTGTTTAAACTTCCACATTTTCTCCCCTTTTTCAAGTTTTTGAATGTGTCGCCGACCTCAGGAGTAAGTTTGTCCGACTGCAGTGTAGGGGTTAGTTGAGGAGACACGAGTTCATGCATCATGAACAGACGTCTCCAGCTACTTGAAGTTGAACCTCAGGTGCCCGCTCGATTTCGCCCACTTCTCCTTTATTGAATGAATTAATAATATCAGCAAGCAAATTCATTAATGTCGATGTCGATATTAGCGACATTTTCGTATCACATCGACTAGCGAAATAAAGAGTGGTACAGGCCATTCTAAGAAAAGCCCTATCTAATCGCTACAACCAATTATTGCAAAATTCCCTAACAGACGAGAAAAAAGAAATAAGATCAAACAACAACAGATTAAAGATTTCAAATGCTGACAAAACTGATGAAATATATTCAGAAAAAACGTTTATAGCTGAAAATTTAACTGAAAGCAAAAGAAATTAATTAAAAATTATTACGGTTACAAACATGTATGGACACACAACGGCAGAGTTCTCATAAAGAAAAATAATGTCAGAACAATTAACTAAAACTACAATATTGGATGCACTAAAATATAAAATATCTGATTCTAGATCTGGTGGAGCGCGTTTGTATAGAAACGATATCCATTAACTAAAAAAACTACAAACCACCCCCATTGGATGTCACTAACGATAATCCGAATTAAAGAAACAGACAAAGTTCATCCGTTAGGGCGGTTTATGGAAGCCATCGTACGTTAGGCGGTTTATGGAAACCATCTTACTGGTTAGTGGAGGAAGTTGTAAGCAATGCTCACGTGAACCACCCTGCACCGGCGAGGCGTCCAGCAGACTGCTCGCAGATAAGCATCATCTCTAGCTGGATTCGAACCTATGTCAGAACGATCCGAGATGTGTAGTTCGAAGCGTATTCCCAACGCTCTACAGGTTGGTCTTACCGGGCACCCGGGTTCGGGGGCAAACACTATAAGACCACTAGCATATACAGAGGCACCGGAGTACTAGCCCGCCCCCTTTATTAAAATACACTAAAATATAAAATAATCTAGATTTGGTGAAGTGTGTTTGTATACAAAAATTATATCCAGTACAATCTTGAGGAAACTTTACCATAAACCACCCGAAGAGTTTGGGGCAAACACTATAAGACCACTAGCGGATCCACGGAAGGGCACCGGAATGTGTCAGGGGTGTTAAAGCACGTAGTAAAACAAAGAAAAAATTTCCGCACGCCACAGGCGGCAATCATCTTTTACTGGCTAGTTTGACATATTTCGTGATATTTGGTCTTTTATGGGAAAGTATTTATTCTATTTTCTATAACATTTTTTTCATTCGTTCTAGTCATCCGGATCAAACCTTGTACAACGGAAACAACGCGAAATAAAATGTTTGGTAAGTTACAAAGCATTCGAAAAATAAAATAAAGCCATGCAGGAACGAACACATTTGAGTTTTGTATAAATTGGCCTTGCTCATGGCATGGACATTCAACGGTATAATACAGGACCCACAGAAAAACGTGATTGTTAAAAAAAATTGTTAAAGATTTCTATATTACATTATCTTGCGAAACATAGTGAATGTATGGCAAATTGAAGAACGAGCAATCTCTTATTATTGGGATAAATATTAACGTGGCTATATAGCGGCGGTGGTGGACCAAAACAAAAACAAACCTCGCCGACTCTTATAGGAAAGCTACAGATCAGGGCACCCATTGACTACACCGAAAGCTAACATTCATAACAGTATCATAAAAGTCATATTTTACTTAAAAGGTTTTCTGGATTAAATTTTAAGTTTAAAAGAACTAAAAAATATTACTACTTTAATAATTTTAAATTGCCTCGCAACAAATGCTATAAAAATAGTGACTATAGTAGTAAACGGTGACAAAAATAGTGATTCGCGCTGCTTGAGGCTTCCTCCACCAACTATATCCATGAACAGAAAAAAAGAGTGAAATGTTAACTGGTTAAGCAAAAACCTTCACCTCGAATCGGAACTGGTCTCTGCACTGGTCGTGGTCCGCCATATTGTTAAGCCGCATGCTTGGCTTTCATCTCCCGCACGATAAAAATGAATCCTATGCTGGGTTCAAAATATAGCCGCCAACATCCAGCGGTCAATTCGCCGCTGGTCAATTCCAACCATTGGCGGCTGGTCAATTCCAACCATTGGTGAACGTTCGTGAGAACTTATCTATATACCAATTTTGGTGTAGCAGCGCAGTAGCAAGTGGAGGATAAAATAAAAAATTGCGCTAATAGTCATCATAAACACGGTGGCCATTCTTTCGTGAATAAGCCCTTGAAATTCGATCTTTTTCCGATGCCAACCAAAATGAGTGCTCCTCTGTGTTGAGATTGAATTTTAAATGTGTGCTTCTCCGAGTTGAGATTGAATTTTATTTTATCCTATGGCATAAATCAACCATCTCCGACAAATTACGTCAGCGTACGATTTGACCTAAGAGCTATTATTCCGACCACCAATTGACCAAGCGAAAGCATAATGGTACGAATTGACTGGTAACCTGTAAAAACTGAAAAGTACGGTACGATAGCATTGCATCTACATAGTACACTTTCATGTTTTACTTAGTAGGCTGGACCTGCCGACAAATCAGCGAAATTGCGTGGGAAGCAGTGTTTTAATGCTGAAGAGATTTAGCCTATTATTGTTAGTCGACCGAAAACAAAAAACTACTGTATACAGTACAGACTATTGACAGTACAGTACAGACTATTGACTAAGAGTTTAAAATAGCCTAATTGGATGAATACAATAAAAGTGTTTGGTAACTAACCGGTATATAGACAGCAATACGGCCATTAATCGGGGTCAACTGCCACTCAGGTACAGGGAGTACGGTACGGTACTCACTACTGTTGTGCAAAATAATGAATAAGGAGGAAAGGGGAAAGAGTTATACTCTATACAGATTGTTTATGGATTATGTTAACCTATACTGTATACAGTGTATACTGCAACAGACTGGTACGGTACCTACGGTGAACAGAACATAGGCGCCGATTGTACTATACTACGATCGCAGCATGCGCCGAGCTCGTAGTTTTACGCAACTCTTATAAAAATAGACGTCGCCCGTAAGCGTCCACCAAATCTCACCACAAAATCACCGTTCCCGATCCTATCAATCAGTTAGGTACCGGAACGAACATAAATACAGCTTCAGTATAAATTTTTACATCAATCTACAGTTTCAGCTATGTTTGGTTTTCGAACGAAGGCTGGATAGAGGCTAATAATGGCGTGAGTTTATCTGGCTTAGTTGAATATCCTTCATTTTCTTATCTTAATGATATTTTTATTTCTGACAAAATATCACGGTGCTTGGCAAACAAAAAGAATAAACAAAATGAGACAATCAAAAATTTAATTTCATCAAGCATGGGCTTAGTTGAATATCCTTCATTTTCTTATCTTAATGATATTTTTATTTCTGACAAAATATCACGGTGCTTGGCAAACAAAAAGAATAAACAAAATGAGACAATCAAAAATTTAATTTTATCAAGCATGCGTCATAGATGGATCACGTCTCAGCAAAAGATCACAAAAGATGCGTGGACAGAAATTTCGGTGAAGTTCCGAATCAATGATGAGGCTTAGTTTATAAGATAATTCAAAATAAAACCTCATCAAATCGTTTCTTTACAACTAGGCAATACAATCTGAAATATTCGTTTATGATATGGTATTCGCGATTGCATTTATCACGCTGTTGAAGTTTTGCACGGCGGAAATAAAAATATGAAATTGAATATAGGCGTGTCTAAAATATGACTTTAAATTTGCCAATGGCACGAAGCAACTGCATCAGGTGGTATTAAACGGCATATATTCTCCAAGAATATGGAGAACCTACACGCCTTGTCTGGGGACCCCGATGATAAGAAGAGGATTGGGATCCAGAAAATATGTTTTTTTCGTATATATGAATTTATAAGAATGTCAA
Organism: Styela plicata; assembly: GCA_963675895.2. Lineage (NCBI taxonomy): Eukaryota > Metazoa > Chordata > Ascidiacea > Stolidobranchia > Styelidae > Styela > Styela plicata. Next base: position 8,190,006 of record OZ023143.1, on the reverse strand, counting down.
ACAAACATCGGAATGGAATTACGGAGCATGCAAAGCAAAAATTATTTTAAAACTGGCGATATAGAGTCACATCGGAGCCTTATTATTCATAATTATTTTATTTTATAAAATGCGAAATCCTTAATTATAAAATACGGAAGAAAGGAATTCGATATAATCTAAAATAACACGAATAGAGATAGCGTAAAAGATATTCATAATCACCCCAACAACTCTTAACGTCCGAGCCTTTGAGTTAATTTAAAAATACGTATACAATAAACATGCTGAAATTTTCAAATCACAAAACCTTGCGAGTTTGGTCAAAAAAAAAACGAAGGCTAAAATGATGATATCAATCGAACGGCATCAATTGATTTCGTGATGGCGACTCTGACAAGGATTTTAGTAAGGTGATGCTGAACTGATCTTCCCATTGCATTTATATTCTACACCACTAAAAGCTTCATTTCATTTTCGCACGAACATTTAATCAAATACGTATGAATAAGAAAAGAAATACAAACATTTGAAGTCTGGATTAAATGGAGTGCGTAAAATATGCTGTAGAAATGCAAGTGGGTAGTGAAAAATGACGTACGGAATAATAATAAATTAAATCCATCAAGGAACAGTTTAAGTGACTTGCACAAAAAGCATAGAAAATATCACACCATCGTAACTTTTGTATATTGTCTGTTTCTACGGAATAAGAAGTAGTCATTACCTCATTTTACGAGTGCCTAGAAAGCTGCTCTGTTGCCTCAGTAATGTATATCGCAGCATTTTGAATCAGTTCAGTACCTACAATTTTCGCTTCATGGTAACCACATTGACGCCAAATCGTTTTTAACTTTTTTATGCCTATTGGGCGTGGCACATTTGGCGAAGCGTTTAGTCTTTTGAAGGCAGATCTAGCATCCTTGTCTTCTTCGTCATCATCATTATTTTTCCTATTGTCTCCATCGGTCAGTATAAACAAAAATAAATAAACATACATAATGAGAAAAATGTTAGACCAAAATTTTCTCCTCGACTCGAAACAGGTGCCTGCACGCAAGGTCGCGTTTCTTCATATGGTTAAGCCACATTCTCGGCGTCCTCATCCGAATCATAAGAATGAAACCATATTATATAAATCATACATTCTGGACACTTTGGCCCGATAAACATCGTCCAGTTTTTCCGAGATCTCAGTTTTTTAATAATGTGGCATTTTGGGCAAAATTTCGCCGCTTTTTACCTGGAACACTAGCTTGATATAACATGGATACTTACGTTTATAAGTTTCCGCACTCCATCACAACTAAATGCAGTTGAAAAATCATTAAATATGACGCGAAAGTAATGAAAAAGCTTACGGAAAAGTGATAGGAAAAAGACGCTATGTTTGATGCGCCACCATGCGGAAACCACAGGGCGAAAAAAATTCTCACCGGGTGAAAAACTTCGAAATTTTGTCCTCTTTCTGAATATCCAACAATATTTTGAGGCGGGTCAAAACAAATTTGAGGAATTTGACTTTAAATGTGATGTTGTTCGGTTGTCGTAGGATACATCGAGGTTTCGCGTAGCATACATCGAGGTGGTAGTATACGCACAGCTCGTAGGATAGTACAATCGGCGCCTACTGTGTAATAGATGAAAAATAAATTAGACTAAATAAAATATAACGAAGAATCATGGTTATTCACAGTCCTGAGGGAGGCCAAGAATTGGAATTGTCTTTTTCGCTAAGCTGTGAGAAATCTTTACCTTATCACTTCATACACTCAGCACTGTACAGTCCGGAGTCATAGGGCACAGGCAGATTGTATCCCACTGCCCAGTCACATGGAACCATCAGTGCTCAATTGGGTTGGCAAGAACTGGAGAAGTCTTTGAAGCTTCATCCTTCAAGGATAGTGACAAATACAAATACGGTAGTGTATTAGACAAAGGTTATCATACGAATTCAGGGCAGTTATATTGTGGATGGTTTTCCTGCTTGTTGGAGATAATTATTGATGATACGACGATTGTGCAGTAATTACAGAGTAAGTTATCTCTATCTGAAAGCCAAGTAATTGTAGTGTGTACCAAATGGTGACTCGCACGATCAACGACGTTGAGGGATGGCATGTCACTTTGGCATTTCGGTTAAGGAAGCAGAGAAAATCAGGCAAAACAATCCTTAACGAGATTTTCAAATATTGGAAACAATACCATAAACACGCAATTCAGAATTAGTGCCGAAAAGCTGCTTAAAAATTGTTAGACTTTGATTTGTTTCTGTTTTCCGACTGAACTTTTATGTGAATTTTCTTATTCTTTTATCTGTTACATTCATTTTCATTATTCTTTTTAATTTACAATCACTGTTCATTTACAATTGTTTACTGCACTATGTATCCACGTTTCATTATATTATAGGTTCCATTTAAATAACTTGGTATTTTTATTTGCAATTCTGAAAATAGTGAGCAGTTTACTCTGTAAGTATTAGCGTTGATTTGAAGCACGTAACTTACAAAAATCTCAAGAAAAAAAGTGATTAAAAATGTTTATGCAAATCTGTCAGACTGACTATAACCATCACCAGAAAATCCCTACCCTTCCGCCATCAGAGTGATCGTGGATTCCCGCCGTTTTGCTGTGCATTCCACTGTTATCACCGGAGGACGAAGTTTCTGGCGACTGCTCACTTGAGTTTTATGCAGCCATTAATTACTATTTTCATGCATATATGAATATGAATAAATATTTTTGATGTTTCCAGGGTTGGTGCTGACATTGATGACCACTAAGGTCATATCGCACTCTACCGGTCAATACCGAAAAGATTTATAAATGAAGATATTTATATTGATCTTTCGTGTTATGTACTTTTTGGTTGACAAATAATAAAGTTCTCCCTCTCAGTGACCCATACACAAACATGCCTCCCAATAATTCAATTTAACAAGACTGATCGCACCTGGGGGTACAATTTATAACTGCATAAGCGAGCGGCTGATGGCTGACGAAATATTATTACGCTTAGGTTGAATCAAACTCTGTTTCAATAATAGAAATGAATGTATAATAATTCAATTCTCTATCCATCCCAAATCTGCATCCCCTTTGGGCCGCAAACCGACTACACCTATGTGGTAAAGTCTATTGATGACCAAAACCCAGCAAGACTGGGTCACGCTGTGCGTTTCGCCATTATCACTTGAGGACAAAGCTTCCAAGGCAGATGCTGCCAAAGGTCGAAGCTTCTGGGAACCCTGTAGGCTGTATACTCTGATTGAATGAATTTTGTTTTCTTTCTCTGCTCTGCATTGTCTGATTGTTGATTGGGAAGAATGTATTTCTGTCTATTCTCTGATATCATATCATTGGTCACTGACCGATGCTGAAACCAAGTCTATGATGTAGCATATCAAGAAACGTAAAGTTATATTGAATTGAGCCATACTTTTATATTCTAAATAGCTTATTATTTAAATTTGTGTGTTGTGGAGGATGGCAGAAGGATTGAATGGTCAATCTGTAAAAAAGGAAGTGAAAAAATGTCGAAGCGACTTCAGATTTGGACAAGTACTTGGTGAGGGTTCATATTCAACGGTGATATTAGCCGAAGAAAAAGCAACCAAAAAAGAGTTCGCAATTAAAGTCATTCAAAAGCGACACATCATGAAAGAAAGAAAAACTGCTCACGTTAGTAATGTTCAATAATGATCGTAACTTTTATCTTGTTTTATTCACAATTATAATAAGTTATACCCAGATATATATATATATATATATATATATTGGGTATATAGCTCGATAGGATGAGTCCTTCAAAAATTAGCTCTTCTAGTACTTTCATAACCATTGCGTTTAGAGCACAATTTAATTATTTTCAAATTTACCAAATAATAATTTATATGCAGGACTATGATGTTTTTTTTTTTTTAAGTTTTATTGTCTGTAAAGGGTTAATAGTCAATTCGTACTTTGGTCATTGTGGCCGGTATGTATTATCTCCAAACATCTCCTAGAATAGGCAATCAATAATAAAATGTGAAAATAAATAGATCGATCCAAAGGTAAAAATTGTAAATGGAATGTTTGTCAATTTAGAAAGACCTACCACTAAACTGCGATCCATATTGGCACATATTGTGACTGTGATGCATTAGTAAAAGGCGATTTGACAACATTTTTGTGTTTTGAGATATTATAGGTCAATTTTGTGATTTTGCAATATTATTCAGGGAAACACATGTCCGATAAGTTGGTTCGCATTACTTGAGAATTTATCTTTAAAAATTCGTATTTTTGTTTAGGTAATGAGAGAAAAAGAATGTTTACGAAGATTGAATCATCCTTTTTTCATCAAACTATATTTCACATTTCAAGATGAAGAAAATCTTTATTTCGGTCTGAGCGTCGCAAGAAAGGGAGAACTACTAGATTGTATTCTAGCTGCAAAGAAATTTGATTTTGTCACGACACGTTTTTACGCTGCTGAACTAGTGGAAGCGCTCGAACATATGCATTCTTTGAAAATTATCCATCGTGACTTGAAACCAGAAAATGTTTTATTAGATGATAATTATCACATTCAAATCACTGATTTTGGAACAGCAAAAGTCATAGAAGATGATGATCTTTCCAAGACTCGAACTAGCTCATTTGTGGGTACTGCTCAATATGTGTCACCCGAGCTACTCAAAGAAAAACAAGCTTGTAAAAGTTCAGATTTATGGGCTTTGGGATGTATAATATATCAAATGCATTGTGGTCAACCACCTTTTCAAGCACAAAATGAATACCTCACCTTTCAATTGATTTTAAAATGTCAATACGAGTTCCCAGAAGTTTTTCATGAAGACGTCAAAGATATGGTGGAAAAATTAATTGTCATAGACCCTCAGGTATCTAATAATAATTTTATTTGCAGCTTATTTAATCTGTCTGATGTTTTGAGTTAAGGGTTATTGAGCAAATTATTATTGTGCTCAGCCTCGCTGTTGTTGCGTAGGTATATGACCAAGTTCTTGTAAAAAAATTTAGTGAGTTGTTTGTATATATTCAAAATTGTATTTGGTATTGCTAAGCATTTTTGAGATATTTTGTCTCGTATATGATGATGAATAACTAAGTAAATTAAATAGTTGATAGAATACCTTCACAGCTTTTATGTATTTTATGTATTTAAAATGGTTTTTAATATATTAACATGGTGAGATATTTATCGACGCAGCCCTGCCTCAAGGGCAATAAAAATAGCTTCATCCCATTGAATAAGGAAGCTGTCGAATATGTTATTCCTTAAATGACTTACAAGGGATGGTCAATACCAATTGTTGTTCCCATATTTTAAATTTCTTTTAAGAACCAATAAATGTTTGTACTGAAAAACAACATTGTAGAAAAATATTCAAGTACATAATTTAGAAAAATGTAAACATTATACAAGTCAGTTTGCTTTTTGCTTCATGACAACTATTAATCGAAAAGTCAATTTTTTTTTGTGAAATTTGTACAATTTATGCGTTAAATAGAATCTGCTATCTGATAAATCTGGCATACAAAGTTCATTTTCACATTTATTTTCAATAATATTCAAGTAATATTTGATATGTTTTGTGTTTGGGACATCCCTACTAACAATTTAATGGTGGCTTTCGTTGTGAAGTGTCATTTATCTGTGACTTTACATGATCCTGTGAAAATTGTAATAGAGTAAGCAGTAAGCAAGTAGACAATTATTTTATTTTGTACAAAAATATATATTGACTAGTAAGCAAATGTATATATATTAAACATGTTTTCTAGATTTCGTATTTAAAACATTCTCCATTTTTTATATGGCAGGCCCGACTTGGCAGCAATGATCAAGGTGGATATGTGTCATTGAAATCTCACATTATGTTCGAAGGTGTTGACTGGGAAAATATAGCTAATCAACCAGCTCCAAAAATTATGGCAACTTTACAAAAAGGGTCCAATGGTCAAGAACAACCTAATCTTCATGGACTAGTTGATGATTTCGATCATGCAATGCTAATCGATGCAACTGGGACAGAGACTTCCAAAGTATGTTTTCTACATCATTTTGTCCTTAGTATATTATCTTTGTTCTTTTGCAGAGTAGTGGAAGGTTCAAATTCATAGTTGGCGTGATCCATCGCTAGCTCATGCCTGCAATGATAATATTTCTCAGATTTTGCTAGTAATTCACAATTGTATTTTTATGGAATTTTTGTGTCATAGAAAAATGATGAGCAACTAACCTCATGTGATCCATCTGACGCTGAAGGATATGGTTTGTCAGTAAATCTTCCTGAAAGTGAAAAACAGAATTGGATGGAAAAGCAGAAAGTTTCTAAATGGCATTCGTTTTGTAAAGGAAAGCTTATATTAAAACGAGGTTAGTTTTATGATTTATATATTATTTACAACAAGACATTATATTTTGTTTGAATTTCAGCAAAACCCATGTATACTTCAAGCACTCAAACAGTACATACATGACACCTGACCCCTCCTCTTCCTTTAAAATCACTGTTTATGGATAACTTCCCACCACACACTTGCACAATATTGCAAAAGATTTGAAGGAATAGGAGCAGGATTTAAAAAATGAATGATAACCAATTGATAATGGTACGAAAAAATTTTTAGAATTATCGAAAATTAGAAGAAAAAATAGTATATTTCAAAGAAAACTTTTAAGTATTTGAAAAAACAAAGAAATGTATAAAAGTAATATCGCAAAAAGTGGGTATGGAAAAGATAAAACTTTAAATCGTTTAGTAGTAATAATAGCATGTTGGATTAAAAAACCAATTAAGAATATGTAAAGCAAACAACATTCTATATAATACACCAGTGAAGAACTTCATTTCTATTAATAAAAATGGCGCAGTGGCATATCTATCAATTACCCATACTGGGCAAAACATAATTCTAGGGTTGCCAGTATCGCTGTATCGAGTATCGCTGGAAATTTGTCGGCGCACGGTGATTCACGTAACCGATGCTTACATCTTCCTCCACCCACCATGTCCATGAATATGAAAAATCTGTGAACGGTTAGGCAAAAACCTCATCTCTGACTTGAAAATGTATCTGCATGAGAGGTCATGGTTCATCATATGGCCGTTCCTCTCCCGCATGATAAAATTATCAGATATTAATTTTTTTCATGCATAAGCATCAGACACACTGCGCCTCAACGGCATGATCATCAGTGACTCATGCTTGACAGAAGATTTTGGCTGTGAATCTAACGGAACATTTTTTGAAGGAAATAGTTACTGTGATGCATACATTGTTATTGAACTATGACGTTAATATTGTTATTGAAATTTGAGTGGGTGGTATTATGTTGTATGTTATGTTATGAAACCAATTCATAAATATTCTCAACCAAAATGTCTGAATATAAAACGGGAAGCGAGATGACAGTGACCTGTCATGACCCTGATGCACACGTCTAGCTTCTAAGTTTTCTGAAGGTTGTTAAGTGGTTGAGTAAATGAGTACTTTCAGCATCCCAGTCCTTTTGTAAGCATGGTTCAACGATGGATTGCGCCGAATAGGCACAGTCCATCAGCGGCCATGTTTGACATAATAAAATTTGATTGAGATAACATTATATCCAGTTGGTAATAATAAAAGTAAGTTGAGTTTGGATGCACTTTCAAATATTAACTCTTGGTAGGCTTTTTCGGAATAGTTCAGTTTAAACAGTAATTACAATTCACTACTTAAGTAAATTAACGTTTCAACATAATATAGATAAAACTATTTAACCACATTTTATCCATTTTGCCACTCATGATTTATCTATGTCAAATTTTACAACATAAAATTTGAAATTTAGCCTGTTTTTTCAAGTGTGGCTGGTTTTTATTGTATTCGTTGTTCTGTATGCCAACAGAAATGGACAAAATCAAATAACTAATAATTCCAAATACATACTAAGTCGTGTTGTAAAACAGCATTGCAACAATTCTAAAAGAAGATAATAATTATGTAACTGAGTAAAACAATTCGAGTATCATTGACAATTTGGTTTGCTAACTCAAAAACAACCATGTCTCTCATCTAACAAGAGATCTAGCATGAAAAATATTGCTCATTTGCTCAAATTTCGTGTGGTAGACCAATTTCGTTCGTTTGTCTGAGTAGCATGTTACTTGTATCGTACTATCACAATCGTTATCGATTTATCATCGACAAGTTGAAGTTGGAATTGGAGATATATTATCGGCTCCTTGACTTCAACTCCACGGCTATTCGATAAATAAATATACTATAAAAGGAGATTGCAGTTTAAAAACTGTATATATAGCTTCAATACAAATTGTATGGATTAAGATGCCTATTACAAATTCAAGATTCAAATCAATTCAGTAATATTTACAATTCAGATGATGCTAATACTGATTTTAGTTATTCGATTCGACTCGACATCCACATTGAATTTTTGATCAAATTTTATTTTTAATTCTGATTCAGAAAAATTCAGTCCTAAATATTCTGGTTCGATATTTTTTTTTTCAAAAGTACACAACGGTATAGGATACTGACAACTTCAGTATTTATACTAGAGATTTCAGTTTTGCTAACAAGTATTATTTTATTATTGATAAAATTGAAACATTTTGACACAATGGTTATAGCAAAAGAGTACCGGTATATAAATTTTGTTTTTCCGCTTTAGTCTTGTTTATTCTGGATCGGTTTATTGGAAACAGTCCTGATTAGCTGTGTAAATATTGAGTATGAATCTATAGTATATTTGTTGTTTACTTAACTGAGTTGTTTGTCACATGCTTCTATCCGATCTGAAATATTATCAAATATATCTATTAATGGATCATATTTTGGTAGCTTGAGCAGCCAAGGTGACAGAACCGTGTTTGTTTTGTATGTCTGAAATTTTCTATTTATCGTCTTTGGATAGGTAAAAAAGCTTAAACCATCAACACTGTGACAGAATCTTGTTGGGGTGTCCAAAATGTTAGGTCATTCTATTAAGCTGGGCAAAAAAAGTTTTGAAACCATCAACACTGCCCAGTATTGATGTTTTGAACCTTTTTCTGAATGTTTCAAAGTATGTGATCGATTATTTTGTGATTACCAATAAATCTAAAATGTCACACTGGTATTTAATAATAGCAGTGAGATGGCTCATTTGATTACCAATATTATTTCTGTCAGCGGTAACATGACTTTCGAGACCCGACAAAATTATTTTTTCATCAAAACTATTTCACCATTCTTAAAAATGTTGGGCATGGACAATGATGTTACTGAAACACTGCTAGTCTGAGGTCACACTATACGAAGCAAAGAAGAGTTTTAAATCGTGTGGTTTAATAACTACTTTACAAGGTATATTCTTAAATTCTTCTATGTTATTTCATTTCAGGTTTGATGGAGAAGAAAAGAGGTTTATCTGTAAAATCACGACAATTTATATTAACTGAAGGACCAAGGCTGATTTACGTTGATCCAGTGTCTTTACAGCAAAAGGGTGAAATTCCATGGTCTGATAAGCTATCTGTTGAATTGAAGACTTTTCGTATTTTCTATGTGCACACACCAAACCGCACGTATCACTTAATCGATAAAAGTAACAATGCTATTAAATGGTGCAAAAAAATTCAAGAGGTATCAAGGCATTATTTTGGAAGCAATGAAAAAGAAAAGTCATCCTCATGACGCCAGGATTGTCAGGTTTGTTAGTTAGGGATGTCCTTGTGTTATGATTAAAGGCTGTCATGATGTCATCATGATTTTGTTGCACACTTTATCAGCATTAACAAAAAACTAATAATTGATAAAAGTTGTTATTAATAAGCATTCGCTTGGTTTACAAAACCCTGAAAGAAATGCTATATCCAATCCCAATCAGAAAAAAATGTTTTGCGAAGTATAGATCACTGTTGGATTGCACCGTTTCTACTGCTATGTAAGAAAACTTGTGGCTATTCAACCTATTGCTTTTACCCAGAAAATGGTAGAGATAATTTTTTTTTTTTTAGTTTTTATGGATATTTGGATGAGAATAAGCCACAACTGGACTGTGTTTAGATGGTGCTATCCATCTGTTACAAGAACTTTTAATCCAATCCTTCATTGCAGCGATCCAAAAAAGTTTGTTGAAAAGCTTATATTCTAGTTTTAGTCTATAGTCTGTATACTATGTCTTACACAGTTCTACATAGGTAATATCATTAGTAATAAGGCAAAATATGGGTATGTGACTAAAAGATCTTTGCCTCTAAATTCTGAGCCTCACCATGCAACACTCCAAAAAAAAATTTGTATTTTGTATTGTAAATCTTATTTGATTAACATGATAGTTACTGCCATAGCAATTGGACATCCTAACATGACGAATCTGACAATATATAAATAATGTCCTAGTAAATTGAGAAAATTAATTCAGCAACAAGTTTTATATAATATTTATCATAATGTTATTTTTCTAATAATATATTATATGAATGAAAGAACGAAATCAGAAATATTAATGTCAATATGGTTTTGAGGTATAACTGTTATTAATGCAAATTTCCCAATCGCTAGCTACGGATGGAATGCACCTTATTGGCATACTCCATCAATGGCTCTTGCTTGGCTATGTGTAGAATAAAAATATTTCAACTTTAAAGTATATTCTGAAGCATAAGTTAGACAACTGCTTTTGTTCCACTATTATCTATGAGTCAGAGTCTGGGTATTTGGCTAAATTGTTTCGTCATATTCGTTACGGTAATTGTATTATGGTCTGGTCATTTGAGAATTCAGGACTGATAGGGAGAAATCAGAAATTTTTTTGTCAAGCATATGCCACAGATGGACACGATCCATCAGTGACACGTACTGACTAAGGTGTTTTGACTTATTTTTACGACTACTTTGTCAATGCTTTGTATTAAAATACTTCCAGTGATTTTCTATAACCTGGAAGATTGTGCTGAATATCCAGTAGACAGGATCAAAATCTAGTACCGGTATATATATTTTCCGAAATTGAAAATACCTTGATCTAGATTCAATTGATTTTCAATATAAATGGATTTGCCAATCAAATTTAATATTTTAAACAGTCGTAGATCCCCTTAATTACATGTATGAAAACTTACAATTTACTATTGAATATGGGAACAGTATTTATCTTATATCTGTACTATACAGATTCGATTACTTTTCCATTTCTGGCTCTACAGCCTGTAATTGTGAATCGCACGCCATTAGATGTGATGCAATACCTCAAAATGAACCTTGGAAAATATTATGCATCACATCACCACTGAGAAATGTTTGAATTTTGCATAATTGAGTAAATTTCAGAAATTGAAATCTTCTTTTCTTAAATATATTTTAAGATAAGGGCCTATAGTATATTTTCAATCCATGCATCCCAATGCAACAGCATAGCTTATTTTCTGACTAATTATCGGTTGCCTCACATGGCAACCACCTCTCATATATTTATGTAAGTTCAGATTTTTTTTGCATCGGTGTTGTCAAGACTTTTTTTTTTCAGTTTATGATTAATTTGTTTGTGTTAAAAATTATATTTTATTTTTCGAAAATTGATATTTTTTGTCACTCATTCGTGTCAGGCATGGCTCATCTATAGCTCATGATTGGTCACTTTTTGCTTAAACTTTTCATGCCTTAGATATTTCAAAATCTTGCATCTGAGGGTGTCAGAATGCAGCCTAATTTTCATGGACCTCTCTGCCATGCAGTGACTTGACCAGAAATTTATTTTTGTCAAGCATGAGCCACAGATGGATCCGCTTCCCTTCCATCAATAGCCCGTATTTAACGAAAAATAGGTTTGAATATTTGAAGCCCTTTGCACAGCTTGTTATCATCACTGGACACTGACTGACAGAATGATATCTAATCTGCTACAAATACTCAAATAGAATGGATTCCACCAAAAGAAAATATAGCGAATGGGCAATATGTCATAGTATATCTGTGGCTAGAAAATTTGAAATCCTTTTCTTGTGTCTAGTAGCAGCAAAACTGTAGAAGAAGGTTTCAACCATCAATACTGCTATAAAATAGTAGTGTTGGTTTAATTGAAGTTTTTTGTTCATCCGAAGATAAAGATCATGAATGTTCTGGACATCCGAAGAAAAACAAGATTCTGTGACCCTGACTGGATACAAGAAACCTACATTTATTATGTTTTCATTATCGCATTATCTTTCCCAGTCGGAAAATAAGCTCAAGTGCTCGAACGCGTTGCTGAAACACGGCCTATCAGTGACTAATGGTTGACAAAATAAATTTTCTGATTGGGTTTTGATATAAATTTTCTTCTGGCACGTGGCAACTATTCTGCGAATCAGACAAAAGCTACAATCGAACAGCTGGGTGTCCCCCATGTAATTTAACAAAAATTTTGGTAATTAATAAACATTTTGTGTTTGTATGTTGCTAGAACATATAGGTATATATATGAAATTTTCTTCTGGTCACAATATTAATGTAACATGCTTACGCTTTCATGTCAAATAATAAGCATTGCTTTTCTTTATTTATCGTGAACTGCATTAAAGTTTAATTTTTGGAAGCATGTTTGGTGTTTTAATTGTTGCTAAATGATGTATATTTCAGGAAACCAAAGTATCGGCAGTTTACAAAAGTACAATAATCAATTTCAAATTGGTTTTGTCACTGTTCTTTAGATTATCAGTGTTAGAAAGGAGTCACTTCACTTTGAGTCTCAAGTGGACTTGCGAATATGATCAAACTCTAAGTTAGGAATCTTGAGACGGTGTATTTTTTTATCACAAGTCTAGTAACGAGTCGATTTTTAAACCTATTCAGCAGCATTGACAGATAAATTTGCCACTCCCTTACTCAGTTAGTACTCACTCGGGATCATAATTAATTGGTGGACCAACACTGGTTTCACATATCCTTCTAGAAGGTGCATTCTTTTCGCTGATGATTTAGGCGACTGCAGAAAACGTGTTTTTTCAAAAGGGTGATTGTAGACTCTGGCTAAACTCTTATTAAGGGCGGAGTCGAGTCTAGCTGTTTTGCTTGAGACAAGTCATTGAAAACGATTCTCCCTAACTGTGAAGATTATATAGCTATGGCCCAAATTGGGAACTTTCTGGAAATTTTCAAATTAAAATTTCTACCTGTGAATAGTAGTTGTGAGTAGCTCACTTTAGGTTCATTGTCTGTAAGGATGGTATTATGTGAATCATGTTCTCGATGATAATAAAAAAGAATGGATTTTTATATAAAAATTCGGAAGACAATAACTTCTATGACGAGGTGCATATTTTTTGTTTAAACTGTCAATTTTTCTTTTGTAGTGGGTGAGCCGGACCGGACCCTTCAACCTCGAGATTTCCCGCCGATTGCCCCCAAGAGTCCAACACCCTCCACGACCATCGTAGTTGTGCGTATGGAAAGCCCGTCATATTTGACAGATTTTAGCATCCGAAACGCGCATAGAAATCCTGGCTATTGTTAACATTCTGTAAAACTTATTTGCATTCAACGAATTGAAAAAAATTATATGGTCCGATATATGGATTTGGTAGAGAAATGATAGATTCGAACTGCTGCAGAGGATTTTGCATACCTCTGTCGAATTGCTAGATAGCGTAATATATGTTTCTACAGATGCCTTCTGTCTGCACAAGATGTCGTGGTTCGTCATTTGGTGCAAGTCGTATTCTCGGCAGGATAATATGAATTCCTATCCTATATGTGTACTATATCTCACATTTCACCTTTCAGGAATTCTGGACAATCCATACTCTGGTAACCATGCTACTGTGGTCCTCGAGATATTAAACATCTTGAAATTGGGGTGACATGGTGAATAAAATAGGTAGCCTATATTGACGAGAGCAAACGAGAACATCGCAACATTTGGGCATTAAGCTCACTCCGCTTCTTCTCGGGGTTAGTTTAATTGACAGGCATGATCCTTTCTTGTCGAAGAACGATAATCTAAAGGTACCTAATACAGCCAAAATGACTTTTGTCATTTGTAGACGCATAGTATACCATGACCTCGACCTACCAAAAACCATAGACGCATAGTATACCATGACCTCGACCTACCAAAAACCATGACCTTGGTTTCGCAGTCTGTCGCTATCAAAATTTTGTATGACCAAGCGTGGAGAAAGAGATTTATTATTTGTCCACCAAAAAATATTATGCACAAGTAAAGTGGGGTGCCTGGTTAACTTGATCGGTAAAGCTTTGGGAATACTCTTCGAGCTACGCATCTCTGATCGTCATGACGCAGGTTCGAATCACATGAGGGATGATATTAAATATACCAGCAGCATTAAATCATTTCAGTATGACTGGGAGGAGCATTTGGGAAACAAAAATTAAACTTACCAAAAACTATTTTCTTGTCTTTGTAGGGTCAGGGGTGTGGTTAGATCACCGGACTCGCTAATTTGTAGCGTGTGTCATAGATATTGTATTGATTGTCGGAAAAATATAGTTGTTTGCTGGACGCCTCGCCGGTTCACGTAAGCGCTGCTTACGGCTTCCGCCACTCACCAGGTCCATGCACAGGAAGAATGAGAAATACGATAATCCGAAAACCTTTACCCCGATTTGGAACTGGTACATGCACGAGAGGTCGTGGTTCGACATACGGTTAAGCTGTATTCTCGACTTTTCTCTCCCGCAGGATAAAAATGATATCATATCCCATGTTAAATATACTAACAGCATTGAATCATTTTCGGTATGACTGGGAGGGGCATTTGGGAAACAAAAAAAACTTACCAAAAACTATTTTGGTGTCTTTATAGGGCTAGGAGAGGGGGTTAGATCACTGGACTCGCTAGTTTGTAGCGTACAGCGTATGTAATAGATAAGAACTGCGTATTGATTGTAAGAAGTGGAGTGGTTTGAGTACACGTTGAGAATTATAAAGGTTAGGGAAAACCGCAATCATGAAATATCATTTATTGATCATAATTTCTTCAAGTGACTTATGGAAGACATGACATGGATACACCCTGTTGCCACTTCAAAGTGCTGTAGGCGGGAGACTTTTTTGGGCAATGGAACAAAAATTCTCCTCTTAAGAGCGAAATATACGAACATCTACACGCTGGCAGATTTACGATTTTTTATGGATGAATTCCCCTTAGCAACGCCACAGGCGTCACAAGTAGCGCTGGGGAGCAGCGTATTTTGTGTAAACAAAAAAATCGTAGGCAGGAAATGTGATATGGTGGCATATGTCTTCTGTTTCGCTCAGCCATTCGTCTAAGATGGTTGCCATCGGCACGTGCGATGTGGATAAAATAAACAGAATATGGTAGATATGTGTACAGTTGAACTAAATACGAAGACTGCTTCTATAGACAGTTTGCACAACCCAAGCATCCAGAAGCTGCATCAAGTGTTTCACAAATCTGAAGGATGGCTGTTACGTGCAGGAAAAGATGTTATCAGGAAATTTTTTCTAACCCTTATTCATGAGTAAGTATTGGATTGTGCTTATCTATGCATCGTAGAAAGTCTGAAAGTGTCGATTGTCAAAGAGTGAATCTGTTAAATCTGTACAGTGTAGCATATTTGAAACTTAACGGCTTCATGGAAGGAAAGCTCATTCCAAATGAGCTGGAAAGTACTCCCTGTGGTCTGGAAGTTGTAGAGTGACTTTGCAAACAGGTTCTTTGTGTTATATAGTTTCGACCACCTCCAAAAACTTTGGTGATGCAGATTCGATACTTCTCACACCTCATTTGGCTACTTTTTTGTGTTTATCAAATTTTTGCAGACAATCCTTTTTGGTATTTTCACAATTTTCAGCTTCTCTTTGTACGGCTTTTTCAATTTTAATGAATTTAACTAATAATCTAGTATGGACCAAACATGTATACCCTAGTTCTTTCCTCTCAATTCTTTATATAAATTTTTTTCACATCTCCAATCAATTAAAATGAAGTGATGATCAAAATCAAGTTGAAGCTATAAAATAAATGGCCAAGTGTAAAAATAATAAAGTTCTAGATATCTGTGTATTTCAAGAATATATTTGATTTCAGAATTGAAAATGTCAATGTTATAAGAAGATTAATTGTTTTATTTTCATCTGCTTCTCAAAAAGATTATGTTTACACTCGATCACGCTCTAATCCTGGTTTGCCTGCTGACATTACTACAAAGTCATTCAACAAAGGATTTTCTTCTCAATGTGGGTAATATTTATTATCAGTTCCGATATAGTGGCTTCGACAACTTCAGGAATGCTTACCCTTGACTGACTAAAAACTCGGGTCTAGTCAAGTATGATAATTCCGAATGTCATCATATTTAGAACTTGCAGAATTTATTCATCCTAGCAAAGAAGCGCCTATGCCGCAAACATATGATATTGCATCCGAGAAATTCTTATTATAATCAGAAATATTGTACTAAACTGTACGAGACACAAAAACTCTATATGCGTTTCACATTCAGACTTCGATCTCAATAAGAATGAAAATCGTTTGACTTGTTTTTGTCTTTGTTTAAATTTTATGCAGTACCATATTATTCTTTAATATTTTCAAAAATATTGTCAGAATGCTACCAAATCTGTTACTGAGTCATCTGAACAAAATATTTACCAAATAAAAACTGTTTACCTCAAATGGTAATTTTGCATGAAAAAATACTCACCATAAAAACTGTATTTCCAATTTACCTCAAATGGTAATTTTGCATGAAAAAATACTCACCATGTTCAATTTATGCTACTTTTACATAACAATGTCATGATCCATCAGTGTCAAGTCAATGAATGACCCGTTCTTACTATATGACCTCTTTGACCGAATTTGCAATATTGAATGGCATGTTTTTTCAGTAATCAAACAGTGCTCATCAGAAACATTGAGTTGGTATCGAGAAGCTGACGATCATTGCAAGATAACATTCATTCTATTTATTGCGAAATTATGTGTGGATACTGGAATTGCACATCAAGCATGCAATCTCTGCAAAACTTTACTCAATCGCCGAAAAGCGGAAATTATTACGAAACATCAATTGGCTGAGGAAGGTCAGAATTTTTACATCAGTTTCATTATATGTAATCTTTGTATTGTTTTATACACATAGAGAGATTCTATCACACTGGCAAAATGTCAGCTACTCTGCTACTCAAGCACCCGAAGAAAATGTGTTCCATTAGAAAATTTATCAAATGGTATATTTCATGATACTGATATTCTTTCATATTGTTAAGAAGATTAAAATGCCTCTTTTTGAGTGGCTAGTTATAACTAGAGATGGGCCGATACCAAAATTTTCGCCGATACCGATACAAGTACCGATACCATCTTCTTAATTTATATTCCGATACCGATACCGCCGATACCGAGTACTTTGTTAAATATGTTGGAGGCCTTTTTGTATCCACATACTCATGTTCTTTGGTATGGTAGCACCCACGTATGTGTGCGCCTACCTACGTTTGTACCCTTCAACTCTTGCATCCATTTGAGTGCAAACTTTTATGGATGAAAATATAAAGAAATATTGCTGCGTTCAAGCACACATGGTTCCAAAGATTGAGTGCAAATGTTCGTGGTTACACAACTAACGTGACACCTGAAGGCCACAAAACATGTGAAGTTGTCTCACCGATGCGTTGCATTACGTTTCGAGCAATTAAATAAAAACGGCAATACACGCCTGCATTGCTTTGCGTTAATCGTTTTCACATGCGTACAAAGCACAAGCGTAAAAAAAGAAAGAAGCACTTTGCGGTAGCTTTCATAGCAAACCGTTTTGTTTCATTGGAAAACGTAGATGCATGCAGAGCATTGCGCTGGCATAAAACGCAATGGTATAATCAAACAAACCATGAAAAACGCAACCTACGCAAACGTGTAATGCGACCTCAACACCTTTTAATGCATCAAAAAGAGCATATAGTCAGTGGATTGACGGGTTTTATTTATAAAACCCGAAGTGTAAATAAAATTATTCACGCGAAGCATGCCTTGTTTTAATTATTTTTCAGAGCAGTGGAATGCAAGGTCTTTCCGTTTATCATCAGTAAATAAAGCGTATTCGTACGCTCCGTTTTAAAAAGTATTCCGTTTTGGTATCGGTGCTGAAAATTTTCCGATACCAGTACCGATACCGATACCTCAAAAATCACCGATACTTGCCGATACCGATTCCGATACCGATACATCGGCCCATCACTAGTTATAACCAAACTTCAAAAGAGGTTCAAAATCACCATCACTGCTATGAGGTAGCAGTGCTGGTGGTTTTGAAGCTTTTTTGGTCACTTCAAGAAAATGACATGAATGTTTCAGACAACGAAGGACAAAGAAAAGCAACTGTCAGCTTGGATTATATGCAATGTCAAATTTGAAATTACCCACTTTTCGTTTTGCTCAGCAATTTTGCATTTCCATACTATTTTTGAAAAACATGATTAGTGCAGCTATTTTAACTGATGTATAGGTTATAATTAGGTATATTTTATGTGTTATTATATTAAATGTGAGTATGCAAACAGTTATTAGGCCAAACCAAAAAGCAGTGTAGCAGTTAAATTGCTATGAATCCGTTTAGCTTATTTAAAAATGTCCATTTTGTCGTTCAATTTTAGGTGATGATTGTGACACAGCATCAATAAATAGTTCAACTTATACATATCACACTGATGATCATCCTGATTTATATCAACTTGCTACTGTTGCTACAGAGTATGGGTATGTTGATCAAGTAATTGGTAGGACTTGACTTTTTTGCCAAAATTTAGTATTTGATCATCAACAAACTTTGGAAGCATTACAATTCAAACTAGAAGAAGCTTGGACTTGAAGCGTTTGCAAAGAAAATTAACAGAATATTAGGAAATGGCGATGCATCTCTGCTTGTTTTTAGGTTAAGCGTGAACCACAGATAAAATGAGCTTATATTAGGTTAACCATGGCCTACACTCAACAAAGCATAATAAGCATGAAGCCTGGAAGAATAAATTGTTATTCTGCTGTTGCTGCATTTTGCTGACAGTTTTTTAAAATCTGAATCCCTCAATTCAAATATTTTGTCTTTGTTGTGTAAAACATTTTAAATTTTATTCAATAGACTATAAATATATAACGCATAATACAACTTTTTGCATTGAGGTAATTTGAAAATTTTGCCCTGTGTAAGTCGCAAATGGACTCTAAGAACTGGCAGAATGTCAGCTACTCTGCTACACAGTCACCCAAAGAAAATTCCCATTCATATGTAGCAGAATATTTTTGCTAAATTTTTGTTTCATTCCTCCAGCGATGTGGATTTGTTACCTCTTACGTCGAACAACCAACAGCAAGAATTGGGTAGCAATCGAGGACGGAACAAAATTGGTGTTCGGAGCCGGAACCGTTCTGATTTCGAAGAAGTTGTTTCTATTTCTGCAGATTCCAACTCTAATGATCATCAACTTTGTCTCATTTCAACATCTCATTCTGCAATAAGTGGAATTTCATCTTGTTGTGATTTTATTGGTCTTCTACCAGTACATTTGTCGAAAAATATTTTGGGTATATTATATTATTTTCTCAATATAAAACACTGTACAACTGTATAAGGTCTTACATTTCATCAGTTGTCACTAATGTTAGAAAAATAAATGACTACAGTATTTTGAAAAAGGCATTTAACCCCTAAAACTTTTTATTTTTGACCTCTAGATGCAGCTGGGTAGAGCTGAACATTTTGAGATTATCATTTGTTGAACGATCACAATTTTCACAATAATCAGATTATCCCAAGTCTGAAATTTGTATTGTTAGATTTGGCTACTAATCAGAATGGCATTTGCTCTTTAGTCACAGTCTGTCACTAATTCATGCACATGTGGTTAGCTTTCTTTCCATTCGAAATTACACCCTTATTTTAGAATTCTAATTTTCTGTGCAATTCTGTCATTTTTTGTATTAGGTTCTGTCTGTCTTTATTATTAAATATATTGAAACATCTAAATATTCAGCAAAGTAGTTGAGGTTTTTGAAAATGTGCTAGAGCCACAAAATTTTTCGTATTCTAATTCTGTAGCTAGACTATTCACTAATACAACTGGATAAAAAATGTAATTTGAGGGCATCTAGAAATATCAATGGTATGGAGGTATTTGAATGTTAAAATATAAACATAATTTTCCATTCTCTGAAGGTATGCTTTCAAAAGCCGATTTATCCAGTTGTGCATTGGTTCATTCTCGGTGGCGTCAACTGGTGTCTCAAGTAAGATCTGATGAATTTTCTCTACAAATTATAAAGGAAGAATCAATTTTAATGCAGGTACTGTTCCTAACCAATCTATTTAAATGGCCATATTTTAAATATATTTATTGAAAAAATAATTTAATCGCTTTTAGTAAATTGCAAACATAGCTGAATTTATATTTTGTAATACAAATTTCCAGTCATGCACTAAAAAAACCTTCCTGAATGTATATTTGGTATAGTAATATGTTTGAAATTGGTAAGCATGAAAACTTTCCAGAGATCTTGATGCAATTTTTAATTTTATACTCATCATTCAGGGAGTGTCGGCAAAAGGTTCAAATCCAACTTATGCAAAAATACAGAAAATTCTTGTTCCAGTCATTGATGAAATAACTCAAGATATTGTCAAGAAAAGTATTCGTAAGATGATGTTGAAATTATGTATTAAATCTATTATTTAAAAAAATTATTATTTTATAAAACAATTTTTTTCAGTGAACATTTTTTCTATTTCAGATGCAATCTTGGTATCAAAGAAATCATTGTAGGCAATACATCTGACATTATTTACTAAAAATTCCACAATTTTTTACTATTAATAATAACAGAGATTTTTATTGAGAATTGCTTTGACCAAATTTGGAATTTTCAATTAGATGCAGATGTTCTTTCAATCACCCCAAGACGTGATGGTGAAGAACAATTGTTTGAATCAATATTTCGTGGTTTGGAAACAAAATTCGTTGAGGTTGAAGAAAGAAATGTTTATTGTGGAGCTTACAATCTACTGGTACTTGATCATAGGTCAGATAGCAGTACTATTTTTATTTGTTTAAATTGGTATTCGAGAATTTCGATCGAAATATAGTAACTTTTAATTTGTTTAGAAGGCTAAGGAATTGATGCTTAGCTTTTTGACCATTGGATATGGCTTTTTGACCACTGATTATGCCCTTCAGCAAGATACTTCATGGTTAGCTATAATTAGGGATGGGGTAATTTAGAATACTTTACTATCCCTGAATTAATGCAGAGTAGTAAAATCGATCCAGAATAGCGAGTCAGTGTATGACATCACACATATATTTTTTCGCCATTGATGCAATCAATTTGTTTTCATTGTATGGAGCCCGTAATCAAACTAGTTTATGTCATTCCTATCTCCAGTAAAATGAATTTCATTCCATAAATAACAACTTGAAGTTTTATCTGTAAATCAAAACAAGACTCCCGTCCACTCTAAGAACAAACAAAACTCTATATCAGTGATAGTCATCATTGTATCGTTTATTTTTCAAGAACTCTTCAATCTGTGAAACGAGACATATGTTATTCATTCAAGGAAATTTCAACATCGTTTCAAAAGCGCTTATCCATATCCATATTGATACAGAATTATGAATAATTATTTGAACATACACATTCAAACATGGGTCTAAAATGAATCGAGCCAATTGGGCTCCATCCATTATTGACTCATGTTTGAATAAGCATCAATTTTCCGTCATGAAAAAGTGATTAAATTATTTTGTCATTCCGGGGAAACATATTTGTATGAGCCCACTTGTATTGTTGTCTTTGGAAACAACAACCTCAATTTTATGTTTTTCCGCTACGCTCGACTCCAAACCTATTGTTTGATTCTTCGTTTACATGTCTATTGTTCTGTAACAATTATATTGTGTATGCCAAACTCGACGCTTGTTTAACACCAAAGTCTTTGATAGTCCTGAAAATAATATGTTACTGATCTTTGAATTTAGGATTTTTTGAACCGTATATAGTTTTACCTCATTACACAATCTATGTTCGATATTTTTTCATATTAAAATTGAAATGTGTATTATTAAAATAGTGTTACAGAGTAAGAGTCTATTCTGATATCGATACTGCAAATTATCACAAAGTTACAGACTTTGGAATTTTTAGAAAAATTTACTAGTAGGATAATATTCTGTAATGGGTTGCATTACTGCGAATGACAAGTATTAATCATATCATCCAGCATATTAACTACTAATATATTATTTACTAAACTTTAATGCCAATAAAACTGAATTAACATAGTGTTATTGATGGTTCTACTTCACTCCATTTTTTAAATCACTCAGAGGGAAAATGAGTGTATCTGACTTACCACAAGATTTATTATATTTAGAAATATAAAAACATTTTTTTATATTGTGTGAACTGTACGATTGAAAAACGACCAAGTATGGGGATGAGAAATCATTTAAAGAAAATTATTCAAAAGCCTTGGATATCCAAAGGAAAATTTGTCTTGTTTATTTGCTATCAGTATCACTCGTTTGAAAGAGTGTAGTTTTAGGGATGCAAAAACACACATTTGGGTTCATCCAAGCTTTTCCAAGTGTTTATACTTTAGATTGTGTGGCAGGCATGTGTTTGTGAACTGGATTTACTGATATTTAAAGCAGAAATCCTCTACTTGCAGTGCTTATATAGTGAGCTCTCGGCCAATATGTCCTGAAATGTATATTTCAAATATTTAATCAAAGAAAAAGGGGCCTTCCAATTTTATGTTGTTTTGGGCATAATTTCCTAACTGATAATGAATAAAAATTTCCTAAAACTTATAAAAAATATTTTCATTTCAATATTTACAAAGCTTTTGAATTCAATCTTATATTCATTCTTTTATTACTTCTCGTCCGTCACCTAAATGATATTAAATATTTTATTAAAGCCTATAAATCTTAATGAATATCTTCTGACGTCAAATTGAAATATCGGTTTACATAAGAAATAATAGAACACAGTGGATATTGGAATTTTATGTTTGTTTTGTCGATATATCCCAATATTTATTTAGGAACATATTGTGGGGATTAAACTATTTACGTTTTTGAGATATTCAAGAAATACGTTTGTATATGTCATTTTCGGTTTCTTTACAGATGATTGAATTTATTTAATTATTCTATCAAATTTGTGCTCACTTACTTGGTTGAAATTTCATCAATTCATTCCTTCATTTTGAATATTTCTTCTAGCTAACATATCTTAGATTGTGTATTAGTTGAATAAAAAATTATAGAGATTAATATTTCTATAATATGTTACTTTTATCTTACAGATCAAATGCTAATCGTGTTATCAGTTATGCAGGAGAAGATAACCTTGTGATTGGATTTGCTGATAAGATTATTAGAACAATTGATGTTTCATCTGGTACGGTTTGACTTGTATTGCCCGCTATCTTAATTGCTTGCAGTTTTTTGTATTGTTGCTGATTCACATACACAACTGAACCACTATAGTAGAATGCAGTGAGTGGTATCTGCCCAGGGATGGCAAAGCCATCTACCACTCTGCTGTTTAATTTGGAATAGATTTTATAATATAGCATATTTTAATTTTTGCCTATACCACCTTGAATCAATGTATGAATGACTAATATGTCGAACTGGAAGAACATCAGGTACTCGAAAATTTTACTTATTTTATAAAGATATTTTTGTATAAAATTGCAAAATTTGTGGGGGACTGTCCCCCTAATTAAAACTAGGAGAGTCTTTCCCCCTTTCTTCACCAGTAATAATGAGGTATTCTTAATTGTGGCACTTACAAATATATTGTGCATCCTATATTTCAATATCAGGTCGTGAAAAAAAACCTATAATGCAAGGTCATCCTGCTTCAATAACATCATTATATATGGGAACAAAACAACAAGGTTCGGTGATAAGCGGAAGTTATGATACAACTATCAGGTAACAAAAATCTTTCATCGGGTGTAGTGTTGTCACTTTAATATGATACGTTTATATTTTAAATCGTTTTATCGAATTATTCTATTTTGAGTCATATTCCATTTATAAAAATGGTGAAAATATTTAAAGGACTAATCATATTTTTGTAAATTGCAACATAAATGATTATATTTTGGCTTCATGCCTTTGTTGAACTAAATAAATTACAGAAATGGTTATTTGAATCAAACAAAACTAAATCTAAATTGGAATCGAAATGTGACAATCTTTGCCATATACTTCAGTGTCTTTATTGTTTTTTTTTGCCTATTTGTAATAGTTTCAACAGGTATTCGGAAATGACCAGCTCTAATTGTAATTATGTTATTTGTTAACTTTCATTTTTATAAAATCAAGAAGTTTTAATATAGTTGTCTTACTGTGAATACAGAAATGGATGATAAAACAAAATACTTTTCGTTTACAGGAAGTGGAATATCAACACAGGGTCATGCCAATTGATCATGCATGGCCATAGGAGTACTGTGACATGTTTTGATCTTTGTGATGATCTGCTTGTATCTGGTGCACAAGATGGTCTTGTTAAAGGTATGGCCCAATCCGAACTTTTTTTGCCAAGCATGAGTCACAGATGGACCGCCTCTCGTCGACGCGATCCATCAGTGACCAATACTTAACAAAACATGCTTGGACAATTTTTTTTTCTGTTTGAGAGGGAAGGTTATATGCAAAAATGTAGATTATGATTTAGATTGTGCTGTTGTTGGTTGACACTATTGAGAATTCTCACATTTGGAAAATGTGGGCAATTTCAAAAAGAAGAAATTTCATATATCGTTTATTTCGTTCATTGGAACATAGGATCATGATATAATATGTCTTATTTGGAATAAGAAATAGGTATAAAAATTTTTATACTCCGCCTGTCTCAAAGAAATTAAATAATAAATATTTTGTTTTTTCTGAAAACTGTCATTATTTTTCTTCAGTACCGTTAACTATGAATATTGGCTAAAATTGATGATAACTATACACCATACATATACCTAATATTGACTCTTATATATTAGTTGAACCACACTATGTACCGGACTTATGCACCACACTTGATTAAGTTTAAAGTACTGGTAAACTGAATTCACCATAGCAAGTACCAATGTTTTTTTTTGTTTCATAGTCTGGAATCTAAGCACCGGTTCATGTACGTGCACTTTCAAACATTCCAAGAAGTTCTCAGTAACCTGCGTGCAGATGAGAAACAACATAATTGTTAGTTCATGTGAACGAGGTTTGGTAAAAGTTTGGGATTTGAGGACAAGAAAAATGGTTAAGGTAAAAGTTTGAAAAGAAATTGAAAATATATATAGGAAAACTTGAATGCTAGAGCCATGCAAATAAATTGATTATAGCAACGAATAATCGAAAAAGAATAAAAGAATGCAACAGCACCTATGGTCTTGCAATTGGTCTGAGGATGTGGACTGCTTGTCTTTTATGTCTTTATGTATGCTGTAAATGCAAAGATAAAGTAGTCAGAATAGCTATGACTAACGAGTCAGATTGAAAGTCTTGTTTGAAGTCGCACAAATTTTCTTTCATTAACTTTTCGTCTTACAAATTTTAAAGTACAATTTTTGCAAGTGTGAAGCAAGACTTTGAACCGCACCAAGGGTTTTATTGTAGAAAGTAATTTAGTTAAATGTTTTGCTTATAATAAATTAGAATATCATTGAATTTTATGTTTATACAACTGTCTCCTTAAAAGAAACCAAGCCTAGGTTTTGCTCTAGTACACAAAAGCTTCCAAAGATTCATTTTCTGTATTCGTCAACTTTTTTTTTCTCAGAACTTATCATTCATCTTGTCCAGTTGAATCAAAAATGCTTTATAATCATCAACTTTGTGATTATTGTCGTTCTGATGAAATTGATTTTTTTTCAAAAAAAAAAAAAAACGGATTCTGGTTTACAAGCAAATTCGATAATAATTTTTTTTTTAAATTTGAAAAAAAATCATTTGAAAATTTTTGGTTTCAATTATTTTAATTTGAAATTTGAAAAACTATATGAGAATAATATTCCTAATAACTACCAATATATTCTACAGGTATTAAAGAATCATGGTTGGATGAAAGTCAATTGTGTTCGATTCAATGATTATTTTCTACTAAGTGGTGGAAATGATGATTATTTATTATTATGGAGTATGCCAGGTCGACAAAGCATTTGTTTGAAGGCATATCGTCACCCTAAGTAAGACTTTTGTTCAAAGTTTTAAGCATTATCATGTATGGATTTATGATTTGATTCGTCTTTCCAGATTCCCTAAATTGGATTCATGACCTTTGATCATCTTATCTTCCCATGAGGGATTTCCTAAATGTGAAAAATGCAGTGCCTGCAAATCATTCACAAAATTACGGCTTCCTCCACCAAGCAGTCCATTTCGTAGGAAAAATGAGAATTAAGGTCAATCCAAAAAAAAAAAAATTGTTATCTGCACGAGGGATCGTGTTCGCCATAAAATTGCCTTTGTGGAACATGAGCCACTGATAAAAATGGAGCTCCGCAGCTGGCGTGGTCACCAAATCAAAAAATTTTTGCTATAAAAATTGTCTTTTTCGACAAAATGCGCTGAAATTTCCATCTGGGGTTCATGTTCGAACAAAATAAAATTTATCATGAAACAAGCTTGTACCAAATTTTTGACATAATTCAGTTGGAAATAGAAAAAAAAAACTTACATTTAATTAAAAATATTATTTTTTTTTTATTTTACAGGGCTGTGTTATGTATTGAACTTCGATACATGTGTGCGATCACAGGATGTGGAGATGGAAAGATCCGTGTCATTAACATGTTATCTGGAGATTGTTTGAGAGTTCTAAGAGGAAATAGTCAATGTGATCCGATTATAAATATATTCGCCACAGAAGATAGGTGAATGATATTAATGAAAAATTTGTGATTAAGTAATTCCACCAATACCTCAGTATTGTATCAGAACGATTATATCATCCAACGATCATATTCCTACAGCTGCACATTTAATGCCCAGTGATAACTAAATCAGTTTTATATATTAAAACTTTCTAGGGTTTTATACCTTGGTAATAATTTTTAGTACCAGCATTTTGTTCCATCCTGCTCCCTGCTTTTTTTTGGAATGTTGATATAGTATGATATGGTTTCTATTCATTTAAATTTACAACAATTACGGTAGTTTTTCATGCAGTTAGCCTGTATTGTGAAAGTTACACATTGTATGAAATTACCAATTGATAATTTGATAAATTTCGATGATCAAGATTAACTATACTTTATTATTCCATGGCAAAATTTGACTCAAAATTGGACCTTTGTATAGTAGTTAGTCGATACCGTTTCCCTGATTTATATTTCGATGCTAATTCAAAGTGCTTTCATATGTGGCAGCAGCTTTGTAACAATCATCTTGCCGTATTTAAACCCTTTTATTTTAGGTATTAAAAATAGTCGGCTTCTACTTATGTTTGCAGCTTTTTATATTCACATGCACGCAAGTGCAAGCCTTAATTAAAGCAGGGTTTTTAAATATAATGCAGGGTTGCAAAAGTTCATAGGTTCCAAATCTTTTGTACAGACAATTGAAATGGCACCCGGTATTGATGATGAATATTTTCTAATACCCAAACATTGTTACACCCCGTTTTTTGAGAAAGAACCCACCTCATCTGGACAGGGCAGTGGTCTGTCAGTGAAAAATAAAATACTTAACCACACATTTTTGATAGAATTTTTGAGATCGGGCTCTTTTACTATTTCATCATTTTAGACTACTGGTCAACACATGCAGTAATTGTCTCGTAATGCATTTTGAACCAATAAGCTGGGAATATAACACATCACCTGGGCAGGTTTCTGATGAGGCAAGACAACGAACTCGGGTATTCACGAAAAGACCTCTCTCATCAACAATACATTCTGTCAACAGAGCAAACAGATTCAATCTTACTAATTCTGCAGATAAAAGAATATTCCAGAGGTTGTATTGATGCAGAATTTGTGAAAAATAAATAGATTGCATGGTAATTAGAGCTGAATCCCATCGTTTCGAATCTGATTTGGATAATTTTTCAAAACGGATCGAATCGCTAATTCTGAATAAATTGTAATCGACCGGATTTTGAGAAAAAAATTTGCCTCAATTATAAAAAAAACCTATAGTTACAAATTCATCATTTGAACAACCTGAAAGACACTGTTATCTTTCAATTTACACTTGCTTTGAACATTTTGACTGTCTGAAACAAAAAAAATCTTCACTTATTTTGTAAATAAATGAGGTGTGGTAGTCACAAATTGTTCCTCCCGAGTTCAAAAATCCTTAATTGGAGCAATTAGTTTCTTGTGACCAGTAAAAAATATTTGATTAAATTATAAACGGATATAAAGATACTGATACACATGCAAAAAGTTAGTTTATTCATCATTCATTTTATTATGTGAAAATTCAGTAAATAGAGACTTAAATTGATGTTAAGTGTTTGGCAGCAAAAATAGCACTTTGTTGTCACTATCAAAATCAGAACCTTTCTTTTGTTAAACAAGAGTCACAGATGGACCGCACCTTGGCGGTGCGATACATTAGTGACTCAAACTTAACAAAAGGATTTTTAGAAAAGAAATTTCTTACTTGGTTCAATCTGCATTTAAATTCTAATCACACAGTATATTTCAAAGCAAATGCTTGCCCATCCTACAATAGGAATAATTTAAAAACAAAGTTTGAATATTTCTTGTTGTTCGACTGTGTTTAGTTTTTTTTTCGTTTTTACTCTGCGTCACATATATAAGTTCGATGTTTCATCTCATAGAACGTCAAGTGCTCCAGCCATATCATCAAAGAAATCGATAATCAAACCCATAATACATTCTGCACCTGGTGCCAGACCACCATCACATTATATTGACTTGCAACCAGAGTTTAGACGACCAAGAAGTAACACAACAGTGAGTATAAATAGGACTTGCGGTACCTCTATGGTACCTCATCAAGTATTACTTAATTCGTGTTTTTTCACACTACACTGTCTAAAATGAGTGTTGTCAAGATATATCTTTTTTTTTATTTAACTTCACTCTAAGCAAGGCTGGAAGCAGCTCCCAACCAACCAACCAAACCAACAAAGCAATAATAGCTAGAACTACTAAAGGATGTAGTCCCAGCAACTGCACTCCAAACAGAACTGAACTGTTGTGGTAAAGTGCAGTAAGTGTTATTTTCCTGGGGCGATGGTAACACTATCTACCACTTCTTTGTTTCTTTTTAGTCACCTCTTACGTCCCGCAGGAAATTAGTCCGTATCGACAGGACATTTGTCAGGAATAAGGTTTCCAAATGTACCACATACCCATTGTGAATTTGGTAGCCACATTTTTATTATTAAAAAATATTGTGTTTTTTTTAAGCTAAAATATGTAAAATATTTGCATTTTGATGTTTGTTTGACTGATGTAAGCCTTTACCCAAATCAGAGAATTTATTTTCAAAATATGGTTTGTTAGGTATGGATCAGTGATGGAACATGACATGACGGCATGGTCCAATTGTGACTCATGTTTAACGAAATAAAAATTTCTGATATGATATCATTGAGATCTTCAAAAAAATTAACAACTGTTGTAAGGCCACCCTTTTTATAACAGTTATGAACAAAAAAAATGGAAAAAAATATATTGCCGTTATAGTAGTTTTTTATTGAAATAATTTCAAAGCAAGGTCAGAATGCACACACAAAAGTTACCGACTAACGATCATTTGATGGTAAGGAGTTACTACATAATAGAGTACCAGCAACTTCACTCTAATCAGAAAACATCCATAACAAGACTTAACTGCTATGATAAAGTGCAGTGATCAATATTTGCCATGGCCAATAGTAAAACCATCTACCAGAATAAAGGTAATCATAAAAAGCAGCCATTATAAATATTTATCTTATTTTCTTTGAACTTCTATGTTTCCATCAATCAGATGTCTGTAAGCAGCTTAAGACGATACAGTTCAGCAAGTCATGTCAGTTCAAAACCTGGTTCAAGAGTTGTTTCCGCGTGTTCGAGAATAAGTAATATGTCTGCAAAAACACCAGCAAGATTTGGTATGAATTTTTCCCAATCTGAATGTTGCTATTATAACATTAGGCTTTGTACCCTACATGTGAAGTAGAATAAACTTCACCGGTACGTGTCACTTACAGCTTCCTCCCTCCAACCATGTTCATGATCATGAAAAATGAGCTGAAAGTTAGGCAGCAACCTTCACCTTGATACGAGGCTGGTATTTTCATGAGAGTTTGTTGGTGAATGTTGAGAGTTGCTATTATAACACTAGGCTTTGTACCCTACATGTGAAGTAGGGTGAACTTCGCTGGCGTGTCACTCACAGCTTCCTCCCTCCAACCATGTTCATGAGCATGAAAAATGAGCTGACGGTTAGGTAGAAACCTTCACCCTGATACGAGGCTGGTATTTTCACGCAAGGTCATGGTTCATCATATGGAAAAGCCTCAGCTTCTTCTTCTGCAGGTTAACAATGAAATCTTTTTTAATCCTACTTGCTTGAGGGCATACTGGGGCAATTTCGAAATAAATGATCCCATTACTGTATTCTTATATACCTACTCTCTTATATAGTGAGCTTTAAAAATTTTAATATAGGGATGTTTTTTATTTTTTTTTATATTTCTCTAAATTTGAGATGTGAATGTCCTTATACAATGCCCAAAATGATGTCTGAATTTGGTTGATGTAGTTTTGAATTTATTGGAGTGCATATATATATATTTTTTTTGTAGTTCTTTAGTGGGTATACAAGGCCCTGTAACAGCGGCCACTTATATACAATTATATATATATTCTATATATATATATATGTTATTTTTATAATTTCTGCACACCATCCATTTCACAATGAGCATTTTTTATAGTCTCTATAAAAATGTTTATGTAGAAAAAAAACTCCATTTTAGATTCATTGTCTCGACTTCAATCTTCAGTGTCATTTTCATCTCCTGATGAGAAAAACTTTGGAAATAAACACTCAGTCACAACCAGAGATAAGTTGTTAATGAGGGTTGGAATGCTGAACAATGTCAAAAAGAATGAAAAACACAATAGAAACACAGAAAATAATTCAATAAGCTATTTTGACAGGTAAAGGTTGCCGTATTTCATAGAGATGGGCAAACTGGTAGAATGTCAGCTAGCTCGCTACTCAGATACCAAAAGTAAATGTTTTTTCCATTAGAAGAAAATTTAGCTAATGTCATTATTGTACGACATATATCTGGCTAAAAGAAAAAAAATGTCCGTTTGACTGGGCGGTAGCAAACAAAAACTGTAGAAAAAGGTTCAAAGTCATCAATACTGCTATGAAATAGCAGTGTTGATGGTTTTGAAGCACTTTGTTTAACCGAAAAAAAATGATGTTAGCATTTCAAACACACGATAAAAAAAGATATGATGTCATCCTCGAGTTAACAGTTTTTGTTGAACAGTCGAAGGATTTCTTATTTATGAATGAATTTATGAAAAAAATTTCTTATTACATGAATCTGATTGAAACTTGAACAATAATAATAGTATTTTTAAAACTGTGATATTGATCAAAATCTAACAAAATATGCAGAAATAGAAATACCGATTGTCGATCAGACTGATCAGTTTTTCACTGCTGCCAGAAGACCATCCGTTTCTAGTGGTAATGTTATCGATTGGTATATGGAGGAAAACAAATTTAACCCCTTTGATGCAAAGTCTGGAAAGATGAAAACTTGAATCTGTAAACTTCATATTTATTATAATTTGTTTCACTTCTATAGGTTTTACCCGAAGCGACAATATCCAGAGAGACCTCCAAGTGCAGTAATCTATCCAGGTATGATGCAGGAAGTTTGTATTTCTAATTTTTTTGTTTTGTAATATTGGTATTTAATATCAATTGTCTATAAGAGATAAAAAAAAAATTGAATCTGAATTTTTTGATATATTGCTTATGAGTGTAACTTGAACATTCTAAATTTAACCATTTATTGATTATCCCACATAATTAGATATAATGGACAAGTGGTATTTGTCCATATGACGCCTACGACTTCTCTTGAAGATATTAGTTCCAAGTCGCTGGTGGAGGTTTGCGTCATCTATTTATTGATGGATCACATGATTGGTGGAGAAAGCAGTAACCAGATTACATAGATCACTGTATCTCGGCAAGGTGTCCAGCAATCTAGTCTTTTCAAACACTTTATTTAGATTCCATCTGGTATATTTTAGGATTTTTATTTACCTTTTTCTATATTCAGCTACTCTATCAAAATTTTCCAAAATATCTATTGGAAAATTTTGCAACAAAAGAAGAAGAAATAAAAGAAACAAAATCAGTGTTGAAAGAGCCTGTGTCTCAAGGTAGATTGAGCGTTATTTCTGTTTATTTTTCATTCCATATTTTTTCTGATCGCTGACCAGATCGTCCATTTTTTTGCCAATTTCACTCTGATCACAATTGCCGCTTAATTTTCTGGAACCTCAAGAAAGTTTACTTGCCTAGAAAACGGAATTTGTTTGTGGTACTAGCACAGAGACAATGTTGGAAAATTTTCAAATATGGCCTGATATTCAAAAAAAAAATCCAAGTTTCTTTACTTTTATGTTTAATTAATTTCCATTCTGTTGCATTACAAGCTGTTGTTATGTGCCCCGTAGGTATGGGATTTGGAAAAGTCCGAACGCTTTTCCTACGTGCTGTAAGAGGCGGCTAATAGGAGTCAACGAAGTGGTAGATGGTTTTATCATCGCCTAGGGCAGATACCACTTACTGCACTTTACCACGATGTTGGATTCTTATGGTTGTTTTCTGTTTAGAACACAGTTGTAAAGTAAATTTTCATCTTTTGTATTGCAACAGCATCTGAGAATGGGCATCTTGTTCCAGAATAGTAAAATCGAATCATAACTTTTGTTGCGAACTGCGTCCTCTCCATCGCACATGCGCTCGAACTCATGATCTTACGGCGTTTCCAGCTGTGTTGTGTTTTTGATCATTCAGTTAATATTAAATAGCAGTCAAATCCTCTTATTCGATTCAAATATAAATTTTGGATTCAGATACGTTTATATCCGAATCCTCCTGAATTGTGTATTCTGAATTGCCCATCTCTAAGAAACATCTTTTTTATTTTTTAGAATTAATTCGCAGAAAATCATCACTATCATCAATAATGGAACCATCCTTAGATCCATTGAGAATGAACTTTCGATTTGTAGATAAACAAGATCAAACAACGCCAAAAGTAAGTTCCAAATTTTTAATTAAAATATGGGCTACTTTATTTGATAGAGCCGTTCAAGTTATATACTACAAAATGGTCTGATGAATAAGCATGTACTGCTTCGGTAAGTTAGTTGGATTAGTTATATCAATGACAGATGACTTCTCTTGACTCAAGCTATAAAAATAAGTTAAACTGACATATTTTTTAAAATTTGTTTGTCAAAGCTAGATTTGAAGAAACATCCCATGAATCACTGAAGCACTTTCAATCAGAATTTTATTTTGTCAAGCGTGCACCACAGATGAGTCCGCGTCTCAACAACAGAATCCATCAGTGACAAATACTTTCCGAAAGACGTTTTAAAAAATATTTTCTGATTGAGTGGTATGGTGCTTCAAAGTAGGTAGTAGATATCTTACCATACGGAACAACTGCACCGTTAGCGGAAAATATTTTATGCAAATATACCTATAGACTGAACTGCTAGTATCATTGACAATGGACAGACTTCCTCATTGGGACAAAAGCAAATTGGTTTTCAGGTTTAAATGCGATCAAAATGAAAGTTTGCAATTGCGTTGTTTTGTCTGACTGTTGTTCTACCATTTTGAAACAAAGCTAAATATAGATAGTAATATAGAATTTTTTAAACAAAAAATATCATATGCACTTTCTCAAAATGATGTGAATATGTGTTTATAGATTTTGTTTCAGTGGTTTTCTCCAAAATAAACATGCTTTCAGGGATATATATAGGGTAAATCATGTTTTACAGAGTCATTTTTACAGTTCAGTAGAGCCAATATTATCACCCCGTGTTAGGTGTGGCCATAATCAATTTTCAATGCTAACATGATACCTACCAGTCAACCATACATTGCTTAATAGAAGATTATTCTCACAGGCGAAACCAGCACATTTAGAAGTTGATAGTTTCTTGGCCCAACAACTCGGAATTACCTGTTGATATAGCAGAAATGAAATTGTTGACTGATCGTACTTTATATGGAAAAGAAATTCGGGTTAACTTAGGAGGAAAAGATAGAGTTAATTCAAAGTATGCCTTCATCAGAACAATAAAAGATACTTCGTGGAACTCATACTTAACCTAATATGTTTGGAGATTTTTTGTGTGATTGTTATTCGGTTGATAGGGGTGACAGAATAATTCTGTACAGACTTCTCTCTGTCAGGTATAGAGGCTGGTGATTCATTGCAGAGGTTTTTTATACCAGAGTTGAGATGTGATATGCGGTATACCACAGCATCTTTGTGGAAAAATATATTTATTAGTAGTCAACTGTATTATGTTTTTGTTTTTTTTTTTTTTGTGTTGATTTGTCTCAAAAGTGAGATTCTTATTTGCCATTTCAGTTCGGATCATGTCTCTATATTTATTATTTCGATATACTACAGTTCGGTAATTTCCATTATGGAATTTCATGGACCATTTGCTCGTTGGAAATGTGATTCAATGGCATCCTATATTGTTCTGTTTTTATTTTTTTTTGCAACTTTGATATTTTACACTATTGAATATTTTATTCTGTCTAACAGATGGATCGCAGATGGTTTTTCCTCTGACATCACGATCCACAAGTGACTCTGGCTTAAGCGGATATTTTCCGAATGGATTTATTATTCCATACTAACAGAAAATTAGTAGATCTCCTCAAACCAGTCAGAAATTGTATGGTCGAACATGTGTTGTTTAGTATGGTCACTGATGGATCGCAGCGGCAAGGCGCGATACATCATTGACTCATATTCGACAAAATAAGATTTTTTACCGGCTAGACTTCTAATATTTAGAACATTCATATGTATTAATCAATGTTTAAATTGTACATATCCTGTTACCAGTATTTTACTTAATGCTCTTGCTATTTTCTTATCAACTGAGATTAGAGTTGTCTTTTACCTATTTTGTGCCAAATTATGTTTATCTTAGTGTCATATCGTTACTGTAGCATTTACTGTAGAAAATCATGTTTGTTACTTATTTGAAATACAATATCTTGATCATGTGCTAATTTCAGTGTGTGTTCAAGTGTTTCTCAATCACATTTTCCAAATAGGGCATTGTAAGCTAATGTAACCTATTCCTTGGCAGCATCTGAGCGATGGCTCGTAAAATATCATGGATTATACATATTCTTCTGCCTGGGCTCTCATAGGAGATGAGTTGCGATCTGGGTTTAGGTCACCATTCAATAGCCTTGGCCTGATGTTGTTAACACTGCTCTCGTTCCTAACAAAATTTTTAATCGGTCAACACGATTGGCTGCCAATTCGCACCTATTCATTTAGGAGGTTCCACAATGTCACTAACAGTTTTATGCAAAAAGTTTGTCAAAGAATCTCTAACTTTGGAATTCCTTGCGAGGCTAAACTCTCGTTAATAGACATCCATCAGGGATGGGGGTTCCTTAGTTCCAATTCTCGATTTCATGTAGTTTTTTGTACTTTAGTGACTTCAGGAGAATTTCAAGCACGATTTGTCTCCTGCGGACTGACATCACAGGCTGAACATCTCGGATTAGTATCCTAGCGCAATTTGACCAAGGGTGTTAATAACTTGGGTATAGATTGGCTTAACTGGGGTCAGCACAGTACTAGAAGCCCTGTCAAGAGTGTAAGCACAGTTACAACACAAAAAAATAAACCGATATACTCTATAATC
The DNA here is from genome assembly GCA_963675895.2 of Styela plicata. NCBI lineage: Eukaryota > Metazoa > Chordata > Ascidiacea > Stolidobranchia > Styelidae > Styela > Styela plicata. Next base: position 8,154,066 of record OZ023143.1, on the reverse strand, counting down.
AGACTCATTAAAATACCACAAAAGAAGTACGGTAATCCAACTTTTTATTCCCTTCATATCATGTTAAAGTACATACAGATCGTTAAACACTTGTTCACACAGGATATTTCCCACTTCAATAATTAAAGAAATCCATACATAATCAATCGTGAAACATTCAAAACTCCGTATCAGTTTCGAACAGTAGAACTGGGAAAGAGAATGGCATCAACTGAAATGAGCTAATCTTTAATTAGCTTCAAAACAGGAAAACAAATTTCAGGACAGTTACTTTCTGTCAAGAAGAATCCTTTTCTGGACAACTGACACGCAAAGACGCATAAAATTTAGATACCTACAAATTTTGATTCCCAGCCCTACAAATTTCATCCAGATATTTAACAAAATTTAATGTAGTCATACGCTTCACTTTCCATTATGCACGATTTTATAAAAAAGGCTTTCCACTATTCATATTTGATAACCAAATCACACAATTGCATTGAATAAATAATATTCAACCATCATTCAGAAGAAAAAAAAAATCTGTCGCATCTTCGTGCATTTTCACAAAAAAATTCAAGTCCGCCAATCATTAAATGACGGTGAATTGAGACTCAAGACTCTATTCACCATCTGCCCATGCTTGGCAGTCTTAAATTTTAGGCTAAATTACACACAAGAGTGACGTCAAAAAATGATAAAAGCAATGAGGTAGAAAATAATTAAACTCCCCTTGAGATTTGAGAAAAAAAATAAATGGCGACAATAAAGGAAAAAAAATTGTTATATTGGGAATAATTACTGTCGATAAATTTTGTTTTCCGAGTAAATGGATGTAGGTTATGTATTAAATTTACTTAATATGGTGATTAAAATACTTATGTCGAGATTATGCAAACAAAAATGATATTTATTCTTTGATGAAAAACTTAAGGCTGCAAACTAACAGACATGAGAAAAAAAAGAGTTGGTGATGCAAGTCTCCTATTTGTTGGTTCAGATTTTTTAAAACGGCGCTAAATTACATTAATTTACCTGAAAGCAAAAATATAACATGCGAGAAAATGTCACGAATGTGCCGAAAACGAGATTGAGAAAAATAGTCAATATGTTGATGTTTTTTTTTCAAGAGATTCTTTTAAAGCGAGGTCCAATTTTATTTGAAAAAATGTGGGAAATAAAAGAAAAAAACATTGAGAAAAAAAAGTAAACGCATCAAAGACATAGCACAATGCTGTTAACAATATCTGAGGCATTATGTTGATGTATACAAAACGAAAAGGATATATTAAATTCACATGTGTCGCGCAACCAAAAACTTGAATGTATGTATGCATAATAATTTTAACAAAATATTTATTTTATTGCATAAGGGTGACAGAGGGATCACACTTTGCAGTGCGCCCCATCTGTGACCCATATGCAATAAAACATGGATAGACATTGTCCAAATCAGGTCGCTTTCCGGTGTTTTCAAATTTGAATTTTCTGGTGTGATGAAGTTTCAGCATTGAAGACTGCAAGCAGAAAAAAATTGACGATGAAAAAAAAGAGAAAGGCTGAAAAAATAATGAATTTCATTGAAAACTAAAGAAAATTGAAGAAACAAAAAAATGAGATGTGGGACTCTTTGGTTTTGAAGCATAATGGGCTTTGAAGAGAGAACAAAAAACAAACAAATAATGCCGAAGAAATTATGTAACTGTATAAATGCATCGGAGATAGGCATAGAAAATGAATCGAAGCACACATAGGGTCGGGAAACTTTTGTGTCGAGCATATCACTCAAAGTGAAATTTTTGGCATAATGTCATTATTTCGTGAAAGTAAAAATACTTGCCGAAATAGGGTTCAAAATAACATTTTAGTCTCATCAAGAAATGAATTGTTGCACACAGATGTGTGTATCAGCTCCACAACTCACAAGGTTTATCTCTAACTTATCTTTCGGAATAAAAACGAGACGTCCTGTTTTTTTATATTTTTTGTTTGGAGGTAGCATATAAACAAAAATTGTCAATTTGTGCTTGGCTTTTAGAGGTACTTTATACCCTTCCTGATAACAGAATAACAAAAATATCCATGTGCTTGGGTTCTGGGAGGTACTTTATGCAGTTCCAGAATATATATATATAAAAACAATTGGTCATTTTTCAAATATCCAAACAGACATTTAAACTAAAGATGCCATTCCAGGGAGAGGCAGTTAAATTTATTTTCGTAGGATAGAGGTTATAATATGCTTAAAATCAAATGGGGTCATTGAGACAAAATGTTTTTTTTTCAACAAAAATAATAGATAAGAGAGGTTAAAGGTTTTTGCACGTTTCAATCTGTAGGATGTTGCGCTGTTAAAAGGCATATGCTGGATAATCACAATATAAGCTGAATTTAAGCAAACCAATTCAAATGTCAGAAACTTTGTCACAAAATTCATTTTGCCAAGCATGAGCTCATAAATAGAATGTAATCCATCTGGACCACACTTGAAAAAATGTGTTTAATTTTCGTTTAGCTTTTCTGCACCTATTTTAGCGTTCGTCCTGATCCCATTCAAGTAATAATAAAACAGACCCAGAGATATCAGAATAATGTCAATAAAGGAGCCACAAAAACAATAATAGGCATCGGTAAATTTTTGAAGGCTTTCGGCGGATGACGAATTTCACACACAAAACACAAAAAAAAAATGAATCTAAGAAGCAAAAAAATAATTATATAGATATATACATCCTGAGTGACATGATGTTTTATTGAAGTAGTATCGAAATATCCGACCAAAAATTTGTTTTCGTCAAGTATAAGGCATTGATTGACTGCACCGCAAGTCAATCAGGTAATATATTATGTACAACAAATTGCTCTCTTGTTACAAGTTTATATAAAGTTAGGAGCGACAAAAAAGGACTGAGGTTAAGACAACATTGTTTTAGTTTAAATTGAGGTTTCATGGGAGGGCGTTCTGTCATGTCGAGCGTCTACTTTACGCGATAAATTTGCATATTATTTATTTGATTAGTCGTACGTGCTGCTCAGATTGCTGGAATCAGGACTGCCCGTTAGCGACGAATCCCTGAGGTGGTGTGGAGGTATTTTCACGAGAATTCGCATCTTCGCTGCTTCCGTATACAGATGAGCCATGGCCGTTATTACTGACGCGTTCATCGTTGTCGTCATTTTGTGGAGGTTCAGTGCCGTTTTGACGAGTTGACTGTATTCGTTGCAGTTTGCATGTATGGAGGATCGCCTGAAATGGAGGTATATATATATAAGTACACTGAAGAGTAATTGACATGAAAAATTTGTATTATGAACATAAATATTTCAAATGAATCTTATACCAACATAACCTATTCTTATCCGTTCAGCAATGATCACCCATAACTAATAAAACATCTTTTGACCAATTTTTCTTGGTAGGCATTGGTTTTCATGGTTTAGTACTAGTAATATTGGCCCAAAAAATATTTCGATTAAGTTTGTGCAGAGCATATTTTCAACTTTTACTGAACAGTTATCCAACCTATAGACTCTATATGCAATATGGACATACACAAATTGTATAAAATATACCCGCAGATTAGGACAATCTAAGGACCTTGAGAATCGTTGATTCAATTGTCAAAGGAACCAGTAATTATATGATTACCGGTACTTGTTTTTCAAACTTGTATAAGAGAATTCACTTTGGGCAAGACCGAAGTGGTGCCCAAAAGGAACAAACTAATGACCACTTACACAGCATAAAATGTAATAGAAACTTCTCACATTCTTCCGAGTAAAACATTCTATACACAAATAAAACACTATACTAGTGTTCAGTTAGTAGTAGCTATCCTGGGTGATATTGAAGCGACCTAACCATTCCTTTATTTTCTTCTAGTCTCCTAAATAGACGCCAAGAAAATGCATAATCACCTTTCAGCATTGTACATATCAGTACGAGCCATAAGTCTCACGCTAATGTATCTGATCCCTAAATGGTTTGTATACATTTCATACATTGGATATACTATACATGAGAGTATTCACAATTTACCTTAAATAGCAGAGGCAATTTAGCGATGTCAGTGTTGAGCATTTTACCAGCAACATATCTAATTTCTGGCAAGCACAACATCAAATCTCGGAACCGGCCCGCTCCACCACCAGATATGCCATCGATGTTTCGCTCCATTGCACGTAATTCTGTAAACCTCTGGCAAGCATACCAGTATCTTTTGTTAATTTCTTCAATTTGGTCAACTTCTTGGAGGCCTTTAATATCTAGAAAAACAGATGAAGTCATTAAAGCCTTTACATGACAAAGAAAGGTCATCCCCAAAACAAGAGTCGAACAATGAAGCATAGCATGGATTTTGATTTAAAAAAACTTTTATATTATAATTTTAAATTCTGATATTGTGAAGGAAAAACATGATATACGCTGAATTTAACAATGCTAAATGCTACACAATAGGAAAAAAATTGAAAAAAGGGGCATTTTTCTACGAAATTCTGAACATATTCACTCTTAAAAATTTAGAATAACTACTTTACGTTTTAACATTCAAAATTTTGTCAAATCATTTTTTTTCAGCAATGGGCCACTGACGGATCACGCCGCAGAGGCGTGGTCCATCAGTGGCCCGCTGCAAACATATGTATTTCATACATATTTCATTTCAGTACCTTGATTCAGGAAATTGATAACTTTCATTATAACGTATTCTTCTTTATCCACTTTTAACTGTGAAAATTTATGATAAAGGTACGTCATTCTTTCAAGTATCTCCATCTCCACATCAGTAAACCTAAAGTAAAAATTTTAACTGGTTATATTTTTAAAAAAAATACAAAGAAAACTGTCCACAAATTTTATTAATCCAGTTGGTAGGTGAATTTGTTGCAAACAATTAAAATCTCAATAGAGATCTGGATATCCCAGTCACCATTTCCGAGATCACCTTACATGGCAGTAATAAAACACATGAGCAACGACAAATCAGTTCATTTAACTCAGTCCACTAAGAAGCACCAGTTGGCAACTCAAATATGGACTTGTTTATGATGTAGGTACTAAGGGAGCAATAAACGCTTGTGTTTTTAACCTTGCGTTTTAGGCTAAAGCACTAGTTTTTTACATTTTACAACGCAACCGGATAGTTTGCTATAGTTTGCAAATCACACAAAGCACTAAAATCGTGTAAGGCCCTGTAACAGCGGCCATGTATAGACGGACATGGTTACAATTAATGGAAATGTATAATCTTTTCTTTTTCAGCTTAGCCTCCCCACGCTATTACACCCTGGCGTAAAGGCATGGATAGAGGGCAAGTGGTGGGCATGGATAAGCGAGCCAGACTCGTCGGGGCTCGAACCAGAGATCTTCAAACCTGCGATGCCAACATGTTTAACCACTAGGCCATCGCTCCCACTTTTGTTTCGTTATTTGAATACAGCGCAATGCATCGGTAAGACAAATTTAGGTGTATTCTGGCGCCAAGTTGTCATGAACTTTTAATAAGTTTGATAACACAGGTGTGACAACTGATAACAGAGGAAAATGGAAAGACGCTCGTTCAAGGAATACAATGCCCAAATAAATGCAAAAAATGATATTGTTACGTTTGAGTGTCTTATCCAAATAGCATCTTTTAAAACGTTTTAAAATTATCAACACTGCTATTTAATAGCAGTGTTGATGCTTTTTTTTAAATCATTCGAAGAATAATGTGGATGTATCAGGAAGGAAGGAAACGGGAAGCATCTACCGCGATGTGGTTGCAACAATGCTATTAATAATATATAATACATAACCTCAAACATGAACTTAAGAGTGTTTACGGCCTGTGAACTGCTGTTTCAGAAAATAGTAAATAGATGTTCCTTTTAATCATTAACCAGAACGAATTTAATATCTCGATGTAAGACCAATATGATTTTATCTCAACCTTGAAATTCTGCAATGGGCACAACAAACTATCTTTGGTTAACGGTTAACCATTTTTACAACTTCGACATTTTGGGAGCAGTGAAAATCCATTTCAAACAAATAAACCAATATTTGGACTTTATCATGTGTTCATTTTAGGCGATATCTCAATTTTAAGAATAGATAATAGAGCAATTTTTTTTTCAGGCTGATACAGAAAAGTTTTCATTCTTACTTTGATTTGACAAATTTTATCATTATAGGACAATATGTTAAGTTATACAAAAACAGAATCCATATATTAAAAATCATTCAATAGCAGTTCAACAGTTTGTGATATTGTAGAATATCTTTCAGGAAATAGCCAGACTGTATTGATCAAGACAGCAATCATCAATCACACACGGACATGATCGATCAGATCATTAGCCGATGACCATTTTCTCCAATTTTCTTTTAAATTTGATTATGCAGAAAGAACCAATCCGGTTGGCATACAGATGTATGTAAAACGATTCATGATCTTGACAACTTTTCGGAATGCTCTGTGTCCCTTATTACCTAATTAATCGAACTAGAAAAATCGAATTAGGCAAGTGTGTTTTCTTCAGGTGTCTGAAATATTTATGTGATTCTCTTCAGATGGACAGAAATAAAATGACTTAATATTGCCAATATTGTTAAATTTTCTTCTGGTAGATATGAGTAGCTAGCATTCCACAGCGTCTGGTCCGAACCCAAACTTAACAAAACATGTTCTGGCAAACTTTTTGTGGACTGAGAAAAGTCATCTGTGAGGCTACTTAAAAACTTGCCAAAAAACAGTACATTGCCTTGTATTGTCTCATTATGTGAAAAATGTATGTGGTATTCACAATATAATGAAAGTTCATTTGAAAGAGCGATAAAAAAAAAAGTCAAAAGACAGGAATTCATAGAATTTTTGTGTTTCAGTGACCAATCATTAAACCATTATGAAAAATGTTTTGGGATAGAAATAATAAAAGTTTTTCAAACTTGGTTTCACAAGTGCAATTTCAATATAACACTGAAAGTTCAGCAAAAGTGCTACGGTAAACCATATGTTCATGGTTATTTGCCGACTTTGATAGCTGTTTGTTCGCATACACTATTGGAACAAACCATTGTATATTCAAATACAATGCTGCAATCAAATTAGGCAAACATTCGCACGCAAAAAATGAAGAAGAGAGTGGTATATTAAAAAGTGAGCAAAGTGATGCAACCATGTGACATTTCAGTAACCTCATAAAACAATAGGAAACAAAACTTATAAAGGTTTAAAAAAAAAACTATTCCATCAACCTCAATGTATAGATGTGCTGTACCACTTAGTCCACCACACCACTTCATCGACAAAATATGTTGAAACAAAATTTTTATTTATAAAGAGTAGAGGAAAATATTTTATTATTTACCTCCTTTTATCAATTAATCCCTCAAAGCCCATTGCGACGAGCAGAATAGAATTTTCAATTATAGGGTTTTTAACTCCATTATATTCAAATTATACTCGATTGAGAAGTTTATATTTTAGGTTTAGGTCGGGTGCGCATTTCCAATATTCGGATAAAGCCCAAACCTTCAACTTTTATAATGGTTAAGTGTATTGTACACTATAAAATATACGATTCAATTACGCTTTCCAATCATGTTGCGACAAAACTGTTCCTATTAATAAGTATTTCACAAGATTAATGCAACACTTTCATATAATAGATCATGTCAGATTTCATTACACAAAAAAGGTTCAAAATTCAAAATCTCAAAAAAAAATTATACATCAAAATGTTCTGCGTTTGGTACTAGTAAATAAAATCCACACTAATAAATTTTAATACTGATTTTTTATTAGCATATGAAAATTAACGTCAACGATCAACAACTAATACATAACCAGCTCATAGATAGTTGTTTACCGAGAGTCTCAATCATTATGATTCAGGTTTAGGTTTCCTGCTTCCTGTGATGATTTCATCATGTCAAGTATGGGATGTAGATGAACAGCGTCTTAAGACGCAATCCATCGACGGCCCATACCAACAAAAGAATTCAATCTCTCGATTGTTTTATAACAGCAAAGGTTAATAATCAACATTAATTTATGATAACGAATCTATTGCGATTCATCTGCTTTCCACCTACACAACACACACTTGTTGTTTACTGCAGTTTAACAATTTCAAGGACGTTTAATTTTTTCATTACAAAAACACTAAAACATGGCCACAAAATAATAAACAAGTGTCAACATGACTATAGTAAGACTAATAAATATGGTCCGAGGTAATTTGGTTAAACTAACACTTGATGCTGAGAATGATTATCTACAAAAAAAATTGTTCGTACCAGTGTGACCAAGTAGGGATGAAAAAAGCAATCTAAGTTTCAGTACAGCAAAAATTTAGTTTCAGAACGATTTGTGCAGATTTATAAAAAATATCGATCATCTCGATCACTCTCCCACTGTTTAATGGACATGCTCAATTTAATCAATTATTTACTTTCAAGCATTTCTCTTTTTATATTGCGTGCAAGTTCCTTTTTGTCACATTTTTAAAATGCTTGTCTGAAGAAGTCTTGACTTTGGTCAGACGAAATGCTTCACAAATAAATTTGTGTAAGTGTGAAGCAAGACTTCGAACCTCTCTAGTTTACAAAAAAATCTTCGGAAAAATTTTCAACTCTTTAGAGGAGCGAATATGAGAGTTTGCAGAGAACCGAATCTTAGGTCTGCGACGAATTGGTTTTAAAGCGGATTGGTAGCTATGAAAAAGTTTGATAACCTTATAACAACATATGGATATAATGTATAATTTTTAATATAAAACTTAAAAGTAAATTTGGGTTCAATAAGCTAACAGTTGGTTAAAACAAAGGCTAAGCTTTCACATACATGCCCAGACTTTCTATATTTATCTTGAATTGACCTAGTTTGTGTGTTATTAACAACATTGGAGGACAATGCATTAATCGTTTTTCCACAATGACAATGAATAAATTGCAAACACACAGACTTGCGACTCTCTGAACAATAAGATAGCTTAAACTTACACCTATGTTCTGGGTCTTTTTACTCTTCAATCGATTGTTCAAAACTACAACTTTGTTTAAATAAACAAAAAATTGCTCATTGAGGAATCAAGCAAGAAGGATGATTCAAAATATCAAAACTATAAAGTACATGAGGTTGAATTTCACAGTTGTGAATGAAATATGTTGCGTGAAACACATTTCAAACACTGGAAAGTGGAATAGATAAATCAACTTCACATTTGACCAAAAAAGGAAGGGTAGATTGCTTTTTTAATCCTATTGAACATGCTTTAATACTAGTCAAAACTAATATTCCTAGACTTTCACTTGACTTTAATCCTGTTCTTTACCCAACGAACAACTTTCCATCTATCTCATACCATTGAACAAATGGATCATGACAATTGCTATCAACCTACCTAGACAACTCCTCTGCATCCGGAAGATATTTGCTCGTAATTTCTGTCAACATTCCAAACAATTGATGTTCATGAATACAAAGAGCTGCCAACAATATAATTTCAGCCCATGTAGTGCTCAGTAATGTTGTGTGATCTATAGAGACAAATATTTGCTAAATAAGCAGAAAAATAATGTAAACAGAGTAAATTTAAGAGCGTCATTGGTTTGGACATGAGCCGAAGACACCTCTACATCCAGAAGGTTAGTCGAGTAGTACTGTCACTTGGGATCAAAATTTTTTTTGAATGTCTTAATATAAACATATTCAAATATATATGAATTTGACTGGACAGTGATAACAGACCAATACTTTTTTGAGTTTTGAAATTGAAAATTTACAACAATAACAGAATCAGATAATTAGGAATCCCCAAGAAAAGCTCTACCCACTTCTGTCGAGCATGAGCCACAGATGGACGTGCCTCAACAAAACTATTCATCGGTAACTCATGCTTGGCAAAGAGACAAGTGTACAATATTTTTGACTACATTATACCTTTGATTGAAATTGACTCGAAAAATGGCAATTTCTTCACCCAAACAATCTGCCTGTAAAGCATCTCATCAGCAATTGTGCATAGACAACCGAATAGATCATCCTGTAAAAAACAACTTTACAAAATCAGTGGTTTGTTCTGAACATCATAAATCGGATAGAAACAGATATTCATTCTCAAGATATATATCCTGATTTTCTACGGACACCCGACATTAAAATCATATTCTTCTGTTGATTTCAAGAAGCTTAAACATCATCACCACTGCTATTAAATAGCAGTGTTGATTATGTTAAAGCCTTTTGATATCATCCATAATTAAATACACTTGCTGAAGTTAGCTTTTTATTGTATTTTTTTGGTGTATATCTGAATATTATTTTTGTTGGATTTTTTCTAAAGGGAGCCATTCTTTTGCATGCTTGAAGTGGCAAAGTAGTTGTACCAGTCGGCGATCCGCAAGTCTCACGATTTAGACAAACCGGAGCGAATTTCATTCAGTATAGCGTTTGATGCTAAACAAAACGACACAATAAACCATGCTAAAGACAGAACGAACCTTATTTATCTGTGAAGTAGTCAGAAGTTTACATTGAGATAACGATTCAAGATCTGAATCGTCTTCTGCCTTCAATAACTGTTCTACTAATGCACCGCTGCTCATTTCAGAAGCCGAATCCGGAGAATGCCTGAATAAAAGAAGAACAAATTAAAAAGGTGATGGTTAAATCCGAAAAAATAAAAGCGAATATTCAATTTCTTCCCAAATCGAAATGTAGAACCCGAAATCTAGACATAAGAAACATTCCATGGAAGCTTTGTGAGAAAAAAACATAATTTAGGGTAAATCTTAGAACAACAAAAATAGTATATCACTACACTGCAAATTAATTTGATCTATAAACATTATAGAATACCGGTATTGCCTAAAGATAACCTTAATGATAGTACAGTTTCAAGTCTTTGAAAAAAAATTCATATCAAATAGGATACACATAAAACATTACTCACAGCCTCTGATTATGTCCTGCAATGTATGGGTTGTATTGAGAAACTTGACTCGCGAATTGGTAAGAATCATGCTCGCTGTAAACATATTGAAAAAATAACATCAGAAAAAAATTAAATAACTAGACGATTTTGAAATGAACTTCAATTACCCCAAGAAAGAGTAAACTTAGAAAAATAATTACATTGAACAACAGCCTATTTAGATTTACATTATTCCATATGCGAATAAGCCAAGAATTTGTATATATGTCAAAAAAAATGGTGCCTTTGCACAAACGACTGATGAACTATTTGTTCAGGGTAATAAAATCTTCTTTTCCATAGGAATTTCAGATCAATTATACTCTGATTAGCATGGGTCGGGTGCGCCTTGCGGCGCAATCCATTCATGGCTCATGCTTAACAAAATCAAATTCCTGATATGGTAAGTTTCTTCCAGCATTTGTCACACATCCACCCGACCCCCCCCTGTTCCAGTAGTTCAATAACTAACACAGCTGTCAAACAGGAGTATTCAACAGATCCTACAACACACAAGACACTAGACTATAAAGCTTTTATAACTTTTGCTGTTCTCCTTATCTTTTCAGCATACTTCTTCAGATGGAAGCTATATTCTTCAGACTAGATTTTCCTAGTCAAGAAATAAGATATTGGACAAACAAGATTTTTACATAACGCACCTTGTTGGGAATTGCGGGTTCAATATTGAGGTAGCTGTGATTGGATTTTGGAAGTTGTTTGTTTGTTGTGATGGAAGAGATGAGATAGATGGTGATAAATTATTTGAGGCATTGTAGAAAGGAATGAAAGGATTCATTGAAGACCCTGGAGAAAGATTATTCATATTTCCGTCAAGTCCTATATGATTTTCCCTCAGACTGTCTTCTTCGAATTCCTTGCCTGACATGATTCGCTCGATTTCTTCATCAGAAATCTGGAAAATTAAGTTACATAATGATGATGAAAGTTAACAATAAAATATCAAATATGAACAATAATCCGAAATTTTGGCAAGATCATATTTAATAAAGGGAACGGGACTGAAAACAAAACACTTATCATCACATTAAAGGTAGCGTTTCTTAACATTTATACGAGATTAACTTCCAAAAAACATTAACAGATGCAAATATAAAGTACGACAAATAAAGAAAAATTATCAGCACTTTGTGAAGTAGACAAAAAATTCTAACTCGAGATTTAAAACTAAATAGTAGGCAAATAATGCCCAGAATAACCAAATTTGGAAAGCAAATTAATTTTGTTAAACATTCTATTTATTTATAAAGAAAAAAAAAATGATTGCTAAATACCGGTACATAACTCAACTACCAATTACTAAAACCATTATTATATGATGAGCAAAAAACGGAACCCATGATCATCAAACCGACCTTTTCCTATGTCCAACTTTCTCATAAAATATCAAATTTCATTCTAAATAAGGTACGAATCGAACATGATTACAGTTGAGTCATAACGCATTAGCGTAATTGAGCTTTGATGAAAAGATATACAACTTTGGGCATGGAAGTAAATAAAAGGACTTTGATTAGTATAATGTTACAACCAGTTAAGTATGGGACAAACATAAAACGAGCCTTGCATGCTCGATTTATCATTAGTACATACATGACTGATGTTACTATAGTAAAAATAGTCATACATGTACCTGTACTGGACCTATACTTTTATTTCTGCCACCTGGCATGCCGTCTTCTCTAATGGCTGAAAATGAAAAACAAAGCATTTTATGTTTATACATTCACAACAAGATAAAAAAAATTTCTTCATAAACCCTCTAATGCAAAAAAATCTTTTATTTTAGTCAGCTAAGACGTCCAACCCAATATGCCTGTTTGCAGTGCTATTAGTTTTACAGTTCTTTGATTTAGTTAAGAAACATGTAGATGTCCAGTGAACAACAAAATTACGGCATTCATCAGAACTTCCAAAGCACTCAAATCTGAAATCTTCAATCTGTGATGATAATACTCGTAACCAAGTAGGATAAGGAGATGATTACCTTTTCGATTCATTCCCATTTGTAGACATTTAAGAAGTCTACAAAATTGACATCTATTTCTTTGTTTTCTAGACATGACACAATTTTTATTTCTTGTGCAGCGGTAGACTCTCTTGTTGCATATACTTCGTTTGAAAAAACCTTTGCATCCTTCACATGATATGATCCCATAGTGAAGACCAGTAGCCCGATCCCCGCAGATGAGACAGCTTTTTGCTTCTTTACCATCTTCTGAAAAAAAAAACATAGGTTTTTTACATAAATTTGGATCTTGTATTTGGGATAACTCAAAAAATATCGAAGATGTTGACTGGTTGTTGATACATGGAGGAATATTCACAAGTGCTTTGTGCAAACAAATAAAACATTTAAGAGTATAATACACTTGATGTCATTATTAACAGTTCCATCACTGAATGTGCTCAATGAAAAAGATCAGGCATATTTGAGATAAGTTATAAAGAAAGGTGAGAGATAAAAGATAACTTTATGATAGCTAAATAATATATATCAAAATGTGACCAAACATAATCCTCCCTCTCGAATCTATGAACCAAATTTTCAAATTCAAATACAGATACAATTTTCTTCTATTGAAATTTATATAAATCGTTGAATAACCATTTATGAAATATTGTAAGAAGGAAAAATCAAACCTTTGGGAACAAAAGGCATAGGATCTTCAACTTTGAAGTTGTTTTGCATAGTTGATTTGGCCAGAGATAAAATATTTGCATTCGGAAAGAGGTTTGGCGGCAAAAGGGGAGCACCGGGTGAAAAATTGTCTCTCATGTGGGCCACGGGGGAACTCTGGAAGAGGGGTGGCATTGAAAATTGACTTGAAGGCGGGGACAGTGATGACATCATGCCACCCATACCAATGGCTCGAGCATGGTCGATCAAAGACATGCCATTAACATTTTCAAATCGACGTAATGACAAATCCAAACTCATATCTATAGTGTGGAATGGTGTATATTGTAATTCAATAAATAGCTATATATGTAAATATATACTTAGATAAATACAGAAAAATTCTGGAAACAACAAGAAAACGATATAAAATGAAAATGCATGATTTAAACTCTTGAGCTCACTCTTTGCATTAAAATAATAACATAATTAATATAAATTGTTAATATAAATAAACATCAACCGAGTCTACCTATACTTGCGGAAAATTAAAAAATATGTAAAATATTTTTTTGTAATGATGTAGTAATCAAACTTATCAACCAAAATTTTTTTTATAGAGTGGACTGTTGGATTAGTAGAGTTATTTACTGTAGCACTAACGTATTTTTAACAAGATACCTCAATGCACAATACCTAACCACACAAAAATCATTATTTTAAAGTTAACATATTCCTCAATTTAGTATGCACCATAAGATTTACTAGTATCGTATCATCCAGAAGTTGATTCAAAATTATTTTGATTGCCCGTATCTATCTATAACACGACATCACTATGTTGCATTGAACTAACGTAAATACCTATTAATCTATTTATACAAATGGGAACGACCCAGTACACAAAGCATGCCGCGATCCACAACGATATCCCAAAACAAGTGCGGTACCATTGACTAAAAACAATGACCAAACACACCGTTGACGCGTCCTTTTTTCCACCAATTAACGCAAATTCCATGAAAAGAACGTCTTTACTAGTACAACAGACGCGATTTATTGTTTAATGATAATTATGAAAGCGCCTCGGTAATGAAATACCCAACGGAGTCGTGTAGTCGTACATCGGACAATCAAGAGCAATTAACGATCGAGCGTTCTATAGTTTTCAAATACATGTAAACACAAAGCCGCGGTAACAGGTACCGTTTACTTTTCATTGTTTAATCGTATTAATTTTGATCATCGCCGTTTTATCTATACACCTGGTATTGTTCTGGAAAGTACGGTTTTATTAAACTGCGAGACGGCGGTGAACTTAAAATCTAAAATTAAGTCCATTAGTGAATTTGAGCCGTGGGAACGCCAAAGGCGGTTGGTTGGGGCGCGAGCTCTACGAACATTTCGCAACAAATAATACAATAAGGCTTGAGAATTTGACAACATAGTTTACTTGTCAAAACTCTTAAAAATTGTACAGTATCTTCGCGCCACTATCCTAGCTTTCGTCAAAAATCTTATCTCGCTCTCTCTTATTCCCGATTAATTTTAACGTCAGTCAGTTTTCCTTCAGTCCAAAAAATAGGGGAAAAATCGATTTTTTTTTCTGCCGCCGAGGCGCGGTCTATCATTGACTCGTATTTGGCAAAAAAAAAATTTCGGACATCGATCATCCAGATAATGTTTTACTGTGCCATATACACGATTTTTTATACATATTTAGAAAACATCAACTTCAAGACCACAGTCTGCAACAGAATTTGCACAATGATTGTCGCAAACTGTGGGCCCGCAATATAATAATTTCTAATTATGGTACAACAGCCGAGGACATGAAAGTAAAAACTTATTCAATCTCAACATATTTACTATGTATATAGCGCCTTTACACATATCCTTTTCGCAGTTCAAATCCAAATAAGCCGTCGAACACACCACAGCAAGCTTCCTCTACCCGGGAAGGACTAAAACAAGCCCGGTGCGTCCAAAGAGGATGACTATCACATATTGGAAAAGGCCTGGCGGAAATCCACGTATATATATCTTGAATATGCAATAGAAGCGGAATTCGTTATATCTATTCTAATTAACCGTTGTACAATCATAATGCGCTATACAATGCACTTATGTCTTTAATATTGAAAATAGAAGATACTCGTATACGAATAAGTCAAAGCTTCCTGCTACGGACTTGCATTGCAAATCCGTTTCCCGATGATATCCATTTATGTCCTTATGCCCAATCTCCCAATACACCGTTTAATGTACAGCCAAATAACACAAAAAATAAAGATAGGGCTAAGGCAAAGCTTCCTCCGACAGACTTGTACCGCGAACGATTTATTGTTCCCAGTACAGGACCGGTAAATATTAATGAAATCATCGTTAGTTTATTACATTAGTCGGATAATATCAACCTGAATCTACATTTATGGCAATGGTAAATGGAAATGTTTAAAGAAGAAATTGTCCGAGCGTGGGGTATTGATAGTTCGCGACTGAAAACAGCAAACTAACTATATCTTACGCTTGGTCGATTACACCAACCACTTTGCAGAGATACGGGAACGCACCAACGGTGACATACTGCCGCTGTACAGCGTTCAGGGCAAAAGGTAATTATGTTAGTCGCATATCATTAATCAACTATTAATTGCACATAGGCTTAACTTGATCAGAAGATATATCTTTTGTACGAATAATATTAGTGAAATATACTAGACAATATATAGCGTCGAACTTTTTTTTTATACGTTAAAATCCTAGAGAGTTACCAACTCGTAAATTTTGAAATTGTATACGCAATGTAGTCCTGGTTTAGACTGGGATACAAAACAATTTGCGATACCTATTGCGCAATATCTCTCAATTTCCACGATATTGCTCAATAGAAATTCGTCACATAGGAGATATCGATGGATCGCGCCTAAACAGTCCATTATTAAACATCCATGTTTGGAGATCTTCTTACGAATTACGAACAAAATAGTTAATCAGCTGTCTGTTTGTTAGGTATGGGCAAAAGATGGAACTAACGCTTGATAAAAAAATGAACATTTGCCATTTTCTTTGTTCCACTAAACCTTGCTAACTACAGTGAATCTACTAAAATTGGTGATTCCATGTTATCAATTCATCCTGTTGCTCCCCAACGAACGACTGCAATCATTAAACTGACAGCAAAAAAGCTATAATTTTGTTCGATATTACTATAACTGCCCACATAATCTGAAATTACAAAAACGCAGTCGCATTAACTTAGTTGTACACCGCAATAATCAATTACAGTTCTTCGATAAATGAATTATGTTTTGCGCTTTTGGTTAGCGTGTATACAGGCATAAATAAAAACGCGTAAATTTAACTACTATTTTTCATTAACTAAAGAATACAAAATAACACACGGGCCTTACTACTATGCTGAATAGTCTATTTTCATTTTCCTTGACCTCAATAACACCTGGATAGCAAAAATTGTCTCCGTTTCGATTTGTCGAGCACAAAATAAATTTTTGATTAACGGCGTAATTTTGGTAGATTTTATCACATTTTATCAATAGTGCTGTTGTTTGTTGGTTGGCGGTCTATTGGGCGTATTTACACACGGTGCCCGGTAAACAACGTTCCTCGCTTATCATCACTAATTCATACAAAGAAGCCGGTGAAGATCGCAAGTGAAGTACAATATACATAAACGATGCGATGTCTCTCCGTGGTGGTCAGCCATTGGTCAGATGGTCAATATTACGATGTTTACTTTCATCCTAATTGCCTTTTTTATTGAAAAACCGAAATGATAGATATAGGAAGATGGGAAGTGGCAAGTTTTTGGAACCACATTGTCGTTAGCGCTCACTTAGATTTTCCCAATCAAATTTCAATAACTTATAATTTCAATATCTAAGATTCATTTCACCTAGAAGAGGTCACAGATGGACCACGCGGCTGCGCGATTCATCAGTGGTTAATACTTGACAAAATGTGCTTGGTATTTTTATTCTACTTACTTTGAGCATATCACAATATGCACACGCTACATGCAGGAATCATTGAAGGTAACTTATAATATCTCGATGATAAATTTACCGTACTTTACTTTCGATTATCGGTATCGTACGTACGTACTATCGTATGTTATTATTTTCTTTTCTTGATACGATTGGCACACCAACGCTATTAACTTATGCGTATATCTCTCGATTTATTCAAAATTGCAATGTCATGTTTGTTTACGTATCACCCTTAGTAATCAATCGGCGGTGTGTAACAGATGTATTTCGAATATTGATAACTACGCTAATGATAATTACAAAAAAATCCGAGATCTATATCGAAATATATACGTGTTTGAGTTATGCGGGGAAATTCACATTTTCAGCACGAATTTCTGTGTCAATGTCAACGAACTGACTCAGTTGCAAAATTGATTTTGTTGACCTGAAGTCAGTGTTTCGGAAAACACGCAGCAAAGATCGTTGTATTTTAATTTAGAAATCCATATCAATGCTAAATCTAGTACCGGTATCTTTTTGAAATATTTCGAATTCCAAGACGTATTATATCCAACAGGTGTGCCACATCGGTACCACAATTCATCACTAAACCATTATCAAAGGAACAATCTTCAACTTCTTTTTTGAATAATGTATTAAAAGCTCAATTTGGATCACTGGAAGAATCGAAATTGATGCTACGAAATCCGACGCATCATAGATTGGATCGAAATAATTTCGCTATTGAAAAATTTCGCAATATTACATTTCGTTGAGGGTAGGCGCGGTTCATCTATACTACATACTTTACTGAAGTAAATAGCTATATATACGTCCTTCACGGAATGCTACATAACATAAATCAATTGGATATTCACTTCAAAAGCGCATACGAAATCAGTAGTACAAAAATAAGATAATTATCTTCCAGCTACATTTTTGTCCTTCGACAAGAAAACACGCTATATGTTAAAGCGTACAGAAACGGATTAAAAAATAAAATAAAGGAAACTGGGGAAAAATACAAGAAAAAGGAATTGGCCAAGTGACCAACCTCCACGTTTCGTGGCATTGTTTTTCTTAGAGAATTTGAAAGAAAAATACCTACAATAAATATTTTACTATCACTTTATAAAAAACGTATTCGCCCGTTTCCACTTTATGGCGTTATCAAAAGTGCGTGGGTCCAATACTACGGTATAGATAGATATTTTCACTCTACGTATTTGTTATTTATAAATATTTGACAAATGCCTTGCGTAAACTGATATTCTGTTTTTCTTAATCACTTATTTTTCATGACTTTTTATACAAATATATTTATGCCATTGGACATATATTCATTTATTTCACATAAGTCGAAGTGTTAATTAGACGGACTAAATGCATCTCGCTTTAAAGTTCAAATAGAAAATTTTTGAAGAGTATGAGTCACTAATAGATCGCGTCGACGAGGGTCATGCTGGACAAAATGAAATTTTTAATCAAACGTCACATACTAAGATTTTTAGCTTGCTATCCCCATTTTAGCAATCACTTTGTCGCACTTGTTAATTCTAAATAATAAGTCATCCTGGAATGAAAGAAACCCTTCATCTGAATTTTCGTTTTGGTGAATAGTAGGCGTGTAGGCGCTATCATTCTTGCAAAATGATTTACAGTCCACACTTTTGAAAACCTTGATAGGCCGAGCAGTCTGCTACGTGAGTCATATATGACCCAGTCCAGGCAGAGCAAGTGACCCTTTGAAAAAAAAAAACTTAATGTTTCCTTAATCGAATCTGATATGAAAGGCAGCATCCCAGTAGGAAATAGCACCTTCATTATGTTTTGTTGAGTATGGGATACAGATGGATCCCGCCGCCGAGGCCACGTTCATCTGTAGAAAATATCAGTTAGCTGTCCTCACTCAGCCGATTTTTAAACGTAGTCCAACGAATTTCTTACCCGCACAGCTTTAATCTGTGAGGGCATGCCACTAAGAACTGACCTGACTAAAGCGTTGCCTACCAGTACCTTCCGCGAAATAAGATGACATAAAAAGATATTGGCGATTTCCCTTCAATGGGAAAATACAGTATCCAACAACGACCGCAAAGGCTGTATTCGTTGGGGTCATATTTCCATTGAAATTCGGTACAAAATGGTAAAGTGACACCTACGCCAATACCAACTTATTATAAATGAGTCGACCAGGAGGAAGTTGCTTCGTTATATAAACGACCAACAATAACAGCGTGTCAGGGCACGCATTTTTAAACAGAATTTTTAAACAACTGGACACCGAACTCTGTTATATTACAATAATTTGTACCAGAGTGGACCGACGAATCGAATACAATATGACCCGTCGAATAATCACGAACTAAACTCATTAGTCCATTCTTCAGTTTAGCCAAATAATTGAATAAACTATCAAACAATAGTTTTGCACCAGCTAGAGTGGCCCATACTTGGCTAAATAAAATATCTGAGCGAGAACTCGGCCTCCTGTCAGATCAACCACGCATAAATAAACTCAATAGACAGTTCCTGTTTTCGAACTTCCGGAATTCTTCCATGACCTTTGACCTCAGATAACCAAATCTATTTCCACAAAACTCCCACACGCATATAACAGAGTGATCCAAGGCGAGTCCTGTGCGTCTGCTTGACTTTAACTACAATGATAGGTCATTTTAACCTATGCCAATTCACCTAATTATACTACCATTACCTAAAATATTGAAGACTTACAACGTAAAGGTCGAGCGCTTGTGGTTCGACGAAAATGTTACCACCGTCCTATTTTTGGAGTCGAACTTTTAGTATATTTCTAAAACAGGACACGCTCAAAATTGATTGTTAATAATGATTAACATGATACAGAGATGTATACATACTCCAGTTTACGCATGCATTAGCATATATAGCAGAGAATATTTTAACTTTATTTTTAAACCTGCAAATTCAACTATTGTGGGAAGCTTAGCAAATACTAAACAAAGTCGGAAGTAAAATTTGTGGTTATCCCTGACCAAATATGGGGAGTAAATAACGCAAGCCTTTGTGATCTTCGTTGTATACATGCCATGCTTTGTCGAGCATATTTTCTCATATAACATAACTAACAACTAGGCGTAAAAACCATGGTAGAAGAACGTGACACATAGGTCCGAACGTTGGAAGGAAATAGCTAAGTAAAATGAACTGGTCAATTTGGACATCGTCCAACACGTGAATGACCAATGAGACGTGACGTCACGCGCAAGTGTGACGGGTGAAATGCGGTCGAGTACAGTCATTACACATGATTAAAATGATATTTCAAGAATAAAATACTGTGCGCATCTCGATTAGTTACTCTGCCGCTTCCATCACCTTCCAACAATCACAAGTATAAAATATAATCATCGTAAGTAACAATGGGTGATGGTTTCGGTTCGACCTAGTGCCATTATTTAATAAACGAAATCGGTATTTGATATTAGTTTCGAGCCTAAAAGAAAAGGTTAGTACTTTGGTCTCGATTGGAAATTTTCATCTCGAAAAATTGTATTGTGAATATTATACAATACAGAATACCGGTATTTTATATTACTTTCTTTTGTTTCACTTCAATCAAAATTTTTTTCCGTCTTGCCTTTCAGTTAATTTTCGAGGTCGACTTTCGCATATTTTATTTTGGGATGAAATGTAGGACATTCGAAAAAAATTTTCGTGGCGATTTTTATTCTTAACGGAACTGCAATTCTGGTCTAAACTATTTGTGTATTTCGACCTATGGCCTTCAAAGGTAATATTGTAAAAAAACGATAAAAATTTGATAGCTGAAACAAATGGAAAATCGCGCAGATTCGAGAATAAATAGAAAACCGACACATATTCCGCATTGTTTTACATATACTATAGTGAATTCCAAACATTTTACACTTGTCTATCGGAGAATCTGAGTTACGCTTGCCTACCATCGACATCCAGATACTTTTTAGGACAAATCAACTCAACTCATTTATTGTAAGAATCAATATTTCGCCAATTGTCGGTTTGCTGGTCGGTTTTCTGGTCGAACTGATATAAAAGCAATAGCCATATAGAAATACACACTTCACAATATTGGAAAATTTCAACGTTATGACACGCAATATTTATATATATTGGTATATTGGTTAAAGTTATATAAACTTGAAAAGTTAATCGCGTACCTCATATCAAAAGTCTCGGGCGAGGTTAGAAAATACCAGCTCACTATACCATTGTATTTTTGGCCGAAACCCATATTCAACCCAACCCATTCCCGTTCTATCTAAACCATTTACGTGACCTTCGCCCCAGAACGCTTGATGCCGAATGACGAACTTGCGTGGACTTCCAGCGTTATATGTCGTACGTGTATATGACTCAGAAAGTCATGTTGGTTATTGAGCAATAACCTCATTTGGTTCTTTCTTCAACAATAAGAAAATAAAAAAAAACATTACAAAATAAGCAAACAAGCATTGCGCAAAAACATATGGTTTCGGTAAAACAGGATGAACTACCACTTGTGGGTGTAACAAAATTTGCAATCCTCAACACCTCACGATTTTGCCAATAATAATAACACGAGAGCAGTGCGATTGGTGGATCGGACATTCACCTATGATCCATGCTCTACGAAACATAACTTTAAACCATTGCCATGGACGCTAACAGTCAATATTGAAACGCATTGAATGACCGGAAGAAACGTTCAGTTATTCGTTGTACTTATGTAACTTCAAAAGTTAGAACGAGAGCGACAAGGAGGTCGTTTCCAATAAAACTAAGAAGTTCAGTTGAATACAATATGCTCATAGCGAAATAACTGATTCCATAATAATTTTATAAAACAGATCATCCGATTAAGATTTATGCTTATTTTGGAATCAAACAAAATTCCGCACATTCCAAAGATAACCAAATGAAGTCCATTGCGTAGTTAACTATAGTATGTGACAGTAAAAAAGAAGTAGTATTAATAAGATAAAACCAAAATCTTCCAATTACAACAAAATCATTCATTCACAAAAAATTTCTAATTTCCCGCGCCGAGGTACTTTTGACGATATATCGCCGCAGGGGTATATAACCCCCGCCTAAAATACTACAAATAAGCGTTCCGTGAAAGTGATATATCAGAAAACTTCCCCTGTCGAGCATAACCACAAATGGACCGCGCCTTTTCGAGGCGATTCATCAGCGGCTCATTCTGGCAAAATAGGATCGGATATGACATTCTTTCTAGATTGAAGGCTGACTCGATTAGTTGACATACCACGGATATTGATGGTTGTGATATTCCTATATTTTCTATACAAAAAAAGCGGGTATTTGGTTGTTATTGAATCTGATCAGAGGCTATACGGCTCTGTATTTGAACCGAAATATATTCCACTGTGTACAGTACGACATCTCCAACTCCAAACAGGTTGAATCTCGCATACCAGTTATCTAAAACCTTGAGTATATTAACTCTGTAAGTCTTAATACAATCTCATTTCCATACTAAATCACATTTGACTTTACACGTAAAATGCGCACATCCTGTCTCCCAACTAGTCATTGTCTATTCAAATCTGACGCAAGCCCTTAGGATGACACTGAGCAATGTGTGCGTTGAGAACAACTGGCCCCGAGTGTGACACATCAGGCTGTGTCCGCCCCAGTATCTAGACTAAGACGGGTAAACACAATCGAAAAGAATGACGAAAAAGCATTTTTCGCAATAACAATATAATATAGCGTACGAAGATCAAAACAAATTCGTCATGCGTGACTCATGGGTCAACGTTCTAATACGAATATAAGGGTATGTCAGAGCTCTCTCATGCTTTTAAGTTGTTGACTCGTTTTGAGTGCTTGGTCGGTCCAGTCAAACATTGACCAAGGCGTTGTTTTAAAAAGGCATCCACGAGCGTTCAGAAAGCGGTCGAAATATGGCGCATACCTTGCCATGATTTTCCATTTCAAATAGTTATTTTAGCATTTAGAGAAACAATAAGTCGGTTCACATCGGCCAGACGTGAGCTACGTATACCGCACAGGATAATAAACTTCACATTGGGCGAGGTAGATCGGCGTAAACAAGTGACGCACACATGAAAGACCCTTCAAAATGAAAGAATTTTGAATGCACGAAGATTTACATCATTTTAGGCATGGGAATATTATAACGAAAGCAAATTATGGGATTTCATTTAGTCGGGCGTAGTTTAGGTGAATTAGAGGATATATAAATCAAAAGAAATGACTCGTTCCACGATTGGGTTAAACACGTTGGTTGGGAGGTTGAACAAAAGAATAGAACAATGAAATATCTCCGCCTTGACCGTTGGCCGTTGAAGCTACAAAATAAAGTATAAAAACAGACCGACACGAAACAGCACGTGCGTACAAAAAACTAGAATAACAACGTGCTATAACTCTCGTAAACGGGCAATTGGTCAATATTATTTTTCATATATTTGCGGGGGTAGGAGGAGTTCCGTTTGAAAAAATTGTGTGTATAAAAGTGTCATTAATGGTAAAAGGTGATGGCATGACAAACACAATTTGCTCGTTTTAATAGATTACACCTGGGCGACGCGATCCTTTGGTGACTCAAACTTAAAAAAACATATTCGGATGAAAATTATCTAACTAGCTTTCATATAAAATACACAGACTATTATATATATACAATAGATTTTTGGAAACAAAAAATTCACAACGTTCCCACGGAAATATCGCAAAAAGTATGTACACGAGCAGTAATTTTTGTATGGGCCAAAATTTTCGGGATGGATGTACCAATTAAATTTATTCCGCAGTAGCCCATTAGTATTACCAATCGGACATTCATTATCCTGCCATAGTAAGAAATATTTTATTTTGTTAATCACGACGCACTGATGAACCGCGCGTCTCAACGGCGAGATCCATTGCTGGTCAACGCTTAACAAAACATGTGTTCAACATTTTTCTGATTGGGAAATAAGGATCATACAATCAATCTACGAAAATGATTCATTCAAATTTTATACTGTAATATCTATTTTGAAAATACGATGACCTTTCGAGTGACTTGAAACGTAGAAAAACTTAAAATTTTTCGCACGCCTCAGGTGGGCATGGTATATTTTACAGTATTATACAATTAATTGATCTCAAATTTCTTTCGAATTTTGCCCCCTCCCCTTTTCAGGGTTCTGATTATGTCATTGCGCATATACTAACTAACGGGTGCCAGTGCCCCTTCATATTCAAGATTTCTATCGATTTGGATATATCTTATAATCAATCCTATGTCCGACCCAGACCGGATATGTTGAAATTTTGCATAAAATTTTTCGTCAACAATATAATGAAAATTTCCCCATTTATTGAAATTTAAGAATAAAAATATCTAAAATAAACCGTAAACGGAAAGATTCGATTCGAAATGCTATGATTCAATATTCGATTCGTGAACAAATTTATCGTAACAATTCAAATTCACATAGACTTCGATGTAGAAAATAAAAATATACCCACCAACTTAGAAAGGACGTCACGGCAAAGTCATATTCAAATAGTACGCATACGTGTATAAGGTCACATGATAATGAGCCACGCCCAAGTGCAATTTGTCTGCGTGACAGGCGGACAATTAAAAACATTGTTAGGTTAAATTCTACAAATGACTAATTTTAATGCAAGATACTTTACAATTACGAGCCAAGTTCACGCCTTGACGACACAATTAATTCTGACACAATCAATTCGTGTGTAACGCATGTTGACAAATGAGTAAACTAAGTCGAAAATTTTATTTTGCTAAACATGAGCCACGAATGGATCGCGTCTCGGCGTGGCGTTCAATCGGTGACTCATGCTTAGCAAAATATGTCCGGGAGAAAAATTTTAACTGCAAATTTATATTTGCACTTACCGATATTACCTCTCCAGACTTACACTTGATATGTTATGAAAGAAAAATCATTATACTGATGTGTAATTATACTATGGAAACAGTAGTTGCAAATTGCAATTATCTGGATCTCAAAGGATACCCTTTTTGTGATAGGCCTTCAACTCGGTATACGCCTTAAAACGATTCGATATGTCTAACTGCAACAGCCTGTTTTCTTCAATACTACCTTTATATACCGAGCATCTACATCAGTTTTCAAATGTCTTTGAGAGAAAAGAAAGAAGATGTTACTTCATCACCATTTCAGGCGCTGTTCCGTGCTTCTGATCTTACCACGTTTAGAGTGATTGAGAAAAAAAACTAGGCTTAAACAAGCGTCTCCGCAGATTAACGATCTCGAGTTCGTGTTGGTAAATTCGTTCGCTAAATCCAACACAACACCCATTTGATACATTAAATACGATCTTCAGCAACCTCGGACGAAAAAGCTCTGCCTTTCCAGAATCGCTAAACATGATCGTCTATAACTAGCCTTTGCCCGTTGGTGTAAGGACTTTATTCACGATGAAAATATTACAAACAAATATTACATTGGATTGTATATGTATTTTCACTACTTAACTTTTTTACTACTATAACATATATAATCGAAATCTCATCTCAAATACTAATTGTTCTTCGGACAACCTTGCCCTCGAATAGATTCGCTCACAAAAAACACCAAAAAGTGAATTTCCAAAAATGATCTATAGAGTACAAACATCACCATTGAAAATTTAACCCCATATAAGAAGCTTTGGTTAGCATGGCCAACTATAAATCGCACCGCATAGACCGTTCGTGAATGAAAAAAAAAATATTTCTGATCGAATTGAGTTGAATTGAAACGTTTCAGACTATTCTGAGAAATTTGAGCGACTGAAAGGAATAGACCATATTTTATTTTTAGGTAACTCATCCAGAAAAATTCTATGCTAACATGTTTTACAACTCTGACAACAGCTTGAACAAAAAAAGGGAAAAATTGCATCCAACTTATTCGCATTTAACCTACTTTTGGTCAGAATGTAAATTATGTCGAAATCGTCAAATTGAAAATTCATAATGCAAATATTATTAACAAAGTATATACAATAGAGAAAGCTCAGCATCTTTATTTATGAACCATCGTTGTAGTATTAGGATGAGAGATATCTAGACTTTGTGTGCCACCTGTGACGCGCGTGGCCCACTTCCGTTTCTAAATTCGATGGATGAATGGCGCAAAATCGATACACTATTGGGCCATTGGATTCCCAAAAATATGACGTTAGCCGTATAAACACAAAGGAGGTCGAATAAAGCAGTTCGCTAATGTATTTAAGCGAACCCATATGACCTCCTTTGCCACGTCCGCGTGACGTAGAGAGGTAGGAACGAACTCGTTTCAACTCTTTCAAGTTGACCCATTCGCACAATCGCCGATTTTAGAGAATTTTAATAGAAACATGTTATATATCAGAAGTAGAGGGTTAAAACGTTTTTAAATTGCCCTACATAGAAAATCCCTTGTGGACTGCCTAAGATAAACGGCAGACATGCTGGAATTTCCGGCATCTAATAATCCGAACTGCGACAGTCGCGACATTAAACTTACGCAGGCGCAAGGGAGGACGAAGTAATTGTAATAGGCCGGCATCACTTTCAACAGAAACAATGAGAAAGTTTCACAATATGTTTACGATACATTGGGACAGTGAGCAAGGACTAATAACGAATTTCCATTGGACACGGTATTGCTATCAAACGTTATCAGGGCACAAAACGTCTTTTGTTAAGTATGAGCCACTGATCGGCGCGATCCATCTGTTCTTCATGCTTAATGAAATCAAATTCTTGATTACAAACATTGCCGCAAATAAAATGTATATACAATACGGACGTTGTCGATTTGCAGTGTTACCAATATTGAGAAAAACAAAAACCGCTGATCTCATCGAATCGATGGTCAATGTCAATAGGCAACCGAATACTCCAAATTGGACTAAGATATTTCAGAATATAGTTCGACGATCAGTTTGGTCAAATTGAACCTTCTTGCCTAAAGAAAGCAAAATGTTAGACAATTGAGCGGAATATGAAAGCGCATATTCGAAATTCGAAAAGTGCATCTAAGCCTCTCCGAGGACAGGGGATAAAGATTCGTTTCGAATATTCGATGCGGTTTCCTGTCGTACAAATGGAACAATAGCATAACGTCTTTACTGATTGATTAGCAAACAAAAATCGATTTTATTTCATAACGTTCAAGATTTTAAATTTTATCCAGTAACGAAAACAAAAAAAGCATTAAACGTCACTTTCCAGACGAACGTAAATTGCTGGACTTCCGCCTTTGCCGTCTCAAAGCTTTCCTACTTCGTAAATTAGGTCAAACGCTTATTCCCGCGCCAGTGAATTAGGTCAGATGGACACACTTGAGTGGGTAGGCGACCGCTAACGGAGCGGTCATCATTTCAGTACAGCGCTATGATAAAGGACCATTATTAGTTTTGTCCAACCGAGTAAGGTGTGTCCAAAGTATTCATTCTTGATTTGCTAATTTTCAAACATTTCCAAAATATTTCCAGTTATTCTATAATACAAAGAAAAACATACGATTGAATGATGTTTATTGTCATTTTCAAGAAGACAGCTTCGTTTTCTCGTTCGTTTATTATCTCAGGCAAAATACCGTGAAAGTGTTTTTCTAGTCATAAGAATAGGTCAATGGCGGATCACGCCACTTATTTCTGATTCGGAAACGACCTTGGATTCGCGTATTTGAATATAATTGCTATGCTGAAATAAAAAAAGATCGTCGATTTTACAAACCTGTAAAATATATTATTTTGCTAAGGCGACGGGAACCATCAGCTACCCTTTTATATTTTTTAATATGTGCTAATATTCGTACCCCAGAAACCGTAAAAATGGCGTCGACACCAATAATTTATAGAGCCTTGATTAAGATTCGTAATTTTGAGCATGTTACTGTCTATCCCATTCAATACCAACCAGAAAGACTATTTTGTCAAGTATGCGCCACAGAAGTACCGTCATCAGACCGCCCATCAGTTTCACATATTTAACAAAAGATGATAATTTTTTTTAGATTGGGATGCTGACCTCATGGGAGTATTGTACATAGATCTGGAAGATGTTTTCGAGGCCCACACTTGGCAAAATAGTAAACTACAAGAAATGACGAAGAAAAGAACATAACTTACAACCTTACTGACACAATTATGACGTATTCATTTCTGCGTTAATTCATATGTAATTGTGTAAAGATTTACTTTTAATAAGGATGACGCAAGACTGCGTCCTTCCCTGTTTTCGTTTATTTTAGTAAAAGAGAATACATATACGCATTACTGCTATTCGTTAAATCCACCGAGCAACGAAACGCACCTCGATGTCACTTGAAAGTGCGCCAGCAGTGGTAGAGCTAACGATTCTTATAAATAACTTGATTTGTATGGCTCATATAAAATGGCGAAAATGGTAGAAAGATATCAAGAGTAACACTTTGCAAACAATATACAAATACATACGCATGTCCCGATTTGGCTTGTAAATCCCATTCCCCCACAGTCAACAAACTATTTTATTCTGTATTATTAAAAATCCACTTAGTTGTGCAAGATCCACTCCTTAAAGTAGATTTACGCAAAGAAAAAGTCTCAACATGAAATCCGTACTAATATCTCAAAATTCGAATTTTGGGACAAATTATTCATTCAAGTTATGGAGATGTCCGATACGAACAGTCAGGTATTCTAAAATTTTCAATACTATTGTTGAAATAAGTCTATAAAATCTATACTATATCTATATCAAAGTAAATTCGTTTTCGATTATGATTTATCCCAAAGAACAAGCATGATATAAGCCAAACTTTAAGTTGGAAATTTGACAAAATCATGACTATTTTTTCATCACTATTTACAAAGTGAATTTCGAAAAAGGGTTTTGAGAACAACCTTAGTTACGACGCGAATAAGCTTTCGCATGAACATGCCTACCATATACGTCCACGTGTACGGGGCGGAGAATTACATACACTCCCCACTAGATGTCGTATAAAGTCTCCAAAGTACGTCCCCACAGAAGCTATGCACAAATAGTTCAGTCAGATATATAGTGCAGTCTCGTTTCGACTAACATCGATCGCGTTTGTTCCAATTGTGACATCCATACCGTCCAAAACTAAATTTCCGAACTTGGATGTTTTTCCGCTAAGGCATTGTCCCGGTAAGAATTTCCTTCAAAACCTGTTATGTCAAGCTTAGAACACAATTGGATCGCGCCGCCGAGACGCTGTCCGTCTGTGGATCACGCTTGACAAAAACGAATTTCTGATTAGGATTTGCCACCAGGCTCAACTAATAGGAAAGCCCCATTTTTGAATGCTAAAACGAACAATCCTCTGTCTACGCCGTGTGGGCACGAAGAACAAGTCGAATTTATTCACATGAAAACGAAATGGATCGACATAGAAAGTCATTCATTTTAAATAATTGTTAGTCTAGTTGTAATTCCCAGTTCTACAATCGACATATGTCTACAATTTTTGGTTAACTGTTAATATGTGTTAATGAAATTGTCTAACACGAGTTTCGACGTCGTATTTTCGCCAAAACGCAGAGAATTGACTATTAATCAATATTTATTGCAAATCGCACCACCAATAACCCATAATTCAACTCTTTTGAGAACTAAATAAAATCAGTGATATAAAGCTTTTCTAAATTTTGGAATTTCCTAATGAAAAGTATAGACCGCCTATAGATGAAATACTCCATGTATTTACTTCATTTTTGGTACACTAGTTTACCACGTCGACAAGACGTCGATGTCCTTAACCGACGATGAAACAATATGAAATGGTGAGGAAATATTAATATTTGATGTTCGATAGTTACCTCGACAAGACTAAAGTAAAGTGCTTTTCTCATTCTGCAAGTTCTTTTAACTTATTATGTCTGGAACGCTTTCCATATATGAAAATTTCACTTTGTCTATCGATTTCCGAACGTATCGTTGAATATGGAAATGCGTCCAACAAGCATCAATATGTTTTACAAAAGATACATTTTACAAAGATATAAGGACGTTCAGAAAGGATTTCAACATTGCAAATTTGAATCATATTAATACATTTGAGCATGAGTCCGTGCCTCATCGGTCATACTGAAATATCCCAATGGAAATTAAATACTTTACTCTTCCCAATCACAAAATAATGAATGGAACGAATAGCTTAGATATCTATATTAATCAACCTATGATTCCAAAAAGACGACATCGAAAGAATGATTTGTTTCGGGTGAAAATAAAATCATTCGAAAACGAAAGGACGGGGTAAATAAACGAATCGATATCGTGATTAAAGGAAATGACTGCAAAAACTGCAACAAAGTAGTATCGTCGCACAATACGAGTTGAAATGTTTTTGGGGTAAAACACACAAAAACAAAACGACGGTGTATTATAAAGAATCGAAGGCTTCCTGAGGTGATAATATATTATATACTGCATTTCGATTCCATGTACTAAGCAATAACCACATTAGTACGGCAATGATGTTAATTAGAACGCACTCAAACCACGTGTTGAGATTTGAACAACTTTATTATTTAATATTCCTTATTATCAATTCTGAAATATCATATTAATGTTGTCACCGCAAATAGTTCACAAACTTCATAAATATAGGTCATCGGAATTGACTGACGATCCAAAAAGCTATGCACGCAGACTGCTGGCATTATCTTCTGCAGGAAGACTGTCACCAACGATTTGAGGTTGATAGAAAATATTTTAATTTTAAAGGACAGACGTTAGTAATACCACGTGATAGATTTGAAAGTCATTAGTTATCAGAAACCCGTGGAACATTCCCCAGCGGACAATATATTATATATTTTATAAAAATGAATATCCATTTTCATGAAAAATTAAAAGCAGTTTGGTGTTGGATGGTAGAATCCAAAATCGGTCCCTGCATCAACTATCTTCTCAATTAACAAACCAATAGTCTTGATAAAATTTCTTTTTTATACCAACCAATTTAATTTGATCCAGGGTGAACTCCAAGTATGTAAAAAGTTAGTTCTGGTACACAGACTATAATCACAGATTTATAAGATATTTTTGATCAAGTTTCCATATTATAATCGCCTTCAATAACATGACATACCGCGAGACGGTCCAAAGCCCACATACACACGAACAAAGTATCAATGGTTCTGATTAAATTCTAATTCATCATTTTTGTTTTGCTATGCAAAGCATGTTTTTCCGCATTCAAGTTGTTGTTTCAAATATTTGTCTCTAGGACATAGACAGTAGCTACAACAGTCCCAACTTTTTTCAGCTCGGTCTTTTTCGAAAGTATATTTAGTCATTCGATTCGACCGAGCATGTTTCATTGTAAAACATGAGCCATAGATAGCGATGGCGAAGGTCCATTTAATAATGCCTTACAAATAAGTTTTTATATGATTTCTACCGGGATTGGACATGACAGTAAGTGTAAATAATATTGTATGTTTCGAGAAAATCTTTGTTTATTGTAAGACGCCTATTTCAATTTTTTCAATTATAAGTTAGTCAAAAGATATTCACTATTAACCGTCCTTAGTTTACATCGGAACAAATTTTAAAATTTGTCATCAATCATGACAACCTGTCTATAGGCAGATATGATAGGTTAGACCGCAAAGACCCGAAACCGATCCATCTATTGGACTGATCCGTATCGTGATATGCGGCTAATCATATATAGTATCCGATTCTTTATCAATATAATATAATTTTCATAAAAAGAAAATGCCTATTTAAATGAAAAGTTATTCTCTAGAACCACTTATTCGATTCATAAAAGTTATTCCATTCACAACCGGCGCCAAGTACTATTCATCCATTTTTAACCCTAGTCAGTTACTCAATTTCATAGTCACAACAGATTCACAGCACAACAAACTTCATTTTCAAGGCATGTTCCACAAGAGGATTGTGTATCGAGGCGCGCACGGTCTTTTTTTTAATGCGGGCGAATACACTTTTCCCCAAATACTTTGTGATGACGATGAACGAAATTGTTCCAAAGCATAGAACGTAACTACGACCTTCGCTGCACTAAGCTGAATGCCAAACAGCACCATACTAGACAAAACATTGTAAAAAAACATTGCATCCGAGTTTAAAGTCACATTCGATGACTGAACCGAGAGCGAAGCCCACATTCCACGATTGTTCGGTAGAAATAGATAACGAAGACCATAACTGTTCCCAATTTGACCTTCCAAAATATATTTTGAGTTGAAAATGGCATCTTTAATAACAATACGTTAAACTAAGTTGAACTTCCTTGTGTTCGTTTGTATATAGGATCGAATACACAATTTGGGGAAGTACATAGGTTCAAAAAAAAATTAAAATAGATATGAACGTGGCTATTCTATTATAGCAGAAATATGGCGTGGAGACCAAGTTCATTATCTGCGTTTACACGTAGACGTGGTCATCACGACACGAGATCAAATCTTGAGTACTGGTAATATAGTTTCAACACACGAAATTATCAAGCATTTGGCATACAATTCCAACACTGAAAATACAGACGCGGTGTACGAAAACAGTACGGTTTTAGATAAACAAGGAGGAGTCTTCAAAACTCGGCATAATGCATGTAAAATCATAATAAAACCTACACGTGGGGTTCATAAAGACATTACCAAACGAAAGACGATATGATTTCATTTGCAGGTTTCTTCCTGCAACAAAACTGCCCACAGTGCCCTAGTACGATTAAGTGGCGACTTGCGGATTTCCATCATCATCACAGATTCTAGAAGGATCCTCCGAGCATCGCTCAGTGCTCAATTCTCACTTCAAGCTCTGAATCATACCACGAACTTGGTTCATGATGGTGATCACCCGTTCGTATCTACAGTCAGGATAATTATTAATTAATATCGATTATTAACTTTGGAAAATTAATGTATTTATTTTAGCGACAGATGATGATGTTGAAACAGCAGCAACACCCACAAAACACGAGAAAATGTCGTGATTATAAGAGGGAGAGGGGATAAATTGGAAAACATAGTTTGACTTTTTTGTATCTGACGCACTACGAACACGGGACGCTTCAAATTGCCGAACCACCATAAAGGGAACACTATGATAAAGTTACCTTACAGGAAAAAAGAGAGATTAACTTCTACTGCATGTGTTATTGAAACGTTGTTTCTACACATATTTTCAAGTTCTACAACACTGGCAATTAGATATTCAAGTTTTCAAAATGGTGCGCTCCGCGAACATATGCTACAAAGGTTTATCATCGGCAGTTGTGGGGCAAAAGTTCAAAAAATCGCAGCAGGACTGAAACCAACAGTACCATAACGTGGTCTACGCCCATTTTTTGCCCAATCAATATCGATGTTATTTCAATAATACATCAACGGTGATGTAAACCTCGTCGACCCCACGATCAAAGAAAAACAAATTGTGAGTCAAGTCCTCCATGTATTGAGGATGTCTGGTACTTCTATCGAAAAACAAGTTCAACAAAAAACCCATTTCAACTTGACGTGCACGTGACGTGTAAAAAATTTTAAAAAGCATAGACATTCACAAAAAACCCAGGTATAAATATAAAGGTTAAGGTATTAAATATTTATATCCATGTTACAAACAAGGTAAATAGGAATGATTTACACCATATTCGAGATTAAATATATAATAAAATCCAATACTTAATTGAGAACTATTCAGATAAGATTATCTTTACTTCGATTTTTGTGTTGTTTGGCAATGAAACCAGAGTGAAATTGATTTACTCTAGATTTAATTCTGGGAAACAATATCTTCAACTCACAATGACAATGTGTTGACCATCATCCAGCCTACTGTTTCACTGTTTAAATTTAAATTGAATATCAAACTATTCAATCCTACTGCAAACAATGGCAATGAATACTTAAATCCCTAACCATGAAGTGGACGCTTATTTGAGCGTTGAGATTGGCCTTGTCGAAAACACACCTCTCTCAATCCTCTCAATGTATTGTTAAGTGGTGTTACGCGCGCATAGTTAAACTGACCAGTGCAAAGAGGTTCTGAGCATGTTTTGATAGCAGCAAAACAGAACTCTTGAAACTTGGCAACAAATTGAATTGTGTGGTTCAATGATTCGTCAAATCAATCTGAAAGTTCAGCAGTTGGCCAATGACCGAATCTTATAAACACTTAGGATTGCAGATCACTGAAAATATGGAGTACGTTTTGTGGGCAAAAAAAGAATGGTAGAATGCCAGTTACGATGATACCCAGACGTCCGAAGGAAATGAGTTCCATCAGAAAAAAATTCAATAAATGAGCAATATTTCACGATATATCTTAGGTAAAAGGTTTAAACGTCTCTTTTGGAGTTCTTGGCAGCAACAAAACTGTATAAAATGGTTTAAAATCAACAAAACTGCTAAGAAATAGCAGAATTGATGGTTTCGAATCTTCTTTCATATGAAGAAAAGAACATTTCAGACACCCGAGAAAAACCAAAACTTTGCGATTATGGGCAACATATGCAATTGCATTTTACTTATAAAATGTTAAAATGTTGAAATGTGCAAAAATTAATGTACTTAAAACAATTCTGAAATACTGTTTCCAATTTAGTAAAGAATTGTTATGTACATCGAACCACTTTCAAGGATTCATCAAAATTTAAGATGAAAAACGTCATCAGTTTGTCTACAAGTTTGTCACCAACCTGTTGATATTCAAAAAAATTAAAAAGGTATTCAAGTGAGAGATGTCATAGGATTGAATAAGTCTGGAATGATAATTAATCATGCTCAATATTCTTCTAGGTCAAGTATCATCAAGCACATTTCTTCACACATTTGGGTACTTCAATCTTCGACAAATTGTATGAGCTGAACAATAGCTTCGAAATAGTCATACCATTGAACCATGTTAATATTGAGAGAAAGACTCAAAAGTTATACAATGTTGGGATTTTGAAAACAGGTAATCAAAACTCGGTCAAAAACAGGAAATATTTTGAATAATGATTACATCTTACTTCATAACAATGCAACTAGGACGCTATTCATAAATAAATAGAGTTTAAAATTAATGGCAATAGTGTGCGTGATGAAACTATCGATAAAAAACATTAGAATCTTTATATAAACACAATCCCCATCATTATAACGGACATCTTTCCGGCATGCAAGTTGATTCAGCATAACCTTCATTATCAGCAATTTTTATTACCCGGTAATATATTATAGGAGAGAACAACATAGCCGCCGATATATAACTCATCGATGCCTTGATCAGTTTCTAGCTTCAAGCAAGGATCGTTTTGAAAATTGCACAAGATGGATATGGACTAATAACACCTGGTTACTATTGATTTATACCAATAGAACTGCTGCAAAGAGGCACACGTAGCATCCGGGTAAACATTAGAATTTAACTCATAGTGAACCCGATTTGTATCCCTGTAACCTTGAGTTGTATTTTCTTACGACATTAACATTTGTCTCAACTGAAGCATTTATTAACAAAAAAAGTATGTAAGAATGAAGACATGCTAATATTAGTAAATTAGAGAACAATCTACAATTAAGACAGTGCCACATTAACACAGACAAATACAAATGAAGTGAAAACGAAAGTTTGTACAGCTAGAGAAGTCCATGAATTGAAAATATTGATACAATTGGAACTGAACATTTTTGAATCAGTGAAAATCTGAGTATAGATATATTCCAGAAATACAAGCATGTAACAACTGTCTTTTATTACAAAGAACAAACACAATTCATAATACAATCTTTGTATTCACAAAGGAGTTATTAAAAGAAACTTTTCATTAGACTTATCAATTCGTTCAACATGCAATTCAATTTGGGGAGCTGTATTTATGTACCGGTAATTCTTGTTGATCTGATATTCTTATTTAAACTTATCTTCCCAGAATGTATTTGGTATTTTTCATCCTTTGAAACAGTAATTATTAGTAAACAGGGCAGGAAACCACCTATAAGCCAGGGATCCCACTTGGCATATTATTTCAAAATCCTTAACCATGACTCACTTCATTGAGCCCTAGAATAAATTATATATTATTTTGGAGGGAATTGTGAATGAATCATACAGAATAACCAGCCATGTGGTAGCCTCCCATCTCTATGAATTTATTTTTCAAATCCATCTGTGTGGAGCATTACACACAGATTAGCAAATCTATTAAAGCATGGGCCAGAAATAACTCATGGATACTTCACAAAGCAGGAATTTCAGTTGACTATGTGTCATGGCTAATGTAATCGACTAATCATGCGCTCTAGTCACCTAATCTATGTCTTGAATAATTATTGTATTCAATTGAGGAGCAAGAATGGCCTTATGAGGCACATAATTAGCGTGATAAATTTGGTTACGCCTTGTCCCAAGTAAAACATATGGCAGTGATTATATATTTGATTCCTCAGGTCGATAAAATATAACACTGTTTTTGTGAATTATACTCAGAATAGCAAATGAATTGAAATGCCCTGAAGAAAAAGAGGAATTCCACTGTACCAGTACCAAAAATAATTGTAACAAATCTAAGAATGTATACTGTATTCGCAAAATTAATCTTCAGTAGAAATTTCAAAATATAAGAGTGCAGATGAAGAGATTGCTTTTAGTTAAGATCAGTCAAAAATTAACATAAGCCCCAATGTCATGATTCATTGCAAAGTGGCCAATTAAACACCCGATTATAAATTATTAAAAAAAAATGAAAGATGTTGTTTTCTGAACGTATTATCAAATATATCAAAATATTATCATTCGTATTTGAACTGGGTATTTTTGAGATCTGGCGAATTCAAATCCAACCAAATTTCTTGAGGCCAAACCATATTGTATATGATACACGAATGGGTTCAAAAGTCTGATTTAAGGAAGACAACAGTGCATATGAAGGCAGGTTTCAAATTGATCAGTGCTTCACTCACAAATACTAATCCGTCTCAAAATAATAACTTAATTTGTGTGCCACCTTGACTATTGCTGATTTTGAGAATGAATCATGAATGGAAGATGTCTAGGTAGTTTAATCCATAAGACGCCCACGCCCAGGAGGCAGTTAACTAGATCAGATATTGCAAAAATTAATAAAAAAAAAGGTCTAAACTGATTGAATTATTTTATATTCGTTATGATAAGAATACTTATAACTCAAAATACAAGTTGTTAAATCCTATTTAGCACACACAATCGCAGTCATAAGGCTATATAAAGCTTCCACTTAGGAATGCTATGTCAAACATGGGTTAATGTCATATTGCGACATCAAGAGTGCCATCTATAACTCATGGTTGACAAATTTAATTAAGTACATGACCAAGATATTTTCATAATGGCATGTGTGCAAATAATACTCTGAAACAACACGATATAATGAGAAAGAAATAAAATATGTGCACCAGAGCAAATTTTTATGAAACTTTATTGCAATACTGTCGCATGGGCAATCATTATTCTTGCTGCACTGGTAGTGAAAAATGACTCGGTCAATAATTCTTTATTTAAAGAACCTTGACAATCAATCTATTCAGTATACACCATCTGTTTGATGAATCTATTTCTGACCTAACTTTCAGAAACAAAAATGCAAATTACCGGCATTAAACTCGCACGTTACAAACCCTGATGACCAGAAAGCACTTGTGATGGTTTATAAATAAATATAGGATTCAGATAATATTTTTTCAGGCATAGGTCACTCACTGCAGCCCATGTTTAAGAAAATAAATACTTGAATAATAAGGTAAAAGGTTAACATATATATAATTTATAATGAGTACGATACCAACAAAAAATTCATCATGAATACAAAACATTCAAACTTATAGGGGAAACTGGACTTCGCTTTTGTTTCGTTGTACCCAGAAATTATTTCATAACCTTTTACTGTGCAAAAATATTAATATATATATTTGAAAAAAATCGAAATCAACACCATTATTTTATATTATCTGAAACGAGAAAATACATCTCAACTCTTAACTCTCTTTTGATTAACCATAGAATATTTCCTTTTGGTGAATTCTCTGCATATGGCAGACTTTTTCTTTGAGTTTCTGAGTAGCTGA
This sequence comes from Styela plicata, assembly GCA_963675895.2. Classification (NCBI taxonomy): domain Eukaryota; kingdom Metazoa; phylum Chordata; class Ascidiacea; order Stolidobranchia; family Styelidae; genus Styela; species Styela plicata. The sequence goes on along the minus strand of OZ023143.1, from coordinate 8,115,405 downwards.
CACTCTGCTGGCCTGACAATGCATAATACTAACTGTCTAGCTTTTATAAAAGAGAACGAAACCACTTAGTCACTTCAACAAGGCACCTGGACATTGACAACAGTAATCATTACAAATAACTTTCACTCTTATTAAAATAGAACATCATCACCGAAAATGACTTGATAACAAGTCAGAATTTGTTTTTAAAATAACATGTTTCATCAAGTAGGAGCCACTAATGGATCGTTGATCGTGCAGCCGAGGCACTACACCTCTGCTTACCTAATGTGACAAAGTACAATTGCTGACTGGGTTAAAATTACATACCTACATTACTTGCTAGAGAACATGAGGTTGCAAATGAAACAGGAAATGCATGCAAAATATGAATGAGTTAAATCCATTTCCTGGTATAAATTATCGAGAATGAACCAGATATTCATCCTGGCTTATGGCACAATCAATCTGTGGCACATGAACATCAAAAATATTTCCTAACTTTTTACTGTGCAAAAAATTAATATATATATATATATAAAGAGAAAAATAATTACAGTTTTTATTAAGATAGGTAAATGGGACCAAAGATATCTACATTAATACCTATTAAACAATGAACGACAACAAATATGCTTCCTCATATCAGCCCACACAAAAACATTTCAATTTTATAATAAAATATCAAATTACTGTTGGTGTATGCTTACTATTACGCTGCGGTGTAGAACAATAAGTGCAGGCTATTTTGTAAGACCACCTTGGTGTTCTCAATTTACCCTGGCATAGAATTGAAAATGTCATTGTTCAAAGTACCATATTGGACATTCGTATATTTACTCTGTACATATATATGGCTATTAAACAATATTTGTCAATGAAACCACGCCCATAGGTCACCAACATAAAATATCACTTTTTTTCTTACTAACATGCTGTAACAGGTGTAAATAACATGAACCAATGTTGGTAACGTTTGATTAAAAAAGTATCCACCATGGCCACTAATACCCCATAGGTATAAAATAGTCGTGTAGGAATCATCAATAACCAAAAAAGTTATTGCAAGATAGTATAATCATATTATGCTTGTTGTCCACTTGAAAAATATGCGAGGTATTTTATCACAAGGTCAGTGAGGAGAAACAAAAATGTACATTTGAAGTATTGTTTGTTTGTGAACTTTGCCACGATTCAATAGATACTGTATGAGTGCAATTCTTGGGTTAATGAAATGTTGGACGAAAACTAATAAAACTGAAGAATGACTTGATAATTTCATAACACGATCCATTAACTTGGAAAGCATGCCTAGAATTAGCTTGTAGACATCAGATTTAAAAAAAATTAACCAAGTATCTGAAAGTTTTCTAATTGTCTTTGGACAATTATATACAATATTTGATTTTGTATGAAAATGTGTAGTTCCCATAATCAGGAGAATGATCTTCTTACAATAGATATGAACACTAATAATAAAAAGCAGACTTATCATTGAAATTCAAATTGATATTTTATTTTGTCAAGTCGCGATCACCCATCTGGAGTATGTGCAAGCCCAGACTGGGTTCTATAAAATATTTTTGGTAATAATGTTATTTAAAATACCATTCGGCCAATGATATTCCTATCAAGCTCAAAATTTCACACTAAAATAGGTGGGAAATAAGCTTCCTATAAATATAATCTATGATGAACAATCCTGACTGCAAGAGTCATTAGGATACCAGAAATAATAACTATGACTACGACATTGGGTGTAACGTCTGCCTCAGACGTCACTCTCAATGTCTAAGTCATAGATAAATAGCAGGTTTCATTTTTTTTTCTCTACAAAAACAAAGGAATATAGGATATGATTCAATTGTAGGAAACCCCCAGTCAATTTATATGAGGGGTCATTTATCTCCTTTAACACTGTACAATGACTAGAGATATAAGTCCGTTGGATGTGAGACATAACTCAACAATGAGTCATTTGACAAATAATCACTTCGCATACATAAAATATAACATCATTCGCTGGCATGAATGTGGTACTCTACTGCTCTCTTTCAGTTCTCCAAGATGTAAGACTTGTAAGAAGAAGGAATTCACTACCAATGGCCAGTTTATTTAAGTAGATAAGACTCGTTACAACCAATATCAAATTAATAAAAATCCTAAAATTTAGTAAGATCTGATCTTATCAACTTAGCCAGAAGCACATTGAAACAGGTACAGGCTTAATTATATAGATAAATACATCAATGAATGATTGTGAATGTTCATTTTTGGATAATCCCTTCAGTAGGCCACAAGATTATTTATGTTTGATATTATTTCTGACTAGTGTTAGTATAACAAAAAATTGATATTTCAACAAAATCCCTCGTAGGTGAGAAGGCTTGAGTTATTGAGATTAACACTTAAGAGTTTGAACTTTAGACACTTTGAATATTTGATAAATTATATTAGTATTAAATTAAACCTTCAAATTTTCAGAAATCTCAATTTAATAATGATGCACATGAGAGCCGATTTGAAATATACTAATCATAATATATTGTTCATCTCACCAGAACTAGTTTTTGGGTACTTTTGTTCCAGTAAGTCAATGTGTGAATTGTAAGTGGGGGTGAACCATGCTTTAGTTTAGAATGTTTTTAGAGTACCGTAGTTATATTTGCTTTTATAGTATGTTGACGTAACAGGTTGCTCGAAATATATACTGTATAATACTATGTATTCCCAGTCTTGGACATGAATTACCCCTACCAATATCGGTATAGGCTTTATACAAGTTTTTGTGGCTTTAATGTTGTATTGAACAGTAGAAAATTGGGAAGTTATTATACTATTTTGAAAGCCCGCTTTCTTTATACTTAGTCATCCTCCGTTTTCTTTAAATTTAAGTAAAATACCATACAGCAGAAGTCTAGGGCATGAACTATACAAGGTGTGAGGAAGGAAATCAATATCTTAATCCCACTTATGAAATTTATACAGCCACACAAGTGAAACAGCAAAGGAAAATATACCAAACTTAAAGAAAATAAGAGATTAAGGAAGTAAAAGTTCATGACTTGGAAATGAGATGCAGTGGAAGTATTTAATTACTGGCTAGTGATTGAGTCACATTAATATTCAAATGCTCAAATATTTTTGATCTAATATAGTAGGTGTACTTTATTATAACACGATTAGCACCATAAAGAGATTAAAATAACAGTTTTGGGATATATTCCCTATCACCAATATCACATCAACAATATCAATTAGAAATAATTTTAATCGAAAGTACATAATTAAGTCAGCTCTCGTCTGTGTAATCATCTCAATGACAACAAAAGAAGCAATGCCACAATATTCACTCATTACACACACATACAGAGAAGTATTAAATCATACATTGATCAGAGTAAAACAAGAAACATATTGATAGAAAAATTACATCATGGAATGTTTTTAACTAGAGACAATAAACTTATAATGCATGAAAATGTTTCATCTGTTAGTCTTTTTCTACAAATTATTAAAATCAAAAGTCTATGCATTAAAAAAACCTATTTACCGGTGCAAAACGAGTATCAAATTGTAGCATCTGATAGGAACCAGGGCGGGGCGACGGGCGACGAACCAAGGGCGACGAATATGGTGAAAAATAAATGAAATGACCAGCATACGCACCCTAAAAGCAAATTCAAAGCAAACTGAACAGCTCCAGTACACTACATACACTAAGCGATATAAACATTGGGCTATTATGAAACTTTATATTAGCACCACTCCAATGCTTCTATCAGCATGCCTCATCAAGACATTCTGGAAGTACAAGTAAAAATACACAAGGAAATATTAGGCTCAATTACACAAATCCTTCATGAATATTTTTTAGCCCTGGGCAAATTTGAACATTTTCCAAGTCTGAAAAAGTCGTCAAAACATATTTGTTTATTAGATTGTGTCACGCAAGCGTGGACCAATTGTGCCGCACGCTTGACAAAATATAGTTTCTTATTGGGTTGGTTGGCAAATGAAGCATCAACGTCACAGAACATCGGAACTTTATAACTGCTCAAAAATACTGTGATTAGCATGAGTACTGGCTGACAGAAGAGAAAACTTGACGTTAGCATCAAGATTTTGCACTAGTGAACTTTGAATTGTCAGCAAACATTTTGCTCAGTCTTTATTTTGTTAACTATTTACAATGGACTGGTCCATGGACATCAGACCAACATGTTGTTGTCCATCTGTAGTTCAATAAGTTTGACATACACCTTTGGCAATTTTCAAAAAAAAAACATTTAAATTTGCATCAAATATCATGACTACAGTTAAATCTTTACTCAACCATACTCAATACCCAATTGAAAAAAATGTTGTCAAAAATCTTTTGCTAAGTGTGTGCCACTGATGGATCACGTCGATCAAACAGGAACATCTGTGGCACGTGGTTGACAAAATAGAAGTGAACAATGAGAAATATATAATTTAGAGGGTTAACTGCAACAAGCTCAACAGTAAAGCGTTGGGAATTTGCTTCGAGCTACGCAACTGACTGTCCAGATGCAAGTTCGAATCCTGTGAGGGATGATGATTATGTGCGAAAGGTCTGCTGCTTTCTGTAATGTAATATATTATTTCTGTAATGTTCATATTGAATAAAGTCTAATACAACAAATTGAAATTTTTGAAATTCAAAATCAGTTCCTTAATGCATTTTGCAGTATTTTCAGAACTAGCGCATTCTTGCAAATCAAGCATTCCACTAACCCAATAAACACTTTGTATGTAAATATAGTCAGTAAAACTTGCTCCATAGCACAACAGGCCAGCCCAGTTACCTCGAAAGGCATACTAGCGTTAGAATTATGATTTATCGCTGGAACCTCTTAAGTTTGTTCGTGTCTTCCACCAATTAAGTCCAAGCATTGAAAAAAGAATAATTCGTCAGGTAAAATTCCACACTTCAGACTGAGCATGTGGGTTTGTAATGTTCAAACTATATAATAACGATAAAATTGTTATCCTATTGCCCTTTCACTAAATAAAGAGTTATGATTCAATGGACATCGAATGAGACTTTATTTAAATAAATAAACAGTACTGCAATCATAATTATGCATCTTACCTAGCATTCCATCTTGCATAATTCTTGCTCCGGGAGAATGATGAAGCATTGAGGTAGATGAGATCATTTCGCCAGAGCTGGTTTGAATAGATGGCCAACTGACATACACTAAGATGAAAAACATGAAAGAGATGATAACTGGACACAACAAAATTATAGGGATCCCAAATGAACAATTCCCTATTTAAAATTGTTAGGTAAACATAATGTTGTCAAGATTTTTTCACTGATTTATCAACAGTTTTGCCAAAGCTCATTCTGCATTGAAAGGAAGGAGACGCCTACAAAAATTTGATTGTGTCTAACTTAGTGAAGCTTAGTACCATATTCCCAACTATAATCAAAATTACAGAACCGTACAGACTACCGGTACCAGAAAATATTATTTTATTGAGCATGAATATTTTTCATCAAAGTCAACTGCATTATCGAAGTCTCCGGTTTGCAGGATAACAGCAGGTAAGTTACAGGGTAAAGTTAAATCTGTGGATTTTAAAAAGGTTAAAAACGATCATAAATGAATACGGTAACGGTAGACTATGATGTAATACAGATATCTTACTTTCATTATTTTCCTGTGACATGTTGAAGGCTTGGCCATACACAGCAAGGTCCATTCTGTTGCCTTGGCATCTGAAAATGCGGACAAGGATTCCTCCAGTTCAGAGTTTCCGGTGAGCGATGCCCGTAAGCTGTACTGTGTAAGTTACCTTATCCTGGCAGCTTTTTACCACAATTGTAAATAGATTTTATGACTGAGCCTAAGCCTGCCGATAAAATGCCAAAAATGCGTTAGATGGAAATCAGCATACAAGTCTCGACTTCCAAATCCTAAATCGCAAAGTAAAGACCTAGGTTGGAAAATATAAAAACAAACAAAGCGCTTGACTAAGCAGTAAGTTGACTGGATCGTGGAGATATAAAGTGGCATCATATCTTTGATTTAGGGCATTTCATCAATGTGTGGCATTCACAAGAAGACACTCATGGAAATCGGGACAAAGGATCCGGCCGCCAAACCCACATTTCGGCCCCAACTTTGCAATTTTGGTTATAACACTTTTTCGTCTGCTTTCGGTAGTCCTGATCATGCTTTAACAACGTGAAAACGGTTTGCCGTAAACCCTATGAGCGTTTTTAGATATTTCGGTCCAAAAAAACTAAAAAAGCATGTGAATTTTGTTGAATTCCGATAATTCTTTTTTCATGTGTTTAGAATTTCATTTTTTATCCTGCGGGAGAGGAAAGCCGAGAATATAGCTTAATCATATGGTAAACCACGGCCTCTCGTGCAGATACTACTTACAAGTTGCGCCGGAAAGGTGTCCAGCAATCCTCTCGCATGGGATTCAAACAAGGCCATATTATCAACACTGTTAGGGAATATGAGATTAACCAATCGCGTTGCCGAAGTGCAGTCATATTGGAACAAATTTTTTGTTCGCAATATGCTGCCATCTTTCATTTTGATGGAGCATTCGTCTTGCAAAATGGCAGAGTTCAACCGTCCACCAGCCAGCCTGTCAAAGTGTATAATGTGGAGGACTATAATGTGGAGGACGACAAAGCCAGGATTTCACACAACGATGGCGCAAAATGGCGAACTTTTTTATTAATATTGAAATTCGTTCTGCAAGGCCGGAAGCAGCGCCAAAAGGAATCAACTAACGGCCACTGAATAGCAAAGAGCTACTAAGGTTTAGTACCAGTAACTGCACTCTAAGCGGAAAACATCCCAAATGAATATGAACCGCCATGTTAAAGTGCAATAAGTGTTATCTGCGCCGGGTGGTAGAAAAACCATCTACCACTTCTTCCACATATCAACGCGACATATGACAAACTGGAACCTTCCAAATATCAGCCTGTCGAAGCCACGAGCGGAGGGAAAGAAATGTGTTCCACAACTGCTCCAACACGTAGTTATTGACCTCTCAGCGAGCGTTGACTTTCTGGTCTACTTCCGGGGTGGAAGCCTATTATTAAATGGTTTATGATGACGTATCAACACAAATTTAGAATCTCACTCAGACTACACAAAACTGGGAATCTCGGCTGAGGTAGATTTTTCATTCAAATTTTCAGGCTGATTCGTAAACAAAGATGACGCTTTTTACTATTTTTGATATAATTTTTGACGGTATTTATTTTTAAAACATTTAAAGATAAACGAATTAAGTTTTCCGTGAAACCTATAATTCAAGGTAGATATTGCCAGAATAAACTAGGTATAAATCGTAACTAAGAGAATGCGGAAAAGTTCAGCTAGTTTTTCAGTTCAATCTTTCTTCTCAATTTTTTTTTGCGAGCGAAGCAAGGGTGGATGGGTACCCGGTTAGCTCAATCGGTGTTGGGAATACCCTTCGAGCTACGCATCACTGACCTCCCGGAGTCGAATACGCGATAATATGCGAGAGGGATTCACGTAAGCGCGGCTTTCGCCAGCCAGGTTGGGAACTGGTATCCGTACGAGAGGTCGTGGTTCGACATATGGTTAACCCGTATTCTCGACTTTAACTTCTTCCGCAGGATAAAAATGAAATTCAATCCAAAGCTTGGCGATATTCTTAAAATATCCATTCCCATTATATAAGTTGATAAATGAGATTATTTTTTCACAGTGTGTCCAGATTTATGCCAGATTTATGACTATTGCCATAAGTTTCATACGGAGTGTCGATCAGAGCCCATCTACGGATTTGGGATCATTGCACACATTTCCCTTGTACTTCCTCCCACAAAACCATTGCATGGAAATGTCCCAGACAGAAATGCCCACAGGCGGGGTTCGGTCCCCTCTGGGGTCATTCCCCTTGTAGTGCAGTAATTGGTATTTCATTTTGCTCTTTGTTGCTCAAGTGTCTGTTAGTTCGTTCCTTTACTTCTTCAAGTCTTGCTTAGAAGCGAATTTCCAAAAAAAAATGGTAAAAGGCTACGTGTGATTGCCCCAGGCGAAATCGCTTTCACACATGGGGGGCGAAGAGCGTGTTTTCACAACAGTGAAGTATTGGCATAGATACATAGAATTAAACCACGTGTGTTTTGCGACATTTTGGGTGGTTTCAGCGAATGTAAGTTATAATTCTGGAAACAATAAATATATTTGAACTTTTTATCGCGCTGAATCTTTAATTGGATTAATGCTTGAGTTGATTATAGGTGTCGGTTTCCTTTCTGTGTCGGCTATGTAAATGCGTAGTGAATCGAACAGCAAAGTTTGCTGCCATAAAAAAGGTATCTAATCCACCCATTAAAACCCTAGAAAATTGTTACCTAGGAGAAAAAAGGGTAATTTAATATGACAATTGCTTTAGTTGACATTTACTTTAGTTTAGTTGTTGGATAAAACCGGATCATGTGGAATTCGAATTTTTTCGAATCGAATCGAGTCGATGATTTCCTATATATCCAGATACCCCATTTTCTATTAAAACTTATTTCCATTGTGACCATCAAAAAACTATAGTTATGAATTACTAATATTAACATAATCCCATCCATGTGATTATTCCTTGTCGTGACGGATGCGCTTATTAGGGCTTTCGCTGCAGTGAAAGTCGTATTGAAATTCTACGTTTTTTACTATTATTAAGGCTTTCGCTGCAGCGAAAGTCTTATTGAAATTCTGAGTTTTTTATTAAGACTTCCGCCACAGCGGAAGCCTTATTGAAATTCAACGTTTCTTTATTATTATTAAGGCTTTCGCGACAGCGAAAGTCGTATTGAAATTATACGTTTTTTTGTTATTATTCATTATTATGCTGGATGACTCTAGCATCAAAGCTACAAGATCTAGAGATCTAAAATCTTAGTTTAAAGGTCTGTGTGGATGAAAACTCTTTGTTTCGATATATTTTTAATGTAGACTTTCAAGTCTTTATGTTCCGGGATCCGGAAAATGCGGTACTGAAAGTGATGATAATAAAATGCATAAGGATTTTGCAGGACAAGCTTTCGGAATGTGAATAATGTGTGAAATCAAATAGTCAAAGATTAAGGTTCTTATTTTCAGATATAATCATTTGAAAGCGGCATAATAGACTGTCTGTCAAAATCACATTGAATAACGTCATGGCGTCACGTGTTTGTGCAATTGCTGTTGTCAGATACTTATTGGCTCTAGCATCAAAGCTGCAAGGTCTAGTGATCTAAAATCTTAGCGAAAAGGTCTGTATGACTGAAAACTTTTTATTCTATATTTTTACCTAAGTTTAGAAGTTTTTTTTCTGGAATTCGAAGTAGTTTTTTTGCAAGGAAGCTTTGAAAAAATACATATATCATCGGACCGATCAGAAAAAAGTGTAAAGATAAGTTTATATACTGATTTGATATAGTCCTGGGATGAATAACTCGAATATAATATATAAACACCATGCCTCTTCTCCCACATGCATGGCCCATACATATATCATTGGATAGATCAAAAAGAATGCAAATATAGTCTTTGGTGTTGATTCGACACAGTCCTGAGTTGAATGAACCAAATATAATTCCAAAACACCATACCTTATCTGTTCCATGCCTGGCACATGTATATGTCATTGAATAGACAAAAAGAGTGTTAAGATGGGCTTTACTGATGATTTGACACAGCCCTAAGATGAATAATTCAAATATAACTTTAAAACTCCATACCTTATATGTCCCATGCATGGGCCTCGCATATATCATTGAATGGGGCAAAAAAGGTATAGAGATGGGATTTGTTACTGATTTGGCACACTTGTGAGTTGAATAACCCCAAAATAATTTCAAGAGACCTTACCTACTCTGTTCCACGCATGACCCATACATATATCATTGGATAGATCAAAAAGAGTGTAAAGATGGGTTTTGACGCTGATTTGACAAAGTTCCCAGATAAACGAGCCAAAAATAATTTTGAGACACGATATCTTGTTGTCTCATGTATGGGCCATATATATACCCTTGGGCAAATCAAAAAGAATATAAAGATGGGCTCTGATACTGATTTGACATAGTCCGAAGATGAATGAACATAATATAAACTCAAGGCACCCAACTTTGTCTGTCCCATGCATTATCCATACATATATCATTGGACAGATTAAAAAGAGTGTAAAGATAAGCTTTGATACTGATACACCAGTCCATGGCGTATATGCGATTTCTTCGGATTATAGCGGTAGTATGCATGGCCTGATTTAATATCATGAAAGGTGAAATTTGATTTTTGCATAGCTTTGTATGTCAGCTAGAATCTCGGTCCAGAATCTGTGTGCTGTAAGATATGTCTTAAAAAATATATGAGTACTCATGAAAGATCCAGTGATGACAGTGTTCATCATAGTCAGGCGAAAGCCTTCGTGGTACTGTGTAACAGTTCTAGTTATTATTATTCATTATTATGGTAGATGGCTCTAGTATCAAAGCTACAAGACCTAGACATCTAAAATCTTAGTTAAAAGGCCTATGTGGATGAAAACTCTTTGTTTCATATTTTGAATGTAGACTTCCAAGTCTCTTTGTTCCCGGATCTTGGATTTTCCGTCAAAATGCAGTACTGAAAGTGATGATAATGAAATGCATAAAGCTTTTACAGGACAAGCTTTCGGAATGTTAGTCATATGTAAAATCACACCCACAGAGATAATGAAGAACTCATGCCGCGTACTTTTCGTATTTAAGGCTCTGTTTTCCAGATATAATCATTTGAAAGTGGCCTAGTAGACTGTCAAAATCAGATTGATTGACGTCATATCCACGTGGTCTGTTCGAGTGCTTGTTGCCGTATATCTTTTGGCTCTAGCATCAAAGCTGCAAGGTCTAGTGATCTGAAATCTTAGTAAAAAGGTCTGCATGGCTGATAACTTTTTATTCTATATTTTCACCTAAGTTCCCAAGCGTTCTGTGTGGGTTGGGTCATTGCCACTGAAGAAGTTATGCTGCGATGAAGGAGCTGCAAATTGGTCAGTTTTGCCAGTTTAAAAGCTATTTTATAACTATTAATTCTAGCACAAATGTAGACCGCTCAGTCTGATGGTTTCAGTCTGCTGCACTGATGTGATTACAGAGTCGCAAGTCATTTTATTTTTGCTATTTGAAATAAAACATTATTTCACACTGTGCTTGAGACGTATCGTAATCTATGTTCAGTGATTTTAGAAAAAAAAACTTGGGACTATATTCAAAAACTTTATGGCCCATGTATTATTTCTAAAAATTTCTATTAAAGATGACCTTTAATATCGGTTTGACACAGTCTTGAGATGAATAATTTATATATAATTTAAGATTCCATATATAACTGGAAAGATTAGAACAGAATGCAAAGATGGGCTTCGATACTGCTTTGACACAGTCCTGAGATGAATAACTCAAATATAATTTTAGAACTCCATACCACGTCTGTCCTATGCGTGCGTCATCCACATATCAGTGGGTACATTAAAAAGAATGCAAATATATGCTTTGCATCTGATATGACATCGTCCTGTAATAAATATTTCAATTGCAATTTCAAGACTCTATGTCATTGATTTGATCAAATATGGTTTGAGACTGATATAGTACAGTCCATGGTGTATACGTTTTTTCCTCGGCTTATACTGGTAGAATGCATGGCCTGATTTAATATTATGAAAAGTGAACCTTGTTTATCAGCTAGAATCTCGGTCCAGAAGTCTGTGTGCTGTAAAGCATCTCTTAGAAAATATATGAGTACTCATGTAAGATCCAGTGATGACAGTGTTTATCATTGCCCGACGAAAGCCTTCGTAGTACCGTGTAACAGTTCTAGTTTTCAAACTAAATTAAAAATTTCCTTTCTCAGTATTCAAATTTTTTGTGTGTTTTTGTATCTGTCCCTCCTACTCAGAAATACTCCTCATTTTAGCGTAAAATATCTCATAGGCTATCATTTCGCCCTTAAATTTCAAAAGTTTCCATTTCTCCTTATCGTTTATAATATTTCTTGTTCCTTGTGATTAATGAGACATGTTCATTTATCTTGTTGACTTTCCATTTACTCTAGAATAGACATATGAATACAAAATTTTCCAACGTAAATAATTTTTTTGCTACTCTATGCAGCAACATTGTTTTAGCAATCTGGAAACATAAAATTTAAGTGATGCGCCGTGTTTTTGTTGCTTTTTTGCGTTTCGTAGAATACCCTATTCCATTTTGTAATCTGGCTACATGAATCATTATTCAAATTATTTTTGTTCGCCTTGTGACGTTTTTTTTTAAACTTTTCTTGGAAGCATTTTTTCTGCGTATAAACTGTACACATGAAGTTTTGCCAAAGTAATAAATTCTTTCTTGCAGCTTCACAGTGGTGTATTTTGAGTGTTAATGTTACCAGTAACCTATTTGCACGGTAGGATATAACCCACGACTGATGGATGAGTAGGGTGGTTCACAAATCACAGTTTCACGGAATTACGGTATATTGGCTAGAGCTGGTCTACAAGTCTAACATAATTTCCTACAAAACATATTCGCGAATTTTTTTTATCTTTTTTTGCTGGCATTTCGGAAGATAAGACAGTAAGTTGATGAACGCTTAGCTCATCTTTCTTGCGCGGATACAGGTCTAGTAAATGCACAGACATTATATTAGTAATTAATTCAACTGATCGACAGTAAATTTGCTGCCATCAAACTATGGTAGATATTTACTGCTTAAACGGTAAATACTATTACGTAAGCGGTTAGTAAATTCAGTAACATTCGATAATAGCCATGATGCCATTTTTATACAGTGAACAGTTCTCTATTATAGAGGTCCAAATCTATTTCGAATATTTTTTTATTAGGAGCACGGTTTGCGGTGTTACACGGCGGCTTGCCGCCATAACCAGTCAAAAATTTTATTTTGTCATGCATGGGCCACAAATGGGCCGCGCCTCGACGGCGCGATCCATCAGTGACCCACGCTTAACAAAACATATTTAGTATGTATTTTTTCGACTGGGTAAAAATACCCTTAAGCCACCTCAGTTCTCCATCAGCGCAACGGATTCGCCGTGTCACCGAATAATTTAGTTCAATCATTTTTCTTTACTCCAATATGACGGCCGATAATCAACGATTTCCTTTCATTGTGAAACGGAGTTGACAGTTTGAAGTTAATCGTTCTTAGTTTTTTTGTTACAAACTAATACCTCTCAGATGTTTTGTTTCGTTCGAAGTACTGAAGGGCAGCAAAAAGTAGTGAGTTTGGGTTTTTTTAAAAAACTTGAAGGACAGACTTTGTGACTATGGTGGATAATTTTTGGAAGATAAAACATCGTAATACATACTTTTAAACGGCTTGATTTAAATTTCGAATCTTTACTCCAAAGTACTGTGACCCTTGTTTTTTTTTTTGAACCATTGAAAATTCAAAACCTGTCGGAAAGCGCCCTCAGTCAAAAAGGTTTGTCCGAACGTATTTTGTTAAGTGTGAGTCACTGATGGATCGCGTCGATTAGGCGCGGTCCATCTGTGACTCATGCTTAATAAAATTAAATTTTTTGTTTGGCCACACCTAATCTAAAAAAAAACTGAGCAAATATGTTTGTGATATTTGAGTGAACCTTGAACATGACGCGCTTTCTGGTTAAGAACCAATAGACTAGAACAAAGGTAGACCAGATTCAAGAAATGGCTGATAGCTTCTAGCTTCTGCTTTTCATTCGAGAGAACAATTGAGCTACCACTCTTGTCAATAGCTTTTCGGTTCATAAAAGGGTTTTTCAGCTCGGAATGCGAATCCTATAGTCAGACCCTCGTTCCATTGACAGAGTACGGAGTGGTTTGATATCTTAGAGAACATCAGCGATAGAAGGTGTCAAATCCCGAGAAGGCATAATAATGAATTAAAAAATGAATATTTTGACCTGAAAGTTGAAATAAAAATTCTCGCTTGAAAATACACCATTTTCGGGTCATATCAATAGAAATATGTTGATGGTGTATTAGTGCGTCGAAGTTGCGTGAGAATTTGGCGTATTTTGAAGATTGTTTGCACAAATTCCAAAATTTCGAAGGGAGAATTTTTACCGTCCCTCCATTTCCGCCGCCAGCGTTAGAGACCGGTGACTCCAAATGCTAGTGGTGCACTTATTCATTACACGCGTATACAAATATGCGTCGAGGGCATTCGAAAAATAGTTGTCTTATTTAAGAAGCCTTTGTGCCAATTTGTGATCAATATTCTTTTCGACTGCTAAGCCGCACCTAGCACGATCAGAAATATTAAATAACAACGACCAGGTGCTAATGTGAAAATATACCTTGGGACACTAAAGCTTTTTTCTCTTTTATTTCAGAATTTTTCAATTACGGAATAAGCATTATTACATGTGGCTTGAACGAAATAGAAAGCTACTATGATCAAAGTCAATGTTCATAGATTTGGGGTTGGGTGCAAAAATTTGAAAAAAGTTCGAGATCAAATCATGATGGCACAGGCAAAAAAATTCTTTCTGGAAAATAAAGTTTTCATCATGCATTACTATGAAACACACCGAAAATAGTACCAAAGACCCAGAATTTTGGAAGGGGGTATTATATGGTCTAAAATGTACTAAATCAGTGTAATACCACGCGTGGAAAAAATTGGGATTTTTTATGTTTTGAAGCCTTTGAAACGTCATTTTTGGATTTCTCCAGTCGGTCATAAATACGCTAGAGAAACAAAGCACAGGTGGCTTGTGATTTCAACAAAGCATTTGCTTCCGCACGTTCGGAAGCATGACCCTTCACAAATTTTTTCCCAGAGGAAGTTTTGTTATGGATATGAACAATATGAATATGACAATATGAATGCATTAAATATAAAAAATGACAAAATATTTGCCATTCAAACTATTGCTTATCGAGACTAAGCCCAGATTATTTTGTAGGGGCTTATGTTTCGATGAAATAGGCGACCTGCGCACAACTCAAAATGAAGCCGTTATTTTGCGAGGCAGTGACATTAACTCAATGACGAACTACTGCGAGTTTCTTATTACACTGTCTTCGTGAATATATTGCATTACGTTTTCGACGCAGCGGAACCGTTAGCTACCCAAGCTAACGGAGAGTAGTCGTTTCGTTGCGTGAATTTGCTCTTTACGGGCATGTGACTACCATTCTCGAAGCTGTATCGCAGAGCAATGCAGATATTTATTACCGTTTTTGTGTTGTTTGTTACTGGCAACATAACGCATCGGTGAAACAGCTTCGCCCTATCAGAAATTCTATCTTGTACATGCTAACTTTAGAATTACCCTAACGCATTTTCTATGTGTCATAAAAGATAATTATGGAAAGCGAATGGACGGTAGATGGCTCATTGTATGTGGCAGATATAGTTTCCTGCGCTCAACTATAGCGGTTAGTTCTGAAATGTTTTGGGCTAAGAGTATATTTGCCGATATCACATTTTACGTACATTTTTGTCTTTTGGTGTTGGTCAGCCGGTTTCTTTTACGTGTTGATTTTTTGCTTGGAATTAAACTGAAATATCCTTATATTTCAAAGGTCGACCAAAAGAAGTAGATTTTCACGACTTCACAGAAAATTATAAGGGCATGCTATGGGACAATGGGACTATTGATGGACTAAATATTTGTATAAAACAGCGAGATTAGATGTTGAATGTCGCCGCAGCAGCGAAAATCTGTTTGAAGGAAATTTCCACGATCTGGATGTATCTTGAGTTGTTCTAAAATATAATTGTGATAAAGATTCCACTTTAATAAAAAGTTTTTTTTCCATATGTGATTTTGCTTGGGTAATTTATGGAAAAATTCTAATGAATTGCCGACTTGGTTAATATATCAGAGAGTTGTTTTACATTGGAAATAAAATATCCGCATATCTAATCAAAGAATTTTGTATTCGCATCATCCGAATCGAACGCTATTCGAATCTCGATTCTAAATGTGGCTTCCTTAATTGTGATATTTTTTCTTTCCCTCTAATTTTGGTTTATTGCACAATATATTTATGTAGATTTACGCATTCTATGGAAATAACAAATATCCCATATTTAGTATTACAACTTGTCTCCATTGTGGAAATAAAAAAATTTCATGGTTCATAATATATTTACAATTCACACTCCTTGTCTAAGAACAACATTTTTCATATTTTAACCATAAAATATATTCAAGTCTGACCAAAATCGATTGCATTTTTTCGTTAAAAATGAAAATTCTAGTTTGTTCAGCAAATTTTTGTTCCTATGAACAAATCACGATTGATTCGAATAATTTTTGCTTGGAATCACCGAATCGAATTGCCCACCCCTACCTATATCTCATTTTCGACACGGCTTTTAAGGCATCTGCCTGGTCAAATACCACTCACCTCACTTTATTATAGCGATTCAATTCTCTTTGGAAAGTTTTCCATTTAGAGTAGGTGCAGTTGCAGGCACTATATTTTTAAAATGCTCAATGCCATAACAAGTTTCTTTTGGTTCCTTCAATTTGCTGCTTCCGGCATTAGTTGGAGTGATTTCAGCAATAAAAATAAAAAATCCAAAATAATCATTCTTCTTAAAGCACACGGTTTTGAGGATAGACCACTAGCTCATAGAACGGGTATTTTTATAGTCTTCCAACCAAATATTAGAATCCAGTTTGAGAGGTTTAGGAGAAGGGGAGGAAAGAGTCGTAGTGTCAATGATATCTCACATTCATCTATCGCAGACATAATATCTTCAAAGGCCCAAGCGGTTCACAGTCAACCTATCAGACGGATCCATGTATTACGATATATATTCTGTTGCCAGTGACGTCTTTAATTAAGGCTTTCGCTACGGCGAAAGTCTTATTGAAATTCTACGTAATTTATTAAGGCTTTCGCTACAGCGAAAGTCTTATTGAAATTCTACGCTGTTTTTGGTATCATTATTATACTATTTGACTCTAGCATCAAGCTGCAAGATCTGATGATCTAAAATCTTAGCCAAAAGCTCTGTGTAGATGGAAAGTCTTTGTTCTATGTTTTCAATCCAAGCTTTCAAGTCTCTTGTTCTAGGATCTTCGATTTTCCGTCAAAATTCAGTAAAAAGGTGGTGATATTGAATTGCGTATGAGGCTTTTGCAGGAAAAGCTTACAAAATGTGAATCATGCCTGAAATCATAGACAAAAAAGTCGATGAAGATGTTATGCCGTGTACTTTTCGTACTTAGGGCTCTGTTTTTCAGATATAACCATTTGAAGGTGGCCAAATTGACTGGCGGAATCACATTGTTTGATGTCATAGTCATATGGTCTGTGCGAGTGCTAGACAATGGTTTCGCTACAGTGAAAGTCTTATCGATATTCTACGCTGTTTTGGTATCATTATTATGCTTGTTTGTCTCTTGCATGGCCCGTGCATATATTATTAATTCGATACAAAAGCATTCAACGGCGTGCTTTGGATTGATTCGACACACTCCTGAAATGACTGATCAAATCATAATTTCAAGACATATTATCCTGCATGTTCCATAAATATGTCATTGTTTTGATCAAAAAGCGTGTAAAGATATGGTTTGAGACTGATTTGATACAGTGGATGGTGTATATATGATTTCTTTGGAATACAGCGGTAGTATGCATGGTCTTATTTAATATCATGACAAGTGAACTTTAATTTTTGCATAGGTTTGTTTGTCGGTCTCGATCTCGATACAGGAGTCTGTGTGCTGTGAGACGTCTTTTAGATCATGTGCGAGTAGGACTACTCATGGAAGATCCAGTGATGACAGTGTTAAGCATGGTCAGGCGAAAGCCTTCGTAGTACTGTGTACACAGTTCTAGTTGTTATTAGGGCTTTAACTAGAGCGAAAGTCGTATTGAAATTCTAGGTTTTATTTTTATTATTAAGGCTTTCGCTACGGCGAAGGTCTTATTGAAATTCCACGTTTTTTTATTGAGGCTTTCGCTACAGCGAAAGTCTTATTGAAATTCCACGTTTTTTTATTAAGGCTTTCGCTACAGCGAAAGTCTTATTGAAATTTTACCTTTTTCTTCTTCTTATTATTATGCTAGATGGCTCTAGCATCAAAGCTATAAGATCTAAAATCTTAGTCAAAAGGTCTCTATGGATGGAAACTCTTTGTTTCATATTTTTTATCTAGACTTTCAAGTCTCTTTGTTCCGGGATCTTGGATTTTCCATCAAAATGCACTACTGAAAGTGATGATAATGAAATGCATAAGGCTTTTGCAGGACAAGCTCTCGGAATGTGAACCATGTGTGAAATCATAGTCAAAAGAGTCAATGAAGAATTTATGCCGCGTACTTTCAATAGTTAAGGCTCTATTTTACAGATATCATCATTTGAAAGTGGCCTAATAGATTTTCAAAATCACATTGATTGACGTCATATCCACGTTGTCTGTGCGAGTGCTAGTTGACATATACTTTTTGTCTTTTGTATCAAAGCTGCAAGGTCTAGTGATCTAAAACCTTTTAAACTTTTATTCCATATTTTTTACCAAGCTTCCAAATCTCCCTGTGCATGAATTCTACGCCACAATTCAACTAAAAAACTTTTTCTGGAATTTGAAATAGCTTTTTGCAAGCAAGCTTTGAAAGCGTTCTGTGTGTGTTGGGTCGTAGTCTAAGAGCAAGCGAAGAAGTTTTGCTGCACTGATTCTTGATTTATACCTTTGTTTTTACGGCACAGGAGCTGCGAATTGGCCAGTTTTGTCAAATTGAAAGTTATTTTAATACTATTAAATCGTGCACAAACAAAGGATATTCAGTAGAGGGTGAGCTGATGTGATTGCAGAGCCAAAATTCGTTTTATTTTTGCTATTTGAAATAAAATATCGTTTTGAATCATGTTATGTACTGTACTTAGGACGTATGACTAAGTTCAGTGACTTTAAAAAAACTTGGGACCATATCCAAAAGCTTTAGGAACCCACTTTTATGTTGTCATCATGTGCGGCCCATGCATGATATCTAAAATTGGAAAACGGGTCAGGATAATTTTTAGAATGATTCGACATATCTAGATCGAAAACAGTGTAAAGATGGACTTTCGTACTGATTTGACACAGTCCGGAGATGAATAAACCAAAAATAATCTCAAGACACCAAACCTCGTCTGTGCCATGCATGGCCCATACATATATCATTGGATAGATCAAAAAGAGTGTAAAGATGGGCTGTACTGATGATTTGACATAGCCGCAGGATGAATAATTCAAATATAAATTTAAGACTCCATACCTTATCTGTCCCATGCATGGGCCTCACATATAACATTGTATAGATCAAAAAGACGTAGAGAAATGGGATTTGTCACTGATTTGTCACAGTCGTGAGTTAAATTACCCAAAAATAATTTCAAGAGACAATACCTATTCTGTCCCATGCATGACCTATATATATATATCATTAGATAGATCAAAAAGAGTGTAAAAATGGGAATTGACACTGATTTGACACAGTCCCGAAGATGAATGAACAAAATATAAATTCAAGGCACCAAACCTTGTCTATCCCAGGCCTGACCCATACATATATCATTGGGCAGATCAAAAAGAGTGTGAAGATGGGCTTTGATACTGATGTACCAGTACATTGTGTATATATGATTTTTTAGGATTATAGCGGTAGTATGCATGGCCTGATTTAATATCATTAAAGGTGAAATTTGATTTTTGCATAACTTTGTTTGTCAGCTCTCGGTCCAGAAGTCTGTGTGCTGTAAGATATCTCTTAGAAAATATATGAATACGCGTGGGAGATCCAGTGATGACACTGTTCATCATGGTCTGGCGAAAGCCCTCATAGTGCTGTGTAACTGTTTTAGTTACCTTTGTAATCTGCAACAGAAGGTAAACCAATTGTAATCTCAACCTTAAGAAGAGTTCATACTAGATACCCCCCACTGCATTCAACGATAGCAGTTCAGTTCCTGTAATTCCAGCTTAGGCAGTTGCTGTTTGTTCATATCTGATGACGCGTCGAAATAAAGCTAATGACTCCCAGTCCCGTGCACCCCGTAATAGGGAAGTGGGGGGGGGGGGTGCTAAGAAGCTGATGGTCAATATATTTTCCATTTGTTTCTCTAACAACGTTCGTGACAGGAAACTTTGCTTTCTGTTGAATCATTCCGGCGAAGAATGGACCTAACGTCTTTGCTCTCTACGAGACCAAACCCAATCCTGAACTCTCATCGTCAAATCTGCCTGTGGCTCGTGCATTTGTCTTCGAGTCTACATCACCATACCTGCTTGCGAATGTCGCTTCTGCCATCGACGTCATTCCTGTTCTTCATATAGCTTACCGACCCCCCTAAACCCAAGATTGTTCTGTTCTTAGCGATATTTCTTTGCAAATGGACAAGATTCTGATAATTGTCCATCTGCCAATTTTTCGCGATGGGAGACTTAAATGCCCATCACAATACCTGGTTAAATTCAGCTGCAACTGACTTGGCCGGGCAAGGATCCCCGACAACCCGGCTCTCGCTCCTTCCTGACTGTTTTGTTTCGGATCCATGTGATGTATTCTCCCTGGCCTCCCAGCTTCCACTTTTGTTAGTTTCGACCGCGTCATTTTGCAGCTTAGATTAAAAAATCGGTAAAACTTTCACTGAGTCACCTTTTCACCGTGCTTTCTTATTATTACAAGGGCACTGACATCTTCTTGTGACTTCCTTCGCAATGTGCCGTGGCGCGATGTTTTCGTGTTGCCTGGTGATGATTGCGCGGTGGAAATTGCGGAGTGGAGACTTTATGGAATTGAAGAATTTATTCCCCATTGAAGATTCCAGGTGAAGTCGTAGGGCTTCTGGCCCCACTGCCCCTGGGTGTCTCGAAAACTGTACGGGATGTACGGGATGTACGGGATGTACGGGATGTACTGGATGTACGGGATGTACGGGATGTACTGGATGTACGGGATGTACGGGATGTACGGGATGTACTGGATGTACGGGATGTACTGGATGTACTGGATGTACTGGATGTACGGGATGTACTGGATAAAATTTTGCGCAAATTACCTTTTGAAGCATAGCAAATTGAAATATCGGTAGAAAAGTTTCGAATATTTATTACTGACACTGTAACGAGAATGCAGTAAAATCGCCGTTTATTGATAGTAATGCCAATCGATAAAATTAAAATCCACAGTCCATAATTTGGCATTCACAAGGCAACCACAATTTTTAAATAGGAAAATTATGCAAATTAATGTTAACTTACTGCGTTTTTATCGCAGTGTGGTTAATTAAATGTGGTGGTTGAGAATTGCACTTAATGGTTTGCAACCAGTTGAACTGCAGTCATGTTACATAAAACCCAAGGCAATTTCACCCACAGCGTATTGCACACACATCCAATTACACCCAATAGTATTGCCCTTAATAGGATTGCACCCAGAAGGATTGCACTCGGTAGAATTGGACCTTTTCCCATTATGGTAGTAGATGTACGGGATGTACTGGATAAAAATTTTTCGCAAATTACCTTTTGAAGCATAGCAAATTGAAATATCGGTAGAAAAGTTTCCAATATTTATTACTGACACTGTAACGAGAATGCAGTAAAATCGCCGTTCTTTGATAGTAATGCCAATCGATAAAATTAAAATCTACAGTCCATAATTTGGCATTCACAAGGCAACCACAATTTTTAAATAGGAAAATTATGCAAATTAATGTTAACTTACTGCGTTTTTATCGCTGTGTGGTTAATTAAATGTGGTGGTTGAGAATTGCACTTAATGGTTTGCAACCAGTTGAACTGCAGTCATGTTACATAAAACCCAAGGCAATTTCACCCACAGCGTATTGCACACACATCCAATTACACCCAATAGTATTGCCCTTAATAGGATTGCACCCAGAAGGATTGCACTCGGTAGAATTGGACCTTTTCCCATGATTGTAGCAGATGTACGGGATGTACGGGATGTACTGGATGTACGGGATGTACGGGATGTACTGGATGTACTGGATGTACGGGATGTACGGGATGTACGGGATGTACTGGATGTACGGGATGTACGGGATGTACGGGATGTACGGGATGTACTGGATGTACGGGATGTACTGGATAAAATTTTGCATAAATTACCTTTTGAAGCGTAGCAAATTGAAATATCGGTAGAAAAGTTTCGAATATTTATTACTAACACTGTAACGAGAATGCAGTAAAATCGCCGTTCTTTGATAGTAATGCCAATCGATAAAATTAAAATCCACAGTTCATAGTTTGGCATTCACAAGGCAACTACAATTTTTAAATAGGAAAATTATGCAAATTAATGTTAACTTACTGCGTTTTTATCGCAGTGTGGTTAATTAAATATGGTGGTTGTGAATTGCACTGAATGGTTTGCAACCAGTTGAACTGCAGTCATGTTACATAAAACCCAAGGCAATTTCACCCACAGCGTATTGCACACACATCCAATTACACCCAATAGTATTGCCCTTAATAGGATTGCACCCAGAAGGATTGCACTCGGTAGAAATTGAACCTTTTTTCCCATTATGGTAGTAGATGTACGGGATGTACTGGATAAAAATTTTTCGCAAATCACCTTTTGAAGCATAGCAAATTGAAATATCGGTAGAAAAGTTTCGAATATTTATTACTGACACTGTAACGAGAATGCAGTAAAATCGCCGTTCTTTGATAGTAATGCCAATCGATAAAATTAAAATCCACAGTCCATAATTTGGCATTCACAAGGCAACCACAATTTTTTAAATAGGAAAATTATGCAAATTAATGTTAACTTACTGCGTTTTTTATCGCAGTGTGGTTAATTAAATGTGGTGGTTGAGAATTGCACTTAATGGTTTGCAACCAGTTGAACTGCAGTCATGTTACATAAAACCCAAGGCAATTTCACCCACAGCGTATTGCACACACATCCAATTACACCCAATAGTATTGCCCTTAATAGGATTGCACCCAGAAGGATTGCACTCGGTAGAATTGGACCTTTTCCCATGATTGTAGCAGATGTACGGGATGTACTGGATGTACGGGATGTACGGGATGTACGGGATGTACGGGATGTACGGGATGTACTGGATGTACGGGATGTACGGGATGTACGGGATGTACGGGATGTACGGGATGTACGGGATGTACTGGATGTACGGGATGTACGGGATGTACTGGATGTACGGGATGTACGGGATGTACGGGATGTACTGGATGTACGGGATGTACTGGATAAAATTTTGCATAAATTACCTTTTGAAGCGTAGCAAATTGAAATATCGGTAGAAAAGTTTCGAATATTTATTACTAACACTGTAACGAGAATGCAGTAAAATCGCCGTTCTTTGATAGTAATGCCAATCGATAAAATTAAAATCCACAGTTCATAGTTTGGCATTCACAAGGCAACTACAATTTTTAAATAGGAAAATTATGCAAATTAATGTTAACTTACTGCGTTTTTATCGCAGTGTGGTTAATTAAATATGGTGGTTGTGAATTGCACTGAATGGTTTGCAACCAGTTGAACTGCAGTCATGTTACATAAAACCCAAGGCAATTTCACCCACAGAGTATTGCACACACATCCAATTACACCCAATAGTATTGCCCTTAATAGGATTGCACCCAGAAGGATTGCACTCGGTAGAATTGGACCTTTTCCCATTATGGTAGTAGATGTACGGGATGTACTGGATAAAAATTTTTCGCAAATTACCTTTTGAAGCATAGCAAATTGAAATATCGGTAGAAAAGTTTCGAATATTTATTACTAACACTGTAACGAGAATGCAGTAAAATCGCCGTTCTTTGATAGTAATGCCAATCGATAAAATTAAAATCCACAGTTCATAGTTTGGCATTCACAAGGCAACTACAATTTTTAAATAGGAAAATTATGCAAATTAATGTTAACTTACTTCGTTTTTATCGCAGTGTGGTTAATTAAATATGGTGGTTGTGAATTGCGCTGAATGGTTTGCAACCAGTTGAACTGCAGTCATGTTATATAAAACTCAAGGCAATTTCCCCCACAGCGTATTGCACACACATTCAATTACACCCATTAGTATTGCCCTAATAGAATTGTACCCAGGAGGATTGCACTCGGTAGAATTGGACCTTTCCCATGATTGTAGTAGATGTACGGGATGTACTGTATGTACGGGATGTACTGTATGTACGGGATGTACGGGGTGTACGGGGTGCACGGGGTGCGCGGGGTGCGCGGGGTGCACGGGATGCACGGGATGCACGGCATGCACGGGATGCACGTAATGCACGGCATGCACGTGGTGCACGGCATGCACGGAATGCACGTGATGTACGGATACACGGGATGTACGGCATGTTCTGGATGCACTGAATGTACGGCATGCACGTGGTGCACGGAATACACTAGATGTATGACATGCACAGGGGATGTACGACATGCACGACATGTACGGCATGCACGACATGTACGGCATGCACGACATGTACGGCATGCACGTGGTGTACGGTATGCACGGGATGGACGGCATGAACGACATGTGCCGAATGCACGGAATGTACTGGATGAACGGCATGCACGGAATGCACTCAATGTTCGGAATGCACATGATGTACGGCATACACGGGATGTACGGCATGTACCGGATACCCGGAATGTACTGGATGCACGGAATGTACTGGATGCACTGAATGTACGGCATGCACGTGGTGCACGGAATACACTGGATGTACGACATGCACAGGGGATGTACGTCATGCACGACATGTACGGCATGCACTTGGTGTTCGGAATGCATTGGGTGTACGGCAAGCAGATTGGATGTACGACATGCACGACTTGTACGGGATGTACGGCAGGCACCTGATATAGGGAATGTACGGCATGCACTCAATGTTCCGCATGCACGCAATGTACGGTATGCACTGGATGTACGGCATGCACGGGATGTACGGTATGAACGACATGTGCCGAATGCACGGAATGTACTGGATGAACGGCATGCACGGAATGCACTCAATGTTCGGAATGCACGTGATGTACGACATACTCGGGATGTACGGCATGTACGACATGCACCGGATGCACGAAATGTACTGGATGCACTGAATGTACGGCATGCAAGTGGTTCACGGAACACACTGGATGTACGACATGCACAGGGGATGTACGGCATACACGACATGTGCGGCAGGCATGTGATATACGGAATGCACGTGATGTACGGCATGCACGAAATGTACGGCAGGCACGTGATATACGGAATGTACGGCATGCACTGGATGTACGGCATGCGCATGCGTGTTTTGAGGTATGCAATGAATGTATGGTATATAAACGATTAGACAAGGAACAACAGGTAGTGACATGTAAGTGATCCATTGCATACAGCACCAACTGCATCGGCAACGTCCTATGTGAATTGAATGCTATATATTACATATGGGAATGACTCAGGGAATGTACTGAACTACTGATAATATTTCTTTAAAGAGGGGGAAGCAACAACATTTGCTAAGTCTTTTAATTTATTAGGGGCGAATCGTTACTACTTACACCGTAATAAAATGCCTAAACCTAGCAGGACTACGCACACAGTCAAATTACATTCTGTAGGATTGCATCTAGTTGAATGACATCCTGAAAGATACAACCCCCATTATAGTTGCACTGGGCAGAATTACACCCCTCTTTATTGTGATTGTGGAATAATTGCGCCCGATGCTTGCCTATGAATAATATTTGACTGAAAATAGTGTTTTTGCGAAGAATTTCAAATTAAAAATTCTGACTGGTTATGGCTTATTATGTAACATGTAACATATGTGTATTATGTACGGAAAATATAGCGCAGATTACCTCTTGAAGCCGCTAGTTGGTTCCTTCTACAAACTGCCTTCGGCCTTGAGTTACTTTCAATAAAAAAAGGCATAGCAAATTGAAATATCAGTAGAAAAGTTTGGAATAATCATTACTAACACTGTAACATAAATGCAGTGAAATTTCCGTTTTTCGATGGTAATGCCAATCGATAATATTAAAATATACATTCGACTGCAATTTTGAAATATAAAATTACTGAACGGTAATTTACTGCGTTTTTATCACAGTGTGGTTAATTAAATATGGTGGACGTTGATTGCACTCAATGGTTTGCAGTCAGCTGAACTGCAGTTTTGTTATATTATTCGCAAGCCATTTCACCCACAGCGTATTGCACGCACATTCAATACCACCAGTAGTATTGCACCCATCCATGTTCAGTATAATTGCTCTTAATAGGGTTGCTCTCGGCAGAATTGCGCCATCTCCCGTGATTGTAAAATATTATCATCCAGTAGAGTTGTACCCCGGGTATTACACCTAGTAGAATAACATCTTGTAGAAACTAGATGTACCGAACGAAATGAATTAAATGTTGTAGAGTGGGTGTATAATATGTATGTATCGGTATAAAACCAGTAACTGCTTTCAGAGTTATGGGATTCTGTACGCTATGTATAGTACAAAATTGCTTCATGTTATGATGATAAATTGCCGATCGCTGAAACAAAAATACGGAGAATTTCGCACAAAAAATAGTCTAAAAACTGAAATATCAGCCAATGAGTCCGGAATATTTACTACTAACATTGTAACAAAAATCCAGGTAAATTACAGTTTTCCAACAGTCATTTTAATCGATGATATTGAAGTCCACATTTCCTAATTGACATAAATCGCACCAACGACTTGGTCTCGACTCGCAACTCAAGTGTTTTTCGACTCGACTTGAAGTGAAATGACTTCTCCCCAACACGCGTATGTGGTACATAAATGGAATGCTATAAAGCTTGTAAGAGATGCATTGCATAAATACCAGCAACGACAGCCGGGATTATGTAATGGTGTGCGGTAAGGGGATGGGGCTCAATGACAAAATCAGAATTTACCGCCAATTATCTGTAATAGAATAGCAAATTTAAAGTCACTCAAAATTATACAAAATAAAACGAAGTGGAACTGGTACAACAACCAGTCACGAAGCAAAACAAAACTTATTGAAATGCAACAAAGAAGGTTTTTCAAGATATTTTAAATGAATTTTTTTCACGGATAATATTTCGTTGAGGAAGAGATGGGACATGGCCAAATTTACTATACAATGTTACTAAAAAAAATGTCTGGGCAGTTACTAATTGCACTGTAACAAGAAATGTATTAAAATCACCGTTCCTTGAATTTAATTTTACTCGGTGATAATGATATAAAAGAATAAAATATTTCTCCCTGATTTACCAATTTAAATGCAACACACCACTCTGTCCATCAACATTCCATTCCAGGCATAAATCGCATCAGGGCAAAAAAAATCTGGAAACATAAACATACTGCAAATGAACTGTAAATTAAGCGCCCCTTTGTCGCAATGTCATAAATTAATTATTATATAACATAAACAGTTGAACGAAGAGAGCATTTAAATGAGTGGGTTTCAAATGTTTAATGCAAGAGCCGTTTAAAGCATCACGTAGAGGTGATTTGTTTACTATTTCTAGTATCAACATTGTCTTTTAGATTAATAGCACCAGTTTGCCTAATGAAATCTTAAGCGTTTTTTTGTTTTCGACCGTGATGACTGACCGGGTTTTCTTCCTGCTCTTTCAGGTGGTTTGGCTAAAATCAATTTTTCGTCACTTGAAACTATTGTGGCCTTAAAACTGGCCTTGCTAGTTGGTGTTCCACTATTAGGGACAGACTGTTTGAAATACGCTTCAATAGCTTTTTCACGGTCTTCAGGTGACATATCTGCCCAATCTGTCGGATTTGTGTAGTGCATTTGGAAACCATTTGCAAGTTTGTAGGGTCCCGTTTTCTGAATGGCGGATATTATGTCGCTGTATGATGAAGTTACGGACTCGTATATTAACTCAATCAATTCAGGAATTTTCTTCGCTTGCCAATTGGTTTTCGATTTCAATGCATGATTTATTGACTCGTTATTATTGTTTGTCCAGTGACTAAATTTCACGCGCCACACTTTTTCTCGAAGCAAGGGAAATATTCGATCTCGGAGATATCCAGTTATTCCTGAGCAATGGTAATGGCAAAATTCAATTACTTGTCTAACAGACGAATCAAATTCTTCGCCATTGGATGATTTTAGTACATTCCATACCATTGCAACTACATTTTTCCGCAAATCGATCGATGCACCAACTTTATCTCGAAGTCGAGCGACTAAATTTTCTTCTAAGTGCTTGCAGCATAAAATATGTCGGGCTTCAGGAAATGACCTTACAACCGCAGTGTGCAGAGCAACCTCGTCATCGCTACCGATGAACAAATTATCGCAGTTATTCAAACGACTTCTTATATGCTGGAAAAAGTACGAGAAGGTTTCCACGTCAGACTTATGGTGAAGTAAAATTGGGCCCATAAATATCGGGTTTTTCTTTGTTTTGATGTTTTCGACGCCAAGATGTTTGAACACAGTCACAGTAGCATACATTCTAGCTAAATTAAAGGTTTTGTCAACACCTAGGACGGTTGCGCCGCAACAGCAGAATCTTTCAATATCCTTCAATTGTTTTTCCATATATAATATTATATTGACATGAGCATTTTTGCCTGTACCAACCCTTTGCACAAATGGGTGAGTTTGTGCCATCCCGATTGTGTGTTGGATTTCATCAGCAAAGTTTTGTCTGTATATTGTATTCTCATTTGTAATCAATTTCTTTTTTTTTTGCAGATATTTGTGATCATAAATTTGTCGTGGAGCGCGAGGTCGTTGAAAATCATTACCATTTAATATAAGATCATCATAGAGATTTTTGCCTTTTTGAATAGTGCTACGTTCTTTAATTTTATCCAAGACTTTTGGGTTTGTTCGAACATATGTCTGTCCACTTTTTACTGTTTCCATGTGGATCATGGATAGCTGGAAAGATCCCAGCATACTCATACAAAGCAGAAGGCTCTTTATCGTTAGAATTACGAATCCATGTGATACGGCTTTTGTAGGTGCGCTGGCGTTGCAACTGACTATGTTGTTGTTTTACAGCTAAAATATTCTCAAGATTTGGTTGAGGTTCAATCGGTTCATAACTCATTCTATTCACCCTTCGGCAGTATAAACCATCACACTTATGTATTTCAAACAAGTTACTTTTTTCGACATAAAAAAATGAAGACCTGGCACTTGTTCGAACCCAAGCCCCGCAGTCATCGAAGTACGAACGCTTGAAGCCCTCATTCTCCCTTTGTTCATTGTACGAATTTTTAGCAATGGAATATACATCCTCTTTTTTCCCCTTCGGGATCTCCGTTAGAACTGTTTTCTGTTCGTCTAAGAGCTTTTGTAACACCTTTTTAATAGGCATGAATGCATTTGGTATCAATGCCTTCGATATACGCTCAGGTGATTTATTATAAATATTATTTGAATATTCTTTGCTATTACTCGCTTCAGTTTCTTCTAATGTCGTCTCCTGATAATCTTCTAAACTATTTGTGACTACAAATTCTCCTTTATCATCATCTAATTTGATTCCGATTAAATTACTTCCATTTTTAGTTTCAAAATCACTGTCCGATTCCAGTTCTACTTCTATTTTGTCTTCGTGTAATTGTACTGCTTCATTTTTTAAATATGAGATTTTCTTTGTTGGAAAGATTGACTTTTGTTCTGTTTCTATCGTATTGCCGTGAGTTCGTATATCTTCATTTTTTCCTGTATTTTCTCGATGATAATTCACTGCATTTTTGCCTGAAGATTTTTCTACTTCCTCACTACAAGTGTCTTCTACGTCTGTTTCTTTTACATCTATATGTATCGCATTATTCTTGAAACCTCCATTTGTCACCATTTTTGTGTATCCCTTGCGACGCCATCATGAGGTGGATTTTTTTCTTTTTTGCAAACGCCGGTCTTCTGTTTTATTTCTGTTTCACATATATCTATTTGTATCAATTGATTCTTCATCGTATTTTTCACAAGTTGTACAAAATGATTAGGCTTATACTGTGCAAACCCTTGTGGTGGAATGTTTGTAATTGTCCACATAATAACGCATGCTGGGGACTTCGTGCGTCTAACACCGCGACCCACGACTTTTCTGGTATATGTGGATGCTCTCTTGTCTAGCAATCCGGAGCTTGCCATGAAAGATTGGATGGGAAGCTGGAGAGCAGCACTGGCTGCGTACAGGTGAATAAATCTACTGTACGTATATAGCCTTACTGCCTCGAGGACAATTTCGGAAAATCCACCGTTCGAAATTACATCTTCGTCGTTTATATAATCGACAAATGATATTGACGAAGAGTCATATTTTGGTTGATTTTCCATGAGCTCTATCACCGTTAGGAGTCGAAGATATTTGTGTATCTTCTGGGATCCGAACAATGACAGTGATAAAGCTCTGTACATACAATTTCCGTCCCCAACGACCTGGACGGGCAAGTATTCTTTTAATACACCGGGTTGCAATTTCTTCAGTAGATCATAAGAAACATGATCCTTACGTTTTTGTTCACGCAACACACAGTTCTGTCGATACGGAGGTTTTATTCCATATGTTTTTTGTTTTTTTTCTTGTTTGGCTGCCTCCCAACCCTCTGCGTCCGACAATATCAATTCCTCTTCAATGCGCTTTAACGCGGCCTCGAAGTCATAACCCTTGTCTGAAAAGCAGCAATCCAAACAATAGAATGTACCATTTGTGCAGGGTTCTGCACATACTGAACAAGAAATTTTTCTTTTCCTCTTGAGCATTTGTCTAAGCCTGTCTGCCGAATCTGTCTAAACTAACGTTGAGCGTTAAACTGCGTCGTTGACTTTTTGTTGACGAAAAATCTGTCTTTGATTGTGACGTCATAATAGACATGCAATTTCGTTGTTGAATGAAACGACAGGGTTAAATATTCCAATATTGAAAACCGTAAACCTTTGGGTTGAAATTCAAAATTCAATTTTTAAAACTCAAAACTATTTGGCAAGTGAAGAAAATTTCTGAATCTATTCAAGTAATATTAACGTCCGTCACATCGTCGTACTGCAACATAATAACCGCCATTGAAGTAACAGGAATCCAGAAACTTGGAAATGCACTCTATAAATCCCACACGGATAACTCACCTGAAATGCTTGGAAAAGTTATTTAAGCATATGTCACGCAGTCGGTCGCTAAAAGTGAAACACCCACGACACGAGCAAGACCAATTTTCAGTCCACAAAAGTGACAAGTGACGAAAATTGAATGAAATCAAAACACCTGATAAAGCAGAACGAAATAATGAATGGTCAGTCAGTACGATGACGTTAGGGTTCATTAGACAAAGTATGTTTGGCCCATGTATTGATTTTATTATATATATTTAATTAACCACACTGTGACAAAAGTACACTAAATTTAACGCTCGTTTGAAGTGAATTTTATTTTCTAAATTCACTTCGTTGATGCGATTTATGTCCATTTTGGAATATTAACTTGAATATCACCGGAGAAAGGCGATTTTACCGCATTTTTGTTACAGTCGATTTCAATTTGTCATGCTGTAAGAGATAGTTTGCTCTAAATTCTCCGTATTTTTGGCACACTGTTCCGCAATTTATGATCCCAGACGTTCAGTACACCCGGCACATCCATTCTTCAAGATGCAACCTCCTGGGTACAACTCTACTGGAATTATTGGTTACTCTGCTATAATAGGAGACTGCACAATATTACTGAGTGGTATCCTACTGTGCACATCCATACTGGATGTAATTCTACTGCTTGCTTTCCCTGGTTATAACTCTACTGTGTGATATTTTTCTACAATCATAGGTAAGGGTCCAATTATCCGAGTGCAATCCTTCTGCGTGCAATCCTGTTGAGGGCAAACTACTGGGTGCAACACTACTAGGTGTAATTAAAAGTGTGTGCAATACGCTGTGGGTGGAATTGTCTTGGGTTTAAGATAACAAGACGCAGTTCAACTGGATGTAATCTACTGAGTGCAATTCACGAACACCACATTTAATTAACTATACTGTGATAAAAACGCAGTAAGTCAACGTTAATTTGCATGAATTTTATATTCCAAAATTGTAGTTACTTTGTGAATGCCAAATTATGGAAATTTTATCGATTAGCATTACTATCAAAGAACGGCGATTTTACTGCATTTTCGTTACAGTGTTAGTGCTAAATATTCCAAACTTTTCCACTGATATTTCAATTTGCCTTTTTCAAAAAGGTTAATTGCGCAGAATTTTATCCAGTACATCCAGTACATCCCGTACATCCCGTACATCCAGTACATCCCGTACATCCCGTACATCCCGTTCATCCCGTACATCCCGTACATCCCGTACATCCCGTACATCCCGTACATCCCGTACATCCCGTACATCCCGTACAGTTTTCGAGACACCCCTGCCCCTTTGTTTTCACCGTAATACTCAGCGGCAATGGCGGCGAGAAATTATCACTTCCATTGCTATCACTATTCCAACAGCGGCAATATACAACTTTACGAAAGGCTTGGAAAAATATTAAAAAAAACTTTTTAGAGTTGCCATAGCACGATATACGGAATCCACCAAATCCAAAAAATGGGGTTCCAATAATTTTTTTTATTTTTTATCGATTTATTAATAATAAAATTTGTGAACACCTAGAGTCGCTTTCAATCTTCACTGACAAGCAGTAAAGTTTTTGTCGTTCGCGCTCTAATGTAGACTTGTTGGCAGCAATAACCGAACAAATATCTCGTGCTCTTTATCGCTTTTTTGGGGGGGGGGGGTGGGGGAGGGTTGTGTGTTAAAGTAGGTTTCTCAGGATATTTTCAAAGCGTTTGAGATAGTTAGGCACCAAGATCTATTGCAGAAAATTCAATCCCATCGGATTTCTGGTCAAATTTTTTCAATTGTCGAACCTTTCTTATCCGATCGCTAGATTACCGTTGTTTTGAACCGCCAGCGCTTGAGAACTTATTCCATTTCATCCGATGTCCCCAGGGATCGATTCTTGGTCCAACTTTGATCTTGATACTTATTAATGATCTGACAGATAATTGAATATGTGATTCGATAGTTTACGCTGATGATGCAACTCTATATTTTTGTCTCAACGAAATATCACGTCCGGAACTATGTCTAGCTCTGGCAAAATCGCTTGAGTGGTATTTGGCCATAGTATCGAATTGGGGTAACGCTGGCATGTAATTCTTAACTCAGGGAAGACCACTAGTATTGCTAAACAAACCTCAATGGAAGTCAGTACCCTATATCGAACTCGCCATTATCTTTCTCCCGAAATCATTTTTCATTTGTACAAATCACTGGTTCGAACCTGCATGGAGTATTGCTGTCAGATTTGTGGCATTGCCACTGTCATCGTTTGTCTTCGTTTCATCGTTTCAGCATGCCGTGTTCAACAGCGTGTGATCAATACGGTTGCTCCTGAATTTTCTTCTGGTCTGCAAATCTTGTCACATCATCGCAATGTTGCCTCACTTTGTTTATTTTACAGATATCACAATGTTCTTTGTTCAAGAAAGCTTTCTGCTCTCGTTCAATTCACACCTATTAACCGTGGAAAGTTTCGCAGTGTTACAAATAGTTTTATGCAAGAAGTTTTTTAGGGAAATATCTTTGGAATTCCTTGCCTTCTTACTGCTGTCCCTATTATGTTGATCTACATGGCGTTTAAAAACCGCGTCAATAGACATATGTCAGGGGTGGGGTTTAGGGATATTCGTGCATTTCGTTTAGCTCTTTGCACTTTAGTGGTTTCAGGAAACTTTTTAAGTGTGATATGCCTCGTGAGGCCTTGCTCTAAGGAAAATTTTGATTGCAAATATATGAACAGTGTTTGTCCCCAAAAATCAAAATGTCAAATTAGTAGATAGGCTTTATTCCTATGAACGTTATACTATCAATTCTAATAATTTCATCATTGTGCCATTCGAATCACCGAATCATATTGCCCAGCTCTGGTCGTAATATACAGATTGTATGTCACGAACGGCTGTCAATGATTTCTCAGCTTATTTTACAAAAGATGCATGTTTAAAAAAATATACCAAACGAATAACAGGTTGACATGATGTAATAATTTATGTCCTCACTCGGCCGCACTTGTTGTGCGAGCACATATTTCACGTATGAACGTTGTAGAGGTTAAAAGGTTGTTCGTAAGGTTGCGAATTTCTGCTGGCCACAAGGCGCATTCGCTTTGCATTGTCCCGTGAGCAATCTTCCCAGTTACCTGGTAAACTCCGAATAATCAAAAGCAGTGCTAAAGTTGACTTCCAAATATTGATTGCATCTTGGTATTTTTATCCTTTACTAGTCTCATATTGTTTATTTGTTTTCATTCGTCCATTCTGTTATTTTTGTGTTTTGTATGCATAGATGAAAAAAGATCAATGTCGTTAAAAGGATAATACATAGTAGTGAAAGATTAACTATAATCTTACTAACTTTCATGCCAAGCAGACATGTATTCAATGTATGTGCCTTCTTTCATCCTATTCTGATTTTGCTGACCATTTCGACGCTTGATATATTTTAAAACTAATCTACAGCAATAAATGACACACGAGGGCGATATTGGGTGACGGCGCCAATTTTGGTTTTTATTTTCAGATTCAGGATTCTAGGGTTCTTTATTTTTAAGTTGTTGATTGTTTCTTTTTTTTTTGAAAAAAAAAAAATTAAAATTACAATCAAGAAAAAACATAGAAAAAAGTAGAATAGAAAAAAGTTAGAAAGTATTTGCAGTTTTTGTTGTTGTTGCTGTGAACCTTGATTTATCGGGTCTAGTGAAGTTTAGTATCATATTCCCGAATGTCATAAAAATAAAAACTGGCAGAATGTTCTCATCCCAACTATGGGTTGCCAATGCTGCAAGCAAATGGCATTGTCTCCCGGGTTAGGATGAGTCGCTTGCAACATAGGAAATTCTTATGATAATCGGATATATGGTACTAGACTTCATGAGACCCGATTTATCTTGTAAGTTAGGCCTAAAGGTATAGTAACTTAGGTATATCTTTCATATTTGACAAAAACAAAAAGGTTTTCGTGATCGATCTAATGTGAATGTGTGTGATCGATCTGAGGAGCTTATTGGAAAAATAAGGTATAACTTAACGGCTACTGATTTTATACGAGATGATATGATATGGGCTATTGTAATGTCTACGATATTTGATAAAGACTGGAAAATCCCACTGATGAAGCATACTTTGGAATGTTATTTTCTGATTTTTGTCCTGTGCACTGTGCAGTGTTATTTTAGAAAAAATAATTGGCTTACCAATATAGGCCTATTCAATATTTTCTAATTATTTTGGCCTTTGATTTGTACTTATCACAGTCCATTCACATGGCTTTACAGTTTATGTGAGATACTTAAGATAGCAAATTACATGCCATGTGACCTGGAAAATTATTCTTTCTTTTCAATCTTATCCTCGGCCTTTTTCTGACTATGTTTTGGTCACAGAAATTTCTACTAATACAGAATATGTGCAAGAAACCATCCAATCTGTGGCTTATAACAAGCAACCTGAATTTTGAGTTTGACACGAATGTACACAAAATATCATAATAGGATGCATTCATTATTTAATTCTGTGCTTTCACAAAATAATTTCAAGTTAATTAAGCTGTTAAAGTAATAAAATTGAAGATTAATTTTTGCTAGTCTTCGCACGTTCACTGGTGGTTGAGTTCATATAAGATCAGATACAAAGCTGTTAAGGTATAAGTTGATAATTCCAATTTCTTTGTATAAATTATACGAGTATATGGTATTATCCATACGAGTATATGGTATTATCCACCAACTGCTTATTATGATGTATGCGGGTCAGATAGCCATATTCCATTACAATTTTAAGTTGCTAACAATTTCCATCATTGTCGTTTAAGACTGATTAAATATTTGAATAGTTGTTGAGTATTTAGATTTAATAAAAGTATTCACTTGTTTGACTTTATAAAAATTCATTGCGCAAACATCAAATTAATAAATCTTCAAACTTGTTATAATTATTTTTGTCGCCTTCGTGCAATAACAAAATTGGTACATAAATAAAATAGTGAATATATGCATAATCTCCAGAATATATCAATTGATTCTTTAAAAACAAGTCCAAATTTTCTTGGTTCTAGTATGTCTGTACTCTGTATTTGAATTGTTTTGCAAAATAGTAGGGTACACAACCCTGTCACATCTAAACATTTCAGACTGACTCATGGTTGACAGTGTATTGAAAACATATCATTGGCTGATTTTTGTCAAGTTTTTACAAATTCCTAAAAAATAATATAAGTCAAAAATGTAAGACCTGAAATGGGTTATTTTAGGCCATGTTATTTTTGAGAAAGAGTTCCCCTTTTTCTATGTTGTCAAGTAGTAAGTCATTACAAAGTGTTGTCAAAATTTAATCCATTTGACACAAGAGAGATTTTTATGGCAGGTATTTTTATTCTGTATTCTTATATGTGCAAATTTATAGTTGGACTTTGTGTCCCGACCAGCTCAACTTGACTGAATAAAAATGTTCTGTAGGTCTAAAATTTGACAAAATCAGAATTTACCTAATTCATATTTTTATTATCCACAGATAATAAGTTATATTATGAAAAATGGCAGATGTTTCTGCTGTTCTGAAGCTGCATCAAAATATTTTATCAATAAAAGCACAGAATTTCATCAAAGCCCTTCAAGCTCAAGGGATATCAAAAGAAAAAAGGGCAAAACTTGTTCATGCGATACTTTATGATGTGATTACAGAATATAAAGCGCAATCGGATTTATCTGCTTCTGAGATAATTCTAACATGTATAAAATTTCTCATCAAAAACAGAAAAGATGTCAAGGATTTCAAAGTTTTACAGCTTGATCTTTTGATTAAAGAAGCATTCAAGCGTGCTTTGGAAATTGAAGACGATCTTGAACATGTTCAATGTCTCATGAATTGTTTAATTGATCTTATTTTGATGCCAAATGGATGCTCTTCAAAAATATCGGATTGGGTCGCTTACAAGCTACAAAACTCTTACAAGAAAAACTTTCTTTGCAAATGCCCAAAAGTTTGCAATGCATTGAAATGCTTCAAGTTGGAATTGATGTCAATAAATATTAGAAGCTTTTCCGGTTCACTTGCAGAATTGGATTTGATAAAGAATGTTATACTAACAGCAGGGAAGCATATGAAATTATTAAATTTTTCTGAAAGTCACTTGAAACTTGTTGCAAGTGAATGTGCTGATTTTATATCTCAACACGAAATAAAAATAGGAAAAAAGTTGAATCCGCAGTTTCGGACAGTTTTAAAAATCGTTGAAAACATTGTCATACTTGATGGTAAACAAAGCTTATTAGATGAAAAAATTGTTGAAAATCTTGAGAACATAGAAAGTTCAATAAGTATTTTGATGGGATTATCAAAAAAATCTGAGAAGTCTTATTCGGGGGACACTGCCAAATTCTATCTTAACATTTTTAAATGCTACTTAACAATACTGACAAATATTGAAGGGAAAATAAATGGATCTTTGTGCACAGTTGTAAAATGCATCAGCAAGTTTTCTATATTAACCAACGAAACTAAAAGTCTTGATGTTATGAACAAAATCATTAGTTTTTATTATTCTGCTTTCAAAACTGCATCTCCGGATTGCATGAGTATGATTTTGAAAGATATGAATTTTCTTTTTGAAAGGAATACTGAAATTTTAACTCCCAAATCTACAAAAATTCTGGACTCAATAATATATTTCCTTGAAGTCATGGTGAGAATATGTGCTGCTGGTGTCAATTATAAGGGAGATGAAAAATTTGACTCAGATGTGGAGAATATTACGCTGAAACTGTTCAAACTACTCTCTGGTTTAGACTTTGAGGAAAACAGTAAAACAGTTTCTTTAATGACTAATGTTGCGATAGTTTTGGTTAAAGTACAGAGAAAATTATTCAAAAATTTGTCTGCCATGGAAATTGTGGAACAGACATTTCAAAAAGTTCCATATGATGTGGTGAAACCATTGGTTAATCATTGGGTGAAGGCCAAACTCATTGAATCGAATGCAATGTCTAAAACATCGGATCATAATGTTTTCAAGAAACGAAATATAGCTGATGGAATAAACAAATCTGTTCCAAGGCCTTTTTTGGAAGATATTTTGGTTCTTGAACTTGAGTTGTATGAACTAACAAGAAACACAGAAATTGAACAACTATCTGTAGCTTCTGCCCTTTTGAAAAATTGCAATTTACCAGTAAAGAGAAAAGCAAGTTTAATTTGCAAAAAGCTCAAATTGGAACATGAGCTTTTTGAAAGTGACACATTTGATTTTAAATCCATTTATGCAGTGTGCAAACCAGAAGATGAAACATGGGAAAGTTATGTTCAAATTAAGGTGATAGAATTTGCCGAATTGTGGAACAAGAGTATCAAAACCAACCAGGATAAATCCTTAAATGTTAATGTGGAGTTACTTAATCAAGCCGTGGAATGCTGCGAAAAAGCAGTTTCGAAACAGTTTCCCCTGTTTATGCTTGAGCAAACTTGTATAGTAGTGCATAAAATATCTGCGATGCTGCGATTGTTTTGTAAGCCTATTATGAATATTCGAATTGTGAAATCAGCTTTGTTGCTTTTGGACGGTCAGACTTCAATCCAGACCGACAGTGCGATATTTTTGTGGAATCGTTGCTCTATTCTGTGCGAAATTGGATATGCATATCTTGCCCTAAAGCAAGTAAAAATTGCAGAAAACCATGCAGAATTGGCTTCAAGAGCTTTTGACGTGTATTTAAAATGCCAAAGTGCTGATGAAAATGATACAACCCCAAGAAACTTATTATTCACAAAAGTAAAGGTTTTATTTACTGAAATAAGCTGTGCAAAAGCGGATGGTGTTAAAGCTCAGGAGATTATTGATAAATGTATGAAGGAAAAGTTTTTGCAAATGGAAGCTCTGCAAAAATCTAATACTTCTTTATTTTGTTCTGTTCAAGTTATGAGTTCGAATTGTGATATATTGATCTCAAACTCATCTGAACTACGTATTTCCAAACTTTTATCGACTTCCAGAAGAATTGCTTCTTTAAAAGCATCTATTATGCCAGATCTCCATGCTGTGCAAAACAAGGAAGTGGAATCTGCTGGAAATATTTTCAAGGGAAAAAACAAGGGTGTTCACTATGATTTCTATAATCAAGTTCGTACAATCAGTTATTTTTTTGACAACTTGCAGAAGGTTTCAGAGGCATATTTAGTGATGGGGGATCCAAAATTAGCCAACGTTTATTCTGAAACAGGACTGCTATATGCAAAATATCTCTGCCTGAAAAATTGGTATGCATCATTCTGTCTACTTAAATTAAAAGTTTCATCATTGCGCCAAGATGATGACAATTTTCCACAACTTTGCAAATTCTTTTGTCAAGTATGTGAATGCGATTGCACTCCAGTTAAAAATATGATAGATGATAGTATTCTTCAGTGTGACACCCAAGATGATGATATAGCAGAAGGTATAACTGAAATCCAGGATATGGAACGTGAAGTTGTTGGCTCGACTGATGAAGATGCAATCGAATTCACAACTCCAGCAATGGATGTTGATTGTTATTCTACTTCAACTCTAGATATATCAGCTAGTCCCGCAGTGTTGAAGCGAAAGAAATTGAATCTTCTGGTGATGCCAAGGTTGTTAAAACTCAGCAAAGGTAAATCCTGCTTGTGTGATTCCAATACTAACTTAAAATGGGTCGAGATGCAGCTTGATTATGCAAACACACTAGCAGATTTTTATCTGCGCTCTGATGCATTAGAAGAGGGCATTGAAATATGTAAAAAAATTCTCAAATCTTCTTCATCTTGGTTGGATTCGACACTTTCATTGATACCGTTGGAAGATGAAATTAGAACGTCTGAATTCTATGTTTCACAAGTCGTGACTTGCTACATAAACAGTTCATATTTATCTTTGAAAAAATCTGATTACATAAAAGCTTTGGAAAATTGCAACAAGGCGAAAGAAATATTAATAGAAAGTGATTACACAGATTTCAATCACATTCTCAACAAAGCAAAAATAAATTTTTTGTGTTCCAATGTAAATCAGACAAAAAGCGAGGTTAGGGATATGGCTATTGATTCTAAACTTTTAAATGCACTTATTGATGGTCTTTCAAAATGCAAAATTTCTCCGGAAGTAGTAGAAGTACATACACCTGTGATGGAACGATCTCGTAGGAGAGTATCTACTGTGAAGAAGACCAAGCCCAGCACTGGTTCATCACGTAGCACCAAGGGGAAGTCTACAAAGACGAAAAAGAACGATGCTTCGAAGGAGTTCAAAATATTTACAGAAAAGAATGAAAAGGAAAACACATTACCTGTACCAAAGTATATTCATTCAAGGAGTCCATCGCCATCAGGAAATAAGAATGTCTATGATTTTATGTCAAGTGAAGATGATAAAAAGACTCCTGCGAAGAAAACCCTTAAAAGTTCGCAAAATATCATGCAGGCACGTAAAGCTGCGACAAGAAGACATCGGAAACAATTTGGGACCATTTATTCTGAAGAAGAAAAAGAACGGGTAAGAGGTAGAGTGGGAAAACCAAGTGTTGCGAGAACTAAGTGCAAACAGAGTTTGCAAGGTGTAAAACAATATTTGAGTGAAGTTCCTTGCATTGCACAATTAAATGAAAATGTTTTAACCTATTTGTTCGAGGCTTTGACTTCTGCTGACTTAGTGAGTGATTTTTTGACTATGAAATTGTGCGCTCAAGCAATCTCTGCTTGTCATTATCATGCTGCCATGGAAAGTCACAGTGCTTTAAAAGTATCAAAAGCTGCTGCTTTTCATTTGTTTTCTGTCGGAGTATCGACTAGAACAGCGATGCAACATTATGCAAAGAATATTACTAATACATCTTGCTTTTCAAAATCCTGTGGCGATATCTGTACTTGTTGGCGCAGAGTTATGGAAGATGCGAGTCCAATGAATGCCTTGAAATCATGTTTGGAAGACAGTGATTTATATGTTAGTAGCATAACAAAACTGATGCCCCACGAATGGACTGTTAGTGTCATTTCGAAGTCTCAATCAAAGAACTCCAATCTTTTACTGACCAGGTTGCAACATGGGCGTGCGGCCTTCCATA
Source organism: Styela plicata (assembly GCA_963675895.2). Taxonomy (NCBI): domain Eukaryota; kingdom Metazoa; phylum Chordata; class Ascidiacea; order Stolidobranchia; family Styelidae; genus Styela; species Styela plicata. The sequence continues at coordinate 8,074,236 of OZ023143.1, read as the reverse complement.
TGCAAATTGATGGTAACTTTATGGATGAAATCCTTGAGAAGTTTAGTGATTTGATGGTCAGAAATGCAACTGCACTGAAATCGAGAGACAAAAATTACTGGTGGACACAAAGGCGGAACTTTGATGCTGAGTTAAAAGATATTGTGGATAATATGGGTACTAAATCTCTTGGTTGTTATGTAGGATTTCTACAAGGAAATTTGGTGGATGTCAAAGTTGGTAATAAATTGTCTGAGGTCGTAAATAACATCATGGAAGAATTCAGTATTTCAAAGTATATGTCACAACACATTGAGGTGTTAATAAACTCATGGCAATATTTATCTATTGAACAAAAACTGCAAGGCATTATAAGTGTTGCAGGATCTTCTGTTACAGAACAAAACATTGCGGCAATGTCAAATGTATTGGAGAGAACATCCAAAAACCTTGACTTACAAAATCAGGCCAGGCACCATGTTATATTAATTCTGGATAAAGATGTTCAACTTCTACCTTGGGAAGTCACTACACAGCTCCAAGGTGAGTCGGTCACTCGTTTGCCCTCCACAGATTTGTTAAAATTGCAATTGTATTTATTAAAATCTGCTGAGAACAATGTAGCAAAAGAAGGGGTAAATTTAAAAGATGTTTCGTATGTATTGAATCCAAATGGAGACTTGATTAAATCAGAGGAGCGATATAAAGATTGGTTTCAGGGGATGAAGTCGTGGAAAGGAATCGTTTCTCGTGCTCCATTGCAAAAAGAATGGATTTCAAGCATTACAGATTTTGACTTATTTATTTTCTGTGGTCATGGATCAGGTACCAAATATGTCTCCAGCACAGATTTTCGTAACATCAGAACAAGAGCAGCTGCACTTCTTATGGGATGTGGCAGCGCTAAGTTGGATCAGTCTGGTGTGTTTGAACCTGCTGGCATTGTTGTTCATTACTTGATGACTGGATCACCTTGCGTGCTAGGATGTTTGTGGAAAGTAACAGATAAAGACATAGACATGTATTTATGTAAATTGCTGGAAAACTGGGCCAATGGTAAAAAAGAATTATTGCCTCGTTGCACAAATAATGCCAGGAAATCCTTAAAAATGCCACATATTAATGGAGCTGCCTGCGTTATCTACGGACTCCCGATTCACTGCCAAGTGACCATTGCAAAATTTCTTAAAAGTATTCCGAAGGATTTCTTGACCTCAAAGTCATAGCTGCGTTTCCTAAATGCCTCATCTTTTTGTGCAATTTGAAATCGATTGAACTTCCAAACATAGATAGTACAAATGTTTTAACCAATCATAAGTAAAGCCCCACGGATAAATTGATCATATTTTTTACTTCTCCGATATATTGATAGATCACAAAAATGGGTGATTATTAGCAATTATTCTGATAAGACTTTATCGTCCCTTCACAATTTTCTTTAAAATGATGAATTTCTCTTGTTTAGAATCAATCTTCATATGTTTTGCATTGAAGTGTGTCAATAATATCAGTGGGCTAAAAATGTTAAAACCTCTATATCGATTAGTAAAGATATCAGCCGGACTCTGATCATATAAATTTTTATGATTATATATCCTTCCCGACACATCTAATTTCGTTTTGGTTAAATTTTGAACTGTCAGGATTGATTTGATTTAAAATATTGTACTTTTACATGCTCGTCAAAAATAAATATATTATAAGTTAAATAATGCAAATAAGTACCTACTTTTCACTCTCCCTTCATTTCCCTTTTTATTATGAATGATGAATGAATTATTATGAATGAATATGCCACTTTAAATTCAATTTCATCAAATATTTGATTCAACGATGCAAAATTTCTCTCTAGAATTTGTTGCCATGTTCTGTATTTTCTACCCTATCAGAAGATTTATTTTGCTAAGCATGAGCCACAGACGGACTAACACTCGTTTCAATCCCAGTCAAAGAATAAGTTTTAGTCACTAAATGTATGGTGTTGCTGAGGCTATAAAAATGGTTATAAATTTTAATTCTCAATCAGCCTGAGATTTCAGTGTTTCTAGTCCTTTCAAACATGAATATGATGTCAAAAAATTACGGTCTCTGGGCTGGATTGGAATATCAAAAATGGTTGGATTCCTCACAAATCAGCTTCCAAACTTGTCCCATCTTTAGAAATGTAGCACTTCATGTTTTATATGGCTATTGACTGATAAATTACGCCCACCTCTTAATTAAGCATTTTATTACACTGAAAGCTCTATTTATATTTCAATTTGTATTTGGTTTTATGTATAAATCTTGATAGACTTGTTCCTATTTATGGTTTATAATAATTTTTTCCTGTAAAGCATGTATTTTCGAGCTGGAGTATTTCAATTATAACGCACTGATTATTCGTGGGCATTGCATGAAGGTACTGCAACTACAAAATCTGAAGCTTAGTTCTCACTTTTATGAAATGAACATTTCATGAACACCTTCTCAAAAAAAATTTTTTCAAGTGTTGTATAAATATTTCAATGCACCGTTGCCTTGAATGCCAGTCAATCTGAAGTTTGTGCCCAACAATTTAATAATATGCTCACTCTGGTATATTTGTTTTATGTATCCATATGATTGTTCTGTATACTAGCGTATTTAGGAGGAGGAGGCTCAGTGCAAATATTGGGGACCCCCCTCTGACTGAAAATAATTACAGAATGGATCTCAAAACAGAAGAATTTTTTTCGCATGCTTTCAATATATGCATATTTCTTTTAAACTCTCATTTAAATAATTTTCAGCCTTGAAAACCATCTTGTTGCAAGTCCTTAGTGCCTTCAGGATTCTGGCCATGAGGTTGAAATATGCAATAATTGCATTGCTACTTTTTTCCAAAATTTTTCCTGCACCACCTGATTTGACTGTGCCCCCTCTTCCAAGGTTTAATTTTAGAATGCCAAACTTAAAAAGTCAGCTTATGTTTGTGCAATTTTGATCACCACAATTTTGTAAAATTTACTGTTTTGTTGAAAACACTTGTTTTTGTGTGATTACCGTACTTTATATTTATTGTTTTGTAGTTTAACCCGTTAACACATGTTTTTAATGGAATGGCAAAGATTTAATTGATGGTGTTTCTGGAAATCTTCGAATGGGGGCTATAGAGAGATTCATTGAGAATATGTATGGTAGCTAGGGTACTTAGTATGAATGTGTGAGGGAGATAACGGTACCAGTGATTCCAGAGGTTGATTGAGCAGCTTAATAGGCAAGGTGGTTACCTATTTTGGTAAGAAAACATCCTGTTGTGTTTTTTTGGGAATTCCTGTTTGTACAGACAATTGAATCCATTTTATTTTTTATCTCCCAGTCTGACAACCACCTAGTGATATGGGTTGATTTTGAACAACCAATGTCGGCAAATAGGGCATAACATCTGGTAATATCCAAGAAAGTTTTTAGCTGACCTGTTCAATCTTATTGAAACTGGAGGCATTTTTTTTCCTACATAGATCAAATATTCTGCACTCGGGAAACTGGAGCTGCCTAATGGGGTCATATTTGCTGACCGAATAAGGATCTCTGTACAGGAGCATAGTGCACTCTTGTTTTTCAACATGCAAGTATTTTTGAAATGAATCCTGACAATTTTTTGCCGAACATCAAGAAGACTTTTAAAATAAACTTAGTTCACTAACAGTCGCCATGTAGGTTCTAAATGATGGTTAAAAAAAACTACTCATTTTCAAGACTTGGATACCCTTGCATGAGGACAGACAGGAGTGTGTCACCTAATTTGATGATTTGTGAGCAAGGTCATCAATCACTACCGATGATTTTCTTCAAAATATAAAGTATATTTCAAGGCGGACTCGCATAAAACTCGCTATATAAATTCTTGAGCCAATCTTGCCTAATCTTTGGTCTATGAACTTTCTGCAATTATAATTAAAACCACCAAGAAAGGCCAAACTTTGTACAATTTAATTATCAATTATTATGTTATTCAGTATTCACACTTGTACTAAGTAGTAGTAGAACAATATTTATAACACCAAAAGACGAATCTCTATATTCGTCTTTGTTCATTAAATCAATATACCTGTAAAAAAGTAAAGTCACATAACTCGCACACAAAGCATAGCGCCAGTATATGATCTTCTAAAAACTCACTATCGGCAAAAGGCGCACGCTTGGTCACCAAAGATGAAATATTTAAAAAAAAAAATGGATGCAACCGTGGCAAAAAGCACAAAAATATTAATCAATTGTAAGGAACTTGAGAGAACCTATTGGCAAACAAAAAAGAAGGCATTCAAAGCGAGATGTTGGCCAAGCTTCAGTTTTTCCACAAAACATTGATAAATAAAGGGTAACACACCTTTTAGTTCAAATTGTTACTCGAAAGAAAGCAGTCAATCACCCTTTCAATGCCGCTTGTTGAATCAGTGATGTTTTCGATGTTTTCTTGTGAAACAAGAGTTAATCTTGCGCGCAGCTTGCCAGCAAGATCTACGAAGTTAATTTGGGTACACAAAGTCCAGATGATAGACTTGAATACATCTTAACCACGAAAACATTGCCTAAACTTAAAGCAAGAATCACTTATGGATTGCACAGTCCATCTGTGGCTCATGCTTGGTAATATCAAATTTTCGTCAGGGATGGGAAACTAGCTCGATGAAATCATAACTTAGCAAGATACATGAAGGGCAGATATCGAATCGAAGAGTTTGCCAAGCAATGACTGGGGCTTTGTTTTTACACCAGTTACAAGTTGAAAACTAATTTTGTTTTAATACCAGTTATAAGTTGAAAACTGCATTGTTTGCTGTCCAAATATTAAAAATACCTTACAAAAGCATACATCATCAGGCATAGATAGCTAAAGATTTTAAGATCATCATGACATCTACTCTAGGGTCTAACAATTTTCCTGGTGATAGAGTTAAAATTTTCACACGACAAAATTTGTTCGATTTTCAACAAAGAGGTAGTGTTCGGGGAACCTTTTCAGAAATAACTGCAAATATAGCCGCCAAATCAGAAATATGCATTACGTATTTATATGTTTGAAAACAAAGCGAAATTGTAGTGGTGTATTATTCAGATATAAAGAGCACAAAAATATCCGCTTATCAACGAGTCTGAACGCTGACAATGCACAGGTATTCCGTAATCAGGATAGTACAAACCTAGCCATGACCTAGAGATCAAACATTACTTTTTCGTGAACATTAAACACCACAAAAATAAATCTAATCTACCTTCAAACAGAGAAAATAAAATGCATGCAGTAAATTGAATAGGAAAATTACAACATTTGTCAGAATTAAATTGAGAGGTAGGGATACCCGGAGGCAGTTTTTGGTATAACGTACATGTAGAATATGTAAGGAGTGAAACGGATTAATCTAGCTGAATGAACAGACTACAAAAACTCTTCAAGTAGCTGGATCTTTTTCGCAACCAATACAAATGAATTTCATGCTTTATGACTTGAAAATTGAGGTTTAACTGATCGAATATTTTACTTTGCCAAGCATGAGCCACAGATGGAACGTGCTTGTCGCCACGCCTCGTCAGTGACTCACGTTTAACAGGAACATATGTTCACAAGATATTTTTGATGAAATGTGTTTTATATTTTGATGCAAATGACATGTCGAATCAACAGAAAACAATAATTATCATCCATGCGAGACTCATGTTTAACAAGCATTCAATTCTTGAAAAATATGAAACAAGCTGCCATGTTCAATGACAATATAAATTCAGAAATGAAAAGTTAAAGTTCACTTTTGATGTATCTAATGAATTCAGAATAAAAAACACAAACTTCAAATTAAGGTTGGGCACTTCGAATAATCAAACCAATTTGACTTGACCCATGCATTCAGTAATTTTAGAAATCAAAACGCTCAGTCCCATTTCAATTCGAAATTGTAATCACAAAGCTGATCATAAATAGTTTTTAAAACAGAGCCAAAAGAATTGAAACAATAGTTTACAATTTCCAATACGAATATTTTTTCTCTTTCTTATATGGCTCAAAAGGTGTGCACTTTTGAGAAGTTGCTGAGAGAGGTTGTCCTGCGTCTACTGAAGGATCAAATCAATTTGATTTGACCAATGCATTCAGTAATTTTTGAAATCGAATTGCTCAGCCCTACTTCGATTCGAAATTGTAATCGCACAGCTGATCATAAATAGCTTTTAAAACAGAGGGGAAGAGAATTGAAACGTCGATACAATAGCAAAGTCAGGATGTGGCCTAGGCAATATATGGCTCAAAAGGATGTGCATTGAGAAGCTCTGAGATTGGTGGACTGAGTAGATTGGAGCTTAATTTATTTCACTCATAGGTATAGCTATCAGCAATAAACAAAATATGCAAACATTGTGCCAGAGATTTTAAATTTCTATACGGATCAGGTTCACAAAGTAAGTTCAAATTATCAGTTGATAATGAAATTTTTAAGCCTTTACCCACTTACCCAAACCTGGATACCATTTCAGATAGACAAAATTCTGATCAACTTTGTCCATGTCAATATTATCAAAGTAAAATAAGAAAGCGGCCGGCGTATGATAGTTTCGGTCAAAGGTGACTTTGGTTCAACATTTTTGAGGAAGTATGATGTTCATAACGAACATAGCTGTATTTGAGATTTTCTCTTGATATGCAAAAGCATTTCCAGTGAGAAATTTTATTTTGTCAAACATGTGCCACAGATGGACAGCGTCTCGTCGACGATAGATCAGTGAGTGACACATACTAAACAAAAGATATTCTGACAACATTTTTCTGATTGCGTTTTTAAAATATCTGGTATCAGCAACACCCGCGCCAGTGTTCGCTTCAAATAAACAATATTTATTTTATAATTATAAAAGATAGTTTATATATTCACTCAGTTTATAATATTTTTAAAATTTTAAAACCCGACCCAAACAAATAACAATAATAGGGTATGAATATCATTAATACCATTAAAAATACCCATACATGATTGTACAAACTGAAACAAATCGACAAAACTGTAAAAATTAAAAATTTGAGAAAGAAAAAAAAAATGCTGCAAAATAGGCGCAAAAAATATACAATATATAACAATGTTAAAAAACAATAAAAAAACAGGCAGATGCTGTCATTATATACATCCTAATCCGAAATAGGACGAATATTAAATAAGTCCGGCCACAAAGCAAAATATCAATCTTTAGTAGGGATACTAGTTTGTCAATATATTCAAAATTTCACTCATTTATTGTTTTTTTTTTTTTCAGAATATTTTAAATTAGAGTCTGATATAATATTATATTTGAAATAATATAAATTTTTGAGATTCGATTTTAAAACGACCCAATACTGATATTTTGAAGGATTCAATCCTAGTATTAAGACACCTAACAGAAATGTGCGTTGTTTGAGATATTTCGTCAAGTACGAGTCACTGATACATGACAGAAAAATTATGGATACAAATCAATCGCCGTTGATAAAATATTTCATCTCTGGCTCATGCATAATTACCAGTAAATATTTTATGTTAATAATAAAAATAATTTGGAACATTAACAATAAGATATAGAATATTTTTGCGACCTTAAAAATATATACAAAGAAAAAGAAACTCGACAAAGATCATAAGGAAACTGGTGGTGATTTTGAAACTGGAACATACTGGACGATTGAATCGTTAATACGATTGTTGCGATTTAACAAAAATTTAATCAACAAGATAGGCTGCCACTGTTGAGCAATGTAACGTCATCAAAAAAAAAAAAAATTTTTGAATATTAATAAATAGCACAATAAATTTATTTCCTAATCATCTGAAAATGAGTATTGAATTGGTATATGAACTATACGCTATCGCTTTGATAATGTCTAGTTGATACATGAACACATTTTAAATCAGACCGATTTAACCAATAAAATTATTGCTAACTAACAGAGTTTTTAGATACAAGTAGGACTTCATAGAATTCAGGTTTAGTAGAAAACTGGCTCTTCAATAATTTAAAATAAGATAAGGTAAAGGAAAAATTTAAAGGACTTATTACCACCTTTTTGAGGACATTTTTAACAAAATGTTTATGTACTATTTATGCTTTATGTATCCTAGGCCATGCCTAGCCGGTACATGTCGACCACCCATAATGTTTGAATACATGCAGAAGTTGTAAATTACAATAAGATAAAGGAAAATGATTTTCAAACATGGGCCATTGATAAATTCCACTTGCCAGTGCAATTTATCTGTGTCCATGTCTGAAAGAAGGACATTCAAGTTCATATTTTTAAAAGCGATGAAAAATATAGATCTGTAATGGTAAATAGTAAAAAGTGTTTTTCTTGTCTTTTAGTTATTTACTTCGAGTATTAACGGATTCATATCGTCTTCATTGTTGCTTTTTAACGTTAAAATTGTGTTGGAAAATAGAACGTTTATCGTTCTTAAGACTGGTAGAAGCAAGAGCAGCTCTGAGTATATGATGCAGGCCTGAGAAAACAAAGAAAAGGAACATATAATTTATGGTCACTTGGACAGGGGTAATTTCATTTTGTAATTCAAATCTATGTACAAATTATTCGAAACCAGTCTTAATGGCTGAATTTACACTTAGACCAGAGGGAAAAAAAAAACCATCAACATCATTTGTACTTTAGGAACTAAAACAAAGTGTTGACATTTACAATAGTCCTAATGTATTTGTTCCCTATTCGTAAAAGACTACTAAAAAGAAGCAAAGACGTGGAAGATGGTTTTACCATCGCCCAGGACTCACTGCACCGCACTCACTCCGTACCGTTTGAGATGATTTTAGTTTGGAGTGCAGTTGCTGGTACTACATTATTCAATAGCTCTTTGCTATTACGAAGTGACCATTAGTTGGTTCCATTTGGTCACTGCTTTAGGTCTTGCTCAGAGTGAATTTCAATAAAAAAAAACCATGACACAATGGAACAGCTCACTGACATAATTTTGTTGATTATAAGTTATAAGTAATTATGAGTTGAGGTTGTATATAAAGACAATTAAAAAATAGCCTAGTTGTGTGCGGTTTCAGATTTAAAATTTTATTTACTTTTTCTATTTTTTTGGTTCATTTTATTGAGGTACGCTCAAAGCCAGGCTGAAGCAGCACCTAAAAAAGAACAGACTGACGGACTAACTAGATGGCAATAGGCTACTACAAAATGCAGAACCAGCAACTGCACGAACTTTGTTTCCACTTTTTTATAGCCACTCATTTGAAAGGAACCCTGAACAAGTCTTTGTACCAACGGCCACTTATAGATGAACGGGGTTAGCGTCGTTGGAAAGGAAGATCTTTTCGGCGAGCCACCCTGGTTATTGACCCTTGGTGGTGGGCATGGATAAGCGAGCCGGACTTGCCGGGACTCAAACCAGAGATCTTCAACCAGCGATTCCAACATGATAACCACTATTCCATCAGACCCATTCACTTAGAAAGGGTAATTCTAAAGCATGTACTGCTACAAGTCATGAACTGAATAAGAATTTTAGTGTTTGTCTATTGCATAGTGAAAATTGATTCCAAAAATTTTTTTTTTGCATAAAACTTATTTAAAATGAAAAGCAATATCTAACCTTTAGCACCTACATCAAATAAACCTTTAGACAGTCGCTTCAGTTTAGACAATGTTGTAATATTGTCTTCACAAAAAATTTATTGTCATAATATTACCAATCATACAATTAGACTTACTTTATCAGGATCATTATGGGTATACTCATAAGCACGTAACGCTTGTGCAATTCTTTTTTGCATCATTTCAACTTTTTCGCAATCTTGTATTCCTGGTCTATCAGGTGAAAACAATACAAGTCCAATCAGAAGACAAATTTCTTCCACCTGTATTGAAAGATATCAATCAGAGCATGCATAAATATTCATAAAATTGGTGTAATCTAGGTAGGACCTTCTGGTTATCCAGAAATGCAATTAGAGTAATATCTTTTTCAATTATCATATTCGTTTTGCTATCAAATCACTTTGGTTAAATCTTACTTGTAAAATCTGTGAACAAGTGTGCTCTCATCGCAGGATGCCTACAAAAATGGCTTTCATTTAATCAAATATTGAGATTATAGATGTTGATAATTAAGAGATTTTAGTTTAATTTATAGTTTCAACATCGCTCAGGGCAGATACCACCAATACTCCTGTAGTAGCAGTTCAGATTTGCTTAAAAAGTTTTTCAATGGAAGTGCAACTGCTTGCACTGAATGTTACATATTCTTTTGTCATATAAACGATATTATCATATTTGAAATAAAAAATAAAAGGCAGGCCATGAAAAGATTAAAATGTCTTACAAATCTAACCCCTACTAAACCAAGGCAGTAGAATATATTTCCTATAAAAATGTTTTTTCATCATAGATATAGATGGATTTTAAATATATTCCATGATCAAATAACTTTTAATTAAAAGCACGCAATAACTAAAATTGATGAGTTCAATACTATACCCCAGTTGTACTAAATTAATCCACAGGAAACATTGATACATATTTTATAACAAGACTTTTATTTCTGTTGAGTGATTCAACTCAGCACATCACAGTTTACGTAAGTCGTGGTCTGAAATCAAATTTTCAATTCCCATTTGGCTTTCTTGAGGTGTTGTATGGATTACTAACAGATTACAACTTCGATTTTGTGGTCCCAGGATTCACCTTGGCATTGACTTTTTTTCAAGTCAATGTCATTACTGTTTACTTCCCTGGATAAGCATTTTTTGTTATCTTCGTCATCAACTTTTGAAGCATTCATATTTATCAAAAATTGAGCATGACCAAACTTGTGCCTTGTATGAAATGAGTTTTTAAAGAAGTTTGGCCTTGTACCTATTAATAAAGTGGAAATTTGTGCATTGCAATAATAATACAACATTACAACAGATTTAAGGTCTTCATTGGAAAATTTATTACATCAAGCCTGGAACACTGATGGACCGTGCCTTGTCGGCACGATCCATTAGTGTCCCACGGCTGATTCGAGTTTTGATAAAAAAATTAACTGTTTTTAATCAGAAATGCTCATTGAAATGAAACAAATCGCATTTGTGGTATCGATATATTTAATTAAAAAGCGTTTCCAACCAATCCTGGTCAGGTAATTGCTTACCTTATATAATATGATTTTTTATCAGGAAATATGTATATATATATTGAGTGTACTAAATTAGATATAGTCACCTTTACCAGACATTGGCACTTTTGGAAATTTATCAAAACCCCCTATACGTATTTTATTGTTATTCTTCAGATATATTTCAATTTTTCTAAAAATTTTGTACCTTTAGCATACATTTTTTGTGAAAATATGAGATTTTGCTTTATTATTGTAAAGTTTTTTTTTGCCCTGGAGAGCATCATCATATAAATTACACAAGAAAAACATGCTTGACATTGCAATACATCCAGAAAGTAATAATTTCCAAAAACAGACAACCGAAAGAAGCGATTGACATACTGTGCGAAAAATTAAAATTTACCGATCCACAATATTATTTACGCACGTCGTACAACGTCATAGTTTAAATGTCAAAACCTTGAAAAAGCTGTACTGCGGTGACCCATCGTTTCCGTACTAAGCCTACACAATTTTAATAATTAATGAGATGGCAGAATTACCTATACTAAAATCATTGGTTTATTTTGTTGATTGAAATATTAGGAAACTAAGCATTCAGTTTAAACTGTATTCAAAATCCGATAAAACCAAAAAATCATTAAATTGAAGTTCTTTTAGCTTTCAAATAATGGTGAGTACTAACTCAACTTATTGTGCAGTAAGGCCATAATTCGTAAATTTCATCACAAAAAATTTGGTATAATATACTATATATTCCATATAACATATGATTTAAGATACAGTAGTAAATATTGCAATAAACAAACAGTCAGGATCTGCAGGAAAATTTTAGTTTAGTAAAAACCTAGAAGGCACTGATGAACCTCACTTCAATGTAAAAAGCATTTTTCACTAGATAAATACTCGTTTTCGAATGGATGGCAAGGTATAAGAAGAGGGGGAGAAAAACATGCAATTTCAGAATATTCAATTCAAATTTTGAAATAACCATAGTTATAATCATATTTATAAGTGCCGGTATGTGACCGTTTGAATTGTGAATTTAAAATTGATGCTAAAAGTTATGAACATTATATTCAATTCATTTCATTTTATTATTGAGTATGAGTTATTGATGGACTAAACATAAGAGCGAAATACCAGTAGTTCAGGCATGATAAGACATCTTCCACAAATGAAATTCTTGTGACCACGATATGCATCGTTGCTAAAAGATAACATCTTAGGAAATAATTTTGAGCTATATTTTCGAGATGACCCCTCATAACCCGTCAAAATATTTTACCATTTACGTTATTATCTGATAGGAATTGTTTTTTAAGCGCATATCATCACACCGTATACCAAACTCTGAAAACGAAAACGATTTTGCATTCACCATACTTATAAAGATATAAAAACTATATTCTATCCACAATAATATTGAAAAAATATATGTTTACTCTAAAATCTTTTTATTTTGCAATATAATCATGATTATATGTAACAAATTTCGTTGTAAAATTTGACATGATGGCAAAGCAATAAACTGGGCTGCAGAAATCTTTAAAATCTACCAAAAATTGTTTGGATTATTTTGGGCAAGGCAGGTTGGATTAATCTTGTTTTTTTTTCCAATGGGCAAAAAACTTTAAAACCATTAACACTGCTTTTTCATATTTTTACGGCCTACTTGCTACCAGACAAAGGGGCATTCTATATTCTAGCAATAGATATATCATGAAATATATTGCCTATTTGCTAATTTTTTTATCTTATTCAATGATCAATTATTTAAAAACAATGTGCTTAGTGTATTTATTACCAGTGTTTTTTTTTTATTGAAATTCACTCTGAGCAAGGCTGGAAGCAGAGCCTGAAAGTAACCAACAATTGGGCAATTTATAGCAAAGAGCTACTAAAAAATGTAGTACCAGCAACTGCACTCTTAAGCGTAAAACATCTCTAACAGAACTGAACAAAAATTTTTTTTTAATTGAACTAGAACCAATTTTCTTCGAGTGTTTCAGCAGCAGAGTAGCTGACATTGTGGGCCAAGGAATTTTTTAATGAGGGAGATTATAATAAGTCAGGCCAGACCACAGTCATTTACTGATCACAGATAATTGGCAATTATATAAAGCTGTGATATAGGAAAAGGGCCATTATTGTTCGGCAGGGAAAATTACATTCTAGTCCAGCAGAATTTGACAAAACTATGGACAATAATTGAATATTCAAGTCGTTTTATATATATATACCTATATATATATAAATCATTGAATGGGATTCTAAAAAATTGATATGACATGATTCTATATTTTCAATTTGCAGATAAATGAACCTGAATGTGATAAATGGATATCCTCATCAGAATATTCTAAAATTCTTTCATATTTACTTTGATTTCAAATATTTTGCTGCACAATGGGTAAAATTAGGGTATGCCCAATAACATGTAAGTTCTCATATTTGAAATTTCGAAACATAATTTTCATACACTGACCAAGTTAATTTTCAAAACCGATAAACTAAATCCTTTCTTCAATTCAATAGCAATGATAAAAAATAATAAACATGACCTACTTTCCTAGATTGATACTGAAATATCATAATTTAAATCTATTTAGCTTTTATATATCCAGAAAATGGTTTCACAAAAAAAAAAAGAATTAGAAATTAAAATAATATAAAAGCGATAAAGTTAAAACTGGGAACCGTTGAACCTTTACGAAGTGAATGGATCATACTTTACAAACAGCAGTACATGAATTGAGTCGCATGCATCTCCAATCAGAAATTTTATTTTGTCAAGCATGAGCCACAGATGGACCGCACCTAGGCGGCATGGTCCATTAGCGACTCATACTTTACGAAATATGTTTGGTACGAGATGTAGAATAGTCCTAACGTATTTCCTGCGTGTCATAAGAAGTGACTAAAAGGAAGCAAGGAGTGGTAGATGGTACTACCATCGCCCAGGACAGATAACACTAGAGTGCAGTTGCTGGTACTAGATTTAGTACCAGCAAGTACTAAATCTAAGTACTAGTAGATTTTTTTATAAAAAATATTCTTTCCAAGAGCATTATTGATACCTACTTTTAATTTCATTTTCCTCATTCTCATGTGAACCTTTGTATATTGTTCAACAAACTCTGAACTTGCACCAGCTTGTAGAAAATCTGATGGTGAATACTGAAATTTATCTGACATGTAGTTGTTTCCATCAGAAGCGAAGGCAAAGTAGGACCTGGCGAAAAGTATGAATTTATTGATGGAACATACACCTTCATATCACTATGTATGCCCTTATATACATTGTGGCAAGAAATGACATTTTTTGTAAGTTTCACACTAATTTTTATTTGTTTCCTGCTGAAAAATCAAATTTAAAATTAAATTTGAAATAAAAATGTTAGTTCACAATTTCGAAAACTAGAAACATCCTAATAAAATCATATGTTTTTTGAATATTCCAAGTTAACGTTACAAATATTATGTATAGAGAAAATGGTAATAATATGCTAACCTGTAAAATATGATATAAATCATCATGATAAACCAGAAATAGCCAAATCTGCTAAAACATCAATTCAATGTGCAGACCATAATTCTACCATACATTGAAACTTAATGTAATTATCAATTTGTTGTCACTTACCTCAAAACAAGCATTTCAAGACATCCACCTCTCAATAAATTGATTTGATCGACGGTAGATAATTCTTGAAACTCAGGGATGCATTTACAAAATTCAATCACCTGCGAAGTACGATTAATTATTAATAATCAAATAAGTAGGTTTCTTGGACCACAGTGGTACATGTTATTAATATTATCAAACCGAATAAGAATAAATTCTTTTAATTGAATCGAACAAACAATAATGCAAGACAGAGTCACAGAATCTTGTTTTCTTCGGGTATCCAACATGTTCACATCATTTTATTTGGATTGACAAAACAGCTTCAAAGCCATCGTAATATAAGCCATATTTCATAGCAACAATGATTTTAAACTCTTTTCTACAGTTTTATTACTGTCAGATTCTCAAATAGAAACATTCTTGTTTTGTAGCAAGAGGTACAGTATAAAATAATTTTCGACCATTTTCTTCAGGTGTCTGTGCAGCAGAGTTCATTATGGCCGGCATTCTGACGCAGTATGACATTTCACTATACTGCTTCAAGACAGATATGATAGCAGCGTGAAATAACATTGTTTCCCATCTGGTGTCCAAATCCAAACATTGCAAAATAAAAGTTGCTTTTTAATGCTGCAACATTTTTGATAATATTTTTTCATTCACTAAACATAAACAAGTATTTTTATTTGCCGAGATATTTCACAAAATGTTATCTTTGTTTTTTTTCTTTTTCTGAAGCATAAATAACAGATCGACTGGCAGAATGATAGCTACTCTGCTACTCACACACACGGAGAAAATGAGTTCTGCCAGAAAAAAATTTAGCGCAAATGGTCAGTCAATATTTCATGATATACCTGTGACAAGAAGATTCAAATGTCTTTTTTTGAGTATCTGGCAGCAGCAACTTTTTCGACAGTTTGGTTACTACCAGACACACAAAGTAGATTTTCATCTTCTAGCAAAACATTTATCATAAAATATTCTCTATTTGTTATATTTTCTTCCGATGGCAGCCCTTTGTTTCAGGCATCTTGGTGGCAGAATAGTTGACATTCTGCTACTTCAGACCCCAGGGTGTTCAAGCTCAGCGGCTTACATCTGTTTGGTCATAGCCAAGCAGCAAACAAGCAAGAGCTTAGTAAACAGAGAAAAACAATCAAAAAATGTTTGCACGAATATACCAGAGTCAATATTACCAGTTAGAAAGCAGTTATTTTTATATGCTGGAAGATTCTCCAATAAATCTTGCTTTAGAGACCTGGGTCAATTCCTATAACTGTTAAAACATATCTAGATACTGGTAGGTATACACAATTATGCACTGTATGATATTTTAAGTACTTCAACCACTAATATTTCCTAAATTCCATCCATGTTTACATGGCGCTGCTGATTCAATAATTGCACCAATGGATGTAATTGATATCTGTTCAGTCAAATTCCTTTTATTTTAATAAATTCATCTACAAATCTCGCTAACATTATTGAACCAAATTAATGCCATTAGAGCATATTAATTTACTCTGAAAATCTATTTTGTTATCGAGGATTATGAGCCCCATTTTGACTGCACCTTAACAGAATTCATCAGAAACTCATATCATATAAAATGCTTATACGATTTTACAAAGTTTGTAGAAAATGAAGGAGACTACAGTCCCATTTAGTCAACAGAGGTATAATAGTAAAGTTTACTAGCTAAGTTCAGTCAACAGATATAAATATTACCACAATGTTAAAATTGAAAACTTTAAGGTTTTGATAATGTCAAAAACCTGTAATATATATTATATATTTATTTGAATCTCGACCACAAATATTTAAAAAGACAACATAAATTAATGGTACTGGTACATAGCTTTGATAGAAATTTGCAACTTTTTATGCATGGTCAAACATGCTTGAACACGGGAGTTGGGATAGTAATATTAGAAGTGCTGGACATTTTAAAACAGCAGTTGCCAATAAAAGACGTCACCATCCAGGGAAGGAATATGATTTCATTTTATCCTGCCAGAGAGGAAAGCCAAGAATACGGCTTAGCCATATGACGAACTAGAGCTAGGCAACCTAACTAAAAAAATCACAGATGCATACTTCTAAACGATCTGGTGTGTTGTTGTTTCATGACACTGCAAAAGTTCGATTGGCATATCAGCAGGTGTGAGTGGGGTAAAGACCAGTTTTTTGTCATTGCTTGACGCGATAACACATCAACTTGTCACCATTTTAGGCAGTACGTCACGAAATCCCGGTATCACGGCAAACTGACATTGCCAAAATAAGACGATACTGTAACTAAATACCAGTATTTATTGTCCTACTGATATACCGCCGAGCTCTATGGCGAACCACCCAGTAGGAAATATTTTCTTAAAATATGTTTTTGACAAGTATGGGCCACTGGTGGATTGTGCTGCTATCATCTATTTTAAATTGTCAAATTTTACATTAAAAAAAAATCAATAATTAGAATTTTTCAATTGTCAAAAACCGTTATGCTGAAAAATCAATCAAAAATACAACACATTCCTCAGTATCATTAGTTGTAAAATTGTAGCACAATTATTGAATCGAAATAAAACAATGTATTGAATTCTGAAACTTCGATGAGTTGAACTTTATGAAAAAAATATTGTCTTACTGATATTTAGCAAACCTAACAGTGCCATTAAGAACAGCATGATGTTAGTTACTCAATCAATCAATTGAATGTGTTGTGCTCATAATATCTATCAATGTCAAGAAGCTTCAATATCGTCAACACTGTTATTTATTAATAGCAGATTTGATGATTTTAAAGCTTGTTGATTTACCACATAAAAAATGACTCAAAATGTGTCAGACACTCATGGATGGCCAAAACCGAATATTTCACTATTTCAGATACATTTAATAAAAAATAACTCACTATTATGAAATATATATCCAAAATCAAGAATTTTACTATATCGTATATGTTCCCTTTCAAATGTATTCAAATCGTTTTCGGCCATCCCTGTATACACCTGAAGGAACACGAGATTGTGTCCCTGAGATCAATATTTTTAAATTAAAATGAAGATGATTAATTTTATTTCATCATAGCAAGTTTTCTCCATGTCCAACAGACGATATAAAAATTGACATTGTATTGAATAATGTATAGAGGTTAGCGGTTGGTCACGTTCATAGAAACATTAGCTGCTAGTTGACGATGCTGACTTATATGCAAATCAAGTTTTGATATATATATATATTATTCAATGTATATATATAATAAGTACTAATTGGTACCGTGATGCAAATGAAATGAGAAAAAAAAAGGTTTTGTGAAGTGTCGCTCGCGAAAAACTAAGAAGCAAGACTGCGCTATATCCGTGGCTCATGCTAGAAAAAACTAAAATTTTTGAAAATAGCTTGTTTGTGTTCTGTCAAGGATGCCAATTCATTGAAAGGTTAAGTTTGATAGAGAAGTCGATAAAACAAAATTAAAACTTGGATAACATGATTTCACACTCAAAAAACTACCAATATTATAATATTTTGCACCGATATACATTTTTAGATATATCGCTTCAACAACCATACCACACTCGCATTCGTCATGCAGTCAGGTCACTCAGTGAACCATAAAATCCTCATAATGTTAAATTCGTACAAAAATGTGATCTTTGTTACAGTACTATTATTCATAGACATTGAAGTGACAAAGTTACAATGCTGTAAGATTGGCAGAGTGTCAGCTACTCAGACATCCGAAAAAAATTAGTTCCATTGGAAGAAAAACATACCAAAATGGCTAATGTTGTATTGCTAGAAAAATTTCTGGTAGCAAACTAACTGTAGAAAAAAGTTCATAATAAACAATACTGCTATGAAATAGCAGTGTTGATGATTTTGAAGCTTTTTTACTAATCTGAAAAAAACTAAGTGAACATTTCAAGCACCTGTAAAATGCCAGATTATGCCACCCTGCCTAAAGCCACATGATTCAGTGAAGGATTAGGATCGAACAAACATGGTTTATGTTTAATCATACTTGTTGAATCATCAAGTTGAACGTATTTGAAGACTCAAATATCCATTCTACTACCGTATGTACTAGAAACATAATTAACATTTAATAGCACGAAATAAACCAAATCAGTGCGTACCTTTTTTATTCCCCATGTCATGATGTCGCAGAAGTGCAGAAACAGAGAATGGGGTTTTCCATTCATATCTTGGCCATTCATAAACATTCCTTGCAAAAAAGACATCGTATCTGAGAAGTTTTGTTGTTTATATTATTCAAGAAATTTTTCACAGTAAAGCAGTTGGGTTAGATAGCAATATTTTGAAGTTTCTCATGTTAATGGGTCACCCTGGGCAAATCTTGTTCAAAATAAGCTTCCAGGCCTAATTTTTCAACAATATAACAACTTCAAAATTGTTAAGGTGTCTGTCAAGTAAGTAATTAACAATGATAACTCTACACTAAGGCAAATGTTTTATTAATACAAATACTGCTATACTATTAAGTTGCATTCAATGATTTATTACCATATTGATCAAAATCCATAGAAATTGAAATTCTTACCGAAACCTCCAGCACCCATCATGGCAGTAGGATCCCCTCCTGTTGCCCCTCCAAACATTGCCATCATTCCTGCCATACCACTCTGTGATAAAAAGAATTGCAAAAAAAATTCTCAGAAAAAAAGCCTCTGCTTTATTAATAGGTGTGGTCCACTGATGTTTGACACTTCCACGATGTCAACGCAAAAATGAATCAAGCCAGTCTCAAACATATAATTGTGTTTCGCTGTTCCGTTGAGAGATTATTTAGGTGGAATAGAAATACATGAATCAGGATTCACGAAGAAACACAGTTATTTTACTCTACATCAAGTTGGCATTACCTTGTTTTCTTCCAGGTGTCTGACAAACCCAAGTAATTTTCCAAATTGATTCAAAAAGCTTCAATATCATCAACACTGTTATTTGATAGCAGTGTTGATGGTGCTGAACTTTTTTGATGCTGAACTTTTTTGACAGATGTTTTTAGCAAAAGAGACTGAAAGACATGACATTTATTGCTGTGTGTATGATGCATCACAGACATATTACATGGAAGGTGTCGGAGTAGCAAAGTAGCATTTCTGTTCAACTTACCGCTCCTTGATCACCTGGACCGAATGAAGGAAACCCAGCACCAGCAAAAGGATCTGAAATATCAAAATCCTGACTCTTAGGAGGCATACTGTATGGTGATGTAGATGTACTGCTCCCAGATGCACTGAAAAATAATTGAAACAAATCAGTTTCGAAATGTTACAGCAGAAGATTATTTTTATTTTTACTCATAAAATTGGATATTTTTTATTTTGTAAATCGAATTGCGTATTCAAATAGTAGTCTTATAAGACGAATATAGAAGTCTTCGCAGAAAACTGTAAGTACGGTACATTAAAATTTACATATATTTTTTGAAAATTTATACATTTTTTGATTGCTAATTTCGAATCACTAGTGCCATCCAACTGTGGACTAACAGTAACTATAGTCTATGTATTAACTCTATAGTACAGTACATATTGTTTTGTTTCAACAGTATTCAAAACCTACCATGTATATACAATATTCTACATTTCAGATAAACAAAGTATATGATATTGGACCATAATCTGTCCACTTTTCAGCAAAGTCATAATGAAATGAATTTCTTTTAATCAGCATTCTAAAAAATTGACACTGAGTAAGGACATCCTTAGCTAAAACTTGCATATTTTTTCTGGTTAAGATATGAATTAGTCGCATCTTGAATTTTCTTTTCAATTGTGTGATTTAATCAGATTCAGAGATATCTGATTCGTAATATTACAAATCGATTTTCAATTTGAAAATAAATGCATCTCAAAGTCATTACTACAAAAATTTTGAGATCGAGTTCACTCACTCTGAGTAATATGAGTTGTGTCTATGAGTTGAGGTTGATGGTGCTGATCGAGCATGATGAGGAGGTATATGTGTAGGATATCCAGATAATGGCTGAGATATACCGTGTAACGAACTAAAAACATCCTCACCAGTCTGTAACAAGGCAGAGTAAATAATCAGAATATAATTTTTTTTTGATATATGCTTGTTTGAAAAACAGAATGAAAATTTGAAATCCAAAGGCACTTCATCAAAACATCTGTTTCATATTTGTTCGCTAAGAAGTTTGCAAAAATCAAAAATTAAAGAAATTCAAAAGAGTCTTGATATATAAAAAACATATTCTGAGTACAGAATTTCGTAGAGTATATTATATTAGTCTGACATCAATAACTAACCAACATTAGAGCTACTAGGCCATCGCGCCCACGACTTTCAATAGAATATTAAAACTACTCACAGGATATTCAGTCATTCCATCATCAGATCTTGAGTAAGGACGTTCAGCTGAAAATAAATGGATGAAGATTTTAATGCTCATTACACTTTATAGGGTGTACAAGTTTGAATAAACAATTAGCATATTCAGAAATTTCATTTTGGCTCCATTCCATTACAGTCAATACAATCCATACTCCTTTATTTATTGAAATATTGTGAAGAAGGAAAGCAATATTAGAACAATTAGCATGCTCCTCATAACTACCATTCTAACATTATCCATCATATTATATACATACGACAACTACAAAACACTAAATTATCCCAGAGCACGAGCGCTAAATTGGTCATCTTGAAAAAAGCAAAAGAGCCTGTTTCCTTTGAATAAATATGCAACTATCGTTAATATACATTACAAAATCACCTTTAATCAATTTAATGGCCTTGTTGATAATGTTCAAGCTTTTTTAAGCAACAAAAAAATGTCTCAGACACCCACAAAAAACAAACCACCTTCAATCAGGAAAATTAATTTTGCCAAGCATGAGCCACGGACGGACCACGCTTCCTCGGCGCGATCCATCAGTGACTCATACTTCACTTCCGACTGGGGTGGCACATGGTACAGTACTTTAATTATAAGCTCACCTTTTACTTTCTTCTGCTCCGCTGGAATACTGTCAGTAGAGTCCACTGATTTTTTCTTTGATCTTACTGTTTTCGGTGAATGTTCCGGGGACTTTTCTTTTTCTCCTGCTACAAGCCAAGCGAGAGTAACATGTGTCTTTTTAACTTGTTCTGGATCAGGCGGTGATTGCACATGCTGAAATAGAATTATAAAAAATATTTAAGGTCTCGTAATAAACAACTACTTGGATGTTTATGAAAAATCTGATGAATTTTTGTCATACTTCTGAGAATCATAATATGTTATTAATGTGACTTATCCAATCGAATATTTCATTTTTTGCAAAGCATTTTCATTTTGAGGAAAGAATAGATGATGATTTCTATAGTTATAGGGGAACAGTTTGTCCCTTACATGCTCTTTAAGCATACTTCTTCTTTATTACCATGTGATATTTAGTTGTATCCAAAAGTGGCTGCAAATTACCTGCTATTGTTAATGGTTAACTAGGAATGTCCTTATCTGAATAGTCAATTCAATTTTATCAATTTATTTTGCAGGAATATCATGATGTATGCCAAATTCATGTGGTGAAATTTCACAGAAATTATCACTTCCTTGGTCAAATATCAACAATTTCGATTACAAATCTGAAATGTTGTAACATTCCATATTTGATAAATTTTGAAATACTGTTTAAACTAAATTACCTACAATACTAGGTTTGTATATCATTACCATTTATCATTATAATTTTTATTCAGATTACAATTTTTTGCAGTATCAGTGACCGGAACAATTCCCTTGTGGAATTTAATAATAGTGCACAACAAAAACAAAAAGAGATCAATTCCAGTCATAACAAGTGGCTTAACGTTCCACGCCACTTTTCTCCCAACATTCACGACCTTTCCTAAAATGCCACAATCAGGATGATTGACATATTTAGAAGAAGCATGCGAAGTAAACAACAACTGCCCGAAGACACTTGTACGCATGAATGAACGTACTTGACCCGGAGTCATATAAAAACAAGATATGGCAAAACGTGTAAATCCTATTTGTCAGGTATGGTCTGTTGAATACTTAATCAGTCTTCCATCAACATGATTTGTTAAGTATGGGTCAGTGATGGATCGTGCCGCCGAGGCGCGTTTCATCTGTGACCTGTGCTTAGTAAAATTTAAGTTCTGATTGGGAAATCATGTCTCAGTGGTAGAATCCATCAGTGAACTGATGTATAATATGCTACAACGAAGACGGCATTCCTCAAATCATATGAAAAAGTTGACATACATTATTAGCATCATCAGATTGTTCAGTCTTAACAATCTCAGTTCAATTGTTCAGCTTTATTACAATTACCAGTACTATACAAATGTACTTATTAATATGCTATATTGATTACTCTAACATGAGTGATTCTTACTTCGATGAACTTCGATTCTAGTATTTAATCATTTTTTTTCTTTTGATATGGTTAAAAAAAATCATATTTTGATCTTTTTTCTTATACAGAAGTACGATAATCAGGTAGTTTTTTTTCAAATTACCCTCGGTTTTTCTTCGACCTAAGCAAAAGCTTCAATAATTGAAAATTGACTTTATTTTTATTAACAGTGACAATGTTATCAACATGTCAATATTGAAATTATCTTTTTCATTATTTGATAAGATTGATATCTCTCCCACCGCAAGCTAACAAAACAAATTATCAGGATACTATCAGCGATATCAAATATAGATAATTGTTATAATAGAAAATGAATTAAACAAAAAAAATATCGAAACAATGAATGTTACTGTG
The DNA here is from genome assembly GCA_963675895.2 of Styela plicata. NCBI lineage: Eukaryota > Metazoa > Chordata > Ascidiacea > Stolidobranchia > Styelidae > Styela > Styela plicata. The sequence goes on along the minus strand of OZ023143.1, from coordinate 8,050,744 downwards.
ACACATGCGAGGGGGGGGATTTTATTTTTAAACATTGTGTGTCAATTGGCCGTACAAAATCAGTGGATGACTTATTTGTGTTAATAATGTATGGACCATAATAACTCTGACGAAAATTTGCAAACATGTGTTTAGCTGACCATGTGTCACTGATGGATTGTGCCTAGTTTTCACACACCCCATATTTCCTATTATTTTGGCCGTACCATCATCTAATTTGTTGTATTAATATGATTGAATAAATAAATAATGGCATAGACAAAAGAGACATAATTGCAATACTGTATACATTATTCAAAAAATGAGATATTTCTGATAAAAAAAGAACTACTAGATCTCTCTCGCTAGATTTCATCAAGCATGACTGATAGATAGATGGAGTGCTTCATGGAATGGTGCACCCAAGTTTAATTACATTGATTCTGATAGGGGTGCATTGACCTCCATACCCATTGATTTAATCACAGAAAAGAAAATAATGTTTTTAAAATCTCAAATTTATATAAATTAATTCTCCCGGTATTCTGAATCATTTCGACAATGCATGCTCAGATTACTTTAAGTCTTTTCTACCTACCGTGCCTAAGCTCTGACATGAAGTAAACAAATCCCTTTATGGCACGAAGGTCAGTTAGACATTGCTGAGCTCAATGGAGAATAATTCTTCTAACAAACTGATAACTTAGTAATCAAGCTGTATTGAGGGTAAAATTTGAAATAATAGCACAAATAGGGCCGACCGGTGGATGGGAATATTTTTTTCTTCAAACTTGAAATGAAGGGTTAATTTTAAGCATTCATATTTACAAGACAATTGTTTTCAAGCTTATTCATTCTGCTAATTTAAATGTTCGGGATGTAGACACCAAATTTACAACATAAAAAATGGCATTTTATTTATTAAAAATTGTCCTCTCTATTACTACTGTTGAGACTATCATGGTACTGTTCAAAATTTTATCAAAAACCCAACATCGATGGTGATGTAACAACTCGCAAGATAATTAAAACGACTTCACCAAAGTGACTGATGTAAAAGGCTTCAAAATTATCAAAACTCCTCTATCCTATGTAGCAGTTCATCCAAAAGAAAAAGGTGTGAAATTTTGGACAATCTTCAAGAAAATAAGATTCGGATATCCTAATTTAAAGTATCACAATAGCCAGTGAGCTCCCTCAATATAAAAAGTGGTAAATGTCTAATGCTATTTAGCTGTGCCTGGTAGCAATTAGACCATAGAAAAAGGTTGATACCATCAATACTGCTATGAAACAGCATTGTTGATGGTTCTGGGACTTTTTGATCCATTAGGACTGAAGAAAATGATATAGTCAATTAGGACAACCAAGAATAGAGATACTGTCACTCTACGATCGAGTACCATTTTCTAATCTCTGGAGAAACTGGATCAAAGTGAATTGCATTATAATTCTTTAAATACTGTGTTTATTGATTAATGCAGAAATTTCGTATCCGCATTAATATGAACTCGTAATAAAGGTTATTCAATAATTTTAATTTCTGACAAATACGTTGAAAATCGATACCTCAATTCATCATTAAAACAAGAATCAAAAAGCAAAAATTCCAGAAAATAGCATTGTTTTTGAAACTGACGGGTACATAATAGCTCACTGACAAAAATTAAGTTTGACAGATAAAGTGTTATAACTTGGCATTCGTAATATTTGCTTAAAACATTACCACAATTTTCAGTTTGGAAACAATATCGATTTATTGATTATGCTTATTTTACAGTGTTAGACTACACACTAACAATCAGATAAAATAGTAGGACCCTTATTCAAAACCGTATTAAAATGAAAAGAAATTTGAATAATGAAAGTTAATTATCCTCTCCATGTCAAATAACCCAATCAAAAATCTTATTTAGCCTCAGTGGCGCAATCTATCAGTGACTCATACTTCGCAAAGGATGATTGATCCAATTTTTCTGAATGAAAATATTTAGGTATAAAACAAAACAATATCTTACCCTCATAAAACTTGATAGAATCAGATGCTAAATTCACAAATAAATTTACAACAGTGACACAAACACAATAATGTTCCCTTGGAGTAAATTTTTTAAAGGATAGCACATTTTTAACAAGATCCTCTTATTAAATACAGGAATGAATAAAACCAAAATAATACAAGTAATCTTCGTTATGCAAAAGGATCTTATGAGATGGACCATAATGTCACACAAATGTCTACCGAAGGAGAAAAAAGGATTTAATTTCATATCTTGTTAACACAAAAAAACGCATATTCTTACACAGCTCGCTTGGCTCAACCATACATACCTTGGCTCATCTAAAAATTAGGCTTGGCAAATTTCAAAGCAACTAACATGACTGAACTTCTTACTTTTCGTGATATCACATTGCAACTTTTTACTCACAAAGCATGTCATTACAAGCATTGATCAATTGTCATCTGCCACTCACAAAATAAAAATGAAACTTTAGTTCATGTTTTGTGATATAAGAAAAATGGATGCAGTGCTCTCCAACAACTAATAATTTAAATTTGAGTCTTTAATGATTGAAATTCTGACTGGGTATGCTTCACAGAGTGACAGAAAGATTCATCTTTTGAAAGTTTTTAAAAAAAACTCCAATATCAACAACACTGCTATGAAAGAGCAGAGATGATGATTTCGAAGCTTTTTGACGAACATTATTAGCACAAAAAACTTAGTGTTTAATTTTTGTGTGTATGGTGTGTAACAAACTATTTTTGTTCCATTATTTCTGATGGGATCCATTTTCTTTGGGCGTCATAGTAGCAAAGTAACTGACATTACACCAGTAAGTATGCTTGATAGCACAGTAAAATTCAAAGTATTTGAGAAGATATTGAGAAGTGTAACAAATGATTATTCTCTCCCTTCAATGTTAATACATTGGAAGAATTGAATTAGATAAATATCTGCACATAGGAAGTAAAATAATTGTATATTTGAACCTTCGAAGAAAGGAATGAGATTTGAAGTCTTGCTTCAATGTAATATTACTGTAGTGTACTGCATGTAAAATGGTGCATATCTAATTTGGGTTGAATTTCAAATTTTCAACTTGACATCTTTCTGACTGATTGCATATTATTCAAACTTTGATAAAATAAATCACAGTGACTACCAACCAACAGATATTCTCGGACAGTTGCAACTCCTGTAAACAAACCGTTTACTGGTACCAGTAGTCATTCATCAATTACCGGAACCATGACATGATCAATACTGGTGTTCAGTAAATAGAATATCAGTTTATAATAAGAGTGTAAATCAGGGATTCCTTAATCCGAATAATCAGGTTTTCTATAATTCGGATTTAGAGTAATTTAGTTTTTCAATTATATTTTAAATTGATTCATTGTAAAATTTAGCACGATTCAAGACTTCGCTACAAAATATAATTGAGTATCAGCAATTTCGTTTGCCTGAAAGTTGATACATTATTGTATTTATATAGTAAATTTTGAATACCGCGTCAAAAATGCTCCATATTCAAAGTTTAATTCATCATTCAGTAAAAAGTTCTAACCTACAAGGAAAACTCTAGTACAAGTAAACAACTGATTATTAAGAGCAAGCAGTGCTCACTTAAAAATAGCGATACTGTTATAATATCAATGTACGTATTCAATCACCAGTGCTGTATTTTATTAAATTATTGCCCACGGTGAGAAGGTCGAAATAAATCTATCTATCTACAATATTAATCAGAAAGTATGCTACTATTCTTTGCTTAGTCATTACATGTGTATATCCATTAGCAAAAGGAACTTTGTACATGTTTAAACAAATTTTCATATCGGTAAGTATAAAAAACTCATATCCAAACAATATCTACAGAATTGATGTGTAAATTTTGCCTGAGTAATCTGCACCACAAAGCGTGCTTAAAGGGGATTAATATTTTATTAAACCAAATATCAACAACTGTCATTAGTAAATACAGTATAAAATGTTAACTGAAGTATACATGATTCCAACAAATAGGATGTGTTCTCTTAACCAAATTAAAGGTATATTTCCCCTGTAAGACTGGTCACCGAGAACAGTCACATTAATGTATTCACATGATCACTTAAAGGTGCGTTTACACAGGACGCGGCGCTGCTCTCCACCGCGCGCGCAGGCCGTTTACTCTAGACGCGACAATTTTGGTTCGCTAGGTTACTCTACGGAGCATCATCAGCAGTTACCTAGCAACCTCGACGTGCGAAATTTGGTATTAACACGACTTGGTCTGACATAATCTGCGCAACAACACGAAAAAAAGTGCCCCTCACCAAAAAACCCAAACTAGCCGCACTTCTGTACGCCTGTGAGCGACAAAGAGAGTTCTGGGTCCGTCCTATACTACAAAGAAGGAAACAGCTTGGTGAGTACCGGTACCCATACAGTATATTTGATAAATTTAGGTGACATATTTCGACACTGTCGACACTAAAGGCGATACCAATAAAGATATCGCATTACATAGTTATTTGGAAAGCGATAAAAAAATATATATATTATTATTTATATAGCCCCCCCCCAGCTTCCATTTTTGATGATAATCAAGTGGCTTATTTAAAACATGGTCCTTAACTTCACCAGGCGAAATGATGATTTGAATACATATAGGTTTAAGTTATAACGTTAGATACAATCCAGGATACGGTAACTTGCGATTCCTAAACGTTAACTTAAAAACTCACCTGAAACCTGCAACAATGCACCAACTTCATTCCAATTATTCGATTTAAAATTTGAATCACGGTAATCAGGTCGAGACATATCATAAAGGCATTGGTCTCGACCTGACTTCGTTGATCAAAAGCTCACCAGAAGACATGACACCGTCACACTTATATCCCGCATGCTTGAAAAGTCAAGGACATCAAGTCCACGCAGTGCACGCGGCAAAATCGGGACACTAGCGAAAGACGAGCGGTGCTGCGTTACACCGCTGAGCGGCGAGTGCTAGGTGTAAACGCTCACATTTGATATAATGGGGAGCGAAATTAAGAAAATGCCGCTCCGCGTCCTGTGTAAACCCACTTTTACTGTACATTCTACAAGCACATGTTACAAAGATAAAGGTAACATGCTTTTTGAAATAAAACATTGCTCTCACAAACAAGACAATTCAGAATAGAGGCTCGGTCTGTAAATTCTTTATTGACAAAAATATTTATAAAACAAAATGCAACCATAAAAGGATGGCAAAATCTAGGTTAATTTACACGTACCCTAACTTTTGAATCAATTGAAAGATTTCAAAACATTACCACAGCTTTTATACCATTTGTACTTTGTACAAATTTTCTAGTAAGACACTAAAAAGAGTCAATCCTCTCAATTATCTAAATAAATCCTTTTCAAATGAGAGACATTATCTTTGTATATCTGGTTAAAGCTAATTAAAAAAATATATACCTAAACATGGTTTGTCAAGCATGGATCGCAGATGCATCATGCCATCCAGGAGTAGTTCACCAGAGGTGTAAATAAGAATTCAAACTCAATACTACACTCACTATAAAGGACTTTCATTTTAAATTTAGTGCATTGGAAGTAATGAAGAATGATTTAAACAATTATAAAAGAAATTTGTGAATATGCAGATACTCTTATTTATAAAAAATTTGCTATTACAAGAACATCTGAAGACTCTTGTAAAAGTTTTTGCACAAGGATGGGCAAGAACAAGGGTCCCCCATACTCGTATCTTGGAATTTCTGCTACTTTCCTTACAAATTTGAGTAAGAATGAAACAGTTGAGGATTTAACCCAAAACTACAGAGACAAAGGATGAAACAATTTATGAAAAGGTTTTCCTAGTCTAATATTTTGCAATTCACTCTTGTAGTAAACAATGTTTCTTCAACTTGCTAGTTATTAGATAGTAAATAGTGTCAATGATCGGCAATATTGCATGTGTCATTGACCACAAATGAACTCAAAAATTGGTTCATATGTTACCATGAACCCAAAATTGAGTTCACAATATAGTGAGTTGTTTACATCCTGTTGGAAAGTGAATTGTAGTACGTCAGTGTTTATTATTTTCACATTGCTGTAATAATTTCTCCAAACATCCAAATGCCAAATTTTTGAATGGTTTGGTTCAATAAAGCTGAGCCACAGATGTATGAAACCAGTAAAGGCATTGATGTACATTCTACAACCTCGTAGGAAATGTATTCAAAAACGTTTTGTTAAGTATGAGTCACTGGTGGATCGTGCCGCATAGGCACGACCCACCTATGGCGCATGCTATGCAAAATAAAATTGGCAATGCTTGTCTATAAACAGTTCATGCTTGCGATTTGTTCAACTCCGGATAATTAAATTAATTTCAAACAATATCCATTGGGATTAATGGGCTTTTGTCAGCACAGAAATTTCAGACTCATGTCTTTTGAATACATGAATGTGAGACAAGGCATATTGCTGTAAAACAAATATCAATGCAGCTTATTGCATAGCAGTGGTTATTTTCTTCATGCACGAATGCTTACCCGATTGAAAAATTTTGTGGAAACATCTTTTGTTAAGTATACATCACTGATGGATCATTTAGACGAAACAAAATCAATTGTGGCAAGTTTGAAAAAATAAAATATATTTGTCCCAGTGTAATCTTATTCGAAGAAACGTTTAAAAAGAATTTTGCTATGGGCTAAACATACTCAAAAACAAATATATAAAATCATAAATGTGAAATTGAATCGTTTGAAGTAATCTCTATCGTTCATAAAAGTGTAACTTACATCCGTTCCTCTGAATGTTTCGTATTCTCCATAATTGAAATCATAACTTGAATTATGACTTTCCAACATCATTTTTATTAAAGCTTTATCCTCAGCCATCATTTGAATCTCAGGTTGAGGTGATGCACTATTAAGAAAAAATCAGTAGGCATGTTCAAGGTATGTAATTATATAAGTAAAGGGATTAATAATGACGTAAGCGAATACTCACTTGATTGACTGATATTAGTTTGGTAATAACGTTGGAAACTCTTGGCTTCGTTGGACAAAAGCCACTGATGGATCGCAACGATAAGGTGCAGTCTATTAATGGCTTATGTTTGACAAAGCAATATTCATGAGTTACGATACTTAAAAGTAAGTTCGAGTTTGAATGCCCTGGGTGTAATAGCTTGGGTAGGCTAGGCCGAACTGGAATGCTGATAACTTTTCAATAATACATACTGACTTTGTTTGACTGTAAGTGGCCAAACATGGGGGGCCTTGCTCATTGTAACCAGCTCAAATAGGTGGCTATAAAGAGAGCAAAATTTATTGACATGTAGTAAGATTGGGAACTTGTCAGTGAGGAAATTATATAACCAAATATTGATATGTAGGCATTACTGTAACGGCAGGATGAAAAATCATACTGAAATTATGAATGTCAAAAATTCCAAAATATTTTTAATTACAATAGCACATATCAAAATGATTCAAATCTTATTATTTTTTAGAAGTTCTCTCATATGGTAGCATCTCAAACTTTTTCTTAAAAATCTCTTGAGCGCTTTACAATGACATTACAGTAACAGCGTAATGAGAAAATATTCTGGGATTGTGAATGTCGAAAATTCCAAAACTTTTTTTAATCACTATAGCACATATAAAAATGATTCAAAGTCTTATCATCTTTTCTCTCTCATAAAGCAGCATCTGAAATTTTTTCCTTATAAATCTCTATCAAGTATTTTGTTTTACGTTTATAAGAGTTCTATTTTTAGACACTGGGAATCAACTTACTGAGAACACTCAATCCAACCACTCCTCACCCCATAATAAGGCACGCCCCTCATAATAAAATATATAGATATGAATATTAAGATATATTTTGACTACAAAAGTGTCAGCAAGCTACAAGATAAAATATCATAACCTCAACTTGACTAAAACATTTTTAATGACAATAGTACAGATTGATATCGCTCAAAATACCCTTCATATCTAACATTTAAAACCAATCTACCTTAATCCAGTGAGCATAATAAAAAATAAATAAATTGCGCATTCAGGTATATTTTTTTGTATCACTCAACTCAGACGATGGTTAAATTTGGCTACAAAAAAGGGATAATATTAAATAGGGATATATAATTACTAAACACGTCAATGTTTGTGAGTGACATTTGATTTGTGATTCACTTCCCTTTCTAAAACAAGTTCAAGGCTAGTCAAGTATGGGCCATTGATGGATTGAGTCATTGTGACTTTCTCCATCAATGGACCATGCTTGACATTACTTTATATTGACATATTTATTTTTTGTTGGTCTCGCAAAGTAGAAAGTTTATTTTAAAATTTATTATAAATATTTAATTCCCGGTATGTTATCATTTACTGCGATCTGTATTATTGGTTATTTGACATTTTACAAAAACCGGTAAATTGAGATAAAATCGTTTTATGAAACTAAATTTATCAATTGTACTATTTTCTTCCATGTTATTATGGGTGACGATTTGCATACAAGAATATTTACGAATGTTTTATGAACGATCTCCCCAGGGCATTTTATGGATTAGTTCCACGCACAAACGTAAATGCCGAGAGGGTCATGACACCACAAGACGAATGTTGCTGACGTATTGTTGTTTAAGCGTAAATAAACTGCACTTCAAGGTGTTTTTGTCATCTGCATCCTGTCATTTTATCAATGATTGGTGACGGCAAAAATACTGCTTCCAAGATATTAATTTTTATTGTTAATAAGCGATAGTTTTTGACTCATTCATCAAAAATTCCAACTCACAGATAATATCGTTGTCTTTCAGATTCTTTAGCGTAGCAATTAAAAGGTGACTCAGTCTTGGATAAAAAATATCATTTTTATAAATCATTGCAGCATGCTTTTACTATTGCATATGTCTTGTAAATTTTGTGATTACGAATTAATATTCTCCAACAAAATATATACTATAACATTTTAATCAATTTATGGTTCCTAATTACGAGTGATCAAAATGAGCAAAGGTTTAATTGTGCTTCAACATCCCAGTGCTTTAATTACTAGCCAGCCTATATCTCACAAAAGACCATTGGACGCATTTTTCCAACTTAATTTAAACAGATAAACCATATCCGACCATCTTTCAATACATTTTTAACAATCAGTAATAAATTGTATGAACAAAAATTTTGATAGTGTGAGAAAATTGGAAAATCGCTGGTTTGATAACTAATAGTATAAACAAAACAAATGTCTTTTATGCCTATAAAAAATCAAACACAAGCCACAAATGGACTTTCTAGATTCACCTTTTGAATGAATTTGCGTAATATGGTGTGATTGCACACATGTTTTGAACTTTTCACCATAATATTGCGGATATTTTACTTTTTTTTTAAAAATCTATCACAAAAATTCTAATTTCATCAAGCATGAGCCACTGATGGATTGTGCCTAGATGGCACATTATCGACAAAAAAAATCACTTTCGATTGGAAAGGGAAAATTTGAATACTGGGAATACAGAAAAAGAAAGATAGGATTCAAAATTTTTTGATTCAAAAATTAATGCAACCGGTATCTGAAAGTGACAGCAATTGTCACTAAAAACTAGACTGGACATTCCGATAATAAATCAAAATAATAAAACCACATACTCCAACTTTTTTTCGATTTGTTCCATTTCCTCTTGTTCTTTCTTTAACCGTAACAAAGCTTTCTTTTCTCTGTTCGCTCGAATGAGTTCACGTTTTCTGTTGACGCTTTCATCGCTCATTATAAGATTAGAATTCATTCCTGGATACAAGGAAAGTTAAGACTTGTTATCAAACAATAAAATCCGGCATTGAATTGTGAATGCTTGCAAAAGAAATTTATTGTTCGTTCAATTTCCACTAAGTTATCTTCTAGTAATCTTAAACCTAATAACCTCAATTCATATACCTCAAATTAGAAACATTTTAAGACAAGAGAATTTTGTTTGATTAAATTTTGTCAAGCAAGGTTAGGGTTGTCCAAATAGTTTGCTTTTTACAGTTTCAAAAATAAATATGTTAATAGAATATTGTCCTGAAATATTAGATATATAATATAAATTATAGTTCTATCAGGAAATTTTGCCCATTTTCGAGTAAAATTCTCATTTCTTATGATTCATGTGGCGAAATTTGGCATGTATCAAAATTTTACTGCAATTGAATTTGTTTGAGAGTAATCAAAAATGATATAAATTCTGATTTGAATTTTAGAATGCCCGACTATTCACTAAATGACGCAGGTGTAGTTGGTAATGCGACAAGTTAGATACTATGCACAACAAAAGTTAAAAACTATTAAAAAGTTTATACTCTGATTAGTGAGACTTTTTCCAGATCACTATGTATTCTAGAATTCTGTTAAACTTTGGTTCACTTTTTTGCAGTGAGAATACACAGGAAAATCAAAGTGCAATTCAAATTTTACACCGTAAAAAACAAAATTCTCCAGAATAATCAGAATTATTGTTTATTTCAAGACACATTCTTTATAAATCTAGTTTCATTTTAAAAGCATTGCTGATTGATTCATATGACATTTTGACCTGGTAGGCTCAGACAGCGACAACTTAATTTAAATATTAATGAATAATTTTGGCTCAAGTTTGTTTGGAATACAAATATTTCCAATCACAGTATAACAAGCAGATCCAAAAAATCAATTATCAAAAGCTTCCATATAGCTCATTATCGATATCTTTCTTACAGACAGGGAATAGGCCAAATATTCTCAAAGAAATATTCCCATGTAAACTTGATATCTCTTTTCATAAGTCATCCATAAGTTGAATTAAGTTGAAATAAATATAATAAGAAAACGGGGATGACATATTTGACAAAAAATCGAAAATTTTATTTATTTTAATCATAGTCAACCCTCCTAAAGAATAAACCTGAATGATCCTAAAACATAAAAATCGTGTATCAGTACCACAAAAATCGAATATCGCTTGAATGCAAAATCGAATAATATAATTTTAACTAATTGAAGCGAATTTTTGAACAAAAAGTATGATAATAAACAAGACGAATTTACATATTCGGAAAATATATACTTCAAAAATCTAATCGAATAATTTATGAATTCGGAATAACAAATCTTTTAGACTAAACTTTGAAATGAACGTCCCTATCCCAAGAGATGAAGTAAACCGAATATTTTATAAAATTTCCAATAGATTCTAAAAAACAGATTTAAATATTACTCAATAATACATTCAAAATCGTAAACGTTTGGAATAAAAAACCTACCACTAATGAGATTGCAAAATTTTAGTTGGATTTTTTTGTGGTCTCATAATAAAATTTCATAACAGATTTGGCGTCATAAGTAGGGTTGCACCATTTGGTTACCCGGATATTTGTAGGGTCTTCGATTGATCGATTATCTGAATATGTTGGCCCTCTTTATCTGATAGAATAAGAACCACAGTGTCGCTTAATTTTCCAGATAATTTATATAAATACAAGAATCAACTTTTTATTTTACATAAATACGGGTTTTGAGGTGGTTTTAGGGTGGAAAATTTAAATTTACCCTAAAAAGGTTTCAGGTCAGGTACCATGATCTCGAAAACTTAATCGAGTATGCTTGAGGGTGCATGTTTCAGCAGTTACTAATGCATATCTAGTAACTGGATACCCCAGGGGTGGGCAAACTTTTTGTACTGAGGGCCACATTTAAAAAAATTTTGCAGCCGGGGGGCCACACAATCACAAAGTAGGAAATTTACTTGGTAAATATATTCATATTAAACACAATATTTTTATTTCACATTCGGGTAGAAAACTAGGCAATCATCATCACAAAAGTTAATGAGACTTGTGCAACTGTTCACAGTTTTTGACAATCTTCTGGAAATTGGGAGGAATGGTAGAAATACCCGGAACTACCGTATTTTATGATCAAACAATGCGTGAAAAGTGTACGAGTGACGTGACTGACGTGTGTATGTTAACGCGCTGAAAGTGAAGAGAAAAACACACGTGTAAAGTTTAATTAAAACAATAAATGACGAGTAGGAAATTTTGCAAGTGCTGGTGGGCCGCATAAAATGGTCTCACGGGCCACATGCGGCCCGCGGGCCGTAATTTGCCCACCCCTGGGATACCCGAATAACAAACAATTCAATTATCTGAATATATTAGTAATGCTTTGAAAAATTTTCACATATACATACAAAATGAAGGGATGACAAGATTTAGTCACTCTAAAATGCCCATAAATTCTATATTTGGTAAACTTATACTTACCAACAGCAAGACACTTCTGCAACCTACATGCTTGACAATGTTTTCTGTTAGATTTATTAATTGAACACTGGTTTTCAAAAGCACAAGTGAACTGGGAACATTTCTTCATAGAACGACGAAAAAATCCTTTGCACCTGAGAAATATTATCATTATTTCAGCAACCGAAAATATAGGAGAAAAAATGTCACATAACCACAGCATTATAAAAATGAGCCATGCATGAGATTTATTGAACTTTTATCTAGTTTATTGAACCCCTATGGTCAGAAACCAACCCAAACAAAAAATATCAGACAATCGGAAGAATACAAAAAAATTGACATTCGCCTTGCAGATCAACCTACAGATCTGTATAATACAGTTATATATTTTAGCATTATGATGATTTGACTTCTCGATTTAATGTTATTGGAGTTTGATACAATGATGAACAAATTATAAACTGCGGTTGAACAAAATCCAAAAGCAATAAAATATGATGGAAAAATATTACATTTGTGTATATTCAGATACAAAATCATTTTCTTAATAATTCCAAAAAAGAGCGGAATATATTGCTTGATAATAAGGCTTGGAAATTTTTTTACTTGAAAATTTTAAAACCAAATTCATTTTTGTAAAAAGAGAGAAACAATATTGCAAGGAAAGATTTCCTTTTTTTAAGCACATAAAATTAAAAAAAGCTCAAGAGGACATTTTAAAGTTCATTCATCTCACATTCCTTCCATATTATGGCAAAACCCTATTTAATGACAAATATTTTTACAACAATAAAAAATATACACTATATTGTGATGAAAATATTACCCTTCGCATGTCATTGCTGCAAAATGTGTTCCTGTTGCGGTATCTCCACATACCACACATATTTTTTCTTGCGATTTGGTTTCTGTTGAGGGAGAATCTGCAGAAATTCAAGAATTCAAGCATTTTTTATTCAGCTCATTACCCTATTTCGTTGATTTTGATTGGATAGTAATCAGAAAAAATGTGGGATTTAACCAATGATAAGTTTTTGAAAATTTATCTATGAAATGCATGAAAAATAAACACAAAACACAAAATATAGAATATATGACTGGGAAGTATTTTACCATGTCAAAATGCTTGGCATGATTTGCTTGGCATGATTTTAAATAGCAATTTTTTTCCTCAACCTTTCAAAACGTTCCGCGTATTTCAATAAGTTTTGCTCGCCATCAAAGATGAGGAAAAAATCGGTGTTCAACAGAATCGGTTAATGTTCCTTCAAATAGTCAATCTGGTGATTTATGACCGAACTGGTGCCCATAACTATTGCTAGTTGGTTCCTTCTAGGTTGTGCTTCCAACCTGCTTAGAATTAATTCCAGTAAAACCTGCTAGGGAAAAATTAGAATGGCAATATTTAATTTCAACATAATATCACTAAGATATATATAAAGTAAAATTGAAGAGAGACCACAACTAAGTAGACTAAAAAATGATTCAGCGATTTTCGACACTGTGATCTCATATGACTCAGTAAACCACATCCCTTCTCAAGTATTTTATTTTCCAATTACTCGTCCATATTTAAGCATTTTAAATACCCTTTACACAATAAACCGAACATTCAATGCCATCATGTATAATTACTGCATAGACACTAAACAAGTCATATCATGCTCATACGAGCCTCAATAAAAAAAATCCAGATCGAAACTGGAAGTTGTATATTGAATATTCTGAATTGATTAACGCATGAAAGTTATTACCGGTACCTGTAATATATTTTGAAGTTCTTGTACTATATTTGGACTTAAATATAAGCCTTTTTAATTGGGCTGGAAAAGAACTTCTCTAAGATAGTAACCATCTATGATTTTGACATTTGTAACCCATAGTCTCAATACTTTTGCAAGAGCCAATGAGATTACTTGTATTACATCCATTTAGCAATTATAGGTAAAAACCAAAACGCATAATAGTAGATATATATCGGCCAGAGATTTCTATTGCTTATGAACTTTATAAAAATTTTATACAATCTTGCATACAATCCAAATCCAATTCAGAAAATATGGATATCTTTTTGGATTATTTTACTCACCAAAATGTGTGCTATGGTCTAATCCCGATCAAAGATTCAATTTTGTCAAGCATGAGTCACAGATGGAAGGAGCGATCCACCAATGCCCATGCTTAACCTAATAATAATATATGTGGATGAAAATTCGTCAATCGGGATATACATAGTATTTATCATAATTATAATTACATCAACCTTTTATTAGAACAAATAATAACTTTTTGAAATGAATATTCTCAACTTGATTCATAAGACCAACCAATTAGGAAAGAAAAATGACCAACTGACTGAGTGCTGAAGTTTTTAAACTGGATTTAAAATTTAATCTACACATTATATTAGAAATTTTTTGAAAAAATAAAAATTTCTTTAAAAAAAACTAGACAATTTTAAACAAGTATTATTGACTAAAAACATGGAGCTCCATGTGAATAATAACTCTACCAGAAATGATAGAGTAATCAATTTCAATCTTGAAAACATAGAGAAACGGAAATGCGTCAAAGCTCATATTGATACTATACTACCCAGAGAACATAGCAACTTTCAAACAGGATCTTCATATAACTTTATGTTAAAGTATTGCTTATCTAATAAATATTTTAAACCTATTACCGTAATAAAATATTGATCCGTAAATCAAAAAATTATAATAAACAAAAAAGAGAAATATATCAGAGTAACAAGACCTACCTGGGAATAATTTAACCAATAGAATTTGGCTTTGGTTAAATTATTTCTCAATCGTATATCTAAAAAGTGACAGAAATTCAGATAATTGAAAAATTCTGGAATTGTGACCCACCATCAGGGGTGGCCAAAACCGAACATCATTTGGTTTCAGAATACAATCAAATAATTATCCCGAATCGGATCGAAATCATATAATAAACACCCAGTAACATTCTTTTATCAGCTTATGATTTACATAAATTTTCACACTTATTTATGAAAAGAATTTAAAATGATATTTTGTTGATTTTGAATTTTTGCAGAAATCGATTTGAATAATTCATGATTCGAATATCCCGAATAGAATATTTTGGACATCCCTACGCACCATGTATAATAATAGTATTCAAACTTTTAAAAAAAATCAGATATATTTCATGCATTCATTGCAGAATTTACTGCATGTGCCGAGAATAAGTTTTGAAAACTCAAACCTGGTGCAAATATATATACCTAGTAAAATAACTTTTAGAACACTAAACTACATGGATACTTGAATTTCCCTAGTCAAAATTCACAAGAAGCAGTATCCTAATAAATTTTTATCCATTATACCTGATGACAAACTAGCACTAGAATGAGTGCTACCAGGTGAATTAGATGCATTTCTGAAATTCTGTGATTTGAAGTCAACATCCAACAGAGGTGCACCACTACTGCTACTCCGTACTTCATTGTCGAAGTCCTCCATTTTGAAATTAGAATAATGTCAACTTGTCGTATATATCCTTCTATATGCTATAATTGAACTAGTAGTATAACTTTTGATAATAAATATCTTATCTGTATATATATATATATATATATATATATTCGATCCGGATCACTTTGAAGCACGATTATTCAAATCAGAGTCAGCATTAGGCACATTTATTTATCCAAGATAGTCGTCTATAATTTCACAGCAAAATGCAAGCCAATTCATAACTGTATTTGTTTGCGTACCAGTACCTATTATATGATGTGTAGAATGCAGAGATACAAACTGGAATGGACTGTAAGGATTTTCAGACTGGAACTTAGAAAGATTAAAGACAAGAGAATTGAATTGCTAATACAGGTCACAGACTATAATTTATTAAGAAAAACCGAGAGAATAGACTTGCAACAATATATAATTCGGACTACAATTTACTGATAGAAGACTGTAGATTCGCAGATAATTTGTTATTGAAAGCAATATAAATTTATGGCCAAGATACTATCTTATGAAGATGACAGAGATTATCACTTGACCGATATACTGACACCGATATTGGCCTTAACACATATTGGTTTCAGCAGATTTTTGCCGATATTTATTATTGCATCGCTTGGCAATCCTCAAAACTTATAGCTTTATTTTTTTTTTATTTCTTTTCTATTTTTCAAAGTCACCAGAACTATATCATGCTATCTTCTGATCTTATCTCTCTCTAATCCTATCCTACCTCTCTCTGTGGAATGGAAAATTGTTACACACTGCAGGCATTGAAATTGACGGTTGTATAATTATGTCGATTGGACAATTCAAACTTGGCAAAAAATTAGCAACATGGAAATAGTTATCACATACGGGCAACCAGAGATCACTAAAAAATTAAGTCTGTGTTTGGAATAAGAAAATATTTAATAAAACAAGACTTGAAATGAATTTAACACAGAAAAAGTCTAATGAGTTCTATGCTCCAGCTGTAGCTGTACAACATAGTACTCACCGAACAGGCACGTAAAGAACTGTATATAAATTAAAATAGAGGTTAAGTCCTTCCAACTGTGACTTCTTCAATACCGGAATTTATAAGGTGGTCTTGTAAAAAGGGGGACCTACAATGGATGTTCAGATGTTATTGGAATCCAAGCAACATCTAAAGCAACAAAAAATTACCATGACAGTAATTACTTCACCATACGTACATACAGCATACTGAATATACAGATCTTTGGTATATTTCAAGTTTTTTTGAAGCAGTTTAGACTACAAGACTGAATAGTTCAGTATTCACTTCATACACGGCAAACAATATCATTATTATTATCCTGCCAGACGAAAAGGAGGTGGAGATGTGAGTCAATGACAACCATAATCGAACTTAGGTTTTTTTTTTCACTGACTTAATACGAGTCATCTCGGCAAAATAACTAAACTCATATTTGAATTGGCCATTTCGTCACAGCTACAGTAACGTGGCATTTCAAGCTTTTACCTGTTTACAACCACAAACATACGGTAATGGTTGAATTCAAAATGTTTGTTGTTTTGATCTTCTAATCTGTAATGTTATATCTAGTTTTCGGCCTAGATCGAGAAATGCACATTTTGTGTAATATAGAATAACTGATTAGCCAAATCGTCCTGCACTTTCAGAGTATGATTTTTTTATTTTTACATATCAGCGCGTTATTATTATTTTTGACACAAAATGGTGAATTTGAACAAGAAAACATATAAAAAAGTTTTGGACTTCAGACGCTCAACATTTGAGTAACAATTTCTATTTAAGTTAAGTTAGTTATAAGTGTATTTCCCCGAAAAGGGAAATACGATACCGTAATCCAAAAACCTTCACTGCGATTCAGAACTGGTACCGGTATCTGCACGATAGATCCTGGTTCGCCATATCAGATATATGGTTAAGCTGTATTCTCGGCTTTCCTCTCCCACAGGATAAAAAATGATACCCCAACCTAACCTAAATAGATCAATCCCTATTGCAACAACTGGGTCTTCAATGCTAGTACAACCGATGATTTTTTCTGTACAGTATAATACCTAGTAAATTAACATGAGTTACGCTACCTGTTCTGTGTTCCTACGCTGTACGTCTACGCAACGGGTGGTGGTCAATTCGTACCACTATAAAGACCTACCGTAGTAGGCGGTAAGAATGATTTGTCAATTCGTACCAGTAAAAAGCTCTATTACAGATTACGAATGATTTTGTCAATTCGTACCCTAAAAATCGCTGTCGGTTAATGTGTACCCCTTCCGAATGTTCGCCGAAACTTATCTGTTTACGAATTTTGGCATATTTTTTTGGCATAGCAGTACAGCATCAGCAACGAGTAAGGCGACCAAACAAAAATTGGCGAAAATACTCACGCTGCTCAAAATCCCATAAATTTTGTGATCTGTGACCCACAGTAAAATTCGCAAGAATGGCCATCATAAACGCTCTACTCATTTCATCATTAATAGGCGTTCGAAATCTGGTTCTTTTCGTATTTGAAATAAAAAGCTGCTCCTCCGGCTTAGGATTGGATTTTATTATATGGAAATAATCAGCCATCCCCGTTTTTTCGGAGTAGATCCATTGCAAATTTTATCAAGGTACGAATTGACTGTCAACAATGTCGCAAGAACCACAGATGAGCTACACATGGCAGTCCATTCTCTGATCCTGGGTTTATACCAATACTGAATAAATCAATATTTTTGGACTGTTTGCTGTTTTGTTGCATTTGTAGATTTGTCAGTTATTATGGCATGATTAACATATTTATTACATATTCTCTGTTCTGTATCTGTAAGTAACCTGTATGGTCACACAAATGGTCATCTTGATGTATTGTACAGTGTGTAGAAATTGAAATTGAACCTCACTGCCTTATCTGTTTATTGTTAAGTTAAATAATTTTGCTTCTTATATTAGTGTAATCACGTAAACTTTTCTCGCAATGGTAAATAGGCGCAGCTGCTTTTTGGTCAAACTAAGTTCGTTTTGCGGCATTTCCGGCGGTTTTAGTGAATGTAAGTCATGTCACAGGGAACAAGTAATATATTTATACATTTGGTCTCGCTGAATCGTTAAAAGGATTGCCTTATTTGATAATAATAATTGTCGGTTGTTTCTCTGTAGCCTGATGCAAATGCTGTAAACAACGGCTTGATGTTTTGAACTTATATATCAAAAAGCTGTTTACTGTCACGAAATATCGTCAAATACATTAGCAAACCATGTGCAACACATACCGCAAAGAAACTTCACTAATGGACATACGAATCAGCAGCCTTTAGGCACAGTCATTTTGCTATTTGCCCTCCAGATTTTCAGAGAATGGGGCATTATGGCGTATTTGCACGAGGCCTGTGCGCAATAATATCATATCATAGGAAAGCCGAGAATACAGCTCAAACATATGGCGAACCACGACCTCTCGTGCAGATACCAGTTTCGAATCAGGGTGAAGGTTTTTTGATTATCGTATTTCTCACGACAAACAGAGGTGCCGTTTACTATAGAATAGGATTTCATTTTTATCCTGTGGGTAGAGGAAATCGAGAGTGAAGCTTAACCATATGGCGAACCGCGACTTCTCGTGCGGATACCATTTTCGAATCGGGGTACAATATTATACTTGTCATATTGTGCATGAACTTGGTTGGTGGAGGAAGCCGAAAGCAGTGCTTACGTGAACCATCGTGCACCGGCGAGGCGTCCATCAGACATCTCGCATATAATTATCATCCCTCGCGGTATTCGAACCGACGTCATGACGACCAGAGAGCAAGGGTGGCAGTACGGTACGGTACGAAATTTTTATCGTACTTCGAACCAGCAAAATAATTTCGTACCGAACTTCGTACCGTACCTTTCGAAAATTTTCCGTACCGTACCGTACGATATTATTTTTTTCGTACATCGTACCGAACTTCGTACCAGTACGAAATTAAGTTCGATTAAAATTTTTCATTTATCGTACCAAATTTCGTACTAGTACGAAAACAGGTACGATTCGCTGGGCAGCAATGTCGTACCGTACCAACTGCCAATGTCCAAATCAGCTTTATTTGTAAGATCTAGCCACCGCAAGAAATGTCATCCTCAAAGTGACGCAGTTTTATGCTATCTGGTTTGAAATCCACCACAGTAAAACATGGACACAGTAAAACATCTCATTCGAAGGCATGGTTATAAGAACATTATCATTGTGCATTTTTGCATCTGGTATTTCTGGTGCAATTTACGTTCTCTTCACATTACTGAATAATGCTATTTATTTTTTAATACCAGACAGACGTATTCCCTACATGCCTCGTTGTCTATATCGTGACTCGGCTGTTTTTTGTTTACAGAATATATCTTCTAAATAAGATGAGCATCATCCAACACTCAACTCAAAACAGCCTAAATATATCTTTATATTATGATGTTTCTGCTCTGATAATATACTTCTGCGTGTCAGAGTACAAACAAAACGTAATAGCGGTGGTTACTGTTTAACATAGTTGCATAGGGGAGAGATAGTTTTTAATTTAATTTTCATAAAATTTTTCAATTTTAAATATTTTTCCCTGATTAAGTTTGTATATTTCGTAGCATTTAGCCTTTAAAGGGAGAATTTTTATTCAATTATTACAAAAATTTCAGCGGGCTTCCGGCGCTCAGGTACATTTTCCTGTCTGGTAATGTTTATTTCACTCTTGAAACATGCATTTTTTTTCGTTCTCAATAAAATTTTGCGCGCGTGCGCGCGTCCTGCACCCTAATCTTTTTGTAAGTTTGAAAGCCTATGTTTGCAAGTTTAAAAAAATGTGCCCCCCCTAAATTTTTTTCGGGATCCGCCACAGTAGTTTGTATATTCGGGTAGTGCTTCCCACGCCATTGTGGATTTTTAAATAAAAACCGGTCAAAGCAAATCGGCGATGCTAACGATATATTCAGAAACTACGCCGTGATTTTTAGTATTATGAATGCTGCTTACCTTGTCGATTTTAATTGGGCTATCACAACTTTCGTTATTACAGAAAAATGCAATCAGATTAAGACGTCATAAATCAGCGACCTATATGTATTTTCACGCAATCACGAAGTTTTAGGCCACTGCAGTAAAACCGATATACGACATAGCTCATCTAATCAGCTCAAGTGAATCAGTTGCATTTTTATTATCATACCTGCGCCGCTTTTTTTCATTTAAAAATTGCCCTTTAGTTAAAAAATCTTTGATAGACACAATTTATATTATCAGCGCCCGGTTATGAAAGGGTATAGATGTTAAATGAAACTATTTTTTTTTTGAAATAATTTAAGAAGAATGAAGTGCATGCGAAGGTACGAAAAATAGTACGGTACGGTACGAAATAAATACCGAACTTCGTACCGTACCGAGTACGAAAATTGAAAAATGAATCGTACCGTACTATCGTACCGGAAAATTCAATCGTACCGTACCGTACTACCAGCCTTGCCAGAGAGTTGCGTAGCTCCAAAAGTATTATCAACGTTTTACCAATTGAGCTGATCGGGCACCCTGTTCGAGACTTTTTCATCAAACCAGTGGCGGCGAAGGGTCTCAAAGAGGGGCATAGATGTCGAGATCGAAATTTTTTTCTCTCACCCTTATATATTACGTATCAAAGGCGCGCGAAAATTTGACCTGTTTTAGTGGAATTTTATTTTTATATCTGTGCTTACGAATGTCGCTTCTGACATCGACGCCGTATCTATTATTCGTATACCGTTTACCCTCAACCCATTGTTCTGTCTTGTACGATATATCCCTGGAAAAAGACAAGATTCCGATGTTTTTTTCCATCCGCTGAATTCTTCGTGGTGGGAGATTTTAACGCTCATCACAATACCTGGTTCGAATCAGCTGCAACTCATGTTGCCGGAATAAAAACTCCCATTTTTTCATTACTGAGTAAGATGGGGGAATTTATGACTCGGATTCCTGACAGCTCGTCCCACGCTCTTTCCCGACTGGATCTCTGTTTTGTTTCGAATCCAGGGGATGTACCTCCTTCTTGGTACCTCCGACAACGTTGTTTTGCAACTAATGTTGAAAACTCCCACCCATATGACCAAAGTCTTCCTATCATCGCACATCTTATATTTATAAGTGTGGTGATTGTGATTTTTTTCGTGATTTTCTCCGCCATCTGCCGTGGAGTGACGTTCCTTTAGTAGCTGAAAATGCTTGCGCGGTGGAAAAGAGTAGATACGCCATGGGATCGATGAATATCTTCCTCATCGAAAATTCCAAGTACATCCCAACAACAACAATTCTAGCATATGGATATGTTTGGTTATGAATATGGATATTAAGATAATTTAATTTAAACAGTTTTAAAATGCATTTTATTATATAAATAAAGTTTTAAATTACCAGATAAGCGAAATTAATTGCTAGAATATTTTCTGTGTACAGCAGTGAGACCCTAATCTATATTCATTTTTAAAATGTCGATTTTTGGCATATTGCTCTAGATAGTATATAAATAATTATAAATGGTTTATTGTGGAAATGCTCAGTTATTTTTGAACAGAAATCCAGTTCTCAAGGTTAAAGTACTTGTATTAAACTAATGTAGATCTACGGAATAAATTTATCATTTAAAAGGAAATATTATCGCAGGATAATTACATTTCAAATTAAAACTGAAGAACTGCTCAATGAATCGTGGTTGCAGAGTTGGCAGCATCAGTTCTTGAATCTAAAAGTGACAAATAGACATTTTTGCTGTAAAATTTAACATAAATCATGATCGTGTTGCGCATTCCGCCAAAAAGGCTGAATCTGTAATTTCGATAATCAGAAAAATCTGAATGAATCTGGTATACTGATAAACTAAATTTTTCTTTAACTTCCCAAGTCACAAAGAATATTTTGAGATATTGCATAGGATAGGATAGAATTTCATTGCTATCCTGCGGGAGAGAGGGAAGATGAGAATACGGCGTAACCATATGGCGAACGACGACCTTTCAGTTTCCGAATCAGGGTTGGAAGTTTTTGGCGTATCATATTTCTCATTTTCCCTGTGCATGGATGGACCTGGTTGGTGCAGGAAGTACGGCTTACGTAAATCACCACACTCGTGCCCCGTCGGGGCGTCCAGCAGACCTCTTGCATATAATCAGCATCCTTGGTGGGATTCGAACCTACGTTCAGATAATCAAAGATACGAAGTTTGGAGCGTATTGCCACTGCTTACGACGATTGAGCTATTTGGGGGTAACGGCATGGGTGGGTGACAACTATGCTTGTTTATAGCTTAATTTGTGTCTGGAATCACTTTGTTTCATTGAATTTCCACAGTTGCATTTGATTAATGAGCTGAGAACGCAACAAGAACGCTTTCGGGATGAAGTGTCAAATTTCACACTTGTATTTATACATATCTTTTGGGTTGATTAGAACATTTTTAATGCGTCAGAGAAAAACAGTAGCTTACCGAGAAAAAGTAGAACGAATGAAGAAATTCAAATGCGAGGAAGTAGCACTGAACAGGGGACACTATTTGTATACGTTAGAGCACAGCGAAAAATTTGTATTTTTTTGATGTTATCCCCCTTTTAAGGGTACACAATTTTGCAATGTTATAAATAGTAAATAAAATGATGAAAAAAAAATAAAATAAAATGATAGCACAGTCCTTATTTTCGTGCAGTTGTCCAAATATATTCCCAAATTTTTATTCCATCATAAACATACGCTTGAATTGTTTGGCAGTTTCGTATTAATATACGACACAGCCTTTTGTCATTCATCCTGGATAATGGGAAATTTTGAATATTATGAAATATAGATAGAGCTATTCCTGCGATTCAGTGAAATCATAATTTTCGGTCAAGTTTTGACCCTTCCATATTTTTTTCGTTTTTCCAGGGCACCAATACCGACCTCATTAATATTAAGGAACGTTCCGGTCAGAAAAAAATATGTCGAAATATGTTATATCAAGTATGAGTCACTGATGGATATTGGCCCTGATGCGCAATTCACATCTTGCCGTGGTTTATGCTTGACAAAATGAAATTTCTGATTGGGGTTATGGTGGACAATGGCTTCGATAATAAGTGCTCTGTCGCCAGTACGCTGTCAGCGGGAGACGCGTGTACAGGGTTCATCACAATAACATCACGGACACTCTCGAATAGGTTACATTGTTAAACGTTGCGAAGAGCACGCGCACCAGTACAAGATTAAAGACGATTATAGATGTATTATTCTCGAGGACCACTTGGCAATTTACTTGTTAGAGAAAAGGGATGTACTGATCTTCAGTTCAGGCTGCGCAAACAGATAGCCAGTTAATGAGTTGTTCACGTGAACGGTGCCGTAATCCAAATCGCTGTAAAAATTAACATTTTGTAAAAATATTATAACAATTAATAAATTTATGTAAGACCACGACAAAAATCGCGAATACAGAACATGGCAGGAAGAAAGCCAATTAGAAGCATTCATTGGCGTATTTTTTTTTTGGGGGGGGGGGGGGGCTAGCTAGAGATATGCTAAGCAAGAGTATTAATCTGAAATTTTCTACATATTGAAGCACTTGAAGTATAATTTCGGAATTTTTGGTCCACATCATGCCCCTCAATACTTTAATGAAAGCATTGTTATATGCACACGTTTCAGGTGGCGAGGAAAATTCAGAATATTAGTTGGCGGGAACTCACCGGGTGATGCCCCAGAACAATCTGTTCAGTATTGCAATGACAAAGTTTGTGAATTGGCAGGCTCTTTATGAAGTAAAGTCTGTAACATTTCTGATAGTATTTTGCACAATAGTAATACAGAATAATCTGATAATTTCAAAAGACAACTACATTTTATATTATGTTACATTTGGTATTATTTATATATTTTGTAACGGTTTTGCAAGAAAAGGGGCATTAACTGAATTTTGTAATATAATAAAAATAACGTGTCACCAGAAACATAGAAGATCCCCACCAATGCTGCCGCATTTTCTCCTCGTCCACGAGCAAACTGCGCACCCACCTTCAGAATCTTATTGAGATAGATAACCATTACTCCTCCAATTTAATCGCATTGTGTAGAACCTAATACAACTGAAAGTGAGCTTGGTGTCAAGTAGCCTACATTTATTGTGAGTCGTTGAAAAGTTAATTATATTGGTTTTTGCGACAAGTAGTATTCGACACTAGATACACGATTGTGTCGTACGTCACGATGTACACGTGTTTTTGGATACCGGTACTTAAAATCGTGCAATTAATTTGGGACACGTTCAAGTAATTTTTGTTGTCTTTCTTAATGTTTGTAACGAACGGAACCAAAAAACTAAGGCTGGTCTTTTCCTTGATGTTTAAGACGGGGAAAAAGATGAAGAATGTACATTTTGAAGCCACATTTTATAATTACCAAAATCGACCACTATGAATATCTTACTTGAATATTTCTGCATTCTTCATCTATTCTTCCACTTCTGCGAGAGATGATACTTCATTCTTTGCAAGAAATAAAGACAGGCCGCGCCTAAACCTATCATTTTTTTAGCAAGCAATATCATTGCCAACTTGAATCGATTGGATACTAATGCGATTTTCTGTACGAAAATGGCCTCAAGGAATATTTGCACCTCATAATTCAATCTTGCACCCAAATATCGATCGTTCGAACATTTGTCATAAAACATTTGTCGCTTGAAGTGGACAACGTTGGCAACTACCATACCGCCAGCGGTTTTATGCGAACCCTTTAAATTTTTTAATTTCACGTCGAGTGTGTAAGTTTCATTTTTAATAATGTTAATTAAGCCATTATTATATTGCTATTCGCTGTTTTATAACCAGTATTGTTGTTATTTGTTGGTTCAGTATTGAAGGAATTGTTTTTGAGCATGAATCCATCAATCACGCTTAGGCCCACGTTTAGCAAAATAAAATTTTAAGGGCATTTTGAATGGGGTAGATTAAAATACAATTGTTACTGTTGACAAACAAAGCGAGTTCATGTCAGTCAAAGTTTTCGTTTGAAATATATCTTCATCGAACTGAAGTACACTACAAAATTGTACTCGCTGAAAAATCGATGAATCACAACATATTATGATCGAGGATTAAAAATGATGGAACGGATAGTTAAGGTCAGTGTTCTAATTGAATATTTTTTATGGATATATTGGTGAACGTTGATGGGGAGGGTTTATTTTACGTATTTTTTGTGTGTTTGGTTAGGTCTAAATTAAGTGATTATAAACGTTGCTGCAAGTCAGTGTGGATTACAGGGTACTGATGTAACTGCAATAATATCTTTGAAACTCTTGTGATCTATGAAAAAATAAAAAGCCCAGCCAAATTTATCATGTTTTGCAGTTTGATGATTAAAAACACGTCTATTCAATATTATTTATATTAAGATGGATACAAAATCGATTGATTTGAAATGCAATTTCAAATCGTGAGCTTCGATAGCAAAATATGATATTCCGACACAGAGTAGTTTTCTCCATAATTTACCTAATTTATTTGCAGTTAAGCTGTATTAAAGAGTTTACGCTATTTTCTACTGAAATTCGCCCAAAGTAAAGTTGCGTGAACCTCCTAGTAAGTTACCCCAGATTCTAAACCACTGCAGCACTCTGTGGTACCAACTAAAATTGGGTAATGGTTGGTTATAGTTAGGTAGGTCATACCTGCTTACATTCTTGGCTTTTTTGATATTTCAAATTGAGCGTGAAGCGTCGACACGCAATCACTCCCTATTTAAAAAATATTCAAAATATTTTTGCCAAACATGAACCCTTGATGACCGTTAAATTTAAATCACCGTCCTTCAACAGATCAAGCTTGAGAAAACTTAATCCTCAATTTGTCTTTCATACTTTCGTGAACGGACGCACATTCGTCGACACGTTACCATTTACAATCGCGACCTGTTTTCTTTAGAAATAAATATTATTTGTGGCACGTTATCGTTCCAAAATATTCGGCTTTGGCTTTGTTTGTGAACTTAGAAGTTAAGACCTTGGAGCTGAACCATTCAATTTGACCCGGTAATAACCCGAAACTGGGTGTGTGGAATGCCGAACTATTGGAAGTCCTCATGCGGAGTGAGCAATGGTAATTCCTAAGAAGAGTTACTATACTTTTTATATTCACCTTTTGCTGTGCTGTAGGGAGGAGCTATTAAGCAAAGTTGTTTTAGAGGCCATCCATGGAGCAGCCTATTGTGTTGACATACCTTTGCATCAATGGTTTACTTATCAGTGGATTTTTGTGGCTCGTAAAAACATAAATTGACATATCAACATAGTTTGTTTACTCTAACAGATTTTACAAATTTGCTTCCTCGGATTGATTCTCTTATCTTCGTCAGAAGCCTCATCATGTCCGAACAAAGAAGGCTGGATAGAAAGTGAAAATCAATGCTTGGAACTGTCTAATGATAAAAATGGTTGGACCATTTTTTAGTTATGTTGACTGTTTATTCGCCGTTTGTTTAAGTTAGATTGAGATAAACTTTATTTCGCAATTGATGCGAGCAACCTGAATACTCTTCATATTCTCATAGCAAAGCGTAAAATCGATACCAAACTTAAGCTAAAAATACCGTTATAAGGATTCTGGACTCTGTTAATTGTAAATGACATTCCCTGGCATGTAAAATGCACTCCCGCAATTTATATAGACGCTATAGTCTAGTCCTAGTGGATCGCCCCGCTTTACCGTGTTTTTGTATTCTTTGATCATGTTAGGACTAACATTGTTAAACGATGGCTTTTTTGCGATTTTATAATAGTTATAGATTCCAAATTACAGTTTGGACATCGGCCAATGAAGAATGTAAAGCAAAATCTGGTCGACTAGTCTCCATTGGTAATGACGAGCAACAACAGGATCTTTTGAAACTGTTGAAATCAGCTACACAACCACCAAAAAGTAAAGACAAGTTTTGGATTGGAGCCTACGTACCCGCTTTAGGTTGGTGTATTTCTTTTACTGCACCGGCAAAAGACAATGGCGGTAGTTGCAGTTGGATAAAAATAAATGAAAAATTCATTTCCGAGTTACGCCGCTGCCCCACTCAACACCGTCGACTGAGACAAGCGGCCCACTTTATAATCGCAACCTCACTTTTGCGGTCGAGGGTCGGAAACTAGCGGCTTGAATTGGAATGCCAGTATTGCAATTACTATTACAATAATTAGCATTAATCAGTGTTTCAAGAGTTGATATTGTTTTACATTTTTCTATTCTCCCGTCAGCTCTTATTAACTTTCATTATTAGTTTTCATAACGCGCGAATTTTTTCAGTATTTCGTTCATATTTCAATCGATGTATTGACGGATACGATTTTCGGAATCGAACTTGTTTCCAAATCCTTCCTGAATTTCTTCAATGGAAGAAAGCTAAAGAAGTTTGTGAAGAATTGGGAGGAAAACTAGCATCGATCGAAGATGAAGACGAAAATAAATTTGTTGCAGCGGCGATGACAAGCATGTTCACAAAACATAACATAAAAAGGTATAACCTTTTCAGAAAATGTCGGAGACCCTTGTTGAATAGGTGCTTATGATGTTGGCAATTATGGGTAAAAGTACCGATTTTACCTAGTATACGTAGTTCAAAGTACTTTTACTTGATTTTATGGATATATGATTTACTTAGTTTAACTTTTACCGAGTTTTATGTTTGAAGTTTTACCTATTTAAATCAGCAGGTACAATAGGTGAATTTACGTAGTTTTCAAATAGGTGCTTAAAGAAATTCAGTAGGTACCTAGTTCAAAATAAAAATTTGTACCTGGTTTGGAAAGTAGTTAAATCATATATTCATTATACAAAAGCTTGTGAAACAGACAATTTGGTGATTTTATTATTTCAATTTTTTAACATACTTTAAATGCGTCAAAACGATGATTTCCTGGTTTTCAATTGAGGTACCACATAGTTTTGTAAATGAAAATTGGTTACCCGGTAATAATTTATCTAGTTTTGCGTTTTACTTTACCCAGTTTGAGAAAAAACAGGTTGCCATCACCAGATCACACCTCCTATGTGACCCACACATAGAACAAAAACATAGGTATATCGAGAGAAAAGGTTCATATTTATCATAACTGTGTTGCTCGTGTTCGTCAATCTGTTTGGGGGAACTGAAGCTTGGGGGCAATTAGCAGAACAAATAAATTGATACCCACGATAATTTTACATCATAAATTTGATTGTGGGGGTATATTGTTTAATATACGGAAATAATTGTTTCGAGTTAAATTGGACAATAGGGAACAGCCTCTTCAAAGATAGAAGGAAGTGCCCTCTTTTTAGATTTATTCGAGCATGGGAATTGATTAACTTTCTTTTCCCATTCTCTTCATTTTCAGTCTCTTCTAATTTTCCTATTCATTTTCATTTTTCCTATTCGTTTTCTTTGTCTCAGAGCTATGTTAACAAGTATTGCACAAGGACGCCTCTAATGAGATCGTTTGCACTATATGATAATTAAAGGTCAAAATCTTCAGTTCTCGGAGCATATATATATTAAAAAAAGTTTTCTTCGCAGCCACAAAACTTGCGTTAACCTCCCTAGTTTGTACCAATTTTTGGTAACCGTTTGGTAGCGTTGTTCAAGGTCCTTGTTATGAATTAGCAGCATGAGTATAGGATATATTATATTGAGTGCATGCTTCAGCTTTTCGTTGATGTATTTCTTGCATGTCGTAAGAGGCAACAAAAAGCGAAGAATTAGTAGATGCTCTTACCATCACCCAGGCCAGATATCGATAACTGCACTTTTTTCTGGCGGTGCAGTCCTGTTCAAGATGAAGTACTGGCGTGCTACATTTTGCATTTGATCTTTGCCATTAAAGTGACCTTAATTTAGTACCTTTTATGCACTGCTTCTGGTCTTCTTCAAAGTGGATTTCAAAAATGTATTAATTGTTATTCATTTTCTTTTTTATTTGTGTTATATTCTTTTTCATACCACATTAGCGACACAACTCTGAGTTATTGGATCGATGGATACAGTGACGGAAACTCTTTAAAATTTTTCGACAGCAATGAAAAACTTCTCACTTATACAAATTTCATGCCTTCGACGGTACAAAATGGAACATCCTGCTTGGAGGTATTGTTATTTGTTATATAGAAAAATCTATCGTGGGTGAAGCTTAGCACTTATCAATGCATTTGTCTACTGTAGACCTACTCTGTTCATATCATGATCTACACGAGCAAAAGAAAGTTATGTCCACTTCCTGTGCCTAATACATGGGATAATGCTGGGAATTTTCGAAATTCACATTTAGGGATGTTTTATCCGAATAGCTAAGCATTCTAAAAATAATGTATTTTTTTTTATTATACTTGAATTAACGCATTTTGCAGTGAAATCCTGATATATGCCAAAATTTCGTTCACCTGAAATGTTGGAATATTATTGTATTTGTATGGTGAATTTCGAATACCGTTTAAACGAAACTATAGAAACATCCCTATTTACATTGTGTTTTTGTATACAGATTTTTCCAAAGAAGCCTGCTGAAGATGGATTCACTTCAGAAGACACAATTAACGCTACAGGTATGTATATATACACGCTTCTTATCACATCCGCAGGTGGTAATGTTCTTTTTTATATTGTATTTTTTATAGCATTCCACATTGTAATCATCTTCACTTTTAACTATTTATTACGTTTTTAGTAGTTTTGCATAAAAACGATGGTCGTGGTGCGTTAGTTTGTTCCTTTTACTGCTTTCGGCCTTGCTCAGAGTGAATTTCAGTAAAAAAATGGTACGAGACGAAGTTATTGTGAGCCGGTATTTTTGTCATTTTTAGAAAAAATTTTTGTATGGAATCATTGGATGAACTTTATTAAAAGTTAACACGATATTGATATATATATATATATATATATATATATATATATACATCTATTTGCTGTACTTGGCGTACATGATATTTTCTTCTTCATTTGGGAGACTTTTTTTCTACAGCATATATAGCTATTTAGACCACTTCAATGCCCTTATTTAACACCGTCAGACGTCAGGCTGGAGTCACGGCTAGATATACGGCTTAACAAAAAATATAATCTGAATGTCTGCCAAATGAAGTCGCCCAAATATTTTCGATTTCTATATTTCAATGTTATTTTCTTTTTGGGCGACATTGTCCACATTTGGGGGACGCTGTCAAGAGGCTGGTGAGAGGTGATTCCACCTCTCGCAAACTGGAGAGTGAAATGGGATGACTCCCAAAGATGTTTTTTAGGGATCAACTACTTGTGTTCAGTCATAAATGTATTCTCTGCTTCTTTCTACAAGATAAACATCAAAATCCTATTGTATACCAATTTTAAGCGCTTCCTGAAAAACGATCAGAGAAAATAAAAATAAAAAATTCGATTTTATTGTCATATTTGCGCTACAGGCAGAATGAGAAATGTAAAACAGCCATGAATAACTGATGCGTTCAAAAGTTGTGGGCAAATTTTTGAGAATTTTCCACGCCTAAAAGTAAGGCTCCAAAATATTTGCTTCGATTCACCATAAGCAAAATCAAAAATTTCACCATATTAGGCAAAATTTTCATGCACATCTGGCACTAAATTGCTTTTGTATAAGTTTCTTGTTTTTTTTTTTTTATTTGCAAAATGATGGCTTTATGATTAAAAAGGGCGAAAAATGTTTCCGCCGCCGCTGCATAATATTACACTATACAGTCGAATAAAAAAAAAAAATGATTACGGTTAGATTTCATAATATTGACTGATAAATATTTATGATAAATACTGATGATAATTTAAACATCTAGCTAGTCCAGTCAAAATACTGCGGAAAGCCCAAAAATCGCCAAAAAAAATGGTCTAAAGCACCCCGAAATGATGACATCATAATAAGAAGGAAGGAGACTTTTCATTCACAAATTTCGTGATATAGAGCATTTACAAGGCTGGTCATGGGATTGTATGTTGCCTAAATATGCTGTTAACTGCATAACGTAACAATAAGGGGCATTTCGTGTTCACAAGTAGTATCCTGATTGTTTTTCATATAGTTATATGCTAACCCTAGCTGATCATTTTAGGGAGTTTCCGTAAGTTTGATTTTAGTAAACTTTTGTTATGTTGAAAAGCAAGCCTTTGGCTACATAATATGTAAAAATCTTTAGACCATTTTTCAAGGGTCGATATGTAGTTTGACTGGACTAATTACTGAATTAGTTTGATTTTTATATGGTAAATACCGACACTAATTTCGGGATGAATATTAAGATTTTGCGACAGCCTGGACGTGTTGATTGAAAAAAAGTAAATTATAAATCAAATGCAAATATTTAAAAAAAAATTATATTCATTGAAAACACAAATGCGATTAAATATTTATATTAATTTGGATATATGTCGAAATTTAATACTCATTTTCGTGATGGATTCAACATTGGGTTTAATGAAAAACTCGTATTTCTCAAACAAATAACACACCCACATTTAGTGAAGTCTGTTGAATATTCAAGAATCCATAACAGTGATTCGCATTTTTATTTTTAGCATGATTAAAAAAACTTATAACATGTCTGCTGGTTGGGAGCCAGGTTTAGAATATACCTAACATATTTCATGTCCATATAAGAGGTATTAAAATTCTTGATTCAAAAAGTGGTAAATGGTTTTAATATCATCCACCATTCACTGTATATTTTATAATTGCTCAGTTTCTGTTCTGAATGTTGATTCTGGAGTTTTTGTAGTAGCTCTTTGCCATATCAGTAGTCATTAATTGGTTCCTTTTAAGTGAGGCTTCCGACCTTGCTTAGGGTGATGGTTTTAATATCATCCACCCTTCACTGTATATATTTTATAATTGCTCAGTTCTGTTCTGAATGTTGATTCTGGAGTTTTTGTAGTAGCTCTTTGCCATATCAGTAGTCATTAATTGGTTCCTTTTAAGTGAGGCTTCCGACCTTGCTTAGGGTGAATTAAATTTGCATAAAAAAGTAGTCGACTAATTACTCAAAATGATTCAATATTAAAATAAACTGGCTAATCGGGATTGCCAAAAGCGAATATTTACTATCTTGCATACATTCTAAGAAATAAATTTGGATAAGGAATATTCGTCTAAAATTCTTCTAAATTCTAACATTTTGAACTCGGCAATAATTTGATGAAAAGCAGCATTCCAACTTTGTTTAAAAAAAAATATAAATCCCAATGTCCTGAAATTTTCGATTATAGAAAATATTTCCTTTATTTCGAGGAAATACAATTGTCAATTATCTTCAGGTTTAAGTGACAAAATCAACATATGTTTATATGCAACTAATCATCGATTAAGTTCCTATTTCTATTTTCGGACTTCGGATATAGTTGTTGGCAGGGTGGCAGAGTCTTGATTTTCTTCGGGTGGACGAAGTAAAATGTTTATATCATTTTCCTCATATGGCTATAAAAGCTTCAAAGCCAAAAACACTGCTATTTCATGGCAGTATTGCCAATTTTAAAGCTCCTAATTTAGTTTCGTTGCTACCTAAATTTGCGCATTTGCTAAGTTTACTTCTGATAGAAACCTTTCCTCTCGGGTGTATAAGTATTAGAGTAGTTTGATATTCTGCCAGTCTGGTTGTTAGATCATGCGAAATTGCGCAAAAAAGCAGTCAGTCAGTTCGACAAATGATTGAGTCCAAGGCCTTGATGAATTAAAGGCAGACATCCATGCTTAGTGATCAGTACTTCGCAAAAAACAACAGCACGCTCTCATACAATTCTTTTATGGAAGGAAACATAGAATTGGGTTTTACTTTCTCTATGAGTCAACACTTGTCTATTTGACTAAAACCAGTTATGTTTGTAAACTTATGTGCTTTTCAATAATCAAGGGTTGTCACCAGGTAGACTCGTAGTTTTATTTTGATATGCTCAACTGATGAAATACAAGCAATGTAATTTGCTGAGCTTTCGAAAAAGAATAGGGCTGATCTGGAGATTTTCAGACATTCGAAATGTAGTGAAATTAAATAGTTTGTGCTTTTCAATGTTTCATGACCAAGTTGAATAGGCAGTCCTTATTGTATCCCCTTCGATCAACACATTTGCTTTTATGAGAAATAGCTATTCTCCGTAATATATTTGAAAATTGTCTCTTTTCGTGAGATCTATTGCGGCAATGATGAAGATTTGTATGTAGATTGTGAAGAACATAGATATCATTATTCTTTATCAGGAATATCTGTACCATCATAATCATACAACCCCATTGCTGTTTAGACCTGTCAAAATATTAATGAATATTCAAAATAAATGAACCTAGATATAATAAATAGGATATATAAAAACAAGATGAAATACTTAGAATGTATAAATTGATCTAATTATAATATTTTCATTTAATATTTCAAGCTACTGGTACTCTTGGAGGTAGCGTAAATATATTGCGAAAAAATGATGCGTCTATTACCAACAAAACAGATATGTTTGAAACAAATACCAGAACGAGGGGAGACGACCTGTTATATATACAGAATGCAAAAACACTGAATAAATAATTGTTGAAGATCAGAGTAAAAAACGTACCATGTAAGAATGCCATTATAATCCTTCTCTATTTGATATATGTAGGTCTGTAGTTCTATAATAATAGCCATAGAGCACTACACCAATGATGATGTAACCTGATGAACTAAGCGCATAATCCTTTCATCTGACGAATCCTCAGTCAGAATAGGAGAATCTCAGAGCGTTTGTGCAAACTGATGTAATGTAACCAATACACCCAATGTAATCATTATTCTTCAATTAGCACAACAGGAAATCTGAGAAAATACATATTGATGATTCAGACTTTCTTAAGATTCTTTTTATGCAACATAGAGCCATGTAAAAGTGAATGTCAAACACCCATGATGATGGAATGCTGAACAATAAGAGAACTTCTAGTTGCAGTAATTCAGTTTCTCGCGCAAATAAGTTGAACATGCTCAAATATCAGACAGAAATTAATTGAAATATACATTGTTCCTTGGACTGGGCGAATCAAACAGTTTCTGGTCAGCACAGTCAGTAAAATCAATGCAGAATATGTTTCAACCTGTGATTTTTGATGATCCAGCTACCAGGTTCAGTTTCAAAGTGGTATGATTACGCACGAGGATTGCTGGACATAAATGGCTGCTTAATAGGAGCTTTAGGTAGATGTTAATGTCGGCCCCGGTTATGACTACCCCTACGAATGATGTATGCCACTTTATCAGTGTTGGGAATGAGTCACTTCACTTCGAGTCAAGGTAAAGAACACGAGTTACGAGTCCCAGGTTTTAACAAAATTTAAATTTCCGAGTCACAAGTCAAGTCGCGTCATACATTTACGAGTCGCAAGTCGAGCCATGTGCCGATTTCTAAATCCATTTAACAACAATGACAAATTGTTGACCAACGCGGATTTCACAGCAGGTTTAAGGTGATGCGTTATACACTTCTGGGAGGCGCCTTTTCTTCTCTGATCATTAACACAACAGCAGACGACCTGCTTTTTCAGGAGGATAATTCCAGGCTAAATTTTTAAGTCTAAGGACAAATCCTCATTCCTCCTCCTGCATTTTGTCAAGTCAAGTACGAGTAGTGGTATTTAGCCAAGACGGTGACAGGAAAAGTCATTTAGAAAGATGACTCGAGTCCCTCCAACAATGGTAAACTAAGGTATCATCCAAATCAATGAATTTTGCAAAACCAATTTAATTCTAAAAACCTGTCATTCCTAAACCTACTCAAAACTCACCTGTCAAGGTTTCGGCCATACATTTCTCCACTTTGCGTTATTGGCTTGCTAATAGTCATTTTGGAACATCGTAGATTTATTGATGTGAAAAGCACTAGAAAAGTTTTGCATGATATTCAACCGCAAAATACTACATAGCATTCTACATGATACTAGAAAAGCTGGAAATCATTTACAAAAAATTTAGTATCATTCAGAACCAAGTTAGTTATAAATGGGCAATTGATCTTTCTGACTTTTCATAGTTATATTATTATGTCATGTATCGGTACTCTGCTGTTCCCCCCTCAAGAAAATGAGTACACATAGAGAAAAAGAACATTGACAAAGCACAATAATTCATCATAAATCAGTAAAGTTGGAATATCGAAATTTCTGTTTTCGACGTTTGGTTTTAATAAAAACCTATACTGAATCAACTGCATTGCAATACTTTTTGGCTGCCTTGCTGCACTTTGTATCTGGATTCGGGACGCCCAAAGAAAGCAAGATTTTGTCATTCTGGCAGATAAACACTAGGAATACAGCTAAAAAAAAAACCATCTTGAATACACTTCTGATCATGCAAGACTGCCGTTATTCATGCGTTATGACAATAAGAAGGGTAACACTCTTACTAATTGAGCCAACTTATTATTCGACTCATCTGCCCACCCTGACTCTTAAGCGAATATAACCAGTGTTGGGAGCTTGAGTCCCAAGTCGAAAAACACACAAGTTGCGAGTCCAAGACTTACCAATATTTAAAGTCTTGCATTGTACTTTCCAGTCACAAGTCGAGTCACATATTTTAAAAATCACAAGTCGATTACTAAATCCATTCAACAGCAATGACAAGTTAATTTGCCTTTTATTAGCATCTACTTAGAATCATTATTGGGTCGATGAACACAGAAGTCACAGCAAATTACATTGCATGACATGTGTTGTAGCCTTATGGGGCGCATTTTCTTCCCTGATGAGACATGTAGTGGCATTCAGCAGACAACATGATTTTTGAAAGGTGATTTCATGTGATTGAACACGGTGACTAGAGTCTTTCCAACACAGAATAGAGTAGTGCTGTAAATCTCACAACTATTCCTGCAATCCCCTCTAGAGCAAGACTTAACTGTTGCATTTTGGCATGGGCTAACAGGACTAATTCTAATGCGTAGTAGAAGAGGTTTTGATTCGACTATACAGTATAGTTCAGAGTTGCTGCAACTTTTTGAAATATTATTTTTTTTGTTGTTTGCTTTTAAAGTTTTATGGGCATCGTATAGATATCCTAAAATCCATCAATTAAGCACAAGATAACATTGCCAAGTTCGCATATTTCAAGAGGAGGCAAGAAAAAATTCGCTTCCCATAATTAACTATTTTGTTTTGAAAATACTTTTCGAAATGATTTAAATTTTTGGTTAGCGTTGTAATTGGGAATTGTAGATAATTGCTTATGTCTGGCCATTCTTGAAAGACCAATTCCCACTGATTAGCGATTCATGCCAATTTCATAACCAAATCGAAGGGAAAAATGTGAGTACAAAAATATAAAATTGGAATCTTATCTTAAGCTTTCGGCAAATTGATACTGGTAATATACATTGCCCTACAGAGAAACAAGGAAAAACCTGTAACACTACAGCACCGTACTTGTGCCTGCATTCGGTATGTCCCACAGCCATCAGCATATCCTGGATCAAAACACCTCATAGCTTGGGGTCAATCAACGTCCCGACCAGCATCTTCACCTATAATAATTAATAGCTTCTTCCTAAAATCCACTTTTACACCCCCCCACCTCATAGCTTGGGGTCAATCAACGTCCCGACCAGCATCTTCACCTATAATAATTAATAGCTTCTTCCTAAAATCCACTTTTTTTACCCCCCCCCCCCCCCCCCCCCTCTTCTTGAATATACGCTAGATCCGCCACCAAACACAACAACCAACACCCCACCAACGCCGCATCAAACGCCAACCAAACAAAGCGCAGGAAACAACTTGAATTGTTTACAATGGGAATTAGAGATCACGTGACCAGTCACAAAAGTTATATCTTTCTGATTTTACGTTGTTAGTGAAAAGGCCATGCCAGATTAATTTCCGCTGGATTTTTTTAGGGTGTCAATACATAAATAAAAATTTCCTATTTCATCTGACCAAGTTTGGTCAAGATATAAACGGTGCACGGCACTAAAAAAATGTGGTGTGAACAAAAGTCTCCGAAATCATGAAAAAACTAGCACAGCACTTATAGCCCACAAATTTTTGGTAGCCTAAATGAAAGACTTTTTCTGTCGGCTGGTCGTTGACACCTTGTAAGGGCGTAAAATCGTGGACTATCTATCTGTAACTGCAATCATGACAACTCAGCTTTATTCGTTCACGGAGAAAATGACCTTCAAATTATTTGGGGGACGCGAAAATGTCTACCGAAAAATATGGTCCTCCAAATACAGCAAAAATAACCCCACTTTGTCACCCAAATGCAGAAATTAGATAAATATATATATATATATATATATATATATATCTTTCTAATGTGTTTTAAACTATTTTAATTATACGGAAAGTTATTTTGCCCTACACAAACCATGATTTTATGGACCAAGATTTCGGCACATAAAATTACTCTATTCCATTTCCAAAGCCGCAGAACTCTACGCTGATATGGACAACTTGAGTACTCTGGGCATACCAGATGCTATAACGCAGACAACAGTTGTCAGTTATTCCTCATCCTCGTATTCTTCACACGAAACAAACACACTGGCTCCATTGTACAACATTATGGATTGCAATGAAAAACGACTCGCCGTCTGTGAGTTCTCTTTGCGAAAAAACAATGAACAAGAAGATGAAAACGTGTCGTCGCAAGCAGACGATGACGACAAACCAGGCACAGATAAAGAAAAAACTACCAAGACCCTAACCGTACACCCATCTTATTTGTTTTCGTGCATGCAACTTGCTCGTATTTTTCACTTTGTTGAGAAAATGAAAGAAAATGAAAAAATAAAGGAAAAAGACATAGAAGCTTTATTTGTAAACCCAAGAAATGGGCACTACATAATTCAATCTGAGGAAGAGTCGGCTTCATTAACTGACAAAAACAACACTGCTTACACGCAATATAAAGTGAAATATTGCGACATTGATCGACTGAAGTCTTCATTAAAATCTGCTAAAGAAACCGAGAGCTTCCAATTGTTCAAGTATGTGGAACGATATTATTAAAGTGTTATTATATTTAAGGTATCATGAATCGTATCTGTATTCAGGAGCAAATATCAACTCAAAAGATTATTTCAAAACGTCTCGTTACAATGTTGAATAAGTCAAACTGCCTCAAGTCCAAATATACTTTGCTTTCGCTACCCATCGAAAACATTTGAGGTAGCCAAGTTTAATATTTTTGATTTTGACTTGGGATTGATACAATTTTTCACCGATTTTATTTTTTCCATTTTCGTTTAAATTCTTCTTATTCCTTGCGTACTTTGTCGGCTTAGTGTTTCTTCCAAAATTTATTTGTTGATCGATGGAGCATAATTATAGTTTTATGCAAACAACGTGGAGAGGCGTTTTTTGAAACTAGACAATTAAACTAACTGAATTTCGTTATTTTATTTTAGCTGGCCTTCAGTTCCTTTTCCATTAGAATCTGAACAACAAACTGACTTTAAAGAATTCAACTTGTTGAATACTCGTTCCATCTATAATGGACCATGCGTCTATGCATCTTCAGGTCGGATT
Source organism: Styela plicata (assembly GCA_963675895.2). NCBI lineage: Eukaryota > Metazoa > Chordata > Ascidiacea > Stolidobranchia > Styelidae > Styela > Styela plicata. The sequence goes on along the minus strand of OZ023143.1, from coordinate 8,011,495 downwards.
AATTTTTAATCTAATTACCACCAGAATTACTACAAGAGACAGCACCAGCAGCTGCACTCTGAGCGGGAAACTCCCCATACAGAACAAAACCACCGTGGTAAAGTGCAATGATGGGTATACGCCCTTGGCGATGGTGAAACCATCACCACTTATTTGTTTCCTTTTAGTCGACAGGTATTGTTATTTGACCCACGGCAAGTAAACGACTTAGCGAGTGAGTGAGAATTATATCTTTTCAAGCATCTGCCAAAAATGGACCAGTTCTAATCCTTTCGTGAGCAGAACATATTTCCTGAAAAACTGATAATATTTTCTCATAGCCACTTCTTAGAGTGGATCACCCTGTCCAAGGCCCTGTATCTGCGGCCACTTATATACAGACAGGGTTACAATTTCTGGAAAGATATATATGATCTAAAACCATATGTTATAACAAACGTGTACAAGTTGCTAAATAAAAGTGGCACCTCGACATTATCTCCGCATTCGTCCATAACTTAATTTGTTCAGTGAGTGGAAACTGGGAAACATCTCGATGTTCTGATAAAGCTCAATATGTGTGCGAATATTCACCAGAAGCTATCAAGAAACATTTTTGTAGCGATGAGGGAGACTGGTGTAAAGATCTACCACGAGACTACTTGAAAGTAAGCTTTACTTTAAATTGATGAGTTTGACAGTGAACGGGCGATCCCAACCGAAAATTTCCTTCAGTATCTCACATACTTAACAAAACCTGTTGTGCAAAATATTTCTGTCTGGATTCTTTGTCACTTGCCCGAAACATTAAGAATGAACACGATTCAGTTGGCAGTAGCATTTGCCCAGAAATGAAAGATGGTTTCTTCAATTGTCCAGAGCAGATAGCAATCCCTATAAAATTCGGACAACTAAGAAAATTAAATATGGTTTTATTTTACATTCACAGGATTTAAATGCTGATTCTTCACAGCTACTTGAGCAATTGGAGTCATCTGCAATGGCTATGGAGACAACAGGTTATGCGTCTGTACTTGGAAGTATGAAGGAAATGGTCTCAAAAGCACAAAGGTCGTTAGCTGATGAAAAGGCAGTTGAGACTACGGAAGAGAGCGTGCGAAACTTCACGAAAAACATCGTTCGAGCTGCGTCGATACTTACACAAACAACAGCTACGGGACACGATTCGTCTGAGACTCAAGTAGGATATTTATTATAGCCAGGCAGAAAGTACTACCTTGCCTAGACATAAAGATACTACTTCAAAAATTTCACGTACTATATAATGCTTCGTTGATTGATAAAGCAAGCAAAGACCCCGCCTCGCAACCTTGAATGTGGCCCATCGGTGACTTTGTTACAACGAAACAATAACATGACTTTTATTGCTGGGAAAAACCGAATCATTCGGAATTCGAATTTGATTCAAATATATTTTTCGTATCGGATAGAATCGCGAATTCGGTGTAAATAACAAATATTCCATTCGTACTATTACAACTAGTCTTCATTATGAAAATAAAGAAATTTATAGCTTACGGTGTTTATTCAATTCGCACTCCATGTCTACGAGCAACTATTTTCATATTTTAACGACAAAATATACTCGATTTTCGTCAAATTTGAAAATTCTAGTTCATCTAGTAAGTATTTGTTCCTATAAACGATTCACGATTGATTCAAATATATTATGTTTCGAATCGATTCGAATCACCGAATCGAATTGCCCAGCCCTAATGACTTAGATACGAGGCTTTCGACTTTTAAATTAGTAAAGTAGGATTTTTAATGACTATAAAGCAACGTGAGCAAAGGTAGTTGTAAACAATGCTAATAAATATAAGAAAACGTCGCGAGCATGTAATTGCGAATGGCGTCCTTGCTTATCAGTGTGTTGCATATAAGGTTGGGCCATTCGATTCGGTGATTCGAAGTACTGATTATTCGATTCAATTGTGAATCCCTCACAGGAAAAAAAAAACTTGTTGAATAGAGTGGAATTTTTGGTTTTAACGACAATATACACTCGATTTTGGTCAGATTTGATCAAAATCAATTGAAATTTGTCGTTAAAATGAAAATTTTCGCTGTTGGAATTAGTGGATTTGAAAATAAATCGCGTTTAATTCTGTTTGAGCTAACATTTGTAATTCGTAATTGTAAATTACTTGATTATCATAATGGAGACGATAATAGTAGTAAAAATGGGATAATTCTTATTTTTATGGAATCAGCGATTCGATCCGATTCGAAAAAAATATTCGAATCAGATTCGAATTCCAAATGATTCGATTTTGCCCAGCCCTAGTTTGCGTGTAAACCACAGATGAACATTGTGTATCGTTTCTCAACAAAACTTGTTATGCCATTTTTCACGAGGTGAACTAAATTCAATGCGTAATCGTTTAAGCCAATTCGTGTAATTTGTATTCAATTCTGAGTGCTATATTCTACTGATAATAGAAAACGAATAAAGTTTTATCTTACAATATACCCCGGAAACAATGAAAACTCCCTCTGCGTGACACAGTTTGCGTAAACGTAAGGAATCGTTTGTTCTTTGGTTATTTCGACAGTGATTGCTGACGTATAACTTGTGTCATAAAAATCAGGGGGGGTATAATTCTACTATAAGAGAATTTCTGCTTGAATGGACTACAACTCCTCATTCGAATATTTATTTGAAAATTTCCAGGATAGAATTTTTTATCAAGTGTGTGCCACTGATGGATCGCGCCGCCGAGGCGTGGTCCATCTGTGGCCCATGCTTGACAAAATGAAATTTCTGATTAGAATTATCAAAATTGTTGAATATTCCATGTCTGGAATAATGTTGAAAAACCAAAATACTCCTAGAACAATCAAGGTGACGTGATAGAGACTGTGAACAGTGTGACCGAATATGCTGCAGATGCGATTGGGACACTCATGAGACAAACAACTGGAAATCGCAAAAATATCACTGAATTTTCAGTTACGTCAGACAACATAGGTATAAAACTCCTTTGTTTATCATTCAATTCAATGTTTGAATCTATTTTTGCTAGATAGTTTTTCCTTGATAGTAAATATAATATCTAATTCATTATTCATGAGTTTATTTCATAAGAAGCCTGTCATGAATTAATGGTATTAAGGAACCCATAATTTAGCAAACTCATTTATTATCCTATCCAGCTTATTTTAATGTTTTAAAATAGGGTGTTTTGTTAAGGTTGTTTCATTCCAAATGTCAATACTAGGCTGAGTGACGTAGTATACCCAATCCGTAAGATTTTTCTTCCAAACTATGTCAAGATTGAGCCACGGGCGAGCTTGTTTTTGTATGACATGTGCGTGCGATTATCAAAATATACGAAATAAATAGTAAGCCACGTATACATAGAGAAAAGAATTCAAATTAACCTTCATATATTCGTAAATTGTAAAGCCGTAACGTTGAGAAATATTTTTAAGAAACAGACTCGGTAAAATTGTCATGCATTCTGACCAAAAGATTTTTTTTGATACGTTATCTGAGAATTTACCCAACTTTAAGACCTCCAAATGAAACTGTCTTAACATATGGATGTATATGCTTAGGTTCAAGTTCGACATGGCAATGAATATGTAAACAAAAAACGATTGCAAAAGTAATTATCCGTGTATTCGATTTGAAGTACTCAATCTCATGATAATTTGTTAACTTCGAAGAATCGCAAATAGATAGCGGTTCAATCAGGCGATCCATGGGACAGCAAAACATTTCTGCGATGGGAAGTCATTATTTTAGCATAAGATAAAATGTTGAAAATAAAAAAATGTTGTAATCAATAGGAGAACATTTTTAATATGTTAAATATTCATAATTTATCAGACTTTCGAATATTCGTTGTTGGCAACGGGACGAGTGAGTTGGGGGAACATTTGTTGGAATCTTACTCATATTTCAGTTCATCCGAGGGGGAGGAAATTGAAATCAAAATGTCTGATATTGCAAAAGAATTGAGCGGTAAGCCATGCATGCCAGATAGGTAAAATTCAGAAAAAAAGGTTAATACACCAAACGTTGATTCACAGTATTTTATGTTTGCTAAGCAGGATAACAATCCTATTTCTTACAATCCAAGATATTTTTATTATAGTCACTTCTTAGAATGGATCACCCTGTTCAATGCCGTTTAACAGCGGTCACTTATATACGGACATGGTTACAATTTCTTGGAAGGTATGATCTTTTCCTGTGCAGTTTAGCCTACCCAAGTTACTACACCCTGGGTTGAGTGGCGGGCATGGATGAGCGAGCCGGACTCAAACCGAAGATCTTCAACCTGCGATGTCAACGTGTTTAACCACCATCGCATCGCGCCAACATCTACTCGTGGGTGCAGTTACAGGCTACGCAAAGTGATAAGATTAGGCACAAAACAAAAAAACAGACGTCTTATTTTAAATATTACCTCTTCCGATTGGCAATACCTAAACGCTTATATTGAATGTAGTTAACATAGTGAAATTTTGAAGCGCTGAAAATTAATCTAGTTTTTATAGAGTTAAAGTATAATTTTACATTTCAATACTTTCAGATATCCATGGCGTTTCATTTATAAATGTTCAATATAAATATCTTGAAAGTACTCTTCTGGATGTGCCGAAATCTTCCCTTGAAATGTCGGACAACTTGATTGTGCATACTTTTAACTCTGAAAGCAATGGAGAAATCAATTTAAACAACAAAGATGATCAACAAAAATATACAAAAGGAACTAAATATTCAATAATCGCCACAAACATCTTGACAGCTACTCTGAGAATAAATGGCACGAACTATCCAACTGATGTTCGCTTTTCGTTGCCCAAGGTAAACCAATTATCGTTTTGTTCCATGTGGTGTCCATGTCTTCAAACAGAAATTTCATTTCTTCAAACATGGCCCATAGATGGACCAGCCTCAACGGGACCGTCCATCAAGGATCTATGTATTACAAATGATATATAGACACACAACTTTTTGACTAGATATGGGTTTGTATTGGAGAGTGTCATCTTAATAATCCAGGATGCTTCGGTCAGTAAAACTGAATTATCATCACAATATGGTAAACTAAAAATGAACTACACGATAAATTTAGTTACTAATTATCGAAAGCGGAATCAAATCTTGTTTGGAAATACTAATATTTTTAAATATTTTTTTATCGAGAATAATACAAGTTTATTATATGGAATAAACCAAGCTATTTCCCGCTGTCGCCTTCTAGTTATTTTGTCAAAATAATTGAATGTCCATCTTCGTCAATTTTCTTGAGGTGAATTTTAATATTCATCTGGCCTCGTCTAAAGATAACCTATTGTTGGATCATTTTATGCAAAAGCATCTAAGCCTTATAGTGATTTTCAAATCTAAATCATATTGATTAGTCATTTAGGATTATTTTAACTCATTTTTGTTTCCAAATATAGTAAATAATATACCATGTCTAATTAGAAATATTCTTCTTAGAAGCCTATAGAGACGAACCTAGAAATCATACCGGATTCAGAGATGTGTTCTTTCCTCGACGATAAGGCAGAAGGTACATAGAAAACCCAGTAATATGAAGCTGAATATTATAAATTTTGAATTTATATTGTTTATACAATCCACATGTCCGACGATCCATCAGAAGATATTATTTTTTCGACTCTAGACCGCAGATAGGTGTGTTGCGACTAGCAACCCATTTTTTTGATTTGTTAAGCATGGGTCAAAGATGGACCGCGTCATGTCTACACTATCCATCAGTGACGCGTGTTTAACAGAAGGTAGTTTGTTCAAAAATCTATGAATGGGTATCGTGCTGTACCAATGTAACATGTGAGGCTGTGACACCCTAAGCAAATTTTCAAATTCACCTTATAAGAACGTTGACAAATTGAAACATTTTAACAGAATCATCTTGGTCGGGGCGAGGATGTCATCGTGTATTCAGACTTATTGACGATGGAAGATATCATTGTGAATGTAACCATACGACCGATTTCGCAGTTTTGTTGTTGGTATTTGAGCAAGAAGTTGACGTAAGTTTTTTTTTATGCATATAAAATAGCGAATTATAATGTAATGAAAAGAATCTTATGAACGCCGATAAGGATGCAGTTTTTTTTTCCTTGGCATAATTTGAACTATGGAACGCACAACAAAATCCTTGCTAACTTAAAAAAATTATGCTTACTCGTTTAAGTGCTTGATTACTTTTAGCAAGATTTTATACCACTTATCGACGAAAAACGAGCACCATAGTTTTGTCGAGCAAACGCTATAGTTGCTAAAATCTATGCTGAATAGACGAGCCGGACTTACGGAGAAGCAAAACCTGTCATCTCCAGACTGACTGCGAAGTCAACTGGGTCAAATGAATAACAAAGTATTACTTAGTGAGAAATTTATAAAAAAAATTTGCAAATATGTATAAAATATGCTTCCTCAAATGCATTCATCATTTTTTAGATATTGGAAGGACATCGAGAAATTCTGTCTGTATTGGCGTTGATTGGTCACATTCTTACAATTCTTTGTCTCACAATTTCAACCATATTATTCATGTATCTGAAAAGGTAAATAATTCAATTTAAATTTTCTGTTACAGCTTTTCCAAAACTGAGGCAGCATGGTAGGGTTATAAATACTCAATCCCAGGTCTACGGCAGTTACATATGATGTCATACACATACAAATTTGCATTGATTGATGGCCCGAGGTTGAAAGACATTATAGATTAAAAAAGTAATTATTTAGATCACATACAAAATATACGCCATTCTGTATTCTATATGTCAGTCAGCGGGATATGGCATCTTGTCTCTCCAACAGTGGCGGTGGAAGATCTACAGCGCTTAAATATTATTTCTTTAGACTATGCCTCAATAATTTCTCACATAAACTCTTTTCATCACAGGGATTTGAAATCCGATCGTCGAGCCATCCATGTCAACTTATTTCTCGCGTTATTACTGGCCCATATCATTCTTGTTATCGCTTCTTGGTCGAAAAATACCGACAAGCTTAATGTGATCGAGGATTCCAACGAAACAACTCTCGATCCTCGATGTATCGTTTTCACTTACTTCAGCCATGTTCTATTACTGAGTGCAATATTCTGGATGCTGGTCGAGGGAATTGTCATTTACAGGTAAGTGGTAGCACGATGTATAATGCAAGTTGCAAATTACTCGCATCTCAAATGATTCTGGTTGCTCTAAGACTGATGGAGCACCATCATGAAAAATCCTTTATTATATGCTAGAATATATTTATAAAAATAGCATAAAATGTTTGGGCACATTTCTTTTTTTGCACCGCAGCTATATTCTTCGTTTCTGGGTGGTCAATAATAGATCTCTTTGATCTCTCTATGTATACCCATGTGGTAGAACTAACCCGCCCCTTGTGAAAGTGGTGACTCAAATTAATAATTTACTTAACTTTGTGACGTAAAATTTAATATATATATATATATATATATACATATATGATGATTCACTGCAAAAAAAATATGTTTAAGAATAATCAAATACAAAAAAAAATAATCACAATTGACAATCTATTTGTTTCAGAAAAATCGTCGTAGTTCTTTCTAGACAAAGTAACTCATTCAGTAACATGTATTATGTGATTGGATGGGGAATACCTGTTGGCATCGCTACAATTTGTATTTGCATCGGATTGCTCACTAAAAAAGAATATCATTCATCCGGGTATGTATTTTGTGACACAATATTCACAATGTTTTTAAGCTTTGATAAATGAATCGCGTACCGTGTTAAATTATTATTAAATCTTGTTCTAGGTGCTGGTTATCTATTTCAAGTGGAATGATCTGGGCATTTGCTGCACCTGCGATTTTTGTCTTAGTGGTAAGAAAGATAGATTTTGAAATATATTTTTCTTACCATTCCATTGAATGATAATATTTTTCGACGTGTTCAACTTTTTTTTTATCTCAGGCAAATGCTATTATTATGATTTTGGTGTTGAAAGTTGCCGTAAGAACACAAAAGCGAAAAATTGCTCGACTGTCGGACGTTGGAGAGTCTACTAGATCAAAGATGACCAGAGCAGCCTACCTGAAAACAACGACAAGGGGCGTCATCGTATTGACCCCGCTCCTTGGCTTTACATGGATGATTGGACTTCTCATGTTCCACGTTACAATGGCATATTTCTTTGTTATCCTAAATGCTTTTCAGGTTGGTTTATGTATATATTTATGTGGTTATGTTTATGTGCTTGTGTTATATTGTATCGAATGCTGAATATTTTAATTCTAAATATATATTACAGGGCGTATTTATATTCGGCTGCTATTGCATTTGTAATCAGGAGGTTCGAACAGCACTGGCCACAAGATGGAGACATTACAAGGCGCGTCAATTTTCTGTAAGTTATCAACTCTTCCTTCTTGGTAGAATCGTTCGAAAATTGCGTGATGTGTCAATTAATGCTATTATATACGCAGTATATAAGATATTCTTTCCTTCAATACAGACCGTGCCAGATGATAGGTTGCACAGCAACGGACAAAGACGTGACAACAAAGCTAAATTCATTACCAACCGACTGCTTATGCGTTTGTCGTTCTCCATAACATCTAGCAGACAAGTAAACGAAGTATCTCTTTCACCTGAAAATAGTTCCAGTGCTGTTGACAAATTTGCAAATAATGGAGAGGTAACAATGTCTTCTATATTCTTCTATTTTAGTCTACTCCAAACCAAGTAGTTTACCCACTCCACACTCCTCCTCTAGTGGTCATTAGCCACACCCAAGTTCTCTTTTTGTCGCTCGAAATCATTGATGACAATGAACAAATTAATTTCTTATTTTTCAGCTATCTCATGGAGTTGATGAGATATCACCCATGTCATCACCAGCTAGCAGCAGATGCCGTTCCGGAAAATCAAGGTTTAGCGTTTCAACGCATTCTACCTCACTTTCACACCAAAGCCTTTCATTGACGTCGCTTCGCAGTGATGGAGCGTCTCAGCATCGCCCACCACACGCGAAGAAAATGACGACCCGTGTCAGACCATTATCATCAGAAGAAAGCAACAAAATTGTTTTAAATGCTGAATGGGAGTTGCGACGACCTTTTTCGGCAGACGCTGTTTTATCACGCAATTATTTTGGCTGTACTCAAGAAACAACTCCACACATTAACGGTGTTGCTGATCTAAATTTAGCACGGTTAGTTGAACCTGAACATGATGTGCTACATCAACCCAATCATGTATTCAGTTATTCCAGTGGCAATTGTGAAATGGATAAAAGCCAGGTTGAAAAAAATCCTGCAGTGGAAGTTGAAGACGATTGTGAAAGCATTAATATTAGTAAAGGGGAACTAAGTGTGAATGCCACACCAATGTTGATAATCAACGGTAACATACTATCCGATGATCATCATTGTTCTATAAATGCCACTTCCACCGATTTATCGTTTAGAGGTAAGTAGGCTACTAGCATATTTAGAGTGCAGAGTCACATACCAAGTTCCAGGTTCTTCAGGCGTCAATTTTGGCTTGTTTCACCCCAATTTGCGACGAAAAAAGTATATCAAAGATGCACGCACGGCTTATTGTTTGTTATCTTCTAATATGCGCATTGCCTATGACATACCATGGCTCATCTTCAAGAGTTTTCAATAAAAATATTAAAACTCCTATTTTCAGCAATACCACGTCCCCCATGTAAAAATTTGCCAAGTCTTGGATGTTGAATGGATTGTTACATGCAGAATAACAACGAATACACAATTTTGAGTATTTTGTGCAACTTACCTTTTAGATTGATGAACAATTTATATTTAAATATCAGTTGTTTTTTTTAAAGAAAAGAAAATAATATTGCAGAATTTATGCAGCAGACTTTTTTAAATGTAAATGACAAAATAGGTTACATGCCGTCCTGAGGTGTCTGCACACATGATGCGTTCTGTTAAATTTAAGTGCGTGTGACGCACGACCCTCGACGGTATTTAGCACAATCTCTGGCTGCCGATGCATCATAAATGCAAATTTAGTAAAACGCGAAGTTTGAATAATTTAGGCATCTTGGACGGGTTCCATTGCCGGTACAATGTTACACGGATACATTTGTGGAAAAACAAAATTCCTACCGTACTGACGTATGAAATCAATAAAATATGAAATATTTCAAATTTATCACTGAAATGAAACTGCTATTTTCAACCTCCAAAATCACCAATTCAACTGATTCTCGAGTGGCGTTGCTAACGCGTCATCCGACAAAGTTAAAACATTTTCAACTTGTTCGTCATGACGCAAGAGCACGAAAAATCGGCGCATTTTTCGTTGACGCAATTAGCGTGAATGGCAAAGTTTGATGCATGGATAGACGCACGTCGTGTTTTGACGCTTCGCGCGTCCTGTGTGCAGAGGATCCACACGTAAAAAAAAATATAATTTTGTTCGAATTTACATATGCATATGCATAAAAATCGACATCGATAAGTAATATCAACGAATAGGATTTTTACCGACTGGTGGTTCATCTGCAACGGATCAAACTTTTTAGTATGTAGGGTTAACAAATTGCAAATTAATTTTTTTCTATTTCCAGTTAATCAAGTCGCAATATGTGCCAATGAATTTTTGCTTTATTTTTATCATATAAATTTTAACAGTCTTATATAATTTAGCTTCTTCTGCTAACGAAAAATCGTATAACCTCTGTAGTCGACAATATTACAATATATTTTCCGATGAAGTTCCTATACCCTTATATTCTGATGCTTGGACACGAAAAATGAAGCCAAAGAAGAGGCCAAGAATGGAAAACAAAAATAGTAAAAATAAAAACCCTCATCACAATGCAACATGCATGTCAAGGTATGATGAAACCAACAAAAAAAAAATCCAGAGCCACATGTGTACTTTGATGAAAGGGTGGTCTCCATTAGTGTCTCAAGTTTCATAAAGCATATTCCAATTGGGAAAAGAATAACTGATACCTACGCAAGCGATGACGATTGGAGATTTTTTTCTGGCTCATAATTTGTCATGTGGAAAATAGATCAACTTGAAACCATGAGATGTGAAACGGGAAGAAAATAAGTAGCGTTAATTAATGTAACTGCCCCATATTACTACGAAATTATGACTTCGGAAATGATGAATTTATAACACCGGTACGTGAATTAAAAAACGCTTTAAGCTGGAATAGTTCTGTGTAACAGAAAGCAATAATTGACAAAACCCAATATATTCAGATAAAGAGAAAACAATGTGTTACAGAAAGCATGACTAATGCGTATCCTATAAAATTAATTCATATATCCTGAATTTTTCAGATCTTGTCAGCAATGTCATCCACGTGATAGGCGTACGATGTCGGCAAGTTCGGGAAAATACGGCAATTTAACAAGAAAGTTTATCAAGCCAAGATCTGCTCGTTCAAATGCTGCTTCCACCCTCAGGACAGTTAGCAATCCTGCTATTGGAACAAATTCTCCCGATACGAATTCAACAACAAGAAGAGAAAGTGAAATGTTACCGGTCGATGTAGAAACAACTTGATAAAGAATGCTTATCATTTGGTCTCTGACCTGCTTATTGCCTATGGAGCAAGAAACGACTAATATGTCGCCTGATTGGTGGAATAAGGAATCAGCCATTGACATACGTCCGTCCATTACCTCCAAAAGTTTTAGTGCGTGGTATTCTACTACTCTCTCGTGCATAATAATATACTTTGTTTAAATATATCACTGTACAAAAGCAAATGTTTCATCGTTGTTATTTTCATCCGTGGTAACGGCAACTACCACTGTTCTACCCCTCGCGCAGAGGTGTTAAATGGAACAAGTTCACTATTTTGGACTTGCTTTATGAACAATTGTGTATTTATTCCTGTCTATAATTAGGCATTGTGATTAATGCCCAATTCCAGTTATTATTTATTTTGTAAAGCCAAATTCATCAGTGGCTCAGTTTGAACATATTCTCAGACTGGAAAATGCTAAACTAGATAGCATCGAGACCTGTGTCGTATCTCTCTAAATCTAGCCTCGACTTACTACATCAGTGGATTGTTTTTATGATTTTCGAACAGAAAAACACTAGCGTGCTACAGTGGCATTTGACATTTCCTGCCAAGGTCTGGGAAATCTTGCCTACAGTAATTTTTTCGTGATAACCCCGAAAACACAAGATAAAATGAATAAAGCATGATTTATTCAATAAATGCTTTTATTCAACATTTACTCGCCCAACAGCAATATTTTCATAATAATTATCAAGATTTCAAAGCATCGAATAACACATCAATAACTGTACTTTACTCTGAAATTTTTACAATCAGACGAATTATATATTTGGACTTGCGGTACTTCTGACAAGTATGAACCATTGCAGAATCGTTCGATTTAGCTATGGTCTATACATGGCAAAGAAACAACAAGTTTTAAAACGAAAAAATTGATTAGATTTTTTTCTTACCTTAATTAAATCCCGAAGGCCTAAAGATAAAATTGGCAAATTACAATAGTCTGTGATATTTATCATAGAACACTAGAATTGCACATATTATTTTTATATCAGCCAAATTTACGACACATTATTTATAATACAACATTAAATTACAATATTATTATTATGATATAGAACAAAGCCTATGCATACAATTTATTTATACAATTCACAGAACCTTCAAAAATTTTCTTTGAAAGGAAAAAAGAACATTATTTGACAAAGAAAAAAAGGACTCCTTCCGCCTATCTTCTTCAACAGTCTCTTGGTCATGGCTATCTACACAAGTCGAACTAAATACACAATATTAACTAGGCATAATACTATTTTCCGCTCACCATGTCACCCGAAAAGCAAAAAACACACATGAAGCTGTTTGGTTTTCAAATCAAAAACATTATTTTGCTAGCACGAGCCACAGTTGGACTTTGCCCCTGTAGTGCGATCCATCAGAGGCCCCGTGCTTGGCAAAAGATGTTTGGTCGATTCTTTCTGATTGGGTTAGCATGAACAAACAAGACTGGCCGATTTGAACAAGGTAATCAAAAATGGATAACGGTAAAAGAAAACAGCAGCACAAAATAAGGAGAAACACTTATTACTATCAGAACAACCAGAAGGTTGGGGAGAGCATGAATGAAAATTATTATTCTGTGAGCATAAGCCACAAGGCCAAGACCATTTTGATAAAGATAATCTATTTAGGCATGTTCAAAACAAATAAAACAATTCACTAATGTATTTTAAATATATAGTAGCCTTTAGGAGTACAACTGGCTTGACATGCAGTGCAGTGAAACATGATATTTTGATATATCTCTGTATAAAATGTTACAGCCTAGTAAAATAAATAATTACCAATAATTGAATAAACCTAGAGCGTGTATATCAATAGCGTACCGGAGGGGTACTCAAGTCTTGTGGCATACTCAAAAAGTTCCTCATACTTTAGAACAGCTCTTAGTCAACTATGAATAGCTGTTAATTTGAGGTGAAATTTTATAATTTTTCAACCTTCAAATTTAATGATAACTCGTATTTTTTCAACTTTTTGACATTCGTTTATACATTCAACTAGTCAATTTATATTATAGTCCTGAAAAGTCACTTTTCTCTAATTTTTGAGTAATTTCTCCCATACAGCATACTACATGATATTATAATTGTTCTGGTCAGATTTTTTTACAATTCATTAGTCCAACTCCCCCCACAATCCAGAATTCACCGCTGACAAAGGTCCATCCCAACATAAACACTCTTAAAATTTAAGTAGCGGCATCCTTCATAAATATAATAAACAAAAACAAAAGACAATTAGGAGTAGTATAACAAATCTTCACTAATGTTATATCTTCTTTCTCTTACAAGCAAAACCATAAGCAAACACAAACGACAACACATTTGCGGCAAAAATGCAAGACAAATAAAAATATCATTCTAGAAGTATTAAGCAAAGCTAAATTTTTCGCGCTTTTGTGAAATAATGCGTAGAATTGCACTAGATATATGTTGGTGGACGAACAGAAAATGGACTTCACCATTCGAAGGTGAAAGTTTAAAGCCACGTGCATGATATATACGGAATGGTACTATGCGTCTATCTGTGCCATATTTTTCAAGCCATTGTAAAAACATTGATTTCTTGAACATAAGCCACAGATGGATCGCACCTATTCGTGGCCTATTTTCTTTCAACTGACACATTACGCAAAGATGTATGCATTTTCCCCTTCACTACACTTTGGCAACAGAAAATATTAAGATTTTAAAAGACGGTTTGATTTAGTACGAAAATTGTCCAGTGTCCATCTTATCCTCTGTGTAGAGACTCAGCTTGGAACCAGGCCAGAGGAGCAGCAACAGTTAATAGAAAATTACACAATAACAATATTTACCAACCAAAGTTCCATATGCCAGAAATATCGACATGATTAAATGACTTTTTCCGATGGATATTCTTCACAAATCAATGTTATGCGAATAATTTCAAAACTGTGATTTTGCCGCTGCTAATTACTATCTTCTTCCTGGATATCCAGGCCTACCTCTTCCTCGTCTGAGTAGGTTTCCTCGACCTCTACTAGCAGTCATACTTGGTTGAGATACCAAATCAGGTGGTGCGGAAAATTGTGAGGGATTGAAAAACATGGTTGGTCCAGTTTCTGAAGGGCCAGTTGGAACTGGCTCTTGAGCATAGGTAGAACTCTGTGAAATACAGGAACGTTTAGATTATGCATTGATTTTGTGTGTATATTCGCGATCGTCAGTCCTCGATTACGTATGCCCAAACTATTTAGTTTAAGGAGTATATTAACATCCACGACTGTGCATTAAATTTAAAAATCCAAATCATGACTTTCGATAACTCCGTAACAAGATCCTGGTTTTTGTCAAATTTACAACATAAAAATTGGCACATAATAAAATTTTGCTGCATAATAAATTAATTTAGAATGTTTGGATTGGGCTAAATTGCTGTGGCCATTATTATAAACATTCAAGTGTTCAGACAAGACCACCATTCAACAAATCTGGGTAGATATTCTTCATTAAGGAAACTAGTCAAGGTTTATACTACATCAAATTAAATAAATATACTAAATGGACTAATGCATAATTAATAATAATGCCTTATATTATTCTTAAATTAAATACATGCAGTAACTTCATTCCACATTATTCCAAATATTTAAATAATTTGAATTTGTACATGCAAAGATTACAAAATGGTTGAGTATTAAACAGGAGAAAAAAGTACACACAGCACACTCAACAAGACAATTCAAAAGCTAGAATTGAACTTCATTCCATTATCTATAGAGAAATAATGAATTCATGCCTGAAAATATTAAAAATTGTATGATGTCAGGAAGTATTAAATGATAATAATTCTCATTAGTCAGACGTAATGGTAATGCAGAACGTAAAGGTATTTTGATAAAACACAATATTAGTTTGAACTGTTTTGACACCTACGTTTGATATAACCAAGAAGACATAATTGCAGCACCATGCTCTCTCTAAACAGTATTAGTAATTAGTGACATAACCATGCATTGGTATGAAGATTCATACCAGAACCCGCATTGATCTCTATATCAGCAATGCTAAGTACAAGTACCAAGGAGTCACTTGTTTTTTTAGAGCTTTGCAGAAGGATGTTTATTTTACCTTAACTAGTTCAACTAAATAATCTCATTCATGAATTGCTTAAATGCAACATTTACTGAAATGACATATTATCATATTTTTTCCAAAATTAATCTTTTCTGAATAAAAAATGTTTTTGTATTGCTTGGTATCAGTATCAGCAAAAAAATTGGTATCGAACCAATTTTATTAGTAATTAATACATTAATGAAACTACTGGATTTACTGTGAGGAAGAATCATGCATTTTATTGTCACCTCTTCCTCCAAAACACTTGTTAAATTTCGAACTTCTCTAGCAGATGAACTAAGTGAACTTGAACTAGAATTCTAAGACAGAAACCACATATTACCAGAGTGCAAACAAATCAGAAAGATTAGGGCAAAGTGTGTTCCTGTAAAATTAAGTCAGGGTCCACCTGTGTTTGGTTTATAGAAGTTCCCTTCAAGAAAGGTTGGAAGCAGTGCCGAAAAGAAGTCGACTAACGGCCACTCAAATGTCAAAGAGCTGCTAAAAATGTGGTACCACCAACTCCAGAAAAATATTTCATACAGAACTGAACCACCATGGTAAAGTGAGGTACGTGATTTATGCCCTGGGCATCGATGAAACCAACTATCACTTCTTTGTTTCATTTCAGTCGCATCTCACGCCATGCAGGAAATACGTTGGGTGGGACTTTTCTAAATGTCCGTATTTATGATGAACAAAACGAATGGTCGGATTGATATATTTTTATTTTAACTGCTCTTGCCAAAACTTTTTACAAGAAATGTTTTGTGATTGTGAAATGGTGTGAAATCCCACAGCGACCCGTACTAAATAGATATGTTATGCTGAAAAAATTTATATTTTACAAGAGTTCCTATTTGTAGATAGTTATACTACACTATAAAGATCAGAAAATCATAGAGCGATTTCAGGCATTCAAAAGCAGCAAGACTATACTATTGCAGTCCTCAATTTTTCTAACATATTTCAATCAACTACAGGTCATACCATTTGGTAGTCACCAACAACATTTATATCGCGCAAACTACTTTCACTCTGATGAGAAATATGCAACATAAGAAAGTTAGGAAAATAGCATTTATTTGTAGAAAATGAGTTGTGACTTTATACACCAAAAATAATGAAAAGCAAATTCCAAACAAGTAATATTCTGAGATAAGATATTTTAATTTTTTTCAAAGCCACTTCTTGGAGTGTATCACCGTAACCAAGGCCTTGTACTAGCGACCACTTATAGACAGACATGGTTAAGATTGTTGGAAAGTATGATCTTTACTGTACCATATATCGCAATGGCAGTTTGCCAAGTATCCGCACAATAGGCTGTGGTAAAGCATATGGATAAAGACATAATCAACTACCTCCATTGTAGATTAAAAATGACATCCTATCCTATTCCCGATATCTCAACCTATTCCTTTTAACTCCTAATACCCTTTGCCTATTCACCAACCCATTCCCGCACATCTGCTTTATTTTAAAATGTGTGCTGTGATAAATCAGTAACCTATTTACTCTTCAAAATTACTTTTAATAAGTCTTGAGGATTACTAATTAAGAAGTGCTTCTTGCAGCTGAAGCACATTAATTCTGATTCTGTCCTCCCGGAATTTTGAATTGTTTAAAATATGTGAAACTTTGGATTTGTTTCAGCTATTCAAAATAGATCATTTCTTCTTGGCTTGAAACGCTAAACTTCAGAGGGATCCACTTCAAGTTACACATCTTTGACTCGAATCCTTTGCAGGATGAACATATGCAAGAGGATTGCTGGATACCTTGCTGGCGCACTATGGTTCACGTAACTAATGATTGTGGCTTCCTCTACCAACCATGTCCATGCACAGGGTAAATAAACGATTGTAAACGGTTAGTTAAAAATCTCATCCCCGGCTCGGAAATGGTATCTGCACGAGAGGTCGTGGTTCATCATAAATATGGTTAAGTCTTATTCTGGGCTTTCCCTCCCCACAGGGATAAAAATGAAATCCTATCCTACACCAATTCCACCCGGCAATACATTGCGCATCTCCAAACCACCAACTCCACAAACAAAAAAATATGTGAAAATTTTGCACCAATCAATAAACACTTCAATCAACACCTAAAAATGTTTAGATTACAAAACTATTACTTACCCCGCCTCCGTGGTTAAACGGTTGTCTGAAGTCTGTCGCCGACCCATGCGGGGTGTTACCGGGGGTAAACATCTGATAATGAATGAACAAAAAACCCACATGCAATCATGCATTTCAGAATGAATTACTAATGAATATCCGCAATCAAGTTTAATCGTAGGATAAACGAAGCATTTTGAGAATGAGCCACAGATGGCACCCCACACCTTGGAGGTGTGGTCCATCTGGGTTTCATTCCAAAAAGATTTGTGTATCTTCAGATCGAGCTTGATTTGATGAGAATCTATTTCATGATCGATTAAAAAAAAATCATACCGGTATTGCTTCTGAATCTTGATTTTGCGAGTGCATCGGAGTACTGGTAGCGGCTGGAGACGGTTCTTCAGATGTTGGTTGTGATGTGGGCACTTAAAAAAAATAAGATATTTTCCAAACTGAATCAGAATAAATGAACCAAATTGAATTTAATGAATCATGCATGAATGTATTGAATAAAAATGCAGTTCTATTGATTAGGAATGCAAATTTTCAATATTTTTTTAAAAATTTTAAGATCAACTCTATTCCGAATACGATTCAAAAAAAAAAACACATTGGTTGTTCAAATGCTCAAGAAGGTTTACTAAACAAAAAACACAATTCAAGAACATAGAAAAGAAAGCTGCTGTGACTTGATTTGAAAATTGGGCGCAATGAAAGTGGCAAAAATTATCAGAAAAAGTTAAATAGCCAATTATTTTAAAAGGTTTGCCTTCATGGTTATACAACGACAGGACTTAACACACGCGACGAAACATGAATCCATTAGAATCCCGAATTTTGTTGAAATGCAAAAATCTATTTGAAATGAATCGATTCAAAATTCAGAACCTTACATACCTACTATTGATGCATGCTTTAGAATTGCCCCAATGTAAAGCGATTGCCAAGGAAACAGTTAAACTCCGAACCCAACCAAACACGCGAAGGATTGATCAGGCATGTGAACTGTCCTTTAGTGCCACCGCATGGACGTAACACTTTATTCATAGCCCTTTTGACCTACATGGCTTTAGTCTTTTTAGATATTAAATCCCAAGTGCCGTATTGAGCACTCCTCATGCATATTATTTTTATTTAAATGCACTCTAAGCAAGGCCGGAAGCATTGCAGTAAAAAGAACTAACTAATAGCCACTTACATTGCAGGATATAGTACCAGCAACTGCCCTGTAGGCAGAAAACATCCCAAATGGAACTGAACCCCCTATGGTAAAGTGTGTGAGTGATATCTGCCCTGGCTAAAGGGATAATCATCTACCACTTCTTTTTTTCCTTTTAAACCACCTTCCACGACAGACAGAAAATGGATATTCTAGAGCTTGCACCTACAGGGCTATACCGGTAATCATTTCCCACTGGACTTGAATCTATGCAATGGACGTTTGAGATGAGTAGCTCCAAGAAAATCCCTAACGCTTTTACTGATTGAGCAGTTACGTGAACCACCATGCAACAGCTAGGAGTTTGGCAATCCTGATGCATATAATCATCTCCCAAAAGCCTCATATCTGCATGATGGACTTTTCAGGTGCCTTTTAAGCCAAACGCTTTCACCGATTAAGCCAACTGGACATTCGATGGAGAGATATAAGTTAAGTTACTCACCGGGATTAGGAATCATAAAACCAGTAACTTTAGGTTGATTCTGCAGACCACCGGGTAACAACGATGGCGGGGCAGGTGCTATAGCAGCAGGTGTACTTGAACTACTGAATGCATTTTTATACATTGTACGATTTCCACCTGCAAAAAATCCACAAAATTTGGATGAAATCAGAATTTTCATTACGTGAAATTGAATAGCACAAGACTCCATAGTATACATGTTGGCACCTCTGGTTGAATACCTCGGGTTTGAGCACTACATATCCACATACAACCCAGGATGATGTCGCAATGGCCAAGTAATTATCACATTGGCATTATTTTTATAGCCACATTTTGGAGTGGATCACCCTGGCCAAGTCCCTATACTAGCAGCCACCTATTGGCGCCTAAGGTTAGAATTGCTCGAATGATGTTTTTCTGTTATTATACCCTGAGTTGAATGGTGGGCTTGGATTAACGAACTGGACTGGTTGGGACTAGAACCCGAGACCTTCAACCTGCTATGCCAACATGTTTAACCACTAGGCCCCTTGGGTTGAAGGCTACTGTTTTAAGTCAAGGTCAAGATATGCCAATAACAGAAACTAGGGTGATAGATCTGCGGCTTGGGTCCCAGTAGTTTCCAATTGATGTATTCAGCAACACTGGACCACTTGGGTAGTTCTGATCAAACCAGACTGCAAATTACTTACTGTGCAAATAAAAAACATAATCTTGTGTGTCTAAGTAACCACCTTTTAGTGCTTTGCTCATGGTGTCAAGAATTAAAATGTTTAAAGTGACTCACCCAAATTTTTCAGAGAAAATCTGTTTGCTGTGAGCTGGGAATCACCTGAAATATAAAAGGGGCTGATGAGCACAATATTATTCGATATTATTATATTCATATTATAACATGATATCTGGGGCCTCAGCATTGAGACCTATCTGTGAAATTAACTCAGTAGTAGCTATCGAAATAAAAGTCTGACTGAAAGTTATTTTTGTCTTTGATTATATTTAAATTGATTCATCTTGCTGTGAAATTATAATATCTGCTAAATTTTACGTTCAAAAATTTGACATGAATCTCAGCTTTTCTGTAAATTGGCCAAAATATGGTCTGATACCAGCAATTTCATTTATTTGAATTATAATACATTTACATAGTGAAGGTGAACGACAATCATAGTTAACATTATTCAAAAGTGAACTTGATAAAGAGATTTCTTGTTAGCAACTTCTGAACAGGTATTTACTTTTCTTTGCAAACAATGACAAAACAAGATGATGCTTGCAATTACCGCAAAAACTTGGCAAAGCTGAATCATTTGAAAAATTATTCAAATGTCAATTTGCAATCCTATAATTTGTCCTTTGAAAAGATTAGAATAGTCGAATTAATAAAGTGTCGTACTGGAATCTTGTTATATTGAGTTAAGTTTTTTTGACTAACTCAGACTTGAAATTAGCAAACACCCAAAAAGTCCTAGTGAAATTCAAGCAATTTAGTTAAAGACAAATAAATGATATCACAGAAAAAGACGACAACTAGGGCTGGGCAAATCCGATTCATTTGTAATTCGAATCTCATTCGAATAATTTTTTTGAATCGGATCGAATCACTAATTTCATATAAATATTAAATATCCTATTGTTACTATTACAACTTGTCACCCTTAGCGAAAATCAAGAAATTTATAGTTTTAAGTATATTTTCAATTCACACTACATGTCTTAAAAGAGCAACAATCTTCATATTTTTCAACGACAAAATAAAATCGATTTTGGTCAAAATTGACCAAAATCGATTGTTTTTTGCCGTTAAAAATGAAAATTCTAGTTTATTAAGCAAGTTTAGTTCCTATGAACGATTCACAAACGATTCAAAAAAATTCTGCTTCGAATCGATTGAATTAGAGAATCAAATTGCCCAGCCCCAACAACAACTATGAATATCCAATAGGTTAATTGAACACAATATTGAGATAGACACATCAATCACTACTAATATACCATTGACAGAGAGAATGGGAGGTTTTTGAGATGAAGTTGTTGGTGGTAAATCCGATGATTTGATACCATTTATAAAATCAACTTCTTTATCTTCTGCCAGAAAGATTGATAAATTGATTAGGGTCATCTGTTTTATCATTTTATAATTTTACAGAGTCTAAAGTGAAATATAACTATGAATGGATGTACACTGAATTCACCATGACCTCTCTAATACGAAAAATTTCATCAAAACATCTTTTGCTGAGTATGTGTCTCTGACGGGCAGCGTCGCTAAGATGCAGACCAAATGTGGCTCATGCTTGACAAAATAAAATATCTCACAAAATTGACGAAATAACCTTTCAGGCTACATAAAATGACTTACTGAGCAAATGAATTTTATGATAAATCCTATTCGTGCATTTGGAGCTGTATAAAATCATTACTTATTTACACTTTTATAAATAAGTCAAAGTTTCAAAGAATTTTTCCAGGATTATACCAGAAATCATCATAGAATGACAACAATGCATGAAAGTCCAAAACTGCTAAGATAGTGTTTAAAGAGTGTTCAATGAGGTGAGCATTTACCCCGAGGTATAAAGGCGCAATGGCCTAATGGTTAACATGTTGGCATCACAGGTTGAAGATCTCGGGTTCGAGTCTCAGCGAGTCCGGCTTGTTAATCCATGCCAACCACTCAACTCAAGGATGTAATAACTAGAGTAGTCTAAGCCAAACAGAAAATATCATATCTTTCCAACAAATCTAACCCCGTCCATTTATGAGTGGCCACTGGTATAGTGCCTTGGTCAGGGCGATCCACTCCAAGAAGTGGCTGTAAAAAAGACCATAACCCTGTGTTTCGAATTTCAGTATTTAGCTAGACAACATTGAATTATTTTACCCTCTTTCGAGAAATATTACCTGGTGTAGGTGCAAGGGGTTGTTGTCTGCCAGTTTGGTTCTGATTCATTTGTGGTTGCTGAATTTGGTTATTCTGAGCAGCAGGATTATTTATGTTATCATCCACAGGTGGAGGTGCTGGAGGAGCCAATTCTTCTTCAGACGCATTTTTATCGACCCAGCGTTGTTGGTCATTGTCCCATACAATCTAGGAAATGATGGAAAAATTAGTGACAACGATTTTATTTTGAATTTCAGGTTAAGCAGCAAGATCATAAGCAACAGCTAAGTAATGGATTAGTCAAGTAAGAAATGGATTAGTCAAGTAAGTAATGAATAGTCCCCATCGGAAATGATCTGACAGATTAAATTTTGTTAAATATGGGCTACTGATGGATTTTGCCGCTGAGGCACGGTCCATCAGTGGCTCATGCTTATCAAAATATAAGTTCTGACTAGAGTGAGTGCACCCTAAGCAGAAAAAGCTCCATATTGAACTGAACGACTATGAGTGCAATATGCTACTGACTATGGTGTTACTATATTATTTATGTATTGTTATGGCAATTCTAAAACCTACAGTCAATACCAACCTCAGATCTAAACATACAGTCTTAAATGAGCTGTTTTTCAGTTACATACAGAGCACCAGCACCTCATTCATGTGTCAAGTATTGTTTCAACAGGGAGTGATCTCAGGAAATATATCAGGGCCTGGCTTTCTTATTGTACGGTAATGAAAAAAGTTGTCAAAATAGGGATTTGAAATGATTTAGTCATTTCTTGCTAAAAATTGATATTTTTTGCAAAATCTTGATATTGGACAATCTTGAAAACTCTTAATATTGTGCTGTAACATTCATGAGGAAGTTGCAGCTATGTTTTTCATTAAATTCATTTTTTTGAACCACCGTAAGTCTTGGTTTTATACTTTGCTGCTTTTTTGTCTTTGAATTGTTTTTTAGTATACTTTATGGGTTCTTTTGGTCTTTCAATTGTATTCTCCATGTATAGTTGCTCATAGAACATTTAAAATATGTATGTTTTTAATGGGATCATTTTGCATTTCCAAGAAATTGATAATGCCGAATAAAAACCATTAAAATGACAGTTAATGATTAGTCAAAAACGTCAGAACTTTACAGATACGTATGCATGCTCAAAACAAAAATAATTCTTACATCTTTATTATTATCATCAGGAAGATGAACTTGTCTAGAGGATCTTCTTGATAACCAACTAAATAAAGACCAGGAGCCGGATTTTTTGACCTGACAGAAAAAAGAAAAATTTTTTCTCACTGGAGGATGAACAAAACAATTAAATTATCTTGTTTGTTTGAAATTACCTACAAGTTATTCAAATCCGGGTCTGAGACATATAACCTTTGAGAGATTTCCGTGAGACATCGGGATACTCAAAGTAACAAAATTTAGTTTTTTTGTAATGTCCATTGAAATCATCACTACTGGCCGCTTTAGAGCTGCCCGTACTCCACCTGTAGAAAGTATTCTGTCAAGTACAAGTCAGTGATGGATCGTGATCCATCAGTGACTTGTACTTGACAAAACATGTCATATCCAAAATGTTTCCATCAGTTCTGACATTCTCGATTGCATTTATTATCAAGCTTACAGTGTCTCCTTTTTCATCCTCCATCTTTTTCTGTTTTGGTTGGCTATGGTTTTGGTCTCCGCTCGTTTTTCTTGATCTTCTGCCAGCTGAATTCTCAGATGTTGTTCTTGACCTTCGACCCTGCTGTGAATGAAAAAACAAACTTAAGACTATTTCAACTTAATTGAGAACATTATACTGACATTGTAAGTTGTGAAAATTATTTTTACTGGTTTTTGCTTTTTCAATCGCCTTTACGTTACTGTGTTTCTCCCACTCACTCAAGAGTCAATTTTGACTTTGACAACTCATTCTAGGATATTACAAACTTGGCGAGGCTGACGCAATGAAAAACATGCTCAAACAAACCCATACTTGATGTATGCATCTCAGTATCAGAGGGCTGTTTCTAGGCACAGAGATAATATTTATTATTCGATTCAGTTCACCATGCTCTTAAACGTTCAAAGCCTGTATGATATTAGGATGACATAATATTTTTCCAAGTAAAATATAAAGTCAGATAAGTTCACCAAATATTAATTAACAAACAAACAGCAAGCATTCATGCCTTGTCAGTATGATTCATCATAGAAGTAGGTGTTGTACGATCGTAACCTTTCAATGTGCTTGCACGAGATCGCTGTGAACTCTGTGATACTGTTCGTGATCTTCCGTCATGATGTGCTTTATGCTGATAATATTTTTTTCTTTGTTAATATGGAATGTTATGAAATGCAGCATGCAAATTGTAAGATTGATAGATAAAACAGTCAGAAAAGTTTTGTCAAGTAGATGCTACTGATGGATAGTGTCGTTATGGCACGATTCATCTGTGGTTTATGCTTGACAAAATATAATTTTTGACTGGGCACTGATGGGTTATAAACCAGGCATGCAAAACGTAGGTTGTGAGTAGAGTAACGCAACAATATTTATTGTAATAACACAATTTAGATAAGACAATTTCAAAAATTTATTTTTTCAATTTGTAACTGTGAGTTTTCTAAAGCTAGTTGAATTCACAATTTACATAGAGTTAGACTGCAGAATTAGCAAAACACAAGAATAGTAAAATTTGCCTCGCGAAACATAGTGGAAAAACTGAATATATCCAGACATATATTCAATGTGATAATTTCTCCCTGCATGTTATCGGACGTTTCATAATTATCATATTAGAGAAGTCAATAGTAACCATGCAGAAAAATTATATAAAAATGTGATACTGGCTCTGAAGAAGTTGAAAATAGAAAAATTCTTACTGCTTTTGACATATAATCATAATAATCGACTTGGTCAGTACGTTCCGAAGCTTCATCGGGTGTAGGAGCTTGTTGCTCTGGATTGAATCCATAACTATTCTGATGCTGATACGTTTGACCAGAATATCCACTCGCAGATGCTAATGGATTTGCTTGACTCGCTAGCTGCTCAAATCCTTGCGTTGGTACAGATGGCTGAAATCAGAAGGTTAAGTTTGAGCCAGAATGTCTACAACTGTGACGCAGAACAAAATGGCTGCCTTTTGGAAGAAATCACCAACATTGTGATGTTTTACTATATGCAATCGCTAGAAAATTATAATGACTATACGATACAGTAATGAAATATCAGTGATAATGAGATGACATAATACTACTCTTGAAAGTCGATCACTCATATAGACAACCTCCATGAACCAATTTGAAAATCCATTAAAATAATGGACAAAATGGACCCAAAACTCCTATTCTTATTCTCAATAAATCAACAATGAAAATAAGTTAGTATAGACTCTAGATGATAAAGTCTCCTAAAACTTGAATTTATCCCAATCTCACCTGTCCATATGGTTGTCCACTTGGCTGCATGAAATTTTGTTGTTGCGGGTAATTCTGCATTCCGTACATTTGAGGATCTTGCTGAGGGGCTTGGCCTTGGAGACCTGAATTAAAAAAAAAATCATTAAACACTGTATAAGAATTTTCAGCATCTGCCTTATTCAATTCAGATCAACAAAGAAAAATTTTTTTTATCATATTTTGTCCACAGCAAAACGACATCACAAGTTTGTGGATATTTCGACCCCATAATCAAACACACAGGACGATAAAAATTTGGTGAAAACGACAATATAAAAACTGACCAGGAAGGTCTGGAAAGCAAACAAAACCTAAAACTAAGTGTAAAAATGTGCTTATTCTAATAGAAAACAGGGTTATGCTCTCTAAATGTGTAAGGATTGTTGTTTTATGAATAAGCAAAAGTCAAAAGAGGCAACGCCCATTTTTTGTTGTAACTTGGTGCAATATTGTATCAAGCTGTAACCGTTTTTGAGAGTATTTCACGTAATTCTAGAGTTATGGCAAACCGGCATTGTAAAGATCAAGGCGATACAAGATTTCAGAAAAATCAATACCGCTATTTACCATGATACCGATCATGACATCCAGCTCTAGTGCATATGCAGCGAAGTCCTGATTTATGTCAAATTTTACACCGTAAAACGTGGCATATATAACAAAATTTCAAAATGAATCGATTCGAATATTCAAAAAACGAAATTAATTCTAGAATATATGAATACGCACATCACCAC
This sequence comes from Styela plicata, assembly GCA_963675895.2. NCBI lineage: Eukaryota > Metazoa > Chordata > Ascidiacea > Stolidobranchia > Styelidae > Styela > Styela plicata. The sequence continues at coordinate 7,984,985 of OZ023143.1, read as the reverse complement.
TTCCAACACAATATCCGTATCATCTCAGATTAATCAAAAATAAAAAATACCCCTTCCCCTTTTGCTCATTTCTACCAATTTTGCCAATCACCAACCTTGCTGGTAATTCTGTGTCTGTTGATGCTGCATTGATTGATCTGGCATCATCATTGTGGAAGGTGGTCTTGAATCATGAGTAGGTACACTAGTATTAGTAGTTGTTGCAGGGTACATTTGAACTTGTGGTGGTTGTGATATTTGTTGATGTTGATATCCAGAATCGTATTGATGATGCTGGCTGTAATCTTGCACTGAAGGCTGGATGTTAAGTAAGGAAAAATGATTAGAATAGAGGATAGCAGGAACTCGGTTTTCTTCCGGTGCTCAAATTTTACATTTCATCCCCTTCGGATGGAAGAAAAATCTTCAAAACCATCAATACTGCTACCGGTAGGATTTTTAGGATACTGTTAGGATTTCTATTCTGTGGGAGAGGAAAGCAAAGAATATGACTTAACCATATAGCAAAGCGTGACATCAGTGAAAATCATCTCGTTCAGCATCATAATGAAATTTCTTTAGTTTTGAATGTGCAAAGTGCATTGTCCCTTGGCAATGAGATACATCCGTGTCTAGGAATGCTGAACACAAACATGCCAGCATAAACAGAAACTTATATTTTTCTTTAAATAGCAATATTCAAAAAGCGAAGCACGGTACTGTAATAACAACCTTACTAAATGTTAACGTAACCTAAATTGTGAAGCATGCTTCTAACAAGAACAAGAATCTTATATGAATAACATAACTTACAACTTGAGAATCTGGTAATCCAGAATCTCGAACATCTTCATCATCATCATCCTGATCAGGAGTATGAGCGGAAAACTGACAACAGAGAAGGTTGTTATTTGAAAAAAATAGGCTATAAAAATAGTGAACTCACAATGCTGTTCTATGCAATAGTGACTCACTAAGCTCCTATATTCTACAATCTAAGCAGTAAAATTGGCGAAATTATGTTTTTTTAACATCTAGGATCGACTGAGCAGCAATACAATTTAAATTTAGTGAAATTTTGAAACGCAATATTATGTTGAAATAACTACTAATGACTAATGGCAGCAAAAAGAATAATGTTTTATATCATTTTTTTTGTTTGTTTCAATAATAGTAAAGTGCGAAGAAAACACTAATTTTCGACAATTTCTACCGAATGACATAACATTGTCGTGACATAATATTGGCAACTGGAAGGGCGTATTTCATGCAAGGATTAACGCCCTGAAAGTTATAAAAAGCATAGAAACGAATAAGAAGATACGGACAATCGTACAGCGTTATTATTGAATTTCGATATTCATAGTCACTTTGTACGCACTACGTAATCAAAGTTCTGTAAATACTTACCCGGATTTCATCATTTGGACTATCTGAAGTTGGACTTGTAGATACCATGGATGGAGTGTTAGAAACCGTCAGTAACGATGCTGGTCCATGCACTCGAGGTACTATTAAACCAGTCTGTAAAAATAAAATTAATTTCCAATTTGTCATTCAAATAGGAATACGCAAGAAAACAACGATTAACGAAGTTCGAAACAATTCGAAATTAGTTTTTCTGGAAACGGTGTAAAAGAAATCACAAAAGCTTCGATTGAAACTGTTTCTGATGCAATAGAACTTCAATTGTAAACAAGTGAGATATTCTAAAATAATAAGTAGTTCGACATTGTCTCTAATAGTTTGCTTATTATATGGAATTAAGTGATTCAATCTAATCTAATAAAAATATTCGAATGCTTCAATTTTACCCGGTTCAAAGCTGACAATCTGAAGGACAATTTGATTACTAAATCTTACCTGTATTTGGCCATTGATAGTTCGAAGAGATTCCAACCATTTTGGACTTCCACCATCTGCCATTCCTGCATGTATTTGTGGGTCGTGATGTCGTAATTGATCGGACACATTAACCAATTGATTCACTAAAGTCGCAGAATAAGAAGTAGGACTTCGACAAACTGACTTGGCGATTCGTTCACAGTAATGAAAAGCCTGAGAATAAAATTGTCATCAGTGCAAAAGGCCGAAAGAAAGCAACAGCTATTGGAAAAGGGTCTGGCAAGTATGAGCCAACGGTGGTTTGTCTACCTGTGATAAATTTTTTTATCAACTAGACAAGAGTAGGGTGGGGTGTTTCAAACAAAATCAGAACAAAAATTAACTACAATTTTTACAAGGTTTTAATATTGCTAGGTTTAAGCAAGAAGTTCAAGTTCCATATGCCTATAACTAATCAAAAGAAACACATCTTTTACACATGATAATAAGCCCATCTTACGAGTGAGAAAAGCTGATAATACAGCTAGCTTAGAAACATGGCATCCATGATTCCTTCTGTCAATTCCTGTTCCAAGTCGATGTATTTAGTTTCCAATCTAAAAGAGCAAAACGCCCAGCAATCTACTTAAACCTACCATAATCATCTCCCATAGGACATGAGCCTGTGCACCATAGACAGGATGGATTTAAGCAGACTACTTATAATTAACACCTTATGAACTTAGCCCAGAGAATCATATAATTCATTACTTGATGAAATAAATATATTATTCCTGAAATTCTACTTACTTGAGCAATGAGGCCGTATTCTGCCAATTTACAAGCATAAATGAATTTATAAAGTTGGAAAGTAGGCAAGACCATAGCAGCATCTGACGATCTCGGATTTTTACCGAGGGATATTGCGTATTCGTATATTTCTGTTCTTCTTATCGAATCCAACGATGCAAATTCAGGGAACGGTGATCTGTAAAATGTCGATTCTTTTAACGAGTTACATTAGTAAGCAAGACAATCAGGGATTTTATTTTATGACAAATGTGCCAATGATGGATCGCACCTTAGCGGTGCGATCCATCATTAGCTCATACTTCACAAAAAGTATCTTCACCAAAATTTTATCAAACACAAATCAAAGAGTCACCCAAAAAAGATAACTCAATCACACACAATAGTACATTTTCTCTGCCATCAATTCATTTGGGCCCTTTTTGAATATTTCTGGACACATTAAAGTGACAATATCTTGGGTACTCTAGCACTCAAAAAACAAGAGCAGAGTCTGCTATGAAACAATTTACCAAAAGACAATATTTCAAAAAGTAATCATTTTCTGAAAGATTAAAATGCGTTTTGAATTCCATACACTTCAAAACCATCAATTCAATCACTGATTTTACAAAATGTTTTTTACTAAAATCGTTCCTCACGAGGCTGAAAGCAGAGTAAAAGGCATTCATTAACGATCATACGGCAAAGAGATGTTTCAAAAGGTAGCACTATCACTCTGAAGGACTTGAGCGTCATAATAAAGTGCTATAAATTGAGTGGTATCTGCCCTGGGCCGTAGTAAAACTATCCCACATTAAACACATTAGAGCAATTCTATGGAGACTTCAACTTCATTTTTAAAGCTCCTCTTGTCTATCCAAGGAAGTTTCGGTCACCAGTTAGCAAGATTCTGTCACCTTGCATCACATCAGATTGGCGAGGTGCCAGCATCAGCCAAATATTTACCAAATGGACGGTATTTCATGATACATTTGTGGATAGAAGATTTAAATGTCTCAATTCGAGTGTCTAGTAGCAACTAAACAGCAAAAATAGATTTAAAACCACCAACACTGCTTATGAAATAGCAGTGCAGATGGTCATGAAGCTTTTTTGTCTACCCGAAAAAAATAGCATGATCATTTCGGACAAAAAAAAAAGAAATTTTGCCTCCCTGCATCAAAGTTTAAATAGACAAAAATGTATTTATAAATAATTATACATCATCAACTGGAAACATTTCTAAATAATACCAAAATCAATCGAGCATTACAATATTTTTGGATAAAACTATTCACGGTTCAATCATCTCACACATTTATTATAAAACAATTATGCTCAACCACATCCTGTTACTTACGTATGATTTGCTCCCAATAAAACCATTTTACTGGTTGTCCGACCATAATAACCAAGAGGCGTGGAAGACATCAAATAACAGAAATGAGACGCGTGAAGTAATCCTCGTGATGATAGCGTGTCTCCCATTGTTAAAACGGCTCTCATATCCAACGAAGCGCTACTTGTAGGATTGGATAAAATCATGGCGAGATGAGGTCTCCAATCACCCCAACCTTCCTCCGAGACACACTGAGAAATGAGAAAAACATTTTTTGGCTGTATTTCACAACAGAAAATTCTATAACATACATAATATCCATCCAAATCATTTTTACATCATGGCCAAGGTGGCCGAATCTAGGTTCATTTCCTTTTCTTATTTTCTTCGATTTTAAACCTTTTTCTACAGATTGGTCCCTAGACAACTCAGACACGCAAAGAGACATTTACATCTTCTAGCTTCAACAAATATATTATAAAATATTGTTTATTTGCTGAATTTGCTGCTGACGGAACTAATTTCGTTGGTCGTTGGTTTCTGAGTAGCAGAGTAGCTGACATTCTGCCAGTCTGACTAGGGCCGTCCAAAATATTTGGTTCGATTCAAAAATTATGAATTTATAAACTATTCGCTTAGATTTTTCCAGCTATTTGAAATCATTGGAATAAAAAATGCACGAATTTTAGGAAAAGATATATAAAGTTTGATGCATTTTAAATCAATGCATCAAAATATATTTTTGATCACCACAAAAGTATCACCCTTTCTTAAAATGTTCAATATCATGTTAAAATCAACATTTACATATTTCTCAATTATTTCCGGCAGATTATCAAATCTTACCGTTGCCGCAGCAGGTGCTCGTCCCGACATGAGTTGATAGACAGTCTGCAATGGATCGTTGATCGGAAGTGAATTTGCAAATCTCAACATAACTTGAGCATGAGTTCGGCTATCTGTTTTACTTGCGAGAAGAAGTGCGTGTCCCCAAAGTCCCTTCTTCATTGCCCATTCAAGTGCGTCCTACATTAAAAACACAGAAAATTAAGACAAAGCATATTTTTAAGTGGTATGTACAGGTTACTAATAAATAGGTGGCCCATAATTGAAAAAAATATTCTTGTTTGAAATATTAACTTATCTCAGATATTTGCAATTCAAAATATCAGAGAGAATTATATATTGAAATGTCGGATGTTTCAACTTATTCTTTCTAGAGCATATAACCCAATATAAAGCAAAATCATGGTTAGAAAAAAAATGTCATCATTTTTCAGACATCAGTTCTGGTAAGGTACATTACAAGAGCTAAAAAGGGATAAACAAATAGATAAGTTGAAATATATGAAAAAAATTGAAAAATATTAAGAAAGCTATTTTAACAAAGCCATAAACAACCAAAAATCTTCCGTTTACAATCAAAGACAGTTGGATCAATAATATTTCCCTTTTATTTTGAATAATTTCGGTTTATTACAAGTTCATTTATCAAACATAATGTTAAACAACCTCCATGTGATAAAATTATAGTATAAAAATAGAGTAGCAAAATACCTTTTTTCGACCATGAAGCAGTAAATCTCTGAATCTATTGCAATTTTTCTCAGTTTCAGATAAAACATTAACACTGTGACTTGATCCTGCAGATTCACTTTGTTCAGGAACTGGAGATGCCGCACTTCCTCCCGTTGCATCATCTGGAACAGTCGAAAATAATCAATTAGAAGCTGGTAGGTTTGCCCTTGTAGTTTAATCAAAACAGATTTGGAATACACTAAATAAAATAGAAGAATGTTTCAGCAATCCAAACAAATAAAATTGTTGATATTTGAAAATATTTTGGCCTTTTTGTAGCAACCTGATTTAACTGCATATTTCGAATATTTCAAGGAAAAACCAGCACTGAAAGATCAAAAACACTCTTGATTGTCCAGCGGCAACGACCTGTATGAAAGGTCTATAGGCCACAACAACAGTGGATGCCATCGCAATAAACGAACACACTTACCAGATATTGAGTTGGGAGTAGTTGCACGATGTTGTTGTAATTGTAATTGTCGCTGCCTACTTGCTTCTAACGGAGATTGAAGCAATTCATAATTACCAGAGTGATCTTTAGTCAACAATTCAGCAATGTCAGTACCAAGAACAGACTGAAATAGTTAAAAAAAACACACTTTCGGCATATTGTAAGACGCACTAAAGAAAAGGATGAAGATGGCACTACTAAAGCCAAGACCTGAACAGATACCACTCCTAGTACTCCACTATAGCTTCTAATGCTTAGATTTATTAGAAAGAATCTCAACGAAAGAAGTATATCAAGTCAATGGTAGACAGAAAAAGTTTAGGCAAAATATTCCTTTTTCAGTTTCTATGTTTACTACAATTGGTTACTATGGTGAGCTAGTAATGATTGAAACCTTTGACGAACAAAATGAAAACTGCTTAACTTACTCCATTCTGCCTGACGAGTAACGCAAGGAAATCCCAGATGAGTGCGGTAGATCGTCTATCAAGTAAATCCATATCTTTCATACTTTCTAATGATCTTGCTGTTATAAATTGTAGTACATCGTTCTTATGAGTTTGTTCCCTGAAACATATATTAATATTTCGATGACAATTACTTTGTTGGCAGTTTAACATTGATAAGTTGCAAAAATGCCAACTATCAATATACATTGAAAAGCAAACATATTGCCTATTAATAAATTCTCTCAGTCGATACTCCCCCAAATTTGATGAAACTTATCAACTCAATTTTAACTACTATTAAATATCATTGAAATAATTTTTAGATCATTGTTCATCAAAACAATGATAAGGCAAATTTGGGGCAGTAAATTTTTTTTTACGTATATTATTGGCAATCGCAATAATAACTTTTTTCTACTATAACACAATGAGCAAACCAGTCTATGAAAAGCAACTATTATATGATAATGGTTAGTGATTTTGGAGAGACATCCACTTTCCTGATCGTTTGAACTTAAGAAGGGTATTACAACTTTGGATGTGAGTAGTGGGCATGAGTAATCACTGAGACTTGTCAGGTGTTAAACCAGAGATCTTTGGTCTATGAATCTAATAGTCGCAGACAGAAATATTTTGATCAAACATGTTTTGTTAAGTATGAGTCACTGATGGATTGTGCCATTTAGGCACAATCCATCTGTGGCTCATGCTTGACAGAAATAAAATTTCGAATTGGGTTCATACTGAAAAAGGTAATTGTAATTCAATAAGAAACTACACTAAAATTGACAAAAATCTCACTTTGATAGAGGTCCAGCATATGCTCGCAAGTCTTCTGCTTCAGTTGTATCTTGCAACATTATCTGAACATAAATGGATAAATTGAATATACTCGAAAAAATTTAAAAATCACAGTGACTAAACAATATACAATAACCAAATTTTAATTGAAAAAAACATTTTGTTAAAGAAGTGTACCTGATAGAACTCAGCATTTACAAGAAAAACAGGGTTAAGAGGCATTTTAGCACTCTGGAAAGTTGCATATAACAAGATTATATGACTTTATGAAAAGGTAAGAAGTTCTGATATCGCTATGTCAATGTATGGGGTATGATTTTCAGATTTATTAGAACGAAACAATGTGGGTTTTAGTCACTCAAAAAAAAGATTATGTCTTTTACGATGACTGTTGGGTCACAGTATATGACTCACACTTGAGCGATGCTTGATGATTAAGCTAGATTGAGATATATCGTTCTACAGACAGAATATGTTCAATATTAATGTGGTATACAACTTCAAACGTTTCATAGCAAGGATTTTGAAAATTATTTTTAAACATTTTGAGAACATTCATTGAATATTTTATTTGTGTACAACAAATGCATCATAGTTGTATATCAATCTTCGACTTTAGATTAAAAGAAAAAAATTTCAGTTTATTTGTTCCATTGTCTCAATTTCACTAAAATTCAATCTGCACAAAATTTAATTTGAATTTAAGCACAATTCATAATATTACTGTAGCCCTGGTTGAACTAGAATAAAGCATTTTATACCTTTTTTTTAAAATGCATAAATTAAAAATTTTATTTTGTCTCTAAAAAATAATCCGAATCAATTTAGCCTTTTAGGTAATAGAATAAAAGTTTACCTCTAAACTATGAATTTCAACAGTCGACGGTTGATTTTCAGTCGGACGATTCGGTAAAACTTTGATCAATTGTCCTCCAGGACCAAAACGAAATATTGTATGTGGTGTTGAAAACTTAGCCGGAGTTTGTCGCGCAGGAACTGAAAAATTTGAAGTTAGAAAAAAATGAGCTGAAATCGTATAACAGCAAAGTGCAATAGCAAATTCATTTTTGTCAATTATAGTTGACTACAGAAGCACACCTTCTCTGCATGATTAACCAGTCAACAACCACGATTGGCGAAACACAATAGACCCGCAATATATCCCTTTAAATGATTACAAAATATTTTTCACAGAAATTTTGTGATTAAACCAGCTTTGCCAAAATTGGCATTCGTTGGGGCTGGACTAAACACGTATAACAAGTAACTATTAATTGTTGGTCAGACCGGTGCCCAATATCACGGTAACATAACATTGAAATTATTTAAAAAAAAAATAATTGAGCTTGATATAGCCAAAAAATTTAACATCAGAAAAGGGTGGTGAAAAATCTTGTTTTTTTCAGATGTCTGGAAGGTTCACATCATAATCTTCGGATGAACGGCTTTGAAATCAACAGCACTGCTATTTAATAGAAGTATTGATAATTTTGAACCTTTTTGTACAGTTTTGTTTCTATCAGACACTAAAAATTAACATTGGAAACCTCTAACCACAGATAGATATATTATGAAATATTGGCTATTTGCTAAATTTTCTCCCGGTGGAACCCATTTTCTTCTGTTGTCTGAGAACCAGCAGAGCTGGCGTTCTGACAGTCTGCATCAGACAATATTTGGTAGGGCAAGTATCAATATCTAATAGCCAAATTAATTCTAAAATTAAAGATCAGATGATTCTTGGTTGTGCAAGACCCCATATCTAATATCATAATATTAAATAAGTGATGCTGATAAGAGCCTAGAAATTAAAGATGAGATGATATTAAAGTATTCTTCATACCCTGAGGCAACCTTTGCCAGGATTCATCATATGTATTAGAAAGTGTAGATTCATCCATAATACTGTCATCATAGTATTCTCTATCATAACCACGCGAATAACTACAAAAACACAAATGGATAAAATAAACTTTCCAAGTAAAATTCTCCATATTATTCAGAAAAGCAACTCTGGAAAAATAAGACCCAATGAAACCATGTGTTTCCAGTTGAGTAGGGGCGGTAGGTTCCCTTATTTCCAAAATTCCGATGAAAAGGTACGATGTTATTTTTTCGATTATTCTTTAATTGATGCACATTGCAACAAAATCATAATATACTGCATCGTGACTTTGCTGCAATATATGGTCGAATATCAGCACCTATGTCTACCGGAAATACTGAAACGTTAGTCTATGAAACATTACTATACTCATACAGTAAATTTCTAATAAAGTTCAAACTAAACCATTAGAACTCTAAAACCCTAATAACTACAAAACCACCCACACTATTATCAGTATTAGGGTCTCTATTAAGTAGTTTCGATTTTGCCAAAATAAATAAGTTGCAAAAACACTATATCAATTTATTTCTTGATCACGACCGAAATAATTATGGGGATTGATATACCACTAACCGCTCACATTCGAGTTGCCTGAAAAGATATACCACACTTCGTTTTGAACAAGCTATAACATCGGTAAAAACTCCGTCGAAAAATTGTTTTGATTACAGATAGAGGAAAAATATTGGAATAGCAATCACGTGCAACAAGAGTTAGATTATTAAATTCAAGTTCAAAACATTGACTATTTCTTTTTTTCCTCAGTCACATTAATAATGTCAAAAAATTTATAATACTCTTACTTATAGTCATAATAGCCTTGTTCACCATAACCTTGTCGAGAATCCCAATTCGGATCATGCTCGTTGACCCTTGACCTCTCACTGTGAACACTACGTGCATCGTCGTCCTCTGGACGCCGCGCATATCGATAATCAGAATAATATTGATCGTAATAATAATCATCATAATGGGATCGTTGTCGATACGCTTCCGGGTATCTAAAAATAGTAACGAATGCAATAAACCAAAAAAATAGCTTGTACAGCAATAATCAATAATCGTAAAGCTACTCAGACACCCGAACATCGGAAGAAAATTGGGGAAATGGACAACATTCATGTTATATCTGTAACTAGAAGATTTGAATGCCTCTTTTAAGTGTCCGGTAGTAACCAAATTGTAGAAAAGATTAAAATCATCGACACTATGCCATGATATAGCAGTGTTGATCGTTTTGAAGCTTTTTTTACCCATATGGAGAAAAAACATATGAACACTTCGGGCACCTGAAGAAAACTATGTGTTGTCATCAAGATTAATAATTCAGTACCGTTTTATAATCATCATTTCTGTCTTTATTTGATTTACGGTAATATTTTAGATAGAATGAAAAACAATAGCAAAATGTGAGTACCGGTGATATGAATCATAGTATCTATCATTTCTTCTATCATATGAATAGTATGGATCTCTCCGATCATAATCTGTAGTTGAAAGATATGAAAATATTAGTGATGGTGGATCTCCAACTATTTTAATTGAATAAAAGACTAACTATCCCTCTATTACAATTAAAAAATTCTAAATTTCAGAAATAACACCAAAATTTATTCCCCTTCCATATTACTTACTACTACAAATCGTGCAGCTGAATCATACTCTCAATACACAAACATTTGCCTGAAAGGTTTAAAGACGCGTTGAATGCTAGTACCCAGAATTCTGTATTCAACTCAATTAACAGGATCAATTCTTTGTATATGTAAGAGCGGTACTTAACAACCAGGGGTCCCTCGAGTTTCCACTTTCAAGGTCTTAAAACCGAATCATTAAAAAGTTTTGCCCTAAAAGCTAACATATTTCTTGTTGCAAAAGGAGACTACAAGGAAACAAAGACAAAAAGTGGTAGATGGTTTTCCCAGCGCTCAGGGCAGAAACTACTCACTTCAACCTACTACTATGTGGTTTATTTCTATATGGCGCGTTTCCATTTACAGCACAGCCGGTATGCTACATTTTGTAGAAGCAGCCCCTTTGCCGTGTAAGTGATCATTGATCAGTTCTTTACAAGAACTGCATTTGCCATGCATTAAAACTGAAACAAGTCTTCTTTGATGACTTTCCAAATAGAATGTAAATGAGACAGTAATAAGAAAACCAGGTAATAAAAAAACTGCATACCACGATATCTATCATCATATCTATAATTATCATATTCTCTTCCATATTGACCATATTGTCGAGAGTAGTGTGATGATGCAGGATCACCTTGTCTGGAAAATGAAGAAAACAGCGAATGTTGATGCGTTTTGCGTAAGAGTCTAACAGGGAAAGTGGAATATTCTTCTACATTCAACAACTGAAGTATTCCTAAATCAATCCAATCAAGATGCAAGCATAACATTAAATAAAATGATGAATAAGAATAATATTTTGGTATATCCAGTCATAAATTTTATTTTGGCAAGCATGAGCCACAGATGATCTGCACTTCGTCGGCGCACTCCATCGACTCATGCTTAACAAACAATGATGTGTTTCACATGAATAAAATATATTCGTTATCATTAGGGATGTCAGGGATGTAATTTTCAACTAATTCCATCAATACAATAGAAAAAAATAGCTATTCTTTAAATTCTCAAATCAATTTTTCAAATAGAATATTTGGAAACATTTGTATCGATTGAATTATGATTCTATATTTGAATGAAAAATATATGTGCCTAATAAAAATGGCAACCCTAGTTATCGGCATCAGCTTTCAGAACATCTCATCAGTTAGTTCCTAAATATAAAAATGTCAACAAGAATTCACAATAAGATTCACCTTGATGAAGGTCTTGAATGATATTCGTGGCTCGATTTCGGAGTATCATCATTATATTGTGAATGTCCATCATCCCGAGGATCTCTAGAATCCCATCCTCTTTCCCTTGAATATTTTGAATCATCTCTATAATCCCGTCTTCCGTAGTCATCAGGATGCCTTCGATGATAATCATCCCATCTTGAATCTCTCGGATTTCGGGCATCCCTAGGATCTCTGGAATCTCTATCATGATAATCCCTAGGATCGCGAGAGTCTCTAGTATCACGGTAATCCCTTGGATCTCTGGAGTCTCTAGAATCCCTTCGATCTCCGTGTTGGTTGTGGTCTGAATGCCCACGATACCAAGAATCTTCATCTGGTTTTCTATGTTCTGCAGGATGTAGTCTGTTACTTTCATTCTGATCTCTATGAGAATCATCTGATTTTGGTGCTGATTGATGAGGGACAGAAGATGGAGTAGATGATGGTATGGTCCTGGAGCAAAATGCGGAACAAATATACTTCAGAATGGGAGTTCATGTACACAAACGAAGAAGAAGTATTTTCAGTCTTTCTGTCAACGGTTTCTAGTCTGCTTTGAGTCATCAAAAACTTTCCTATCAATTCTTGGATGGACTTATTTGCATCTTGTCATCATATCAATGTGATACGGTAGTAGATTTCAATTTTATTAATCTTAATTTACCACAATTCAGACACTGATAAATCATTTTGGAATATACAACTCTACATAATTATAACAAGTTATGATAAAATATATATTACCTTTCAGATGATTGTTTTTCTTGATTTGTTGGTTGAGATTGAGAAGATATACGAGTAGGTTCTGGATTAGCAGCAGATGATGTTTGAGGAGGTTGATCAGAGTGAGCATTATGCAGAGATCTTGATAAATATGGATCACTGCTGGTCTAAATTGTGGAAGAAGAAAATAATTTAGCACTATAAGCAAAAGCATTCAAAACTTTTTCAATATTTTTATTATCTAGTGCATTTATTCTGTATCAAACAGAATGCAACAAGCGAATATCACCACATTCAAAAAGAATACCAGGTGAAGTCGATAAGGATAGAATAGAATTTCAATTTTAACCTGCGAGAGATGAAAGTTGAGAATCCAGCTTAATCATATGACGAACCACGGCCTCTCGTGCAGATATCAGTTCCGAATCGGGGTGAAATATTTTGGCTTATCGTATTTATTCTCTTTTTGATTATTCTTTTGTTCAAGCTTGCTCTAATAAAGGTCTAAAGTAGCAGCCAAAGGGAGCCTAACAACCACTTAAATGGTCAAAGATCTACTGCAAAATGTAGTACCACCAATTGCACACTAAGCAGAAAACATTCCAAACAGAAATGAACTTCTATGGAAAAGTGCAGTGAGTGGTGCCTGCCCAAGACGATGATCAAACCATCCAAAACTTAGTACCATCAGAAGTGAAAGATTCCATGAAAATTGTGCTTATATCAACCAGGTGTGTATTTTGGATTACCCAACTGATATTATTGATCACTAACAAGGTCAATTCATCGATACAGCTGTGTCACATTACCAAGTCGCATAAAATATGAATTTTATAGTTTCCCTTGTACAGTAGATTTCAAGATATATCAAAAACAGGGTGAATTAAAGTACTCAAACAAGGTGACAGAATCATGTTTTTTTTCAAGGTGTCCAAAATGCTTGTGTCAGTAAATTTCTTTCAATAAATATGAAGATTCAAAGACATCAACACTGCTATTTCATAGCTCAGTCACTAATGATGATTTTGAACCCTTTTGTACAGATTGGTTTCAGTAAAATTCCTTCTGATGGAACCCATTTTCTCCGAGTGTCTGCCCAGCAAACATTCTATTCTGTCAGTCTGGAATTGGGTCTTCAAATTCGTTGTTGAAGAATTCCAGAATACTAGTTTTCGGTTAGCAAAATAGTTTTGAGATATTCCACGCAGAAATTTTATTTTGTCAAGCATAACACACAGATGTAGCGCACCTCATCGGTGCGATCCATCAGTGACTTATACTCAGCAAAACATTTGGTTGACCTTTTTATGACTGGGATGTTGAGAAAAATTTTAACAAAAAATGCAACATACAGGAGCAGGTTGTGAAGCTGCTGTTGAAATTGGAGCACTTGAAACAGTTGCATCTCCGGGTTGAGGAGTACTCGTCTTAAGAGCCATCACAGTATGAGTGTTTTCAGCGACAGATGGATGTAATTGAGCCCTTTCTTGTTCCGGTGGAGACTGTATAACATCAGGCTGAGGCCTAAAAGTAGATATGTCAAAACAACCGATACCATTGAAATGTCTTTCGAATATACAGAGTGAAATGTAGTAAGTTGATGTGATGATTCAAAAAAACCATAACCATTTTTGGGCCAACCAACTTCACTACACGTTTTTGGGTATACACTCAAGAAAGTTGATTAACACATGCAGAAGTTACAACAGTACTCCATGAACCCAAATCCCCTATTGACTTAACATACTTTTTAAAATGATTTTGCCAGAATTTTCCTAATGAATTCGATTCATTAAAAATGCATTACCGGTAGTTTTGTACAGCAAAATCAAAACATATCAATTAGAATTAAGACAATCAAGATCAATATATGATAAATTTGGAATTTAGAAATATAATTCTAAACAAACTAACTTGAAATGTAAAAAATAAATTCTATTTACATACATTGTTAAATAGAATATAAATTTGTTTGACATTGCTAATGCCCCACACCAGAGTGGCAGAATTTTGGTTTGTTTCTGGTGTTTGAAATGTTCATGTTTATTTCTTTAAGGATAAAAAAAACTTTAAAACCATCAACACTGCTATTTTATAGCTGTATCAGTGATTTTCAATCAGACACTCAAATATTCTAGCCGGAGATACAATGAGAAATTATTGCCCATTTGCTAAATTTTCTTCGGAAGGAACCCATTTCCTCTGGGTGTCTGACCAGCTAGCATTCAACCCATTTCCTTCGGATGTCTGAGTAGCTGGCATTCTGCCAGTCTGCACCTCACCTTTCTTTTGAATATACATTAGATATAATCTGGGGAAATAGACAGAAAACACTTACCTAGATGTTGCCAGTGCTGAAGAAAGCGACACAGCAGGAGGATCTGGTGGATATTGAGTTCGATGTCCGAGTGCCTGACTATGCAAAGAATGGTTTGATGACAATGGTACCATAGCTCCCGTTCGAAGATTTTCACCACTTTGTTCACTTGGTAATGGTCGTACAATATCTGGTATTGTTGGTTCAATTGTTGAAGGTATACTTGTAGCAGCGGCGATATTTTCGACTTCTTGACTACCAAGATGAGACGAATGCATTGTATTTGTATCTTAAAAGAATTCATACTTAAATATAAAACCGAAACAATATAATTAAGTAGAAGATGTAAAAGTTAACACTCAATGAAAAAATAAAATAAACATTTGAAATACTCACTAAAAGGATTCGACATTGGAACACTTTGTTGTCTAATCGAAGATTCTTGCGTACTTGGTGGAAACGATATTGAACTTGGTTGCAAATTATGATTTTGTTTAGTTCTGTTTGCCTGGCTATTAGCAGACCTTTGTGACGATGTAGTACTATTATTTGAGCCTGTACTTTGGCTTCTAATGCGCGATTCAAACGCTGAAGTGGGTGACGGAAACTGATGATTTTGCTCTGTGTCTGCCTGTGTTGGATGTAATCCATCTGCTGGTATTGGACTTTCACTTGATTGTGGGATTTCTTCCATTTGATGTTCAGTTTTAATTGCAGCAGGTATTGGTACAGGATCGTCTAACGACTGGTATGGTGTACTTGGTAACGATGATCCTGACATAAGGCATAGAAAAATGGAATTAAAAATTTACGAAATTAAAAACAACGAATCACATAAAGACCCTGTTAGATAGGGATGGTCAATACAGACATTCAGCATTACAGCTACTTTGCTAGTAACTCGGATCCCTGAAAAATTACTTTCGTCAGACTGATAAGAGTTCATTTTTATCCTGCAGGAGAAAAGAGATGAGAAGATGGCTCGAATATATGGCAAGACACGACCACTCTTGCAAACACCTGTTCCGAATCAGGTTAGAGCTTTTGGTCCATTTCCTTTCGCACGGACAAGCCGCAACCAGTGGTTTGGCAAGGCTTCGAGTAAACTTTGCACAGATCATCATCTCTAAGAGTGATCGAACATGGGTCAAGAACAGAGATACGTAGCTCTAAGCATATTCTTAATGCTTTATTGATCGAGCTAACTGGGCACGTAATGTAACTGCAACTTATTTCAATTGTATGAAGAACTTAACGCACCAGTATTTAAGTATCGAGATGAGTATTTTGTATATTATATATATATGATGATTTCCCAGTAAATTTGTTCATCCGAACAAAATGAAAATACAGCTTCGCACATTCAAAAGAAAACTAAGATACAGTTACCCAGGAAGGATTTTCAAAATATCAGTCAAAGATAATTACAATGGCATACCTGCAGCTTGATCTATTCGACTTTCATATGATTGTTGATTACTATTCGATGGAAAATCTGCAGAAGCACTGGATGATAATATAGGTCCATAGCTATATCCAGGCATATTTAAAGCATCTTGCTGAGTGTCTTGTGTTACTACTTCATTCGTACGGTTTTCAACATTCAGATTTGGAATAGATCCTAGACCGCCCACCGCACCTTGCATATTTTCATCTTCTGATATTTTTAGATTTGAAAAATTAGACTGAATGTCTTGACTTGCTTCCAAGTTTAATCCAGGATTGTCAAAATGACTTTCCCCTAAATCATCTGCAGATATAGGAAGTGATCCTAAAGGTTCACTCAATGGTAAGACTTCGTTAGTTGCACCTTTGTCCAAATTCTAAAAAAAAATTTAAATTAAGAAAAGTAGCAGAACAGATCGTGATTGGGTTGGGATTGACAATTGCTACTCTGCTAATAGCGTCAATCTATTGAAAATTGACAACAAACATAATCAATTAATAAAACACAAAAGAGCGAAAAACAGTTCAATCTAGTAGACATAAAACTGATTGAATAATTTGAATAGGCTATAACTGAGTGCTGGCATTTGATCAGATATAAGTTGAAGACTCTCACTCAAAACATAGTAATTTTATCATAAAACACACCATCTTGGGAGTTGTTGTTAGCACCATCAGAAATAAGCAGGATACAATAAAGGTTTAGTTCTGTTTGAAAGTGATTAAAGCAATATTCACCTGTTGAAAATTTTCATTTAAATTAATATCTTGTATTTGAATATCTTGATTTGATTCATGTGATGGTATCATTTCCACCAAATCCACACTTTCAAGCACACTGACATCATCTGAAAACAATTTTTTTATTAAAATTTGAAAGCAGCAACTGAGGAAACCGATTAGCTTGGCCCTTTTATTTGAGTTAAGTTTTTTAGTCATAACATAAGGCCAAAAGACTCAAAAATAGCAAAAACCCGCAGCAGATGTGTGCTTTGGGGAAAAATGTACTCAAAAGCTCGCATAAATTATCGACATTTTTAAATCATCACCCGATTCGAATTTTCTATGAATATCAATGTATGAATTCTAAAGATCATGTAATTGACTAGGAACTGGTTTAAAAGTTTATATCCCCATTGGATAGCAAGTAGCAATCGCCCAACTATTTGTGACTGACTCGGCGCCGAGCATCAGCATAGTCCGGTCTTGGCAGAACCCTGAAAACACCTCTAAATTCGGCAACGACTACACTCTGATGAGTATGCTTCCCAGGGTAGTTGAACCATCTAGCACTTTTTTTAGTCATCACTTGGAGACATGCAGGGAATGTACCACGGGAATTCTGAACCCAGTACAGCACAAGGTCAATGTTATGTTCGCAATTGGGGATGGGCAATTCAGAAGATTTCACTATTTCTGAACTACTTAGGATAAAAATGCACATAAATAATAGCCAATTATACTAAACATACCAGTGGCAAGAGATTGTGCTTGAGCATTATCTATCTGTTCGAATCCTCTTGTACCATCTTGTTGATGTTGCTGATGAGTTTGTTCAACATCAGGCAACTGATTGTGGTCTTTCCAAGTACCCTGAGAGAAAAATAAAAAAAAGAATTCCTAAAATTCTGTTTTGTTGGAGTATATACAAATATACCGAGTATAAATAACCCATACATTGCACAATCTGCTTGGTTCATTCAAAGAGACAAAAGACTCATTACGATTGGAGCTGTCCAAAATATTCTAATCAATTCATGATTCACGAATCACAAATTATTCGAATCAATTTTCCAAGTGATTCGAAATCAACATACCGTACTCAAACAAGTAAAAATTTGCAGAAAATAGGCATAATATTTTGGTGTTTTAACAATTTTTTGAAAATAATATTTCTGTTTATTTATTATTATACTGCTGATTTGAATATCCAATTCGATCCGTAAAAATTATTTGATTCGATTCTGAATTAACATATATTCGATTTTGACCACTCCTAATTAGGATAGATAGCAAAGGATTTAATTCCTGCGGTATAAAATGTAGAGAATATGGACGAACCGTAATGATCAACCACGACCTCTGTTGCATACACCAATTCATAAATGGGGGTGAAGGGACAGACCTATCGTAATATCTTTCTGATTTTTCCCTAACCTGAACGTGGTTAGTGGAGGAAGCTATAAGCATCGCTTACGTGAACCACCATGCACCAAGAAGGAGTCAAGCAGACCTCTTGCATTTAATCATTCACAGTACTCGAACCTACATCAGGACAGAGTATTGATTTTGCCAAAATGTTTACAATTCAATTAAAATCGCCGAGAATCCCAAAATTCTTTCCCAGCTAAGGTCATAAGCAATTTAACTAAAAATCAGTTTAACCAGTTGGTCAACAAGTTCTTTAGGAGTGTAAAGAACAGGACTGGTTATATCAGCTTTTCAAATTTAAGCTGGTGACTATGATCCTTTCTCTTACAACTCGATACTAAAATTTACAACTAGAAAATAAATGAAATAACCCTCATTTCATTAAAACATGCGCTATACAAATCATAATATTTACCTTAACCTTCAACAATAGCTCACCGAAGAATAGAAATCATTCGATCATATTCCTATTTAACAAACCTATTTAAATAACTTCGAGACAAGGTTCATCAAGCATGGTTCAGTGATGGATCATGCCGGTAAGATGTGAACCATCGGTGACCCAAGCTCGGCAAAGCAATATTTCAGTAAATAAGAACACAATGAGAGCAAATTAGGACATAGGGTATTCTACAACGTCGATAGAAACCTGTGAGTGCAGAATGTCATAGTCTTGAGACGATGAAGATGGAATCATCATGTTTGATGGATCAACTTGAAACTCTCCACTCACATACGCATTGACCGGCTGCATTTGAGTAGTCACTGGACCTGGCAGAAATATTTCAAAAATGATAGCAATATATTATACTTAAATATCAAATGAAAAGCATCAAGCGTTTTTGTATGCTTTCATGTATGCAAGACATTCAGCAAGAGACGGTTCAGCCTTCTAGTCAATGATTGATTTATCATGACATAGTGTCTTTCAAGTTAATTTTCATTAGCAGAGTAGCTGACATTCTGAATTATGTAGGCTCAAGCAGGCCTTCCAAGATCCTCCTTCTTTCCATTTTTAGGTAGGATAACCCATTTAAAAAATTAGTTATTAGCATGTATAAACAATTTTGTGTTCCTTTGCTGATTCAAATCATAGCAGAACCAACAACACTGCTGCTGCATAACTGCTGGAAAACAGTAGGGCTGAGTGATAATTTAGATAGCATTTGTAAGACTGGCAGAATGACAGCCACTGATTGAAAAATGCTTTTCATTCGAAGAACAAATGAAAAATATTTCATGATACATCTGTGGTTAAAAGATCTAAATGTTATTGAGTATCTTGTAGCAACCGAACTACATGAAAAGATTTAAAATCACTAACACTGCTATGAAACTGGTGTTGATGGTTTTGAAGCTTTTTGTCCATCAGAATAAGATGACATGAACATTTTGGATACCCGGGGAAAATCAAGATTCCGCTACCCTGGTATAAGTATAATTTTGTTCTTGGAGTATGGAAAAAAAGCAATAGGTTATAAACTAACAAATAATATTTAGTCTTCTTCCTAACAGAATGTAGTATTCTTCAAATGCCAATGTGTTAGAGACAGAATGGCAGAATGACAACTACTCTGTTACCCGAACACCCAAAATAAATAAATTCCATCGGAAGAGAATTTGCTGAATAGGCAATATTTCAGATTTACCCGTTGTCTAGAAGGTTGTCTGCGGAATAAAGTTTAAAATCACCAATACAGCTACGCAATAGCAGTGGTGGTTTAAAAGTTTTTTTTTTCAATCTGGAAGAAATGACATGAACATTTCGGACACCAGATGAGAACCAAGACCCTGCCACTATTAAATCTTCTTACCTCCAGAACAAGTTGTATTATGACTGTATGCCATATTCATATAACTTTGGTCAGCTTGATTAGTAACGGTGTAGCTTGAAACAGATGCTGTAAGTCCGTTATGCAAGTCCACAGGATTGATTGGACTAACGCTTTCATACTGAAAAATTATTTTAAAAGCCATTAATTAAGGTAACATTAAGGTATCTGCATCTTAAACGAATTTTAATATTTGAAAATGAACACAAAAACAAAACCATTTTCCTACACAATGAGGATGAAGTTTAAAAAACCTATTCAATAGTATATATAGAAAATGTCTTGAGCATCCTGCGTTATGGTTTTCAATCCTATTGATGTTTTGTGCATTAATTTTCGTTATGATATACTATAATTTTTCCTCCTTATGCAAAAATCAAAAAAAAAAAAAATTAATACAATTCTAGGACAACTGCCACAACCTCCCAGTTCACGTTCACAGAGTCGTACGAAAACTTACAACCTTACTGTTCAAGAAAATGTCTCTTGTCTGAAATTATGGTATATTATATCAGTACAGACTCACAAAATGCCATCTATTCTACTTCTCAGACACCCAAAAAATGGCTTGCATCGGAAGAAAATTTAGCAAATCATCCACATCGTACGATATAACAGTACTTTTGCTAGAAGATTTAAATGTCTCTTATTGAGTGTCAGGGAGCAAAAAAGCTTCAAAATCGTCAATACTGCTATCAAATAACAGTGTTGATGGTTTTGCAGCTTTTTGTCCATCGGAACAAAATGATATGAACATTTCAGATGCCCGAAGAAAATAAGATTCCTTCAGCCTGTATCAGTATATGAAAATTGGAGACACTTAACAATATTCTATCATTCCGGTATAGATAAGTCAAAACTGAGCCCACACTTTTCAACAACATATTTCAATTAAATTTCACAAATTTTACGACACAGTGTAATGATATACACGATATGATATCAACAGTTTTATTGTAGGCTTAGTAAGAAATGCTTTCTAAATAGTCCTACATTCTCGAACTCTGATAAAAAAAGCAATTGTTTTTATGATTCAAGTAAAATGGTTTTCAATAAGCTATTTTATTTGGTCGAGCATGATCCACAGATGAGTCGCGCTTTGACAACACAGTCCATTAGTGACTCACACCCTAAAATACATGCTTTGCTAAAAAATCGTAAAACATAATTTAAAAGAAAGACCTATGGAAATTAGCAGTAAAACACCCTCCCCTCATATATCGTAGCACCATTTTCATGTACGAGAAATATAAATTTCACTGCGAAACTGGCATAGTATAATTTGAAAATCGTAATTTTGATAATTCTGCAATCTTGAAAAATAATATTTCAAGATATAATTCCTATCAAATCTATTTATACCTGTAAATAAAATACAATCTAAGTAAAATTTATTAAACATTATTTGAAAGGTCCAAATGCTTAATACACCTATTATGCACATTAACTGCAACACAAGCTGTTGTGATTTGGAATAATCCATGTTTTAACGAATCACATCAATCTAATCAATACCTTATAAAAACAATATCTATACCGGTATATTAATAGCTAATATAAATTTATGCAAAGTGAATTGTTATTGAGCAAAAGAATAATAAACGTCCAATTAATTCCTATTTTTATCATGTTGCTAATAAAAAAATTCAGCAGTATTATTCGTATAATAATGTAGTTTAATAACTATTGAAAAATCTATTATAAATAAGAAATATACGATTAATTTCAGAAAAAAAAATTTGTATATTTTGTAGTCCATACTTGTACATCCCATTTGGATTATATTTGGTGATATAAATAAATGATGTGATTTCCTACCTTGATTTCACTTTGTACTTGCTCAGGAGTTTGTGGTTGAAAGTTGGTAATATCCGGTATATTGTTTGAATACTGAGAAATTGGAGGACTCGCTGATGCAGACTCATACTGCTGTACAGGATTCATGTAGTTTTGAAGCGATAAATTACTAAACTCTGAGTTCGGGGTAAACAGACTAGATGCTGGTGGAGGGGGAGCATATTCAGGTTGACTCGATTCCTCTCCTGTAGGTGATACTGTGTTCTGTGACTGCATTTGATCAGTCGCAGAATACTGTAGATTAGGGTTATATATTTGTGATGGAGGCATATTTGATGCTGGATTAAACATTGCACTTGCATTTGGTGAATAGAGTTGAGGTTCATACTGAGAAGCTTCATATGATATATCTGAATAAAATACAAAAAATATTTAACAGCCTTAAAGCAAATATCATTGCTTATTATTTAGTTTTTGAGAAATACGATGCCACTTATGAGGCAACAAGATCTGGTCTTTCTTAAAAATTAATTGAAGTACTACAGTATATTGTTTTAGCAGTGTTGGAATTTGAAAACGTTTTTGTAGTCTCATGCTTTGTTTCATCCGTTGACGAATTTAGATTTAGGCAATTATAACATGCCATTGATCAACGCATCGTATTTCAGAATATTGCTATTATGTAATATTTTCTTCCAATTAATAATCTATCATTTTCTTCAGGCATGCAAATAAGAGTACAGGAGCTTTACTCAAGGGAACCCCTGTGTCCGGAAATTTGCGCAAGCCAGAAATTACTCTCCTCCGGGCACTTGGGCCGAGTGTTCAAAGTCACAAGAGCAGAATTCTTTCAAGTGTCCAACGAAGGAGTTGTCTTAGCGCCGAATTAGTAAGTGGGCAGTCTGCCATTTTTGTGAATTCAAGTTTGAATTTTCCGACGTCAAAGTCACAAAAGTGCAGTGCATTTGTTGTTCTGAAAATTGTGAGTAAAACTTTCTTCCATGTACCGTAGTAAGCTGATCGAGGATGTAAGAAAATATGATAAAAGAAAACACATGTCTAGTAAGGAATAATTCAGAGCAACATATAAGATCCGCCGGACATTTTGAGATGTGACGAGATAAGTGGTGGGACGTTGCCAGCGGGTCAAAAAAGAATATTCGGCTACATGGAAAATGCTGCTCGCCGCACTTCCAGTGCACTGAAACTTTTGTTTTGCACGGCCGATTATATTGGGAAAAAGGAACTACCCATCGCAACTTTTGAGGACCAGATAAAATTGCAATGCGAAAATGGATGCAAAATGTCTATGTCATATCACAACCATGAGGGTTGCAAAACGATACTAAGTTCCCTGGAATCCCGAATTGATTCGAATGTTAAATTGAGTGTGAGGGAAAGTAAATTTTTTAGCTGGCTTACCGACCGTCAGTAAGCATGAACTTTCCTATGAACGTGAATTATATATACATACTGAACTGTGGAACTGAATACCCACACGAAACAGTACGATCTGGTCGCTACATTAGTGTCAATTCAAAAAACCTTTACCATACAACTCTACGTTCTATAACATCCCATTTTTCTGAATAATCAACAGATGGAGACATTCATTCGCCATGGCAAGCTTTCTCGGCGGCAATAAAAATGGCGTTTTGACACCACAGGAGAGGGTACAAAGTGTCCTTCGAAATATAGATCTCGAGGGCTCACTCACAGCAGAATAAAATTTTCCATAAGGGAATAACATGGATGCGCGATTATACAACAGAAATATTAAATATTACAAATAGACGCTATTCAATCAGAAAAATGTTTGGAGTAATCTTGAGTTTATCAAATAACAATAATTCGAGCTCTTGCTTTATGATTTACAAATTTTAGCTGCAGTAAAGCTCGACACAAATAATACTAAAATAAATATAGAGTACAATATAGCATAATATATATATGTTTTAGGCCAAATGAGCATTTTCACTCCCACAGATGATTTTTTATATGCATCCCTGGATATTAGTACCAGTCTCAGCAAGGTGACAAAACATCGTATTTTATCATGAACATATTGTATTCCTTTTATGCCATTTTCCCCGAGCTGAGTATCAAAGTCAATAAAACTGGCAATATTCCAGAGCAATTTGTACAATTTTATTACTATCGAATGCTTCAAAATAATTTTATTTTCATTCTTCTTATACATGTGTGATATTGATGCACCGGTACATAGGCAATTTTTTTATAGAATTATGGTTGATCAAGTATATACAGCAACAATCAGAAAGTGGTTTATTAGTTTCTAGTGACTGAATAAAAAAACATACTGGACTAGCTGAAAGTTGCTAAAAATTCTCACCATTAACTTTTTGTTGTGGAACATGAGAAGGTGATGTTTGCTGACTTGACGAAGCAGATGAATTTGATTCAACTCCACCAAAATATGCCTGAGTGCCTCCTGTCAACACCATAGCATGAAAATAATCAGAAAAAAAATCAATAAAAGCACTTCAACATCAGTTAACACTACTATGATATACCGGTAACAAATTCTACAAAATATATTTCAACAGTGGGGACCAATGAATGAAGTCATTTAATTTAAACCTTTATTATCTAATTTGTCATTATCTGCTAATGTTGAACTTTGAAATATAAGTTGCACTTCATCTTTTTGAATACTAACACTGCACATGAAAACCTTGCATAACGATTTAATGAAAAATCTTCCAGGTCTGGCACCTGCCCTGGGCAGTAGTAAAACCTCTACCTCTCTTAGTTACAAAGGGGACATATATGTTAAGACAAATTCAAAGTCCACACTTGATCGATAGAATAGATATAAATAATGTCTAAGCAGCATGATACATCAGTGCCCCACACTCGGTAAAACATACTTGATTCAATATTCCATTTGTGCAGATTATGTCCACTACCCTGCTACTTAAGACGCCGAAAGCAAATGCCTTTCAGCTGAAGAAATTTTGTCGAAAAAATATTATTTTTGTGATACGTCACACAAAAAAAAAAAAAACGAACCAGTTACAGCTTATCTACCCATCCTTTGAGATCAAATTGTGATTCAAAACTTCCATATCTTTGTTCATCTGCATTCAATATGATAAAAAAATGTTGATTAAATTTAATATACCTTGATAACCCATTGCATTGTCTCCCATTGAAGGCCCATTCGTCTGAAATGGTTGTTGTTGTTGCGCTTGATTCATACCAGGAGCAGGATTCCATGAATTTGGTGCTGCCCCCACTCCTGAGTAATCATTTGGATTGTAGAACATTGGTCCTGGCTGTGCTGATTGAGGGTGAGGTTGCATCTGGGATAATGGATTGGTAGATGCACCCATGCCAGGAATGAACATGCCTTGTGCAGATTGAACTGTAAAATAATTTAATAATAAAGAGGTGATTGCCAAAAATCCTCCATGCTTTATTAATTTTACAAAAAACGATTGTTACAACATCCATTACATTTTAATAGAAATTTGGCAAATAATGGTGTTCCTGCAATGTTGGCCAGGGATGTAGGATAGAATATTCAAATACATTTGAAAATATGAATATATTCGACATACCAGTAGTGAAATCAGTGAACCATAACTTTGTACTGAAAAGCTGAAATCCATACACGGATTACAAATCGCCAGCTTATGACAATAAAACAAAATATTAAAGCAAGAGAACTATATTTTCAATGTCAATATATTTTTATTGCCCTATTAATATTAGAAAGGTAATAAAAATCTTGCACTCAAAACTAACACTCACCGTTTGTATCCCCATACATTTTATACATAGCATAGAAAAGCCATCTACGCAATTGAACCAAACGAAATAACTTTCTAAAAGCTGTTACAAATTCAAATCTTGCCTCAAGATTATTTTTGTGGGCCATTCATTTATAACATCATTGCTAAAATACTGCAAACAGCATGTATTAAAACCTGTTTTTTCAGATCAACTGGCCGCCATAAAAATTCCAATAAATAAGTGTTTTATATTTGTTCCATTAATGAGGCTCAGAAAGAATACCACGAAACAAATCAGATAAGATAACTACATTCATAAAATTAATATTTGAGGTTCAAAATCCCAATTTCAGTGTTACTAGTACTATAATACAGATACTAAAGCTCAATATTTTATATCTAATAAATTGTTTTAGTCAAATTCTAAATAGATTAAAGAGAATAACAGAGCTACGTCTACACAATAAAACTATGTTGTGACTGTATGACACTTACTATATCCTGTTCAATGTTCATTTCATAAATTGCATATACTGCAATACTCTCATTTAAATCAGAAAATTATTTGCAGAGCATGAGCCATATATAGATGGAGTTGCCATCAATGAATCAAGCAAGACAAAACTTGTGAAAGGGTAGTACAAAGTGCAACCATGCTGTATAATGGCAAATATATATATATTTATTTAATGAACTCATGGTAAATGATTATTCAGGGTTTGCAAGGAACAAGCAGCATATAGGCAGCAGAAACAAACATTCCATAACAGCAAACAACCCCTTTGCCTGATATAACTCGAGTAAAATCTTCACCAGAAAAATCTACATTCAAGTTTCAGAGAGAAAAAAGGGACCTTTTGATCCAAACAAATTAATTTTTTCAAACTTACCATCAAAATAAGGTTCTTTATCTTCTGATGACATTGTTCTTTACATCACTGAAATATGAAAAAAAAAAAGAAAAAAATAATAAACCTCCACTCTTCAAATCAGAATATTTGTTTCCTACTTCAAAAGTTTGGTTATTCAACTTTCAGTTAATTTTTCTGATGAACAGAAAGTTTCAGGCAATGTCATTTGTACCTAATTTGTATCTCCCGCTGGAAAATAAAAATGTCTCTTTCTTGACTTAGTTTGACTGTTGGGACATTATAGAATTTTTTCTATTTCAACTATAATTGTCAAATGATTATAGTTTTTTTCCATTTTACTATATAATAGTAATAGTTCGTTTGATTTGGCTGAGGAATGTGCAAGCTATGTAAATGTACATGTAAAAGCTATTGTGTTAATAATGTATTTATATATGACAGCACAACAGAAAATGTCAAAACACTACTACTGTCCAATGAAAATTCACCAAAATATATACAAAAACTCTGTACCACTGCCATGTAATATTGAGCTCATTCAAAGATGATGATGTGGAAGTTACAGCCACCTAGAGACAAACTAATTCTCTCTACTCTCATGAAGATTAGTACCATATATCCGATTATCATAATAATTTCCCATGTTGCAAGCGACTCATCCTAACCCGGGAGACAATGCCAGATACTTGCAGCATTGGCGCCCCCTAGTTAGGATGAGAATATTCTGCCAGTTTTTATTTTGATGACACTCGGGAATATGGTACTAAACTTCACTAGACCCAAAACTTTTACAATAGTGAGAAAGAATAACATACCATAAAATGCTGCTTTAAAATATTATTCTTTTCCTCACAGCATTGTTGAACATATCTTTAGACGAGTTCAAAATAATGTTTTGGCGATCCCAAGTATTAATTATTCAATATTCTTTATTCTGCGAATTCAAATATCTTTATAATGTGGAAATATAATTACTCAAAATAAATCAATCTAAACTTGTATCAGGTCAGAGTGGAACAATGTCAGCTACTCAGACACCCGTTGAAATTGTTTGCCATCAGTAGAAAATTTCAGCTAACGGGCAATATTTCGGAATAAACCCGTTTCAAATCAGAAATTTCATTATGTCAAGCACAGGCCAGAGATGGACTGAACCTATGCAGCATGATCTATTAGTTACTAGCACTCAATAAAATATGCTTTGTTCAAATATTTTTGACTAATAAATTTTTTGACTGTCTGAAAGCAGCAAAACTGCAGAAAAAGGTTCACAATCATCAATACTACTATGGAATGGCAGTGTTGGTGATTTTGAAGCGCTTTTGTCCCTAAGAAAATAACATGAGCATTTCAATTTTCGGACACCAGAAGAAAATCAATATTATGTCACCCTGCATCAGATTTACTTTTCATAGCATAGCTTGAAAATATGCATTGACAAGATTTTCTACTGTGAGAATATTCAAATTACATTCAAAAATATTTGTTCAAATTAGAGGTGAAATTTCAAATTGATTTGGTGCATTATTTATATATATTGTGAAAATTTTGGGAGTTAATAAAGCATGTATTTTCAATTCTTTCAAACTAACTGATGCCTACATAAACATTTTACGCATGCACTTGCACTCAAGTGCTTGTATCTCCCATTTAACTAAACGTTTGTGAATAGAATTTTTGTTACTGAAAATTTGAGCTAGACTCTGGATCTTGCACACCTGAGAGGGTTGCCCGATTAGGTTGGCAGTTAATTCGTACCTTGGTCGATTCAACCAAAAACTGGACTTCAGGTGCCTCTTAGCAATGGAATGACTAGCCATTCATGTACCATTTTCTATGAATTTTAGTTTGAGCAACAGATTAAAAAACATTTACATTTTTTAGTCTTTTGAGCAACAGGACTATTTTCGCGGAATTTTATTTGATCATTTTGCTGCTACTGCACTGCTACACCACAATTTGTAAACAGGTTTCCACAAACTTTCGGCAAGGGTACGAATTGACCAACAGCGATTTTTTCCGGGTTCGGATTAAAGAATCGATCTTGATAGAATTGTATACTGGTATGAACTGACCGCCACCCGACCGGTAAGCTCAATAGAGTATTTTGACGAGCGCTCTTGGGAGTCGTAAAACTCTCTCGTGCATGAGACGATTTCTCTCATATGCTATAATGAGCACGTTTGTATGGAGAGCCTGCATTCAACATGAAATGGCAATCGCTTTCCTGCCTCGAAGTTAGTGGATTTGGACTCTAAGAGATAGATTTTTTCTTTTCTTTCGGATATTTCAACTTTTTTTCATTATCACAGTCTAACAAAACTAAATTCACTGTTTTAAGTTGGCTGGAAATATGAAGTTTGGCACGAGAAAGCTCACGCACGCATTAGTTTTAAAGTACTATTTTCAAAATCACAATAGTGTTCCCTCTTTCATTTTTATTGGTTTGAACACAAAAAATTTAAACACCAATTTAAACTTCATAAATGTGAAGGGGTGTTTTTATAAAACAAAAATTAGGTTTTGGGCAAAAATGTATTCGCTACAATACAGGCAGGAAAGCACATACAATAGTGAGATGAAATCAGGCCCTCGCAGAAGGCACACAATTTTTTTTTCCGTTTACTTTTTAAAACATAAAAGATCTGTAGTCGGTTAGGTACTACGCGGTATTATAATTGCCGCATCTTTCGAAAACTACTGAAATGACCATGGCGAGTGAAAAGTGTACCGAAACAGCACCAAGTTGTACCTGACTACTAATAATCAATCTAAAACGAAATATCTTTTAGACAGGGTGGAAAACTGCCATTTTTTCAGACTAGATGCTTATTGTATTTAACGTTAAACAGTTCAGAGATAAATTATTGATGACTAACATTACAATGGCAATAGGATATCATTTTTATCTTGCAAAAGAGGAAAGCCGAGAATACAGCTTAATGGTTACCGGTATCATTCCTTACAGGATTCGGACCTCCGTCATGACCATCAGAGATGCACAAGTTAGCTCAAAGCGTATTCCCAACGCTTCACCTTCACCTTCAACGGGGGACAATCAACATGCCAATAATGAATTCACATTTAATAATACCGGTACTGTAACTCTCATGCTACTTAGCAACTTTTTCCCATTCTGCCATTCAGCATTCGTCCATATCTTAAGTTTAGACGATTATTCTGTATTAGTACCGGTACCGTACCGGTACGAAATAATTTTCAGTTCTGTTTCAGTCTTTTCATTTTCTTAGGATATTTGAACCTAATGGACATATTCAAAAAATTCATAAATGATCCAACGCACGGTAAAATAACAGACTCCATCCATAAAAACAGAAGAAAACCTGTAGGATGACGTAAACACTGAACTCTAAACAGAAAATATTGGTAATTCCCGGGACGACGTGTACTTGAGAAGATGTGTACACTAATGTGCAGTCGAAACGACCGAAAACAGTTGCTGTTCATACAACAGGCCCAGGACGCTATTTAAAAAATTTACAGTTTTTGGTCTATAGTCTTATGTGTAGAAATTTGTCTTCGGTCAAATTTACAGCCTCGTCAGACTTGGGTGCAATGCTCACCCTACCTTCGCTTCGGATTTCTGGTTTATGTCTGCCATTCCGGATTTCCAGATCTTAGCTAATACCACTGCAGTGTTCAGTGACCACCGGTACCAACAATAGAGGCGGCTAAAGATTATTTTTTGGATGGCCCACAATTTTTTGAGTCGGTCGCCACAAAAAATGAGCAAAAAACACTTCAATTCCGGTGCCCATGAAATACAATTTTTTGTGATTTTTAGCAAGTCCCAGCGTTACAATTTATACCTAATATATCAAAATCAAGATACTATAGCTATGCATTCCTTGATATTTACATATAAATATTTATTTCCGCCATGAAAAAATCATTTAATAGCATGGTTTTAACATCATCTTCGAGCATATATGTAAATTCACTCAAAATTTTATTTCGAAAATATGATAATTCCACTTTCACAAGTTTTTGTTCCTGAGGCCGATTCAAAGACGATTTGAATAATTTGTGCTTTGAATGTTAATTATAGTTTTGGAGATGACTTGAAATCAAAATATCGCTTGTTGTTATTTTTAGTATATAACATAAAAACATGCTGTAAATATATTATGCAATTTTTAAATTGCAAAATAGTTTTCAACTAACGCTGCTGTTTATTTAAAAGTATTTTTTGACTGTGTGTATAATATATATTAAAACATTGCATGTTAAATATCTGATATGATAATTATTAAATTGCAACGTAAGATATGATAATATTGAAAACAATGTTGATTTAAACTTCGCCATAATTTTGAAGCAATCTAACATCCATTCAATTATGACACAATAATTTTTATCAAGGATCACATAATTATTTATGATTACCAAGCGGGACCTCCAAAATATACAGAAGCGAATGTTGAAGGTTATGCACATAAAAACGGGGGTGCGAGTAGTGCACAGGCCAACCATTAATGCGAGTGTACGTTTATTGAAACTGTGTTTATTTTTTATTATAGTGCTTTATATATTTTTTTAAAGAACTCAATTTTAATTCCTATTGCGATGATTGAAATTGTAAGTGAGATGACACTGTAATGTGAAATCCGTTCATGTCATTTATATTCGGAACAACCATATTTTGTTACGTATGAGTCACTGATGGATCGTGTCACATACGCTTCCTTTGTGGCTCATGCAAGTAGAAATGAAGTTTCTGATTGATATATTGATCGGCGTCAATCTATAAATCTGATTCTCCTCAATATCTCACGCTGTTGAAAATATAGACTGACTATTTTAAACATTCAAACTTAAAAATATAATGAATGTAGAAAATTCATTCCATTTTGCAATATGCAAATGAAGCGGTTTTTCAGTCAACAAGGATTTGTTTGATTGCAGAAATAGAGATTTACCAATGATAAAAAATAGCCTATTAAAATGAAGATAATCAGAAAGCATTTGTTCGGCAGAAGTAATAACAAACGAAATATGCCTCGATATTACCGAAAGAATTGCAGATAGGAAATTACTGAAAGTTTTATCGCTGCTGTTGATTTGTATTTGTTACGATCGCATTTAATAAGTTTGCAGGTAGAGTTGGACAATTTAATTCGATGATGCGAAGCGTAAATTATTCGAATCAGTCATATCCAATGTCCCATACCTAGCAAAGGATGTTTTAACATTTTTTCATATGGATATAGAAACAAAAACATGCAAAATGAACTGAATCTTTAGACATTCAATGGAAAATACAATTTTTAGATTTGAACATTTTAATATTGGTCAAACAGAACATTTCTAAAAATATCTGAACTGATTCGAAAATCAAATGTTTCGGTTTTAACCAACTGAGTAAATGAAAAGTACTAAATAAAGAGTTGGAATTAATATTTGGTGTTGGATATTACTTTTATTTTTATTCCTATTTTCTATTAATTTGTAATTAAGGAAATTTCCCATAGATTGTGCAATGACTTCCTCAATTAACCTGCGGTCGATGGACTTTGACTATGAATATATTTTTTTCGCGTAAACAAATTGGCTATACTGTGTAAACGAATAAAGTTTATGCCAGTGAAGAATAAACAGTGTTCGGATCGGCCATATTTGGAATATGATGTAGTCAATTAATCAGTGACTCGTGAACGAAACGTTTTGTGATTCAGAATAAGAATGGTAGTTGGGTATATTTTTAACGTAACCAAAATAATATTCGAGATCTATGGAACCAATAAAAAATAATGGGTTGAGTTGAGTCAAAATAAAATATATTGGCTTTCATCGAGTTATTTGTTACTAATGAAATCTTGAACAGAAATAATATCGGGCCTGTGTCGCTTTGAAAGTACGTCACTAAAACAGGTTGCATTGCCAGATTGAAGACTAACAAGTATTCGTAAAAACTGTCTATTGTAATAGTCTAATTTTTGTTTACTTTCTATAACGGCAGCTTTGTCATGCTAATCCCCATCGTCGTGAACCAAGCTTGCAGAGCTCAAATCTGCGTTAGGACCAACTTAGCGTTAGTTATCATTCTAACCATTTGGAAAGAATCATCAAATTAGATCAATCAACCTATTCCAACCTATCTATAGCAAAACTAGATTACATATATATATATATATATATACTCTCCGAAAATTTGCAAAATTTGCATTTTTTTGTGTTTCAATTTTTGTTTTAATTAGTGATGATGGTAGATGGCTATAGATTAATGAGCATTGTCATTGTAAACATTAACATGTGTCATGATTTTGCTTAACTAAATAAGTCAATGAATCCTCAATAGAATTTAAATGTCTGGATATAGTTGATATAGTTACAGTTAGTGAGGGTAAAGTTGGACGATCTAATTTTTATAGAATAAGTCTGAAAAATGAAATCGGGTATCTTTTAAAATACGTATTTTACTATCACCACTTAAGATATTAAACAACACTGCATTACAAGAGCAATAAATATTAAATTACCTGGTTGGACTGAAAAAATATTTTCCATGTTTATTTAAATCTTATTTAGTTTAGAGGCAAGACTGGGCTTCGTGGATTGGCAAAACCGACTTCCTTGAAGCATCAGAGATGAAATTTGGAAAAACTTTTTAAAAGGGGATTTCAAATGATATAATTGAAAAATGGATTCACTGAATAAAAATCTCATCTTAACGTATGGTATGACACTTTTTTTTGAAGATGCAAATGGCTTCGGATACAAAACCGATTGGGGAAATTCGAATACTCATTTCTGTAATTTGATATGATTTGTCAATCATATTTCTAATCAGGAATTTTACTTCGTAAAGCATGAAATTACAAAACCTGCGCAATCGAGAGGAAGTATGACGGCAGAAAGGTGCAATTTCAAACTAGCTGTAAATGGAAACATCTTGCTAGTTTTGAGGCCTTAAGCTTCCCTATTTATTCAGAATAAGTCCAAGCAACTTGAATACGTACAACAAAATCTCTGAAGTGGGTAACTTACAGGGATAAATAAAAAAATATATATATTACAATCACGAGACTCGACGAAATCAATCAACCATAACAACAACAACCTTTTCACTTTGATTGCGTCAAATAAAACATTTGTTTTATTTTATGACCCCAATAGAATAGTTCAAAATGTATATACACTTAAACACACACGTTACACAATAGATAAAAATTAATTGAATTTCAACTAGATTTTGCTGAATTTCACATTTATTTTTTTTCAAAACATTAACCAAATAAATGACCCCACATGTTTATTTCGCTCATTTAGTATCTAATTTCCATGTTGCCCAGCAACTTTCCTTGCTTTTCAAATTTTGAAGAAAATTTGTTTTTCATCTTTTTTCGTTTTAATGGTATTTTTTTTTTGTAACGGTTCAAATCAAAAAGTGAAGGGTGGAAGATTTTTATTTTCATATATCATCGGTGGCAACTGTCGGCGTGCGGAAATGTCTATGAAGGAAGTTTTTCTACACAGTGGAGCAGTAACAAAGTTTAACTGTGGGTGGGGCTTCGGTGCTTCGGTGATTCGAATTGATTCAAAGCACAGATTATTTGATTCAATCGTGAATCGGCCATAGGAACAAAAACTTGCTGAGCGATGTCGGGATTTGATCAAAATTGATTGCATTTTATCGTTAAAAATTAAAACATAAAGTGTAATTGAAAATACATTACTTTTAAGTCTGTTTATGCTACTATTTGTAATTCGTCACTATAAACTTCTTATTTATGGAGACAATAAGTAATAGTAAAAATGGATATTTATAATTTTTAAGCGAATCAGCGATTCGATCCGATTCCAAAAAATATCTGAATCAGAATCGATTTTTAAATGATTCGCTTTTGCCCAGCAATAGCTGTATAAATGCTTTAACATCCGTGCCACTGTATCGTTCCAATATGCTTCTATCCATACCCAATCTTAAATTTTATTTTGTCCAGCATTAGTCACAAATTGACCGCGTCTCGCACTGAACAAAACATGTTTAGTCAGCATTTTTCATCGATGTATTGTCATACTATTTTCGGAATTCTATCACTCTTCCAATAAGTATCCCTTTTTGCTTGATGACATCTATTATTTATCACATGTTAATTCTGCAAGAATTGTTTCATACAATTTCAACTTCCGTTTTATTTTTCTTGACTGGAGATTGTGACGTGTTCGAGACGATATTAAAATTTGTCTCGTTGTATAATCTATTGACGTATTTGGATTTACTGCCACCAGACTGTAAAATAAAGTATCGGTATATTAGATGATTATTTTCCAAAAAAATTCGTTTCGTTTCTTAGCATTTCATTTTTTTTATTTTCGCAAAAAATATTCAAAGTGTATTTTAAGTAGATTAGACAGGTTAGACAAGGGTGCAATGGAATAGACAACATTTCTGACGTACCGTGGGCATTAGTTTAGAATAAATTTTGTTCAATTGTCGAAATTGTCTCATGTTGCCCATAGTTTTATATTTTTTACCCTAAGTATTTGCCGATCGACCGAAATCCACTTTGGTTTTCAGTCTTAAAATATACTAACAGATCAGTATGAACTTTTGGTTAACAAAACGCGAACTATCTCACAACATATTATGACATGATTATACCCTAAGTAGATCATTTTTGTAAACTTTCGTTTTTTCTTGTTGGTGTGAATGAAAGAGATGGTCACTTGATACATTAATTGTTGCCCTGTAATTTTCAGAGATCAAGAAAAATTTATGGAAAAAAGGCTTACCAATATGTTATTGCCTGTTTTCTTAACCGACCAAACTTTCCTCAATTTCTGAATTAAATTTCTGAAAGATTCACAAAATAACAAGTCTCCCCATAGCTTTTTGTATCCATTTCTGAAGTTTTGATTTAGAAGTCCATACAGTATGCTATTCATGGAGCTGGAATAAATATGATAATGAAAAAGATATTGAAACTATTATATTTTTATAGCAGTAAAAAAGTCTAGCGACGTATTTTAATGTTTTACCAATATGAACATACTGCTAACATAGGTTATTTTGATATTTTAAGTGAACATCAAAAGGAAAACCAAACACGAATTAATATCAAAAAGAGAAATAAAAAATAAAATTAAAATATATGATAAAGTGTTTTTATAACTTTTGAAAAGCGAAAAGAACTGCTTCGCAGCATACCTGGTGATCGATCTCAGTCAATCGAGGCTTGAATGAGAAAAAAAAAATTTTGTGTGGTTCATTGCTGCAAATTGATGGATTCAAGATTTAGCTGAATCTTTCAGGTCGGTTTTCAGGGTGCGACCGTCTTGATTACGGCGGTTTTGCGCTCTACAATTTTAACCTATTCCGTTCATCGATCATCGCAAGTCACGAATTGGATATTTTAATGTGCCACTGACACACGTGAGTAAGCAGAGATCATAAGATATAGTGAAGCAGGCTAGGGTTGGGACTGGACAGTCATTTGAAATTCGAATCTGATTAGGATAATTCGAATCGAATCACTAATTTCATATAAAGAACAAATATTCAAATTTCACTATTATAACTCCAATATGATAATCATTGAATTCATATTTACCAATATTAGCATGAACAGACTCAAAAGCGATATATTTTCAATTCACACTCCATCCATGCCTACGAGCAAAAATTTTCATTTTATTTTGAACACCAAATATAAACGATTTTGGTCAAATTTGACTTAAATTTATTGCATTTAGTTTTTAAAATCGAAAATCCACTTTTATTTTTTTACTTTTATTTTTTAGTTTTTGTCCCTATGAACCATTCACGATCAATTCGAATAATGTGTGCTTCGAATCGATTCGAATCAAAGTGATGAGCCTTAGTTAGGGCAGTCAGATACTCAGTGGCAAGAAATTGCATGGCCAATACCCAAAAATTTAGTCTACAGTATAGGTGACCATGCTGCTTTAACCACTCGACTGAATCGTGAAATTAGCAAATGCAAATTTGAGAGCCTATTCCTTAATTTGTGAGTTGTGAGATAACATTCTTCACCATGCATCAAATAAATAAAATTAAATTAACATACCTGTTGCTGAACGCTAACCAGGCTGCACTGCGTTTAAAAAATCCTGGAGCTTTATGATTGATTAAAATGATTAAAGCATATGGCATCCAACATAGCATAAAAAGAGAGACTGTAGTCAGTAATGTTATGACAAGCCGTCTTTCTCTATCTTCCAGTTCTGCAGACAATTTCCTGAAACATTAGTTGATCAAAACACGATCGATAAAAATAAAATAAAATCTATAGACAGTATTGGATGACGAAGGTATACATGAGCCGAGCCTTCACACAATATGAAGAAAGTCGCTGACGTTCTCAGTCAAAAAATGTATTCTGCCAACCATGGGCTAAAGATGGACTGCGTCTTGGGGCGCGATCCATCAGTGAATCTCACTTAAAAATACGTGTTTCAAACCAAAAGTTCTGACTGAGATCAATAAACGCTTTCGTCTGTAACGTGTTTGTCAGAAAAGTAGAAGTCGCATGGCAGAAAATAAAGTTCTAATAGATAGACTTAGAGAATGGCCGTTTATTTTCTATGTGTCATTAAATTTGAGTTTGCTCTTACACCCAATCTCTTTAGTTTTTGATCATACTTTCTGTGCTTACTTACGTGTTAGTAATTGTACAAGATACAGTTGTAGTATTTGCCTCGGATATGTTCTTCACATTGAATCTTAATAGAATATTGTCAAATTTTAAATGGAAAGTGGAAATGTATATTGTTGCTATTAGTTGGATAACCCATCAGAGCATCAGAAAATTAAATTTCTGAGTCATGAACCTGTAAAAAAAATCAACCCATTTCGACAAACCATTGATGTACTCTCCCTATCTGTAATTAGTTGAAGCGCAAACGTTTTGATTCGATACCCGAACATGTCACCACAGAGCGTGTCTCTCAGCAAGTTCGCAAATAGTTCAAACTTGCGATGGGTATGAACTCCTCATTCCTTTGATAAATTCGCAAAAAGACTGTAACAAATAACTTTAATATTTAAAAAAAAAATGCAGCGGTGCGACCCATCAGTGACTCCAACTTAACCAAATATCCACACATATATTTTTTGAATGGGTAATGATAAACCGAGCGGCAAAATCTTCCTGTCGAGGCATTTTGAAAATGCAACTATTTTTATGTTATTAAAAACACCATCGACTCCTTATGGAAGTCTTACGGATACCGGTCGAAATTTTTAACAAGTTTTATTATTTGATATTAGGTATGAGTCAATGATAAAACGCCTGCTAAGGCGCGGTCGATTAGCGATTCATGCCTAAAAAATAAAAATTTATGACTGGAATATTGAATAGACCTAACAATGAAATGTTGTAGTTTCTTACCTGTTTTTTTTAAACGACACAAATACTCCTCTATAACAAAAACACGTGACCAAAAATGGCAGAATAATTGAAAGGCAAACGTACGAAACTGTGAAAGTTAAATATTTTCTGTAAAAGATGAAAAAAAATTTCCTTTGAGTGATTGCTCAAATCTGCATGACTTATA
Source organism: Styela plicata (assembly GCA_963675895.2). NCBI lineage: Eukaryota > Metazoa > Chordata > Ascidiacea > Stolidobranchia > Styelidae > Styela > Styela plicata. The sequence continues at coordinate 7,946,587 of OZ023143.1, read as the reverse complement.
CCTACTCCATATAGTGACAAATACCAAATATAAGTGTTATGAATCACAATCCATGGAAAATTAGTAATTCGCCGAACGATGAGCTAAAGACATGCTCATTTCCCGAATAAACAAGGGCTGACTTGGTTGCTGATTTGAAATCCTGCACTTTACAAAATCTCAAATGCCTAATGTTCATTCTATTGATCGTGATTTATTCATTGAGGTTCATAAGAGGCCGGACGACTCGATTCAGAGCAGAAATTATTCGAATCAGTCGTGAATCGACCATATCCCAATCAGAAATTTCATTTTCTCAAGAATAAGCCACTTACGGTCGGCGCGATCTATCAGTGTCCTATAAGATCAATTTTTAATATTTTTTTTTGTCGAGGTAGGAACAAATACTTTCAAAATGAAGTGGAACTTTCAAATTTCACCCGAAAAATACAAACTATCTCTTTCAATATTTTGGTAATGGGGCGAATGTTACATTTGTTAGTTGACGTAATTAGCGATTCGAACCGATTCGAAGAAACTATACGAATCTGATTCGAATTTCAAATGATCCTGTCATGCCTGGCAGTACCAAAAACTGTAACATATGTAATTAGAACTAAGTAACCTCAGCTTACTCTGCATTACAGTCATACATGCAAACATGAATCTTCTTATGATATCGATAATCTCCCCAACCAAATGCTGGTGGTATAGTCAATAAAAGTGACCTAAAATAAAATAATATAATATAAACTAATCGCAATGCAATGGGAAACTAACGAGCTGCAATGTCTTTTGCATAACTATAGGTCGAAATGTAAATTATATATGTATGCATGTATTATATACTGTATTACATTTTATTGTGAATTTGTGAAATTTTTTTGTTTTAAAAATATCACATTGTGTACTTACGTCAGATCGTCAGTTTCGACCATCCCACTTCCATTCCCAATGTTAAAAATTATAATGAAATAGCCTACACAACAAAGAAACAGTCGTGGAATGTGTAGGCTAAGAATGTGCTACCAAATTGCTTCTCATACAATGTTATTAAATAGAAGTTCATTTATGGGTAAGTGCGGAAGAAGCATTCAACATAACTCAACTGACAACTATTAATATGGAAAGAGTAACATGAAATTACAAACGAACAACTGTACCCTACGTTGAAAAGGTTTCTAGATAGAACTAGTAAGATATAACCGCTATAGTAATGTGCATGGATTACTTTTCGCCCCGAAGGAAGTTAAAAGTAAATGCCCCTTTTTTTGTCGTTTTTGAGTCAATTCTTACGACACGCACATAATATTTGAGGTATTTTGAAGCGGTACATATAGAGCAGAGAATTAGGTTTATACTTAAGAGTATTGAAAATAAAAAGTCTAGTTCCGGACTCACCAGACCCAAATTCCCACAATCATCCATAAAATTTTCTTGTTGCTGAAACTTGTCGTGTAATGTAGGTTTCGAACAATAGCAACGTACCTAAAATAAAGTTATTTAGATGAGCGTAATACTTATACTCGTAATACTTATAATACGGCCAAACATGGAATTTAAAGATTTTGTGCAGGAAATTGTAGCAAATTAATGTTTCAGATTTACGTCGAAATTTAACGTTACAAACCGAAAACGCAGCATTCAGTCATTTATGGTATTGGCATCAGATGTGGGTACCCAATAATAAAATTTATTTTGGTAAGCATGAGCCACAGATGGACCGCGCCAAATCGACGCGCTCCATCAGTGACACATGCTTGACAAAAGATGACTTGAAAAAATTTTCTGGTTGGGTAATGTCCCGATACCGATACGATGAAAATTTCCGATACCTGCCGATGTATCGATACTGCAATAAAATTTACTACCTGTTTTAATATGCTAAATAGGCAGGCGGTGATGTACAATTGGTGACTCTTTTCATTTTGAAAATGAGAACTAATCATACTTGCAATATTATTATTGTTATTATTGGATTATCTACCTGTTTATTGCAACGAACATCAAACTGTACATTGATCCGATACAACTGACTGATAGAACAACAGCAGTAAAACTACAGAGTGCAGGAGGAAAAAGATTTCTGTTTGTTATAACATTGGCAAGAACACCGGGTAGAATGTAGGATGTGACAACAAGATCAGAAACAGCAAGGTTGACGATAAATGCATTTCCTGCGAACTGGAATAACAAATAACTTAAAATGTGTAATACATTGCGACGTTTTTATTAACAAATAGATATTTGAATGATAAATAAATATATCCATTGAACATTGAGTGGATTTTGGAATGAAGTAACGGCCTTACTCAATATAAATTGCAACAAAAACGAACCCAGCGTCGTTAGTAATTTATATTGCTTACATTTCGAACTATACAATGCTTGAGTGTATACCATTTTCAACCACGCAACACAATGGAGAATATTACATTGATGAGGCATGCATATATACGTATTACCTGAAATATTTTTACAAAAATAATAAAATGATTTTTATATTTTACCTTCAATTTCTTTTCCAAAATGATCGCTCCAATAATACTTATATTCCCAATAACTCCAAGTAATATGAGAATAATCAGAAAAGGTATTTCAAACTGTGGAATCCACCAATGAGCTTCAGTTAATACAAGAGACGCATTTGCCGGATATTTTCCACTACCGTTAAATGGAACATTATATTCACCATAAATTGGTTGCATCGTATTATATTCTTCTGAATTATTCATTCTGGTTATGTTGTAAGTTAAATAAATACTATTATGAATAATATGTTTTTATATGTGTGATTTTTATAGATAGTAGGACATAGGAGATAGGTATCTGTTTATTTGATTTGGATAACACCGAATCATTCGGAATTCGAATCTGATTCGGACAATTCGGACAGGTACTAAAATAGTTACTACATTCGCATCGCTGGAATTTAATTTTCTTCTAAAATTAGTCTAGGTGATCGTATACTTCGGATTCATATTTTTTGACCAAATAATTCATACTCTACCGTTACCGAGTAAAAGGAATTTTTCAAAATTTTTTATTTAGTGCAATTTTATTTGTGCTATTCGTACATTTTTCCGTCTTTTTAGGACAAAGCATTTCTTAAAATTTCGTGTCGATGGAGCACGCATTTCTCATCCCATAACGACTAAGTATGAGGCACTGATGGTCTAAATTTATTTTCTTATCTCACATCATACAAGACAGAATGCAAAATGCCCTTTTACCTTTATACACATTTTCACTTATCATTGAACAATCAAAATTAGAAAAGCTTCATTTCCAAGACACAATGATTAAGCAAAGTCGCTTCCCTAGCCCTGTATAAAACCTCTTTTTGGCGATATTACAAATTTCACTGGGACATAAATTCTGTCTCTTTTCCGAACAATATTAGACTTTTTTAAATTATACTTTTATACAATCCGAATGTACTTACGGTATATCGGTATAGATGAGAATTACCGAAACATTTTAAAACTGAAACACTAATTTCCCAAAATATTAACATCCTTGTATTGAAATATTTCATACCCTTATTTTGTCTCAAGCAAATCAATAAGTATGCTAAAACTCATTTTTGGAAAATCTTCTAAAAAACTCAAACAGCAAATCTCAACACGATTATTATCCTTGAGATATTCTGTCTTAATAGTTTATAAATGTTTCAAATTACTAAAAAGTTAGTAGGTTAGTATATAGCCTGCATCATAAGTCTGATTAACGTCACAACAAATTTGAAACATATTGTAATGCCATTTATAAAATCTGGTCGGGTTGACTTTACTCATAAAAATATGTCACGTAACAAGTGGCTGGTTTCTCCCAATCATCAATTTTATTTTGTCAAGCATGAGTCAAAGATGGACCGTGCCTCGCCGGCACGCTCCATCAGTAACTCATGCTTTACAAACATATTTACATAGTTTTTGTTTTGGATGGGATCTATCACAAAATTCCTCTCTGATTTTTTTTTGAATCATGATCCGCGGATGAATTAATTGTGTATTGCACTGTACATTTATACCCCATGATCAAAAATATGTCCTTATAATAATAAAAATAATTCGCTCCCACGTAAGGTAATATATATTTCCCTTGAGCAGCTATTTGTATGTTTGAATATATGAAATTATTTTTATTTGAATCCGATATCAATTCAGATGCTGATGACGAAACATTCTGTTCACTTTCAAGGCTAAAATATAACTTGGTTTTACACGTTTTCATGCACAAGAATTTGAAATCTAAATAATAAGTCAAATTCCAGAACATTTTATAAATAACGTAAAGCCTTTGCACTGTGACAAAAATACAGTAAAATCGATGATCTTTGGCAGTAATTTTGCTTTGCGATATCTATATAAAACTATAAAATGGACTCTTTATGCCAATTGTGAACTGGTTGATGGAACGCACCTGGGCATAAATCTCACTTGTAATTTTGGAAATATACAATTACTGCAAAATGTCAGTAAATTTACTGTACCTTTGTCGCAGTGTTCTATTGCAATCTCAGTTGTAAATATGTCGTGGATTTTCTCTGTAACCTCAACGCAATTTAACTTTACATAAAATTACCAGTGCTCGACTGTGACCTGTAATATAACACAATATCAACACAACGATAAAAACTAGAAACGAGCGTGTCAGCAGATAAAAGTGGACTGCGAGAAAAATATCAATGCTCACAAAAAACGTGAACTGCCCCTTTGAACGGTAGACCACGCATGCCTTCGGCAATTACCTTCCTCCACTATCGGAGGAAGTAACAATGAGACTCAAACAATAATATAATAACAGCTAACCACAGAAAAACATGACAAAAATCGCGTCACAAATGTTTATATAAAAATTGTCGTATTTCATCGTGGAAGGAAGGGAACGGTACAGGCAGGGATGTCCAAAACGAACAATATATTCGAATACAATACGATATAATAAGGGGTGGGCAATTCGATCCGGTGATTCGAAGTGATTCCAAGCACAAATTATTCGAATCAATTGTGAATCGGTCGTAGGAACAAAAAACTTGCTAAACAAAGTGGAATTTTTTTTAACGATAAAGTGCAATCGATTTTAGTCAAATTTGATCATAATCGATTGCATTTTGACGTTGAAAAATGAAAATACAGCACTAAGTCTGTTTAAGCTGATACTTGTAAATCGTGAACGTAAATTTCTGAATTATCGTAATGGAAACAATATTAGTAATAGTAAAAATAGAATATTTGTCATTTTTATGAAATTAGTGATTCGACCCGATTCGAAAAAATTATCCAAACCAGATTCGAATTCCAAATGATTCGGTTTTGCCCAGCCCTAGATATAATTGAATTCCTGATTTTAGATATATTTCAGTATAGCTGAAAAATTGTCGTTTTTTAAATTAATTATTTCAAACTCCGCAGCAAAATTCGTTTTTTCCCTCCAAATAAATCGATATTGTTTCATAAAACAAAACAAATTGTAAATTATAAGCAATCGTATTTTAAATATTTCCATTAAAATCTTTCCTTAAAATAATTGTATCACTGTTTTTCCTCAAAAAACATGGCTGAATTTAGAAATGTGTTCGATATTTCATATTCCGAATAATATAACATCTATTCTCTAATACATTTATCCAAGTTATTTTTGAGTATTTACTTTTATTAGTCCTTCGGTTTGCAGACTGTCTTTCATTGTCGTGATATTGCTTCACTATCTTTGTTTTACAGGTATTTTTCGAGTTTTATGCACTGGCTCCCATAAAAAAGAGTAATGTCTCCGGACCACACGCTTATTCGATAAATCTCCTCCGAGATCTGCTGTGAGAAACTTTTTCATCAATGAAGCTTCTTTATTCAAGAACTGCGATTTTCTGGAACTCTTTTTTCGCGCTGTTTCTCAAATGGTTGATAGATCCTGAATTGTTTTTATCGTGAGTTATACATTTTTTTTCATATATGTAGCTCATTGTCGGTCTCAGTGATTTGGAGAATCTACTCCCACTGCTTCGATGGAATGTTGGTTGACATGTGAGTATCGCAGGTTGAAGATCTCGGGTTTTCAAACTCGACTCGCTTATCAATGCTAACCCCTCAATCCACAGTCAATAAATTGGGTAGGCTTGGCCGAGAGATCACATCCTTTTAACAACAGTATCCATGTTCGTCAATGACTGGACGTTGGTACGGACTATGTTCAGGGCGATCTACTCATATGAATTACCATTAAAAATATGTAGGTTGAGGACAGGGGTCGGAGGCTCCCGCATTTCCGGAGCCCCTGAGCCTTGTGAAAATTCAATGTTGACGTCAGCAAAAAATGTCAAGATGGTTATTGTCTCAAACTTGAGAGAAAAATTACACAGTTTATAAAATTTTCATCTGATATGGTCAGAATTACCGGTAATCAAAATATTTCGGACGTAAATTACTATTACATCATTTAAAAATATTAAAAAGTGTGAATACTTGAATAATGGCGCCATATTGTAAACATAATGAGAAATAATTCTCTTAAATCCCTAAGAGGTTTTCTTATCTCGGAATATCTGATTTATTCTTATTTAGTATGTTTAAAAAGGGCGCAACCAACATGACCAAGTGCAAATTACGTTACCAAATTCACGATGATGACATAAATAGTCGACAGGAATAAATTCAAAACGTGGAATTGTAGTTGGTGTTTACTTCGAAAAATATGTTATTTATCCCAAATGAACGAGCGCATTTTATAATAAATTTCCATATGTTTTATTCGCAACATATTCAGTCAATCAAACCGAGTATTTTTAGCGCCAATACGAAACCAAAAGTTTTTTTCTTTCAAATGAACTAACAACTCAGTCGATTTTGTGTTAAGTATGAGTCACTGATGGAACGCGCCGCCGAGGCGCGGTCCATTTGTGGCTCATGCTTAACAAATTAATATATTTGAATTGGAATGCTTGAAAAATAACCATCGCTCATGCAAAAATCACCTTCCCAATATAACTTGCAGATATATTGGAGAGCATGTTACAACAAGATCACGGTACAAATGCACGTAACTGTACTTTTCAGAAACTTGCAAATATTTTTTTATGGAAATAACTATTGTTCAACATGGCAAAAAGTTAAATAATGGTAAATGTTTAACAAAATGTTAATATTATATTCATGAATACTTCGCCTTCCACGAAGACAATTCTAAAACCGTGTTGCCAGGTAGCATCTATATTGACCACGAATTTTAATAATGGTAAGCACGTTAATCGATGTGAGTATTCAAAACAGGAATTTTTCGTACTAATCAAATACAATCATAGTATCTTTGATTACTTATTAAGTGTACATAGATATATTCTATGTAGATCTCAATGAAAGAAACTTTTTCGTTCTGTATACCAGATGATTTACATGATATGATCTAGATGATTTTGGGGATATACATCGGAACATGACATTGAAGATAAAGGTAGGGATGGATGCCTTTATTCAGCAGTTTAGAAATTTATATTCAGAATGAGTGAAACGCAAAAAGAACGTTAGCGGGTCGGAATGTTCCAGCCAATTGATCTAAGCTGGTTCCTTTTGGGTGATACTGTCGGCCTTGCTCAAAGCGAACTTAAATAATAAACAAAAACATGTTAATCAATCGAAGATTACCAGAAGTTTGCATAAATCATGATACACAGCATATTATATGTATGTTGCGTTGCTTGCATGTGGTGATTATGATTTTATTATTTAACATAAAACGTGAAAAACATGCAAGCGTGAATTTGTAGTCTTAATTTCCAAGCATTGCTTGAAGGATGAAGGATAACTCGGCTAGGTCGGTTTGCTGCAGCGGTTTAAAGCAAATAAAGCTCATGGATCGTAATCGTACTCATAGATCGTAAGTCTGAGAAACAAGATTCGTGATATATATAAGAGTTGAAAGCAAATACTTAAGAACGATGAGTGTCCGTATTTTTCTGGTGGTCAATGTGGTAATGTTCGCGTGGGATATTATTAATAATCGAGATCCGTCCCAATTGAAGAATATTTGTCAAAACACCGTTTGTTAAGTATGTGTGACTAATGGATCGCGTCTATGAGATGCGTTCTATCTATGGCACATGCTTGGCGAGATAAAATTTCTGTAACGCACCATTCAAGTAGGACTGGAAAAAATCGAATCATTTGGAATTCGAATCTGATTCGGAAACCTTTTTTTGAATCGGATCGAATCCCAAATTTTATATGGAAATGTCCCGTCTGACCATGACAGATTGTCTCAAAATAAAGAAACTTATAGCGACGAAACAAAAAAAAAATGATATGGACAAATTGATATAGACAATGTATTTTCAATTCACAGTTGGTCATCGACGGCAGAAAAAATTGACAGAAATTGAAATATTTTGATTGTATTATATGAAAATTCTCCTTTAAGTTTTTATTCTCATAACCGATTCAAGGTTGATTTGAAGCAAATGTGCTTCGAAGCTAGATGATTCATCGAATTGAATAGCTCAGCTCTAAATTCAAGTATCGAACGCGTATAAATAGATAAATGAATAATGAAAAGAATGAAAATATTTCAAATCGCAATATGGCGGGCCCAGATTCTTTTTAACATTTCTTGCATTTATAGGCGTACATATGGTTTCAGGTCATAGTATCATGTTAGTTAAAATGACGAGACGGAAGTTACGCATTAGTTTTTCGGTTACATGAGTCACAAAAACGCCGTGTCGATTTATTCATAAGTTGTTAATATCTGAAAAAGGAAGAAATGGTAACGAAAATCATGTTATGAGAAGAAATGTATTAATTCGAGCTGTGTTATAAAGCATGTGACAAAACAATAATAAGTTTTAAATGTCAGACACAACAGACGTTCAGATATTGATATTTTGAGCTTGTGAACAACCTTATGTTTAAAGTCAACCAGTAAATAAGCAGATATCGAAAATAAAATGAAAAAAACAAGCTAAAAAGGGACAGTGCAGACGAATATAAATTCCTTGCATAAATTTCATTATGTCTGTTATTTCAAACGATGCATCTCAGTTATACGGTGCACGTCTTGCTACAGTTTCGAAAGTAAATTTGATTCGTTTATACATATTCTAAACCTTTTAGCCACTTAGTCTTACCAGGGGTTCGTTCACCAATTATGATGATATACCTCCGTTATCCCACATTCTTCCACGTGAGGAATGATGAAGAACAAAATGTAGCGATGGTATGGTATTCTTGTAAATATATAGTTAAGAATCGTGATAGGTCAAACTTTCTCAAAGAAAGCCCGCAGGCAATCAAAATCTCTTCATCGCGACGGATTACTCTGGTAATGGTTTTCGATAAGTTTCTAAATAAGAAACCGTAAACTTCTGCGGGGAATTGCAGTGAAAGCGAGATGTGGTGTGTTACATGCATCAACGATAGAACAATAGTGTAAGTTGAGAAATTTAGCGATGGGATGTCAACTTAAAATTCTACATTCTTCCCGTTTTGCATTGGTCAGTTGATGAGCGCGTGCAAAAATAATTTGAGCTACTTTCGAAAAATTTTTAAAAATCTATAAAAACCTGATTAACGGGGGATTTTTAGCTTTCTCTGGTGTGCAAAAAAGATCTTTTTTCATATTTTTAAATTTTCTGCCTAACATAAGGGAGGACATTCAGAAGAGTCAAAAATATTGACTAAACATATAGCGCACATACGACACCCACTTATATTTAATGGTAGCATTTTGAATATTTATTATGTATATTTTGAATTTCTACCTTTCATCTACTTGACGCTACTTTACTTCACTACAATTTTTTTGGGGTATATATATCTCACTGTGTCACAGGTTTGGGGGCCGGACTAGAATCAAGTATTCTCCGAACAAAATCATAGTTGCCTCGTTGCTTAATCCGGTATTGGCAGTATATGATATCCCAACATCTACGATACCTATCACAATTAGGGTTGAGAATTAGGGCGTCAATCCAGTACACGCATTTCAATTCAATAGGGAATTTTATTTGTTTATGCATGAGTCGCAGTTGGACCGCGCTTAAACCTCGCCATCACACAACTATCAGACTACGCGGGCACGAACATTCTTCTCTCTTAGAATCGATTTGATTTTTAGTTTCCAACATACTTCCTTTTTTGGGAAGGGGGGGATATTTTCTGCGTTGGAAAATGTGAGTCCGACTTGAGTAGCGATTTTTGGGACATTTTAATGATGGGATTGAGAAATTCCCCCCTTCCTACTTTTAATTGTATTTTAACGGAGAAAAGGGAAAGATATGTAACACTTACCTTTCTTTCTAACCAAGATGTGCGAATCATTGTCCCCATCTACTTTTAATAGCATTTTGACGTAGGAAAAAAGAATCATATGTAACATTTCTTTTTCTTTCTAACTAAGATGTGCGAATCATTGTCTTTTGCCAATCATAATTTATTAATTTATGGATAAAAGTATTATTTTGCGCATTAACCCCCTTCCCCACCAACCGGTTGCTGAATTTCAATAATTGCAATATTCAAATTGGAAACTAGGTGTTTGAGACTCACGCATATAGTGGCAAAAATGATATTTAATTTGCTGTATTATATAACTATATTAAAGCAATTTTACAGCTGAGCAATTTCTGTTTTCAAAACACATAAATTTATTTTGTTAAGCCTGGGCAGAACATGGTTCGCGCCGAAATGGCGCGAACCATCATTTGCCCATACTTAACAAAAATATTACAAATATTTCATATTTGAATTTGATAATTATATATCATTGGGATAAGTGGACAATTACAAGATGATTTACGTCTTCACTGACCGGACTTATGCTGAAATTAATATTTTCAAGGCAGTAATTACAAAGACTAAGTGCGAGAAAACTGTGTTTATTTGGACATGAATTTCACACACCCAGTCACGCAATTGGGATTAATATGCGGTTGTTTACTAAACAAGACAAATTTATGCGCGATAAAATCCCGAGAATCGGACTCAAATATGATTTAATAACTTTGAATAATTTTGGATCTGATGGTTGAAGTAAACATGACTACGATTTTGATAACATTACTTTGTTTGTGAATGTGAGCAATTGGATCAATGCAGCGGAAGCACTTTTCAGGTGGTGTTGGAAGCAGAAATCGACACAAAGTATGTGACCAACTATAGTGTTAAGGGTATACTCAGTTTTGACTTGATGTTTATAGGTCTCAAATTCATATAGGTAGTAAAATATTTTTTTCTTCATAAATATATTAAATAAAATATGTAGATTTACCTAAATAAGTAGCTTTTTTAGATTTTTATTGAAATTCACTCTTGTGCAAGGCTGGATACAGTCCTTTAAATGAACCAACGGCTGAGACCGACTACAATATGTAGTACCAGCAACTGCGCTATAAGCAGAAAAAATTCCAAACGAAACTGAGCTGTTATGGTAAAGTGCAATGGTATATGCCCTGGGCGACTATAAAACCTCTGCTGCCACTTCTTTTTCCACGCTTAGTCGCTTCTTACGACACGCATTAGGACTATTCTAAAGCGCGTACCTACAAGGCTGGATGACAACAAAGGTCCCTTTAGAAATATAAACATTTAATGAGGTTAGAATAAGATTAATATCCACATTTTGACCAAGTGTGGTTAAACCACTCTGTTTTACGATTTTTCAAGTTCTATCAGTCTGTAAATAATGGAGCAATGTATAGGTCGGATATTGTTATTCTAAGTTATCAAAAAATGTATTTTAATTAGGAGCAAAATTCTGTAGAAAAATATGAGTAAAAGATACTGGGAAGCTATATTCAAAAAAAGCAACATAGTCATTCCCAATTTTTATTTTTGAAACCATCAATATTTATTTTTATATTTTCCGGTACTAGCGTAGATAAATATTTAAACAAAGAATGAGCGTTCCGGTTCCACAAGCAAGTGGAATATATGGAGAATATAATGTACCCTTCAACGGAAGTGACGGATGGCCTGCGAATTCGTCGATAGTTTTGACGGAGAACCATTGGTGGATTCCGCAATTTGAAATTCCTTTTTTAATCATTGTTATTATACTCGGTCTTGTTGGTAATATCAGTATTATTGGAGCAATTCTACTTGAGAAAAAATTGAAGGTAAGAATTTTTTTTTTCATTATTTTTTTTAATTTTGTAGTAAAACCAGGATATATGCCATAATACGTATATCGGGATGTTTCTAAAAACTAAGCCTAAATGCTCAATAAACGGGAATTTTAATTTTTCGAAACATAATCCTATCGACTTCCCTTTTTACTTGAGAGTTATCCCATGTCTAAATCTAAAAGAAATAGACTGACAGCCATTTATATGGCATATATGGCAAAGAATATCTTAGAATATGGTATCAGTCGCCACGACAAGTTTTGCCAACCATGTTTTGTCCGCTTGAGACGTGCTAAAAAACAACAACAAAAATTCTACAATAACGCTATGTATTTCGATTAACGGGTTGTTTATATTTTTTTGTTTTGTTTCAGTTTGCAGGAAATGCGTTTATTGTAAATCTTGCTGTTGCTGATCTTGTTATCACATCTTACATTCTACCCGGTGCTCTTGCCAATGTTATAACAAACAGAAATCTATTTCCTCCTGCACTCTGTAGTTTTACTGCTGTTGTTCTATCAGTCAGTTGTATCGGATCAATGTACAGTTTGATGTTCGTTGCAATAAACAGGTACAATTTTTAGCGTATTGTTCTCGTAATTCTTACCGCTTGCCAACAGCCTTGTCGAAAATATTGTATATTAAAAGTTATAAACTGCTGACTATCATTTTTTATGTATTAATCACTTTGCCATTTGGGCAAAATGTCCAACTTGTAATATTAATAATGCTAAGTTGTTGAACCGGAATCGTGTTGATTTTCCTCGAAACCTTCATTTATACTTTTGCTACCGGTATACAGCGTACGGTAGAGATTATTGATATGATGAAAGTATCTTTTTAATTAGGTATGATCAAAATTTGCCTACAGGGCTTAATCTCCCTTCTTTTAGCACTTTTAGCACCCTTACCCCGCCAAAAACATTTTTGTCCAAAAACTTTTTTGTTAAGTGTGAGTCACTGATGGATCGCGCCGACGAGGCGCAGTCCATCTATGACTCGCTCTAAACATAATAAAATTTCTGATCGCGATACTGCCCAATATATCAGGTCTCCCGTTCACCATGTTTTTACTCCGGCGACTAAGCACTTTTCCTGCCAATGTTTTTAAACAACATTTTTTTCTTCTTTGAATATGTGTAGATATGTTGCAATAGTTCATAACAGCAATTATACGAAGATATTCGGCAACAAGAAAATTGCAGGAATGATAGCTGGTCTCTGGATTTGGTGAGAAAATGAGATAATTATATTTTATGCAAAATCGTGCAATATTTCTCCTACTTATTATTACTAAGAATCGCAAAATTACCAATATATTTATGTGATTAAAAATACCAAAGTTAGCTTTCGCGATAATCGTGTAGTGTTTAATCAAATTATGGCGTCATTTAAAATATCAATTTATTCAAGTGAACAAGTGACTATAGCGATATCCTTATTCGAATATTATTTTGGAATTCTAATTAAAATATATTTCGTTTTTCAGATGTTCTTTAATTAATTGATTCATTGTGTGGTGAAGTCATCATATACGCCAGATCTTATGTCGTAAAACTATGGACATAAATCTTAAATTTGCTACAAAAGAGGCAAATAATGGTTAAAAAATAACAATTTCGTTTAAATGTAAAAATAAAAGCATTCCATCTATTTAAATACTGAATTTCGAATGCCGTTTAATATAAGGGCATCTCTCCAACGGCGTGAATAAATCTAATGAAAGTCTATAAAGAAGCCTTCAAGTTGACAATTGGTTTGATGTCAAAAACCAATTTAGGGTAGAATTTAGCGCCTTCACTTTGTTTCATATTGTGACGTCACAATAGACGTACTTAATGAAACTTGAATAGAATGGATGCAGTATTCGAATATCAAATAAATGACGCAACAGGAATAAGAAAGTCGTATCACCGTTAAATTTTAATAATTACAAAAAAAATCGAAACTCTCAAAATTTGCATCCGTTGACTCAAATTAGAAAAAGGACGTGATCAATGGCCCATGTCCGAAAAAATGGAGTTTGATAACTCTGGTGGACCGGAAAATGCTATTGAGACAGCATCTGGAATATTCAGTGTATGACTTCCATAACATGTAGTGAGTCGTGCATGATGTTTGATTTAAAATTAGTTAATCGTGATAATCGTGTAAAGCCACAAAACGTTAAGACTAAATAAGAAATGAAACCATTTTGTTGTAAAAATCTTGGTTATATTTTGATATAATACGAAAGTAAAATCTACATGAATAGATAGCAAGGATGTCACGTATACAGTCAAGCGCGATGTATCTGAGAATGACACCTTTGTACTGCAGGTTGGAGATTTCGCGTTCGAGTCCCGTAGGATCCATTCAAATTACCCATAGACACAGACAATATTTTATTTCCTATTTAAATTCCTTCCACGCAACTTCGGGAGCGGAAGACCATACCGGGCATTTGTGGGTAAAAGGGATACGAAAAGGACCACTTACATTCCGCTATAATAGAGTACAGTGAGAAGTATCTGCTCTGGCGATTGTTAAACTACTTTACACATCTTTGCAACATGAACACATTTGCGACAATTACGCCAGGCATGGATAAACTTTGAGTTTGCTATTTAGTTTATGAACTAGATAACAAATTCAAAGTTTATTCATGTCTGGCATAAGTGTCATAAGTGTTCCATTTTACAAAATATGTTGTTTAGCCGATACAGAATATTTATTTATTTGGATGAAGACGTCGTCAGCACCACAAAAATATATCTTCGCTTGGGAACAATTTGGTATTTTTCTGTTCAGGTCTTTCATCGTTACTATACCACCAGCATTTGGTTGGGGAGATTATCGATACCATAAGAAGATACATGTTTGCATGTATGACTGCAATGCGGAGTAAGTATTTAGCCATATTTGGGAGCTTTGTGTGCACGTTAGATATGGAGCAAGAAGCAAGACCTAATACGATCGTTTGCGGTTTTTATAATCGATTCGCCGAACAACAAGAGGCAATATCATTTTTGTCGAGCAGAGCCACAAAAAGAACGCGTCACCAAAGCATGCCACGAATAAGACAAGCAAGTACCTTCTCTCAAATAATCCTGTCAATTTAATGAAGGTTTAATTCTGAGACAACAATTTTTTCTTTAGATCGAATACCTAAATCCACTGTTTTGTTATAAATAATGTGAATTCGAAAATTTAGTTGTAAAATATAAGATTTTTTGGAGCGCAATGAGTACTTTTATTGTTTAACATATAATTCCAGATAAATACACCCTGCTGTGTTAAAAAGTTCAAATCGAAAGCCTTCCGTTATTTCCCTTATTGACAGCTATACTTTTTTTGCCTAAAACATTCTAATATAATTTTCGTATTTTTAGAAAATTTCTATCTTTCACCATCTCATACGTCTGCCTCTCAATTATTTTACCGTTCCTTGTCACGTGTTTTTGTTATCGAGGAGTATTCGTGGCTTTCAATAATAACAGGTAGGCCTACGCCTTTGTTTTCTTTGTGTTTTTAGTCGGGAAGCTATTAAGGTAGAATTATTTGCTATGCACCGCCCTAGTTATCAGTCGAAATTGTAGTTTTTCATTAATATGTACCTTTACGTTTTAAATATTTATTTGTAGTTTTCGCAGTTTGCTTTTAGGATACAGAAATAATATTATAGCTTGCACCCGTCGCGTATTATTTGGAGCAATAGAGATGCTTTTAGTCGCCAAATTAAGACATAAAAATGTGCACCTCCGTTAGAAACCATCAACCTTTACTGCAGAAAGACTAAAACATGAAAAATCGTGCGGAAGCCGCGAAATTCTTTCAATCAATTAATATTTTAAAATGAGGCAAATTTTTTGAATTTGAAATTACTAAGTTGACAAGATTTTCATCTGTGCAAAGGGATATTTTGGCAGTTATTGTTAAATTTTTTACTTTTTTGTTCATTAGGCAGGTGCGGAGTTTATTCCTTCTCTCAACCCTTCGTATTCTCTCATGGCTTCCACCTCTCGTAGATTGCCCGGTTACGTACTAGGGCAATTGGTATAGTCCTATAGACTCGAATTGCTGCAATGGCAATGTAAATTGATCAGAAATATTTTTGTATCTATAATTATTATTTTTCATAGATCTAATGTACGTAGCATGTCAGAATCGAGCGTCACATTCACCGCAACAAACAGCATAGTGGATAAGAACATCAAGAAAAAGAAGTAAGAAACATTCAAATCTTGTTAGTGAAAAAATTTGCTATAGAATAGTAATATAAGGCGTGTCACTATATCATGGTATTGACCAGTTCTTTGCGGATTAAGAAATGTTTGTGTGATAGAGAAAATTCCGGTCGTAATATGTATGACGCCATACGTGTGCCGCGGGTAAAAACAAACAAAAGGAATTTTTACCTAAAATAAAAAAACATTTCTGCCACGAGATCGAAAAAGATAATATATGACATAAGCGTTGTTGGGCAGAATAAGATTTAATTTTTATCCGGCGGGAGAGAAAAGCCGAAAATACGACTTAACTATATGACGAAACACGACCTCCAGTGCAGATACCATTTACAAGTCGGGGATGGGATTATGCTTATCTGTACAAACCCATGGCTGTGGAAGAAGCCGTAACCAACGGTTACGTGAACACCGTGCGCCGGTGAGGTTCCAGTAATCCTCTCGCATATAATCCCTCCGCACGGGATTCATACCCAGGACGTTATAGCGATACGTGGATCGCGTATTCCTAACGCCTTTACCAACTGAGCTAACAGGACACTTCTTAACGAAGAAATCCATGGTATATCACTAAGGTTGTAGCAGGAAATCCATGAAAATGTATGAAAAGTCCAAATATTTTGTGATATTGTGTTTTCATAGAAAAACAACACAGCGAGACAACCGTGAACGTCGCCTTGTCATAACATTGTTAGCTGCAGTTTCTCTTTTCACCATTTGTTGGTTGCCTTATGCTCTCATCATTCTGATCAATCATCATGCTCCGGCTTTCTATAAACGCAGTGCAGCCTGGCTTGCATTCACTAACAGGTAAATTATATTTTCCCTATTGTAAATGATCACTGTATATGCTGAGTTACATATGTAGCGACTTTAAAAAATGTTATTTAAAGATACGTCCTTATTTCACTAGTGTTTTCTTCCACCCCAGTCAGAAATATTGTTAAAAAGTCTTGCTACGCATGAGTCGTTCATATTTCGCGGCCGCGCCTCAGATGTGAGGTTCATTTTTGACGTTTTCCTTGAGAATGATTATTGGGTGAGAGGATATTTAACTTGGTTCCAATCCCCGCCAGAGGAATCAAGAAATTAATTTAAAATAAAGTGTCTAAAATTTACAAATTTTAGGAGTAAATATTTCGAATTTAAGTACCGGTATATGAATTTTTCCATTTTTAGTCAACATTCCACGCGAGCTTTTGGACGTCATACATTTTGGTTAAAAGGTTTTATTTATGTCTTTCAAATTTATATCTTGGTTGCGCCAACAAAGTATCCATTGGCCACTCACACGTTTCTAGTCTCGAAATAGAATTGTTCGGTGTTACTTTCAATATTCAATTTGAAGGACCTTAAGTTCTCCAACAAAACAAATATCAACATGGCCACTTAATGTATAGGTCACTGTATAGGTCACTTAACAATATAAGATTACATTGTTTCAATTTCAAGTGTCAACAATATCCTATATCTGTTGGCAGTGACTTCGAGAAAACTTTTGTAAAACAATATTACACAACAAGTTTCACTTTTATTGCAGTGCAATGAACAGTGTTTTGTATGGCGTGTTAAATCGTAACTTCAGAAATGGATACAAGAAATTATGGTCCAGGGTGTTTTCTTGTTGTGGATGTTGTACTGATCTTACAAAAAAACTCAAGTCAACAGCAAACCTTTCCTCAACAAACGGAACCTCCGTAGTGAGTATTTCAATTGCTTGTGCTATTTAAATGAAATAAAAAGTCTAGCCAATATATTATCAACAAGATGATAGTGGATTATAAAAATTAGCGCAAACGGATGGTAAGTTTCAAAATTTCGAATATTTTAAATAAGATTAATATCTGGGCATAAATTGGTTGGTTCCTTTTGTGTAGTGCTTAGAAACTTACTCTGAATGAAGTACAATGACGACGAAAACGAGCGAGATTCTATCCCGAAGAAAAATACCTGAAACCGTAATTCTTGTCATAATTTATTTTGTACACTTTAATATATATTTTTTGCTACCCAAATGAATAATATTCCATACTGATTCTTCTTCTGTTCTCATCTTAAAACCCTCTTTTTCAATTTTTTTTACAGACCGCCAGAGAAATTTCGAAAGTGAAGGCATCGACACACGAATATACAAACTTATCATATATGTCAACTGCCACCGAGTCTGATAAAAAGCAGTCTCTCCCAATCAGAGTATAGTTTTGCGGAACATGTTTTGTCGAGTATACGCCGCTGATGGATCGCGCCGACAAGGTGCGTTCATGAATGGCACGTTTTTGACAAAAAACAATTTCTGACTATTTCAGACCTCAAATTACCATTCGCTGGACTCTGAAATGCGGATCCTCTATGGTTCATGCTGGATAGAGTAAATTATTCCGGCTTTAGTAAAGTCACCTCGAACAAAGCAATATTTTTTTCTTTGATTTACATTGTTGATTGCTTTTATTTTTATATTTTTTGACAATATTTTGCTGTGTTTTCCATCTAATCGATTATACATTTATGTCATCACAAGTCATATTATTCCGCATTTGTTACTTTCTTAATTTGTGCCAAATAAAAATATAAAATAAACAGAATACCTCAAATGGTGTTGTTGGGTGCATCGATGTTGTTAAGAATGCCTTCGATCCGTAGGGCGAGTAGGAAGTTATATCTCTTGCCGACTGAGAAACAAATTCACAATTCATTTTTGACATGGATATTTTGAAATTTTCACATACCCCGTCGAAGATTTATTTTTTATTATATTATATGAAAATTTTGTAGAATACTGCTCTAATTATGCGTCGATAATTCTCTGAATGAATGAAACGGTGAATGAAACGGTTGCAAAAATTAGGAAAATTTGGTCAATGGTGACAACAATCTCGCATAATAACTTTTCTCTGTACGGATTCAACAGGGTGTCTAAATATTTGCCGAAAAAGGAATATAGAAGATTGCACGTTTAAAAATATATAGAAATATATAAAAATTTCAATAACTGGCTTTGCACCCTAATTTTGTGGCGTGTTAAACATAGTCAGAACCCTCTCACATATTATTATATTTTTATGGTCGATTAGAGAGTGCTTTTAATATCTAGCACTTCATATCTATATAAAGCAAATATCCTAACCGCGTCTCGCGCCACGTTGCTTTACATACTGGACCATGATGACAACGTATATTTTTAACTTAACAATGAACTGACCACCAATGTCACGATGCTTTGAATAATATGTTTTTGCTTTCATTTTTGCCAAACGTAATTTGTTGCAATCAGCTGAAGCGCGTGATAAATTCGACAAGTCGAGACGTGTCGAGTCGGCATTCGCTCTATTACAAACTTTATGCGGTGTCATGTGAGTTGGAAATACGTAGTCAGTCAGCCATTGATCGCGAGCGTCTGACATAGTTTACGAACTGTATAAATACACACCGCGTACAATTCAGCAAACGATGCTGTGCAGAATAAGCCAGCGTGGGGTTCGCCGATACTGATTCACGCGGCTTGTTTTGTTCTATATAATCACAAAATAAGTAGCTAGAACAATGCGGCCAGATAGGATAGTTGTGGTGAAATATATTAGCTATGCTGCATGTCATGTCGTTGGGTCCAGTTTTGAAAATCATCGCACTTTTTGAATGTTTTCAATCATTGATCCCCCTACCACTTCTTAACGTTACAGTTTGTAGATTTTTATATTGTCACTGGTACCGATAAGTAGAACAACGCAACAGAATACCGATAAATATGAAAGTTATTGTAGCTGGATTACCCAACACTGGTGCAGAAGCTGTTGAAGCTGCTTTGAGCATTCTTGGTTACAAAGTATACGGTAGAAACGAACATGTACTTTTACTTGGAGATGGATGGGGAAAGATTCTAAATGATCACAGCACAATTGATGACGTCAAAGAAATGTATAAAGACGTTGATGCAGTTGCTGATGTACCCGCTTGCTACTTTTGGGAAGAAATTTTGATGGCTTACCCTGACTCAAAGGTAAGAGTTTGTCGCCAGATAAATTGTTTACTTTTTGTAATTGTCTGTATTCAGGTTATTGGCATAGTGGTATTAATGTCACCATTTGAATACGGTTTTATCAACTACCTCTATTTTTTGCGAAAAAGCACCATTCCGCTATTGCTGGAACAAGTGAAACAGCTTGATTTGTATCAAGTAGGCCATTGTCTCGGCGTGATGTATCTAGGACTCGTTCTGTCAGAAATTCTATATTGTCAAGTATGAGACACTGATGGGATAGCCCTTTCGGTGCAATCCATCTGTCCCATACTCAACAAAGCAAGTTTTGACATATTTATTCTGACAGGTCAAAAATATAAATTCTTCTTGGGACCACCATAGATACTGCAAGTCATGCTTCGATAATCGATATTATTGCGTAATATATACTAAAACTGCGTTTATCCGGCGACATTGGTCAAAAGAAGCACAGTGAATGTTGATCGCGACGAATCATGGTTGTCCGAAGTTACTTTGTCGTGCTTCGACAGATAGGAAATGAATGATTGATTATTTATTGACCATTTACTTCATGATTTATTTATTACAAACGCGCTATGTGCAGCCGTCTGTGACGGGTTACGAAATTGAGGTTGTCTGAAGGACACATTGTTATCGATCAAGATAACTATTTTCTACCATATGAAGGCTATTATACACATTTTCTTCGATGGCCTGTTTTTTATTCGTCTTTTTCTACTGTTGCCTTGAGTAACACGCTATAATCAGAGAACAGACGTAAAAAAACACGCAACTTGCACAGATTTGTTGCAGCCTTGGGATAAGACAGTTCCCTATACAACAGCTAAACTTTGAGGAAAAGCGAGTTTCCAGTACTTAGGTATAGAGTAGGAGGATACTCATGGACTTGTGGGCTCACTCCTGTCTATAAAGAATCTGATCAGATAACTCGAAATCACGATTTTTAACGAGAATTTTGACAAAGATTTTCGAATGCGCTCCAGTATTTTATAATCGTTGCTAATACCTTGTTGAACAATTTACTGGAAACTAGTTTATGTCCATTAAAAAGACTCCAACTGTATAAAACCTGAAGGGCCGGAGATAAGGGTTCTGGCCTGGGATTTTTTATTTTAATTGAGAAAAAACACGATGCACATTGTGTTTCATCTGAGATGGGATTAGCGCAATAAAAACTCGCTAAAGACGCCATAAATTTAACATGCAGGACACTCCACACTCCACAGTTCTAAATTTAACACATTTTAGAGCCTTTGGAACAAAAGGATGGCGTATGTTAAGCATGGTCGATTGTGACACCAATCTCCTCAATATGCAGTTATGTGCAGCTATTTCATGTAGTCTGTAAATTTTAGATAATTTTTACAACTCACACCGATGAGAATGTCTGGGCGGATGGAATTGCAGATCTCATTGCTAAGGGGCATAGTGATTGTGACAAAGATTTCCTAACGATGACGTCTCCGACAATGTGTAGAATAAACAAGCGAGTCGAAATTCCCATGGGTAATATTGTATTATTATTTATCGTTATAAATATTAATATATTAAAATAAAAGACCATCATGTCCCAATCATAAATCCTATCAAGACATGGTTTTGAGTATACATGCACTTGTGCAGAATTTCGGCCTAAGGGATTTGGGCTCTTTATACCCGCAGGACTATTATGTTGATTTGTATTCTATGAATTCTTGATTTGGCCGTTCCCAGTCAGAAATATTCTACTGAAATGCTATTGCCAGATATTCTATCGTAATAATTTTATCAAAGCATCCTTTGTTAAGTATGTGTCACTGATGGACCGCGTCGATGAAAGATAACTCTGGATTGACAACATGATGTTGTGTGGACGCCACGCAGCGTAAATGACCCCGTACGCATATTCCTTCATCAAAAAGTATAAATTCGGATCATAAATTACTTGTCATATAATCAGACTTTTATGACATTTTGCCTTATCATTCTTTATTTGTAATTCACTCAAAGCATGGCTGGAATTACACTTGAAAGGAATCAGCATGTGGCCACTCATGTGACACAGTAGATTTCCGTGAGTGGTATCTGCTGTGCAATGGATGATGGTAAAATATCTGCCATTTTTTAATTTAAACAAAATTAATATTCCTGCGATTCTTTTATCAAGGTTTGCAATGGTCGCGTTCCGTATCAGTATATTGACTTCCATATATATTGTCAATGTATATCTATATACATATAACGTAAATTTTATTACAGAGAGGTTAGTTTATGGTTTCTCTCCACCCGGAATGTGTTCCAAACTTTACGTCAATAAAAGCCTAGCGAAGAAAAGGTTCAGGGCCCATAATGCACATGTGTTAGAGGTACG
Organism: Styela plicata; assembly: GCA_963675895.2. NCBI lineage: Eukaryota > Metazoa > Chordata > Ascidiacea > Stolidobranchia > Styelidae > Styela > Styela plicata. The sequence goes on along the minus strand of OZ023143.1, from coordinate 7,923,920 downwards.
TGCCGCAATTAACAAGAATTTTATAAATCAATGCCTTTTACTGTTCCCAAAATGTTCAAACTCTCAAAACGTAAATTTTTTTGTCGTATTTGTGTCATAAATGAACCGAGCCTCAGCGCCACTATCGATCTAGGCCAGGGTTCGATGCTACGTTCGATGATATATGATTGAACGAAAAATATTGTGATGTTTGATTGTCTTATTTTCTTTCGTGATCATTGCACAATTTGATGCGCCAAATGGATCAGATGACTTCATAAATCACGTTCTATGATTCCAACATAGCGTTTGCGTGTATCTTAAAATTAACTTTCTAAATAGCCTTTAAAAACGTTTGCTTTCTCCTTGTTCCGGGAGCAAATATCCTTCGATGTCGAACAAAAGAGATTTCTATCACACCTATACGATAATTGAAATTGTAAAGTAGTGAAGTACCCTTTTCCTCCATTATCAGCTAAACACATTATATCTATTCAATAGAACTCTCCGAAAGACCAACTTCTTGAATACACAGTATCGGAAGGTTGGGAACCGCTATGTAAGTTTCTAGGTGTCGGTGTACCCAATGCAAAGTTCCCGAGCATAGAAGATAGTCATAGGATGGCAAAAGAACGACTCAAAGAAAATTCTGTTCTCAAGAGAGCAAAACGGGAACAGAAAATCACAATTGCACTTTTTGGAGCTGCGGCGGCATTTGTCGTGTATAAACTCGTGAAGGATCCTCCGTCAGTCGTGGAAAAAGCTTGCGACTGGGTTCAAGATACATTTAGTAGTGTTTTTAAGAAGTAACTCCACAATTAATAAATTAAACCGCCCAATCAGACCCTTTATTATTTTGTCAATCGGAAATATAACTTATTTATTGTATTTGCCTGAAGTATCGTTGCTAGCATGTAATTTTATACAATCATTAAAATAAATATTTTTGTGTTGCATGAAACCAGTAGCTTGAGTGTATTGTCATGCCCTATATTGATCTGGGTGTAGGTTTGTACAAATGCGAGGACATCCGTTTATTGAGAACGTTAAAAACGTTTTAAGGTCTGATTTCCCAACAATTCTTGCTAAGTAAATTTTTGTTTAAAACAAGTGCCGAAGATGACTAGACAATATTAACGGGTTTTCGTCTTTTAAGAAGAAGTGATTTAAATTTTAACAACACGTCTGGAGTATTGATGGCAACCAATTTTTCCCCGTACACAAAGTTAAACGGATATACCGGAAAACTAGTTGAAGTATTACCAGGTTTCACTTCAAAATTTGATAGCACGTAGATTAAAACCAGACGAATCTTCGTTTTTCTGCATTTTAGGATTTTTTAACAGATTCGAAGCTTAAAATCACCGAATTGCCCATTTTAAAACATTTTGACAACGAATGCTTGATTTACCTAAGTAACTTCTTACCTAAAAGTTAATCTAGCGAAATCAGATATCCGTGAAACTAGATGAAGTAAACATCGCAGACCAGGTAAACTCGGTACTTTTACCTAAAATTGCCAACAGAAGTCGGGAGTAAGCGTATCGTATATGCACCAATCGATTTCACCGCCGGTGTCCCGGCCACGTCTGTTATCAAGCCCGTGTCAGCTAAAAATCCTACATCTAGTCCCGGTCCATAGGGGAGGAAACCAGCAGAATATGGGAGAAAGGTGTGACCACTGTGGAATCCCGCGGTGGCGAAAACACAACTCACTGCCCCCATTCAGGAGTTTGGTTCTTTAAGCTCCCCTTGGATGCTGTTTCATTCACTTCTTAGAGTGTATGTTAATTAAACTGAATTCTCTGCATTGCATTTATCAACGAAGTACAAATTATTGTTTATCTGGATTTATAAGATATATTTCAATTCGTACAAACTACTGCAACTGGGTGATTACGATTTTTGTTTACTCAATAAAGCGAGAGACGCATACGCGACCGAGTTTGTCAATATTTACCAATATCATTCCGGTACGCGCTGTACAACACACACAAAGAGTAGTACTTACTTATACTTTGCCTGTGGCAAATAGCTCGTTGCTCCCGCCTCATGTTATTTGAATGTTAGATGCGTTTAACGTTTAGAAGCAATAAATCGCTTGTTGAGCTTGCGGTTGACCCATTGAGACAATAGCTTCTGTGAAAACAAGGCTTATGTCGCATATATGGACTGGACTCCAATTGATAATAAGTATGAGAAATACTTCATCAGTGGTGCATATTGCACTAAACACGAGCCGAGAGCAGTCTATATCTAGAAAAATACGAAGTATTGTTTAATGTCTTTTTAAGTTGGCTTTGTCATCTACCAGCAGCGACATACCTTACTTGGTGAGCGATATGCAATATCGAGTTACGTAACATACTATTACCACTTTGCAATTGCCGCCATAAATTTGACTGTTGATTTTTGTCACTCTTGCAGACTTGTCCAGGAATTTTGGTGCTGGTGAAAGGATGGATATATACCAGATGTATATCTTTTCAGCACAATCCATCAGTGACTCATACTTAACAAAACTTGTTTGGATAAAAGATTTCGGATTGAGTAATCAAAAAATTGCACAAGCGTGGCGTAACTATATTGAGGCGGCCTTTGCAGCGCAATCCAGCAGTGACTCATACTAAGCAAAAATTGTTTGGACAAAAGATTTCAGTTTGAATAATCAAAAAGTTGCACAACCGATGCGCAATGTGAATTGAGGTAGCAGCTTGCAATTAACTGTGTTTTATTCACTGTATGCGAATAATAGTTTTAGCCTGTTACGGGATTTACTTTGTGCCCAGTATGTGGTACCGATGGAAAACCGGTATAATTATCGTTGTCTGAAGGTTATGGGTTACAATGCCTCACCAAGGGGTATTCGATTTCATAGCTTATGGAAGCCTAGTTCGATTTTTTTTTTCATTGGTTGCTTGGGTCTGACCCACATTCGCTTTCAAGTTCATCACGCCACCGTTTACTATACATATTCTCGAAACATGTAAGGGTCACGCATTCTCAATGCGCTTTTATTTTTCAGCTTACACTGTTTTAGCAATTACCAAGTTAGTTTCGATTAAAAAAAATAGAGATTATGAAAATCATCGCGGCAGGTTATCCCAAAACCGGGACAAAAACGATGGACGCAGCATTGACCCAACTCGGGTTTAAAGTATATGGTCACACTGAAAATTTACTTTTGCTGGAAAAAGAATGGACTAAAATATTACAAGATGAGGGAACCATTGAGCTTTTTCGTGAAATGTATGAAAATGTTGACGCGGTATCTGACGTTCCGGCATGTTATTTTTGGGAAGAAATTCTAATGGCTTTTCCAGATTCTAAGGTAGTTTCAATATGCTATTTTTGAGGCATTGGTAATAAGATAATGGTTTTTTCATTCAAATATGTTTTACATCTTCACTCAATATGCATATCCAATTTAATACTTTGACTGCTATATTTTATTTAGCAAAACGTCTAAAACCAGATCATCCCATATTCGTACATTAAACTTCATGATGTACTGTGTTTAAGAGAAAGCTTGGTCAGGCAAAAATTGTTATAAACTGTGTGCACATAACACAAGGTTCAGAATGTGCCAAAGTCTAGTGTTGTCTTTGTAGTTCATTTTAAATAGCTTACAACATGAATTATATAAATAAAATATTTTTTCAATATTTCCGACGATAAATGGAAGGTATTTGGCCATATTTTGCTCACTTTGCAGCAAAGTCATAATTTAGGCCGAATATTACAACGTAAAATTTGGCTTAAATCGTGCTTTTACTGCAGAAAGAAATGAATTGAGAGTAATCGAAGAAACAAAAAACTAAGTTTAGTCGATATACTAGAATAACTGACTTTTCGGATAAGGACATCTCTACGCTCAACACAGAATCTCGATATCTGTTATTCAAATGTTTCAGATAATACTCATGAGAAGAGAAAATGAAGATGCGTGGTTTAACAGTCTGAAGGGTCACTTAGAACATTTCCAAAAGAATTTTTCTATAAGAATGTTGAAGACTACCTCACCTACTCAGTGGAGAATTGAAAGAAACGTTTCAGCCCCAACAGGTTGAAATTTACAATAACGCCATACATTCTTTTTTGTGTTGTTCACTAGACCTGCTTGTTCGTTCAAGATAAAAAATTCCCTTCACAATTTTTTTGACTTTTTTCTTGATTTTTCAGGGCGTCTTGCACTTGGTTACTCAGCGCCACCGATATGGTCAAACAACATCAAAATAAATGAACAATTAGCGAAGAAGAAGTACAGAGCACATAATGCGCACGTGCTCCAGGTATATTTTTCGGATTTCTCGTATTAGCCAGAATTCCACAATTGATTGATTATTTACGACCCTGGAGAGTATAAGGCCTTTCGAAGTGTTGACAACTTTTACCATCACTCACTTGGTGGATTATCCTGATAGTTGAGTCTTACTTTATCTTACTAAGTTCAACGATAATCTGACTGAAAAGTATATTACTATGGACAACTTAGTATCATAGTAACCCAGACTAAAAATAGGACTGAAGACATATTGGTAGATAAGATATCCAGAATCAAATATGTCTCTAAACATGCAATCGAGTCGATGCATGTCAAAAGCAATTGAAAACTTTGAAATAAATATCATGTCTCAAAATGCTACCAAAAACGACAAGTAGACGTATTCCAAGGCCTAGCTGTTGCATTAGTTTTATGTAGATCAAGGACAGAGGTGGGGTGACAGTTGCCCCAAGACTTTGTGGTTCAAGTTAGCAAAATTATCACAGCATGTTAATGTTAAAAATTTGACATTATGTGTTTTTTTGATTACAGAATGCCCCAAAGGATCAACTTTTACTCTACAACGTTTCAGAAGGTTGGGAGCCGCTGTGCGCTTTTCTAGGAGTGCCTGTGCCCGATATCCCTTTCCCTCATAAAAATGTGAGAGGCAGTATTAGTAAGGAATGGCTTGCAACAGATCCATTGCTGATAAGAATGAAAAGAGAAATGTATATTTCAATCTCAACAGCCGCAATTCTCTTCTCTTATGGAATCTATAAGATTGTGAAAAACCCTCCAACGAGTGCAATTTCGTCGTTTTATACGTTCCTAAAAGATGGAATTTTTCAATTGATCACTAGAAAATGAGACAGTGTTTGTTCACTGTAGCAAAAATGCAACAAAACCACTGGTCTTTGACAGTAAACTTGTCGGTACTGAGAAAAAAATTAAAATGAAAAACAATTAAAGTGGCCAAATATGAGGTGTTGATGGAAGGCGCCGCGAAGGTTCCGTCCATCCACAGTCCGTGATTGGCATAAATCCCAGCAACATGACGTTTTTAACTTTGGAAATATACAATTACTGCAAATGACCAGTAAATTTATGGCACTTTTGTTACAGTGTTGAGGGTGTATGTTTTCAAAAGGCATACCAAAAGAGTACATAGACTAAAATTAATTTCAATTACATAAAAACGCGATTGAAATCCAACAAATGGGAACTAAAGAAAAAGTTCCTAAATCAAATTATCAGGAAATTTATAATTAATTAAAATAAAATAAAATGAACTAAACATTAAGAATAAGTGCACTGTTACAAATGTGCTGATTTCCAGTTTGATTTCCAGTAATTGCATATTTCTAAAAATCAAAAGAGCGTTGTTGATGAGATGAATGTCAATTATAGACTGTTGATGGATGCGCCTTAGCGGTTCGTTCCATCAGCAGTCCATAATTTCCGAAAATCTCAAAACCGATTTTGTAGCTTTATTTCAATATCACCGATGTTACTGTTAAAAAGCGGAAGTTTTACTTGATTTTTTACACAGTGTGCTGAAATAGCTTGTATTTAGAAAAAAATGAGAGATCAAAAATTACATCCACCGGAATTCAACAACATATATTCAGCCATGTCTTTTACTTTTGGATTTGTCGGTTCAAATTTATAATCATATGCTATTCTAGAAGCAAGTTTATTTGCCGTGTTTGCGCTGTAATACGCTGATAGGTCTTCTTCCAAATCAGGAATTTCTGAAAGTTCGACATTCTTTTCTTTCTTTTTTGGTGTTGGGCTGCTTCGGATTTTCTTAACCTCTGCGGCCATTCTTGCTCGACCAAAAGCATCGATTTTCTTCCATAAGGTACGATTGAAATGAGAATATAAGGCGTAATCCTGGAATAAAAAGGTGTTTGGCAGATTTGAAGCAGATTTTGGCAGGCACATAAATAAGCCAAAAATATTTTGATCAACAAGCTATAACATTGGAGGCGACAAGGAAAAAAAACATATGGAAATAAACATGAAAATATATGGTAGATGGCCGCCTAAGACAGATGTTACTAAGTGCTGTCCAGTCTTCTCTGAGATGTTTTCCACTGAGAGTGCAGTTGCCGGTATTACAGTGGCCGAAAGTCGGTTTCTTCAAGCGCTTCTGACGGTCTTTCACTCGAAGTGACTTTCGACTGTTTGATAAAACAAAAAAGGTTCTATTTGATATTTAATTGAGAATTTTATTGAAATAATAAAAAACTAGATGCTGGTATGGCTTCAATTTCTGTAAGAAATAAACGAGAAAATATGTCTGAGAAGCAGTATTTTCCTATAATATTATTAGAAAATCTACTCATATTTATTATTAAAGTCAGAACCATTCAAAACCTTTAATGGTAAGGTACCTGGTTTTGAAGATTCTTTATTGAACTGAGCTGTTCAAGGGTGAACGTGGGTCGTTCATAATTTCCTCTGTTTACAAAGTTCGACGTTATATATGTCCAATCCATACACAATTCTTTCTAATTATGAATGAAAAAGACGGGATATTAGTTTTTACCTTACACTGAGACTATACTTCAGTAAATTAATGGTTATTTGCAATAATTGTACATTTACAAAGTCCTAAAATCACTTTAATAATAAGATGTATGCCAAGTATAGCCTATAATTGAACGCTGTCGAACATGAGCCACAGACAGCGGCATATTTGAAATCTTGAAAAGATGGCACAATTTTGAAAAGGTGGGGGGAGCACAATTTGAAAAATTTTCGCGTTAAAATTATGACATCATAATGGGCGCCGAAAACAACATGTGCTTTTCACAATAGAATTTTCATTGTATGATACGATAATAAAATAGACTAAAAAACGTATATCGCGTGTTTCAGGAACGTTTTGACAGACTTGCGAAGCCATTCTGCGACTACTTCGGTCGACAAGTAGGGGCGTCTCGTGCCCCTTTCTAAATACGCTAGTGAACACAAATATTCCCAGCTCTGATGCTTCAAACCACAAACTGTGATCTACTATAGCGGGTCAGTTCCCAGAGTGTTTTCCTCTTTGGGTGGAGATTATGGGTTTACATTATATAAGCCTCATTGCCCTTTCATAAGTCTTTAAGTAGTTTTTAGGTAGTTCTTTTGGTAAATTTTACCTAAAAGTTCCAGCAATATTTTATTTGGAACAAAGCAAAAATTGATAGCGTTGTATTACAATAAGAAATTTAATCTTGTCAAACATGGTCTACTAATGGCCCGCGCCCCCAAAGTCGCATTTCCATTTGTGAACCATGCTTAACAAAACATGTCTCGATCAAAAATTTTTGACTGGGGTTGACCCTTTTTAGGTTCACGAAGTTTCAATTTCCCATCCTTTATATTTACCTTTAAAAGTATAAGTGATTCCAAAAAATATTCTGCTATCATGACTAAATTAAATGTTGATTCCAGTTGATGAATCTGATGTGAAATGTATTGTTCATCCGTGATAGTCGGGTCCAAGCCCAAGTCATGTGATTGATAATTCATACTCCTGAAATTAGGTTAATAATAGTTAATAATATTGACAATAAGGACATTATTTATTAAAGTCTTGAAGACTTTTGAGACATTCACGCTAACATTAATTTACCAATGTTTTTTCTTTTTTGCAGCAACTCATTTGAGTGGATTGCCCCGAGCAAGGCTTTGTACGAGCGGCCACTTACAGTCGAACAGGCTTAGTGTTTTGGGAAAGATATGATCTGTCTGGTTCGGCTAAGCACACCAAAGTTATTTCACACTGGTTTGAGTGGTGCGCGTGGATTAACGAGCCCGACTCAAACCCGATATTTTCAACTCCGATGCCAACTTTATAATCACTAGGCCATGGCCTATATATTACAAATGGTCCATTTCGGGTGTTGCTTCCGAGCTTCTTATACGGTGACTTTCATTAAGACGATGAATTTGTATAGAGAAAGATATCTTGGCAAAAATTTAAGGTAGTCGGCGCGATGCGCGATCAACAAAGTGATTCACCTGTGTTCACAATTTCAGTGGTGTTGTGTGTTCACATGTTAATGTCAGGCCCATGTGTCTTCCACCAACTTTAAACCAGCCTTATGACATCATAATAAAGATCTTTGCCAATAAGAAATGTTATTTTGTCAAACATGTGGACCATGCCTGACTGTCTCATTACAGTTTAAATGATTTATTTGAGTCATAACAGAAATCAACTCTGTTATAATTTGTTCAAAAGAGTAATATTGCAAAAATATTTCACAAACATGAGAGCAAAGTTACCTGAAATACCATGGAATAGATGAATTTAATTTCGTTGATGCTATCTTCAAATACTGATTAAAAGAGACGTTGAACTTTCCGAGTAAATCCACAAAAGGAGAATGATAGCAACGTGCCTGACATAAATAATATAAATAGTCTAAGCGAGGTCTGAAGCCAGAATTAGGAAGTGACCAACTAACGAATTCTAGTGGGAAAAAGTTGCATAAAACCAGCAGCAAGAAAATATTTAATGTGCAATTTAGCTAGTTTTCTTGAATTCCGTGAAGTAAACTGAATAACCTAGTTTCACTTTCGAAACCAGGTAGTGTGGGACCCTGTTTAAAAATCAGATGAATCGTCGTTTTTTTTAAGTCGAAGGCTTTGAAATAGGCTCTATTGCGTTTCCAGTTCGGCCAAGCCTGCCAAAGTTATTACACCCCTGGTCGAAAGTATTTCAATAATGAAAAAAATATTTATCTATATTTCTATAAATTACGCAATAACCATAACGCTTGTTTTCATTAAACTATATGTTGTTTTACTTTGATCCTGGAGTACGATTTCACTCAAATTTGTTCCATTTAGATATCTACATTTCATATGAATATGACATAAATAGGGTTGGCCAATTCGATTCGACGATTCGTATCGATCCGAATCACAAATTTTTCGAATCATTCGTGAATCGTATATCGGGATAATTGATCGCTAGATAAAAGAAAATTTTCATTTTTGAACGACAAAATCGACTTTATTTTTTTTTTGGAAATATGAAAATTTTTCCTCTTCGACATGGAGTCTGAATTGAAAAATTGCCTTAAGTCTGTTTATTATAAAGTTGGTAATTCGTAACTATAAAATGAACACATATTATATCACTAAAAAGGGTGTATTTGCTATTTATATAAGATTAGTGATTCGCAGATACTATGCGAATCAATTCGAATTCCTAATGCTTCGGTTTTGCCCCACCCCAGATATAGCTTAATTTCAACTTACTCTTTTTTGCACCATACTTTTATGTTTGCTTTTACCATAATAAAACATAAATGTTGAATATAAAGCATCAGCTGGATTTCGCATAATAGTGATGTACCTGTGAAATTTTCATGGTAATGATAATATGTAGCATGTTTTCAGTGCTAAAAATGATAGCCAGTTTGTAAACAAGATATGAAAAGGATAAACTAGCCGGTACCCAGTAGCGTATTTTGAATCTTGAAGGGGGGGGGGGGGGGGGGGGGCAAAAATAATAAAAAATTCTTGGGGAAGTTAGGACATGAAAATGGCCGCCGTAGACAAAAAAGGTTACTAAAAAAATAGTGTTTATATTCTATATCACCTCACAACAATCTTCTGGGATTTCCCACGTTTTAAAACACTCGAAAAGCCATTCCGCAATTTTTTGGTCGGCGAAGGGAGATGACACCATGACCCCCATTAAATACGTTAGTGCCAGTACTTATATGTAAAAATCTATATAAGAGGAAAACTACCAACTGCACGCACTGCAGAAGCAAACTGCGCTACATCTTTTGTCCAGTATGCGGTACTGATGGAGCGCGTCCATGAGACGCGGTCCATCTGTGGCTCGTGCTTGAAAAAATAAAAGTTTTGCATGGAAATTTCTCTGGGCGATGGCACGACCATTATGAAGGCCATAAAATAATATTATTCAAGCGGCGTTCATAAAAAGATAATATATCAAGTTTCAAAAGTTAGGAATTTTGTAAGCTTTAAGTTCTGGCATCAGTAAAAATAATAGAATTGGGGATTTTCCAGACTTCACAGTAATATCTTACTTTGTTCCGTGAGGCATCAGTTCTTCTAAGGCTGGTTTGTTGAATCGCACATGTGCAGCAATTACCTCGGGTCTGTTTACATTCCTTCCTATTTTCAATCCATTGTCACTTATTAAAAATCGAGAATCAAAATGTCCTGGATATCCTCCCACAAAAGGTTTTGGAAAATGCTTTTGCTAGGTTGCAGAAAAATAGTTTTATTCAAAGTTCAAATAAGGGTAGGACAAATTCTAATTATTCAAATCCCAATTTTTCGACAAATTTTGACAACGATTGGATAAAATATTGTATCGCTATTAAATGTACCATATTTGTTGTAATGTACTATGTATTTTTAAGCAGAAATATTTTGCTGTGCTGTTCTGCTTTGTGTATAGCCCTAACTTTTATAAACCTCCCGCATTAATAAAATTGGATAGACAGGTATACTAACAATTTGTATTTCATGACGCACAGAGAAAAATACATCAATAACAAAATGTATGTAACAGAATAACACTGATGAATGACGACGGAAAGGCGTGGACGCACTATCATTCATATAAATTTTCAATTTGTCGAGCATTAGTCACAGATGCTTCCACTTACACTTTTTCCATGATATCGTTTTATGTGTTTCATTATTGCAAAATAAACACTCGTTCCGGCCGTTTTGTGAGTTTTGACGAACACGATCTTGGTGTGAGGAGTGCAATCGCTCGTCGTGGAGTTCGTGTTGACCGCTAGAGAAGGCAATTGCAGTTTTACAACCGGGGTTGAGGGTGTTGACGCCGTTGTCTGGAAAAAGAGTCAGGGTACAGGAATAGGTATAAGGTTAGGTATGCACCCGATCTACTCACCTTTTAATGTTAACACGTTTCTATCAAATACTAATGGCGGTATTGGTATTATTAGGTAAAGGTACCGAGTATGCCTAATTAGTCGAGTTTATTCACATTCATTAATATACAATTCAGAATAGTTTATTAAATAACTCCAATTACAAAGAGCTATAAAATAACCTAAATAAAGTCAATGCTGCCTATAGTTAGTTGTTCATCAACGAATACCACATATTTTGGGAGATAAACTATAGGCTCTTTATCGCATTACCAACTGCGCGTTTGAGTAGTGCATCGCAGCAACAAATTGATGCATTCGAAAATCTACATCTTAGAGTTCGTAGATATTATGTGAATTCAAATAACTAACGACAATAGACCCTACTTTTTTGCCAACTTTTGATCGCAAGCATTATGTTATTCATCATATACCATACAATGGAAAAGTTTCACCTACATCAAAAAAATTACTAGTTTTTTTCTTGTAAAAGAAACCCAGGGAATAAGGAGGAATTTATTTGTGATTTAGTGACTGTTATTTTGTCCGTTTGGATTGCGATTGGGTGTTGCTTTCTTCTGAACTTGATTAGAGTAAATTACAAATTAAAAAAGAGTTTTAACATATGTCTAGCCGCTTATCTGACTTACGCTGAATATTAACGAAGTCTAAAACCTCACTTGCTGCGAGAAATTTTTTTATTGGGTTTTATTACTAAGAATCGGAATAATTACCTCTATTGTTAAAGGGTGCTCTGTGTGAATATTTCTAGGCATAAATCCATAATGCATTTGTATTCCCACTAACGCAGGCCCCGTAGCGTATCGGGCCCATATATAAGTTAACACAAAAATTATTGGGATTGTAATTACAACTACGTGCTTTGCTGTACTTCCCATCACCTCGTACCTCCTCGAAAACTACATTGAGTTAAGCATTTATACAATGCTGTAAAAAGATATAGGAATTCATGCGAGTCTCTTATCGAATTATCTTACTCCTAAATTCACTCGCAATATTTCAAAAGTGCAAAATTTGTTCTTCACGCTTCATATTTTGGTATGTATTGTAGCCTATCACCCTGATCAAGAGCCTGTATTAGGAGACGGGCATGGCTAGAGTTATTGAAAAGATATGATCTTTCCGGCTCGGCTTATCCCTGGGTGGTGGGCATGAATCAACGAGCCGAACTCGTCGGGACTCAAACCCGAGATCTACAACCTGCGATGTCAAGATGATAAGCAATACGTCATAGCACCTGATCATGTGTTCATAAAAAAGACTACAAAGCTTTTAAATGCCATAATACGCGATTTCTTTCTCGGATAATGTCAAGATATTTATTTATATTTACTCAGATATTTATTTACTATCCAAAGGAATGAAAAAAGAAAAAAAAAAACTACAAGGTTCTGGTCAAATTGAAACATGTTTAGAAGCAAATTAGAATTTAGTAATGTTTCGAGCAATTACTTGCAACAACGCAACTAAATCCAACAGTGGATAAAAGATGGCAAGGACTACAAGTAACAACTATTTAGTAGAGCTGCAAAGCAAATAACGATTTTGTTCGACTCGTTCGATTTTTTAAGAAGCTGTATCGAAATGTGGATGTTATCTAACATGACACCTCAGCATAATTGGGGGTGAAGCATAGTTTCGTCCTTACAAATAAAATTGCGTTTTGCATTGTTTTTTATTGGTGGGTTCCGAATTGCATAATGCTAAGCTTCAATATTTTGCCGAGCGCACGAAAGAAACATAACTTCTTAGAAATATTGTGCGATATAATTCAACAATAAAATGTTAGTAACTTCATAGTGCATCTCCAGCAAGTCCAGCTTAACTTTCCTATTTCATTTCATTTCTGAAGCTTATGAAAATATTTAGTTTTCCTTAACACAAGCTACAGATGGTCTCCCTTTTCATCACGATTCATGTCTACCGTTACGAGTATTTCTGTTTCATACAGTCTCAACTACCCTTTTTAATGACTCGGCTGCTTTTTTGCTTAGTACTGGCAAAGAGCGTGATGCGTTAACTTATAAAACTGCAACTAAATGCCCCGAGGCAATAAGATCCTGTTTTCAGATCGTGGTCTCGCTTTAGAATGAAACACTTAGATCTACTGTCGAAAGTCGATAAGATCGTTTGAAATAGTTTGGATGTTCATGGAAATAGAACTTCCGATTAGAATCGTAACTGTAAAAGAGCACAGTCGGGCAGTTCGGCCAAAAACTATTCTGGATGGGGCAAGAGGGAAAAGTGCTGGTAAACAGATATCGCTGAAATATCTGTAGAATCAATATGAAGTGATATCATATCACTATAGAGGAACTAACTTTTCGGGTCGTAGTTTAGGTCGCTTAACACTACTGCTCTCCTTGAAATACGCTCAATTAAATTGAGCAGTCGTACATGGAGCACCGTCCCATATGTTACTAGACTATCAAACCTGTAATACCCTCTTATTATCAAAAATATTTTCCCGCATCTGCTAACTACTTGGGATGATGACAATGATCTGTGGCTGGCCTGACGCCATGGCCAGTGAGATTAGGACCGAGGAATTAAATTTGGTAATATGAATCTATCACAATTATTCGTATCGCTCGTAAGAAATGATCGCATTGTATGGTGAAATTTTCCTTTTTTAATGACAAAATGCAATTGATTTGGTCAAATTTTTGAGAAAGGTTGGTAACCTCATGTTTTGTCACAACCCATGAGTATTTCTATGTCGCCAGGGATGCGGATTTGTCACAACTCATGAGTATTCCCATGTCACCGGGGATGCGGATTTGTCACAACTCATGAGTATTTCTATGTCACAAGGGATGCGGATTTGTCACAACTCATGAGTATTCGCATGTCATCAGGGATGCGGATTTGTCACACCTCATGAGTATTCTTATGTCAACGGGGATTTAGCTTTTAGCATTTATCACAAATCATGAGTATTGCATGTCATTGGGGATTCCGATTTGTCCCTAGAGATGCATCGATACCATATTTTTCGCCGATACCGATTCTTTAAAATGAGCCAATACTGATAAGAACAAATTTCGCATTACCGGACAATACCGACCGATGTTGACACTCTAAAATGAGCTGATTTCGTGACGCAGATATTCCAAATTTCGGATACCGTCCGATAAAGATTAAATTATGTTATTTGGGCCGATACCGGTACTGCGCAAAATCAAAATTGACGTTACCGGTCGATACTGATGCTTCAAAATTATTTTACAGCGAAAAATGTACTATATATTAATGGGCCAATAATCTTCGACAAATTTATTCATACTATGACGTCTTCATTGGTTAGAACAAAATGTGGCAGATTGCGCTACATCAAAATGTCATGTTACAAATTTTAAGGGCAAATTTCGCTATATTTCATTTAATATGCTTCATAACACTATTATTATAGGAAAATGAAAGATTTATAATATTCAATATTAATAAAACAGAATCTAAAATTTTCAGTTTTATTAATGCGAATTTGTTAGGTCAACAGAAAAAAAAATAAGTTGATGTTAATCAAGTTAGAACAAATCCATAGACTTAGATGTCCATGCTGTGTTTCCAAAAATGATTGTTCAAGTTTTATTTTTCAGTTCCAAAACATCACTGCTAAATCTAACGCACTAACCTCAGCAAAATACACTTATTTATTTCTCAAATGAAAAAAATTTATGACAATCATTTGTAATATTTTCACTACTTGACAAATAACATGGATATTTTCATATTCGATTATATTTTATATCAAACTCGTTCTTACTATATTTGTCTCATGATTACAATATTACAATACCCATGTCTATTGCTATTTTACCATGGGTGCGGATTTGTCACACCGTTATGAATATTCCTAAGTCACCGCTTATGTGCAATGGTCACAACTCATGATTATTCCTATGTTACCAAGAATGCGCATATGTCACCATAATATTAAACTGATGAAGGCATCATGGGAATTACTATGTCACAGGGGATGCGGATTTGTCACAACTCGTCAGTATGTCACCGGGGATGCGGATTTGCCACAACTCATGAGTATTCCTATGTCACCGGGGATGCGGATATGTCACAACTCATGCGTATTTCTATGTCACCGGGAATGCGGATTCGTCACAACTTATGAGTACTCCTATATGCCACCGGGGATGCGGATTTGTCACATCTCATGACTGTTTCTATGTCACCGGGGATGTGATTTAGTCCCAACTCATGAGTATTCTTATGTCACCGGGGATGCGGATTTGTCACAATTTATGAGTATTTCTATGTCACCGGGGATGCGGATGTGTCACAACTTCTGAGTATTCCTATGTCACCGGGGATGCGGATTTGTCACAACTCATGCGTATTTCTATGTCACCGGGGATGCGGATGTGTCACAACTCATGAGTATTCCTATGTCACCGGGGATGCGGATATGTCACAACTCATGAGTATTTCTATGTCACCGGGGATGCGGATTTGTCACAACTCATGAGTATTTCTATGCCACCGGGGACGCGGATATGTCGCAACTCAATAGTATTTCTATGTCACCGGGGATGCTGATTTGTCACAACTCATGAGTATCCTTATGTCACCGGGGATACGCATTTGTCACAACTCATGAGTATTCCTGAGTCACCGGGGATGCGGATTTGCCACAACTCATGAGTATCCCCATGTCACCGGGGATGCGGATATGTCACAACTCATGAGTATTTCCATGTCACCGGGGATGAGGGCTTGTCACAATTCATGAGTATTTCTATGTCACCGGGGATGCAGAATTATCACAATTTATGAGTATTGCATGTCATTGGGGATATCGGTTTGTCATTAGGGATGTATCGATGCCACTTTTCTGCCGATACCGATGCCACCGATACTCAACATTACCGAAACCGGCGGATAATAATACTCATCCCAAATGCCTTCAAATATACATCCTTAAAATCGAAATTTTCCAAAAAATGTCACTAAAATTATTACTATTCAAACTATTCAAAAACAACATCCAAAATTAAAGTCATCAAAAGGACCCAATGAAGAACAACATTTTATCAATTAAGTAAATAAACAAAATAAAAGACAACAAAAAATAAAAATACAAAATAAAAAAGAATTTGCCAAGTCACAAATACGAGTATATATTTTATTTTTGTCTAAGTATGTTGCCCAAAATCAATTCCCACCCTGAATTTGGGAATGGTATCCCTAGGCGTGATAATAACTTTTTCTGTAATCAAAATTAAAGAACTGGAGGTAAAAGAAAAGGAACATAAGTTTAACAATCCATCCCCAATTCGACTTCACGACATTACATTTTATGTTTGATAATACTGAGCCGACTGATGACATTTCATTGTAGTGCAATCTGCCACATCCTCTTGAATGCCAACGGAGATTATTGGGTCACTATGATCTAGGACATTTTTAGTTTTAGTTTTTTTTTTTT
The DNA here is from genome assembly GCA_963675895.2 of Styela plicata. NCBI lineage: Eukaryota > Metazoa > Chordata > Ascidiacea > Stolidobranchia > Styelidae > Styela > Styela plicata. The sequence continues at coordinate 7,907,329 of OZ023143.1, read as the reverse complement.
TTTATTGAAATTCGCTCAGAGCAAGGACACAGAAGAAGAATCAAACTTGAAAATTCTCCTGCAGTCACTAAAGTGCAAAGAGCTACATAAAATGCAGGAGCAGGAACTAAAGAACCCCCATCCCTGATAGATGTCTATTAAGGCGATTTTTAAAGCCTTGTAGATCAACACGATCAGGAAAACAGCAAGAAGGCAAGGAATTCCAAAGTTTTGATATTCTTGGAAAAAAGCTTCTTGCATAAAACTGTTTGTGACATTGTGGAACCTCCACAGTGAATAGGTGCGAATTGGTAGCCAATCGTGTTGATCGATTAAATTGTTCTGGGGAACGAGAGCAGAAAGCTCCTTTGAACAAAGACCATTATAATATCTGTAAAATAAACATAGTGAGGCAACGTTGCGGCGGTATGTCAAACTTTGCAGAATGCAGGAAAGTTTAGGACCAATCATATTGACCACACGCCGTTGAATACGATCGAGCATGCTAAGAACAGTGACAGCGGCACTTCCCCAAATGTGACAGCAATACTCCATACAGGGTCGAATCAATGATTTGTACAAATGGAGAATGATTTCGGGAGTGAGATAATGGCGAGCTCGATATAGAGAACCGACTTTCATCGAGGCTTGTTTAGCAATACTGGTGACATATTCATTCCAACTCATGTCCTTAGACAGTGTGAGTCCAACAAAACGAATATTTGAGGATTCCTCCAGAACAGTACCAGATAATGAAATTTGGGTTGCATTCGTATTAGTGTAACGATTACTTGATAAAACTTTAGTTTTCTCCGAGTTAAGAGTTACCTGCCAAGTGTCACCCCAATTAGATACTGTGGCCAAATCACACTCAAGTGATTTTGCCAGAGCTAGACGTTGTTCCGGGAGGGATTTTTCATTGAGACAAGAATATATGGTTGTATCATCAGCGTAAATTACCAAATCACATATCAAATTATCGGCCGGGCCTTTAATATATATCAAGAACAAAGTTGGACCAAGGATTGACCCCTGAGGGACACCGGATGAAATGGAATAATTACCTGAACGTTGCCCGTCCAAAACAACAATAATCTTACGATTGGATAAGATTTGAAAGGTTTGAAATCCCAATTGAAAACAGACATTGGTGCCAAACTCTGTCAAATGCTTTAGAAATGTCTAGAGCAACCGACTTTGCCTCCCAAACAACGATCAAGGGCACGAAATATTTGTTCAGTTATTACTGTCAACAAGTCAGCAGTAGAGCGAGAACGACGAAAACCATACTGCTTGTCCGTGAGGAGACAAAGCGACTCCAGGTGTCCAGAAATTTTATTATTAATAATTGATTCAAAAATTTTACTTATAATTGGTAAGAGACTAATTGGACGATATTTATTAGGATCAGTTCGGTCGCCACAGTTTTTAAATGCCGGCACAATCGTTGCACATTTCCATGTATTTGGGAAGGTACATTCTTTTAGTCATTTATTAAAAAGTTTGGCCAAAATAGAGGATACCTCAGATGAAAGAATCTTCAGAATCACAGATGGAATGCAGTCAGGACCAGGAGATATGTTCGAATCGAGTTTGGCAATCATTCTAGAGACAAGTAGCGGAGTTACTGACATGTTCTCCAATGTAACGTCGGTTCGATTTGGAAAATTAGGTGGTGAGGTATCAGAAACCGAACCAAGGCTGCAGTTATTAGAGAACATCCTGGCAAACAACTCCGCCTTGCCTCTGGAAGAACACAAAATTTCAGGGCCATTTAAAAGAGGAGGGATACTAGATTTACCCCTGTTCATCACATTATTCATTATTTTCCAAAAATCTTTGGAACTCAATTTTTGTTGTGAAATTTTGGATTTGGTGGATTCCATGTATCGAGTTCTAGCAATTCTGAAAATTCTTTTAAAATTATTTCTAGCCTTTCTGTGAAGTCGTCTATTATTGACGTTGGGTTGTCGACGATAGCGGTGGAAATGATTACTCGTCGCTATTGCCGCCGAGCATTGGGGTGAAAACCATGGGGCAGAGTGGGGTTTTACCTGCAATCTTCGGTGAGGAATGAATTCATCAATTCCAAGGCGTATCCACTCTGCGATTTCCACCGCACACTCATTAGCAGGCAACAAGAAAACATCATTCCACGGCACTTCGCGAAGGAAGTCCCGAAAAGAGTCCAAGTCACCGCCCTTGTAGTTATAAGAAGTGCGGTGAAAAGGAGACTCTTTACTTATGAGAGTCGAATTTTTTAATCTCAGCTGCAAAATGACGTGGTCTGAAGTACCAAGTGGAGGCTGGGGAACCAGGGAGAATACATCACCTGGACCTGAGACAAAACAAAGATCCAGTCGGGAAGAAGCGTGAGCCGGGTTATCGGGGATCCTAGTCATAAAATCCACCATCTGTGTCAAAGACTCAGTGATGACGAAATTATGAGTTTTAATTCCGGCCAGGTCAGTTGCAGCTGAATTCAACCAGGTATCGTGATGGGCATTGAAATCTCCCATTATGCAAAATTTGGCAGATGGACAAGACATCAAAATATTGTCCATCTGCAAAGAGATGTCATCCAGGACAGAACAATCTTGGGTTGAGGGGGATCGGTATACGAAGAATAGAAATGATGTCGATGTCAGAAGCGACATGCGTAGGCACAGATACGAAAGTGATGTGGACTCAAAAGCAAATGCACGAGCTACAGGCAGATTGCTACGAACGTAGACAGCTAGTCCGTGCATATGCTTTGGAGAATTCTTGCGTATGAGTGGCAAATAACCCTCGACCCCGAAATCAGAAGATGAGATTCCAGGATTAAGGTTGGTCTCGCAGAGTGCAAAGACATCTGGACTATTCCTTGCAAGGAATGATTCCACAGAAACGAAGTTTCCTCTCAACCCACGAACGTTAGAAAAACAAATTGAAAAATTGTTGACCGTGAGATTCTTAGCCCCCCCCCCCCCCCCCCCCTCCCCTATTACGGGGTGCACGGGACTGGGGGTCATTGGCTTTATTCGGACGCGTCATATTATGTGAAAAAACCAGCAACTGCACGCTGAGCAGGAAACATTCCAAGGGAACTGAACTGCCATTGTTGAATGCAGTGAGTGGTATCTACCCTGGACGAGAGTATGACTCTCTACCACTTCATGAGATTGGGATTACGTTTGGTTTACTTTCTGTCTGTAGAACTTCCTGATAAGGGTGACCCTGCCAGGAGAGAATATCTCCAGTCAGTATAGCGCTACAGATTACAAAGGTAATAAGCCCATCCGCCGCGACAAGGCAGTAATCCCATGGATTATCCCATGGCATTAGTTGAGAATTACTAATACCTCACCTTTGAGTATCGATAGTATCGGTTTCAGCTCATTTAAGGTATCGGTATCCACCGGAATCGACAATTTGATTATCGGCAGTATCGGTATTGATTTAATTTATATAATCTGTATCGACCGGTATCGGAAATTTAAATTTTCGCCGGCACCGATACTTTAGGTTATCAGCTTCGGCTCATTTTGAAGTATTAGTATCGACCTGTATTGTCAAATTTGATCATCGGCAATATCAGTATAGGACCATTCCAATCGCCTGGAGACGAAAAAAGTTGTATCGGTGCATCCCAAGTGACAAGAAATAGAAATACTTAGGAGTACTGACAAATCCGCATCTTGGGTGACATAGAAATAATCAGAAGTTGTGAGAAATCCGCACCTACGGCAACATAGCAATTGGCATGAGTATTGTAATCATGCGAAAAATATATTACGCGTGAGACAAATATCAAAATATAAATTTCCTTTGTCAAGTAGTGAAAATATTGCAAATCATTGTCATAAATGAATTTTGGGGAGCTTTGTGTTTTTTCGTGATGACTTAACCATAGTCGCATTAATAAAAATATGTATCGATTTTAATTTATGTTTTTTTTCTCAACATTGAATTTTGCAAACCTTGAATTTTGATGGTATGGTGAAATATGCCCTTAAAATTTGCAAAATAATATTTCAATGTAGCACAATCTGCCACATTTTGTTTAAATGCCAAAGGTAACGTCATAGTATCAATAAATTTGTCGAAGATTGTTGGGCCACTATTTTCTAGTATCTTTTTTGCTGTGAAGTTGAGCCGTATCCGTTATTTCGAGTATCGGCAGTATCGGTATCAACTCATTTCGAAGTATCAATATCGACCGGTAACGGCAATTTCGATTATCGGCAGTATCGGTATCGGACAAATTTAAATATTCTTTATCGGTCGGTATCGGAAATTTAGAGTATCGGCGGTATCGAAATCGGCTCGTTTTAAAGTATCGGTAAAGACCGGTATCGACCGGTATTGGATAATTTAAGCATCAGCATTATCAGCATCGGCACATTTTAAAATCTGGGTATTGGCGAAAAAAGTGGTATCGGTGCATCTCTAGTGACAAATCGGCACCCCCAATAGCTTGCAATCCTCATGAGTTTTGATTAATCCGCATTCCCGGGGACACATAAATACTCATGGGTTGTGACAAATCCGCATCCCTGGTGACATAGGAATACTCATGCCTTGTGACAAATCCGCATCCCCGGTGACATAGGGACACTCATGAGTTGTGACAAATCCGCATCCCCGGTGACATAGGAATACTCATGCCTTGTGACAAATCCGCATCCCCGGTGACATAGGGGGAATACTCATGAGTTGTGACAAATCCGCATATCCTTGGGACATGGGAATACTCATGAGTGGTGACAAATCCGCATCCCTGGTGACATGAGGTTACCAACCCTATCGAAATTTTTCGTTAAAATATGAAAATTATTTATGCACCTGCACATGGAGTGTGAATTGAGAATATATTGGCTTTTTCATAATAAAGTTACCATAATTTTATTGATTTCTATAATAAACACAGGTCGTTTATTTTAAAAGTGTATTTGTTATTTAAATATAGAATTAGGAATTCGATCAGATTCGGAACAAATATCCGAATCAGATTCGAATGCTAAATAATTTTTAATAACTCAAGCTCATTAAGACAACAAGATTTTTGGAGCAAACAATGAGATCTTTGGCCTTGGGATGAGCCTCCGATGGGTTTCTATTAATAAGTTAGTCAGAGTAGATAATCCAGAAAACACAACTTAAATTATACATTGCGGTTATTCGCATACATATTATATTTTTATATGAGAAACAACAGTCATATAAAGTAAACGGCAAGTAACCAAAATCTGCATTTTTTGAATTGTATCCCGTAGTAAGAGTAACAGAAAAATCATGGTGTATGATTGAATGATTCAATTAATCAAAAATTGTTGTGTTCATGTTAATGGCAATCACAAACAGACTGCATCTTAGCGACGCATCTTCCATAAATAAATACATTTCTAGCTAATTTATTCGGGATTTGGTATGCTAAAAAGCATGATATTTTACTGTTCTACAGTTTTAAACTTTGTATATACATTTGAAAATGCATCAAGGTTTTAAGAATTTAACATCTCTGAACATCATTACCGTTTCCTTCAACGGATAGTATCGTCCATAATCAGCACCTCGTGACCACGTAGACCAAAAATTAACGGCTTCTTTTAGGTTTCTGTATTCACCAGATTGTACATAACTGTAATATTTGTATGGACCGTTCAAGTTCGATAAACCACAATTATTTGATTCATCAGCAAACCACCATCCTCCTTCATACTTGGAAGAACAACCATCGTCGCTTTTTGCCCTGAAAGGAGACCCATTGTCGCAAGTCAAAGCATCTCCAGCATTTCCTTGATAACCCCCAACACTCAATTCAAAACGTTGATCAAGTGATCCGATAGAAAACCAACTGAAAAAATAGATACACAATCGGTTAAGTGAACAGTAATATGTTTCGAGAAAACAGCAAAATGTCTTTTGAAAACAGCACTTAAAAAGATTTTAAATTAATTTTTATATTTGTTATAGTATTTACTGTATTACAGTTTTTTACAGCCAGCATGGCCGAATGATTCCAATATCAATTATTTTTCGTTGACGTCAAAACAGAGCATCAAAACATACTAGATGTAATTAAATATTCATTACAAAAATCGGATACAGCATAGGGGAATTTAAAAATATTTTTAAATTTATTTTAGGAGTGATAAATTGAAATCGAATATTATATCCTCACAAAGATAGTAGTGAAACATACCAAGATTTTCTCTTTTGAATTTGTTTCTTATTTCTCAAAATATAAATATTTTGTCAAAAATCTATCGAAACTTGCTCCCTTATATGGTTGAGACCGATACTAGATTCATTAATTTATTTGAAGCATTGTTGTATTTAAATTCCGAAAGATGACTTACGCATATTTTGCGTATCTTTCTAGATCTCCCCAATCCTTCAAATTAATTCTGAGCTCATAGACGCCCATTTTAGTTAAATCGTAAATCTTCTGCAAGCCTGTAAAGAAAATCACAATTTATCTCAAGCAAATCTACCCGAACAATTATTGACTAGTATTGCAAAGAGATTATATCTATCAATACCAATCATATATAGTGCTGACAAAATATGTTAATAAACAAATGTAAGTTTGGTATGTTTGTCCTTATTTTCCATGCAACAAAGGGCCTACTGCAAAATGAGCTCGGTAACATTCGTTTGCGGATATTTTTAGACCGGATCTTTGGCCAGAAACATCGAGAGGGTTATTTAAGACTGGACACTTTGGATCGTTGCACCAGTGCGGTGATTTCGCATTGATCACTAGTGCGCGTCATCAGGCAGCGGTCCGCCTTGGAGTTTTGAGCTGGAGATCCAGTTCTTCGCTAGTTTCAGCTTTGTAGTAATGTTATACTATAATTTATCCTTTAATATTTGAACCTATGCATTTTAGACTAATGAATATCAGTATGGTACTGATGATCATTAGTCTAAAATGCATAGTCATAAATGCATCATTTTTATTCAAGCCTTATAATGCCAATAATTAGCTCGGTCAGAGCTACCAAAAGTTTTGGTAAGATACTTATTCAATACTGTCAATATTTTTTCAACTTTGAAAATAACATACTTCGTGCCCTGATAATGCGTTGGTCAAAAAGACTGAAGTTAGCCTTAGGATCTTACTAAGATTGTAAATGCAATACGTACCTAACCACAGCTCATCACTGTCCAGATCTCCAAATCCATCAACATAATTGTCATAATTGACGTTAAAATTAGTAAATTGATATTTTCTTCTTTGGAATACCTTATGAAGTTAGGTGGGTATAAATAAAAATGTGTAGTACGAAGGCATGTGAAAGGTGATATATTAGTATGAAAATCATTTAGGCAGACGATATTTTTTTATATGTGTGAAATATTTCATATACTTTATATTTACAATAATATTTTAAATTAAATAATCTTCGTAGTTAGCAATTCATTTTAAGCAATATTTGTTGGGGAGGAACTGTTGTACTAAATTACGGAATATGTCTGGTTAAATAAATTAAAAAACATTTGATAACATTATGCTTGCTGTGGGCTGCGGTAGGAATCGAGAATTGCGACCATGTATGCCGCCTAATGAAGGACGCGTGTTCGAACCATTGGGAATAGATGAAATTTGTGAATGAAATAATAATCAAAGAGCAATACATTTAGGTTGTCCTGAAAGATACTGTAACCTCCAGTTTTGTTACGATGATATGATCTTTTCGGTTTCTGGCAGCTTCTACACTGAGCGCAATGATAAATGGCGATGGCGAGATCGAAAAATAAAACACACGTTAGTCCAGCTAATATAATCTGGTATAATCTGTTTTTGTTGATTCCACAATATTACGTCATTGTATACATTTATCAATATTTTGTGGATTTCATTATACGCTGCGTTTTAACGTTCACATTATATATATTCCTTATTTTATACTTCCATAATTTTGAATTGGGCGTGCAGTGTTCGTAATATACTCCTCTTGCTAGATTTCCTACCTGAGATCAACATAAGAAGAAATTAAAAGTATGTCTTCCAGGTCCAAATTCAACTTGCAAAACATTATAAGTTACGTAGAGTTGTATAGAGTCAGCCCTCAGGGCAGACACCACTCACTGAACTTTCTTATAGCGTGGTGCTGTCTGCTGTTTTTCTCTTCGAGTGCAGTTGCTGGTACTGCATTTTCAAATATCTTCAATAAAAAATAAAAAAAAACTTACAACCCATCCGCCACCATCAGTCTCCATATCACAATAAACTTTGTGACATTTGGCTCTCTGTTGTGTACAAATGCGATATATTCCGGTGAGTGAAGAACTGCTTGTACTCTCTACAAGATCTTCATCTTGAACGTCACGACAACTTGTTGGACGCGCTGAACAATGAGAATAAATTGAATTTTTATCAAAATTGTAATATTTTTCACTATTAGTGCATATTTCCTTGGCATACTCTTTTGTATCCTGGCCTTTGTGTTGAACTGAAGCAGCAAAACTCTGACCATATCCCAAGAATTGTTCCACGATGGCGTACTCCATAAATTCCTCGCGCGTAAGAAAAAAAAGCAGTACGTCGAAAACTGTACAGACGTACTGTATTGGATGTTCATCCCGTAGAGTTTTCGAGCCGCCTAGAAAACCACTTCCCATCGCCAGCTATTTAATTACTAAATTTTTCGTGAAGTAAAGTCTCATAGACTCTAAGCATATTTTGTTGAGAATGCTTGGCAAAATAAAAATTTCTTTTTGGGAAAGGCTGTGAGCCTGTATACGGATGTGCGGATTGACCGAAGATGTTCTTCAGCAAAATAACTGAGTAACGCCTGACTAAATAGACTGCACTGTCATAACTGCTGCTGTTTTTATACGCAAAAACTGTAGTTAAGAACATTCGAACTTGGTTCAAGTACAGAGTTTACCCTCATCACATAGATCTCCTCTATATCCACTCAAACAACTGCATGAAAATTCATTGACTCCGTCAACACATGTTCCTCCGTTTTGACAAGGATTCGTTGAGCAATCGTCTATATCTAAATTAAAATTATATTCAAAAAGTTATATTTTTATTACGATAATTGATCAGATTGGTAATCAAAGGTCGGCAAAACGCTGTGGATGAATCATGAAAAAAGCGTCTGTAACATATGCTAATATTATTACTGGGTTCCCACTCTAAATATAAACCTAACGCATTTCCTGCGTGTCGTAAGAGGCGACTAAAAAAAGTGATAGATGGTTTTACTATCGCCCAGAGCAGATACCACTCACTGCACTCTATCATGGCAGTTCAGTTCAGTTTGGAATGTTTTCCGCTTAAAGTGCAGTTGCTGGTACTACATCTTGCAGTAGCTCTTTGCTATAAAGTGCCTATAATTTAGATCCTTTCAGGTTCTGTATATCCGACCTTGGTCAGACGGAATTTCAATAACAAATATCGATTTTATTGCAGTTTACTCCGTAGTCGTGATTTCACTCCTATCGCAATTCATAGTTCAAATGACTCGTTTCGACAAGGATTCTGATCCATGTTTACTTCCTCCTACCCAGAAGTTTCCTTGATATTATACTTACTTATCTCGCATTGTCTTCCTGTATATCCATCTGGACAATCACACAAAGCCGGAACTTCCTTCAGCAGCACAAGAACCCCCATTACTGCATGTGAATTCTCCGCAGGAGATTGATATTTCTGTAAAATACTCGTTAAATAGTTTACCAGTAAATTAATTTATTTAAATTTGATTCAGATATACTCATAAAAGATCAGAGAAATCGTCCAAAAAGGATTTTAACATGTTTTGTCAAGCAAGACGGTCACAGATCCATCTGTGACTCATAGGTTGTCAAAATTAATTTTCGATTTAATTCAAAAATCTTCTGATAGAATTAACGAATCTGACATATCGTTAAACCGACGTGGCTTAGTACGGGTTATGGGAAATAAAATATTGTTCTGTTTGTATTGTTATTTTCAAATACCGTTTATACAAAACTATAAGGATAAACCTACTCACAGGTGATCTTTTTTTATTGATAACTGCTAGTTGCGACAGAAAAACGAAAAACGAACTAAAACTTTTTCTCCCATCAGCATTCAGCGTTATTTTGCTTGAGGTTGGGTAATTCAATTCGGCGATTCGAATTGATTCGAAGCACAAATTGTTCGAATCAGTCGTGGTTCTGCCCTATCAATCAGAAATCTTAATTTCTCAAGTCTAAGCCAGCGGTGCGATCCATCAATGTCTCATGCTCTACCAAATATCATTTCAATTCAATGGCATTTTTCAATTTTTATGGGGAAAAAAATGCGAACTATATTTGATAATTTAGCAAATATTAAAGGTAAAAAAGGGACAATTGTTATTGATGCGGATTTCAGTGATTCGATCTGATTCGAAAAAAATGTCCTAATGAGATTCGAATCCCGACTGATTCCGTTTTTTTCCAGCCTTTAAACATGGCGCAGAATACAGTATATGAAAGCATCTTTCCAGTTTTCACAATATACTTACTAGGACACGACTCCACATAATTTTGGTACACACAATATTTTTTTTCTGAATCAAAAGCATAGTTTTCTTGACAAGTAATCTTCTTTACTTCATCTAAGTTAAAATTGAGAAAAAAAGTGAATATTGAATATTATCATAATAACTTGCAATTTGGCAAGGAATATTATGTTATTCCTTCAGTTGGAGTCGAGTATGAAGACTTTAAAATAAACAATAAACAAAAAATTCTGGTGCTCAAACTGAAAGCGAGATCTTACCCTCAATTGCCAGTAATCGTTTTTAATTTTAAGAACTTGAATATGTTGAATACGTTCAATGGTAAAACGAATTTTCTTTTTGATTGTTTTCACAAACCAATAAGATTATTTTGCAAAAACCACTTACGATCTGTGCACCAATAAAATTCTCTTGGACAATGGGGTGAATCCAACGAAAAAACTGTGTTGTTTTTGTAGTTTTCGCAAGTTTTCACATCTGAAACATAACATTTGGAAATATTGGGAAATGTGAAATCGGCAACAGATTGAAGGATAATTGGATGGGATGTAGGGAATGAATAATAAAATGCATAGGATGACGCTCCCAGTCCAAAAAATATTTTCCAAACATCCTTTTTATCAAACAAATTTTGTTAAGTATGGGTCACTGAGGTATTGCGCCGCTGAGGCCGATCATCTATGGGTCATTCGCAACAAAATTAAATTCCTTATTGATTCAGCCAAAAAGAACTTTTCAAGGTCAAAAAAATTAATTTGAAAACCACCAATTTTAAGGAAACAAAGCCTATATGGCGTTTCTTGCGAAAACGATAATATATAGGATTACGAATAGTTTCATCGAAGTCCATATATACCTAAAAGAGTGACGAGTGACAGTGACTTACCGGGACATTCGTCGAGGAAATTCTGGAAAACGCAAGTATTACTGACATGATCATACGCACAATCAAGCGGACAGGACACCAGGTTGATATTTCCTGTGGAAACAATTAATAAAGTTTATTATACAAATAATTTTCAATGTTACATCAACAAATTTTTCTGAATTTCTCGTTAAATCGGACTACAGAAAAACCTAAACAACTTAAATATTGACAAATTCATGAACACAAGAGATTAATGGTTATATCTTCATCCAGAGTAGACACCGATTAATAGTAGTTATCGACTTTCATCCAGGTGTTACGCTAACCTTAATGGTTGAAAGATGACGTTCAGTGATATAGGACCGTGTTTGTAGAAGAATATCAATTGAATATGACTTTAAATGTTGTTAAACCATATGATTTCAAAATCATTATTATTATTATTATTATTATGATTCTTTTTTTATAAATATTGCTGACAGCGAGATTTCGTGCAACTCTGAGGCAATGTGCAAGAATTTAGTGATGCAGACCAACGTCTAGTGTTTTTCTTCCAAACTACGTAAGGTAAAATGAATAAATTATCGAAGGCTAGGTAAAGTAATATTAGTTTACCTATCTTCGCTTTCAAACCTTGCTTCAAAAAACTCAAAAACCAAGAAATGATAAAAAATCGTTTTGGTTTGGCGGCATTTAGGGCCCTTTTTTATAGATTTGAAGGGTAAAGTCTTCGTGTAGTCCATTTTAAAACTTTTTTATAGTAAAAATGTGATTTACCTATTTGGTATGTCAGGTACCTAGCTTTTTAAACCCGATACCTATTTTACCTTGTAAACTGCAAGTATTTACAAAATTGTTCAAAAATAGAAGTTGAATCAAATAACAGTGCAATTGTGTAAGCATTTTGAAAATAAACTCTGTCAGCTAGGTATGTAAACTCGGCACTTTATATGAAATTGCCAACGCTACCATAATTTGTTAAAGCGGTTTAAGTGAAAGCGATGATGCTTTGTTTGATAAAGCTCATGAACACGATATAACAGCACATATACCTGAATCATCACATGTGTAGGTAAATTTTGAAAACGATATAATAGCACATATACCTGAATCCTCACATGTGTAGGTGAATTTTGAACACGATATAATAGCACATACCTGAATCATCACATGTGTAGGTAAATTTTGAACACACATCCTGTGGCAATGAATATGAAATGATGGTTGATTCGCATTCCAAGACAGCTGTAAAATATGATGGACCTTTTGAATTGAACTCATACAATAACATACATTTTTAGAATTCTATTTATGTACTTTCAATTTTATCTTCAATTAGCAAAAATTCATTTCAAAATAAAACTTTAAAATGATTGATTGGTTATTTGTGTAGGAGGGAAATTCGTTTTTAATTATCGTGGTCAAATTTTGGCGCTAAAATCGGCATAGTTTTTCCCAAATAGAGTTTTTTTGCAGAACACGACAACAACAGCCTGAAAATCGCGCTGGTGACGCGAAATATTTAAGGAAGGATTTTTCAGGGCCTACAGTTGAATAATAATAAAAAAATAAAAATACATGTTAACTGATTTCTTTTAAGTTTACAATAATGCAAAAAAAGAATTAAAAGGATCTGCCACAAATGTCCAGGACATAAATTCAAAGCTTCGAAGTCCATCATTTGGGTTATAATTCGAATTACTGAGCCTTATTAGCAAAAGGCATATTACCCAATCAGAAAAAATCCGTAATAACATGTTTAGTCGAGTTTGATTCAATTGTGGATCGCCCCGCCGAGGTGTGGTCCATCTGTGGCTCATGCTTGGTAAATGAAATGCAATTCTCAATCGGTAGATTCGTTTCCTCTAAAAAAACTAAACAAAATTGTATATACGAATTAGTGACATTGTAAGCAAAACATCTGATGATAAAATTGACTTACGCGTACACAGAGGATTAAAATTTTGAAACTGACAGTCTTTTGTTTCATAATTGTAGGCCTGAGTTATGGGACATTCTATGCGCTCGATGTTTCCTGAAAATATAACGTAACATTATGATAAACCAGCCACTTATATTGAATTATGTATTTTCATGATATGATATGAAAATTGTCTGAAATAAAATATCCCATATACATATTCAATATAGGTTAAACAGATATAATCTGCCAATCTAATTTATAGTGGATGACACTGTACTAATAATGATTGGGACAATACTGACATTTTTTTTTTTTGAAGATGCGAATGGAACTTCTCCGAAGGCAAAATTTCTGTAAGTTATTGTTGTGATTAGAAGACTGAATTTTTGACGCAATATTTACAACATACAAGCAATCGCAAGTGATTTTTATTATGGGCTGTTGGTGGACCGCACTTTCGCGGTGCGTTCCATCAACACCCCATATTTGGCCAAAAAAGTCAATTTTAAATTTTTTTTCCATATTATCAACTGAAATTACTGTCAAAGACCAGTGATTTTGTTGCATTTTTTGTTAAAGTGTAGCTGAATTTTGTCCCCTCCAAGCATTCGATCTTCGTTTCCCACCTTTTCCAATACTGGTCGATACGAGCACCCAAAATGAGATAAATGCTTTGTTTTACTATAAGTCAGTGATGTCGGTCAGTAATCGCAGCAGTGATACATAAGATAGGAATTTTTATTTGGTAGGGATCCATTCTTTCAAATATGTGGACGCAATGGCCTAGTGGTTAAACATGTTGACATCGCAGGTTGAAGAACTTGGGTTCGAGTCGGACTCGTTAATCCATGCCCACCACTCAACGCAGGGTGCAGGGTGTTAATAACTTGTGTTGGCTAAGCCAAAAGATAATATCTTCCAGCAATTCTAACCCTGTCGGTATATAAAGTGACCGCTGGTAGAGGGACTTGATCGGGGTGATCCTCTCCAAGAAGTGGCTATAAAAAATGTACCAATTATATTCTCACATAAAATGTTTGAAACTTAAAATAAAGAACGGTTAGAGTTTCTCCGTTATGAATCGACGAGTTTATATCAAGTGACTCATGTTCTAAATCAAAAATCGGAAGATTTGTAAAGACACATTTGCAGCTTGCCAAGTCAGGATTTTTATTCTGTCAAGCATGGTCACCGATGGAGCGCGCATCAGCAGCGCGATACATCAGTAGCCCAAACAGGACAAAACTTGTTTGAACTTGATCTTTCTAACTGGGAATAGTTTTGGTATTTTAACGTCGACATCGTACCACAGAATATATCGATACTCTACAGTATACTCACCGATATCAATGCCCCCATCAATACATGCATAATAAGATGTAGCACATGATTCTTCATTCAACAGGTAAGTCTCTCCGATTTCACTTTCCTCGCATTCATTTATAACTATAGAAATTGATTTTAATAAAGGCAAATGAGAAGTTATAGACAAGATATAAAAGTTGAGTAACTTACTGAGTAACTAAAGAAACAAAATCTAGAACATAAAAAACTATGCTGACCTCGCGAATAGAATCCAATTCAAAATATAATTAATTTTTAATAAAATATCAAATCCAACTATTTCGAATCGAATCAAATTCTATTCCGAAAAATTAGTAAAAATAACTAATGAATGACCAATATTCATCCCTATATCGGTATTCTTTCCTTATACCCCGACTGCGCCAAAAATACTTTGTACATGTACGCAGCCGAGGCAAGTTCTATCTCTGCTCCATGCTCGACAATGTACTTTGTCGAATTACAGAACTGAGTAATGGAATCACCCGAATTCAAATTTCTTCGAATCGATTCAAAGATGTAAAAGCGATATCGCTATTCTCAGAAAGAGACCATATATCATCAATACAAACACCGCGAGTTAAGTTATTTTTGAATATGACGAGAACCAAACCAGATAATAGAGTCAAAATGCTCACAATATAAATCCTATAATCCTACTTATTAAAAATTGTCACCAGTCGTGTATATTATACTCATGAATGCACTAACTTGGGCAATCGCGCACGTAATTTTGGAAGAGACACTTCTCAACCTCTCGATCGTATTTGTAGTGTGATTTTTGACATGAAATTTCTTCAATACTTCCTGTAAAACATATATATTTTCATTTAGCCTTACATAAGATACAAAATACGGTTTAAAATTTATACAAATATTAATACAAACATTTTCGGACTGAGATATTCTTACTCACCGTTCGTGCATTGATAATAGAATGATTCACATGGATAACTAAACCTCTCATCATTCATCATCTCATCGCAATCATGAACGGCTGAAATTAGGTGAAGTACATGAAATCTTATTGAAAAAGTGTGATTTGAACAGTCCTTATACTAGCTGGGAGTTCTTTCCACTTACGAAACGTTTTTCTGTTTCATTAGATTTTTTACCCCCGAAGACACACAAGGTACGTAATAGCGCAACAATTTGTGATTTGAAGTTTGGATCGTAGTGGTTTGGATATTACTTCACTGTTTCAAATGATTTTTTGTCGAGTACCGCGTCTCGGCTCACACGTACTAGACAAATTATGGAACGGATTACGGAACGTCATTTTTCTCACTAAGATGTGACATATATTCAACAAAACGTGCTTTGAAAATATTTTGCTGATAGTTCACTGGACTAAAACACAGAAATTAGATGTTAGATGTATTGTAAAGAACTGCAAAACAAATGCATTCACATTTTTTAAACTACAGTTATGATACGTTATTTTGTTTATAGTTTGCTCCCTTGCTCCCAATAGTTTCTATCGTAATTCCAAGACTTACAAGGACATGAGTTGATGAAATTCTGAAATATACATTGATTCGTGTCGTCAAATGCATACGGATAATCACACACTATCTTTTCGATGACATCTGAATGCAAAATGAAACTGAAAACGAAATTTCATCGCCACTATATCATTGTGAGGATAATATAATACAGTTTTCGTTCGTTGACAGTAATTTTACTTGGTGATATTGAAATAAAATCGATTTTTTGCCTATGTGTGGCATGAATGTCATCAAAAACTTGTTGGAACTTCGAAAATATACAATTACTGCAAATAAGGGGTAAATTCACAGTATATTAGCCACAGTGTATTGGCATAAATATGGGTCGCGGTGGAGTGAAAAAGGCGATGATAGCTAGCTGTCAATATTGATACCACTTAAAGATTCGAATCGATTCGAATGTATATCCGATTAAAACGATTTGAATACTCATTTCTGTGATTCAGTATGATTCCAAATAGATTTGAGCAAAAATTTTACTAGATTAGTTAAGATATTACATGTATTTTGAAACTTTCCTCCAATATATTTGAAATTTCAGATTCAGGAAGATTCAACTCCAAATGATATGATTCGAGACCCGATAAAAAATAGATGTAGTTCACCTATGGGTGGCAACTAGGGCTGGGCAATTTATTAAAATGAATCGTGAATCGTTCATAGAAACAAAAACTTTTTACATAAACTATAATTTATGAAAAATGTTGCTTTTGAACATGGAGTGTGAATTGAAAATGCACTATAAACTATACATTTCTTAATTTTGAAATGGAGTGGTAATGGTGGAAATAAGACATTTGTTATGAACATGGATTTTGTGATTCGAGCCGTTTCGAAAGAACTATTCGAATAAGATTCGAATTTCAAATGATTCGGTTCTGCCCAGCCCTAGTGGCAACTTTAGCTGTCGAACATAGAACCCAGTGAAGACCCGCCGAAAAAATGAATGGAATGGATGGCAATGCGTAAGATAGAGCTCGCGTATTTTGGTAAATCTATTTTGTTGCTTACAACTACTAGATTATTTAATGGGAAGCATGGTGTCACGCCTATCTCCCCGACTGGAATAAATCCCAGAATGACCTTTTAAATGCTTTAAAACTTAAAAAAAACTTAAACTTTTTTGCGAATAGGAGGGACATCACTTATTCAGCCTATTTTAGGCCATGAAAATCCCTCTTTAAAATTTTTCATAGGAATAGACGAAACACAAACAAATAACTATTTTCTAGTGAAATGCCTGCCCGCTAAATATGACGTCATAACTGAACCCAAATATCCCTCCAGTATTGGGAACTGTTTCAAGGTTCTGAATCACTGAGTGCAATGATACCCCTCACCCGCCCACCGAAAAAAATTGTTGAATTGCCTTTTAGGTGATTTAAAACGTAAGGAATCCCAAAATTTTCCGCGCCTTCGTCAGTTTTTCTCCGTAAAATCTCCTTTTTTAAATTTTTTAAGCCTGCGGCGACATTTTCGGGCTTTTCAGTCTAATATGCGATGAAAATAGTTGTTTTTTCCTCAAAAAGTAGTTGGCTTCTATTAAAATATATTATTAATAATCGTTCAATTCCATTTGGAATTAATTAGTCGACACTTACCATCTCTGCATTGATATATTCGTGATGGACAATCAGAATCTGAGAGTCTGTAAATAGTTCCGTCTTGGGAAGCATCACACGCTTCAATGTAAGTGCTTTCTAACAGAAAAAAAATGCTAAATGTTTCCAACTTTAGAGGCCATTTTCAGTGTACAGTATAAATATAATATACGGACTCCCATTCAGGAAAATTTTGACCAAACCTGTTTCGTTGAGTATGAGTTACTGATAGATCGCGCCGGCAAGGCGCGATCTATCTGTCACTTACACTTGACAAAATAAAATTCTTTACTGCACACATATTTGCCATTTTCTAGTGTTTGTATAGGTCATAATTGGCAAACAAGATATCCGACAATTTTTGAAGTTTGAAATGATATGGAAAAAACTGTGTTCAAGGGCAATTGTTATATTTTTCAAAAGTTGAATTAACAGATCTTGAACAAGGGAGCATTGATTGATGTGGTAGTTCAAAGTCTAGTGCTAGCAACCCAGCTGAATTTATTACAAAAGTACTACTAGGTAATCTAATCTTACTTTCAAAACTAAGTAGTACTTCGATTAAAAACCAGGCAATTAAGTCCACGACCGTTGACTGCATTTAGGTCGTTTTAATAGATTTGAAGATTAACAGTTCTGAGTATCTAGTTTCTATACCGGGTATGTATTTTGTTTTTTAACCAGGTATGCAGTTAAAAAGTAGGTAAATTTACATATTTTATTTAGTAAAGCTTTAAGTGAAAAAGTTAAGATAGGTATATCATATATTAGTGAAACTAGGTAAAAGTATTTTACAAATAAACTCAGTAGCCAAGCTCGGTATTTTACGTAGAATTGCCAACGCTCAATATTTGGTGTCATGTCTAGAACACATGTAGTGCGTAATCGGAAAATATTTGATACGCAATAAAGGTTAATCATCATATGCTTGGAAAATTTTGGGCATTTTACAATAAGGTTATTTATGAGTTCTGGCTGAGTATTACATGAATGGTATTAACTTTAAAGATATCTTCATAATAGTCGATTCTACCTGGACAAACGTCAATCAAGTTTGGTAATATACAGCCATTACTGAAATATTCTTCATAAAAGATAAATCCACCTTCACACGTAATTGGAACGATATAGGTCCCTGTATAAAGATAAGCAAAGAATTTTGATTGAAATAAGAAAATTGATTGATTAATTCAATTTTTAATTTTTAGATGAATCTGTAGGCCTTGTACATGTGGATCAAAAATATCGTCTCTTGTGCATCTCTTGTGTGTCGTAAGATGGGACTATAGGAAGAAGGGATCAAGAATATTGTAGATGTTTTTTCCATTGCCAAGGACACTTAGCCCTATTTAACACTGCGAGTTTACTCCTTTTAACGCAAATGCCGCTTTGATAAGGTCCATCTGTGCCTCATGCTTGACAAAGTGAAATCTCGAGGCCTCTCATTTTACCTTTCATCACTGCAACAATGTAAGCAGTAGTATTTAGAAACTTGGAAGGTAGAGCTTGAGGTCAAAATGAATGAAATAATGGGGATTTAATTATGGCGAAATAACGGGCGTCGCAGTTATAACATGCATTATAAAACTAACATGCCCACCGTATTTCACGCTCAAATTTTTTCAAAGAGTAAGATTTCACCCTCATGAAATACCCCAAAGCGAGGCATGGCATCATAGATATCCCTAAAAATATGCTAGTAAATGCAGTCATTAATTAAATACTCCGCGTTATGATACTTAGAACTGTAGGCCGTCTTTCCAGTTCCTTCGAACTGAAAATAAATATCAAAACCGTAGATCCCAAAACCTGTAGGGTCGCACAAATAGAATTCTGAAGAACATGCTGTGTAGCGTCTTCCGTATTCAGTGCAAGTCGTGACGTCTGTATAGAAAATATTTTTTCATTCATATTGTTATATTAACATCTGCTAAACGGAGTTAGTGGTATAATTCATTACACTTCCACTTTAAAACAAATGAGATATGAGCACAAAATTGAATTATTATGCAAATACATTAACGGGATTTCAATTACGTAATTCAGCTATTCCGAATAATAAATCGAAAAACTAGGTTAGGAATTGGAGTTACAGCTAAGCGGTGACATAATGTAAACCTAACGAAGACATCGTGTAATAAACTATATTGAGCTACTGATTCCAAAACCATGCTGTCCGAACAGTGATTGTGGTCGCCAAATGATGTTGTTACGTTGATAAAAAAGAATTCCGAGGAGAATGAAATTAGGTTGACCAAAAAAAATTGTATTCACAATTATTGTTTTCCGTGCTCCTTGCCTTATCACTAGTAATGCTTCTCCGTCGATTGATTCGCGATTGCTGGCAAAAAAATTCTAGCTTAGCTAGTAGCTAGCTAGCAATTGGCTGTAAATAAGCCTTCAGAAAATGTGGGACCAAATATGTTTTGATAAGTATAAGCTACATCTCAGCAAACGGGTGGGCTGTAAACAGTTATTTTTTCTATAGAAGTTCGTTCCAAGTAAGGCCGAAAGCATCGCCTAAAAGAAGCCAACTATAACGGCTACTCAATTGACAAGGAGCTACTACAGCATAAAATACCAGCATAACAAGATTCTGTTAATATTCACACTTTAGTACAAATCTGCAAAAAAATTATACCTGGGCATTCAGTAATGAACTTTTGTAATACACATGTGTCTAAATCAGCGTCGAAGGCAAAATCATTCTCACAATACGACTTAATCATCTTGCCTGGCTCTGAAATAATGATTCAATAATATATAGGTTGAATGTACCGTAATGCCGTCCATCAACATAATTGGGTCTCATCAGAAAAGTGATTTCAAATTTTGTTAATAGCAAATTTTGGTAATGGGCAATTGTGGTAAATGAACGTAAATCTACTGTAATTTTGTTACGGTTTTACTGTACGTATGCTTAGCATGTACGTTGAGACAGGCCATAAATAACCAGTATACGCTTGATCAAACCGGAAAGCTCATGATATCCCACAATGATAAACCTGTCCGCCTGTCGCTTGTTGGGCTCTTGCTCGGGTTGATCTGCTCAAATAGGTGGATGTAGAAATTTCAGTCAAAAACACGTCTGGTGTGGAAAATGAGTTTTGCTATTCTATTGTAAACATTGTAACTCATATAACAAGTTCTAAAATACACTGCAAACAATGCGGTTAAACGGACGCTTTTTTGTCTAAGCAACTCACCTCCTTCGCAATGATAATAATATTCTGAACATTGAGTGTAATTACTTTTAAAATTCCATCCAAAATATGAGTCCTCACATCCAGTATCTATTATAATTAAATAAATATGGTTTGAATTTCCAGTTCCAGAATTCAGGCATAATATATGAAGATACAGATGGTGAAAATAAATGGTGATAACGATGGAACGCGCCGCCCGAGGCTCGATCCATCAATAGATCCATCCATACTTGACCAACAGGGCGAAATGTGAAAATATACATGTATTGGGAATGAATATCAATTTACTACTTAGTCACGATACTAGTACAATTGATTAATGATAAACATATTGTGATTTGAACGTAATTGAATTTTTTCATGCTAGATATGCATGTAGCTGGGACATTGTAAATTATATTATTACAAAAGTCACGCGGAAATCCGCAGTTCGTAAGAAAGTGAGTTTAAGGAGGATCGGCGTACAATCTTGCAAGATATACTCAAAGTATTAACAAAAAAGTTCTATAACGTTTAACAACACAACTAAGCTCTAAACAGTCTAAGACACAAATGATTTAATTCGAGTTACGTACACAGCTGTAATATATTTTCTCAAAAAATCGAAAATCAATAAAAGCCTCGAATTTGACTAATCGAATTGAGGACACATTTTTTTCACATTGAAATTCACTTTGCGCAAGGCCGAAAGCCGTTGTCAAAAAGAACCAACTAACGGCCGCTAAGTAGTGAAGAGCTACTGAAAGATGTACCACTAGCTGCACTTTTATCTGAAAACGACTTAACGGAACTGAACCGCCATGGTGAAGTGTGGTATCTGCCATTTACGCGCGATGTTAAATCCGTCGCTTAATTGCCTACTCACATATATTGAATCCTCCAGGAGTTGCTTCTGTAACAGCTTGTGCAGTAATGTAATTTTTTATGGCAAATTCAAAATTTGTCGCTGATTCATCGTACTGTGTTTTGAATGTTCCACCAGATTCCACTTAAAATAAAAATAGGCAGTATAATTGACTCAATCGGAAAATTTTTCCCAGACTTGCTTTGTCAAACACGAGGTAAATTGTAATCTGTCAGACTTACCACCACAATTAGAAATATGTTAGGGTTTTGATTTTATTCTGCAAGATTAAAAAAAATAGAACACATATCCCGTGCAGATACACATTACAATATTATATAATAAATAATTTTGGTTGTATTTGCCATAAAGTGTCCTACTCTTGCTGTCAGCTAAAATATTGAGAAAAGTTAAGTGCTCATCAACTTACAGTCAATTACTCCCAAAAACGCCGCAGCATAAACTATTTTGGAGTATACAGTAAACGGTCCTGTTCCCCACACATTTGATTCGTCACCGCGAATCTCTTCGCATCCAGCAGGGACGGTGATATAATCCAAGTTACTTGAATCATACATTTGATAAGTATCATCACAATTGATCATGTCATCAGCTTAAATTATATATACCTAGTTAGATATAATTTGTAGACCCCGTAATTTCGGGCTTTCGAATTGTGCTAACGTATTTCCGGCGTGTTGTGAGAGCCGACCAAAGGAAAACAAAAAAGTAGTAGATCGTTTTATCATCAAGTAGCACTCACTACACTCTGCTTAAATAACATCGCTTTCCCTGTCAGAAATCTTATCATGTCAAGCATGAGCCAAAGATAGATTGCACCTAATGGCGCAATCCACCAGTGACTCATGCGCGACAAAAAAGGTTTGGGCGATAATTTGTGATTCATCAGTTCTGCTTCATTTATATACAGGCGACTGAATCAATATATCAACGGTTTTGCCCTGTAAGTACTGGCTTTAAAATAGTCCTCACGTATTTCCTGCGTGTCGTAAGAGGCGATTAAACGGGAACCAAGGAAGTGATAGATGGTTTTACCATCGCCCAGGGCAGATACCACTCACTGTATTTTACTATGGCGTTTACTTCGGTTTGGGATGTTTTCTGTTTAGAGTGCAGTTCCTGGCACTACATTTTTTGGTAGTTCTTTGCTATTGCGGGACTGTTGGTTGGTTCCCTTTGGGAGCTGCTTCCCGTCATACTTAAAGTGAATTTCAATGAAAAAAAAACACTAAAACGACTTACCCAACGCATCAGAAGCCTCTGTAAATCATCAATGACATACATTAAATTACAATTATTTCATACATTTATTTACACTTGGTTAGCCACGTTTCGCAAAGCATTAAAACCGCTACCATTATATTAACTACAATGAATTTAACGTTAAGAAATTTTGTACATCCGAAAATTGTTTATTAATAATTCGATTTTTCATTGATTTCAAGCAGAAAACAAACGACCTTTGTTGTAGGAGTTGTCACTGAACAGCTTGGCATTTTATCGAATACGTTCTCTTTATCTTCTTTTTTATTGGCAGTTTCCCAGTCGGGAATATCATTTTGTCAAGCATTTTGTAACAGATGAATCGTGCCTCAGAAGCGCGAGATTGAAGTATATTCTGGTGACTAGAGTCTAGTATTCTGTTTTTCATCATGGTCATAACTCGGAAGACATCGGATATAGTGTATTGAAATTTTGTATGCAGAACCGGACAAGTACAAAAATGGTGGCCAGAATTCTATTTTCTGTTTTTTTTTTTGGTTTTCACGCGGTAGTTCTGTAGATATGGGTTGCATTGTAATGGAATTGGCATGTAGTGAGAGGCCTTTGATTCTAATCTTATGTTGGTACTTGAAATCTCTTTGTGGTGGAAAGAGTTTGTTAGAAAGTTGCTGTATTTTGTTGGAGTTTACTATGGTGTCCAAGAACATTGAAAGAAGGATTCGTACTATAATATTGCTTACAGGGAACTGATTTGGCGATTGTAGTTTCACTTTGAGGTTAATACTTTGGCAAAGATGTTATGTTGATATTCTAGTGATTGGAAACTTGAATTGCAATAGATAATTAAATTGTAATAATAATCTTTTCGCTCTCACCAGATAATACGAAAGCCCCATCAGATTTCCAACTCTTAGACAAACCCGATGGTACGTCTTCAGATCTTACGTTATTGGCGGTAGAACCTCTATAGCTCGTCGTAGGACGCTTTGACACAGCAACTCCACCACCGCTATCTGAAACAATATAAAATATCACATCCAGAAAATTTCAACTATTCATTGTTTTGCCAAGCAA
The DNA here is from genome assembly GCA_963675895.2 of Styela plicata. NCBI lineage: Eukaryota > Metazoa > Chordata > Ascidiacea > Stolidobranchia > Styelidae > Styela > Styela plicata. The sequence continues at coordinate 7,883,261 of OZ023143.1, read as the reverse complement.
TGGTCATGCTTGACAGAATAAAATTTCTGATAAGGATTTAAATATAATAACGGTTACTAATATTTTCAGTAATGACTGATTAGGATATGGATTGACAACTTTTTTAGACTTACACACGTTTGGTTAAAAATATGCTGTGTAGTATACAGATAAATGAACCGCACATTAAAATCTCTTGAAACCAATAATACACAGAGACTTAGCAATGTATTGATGTATCGGTATCGGCTATTTTTGTAGTATCGTTATCGGTCTGCATAAAATGTGTCAAATGTGCACAAAATTGCCCCTTTTAAACCTCGAGTGATGAAAAAGGTGGGGAATTTAGCCAATAAATCCACTTGTCCTTTCAAGGACAAAACGTAGACTATTTAAGGAATATGGGCTAGCTTTAATTTTTAATTCCATACAGCAACAAGAAGAAATATAAATTACAACGTTCAATTATCGTAATTGTAAAATTATATTCCTGCGGCGCGATGGCTTAGTGGTTAAACATGTTGGTACCGCAGGTTGAAGATCTCTGTTTCGAGTTCCGGCGAGTCCGGCTCGCTTATCCGTGCCCACCACTCAGCCCCCGGTGTAACAACTTGGGTAAGCTGAACAGAAAAAGATTATATCTTTCCAGTAATTGTAACTCTGTCCGTCTATAAGTGGCCGCTGTTACAGGGCCTAATAAAAAAATATGTGCTTAAAGGTTGCAATTATTTTGAAGTTATAACTGACAAAGATATTTCAAACAACACAACATCAACATCCGAATATCCGGTAGGCAACAAATTTCATAATTGAGATATACTTCGAGCTTTTCTGTACGACTAACGTCATTCGTATTAATAAGAAAATATATATAAAAAAATATATTTTTTAACTGAGTGATTTTTTCTGTCGAAGTTTTAGTGCTAGGGATTTTGCTTCAATAATATACAAAATAGTGTTGCATTTTGCCAACGTGTCCAGGCTAAGGGAAAACAGTGTTGCGACAAAGTATTCAGGATAAATCCCTAAAAGAAGCATGAATGGCATTTCAATGCAGCTCATTTCCCTTTTATTGTAATATCACAAATATTATGTCATAATAGCATTCAATTTATCGTAAGTTATTGAGCCATTCTGAACAAATGGCTTTTTTAAATTTGAGGTTGAGGTTTGAGATTTTTTCAAGCAATTTTCCGAGTATCGGTGAAGTATTGGTATAGGTATTTTTGAGGTGGTAAGGTTTGGCTCATATTTATGCGACTGTATCGGTATGGACAGAAGAAGTGTTCATCACTTAAATAACAGGAACAGATGGATTCAACCATAATTTATACTCTCATACCTGTAATAAAGCCCATCTGAATTGCAGCCACGCAAATTGACGATTTGTCATCATATGTTTCATATCCAACTATATACTTTGCTTCTCCGTTGTCATACGCTTTGTTGCTGTAGCCTAAACAGCCAGATGGACAAACTACGACAAAGTCATTTTCTGGAAACCAATAGGCAGGAGCATTGCAATAGATGTTTGGTCTTCCTGTTCGAATTAACTTGGAATTAACTCCGTATGATATACAAACAAAAAACATTCAAACTGACTTGTACGATAACTCTAGTAAGCATTATTAGCATTATTTGGCTATTTTTTGTAAATAATATATATATATATATATATATATATATATATATATATATATATATATATATATATTTCATTCAAATTCGCTCAGAGCAAGACCACAGGAGACAAATCCTACTTGAAAATTCTCCTGAAGCCCCTAAAGTGTAAAGAGCTACATGAAATGCAGAGATAGGAACTAAGAAACCCCCATGCCTGATAGATGTCTATTAACGCGAGTTTTAAAGCCTTGTAAATCAACACGATCAGGAAAGCAGTAAAAAGGCAAGGCATTCCAACGTTTAGAGATTCACGGAAAAAGGCTTCTTGCATAAAACTGGCTGTGACATCGTCGAACCCCCACAGTGAATAGGTGCGAATTGGTAACCAATCGTTTTGACCGATCAAACATTTTGTTCTGAGGAACGAGGCAGTGAGCTCCCTTCAACAAAAAGACCATTATAATATCTGCAAAATAAACAGAGTGAGGCAAAGTGGCAATCTTTGCAGACCTGAAGAAAGTTTAGGGTCAATCACATTAATCACACGCCGTTGAATACGGCCGAGCATGCTAAGAACAGTGACGGTACTGCCCGAAATGTGACAGCAATACACCATTTAGGGTCGAATAAGTGATTTGTACCAATGGAGAATGATTTCGGGAGTGAGATAATGGCGAGCTTGATATAGAAAACCGACGTTCATCGAGGCCTGTTAAGCAATACTAGTGACATATTCATTCCAACTCATGTCCTTAGACAGTGTGAGTCCAACGAGACGAATATTTGAGGATTCCTAAAGAACAGTAGCAGATAATTAAATTTGAGTTGCATTCGAATAAGTGTAACGATTACTTGTTGAAACTTTGGTTTTCGAGTTAGGAGTTACATGCCAAGTGTTACCCCAATTAGATACTGCGACCAAATGCGATTTCGCTAGAGCTTGACATAGTTCCGTCAGAGGTTCTTCGTTAAGACTAAAATGTAGAGTTGTATCGTCAGCGTAAATTACCAAATTCCTGGTGACATCAGATGAAATGGATTAAGTTCCTGAACGTTGTCCGTCCAAAAAAAGATTCGACAATTGAAAAAACTTGACCAGAAATCCCATACGATTGAATTTTCTGCAACAGACCTTGATGCCAAACTCTGTCGAACGCTTTAGAAATGACTAGAGCAGCCGACTTCATCTCTCCACAACGATCAAGAGCACGAAATATTCATTCGGTTACTACTGTCAACAAGTTAGCAGTAGAGCGAGAACGACGAAAATCATACTGCTTGTTAGTGAGGAGGCAAAGCGAATCCAGGTGTCCAGGAATTTTATTATAATAGTTGATTCAAAAATTTTACTGATGATTGGTTAGAGGCTAATTGGACGATATTTACTGGGATCATTTTAATCGCCACAGTTTTTGAATGCCGGCGCGATCGTTGCACATTCCCATGTATTGGGGAAGGTACGTATATATAATTTTTGTATACGCCGGTTTGAGTACGATATATATGTCGCTTTTAATATTTTATATTAAAGAAAACCATCATAAGATAAAAATTAAGAGAGACTATGGGTATCATTTTTATTATTGAAATTCACTTTAGGCATGTCTGGAAGCAACACCTAAAATGGACCAACTAGCCAAAGATTCTTTATATGACAATGAGCTACTGTAAAATATATTAACAACAATTCTACTCTAAGCGAAACATACATAACAGAATCTATGTAAAAAAGTACAGTGACCTGCAGCTCAGTTTCAGTTGCCCTGGGCAATGGTAAACCCATTCATCACTTGCTAAATACGTTAAAGATATTTTATTGGTACTAAAAAAGAATATTCGAGACTCCGTTACATTTTAAGGTACCTTGTAATTCGTTTGTCATTTCATTTTTTCAAAAGTCAAAGAAAGCATTATACGCAAAGCTTTCTGAAAAACAAGTCACTGGTGGACACCGCCATTGGTAGTTCAAATAAAAGTAGAAAAATGCTTTCGAATTCTATTGAAACATTACCTGATGCATTCTTTGTTATGGTAATGACCGCTAATACACACAAGTAACTTATCCTGAACATAATATATCAAATAAATAACGTGAAAACTGCAAGGAAGATGAGATCTGTTAAAATCAATTTTTCAATCAATAAAGTAAAAGTTAGAATGTCCGTCCGCCTATGAGGTCCGCCTGTGAGTTTTGTGCAAGGATTGAAACAACGCTCCAAGACCGCAAGAACTCACTGCTTTGCATTTGCAATGTCAATTAATCTTGGTTAAATGTAGCAAAAACAGACCACCGATAATAAAATATTCTGCAATATTTCCAATGTATTGTTTTCAAAAATATATGAATCCAATAATGTTAATATTTTACATATTGGTCTCTCGTAGTTATCAAAGAACCCATTTACATATTCTAGTAACAATGGATTTGTGCACACAATACCAAATACTGTTATTGTACAGTTTATTGCACTAAAAAGCAGGTTTAATCAATCACGCTCTCCTTACACTATCGAAAATTTTATTGGTTCATTCATGAGTCACAGATGTACCGCGTCTGGTTGACGCGATCCGCCAGAGACTCATACTTAACAAAACATGCTACAACAATTTGTTTCTGACTTAGCAGGTAGCAGCGCTTGTACTCTCTCACAATTGCACTCATATTTCATCTCAATCATACAAATCCATATATTTTAGATCGCGTTCAATTGCACCCACATATATTTGTCCTCGGGGCATTTGCAGCTGGAGCATTTGCGCCTATGTAAGAAGAAATCATGAACAGCTGCCAATGGAACACACAACACTCTACGATGCTATATATTATTTTCACCATCCTCATTGTCTTGGCAGCAGTTGCTTGCCCTGCAGCTGTAACAAGGTTATTTTTTAAAAACTATATATTCTCTTTCGCGTATTTAACGTTGTATCCTCTTCAGAAATGCTATGTATTCTAATTAATTTTGAATCCATCTCGATAAAAGAAAACAAATTTGGTGGAAGTAAATGTGAATTGTCAGAGGCATCCTCTACAAAATAAATCGACGGAAATGTAAATATTTATTGCGTTAAGGAAATGCGCAGAATTTGGCCAGAAATGATTCATTTTTGCCAAACCCGGATGTCACAATTTTTTTAATAAATACTCGTTTGACAATATTAGTAAAGTACAGTGGCTCAGTAAAAAAATGATTTGATTACTAGAAAAATGCTTTCGAATTCTATTGAAACATTACCTGATGCATTCTTTGTTATGGTAATGACCGCTAATACACACAAGTAACTTATCCTGAACATAATATATCAAATAAATAACGTAAAAACTGCAAGGAAATTCGATGAGATTTGTTAAAATCAGTTTTTCAATCAATAAAGTAAAAGTTAGAATGTGGCTAATTCGTCCTTATGCAAAAAAGACACAAGAATTCACTCGTTTGACAATATTAGTAGAGTACAGTGGCTCAGTAAATAAATGATTTGATTACTAGTCACTTGATGTCCATTTCTGTTTCGACCCAATCAGAAAAATCTCGACTAAACATGTTTTGTCAAGTATGAGTCGCTGATGGACCGTGCAGCGGTCCTCGCAGCGGCGAGGTCCATCTGTGACCCATTCTTGGCAAAATAAAATTTTTGATTGAACATTGACAAGAACTATGATTTCCGTAAAGCGATCCCCACTGAAAATATGTTAGCTTCTTATGTGTCTTTCAGTCCCTTCTTTATTTTAGATTTATACAAGTGAATTGACGATCTTATAGATTTTAAATGCCTTTGTGAAAAATACGAATTAAACGGAAAAGCTAAAATCTGACTTGAGCAGTTTTCTCGTACATAAGTAAGCTCTGTATGTACTTTTTGTGAAGTGTACGTACAGTGCAGCTGCTATCTGTACAATTTATGAAACTTATTGTCCTATTTACTCAAATTTAAAAAGTTTCCATTTCCCTTCATTTTACCAGATAAGACTGCAGGTTCTTTACTCCGCTGCAGTTCTCAATGGATTCGTTGCCAATTCGACTCGTAGGAATTATATAATCCAATGATTTAATTTCTAAATTGTATTGAGTATATTGTCCAAAAAATTGCGATGAAAATTAGAACCATCTAGCGTGTTCGTTTCTGCCATTTCAAAGGTAGGGAATAGTGAAGTTAATTATTCCAAAGCTGACTGCCAAAATTGTAATGAAATGGCCATGTACAGAAACAGAAAGAAATTGACCAAAAGTGGGTTACCACCAAAGTGGACGTTATACTGCAAAATAAGCCATCAGGCATTCATTAACATATTATTACTGCAAAAACGAAAACCTGTTCCCAAAATGTGACCTAAGGCTTTTGACAATCATATTGGAGTAGTCGGGCCTCGTAACATGTGTTTGTAGTACAAATACATGTACTATGTTGTATATTGTACTCTTTTTGTTATCATGTAGAAACTGTAGTTAGCTTTTAAACAGAACAAAGTAATATTTCATTGCATATATCAATTGCTTAAGAGAGTTCTCTGATATTGGCGAGTCTGTTCTCGTAAATTCGCACCCTGTGTTATTGTGTTGGAACTGCCAATATCTTTTAAATTTGACAAAACTGTTTTAATATAAAAATTGAACGGAAGGTATTTGTGACAACTGAAACTTCGCTTTTATTGTCATTGTCGCTTTTTTTGTGGCTGCGTGAAAATTACTGGCCAAACCGCTGCACAGAGAGCTCGTGCTTCTTTATCCCATGAAATATTTTCACATTGCATATAAATCATTATTTTCGACCATCAAAAATAGATAAATCGTGTTTTGCTTTAAAAATGTTAAAAGCTCCTTGTGTATTATACTAACGTTTCCACTTTTCCAGAGTAAAACTTTCAGTTTTATTCCATTGCAATGATTAAGGAAAACTGTTCTATTCTCCTGTGGCGCACTAATTCTATAGAATTATTTTCTTTTTTCAGAAAATTATCGATTTGGGAATATTAGACACCAGTACCAAGGGGGTGAAAACCATGTACCTAGCTGTAATTAATTCGCCTCCTTTCTGAAAGTCATCTAACCGTATGTTTAAAATTATGCATTCATAAAGACCTGACGTGTTCTGTCATGTGAATATTTTCTTCAAGCTTATAAGAGGCTATTAGTAATAGCTACACCATCTTGCGCTGATGGTCAAAAACACTTTCTTGTGCTGCTCCCATGCTTCCGGCGCCATGATACTCCCCATGTGACAACAGCAACATTAGAAAGTGCCTTTAATCTGCATTGTCAATTCTCTATTACAAGCAATATAAAACTATTTGGGTTCAGCTCTCCTTGAAATCACTTTCCGAATTCTGATTTCTTGCGCCAGATAAAAATGTTACTACTTTTTCACAAGCACATTTTTCGTTTAATTTGACAAAAACTCCCCGGGCATTTATTTATTTCATTTTGAAATGTGATTTATATTGGTGATGTATGTGTTCAATCTCTGAACATCATTTCTGATTTCTTTATCAGATAATATAGTCCATAAGAATCACTCTTGACCACGCAGCCCAAAAGTTTGACAGCTTCTTTGAGTTGTTTGTAATTACGAGATTGTATATAACTGTAATATTTGTGCGGACCGTTCAAATTCGATAAGCCACAATTATTGAGATTATTGTTACCAGGGATGCGGAGTATCACTATGGCACCGGGGATGCGGATTTGTCACAACTCATGAGTATTCCTATGTCACCGGGAATGCGGATTTGTTACAATTCATGATTATTTCTAAGTCATCGGGGATGCGGATTTTTCACAACTCATTAGTATTCTCATGTCACCGGGAATGCGGATTTGTCACAACTCGTGAGTATTCCTATGTCACCGGGGATGCGGATTTGTCACATCTCATGAGTATTCCTATGTCACCAGGGATGCGGATTTGTCACAACTCATGAGTATTGCATGTCATTGGGGATGTCAATTTGTCATTAGGGATGTATCGATACCCTTTTATGCCAATACCGATACTCAACATTACCGATACCGGCCAATACCAATACTCATCACTAATGCCTTTAAATATACTTTAAGTACCGGACGATACCAATGCTCATAAGTATTCCTGTGTCACCGGGGATGCGGATTTGTCACAACTCATCAATAATCCTATGTCACCGGAGATGCGGAATTATCACAACTCGTGAGTTTTGCATGTCATTGGGGATGTCGATTTGTCATTAGGGATGTATCGATGACACTTTTCTGCCGATACCAATGCCACCGATACTCAACATTACCGATACCGGCCGATACCAATACTCAATACGAATGGCTTCAAATATGCCTATAGTACATCCTTTGGTTAAAATTTTCCAACAATTTCACTAAAATTATCTGTAAAAAGAACTATTAGCAAAGAAATACACCCATAATGGATTGGCAACAACATAAGAAATTGCGGAACAAAGAATATTGGAGAACTTCATACAAATAGGAATATTCAAAAACGACATCCAAAATTAACGTCAGCAATAAGACCCAATGAAGAACAACATTTAATCAAAATTGTACAGTATGGGTATATAATTGTATAGTATATATTTGAACTTTTTTAAGTATGTTCGCGCAATTATTGAGACTATATCCAGAAGGCTAAATTGCCCAAATCAATTCCAACCTAAAATCTGGGAATAACATCCCTAGGGGTGGTAATAAATTTTTTTCATCAAAATTAAAGAACCGAAAGTAGAAGGAAAGGAACCTAAGTGTAACAATCCATAACAAGTTGAACAATCCATCCTCAAATAAGCTACTAATGGACTTCATTATATAATATTTGATGTTTGATGATGCTAAGCCGACTCATGTTTCTTTTTTCGAGCAGTTTATTGTCATTCAAGTGACCGTTATTTGGATCTTCTAGGAACTGATATATGCCCCGGTTAGAGCGAATTCACTAAAATTCCAAACATTTAAAAGTATCGGTGGTATCGCTATTTTGCGGCCGATACCGACACTCTCCAAATAGCCGATACCTGTACATCGGTACATTCCTAGTGAAAACAGATGAGTGAAACTTGAAAATAATTTTAGGAAACACAACATGGACATCTAAGTCTATGGGTTTGGTCTAACTTGAATAGCATCAACCTATTTTTTTTTCTGTTGACCTAACGATATTTGCATTAATAAAAATATCGCATTAATAATAATAATATCGATTTCAGTTTCTGTTTTTTTTTTTTAATATTGAATTTTGCAAAATAACAGTTCTGTGTAGCGCAATCTGCTACATCCGCTTGATTGCCAATAATGACGTCAAGGTATCAATACATTTGTCGGAGATTATTTGAGTCACTGTGATCTAGGAAATTTTTAGTTTTAAACTTGAGCCTTATCAATAACTTTGAGTATCCACAGTATCGGTATCGACTCATTTGGAATATCGGTATCCACCGGAATCGGCAATTTGATTATCGGCAGTATCGGTATCGATCCAATTTAAAGAATCTCTATAGACCTGCATCGGAAATTTAAAGTTTCGACGGTATCGGCAATTCATAGTATAGTAATTTTGTGACGAATGCGCATCCCTGGTGACATAGGAATAATCATAAGTTGTAAGAATTTCGCACCTCTGGCGACATAGCAATCGGGATGATTATCGTAACCATGAGACAAATATAGTACACGTGAGTAAAATATCAAAATATATATTTCATTTGTCAAGTAGTGAAAAATATTGCAAATCGTTGTCATAAATTTTGTTCATAAGTGAATTTTGGGGAGTGTTGGTGTGTTAGATTCAGAAGTAATGTGTTAAAACTGATGAGTGAACATGAAAATAATTTTAGGAAACACAACATGGACATCTAAGTATGTGGGTTTGGTTCAACTTGATTAACATCCACTTTTGTGATGACCTAGCTATATTCGCATTAATAAAAATACGTATCGATTTTAGTTTATGTTTTTTCTTAATATTGAATTTTGCAAAACTTCAATTTTCCATTAATAATCGGGTTATGAAACAAAAATAATAGAGTATAGTGAAATATGCCCTTTAAATTTGCAAAATAACATTTCAATGTAGCACGTCTGCCACATTTTGTTTAAATGCCAATGGTAACGCGATTGTTGGGCCACTATTTACTATTTCGCTGTAAAGTTGAGCCGAATCAGTTATTTCGAGTATCGGCAGTATATGTTTCGACTCATTTTGAAGTATCGGTATTGACCGGAAACGGCAATTTTGATTATTTGCAGTATCGGTATCAGCCCAATTTAAATAATCTTTATCGGTCGGTATGGGAAATATAGAGTATCGGCGGTATCGAAACCGGCTCGTTTTAAAGTATCGGTATTAGCCGGTCCCTTATTGGGTAATTTGATCATCGGCATTATCAGGATCGGTTCATTTTAAAATATCGGTATCGGCGATGATCTTGATTTCCATTGAGCTCGGTGCAAGAGCAATGATTTCTTTCTTCATTCTTTCAACAATACCAGGATACAATGCATTCCCACCGGATAAAACAATGTTGAAATATAAATCCTTACGAATATCAATGTCACACTTCATAATGGACTTGTATATTTGATCGTGAACACCTGACATTTCCATTCCTAAAATGAGCAGAAAAATAGGTTCTCACTCCAAAGGTTCTATTTTTATCATCGACATTTTATTATGTCGAATATGTGCCAAAGAAGGACAGCTATATGATCTGTCCCTGTCTAAGGATTGTGAGCACTAAATTCATAATACCGGTATTTGAGTAATCAGAGCTTTAATTTGATTTCACGCATATTTCAAAATTTCCCATCAACATGATGAAAGATTGAACATTCATTATTATTAAAGCAATTCAATAATGTTTGAAAATAAATCAAATTTGAAATGATTCCAATTAAAATGTCCCGATCCTATAAAACCAGATATTCTACACAATAAAATATGAATACATATAAAAACTTGCTTTAAAAACAAATGTAGTTTTTAATGTGGTTAAACTCATTGTAATGAATTAATAAAAAGTTTACTTACCAGTTAACGAAGGCCGAAAAATTGCTTCGGCGCATCTGAATCTTTCATCTCTGATATTTATTTTTTGTCCGTCAGGAAGTTCGTAGCTTCTTTCTTTAGAAGAAACGACATTTAGTTCTTGATCGAAGTCGAGTTCAATGTAGGAAAGTTTCTCTTTGATTTCTCTAACGATTTCACGTTCAGCGCTTGTAGTGAATGAATATCCTCTCTCGCTGAAAATCTTAATCAAATATCCGGTGATACCACGACCACCCAAGTTAATTCGACTGATGGCGTGAGGCAAAGCATAACCTTCATATAATGGCACAATGTGTGATAGTCCATCTCCAGAATCCATCACAATACCCGTTCTTTTGCCCGTCGAATACAATGCTAAAACCGCTTGAATTGCAACATACATTGCTCGTATCTCGAAACTTTCGAACATGACTTGTGTCATTTTCTCCCTGTTGTACCTAGGGTTGAATGGAGCTTCAGTAATTAATACAGGATATTCTTCTGGCTCTACCTGAAGTTGGTTGTAAAGCATCATCACCAACATAGAAGTTTTTCTGTCCAATTCCATGCACAATACTGCAAACTTTAGGTTTTCCAATAATGGAAGGAAATACTGCCCTTGGTGCTACATCTCCAGCAAAGCCACTTTTGATATATCCAGAACCATTATCACATATGATCGCATTTTTGGATTCATCATTCATTGTCAATTGAACCTAGTAACAAGTAAACATAAGATAAACTTTAAACACCAATTAGAATCGCGCAATTAGCACCGCGCGATCCCTCAGTGACTCACACTTCACAAAACATGTTTGAATAAAACTTTTTCTGACTAGGTTAATAACAAATAGTGAAACTTGTAAACAACTTGTGTATTAAATGCGCCAAGCAGTCCACATCACATAAGCCTTTTCATAAATAATACCCATTTTCGAAACCTGCCTGCTGAACGTTCTTGACTTTATCACTCGGACAAGTTTCACATGATATGTTTTCACCAGCATCCAACCGCATGTCAGTGTAACTCCCAATATTTGAAGCTGAGGTTTTCGTATTTTTTGCCTGAAATTTTGAATATAAAGCTTTAAATAATTGTTGATTGTATATTTTGATTCACTAATGGCTCCATTTGTATTAGTAAGCTGCTAAAAATTAATTGTTTGTATCAAGAAACAATAATTTGAGTAAATATTCTAGCTGCATTCTAATTCAAAATCATTCACTTTTTTCAAGTGAAATATTCTAAAAGCAAATGGTATTTCGACTACTTGTCTGGTTACAATTTTTTCAAGTAATTTTTTTGCAAATTATAAGAGTAGTTAATATTAATATTTCCATAAATTCCTTCCTTGCACAAAACACTATTTATAATTTTTCGAATAATGGAATAGTTTCAATATTACTTCTTCCAGAGTTCGTTTGAATTCTTCGAGTAAGGACGTTTCTTGTTTTGTTTGGCGTATTCCAATGCCAGAATCGTCTAATGGTGGAGATATTTGAATTAAATCAAGCGATGGGGTTGAAGGTGCAGATTCCGGTCTTTGGTCTGTTGTCTTGTATTAAGAAAATAAATATTAAATGAAGGAGTTTAAATATTTACTTGACATGCAATCATGATGATGGATGATTGCGGTGAACAATGACTAATTAGTTTGATTGCTTTTTTTATTATACTCAATAGTTATTCAAGATATGAGAATGATTTGTTTTGTTGTTTTCAAAAAATAATTTTATATATTTGCTATTTCGAATTCGAATGGAAATTATCTAATCAAATCGTATATTTCGAAGAATAAAATTAAACTCACATTAGTTGGTTTGGCATTGGTGATTTCATTTATTTCCTCACTTTCTTGATCAAGAGGCATGTGTATATGAGTTTTCGCTTTCTTCGACCAAAAAGAAAAAAATGTAATGATAGATAATTTCTCCGCAGTCCAGGGCAGATACTGCTTACTACACACTATTACAGTCAGCTAAGTTCAGCCTGTCATGCAAGTTCTCGTTAGTTAGTTCCTCCCGACCGTTCTTATTCACAGTGAACTTCGAAAAAAGCGTATTGTTTATCGATACTACCATCAATCAGTGATGTGATTAATTTCTGTCTTCGTAAGTGTAAAAAGATTAGAAGTAGAGGAAAAGTTTATGAATAACAATAGCTTTTTTGAATAATATATATGTTTCAATATTACCTGTTTCCGAGATTTTTTGAATTCTCCATACGTTGGCATTTTCTGTTCAATTTCCCGAATTCCAATGCCGGAATCATCAAGTGGTGAAGGTATTTTAAATGACTCAACTATCGATGTGGATACTGGTGCCGATTCCGGTCGTTGGAATATTGCCTTGATCTAAGAAACGAATATTGCGTTAAAACAGATTGAAATGAATTTTGATGCCATTGTATCAGTTCTCAAACCATCGCATTTTATCGTTTGATTCGAGAAAATAAAATCCGAAAGAACAGATGGTGTTAGGAATGTTTGCTACCTTGGTATTACTCATCAATATTAGTTGATTTTACCTCTATGTTTTATTCTGGTTTGTCACAATTGCTACTGTTGCAAAACAGATCAGAATTTACGACTTTCTTATCTTGTGTGTGACATCATAGGACGCTTCTTTAATAACCCCTTGTTTCGTTGTACAGTCACGGGCATGTTGAAACCTGCCTGCAGTATTTCATCTTTGCATCGAGTAGTTTGTCAGACATATTAGGTAGTTCTATGTAAGACTGTTAGAACTTTTTGGGCCGCATATGGTGCGAGCCTTTGAGGCGCGATTCGTGTAAGGGTCATACTAATTGAGTGTTATTTATGCTCTGTAGGATTATTGTTAATCACCGTATTTTTCTTGTTTAGTATTTGTTATGGCTATTTTCTAGTCCGTGGTCAAACACAGTTAGTTTACCGTACTTAAAATCTGTACACAAGGCTCAATCGTACCTGTTGTAATTAAACCTGCATTTTGTGACTCAATTTCAACTGCATCATCTACAGCTTGTGGACTGTGAACAGAATAAAGTTTCTTTCAACGAACTGTATGTTCATTGAATATTCGAGCGTGCTGCGTTTACAGGCAACAGTAGATTTGAGAGGGTTTAAAGGCGCATAGATTGAAGAACATCTCGCACAGTCTAGAAAATAGAACGCGATTTCAGTTACACCCTGTAACTCGGAGTCGTAGTGTAAAATAGTACCGAGTGGATTGCACAGGTGGAGCGAACAATTTACAACAACTAGTTAATCGGACTGTTGAAATCTTCAGTTCTTATATTTTTAATATTTATACATTATATGATGTTCAAGATACATGAATAGTTTAAATAGTTATATTCTTAGTAAGAATAAAATAAAAAGTAACCCTAAATAATATTTAATCAATTTATATTTGTGAGTTTTTAAGCAAACCGCAAATTTTGTGTTTAGGAAATGTTATATTCTTTGTCGAGAAAATATTGGGATAAAATAAAAATAATGTTATATTTGAGATTTGAAAATCGACTCGAAATATTCGGTTAAAATTTTGGAAAATTTTAACATGACATAAACCATAATGTTAGGATAACCATAATGTTAAAAAAACAGGAAGTTGCTGACACTTAGACAGTTTTTAATCAACGAAAGCTAATTCTATACGATTCAAATGACTTTAGATAAATGTATTTAAATAAAATAATTTTATCTGACAGGTTCTATAACTTTAAGATTTACCATGCGAGTATCAGACCCGGTCAGTGGTTCATGCTGTAGCTAGAATAATTTATTAAAAACATTTGTTACTATTAGAATAAAAGGTTACCTGTTCCAGATATTTTTTGTAGTCTTTGAAAGTGATTAGTTCTTGATCCACTGGTCTTTTTCCTATTCCAGTATAATCAAGAAGATGAAGTTTCAGTGATTCCACAATCGATGTTGTTGTTGGAGCGGAATTTGATCGTTTCCGGTACGATGTCTTGATCATAAGAAAATAGATATAGTCAGTATATTCGCATAGTGGCAGACTGAGATAGATAAATGTTTCGCATCTTGAGGATATGAAGTACGATTCGATAAAACAAGTTTAACTGGCTAGTTTATATTCAATCATTTAACATAGTTATGTACATATTAAACGTCGCGAAGAGATATTTTTATCTATAATATCCATTTCGTTCGTGTTCCTTCACCAGATTCTTTTCAGGATAGAAAAAGATTTTTAAATCCAATTGCTGATGTACAATAAACATAAATTGTATTAGTTAAGTATGTACACATTACGATGACGACTTTACAAAGAGAATTATATAAATACATTGGTGCTCTAAATTTACACAGCCGTGACTTGATTGTGTGTTTTTGTTTACTCTTTTCATGTTTGCGTTCTATTACGTAACTCACTGCAGACAAAAGTAGGGTAAATAAAAACAAAAAAACACGCAATGTACGAGAGCTAGCCATACCTCCTTTATGGACAACTTCATATCGAAAGGGCTTATGTTTTCCGGAATTTTAGATTCTTTACAACTTTTCTCACTAGAATTCAGGGATGATGGATCGAATTCATCTTCATCAGTTTTTTGTCTGCTAATGCAGAACAATGTCGTCTGAATAAAAATAAAATATAACCTAAAAATGAATACCAGGAAAGTACTAACTCCTCATAAAAGCCATATAATATTTCTACAATATCGATGTATTCTCCTTTCGTGCAACTTTGTTCCTCATTGAGCATGATCCACGCATGCTTCCTTACATGTTTGAACGACACCAGGAATAATAATAAAAAGGTATAATGCGTTTATATGAACTAAAATTCAGACCAAATAAATATAATACATACCAAAAATATTTGACGCGCAAACGAAAGAAATCTCTGAAACTTCGTTGGTCGTTTCTGAAAGAAGTAAAATATTAGATAAATTTGTACGTCACCACAGTAAATTAGGGGGATTTCTGCTAATTGTGACGTCATAGAATCATAATCTCGTTGACAATTGTACAGCTTCCCAGTTTATGAGCCAACTAATATTGCAAAAGTGACGACGTTGCCAGCAGTGGCGCATCTGTAGAATCTTTTGCGGTGATAGTAGGCAGCACTGGAAAGATCTCTGCATGCAGTGACGTATTCAGAACCTTGAATTGGGGTGGGGGCAAATTATGACAACGCGCTGGCTGCTGCAGGCAAAAAATTCCAGATAGCGAAATGGAAGAGGCGTTATTCGCTGTGACACAATAACGGCATATGTCAATTTTTATTGAAATTCGCTCAGAACAAAGCCACAGGAGACGAATCAAACTTGAAAATTCTCCTGAAGCTACTAAACTGCAAAGAGCTACATGAAATGCAGGAATAGGAACTAAGGAACCCCCATCCTCGATGGATGTCTATTAACGCGAGTTTTAAAGCCTTGTAAATCAACACGATCGGGAGAGTAGCAAGAAGGCAAAGAATTCCAAAGTTTAGAGATTCTTGGAAAAAACCTAAGTTACTTGTATAAAACTGTTTGTCACATTGTGGAACCTCCACAGTGAATACGTGCGAATTGGTAGCCAATCGTGTTGACCGATAAAAAATTTTGTTCGGAGGAACAAGAGCACAAAGCTCTTTTGAACAGAGACCATTATAATATCTGTAAAATAATCAGAGTGAGTCAACGTTGCGGCGGTGTGTCAAACTTTGCAAACCTGAAGAAAGTTTAGGATCAATCATATTGATCACACGCCGTTGAATACGGTCGAGCATGAGCAGTGACAGCGGCACTGCCCCAAATGTGACAGCAATACTTCATGCAGGGCCGAATTAATGATTTGTACAAACGGAGAATGATTTTGGGAGTGAGATAATGGCGAGCTTGATATAGAGAACCGACTTTCATCGAGGCTTGTTTAGCAATACTAGTGACATATTCATTTCAACTCATGTCCTTAGACAGTGTGGGTCCAACGAGGCGAATATTTGAGGATTCCTCCAAAACAGTACCAGATAAGGAAATTTGAGTCGCATTCGTATTAGTGTAACGATTACTTGATAAAACTTTGGTCTTCTCCGAGTTAAGAGTTACTTGCCAAGTGTTACCCCAATTAGATACTGTGGCCAAATCACACTCAAACGAAACCGGCTCCTTTTAAAGTATCGGTATTAGTCGGTATCGCCCGGTATTGGGTAATTTGGTCATCTGCATTATTAGGATCGGCTCATTCCAAAGTATCGGTATCGGCGAAAAAATGGTATCGGTGCATCCCTAGTGACAAATCGGCATCGCCAATAGCCTGCAATACTATTGAGTTTTGGTAAATCCGCATTCACGGTGACACATAAATACTCATTAGTTGGGACAAATTCGCTTCCCTGGTGACATAGGAATACTCATGAGATGTGACAAATCCGCATCCCCGGTGACATAGGAATATTCATGAGTTGTGACAAATCAACATCCCTGGTTACATGAGGTTACCAACCCTATCGCAATTATTTGATTTATCAGCAAACCACCATCCTCCTCCATACTTAATAGAACACTCGTTGTCGTTCTTTGCCAGGAAAGCAGATCGCAAGTCAAAGTCTCTCGAGCATTCGCTCGAGATGGAGTGTTACTGTCAAACTCAGGCTGGAGCTGTTGACATTGTAATACGCATCTTTAAACTGATTCGTTCGAAACTATTTACCTTACAACTAAGCGTTAATTAGCCTTGTTTTTGTATTACAACTTTTGCATATAGAGCAGTCCCTTGAGGGCCAAACTACGCATTTATTATAGGATCAATATAATGACCACTATGGTGTAAGATATTTAGGCAAGAGTGAACGAAATTTTGCCACCATCTTTATCGTCCAATCGTGATGGACGGTTGGTGGTACACGTGATTTTAAATGGCCTCTGGCAAAGTTGACCAAACGCTTTAAATAAAATCTTTGTGTAATTTCAATCCTAGCTTCAACACCAACTACATTTATTTGATTACTTAAAGATAAGTCGAGCTTGTGATATATTTTATCAATATTTAAAACACGAATCATGCTGGGGATGTATGTATTACATCTCTGAACATCATTATCGTTTTCTTCAGCGGATAATATCGTCCATAATCAGCACCTCGTGACCACGTAGACCAAAAATTAACGGCTTCTTTTAGATTTCTGTATTCACCAGATTGTACATAACTGTAATATTTGTATGGACCGTTCAAGTTCGATAAACCACAATTATTTGATTCATTAGCAAACCACCATCCTCCTTTATACTTGGAAGAACAACTATCGTCGCTTTTTGCCTGGAAAGGAGATCCATTGTCGCAAGTCAAAGCATCTCCAGCATTTCCTTGATAACCACCAACACTCAATTCAAAACGCTGATCAGGTGATCCGATAGAAAACCATCTAATAAATGAAAATATGTTTATATTTTTGTAGGATGTTAGGTTACTGTGTCTTGTGCTCAGCCAACTACTTCCAATAGCGGATCCATATAGTCGCACAATTAAAGGACTGGGCAATTTTTAAAAAAATATCTTTTCAGATATTTCATAAGGAGTAATTCTCTGACAAATATTTTCAACAACGTGACTCAGCTATGAGGGAAAAATCCTGCATAATTTTAACGGCTAAATACAATCAAAATATTTTCAATTTTAGGCAAAATTATTTCTGTTCTCAGAAATAATGTCTGAATAGAAAGCAGGTTGCCTCTTGTTTTATATTGTTATTATTGGTGAATTTGTACCTACGAATTCACTTATTTTGGCAATTAGGACAAAGAGTAAGTGTAAAGTGTATTTTGCCCAGTCCTACACATGGACGTTTTGACGTTTTATAAAACGTGAAGTTGACTTACTCATATTTTGCATATCTTTCTAGATCTCCCCAATCCTTCAGATCAATTCTGAGTTCATAGGCGCCCATTTTAGTTAGATCATAAATCGCTTGCAAACCTGTACAAAAAATTAATGAACGGTTTATATGGATTTTATATAAAAAAATCCATCAATTGACAATATTGAACAGAAGTTGAACAGAAATATTGTAATGATGTACTCGCTCTGGAGGCGGTATAATGAATATTGAAAGCATATATCAATTCTGGTTCTGCCGAATCTACATGATTTACAGTTATTTCACTCTGGATTGAGTGATGAAAATGGATTTATATCGGATAAGCCGGTTTAATTGAAACGCTTACTCGAGATTTTTGAACTGCAATACCAGTGTTAAATCAGACCATTGTCAAGTATCCCTTGTTGATGCCTTACAGTTGCGTAGGCTACATTATAATTTTCTAAGCGTATGCATGCTTTGTTCTTTATTTCAGTGGCTCAGTCTTCTACGAGATGCTTTACATTGAAAGTGAAGTTGCTGATACTGCTTTTTGAACTGAATTTTTGTCATTTTATCGGCAGTTGGTTGGTTTCTTTCAGACCAGTTTTTAGGCTTGCTAGAGGTGAATTTTAACAAAAACAAACAAATGATTATTTTTAAGAGTCTTCACAATTGAAGTTTCAAATACTCGATCCAAGCTGACGTATGTTTTTTTCTATTGCGCAACGATATCCGAAACATATGTCAAAGTTTGGAACGCAAAATTTGGCATATTTCATGATATGGCTGCAAAATAAACCAATCAGAAAACCCAGTAAACATTATATATATAATAGCAAGTTTTGTTTCAAGATGATGATAATACACTAGATACTTCTCCAAAAATAAATGCAGCACATACCAAGCCACAACATATCACCGTCCAAATCTCCAAAACCATCAACATAATGGTCATAACTGACATCAAAATCAACATTGTTTCCGTTTTCCTTCCGTCTTTGGAATACCTTAAAAGTTGCGTTGATACAAAAAATGAGAGCGATGGTGCTAACTTTCGAATCTAACTAGAAAAAATTACTGGGCAAAAACTACCGCAAAGTTAATATGTATATAATATATATATATATATATATATTATCGTCACTATACCGCCTCCAGAGTTTCCTGTTGTATTTTTAAATCTTCGATATTTCGAAATTTTCGATATTTCGATCTTAACTGCAACTTCTCCATCCTGTGTCGGATACGGCTGCTCAATCATCGGATATGTTGAGGATCATAAAGAACAAATCCAATTTAAGATCTGATTCGAACATAAATTATTGAGATACAAAATAATTTTACTCGAATCGTATATTTGCTAAAGGAATCGAGTTCATCTTGCAACAAAGGCTGAGAATAAACGAATCATTTGAAATTTTGATCTGATTCGGATGATACTTTCGAATGGAATCAAATTGCTAATTTTTCAAATATTTCACTTTTGGAATTTCACCCCATCATTACACAATCAATAAACGTAGGTGCGAATTCACTAATGGCGATATTAACTAAGTAATAAAACAATAGGCTTTCAATTCATAATAATTTGAACAAAATCGAAAATATTTTGGTTGTATTTTGACGTTAAAATAGGATAAGTTAGCTTCATTTTTAAAAGTTTTTGCTTTCTTACTTATTCAAAAGGGATTCGTATAATTTGTGCTTTGGATCACCAAATTGGATTGTCCAGCTCTATACTTACAACCCATCCACCACCACCAGTCTCCATATCACAATAAACTTTGTGACATTTATCTCTCTGTTGTGTACAGATGTGATATATTCCGGTGAGTGAAGAACTGCTTGTACTCTCTACAAGATCTTCATCTTGAACGTCACGACAAC
Source organism: Styela plicata (assembly GCA_963675895.2). NCBI lineage: Eukaryota > Metazoa > Chordata > Ascidiacea > Stolidobranchia > Styelidae > Styela > Styela plicata. The sequence goes on along the minus strand of OZ023143.1, from coordinate 7,862,969 downwards.
TTGTTGGACGCCCTGGGTAATTTCAACATTTTTTTTATTTCGAAGACAGGGCGGCTTCTCTAAGGTGAGAATTTCTACCAATTCGCGTATTTTTCTGTACTATTTTATTATTTTTGGTTTTGAAATGCCCATGTGCAAGCTATTTTACGTACCAACTAACAAACAGTATGTCGGACTTAATGTTGAGAAACTATCTCGACCTTATGAGGTATAAACATCGAAGCATAACTATCTGCATTTTAATTCTATAAAAATAAGCCAAATAATGCAGTTATGTTTTGAAACACGTTTTACTTTGACATTTAATAAAATTGTACTAACTCATATCCTACTGTTTGCCTTAACAGCATGGTTCAACGAAGTGAAGGAAAAGTTGAGGGAATGACTGTTCAAAAAAGTCTGTTTCGTACTCAAGTTCTATGTATTTACAAGTTACTCTGTCCTTGGAGGTTATTGGGGTTATTCGGAAAGACCGAATTGTTTTTTTATATGTTTTGTGAAAAATTGTCTCACAATCGCACAGGTATTTTACCAGAAGGAGGTATAAGAATGAAGTGAAAATACGACATTGTACTTACACAGTTGTTCGACACAGTTTGGATCTATCATTTCATCACTTATTGTATGTTTCAAATTCCAGCGAAAAAACATTTTTTACAGATCTTACTTTTATCACATAGATCCCCTCTATATCCACCCAAACAATCACACGAGAATTCATTGACTCCGTCGACACATGTTCCTCCATTTTGACAAGGATTCGAGGAGCACTCGTCTATATCTGGATGCAAATTTCAATAAAAGACATGGAAAAATACGAGTGCAGTGGTGGAACGTTTCCAGATGTTCATATTTTCTGGCTACTTTGGCCTCTTTCCCACATAATTTCTTCCATTATATAGCTACGTCAACTTTACTTCAACAGCCATAAAAAATGTACTGGGATTGTTTTTTACTGCCATATGGATTTTGTATCTTCTTTGCGGGCGCAAGTGCATGGCATGTCCATTTAATGTCACAATTACGACTGATCATCAGTTTTTCTCTCTTAAGGACATATCTGGTAATTTAAAAAAATCCCAATCCCTTATGTGTCCAACTAATACTTCTAATTTTTTAAAGTACCCACCTATTTCACACTGTCTCCCAGTGTAACCGTCAAGACAGTCGCATAATGAGATACTTTGATCTGATGAGCAAGCACCTCCATTACTACACGTGAACTCTCCGCACAACATTGATATTTCTGAACAAATAGAGTGAGTGCGAGTCAGTTTTTTTGAGAAAAGTTTGAGAATATATAAAAAATAATTGAATCTCAACAAGAAATTTTATTTTGTCAAGCATACGCCATAGATGGACCGCGTCTCAATGACGCGATCCATCAGCGACACATACTTGATAAAAGTGCTTTGACACAAAATTTCCGATAACGATATGTGCTATTATTAATTTCTTGCGTCCGCCAGTGAAACGTGCAAACTATCTAAGAAAAAACTCAATTCAATATCAATCTACTTACTAGGACATGACTCTATCAAGTTTTGAAATACGCAGTATCCCTTTTCAGGATCAAATGCAAAATTATCTTGGCATTCAATTTTTTTTATTTCGCCTGCAAAAATGCAGAATAGTTTTAGTTCAGTAAATTAATTACCTAATAATCTACAATTACAATAATTATCCTCTACGTAAACAATTAGGCCATTAAAATCGATTCGAAGCACGAATTATTTGAATCAGTTGTGAATCAGGACATCGAACATATGAACTGAAGTTAGAACTTAGTTATATTCAAAATAATGCGATACGAATTTATTATTTATGTAATTTTGAGTGAATTCATAAAAATTTGAATTAAATTATCTGAAAATTATCTCAATCAAATTAGAATCCCCCTACTCCCCGACCCGTGGTAAGACGTACAAGATTTTTAATAACAACCTCCTATTTCTGTTGAACTAGAAGTAGACGGAGTACAGAATATCAATTTATAGATATAGTCTCACGTAAGAAAATCTTACCATCAGTACACCAGTAAAATACAGAAGAACAGTGAGGTGAATCGAGTTTGAAGACTATGTTATCATCTTCATAATTCTCGCAGTTGGTCAAAACTAATATATAATAATTAAATTTTAAAATATTTTAAAATAACGCAAAAACATTCATATATAGAAATGTAACTTTTTTCTTCTGCATTACTGCCGACCCTTTTAACTATGTTGCACGAAATCACAGGAAAATATTTCATCCTGAAAGCAGTCCCTGTGGATTTATATAATTCGCGATCAGTGGCGTATTTAGAACCTTGTAACAAGTGGAAAGAATTTTTTTTAAAAAAATCGTGGTGAGATCATAAAGGCAAAATTTTTTATATAATACTATTTTATTGTACACCAAGACAAAATAGCCAACCAGGCAAACGTTTTAGCTCGATTTGGGCGAATTTTCATAATCATTTAACATGCTGCTAAACTTTTTCGCATTTTTTTATATTAATATTTTAGTTTAAGTTTTTCATGAAATTCTACGTTATCCTTATCCCTTCCGACCGGCACTTGAGCCTGTTACTTTTCTGTTTTTATACCGCATGGTATTTATTTTATCGTTAATTTATAAAATTAAAAATTACTTGCCAGGACAAGTTTCCACAAAATTCTGGAAAATACATTGTTGTACATCGGGGTCAAACACACAATCGAATGGACATTCATGTTTGTTCCATATTGTTGTTCTTATTCCAGTTGAGTCTATTGTTTAATTGTGATGAAAATTATAAATGCACTTTATCATCTATTGTATTGTAATAAAAATACCGTAAAATCAAATCACTTTGACTGAATAGGGCTGGGCAAAACCGAATCATTTGGAATTAAAAGGATTCGATTTTGCCGTGTCCTAGCCGTCAGTCGGTTCTTTTTAGACACTGTTTACCAGTCAATAATTTAATCCCAAAAATTTTTGGGAAGTCCGAGTCACTGATTAAGGCGCGGTTTAACAAAATGAAACGTTCGCTTTCCGGCCATGCATGAGTGAATTTCATTATTAAAAAAAATGAACACATATATTCAAGAAAGTAAATTCCAAATGTTTGTGATAATATTGTATCAGCATCCTGAACTAAAAAGCACTAAACCTTATGTAGATGTGTAATAATGTGTTTACCTGTACTAACATCACATGTGTAGTAATAGGCAGAGCAAGCGTCTCGGGGTAGTGAGACGGGGTGTGTTGTTGCGACTTCACATTCAACCATTTCTGGAACCAGCAGGAATAAACGTAAGAAGAGAAGAATTGGGATTTTAAAGATTAATAAAAAAAATAATAAAGGAGGTTAGTAAGTTTAACTATTTATAATATGGCAGTGCCTTACCTTTTTGCCTTACCTTTTTTGTGCCTTTTTGCATAATCAATCTCTCTAGCTAAAATTTTCATACAAAATAAAGATATATCGAATATGGATTCTACAAAGTCTGGACCTACTTGAGGCGGGTATGACCCATCTTAAATGATTTTCCAACCATGCGCCATAAATGGACTGCACACAGACAGAGCGATCCATCAACGACTCATGTTCAACAAACTATATTTTTATAAATATTTCCTGACTGGGTAAGGCCACGAAAAGGAGACAAATAAGAGGCAGATACTTCTACCATCGCACAGTGCTGCACTTTTTTACAGTTATATTTGGGATATTTTTCACTTAGAAGGCTGACGCTGGTATACAGGGTGACCAAAAAAAAACAGAACCCATAAAAAGGTGTATTTTTCCTACATAGGGCCATCAAATTTCCTCAAATTTCACGGATTATAACGTTTACATAACTTTGCATATTGTAGAATACATCGCGCACAATTAAACATTTCTTCAGGAATATCCCCGATAACAAAACACATCCTTACAGATAAGAATCGAAGGGATTCGAGTCTTATGAATGATCTACTCATTCAAAGTCGCACCATTTTGCGTAAGCAAGAGTGCCTATAATTTGAGAAAATTTGATGGAGCTCTGTAGCAATAATGGACTTAATATGCGTTTTTTGGTCACCCCGTGCTATATTTTGTAGTAATTCTATATCAAACTTAGATAGCCAATCGTTGCCTCCTTCTTAGCGATGATTCTGGCCTTGCTTATAGTGAACTTGACTAATAAAAAATAAAAAGAAATAGAAAGCAAATTGAATTCAGTATTCTATTTACTTCGAAGCGTTCATCGAGTGTCCAAATTAAAGCTTAATCTAACTCACGTTCGCATTTTACGTTGAAGTTTACGAACTGACAATCTCCAGTGATTTTGTTGTAAGCAGACATAGCATCGCACGTCACTTCTGTTATTTCACCTGAAATTCAAATGGCATTTTAAAACTGGTTGAGCCTATCCAATGAGACAGCATGAATCTTTTTGTCCACGAAATTTACTCGAGCACTATGTCATCGCAATGGACATTTTATATATTGTTCAATCTTTGATTTGCAGACATCCTTGACAGACAGACTAGACAGACCAGCTTGAATAATTTTGCCTCAAATTGACAATGAACTTTTTTGACCTATTGGAAAGGCCTTATGCAATAGTCCTAACATACTTTCTCGAGTGCCATATGAGGCGACTAAAAGGAACAAAAGTAGTGGTGGATGCTTTTACCATCGCGCAGGGCAGCTACCACCCACCTTATTTCGCCATAGCAGGTCAGTTCCAGTTTGAAATGTTTTCCGCTAAGAGTGTAGTTGCTGACATCTTATAGTAGCTCTTTTCTATTAAGTGATCGTTAGTTGGTTCATTTTTGGCACTGCATCCGGCTTTGCTCTTAGTGAATTTCAGTCTAAAGAACTGTCCAATCGTAGCTGTGGGGCATAGTACTTTTCTATCCACAAAAATGAGATCGGCAAAACTTCATTTTTATTAAATGGTAAGTTTTTTTAAACCAAAAAACAATAGTTAATTTTCGGAAATCCTCTTTAAAGTTCTTTAAATATTTATAACACCAAATCAGCGTTTTTTAGAAGCATACTTCAAAATGATCAAGACGTGACATCCCGATGCGAGATTGGATTAGAGTAATTGAAGGTTGCATAACAGCTTATAATTGTGTAATTGTAGTGTTACTGCCTGGTATTATGAATAGCAGTGTAATCAATGATAGATGAACATTTCCTATCTTGTTTGCTACGTTTTATTGACAGGGGTTTGTTTTAATTTCTGTCGTATTTGCGGCGTAGACAGGTTTACCGCAACTAATGGGAAGTGTCTTTTGACTTGATGACATGATCGGAAAGTTTTCGCGCCGCTCTGAAGCGCAAATTTGTTTTTGTAGAATTCAGGGATACGTTTGTTTTCAAGTAGTATTTTGGTTAAGTTGAGCTACTAAATTTCGTTCGCCAAGAATTAGGATGCATTTTGCAGTATTTAGGATTATGTATTCTATTGTGTCAAGTCTAATTTGTAATTTGTTATCTCCCAATATGTAAGTTTAGGTTGAGTAAGATTTTCTATTGCAAATTTGAGGAGATTTTGGAAATGTTTGGAACAATTTCATGTTATTTTGCCTGGAGTGAAACCAATTTGTTATGATACTGTTACTACTAAGGTTCTATGATATTATAAATGCATGATTTAGTTTAGTCAGGGATATAGGACTGTTGTTGTTTTTAGTTAGTTAGGATTAATGTAACATTAGTATGACTTAGTTTGCTATTTTGATTTAATTAGTAATGCGACACCATACCCACCACTCAACCCAGGGTTGAATAACTTGGGTAGGCTGAAAGATCATATCTTTCCAGCAATTCTAACCCTGCCCGTCTATAAGTGGCTGTTGGTACAGGGCCTTGGGCAGGGAGATCCACTCCAAGAAGTGGCTGTAAAAAAAAATTAACACAACAATAAACTTAGGGCATTTTATAATTTTTTGACAAATAACGCCGTTCATCACACATTATCAGACATTCAACAACTTTTTCGTATTGAAGTTAGGTTTTACATTGTTGCCTCAAATTGTGTTTCATGCAACATGAATTCACCGAAGTCTCTTTAGTGTAGCGTTTTAAGTCACAGATAACGTCGCTGGGGAAGTTTATTGCTGCAAAAGAACAGACCACGGACTGAATTTTGTTGGGAAATCGAACTAACATTATTTGAAAAGTGTAGTGTGTGGGCGCGTTATCAAACACTCCAATAAATTAATAACGATATACATAGACCAGGCTGCGTATGGGACTCGGTAGTTACACACTGAATTGACTTACCGTCCATGCATTTGTAGAAGAATGTCATGCACATATCATCATGCAGCAAATACGTCGTGTTTGCCTCTTCTTCAGTACAATGATGTAAAACTTGTGTAAATAGAGAAGGATTAATTTCAGAACGAATCACATTCGCGAGAAAAAGAAATCACTAAAAATAAATTTCCTCTGGGAATATTTGGCTCACCTATACGCAATTTTTTTTTAATACCTGGAAGAAATACTGGTCACCTGTATGGAAAAAAATGGATATGTTCCTTTTTTGCATTGGAAGACTATATAGACTGGTAGAAAGCAGTTCGAAACTATTTGAATGAAAAGTGACTGTCTGAAAGATGAACGCTGCGCTTCGTATTAAACAAACACCAACGCTGAATATTGTCAGACTGCATGAGCGATAGTTAGATTTCATAAAACTCTATTCAAAAAATTTGACAGAACCTGCCCCCTTTTCTGCAATTTCTTGTATAAGTTCGTAGAATTATTCATCTGGGCCAACTTTGTTTATTGTGGTACATTCACCTAAATGATTCAATGATAGTTTATTTAATTTGTGCTATTTCAGCAACACATAAAGTTTTTTCCACAGAATGGCTTGTTCGTTGCTTAATTGTCCTGTGTCTCCTGCGGTAGTGTCCGAATTCGATCTTTTGAAGGATCGATGCTTCTCAACTAAATCACTTGAGCAAAATGTGCGTAAATTTTGGAATATAGAATTTGACCATTTATCTTCACCCATATAAGATTTGAAATATTCCGTCGCCTCTCGCATGCCAACAATATTATGCGTTCGAATATAAAGGTCTACTTATTAGATTCATTTCACTGATATATAGTTTGATTGAACAGTCAATAACATGACATAATACCTGGACATCCAGACACGTAGTTCTGAAACACACATCTCATTGTCTTTGGATCAAACTTGTAATAGGAATGTTCACACCTCCGGAGTTCAAATTTTTCTTAAGAAAAGTAACCTTTGATATCATTTTTTATTATAACATTTTCACATTTATTATCGGGCGATTATATAATTCTTAAAAACCTTAATGTATGCATTGCTTTATGCTTCAATTATAGCGCGTTTTATTGTCATTTAAATTGGAGAATCCACACAGTGGTGATTCGAGTAAAGTTTAACGATGTTCATCCGGCGGTGATGAAACCTGCAATAAAGTCCTTCTTTCACAGTAAATTTACTCGGTGGCAATGAAATAATCTATAATATCGACCTTTTTAGGTCAATTATGGACTTTAGGCGGAATGCTCCGCCGAGGTATCAATATATCTGTTTCAATTTCAATAAAATAAATAATTACTGTGGATGAACAGCATATATTCTGTGCTTTTGTCACAGTGTATATTGCCGAGATTCATTGTACTACTAACGAAAAAAGATGGCAAAGTGTCTATGGTGCGTTCCTCTGAAAAATCTATTGTGATTCACCTGAACGAAATTGAAATAGAATGCTAAACATACCATTCGAACATTCGTAGTATTCTGAGGAACAATCAGGAGAATAATATATATTTCCTGTCATCGTAATGTCGCAATGTTCAAGAGCTGTTTGAAACAAAAACAGTTACATTGATTACAGTGATGGGATATACATATAAGTCGAATTGGGTATCACATATCAGTTGATTGTTGCGGAGACATAAGTTGCGGGGACATAACTTTTTCGCTCATTTCACATTGCCATGGAAACTGCCATGTTTGTCAATTTTGCATGGTCCTCAATGCCTAAATAGATGATTTTTTAGTACTTACTTGAACACCCTTCAACGTAATTTTGAAACCCACATTGATAATTTGAATCGAAAGCTGCAGGATAGTAGCAATATTTTTTCTCTAAGTTGTTATCTGGAATATTTTTTTAAATATGATTACGTTTAGTCTAATAATTAATCAATAGATTTATGAACGTTTACAGAAATGTTTTCAACAAGAAGATAGTATAGAATGATAGCTGATTTTTCACCGTGGAAAATCTAGCATTTGTATCAGTCATGAATTGTCCACGGAAAAATATAATCAAATTACCTTTTTTAACAACAAAATATTTCCAAAGTTATATGTGGTCGGATTTTTTAGAGAAATTTGCTTATTAAAATTCTAGGTTCGATTTGGTTCCGAAAAAATATTCGAACCAAATTCATACTTGAATGAGTCTTGGATGGACCGCGTAGAAGATTTTTTTATAGTTAATTTTCTCATGCTTACTTTCATCGCAGTGATAAATTACTGGAAGACATTCCTCGTAGAATGTCATTGCAGAAAAAAATTTTTCTTCCGTTCCACAGATATTTTCGGGATACAATTCCTGATCTAAATAAAGTAATAAAACTATCTCAATGATGAACGTGAGACACATGAAATAACAGAAATTACAAATTATTCCTCACTCTTTTCTCACAAATAATGGAAATTACATGTGATAAAAAAGATAGGTGAGAAATATTTTATTCTATTTATTTTACTCAGAGCACTTTTTTTTCAAAATTCAAGCAAGGTTGCACAAGAAAGATCATACATCAAAGTCCTATTTTGGATAACCAGAACCGTCAAGCACAACTTCTTTCCGTGTCGATTTTATTCAAAACATCGACAACCAGAAAGCTAAAGAATTTTGCAACCAAATCTTGGACTGGCAAACTAGAACATTTTCAGGTTGAGTAGTTTTTTTTTAGAAAACTCACTCTACGCAAGATCCGGAGTAGCTCGCATAGAAACAATCAAACGATCATAAATATATCGATATTAATTATAATATTTAAATATAATATAGATTTAAAACTACCAATTGCACCCACACTTAAAACAATTTGGGCAGACAATGGGTGTGTGCATAAAAGTCATCCAAATTTCTAGATACACATTATAACACAAAAATCAACAAATCAAAAAGCCGCCAAAATTTTATTTGATCTTACCAGCACATTCGTCCACCAAAAACGCACCCACACAATAATCTTCCACGTATGGACTGTAAATTTCCATCAAATTGCAAGTAGTTTGATCAAAGTAGTTTGCTGCATTAACAATATTGCAAAATTGAATCATATATCCATTAAAAAAGTTGATACCAAACTAACGAGTATGGCACAGCAAATTATTGTAAAAATATAAATGGTGAGGATTTGGGAACGATGACTTAATGATTATCATGTTTGCATCGCAGGGTGGAGATCCGGCTCGATGATCCATGCCCACCACTCAACCAAGGGTGTAATAACTTGAATAGACTAAACCGAACCGAAAAAATCTTATCTTCCCAGCAATTCTAGCCCTGTCCGTTCATAAGTGGCCACCGGCACATGGCTTCGGTCAGAGTGATCCACTCCGAAGAATGGCTATAAAAAAGACTATTACCCCCGGGAAGTCAAAAAAGTTATTTTGTCATGCCCGAGCCATAGATTTACCGCGCCCTAACGCCCTAGTGAGTTAGTGAGTTCCTGTGACAGTATTTATACTCAGTGATATTGAAATCAAAAAATAGAAATATAAGATTTACTTTTTCGTCTAATTATCGGCCTATAATGGAGCGTGCCACTACAGGCGCGGTCCACCATTTTCCCACACTTGAAATTACTGCAAATAGCCGGCAAGTGGTAAAAGATGGACCATGCCTCGACGACGTGATCTACTTTTTATTCATGCTGATAAAAACAATACTGGTATTAAAAGATAGGCGAGATATATCCATTTCCTTTCTTGAAAATGACTTACACACATCACACTTGTAGTAAGTATCCGAGCAAGTGTCTCCAAATGTTTGTTCCCAAATGCAACCAATTTCGTTAAAGCCTAAAAAAAATCCGATAAGAGAATTATTCATGAAAAGCTAGCAAGTAAATTGTTGAAGTGAAGTAGATTGTTACTGGCTGATGATGTATTTTTTATAACCCATCCTACCGGCAGGCACTTACAAACGAACAGAGTTGGTGTTGTTGTAAAGACATTATCTACCTTGTCATGGGAAACAATTTTGGCTAAGCAATTCATTGTTTGCACTTCATTATTATTTATCATCATGGTAGTGTTATTCTCAAGTGAATCAGTTGCATTTTTATTGCCCCACCTGCGCCGCTTTAAAGCATTTTGAAATTGTCCTTTAGTTGAAAAAATTCTTTTATAGACACAATCTTCATTATCTTGGCCCCGTTAAAAACGGCATAGATATTAAATGTAATATTTTTTTTAAATTCATTTGAGAAGAATATGGTGTAATGCGTAGGTGCGAAAAAAAAGTAGTACGAAAATTGAAATTTGAATCGTACCGTACCGAACTTCGTACCGAACCATACCGTACTACCAGCCTTGCCTGGCAACCGCTATGCCATCGCGCCCATGTCTTTCCCCGATGCAATGTTACACCTTTGATATTCATTTACTAGTGTCAATAATTTTAGGTAAAAGTACCGAGATTACATAGTATACCCAATTTACCGAATTTGAATACTTTTACCTACTTTAACTTATAAGTTTTCTTTATGAAACATTACCTAGTAAGTTTACCTAATTTTCAACTAGATACCTGGTTCAAAAAATTAAGTACCTATACTATAAAGAAAAACTTGGTAAATCAAATCATTTTCATCATGAAGTTTTTAAGAGAGAATATATTTGAATATTTTTACGTCCAAATCTGTTGAAAATGCCCCAAATGCATCCAACCGACGATTGCCTAGTTTTTGTTTTAGATGCTACCTAGTACTGAAAGTAAAACTATGTTACCTAGAAATACTTTACCTTGCTCCGTGAAAAATTCGTCTCACTTTATATAGTTTGAGAAAGAAAAAATTATTTACCCGCGAATGCAGTAAAGCTGTCGGCGCATTCATGGTTTATTAAATTCAAAGCTTTTCCGTCGATGTAATGTCGCTTCACTCACGAATAGTTCGACTTTTTTATTGGAATTTACAATGAAAAAGACCAAAAGCGGCGCTTCCAAAAAACCAACTATCGGCCACTTAATAACAAAGAGCTACTACAAAATTTAGAACCAGCAACTGCACTCTCACCTGAAAAATATCTGATAGAATCACTGAGCCGTATAATAATATAATAATAACCTTATAAACGTTTTAGGGCAATTCTAACCCAATCACAGATTTTATTTTGCCAAGCGTGAGCTACAGATGGACCTTGACTTAGCGGCACGATCCATCAGTATCTCATACTCAACAAAACGTGCTTTGTCGAAATATTCCTGGGGAATGCTGTAACTACAGAGCGGTGAAACTCTCTGCCATTGACTGTTTGCGGTATTTATATTTTGATTCAAAACTTTTTTTAAAAATCCAATAAAAATGCCCCGTGTGTCATAGTCGTCATAAGATGCCTATGGAAGCAAACAATAGTTAATTTCAAGAACCTACTTAATTTTCCTGCTTATCTCAATTGCAAATGATGTAGATTTAACAAATCTATCTAGTTAATTTTACCAAGTTAAACTGTAGACAAAACACTTGAGAATGTTAACTCAATTAAATTAGATAGCCGAGAAACAAGGCCAAAATTATCTTGGGAAATGAACTTAATAAACTAATTATACTCAGTAAAATAAAACTTAGTACTTCCACACAATGTCTTCAATTATAGTCCAATTAGGTTATTTACCATTGTCACTGCATCCTTTGAAGTAACGATAATATATACAACGTTGTGATTTTTCGCTGAAAACAAAACCACTTCCACATTCAAATCTTTTTGTAATATCTGTATTGAGAATGAAATTTATTCCATAATACAAGCTCATACGTTTTCGTTAAAAAGGGAATGGTCTCAAAGAGTTGTGCCGCCAATTACGACGTGGTCCATATGTGGCTTGTGTTCTATACATTTTCTATACATTAAGGCTGGGAAATTTGATGCGGTGATTCAAATCGATGCGAACCACAGGTTATTCGGATCAGTCGAAAATTTGTGCACTAAAGTCGAATTTAAATATGAACATGATAAAATCTCTTATACTGAAAGATTTTAAAAATGATAGCATATTGCCCCCAGTAGTTTGTTTCTGTAAATATCAGTAAATTCGTAGATATACATTCATTGAATTTGAAAATGGGAATAAATTTTAGTAGAAAAAATCGGAACATTTGCTATCTGTGTGGAGTTTGGGATTCGAATAAGATTCCAATTCTCAAAGATTCCGGTTTGCCTAACCCGAACTTTTTGCTTACTTTTTTCGTACAAAATAAGGCGGATTGGGCAGAATTATGAATTTGCAAATGTGAGATTTGAACATTCAGTCCCACATTGCAACTAAATAACAGAGAATATGCTCAACCAGAAAGGAAAACAATTTTTATCATAGAGCAGGTCATACATAAATATCATACAATTGTCAATAATATTTGATACTAAAACGACTTACTTCCTCTACACTCATAGTAGTGATACGAACACGTGACGTCGTCTGATTTAAACCTCCAACCCCAATCATAGGCACAAGTAGTACCTTGTGAAAATAATGAACATTCAGGAATAATGCATATATATATCAGAAATTTACAACTCGGCAGAATCGAATCAATTCATTTTAAATCAAGTCAAGGTACAATTAAAAATATGCTGTCGCTAAGTCTGAATATGTTAATATTAGTAATTCGTATAATATTCTTCATCATCAAAATAGACACAAATTGCAACCTAAAATAAAATATTTGTTCTTTTTATCAAATTAGTGATGCAATCCGACAAAATTATCCCAATCGGATTCAAGTTCCAAATGGTTCGTTTTTTCCTAGCCCTAGACTGGTATCAGAATATTTTGTATTTGTAACTTAATGGAAAATAGTCTATATAGAAAACAAAAAAATGTGCTTTTATCATTTCAAAACAATTTTATGATTTAAATTCAAGAATATTCCAGCCCAGACATTTTTGACTTAGGTTCTTGAATTGCATTCAGCCATAGTCATAACAACATAAAAAAACCAAAATTAAAATTATTGATTTACTTATTTTAAAAGCTCCAGAGGCAAGTGACGACTCTTTTTCAGACAGGGAAGATGTTTTGATTCCATTGGCAGTATCTCCACTAAAATCAGTTGGAACAGAAACACTTTCAACTGCAAATGTTCCCCCACTTTGTACTTAAAGCAAATGATATAACGATATATGATATCGATCTATGCTTATGGCATCTATCTCGGCTTCGAATTTTTTTTTCAAACTGCAAATTTCGAAGCTGTTTTTTTCGGATAATTCAATAACTTATAAAACATTCGCGGAGCATCGTAAAGAACACAGCATATCTCAAACAACACTGTTCGCTAATAATTGACTACTTAAGGTGATCCATTCAAATGAGATACCATTGGTCAAAATAGACCACTTGGATGATTATTAAATTATAAGTTACTCACAGTCTACCAGTCCAAGATATGCTGCTGCATAGGCCATTACGGATTGTGGAGTAAATGGATTCGTTCCGAAGACGTATATATTATATAACGGAGGATACGCGCAGCCAGGCGAAACAGTCACGTACTTTAACTTATCATCTCCCAATTCATCAAAAGTTTGGGTGCACGTTATGACGTAATCCGCTGAAAACGGAGAAAATAGAAAACGTTTTTGGACAGAAGCTTTTCATTTTTTTTTTTAAATTAGTTCTGTGCTGTGCGCGGGGTTTATTATCCTAGAGTTTTTCTGCGTAGTGCAAAGGAGCTGAGATGTGGCAGATGACCCGCCATCGTACAGGGTAAGTGCCACTTATCGCACTTCACTACAGTAATTCAATTCAATTTGTATGAAAAATGCTTTCTGCGTAGTATGATAATTGATTTTACATTTTATGTAGTTAAAAGGAGGAGGGTGAAAATGCGATCAAATCACCCTTACTGTACTGCAATTATATAAGATAATATTGAAACAACTACAAAAATTTAAAATCGGCTTTCGACTAATCATGAACTGTTGATAAAATGAGCTTCCCGAAAAGCTGTCGAACAGCGGCTTGCGCTTATCCTAAATGTTCATCAAGGGGGTTTGGATTTTGGGAATTATATAATTACCACAAATGTACTGCAGTTTTGTGGTAGTTTATTGTGGTCCTGTCAGACCTGTTTGTTGTTAGTTTTGTTGACTGCATTTGGTTGTCAAAAAAAACCATCTTCCTTTCGCAAAGTTTTGTTCTTAACGACTCAAATAAATAATGCTTCGGATTCATGAAAATTACTGGAATGGATTGCCTGGCTTTAAATGTTACCCATGCAAAAACTTTTATTTTGACAAGGTTGAGCCAAAACTCAAGTAGTTTATTTCGCCCAAATTTTGAAAAAATACAATGCAATATTTATATATAAAGCTAGAATAAAGCTGGAGTTGCGAGGGACGAAAATTTTTTATCGAGTCAGCAACACCCCTTAGCCCTGTCTAGATTCAGCATAAAATCCGATCAGAGGTAAGCTTGAGCTATTTGTGCAAAAGCTTCTGATGCGCTAGATAGCTAGGAACTTGGTCACTCTTATTTGTTTCCTAATATACATACCTGACAGCACATGTCTTGTTTTATAAATACCCAACACTACAAATAATACAATGACTTTGTTCTTCATTTTAAGCTAAAGAATTTCGTAACGACAATAGTAAATGAAAATTTTTTAAATGAAAAATATTTATTAACACAAAAAATGAAAGCTTAAATCCTACAGATCCCCAGGTGTCATTGTAAACAGGATTTTATTTTATTTCCTTATTACATCATATTCATTTTCCTGACAAAATTTTTTAATTCATCAAACTCTCCTAAGACATTTGGAATATCATAGGCCTATACTTCAAATAAAGAGGAAAAGACTTCTACTGCTCATGGATTTTTGCAATTTTTGCCAAATTGGTGAAACTTTTTGTACATTCGATGCGTATATTCCCAATCACAACTTTAATTTTTCAAACATCAAGCGATCAAGGTTAACAAAAATAGTGCGCAATTTTTTTTACCAGGACACTTTTATCTCAATCTATCTCTTTTAAGTTATGCAGTTGACATTCAATAGGCTAATATCAATAACCAGATCAAATGTTTACTACGCTACTCCGGTATCAGTCTAAACACTGATAGGAAATATACATCCAGGCGTAAGAGAAGCACGCACTACCTTAACGTAGATTTCCGCAAAATCCATTTCAGGGATCGTTTTTCTTTAATGAATCAGTTAAAACTCACATATATTTAATATGCTAATCAAATGCAAATACAGATACCGATGTTGGGAACGAATCACTCCACTTCAAGTCTCAAAGTCAAGTAGAGTCGAAAAACACACGAGTTACGAGTCCTTGTGCCTTACTAAAATTTAAATTATAATCTCGACTAAAGTCGAGTCGCTGTACTTCCAAGTCACAACTCGAGTCATGCATTTACGATCCGCATTTCGATTCACGAGTCTATTTTTAAAACTATTCAACAGCAATGACATAACATTTTGCCACTTCTGACCCTATAAAAACCCACTTAAAATGGCCGCAAGTCACGCAGCGGCAGACGACGTATTTTATCAAAACGTGATTTCAGATTCGGGCTGAATTCTCATCAAGTCCCGAGTCAACTCGTGTCTGCATTATCGTCAAGTCGAGTACGAGTCGAGTTATTTTTCTGAGGCGACTCGAGTCGAGTCAAGTGACAAGTCATTGACAAAGGTGACTCAAGTCGATTCAAGTCATTGAAAAAGGTGATCCGAGTCTCCCCAGCAGTGACACATACTAGTTAAACTTGCAACTGCTACTTTTGTTTTTATTGCCGAGAATGCTCCATATTGCTCTCACAAGCTATGTATGAAAAATAAGAAGAAACAGAATCTCAGGCATATTGTTTATATACAAAATATATTTCAGAGGATATTTTGAACAATTTAAACGTTATTAAAAATATATTCTATATATCACAATGTAATGATAAAACAATTTTCACAATTTTGCACCTAAACCAGAAAAAAGAGAGTGAAAGAAAAAAAAAAACAACAACACAGCGCCCTTTTATATTGTCTATACAGAGAATTGGGATTGAGCAAAGCAAATCTTTTGGAATTCGAATCAGATTCGGATAATTTTTTTGAATTGGATCGGATTACTAATTCCATATAAATAACAAATATAGCGTTTTTATTTTTTACCTTGTCTCCATCTTATGTATCACTAATAATAGCATAAACAAACAATATCTAAAAGCAGACATAATCATATTTTAACGAAAAAATGCAATCGATTTTAGTCAAATTTGGCCAAAACATATTGTATTTGCCAAGTTTGGATTTTTTGCGATTTTTCTAATCTTTGCGGATTCAGGAGGGTCGAAACTACACTACGGCTGGTTAATTTAATTTCGTGATTCGAATCGATTCGAAGGAACAAAACCTTGTTAAATGAAGTGGAAAAGTTTTTCAACGACAAAATGCAATCGGTATTGGTCAAATTTCTCATTAAAATATAATATGAATTTTGTCACTGAAATATGAAAATTGTTGCTTTTGGACATATTTTGTTGGGGATATTTGTAATTTATATGGATTCGAATAAATTATCTGAATCGGATTCAAATTTCAAATGATACTATTTTGCTCATCCCTAGACCCGAAACACAATATTTATTAGGGATCGCCTTGGCGACCCCTCAATATTAAAATCTTCAAAAAACCGTAATTAACAAAACCTGACTTTTCATTCTGATATTCTCACTAAGATGACTAATATAGTATGGCACATTCGTTTTCACCTAAGCCATTTACATTTCAGAGAGGCAATATATTTTTGAACGGCATCTCTCAAAAACAGTTAATATCTTTCAATGTTCTAAATTTTCAAGTCCTCGAGTTATTGTCATGAGATCACGAAGCTCTATAATCCCAAATCTTTCTGAAATATATTTGTAGAAAAATTCCGGCGCTGAAAGTTTGAGTGAACTCAAAAATATAAGAGTTTCTCCGTCCAAGTTTTGAATCTTTCGACTGCAAATATATAGATTGCAATGTTATGTTTTAAATTTAAAGGGTGTGCCCACGGTTATATTTGCAATATTTGAATACATTTTTTTAAAAAATGGTATCTGGAATCGTATCATTTTGAATCAAATTTTTTGAAAAACCATTTTTGTCAACATTTTGTCAAAATTCTTCAGAATAGGTGTGAAATTTCCACATGTCTAATGAAAACTATAGAAACATACTAAATATACTAAAAAGAGTATCCGCATCATCCGAAGGGGACATTTATTCGAATGAATTCGAAGATTAGTTTCTGAAAGACAACGTCCCTGAACCCAATGTACACTTGGACAGTTGATCTTACAAATTAATTGTCGTTCATGTTTTAGTGATACTGTATAATGAGAGTGGTTTAAGATGTATGTCTGGATTGAAATATATGTTCTACAAATATACAAGAGAATCGGCGAAGGAGAAATTTTCTTTTTTTAGGCACGTGTCACAGATTTGCCGCGCTTCCATTAGTGACCCACGCTTAATAAAAGATAATTGGTCAAATGCTTTTTCTGATGGAATAACGTTTTTATTTTTAACTCTGCAGTACAATCAAAATGCTTATTAATATAAGCCAAAGATAAATTATAATTTCAATTTGAGTTGTCCTGAATTAAGGATAACGTGAAAAAATCTCAACTCACGATTGAATTTGATATTTTGTTGCCCACTGGGTCACTTCATCTTTTGTCCATTTGTTGACAGGTATACGTGGACTTAGTTGAGGAGGTAGTGCTAATACGGGAGCAGCTCTAATAGGTGATATTGGTCCGTCCTAAATTGTTAATAAGTAGAATAAAAATACCATTACGTAATCAAAACCGACCGAAAAAAAAGCTGGGCAAAGCCGAATCAATTTGAATTCGAATCGGATCACATCGTCGATTCTTTATAAACAACAAATTTCTCTCGTTTTAATCACGAGGTTGGCTAATGAGACAGAAAGCGAACCAGTTTTTTTTACTAATTTCAATAAAATGTATGTTTGTTTTGTTCCCAAGTGGTATAAAAAAGTATAAAAACTTCTCAAAGTAGAAAAATTCTCAGCAATTGCCATATTTTGAAGATTCTTGAGGTGATGATAGAACAAAAGACGCCCTAATAAATCCCTCATTCAAATAAAGTTATGCTACTGCATTTCACCGCAGCTAGGTCACTTTCTTGTTCAATAAGTTCTATGGCCTCATCATAAATTAATTCGTTTAATGAGTTTTGTTGAAAGAAAATAATACCAATGAAATACAAACCGGTAAATCGCCTGTTTTTCCTTTATCTCCCAATTCTTTCATAAGTTTTGAGAACATTTTGTCAAATACCATTAAATTACTGAAATCAACATAAAACTTGGCTCCCTGTAAAGCTCCTGGTATACATGAAAATAGTACAAAATTAATAATATGGAGTCGCTTGTGTGTTTTAGTGCTAGGTGTTCGGTCAAGTATGATGATAAAATAACAAAAATGTTAATAATTATTGGGGCATAGTATAATATATATAAAAATTAGAGTTTATAGTCAAAACGAATTATTTGGAATTTGAATTTCATTCGGATAATTTTTTCGAATCAGATCTAATGGCTATTCTTGCCTAAATAACGGCCATCAGGATCGAACGAAAATTGAATTTATATTTTTTTTTCATTGTCAGGATATGGGAAAGTTGCCTTTACCAGTACACATTAGCATAGCTGAAAAATTATGATCACTGAAGTTTTAGACCGTACCTGAAAGACTTTTTTTAAGTGGCAATTTTTAGCGATTTTTCACACCCTCCCCCTATATACGATGATTCAAAATATAACTATAGCGTAAGTTTAGATGATCGGTGAACCATTAAAGTTGGATCACCCAAAATAAGCACCTGAGCCCATTTGCATTTAAATTTGCAGCATCTTTATTGAAGAGCGTTTTGAATTGATTCTCACTCGCGCGCTTTTCCCATTCCCGGGTCGCGTTGCATTTGTCAAATTCCCTGTTTTGCCTGGTTTCACATCGAAAAGCAGTCGTCATATAACTTTGAAATTTTTTTTTTAAATTTGCTCAGAACAAGGCCACAGGAGACAAATTATACTTGAAAATTCTCCTGAAGCCACTAAAGTGCAAAGAGCTACATGAAATGCAGGAATAAGAACTAAGAAACCCCCATTCCTGACAGATGTCTATTAACGCGAGTTTTAAAGCCTTGTAGATCAACACAATCAGGAAAGCAGTGAGAAGGCAAGTAGTTCCAAAGTTTAGAGATTCTTGGGAAAAAGCTTTTCGCATAAAACTGTGTGTGACATTGTGGAACCTCCACATTGAATAAGTGCGAAGACCTTAACTAAAATTGAGGAGAATTGTCAGTCTGGTTTATTTTACAGAAAGGCAACTTTTGCAACCCCAGCCGATATAAAATTAAATAAAATAATTATTTTGACCTTTTTCACTCCACCCTAACGACCATCTTACCGTTTTTATTCATTGTCAGAATATTGAGATAAATAAATAGTTCGATTTTTTTTTCGGCGAAATCTGAAAATCGCCTTTTATTTTGCAAATATTTCTTTTTAAATCCTCGTCAGAAATGTTTTGTTAAGCATAGGGCACTGATGGATCCCGCCCCAAACGCTTAGGTGGCTTATGCTTAGGAAAATGAAATTTTTAAATAGGGTATGATCGATTAATCACCGAATCGAATAATTTGTGCTTCGAATCGAATCACCGAATTTAAGTTTTCATCCCAAATAAACATGTGCTGATTGAAATAACAATAAGTATCGGCTATTTAGTATTGGTACCAATACTTGCTGATCGGACATCATCATCACCGATTAGGTCGACTGGTACTTTTTAAATTGACATCTTCAGTATTCTCGTGATCATTAACGCAATAATAAACTAAGAACACCTTATCTCGCCTTATCACTTAAATGTAGAAAGTTGAAATTCAAAGTATAAAGTTTCAACCAAATTTTTATTCTGAATTATTATTAAGTACTCGCATCGACCCATTAATAGTATAAAGAAAGGGGAGACTCACGGTGTGAATTTTGTCTCTAAATTAGGGACGTAGTGACACAAATCCATCGTTAATGACTGCTCAACGCAACGCACGAATTTGATCCCCCGCGAAGACAGTATAAAATGAGTTGACGAGAGTGACCATGGTTCAAATATACTGCTACCCACATCCTTGGTACTATGATCGATAACCTTAATGGCTTCTCACTGGTTCCACACTGAATGGGAGGACAGGAGTCAGAATAAATCCTATTCTGATGAGAGTGCAGGTACGGGCTTTAAAATAGTCCTATCTTATTTCCTATGTGTCGTAAGAGGCAACTAAAAGGAAACAAGGATGGGCTAGATGGTTTCACCATTGCCCAGGGTAGATACCACGCACTGCACTTTATCATGGCAGTTCAGTTTCGTTTGGAATATTTTCCGCTTGGGGTGCAATGCTGGTGCTACATCTTCTAGAAGCTCCATATTGCTGTTAAGTGGCCGTTAGGTAGTTATATTTAGGCACTGCTCATTCTTTTGCTTTGAGCGAACTTTTGTGAAAAAAAGACTGCGAAATTTGCTACTGTGAAAGGAAGATTATTTATACGTTTTTATCAACTTTTTATACTTACCCAACCATCCATCTGCTTCATATCCAGATTCAACTTTGACTGGAATTAGAGGTTTACCTAATTTGTAAGCATACTCTGCTTCTGTTCTGCAATTTGGGCTTTCTTTGTATTTTTGAGACATGCATATTACGACAACTTCGGAATTTTCAACCGCTTCTGCCATTGCCTTAAGAAAACATTAAATAATTTTAAGTGTAGTTTTTGCTATAAGGGTTTTCTTCTCAAAAAGAGTATGTTTTTTTAGTTTATGAACTCAACTCACATAAGTATAGAGTTTAAGAAGAGAACCTAAAACAAAAATTAAGACAACTCTGACTCTTATTGACGCGATCCACCAGTGTCCCATACTTAACAAAAAATATTTTGGAAAACATTTCTGCTTGGTCTAACCACTTCATTGCTTCTTTTTAGTTTCCTCTTACGGCACGCAGTACAATCAAAAATTTAGAACGAACCTGCAGCGTTGAACCTCCCATTGATTCCACGTCTATCCATACTTTATATCTCATTTTCTCGAGACGGTCTTTAACCTGACAAACAAGCAAAAAATTGAATTTCATTTTCAGACAACGAATATTGAAGAATTCATGAGAAAAAGAGTATTTCCATTGAATTTCACTCCCAGGCAAAGAATATTGAGGAACTGAGAAGAAAAAAATTACGTACGACACACTGGAAATACGTGAGGGCTATTCTGAAACCCGTACCTATATGCTTACGACACATGAGAAATATTCAAGACAGTTTTTGACGACGAAAGTTTATATTTCGTGAAAAGAATATGATGAATCAGTGTAGTCTAGCACATAACCAATACAAATCCAACTCTGGCACACCTGCGTGACCTTGCGTATATTATATTAGGAACCTTAGCAAATATAGTATAGATCCGTTGTAAGCTATGTTGCTTAACTTTGAGAAGCGCATCGACGAAGCAATCCAATAGTGACAAGAACTGGGCGATTCGAGTCGGTGATTCTAATCTATCCGGAGCACATATTACTCGATTAAAAATTTTTTATTAATTATCATCATAAATCGTTCATAAGAAAAAGTGAGATGGAATTTTCATTTTTAACGAAAAAATGCAAATTGCTTTTAGTCAAATTTGGCCAAAATCGTTTGCATTTTTTTTTTAAAAGTTTCTGCATCTAGGTATAGAGAGTGAATTGGAAATACATTGTTTGTAGGTCTGTCCATGCTAATATTAGCAATTCGTAACTATAACTCTGAAAATTTGAATAATGATTCGATCCGATTCGAAAAAATTGTCCCAATCAGATTCGAATTCCCAATAATTTAGTTTTGCCCAGCCCGAGTTTAGACATTTTTTTTCTAATTGGATTTAGATGAACTATGGTATAAAGGAATAGAAATTAAGCATAAAAGTAGTTTGATAAACTTTTTCGTATATTTTTTGATTTCTAAATGAACTTTTCATTCTATTTACCCGTAGCATTAGTTTTTGACATCCCCACTGGTAACTGATCATAACGTGTCCATCTTTACGTCTTGTTTCTTGTTGTAAACGTTCATCTTCCCTTTCTTCATCCTCCTGCGCCAACTCTTCCTCTGTTCCTGCATCTTCATCGTTAAAAAAACTTGTCATCAAGATCTTCTTCTAAAAGAAGATAATAGTTGAATGTGATTTCTTCGCCATGAGCTACCAGGATTTGACGTTTAAAGACTGCGTGAGGGTGCCCGGTTAGCTCAATCGGCAAAGCTTTAGGAATACGGTTCGAGCTACACATCTTTAACGCCCGGCGTTCAAATCCCGTACGGTATGATCATAGGAGAGAGGATTTCTGAAAATATCGCCGACGCATGTCAACGCGCAGGTAAGATCTGTGAACTCTGAGAAATCCGCATCCCCGATGATATCAAATACGCATGAGTTGTCGCATATTCGCATCCCTGGTGACATGAGGTTACCAATCCCAACGGAATCACTTGCTAAGGCCAAACTTGGAATATATAAATTTGCTGCAAACGGCAACGATAGAGCATGTTTGTGTTCCGACGACCATTTTAGAATTTCTATTTCTTCAAGCACGACAAATGGAGCGGGTTTCACAGCGCAAACCATTAGTGAACCATACTTAGTAAAATATATTCTGACAAAAATGTTGCTACTACGTTAAAGGTTAAATAATTTTTATAGTAGATTTTACAATTACTAAATATTGTCATAATTTATAGTTTTCATTTTCTATCGTTAGTCATGTACACCAGAGTCATCTAATCTACATGCAACACAGACAACAGATAAACTATTACCAAGGATATCTTCATCCAATGAAAATTTTTCATTCTCTACTTTTATTCCGTCTTGTTTTTTGAAAAAATTACTTTCATTTCTTTGAGCTGATTTTCTTTTCTTTGACGATGTCTAAGTTAGAAATTGAAAACACATATAATGATTGGTGAGTTGGATGTGGCCTAACTACTTATATTCATTATGTCATCCATGTCATTGTAGTTAAGGATCCGTATATGCAAGAATACGAGTAGAAAAAATAACTATGACTAACTTTTTTCCGTAACGTTACAAAATAAAATTTGTGTACAAGACTTTGAACCTCTCTATATATAGAAAATAGGTTTTTATAAAGTTATCAAATCTTTATAATAGTAATAAAAAAATATCAATGGGTGTGATGGCCCAGTGGTTACCATGTTGGCATCGCAGGTTGAATATCTCGGGTTCGAGTTCCGGCGTGTCCGGATCGTTACTCTATGCCTACCGCTCAACCCAGGGTGCAATAACTCGGCTAAGCCGAACAGGTAAGATCATATCCTCCCGACAAATCTAACCCTGTCCGTCTCTGAAAGGCCGCTGGTTCAGGGCCTTGGTCAGGGTGATCTTAACCAAGAAGTGACTATAAATTAAAGCAATAGATAAAAAATATTGCTAAATATAGTCCAATATTCTTTTATTTTCGTTTTTATTCAATCAGTTTTTAATGCCTTGAAATAATTTTAAATATTAAATGAATTGTGAAAATAATATTTGGTTCACAGTTCCGAGCAACAAAAGGTAAATAGAGCAATGGAATAAGATATTCAACAAATAAGAACTTGAAAAACTAAAAATATCAAAAAGTATAGGCCATAACTACATTGACAAAACTAAACGAGGATTGGATTAGAGCGGTATTCTGTAGATTTCTAATCCTAAAAATCCATGATTTCAAAACGCCTCATTATTTCCAAAATACCATCGAACGAATTGATATATAACCACAGAGAGAGAAATGGAGTAAACTCCAAACAACTTTCAAAACAGTTCAAAATATTGTGGAATCCTCCGATTTTTTCTGCAGGTTTGAGCCCTCTAAGCTTTTCTTCTTGTTCCGATCAGAAGATTGCTGAGTAAATCACTGACGCATACTTCGTTTTCTTTACTTTAATACCCTACATCTCCGAAGTCACTCAAAAATAGATTTGAAATATCTTTATCAAAAATTGATGCCACATTCAAATGAGTCGCGCAATATTTGAGAATTGTGATATAAGACAAACAAATTTATGTTCTTGCATATGTGGGATTGTTTCTAAATAATAATCTATCTGCACTAAGACGACTAAGACTAAGACGACATGTAAATGTTATTTACTTACAGCAAAACTTGTAGCTTTTGGAGATTTACTTTTCTTTTTTGTTTTGGACTTCGACAGCGAAGAAAATGAACTTGTAACCATCGTATTTAAACTTGAACGAATTTTCTCAATGCGTTCATTATCTCCTAGAACCCAGAGAGCTCCCGATGCCGATTCCCGTGCTTCTCTGATAAATGAATAAATCAATGTAAACATAACAATGTATTTATCAATTCTTGGTATACATTATAGTGCCATTAGCCGCTCACAAACATTGCAGTAACCAATCGTCAGTAGCCAATCTCTCAACAAGAAAAAGGTGATTTATTGTAATGAGATAATTGGGAGAACAATACATTGCAACTGCTGAGTGAGTCCAGGGGTGAGAAGGTTTCGTTTTCAATTTTTTTATTATTTCAACGTTAATGAATATCGCGTGCCATCATACACATCCCTGCCTTCATAAACGTATTATTTTAAAGCCATTCGTTTCCCATTATCGTTTAATTGGTCATATCTCATAAGTATTTTTTGACATATTTTTTCTAGTTTTCATACTTGGAATTGGTAAAATTGTGACCATATATTTGTTGATTTTAAATTGTTTGTTAGTTGAGAAAGAACAATGTTCGAGTAATGTTACATAATTGAAAGTACCGTAGCATACTGTTAAGCGTGAACTTAAGTTTCATGACAGCAACTACCTCTCCTCACATTCATTCTTTTCCAAACTACATATTCGAGATATATAATAAATGAAAAAAGGTCAAAATACCCTGGTTTTTCAGCAAGATCCTTTAACAACTTCATCATATTTTCTTCTTCTTTTATTTTTATTTTGTTTTCATCTCGAAACGCTAAAACCCACACAGTTTTAGCACTGACTGCTTTCTCAGCCTCGTCTCCTGTGTTAACAAAATAGAATATTTTATTTTATGAAACACATTTATTTGAAACGTTTGAAGAATTCATTTATTCTCATTCATTGGGAAAGATCCAGATGATTACCTTCATAAGGTTATTGGCAAAAAATGTACGTTATGTTTTTTGTGTAATAGAATGAAAAACATCTTCCATAAACCAGAGGATCAGAATCTTATTTCACAAACAAATTTATTACACAAGCTTCTGCTAGATCATAGTCTAGCTTCATCAGGTACCTGTTGAAGCTGGACTATCATCTAGCGAAAGCTTGTGTAATAAACTTGTTTGTAAATGCGAAATAAGAAATCACATACAAGTCCGCTTCCACAGGAACAGTGGAACAAAGAATAGACAGTTCGCCGCACGACCCCGCGAAACATATCTTGAAAGTCCCATAAAGCCGAAAAATAAATTTAATTCTGAAAATTGAATACCACAAAATTATAAATATTGAGGTGCAAAATAAAATATCCAATGGTCTTCAATAATCGGAGGGAGTGACGTTTGGTGGGTACGACTAAATAATTATCATGTCATCGACGTAATTTATACAAATAAAATATATACGAAAGCAAGAAAATTTCCAAGCAAATCTTTTTATAAAAGTGTTTGTTGAATGGTAGCCACGATGTTTTCAATCAAAACCAGGAATTTATAAAACAAGGAATAATTGTACTAGTAATGTGATAATATATGCGAGTTGACAATATCTATAAGTCAATATTTGGTTTGGGATGGAGGAAAAGTCCCAATCGCCATGTGAATTGACCTTTTCATACCTACATTTGCGCATAAAACTGTCAAAATGTATGGGCATATGACCATTTGGATACATAAAAAACTTTACAATACAATGAATTATGAATCAGAAATGTAAACTGTAATACTTAATCATTACCGTTTTGAAGTAATTTGACCAGTAATGGCAAAACTCCTCGGTTAACAATTGTGAGTTTGTTGTCATCGTTTGAAGCAAGATGCATTATTCCCGAAGCAATTTCTTGTGCTGAGAATCCTGCATATTTGTGGTCAATGGCGGTGATAGAGTTCGAGAAGTACTGGGATAATGTGAGTGTTTTGGTTAAACATTACTTAATATTATGTATTATGTAGGTCGTTTGTAGGGAATCTAAATTTTCTTTGGTAACACAATTAAAGCTGAGTTAAACCAAATTACTTGGAATTCAAATCTGATTCGAATAATTTTTCAAATCGCATTGAGTCACTAATTCTTTGTAAATAAAATAACAAATATGCCATTTTTACTATTATAACTAGTCCCCATTGCAAAAATAAAGAAATTTATAGTTTGTACAGTCTTTTCTATTCACACTAAGAGCAACAAATTTCACGTTTTAACGAGGAAATATAATCGATTTTGGTCAAATTTGACCAAAATCGATTGCATTTCGTCGTTAAAAATGAAAATCCTGGTTCACTTTACAAGTTTTTGTTTCTATGAAGGATTCACGATTGATTCCAATAACTCTTGCTTCGAATCGATTCGAATCGATTTAAATCACCGAATCGAATTGCCCAGCCCTAAACTCAATTCACAGATGACAAATGCACTGTTTCCAAGTTTCAATAGTTACCCATACTCAAACAAAAGATGAGTTTAGGACTAAATTTTTCTTCTGCTGAATACTTTGAAAACTGGGTTGGATATAATTCGACGAAAGTTATTTCCAGTCAAAAGTTTTCTTTTGTCAATTACGAGGCTAGAAGATTTACAAAATATTTCTAGCTGCATCGAGCAAAAATTACACTTTCTATGTTGCGATTTCGTATATATTTTTAAAATTGTAGCAATATTGCTTACTTGGAAAAGTTGACCGTTCATTAAATCTTCAAATTATTTTATATAGAATCAGATTCGGAGAGATTCGTTCCGAAATGACTTCGGTATTCAATTCGAAAATAGATACATGTGAAAGTAGCAACCCCTCCCGAACCTGAAGTTTTATTTTGTCGAGCATGCGTCACAGATGGACCGCGTCTCATCGACGCGATCTATCAGTGACCCATACTTAACAAAAAAATACCTCCGATAGGGACTCGAGACACTTTAAACCTTATATTACTACTTGCTAGAAACAGCACCCTGAAATATATGAATTGATAACTTGATGAAACAATTTCTTAAAAAATGTTTTCCGTAATATTTCCAGCGACTTAAAAATGTTTTCTATAACGTCTGGAGGGGATATAAGGTGGGCGAATGATCCCCCACCATGCTTTAAAACACTGAAAAAAGTCCTAAAATCGCCGAAAAACTCTAAAAAACAAGCAAATTGAGCGCGATATTACATATGTTGAAATTGTTAATGTTTGCAGCTTTCTGATGTGTTAATTAGACGAGAAATTCGAATTTTCACAGCCTTTGATAAGAAATTTGGAAATCCGCTACTGGTAACACCATGTTTAGCCCAGGCCATATCTTAGTGCCGCCTGATTCAGTAGTGCCTGTATTAAAGCTATATCTTTTAAAGTATCATACGTGTACCTTTAGTATGAAATCGATCATGGTGCCATCTGCAGAGATCTTGTCATTGTCACTCTCGTCAATCATGTAAGCTAGCGTCATCATTGCAATCATTTTTAACTTTGAAGAAAAAATATAAGGTTTGGTCAATAAAAAATCTTGATTCGGAATTGTGTTAACCATTTGACAATTACTACTAAACATGATATTTGTTTTGTAATTTGTTTATAAGACTTCCGTAGTATAGGCAGTTGTTGTGTGCAAAAAATAATAAATAAGTTTGTTTATATCACACACTAAGTATATGATTACATGGATATAAAAAATGCTGCCTAAGTAATATGGTAGGGATAATCATATAGGTATTTAAAGTTAAAATTTACGCAGGTACTTTACTATAGTCAGGTAGTCTTATTTATCCCTATCGGAAAAAAAATTTTGCCAAAACAATTTTTTGTTAAGTATGTGTCACTGATGGGTCACGTCGATGAGACGCGGTCCATATGTGTCGCATGCTTGGCAAAATAAAATTGCAAAGTGAATCGTGAGAACGACTAGATCTCAGCATCTTCCACTTGCGAGGCTATCAGGTTGTCATAAAACTCGAGTTTCTAGCGACATAAATGAAGCAATTCAAACCTCTTGATATTCTACTTTGGTGTATGGGACGATAGCTTCTACCGCTTTTCCGCTTTTGAAGTATTTCTTGTTGTCTGGAGCTTTTGCACAGTTGTGTAGAATAGAAATGCTGGGTAGAATGATTTGTTCACGAATATTCTGCAAATAGCAATATAGTTTTTTTTACTATCAAGAAAATTCATCACGGGATGTAGGTAGAAGTTATCAAGCCTTGTCGTTATATATAATACTAATTTATGATCTCTCTGGGTCCTTGCAACTCAGATCAAAGTTAGGCAGTAACGATCAAATATCTGACGTTATAAGACATATCATTTTAAAGCATAGTAGCAAAGGCGCGAATATAGAGAGGATGCACTCCCCATAAAACGTATTAAAACTTAATATAATATATATATATATATATATATATATTTATATAGCGTAACGTATTATATATATATATATAAACTCATATCCATAAAGCTATATGATGAGCTGAAAAAGCTGATGATAAGAATGTTACCATACAGCATAACTGGCCGTGCGCTCCATCAACATCCTATGTTTGGCATAAATCTCATCAACAGAGAGATTTCGAATTTTTGAAATATGCAGTTACGGCCTTTAATCCGGGAATTTAACTGCAATTTTGTTTTGACCGTATTTCTAAAGCGTACAGCTGTAGACTAAGATCATACATAAGTTTCCATCTTGTCTTTAAACGTCACCAGATCAGCAATCAATATAGGAAAAGATCCCATCCTTCCAAGCTCAGTAGAAAAGTCTAAACTTGCATCAGAATAATTCCAACATACCGAGCGCAGTACCACTAAACATTCAAAATCATACCTGTAAATAGTAAGAGATCATAATGAAATTAAGAAGTATTGTTTGAGAACATATCGTTATCCCCTTTTTCTGCCGATACCCGATACGCCCAAATGAGCCGATACCAACACCATCGATACTTACAATTGCCGATACCGATACCCACAAAAATCTTATCAAGAATGCTGAAAGCTTGAATTCGAAGAGATAAAATACATTGGTTCAGAGTAGAACAATAATTTCTTACAATTTTAATGCGCCATGACGTCATCATTAGCGGAAACATTATTGTGAAACATTAAAATGCCATTTCGTGACTTTTTATTTTTTTTCCTTATTTCTTTTTGCTCTCATCACAAACACTGTGTCGCAATATTTTTTCCATTAGAGTAAACAGGATGGTGAAATACCATATTTTTTTAAAAAAAAAGACTTCGAACGAAATTAAATCCACCCATAAAAAATCAGAGATTGAAAATCGATAAACATTTTTTTTGATAATAAGCGAATATATGATGGATATATGTTGATTTTTTGTTGTTGTTGTTGTTTATTTCTCAAATTCTGTAAAGTATTGGTGGAATCGGTTATTTTTCAGTCCGATTCCGACATTACAATAATTGCCGGCGCTCGACGATTGTTACATCCCCACTCGAGTGAAGTAGGCAAATTTAACGCGTTGTAAAACAATTTAGTTTCAAAATGACGCAAAAATAGGTAACAATAATTTTTTTATGATTCCTCCAAAAAAATCTAAATGCGTTTTTTTCCCATCTGAATTTATCATGACATGTCTTCATAAAATATTTTGATCAATGTTCAACAATAAGAATAAAATAACCACTTCTATTAAATATAGCTATTGAAGTAACAGAACATAAGTAATGCCGGAAGTGAAATATTAAACGTTTCTCTGATTTGTAGCCTAGCTCAGAAAAGGTTCCAAACAACGCTCCATCGTGTGAATGAATAAAATTATTTTTGGGAAAAGAATAGTGGGCGATATGATTGCTTTATTTACCCTTCAGTTGGAGTATTTTTGCCGTCATTGGTCAAGATCTTTAAGTATTCTGTACATAATTGTCCTGCATTGTCTTGACACAATTGATCACCAAGTATCTTCCTGTGTTCCTAAGTAATAAAAAAGCAATTTGAAATCCAAACGACAATTGGTAGACACTCGTAATACGCAATACAGTCAAATTAGAAGATGTGATCACCTGATGTGATCATGACAATTCGCCAAATCCATGGTATGGCGTATCATTTCCATCTCACAATTATGAACTCGTATTTTTCTCCACTTTTGGTACGTATGGTAGCGGTCAACCTTATAAATATTGCTTATTAAGAGCATTTAATTTAATTTCAATGCAATCGTGGTGCACTGGATGCAAGTGATTTGGATCGTAGCGGTCAACCTTATAAATATTGCTTATTAAGAGCATTTAATTTAATTTCAATGCAATCGTGGTGCACTGGATGCAAGTGATTTGGATCGAAGAGTCAAACAACAGCTGGAATTATCAGCAAATTTTGGTTCGGTTCAGAAATCAATACTATGCACAAGATTTTCGAGCGAAATCAGAAAATTCTTAATTGTTCACTTCTTTCCGAAAAAAAGAAAGTTTTATTACAACGCTGGACGGTAGTTAGTTAGCATAGTGTTCGTAGTTTAGTCAAAGCTCGCTTAGATAATTGGAAATAAAAATAATGGCATAAATTTTTGGCGTCGTAACTTTCTCTTTCTCTTCAAAAGTTATGATCACTTCAATTTATCTATACAAATTATACAATACTGACCGCTTCTTCACAATCAAAATACATGTTGTAAAGTTCTTCAAGTTTTTGTCGAGTTTTCATGTTCATTTTCTTTCTCGTGACGTCATCACCTTTGTTTTGTGCGATTTCTTGCATCCATTCGTGAGCGGAATGCAACGCATCTTAAAAATGGCAATTAAAATTACATTTACATAAATCTCGGTAGAACATATGTCGTATTTATTTTATACAACGGGATGTCATTCGATAATGCCTACCCAATCAGAAATTTTTATTCTAATTAATCGATTACATTTTTTTCGTAGAAAAATGTGAAATTCCGCTTAGATCCAACAATAGCATTGATCAATTTCGATAGTTTATTATTTGATAGGATTCCGATAAATTATGGTACTCATATACCTGCTAATTCTGGATATTCCCAGAGTATCTTTTGTCTTTTTTCTTCTTTTTCTTTTCTTTTCATTGCAGCAAGTTTCTTAGCTGAAACCACAAGGCCAGGTAACGCGGAACCTAACGATGAATTTTGATCGCCTGAAATGAAAAAATGGAAAATTCAGCTCGGGTAAATGTTATTTCGCCCCATTTTAATAAATTAATAAAACAAGTATATTTTTAGAGAAAAGGCTGATGATTATTTTTGTTATTGAAATTCTAGCAACGTTTAAGCGCAAATGAGCGACAAAACTTGTTGAAACAGTTTATTACAAAGAAT
Organism: Styela plicata; assembly: GCA_963675895.2. Taxonomy (NCBI): domain Eukaryota; kingdom Metazoa; phylum Chordata; class Ascidiacea; order Stolidobranchia; family Styelidae; genus Styela; species Styela plicata. The sequence continues at coordinate 7,831,156 of OZ023143.1, read as the reverse complement.
TTACCTGAATAAATCATCAAGTAAATTTATGTGTAACAGAATCTGAAGGATCCGATCTGTTTTTTAGGGTTACAACTGCAATAGATTCTATTGGATTACTCCTATAATAGTACATGACGCGCGTGCACACACTCACGCGACTAAGAATTCCCCACACGTGTGAACAGTACCAAACTGCTAACAAATTGTTTTTGCACGGAATGATACAACCAACTCCCTTGTTCAGCTCTGAACTGGGAAAAAGACTTTATTTTCTGTAACAACCAAAATATAGGCAAGTATATACTTACTAATTCCTCCCATAGTTGAATTGTTTGTGTTATTTGAATAGCTTATAAAATTGTCGTCATCTAGGTTCCCTGTATTAGGGTTTGTTGCAATATTCGATTTACTGGCGCCGGACCCCATCTTGTCTGTTAACGCCAAGCTATAATTTTTCTATTGAACTGTTTAAGAAAAAACTGATCATTGGTGTGTAATCATTTCTGATATCTCAGTGCGAACTCACTTACTGAATTTGAGAATAAAATTACTATGGCACAATACTTCTTTACCAATGTTTGTTCAAACGAAGTTCTGAAACCTGATCTAAACTACCAGCAAATGTAACTTGAGAAAATAGCATACATTGTAATAAAAAACACTTTGGTAGTAATTTTGCATTATGATATTGAATAAAACTTTTAAATCGACTCGGCTGTTGATCGAGGTGCGTTCCATCAACCGTCCATTCTTGTCCTAAATTCTTAATTCGAGGAACAGTAAATTTACTTTAATTTTGTCACTATGTATCTATTGAAAAGCTTTAGTAAGATGAGTGGTTTGTATCATCTGTTCTAAGCGATATAATGAGGACCCTCGACTGTCTAAATTATAACAGTATTTTTGTTACTAAATTTTGCAACGATAACCTGTGTTACAGCAAAACCTAATCCTTTGTAATTCGTATAGTATGGATCCATTCAAAGTAATTTGTCTTGCATTACCACCACCTCCTATTTACCCAGCCCAGCATATATATCAGGAACATGTGCGCTTGGAAGAGTTTAACATAGCAAACAGCCGATCACAAAAAACGGAAAGTTCAAATAATGTCCGGTCTTTCGCGACACCTTTCTTTCTGAAGTTCCCGCAGATTCTTGATTATCCACCAAAGCATTCCAGCAAATACAAAATTGAAGGACAAATCAAAAACTTCGAAACCTAACATATTTATGTAACACGAAAATCTGATTTCGAGTCACAGCGTGGCGTAATATTTACGCAAGAACATGCTGCCTGGACCCAAAAAATTATGAAATTTGCGGCCAAGACCTTTTCACTGATATCCGAGGCACGCACCAACACAAGAATTCGTTATGTAGCCTACAATAAAAAACGCACTGCCTCGGTAATATAAATATATGAATCCCATTTAAGTCATCGAATTGTTTACCGTCCGACAAATATTCATTTTTATAGTATGTACTCATACACCGGAACATATTTACCAAACTAATCTTACCAACTAATATCCTATCTTTACTGGAAAATACCCAATCGAATGCTATAAAAATACTTATACTATTCCGGAGCTTACTTGCCCATGCCAAGATGTGAAGATTGTTCGCTTAGTCAATAAAAAATTTTTAGTTATCTTTTGCTGAGCGTGAACCACTGATGGTATCGCGTCGCCGAAAGGCGATATCCATCTGTGGCTCAAGCTTGACAAACAAATATTTTAGATATGCTTTACACTACTGCCATAACAATAAGCTATGTTCCTCGCATCGTCTGACACAGGCTATTGTTTGATTTTCGTTCGCCCGTTCTATTGAATCGTTCGCCGAGTTAAGGTGTGTCGTTTAATATTATTGTAGAGTTTTTGGAGGCCTTAGTAAATAACAAACGTTGCTCGAATTTTTATTACGACTGAAATTTTAAATACGTTAACCTAAATTTGGCCACTAGAGGCGCATTGTTTTATCTTTGAAGATCGAGAGTTACACAGAGTGTGAATCAATAGTTCAGTCGGTTAAGCTCGTTTGTATTATCCGAAAGGCTGGCCGCTCCACTACCGAACGGGCCCTATAGCCCTTTGTGCCGTGCCCTAAGGTACTCCACAGTTAGCTGAAACATGCGACACACACACGTAATAGGTTTGCTGATAAATCATGAGAAATAAATCCGGAATCCCTGAAAAATGTTTCTGTTGCTAAAAGTATTTCAGTGGCGACGATAAAAATAATGTAAAAATAATCGCGCATTTATAAAATTACCCAGTAATTATGTTTTCGAATACTTTCTTTTCAGTCGCATTCTATAGAATGGTCAACGTCCTAAAATTTAATAATATTTGGCCAAAATTGTCGAGGATTAGTACAGACTCTTTACCTTCTTGCTATTAATCATAGTAGAATGATACCTATACCAAAAGTTTAGCGTGAGCAGAAGAAAGGTTTTGCAAAGCTCACTAAACTGGAACTCGTATTATGTTTATAACGAAAAGAAAAGGCGATAAAACATTTTTCTCAATTCAAGTAAAACCAAGATTTTTTCAATTCATTGCGACATAAAAACTGATGAAACAGCAATGTCATTTCAAAGAACATGTCAACATTGTCTATTAAAACCTATCAACAACTTCTTTGCCAGCAATCCCTGTAAGCGACTAATTATTCTTATTGAAATATTTTTTGGTATAAAAATATAAAAATATGATAATGTTACAAAAGAAGATCATACTAAAAGATAAATACACAAATATTAAAACTTTCTTTATTAACAAAATCAAGTTTGAGAAAATGAACAAAATTGGAATAGACCAGCGTTTGTTCTGAATTCTTTCACAGTTCTAGGTTTTCAAGACCACGAGTGAGGGAAATAAATTCGGGAAGTTCAGAAAGTCCAAGTTTTTCCGACGAATATTTGTAGAAAAATTCTGGTGCTGTGAGTTTTACTGAGCTCAGAAATATTAACGACTCTCCATCAAGATTTCGAACTTTTTGCCTGAAAAATAATCTCCAGATAATTGCAAAACTAATTGTTGAAAATTGAGGGCATCAACATTCGATTGTGCGATTGTAGCATGGTAGACAAATTTAAATGTACGAATGTATTATAATTATCTTTTATTTTATTTATTGTACCAATAATTTTGTAGTTTATAAAATTAAAGGTATTCTAATTGCTAGCAAGTGTTGGTGAGACTCGAGTCGTCTTAACTTAATAACTCAACTTAAAAGAATGCAGATCTGACTTGACTCGGGTCGGAAATTTAGCCCGTATCTGCAATTACGTTGTCTGCCGTTGCGATGAAAGTGGGAAGTGCCGAAGTAATCTGTCATTTCTGTTGAATAGATTTACAAATCGACTCGTCGCTCGGCTTGCGACTCGTAAATATATGACTCGCCTCGACTTGCGACTCGAAAGTACAATGACTCGAGACATTAAATTTTTGATTTTCAAAGACTTGGCCTCGACTCGCAACTCGGGGTATCTTTGACTCGAATTGACTTGGATTCGAATTGAAGTGACTCATTCCCAACGCTGCTTATTAGTATTTTATACGGTATAGTCGGTATCTTCTTGAAACTCCAAAATGTTATTTTGGTAACCAAAAAACGTGCGTTATATTTTCTACCTGACAGCCAAAGCCTTGCCAATTTAACATTTCATACACTTGCAATTCACTGCGTATGAAAGAAAACAATTTATCGTAAGTAACACAATCAGAAAAAGAAAATTTTAAACCTCTTTTGTCAAATATGGGTCGCTGATCGATCGCGTCGATGAGACGCGGTTCATCTTAGGCTCATTCTTGGCAAAATGAAATTTTTAATTCAGAAATACCAGAAAAAGAAACTCACGATTGTATATTGTTGTTAGTTGCCCATTTATCTACATCATCTTTCGACCAATTATTCACTGGTTTCCGCCATGTCATTCTCCGGGCTTTAGCATGCATTTGGTTGACTTGCACTGGGATTATTTGCCCTTCCTGTAATAGAAAATATTACATTAATATAAAATTTCAAATCAAAAAGTTTTAGAATAACACTAACAGTTGGAAAAATTAATACAATAAGTAGCACTCATACCAGGAATATTTAATGCGATCTGAATCACAATCCTTATCCTGCATGTAGTAAAGGGCGTCTGTGGAAGATGGTATATGATACCCTCTATAGTACTTTACTATAGGCGTTCAGTAATGCTCTAACTCTGTGCCACAATAGTGGTCATTAGTTGGTTCTTTTTGCTTCCGACATTTACTAGGGTAAATTATTTTTAATTTAAAAATGACTGCGAAGTTTAAATATTTTACGTAAAAAGTTATGATTCTGAACATAGGTCTAAAGTCGGGATTTCGAAACATTTTTGATCTTTGAAAGGTTCTCTTCATGACTATGAATGAAAATACCTGCATGCTTCCTTTCCCTTTATCTCCCAATTCTTTGAAAACGTGATTTCGAATGTCATCAGATCACTAAAATCAACGTAAAATTTTGCGCCTTGTAGAGCTCCTGTGGTTTAATTGAATATAATTGGTATTATTTTTTCTCTTTTTTATTCTGTTTTAATCTAGTTCTGGTCTCAGCCGAGTTGATAGGGTTGGTAATTCAACTCCATTTTTTGATAGAAAATTTGATATTATTCTAGTCATAAATTTTTTCCAACATGATCCAAAGTTGGCCTACGCCGCGGTGACCATACTAAACGTACTGCGAGTAATACTTAATTATCCAGCAAAGTCCAAAAACCCATAGAAGTGACCAGATTTTATATAACGATTTTAGCGTTTCTGGGATTCCAGTTCAATTAATTTTGTCGTGATTTTGAAAACGCACCCAGCCATCCATCTGGATCATATCCAGGCTCGATTCTGATCGGAATGAGAGGTTTTCCAAGTATATAGGCATATTCTCCTTCAGTTCTACAATTTGGACTTTCCTTATATTTAGGAGACATGCATACTAGGACAACTGCTGAGTTTTCAACAGCTTCTGCCATTGCCTGAAAATACACGAGAAAAAATATTACAAAACATATGAAAACATCGGGTAATATAAGTTATTCTGGGTAATAAAAAATGGTACAGAATAGAAAGAATCGCAAACAAAAACTTTGCTAGTAAAGGTCAAAGTGTTGATCTGCTGCTAAAATTTCGTTTACTTGCTCCTCTCAAGAAAAATAATTTATGAATATTGGGTCATTGATGGACCATGTCACGAAGAAGCGGCCTATAAGTGACTCATGCTTTACACAATAAAAATTATATGCAAATAGCTATCTTCCAACTATATGTCAACCACCACTAGCGTATTCAAGCGGGCGTGGTGCAATGACCCCCCTCCCCTTCTTGTCAAACAAATAAATCCTTAAATGCCCTTTTAAAGGCTTTAAACGTAAAAAAATTTCAAAATTATTTTTATCTCCCTTGTTGCTTCTAAAGAGATACCAAATAATACTAAGGAATTAGAATCACTTGGAATTAAAAGAAGAAAAAAATTCATAGAAATTAAACCAAGCCAATTTATACCTGCAATGTTGAGCCACCCATTGATTCAGTATCAATCCAAACTCTATAGCTCAGCTTCTCAAGACGATCTTTAACCTGAAAATAAAATTACACTTATTTTCTGACACAAATTTCATTGCGGCAGAATGATTTGCAAAGCTTGATTTTTTCCTAGAAATGTCTTGCTTATAAACGCACTCGATGACCATATATAGCATAGAGCTTCCGATTTCTGAAACTCATCTGTGACATGTGAACCCAACGACAGAAAGTCAGAACCGCTTTTTACGTATTTTTTTCAGCAACAAAACGTTGAACTGTAAATATTTTAAATGGGAACAACTGGAACGAAGGTACAAGTTCACTACTTTTATTAAAATCCATTGAAAATAGGAAGTTTTTTGATGAAATAAAATTTCTGATTGCAGAAGATTGCCAAAACATAGGTTACAAACTCGAAGCATAAGTTTCTGGCATCCCCATTGATAACTAATCATAACGTGTCCTTGATTAGAATTTTGTTCTCCCCTTTCTTGTCCTTCAACACTTTCTTCTTCTTCATCGTATTCGCTATAGGATGACTCTGTAAATAGTTGAAAAGTTTAAGCAATGAAAGTACAATATTTTTATTTCAGATTTTTGAAAGAAAAAATATTTGACCAAACGTGTAACCTTGAACTACAAATGAATTTCACCGCTGAGTATCCTAATATACCTTCTTTGTGGTAAATTCCTACCTAATAGAAGGCACATTTTAGGTGTATCGATGTAACTTTAATAAAATTTACAAGAAACTAGCAACACTCTCGTAAACTAGCGATATAATGTTTGTAAATTTGAGATTCAAAGATGCTTTTTGGATTTATAAACTTAGGCACTCTGTAAAGATAACCAAGTAAAATCGAGGTACAACACATGCCAATTTGTAAAATGTTACTTCTACTGCAGTTTCTGGTGGCATGGGAAGGCACATTGGACAACATCTATACCATTTTTGCAACAAACACTAACAAACATTTAGTTCAAATAGTTACTTTACCAGATGATGAATTCTTCCGTTGTGTTGATTTTCTAATAGATGTTATTCTTTCGAGCCTTTCCACATTTTCAAGAACCCACAATGCACCTAGCGCGGATTCTTTTGTTTCTCTATATAAAAAAATAATAATAAAACTGAAAAAAGTTTATTATTATATCTACTAATCACAATTTTAAATATAAATTATTTTTTAAAACCTTTCTTTCTTGAGTTTTCGAACCACTTTCCTAGACTATGCGCGAGCTCTAAGTGTTTGTGTGTGTTTTTTTATAATGTGTCCTTTATATAATAATATGTCTGAGATTACTACACTTTTTTAATTCTGTGTTCAATTAAAACAAACCCTTCTTTGCTGTTAGCAAATTCTTCCAGCAACTTCATCATGTTTTCTTCCTCGCGAATCAAAGATTTGTTTTCATCTCTGAACGACAAAATCCAAACCGTCTTAGCACAGATTTCTTCTTTTTTTTCATTTCCTAGTAATTGTGATAAATGAAGAATATTTATTCATATTTTTGAAAGAATAAAAAGCAACAAAATATTGAATTATTATACCTTCTTGCATTAACTGAACGAGTAATGGCAACACTCCTTGCCTGACGATGTTGAGTTTATTATCATCGTTTGAAGCAAGATGCATTATCCCTGAAACAATCTCATAAGCTGAGAATCCTTTGAATTTATGTCCCTCTCCATCGATGGCATTTTCCAGATACTGATGATGCAAAATAATCAGAAAAATTATCAAGTTAGGATATAAAAATACTAATATCGCTGTAATACGAACGAGTCACTTTAAATCCCAAGCCAAATCGAGTCCTAAAACACACGGGTTGCGAATCTAGTTTAAGACATACCGAATTGCATTTAGTGTCTTGTGGCAAGTTCAGTTATTGCACTTTCACTTCCCACGTCAAGTCGAATCAGCATTTGGGAGTCGCAGTCCAAATCGAGTAGATTTATAAATCTATTCAATATTAATGACAGACACCCACCCTTCCACTTCTCACTTCATAAGTTTCCACTCAGAATCATAATTATTGCCTGCCTACCGAAATTCCTCGGTAATACAACGCAGTGCGCGGACCCAAGTACGTTTGTCCGTCTACATTTTATCAAGTCTAGTACGAGGCGGATTATTGAAAACGAAGATTCGAGTGAAAGGCAAGTCCCTGCCCCTTCTTCCTCCCAGAAAAGAGAACCACTAGTGGACCGCAACCCGACGGCTCGATCCATCTGTGACTCCCAAAGGATGTATTTTCACGGTGGGATTAGAGGTAGCAAGAGGTCAATTTACTATGTTATCAGGCGTCGCAATAGCGTAAGGAGTAGATCAATATTCCCTTGACTTGAAACTTACCAACAATATATTAGTTATCACGGTACCATCTGCTGATATCTTATCATTATCTTTTTCTTCTATGATGTATGACAAAGTCATCATCGCAATCATTTTCAGCTGAAAACCAAATTATGTTTGTATTCTTTTAAGTTATTAGTTTTTAATAAGTTGACAAAACTAGTTTTACTAAAGTTCGCTCCCGCAGTGCTCAAAATGAATAATTTCAATAATTCCAACCAACCAACATCACCTTAATGACAAAAAATACCAGCAACTGTACTATAAGCAAGAAACATTGCAATCGGAACTGAAGCGGAAGTAAAGTTACTGTCCAGTTTATGTCTTGATCTACCACCTCTTTAATTCTCTCTGATCCTCCACATATGGGAAAAACCGAAACATTTGGAATTCAAATCTGTTTGGAATCATTTTTTCGAATCGAGCGGATCATCAAATCCATATAAACATCAAGAATGTCAATTTCAGAATAATTAATTTGTCTCCATTATGAAAATCGTGTAAATTTAATTTAAATTACTAATATTAACATAAACAAACCCGAAGAAAATATATTTTCAATTCACACCCTTATGTCTATGAGCAAAAATTTTCATGTTTCATCGACACGAACCGTTTTTTTTTTCGAAGTTTGCTCTAATGAAGTTAAGCAAGCAGCACCCGAAATAACCCGAGATGTATTGCTAAATGTAGTACCAATTACAATCTAATAGATAGGAGGATAGGCATTTTCTTCATAAATTTCAAACTCAAACGTCACAATCAAGGAAATACGAATATTACAGTACAAAAACATTTCAATTATGAAACGAGATTTTTTTTAAATTAGCGAAACTTTTTTCTAGATTTGCCTTTTACAAAATATATTTTATTTTTATAATATAATTTATATAACATTTATATTTAGTCGGCGCAATGGCCATATAGTGATTAATATTTCGGTGTCAAAAGTTTAAAGATCTCGGGTTCCATACCGGCGGCACTTAACACAGGGTAACATGGGAAAGCTCGGCCAAAAAAGAAAAATCATATTTTTCCAACTACATTATCCCTGTTCGCATATAAGTGACTATATAAAAAATTAATATCATAACAATAGTCACCTCCTCGTCTTCATCGGATTTGGTGTAAGGTATAATTGCTTCCAAAGCATTTCCACTCGTAAAATATTTCTTGTTATCAGGAACTTTAGCACAATTGTGCAGAATAGATATACTGGCACGTATGATTGTGTGTCGGATAAACTAGAATATTGAAAGAAAAAAGAATTTATGCATAATATAAATATTGCGAGCAATTATATCAATACATTTTGATTCTGGAGATGATCTCCGAGTCACCAATATTAACATAATTCACTTTCACGGCATCTAGCAATGCTCAGTTCAGATAATTGTGTTACTTTCTGGGTGGTTTTCGAATTGTATTTTGTGGTAAAATGGGATTTTGGTGTTTAACTTGGTTGTGTTGGTGTTTAACTTGGTCATTGGTACATTACCACCTTAGTGGCGATATACAAATGTGAGACATGATTTATAAAACAAATTCTTATCACCGCTTTGGTAACAAGGAAGTTACAAAAAAAGAAATTGTCTGATTACTTGAATCCAGTGTCTTAACAGTTTAACTGCTGACTCTAAAAATTGATTTCAGCAATTCTCATAAATATACATCTACAAAAGTGCCTGTTAGTTATAATAAAATATTGCACAATTAGCTCACGTCTTCATCTAATCTTTTCCTAAATCTCACAATGTCAGCAATCAATACAGGAAACGCTCCCATTTTTTCGAGTTGTGCAGCGAATTCCAGACTTGCGTCAGAATAATTCCAACAGAGTGATCTCACGAAGTACAGGCCTCCAGCAATATGACTAGAAATGAACATTCGGCATTAAGTACGAAGTATTGGAATTGGAACGAGTTATAGGAAATTTATATGGAAAGGCGGGAAAAAGCAGTGCGTTTTACTTGGAAATTTTCTGGAATTTTTATTTAAGTAAAACCATGCGTTTTTAATGTCCTATTTCGATGCACTTGCTTGATTAGAATCGCATTTTTAATAGTATAGGATAAAGAATGTAGAGTGAAAAAACATGTACAATTACAGTCGTTCGTCATTTAAGCTGTTAAATTATAACGTTTCATTATATTGGCAAATGGAAGCAGCCTGGACCGCTGAAGTTTAAGAATACCTCGTTCAAAAAATATTATGCGAGCCTACGGGACTAATGACACGCCATGTCGGCGTGATTCATTAGTGACGCCCCTTTCCCGATAGGATATGTAGAATATTTCTCAATATCTATCTCACCCGTGTGTTGGAGTGTTTTTTCCGTTATCAGTCAAAACTTTTAAATAATCAGCGCATATTTGAGCTCCATTGTCTTCGGCTATTTGATCTCCAAGAATTCTTTTATGTTCCTACACAAAACAAAATAATCGTATTGTTATCGACAAAAATATAATAGGTAATAGAAATAAAATATAGCGAAGTGATCTTTCGTTACGCACTGTGGGGTCTGGTCAGATGGTTGGGTTATATTGTAAAAAATATCTTCTGCGCAAATCTTGCTTGATCCCATGTAAAGTGTTTTTCTCATAAATGGCTACGGGAATTTAGATTTTCCTGAATAATGGTAACGTTATTTCGATCTCACTGCCTATTAAAACTGCAGTATTATTTTGGAAAAAGTAGTTTTAATTTTTCCATCAAATTGATTCCCAAAAAATATAAAATTTGATATTGTGAACAAACCTGCTGATAACAATCAAAATATACATTGTAAATATTTATCAACGTTTGTCGAATGTCAGGATTCATAGTCTTGTTTGTCATGTCATCCTCCTTATTTGCCATGATTTCCAACATACCTTCATGTACCAAGTCCAAAGCGTCTAAATAAGAAAGTTAAAATTGTATAGTAACTGGAAATTTAATTTGCATGGCAGTAATCCGGGCGTTCAGATTTTCAGATAAAAAACATGTTGCCATTCCAGTCAAATTTGTGTGTTAAAATGTGTTATTAAGCATGAGTCACACAGTTGGATCGCGCCGCTTAGGCGCGCTCCATCTGAGCCTCATGCTCACCTAAATTAATTATCTGATTGAAATAATATTGAGATAATATATCATTCTGTTTCAAATTTCGAGTAAAAAAAACAAAATTTTATTTTTTTTAAATATGTACCCTTCTGTTTAAATTTGTACCTGTACCCACCTTCTAATTCAGGATATTCTCGAATTATTTTCTATCTTCCTTTTTCTTTTTAGCCAACAACACTATTCCAGCAAGAGCAGGCACTTTGGAGTCTAAAAGAATGTTGAAAAATTTTTTTATGGCCACTTTTAGAAGTGGATCACCACGACCAAGGCCCTGTACTAGCGGCCACTTATAGACGGACAGATTTAGAGTTGTTGGATAGATATGATCTTTCCTTTTCGGTTTAGTCTACGCAAGTTATTACAACCTGGGTTGAGTGATGGGAGTGGATTAACGAGCCGGACTTGTCGGTACTCGAACCCGAGATATCCAGCCTGCGATGCCAACTTGTCCGCCCACAACGTTGTTTTGAGTGATGCAATGAAATACCAATATATGACATATTTTGTAGACACTTTCTGACCTCTATATTTTCTTTCACCGTATCCGATTTAAACTAAGAGTAGGATTCTCAAGAAGGTTTAGTCATACTCAGTTTTCATAAGGATAATAGCATAAGTAGAGGAAGTTTCAGATGCCACAAGTTTAGACAGATTTAACCATTTGAAACTGTGGGAAAAAAAACATAGCGACTCTCTACCCCATAACCAACGTTTAGTTCGAGAAAATTTTATTGCAATTGCAAAAAATTTCAATTCCGGTAAAAACTATTTCTTGGTTTTAAATAGATAGAACTTAGAAAGAGCTAGTTTTACGGTTTGACCAAGCTTGTCCAAGTGATTACACACTTCCCAATCAGAAATTTTATTTTGTCAAGAATGCATCACAGATGGACCGCGCCTTGACGGCGCGTTCGATCAGTGACGCATACTTCACAAAACATGCTGCAGGAGAAAAATGTTCTCAGTCAATTTGCACAGCGGTTGTGAGTTTAACAACCGCTTGAATTGAAGAGGTCTGCTCTATGGCGTCAAATAATCGCAATAAATAAAACCATGGTCAATTCATTACGGCAGTGGCAATTCCTGTGTAGCATGCGATACATATACCAATCAATCGTATATTTGTATCTTATTTTATAAATTAATTTAACATATACCCAACAGCGAAGTGCATTTAATGAGTTCACACTGAATAATTTTCCTTAAATCGGAATAGTTATTGTGAGTGTTTATACTTACTCATATCCTTGTTTGGGGAATAGGCGGCATCTGTTGCTCGAGGATTGGAATGATGCCGCGAAAACTGATAGGTTTCCAACATGTTGTCATCATCTGAGTGTATTGAATGATGTCGTTTACTAGCCCCAGACCCCATTTTAACATGATCCCCTAGAATTGGATCTTGAAGTAGCGAATTTACTATTGTCTCTACTAGCGCTGGCCAATTCAGCTCATTGATTCGAATCGATTCAAAGCACAAATTATTCGAATCATTCGTAGATCTGCCACACCAATCAGAAGTTTTATGAGCATGAGCTTCAGATGGCCCGCGCCTCGAGCACAGATCTACTAGAGTAACTTAACTCAAATTGTGGAAAGAACAATAGCACATCCTTCTCCCGCGTATCGTCAGCAATGAATAGTTTGTTGTGAAATTTGAGAGAACAATACTCAATAAGAGAATGTTTTGCGCTCATTTTGTCGCGAACCGTGTCGTTGGTGTATCCCTGTCAGAAATGACATATTGTAGAGCATGAGCCACGGAAGGACCGTGCCCAAGCGGAACAATACATCCGTGACTCACACTACTCAAATCATGTTCGAATAAAATATTTCTGACTGACATATTCAATTTGCAAAAGTTTTATGGTGCAATCGCTCCGATTAGGTGCGGGCAATATGAGACGAAATTAAATTTCAAATTTGGACGAGCTTGACGAAAAATTTTGAGGGGCAAGGGAAGAAATCTCAATTAGAAAACTTCTTTATTAAGTATGAGGCGAAGATTGATTCGCACCCGGCGATGTGCGTACCTTGTTGCATGCGAGGCTGGCAAATCTTTCCCGAAAAGACGTTTATCGATAGTTTGATGAGGTTGTACATCGATTCAGTGAAAAATTGTTCACAAATTTTATTTGTATGTTCAGATAAACAGTAGATAGTCACGCAAAATAGCGACTGTAGGAAAGTCGTGCGGGCCCCCTCTAAATGACATTGCCTTGTCGCCTTATGCTAGTAGTAACAGGCCTGTTCACAATGTCATTCACAGTGCCCAAAAGTTTTTGACAATGATGTATTTTTCCGCCAGATATTCTCTTTTTTTATCTTTTTTTTTTCTATATAAATGCAAAGTTCAGTTTGAAATTATGCACCTGTGTCACTCATCACAATGTCATAATTAGATCAATAATTCCGTATCGCCACCCTCTATTTTAAAGTTTTCTCGGCATTTTCGTATACACATTTATTCCTAAAATATATTCAACTAAATGAAGAAATTAAAAAACATAGCATAAATTGATAAAACGTTAGGAACACACTAATCAGTTTTAAAACACACAAAAATTAAAAAAAAATAATATACAAAATATACCTAGCACAATCAATTAGCCCATGATGTAAAACCTTGAATGTATGTATAATAAAATGGTGCTTCGACTACTGATGGTCTTTGGCACCAGACCAGTTGATCGTAAAATACGTAAACATTGCAAAACATATTCTGAATAAAGAGTTTCATATTTCCAGATTTTCAAGTCCTCGACTGAGAGAAATCAGGTCAACAAGTTCAGTGAGTCCAAGCTTTTCTGAAGAATATTTGAAGAAAAATTCTGGTGCAGTTAATTTCATTGAACTCAAGAACACAAGAGATTGTCCGTTCAAATTTCGAACCTTCCGACTGAAAAATATGGGAAGATACTTACAGACGGAATGCCAAAAAATAAACATGAGAATTTTTTCCTAGGTAGACGTGAACGAGCAAATGCAAGAGAAGAACAAAAAAAAATGAGATTATCGCTATTTTTAAAGCTTTGATTAAATTTGTTATAGAGAAAACACTGCCGTTTTATCGGCAAAATTACCAATTTTATTAATGGAACTGGTGTGCATTCAATAACATGATAATAATTGTAACATGATCGTTTAGTTCACTTGGTGATATCGAAATAAAACTTTGGAATCAAGATTTTTTGCAATTATGGGTTGTTGATGGAACACGCTACCTGTAGCATTAAAGCCTATTAACACAGCCGTTTTAAATTCTGAAAATACACAATAAATGCAGTTTAACGGCACGTTGTCTGTACTTCCGTCACGCTGTAGCGTCGGTAAGTTTTGAATTGTTATTTGTATCGGTATCAGCATCTCGACTAAAATATTCCTATTTGGGTCAAAACGTTCTGATTGTGCATCTTTTATTAAACATGAATTATTGATGAAACGCACCGCTTAGGAGGTTAGATCTGTAAATATTTTTTTTTTTTATGGATTGTGGATTGGGATACCGAATAGTGGTACAATACAGAAATCGCTCTGCAGAAGGCCTTTTTCCCCAAAGACTATGTAACTATATGAATTTCATCCGGTCATGCGGCGTGAGATAGAAACGTAGTATATAATACTTATTTTATTTAAATGAAACATAATTTTCATGACCTGAATTTGATTTTAAATGCTTGAAGTAGGTTAGAAGTTCCCGACCTATCTGGGGGAAGGTTTTTAAAACATATATACAAATATATAGCACGAGCAATATTTGAAAAAAGTAACTGAAAATTATAAGAGAATGTTTTTTAAAACTCACGAACGAATATTATTATTTGCTGCCCATTGTCGAACATCTTCTTTTGCCCACCGGTTTACTGGCTTACGCCATGCCATTCGTCGAACTTTCGCAAACTTCGGATTAACATTCATCGGTGTAATCTGTCCCTCCTATGAAATATGTTCGTTCACAAGTTTTATTATGAATTAACCCCAAGCAAACTCGGCAGCACCGATCAAAAAAATCAAATAGCGAACATTGATATGGCGAAAACCTGCTGATCTAGATGGTAAAAGTAGAAAAAATTCCATACAAAACTAACCAAATGGATATATTACGATGAAAGGTATCTGCCCTGGACGGTAATAAGTCATCTACCGCTTTGTCGGTCGTTTTTAGTCACATTGGAATACATTCTGGGACAATTTCAATTGGTTCAGGAGAATCAGAAATCGGTTTTAAACATAGAGTATGACATCGACATTGAGACACGGTAGGTGTGGTTCAAAAAAAGATGCCAACCAGTCAACCTAGTTACGCGACCTGACCTAGTAGGCGTATGCCATTCCAACAACACTAATCTCGCTTCTTTAAAAGTGACCGCATATTTATGGCACCTTGTTTAAAGGACTCTAATCAAATGTAATTGGAAAAAGAGAACTTTTACAGGGTGTGATTACCTCGAGGAAGTGACTATTTAAACAATTATGAAAATTACTGTACAACATTTTGTAGTTTTGCTATGTTCAACGAAACAAAGTAAGCGCAATTTGCTTTTTCAGGCAATATTTAAAAAATAACTTTTAGGATATGGAACAACTTTAACACATCTAGGATCTTAAATGAGCGCATACTATTGCATTTTTACAATAGACATTCTAAATATCTACTCACGCCTCCTTTTCCTTTCTCTCCCAGTTCTTTCACAAGTCTTGAAAACATAACTTCAAATGACATTAGGTCACTGAAATCAACGTAAAATTTTGCACCTTGCAAAGCTCCTGCGTGAGTAAAATATAAACTATGGTTAGGACTAACACGAGGGGCAATATTATCATGCGTGTATTCCTCTTTGTGTGTGATAGCGCTTATGACAATCAATTTTTGGCCAAATTTTTCTATACTAAATGTATGTGTGTGTACGAAAGTGTTTTGTTAATTATGCAAAATAGAGAAAAAATAACATCTATCAGCAGGAAACAAAAATTGTACAAAGACACCTTGCATCGCGATCGAATCAGAAAGCATTGGCAAAATATCTCTCTGTAACATTTTTTTGTTTTAACCTTATATTTATTTAATATATGGACTCACCCAACCATCCATCAGGATCGTACCCGGCATCGATTCTGATCGGAATGAGAGGTTTTCCAAGTTTATAGGCATATTCTCCTTCAGTTCTACAATTTGGACTTTCTTTATATTTAGGAGACATGCATACCAGGACAACTGCTGAGTTTTCTACAGCTTCTGCCATTGCCTAAAAAATAATATATATATATTTATACATTAGATTAATGCCGATTGAAATGCATTCTGATACGTCAAGAAATGAGAATCTGTGCAGATAAATTTGAAGAATTCCAGAAAACATCGCAAACGACATTCGAAACAAGATAACGCGAACACAGCGCCCGAGGGACATTAAAGGATCTATAAACTAATATAGTTCAACACAAAATCTGACAGGCGAGATATGTGGTGTCGAATTTAGACTTAGACTTCAAACAATAAGAAATAACCAAAGCTTTAAATTTGGACACATGCCCTTTTCCTGTTATCCAGACTGCTTGACAAAACTTTGGATAAAAATGTCGCAGGACATTATGCTAATAAGGGGACATTTAAAAATTATGCAATTAATTGTTTAAGCATAGTCAAATTCAAAAATATTCGAATTGATCTTTTTCGGTACAGTTGCTGGTACTACATCTTTTAGTAGCTCTTTGCTATTGAGTGGCCGCTGGTTGGTTTCTGCTTTCGGGCTGCTTCCGGCCATGCTTAGAGTGGATTTCAATAAAAAACAAAACAAATCGATTCTAGCGTTTCAAAGTGGCAACAATAATGGCAATAGGTCAAGGCGTCGTAGATTTCGTCTAGTTAATTTCAGCGTGATCGTCGTCAACTTCATGCGAATGCAATACCTGCAATGTCGATCCTCCCATTGATTCTATATCTATCCATACTCTGTAGTTCATTTTCATGAGTCGATCTTTGACCTGTGAACGAAAGTTTCAAGAGCATAGTATTCAAGCAGGTTATCTACACTATCCCAAACAGAAATCTTATTTTATATATAGTATAAGGACAAATGGGTTCTCGTTGAGCGTGTACGGGATTGATCACAGGCATCTATCTATCTATACTTATATTTAATAAACTTAATAGAGGACTGAAGAATAAGATATACGATTTCATCAAAGTTTGCAAGATAACGTGGTTACTTCAGCCATTCAACTTAACCTTAATTTTCACAACGGTTATCAATATTATTAACCTGAAGTCAAATGAGTTACTAACCCGAAGCATAAGTTTCTGGCATCCCCATTGATAACTAATCATAACGTGTCCTTGATATACATTATCACCTTCATTCCCTTCTTTCTCAGCTTCGTCTGCTTCTTCTAAATGGATTTCAATCAAAATATCCAAAAATTTATCTCAGACAAAACATATTGTATACAAACTATATGGTCATTAAATGTTAAGTCAAATATTTTCAAGTAAAAAAAGATAACGATATATTCAATGAGCAGTAGAATTTCTAGGCGACTATTTTTCTCTTCTTAATTCATTTTATTTTTACACATCATACATTCCCTCACTAAAATCGGTATCTGGTATTTGAGAGGACTCGCGTCCAAACTAGTGAAGCGCTTCAAATGTGATTCTCAAATATGAATACCAATTAAATATCATTCAGCAATACCAAAAACTTGTAAGGTTTGACTCACCTTCCGCCGATTCTGCGGTAGAAGTCTTTTTTCTTGGAATTGTTTTTCCTGTAGACCGAATTTTTTCCAGGCGTTCAACGTTTTCCAGAACCCATAGTGCTCCAAGTGCAGACTCTTTCGTTTCTCTGTACAATTTCGAAAAAGTTAGAACAGAAAATTAGATGTAAGACGCTTGAAACAGGATTCAGACTGTTTGGTGAGAAATAATGTTGTTGTGCAAATTTGGATCCTGCAAATGTTGTTGTGCAAATTTGGGCCCAAATTTGGGTCTATTCTCTCGCGCCCGTATTTTTCGTACTTGTTCTATAATATATTTTCTTGCTGTACACACACGTTGTCGTCTGTCCATAAAACTAAAATACAAATTTTCACAGTGGTAGGGACATTTATACGAATTTCTAACTCTTTGCATAAAAAAGCATTTTAATCCCAAGGACAGTTGATGTCATCGAGTAACTAAAAGGAATGAATGACGGAGATCAACTACATCCTGAATGAAGAACAATCCTATGCTGTGTAGCGAAACGGCATTTACCCTATAAGAAAACATTCAACCAAACATATTCTGAGGCTGGGTCGATCAGTGGTTCATGCTTAGTAAACTAAGATTTCTGATTGGGAATTCTTCTGGACAAGACGAGTAAACCTGTTTTTCTAACTAACATTTTCAATAAAGTGGAATGCAAAGTTCATACCCATCTTTGTCTGCTAGTTCTTTCAATAACTTCATCATATTTTCTTGAACGCGAATACGAGATTTATTCTCATCCCTGAACGATAAAACCCAAACTGTCTTTGCACAAATTTCTTTTTCTTTGTCGTTACCTGGAAATCGATATTCAATAAAAAAATGCCAATAAAAAATGCAGTAAACGAGTTGAAAAAAGTAGCAACACTGAGTTTGTATTTGGATGACGTAAAATTGGCATCTTTTGAAGCGCCATCTGTAAGCATTTTAATCGACAGGGCATTAATCATGAAAATTCAGTAGTATTTTAGAATGTAGTTTAAAACAATTAATGCTTATCGATTTTACGATGAGTATGCTGATGCCCTTTGTCATTCTGTATGTTTACAAATATGTAAGCATTTTTTGTGTACTACGATGTCAAAAAGTCAAAAATATTAGACCCAATGGCACAAAAACAAAAATTTTTGTGGTGGTGGGAGATATGGAGAAAACTCCGGTGTAGTGTGTCGTGTTGCGACGGTGGCAGTTTAACCTTTTTTTATTACTGAAATTCACTCTGAGCAAGATTGAAAGCAGCGCCTGAAATGAACCAACTAACACCCACTTAAAAGCAGAGAGTTACTAAAATATGTGGTACCAGCAACTGTACTCTAAACAGAAAACATCCCAAACGGAACTGAACCACCATGGTGAAGTGCAGTAGGTGGTTTCTGCTCTGGGCAATGGTAGAATCTACCACTTTTCACTTCCTTTTAGTCACCCCTTACGACACGCAGGAAATACGTTAGAACTATTCTAAAATTCGTATTTATGTGATGACTGGAGTCTAGTACTCTGTTTCTTCATTTTGAGCAATGATCGCTATGGATTTCCGAGGTGGTGGTGGTGGTGGTTGGAGTCATCTTGAGTTTGTGTAATTTTGTCGATATCACATAACTCTATCTGTATTTGGCATATCAAAGTAATATTCTGTAAGACGGCAGAGGTGAAAAATTGAATAAAATTTTGAAACTTGATTGAGTCTATTGTGGTGGCTGAAGTCCGGTATTCTCTTTTTCATCATTTTCATTTATTATTCATTTCATCATTTGAAAGAAATATCTATACGTCAGCGATGCTTATCTTGTTTTTGATTAGATTGAACGAACCGCCCAAGATGTTCACAATTCATCAGTCTAAGCTGGATTATGACTCAAGTCGCTGCATATTAACACGAGACTGAAGTCGGAATCGCAATACTGCGTTTTACATTTTTTTAATCGTAGGATTCCATGTTCTTATGCGTTACCTTCTTGTATTAGTTTGACAAGCAACGGCAAGACTCCCTTTTCGACAATAGTAAGTTTGTTGTCATCATTTGAGGCAAGATGCATTATTCCAGAAACTATTTCATAAGCTGAAAATCCCTCATATTTGTGTCCGTCCCCTTCGATCGCATTTTCCAAATACTAAAGATATAATATCGAGGTATATTTATAAACACAATGAAAAACTAGATTTTTAAATTGATAGAGGATTTTTATTGAAGGAACAGGCAATCAACAGCACAGTGCTATTACAAAATGTAGTACCATCAATTAATCACTGTAAGAGGTAAACATCCTAAACAAAACTTATCCGCCGCTACTGCGAAGTAAAGTAAACGGTATCTGTCCTGGCCGACGTGTCCTCTGGTCCGCACAGGTCATTCATTAATAATTTTTCCGTTGGAATCATCGAATAAACTATAATTCAAACACTGTTTCGACGTTATGTTATTTTCGACCTTACCTTTTAACAAGTTACTTATTTGTACCAACACACATCTTTTTTAAAATAAGAAGATAAAAATTTTCTAAATTAAGCTAGATAAGCCTTCCTCCAATTAGAAAGTTTATTCTGTCAAGCGCGAGCAGCGGCGTGTTCTACCAGTGGCTCATGCTTGACAAAACATGTTGAAACAACTTTTTTATGATTGGTTTTATGTGTGAAACAACGTAAAATAAAGCAAATCAAAAATATCGATTAAATATACTTTTGAAAAACTTAGTAGTTGAACTATATTTAGTAACAGTAATTAACACTTAATAATTGATAATAACCATACTCACCATCAAGATATGACTAGTGATAGCGCCGTCTGCAGAAATCTTATCATTATCTTTTTCTTCAATAATGTATGACAACGTCATCATAGCTTCCATTTTGAGCTGATAAAAAGATATAATATACAATATATTGAACGATACAATTTATTTAAATCCATTCTATATTTACTCCCATTAAATCGGGTTAGTTTTTAGTTAAACTAGATAAAGTAAAATGAATTTATCACAAAACTAGGTAAAGTATTACTAGATGACCTAGTTACAATTCAAAAAACTATGTTATTCAGATTTTGCAGTGTTTTAATACATATTGAATGGATTTGAAAATTGGAATCACATCACCAATTTTTATTATAAAAGATTTTTGTATTGAATATATGATTTACCTAATTGTTATACAAGATACCTACTTTTTTGAAACAGGTACCTAGTATAGTAAGGTAAACGGTTTACATATTTGACCTAGTAAATTAACTTAAATTAACTCGGTCAAAATTCAACTTGGTAAATCTGAATCAGTATTTTGAAAGTCAATTCAGTAAACTAGGTAGACTCGATACTTTTACCTAGAATTGACAAAGTGAAGTGTATTGCCCTTTATAGTTACTTACCAGCATCAATTTAACCATTTTTTTTTGAAACCCCGGAGGGTCAAACCAATGTCAAAAAAATGTTTTCCATTCAAAAACTTTATTATGGAAAAGAACTGGGGTTGAAAAAAGATGATCCGTAGCCAGAAATTTTATTTTTACAAGCACGAGCAGCCACAGATGGCTTGCGCCTCTTCGTCGTTAACCATCAATCCTCATACTTAACAAAACATATGCAAACACAATTTTTCTGAATGAGACTGGCGAATGGACAACTCTTTGGATATGTGTTTTTTAATACCAACCTCTTTGTGATCCTCGGCTTTTGTATAAGGCATAATGGCTTCCAATGCGTTTCCAGTAGTAAAATATTTTTTGTTTTCCGGAACTTTCGCACAGTTATGTAAAATGGAAATACTAGGACGGATGATCGTGTGTCGGATAAACTAGAAAGGTAATTCTAAATTAAAAAAACCTTAAAGAAAGAAATATGTACTATTTTATAATACAGTACTTCGAAAGGCGAGAAATCGCGTGGAGCGGTTAAACACGTTGTTCGGAGGAACGAGTGCAGAAAGCTCTTCCGCAAAAAGCCCATTATAGTATTTGTAAAATAAACAATTAAAGCGAAGCAATGGTGTGACGATGCGACAAACGTTATTGTTTATTTCGTTCGCATCAAATTCCTTTAATGATTAGATATTATATTCAACTTAAATTCTTGCATGTTAAAAACATCACAACAGCTGTTTGTCAACAAGATTGGGAAAAAATTGCAAACCCTATCGCAGTATTTAAATCATCCCTTTATTCTGTACTTCAGTGCGAAAGAAAATAAGTAAAATCGATTTTAAACATTTATATACTATTATATAATTGTAATAAGAGAATTTTCTAAACAAATACGTTTTCTTAAATATAGGCAATTGCTGGATTACGCCGATGAGACGCGATCCATGCATGTTCCATACTTGACAAAATAATATTTCCTAATTGGGATGTACTCACATCTTCATCTAATCTTTCTTTAAAAGTAATGATGTCAGTAATCAGGACAGGAAAAGATCCCATCTTCCCAAGTTCTCCAGCAAACTCTAGACTCGCATCCGAATAATTCCAACATATCGATCTTATAAAGTATAGACATTCGGCATCATACCTGCAAGTATCAAAAATTTCAAAAATAAAAACACACAACCTCATCGTTAGGGCAGGGAAAAATCGAATAATTTTGAATTAAAATCTGATTCGAATAATTTCTCCGAATTGAATCAAATTGCTAAATCCGTGTTAATAACAAATGGTTCGATCTTTGCTTCATTTTCAGTTAAAAAAATCTATAGCTTTTATTTTTTTTTTTTTGGCAAAAGTTGACTTTTAATTCATTTTGTAAGTTTTTGTTCCTATCCCAAACAATACATTTTAATAAAAAGGAATTTAAATTAAGTATGGGACTTTGATAAATCATCTGTGCCTCATGCTTAAGAAAATGAAACTCCCAATTGGGTGTCACTGATTTGAATAATTTATTTGTTCGAATCCATTCGAATCTCCGATTTGAATTGTCCTACCTTACTAATCTTGTCAGGACATTTGTAATTTGCTTCAAACCAAAAATAACGCTTCATATAGAAAACAATTCATAAACATAAGTATGCATCATAGTAGATTAGGTGCAGCAAAAATTTATACATATTGACAAAATTAATCCTTTTTATTAAAAGTTAATGAAAACAATCTTTTTATGGAAAGTAAATTTTTGTCAAACATCAAAGTTGGAATCTCATTGTCCAACACCATGACCAATCCTTACTTTATTTTTGGCAAAACAACAGTATATACTTTGCTTATATTTTTATTCTAATATACTTCAACCTATAGTAAGATTTGAATACTAATAACAATGACTGGGGATAACTTACAAGTTTTATTTGAGATAAAAACCCAGTATCGAAAGCTATATATATATATATATATATATATATATATATA
Organism: Styela plicata; assembly: GCA_963675895.2. Taxonomy (NCBI): domain Eukaryota; kingdom Metazoa; phylum Chordata; class Ascidiacea; order Stolidobranchia; family Styelidae; genus Styela; species Styela plicata. The sequence continues at coordinate 7,808,072 of OZ023143.1, read as the reverse complement.
TATATATATTGAAAATCAGATATTTTAGCACTTCCTCACCCATTAGTTGGAGTATTTTTCCCATCTTCACTCAAGGTCTTCAAATAATCAGCGCATATTTGAGCACCATTGTCTTCTGCTATTTGATCTCCGAGTACGCTTTTATGTTCCTACGTATGGAAGGGATTATCTATTGCTAAAATAATTTAGTGTTCAGTTTTCTAAGGATGCACAAATTCCGGTAAAAATGACCAATCGTGAGTAGCCGATGGATCGCGTCGAGGCGTGGTCTATCTGTTGCTCAAGCTTGACTAAATAAAATTTTGGACCGAGATACTTGTATCGGTTTCAAACCGACAAGCCACGGCGCATAGGTATTCTGACGAAAAGAAACAATATTTAAAGTTTGAGGGATAGCCACCAAGGGTTGCTCATAATGATCCCTTGCCTCTTAGTCGTGTGAATCATCGAAGAGCAATTAAAATCATTACAGAGAAACAACTCTCACATCATTTCGTAATATGTACCCATAAAAAACAACCAGAACCATTCATTATGTGCAATTAATTACTTATTATTATTTTACACGGATGAGATGGATAGCCTGGGTCCAAGCTCGCTATCCGTTTGTTAAATCTAACTTGAAAAGCTGTTTGATGTCTATCGAAGTCAAATTGGACAATACACTGATCAGAAATTTTATTCTGTCCAGTATGGGCCACAGATGGCAGGCGTCTCATCGGCGCCATCTATCAGTGACTCATACTTAACAAAAGATCATTTATTGAAATATTTTTTATTGGTAATGGCAATATTATCTAATTGATACTTACTTGCTGTTCACAGTCAAAGTACATGTTGTAAGTATCTATCAATGTCTGTTTAGTGTCAGAGTTCATCTTCTTGTTTTCCATGTCCTCCTTCTTTGCGGACATTATCTCCAACATCCCCTCATGCGCTGTATTTAGGGAATCTAAATAATTAAAAAAATGTAAGAAACAACAAAAATATCGAAGATTGGTAGCTTTCTGTGGTCATTCCGTGATTCCATGATATTACATTTGTACCACTGGGTGATAAAAGATACGAATGTGGTGTGATAATATAATAATACGCGGACCAAATCGAAAAAAGTTTCGTTAGATATTCATCGCATTTTAAGGACTGTTTAGTTGACTATGTATTAGCTCCATGGCTACCCATGGAGTGGCTCGCTGGATGGCACGCTTGTTGATGGAACTGTCAAGGATATCGAGCTATATGTATTTCGGGAACTATACTTCAAAACAGTGGACCTACTTTTTTTATAAAAAAATAAATTTTCAGTACCCCCAACTGAAATCGTAATTGTGTCTACCGCATATATAAGTATATACTGTATATATTTATTTGAACCTTCAAAGTGTGGATATTCCGACAGTATTCTTCGTTTCCTCTCGTCTTTTTCTTTCCTCTTCAAAGCAGCTTCTTTCTTTGCATTCATCACAATTCCTGGAAGTGAATTGCTTTCAGGCTCAGTAGGTTCTAAAAGGAAATATATATAAAAAAATGAAATACTTTACCAATGTTTGTCAAGTATGAGCCTCGAAGGCCTGCGCTTATACTTTTTATTTTTTCTGCAACTTGAAAGAGAACAATAATCGGCAACAGGAAAAAAACTGGCTTTTTCAATACATATTCGTGTTTCATATATCTTTGATATATTCCAGAATATTGTTTGTTTCGTATAGTATAAGAAAATGTAAAAATCTAACATTCTAAGAAATAGAAGATATTAAACGGTTTCAGTATTTTTGTCTGAGTTAGTGTTGGCAATTCTAGGTAAAAGTACCTAGTTTACCTAGTATACTTAGTTTAGCTAGTTTATTTTTAAAGTACTTAGTTTCAAGAATAGATAACTTACCCATAGTTTAACTTTTACCGAGTTTTTGGTTTGATATTTTACCTCGCAAATTTACTAGGAATACTCAGTTAATTTATCTATTTTTCAACTAAGTACCTGGTTGCAAAAAACTAGGTACCAAGTATAAAAAACTGGATAAATTGTATTTTCATTTCAAAAAAGATTTTAAAATAGACTATTTAAATATTTTAACCGTAAAAGCTATCAAAAAGGCCTTTACCGCAGCAAAACGACCATTACCTAGTTTACCTGGTAGGTACTACCTAGTTTGTAAAGTCAAACTGGGTTACCTAGTAATACTTTACCTAGATTTGCGGTTATTTCGTTTTTTTTTCTCCTAGTTACAAAATACCAAGATTGCCATCACTAGGCTGAGGCCTCAAAAACGATTGTCATAGGGAACATATTCAACATGCTTAATAATCTAACCAATTTCCTGCGTATCCAAGAGAGAACTGAATGGTAATACAAATTGGTGGTTGAATGGGTTGACACTCGCTCAAGTTCGATATAGGTATAGTATAGAATAGTTCAGTTCTGTGTAGATTTTCTATTATAATCTTCATTCCTTTTAGGGTGCATTAATATTTGAATCTGGTTGCACGAATTTCTATTGCGAAGTGGATCAATCTTAGCCAAATAAAAAAAAAAATTAAAACTTGTTTTGCATTTCATGTTGCTCTTAACTATAATTAGTTATTTCTTCTTATGTGTTGCACACAATCTCATACACGTAACAAAATCAGGCAAACAAAAGAATTTTATTTTTTATAGTTCTTCATGAATTACATACAATAAGTCGATGTCGATGGCTTTCAAATCTTATCCCAGTCAGAAGTATTTTTCGCACCCGTGTTTTTGTTAAGCTTGAGTCACTGATGGATCGCGCCGTCTCATGCTTGAAAAATAAAAGTTCTGATTGGGATTGGTTTCTGACTAACTTACTTACTTGCATTTTTCTTTGTCTTGTTCTTAGGTAGCGTTGACCTAATTTCTTGGGCTCCTGAAAAATCTTGTGAACTTTGATAGTATGTCTCCAACGTGTAACCATTTCCCGTGTTAACTGGTTTACGCGTAAACCTCGATTTACTGGTTCCAGATCCCATCTTGTTTCAAACTTAAAAATGATTTGCGACAAGCAAGTATTGTAGCAAACGTAGTATTAAATAAACACTATAACATTACAATACATTATGATATTAGTTTGCCATACAGTTTATTTGTAAAAAGGGCTAGGGTAATCCAAATCGTTAGGCATTCGAATCTGCTTTGAATATTTTTTCGAATGAAAAAGCCTAATAAACTGTAATCAATACTTTGTAGCTTAATTTTGTCCCTGCCCTCTTCGTGTTAAAATGATTATTTTTTTCTTAAATTCGTATCAAAAACTAAATGTGCCGAAAAAATTATGTATGCTTGATCAATTGTATAAAAGAACCAAGTATTTTCATTTCAAACAAGAGCTTAGAAGTGCCCTAAAGTATTTCCTGCGTGCAGTAAGAGGCGACTAAAAGGAACCAAAAAATGAGAGAAGATTTTACAGTCGCCCAGAGCAGATACCATTCAAGGTTTATTGTTTCGTTAAGATTGGGGAGAGCAATTTCATAGCATAGAGCGAATTTCAATACCTGAAGGCCTCTTCAACGTAAAAATCCAACTACCTTCTAAAATACGCTTGAAGTAGTTGGATTATTGAAGCGACATCTTTCTCAATATTTTGCTAAATTATAAAAAGATACAACTTAACTTAATGTAACGTATTGCAAATTATTGTGACTTTTAAATACAATTGTAGTTTAATCATAATCCGCAAGTTGCCATGGATATAACGAATGTGAAAGACTTGAACTCTGCAAGTAATAATATCAGACCCGAGTCTTCAATTTTAACGAAGATCTCACAAACATAAAGATTCATTATTCAAACAAGAGTCACCGATGGATCGCGCCGCGTCGCTCATGTTCCACCATTACATTTTGTAGTCTCGAATCTTTGATATTTAAAAACCCTAATTTCCTCTAACAAAATATGATCCACTTGCTGGTCAATCAGAAAGGTTAAACCTATTGTGGTAGATTGAATCGCTCTAGTAAATCAACAACAACCATCAGTCCGTCGTGAAATACGAATGAACAATATAAAATTTCCTCGCATAGGTGCCTTTTTATAGGATTTAGAACTTTTTTGTGTTGTGTTCGACCGCAGTTAATAGATAATTATAAAGTGGTAATTTTATGTGAAAAGGGGACTGTTTTGTTTGATATATGTTATTGTCCAGATCCCGGATGAAACGGATATTACGATAATGGGTTTGTTTTCATAAAGTTTAACTCAAACTCAAATAAGATGATTGATTTTATTGAAGTTCACCCGCTGCCGAGAGCAAAAAATAATTATCCGTCACCTATATGACAAAAATCTACTTCAAGATGTGAAGTAAAGATGCAACAATCAAGTGGTAAACAACCCAAATAGGACTAAACGAATGTAACCCAGTGCAATATTCGTGTTTAATTTGCCGTGAGAGATAGTAAAAACATCTACAAATTGTCATAATTCTAGGTAAATTAGCAAATTTCGTTCGTTAAAGCCTTACCCTCGACAACCGCCATTTTAAATTTGATTCTAGAGCAAACTCAACATGCCATTGTATAGCACGTAGTTGGCCTTTTCTTAAAAATGTTTTTATGAAGTTGTGGAAAACATGAAGTTGTATACACTTATGTGAATAATTTGTATCAAGACTGTTACACTCCTGAAAACTTCGATTCTTATTTTAATGAATTTTTATTGAAATTGCGGCGCTTTGATTCGAACATCGAAACTGTTTAATTTTGATCTAAGTCTATAAAAAGATTAAAAACGCCTTATATGCAGGAAGATAGTTCATCGAGCTGGTCAAAATGTTTTTTATTGAAACAAGATTTGGTCATCTCTCGGAGTATTTTTGAAAAGTTGTTCTTGTTTGTTTATTTAGCAGAGGGTAATTCTTTTTTGAACCACCGCGAGCCCTGCATCGTTGATAACAAAGAAGTTGAAAAGCCCAAGGATTCAAGTGCCTTTTGCGTGTGGTGGATTATGTCTTATGCGTTCCATTGTTATGAATCCTCGTTCCTGGACAATGGACAATTGGTATTCCCGTATCATATGGCTATTGGGACATGATCAAGTATAATTCATAGATGAGACACGACTGCAAGTCGTGGTTCATCTATGGATTATACTTCTATCTATGGATTAGATTTTCACTCCGGGTGTGAATATATTATATATAATATATTTGTGGAATTGTTGGCCTGACAACCGCAAACGTTTTTGTTGTGGACTAAAGGAAAATTTTGAGTCCTCAAATAATGTATTCAGCGTGAGTTAATCCTCAGAAAAAATTACGATATTGTGATGACTCATTTATAATACTCTACGTATACAACCTTCTAAGTTGGATAAAGCAATGTTGCTTTGACAACTCGCAGATATAGAATATTTTATCAAATATTTTAATATCTCCAATGCTTTTCTTTTTCAATCAAGAAGTACCAGAAGGGAGCAAGTAGCAAGACTGTGATTTGAATTAACGGAGGAAGTTACCATACCTCATAGAGAACAAATTTGTATATAGTTTTTTTAAAAAGCGTTTTCTTGATTCCATGACAATGTTATATCTATAGGCAATCATCAAATGTTCGCGATAAATTGGTATTTTTAATTTTTTTTATAAAAGTTCGCTCCAGACAAGACCAAAAACAGCGCCTATAAGAAACCAACTAAAGGCCACTTGAATGTTAAAAGATTTATCGCCAGCAACAGTACTCTAAACATCCCAACATCCGCTGCGGAATAAAACCACTATGGTAAAGTGTAAGTGCAATGGGTGGTATTTGGCCTGGGCGATAATAAACCATCTACCACTTTTTTATTTTTTAGTCGCATCTTACAACACGCAAAAATGCGTTAGGACTATTCTAAAGCCCGCGTCAACTGAAAATAAAATTGCTTCAACGTTGCTGGGCTTGTGATTTATTTTAAAAGCACGGAATCATATCTTACTCAAATGTTTTCTATCAGAGGTAGCCGAACAATTTGGAACACTGAGAAACCTGCCCAAAACTTTTATTTAAAAAAACTAAATACAACTCCAACTGTGACTTTTTAGATTATAATCATCACTAATTTCTAAATAATATTTTGTTGTTCTATGAGAAGGAAATGATTACGTTAATTTTGTACTCCCAAAGAGCCAAACAAAAGATTGTGCTTATCAAAAATTGTTTGAAAATGAACAATAAAGCATTCACTCCTGGAATGCACCAATATAACAGTTAAAAATACACATTTCACAAGAAATCGAAGAACTTATGAAATATAATTTTGATATGGTAATGGTATTACCGTGAATGATGGATGCGCTGAAAATGTACCGACTTTTAAAGTATAAAAAAGTATATTTAATGTATAATTCAATTTAAAATCATTGGCCTACGTGGTGTGAAAGACATGCGTGGCCCAAATTATTTTTGCAGAGTTGCCACTGGCTCATGAGAAAAAGAATATGTCGGATTAATCTAACAAACTAAATCCGTATTGCAAAAATCGTTCATGGTTCCTGATTTTAGTTTATTTTTGTCATATGTTTCCAAAAAATCATATATAAATATAGAAAAAAGCGCTTCACATTATTTACAGAGTTGTTCTTATTCAATGCACTGTTTCTCAAAATCACACATCTGTTTGTAGTAATGTTTGCATTATTATCCTAATGTATTTCCTGAATTATAACCGGTAATTACAGAAACTACTAACTCGAGTATAAGCCTTACATCAACCGCGCCTCGTAGGCGCGATCCATGTATGGCTCATACTGTACGAACGGACCCTGATTTTCAGACACATTTGCAATATACTTATTATACCAATCGAATTATCTCTCACAGTATTATATTAACCATAACCGCGACACGCCCCTTTTGATGATTTTCGCACATCAATAGTAAAGTAGAAATATCCATGATTAATTTTATTAGTTTTCCATACGCGTGGGACCAATATACGATAGTTTGAAATAGAACTATCAGTACTAGCTAGGTGTGGTATTTTTCATATAGAAAAATGAGAAGTTTTGTTGCTTTTGCTATTTGTATATTATTTGTCGTAATGAATGTTGGATATATCTCAGGAGGACCGCTCGCGTGCTTGAAAAATGGTAAGCTGGATTAACTCTTTCTTTAAAAAAAACTTAGGGAATAGACACAAATATGCTCTGAAACGGAAAGGGAATTATCAGTCAGAATTTGGTCCCAAATACCAAGGCCTCGTAAAATCAGTTAATAGAACTGTTAATAGGTTTAAAAAGACCCTATGTTAAGCAGTTTTTTAAAAAAATGTATTTTCATGAAGGATTTCAATTTAAAAAACTAAAAAATCTAATGCCAAAATCTAATCAATTAAAAAACCTAAAAAATCTAATGTATATCAATAATTTTCATTGTTATTTTCATTAATTTCATTGTTTGTTACAATGAACTGGCAGAATTGGGAAAATTGACACCTCTCACGAAATCAAATGTGACCATTACAATGAACTGGCAGAATTGGGAAAATTGACATCTCTCACGAAATGAAACCTAGATAATATAAATTTTCAAAAATATAAATAAAATAAACAAGGAATTACCACTCTTGAATTTGATATAACAGAAAAAAAACTAATGAACTGATTTAGGAAAATCGTTGACAAACATCTGGGAGGTAACTAGTCACAAATAAGGGTTGGCTACATTTCCATCTGTAATTAAAACATTCTTAAATCTTGTGAGAATTTCGGCACTTAGGACTCATACTTGTTAAAACATGGATTTATATATTTTAAATATGAAATAAAATTCTAATTTAAACAATTTCGTATTACCCTCGCTAAATACTAAATCAATAAAATGAAATTTTATTATGTAGAGCACAGTAATGGGAGGAGGGAGTTGACAATGAATCGTGTCAAACCAGATTATGTTCAGATGAAGAGATGTTGTGGATTTAGACAATACCATGCAAGTACTCAACAATGTTGCAGGAATAATCAAACGAGAGAAATATGTGAAGGTTATTGCTATTTGTAACGGCGTAGTAATTGAATGTGAAGTAAACCTTCGCGGTGTGTTCCATCAACACCCCATATTTGGCCAAAAAAGTCGATTTCGAATTTTTTTTTCATTACCGCCAAGTAAAATTAATGTCAAAAACCAGTGATTTTTTCGCATTTTGTCACAGTAGGGTGAGTGATTAATACTATATTCATCGTGATACTAATTCCTAGAATGGTCAGATTGGATGCAGTGGAGTGATTGCTCAGTAACATGTGGAAGTGGATCCAGGAATCGATATCGAGAGTGTATAGAAGGTGAAGGATGTGACGAACATGCGACAGAAGTGGCGCCATGTACTATGCCAACTTGTAAGTATATCCTAACTTTTAGTACGAATAACGAAATTTATGATATGATGAATTATTTTGATTTTCCTGCCTAAAAAAATGAAATAGAAATATTTAAAAACGCAAGGGACATTCGATAATCAAATTCAATAAGCCATTGGAATGCACAGAGTTAGCATGGTGTTGAATGCACACAGGTTCTGAACACCCAAGTTTCCTCAATACGTTAAATCTTGGGTTGTATTTTAATTCGTTTTCATGTCAGTAATTTTAATTTTAATTTTTGTTTTTTTCATTTTTGGGAAGCTTAATGATCACTAGCGTTTAAAAAATTTTCGACCCAACCACGCATTACATTTTTCCCCCAAAGGAAAACAACATATTTGATGAAACAAAGGTATTGCAAACTTCGCGCAAAATATTCGCGATGTTTAAATAAGGTTTTATATAAAAAAATTCATTGTTGAATACAAAACCTGATATTGTTTTCCAGGTCGTTCACAATGTCAAAGTTGTCACACATCAAGTTCAAACGAAAAATGTAACAATCTCAATGAAATGTGTAGAACGGAAGGAGGCGAGGGTTGCCAGAATCTTGTTAGGAAAGAGAACAATTTCTATTTCGTGGAGAAAAGATGCAAACAGTTAAAAGTAAGAAAGTATTTTTTATAGTTATACTGAATCCTATTGCTATATTATATAATATTATAAATCATGAGCCACTCAGATCGAGGCCTATGATGGGATTTCCAGTTCACCACCGCTAGGCACGATCATTTGTAAATATTGTGCATGTATTATTTAATTCAACTACCCTCTATGTGTTTTGCTGAAGGGCACGTTCGGTTGTGTAGAGATCAACCTTTTATGCTTCACGTCAACCTTTCAGTATTGAAATATTTTTCGATTATCTGCTATTCTTTATTAGTTTAATATTAGTTGATAATGACCTCTGACACGCGCTCTCAATTACCACGTAATCATTTTTATTTGCCTGCAGGCATGTTTAATCGAAGGGCGGACCCTTGCGAGACAAAAGTCATGTAATCCAGGTAGCAAGAATTCAATGTGTATGTACTGCTGTTCCGGTGAATTCTGCAACAAGAATGCAAGAACCGAACTTCCGTCATGGTACACAGATTCCTGGCAAGACTGGATTTACAAACTTGATCATTACGCAACGTGGTCAAAAAAGACAATACGTAACTCAAATCGCCATAGCAACGATGACCTATTTATGACGTCGCTGGTTAATTCAAATGCACCATTGCTTTTGAGAAATATTCCCCGCGTTCCAGTTAAAAGTGGTGATTTTCAATGGCGATTTTACGGTAGAGGTATTGATATTGAAGCTGATTGGGATAGTCAGAGTTGGAAACCTGACATAAACGAAGTATTTATCTCTGCTATTGTTGAAGCAACTGAGATTGATCAGGCGGATCCAAACAAACCGACGACCGTAGCAAGAACGATGAAAAACTTTGTTCGTTCGCTCTCGCGACACCTACCGTCGGGTTTCGAAATACCGAGGAAATTTTGGAATAAGTGGACGTCAACAAAAGAACGTTGATTATTTAAATTGAAACTGCTGAATTTATTGCAAGCAAAGTCCTGATTCATCTCGTGGCAGATAGTACGGCATAACTACTAAAAGTTCAACAAAAATGCATGCATCACATGAACATAATTTTTGTTCTTTTGCCATTAGACGATATGATTGCATACGGAACAAGACGGTTTGAGATACTTGATTCCTCGGGTTGCTTAAGTCACATCCGCTACAGAAAATAAGGTGTCGACAAACATTTTGCCAAATATGCGTCACAGATAGATCGCGCCGCCGAGGCGCGGTCAATCTGTGACTCATGATTGACAAAATAAATTACGTATAAGAAGAATTATGATTGTTGAAAAATTGTTGTGATGTTAAAACACTCAAACTGCAATATATCGAATAAAAACAGAAATAGTTTGCCTTTGTCCACTATTTTATATTTGACTTTAATAAAAACGAATTGAGTCAAGTTAAAAATTTCCGGCAATGACGTTAACGCTGAGCGCTGAACATGCCTCGCTGATAATGTAGCATCCATTATCTTATGCACAAAAAAGATATTCAATATTACGGCGCAGTAGTGATATCTTAATGTGCTGAACTTATTGAATCCCGGTCATATTGTCAGAAACTTTTTTGTTTATAATTTTACTTTCTGTGATTCAATAAATCACTACCTTTGTATTTGTGTTTGTTGTTTTATGGTTACTTTTTACTATCTTTTTTAGAAAATAAAGAATGAAAACAATAATTGCGCTGAAGGCGTAAAGTTTATGTTTCCTTTATAACATATGAGAATGATTTCGTCGAATAATCTTTTGTTAAATGTGTGTCGCTGGTAGATTGCGCGGTTTGTGATCCATACTTATAAAATTCTTGATGTAGCCCTAATCAGAATTTTAATTTTGTCTGGCATAAGTCACAGATGAACAGCGTCTCACCGACTTAAACTTATCAAACGATGCTTTGACAAAAAATTTTCGATAGGAGATGGCATAAGATCGTAAGATTAAAGACACCATTGCTGCACACTTAGGCATGTGATTGTAGCCTACTATAAAGTAGCAGCACTGCTACAAATTAGTCACCTTCAAAATCAATTGAAATAAACGATACTGTCTAATAAGTGTTATAAAATACTATTTCTTTTACAAAAACCGAAATCTGGGGCTCACAGTGAGACTTATGACCATTCGATTACCATGGGCAAGGCTTAATTTAACTCGGTGGTAAAGGTCCTTCGAGAGAAAACATTTGAGAGAATTCAAAACTATCAACAACTAGCCTGCATATAAAAAATAAAAACAATGTCAGCACCGATACACAAGTACATCTTCAATAGGCCATTATGCACCAAAGCAAAACGCTGTTTCCCAAAATTAGTCCTTTTTGATGTTGGACCGGAATTTAAAAGTCTGAATGCGGAAAGTTTATAACAGGGCATTCGAAATAATTGGAGCTAGTAGCGTGATGGAAATTCCTAACAAAATTTAAATACATTGTAAAAGCGTGGTAAAATTGTATTTATTTAATTTGTAGTAATTGCATATTTCCAAAGTTAAAAAACGTTATGTTGATTAGATTTATGTCAATTATGTGCAATTGATGGACCGCACCTCGGCGGTGCGCTCCATCAACAGCTCATAACTAGTGAAAAATTTTATTTTATAGTTTCATTTCAATACCACCAAGTGAAATTACTGTAAAAACCAGTGATTTTACTACGTTTTTGTTACTGTGCACATACAAGTAAACAGTGCATTTTTATTTAGGTGTTTACTTAAATTCACGCAGTTCTGCTGGATCGATAACTCACGAGTAACGTCTTTAACTATTTCAACCTACCGTCGCTGGAATATGTCACTTATCGGAAATAGAGACGTATGACGTCACCTCTCGCTTAGCTGGTGGACAATGGTCGGAAGTAGGTTGTGTGGTGACGTACTATCGTATTATTAAGCCGTTTATTCCCAGAATGAAGCAGCATATTCTGTACACCCAAAACGTATTAGATTGTACATGTCAGGATTCTGGGCACGGCTGTTCATATTGTTCAGTCCGTCATTTTGGGAATTTCCGAAATATTATTCCAAAGTTTGGCGGGTATGTGTCACTGATGAATGGCGATGCCGAGGCGTGGTTTATCCGTGGCATATTGATGGCTCAATGCAAATTTCGAAATAAATTGGCATTTGGCAGGAATTTAAAATACACCGTTTTATGATGGAAAATGATTTTGGGTTACGCTATGTAGAGTCTGTAGCTTATTGGAGCCAAGTCGTACTTAGCAAGTATCCGAAAATGTGCCTAAAAATGCGCACATGATGTAGACTCAGCAAGCAAAACTTTACAAGAGGTGAATGAAGTGAATTGTGGATTTAATTGTTTTTTTGTGGTCGAAATGCCAAATTTTTTTTCATGAAAAGGCCAAAATATCTTTGAGCGCGGAAGATTTATTTGGAATTTCGAAATTTACATTTTTGACGTCTACCCATGATATTTAAGAATACATCTTTTGTTAGGTATGAGTCACTGCGGTCCATCTGTCGCTCATGCTTGACAAAATAACATTTCTGATTGGGCTAGGCTGTCAACCCATAAAGCTGAAAAACGGTTCCAACAACACCCAATTAGAAAAACTTTGCTGAATTATGTTTTTGGTAAGTATGTGTTACTGATGGATTGCGTCGATGAGACGCGATCCACCTGTAGCCGTGCTTGGCAAAATAAAAGTTCTTATAGGGCAAAGGATTGAAATCTCCAATCATTTTTATGGCCATTTCTTGGAGTGGATCACCCTGACCAAGGCCCTGTATGAGCAGCCACTTAAGGCGGGCAGGGTTAGTATTGCCGGAAAGATATTATCTTTTCCTGTTCGGCTTAACCTATCAAAATAATTTTTATTTCATTTTCTCTAACTCTCCCTCATTCTCAACAATCAAATGAACTTTCGAAAACAGGTTCATTGTATAGCATGACATATGGATTAGAAACTTGGCGGATGTGAAGTCATATATGACTTAAGATATATGAGGACGTAAATGTGTGTTAAAGGCACGTAGGACATGAAATGAATTCCTTGAACTCAAAATTACTCATGTGACCATGTAACAGTATGAAAATCGGTATTGGAAAGCATCATCATTTATTATTAGTGGTATATGTATAGCCATATCCAAAAGGGCTCCGGTTCGTGCCCGCTAATGCCGGTTCATGCATTCATTCAGATAAAATGTTTTTGTATGCTCGCAAAATGAGTCGTGTCAGGAATTTCGCTCTCGAGTACGAAAAAAATAACGTAGAGACAATGCTTGCTTTTTGCTCGTTTCGTGAACTTCCCCAAATATTGTCTGATCACGTTTGTTTGTTGGAGCATGATTTGCTGAGTGTGAGTGACTGATGGATTGAGCCGTCCGAACGTACCCCATTTGTGTCCCAAGCTTGAGAAAATAAAACTTCCGACTTGGATAGTCGTGATTTATTATCACAGGCCGAAAATGAGTCGCAGTTGAAACGTAAATCCAGGTATATATTATCCATATCGCAATGCATGACTTGATTGTTCAATCATCAGAAAATTATCTACAATTCACTAAAGTCCGTTTTTTTTCTGAGATTTCCAAAAGTAAACACCAATATTTATGATAACAAACATTCAGCCACTGTCGTCGCACTATTGTGTCGAACAGGAAGAGTCGTGCTGTGTGTAGATATAGACCGATACAAATTCGTTTTGGACGTACGTACGTTAACGCTCATGCGCTGCGTAGCTCCAACGCAAGTATTTAGACGAAAGCAGGAAAGGAAAGATGATAGAGTGAGAACGGAGACAGTAAATGCGAAATCGTGTCCAAGGTGTCTGGCAAAAGGTTTTGGTGTTATGTATCAGCTGTAGGCATTTTGTAGAAAATAACTTTAAATTTGGGAGAAAAAGGTTAGGTAACAATATAGTCAAAAATATTTTTGATCTGTACGCGGTTTTGTGAATACGACCCACTGATGGATCGCACCGACCAGGCGCGGTCCATCTGTGGTTCGCAAGTAACAAAATCAACTTTCTGATTGAATATACATATCGTTTTCGATAATTTTGGACAATGCCGGTTTTTTGGGGGTTGAGTCACTTCTGTATCGCGCCCTTGGGGTGCTGTGCGTCAGTGACTAACTGGATGAACATTGCTGCATGATAAATATGAAACAGTAGGGCAACAAATGTACCTCTATCTATTTTGTACATATGAAGATGCTTTTTTATGTTTAATATGTGAAAAGTATGGTCATATTTTAAATGTGCATTATATTTTATAAAAAGATCTTGCAATCGCAAAACTCGTAGCCGAATGCGATCGATGTGTGCTTTATGTTCCAAGAAAAAATCAATCTTGAAAATTCAGTTTAGTTTAGTTCAAAAATCTACAGTTCAAACTGTGAGCGGGTTACTCGGAACAAGGTCCTGTACCGGCGGCCACTTACGAACAAACGGGGTTAATGTTGTGGAAACGATAGGACTTTTCCGTTGCGGTCGAGCCTATACGCAAATTGTTACATTTAGAATTAAATCATACCCGCGATCTTCAATTTGCGATGGCAACGGGGTAACCAATAGCCATCACGCCTGACGATCTAGAATCAGACGCTTGACTGGAATTCATGCTCAGTATACCTATTATACCTGAACTTGTGTTGTATGGGACATGGTAACGTTTCTGCATTCCCGTTTCACATATATACTTCGATCTACACCTAAATATAGTAAGTGTGGAAATTTTGATTAATCTGAGTTTTGTTTGTTCAGCATGAGAATCGAGCCGAAAAGGCGTGGTTTATCAGTGGTCCGTGCTTAACAAACCATTTTTAATCGATTTAACAAATTATAGTTAAATTACTATTTACTTTGAAATTTGTTTGACAGACATGTATTCCATAACAATGATGAACCTAAAGGCTCAAATGTGCAAAAAATATATATTCTAGTTTTTATTTGTTTTTATGATAACTCATTTACCCCAAATTTTATTTTGTCAAGCATGAGCCACAGGCGGCGCGGTCCATCAGTGACCCACGTTTAACAAAAGTGTTTGGTAAGACTGACTGGGCAAGTGGAACAGCATAAGTAAAACCATAACAACCCCGACCGCTAATAAGCAAACAGGATTATAATTTACGATTTTTTGAAAGACCGTTTTCCAGTTCGGCCGAGCCTACCGTTGAGTTATTATAACTAGGAATGAGTTATCCCGGACTTGCCGAGTCTCGAACCCGCAGTTTCGAACTGCAAGTCTACAGTGTCAATTGACATGCCAGCATTATTGCAGTAGGTGTTGAATTAAAATGAGAAATGTTAATCCAAACAAATGTCACTAATTTTTCATTCGTCCCATGGCGCTAATTTTCAGTGTTGATTTATCTAATAAATAGGTTTTTCAAATGACTGTCATGATTACTTGGCAAGACAAGAATATGAAATGCATTAAAATGCAATTATTAACTATCGTAATATACTAATCCATTAATATATCGATCTTTCGTATTGCTTTGAAAAACACATCATTCCACGTAAGCAAGAAAGAATTCCAGATGATTTTTTTTTTGTTGTAATGTGAAATAGAGAATTTGAAATTAAATAGTTATTTGTATTACTACAATGTTATGTCCATAAACGATTTGTATGCTATTTTCGGTAGAGGTGTGAAAGTACAGAGTTGTTGATATATGACAAATCGTAAATTGATGTTTTAAATTTAGTATTTGTGATGTTTCAAAATGCTTAAGTAGAACTACATTTGTAACTAGAGCTTATTGAGGTTAGAGATATGACTTGAATGATTTTTATAAAAAGTTAGGTACTCGAGGTATAGTTTTTAGTATTCCAAACCCACCAAAATGTGACGAAAAAAGATGCCTCACCAGCAAATAATTTAACTCAGTAGGTTCACGACGAAACAAGTTTTGTTACTGATGGATCGTACCTACCATGCGCGGGCTATCTGTGGTTCAAGTTTGGCCTAATGAAATTTCCGATTGAAAAACGAGCTTGCTGATTTTTTGAATTATTTTGTCGATAAGCCTAGGCGTGAAATAAATTTCACAAACGCGCAAACGCTAGATGCCAAATATCAAGATAAATAGTGTTATTTGCTTGTGAAAATGACAAAATAAATAACAGAAGGCCATAATTGAGACTAGCCATACATCAGGAAAAGGACAGCAGCGATGGCCGTTTTAACAAATGAATGGCACATATAGGTTGTGAGTACTGAACGCGTGATTAGGCTTTTGTTTTCAAGTGATAAATCACTAAAATATTATTTTTATAAATCATTATTTGCAACGTTTTGTTGATGGAAATGACAATAATTTCTCATCAGAAATTCAATTTTGTCAACCATGGGTCACTGACGGTACACACCTAGGTCAAATTCCATCACAACTGAAATTTTTTAACTGGAATGACGTTTCAAATTTGATTGGAGAATTCGATGTGAAAACACAAATTCTCAAGACCATTATTAACAGTTTTCATTTTGAACCGATCACTGCTCATTAATTACAGTTAGAAATATCAATGATTTATATTTATTGAAAGATATCAAAATGTTATCACGTTCTAACAGCCTCTCAAGGCCAATATTAGGTGCGAACCGTTGTCAATTTTGGAATAGTTATGGCCAGCCTAATCACGAACTTGGACAATGATGGCCTAAGTCATCTCACAGTTTTGGATATCTCAGCCAAAATATTTTTCAATCCATTTTATTCATTGTAACTTTATTCAATAGATTGGAATTATATAAAATAAAATACGTTATTCAGATCAAATTTCTATACAGTCGAAAGTTTCATTCGTGAGATTTTTAAACGTTAACGATTTTTAATACACACTTTTAACCTCTTCAATGTATCAAAATCATCTGCTGAATTCTCACACCAAGTTTGGTCCAAAGCTTCTTCTCGTATATAATCCATGAATGGAAAACGCTTACTGGCCTTCCGGTAAATGTGTCGCATTGAAATCTATATATAGACCTAACGTTAAATCGCAGTGTTTCAAATTCGCTATTATATTAGCGGAAACCGTGGAAATTCAATTTTCTAGCGTATCTCAAACAGAAATGCCATATTGTCAAGTGTGGGTCACATATGGACCGTACCTAGTCGGCGCGATCCAATCGGTGACCCGTACTTGGCAAAGTGTGTTTTATCAGAATATTTTACTAGTATTACAACCAACCGTTCAAAGAAGTAGTTAATGACTTCACCATCATCCAGGACAGACATCGCCCATTGCCTTTTACCATAAGAGTGCAGTTTTGTATGGATTGTTTCCCGCACAAGAGTGCAGTTGCTAGCACTGGCGGTGGAAGCGGAGGGTAGGGTGTCAGCGAGTCCCTGTGGCGATACTACCGCTGGTTGCTACTACTGTATGTTGCAATAGCCCTTTGCCATTAAGAGACCATTATCAGTTAGATTTATTTTAGGCACAACTCTAGACTTTGCTTGGAACGAATTTCAATTGAAAAAGATACAGTAAATTTGAACAAAGTTAATCTTGAACCTCGAAGATAGATACCGCGAGGATAGAACGTGAAAACGCTTCTTTAAAACGTCATATTCATATTTAGGTGATTCACTAGCGGACATGGTGAAATTTCCTGTCATATGTTTAATAAATAGGTTATAAGCTGATAGTCATATAGGAATTCAGACATATTGTACACCGTTGAGTACGGCCCTCGGGGAAAATCAAGGGTGACTTAGGTAAAGATTAGTTACGATGGTCTTCATATAAAAAGTTATTTGGATCACATGTCGTTGAGCTGAGTTGAGTAAGGTGATCCACTGGTGGACTACGGGAGTCAAAGGCATTAAAATGATGCGTAGGTTCGCAAAAGGGTGGCAAGATTTTTTCGGGTGTCCTAAATGTTCATGTTATTTTCTTCGGATGGGCGCTTCGAAATCATCTACACTGCTATTTCATAGCAGCATTGATGATCTTAAACCTTTTCTTTACTCTAAGAGGCTACCAGGCACTCAGAAAGAAGCTTTTTATTTTTATGGCAAAATATATATGATGAAATTCTGTCCATTTGCCAAATTTTCTTCTAATGAAACCTATTTTCTTTGAGTGTCTGAGCAGCAGAGTTGCTGACATTCTGTCTGTCTGGTTTGCAATATGAGTGATCGTTAGTTTTTTCTTTGTGTGCTGCTTTCGGCCTTGTTTAGGGAGTGAATTTCAATTAAAAACGTTCTTCGAACAATTTCACGTCCTTTTTGGGTAGTGGGAGGACATGTACTGTAGTTCGTGATTATATGGATGAAATTCAATTTATATTTTTTGCTGTTCTAAAAACATTTTATGCAAATTTGAGTTGAAATTGTAGTGTGTCATCTCGGATCACGGATAAGTTAACATTATTAAGTCTGCTTGGTAGCACAATAAATAAGCATGAAATTTAATATTACTAGATTTTTCTTTGAATTTCAGGTAAATGACGCATTTGAGTAACATTTGTCTATAGTTTTATCCTAATTGGAAACGCTTATATATATATATATTTGCGAAAAAAAAATCGTCAACACTGTATTATATGAGACTATGTACTTTTTTCTTAGCTAGGTAAAATAAAACGCATTTTAAACAAAACTAGGCAAAGTATTTCCTAGGTAACCAGGTTTCCTTTTCCAAACTCTAGGCAGAACTTTATTAAACGCCAGGTGAACTAGGTAATGATTGCTTGACTGTATTTACCGAAAAGTGAATTTTAAAAGCTTTTTTATTGAAAATATGATTGGCCTAGTTTTTTACAGTTACCTAGTTTTCAACTATGTATCTAGTAGTAAAAAAGGGAAATTAACTTATTTTACCCAGAAGATTCACTAGGTAAACTTCCAACAGGTGGTAAAAATTAAACTAGACAAGTTATATATTCTTGAAGCTAAGTCAAAGTATTTTAATAATGAACTCGATAAATTAAGTGTTCTAGTTAAACGTGGTATTTTTGAATCTAGAATTGCCAGCATTATTATGTACTGAATGCATACAGGCAGTTTCAATATCCGAATTTTGATATTGGTGTTAAATAGTTTTTCGCAGAAAGAACTCATCAGCCTGTCATGAAATATCTATCAAAATTATTTGACAGATGCATACGGCGGACGTATAAAAGTAGACGAGGTTAATTTACCAGAAATTTTCTAGGATATTATTAGTTAGTTTATTTGTGGTGACTGAAATCGATCATAATTAAGGACTGGTTTGCACTAAGCTTCTTGCTCAACCTCCAATCAATTACCAAGTGAAGCTTGGTGGCCGAACGGTTCAAATAAATTGATTTTAGCAGAAAGTAAACTAATAAGTGTTAGGTCTGATGGAAGTTCCGCAGAAAAGGAATATCCCATGCAGTGACGTCAAAAATGCATCGAATATTCGAGTACATTCGAAAATGAGGTAGTAAAAATAATAATCTTAGATTTGTTCCAGGATAATTGCTTACAAAGATATTTTGTTTCCATTAATAAATCCAGAAAGAATTAGCTGAAAACTTAATTTTTGCACTTCAAATTGACACATCCGACAAAAAAATAAGGAAAATTGCGGACTTTATTTATAGTTTTCCAGAAATGTGAATAATATTTCTCCTAAACAGAATTTGTGTGCTGTTTTTATCCAAACCATTGCTACATTAAAAATGTATTCGATATTTCCTATTCGAAATATTTTTTTCAGAATACACTCGAAGTAGTTCAATATTCGGTTTAGCTCATCTACCTGTGGTGTGTAAAAAAACTCAAACAAAATATGCCTTTTTGTCAAGCTTGAGCCACAGATATGTTGAATATATGCTAGAGCGATACCGGTCATCATTCTTTATATCAGTAAACAATCTTGAGATATGTTTTTTCGAAGTTGCCAGCAAATCAAATGGAGGTTTATATTATATGAAACATGCCAAGGATACTGCTTGCTTTAAAAACTTTTCATGATTTGTCATTTTACGCCAAGAAAAATTGTCCAGAATGGAATGATTGTATCGTTTTAAATATAGTCTGCTGATCCTAGCTTGCAATATTCCAATTATTATTTGTAGTCTCGAAAAATTTGGTAAAGTCTAATTTCTAATCAATAATCCATTCTATGAAATCAATGATTTATGGTTTTTAAAAATTTATCAGATATACTTTGTAAATGTGATATAGTAATTGTTTTAATTGAATCTCATTTTATGTAACTTATTTTGAAAAGCACCTGGTCTAAGAACTAACAATTGGAGACCACGTTTTAGCGGGGGCGGCGGCCTGATGATTATCATGTTGGCACCACAAGCCCGCCTCGTTAATTCATGCCCACGACTCAACGTAGGGTGGTATAATATTTCGAGTAGACCAGGCCGAACGGAAAAAACGGTGATCTTATAGCATTTTGTTACAGTGTGATGGGAAACAATGCAAAAACATGTATCACTGATGGATCGCGCCGTCGAGGTTTATGCCAATCAAAAATTTATAGACATTTATTTCATTTTCAAATTCCAAGTATGTTTCCTGTATGTCGTGAAAGGCGAATAAAAGAAACAAAGAAATGGAGGATGGTTTTACCATTGCCCAGAGCAGATGCCACTCACTACATTTACAATAGCAGTTCCATTTGAAATGTTTTCCACTTAAGGTGCGGTTGCTTTAAAAATGTATGTGTCTAGAAATCCCATCCATATTTATAAAATATTAAAATTAATCAATCTGATTCAACCATTTACGGGGAATGTTATATCTTTACTATTTTAGTTTTACCATAGCTCATAGTAGATAGCATTTACTGCAATCAATACTATAGGGGTTCAATTATGCATGGACTCCTTTCCGCTTAAGAGTGTAATTGTCGGCAGTACAATTTTTAAAGTTTTTTTTTTATTAGGAGTCGTAGATAGGTGGTTTCTCTCAGTCGGAATAGTATTACTGTAAGAGACAACGTCCGTTCAATTTACACCTGCTCAGTGAGGGCAAAGAAAAATTTGGCAGAAATCGAAAATATTGTGCTTGCATTTTGACGGTAAAATATAAGCTCCACTTCGTCTGGCAATTTTTTTTTTTTTTTTTTTTTTTTTCGTATCCGATTCGCGATTGATTCAAAGCAACTGCGCTTGAAAGCGATTCGAAAAACAAAATTGAATTGCCCAGCCCGAGTGCGCACGTGTTTTTGTAAAGTTTGAGGCACTGATGGATCGCGCCGTCGAGGCGCGGTCCGTATGTGTCTCAGGCTTGACAAAATAAAATTTCTTATTGAATCTTTTAGGCGGTACCTTCAGCCTTGAATCAAACAAATTTCAATAATATATACATCAATTATGTGACTTAAAACAATAACGGTATTCCAAATTAGGTTAATAACTACAGTGCAGGCCTGTATGTTGAAAAATTTGTCAAATATTGGCGTTTCACCAAATTTCATGAAATTTAACTTTGCAGGTGAATGAGTTTTGAAAAAGTTATTTTAGAAATTTCGTTATGATGAATGAGATCTACTTAGAAAGCGTATTCGTATCACGTAAAAGCAGATTCAAGGCCAATATTTTATGTTTCTATATAAAGTTTATGCATCAGAATATATTTTCCAAAATAAATAAAACATAATGATTTGATTCGCAGTGTCAGCCAGACACTTCAGCAAGCATGGTCCACTGACGGACCGCGCCTTCACGGCGCAATCCGTCAGTGGCTCATGCTCGACAAACAAATTTCGATAAAGATATCTCACTGCATCATCTTATCATTGTTGACAATCTTTTACAATGCATTCCCGACGTCATAGGTATTAAATTGGTTTTGATTGTCGTCAGTTGTCCTATACCAATTCGATCAATTCTCATTTCCATATTATTTCAGACCAAAATTAAGTTATACTAATAAGAATAGATATATCGCTAACACTTGACGAAGACAATAAACAATAAACTAAAATCGAAGACGATAGTTATATAATTTTTCGTAGCAGAATAGCTGAAGAATATTAAAAAAGAACATTACATATGCACAACTGGATATATTGAAGATCTAATAAATTGTTGACTGTTCATGAGGTAAATATTTTTCATATATTATCTTTGTTTAATAATATTTTGATTTGTGTAAGGTCTTATACTATGTGCTGCTGATACCCATCCGATAAGTGTTGTTGGAGAGGCATCGGCATTCGGCTTTTTTATTAATTGGGCACTGGACAAGGCCGGAAGTTTTTCCTAAAAATGATCAACTATAATGGTCACCTATATTGCAAATACCTAATACAAAAATAGCAACTGCACTCTGAGCAAAAAATTTCTCAAGCAGAACTGAATACCCATAACAAAATGTATTTGCTGGTCACTGCCTTGGACGATGGTAAAACCTATACCATTTGCTCGATTATTTTTATTCGTCTTTCACGACATACAAACACGGGATATAAGTTTACAAACCCCGTTACATTTTTATTGTGTATAGATTCACCAATCAGGGCTCCAACTCGCGATCTTTTACCGCGTTACAGGTTATAACATTCATTCCAACACAGCGTATAAAATATATTTTAAGATTAAACTGATTATTAGCGTGTGGTATAGAGAGCTCAGTATAAATATTGGATTTCTATAATCCTAACTCATGATATTGCTACACAATTGGCGAAGAGCTTGAGTATTAAAAAAATTGATTTTTCTTATAAATCGGTAAAATATTGTCAATATGTCGTGCATATATTTGTTTTCCCTGAAAATCTGTTACAGCCAGAGATGATTAGAAGTTGATGAAATTCGATGTTCTTCGATTATAAGGGTATAAGTTAATAAATATCATGTTGTAAATATATATTTACAAAACTCGCAATATGAAAAACTAAACTAACCAATTACTTATAAAATATTTCAACAGGTTGTGAGTCTCTAAATATGTCTCAACCGGACAATATCACGAGTGTTACTTTTGATCCAGTGATTTCGGAAACGAATTCAGGAGATGGGATGACTCAACCAACAGGTAATAACATAAAAAATCAAGTCAGAAAGTATAAAAAAAAATGTGTTTTGTTAAATGTGAGTCACTGATAGATCGCGCCGATGAGGCGCGGTCTATCTGTGGCTCATGCTTGACAAAAGGAAATTTCCGGTAAGAAAGAAAATATAAAATTGAAAAAAGAAGCTGAAATCCTGACGCTTTTTTATTTAATTTAGAACAACGCAGAGACTTTCACACTTATCCTCTGTTGTAATTATTCTGTGTTGAACAGACATAAGCCAATTATGAACAAAACATCAGCAAGACTATTCCATTGTAATTAGAAGGAGTAAACCTCAAATTTTCATATTATAGCTAAACCCAATCGTTAAATGTGACATCCCAATTTGAAGACATTGTGTTGGAGTCTTGGTATTCCCGATTCGATAGCTCGTGCTAACACTTGATACAGAGTATAAAAACTTTGAGGGGGGGGGGGGCGGCCAAACTGGAAAATGTACGTCTTTTCACAAGTCCTACCCTGCATGCGTCTATTCCATGTGGAATGGAATCTTTTCATTGGAACAAAGCGAGTGTTGTCTGTCCCAGGCTTCGTTAAAATCATCTAACAATTCTTTGCATCCTTGTAGTCCCTTCTAACGACAAGGACCTTGTTCAAGACAATCCCCACAACTCAACTCATTGGCTTTTGTTTCGGCGAATTCATAGTTTTATGCGAATTATCTTAACTCATTGCTTTTCATCAGAAAATATAAAACAAAAAAAGAAGGTCAACATGCTATTATACACTTTGGCGCAATATTTAATTTGCTTCAATATACTTATTTTTGATAATTCAGAAACCAATGAAGATAACGAGTCATCGATGATTCGGAATATTGTGACGTATGTTGGTGCTGCTGTTGCAATCGCAGGAATTTTACTCACACTGCTATCTTATATTGGATACAGGTATGTTGTAATAAGCCTCCCCTTTGGAATCTTGAATGTTTTGTTTACCGTGGGTGATCGATGATATCTACTACAACAGTAAAAATACAGTAAATTTACTGTTCTTTTGTAGTAATTTTATATTTCTAAAGTTCGGAACCGTCTTGTTGATGAGATTTGGGCCAAGTAAGGACTGTTGATGGACCGGACCTCGGCGGTGCATTTCATCAACACCCCGTAATTGTCCAGCAATTTTCAAAAACCAGTGATTTTACTGCATTTTTGGCACAGTAAGCAGTCGCACATTATTATTTAAAGTATTGTTCTTTTTACAAATTAGAACAACCTACATTTTGAATCTAATTAGGAACACGATACTGAGAACAATCATTTTAATATAACAACACATTTTTATGTTATGATAAAAACTGGCCCTTGGTTTTTTTCGGAATGAAAAGCCAATAATACTTTCTTTGTTAGGCTTCAAAAATGATTTTTATTTAAAATTTCGCATTTTTTAATCTGTTTTTGATTATTTTTTTTTCATTTCACCGAAATTTTTTGGTACATTTTCCAATTATGTTTGAAACTCGACAGCATTATATTTACTGGTACGTCGCATCATTTGTCTGAAGATAAAAAAACATGTTTTTAAAGTGCATGTTTATGATATCGATTCACATTGAAATTTCTGTGAAATCTTGTTATGTCAAACATGAGTCCCTGATGGATCGCGCCACCGAGGCACGGTCCATCTGTGGCGCATGCTTGACAAAATAAAATTCCTGATTGGAGGAGTATGCTTCATATGAATTTAATTCTCACAGGCTGATGCATATTTGGCAAATTACCTTTTAATACCAAATATCAACTCGGTCAAAATGTTAACAAGATCAATCAAATTCAAGTATGTGAAAATATAATTCGATGTCAAAGTTTAGTGTAATGTCAAGCTGACTAGACCATTTATAGAAAACGGATGTGCGCGCAACGCAATTTACAAAAATAAATAGTTATAACCTTTAAAATTATTGAACATAATTATTAAGGGTATTACCATTTCCACAAATATGATCGAACTTGTGTGAACTGTACTATAATGGCATAAAAGGATCAATGTAAATCAATTAATTATTCTAATCCTGTGCATTCTTCTGTTGATTTTTAAATGAAATATGTTTAAGAAATATTACCGAAAATTTGCTTTCTGACAAAGCGCTTCAAAAAATTAAATATCGCCCAAAACTGAGGCACAATTTCGCGGATAAATTTTTTGACCTTTCAACAATTACATGCTTGTTCACAACACAATTAATGTCGCGACTAGGGCTGGACAATTCGATTCGGTGATTGGAATCGATTAGAAGCACCATTTATCCGAATTAATCGTGAATCGTTCATAAGAACAAAAACTAGAATTTTTTTTTTTGCGGCAAAATACAATCGATTTTAGTCCAATTTGACCCAGATCGATTATATTTTGTCCTCAAAATATGAAAATTGTTGCTCTTAGACATGAAGCGGGAATTAAAAATATACTTTAAACTATAAATTCCTTGATTTTCACAATGGATACCAGTTATAATAGTAATATTGGGATATTTGTTATTTACATGGAATTAGTGATTCGATCCGATTCGAAAAAATTATTCGAATCAGATTCGAATTCCAAATGATTCGTATTTGCCCAGCCCTAGTCGCGACTAATACAAGAATCACAAACTTTTTTACCGTCACTCACTGGAGTGAATGCTTCATAACGGCTACTTAAAAACAAACAGGGCTTGTTGTAGATCCCTCGTGTCAGTTGCCTTGTTAGTCGCTCGGAGACATTTATATAACGATTTTAAGTTTTCTTCCCTCTCAGAAAATTTCTACGTTTTGAACAACGAATGTGTTTTTTTAGTTTTGCAATACTAATTAAAATAGCACGGTATCTTAAAACAGTGTGGAATAGAGATGGCAACCTAATTATTTTTTAAACTAAGTAAAGTAAATCGAAATTACCAGAAATCTAGGTAAAGTATGACTAGGTTACCCAGTTTCACTTTCATATCTATTCTTGGAACTAAGTACTTTTAAAATACCTAGGTAAACTAAGTATGCTGGAATCATATTGGGGAAGATTCGATTCGAAATCAGTTTATTAGCGATTCGATTCGAAAACAAGTATTTGAAACTTGCATCCCAGTTTTCCCATCGTTCAAAATACCTATCACTTAATGAATTTTACTGTGATGGTTACGTTTTTTTGGGTGTGTTTTCACCAAAAGTACACAGTGATTGGTTTTACATTTTTTAGTAGATTGATTTCTTTTCAAGCCTGCAATCGGTATTCCTTGGAGCGAATTCGAATAAAAAATAGTAATAATAGCATTATAAATTTCTTTTATTGCAGAAAATTTCACATAAAAAGGCCTCACATAATAATGGTGAACTTGTGTATTTGTCTTTTCTGCTATTACCTTGCATATCTAATCAGCAACCACGATCGACAAACACAAGGAAGAGACTCAAATTATGTTTGCGTATTTGGTAAGATTTTATGTATACTAGGATGCGAATCATAAAAATTCATTTAAAAATTTCTTTTGTCTAAAATTACAACACTGTGACAAAAGTACAGTATATTTACTGGTCATCCGCAGTAATTTCATATTTCCGAGATTCGATACAACCTTCCTCATGGGACTTATGCCAAGTATGGGCTTGTTGATGGACCGCACCTGGACGGTGCGTTTCATCAACAACCTATGACTGGCATAACGTGCTGATTTCATAATTATATTTCAATGTAGAAAAGTAAAATTAATGTCAAAGAGTTGCGATTTTACTGCATTTTGGTTACTGTGCTCGGACTACCACAATCATATAGAGTAGCTATTACATAATAAATAAAATTTAAAATGTTTCTGATCAGGCCATGTTACAATATCATGTAAGCAAGTTGGGTATGAGATATTTCGATGTATAGTTAAGTCTCGGATATTGTTTGAGTATCAATATTGATCATGTATCGGTATTGATCGGCTCTAGATTCGCCGACACCATCGAGCTCTTATGGCATAAGATACCACCATCCATTTAGCGTAAATTGCCGATATTTCAAATATTTTCTAAGGAAAGTACACTCGAGCAAAATATACTGTTGTTTTAAATACATCGAGAAAAATATAATTTCCTACGGAAGTGCGAATCAGATTACTCAGAATTAATACATAAACATTGAAATATATCAAATACAACCAACGTTTCAAAAAATACTCCTAATCATTGAGAACTGAACTAGTTTTTAGAATTGGTTTAGCAAACACATTTTATTCCTTCTATTGCTAAAGATAGTGATTCTAAAATTTTATCTCATCTCCTTCAGGAGCAATAGTTTGTCATTTCTCTGTATTGGCGGCTTGGTTCTGGTTATTGGTTTACTGGTTGCTTATTCTGGTCATGTTTAAGAGACCAATGGGAGGTCACATCAGTCACTTTTTCATCAAAGCGTCTTGTCCAGCTTACGGAATATCGCTCGCCATTACCGTTGTTAGCGCAGCTGTTGCTACCCAACACTTTGGAGGAATCCATGGCAAAGAATATCTTGGAGCGCAGTAAGTTTTCATTTAAAATATGTTGTCTCGCGTTAAAATCAAGTTTTATATGCGCCTCAAACTGGTAAAATGTCATCTACTTGTCACTCTGCTACTCAAACTTCCGAAGAGAATGTGTTCCATCACAATAAAATTTACCAAATGGACAATATTTCATCATAGTATCTCTAGCTAGAAGATTAAAATGTTTTTTTCGATTGTTTGGCGGCAAACGGTTTGTACAAAAGGCTACAAAATCATCAATACTGCTATGAAATAGCAGTGTTGATTGTTTGAAGATTTTTGGTCTCTCGTTAGTACTCATAAGTACTACCTAGTATGAAAAGTTAAACAAGTTTACTAGTAATACTTTACGTATTAGCATATACATACATGTACAGTTGATCCTTGCTTGGTTGGTCCAATCCACTCAGTATTTAGTATCACAGCTACCTTCAATATTATCAATGTTGTTTTAATTTCAGGTGCTTTGTTCATGGATTATATCTATGGGCAGGAACAATGATTCCAGTCGGGCTCGCATTCATTCCAATGTGTATTATATTTGGCATGATATTGCGGGGAGCATTTATCGATAAAGAGAGCGAAAGATTGCAGAAATCTAGCACTAGACGAACCATCAAAATGCATTTTATTCGTCTAACAACAATCACCATCCTACTTGCCATTGGTAAGTCCTATTTCGAAAACAAAAGAACCCAAGCAAAAACTTTATGTTGTCAAGCATGATCCATATATGTTGTTCAAACTTAACAAAACATGCATGTACAAATATTCTCTGGCAAGACAATGAAATACTAAAATTGATATCAAGTTTATGATTTTGTAAAAAAATTTCTATTCGAAAAAATGAATACTTTTAGAAACATATTTAACCACATTCATAATTACCATGCTTGTATATGACATATTTTATTCTCTCATTGCAATATCAGAGATTTTTGTAATTTAATTAAAACATTTAATTTTGATATTTTTTTAGTTATAATCAGTTCGTCATTCGATCAAAGAGAACCGAATGACAGCGAGATTAGTACAATGATAGTTTTCAGTGTTGCTTCATCAATTCTGGTTAGTAAGTCTATTTGCAAATACGTTCAATAGTTTTCAATTATTCGTTTTGTTTGAACTTCATAATGCTTTTATAAGTCTAACGCATACTTTGCAATTATGACCAACAGCGGTATGAAACGACTTCCTTCCAATTCACATCACGCGTGTATTGATGGCATGTTGTTAGAAAGTATACTGCAGGGGACTAATGCGTGCTTGTGTTTAAGAAATATCACGTATATCCAAATCACCTCTTATAATTTCTTAGTAAAATGGAGCAGGTTTCCTGCTGCAGAGTTACTGTGTCTATATAACAAAAAATGTAGGATTACGGATTCTTTCGTCGTTACTATCTTGATTAATAGCAATAAAATGTACCGATTTAGTCCTATTGGGGCGGAATTCTGAATAACTCTAGCGTATTTCCTGCGTGTTATAAAAGGCGACTCAGAGGAAGAAGTCGGAGAGGGTTTCACCATCGCCCGGTACACATGCAACTCATTGCACTTTTTTGCAGCGGTCCATCTCTGTATGGGATATTTTGCACTTAGAGTGCAGTTTCTGGTGACGCAAATGTTGTAGCTTTATTTCATATCAAGAAGCTTAAATTGGTTTGCTCCATGAATTGTGTATGTCTTGCCCAAAGGAAATTTACTAATAATAAATATTGCAGCCACTTTCAACTCAAAATTGAAATTTCACCGTATAAACTAAATTTGATGCTGTAAATTCGAAATATATCCTGACTTTATTACACTGTGGGCACAGTACTACACAGTACAAATAGTTATAGCAATAGTTACTTGAAATAGAAAAAATAATCTATTACGACGCAATCCATCAGTGACTCATACTTACCAAATTATATGTGCGCAAATGTTTTTACTAGTTCACTGTGACCGTGTTGACTTTTTGTTCACCAATAAAAAAAAAAACATTTTGATACGTAACATAGAAGTGGATTGATATTTCTAATATTTTCAAGGGTTTATCGTTGATGGTTTTATTTTGTCTTCATCACGAGGAAATCCGATCACATTGGGTATCAGTAATACGTGGAGATGATTCACAAATAAGAAAGCATTCTGTTAATCGAAGCAAATACGAAGTCAGTGCAGATGTTTCATCATCAAGAAAGTCGTCGACGTTAACGGTGAGAAGAAGATGTTTTTAAAAACGCTCTATGCAAGATGGGAAACAGGGGTCAAAAAGGGTCAACAAACCTCCACTTTAATGACAAATAAAATATTGCAAGGTGTAGTGCTGCTCACTAAGCTAAAGTCATTCCAGAACTGCTAATATAAAGTGCGAAACTCGGTGAGGCTAGTCTGCTCTGCGGTAATTTAGTATCAGTGGCTGAAATTTACATGCATTTTCTATTGTAAATCACGCTAGGGCGCCTTTGCAAAAGAGTTTGGACTTTCCAAATTTTGGGGCACTTTTGAGACTAATGTGTCTTTTTATGTTGGTCAGCGAGGGGTCATGGCACTCTGAGCACCCTGAGTCAAACAACATTTGTTTTCTATTATAGGCAAAGCATCCTTCGGTTTACATAGAATCATATGAAGATGAACGAAAATCATCAACCTATCGTATTGTTGCGAAAGAAGATACAGATATGAGTACACTCGGCCTCATTCAAATTCCTGGAACACCCTGCCCTGCGAGATTACAGGAAACAAACGGTGAAAAACAGAATGAGGGTGCCAAAGTTCGTCGAAAAAAATCGGACGCATCAGCAAAATCAAAACACATTAGCCCATTGAATAACAACGACTTACCACCGACTTCACCAAAAGAATTTGACGCAAAACGTACGTAATTATATATTTTTCATTTCTTCTATACTGATAAGCGCATTATTATTGCTTTTCGATTCAATCAAATTTATGAATAGGCTCACAAATATATTTTCATCATTATCTGATGAAGAATCAAGACTGCGATCTGACAAAAACTCACAGTAACTTTACATTGCTGTAGAATGGGAGGGTAATCTTTTTGTGTGGAAGCTAAGGCTGGGAAAACGCGATTCATTTGGAATTCGAACCTGATTCGGACAATTTTTTTGAATCGGTAAGAACCACTAATCCCATATAAGTAACGAATATTCTATGTTTACTATAACAATTTGTCTCTATTAGGAGGCAAAGAGCAAGAATTTTCATTTTTTACCAACGAAATACAATCGATTTTTGTTCAAATTTGACCAAATCCGATTGCATTTTGTGGATAAAAATGAAAAGTCCACTCCATGTAGCAATTTTTTGTTTCTATGAACGTTTCATGATTAATTCGAATAATATGTGCTTCGGAATGATTCGAATCATCGAATCGAATTACCCAGCCCCGGGGAAGGCCTATGCTAATAGCATGTCATTTGTGTATACCTGTGTGATTTCACTCACACACGGATTCATGGATATATGAAAGGAAGAGCTACAGGTAGTTTACTACAACATGTCTAGAACTCCTTGTACCTTAGGGAATATTTTGACAAACAAAATATCTTAATGAGCAATAACATTCATTTAATTTCGGGAATAACTTCCTGCTGCTCATTAAAAATATTTTTGTCGCCACTTATTGGCGCGTAAGATATAATTATGTTGTGCATAACACAGGCTCATATCTGAAAAAAATAAAATTTCTATGTGGTTAATTTCTTGTTGTGTCAAAGCTAACAATACTGTACAAACCTATCTAGATGAGACAAAATCACGCAAAAAGAAAACTCGGAGCACATCGACCCCTCCAGTATCACCAGTTAGCAAGAGACCTAAATCAGCAAAGCGCCAGATGACATCTGGTGACATACAAACTGGAAACTCCGCCAGTAGTCCGACGAATGAAGCCCCAAAAGAAGGAAAGCGAAAGAATTCTAAAAGAGGCAATTCTTCTCACCGATTATCAAGATCACGTTTCACACGGAAAAGTGAAAGTACACTAGACGAAGATACTGTACAACTTACCGACTTCAAATAGTTTTTGATCCAAATCTGATAACATCCCACTGTCTGATATTGCAGAATTCGGTTGCTAGTAATATATTGACGAATCAAATTCTGCGAAGCATGCTTGACAAAATAAAAATCTTGATCGGGTCGAGTAAAAATATTGTCAAAAAGGTACTTTTAATCAGCATCTTTTGATTTAGACACTATTTATTGTGAAATTTGAACACTTTAAATTTAGGCACTTCTATTGAAATCTGGACAGCGAGTTGAGTCGCACATCATGTTACGTCCACTACCCAGCATGACCAACTTTGCTCGCTTTAGTTTCCAATTTGAAAATCTCTGCCCATACTTGTACTGTTTAGTAAGATGGCCAGAACACGGTCTTATTGAAGCGTTTTCCCTTTTTTGTTTAACACATCTGTTTTTGAAGTTCTGAGAACTTAATTTATATAAATCCGGATGTATAGTTAACTTCGTGTTTTTATATTACTTTACTTTGTTTTTCCCCATGCGCCATACTTGAAACTGCTATATATAACCTTTTTTTGTTCTTTTACTAAAATGAAGTGTCAAGATTATTTAATTTTTAAGTGACTTACTTAATATCACTAATAAAATTTTAAAAAAGTAGAATCCAATTATATATACCTTTATTTTGCTGATTCAGAAAGGTTATATTAGTCAATGGCGTATTGCATTCATATTAGGCGGTCAAGGTATAACTATAGGTAGAAAGGTATAATTTTCCTAATTTGGTACTTATTCATTGTGGATCTGAGAGCTTGGAGGAGGTGACATCAAAAAATAAAAATTTTCCGTTTTGTCTTGAAAAAGAAGTGTGCGCCCCGGCTTGTGAAAATAATTTGGCAAAGAGACACCAGTTTGGGATAAAAAAAAGAACATAAAATGTGTGAAAAAGCAATTTTGTGCCAAGCGAGCTCAAACTTTGTGCCTAATATTATAATATTAAAATAATATTATAATATTTGTTATAATATTAAAATAATACCCAAAATCTTGGAGGGTACTTGGAGAGTTCGCTGTAGGGTGGAATGATATTCCACTCGACACGTCTAATTTTTAAAGTATGAAAAATTACGCACGGGCAAGTAGTGAAAATGTTCAAATTTCTAGTTAATATAAGAACCGGTGGTGTTGAAAACTTTTAAACAACAATTTTTTTAATTTTTTCAACTGAAACGCATTCGAAGGAAGTTTGGAAAAAGTGTACGAAACAAAGACGGCGTGTAAAACACGAAGGGTTCTCCAACTTTTGGGAATAGGGAGGCAGGCCCTGAGTTATTTTACACAAAAATATGATTAAAATAGGCAAAATATTCGCGTTCCTGCGTGCAATCACATTTACTATTTTTTCATATTGGTTTTGCTCCGAGAATAGCGAATTTTCTCAGCAAAAACGACAAAAACGTTTTTTTATAGGAATTTTTCGTTTTATTCTCTTGGTTTGGACATCATGCCCGTCAACCCCTTCATCATTTCGTTGATGTTATCTTGAACGATGAGACCTCACAACTAATCAGCTGTAACTTTAATATTTACATTACTGCACTGTAGCA
Organism: Styela plicata; assembly: GCA_963675895.2. NCBI lineage: Eukaryota > Metazoa > Chordata > Ascidiacea > Stolidobranchia > Styelidae > Styela > Styela plicata. The sequence goes on along the minus strand of OZ023143.1, from coordinate 7,775,102 downwards.
CTCTTATCAATATATTTACACTCGGACAAAAGAACTGTTAGACATAAAAAACAACGGCAGTTGAAGAAAGAAATATGTAAAAATAATACTGGTAATATGTTATCATTTGAAAATAAAAGTATGATCTTAGTGTGTGATTATTTGTATTATTCACCAAGATCCAATACCATACAGTCAACTAAATAATTCTGCTAGCCTTTGGGGTTGAAATTGCCAATGGTATATAGAAATAGGTCACGAACATGAGAAATGAACACAAAACCTCGAACAAAGTAAAAAAATGCAGGTTTTACATGTTTTTTTACTAGAGATTGGTCATCAACACAGTGAAAACAAATATAAAAAGCAATAATACAAAAAATACTGGTTTGTGACACACAGAGCAATGAAACAATAATACATTCGAACATTTAAATTCAATAATACAGTAAAGGCCCGCCCGAGGTGTGAAGGTAGAGTTATCACACAGTGCGATAATTAGGGTTCGAAACACAGTATGCCCACTTAGGAATATGGAGTGGAATAACTTGTTTCGAAGGTTCAACATAACGGGTAAGGGAATGACTATTGAGCGGCACTGTCCTTGCTCTTACGTGTAATAACTGGTAGATATTCGCTCAAAGATGACCCACTCAAATGAATAGGAAATAAAAAAAAAGAACTTATAGAGAAACTCAGGAATCAGTATATAAAATTTTAATAGAATGAGTGAATGTTTTGTAAATACAGAAAAAAGATGTATAAGGGGCTTATTCGAACATAGCATTGTCATTACGTGTTGCCGATTTTTGTTCCCTTCCTACCTCCAAGGATCCAAGTTCTTTATTGCATCTTCTAATGCTGAATCAAAACCATCGTGTCGATATGCCATGCTGACAAGTTGTTCATGTGGTATACTTCCCCTGAAAGTCATCAGAATTAGTTATACACAAATCAGAATTGGTTGGATGAGAACAAACTCGTGAAAAACGCAATGCAATTCTAGATCAACGTAGCGTACTTAAGAGTGGAAAAAGATGTTTTGGTCACTTCTTGGCCCACAAGCGAAACACGAAACGATCATGCTTCATTTTGCTCTCTGCACGCAAGCGTTTTCGTCAACATAAAGTCTAACGAAAGTGAGATTTTCGTGAATAGCACAACCTGCTTTTATAGGCCTTTGGCAAGGTCAGAATGAAAACTATTGAAATTAACTCGGTTCATTCCTCTAAGATTAATATACTCATATTATTAAAAAAGGTAACGCGTTTTATCTGTATTTTGCAAAATAAATCACCACGCGATTGGTTTGATGATCTATTTATACTTCCTCTATTCCTCTGTGTTTAGGAAGCCGTATGCCGTAAACGCATTGTTACAGTTGGAGTAACTGTGACTAACTATATAGATAGCAAGTCTTGCTCACACTTTTTAAAATGCTCGTCTGAAAAAGTCCGACTTTGGTCAGACAAAACATTACAAAGATAGAGATAGATTAGTGAAAGTGTGAAGAGTGACTTTAAAATGCTTTAGTCATACATAAACATGGTGCACATTTCCTAAATACCTATTCGATGTAAAAAAAAAACTTGCATTGAGAAGACAAGCTCAAGATGTTGGTTACGGGAAGTCTATACACTGCATTTTTAAAGGTATATTCGCATAAGAATCGTTAACTACGGATATTTGCAGTCATACGTCCATTATTTTTTTCAGGTCTACATGTTTTCTTATTCCATTGTTGCTCATCTACTTACACCGATATGTGCTTTTCTTTATCTGTTAGCTTTTTCTTCATCTATGTGCAGAACAACACTCGATGTGAAGTACAGAATCGGTGTTTCAGAGATGGTGTTAGTTTTCGAGTTCAGGCCCGTCACAGTCTTACATTTGTCTTAAAACTTTCTCCTTTAAATGAATAAAGCAATTCATGAACTTACCTGGGAGGAAAGAAAATTTTATCCGGCCCATAATGACGTAAATTCATCACCGACGAAGTATAGATATCTGCAACCCTGCATAATCTTGACGAGAAATAACTTTCTTGTAAAGAAGTTCGAAAAACAGAACCAAAGTTTTTGTTGAAAATATTTTTCAAATCATTCTTCACTTTTCTACGCTCAGTAAGCCACTCTTCTACAAGCTGACGTGCTGTTACGTCATTTTGGTGAACCTATGTTGGTGTAATATAGATTTACGATTACTTATTTAAAATCAGAAAAAAAAAACCTTGTTCTATTTCGGGTTTCTCCCTGGGACGCGAGTGACTGTCCACTACCTTTAATATCCCAGGGACTTTCTATAACATTTAGAGAAAGGAATGCACCTTGTACTCGAAATCAAAGTTTTATTCGGTAGTATCCCGGGATTTTATTTTGTCAAATTTGAGGCAAAGATGACGGTTAAAATTAAGATATGCACGGAAACATTTTGGACGGAGATACGTTTCCCAAGATACATTGTCATAAGTTTCGGTCTAGGCTATTCAAGACTATTAACAAACAGACAAATATTTTCCAAGTACCAAGTAAATATTTTCCGTGTACGCAAACGAGTGGTAGGCCTACAAAATGGATTATTTACCTGCATCCTGTCGATGAGCCTTTCTAATATCTGAACCCAAACAACACTTTTAGCAAATTCGTCTGAATTCATGACGTCAATCTCATGTCCGAGTTCGTGAATGACAGCACAGGTGAGCCATCCGCTCGACAGATTAGGTGTTTCGAGATCAGCGTATATCTGGTCACCGAAGTACATAACCTAAATACAAAATGCGATTGACCACGATAATCAATTTTCATTTTTAATTTCTCGTGCGTCTAGAATGGGTGCTAGCACCATATCTTCCTCAAAATAATCCAAGCACGCATTTTATTGCTGTGGTTGAGTTTGCATGCGACATTTACCACCCGAGAGATAGTGATAGGATTGCATTTCATGCGGGAAAAGAAAGCCGGAAATAAGTTTTAACTATACAAAGAACCATGACCAAACGAGCAGATACCAGTTCCCAATCGGGGTTGTGAGGCAGTAGCTGCCAGTTAACTCACTTTATGTAGCTTTCGCCACTTACGGCCTTACTTATGTGAATTTTATTATCAAATGATAGGAGACGGCACCAAGGGCAAAGCATATATAAACCAAAAATTTGTGTTTTAAGTGATAAAACCCACAAAAAATATATTTCTAGTGCTAGTAATCATATCATATTTAAGACTTAACCGGAAAAAATCTTTACAGATGAAAAAAAAGTAAAGATAATTGAATAATTACCCGTCGGCTTTCCCAACCCATTAATTTCATCAATTCACCACTAGATCCCTCGCAGTAGATTTCACCCTTTTTCAATGCATTAATAGCATCCCATGAAACAATCTGATTACGGCAATTTTCAACATGTAATGTCTTGAACGGGCGTGACCTTTTATCAAAAAACCTAGGCTTGTTAGCTTCTACGATGATGACGTCGAAAGCGTCTTGCCATGAATCCCCAAGCATGTGACGCATACCGACGTTGACGCACGGATATCTACTGTTTGTGAGCAAGAATAGCTTCTTTTTGTCGGCATGTAATTTGCTGATAAGTGGCAGCAAAGAATTTTTCCTCAAATATTTATCAACATTTTGTTTTACTTCTTTGTGCAGATGGCCTGGTTAAAAAATAAACCCACCATAAATATTTGACTATCACTGCACAATTGCAAATTTATCTATTTCCCAATCAGAAATTTGATTTTATCAAGCATGAGCCACAGATGAACAGCATCTTGGCGGCACATACTTAGCAAAGCATCTGAGACTTTTCCGATTAGCTTTTAACTAATTCACAAATCAGACAAGTACGACATACCGACACCATTGTTAAGGCATTTTGGATGACTGTGAATTTACTACTATTGTATTGTAGTTATTAAATATTCTCAGTTTCTATTTCTGGATGGAAACCATTTGCAGAACCACCATCTCGGAGCATAGTAAACGGACATAAATAATGAACGCAGGTCCAAATTGCTAATACGACGATTCAAACAATTAAATGATTTTGAGAGCATTTCTATCGGTAACAGTACCGTAACTAAGCACAGATGCAACATTCGTAAATTTCAAGTAATAAGTATATAAATTGGGAAATAAAAAAGTAATAGATGTAAACTACCTTCAGTATGAACCACCTTCACTGCAAGCTCAACCATTTCAAAAACTTTTGTTGAATCAAATTTGATGTTTTTGGTAGTGAAATATTCAACGACATTTGCTAACAAACACATTTCGGGCAGAGAAAATATATCAGTCAGTTGTTGAAGTACTTCACTTCCACGAAAACATGATCTATCCATAATTTCTTTTGGAATGTGAATTCCCTCTAACAGATTTAGAGCTTCCTTTGGTTCGAGTTTTTGACGACCACTGAAACGAAATATTTAGAGTTTTTATAATCATGCATTAAATGCTACCCTAGCGAGCAGGGATATGAGTACAATACCGTAAAATACTGTAAAATAGGGCGCATGTGACGGCTGAATAAAGAAACTTCAGCAAGTTCAGTTTATTCAGCCGGGATAACTTTTTCCAAAATACATATCTAATTGTTGCACAGGAGTGAGAACACATATATACGTAATATAGGAACATAGTGTTTTAAAATGCGCTTTCGATGGCTATTTAATTTTCACTACCATTTACGGAAATTATTTTGCATGGGAATTAGAGATGGAATGCTTTTGTTGTCCGCACACGCAACAAGCTAATGATAAAATAATTGCAAAAAATAACAAATATTTTAAAAAGTAATTTGTTACACACCGATATACGGTGTCGAGCTGCACGATGTTTCGCTCATCAATTTTCATCATCAATCCTCGTTTGATGTCATAATGAAGACCCCGAACGCAGAAATCGGGATTGTAGGGTTCTTTCAAGATATCATCTGGGAAACCATACTTCTTGCAAAGTATCTCGCTCGCTTTTTTGTATATGAATACTTGCATATCATCGGAGTATTCAGCCAAAGTGTAGTCGTAATCGAAACCGTAAACTTCTACGGTGGCTAGGTTTGTCTGGTTGACAGGAAATATGTGTTCTGGTTTTATGTTGAATATTGGTTTGAAACGTTGGTTCATGAAGCTTTTCAACACATGATAACTTTTCCTTATTTCGTGAACTTGTTTTCTTTCGCTTTGAGATCGACAGCTGGTTGAAAAAGCAGCCACCTGGTTGAGTCGGGTTGTTGATATTTTTCTAACAAAGAACAAACCACCTTTCATCAACGTTGAAGTCTTCATACTTTTCTGCGCTTGTGTTTCTTCGCTGAGAGCAGAACTTGCTAGTAAATTTTATGAACTGAAATTCACATTTTAAAGCGCCATTGTGTCGTAATATAGCTAAAAACATTCATATTTGGTGAATCCTTGGTAATTCCCCTGGATTTTGAATGAAAATCGCGGTGGGCGATGATGTATCAACATACACGACGAGGCAGACATGATTTACAGAACTATTTATTAACCGCGATCGATTTGTTTACATTTCACTTTTCTATTTTCTGCGTACTCGAATGAGGCAATATGTGTACTAAAATTTAAAAGAAAATCACAATGATTGGAAAAGTGTGACATTTTTCTTTGTTAAAATCATAACACCACTACTGCTTTCAAAGGCCACAGTAGTTATCTGGTATCCATTTCACGATGTAACCAGGGGTTTTGTTGTCAATTAAGGAGGCGTGTCGTGGCTTCGTTATATTATTATTACTAACAATTATTGTTTGAAAGATAATAGAAAGTGCGAGACGAGAACAATAGCAAGGCAGCCAAAAAAAATTTTTTGTACTTTAAATGAGCAGTTGGGTTACAGTGCGGAAAGTAGATGGAGCGTTTTAGAACCGCTCTATCATCCCTGAAGTGCGTCGCGAACTTTTTAACATAGGAATATACATCGACAATACCATCCCTGTATATGCTGCTTTAAGAATTGCCTTGACGTCTATTCCCTGCGTGACGCAAGAGACGAGTGAAAGAATACTACTAGTGAACGTCATTTTACCATTGCCCGAGACAGATACCATTCATCTCATTCTATTATAACGGCCAAGTTCTGCTTTCAGTGTTTTCTGTTCAACTACGTCTGCGTATACGTTTCGTAACTGCTCGTTGTCACACATTTGGTCACCATCTAACTTTTAAGAGCGCTACATGCAAAATATCGTGGGGATTGTGCCATTTATTACGCGACTTGAACTTCACGTGTATTGTGGCCATTACACTGTCAACGCTAATACTATATCAAATCAAATTTGTTAAATATCAAATTCGTTACAATTCCTAAGTACTAGCGTAATTTCTTAAATCGCGCCGGACATTCGCTTTTTGAAACAAACAAATCCAAGTATACTACTCTGTTCATTTTTATTTCAAAAGTTGTCTCAACAAATGTATTAAAGTAATTGTATTTCAAGTCTAGTAGTAATATCTAATCTTTAATTATGTTGAAGGATATTGCACGGCAGCAAAATCAAACACACAAATAAAAAATAAACAGACAGAAAAGGAGAAAAAAGGTATTAAAGATGTACGCAATTATAATAGTTTAGTTTTAGAAAAGTAGCAAAGGGGTGAAAGTATATTATCTCAAGAACTTTCAGGACGATGACAAGAGCAGAACGAAGTACTGCTGTATCTCTATAAAAAAATTTGTTTTGTCGAGCATTAACCACAGACTGAATGCTATTAACATTGTAATTTCTTGCCTTAAAACACTGGTAAATGAATAGGAAGACGACGAATATTGATAAAAAAGATTCTGCACCAAACAAACACCATGTTAACTGTATTGTACAGACAAAACGAAATTCTGGGATCAGATATTGGATGCCTGGTTCGTTTTGACATGAAGTAGTAAGCACAGTTCTGTAGCGGAGGACTGCGCCGTACCTGATCACAAATTCTATTTTGATAAGCATGAGCCACAAATGAACCGAGCCCCGGCGGCGCGTTCCACTTGTGACTCATGCTTGACAAAATGAATTTTTGCCCATCTTTCTGTGATTGGGTTATACTGCATATACGCCAGAACGACCTCACGAGAGAGCCTGGATTCAACCAGCATAAAACAGTACTATGCAATGCATTGTTCACCGACAATAAAATAGTTCATCTGCTTGACAAATGAAAAGAGTTAGTGATGTATTGTTATACCACCACTGTCGAATTCGTGTCAGAGAAAAGCAATAAATAAATAAACACCGCTACTGCACACCAACAAAAAAGAAGAATCCGCATAATACACAAGCCCTATACAGAACTCAGTAGACTGAATAACCTAAAAAGATCCAAATACACCAATCAAACAAGTTTATTCAGCAATACACTTACCATAGAAGTCACAACCAATGATTGCTTTTCCTCTAACTCACATAGCTTGCCAATTTTTTCACATATGCAAAAAATAAGTTTCGAAAAACCAGATGAAATTTTGGATCATGCTTGTGGTCAAGGACTGACAGAACACGGGCTATGGGCCACTTGAAAAATGAAAACAATTCTGAATCATAAAGACTTGAAGACATCCAGATTAAAATATCTCTTTCCAATGATTATGACCAATCGGAAATCACCAATGCTGCTATGAAATTGCAGTATCAACGATTTTAAAGAAAATCCAAATAAAAAATAAAAATTCACAAATTTTCTTACAAGATAAATACATTTCATAATTTCATTTTTTATTTGGATTTTCTTTTGATGGCATTCACTAATTTGTTATGGTGTCTTAGAACCAGGCTGGCAAAACGTCAGCTACTCAGACATATGAAAAGAATACTGTAGGTTCCATCAGAGGAACATTTGGCAAATGAGCAATATTTCATAAGAATATCTCTTACGAGCAGATAAAAAAGTCTCTTTTCGAGAGTGTTATAGCAACCAACCTGCAGAAAAAGGTTCAAAATCATCAATATTGCTATGAAATAGCAGTATTGATGGTTTTGAATCTTTGTCTATCCGAAGGTAACGGCATGAACATTTTGCGACATCCGAACAATAACAGGATTTAGTCATGATGCTTGGTGGTACCAGCAGCCGACAACATAACAGTCAGGTCCATTGAATTAAAACTTAATGTCTTTTTAAACTTCCTCTTTACTTATCCATTGAATCTGTGTGTGTGTGTGCATATAAAGTATACCTTAATCTAGAATGCATATTACGTCAAAAAACGTGATTATAGCAAAGGTAATAATAACCTATCATTCATCACATTGGCACAACATTCAAAAATGTAATATTACAACATGAAGAGACAAAAAAGCACCATTGTCAGGCATTTATGATATCGGCTAAAAAATTCAGCGGCAATAGTCATAATTATAACACAAGAAGAACCCAGATTGATATTGCTTTGGTAAAGAGAACTTTGTTTTAATGAAAAAACATACATACCAGTATGCATATCAGAAGAGAAATGAACGCAAAATAGAAAAGAAATCAAAAAAATGTTATTTGGTCATGCATGTGCCACATCACGCAATCCATCAGTGACACAAGCATAGCAAAAGAGGCTTTGACAAGAATTATTTAATAATTGAAAACAATGGTCCAAAATTTGGATTGAAACGGTACGGTGAATATATACTCCTACCTAAAAATTAACGTACGAACACATTTTCTTCAATATGAATCCCAATGTGATAATTATTTTTCATCAAATAAAATGTAGCCCAGAGACAATTCCATGGCCGTTTTTGGGATCTATTATATCAGTATGCTGCTCTGCTCCTCAGTAGGGCGAAGAGACTGAGTTCGATCAGAAGAAAATATCCAAAGGAGCAACATTTCATAATATATGTCTTTTACAAAGTGTCAAACATGACTCTTTTTCACTGTCTGGTTGGTAGCAACAAAACAGTTAAATAAAAATTATCAATACTGCTATGTAATAGCTGTGTTGATGATTTTGAATCTTTTTTACCCATCCGAGAAAAAGGACATGAACATTTTAGAGACACCCGACGAAAAATAAACAAGATTCCGTCACCCTAGATTATATCAAATATTACAAAAATGGTAAGAGTTCAATATTCAGAGTGTGACTACCGTACCATAGAAAGTGTTTAAAAACCTACCCAGCCATCGGGAAGTTAAAACAGAGAAAAAAATGTATTTTAGATGAAACAACAGACGATATGACTGTCATAAAAAACATTGCAGCATACCGCTTAAGCATTGTTTTTTTAATTTAAGTTATAAAACCTATAAAATACCAATCGTACAAGTAGAAGGATGAGACAATGACACATTCAATATCACACTCCCACCATTTACGTCCTGCTGAAACCTCTCATCTTGCTGCAACTTGGTATTCGAATGCATCAACAAGAAAAATAACCTATAAAATACCAATCGTACAAGTAGAAGGATGAGACAATGACACATTCAATATCACACTCCCACCATTTACGTCCTGCTGAAACCTCTCATCTTGCTGCAACTTGGTATTCGAATGCATCAACAAGAAAAATACTGCATTTCAACATAATTAATCAAAAAATGACAGATGAATTTTGATCTCAAACTGTTTGAAGACGACATGCGAAGTGTAGTTATTTAATACTCACAATCCGATCCATTCGGAAAACATATTCAAGACTAGATTGTTACGTAATTAAGTACCTATATTTGTCCAGTAGGTTTAGTAAGGATGCATGACTGAACGTATTTGAAGTCGAAATTGAATCTGGTTCTTCAGACACATCTAATTTTCCATTCCTAATACTTTTAGGAATCGAAAATAATACTAGAAAAGCAACGTAATTCCCGTTTTTCTGTGTCGATTATGGAATTTAATTTAATATTACCATATCACACATAATATGTCACATACTATCATACTATAGTAGTCCATGGGGACAATTTCTGTGAAAATCTTCGCGCTTAATAATATAAATTGAATTGTATTTCAAGACAAACTATCAAAAGTGCACCTTTGATAAAAATACAGAATTATTTTACAAATCTCTACATCAAATACTGTTCACGTATGAAAGGACCCCAATTTTTGATTGTTCTGAAGTGCATGCGGTAAGGTACAACATCATAGTATTGCTGTTGCATTGTGCATTATTGCATGAATATTGTGCATTTTCATAACTCATCTAGAACGTTGAAGATTTTTTATAAAATTTTCTTTATAAATTATCAAAGCTCATCATCCAATTTAGAAAAATTAGTCCTATCTTTCTCTAAATTGGAATCGTGCAAACCGATATTGTCATTCGACTCTTTCTCTGTCCTTTTCATATCGTCTCCACTACTGGACGGTGGTGGACTTTTGTTTGGATTAACAGTTTTTGTTTCATCTTTATTAGCAGTAATAGTGCTATCAGAAACACTATCAATATCTTCTGGTATACTAGATTCTTCTTGCGATTGTATGTCTTCAGCTTCTATAATATTGGAAAAAAGATGTGGTCAATGTTAGGGATGATGTTTGACTTCCAGGCAGAAAAATAGTGTTTCAATCATGTTTTGTTGTTAACTATGAGTTTCCCTGTAGTAACGGCCTTTAGAATAGTCCTAACATATTTCCTGTGTGTTGTAAGATGCAACTAGAAAGAAACAAATGAGTGGTAGATGGTTTTACCATCCCCCAGGGCAGATATCACTCACTTCCACTCAGTTCTATTTGGAATGTTTTCCGCTTGGGGTACAGTTTCTGGTACAACATCTTGTAGTAGAATTTTGCTAATAGTTGACTGTTTCTTGGTTTCTTTTAGCACTGCTTCCAAACCTACTTATTCTATTGCAAAAAATTGCTAATGTAATTAGCAAAATTCAACATTGTGTTGAAATAAAGAATGCACCAAAGACATTGGTCATTGGTCGAATTTGTCTAAAATCTATTGTATTTTTTCATTACAAAATACGCTTTTGGGCAGTGTTTCTTAATCTTTTTAGCACTTGTACCCTTTGAGCTTTCATGAAGTTTTCTCGTACCCCCATCTAAAATGGCCAAGGGAAATAAACAAAATTGTACTAATAGAAATTAAACTCACTGGCAACGTTTACAAAGCATCGATAGCGAATCGGCTCAAAAAGTTAGGCAACCTCTTAGCATCGTTTTATTATGCGTCGATTCTTTGGGTTGATGCATCGTCTGCATCGTTGATGCATTGCATTTGTTTTTTCTCGAAGAATTGATTCTTTGTAAACGCGGTTTGTAACTTCTTACGCATTCTTCATGAATATGCCTAAATAGCCTATAATTTCACTCTGCATGTCATACTTTGGTGCTTCGTACAACTGGATTTTGACTGTTTATGCTAATATTAGTAATTTATCGCTATAAATTTCTAAATTTGTTATAATAGAACCAAAATTTTCATAGCAACATGGGATATTTGTTATTTATATAAAATTAGTGACTTGATCAGATTCGAAAAAATTATTCGAATTCATTTTCACCTAGCCCTGGTCAGAACATAAAATTTTTTAACTTACCATCGGAAGTTTGTTGATTTTCCAAATCAGGAACAGGCATTCGATTTGCGTATTCTTGCATAACTTCGTCTGTAAGCAGGAGAATTAAAGATAGTGCAACGAAATTTAGAAATATATATTCTTGATATTCCAATAGCACTTATCATTATTAGTCCATACTCACTTTTGAATTGTCCCTCGGAAGAATATGGAATAAAACAAAAAATTAAGAATTTCTCTATATAAAATAAAACAAGATGTATCACATACTATTCATTTTTTTAATCAAATTACAGTTAACAGTTAAATTTACAAAAATGACCTGGTCATAATAATACGTTGGTGGTTAACATGGTAGCATTCATTGCACATGAAATATCACAGGTCAATAAAATCCCAGAAGGTTTGGCTTGCTAACTACTCTACTCGGGATGTAATATCATATTCAAGCCGTTCTTCCGTCAAACAATTAATAAGCATTTTTCTGATACAATGTGATCAACCTTTTTTATGACTAGACAACGGAGCCTGATGTTGATGTTTTGAACAAAGCAAAAAATATTCAAACAAGCATTACAGTATCTTCCACAAAAAAGTTCTGTATGTCATACCTAATGGTTTTCCTTCCATTCCGATCAAAACTTCAAGCGGAGCTCTTCCTTCACTCTGAAATTCTGCAAAACAAGTATGTAGAAGGCCTGCTTCATTGGAAAACAAGAATGCAGACGGAATCCCAGCAGAAGTCTCTCCATCACCAGCCATTGTAAAAGTAGGTCCCTGACCAAATTTTGTATCTGGAACATTATCTGAAGAAGAACAAAAACAATTGAAGATAGGTATTTCCTTTATTCAAATACACTATTTACAACACTGGGACAAGCGAAAATGTCAGATTGGTCTTCGATCTTCTTGCATTTTTGTGGTGAATTTCAGATCAAAAAATTTTGTCAAAATGCCTTTTTTAGTATCACATCGCTGAGACCTCTGTGGCACATGCATGATAAAATAATTCTTTTGATTGGGAAAAATATATCTCAATTGCTTTTCAGCACATTTTGATTTTATGAATTTAAATCCGCCTGTGCCTTCAAAGTATTAAAAAATTCTTAAAACGGCAATGAAATGAACTTTAATTTCAGATCATGCAATCAACAAGGTTTACAAATTTTCCCAGTTATCAGATTTGCTATGGTGTCTCGGTATTCAATCCACTGTGGAACTAATGAAACCAAGTTATACTTTTAATAAAATGAAATTCACATTTCAATACACAATTTTTACAATTTTAAATAGCTACTAGATTCATCTTGCAAGACTGTGAGTTACAGTTCCTTACAACACTGTAGCCCATACGGTTAAGTAGAAAAACATCGTCCCAAGGCTGTGGGTTACATTTACTGCCCAGATCAATATCCTGATGTATTTCTCTTTGGGGCCTCTTCCTTTCGATTTTATCAATTCTTTGCTGAAAACATGTCATTGAGCATTCATATTCATGTTGCGTCACTCCATCAAAAATCCGCGGCCTATAAAAAATTAAAAATTTACCTTCGATTATAGCACCCACACCACCAGCATCTTCTATATTTTTAACTTTGATAACGAACATACATCCCCCACGTCTTGTTATTCCGATTTTTCCTTTCATTTGATCTGAATTTTTTAGTGATGAACATCCATCATATGGATCAGCATATACGAGAGGCGCAGACACCTATAAAATGATGATTAAGCTTTATGACAAATGCCCTTAAAAAAGTAACTTCAAGTGGTTTTGAACAACATTCCCATTCTTGACTACAAAATACATTCTAGGAAGGTGAAGATATGGCTGAAATGACTCAAGTGTATGATACAATTCTACTTTGTCATTTCAACTATTTGAAGAATATTTGGTACAATATGCAGCATAACACAGTCCGGTGAATTCTGAAATTTATTTCTTAAAACTCCATGATTTATTGTTGAAAATCGATAAGCTAATGTAGTAAATTGTTTTAATTAAGGGTCAGCTGCATAAATACCAGTATATTCATTTGCAAAGCCGCCATAACACGACCAAATGCTGTCTAGAGATAAAATGAGGTGATAACATTTAACATTGTTCAATAAAAAAATCTTACTGGATCAATCTCATTCAGATTTGGGCCAAACTGTGCAGGTCCTGCTTTTAGGACGACAGCACCAAGGTATGGTTGACTAAGAAATTGTATAATGGCTGGTGCAACTTGCGTTTCAGTCGTTTGTTTTCTCATTTCCTCCATTTCATACATGAAGATTTGTCCTTCCTGAAGTATGGAAACAATGCAAAGTTGCCAAGAATATATGATCTGACAGGCAAAGCCAGAAACCAAGCAAAAAAAACCCAAATGTTCCTATTCCATATGTTGCTACTTGGTACATCCAAAAAGAAAGTTTTTAACCAGAAGTGAACCAAAAATACATTACTTTGATAAAATGAGTTTCGTTTTTAATCAATTTTAGTGAAATGACAAGCTATAATATACCAATTGATATTGAAAATTTAAAATGTGGAAGACTGAGAAATATTCAAAATAAATAACACAATATTTGAATTGCCGCAGATGTTTCTTTTTGAATTGTCTCCAGTTCAGCAAAATAATTAATTTGGGTATATTATTCACTGACGAATCAATCGCTGATGACAAAAAAAAAATTAAATAGGGGGCAGAATTTTGTTTTTTTCAGCTGTCTGAAATCTTCATATGATTTTCTCCGGATGAACAAAGAGGTTTGAAAATCATGAACAATCTTATTTCATAGAAGTATTGATGACCTTAAACCACAAAATATTGCCTATTCGCTATGTTTACTTGTAATGTAGCCCATTTTGTCCAGGTGTCTGAGCAGTAGCTGGCATTCTGCCAGTGTGCCATTAAACTATCAAGCAGCTAAAACCACAAGAGCAATATCTAGTCAAACTGACCTTGGCATTCAAAGAAGAGGAAGCAGCATTGGGTTGCCATTCTAATTGTATTGTTCCTTCATTCATTATCTTCGTTGTTATTCCCATTAATTTGATTAAATCAAGATGATCCTTATTTGCAGCTTGGAAATCTTTAGCATGTAATAATCTAGGTCCTGTCCATTTGATTTGACCTTCTTTGATTTCCAGGGTTTGAAATGGATTGGTACTGAAATATAAATGAATGAAAGTGGGATTAGAACCAGACTCTAGAATAGATATGGGCAAACTACAGCCTGCGGGCCGGCTCAACCTGCTGATCCTTTCAATCTGGCCCACCTGACGATATTAATCAAAGTTAGTGCCTTTTGCTTTGAATGCAATCAGTTTGTTTCGACAATCGAGACAACCAATATGAAGCCAAAATAAAGTCATGATAATTTTTCATGCTATAAATTGAATGCATTCGGATGCCTTTTGTTCGCTTTATTTATAGTTATACTCTCACATGGTTGCTCAAAAAGTTTGCCCAACCCTAAAACTATTGTTTTTTTGTTAAATTTTTTGGAGCAACATGGGAGAGATTGCGTCCTAGTCAGAGAGGTCATGGTTCGCCATATTGTTAAGCTGTATTCTCGGCTTCCCTCTTCTGCTGGATAAAAAAAAATTCTGTCATGTGTACCCGGTTGGCTTAATCATGGGAGTCTTGGGAATGGGCTTTGAACTAAAATCTCTAATCGGAATCAAATGGCAAAGATTACATGCAAAATGATTGCTGGACATCTCACGCAGTGGCTCATCATAGTCACATAACTGGCGTTGATAACAGTCATCTCCACCAACCATGTTTGCGCACAAGAAAATCAGTGTAAAAAATTTGATAAGAACGAACTAGTAACTGCAAGAAAGATCATGGTTTGCCTTACGGCTAGGACATATCCTTGACTTTCCCTCACACATGACAAAAACGTAATTCCTTTGAGGCCAATTCCGCTAAAAAATTTTCAAGGTTACCAAACAGTTTTCAAGAATAAAAACTAATTTATAGCAAAAGAATGATTTTGTGATGATCAATGAAGCATACCATAAACAAGCAATTCAAACCCAATCCAATTCAATTTACCTTTTACATGACTGTTGTTCTTTTGGATTAATTTCTCTAAAGAAATTTTTGACTTTTCTCCTAATGTTCTGTATAGGTCGGAGATTAGAAGGTCTGACAAGTTCATTGTTTGGACAACGCCTTCCGTTGTTACCTTTAGCATGTACAGCTGAATGCCACTAAAATATATTGAACAAAGTTCTTCAGAATTTGAGTAAAATCTACAATAATTCGTTGCATCTGGAGTATTGTTGTCCTCACAGTTAAGTAACAATATTCAAAATTTGCTAAAATTGGATTAACGCTTTAACGCATCAGATGAAAGAAAATGCCATTATTTGACCAAATTTTGACCCATTGGCATTTTTAATAAATCAATCCATAATGTCAAATTTTGAAATGCAAGACTTGGCATATTATCATGATTTGATTAGCGCCCGACTGATATTGCCTTTTTTCGACTGATATTGACGCCGATTTTTTAACATTTGTAACCACTGATAACCAATATTACATTGTACGGATAAAAAACTTCTAAGGAAAAGCAAAATAATAAATCAAAAAACATAATGCAAGAACATGTCTGTCCAAAACATATGCGTGTACATCAGCGAATACTCATACTCAGCATATACTCATCGAATTGCTGTTACCTTTTCACTCTCTCCAAAAAATATTTCTAACGTTTTGGTGTGTTACACCTAGATGGAAGCAAAAAATATCGTGCCATTTTGCAGTTTGAACAAAATAACATGTCATTTTGAAAGAATTGTGCATGTCTGTATGCGTATTTCGAGTTTATCGACTTTTGTAATATGACGTTAATAAGAGGTCAAAATCATTTTTTTGTGTCATTTATAGTAATCATAATAGCATTCGTATGTAATAAGTCATCTTTTCGTCAGCCTTTAATTTACTGGAAAACTCGCGCATATTTTATCATTTTATTGATTTCAACTAGCTTCACGAATCGAATATTCCAAATTGAGTCAAATATTTTGGACAGCCCTAGGTAGATATGAAGATAAGAGAAATTCCTTACAAATATATAATCCAAAATAGTTTCATTCAGAATTTCAGGATATATAACAGATTGGATGTGGATGTCAACACTATTTCTCTACTCGAATTAGCCGTTTAGCTCAAAAATTCAGATTTAGCACTCACCGGTTTGTCAGCTGAATTGTTTGACGGAACTGCCATGTTTGACAAATACAGTGGTAAGAGATGAGCTTCAGTGGTGAGAAGATAATCATCCATATTAATTCCTGGCAGCACAGATTTTCCATCAGGAAGAAAACTCAGTTCTTTGTCAGGAGTGAAAAGGAGGTAGAGATATTTGAACATTTCCGCCAAAAAATAGGAATCCATTCTGTCTTCATGTTTGAATGTACGAACATCCTATCGAAGGAATAAAAATATTGTTCAGGTCTTTATTGGACTGACCACTCTGAATCGAATATTTAATTCTTTAAATTAGCTCAGACCTACTAAAAGAGTGTGAAGTGGGAGCTTTCTGAAGCTAGAGGAGTCGGGGTTGACGGAAAGTATTGATGAATCCGATTTAGAAATAGGTTGATTAAATAAAGTTCCTGAAGAAAAATGATATTTGGTCAGTGGTCTGTCACAAACTACTACCAGTAGCGCCTATATTCAGAGCAGAGTTGCAGACAGATAAGTTTTAATAATGATTTTCTCATAAAAATCCATTTAAAGTTTTACTTCATACTTAAGTAGACAATAGACGGGTCTGTAGTTTCAAAAACTGGGGAGTTGGAGTCAAATGTTTTTATACAAACTCCACAGCCATGATTGAGACTGCCAGACACATTTTGAGAATCTTTTAAATATTTAATTTGACTGACTGCATCATATGAAGTGTAGTTAGTTAGATCACAAGGGTTGATTGGAATCTGAAGTGTAGTTTCTGCTTTGTTCATTGTCCTGTATTAGTTACTAATACACTCGATATAATCTACACCCTTGGATTAGACGTCAATGTACCCCATGTTTCCACCACAGTTTTCTTTAACTCTGTATATTTGTCAGTAAATCAATACACAAGTCGCAAATATAAATAAGAAAGACAAAATAAATTGGTAAAAAATATACAAAGCGTGTCTGGCTGTCTAGGTCTATCCATGAATGTCCTCAGCTGTCCTGTGAAATGTTAAGGGTTATTATTTTGGTATAAGTATTAGCTTAAGAAGTATTCACAGAAATCATTAGACCTCATGAAACGGTCTGATAAATTTCATTTCATACACCACATCCTGGTGAAATGACTTTTAGTTTGGAAGATATAACATTGCTCAAAACATTTATAAATAACTGAGAAAATGCAATAAGAATATTCTAATCACAAACACAGGACACCGACTATCTCTTTCACTAGCCTATTAACATATTCATTTTTGCAATAACTTGATATATCGTAACATAAATGTTGAAAAGTATATAGTAAAAAACAATCAAACACTATTCTTAACAGACCTTTATTCCAGCATATCCGCATTTTACTCTCGCATGTTTTTCTAAATTCTCAATAATAGTCTTGCCAACTTCTAGATAATATGGATCTGCAGTTGCCTACAAATAAAAAAAAATGCCTTTAAAGATACGACAGACTGAAAAGTATAGGAATAAAAACAATTTTGTGAGAATTCAAATTAATTCAGAACTGGAAAAAAAACTTTTTTGAATAACATCCAAGGATGAAAGTGTATTAAAATCTTGAATCATAAAGTCTCAGTCAAGGATCCATGTTCGTCTAGCAAGCATATATAAAAAAAAATATTGTCATTATTGTCATCTATTAAACAATGAATTATTATCACACGATCTTTCTTTTATCTATTTGACTGCGAATATTGAATTCAGTGCACAACAGTGAATGAGAACACAAGGTTGCCTACATAAGAATGAACATATTCATGGTGATTAATCACAGCATTGCAAAATCTTAAAAATTTTAAATTCAGAATATTTGATTTAATTTGCCACAAAAAATTCTTAATGATCAAAAACGGAATCAATTACGAATAAAACTCTTCCTTCCTCTTAAAAATATTATTTCATTTGTCTACTCATTACTAACCTTGTATAAAAGATATGTACTTTCAGCAAACTCTGGTCTTAGAGGATATTGTCCCCAATAAATATCAAATGTAGTAGTAAAAGCTTCAGGAAGAAACTTGTGTTTTAGAAAAACTTGATACAAAAGTTCATGATTCTCAATTGCTGGTTGAAGATCACCTTTTAAAACCTAAAAAAAAAATGGATTGAGAGGATTAGAATGTATGAATAATAGCAGACGTCCATAAGCTAAATACCATGTAAGAAATACTGCCACTTCGCTACTCAAGCACTGGGGATGGATAATATGGAAAGGCCGATTATTATTATTAAAGCTAAAAAATGATTTCCATTACGGAACGGAACATTGAATACATATCTAGTTTAGTCGAGTTGGCGGTAAATAGCCTCTAATATATTAAAAAATATCAAAAAGTTTAAAAAAAAATACAAAACTGCAGTTAAACAGAAAAATAATTAATCTGGTAAAGAATTTATACCAATAATCCAGGCCAGAAAGCTCCTAGTGCATCCATAAAATTTCTTGCAGCAACATTGGGTTTATGCATATGAACGTCAATAAGGAGAGGTCCTTGTTTTATATATTGCTTGATTGCCTAAAAACAGAAATAACTTTGGTTGCGCACAATATCAAACTATACTATCAAATTGTAACTAGAATTGTTTGAGTATCCACACGATAAAAGTAGGTATCTTATAGCATAGGATTGCACCCAGTAAATTTCAATATCCAATCAGACATTTGAACAAAGCAAATTCAAAATAACTGAAAAAAGATATTTCACACAGAAACTGCATATTTACAAAAATTTAACATTTACACATTTAAGCATTTCATAGTTTGGTTTCAAGCAATCTAAATTTACATTCTTAACCATGACTATAATGGACATATTGTACATAACAACCAGGATTGGCTTACTATTAGTTTAGCTTGTAAAATAGTCAAAATTCCCTGCACAAAATAAAACAACATACTGAATAATGTGTATTGAATCTCTGCAAATATTCTTCATCCGCATATAATATATAAGATTTGAGAAGATATTCATAATATGAATCGATGCCAGCCCCAACTCCGCTCTCTTTTCTGAAAAATTAAGTGTGATTATGTTCACCATAATAATCATTCGAAATATACCTTTCAGTTTTCTTGCAAACGGTGTCTTATTAAAAGTTGAAAAATTTCTTTTAATAAATTTATTTCATGTAGTAGTCGTCATACCATCTTGGTCATAGATATAGCTTGGGATAATGTCAGCTACACAGACACCCAAAGAGAATGGGTTCCATCAGAACAAAATTCAGTAACTCGGCATTATTCCATGATGTGTATCTCTTGCTAGAAGATTAAGTTGCTTCTTTTTAAGTATCTGGTATATTGGACATATTGGACTAACCAATATGCTTATCGTATGTGTGATCCATTCAAACCTTAAAAAAATATTGTTATAACAATAAATATTACAGACAAAGAAATGATGATTGAGGATTACCTTATCCATTCTCCATTATTAACACTCAACACAGTTCCCATTAAATCAGATGATCTTTGTCTTCTAGACCACAGATAATCCATCGCTTTTCTAGCTTTTTGTTCATATACGGGATCACCTTCAAAAGAAAAAAAAGAAAAATCAATTAGAATTCTGCGTTAGCAATAAATTGACAATTGGAATAGCATCGGAAGTGCTGACTGAGAGTGTAAGCCTAAAAAATTTAAAAAAATGATTTTGCAATTCAATTTTGCCCATGAATTTTTGCTGGGAGATTTTGATTTTATAGGGACAATTATTTCTGAATTCGCATTTTTTTTCTTACCGACGAATGCAAAATCCACAAGCACTATAATTTCGATAATTAACTGTTTTGATGATAATGCCATGAGGTTGCACAGACTGGCCATGCAAGTCGCGAAGAAGCATAGCTTCAGTGAACAGCAATCAAATTTACTCGCATGAACATGATAAATATAAAATAAACCAACGAGGAAATAGGTTGGTGAAAGCATGAGCAATTTCCATGGGTGTACTTTTTAAATGGATTTGATCATTATAGATGGTTCAGTGACATTAACCACATCAAAATAGGTTAAAAAGGAAACCGGTATTGAACATTCAACTTCAGGATTTAGCAATGGCAAAATAAAACTTTCGATTGAGATTTACCTGTAAATCTTGACAAAGCAGCCATTTCCATAATCATTGTCCCAGCACAAGCCGTACAGGTATCTTTATCTTTCACTTTTCTGACTGCACCAGTTGCCAGATTAACCTGTAATAAAGATATTTATAAGCGTGTATAAAATTTCTCACAAATATAGCCGACAAATATACTAGTAATTTGTGGAAAGAGATCATAATCACTCCAGTTTGACCATCTCATTCAAGCATCTTTGAGGAAACTGGCACATACAAATCCGAAGCACCTACAAGTAAACTAAAAAGATTTTATATCATGCTGCTGTTGGATAACGCAAAATTATACATGTCTATGAATATAAATGATACATAATTCATGAAAATAAAACCACTTTATTATTATTATTCTTAGGCATATTAAACACGAGTATATACAAAATGACTGCAGTGAGAGTTCGAGAGCATCATTTATATTAAATATAAACTTAGTTTATAGAAAATTTTCATAAACATGCCACCTCCCATCTTTTATAAGTTGAAGTTTTGCTGAATCCAATATTAGGGTATATTCTACTTGGATAATTAAATATTTTCAGACAGAGATGTTTACCATTACCATAAATTTTAGATAAAACAATGAAACAAGGAAACATAGGTCACAATTAATCTGTGAGAATTGAAGCATAATTCAGCAGAAGCATAATTCAGCAATGACCTAGGCTTTGCAGTACTCTGAAAGTCAAAAAACCTTACACGGGACATCGGAATTCCAGTCGTTGTGTTGAAAGCAGGTAGCAGTCTATCACCGACTTCTTTCGCCATGTATAATAATGAGTTATTGTACCATTTCATTCTATTGTGTTTCGATTGGATTTCTACTGCCGCTGCATGACCACCCAGTAATCCCCTGCAATAAGAATAAAGTCATCACAATTATAGTTACTAGCAGTCTCAGGAGACCCAGACAGAATTTTTTGTAAAATTAGGTGAAACATCTGTGGCTCATACTTGACAAAATAAGATTTGTGATTGGAAGGAAACGTGAATTATAAGTGCATCACATACATACTATGTAATTCACTTCCTGTAAAATGAATAATTTTTTTTATAAAAATATTTGAAATATTACTAAAAAATATATAATTTTTTCTGAAAATAGCAAACGTTTCTTCGTAAAGCAGAACCCAAATAGTATCTCTTGTAATATTTTAGCAAAACCGATATATCGGCCTATTTTTGCTGTTTGCTGCTCAGATCGCAAAAGAGGCCGATGATGTCAATATGCAAAAAAAGCAATTTCAGTCGGGCTCTACCTGAAAGCTCTTTACAATACAAGTCATACATATTTCTATCCCCTTCAATAATAAAAAATGAGTTTAATCAAATTTTGGTGTTAGAAAGTTTATAGTATGTATAGGAATACATAAATTTTAAAATTTACGAACTCTAATCAAAATTTTTCCCCAATTAAACAAGTTGTTTTCTAATAGATATTTCTTTTACATGTTGATGAGTGAGGAACTCCAAAGGCAGGTATTAAGACTAAAAATGACCCACAACTTACATGCTTCAAACTTTTACATAGATAGGGATGAATAGCTTGAAAATTGAACATTTTGAGAACATTTGAGTTTAAACAAATATAATTATAATTGGAGGGCATCCAAAATGCCTCAGTCACCTTTGCAAATTTGCCACAATATTTAATTTGGTCCTGGAAAAGGTGAAAAAATTTTGTTTCAGAGAATAAAATTTCATCAGTTTTGTAATTTACTAGCAGTATTGATGACATCAAAGCTTTCAATTAAACATTATTGTCACTAAATACCATACAAGAACGCAGCATTGTGTAGTGGGGGTGTGTGATACATAACGAAATATCATATATATATCTAGGGTAAATTCTCAAGGAGTCTTAAGTAGCGGCCATTTTGCTATCCTGGGTGACAGTCTATCGAAAGTCAAATGCATTTTTTTTTTTGAGGTTTAGTATTAAAATTGATAGTTAAGATGGCATCATTTGGAAAAGGTAATTGAAATCAAATTTGAATTCACAGAGTACCACAAAATATCTGGTTCTAAAATGAAAATACACTACCTACCCAAGAACGCGAATATTTGTCTCGAACACTGATACCACAAGATCAGCATCAAATTTTACATCCGTTTGAACTTTGTGAACTGCTTCTTCAAATTCATCATACATTCCGAGGACAGCCAATGTATCGAGAGTGTCGATCAGAGTTAATGAGAAACTGAGGAAAAGCAGCAATACATATATCAAATTTAATGTTATCTGGCTAAGGTTCTCAGTTTGTCACCACTAAAAATAATGGTATTATACAGTTACAAATTGCATGCCTAAATCGTTGAATACCGAGAGAATTAAACAGGTTGGCGAAGTATTTCTTTGGGTATCCAAAATGTCCAAATCATTTTCTTCAGATGAACAAAAAAGCTTCAACATCATCAGTATTGATGATTTAGAAGTTTTTTCTACAGCTTGGTTGCAACCGGACACTTAAAAAGAGCCATTTTCACCTGAAATTTCGCAAGTCTGGGGTTAAAACTAAAATATAGTTTCTTCAATTAAGAACCTCCGAATGATCGAAATATTCGAAGTAAGGTTGAAACATTGGAAAAAACAAACAAAAAAACTTGATGAATATACAAATGAAGCAATGCGAATAATATCTAATCATCATGCGACATACTTTCCCAGGGTATCATCCACATCTCCTCTTGATAATGTAATTCCTCTTATTCTTCCTTTACATGCGATTGGCATTAATTCATCAGCTGGGTAAGCATGGTCCATGTATGATGTGTAGGCATGCGTGAACATTTCAACAACCTTTTCCCTATATAAAACAATAACGTAATCAAACAACTATTTCTATGACAAGTTGGAAAATGTTGAATGTATGAAGTGTTTATGAAAGATTTACTTTGATTAATAATTGTCAATCCTCAATTCTGTGATCACCTAACTTCATTGCATTCTAACAATTTCAGATTGTAAAATCATGTTTAGTCACGTATGAGCCCTGATGGATTGAGTGGCCAAGGCGCAAACCATCTGTGGTTCATACTTGACAAAGTAAAGTTTATGATAACGGATGGACCAGTTGACCCAAATACAGACCGACAATAGGCGTTATTACAGAAGAAATATCATTAAAAAGGAATTTCAGTATATCAACAAAATATTTTAACAAAAGATCAGAATCTAATGCCACATATTATTACAAGATTTATCAACTAAGCTTTCGCTAGCGCATAGTCAGTTTCATCAGGTATTTTTTCTCACAAAAAACAGGTAAGGGATTCAACAAACCAATATTTGGAACATTATTACAAAAAGCTTGAAAATTGAAAAATTATCAAAATGTACTGTATTATACCAACCTTAATGCAAGTTTGTTTGTTGGCATAATCCACTCTGGATCCCATGCTAATCCACACATCACAATCGACAATAATAAGAACTGAAGCCATGATGCACTGCGACTTTTCCGAAACCCACAATTACTTTTAAAACAACACATTCTCCACAATTGAAATAATGTACTTTTCAACTACAGTAGAGTCCAATATGTAGAACAGTATATTACTCCAATAAAAGTCAACAACTAAACTAAAGAATTGATTGGAGCACAAATATCTCTAGTAAAAAAACAAAAAACGAATAGGTTCGGTGTGACAAAACAGGGAATAAAACAACCCAGAGACAGAGATGAGGAAATGAAGTATCCATCAAAGGCAGCGATCCTATGTTTATCATGATATGTATAATGCTGTTTCGCAGCCCCCCGCCCCTCTCGCGACACACCCCCAATACGGGTTGGAGGGATTGATGATAGACAGGTCTGCCTGCTATAGTCCTGAGTCTGATAGCGCCAGACTTTCTTACTTTGAGCCACAGGTGGCCGGTTAGCTCAAATTTTTGATTGATATGTTGTATCGTACGATTCATTCTGTACTTTCCACGTTTGAAAAAACAGAAATATGCTTAGAAGCTTTGTAGTCAATCAGTCAATGGGCAGTGTTCACGAAAAGACAATAAGAAGAAATTAAAGAGGAATTAATTGGTATTATTAGTTTAAAAGCAACTCTCGAGTGAAGCATTCAAATAAGTGTGATGAAGTTTTGTCTGCTTTCACCAAAAGGTTAATTCTTGCTCAAAACTAATACTATTCAGTATTTGTCTCCTGAGCTTGTAAAATAACAAGGAGTTATCAGCACTTTTCCACCTTCAAAATTGTGGGGAATGTGGCTCTTTTTTGATCGAACTTGATGGCAGGCGTTTCTGATGTGATCACATACAAAACGAATTATCACTATTTTTATAGCGTTTGTTGCAGGAAAAGAACTTGGAATTATCAAAAGATAATTAAAAGTGCACTTTCATATTTTTAGCTCCCTTTAAATGGGAAATTTAATCGGAGGGATAATATAAAACGAGGTCAAAGACTCAGAAGGCATATAGCGGTGGAAGCAGAAGGCAGACGGGATATGACCTCCAAGGTTTTGGAAAAGAGGGACAGTCCTCCCAGAAAGATTTTGTAACAAACTGTAACAAGAACAGGACAAATTTCTCGAAAATAGGCAAATTTTTTGCGCATGCGTGCAATCACACAGCACATGTTCTGTGTTATCAGGTTGGACTATACCAGATACAGAGTCTTACCGGTACCGGTAAAACTTAGTGTTTTCCTAAAATGATGTATTTTTCAACAAAAGTGCCAAAAAATTTTAGTGTGCCTACGTGCGCGAGTTTTGTTATTATTTAGACTATTATGGTATGTCCCCTTTAAAATTTTTTCACTTCTAATACAGAATAAAAGCAGGCTAGGCTATGACTCCTAACGGCAGTCGAGCCTCTCTGCTCTGTATTGCATAAGCTTTAAGGTTATGAGACTGGAACTTATGAGTCTGAAATGTGATGAATTGAAAAGGAAATTGTAAAATATACTAAGCCAGGGTGGGCAAATTAGAAATAGTCTATTTCAGTTAAGTCAAAGCACTAATATTAACTGTTAAGCTTGTATACTTTTTTATCGAAACAAAATCTGAAATGTTTATTTATCCTCTTGCTTACTTAAGTCTAAAGAATTTTTGATTACGTGTCTCCATGAAAATTCGGCTAGGCTACATTCTGCATTGAACTACAATTGCAATCAGCAATCAGTACAGTACCGGTACCAAGGACAGTACCCACAAACACACAGCACAGAGCATAGAACACTAACAGCTAGCTGGCTGAAGTAGGAACAGCACAGAGCAAGCAAGCTACTGACCAGGCAATTTGTGAGAAGTTTGGAGCACAAAACTGAGAAATTGAGTTGATCAAAATCCGATTTGGGGATTTCGCCGAAAAGGGACAATGATATGTAGCTTACATCTTGTATTTTTTATAAATATATATAATATTATTTATATAGGTGTTCATCAGTAAACTTACTCCGCACGGTTAGCTCAATAGGATGCCCGGTTAGCTCAACCTGCAAGAGCGTTGGGAATACGCTTCGAGCGACGCATCTCTGATCGTCATAACGAAGGTTCGAATCCCGTGAGGGATGATGATTATATGCAAGAGGTCTGCAGGACGCCTCGCCGGTGCACGATGGTTTACGTAAGCGCCGCCTACGGCTTCCTCCACCAACCAAGTCCATACACAGAAAAAATGAGAAATACTTTAATCAAATACCTTCATCCAGATTCGGAACTGACATCTTCACGAGAAGTCGTGGTTCGCCATATGGTCGAATCCTATCCTAATTTATTTAAGCCCCGAAAAGCTATGATATTTACGGACCACGGACCTTTCCCGACCTTTGACCCTCACAATTTTTAGTATATACCTTACAGTGGAAAAAGTTTGACGGGATATTTTTAGAATAGGGCCGACTTTTGTTTTATAAAGGCTGAGCAGATCAGATTTTGAGCAACAAAATTGAATTGCAAAAAAGCAACTAAGCATTCCCCATTTCGGTTATTTACAAATTACATCAAGTCTATTCTAGTAATTTCTGCTTCAAATTATGGATTTCACGGCAAAACCACGGAGTAATTAATGAGTAAATCAGTGTGAACCAACTTAATTCATATATCTTTAAATGATTTACAAACAAAAACCCACAAACATTATACCAAAATATTAAAACCAAAATGTGTTTACAAAGCAGACCGAAAATCTGTCTGAGCGAGGTTCTAAACTTACATTTGATACATCATCACTCGATGTGGAGGTATACAAATGAGACTAGCATATTTTCGAAACAAATTCTTCATTTCAAAAATGTGTAGATATACGCTATGCTATGAAAAGGTTGGTGCGATCACTCGTGAACACCATTTCAATATCATTGTAATTTCGAACGAACCTAGGCCCAATACAAAATTAAATATACAACTTTACAACACTATGAAATTGTCTCTACACTTTGGGCCAAATTATTCAAATTTAAGCGCGAATGCGTGCTAGTTATAGCTGGAGAGAGCAAAACTAAGCAATCCCATCATGTCTTTAACGTGGCTTCGCAGACAGTTTGTTTACAAACATCCAGCTAGAATTGAATTGACATTGAGTTCTGATTTATTCCAAGTGTTCTCAACGAGTGCACTGTTTCATATGCTCGAGACTTTATTGCATTCGATGATTTCAAGTAATTGATTATCGGATGGTCCAATCAAATATACAGATATTCTGCTGCACCAGAACACGTCCGGCCTCCACAGTGGCCATGCGCCAACTCCCAGGTTGATAATACAATCAATCTTATTCACCGTTCCCACTACCACAAATTTTTATTTTGACAAAACTTAAAAAAATACTTGAATTAAATATTGAAATCAAATTTGCATCGCAACATATAATTAGCCGAACAGGTCCGATAAGGCTGAATTTGCAATCAGGTTAGGCAAACAGTTTTGTTCTGATAATTCAAAGCCAGTGCTCTTCGGGGCAAAGCAGTGGTTGTGATGGATACGATACACCTGGAATGAAATATTCCCTCCAATGTGCCATGCCATAATCGGTATCGTACGGATCCCATTCCATCGTTACATGAAAAATCCCTTCAGGTCCCCCTACGGTTGCGGGACGCCGATTCGCGATGGGTTCACGAAGAATCACTCCATACGACAAACGTTCACTCGTGTTCAACGTGGGTGCAACTTTAACTCTAAAACAAAATAAATCGGATACTCATAAATTAGGACAAAATGCATACAACTTCATACCAGTTCATGATATTAAATTTTCTAATACCTAAAAATATTCCGATAAAAAAACTTGATTCCGAAAAACCTTCGAACTAAATTCTTAAAATTGTTTTTCCATTTTATATTTCAATACTTCTTTGATCGGAAAACTTCGAAAAACACTACGAAGATACGTAAGACACTTCTTTATATAAACTTGAAAAAATACCGAGAAGGCACACTTCCAGATTCGAGATTCGAACCTAGGCGGATCATACGACGTAGCCAATCCAAAAAATACCTTTTCTTTGGGAAAATACGTAAGATCATTTTGACAGCAGAAAAATTAAATTTTATAACACACGCAATCCTGCCCCGCGGCCACAAAATTTTGTCTTTTTCGAAGATTCCTATTCTTGTCAAAATACTATTCAATTGGGTTTCACTTTCATTTATAATTGTAATCGGCAATATTCTGGAAATGAATCAATCGTCTAATTGTTACATTCGATTGGGTTAAACTAATATTAAGCTACTCTACGAATATTTCAGGTCGTAATGGAATCACACATTGTTATGCCTAAAACAAGGATACTGTCTACTTACACTGGTAAAGTCCTTGTTCCGGGTGGATCTGGTCGTGATTTTCTCTTCTGCTGGTCACGTGAATTTGCGACATCACGATTTGTTAACACGGAAGTTGTGTTATTCGTCCCTGAAAAATCGGAAGACACTATTCGCATCTCGATTCCAGCACTGGCACCAAAGTCGCTGTCAAGCCCTGGTCCATCACTCACTTCAACTGAATTTCTGTAAAACATTATTATAATTCAGATGGCAGTTGTTATATATTACTATGTACAAGATATGATATGATTTGTAAAATGGAAAAATAAATACCCACGAAACAACCTCAGCTTCACCTGTTTTAAAAGCTTATCTGAAACAATTAGATCACATCACACAATCAAAAGAACTTTCGAGCGTTCCTGATTGTTTTGAAAAAGTACAAGAAACGACAGCACCATTTAAATTTCGAAACATTCAATGATATCAGAGTATGTAACATTGAGAGATCGCGTCAACGAGGCACGCCCGTCTGTGGCTGATACTCAAGGAGAGAAAAAAGTGCGAAAAAGATATTTTTGTGCAGGCTTCAGATATATTATTTGTATATGATAAAAATGTACTAAATATTTCAGACGACAAGCCGAGTCATTCGAAATTTTAACCTATATCGCATAATTTTTTCGAGTAGGATAGATTTGCTCATTACGTCTGAAAGCAAAAGTAACACTTTTTTTCGTTAAAATTTGGCCTATTATAAAATAATAAAATATATCGTTCACGAGTTTTCGGTGAAATTGGGAACTCCACTACATTTTGCCAAATTTTTTTCCTAACATGGTCAGAAAAATTCACGGCAGATTCGATTAATTTTTGCCCGGAATTGATTCGAATCACCTAACCCTAATCACAATATTAACGTTTTCACGCCTGTAAATATGCATGATTGGAGATTTGGATAACGTTATATTTGTAAATGTTACAGGATTCCCGGAGATTTTGATGCACTCAGATTAAAAAATGTGAGAATAATAACATGAAATTATTGATTTTATATGTTATTGTTAAACAATTTGGAAATACATGTCGACCCACATGCTTCGTTACATAACCTCTTGGGACTGAAAAATTATGGGACCTTTCTGTTACGGATTTATTCTCTTTCAAACGCTGACGTGACTTGGTTGTCTTATTTGTTGAAGAGGCAAAGTTGTACGGAAATAACTCACCCAACTATAGGAGCTTGTGGTGGAACGTCTGATTTTACATTAACATATTCGGGACTTGTTACCATACTATTGTTGTTCAAATAAACGCGTCCAGCGCCATAGTTTGCGTAATAAATTTGATCAAGGCAATGCTCTGGAACGTATGATAAATCGTGTGCGAAAACCGAATCGGCTGTTGCGTCTGGATATTCAACATCCTGGATGCTGTCCATTGGAGTTATTCCTGTAACAGAAAAATAATATCAAAGGTCGTAATGAAGACAAAATAATATGAAAGGAACACTGGCGGCGGAACCGCAGAAACATATTTCCTTGAGTTTTGAGAAACGGTGGGAGAGAGCAGTTTCGTTAGGTTTTAGATATCATTGTAAAATTTTCAGTATATTGGGAAAAGTTTCAACGCGAAATTGTTTTTTGTAGCCAAGTTTTTGTGCCAAAAGAACTTTTTACAAAAGGAGAGTGGTAACGTTAAAATCATCTACCACTTAACCACTTTTTAGTCTTTTCAATGAAAAGAAAGCAAAAGTTTTGCTCACCAGATATAAATTGACTGTTAACAGAATTGGGCGGGACTGTCAGAGTACTAGTCGTCATTTCCATCGTGGAAACGTCTTCAACACCTAGTGGTGTAACTGCAGTAAATTCATCTCCGGTAATGTTGGGGGTCAAAAGTTTTGTTGCGGGTGCCCCAGCCGCGACTCCTCTGCGTCCGTTGAAGTGACTTCTTTCAGTAAATGCTGATATTGTTGACATGTCAGGGCAATGTAGTAACTCTATGCTGTTTCCGATTTTCTGAAAAGAAAAGATAGAAGAATAGAAAGACCAACATTCCTCGCGGTATCTGCCACCAATGGAATATCTCCCAAATTTCCAATGCAAGGCAGATTTGTAACTTCGTCTCATGCTTTAAAGGTTGTGATAAGTATGCAGCAAATTCGCACCTCCATGACGGTAGTTTTACTGGGCTATATTGGAATAAAACTATAAAATCGACGTTCCGGCCAATTATTGGCTGTTGATGGAACCCACCGAGATGTGCGATCCATCAACAGCCCATAATTGCCCTTTCTACAGTGTATGTGAATACTCACCACATTTAGACTGACTCGACCGCAATTAAAGTCATTTGGCGTCCTGTCCGTTAGAATTAGTGGGAAAAAACAAAATATATTTAATATATATATGTTATATATACCGTATAGAAATTGTGCAAACACAAAAATATCGGAGAATGAATCTAGTGCCTTGTTCAATGGTCTATTATCTATCTTTTATCAGCCATCTCAATCATGAGATTTGTTTTAAGTATCGTACGAGTCACAGGTTGACCGCGCCTCGTCTGAGAACTTCATCTCGGTATTCAATTTTAATCGATTCGAAGTAAAAACTATTTGAACCCGCCGTTTAAGGGTCATATATCAATCAGAAACGATATTTTATTGAACAAAAGCCACATATGACTCAATCTTCGACGGCGCGATCCACAAGAGTACCATGCTTAATAAAATATTTAAATCAAATCTCTACAGGGATTGGGAGAAAAACTTGAAAATAAAGTGGTAAAGTAAAGTGGAACTTTGAAATTTCACCTGAAAAATACAAGCTACATATTTCGAAATTTTGATCAATAAAGCATCAATGAGTCGATAAATAAAATTGTCCGAATCATATTCGAATTCCAGACAATGTTTGGATGGCCTTTTTCTGATTGAGAAATGTCATACCCTATTGTTTGCAATACGGTTTGCATTATACCCATCAGTAATACACATCAAACTCACCTTACTTGTGTCTTGGATCAATTGTGCAGTGAATTTGTTTATAGGTACAGTGAGAGTATTTTTTGGTTCTGTAGAATTCTCTTCGCACTCTGTTATTGGCTCCAAGCGCTGGATCGCATGTAACTCTCGTGTTGGCATTAATACAACTTGAGAATGCTGAGGTTGAGCATCTTGTTCGGGGTTGCTGGTTTTAGCATTGGTTTCATTTTGTTGCTGCTGGTGTACTACAGGATCAGGTGCAGCTACCACACTTCGATCTACGAAAACGAGATCATCCGTCTGTTGATCTGGAATCGTTGTTTTTGATGCCCGCGATTTCGACCGCTTTGGTTTGTTTTTGCGTTCCGGTTGGTTGAGATTACTATCGTTCGCCTTCACGCAACTAAGCTTACCCAATTTCCCTCCCATATTTCAGTTCTAAGTATTGATTTCGTGCACATCCATCGACTGTTATGTAGGTTCGCCAAATATTCGAATGACTTAGTCGAACACCAAAACATAAAACAAAAATGATCTATTTTGATTGTCGTTAGGAATCGATTAATTGCCTAATTAGTTGACACTTTGCGATGTGAAAGATAATTTTCGTGGTTGCGGCACCATCGACCAACCACGTTCTTATTAAATAAAACCAGGCAATTATTAGCTAAAAATAAAAAACGTGCGCCTCTCATGCATGGAACCAACAGAAAGCGACCAATCTGTGGTTTACGCCAAGCAAATCAGATTTTCTTCGATATTCTTTTACTCACTTTATTTCTTCCCTGGCTATTTCCTTGATGAATTGCGTTGTCAAGCTACGGTATTTCTAAATTGATGGGGATATTTGCATATTTATTCGAGTACACACCGCGAATGGATCAGATAATTCCACTGTTTCACTTGTTGTTTCATGGCATTATATATGCATAAAAATTAAGTTAAACTTTTTCAACTAAAACTCAGTCGCATAAGGCGCGCAAAAAATGTGTGAACTTATGACTGTATCAAAAAAAATATTACACTAATAGCGCCGGAGGCGTGCAAAATTTTTTATTTTCATTCATATTGTTGCAAAAATTTCCAAAATCGAACGACAAAATAAGGAAACCAACGTACCCGTATCCCCCTTCCCCATCAGTGATCCCTTCAAACAGTTAGGTGACCTCGTAATGTATACACTGCACACCGATAGACATTCTTGGACGGGCACCGATAGACATTCTTGGACCGATAGACATTATTGGACGGCGATAGACATTCGTCGTCCGACATTCTCTTGAGCAGACAGATTTACCTCACCCAGAGCAGCGGAAACTATCAAATCTTGGGGTGTGGGACACAACAATAAAAACAAAGGGTAGTAATCAAACCTGTATGAGGCGCGATAAAAATGTATTTCATCTCTAATGGAAAAAGTTATCATTATGAAAACAGAAATATTCAAAATGTACGGTGAATAAAATTCATTTTATACAACACAATTTTTTTTAAACCTCGTTGAGGAGGGTTCTACTCAAATTACGCCCGCTACCCCCGTTTCCGCAACCGATGAGCTCGACTATCGGAACCCAGACTTTTCAGGGGGAGGGATGCAAAGATACTCAATTCCTGTACTAAAATAAGTCATATTCCCCTATACCCCCTTTTTAAGAAATCGGAGAGCATGAACATGGTTGATGGAGAGTAATCAGCTATTTTCCATATTGTTTTATTCAGCCTCATGTCCGTAACAATACCTTACCATATTTATCTTCTTTTCTCGCGCGCAAGACAGCAATTGGTATATATCTATAAAAGTATTGCTAACAATTGGTAAGAAGTAGAAATGTACCAACCGCTTTCAGGAAGCCCTTTGATGCAGCCCAAAATTAGCCGTGAGTGATATGTTTCTCAAAAACCTGATTAAACTAAGCGTTTCATCCCTTACATTTTATTACTATAGGCACGCCCTTCAATGGAGGCAGATAGGTATTATGTTGATGTTGTCTCACTTTAAGACCAGAATTATTATTACAACATGTAAGCAACATTTTTGGCTCCTTCATTGCGAATTATGGATCATAATGAATGATTTCATAAAAGCAAAACTCGGCTTTACAGATTAAAATCATTGCATCGTCATGCAGTACCACAGATACAAACTATTCTTTTATTTGGCTACACAGAGACTGAAAATTCAGAGAATTGATAAATTCCAAATATAATACCCAAACAGTGATCAAATCAATAAGAAAAATACAGTTAGTATAGTTGTACATTTCCAGTCTGTTTACAGAAGCAACGATAAAATGAACATAAAAATGCTGAATTTCATAAATAACACAGTTTTCGAATTGTTTTGCTACAACAATAAATATCACATAGTATTTTTGTAGAAATACAACAAAAAAGTCTTAATCAAAAATTTTTTCATGCATAAGACACAGATGAACCATGCCTAGGCAGCCCAATTCATCAGTGACTCGTACTTGATAAAAGTATGTTTCGGCAAGACTTTTCGTTGGGGTAAGAGAATACATACTTCATCTATACAATTCTTGGTCAACTTCAAATTCTCCGATCAGTCGGTAGTGACAAACAAAATGGCATGCATAAGATCAAATTGTTTGATTGAAGACTGAATAAAATTTTGAATAAAGAAAATCGGTTTTTGGGTACCAATGAGCACATCCAAAAACTTGAACTTCAAAGTAACATCCAATATCCTACAATAAA
Source organism: Styela plicata (assembly GCA_963675895.2). Taxonomy (NCBI): domain Eukaryota; kingdom Metazoa; phylum Chordata; class Ascidiacea; order Stolidobranchia; family Styelidae; genus Styela; species Styela plicata. Next base: position 7,740,904 of record OZ023143.1, on the reverse strand, counting down.
GAGAAAATAACTTATGTGAACTAAAACAACCTTTTAGTTTATAGTGTCATAATGAGTGACACACGAAAAAATTCCTTAGCAAAAAATGTCACAAGGTAATAGTTTGTAAATAATGTTCAAACAGTCAAAAAAAAGAGCGACTGTGCTTAAACTTCAAATTAAACTGGGTTACAGCGATCAAAAAGAGAGGCATAACTGTTTTCTATGATTGATATATACGGGCCTGAATCTAGGCATGAAATTGGAAACAATTAATAGGCAAAATAAATTTAACAATCCCTATGTTTTAAAGAATTTAATTAAAGTCTATTCTGCTTTATATTTGCTGGCGAGTGGGGCATAGTGCCGCTAGTAGTCATGGCCTTGACAGCAACTGGGGATTTTTTTAACAAGTACACGTCAAAATTGGCAATATAGTGTTTTAAGATATCCCATTACACTAAGAGTCACTTGCATTCTAAACGGCCTTTGACCCCAACATTATGCAAATGTTCAGTATTTCAAGATCTACCTCTTGCTAGAAGTTACAAACGTCTCTTTCTGAGTGTTTGGTGGCTACCTAGATGTAAATAAAGGTTTAATATCTTCAATACTACTATGAAATAGCATGGTTGATGGTTTTGAAGCTTTTAGTGCATCCGAAGAAAATAGGAATAACATTTCCTGCAAACGCTTCTGTCACCCTGTTGATGACAAGAATCAGTTTCTTCCTAAACAGCGATGTAATTATTTAAAACGCTCAGTACCATTAAGGAAGCCTATGACTACTATTCTGAGGCATTGAATGCAAAACTATACATAAGTACTAAAATGAAAATGTCCGAAACAAAAAGTATGATTAACAATGTATACATTTTATGGAGTAAGAAAAACATAGTAAAAAGGTATTATATGCACTTTGCAAAAGAGCAAGATATAAAAATTCAAAATTTTCATTCATACAGTAGCATGTGAAGTCTTTCAGGCATGACAAGATGACCCAATCAGAAGTTTTATTTTGTCAAGCATGTGCCACAGATGGGTCGCATCTCACCAACACAATCCATCAGTGGCACATGCTTGACAAAAGTTGTTTAGACAAGATTTTCCCAATTGTGGAAAACAGTAAGGAAGAATAACAAGACTGTATACTGAACCAATAAGGTTTAACCAATAAGGTATTTATATATAAAATGCTCATAAATGAAATTCCCTATATTTCACCCCATTTTGCAGCTAGGTCATGATTTTTGTTAAATTTAACAACATAAAATTTGACACATATATCAAGATTTCACTGCAAAAGAAATCAATTGAGGGTAATTAAAAGGCGATATTCATTATCCTTTGTTTTTACAAAAACCTCAGAGAATATGCAATACTACTATGCAATAAAAATTGGACTGTGTGCTGAGGTGAATTCACAAAAAAGGGGCAAAGATACTTTGTTGGCAGTAAAAAAAAAATACAAAGCATGTACTACAAATGGACAACAATAAAAGCTCCATTGGTGATATCAATCACAAGCCCATGCTTGGCAAAACAAGTTTCGCCAAAATATTTCTGATATGAGTTAACACTGTTAGCAGGATAACCTCATTCATTAGCTAATGATATTCATCATGTGCGAGAGATCTCTTCTCAAATTAGATCACCAGTTTAACAGTATCTAATAAATACACCCCAAAATAAGGTTTCCAATTGCCGGTACAACAAATTGGAATCTCAATAACACAAAAAAATTCCATACTCCTCCAGCGCAAAAACAATTTATTATTTGTATACTGCTGTATCAGACTAGCAGAATGTCAGCCACCCAAACACCCAAAGAAAATAGTTTTCATCAGAATAAAATTTAGCATATGGGTAATATTTCATAGTCATAGCCAAAAAACAGTAGAAAAAGGGATTGAATTTGAAGCTTTTGTGTACACCGGACGATAAGGTTGTGAAGATTTTGGAGCCCCAAAAAAAAATCAGCCACCATACTGCTGTACATCACGTTGCTTTCTTTTTGCAAAGTCATGATTGAATACCAACAAATCAAATACTTCCGACTGAACATCAGATAAATTTTGACTAGTGTGGTCTGAGTGAAGGGCACAGCATAGGAGGAGCTTTGGCCTTTGCTAGACAAAATTTAATTTTTAATTTTAGACCAACGCAGAATATTGAGAGGGAAATTGGTATTATAATTTAAATGGGATGTTACTGAATGACTATGAAATAGTATCAATGCATTGTATGATGCAAAATGAAATAGCAAGGGAGATATCAATATAGCAAAAGAGATAATAAACCTGGGTATAGTGCTTAATAAAACAAATAATAACTGAAAATAATTCAAACAATAATCAATGAAGCATAATCGAAATGGCAGAAAATAATCACTCATTACAGTGGGAATTTAGAATGTATTCAAATATCATAACCTCCCTAATCAACATAGGGAAGTAATAAGAGCTTCATTGGTTTGGCAATGAAGAATTTTTTACAATGTACCACAGTTCAATATCGCTACAAGAATTAATTTCTATTGATTTGAATGAACTTTTCAAAGTCTATAATTTGAAGTACAATCATACATAAATCCCAATAGAATGAATAGAAAATTTTTAAATCATCTAAAGAAAATGACAAGATAATTTCAGACACCCGAACGAAAATAAGAATATATTCTTACGTTATGCTTTACAATAGGTCCTCATATATTAGTTTGAATATTATTCGAAAATCACATGTTTCAACAGTTCCTTTTTGCAGCAAAATCACAATTTATCTCACATTTTACATTGTAGAACGTAACAATTTCACAATGTAAAATTTGGCATATTATCATGATTTCATTGCAAAATGAATCAATTCAAGTATAATTGCATAACGAAATTAATGCCCGGGTATTCGGAGAAGAATATCCCTAATATATGCCTCAAAAATTTAATTTTCTCTGGCATACGAGTCACTAATGGGATGGCCACAATACAATGTCAAACAGGTTTGGTTGACATTTTTTATATCAGTGTCCAGTGTCTTTCCATCCAAAAGTCTCCTTTGTAGACAAAAATCATCACAAAACATCTTCTGGTTCTATACGCAAGTTCACAGTTTTATCACCTCTCATTACAGTAACTTGAACATAGCTTGAACTTTGTAATACTTGAAAAACATCTTGAGTTGAGTAAATATCTTTGCCATTAATCCTGATAATTATATCATTGTCTTGCATTCCAGCTCTAAAGTAGGCACAGATGAAAAATGTTTAAAAATTGTAAACTGGTTACTAGAAAAGAGTAGTATGGAACAAAATAGCATAAGAGACAATAATAATTCTATACACCAGACAAGAAGAAAAATCAGCTGCTCTGCTACTCAGATAACTGATACAAATGATTGCCATCAGAAGAAAAATTAGCAAATGAGCAATATTTCATGATAAATATTTTACTAGAAGCTTTAAATGTGTCTGGTGTCAAAAAAACTGTAGAAAACTATGTTGGAGCCTTTTTTGTCCATCTGGGGAATTGGCATTAACACCTGTCACCCTGCTATATACAGCACAATACAATATCAGTTTTGATGTGTGTGAAATCTACAGAACTCTTCAAAAAAGAGCCAATAACCAAGAATTGGTCAAAACATTACAAAAAGATGTAATCACTCAAATATGCCTTTTCATAATAGGATTAGGCATTAATGAAGCTGGAATTTCACACCTTTCAACTGACAAATGAAATAAGTTTGTATAGTACCAGAACAGTTCAATCTGTTATCGCAGAATCGACTAACGGAAATTTATACATACTTATCTGCAGGTGAATTGTATTGCACTCTATGAACAAGAACTCCTTTCGTTACATCGGGAAAATCTTGATTCCTGAGTCTGAGTTGATCGACGATATCTTCCGTCAATGTAAGCATAGTTATTCCAATGTATTTTCTTTTACCAGGATGAAGCCGCGACTGTTCAGAACTACTTCTTCTTCTGTCTTTTAAAGCCTTAAAAAAGTATACTTGATGTCAAATTCTACCACAATAAAATTTAGCTATTTACTACAAGTGCAAACAATTTGGGGGATCAAATAAGTAATGAAAATAAGTGCGGGTTGTGTAGAGTCTGTCCAACAGGCACTGGTGGTTGAGTAAGAGGCTGTAGTTGAGTGGGCACCAAGAGTATCTCGAATTCCCTGTCAAATGATTAAAAAATGGAAACAAGTCAAACATGATTATCCTTACCGTCTCCAACCTTTTGAGAAAATCCTTGACATAATCAACAGGAATTGCAAAACCGATACCAGCCGATGCCATCATTGAATTAACACCAATCACTTCACCATCCAAATTTATCAATGGGCCCCCAGAATTCCCAACCTGAAATGACAAAGCATATATCAATAACTACTTATACTTCACATCAACAAATTGCAAGTCAAAACACAAATATCAACCATAGGATGAAAAGATTTGATGTATGTAACAAACGAATGCAAAAAACATAGGTTTTATGAATAATTTGTAAAACTATTTTCTCACATTAATCATTGCATCCGTTTGAATATATTCCATGTCTCTCTTGTCATAATCATTTAATCCAAGTTCTTTGCCTGCCCTGTGTATGTTGCTCACAATACCAGCAGTGACCGTATTTTTCAGATTGAGCGGACTTCCCATCGCAACTACCCATTCTCCAGACCTGATTTCGTTAGAGCAACCAAGTGGAAGATATGGCAAGTCTCTGCTTCTAATTTCAACTGCTGCTAAATCAAGTCCTTCATCTACACCAAGTACTTGACCTTCAAACTCTCTGCCATCTTGTAACCGGACCTGGAAAATTAAAAACAAGAGAAGTGAAGAGGAGTCTTTCTATGGCTTCTATACATAGTGGAAACTTTAGAAGTTTGTTTTCTACCATTACCATATTTATAACAACAGAATGAACAAAGAAGTGTGGTGAAACATATGATTCTTGACAACAATCGAATGTTATCAAGAAATACAGAAAATATTCAATTTCAAGATATATGTAATGAGTGCTTTACACAAAAATAACCGGAAAAAATGAATAGGTTAATATTTACTTTCAGTTTTGACTGATTCCCAACAACATGGGCGTTTGTGATTATGAGTCCTTGCGATTCCACAAGAAAACCAGAACCGTGAGAAATCGGAATTCTTTGCCTTGAAAATGGAACTCTAGCTAATCGCTCTATAAAGACAACAGCTGATCCGCTCATTTCTACAACATCAGCAACAAAATTATATGTATTTCGTCGACTCGATCCTCCTCCAGCAGCCTGCTCTTCGCCTCCGGCAGCATGAAGAAGACTTGGTTTGCATGATCTTTTTTCTTTGTTCAAAAATATTACCGCACTTGACAATCCAAGCACAGCTCCAAAAGCCGTCATAAGGGCATTTTTATTTCTTTTGCTTTCATTGTTTTTTCGGCCATTATCTTGATAATATGGCCTTGATACTGCAACCGCTTTGCAGTCATTTAGAAGGCTGTTTTCTTGAAAACAAGTTTTTCTGAGCAAAAGAATTGGATTCCTCTGCCTGAGCAATCGGGCAACATTACTACTTGTCATGTTGATTAAGTCATTTATTAATCAACTTTACGATTTTCGAATTAGACAGCCTGAAATGACTTCCAGTGAACAAATAAATACCGTATCAGTATACAGTATAGCCTCTTAGTGATATCTTGTGATTATTTTGTTAATCTGTTGAAGCATAAAAATATATAGAAAAAGTACCATAATATATTCAATATATACAATCTATCACAAATTTGGGGACCTCAAATCAGTGATAAACCAGAACAAAAAATTCTCCCAAAAAATTTTACACCATCAGTAAGAGCATATTGGCTATAATGGGTAACATCATGGGACTTTAACATTTGAGTTAGAGCACATCCGTCTGAAATGTGGTGGATTGAAAAAAACGTTATAAAAAAGGATAATTTAAAGCAAATTCAAAATATTTTCATTTAATTAAAAGTCAAAGCACGACAAAAAGCACTAAAACAGAATATAATAATGAATACAGATTTTAAATGATTTTTACAGGGTGGAGGTTAGCATAGTCTGTAAAAGGAAGAGCCCAACCGATATGGCTTTTTTGCAACCGATATCGATATTTTGACATTTTTGACCACCAATAACCGATACTTTATCTTACGTGAAACTCATTGAAAAAATCACTCGAAAAAAAGCAATAAATCGAATACCATAATGAAGGAACATGTCTACTGCATAAAAAAGGGCATATTATAATATTTTGTTGCGTCACTAAGCAATTTTTGTGGAGGTAAGGGGGAAAATAAAATTTCATCTCACACGAATAACACCCGCTGGGGATTTCCCTAGATGGAAGCCAAAAAAATATTGTGTAATTTTTGAGCTGTTCAACAAAAAAAATGCATCATTTTAAAAGAATTGACAGTGGCCGTATGTGTATTTTGGTTGGCATATAATCGGCCGCTTTTGTGATCTGCTAATATTTCAGTAAGCAGCAAAATTAAATCTATATATCGGCTCGGCTCCAGTAAAAGGGGTTTGAAAAATGCTTTGAGCTATGCCTCACTAATCTTCTGGATTCGAATATCGCAGGCGATGATGATAAGCGAGCTGATTGCTGGACACCTTGGTGACACACCTGCACACGTTAATTCACGTAACCATTAGTTGCGGCTTCCTCCACCAACCATACAGCATATCCATGCACAGTAAAAATCTGTAGGCTTAAATGGTTAGGCAAAAACCTCATCCCCGGCTTGCGAAATGGTATCTGCACTAGTTAGTGGTCGTGGTTCATCATACTGCATAAGCTTAAGCTGTACGTATTTTCAGCTTTCCTCTCCTGCAGGATAAAATCAAATACTACCATTCTATCCCTCTGCATATCTCTACCAAAGCAAAACGATACCCGCCTTGTCAATATGCAGTAGGCTACAGATAACTTACAATCCTTCAGTCTGTCAGTGAATGTCACATGAATGATAAAAAATGTTTTAACAAAATTCTCCCCATTCAGCATTGACAGGTTGGGACTAGCGCTATTTTCAGATTCTGTATAGTTTCTTTGTTGAATTCGGTACTGGCTAACGTTACTATACTGTATATATCTGCATACAACAGCACTACTGGACTAGAAAGCTAACTTATACGGGTCTCATGAAGTTTAGTACCATATCCGATTATCATAAAAATTTCCCATGTTGCAAGCGACTCATCCTAACCCGGGAGACAATACCAGATGCTTGCAGCATTGGCGCCCCCTAGTTAGGATGAGAATATTCTGCTAGTTTTTATTTTAATGACATTCGGGAATATGGTACTAAACTTCACTAGACCCACTTATACTGTATAACGTTACCCGCCCACACACAGCACAACGCTGAATGAATTAGGCTAACTCAGAACTGCGCAGTGCGATATATTCTGTATTGTTCGGTGTAAAGCGGAAGCATCATAGACATATCCAGTATTTGCTGTTCTGTATTTATTTTGCGTCGTGTTTATTTCAAAATTTCGTCGGCCAGACATGATCCAATCATTCATCATCTATCGATGGCGAAACCTATCCAACTGAACAAAGAACTATCCTTCAGCCTTCCAGCAGACTGACTGGATTGAAAAGACTGACAGGATTGTGTTGATATTGCGCAATCGTATCGTAAATATATGACGCCATAGGTATGATTAGTGATGCATGACTCTCTTTTTTCTGGAAAATAGGCGACGTGACGTCATTTACAGACGTCTCTCGTGTTAGGAAAAAAACTTGAGTCAGGCTTCTTTGAGCTGCGAGAGTTGGTAGGAAATCGCCTGTCTTTGATAATAAGTCCGTCAGTTTGGGAAATGTCAAGGTGTTTCTGCTATGAATAGTTCTGTGACCGACGAAATTGATGATGCCGAAAGCAACGAAAAATCTCATATTGAAGAAGATGTTGTAAGCCAAGCGAGTATACCAAGCAACAGCGACATAAGCATCAAACCAATAGACGAGAATCGCTTTGGGGAGGGAAACTCGTCTTCAGTGGAAAGTGGTCAGGTACACGATCAAATAAATATGTCTTCTCTGGCGTTAGATTCCTCCAATTCTAATGACTATGAAGGCGATTTGAAATCTGTCTTGGGACAAATTTCAGTTTCAGAAAATGCATGCGAGGACAATTTGCATGGACTTTCTATTGAATCTAATACCGATCAGGACGGTCATAATATTGAAAATGAGAATCCCGAAGATGCAGATGTACTAGATGCAAAAATTGACAGAATAAACCCATTTAATTCTTCAGGTAAGCAGACTTCCATACAACCTTCTCCCGAACATAACAAGTCCACAGGTAAATTCTTGCCTCTGGAATCTTTCGGAAACGATGAAATTGCTGGGAGTTTTATTCAGCATGGAAGCTGCAGTGGTAGCGCTGCTACCTTTGAGGATGTTGCTGAAATTGTTGATGTTGAAGAAATAACCTCAATTGATCATAAAAATAATATTAATATGTTGACAAATCAACGTCATAATGAAAGAACTAACTTTCCGAGTTTTACACCTCTTTCACCCAGTAGTTCGGATCCATGGGTAAAAGTAAAAAGTGAAACCACAGAGGAAAATGCTGCACCACAATCTTCAATTAGCTCTAACAATTTACCAGGACCAGAAAAAATACCACAGTCAATATCCCAGCCCAATGATTCAATTTGCCCCTCTGAAATGAACCTGAAAAAAGCTCCAGCAATTGAAAACAGCGTTCCATTGAATCCCCTAGTTTTGGACATTCCTGGTCCATGCGAACCTGAAGATCTGATTGAAGGAATCATATTCAGTGCAAATTATTTGGGAACAACACAACTTGTATCAAATCGAAATCCTGCTAAAAATACGAGAATGCTTCAAGCACAAGAAGCAGTCAATAGAATTAAGGCTCCGGACGGTGAATCCCAACCGACAGTTGAAGTTGACTTGTTTATTTCAACCTCTAAAATTAAAATATTGAATGCAGATACGCAAGAAACAATGATGGGACATACTTTACGGTCAATTTCATATATTGCGGATGTTGGAGACCTTCTTGTGGTCATGGCCAAACGACATTCTTCGAGTGAAGAAGGTGCTGATGGCGAGAATGCCTCTCGTAAAGATCCAAATAAGCGTCAACGAATAATTTGTCATGTTTTGTCATCTTCTGATTCTCATCTTATTGCAGAGTCAATCGGACAATGTTTCAATGTGGCATATCAACAATTTTTACAAAGCAATTGTATTGAACCACAAAATTTAACTCAAGCTGATTTCAATAAACTTTTAGACACGCAGGAAATGTACCATGACGATCTTGTTCATTATTCTAAACAAGAAAATGTAAAAGAAATTTGGGTTGAAAAAAAGAAAGGGGAATCCATGGGAATTGCTATTGTGGAATCAGGATGGGGATCCATTATTCCCACCGTAATTTTAGCAAATTTACAGCACGGAAGCCCGATCGAAAGAAATGGCAAATTTAGTATTGGTGATCAAATCATGGCTATTAACAGTACAAGCTTAGTTGGACTTCCCCTGCTAACTTGCCACAGTATTATTAAAGGTCTACGAAATCAAACTCTTGTTAAATTGAACATTGTTTCCTGTCCTCCTGTAGTGTCAGTGTTAATCAAGCGTCCAGACCTCAAGCATCAGCTGGGTTTTTCTGTAGATAATGGTATAATTTGCAGCCTGATGAGAGGTGGTATTGCAGAACGAGGTGGTGTACGTGTTGGTCATAGAATTATCGAAATCAACAACCAAAGTGTGGTAGCAACACCCCATGACAAAATCGTGCAAATGCTTGTTACTTCTGTAGGTGAAATACAGATGAAAACAATGCCTGCTGCCATGTACAGACTCCTCACGGGGCAAGAACAACCAATTTATTTGTAATTTCTATTGTTCGAATATTGCTATTGTGATTCACTTTATTATTATTCATGTTTGTAAGCTCTAAATCCTGCCATATATTTAATTTAGGATTTAAATACTTTATACTGTTCACGTTTGAAGGGTACAATTACAGTTAGCTTCTTGTTTTTTTGTTCCCCTAAATTTTTTACTACCGTAATAATGAAAAGTGTATTTAATAAGAATGAACATTTATAAACAACTTAGCTCTGTGTGCTATAATTATTTCAAACCATTTGTCTTCATCTAAAGTTATCGTCCTGGAATAGTCTTTGGAATTTCATGTTTTCACTACATCACACAATAGAAATTGTTGCTTCTGATGGTACTCACTAATGCAAGCTTCTGTATGTAAAACTTGTATCAAGTTAAGGTTGCTCAAAGTGGGATCTTTGTCTCTTGTTCAAATTATCATTTATTCATGCTTTCCTAAGATTTTTCTAAGACCAAGTAAAAAATGCTGTTTTTTATGTTTTGCCAAGGATGTGCCACTGTTGTATCGTGCTGCCACTGTCCATCTGTGGCATATTCTTGACAAAATAAAATTTTATAATGAAACCCGTAACCTGGTCAGAACACCCCTTACACAAGTAGGGATAGGCATTTCAGAATTCCAATAGCTTATCAGGTGGATTCGGAATACTAAACTATCCTAATCCAAAATTTTTAATTCCCCCATTCTAATGAAATATTCTGAATTCGTGATCCCTATACTTAGGTATGGCCTATTCAGAATAGCTCATAAGAAGTATTCGGAATAGTAAACCATCTAAGTACGAAACTGCAATATTATTTCTAAGCTGGTTATGTGAATAGCTTCTCTAGTGGATTTGATTCAAGTATTTGGGAGTGGTAAATTAATGCCTATACCTTCTGATACTTTCGTTTATTTTCTTCGATCTCAATAGCCAGTATTATTTTTATGTGCCAACTATACCATGAATTAGATAACTTATTTGCATTTTATATCTTTAATTTTTCTTATGCTTTCATGATGTATTCATGTTCCAATTCCCATATCCTCAATACTGTTTTGTGGATACAGCATTTTACTGGTCTTAAATTGAAGCTTTTCAATTGTCATGAGGTCTTTTCTAATTTGCTTTATTGCATATCGTTTGGCCTTTTTAATGCAGAATCGGTGGAAATTTAAGATAAAACATGCTACGTTACAGGCTTGAGGCGAACTGATTTTCTTATGCAGATGCCCAATCAAAAATTTCAGTTTGTCAACTTGAGTCACAGATGGACAGTCTCATCAGTGACCATACTTAACAAAAGATGTTTTGACAAATTTTTCCTGATGAATTATAAATATAGTCTTGAAAGTACCATCTAACCTGTATGAAATTTATCTCTCAGGTAAACTTGAGCATAAGTTGGACGAGTTTTTTTTTTGGTGAGGAGTGTCTGATATTATTTAGTGCACAAATATCATCAAGCATTGCCACATTGTAATGACTCATCATAACTCTGGAACGTTTTCCATGACCCATGCATCATTGCCAACAAATGATTACATTCAGCAATAGAATTTCCAAACCACAAGACTTAACTAGATCCTGATTTTGTTTTACGACACATTTGCCACAATGCTTTCTAGTTTTTATCTCATTTGGCCTTGATAGCAATTGCTTTTGCCCAGTTAATATTTTGGCGGAAAATTTTATTTTGTGAAGCTTCAGCCATAGAAGAACAGGCGGGATCGATCAGGTCTCATTTGATTTTCCATCTATTAAAAACAAATTAATTCTCATATAATGTAGAAAAATTTGCATTCCTCAGCGCTAGCAAGAAGTTAGCGATTCACTTTAATATACCTTCAGATTCTAATTCTTTAGTTTGTGAAGTTATTATCAATTGTGTACGGTACAAAATATTTTGCCTGTCATGAAGAAATATCTTGCAGACTCCTGTTATATTTTTGGCTTTCTCGAGAGGAACAATTTTTTTTTATATGTGTATTTCTCTTCAAATGTGTACTTTGCTATTTGTTACGTCATTTATGAATATATATATATATATTTATGATTAACTGCTTGATATTATGTGATTGATGTACGTTTTAAATTGTGATTATAAAATATGATAATGAACTCTTTTTATTGCTGTGCATAACCACTGCATGTTTGTTGCATTTTTATGTAGGTTTTAAAACTAAGATATTCATAATGGATAAAAATATTTTTTTGAGACTGCCTGGTCATTCAATGTTGGCACTTTCAATCACGGATATATTTACTGTTGAAGATTTATTCGACTGCTTTGATCAGAAAGATTCATACATACTATCCGAAGGAAAAGTTCTGGAGAATGATACCAACCTTGTACATGGAAAAAGCTACACAATATGTCGTCGATTACGTGGTGGGAAAGGAGGTTTTGGATCTATGTTGCGAGCTATTGGTGCTCAGATAGAAAAGACAACTAATAGGTATTTTTTTTCAAATTGGTTCAAGGAATATGATGATCTAGGGATCCTCTCACTACTTGTTCGTTATTTTTTTATTATGTTTTCAAATACTCGAATATTAAATGCACAGGTAAAGCATCATGTGCTACTTTTATACCTCTAAATAATTTATTTAAATGTGGATTTTGTTACAGTTTGTAAGTTGCCCTGTGGTATACAACAAACAGCTTCAGTTTAGAGATGTTTAGCATTTTGCAAAATTATGAGAGTTTACTCCAGCAATTATTCTTCAAAACTCGAATAAAACTAAAAATGTCTACCGATATTATAGATATGATCGATCTTCATCAAGATTTCTATTTCATCTAACTTGAACCACTGAATTAGCAGTGTAGTCCATATCTGATTAATTTTGTTGACTTGATCATGATGATTATGAAGTGTTTTGATATTCTTCGATTTTCGGTATTTTTCTATGTTTTCGTATTGAACTGCAATTTTGCATAGTATTTTTTAATCTAATGCTCTTATTCACACACCAGGGAAGCATGCAGAGACTTGAGCGGTAGAAGAATGAGGGATGTTAATAATGAAAAAAAAATGGTGGAATATCTTGAAAAAAAAGCAGAAAGGGAAAGGGAACGTGAGAAAAAGAAGATCGAGAAACTAGAAAGACTAACCCAACAGCCAAAACACTTCTTTAACGATCCAGATTATGATTCGAAACTTCGAGAAGCGGTTGAAAATGTTGATAATGCTGTTGAAAAGGGAATTATCGCTCACACGAAGAAAAGAAAATCAAATCCGAATGAGAAACAAAATGAGGAACCCAAAACTAAAAAGGGACTTTGGCTTGGTGAAGAGGAAATAAGCGACTCAGATTCTGATGATGATGAATCTATGCAGTTTCAGTCTAGGCTACTAGCTACATCTGAAAGTAATAATTCAGACTCTGGTGCATCATCGAGCAAGCAGACTGACACAACACTGCCAAAAGAATCAAATATTTCTTCAAAGTCTGATTCGACGACTGAATTAACTCAAAATTTCGAAGAGAAAGATATGATGAATAATATTGATAATGAAATTTCCATAAAAACTAGTGATGCTGTCAGCAATGGTAGCGATATGTCGATAAAAGCTAATGATTCGATATCAAAAGCAGTTGAAAAAGACAAAATATCTAATTTGGATGACATTGATTTTACCAATTATTCCACAGCAGATGAACTTGAATCTCTGGGTCTAGAAATATTGAAATCAGCTCTCATGAAAAAGGGCATAAAATGTGGGGGCTCACTGAAGGAAAGAGCAGCAAGGCTCTTTGTTGTAAAAGATTTATCTCCTGACCAAATTGATCCAAGTTTACTAGCAACAAAATCTAAAAAGAGAAACAGGTCCAAAAAATGATATGGGCTTTATTATTATGTATGAAAAATCAAACAATTTTATAGTGCATGGTGTGAAAATATTATAGTGCCACTTTCAAATGCATTTATTTTTTAATTTGATTCTATTTCAAAATTCAATCGTAAGATAAAATTAGTGGAAAATTTTTTGTATTGCCCTTGATATTTACTGATATGCTTAAAATGACAACATTTCAAATGAAACTGCTACACAAAACAGTTATGCTTATTGTGTTCAGTGCCAAATGAATGTATGGATTTGAGAGCGATCGAAAAAAGAAATTGCTTTTGACCAGAATTTTAAAATGTTTGATTATTCAGGTCATTCCTTAACATAGTAAATTCATATGGATTGTTTACTGAAATTATGAAATATGATATTTAGGATTTTGTTGCTGATATTTTTAGTGTCACCCGTAAACTGGGAATATGCAAGTTTAGCAATTTATCGCGTTTTGTAAACACATTGTCTAATTGATAGTAGTTTCATAGCAGGTATAGCCCAAAGATGGCCCTTGTCTGAGAAAAGCGGCCAATCTATAGATCAGACATGGTATAAAATATTCAAGAGTCACATTTTCACTGGGGTGGTATGTAATTTTTATTACCTAGTGTGTATGAATAATATATAAAAGGACTAATGGATTTTAACGATGCAAACTGCAATAAAAATGCAAAAATGATTGATTTTTTTCCCTTAATTGAGAGTATTGCTTTGGACCTTTGTGGCTACAGCAGACACGTTGTGTATGAGGGAATAGTCACAGCTGGTTTCTAATTAATTTATAATATAGGATGGGTCAGTCAGATTGCTTTTACTTAATTAATTTATCAAAAAGATGTTAATATTTTTGGCTTTGACCATTAGGAGGTCATAATTTGCTGGACGTGAAAACATGCAATATCATCAGGAATTAGATTTTGTCATATATGAGCCGTGGATAGAATACGCCTCAGTGCGGCGGCGCAATCCATCAATGGCCCATACAGACTAAAAGCATTTTGGTAATATTTTTTCACTGGGGGATGTATCAGAAATTTAGCTCCCGATCCATGTCACGTCAGAATAATGTAACACCCTTCTATTTTCTAATTTTACCTGAAGTCTTGATCCTCTAGTACAGCGTAGATCTTGCCTTGGCCTCACTTAATAGAGACTCAATTTTATTGCATTTATTCAGCAGCACCCGGTTAAGTTTTCGTTCAAGTTAGAGAAAGCAGTCTTTTTGATACACAGCATGGCAACAAGATTTTAAATCAGTTTCTCTCTGTCAGGGAGATATTGCTTTCTTTTTCTTTATCATAAAAATCTTAATACCACCACGGATGGCCAATAGCAATATTCTACTATTAAAAAATAATCCCTCGAATTCAGCCACTATTTTGAGAACTGAAGATTTCAAGATCCAGTTTCATGTTAAATTTGCATAATTTATGCAAAGAATGACTAAAATTTTTTGTTATAGATTTCCTGAAATGTATTTTTACTACACAAAATGTATTTTTTTCTGGCAGGCCTCAGCCGCAGTACAGCTTAGTCTAATGAAATCCTCACACACAGTTATATGATAACATCAGAAAATTTATTTTTAGTATATGTAATAGTACCATCAAAATCTTGCGTGAACTACAGACACAAACCTTCAGCATAAATCATTTTCAAACACATGAAATAATACAATTTAAAGGCAAAAATGTAGTAAGGCCTCAGAAATTTTATTTTGTTGATCGTGCGCCACTGATAGAATTGGCTTTGGCTTTATCCAAGTCAAGTATTCTAGAATGCTAATTTAAGGGTAATTCTGTAAATTGATTTATTTTGCAGTAAAATTTGACATAATTCATAACTTCGCTGCAAAAAGGGCAAATATTGTGAATACTGTTTAAACCAAATTATAAGTACTATTCCAGCCACCAATACATATAGCATGCCATGACTGATCGGCATTCTATATCAAAATCCAATTGAGGCTTTCTGAGCCATGCATCACCGAAGCAAATTATAAATATAGGAATCGCAGTGCATCACCAGGTAATATTTTGAAATTATCTGCAAATAATTTCTGCCCGATTGCATTGGGTTACAGGGCATGTGCCAAACACATGCAGATTTTCCCAAATTTAATTGCTGTTTTCACTGGTGAACCTGCTGACTAATCCGGATATGCATTTATTCGCAACGAGTAGGAAAAGCCAACTAAATACTTAGCCACCAATGGAACGATTGTGAGAAACCAATCTTCTTATTGTTTGAATTGTAACGACACCTAAGTAATGACGCCATGGGATACAGTGTTGAAAAACTAAACTTATCATATATGAAGAATAAAAATCACCAAGAATTTTGCATTCTGTAATATAATATAAACTAAATACCCGATCAAAACATTCAAAGCATGGACTAATTGGAACATTGATCGATTATGCTATCAATGCTTGACCATCTCTAATTCATGCTTGATATAGGAACATTTCTGACAATATATTCACCTCAAACCATAGTCAACCAAGCGTGATCCATGTATACAGTTCCAATCAGAGTAATATCACAGAAAATAATACGAAAAAATAATAGTTTACCAACCAGTGAATGTACCAATCTCCATCAGAAAAGTGTTTTGCCGAGTATGGACCACTGATGAATCACATCGAATAGATGTGATTTATCACTGGTCCATGCTCGACAAAATGAAAATTCTCAGAGATTTCAACACAGTAGATAGAAAAGATAGGGATATAATAATACAAAAATTAAAGAATGGAAAAATATATGTTGAAATCGAAAGAAAATATTAAATGTTATAACTACTAACAGCACCTTTTGATTTTGTGCATGCGGTGTATATATGATACATAATATATTACAATATCCTGACAAAACATAAAGCAATCAGGTACGGAAAATTGTGGTGGTAAGACATTCAATACTGATGTCCTTTTAAAAGTTCATTTTTTAAAACACATAAACACCTATTGCTCTTTTGGAATTTTTTCCATAAATGACGACTTTCTGTCATTTCAATTTTTACAAACTGCAGAGCCAAAGCATTTCAGCAATGGCCAAAATTTCAAAATGATGAGTTTTAAAATAAAATGATCATCATTAAAATTTGAGTGTGGCGTATTCCAAACATGCGCCAATAACTTGTGAGTAAATATCAAACATTAAGATATTTTTGATTGAGGACAAAGCCAGCTTTGAATATGGAACAAAATGTAGTGCAGTACAAGTTGGCATTGTACAATTACTATTTTAATGGATTAAATCAAGGGGAATAAGCAAAATCCCTGAAAATTGATTACGTGTGATAGCGTAATAATTCTGTCGCCTCCGAACAGTCGAAATTCTTGACAATCATTTTTTCGCAGAGTTTACTTTTCTATTAGTTTGCCATAGAGAGTTTTTAATGGTTATGGCATCTATGCTAACGGACAATGTTTTTGAAGGAAGTGGAACAAATGCTTTCCGTCCAGAATTATATTTAAATAATCTTTCTATCATGTTCGGAACAATGTTTGCTGGACCTACAAAAACAAAGAAAACATAATAAAATCAAAAAGGTACCAGTAGAAACTAAAGGAAACATAAGGGGCACCTTTATAGGGCCTTGGGGTGACCCATTCAAATAATTAACTATGAAAAATGAAAAAAAACTCTTCCTAAAGTTCATTTTTATTTGAAAACATTTACGCAAGATGTTTGAAAACAATTATATGATACAAATTGTTAGTTTCAACATATTTTGATGATCGAACAGTGATAGATAATTTTGAACCATTTAATAACTGCAATAGATATTTTAAAAACAAATTTTGAAATGATAAAAATCAAAAAACATACCGTTTCCAGCTAATTTTTTGAGATGTTCTCCATCAGGATCATAAGAATACAAAGCTCGAAATTGACATTTTGCATCTCTGAATAATATCATATAATGTCGAGCATCTGACATTTCTAAAACCTGAAAACATGCAATAGTATGTGGTTTGTTATTCACTGTTCTTATGAAACTACAGAATAATAATATTACAGAGAATTCTATATAGATCCATGTTGTGGAAAAACCATAACATATAGTAAAATTTGATCATAGGCTGAGCGAACAGTTTGCCTTAAACATAATTTTGGAATTAAATAAACATAATTGATTGATTGGATAAATATCCTAATAAATTTAATCAATACAATTGAATATTGATTTAACACTTAGCATCCCTAAATATCCCCAAAATCAAACAGGGCTGGAATCCATATTTTTTATGTGCATAACTCATCATTAAAAGATGCGTAGTAAATATCATTTATCATACGATAAATCTCTTCCTGAAAGATGAAAATGTTTCTTTGAGTGTCTGGTAGAAGCAACACGAGAACAACCAATTTATTTGTAATTTCTATTGTTCGAATATTGCTATTGTGATTCACTTTATTATTATTCATGTTTGTAAGCTCTAAATCCTGTCATATATTTAATTTAGGATTTAAATACTTTATACTGTTCACGTTTGAAGGGTACAATTACAGTTAGCTTCTTGTTTTTTTGTTCCCCTAAATTTTTTACTACCGTAATAATGAAAAGTGTATTTAATAAGAATGAACATTTATAAACAACTTAGCTCTGTGTGCTATAATTATTTCAAACCATTTGTCTTCATCTAAAGTTATCGTCCTGGAATAGTCTTTGGAATTTCATGTTTTCACTACATCACACAATAGAAATTGTTGCTTCTGATGGTACTCACTAATGCAAGCTTCTGTATGTAAAACTTGTATCAAGTTAAGGTTGCTCAAAGTGGGATCTTTGTCTCTTGTTCAAATTATCATTTATTCATGCTTTCCTAAGATTTTTCTAAGACCAAGTAAAAAATGCTGTTTTTTATGTTTTGCCAAGGATGTGCCACTGTTGTATCGTGCTGCCACTGTCCATCTGTGGCATATTCTTGACAAAATAAAATTTTATAATGAAACCCGTAACCTGGTCAGAACACCCCTTACACAAGTAGGGATAGGCATTTCAGAATTCCAATAGCTTATCAGGTGGATTCGGAATACTAAACTATCCTAATCCAAAATTTTTAATTCCCCCATTCTAATGAAATATTCTGAATTCGTGATCCCTATACTTAGGTATGGCCTATTCAGAATAGCTCATAAGAAGTATTCGGAATAGTAAACCATCTAAGTACGAAACTGCAATATTATTTCTAAGCTGGTTATGTGAATAGCTTCTCTAGTGGATTTGATTCAAGTATTTGGGAGTGGTAAATTAATGCCTATACCTTCTGATACTTTCGTTTATTTTCTTCGATCTCAATAGCCAGTATTATTTTTATGTGCCAACTATACCATGAATTAGATAACTTATTTGCATTTTATATCTTTAATTTTTCTTATGCTTTCATGATGTATTCATGTTCCAATTCCCATATCCTCAATACTGTTTTGTGGATACAGCATTTTACTGGTCTTAAATTGAAGCTTTTCAATTGTCATGAGGTCTTTTCTAATTTGCTTTATTGCATATCGTTTGGCCTTTTTAATGCAGAATCGGTGGAAATTTAAGATAAAACATGCTACGTTACAGGCTTGAGGCGAACTGATTTTCTTATGCAGATGCCCAATCAAAAATTTCAGTTTGTCAACTTGAGTCACAGATGGACAGTCTCATCAGTGACCATACTTAACAAAAGATGTTTTGACAAATTTTTCCTGATGAATTATAAATATAGTCTTGAAAGTACCATCTAACCTGTATGAAATTTATCTCTCAGGTAAACTTGAGCATAAGTTGGACGAGTTTTTTTTTTGGTGAGGAGTGTCTGATATTATTTAGTGCACAAATATCATCAAGCATTGCCACATTGTAATGACTCATCATAACTCTGGAACGTTTTCCATGACCCATGCATCATTGCCAACAAATGATTACATTCAGCAATAGAATTTCCAAACCACAAGACTTAACTAGATCCTGATTTTGTTTTACGACACATTTGCCACAATGCTTTCTAGTTTTTATCTCATTTGGCCTTGATAGCAATTGCTTTTGCCCAGTTAATATTTTGGCGGAAAATTTTATTTTGTGAAGCTTCAGCCATAGAAGAACAGGCGGGATCGATCAGGTCTCATTTGATTTTCCATCTATTAAAAACAAATTAATTCTCATATAATGTAGAAAAATTTGCATTCCTCAGCGCTAGCAAGAAGTTAGCGATTCACTTTAATATACCTTCAGATTCTAATTCTTTAGTTTGTGAAGTTATTATCAATTGTGTACGGTACAAAATATTTTGCCTGTCATGAAGAAATATCTTGCAGACTCCTGTTATATTTTTGGCTTTCTCGAGAGGAACAATTTTTTTTTATATGTGTATTTCTCTTCAAATGTGTACTTTGCTATTTGTTACGTCATTTATGAATATATATATATATATATTTATGATTAACTGCTTGATATTATGTGATTGATGTACGTTTTAAATTGTGATTATAAAATATGATAATGAACTCTTTTTATTGCTGTGCATAACCACTGCATGTTTGTTGCATTTTTATGTAGGTTTTTAAAACTAAGATATTCATAATGGATAAAAATATTTTTTTGAGACTGCCTGGTCATTCAATGTTGGCACTTTCAATCACGGATATATTTACTGTTGAAGATTTATTCGACTGCTTTGATCAGAAAGATTCATACATACTATCCGAAGGAAAAGTTCTGGAGAATGATACCAACCTTGTACATGGAAAAAGCTACACAATATGTCGTCGATTACGTGGTGGGAAAGGAGGTTTTGGATCTATGTTGCGAGCTATTGGTGCTCAGATAGAAAAGACAACTAATAGGTATTTTTTTTCAAATTGGTTCAAGGAATATGATGATCTAGGGATCCTCTCACTACTTGTTCGTTATTTTTTTATTATGTTTTCAAATACTCGAATATTAAATGCACAGGTAAAGCATCATGTGCTACTTTTATACCTCTAAATAATTTATTTAAATGTGGATTTTGTTACAGTTTGTAAGTTGCCCTGTGGTATACAACAAACAGCTTCAGTTTAGAGATGATGTTTAGCATTTTGCAAAATTATGAGAGTTTACTCCAGCAATTATTCTTCAAAACTCGAATAAAACTAAAAATGTCTACCGATATTATAGATATGATCGATCTTCATCAAGATTTCTATTTCATCTAACTTGAACCACTGAATTAGCAGTGTAGTCCATATCTGATTAATTTTGTTGACTTGATCATGATGATTATGAAGTGTTTTGATATTCTTCGATTTTCGGTATTTTTCTATGTTTTCGTATTGAACTGCAATTTTGCATAGTATTTTTTAATCTAATGCTCTTATTCACACACCAGGGAAGCATGCAGAGACTTGAGCGGTAGAAGAATGAGGGATGTTAATAATGAAAAAAAAATGGTGGAATATCTTGAAAAAAAAGCAGAAAGGGAAAGGGAACGTGAGAAAAAGAAGATCGAGAAACTAGAAAGACTAACCCAACAGCCAAAACACTTCTTTAACGATCCAGATTATGATTCGAAACTTCGAGAAGCGGTTGAAAATGTTGATAATGCTGTTGAAAAGGGAATTATCGCTCACACGAAGAAAAGAAAATCAAATCCGAATGAGAAACAAAATGAGGAACCCAAAACTAAAAAGGGACTTTGGCTTGGTGAAGAGGAAATAAGCGACTCAGATTCTGATGATGATGAATCTATGCAGTTTCAGTCTAGGCTACTAGCTACATCTGAAAGTAATAATTCAGACTCTGGTGCATCATCGAGCAAGCAGACTGACACAACACTGCCAAAAGAATCAAATATTTCTTCAAAGTCTGATTCGACGACTGAATTAACTCAAAATTTCGAAGAGAAAGATATGAATAATATTGATAATGAAATTTCCATAAAAACTAGTGATGCTGTCAGCAATGGTAGCGATATGTCGATAAAAGCTAATGATTCGATATCAAAAGCAGTTGAAAAAGACAAAATATCTAATTTGGATGACATTGATTTTACCAATTATTCCACAGCAGATGAACTTGAATCTCTGGGTCTAGAAATATTGAAATCAGCTCTCAT
This sequence comes from Styela plicata, assembly GCA_963675895.2. Taxonomy (NCBI): domain Eukaryota; kingdom Metazoa; phylum Chordata; class Ascidiacea; order Stolidobranchia; family Styelidae; genus Styela; species Styela plicata. The sequence goes on along the minus strand of OZ023143.1, from coordinate 7,719,067 downwards.
GAAAAAGGGCATAAAATGTGGGGGCTCACTGAAGGAAAGAGCAGCAAGGCTCTTTGTTGTAAAAGATTTATCTCCTGACCAAATTGATCCAAGTTTACTAGCAACAAAATCTAAAAAGAGAAACAGGTCCAAAAAATGATATGGGCTTTATTATTATGTATGAAAAATCAAACAATTTTATAGTGCATGGTGTGAAAATATTATAGTGCCACTTTCAAATGCATTTATTTTTTAATTTGATTCTATTTCAAAATTCAATCGTAAGATAAAATTAGTGGAAAATTTTTTGTATTGCCCTTGATATTTACTGATATGCTTAAAATGACAACATTTCAAATGAAACTGCTACACAAAACAGTTATGCTTATTGTGTTCAGTGCCAAATGAATGTATGGATTTGAGAGCGATCGAAAAAAGAAATTGCTTTTGACCAGAATTTTAAAATGTTTGATTATTCAGGTCATTCCTTAACATAGTAAATTCATATGGATTGTTTACTGAAATTATGAAATATGATATTTAGGATTTTGTTGCTGATATTTTTAGTGTCACCCGTAAACTGGGAATATGCAAGTTTAGCAATTTATCGCGTTTTGTAAACACATTGTCTAATTGATAGTAGTTTCATAGCAGGTATAGCCCAAAGATGGCCCTTGTCTGAGAAAAGCGGCCAATCTATAGATCAGACATGGTATAAAATATTCAAGAGTCACATTTTCACTGGGGTGGTATGTAATTTTTATTACCTAGTGTGTATGAATAATATATAAAAGGACTAATGGATTTTAACGATGCAAACTGCAATAAAAATGCAAAAATGATTGATTTTTTTTCCCTTAATTGAGAGTATTGCTTTGGACCTTTGTGGCTACAGCAGACACCTTGTGTATGAGGGAATAGTCACAGCTGGTTTCTAATTAATTTATAATATAGGATGGGTCAGTCAGATTGCTTTTACTTAATTAATTTATCAAAAAGATGTTAATATTTTTGGCTTTGACCATTAGGAGGTCATAATTTGCTGGACGTGAAAACATGCAATATCATCAGGAATTAGATTTTGTCATATATGAGCCGTGGATAGAATACGCCTCAGTGCGGCGGCGCAATCCATCAATGGCCCATACAGACTAAAAGCATTTTGGTAATATTTTTTCACTGGGGGATGTATCAGAAATTTAGCTCCCGATCCATGTCACGTCAGAATAATGTAACACCCTTCTATTTTCTAATTTTACCTGAAGTCTTGATCCTCTAGTACAGCGTAGATCTTGCCTTGGCCTCACTTAATAGAGACTCAATTTTATTGCATTTATTCAGCAGCACCCGGTTAAGTTTTCGTTCAAGTTAGAGAAAGCAGTCTTTTTGATACACAGCATGGCAACAAGATTTTAAATCAGTTTCTCTCTGTCAGGGAGATATTGCTTTCTTTTTCTTTATCATAAAAATCTTAATACCACCACGGATGGCCAATAGCAATATTCTACTATTAAAAAATAATCCCTCGAATTCAGCCACTATTTTGAGAACTGAAGATTTCAAGATCCAGTTTCATGTTAAATTTGCATAATTTATGCAAAGAATGACTAAAAAATTTTTTGTTATAGATTTCCTGAAATGTATTTTTACTACACAAAATGTATTTTTTTCTGGCAGGCCTCAGCCGCAGTACAGCTTAGTCTAATGAAATCCTCACACACAGTTATATGATAACATCAGAAAATTTATTTTTAGTATATGTAATAGTACCATCAAAATCTTGCGTGAACTACAGACACAAACCTTCAGCATAAATCATTTTCAAACACATGAAATAATACAATTTAAAGGCAAAAATGTAGTAAGGCCTCAGAAATTTTATTTTGTTGATCGTGCGCCACTGATAGAATTGGCTTTGGCTTTATCCAAGTCAAGTATTCTAGAATGCTAATTTAAGGGTAATTCTGTAAATTGATTTATTTTGCAGTAAAATTTGACATAATTCATAACTTCGCTGCAAAAAGGGCAAATATTGTGAATACTGTTTAAACCAAATTATAAGTACTATTCCAGCCACCAATACATATAGCATGCCATGACTGATCGGCATTCTATATCAAAATCCAATTGAGGCTTTCTGAGCCATGCATCACCGAAGCAAATTATAAATATAGGAATCGCAGTGCATCACCAGGTAATATTTTGAAATTATCTGCAAATAATTTCTGCCCGATTGCATTGGGTTACAGGGCATGTGCCAAACACATGCAGATTTTCCCAAATTTAATTGCTGTTTTCACTGGTGAACCTGCTGACTAATCCGGATATGCATTTATTCGCAACGAGTAGGAAAAGCCAACTAAATACTTAGCCACCAATGGAACGATTGTGAGAAACCAATCTTCTTATTGTTTGAATTGTAACGACACCTAAGTAATGACGCCATGGGATACAGTGTTGAAAAACTAAACTTATCATATATGAAGAATAAAAATCACCAAGAATTTTGCATTCTGTAATATAATATAAACTAAATACCCGATCAAAACATTCAAAGCATGGACTAATTGGAACATTGATCGATTATGCTATCAATGCTTGACCATCTCTAATTCATGCTTGATATAGGAACATTTCTGACAATATATTCACCTCAAACCATAGTCAACCAAGCGTGATCCATGTATACAGTTCCAATCAGAGTAATATCACAGAAAATAATACGAAAAAATAATAGTTTACCAACCAGTGAATGTACCAATCTCCATCAGAAAAGTGTTTTGCCGAGTATGGACCACTGATGAATCACATCGAATAGATGTGATTTATCACTGGTCCATGCTCGACAAAATGAAAATTCTCAGAGATTTCAACACAGTAGATAGAAAAGATAGGGATATAATAATACAAAAATTAAAGAATGGAAAAATATATGTTGAAATCGAAAGAAAATATTAAATGTTATAACTACTAACAGCACCTTTTGATTTTGTGCATGCGGTGTATATATGATACATAATATATTACAATATCCTGACAAAACATAAAGCAATCAGGTACGGAAAATTGTGGTGGTAAGACATTCAATACTGATGTCCTTTTAAAAGTTCATTTTTAAAACACATAAACACCTATTGCTCTTTTGGAATTTTTTCCATAAATGACGACTTTCTGTCATTTCAATTTTTACAAACTGCAGAGCCAAAGCATTTCAGCAATGGCCAAAATTTCAAAATGATGAGTTTTAAAATAAAATGATCATCATTAAAATTTGAGTGTGGCGTATTCCAAACATGCGCCAATAACTTGTGAGTAAATATCAAACATTAAGATATTTTTGATTGAGGACAAAGCCAGCTTTGAATATGGAACAAAATGTAGTGCAGTACAAGTTGGCATTGTACAATTACTATTTTAATGGATTAAATCAAGGGGAATAAGCAAAATCCCTGAAAATTGATTACGTGTGATAGCGTAATAATTCTGTCGCCTCCGAACAGTCGAAATTCTTGACAATCATTTTTTCGCAGAGTTTACTTTTCTATTAGTTTGCCATAGAGAGTTTTTAATGGTTATGGCATCTATGCTAACGGACAATGTTTTTGAAGGAAGTGGAACAAATGCTTTCCGTCCAGAATTATATTTAAATAATCTTTCTATCATGTTCGGAACAATGTTTGCTGGACCTACAAAAACAAAGAAAACATAATAAAATCAAAAAGGTACCAGTAGAAACTAAAGGAAACATAAGGGGCACCTTTATAGGGCCTTGGGGTGACCCATTCAAATAATTAACTATGAAAAATGAAAAAAAACTCTTCCTAAAGTTCATTTTTATTTGAAAACATTTACGCAAGATGTTTGAAAACAATTATATGATACAAATTGTTAGTTTCAACATATTTTGATGATCGAACAGTGATAGATAATTTTGAACCATTTAATAACTGCAATAGATATTTTAAAAACAAATTTTGAAATGATAAAAATCAAAAAACATACCGTTTCCAGCTAATTTTTTGAGATGTTCTCCATCAGGATCATAAGAATACAAAGCTCGAAATTGACATTTTGCATCTCTGAATAATATCATATAATGTCGAGCATCTGACATTTCTAAAACCTGAAAACATGCAATAGTATGTGGTTTGTTATTCACTGTTCTTATGAAACTACAGAATAATAATATTACAGAGAATTCTATATAGATCCATGTTGTGGAAAAACCATAACATATAGTAAAATTTGATCATAGGCTGAGCGAACAGTTTGCCTTAAACATAATTTTGGAATTAAATAAACATAATTGATTGATTGGATAAATATCCTAATAAATTTAATCAATACAATTGAATATTGATTTAACACTTAGCATCCCTAAATATCCCCAAAATCAAACAGGGCTGGAATCCATATTTTTTATGTGCATAACTCATCATTAAAAGATGCGTAGTAAATATCATTTATCATACGATAAATCTCTTCCTGAAAGATGAAAATGTTTCTTTGAGTGTCTGGTAGAAACCAAACTTTAGAAAAAGGTTGAAAATCATCGATACTGCTGTGAAATAGCAGTTTTGATGGTTTTTAATCGCTTTGTCTATTCAAGAAAATGATATATACGAAAAAAGGGTTCTGTTACCCTGGTCCCAGGGAATAGATGTACCTGTATCGTATTATTACGACTTGTTTCATTGACTTTTCCTGGCAAGCAACAATGACATATAGCATTGTAAACAATATGTTTATTCGACTTCGAACTTGGTTGTTTATATAACTTTGGACCTAGATAAACGATAGTAAGTAAGATTGTATTATTACAATATCAAATTAATTTTAGTAAAACATAGAAAAATTAATCATGAAATAAAAGCAGTATCTTCAGTATACTTTTTTATTGAAGATCGCTCTAAGTAAGGCCAAAAGCAACAGCCACTCAAACGACAAAGAGCTACTACTAGATAGGGTGCCAGCAACTGCACTTTAAGTGAAAAACATCAAATGCAGAACTAAGCCACCGCGATAAAGCGCAGTGAGTAATATCTGACCTCGGTGGTGATAAACCACTTCTTTGTATATACATACAATCAAATCAAGAATAGGTATATACATATTTTGATACGATAAGAATTTTGTGGAAGGTTAAAAGAGCACAGAAAAAGAGAATAATTTTTCAAAACATGCCTGTATATTCTGAAGACACTGCTGATGAAGACGCTGATTGATTATCCCATTCTTTTTTATGTCCTGCACTACCAGTCTGTAGAAAAATTTATAATAAAGAATCGATAAATAAAAGGAAAACAAGAATAAATAAGATAGCTAAATGCAGCAAATATAAGCAATTAGCTGCCAGAAGAATATTTGGCAAATGTGCAATATTTCAAAAAAATCTTTTGATGAAAAATCAAAATATATCTTTTTGAGTCTCTGGGAACAATCAAACTGCATGCCACTGTATGAACCCAAAAGGATTTAAAAAAGGATGCAGAAAAAAAGAGGATTTTCAGCTACTATGATACTCAAAAACCTGAAAAAGTGGACAGAGATTATTGCTTAACCACATGGTGAAACACGACCTCCCGTGCAGATATCAGTTCCAAGTCAAGGATGTGGTTTTTGCCAAATCGTTCACATATTTTTCCTGTGCATGGACATGGAGGAAGCTGTAACCATAGGTGTCCAGCAATCCACTCAAATACTTTTTTTTTATTAAATTCCCTTTGAGCGAGGCCAGAAGCAGTGCCTGAAAGGAACCAACCCACGGCACCCTAATAGTAAAGAGTTACTAAAAGAAGTAATACTAGTAACACTCTAAATGGCGAACTTCGCAAACGGAACTGAACTGCCATGGTAAAATGCAGTGAGCGGTATCTGCCCTGGGCGATGGTAAAACTTCTCCCACTTCTTCGCATCCTTTTGGTCACCTCCACATACGGAAATACGTTAGGGCTATTCTAAATCTCGTACCTACAGGGCACAAAATCATGATCATGCTACACAAAATTCTCCCCACATGAGTCAATTCCCCATTTCCTAATTAATATATCCTGATATATATATTATGATTTCACATTACCTTTTGTGTTAGCATAGATCTTGCATTAGAACATGTACTTCCATCCTCCGTCTCCATATTAATAAGATATGTTTCATCTAGAAGAAAAAAATGTAAGAAGATCCAATAGCTTTATATAGTATTTACAATAAAAAGACTGATGGAATTATATTAATACTATATTATGGTATTCTACATCATACAACTAGACCTCCAACTTTTAGTGGCAATCTCATGACAGAAAATCAATTTTAACATTTAATAATTCAAAGTTAAAATAATTCGCATTCAATTTCACAGTTCAAATTTGTATTTGCCATCATTCTAATGCTCTACTGAAAGGTGGAACAAATCTTGCTTTTCTTCAGATGCCCCGATGTTGTTTTTTTTCGATTTATACTATATTTTTCCGATAGACAAAAAAGTTTCAAAACCATCAACACTGCTATTCCATAGCAGTGTTAATGGTTCTGAAGCTTTTTGTGCCGCTTGGTTTCCACCAGACACTCCAGAGACATTTCAATCTTCTAGCATAAGAAATACTGCAAATTTACTGAATTTTTTTCTGGTGGAAGCTATTTTTTCGGGTGTCTAAGTAGCAGAGCAGCTTCCATTTTGGAAGTTTGCTTTGTTGTAAATTAATACTCACGATTATCAGGTGCATCGTGTATGGGCTGATCATAATTATTTGTTAGAACAGTAGATTCAGGATGGGCTGGTGATGATCGACCACTTTTTGTAACCTTGTGCGATCTGGATGTATGCTGAAACATGGAACGATAGGTTTAAGAAGTAGTATATGCCCAGATCATTGCCCAGGTCAGCTACCACTCACTGCACTTTAGTATAGTGGGTTAATTCTCTTTTACGTTTTTTTTTTCTACAGTGCACATACTGGTACTATATTCTTCTTGCTACTTGAGTGATCGTTAGTAATATTGACCATTTACTAAATTTCCTACTGATATAACCTTTTTTCCTGGTGACAGTCAGCCACTTTGCACCGGAGCATGTGCAACAAAATGAAATTTGTTGTTGCTATTACTTTTTGACATAAATTTGTTGAATATCGGGATTTTCTGGAACTAGGGGCAATGCAGCTATATTCCTAGTCGTGGATCACTCAAACATTCAATCTTACCGAAGAAGATTCTGTCTTAGCGGAAGATGGAGGATGTTTCTTCCCACTTCCTCCTGCAATGATAGCGCTAGATTGTTGAACGAGTTGAGCTTCCTCTTGCTGTAACTTTCTCTTCTTATATTCCTCCAACCTTTGTTGTCGTTTTAATTTTTCTTCTTCCTTTTTAGCTGTCAGTTCTTCCTGTTTTTGTCTGCAAAAGAAGAATATCAAGAATATTAATAACATACCTATTTTTGGAAAATGAGAAATCAAAGAGCTTCCAAATCATCAATTTCCTCCATTGTTGTTTATTTTGCTACCTTATATTTGACTTAAACTATGACAGGCAACAGTATATGTATCTTGAAACATCGCCCTTACCAATTTTTATATTTAATGCTAGCTGTTTTAACGACTTAACAGCAAAGTAAGTGACAGCGTACATACAACATTTAAAAAAAGAATTTATTTCTCTAAATACATAAAAAAGTCAAATCTCCTTACCTTGCTTCCTCTTTTCTTTTCTCGGCTTGATTTTCACGATCAACTTTCTTTCTTTTTAATTCTTCTTCTTTCTTCAATTGTTTTAATAGAAATTGTTCTTTCTTTTTAGCAACAGCAGTGTTAGGCGTCGCCTCATCGACCAACTCAAATCCTTTACCTGGAAGAAGACGTTCGCGAAATTTATTTAATGTCCTTGGATGAAAATTATACATACATAATGGAGCCAGACTGACAGAATGCCAGTTGCTCTGCTACTCAGAGACAGACAGAAAAAAGGCTGCCGTCAATATTTCATGATATATTTGTTGCTATGTCTCTTTTTGAGATTCTGGCAGTAACCAAATTGTACAAAAAAGTTGAAATAGCAATGCTAATGGTTTTGAAATTTTCTTGTCCTTCCTAGGAAATGGAATGAGCATTTCGGACAGATGAAGAAACCCAAGATTCTGCCACCATGACTGGGGCCATTCCAGAAGATGAATAATAAAGATTCATTAATGGTTATACACAGGCATCTAGGATTCAAAATATAAAAGCATCAAAATTTTCACAAAATCTTGGGCTCTAACAACTATCCTTAATGAATGCAAAGTTATTACAGAGATAAAAAAAAATCAGTTCAAAGTTCATAATCAAAAGAAATTCAATTTTTATTGCAAAGGTAAGTGTGGATGACACATTCAACCTGTCCTTGGCTACTAATTTCAAGTCTTCCATAACTGTAACTGAAACAAGTTAAAAATCGCTTTCTGTCAAAATACAAACTCAGGATAAAAAAAACAATAATTAACGTTCTCACCTCCCTTTTTGTCAATGTCAGCAGTTTTCAACAATACGCTTGACATGTCTGTCTCGTCATCAGCTGTCGGATGAAAAATAAGATGACTAATAACAAAAACCTAAAACGACACGCAAGAAAGTAACATACAGTAAAACATAGTAAATAATGCATATCGTAGTAAAACAACAAAAGGTCATTAAATTTTAATTATTGACTGATTTTAAATTTGACCATACATGATTCAACAATAACTTGAGCTTACAAACATACAGGTAAATATAAACTCAAATCACATAGATAAATCTGCTTTTACTAAAGAAAGGTCTATCTAAGACGAACAGAACACTATCACTATAGAAAAGATACTGCGACTTGAGAGTCGATGGTTTAATTCTCATGGGAAATGACGATTGTTGAAAAGTATGTTGAGATAAAACAGAGCGTGATTTAGATGTTTGAACTTGTATACATAAGTTTAGTGGTTGAATTCGGAAGTTATTAGAATAGTAGCACTGTATTCGTGGGCACGCTGGTCTATCAAGTTGGCATTTCAGGCTGAGGATCTAAGGTGTAAGTACTAGCAAGATTGGCACGTTATTCCACACCCATCACTAAACCCAGGGTGTACTAACTTCGGTAGGCTTGGGCCAAACCGGAAAGTTGATATCATTCCAACAACACTATTACTACTTGTCTGTAAGTGTCCTCAGGTATAGCGCCTTGTTCAGGGTGATCCAATTAAAAGAGTGGATATAAAAAACATAAGTTGACTTGTCTCAGAATACATAAGGAAAAGTTCTTATTTTCGTATACCGTTTTCGACTTGTGTTCTTTCAGCTCAGTTATAAGTTTTATTTTGCATGATTCAGAGACAGGCTGTGCCACGGTAGTATGATTCATCAATAGATGAATCTTTACAAAATATGATTCGACAAAAATTTTGGACTGCGAAATGTTTCAAAATATATTAACTAAAAATGATTTTAAAGGTAATAATACTTCAATATCCAACAAATTCTTATTTACTTTAAGTTAAGTTTAAGTTTTATATTTTCTAAATGCAAAAATCTCCAGCAGTAATAATTTTTCACTCACCAATATCTTGAGAGGGAGGTGATCCTTGTAATGGACTCATTTTTTGAGGTGTTGAATGATTAGAACCAGCAGCTATTTTATGTGAGAATGTGTCGTATGTTGTTTGATCAGCAGGACCTAGAATTTTAAATACAAAAGAAATAGTAATTACTAACCTCATGGAAGAATATGATTTCCACACATCTATTTATAAAATGGATTTCTAATTGAAATAAATAAATATTGACGTTGTGTGCTACAAGGTATATCCAAACAACTTGATTCAAATAAAATTATACAGAAAACATTCCATAAATTTTTGATACAAAAACATTGATTCAAGACGTTATGCGTAAAGCACATGTTAAATGTTAGACAAAAAAATATGGTTTTCTAATCTACGAAAATTGAAAACGAAAAAGCTTAGGTCAATCAAATGTAACAATGCTAAATCAGTTATTTACTGCTCAATATAGACATAGCACAGCTGTAGCAACATAAACTTGAAGAAAAAAAATTAGGCTTAAGATGGCCAAAATTCCATCTCCAATATTCAGCATCAGATGAATGTTTTTTAACAATTGTATAGGTTAATTATCCAAACAAAACAAGAATAGGGATGTCTGCATGCAAAAGGCTCAAATATTCAAGAATTTTGATTAAAAGTAATGATTTTCGAGTATTCTTAAATTCAAAAATATCATGTTTACATTCCATAGAAATATAAAATATAAGAGAATATTGTGAACTTTTGAAAGCTTACAATAAACTTATGATTGTACATATGCTTAATATTATCTCATTCTTGCATCCTTGCGAATTCCCTCACATACGGATTCAGGATTTTAAAGAAACAAGGAAGGGTAAGTAGTTAGTTCTTTGCAAGATATCAGCGAAACGCGTATTCTGAAATTGCTCCATTTCACTGTAAAATCAGACCATACGCCAAATTTATGTTGTAAAATTGGACTCAAATAACCCCTTTGTTGCAAAATATGGACAAATATAAGCAATGTGTTCATAGAAATTAGAAATCCCTTTTTGTTTAACATCTTTAACGAACCTGTTGCCAAATAATTTGGATCGATATTCTCTTGTTCTGCAGAAGTATCAGGATCCGTAGCTTCTCCTCCAGGAAATAAACTTCTTCTTGTAGTATGTTCAGGAGAAGGATGATGAATATTGATATCTGGAGCTTGTGTTCGAAGAACATTGGGATGGACTACTTCGACAGGTTGTGGTGGAATCTACAGTGCAATGAAAGAGGTGAGTAATGGTGGGTGGATTACACCCGCAGATACCACACACTGAACTCCTTTATGTAAAATCATTTCTGTATGAAATATGCTTTTGGTGGCGTTAACTTGGGACTAACTACTTATCCTTCTATGCCTTTGCGTAAGTGGATCTGTATGCTAAAAGCGAGGATGCTATAGAAAGAGAATAAACTAATAGACAATGGGTTCAAGAGTCTTTCTACACACACACACAAATTTATTTCTGTAGCGTTTCGTTTGGCCAAGGTCAGATGGTTCCATTGTTGATATTGCTTGTCTGAGGAAGTCTGACCTTCATCAGACGAATATTACAGAAATACATTTTTTGTCTGTATGAAATATTTCTATAATTGCTTGTTTTTTTATATCGTTCCTTGTATGTCACTAGTTAGTTCCTTTCAACTGTTGCTTCCAACCTTGCTTTGAGCGAAATTATAAAAAGCAGTAGATTTGGTAATAACGTATTGTCAAATTTGGTTCGGCCTAAACGGGTATAAAATTCCATTGCCCTTCAACTCTGGTGAATTGAAAAAGTGGCTGCCATCAAAAAATACTTTACCAAAAATAAATTTTAAACAATGTTATTTATGAATGAACAATATCATAGTTTCGCTAGCCTGGAATATCGCAAAAACCACTTACACTTGGACCAATGTTCATTGGTTGATGTTCGTTGAATTGATTTGCTGAAACATTGTATGTCATCTGTCTTTGATCTTGATTTTGTGTAGAAGTCTGATGTTGAACACTATGCAATGTGGGAGAAGCAATATTGTTATGTTGCAGATTTGGATTCGAAACATCATATGTTGTTTGTCGAAAATCTTGTTGACTATTAGGATATAACTTTCCTTGTTGAGGATTCGCACTGATGCCAATATGCTGCTGATTATCAAAATGAGCGTCATGTACTTCATAAGTCTTTTGTCTGAAATCGTGACTCGAAACCTGAGGGACAGGTTGTTGTAAACTACTGTTTTCTCCAAAAGTTTCAGAAACATCGTAAGTCATCTGTCTGTTGTCATAACTCTGTGCAAATGTATGACCGACATTTTGACTTCCATTTGGTTGTACAGGTTGAAAACCTGAATTATCTCGTCTTTGTGGGAATGCACCGTTGTGCATCTGAAAATTATGCTGATGCTGTGTTGGATGAGAATTATATTGCTGATGGTAATTAACATCGCCATACGTATTATACATTGAATTTTGCTGATTTAACGATGGAGAAACATTCATTTGTCTTCTAGGGATAATTTTTGGGTCACTATGACTTTGTGGTGTTATCATTGTTCTTTCAAATGAATCAAAATTTGGTTGTAGTGGCTTTTGCACTAGTCTATCAACACTTCTGTGATCAAATTGTTCGGGATAATGTTGATCTGGTTGTGTGACATTATATGTTCTGTTGGAATGTGGAGGTAAAACTCTACTTTTGTCTGGACCAACGTCGAATGTTTGTTTTTGGTCGGATAATCGGGAATGTGCAGAAGAATGTGATGATGCATTGATCTGAAATAAATAGTAATAATGAAGAATAAAAAAAAGTTCGATGAATAAAATACATGAAATCTGGAAACAGGTTTTATCAACTATAGATGACCACAGATGGATCATGCCCTACTGACTGAAAAATGACGAATCTGCGGAACTTGCATCTGGAAGGCTTACATGTGGAGAATGAATGCTTGTCATCTTTTAGTACGTATTTGATGGTGGAACAAGAAAACAGTTCAAATTTGTAAAAAGTAAAAGAGTGAGAGACAGAATTGAGATCATAGAATATACCGAAACTGATCCATAAAATTAGACTGTACCTAATAAGCCTGCGTACAAAAAAATACAGTACCTGATATGCTTGGTCCACCATACTATTATTATTGCTTTGTTCGAGTCTGTTTGCATGAACTGTTGTTGTTGATAAAGGAGATGCAAAGAAATTATTGTAAGATTCAGACTGCGGACCTGTAAAACATATAAGAGCAAATGGTATTGGACTTATGAAATAAAATATTTATAAGATAAGTTTATAACATACTATTGGAAAATGCTGTAAATGAATACTAAGCAATTGCTGTAAAAGACAGCACAAAAACAGACCCCATAAAAATGAGTGTCAAAATTGTTGAAGAAAAACGCGAATCCACCACTAACACACCAACAGACACTGACTCCAAACAAACAATTATAATGAAATCTCTAATGTTTAGGCATTTGACAGGGAGTTTTGACAATAATTGTTTTGAGAAATAGGCCGCATGATCGTCAAAGCTATTACTATATACCAGTGTTGATGATTGATTATAAAGCTATGTCAAAATAGAATCCAAAGTAAATGAATCAAGGTAATGTGATTAGTTGTTACACAATATTTAATTCCATTCCAAATGCACATGTTAAAATCTGATATAACTAAAGAACAAACCAACGTTTTCAATATTCCAAAAACATAATTATGAATTCAATGAAAATGCAACTTACTTTCAGGTCTATTTCGCTCAACAAATTGTTGTAAAATTCTGTTTCCACATTCGAGATGTTCTACAACATTACTGTTGTTATTAACACTTGATGGACTCGGACTTTTTGACGAATAATCTGAACTTGTTTCTTCGTTTTTGTTTGTTCGCGTTACATGATGAGGAACAGTAGGTGGTTTGTGTTGCTGAACTGTGACAGAAAAAGAACATTTTACCTTATTATTGTGTAGAAAAAAGAACATTTTGACAAAAAAACTTTGCCTTGAACGGTGAGAGAGTCCAAAATAATAAAGCTCTTTTTGAGCACTACACAGTAAAATGTGGCATCTATCATGATCAAAAATTCAAAATAAATGGTTATTTGGATAAGAGCATTGACAAGATAGAGTATAAAAAAATATATGTACATTTCACATCACATAGAATATCATAATTTGACTAGAAATCACAAAGTCAAACAGAGTAGGGCAATAACACTCACCATGTTTTCTTTGCTGTTCATTCTTCTCATTATGTAAATCCAGTTTTTTGATTTCGCTATCAAGCTGAAACAAAAAGACATGTCATTAGCCAGAAAAAGAATCAACAATATTAAATAAGGTTCGGTTATCGATGCCCATGATCGATGGAAGCATTAAGTATACAACCATCCAGGAGTGAAAATCTTGTGTAAAAACATCCACCTTTGACTTGGAACTGGTAACTGTTGAGAGGTCTTGGTCCAACACATACTAAATGCTATTTCCGACTTCACAAGCCGCAATGAAAATATGATATCCTACTCATTTATAGAAAAAAGTTAATGTAGTTTTTATTATGAAATTTTTATTACATAACCACTTACGAAATATAGAATAACATTAACATCTTATTGTTATGTAAATACAAAAATATATTATTTTACCCTGATTAGTAAAAAGTGGAGAAGGAGAGAAATAAAAATAGACAAAAATCAGATTCCTCAAAAAATTTTGGCAATCTGGGTCTGATATCATAATTATCAAGCTGAATTTATTCTCAGCTTCATGTTATAATATCAGCATTTCCTTCTCAACTCTTCCCTGCTAAAGAATAAGTTTTTATAGTTTAAAACAATTCTGACCCTTTTTCTGGTTATCCCGATTCTACAAAGTGAAACAACATTTTTAATTAAAATCCAAACCTTTGACAGTTCCCTCGTCCACTCCCTCTGTTTAATTTTCTTTTCATCCTCGATCAATTTCTTCCTCTCTTCTATTCTCCTCCTTCTTTCTTCTATTTTCTTACAAAAAGCAGATAACTTTCCAGCAGAAGGAACATTGCTGTGGCGACGTAGATTTTCAGAGTTCGGTACCTGTTCAAAATTATTTTTATCTTTTATTCTCAGTTTCAATGTACAGTAATTTTTTATTTGTGCTAATTTTTACAAAATATGTACTGTAGTTCTTCCCATTGAAATAAAAATGTACAATATCACAATAGTATGCTAAATGCGATAAGGTGGAAGGCTTCATATGGGGAAGTAAAGACACCCACCACAGAAAGTATCACGTATAAAATAAACACATGAGTATAATAAGCTTCATACCATCAGAAACTAAATTATTCATCATCATTTTAGGCGTGCATACCCAATCGGAAAAAATTTTTTCATAGCATTTTTTGCTCAAGTATGCGTCACTGATGGATTGCGTCGATAAGACACAGTCCATCTGTGGCGCATGCTTGACAAAATAAAATTTCTGGATGTTTGAATCACCCGGCCGAGGACAAGTCAAAATACTGAATTGCCCTAATTCTCAAGTGAGTGTTGAAAAAGGAGTCTAGACATGAAGAGATAATTATACTTTTGCTCTGAGCAAATAGCACTAAATACACTCTACTATGCCTTGGCCAGTTCCGTATAAATTGTGTTCTGTTTGGAGTTAAATTGTTGGATTTACATTTTGTGTAACTATTTTCTGTATATTTAATTACTTTAGGCTTACTTATACTAGAGCAACTAATCAGACACCTGAGGAAATGGGCTCCAACAAATTATAACAAATGGGCAATATTTCAAGATATATCTCTTGGTAAATTAAAATGTCTTTTTTGAATGTATGGAAGAAAGAAAACTGTACAAAAAGTTTCAAAAGTTGATGGTTTTGAAGACTTTTGGCCAACCGAAGATACTGATCTGAACGTTTCAGACACCTGAAGAAAAACAAGCCAGCCTGGCTCGAAGTCAATTTCAATTAAAAGAGTCACCTGTAATGGTTTAGCATTGTTGACCCAACTGAATGCTTTGTTGTTTCTTGATGAACGATTCGATCTACGTTGTGGGTTTCTCAGCTTGACTACAGAACCACTAATAACAACATGATCACTAGGAATTGCTTGATGTATAGTACCACCTGGATCCCCAGAACCTAAAGAAAAAAAGTGAAAAAAAATTATAAAAAATAAAAAGTTGTATTGCAACAAAAATACATTGAAATATTTTTTTTATATTATGATATATGCCACTGAGACGGCGAGACAAGGACTATCTTCGATAGAAAAGCAAAAAATCAATATGACGAAATAAAATTCTAAAAAACCAAACATCAAGTTGGGAAGAATGAGCTTAAAGCCAAATTTTATGGGAATAAGGTTTACTTCAAGAAAACATGTTAACAAATAATCCGGCGCAGAAACATAATAAGTCATACATCTCTAGTCGACTAGTTCAATAATGGATCATTTGACCAGAAAAATGTATTGTAAAGTACGGGATCATGCCTCCTCTTGAGTTCCTGCTCAACAAAAAATTGGATCGGAAGGTACTACAAACATAACTGATAAAACAGAAATCTAGAATCATTTTCAAACAAGTTCATTACACAAGCTAGGTCGATGGATAATAGTCAGTGCTGCTCATTGTTGAACATAGGATAGCAACCCACGAAACATAACCTAACTTAAGAACATACCGTTAATAGCATGGCTGCGAGAAGAACCTGAACTACGTAGTTGTGAAGAACGAATTGAATCAGTATATTCAGAAACTTTTGTGTTATGATTCAGTCGTTTCTGATGATAATTTTCCGGTGATATATCTATAACTGGATAACCTGGAATTATAATACTTTAGAGGTACTTTTAATTATAAGATATAGATCATCACAAATATCGCAAATCATATCACCAGTAAAGCAATAAGACAATCTCTTGTGGTAATCACTTAGAGGCGAACGAGTTTATTGGCCATATTTTTCACTTCACTAACATATTGTTATATCACAAAAAAGACAAATGATATCTGATAATAATTTCCAGATAGAAGCACATACCCACACTGGTTCCATCAAAATGATGTGATATTTTTATTGTAAATAACAATAAGTGAGACAGCAGCAGTGTCTAAAAGGAAGCGACTAACGACTGCTCATATGGCCAAGAGATTTTACAAAACGCAGTATCATCAACTGCGGCCTGGGCATGAAATAGACAATAGATGCTACAGGACAGAAGACCAAAAGCTATTTACACATGTTTCTGATTACCTGCTGCTCTCGCCGAGTCAACTGATTGAAAATCTCCATTTTGTACAGTATAACTTTTCTGAGAAGATGGCGCAAAATTTGTACTTGTCCCAGCATGTGGATTTTGATATGGTTTGACATGAGTAACATTTCGTGGTAATTCAGGTGAATCAGACGCATCGATAACAACAGGATAGTCTTCCTTCATACCATTTTGATTGCGATAGATAGAATTTGATGAACATTCTTGACTTGCATCCTATCATAAATGTAGAGAAAGATTTTTGTTGTATTCAGTAGAGCAAGAAGCATTTGATGTTATCAAATCTCCAAAAACTAATTAATTTTTTTTACATTCTCACTAGGTAAGCCAAATAAAATATATTACCAGAAACTACAATCTTACGTAAATAAATATGACGCAATACATAGTTATGTAAGGTCTACATTAATTACAGCCCAACTCTAGTACTCGCTCTCCTTATTTTAGTCGCCACGACATGCAGGAAAATAAGTTCGACTAATTCTAAAGAGCTTTTCCACTCATCAATGTATTAGTTTTTGATTTCATTAAAATATGTTTCTATGATTTGTATAAATTATTAATTTTGATTTTGGAATAAAAAATATAATCAATTTTGGCCACCCCTAATTTTGACTGGACTGATGTGATGTAGAATTAAAATATACATGACTTGGGTATTACATTAGAAGTTGTTCTCGAAGACACAGACGTGAAATCAGAATTTGAACTGCTGCTACTGTCTGAAACATTATTACGAAGTGTAGATCTTGTGCTCTGGGATTCCGGTGTTCGAGCCTGGATAGAAAATAGAGAGAAAATACTAGTGATGGGCAACAATTTTTTGAATACATTTTTTTCTGTAAATTACACACATTATTATGGTTAATCCTATTTTATTTTTGTTATTAAATTTCGCTCAAAGAAAGACCGAAAGCAGTATCTAAAAGTAACGGAATAGATGATTGATGATGTGCAACAATTTTTTGAATACATTTTTTTCTGTAAATTACACACATTATGGTTAATCCTATTTTATTTTTGTTATTAAATTTGGCTCAAAGAAAGACCGAAAGCAGTATCTAAAAGTAACGGACTAACAGTCACTTTATGGCAATGAGCTACTACAAAATGTAGAAACAGCAACTGTACTTCAAGTGCAAAAAAGCCCAGATAGAACTAAACCGTTATAGTGAACCATAATGAGTTGTATCTTAAAGAGCAGTGGAAGGACCATTAACCACTTCTTTATTTTCTTTCAGTGTTCACTTACGGTACCTAAGCATCAATTTGGCATATATCATGATTTAATTGCAAAGTGATTCAATTTGAAAATAATTAAAAAGGAAAATCGTTTCAATATACTAGAATACACGCCTATTTGGATAAGGGCATCCCCAACAATTCCGCTGATGAAAAAATATATTTTTGAGTTCCTGAGAGTAAGAAAGCTTGAACAAAGTCTTTGATTTAAAATCGTTTAAATATTTGTATCTATCCAAAGAATATAAAATGTATCGGTAAGCTTCAGACGCTCAAAGAAAAAAAAGATCTTCAAAGATCTCTCCAAAGCGTTTATCTCTCCAAAGAATAGGACATCTAAAACAAAACGGGAACAAAAAAAATAAGATTGGATTGCCCCCTGATATAGCCATTCCACAAATAAATTACAACCTTTCCTCGAATTATAGTTAGAAACAGTCAAATATACTCACAGTTTCAAGCACCATATCGTTCTCATTCCTATGTCTCATATTATGTGGTGATTTAAATACAGGTGATGTTATAGAACTGAATGGTAATCTGGATTTTGCAGATAAATTATTCGCTTGTCCATGTATTCGTTCTCTAGGCTGCAAATGCAAAATACATATTGTTAGAAAATTGCTCGATAAATGAGATAAATACAAACATAGTATAGAAGGATAGGATTTTCTTTTTTATCCTACAGCTGAGAATACAGCTCAATCATACGGCGAACCACAACCTCTCGTGCAGATACCAGTCCAGAATCAGGGTGAAGGTTTTTTGGCTTATCATATTTCTTATTTTTCGTGTACATGGCCCTGGTTCGGACATTAATGTTTCTATTTCATTTCCAAACATTCCAAACAGACTGACTTGTAATGATGAAGTGCAGTGAGTGGTATCTGCCCTTTTAGTCGCCTGTTATGATACACAGGAAAAATGTGTGGACAATTCTAAAGCCCATTCCTACAAGGCACTTCTACCATCTTCATATACCTAGAATATATCAAATATTATTTATAGACTTTTGGAAATCCGTATAACGGCTTTTAGCCTAAAGTTGGACTGCAACTTCTGCACCTTAAAAGCAGCAACATCATCGCCGTCCATTTCAACATTCGATAAATAATCAGTTGTTTCTGATCTTGTTGTTGTTGTCGAATATTTTGATGAGTCGTTAAGAGGTGTATCGAATCCCCCATAAGCTGTGACATAAGCTGATGAAGGGAAAAGAAGAATGTTAATATCCAGTCACAAAAAGTTTTTGACCATTTTCCCCTTTTGCGATGTGCCATTATCATTCTATTGAGGCAATTTGCTTTGTTTCTGTGACACATTCATAAGAAAGTTTCATAATATCTTTTTAAAGAGCTATATCTTGATGTTATTTCGTTTAGGTATATTTTCTTTCCACTAACAACTATTTGTTTCCTTTCTTCAAATTAACAGAACAATTATTTTGTAGCAGGTAATTATTTCAATTGCCGATTTAGAGCAAATTTGATAGATCTCGTCTGTAAGTAATTTTTCACATCTTCGAATGCGATCGAAAACTTATCAGAATAAGACAAACGCAGGAATAGTTTGGACAAAATTTCACTTCAATAATTAAAAAATGTACTTTAATTTATATTGGACTTCATTCGTAAATAATTATCATTTCAAACATGCAGACTCAATTTAGCTCAAAGTGCTTCAGTGATGTCTGCCATTTCAATCCTTGGATATGTATGAAATTATGAAACCATACATTGAGCTATCTTATTTAAAAAAATGTATCATTCGAAAACACTTGGCACAAAAAGTTTGAAATAATTTTCTTCTACCATATGGAACAAAATCAATATACAACATACTATTGTTAGATGTATTAGTATTCCTTAAATCTTGGACGGGAGATTGCCATTTTGTAACATTGGTGTCAGGATGAGGATAATGATGATTAATATCTCCATTCGTTAGTCCTTGGTGTGATTTGGATTTTCTCAGAGGATGTAGAGCAGAACTGAAATGTAAGATTTTTAAGTAATGAAATATATGAATGCTTTTACAAATGCATGCACAGTAGGTAGTGAATATGAATCAAAATGAGTACCCTCGACGATTTTAGACCAAAAAGAAATCAAGAAGCAATAGATTGTTTCACCATCAATCAAGAGCAGATAACTTGCCCTCCAACTTGATATGGCGGCGCGGTTTTGTTAGGGGATGTTTTCTGCTTTAAGTACAGCTGATGAGAGTGCTACTACATTTTGTTATAAACTACTGTCAGTTGGTTGATTTCTTTTATGTATCACTGTTACCCGTGTTGCTTACAGAGATCAATAAGAAAAATAAAGATTATGCAATGCTTCTAGAACTTGTAACAAACCTTGCAACAGTTGAGCAATCGTCAGACAAATAGTCAGTGTAATTTTGATATTTTTCTTTCGATTTTATGATTTGTAGATGGTCAGTCAATGCTCTGTTATATAATTTTGAGGTAGATGATGGACCAGTAGTAACAATATGATCACGGTTTCTTCGTACCAGTAATGGTTTAGATGAAAATGGTAAAGGAGTAGTATGACCATCTGATTCATTCATTGTAATAGTGCTCTGAAATAAAAAATAAAATAAAAAAATACTTCTAATTCTATAAATTTACATCAATTACAAGTTGCAATTGAAATATCAAGCTTAGGTACAAAGGTTTCTATTTATAAACTATATCATTTTCTCAAACAACACCGGAAGCAGAGCCTAGCCAAGCCCAAAAGAATGAAAGCTACCCTAAATGTCCCCGAGAGTCTGGTATAAGAAAACAGTTAAAATGGGTACAACATCATTAATACTGCTATGAAACAAAAGTGAAGCACTACTGTAAAGTGCAGTGTATAAGATCTGCCCTAGATGATATCAAAACCCCATACCACTCCTTTTATGTACACTGGAAATATTTTAGAGCAATTCCGAAGCCTGCACCCACAGTGCAAATTTCAAAAGCAGCTTTATTTGTTGAATTATATTCAGTCTAATACATTCAAATCCCATTCAATAAGCTAAGTTATGGGTATTACAGTCACCAACACTGCATTCAATAATGTTGTGGATAAATCTAAAAACTTTTGTACAACTTTATTTTCACCAAACACATAAAACAAAAAATATGTTATGGGCAATATAAAAGGAAGTAATATTACTAAAAACTATCAAAGAATTGCCTTATTTCACAATCAGAAATTCCATTTTGTCAGGCATGAGTCACAGATGGGCCCACCATGCTTGGTAAAACACGTTTGTGCATGATTTTTCTGATTGGGATAGGCCTCAAGTTGGCCACATCCTCGAAATGGAACTGTTAATCAACCATTATTTTACAGGTGCATGTTTATGTCTGGAATCCTTTGTTTTGAAACGCACTGTATTACATGGGTCAATGAATAAACTAAACTTGTGTGGTTATTGTCAAGACCAGGATTCATAAATCTAAAACATGTAAATAACATCTTGAAAAGACAATAAGATAGTTTATTCTGGCCACACATCTAAAAAATATGGCTAATATGAATAAATGAATGGAATATCTTCAGTCCAGACTCCTAGGTCAATATGAAAATACTAATATACATTACCAACAACAACAATAATAAACAAGCAAGAGATACAAAGACATATTTCAATTAAACAATACTGTAATTACAATATATCAAATAGCAAATGCGACATACACAAAATCAGAAAAAATCATTAAAATGCTAATACGTCAGTTGCACAATTTCATCATTGATTGTATGACAGTAACAATATTAAACTGGAATATTACAAAACCATCAACATTGCCTTGAAATAAAAAGCTATTAATTTGTCAAGCATGGACTACTGATGGCCCATGCCTCCACTGGTCTGGTAATCAGTGACCCATACTTGACAGGGCAAAAAAAATTCTCATTAGACAAGAGAAAGAAGCTTACGGTGGTCTCTTCATCAAAAAAAAATTGACTGTTAAGACTGTTTCAAGAGAACCAATACCAACATATATTTGGAAGATAACTTACAACTGAGTCAGTGTCAGGAGTACTTGGTTTTGAAAAACTTCTCTTTGTAGCATTGCTAATTAGAGGTTGAACATCAGGTACAAGGTAACTTGCTTGTTGTACAGTTTGTTGATGACGATCACCCAGTGTTGAAAAGGCTGCTGTTGGACGTTGAATTGATTCAGATGAACTGAAATTCATAACATAATTAATGAGGGTCGAACATTGAATTCTTTAAATTTTGCTACTGCTGCTCAAAACCTAAAGAAAAACAAGATTTTGTCACTATGTTTTTGGGTTCATTTTATGCTGAGATTCAAACATGAGTTACATATGGAGCACTGAATCTCATCTGGCGCACCCAGGTCATGTATACTCAATTGATGTCATTTTTTTGGGATGTACATAAAAGGTTCAAAAACTTATTTCCACATATTGCCTGTTATGCTAAATATTCTTGATGGAACCCACTTTCTTCGATTGTTTTAGTAGTAGTCTGAAACGGAGATTGTTTATTCAATAGTTACCTGGATATTATGTTCCCTGATGTTTCTCTTTGTCTTCTGCAAATTATCGAATGACCTTTGAAAACAAAAACATAATAATATGTCATGTTCAATTTGTAAAACAAAAATCAATAAACATATATACAACTAATCACAAAGCACTTCAATATCTTGAAAAGAAAGAATTTTATAACGCACAGGCCTCAGATAAACGGTGCTTTTGTGGCATAATTGAACAAACAATGGTACTAAATATAAACTAACTTCTGCCAATTATATAACTACATTATAATGTTCAAAGGCATTTTCGAATTGAAATTTACCTTGAAACCTTATCCCTTTCATTTCATACCAAAAATGGGAAATTTTATTTTGTTTACCATGTATCACTGATGGCCCATGCCTCATCAGTGACCCATAATAACCACAATGAGATTGAAAAGCAATAAAATAGTCCCAGTACTAAGAAATTTTAACTTGAAACATGTTTTGTTGGGCACAGGCAAGGTGCGGAGCATTAGTGGCTCATGTTCAACCAATTAGATTTTTGATTGGGTATCAGCCCTGTAGATGATCCATGCCCTAAGAAACGTCCTAGCATACTTGTATTGGGTATTTTTAAGAGTAAGGGTAGTCGAAATTGAATTTCTCCAAGTTTCAGAAACAAATTGAATAATTTTTCCGCATGGAATTTAATATTCGAATCAGAAGTCATATAATAAACAAGCATAAACATTATTTTCACAATTCAAATCAAAATGATCATTTCGTTGATTTTAAATAGTTGCAGCTATTGGGAATGGAATATTTTGAACAGTCCTGGATCAGAAATAGCCAAACTGAATATTTTACTATTTCGATTACATTCTGAAAAAATAATTTCGAATATGAACTATCGAGTACATTCTAAATTCAGAATTCAGGTAACATTCTAACATTTTTGAAGAAAATATCAATTGCAAAATGAAAAAACAATTGCTTTTATTACACAATTTCCTTTAATCCATGAAACTGGGTCTATTTGGAGAATAAAAATGAATTTTTCTGTTGATTGTGTCTGGATTCATGCAATAAAAATGACATAATTTTCATTTTCCACAATCCTGAAATATATCTAATATCAAGAATTTTTACAATGGAATATCTTAACTTTCGAACGTGTTTCAAATTTTGGACATCCCTGGCCTTAGTCAAGAGACGATTAAAATGAAACAAAGAAGTGGTATATGGTTTTATCATCACCTAGATATCACTTACTCCAGTATTCTATAGTGGTTAAGTTCAGAATGACATGCTTCCCATTTAATAAAGCTCAGTTGCGATTGTTTGTATTTTGTATTAGACCGTTCCCTCCGAAATGATTTGTTTGTATGATGATTCGTCCTTGCTTGGAGTGAACTGCATAAAAAGCACTCACCTATAGGAGTTACAACATCTTCAAGAGCATCCGTTTCCAGATAATGATAAAGACTTCCAAGAAAAGCCATAACATTAATGTCCATGTTCATGTGTGGGGAACAATACAGAAAATCAACCGGATGGAGAATACTTGGTGAGATGATGTTTAAGTTGGATTTGTTGTGTGGTAATAATACATCGTTACAAAAATTAATACCGAGTTGTAGATTGTGCCAGGAGTCTGCGATCGATATTGGATCTTTCATTGATATTTCTGGAAAAAGGATTAATGATATAAAACGGATAATTTGTGAAATTGCAATGCAGCATTGCTTTGTTAATTTTTCTTGTTATTTGATCAATCTGCTTACAATTATGAACATAATTTGAATAATGATAAGGCAAGAATTATGTTCTCATATCCGATTTTATACAATTCACGAAAAGAATGAATTTTATACCACTGGCTTAATGTCAGTCACTCTGAAACTGGGATGAAGCATGGTTACCAAAAGTAAAAAAATTCACCAAAAAAAGATGGAACAAATGTATCATAATGAATAGACTGTCAAAAATTGTACAAAAGACTTCAATATCAACAACGTGGACGCCAATTTTGAAATCTTTTTCATTTATAAGAAGAACATTTTGAACATCAAGAGTCTAGATCGAAATGGTTTTTCATTTTTAATATCATCACATTACATGGAGATAAAATTTTGTTTTTAGTGTATATCTGTACAAAAACTATATAAAAAGCTTCAAAATCAACACTGCTATCGATGATTTTGCAAGCCTTTCGATTAATCTTTAAAAAATCAGATAAAACTTCAAGGTAGCTAAAGAAAAAATGGGACTGCCAACCAGGTTATGATATAAATCAGTCTGTAATCTACCTTGTTCGTTAGGTTTAATGCAGTGTATTTACTACATTACTGCATTGCATACATTTTATGACATTTGTTTTATCAGTAAATTCCACTGCTGACCACAATGATGCATTGGATTACATTGTTGTACAAACAAATATGCTTATACATTAGGTCATACTATAAATGTAAAGAAATGACCAGCTATTTCGGGGTCATGAGTCAACTTTATGTAAATATAGAAGCCGAATGTTATCAGAAAAATATATTTTATCTGGCATGAGATACTATTGCTGATACCCAGACTTTCTCATTAGCAATAGGAATAAAATATTTTGGATTGGTTTATTTGAATAAGGCGATAGTAAAGCTTTGAACATTAGAGTAAAACCACTTTTGTTAAGCATAATTTGGCCTCAAATTGGCCATTTATGAATAAAAAGAAGCGGGATGTTTTATTTCATAAGTTCCGATCATGAGTGTCATAATCTCCGAATGTTACAAAGATTGTATAAGATATTCAACAATCATATCAATTTAATGGCAACTTTTACTTGTAAAACTCAAGTCTGGCTCACTAAGCCAATTTTATTGATTAAATGTATACAGTTAGGCAAATGCCTTAACCAATGTATTTCATTACGACATGGATTCAAGGCAAAAACGAAACATAATTTATCATCACGTTGGCAGAATTCTATCTATTTTGCTATTCAGAAAACTTATTAGGAGTTAAAAAAAATATACAAAATATATAATCACCACGATGAATGAATTGATTTATTCTTCTTGGTGTTTATGCAGAAATTCATATTTTTAATGATACATTTACTTTGGTCAAATTGAATGGTTAAATTAAGCATATTGGTGAGACAAACCAGTCAGAAAATTTCACCAAGACATGTTTTTGGCAAGTGTGAGTCACTGATGGATTGCAGCATCACTTGACAAATAAAATTTCTGATTGGGAAATAACACAATATTAGTATAAATACTGGTTAGGTAAGATCCACAGTAAAACCATCGCGTATATTGTGAATTATCAAGTAACAGAAGCAATTATAAGAAGATAGTGTCATATTATAACTGACATGAGACATAAACTCACAAAACAACCAACCTTGAAATGGAACAAAAGTTGGGCAATAGTAGTGCAATATAAGAGCTAATGCTCTTCCGTCATATAAATCTTCAGTTAGGTTGGTTACGTAAGGAAAATGACTGTTCTCTTCCCTCTGTTGTCCAAATGTATGCTGTGAAATGATCATAAATAATGTATGAATACCGGACTAATATGATATCTTCCTTCGAGTTAGGATAGAAATTAGTAATTACATCATGGCTGAACTAGCACTCAAACCATACATGTTCAATGATGAAATTGCAATAAGAAAATCAGAAATAAGAAATATTTCTGGATATGAACTATCGAATACGTTCCAAATTCATCATTCATGGAAAGCAGTTTTCGAAGAAAAATATCAGTTGCAAAATCTAGAAAATTAACCATTCTTTTGTCGTATGGGAAGCTACATCCATTTGGAGAGCAAAATGAATAGATTTGTTGATTTGTACTAAAAAACACAACAAAAATATAAAATTTATTCATAGGCCGTTCTGAGATATTTCATAGGGCCAGCAAGCCTCGACTCTGAAATATATTCAAAATGAAGAATTTTACTACATTATATAGAGAATAATATGCTCATTTCTGACTGTATTTGTACATTTCATTCATCTTGGACATCCCTGAATATAACAAGATGCTTCAAACTCTCCACTTGACAGTCATTCACTCAAGAACAAATACTATTTTTAACATTGATAGTACAACATAGCCAAACAAATATAGCATTCACTTCAAAAGTTAGGAAAAATAGAAAATACTTGGACTAAAATCCCATCATATATTGTGATGTAGATTAATATCCAACAATATACAATATCAAATTTAACGGATCAAATACAAATCAAGATGTGATCAGATAAGTGTAGTATAAGATGTAATAGAAGCAACTGCACTCTGAAAAAAATCATATACAAAACTAAACCACCCTGATAAAGTACAGTAAGTAGTATCTGCCATGGGAGATGATAAAACCATTTAACACTTCTTTGTTTTCTTTTAGTCGCGTCTTACGACATACCAGAAATATGTAAGGACTAATATAAAACCTCCACCTACATTCCTGAGTGTTGACTAAACGTATATGAATCAAGATGTATTGAATTAATAATCATGAATGAATAATTTAATGATCGTGATAAATTGGAATAAAAGACAGTATTGTTGATATAAATGTTCAGGGCTTAGACTTCCATATATCATTTTTTCAATTTATTGGGTCCTTATCACCACTATTAAATACATGTCAGTGTTGGTGAGAAAAAGTTTGCACATTCTTGCTACTCGATAAATCAATTGGGCACAAATGAATTATCAAAAAATGGATACTACGCAGAAACAGACATTGTAACTTTAACATCCCAAAAATGTAAAAAAATTTCCATAGAGAACTAATGAAATATAAAAATATGAAAGCTACAATATAAAAATCAAAGTGATCCTTGAATAATAATCAATATCAATAATAATAATAATCATTGAATTACTCGTCCTCACTCAACTATCATGAAGGGTTCACAACAGGGTTTACCCTGGTTTTACCCTGCCCGTTTATAAGTGGCTGCTAATACAGGGCCTTGCGGAGGGTGATCCTTCCGAAAAGCGGCTATAAAAGAAAAACTAATTTCCAAAATGACAGCCTAACGCGTACATAATCTTTTATAAACCTTTACAGTCAGAGATCATTACATGTACTGTTCAATAATAATACCATAATCTTCTTATGCTAAACACTCTTTATAAATAAAACTTGATTGAACTTTTTGATTGATCGTACACCAATCAAGGAATCCATTTCGTATATTTTAGGTTCAGATGGGCCGCGCCTTTGTTGTTTGACCTATCAGTGCCTCATACACTCAAGAAATTTTTTTGAGTATGACATTGCTAGGACAGATAAAAAACAACTATGCATGTAAATGCCAATCAAATATTGAAGATTTATCCATTAACTCATGTATGGGCAAAAGATAACACAATCATAATATATTATGTAAGTTTTGTAAACTCGTTTGTCATCTCCAGTCCATGCATGGACAAAAGTGATCGAATAAATTTTGTTTTTTATTAGATATGACTGAACAACGTCAATTACGACAATGAGACTCACTCGTAGCAGTCTATGGAACCACTAGTAAACAAGAAAATATTTTTTCAATCATGGTAAGAAAAAATTACACACACATCTTTTGTCGAGCATGAGTCACTGATGGATCACGCCGATGAGGCGAGATCCATCTGTGATTCAACCTTGACAAAATTAAATTTATGATCGGTAGTGTTCGTACTATTTTAGTTAAAGTACTTGAAATATGATAAGTGCTATATGTTGAGCATGAGTCACTCATGAATCCTGCTGACAAGGCGAGATCCATCTGTGGTTCATGCTTGACAAATTAAAAACAAAATTTTCAAGTGTCCGTACTATTTTAGAAAAAGTACAACTTGAAATATGATAAGTGCAATTAATGATGTGTTTTAAATGTCTGCACTTAGGTTTGCATTCATAGATAGCATGTGATAAAAACATGCATTTAAACTTTCCCATGTATGTTTTGATTCTATTATGTCAAAACTAGGATATTCGAAATTTAATATACAGAATAAAATACCATTTCGGAAACCGCTTTTTTGAGGCTATTTTTCTTATTTCACATAAAATCATTGTTTATATCTAACTTTTATTTTAATTATTTTTTTCCAAAATAAATCGATTTAGGAAGATGTAACTATCATTACTGATTTTTGCTTGGATTCACTTCAACTTCAATTCCATTATAGATAAGAATATTTATAACGAAACATTGGGTTTAAACACTATACTAAATTCATAATACCAGTGCATCAGTTGAAGTGTTTCAACGTTTCGGAATTAAAAGTACTGTATTTTATTTAAGCATATTTGTTTGTTGAGGTGAGTTAAATTTCAAGTATGAAGGTAAGAAATAATTGTATGTGCAGCTGTACCTTGTCAGACTCAAAAGCATTTCTCTGTGTGGTCTTTATTATTTGTGAAATCTGAAAATTTAAATATGGTAACTGTAATGCTTTTGCCATCATAAGAAGACTATCCGAAACCTAAATATATATTATATATATATATATATATATATATATTACATTAAAAAGGGCGTGCTGTACTAACAGAAAAATGTGTGTTTTTGAAAAAAATTCAACAATCAATTCGAACGAAAATTTTAATGGACGAAAACCAGAATCTTTAATCTTCTCCGATTTCAATTATAGCTGGGAATTTTTTAAAGTTTTAAGTAGCTACCAGGCTAATTTCAACCGAAATGTTTAAAATACTATCTAGATACCATGTACCCTAATATGATGAATGGGGTAGATGAAAATAAAACTACAAAGTTATACAATCGTTTTTACTACCTTATTAATCCATAGAATGAAGGCTTCTTCCAAATTATCAGGTGATTCTTTTGATGCACTGAACTCGGAAAATTTTCGTACCGTCTTCACCAATAAATTTACTGAGGTTAGTTTATGCGACGTATATGCCATCATCAACATGTCAATTATTTTGATGTGAGAAAACTAGAGTAAAAAGGGATAAAATTATAGTAAGTTGACAAGAGAAATAAACTCCAGCGTACAAACTCGGCAAAATTTTCTCAGATATTTTTTCTAATGGGAAATATCACAATAATCAAGCTCAAAATTTTTACAGTTCAGGATGTTTTGAATTATACTGCAACTAACCAATCTAGGAACTTGAGAGACAGTTAGGAGAACCAAAACTTAAGCGATTGAGAGAAAAGCTTCAAATTGCATATCTCTAATTATCAATGAAAAATACATATTGACACACGCATACAAAAAGGCAGAACAATAAAGGGGGTATCTATTACTTTTGAAAATATTCTTAACAAGTGAATTATTCTAATATTTCGCACCAATGCTAATGGCATCTTCCTCAGATGATCGGCTCTAATGAGAGAATCAGCATCATCAAGCACGTAAAGTCCTCGACTACATAATATTTGAATTACATCTTCATGAGATCTAAGTTGTTCTTTCACATCAAATATTTCTTCAGTGATTCTACAATATGGTTCACCTGAAAACATTGAAAGATGCAAAAACTAACTTTTTTAGGTATCAAAGCTAACATCTTTGATACCTAAGTAAGCATCATCTAATTGAAGCTATATTGCATAAGGGACATACTAACATCATTCAATTTAATTAGTCATTTTTCATAATAAAGGCCTTTAACAATACATTTCTTACACACAAGTGAACATCTTATTACAATGCCACATCATGCTGTCAGAAATTTAGGAATAGGATTCAATATTGTGGATCGAGTTTGAGTATTCCAGAATAATCCTGTGATATTGATGATCCTAAAACACTGCTAACATATGATATATGTCTGAGCAAGAGAGATACAGATTAAGAATGAAAATTTTGTCTCAAAATCATATTTTATTGCATTTGTCATTTGAAGATTTATACTCTTGCTGCAGTAATATCAAAAAATATTTCAGAAAAAATCGAATCAACACAGACATTACACTGGGTTATCTTCATGAAGACAATGTTAATGCAATAAAATCATGATTTGAGTTAGATATCTGTATTATCATTCTGAACATTTAAAATACGGAACATCAAAATATTCATCAATAGAGCAAACACTTACCGCTGCAAAGCAAGAAAGCAACTGTTTTTTTCACACCACCATCACATTCGAAAACATGTTCAATATCACATCTTGGAATATGCTTCATTTCATCATCTTGATATGCATGAGTAATCAGCCAATGTACAGAGCAACGTATCTGAATATTTGATAAAAATTTTATGCTGAGTAAACTATTTCACTAAAAAAAATTATTTCATTTCGTCATTGGCACTTTATCTGCCAACAGCAACTCTTTTAACTTTAAAGTCATATCGAATCAAGGACATTCATATAAATATATCACCAGTATTCATTCCGTTTAGGGAGGAAGGGGGATCCATGTGATGTATGGCCTATTTAGTAATATTTATAGTTTTATTACCTATTCGATGCCAGCAAACACGAAAATTTAGGTTATTGTAAGCCACAAAGGATATTGCTATTTAGTGGTCAATTGTTGTTCAATACTAATATTCTGTCTCCTGTGCTTGTAAACCAGAAAATTGAGGTGTTGTGAACCTCTTTACCTTTAAAAATGCAGGGATGAGGCATTTTTTCGATGGACCAATTGATGGACAACTTTGATAGGATTAGATTAGATAACAAATAATTTATCACTATTTTTTATGTCATTTGTTACATGATGAAAATTTGAAATTGAAAAATAAATTGCAAATGTTAAGCCAAAGTCAGTAGATCCAAAATATTTCCATTTCAGGAAAGTCAATCGACATTATTAAGTCACCCGTCTTGCCAGTGTACTCATTTATCAAAATCCGAAAGGGGTACTATAAAACCAGGCGACTTTTCATATTTTTGCCTAATTAAATTATCGGCTTCCTTTAAACGATCAATTCCTTTTTACTATTAATATTGTATGTCTCCAGAGTTCGTAAACAAAAAGTTAAGTAGTTCAGAGTTGCATTGTGGCTTTTTTCAATGAGCTCACTGACATGCGAGTTTCATAACATTAGATGTGAAACAGTTTATTACTATAGCATTTGTTGCAAGAAAAAATTTAAAATTATTAATTTAGCTATCTTCCTGAAAACCATTTCAAGTAAAATATGAAATATGTCAAAGTGCATATGGCAACGGAACTAGGGGACGGTGAGCGTGTTCCTTGAAGCTTTGGAAGGGAGTCCACACAGTGCACCCAGAAAGATTTTGCAATTTTTACAAAAGATTTCGCTAAAATTGAAAAAATTCCACACTCTTTTCCTGTACAATCACATATTATACACAGTCTTATAGTTTTGTCCTTCAACAAAATGGTGTATTTCTCAACAAAAAAACAGAAAATTTTTTTGTGCGACTTCGGCGTGCAAAAAAATGTTACTAATATTTTTTTTACGTTCCCCGAAGATTTTCACATCACTGAGAAGACATTATTTTCATACTGGTATGACTCCTCGCGTCAGGATGTATTGTTTAGGAGACTGGAATTCGACTGAAATGTGTTGAATTGAAAAAGATGTTGTAGTCCAACAGTCTAAGCCAAGGTCAGATTTAAAAATATTTCCATTTCAGAAAAGTCAAAGCACGAAGATCAGTAATATTGAGCATGAATATGTTTTTATCGAAGTCGCCCGGTTTCCTGATACTCGGAAACTGTACCTAACATTAAGTTTACGTTAATGAAAAGACTAACTTTCGCTCTTTTGCCATCGTATTCCGTCAGTGTAGGTATGTCTGCCATTTCTATATCCCGTCTCGTAATCCAGTTTCATTCGTCTTCAAGTACGGAGTAAAATCGGATATCCGAAGCTCCAAAAACACGTATATTAAAACAGGTATCGCGGTCAGACCTCCAAAACTCCAACAACACCCGAATCCAAGAGACAACCACAACAAACAAATCCAAAAATCAATTATTTTCCGCTTCACTGAGCAAAACAGGCATTTGAAAGGAGGTGCCCGAGTCCAATATTTTTGTACAGAGAACTGAATTTCATTTCACAATATTCAATTAACAAGGTTTATATTTATATCTGATTACGAGATTTTTCTTGCATCTTTGTCATTCCATTCAGTGTGGGACTAATGAAATACTGGATTAGAAACGAACGTGGTCAAAAAATGGCTCTTTACATTTTTACCTCACATTCTCACAATCCAAACAAACATTAAAAAAACAGAAGACCGTCATAAATTTGTTTATCCTTCGCAGACAATATAAAATACGAACACGGTTTAACGAAATAGCAAACTACAACCTCTTGTACAATTATGGCCGCAATACACGTTTGCGTATATTGCCTTTTTTCCAGATTCGTTCTATTTTACCCTTGCGTTTGCTATGCGTGCTGCCACTTACGTTCTCCAGCGCAACCGGAGCTATGCTATGCAAGCTAATAATATAACGGAGAAGACTCGTTCCTTTACGTGTTTTGTAGCCATGTGAATACGATTAGCGCAAAGAAATGCAGGCGTGCATTGCCGTTTTCGTTTTGTTACCCGAAGCGCAACACAACGCACCAAGTGCGGCCTTTCGACTAGGATTTTATATCTCGATGCAACTGAGAAATAATAATCAAACAAATTAGTTTTTACCGTACCGTTTGGTACCGTACCCCAAATATCACCAAGAATAATAAATAAAAAAATGGCAGAATTTCTCCAACCTAGCCAGAGGGCACCAAGGCTGCAAGCATCGGGCATTGCCTTCCCGGTTAGGAGATCTCTTTCAACATGGGAAACTTTTAAGATAATCAGAAATTTGGTACCGGTACTGAGCTTCATGTGACCTAAAATATGGAGGCCTGTGTCAGGATATCATGATTATACGAAAATGAGAGACATTCTATTTTTAGTTATGATGGGTAAAATAAAATCTGTAATAGGAAAAGTCGAGCGGTGCTCTTCTTAGTTTTAAATAACTCCTGGTCCGCAGCAATGATGTCCGCACCTTGTTAAACAAGCCCCGAATGCGTCATATAATTTGGCCCATTGTGTTTTTATTTTGCTGTTAATTTAAGTGGTATTTTCTAAAGTATGATAACAAGAAATGCCCGAATGCGTCATATAAGTTGACCATTTGAGACTTTATTTGCTGTTCGTTTACACATATTTTCAAGCACCACGGCAACGAGAAACTCCCGACTAACATGATGTATTTGTTTTAATTTCTTGTGAATAGTTGTATTTGTCATTGGCTGATTGAACGCGTAGACTACATTTACCCTAAACCACTGGTGTATGCTATGACTCTTGTGTTGGTATGAAAGTGAGGTAAAAATACTTGAAGGAACACTGCCCGTGATATAGTTAGCAGATACATATACGCCACAGAATACCATTTACGTCTCAGTTAAAACCCAGTCGTATTTTGTGTTAAGCCAAGGGTTTGGCATTTGACAGTTTCACACCGGAGCTCGCTATTTTTTTTTTTTTTTTTATAGCTACTTCTTAGAGTGGATCACCCTGTCCAAGGCCCTGTAACAGCGGCCACTTATAAACGGACAGGGTTACAATTACTGGAAAGATATCATATTTTCCTGTTCGGCTTAGTCCATCCAAGTTATTACACCCTGGGTTGAGTGGTGGGCATGGATAAGCGAGCCGGACACGCTAAGCAAGGAGCTTCGTAGGTATCATAACTTATGCACATAAAATGTATACATTCGCTACAATGTCTTCTTGTTATTATACAAATTTACGGACAAGCGACATATGAAGCGACTCTCTAAAATAACAAGAACCCCGTTAAAAACTGGCAATCAAGAACTCGATCGACGCGACCTCTATCAATGAGTAGAGATTGCGTCGAAAAAATGTATTTTCTTTTGCATCTTCCGCTACGAGTAAATCATGCTAGTTACACAGTATTTTTATATTTTAAGCCATCATTTAACTATTTATTGAAAAGTGTAGAACATTACACTCGAAAGAAAGGAAAAATTACGAAAGGAAATACGTCGTATTATTCTTATATCATTCACGTTTTCGCAGTTTCATTTTACATACAGGACATTTAGAGGACGCCTAACTCCCAGTTACTACAGCTGCACTTGTACAATTTCTGGACGAGTCCCGCAGGAGTGACTCGTGACATAAGGTATTGAATCAATATTTTATCTAAAACATTAATTTTATTTCATCAAGCATGCGCCAAAGATGAACTGTGCCACCATCACAGACCATCATTGGCCTATGCTTGATAAAATGTATGAGCAACAGAAACTGAAAAGTGGTTTTCGTTGGTCAAATCTTGCTCGGAAGATGAATCATATTGTTTGCAGCAATGCTTGAAACAGCATATAATACAAATAAAATCCATAAAACTGACGAAGGTTTATAAAAGAATGATATTTGCCATGAAAGCGTACAGTAAAATAAAGCACCATTTATATTTGGTCCATTCGGGAACAATATTAATTTATGAAATAGTATCCTCAAGCGTATTTATCGAGAGTTCCAACGATCCAATGCATAAGTACAGTAGTATCAGCGTAAAATCCTGGATATGCAATTCCTTCTTTGTCCTTGTTAGCACAACCCCAACCCCAACTGATGACACCAAGTTGAACAAAACACGTGTCACCTTCGTTGTTTTTAACCTGGAATAATGTCAACGTATGTTTATAACCTGGAGAACCTCAGATAAATAAGACATTGAAACGTATATATTTATACAATAGAATGCAGCTGTAAAAGTTCGCATAGAATGTGATGACTACTATTTCATTATATCCAATCCATCTACCAGCAAAAGCTCGTTTTTCACATTCAAAAAGCGTTCTGACGAATTTAATACAATAATTCAACATTAAAAATTCTCAACGGAAAAAAAATTTAGCTACTTCAATAATTTCGGTAATATCCTCAGTCTTGTATATTCACAAATAAAGAGTCCGTGAAAACTTTTCTTATATACAAAAGTCTCTTAGTAGCACATATGTTTCACGAAACAAAAAACTAGCTCGTTCGCCCTGCTCAGAGTGACTTACTTGAGTAAATTATTGTAAAAAAGAAAATTCTCAATTAAAACATACCTGTCTAACTAATGGACCTCCGCTGTCACCCTGACATGCGTCGTTGGCAGTAGAATTCCCAGTACATAACATTCTACTTGTAAATCTTGCTGATTTATATTCTTCTCGTATTCGTTTCACGCCGTGTATACACCTGATATCACATGTGAATTTGAAAATAAATTTTTAAAATGGTCGACACTAATATACAATAATGAAAATAATTTTATATTTTTCCACTGGCGTAATCAGAGGGGGCCTAGCTGACGCAAAAAATTTAAAATGATCTTATAAGTGCTTTAACTGCGCATAAATTTTAACTTTTTTAGCCTATATTTAGCTTCAAAAATCTTCCCCGTCCCGTCGCGATTTTTGGTATGTCTTATAGTGATAATAATAATTATAGTGGTCATAATTTGACCTCCAAATTTTGACTTTACCCTTTTCAAGTCTTGAGTACGCCACTGAATATACAGCTGGAAGAAGCGTAATTTGCTACATGGGTAACATACTAGACATAAAATCAAATCATGTGTCACTAACAAGCACCAAAATTTATTTAAAAGTTTAGAATATCAGATTCAAAATTATCTTGACTGATTGTTATACAGCTTTTTAGAGAGAAAAAATTAGTTGTTATCTCTGCCATATTGATTTTGTGTCATTAACGTAATAGTATTTGGCAAATTTATCTATTTATGCAGAACCTTCTAGGTTTTATGATAGCCAGCTTATATTTCGGAATTCAGACCATCGTTTTCCATATATGCAAAAAAACATCTCGAAGAACAGTTTTTTATTATTTTACGAGATATCGCCAAATATATATTAATTAAAATTAACGCACAATGCAATCTCACAACGTCAACTTAAAATATTTTCTGGTAAAAACATTAATGTGAGTTTATTTCAAAGCTTACAGACACGTTAAATAATAATATTTAGTCTCAAAATTAGGTAGTGAAAAAAGTAAAATGGGGACAGATAGAAAACGACAAATACACAGTGACAACTTACTCGTCTGATTTAACAAGTTTTAACAGTCCTTGCTGTAAAGTATCAGGGAAATCAAAGACTTGTCTTAACAGAGTATTAGGCGTTGTGTCTCCGAAACCAGTTATAACAACAGCATTGCCATTTGAAATCGATCTGATTTTCCTACCTTATAATGGATGAAAATAAAATTTAAATAAATATAAAGATGAGAATTTTTGAAGTGGAGTTGTTATAAAAGATAAAATTGGGAAGAAATTACTCCACACGGCGCCAAGACTATGTAAAAAAATTCAACTTGTTTGAATATTTGGCCACTCCAGGAACCAATCAGAGAGTTTACATCCAACTAGGGCTGGGCAATTTAAATCGGAGATTCGAAGCACAAATTATTGGAAGTCGGCCTGAAATTTTATTTTTTTAATCATAAGCCACCGATGGATCGCGCGCAATCCAACACAGTGTCCTATGCTCAACAAAATATTTTTTTAATTAAATGTTTCTGACTGAAAAAAGATGTGGAGCACAATTCAAGTTACAGATTTTAATATTTTGATGATTGAGCGAATGTTGAATAAAATCAGTCGACTTGTCAACTATACAGAATTAGCGAGTCGAAAAAATTATACGAATCATATTCAAATTTTGAATGATTCAATTTATCTCTGCCCAACAACCGTAAAGCTTTGACCTTTATTACAGTAGCGTCAAAAAACCTCCATGTTTTAAAAATGCCCATATGCTAGCTTATGCTATAGCATATGCTTAGCCATATGCTGCTGTATGTAATAGAGGCTTTGATTCAAAATTTGATGGACATGAAAATCAGACTTCTTCTATTGAAAATCACTCCGAGTATGATTTATAAGAATAAAATGAACCGACTAGCAGCGACCTCTGATATGAGAAGAGCAATTTAGCGATTGTAAACAAAGCATAAAACATTCCATAAAAAACTGAACCGCTATAATAAAGTGCCATTTACGGTTCTTCTTAGTCACCCCCTGAATACTCGGAAATCCCAAGACCGAAACCAGAATAATAGAACTAGAGAAATAAACTTCGTCTAGCATTGGATACAGATATACTGCTTCCTGGAGAATTTACTCCATTACTGGTCCTTATTTTGGACTGCGCCTACAATACAAACATACATACCATATTTAATACAACTTGTTTGATCAAATCGATGTACAGGAACTCCATTCTTTGTTTCTGAATCTCCGTTTATATCACAAGCAGTTATGCATGGTAATGCAACAGGTCTGACATTTTCATTGAATATAATTTCTCCATGTAATCCAGATTCATCAACCACGAAACTATCACCTTCTACCTTCAATCGTTTACCTACTCTTACCTGAATAGAATATTAAAAAAGGACTTGCGGACGCGATCAATCACTGCGATATCGAAGTAATATCTTGCGGTTTGGAATTTTCATCCTCCACATGATATTGGTTGACCAAGCTTAAAATGATTAATAATATTCAGCTGTTTAAATGATTCAAGATATTTTATTATTTTATTAATCATTATAATGTATTTCTTGCGTTCCCGTTTTCGTCGGTAGTTAATTCATTCAAGTGTAACTCCCAACCTTCCTTAGAGTGTATAGAGTATAAAAATATATTGAAAACAGAACTTAATGGCAGAGAAAAATATTAAACTTTAGTATAAAGATAATGGAATCTTACCAGAGCAATATCATAATCAAAACTCTTGCTATCAAATTTTGCGTGTTTTGTTGCTATGTCGGGATAGAAGAATTGAACGTAATTCATTATATCGGAATTCTTCTTGGGAATTTTTGTTAAACCTGTATGAAAATAATGATAATAATATCGACTTGGAACTGTTTTCAAAATATAAGAAATAGAATACCGAATAAATTATGCTTTAGTTGAGGCTGTTTCTTTTCGAACATTTAAAGGTATCGACATTGGATACAAAACTTGGTCGAATTGAATCTTTCCATTTAAGCGCGAGCTTAAGCGATAGTAATAGCGATTCAGTTCTTTTTCAGATGTTTCCCAGCGTTGTCTAGCGTGAATTTTGATAAAAAATAGGTTGAAATTAAAAAAAGGAAATGATTTTGACTGAGTTCAAGTCGTAATCTGCGTAGGCTTCATATTAAATTTTACAATTTACTTATTATATTTATAAAGTGAAATATTTTTGTTTTTTCATTTCATCAAATATCGCTACTCACTGCAGACGGTTTTTCCCACAAAGTCTGTGATTTAAAATTATCTTCGAAAATAAAATAAATCTTCACAACCTCGTAAGTGTAATTTATGGTTCATTATGGTTTAAACATTTCTACGCTCTTAATGTTATTGTCGAACGCATGCCTCTGATGGACCGCGCCTTTTTGGCGCGATCCATCAGTGGTTTGTGTTCGACGAAATGAAAAAAAAACTACAATTGTACACGTACAATTACTAGAAGTTAGAATTTTTACTAGATATATCAAAATCAACTATACCTAATCCCAAAATAACTTGTTCCTTCCAATTCTTTTCTTCTGCGACAACATGAGCAGCCGTCAAAATCCATTTCTTGTTGATGATCGATCCTCCGCCCATCATGGATTCAAAACTCTGCTCATTGAAATAGGAATTTAAAAAATGAATTGCCAAGATATTACAATGAAAAATCCTTAAATATATTTGGCTTTGTAGTATTTATGAAGATTAAAATATGCGTAATTTAGAACTATCCTAAAATTTTGCTTGCGTGATGCCTTTACTATCGATCAGTGCACTTTAGCATAGAGGTTTAGTTACGCTTGGGATGGTCACCGCTTTGAGTGCAGTCACTGACTCGCGGTTAAGTGACCGGTAGTTATTCCCATTTGGGCACTGCTGCCGGCCTTGCCCAGCGAATTTCAATAAAAAAATTTCAATAGCTTTACTGTGGTCCAGTGCAGATACATTTCATTATACACTACCACGGCGGTTCAGTGTTAATATGGAACGTTTTTCGCTTTGGGTGCAAATGCTGATGTCATATCAGTGGTTGTTGGTTGGTCTCTTTGGGTCGGGTGTTCAAGTTTCAAGTCAACAAAATAAACATTTCCTATGAAACGTACTTTATATTGTAAAAGAAGCAATTTTTCAACATTCAAGTACGCCTCACTTTCGCTAAATTTGCCACCGGGCAAAAATTGTTATGCTTACGTCAAAATACGTTGGCAAACATTTCCGTCTAAGACCAAATTGCATAGCTTCTATTAGTAAATATATTCGTCTTAAAACATAAAACATATTATTATATATTATTTCTAATCGTATTTTAAAAGACTGTACACGATCTCCCAGTCAGATGATATTTGTTTGAGCATGTTTTGTCAAGTATAAGACACTTATGGATCGCGCCACAAAGGCGCGGTCCGTCTGTGACTTAAACTTGAAAAAAGTGAAAAAATATGGTCCGTTCTTAGTATTTTTTCATTACCGTACTGACCTTATATATTTGGTTTTCCTCATTTCTCAGCAACACAACCTGCCAGGGCCAAGCACCAGTTTTTGCAGATTTCCCTCCAATTACTCGCTGTACGGAAGTTTTTTCTAAAATATTCCCAACGTCTCCAGGTATGCCAGGTGTGCTGTATGCTACAAGAAAAATATTTGAGAAAAGATAAATTAAGACAGCGATGCTATTGGGAATAAAAAGAATACTATTACAATCTTAAAATTGGTCTCATGACGAGTCAATGGATAATCAGGAGAGGGCATAAAACTGGGTTGAATTGGTGCCAAGACGAGACATCGAAGAAACTTTTTTCTTAAAAACATGAATATACCTAATTTTTGTAAACGATTTTTTATATTAGACATCACTTAAACATTTTTGATGAGAAGTTAAACTCAGCAAACGAAATATACTGCGAACACTTCACTTCTTGGATTACCTTGTCCAAGGTCCTGTACTAGCAGCCATTTATAGGCGTACAGGGTTAGAGTTGGAAAGATGTGATGTTTCCGTTTCGGTTTAGCTCCCCGCTTCAGTTATTACACCCTGGGTTAAGTGGTGAACATGTATTAACGAGCCAGGACTAGACCCCGAGATCTTCAACCTGCGATGCCAACATCATAACCACTACGCCATTTTTCGGATATATATGTTTTAACAACGACGTAGAAAGAGAGATCGCGCTAAAGATTTAAAAGGTATGGACTCTAAATTACTGCACGATCTATATTGGTGATGGCCAAACTCTACCGAAGCGAAAGTCAAACAACTTACAAAAGCATTTTGGAGCTAATCCAGTCCACCTTCCATCAGACCTACACATTCTATTTCTTGTACCAGTCAATATATAACCAGGATTACATCCGTAAGCTACATTATGTCCGTACGATTTCCTATCACCAAGTATGTATCCATTTTCCGGCAGTGATAGAGGTTCACATTCAGCATCTAAAGAGTGTTTGGAATTTAGAAAAGGGAATCAGAAGTATATTATTTGATAGTGTATATATATATTTTAATGAAATTCACTCTAATCAAGGCCGGAAGCAGTGCCTAAAAGGAGCTGACTAACGGCCACTTACTCGCAAAGAGCTGGTACAGCAACTGTACTCTAAGCGGGAAACAACCCAAACGGAACTGAACCACTATGATAAAGTACAATCTTTAAGCCGCCTTTTACAACACACAGGAAGTACGTTGGGACTATTCTAAAGCTTATACCGGCAGGGCTTAATTAGTTTGATACTGAAAAAAAGTATCTGAAAACGTTCCCACAGTAGATAATTTTAAGTAACTTTCTTAAGTTTATATAAGTTAAAAGTTCTATGCTATGATGTAATGAAATCTGCATATGATGTTAGTGTTTTCACTCAAATTTTGACATTTTCAGCGAAATATTCCAAACCAATATTAATAGTTTAGGAAGTGGCAGACGGTTTTACCAACGTTCAGGGAAGATACCGCTCACTGCACTTTGTCATGGCGGTTCAGTTTCGTTTGGGATGTTTTCTGTATAGAGTGAAGTTTTAGTAGCTCTTTGCTATTCATTGGCCGTTAGTTGGTTCCCTTTACGCACTGCTCCCGGCCTTGCCCGGAGTGAATTTCATTAAAAAAGTATAAGCATCTTATCGACTCGATCCATCAGTGACACGTACTCAACAGAAGATGATGTGATGGATAAGCTCATAATTTCGATATATTTTCCAGATTTTAGTCCTTGATATATTACGTATTTTGGTCGGTATTGATTGAAGAAAATCCGAAATTCAGTCGACTTTCGAGTTATGGACTGCTCTTCTCCTACTATAATACCTTCATTGAAAGCTGAATGACGACAGCCTGATTTACACAGTTAGACAGTATTGAATTCCCATCTTCTCTCATTTTTAAAATTGAAAATAAAGTAACAATCATACCTGGATTGTAGCATATTTTTCCGCACCAACCATCACATAAACATCTATAACCCACACCTGAACATTGTTCATCAGACTCACATTCAGGACGACAAGTCATACCCTTTTCCACTCTATTCAAGTTTCGTCTGCAACTCAAGGCTGTGAAATAATAAATCCGTCATAAAAAAGTAATAGTTACCTTGATCAGAAATTTCATTTGCCAAACATGAGTCACAGATGGCAGCGGCTCGTCGGCGCCTTCCATCGGTAACTCATGCTCGGCAAAGGTCAAACATTTTCTGACAGCGACGGACTTGATCTACGTGGGCCCATATGATCCACGAAAGTTCAATTTTATTTTCGAGATGTGTGCACAATCTTTATGTAACGGCGCCGCCATCTTCGACCTTAATTCACAATGCCCGGAAATGGATGGCCTGGACAGTAATTGGACCAAAAATTCCTACGGATAAGTCATTCGTGGAAAATTTTCTTTTTGCCATCGTATATGGATCTTTTTATTTTTTTATATTCAATCTGGATTTTGCGCCTTCAACAAACTTCGAGCAGAGGTCTCGCAATAATCCAAAATACATTATATTTAACAAAAACGAATTTATATTGACTACATGCATTTTATGAATGATGATAAAAACACGCCCAATCAAAAATTTTATTTTGTCAAGTATGAGCCACAAATGGACCGCGTTTAATAGACGCGATTCATCAGTGATCCATACTTAACAAAAGTTCCTTTAACAAAATTTTTCTGGCAGGACGATGTAGTTTTATACACTGCGACGGAGTATAATAAATTAGACTCTCATTTGTAGGAAATTGCATATTTCCAAATTCAAAAAAGCCTTATTGCTTAAGTTAACATCAATTATGGCCTGTTGATAGTAAGGCATATTGTGCAGCGTGTTTCTTCACCACATTCAAAGACTGACGAAAAAGTCAAACTTATAATTTTATTTTAATATCACCGTGTAAAATCACAGTGAAAGAACAGCGATTTTACTGCATTTTAGTAACAGTGTAAAATCATAACAAAATACCTGCACAATAGGGTGCTGGACCAGACCATCTTCCATCTTTTTGGCATACTATTTTGTTATCTCCTTTCGTTTCATACCCAATATCACATTCAAATGTAATCTCGGTACCAAGAGTATATGGAAATTCCTTTGTCGGTGTCATATCACTGTTAAATGGTCGTATTACTTTCGGACAAGTGATTGTTGGATCTAAATGCGTTTTTTTTAATAATGGTAAATGTGAGTAAGGACAGGATAGTAATCCCATTTTATTTGGGAGAAGTGGGGATGTTTGCCTAAGAGTTTGTTAATTTTTTCTGTGCTTGAACATTGTTGGTGGAAGAAGCGGTTACCAGGGGGAACTTCTGCGCACCAGCAAGTCCATTTGCAGATAATCACCCTGCACGAAATATCAAACCTGTCCGCAAAATTATCAGAGATGCGTAGTTAAGGAGCCTATTTTCGACACAATACCTTCCAATTGGTTATATACGTCTAGTGTGAATTTGTATTAATTGTAATTATTGCAATTGTAAATATTTTGCGTATAATTTTTCATAATATACCGATCCCTGAAAATACGTCCCTTTAACTTAAAATATATAAACATCTATATTCTATACTAACACTGTCACAAAAGTGCAGCACATTTACCGTTCATTTCCAGTAATTGTATATTTATAAAGTTTTAATTTGCCTTGCAGATAAAATTTGTGCCATCCATCAACAGCCCATACTTGGCCGACGAAGTTGATTTTATAGTTTCATTTCAACATCACGGAGTGAAACTGCTAAAGAGACCACGATTTCATTGTAGAATATACTATTACAAGTGTTCGGTTTTGTAGTTTAATTGTGTATAATTGTATCCAACATACCAAATGCACAGTCGA
Source organism: Styela plicata (assembly GCA_963675895.2). NCBI lineage: Eukaryota > Metazoa > Chordata > Ascidiacea > Stolidobranchia > Styelidae > Styela > Styela plicata. The sequence continues at coordinate 7,675,205 of OZ023143.1, read as the reverse complement.
CTTTTGTACATTCCGATACGTCAATATGTGGTCCATCACATTTAGTTACTTCCATTGCTCCATCCGCACATTTCCTTATTCTGGTCTTTGTTCCTTTTCCACATGTAACTGAACAGTCACCGAAACTGTCCCATTCCGACCATTCGCCTACAAAGATGTAAATAAAATCACATTGCTTTAAAAGCCTTGTCAAATGCATTGTTTTATGTTAAAAAGCTTGAAACGGTGTATGTCGCTGGTTTTTTCAAAAGAAAAATGTACAACTTTGATGCTCATTAACCATCAGTGATTTGTGTACAACAATGTATCGTGTGCATTTCTTGCCGCCGATGTTTTCAAAAATATATATCAACAGTGAATCTCAATATTTTAATTCCGTCAAAACATTTATCTACAAATACAAAGTCAAAACATAAAAGCTGTTGTAAATATTTGATAATTACTTCACACCAAAATTTACTGAGTTGCTGTTTTGTTTTCTCATTCGTCGGTTCTTTCACTTTATTGTGAAATAATGGGAAGTATGACTATATTTAAACATGGTTCCCGTAGACTAAGAATAAAAATAAATATACTACTTTCACTATTGGTATTACTTCTTTTTAATATAAAATCATACTCGGTTTTATTTTTGCTTCTCGCTGAGAAAGCACTTATTTTGCAGAATCTGTACGTTTGCGAAACTATCGAAAAAATCCCAGGGTACATTAATAAATAATATTTCGTAAAAAAATGTGAAATTTCGTGAAATGACCTTTGCTTTGGTGTGTCGGCAGTCTAAAAGTGTAAATAGTGTTGTTTTAAAAGTTTAGTGCAAACGGGTTTCGATTCACCATATAAACAGAATAATTGAGATAATCCACTTTTCAGAAAACGAAATTGTTGATGTTTGACCATATTTTGCGATGAAGTCATGATTTATGTCAAATTTTACAACGTAAAATTTGGCTTATATCATGATTTCACAGCAAAATGAGTCAATTTAAAAATGATCAAAAACCAGACTTGCTTCGACTTACAGTTTGGTTTTGTGCATCTTCTATGTTGGGTTCTTCGTCCTATACATCCACCTTTTCCCACTTTTCCTCCAATACAAGTCCTAGTTCGGCGAGTAATTCCAGTACCACAAGGTACAGGACAATCTTCCCATTTTTGCCAATCACTCCAACGGCCTATAGTCAATTGGTACAAGATGGAAGTGCTATTTTTAATTACATTGACTTTCGAATCGTATCTCAAATTCTTCTACTTGGAATCGAATCTTTCAGAATTTTTTATTATGTCTTATAAATCTCAACAAACGGCTAACATTTTCAACATATTTGAGAACATTTTCAAAATATATGTGAGATTTCAAGATATCTTTTTAAATTTTTGCTCAAGTCTTTTTCGAATCACTGTAATAGGTAGTCGAATCATCCAGGATGGACATGTATCGAACCGATTCGAATCTCGAAGCTTAAAGTGACATCGCTAGTGCAAGATAATAATTCGGAATTTTGTACTGCACAATAATGATAAAAGTGATTCAAGAAAAGTCACAGTACATTACCAAGGCACAGTTGCGAACCCAGAAATTTTCGGTGGAGGGGTTGATTTCAGTTGTCAAATATCCGACATCATAAATTAAGCCTCAGTTTCTGCCGACATAAACTATTTTGAACTGCGTAAAGTTTTGATTGTTTGTCTATGATTTTTATACCATTTTCTTGAAGTTTCTAGAGGTGGCATACCTTTAGTATTACACGGTATATCGTTACAAATTCGAGCTTCTTCCGGTTCTCCTTCACATTCACCAGGTTCCGAACAAGTTCGTGATCTAGCTTGAGTACCTGAACCGCATGACACAGGACATTCACTCCATTTTGTCCATTCGGTCCAAACAGCAGAAGGTTCTAAGATATATTATTTTTTTAAATTTTACCGCTATCCAAATTAGAAAAATGTATGTAGAAATATGTTTTGTAGAGTATGGGTCATTGATGAATCGCGCTGCCGAGACACGGTCTATCTGTATGACCTATCTATGCTTGACAAAATGAAATATGAGATCTGCTGGACATCAGAGTAGATAATAGTACCGTACCCATATCGCAATCACTATCTTGACATAGTTTAGATTCTTGACCCCGTTCCTCACATCCGGCATCGCCTATACTTCCTCCCTCACATTTTCTTATTCTGAGTGATAATCCGATTCCACATGAGGCAGAACAAATACTCCACTCACTCCAAGCTCCCCAACCTGAGAAATATGCAATCAAATATAAACCATAACATTTTTGAGATGGTGTTTATTTAATAGTATAGTTTTGAGGCTTTGTGCCAAGAAACTGCCGCAGAGTAAGAATAAAAAGGACAAAATAGCAGCCTTCCAATCAGAATTTTATTTTGTCAAGCATGCGCCACAGATGGACAGCGTCCCCTCGACGCGATCCATCGGTGACTTATACTTAACAAAAGATGTTTTGATAAAAAAAAATTTGATTGGGCATGCATTCTCAATCAGATAAATTATTTTTCGTCTGATTTTGCTTTTTATTCTCATTCTGCCTAAAGTTCCATAGGAAGAACTTTTTTGTATCAATCATTTGTTTTAAATAACACTTTCAGGTTCAAGGTTCGAAAAATTTTGAGCAATAATTTCATAGGATGTGTGGAAATTTCACATGTATTTTCAAAACTTTTTGGCAATATGATAAAATTTTGTCCGTTTAGTCGAATTTGTTTATGCATTTCTAAAATACAATCAGATATTAATAGATTTGATTTGAATTGATACGATTCGAGACTGTATTCCGAAGTACATATATCCATGACGACAACCATATGTGAACAATATGGTTTTATCAAAGCATTCGGGTCAAACTCGGGAATTAGCAAAGCAACCAACCTTCCTCAGGATATATGGAATAATCGCACTTAACCAAAATCAGAAAAAAGTTTTTTTTCTCATTTGAAGTCACTCTGAGCAAGGCCGGAAGCAATGTCTAAAAAGAACCAACTAACGGCCACTTCATAGCGAAGACCTACTAAAAGATATAGTATCAAAAACTACATTCTAAACAAAAAACATCCAAACGGAACTGTACCACGATGGTAAAGTTCAGTGAGTGCTATCTGCACTTGGAGATGGTAAAACCATTCAACACTTCTTTGCTTCATTTTAGTCGCTTCTTACAACACGCAGGAAAAACGTTAGGACTACTCTAAAATCCGTACCTACTGGGCTAGAGCAGGGCTACCTAGAGAGGTACAAGACTACCCAGACAGGGCCAGTCTCCGTTGTAACAGAATTTGTAATTTCACAAAACAAAAACACAAAATTTATTGATTACATTGCCGGCGTTACATATACAAGATAAAAAAAGGTAGACAAAGCACTCACTTGCTGCCCCATTGCAGTCACTTTCTTCACAAATTTCTGTATCTTTACCTTTTCCTTCACAATTGTCTCCACCAACACATTCTCTTGTTCTTGATATTGTTCCAATACCACATGATACAGAACAAGTTGACCACTGTGACCATTTATTCCATACACCTGAATTGTTTTGTAATATTTAGATATGTAACATCGAAGCGATGATGTGAATGCTGCATTACACTAAGATAATGATTTCTAGACAGAAGCTTCCGCGCCAGGTGAAGAGGGTGTACATAGTAAATTAAATGGAGCGCAATTTCTGATGAAATAAAGCAAAAATACGAGCTGATAATTGACAAAATGTGAGTGCAAAATATCAACGTTTATAGTTGCTCTTCTAACAAAAAATTAACAATAGCCGAGCAGGCGCGACCCCATCGGAAAAATCGATTTTGACTAAGCAATTATCGTTAAGTATGAGTCACTGATGGATCGCGTCGATTAGACGCGGTCCATTTGTGGCGCAAGCTTGACGAAATAAAATTTCTGATGGGAAAGGAGGCTCGAGAACATTCCGACAAGAAAAGACTTTTCAGCTTTTTGCATCCGAACATTACCAAGCGTGACATCTCAATATTTTTTCTGGGACAAAAAAAAACGAACATAAATCATAAATTTTATTTAATAAGCCTTTCTCAATGATGTCGCTGATTCCAATTGTGTTGAATATGAATAACATTTTTCACTATATATTGAAATGGTGAATATATTTAATAAAAAATATTTTCGTGATAATTAAAATACTACAAACTATCAGTGCGTTCATGTACAAAAATATATATTTAGTGACATATAAATACTGTCCAATTAAGCAAATCAAAATGATTTAATCGATAGATATCTAACAAAAAACTATGTCAATCTGTTATTACTACGACTTTATATCTCACCGAACGTGGGACATCTTTGCGTTTCACATTCATTTGTTTCCTCTTCTTGGCCAAAACATCCAGGATCTCCTGCTATTCCTCCTAAACATGTTCTTTTTCTAGATTCGATTCCACCACCACAGGTCACAGAACATTTTGTCCAGGTTGACCATCTGGTCCATTTAGCTGAGATGATATAAAATCAAACATATTTATAAAATTATAAAATTCTTATAGAGTTATAAAATCCTGTTAGAGAACGTTTAGTATAAATGATGTTTTATCAAGTATGGATCACTGATGGAGAGCACCGCGGGGTGCGCTCCATCTGTGAACCATGCTTGATAAAACAAGAAGAACTGACATGAGGATTCAGGGAAAATTTTTTGTTGTCAAATCAACTTTTGTCGTCTGGCAGACATGCTAACCATATAGTTATCATGTGTCGTATATTTGTTCCAACTTGACCATCTCTCTCAGTTTTGGTAAAATGATAAAAAAAGGTTTGGGAAATTCCAACACGCATCATAATTTTCGCCACGATTACTTCGCTTATATAAGACAAAAAAAATAAACAATTCATTGCCTTTAAGCTAAATGCCTAAAAATGAAGTTTCGTATATTGTTGGAAAATTATTGCCGATGCTTCACAAAACTATATCTATACTAAATATCAGTTATATAAACAAATTCTTAAATTAAAGAACCGCAGCGAATGCACATTTTTGTTTTAGTCAGAATACTAAAATCGCCGACATTTAAAATAACATCACAGCGTGTCATACTGATATGCTAATAATATTCTTCAAGCAATAAAAAGGCCCAAAAAATTGTTTTTTAGACACGATTTTCACATTTCAGGCAATGCCCTGCATCATTGAAAGAAATTACAGCGAATGAAAGGTTCGGGTACGCGATGATTGGTAGTTTAATTTACCCGCCCTGAAACGTGTTTCTTTTCTCTTGCGTGTCGCAAGAGACAACTAAAAGGGAACAAAGAAGTGAAAGATGGTTTGTACCCTCACCCGGGGCAGATACCACTCTCTGCACTCTACGTTGTTTTTCGCTTATAGAATAATTACTGTGACTAAATTCGGTGGTAGTTTGTTGCCAGGTAGGTAGCCGGTACTTGGTACCTTTTAGGTGTTGGTTCCGGCCTTGAACAACTAGGGGATTTTATTAATAAAAACACCAAACCAACTAAATGTGAGTAAGTATGCATGGCAATTAAAAGAAATACAACCCTTTTCATACCATCAGTTTTACAAGCAGGCTTATTACAATTTCTTGTCATTTCTGCATCTCCTTGGCACCCTTTGCTATCGACATCTCCGTTAATACATACCCTTGCCCTTGACGCCATTCCTTTACCACAACTTACAGAACAAGAACCCCAAACTGACCATCGACTCCAGGACGCTGTAAAATGATTATTTCAATGAAAAAAAAAAAAGCGGAACCCAGCAATGAATTTAATTTAATTTTGTCGAGTATGAGCCACAGATGGACCGCGGCTCGTCGGCGCGATTCATCAGTGACTCATACTTAGACGATTTTTATATCGCTAAGGGCATATATCAGTCACTGCACTTTACCATACAGGTTCCGTTCCGTTTAGGATGTTTTCCGCTGAGAGATACCACTCAGGGCAGATACAACTCATTAAATGGTCGTTAGTCGGCTCCTTTCAGACACTGCGCTCCCAGCCTTGATTAGAGTGAATTTCAAAAGAATAAAAATAAAAAAACTCATCATGATACAAATGACCAATGTAGTTGAAAGCGTTATTGTTTGCAATAAACAGGCACGCATATATAAATATAAAAAAATGTAATACATATACAGTTGTACATGCTGTAATACACAAAACATATACAGCCTCTGAAAAGGTTCGTACTTAGCGATATTAAGTATAAGCCCTCGATAGGTACACGGACAACTCATAGCAAATAATTCAAAAAACCCAAAAAAATACTAGGCAGAGAAATCTCCATGTTTGTCCTTCGAAACTTCTTCTGTGAAAAACAAAACCTATACAAGAAAGATATGGCCCTTGTTTGCTTCATTGTTCTGACTCGTATATTGATTCGATTTGGTCAAATTATTAAATTTAATCTCTTAATGACACATTATTCGAAAATGATGTGGTGAAGGAGGAATGTTTATTATTAGTTTGAAATTTCAGTATTTATAAATAGCCCAATATTTCGTCTTCTGAGCGATACAATTAAGCCAAGCGAAGCAGAAATAATTTGAATTTGTAGTTAATATGCCAGAATAACAAAAAAACAATGAAGAAAATGGCGTCGAGTTGTTAAATCGACAAAAACGCTATTTAACATTTTTTCATTTGTCTGAAACGGATTACCATATAATCCATACATTTAATATTTGATTCCCATTCCCATGATATAGCATTACCCGGTTTCAACTCAAACGGGGAAATGCATCAAGATCGATGAATAACGGTATTTTCGCATTGCTGGCAAAAAATACCAAACGCTAAGTTTATTATTGAGATGTATCATAATAAACGAAAATTTAAGTAATTAAAGTCCCGCGTGGTTCATTAATTCCTACAAAATAGACTGTTTTTAATATCTTTCGATACAAATCGTGACTACATTCTGTTGTTTGATTTCCATTGTTTGTCGATTTTTATTGAACCCAAGACCGCAAAAACCTCGTAAACATCATGACAAACCAGAGGGACAAAATAGAAATGGGATTGGGTGTTAATATGCTTGAAAATGTGAAAAAATAGAACAGGCTATTCAATATAGTTTGGCATATTCATGATTTTGCTGTGCAAGGATGAAAATGAAAATAAAATTTTTTTATCGCAATTAGATTTCTAGGATAACTTAACCCAATAAGAAACGTTTTTTGTTAAGTATGAGTCACTTATGGATCGCGCCGCCTAGGCGCCGTCCATTTGTGATTCACTTTTTACAAAATAAAATTTCTTCGAGCATATACCTCGCACACATGGCGGTCCGTCACAAGAATCCTTTGTTATAAGGCTTCCTAGACAACCAGGATCCCATTGTTTACCATTCACGCAAGTCCTAGTTCGACTTCTTTCTCCTCTACCACAAGATGTACTACATTCACTCCATTCACCCCATTTTGACCATTCGCCTAAATTAAGAAAAGCATTAAATAAGGATTGAAGCGTGGTCAAACTTATTGAAAAGAGGGCAATATAACCAACACATTGATATCAAAAGTTGGCACCGCAATAAATGTGGTTGAATTGCAAAAAGCATGTAGGTCGATTCGAGTGATATGGTGTTCAATTGAAGTGTACATATCTGACTGATACTGCTACTTGTAAATCGATTATCCCTTGGTGGGCGCGATGGCCTGGTAGTTAAACATGTTGGCATCGCAGGTTGAAGACCACGGGTTAGAGTCCCGGCGAGCCCTACTCGATAATCCATGCCCACCACTCAAGCCAGAGTTTAATAACTTGGGTAGGTGAGCAGCCAAAAGATCGTATGTTTCCAACAATTTCAACCATGTCCGACATGAATTACAGCCGAAAAGAAACCAACAGAAATGACATGAATTCGAATGAAAATAACAAATCCATACAAACTTTTTATACAGGTGTCTGTATTACAATCTTTCGTTTCTTCATCATTTCCTTCACAGTCTCCTTCGGCGCATTTCCTTTTTCTCGAGCTTTGACCAGTTCCACAACTGACCGTACATTCACTCCAATCACCCCAAGGACCCCATATCCCTGTTAAAAAAATTGAAGATTTAAAGTAAACTTTTCACATTCTATGGTTGAACCCCCTGATCAAAAAATGAATAATAAATTTTTTATCAGGATTAGAGCTATTGTTTGCACATGATAATTTGATACGCCGATTCCAATTCATTTGAAGATCACAGATATTCGAATTGGTCTAGAGTCACTCCCCTTGCACCTGAGAATTTGCAGTAGGTTTTACCATCACCTAGGGTAATACCACTCCACTGCCCTTAATACTAACGGTTCAGTCCTCTCGCAGAAGTTTTCCGCTTGTAGTGCAGTTGGTTGCACTGGATTTTAAGGTATATCACGTAAGTGGCCGTTAACCATATCATCGGCGACACAAACTGCACAAAAGATGCTATGCTGAAATTTTTCCGATTCGAAGTTGGGGATCTTTAGGTACTCCTTCCAGCCATGCTTGGAGAACTAGCAGAATATTGCCTTATTTCGGGTGTCTGTCATATCTCGAGCCAATAATTCAAAAAGCTTCAGCATCATCAACATTGCTATTAATTAGCAGTGTTGATAATGTTACAGGTTTTATAGATGATAACGATAGACACTCGAAAATGGCAAGCTATTCTCTTCGAGTACCTGAGAAAAAGTGTAGCCGACATTCCGTCACTTTGTGACAGCAAATTTCCATAAAAAATTAACTGTAGGAGCACTTTTTCACCGTAATTTGAATGCTTTAGACGACAAACCGTACCTGCAGAACAAGATTGTGTGTTACATCGTCTGTAATCATAACTATCGCCGGGACAATTTTTCGATGGAGTCGGTTCTTTACATCTCCGTAATCTATAATCAAAACCTCCCCCGCATGATTTATGACAACCGTTCCATTCCGCCCAGTCCTCCCACCCGGCTGTAAAAAGAGAGAAAATTTCGTTAATAATAATCACCGTAGTGCTTCCACTTTTGTATTGATTTATTCTTGGTTTGAATATTCAATCATTTTATTTGAAATTGCATCTTCCCGAATCTGATTATATTTTCCAATTTTCCAAATTAAAGACAAACCCGATAAATTGCTATTTGTTCTTAAAGTTGCAAAATAAAGCAATCATTGACATTCAGTATTCGACTTATTTCTAAACATCAAATTCAACAGAATAACTTACAGCCGCATTTTTCCATGTCACAAGTTGTTTCTTGTTTTTCTTGACACGATCCTACAGTACAATATCGTTTTCTTATTGCTATTCCTGATCCACACGTTACACTACAATCACCCCATTTTTCCCACTCTGTATAGTCGGCTATAGAATAAAAGAAAAATATTGTTTAAAGGAACTTTTAAGGTAACGAGTATATATTTGACATTATCCAATCAGAAATTTTAATTTCCCACGATTTAGTCACTGATACATTGCGTCTTTGCAGCGCGATGCATCATTGACTCATACTTAACAAAACATGCTCGGGAGAAAGCCGACTGGGAAGATTTTATAGCTTCTGTAATTCTTTACATATCGCCCAACACCTTTTAAAGATTAGTGTGTGGTTGACCATTGAGTTGCCGAAATAAATATATCAAACGTAAAAGCCCTTGTACATCTGGAATTTTACTTATATACACTTTTACTCATATACTACAAATATACAGTAACGTTACCGATAATTTGCGATAGTAACATATTTCCAAAAATTCGGAACTGTCTTGTTGATGAGTCGCGCCTTGGGAGACACGTTCTATCAACATTCCATAATGACCAAAAAATTCTTTGCTAAATTAAATATACTTTGGTCACTCTTGTCAGAGTTCACTTACTTGGACAGGCTTTGATCTTGCACGTTTTTGAGGATGTTTGTTCGCATGTTCCAACGTTACAATATCGTTTACGTATTGAAAATCCGAACCCACAACTTGCACTGCAAACGCCCCATTCTTGCCAAGGGCCATACTTGTCTTCCGCAGCTGAAAAGTAATTCATTTCTTTCAATGGAACTTGTTTACTATATTTATAATTGGTTCTATCAGTTATATTTGCGACTTTTTCCCTATGGTAGAGTTTTTTTAAAGAAATTCACCCTGAGCACGACCGGAAGCAGTGCTGAAGCAGAACCAACTAACCGCACTTAATAGCAAAGAGCTACTATGAGATGTGGTACCAGCAACTGGACTCGAAGTGGAAAATATCCCTAATAGAACTGAACACCTATGATGAAGTGCAGTAAGTGGTATCTACCACGGACAATGGTGAAATCTACTTTGTTTTTCCTTTTAGTCTTCTCTGACAACGCGCAGGAAATACGTTAGGAATATTTTTAAGACTGTACCTACATAAAAGCTGGTGCTGATAGTACGACATTTTGCAGTACCTCCTTGCCATATAAGTGACCGTAATCGGTTCCATTTAGGTGCTGCTTCGACTGAATTTAATTTTAACAACAATTTTAGTTTGTCCAATTAGACCCATCACTGCTCCTAGGCGACATCAATCACTGTTCGTAGATTTGCCATTTTATTTTTGAATAGAGTCGCGAATGATATAATTTTAAATTTTCTGACTTTATGAAATAGTTAAAGATATTAGTTAAAGTTCCGCAACAAATTAGCGAAAATTTTCCAAGTATATGTAAAATTTTAAACATATTCGAAGAAATGTTAGATGCTAAAAAATTTGTCGAATCATATCGAATCACATAAATGTTTATTCGAACGCCCGAATCGAATATTTATTTTGTCCAATATATCGACGCGATCCAACTCTGAAACATACTTGACGAAGGATGTTTTGGCAAAATATTTTCGATTATGACACACCACGGCACTTTTTTGGTTCAGAGTGGTTATTTATTTAAGTCTTACTTTCACAATCTTTAAGTTTGCAATCGTCAGTTTCAACGTCTCTACAAGATCCCACCTTACAAAATCTCACTCTTGTTTTTATGCCAATATCACATGTTTTACTGCATCCAGACCATTGCATCCAGCTCGAAAATTTGTCTGGGTCTAAAGAAAATTAAATTTTAGTAATATACAAACGAATTAGCAAGAGTTTGAAATCGATGAACCTTGTAATTGTTTGTAAAAATGTTTGTTACAATTCTTGTGGCCTATCTGGGCCCAAGGGGACATTTATATATTATACTTCACACTTTAATTTTCAATTTTAAAATCTTTCACCTCAATCGGTAAAAGCATTGAGATGCGCTTGGAGCTACGCATCTATCATCGTCCTGGGTTGGAATCTAATGCGGGATGATAATGTGAGAAGATTGAGAGTAAACGATTACACAGAAATCTCAATACCGACTTGGAATTGGTATTTACATGAGAGGTCGTGATCAGCAATATATGGTTAATCGGTATTTTATGCTTTCCTTTCCCACAGGATAAATAGAAGTTTTATCGTAAATAAAAAAAAATAATTCGCGTACCAACAACGCGCGTATTTCGTCAGTACTCAAATCCTTCAACGGCCCTGTTTATTAAAGGAGGATTGGCATTTTTCACATCGGCATACCAATGTCACACAAACCTGTTTCTAGGCATCTTCTTTTATTACAATATGTTAATTGTTCCTGGACGCCAGATCCATCCTCATACGACCGTGATCTTTTGGCTTCTCCTGCACCACAGGTTGCGCTACATTCTGACCACGGACTCCATGCACCATGTTCCTGAGGAGCCACCGCTAAAAGAATAGATTGATAGCAAAGAATCAACAACAACCCCAATACACATGCGTTTGATTATGAAGCATTGATCGATTGATTCCAAAGAAGAAATGTAGCAAACATCATTTACATATGCAGAAATTTTACGAATATAGCATATACCTAACGAAAATCCTCGAAGTTTAGTTCCACTATATGAATAGAATTATGTGTCAGCAATTTAGTCAAACGAAATTGTAGATATTTGGCCGTATTTTGTCCACTTTGTAGCAAAATCATGATTTTTCAGCAAATCGAAAAACAAAATACTTCATAGTCATAATTGTAGAATATCTGCCCATTCGGACAAAGACATCCTTAATTCTAATTAAAAACAATCTTGCCAACGTATATCATTCATAAGATATTTCAACTGTCGTTAAAGTGCCTGGCAGTAGTGGAAATGTACAAAAGTCTCGAAAGTATCAGCAACTTTAAGGAATACCAGCGTTGATGATTTGTAGTGACCTATTTAGAACCTCGAAGAAGAACCCAAAGCAATCATAATCAAAGTATGATGTTATAAAGAGCGCCATAGTGAAATTTTTTCAATAAAAAATAAGCATTTTGTGGTAAATCTGAGTAAAACAATCAAATATGCGCCGGAGACAATAAAACTTTTCGAAAAATACAATTCCAGGGTCTCAATTTCACAAAATATTGAAAATAAATTTCACCTGACAAAGCAAATAAAAGAGGCTAACATGGCATCATCTCTAAAATGCTAGTTCTGTTTGAGTGTAGTTAATTTGGAACGGGTTATTGGCAATTAAGATAATGGCATACGTTAAATGTAGGTAATCCTTGTATTCATATAATGATGCAGATCAATGAACAATGTATTCATTTGTTATCACCACAAATTGAATTTAACGCTTTGATTCGTAATTTAGTCTCAATTCGTCTGAAATAGGAGTCGCCGCAGGACACATAGTTAGAGAAAGACATTAGTGGTTAGTGGTATTGATTTTCCAAACCCAAATCCTACAAGATATAACCGTCATCAGCATATTCCGGAGCCTATTTCATGGCCACGTTTCGCCAAATGAAGTGAAAATTATTCATTTTCTCGTTGACTCAATTATAACAACACGATTATAATATATATAACCCATATTAATTGGGGCAACTACATATATATAGATTACAAGAATACAGTGTTAGAGACATTTTCTATTTGCCCTTATTTGTTTTACTATTATTTTCAAATAAGATAGACTTCTTCATGAATTGGCAGGCTAATACAATATCAAACATGGTGAAATTAGAAAGCAGAATATGATGATCGATATTCCTTAAAGCCCAATATTATATCTCAATCAGATATTTAATTTTGTCAAGCACAAGCCTCAACGGCGCGATCCAAGAATGACTCGCGCTTAACTAAATGCCAAAAACCGAAGATTTTTGTTTGGAAGCATTTCCGGACAAGTATTTCGGATCATTCCTAAGAATGTACACACAAATATTTCTAACAATATTCAATGTTAGTTCTGGAATCGAGCTTCAGGATTTTTGGTGGTAGTGAATTCTATTGTTTCAAGTTCACATTTTCAGTAATGTAACAACTTCAGGATTTTGGCATATTGTCGGCGCGATCCATCATAGACCCATACTTGACAAAACGGTGACTAAAATGCTGAGCTTGACAATGGTCCGTGTTTCTGAAACCCCTTTTTTACCTATGGATACTGGAATGGATGGATCCTAGAATACAAATCAACAATTCCTGACAAACTATAATTGCACAGATAAAACGACATGCAAATTTAAAATTACATTGATTTATCACCATAAAACAAGGCTGTGAGATCATAAGCATAACACGAATCAATAAGCATGGCTTGGCAAACCGAATAACCAGGAATCCTAATTCATGCGAATATTTTTTAGAATCCAATAGAATATCGAATCACAAATAAATAGCAAACATGCCGTTTTACCAGCGAAACTCGCTTAATCAACAAATTTGTTCTCGCGTTTTTTCAATTCCACATTGAACTTTTTGCTGGACACCATGACTTAGTGGTTTAACATGTTGGCATCGCAGGTTGAAGATCTCGAATTCGGGCCACCGCAAGTCCGGCTCGCTTATACATGCCCACGACTCAACCCAGGGTGTAATAACTGGGGTATGGTAAGCCGAACAGGAAATGATCATATCTTCCCAGTAATTGCCCTGTCCGTCTATAAGTGGCCGCTATTACAGGACCTTGGGCAGGGTGATCCACTCTAAGAAGTAGCTATGAAAAAAATAAAAAAAATACATCCGAATAACCAAATCGGATTGCCAAATCCTACAAACGAATGATTTTCAAAGCAACAATATAATTTGCATCAGCACGAATATATATTATTTTTTATTTGAAAGAAAAATCACTCAGCAAGGTGAGATGCAGCATCTAAAAAAAGCCAACTAACAGCCTCTAATATGAAAAATAGCAAAGACATAGAAACTATAACCAACAATTGGACGCGGACAGTCCAAACAATTCCTTGTTTTTTCATTTGAGACCCCATAGACTTTTGTCAGTGAGATTATACCAATCCTACGTGGATTGTCTGTATACTTTTTAGCCAATATAATTTACGATGAACGAAAAATGCCTTGTTAATTTATGCTCTCCAGATGGATCGCGCCGCCGAGGTGCGGTCCATCTTACGCTCATAGACGAAAGGGATTTTTTCATGAGCCTGTATAGAGAAACAGGGTTCGACAAAACGATAACTAGTACAGCATGCATCGCGGACATCCAAAACACATTTTATAAATAACAAAAAAACGACAAAATCTCACTTGTTACTGGTTCAGTGCAACTCTTTTGTCGACAAGATCTTGTGCTGACTTCAATACAGCCTCCAACTTTACAGCGTCGTCTTCTCGTTTCCTTCCCTGCACCACAAGTGACGTCACAAGAGGACCAATCTTCCCAGGGGTGAAATTGACCTTCCTCGGCTGATTTTAAGGCAAATTTTATTAAAATATAGTTGAAGCCATCGAAAAAAGGAGATCTTGATTGTTGCTGTTGTTTTAATTTGGGATTCCAAAATTGATTCGGAAATGGATTTTTTAATTTTAAATATAGACGTTTAAATATAATAAAGGCAACAGGAGCACCGAGAGCGAGTTCACCTGTTTTGCGGCGTCTCGATGAAAAATGTTTATATCATTCTATATCAAGTTGAACCATCTACACTTAATCGAAGTGGATTGCACTTAGGTGGCGCGATCCTTTTGTAGTCTATAATAAACTAACCTAACACAGGCAATTACCCAATGGTACAATATATTATTACAAGATGATGAAGACTCGGAAAACAAAGCAGAAGTATTAATTACACTGTGACAAAAAGTCAGTAAATATACGGTTCATTTTCAGTAATTTCATCGGTTATTTTTTGTTATTCTTCTTGTTTCATCTAAAACAGATTTTTTTGGTTCCATTCAGTGTCCTTTGAATTGGAACAACGAATGCGGACTAGTAGATTCGTTAGAGTTAGCAAGATTCCGATTTTTAATGTTCTCATATGGGATCGTAATATAGTTGATAAGGAAGACTTTATGCAATAAGCAAAGGGAACATCAAGAAATCAATGTCTCATCCTGAAATAAATATTTTAAAATTACACCATGACTGTATAGGACATTTTCGGAAATCTGTGCGAGATGCTAGAAACCCGTATTCCAGAGAATTCACAAGTCTGGAATGTTTTTATAATCTAATGTAACATATTCAAACGGTTAGGAAGAATTTTTTTAAATAGCATTATATCCGAAAATATTCAATTCAATTCAATTTTATTTTATTCAAGATTCGATTAAAAAAAGTAATAATAACTTGCGCTCTAGCTTACGACCATTTAGCCGCTACCGAAAATGTTAATTTCAATTTTAACATTTTTGGATTTAAAAAATTAATAATACCTTTCTACACCAACCAATTAGACACCTTGTTTTACCAAATTTCTCTTCATTAGGCATGATCTCTCCCGCCAATATATCATAAATAAATATAATGTATAATAATGAGTCAATGGAAAAACCTCAGAGAACAAATTCTCTTAAAAAATTCCAAGTATCACTGAAAATAACCAGTCTGCACAGTCAAAGTTTCGAACAAAAGACGATTCGTCACGTATGGACCACATATAGATCGCGAGTCGAGGCCTGGTAATCTAAAGCTTACGCTGAAAATATTTTTTTATTAGATAGACAAAACTAGGTTCCTCCGCCGCTTATTAGATCAACAAACAAAATTCCTATCTTTACCACACAGTGTTTGTGTCCGTATTGAAATTTTTGTTTCCAAGTTCTAGATATATAAAAACGTCGTCTAACAATGATTCAGCAAACATGCTCGAACGCGATTTGAATAGTCAGAAAACTTCTGTCCTGATGTCCTGCCAGGAGTCATTGATGGGCCACGCTGAAAACGCGCAAGTCTATGGGTATAATTTTTACGCAAAAATTTTCTAGGGACAATTTTACTAACGCTGACAGCAAAAATTCCAATAACCTCATTCTATTCATTTAACTTGTCGCCTTTTTTATGTATTTTGATCTCATAATATATACTATTACTCGAATCATAAAGCATAGCGTTTAATTATACAAAAAATAACATCTGAAAAAGGGTTGAAAATAGCTTGAAAAGTCGATCCAAAAAATGAAAACATTTCTATTACAGAATGTAAATTACTTGTCAGCGCATGTAGTGGTGACCGTGAAAAAGTAAAATCGATAAAAATTCGTGGTAGATGGTTCTACCATCGCACAGGGCAGATACCACTCACTGCACTTTGCTATGGTGGTTCAGTTTCATTTTGAATGCTTTCCGCTTAGAGTACAGTTGCTGGTACTACATCTTTTAGTAGCTCTTTGCCTTTGGGTGGCCGTTAGTTGGTTCTTTTTAGGCCCTGCTTCTGGCCTAGCTCAGATTAGATTTGAATAAAAAAAAAATGACAATTAAAACAAGTCGGGCCATGTTTAGTTAATCTTGAGTCACTGATCCATTTGTGGCCGATGCTTGACAAAATAAACTTTCCTATTGTTCGCAGTTTACTTACGTTCTTCGCAAATCTTTACTCGGCATGTCTTCTCTGCTGTTTCAACACAACCACCCTGTAAACAAAGTCGTTTTCGGGTTTGTGATCCTATTCCACAAGTTGTGCTACAAGGTGTCCAGTCTTGCCAAGGTAGAAATTGATCAGTAGTTGGTGATGTTGTTGGTATATTCTCTAAAAAACACAGGTCAAATTAATTTTTGGTTTTCCAATACACTGTCAGAAAAGTACAGTAAAATTACTGGTCATTTGCAGTCTTTCCAAAGTTGAAAAAAGGCCATGTTGATGAGATTTATGCTAATTATGGGCATACTTGGCCAAAAAAAAAATTGATTTTTTTTCAATACCGCCAAGTAAAATTACTGTCAAAGGCCAGTGATTTTGTTGCATTTTTTTGTTAAGTTGGGATAGCTGAAGCCCTTCAAGACTACAAGACTTTCAAGACTTGCCTAGTTTTAAAGTCCGCAATATATGTTGCGCAGGTCTCGTTTTTTAGGTTCGTTTTATTTTAATCTTACGTTTTACGCTAGCGCAACGATGAAATGAAACGAATATAAAAACACGCAGTCGTGTATTAGATTGGACTCGCTACGGGTGGCGCGTTCTTCAACAGCCGATACTTAGCCGTTTTCTTAGTATCACTTCAATATCACAGAGCAAAAATTATTGCCAAAGAACGGCGACTTCACCGCATTTATGTTACAGTGTGGAACTAGTTTTCTGGTGCTGTTCTCAAGTCGAATACATAAACTTACGTGGTGTGACCACTGGGCAACTTTTTTGTCGACATGTTTTTTCAGCTATCTCCACACACCCTCCTACTTTACATTGCCGTCTTCTCGATTCTTTACCGAGGCCACAAGTCACGCTGCATTGTGACCAATCTCCCCAGTTGTGGAATGGATCATCAGGCCCAGTTGTAGGCCCAGATTCTGTAATATTGGTACGTCAATTAGGACAATTTACCGAAGTGGGAAAATTTTTTACAACTAATACATTTTGTTGGGAAAGGTCGCTATGCCGGCTATAGTGAACAGCCCAGACATAACTATTCTAACCTCACATGCTTTCGTTAAGCTTGAGTCACTGATGGATCACGCCGACGAGCCGTGTTCCGTCTGTGGCTCACACATGATAAAATAAAATATGTTATTGTAAATAAGCGAGTTTAAACCAATTGGAATTCAACTAATTCAAAGTACCGATCTATATTAATAACACCTACTACGATAATTTAAAAAAGCTTTGTCGATTAAGATACTCCAAAACGAACATCATTTGTATGTGCGTTCGAAACAGGGAAAGGGGAATGATGAAGTCGCTATCATTTATATATTAAAAAAATTATACAAATAGAAAAGTACGCGTCATAGAAATGGTTTTGAAAATACTTAGACTGTGCCTAAATATAATGGCATTCAAGCAATTTGTTAACATATAAATACAAACGACGAAAAACTTACTTCCACATTGTCTTAAGTTGCAAGACTGTGTTTGAGTTTGAATACAACCTCGGGGAGGTTTGCATTGTCGTTCTCTACGTCTTACTCCCAATCCACAAGACGTACTGCACGGGCCCCACTTCTCCCACTGTAAATACGGCGATTCACCTGCGTAATATATTTTTATGACGATGTTAGTAATTTTTTAATTAAAAATTTCGATGCTTGTTTGTTTGTATCACTGCAGGGCGTGCGTAGTGGGGCATCGCAAAATTCAAGGGGGTAATGTCTATACAAAAAGCGAAAAATACGGCGTCATAAGGCGTTTTGAAAATACCAACCACTTTGGAAATTAAAGTATGTAAAGTGTACACTAACGTCTATAAATGACCAATAGAAAAAGACGTCAATAAATAAATTAATATGCCGCGCAAAAAAATTAGTGGTCCTCAAAGTTCATAAAGCTTTACTTTTTTCTTTTGGGCTTTTGGTGGTGGATATGCACCCCTAAACACCCTACAAACAAGCCTGGACGTGTGTTTACTTGGAGATGAAATAATACAGAAGCATCAAGGAGTTTCATTTAGTTTAGGGCATTGTTACAGAATTTATGCGGTAAATCTCGTTGCATAAATCACTGTTGGATTCTTCCTATTTGTTGATGTATTTGTGAAATTACTTATATTGGCATGATAGTAAACATTCAAAATAGATAGGCAAAATATTCCTTTTATATATTAAAATGTATTGACATATTTTTATTTTTTTTCTTGAAAGCTATATGTAAATTCTGTAATTTCCTAGAAGACGAGAGAATTTTTTGGTGAATTGATAATCACCGTTGTATTCTCCTATAAACACATGGAGTATACATAAAGTGTTATCTCACAATTCCATCATTATGTCTACATGTTTTGACGGAGGAATTTCTGGAAGTGAGATATTATCTATATGTTTCCACATAAGGTGGTCAGATGATAATTACATGGTAGTCGATGTTCTTTATTTAACTGCATTATGCATTCATCTAATGACAAAGCAATCGAAATTGTAGAATTTGGTTTATTCATGTATAAATGTCGAAACAGGAGGTAAAGTGTCTCTGAACCCAATCGGAAAATGTCCTTCAAACATTTTTAGTTAAGTATGATTCATAAGAATGATGACGGTGCGACGAGGCGTGGTCTATGAAGTGGCGCATGCTTGGCAAAACAAGTTTGAATGAAAACTTCCGATCGGGATTGTGTGATGATGATTAAAACATTTTAGGTGTTTTAATTAACAACTTAAACTTGGTATTTACTTCCTCAATAAGCTAATGAAATACGACTGATAATCGAAATAAAAATTTGTTCTATCAAAATGACTATTACTTTTTCCTTTGCACTTGGCTTTAAAGCAGGTTTTTGTCATGATTTGTTCACATTTTCCTATGTTGCATCGCCTCACTCGTTGACTCTCTCCAACACCACACGTCACACTGCAAGGACCCCAATGCTGCCATGGTTTGTATTCCGAAATTTCTCCTAAGTTGAATAAATGAAGAAACTAATACTAATTTACGGCGTTAACAAACATTTCTGCAGATAATGCTATAACAAAAATTTGAACTAACCGGATCCTGGGCATTGCGGTTTTCTACAGCGTTGTGTTTGCGTTTGCTCACACACGCCAACTCTACATCTCCTGATGCGTTCTTTTGTTCCAAATCCACATGTAACGCTGCAAGGGCCCCACGCTTGCCATTTTCCGGGAACTATTTTAGCTGTCAATATACAACAAATGGACCGTGAAGTAATTGGACGTCAAAGTGCACGTTTATTGCAAAAACCAGACACCGAGCAAGTACAAAGAAAAAGAGAGTACTTCGTGAGATCCAGGAGCAAGACTAGACAACTTTCACTGAAATGATGCCAAGAGACAAAGCTTATACAAAGCAATTCTTCAAACAAAGTCCGCAGTAATATCAATCGAGAGAGCCAGCAAGAAAAGCCAAGAAAACTCCGTATTCCAATAGAATGCATGCTGCCTAATATGCAATGGCAGATGGTTAAGCGTTTCTATTCAAAACTCGTATACTCGGTAGCAAAAAAGCAGAAGCAAACAAAGCAGAATTAAATTAGGAAAATTTAGGCCATTCCATTACAAAGCTGAAAATGATTATTGCAAACACAATTGCTTCCAATTTTGTATCCAACAATTAGCTAATTACACATGCCGGTGGTCGGAATACCACTACGTGACTCACAGTTTGAACATGCAAAGTACTTCATTTTATTTGTCTTATGTAATCTTATATAATGGAAACAATTAAGAAAATCTGTCATTAAAATGGATTTGAAATACTTTAATCCGAAGCATAGAGCAAGAAGCGAAAATCCTGAAGATTTTCGAGAAGACAACTTGGCTATAGCAAGAGGATAAAATGAACCCGTTATTCGCACAAGCATTCCAAGATACCAGTATCCAGATGCGCTTTCAAAGCACTGCGATCGTTCAGCTGTACCTGGGAACAGAGCTGGTGGTGTCAAACTTCCATCAGTTATTATTTGTTGAAGTATCTCGTTCAGAGGCACCGGTGTTTCTGCTTGTGCAAATTTAATCCATGAAAGAATTAAATTCGACACTCAAGTGTTAAAAGACACTGTCATGCTTAAGCTTACTCACGTTGTCCGGGACAAGGTTTGACCCTACACGACCCAATTTCAGTCTCACGGCAGTTCGAATATTTACAACGACGTATCCTCTTTCGTGTTCCAGATCCGCAGGTTTGACTGCATCTTGACCACTTTTGCCAATTTCTATATTCAACTGCAGACTCTTTAGGAAAAAATAATTACTGTAATACCGTGAGTAAACTGCAGGTGAGTGGAATAAAACACCTTCATTCTGATGTACGTACCCCCGTCCTTGCACGAAATAAGGTAGCACGTTTTCGTTTGTTTTTGTTGACACGGTAACTCGTCAGGACATTTCCTTACTCTCGTGGCAACTCCCTGCCCACATGTTGTACTACAAGAAGACCATTCAGGCCAGATATGAGTATCTGATTGTTGCGTAAATGAACAGAAATATTATTTGTGGTGAATTGAATAAATAAACAAATATCAAAAAACTCGGTGTAATACACTAAGAATAAACTTAGATAGATCTACTTTCGTTTTAAAAAAAGCTTCCGTTATGGATTATTTGATGACTCCTTAGGTGTGTCACTAATCCATTGGTCTTTAAAATATTTACATTAAATACCGGGCTTGTTACGTTTAATCCGGGCTTGTCTCATCAATTACAGATATACACATATGTAAATGTCAGTCGAATGTTGGTGTTCACGAGTGCATTATAATGGGCAATTTCGTCCTTTGAAAGTAATTATTCCAATGCCATTTTTCTGGAATTATAACTTTTATCGCAGACAGTAAGCAATCTAATATGACATTCTCTTACCACTAATTCCTTCACACGTTCTCAATTGACAAGACTGATTTTCACTATGAACGCATGTCCCATTACTACAACGACGTTTTCTTTCTTGTAATCCTTTTCCACAAGTTTTAGTGCATCGACTCCAAGATTCCCAAGAGTCGAACTCTGATACAGGTCACAATAAATACGTTACAAGTTATATTTCGGCATCCTGGACAATATCATTTTCAAAATTTTCCAGAATAGAGCTATTTTTTATTTCCAAACGGTGCTACCACCGGTGTCAAGGTGACAAACAAAAGTCGATGGCATTCATCAGATTCACTGCTTCCCAACGTAGGGAAAGTTTGTCATTCGAACAATACAAATATATTTCAGATTCTGAAGCATTTTTCCACTTTTTGCCCCTGTAGCTCATAATTAATTTTCTATTCCAACAGCTACCAGTGGCAATTGCAGTATTAAAATGCATAAACCGAGAAAGGGGTAGGCTAAAAGAATGATGTATCGTCAAAGAGATATTTGAGTTTTCCTATAAAATGCAGACAGACACTATTCGAATATGAAATGACTTATCGTGTTGGCACGCAAATATCGGGTATTGTTTATATTTAATTTTGGTGTGAAATGATTCGCTTGTTTGTGGATTTGATTGCGTCAAGTGGGTTATGATAAAAAACTTGTAATATGCTTACTGAAAATAATTCAGTAAATTTAAGATATATCGAAAGTTGAGTGATTATCAAAACATATATGATTGTTTTTAAGAAATTTAGTTTGAGTCTCCATTTTTGCATGGCATGACATCTTGTCGGCTGACATTATATAACATTTCCATAATTTTATTACCTGGAATGGTTGGTTTACTTATTATTTTCCTTGAAATTCTTGGAGAAATATATCTCGAAACCCAACTAACTATTGCTTGCAGTAAAATTTGAGGCTTTGTTATTTCGAAACCTCGTGTACCTCGCTTATAATACACAACACAAGGATAACTATAAAAAATTAAAACCTTTATAAAAAAAATTTCAACTGAAAATGAGATCAATATAAGGGATGAATAAAGGGATGCAGAATAGTGAGAAATTCTAGAATCCAAATCAATTTTGTTTTGCGAGTTTTTTCAAACGCCTTATATTGCAATAAATCATGAATCTATCGCAAAAATAGTTCTAAATATAATCAAATATCAGCAGAATGAAATGTTAAAGCGAATTTTCCCAACCCGTTTAAATTAAACAATAAAGACAATCCTAGATCTGAGACGATAAGACTTTAAGATTTTAAATCGCCTACATTCGCCCGTTTGCTCATTTCTTGTTTATTTCTGTTCGGGCAATATTAAATCCAGAAAAGGCGCCAAATTTCAGAATGGTAAAAATGAAATAAAGCACTCTCGGGTGAAAAAAATCTGGATTTTTATTTTTTGTGTCGCACTACTGAAAGTAAACTAATTTTAATTCAATAATCTTTTGTTATTGGTTGTAAATTACTCACTACACTTCATCATGGTGGTTCAGTTCATTTTGGCATGTTTTCCGCTTAGGCACAGTTGCTGGAACTACATCTTTCAGTAGCTCTTTGCTATTGAGTGGTCGTTTGTTGGTTCTTTTTAAGCACTGCTTCTGGCCTTGCTCAGAGTGAATTTCAATAAAAATATATATATATATATACATACATACATATCATAACCGCAAAAATGTTGTTTCATAAATGCAAAGCGAATGTAGTGAAAATAAATTATCAAAATATGTGTAATTTGCAATTGCTCTTCTCACTTTGTGTTCATAAAAATATATTTTACTTTCTCGGAAGTATTATCGAAAGAAAATGAGCAGATTGATGATTGGAAATATTCGACGCATAAATTATTCTAACCAGAAATGAATGGGAACAATAATTTATATAATTAAGCTGTAATCAAAATAAGAAGACCAAAGTTGTTCGAATTTTAGTTCGTCCATATTTTAAAGTCGCGACTACTGTTTGTGGTCATATTTAGGCAATTTGATTTGAAAAGCTTAAAATGACGTATTGTTCTAAATTTATAAAAGTCTCTTTCCTATCCCGGATATATAGACACTTTATATTGATGACAGGATTGGGCAAAAACGAATTCCTTGATTATTTTTTTCGAATCATATCGAATCACTAATTTTCTGTTATTATTCGTTTTGTTTTTTTTTCTTTCACAATTCAACCCCTCATTATTAAAATCGAGAAGTTGATAACGGCGAATTCACTTATAATGAAAAATAGAGACAATGTGAACATTGTCTCCAAAAACCATCACGCTTGAACCATCACGAATTCACGCTTGATTTTCCAAGGCGCAAATAGGTTTTTCAAAATTGTTATCCTTAAAATGTGACTGATCTACTTTGCATGTATCATTTTTCTTACGATGGCAGATTTCTGAATGATTCGAATAATTTGTGCTTCGAATTGAATCGAATCAACGAATCGTATTGCCCAGTCCTAATCGGCAATGTAAGCGATAAAAGATATGGGCAAGACTGTTTGGGGATCAAGAAAAGCCCATACACGATTGATATATCCGAGAAGGGTAAAAGGTATTTGGTATAATATAAGGAATCGACTTTGTTAAGCACTGATATCGCTTCTAGCTGCATGCGGTAGATGTATTGTTTTTAATACATAAATAGCGCCGAGCAGAGAATGGAGTTTTTTAGACATCATATTTTCTATTTACAAAATTTTGTATAAATTTCCCATTTCCTGGAGGGTGTGTTTTTTAGGTAAAAGTTTACCTAGGGTACCTAGTTTACCCTCGAAATAACTTTACCTGGTTCCACTGGTATCTGATTTATCTACTTAAACATCAACCAAATTTTTATTTCAAATTTTATCTAGTAAATTTTACTAGATACCTGGTTCAAAAAAACTACGTAAAACACATTTCATAATAAATAGAGCTTTTGAAATCATTCGACGATTTTGACCTTCAAATATGTTAGAATGATTTAAAATCAGACAAACGACGATCATCCAGTTAACCTGGTTTTTAATCGAAGTACTATCAATTTTCGAAGGTTAAACTGGATCACCTAGTAATTCTTTACCTAAGTTTGTAACAAATTCGTTTTACTTAATTAGTTTTAGAAAAAAAATAGGTGGTTGTCACTAATCCGTACACCCATGGAATAAGGTTAGAGAGATTGCTTAGAAACTGAAATTTTTAACCCCGTGTACTTGCCTGGTTGTGCTCCCCCTGTACATGGTTTATCCTGACAACCTCTCGTTTCCTTTTGAGTACATCGACCGTTTGCACATTCTCTCGTTCGCTCCTGCACTCCTGTTCCACACGTCTCACTACAAGCCGTCCATTCTTGCCATGGTTTCATTTCCTCTGAAAATACATATCCGGTGTGAAAATTAGCGCAAATATTAATGCTGACATGGAATATTATGTAATACAAATAGTGTATTTTTCGTGGTTATATAATTTTGAAACTTGTAGATTCATAATAATCGCTGTGGGAACAGATTTAATTATAATAATATATATTTAGAATAATTTATGACTTTGTGACTCACGAAAGAATTCAAGTAGTTCGTGCGACAAGTTTTCACCTTTCACTTTCGAACTTTCCATACCTTCATACTAGATTTAAATACCTCAAGAAAGTTTTAACGAACAAGGAAGGGGTTACTGCAAAATAAAGATGGATATGCAAGGAAGGTAGACGTAGGTGGCCATCATCATGTTTTGTAAATCTTAATCAAGTTACTGATGGATCGCACCGCAATGACGCGGTCAATCTGTGTTTCAAGTTTGGCAAAATGAAATTTCAATTGGGATTTAGCCTGATTGGCAAAATGCGGAACGATAATTGTAATAACCACACATTTAAACTTTAATTCAAGAAAATCCTTCCATATAATAAACAAGAAAATTCCTTAAGCATATTTAAACACTACGTGATTCAATGAAAATGGGTTTGCCGAACAATCAACAAACTATAATAATATATATTGCACTTTGAACCAAATAAAACGGTTTTTACCTACTTTGTATATTTTCACCACAAGAGATTTTCTAGATAGATGATTAGATGATAAAAAAATGAATATTAGAAATGCTCACATAAAATCTGTTTAAATGCCATTGTTTTAATGTTATTTTTTTAAGAATGAAAAAATTTAACTTTTTGCAAATATGAAAAATTGTGTTATCTCATATATTTTTTATTGCCTTTTTTATATTTTTTACATATTGCTACATACTCTGGTCCGTCTGTGGCATGTGTTCAACAGAGCAATATCTATACTTTATAAACGATTGATGTGAATACGAATATAAATAAAAATAGACAAAAAAATAATATTAATATGAAATAAAAAAGTGAGTCAAGCAGAATGTGCACTAACGAGGCTTTGAACTTGAAACCTTGATTTAAAATAGCATATGAAAAATGAAACTTACGGGCGGTTATTCCGACTATCAAAGTCAGTAATAAAATCCATTTCGCGTAATCCATTATGCCCGATTTCCAGTCATCGATTCATCAATTACTTTATAATAAATGTTCTTTTGTACACAAAAAAGCTTTTTATACGATCCTATTTTCAAACGCGTTCTGCTTCAAATGAAAAAATATTATCTAACAAAAATTTGATTGCGTGTGACTATACGCAGTTCAGTGAATAGTGAAACATTGTCATCAACATATTTAGCGCACCATCTTATTTTGTCAAGATTAAATACGTATAAAGGCCTTCAGGCAAATCTATTGAAAAGTAATGTGCGAAATTTTAATTTCAAAAATAAATAATTAAAATTACCTGCTAGCTCGGACAATACATGCATGATAGTAATCTGACAAGACGGTCAAGCGTTTACGCCAATTAGAAAAAATACAGAAATTTATGATGAGTCATTTTTTGCCTATCATTCAAATTCCATGAACGCATAGTTCCATGAACGCATGATAGCTTCTATTTAGGTTAAAAATAAATAGGTATGCCAAAACATTCGTCATCATGTATACGGGCTTCAGAATAGTCCTAACGTGTTTCCTGTGTGTCGTAGGGCCAGGCGACTAAAAGAAACAAAGAAGTGGAATATGGTTTTCATTATCGCCCAGGGCAGATATCACTAACTGTACCACACCATGGTGGTTTAGTTCTGTATAAGTTATTTTCCGGTTTGAGTGCAGTTGCTGGTACTTAATCGAACAAAACTCTAAAATATGATGAAATGTAGACTATTTAAATAAAAATAACAATAATTAATATGGTAACTGTGAGGACATGTTTCGAATATTCCGTTTGGAAGATATTTCGTGTTCTTCCAATGTGCACTACCAGGCTGGAGGAATATTAAGAATTTAAAGTGTTCCAATAAGTCCCACACAAAACGTTTACATCCTTTCTACGTTCTATTTATTTAGAAATGTAGTGACATGGCTCATTTCGTGGGGTATGGAGCAATATTTGGCAATCTGGCCAAAGTACGATCCATCTGTGACTGCTTGGCATATAAATTTCTAATCTGGTCATTTTTCAGTATAACACCGCGCATGCTATGCACTGATAAAGAAAGCACGGACATAATTTCGTAATTTTCAAATTTCAATTCTAAAATAAGAAATGAAAAAATGTTAATTGCTTTCTATCAACCGAAGATCGTAGCGTTGGGCCATGTTCAAGTCGCCTGCAAACGACAATAAATGAATAAGAGCAAACATTCCTTATCGTCTATCGCCATTGCGAGAATCTATTCAGAATTCCATACAAGGCAGCCTTCAACATAAAGAAGGAAAAATAGCCAATTCGGGCATGCGACGGAACTGATCCGGACTTGATTATTTCTGTTGATACTTTGAAAACATTCGCCGTCGCCGAGATGTGAGATGTTACATCACCAAAAATTGGCTTGTAAATCATTTTCCCAAGATAGTATGTTGATCGTTCATAAATTCTGTTCTCACGGTCAAACTTTCAATTTAATAAACATGATTAGCGGTGTCTAAACGACGCGGGGTAACAGTGACACATACACACAAAACACTTTTTTGACTTTTTCTCGAATATAGATAGTCAAAACCAGAATAGGTCGCCACCAAAGTCGGATGAAAATTCCACGCCGAGAAGAATGTGCGGCACGTATTGCAGAAAAAAACGCGACAATTTGTGTTTCTGAGCAAACAATCGACGAAACTCGTCACTGAAACAATGCCTATCTACGTCAGTTGCTATCAGATGGCGGTTATTTGTTGTGAAAATAATAGTGAGCAATTCACATTATTCCCACTCCTCCATAAAAAATGAAAAAAGATGCATAGTATCGCTTCAATCTCATGTTGGAGTTATAATTAATATGTGGTTGGTCTAGAAATTGTTCCGAAAAGTTTAAATCAGAGTAATATTCCACACCATCGTGCAAAAACAAAGTAATACCAATACAATCCCAGTCTAGTTTAATTTAATTATAATCTTAAGTTAGGAATAAAAAAATAAAAAAAAAATTTGTCATAGATTTTGCTGGCGTTTCGTGGAACTCGAATTATATTGAAAGTTCCACTTGAATTGTCAGTGACACGAGGGTCAGGTAAGTTGTTTTTGAATCTAGTCATTAAATGCAATCAACAAATATTTTAGGTGTTCAACAAATTTAATTGGCACACAATCAATTAATTATACAGTCAATAATTACTTAAGATCACATTCAAAGTTATTTTCGGAATCTTTGAGCACCTCATGATCATGTTTGAAAAAATCACACTTGACGCCACACAACGTCAGAAACACTAAACTCAAAGTTTACAGAAATGTTATCAGGGGATTGTTTATGTCGTCCATCTGGATCAGAAACATGGCAGAATAATCTACAACGCTGTGAATTATTTCAATGGATGATTTATGGTTCAGATGATATCAGTTGATAAATTCGACAGCGAAATTGAGAACTATGGATCGACTATTAAATAGCTATATAGTTATACCGTTTCATCAAAAATTATTGATGTCAATTGGCCATCTCTCGACAAACTTTGGGAGAAATTGACAGCACTAAAAACAATCAGAAATTTTACAAACAGTTAGACAGTAATTAACTGCAGATAAACAAACAGGTATATGACATGTAATAAAATCTAAAAGCTTGGTAGGCCTACCTCCACCCCCTCCTCAAAAATTGGGGACATGTATCCTCATCTACTGTTTCGGCAACGGCACTATTACTCGACAGCAAGGTGAGCGACACGTCAATGGTGGAATCAAAACATTCGCCGCCGCCGGTGCATCTCAAGGATCTTCCGTGAATCATGTATCAAAATATCTTTAAAAATAAGCAAAAAGGTTTGAGCATCTCCGATAAATTTTATCAACTGTTTTCGACCATAAAATGACAAATTTTCCTGGAAACAAATTTTCAAAAGTATTACCAAAAGAATGTAATGAAATGAAGTTATTTTATCATTCGACAACAGTGATATCAAAACGAAGCCTTATTCAGGTATAATGGTACCCAGTCCTGAAGCCGCGCCAAGTTTTAAAAACAAAACTGAATCGGCCCACATAATTTGAATAGTTCACCGCAATATCGACGACACTCACCGTTATTGTCGTCTTGAATAATTTTTTTATTACTCCATTCCGGGTTCCTGTCATCACGTACAATAAACATTGCGGTATTGTGATGGTATGTAGTCTGAAAAATATCACTGTTTCATAAATTAATAACCGAGGTAATAATGTATTACAAATAAACATAGGAGTTATTAAATACAGAATTTTATTGTACCTTGAGAAGGCTGTACATTTCGAAAAGATCGAATCAAATCGCGATTTCCAAATCAGATGTACTCGATCGATTAAACATTTTAAGAATTGACTTAAAAACAGTAGTTTTCGCCCCGGGAATCGCCGTCTGTTGACCAAGGCTGGTAGTACGGTACGAAGTTTGGTACGGTACGATTGAATTTTCCGGTACGATAGTACGGTACGATTTTCAATTTTCGTACTTGGTACGGTACGGTACGAAGTTCGGTATTTATTTCGTACCGTACCGTACTCTTTTTCCTACCTTCGCATTACACTTTATTCTTCTCAAATGGATTCGAAAAAATAATTTCATTTAACATCTATGCCGTTTCATAACGGGGCGCTGATAATATAAATTGTGTCTATCAAAGAATTTTTATACTAGAGGACACTTTTAAAATGACTAAAAGCGGCGCAGGTATGGTAATAAAAATGCAACTGATTCACTTGAGCTGATTAGATGAGCTATGTCGTATATCGGTCTCACTGCAGTGGCGTAAAACTTTGTGATTGCGTGGAAATACATATAGGCCGCTGATTTATGACGTCTTAATCTGAATGCACTTTTCTGTAATAACGAAAGTTGTGATAGCCCAAATAAAATCGACAAGATAAGCAGCATTCATAATACTAAAAATCACGGTGCCCGAATATACCAACTACAATGGCGGATACAGAAAAAAATTGGGGGGAGCACATTTTTTCCAGCATGCAAACACAGGCTTTCAAATTTACAAAAAAATTAGGGTGCCGGAGGCGCACAAAATTTTATTGAGAACGAAACAAAAATACATGTTTTGAGAGTGAAATAAACACTACCAGACCGGAAAATGTATCTGCGCGCCGGAAGCCCGCTGAAATTTTTGAAAAATTGAATAAAAATTTTTACTTTAAAGGTTAAATGCTACGAAATACACAAAATTAATCAGTGAATATTGCGCAACGCAGGCACGAGAAAATTTTATGAAAATTAAATTAAAAACTTTCTCCCCCTGACCAACTATGCAACTAAGCTAACCGGTAACCACCGCTATTACGTTTTGTTTATACTCTGACACGCAGAAGTATATTATCAGAGCAGAAACATCAGAATATAAGGATATATTTAGGCTGTTTTGAGGTGAATGTTAGCTGATGCTCATCTTAAGTATGGAAGATATATTTTGTAAAAAAAAACAGCCAAGTCACAATATAGACAATGGCATGTTGGGAATACGTCTGTCTGGTATGAAAAAATGAATAGCCTTTTTCAGTAATGCGAAGAGAACGTAAATTGCACCAGAAATACCAGATGCACAAATGCACAATGACAATGTTCTTATGACCATGCCTTCGAATGAGACCGCACGAAACCCATGGTGGTGTGGTGGACAACGAACATTCTTTTGTCGCGAGAGAATTTCTTGTGACGACACAATGCCATATTTTTTCGCGAAAACTGTGCTCATCCTACCACCATTTATCACTACCAGTCTACCATTCTCATATTATACGCAATGTGAACAATGATATTGAGATGACATATGCTTAATTACGCGCATGTTTTACTGTCCTGGATTTTAAACCAGATATCATAAACTGCATCACTTTGATGTAAGATGTTGGTGACGTTTCTTGCGGTAACCAGATCTTGCAAATAAAGCTGATTTGAAATTGGTAGTTGGTACGGTACGAAATTGCTGCCTAGCGAATCGTACCTTTTTCCGTACTGGTACGAAATTTAGTACGATAAAGGAAAAATACTAATCGAACTTAATTTCATACCGGTACGAAGTTCGGTACGATGTACGAAAAAAATAATATCGTACGGTACGGTACGAAAATTTTTCGAAAGGTACGGTACGAAGTTCGGTACGAAATTATTTTGCTGGTTCGAAGTACGATAAAAATTTCGTACCGTACCGTACTGCCACCCTTGCTGTTGACACGGTCCAATATCGACCGGAACATCAAAATCCTATTAAAAATTTTTTTTGTCCAGCATCTTGACGATACTACGTTACATCAGTAGTCACCACATGTTGTCTTCAACCAATTTCCGCGTCATCGCTAGCCCAAGCGCAGTACACAATAATATCTCTGGTTTTAAACAGCGAAAATTTACGCTCATATGCAGAAGTTTATGATACCATATTTCTCATTTTATCTAACTGACCTAATCGCTATTAGAATACCTTTGATAATGCTTGTTTTAAGTAAATGAATAATTATTTAATTAAGATGGCGCGATAAAGAAAATGTATGGGATAGGAGGACCTAAGCTTAGTGAGTTACTATTTTACCAAACGCGCCATCTTTATGCGGGTTAAAGAAATTATACCTTACATGACATTCGAAAATCAACATTTTTAAATTCATTTGGTTATTTGAAGTGAAGTTTTTCATATACATCTTGGGAATATACTAGAAAACATTCAAATCTACTACACCTACTCGGTACGTTTGAAATCTGGAAAGAAATGCTTTTTCATACATATATCGCTAAGGGAAGAAAACTTTTGTTAAGTATGTTTCATTGGTTGATCGCGTCGGCATTTGCGCGATCCATCTGTGACGCATGCATTTCTGATTTTATTTATTCCATTTTATTGAAGTTCGTTCAAAGCACCCAACTAAAAGAAGCCCACTAACGGCCTGTTAATGGAAATGAGTGACTACAAAATGTACATCCAGCAACTACGGCACAAGTGGAAATCCAAAACAGAACTGAACCGTTGCAGGAAAGTGACTGATTGTGATTTTACAATAAGAATACAACGCGGGGTTCCTACCTTGACCCAGTAGTGTACGGAAAATACGCGATATTGTTTGCTCGGCAAGGTTGTCACTTTCTGTCGGCAAACGCAACAGAAGCCAACAACAATCACACGTCTAAATTAATATTTGCGTAAATCCCGCCTACGGCTCATCAGGATTTAGCTTTTCGTTTCCCCGTTTTCGTTTACATTGGAGTTTTAGATCATATACTATATTCTGGCTGCCGCGCATGACAATCTGTTCGCCAATGCTAGGTCAAATTTATGGATGTGTCCGGTAAGAAAATATTAGACCGAAAGAATTTTGTGTACACAGTGCAGAGACCTCGATCATAATGGTCTATGATTTCAAGGTAACGGTTAGTCATTTGTCGTGTTCATATTTAAATATCTTATCACGTAAACTCTCTGTCGTGAATAAACATCCTTTATGTATCTAATGAAGAAAAATTACAGTTTGGCCAACCAACATGGTCAATTTTGTACCAAAACCAGAGTAAGGGAAAAAGTTAACACGTAGTTTTTCACGCCCACCCCACGAAATGCAGCAGTTACGTTAATATCGAAATTTCGAATTTACCAAAATGTCATGAATTTGCAAGAAAGATATACAATATATTTAGTTTTGGTAAGTTTATATTGGTCATAAAACTGATATGCAGAGATAGACCGATATCAGCATTTGGCCGATAGCATATCCGTCACTTCCAGACCCACAGCATTCTAAGAAGATTAGGAAAACTACGTTATGGGAATGGGTGTATGTTTTTGCGAGGAAACAGTCATTTTCGTAACAAATGGATTCAAGCATCGCACGCAAGTTGTGATTCATCTATGACTATAGGGGTGGTAAATATCGAATATCATTTCGTTTCGGAGTAGAATGGAACAAATATTTTGCAAATTGACTCGAATACTCGAAACAAAGTAAGATTGAACTAGATTATGTATATGGGGAATGTTCTCAGCCTTATATTTTCAATTACTTCACTAATCCCGTGCCATGCCACTATCAGAAATTTATATTAATCAAGTATGTGAAATTTCACCGCCTCGCCTACTTACAGTCATTTTACGATCAGCTTCGAAGGATGGTAAGGGGCATATAATATTGAAATAAGTTATATTTTTTTGGATCTATATAAGGGTAGTGTAGCCAGACCTTGTATAGAGTAGCAAGGCCATAATTATGGGCTAAATGTAATCTATCCCGAGAAAATAAATAAATAGGAATGATTAGCTTCGCATTGTTCTTCTGAAGAAAGTTTGTAATATTCAAGGAAAAGGCTTTGATTTTTGCTGGAATATACGAGAGCTAGACAATTAATCATTAACAATATAGGTAAAACAACATATAATATTGTGTAGCAACCACAGTTCCTTTCTACTATAAACAACATGAGAGGAAACTCGAACCAAGAAATTTGAAAGTGGAGATCAAATGTTACATTTTTGCACTTTCTATCAATATAATCTCCCGAAAGTGAAAGGAAATGTGAAATAATATTATTTCCGCTATCAGCAAGACTCCAAATATGGAAAAAGAACAGTCTGTTTACTGTTCAAGTGCCGTTCGTACCTTATGCTCACTAAATATATATATATATATATATATATTATAAAATGACTTGGAATATATCAATCAGACTATTTGTGTAAATCTATTATTTTGTTTTCAAATCATTTGTCAATATACCTTTTCGTGAATCTATCGGTGGACTTGTGCACACAGCAAAAACGGACACGACACAAAACATTGTGCCGCTCAATAATTGAATCATATCGATAAGAACTATATAACTATATAACATCATCAGTTCTGTGAGTCATATTGGATGTTCCACCGAAAAATAATCAATAATAAATACGATATTTCTGCGCTTATTATATTTAACAGCAAAAGGCGTTTTGATCGAATTGAAACGTCTTTATATTAAATGTTGAGGAAACATTACATGGCTGTACAAAATAATACTATGAAAAGGGCAATTTTTCAGGGCGATGAGTAATGCAGGTCAGAACGAGATTGTGAAATAATACCATAAGAGAAGAAACCTAAAATATTACTGTATCAATGAAGGAATTGATTCCATATCTAATCTTCTTGTAATTGTTCCTTTGTGCCCAACATAAATCTTTAATAAGGATTAGATAGGAACCGATAATGACGATGCTATGTACCTTAAAATCATTGTACGGAGCAAATTTAAACCACTATAATAACGATTTCATACAAGAAAGCATAAAAGTCATAGATGTTACTTCTTTTATGTTAGATTTGAAAAACACTCATTTTATACGCCGTTTTCGACACAAACACGTCACTGAGTCAATATTTTCAACACACTCATCCGAATAAATATTAAGACATATCTGTAAGACGACAGTCGCTTAAGATGGTATTTATGAAAGGGGTGTAGTATATAGTGAAAACTTAACCATGGCTAGTTGGTACAGCACACTCGGAACAACGCTTGGTGTCTTTCTCCGAACTTTACTAGGATGGGAAGACAACAAACAAGCAGGTAGGTTCAAAAGATCTGAATGAATATGTCGATTTAGTAACGAATGTATAATTTTTATGTTTAAATAAGCTTATTCATCTCAGCGATACAAGTATTTTTTTTTTATTTTATACATTATTATGACATTCATGTCATTCAGCAATAATATATTAAGTTGAGTAGTGCATGACAAAATAACGATATGTCGTTGAAATTGCCAGATATCACTGAAGCAATGTCGGCTACTGAAATAGGAAACCCAAAACCACATAATTGAGTGGAAAATATTTTCAAGGTTCGCTTATAATCAGATGTCAGTCAATGACTTAATAGTGAGCGACATCCGCCCAAACTAGCGTGAGGGCTTCGCATCAATATTTGATGTATAAGCAGTTGTGATCGAGCATCTTTTCTTCAATTTTTTCAAATACAGTTTAAATACAACTCTTTTGCTGCGCCTCAAAATATAATTATTGAATAGTATTGAC
Organism: Styela plicata; assembly: GCA_963675895.2. Lineage (NCBI taxonomy): Eukaryota > Metazoa > Chordata > Ascidiacea > Stolidobranchia > Styelidae > Styela > Styela plicata. Next base: position 7,640,006 of record OZ023143.1, on the reverse strand, counting down.
ACATTAAACAAAAATTCATTAAAAAAATGATTTTTGCATTCACTCATTTGAGCAGATCACAGTGGGAAAGGTACCATTCGTGCATTCATTATAAGAAAGCAACTTTAGTTTTGTTGAAAAGTCATTAGATTTCGTTTTTTTTCCAAGCCTGCCAGAGTGACCGCATCCGTTTCTTGAGTGGTGGACATGGATTAACAGAAATTGAACCCGAGATCTTCAACAAGCGAATTCAACTTGTTACACTTAGACTGCTTTATGAATATAAAATAAATTTAATATTTGATACACCATCACATATTTGTGATGTAATCATAAATAGGGTAAAAATTTTGATAATCGCCAAGCGTTTGAACGAAGATCACAATAGAATGTGCGAAGAGAAATTTTTATTAAATATATACAATGTGGGTACCAAAATCCCCTTATTTTTATAGTGAATATTCATTACACCCTACATTGTGTGGATTCTGAAATGTTAATAGCTGAATATATATTTTACTCAATAGAGAGAGAACCCGATGAAGGTCGTTCGATTGATCAGAGAAATGGTAAGTATCAAGTTCCAATTAAGTAAGTAAATAAACCCCCAAGTCGAGAAAATGACTGTTTCCTCCCAAAAACATGCACCCATTTCCATAACCTAGTTTTCCTAATCCCCTAAGAATGCTTTGGTTCTGGAAGTGACGGATATGCTATCGGCCAAATGCTGATATCGGTCTATCACTGCATATCAGTTTTATGACCACTATTATCTTACCAAAACTAAATATATTGTATGTTTTTCCTGCATATTCATGATATTTTGGCAAATTTGAAATTTCGATATTAACGCAACTGCTGCATTTCGTGGGGTAGGCGTGAAAAACTACGTGTTCACTTTTTTCGTAATCAGGCTCTGATTTCAATCCGTTTGAGACCCCCTTACTCTGGTTTTGGTGGAAAATTGACCACGTTGGTTGGCCAAACTGTAATTTTTCTTCACTAGATACATAAAGGATGTTTATTCACGACAGAGAGTTTACGCGATAAGATGTTTGAATATTAACGCGACAAATGACTAACCGTTACCTTGAAATCATAGACTATTATGATCGAGGTCTCTGCACTGTGTAATCATGAAATACGTGTGATACATCCACAAACTTATTTCAATATGATATTTGATAATTGCAGTATATAAGTTCATCCTGTTCTACAAGGTATAAATTCTGAATACACTTACATACTGATATCTAAAATGAGCTGGTACTTGTCGATTTAGATATTGATAGCAATTAAAAAGCATATAACATTTCCCCCGAAAAATATTAAAAACTGTGGAAATTTATCTCAATGCATCGAGATAGCGATGCTTTGATATATTCGTACACCATCAATCGGTATTGGAATTACCGCCAATTCATGACATTGTACTGCTTAATTAGGAGGAGTTTGATTAAATATTCGTTATTGGGAATTCATGTTTTTCTCCATAATTACCCATTGTGATTATGGGTCTTCAACCAGTTTTGCCATTAAAATTCAGTTGAAACCGTATTCGAAATATGTTTACTATATAAATAGATTATTGTTTCAACATTTCCCATCAATGAAAATGCTGATATTGGACCCAATTTTACAGCAAATATATTGTAACATTTCATATGAACGAAATTGCTGGTGTTGAACCTTAACTGAAATGAATTTAAGAATAATCGAAAAACGTAATTACTTCAATCAGAATATTACTTTATTCCAAAATACTTGACTATTCGGATATAAAGACATCCCAAATTAAAACATCTGGTTACTTTGTTTTGAATGAGATCGGAGATGAAAGTTAATGAAGAACTATCGAACACGAGCCACTACTGATGGATCGTCAGCGCGAACAGAGACGGCGGAAGATCTTTGACCTTTTACCTGTCATTTTGCAAAACATGGTAAAATATCAGCTGAAATTTTGGTGAAAGGGTATAAATTTGTCGTAAAACAACAAAAAGGGGAAAAGTGCGGCGGCTTCGCGAGATAAATTAGTGTTTTTTGCAATTGCGTCCATTTTTCCTGACTTGGGGGAATCCAACTCGGACTCGGAAATAATTTAGTTGGACTGATTTAGCAGTCTGCCGGGTGCCACGATTTTACATACCGTTTATTTAATTTTATCACAGAGCATAATTTCATGTCAACCATCTGGTAACATTTGTTCATCCATTTCCGTGTTTGCACAGTTTTCGTTAGATAAACGATCATTAATTTCATATGTTAGTAAATACACCAAGTGAAACCATGATTTCCTAGGAATTACATAAATCTACAATACAATTATTGGTGGCACATTTTGCTTTGTTAAAACCCCAAAATATGCAAAGTGGAGCGTTTTGTTGCTCTAGATATATATAACAATTACTGAATGCTCTTTCTGTTATTGAAATACTGTTACTCGTCTGCAAAGCAAACCAAGACAAATCAAAGCAAAACCATAATTTCAGTATTTGAAATCGCAAACAAATGATACATGTCTATATGCACTTCTCCATCTAAGATCATTTAAATATTGAAATGGCGATGACAATGAACACAGTCGAATCGGCTCTATGCGTCTATCAAAATGCGTATGGCGATTGTGATATTGCTTATCGAACGATTACTTATGGCATCGATCCGGGGAAGAACGTCTCGAAACTTTGATTTCGTTACTTTGTTTTTAATAATCTAACCACAAAAGAGACGATGTCATAATCCAACATTACTTATATCATGTAACAATCGGTTTTGAACTGTCCAATAGAGTAGGCCTACATGCTGTACATGGAAATCCTATACCAATTCCAAGAAAATGCCATCGGGAAATAAGAGGGCACATCGCTCTAATACGAAAAAACCATAAACAGAACTTTTTGTTTTATTTTTAGTGTTCAACTTCAACAATACCGTTGCAGAAATCAACATCACAAATGTAGAACGTGAAGACAATGCAAAAATCTCCCAAAGTAAGAAAATTGAATAAAAATTAGTCTCGCAAAATAGGGCATTGCAAAATTAATTCTTTAAACGGGAAGAAAATGCAAAAAAAAACCCAGAGTAGGAAAGTTTAAAAAAGCAAGTAACAAAAAACGCATTGCAAATATTATTAAGGTATGCAAAAATTGAATTTGAAGGAATTGATTGAAATTAAATTGAATTTGTTAAATTTGCCGTTATTGCGGAAAACGTCCAAGCAAAATGTCGTATCGTATAAAAATTCTTTTACAAAGCGTTTTTCACGTCAAATAAAGTTAACGAAGCTTGAAAAAAAGCGACTGAAAACAATTCGATTTCTTCAAACATCGAAATATTGTTTGATGAATTACTCATGTTTCTTTTCCCGCAATAAATGTAAAATGTACATACTATCATAACAGTCGTTGCCATACATGCTATATGAAAGGCTTTTTCGGTGATTTCAAAAGTAAGTCATTAGTATTGAAACAATGAAGCGGTTGTTTTTTTGTCTTAATGTTTACCTGACAAAGGGAGAAAAACAAATCGATATTTCATTCGAATGTGTCGAAGTACAGAATAAATATTGTTACTTCAACACGTAATCAGAGTAAATATTTAGACTTCAGTGTGAATATAAGTTTTATTACAAGCTCGTTATGGTTTTTTTCAGTCGCAAAATAAAATAGCATGTAACTGTATGGTACTGCTAGGTGTTTTCCCCGGAATTCTTTTTTATCCCATGACATTCTCTATGGAATTTTGTCACACTACGACTTGGGAAATAAATTAGCGCTTCAAGATATACGCAAGTGTAGTCACTCATTTCATTGGATCAATTAAGTAAGTAAATAAACCCCCAAGTCGAGAAAATGACTGTTTCCTCGCAAAAACATGCACCCATTTCCATAACGTAGTTTTCCTAATCCCCTAAGAATGCTTTGGTTCTGGAAGTGACGGATATGCTATCGGCCAAATGCTGATATCGGTCTATCACTGCATATCAGTTTTATGACCACTATTATCTTACCAAAACTAAATATATTGTATGTTTTTCCTGCATATTCATGATATTTTGGCAAATTTGAAATTTCGATATTAACGCAACTGCTGCATTTCGTGGGGTAGGCGTGAAAAACTACGTGTTCACTTTTTTCGTAATCAGGCTCTGATTTCAATACGTTTGAGACCCCCTTACTCTGGTTTTGGTGGAAAATTGACCATGTTGGTTGGCCAAACTGTAATTTTTCTTCACTAGATACATAAAGGATGTTTATTACAAGCTCGCTATGGTTTTTTTCAGTCGCAAAATAAAATAGCATGTAACTGTATGGTACTGCTAGGTGTTTTCACCGGAATTCTTTTTTATCCCATGACATTCTCTATGGAATTTTGTCACACTACGGATCACACTGAACAAGGCCGCGTGACAGAAGCAACTTTGATACAAAAGGGGCTAGTGTTCTTGGAAAGATGATCATTCGCCTCGGGCCCAGCGTAAGCAAGTTATTGCAACCTGGGTCGGGTGGTATTGATGGATCAGCGATTAGGACTTATCGGACTCGAACCTAAGATCGTCAACCTGCAATGCCAATAGGATAACCACAATGCCATCGAGGGCGAACCATTGAATGAAATACAAAAACTTATACGCATTTGTTTTAGATGACGATACCAAAACACGAGACGAAATCATTGAGAAATGGATGAATGAAGCCAAGAGAAAAACATGGGCTGAAGTACAAAACGACGTCGCAATTCTTTTCCCGTTTTTATCAGAGCCTAAAATTCAAGAAACTCCACAACTAGTAGAATTTGATTATTATCATGGATGCGGGTCGCTCATTAAATCGGAGTATAATCCAGATATTAACTTCGGCACAAAGACTCATCGTCAGATTATCGGCCATCAAGTATCGCTTGAAAAACTACATTCTGGCGTAGGGTGTGAAGACACTCGCCACGTAATGTTGCTGGGATCCGCAGGAGCCGGAAAAAGCACTCTGGTGAAAAGATATGCTAAAATGGTTTTATTGAAACAAGTTAAAAAACTAGAACATATAAAACTTGTGATATATATGGAATTTAAAAATCTATGTTGTGAAGAGAGAATCACTCCACGTGAAGTTTTTATCGACCACATTTTTCCACATTTAGAAGAACATGAGCGGAAAGCAGTCTTCGATTGGATGAAGAATAACTCGGAATATATTCTATTTGCAATTGATGGGTTTGATCAAGCTACATGGAGCCTTGATGGTTATCACCAGCGAATTGGATACGAGAGCCGAACAAAAATTCATACAATATTTTATAATCTTTTCAACGGTCATTTGTTTCCAAAATCATGGTTGCTCACTTCATCCAGAGATCATGCTATTCAGGGATTGGAAGGAGATGTTCGACCAAACAAAACAATTCAGCTGGCGGGTTTGACTCAGAAGTCAGTGGAAAATCTTGTCAAAGAATATGGCGGAGCAAAGGGAGATTCAATTTGGAACACGTTGACGTCAATGAAATCGGACATTCTTTCGTTTTGCACCATACCAGTGTTTCTGGTTTTCGCGACATCGGCAATTTATGAACAAGATGAGAATTCTTTTGCCGTAGACACATTCTCAGGTATAATGTTGAATGTTTTATTGAACCTCATACATTCGCAACACGCGCACAAAAGTAACACCATGAGCATACTCAGAAAGTTGCAACAGATGGCATTTAAAGGAATGCAGGCAGGAAGGGTACTGTTCCACACGCAAGATTTAGAAAGAGTAGGACTGAGACATGAAGACGTCCAGGATCTTGTCGTAACGATTCCTGCGCAGTCCAAAAGTAAAATCTCACACAGATTTGTCGAAGGAAGTAACGTAATATTCTTTTGCCACCAATCTGTGCAAGAGACGTTAGCAGCGCTTCACGTTTGCCACATGAATCCTCAAGAGTTCGAAGATTTTGTTTCGTTTGAAATGAGCAAACCAGGCTGGTCAATAGTACGTTTACTTGTATTTGGGTCAATATTGCATCCTGATACCTCAACTTTCCGCCAGGAAATATGTACAGGTGAAAATGTTGGCTTTTTATAACTTTATAATCGATTCCGCAGATGTGCGAAACTTTGATAGTATTGACTGCAGCAAAGAAGGGTATTATATTACATTTTATACAACTTTATGAAATCTCGGGCATCTGATTTGTAAAAATAAGCCTCATAAAAACTAACTTTCTCGCGCCAATCTCACATTATTTTGCCTATACGCCTGTTCAGGGAACAAGATATTTTTAAATAAACGTCCTTTTCAAATTTTCACAAACTTTTTCTTAGAAAATGGAGACATATGCAAATACGCGGCTAAACAGAGAAGAAGATGTTTATTAAAAAATCTCCAGAACACAAAAAAAATCGGTTTGAATATGTTAGCAGTTTTGCACGAGGCAGGCGAGGGAGCTAATGAAGCCATTGAAGCTTGCGTCGGCAACATTGATCTTAACTCAACGCCCCTTACATCAAGCAACATGCATATATTGGCATCCGTCGCTCTTCGCCGATTAGTTATTCACGAGCTGAATCTACACGACTGTGGACTCCGCGATGAACAGTTAGACGATCTCATGACGGCATTACTTGGATCACAAACTAAGGTATATTTCTAGTACAACCAGCCGGAATTTATATTGATTTACCCTTGATAAGATGATAAAGTTTTTCCATGCGTTATACCTTCTTACGTGAGCAGACAATGAAATACGTAGAAAACCATGACTCTTTTTTAGTATTAAAATTCACTCTGAGCAACGTCGGAAGCTGAGCCTGAAGAGAACCAACTAACAGCCACTTAAAAGCAGAGGGCTACTAAAAGATGTGACTAACTTAATCGTTAGGTCTAAATGAATGGATTTTGTGAATCGGGGTAATCTATATGCCAAAACTTAACATCATCGTAATTTTCCTTTTTTCAGATCTATAAAGTGGGCATGAGTGGTAATAAGCACTTGACGGAATTAGGGTTTTCGTCACTTGGAACCCTTGTAAAGCAGTGTGATGTTGAATGTCTCAATATAGAAGACTGCAAACTCAACGCAAAGAAAATACAAGCACTGCGTGAAAAAATGAGAGGCAAGAAGAATTCGGTATGTTAGGATGCACACTGGTTAAAGGGGATAACGGCACATACTCGCCAAATATTTGGCGTTGTTTTGAAAATATCACATTTTAGAGTTGTAGTATTACATAACTTCTTATATTGTAACTCGCAGAATGGAGAGATTTCTCACAAAAACAGCGATCAACGTGAAAATAACCAATATTTCAATTCTAGCTCCAATAGAGCCTTTGCATTAGTTAAGAATTCCCAAATATCGGACCGAAATCGCGAAAATTTTATAGAAAACCTCAACCAGGTGTCACAACAACAGTGGTACGGATATAGTTGTCACACTCGGATCGACTTATTTTTTAATCGAATCACATACTTTTAAAACGATTCCATTTTAATAAATGCTTTTATCCAACAAAACCGAATCACAGAAAAGAGTATTCGTTTCATCGTTAACAGGCATGCATCGGAAGCAATTTGAATCTTAGATTAAAAAATGTCTAGTTACGACCTATTTAAAGTGGTAATGAAAACAGATGTTTGGATAAATGGTTACATTCCAACAGTTTTACAATATTTGCTAATGTTGTTCTCTGATATTTAATTCCGGCAAGCACGGCGAGGCACGATGCATCAATGACCCATATTCGACAAAACACCATTTTCAGACTGGTATAAGACGTAACGGCCAAGATATATTTGGCAAATGTCAACAAATATTATTACTCATATATTGGCAAATGATAGGTTCTAATAGGGTTCACAGATCAATTTATGGTTATGAAATAGTGGTAATGAGGCTATATGATTAAAGTCGATGTAATATAGGATGTTTTTATAAATATGTTTTCATTATTTCCATCCAAAATTATACATTCTAGAATAAATATTGAACATAACTGCATTTTTGAATTGAATTTCAAAAGGACACACTGGATAATCTTATTATGAGTTTTACGTTGTTAAAAAATTAGGATGTATATAATATATATGTACTAATATATATTAGTGTTAAAACGATATTCCATATAACCATAATGTGTAGTGTTTTGTTGCATATCACAATAAATTAAACAAACGTAACAATTGCGCGAAAAAAATAGCATTTCTTGCGTTGTAACGCACGAGAAGGCAGCTTTGCGACTTTTTCGGTCGGGAAGGGTTTCGTTAGTTGACATTTCGTTCGCAATATAAAACAAAATTGAGCTTTAATTTTCACAACGTTTTGCTTTCAGCTTCACTCGTTGAATGTTTGTTGGAATCAGGACATGGGATTAGAAGGATTTGTTGAACTGGGAAATCTTATGAAAGGATACAAAGTGCGGAATATACTCCTGCGACGATGTGATTTGATCACGAGGCAACTGGTTGGATTGTATCTGTCACTGAAGGATTCAGGATGTATGGTAAGTTAATTTTGAAATTGATTTGAGAAAATAGTATATTTAAGTAAATGTTATATATACGACCAGTATCACTAATATCCCTACATTGTTTTTGTCGATTATAGTTTCTTAATTTGTACATGGTCTGAGACAGACTTAGCAGTCTCATAATTATGGAAAACAGTAGAAAACTCGTGTCAAGCTTTCGTGTTTAAGACACATAAAAAACAGTATTTTTGTTAATGGTGACTACCAAAATTTCGGGTAGAAACCGATTTCCAGTTACACCACAAAGTCAAGCGTGTGACGCGATTTTTATATAGGAGATAGCACACGATAAAATCACGTACTTTTTCAGCAGAATATGTTTGTTACCTCAGAATACATCGTTAAAAATGAAAAATACTGCGAATCTTCAAAAGACTTAATCTGTTTTTCGAAAAACAATTGGATATAAAACACCTGTGCGCGAAATATTATAGATAAATAAAAATGGTTAGCTTCGCAACAAATCCAGAGAAAAATACAAATATTACCGTTAAATCATCGCGATTCTTAAACTTAAATTACTTCATTGAAATATGATGTTCAGTATCGACCCTTTCAAAACCACAATCACGATCGTTTCATGTGTGAACTGTTTTCAGATTGACGTATTCGATGTTGGAGAAAACTACACACTAGATTCAGACTGCTGTAGAATTATCGGTGACATCACAAGCAAACATCATGTACACACTCTGGACATGGACGATTGTAGCTTGATGTCAGACGAAGTTAGAGGACTCGAGAGATCTTTGAGGCGAAACCGCGCACAGGTACAAACACTGAACTGGTGCTATGGACAGCGTCGGTAGGATGTAACTACACCGACTGACCATTTGCTAATTTTGTTTGTGGTCTAATTTGAGACATCAAGCAAATCTGGACATGAAGGAGCATACGAGGCGTTTGTGCACGGCATCACCATTGGACTACACACAGAACATCAACAATTACAAATAACTCAGCCATTATAGATAACGATTCAACCTAATTAAATGTATTAATATATTATTTATTTCTAGAACCAATAAAACTTCCCAAAATGTCGCAAAACGAACATAGTTCTCTCAAATATTGCATAATTGTGAAAATATGTTTTCGTTTTGTAAGGTTTGTCGTTTATATGCTTAATAAAACGTAGGTGTACGCTGGATTGCGAGAAAACGAGTTTCGTCGGCTGCCGGGACTGTACATCTGACCTCAGGATGGTTGACTTACTTCATATTTATTACTTCACAGGTAGACGTGTTGAAAATGAACGTAAACAAAACACTTGATTACCACGCACTTCATTCAGTGGGAACAATTGTCACAATTTCTAGCGTTCAAGAATTGCACCTCAGACACTGTGAATTGACATCAAGAGGTTTGCAAGGACTTCTGCAATCGTTCAAGATTGGCGATCAAAAAGTAAGCTCTGAGCGAATTTTGATAAAAAAAAACTGAAAACCTCAAGTGGATGCATCTAATTTCGCCGTCGTTGGTCGGCTTCTTTCCGGCACTGCTTTCGTTCTTGCTCATGGTATATAAGTTATACATATTATTACCAATATTAAATTTCAGCTCGTCGTTTTGGATATCGGGTGGAATTGGTCGTTAGGCGTAGAAGGATGTCGTATAATTGGAGAAATACTTTCTAAAGCCAGAGTCCAACATCTAGTAATGGACAACTGCGAAATCACGGCAAAACAGTTACATGCTTTCGGAAGGGCAATTTTGTACAAATACACTGAAGTAGGTATCCTCTTTACATTTTCAATGAATTTTAACAAGTCTTACCTGTGATATTGCTTTTGCTTCATTTCTGATTCCCATTATTCGCAGTTGAAAACATTGGATCTCTCTTACAACCGACTTCGACGGGAACATATTGATGAATTTCACTGTTTTCTCACGAAAATCACTGAGAGGCTGAAGCTGAGCGCTGACAAGGTCGAGGACGCTGATTGGCACACGTTTGCCGATATGTTATCCACCACTAATACGGTATGTCACATTGGTGAGTGGGTAACAGGGCAATTGGGGGCGCAGAGTAGCTCTGAGCACAAGAGAGGGGTGGGGGCTCGGGGGATGTTTTTTTGCGAATGTCGAATCTAATATACACCAACGGGATATGGATGATTGTTGGCAATAGCACGGCTGTGACGTCACAATCAGATTTGGAATCACCGGGATCGGATTACATCGATTTTAAAATTACATAGGTGGCGGGTTCTTGCTCTTTGCGTTGAGCGATTTTTTTAGTGCTTGTTTTTAATCTGATTGCGGTTTGGCGGGAAATTTTCTACGCAAATTTTTTTGCTCAGCATTGGAAGGCGCCTTGATCTATTGGTACACATACTTAGCAAAGACCATATAGACTAACTTTTGGTAAAAATGAGAAATGTTACGTGGTTCTCTACTCTTCGGATTTGAGAATTTTAGCAAAAATATTATCATAATACGCAAAAATTTCGGGCGCTATAATGTATTTGTCATTTTCGTCCTGAAAACGCCAGTTTTCTCAACAAAATGACCAAAAAACTTTTGGGCGACGCCGATTTAGGTATCAAGAAGGAAATTTTTACCTCATGCCAAGCTCTGACACTTTGGGAAAGGTTGACTTGAAAATATGATTTATATGGTGAGGGCCAGCGCCGTTATTTGACAACGCAATATTTACAATTTCAGAATATTGATATTGATTGGAGTCAAAGTGGTGCTTGACAAGAACTGGCGTAAAGGATACAACATCGAACAATCAACAAGATACAAAAGTACGAAATAGCCACAGCCACAAATTTTGATTTCACAATTCGTCAGCAAAAGTATTCTACAAACCGGGATGCACACAACGCACCAGGGGAGACTTTATATTTCTGATAAGACTCATCCACATTCAATAAACCTAGCATGCCCATGCAACATTGAAAGACCAGACTCGCACTCAAAAGCTGTGGTTGCGATGGTCCCATGGGTTCATACGCTCCATTGTACCATGAATATTATCGAAAATGAATGGTCACTATGTACTGTACTTCAGGTGCAACATTCATACTGAGTTAATGGATGAATATTATATAATAATATCGAATGACTTAGTTTTATTCATACGCTGATTTTTTCAGTTCTTCGCATTTTTGATACTGTGTGATTGATGTTTTCAATATTTTCGAACTGAGAAAAAGAGTATAGCTCTGATCAATAAGTCGCAATGTTCGCATGATATTATTACAGCGTAACTCGTCAGTTGCCTAACCCCATTAAAATATGAGCCCTTGGATAATCTCTGTTAGCTGCAGATCCATTTCGAGAAACAAACTTTGAGAAATGTCCTCCCAATATTATCCTCCGATAGTCAAGGTCTGAGAATATCGCTTAAGCATACGGCAAAGACCTTTCACGCTGCACCCAGGTCGATGATTTTAGGTTTACGAATGGAAGATTGGCAGAGTAAGCAGTAACCAGTGGTTGCATAAATCCAGTCGATGGTTTTTACCGAACCAGTATTTAATTTACAAAACATGGATGATGGAAGAAACGTTAATCTGTTGCTACCTGAACCATTTGACCTGCGCCGGCTTTTAGTGTGCTTGGCGAAGACAACAAAAAGCCGACCCCAGCTCCATGCCTCAGTTCGTTAAGCATGATCGCTCATATTTGTTCGAAAGGGTGACGCTCGACTGTTCCACCACCGAGCGTGCCCCTTGAGGGTAGATGTTACAAAGAACAGAAGGACCAAAGCAGATACCTTAAAAAAAATGCACAGTACAACCCAATCCCAAAACAATGTGACCAAGCGCGTTTTGTCAATAATAGCTCGTGCATAACTAAACGAAATTTCCGATTCAAATAGCTATAAGCGGTTTATGCGCTTTGAAGACTTTGCACTACAAGCAATAAGAAGACTTTTATTTTTAGATATTTATTCAGCAAAAAATAAGAACTGAAAATAATTTGGCAAAAATGGGAATTGCACATTTTATCGTACAAAGTAGAGTTGCATGGAAAAACAACAAATCGGAATCATGAAAAAGAGTAAATTGAATTTCAAACAAAAACGACTTTGATATGCGAATTGCGAATATATTCTCTATCCACAGGCATGTAACAGCAAAAGATATCCTTCGCATCCTACAAGGGGAGAAACAAGAGAGCAGCTTCGTAGGATTGTCCTTCAATTTAAACAGTATTCAAATTTTACTGAATGGAATAATGTTGCGACATTTCAGATAAGCTTAATTGCCGAAATTTGATCTTTATTTGCACATTTGATAGTAAAATGAATCATTTTTGAGAATAATTGAAACGAAACTACCTGCACGTTCAATCGTATTTCTAGAAGAATATCCCTGTGAATTAGTTGGACCCCTGATAACTCTTGCAATTACATTGGACATAATACCATGTAAAATTACAAATATCTTACGGTCCCGGCGAAACAAGTAGATGAGAATGATACAAAGCAAATTCAGACAAATAAATTTCGTCCTATATATTGAAGCACCATTAATTCTTAAGTACAGTCGATAGCACCCTTGCATTCTTCACACAGCCAGCTTCAGCCATTTTAAAATAGCATAGTTCCAGTGAGGGTGTCTGGAGTGCGGTTTTGCAAAAAGGTTGAATACCAACGATTTAAACTACGAGATCAAGGTTCTAATCTAAAATTGTCAGTCATCGGCCATCCAAACAGAACTCTTGTTCATCCAACTATCCATGTCTTCTCCTACCATCAATACGCATCATTTCCGTTCCTCTTATTCATTGTGTATACAAGCTGGCAGCAAAAACAATGTCACGCTTTATCAACTCCGAACATTTCTCCATCTTCTGGTGTAAACCTGGATCACCAATAACACGAGCCGCATTCCTGATATCTCTGCAAGTTTCATGAAGCCTTTGGATTGTTCGCACAATTACACCTTGATAACAAAAACAACCAATTGGAAATTATTCAGTCAAGGAATGGCTGATGAAGAGCACCTGGCGGTACCATAATACCATGTTAAGAGATGTGCATATGACAAAAATTATTCATCAAAAGGTATCTAAATAACAAGCGTAAAATAAAGGGTCAACAAAATAAACTATGTCTATACTATAATGTTCCTTTTGTGTCAGGAATTTAGCAATGAGATTTGAAAGTGTTCCGAAATAATTCTGAAATACTTAATTATACTGAATTCCACATTCACTAGTCATGTTATTGTATAATCCTGCATATCACTATTCTTACAAAGATGGATTGGACACATTATTTCTATTATAAAATCAAAGTTTTGAAAATCGCAAATCTCACATTCGGTCCAAATAATATCATCTTTTTTTATTAAAGAAATTCAGCTTTGGAAAAATCAATTGCATTCCAATGTACAACCCACAACAGTCGTGTGTTTTATTTCAAAAATTTGCAAATTTTTTCATTGTTGAATTTCACTCAAAGTAAGACCAGAAACAGTGCCTGACTGAACTAAGAATGCAGTGAGTGGTTTTTGCTCTGGGCGGTGCTAAAACCATGCATTACTTCTTCGTTTTTTTTTTTTTCTTAGTCGCCTCATAGAACATTCGTGGAATATGTTACATCAATTTTAATTGGGGCGACTCGAGTCAATGAGTCATCTAGTTCACTTCTTTCAATATGACTTGATCAGATTGTGACTCGAATTGCGTTTCATAAATGCATGACTCGATTTGTGACTTGAAAGTACAGTGACTAGACTCGACACTCTTTAATTTATATTAAATAAAACTGGGATTGGAACCGCAACTCGTGACATCTTCGACTCGAGAAGTGAAGTGGCTCGAACATTGCACTATAGTCAATATAAACAACTAAACAATCACCTTCTTGTATTTGTGTCAAGTTGGTAATTTCCTGAAACGAGGTCCCTTTAGCCCATTCATAAACAACTAATGTTAATCCAAACTTAAGTTCGGCGACAAAGTCTTCAGTTGGTTGTCTTATTCCACAGCATTTCTGAACTTCGCCAATTTCAGTTGCAACTTGTATAATTTTATTCATTCCCTGAAGTATGTTATAAACGTTGGAAAAGTTTAGTATTCTTGTTAAGATCATCCTCATAGTTAACAATACCAATTACCATATTTTGCCCATTTTGCACCGAATTCGTGATTTTGGTCAAAATTTAAATGTAAAATCTGGCATATTATGACGATTTCAATGCAAAATGAATCAATTTCTGAATAATTTAAAACAAAATCACTTTTAATTACAATTTCAAAATAAAGATTTTCTGAAAAGGACATCTGTAATCTCAAATTATAGTACATCTCAAATTATAATGACACAACATGTATAAAACATTCGTATATCAGAATCCATAGATCATGCCACAAAGATCAAACATGTTTGATAGAAAATAAAAAAAACAATGAACATTTATGAATATGAATCGCTATTTCACACACCCACCTTCTCAAGACAAGGCGGTAGTACAATTTCGGAAGAATCAATTTTTTGTTGAAACACGGCACTCGATAAAAGAGCTACAATTTCTTCTGGTTCCAAGGGTGATAAAACATTTTCAAATACAAGTTCCGTCAACACAAGTTCATGATTCGATATTTCACAGGCGACTCGACCTTTCAATTGAATAGCTTCTCTTTCATCAATATATCGAAGCTTTTTGAGAACCTACATAACAAAGCGATAATAATGATGGAAAAGTATGTAGAAGATACATGATAAATTCGACAATGTAAAAATTTTTTTTTCTAGAAATGGAGAGTTGCTATAAATCACTTCGAAATGCATCTAAATATATTCATTCAAATATATTCGGTTAAGTAAAAGTTGAGGCGCGGTCCATCTGTGACGCTCGCTTGCCATAACATGTTTAAATGAAATTTTTCGATTTAGATATATGCAACAGCTAAATTTTCATTCCCGCAATCAGGACACATATTTAATTGATAAGAAAACACACACCAGTTTTGTGTCCAAAGACTCTTACCCTCAATACATTAATGACATTTGAAATTTTTGAAGTAAGGCATTACAAAATCGTAGTACGGCACTCTCGAACCCATCCTTGACCGACTTAGATATGGAGTAAATAAAAAAAACCTTTCCAACGAGTACCAAAACTATTTATACCGGTACATTGATACCACACCCATATCAAAATATTAGTCTTTTTAAAAACTTTTTTTAATCTTTACTTTCCGTCAAGACATGAGATAAACATATCAGCACCACTTGCCCGATTTAGATAAGAGCCCAAATATATCTTTGAGCTTAAAGCGAAACTATGAGCAACAAAATAGCAGGCGAAATGGGCATGAGTAGAAGACAAAATTTATTATCAATAAGAGACTATATTTTTTTTATTTATAGTCAATAATAGAATATTTTTATTCTTGCCTGTCATATTGACAGGCAAAAATAAAAACAGTCTATTTTTGACACTTATCCTCGTATCAAATTATAGTGATATGCCTAACCTCTTACCTGTACTCTGTCTTGATATTCAGGTAATAAATGCAGACTGTCATCCGATAACAAATATCTTAAATTATCAAGTTCTTTTTTTACTTTCATATATTCTTCGACTTCATTTATCTAGAAGGAATAAAGAAATAATGGGTATTATCATCAAGTGGACTGTAATGTAAACTCAAAAATAGGGATGGGCATTTTAGAATAATTCACTCTTTCGCATTTTACCAAACAACTGAACCGAAACAGAATGTCGGATTCAATTCCTAAATTGTAATATAGTAGTGTGTACGTTGTACAATTATGGACATATGTGAATATGTAGATTCCAGCATAAGGCCACCCATATCTGCCCTTCAGATGGTGTAACAAGGACAACAGTATATTGAACGTTAAAAATAACTTTAATCCTCTATGAAAAAAATGATATATAATGAGAGCAAAGTGGTGTTTTCTGACATTAGAATCGAATCCTATACTTGAGAAATTTTCACTTTTGGATTTTAATAGTTTACTCATCCAAGGAGGTTTGTTGTACACAATGGTATTGTGTCATTGTTAGTGAATTTTAGCCTCATCTAAGATGTCTATTGATGTTGATGATGATGATTTTGCGATTCTCTGTCGACCGCAAGCCATTCTATATTTTGGTATTGCTATCATTTTTCTATTTTATACTATACAAGACAAAAATATACTATTATAAGATTGTTATGAAAAATAAGTCAGAAAGTTATAGTTTTTTTTTCTGTAATATAATGTACTGTAAATTTACAAAGATTTGTAACTACAGTAACAATGATGAGGAAAATATGCAGTCAAATAAAAAATACTTTCATAAAATAGTGTGGACACACTTGGCAAAATACATGACATGGAAGGAAGTACAATGGTCTGTTGATGTGACATACAACTGTAATATGTACAAACGAAAAATAAGAAATGGTATTAAGAGATTCAGTTCAAAAATATATAAATCTGATATAGTTTTTCGAATTAGATATCAAAAATTCAATTAATCGGAATTACAGCTTTTTCGGATTAAATTTTGCAGCAAAATCATGATATATATCCTGATATATCGTGATTTCACTGCAAAATGAGTTACCTGAAAACAGTTGAAAAGAAATTCTAGAATAACAATTCAAATAATGTCAACGCTAGTATCACTAGACTTACAGTTGTGTTGAACCTTCCACTATCTACACAACTAAACCCGGTTTGAATCATATTTTCTAAATATTCGATTCGACTCAGATCTTCTACTAGTTCCAGCCTCTTTATATCAAAGTCCTTCCTTGGATCCAGTGATGGTAAACCGTTCAGATTATTTTCAGTTAATCGTAAAAGTTCTTGAGTGGCAACACTGGTTGATTGACTCGGTGGATCATCTCTGCAACGAGAAACGAGAGCATCGGGTGTAATAGAGAAATTGACTAATAAGAGAATAATTAGGAAGTGGTGAATGGTTTAAACCGTATCCAGGGTAGATATCACCCGCTCTATTTTATTATTAAGGTTTAGTTTAGTATAGGTTTTTTGGGTGTTTTGTCCCACATTTTCATTTTATGTAGTCCTTTGTCTTGTGAGGTGCTGCCGGTTACCTGGTTTAGTTGGTGCACTTAACCTTGCTCAGAATAAACTTCTATCATAACAAAAAAATTGACAATAGGTTGACTATAATGTCATAACATATTTATAACAGAATTCTATATTTCTCTATTCTGAACAGTGACATAATAGTTTTTTTAAATATATAACCACGCCAAGCATCACTATATTTCATAATGGTTTAAATAACAGAAATATGTAACTGTGTAAGTATATGTAATAACGACACATTTTCCCGCATTAAACTGCATGATCACAGTCCAAAACAAATTCTACAAAGCAAATTTTCGCATAATGGAGCCTGAAACAGATTTTAATGCTCAAGAAACTGTTATTTAGACAACAGAAAATGTCGAAATTAAAAGCAGAGAAAATAAAAAAACAAAGTCTTTATATGTTACCTGAACCTAGGTATCTGTCTCTTTTTATGGTCTTCAATTATTCTATCAGCTTTTATTTCAAGTTTAGAAGTTGTGAGATATGAAATATCATCAGCATGAATAGTAACAATTTCCTGAAAATAACCAATGTAGGTTTTCATTATGAATACTGGGCCATTTTAAACACTTGCATATTTTGAGATCAAATTAGATACTCTGGCCATGGATGGACCATACACCGTGACAAGAACAACTATGATTTATCAATAATGAACAAAACCCCATTTTCTTAAAAAGTATTTCATTACTTTTGTTACTTATCGTGATTGGAAATGCCCGTTGAAAGTTTAGATTTGATAAAAAAAGGCAGCCAAAAGCATGTTCTGGCTTCTGAATCACAAAAAAGTTGTGGTATTACATTTTGACAAACCTCAAAGCCTAATCCATTTATGGTTCATGCTCGATAAAACATGATTACTGATTGAACAAAATATAATCTTTAAAACAAATCTTTAGAAGCAATAATAAAACAATATTTCCATTTTATCCGTAAAATCTATTGTATTAAACATCTAAAATTCAGATTTAGTAGCTTTTTGATGAATTTGGAAGATAGTGGTACGGCACTGAATAATAACATATCGGCCAAACACTGTTTTCCCTGAAGGTGTGAATTTTGCAAACATTTCTCTAGCATATTTCCTGCTGAAATGAAAAGTGGTTCCCTGTGGCAGAGTGCAGTTACTGGCGCTATATCTTCAAACAGCTGCTATTCGAGAGTCCGTTTGTTGGCTCCTTTAGTCACTGGTTTTGGTCTAGCTTAGAATCAGTTCCTTTCATGCGCTGCTTGCGGCCTTGCTTTGAGCGAACTCCAATAATGAGAAAATTCATCATACTTGTCCTACTGTAAACTCTGGTCGGAACAATGTTTTCCTCAAAATAGATTGCGGTGATAATGGATGTTGATACCTTGATTCGTCATCTTCTATTTGTGATTTTTCACACAGAACAAGAACCACAAATTTTTTCTCTTTCCCGGATGTATCAATCTATATTGGGATAAATATGATTTTTGACAAATAACTAATATAATTGAGTACTTTCCAAAATTTACCCATACTGATGCCACCTTTAACTGTGAGTAAAAAGAAATGAAGTCATAGATGGTTTTACAACTGCGCAGGGCCGATATCGCAACACTGCACTTTATTACAGTGATTCAGCCTTTTGTGGTACTTTATTTTGTCATAATCATAATTCTTTGCCCTATGTGTAAGTGATTGGTTCTTTGTTGTTTTTTACTGCATAAGGACTCATTAAAATATTAAATATTTATATTTTTTCATTTCATTACTGCGAAGCAGTAATCAGCAGCATAAATACAATGCTGAATAGTGATGATGGTTTAGTTCTTTTTGTTTTTCTTTGTAATTGAGATGTACTGACCTTCAATGATAAAGCTAAATTTTGTTTATATTTTTCATTATTTAAAACAAGTACTCTTCCAGGTTGTAAGTTCTTCAAACCAGCAGATGATAAAAATAATTCGTTTTGAAGTCTTTGACGAAGTTCAAGCAATTCCACACAACTGAAAAATATATATTTGGTTCAACTAGTGGCAAACATAACAAGTTATGAAGTAAACAGCATTTTTAAGACTTTTTCTTAATGCCAACTATTATGCATGAAGCTCAATCTCAAAGGAAACATCACCGAATATTGCTTTTACAAATACAGTACTGCTATGAAGAATAATTCAGATATTTACCGAAATTATCTGATCGATTCTCTTTGACGACCAATGGCAAATAAATATATTTTATAAACTGTCATAATCTTAGGGTTCGAATCAAACATACGGTATTATATCTTTACCTTTCATAATACTCTCCAAAATCAGTCTCCCTTATCAAATCTGCAGTTTCCTGCTTGCTTTGAGCAATCGCAAGTAATTCTTTCAATCTATTTTCTTGTTCCTAAAAATATTTTCGCAATGATACAGTTTCTTCAGGAATGACAACAACAACAAAAAATCTGATTTAAAATTACATCGATCTCAAACTCTCAAAACCATGATGCTGCTTCATTATCAAATTCAGTAGTTATTTATTGCAAAAGTTCGAATCATATAAATTATGAGTAAGAAACACTCGAATATATAAATACTAACAATAAAATTAGGTTGAAAACTACCTTTGAGTCTTTTCTAGTGTTGAACTCAGCAAAACTCCTCTTCATCATATCTTGGACTCGCAACTCCTCAACTCTCAGTAGGTTGAGTATCATGCCGTATGTGAGACGAAATTGTGACTCGAGTTTAGTTGGACGCCCCAACATCATTTTGTGAAGGTCAGAAACTTCAGGAACGTCACCCTTGGAAGAGGTAATAACATTAAATAATTAAGGATGCTCGGCGGTGGAAGTCTAACCCAATTAGACATTCACCTCAGTAAAGCATAAGTCATAGATGGCGGCGGCGGCACGATCCATTATTCACTGATGCTTGACAAAAAATAATATGACTTTTCTGACTGACTTTCATTCACTCATTCACCCATTCACTCAGCCATATTATTGTAGTCAAGGTCCGAGATGAACTGAGAAGTGCATTGAGTCACAAAATTTTACACTCATAAACTCGTAAACGTATATAATAAATTGCTTCATAATCTTCTTCGTTTACTATTTCACTCCAACCGAAACATCAATAGATTCTGTACGTAATTAACCAAATTGTAAATCTCACTTTCCTATATTTGTGAAAAATATTCTTTATATTTCGATGGCCATGCCCTCTCCTTTCCAATATAGTTTCATGTCCTTTCTAAACCTTGAACAATACGGCAACGTTGACTCGATGACTGAATCAGTCTTTCACGTTGTCCATTTCGGCTAAACCACATCTCTAGTATTCACACAAATGAAAAACTATGCCGTTGAGCCCCCGATTTAATATTTGTTTCAATTCTGACTTGCTAGGTTGAATTTTAGGGAAATTGAATAGGAAGTGGTTTTAAATTATGACAGTGTTTATATTAAGAACATCACAAAAAGCAATAATACACTTTCATCACCAATGACAAACACACACCTTGCATAATACAATAACAGTTCCAGTAGTATCTTTACCTCGACGTCCAGCTCTTCCAGCCATTTGAATATATTCACCTGAATTTGGCACACATATTTGAAAAGTATTATACAATTTCACAACACATATGAAATATCACACAAAGCAGACTGAATAGACGATGCAAAACGGCTTGATGTTAAACAGAAGTTACGTGTAGATAGAGAATTAGTCTTGAGCATATCCGTCAGATTTAAACAATCAGATATATATATATATATATTAGACAACACAAATTCACGACATTGTCCACCTGAAGTTCAATTGTGATGAAACTAAATTAGGGAGCAGATCTGTTCAGTGATTTATGTAATGTTGAAAAAAACCCTTCTACTGTTTCAGATATCAACACATTTCCATTTTGGATCATTTTTCTAAAGCATTAATGATGTCAAACTATACCAAATACCAACCCGCAAGCAATTCTCTCATGCATGTTCCATCATGTTTTCTGATGCTGTCGAATACAACAGTACGAGCAGGCATATTGACTCCCATAGCAAACGTCTCTGTTGCAAACAACAGCTGAAACAACACAATGTGAGATAGTGTTGTTGATTTGAATGTGTGAAAAAAAACATATAAAAATGGCTTTGATAATTCATATATTAGAAATTCCTTGAGTAAATTTTTTGAGTAAAGGGGAGCTGAGCTGATGAAGGTCTGATAGAACTGCTAAGATTATTATTTACACGCCATAAAATAAAATTAAACTAAAATTCACTTAATTACATAACTATTAAATAAGTGCAGTGATACAGATAAGAAGGTAATACTGTTCCAGACTCTTCATATCTTCAATACTATTAATGAAGTTTTGAAGTTCAAATATCCATTCTTTGAACAATGCATAATCACATTCATATCTTTTGTGCCTTGAGACTTGACAAAAAGTGATTATACAAAAACATATCATACAAACAAAGAAACAAAGCAAACCTTGACAAGTCCCCTTGTGAACAACATCTCAATAACTTCTTTAAGAATAGGTAGTATACCACTATGATGAACACCAATACCACGTTGTAATAAACCAGACATATGAGTGACCTGTTAAATTAGAATCGGATTTTGCTTCAAATCGTTAACCTAATTGCATTTCCACATTTCCCACATATCGTATATAAGATACAAGAAAATAATTCTTTTTCAACTTTCAAGTTTTTTTGGCATCTTCTTATAACAAAATATCGTCGAAATATCTTTGAAACAACCCACATTATTATGGAACATCCATAGTCTTATTAATGATTTTTAAAATAGTAACTTCATTCAAATATCTGAAACTCTGGTAGACTCGTATAAAAGAAAGTAAACTAAACCAGACTGTAACAAAGTTGCAGTAAAATCCCTGCTCTTTGACAGATCTTTGGCCAATTATGAGCTGTTGATGGAACGCACCGCCAAGGTGCGATCCATCAACACCCACACTTGGCATAAATTTCATAGACAGAGCAATTAAAATATTTGAAATAAGCAATAACTGCAAACAAACAGTATCTTTACTGCAATTTTGTCACAGTGTATAAATTTCTAAACACTAAAAAGCATACAAATAGATGCAAAGAAGATATACCTGTGGTAATTTCCTATCACTTCCTTTCAATTTCTGGACACATTTGTTGAAAAATATATGAATTTCACTTTTCTCTGCAGAAGATGTTAAATCGAGTGATGTGAGCATAGATGCATTCTCATCACATCGTTTTCGAGAAAATGTGAATGCGACCACAGGTAATTGTTCTCTCTTTCGCAGTCGTTCAACAATCGATAACCAAACACCCTTGTCCTGAAAATATCATGCAATATTAAGAAGTGATTGAAGATATAATACCAAACACTGGGCATTGCTGTTTTTGAGTGATTGGCTGGAAAGGAAAAATTCCCGAATTAAATATCCCAGACCTAGGGACATTGAGAAAAGTAATTCTAAACAATATTCAAAATACAATTTAACTTAGGACCGATTGTGCAATAAAACCTTTATTTTTGTCAAATTTGGCATGCTTTTCAGTAAAATGAGTTTTTTTTTTGAATATTTAAATAAAAAATAATTTAAAATATTTAAATAAAAAACAAACGTTAACTCAGAATTCTACATTATCAAGCTATTTTAATTTTAATAAATAGATAGGTATATCAAGTTATACTACAATTTTACCTAGTAGCAAAAATCCTCTGTTTTTATTTAATACAAAGCTGTTCAAAGTCATACATTTTAAATGCCAACCAAATATCCTATTATTATTATCTAAATATAAATTTAAAATCATAATTTCTTACAGATCCAGGTGTTGATCCCTTTCCACTTTTTGCTCCAAATGATTTTTGATGTTTGCTCGTTCTTTCTTTTTTAGCATCGACAGCTTTATTGTATCCAGTGGTTAAGAATTTTCTATTGTGATCCAATATGAGAAACATCTCATTGCTCGTTTTATTGCTGTTTCCTGAATTATTGGAAGGTCAACAAATGATTGTTTCGCCTATTATGAACTCCAGATGGGCAGTGCTTCGCCTCTGCGTTTAAGCATAGCCACAAGTACAAGAAAGTAATCAACTAGCAGTCACTTATGTATATATTACAACAATGAGATAATACAAAATATATCAGCAACTGGCCCTGAGCGCAAAACATAACCCAAAAAACTCGACTGCTATAAGGAAGTGAGGTGAGTGGAGTCGCTAGAATGTAAATAATAGATCCGATAGCGACATAATCAAATTCCATGTCAAATTTTACCATATGAAATATTGACTCAATAGAAAATTATCAAAA
Organism: Styela plicata; assembly: GCA_963675895.2. NCBI lineage: Eukaryota > Metazoa > Chordata > Ascidiacea > Stolidobranchia > Styelidae > Styela > Styela plicata. Next base: position 7,616,183 of record OZ023143.1, on the reverse strand, counting down.
TGTCTTTGAATGAAATCTGTGAATAAAAAACATCTGTACTTTCTGAAACACAATATGATTTTTCAGTTATTTTTCAATAACAGAAATTTGAATGATACAAAATGGTTAAAAAATCAGAGGTCATGAGATGACTAGGTGAATGCCTGTGCATAATTGCATAGAAATATTCAAACTAATTTTCCGATTCCCATTTACTTGAGCTGTAGTCCATTTTTTGATTCAATTCCCCAACTCACGAATATGTTGGATCTGATATTGAGACTGGGTTTGAATTCGATAGAGTCACACATATAAATTGAAAACTATAAGTACAAATTTTCATTCCTTTGGCATCACAGGTAGGTCTTGTTGAAATTGATCAATATTTGTTTTCCATTTCTGATTCTGACGATTATCATTTAATGCAATTATGACATAACTCACCGGTATACAAGAAATGTTCCAACGGCACTGGTCTTTTTAACGTACTAATTACATAAATCTTTTTTTGCTTAGTTCGTCCAACCCAGTTAGCAAATTCCAATGTGTTAGGTACAGTTGCACTCAATAAAATTACATTACAATGTTCAGGAAGCATAATCAGGACTTCTTCCCATACAACACCTCGCTGAAATAAAGAAATTGCAAATTATATTTATTTAATTTCATTTTATATGTATTCATTTATCCACAATGTTGAGACATTGTTCTATTAAATACGAAATTTTCAATACCGTTTAAACTTAACATTAAGGACAACCCTCGGCTGTGCTCAGAAATCAAATTCCATGACTTTCAGAATATTACATGTATGAAGTTAGATATTTAATCCTACTGTTTCATCCAGTTTGCAGTAAAATCATGAAATTATAAAAGAGAAAGATTTGAAATGTAAATGTATCAAAATGATACATTAACATATCAAATTTTTCCGTTTTGATACTGTCTGTTTTTGCTACCCAGTCATGAATTTATATCGGCAGAAAAAATTTCATGGATATCAGATACATCTGTGAACTGAAATCATGTCAATCTTTCTTTATTGTGCAAAAAAGGGATTTTATTGATAAACATACTTCGGCGTCATTGATGTAATGAACTTCATCAAATATCACCCATTCCAAATCCCTGATAACTTCAGAACCATTGTATAACATAGACCTGATAAAAAAAAATCAAGAAAAATTAGAACTGAAACATGCATATGGTATGGTAAAATATGGTAGGTGTGCTACTAATAGAACTAACTCTGTGCGTCTGCAGAGATTAAAAAGGAGGCAAAGTGATTTAATTTATATAAGGCAAAATCTTGAGATGAACATATAAGATGATGATATTATTTTGGATGATTCGGATTTTAATATATTACTAAATTACACATTCAGTTAAGCATTTTCTCACTTCTCAAATTTGAACAGTTGATTACATATACCATAAAGAATACTCCCGCTGGCACACTCAAAATTCATTCAAACACAAGTCGTAGTTTTTTTGCTTTGACGAACTATTGAGTGAAGCACCTCAAAATTGTCCACTAGGGGTAGTAAAGGAGCGAGATAGAATCATTTAGGAATGTTAATAGCATTAAGTGAAATGATTGACAAAAATTCATAATTTTACAACCAAATGTGGCAATTTCTTGGAAGAATAACTATAGTAATAGGAATTTCTGTTCCTTTTCTCTGCGGCATCAGCATAATCAAAGTGAGCAAAAGAATACATTTGAAAATAAACACCTCAAAATTTCTGTTGTCATTATCAAGCAGAATCCTTCTGGATGTAGTTGTACATCACCAGTCAACAATCCAACATCTCCAAATGTAGTTTTAAAATCTCTGTACTTCTGGTTTGAAAGTGCTTTAATAGGAGACGTATAGATTACTCTTGTCATATGTTTTTTAGCAAGTGCAATTGCATATTCTGCTACAACTGTCTTCCCTGGAATAAAAAACAAAAAATTAATTGAGTGAATCAATTGTTAAGTATCAAGCTGAGCTGGAGATGTCCTCATTTAGAAAATAGAATCGATATAATAATTCGATCGACATAAAAAACCAACGAAGACTGCTTTCCAGGATATTCAAAAACAGACCAGAACCTATGTTAATTTTTTCTGAAAATATAAATTTTTTGCTCATGTTGATTTTAAATTACTGGAAAAATAAAGTAGGATAATTTATGAATACGCTAATCACAAATCAGGGTATTTTCATGATTAAAGCTCATTTATATTACCAACTGTTAGAATCACTATAATAAAGTGCAGTGAGTTCAATCTGCCCAGGGTAATGATAAAACTATAGGCCCATTCTTCGTTTCATTACAGTCACCTCTTACGACAAACAGGGCATAAAATTACATACCAAACTAGAGATTTTGTATTATAATTCAATTTTTACTTTACGAAGTATATGGAATTCCAGTGGAATTTCAAAATAATTTGCACCTTTACGATCCAATGGTCGAATGTGAAAAATATTAATATAAAAGTAATTTTTCCACAAAAGCTTAATTGGCTTAGCAGCCAAAGTGAAATACAATCTTCCATTTGATTTTGCCAATCATGAGCTACAGATGGATCTGGTCTTGATGCTACAGTCCATCTGTGGCACATACTTGGCAAACATGCTAAAGTAAACTTTTTGAAGGAAGCATTCGCACAATTGAGAATTTGAGAATTTCAAATACAAGACAATTGTTTAGTCTACTATCGTACTTAAACATTTAACAAGTTGTTAAAACCGCATTGAATAGAGATAACTGTACGAAAATAGTATTAAAAGACTGTACACCTCTAAATTTGAAGAATGAAAAAAACTTTGGCGTAAAAGGAGCAGAAAATATATCTTCAGGCAGTCTGTGGTGATTTGCATGAGAGAATAACAAGTGTGGGAAGAGAGCTAAGCTCAATTGTGGTGTTCCATATATAACTAAATTTGAAGATTTCAGTTTCAATGCACAAATTTTTCATACGAAAACTAACTTATTTATAGTGTAACCTTTGCTTCAATAAATTTACACTATAAATACGTTAACATAAATGTCTTTTTTCTCAATTTTTTTGCATTGAAACTGAAATACATTCAACATTAACCATAGAGTATAACTTTATTTTTATCTAGTGAGGAAAGCACAAAAATACATCATGGTAAACCACAACAAATCGTGAAGATACCAGTTGTAAGTCGAAAATGCTATTTTTGCCCAAATGGGTTTTTAGTTTTTTTCTGCGCATGACGTAACTGGTGGAAGTAGCTGTATTCAGTGGTTATGTGAACTACCGGCCTATGCGGTGCAAGTCAAGTGCAATACACTTGGTATCAAAAAAAACTATAGCCAGGGCTAAAACACGAAATCTTTAACTTTTCAGATAAGCAGCCTCTATAAAACAAATACTTGGATTAATGACCGAAATACGCTAATTCAAGGAAAATTTTATTTGATCAGGCATGCGCCACAAATGAAATGATTCATTAGTAACACATAGATGACAATACGACTTGATGAAAATCAACTCAATTAGAAAAAAATTTTACGACGTGACCCACAGCTAAACTGTTTGTTGTGACACTGTTCATATGTGGCACATGCTTGAGATAATATGTATTAACAGAATGCAGCTGACTTGGACAGACTTCAATTAACACTAAAAACGAATAAACAAAAACTTAATAATGTAAAACGAAATGATGTCGATCCCGATTACGATACAGGTATTTAGTCCAATTTCAAAATCAAGAATAGATTTTGACTACCAGTACCGTAGTTTCATGACGTGGCTCAATCATTTGAAACCAATGGATCATCATTTTATTTATATCAATAATTGTTTATTAATAAACTGACAGAAGACGGATTATGACGATGTGTAAAATATATGTCAGACTACAAAAATATACAAGTCGGCCTCGGGCATTGAAACCACAAATTTCAATTATTCATTTATGAAGCAAAAAGTAATGTTTTGAAAATAAAGTTATTATTACAAGAGCCTCAATCGAAACAAGATTGCTTCATTCAGACGATAAGTACTGACTGACAAAATGCCAAATACTCAGACATTTGAAGGAAATGGGTTCCATCAGAAGAAAATTTAGCAAATGAGTAATACTTCATAACATCATAAAATGTCTTTTTTTGAGTGTCTGATGGCAACACAACTGTACAAAAAGTTTCAAAACATTTATACTGCTTGCTATGCTTTAATACTCTGATGGTTTTTTTGGTCACCCGAAAATAATGATAGGAAGGTTTCAGTAACCCGATGAAGAACAAGTGTCTGCCACCTGGATCAGTGTTTCAATACTTTTTAACCAGGTCTAAGAATATCATCAAGAATAGTGAGGCATTCTAGAATTCCGATTTAATGGATTCTTGTTTTTATCACTCTTAAAATGATTAATAATTCGGCAATGAAATCATGCTGTGTGCAAAATTATAAATTATGACTTCACTGCAAAATATTCTAATTTATCAGTAATTTTGTTTATTTTAAACATTGAAACATATCATTTATACAGGGATTTTAAATAACTGAACTCTAAGGACAACTCTAACCAGGTGTTTGTGTGCTGAACTTTAAAGACACTAGTTTGTTGAAACACACTCCCGAAAGGTTCAAGGGTCATACATTTGCCGGGTTTTCGCTATTGATTACTATGATAGACATGCCATGGCAAACCCAATCAGAAATTTTATTTTGTCAAGCATATACCACAGAAGGATCGCTTCTCGTCGATGCGATCCAACAGTGATCCATACTTAAACAAAAATGGTTTGTCAAAATTTGGGAAAAGCTTTGAGATTTGGAAAAGTAAATTGGGAAAAGCTACATAAACTGCTAAACGAGCAACTGCACCCAAAATAGAACCTAAGGTATATGGTAGAATACAAGTAAAGGTATACACCCTGGATAAACCATCTCCACATTTCGTCTGAGTATCATACTTGCTAACAAAAAATTTCTGATTATAATATAACAAGACTATGAAGGACAAGTTTGCGGTCTTGATTGAAACTACTTGGTCAAGAAAATAATGAATTTTTGTTATGGTTAATCGACACTGGATATACCAGTAGTCATAAAGTACCATGGCCAAGCCACCTCCAGGAACTTTTCAACTATTGTCGACTTGGCTCTAAATCGAGTAATACAGTAGTGAAAGTTGTGAAGCAAGTAAAAACCAAATTGCCGATGGTGTACTTTGTGGTGGTATTTTAAACAAATACCTTGTTGAACTACTGCAAAATATGCAAGTATATAGAACTTGTTGCTATAGAAAAAAATATATATATTTGTAAGAAATATTAAAATTTTAAAATAAATTATTCCAATACAAATCAGGCAGTTTCATTTTTTTTTCGGAATAGATTTAGTTTGTAAAAAGCACAAAATTTATCTCCAGGCTGTATTTATCAGAGAATTGAACATGCGTGAGTTGAGATAAACCAATGAGAGCTAAATTCAGAGTATGTACTAATGAAATATATAAACACCAATTAACAGAAAGCAAATATAGGTTTTAATATATGATTTCTTGCATCGTGGAAATTTATATCGATCGACTGACTGATATGTCTCTTCGTGAATAAATTCGTATGTTGGCAAATCGCATAAGTGGATGAAATTCAATAATCTTCGGCTCAAAAATCCATTGCCAAATATTTGACCCACTGACAACAGAAAAGCCGAAAACATGCAATTTTAGTATATCCCAGTCAGAAATCCTTTGCTTGAACACATTTTAATAGGTCTGAGCAATGATGGATCGCGCCTTGGCGTGATCCATCAGTGGCCAATGCCTGACAAAAATGTTATGTTATGTCTGATTGGGATAGGATGCCATATTACTAAAAGTATAGTGCGATGGCGTTTAAATTTCAGAGTATACAGAGGTGACCGTATCAAGCTAGAGGCAATGACTGGGCATGCTAGTGAGTTAATTTCATGCAGAAAACCCAGTAACACGTGCAGGCTGGAGGCAGTAGCGATCAAGAAAATTATATTGGAATCTTTCAGGTACTTCGCTACGAATGAAATTTTAGATTGAAGGTTTAAATACTTATTTGTGTGATTCAGTTTGCCTTAAACCAGGGTTTTGAGTAAAAACTTGCTTGTTAACCTTTTTCAATGAAAACGACCTCAAAAACCTGCTTGCACATTGGAGTGATATAAGCGGTAAATCTGATATATCTTTCAAATTCCTGAAGCATATTGCATTATAAATTTTAAGGAAATGAAATATTTTGTAAAATGATTACTGAAGGTGAGGCGAGATGTAGTCAGTAAGTGGACTCACATTGGACATTATATAACTACTATAATGTTAGTTACTTTAACGAAAAAATAATGTATGACTCTTTGTGGCCATTATAACACAGTGAGAATTTATGGCATCAATGCTGCTCAGTTGCTGCTGTTTAAATGATTTTTAGCATCTTTAATAAGAATGATACACTGAGTAAAACCGAAGAAAATAAAAGGGCAAAAATAAAAATTGCCGACAAATGTACCTGCAGATGTGTGAGCAGCAACGAAAACGCTTTGGTGATTTTCTAAATATACAACAGCTTGTTTCTGGAATGTGTCTAATTCAAATGGATACTGCAAAAAACATGAGGTCAGTTAGAAAACTTGATTAAATGTGAGCTATCTATGGCTCATGCTTGACAAAACTAAATTATTGACAATAATTAAGTTTTGCCAAACATGAGATACACAGTAGATCACAACAGTTCATAGCACAGCCCATCAGTGACCCAATATTGGGCCCCCTCCATGGTGGCATAATCTTTTTTTTGGGTGTTTAAATATCAGAGTAGCTGACATAGTGCCAGACACAAAAAGTGATGGTAGTAGGATCTCTGTCATTACAAATTTGAGTCATAAAAGACCCCCCCCACCCCCCGTAAGAAATTTTTTATCATCGTTCAGCATAATGGTTTGGGCATGACAGCATTCAAGGAAATGTGAAAATGAAAATTACTACCTTATGAGCCATGTTTGGTACCACTTGATTAAAATCAGTAACTGGTTTGCTGATGTCAACATTTACCGCCCATTCTTCAGGCAATGAAGATCTATTTAAAGAATTTCATCATAAACATAAAAAAATTCCATAGCAGCATAAAATTTGTGAATGACATCCTGAAGTACAGGAATTAGCAATTGGGCAAAACTTGAATAAGGTATTGAGTATCAATCGAATAATTGAAATTGGAAATAACAGAGGGCTTTACAAACAAAAATAACTTTTTCTGATTGTCAAATCTCTGCGGTTTCATGTAGCCCATTTCTGCTCAGGAAAACTATAGCAAATAGTTCTGTTACACAAAATATCTTCAAAATGAATTTTTTCAATTTGTGCCGTAGGCGAAAAATTATGCTAAAATAGCCTTTTCGTTGCATATAATATATATAACATCAAAAAACTCTAAAATCGCTACGGAGGTGTGAAGTTTGTGTGAAAATTGGATTTCAAAACAAAAAAAAACTGGCTAAAAAAACCATAAAAAACGAATGAGCACCAAAATCGCGCAAAAAATTTTGCTATTTCATTTGGAGCACTTTGAAGACCGTTCTACGATTTTCTGGTTGGCGAAGGGAGGCCCATGACACCACACCTAGTATATACGCTAGTATACTAAATATAACTATGAGCAAGGAGCAAGAAAAAAATAACATCATAATTTAAAGATTTTTACTATTAACTTCACTTAAAATAGGGTCCTAAGAAATTTCCTAGATACAAATACTACTGAATAAATTTGATCTATATATTTTGAAATGACTGACCAGTCAGAGTGACAGATTCTTGTTTTTATTCCATAGCTTGAAATATCCTAGATATTTTCCTCAGATTGAGAAAAACGCTTCAAATCCATCAAACCTGCTACTTCATAACAGCATCGATGACTTTGAAGCTTTTTTACATCTTAATTTCTACCAGAAACTCAAAACGAAACAATTTTATCTTCCAGCAGTGGATGTACCAAGAAATACCGCACATTTGCTCCATTTTTTTCTGATGTAACCAATTTTAGCCGGGTGTATTATGTGCAGTGGCTGACATTCATACCGGGACCTACTTCCTGAGCAGATAACATTGGACAGAACCGATATTGCAACTAATTTTTAAAATTGGACCAGCACAGATTTCAAAATAGTTTTGACTTGTTCTTGCTGGGGCTATCAACCTAAAATATTATTCATTCAATGTGCCTAATCAATGAAGTTATTACTTTTCAGATTTCCTTGTTCGTTTATTTTGATCGGAAAATGAATCTTTAGGTAGCATATCTTCGAGAGAATTACTTCGAACAATAGGTACATCATCAACTTCCTCTTTATTTTTCTAAACAACAAAAGGATAATGATGAATAAGTTTAATCCTTTAGCTTTTGTTTAGATAATATTTATCAAATTGAAAATAACAAAAATGATATTTCCAGAACTAAAAACTCTTCTCAATAGATGATCTCTTATATTTAGGACATCTGGAGACTTGTTTTCATATGCTGATGATTCAAGTTGGTGTATTAAGATACAGTACAATTTACTTCTCAGAACAAAAATTTTCATAGAAAATATGTGACGATTTTCAACATTACTTTTAAGGACTATTTTCTTTGGATGTCCAATGTCCATGTCCACATAATAACTTGCCAACTGCCAAGCTGTAATCTCCCACATACCAAATATTATTTCTCATTTGTATATAATTGTCATTGCTATCATTTGTTTGTTAACGAATAGTTGCCAACCGCTCCCTAAGAGGGTAACATTCAACACAGAACTGAACCACTATTGTGAATTGTAGTGAAGTATATCTGCCCTGGGTGATAGTAAATCCATTCACCATTTTTTACCACCCAGTCATGAGGAAATCACTTGCCTGACTTTCAAATAAAAGTGAATAAAGGAGTTGAGATAAGTTCAGCGAGATGACATTGATAAGTAATAAACCTTATAATAAATGTCTCACCGCCTGAACAAAATATTGACTAATCAGAAAAAAAAACTATGTTAAGATTATGACAATACTATATTTTTTGTCAAATATATGCCACTGATGTATGGCATTAACACAAGACTCATGTTTCGTTTAGGATATAAAAAACGTAATTGAAAAAAGTTTGTTGCCACACTGATACTTATATTTGAAAAATTTCCATCTATCGCACATTTTTATATTTTATACTAATATTTCTGACAATAAAAATGAATATTATTTTAATATTTCATAGATTAACCATATGAAAAATTTATTATATTGTAGTAGGCCTTTTCAATAGTTTACAAACATAAGCAGAATCTTGTTTACCATAGTTTCGAAAGCTCAAATCATGCTTGTACGGTAAACAAGTTTCATATCAATAAGATAAGTAATGTATAAACACTTGACTATTATATAATATATAATATCCATCAAAAATAATCATTCCTTATTGAAATATTAAAATTTTATAACATTCAACGAGTTTTTGGCAGAAATAACAGGAATATTTGATAACATATTACACATTAATTTTATTGAACAGAGTTCAATGAAAACAAGTAGATTGTACTGCTGACATCGCAGTCCTGCTATGGCATCTGCTTGACAAAATAATAAAGTTCTGATGGGTTTAATATGCTAGTATTTTACGAAGCATAGATTTGAGGCAAGACTGAGCAGAAGAAATATAGTGAAACATTGATTTGACAGTTTTAGGTTTAGAGCATGAATTAGAAGATTTACAACATGTCGTGAGATTTAGAATTGCTCCAACAGCAAGCTTCTGAATTGCCCAATGATTTCCTGAGCGCTATAAAAGCTGACAAAAAAGAAATGGCAAACGCTTCTGAATTCGGCTGAGAACTCAAGCTGTAATATCATTAGTATGTATGAACAGTAAACTCCCACTGCACAAAACGAATATGAAAAGAAACATTTAAATCGTCCCCATATTTGTTTCAATATATTCACCGATACTGTTATATGGGCAAATCCCATAATAAAAACAAAGTGGAGGGATGTGACATTGAATTTATTTGTTAATATCAATACCTAATTTTATGCTTCTGTCTGAAGCATTAGGCAAAATACATTCTTTTAAACAGAAAGCACTGGGATCTAAATGTGAGAATGAACAATTTATGTAATTCAGCTTGGAATTACCTATGCAGTCCGCAAAGCTGGCGCCAAGGCGCATTAAGTGGTTCATGGTTAACAAATCAGATTAACATTAGTTGGTTCCTTTTGTATACTGCTTCCAACTTCGCCTAAAGTGCATTTTCAATAAAAAAAAATAGTAATAATTTCTCTGTTAAATACCATGATGAGATGATTAAAACTGACCTTGTCATTTGTAATGACATCATCCAGCATCCAGTCATCATCATCTGTAGTTTGTATAAGGTCAGTAATACTTATTGTGTGAGAAGCGTTGATGGAACCTGTATAAAATATGTATTAATATATAAAAAAAATTCCATTTTTAATTTTATCACACGGATTCGAAATCAGAAATGATAGATGTTTTTACAATGCAATCAATACTTTGATTCAAAGACAGAAACTTTAATAAACCAGGTTACGAAGACTTGAATGCAATTACTTCCACTTCAAGTTATTCCCTAGCTCAGCAATGTGGAAGATTGATCAAATCTATTATAAGACATCTTAAAATGAAATTGAATACACAAAAATATGGGTAGATAAAATTCACAGATTTCCATACATGCGAATTTTATATCAACATATGTCATTTAGTAATTTATAAAATGGTTACGAGTGTTACTTATACCGGTAGTTTGATCGAACATGCAAAAGCCGCATATGCCTGAACCAAACTTGTTTCAATGACATTTTTTACAGCTAGGATCTATACAAAACGATCCTAACTAGACAAGGTAAAAAGTTCTTAACTGAAATAAACGGGCAAACAAATCAGCGATGTGAACGTGATATACTTATTTTACAGAGCGAAACTGGTTAAACTCAGCTCTAGCCTCGGGTGCTTTGTACTGATGATGTTATTCACTTATTTGTATTAATCATAAACACAGCTACAAGCAAAAATAAATTAGAAATAACTGCATAATTGAACAATTCCAGTTGTAGATTCTAGGATAGAGAAAGCAACAGACAGGGAGGAAAACTACTGTAGTTTGAAATTAAATGTTTCTCGAAACTGTATCTGTCAGAGTCTAAATAACATAATCGTAATATTTATATCAATTTACTGTTCTGTCTTTACTTATGTGATACATTTTTATAACGTGACTAACATTTGAAGCCTATTATCGAAAAATTATAAATATAGAAAAATTTGAAATGTGTCATCTGAACTGTGGGATTTGCATGTGGGAAAAAAACGTTTCAATAATCACCATGTTTTGTTCACGTTATCAGAAATGTTGATCGTAGCATTTAATGACAACTATCATGATCTTAAGGTGTTATATGCACCAGAGGCATGGAAATTTCCATACTTGAGTGTACTAGCTTGTGAGCGTCAAGAGGATAAGTGTGTTCATAATTGTAAGGCTTTTTGCAAGTTGGAGAGACATGCTTTCTTGGTAAATTTATTTGTAAAATGAGAGTTCTCTATGATATATTTTATACAAAAACATTAAAATTGTTTCTTCAATGAATTTCTCGTTGTCCAACACAGTAACAAAATCTTGAATTTCTTCAGTTGTGCAAAATTTTTGTGTCAGTTCAAGGAAATGAACATAAGCATAAACACTTAAGTCTCGTTGATTTTTATGCAGTTTTATTAATCTTTTAGTGAATGATGGATCATTAATCAGCGCGTTAGGTCAATTTTCCATTAATGGCACCCAATTTATTGGGATTTTGAGAGCCTAAGAAATTGATATTCAGTCATTCTGGTCCAACAGATAATGATTATGATTTATCAAGCCAGCAACTCTACTGTTAAATTGCAGAGCTGATAGTTTGAATAAATTTGAATCATCAAGAGGAAATAACTTGTTTGATTGAAAAAATGATATAGACTTTGCTATATTAAGTATGGGTAACTGATGCTGAAATTTGATCTGTATGTGGTTCATACTTTTCTGATCGTGTTGGGTAAATCGTAAACTTCCAAAGGAAAACACGATAATGCAGCACCAACTTTTCACATATCTTAAACAAATGGTGTGCTTGCTATATACATAGTCGGAGTTGGAGCACATAATAGATACAAAAATTTTTGTATGGTCAATAATTTATATGAGCAATTACCTCAGAGCAAGGAGTTTAGTAGCAGTATCTGAAAGTTTGGCAGCGACTTAAGTGATTCATCAACCAAAACCATGATTAAATATTAAAAATTGTGATGGGTACTGGGGTTGTTCTATTGGTTTAGTTTCAAAATTCAAAATATTAATAGAATGTTTTAAAATCTTAGAAAAGTGAACTAGCACATATTTGACAACATTTTGCAGAAAAGCCATTTTTAAGTCAAATTTCACAATGAAAAATTCGGCATATATCTTGATTTTACTAAAACATATATCAATTTGAGAAAATCAAAAAGTAAAATTAATTTTAACAGAATTCAAGTGTCAAGTAAATTATACCAAGTATTTTGAATAGTTGTCAAGCTCGTCATAACCCACCGTGCGAAAGCAAACGCCGGAAATAGTTTAGCAATTTCAATTGCTGAAAATTGGGAAACAGCGCCTAAAAAGGTCACAAATTGTGACGTGTATGGCACCAGTTTTAAAACTATCATATAGCCCATACTTGACTATGACTAGTTCGAGATATTATTTAACTGGGAAAGGTCACTTCCTGAGCAATTCAAAAACATCAATTGGATTTTGATATTTCCTGTCTACAAAATCGAAACTATATGCATGGAAAAGGTTGCGAATTTACCATATTCAGCGAAGAAATATTTCACTTAACAAGCTTTCTTCAGAATACAATATTCAGATTTGAGAGAGCTCGAATATGTGTACATGTGTGCATAAACTATTTAAGAGTAAAACCCAGCATAATGAATTAAAGCATGAGAAATGGGCTTTGAATGTTCGAAACTGCTTTAACATGACCGAATAGTTCAGTTTGGATATTTTGTCAAAAAATTACAAGAGCTACTGATGATTTGTACGGCTCAGACGTGGTCCATTTGCAACTACCTTGGATTAGAAGGGACAGTAGAGTTGGGAAGTAACTTTTTTTCAAAAATATATTTAATGCAAGTCACTTTTGGAACAAAAAAATTTCCGATTGGGGTGTAGACTACTGATATATTCTTACAGATGGAATGTGTCATTGGTGGAGTTGCTTCTGTTTGACCAAGAAAAATTTTGTATCCAGAGTAAAATAGCAGTAATATTGATATGTATCAGAATAACTGAGGGCTCACTCATTTCAAAATGACTATTTTTATGTACTTATTCAAAAATATGCATTGCTAACACATAGCTGTGCTGATGATTTGGAAGACCATAACGCAGTTTCAATATCGTAGAACACTTGAAAAGAAACACCACTTGAACGATCTTTCTGACATTATCTAATGAAATAATATTTTTCATTATTTTCTTCTGATAAGAAACATTTCCTACCCACTCAGAAATGTTCTTTGTCAAACATGAGCAAAAACGGACTATGTATAATCTATGTGATTCATTAATGACCCCTATTACCACAAAAAGGTTTGACAATTATTTTATATTTGAGTAAGCAGCAATAAGCCTTGCACTTTGCATATCTGCACTAAATACAAATTTACACTTAATTAACCATTTCTTTATTCCCAGTTTATCTTCGTACGCAACATGAAATTGTCTCTAATATTAGTAAGTGTAATCTACACTCTCAATGCATGCTATGGAAAAGATGAAAAAGCAATAGACAATTTTGGCACGAGCTTGCGAAAGTTTACAGGATCTTTGATGGCAAAACTAGATGAGAAGTTGAGCAATAATAAAACACATGGAAACATCTTCTACTCACCCAACAGGTAGGATAAAGTATTATGGTTGGGACTCAATAAGATCGTCACTTCTAGAATTGGATACATCTCCAATTCTGGCACGAGACTTCTAATACTCATTTCTGCGTCTTTTTATTTTATTTTTTTCGTCAAAATATGATATGATCAGATAAATGTTTTAGTAAACTTATTTGTAGTAATATAGATTATTGGCAAAAATAATAAATTTCACTTTCATCAGTGGTTAATATTGAATAAAACATATTTTCAAATTAGGAAGGTATAAATTAGCTAATTAATTAATTTCATGATTGAATCAGATCCTCAAAAGATTCGATTCAAGATCAGTAAGTAAGGAAAATAAACATATCTCGAAGCATCAACCGTGGTCTCAATTATTATTCTTAGCATTCGAATCATGAGTCATAGATGAACCATTACCCAGCAACATAATACCTGTGACACCTACTTGATAAAAGTTTGCACAAAGAACTGTAAAAGAACTTATGAGCCAAGCCCAAAGTTATGAAATTCAGCATTTTTTATCTTTAGTCACTCTAATCAATTTAATTCAGTGAAAAATATTTATTACAGGCAAAATGCAAAACTCACTCGTATGGTATAAGCAAATCTCTATTTTGAACACTGTGTTCAAATATAAGAGATGCCTTTATTGGAATAGTATTCTAGAATTTTGATTGGAAGTTTTTTTAATCGGCAGGCAGTTTTATTAATGTAGAGTGTTATTATATTATTCTATTTATATAGTGTAATGTCAAATAACGCCTAAACTGAACTATAAGGGCGCTCCTACCTAATATACGAATCAATAATAAATATTTATAACATTTATAGTATCGCACACACTCTCGGAATAGTGATGGCAGGAGCAGGGGGGAAAACTGAAGAACAAATCAGACAAGTATTGATGATAGATAGTGATAAAGACTACAGCAAATTCAACATAAACAACTTATTCAAGTAATATATTATTACTTTTCAACATGGTTAATCAAAAATTGTCTTCAAATGTCTAAGAATAAAACCTTTTTTTAATACTTGAAAGCCACTTTGGACAAGAACTTGTGCTAAATGGAAGCTAGCAACTACACCTGGAATGGAAAATGTCTCGTAAAAAGATCAACCCTTTTTTTATAGCCACTTCTTTGAGTGGGTCACCCTGTCCAAGGCCCTGTATCAGCGGCCACTTATAGGCGGACAGGATTACAACTACTGGAAAGATATGATCTTTTCCTGTTCGGCTTAGCCTACCCAAGTTATTACACCATGGGTTGTTGCCATGTACCGATGATAGCAATGGTAGTGACTTCAAAAGCTGAAACGCTTAACACTCAAAGTAAAAAACATTTCATCCAAGGTGGCAGAATGTGTGACAGAGTGATTGTGTCATCCCCAATCAAAAATTTATTTTCCATATGAATATATGTTCAGTATGAGTCACCGATGCATCGTGTCACCAAGACGATTCGTGGCTTATACTTGACAAAATGAAATTTCTAATTGGGGTCCGCACGAAATAATTTTTCAATATTTTTCAGAAAAACCTTCAACAAATTGTTTAACGTAAGCAGAATTGAAGACATAGAATCATTGATGGCAAATGTTTTGTTTCTTCAAGAGGACTTTTCTGTAAATGCAGAATACATCAAAAATGTCAGCAAATTTTATGATACTGAACTACAGTGGACTGATTTCTCACAGTCACATGTAGCAGCGAACATGTAAGCTGGGTTTAAATGAATGTTGGATCACCTCTTATCATATCTAAGACAAAGTCCTCATTTAGACTAAAATAACTATGTAAACATAGAAGTATCATAACATGGTCCTAAGTCAGAATAATTTAAATTTATCTTCAACTTTAAAATTTGAGTATAATAAATTATGTACACTGTTTACAACAAAATAAAGCTTTCAAGTATAGTGATTAATTACTTAATTACTATTGAGTTTCAGTTACAATATAGTGACAAATTAACACAAACTTGTAAATGGCCTTATAATTATCATTGTTTCCAGTATAAATAGCTGGGTAAATCATACAACAAGAGGTTATGTTGATCATATCATCAAGCCAAGCGATCTTGGAGGTCTCACACGGATGGTTATAGCAAATGCTATTTATTTTCAATCAAAATGGAAGTTCGAAATGATTTCGCGTGGAGTAAGTTGGTTGTGTTTAACGATACCGGTAACCATTTTTTTTAATAGAATCAGGACAGACTAGCATAACGTTAGCAGATCCCCCAGGGAAAATTAAATGATATTAAGACACTCAATAGGAGTTTGAAATGTGTGTTTGAGAAAATATCTGTAATGATTCAAACTTTGAACTAAGACCTTGAAAATCATCAACGCAGTGTTGTTGATTCCAAAGTTTTTTTTGATGCTGTGAAGATGCTATGCTGTGTTTCAAATTTTAAAAAGTCAATCCAACTTTCAAAGATAGATAAACCGAAAATCGTTTTGTTAAAAAAATTCCATGGACCATGAAAATTTCTCTTCTTTCTGATCGTAAACCAACAACTATGAAGTTGTGAGGGAAGACCAAACTACCAAACTGATTTTTCACAGAAACAAACTTTTTATGGAACCAATGGACCTGCTGATGTAGACGTCATTGGAGATCCTAAATACACTCTGAAATATAAATTTAAAGAGAACGTCCATCAGATTTCGATTCCCTACATGAATGATGCTGCAGAATTTATAATAATGATGCCGGATGACGAAAAAGGTTTTCTATTTATTTATTCCTGCTCAGCAAAGAATCTATAGTCTCACTCAGTGTTACCCGAATTCTAACTATCCTTTTTTCAGTTTTTAATAACCCATCATGACTTCAATCAAGTCCCTCACAAAAGATTAGATTTTCAACCTCAAACATCACTCACCAATACTGGTTATCACAACTCACCAATGAAATTCTTTTGCAATTCAGGTTTGATACATCTCCGATTCTGATAAGAGCCTAATACTCATTCCGGTGAATTTTTTTTTCATCAAAATATGATATGATCAGACAAACGTTTTCGGTAAAATAATAAATTTCACTTCCATCATATTAAACAAAACATATTGCAGTTGCATAGTGCAATTCGGGCACATCGTGAGCAGCCTAACTGAGCCTACCCATTACCATAAAGTAATTACATCATGGGTTCAGTGAATGGCATAGATTCACACACTGAACTTACAGAGACTCCATCCTGATATCTTCACCTTGTGATGCCAACATTTTCGACACAAGATAATTATTATGACCAGCATTAAAAGTTAATTAGAACGTTGTTTATACAACAGTTCCAAGTGTAAAAAGAGGATGAACGGATAAATACGTAACTAAGCACCGGAAATAAAATTCAACCTCTTTCTGTGACTCATAATTAAAAATAAGTGTGAAAGTCTCATGCAAGCTATAGAAAGTCATTGTAACCTTTAAGAACATGTTTCGTTCTGATACTTCACAGGACAAGTTCATTTTTATTGAAGAAACAATTCGAAAAGATTAAATTAGACACACGATAATACTTATAGAAATAAAATTCAATCCAAAAGACCTGTTAAACCTAAAGAAGTACTTATGTATTGGTATTTTGATACAGAAATGAAAAGGTTTAGCACAAGAAATAACTTGATTTCATATCTCCGCACACTACCAGAAGAAACGGAAAGGTGGAGAACAAGGGAAGTAAATCTGACAATGCCAAAATTTGAAATAGAACAGGAATTGGATCTGAAAGTAGTAAGAAATTATATTTGTAATTGAAGGACAGAATTTAGTTAAATTGATATTCAACATTATATC
The DNA here is from genome assembly GCA_963675895.2 of Styela plicata. Lineage (NCBI taxonomy): Eukaryota > Metazoa > Chordata > Ascidiacea > Stolidobranchia > Styelidae > Styela > Styela plicata. The sequence continues at coordinate 7,598,434 of OZ023143.1, read as the reverse complement.
TATTTCACAAACTTGATTTAAAAATTTTAAATTTACAGAAATTATTAACGCAAGGGGTTGTCCCTAGAGTTTAGATCAAATGGTATGCGAAATTCACAATATAAAACCGATGTTAAGAAATAAATATAACCACTTTTATTAAGATTTCTAACATTTTCATATTTTAATGGGGACATCTGAAAAAAAAATTTTTGAGCACATTAGGAGCTAAAAGAATGATTTTGCAATAGATATCAAATAAAAATAAGTGAATACAATGAATTCTTCATTGTGAATGTTGTGAAATGGCTCAGCAATGTATAGAGTTGAACTTTGTAATGGATATCATGGTTATCAACGTCATTTAAAATTTTATGGTCTTCATTATCTGCTTCAAAAAATTTCCTACCTAGAAATTTGTTTAACACAAAATCCTTTCTATATATCAGATTCTCAACCAAATGGGTGTACGTGATCTTTTCGACCAACACGCAGCAGATCTCTCTGGCATATCTGATACAGACCTCTATGTATCCTCTTTCACACACAAGGCAAAAGTGACAGTAGATGAAAAAGGTAAATAATCGAGAGGAATGTTGCATTGCCTTACAGAAATTAGCAAAATCTTCTGTATTAATATCATGCATTAATATCCCTAACAGCAATCAATTCCGTATTATCTTATGGAATAGCTAACTTGGAATAGATTTTTAAAAAAATTTGAATACGGTATTACAGAGCTTCATATCCCATAATTTCCATCCTATTCCATTTTTGAAATTCATGAATAATATGATTGATTATAGGACAAATGTATCTAAAACTGGTAACCCTAGAGGTTAAGTTGAGCACTGGCATCTTGAACGTAAAGTTTATGTATTAGTGTCTATGTGTCAAGCTTATTTGTAATACGAATATTCTGTTACACCTTTATCATTGTCTTCAAAAATTTACAGGTACAACAGCCGCAGCCGCTTCCGTCATGGTTTTAATGCAGAGATCTGCAAGTCGTATTATTGATTTGGAAATTAACAAGCCCTTTTTCTTTGCAATCTACCGCAAAAAACAAATTATGTTCTTTGGGAAGCTGAACAACATTTAAAAAGAAAAAGAAGAGCATTGACACTTATTACACAACCTGAATTTTATCTGGTATCAGTCAGGGATGTCCAAAACAAATTGAATATTCGATTGTCTTAAATAAACAAATTCCATATAATAAAATAAATGATTTGAGTTACATTTTTGCCTACTAAAGAGGTCATCTTTTCATCGTATAAAATGGTACAAATTCGAAAAAAAAATTGAATGTAATATATGGAAACCTGAATGTCAAAGATGTATTCAATATTTTATACTTGAATTTGTTTTTTTCGGGATGCATTCAAAATAGTGAAACAATTGGTTCTGGCCGTCCCTGGTATTAATCAGAAATTATTAATTTATCAAGAGCAACCTAGTGATGACATTTTTCACATCGATTGAAAAGGAACAAGATGTCAACAAATTATAACAAAAACGTTAGAGCTCCATTCTTCTATTAAAAGTTATTTCTGATAACATAAAGATAACATGTATTTTGGTTTACTCACTTGTAAATAAATTTACCTTATCCATCTCACGAGATAGGTATCTATATGCAATATGGGACTATTACATTGCAATGCTGCCGAAACAGGTATAAGTGCTGTAATATCGATACTGTTCAAAGACAGTCACCAAGACCAAGACCCAAAGATAATCACATGAGATAGTACATAATTCAAAATATATATGACATTATTTAGTGACAGATTAGGTTCAGTCAGATGTAAATCAACGGAAGATAGTAAGGAGGCCTATCTATGAGGTATCAATTGCTTTGATAGGATTTTATTGAGATTTAATTTTGGCAATCTATATAATGAAACTAGCAATCATGAGACGAGATAAGTTCTGATCTAGCGGCGATTTTAGGGAGTAAATATGAGCCGATTTTCTATCAGTAACATTAAAATATGTAATAGTGATTTGCCTAAATACATCACACTCATAGCAACCGAATTCACAAAATGGCTCATTGACTGTGGATTCAATGTGAATACAAATCTGGCTAAAATTTTTTCGTGATTCCTATCAATTACTACTAACAGTTTATGAATATGTATACAGTAGTACATTTCATACTTCAAATAGAAATATTGAATTTATTTTGTGTTTCTTGTGCATTCGTAATCACTTTATTTTATTTCTTTATTTAACTGGATTTTTTCTATTCAGCATTGTACAAGAAAATCAAGTCATCTCATATTTTAGTAATTTGCATGTTCATTGTTCATAAAATCATTTTCTGTTTTTCAGATCTTATATATATAATTTAGTATATTAACGACTAACAATTGATAAATCCAGGATATTAAATAACTGATATCCTCATACCAATCCAGAGAGGTCACAAAAATCGGCCACAGCATCGAGTTAAAGATCTGTAATACAAACCAGCAGTTTGTAAAGGGGGGATGTGGACAAAATCGACATGCAAACAACAGAGAATGTGAAAGACAGAGTACAGATTGTTGTCCAGTATTATTCCTCTAGTATCTCTGGGAGAAAGGTTGGTAAGCTGCCAGAAAATGAGCTTGGTAATGATATGCATTGTGTGTCATTATAGTAATGCAACATTATTCAATAGATATGACTGTTTAACCAAGAAATTTAACATTGAAAAAAGTTGACTTTGATAATGGAATCCAAAATTTTGCAAACTTCTCACATTTAATTCTGTGTAGAGATGTCTCAAATCCTTGTACTAGCCTTGTGGCACATCAACTTCCATGCAGATGGCAATTAACATAGTCCTGACAGAAAAATGGCTTATTATTACAAAAAAAAATAAAATTTATGACAAAATATGTCAAAGACACGCAAACAAATATATTTATATTTTAATACCACATACTATAATACAATGCTAAAGTTTATGACAAATTATGTCAAAGTATTCCAGTAAAAAGTCCCTAAAAGATACTTCCAGTCTTTTGAGTACCGTACTTGATTTCATAAAGATAAGAATAGAATTTTGGTCATTTATTACAAAAAAGCATAAATTCAGGCTAGAAGAAATTTAGGATTTATCACTAAAATTAAAACATTTTAATGCTAAAATAAAATATTCTGTCAATTCTCACCTAAAAGGCGAGTCAAACCACTCCCTTGTCCTCGATTATTACAAATCAGTTCACACATATCAATGTAAAAATTCCCAATACTGGTTAGAATCAGTTGCTTACTACTCAATTTCATATATGGCAGTCATTCAATTTTTATCAATAGGAAGTTGGGGAATTTTACAAAAAGGTTCAAGTATACTGTTTCTGAAATATAAGAATATATTTGCAGATATTTTTTTGTCAAAGGATTTATCTCAGTGTTGGCTAAAATGAATAAAAAATATCTATATCTACTCTTCATTGAAACCTTTTTACTTGTCGCAACAAGTTGTCAAATATTACCACCAACTACGGACAATGAAGTCTACACATTAGACATACCACCACCTAAAGAACAAAAAAAGGAACGCCAAAAAATTGAAGAGGTGATTTTATCAGAAGATGACATCAGTAAATTCCAACAAAGCCTCAGAATGTTTTCAGGAGCACTCTACTTCAAAATCATGAGGCAAACGAATGAAACTAACAATATATTTTTCTCTCCAGCAAGGTAAAAAATTTTATATAAACATACAAAATGTTTTGGTAATATATTAAAAAGTATTCTGATATTCCTTAATTTAATTCATACAGAGAATAGGACATCATTCCTATCCTGCAAAGGAGAAAAGCAACTTCCCTTGCAGTTTCCAAGTCGTCTGGTTATAAGTTTCAACCAATAGGTTACCAATTTTCCTCGTGAATTGACACGATTCGATGCCTAGAATAGAGGTTTCACCCAACAATTTAAGGATTTTTTTCTGCGCATGAACATGGTTGGTGAAGGACACCATAACAATTGGTTATATAAAACAGCCCACCCAGATACAGATGGGCAAATATCAGTTCAATGTTCCTCTGGTGTGTTGTATAAAAAATGGTGTTAAGACTAGGGTTTGGTATTTATATGTTAACCACTTATTACTCTCAAGATTATCTAACAATATTTCTTTATAAACAGCATATCCCATGCTCTGGCAATGGTAAATTCTGGATCAGAAAATGAAACAAGAAAACAAATACAACGGGCACTGCGTCTTGGAGAATCCCGACCATCTGAACTCAATGCCTTGTTCAGGTAAAAGATGCTATAATGCAGTGCATAAAAACATGTATCGGTAGCCAAACACAGAAAAGAAAAATAAAGTAATGCATATTATGAAAGGTACTGAGCTCAATGTCAAAACATAAACACAATTTTCACCAAGTCGAGCGATAAATAAATATCAGATTGAAAAAAAATTCATAGAAATTAAATGTTGATAATGTTTTTTTAATGAATATAAAAAATGATATTTTTTGGTATGATAGTCACAATGTAAAAAATGAGCCTCGAAGTTGGCAACAAATTTGAATATTGATATCACAAAAGTCCAAAAACACCATTTTGGGTTTACTTTTCGACGAAAAAGGAGTTAAGAAAAAGCTGATTAAAATTTTGACATGTACAAAATGCGCATGCATCTGGCTAATAACATTGAATTAATTTATGCTCTGCAATTTATATATATTATGTTGATATATCAATATAGTATAATTTATAATATTATTAATACGATTGTTTACACAGAAACGTTACGAGTAACAAATTCAAAGCAAAAAAAAACGATGAAGTAGTAGCACTTATGGCTTCTAGAAGTTTTTTCAAACCAACCTATGAAGTTTATAAAAACTACACTGATATACTTCGAAAAAGTTACTATTCAGGGATGGATTATGTTGATTTTTCTGACAATGTAAAAGCTGCTAAAAAGTGAGTGGAAAACTTCAATATTTTTTCTGATTCATTTGAGATAATCAATATTGCCAGCTTTCAAAGCACTTAGTGAAATATACCTACTGTAATATGAAATTCGTATTCAGGAAAAATGCTAGGTCCAGAACTAGTCCCTATCCCAAATGTACGATGCCAACTTGCTGACTCATGTTTAAAAAATATTTTTCTAATTCTTCAGACAATCATCAGTGAAGAATAGATATAGATTCATGTCTGATATAAAAGACTTACTAGCCTACTACCGGTACATTTTCTGTATCTACCGATGCAATTTTGGTTCTTTTCCCACAATTTCAGCCAACTTTAATGGATAAATAAATAGTTCCCAGTAATATGAATTTTTTGGAGAAGAAATTTTTTCAAATTTCGAAATGAATATATTGTCGGATATTAATTACCCAGTTCGACAGCAAATAACTTCCACCTGGCAACGGTTACTCAAATAAAATTTGTATGTTTTGATTTCAGAATTAACAAATGGGTGGAAAATAAAACTAATGGTCTGATAAAAGATTTGATATCACCAGATTTATTTACACCTCTTACAAGATTTGTCCTGGCCAATGCCCTTTATTTCAAAGCACCTTGGTTGAAAACTTTCACCAGACTTACAATGCAAAAGGTGAGATTTAGATTTTTTATCACATTGGCCATAACTCAGCACATTTTCATATGCATTCAGGCTGGGCACTATAAATTAAAATTTTTTAATGAATTGAATACATACTTCAAACCACCCTCATATCCAGTATATTGAACTCAGAACCCGTTCAACACTGTTTTTCCAGCCAACAACAATTTTCTGATCTAGACAAACAATGAGATCCCATATGCAAATCGATAATCCTCCATGAAATGTCTACTCAATTGCACAAAATTTGCCCTTCTAAAAATGTCTTTCAATAAAATTGAAACCTCAAACATTCATTATTCAAATATGCGGACTAAATGGTAATGGTATTGAAGCATTATGCTTACAGAGTATACCATGTGAAAATTCATGAAGTTTTTTTTTACTTAGTAATATATTAATCTATACTTTTTAAAAACTACTTCAATATTTTGCAGCCTGAATAATAGTTATAATCATGATCTATGAGTATCGTTTTAACTCAATTTTTGGGCACATGTTACATCTGCCAAGTATATAATTGTATTAAATATTTCTGAATATATATACTATACTCAGTACCCAGTTACTGATACCTCAATTGGTAAGAAGTCAAGAATACTCTTACAGATACACATATTTAACGCCCTGGTTGCAAATCCTGTGAGGGATGATTATATAAGAGAAAATAGCTGAACACCTCACTTGTGAGAGGTTCATGTAACTGCAGCTTTCTCCCCCAACTATGTCCATACACAGGTAAATCAGTGAACGGTTAGGCAAACACCTCGACTCAAGAGTTATATTGTTAAGCTGTATTCTCGGTTTTCCTCTCCCGTGGAATAAAAATGAAAATCCGATCCTATATCACACTCAGGATTTTCAAACACCTTCTGGCAATGTCAGTGCAACATTTCTGAAAAGTTATAGAGGTGAATTCAAATTTAATGAAAGCAAGGATTTGATTGAAGTCGCGGTACCATACAAAGATCAGAAAACATTGTTCGTAATCATCATGCCAAAATCAGACAAAGGTATATATTTGAAGAATCTCGTTTTCCATCAAGCGTTTTAAACTTTTGCCTTCTCATGTTTTATTTTTTTAATGTGGCATCATGTCAAAGTCTTCATTACAATCTACATGTCTTACCAAAGTTTTATAATGAAATATATAGCTTTCTGTGTGTTACAGTAGAATGGATGCCCTATTGCCAAATTATTGAATTTTATCACAGTTTGTCTTTATATTTGATTGTACATAGGGACCGCTACTTCAAAAAAATATTCAAAACAGTGCTACAAAAGTAAACCTATAGAAAAAAGCTTCGAAGGTGGCGCGGCAGCCGATGTTAACATGTTGGCGACGTAAGCTGAAGACTGGGGTTCGAGTTTAGTTCGTTAATCCATGTAAACTGCTCAACCCAGGATGCAATGACTTGGGTAGGATAGGTGGAAACCGGAAGATTATGGCTTTTCAACAACACTATCCCTGTCAACCACTAAGTGCCTGCTAGTACAGGCCTTGGTCGGTGATCCTCTCTAAGAAATACCATAATATACCATAACTGATCTTTTTTCAATTTTTCAGCAATGGAGGAGTTTACCTCACAAAGGAATTTGGAAATCTACTTCAGGATATTGAAAAAGAGAGTGAGACAACTTAAAATGCAGAAGATCAACTTATACATGCCTGAATTTACTGTAGAAAAAAGCTTGGATGTCAAAAAGGTTACATAAAAGATTTCTAAGTTTGAGAAAAGTTAATAAAACTCAGAATACTCATTAATTAAATGAATCAATTAACTTTTGCTGCAGATGAAAAAAATGTGTTACGAGTACCTTGAAGAATTTACTTTAACAATATTCCAAATTCGATATATACTGGTAATTGATAGAAATATTTAGAGAAATATTTAGATAAAGATGACTGAAAACCATGGTGAAAAAACGAATAGTATCGCAATATATTGAATTCAAATAAATAACAATATTCACAACAACACTGCATCGCCAGTAAGCACTAACGAATATATATATATATATATATATATATATATATATATGCACAGTGGTGTATATGTATGTGAAGTATGATGGGAACTGGTGCTAATTATGTTCCCAAGCAAAAGTTACTGCTGTATGAAGCCAATGTTTCTAGGCCATCCCAATCAGATGGATTCATGCATGAAAAATTGCCATTCACGACAGGGATATTATGAAATGGTTGTCAAATGAATGGTTGAAAACAAAGTTGTAAAATCGATGGTTAAAAACGAGCATTAATTCACTAAAATTGGTGTTCCTTAAGATTTCTCATTGTTGGCTATTGTTTTGTAGATTCTGAAAACAATGGGTGTTCGTGATCTATTTAGCAGCGCCAACGCAAACTTGAGTGGAATATCGGAAGAGTTTGTTTACGTTTCAGATTTCGTACACAAAGCAAGAATAACTGTCGATAAAAACGGTATATATATTATATTACCATATTATATTTTTATAGAAATCATGTGAAAAAAATTTGAAAAAAAGGCAAGCACTGACGTATGACTTTTACGTGACAATTTAATATTTTAAATTCGAATCCTGTTTATCATGAGTACTATGCATTTGAAAAATCTTGAATGAAGTCCCGGATATATAAGTACTAGTACATGTCCACTTGAGATGAGCAAGATTTTAATCGTGTATTTTATCTTGTCAAGCCTGAGCAACCGATGTACAGAGATTTGTTAGTACAATCAGTACAATCTATCAGTGATTTAAAACTAACAAAACATGTTTGGCAGTGCACAAAATTTGTTGTCCAGAATAAAATCATTTGAGCAAATAAGGAGTTATGTACAAGTTCATTATTTTCTTGGAAAATTCTTTTCTGTAGAATCTATTACATTATAATTTTCTAAGAACAAATGAATATTAACAATCCGATAATAAGTCACATTATCACAGTTTATTTTACACTATCATTATTTATGTGCCTGTTTGTTGCATATTTTTTCTTCTGCATTGAGAAATATACTATATATTATTATTATTTAATAATAATTTTACTCTCCGTACATTTTCAGGAACTGAAGCTGCCGCAGCCACAGCTGTGATCAGCAGTGCACGGTCCCTTTATGGAGCGCAGAGTGTCATCATAAATAGGCCATTCATATATGCTATATATGAAGAAGGGAACATACTGTTCATGGGAAGAATGACAAATCCTTCAGAAAAGTAAAAGATTTGATACAAGAAAAGCATTTGGAACTATGACGCTTGGGAGACTATGAAGCTTGCAATACTGAAACCATGATGTTTAATTGAAATCTATAATTTCATTTACAAATAATATCTTGATATAATTTGACTGCATACAAAAATAATGTTTTTTTAATTTTCTTGAGTCAAACTCAATGAATTGCACATTTCTAAAAATTGAAATATAGGTCAAATGCACAATAAAAATGTCTAACACGAAAAGTCAGAAGTTATGAAAATGATAAGTTATGGCATCTTAGCAACAATATATACTTTACAAAGAAAATTTAGTATTACCTCAGAACACAACAGTCAACACACTAACACAAACACGGATTGGGCAGGGCGCACATCACATCATTTATGTAAGCTCAAGTGAGCCTAGATGGGCATAATAGAGGATAGGACAGTCAGCATCTCTTTGTGCAATTTCTCTTTGTGCAACAATGGCACTCATTGTGTCATTACTACATATCAGTATACATAGTTGGTTCCTTTCAGGTGCTGCTTCCAAACTATCTAAAAGGTGAATTTCGCAAAAAAGGGAGAGAAAACCAATTTGATTTGCACTTGCTGATAATGTTGTTAGCTCTTTAAAGGTCATCATTTTATCTCTTGACACTGAAATACAATTTTGTTTTATCTCATTTCCCAATAAAGTACAGCGCCATCAAATCACCAATATTCAATATACAGTTCCGTTAAACCAGTATAAATTTGAGATGTTACCTTTACTTTCTTCAAAAGCAACACCTTTCTCAAATCCAGGAGGACACGTCAAAAAATCTGTAAGAAATATTGAAAATATTTTGAATATGGCAATATTCCAATTGGAATCAATAACAAAAATAAACATATGTATATGTATATATAAGAAATTAGGAAAAGTGACATTAACAATGCCATTAATGAATGTTTGCATAACTTGCAATTTACAAAAGGTTAAATGATACTTGAATTATAACCTAAACACAGCCCTAATCGTGATGAGGTTACCGAAATTGTCACTCTTCTTCTCAAATTAGAATTTAAAAAGCGAATCAATCAATAATAGTTTCCTTTTTAAGAAAGAAAATATCAAAAGTATGATCAAAATAATAATAATTGACTTCAGAAACCCTAGAACGTCTTTTTATGTTTTGCTTAAAAACTGGATGAGAAATACTTAATATTTGATCTCTTAAAGACAATATTTGTGAAATATATACGGTAAAAAGCTGACAAACATATTTTTAGTGCAACCGCAAGTAATAGAATGGCATCAAATTGGGATTCAAATCGAAATTTTTGATACCAAATATCTCATTTTAGAAGATAAAACCATCCCATGGTAGCATCTTGTTTTTGAGTGTCCGAAACTTTCATATCATTATCTTCGGGTTTCCAAAAAGCTTAAATTCACCGATACTGCCATGAAGTACCATTATTGATGGTTTTGAAACTTTTCGCACAATTGTGTTGCTATCAGACAGCCAAAGAAAAACATCTCAATCTTCTAGTCACAGATAAATCACAAAATATTCCCCTATTGCTATTTTTGTCTGCTGAATCTCATTTTCTTCGGGTATCTAAGCAGTAAAATCTTTTTTTTTTATAGTTACTTCTTGTAGTGGATCACCCTACCAAGGCCCTGTAGCTGCAACCACTTATAGGCTGACAGTGTTAGTATTGCTGGAAAGATATAATCTATCCCTGTTCGGCCCAGCCTACCCAAGTTATTACACCCTGAGTTGAGTGGTGCTCATGGATTAATGAGCCGGACTCGCCAGAAGTCCAATCCGAGATCTTCAACCCATAATGCCAATGTGTTCAATCACTAAGCCACCGCGCCATTCTGCCAGTCTCGCCATCCAATTGTACACTGTAGTCAGAATCAAATGAAATAGTTTTTTCACTCTTATAAAGGTTGGAAGCAGTACTTTAAAGAAAGCAAACAACACTCACATGCAAAGATCCCATAAAATAGGGAACTATGAAATGAACATTACATTCAGCTTTCTAATTTATAGCAACCAAACATCCCTTTTTAAGCTATTCGTCATTCACCTTGTATTTAAAAGATTGAGAAGTCCTTTGATAAAAATATTCATACCTTGTTCATATTTGATTAGAGATAGAATAATAGCAATACGACTAAATAGAACTTATTCAAATAGATACAACATGATAGAATATTGATTAGCAGTCACCTTTCTCAAAGTCAATTTCAGCAGAATGATCTTTCAACATGACTGACAATGTTTCTTCTTCCATGCCACCTACAATCATATTGAGTTGAACATGTAGAAAATTGAATTTTGAGATGTGCTTAACAGATAGAGTTCTCAGATATCTGTTTTCCTTATCGACTTGCCTATTCCATAAATTTTTTTAGATGATAGGCATACGTTCAAGTGATCATTATGTTCCAGTGATCTTTACTTGCCACCCTTACCAAATCATTACAAAAAGTACCGCACCTCATATTTAGGGGCGCAGCCAGAGATTTTTAAAGGCGGCATTTCAAAAAAAAGGTCACTAATTTTCTAATGCCCTGTAACATATTCCTGCACAGCATTATTAAAAGAGGTCACTAGAAGGTAGTAAGAAATGGTAGCTGGCCTATCAAAATTGCTTGTAATTGCCATCATTTAATACAGGCGTGTCATGAAGAGAAACAAGGACTGAAGCTCCAAATTATTTTATATGGAAGGTACCACCCACCCTGGTGGAAATGTCCATCCGGGCATATAATAAAAAAAATTAATAGTTGGGAGAGACCGCAGGGTTGAAACGGACGCCTATTTCGAAGGAGCAAGGGGCTTTCAACTAATTTGACTGTGCACAGAAATATCAATCTCTCCTTTTCAACATCGAACCAGACGAAATTATCAGGACAGCGGCTAAGTTAAAAAAATAGAAATAGAAAGAACGTTTCTTCCGTAGATTTAAATATTAGAATTGAAGTATTGACAACATTTTGAATCTACTAATATGTTTCAAATTTCACTAATGAAAAACTTTTAATTACAAGCTAACAATATTTAATTTACTTGATTAACGTTTCAATTTTCTTCATAATATCGAACGTGGTGTTATATTTTATTCACCACAAAATTTGCCAAGTAAATCAGCCTAATCGTGTCAAGTTTGAATTTATTGGAATGCTATTCTTATCCACGCCCCATGGGAATTGAAATTATTTCTCCTCCTTAAAAACAGCGCCAGTAAAGTAATGTTTTTGTTTTATTTTTCACGTTGTGGAATATAATTATTCGAGCAACTGGCCAATTATGCCTAGGTTAGATTCTTCTGAAAAAGAATTCAAACCACTTATCATAGATAATAACGTCAAATCTTTTAAAAAAAACACGCTGATAAAATAAATCAAATGATTGATTAATTCTAACACTGCGATCAAATCGCAAACCATAACCAGGGATTGACAATACGTTCAAGCGACAGGCAAGTTGGTAAAAAAAAGGACAATTGTTCATCGTTAGACTAAATTCCGCCATAAACAGATGGTATTGGCCTACTTAATCCAATCTATTTTTCGACAAATAGTTTGCAGAACCACATTAACAAAACCCCCTTACACACTACTTAACCGATTAATTAATAACCTGAGAAAGTTCTATGCAGTGGACGATACCCAAGTTTTAGGTCATCACCAGGAGGAATCGCTGTTCCGGTGATAAATATTGCACGATTATCTGTACCGGTAGCTGATTATTTGTTTGATTAATTAGAATCCCAATATGATTCTAATCAGTATTCCACTGATATCTCATCATCAATTTTTAAACCAGTCTTTTCTTACCATTTCAGGAAATTATCATAGCATATACTTTACTCTGTGTACATGAACAGCCAGATTTAAATTGCAACAACAAAGAAGATTTCAAGGAATATTATTCCCGACAGAATATATATACCTGGCCAAAACGGATAGTTAGTTGAGCTACCCCTTGTAACTTCTGAGGGGGGTCCTGGAGCTCTTAGCATAGAGCAGGAGTTTTTTGCAGTCATGTTGAAAGAATTTGCGAGCACATCAGTTCTTTCTTCAAAGAAACCAAGAAGCTCTCCTGAAGTTGGGTTTCTCTTAACCTAAACGATAAATGTTTAAAAGATCAAAATGCCACAACATGTGAAAACACATACCAGTAAGTGTGCAGGGCTTGCTTCATTTCATATTTGCATTTTCTTCTCTCAAGTTTATTGTTTCGAACAGGTATTTCCCATTCAGAAATATTTTATGAGCATATATTTTTAAGATCGAGTCACTGTCCATCCGTGTGTCATGCCTGACAAAATCAAATTTCTGATGAGACTACATGACCTAAGTAAATAAAAAAACTTGAATAACCTAAAAACATTCAGTCTTAAGAAACAGAGTGCCAATACGTAAAATGTTCAAAAGTTGGCAACAGAACAGATAAATAAATTACTACTACAAGTATTTCAATGTTATGATAATAGTTTACCTGAATTGAATTATTGAGAGGACAGATACTCAAGTTGTACAGTGACTCTACATCAACGTCTGGAGCCCAGATTCTGGAAGAATTAGGCAATAAGAATCTCAGCTTGGGGCTATAGAAATGTGATTTTATCTTGTTTACAATACCCAACTGCTCTGTAAATCAGGCTTGCAAATTCGCTACAATTTTCTAAGAGATTCCAAGTTTTTTTTATATTACTCCAATAACGATAATGAAGCTGATTAGAGGGAATTAATGCTGGATTACACAGAAAATAAGCAAAGAAGCCTCACGGAATCAATCTCTCATCCTTGAAATGAATATTTTGAAATGTTATCATGGCTATAGGAGAGTTTTACGAGAAACTGTGCGAGATTCTAGAAACCTGCAATGCCACAATTAAAGGATTCAAAAAGGTGAAAGAACCTGCTAGATTGATGTTCAGCATGGGATGGCGGTATAAAAAAACTCAGCTTTTACCTTTGTGTTTTTCGAAAATCATGAATGTTGAGTCTCTCAGGATTTTCAAGAAATCGCGTCTGAACTTCATCCAACAAAGAAGGAAAAACCTGTGGAAGACCAGCCGGGAACATGGTTGATGGATGAAAGATAGCATTAGAACTCTTTTTATTGATGAAATCAACATGACCAGTACTAGACGTCTCAAGAACATCAAACTTATACTCCAAGTGATCTTTATCCATACCTAAACATAATATTCGATGATTATGGAAGAGCAATATGGATAGCAAATTATTTTCAAAAAAGTTAGTCGCTTATCTCAATCAAGTATGTAAACTAATCAAATATCATTACATCAGCATTTCCATTAGATTTGCAATTCCATCTTATTGAAAAAGACTGAAAAAAGTATTTCAATATTTTCTAATTTTAAATCTTTGAGGATTGATTTAACATGAACAACTAGCAAATTGTACAGAAAGTTTGTACAGAGTTTGTCGAGACTCGACATACACCCAGTCTGAAATTTTTATTGAAAGTATGAGTCAATGATGGAATGCACCTATGAATAGAAAATAGTCTGACCTAGTTGAATTTGCAGCAACTTCCAAAGGATGAATTTAATAACAATGTCTTATTTTGAGTTCAAGTTGAAGCTCAAAAGAGCAATAACCAATCCATCTCATTTACGTCATCACTGATGTCATAATTAATTGATTTCATTTTAAAAGGTCTCAGTTACACTCACAAAACCACTCCAGAACTAGAGATAAAGATTGTAATAACTGAACTGTAGAAATGACCTTAAAATAAAAGCATTGAGTTAAGCAGTAGTATAAAGGTAAAATTGTCGCTCGAACATGGGACATTGCAGAATTAATGGGTTTAGTAACATATTCTGAAAAATTATCAAAATAAAAATTTACAGAATACTGCCATTGCTTCCTGGGTTATGACGAAATCTATTCATACAAGATATTTTTATGTTATTGTGAAATATGGTAATGGCCTTCACAAAACCCAAGTAAATGGTATACACAAAACAATAACAATGAGATGACAAGGAAATGTCAAAACCGCTCATAGCCTTATTTCGTCATATTCCAAAAATATTGCACAAAAATTGCTTTTTATAAGAAAAAGTATGTACAAAATAATATACCGTATTTACTTAACTGTAAGGCTCATGTGATAGTGTTAAAAATTTAATGTAAGCCGCTCTTGAATGTAAGCTGCATATACCGGTACTGTGTCGGTGCTTATATGGGTTTATGACTGATAAAGCTGACCGATAAAGTTTAAAAAGAGTATCGGCATCGCAAAGAAAAAATGTAAGTCGTCTTTGAATGTGAGCCGCCCTTGAATTTAAGCCGCAAACATGATGGAAAAAAAAACTTTATAAGCCTACAACCGAGTAAATACGGTACACAAAAATAAAAATTAATATTGGCACAATGTATCAGTTAAAAAAAGGAAGCACCATATGAAAGATGAATGCAATCAACTACATTCGAAAAACTCAGTTTGACTACCGGTAGTGGCGATTTGACTCGAAATATTTCAATAAAAGCTCAGCTTCAAAGTTACACACCTTCCAGAAACTAACATAGTAACGAATGTGTTTAAAATGTTCACAAATTAATCAATCACTGTTTTTACTTCAATTTGATAAGCTTGATTCAGTAAATATAACATATATTGCACATAAAAAAAATCCATGCATTTTTAAAAAAATATTCAGTAACAACCTATCTCCAATCAAATATTTCATATCTTCAAAAATTTCACCATGCTTGCGCAGGTGCCATCTTTGCATGGTATACTCTTAAAGCCTTTTGTTTTGTGTCATGAATTTGCGCCCAGAAATAACCTTTCATTCCAGATATACCGTCACTCCTGACGAACTCTTTAAGGTAATTGTATGCTTCTGGGTTATCCTCAGGACTAATCAAGAATAGATAACAACGATCCTCGCAAGAAACCATCATGTCCTTGGTGTTGCCAGAGATTGGCACTTGCACTTTCACAACAAAATGCTTACCAATATGGTGTGATACCTTTTTTTTGAACATTTCTGGAGTAATTTTACCTCCCCCATAATCATTCAAATCGAAGCTAGAACCAGATGCGTGATGATTTGTAGACAATCCACTTCCGTATCCTGCCTCACCACAATTAAGTTGTTTTGCTATAACTGAACCCTTACAACCCTTTTTGTGCTTTTGTTCCCTCCAATCCTCAACTTGGCATTCTCTACTACAATAGAATCGTGAGTAACATTTCCCACATCGCTTCAGATTCTGAACAACAAGATTGCACATGCTACAACGAGCATCCTTCTTTTCTTTCCTTATGTCCAGTGTTCTTATAATATCAAAAATTAATTGTTTGCATTCCTTACTATCATCAACTACATTTAAAGCAACTTTGCCATAAGTTGTTGGAATTCGAGGGTCCCCTCCATACCTGTACAGCAATTTCATGATGTTGGCATCTTTGCATTTTGCTGCTTCATAAAATGGGCAAATTCTGTTCTTATTGTTTGCAAAATTGGGATCTGCTTTGTTTTCCAGAAGGCATTTCAAGGTATCAATATCTTTAAATTCACCAACTGCATAAAATATTGGTGTAAATTTGTGTTTGTCAGTAATGTTGGGATCTGCACCCTCTTGTATCAATAATTTGATAGCTTGAGGGGATTTTCCAATGACAGCATAAAACAATGGTGCTCGTCCATGTTCATCTTTGGTATTTAGAAATAATTTTAGCTTGTTTCGAGGTATTCTTTCAAGTTCCTTCCTCAAGACAGTAAAATGTTCATCACTCAAACCAGAACAAAGACAAACGTTGCAAAAGTGAGTTTTTGAGCAAAAACGTTTTATAACCTCGTCCATGTTTTATTTAGATTTACAAGCTGAAACACAAGAAGTAGAGGTTCGGTGAAACTTCATTTTTGTGTGGTATTTACATAAAGCAAACAAAACCTAAAAAATCATATCGTTTAACATACTGTTAAAAGAAAATTTACATAAAGTAGAGTAGACAGGTAGAGGTGAATTTAAATGCATTGCTAGATAATCCTTCAAGAGCGTCCTCCATTTGGGTTTTTTGATTGAAATATTGGAAGTATTTTATTTCAACTGTATTCTGCACCGCCCGACGGTACAGAGGGCAAGGTGTATGATAAAATTCCCTCATGGAAAAACAGGGTTAAACAAATTCCTCCCCGGGCAGGTACTGATCACCCCCAATAAAAAGTGGACAAAATACCCTCTTCCATGGGATTATTAACATTATAATATTATAAGTATATTGTTTTAATTGTATGGTTCATCTGAATACCCATGTTAAATTTCAACATGCTTGAAATAAGCAAGTGAAAAACACAGAATACAATCACTTTGAACAAAAAAATCATTCTTTTAGACTTTCTGAAACAATTCGTTATCCGTAGTACTAATTTTTTGTTCACATATATACTTACACAGAAATATCATAATATATTTTATATATTATATCATATTATGACATTATAATGTACTCAGTACTTGAAATTTAGGATTCAAAAAGGTGAAAAAATTAAAGTTTTGTCGATTTTGAAATATTAGAGAGCCAACATTTATAATTTTAAACTGTATAATAACAAGTGTCGAAGTGGTGCGAAAGATTTTTTGAGTTATTTAATGATTTTGATGATTTTTTGCTTGGCTTACATCTTATTTACTCATAGGTTATCATTTTTCATTTGAAAGAATTTCATTATGTGCATGGACTATAAAGCGCAACGTAGAACATGTGCATCAGTCACATTTTATAGCCTATGGAAAAGCTTAACTAATTAACTGCAAATTACCCTATAATATTAGAATACAAATATCTGTGATTTCCATTGCCAAAGTCATCTCTCCAGGCCCTTCTGAGTATAAAAACGGCACTCCACTGTATTTTAAAAATTACTAGATTTTCTAAAATACTTTGCACTGCTTATACTGTATATCAGTATATCAGATATTCTCTACAAGTTATTTGTTATACAAGTTATATAACGTTATTTGAAACTGTAAATGAAGAGACCGTAACAAAGCAGAAAGTAAGGAACTTGCACGGATTACATGAGATGGGTAACGCCAGTATTTTTGTTTTTGCCAAGTAATAATAAGAACAACAATAAGTGCATAGACAAAAACAACAATTAAAAGAAAAATACAATCCAATGATCCATTTTACCCATATGTTTATACAGACCAATATTGATGATGATTAGTTTGATGTTCATGAATGTTGTATATTCCACATGATTTTAATGTTATCATAATGATTATATATTTTGTTTTCAATTAAGTACCGGTAGACGTAGCATGAGAAAAGAAATTTTTACAAATTAGACAGATTAAATACCCCTACAAGATGGTGGTGAAAAACATATAACTTTTCCACCCCACCAAACCTGCAGCGTGATTGAACTGACCAGTAATAATAGCATCATATGCAATAACATATCAGATTTATCTAAATCAGAAATGTGCTAATTAGACCAATGAAAAAAATGGTGTTGTGCTGTCATTGTCAGTTGAATAAAGGCTTGCTCATTAAACTATGAACGATTTTTGCTGTCCAGTGCGATTGGCACGACTGAAGATTTTGGTGTTCGTATTGGCTTGTTAGTAAGGTTTTCAAAAAGTAAGTAAGATGCTAATAATCGATTTCTTTGGAGCTGGGAAGATAATTTTACACTGTATTATTTAGTAATATTTAGCAATTAAGAAACACGGTTGGAGAACAGTTTACTGCCTATAAATTCGTTTTCAGAGTCACCCCTCCAGGAGTCGATGAAAGCCGCTGTTGAAAACAAGAAAATTCGGAAATCACAAGAAAATCCACATTGGACATAGAAACCTGGACCACATCAACCAAAAATTTGACCAATCAATAGATGACCCAAGCATGATCATCAACCATGGTATAATTCTCAATCATGCTTGATCGATCATGACTTGCCCCCTTTCCCGTTCACAAGATACCATCGCATCGTGTCTGTATAGTAGACAACAGCAGCAGCACAGCAGGAAGGCGTCAGAGACACACTAATCAATTGTAAATTAATATAGACTTCCCAAATCCAACTGTTTTAATGAATATCTGACATTTAATGCTTCAGGAAACCTATATTATGACCCCAATATTTATTTGTTTTTATGCTTACTAAATTATTCAGCAATCATGATATGCAAACTCCAATTAACTTGTCTTTTGTTGTGATATTTTTTTAATTCATTTATCCCCTCCCCCGTTTTATTATCTCCAAAAAAAACTATTATACAGTGCTGCCTCCTCCCAGACTCAATCTATTCGATAATTATGGGTCATCGATAAATCAAGCCACCGGCCCCAGATTCGTATATGATCCATAACCAAACTTCAAATTATTATTTTTTTAATATAGTATTAAGACACCACCTTTTTGACCAAGGATCCCCAGTCCTACACCCTATAATTAAATTATCTTTTAACGATAACCAAATGGTCACCAAGAGGCCTTATCTGTTAACGTTATAATAATTTTCCCATAACTGCCCGCCCCAAACTATTCCACCCAATCCCCCCCCCCTCCCTGGCCTTTTTTCCATGACACATTCACTTTTATCAACAATAGGAAGCCCGGTACAGATATCACCTGTGAAGTCGCAACATATATTGATGTAGACCATTTATATACAGTATATTCGTTGTCCGTCCTTGATATAACGTTATTATTTATAGTTCTATAATAGCCTTTAAATATACATATAACTTATATATGCTGTCCGTCCATGTTATATTTTTTATCTCTTTTGTCACGAGTCGTGTCAGTTTCCCTTTTAAAAAAATTTGCAGACGTCGGCTATCGTACCGGGGAAGTGTGTATCAAAATCGTAGAAATCAGATGCAGCCACTATCGGCCATAAAATGGCGGATCGGGAATTCCCCGTTTTACCGGTTATGTGGTCATCATCCTTCAGGCTGCTGGTTGCACAGTGCCAGTTACTGAGAGGGCTTCGCTCGCACGCGGCTGCTTACATAGGGCTTGGCTAATGAGACGACCGACTACTCAGGCTCAGGTCGGATGTAGTCGTGCTCGTATAAATAGGAATTACTTTTTATAATTGCATATATTGCATGAAAGAATCATAGTTAATTTTGCGGTATTATTAGGATATGATGGGAATTAATTTTTATCTTGTGGGGAAAGAAAGCTGAGAATACGGCTTTAGAATATGGTGAACCACGATCTCTCGAGCAGACACCAGTTCCGAATCGAGGGTAAGGGTCCCCTCTAGCACAGAGAATCACACCTTCACTTTGAAAAGCGACAAGGAAAACCGAAGCACACTATTTTTCAATATTTTATTTTTTATCGAGGCTTCCTACTAAGTGTGCTGATAAACACGTGTCGACATAACCGCTCGTATATCGCACTGCGCTTACAATATCAGAATGCGAATAATTCCTGCAAAACATTTCCACTCTCATTTATAATAGGTATCATGAGTTACAGATTGATGGGTATTTGTGTTGATAATTGCAAGAAACATGAATCTTAATGATATTAATCTAATTTCTTTAACCAGTGTGAAAAATGCCACGTGCATTTGAATGTAAAAATGAATATTTTCGATGTTTTATTCGTCATTTAGCAAAAAAATTCGAGCAATAACAATAATTTCATAAATAATAATATAGAAACTTTAGTAAAAATGACATCACCAGATGCTGCTATCTCCAAAGTAAAATAAACGTCGCACTAACAACATCCATAAACTTTATCCCCAATCAAAACGATATTCTGAATATTAGTTTTATTGCAATGACATCAATTCGCCAACGTTGAACAAATATTCCCAGCCCAAATGTAAAAAAAGCGATTTGCCTGGCGAAAATGGTTTTTAACATTAATCTCCAGCGTCAAAAATTATCCAACTTTTTGAAATATGCCAGAATTGGCTCGTGATGACACCACAATATCACTTTGGCCTCGCCTATTTCGCAGTGCTGCCCAACAACTAAACATGCCGAAATTGATTCACGAAGGCTTTTATACACCTCAGTTATTGTCATCATTATTAAATTGTTATGATTATTAAACTCCAAACAGTAGTAAATACGTTATATCCACCAATATTGCAAAAAATGGCATCTGGAATAATTATTATCTGTTTTGCTTCGAGTGCGCAATACTGCAATGCTCGTTTCTTTGAATGGATCAAGGCACCTAGAACCATCAAACCTATAATTTACCCAGATTCCTCATCAAAGTTCACAGTTAAAATCCTTAGTAAATTGTTCCAATTTAATGTTTTCGAAAGAAGAAAGTTTTATCTGAAGAATTTATACAGCGTGCTAATTCTTCTCTAGTTATTTTATTTCAAGGTAAAGTATGACAATGGGTGGGGGTTGTCTCGATGACCTAATGGTCGGATCGCTCCTTCAATAGCAAAAATGCTTTCATGTTATTAATTTGTTCATGACTTCGTATTATTTTCTAGTCGACGAATAATAATAAATCTCTCTCTCTCCTTTTTAAGGCTTTCGCTTCAGCGAATTAAGGCTTTCGCTTCAGCGAAAGTCTTATTGAAATTCTACGTTTTTTTATTATTACTACAAGATCTAGAGATCTAAAATCACAGTTAAAAGGTCCGTGTGGATGAAAACTCTTTGTTTCATATTTTTAATCTAGACTTTCAAGTTTCTATGTTCCGGGATCTTTGATTTTCCACCAAAATGCAGTACTGAAAGTGATGATAATGAAATGCATAAGGCTTTTGCAGGGCAAGCTTTCGGAATGTGAATCATGTGTGAAATCATAGTCAAAGATTAAATGAAGAACTTATGCCGCGTACTTTTTGTACTTAAGGCTCTGTTTTTCAGATATAATCCCTTAAAAGTGGCCTAATGGTCTGCCTGTCAAAATCACATTGAATGACGTCATGGCCACATGGTGCGTAAGTGATCATTGCCAGACACTTTCTGGCTCTAGCATCAAAGCTGCAAGGTCTAATGATCTGCTTCACAGATCCTAAATTCATACCTTTGTTTTTACGGTACAGGAGCTGCGAATTGGCCAGTTTTGTCAGTTTGGAAGCTATTTTAATACTAAATTCGTGCACAAACAAAGAATATTCAGTGGAGCGTGAGCTGATCTGATTACAGAGCATTAAATCGTTTTATTTTTGCTATTTGAAATAAAATATCGTTTTGAATTATGTTATGTACTGTACTTGGGACGTATGACAAGTTCAGTGACTTAAAAAAAACTTGGTACCATATCCAAATATTTCAGAACCCCACTTCTATGTTAGTATCATGTGTGGCCCATGCATGATTTCTAAAATTGGTTGTGAAACGGGTCAGGATAAATTTTAAGATTTATTCGACATTTCTGATACACAAATGGTCTAGGCATAGTTATTCGTAGTCATATCAGTATCATGTATGGCCCGTATATAAGTTCCGAATACCCTTAAAAACATAGAAAGATGTTTGTTAAAGGCGATGGGTAGTAGTTATTCTATACTTGATCCATGCACCTAAAAATTTTCTATAATTTCTTTATGTCAGCATCCTGGTATGACCCATACAGTACATATATCATTGGGTAGATCTAAAACAGTGTAAAGATGGACTTTCAAACAGGTTTGACATAGTCCGGAAATGAATGAACCAAAATTAATCTCAATACACCAAAGCTTGTCTGTTTCATGTATGGCCCATACATATATCATCGGATAGATAAAAAAGAGTGTAAAGATAGGTTTATATACTGATTTGACATAGTCCTGGGATGAATAACTCAAATATAATATTTAAACACCTTGCTTCGTCTGCCACATGCATGGCCCATACACATATCATTGGATAGATTAGAAAGAATGGAAATATGGGCTTTGGTGTTGATTCGACACAGTCCTGAGTTGATTGAACCAAATATAATTTTAAAACACAATACCTTGTCTGTTGCATGCATGGCACATGTATATATCATTGAATAAACAAAAAATTATGTGTAAAGGTGGGCATTACTGACGATTTGGCACATCCCTAGGATGAATAATTAAAATATAATTTTAGGATTCCACACCATATCTGTCCCATGCATGACCCATACATATATCTTTGAACAGATCAAAAAGAGTGTAAAAATAGGCTTTGATACTGATACACCAGCCCATGGTGTACATGTGATTTCTTTGGATAATAGCGGTAGTATGCATGGTCTGATTTAACATCATGAAAGGTGAAATTTGATTTTTGCATAACTTTGTTTGTCAGCTAGAATCTCGGTCCAGAAATCTGTGTGATGTATGATATCTCTCAGAAAATATATGAGTACTGATGGAAGATCCAGTGATGACAGTGTTTATCATAGTCAGACGAAAGCCTTCGTGGTACTGTGTAACAGTTCTAGTTCTATAATTGAGTTGTGGACGTTCTCGGTTTTACTCGGCCGCAGTTTAAAAATGAAATCCTGTCCTACATACGAGAGGGTTGTGGGACACCTCGCCGGCGCAAGGCAGTCCACGTGACCACAGTTTTTACGACTTCCTCCTCCGACCGTCATTTTATGTCAATATTATTCTATAGGACTCGTGCACCTGACGTCATAATATCATATTTTCCGAAAATCTGGAGAGTAAAATGGCTACACCAGCAGGTTACTGATTCAATCGCTTCCTTTGTTCATTAACGGTGTGGCTTGTTACATAGATTTACCAATGTGTTTGATACATATTCATGGTAGCAAACGGACTCTTTGATTCATGTGTTCAACATATAAGCTTTCGTGTATAGCATTTATATCAGCCTACACAGAGACAACCGACAATTATGGTTACCTCAGGCAATCAGATTAACGATTCAGCGTGATCAAATGTATACTTTTCTTTTCCCTAGAACCATAACTTACACCCACTGAAACCACCCGAAAATAAGCATTTTGCCCTCCAAGATTTATCGTTTACATGCAAATTATTACGTAGTTGGACGAGTTCTATAAGTTATTCTGCAAATAACTTTGTAATATGCTGTCTTGAATATTCATTAAATCAAAAGTAGCAACAGGAACAGAGCATGAAACAATCATCTAGTAACATGGCATAGAGACAATTGACATTGGTTCAAAGAGGCACGGATGTGACTAGGGTTCATCAAGCATTTGAAGCAGGGGTACGTGACTTAGATGGGTATATTTAGAATTTCATATTACGCCTTCCCTCTTTTGAGTCAATGACAATAAATATTAACGATACTATTTCACATTCTTTCTGGACGTCTTTCTGGACGCTCGGTCACTGTGAATGACCTTCGAAGAGTGGGTTCAGGCACATTGGGTCCACTCTCGATATTCTCGTCAAAATCGTCTTCAACATAAATGTTAGGTCGTCGTTATGATATCTCGTCGATTTCTTCAATACAATTTACCGTTGGAAGCTTTTACTAAATACGATCTTAGAGCAACGATTTTGAGAACGGCAGCTTGTTGATCTCGCTGATGTTTAAATGGATTTCTGATAAAACATGATCTCCGCCTTCTAAAGTTAATAACGATTTCGCATTTCTGTCAAATAAACCTTCCATGACGTTTTTCTCCTTTCTATGCCAGAGTGGGCTTTCTTTGATAGGCAAAGTAGTTCTCAATCTCCTCCCCATCAATGATTGTGCATGCGAAAAAACACATTTAAGAGCAGTCATTCTATATGCCAAAGGACTTTGTATGAAAATCACCACCATCTGAGATAGTTTTTAGCGATAGTCTCTTAGCAATATGAACAGCCTTTTCACCATGTCTATTTAATTGTGGATAATAGGGACTGGTTTTTATGTATCTGAATTCGTTGTTTTTGGAAAACTAGTTTGTCTGGAATGCCGTACCTCGCACAGATGGACTTCAGCACTTGGATTATAAAACTGCTGGTGGTTGTACGCAAACCCACCACTTCTATAAAATCGGAATAATCATCTACAACAACGAGAAATTCTTTTACATGCAAGTAAATCGGTACTTATTCTTTCCCAGGGCCTGCCACAAATTAGATATGAAATCAAAGGTTCAGCTTGATGTTGATTAGAATACGTTAAACATACATTGCAAGACTTTACAAGATCGGTAATATCTTGGTTCACACCAGGCCTATAAACTAGTTTTTTAGCCGTGCTATATATTTCTCAATACCTGAACGTCCTTCAACGATTTCGGTATCACAATTCTCGAACCTTCGTAAATCACATTTCCTACTTTTTTTCTGCATCCGTCAACGCCCTTGACGCCTATGATACTGGACACCAATCGGATTTATGCTTCTGCAATAATACAGTTCCGATCGCTGACTTTGATGCATGAGTTGAAATTTTGATGTCACGAAGTGGATCAAAATATTTTAAAACGGGGTTTGTGGCAAGAACCTTCTTGATTTTTTCAAACGCATCATCTTGTTCCCGTGCCCACTGCCATTGCAAATCTTTCTTCATCAGTTTTTTAATCGGACATGTAATTCGGAAAATTTGCTATGAAATTCACCATACCAAGCAATGTACTAGCTTCTTTCATGTTTTCCGTTTTTATCATCTTTAATATTGCTTTTATTTTATCGAAACTGATCATAAACCTCTTGTTTCTATTTTTTAAGAAGCCGCCGAGTACAGGAACATGAGCAGAATACAGGAACATGATCCTGAAGTTATTTATACACAGGGAAAATTTATGTAAGCTGCTGATACTTTATTCAGATTCATGTTTAACTCCGAACCAGATGAATTGAGTCCAATTCAAACTATGGATCATGTTGATCTTCTGATTAAATCTTCTCTGCAGACAGGTATCAAAATATTCGTGAAGAGACGATGAAAGATCCAGTAATGCAAGAGTTGGCTAAAATCATTCACCACGCTTGGCCACGTGATCTTAAAAAGTGCCCAACCGAACTCCTGAAGTTTTGGACTTTCAGAGGTAGAAAATGTGATCTACAAAGTTTGAAGAATTGTTATACTGAATACCCTGAAGGGCGTTCAGATATTGAGAAATATATAGCACGGAGTAAAGAACTAGTTTATAGGCCTGGTATGAACCAAGATATTACCGATCCTGTAAAGTCTTGCAATGTATGTTTAACGTATTCTAATCAACATCAAACTGAACCTTTGAATTCATGTCCAATTTGTGGTAGGCCCTGGGAAAGAAGAGGTACCGATTTACGTGCATGTAAAAGAATTTCTCGTTGCTGTAGATGATTACTCCGATTTCATAGAAGTGATTGGTTTGCGTACAACCATCAGCAGCTTTATAATCGAAGAGCTGAAGTCCATCTGTGCGAGGTACGGCATTCCAAATAAACTAGTAAGTGACAATAGGCCTCAATTTTCTGGTGAGTTATTTAAGTGATTTTCCAAAAAAACTATGAATTCAAACACACAAAAACCAGTCCCTATTTTCCACAATCAAATAGACATGCTGAAAAGGCTGTTCAGATTACTAAGAGACTATCGCTAAAAACTATCTCAGATGGTGGTGATTTTCATACAAAGTCTTTTAGCGTGTAGAACGACTGCTCTCAAATGTGGTTTTTCGCTTGCACGACCATTGATGGGGAGGAGATTGAGAACTACTTTGCCTAACAAAGAAAGCCTACTCTGGAATAGAAAGGAGGAAAAAGTAATGGAAGGTTTATTTGACAGAAATACGAAATCGTTATTAACTTTGAGAAGCGGAGATCATGTTTTTATCAGAAATCCATTTAAACATCAATGGGATCAACAAGCTGTCGATCTCAAAAGCGTTGCTCCATCGTATTTAGTAAAAGCTTCCAACGGTAAATTGTATCGAAGAAATCGACGAGATATCATAACGACGACCTAACATTTATGTTGAATACGATTTTGACGACAATATCGAGAATGAATCCAATGTGCCTGAAACCACTCTTCGAAGGTCATCCAGGGTGACCGAGCGTCCAGAAAGACTTATTGAAACAATGTGAAACAGTATCGTTATTATATATTGTCATTGACTCAAAAGAGGGAAAGTGTAATTTGAAATTCTAAATATACCCATCTAAGTTACGCACCCCTGCTTCTTATGCTTGATGGACCCTAGTCACATCCGTGTCTCCTTGAACCAATGTCAATTGTCTCTATGCTATGTTCCTAGATGATTGTCTCTTGCTCTGTTCTGGTTGCTACTTTTAATGTAATAAATATTCAAGACAGAATATTACAAAGTTATTTTGTAGAAGAACATATAAAACTCGTCCAACTACGTAATAATTTGCATGCAAACAATAAATCTTGGAGGGCAAAATGCTTATTTTCGGGCGGTTTCAGTAGGTGTGATTTATGGTTCTAGGGGAAAGAAAAGTATACATTTGATCTAGCTGAATCGTTAATCTGTTAATTATAATTATAATGAGTTAATTATAATTGTGGGTTGTCTCTGTGTAGGCTGATATAAATGCTGTACATGAAAGCTTAGTGTGTTGAACACATGAATCAAAGAGCCCGTTTCCTACCATGAATATGTATCAAACACATTGGTAAATCTATGTAACAACCCACACCGTTAATATGACATTATGACGTCAGCTACACGAGTTCTATAGAATAATATTGACATAAAATAACGGTCGGTGGAGGAAGTCGTAAAAACTAGGGTTACGTGGACCACCGTGCGCCGACGGGGTGTCCCACAATCCTCTCGTATGTAGGATAGGATTTCATTTTTATACTGCGGGAGAGGAAAACCGAGAACATACACAGCTTAATTATAGAGAGAGAGAGAGAGAGATTTATTATTATTTGTGGACCAGAAAATAATACGCAGTCAACAAATTAATAACATGAAAGCATTTTTGGTATTGAGGGAGCGATCCGACCATAAGGTCATCGAGACAACCTCACCCATTGTCATAATTTACCTTAAAATAAAATAACTAGAGAATGAATGAGAACGCTGTATGTATTCTTCAGATGAAGTTTTGAGGGTCTCCAGGTGCCTTGATCCATTCAAAGGAACGAGCATTGCAGCATTATATACGCAAATATATACGCTTTCAGAAAACATGCACAACATTTGACAAATTTTTGAAAAGAAGTATCTTGTTTCAAGGCTTGGAATATCCGATTTACAAATTTTGTTTGATTCAGTTCCGATATACATAAGTATTCGATTTGGCTGCCTTTAGTATCAAAAAATTGGTAACAACAGTTCCTGGGGGATATGATATAGCAGTGATGGTTTCCGAAACTTCCAGTCCCACCGACAAAAATCTGACGAATCGTCTGGACGTGCGAAAGAAGTCAAAAGTCTTACACCTTGCTAGTGAGTTAACTCATTAATAGGTTGCATGAAGAGAATCTATCAACAATCATACAAGTTCATAATCAGTTGTACTTGATGACATAATAAATGAATAAATTATTATATCGAAACGTAATATGCAATTAGTATTGGTAAATGGTGGCATGTGGGGTATATAGCATGCAAACGTTATTCAGTTGAATGCTATTTTCAGTATTGATAGATTTGGAAAGTGGAAATCAACACTAAAATTCATTTTGGCAAGTACGAACACCCTATACATTTTTAGAGCATACAAATGAGATGCATAACAAATGATAAACAATACGTAAGCTACGATACATATTGTTGTGAATTTTTAGTCAATAATAATGAATAATGTAGCGACATATCATTCTTGTCGGCCATCCTTTCATTCGAATGAATTAAGCCAATCTTGAGCCAAGCCAAGCCAATTTTGTCTTGATACAAAATATTTGAAATATTTCGTAGATGACTAAGGTCTATCAATGCTGTGCCCATTCTAACATGCAGACACCCGAAGAAAATAGAACTCAGTAAGAGAGGATTCAGAAAAAAAAAAGATTGATCATTACAATTCATTTACTAGAAGAGAGAGAGAATTTATTATTTTGTCAACCAGAAATGCAATACATAATACATTAAATTGTATTTCGGTACAGACTGGGGGAATGGCGATACGACCAGTTGCTCATCAAAGTCAACCATCACCCATTCTTGCCAAATATATATAAAGAAAAATTTGCAATAAACTACAATAATCTTTGCACTTACAAATGATGACACTTTTCAAGAAAATATTTCAACACTCTCATTTACCACATAACATTCATGCTTGAACGACAAATCTCCCAAAATCACTGGTACTACTGGTTATAAAATAGTTACATTGTTGTTCAAAGGCATATTTGTTCATCCAAAGAAATTGACATGAAAGTCACACCAAAGGAAAGTAGTATTCAGGTAATTTAACTAAGCCACCACTTTTTTTTCACTCGAAATCCCTGTGTGATCACAAAATATGGCGAACCACGGACTCTAGTGCAAATATCAGTTCCGAATCGTGAATTTTTAGTTTTTGGGATATTATTTCATTTTTATCCTTTAGCAGAGGAAAGCAGGGAATACGGCGAACCAGGTCCATGTACGGGAAAAATGAGAAATATGATAACCCGAAAATCTTCACCCTGATTTGGAACTGGTATCTATCTGCACGAGAGGTCGTGGTTCACAATGTGATTGAGCTGTATTCTTGGCTTTCCTCTCCCGCAGGATAAAAATCATGCCTTATCCTCTCGTGCCGATACCAGTTCCGAACCGGGAATGAAGGTTCGGGTTTTGGCTTATATTTTTCCTGTACACGGACCTGATTGATGGAAGAAGCGGAGACCGTAAGCAGTGCTTACAGTCCCACTTGGGGCTGTCCAATATTACTCGATTCCTAATTCGTAAACCATAAATTATTAGATTCAAATCTTCCAAAAAGTATACATACATTTTCAGAAAATAGACGTATATTTTGGCGTTTTGACAATTTTCTGCAGGAGGGTTTTTGTTCATTTATCATAATACTGCTAATTCAAATATTAGTTCAGCGAAAAAGGATTCGATTCTGAATTCAGCATATATTCAATTTTGACCACCTGTAGTCCCAATCTCCGAACGCTACGTTCTAAATGTGCATTCGAATTGTAGATGAAACCCAACAGCGAGACGAAAAAGAGGGAGTTCCCTTACTGTCAGACGAGTTATTCAACCTTCTTCGTAATTTACGGACGTCTAGGGGCACCGGTATCACAGAGGAAACTAATTTAGTCAAACGATTGAGAACCTTTGCGCGGGCTTCTTGCTTCTTGCAAGAGGTTCAGCTTGTCCTCCGGTTGTTGACAACATTTGGACAGCTCTGCTGGTCACTACTGCAGACATTTTTAATACCATATTTTGTCAAAACAAACTTATTTTAATTTCTTTAGTTTCTAATGATCTTCGTAACCACAAAACAATAATTTCTTTCATCAACACTGGGCCTTAACCATTTAATTTAGCACACTCCGCTTATACAGTTATACTTTCACAGAACAGAATGAAGTGGCAGATCAAAAAAATTCTGATTTTGAATAGCAAAATGTCATGAAATAGACAAACATAGCCATCAGAAGGCAATTGAGCACTGGAGGAACGCAAATATTTTGGTATTTTTGTAATTTAACCTAGATTCTCATTTGAAATCGGGGTTTATTCAATTTTAAGTTTTTATACACTCTTTTTTGAGCAAGTCACGAGTCTACGGATTCGCTAACGAGACAATCAAGAACACACCAAAAACAAGTATGGACATTACCAAAACATTACAAACATCAATTTACACATTTATTTGAAATAATGTTATCTTGTTGACACCTGTCACAAATTTTTCAACATAATCAGTCAGTGATTTCTTAGCCTCGGAGATCTGAAAGTGAACTACAGAAACATTCTCAGCATATACAGGGACAAAAACAGATACCATTAGCATGTACATGAGGTGGTACTAATAACAGTAACTAATAGCTGAACGAAATTTCACTACACTAAAAAACTATCAACATTCACAGTCTCAATCTTTGATAAGATAATGATATCATCCAAATATCAATAAATGGTTTTTAAGATCTATCAGTCATGCTAAACGTCATGATTCATTGGCTTATGACATTGCTAAAAAGTACTTTGCACATGAAAACATTTGAGACTCTTCCGTTCAAAAGTATTTTAAAATAACTTGTGTCACATCACATCGTCACGTCAGTAGAGAGCAGCATATTATCACATATATCAATATAAAATGGTACAATTGTCAATCAGGTTCCAGCAACCATCACAGATCAATCCAAACTTAGGTTTTTCCAGCTTGCTTGCGAAGTAGAATGTAAATTTTTTCTTTGATCCAATCTTTGTTATAAGGTGCATAAGTCTGAGTAGATTTTTGAAATACAAGACAGCACAGATCAGCAAGTTCATCAATAAAATCAAACAGTTGACTAATGTCATATGTGATTGAAGGACAATTAGGATTGATACGCTTCAGATGCTCTTCATATATCTTGCATACCCCTTTGAAAACAAAACCAATTACACTAGGAAATCACTCTTTATTTAAAAAAAAAGAAGTAGAAAAAGTTGCAATAAGTATTACTACAACTTAACCCGGAGTATGAGATAGCAGAAGTGGTGGCAAAATTAATTAACATTTGTCTATAAAATTGAATAGTTCCTGGGGGCACCCTTGACAAAAAAACACCTAAAGCTCATGCTTCAGGGTTTGCAAGGGTAAGTGCATAAACAACGCAAAAATTAACTCAAAATAAAACAAAGTGTGCAAATGAACAACCATCACCACTAACTGCAATTTATTATAGTGGAATGTTTTCCACTTACAGAGTGTAGTTACCGGTATTACATTTAGTATCCGTAGCCTACAATTTAGTACCCCTACGCAACATAAGTTACCGCTTGTTAGTATTTTTGAAGGTATTGCTTCAGGGGCTTGTTTAATAAGAGCGAATTTCAATGAAAATATTGTAATATTGTGTTTTACGTTCCTAAATATATTCTTTCTCCTGAATTCACCATACATGGGCTGCTAATATCAACATAATCCTGGACACGAATGGAATCTCCAGGTCATGCTTGAAATTTTTTGTAATGCCACAAAATACAAAAAATATTTAAAATTCCTAGTTCAAGAGCGTTGCATACGCTTTCTTTATTTTGCAGTAGTTTATTCTATATGTTCAAATAATTTTCGCCTTCGCCACATCATAGATTTGTACTGCAGGTAGAGGTTTAAATTTCTAATGTTGGGGTTCAATTTGAATCTTTAAACACCTGAATTGAGTATGTTTGAACCCAATATTCCTTGATCTGCTACTCAACGACGCAACCCGTCTGTCTCACTCACATGTTTACTGATTGCTCTGTACGCCAATGTTACATTGGTCAGTGGTGTGCTCAGAGTGGACAATAAAATTAACATATAAAAATAGGTTTAGAACAGTAATGCGAATATATCCACTCAGTATTGAACACTTCACTTTATCTCTAAAAGCAGTACCACATAAGCAGGAGTGTTAAACTTGACTCTGCACAGCTGCATTTGCCTCACTACATGAGTTTAGTACCATACATCGTAAATAATGAATTTGTTGATAACTTTTTTTGACTTCAACAATGCTGGGACATATGTGTTTCTTTTCAGTGGACCATACATAGGCTCTAAAAGCAGTACCACATACATAAGCAGCAATGTTAAACTTGATCCTGCACAGCTGCATTTGCTTTGTTGCACGACAGGCAATGTGGAGTTTAGTGCCATACATTGTAAATAAAAAATGAATGTGTTATACCTTTTTAGACTTCAACAATCCCGGGATATTTTTTCCAGTGGACTCCTTAAAGGGCGGCTTTGGTGAAGTTTATTAATCTTTTTGATAGCATTAGTTGCACAATAAGAATTTTAGATGAATTAAGCGACTTAGTGCATTGCCTTTTATAATATGGTGCTCCCTACAACCAGGCCTTATTGAAATCTGACATCAGTTTAGGAACTAGGTAAAAATCATAAAACCAGGCATCTCGTACACGGGGCACTTTTTCATACACCTATTTCAGTATTTGAATATCTAGCAGTGCTGTCCAGAGTCATGAGAAGTTTATTATTCTTGAAGGTCACCGAAGCAGAAAGGTGAAACTTATGCCCAATATCTTCATCCTAACCAGAGGGTGTCATTCAACTTAATATACGTGGGCACCTAAATTTCTCTTTTTTCAAATCTTTCCTTCATCTAAATTTCAGGGAAATAAAATATCTGTCTAAATATTTAGTCATGGTTATTTGTACGCCTAAAATGTGCCTAAACTGTTCCTCGTCACTGATCGTAGAGGAAATTTTTTGGGGACATTTACACCTCACTGTTGATACACAATAAGCTGGGCATTATTTAAATAACATGAAATATCTAGGCCAGACTACATCTCATCAATATGGAATGTGGTTCTCAGTCACCCACTCTTTTGAAATGAAATAGTTATTAAACGAATGTTTATTTAGAGACACCACCACAGTGAGTGTCACAGCTTGCTTTCATAATATTGGATAAACATTATGGCATTGATAGCCAGCATAAGATCCTAGTCTTTCAGGAGGTATTATCATATAAATCCTGAAACTTGGTATTTTGTGCACTCGCATTCATGACTTCCTCACGAACTACCTAAATTTTGGTTGTTTAAGATGATCACGAAGATTTAGCGAAATGAAATTGACTTGAAGGAGTCCAGATTTCCAGTTTTGTATGCTGTATTTGGGCAAGAAGATCATGCCTCTTAAAGCGAACCATGACCACTTGTGCAAGCACTTGTTCCAAATTGAGGTGTCCAGCTAACCTCTGACAGACCCTTTACTAGTTCACAGGATTCAAACCTCTATCAGGACGATTAGTGTGTAGCTAAAAGTATTTGAAGCTGCTGTTATTCCACGCCAAGATGAACATGCGCAGATACAAGACGGCGTCCTACACACCAGCCTTTGAGATTCCCAAAATCACAGGAAAAAATCAGAATCCCAGAAAAACGTGAAAATTTTTACAGAGTTTTGAATAGTTAATGTTGACAACGTCTTAACCCAGCACAATCACCGAAACCTAAATTTTCAACTTTTTTAAACTCCTAAAACTTTGTTAAATACAAAAATGGGTTAGGATTTCATTTTTATCCTGGTGGAGAGGAAAGCCGAGAATTCAGCTTAATCATATGGCGAACCACGACTAATGCAGACACCAGTTCCTAATCAGGGTGAAGGTTTTGGGCTTGTCATGTTTTTCCTGTGAGTGGACTTGGTTGGTGGAGAAAGTCATAAGCAGTGCTTACGTGAACCATCGTGAGGCAATCAGACCTCTCACATAGATTAATCATCCTCTGTCCTTTCCGGATTCGAAATTGCGTCATGGGCTCCAAGCGTATTCCCAGCGCTTCCACCAATTGAGCTAAGTTACCCATGGCCGGGAAACCCCAATGATGATTATACCATCTTAAATTTTACAATTTAGATCATTCCTGCCCATCGGAATATCTGGATCCACTAGTGAAGGGTTACTACCAACTATGAAATTTAATATTCAGTGAAGGAAACTGGAAGAGCTACCGGTACCGTACTAGTAGCTTAAGTTACCGTACGAACCTTCCATGCACTCATTGACCGATTCATAATCCGAATATGTTCTTCCTTCCGGCTTTTTTGTAGGTTGAACAAGAAGAATTGTATGAGACATACCCAATTTCAAACTATTTCCGAAGTCTATGCGGCAAACAAAAGAGGAAGATCTGAGAGAAACAAAAACACCACCAGTGAGCAAAAATGCCAATTCAAGCGAAGTCGATTTGGCGTCACGCACTATTTATTTCACATTTTTTTCTCGCCTGTGTTGTGCTGGATACCGTGCGTCATTTCATGAATTTCTTCTGTAAAATGCGCGGTGTTCAGTTTATGAAATTTGCCCATAACACAGAGGCCATTATAACATTTATTTTGATTTTCATATTACCCCCCCCTGAATTTTTTCTCATTACGTTCGGTAAATGCTTACGCCTGATCATATCCTATGTTTTACATATCTCGACCTCCCGTTGTGCTATCCGGCATGTTCGTTTTCACGATATTTTGCAGCAGAAATGCAGCTGCTGTCGATAGCAGACAGGGTTATATTGATATCAAAGAGACAGCTAAAAACCAACACTGACGGAAACCAGTTTCAGAGATGCCTAGATCGAAGCGTGTTCCCAGCGCTTCACCGATTGAGCCAACCTGACACTACCGATTTATTTTATGACAAGGTATAAGCCTATTTCACTTCACTCGCATTCTTCAAATTTGGCAACCAGAGTACTCCTTATAAATATTTTGTCTACTGTTTACCTGTGGGGGATGAAAGCCGAGATTACGTTTTTTTATGTAGGGACATGGTGGGTGCTGGAAACCATACCGTAACCTGCGTTAAACTAGAATATCTAAATACAGAGTAATGCCACATTCTGCATGTCTCAATTTATTGAGGGGATAGAAGAATAAAAGAACAGTGCGAGAAGATTTTCAGGAAATAATTTGGGGGAATGGCCTCGGTGAAACTGAGGTGAACAAATGTCCATAACTTGCCACCGCCAACTTCATCCATGCACAGGGAAACCAAGTGAACAATAGGCAAAAACCTCGCTCCACCACTCATTTCTACAGATACCAGCTCAGGGATGCGTAGTTCAAAAGCAACCTCCTTGGCATAGGGTTATTTGTTCACATACCATACCAGTAGTTCTACCCATAGGCATGTTTGGGACCTTGAGAATGGAATTTTGAAAGTAAAATTATGACGTCCGTGTCTAATTGTATATCGCCGTAAAACAGCTGAAAATCGTGTAGGTTTCGGGAAAATTGTTTGAAAAACATAACTTCAAGGCCTAATTAATGTGTGATTATTGCTGCCCGCCAAAGACCCTCAAATTTTAGAGATTCCTTAAGTTTTGATGCACTCAAATGGCTGTTCTACATTTTTTCCGGAGTCACCAAGCAGACATGTCTGCGTCCCCATAAATGCACAAGTACTACATGTACGAAGAGGGGGGGCATGGCACCATTCACACCCTAAATACCAAATCATTCTCCCTATCAAACACCAGAAAAAGATGACATTTTACTATAAATAAATTTAAATAAAATTTTAGGCAGGATTTAAATTGTAATCTTTAAAACAATGAGACTATAATAAAAAAATAGTAACATTCATCAAGTAGGTAGGCTATTGTCTAAATTGGTTGAAGCACACAATTGATTGTGATTGTACAGTTTCGAAATCCTCAACAAGCAATTTTTCCTAAATTTAATACATCTTCAACAATATATACTAATATATAGCATCATGCCTTACAACTCTGAATTGTATTATTATATAGCTGTTAAAAACACAACTTTTTGTCAAGAATTTCTTTTTACCAAAAAGGGCTGATGCCCCATAAATATGAAGGTTCTTGAGATGGATCCATTCACACTACCGATCATTTAAAGCTTTGCTGAAATGACTTGACTATTGTATTTTAGACCAGCTATTGAATTTCACACAACTTGGAAAAAAATTTTGACTTTCTGCTTCTCCAACTGTCTGCTTTCTCCAAATCAACTGACAAGTGCCCACATGGCAAAGCGCTACTAAAAACATAGCACTAGCAATTGCAAGATGCATAAGTGTTCTGCCCTATGCGATGCTCAAACCATTTAATGCTTTTTGTTTCTTTTCAGTCGCACTTAGAAGTTTCTGAGTATTTCTTGACGAGAGGGGAAAAGTCATAATTCCTATGAAGTAAGTACCTATTAAAGGTTTTGAAAAATATTTCTTCCACAATAGCTAAATTATCAAAATCGACAAACATAGAATGTAGATATTTATCAGCTGGCAAAATATCAACAACTTTGCAAACAATAATTTCAGGAAAAAATTACAGAAAAGGAGTTATGCAAACAAATATTGCTTGCAAGAGGATGAAGAGTTTGACAGCAAGACAAATTCTTCATTAACATCATTAACAATGCTCATCAGATTAGTGTCAATGATTAATATATATATATAGCTTTGATATACCAGAGGAAAATGACAAACTGAAAGCTTGAAACACACAAAAAAAACATAGTAGCCTTTGTCAACTGAAAAGCTCATGACATTCCAAGAACTAACTCGCTCATAAGAGGCAGCTTGTATAGGACCTAGCTCAAAGACCATAAAAAGACAAAAATTGCACCATTACTGCTAATACATATAAGTCGCAATTCAGGCAAAGTGTACAAAATAAACATTTGTATCATTACGATTAACTAGTTTCATTATACTTTGGCACAATATCAGGAAGCAAATTTAAAATAACGGTTTTACTGCATGCTAATTTGCATAAGACTCTTGACGCAGCGACATTTATTAACAAAACTTGTTTCATCAAGTTTTTTCATTGGGATCGCATAAATATCTCCGACATAATTAGATCAACATGAAGAAAATTAGGATTTATAAAGTCTTTCTAGTGATAATGGCATTGCAAATGGAAGATTGCATGTTTGAGCTGATGACTGAAGTCTGATGGATAAACTGACGGGTTGTGTTCCATTTTTGGTCCTGTTGTTGAAATGAAATTGATGTATATGATATAGCACAGTTTTATCAAAATTTGTCTAGTTACTACAATTCTTTATTGCATAACTACAGGACCCCAATAAAGAGTTATAATCATGACCAGCTCTCATCATACCCACTCCAATCTATAGGTGGAGAGAGATAAACCCTTCTACCCCGAAATATAGTAGTTACAATACCCATATATGCCGTCCGTGGTACCCCCTTTTTAAAATCCGTCATAAGACCAAGCTCCTTTGCAAAAGCTTTAAAAGTATGTGCCAGTGAGTATTCGATTCTAACTTCACGAAAGTCTGGGTCTTTATTTTCTTTAAGATCATCAATGCGAAACAGTGGAAGCTGATAAACTTTCTCTTTAAAGGCTCTGAAAAGAAACAAAGATATTGTATTGATATTTATATAGGTCAAAATTCGTCCATTTCACGTTCAATATTCAAGTCAAGATAAATAACCCAAATTTTTTTGATTAAAGCAAGCAAGATTCTTTTCTTTTATATATATATATTCACTTAATAAGACCCCAATTATTCAGGGGGTTTTAGTTTAAGATAGCATGTCACATACCACGATTATATTGCAAAAAAGGGTTGCTAAATTTTCGAAGTACACAGGTTTATGCAGCGTGACAGAATTTTGGCGACTATGTCGCCAGAATGGAACGGCCCCAGCCGAAAACTAAGAAAAAAAATAATGCTCTTTTGAAATGTGCGACGAACGACTCAGTAAAAACAACGAAAAAATTACACCTAAAAAGAGCGACGAATCCATGTAACTACAAGCAAAAACAGTGCTGGCAAATCTAGCGACAAGATTAAAAGTAATTAACTAACATGTGACTGAATAAGGAGAGCGGATTTGATTTCAAGCTATATCAGACTGCAGCCAACACATATTAATCAAATGTTTTACATAATCTCTTGAACTGTTCATTAATAGTATTCTTCCTAACTTGGCCATGCAAAATGCTATTTTATATTCGCCAAAAGATTTAATTTGAACCCTAGTTGTTGACGTATGATATAATTGCTACCACTACAATTGCATTTTTCGAAAAGAAATGATAAATTAAATCATACTAGTCATCATATCGCGTCATTGAGAATAGAATGGACTAATGCCGCTGGAATGCCCGCTGCGTGTTATCGTTATAAGTTACGTCATACGTTGTACACTGCGTCATACTGTGCAATTAATTTCCCAATAATAAATGCATGTGTAATGTGACAAATGCATTCTCATCATAAAACAGAAATACGAAAGAGCACGATAAAATAACCAAACAGAAATGGAGGCATTCTCTATTTTAGACACACTGTTTTATAACAACGGCTGTGCAGCTTTTGTCTTATGTATCACTCAAATGGGGCAATTAAATAGTTTTCATCCAGCCAAAGAATTTTGCTGTCTGAAAATCATTAGCTCGAAGGAAATCAAGATTATGCCACCCTGGGTTTATGCAGTCACTCTTCAAAGTTATATAAAGCAAATGAAATCAGTTTACATCGCCATTCTTCATACTGCTGCTGATGGCCACAAGGTTTTCACAACATTAAAAACATCAACTTATTTATAGCTGAACGATACAAATATTTCTGTTTGTTGAATTTAGCTAGTGGCGTAACGAAACGCCCAAAACAAATGGTGACAAAGTATTCTAAATATCTTATAAGTGAAACATGAATGAAAAAACTTCAATTGACTAGAAAGCATACCTATCATAATTATCTTTAATAAGGTATGAAAGATCTTTTGTTGTCCAATCTACCGGAAATTCATTCAACTTTATATATTTCAAATGAGTGTCAAAGAACTGACCAGCACTGACCTGAACAGAAAAATAATACTACCATAATACATATTGATTATAACTATGGAATGATTTTTATTTAAAGTACAATAACAAATTACTAGAAACGTCAAAAATATTCAAAAGTAATCAAGCGCAACTATACATATTTGCGAATAAATTTTATGGCTTTTCAGGTTATATTTAGAGCTGGTGAGAGAGAAAATACTGATATATAATCAAATTCTCTACACTATTTAGTGCTGACAATATGATTATAATATTATTGGTATGATATACCCTTTTTATTCGGGTGTCTGAATAGAAAAGTAGTTAAAATTCTGCCAGTCCATAACAAAGAAAATGAGATTAATTCCAGGCTATTTTATTTTACCCCCTTCCTTCCGAATGTTGAAGTTCTGGAGACTTCCGGTCTTATACAAGATCTTCCTTTTCTTTGACTCGGTTCTCTCATCCAGTCATCCCAAAATGCTTGAGGCCACTTTGTAGCTAATTCATCCTCCCAGAGCTTCCTCTACAAAAACATTAACTCGATAAATCTGTTGCAAATTTCCCCCTATGGTAATAAATCAACATACAGACACAATACAGCTATATACAGAATAGAGATCCTTTGTACCTTCTATGACCATTAAATTTTTTCAACTAACTTACAGAGGATTTTATTGGGATATCCAAATCCTACAAAAAAAACATCAGCCTAAAGGTCTAAAATTGGCTGAAAAAAATTTTCCATGTGGTAAAAATGTGGTATGAAATTAAAAACGTTGCCTGAGGACCCAATAAAATCGAAATCACTTTCTTAGATTAACTTTGAGAGGTATTTATAAAATTAAATTTTAGCTGTATTTAAATGTTTCATAAGCAAATATGTTCCAGATATTAATACTTGACTATGCCGGAATAGTAAAATTGAATCCAGAATACCGAATCCTATTCCTAAATAACATTATTCAGTATTTAATCTGGCACCAAAATCGCCAAATAGGCTATCCAAAAATATTTGAGATGTCTCCTCACTCGCATGCTGGTGTTTGACCTCACATATACAGTCAGTGAGATTAATTTGTTGTCATTGTACAGCGTACATGGGTCGTAATCAAGCCAGTCATGTTTGTGTGCATTTGGAAAGGTTAATTAGCAATAGAATCCTATTACATTTTGAATTTGGATACTTTAATAATATCTGAATCCACTGAATTGCCTACCCCCAGCTCCAGATTTAAGAATGCAGTCATCATTATGTAGAAAACTCACTTTCAGAAGCCACCCTAAACCAGGGAAAAAATCTGTTCGATATAAAATTTCAGCTCCTTTATCAGTTGCATCAACTTGCGATGTTTTTCCATTATCATTCCAAGCCGAAGCACACCACAGTGTCTCATCATTTTTCAACAGCTCATGCATAGATTTGAAATATGTTAAAAAATCAGGAGCAATTTCGATATCGTCTTCCAATATTATGATGGAGTCAGCAGATGGAAAATGTTGAAAAGCCTATGAAAAGATGTAACATTGTACTAAAATGATATTAATTATATTTCAGCAATTAAAACTATTTGACAAGCTCTCAAAGAGATGAACTGTTTAGAATAGTGCATTAGCCACTCACACTTTTCCTTTATGAAGCAAATATTGTGAGTAAATTATCTTTTTGACACAACATACTCATGAGGCATTTGATAGCAGTGAAAAGACCAAAACACATCAGTCATTTTTTTTAAATTTCATTCAAATAAGGGCAAGACTTGAATGGATGTAAATGCATCTTGATATTGTGAAACACTAGTTCCAAACCCTTTGATTGATTCAAAGGATATGACAAACAGTTCTAGATATCTGAAGGAAAATTATAACAAGTCAACCTGGCTCGCTGCACAAAGAGTTTGGCAATGCAGCAACAACAACAAAAAAAAAATTAAATAAAGAATTGGGTAACAGAATACCTGATTAATGGCAAACTTATAATGAGAAGAAATTTTATAGTATCCAACAAGATTAGATTTCACTCCTTGTGGTACGGGTTCGGGAGGATGTTTCACGAACGTTATCTAAACAAAAAACTTTGAAATTCAGAAGCCAGTCACTTTCCATAGAACTATCAGCAAGACAGTAAATACCGTATTGAATTTTCCAAAATAGTGTATCGTGTTAATCTTCACAATGTCGGTTTGCAGTGATACTGGTATAACTTGACATATCGCCAAAAAAGGTTACAAGTTGATGCATTATTGTGTCGAATAACGAAAAAAAGCGAGTCTTTAGCCAACTGACACCTGATGATATGCCTCAACTGAACTTCTGCAATGTCATGAAACAACAACCCACCAGCATTTAAAGGTATGCGCCTGAATTTTTTTTAACTAGGTCGTGCCGCACGCGACTCTTCAAAATGAAACAATATCATGCTTTTTAAAAACAAAAAATAGCTTGAAATACAGGCATTTAGGCAGTGGTATGCCGGTACAAAATATACCTAATGCCATCCAGTTCTAACTTCACAAAACGGGTTTGATAGCACAAAAGCAATCCTTTACCGGTAATTGTCAGAAATCCAAACAAAAATAACTAAACTTCTAATAGAAGTGCCAATTATTATATAACTTTTTGATCCTGGATTCTAACCTTGTCTCCATATCCATTCAAAACATCTGCCGTTGCTTGATCACCGCAATCTTGACTAACAATTACAGGAAATTGATCTACTTGAGAATCTCTTACAGAAAATAATTTATCCAGACAACGAGATACAGAGGGCCGATTGCAAGCAGTGATTACGATAGGTATCACAAACTGAAAAAAGTTAAAATAGTTTGGTTTGAATATTGGATGCCTGGTGAGCCAATATCCTTGATAGATTTATATCAATTAAATTTTTATTGCAGGTTTTTTCAGGCTATCCATTCAGTGATATGATATCCTAATATTTCAATATCGGTAATGATATAATATATCAATATCTTTCATAACCAAATTGCGTAAGTCACTTTTTTGTGATTTTCATATTTACTTTGGAAAATGTTCGTCACATGACAATTAGGCAACTTAGATTTCACTGAATGGATTCAAAAAATGTGAATTTCTCAAGTCAAAATGCGTCTTTTTCATTCATTTTATTTGGACGTCATAATACAGTTTTGGTAGAAGTAATGATTTTCGGCTGTAATATACAAGATATTTTTTTGTAACAAAAAATAAATTATATTTTTTCACACCAAAGTATTTGGTTTTGTGAAAGGTAATTGAGAAAAAGCCAGAAAAAATCACGCAATTCCAAATGTTTTAACTTCATGATTGGTGATTTTCACTTTTTTCCTATTAAGTATCACCCCATCTTTCGTTGATATTGCGTTTTTTTTTCAAAATAATTTAAATCTAATTTTTCTATTAATTGGTTATTTATTTTGCACAAGACATACAGAAATGAGCATGTCAAGCCTTATTAAACTGTGCCCAATTGCCTTAGTTACGCATGAGTATTTTTCACAGATTTTCTCATAAGTAGGAAAATTGACTTACACAATTTGGTTTTAAGCGTGAGGATGTACAAAACAAAAACAAAAAAATGAAGAGATTGTCATGATAAAAAACAAAAAAATTTTCACACATGATGACAATTTGAAACTTGATATATGTATATAAGTGAAAATGATATCTTCAATCCTCCCAGAACAAACAACTGATAAATTGCTTGTTAAATACTTGCCACAAGGATGATTGAAAAATATAGCTCACTCCAGTATAACTTATAGAACAAAACAAATGTAGCATAAAAATCATATATTTTATCAACATTTAGAGGATTATATTCAAAAACTTTAGCTCAAAAATACATACAAAATTCAATTTATTATATCAGTATCAGGCCCTGGAAAACGGTAGAACCAATAGATAATAGTAAACCACTTCCCCATTGCCTTAATCACCTCTTATAACAAAAATGTGTTAGGGCATTTCTAAACCCCCTACTTTTCTTTTAGCAAATATCTATTATTCTAAACCGCAATGAATGGAACATTAAGTAGAATTCCTGATGCAAAAAGCACAATAACGGCAATGAGACATTACTACCTTATCATCTTCAATTTTTTGAGCCACGTTCACTTGGATATCAGGAGGTTCCGTTTTTAATGTTGTTGTTGTTGTTGTTGTAGTAGTCTTCAATGTTGTGGTTTGACGAACTTGCATTGCATCTAAAATTGAAGTACGGTAACATACATGTAATTACAGACGATAATGTACATGTTAGTTTGCATCTGTATATGGATACAATCAATTTGGTTTTTATCCAGGTGTCTCAACTCCTTCAAGTCATCTCTTCCTTTTACTGGGATTATTTTC
This sequence comes from Styela plicata, assembly GCA_963675895.2. Classification (NCBI taxonomy): domain Eukaryota; kingdom Metazoa; phylum Chordata; class Ascidiacea; order Stolidobranchia; family Styelidae; genus Styela; species Styela plicata. The sequence goes on along the minus strand of OZ023143.1, from coordinate 7,555,014 downwards.
GCAGGTAGTATGAACAGTAAACTAGCTAGCTTATTGACTCAAATCTAGTAAATTGTGGTTTGATGGGGAAAATAGATTGATACATTTTCCATTATCTTGTTACTGGTGAATCTTTTTTGTTTAAATATGGAGGGCAACAAATCTGTGGAAATTTAGGCTTATTTTAACTTTGGGACAAACCATGTAAATTTCATCAATACTAGTAGTTGAATCGACTTTTGCGAAAATTCTACTTATTAAATGCTTAATTTCACTTTACATTATTTTAACTTTAAATTTAGATTCATGATAACTGGAACATGATAATGAATCTAATATTATAATTAGCATTACCTCCATTGTTGTTGTCGACTCCATTATTTGCAGAAACTTCAGACCTCATTTTATCGAGTAAAACATTCTTATGTTGAGCAATATCCACTTTCAATTTTTCAAGTAAAACTTGATTGTCATGAACTAAACCAGTCAGCTGCCAAGAGAAAGAAGTCTGCAAATATTCATAAAATATAGAAAAAGTATATATATAATATGTACATACGAACTTCCCTTCATTCTTGGAAAATCCAAAATAGAACGGCTATAATAAAGTGCAGTAAGTGGTTGCAGCCCTGGGCGATGTTAAAACCAATTACCATTTGCTTGTTTCCTTTTAGTCACAACACAGAGAAAATATGCACAGACAATTCTAGAGCCCGTATTTATAGAATGTAAAAATTTGTCCCTCAATAAAATCTAATAAAACACTAAGCATCAACATCCTGGTCATTTACTTAGGCTGTTAGAGAAGCAAATCACCAGGTTAACAACTTTCTGCCATTATATGGGTATCGTCAAGCTTAAAACTATATTCCTGGACATCATCAAAAATTGCTACTTAGGAAACTACTCAACCTGGTATATGTTCAAATTCTAGTGATATTCAATAATATAACACTAAATTTTGCATTTTATGTACCGGTACTAGAACCACTTTCCGACAACGCAGACACCTGAAAAAACATATCTCATCAATTTGAAATTTAGGATATCGGGCAAACTGATCTTTTAGAAAATAATAACAGTTATGTTCATGATATGACTGTCTGTGACACAACGTTCATGTCTTTGATACAACTTAATAGTTATTGATGATGAGAATTAGCAAACAGATTACCAGCAAACAATCCAATGAACATATGAAACTGTCCAAATTCAATTCAAAATTAATTTAAAATTTTAATAATCATTGAAATATGTCCAACCTTGTTTATTTTGTCCTTCAATTTTAGCTTTTCATTCACATTCACAGAGCTAGGCAGTGTTTTAACTCGTCCCATTCCAATATAATAAGATACTAACCACAATGAACATATCGCGAAACCAATAAAAATCAAATACCTCCTTGTTCTAACAACCCTCATTATATCTTTATTTTTCAACATGTACTATAATAATATTCCTGCATTGTAAATAACAATGTTTAATGTCGAGGCCATGCAAATTCAGCAGATAGAAACCAACAGGTTAATCTTCAATGGTCACAGCCATTTTAGTAGGGATGTAGCACATATAGTATACGGTATTTAGTTGGGACATAAGAGGAGCAGTCGAAACCTTCAACAGTCGTTTTGGACACAGCTAAATCATCACCAAGATTAGAGTACGTTTCTGTTTTGATTGTGGTTAAAAATTGTATTATGGTATAAGAGGTTAAGGAACTGAAAAAGGTTGAGGAATAGTCATTTATAAATTCGTAATTGATCCTTTCTCACTTTTCCTCAAGCAATAAAACAGTTAGATAGAGTTCAAACGCGGAAGCCCTGACCAGAAATGTCAAGTGTCAAAGGTTGACAGTAAATTCATACTCTAATCTATTCGTACCAGATACATTTCAGTGAATTTTTCAGATACTATAATTACCGAATCGACCGACTTCAAAGAGAATTTATTATTTTGTCAACAAGAAATGCAATACGCTAAGTAAGTAGGTAGACAAAGATATTTCTGTATTGACAGGGAAATGGCAATATGACCAGTTGCTCATCAAAGTCTACCATCACCCATTCCTGCCATATATATATACAGTTACAATGAATAGTATACAATTATGTAGTTACAATAAATTAAAATTATCTTTGCACTTACAAATGATGACCTTCATTAAGAAATTATTTTAATACTCTCATTTATCACATATCATTCAAGCACATTGGTGTTTGTATCCCAAAATTTGGCATAAACACCAACATGCCGAATACCTAGTGCACTTGCAAAAAAAGGGGTAATCGAGGCAATATAATGAAATTGAATAAACAGAAAGAAACAGCGAGAAGTAAATTAGCAATATATTTTCTGCCTTTTGTCTTCGAGTCTCTTCAAGGCTCTGTTAGAGTGAAGAAATCACATTATATACTGTAGATAATAGTTTAAAATAGCTGAATGCAATCTTATATCCTTCAATCATGACAGCCAAAATTGTATATCTTTTAGTTTCAGAAAAAATCCAAACAATTTTCTGAATTGAATCAAAATATTTATAAGGCTATGCAGTATAAAATGGAATCATACAAATAATGAAATAAATAATTTTGAATATTGGATGAACATTTAGTTCCACAATCTTAACATCAAAAGACTTTATTACGCAATGCAGTAGAATCATGGTTAATACTATAGAGCAAAATCTATGACACCTTCAGACACCATGTAGCATGTCTATTGTACAGAGTAAAACTCACTATAGGCCAATATTCAAGGCCAAATGAGACGGTAACTCTTACAGAAAACCAAACTAACTGTATAAATAAAGGCACCCCAGTAATCTCCAAAATATGGCAAACAAAAACATTAAAATTTAATGCAATTAGTAAAACTTTTACAAGGTCTAAAAAACTGTAATCACTGTATGAAGCATGATCATGAAGTAACATAAAACACAAAACCATGAGCTTTATTTTAAAATATATTGTCAAGTTCAGGTCATTCAACAGCCACAGCTAATGCAGAATACAATATCAGCAATCGCTGATTAAAAAAAAAAAAAAATATTTTTTTTATTAAGAGGATATGAGAATTCTTTAATATACTCTGTTTCTGTTCCATTTTTTTACACTAGTAACTTTAATAGATATTTGCAATGTTTTGGTATTATCTCTGGCAGCATGATGTGACCGCTTTGAAGCGAATCCAATATTGTAAAAATGTATACTAGGCAAACGATTCTTGATAACTCTTACACTGTATAGCCCTGTTTTGTAGTACTTTGAGAGGATTCAATTGAGATTGGTACACCCCACAAGACTGGCAATTTGCTGACGAAGTGATTAATATGAGAGTTTATTCGCTACACCATGTATACCATAATGTTTAACAAGCTTATCCTTCAATATTCGATGGGCGACCGTATTAAAAGCTTTTTTGTACATTTAGAAACACACTGAGCTTATACCAAAATAGTTTTTAAAAATTATAACATAATTGGATAAAATATACATGCACAGAAGAATACAGTGGTATAGCCTAGTGGTTATTTTAAAAACTTCTCAAAAATAATGGCCAGGCCTATCCACTGTACAGGACAAAACAGAAATGGGCCTACAGTTCTGACTTTATACGTTAATAAATCGTTTATCTCTAGACTTGAGAATTGGTTATTCGACCAATTCGGATTTATTCAGTTGGAAAGGTTGGAAAATGTCAAAAGTTGGTATAGGTTAACTGTTAAAGTACATAGGCCTATACTGGGGTCTAGTGAAGTTTAGTACCATATTCCCGAATGTCATCAAAATAAAACTGGCAGAATATTCTCATCCTAACTTGCTGGCGTCAATGCTGCAAGTATCTGGCATTGTCTTCCGGGTTAGGATGAGTCGCTTGCAACATGGGAAATTTTTATGATAATCGGATATATGGTCCTAAACTTCATGAGACCCCCAACTGTACTGTGTTAATTAAAAATGTACGGTACTGTATTTAGAACAATTCATCTGCATTTGTTGCGATTTTGTTGCTCCAGTTTTCATAGATTTTAATATAATGTTTACTATCATGGCTCTTCATCACATACTGCATGAGTTAGGTAGCCTACCGATAACTTTATAACTTACTACACCGCTGGCATAACCCAGAACCTAATGCTGGCCAGCTCAGAGCTAAGTTAGCAAAATAAACATCGCACTGAGCGAACAAATCTGCAAAACCAAAATTCTTCTTTATTTGTGCATAAACTTTAAAGAAATCACTCTGCCACCGTAGACTCAGGACCGTGGAGCAGAGTGGTGATGAATGCTCTATTGACAATTCGCTGTCAAAATGGACCTTTGACCCCTACAATTACTAGCCTGTTTGGCAGTTTAAAAATATTATCGAGCTTCACAACTAAGCATTGCCTGCAGTCTGTTTATTTACACCTAGTCTATTCTGTTTACATTTGCCTCAATATATTGATTTCACGGCCAAGGCATTAAGTAAATCATGAGTAAATCACTGTAAACTTCCGAGATCGATTTAAGAAGAGAGAATAGAGCCACAGTTTCAAGTTTTTCAGTAGTTTATTACACATACATGAACAAGTCGACATAAGTTAAAAATGTTAATGGAGGATAGATGTTCAGATTGTATTGGAAATTTTGCTTAAAATTCATCTCGGATTATTCTAAAGTGCAATTTTGTGAAAAAAATGACACAGGATTCAATATACTGAATTTGCATAAACATGATTCGCTCTGAAGTATGCCAAATGTGCACTTAAGTAATAGCGGTTAAACTAGCTGGAACTTTATTTTGTGAACTAAATCTTAATGATCTAAACATCTCTATAGTCGATATTTCATTTATGTATGCATTCAACATAATGTCTGCTTCTCTATTGTTTTTCAAACCGTGTTTTATGAAGCTGTTGAAAATAAAAATGATTTATTTATAAATTATATTGATGGCAGAGTACATTTGATCAATCTTAGGTGGTATAGAATTGGCATAGGATGGCAGTTTTTGTCCTGTAGGATCAAATAGAATTAAGATGAGTTCTCTCAGCTGGGGGGCGGTTTGCTGAAGTTTCATGATATAGCATATCTCAAAAATCCTCATATTGTTAGCAACTCCATGATGATGGTGCCGGATCGTGCTTCGGAATAGGTGTTTCGTCAATAGTTTCATTTAAATAAAGTAAAACAACAGCAAAAAATGGTGACTTTTGCTTGTACATGGGTTGGGTAATATACATAGGCAGATCATGTTTGTGTTGAAATAAGTTTTTGTTTAATTAAACATGATTATGACGAGCATAATTCAAGGAAAAAATAATGGCGCAATACCACTACAATTAAACCTATCACCCAAGTCTACGATAAAACCTAAGCTATGCATTTGATTTCACTGAAACATTATTTTAGTCAATGAAAGCACTGGTAATTGTGAACAGCATAATTGCGGCACCCGACTTCGATGACGATATCGTCCCTCCCAATCAATAGGGAAAAATTGTGCTGTATAATGTGTGCATTTGTGCTTATATTTCTCTGGTCGATGAAAAACCAAACTCTTATTTTGCTACATTGCCATTGTCTAGTAGGTCACGCTGGGTGAAATTGTAATATGCAATCCGTTCAATGGCTACCTTGTTAGTTTTGAACGTGGCCGCGACGCAAAATTGGGTCACCATTCCACTCGTTGGTTCTCCGTTTACAACAGCAAAAAAATTTGATAATAGGTACCGTTTTCTGTTGCGCACTCGTTTCCCACTTTCGCAGGAAGGAATGGCTACTTCATAAATCGCCCAGGGCGGATACCACCCGTTAGTTCCGTTTGGGGTGTTATCTGTTTAGAGCGCTGTAGCTGGTACTATATCTTTTAGTAGCTCATTGCTTTCTATTAAGTGTCCGTTAGTTGGTTTCTTCCGGACACTACCTCAGTTTTTGCTCAGAGTGAACTTCGATGAAAAGAAATTTGTATATCGCGCGCTATCTATGGGCAACCTCTACTCATTTTAGGATGTATTCCTCATTAAAATAAGACCCCCTATTTCACTGGTATGAAACTAACAATATTACTCTATTCTGTGATATTTAAGTCTTCACTAAAAAGTGCTGAGAACTATCACATCAAATTTTATTGACGAACCGCGGCGGCGGTAAATCTCCGGGCCTGATAAGTCGGGGTGTCGGACTCGTCGACGATGAAAGTATACGGACCTTCACCGACAATTTTACACCCAGTGTATTTCCGGTACGGAATTCACGGCAACAACATGAAGCAATTAACGAGGAAATCACCCCAACTCGTATATTTTCAAATGATTTACAAACAAAAACCCACAAAATTTATACCAAAACAACCACGTGTTTACAAAGCAGCATGAAAATCAGTCCAAGCAAAAAATCTTTCTCAGCGAGATTCTAAACTTGCATTGCTACCGTACGCCATCATCGGAGACGTAAGTTTTAAAATTTCGAATCGGGTCAAAGCCAATTCGAATCCATTAAATTCGTGTGGTTCTAAAAGATTACTGTTTGGCCATGTATATGAATCTCTGTGGTTTTCGGACACATTTGTTTCGCAAACATTTAAAATTTATTTGGTTATGTGGTGACTTTTTATGGTAACATTTTGCCAATTTTATTCCGCAAAGTCGTGCAAAAAAATACACACCTATGTTCACTTATTCGTGTTACTAGAATATTAACAACGAATAAGTTTTTTTTAGTTTTGTAATACTCTAATATAGTATGGTATTTCAAAAAAGTTTGAATAAATTTTCTTCAAATAGAAGCATATTCGGAGCTTGCATCCCAAACAATTCAGTGATAGGAAACAAGAAAATTAAAACTCTGGGAAAGGTCAATTACTAACGAAAATGCACCCCCCGAGTCAGGGTCATTTTTCAGAAAAACAACAAAATTTCAGCCGAAAACATTATAAGGATATAATTTGACCGTGAAACGCAGGATAAAAAATTGTGTCGAAAATGCGTGAAAAGCTAGACTTTTCACAACTTTATCATAATTCAGTGTGCTTCCGCTGCCAGTGGTGATGCAATGACAGGAGGTACAAAAGTATTACTGGATTTTTCTGTTGAATTTAAGGTTTAATTATAATATAAAATTGATAAATCTTTAAAATTTAATAAGATTCAAATTTTTACTATGTATATATATCAAATACATTTATTTTCAAATGGATTGTTTTGGACATCCCTTGCTGTAACGACTATGCACCGAGAGATATCCAGCAATTTAAAAATCATATGAACAGGACCTATGGGCAACTACGGTTGCATAACTCAAAGCTTATTCTTAAGGCTCTTACTCCTGAATTATCCTTGAAACTAGATTTTGCAACAAAATTGCATTTTCAGAGATTTTTTCAAAAAGACCAGGCTATAAAAAGGACTTAGGCTTATTATATTGGTTACTGGTTTCTCCTGAATATTCAGAAATACATTACCACAGTTTCTATATATCATGTTCCAAATTTTTTCTGATATAAAGTAGGTGGCAATGCATCAAATATATCACGCCACGGCCTTTCAACCAGGAGAATAGACGATCCAGAATCAAGAAAGGAAGCATAGAGCAAATGTTCAAATTTCTCGCATGCTTTTACCGGATTGTCCAACAGTTTTCTCTGGACCCTAAGTTGTGAAGCACGCTCCTTATTCTGATCAATTGCATTGTCAGACCTTGCTTTTTCATGGGAAATAATCTTCTTCAAAATGTCTGATGAGGTGTTAAGAAAGTAGATTGCATTCTGGGATGAAAAGAGTATTACACTTGGGTTAATGGTAGAGAACGATATGTTAATAATTGGGGTTGTGTTCCAATTATTAATTTTTCTTGGTCTCTTTGTATATTTACAAGGAAACTCAATGAGGTTGAGGGAAACAGAGTTAGCCTCTTTACACCACTTGGTATAACACCTTTCTTCTACATCATATTCGACCACGCTATGGTCTTGGTAAGCTACTATAAGACAAGTAGATAATGGTCTAAAAGAAATTGCTGTAGGTAAGCTGCTACGATTAGGCAAAGCATACAAAGGCTCAAGCTTTACCAGGTCATAAATTTTGACAAAATATAGTAGATCTATCACAGCAAGATACTTATTGGTAGCAGAGAAAATTGAAGCTGGTGCATTCAAACTACTGTCTATTTCATTTTTAAATACATGAGCCACATATACATGCCCATCAGATTCCAGCTTCATTACGAAAATTTTGCCATTAGGTGATGATGTTATGAGCCTTTCTGAATCAGGAGTAAATGTTATAGTTAACGCTGATTTAATCCACATTATCGGAACTTTTGTCAGTGTTATTTCACAAGGTGTTTTCTCTTCCCAATTTAGTCTAAAAAGTCTGAACGAAGACTGGGATGAATAAGCTACCCAGTGACCACACGTTGAGAAGGCAGAACATAGAATATCATCAGACTGACTTGAAGGCATTTTTATTTGAAGCACAATAGTTGGATCTTCCTGCAGTTGAACAGTTTCTCCAACCAAACCTTTCACACGGTCTGGTATTGCGATCCTCCATATATCCAAGTGTTTCGTATATTGAAACAATAACAATCTTGATTTCTGGGCAATATGAACAAAACTTCTGTGTGGAAAATCAGACATTCTTTTAATTTTGCTATAATCGTTTTTTTCTATGTTACACAACAGAATGTTAGTATCAACACCGCCAGACACCAAGTACCCACCCACCATAGCAAGTGCGCGGACATCATGTGTATGTTTTTGCAGAGTTGCACCTTTAACCCACTCATCCACAGTGCTCACCATTGGCTGAATGTCTCCTCCATTTTCAGTGACATCTTGCTCCAACATGACAGATGAGCAATTCATGGCCATTACTCTTGGATCTACACCGGCAGCATACACAACTTTTTCATCAGGAGAAACACAAAGTGATAGGATGTCTGCACGATGATTCTGGAATGACTGCAACAATGTAGCATTTCTGCCATTCCAAAAATTAACTTTTCCTGTAGAATCGCCACTTACAATTGTATTATTACTCAAATATTTTACATCCCAGACAATGGTATTTTTGTTTTTCGAACTTTCCAAGTTTATCCTCTGTATAGCATGACCGCTTTTATAACTCCAAATCCTTATGACATCAACTGATCCTGAAGCCAAAACCTCATTATTTGGATGAAAGGCACAAGACAGAATTCTGCCGTCTTGTTTGTCTAATGCTTTTTCAAATACAAGATCCCCATCAGCACAATTAAATATTTTCAAACTGCCATCTTCACATCCAGCTGCAATAACAGCTTTTTTTGCTCCAGCTGCTAAACACCAAATGGCTCCACCATAGCTGTCTTCTGTTTGTTTGACAGTGCCTTTCACCAAATCATATTCAGAGATTATACCTTGAAGCTCTGCAGTAAATAGCCTTCCATCATACCACAGAATATCTTCCAAATGGCGATCTGAAGATGCAGGAATTACCATGTATATATAAAATCCAGTTTTTGTACATTTAATAAGATCTATCGCTCCATTTTCTCGCCCAACTGCCAATAATTTTTCAGTCCCTTTGAAGGATTCATAACTAGCCATACATTGTATGGTTCGAGGAGCATATTCAAACAGCTGGCATCTGTGCACTGCATATTCACCCATGTCTGATTATAACCTTCTAAGTGACTGAGAAGATGAGACATATTAAAAAAGATAATAATATATATATAGAGGGATATAGAAATGTTTAAGATGGGATACAATTCATAGCGCTATAACTTTTGGGGGAAAATGGCAACTGTAGATATTTGTAATTTTGCTCTTTTTTCAAAAAATAATTTTCATGATTGAAAAGTGGTAGAGGCACCAAAATTAATTGAACATACTTGATGTTATCCAACGAGTGAGCCTTGAGGGTTTCAGAAACTAGAACAGACATATTACACAACTTGCACTATACATTCGATGCCACTGCCAACTCAGGCAATAGGTTAAATATACAAGTCATATTATTTTGTTTGTGAATGTGTGTAGCTGTCATATACAAATTACCATAAAAAGATGTTTGTTTTTTAGCTCTTTTGGCGCTCATTATGAAAAATTGCTCAGTCAATTAATCTCATTAATTTTTGAGAATGCCACAGGAATGGAAAGATTTAATTTGTAATATATTATTTTGTATTTGATTAAAAAATAAATGTATAATTAAGTTAAGTGATAACCCTCTGCTAGGGCCTACAATACAATATTTAATTTGAAAATGGTTATGAATAATAAGGAATTTCATACAGGTAGGTATATGATATAGGTCACCAAAGTCTGCAATCGTTGAAATTGCAAAAATAAGAATTCAGATTTAAGACATTACCCAGTCAGAAAAAAATGCTTACAACAAGTTTTGCCATGTATGGCATATGGGACACTGATGTATCATGCCGTTGAGACAAGGTCCATCTGTGACTTATATTTGACGAAAGAGAATTTTCGACCGGGCAATATGGTATGAACTAGAAAGTGAGCATGGAAATATTCTTGACATAGGATTTAAATATAACTGAAAATATTTAGTTTGAATTAAATATGTAATACACCGGAAAGAAGGCAGAAAAGAAAAAATTGCTTTCAATTTTCAGAAGTAGGGGTGGCCAAGATTGATTTATCTTCTGATTTTAAAATCGAAAAATCTTTGCAAATTAGATATTCAAATCATAGTTCTATAACAAACAAACATATAAACAAATATATCAAAATTTACAAGTATTTTCTTAAAATTTGTAGGTACATTCTCGATTTGTTTGTTCATGAATTGGAATAATTCATGATTCCGAGAAACAAGCTGACAAATTATATATTTTTGATCCGAGGACACCCAAGAAAACTCATCCAGCATCCTTAACTGTTTAGGTCACAGTAGCTATATAAACATTAATAATAGGCCAGAGCCTTCCTGCTACTGCCAAACATAAACCACTCTGTGCTAATCAGCTCTGAGCTAGTGGATCACCAGATCACCATCAGCATACCCTCTGCCTTATAGTTGGAAATTATGCGTTAGTATCCGCATCAATTATTTCAAAATAAATCAATTCAAAAACATGACAAATTTATGTCCAGGCCTACATTATGTCAAATTTTCTGTGCAGTGTTTACAGGTACCTACTTTATGTAAGTTAAGTTACCGGCACACCATGCCGCACCACAGTCAGTTTTTTGTGCCGAATAAAATCCAATGCAAAACTAGTTTTTATTATTTTGATGCAAGACGTTTATGTCCAAATTTAGATTGGTGGACCCAACGATATCAAACAACCGCACAAGCCCGATAATAAACTATAGTAGAGAATAGATACCGTACCTACCCTGTACCATGAACAGGACAAAATTTATGAACAAAATATTACCGGTATCAAGCACAAGTTTATTGCCATTACCGATGAGTTATTAGATACAATTCCATATAAAGTTGTTCGACTGAATTTTTGATGTTCGTAGGCCTATACACTGTACAGTATAGCCTAATCCAACCATTCTTTTTTTTTTTTGCCAAATAAAATCCAATGCCAATGCGGATTTTTGTTTCATGATATTGATGATGCCAAATGTTTATGTCCGAATTCAGATTGATTAATCCAACCACAAGCCCAATAATAAACAGAATAAAATTTAAAAGCACAATATTATTAGACACAAATTTATTACCATTATCGATGAGTTATTACCATTCCATATGAAGTTGTTACATTAAATTTTTGATGTTCATATAATCCAACCATTCTGCACCGACTGCCGTTGTGTCCTCGATAAAGCCGAGTTAGTAGACACTTCAAATATTCAAATTTTGAGCCCTGTGGTACACGAAAAACACGTGCGATTGACGTCATTTGCCTAACCATGCATCCATTTTAAATTTCGTCCATTCGTGCGCTAATTCAGAATTTATTTACCTCGAATTGACACATGCGTTATAGACAGTAGTCATATTTATTTTGAATTCTCCAATCAAGCACAAACATGAGAAAAAATGAACAGACGAACACATAAAATTAAGTAGAAATTCTGAAGAACAGGCACTGTGCGAGAGTAGTGTCTACCTCGCACAGCCCATAGACAGTAAATGCTCGTGTTGCAGAACGTCTGCATGTTGCATGTGCTGTGCCGGTACGGGTTATCTTCGTACCCAAACACTTTTATTTCGTCCCCCTTGTTCTGCTGGCTACTCAGATTACTTTGTGAGGTACCGGTACTGTATTATTTATATGTATGAACATTATTGAGGTACCAAAATACAGAATACCACCCACTCGGGTTGCACATCCAGCATCAGCAGATGTGTGTTTTTCCGTGCAGCCTGTCATTTTTATTAGTCATAGCTCTGAGTTTATCTCGACACCTTAGTCGACACAAAATGGATACAAATACTGAATAAAGAAATCTCATTATCACTGGTACAGAGTTATCAAGAGGTCTCGAAATAAACAATGTTTATATACAGTATAGTAGGTAGTTCACCAACTGAATATTTAGGCAATAATAGAACCGACGTGCTAAACCCTGAATCAGTACGCAACCTGTTTGCAACTAGTACGCAAATACCTACCTAAACACGTAACCACATGTTGCACTGTCTCTCACTCTGCACTCTTCGTGCTGCTGACGAATATGACACTGATTCTGGAGTCCTGATGGGATTTGGAAAGTATCAGAAAAGTATAGTAGTACCGTGCCCTGAGGATGCAGGAGGGTTGTGTTGTCTAATGATTTTGAAACAGAATTGACCTCATGTGCGAAAACTTAAGATTTGCCCTGAATTTTTCTTTCTTTATGACGAATGTTGCCTATGGAGAAGCTGTAAATAATCCAAAAAATCAATATACAACGTTATGTGAAAAGTACTGAATTTTAGCCCCAAGTAATTAATGTTAGGGTGGAATAGCATGTTTTAAAACATTGCGTCTGTTTGTGAAAAATTTAGATTAGAGACCTCATCCTGTATCCCTGAAGTACTTTCCAGTCGTTTGGGTATTTATAAGGACTGCTGCTTTCGTTGGTTTTCTTGTAATAAAAACCATGTAATTCGACAAAATTAAAATAATAGGAAGTACTTTTTTCTTGTTGACTGTGAGCAGTCATCAATTGATGTTCCCATAACCTGTCTCAAATCGTAGTTCGTTAATGGTGCGGCATTCCCTATGTTCAAAATCTATACCTATGTCTCAAGTAGGTTCTTGTAGTGATCAATCTGTGGTCTATTCTGGACCGAAGACAACGCAGGCGTTTCACTCTATGGTACTCCAGTATTATCATAATATATTCCAAGGTGACAGAATATTGTTTTTTTTTAGGGGTCTGAAATATCCATACCATTTTCCTCATATAAAGAAGCTTCAAAACTACCAATGGTGCTATTTTTAGCAGTATTGGTGATTTTGAACTTTTTCCTGCACTTTTGTTGGTACCAATCACTCAAAAGGAGACATTTTCGTCATTGATCAAAAGATATACAATGGAATACTGCCAATTTGCTAAATCTTCCTTTGGTGGTTCTCCAGGTGTTTGAATAGATCATGAGTGTAACTTTAAAAGTGTTTGGTAGCAACCAATCTGTAGAAAAAGGTTGAGATTCATCAAAACTGCGGGTTGATTGTTTTGAAGCTTTTTTGTACTTAGAAGAAAATAACATGAACATTTGGGACGCAATAAGAAAAGCATGATTCTGTCATTCTGGTACCGATTTTGTTAATCACATGCATACTTTTAGCAGATTAGTGCCTAAAATACAACATGGCAGGTGTTCAAGGAATGTCACAACTAGTTGGACCAGATCAAATGAAACAACTGAAAGAATTTTTGAACACTTACAACAAAATAACAGAGCAGTGTTTTGCAGATTGTGTTAATGATTTTGGGAGCAGAACAGTGCTATCGAAAGAAAGTACATGTATTTCAAACTGTTTGCAGAAGTATTTAAAAACGACGTCTCGTATTGGACAAAGATTTGAAGAACATTTTATAGAACAAAATGAAGCACTCGCTGCGCAAGCTGGCTTTCTAAAAAAACCTAGTACATAGACTCTGTGTATCCTGACTTGAAAAATTCACATTTAAAGCGTTATGATTTTGCTACTTCGGCCAAATCTGTTGTAGTAATGGAATGTTTGAAATTCTCTTGATAATGTAGAGAATCCTTCTCAATTTTGGTCCTATGTTCAAGTATATTCACGATATCTGTCTCAGCAGTGACCTATCATGATAAGGGGGTGCTATGTCAAAGATGGCTAAAATGACTCTCTTGTTAGCATGAAAACATTCATAAAATTTAGTTCTTGAGACTTAGTAATGGCATTTTGAAGTAATACTAGATTTATGTGAATTTTAGTGAAACAGTGAATTTTATTGTGGAAAATTTATTCATATATTATGACCTAAAATTTGAATATATACATGTATATGATTTGAAAATTGCCAAAAGGATTATTGAAAGTGTAGTATTTACTCGATTGTGGGAAATAATCTATAATTTTTTTTTAATCTGGATACTTGCTAGACCATACATATGTGGTTAAACACAATAGCAGAGTATAAACTGTATGATTGAGCTCTGTGCATCAAACAAATACCAATGCTGATCTGAATATGTTTTGAATCTGGACCATCATTATTATTTCCTTATCTGTGATAGTGACCGGCCGTTATTTAACGTAGGCAATTTCTTTCTATAATTTGCTTAAGAATTTTTAAACTCATTTCAAAAGTTTTTTCAGGTAATATTTACTGCGATATGCTTTCTGGTGGACAACTACCAAAAATTTATAGTCATTGTGTTGTCCGCAAAGTATGCCCATTGTGTCGCCGTTGTATCTCTGTTTCATCCCGTAATAAAAATGTTCGTGTCAGATTTGCACCATCGCCCACAGGTTGTATTCTTTGTTTATTCATGGAATTCAAATATAACATATTCTTTAAACATATTGAATATAATTTTTTCAGGTTTCCTGCATATTGGTGGACTGCGAACTGCATTGCTGAATTATTTATTTGCAAAATCCAACAAAGGTATCTGTAATTCTGGTAATTCATTATACACCCTTCCATCCTTGAGCATTTTTTGAGCATTTCTTGTTGTCTGTCCCTGTTTAGACATAAAATAAAATTCCAGTGATTTTACCATTCTTTTGGGATGGAAGAATTACCCAATCAGACATCATGGTTGTCAAGCATGATTACCAGTTTGCCCAGTTAAGGTTCGGACCATCTGTGGCACACGCTACACACAACATAAACTGCGATTTGACTGAAATTTGCTCTAAGCCAGGAAAAAAGCAGCACCTGTAAAGAACTTACCAACTGACACTTATATTGCAGACTTACTACAAAATGTATAACAGCTACTAAGGGGAAAACATTCAAAGCAGAACTGAACCACTGTAATTGAGTGCATTGAGTCGTGTTTTCTGTGTATATACACCCTTGTTTCTTATTTCTGTGAAACAAATGTTTGTACTCCTAGTCCTTCAGAAATCTTTTTTATATCTAGGTAGTGGTCAGTTCGTTATCAGAATTGAAGATACTGATCAGTCACGAATTGTACCCGGTTCCGTTGAGAATTTGTTAAAACAGCTAGAATGGGTTGGGATCAAACCAGATGAAGGACCAATAGTAGGAGGAGATTATGGACCGTACATACAAAGTGAAAGATTGCCAATATATGAGAAGTATTTTATATTTTTTTATTTATAAATGCAGTCTTTTTGGAATATTTTCTATCTAGGGTCAGAGGATAGGGTATCAAGTTTCAAGTATGACAGTAGGCATACCGGAACATATATTTATTACCCTCAATAATGTATCAAAATTTAAACACTGAAATTCAATGAAAAGCAAGGATGTCAAAATCCTGTTTTCTTTCTGAATGGTATTTATAATTCCATATTTATTATTGAAGTAGCTGATTATTAGAATATTAAAATGGAGTGATATTGCAATATGAAGGAAATCATGTTTAAATTGAATAAATCATATTCAAAGTGAATTGAGTTAAATGTTAATAAAGGTATTAATCATACCTATTTTTTGGAAATTAAACTTACTATTTTTAGATATGCAAAACAGCTTTTGAACAATGGTACAGCATATAGATGTTTTTGCAGTGAAAGGAGGCTTGATATTTTAAGGAGAGATCAAATGCAGCGGAAAGAGCAATCAAGGTATCATATTCTATATTTTCTTTAATGTTTCAGCAAATGCTTAAAAAAATTTTTTTAAATTTATTGTCTATCGCAATCATACTGGTTCATTCATTATCCTCTTATATGTTAAATATATTCCATAAATTTGTGTATATTCATTGTATATAATTTTTATTAAGTTCTCACCAAATTGGTTTTTATTTTTTATTTTACTTTTAGCAAGCAACACGCAAAAGTAATGAACTGATGGCCACTTATATGACAACGAGTTATTACGAAAGGTAGTACCAACAACTGCACTCTAAGCAGAAAACATTCAGAACAGAACTGCAATTCTAAAGCCTGCACCAAGACAGTATGAAGAAAGTGGTATCAACAGTGTAGATTAACAAAAGTCATGAATTCCATCTTGCCAATGAGATTCATTATAATGTCCAGTGTGTCTGCATGAGAAGTTGTAGTTCGCAATGTGGCCAAGCCGTATTTTCAGCTTTCCTCTCCCACAGGATGAAAATAAAATCCTAACCAATAAAGTTGATCAGATGAATAACTATTTCTTATCTATTTCTATTGGCACTGGGATTTGATGATCAACACCAGCACATCATAATCTAAATATATTTAGATATGACAACCGATGCAGAAATTTGTTGCAATCCGAAATTGAAGAAAAATTAACTGCTGGGATCCCTTATGTATTGAGATTAAGGCTCCATGATGATGTCAAATCATTCCACGATTTATTAAATGGTGAACTACAGCATGATGTTGCTAGAATTGAAGGGGATCCTGTTATATACAAGACTGACGGGTAATTTTTGATACAATATAAAAATGTTTGGAGAAATCCTGTTTTTGGAATGCCATGATTCTTCTAATGCTAAACTATTTTACCAATAATGCAGCATATTAGTCTTTCTGCGAAGTGTGTTATGTAGGGACATTCTTATCTTAGTATACCACATTCATGCTACTACTTCATACGTTAAACTCATTCAGATATCCAACATACCATTTGGCGAATGTTGTTGATGATCATTTGATGAACATCACTCATGTATTAAGAGGCAAAGAGTGGATGATATCTACAGTAAAACACATTATGTTATATGATGCTTTTGGTTGGAAACATCCAAAATATGCTCATCTACCCTTACTTATGGGCAAAGATGGAAAGAAGTTGTCAAAAAGACAGGTAGTTTTTTGGATTTAATTTT
Organism: Styela plicata; assembly: GCA_963675895.2. Taxonomy (NCBI): domain Eukaryota; kingdom Metazoa; phylum Chordata; class Ascidiacea; order Stolidobranchia; family Styelidae; genus Styela; species Styela plicata. Next base: position 7,537,661 of record OZ023143.1, on the reverse strand, counting down.
TTGAAAATGCTACTCCGTAATAACCAATTTACAGTAATTATATTTGTATATTTTTAGAGTGATATTTTCGTGGAACAATATCAGGAAAATGGCTATCACCCTGGATCTATGCTAAATTTCTTGGCTTATTATGGCGCAGGATTTGCAGAAAATTCATTAATTCTGGGCGACGAGATGGCTAGTCCTACAGAAATATTGGATAAAATGGCACGAGAATTTTCATTAGAAAAGGTTTGACTAACTTCATTACACAAATGAACATATTGAAGACCCATTTCCCTATATATTTTTTAACTTTCATTTAACAATGAATCTTGATAGAATCTTGGTTTCTTTGGATGTCCAAAGCTATCAAGTCATTTTTTTTTTAGGAAAAAAAAGCTTCAAAAGTACAAATAATTCTATTTCATAGCAGTACATTGATGATGATTTTGAACGTTTCTTCAGTTTGGTTGTTACCAAACACTCAAAAAGAGACGTTTAAATATTCTAACCACACCATGATATATTGCTATATTTTCCACTGGCTGGACCCATTTGAGTTTCTGACCTTCTACCAGTTTGTGCTTATCTACTGTTAACATTGAGATTAATTTATGTGATTTTGAAATAAAAAACTCTCTCTAATCATTCTGTTTTAAAATATATTAATAAATCATTTAATATTCAGGTTGGGATGAATAACACCATAGTGAGCTTCCACAAACTAAATGAATACAATTCACATATACTAAAACATTTGTTGTCAAATGAAAGGGGTAAAAAAACATTGATCAGGGAGATAAGGTACCATAATTAATTACTCATGTGTGTGTATATTTTTTTTATGATTCAATGATTAATGATGCATATATCTTACCAATTCGCAAGATGAACTATAATCGGGAAAGTTTTACAAAAATCTTCAACTCGCTCGATATTGTGTGAGTTGATTCAGGTACATTTAATCTTGAATCATACAATTTCGGATTCCATATGTAAAATTTCAATTAATGGCCTGCCTACTCAACAAATTGTTAGCAAATTTCCCAAATATAATAGAAATGAACATTATATGATGGAGAATATTTGCCTAATATCTTTGTCAGATACCAAATCTTTAAAATATTTAGGGTGAATGAATCCCTTACTTATAACACATGTTACTGTTATATCGTTCTTATCTTCAGAGAACATGTTGCAGAAAAATATACGGAAAACAGCATATTACAAGAACTTCCAGATGCTAGTGATAGAAATAAATATGTAGAGCAACTTTTATTAATGAGAAAGGTATGTATACGGTGATATTCCTTCAACTTCGATACCCCATGGTATACCGTTTCATTTTAGTTTTAATCCTCCTACTGTTCAAAATTCATCAGTATTCAAAGTCAAGCTAAAATGAACTCCATATGATGCTCAAACAATCTTTATTTTCAGCTAGACTCATATAACAGTCACAAAAGACTTGGTGAATGATGAATATTCTTATATCTGGACTCGACCTCAAATTAAATCATTGCAGATAAGTGAAGCCTCTACGAAATTCGTACAGAATGTTTGCAGGTAACTTTCATAAGCAATTCTCTATTACACATAGGTCAGTGCCATTTTTTATCCTAATACCACCCAAGTGGTTCAGTAGTCTCGAATTTGAAACTTATGGTTGATCGATTTCCCATCCTGACCACTCGAGGGGGAAAAAGTCCTCAGATGTTGACATACTCCTTTTATGAAAATTTTTCAACTTTCCAGTTTTATAAATGGCATTACTGTTCAAGAATCATCAAAGAGCGAGCTTACTTCAAGTATACGTAGTCTGCAAGCTGAAGCAAAATTAAAAATTGCACCTGCAATGACATTACTAAGATATCTATTGATTGGAAAGAAGGTTTGTATTAGTTAGAAGCTATAATTAAATAAAATCTAGCTGTCAGAAAAAATATGTCTGCACTTCGTTTGATATGATAGCCATTTCACATATTTACTCTTTGCTCTTGCTTTTCATTGAATTTCAGTGTTTAAATTTTGATACATTATTGAGGGTAATAAATATATGTACCACTATGCCTACTATCATACTGTAAAACTTGATACCCTATCCTCTGACCCTAGATAGAAAACATTCCAAAAAGACTGCATTTATAAATAAAAAAAAAAATATAAAATACTTCTCGTATATTGGCAATCTTTCACTTTGTATGTACGGTCCATAATATGATTTTTTTTTAAATCACTTGCTCTCTCTTTTCCATATGAAATTACATAAATTTGAGTCAGCAGAATTATCGATTTGTTTTTGTTGTTCTTGTTTGCAGCAAGGACCTTCCGTGGCTGAAGTTATTATTATTCTTGGCAAAACTGAAACTCTCTGGAGGCTGAAGAGAATCAACCAATTCCATAGCAACACAGAGGCTCAAAGCTTTCAATTTTGATATTTTGTAGTTTATTTATCTATAATAATAAATTACTGTCAAGCAAACCAGTGAAGCATGAAAGTTGTGAAATTTTCAGCTTTTATATCACCATAGGTCGAGTTTTGGGCATGAAGCAGACGTTTGTTACCTGCAATGAGGAATTAATCACCTTGATTGGAGGACAAACTGCTGATGGAAAAGGTGTGCAGCTCTGTCGGAAAATAAATTTGTTTTATCGTATAGCTTCCTTTCGAAGTGAGGTATTAGAAGAGTCTTCCAGGGGATTGCTAGCATTTAGATTTGTGGAAGATAGGGTGAACCACACAGTAAGTTTATGTGCCGGCAAATGGCCCTAGGTATATACCTTCCTGTTTTTGGGGATTCACTAGGATGGGTTTTTTTGCTTTTCTTAATTCAATTGCTTACATCTGACAGTAGGGTAATATTTTGTACCGGCATACCGCGGTCAAAATGCCGTTAATTTCCGCAATCAAGAAGTATGTCAGGGGCATAAATAAGTGAGTATCTATCACTTTCATCTGCACTAGCGCATAGACCTTTGCGAGAGTATTCAAGAACGTTACAAGTTTCGAGTGGTAGAGGGGGTATGTTTTGATGAACATTGAGCGACTAACTTCAGCTTTGTGTACTCAACCCAGCTGACTTCAGTGATTATGAAGTGCACATGCCGAACTAATCCATTTAAAAGGAATTTTCCAGAAATCGAAATAGTGCAAAAACCATGATTATTATCACTCTTACCTGTACTCACTCGAAACAAACATTATTTTCAATACTCCCGAAAATAGCGAATTGCAAGGAAAAGAGAGGTCTCGAGTGACTTTATTTCAGCAATACTTGTGTTTAAAAGTAGTGTACCGGTACTCGTATACGCTACAGAAATCCTTATTCGTATCCCCCACCTGATAGCCTTGTGCAATGAAATATGCGTTCTATAAAGTGCAGTGTATTGAAGGCACCAAATATATATATGAAATAAGATTCTATAAATGATTAAACAAATAAAATGATTTTAAAATTGTTCTTACAGAATAAATAATCAAATTGCACGCTGCAATCATCAAAAAAAAATTAAAATAGTTCCAACCGTGACTGATTTTTGAATCCCAAAATGACCTACTTTGAATTCAACTTTGTGAGGTCAGCTTTATTTGTAAAATTGTTGTTGTGCATCACTTGAATTGTATGGGGGCATTGGGGACAAATTCTTTTACTAGAAAACTCGAAACGTGATCGCAAGAAAAAAACTCAATAAAACATAATCTGTGGGCAAGAGGATATCGCTTAGCGGATCGATACTTAATACTATGAGAAATATTTTTGCATGAACGCAGTAGTTGCTACAAAAACAAGTATGGGTTTAAATATTTCAGTATGAGAGTTTTAACTCATATATGACTACATTTTGCAGCAAAGTCATAATTTACGTCAGGTATAAAATTGAAACATTCAACATATCACGATTTCACTGCAAAATGAACCAATGTAAGAATAAATAAAAAATGGATCAATTTCAATTAGAATTGTGAAATACCCGACTAATCGGATTATAAAATCGCCATAGAAAACTTCTTAAACCTTGCTTTATATGCCAGATTTTCCGCTTTGCTCACATTTTTCAGTCCTATTTGTACTCTCAGATTTCGTTCCAACTTTCTTAGATGTAGATTCATCACTGTCATCAGCTTCCTTCTCAGTTGTAGGTTGTTGAGTACTCATGGCAGGCTCTGTAATTTTATTATCCTCTACAGGTTTTAATATCTGTGGCTCTTCGGAAGACGGTTGTGATTGTTCAGTTTTTTCAGCATCTAGTTCACTGGATTCTTCTAATTCCAATTTTTGCATCAGTTCTTCTAACTTGTTTGCCTGAAAAAAAAAAAGAAATAAAACTGTATAATTATCAACTGAATTGAGAGGGCTAAGTTTGACTCCCGAAATTAAGTTTACCACTCCGATTGAATACGATCTATGCTGATATTAGCCAAGTAATTTTTGTCAAAGAGGTACTCCTGTATTTGAAACACTGCTCTTCAATGTTCATTCAATTACGTGGTCGATGTTGGCCCCCTCACCGATCCCAAAATGGCCTTCACATAGGAAATCTCGAAAAATGTAACATATTTTTTGCCATTTTTGGTATGTTTTCTAGCAATATGCAATAAAACAGCCATTTTCTAGGGGGAAATGACCTTGAAACATTTTGAAAATAAAGACTCAAGTGGCATTGCCATGAACCATATATGTACCGTTGTGAAAAATCAATCGACACATATTTGACAAAACATTTTTCGATGCATTTGTTTGAATTGCTTCTTTTTTTTATCTATAGGATTAATATACCAGCATCAATAGTTCAAAATTATAAATAAATATTGTAAACCTTTCTCTCTTCATTTAACTGAATCAGGTGGAATAAATGCTCTGTCAGTTCCTCTTTCATTTCAGTTGCTCTATGAAGATTCATTTTTGCACTAATATACTCTGCCTCTGCTTTTTCAAATCGCCTTCTGTTTATAGAAGTAGTTTATAAACACTTTTTAAATCGTTTTAGGTTTTGGAAGATTAATTCATCAATATTTCTCCATTCTATTTATATTATGTAATATCCTCTGTTAGATGCTAGTTAAGCATGATAGCCGAAAGGTTTGCGCAACTCTTGAAGCACACCCAGACAGGCTTAGCTTTCAGATTTACCAAAACTTTTTAAATAAATCCACAAAAATTATGGCTTTTATGGCTTCAAATTATTGGCTTTATGGCTTTTCAAATCAAACTCTTGTTTGGATTTGCACACCACAATCAGAGATAACTGAAAAAATATATGAAGCAATATACACGGCTACAAAAAATAATAACTATGTGGAGCAGTACCAAAGTTTGGCGAGTCTTCTTCGTTTTGCACAACACATAGATTACTCACTGTGCATGATTGAATTCTATACAAGCATCATCAATTCGATCTCTCAGAATTGAAACATCATAATTCAACATGCCGTCCAGCTTTGAAAGTTCAGCCTGAATTTTAACAAGTTTTGTAGACTCTGCAAAAGCTCGCTTCTTCCTTTAAAAATAATACCAATAAATATTATTACACAATTTGATTTCAAATCTCAAAAGTCAGATTCTAGATCTGGAAAGTTAGTTTTTAAATTCTAGAGACAATTAAACTTTTAAATGCAGTATATAATGACATTGCTGTTATAACTCTTTTTTAACAATCATTATTATCTTAAAATGAACGATATGATTTGTATTGAATATTACATACATGGCCCAATGCCATTCATGCAAGTATGACACATAAAATTAAAAGAAAATAAAGCCAGATTCTGAAAATTCATGAAAGAAAATTAAAGGAGCAGTTGAACCTTTCTGCGATTGCTTTTGACAAGATTGTCTTTTTTCGACGATTTTTCTCTTCCATTTCTTTTTGTCTTCTCTGTACATCTTCAAGTTTGATCTTTTCCTTCCTGAAAAATATATGTAGCCTCATTCAAATTATAAATATTCTTCTATATTGCTAAATATTTTGATGTGGCATTCCATCAACCTTCCATTTTGTTGAACATAATTTAAAGCAAGGTCTGGAAATCTATAATTTGAATATCACTTTGTTTTAAATCATGACTCAAGAAGGTATAATTAGAGAGATTTTGCTTGAATTATCATGCATGCTTGTGCCACTAAGAAGTTGCATTTGAACAAGTGTTAGTGAGACTCTAGTCAATGACACCTTTTTCAATGACTGGAGTAGTCTGAGATGAACACCTAGACTTGACATAATGTAGAAGCGAATTGTTTCGGAATTTTTTGTCTGCAACTAACTTCTCAAAGATCACGTCTGACGTTGCGTGACTCATCAGAGAATTAAACACGCCAAATACAAGGATATAAAACATGCAATGAAATGAAAATCAGTGTTCATTACCGAATGATGATCAGATGGTACTTATAAAGTAAGAATTGTCAAATTAATGTGTCATTGCTATTAAAAAGATACAGAAATCTAGTCTAGACTTGAGACCAGTAAATATATTACTCGACATAACTTGCGACTTGAAAGTACAGTCGACTCGAGACTAAATTTTTGGAGACTTGCACTAGACTCTCAACTGTTTGTGTGTGTTCTTTGACGCAACTTCGACGAGATGTGAAGTGACCCGTTCCCAACACTGATTTGAACGACTGAAAAATAGCAAATTGAAACCAAGGTCTCCTATAATCATACATACTCTTTAATAGCTTCGACATCATCCAAAATTTCTGGTTCTGTGTTGTTGATATTTTCTACTGTGGATTCTATGATTCAAAACATAAATTCACAAAGATGAAAATAATAAATGCATTCATAAAAATAGATTGGTACCTATTCTATAACTATGCATGCCATAATGACTAAAACATGCTGATGACTATTGAGTGTTTGCCAACAGCAAGGTTATCCAGAGTTTCCTATGACTATTTTGCCGACTCTTTCACCGGTTGAGCAAAAGAGAAACATCCTGATGACGTTACAAATGAACAAAATGACAGTAGCCTCCAGTATACTATTAAACAAACCAATTTTATTTTTGGAAAAACAAATTTACCACAATCAATTAAAACAAGTTAATGCATAATGAAAGCAGTGTTGACAAAAAGGGTGTTTTGAATTTTTTAAACACACACCGAACAGCTGAAAAAATCCATTTTGGTGTGCTCAAGCTGCAAAGTGACACTAACTGCTGGCTGGCCCTTCTAGTGTATGCGCATCGAGGTCAGGCAGCCACCATATGCAATTTCCAGTGCCCCTGTTACACGTGGAGTCGAAGTTTGATTGGCAAATTAAAAAGAGACCAGACTATAATTTTGGCCCAATAGAGAATGTAACTTTAACTCTTAGCAGTAGCCAGAAAGCGACATTTAAGAACTGCCGCTTTGGACAATCATTTAATTCAAAATTTAACGTTAAATCAAGTGACTTGTTTGGTTCAATTCAATTTGTGCTAAGGACCTGCACATCTTAGCCTGCTAATGGGAGAGAGAATGCAAAAAGTTGGTAGCAATGGAGTCATTTGGTCAGGATGAGATTTCGTCAATTAGATTTTTGTTTGCCCCATGAAAATAAGGCAGATCACTAAAGTAGATTCGATCTTTTCAATTTACATTACCATCATAGGTAGATATGCCTATATTATCATGTAAAAATGCAATTACCCGGTGAAGGAGTGAATGTTTTCCCATGCAAAGGTATTTGATCACTTGAAACATCTGTTGGTTCTTCTTTCTTTGACTTCTCTTGATTAACAATTGGTTTTGATAACATAGCTTCCGTTGGCAAGGTTTGGTTTGTTTTTGATGGTCTAGAAGTTTGTTTTTTTTGAGACTTTTGGCCTAAATTTGCCTGTTTTGGTCTCCCGCCAGTTAATGGCTTTACAACTCTAGCTGTACCAGTCTGATTACCGCCAGTAATACCTTTCATCCTTTTTAGATCAGCATCACTAAAACCCACCCAATCACTCATTGTGCTATTGTGTATGACTAAATTGTCAAAAAAACAAATTGAAGGTGAATCATAGAAGTCGTGATGCTTAAGGATTGTTTATACAACATGGGCAGTTATTTTTAGGGTCACATTAAGTTTAGTACTATATTATATCCAACTATCATACCAATTTCCTATTCTGGAAACAGTTTATTTTGACCGGGGACTAGCAGCCAGGCATACAATGCCATAATATGTTTGCAGCACTGACTCCCTCCCTCTGGTTAGGATGAATGTATTTTGTCAGTTTTAATTTTGATGACATCGCGAATACGGTGCAAAATTCATGGGTAAATTTCCCTAACATTTTTCCTGTATGAGTAGATTCAATAATGATAGTTTTAAAGACTTTTTGAGTATACTAAGAAGATGGCGTAAAAATTAATGTATTCCAAAAACAAGATTCTGTAATCCACGAGCAGTCAAGTTTTGCAATTACTTCTTGGACATTGAAAATATTTCAATTTGAGTGAAGCTTCATACCATATTGCCGATCAGGAAAGTTATTCCGTTAAGCGTGGGCCCGCGATTCGTCAGTTACTATTGCTCGCAACAGGCTACATGTTTGCACAACATTTTTCTGCCCGGGTTTCTAAATACCTATTTTTATCAATTACAAAATAAAGTTATCAAGTATTTGGAATGTAAATGGAGAAAGACAAGACTGAAGTTACGATACTTTTATCATGAATTTACCTTTTTTATTTAATCTTAGGAAGCGAAATGTGTTAATGACCGAAAAATAACCAAGCAATATAAACTATTGGGCAGGTTAGTAAAGTACTAGGCTATACTTAATAGAAAATTATTTGACACGATATTCAAAACAATATTGTTATATCGAAAAGATATATTTGCAAACCTCGGGATAAATAAAAAGCGTGGAAGTGAGCGAGAAAGCGCAGCTGATCAAAATCCATACAAAGGCCCCGGCCCTACTCCGTAGACTGCTAATCGATCACTGACGAGTGAGCAGGGCGTGCAAAGGGTTCACACCTCCCGGCGAAACGTAAACGTGTCAGAAGAAATCCTTTTTTCTCGAATAAATGCTCACGCATTTGCGATAACATGACGTCAGTGTCAGACAAGAGAAAAACGCTTGCCTTCATCACGTGAGTTTATCAGCCAATCAAATCGGCCGTTTCCAAGACACGCCATTAAAGGATAACGGTCATTCCCGTTTGCCTTGTTACGTGCTGCGCTGCTGACTGGCTGAAGTTAATATCTACTGTGCTGCATTAAGATCTATTTTACGACGTAGCAGTAGTTGACAGATGGCTATAAGGACAATTGCGTAAATTAGTTGATATGTCAAGAACAAAGTTGATAAAATTAGGATCCCCTCGATCTCAATTTAACTGCCGAGATCGCAGGCGGGCAAAACAGACACAGAAAGTAAAAAGGAGAGTTAGTTTTGATAAAAAACATCCCCCTATCACACCGGAGCTGTTGAATCCTGCAAACCTGGTTATTATACGAGAAGAAGATAAAAAGTATTTCGGTAAAAATCGGTTGACTTTAGTCTTTTTTTATGTTGTTTTCCTATACCGTACCTAGTTCATGCTTATTTTTTTATAAATTAGGTGACCAAAGCTGTTAAGTGTTCACGATAACTTGAAGTCCACAAATTACTTCTTCTGACAGTCCCAAACTTATTAAATGTATGCCTTGGCAATACCTATCAGTCCAGGATAGGTCGCACTGCTTTACATAGCGAAAAATTTTCTATGAATCATTGCAACGGTTACCGTATTAAATAATATTTCTCCGTTCTGTAGCTACTGTTTGGTGGTATCCTTTATTGTTGCCCTTCTAAAGGGATTGGAGTCAAATAACCTTGTAACTGTATTAAACCCATAACACTAATATTAATCTACTGGTTTTGACCCAAGGTGTTTCAACAATTTTATTTGATCTGAATTTACTTCAAATGTCATCTGGAGCTGGGAGAATTGTTAAATAGAAATCATTGCCTGATCGCTTGCTATTTGAGCTATAAAAATTGTCTACTCGTTTCGTTGTCTTCTAATTCTATATTTCAGTTATACACAATTTGATTAATTTCCCATACTTTCTTTTCTGTTTTTTGTGCACAACAGGTTTAGCTGGAATTGGTTTTGTTCCGAGTAATTATAGTGATATTGATTATGTTGTGGCTAGATATCACCAGAAGCTTATATGCTCTGGGCAAAAAGTCACAATTCACATGCTTAGTGATAAGGCTGTGGAACTGTTTTTGAAAGCGGGTGTCCGTTTGACATCACATAAAGTACGTTCTGGCTGGGTGAGGTACTTTTTGAAAAGATGTGAATGTGTTCGAGCACATCTGAAGAAGTTGAGAGACCCGGAGACTGATACTGCTTTTCAAGTATCTCATCCAGATACCCCGCTTTGTGGATATTCCAAGCCTTTCCATGTAAGTATTATTACCAATGATCGATATTTCTGGTGGAATTAAACCATGTGAATAGGAACTTACGTTTTCTTTCTCTTTTTTAGGTATCACAAGAGCCCCAATCTCTACTCAATCTGTTTGCTACGCCTTCTAGTGAGGTAAGTAAGTATGCTTGATTTGAATTCATCCGACTGGATTGGTTGTGATTTTTGACTTAATTATTTTTACTTCTTTTTAGAAGTCTCTCTGCCAAACTTGTTTGCGTGACGAAAGTTCATCAGATTCCGGAGTGTCATCCCTTTCTGCAACCACAGACACAACAAATCATTCGGAAGTGACTAATTATACGCCAACATACCTCCCTAACAAAACTATTGTGACTTCAAAGTTTGGAGTGATCCAAACAGATACTGCTTCTTTTCTCAATCCCAGAGTTCGGCTAGTCGATCCAAAGCTTTTGTCAGACACTTTGCCCACGAGGCAACGGGAGGATTATTGTGCCCCTATATACAGTTTTCCAGGGCTTCTACCTCCCAAAATAAGGCGAAGAGAAGTTGAGCAATGTGAATATACAACAAACTGTAGATATAGTCCTACCCCTTTGCCTTCAGAAAAGGGCGTAGGCAAGATGAAACGCAAGAATTCTGGTACTGCGAAAGATCAATCATATTCAGATTTATTTAAATTAATGCAAGATGGACTTCCCTAATCATTCTTGTTTTATTTTATGTTTACTGTGATTTTTTATTTGATAATGTTCCTTTCATACACACTCATGCTTGTTTCAATGATTCGGTCTTTCTGTATGTGGTATCGGGCTGAATGAAGAATTTAGGGTTTGGTTTTTGCCAAGATTTCTGACCTTTGTGTTCGTGAAAGGGGTCCTGTGTCCTGTAGAGCCTATTTCCACCAAGAATTTTTTTGGTAAAAGCGTGCGTGTGTGTTTTCAATCAGACTTACTTAGTTGTCTGGATGGGAGGTTCTTGAAAGAGTAGCTACCCATTTCCGTTGAGAACTTATGAGTAGGGAAGGGTCGATGTGGTTTATTTATTAGCGCATATCTGAACTGCAAAATTCCATGCTGGGCATGTGACCCAAGTAGTGCAGAGTACCACAATTGCATTTGGGGATAATTGTTGACTCGACACAATTATCTGAACTGCAGAATTCCATGCTGGGCATGTAGTACAGAGTACCACTACTGCATTTGAAGATAATATTGGGCATGTTGACTCAACACAAGCACGCAAGGGTAGCTACCCGTCACTTTTTTTAGTCCGTATGGGCAAGGCAAAAGCTTGAAGTGGAGTAGTAGCTTGCACTCACTATGCCGTTGGACAAGGCATAAAGTTACACCAAAATTCTATATCTATAGGAAAATATTTTTCATATGACACCGGCATGGTCGTCAGGAAATTTTAACACACAAGTATTGCAGACAAAATATATTGCACATCTCACACCGTATTCCTATAAAACAAATAAACTTTCACATTAATGGTAGTATAGTCAATTCCCCTCTATATGATTTCCTTATTTCTTTCTGTACACTGTCACATACTTTGTCATATGCTTTCAGCCATTCAAGTTTAGATTGGTCCTCAGGATCAATGAAATTTCTCATAACCGCCGTCAATTTTCTATGAAAACTTCGAAGAGTCAAATGAACTTTTTCTAAATCTCTGACAACAGTTGCTGTTTTGATGAGAAATCTGAAGAAGAAAATTAGTTCATCGACAATATTCTATAGCATGATTGCAGCAGCAAGATTTTATTTCAGTCATTATTACTGAAATGTAGAGCAACGTTATCTGACTTATTTGGCTCCACTGCACGGCTTCATGTGCAGTACATGCTGAAGCAATCTATATTTACTTACATATATTAATTTAAGACGGGTTGAAATTTATCTTTGCGAACACAACGGAACCAATGTGAATCTTACTTTCACATCATATACAGCGCAGTATTCGAAACAATGTTTCAGTTCACACTCCGAGCATTCAAGGTCGAGTTCTCACCTACAGACAACCTATCAAAATGTGGCATAATGCTTACATTATAAAATCATCAACATCACAATCAAGAGGTCCGGATTTGGCATATGCACCTATCCATTCTGTAAGAATATGCCTTATGTCTTTGATCTCAAAAGCACCGCCCAACACCGGCATACAATCTATTATCTTTTCTGGGAATTTATCACTGAACTCAGATTTCTTGATATCTGGAAGATTAAAAAGTAACAAAAAGAATATAACACATCATTTTTACAATATCTGATAATTTCCTCATGTACCAATTTCTGAGTACAGAGGTAAATAATCTAGCTACTTTTATGTGATTCATTGGTAAAAATATTTATATACATATATTAAAAGGATATATTTTGGTATAAAAATTGGGAATGAAATACTGGTGTCAAATGTAGGATAGGCTTCCTGTGGGAGAGGAAAGAAAATACAGCTTAATCATATGGCGAACCGCATCAGTCTGTGCACATACCAGTCCTGACTCGGGGTGAAACATTTTGGTTGGCGAAAAAAAACGTAAGCAGGGCTTTCGTGAACCCTGTTCACCGACAAGGCATCTAGCAGACCTCTCCTATATAACTATCATCACCCACAAGATTCAAACTTGTGTCTTGACGATCAGCGAGGTGTAGCTCAAAGCATTTTCCCAACGCTTTATCACTTAAATGGGTACCCCTATTAAGCTAAGCAGGCACTCAATGGACAACATCGATAAAAAATACACACCTGTCGAATCCTCATCATCAGAATCTAAAATTTCGATAGAATGTGGTTCCTCCTGAGCAGCTACAAGCCTTCGTTTTACTCTTCTTGCTGCTGCTAGGTTGGTCTGTGCCAGTGCATGAGTTGGAGAAATCTTGAATTTTCCCACTGGCGAGTTCTTATTCAAGTTATTTTTTTCTGGACTATATGTGACAGGAAACATATCAGTAATAAGTTTATTTGGACTTGTGTCTGGAATGTTGGTTTTCTTTGAAGTTGTCTTTAACATGGTTGATTTTGTACTTTTTGATTTCATATTGCCTGAAAACAAAATGGCTGCATTCTTATGCAGGAAGTGAGGATCTACTAGACCATCGCTCTCAATCAAAATTCAATATAATCTAATATCATGCATTACTTGGTTTGGCCTGGCTCACTCATTCTTAATTTTCAATAACAATAATATATTGCTACAAATTCATTTTCTTGGGACCCCACGAAAGTAAAATTTAGAACAGCTTCAAGGAATCGAGATACAAATACTATTTTCAACATCTGTCATACGAGAACATTCCTTAAATTAGTTCTCCCATGGATGAGAATTATCACATGTTATAATTACATTATCTCATTCACCTAAATCAGAAATTTCATTTTGCTAAGTATGAACCACAGATGGACTATACCTAAGCAACATGATCCATAAGTGTCATACTAAACAAAATATGTTTGGTCAAAATGATTCTGGTTGGGACCCATTCATTTATCTGTATTCTTTCCTATATAGGTAGACAAACTTATGTAATCATGGTGTGTGATTTCTATTTTAATATGAAATTCGCAAGTTTTCAGATATTCTATCATTTTTTTTATCATTAAAGGGGAGTGGATGTGTTCTAAAGATTGCAAGAAGTTTGTCGTTAAATGGTGCATGCCAACAATCGAATAGGTCTTTATTATAAATTGAAGTACCTTTTCGACCCTTTGAAGTAACAGGTTTGTGACTCCTAAGTCCACGTCCTAACTTCCCCCCTCCACAAAACAATACATTAGGTGCTGGAGCTCCAACGACAGGCATTTCTAACAAATTTGCTTCCATGGATCCATTGCTATCATTCGAATTTTCATTCTATGAAAATGAATTCTTTTTCATTTGGTGTAGATAGGTAATCCTATTTTCAGATAAATGGTTTGCATTAAATTTTTTTGGATTTCACAAGAAACTTCTTAAGATTTGAAGATCAGAATTTTTTAAATGTTAATAATGGTATAGTCCATCTATACTTTACCTTTTGTATATGAACATAAAGATTGTGTATCAACTAAATTTCGACCCGATTGAATTGACCAGTAATAAGTAAAAATCAAATTCAAGAAACTTTTGACAATAAAAAAGTGTTTCTAAACATAAATGAAAATACCTCTTATGATATGAAATATATGTAACACCCACAATGAGAAAGTTCTTTTCCAAAGCTTGTTGTTGTTGAATCAAATTATCTTCTACCTCTTTTCGAAGATCAGGAGGGAGTGCTTCTAGAAAGCTCCGATTTAAGTTAATTTCTTCGTTTGTTGGTTTGAAATTGAAAGTCTGTTGATTTTGTTGAATTTCATCTGAATAACACATTTGAATGACTGATGTGGGCTTCATAAAATTTGTTACAGGTATGCATAATATTGTGTTGGGGGAACAGTAAAATACCATACTCACTTTGAAAAGTTAACACTTTCATATTTTCCATCTTACCTAAATAAGAAACAATATTCTCTTATTTGAATGTTTTTCGTTCACCAAGACTCACATGCTATATGCATTCAAGAATAATATATCTGAGAAAAGAGTGACTGCGCTTAAATCCAGATTTCAATGCCTAATGTCTGCAGACGTCTAATGTAAGTTGTTTGTTTTAAATGTTCAGAACAATTTCTCAGTTCGTTAAATCATCACTAACAAGATATTACTTTCCTGCCAGAAAACTTTCAATAATTAAGCATGTTTTGCTAAGTATGAGTCAATGATACATTATGTCGCCAAGACGCGATCCATCTGTGAATCATGTTTAACAAAATGATTTTTCTTTTATCCTATTGTGTTGCAGTGTGTATTTCACACCAAATATATACACCTTATCTATAACTGGAAGAAAAATAACTAATTAACAGGTTGAGAAGATACATACTTGAGCAACCAGAAGTAGATGGCTGATCTGTGGTGCCAACCTTGACAAGTTCCATTGTTGTTCTCGTCATATCTGACCTGTGAATAAATATTGATTTAAACTTTTGGAGAAAGAACGGTTAACGGAAAGAACAGCATTTTAAAATGCTTCTTTTATTGAAACCAGTTGAAAGAATTAAAAATACTAAATAATTTTGTTATTAATCCTCCCCGTGTTCAGAGTTGTTTTTATCATTATGGCTTCCAAACTTAGTGCTTTCTAAGACATAACACTAAATAGCAAATAAATACAACTTGCTGGACATAACTACTATAGTTAACTTTCGTAAGTGTTAGCCACTGATGAATGGTGTGTAATGGTGCATTTCTGCCTTACTCTTATGTCTCACAAAATTGGGGACTGAGGAGTGCAAAGATTTTGTTAATCAAACTAGACTTAACGGAAACATATGGCAAACACTTGTATGTGAAAAGATGAAATGAATGGGAAGCAGGCACATGCAGCCTGAAATATTCCATCCAGCAATAGCAATAATGGCGCGCATTGAAAGGTATCTGTCAAGATTAAAGGTAAAATCCTTTATCACTTTTTTGTCAGCTCTTACAACATACAGCAAATATATCAGGGCAATTCTAAAGCAATTCCACACCGTCTTTACAGTCTCCACACAGATAAAACAGCACTTGAAATAAATATGATTTGAACCAAGAATTCAAGAAATCTACAATGATCTACATATAAGGGTCTCATGTTTATTAAGCGCAAATTTAGTTAAAATGTGCAGACATCAATGACCAGTCTCTGAATACATATGCTGCTATTGGTTGCAGATGTCACAATTCCTGCTTATCTGTATTGTTACTCACTTCTTTTTGATGAACTTTTTAAGAAATGCTGCAGATGCAGAAGTTACAGTAGCTGAAGAATTCGCCGAATCTGTTGGCTGTAGTTGAGTTACTTGAATGCCAATCCCTCGTAGATCAGAAACATTTATCTATTTAAAAAATTTCCAAGTGCTAAAAATTAGCATTGGTTGATCAATTGCAAGATTGGATTTGAAAACAAGTTGAAAACTATCCTACTTCATCAATATCTGGATAGTCAAGTCTTGTGGAGTTCTGACTAAAAATACTTTTTCGTGGTAAAATATAAGCAATTTCGTTTACGGTATCTGAAAAGTTATTGTTTTTATAATTTATACAATAATAGCGCCACCATTGAATGCAACGACCAGCTATGTTTAAGGGAATAAAATGAAATTACAGAGCTTGGAAGGACAACTTAAGCAGTGACCAGTCACCACTAATGTGCAAAGAGCTGTCAACTGTCATTTTTGTGCTAAATTTCTGATTGGAATGCCAATTTGTTTTCATTCGCATCTAATTAAGTACCTGTAGTGAGCTCAAAATAGTCCAGGCTGCTTCATTAATTGCTGAACAATCTTCTTCATAAGGATCACCTGCTCAATGAATAAGGATGAAGCTTAATTGAACTTGAAGTTCCCAGTTCCATATAGGCACTGCTTCCGGCCATGCTCGAGAGAGAATTTCATTAAAAAAAATATCTGCATTGAAGCAATTTTTCCAATCTAAGAGGGAACATCCCCTGTGCAAATCTCTTATTGATGTTGTGTAATAATTGTGTTGTGTAAAATAGTACGAGATTGAGTGCATTTGTGCCGCTCTCACTCGAAAAGTTAATAGTTCATAAAAAGATAAAAATAAAAGGTAAAATATCATTAATCTCGAAACATGAAATTACATGGGTTGAGTAAACATTTAATAAGCCACACCACAGCCAGTACCTCTTGTGGTTTTGAGCGATATTTGTGAACTTCTTGACCATGAGTCACATATTCCATGTCCTCCAAATTTCACCGATTCTAGTGGAGCGTCAGATCTTCTCACCATTAGTTTGAGCGTGATACGACGTCCTCTCATTCCCACTGATTTTAACCTGTTTGTGACCTGAAAATTTTAATTATTTTTTCATTCTATTCTACATCATAAAGAAGATAAGAATTGAATTTGCTTTGTGATTTTGATAGATAATTTAACAAAATTTCAAACTTTTTTATCATGGTCAGAATATGTTCAAAAAATCATGCATTCCCAATAAAAAAAATTATTTTTTAAAGCATGACTCACAGATGGACCGCCTCTTGTCCGCGTGATCCATCTGTGACTCATAGTTAACAAAACATGCTTAAGCTATCTTTTTTCTGACTGGGTGAAAGTATCTGAACTGAAAAATTTCAGTACAAAAACTTATTGCTCAGTATGATCCAGCCGTCAATGAGGCACGAATCACCTGCGGCAAATTCTCGACAAAATAGGAGTTTGATTTGGTTTGAATTTGATATCCCCCAAGTTATTTAAAACAAAGTAAGGTTTTCTAGGACAATAAAAAAATGCAGTTAAAATTCATTAATAACATTGCTGTGGGCTATTCCATTACATAAACATATCATTGGACATAAAAATTAGCAACAAAATGTTTTACGAGTTTAGAGAAGAGAAATTTTTAAAGAGTCTCAAAGTTATTATTGTTTTGATGAGCCCAAGATTTCATGTTTCGGTGGCACAAATTTCAATGAATATTTTGAGTTTTCAGAGAAGAAAAATAAGCCATAGAAATATTCGGGTTCAATTAAGCAAGCATCCTGATAAAATATTATATATACTCTGCACACAATTTTGAGAGCTTCAAAAAAGGTCATATCGGCTCTAAATGAGGTTGATGAAACACTTTACAGCATGTTCAAGCAGCAATCTATCCAAAACAAATCGAGTTACGATAAATTATCTCTCAGTACAGCTATAAGGAATTTAGGTTAATAAAATTGAACAAACCTCTTGAGATAAATTGTGGAGAAATGTTTTTGCTTCGTCATTGCTTGAAAGTCTGATTCCATAGTTAACTTCAGCCGAGACTGACTTTCTTTCTTTTTCAATTTGAACCTATGCACAAAGATTATTGAACTAAGTGAAGCATGGCTGCACTTTAATTAGATGAAATAAAATTTTTCAACAGACTTGAGTTGCCAAACAGGAATTTTTCACCTCAACACGAGTTGAATACATGAAACGAGGAACAGGACTATGATAGTCTGGATCAAGAACCTTTTCTTACGAACCTGCTATATATATGCAGCTAATATCGAGACATTATCAATCACATACAGGCCAGTTTTTATTTCCTAAACTTCCCGCCTATAATATAAATAACAAAAAAAATATCTGCACAGCTACCGTGCGTTTAAAAAAGTTGTATTTTTGAGGAACAAGACTCTTGATGACCATGAAACTTGCCTCTCGCTTGTCAATTCCACAACTCATATCATGAAGTTTTTGTCCTGTTTTTGTGCCAAATTCATGTTGAAGGCCGTTGATTGAATGGTTTTGTAATTCTCCACATGTTGTTAGTCCCATTTCTTGAAGCCTTGATGCTTAAGAAAGATTTATGAATATTTTGTGCTTTCGAAGTTGAATTGGTTATTTTGACCAAAACATGCTCTTAAAATAATTTAATGTTTGGCTCAAAACATCCAGCCTCAATTGAAATATATGACAAATCGATAATTGAGCAAAAATACCTAATATTTAGTAAGACTGTGGTTTTTCGCGTTTAAAGAACTACAACAAAGATTTCAGGGATCAAATTTGTACTGGTATGTTGATTTTCTAACAAACTTATGTAGTTACGATGAAGACATGTTTTTATTAATAAAACTGACTGGAAGTGGGTTAAAAGTAGAAACAGCTCATGACTGCCGAGACAGCAGAGTCACATACAATGCGTAGCCATCAACTGTGACTTAAGCAAAAAACATACCATACCATACAGCAGGGTGACATCATATTCTCCAAATGGACAAAAAAGTTTCAAAACAATCAACACTGCTATTCCATAGTAGTATTAATGATTTTGAACCATTTTTTACAGTTCGATTGCTACCAGATACTTGAAAAGATTCATTTAAATTTTAAAGAAGGAGATATATCATTAAATATTGCCAATTCGCTGAATTTTCTATTCATAGCACCCATTTTCTTTGAATGTTGCAGTAGCTGACATTCTGCCAGTATGCTATACAGAACTGCTATTGTAGATTTACGTGGGTGGTATTCAGCTTATGTGATGGTAAAATAATATATAATAGTTTTTTTTTCTTCCATAAGTTGCCTCACGGCACAATGAACATAATATTTTAGGACTCAAATCCTCATACACAAGCCGGCATCTTTTGACATACCTGTTGATCGCCCCACTCCAGGTAAATCTTTGACAGGCAAGCTTTTCATAAATTCTTTCGCTTCGTACTGAGTGACTTCAAATTGTCCATCAGGTTTGGCTTTTCTTGTTGCCATCCTAGCTAGTGCAATGTTCGGTCCTACACCTGGTAATATATAAATGCTGAGCTTGATGACAAAACCAGGTTTTCCTTAAGTAGTTTAATAAAAACTTACAGGTCATTTTTAAGATTGACAAAATTAGTTCAATTTCACCATGGAAAAATATGGATAGATCCTTAAGTCTTTTGTTTTATTTTGATACAGATAGACAGTTAGGCGCTAAACTGTAAGAAAGTCATTATTTACATTTCATTGGTGATAATTTCTTGAACAATCCGGTATGTATATAAACGACCAGATATAAGACCTTGTCCAGGCAAAGCTGCCATCATCTGAGCAAAGTTGGTTTGATATTTTGTGAATTTAATAACTGTAATTACAGATCGAAGAAATGTTTCTATATGTGAACTGACTGAAATTGTTGGATCCCATTAATTTAATGAATACTATGCAGGACTTTCCAAACTATTGGATTCGTTTTTTTCAAAGAGATTGGAAATCAACAGAATCAGAACAACAGCAGAATTAAAACTTCAGGATTGCTGTTGTACTTTTTTTATACAGTGTTGATTTAACCCGAAACTCAAACCACAATTGTAACATAGGTAAATATAACTCACTTGGTAACTTCATTAATGAATAAATGAAAATGGGTGCATATGACCATCAGAAGGCCATACTAAACAAGCTGAACAAAATACTTTTGTTGATTTGGATATAACAAGCATAGAGTCCAATCACAAAAATTTCGTTAGCAAAAGTTTGATCAAGTATGGGCCACTGATGGATTGTACCGTCGAGTTACAATCCATCAGTGATCTATACTTGGCAATAAATAATTCCTGATTTACCAATAAAAATACCTGTCGAAGCATTACATCCAGTAGCTTCTTTAACACTTTGTCGCATACATGATGCAACTTTAATAGGAGTCAGTCCAGTTTCTTTGACAACTTTCGTGATATCTACAAGAGCTTCATCGCAGCTGACGGCTTCTATATGTCGAGTATATGTTGCTAGAGTAGAATAGAGTTGATCTGATGCTCGGCGATATGCTTCGAAGTCATACGGAATCACCCTGGAAAATTTATGTCAACTATTATAGATAAATATTGATCATCTTTTAGCGCAAGTAAGACCCAAAATAGTAAACAGCAAGATGAAAAAATTCTGAAAAGTCAGTACTGATAATGGTAAACGGTCACCACCAGTACAGATAATGTTAAAAAGTCACTACCAGTACAGATAATGATAAAAAGTCACCACCAGTACTGATGATGGTAAAAAGTCACCACCAGTACAGATAATGATAAAAAGTCACCACCAGTACTGATAATGGTAAGTAGTAAAACTCACTAGATTGAACACTAAAACATGATTATTGTGGATATTTTTCGATATACAATTTAAACATTTTAAATTGAATAATATATATTTGATTTAGCTGATCGGGTTATCAATATCATTAGTACATATCACAGACAGGATTGCATCAAATAAACAATGAATAGTTTTTTTAGTAGGGGCTGACTTATCATACAGTCTGGGTTTAAAAAAGTTTGAACAGAACAATTGTTCGCATTGTTGTTCAGTTGAGATTTGTGTATATGTACATTTATTCAATGGGAAATACATCCATACAAATGATTTGATTCAATTCCCAAATGACCAAGACTCACTGGTGGATCATACATTCTAGGACTAGTTGATAAGATAGAAATTAACAAATGTTTGCACTGATGTCCTGCTTGAGTGTTGTTCAAAAATCGAACATCCATTCAATCCAAATACGGAATTCTATTCCATCTCAACAAACCACTCAGAACATCCAGTCGTAACAGTAGGTCATCAAAAATTTCCAACACCAAATGAATAATTTTATACATTTCACATACCCAATCGAAATTTTTTTATCAAAACATAGATTGTGATGTATTTGTGTGTCACTGATGGATCATGTCGATGAGACGAAGTCCATCTGTGGCAAATACTCAACAAAGTAAAATTTCTGATTGGGTAACTTACCTTAAATCTGGGCATAACTGTTTGGCTTTTCCCATAAACATCCCATTCTTCACACCAGCATTACGAGCTTCATAACTACAACTTGCAATTTCTGATGCAGAGTAACCAGGTCCAAATAATGATGGTGAAACTCTAGAAAAATGTTTAAAGACAGAAATAATTTTTAATAGATAGAAGAAGAGAGAGGTTAGTTAGTCAGAGTTACTCTTGCTACAGTATCCTTGCATTTACTGCATAGAGACCCGCAAACACAAAGGCACATAGGGAGAATAAGTAGTTAGTCCACACACCCCAGGAAATAGATAGAATATTTGCAGTTTTAACACACAAATTCACCAAATGCACAATACAATGTATGCAGTGAGATTTATATTTTAAATATATACAACTAAAGATCAGGGAAATGGACAAAACACCTAATGCCTTACCTGGTGCGGTCTGATGTAACATCTACAGTCGACTTTCCAAACTTCTTTTCATAATATTTCTTTTCATACTCTGTATCAATGTCTGGTCTTTCACTATAAATATAATACCAGATGAATATGAAAAAATTGGAATTCATTCTGAAAAAACATTTACTATATTCACCTGGTAATCCCTACACCAGTTGAATGAGTGACAGCAACAGGCAATCCACGTAATTCAGGACGAGAAAGGAGGCCGACAGAAACGAAGAAGCAATCCATATCAATGTGCATCACAACACGATCATGAACAGCATTGTTTCCTGCTGAAGTAATAATTAAATTTTGAAATCAATGACTGTAATACTGGTAGTAAAATGAAAGGGAACTTGAAGAACTTGCAAATATGATCTGTAGAAGAATTCGAACGACAAGATCTTTTATTACTGTAAAAAATAATTTTTCAAAAAGTTATAGTAGACAGGAGAATTTGAGTGGAACATCTGGAAAATTGCTAATTCCCTTTGATTTCATTCAAAGTTAGGTTAGAAGCGGCAACAAATGACCACTACATCTACAAAGACCATACACGTCTGTTTAATTTGCGTTTTTCCAAGGTTTCTTGTATTTTACACTTGCATTTTAGGCCAGAGCAAGGCTAATTGTGCATTTCTTCATGCTTTCCAATGCAACTGAACCGTTTGCTATGCAAGGTAACAGGGCATTTCACCGTGTGCCATGTGAATATGATTAACACAAATGTAGGTGAGTATTGCCGTTTTTATTTTGTTACCCAAAGCATGTTACCTAAATCAATACATCAGTGAGACATCTCCCTGTGTATTGTTGCCTTAGTATGGCAAAGAGATAGATAAAACTAGCATCTTCAACAAAAAAGCATTCTGCACAGAACTGAACTGCTATTACCTCTTGCTAGGGCTTGGCAATTTGATTCGGTGATCCCAAGCACCGATTACCTGCATCAGTCATGAGTTGGCCATAGGAACAAAAACTTCTCATTGAAACGGAAATATTTCTACTATAAAATTTTGGGCAAGTTCTTTCATGTCCTGAAAGATGATGTGGGAATGTGGCACAGTGCCTCTGATAGTCTGTTTATTCGAATGTTAGCAAATAAAATTTCTTGGCTTTTATAATGGAGTATATTAATTGTGATGGAAAAAGCAGAGCATTGGCTGTATATGTTGGATTAGTAATTTGATCAGATTCAGAAAAACTTTTAGAATCAGATTCAAAATTCCAATGATTGAGTGTTGCATCAGCATCATTTTATATCCCATAAAAAAAGTACCTGATATTCTATCATTCTTGGTAATTTCCAACAACTTCTCATAACCAGATAGTGGGAGTTTTTGCAAAGATTCCTCTGTTTGAAGAGACCTATGAAATGAGATTTTCCAGATGAAGTTGTGATTATGTGATTAATACAAGCAATCACAAGGTCATTAAAAAGGCAAATATAGGGTTCCATGAATCTTTTTTCGATAACATTATCAATACGGGGTTATCATTTTAATTTAGCAACATGAAGAGATATTAACTCAATTAAATTCAATTCTAGTGTAATGAAGTATAAGAGTGTCTGTGTATGACAGTCTTGAACCTTGACGTATCTTTATTCTCAATTGACAATGAGTAAAATAATATTGAAAACGATTGACAGATCTAGAAGTCTGGTGGTGGAGAACAAAAGAAATTGGATGTAAAATTAAACATATTAGAACATTTGAATACATGCTGAAATAATGCAAAAAAAATCCAACATGTTTTATGGAATTTTAGGCTTATTTTCACTCAATAGTAATCTATTAGTACAAAAGAAAAATATACATACAAAACACACTGAAAATTTTTACTCTAGCAGTATAAAAGCATTTGAACGCAGTTTGCCACCCGTCCATTTAGCAGGAAACTTGAAAAGTATCACATATGTACAGTGTATCACTGAACAAACCTGACATATTCCGTAAGTTCCATTTTCCATGTTGACAAAAAATGTAGACGAGAGTGAGAATAAAACTCTGTAAGGAAGTTAGAATCTGTTGTCGGACATATGCTCCTGCAAAAAAATTGGGTTAGTTATTCTATTTTGTGGATTTCACTCAGATTTACAACTATTTTGAGTTCAAATGACAAATATTATCACTCATGGAGAACCTGTTGATTGTACCTTGCCTCATGTTGTTCAGTTAGAAATATTTGGACCAAACATGTTCTGTTAGGCATAAGTCACTGATGGACCATGCCGATTAGGCTTGTCAAAGCAAAACTATGAATATGTCTGAAAGAGTTTGATTCATGTTATTAGACGGCGTCTGACGTTCCAATACTTATACTATAAAATTGGGTTTGTGTAATGATAAAATTAAATTTCCTTCGGTAGTAGAACATGATTTAATTTTTATCCTGCAGTAACGAAAACCAGTGAATACAGCTTAACCATGTAGCAAACCAGGACTTATCGTGCAGACACCGGTTTCAAATCGGGGTTGAAGGTCTTGCAATAGAATTTTCTCATTTTTCCTGCACATGAATGAACCTCGTTTGTGGAGGAAATTGACGAGGCATCCATCTGACCTCATGCATATAATCATCCTTCACTGGATTCAAACCCATGTGAGGACAATCAGATAAGCGTGTTCCAAATGCTTTACCGATTCAGGTAAACGGGCACCAAATGCTTATTGAATCAAAATATATTTTTTATAGAATTCAAATGACTAACTTTGCTGATCTTGGTGTTTTCTTTACGTTATTTCCATTGCTGGAGATATTCACATTCTGTCCAGTGTCATCAAATGAGGAAAGTGATGTTTCAATCGCTAATTTTGCAGCATGTGAGTTTGAAGACTCTTGTATTTGAACTAAAATAAATTAGATCATTACAAAATTTGAAATGATTTGTAAGGCAAAATTTATGACATAAATTTATAAAATAATAATATGATTTTGTTGAGATTACCTAGTTGGGTACAGACGGACAAAATTCCACTGTATATATCATATACACAATGACAGAAAGAAATGATGTATAATTACTAGAATTCAATAAGTTTGGCTATGACATCACCTTGTAGTATAGGTTAATGGGCAATGGACTAGACCACCTTATGTTATTCTTTAAGCCCTGAAACAAACAAACATTTGTCTGGTTGAAGTCCTTGCCTAATTTGTCATTAGCCAGTATTAGATGCACACAGCTAATGAATGGCACAATTTTTGAATTATTACAGAATTTTATTTTGTTCAATAATAATTTTCTTTTCAAACTGTTATATATGAACCACATAAGAAGTATTGTATTGGTACAAATTTCTTGGACAGGAAACACTCGAACCAGAAATAGCTCTTTAATAACGTTTTAAGAACCAAACTGAAATGTACGTAGGGACGTCAAATTTAATTACAATAATATGTGAATGACCATGCACATCCCTAAGTTATTTCCAGAAGAAAAGATTTTCAACTTATTTATGACAACATTTTCATGGGACCTAAAATAAACTCAGGCCAATACTTGTAGCTACAAACATGACGTTTATAGACAATTAGTTATTAAGAGGTAGACTGGCAGAATGATAGCTATTCGGACAATCCCAAGAAAATGGGTTCCTTCAAAAAAAAAAATGTAGCAAATAGACAATATTTCATGATATATCTGTTAAGGATTTAAATGTCTGGTATCAAACAAACTGCACTGCAGCTTTTTCTTCTCCCGAAGAAAATGACATGAACATTTCGGACACATGAAGAAAAACAATATTCTGACACACTGGTAAAAGCCAGGCAAAAATATTTTCCTTATTTAGCACTATCCTGCATTATCTTATCAGAAGATGTGCAAAAACACAATTTGTTAAGTAGGAGTCACCGATAAGATCACAACCGCTGTTCTAGAAACCCTTTTTTACCACTGTGTACACACATGAGAGTAACCTGAGTCAGATGAAGATCTTCTTCCCATTAAACTTGTTATTCTGTTCTGCAATCCATTGTCCAATGGAACAAGAAGATATTTTTCTATTGGAAGAAGTTCTTTCGCTGCTAAGCAATCTGTGATCCACTGGGGTCTAACAACTTTTTGATCAGGTCGGAGTTCTTTTCTTTTTGCATGTGGTAGATTAGTTGCAATAACATGCGTCGTTTTTGACCTGAAGTGTCACAGAATACATATTTCAGGCCTAGAAATTATTTCTCAACAAGTCACAAAATTTCATGTTTTATACCACAACTCTGCCCATAATGCGTCACATTCCATAGGAATGTTCATGTGACTTATGTTCAACAAAATAAACATTGAGCAGACACCGAAGCAATATCGATACCCTATTTTTTTATTTATATTCCAATACGAAGTACTTCTAACATATGGCAACAACTTTGAACCTGAAATCATTTGCATCTACTTATGTTTACATCGCTGTTTGCATAAATGCAAGTGCAAACATCTACGCGTTCAAGGACTTTAGTTTACCTGCCATCCCAGATCAAAAGTGCCAGATTTCATTTAACAATATTTTTTGGATATGGGTATCATTTCTATAGGTCACTATCGATACAACATCTGAAGACCACAATTTAAAATTTTACAATTTAATTTCAAAAAAAATATTTATCTATCGCAAGACTAATAGAGAAGTCAATACCTAGAGTAGTAAATATGATGTTTTCCCCCATGTTTGGACATAATCAATTTCAACTCATCAACGCTTGGTGTCGTCCATCCATCAACATATATTGAAACACCACGAAATATTGATGATAGCTGACGCCCCGACATTGCTGCTTGATCAAATTGTTGCTCTAATTTACGATATTTTGCCTCCATATAACCACCCATGCTTTCCCATCCTGTATCATCAGACTGAACTTTGAATCCATTACGAGACATGATCGAAGATTTGTATTAAATACAACATAAATTTTATCAACAATTTATTTTCTGAAATATCCAAAGAAAACCACTGATAGTAACTCAATCAGGAATTTATTTTGCGAAGCATGAGTCACAATACCATATTTAAGAAAACATGATTGGCTAAAATATTACTACCGGTAGTAAGTTCAAACATTTTACGGTGTACATTTAACTCTAATATAGTAAAAAACAGTCTCAAAATGTTAGTTACTGGTGGATCCGAGGAAATATCAGAACATTATCGCACATTGCATAATTGGGATGTCAAGAGAACTAAGTTTCAAAAGCATTAAAAATTCAATTCAGTGGGAAGATTGGGTAAATAACAAAAGCTTCAGGGAAAATTTAGTTATTTTACTTGGAAATAAAACGAACCGGTACTCATAAAATAGTACATTTTATGCAAATCAACAAACCCATTTTTGAGATTCAAGAACTGAATTTGTGTCGACATCCATTGAAATCCCACCTTGGATCAGAAACTCTAGGAGTCCAGAAATTTAGAAAAATGGAATTCCAATTTCCACTTGCAAGTGCCTAGTACTAACTGTCTTACTAGTCGACTTGTAAGACAGATGCAATAAGATTTAATAAAAGAAAATATTCAGAACTTCAATAAATATGCCATATAAGTACCATGTAGGCAATAAAATATTTGATAATTTTTCAAGAAAACTGGAAAAAAATACGAACGACCCTATTTATGCCAAAAAATCAATGAGGATTAAACATGATAAATCAACAAAATGACATACTTGATAAATCACAGTATTGTGAAATAAACCTATATATCATTATCAAGATAATTGATTAATACTCTTTAAAAAGATGGTAAGTGTAGAGTGGATAAAGGGAAATTGAGGTTTATTAATAAGCAATAAAGTCAATAACAGTAGAGTAGTTAAACTATTTGCTGGAGAAATATGAAACACCGAGATACGGTATATCCTTGTTGGAATTAGACTATTGGAAATAATCAGGCATTCAAAAATAAATGATGGAAATAATTTCATTTTTGATTTTTCCTAGATTGATTTATTATGCAATGAAATCCTGATATGCCAAATTTTCTGTTGTACAATCTGACACTAGCTAGCATCATCTGAAAAGTTGAAACTTTATCCGATTCACACAGCGAATTTTGAACATTGTTTAATCGAAACCTCCCCACCCGTAGAGGACAATCCTACTATGGTAATAAAGTGAGTGTGGTAACTTGAAAAAATAATTATCAAAAAAAGTTTAATGTCACTCCGTTAAAATATTAACTAAATATTTTTCTTCAGAATCCGTGAAATTCGTATCATCGATTGCAGGTACCATTAAACCATGATATTCTTTATAATGTTCACTCATGCTTGATGCTTGTTTGCAATAATACACGTCACAAAGAGAACATTTATATGACCAGTTTCCAGGTAGAGGCAACACAGTGTTTTCAGTAGGATATTTTTTGCTTTCATTTTTGACTTCCTTAATTTCTGGAATCGTGTAACCATGTTTATTTTTCATATGTCTATTTAAATTAGTTTTTCGATTGACTCTTAATTCACATACAGGACATTTATAAGGTTTCATGCCCAAATGAATCAAAAAGTGGCGTTCCAAATCTGTTTTCAAGTTGAAACCTTGCCTACATATATTGCAGCGGTATATTGCTGCTTGCGTACCGTTAGGCAATAAAATAACATCTTTTAAAATAACTAGGCATTCTTCAGTGATTAGTGAAGTATCTTGTTTATGATTTTGTTGATGTTTCCGTAAATCTATCAAACGTTGAAAAGTTTCATTACAAATCTTGCATTTGTACAAATTCTTTTGAAAGTGAATTGATTTACAATGATCTCTCATATCTTTCAGTTTCTTGAAAGTCGACTCACATTCAATGCATTTGTACTTGTCTACTTCTTCATGTTCTAACATGTGTTGAGCCATGTCAATTGTGTTAGAGAACCTTCTTTCGCAATCAAAGCATCTCAATACCTTTAAGGAAGTTTTATTTCTCATTGCTAGATCGTCGACATTAAAGTTTTCATCCTCTGCTGCATCCATTGTGCTGTTGATTATACCAGACTAATAAAGCTGATGTAACAAATCAATATACTAAGACTCAAAAAACATGTAGTCAAATTACTGTATATTTCATCAAAAATGAGTTACTGATGAACTATGTCACTTACACGTCGTCCAGCTATGCCTCGCGTTCGATGATTTAAAATTTTCCAATAACATTAAAACTATTGTATCTCATATGTAATTTATATTTACTAAAGAAAAATCGAATTTTAAGAACAATAAATACAAGTTTATGTAATAATATATATTTACGATGAATATCAACTGACAGCATCAGAATTGAACTTTTATATTATATTTTTGTGATGAATCAGAAGATTTCCAAAATCTACACATCACAGAAAAAAGTTCAATTCCACCATTTGTATCATTATTCTATAACATCAAAATTTCAGACAAAAAAGATTCGATTCAGAGATAATGGTAGCTTTTATTCAGAATTTATTTTATTTACTAGTAATCAAAAAAAACTGTTTGCAGACAAGATTCGGCGCACAAAATATTTTTTCAGTTAAGAATAAAGGAGCTTTGTTGCACAATAGCCAAATATATCTCAAAAACTCTGTTATCTGAATTTTTTGAAACACAATGTAGTTAACTGATTTGTATATTAAATATAATATATATATTGAATTGAACTCTATTCAACCGCTTTAGCATGGATATGCACCAATATTTCAATTTTAACTACCTAGTGTACGAATGTGCAAAATATATTATATTTACGCAACTTTGTTTTAAAATATAATTTTTTAAATATTAACTGTGGCTAGGATTAAAAATGTCTCAATATAAATACAGGTAGGTACAATTTTCTAGTTGAATCATGCGCTAAATATAAATGTCACCAATCTTAAAGTTATAAAAATCGCCATTAACATAATTTTCTGTAAGACTAAATAACCCAAATAGTGAATTGATAATATTAAATTAGCTAAAATTTTTAATAACAGTTCTATCGATAATGAATTAAAATATACCGAAAAGTTCACAAATCTCAAAATAACGATAAATTGTGAAAAAATATCACAGTGAATTCAACAGTATTATTTTAAACTTACAAATCAAGAGAAGTTGAATTTTGGGTCTGTATCCAATTTGAATATTCAACGAAAACAGTTTTGAAACAAAAAATTAAAGAATTTGTTTCTGTTCAGTTTCAATTGGTAGTAGGCAAAATATTGGCAGAGAAAAAGTAAATGTTTTTTTTTTATTTGAGACAAAAACCCCGAATCTTGCTTTCTTGCGGGTGTGCAAAATTTTCGTGTCATATATGTTCTTTTAATTACAGTATTCAACAGACTTTAATAAAAACCATCACACAGTTATTAAATCTGGGTATATGTTTTGAGTTTGCTGTGAAAGCGGGTTTAAATTCCAAAAACACTAAATGTTAACTTGTGTTAAAATACCCATTTCTATTAGCCACAATATAAATATCTTACCGGTATGTAATTCTATAAGATTACCTAGCAAGATAAAATAACAGTAGTTTTACTTTGTCAAATATGCGATAAAGATGGTCGCGTCTTGTGGACGCTATCCATCAGTGACACATACATAACACAAGGTGATTTTACAAAATATTTTTGAAGGGGAGTCATGCTCAGTTATGTCAAAGATTCTGCTCACTTTATAAGGGGCTATATTTTGCCAAGAATGAGTCACAGAAGGACCATATATGAAAGTAGCCATCACAGATCCATACTTAACAAAACATAACACAAAAATTAGTAGTGGCCAAGAATACTAGAGCGAATTTTGATCCACAAAATAAAGAGTATAACAGCATGTTCCTGGCTTGTCATAATATTGCTCGATCATACAGTTGTAATATTTTGAGGCATTTTTATTGCTACAAATTGTGTATAAATAGAACTTCATAAAATCTATAAACAACAGACACATAATTTAGATACAATGAGATAATAAATATCTAGAAAAACGTTAACATTTATGGGTATATTAAAACAATTGAGCATATAGGGTAGCCACTTCAAGGTATATTCATTTTAGAAAATGGAATAACATTCGGAATTTAATCCTATCTAATTCTATTTCAAAAACTAATGGGAATCATCAAAATAAACTCATAAATAATCATAAATAAACATAAATTTTTGTTTAAGCAATTCAGAAATATTCAACTTGATGAGACACTGATGAATAGCAGCACTGACCATTGGTTTATCTCAGCTTCATTGTTACATAAAGTCTTTGAATGGAAAAACCTATAGTAATTACAAGATTCTAATAAAAATCACACTATTGGATATTCGGAAACATCAATGGTAAACATTGATTTTGATTCCAACATGAATGAATAGGAAGACTCCGTCTTGAAATTAGGCTGTTAAGTGGGATACGGTAGTAATTTGTGTGCTAGTTTTTAACAATCCTGAACCTGACTTGACAAGAAAAACTAATGTAAAATTGGATAAACAATACTTTTTTTCATTAGCAGCATTTATGAATATATTTGAAATGATGAAAAACGCAACGTCTTTGATGAAATTTTCTCTCATTGTTACTTATTTCTGGGATGGATTAACCGGATCGAATAACTATTCAAAGGAGTATCAGACAACTTTCTACAATGCATCGAGAGATAAATTATATGTTCTAAATATGTGATACTTGGGTATTGGAAACATTTTATAATTCGGAAATGATTGAAGAAAATAATAGTCAAAGGAAGAGATTTGCCGGAATTTTTTAAGAATAATCAATTAAAGACATAGAATTTGGAACCTATCAATGCGATCTAAAATACATCCAGATACTGCAAAAATGTAATCAAGTAGCAAATATTTGGATTGATTGGAATCCCTTATATTGATATTCATCATATTAAGAAATGGTTAATTTTTCTCTTCAGATTCTTCTTCTTGTTCTTTTAGACTTTGGCGATATGATAATACCCTGTATACTTGTGATGTACCTGTTATTCCCAGACCAATATTTACAGAAAAAAGCAACCAGTTCTTCGGTATAATTACCAAAGAATATCGCGACCAAATAAATCCTGTCGCCATTAATGAGACTGACTGATTAAGACTTAGTTTATCCGGAGGTCGAAAATAATCAGATAGTCCAGCAATAACAAGTGCCCATTTGAATCCTGGGGCCCAGAAATGAATAGTTTTCAATCCTGCAGGATGATTCCATCTTTCCTTCATTTTTACCGACATACGGCTTTGAAGTCTCTGATCAAGTCTAACCAATGCATGTCGCAGACTCATGCTGCAATTGGAGGATGTTTGTCACTTTCGTTAACGTACCGTACTTGAGGAATTATCTTAATAATAACAATTTAATCAACCATTAGTTTGCGACATGGAATAGAAATACAAAGATATATACGGTATATATAAGATAGATACCCCCAAACAGAAATTCTATTTTGTCAAGCAGGTGCCACAGGTGGACTACGTCTCATTGACTCGATCCATCAGTGACACATGTTTAACAAAAAATATTTTGGCAAAGAATTTCTGACCGGGACAGCAATTTGATAATTGTTGTAAAATCATTAAGTAACAAAGGATGAAAAATGGAAATTTTTAATTGCAATTCGGGGGAAAGGTTCCCAGGAAAATTTAAACTTTTACATATAATGACACAACTTTTAACAATGTAATAAATAATGTCCGTTTATGAAATTTTTGTCAAATAATTTTTCTTGCTATAAAGTGAATGGACTTAGGAGATTTCCATCAAAAAGGGCATCAATGGAATTATCTTACAAGAGCAAAACTACGGGACCATGGATAACGAACAACTTGGAATTTATTTAGCAAGGCGACAAAACCTTATCAAATAAATTCCAAATTACACAATCCTTGAAAAAATATTTTTAAAATACTCATGAAATGAATTTCAACTTAGAAGGGTTGCCACTTTGTGATACATATTTTCGAATCAAATCAAATCTTTTTAAATTTGAATAGATTACGAAAATTAATTACAAAATGCATGGCCGATTCATACCTCCTAATGAGAAAATATGCTTTGCTAATTATGAGGCATTGATGGATTATTTGTCTAGGTACAGTCCATCAGCGGCTCGAAAATATCAAAGCAATATTTCTGATTTACGCGTTAAAAGTCTAAGAAAGAACCAAAATATTCTGTGTCTGAATATTCATCATCATCACTGTAGCCAAATCTCCCAATTTTTCGAGCACAACCCTTCAGATCCATTAGCAACCTATTCTTATAAAATCATGTTTTTGATAGAATATGAATATTTTTTTTATCGACTACTAATGGGTCGTCCTTCAGCCACAGACAAAGTGTTTCAGACATTAACCATAAGAGGCTTTTACAAGAACAGCAAGGATCACGACAAGATAAAATAATGAAAAAAATTATATCTGAATAATGCTATAACTATTAGTATTAGAACTCTTAATCTCAAATATTTTGTAATGTTAGTAATTCACTATTGAATGACAACAATTTGACTAAATATTGGCTGGTCTATTACTATTTATGAAATCAATATGACTGATAACAAATATTTTAAATCCTGACAAAAAATGAATCAACACAATACATTTTGAAATTTTCCAAATGAAAATGGTTTGCAAGAACTGCCACTTTATGAATGTAAACAATTTTTTGAATTCGAAAAATTTGTTGGACAAAAATAAACTACACAACCACACGATTGGCTAGACTCCATGTCTTATCATCAATTTTTCTGCAATAGTTTGAGCATTTTCAAAACATATAATACTGATCGATTCAACAAATGATCACTGATCAGATTGAGGCTGTTAAAAATTTTAGGTAAATGTTATATATATATATTAAAAAACTATATTGTTTCAAGATATCAGTTGAAAGTATTTTACAGCCTTTTTGGCCATATTATGAAGTAAAATCAATGCTTACTTAGATTCTACTCTGTTTGAAAAAAAAGATTGTTTATTCTACAATACATAGCTCAGAGTAAAAAATTTAAATTCGTTAAGGCGCATTCTATTAGTGGCTCATGCTTTACATAAGATGCTTCAACAAAACTTTTTGAATGGGTTATTCTGTTAGGGGCAGCTGTCCTTTCAATCCTGATCAGTGATAGTTGTTATCATTGATAGATATCATTTATAATGGGCAATACGATAAAATTTCATGTAGGCATTCCTAAAGACTTCGTTTTAAATATTAACACTTATTTGAAATCAAAAATATCCCAGTAAATTCAGTAGAAAATTTTGGTGACCGATAACTGAAATGTAATTTTTCACAAAAACTGAAATCATTTGATATAAACTTGAAAAAAAATTTAAAAAGCTCACAAAATAGCTTCCATTTTTTGAGTTTTGTTGCTTTCATTAACATGGAATTCAAAATATCAATTTATCAGATCCATAAATGACAATTGAAATTTATAGTATAGAGATATATTGGCAATAAGGTAGAATAGAGAAAATGAATATTTTAATGAAATCAAAAGTGTAATTGAAAAAATTTAATTGCCAGTAAGGAGCAAATATACAATGAACACAACATTCACTCTAAATCTGAATAAATAATTTAGTATTATTTAAAATGACCCATTCAAGAAACAGCACGATCTACAATATACATATTGTACTAAAACTCTTTGATATTTGATGTACCAAATTACGGAACAAAAGATTTCAATCCTTGCAACAGTTAAAAATTTGGAGCCCAATGTATTTTCATATACAGTCTCAATTTGTGCCTCATATAATGAATATCATCTTGACAGAATATTTACTTGACGTGCCAATTTCAAATAGATATCTTAGTGAGCTTTAGATATAATTTTTTTTATATATTTGATTTCATTGAAACGAAAAATGAACTGTTCAAGTTCGTTTCAAGAGTCAAACTTGTACATCAGGCTGTTTGTTATATATTTATCTTATATTGCACACATATGACCTTCATAAATTTTTTTTGAATAATATTGTTCATTTACACCATACTAAAATAGTGTTAGCAGCCTCTAAAAATTACCGAGTTGTATATCATCTATTGAGGATATTAAACAATTTCAGTCTTTTATTCTGTTGTGTCAATTTCTTAAAATAACACGTTGGAAGCTTTGTATTATAAATCTGATCATTTATCAATGAGAAATACAAACTCTTTCAACAGGTGAAAGGTTCGTAAACATAAACATGAAAAATCCTCAACTTTATTCAGATTATGCAGGAAAAGTGATTTTTAATAGTTTTAGCAATCAGGGCAATGATTGGTTTCACACACACAATCATAAGGCAAGTCTGATGAAAGTACAAATGCCATTTATGAAGTCTTCATCGGACTAACTCTGGAAGTCTTGTTCAATTAATTGAATCAACAATTTCGCACTTTTCCGGGTGTATAATTTTTGTCTATGTTCTCGCTTTGTAGAAATACATGGAGACAATTCTCATTTTGCGCTAAAGGATGCCCAGCAACCTTATTGATGAAGGTTTCCAATCCCTTTCTTCGTTCCTCTATGAAATCCTCGTCAAACAAACCTTCGTCACTCCTGAATGGCAGCCATCGTTTTAAAGCTTTTCCTGGAAGTGGAGGAACAACAATTTTGCTATCTCTTTCCAATTCCGTTCGTAACCATTCAAATTCACTGTATCTCCGTCTGACTGATGACTCCTTAACTTTGAAAACGGGTAAATTCGTTTTCAATTTCACTTCGTAATCTGTGTACTGTTTTCGCAAACCAACTGCGACCATATGTGTCTCTGGATTTAACACTTCAATTTCTAGAAAATTAGCTGGTAGACTATAGGCATCATTAAGATCCTGACGGGGGGCATCAAGTCTTTTCGTATTAAGATCGGCAGTGGCCATCTTTAAGAAACTTTATCCTGTAAAATAAACGGACAGTACGGGCAAACAGACCAAGCGCTCAGAGGAACAGAACAGATTTCGACATTGATTTGCAGGCGCCATCAAGTGACGTGAAATTTTAGTGATTCACTACTGCCCTTTAGTGGAAGTTCCAGTCAGGGTTGAATGGTTGCGTTGTTATGGCGACTGACAGAACCCTGCCCCAAAGTCGGCTCGGCGTCGGATATGTATAGGCCTAAATATGCAAGCAAAATATGTTTTCGAGACAGACTGGGTGATAACGATACGACCTTTCTGTCATACGAGTCAGTTATCACCCATATGTACGCTTATATTCATAATTAATAAATGATACCGTACAGCATACCGGTACTGTAAGTTACCTTAAGTATAAAAATGTTGTCTTGGCCAAATTGTGCATTAATTCCATCGACGGTCATTTTGATCATCTATGTACAATTTGTACATTCACACCTAAAAATTTCACAAAAAAACAGTTAGGTCTAGTGATGAATACTTAGATTAGTTTTTGATCATGAAGTTACAAATCTCTACAGTGATCGCAACCCATAATAATTGAAATGGTGGCCAGAAGAAAGCATTGAACTTTTTC
Organism: Styela plicata; assembly: GCA_963675895.2. Classification (NCBI taxonomy): domain Eukaryota; kingdom Metazoa; phylum Chordata; class Ascidiacea; order Stolidobranchia; family Styelidae; genus Styela; species Styela plicata. The sequence continues at coordinate 7,501,161 of OZ023143.1, read as the reverse complement.
GAAATATATTATTTGCGGAACAGTTGAACATTTTATTCGTAATTATTACACAGTGTTTGAAATGCATACTTTATATAGCCTTATACACGTTAACGTTAGTTAGAAATTAGTGTAAAATAAATAGGAAAAACTATGTGTTTTCGTTACCAATAACATAGTTTATTTCGAATTTTAAGATATAAAATGTCTCTAGGATGTATGGGAGAAGTAACATCTACAGTCTAAGTCCTATCGGGAATCCAATGCAGTTGGTTGGTTTCAATTTAGATGTGAGTTTTAGATGTGAATGTACATATTGTACATGACTGATTTAAAGGACCTTTGAGGGAATTAATGGCTGTGGCTCTTGATGGCGAGCGACTTTGATAAGATAACATACAAAATAGTGCATCACTTTTTTATTGCTCTTGTTGCAGAAAAATATTTTAAAATTATTGAAATTTAATCTTGAAAACCTTTCAAGGAAAATATAAAACAAGAGCAAAGTACATGTGACGACGGACCAAGAGGATGGGGAGGGATGTCCTTCAAGTTTTTTTTGAGGGAGGGACGGTCCCCCCAAAAACATTTTGTGATTTTAACAATAATTTCTCCGAATTATATGCAAAATCACATATTATATATAGTCTTATAGTTTTTGCCCTACATAGTGGTGTATTTACCAACAAAGGGCCGAAAATTTTTTGTTCTTCTTCAGTGCGTGAGTTTTGTTACAAAAAGAATTTGATATGATTTTTAATGTCTCCTCTACGATTGTTACACCACCGATAATAGCATTATGTTCATGCTGGTATGACTCCTAATATTAGGTTATATTGCGTAACGTTATGAGACTGGAATTCATCTGCAATATGATGAGTTGAAATGAGTTGTTGTAAAATATGATAAGCCGTTCTGAGGGGAGCAAACGCTATAAAACTCTGTATAACATGTGATTCCTTACCAAAAGCAAATTGGCACTAAAAGTGGATACCAACCTACTTTATTGATATTTGCAACAGCATTTGTTGTATGATAAGAATTTAAAATTATTAAAGAGCCTTCCATATTTAGGAGTAGTTCTGCAATTTTAGAGGTTGTTAGCCAGCTTTTCATAGCTTTGCCTATAGAAACGATGCTTACCATAACAATCTTTTGATACCGTTTCTCCACTGGAATGCCAAAATGCTGTTTTAACTTGTATCGCAAAAGATAGGTTCCATGGAACCTAACTAATAAAATAACTTATGTGTATACATGGTTCAAGTCTTTTGTCTCCTGCATTTTTTGTGTTCAATTTTAAAAATGGGAGAACGTTCCACAATCTTGTTCATATTCATACATTTTAGTTTTGTCAGGTTTATGATGTATTAAAGGAATTTTCAATTATCAGATGGTCCTTAGCTTTTTTTATTTTTTAGAAGCATTATATAATTATTTGGTAAATTTATTAATGGATGGCATAGCATCGACCTAAAGAATTATGACTGAGATATTATGCAACTGGCTTAACAATGAAGTCAAACTTTCAAAGAAAGTAGATAAAAGCAACATCGCTCGGGACTTCTCAGCTGGTTATCTATTTGGTGAAATATTCAATCGTTTTCAACTTCAAGATGACTTTGGATCATTTTCAGCAGGGCAGTCATCAAATGCAAAACTTAACAACTTTATGCTGCTTGAGCCCACTTTTCATCTGTTGGAAATACCATTTGATGCCAATATTGCATATGATGTAATGACACAAAAATATGGAGTGGCTACGAGACTTCTTTACCAGATGTTCATCAGCTTACAAAGAAAAGTTAAAAACAATCTCACCGGCGCTGCAATGCAGACAATGCGAGCTTCAGCCCCAGTCAAGCTGGAGATGATAGAAAGTGGTCTTTATAAGGAACGACTGAAGACATTGATACCTAGAGAAAGCGATTTAACTCTGCATCAAGTGTCATCAAAGTTTGAAAAAAAGAGAGATGACAATGAAAGGAAAGCTGTTGCTCAAAAGTACAAACAACATATGGAGTATGAAGCTATCAGACAAGAGCAGCGTGCAATGGCTTTGGAAAAATCACGCATGTCTCGATTACAACAGACGGAGCTTCTAGCGAAAATACGAGCTGCTACGGTGCATATTCCAAAACCACCCCCGTCAAAAACCATTCAGGCTATTAAACAAAGACGTGAAATTAAAAGAAAGCGTGAAGCAGAATCAACACGTGTTTCTATAAAAAACTTTGAAGATAACTTGAAAAAACTCGTAGCTCCTTCTGCAGCAGCACAATCTGGTGGAGCTGTCGAAGAAGAGATTATTGGAGGAGCTGGTGGATTTGAGTATCTTGATCGAATTAAGACTAGACTATCGGAAGAAAGATCTGCAAGAGAGGAGCGTGCTAAAAGACGCAGAAAAGTTCTTGTGGACCAAATGAAAGCACATCATGCACAGGAGGAAGCACACAGGCAAGAACAAATAGTTCAAAGACTGATGAGGCAATCGCAAATGGAACGAAGGGTTGCAGTACAACTGATGCAGGTACGCTCTGAAAAAGACAATATCCGGAAAAATCGCATTTTCAGGGAAAAGCAATATGAAGAGAGAAGATTAAAAGATTTTCAAGATGCTCTTGATTTAGAAGCAAAACTTGCTAAACTAGCAAGAGAAGAATATGAAGAAAATGCAGCTGAAGAAAAGGAGCTGCACAACAGAAATATGGCAATGAAACGGCAGGAACGATACAAGAAACATTATGAGTCATGTAAAAACATATTGTCTAGTATCATTGATTTTTCAAGTAAGATCATAGAGTATCGGGACCTAACTGAGAAAAAAGTTCCTGAAAAACTTGTAAGGGAGTGGAAAAAACTTTTCCTTGAAGGACAGCCCATTTACGAAGAAAAAGAAGACTCAAGAGATGCAGAAATTCAGGCTAGAAGAGAGGAAATTTTGAATTCTCAAGATTTTGCTGAATATAAAAACATGCTTGGTGAGTGGAAGCCTGATGAAGCAGCTGATTTTCAAAGTCCTCCAAGGAGTAAAATTCTTGGGCACATCCTTCACCGGATGTTTGATATGGTTCATCCACCTGAAGACCCTCCCCCAGCACCTAAATTCCCAGATTTTCCTGTTCGGGCTGCAATTGTTGGTAAAATGTTTGCTGGTAAATCAAGCATCTTAGAACAACTTGAAAATTCTCACAATATCGCTCATTTGAGTATGGATAAGCTGTTGTCTTCTGCAATAGATGCTTTTCGAACAGGCGAGTTTGAACAAATTACAGAGGATAATGCAGTAGAATCGATTCAAGCCACTGTGAATGTTGAACCTCCTACTCCATTGACTGGCGAAAACCGTGAATTACTGGACAAAGATGAGACAGATGAAAATCTAAAAGACTCTGGAGCTGAAAAGGAAAATAAAGAAAGAGGTTTGAGCAAGAGAGCGAAGTTAGGTGAGACTGCTTTAAAATATCTGGAGGCTGGAGAAGCAGTCCCAGATTCTATTCTTGTTGATGTCCTAGCCAATGAAATTAGAAACATTCCTGAGGGAAGAGGTTGGATATTAGATGGTTTTCCAACAAATGTCCAGCAAGCAGTTCTTTTGGAAAAAGCTATTACAGGAAATGATGTTTCTCCTGTTGCGGCTCCAATCAAAAAAAGAACTTCAAAGACATCTACACTTGTGGCTGACCCCAAACCACCCTCACAAGTGGCCGTTGGTACAGCTGCTCTGGATGTTGTTTTGGTTCTAGACGTTAGTGATGAAATTGTCCTGAAACGAGCTCTAGGTCGCACCTATGAAAGAAAAGAGGATCAGATGTTCCATGAAGAATTTTCTCCGGCACCTCTTGGTTCAATAACTGGTATAGGAAAGGCAGAGAAAGTCGTTCCGGTTGAAGATGCAGCATTTGACAAAGATCAAGTTCAACACCGTATTATCAACTTCCATGAAAACTGGAAGAAGCTGGAAAGCTTTTATTCCAAGCTATCTATGATTCAACATGTAGACGGAGAACAAAACAAAGCCATGACATATGAGGATGCAGAGAAGGCTCTATTTCAAACATTGGAAAAAGTGAAAAATAAGAACAAAGAAGAGTCCAATCAAGAAAAAGGTGAGATAGAGGAGGAACCCAAAGAAGAGCAACCCACTAAAGCTGAACCACCTGAGAGCTCGCGAACTTCCTCACCTACAAGTAAAGGTTCCAAGGCTCCTAGCCCATCTGGATCTAGAAAAGCAAAATCTCCCAAAGAGAGAAGCAAAAGTGCTGAAAAAGGTGGCAAGTCCAGAAGTAGGTCTGGGTCTAGGAAAGGTTCTGCTAAAAGCAAAAAATCCAGATCCAGGACACCAACTCCTACACCTCAGCCAGAAGAAGTGCAGGGACCACCACCACCTAAACCAGGAGATGCAAAATGGGAGTATGTAGCTGAACCTTTGCCAATGGAATGTGCTAGAATTGCAGTGCCAATGTGGGACAACACTGAATCGACTTTCAAAAATTCTTGTATGCACATTTTCCACCAAATAAGAGTAGAAAGAGAAGGAGTTATTCGTTATGTTTTCCAGTCGAGAAGTGACTTCAGACAACATCTCCGCAGACCTGATATGAAGCAGACATTTGTAGATGCATGGCAAAAAGATTTCAATGAAATTCCCGATGATATTCGTGATGATGAGGAAACAAAAGCAGAGATGCATCAGAGACTTCACGATTTGCGTGAGAGACTTTGGGATATATGTGATACGAAAAAGGAGGAAGCAGAAGCTGAACGATCTGAATTAATGAGTGATGGATGGCTGGAGGATCATCTAGGTCTTCTAATCAATCAGTATCTATCATTGATGCAAACTGAAATTGATCGTTTTCAGTCAACAACAAGATTGTTGAAAGATTACTATACTGGAATGCAGAACAAAATTCCTATTGAAGATTCCACAACTAATGCAAGACTTCCTCTTGTTGAACTTGATGTTGATGAGCCTGTAAATCCAACATCTAGTAATGAAACAATGGGAAGTGAAGGTCAACCCCCTCAGGAATCTTCTTCTGAAACAAAAAAGGGTAAAAAAGGAAAAGAGGAAGAAGCTGATATAGGAGAGGGTGATGTTGGTCATGTTAAAATCCCATTGATTCAACGAGGTGCAACATTCAGCCTGGTTGCTGATGAAGGGGGTAAAGGAAAGAAGGGAAAAGCACCGGATCCTGGAGCAGACACTCAGCTTGGAGAAGGTGAATTGGAAGAAAAGACTATTGTAGATGGCTATAACACTGCAATCAATTTTGTTACAAATTTGGTACAAACAGATATTGCAGCAAAAGAAGCAGAAGTTGAAGAGGAACGTCGATTAAAAGAAGAAGAAGAAAAGGCAAAAATGGCCCAAGCCGCCCCTGCTGACAAGAAAGGCAAGAAAAAAAGTGGGAAAGGCAAGAAAGGTTCAAAAAGCAAATCTCCTACTCCAACTCCCCCTACTCCTGTTAATGAAATGAGTGAAGAAGACAAAAGAAAATTGGAAATTGCATCCAACATGAGAGAAGAATATTTCGCTTCTTTGAGGGAAGAAGAGAATCGAATCAAGTGTAATTTGATGTTGATCAGATACAGAGCTATCTTAACCCTGTCTGAACTTAAGGAAGCAATGTCAACTTCTTATGCAGAGATGTTGGAATGGCTTGGCTCAAGATATCTTGCAGAAATGAAGTCCATAGAACAGCTTGCACAAGTTGGGCAACATGCAATTGAAAATGGAACAAAACTCAAATATCAAGTATGTCTCAATCAAGATGAATTTGTTGTTAATCTGGAGCTGAAAGTTGCAAGGACACCAAGTCCTCCTCCTATTCCACCACCTGTTGAGGTGCCATTGCCAGAAACGTTTACAGTGATTCAGCTGAAACATCTGTTGCATCAGTTCCGGAAAGTATCACCTACTGGAACAATCGCCAACAAATCATTCACTGAATTGCTGTCAGATTCTGCGCTTCTCACTTATGGGTTGGATGTACTTCCAGAATCTTGGTTAACTGTGACATATTCACAGTTGTTAGAATTGTGTAATATGATCTCACCAGAATGTGAATATGTAGATTGGAGGAAGTTTTTACTTGCTGCATCTAAACCATGGCTTGCACCCACCGCAGAAGACCTTGTGTCTGCCAGGTCAGCATTCGAAAACACGGATGTGGCAGGAAATGGTTGGATAACGGAGGACCAGTACATGCAAGCTAAAATTTGGTTGTGTGACACCTTCCCACAAGAGGAGGATAATGAGTTGACTTACCCAAGAATGAAAAACCTTCACCAATATTTCTTTCTGATGTTTGCTGACTGGGAGCAAAGTCCTCCCAGACTTGATTATATTAATATGTTAATGTACTTTGCAATGGATCCTGACGCATTGCAGGGATACGTACGAGCCCTCACTGTAGCAGTTGGACAAGTTTTTCCAAAGGTGTTTAAGACTGCAAATCCTCCATCTTCTTCATCAAAAACAGACGACGGAATCTCTGAGAATCTACCAGTTAGCAACATCTGCATCAGGGCCGAAACAACACCTAAACCCCTAGTTTCAGTAGATGCCTGGTGGTTAGTAATGCACCATGGATCTTCCAGATTGTCCGATTCACATCGCTTTTCAATTGATGATCCCGATGATAAATTTTCTAAGCAACGAATTCAATCCGTATACACCACTCTCGAAGCTGAGGATTTTGCTCCACAAGCAATCCAGCTTCTCATTCAACATCCACTTATCCAAGATGCCATATTGTCAACCAACAGATACAGACTACCCGACATTAGAACAATATTTGATAAAGCCCCAGCGCACATAACCGATGGTGAAGATGCTCAGTCTGTTCAAGCCAGCATTGGATGACTTTTGTTGAAATTTGATTAGTTTATCCATATTTTTTCTATTCAAATAAAATATTACTATATGTCTCGGCTAGAGTTGCCACTTTTGAACAAATTTATTTTTTAGTCCTATCTTTTTAAATCTGATCTCAATTAAAACCATGAATATAGAAAACTACCAAAATCCTACATCAGATCAAAGAAATGAGTATCAGAATCATCTAAGGCAGATAGACATACAACAAACATTGATCTTAAAAGTGGCATCCCTAGCAACAGCTGATTATTCCTTTTGTTGAAAAAATTAATTAGGTCCATGAATTTGCAAACTTATATGCTTACGGATGCATCTGGTTAAATTTAACTGGGTTTACTTAAAAACGTTGTTTCAATAGACGTGTGTAGACAGCTTTTGAATATCTTCATAATCGCATTTTCCCTAGTTTATTGAGAAAATGGTCAATTGGTGTTGTTTTAGTAGCCGTTCACTTTGGAAAACTTTTTTCCCAATTCCATGCCAAACAAGACTCCTTGGAAATTCCTCCATTCACAGCTATGTACTGTGTGCTTAATTTTCAAAAATCTGGGTTTTGATCACACCACTTCATACAATTGTTCGTATCACACTGTTAGTTCCCTTTATTTTTGTGAGTAATTTCTTATAAAGTACTAATTTTTAAAGACTGTTGGTTTAAATTCCATATTTGGGCTTGGTGAGCACCGGGACATGCATGCAAGAGTATGATGAAAAACAATAAAAGATTACGAGATTCAGTTTGTTTTCACAGAAGAAAGGTGAGGTGCAAACTGTTAACCGGAGCTAGAAAAGAAACTAAGCCCCATGACTCGTAGATTCACCGCAGTGCATCCATATTTGTCCCAGCCTCTGGAAGTGATCTTTCCCTTCTGCCCCATGTCGCAAAATCCCTGCAGTTCTACTCTCTCTATACTTATCCATAATCAGCGACATCGGATCTATAAGAAATACTATCTTACAGAGGACCCCGTGCAAAACAACTGGTCCAGAATATTAACAACCTAAAAACGCACATCTATGCTTGAATAGGGTCAACGTGACAATGCATTAAAATCCTTCCACCAGATAATTATTTTGTAAAGTTCGAACTTTTATCTAACTGCACCTTTGGAATATGATCCACCAGGGACTTTCACGCTTGGAAAATATTTGAAAAACTTACTGACAACTTAGACCTCCTTGCTGAAATTAGCAGTTTTCTATTAATTAAAACAGGTTGGCCAAAATGGATAATATTAACAAGCACCACACCGAATAGCCTTAATAAAACAAGACATTGTACAAAAATTGCTTCAGAATTGTGCCAACTGTGCATTCAAAATGTATTGATTTTGTCACCATCGGCAAGAGAAATTGAAAACATATCGAAAACACTTTCGATTATAGTACATAGCTTATTACAAAACAATTGATGAGTTTTTTTTCAAAGAAGTTGACCAGATTTGAACACTAAGGGCAATGAATGTCCATATACCTATATTTAAATTCTGAAATCAATAAGATACATTTTAAATGTCGTGTAGGCAATCATTCCCAAACAAAAAAAATTAGGAATGAATTTCGGTAAGTATGGGTCAGATATGGACAAGCTTTAATATCACATTCCATCAGTGAACATACAGGATACTAGTTTTTGAGCCATTTGTTTAAGTAAATTCTGCAAAATGTGAGATATCGGAAAGCTGTTTTCCAGCACAACTTCAGAATAGCAAACATTTTGAATACGGACATCTCTTGAATGCACACTGAACAAGATGAATTCAATATACAGACTACTTCGGCAGTAAAGAATAATAACAAAAAGACTTCGTAGGTTGTAGTAGCAAAAACAGTTTGTTCCTCAACTGACTTCTTGTAGAGTCGTTGAGGCATAAAAATGAAAGGACTGCGGATGTACATTTTACTCCTTTCAGTCTTCCTCCTGCACATGAAAATGAAATGATTGATTATTAGGACTTTAATCAACTAGTTTTCCTTCCTTTATACCTTCGTGTTAGCAGATCCAAATGAGGCAAATGTAAGGATAAGTATCAGAAATAACCATGACCAATTGGGGAGGTGCAAAGTCTTACTTTATTCACGCTTACACGAATCTATTTCCGTTTTGTCTGATCAAAGTCAAACTCCTCGCTTGTACTGAAGAAGTCCGACTTTGACGATATGATATGTAACAGAAACAGATTTGTGTGAAATATGAATATCTCTGTTGCTTAGGACTGACGCTACTAATAAGATTTACACCAGCCTTGCGAAAAGTTTCTAAAGTAGTCTTACTTAGAAAACATGTAGCATTTCAGCTACTGCCTTCAAGAGGTTCTAACTATAATCAGGAAATATGAAAGATGTGTCCACATTTCTAGGAAGGAATATTTTAAAAAATTAAACATTATTTTCTAGCTGACGCAGCCGACTAAATTATGCAGGTTTAAAATCCTCCATGAAATAACAGTGTTGATGAGTATAAAGCTTTTTGTTCTTCTTACTACAATCGTAAAGTTCGAACATGAAATGGAAAACAAGATTCTGTCACTTCGTGGTATCCTACGAATACTTACATCGTCCTCTTCACCTTCTGCTTCATCACCTTCTTCATCCTCCTCAAACCCCTCCTCTTCCTCCTCCTCAATATCATCTAGACCATCTTCATCATCCTCGTCATCTTCATCCACTCCTGAAAGATACAATTTATCAGATTTATAAACTGATTTGGTGAATGAGCTTTTTAAAAACGAATAAAACAATTATTTTTGTCTTCTGGCATATACAAAATAGAACGTCCCTTTGAGAAAATGTTTATTTGGTGGCATCTCGTATCAAATAGGATGTCCTGGAATTCTAATTGGAATCTACTCCAATTTTCCCCAATTCCATATATATACTCACAATATGCTCAAAAAAATTATCCGGAGCTAATTATCTCAGGTTTACTGTAATGCAAATATTGTCAAAAAATTTTACCATCATCAACAGTTTTGCCAAATACCTCTGTTTTGCGTATTGTGTCTTTAAATACCATTTTTTGCTTAACTTTTTTTCTAGTGAGAGATTATTTCAGATTTCTCTAGTAGCATAATAGCTGACATTCTGTCACTCTATTAGCAGCAACTGATATGTACACAGCACAAATATTTTTTCATTTAAAATGATGCCATACTGTTTACTAGTAGCTTCGTTATTGGTACGTCAATACCTGCGTAATGATGCAAAATACCAAAGTTAACAAAATAAACCCACAGTGCATCATAAGGCGTATTATGCAATCATCATTATAATGCCCCAGGGCAAAACGATAGAAGTCTACAAATAAAATAAAATATTGATTTGCAACATCTTGATCGGGGAAAATAACCAAGTGAATTATTGTTTGAAAAAATTGTAAAACTATTAAAGTTAGAAAACATTTTTAACCTGTATTGATCAAATACTATAAAATAGTATCTACCTTCAGGAGCAAGATAATAATGAAGTGGATTTGGCCAAATATCATCTTTGATGACTTCTCCTAATTCGTCAGCACCACAGTCCCCAGAATCGCTGAACCAACTGAAAAATAGGATACACAGAACAATAAATCAACAAATGGTAAATGTCGCGTTCAAATAAAAGATATTAAAATGCAGATGAAAGGATTGACCAGTATTTCAATTTTATAATCCTACTGATTACATTTCAAATTAAACACACAAGGGAAACATCTTGCGCTTCCTCATATTCTAACAGTTCACACAAATATCACTGAATTATATAAGATTTATGTAACAAGTTTTTAATTATAAAAGTATCAAAATACTTGAATACTGTAATATAGAAAATTGATGCAAAATGAACTTACCTAAAAAAGCTTTCCAATTCTTCATGTTTCCTCTTTCCTTTTGACGAGTTTTCACCGGCTTTCTCTGTCAAATCCTAAGTAGAAAATTTGAATGTTGTATATCAATAAAATTGGTAGAAAGGAAAAAAATTTTTTCCATCAAAATTTACTGAGCAAGATCGGAAGCAGTGTCGAAACCGAACAAACTAACAGCAACTATATAACAAAGTGCTACTTCAGGATGTAGTACCAGCAAAGATGAAAACATTCCAAACAGAACGGCGAAGTGCAATGGGCGGTTCTGGCCTGGGTGATAGTAAAATCATCTAGCACTTCTTTGTGTTTCTTTTCAGTCGCTTCTTAGGACACGCAGGAAGAAAGTTTCTAAAGCCTATTCCTACAGTGCTATAGATATTTTTTTTCAAAAATATAATCAATTAAAAAAAATAAAGAGTAAATTTCAAATTATGGACACAAAGCAGTCAATCTGCAAACCATTCAGTCATATACATCTTGGAAATGTATGGAATTTTTATTCACACTTTCACATGTAACATCGGTTAACCCGGCACCAAAGAAATATGATCGTCGCAACTTGTAGTTTCATATGACAATTGTGATCAATATTTGGCTTTAAAAATTTGGATCTTTATGAGAAAATAAATGTAGCAACCAAAAAAAGTGTGGTAGTGAAGGACAAAATTCATACTTTTCCTTCTTTCCAGTTAATTGTTGTTGAACTTGATGATGGTTCTCCTGATTCACTGAGTTTGAATTCCTTTGTTATTACATCATTTTCAAAATACGGATTTTCTGAAAAGTGCTGAAAAGATAAGAAAATTCACACAATGTATGAATATAAGTCTCATTCACATAGTATGAGTAGTATTGATAACAGATAGCATGCCCTCTTCTACAAAAATAGGGTTGACTGACAGATTGTGAGTAGACGTTTAGCCAATTTAAATCGATTTTGTGTAAAACTTGACATACCTGTCATATCAGTACACCCCATCATTACAATCAACAGTGAATTTCTACCTTACTTGGTGAGATAAATACTTAGCCAAGTAATTTATACCAATTAGTGTGAATTACTAATGATCATGGCTCCAAGTCAGTCTACTAAATTTTAATTTTAAGATTGCACTCACAAAACTGATTGTGTATCCAGTTTTAATTTCGCTACATTCCTGAACTTCAACTTTTGTCAAATAATGAAGTGCATCTTCATCTTCTTCATTCAGGAGTGCGGATATTTGTGGATGGTTGACGAATGTTGTGACCCAGAAGTTGGGGATGGAGGTGATGAGTTCAGATCGCTTCACGTAATGGGGCCATCTAAAAATCGGGAAAAACACATTAGAATGCATGATAACGCTAGTGCAATGATTTTGCATAAATGTCTTTATTACTTGTCAACTAGAGAAATATACAGAAGACAGAAAAAAAAGAACGGCATTAAAGGTTCACAATTTTTTAGCTGTAGAACAGAAGACAGAAAATATACAATGAAGTCATCACTAGTGTTGGGAACATCTAAAATACTAATAATGCAGATGATGTAAAATGATGCATAAATATCTTAAATAGGTAACCAGTACTTTAGTTTGTTGTATTTTCTTTCCACTTTCAAAATTTCTTCACTTGATTGTTCATTTAATCTATCAACCTCATTTTGAACTTCATCAATTTTTTCAATAGCATCTTGGATTTTTTTGTCTTCTGCAAAAAATATCAAAAATTGGCATTGAACAGATGTAAGACAATACCATAAAACAGAAATTTAAATACCTGTGCAAATTCGCTGGCTTAGCTAGCAGTTATTTTTCTGATACTGGTATATCATGTTTTATGGTGTGCAAAATCAAACAAAACAATGGGACCTCTCGCACATAACGATCATCCCCCACAAGATCCGAACCTGCATCATGACAATCAGAAATGCGTAGCTCGGAGTGAATTCCCAACGCTTTATACCATTGAGCTAACCAGGCAATACAATTTCTGCAGGTCTGTTTCTCTTTCTGTCTGTTTATATATGTAATTGCTATTATAAAATTTATCAAACCACTGTTACAACTAATAATTGTCAACAAATCATAAGATCACTTGTATGCTATTGTTCTGTGATGTCATGTTCAGCACATTTGCAACGGACTATGCCTACGCAAATATTTGAATTTGGCGGTTTTTAAAAGCAAGTCAAATTTTCAAAACTCACGTACCGCGAGACGACGCACCAGAGTTCACCACACACGTGAACTCATTTGAACATCGCACAAAGACGGCCGAGCGCGGGGTGGTTATGATAAGCGTGATAATATTCTATAATATATGGACTCTTTGAAACAATATTGAAGGAAATATGTCAACCAGTGGATAAGACTCCATGATTCTCACGTTACCTAGAAACAATTACCCTTATAATTCTTCACGCGAGAAATTCAAAATGGCAAAACACAATTTCTTAATTTCAAAACACTCATAAAATATCACTAAGTTACCTGGTTCAGCATCTCCCTTGCCGTTTTCGCCCTCAATTTTAGGCTTCTTTGCTACCTGAGCAGACATGATTGAATATCAGTAAGCTATATATAAAAATTTATCTACTAAACAAAAAATTATCCAAGAGTAAACTATTCTGCGTGAACGTGCGCTACTCGTTCGAGACTGGTAAAAGCACACGCCGCCTCCAAACTCGCTTTACACTTGTCGCTACTCGTCGATATTTATCCCCAATAAAATGAGCAATATATCGCGTTTTACGCACGGTCTGTCCGGCGTGGCTTTATTTGTTAAACGTTGTTCGACCAAACTACAATCGCACGAATATCTGGAACATAAAACTCTCTCGTCTGCCTATTTTCTCACGCTCGTTTCCTCGAGTGCCGCGATTGGGCTTTTTTGCGCGGAGTGTAGAAAAGGTTTGTTTTTATTGGCCAATCATACGTCAATCAAACCCTTCTTCCATCTAGTGAATGAGCGCAAAACGAGACATTTCAACCGATTTACCCACAAGGTGTATATACGCCGTGAATATAGGCTTAAAATATTTAGATTCTTGGCCTTTGCTTTTACATAGCCATAGTGTGGGTTCACCTAATATGTTCACCGATGACTACAGATCGGGAGTTACTGTCAAATCAACGTGGAGAAGTCATAGGAAACAAAGAGAAAATGGCTCTCAAACCAGGTTTGACTCATTTCTGTTTCTTGTTGGGAATGTGTCACGTGATTTTTTGCTTGAATTGCCTCAAAGCAAAACCAGCTGTCTAGCGTGATGTTGCCAAGCAACACTGCATACTTTTCCTTGTTTCTTGGGGGTTTTGTCCGGGCTCTGTTACTAGTTTCTAAATTCGATTGAAGTATATTTCCGATTTTCATATGTCAACTAGACTATTGTGTCTAGTTGACCATACATGACCGTTTAACACAGTCGCCGCTTACACAGGAAAAATAGATTCACTTGACTAATTTTCCCACAGTTCACCAGTGTTTTGGATTTGTCCCCTTTATTGAACAACCTGCGGATTATCCGTTAGAGCCCAGGGTCTAGTAATGTTTAGTACCATAATCCTGAATGTTATCATATTACAGGTGGCCGAATTTTTTTTATCTAAGCGAAGGAGCGCCCATGCTGCAAACATGTGATATCGCCTCCAAGGATAGGATGAGATGGGGGGAATGTGGCTTGTGTTCGAGGGAATCGAACTCCCTTTAAACATGGGGGGACATGGCCCCAAAATTTTGAAAGATAGGGACAGTCCTCTCAAAAGGAACAGAACAAAAATTTCTCCGGAGTAGGCAAAATTTTTGCGTGCAATCGCATAGGCCTAATATACAGAATCTTATAGTGTTGGACCCTATTGTATTATTCAACTGAAGGGACAAAAAGTTTTCGTGTGAGTTTTGTAACACAAGATTTTAATATTATTTTTATGTCTCCCCTAAGACTTTTACACCACTGATAATAGCATTATTTTCATACTATTTTTGTCTGGAATGTGGTGAATTGAAAACGAAGTTGTAAAATATGATAAGCAATGATGGGGAAATGGAAAATATTTTTTCCCAAAAGTCAAAGCACTAATATTCAGCTTGAATATTTTTTATCAAAGTCACCCGCATTCTCAAAGTCGCCCAGTTCGCCAATATTAAACTTCAAGCCAGCCCCCACATATACTGTATAGTGTATAGCATTTTGGTCCGAAAAGAATATTGTCTGAATATGGCTTGTAGTTATGAAAATACATATATACCATACTCGAAGTCGTCAAGATGCATGTCGCATTTTCAACACATTAGAATGGTACCATGCCTTGACAATAATAAAGGGCATAACAATATAATTAATTGAATTTCCCATGGTCATAGACATACAAAATAATACACGCATAAACGCACCCACTTACCGCAGTTCAAACAGAAAAGAAGAATGCCACAATAACACTAGCAATTTTCTTACTCGAAATTTGGCTCATATACCACTTAACCGAGTGTGTGGCCTCAGTTGAAACAAAAAGAATAGGTTTTTCCGAAACCTCTAACCTTGTCTATGAGCTACCTCTGTTCGGTCGCAAGAAATTTCTCACAAATTGATTTTAGCAATTTTTACATTGAAAAAATTATGTGTGGTATTCATTCGTGACTTTCCCCATCAATATATCTTTTGTGGTATTCATTCGGAATTCAACAAACCGTATTGCTGCTTCTGTATTTTTTAATTTATAACATTTTATCCTAATTTGAATAAAACTGACGATTTTTAAAGCTTTTTCATCAAAGCAAATAAAATAAAATATATATATATATGCCATAAATATTGGGGAAGACATCATACAAAAAGCAGTTTTGTTTATCTTTTCACTTTCCGTTTCTGATATATATCTGCGATGTCATATGGTTTTTTTGGAATCTTGAAAAAAAGAATTATTTTTTATTAAAGATTCCTAACAACTAAGCACATCTAGGGAAATCCAGATGTATTTTTCAAACCCAGGGTAACAGAATCGTGTATTTTTTGGGTAATTGAAATTTTGATGTTATTTCCTTCAAATGGACCAAAACGCTGAATCATAAAAGTGTTGATGATTTTGGACCTTTTTCTACAGTTTTTGTGTTACCAGGAAGTCAATAAGAAACATTTTTCTTCTAGCAAGAGATATAACATAAAATATAGTTCATTTGATACATTTTCTTTTGTACAGAATCAAATTTCTTCGGGTGTCCAAGTAGCACAGTAGCTGTCATTCTGCTAATCTGTCGTAACCCTACTGTAAGTGGTTCGCTTGTGTAGAGAGCGTTCTACTCAAAGAAATAATTGAAAAACGAAAAAATTAACGCCATGCATTTTTAAGCAAAACTAGTTTACTGCCAACAACTTGTTTACAAACACATTTGAGTTAACATGTTGATAGTTTATAATATGAATCCAATCACATTGACTGACCATTTAAAGCAGTTTAAGACACAAGGCGGAATTTAATGTTTTATCATGCTTCAAGATGACACATTACTTTTTATATTTTTAGTGAAGTTTTGACCTATGAAGTGGACATTCAAACCGCACAACCACAAGATGCAATATGTCAAACTGTGCCACCCAATGAATTTATGGAGAAATCCTTAGCACTTGGAAATCAGAAATACAATGAATCAACTCTCGCATCATTCTTATCAGCTGTTGAACCTATGATATCCAAGTATTGTATATTAACTTTAGTTAACAGTGTTGAGACAAGTTATCAGCTAATATAGTTTATAATCATATCAATCATTTGTTATTTTTAGGAATTTACTATTTTGGCATGATGCATTGACCGCATGGTTTGTTTGGAGTTTTTGATGAAACATTGTGATATGTATATGCCAAAGTTTATACTGTGAATGGGAGCGCAATCCCGCAGTGGTTCATGCTTAACCAAACATAATTTCTGATTGAGGATTAGTGGAAACACATGGTGAATTTTCCAATCAGTATTCATTATCAAATTAGTTTTGGAAAGATGATTCGAACTGTTTTGAACCGAGATTTGATTAGCAAATAACTGCATCTGAAAATGCAAACCCTAGCCTTAATTGTGAACATCTATGATGTTGTGGAATTTATTCTTCTATTTATATTAAGGCAATTGAAAAAGAACTCAACTTTCAATGTGTTTGAAGAATCCAACTGGGGTTCTGATTCAGAATCTAGTGATATTTCCATAATTTGTGAACATTCGTTGCAAGAAACAACTGTGAAAAATGAAATCAATAAAGGTAAGTAAGTATTGTATAAATAAATAAAAGCTGCTGTGTATATATGATAAAACTTACAAAAATTTAGACATAATCTTCAGTGTGGATAATTTTAAATTTTTAGAATCAAGAAACTGATTGGCATTCGATGCAGTCACAAGTATACTAGTAATTATCAATAATTGGAAAGAAAGGCAAGCATTTCAACCTTATTCATCTGAAGTTTTGTCCGCCCTTGCAAACACAGAGTTCAATCTTAAAAATTTATAATTATAACATTCTTAAATAAATTGAATAAAATCTCGATCAAGTTAGATATAAAGATCATATATTGTAGGGTTTTTGTGCAAATCGCTGATTTACCACTCTATCTATTACTGCCAAATTGCAGTATAATCAATGTTCAACAAGCTACAGCTAAATAGGTTATAAAAATAATCAGAAATTAAAATGCAATGACTTTCATTCAGGGGAAAATGCATTAGAAGTAACCTGCTTATCATGGAGCAGCAGTGGTGCATCAATAGCCGTTGCATATGGAAGTATGAAACATATGGCATGGGGTCAAACAAGGTCAGAAATTTCAATTGGATACTTACTTTTGATAATTGAATAGGAAATGAAAAGGCGAGTAACGTTATTTGTGTCTATCCCCCTATGACATGTGAATTGTTGTACAACATATCTCTCATTATTAGTACATGTGTATATATGCTGTAAATAGACTTTATTACAATGCAAAAGATTTTTATACCTTTTTGGCACAGTATTCTTGCTGTAACTGCTGTAACATAATTAGATGTTTTTTTATCATACAGATCTTTCTTATGTGTCTGGAACCTTGATCGTTCAAGATTAGACCAATTCAAATGTGATCAAAAGTTGGAGACGGAGAGTAGTTTACAGGCTGTTACATTTCATCCCACAAATCCAGCATTGATTGCAGGTAATAATGCTATGGTTGTATAACAATATTTTTAGATATTCAGACTTTAGATATTGCCAATGGCCATCCCTTGACACACTTATAACTAACTGGTTCCAAGTTTAACTACTGAAATATATGTTTGAAATATCGGTACCACTTATTGAGAATATATTTTTGTCACTGATGAATTCCATTTCTGTGGTGTGGTCCATATGTCGCAAATGCTTTCAAATTGCTTTGGAAAGTTTGCACATTTTTGGGCATGTGATGGGATCATGCTATCAACATATTCAATTTCCGCCAATGCTTGACACTTTGTAGATGTTGTCTGGCCTTGTGTTGTTGTAACATATAATCAAGTATATTTGAAGACGAAATAAATACCGGTATATTATTTTTATGTCACAGCTGGATTATTTTCTGGTGTTGTTTTGATATGGGATATATCACAAGATGAAGTTATTTACAGTTCAGAAAGTCATGAAGATCCGGTGACATCAATATCATGGCTACAACCGCAGTCACGCAAGTAAGTGTATGAAAGTTCTTTTGTCATAAGAAATGAAATCTCTATTCTTGAACATAGAACTAAGTCTCTTTTTTATATTAGCATATTGTTATTTTCTTAGAGCAGAGAA
Source organism: Styela plicata (assembly GCA_963675895.2). Taxonomy (NCBI): domain Eukaryota; kingdom Metazoa; phylum Chordata; class Ascidiacea; order Stolidobranchia; family Styelidae; genus Styela; species Styela plicata. Next base: position 7,482,676 of record OZ023143.1, on the reverse strand, counting down.
AACTGTTTAGTAATTGTAATATAATATAATATTTTAGATATGTTGAACTCCTATCTGCCAGTACTGATGGTAAATTGATTGTTTGGAAACAAAAACAGAGTAGGAGTGAAAAACCATTAAATGTTGCCAAGAAATACAAAATCAAAGCAAGCAGTGTTCGAAGGTAGAGAAATTTTTATTAATACTTTAATGAATATTTGTTGTGTCCAATAAATTATTTTTGCTGGAAACTTTTTTATTAAACTGACTAAGGGTCATTTATACGACAAAGAGCTACATAAAATGAAGTTTGAGCAACTGCACTTTATATGGAACACAGCCCAAATAGAACTGAACCAATAAAATGGAGCGCAGTCACAAAATGTATATGCATATTCTGTTAAGCGTAAGTTACTTATGGTATGTGACACCTAGGCGCAGTTTATTTCTGGCTCATCATTTAAAAAAATTTCGTATAGGTACAGAATCCATAACTTAACTTTACTTATCACAACCTCTATAACTCTGAGCAGAAGTTTTGTATAGTGATGAATGGAATGAATCGTTTATATCACTTTTAGAAGTGGTGTGTGGTTTTACTATTGTCCAGGGCACATACCCACACCGCTCACTGCATTTTATTATGGCAGGGATGTTATCTGCTCAGAGTGCAGTTTTTATTACTACATTTAGCGATATCTCTTTGCAAAATCAGTGGCCTGGCTTGAAGCGAATTTTCATTAACAGTCTATAAATGAGGTCTTAACTGTGTCTTATTTTCATTTTTGTTCTACTAAATTTATTCTCTCAGATATTAAAAAAAATTCAAAATTCAGCAGCGTGTATTCGAAAGGGCCTAACCCTATTGACAGTACGTGAAATAATTACTTAGCGTGAAGTAATGCGAGTCAAATGGATCAGAAACAGAGCAGAAAAACACAAATATAACAGCATATTAAAGAGAATGCACTCGATGCACAGAATTATCTCCAGTGATGATGAAAGTATCACAGAAAAAAGTACTGACTGGAGTTTATAATTTCAGTGATTTTACTTGAAGACTTCTGTCAGCAATTATATAATAAATCTTTATCTCAACTCCTGACACCATTACAGCATTCATTTTTTGTTTATAATAATTATTATAATCCATATAAAGAGGGTATTATCACATTCATCTTGCTTATTATGAGAATCCTGTGGGGCGGCTATTTTATGGCATCCTTCTTTTAGTACAACGGGTGCACGAGGATTAGGTTCAGTTGGAATAACATGTTGTGCAGTAGCTGTGTCAGTAAAAGATGGAATTGAATATACAGTCGGAGATGAAAGAACTTTAATTGCTGGCTGCGAAAATGGTGCAATTGTTAAATGTGTTGTTGATGAAAATAGTCTCGAAGACGATCCAGTTAAATTTACTTTTAAGGTAATTAAAACAAATTCTGCTTTGGCATGGGTTTTACCTAATAAGTTGAAAAAATCAATGTGCAAGTCTCGGAGGATTTTTTGCTAGCAACCATTTGGTAGCATCGATTACCAAGTGACTTTAATCTAAAACTACAAATTCATTCATCAAAATGAATTTCGATGTTTTCTGTAAAGGCTTTTTACCAGACTAAATATATCTACTATATTCAATTCAAGTATTCTGAAATAATATTAAGTTGGTAAATAATCTTCAATTGCTCATTCCTAAGCCGACACAAGTTACACCATGCCTTATTGCCAAGCCCATTAATACTCACAAAAAGTTACAATCTCTTCTGTTATTTCCACATATGCACGTACCGCTTGTAAATTATTGGAATTTTATATATGTGCTTAATAAAATAATTCAAATTTCTGTTTTAGGGCCACCTTGGACCTGTATATTCTGTGGATTGGTCACCATTTCATAGACATGTGTTTTTAACTTGCTCAACTGATCAACGTTGCAGGTAGTTTATGACCTCCTCTTACTATTTTGTTTAAGCAAGCCACAGATGGACCGTGGGTTGATGACAAGATCCTTCAGAGACCCATTATTGACAAATTTGCTTGGGAAAAAATCCTGAGAGGAAACTATTGACATTGGATTGTGTTGTATGATATTGCATTGTAATTGTAGGAAATAAATAAATAATATATAATTTGGTCTTTAAGGTCCTTTTTAAGGTCCCTTATTTCCCGCTTCATCATCATCCTTTTAGTATACAAATTGTCAAAAGAGATTCGTTTAGACACCACACCGCACCCTTCCCCGATCCGCAATGATTAAAACTATTTAAATGCTATTTGTTTTTAGATTTTATCATGCTCTGCATGCATCTCCACTGTGTGAAGTCACGCCTTATTCAGGTTCTGATCAATATTTGTATTCTGCACAATGGTCTCCTGTTCGTGCTCTGACATTATTTTCAGCAGGAGGTTCTGGTATATTTTCAGCATATGATGCAAATAATCAATATGTGATGAATTCTATGGAAAGTGAAGGGTAAGTTTTAGACACGCTGGGTGAAAATCATGACTAATCTGAGCTGCCACAAACCGATCTGGGCTATAGATCACGAAATACAAACAGGAACAGCTAAAGACTAATTTTACATAGGTAGTTTGTTATAAAACAAATAATGTAGTCTTTTTAAGTACTTTAGAGGCTTTACCAGTCATTGCTTAAAAATTACCAATGCACTTTATTCGTAAAATTCACCCTAAGCAAGGCTGAAAGCGATACCTTATTGAACTAAATAACGAGCACTTACGTGACCAGGAGCTACTGCATAATGTAGCACCAGCAACTGCGCTTTATGCAAGAGGCACACCATACAGAACTGAAATACTATAGTAGACTACCATGAGTAATATTTGCCCAGAGTGAGTAGGACAATTTTAAAGCCGGTACCTGTAGGTGTAATATATTATCATTCTTTTCATTTCTTCTTTAGTGAAAATGGCAAGAAGTGTCGCATCAATTGTTTAGAGGTGAATCATAAAAGATCGCAATATGTTGCAACCGGAAATGTTGACGGAATCGTTCATATATGGCAGCTGGGTTCAAAGTTTACATCTCCCGATGCAGAAGCTGATAATAAATTGAAGGAATTGGCCGATCAAGCTATGGTGGAAGATTGAGAGAGCTGGTTTCATTCTGTTCAAAAATAACTATGGATTTTAATGAATATGGATTTGTCGATAGTTATATTTGAACGCAAAACAATTTTCATTGCTAAAACCAGATTCAAAAATACAGGTGCCCGAAAACACTGTGCTTCACTTGTATTTCGCTCACATTACAGTATGGAATCATCGCACACATGTTTCCTGCAAAAACTGTTCTATCCATATCTTGCTGCTTCATAATAATTTTGTTATAGAATGTAATGGATCTGGTAACATTATATATTAGGGTCGTGGTACAATGGCCCAGTTTAATGAACTCTTACTGCTTGATCATATCTTCGCTAGTATAACTCTATCTATGTCTATGCGCCCACACCTTAACCTAGAGTGAATGCTTTTGAAACACACCGAACCAGTCAGTCGATATGTTGTTGCCGGTGTAGGATCTAGCTCTAGATTAAACAGTTTGAACGAGACACATTCCTGACCATGGTGGCTACTTGCATGTAATTCGTCACAGAGACCGTACATTTATACACGTTAACTTATTTAGAATATCATTCAGTCTTGTTGTATTTTTCTATAAATAAACTAGTTAAAATTAACTTTGAACATATTTTTGAAGACCAGTTGGTGGGAATGCTCTTCTGCTCGAGAAAAGCCCCAAAGCAATTCAGTTCAAGTGTTTATCACAATCAAAGAATTAATAAAACCTGGTTGGGTGCTTCTGTGCCGCAGCAGGATCTATATTGAACAGCACAAATAAATATACTAGGCTTTTAACTTCACTCGCACTGAACAAAATAAAACGCAATAATCAAGATAGTTCAATCACCATATATTATCAACAATGTTACATATGTATATATATATAAATATTAGGAAAATATTCTCAGTAAACAAATTGGCACGATGCACAATATTCAGGCATTGCCGAAGGCAGAAGAAAAAGATTTGATCCAAAAATACAAAAAAAAAAATCTTATTTATGCAAGGGCTATTCTCAATCAAAATATAGGAACGTTGCCAAACCTCAAATTGAATAAAATTACACAACAAAGTTGAAATACCAATTCGATTCAATAGCTATTTTACACCAAAGTAGAAGAAGCCATGCTTGAAGTGAAACATACAGTAACCTACTTGCCATTTTAGCCATCATGTATTCAATTATGGTACTTCAAACTAGATGCCCTAAATAAGGCCAAGGAGATGACCTTCATCAAAAGATTGTCAGTTCTAGATATAGGATAATTGTTTGGAATATCACAAAGTCTATTATAAATGGAAAAATGCTTATCACAAATATCACAAAGTCTATTATAAATGGAAAAATGCTTCATCATGGATGAGCCAAGACATGGTCAATCTGCGGCTATTGCTAGACTTAGTTGCCTAATCAAAATTTTTTATTTGAACTAGAGTAATTACTACTTCAGTGTCAAAACTTGTGCAAAAGTCGTATTTAACTGCAAACTAAGGCTTCTATAAAATAATGCAATATTCAAGGAATATGAAAAATACATATATATATATAATCAAGCTTAGATTGAAAACTGAAAAAAATTGCAATCTTTGAGAATAACGAAAAAATATATTTCTTTTTCGTTTTAAGGTTAACATTAATAGCCAAACAAATGTCAAATAAAAGCTTTTAGAATCGACATACTCAAATAAAAATGGATTCTGACATTTTCAAACTGCAGCTATCTTAATCATATATGAGTCACAGATAGACCGCGTCTGATCGACGCGATCAATCTATGACAAATACTTGACAAAATATTATTAACAAAAATGTTTTCTGGAATTACGATATTTGATTTGGTCAGCAGAACATGTTTTCTTTTCTTCAATATCAATCGAACAGCAACATACGGTGGATTTATAAAGTCATCACTTTGATTCACACTATTATTTCTTTGTAAAACAAAAGAGAACTAACAGAAATTTTTATCAAAGTATTTGATACAATTTCAAAAACACCAATACAAGCATAAAAAAATAAGACAAAAATACTTCAATACGGCTCCTTCTGTCTTTCTGCAACTTCAGATCATTTAAATCTTCTATCTCCGCAAACTGCTTCACAAAATATTTGCAACAAGGTATACTCCCAAAACAAAAAATATGCAAAATGAAACAATAAAATAATGAATTCAAATGTAACAATACAGTAGCAAAAATATGCTTCAAATGAAGCCCAAAACATCAGGATGTATATATCATAATAAATAACTTAGTATCTGACTTGAATATACTTTTGACTGCAATAAAATCATTACTTCCTCCTAAATATCAGGTTGAAAAATTTGGCATGAATTTGATAATGACTTAAAAATTCATAATATTGCTTATCATCCATCTAGTTCTAGTTATTATATTTTTTAAACATCGGCTATAAACGATTTTGGAAGAGAACTTGTAGTATCATAAAGAACCAGTGAGATACATTTTATTCATGCCATTATTTATCAAATATGGGCACACATTTCATCGATAGCTTATTCATCGAACAATACGTTGAAATGAGATTTCGACAATGAGCATCAGCTACTTGATATTAAAAACCCTTTGAAATATTTTTCGTTTATACAAGTTCGCCCTAAGCGAGGTCGGAACCAGCACACAAAAGGAACTAACCAATGACAATACAAATGTGGCATCAGCCACTGCACTCTAAAGGCTGCACTAATTTGTGTAGGTTACGTTTTTCCTAGGTTTGTTTTATTTTACCCTTGCATTTCATGCAAGCACAATGGTCTGCATGCATTTACTTGTGTTTGTCATTTAAAACAGAATGGTTTGCTATGCAACCTAACGTTTAGAGTGCTCGTTTCGTTGTGTGTGTTTGTACTTTTTAGGCATCTGAACACGATAAACGCAAAGCAATGCAGACGTGTATTGTCGTTTTTATTTTGTTACTAGAAACGGAAAGACAACTTTATGTGTATTGTGGCCTTAAGCGGTGAATATATCAGACTAAGTGAAACACCATGGTCAAGTGGAGTCAGTGTTATCTCCCCTAGGTGACAGTAATATCCACCACTTTTTAATAATGAGAAGATCAGAGTTCAAAACTGGGATTCATAGAAATAAGTCTCGACTGAAGTACATCTAGTTTTTTCAAATTCGTTAAACATGAGATACAACGAGGCACATCAATCGGTGACTAATGTTCAAAAAAACCAAGAAGAGAAGCAAACCAAGAAGCAAGCCTAATAGAAAATAAATTCAGACTTACGAAGCGTTCAACATTATAAAACAAAAAAGCTGTACCCTTTGTCACGGATTGCACATAATTTACTATTCTATTTAATAGAATAGGTGATAAATGATAACATGCTACATAACAAAAATTGTGTATAAATTACTGCAGCAAAACAAAGTAGCAAGAAAAATTGGGCAAACAAGTAGAGATCAATTTCAACATATACAGTAATCATTATGTTGGTATAAATCTTTATCTACGTACCTAATTGTTTTGATTAGAAAATGAAAGAATTAACCAATATGTAACTACGATACTGACAATCTAGTTTTTTCTACAGTACCCAGTGTATGCATGTTGCCACATGAGCACCCTTTTCTTTGTTTATGAACACTTGACTGCTAACAGAAATTTGCTTTATAGTGAGCCTTTTAAGGCTTATTAATAAAAGCGGTTTTGAAGAGCCAGTAAAATTATCACCATTTTTTAAGCCTAGAAAACAAGATTTCATGAAATTCGTCATATTCAGACAGAGGAAAAAAACGAAAATCACGACTACACAGCTTCAAAAAGTGAATTAAACCGTCAAGTACTATGATGTCATGGTATGCGACATATATATGGCTCAAAACTAAGGATAATTGCCATAGAATTGCAAACAATAGAAAAGGAATGTTCACCAGAACTCTTCACATTGTAGATTTTAGGCCCAATGGGCATAACCTGACTGTATTTGGCCACTCACACATGTAGAAATATAGAAAAGTATTCTATCAGATTGGATGTACCAGAGCAAATTAGAATACAATATTCCTTCTTGCAGAGCTTCAATCGGCAAACAAATTAACTTGTTATTATCGTACAAATTAATATCGCTGAAACGGCAAGCCATTGCAAAGTTTGACTAAAAGTCAAACTTTGCAATATCTTGCCATTTGACGCCGCCTCATATAAAGATACAAAAAAGAAACAGCGATCATTGAAACACCCCATAAAATTATGCACAAACTTTTTTCAAAAAAGGAAAAACTATCGTTAAAATTAGTGTTGTGCCATCTCGGTTGTATTTCCAAGTCTCTTTCCATGATTTGATTTCCGCCAAATTCTTGCAAAACATCCATTGGATGATCTTTTGATTTTGCTTGTAAAAGTTCTTTAACAAGATGCGGATGACCTTGTCCAGCTTTTTCATTGTTCGGCTGGGATTAAAACAGATACATATTAACACTCAATCAAATTAAAAAAACTCGAGTCTCTTCTGTACAAATTCATTACTGTTAAACAATAAATTTTCAAAAAGGGTTTCTCAACAAGAACTGTAGGTGCGGAATTTAGAACTGTAGAATATATTTCCTGTGTGTGGCAAGAGGAGACTAGAAAGATGCAGAAATGGTAAGTAATCGGTTTCAGCAAAACACACCCAAGTCTTATAAACACAATTTATAAGATTATCAACCCAAACACAATTTAATGTATTATTACACTGTAAACAAAAACGTGATAAGCTATCGAAATACCTGTTGTTTATTGAATAATGGAGCCATGCTAAAAAATTGTTTCTCAAACTTTAATTCACATTTCAAGCAACATTCACAAGATACAAAATTTGACAAAAAGTACGCTTATGGGAACATAAACACTAGGAATGTCAGACTCTTGAGCACTTGATTTTGCACTATTTGAAGTTTACTACTATATATTGCATATAAATTGTGCCAGAGGATACCACATACCGAGTAATTTTAAATACCAGTGCTATTTTTGAGCATCTAGTACATCCAAGCCTGAAAAATTACAAATAAGTTTAGTCAAGCATGGGCTACTGATGGGTTGTGTCGATGAGGCACGATCCATCTGTTGCCAGCTCATGCTTGATGAAATAAAATTTCTGATTGGAATAGTATAGGAAAATCGAGATATTGAGATTTTTCTACTCAATAAACTGTATAAACTGTACTGTATATTCCCATAACATAATCAGTTACGAAGAAGAATTTCTGATCACTTGGTGAATCAAGCAATAATAACACTAATAAACTCTCCCTCCCACTTGTTTTATAAATAAATTATCGGAATAAAATAACAAAATACAAGAACCGCTCACATTATCATAATTTTTGTCGTCAACAATATCAAAATCATGATCTTCAAGTTTGGCATGAACTTCCGTATCACCACCATAATATCGTTCTACGAAATCTTTCTCATCACTCCAATGAATGACCGATTCAATAGAGTGTTCCTGTAATTTGTGAAAAAAATTGAAATAATTTGATATGAATAGTATAGTATATGATAGAGACTGTTAAATGATACCCGCAAGATTATACATTTAAAATCCTCTACTACAAAAATGTACTTGGAGGGCAGTATTGATGATTTTGAAGTTTTTTAATTTATCTAAAGAATGTGATGCTGATTGCTTTCGGCAATATAACCTATGTTCAATTACCAATATTCAATTTTTGAAATATGTGGTGAGTGAAACATAACGTGCCACAATATGAAATTTTTGCTTAATCCAGTCAGCGCCGCATGAAATTGTTAGTCACTGATAGATTGTGCTGCCAAAGCGTGGTACGTCTGTGCCGCATGCTTGGAAAAATAAAATTTAGAATTGAAAAATAATCATTGTGAATAGCAGAATACACAGAAACGTTTATTTAAACCGCCCTAATTGGACATATATTCAAGACCTCAATCTAAATGTGTCATTTCTGTCACAAGTCCCAGGTAAACAGCATCTATACATGGCTCATGCAAACGAGGAATCGGAAATAGTTCAAGTATAGACATGAAAACAGCAGAATATATATTTCTATAACCTTGAGTGAATTATTTTTATCTTTCACGAAAAATATGAATCTTGTTTTTACATGTGCAAGGGAATTGGGTGATATTGAGCACTAATAAGTTACAATATATTGCAGATACAGTTATATCATTTAAAAACTAACATTTTCTTTATTTGCTGCAAAGAAAATGAGCAATTTGTGCATCGCTGTTATCTGTATCGTATAAAGTATAATAGCAGATGGGGAATTCTGGAAAATCATAATCTTTAAAAACAAAAATGAGTTCAATTGGACTCTTGATTGATAAATCATGTGATTAAATTATTTTCACTACTTTTAGTGACCACCACGCAGTACAATACAAATTTTATACAAATTGTATAAAATTTTAGATGTCTCTCAGAAATCATGTTGATCATGAGCCAGAAACAGACCACAGTTTGCCAGCATGATTGACAGTCAATCATACAATCAATGTCTATTCTTTATATAATTCACATGAAAAAGATTTTTACCTTGTTTTGAGGAACAGGTTGTGCGGCAACGGGTTTGTCGATTAAAAATTTATCTGAAACTTCTGGCATGCTATATCTATGGACAAGATATTCGAATACTTTATCCTTATCCCACTCGCCCTGAGAATTTTGACAACCTTTACAAAATTCTTGAGGGGGAAATTGCACTTTCTGTATGTTTGGATCTTCGGATACTGCGCCGTGTAACCTGAAGATATATCAACATTTGGATCCAAGTACTTTACCTAGTCGTTTTTACGAGTGATTATTATTATCTAATATAAAAAATATTAAAACTCAGACATATCTCTGGTCATCCTGTGATGGAGGTGTAGGTTCAAATCCTGTGGGAGATAATTACGTACTAGATTGCTGGTACACATTGCCATTAGGTGAGACTTCCTCCACCAACTACATCCATGGAAAGTAAAATCAGGTAAGGTAAAAAAGCTTTCACCACTGACACAAAAATAGAGAGATCCTGGTTCAATATTTATTTAATGTCTTACAATGGCAACTCATTTAATGATATCATGAGGCAGAATATTAAATCGATCTTAACTTTGGTTAATCGCAGAAAATAATAAGTATACAACTGAAGAAGTGTCTTGAAGGAACTAAATAACGAGTTTCACTACAAAATGCAGTACCAGTCATTGGGTACATCTAAAGCAGAAAACATCCCAAACTGAGCTGAGCAGCCATAAGGCATCTATCCTGCTCTACTAAACATACCTTTTATTGACTTTATTATGAAGTTCCCACAACCACAGAACAACTTCTTTATTGGTTGTTAGTCCTTGTTCATAAGGACTGTTAATAATTTCTTTCATGAAATTCTTCCGACATTCCAAACAACTAAAAAAATTTGTAATGTAGGCTTCCATTGCTTGTGGTACTGATTCAACATCTGAAAATTATATAGGTCAATGACTTTGATAAGTTTATATTACAACCAGTTTATGCAACCTTATGTTTTTGACTCCTGTCACAATATTTCCGGAATACAGCACAAAACACATTGTGGCATAAACGAAAAATGCAAAACATGTGTTTGATTATTGGCATTTGGATGTCATCAATGGTTGCTCCGAAATTCATAAAATGTGTCTAATAATATTTCGTATTAAATTAATGCCTTGGACAACTGTATCTTTTTGTGTGTTTTTATTCATCTTAGAAATATTGAGTAGAATAACGGCCAATTGCATTACTTCCTATAAAAATTATAGGTCGATGATTGAACAATCATGGACAAGAGATGGAACCTTATTGACCCAAATTGTGCTAATTTTAATAGGTATATATTATCTATACTTGTCCAAGCGTGTTCACCTATTATTTGCGTTTGAAATTCTTGCTCGGCCAAATAAACGCATCCATGATTTTAAGAGTCATAAAAATATATTCTTCATGTCCAGGTACAAACGATTAATTTTGACAGGTCTGTGATTAATAAATTAAATGCACAGGAGATCAAAGAATAAATTCAATAGTCTGCAAAATAGTGACGACTTATTTTGAAAACACAATGTTCTATTAATAATATCAACAAATGATTTTGTTCGAATTTAGCAAGTTGTTAACCCTCCAAAGTTGTGACACCAGGAAATAGTCGAAAGCATTTGATGCGTTTTTACGTGGACACAGAAAAATTTTTATGTCCGCATGGTAATTTACAGATATGGAATAACATATAAATCATGGAAATTTAGGCAAATAAATCTGTTTTATTTCTTGATGGGAGCCGTTCTAACCAAAATTTATGAAATGGATGTGTTATTAGTTATGTTCTGAAAATATTTCCGACACTTAATAATAGTCATCGATTGCAAATTGTGAAAACACATTGTCATTGCAAATTTAGGAATTTAAACGAAGCATTGAAGCTTCTTTTGCATTAAATATGGGGCAGGAAGGTAGCTTTTGCAAACATAGCACTTACCGCCACATTTAATACTAACCAAATATGGAAATGCGCATGGAATCCAACATATTTATCCGCGTCATGATTTAGAAAAGTGGGAGAGTAAAGGAACAAGAAATAGGTGGTTTTCTGCAGGCTTTCAAGTGATGGTTTACTTATTATTTAATTACTCAACAGTGCCTTAACACTCGTTGTACTGGACTTGAGTCCGACAGACATACGCGTCTGATTCTTTGTGGACTCTGCCACCCTCTATCAATCATAGAACTGTACGCACAGGTTAGCAAGATTTTGTTCAAAACTTCAAAACTTCTAATTGACTTGAGATACTTGAAATCATCAACTCTGCTTTTGAAAGCAGTGTTTATGACTTTACAGTATTTTGTGCAATTTTATAACAGACAAACACTCATTCAACGCTTTCCAAACAACATGATATATTTCAAAAATTAGCTTTCAGCAGTTATTTTTATAGAGTCTCCTATTAATATAGTAGATTACATAGGTACCATTGCCAATAACATTTAAATATGAATAAAATTGAGTACGCAATTTTATCAAAGTATGGAAATATCTCAATAATAAAGAATTAACTATGTTCTACTGACACGAACATACAACATGGTAATACTAAACCCGCCAAATGATGAATAATAAAAAACAAACCTTGTTCATCAGCATTGTATGATGCAACAGTAAGAGCATGAAACATAGTCCACAAAGAACAAGGATATCCACGTAACCCTGGTTTACTGGGTGAACATCCAACCCACCTCTGATCCAGTTGTGGAAGATAGCTTCCCTCCTGCGAACAAAAAGAGATAAAGAAAAAAATTATAACTAAAACATGGCCATTGCACCTCAGTAATGATATTCTATTGTTATTTGACACTCAAAATGAGTGCTGGTATAATATTGTTCAAGTAGTTGACTTCCTGTCTTCAAGGATGTCCTTAAATAGTTTCATTTTTCGATTATTCTCATATTAATTTATTCTGCAGTAAAATCACAATGTATACCAAATTTTACATTGTAAATGGGATATCCATTATAAACTTTTTGTTTAAAGAAAATACCTCGACCGTATCCATTCTCTTCTGCCATTCTTTGTGATCTACTTTTTCTTTACCAGCTAACCAAGCAATTAATTTGATTAGGAAATTTTTGGTTGTTTCTTGCACAGGAAAATGCTCCGACAACTAAAAATAGAAGAAAAATAGTTTAGTAACCACAAATGACATACCCAAGGAATTTGTATAGGCCTGTTTTTCAAGCATGACTTATGCAGGGTGGCAGAATCTTGTTTTCCTTTGCATGTCCGTAACATGTTAATTTCATTTGGAAGATGAAAAAGCTTCAAAACCACCAACACTTCCATCAACTATTGCCAATTTGCTACATTTTCTTCTGATGGAACCTATTTTCTTTGGGTGTCACGGAAGTAATCGGAATTCTGCCAGTCTGGACTTAAGTATGACAAAATATCGATTCTGATGTAAATATCTTAAAAAATGGAGAAATTTTCATTACAAATTCGGCATTGCATTTCAAATGATGAAAAAATTTAAAATAAAATTCAGTTTTGTTTTTGTTGTTTGTTGTCTACTACCCTGCAACTTCTCGATTTCGGAGGCTGCTTGGGTAGAACTTGAGACGTGTCACGTAACAGTAACATGTTGCTGACTCAATGACATTTTTTGTCTTTCGCAACTCGTGCCTATTGTCTATATTTTATTTACATTGCATGATAATGTATATTTATTGGTAAAATAAACTACTTGAACTTGAACATAAGATGAGAGAAAATATTTATCAAGCTTTCACGAAAGCAAAGTCTAGCTTCGTCAGATACTAGCAAAAGGTTGGCAAACAAATCGTGTGTTATAGCAAAACCAATATGATAATGATCTTATGTTGTTTTACTCTTGACCTTACCGAAGTATCTTGGCGACCCTAGTCACGCACAGATCCATTTTCAGAAGGCATAGGCATCGACAAGTGGGCAGAAAGCACAGCACGAAATGAATTCATAATTTCAATAGGGTATTGAAAGTGATATGTCTACAATAGCCTATTCATTTTGTGGTTCAAACAATAGTATAAAATTTAGCAGCAATACAATACATTAGCAACTCCACATAGAAGTATATTTGAAAATATATGAATTGCTAAAAACTTTATTTTCGAAATTAATAAATTCCAAAAAATGTTTGACTTGAATTCCTAAACATTCCAATTTAATATTTTAAATATATTTATCAAATTCATGGACCAAATTTTAAATGGAAAAAATTCTCTGTCTCAATTGTCTGAGATATCTAAAAATGATTAGATTTTTTGAGTTCTGTCTTTCTTGATTTCTTGAATTCTTGTCGGTCAATGGTCCATGCTCAATATTTGAGGAAAAAATTGTGAAATGCTTGATGCTTACCAGAGCCATTGTTCCAACGAAGCTTTTAGCAGCTTCTAATGTTTCATCTTCTAGAACTTTTACTAAACCAATTTCTACAGTAAGAGCATATTTCAAGCCAGACTCAATATCAGCGATATAAACTTTGCTCCTGGAATATCAAAATATAAAACTTCTCTTTAAGTATGACCAATATATAAATTTCAATTTATTTTAGTAAATTTAACAAAAAAACTTACTGAAAGTATAGTGATAAAATCTGCATATATTATCAATGGGCAATGTAATGGGTAATTAGAGAATAAATAAGATAGACTACAAACAGAATTACACCAATTGAAATGGCTGTGCAGTTTGAGTTTGTGTCGAATGTTTTTGGATGCAATAAATGTTTACAACTTCGACTACAGCTTACCAGTTCTATAATTATCTGTATAACTCAATGAATTTTGCAGCCCCTTTCACACAGTGACCAAATGTTCCATGTCAAAATGTGATGTCACATCGCTTAACTTTATCCTCGCAATAAAATTTACACCTTGATTTATAGAATAAGATATTTTAAAAAAAGATTTTGATAATAACAAAGATTTTTCTGCAGAGCTAGAGTCTGAAGGCTTTTAACACACACTTTACAACCCTGTTCCCGACTAAGATGGTAAGATGGTAGTCATACGCTTAATATTTCTCACCTATCCACTTTTTGCCAATCCACATAACTTCCTTTGTCCTTCTCAATTGCAAGAATTTGTTTCGGAAGAAGCTTTGTATCACCAACACCAGGAAACTTCTTCAACTGATATGTGTAAAAGCTTCTTGTCTTAACTTTACTATAAAAAGTAAGATATTTACATTACCTATGGTATAAATATTTTGATTCCAAGAAGCGTTATATTCTTTTTTTTTCTAATTTAATAAATAATCTTGCAAATAAAGAATCAAGGACTTACTAGAAAACCATATAAATTTGATAAGATATTTTTGAATAGGATTCAATTTCAAAACTTTAACGAGGGAATACCCACAACTCCTATCGTATCATAATAGTATCTCAGAATTTCGATTACTCAAAATCAGAAGTATATATCTGAATCAATTTGAATCTTAAATATAAAAGTGACGAACACCTTCTGGTACCAATAATATTTTTCCACTATTTTGGTTGGAAATTTAAAAACACCTCTAGAATCAAAACATATTTTTTCGAATTAAATTTTTCCACAGCTCACATGCTTTGTAAAGCTAGAGTCACTGATGAATTGAAATGAAGGGGAATGGTCCATCAATCTCTATGCTAGAGAGAACAAAACTTCTGATGAAAAAAAAACATCTGCCCATTTACCGAAATATATCGGTACTAAATAACTAAACTAAATAAATATTTTAGGCACCAGCAATTCATAAAGATTCCACCAACATCTAAATCAATCTCATCAAATTTGAGTGTTTGATGATGATGATGCTTATAGAAAAATCCTTTCATTACTATTCTTAGGTTAAACCAGATGGGTAAACTAGACGTTTTTCTTTGAGTACCGTAATTTTAAGGATTTCAAACCCATGAAAAATGACTGACAAACAAATTCATGGAAGGCTCAATCATTACTAAGGAAGGACTACCTCACTAACAAAAAAGTCTGTTTGTTAACAATGTTTATTAGTCGTCAAGTCTTTGCACTAGAAAAATACTGGAATAGCTTGACAAACAGCCCAACATTGCAGCAATATGGGCAAAATACAGCCAAAAGTCAGTAATTTTGTGAAACATTACTCTATTTTGTGAATAGTGAAGTGAATTTCGAATATAGTCCAAACCTAAGTAAAAGGACAACCCTGCTTTCCTATGTAAAGTAACGAATATTCAAATTATATTACAGTAAAATCATGATTTACACCAAATTTAACTTTCTTATATAACTTAATACCTAAAAAATGATCCAAAAAAATTTCAGAGGTAAAATTCATACATTTTATACAATATAATCCAACAATTAAAAACATAATCGGTTCCAAGTTTGGACAAAAAAAATAACGAAAAATTAAAAAAATTTCAAACAGATTCTTACATTTCATTATTTAAAATAAATGCACCATTAATCAACGAAGAATCGAATTATAAATAGACGTGCAAATTAAACATGACTCAAGTGTATTGACGTCAGTGTTTAAGCGTGGAAACAGCAAACAAAAAAATCATACAAATTGAGCATGTTGCCATAATGTAAACACATTTATAAAATAAGTCAAATACCGCAGAAGTAATAGATGTAGAATTCAAAGACTTAATATTCATAATATTAAGTCAAAATTTTATATGTTACAATTTGAAAATGATATAAAAAATTCATAGTTCATCCACGTTGATTAAGCTGTAAAATTCATAACATAAAAGTTCGAAATTTAATTGAAATTTGAATTGAAATAAGCGCAATTGATCATTTCTATTTATAATTAACATTAACAAGTTAGATAAAATGCTTTTGAAATATGTGGAAGAGTGAAGTTTTTATTGAAATAATATCAACGAAAATGGCCAGACATAAAAATCTGCTCTGCTACTCAAACACCTGAAGAAAATGCTTTCCATCAGAAGAAAATTTAACAAACAGGCAATATCTCATGACATATCTTTATTGAAATAATATCACCGAAAATGGTCAGACATAAGAACCTGCTCTGCTACTCAAACACCTAAAGAAAATGCTTTCCATCCGAAAAAAATTTAATAAACAGGCAATATCTCATGATATAACTGTGGCTAGAAAAATTGTAACGTTCGTTTTGAATATCTGGTAGCAATCAAGTTGTATAAAAAAAGTTCAAAGTTTTCAAATTTTATTGTTCGTTTGAAGAAAATAACATGAACATTTCGGATAACTGAAGAAAACCAAATTCTGCCACTCTGTTAACTATATTGCCAAAAGTCGTATAAAACTTACACATTAATTTCGTCAGCTTTTCCATTTTTAGTAAGAATAACGACAATTGGAAATTCTTGAAACTGAATGCCAGTAAAACTTGATAGCTCTTTCACCACTGTTGAGGCTGAATTTACTCTCCTTGTTGATATGTTCTTACATGTTGAAATATCAAGAGTAATCTAAAAAGATAATTATTTACATGACACTGACAATTAGTACATTAATGCATTAGCAGTTGAGTTTGAATTCACCAGTATATAAAGAAATTGCTCCAACATTTCAGAAACGAAATCTGACCATGTTTTGAGTATTTTGTGGCAAAGTCATGATTTGCATCAAATTTTACAACAACAATTACATAATTGCGAAAAAAAGAAAATATTTTAAAAACATTATCACATTCTCTCTGAGTTTTTTCAGAGGTTTTTACTGGCCCAGAACAGTTTTTCTGCATGGATGTCACATTAGTGGGATATCATTATTATACCGTAGTTTAATATAAATAATATTTGATAGTAATCAAATAAAAATAGTCCATCCCGAACAATTGACAAATGATAATCAGAAAACTTAAGATTCATTCCTGGAATTCATAAAAACTTACATTTTTATTTAGCATACCTCACCGGCTACAGTCTTCATTTACCGTATTTAATACTATAAATCTTTTGATTATAACTAAGTTACTTCCATTCGCATATAATTGCTTAATATGCTTTATTCCAAAATTAGCAATATCGGTAATTATGAACTTTCTTGGAATCTTATTGATCAACAATATTCCATTTTGGTCGCAAATATGATCAGGGTTTAATTGTAGAATTTGTATACAAATTTTAACAGATAAGATTCGATATACCAAGCACCATAGATAAACAGTTTTTAAGAGGTGTAATCCATCAAAGGTTGAAACCAAAGAATAAGCCAGACATGATCAAAATAATTTCCTACCTCTTTCCCCATTGTCGATGTCTCATTTTCAATAACAACAGCTAAGTAATGTGGTGTGGATTTAGATTTGAGATACTTGTTGATGTCATCAAACCTTGGATAGTTAAATTAATTACCTCTATTAATCCCATGATTTCTAATTTGTCCTTTATTTGATAAGGTAAAAAATTTGAAATTTCTGTCAAAAATTTATTTCACAATAAAACCTGATATACTTGTATGCTAAATGCTACACTGTAAAATTTGACATAATGCCCACTCTACAGAAATATCAACTCGAGCCAGAAAAGAAAGGCGGTATATTTTTATTCAACTACCGTACATGATATTCGACAGAAGTTAAACATCATTTTAGTATTTATAAAACAGTTACTGGTACACAACATGTGGGTGTCACCAGAGTCAAAGGAAATTAGACGTTCTGGTTGTGGAGACGAAGTCTGCACTCCAATGCTTTGTGACTTGCAAAAACGAAGTTTTGTTTAGCAAGCTTGAAAAATAGCCATAACATGGTCAAATACTTGATTTTAGTTTGAGTCGCTTTTATTACCTACATTAAAAATTGTGCATTTTACAAATGTTTACACTGAAATTGATTGGCACACACAGTTTGTATATAATATAGATCAATCCACCACCGAAAAAACTAAAATAAAAAACTATCATATCAGCCATAAAATGGCACACATAATGGGTAAAACATTGAATGGTGTCCTAGCATAAATTCAAATTTTTTGTTTACAGTTTTCCCAAAATAAGTTAGGACTTTCTGAAAAGACGTCCTTGAACTTTGAAATGAAAATCTGATATGGATGATTCGAATAATTATTTCTGTCAATCTGCATGATTCCACAAATTTTTCATCAAATTTGTAGAGATTTGGTCAATCTCTCAAATAAATTGACACCAAACGAGAAATTTGATTTGATTTTATCAAACATAAGCCATTGGGGGAACAGGCTTTGACAACACAATCTGTCAGTAAGTCATATTTAGAAAAGATATTTTTTGCTTGGGAAACAATAAATTGGCCACTTTGTGGATTTAGCGATCAGAAGCATGCAAATTGAAATTCATAAATTAAAGCATATGAAAGTAGCAACATTACTTTTGAAGTCACTAAACAAAAAACTCACGATGCAAAGTCAAACGTTGGTTTAGGGATATCTTCAAGTCTCCATGTTATTTGGGATAAATACTTTTCAACTGTAGTAATAGTCACACTTCGCAGATCTTCAACAGTTCGTTCTGTCAAATAAAAGAGTTGTAAGATGTCATATGGTGCCATATACACTAACTGTACATAGTCTTAGTAATTCATGCTGACGATACAACTCTTTATTTTTGTCTCAACCAAAAATCTCTTCCAGAACTACGCCTAGCTCTGACAAAATCGCTTGAGTGTGATTTGGTCACAAGTTTTATCAAGTAATCGTTACACTTATACGAATGCAACTTAGATGATTTCATTATCTGGTACTGTTCTGGAAGAATCCTCAAACATTCGTCTCGTTGGACTCGCACTGTCCAAGGACATGAGTTGAAATGAATATGTCACTAGTATTGCTAAACAAGCCTCAACGGAAGTCGGTTCTCCATATAAAGCTCGCCATTGTCTCACTCTCGAAATCATTCTCCATTTGTACAAATCACTGATTAGATTCTGCATGGAGTATTGCTGCCACATTTAGGGCAGTGCCGCTGTCACATTTGGGGTAGTGCCGCTGCCACTGTTCTTGGCATGCTTGACCGCATTCAACGGCGTGTGATCAATACGATTGGCCCTAAACTTTCTTTGGGTCTGCAAAGTTTGACACACCCCTGCAATGTTGCCTCACTCTGTTTATTTTACAGATATTATGATGTCTTTGTTCAAGGGAGCTTTCTGATCAATACGATTGGCTACCCATTCCCACATCTATTCAATGTGGAGGTTACACAATGTCACAAACAGTTTTATGCAAAAAGCTCTTTCCATGAATCTCTAAACTTTGGAATTCCTTGCCTTCTCGTTGCTTTCCTGATCGTGTTGATCTACAAGGCTTTAAAACTCGCAATAATAGACATCTATCAGGGATGGGGGTTCCTTAGTTCATATTCCAGCATTTCATGTAGCTCTTTGCACTTCAGTGGTGTCAGGTGAATTTTCAAGTATGATTTGTCTCATGTGGCCTTGCTCTGAGCAAATTTCGATAAAAAAAAAATATTTGGCAATTTTGGACTTTTGATCGTGCAGATTCAGTTTTAAAATATTTCATACACACAGCTCACAAAAATCGACAGACAGGTAGGATTATGTACAGTTAGGTATTATTAACGACAAGGTATAACATTATGATTTAAATGTACTTTATTTATCGAATATTTTAATTTGATTCATATCAGCAGGAACATCTAATTCTCTTAGCATCCCTAAATTGGACATGGAGCAAAAGCAACAGGTATTCGAAAGGTTTTCAAAACCTTGAAAGCGTTAGCCTTTTAATGTAGTTTAATAAGAAGTTCATACCAGAAATTCCTTCTCCAGAATTGTTCTTGCTTGAATGCGGATAGAAAATCTAGAAAATTAACGAAAAATAACGCCTGTACAAAATAAACAGACATAACTTCCATAAATTCGACATCCCAAGTTTAAGTTGGTATTTAGCATTTTTCAAGACAAGGCTATCTCAATCCAAAGATTTTTGACCCAATATGCCTAATCGAGAGAAGCCTGAACAGGGTGTCGATTTTCTTCGGGTGTCTGAAATGTGCACATCATTTTCTTCGGATGGCCGAAAAAGCATTAAAACCATCAACATTGCTGTTTCATAAAGCTACTCATCTACTCTCAGCTAAAATATCAGCTACTCTCCTACCAAGACACACTAATACTAGTAAATAATGGAAATGGATCGAAATGCTGTTAGTTCCAAAAAATTGAAAGAATTATATAAAAAAATATCTCAGAAAATCATTGAATCTAAATTACGATAAACACAGTGCAATAATAATACGAGGTACATTATATTGGAGACTCCATTGCCTCACAATTTAATGATTACAATTCCCAAATGTAAGTGAAAATGATTAAAAAGTGAGAGCATGCATGTGTGATAATTAAACTAGATAAAAAATACCACTAATGTAACCCGAAATCTTTTACTTACAACAACTATAGAGGGAAGATACACCAAGAGTAAAAACGAAGCAGGGTGACAGAATCTTGCATTTCTTCAGGTGTCGAGGTTGTTTATTCCATTTCTATCAGATGGATAAAAAAAACTTCAAAACCATCCGCACCTTTTTCATTTTTCTAGAAACACATAAATGCTGCCCATTCGCTGAAATTTGTTCTGATTATTCGCATTTGCTTTGGGTGTCTGAGTAGCTGACAGTTTTCCAGTATGGAGTAAGATTTATGGAGGATACTCAACTAACAGAGGAAAAATTTGGTATATTGTGATTGTGAAGCTCTAAAATGATTTTTAATTCAAAATTAAAATTATTTTAATAAAATTCCAACCATTCCATTGAGATCTCTAATCATAATTTATTCTACTAGATACCCTGGCTACAGGTAGATCATGTATATTGAGTGGTTCATCAGAACATTTCATAATATTGTCAGCATCAAGTAAGGAAAAGTTTCCATCACACTGCAAAACACCAGGTCTAAGGCACTGGTTCCACCCTTTTTTGTAAAACAAAATGATCATAAGCAAAAGAAATCAAAACTAACAAAAATTTTTTTTTAATTTTTTTTTTTTGTGAAGTATGAGCCTCTGATGGATCACGTTGTTGAGACGCGGTTCATCTGGGGCATATATTTGACAAAATAAATAATTTAATTGAAATCCAAATCGAAAACCTAATAATATATGTCTGAAAAAGTTCTTCAATTCAAGCAAACACAATGAGCAAAGCAGGCATGCAAAAACATACCCTTGTGTCAGGGTAAGAAGTGACATCCATTTGGCGACATACTGCTCGATTTTCTTCATCTGGGCAGTTAATAACTCCAATTCGGATTACATTTTCCCATTCTAAATATGGTGTGTCCAATCAGAGCTCATTCATTATACAAAGAAAAAAATTGGCATAGTAACTCAAGGGAATGATTTTCCTGCCACTGTGTCCCAAACCACGCACTATGTATGCTCATACTAGAAGGGTTGTTAGAGCTAAATCACAAAGCACCGATTTCGAATACTATAGTTTGTTTACTTAACATTATTCCGTATATTATGCTTATTAATAATACATGTTGCCAATACCAGACTGTGAACTAAAACATTGATATATTTATTTGAAAAATATTTCTCATTGTTACCTGGTTAAATGCATTTATGCTATCAGCAAAATGAAATTGTAACTGCCTGGAATATTTAACGATACAGAACAGGGAGTGCAGTTCTTAATAAGCTTTTCATTTAATATTTACCTGCGATATCTTTAGCAAAAGCCTTGAAAGTAGGTGCGAACTCTTGACAGTGACCACACCATGATGAATAAAACTCGATCAACCAAATGTAAGGGCTGAAAATAAATAGTGAAACACTCGATGGCCAAAGATATTCTGCACTTTTCGATAGGGTCTAGGGATAACCTAGATATGAATGGTCATATATTACGGGATTCTAATTAATTGTCCCATTTTAAATATTTTGAAAATTGATTAATTTTACAGTGAAATCATGATATATGCCAAATTTTATGTTTTGAAATTTGATATACATTATGACTTTGTTTCAAAATATGATCAAATATCAGCAATTCCTTTGTCTGAAATGTTGAAACAATATTTTATCTATGTAATGAATTTGAATACTGTTTGAACTGAACTAAATTACGACCCTAGTTATACAAAAAAAAAACTTAATCTTTCACAAAAAGCAACTCGACTTGGCATGCTAAGAAAATATAAATAATAATAACATATTATAATTTAGCCCGGATAAGAGCTGTAAATAAGATATATATATATATATATGTATACATATTTATATATATATCACAAAATAATTCAATGGCAACAGAAATAAGGAAATAAATAAGATCGAAATATTCTTTGAAGTAACCTTCATTCTGCAAGAAATCATTATTATGTTAATATTTAATAAAAGGCTTCAAAGTCACCAACACTGAACAGTACTCAGTACGTAAACTGCAGAAAAATGTTTTGTCCATTATGCAATTTTGTACTATCCTTATGTAATCTGAAAACTTCTCATACCTCATAGGTACACGGATTCCTGTTTTGGACCAAATATAATACTTTTCGTTGAAAAATGTCATAATCTAAGTTGTTCGTTCTAATGTAATGGGCTCGGCATACGTGAAAAATTGCTGCTCTCCATTTGATAACCATATGGGAATTATAGGCACATATTCAGGGGATGTAGGGAATAAATCAGGCTTGAAAACTAAAAAGATATGAATTCACAAAGTAAAAATAAAATGAAATGAAAAACAGGCGCTATGTGTTCGTATTTTGTTATTAATAATACAAAATATATATGCCAAACCATAATTTTTGCATCTTATCGATTGCTGAAATATTCATTCAAAAACTTTGGGCTTTCACCATGGTATTCCCTCTTTTTTATTTAACAGTAAAATTAATATATGTTGGTAAATGATGACAGAGTCGACTGATTAGGCAAAGGTTTTTATTTAACCTTTTATGAATTTTTCCTATCACTTATGAGTTGGGGCAAAATAAACATTTTTTTGCAAAATGAACCAAAAGTCGGGTCTAGTGAAGTTTAGTACCATATTCCCGAATGTCATTAAAATAAAAACTGGCAGAATATTCTCATCCTAACTTGAGGGCGCCAATGCTGCAAGCATCTGGCATTGCCTCCCGGGTTAGGATGAGTGCCTTGCAACATGGGAAATTATTATGATACTCGGATATATGGTACTATACTCCATGAGACCCCAAAAGTCTTTAGTGTGATTTTTCATTACCCTGTAACATATAAACTGTAAAATCGTCAGTTCAAATTTTATGCAGTCAGATTCTCTTCAATTATATGGATACAGTAATATGAAAAAAAAAATCACAAAACAAAAAATTGAAAAAACGCACAGCCATTAATTGAAACGGAAAGGATATGTTACCTATTGAAAACAGTTTCTTCGAAAGTTGTTGCAGTCAATATTGTTACATTGTCTTCAGTTTCATACAATCCAACAACTTTGGGTTTCACTGCTTTGGATTCAACTGGATTACTTCCAAATAGCAGGACACAAATCATTACAATTGACCATCTTGTAATAAAATTGTCCATGAATGATATGCCCACATGATAAATTTTCATCGAATTCATTTTCAGCTGGTTTTCGCCACGACAGTTTTCTAACGGTGACTTATCCTTATATTCATTTTCCTCGTCGACAAAAAAATCAACTCTCCTCGAACGAGAAACCCGATATTGAACAAACGTAGACAAGGACCAGTACTGGAAACACTTTTGAGGCTCTTTTAGGTTTTTTCTAGATATCGACCATCGACGGCTCGCGAGTGACACCGTGGATCGGTTATTGTTTATTTGCGCTTGGTCAGCTGATTGTTGCGTTGTAGAAGTCGCGAAGCGCTCAAGGCAGAAGGGATCGAGGGGAATGTTTGGGAGTTTCGGGGCCCGGTAAAGTTTGCGTTCGAACGCATGCTTTACTTAGTGCGAGTCAATGATGAACCGCGCCGAAATAGCGAAGTTCATCTTTGGCTCGTGCTTTTCAAAGTGAAACTTTTATTGACTATTAACAGGGTTAATGTGCATCGGCTATGGCCGATTATAGCGCTATAAACGTCCTACAAATGTTGGAACGACGGCGTCTTGGCCTTCCAATTAAGGAAAAGGGGAGGCATGTACGAAATTGTCGCAATAATTATCGTAGTGATTTCGAGCTTCTGAAAACTCTGCTCTGTGATCGTCAATTATATCTTGAGGTAAGAAGTTTTTTCTGCCATAGAGTTAAATGATGTTGGTTGGCTCTGTGAAGATATGCTAAACTATGCTTCACTAGCTACTGTATCGGCCCGCACTCTGACAAAAAATTAATTTTTACGGATTGATGATACCAACTAAAATACTACAATTTATGCAATTAGCAAAGTTAACAACCTCATCTTATGATTACAACATTATGTAGTTGTATTTTAATTTGTGAAAGAGGAAGATATTTTCAATTTTTCACTAATTTGCCCAATATTTTTCCAATACCGCTTTAAATCTTTACAAAACTGAATAGAGAAAAATATAGTCACATTAAATATTATATTTTAACCAGGTTATTGCTTGCAGAAAAGTCAACAAAGCAGCCGAACCATCGTTTTGCCACAATCGTTTGTTTACAAACAATTATCATTCATGGTTCGATTTGTGCACTAGTCCAACTGCTGGTCCATCATTGATGAAATCTAATATATTTTCAGAAATGGTTGAAACAACAGCTCGAAGTAATTCAATGGACGGGTATGTTATGTTTTATATCTATGTTGAAAAAATTGAACAGATATAAAGTACCGTAGTTGCTGCTTTCAAATACATTTATATTTTAATCAAATTTACTTAATTCGATTTTATTATAAGAATAAATGAGAAAAATTTTTTATAACGAAATATAGCAAAATTTCTATGGTGACTTTTTTCTTGAAAATTTTTATCAGTTTTATATTGAAAAATATTTTAAACATTACAGTAGTAATAAAATCATGAAAATAATTTTTTCAAGATTTTGTTACTGGTGTAGCATTTGAAATAATATAATTTGCTAAAATTAGTTACAGTATTTTTTTTAAATTCACAAATGTGCTTATACATACATACACCCTTGACTTTTCATTATTTTATCTACCTTATGAATTACAAATTCATAATTGTCTAAATTAATATTATTATTTCTTTTTCCAGGCCAAAAGTTGTTGATGCTGTCACTGTGAATCCACCTAACGGATGTAAGCCATTACCGAACTCTCAACATCTTCCATGTATACTTTTACTTTGTAAAAATGGGTGGTTATATCAGGTTTGTTCACTATCATTTTATTGTATTTTTAATTTGTTTATGTGATTTGATTGGATAGTTGATGAAAACAACATCTTGTGCTAGTCCCACAGACATAGTTGCTGAGGGTGCTATAATCGACAGTTATCCACATCAGAAATTTTATTTTGTCAACCATGATACACAGACACCTCAATAGAGGATCCATCTGTGTGTCAAGCTCAACAAAAATATGTGTGTGCAAAATTTTCATACTAGGATCTGACCTATATGTCGCTATTCTGAACTTATTAAAAAAATGGACAACATCTTGATTTGCTGATTCACACATGATTACATTTAGCATGCAACACTCAGGTATTGTTTTGAAAACTATTTCGGTGGAGCATGATCAGTAGATAACGTTAGCAGGTCGCTTATTTATACAGAAAATCTGAGGTTTGTTTACATTATATTAGATAAGCATACCAATGTAAATATGGCAATTGATCCACAATATGTTTTTCTTTAATTACCACTTTTTATCAGTATTTTTTTTTTTTTAGTTTTTTATTCCAATTATCACAACTTAATTTTTTCAGTTTAGCTTGGAAGATGCAAATCTACTCAACAAAATCTACATTCCTACAAATGTGTTTTCTGATAACCTATATGAATCTTCCGATTATTTGAAGCATCAACATAACTGGGCTTCAGAAAATACCAGTGCGAAACAATTTGTTTCATCATTGACATTTCGATATAAATATATAACAATAAACGGAGCTGAGGGTAAAGTTCTTGTGCGCAGTTCCACTGTTGTGCAAAATGGTATTGCATATGTTGCATATGCTCTGCTCACTCTATTCCCATTAGGAGTTGAAAGTCATTTTGTCACCAAAGCAAAGAATTCAAATTTGAAAGCGGAGCTGTGGACAGATATATTTGTTCTGACTGCTGTCAGAGGCTCATCTGTAACCTTGTATGGTTTCAAGGTAGGTATCTTACATATTATAGTTCTTACACATGTAGCTCCTTACTGTTCAGACTTTAGTGACCTTTAAGGGTAAAATCAATTTTTCAGTCGTGTTTATTTGAGGTAAAATGATCTTATAAACCAATCATACTCCAAATTTTCAAATACTTTAAATTTTTTAACAAGCGAATTTTACAGGATATAGAAAGTCTTTATCGCATTGACTCGTTCCACATACACATTGGAAAAAAAGTATTTTCTCCTCACTATTGCAACTATAGGGAAATACTACAGACTGAAGTTGGTGATGCTGATATTGGTATTCCATACACTACTGAACCTATAGATTTAGAAAAAATTGCGCAATGGTCAAGATTTGAGTTGTTTCATACAAAGGTAATTTAACAAATAGTTAAGTTGTGCAGTAGTCTGTCATATTTATGACTCTTTATCGTGTTGCATAATGCATTATAAAAAGTGGAATCTAAATCAGGTGCTGAAAAACATACTTTTACAATCTCGTTTCTACAAGCTGAAATTGCATTAAAGATATCCTTATTAGTTTGATATTCTGGAATTCTTCTTAACATTTAAAACTTCTATTCCAAGATTTATTTTGTAGTTAATTCATGAAATACTTCCAAGCCTGTCACCATTCGAGTGATATTGAAATCCTCACATGTTGGAGATGCGACGATAAGTCAATTCTATGTAGAATGTTTTCGATTCAAGATACCAATGTGAAATAGACTAATATTGTAACTCTGATGTAGCGGCTGTCTAGAAGCAACTTTGGAAGTTTTTGTGTCATCAAAATTATGTTTTTTTAAAGTTTCATCGTAATAGACAGTTGCCATTTTTGCAGCCTAATTCTCCAGTATTTCTTCGCATTTTGAACTATTTACAATTAAAAATAAATTAATCCAATTATTAGAAAAAATCGAAAAGTACACACTTTTCTGCCATATGAGTATTTTTGTGAAAATTTAGAGCTGCAACAGTTTTGTTGAGTCTTGAGGAGTTCTGAAAAGAAATTTGCCACTGGCAGACATGCCAGATATATAAAGATAGATTCCAAAGTTTGTGTTGCATACATCATGATTTTTTCATTGCATTACAATTTAAGAAAGGGAAAGACAAGCAATTGGTAACTGCTGAACTGCCACTCACGAGTGATGGTCCATCTGTTGCACATACTGAGCATAGTAGAGTCTCCAATAGGTGATTATGTGATACCAGTTTGAGTTATATATAAAACTTTACCAGTAATTGCAGTGATTTTTGTGGCTTAGATTGTACTGTATATTGACATGACTATTCTCACATCTTATCATTCAGAGAAATTCTGTTAAATTTTTTTTGTTTTACAGGCATTAAAGCATATTTTCAGAGTTGGTGGTGTACCTTACCATTACCTAGTTCCTATTGACAAAAGCTGCACATCATGGTCTCTCCGTAACCTTTTGGACAAAAAAGAAGTTGCTAAATTTCATGTGAGTGAAATTTTATCCCTTCACAAAACTGAAAATAGTTAATGAATAAGTAGGATTATTTCACTTGAATTGAAATTATTCACCTTTTAGTTGTTACAAGTCACCATAGACAAGATTAGGTTAGATTTTGATTGACTATATTTTTCTTAATTGAAACCAATATTTTGAAATTTATCGAGACACAAACCTTAAAGCTAGACCTGGAATGAGCAGTGGATAGCAAAATAAATGCAGAGATTGATTCAAAAGGGAGAAATAATCTATATAAAAACAATCTATCAGTCACTTTTGGGGGCTGTCGACATGTCACCAAAGAGGAAAAATATTCCTGATAACAGCTTGAGAAAATATCTGTGTATCTGTACATTTTAGGTCGATGAAAAATGGGATCAAAGTCATATATCTGGAGTTGATTTTCACTCCGATGAAAGTGGACGATTGTTATTGATCAACAAAAACTCTGTCAATGTTTATAAAATTGGTGAAAAAAGTAATGTAAGAAGACAAACAACTTTAGTTGATGATATTAAAAGTATGTATCATTGGAATATTAATTTTCAATATTTAATAATAAGCTGGTCAGTAATCGAGCAGACATATCTTAGCCAATATGCCTTTCTGCATATTTAGAATATGCTACTACTTTACACATGCTAATTATGTCTTACTTCCCCAGACATATCCATGGATGAGAAAGAGTAACATATGTAACATAGCAAACTGAAAAATTCAACTTTGCCAATCATGAGCTACAGTTAGTCCCTACGCATCTGTAAGATCTATCACTACCATACTGGGTAAACTTGTGTGCGCCTGTCATTAGTTTAAAAGGAAGTGAATGTGGAATACTATCGTAGAGCATAATAAGCTATATTGCCCCTGGGTGAAACCAATCACTATTCCATGGTTGTAGTATATCTTATAATAAGTTACTCTATAATGATTTACTACTCAATTTTTTTGCCACTTAAACGATCCATACATGATAAAACCAATCTTTATGTATTTGATATCTCATTTCTTAGAATAATTTCTCAGATAATTTTTGTCCAGCAAAGTTGGTCTTGCTAGTTTCAACCCACCAGTTTTTTCATGTACCATGCTCGTCAAAATATTAGGTTGGAAATCACCAGAATCTTTCTGTTTGCTAATAACTTTAATCTTGCCCGAGAAAGAATAATTCAATATTTTCCAAGAAATAATCAGATTCGTTTATTTCATAGGATCTCACTCAGGTTCAACAACAAATTGCAAACATCCTTCAACAAAGAAGCATGCAGCATCACGACTAATCACCACAAGCACTATTGCGGAACCAGATTTTCAACTGCGTGTGATCGGGTCTCCTTGTAACCGACTTGTGCCAAATGCTGTTATAAAGCAACAATCTTTGAAGTATAAACCATTCAAGTGCTTTGAAATTGATGTCAATTGTAATGATGCTGTGTATAGACCACCCAGTGATGAATCAAAATCTGAAAATTGGATTTACCCGTCACAAATGTCTAATGTTGGTAAGATAAACAAATTTTATGTTGTTGATGTTTTTAATTCTGAAAATTCTATTTTATATTTATGGTAGTAATTTAATATTCTCGTTTAAATCTCTGTTTATTGAAAGCAAAATTATGATATTCTTATTAGAATTGTACTAGATAAATGGCATAAACAATTCTGAATATGCCCCCACAAATATACTTTGTGTTGTAACCCAAATTTGTAATGCATATATGCTCCATCAGTTTTTTCGCTTTGTGTATGACTAAATATAGTATACCACATTGTATAATAACATGTGGTGCATTGGCACATATGACAAGAAATGTATATATTTTTAATTTTGTTTAAAAAAAGTACTCATAAACCTTCAAATTACTGTTATATCAATTCAACAGAAACTGGTCGTTCTTCCTATGGCCGTACGCTTCGACATACAAGAATGTATGCTAGCCATAATTCAGATGGATTGGAGAATGGTATACAAGGCATTTCGTATGAAGATGAATTAGATGTACTTGCTGTTCTTCATTTTAACTATCAAACGGATAGGAGCTATGGTTCGTGGGGCAGACATTATGGTACATACTTATATTCTTTGCCTATTTTATTGAAGGTGTGATTTCATAAGCTATTTCAACTATTTTTTTCTACTTTTGTGTTTTGCTTCTTACTTTTGCTGTTAAAAAGACTACACTTTTTGCACAATTACTGAAAATTGGTGGAGCAATGGAATGGTTTTGTAGTGATATGATTCTTGTAAAGTGATATTGTCCCATGCTAATTCAATGTTTTCTCAAAATTTTTCTGGTTAATTTTGCCTTCAAATCCCAAAAATGGTGATAAAAATTTGATTTATCAAAGTTAAAGGAGTCAAAAGGTCAGTTCACTATTTTAAGGAATAAGTTTTTTGGAACGATGTAAAGCCTCATCTTGCCAAGATAGCCTGGATAGTGACAGTGAACTCGTTTCTAATTGCAGATCTGGTAGTCTCTTTATATGACAATGCAACAGGTGCAAGGTTAAACACTGTAACAATTGAACAAGATCTCGTACCAAGCGATGGCTGTGAAACAAGCATTATTTTGGATGAGGACACAATAATATACACAAGAAGTGAAATGAATAACATGTTAAACTATAAAATCATGAGATTTTGTCGAAAATACTGAATTCTTCAACTGAATGATATTTTTACAGCTGCTGTTCACTGTGATATTTGTTCAATAAATTTCTTTTATATGTGATTTTATGCGATTAAGAAGAGTTAAGTGTAGTGCGTTTGAACAACAGCATGAGAGTACAAGAGCTCTCATTTGTAGTCGTGCTAAGACCTTTGCTGTGAGAGTCTAGAAATACCCCCATAAATAGAAAATTATAATTATTCATGAGAGTATCCTCGTGTTTTAAAATGTTCCCGATGGCTTTCAGTGCACTGCACCAATGATGATATTTAAAGTAAGTGTGGTGGTGAGATGAAATCGTGTATCAGTATGGCATACTCTTCGTGGAGGAATCCTTTTTTGCACTCTTGTGCAGGATGCTAAATTTGCACCATACCACTGACCCTTAACCTGCTACACTCCTAGGTCAAGCGAAGGTCCGCCTAAATAGACTGGCTTGGCTTGCACAAGCTTTTAAAACTTACAAAGGCATGATAGAATTAAAAGCCAATTGGCCAATTCATATGTAATCAATCCTGTAATAATTTATTCTTCACTAAATGACATCTGCTATAAGGTTATAAAAAAAATTAGATTCTCTCGTATTGCGTGGGATATGAATACAAGCCTGGACGATGGCTTTCTAACGTCTGCATCATCAAATTTACCAGAAAGCAGTCAATCTGCTATATACACTTGTCGATGCAACCAGCCTACCATCAAAATATAATATATCTTCACCAATACACCAACATGAAGTAATTCACGGCTTCCTGGTTTCATAAACAGTGATTATTGCATAAATAATAATTGAACAAAGGAGATACAAATATTGAATTTACTCTGGACAATTAGGTATTGATAGAAATGCACAAAATTAAGAAGTTCTTAAAATTTGAAATTACAACAATACATCTGAACTGCAAGCAAACATTTCCTGCATGTTCTTAAATTGCAAATTTACTGCTGATTCAGTGTTCTTTGATAGGAAGTGATAATATCTATCGTTATCCATAGATAGATAATGAATGTTCAAGTGTTATTCCACCAATAAGCTTCGAGCTACACCAAGGCTAAATCCATTTGGGGGATTTTTCAACGCAGCTTTGAGTGATTTTAAATAAAGTGCCTAAGCACAGTCTTTATCAAGTTTATACGAGGTGCTATCAAATCTGGTTGACTGATTGTTGCATATTTTTGGTATTGTAATGAACTAAAAAATCATGCTGACCTCTAACATTTCTTGAATAAAAACGAACATGTTTTAAATGAAGCTTGAAATATAAATTACTCAAGAATAACAATTTATCTAATAATATGAAACGTGTGAAAATGAGTTCTTGCCTACTTTACAGTGGGTGGTGGTTAAGCTGCAATATTATCAAAACATTGCGATCTATATCTAAGCAGAGACCACTTTGAGTTAGTCTCCCACTTGATATCCGAAGAGAATTGCTCCTACAAAAGAAAAATACGATCAATCTGAGAAGAAATCGTCTCCTCTGTGTGAGTGGCAAAATATTTAAAAAAAATTCATAATTATCAAAAGTGACTGTTTTGAATCTATTCAAAATGTAAGAAGTTTCAGTCACAGAAAAACGATACAACTACATGAAACGTCATCTATGTAAATAAATAAACAGAAGATCTGAGTGAGAAAAAAAACACAATTATTGGGTGGTGTTGGAATGATAACAATAATTCAATGATGTAAATACAATGTATTATTAACAGATTAAGAATCGGGACAAATTTTTGTTGTAATTAGAGATAGGCAAAGCCCAATTATTTGAATCGAATAATTTTTTCAAATTACGGATTCTATGTAAATAACAAATATTCCATTTTTACTATTTCTCTGCATTGTGAAAATCAAGAAATATATAGTTAATAATCTATATCCAATTTACACGCCACGCCTACAAGCAACAATCTCTGTGCTATAACAACAAATTATAATCGATTTTTAATTTCAAATTAAATCTATTTTGGTTAAAATTGACCAGAATCGATTGCATTTTATCATTAAAAATGAAAACTCCAAACCATTCAGTAAGTATTTGTTCTTATGAACGATCCAATTGCCCAGCCTTAGTTGTAATACACAATTTTGAATATCCTTCGTTTTACGGAATTGGAAAAATTGTGTTTGTCAAGTAGTAGTTACTGATGAAGTGTGGAACATTAGGTCAGGATGCATGGGTAACAAATTTAATTTTCTGTGTATAAACACAGATACAGCCCAGTGCTCAAATAGACTGCATAAAGATTGTATACAAAGTATGTATTACAAGACTATACCATCCTATACCTGCAATTCAGATTTTATTATATTGGACTTGAGAAAAGATACTTAGCTCAAAATAGTGCAACATTAAATCGGAAAAGCATAGATAGAGTAACAAACTGGATAAAATCTCAAGAGTGATATATTATAAAGTTAAGAATTAAAAATAATATCGGATAGGTGGACAGGATAAATCATCATCAGAGTCTGTAGACGGATTGTTAAACGTTGCGGTAAGATCGACATACGAGCACTTTTTTTCTCCAATTTTTATGAGCTTCGTCATAAGATGGTCCAATCGCTTTGAATGGCCAGGCATAATTGGAATATAGACCATCTTCGACCCATGAATAACGGCTGAAATTGTAAGACCAAAGTTTTTGTGAAAATGCTGAATGAAATCTTTCAACTTGAATTCCCTGTTTCCATGAACTTCCCATCTGTCCCATACTGAGAAAGACAAGTCCTTCGTTAGAACTGTTTTTCGTGCTGCAGCTGGCTCACTAAATAAAACCATAGGCAAGGCAAGATTCAGAAAACAATTGCGATACTTAGACAATTCTGTATCCACGTTTCCTGAAGCAGCTGCCCAACTAAAACAGTTTCGATCATTATTAATCAACTGTATCACCAACTGCAAAAACTGAATAGTTGCAAAGCCTGAAACTGCTGATGTTGTTGTGGATATAGCTGGAATGATACGACCAGCTATTCTTTTTGCCTCAAGCCGATCCACGGTTTCAATGCCATACATTTTGGCACGAAGATTAGCAGAAGATGATATGAAATCAATGTGATGATTGGAATCATCATCTTTCTCAAAGTCTTCCACGGATAATTTGAAAGGGAAAGAACTGTTGGAACTTATAACAAATTTGAGCTTTTCTCCAAGACGATCTGGTGTATCATCACCATCTATTTTGTTTGGTGCTGGTGCCTTCTCATCAACAACAACTTCTTTCTTACTAGGCACCCATTCCGGTACTTTTATTTTTTCCAAGGCCATAACTATGCTGTTGACTAATTCGGCTGGACTTTGGGGTTTGGGTACAAGATATATAGCAGCAATCAATGATGAAGTACTTGTGATGAATTGCATATGCAATGGGTCTTTTGAACTGAAAATAATGGGAACTGGCGCACGTTTTGGTAATGACCAGAAAGGAGAACCATCTTGTAGCATAGTATCCAATGGAAAAGCTTTCAATAAGTCTCTTGCTTTGTGATTGAAAAACTTATCAAACTTGCGCCTTGCATAAGCAATGCAGTCAAACCATGTTTTCGGGGCCTCGCCGAGAAGCTTTAGAGTAATAGATGCATCTCTAAAATTGTCTCCAGACATCAGATAATTCCGGAAGGAATGTGTGATGTTCTCCTGTTTAGTATCATTCTCAGTAAGTTGACATCCTTCCCAGAATTTGTTGTAGGTTGCAGGCTTCTGATTGAACATGACCTCAAATTTATCTCTTGCCCACTGTATCGTATGTTGTATGTTTGATGGAAATGACTTCAGAGTGCAAAAAGGAAATTCAACATCAGCAGGATCTTGCTGACTTCCATAAGATTCTGTAATAAAAGGAGCAATAATTTGTACATGGCCTTTAGGTCCCATTGTTCCAGATTCTAACAAAGGACGTTGGTTTGAAACACATCTGCTATCCATATATCTTCTCGCTTGTACATTGTCCAATGCATTCACTATAACATCTTGTGCTTCAAAGAAAGCATCACTGAAAATATTCTCAGTATCTGGACCAACTTTGTATTGCAGCGGTTCAATGACCAATTCCTGACAAATATCTTTTGCAGATATTGCAGCAACTGAACTTTTGAACTTTCCAACATGGTGGCTTCGAAATAGAAACTGTCGATTTAAGTTTGACTTCTCAATGACATCATTATCAGTTATGATAGTTTTTCCCTTTTTGTTGTCGGTCGAAACGCCCAATAAACCAAAGTTCTTAAGCATCTCACAGCCGATTGCACCGCATCCTATCATGAAAATTTTCAACTCTGATAAACGTTTTTCCACAACCTCACCTAGACAAGCTTTTACATCTGTAAAAGCATCTAAATAATCTGTTTCTTTGGGTATGTCTGAAAGATTGTAAACAAGTTCTGATGCATCAAGATATAACCATTGCTTTAAAGGTGTATATTTTCCTGTTAAGGACTTCAACACTTCTTGAGCAGCTATGCCGCCAATTGCAGTTGCAAGAGGAGGGAGAACACTTCTGCAAGTGAATGA
The DNA here is from genome assembly GCA_963675895.2 of Styela plicata. Classification (NCBI taxonomy): domain Eukaryota; kingdom Metazoa; phylum Chordata; class Ascidiacea; order Stolidobranchia; family Styelidae; genus Styela; species Styela plicata. The sequence continues at coordinate 7,447,233 of OZ023143.1, read as the reverse complement.
AAACAAGTGCACTAACTTTCTTGCTGTTTCATCTGTAGGAACATTTATCGAATATTTTTTGGCCGAGTCGGTGAAAATTGTAAACAGGTTTTCAGCATCATTTTCATTCCATAATCGTGGAAGACAACTATTGGATCGTATAAATGTATCCAAAGCCATGAAAGCTGCATGGCAAATTGCAGGGTTGTCTAATTTTCCAAAGTCTGTAAGCAAAATATCAGGTTTCAACAGTTGGTCAGATAAAGATTGGTGACACACAGAGGACTTCAAATTAACTTCCTTGACCAACCCACCATCTTTATATTGGGAATAATCACTCGTATCACCAATCGTGAACTTGTATGGTGATAAAACACGTATTTCTCGGACTTGTCCATTTAGTTCAGTCATTCCCCGAACTTCTGAGAAAGAAACATGATTACCATCTTCTAGTCCGTGTAGATGATCTTCTAGGCATGTCACAACACCAGCATCATCTCTGGTTATATCTCCAATGAACATTTCTTTCAATGACTCACCTCTTGAATCTAAAACTTCGAAACTTGTTCCAAAGTTGCAAAACAAGGAAGAAAACAAACCAGCGACCTCACAACTTACAAACTTGATGCGATTCATCGAATCACAGCATACTTTATCCAAATACTTTTTCTGAGAGAAAGTACACTGGGATGCCATCATGCAAGTGATGCCTTCCAGTGATTCTGTAAATGCGTTGTGGGCTTCTTCAGTTCCTAGAACACCATTTTGAAGATGAATATCAACAGTGGTCACAGCAACTTTAGCATAGGGATTGAGTTCTGCAAGACGAGGTGCACATGCTTCAGCTCTTGTCTTCTTATTTTGCACATCCGATTCTGTGATATAGAAATTATTTCTAACATCACGTTTTGTCGAAATGCAACTATCAGCAATGAACAACTTTCCTACTCCAGTAAGAACTAAATTTTTTGCAATTTCTACTCCAAGACAATCACAACCTAACAAAAGGACAGATGATGATGCCATTTTTTTCATTGCATTATCTCCAAGCATATAACGTTGTCTACTGTACAAAGAGTCATCAATCTCCATCTTGCTTTCCATATTTATGATTCAAAGTATTATCTAATAACCTGGAAAGGACAGAATAACATAGTCATGATTTTTAGTAGAAAACAACGAAAGAATAACACACACATACAATAACACCTGCATAATTTTTGTAGAAATTATGAGCCATCTTAATCATCTGGCTTCTAAAGAATGCAAAGAAAAAGAGTATGGCTCATGACTGTATGCAAAATGGATTCACAGAATTCAAGATTGAGGACAGAACCCAGTTGGTATGTTATGAATGAAGCTTTAGCAACCACTACAGTGGTTCAAAGTGTCAAGGAGAGTAACGAGCATAGAATTCAGGTTTACTACTCCGCTGTAGCATCAGATGAAATTTGTATTCAACAATAGCTTAAGCATTGGAACGTTTAGAAAGAAACAAAACCATCATGACTAGACAGTGGCGATAAGCTTTTTACATCAGTGATGTGTTAATCTGTAATTTCACAGATTCAATGACTTGTCAGCAATGGATTTGTTTTTTCAAACTTATTGGTAGGTTGGTAATATTATTGTTTTATGCATAAAAAACATGCAATTAAATTTTAAAGCAAAAACATCCAACCTCGAATCACTTTGATATTGTCACTTCCTAATGCTGTATTGTATTCATTCTATCTTTCATTGAAAATTTCATTTTCCACTTTTTTAAATCACTGTTTGGGTATGTAGTTCAGGTTATAAATGCGCACAATACCCATCGGAAAACTTTTTTGTTGCTATTTCACAAAACAGGCTCATAGACCAAAACATAGTGGGTAATACCATAGAACAGTACATATGCGGTAACAATAATTTTGAAATTTTTTGTATGTTTCAAACTTTTTCCTGACTTTCCGCTTTTACATCTTGTGTTTTGTTGTGTATCATCTGTGTTATTGTTCATGGAAATTCCAAAATAAATATCTATGTATTAACAAAAAAATCACAAAAAAGTGAGAATAGCCATTGCTTATTCCTATCAAAAAAAAATTTTAGAATTTTTATATTGTGGAGGAATGTGCAAAGAAGACATATTGCAAGTCTTATAGCTAGGAAAGCCCATTTGAAACAACTTTGACCTAAAGAATTTTTAACCTATACCCAGCTTACAATGAGGAAAGTTTGGCGGGATATTTAGAGATATTACCCCGCTCTTACAGTAAAGTGGTGAAGCAAATAATAAATAAATCACTGGGAATCAACTTAATTCATATACCTTAAAATGATTTATAAACAAAAACTCACAAAATTTATATCAGAATACAAAAACGACAACATGTTCAGAAAAGAGTCTGAAAATCGGTCCTAGTGGAAAATCTGTCAACGATCAGGAGAGGACGAGTAAGATTTTTGGTAACAAAAGTTTCAAAAACTCAGAACAATTTTCTCTATCAAATCTTCAATCAGAAGCCATATAATGAACAAAGAAATTCTTTTCTCAGCTTATAATTTACATGAAAATTCACACTTAATTTTGGAGAAAATTCATTTATTATCATTTTCGAATTTTTGCAGAAATCGAATCAAATAACTTATGATTCGAATATCGTAAATTGAACTGAATATTTTGGAGAGCCCTAATCAAGATATAGGCCCTCCTAGCTGAAAAACTTCAAATCCGATTTGCAATCACTGATTATGCCTTTTTGTGGCACGTCTCCGAAACAAAGTTTCAAAATTTTCGGACCTGGTATTTCGAATTCATAGAAACTCTTGTACCGGTATTCAAAATGTTTGAATGGGAATGTGGTTCCACTCTGCCAGGATAACAGTCATACAGTGAACCAGAAATACACAGCAACGTGGCAGAATTCTGGCATACGAACAAATAGCCGAAAAAATTCGAACGTACCAGGTTTTACACTACTCAATTTCAATTTCAAGCGATTTTTACAAGGGCAACTCTTCGTTGTACGTAATATTTAGTTAGCGTTTTTAATACCATAAGGTAATTTCGTTTCAATTACTCACTAACGTAAGGGGGGAAATGGTACTTTTAGAGGCGATGAAAATATAAATATCGTACAGCAATGCATAAACGACCCTCATTACAAAGACGCAGGTAAATATGACAAAAATGCTAGGCGCGAATCGTATAAAATATTCATGTCATGGCATGAAAACGCGAGGACCAAAACCTCGAACCTTCCGAGGTTCCCGTTTCCCGCATTTTAGTGTTGCCCAAGAAAACTTGCCGCCAGTGGCGGAACAAGGCTGGACAGACAAAAATCGCGACTTCCAACGTTGAGTCTCTGTTATACTGCTACTTGATGTTATTAATCAAATATCTCTCAAACAACCAAATAATTACCATTCCCGATTTCTCAAGCACGAGTCATTGACGCACCTTATTTGCCTAAGCTAATTCGTCCCGGCCGATTGCAGATGTGACCCAAAATCAAATCAATTGTTTCATCGAAAGCATGTGATTTCTATTACACCGAGTCTTTTTTGTACGTAACTTTTATCGTTTTTAATGCAATAAATTAATTTAATTATATCACTAATGTAATGAGAGAGAAAATACTTTTCATAGCGACTGAAAATGTGTTTAGTTTGCTATATTAAATTTTCTAGTTTTTCAAAATTAATCTGCTCGATCATTGTAAGGCTATTTCAATCGGTGTCTCACAGGCTAGAAAATCATTCTCTTACATGAAGAACAAAATGCGTAAAAATGCTCAGACGACCCGAGATCCACCGATTGACCATCTGACAAATGCCACATTTTGATATATTTTCCGTTCCCCGCATGTTTTCCCGCTTTTCCCGTCATTCCCGCGTTTTAGTACATTCCCCACTGTTCTCGCCATTCCCATTTCCCGCATCTTAGCAGTTAGTGTTGCCTTATCCAGTATCTGCTTTGTGCTGTTGTAAAGAAAACGTAAGGGGTTTATGAGCGCTGCTTTTTTACTGAGAGAATGTCGCTGTTTCAGCATTTTACGATGGACTTGATGGCGGGCCATTTTGATAAGACATTCCTATCTGCAATAACAAATAATGCGGAATGTGAGTATCATTGTACATTGTGTTCCTCAGGGCTCAATTCTTGGCCCCTTATTTTTTTCGTTTTACCGGTACCACGTTAATGGTTACCAATTTGTCTAGAAGTTGCAGAACCAATAATGATTGCTCATGACAGTAAATTATTCTTGTCTCACAATGCTGAATAGGGGGGTCCTCATGGTGATCCACTCAGAGAAGTGGGGTCTCATGAAGTTTAGTACCATATATCCGATTATCATAATAATTTCCCATGTTGCAAGCGACTCATCCTAACCCGGGAGACAATGCCAGATGCTTGCAGCATTGGCGCCCCTTAGTTAGGATGAGAATATTCTGCCAGTTTTTATTATAATGACATTCAGGAATATGGTACTAAACTTCACCAGACCCGAGAAGTGGCTATAAAAATAATACTGAATACCTTCTTTATCAAGCCAATAATATGCCAAAAATATACATAACTAGACGGTATGCAATAAATTATCACTGTAGTTAATAAAATATTTATTTACTGTAACTTATTTCTTCCAGTATCGCATGCAACCAGAAGGTCGAAATAAATCTATCTATAATCGAAATTGAAATCAAAGACGAATACAAATTTTTTGAAAATCTAAATGAAAAATGATGAACTGTATGGATATGTTTTATTTTTTCGTTCCTTATGATAATGTTAATCATCAAAAAATGAACCACTTTAATTATCAAATTGGGCTACAGAACAAGTTAACTTACATTTATAATTTGTTCATTGTTCAATGTTTGCAATAAAAATGTTTATTTTTTTATTATAATTTCAAGAACATTTTATTCAAATAAAAAACTCAAAATGCCAAAAAACGTCATTGATTCATTTGCTCTCGATAGCTTTTTGATTTTAATGGAAACGTGCATATTACTGTTAAGTTGATGCACGTTCATTCTATGAAACTGACAATCTTACAGCTCAGAGATTGGAACTGTACTACTCTAAAATACCTAAATCAAATTTTTTAATGTAGAGTGTATAAATCGAGAATATCTATTCATGGATATTAGATTCAGTTTGGACAACCGTGCTTTTAAGTTAATTCCTGTATGTACCAGTGTACATTGCATATACTTTACCGAGTACCTATTCTGTATTACAGATATTTTCATTTGCTAATTTCCATTAACAGACTAATCGTAATTCTGAATTATATAACGCTAGTGCAGTTAGCCGATCTACATCATGGCAGACGCATTGAGTCTTTTGAGAGAATACAATATGGCGAAGAAGAAAATTGATGAACACGATGGATACATAACATTTGGTGATTTCTCGTGGCCTAAGAATATAAAAACTAATTACCTAATTTGGGGGTGAGCATTACAGCATTTTCATATGATAGAATACTTTGTAGATTCTTACTTTTTGGGTAGTAATGGGGCAAAAAATTATCGATGCAAGAAGTCGCATAAAAAATAGTACATCTTTCTGCGGCCATATATTGGGATGCCTTTGCTTCAAAATGCAAAATATGTTATACAAAAAACATGCCAAAATTCCAGATATACCGTGTATATATTATATTTCTCCAAGTTCATGATGGAAACAGTCGTATTCGTGTTTCTAGAGAAAAATTATTCTCATTTTTACTCTGCATTTATTTAAATTTTTTTAAAAATTTGGAATGTTAAATGCAGTTTTAAAAAAAAGATTGACACTGTACTCAGCTTCTAATTTGTTACCTCGTTAACATTGTTACCATTTTCCTTTATTGCAAAATACAGAACGGGAAAAGATGGAACTACAAAAGAGTATTACACACTTGACTCTATTCTGTTCCTCCTCAAGAATATCAAATTGTCACATCCCCTCTATGTACGTCATGCTGCAGCCGAGGATATCCCAGTTGTCAGAAGACCTGATAGAAAAGATCTCCTAAGTTACCTGAGTGGAGAAATTGGTAATATATTTTATTCATTTGAATATTATTTTCTTTGAATGATGTGCTACAAAAGAAATAATCCGCTAAAATGTTTGATATCTCCCGAATGTTTTTGCATCAAGTATATGAGGAATTATCTACACATACTTTATCATGATTTATATTATCCATCAAATTATAGCGACATCGAGTAATATCGATAAAAGTGCGCCGTTGGAAATAACAATGCAGCGGCCAAGCAAAGTAAAACGACCGGCTGCAAGCGGTGCTGCAGCGACAGATGACGGTTTGGGTCATGAACCTGGGGCAAAACGGGCAAGAACAGAAGATGCACAGAAGATGATTAGAGACAGGGTAACTACTTTAATCCTGTACTATGATGATTTGTTCTACTCAGTTACACATATTAAGGAGCAGTGTCCTCTGTTGAAAAATTCAAATTTCAAACAAGTATTTAAAGATCAGGCATTCTAAGAAATTGTTGAAGTGAACTGTTGGAGTGAAGGGGATCCAATAAACGATTCTCACTTTTTTATGTGATTGTCGTTATCTCAAAAGCTGAAAGTGGGATGAAATGTCAGTTATATCTATTTCATCAAACGCAAATTTCATTCAGAACAAGTGGCCTTTTTTAAGTAAACTGTTCATGAAAATAGTATTTTTGCTCCCAGAGGCGGCAGTTAAGAGCTTTTCATCTAGCTTTCTGAATATTTTCTTTGGCAATGAATTGTGTTTCTATATCGTATATCTTTTTTTCATCTAGCAAAGACTTGTTGAGAGGTTAGAAGCAAGAGGCAGTGACAAAACAGTTACAACAGAGCAAATCAAGTCACTTTCTGAAACAATATCTGTTGAAAAAATTGCTGCCATTAAAGCTAAAATTATGGCAAGAAAAAGAAAAACTATCAGACAAGTAGATGAACCAGAGGATGAATTTGGTATGTAATAACTATAGTCTTTGGTTTTATTCTTTTGGTAATTTCATTTTGCCTGGTATTACTCCATTTTGAATTATGTGTATTCGATGTTTTATGCAAGTGCATAATAATAATTAAGTTAATAAAAAGTATATTTAAAGTGGTGTCGATGTAATGGATGCACTCTATGCAATAATTGTATTGTATAAGAGGTTTGCTACCATGCTTATCAAGTTCCCAGGCATTGCCCCGAGCAGATATAATATGATACAGACTTGATTTGATGCAACTTATTTCAATTCTGATTAAAGAGCACTAGAATGTCGACAAAACCTCGCATAAGGACATTTCTGCAAGATGATTATTTTTAGGATCTTATTATAAATATTTATTGATATATCGTTCTAAACTTATTCCACTTGGGAAATTCTACTGAATCATCTTTTTTATAGTATCTATCTGTGGGCCTTATTCGAAAAAATAAAATTTCTGGGATGGAAGTATTAATATTAATATTCCTAATGGTAGCATTTATTGAATCATAATACCGTACCTGTGTTGCTCAATTGTATTCGTTGTGAGTCATTGCTTACAACATAGCTGTATAGCATTAAAAAACTATGAACCGAATTAACTAGATAAATTGTTATATACAAAAGTGTATTTTATTTTTATTTCCTCAATCATTTGTGTAATTGTTAGGGGTGCCGTTATGCTTAATTCATCAATTTTTTAACTCTTCCCTAATCAAATACGCATTGCTGAAACACGTACTCTTCAAATTAGTCTTCATTGGTTTTTCGAATTGCTGGATAGATTGCTTTTAGATTACTATTGTTGAAATCACAACTCCTATCACTGGTTTTCACAATCAGAAATTTGAGCTTTTGAAATGATAAAACACACGTCTATATGCGATTTATTAGTGGCCATTCCAAACAAGATGAAACAATCTAAACAATCATTCTCAGATGGGATTGTATTTTAAAACTGATTTTCTGATGTCTGAGACATCAGACATTAATAATTACTGAAGAAATTTATTCAAATTAATTAATAACTTTTCAGGTGTTCCAGCACAGGAAGCAGGTTTTGCGGATGAAACAGAGTCCTTCGATTTGACTTCAGAAATTGTATCAAGAGAAAGAAGATGGAGAACAAGATCCACTGTATTACAAAGTGCAGGGAAAGATTTCAGTAAAAATGTATTTTCAATCTTGTCATCAATAAAAGCACGGGAAGAAGGAAGATCGGCAAATGATAGAGAAGCAAGCACAAGTAATATTTCGTCTTCCTCAAACACACAAAGTTCATCCCGACAAGCGGCAGCGGTGAGTTTTTATCCGTTTTTCTTTATATATATTCTTATTTGAAGAGTAGCAATTTTTGAATATGATAATGCACAATAGGAAAAATTTTGTCAACATTTTTTTTAATGAGGGATGTGTCGCTGATGAATCTTGTCAATAAGATATGGGCTATCTGTGGGCTATCTATTAGTATTGGGTATTTTCTTGTTTGGTAAAAATATGCAATAGTGGGTCAGAATGTCTACATTTTCGTCAAGTAATATTGGCTTATAGTTATTTAAAAGTTTATCCCTACTTTCTAGTTATCATGTCGCTCGTTATATTACGTATCTGATTATAATGTTTTTCAATTCATCATCATCGATTTCAGACCCATTGAATGAGTTTTTTAGTTCTATCGCAGAATTTCTATTTATAAACTGCACCAGGAAAATTGATGAAAAAAAAGTTTTGTTCAATGCCATTAAACTTTTCTCAAATCACAAAAAATTACAGTATCTCAAATTTCTTAACATACTTTGTGGCATATTTATGGGGTTTTATTTTCACGAGGTATGCCTAACTGTCTTTTGTTTTTGTCATCACTAGCTTCTTAATTCTTCACTTTTGATATTTGACGATTCATTTCCTAAATATTTGATTTAACCTGGAAATGATTAGGTATTGGAAAAAAATTTTTCCCTATCAATTAGTGACTATTTAGACATACAAGATCTGCTCGTAATATAATTTCTTCTTTCTCTAACCTTTTGGCTCATCCAATCCATAGACGATGAGAAAATCAAGTGCACCAGCGCCAGGTTACAGTAGATACGATCAAGAGAGATTCAGAGGTGGAAAAGAAGAAACATTGGGATTCAGAATCGATACGATGGGTACTTACCACGACATGAGTTTAAAATCTGTGATGGTGGGTGACTTGTTTTCTTCACCCTGTGAATTATATTTTTATGCTCTGTGGTAACATGAAAGTTATAAAATGAAAATTTTTTGTGAATATATCTTTTGTTGAACATTTGCCCCAGGTGGATTATGTCTATGTGACGAAGTCCTTCTGCGGCGCATGCTTCACAAAATAAAATTTCTGTTTGGGTAGTTGCAAGTAAAATGTTAAAAGCGTGCTCTATGAACATGGAGTTTTTGGTTATAGCCAGGCTTGCTTTAGTTATTCACATACACCATGGGTTGGGTCTGAGCTATCCGGTACAAAATTGATCAAACTTTCCCAAGCGCAAGAAACCATTAATCTATCACTTTAACAATCCTATTATTTCTGATACCGGCAGTTTGAACACAAAAATTAATGATGTACATGTATTACAAGTATACTGTTGGTCCAAATGGGTAGTCCTGTTTCTCGTATGAAACCGTATAAAAAACTTTACTTAGAAAAGAACAGGACACTGATGCAATCCCTCTCAACACAATCTACAGGTGACAGAATCTTTTTTTTTCAGGTGGCCGAATTGTTCATGTCATTCTCTTTGGATAAACCAAAAAGCTTCAAAATCATCAATACTGCTATTTGATAGCAGTATTGATGATTTCAAACCTTTTCTACTATCCGGTTGCTACATTGAGAAAGAGACAATTTTCCCCTAGCAGTAGCAAGTGATATAGCATGAATTATTACCCAATAGCTAAATTTTCTTCTGATGGTAGCCATTTTCTTCAGGTGTCTGGGTAGCAGAGTATCTGACATTCTACCAGGCTGCTTCATGTATGTATGATGTACAAGAAAGTGTTAACAAACTTATTACTGCCGAAATTATTTTTTTATATTTCCGTTACAGGAAGGTGCAGCTGCCAGAAAAAGTACAAGCTCATCACTGCCACGATCAATATCTCGACCAACACCTAAACCTGCATCACAGCCGCAGAAACCTCAGAAACGAACCTCCCGTACACCCATCATTGTACTCCCTGCTGCACTCACATCTCTAATAACATTATATAATGCTAAAGATCTTCTCCAAGATCTGAAGGTTAGCCTTATATTAAGAAAATATTTCACAAGTGTTTGGGAGGAGTGAAATAAAAATATTTTTTGAGTTTTACTTCAGGATCTCATTTTTAATGTCCCATACATTGAATACCAGCAAGATAATCTAGTTTTCGGGATGACAATTTTTTGAATATGACAATAAAGGAGCATTTTCAGTATATTGAGGGTAAGGGTTTTTCAAAGTTGTCTACAAACACTCTATTCGCCATACTGAATGCTTGAAAACGTTTGTTTCTATATTTCTCTTTTATATCTCCTATTTTCTCAAACACTTGGAAAATATTTTTTCAGTATGTGAGTATGGCACAGAAGAAAGCACAAGGAGCAAAACGTGACAATGAAGTTCTAATCCAACGTCAAAAAGATAACGGGGCTTTAACAGTCCCCTATCGAGTTATTGATAATATTTCAAAGTTACAAGGACATGAGGATTGGTTTGTATTATTTTTTTGATATTTAAATCAAGCCTTTATTTCATCAAGCATGTGGACTATAGATTAGTTCTCAGGAATTTCCTTCTCCATACTGTTTTCCAGAAAAAAATTTGAGTAGTTTCAAATCTCTATTCCTGAATAGTTTTCATCAAGAATTTTTACACATCTAGCTAATTGCCTAGTAGATTAATAGTAGTAGATTATTCATATTATTAGGAGGGATAGCCTTTTTCTCACTTCAGTAATAAAAGTTACTCAAAAGTGGGGATGGACCTTTTGACTCGGAGATTCGAATCGTTTTATCTGATTTGGGTGATTTTCTTAGCCTTTTTCTCACTTCAGTAATAAAAGTTACTCAAAGATGGGGATGGACCTTTTGACTCGGAGATTCGAATCGTTTTATCTGATTTGGGTGATTTTCTTGTGATTCGATGTAATTCACAGTAATTCAAAAAAACTTGTTTCCTGTCTTAAATGTTGTTTAAGCATGAGGTGGCATAGGTGTGTTCTACCAATATATCGGTTAAAGTTTGCCATTCATATAATCGCCCCATTCATTATTATAATAGAGATTCGAAATGTTTGATTCCAAATAATCTCTAATTTTATTCAAGAGTGAATGTCTGAAGGTGGCACCAGCAACCCTACTGTAAAGAATACCTTTGTTAATTGGCTGGAACTGATACACTTTGTTTTCACCGAACTTTTTTTTTTGTATCATCATGGTTATTTTTTCACAGGGAAAGAGTTGTAGGAGTTTTTGTACAAGGTGCAGCATGGCAGTTTAAAGGTTGGCCATGGTTGTTACAGGATGGTTCACCTGTTGATATATTTTCCAGAAGTAAGTACATTGCTATGGTTTGTTTTTTATAGTTCATTTTATTTATAGTGTGATTAACCAGGTAACGAGAGACTTTGTACTTGTATACCAAATAAAGTACAGGGAAACCAAGGGTTTTAGTCATTGAGACACTGTGCATGCCAGTTTCAGAATTTAAGTCCAATATTTTCTTGCATGTTCTAAAATGGTGGATGGTTTCACCAACACAGGCAGATACCATTCACCGTGTAACACTATAGAGGCTTACTTCTGTATGCAATCTTTTCTGGTTAGGAGTGCAGTTGCTGGTTGTTCATTTATGTTGCTCTTTGCCATGTGATTGAACACAAGTTAGTTCTGCTCTTAACGTTTCTTATAGTGAATTTCTATAAAAAAATTACAAAAGTGATTCAATTTTAATTTTCCAAGGCACAATGAATTGAATAAATAATACACCCAAGTTGAAGCTGAAAGCAAATTGTTTATTGAAATGTACATTTTGTTATCTATATCTAGATCTTCAATACTGTCCAACATCCAACATTAATATTATTCAATTTCAGTTCAAGCGTTTCACATTAAGTTTGTTGAACAGAGATTAGAAACAAATGTTGCGAAATGGAATGTTCATGTTATAAATTTAAGTGAAACAAAGCGACATATGGACCGGGCAGCCTTGTTGAAGTTTTGGGAAGTGCTTGACAGGTAAGATATTCTTCGGTTTTCCTCTGTGGGGGCTAATACAGAAATTTTGCCCTTAAATTTACATTGAATTCTTTTACTACATAAATAATTTTTTTAGATATATGACCAAGAACAAGCCTCATCTGCGGTTTTGAATAGCTTGGTATCAACTTGCCATAGTCTGGAAGATGTGATCTTCAAAGAATGGATGTTTAGGAAGGACTGACAACAGAACAATGAGAGACGGAAATCCCATATTCAGTAAATGGTTATGCTTCCGGCCCTAATGCATGCAAGCTGCTGATTTAATATGGATATTATATAGATATATTTTGCTCTAAAATTCTTGTTTACTGTCTGATATCTATAAGGACCTGCCCCATCCATAAGCCGTGGTACAGAACATGCTAGATGAAATGATATTGATGATATAGCACCTGCGCTATAACGTTATTGAAAATTGTGACCAATGCTTTTTACCTGTACTTGGTAAAATTCAATATAAGATATGTTATTGACAAGTTATGACTATATTAGAATCCTGCATACAGCCTTATTGGCTTCTGTCTAAAAATATGGCATAGTGGAAAATGCCAACCGCACTACACTGTCGTAAACTGTAATCAAAGCTTATATGAACTGCCAAGGTGAGTCAGGGCGCCCAGCAGATCTTTCCCAATATATTCATTTACCTCTTTATTCAAACCTGCTTCGTAAGCCAGAAGCATGTTTCCAATACTTTATCGATTGAGCTGCATATATCCATGCTTCTGTGGATTAAATCCTTCTTCAGGACCTGTAAGCGTGTTCTTAATGCATTATCAATTGGTCTGCATATATTCAACCCTGTCTGGATTCAAACCTGCTTCAGAAGTTATAAGCACGTTCCCAATGCTTTATCGTTTGAGCTAACTGGTTGAGGTTTCATAATCTCCATAATACAGTATTTTAATGTGGTATTGTTAGGATAAATGTATGTTTTGAACATGTACATCGATTGGTGGCCAGTGTGTGATATTTTATGACGATCATGTAATGAAAATGGATGATCCTATTATGTCATCTTAAGATTCTGTGATATTTTCTATTTGATTTAAAATACATATCACGTTAAAAGTGAGCAGTTTCCTTGTTAATTGTCTGTTTTATTTGTTTTACTCTGGCATTGATCAAGGTGATTTTCGAAGAAAAATTTGTTTAGACTTGCACAAAATATTTATCACATTGATCTGGAGTATCCTCTTGGTTGTCCCTCCTGGATAGATAACTTCCCTTCATCCAGCCTACATATTCTTCAGGATCAACAGTTAGGTGGTCCACAATGAAGTATAAGAATTTTACATCATTTGTAGGAGACTTTGGAATGGTGTTATAAGAGGCGACTAAAAGAAAGCAAACTAGTGGTAGATGATGTGAAGTTGCCGGGACATAATCCGTCACGTTGGATGTACAATTTTATTTTTCTCTTGTGGAAAATCACTCGGGAGTCCATCAACGGCTCTGTTGCATGCTATTGAGAAGCGAGAACCATCCCTTGTCGACGTTCCTCGCCGCAGTTTATCTCTACCCGAGGTTTCAATGTCTACTTAATACAGCAGAAAAGCATCGCTGAGTGAGCTGTGGACGAGAATATTAAGGATTGAAGGGAAATGGTCAGAACACCGAATATATACAAGGCTTATCAGATCGAGATACCAATAGTAAAAAATCTGATGAGGATATGATTGATCAGATTTTAATTGCAAACGAAAGGCCTCATGCGACAGGCTTAAACATTCGTGAAATTGATGTCTTCGATAACATCGCATTGATAAAATTGTAAATCTTTTTGCATGGTGGTATGCATACTCGAGTTATATTCGGAAAATATTGGCTGAGGTTGCTGCTGTAGCTCTTCCAGTACCACAAGTCAGTGTGGAGTGCATGTTTTCAGGTTTGCGTTATATTTTGGATGAGCTACGCTTGGGTCTAAAAAAATACATAATTGATGCAATCAAGTTTTTGCGTTGGTGGAAACGGCATTTTTCGTGAATTATTCACCAATAAATTTGATCGTAAATTTCATTTGTAAACCAAAGTTTGATACAAACGAGAATTTTTTTTACGTAATATGCAATTTCCATGTTTTGGTTCGCACTTCACAAACGTTTGATTAGAGCGTCATTAGCCAAGTATGGACAATGCTTGAAACATTCGGATAGCTCAAGCGGTAATGCGTTCGGAACATGCTTCGAGCTACGCATTCTGATCGTCATGACGCAGGTTCGAATCCTACGACTGATGACGATTACATGCGAGACGTCTCGCCGGCGCACGGTGGTTCACATAAGCGCTGCTTACGGCTTGCTGCCCCAACCAGGTCCACGCGTAGGAAAAATGAGAAATATGATAATCCGAAAACCTTCAAACTCATTCGGAAATGGCATCTGCAAATGGCAAAGGTTCGCCATATGATTAAGCTGTATATTCGGCTTTCCTCTCTCGCAGGATAAATATGATATCCTATCCTATGCTATTCCCCATATAGGCGCGCCTCGTTTAACGCGCAAGTAATGGTGGTTTGTTGAACAACTACTGCTGATTATGTTTGTATTTGTTTGCATTTTTCATGTTCAATTTTATTTGCACAAGTTCACTTGTTCCATTCACTTGTAAGTACGTTTTCAGTACGGTACTGAAGGTAATCATGGCCAGAAGAAGGAAGAAGTACAACGAGCGACACATTTTATTTCATAAAACTTCTGATATTTTTGAACAAAATGTGATGAAAAATTAAAAATTGAGAAGCGAGAACCATCTCTTGAATTTGGTGATTGGTGGGATTGTCCAGAATCGAAACCCGGTATGTCAACACAAAAATTGTCGTGCGGCCTATCTGAAAATTTGGTTACAAGCCCTGGGAGATTAGAACGTTTTTATTGCAGATATAGGCTCTTTCAGACATTTTGTGTTAGCACAGTACGAAACAACCTTTCATAAAAATCTACTTGTTTGCGTAGTAGTACGAAATGTGGTACGTTAAATGAACAAAATTAATCGTATTTATTTTCGTACTGGTACGAAGTTCGGTATGATGTACGAAAAAATTAATATCGTACGCGCGGTACGGAATTTTTTTTTCATCTCATCCTCAAAATCAGTCAGCACTAGAGGTCTGTGGGGTCAGGAATATTCGAATGGAGATCCGATCTTGAATCTCAAATTGTGTGCTGAATCCAAGCTGATCCGATCCGGGATTAGACATAGGCATAGTTTATTTCGACAACTCCGTCGACACAAAAGGCGATACAAATAAAATTATAACATTACAAAATTATCAGGAAGGCAAACGAAACCTAAAGGAAAGTTTAAAAACGTGCCACGGAATATGTTTCATGGAAACATTAGAAGAGAGTAACACGCGTTGGCTTACCTAAATGAAAATATCACGATCCTTATATTTTGAAGGCCAATCCGAACCGGCGATCACCTTGATTAAGCGAATCCTCTCGGATTCGACCCCAGCAATCCGGTCCGTGAAGTTGTCTTGTCAGTCAGTGCCGGTACTCAGTTTATTTCATGCATCACTAAATATTACACATGGCTCATAACAGTGGTAACTGCTAGCTCGCGAACTAGCGTCGCAGTGCTTCGTCGACCCCGTTCTGCTCTCGGACGTCCTTTTACTGCCCCCTTTATTTGATCCTGTGGAAGCGTTCTTGATGTTTTGCATGACCGTCGTTCTGTGTAAGTGGTGATTGGTTGGGCGCCAAGTGCTGAAGTGTGTTGTGTAAGCACCTGAGCACGCTCTGGAGTAAGTTCAGAGCTGGTATGGCATCGACAGCTATTCCAAAGGTTGTTCGTGCAGTGGTCGGTGATTTGGTGAAAGTAGCCGAGAAAACTCCTAATCTGAAATCAGTTTCGAAAATACATATTGCAATGTGCCCATGGAACAAAAACTCGGCATCAACAAAGGAATTATGGCGAAGAGTTTCCGGTGAAGATG
Source organism: Styela plicata (assembly GCA_963675895.2). NCBI lineage: Eukaryota > Metazoa > Chordata > Ascidiacea > Stolidobranchia > Styelidae > Styela > Styela plicata. The sequence continues at coordinate 7,431,082 of OZ023143.1, read as the reverse complement.
TGAGAGATTCAAATAGAAAATGTGTCATAACAACAGACATGAGACATGATGATTCAGAACCAGCAGTAAAAATTGAATTTAATGATGGGGAAAAACTACTTTTGAAAGGGGCAAATTTAAAATGGGATGAACTAATGTATCATTTAAATGCATTTTGTCATCATAAAGAACAAGCCATGTTAGATGTACGTCAAAAATTGTTTTAAATGATCGAGCAAAGGTCACACTTTAACACATGTAAAGTTAAATTAAAATGTTGAATGACAACATAAATAAAAATACCATATGATTTATCCAGTTTAATACCTCGTTCAGTATAAGAATAGAACATCTCTTTCATTCGTTCCAAGCAGATATGCAAAAATCAGAAATATTGATAAGACTTTAATTCAAATAAATATTCAACTATGACTAGCTATGGATATTATATTTTGCCGGGTACATCCGTTGTGCCTAAGTATGGCATATTCCAAGTATAAGAAATTGCCAGTTTACATTTTGTGTAGGATGTTCCGCAATTTACCAATCAATTCATACCAGTATGTTTTTAGTGGGCCAATTCGCATCTGAAAAAATAGCGAGTAGGTCACTTCAAACCCTGATGAAATTTGCAATGGAATGACTGCCGAAAGTCGTGGATGCCTGATTTATGCCATAGGGTATAATAAAATTCTATTCTAGCAATAGAAGCGGCCATTTTTCTTGAATTGGTAATAGACAGAATTTAAAGAATCTGTCAACGATGGAATGGTTATCGAGTTTGTGCTGACCATTTCTGCGAATTTCACTTTGAGTCGCAGATTGCAAAATTGACCTTGGTCGAATTTCATACTGGTATGTACGTGTTAACCAATACCCCTTCTACTAATGCTTGAAAGAATGGAATTCCGATGTATTACAAAAATTTGAATCAAATAAGTGCGATGTTGCTCTTTATTATTAAATAACATTGTGACATTAGAAATGAATCCTATTGTTCCTATATGCTAGTTTTAGTTTAACACTAATGTTTTGAATTCTTCTGATGAGCTATTTTACTGGTATTTACTAATTTGTGTTCTTTTGTGCCCTTTGTTTTACATATTATCGTTCATAGAATTTAGTAAAAGAAAATACAACCTACAGAAATGGTTTTAACACGTTCTCAAAATTCACCTCGCAAGCCACCCACTCCTGGTCGAAAACGAAAAGTTAGAAGTAAGCGATTCAGCGAAAATTCAAGTGATGATGATTGCGATATTGAGCTGAAGGAAGCAAGAGAATCTTTATCGGAAAATCTTGAAACCATAAGGGAAGATAATGAGGAAATAGATGAAAATATGAACGACATTAAAGATGTAACTGTGAACTTGAGAGATATAAATCAAAAACAGTTTCAAATACTCGGTACAAGTAAAGCGGACAACAAAATTCCTATTAAAATACTAGACACAATTTCAGAAGAAAGTCTCAATGATGATGATATAACTCGTGAACTTGAACCTCAAACTGATGTTATTCAAATTGTTGAAGAACCACAATGTTCTAATTCCTCAACTGAAAATTCAGAATCTTGTATCTCTAAAACACCAAAAAAACATCGTTTTTATTTTCCTCCTGCTAAAACATTGGTGCCGAAAAACATAACGTGAGATTTTTCATTATTATTGTCCTTTATTGTTTCATACTGATATATTTTGCCACAGTGTATGGGACAAAAGATGCCATTGTATATTCAAGGTTATATAACTGACTGATTTGGTTCTTTCGAATATACATCGCATATATTAGATTTGAGAAAAAGTTACTTTCGATTCGAAAATAAATATATCTCAAATTTGCCCTATGAGTCTTTGCATGATTTTATATTGGAGTATACAAATGATTGCAAAAGCACAACCAAAATTTATACCTAGTAAGGTTAACTGTTACGAATTGGTTACTGTACTTGCTTGCTACTATAACCTTTTTTACTTTCTGTAATTCCAGTTTTCAATTCAATAGGATATTATGGCATAAAACGAATTTCACTCTACAGAATTTTGACTTAGGCAATGCAATGATTAAATTTCTCCTAAGAACACTCAAATTTTTTTCCCAATGGAATTCTTAAAGTATATTTTTTAAATGTGTTGAGTTAAGCTTATTATTCCATCAAGAGAATTGTTAGTACAACATTCTGTTCAAAAGCAACAAAACCTAGACCTGAATTGTAATTCTAGCTTTGTGTTCTCCTTTTCAGACCAACAAGCATAGAAGTCGGCTTGGAAATGCAAGATATATACATTGATGTTAAGTCAGCAAAAGGGGGAAAGAAGAAAATGGAAAGTTTGTTTGCAGAAGTGACAATGAATAAGAAAGATTCTCAACTTATAGATTCTGTCATAACTCCAGACCTGGAGACTAAACTAGCTGTTCCAGCAGAAAAATCAGTACAACAACAGAGAAGAGAAAGAAAGGAACAACTGGAATCAAGTGCAGGAAAAGATTGGTTCAATATGAAACCACCAGAAATGACAAATGATGTTAAACGGGACTTGAAGATTTTAAACATGAGAGGCATATTGGATCCAAAACGTTTTTACAAGCATAATGACCGACAAGCCTTACCACGATACTTTCAGGTAGCCTTTATATTATATAATATGATCTTCTCATTTGTATTCATGATCAGCCAGAAAAAAGAAATTTTAGGCCGATGATTTTTGTACAAACATCTGGATTCAAAGTATAGAACTTTTTTACATGTGGCTGTTTCCCTGATTATGTTGCTTTAATTTGGCTCGTGTAAAATTAGTAGCTCTTCATACATATGTTCTTGCTTTTGTAGCTCAAATTTCTTCAGGGAATTCTGGCATCTGGGATGTCCGTAAAGTGAAACCTTACTTTGTGTGGACTTTTGGAAAAAATTGTTTTATATTTAGTGGAAATTTAATCAAAGATTTTTTCCTAGGTTGGTAAGGTCATGGACAGTCCTGCCGATTTCTATTCTTCTCGTGTTCCTAAGAAACAAAGAAAACCAAACCTTACTGAGGAACTTCTCGCCGATGCACAATTTCAACAATATCAAAAGAGAAAGTAAATATATTTGCACTTTTCTACAAGCAAATCTTGTCAAAGGAGGTTAACATTGAATATTTAGTGTTAAGATGGCTAAATATGCCAACAGGCATGAAATTTGTGGCAGGCATTGGTTCTAGGGCTGTCCGAAATTTCAATTTCAGATTTATAGATTACACTCTATTTCATTTTCCGAGCAAATTGAAATTAGCAGAAACCTAAATTTTCAGAAAATATGTTTAATGTTCGGCGTACTTCACAATTTTCTGGAAAGAAATATATTTGTTTATTTTAAGTCTTTGAGTTGTTCTTATTATCACAATACTAACTTTAATGCTACGATGTTCAGACGTTCGTATTTAGCATGAGCCACATAAATTTGCCTCATACTCAAATTAATTTGAATTTAAAGTGAATATTTTTGGTAGTGTCCAGTGATAATGTGTTTATAGTTTTTAGTCAAGATCGTCTTAAATGTTTTGATCTACTTTACTAAAAAGCTGTTTTACGAAGTTTTCCAGTAAAATCTTTCATGCAAACATAAGATGAGATCGTGTCTCCAAGGCGCGGTCAATCTGTGGCCCATGCTAGACAAATAAATCTGTGATTGGGTTTTTGACCAGGCCTCGATTTCTATGTTCAACTACCAGCATTAAAGCTGTTGTTCATTTCTTCCTTTCATATTTAGATATAACGAAATCCAGATGAAGAAAAAGGCGCTTGGTGCGAAGCATCGAAGATTGAAACGAGGAAAATTTTCAAAAAAAAATAAGGAATCCTTATCTTGAACAATGCTCTATCATCCTGCGATCGTAACTTATCCTTGAAACTGTTTAATCAATTAAAAAACATAATAAAACGAAGTAATCAGCACTGACAACCTATCCTTAAATGTCCTACAACAGTGATTCGTTCACAGTAGACAGTTATATTTCATTACGATGTTGATCGGTTACTTCTGGAGCTACAGCGACGGGGAAGGCTCCAGATACAAATTATGTGTCATTTCGTCTGGTAAATTGTAAATGATATCTATCATGTTTTTTTCACAATGGTACAGTTAAGAGCAGTGAAACGTTTAGTCTTCGGGAATTAGCTGCGTTCGCTATACTGAGATGTCTCCTGTGACTGACTCTCTTAATTCCCCAATAAAATGATTGGAATGCGCAACACACACGGGTGGGTGGTCCTCTGTGAATATAAGTCTTATTCTCGGCTTTTTTTTTACTGCTGTATAAAATAGACTTGATTCAAAATATTCCTAGCAGAAAATAATTTAATCGGATTCCAACTGTAATTAACAATTAGAACAAGGATAAATCGCTATTTTGTCTGCATTTCCAATGCCCCTTTCTCATCTGAATCATTATTCAATATTTATTTTCAACTCCAAAATAAGTTTTATTTTGAGATTAATTTAAATAAAGCCTTTGCCATAAAACCCATGGTTGGTTTTTTTATATTTCATTAGTACATTCGAAGTCAAATACAAGACAGTAAATTGTCATCACGTGAGACAAACAGATATAAATGGTAAATTCAGTCACAGATCTAATATAATATATAAATATAATTTAATATTTACAGATCTCACAATGTTCTTAAATAAAATGATCTTAAATAAAAGGGAGTAATCGAGATTGCAAAGTGCATAGTACCGCAGCCACTTTGTGGATGCAGTAAAACTAGAAAAATAGTGTAATAACGCAAATGAACTGATAATGAACGAATAAGTGCTATGACATAATTTACATAATAGAATTCATATGTGGATGTTGATTGTTTCGCTGAGTTTAGATTGGTATGGCTGATACGCGTGATTTCTGTGAATCGGATGGTAGAAAGAATATCTGTTATTCATCTAACAATAATGCATAGCGTCCTAAGGTTAAAATACTTTGGAATTGCACAGCTACTCATTTTTCTGTACTTTTACCTAGATATTGTAAATGTATGCTGTGGGGATAAAATTATCACAAAATGTCACCACATTCGATTTTTAACTAAAGAAGATTTGAACATCCATATCAATATTACGCTATTATAATTGCTTTATACATATTTTATTTTTTTGGACAATAAAAAATTCGACCTTCGATTAGCGGCAAAATTTGCCACCTGACATCTTCGTAACTATTCTGGCGTTCATTCAATAGTGAAAAATTAGACTCCTTTTCTTCAATTGCTTTCCTTCGATATATTTCAATACGGTCAGTAATTTCTTCCGATTTATTAAAAAGTCGATCGCAGTTTATCTCGAGTAAATGTTGCATATGCATCGCTCGCCCTTCATGGAGCGCGTCGTCAACGCCATTAACAAAATCTCTTTTCTTTGTAAGTTCACTATCTCTTCTTTTCCTGTTTCCATTTATGTCAAGGTCTTTTGGTAATATTTCTTCCATCGATTTTTGTAGTTTATGTACTGGGGCATCCTCGAAACAGGCTGAATATACTTCGTGCAAATGTCCATTAGTAGTTGAAATAATTTTCTTTCCACCTTCTGTGACACGCAACTGAAAATGAAAGTGGTATATTTTAGATTTAGTTTACCCAAAGTAAAGTTGCAAAGGCGTCATGATTAATGATGATATGTGACAGACCACGGAAGCATCTGTTGCAAACAATATTCTCACAGAAAAAGAAGTCCGTTACAAATATCCAAGCATTATCGCAGCCAATATTTTAGTGTTTTCCTAATTCCCATTCTTATTCAAGTTTTAGGATACTTTCATATTCCCAAGTGTGAAAACACAAATTTTGACTAAAATGTTAAACAAAGGCGTGACGAACATGAAATCTACTCATTTCATGATGTTTTTTTCATGCATTTTCTACACTCTCAAACTCACTATGATTCATGTTCTTTAAAATAAATCAAAAATTTGAACGCGAATTTTTGGCTTGTAAAAATGAGCATTTACGTTTTTGTTAATAAGTTTTTATTTTATGCGACGTATGTCTCAAAAACACTAAACACAAATTTTCCAAATATCAGATACGATGTAAACAAAGGCGAGTGGCGTGTTCAGACTACAGACTGATGTATCATGTTTACATCACGCACATTTTGTTTTCGTATATTTTATTCAAATGTCAGATTCCGTCCATTTCAATGGTTCAAACAACCAATGTAGATGAAAGCGCCATTTTTTCCGTTTTAGACACACACGCACACTAATGCGAATTGTAATTTTACTATAATTCAACAGTATTAATCGCTACCAACCTTGTCGCCCATTTTCTCTTCATGTTTCAACAATTGCTTCACATTAGATATATGATTTCTAACCACCGTTGATACTACGGGACCACTGTCAGGGTCGTTGAACAATCTGCATGAACTAAAACATTCGTATCCATCTCTTCCTTTGGCTACGTAGGCCTTGGTGGCAAGCTTGTAATATCTTTTCAATTCCAATGGTTTTCCGTGTATCTTCACGCTGTTGCGTACCACTCGTTTTCCTGGTACTGCTTTGTGGTCAAAACCGAAACAGAATCCTGAGATCTAAAATTGTATAAATCGACTGATTTTACTATTTTTAGTAATCTGTAATATGAATAATTTAGCCGTTCTTCGGATAAATCACGTACATCTAAACTACTGCAATCCTGTAATCATGTAAAAAATTATGGGGAGGTGGTCAAATTATGACATCACAATAGGCTAAATACAAGATTTTCTGGTTAAGGCCTTCATTGTATTTGTAGTTTTAGAGATGTTATTGAGAACTATTGTGCAATTTCTGGAAGATGCTGACATAGTGTAAATGACTATGACTGACAAAATGCCATATGTTGGCAAAACTGTAATCATAAACATGGAAACTATGAGATTGGAATAAAGGTAACTGAACTATTAGCGGGTATTTTGTGCGGGGTAGATCCTGTAAAAAATCCATTTTTGGATAACGAGTCTCGGAAAGACAAGGTCTCGGCATTGCGATCCGTCAATAACGTAAATGAAACATGAATTAATTAGGAAAATTTGTTCTGATTGAATTGGTTACCTGTGCGAATCTTCCTTCGTGCCTCGGATATTTACAAACTGCATTTTCTAATCCCTCCAGTAATTGTTTCCCCGTCACTTCTATGATGACAACGTTGTCATGTATCGGAAGAATCGACATGAGGTCACGAACTCGAAACTCCTTGTCCCCATGAATTGTGTTGGAACGAAATGTACCAGAGTTTATGAGAACGATTTCAGCTCGCGTGGTCATCCTCATGACGTCAGCAACGAAATTGCCGAGGTTCGTTTCGCGACTTCTTACATGCTTATAAAGACCATCCAACGGTGTCTGAAAAGGAGTGATCCGTTATAGTCGAGCGTAAGTATTATTTTGTCACGAACTCCAGGGAAACACGGAGTCATTTCTCATCTTATTACGAGAAATGGACAAAATCGTATTATCAGCACTTCACAATAGCCGAATAAAAAAACAATTGAATGTGATCTTTGTAATATTTTTTTCTTATAATTATTAAAAATTTTATTTAGGCAATAAACGATTATACAGTAAAACCTAATTGCAGTATCAAAACATGTCAGTATAGTTTGGGCTGATGTCTATGAGCTTACATGCCATCGCCCAGTAAGAAAATGTTCGTGAAACATGTTTACTGTAAGTATGAGTCACTGATTGATCACACTACCGAAGCCATACTGTACTTCATGCTCGAAATTAGAACATTTCTGTTTGGAAGTTTTGTGACTTTTTTTTTAATATATATTGAAGTTTGCAATAATTGATCCTTGTATAATAAACTATAAAAAGAACGAATATGTCTGATATTCGATTAAATGAAACGCCCATCAACCAACTTGTTCAATTTTCTTATTTACATTATTTAAGCACTTACTCTCATCGGGCCGATGGATTGCTGTAACTGTCTTTCCAAAACTGTCATATAACGATCGACTATCTCTCCCATATTTTTATCGGGCTGAATTGCTGAAGTAACGTCATATCTTGTAACACTGACGTCAAATTCCCCGTTGTGTTTCAGGAACAAATCAACACGGGAAAATGTTTGAAATTCACAGCCACTCTTCACGATAACGCAATCTGTCAATAGCATATATTCATGGTTAATTTCGAATTGAAATAATATTTTTTGGGGTTCATCCTGATTTATCTAAAAGCGATTTTTAGTCTATTATAAATTCAGAACAGTTCCTAATCGGAAAATTTTTGTCAAAACATCTTTTTTGAAGTATGAGTCACTCATGGATCGCGTCGATAAGACGCGGTACCTCCGTTACTCATCCTTGACACAAAATAAAATTTCTGATCGAGTTATCACTATCTTCTGTGATTGAAAATTTTCGAGTGATGGAAATGCCAAATCTTACGCCGTGGTATAGTAAAGATGACATATTAAATAGTTCATTTGTGGGACATAAATCGTTACGTAATTATGATAAATGGATATGATGAGCGTGACAATACGGTAATAAATAGGTAATAAATTAATACGCAAAATATTGTAGTTCCTGGTGGTGTATGCAACGTCATACCACGTTGTTAGCAAGAATGCGTAATGGTGTTAGGTGACTAACTATAAGTGAGCAATATTTACCAGTCTCTTAAGATAAAAGATAAAATGATAATCCTTTACAGTTAGAAGCAAATCTGAATCTATCGATAGCTTCCAATCCAATATTATACGTTTATTTACAAGTAAATCGAATTACCATCTACGAGCTTGACCCCATATTCATGGTCATGTCCACCAAGTATTACGTCAATATTTTTGACCTTCTTCGCAAGACGTATATCATTTGGCCAACGCATATGCGTAAGCGCTATTATCAGATCTGCGCCTCTTTCTTTCAAATCACACGCAAGTTCGTTTCCTCGTGTGACGTAGTCTTGAAAGCACAATTCACACTTATCCACAGTTGTGAGAGTGTCCAACCATTCCTCTTCTATTAAACCGATGATTCCGAGCTGAAAAAGAATTATCCCAGTGAGAAATATTTTGTCGAACCTCGCCTTGTTATGTATGGACCACTGATGGATCATGCCATCAAGACGCGGTCCATGCTTGACAAAGTAAAATGGTTAATTGAGACACTGTGACTAACAGGTTAAAATTTTGGAAGCTCACACCCACATTACCTGAAATTTAAAAATGTATTTTCCTCATTAATCATATCAAGTTGCTAATATTTTTTGGACACGTTTGCTTAAAAAGAGATTTTGAGAAGTTTTCAAGCACTTTCAGTAACAATACTCTGTCTGACCTACTAAATTAAAGTACGTTCACCTTGTTGCAGTCAGAGGTGTCGGAAAAAAATATATGTAATGTATAATCTATATGTAAAAGCTATATTTCACTCTCTGTGTCTAGTAATGCTGATGTCCAGTGAATAAGTCAAATGGTATTGTAATTGGATTGTAGTACGAATCCAAATATATTACCTCGAACTCAGTTCCGCGGAGAGTGTTAGAACCAATCCGACGGAACGTTTGGTACCGATTTTTGAAAATGTGCGGGGACTAACTTACTACGGCGTGAATTCCGATATAACGCTGATATTGTTTTTTTTTTCTTTAACCTTTGGGCAGTTTAAAATAACCATACACAAGTTATTTTTATAATATACTTTTGAGCGCGGAATCGTTCCCAACATTGACTTATTAACCATAGACAGGTTATCAGATGCGAGAGAGACACGACGAATGGGATATTTATTCGAAACAAACACATCGTTTACAAATCTTGATCAGTTGCCATAGGAAATAAGCATATTTACTTTCAATCCGTTCCATGGTAGAATTTTACTGATGATTCCATCACCAAAAGGTTCCCCATTGCATTTTTCAGTACAATTGCTGAGAAACCACGGAAAATTCATTTTATCAATACATGCAGCAGCGTGGTCAACACCAAAATCAAACTCATGGTTTCCAAAGACTGCTGCATCCACCTGGATTTTGAAATGAATAAAATGTCAAAATATGTTCATAATACAATAAACCTTAATTTGAGGGACCAGAAACCACGTTATAAGCGAAAATAAAAGCCCTCAAGGAACGCCACGAAAGCGCTCAGCCATTTTCTGCAACAAAATTAAAATAGGATTAGCTTTGATCCGGCATCTCCACTGGTATATACAAACTCGGGTATAACAACGTGGCATACTATGGGGGGACTTTGTCTCTACAATGAAAATAAATATAACTTATGGAATACATACCTTCAGATGATTCAGAACTTCGATCATGTGCTTTCCTTTAGTGGCACTGGACAGAATGGACGGATTGAGACAGTCTCCACCAAATGCGACGAATGGCTCATCTCCTGCGCAATCTTTTTTCGCATCATCGAAAACTTTACGAAAAAGTGTACAAAACCTAGCTGCTCCACCGACTGGTTCTTTCTTTCGTTCCGTGAGTTCGTATACGTCATTGAAATGCAAAATGGTGAATGTTTTCGTTATCTGCAAAGACAGGTGAATCATATTATGAATTATATATGAAAAAATATTGCTCTCACATGAATATGGTCGAAGAGTGTGGAATAGACAAGTTAAAACGAAATAACTGAGCCGAATATATTCTTTTATTTACATATTTATTCATTTAAAATAATTTTATTTATTTTCTCATGTTTTTTCTGGCAAAATATTCCATTCTTCCGCGTGAAAACAATATGTCGACATATATACCCCTATGTTCATTCTTATTATATATAAGCAACAAATATCATAAGATGTGAATAATATTCCACTTCTGCTTCTATAGGATCGTATGGGGTCTGTGAGCTACTAATAAAAGTTTCCAGATGATTATTATACTTACAGGTCTGGGAAGTGAACGTACACTACGTGTTCGGCTGCCTGAGGATATGGTGACACGTTCCTGTGAAGCATTCAAATTTATATCTTGTATTGAGCTTTTTTTCTCCGAATCATTAACTGGTATTGATCCAGCATTAGTCCTAGACGAATCTTGTTTATTATCACAGTTTCTCTCCGAAGTGCTAGAAGTTTTAATCTCCGAAAAATGACTTCGTATCCAACGATCTTCTAGCCCTGCGTTATCATAACTTTTTCCGCTTCTCTGCGCTTTTATAAGATCAGCATCGCTTGCTGTGACACGACCTTGTACGTCCAAAGTTCTTGATGTTGGGTCTTCATCACTGCTGCTTGACTCCAAGCTTACGGTTTTACCGATTTTATTACGTTGATTATAAATAGATTGCTTGCCCTCTTGATTGAAATGGGAGCTCACTGGTGGTTGGGCAGTGCTATGTGAGCATCCCATTGCCTCCTTGAGATCTATCGTTGCTTCGCCATCCCTTCCTCTAAATTGAAATCGTGAATAAAATTAAATAAGGTTCGAGACTTTCTTTTTCACATTTCATTAACAAATTTTAGAAGAACTGTCTGTGGCGGTGTTCCTTGCTAAAAATTTCAAATTCTGGATTGGTTGGCCGTGATGTAGATATTAACACCAGTAGCTAAAAATTTTATATAGTTATGTTTCAAATAATAAACATCAAAATTCATGCTTCTTTAGCACATTTTGCTACATACTGAATCAGTTAGGCATAACCGAAAAACAAAATCAATTTTAGTTGATATTATATTCGTATACCTGTTCCGATTTTAACATTCCCCGTTACAAAAGTGTTTTTTAGTTTAAACACGATTGAGGAATACGAATTTCGAACATACAGATATAATCTATCATAATAATAATTATCGTCTATATTATTCAATTGTCATACTGTCGTATACGACGCCGGGTCGGACCTGCGTCTGCAGTACAATAACAACAAAATCCGAGCGAAAAATAAAGAACTCACGTCTGGCTCAATCGTTCTGAGCTGGAATTATTCGGATCCGATTCCCCAAAACCAAAAAATCCACAGCAACCGACGATGTCGTTATCACTTGAACTACCGCTGCATTTCCTTTCTGAAATTCATAATTTTTATCCGTTACATTTAGTAGGGCCTGGGCTACCGATGGTCTATGCCCGATAAAAAAAAATAAAATATTGAATAGGATACAAATATACTGATATTTTATTGTTGGAATTGCCATGTCGTCAAAATAGAGAAATTACCCAATTCAACATTTGACTATTTTCGTCCTTGGCGGGCTTGCTCGGAGACTCAGATGAGCAATGAACATAGGCTTAGCGGATGAGACAATTGCGTTCAACAGGTTTCCCTACAACAAAAGGGGTCAAATTATGATAAAAAAATAGAAATTTGTGAAATTAACTTCTTCGCCAACATCTGAAGTACTAAACAATGTAATAAAATCTAGAACGAATTTTTTTGAAAAATGTACGCCTATGAAACGTATTCATTCCTGGATAAAATGATTTTGTACATATTGACACCTATGAGGAATTACAAATTAATTGAAGGTTTTCAGTGCGTTTTTGACGTATACTAATCTTTGAAAAAAAAAACATTGCAAACTTGTAATACTTGTAGTAGTAACTAGTATTTCTGAAAAAATCTTGGAAATTGTAGCGCTTCTCACGCTATTCAGAGGAAATGTTTCGTTTTGTGCAGTATACCCTGTCAGAAACTTTTTCTAGAAAAATGCTTCGCCAAGCATTAGTCACTGATGAATTTCGCCAACAAAATAAAATTTATGTTTGGGGAAGCCATACATTTTGTTTATGCGGCTAGCATAATCACGTCAGGATTAAATAACACCCATCCACTTGATATATCGTACAGAAAAAAATAATAATAAATGTTCGACAATTGATTTCAGATTCCAAGGACAACTAAGCGATACCTGCGTAACTATGTGCAGCCACGCCCATTGGAACGCCTTTGTAAAATATATCAAAGCATTTTCAATCCTCTCCCATCTGAGAGTACAGTATCGTATTGACTTGATACCAACTGACAAATAGACGAATTCTCTCGAATACCGTTTGATAAGTATGTCCCGAAGACGGATTGCGCACTCAAATCGGAAATTTTAGTTTGTCAAGTACGAACCACTGATGGACCGCGCCCATTCAGTGCGATTCATCAGTGACTCATACCTGACAAAACATCTCCAGCGATAATTTTCTGCCATGACCAAATAGAATCAAATGGAATGACACCTGTCAAAATGAAATGAGTAGTGGAAATGATTAGTACTATTTATGGCCCGGGGATATTCCACGTACCACACAGAAAACATTCCTACATAACTATATTTTCTTTTTAGCCCCCTGTTCCAAAGGATTAATATATATTATGATTTACGTCACCGTCCTTCATCGAGTTTATGGCTTTTATTAACTTAACGACTTTGCCAGTGTTTTTTATATCGATATAACCGTATCAGTGCCGAGATGAAATTTTCTTACACGCAATTTTCGGTGGCCGTGCCTCAGTAGTTTTATCGCATTGCGAGTATTTTTACTACGATTTTATATTCTTATTATATACTTTTCGCTTGACAAATTTTTCATCGGACGCTATTCCCACTGAATTCAAATTAAAGGATTTGTGCCTCGCCCTGTTTATAACGTAACTTACATTTGATTTTAGAGATCGCGGAGAAGTTTTATGTAAAATGTTCATTCAGTCAAAACTCTAATCTGACCTTCCTTCCAATAAATATTTTTAAACGTTTTTATGTAAATAATAACAAATATCGGATTTACTTATTCAATTTTGGGACGAAGCGAATTGTGTTTCTTTTTTAATTTTGACCATACACCTGAAACATTCATAAAACTATGAGCTGAATATCCACGGCGGCATGCTCGCGAACATTTCTGAGCAATGTATGTTGTTGAAAGACGTACAAGTCTTAAATCTTAGAAGTGGGAAAATACGCAACTTATGATATGTTCAGATATTTCATTTCTAAGCGAAGACCATAGAAAGATGAAACAGATAGAAATCGTTTATAGGTAACTATATTTAACGGTATCAGTTATAGCCAAAATCAGAACTTATTTTGTATAAAACATATTTTCCTGGATATTTAATACATCAATATTTTTTTAATATCTTCTAAAATAACTTACGCAAATTAGTACCATTGCACGCTGAGGTTTTAATCGATTTTGTGAAAGCTGCAATAAGGCCACGAATACGTCTACATGTCATACTATTTCAAGCTACTAACAAAATTTCACTCCTCTAAACTTGAAGCACAAAACCACAAAATGTACCCACCAACTAAACTTGGTCTTAGAAGAAATCTTCAAAAAAGTATCCACTGTCAATCTAATCGCACACGAATTAGAAAGAAAATTTAACACTTCCATATGTGTGTTATATTCATTTATTCAGCGTATTATTACGTCATAAACTTATCAGAAACTGAATGCTTGAATATATTGCACCAAACGTGTAACAATATTATGATGTACATGAATGTACGGATTAACCAATGTCCATGCCTGATTAATCGGCGCGATTGATAAATTCTTTAAATCTCGGCAAGTGTCAGGTAGCGCATTTGCAACTGAAGTACTCTGTTGATGACAGGGCGCAGGCGACAATCGATTTTCCAGATTTGTCTCCAATGCGTACATTTATGCAAATCAATACGCCCGTGCTAATGCAATGTTGTAATAACTATTTCGACGCCAATTTCGAGCACACTGAACACAGCAGAAGTTGCGTTCAATTGCTCCACGTATCATCGAGAGTTCATTTTTGTCATTTGCCCAAGGGCATTTGATACGTCCAGTATACATTCGTTGATATTTCTTTTAGCGGTGCTTTTCTACCTCCCATCAATCTATTACTCCAACATATATACCCTCTAAACTTATCTAGACCCATCTCTGCGACTATAACGTATCCTTCCAGTCGGAAAGGTTATTTTGTCAAGAATGATTCACAGACGGACTGCGCCTGATCTATCAATAACTCGAGGGGAAAATATGGAAAAATATTTTTCGGCAATTTTTTTTCGGACTGGTCTTGCTCCATACGCAGTCCATTCTACTGCCGGACCCTACAGGTAAATTCTCACCGACCGTTAATTAACTTTCTACTAACCTCAATTGCTCTATTGATTTTATTTTACAATATCTATCCACCTATATAGCTATGTCCCTCCATAAATTTTATTTTTGCATGCATAGCACGGTATATCGACATCTACAGCGCGTTCCATCAGAAATTCATGCTTGGCAAAAGATATACAATATTTTTTTTGATCAAGTATACATACTTTGCCAATAACTGGATATCGTCGTAGTATAGTCCCTTTCGCTTGTCTTCGGCATTTCTTTAAATCTTGATTGGTATTTGATACTTAAATTACATAATCCAATTGCAGCATATATTAACTATATTTATTCTATCCTGTTTGATTCTGTAACAGAAAAAGAAACTCGCCATGAAATTTCGTACTTTTATGTATTTTAACTATGTGGGGGCGTATGGCATACCCACTTACTCAAATAAAGCTTACAAGTACTAATGTAGCATTTCGTATTATCAAATACCGAATTTTTTAATAGTAATTCTAATAAAGTAATATAATAAGTTTGGTATTCATGGCTACGAGCAATTTAACAAAATACTTTGTTTGCGAATTGTACTACTTTGCCCTTACCAATGAAGTTGCATCGTTTTTTCCTAAGCCAAATTGCTCTTGTATTATGCTATAGAGCGGGTCCTGTTCACAACACAAAAGGCAACGCGCATAGCATCGAGAGGACAAAGAAGGAACTCGCGCAAGCGCGTTTAGCCTTTTTATTGACTAGGCCTACAGGCTGCGCCTTTTTCTTGCGTCGTCACACGGCGTGACGTTATGTATCATTGAAAATATCAATAGTAACAAACTAATTGGTATTTTAAATGGAATTTACTGGTTGTTCCGTCGTGTGCTTTTATGGTTTAAAAAATATTACTGAACAAAAACTCTGGAAAGCTATACTTGGAATGATGCTTACATAATCATGCTGTAATCAAGCACACGCCCCAGATGGACCGCGACACCAGCGCGATCCATCGATGGCTCATACTTGAGGAAAGTGCTTTAGAAATGTTGATAAATATTGGCTGAGGTCGGCCATTGTAGCAATAAATATTTTATTACAGAAAAGATACAGCAGCTGAGCCCATTGGTATTATGAATAACGCAACAGTTACATTGTGTTCGTAACACGGACATACATGGCGGAAGTCGGTTGTAAGGTCGCGTGCATGTATTAATGCTAAAGCTTTAGCTCATGTCATAAATTTCTTATGGCACATCACCTAGTTTTTTGACGCTTGGGATACTGAAACGAATAGAGCAGCAAAGGGGTCTAGTATGCGAATTCATGTTACAAACTATAAAATTGAGACCGCAAAGGTAAACTTTACTGGACATTAGTCAGTCTATCTGTGGCGCATGTCCGACAGAACACTATTTTTAAATACTATCATATCGGGCGATTTCACACAAAGATAGGGGTTTACCCCTTTTAAGGGTAAACAGATCTCAACAGATTGAATTCTACATCGCAATATTTTGATTGAACGCAGAAATCACAGTTCTTTTGTTCCCTTACAAAAATATCGTTCCATTACGAATAAAAAATGTTGACCAACAGGTGTGGCCAACCGAAAAGTTCACCAAACTATATTATTGTGAAATAATATTCGCATTGTGAATTAATTTTTGTAATTTTATCTATCAAAATTGCGCCAATTGCTGTAGAAATAGGAAGTGAGGCAGATGCACAGTACAATATAGGCCTACCGAGTCATTTGACAACTTTAGGACAACCCAACTTTCTAAGTATATTGAGCACTTTCTTATTTTAAAGGAATATTATTCGATTCAAGTTCAAGAGCAACCTAAAGCATAGTAAAAAAACAGCACCCCGTCTTCCCACGGCATTACTGTTATATTTCAGAGTTTTTGTTATAGCCATAGCCTGATTATTTTTTAGAGAAAAACAAGAAACAGCTAATAAACAGCGGAAATATGGAGGTGTGACAGGATCGGCGGATTTGGCTATGAACTGATGCTTTTTCATTGGATCACTGCCCACGAGTACGGTCGGAGTCGGTGGCCATTTTCATCAACATATTTTTTTACTTTTCTACGAAAAAATCTATTTTTTGATAACGTCGGACCAACAATACATACATGAGCGACTGTTTTATCATTGTCATATAGGTCACTTCGTTGTGGGGAAAAAAATTATGTTGTTTTTGGTCTTTAGTTTAATCTCATTCTTGCATGGGCGATAGTTACATACGAATCCGAAGTCTCTAGAACTCACTGTCAATGCTCTGACAATATCTCTGCCTTTTATAAAACACTACAAATTCACGCTTTAACTTGCCTGGTTCATTTGCTGCTTTTCGGCATTTGTTCGTAAAATAAACCTCCTAGTCAGAATTTTAATTTTGTCAAGTACGAGCCACTGATGGATCGCGCCGCCAAGGACTCATAGCAAACGATGTTTTGACCATATTATTCTGACTGGGCTAAACCAGCAGTGCAATATTTCGCGTAGTGGACGCCAATTTTATACTCGATATTAGGTGATTTAAATACTGAAATCCACGATTCGACAAAGGTTTTGAGTAAAAAATACGTTGCAATTTTTATATATATTAAAAAAATTCTCAATCAAATACTGAGGAAAAATTTAATCCCACTAGAATTTTCTTCATCATTTTTTAATTGCACCCGATTCGACCCCACAAATAAAGACGCCCATATTATTCGAAAACAAACGTACTTGAAAGCGGCCACTGGCCAGCCCCAACCTCCAATCTCGTGTTGCCAGTTACGAGGAATTTAACAACGGATTCTGAACAACGAGTCAAAGAGAAAAATCGCAAAAGGGTACAGAATTGGAACTCTTTAGGTTAGGTCATTAAATCGGTAGGAATTCAGTTAGATACATAATACACTGCTGGTTGTTATGCATGGGATATCAATCTTCAAAATCCCCTGGGCAAAACAGCGCACAACTCAATCAGAAAATATATTTTGTCAATTATGAGCCACAGATGGCTCCTGCCTCGGCGGCGCGGTCCATCGGTGACAAGTACTTAAAACATTGGAGCACAGTATTATCCCTATTTCTGGAGAGGATTGCTGCGCACTGTGACGTACGCAGTAATAACTGGTTATGGTAACAACCGTATATTAGTTAAGACGCCGATCCTTGGGTTAACGGATAGTACTCATTCAGTTCCCGAAGCTACAGCGTATTCCATGAATATCGAAACGGCAAATATTGGAGCGCTCGCGCTCAATACAGTAAATTTTCTCGAAAGTCCCATGAAAACCTTCATCTCAGACTTACAACTATAAAAGTAACCCAAGTTCCAGCAGGTCTGAAAGCCTTGAAACACTCATTAACATCTCGTGTGATATTTAAAATCCACATGTGCATATACAGATGTATCTCATATTTTCACAGATAAATAAATAGTGATTTAAAGGAAACATTTGCAAATCGAAAAATAAACTATTTAGCACCAAAATCTAAATCATTTTTTGGATCATCAATCACATAACATTTATAACAAAGTAAAAAAAACAACTCTGAAGCGGTTTCTATAACATCTTCATAACATCAGCGAAACTAAAATATTTGTATTTGGAACTGGGAGCCCAATTGAACATGGCAGGGTCTTTTCACAATTATAGATTTCTGCTCCACGTTCGTCAACCAGCATTGCCTCCAGAAATATTTCAATGAAGTGCTGTACAGTCAAAGATGAGATGCTGATAATCAATGTATTATGAACTAATTTCAAGCCATTAAGATTTGATTGCGAATATTTTAAGTGTTCGAAGAAATCCTATATTAAAAGTGCTTTTGTGTTTTATAAACTTCCAGTGACGTTTAGTGTTGTTTTTATGAATAGCAATCATGCTCGAATCTGCTTTACCGCTTTCATTTCTTCCAACTGATTCTATATTACTTCCATCACAATTTTTGTTTTCATCCAATTTGTTCGAAGAATGGTATTTTTCAATGAGTCTCGAGAACGTATCAACAATAGCTTTACAGAAATCGTTCTGATGCATTAAAAATCCCCCAATATGTCCTGTATTGAGCAGCCTCACCTGTAATGAATAGTATAATGTCAATTGTAGCCTATTTGTCAAAATGCCAGAGTCTAATCTATTTTTCACCATTAGAAGAAATAATCTATTTTCTCCATTAGAAGGAATATTAGTGAACTGCAGTATTTTAGGGGTACGAGATTATGATATAAGCAACACTAGAATATCGATAGGTAGCAGTGCGAAACCATTGATACTGGAATTGAATATTAGTGTTACCAATTGAGCCCTTTTAAAGCAGCAAAACTACATGTTTCAGAAAATTAGGATTCTTACACATTCCCATTGATCTCAACAAATTAAACAATTCCTACAAATACTATTCGAACTCATTTTATCTTATGATTTATGGGAAGATGGGAGATGATCTTTACATGCTCATATTAAACAGAACAGAAAGGTACTGAATAAGAATTCCGTTGCCAAAAATATAATATGCACCAAAATCACTTCGAAACAAACTCTTTGCACAAGCACGGGTCTATCGCCCACGGGGATGGTTTTTAAATTTGGAAAGGAACTTGTTTTTAACAGGCTTGAACGATGTTAATAAAAATATTGATACTCAGATATTAAACAAAAATAGTCGAAGCCTAAACTAGGATTTGCAAAGCTTGTCAGGCAACAATATATCAAATTTAGCCACAAACATTGCCTGGATAAATTTCTAGTACAACTACATTTTGCTTGTCGACAGGTCTGTCTAACTTGCTTTTTAATGCTAATATTGCTCCTTTTAGATTGATTAATCCAAACATAAACAAAAGACGTTCCACACATTTTATGTTGTGTTGATGTCACACTTTACACTTATTATCGACAGCCAGATTACAGACATGTTGCATTGTGTTATTTTTTTCCATTTGCACGAATTATAATTTTCAGTAAAATTATGTGATAAATACTTTTCCATGACATTTTTATTGCTCATATTAAAATGTTGTTGTGCAACGTACAATGAAGAAATTAACGTCTATAAGAACAAAATTTTAATAATTTAGAGTACGTTCTATTCCCAAACTTCAGCTTTATTTAAAGTCACTCATTTTGAGTGTATCAACCTGAACAAGGTTCTGTACAAGCAGTCACACGGAGACGAACTGGGTTAAATAACACAACACACATCTGCACAGGTTGTACAGTAATGTGATTACCGTACATTCTTTAAGTTCTCACGAAACAAATGTTCAAATCAGAGATTAGCAACAGAAAGCAGACTAGCTTTTTTAAAAGCCTTTGTGGGGCAAGACTAAAACATATTGACACATTTTTCATTTATGCATAATAAATATTGATATTAACGATACCTACTTCAGTGAACAATACTTGACAAACATGTCAAGATAAAGTTTACAAAACACATGACCTAAATGCCTGATCACCAGATCAAATAGTTCTTCATTTTATGTGCCACGAAAAAAGCATCATCTCATCAACAATATGAGCAGGTGTTGGGAATGTCCTTTTCGAAAAGGTCAGTTATTCTAGAATCCTGACTAAGGACTCATTTATTTAAATTTTAATTATTCTTGAATTGGTTCATAATTTTATTTGCGATAAAATCATGATATATGAATTTTATGCATCGTAGTAATATTTGACATCAATATTGTGAAATATCAGCAATGCTATTTATTTGATCTGTTGTGATGTGGAAGGTTCATTTATGATACCAGTAATTTATTCATGATTCATGCATTTATCATATTGTTGAATAAATATATGTGCATGCACGCTTATTCATCTCAAGTAAAATAGTAATATAGAATTGTTTAATTGGGTTATATTGAAACAAGATATATGTCAAAAGTCAAGACCTTCTTCACCTAAAACACAAATCTGTGGTGTATAATACCCCTATCAATAGCGGAAAGCTTTTAAATATAAAAAAAAATATCATAAAATTAAACAAACTGAAATAAAACAAGGATAACTTTAGATTGATGCAATACACAATATAAATTTATCTGAAAGACTCAAATCTCACCTCGCAACCAGGCCAGACTTCATTCATTGGTCGTAATTTATGTATGGGATAATAAGCATCAGCTTTCGCAACTACAAATGTTGCCATTGAAGAGTCTACAGGAACAGAAAAATTTTGCAAATCTGTCACTTGATCCATTACACCTTTCATAAACCTGAGAGTTTGTCTCTGTCTTCTCTCTCTGTCATCTTTTTCTGATACAAGAGCGCTTTCAATTTTCATTGTAGACGTTGTTGGTTTTAGAGATCCCTCATCTTTTACATAATCTTTGCCTAACTCATAGGAATCCACAGTGTTAAATTTTATTAAGTCGTTAATTTGAGTCTCGTAATTTGGATCTTTTGCATACTGAGTTTCCAGTACTCTCCATGGTATTGCATTACTCAGAACACCTTCTGTCCAAACTACTGAAGCCGAAGTCCAGGACATGCATGGTATAACTGCCACTGGTTTTGGAGAGTTCGTCGCCGCCAGGGAGGCCATATGTCCTCCCATTGATATTCCAGTTAGGCCCAAAGGTCCATAACCTTCTTTTTCAAGCCAATTTAGTAAAACTTGAGCCTCCAATATCAGGCACAATCCCATTATAAACAGATCTTTGACATGAAGCAGACCTGATCGAGACTGCGCTTTAGGTTTTCTTAAGCCGTAATATGGGTTTTCTAATAACAATGAGGAAACTCCGTGTGACAGCAATGGTTTAGCAAGAAGTTCGCGTCTCCTGGAGAACCCATGATCTCCAGTGCCAGCCATATGAATGCACATTGGCTTCAGACCAAGTTCTTCGATCCTACATTTCAAAGGAGTATTTTTATTGTTGTTGGGTCTAGTAGATGGAATAACCATCTGGAAATGTGAAACAGAACATTCTTTTGGCATCATCTGTTCAGGAAGAAGTTTGCACACTGGCGAAGTAAAGCTGCCATCAATTGTTAAACAACCACGACCTGAAATTTGCTTTTTCAATTTTATTTCAAATTCAGGTGCGATCTCTTTAATGTATTTTGAACATGTTTCCCTGTTAGCAATCTTGTTGTGAATCTTTAGAATCTCTTGCAGCTCTTCAGGCTTTCCCCATCCCCTTGTGTAAAACTTTGTCAAAATCAACCTTCGGTAAAATAAATCCAACTTACTCAAATTCATTCTGCCACTCCTTGGCCCACTGACCGCTACTTATATTGAATACTTTTTCAATTATCTACATGGTTTTAATGTTTTATCTGAAAAAAGGATTTTATTTGTAAAACGAAATTGCAAAAGTAACGGACAGACTATTCAACTTTCAGCCGACAATGCTTGCAGGCAAAATATAATTAAAATCGTTAAATCAATTAAGTTCACTTGGCGATAACCCCAGTGAGGGAATTCGAAATTGGGTTGTAAAATCTTTAAAGTGACAACAAAAATCATGCATTTAGCAGGCAGGCCATTGTAGCAAATCAGTATAATTATATACCAGTATAGTTTTGTTCAACAATATGTATATAATTGGTAAGAAGTGTTTTGTATGGCTACTGATGGCTAATCTGTTGTTAATATGCATTATGCATGAAAAAATATTATGACAGTGAACAATTAGATCATAACATACCTCTCGTGTGAATCACCTCATTCATTCATTGAAATAGTGATTAGTCAGACCCCGAATCAAATATTCAATAAGCCCATGACAAACAGCCTGACAGAATACAAGTCACTCCGCTACTGACACACCCGAAAAATAGCTTCAATAGTAAAATAATTTTCCTCAAAGACATGGAACGAAAATGCATCAAAGATTTAAAAGATTCAAATTCATCAACACGGCATTTCACAGTAGTGTTGGATGTTATTTTGTCCTTTCTATGAATATTACATGAAATATTGGGACAGTAAGGATGGGACAAAGGGTCGAATATCAGAATTGAATTGACTAATTATTGCAAATTAAATATCTGCATCAAAGTTTAATAACGAACTAACAATGATGGCTTTCCAGAAAGTTGCCAAAAACATAAAGATTAAAGATTTTCCAAAAATATATTAGTCTTTGAATCTGTAAATTTCAAATCACTAGAAAAATCTTATCGAATAATTTGGACAGCTCTAGATGAGACGGATCTAAAATTTATTTAAGCCTGAATATTGAATAACAGCATGGAACTGGAGCCTTTCAATGCATGAGAAAGTATTTTTTACCAAAGGTATAGTTGCAAGCTTAAAGAAAACAGAAATTGTGGTTTTTCTGGCTCATACTCATGAGTACAGTGATATTTGGACTCAAAGAGTTAAGATGAAAAAGATAAAATCTGATAAATTAGGGGATCCTGCAAGAGGCTAAGGCTGAATTAGAACCTTGTCCCATCTCAATCAGATATACAAAAAAACAAGCTACCATCACCTTGGCCCACAAATCAGAACACGCAGTAATTAAAAAAATTCCCAACTTCGAGTTGGAATTTTCCACTGCAAATTCAACGGAACCTATAATTCTCCTGCAAAGTCTGAGGTTTTTTCAGTCCAATAAAAGTGCTCACGGTGTTTCGTCTTACATCATTACTTGGCAGTGGGGTGCTTAGCAGCCATTTCAGTGTTTTTACAACACTAACTTGCATTTTGCTTTAGTCTTTTATATCACTCTTCAACAGTTGGCAACCAAAACGCCATGTTTGAGCAAGTTGATGCAATCATCATATATCTTGGATTGAATTGAACACATTGTAGGGGACCAGGGTGTTTCCCATCTAGAACAGCGGTTTTGCTGCCATCTTCTGTGCTCCAAACATGGATTCGACCATCTTGTGATCCGGACAATACATACTGTGCGTCAGGACTGAAGCTTGCTTCTAAGTACAAACCTTTTGTGTTGATGTGGCCCATGAATGTTTGGAGAGGTTCTCCATGAAAAGCATCAATTAATCGCAGTGTTGAACCATTTGTTGAAATAAGAATCATCTTTCCATCTGAACTGAATTTTAATCTTGTCCAATCACAGTCTTTGTCAGGAGTGAGACGAAAGGTTGTGAATGGACCTTTATCAAATGATCGCAAGTCATATAATTTAATCATTTCTGAATTGATACCAGCAGCAAATATCAAACCTTCTGGATCAAATGATGCACAAGGTCGACCAGGAAGATGCATTAAACCTTGACAATTTGGCGACCTCAAATCCCACAAACGAATAGTTTTGTCTAAAGATCCTGATAAAAATGTGTCATCAACGGGAGACATACTTAGTGTTACTACTCTCTTTGTATGACCAGTGAAGTACCGGAGATATTTGTTGTCATGCAGTGATTGATATCGAATAGCATCGTCTACTTTGTTAGATGCATAAATTACAGTGTTTCCGGCATGAGTGTAGTTTATATGATCAACACCATACTTTTTACTATACAATGTTCTTTTTGGTTTCCCTTCGGTGCAGCAGTCGTAAATAACTATTGAATCGTCATCACTTGCTGATATCAAGTTTTCACCATTTGGGGCAAAATCAATACTGTTTATCTTTTCATTATTCTCCCGAAAAACTTTAGCAACACGAAAACTTTTGACAACAGAATCCAGCAATTTCATTGTTATGACTTGGATGCAACAATATCAAATTCATTTACTTATTGATGTCTGTTAAAAAAAGAAACAAAGAAAGATGCATACAATATTTTGTTGTGATTTTTGAATAAAGCAATTCTGTGGGAAAAAATGTCAAATATTAATATTAAATACAACTTCAACCATTCAAGTGAAACCAGTGTTTTGCAAACTTGAGGAAGATTCTTCCCGGTACACAGTACAAGGTATGTATAATGAGCAACTTGGAACAAATCCAACCCATTTTTGGAGTGGTTGCGACGGACCTACAATCTCATACACTCCCAGTTACCATGATATATTTTTTTAAATGTCTATGAAATGTAATCAAGTGAATGATTGAGCTTCGTTGCACATTGTGCTAATAGAGAGGTGTTATGAATTAATATACAAAGCATGGATGAGGGATGAAACATTATTCACTCCAATCGCACTCGTCACATAAGTATACAGAATATATTATTTTCGCATATATATTGAAATTAAGGTGTTATCCGATTATCATAAAACCTCCCCTCGCCCATCGACCTACGTAAATTCCCCCCATGGTTACGATTTCCAACCGCATGGCTGCACAAAAAGCAGGTAGTAATGAATCTGCTGCCCCAAAGTGAATATAATTAGTGAATTAACTATATTCACTGTTGCCCAATGCCCTAGTGGCACATGTAGAGGCCAAGGCTGAGAGCTACACGGTCCGAATGACACCTCACTCCATATACTGTATAGGTTGCGGCAGCTTTTTTTTAACTACATGATTTAGAGGCAGATGGCAATAACAATATAAGATAACAGAAGCAGATGGCATAACAACAAAGACTACGGTACCTGTCAAAATAGCGTCTGCGCAGTTTTTTCTCTAAATATAACTAGGTTAAGCATACAGTACAGTAGCATAACGGGGACAGATTGCCAGAATGTTAACTTACGGTAGCTTATATGAACTTAAGCTAATTCCAATAATTTAATGTTAACAGGTAAAATCAAAATGAGGTCTGAATGTTGCAAGGGATTTCTAACTTTACTAACGTTCAAAGACCTCTTGTTAGATAGATAAAAAATGGGGTCTCATGAAAAGTTTAGTACCATATATCCGATTATCATAAAAATTTCCCATGTTGCAAGCGACTCATCCTAACCCGGGAAACAATGACAGATGCTTGCAGCATTGGCGCCCCTTAGTTAGAATAAGAACATTCTGCCAGTTTTTATTTTGATGACATTCGGGAAGATGGTACTAAACTTCACTAGACCCGAAAAATGTGTCATTTCTAATCATGACGACATTTGGGATTACAGTATTGGTATAAAACCTTCCCTCGCCCATCGACCCACGTAAATTCCTCCTTTTTGCCAAATAAAATCCAACGCCAGGCGGATTGTTTCGAATCCAGAACCGAACAACGCACCGAATCACCACGCCGCCTCGCAAGCCGCGATTTCCACCGCATGGCTGCACAAAAAGCAGGTGATAATGAATCTGCTGCCCCAAAGTGAATATAATAGTGAATTAACTATATTCACGTGGTGTTGCCCAATACCCTGTTGCGGAGAGTCGACCGTGTGTGGAGCAAAGGGCTATACTTGTACTCAGTACTGTAGCAAATAATGAACTTTCAATTAATCTACACCAATATCAGTTAGTCTGATCACTCGTTGCACCAAATTTAGTCGATTTTATGCCCTGAAAACCCGTTTCGAACATTTTTTCGCGACTCTGACGCTATTTTGCGTAATTATATACTATATAACAGGGATGGCCAGACTTGCTTCATACTCGAGCCGCATATAACAAAATCCAGTTTTAAAAGAGCCACAACACAAACAGAATAAGCAATACAAATTTATTCACTCACAACGAAGTGTAGCTATTGATTAATATTAGTGCTGCGTGGTATACTATGAGTCTCCTCCTGGGCTGCAAGATGTTTGAAATTAGGTTGGTATGATGTTAAAGCAGTTCCTTAAAGTGTTGGTTTGTCAAAACTGAACGGTATTTTGACTTTTAGCGGGAAAATGCATGTCTAATTCATCAAAGAGCCGCAGTCTGCCCACCCCTTCTATATAAACTCTATCTTCAAGGGAACGTTCATTGTTCCCCATTATGAAGTTTATTGTCCGCCTATTATAGAGTCATAGGCTCGAAAAAAGTTCAAAATTCCCCATCCGCTTTCCACACCACACCCACTGTGTTGCAATGGTAGGTTTCCAATACATACCAATGTTACTCCTTAATAAATTGCGTAAAACGCAACAAATTTCCGCGTGAACCATTACTTTCAACAGGGGAAGTTTAACCATTTTGAAGAATTGAAAATTTTCCGATGTTAGGTAGGTACTTTCTCACTAATCTGGTATTTTGGCCAATTTTCGCATTATATGCTTGTCGGTGGATTCAAAACCCCTCCCCCCCTTCGTATTGTGGTGCCTTGTTCCTCGACCCTTTGCTTTAGCTCTACAAGGCCAGGTCACAAATATTCAGACCTTCAGTCTTTTATTGGCTGCATAGCCATTCTATACGGTACCCTTCAGTAATTCAATAGGTCATTGAACTCCGGACAAAAAGGCCGAGGAGACGCCGTTTTTTATTCTGAAGCTTCAAACTGCAACCTTCGTCTCACTAGACTGTGTCATACCCACACTGCAGTACTCATGATCACTGGTATGCAATGACGTATACTATTACATGTAGCCATATCATTATCCTTACCTAGCGTGTTAACAGGAGGCTACATACAGAATCACTTGCTTTGTTAATATCGAATCTCACCCATTGTAGGCTCATAAGTCAAAATCAGCGAATTTAAATAATAAATTAAGCAAATCTTATTATAAACACATATTGAACAATAATATCTTTTACAAGAACATAAAGTTAGGATATTTTTTAAAGGGTTTTATGAGCACAAAAAGCGCCTCATACTGGGTACAGCTTTGTACCTGGAAAGTATGGTCAAACAAGTTTAACTGAATGGACTTGAGAACGCAATAAACGCTTCCAACTGTGGTTTGTTTGGAACATCGGGTTATAATAAAAAAAAAATACAAATTAATATATAATCAGTTATCCATGCTCAATCCTCTATTAATTGATTGAGTCTTAATCAGAAAAATATATATATATCGTTTTTGGCGCGACCCACAAGAGTAACATTTCCTCATAACACGATACTGCAGTGACTCATGGCTTACTAGACAGTAAGTTCGGCAAAATTTATCAGACTGTCCTGTTGACCAAAACATACATATCTATAGCAAAATGGAAAAGGATGGAAAATTAAATGAATATATCTTTTCATAATCGTGACAATTCTCCTTGATTGTCGCCAACATTGTAATCCACCCAGTCTTGTGCGATTGGTGCAGAAAGCATTGCATCACTCAATTTAAATGAGGAACATAGGTGAAGAGCATCAGGAGCCAGTTCACGACAAGCTTCAGCTGCGACATCATTCACCTAAGTAATGAAAATAATATTGTCAATAAGTAACAACATGACTTGTAATGTTTGGGTTTTTAAATGCTGGAATACTGTGATTTTGTCTGTATAAAGCAAGTACAAAAATATAAGCATATTGCCCACCACAGCCTACTGTGTGACCCATTGTTGTACCGCACATACAAAATTTACTGTTTGTTCTAATTCCTGACTGATTCCACTATAGGAAACTTTGAAAAAAACTCCACTACTTCTAACTAATGTCAATCCAAACTGATGGACAATTTGATTTGACGAACTATTATTATTCATCAGACAACATACCTGCTTTGCTATTGGTGCAGAAATAACTTCATTTGCAGCAAACCATCCAAGATCTCGTTGAATAGTGTCAATCAAGAACAAATGATATAATTTTGATAGAATTGGTTTAAGTGATGAATGGGTATCCGGAGAATCAATTGTATGCTTCACTCTCTCACTGATTAACCTTTCTCCATATGATTTTGCCGCATTCTGCAAAAAATATTCGTATTTACCTTTACTCACACAGATAAGCAAAAATGTGAAATAATGTGGGTTCAATAGGTAAAGCTTTTGAATTGCATCGAGGTATTTATTTTTAGCACGTCATAATGGTGATTGAAATGATTGATGGAATGATTGACAGTAGTGGCAGTGTTCTGCCACATGTTAGATCGATACCATCGCACTCTACCATAGTAGTCCAATCCTTTTTCACTCTCGATTCACGCTGGTGTTCTATTACATGTAGCTAGCCCTTCATGGATCAGTGGTCGATGTTGATATGTTATTGATGTGTTGAGAGTAGGGATATTAGTGAATTTATTTGTTTAGTTTCGGATTTCAATTCATGAAAATCCAAACATTTTATGTTTATCATTCATTCCATGCGACAAATTTTCGCAAACAAAAAAATTTATGTTTATGAGATTTAAGAAAATATTGAGGACTTTGAATCCAATAATTTATTTTTATGCATTGCACTGTAAACACTATCATTATGAAAAATCACAGTTACATCCAATGCATACCGAACATGATGAATGATAGATTTTCCTGTTAAACCATGCATACAGAACATGATGATGTAGATGTTCATAAACCATGTTACTAATCGTTGTATAGAACGAAATTCAACAAACCTGAACAAGGTCACTTTCTTTTAACATCCATGTGTCAAATATTTTATCCATTCCACCTTTCATTAATTTTACTCCAAGTTCAGAAAACTGTGATGTTTCTCTCAATTGGAGTAAATAATGGAGATAAGCAGAGTTGTTTAAATCTAAATATTTGAAAAAAATCATACAAAGAGTAGCAATATGACAAGGGAAAATTTGCAATAAAAAAATGGTCCTATATCACATGCAGAACGAAGTGTTGTATGCCAATATAATATGTTGCAAAAACCTAACATAATCAACACTAGGCTGGCGAAATTTGGTTTCTTCGGGTGTTCGAAATAATCTTGTAATTTTCTCCAGTGGACAAAAATACTTCAAAACCACCAACACTGCTATTTCATAGCAGTATTGATAGTTTTGAACCCTTTTCTACATTTTGGCTGTTACCAAACATCCAGAGACATTTTTATCTTCTAGCCCAAGATTACATGTAATATTGGACATTTGCCAAATTTTTTTCTGACGATACCCATTTTCTTTGGGTGCCCGAGTCGCTGATATTCTGCCAATCTGACCCATACTATTTAATATGTTGAAGGATTTTGAATCAAAAAGATTGTGCCACCACACCGAATGTGTGATACAAGTATCAACATAATGCTATTTTGACTTAATAGGACTCGCACTCCTAATTTCATTGTAACCTTGGAATAGAGCAAAAAATTACATCACAAAGCATAGTTCTGAATTATCCATTTCTCACTCATGTTTATTAAACAATTTTTAATGTTTACGAATAAAATACCTGGTTCGACTGGATCGAGTTTCTCAGGGTTGAAAAGATTCAATCTTTCTTTGGCAACTTTCTGTAAAATTATACAAAAATAGGTACTAACATTAACCTACAGTGACTATCGGAGATGTGAGAGTCTTCGTTTAAATGGCCTCGACATTTGGAAATATCTAATAAAATATAGTAATTTTGTGTTCTTAACGATTTAGGGAAAGCAGCCATATGTATTCATGAAATGATTAAAAATAAGTGTGCTAATCTGCTACTGACACACCCGAAAGAAAATTGATACCATTAAAAAAGAAAATTTAGCAAATGGGCAATATTTTTATTATATAACTCTTGCTAGAAGATAGAAATGTTTCGATGTCCCTGGTAATGACCACTAAACTGTAGAACCGCTTTAAAATTATCAAGCTTTTCGTCATCAGAAGAAACTGACATGATCTCCATTTCAGACACCCGAAGAGAAACAAGAATATGTCACCCCATAGCCAAGGATATCCCGAAAACTCATCGCGTGCATGCATAATAATGCCACATAAAATCTTAATCAAGAAACTTACATCATAATCATAATTTGAATTTGTGATTATACATACCTGCATGAGAACACTATTATCTCCTTCTGCAGTCGCTGAAGCATGACTTGATCCAATGAATGTACCAAATCTATTAACACTCAGGTAACCCTGAAACACAACAGTAGTCCTTTAAAAAAATAAAATCGGTTATTTTGAACCGTTTTGCACCACATAGGCACTTTTCAAATAAAGTTTAAAATCATATACACAAATTATTTTTCATAAATGAAAAAAGCAAGATTTTTGATCCTTGGAAAAATTTACTAAACACCAGCGTTTAATAATTCTATCAAGCGTGTGCCGCATACATTTATGAATTATCGAACAATAATACATACATGTCTGAACTGAGGCTTATATGTTTTGTCGCTCTATAAAATCTCACTTATTAGGTTTCATAAATACCTTTAAGATAATAGTATTTGTTGAAGATGTTCAAGCAAACGAAAAAAAGTCTAGTTCTAAAATATTATTTTCAATAACCGTAGTGATTAACCACGTGATTATCTACCTGACCACCACATCTTTCTCTTGCCACAGCAGCCATTTCTACTGCATGCCATCCAATGATTGCTTTGAGAGCACAACACAAAGTCACAACGTTCAGATGTCCATTTTTATCAGTTGGTCTCTTGGCCCATTCTTCTTTAACATAATCCAGAGCAAGATTCATAGCAATGGTTCGAGCCATGAATGGCATAAGTGATCGTTGTTGAAGCTGGTTTGAATGCATTAAGAGACTTGTAAAATCTGTCATATAGCTAGGGTTATCCTCATAGAGTTTAGTTTACACAGTATTTAAAATCACTATAGAACGATGAACAGTACATATATATATATTACATTTTTGCACATTTTGCAGCAAGGTCATGATTTCAACCGCAAATTAAACAATTTGAGGATAATAGAAAATAAAATTACTTTTTTAATTTGAATTCTAAAACATCACTATAATTACTTTATTATCAATATTTTGCAACCTAATATGGCAATTTAAAATATAGGCCCATAATCCCAATTAAATTTTAGCAAACATCCTATATCACTATACTTTTCATCAACAAACCTGATATTGTAAAATTGCCATGTCTGATTTTCCTTTAGGACCAACAGTCATTCTGGTAGCTGCATATCTCATTGCAATGCTCAGACCAGCTTTGGAACAACCTATGGCCATTGAGGCGATGCAGATACGTCCAGATAACAATTGATCAGCAACAGTGAGAAATCTTCCTCTGTTACTCTTGATGGAAGTCGTAAATGTTCCATCCTCTGCAACATCAGAGTATCTGTTGAAAAAAAAAAACGAGTTAGCAATGAGATTTCTCAGGTTTGAGGGATTCTTTCGAACAATAAAATACAACGTACATAATTATTCAATCAATTGGATTCCCCAATACTCAATACTAGAGCCGGTGGTGTATACAGTCGTAAATACCCATCTTGCGATGGCATCTAGAAGTAGTTAGTTAACCAAAATTGAATTAGATTAGAAATGTTTCAATTCATTTTTAACTGCATGAACTAGACAATAGAATCCTTTGCCATCACACACTTTCATGACAAGATTATTCAACATTGATCGAAGTATTGTGGCAAAAAATGGGAATTCAAAGTCAATGACCTAAATTTAGGTGAAAGAGTTTATTAGTGATCTCTGACATCTTCATAGATATAATATATCTTAGCGCTGAGCGAACTCCCGTAGAGGAGTTGATATACAATTATGGTACTTACTTGTTCAGTAAATTTTCTCTTGGGACCCGGACTTTGTCAAAAGATAATTTTGCATTATCAACTCCATTTAATCCCATCTTATGACCCATATCTTCGACCGTGACACCAGGCATCACTTTCATGTCATCGTCCCGAATTCTTACCAATAAGCCATGAATTCCATGATGGGTGCCATCAATCGAAAGCTATATTAAGATAAATCTATCAAAATTATGCCGATACTGGGAAAAATTCAATGTATTTTTCCCTAATGTTCCTAACACAAGGAAAATATATTACAGGAATCTTCCTATTTGGCTCAATCGAATACAATTTGAGAAAAATGATAGTTTATTAAGAGTTATACTCTTGATTTTGCTTATACCAAATAAAAATTATATTCAAATATTATATATTCATCTTATCCAAAACATCTTTCTCATATACGGTATTTCGATATTCGACAAATCCAATATTTATTCAGAATATTGCAATGTGTAAAATCTTTGTAGTTATTTACTCGTAACAAAATGTTTACTGATGACAATGACATTTGACTTTTATTGAGATCAATCTGTGGCTGGTGATTTAAAATAATTCTAATCCGTAGAGAAAGTGAAATAAAATCTTCTGTCATTGATCATTTCAACATGAAAACCGATGTTTGAGCACAAAATATTGCAACATAACATACACGAAGCCATCAAATTAGAAAATGATATTATCAAGTATGTCCCATTGATGAAATCCAGTGTATCAGCAACTGCTTTAAATTTTACAGAATATTTTGCCAAGCATCACAGAGAATATAATCAAGACTTATCAAGGAGACAGTCCTTTCCCATGTGGTATGTTGAGCGTTACTTTTGTTTGATAAGACAAAACAAACAGACGTAAATTAACATTAGAAACCATACCATATCAAACAAGAGCCACACATAGGCCGTATGTTCATGGTGCGATTCATAATTGTTCTAAGCTTAATATTACGTGTTTCCATAGAATTTTTTAAATTTAGGCATGATATTGCACAACAATTCATGAGTTCAATAATTCAAAATCTTACTTGTGCAAATACAATAATGTGTTTGGCATGGATAGCACCGTTAGTGATCCAATATTTCTGAGCTAACGTTGATGGTGTGTTGATGATGAACTCTTTGGTATTCTTAAAATAAAAATCATAAAATTGAAAAAAATTAATTATAAGCCACAAACAGAGATAAACAAAATTAAATATTTTACCATTTTGAATACATTCTGAGAAAAATATGTATAGTTCAAAATTTTTCCATACAAAATAATGTTAATTTAGAGTGCAAAACGGGTTTTCATGTTGCATTCCTACCTCAAAGTATGAAATAAAAATGAATAATTTCCATATGCTACTATTCTGAAATATATCTAGAATCAAGAATTTCCTGTATCGAATATGTGCTATTCAATATGTAGTCGAATATTAGATTCATTCTCGACATTCCACGTTGCAATGTGAAATTCAGCTCAATATTGCAATGCTATGTTTTTTCTTGCATTTTTTTGAGCCGGGTTGGAAGTGGCGACTAAAGATGAAAGGAGCAAAAAAACCAACTATCTATTGTTCGATTAATTTTAACACATGCGATAAAAAATTAGACATCCTGCCTCCCTCATCAGTTTCATTGATTTATCAAATTTCAAGTGCTAAATATGTATCGGTAATAGAATAAAGGTGATAGGGTTAAGTAAACAATTGGGGCAAGCTATTATTGTATACGTGCACATATATGAAATCAATATTTTCAGCCTCACTATTTTGACTATGGATAAGGAAGGATGACATAGAACTGAATTAAGACAATTACAGCTACGACAAGGGTTGTCGGATACCCAAGTTTTGGTTTCTTATTAGAAATTCCCTCTAAATAGCATGGAAAGGACAACTACTGATAGGTCATAGAATACCATCTACTATCAGATGGGAACTGTTCAAATGTCTGTTTTACATGTCTGGCAGTAACCAAATCGTATAAAAAGATTCAATATCATCAATACTGCTATGAAATAGCAGTGTTGATGGTTTTTTTGTTCATTGAAAGGAGATGACATGACCGTTTCGGACACTCAAAGAAAACGTGGATTCTGCTTTTTGGTCATAGAAGTGCCTAAATCTATATGCATGCAACCGCATTATACGCTGAAAATTTGATATTAATTGGGAATTTTTAAAATGAGCAAAATATGTCCAAATGAATACAGATTTCTGTTACCTTAACTTCAAACTTACTATAAACTACCATAAGTTGAATTTCGTTCATAGTTCAAACGTAGTTATCTAGCTATAACTACACATGAGTGATTTATAAATAAATCACAAAATGGTGTAGAGATTTTGCTTATAAATTAAAAAAATTATAATCTCTGTAGGCACGGACTTTAGAATAGTACTAACGTATTTCCTTCGAGTTGTAAGAGACGACTAAAATTGATTGGTATTTGGTTTTACTATCATTCACTGAACTTTACGATAGCAGTTTAGTTCTGTTTGGAATGTTTTCCTCTGGTAAAGCATCTTGTAGTAGCTTTTTGGTATCAAGTGGCTGTTAGTTGGTTTCGTTACAGCACTGCCTCCTGTCTTTCTGTCCTGTCTGTCTGTCCGAGTGAATTTCAATAAAATATATCTATATATTAATTTAAAAAAATGAATTTCTGACATAAAGTTGATATTGCTGGAGTGGTGACAAGAAATATAAAAACTTCAACTTAAATTTGGTTACAGAATTTTGTTCCTAAATAGGATATATTGAAATTGGGATTTTTTGACACATGATTGTAGAGTAAAACTATCAAAATCCAACATTTTAGAATCGAAATACAAAATAAATTACAATTTGGATTCTAGAATACCAAGACAACATTACTGTTGACCTTTATTATAAAATACTTCGGCGAAACAGGCGACCCAGGTCGCAGATAACTTTAGAAGCCACCCACTTTATCATATTCAGCAGTTGTTTCCATCTCAACGGCATTATTTCCATAACCAAGTTCAGTCAGTCCAAAACATCCAATATCATTCAAAGTGTCAATACCTGTATGGCATGATAAAATAAAATTTTTAACTCTAAAATTGGAAGGATTATAATTAAGGTTGTCATTACAGCAGCTCACCATAGTTTCAACGGTATCCAAAATTTACTATACATAGAGCATTATGTTTCAATATTACAGTTTATAAACCAATTAGCTGATATTTGACCATATTTTGCCTGTTTCGCAGTAAATTTGCAGTAATTTCACTGCAAAATAATCAAAAGTGTTAGAATGGTTTTTCCTGCGTGTCACAAAAAGGCGACTAGAAGGAAACGACAAAGTGGTAGATGTTTTTACCATTGCTCAGGGCAGATATGACTCACCGCACTTCGCCATATGAATAAGGACATCCCTATAAATAATGCATTCAAAACTTAAAGTTGGTGATACCTTTTATAAGCATATCATGATTTATTTCTCGCTTGTCGTAAAAGGCTAAAAGGAAATTAAGAAGTTGTAGATTTTTTTACCATTGCCCAGGACACTCACTGCACTGTCATAGTAGATAAAGATATCATGGGACATAATGCATTTAAAACTTTAAGTCGATCGTACCTTTTATAAGCATATCATGATGACGCTCCGTTCCAAGCATAACAATCGTTCCACCAAACAAATTGAATTGCACAGTCATTTTTGTGGCCATAGCCGGATCTATGATCGCAGCTATTTCATGCGCTGCAAATATTCTGAGTGGATTATGCCAGAAGTCTGTGACAGATATAAATCCAGCCTGGGAAAAGATATGAAAGGATTGAATCACTTAACTAGCAATCTAACAGAACAATAGCTAGCGAGTTCACATACTCTGTCAGATTTGGATTTCTATTGAATTTAGTGATGTTCTCAAAGAGTAAATTAGTACACATATTCTTGATAGATTTCTGTTGTGAAATAAATCACACAGAAAAACACAGAGTAAAATAATTTTTTCATTGATGTAATTGATGAAAAATAATATTCAAAACCACAATATGATGCCACTTTCCAGCATAATAATTTCGAGGTTATCTATCATGATTGCTCTAGAATCAGTCTAATTGTTAATAAAAAACTTTTATTTGTACTGAAAAATTTCTATCATAACAATAAAAGAATAAATATCCAAAATTAAAAATAAAATGGCATCTTGATATGAACGTTTTTGAGCAGAAACAAAAATATCAACTTTTGATATTATAAAATTTCTCAAAGAATTATTTAAGTTTTCGAACCAATAGTTATTAAAGGAGAATTGCTAATGAAGGTGGACCTTCTACCGTAGAGGCGGAATTTGATTAACAAATTAAAATAGCAGTAGTGTCGACATAATAAAAATGCTGATACAAGCATACAAATGCTAATACCATAAACAGCATCACTGTATTGAAGCACCAATAGGGAAGGGACTTGCATATTAAACCATGACAAAATTATATGAATGCTGAAAAAATGAGTATTGTCCTGAAATACTACAGACACTTCATTGTTAATACAATAGGATCATATTTCATGAAAAACCAGCCCACTTTTTATTATGTATCACACACTCCCATTACATATAACAGGAATTATTTTAGCATGGTCTATAGATGAAGCATGCTGACAAAGGGTAGATTGTTACATAATTTATGAAATAATAAACGAGGCTCAAAGTCCACTACTCACATCACATATTCTTTGCAATCTCTGTAAGGCAATATCTCGCTCTTCTTCGAGGGATATATTATATCTTGGGGTCATACATGGGTCACTCATGAAATCTCGGAATTTTGTCCGCATTTCATGATTATCATGGTCCAGTAACTTGTTCATTTCATCAATGTTGAAGGATGGTTTGCTTCCCCCATCCCATTGTGACCTGCAAAATTATAATTCACAATGCATATTTTGTTATAAGGGTTAACACAAAGTAGAAAAAATCCTTCAAGCAGACTTCACATTATTATTTAGTCAATGAACTAAACTTCTCCAGTAGCATAGATAAACCAGCTTCAACATAACTAAAGAATAGCAAAATTGGAGGTTATTGATAGTAGAGAGCGACAATGAAGGTTGTTTTCAGAAGTCTGGACCTTTCAGAATATTCCATTGAATTAATAAAAAAGGTTGAAAACCAATGACATTGTGATGTAACAAAAGTTTGATGATTTGTCTCACAAAAAAACAGTCAACAGTCAATAAAGGTCCATTTGTAGCTCATACTTTTAAAATAAAATATCTAATGTCGGACATTAGTTTTCACTTTATATCCGAGAATTCACCTTGAGTTTAATATGCTCAACTTACAATATTTCGGGTGGCGACATCTTGTTTGATAAAGTTTGATTCATGACAGCGGATGTACTGCATTGAACTTTGGATAACAAAGTTGATGGTTGACTTTGATCCATCTTAAATTATAGGTGGAATGAATCAAAAATTATGAGGGCGACATATATCCCAAAGCGGTCACCAAAGTTTATCACATTCTGTTAATTATTGCAGTTGACTGCTTACAATCTATTAATAAGTAAAATCTATTATTCCAGATGTTGACATAAGTAAGTAAGTATAATCATTTTTTGCATTCAATAAAAAGTGCACTTCCTAAGCATTTACAGTTTAGGATAATGATTATTTTTTTATTAAAGTGACAAGTCAATAGTAAAAAATCCAGAATTTGATAGTTGACTGTTCAAAAATAATTTTGATTACAAAATAGCCTTGTTTCCTCTTGAGCATATTTTGGCATTTAAAATTTGAAGTTACGTTAGGTATCATCGGGAAACTCATTTAATACAAAAAATAAAATAAGACAATTTGCAGAGAGGGATTTATTACAATTTTGTCCACAATGAAATGAAATATTTTTTCAAAAAAATAACAAAATGACTAAATTTCATGAGACCCAAGTTTGTTTGGTATGGACTGGCTGTTTTGAGTTAGCAGAACATTAAGTTAACTAAATGATTTAAGTTTCAAGGGAGCATGAAAACTGATAAGTTACGTCAAACCGTTTTTCTACGAGATAAATCTGCACATCATACCTTTCGACCTGAAAAAGAACACAAACACAGAATATATTAGAGATGGGCTGATACCAAAATTTTCGCCGATACCGATACAAGTACCGATACCGCCGATACTTTGTTAAATATGTTAAAGGCACTTTTGTATCCACATACTTATGCCCTTGTTTTAGTTGCACTAACGTATGTGTGTGTCTACGTACGTTTGCACCCTTGAAATCTTGCATCCATTTGAGTGGAAACTTTGATGGATGAAAATATACTGCGCTAATCCTTTTCACATACGTACAATGCACAAACGCAGAAAAGAAACAAGCACTCTGAGGTAGCTTTCATAGCAAACCATTCTGTTTCATTGGAAAACGTAAGGAGATGCATGCAGAGCATTGCGCTTGCGTAAAAGGCAATGTATAAAATAAAACAAATCAAAAAGAAGCGCAACCTACGCAGACTTTTAGTGCGACCTTAAAACCTTTTCTG
The DNA here is from genome assembly GCA_963675895.2 of Styela plicata. NCBI lineage: Eukaryota > Metazoa > Chordata > Ascidiacea > Stolidobranchia > Styelidae > Styela > Styela plicata. The sequence continues at coordinate 7,392,234 of OZ023143.1, read as the reverse complement.
CATCAAAAAGAGCATATAGTCAGTGGATTGATGGGTTTTATTCCATAAAACCCAAAGTGTAAATAAAATTGTTCATGCGAGGCATGCCCCGTTTTAATTATTTTTTAGAGCAGTGGAATGCGAGGTCTTTCCATTTATTATCAGAATATAAGTGTATTCCTACGTTCCGTTGTAAAGACGTATCCGGTATCGGCTTTGGTATCGGCGGTATCGGTGATGAAAATTTTCCGATACCAGTACCGATACTTCAAAAATCACCGATACCGATTCCGAAACATCGGCCCATCTCTAGAATAAATAACAGTTCTATTTATCAGAGGTGGAAGGAAATGATAACTTATGAGTAGGATAACATACCCATTGCTGCAGATGAAATTTGTCTCTGTCTGATGTTGCAGACTCTAAAAAAATGCCTGTATTTGGCGTACGACAACCTTCCTGAGACGAGCATGACCGAAAACGAACAGCCTTCCACGCAAGCGATGAATCACGGGCAACAACGAGAGATTGAATGGATCATAAATGGATCGAGTAAGCAGATCGAGTAAGTTAAAAAGCAGATGGAGTCAAGAATATGATATAGTTCGGAATCCTGGTGGCTTCAATACCTTATTTTGAATACCTTAATACCTTATGACTTCAAAATAGTTTAATAATACGGGGTAATGAAATAACTTTAGAAATAATTTTTGACCAGTTTTTCAATAAAAAAATATGAACGCAAAATTCTATTAAAAAAGTTATCGAACAGTGCCACCATGAATGGTATTAGTTTTTTTCCCATCGGTTCACCGTTTTCGTAAGCAAAAATCAGTTATTTTTCAAAACTTTAAAACTCCATTCAGAATAGGGCAAAAATTGAGCAAATTCATCCATTTTGTCAGTTTAGAATGATTTTGTTGATTATATATGGCCTGATGACAACACTATTGTAACACATTTAACGTGGTTTCAACAACATTGAAAATAGGAGAAAATCTTGTTTGTCAGGTGACGTCACAATATAGGTGTAATGCATCTGCAAATGTATATATATATATATATATATATATAGGTAGGCCTATGATAGAAAGGCAAAACGCCCGCTTGGAATTGGTACCTGCGGGCTGCATGAGAGGTTCGTCGTATGATTAAGTTGTATTCTAGACTTTCCATTCCCTCAACATGATAAGAAATGCCCTGTTAAATCCTATCCTAATTCCGTAAATAGTCAACTTTTTCAAAATTTTGGCAATATTAGTCTGATAAGACCATATTTATTTCACAATGTATCAGCATACCTGTAGCTGATTTTAATGTTCCGGTAATTATAAAACATACAAATGTGAAGGGATAAACATAATTAGATAATACACATATTGTCAATAACAAACAAAAAATTCGTATAAAATAATGGCTGCACAGACAGATGTATGTTTACACTCAAGCACTTTTGAAAGTTGGTTTACATATCGGTTCGTTTATTGCGTTTATTTCTATTTCACTGTTGAGTTTTGAGTGTTAGATATTGAAACAATTATAGTGTTTTTTATTTTTTTGTAGCCACTTCTTAGAGTGGCTGCCGTGTTTTCCTGGGTTTTGTTTGTTTCGGTGTGTTTGATATAGTGTTATTCCGCGAATAGATATCCGAAATAAACTGATTGATTGATTTTTTTGTGTTTCGTTCCTCATGATGGCGTCATGGAGCAGACAAATCTCATAGTAGAACGTCAATTTTAATACCTTAATTTTTTTTATACTTATGTCTAGTAAACACATTTGAACGATCATTCCCTGAAATTGCTTTCGAAGTTGGCTGTTCGAATTTTCTGACTGCGTTTGAAGCTGGCGCCGCTATAATTCCTTTCAAGACAGTCTTTGTGCAGTATGTCGGCATGAAAATAACGTACATTTTTCATTCGTAGTTTAGAACTTCAGGACAGGTTATGGGCTGTGGAACATCACAGGCCGTAAAGGTCGGTATGGATACTAATAATGGAATAGAAAATAATTCAACTAGTTGTTGGGCCAAGGGAAATCTTACCAGAGGTATGTTGTATTCCAGTTATATGTATCATGTAGGCCTCGTTTCACAACGTGCATGCTATTTGATTCTGTATTTGATTAGCTTTTTGAAACAGTCTAAAACAGTTCAAAGGACACGGTAAAGACGAGGCTAAAAAACTGATTACTTACAATCAGAAAAATTCGGCGCGAAATTTTTGTTTCGTAAAGGACTTTTCATTTTTTAATGCCCCCCCCCCCTCTTACTATGGCTTATGACCTACCACTGACATTGTTATCTGTCATTCAAAAATTCAAATTAATAAAAAACCTGTTGACCATCGTCGTGAGACATGGACGCCAAAAAAAATGAAGAAAACATGATTATATAGAACAAAAAAGTTAATGCATTATTTAATTTTTGCTTAAGCATGATTTGTCATGCATGGGACACTGATAGCACGAAGTGATTACGCATCACAAGTAGCGCCGTTAGTAATATTCGATTTGAATCGGGGTTCGCGATTTCATGAATCAAAAATCAAAATTTGTGAATTTTTATGTATTATAGAATTTTGCGAAAAAACGATTGATTTAGACTATGATTCGAATATGAGATGCAAAGAAATAATTGCGTTTATTACCGAAATCAATAAATATTCAATTTTGACCAACCTAAAACACGAGCGCGTTAAAACCTATGTTTTAAATTTTATGTGCTACATGCGTCGTTACGAAGCGTTGTCGCACTCAGGTTTGAGAAGTTTATTTTTATCCTAGAATATTTTATGGAGCAATTCTGTGTGCTTTTCCTAATGCTAAGTTGGACACGTATCATCAGGCATGTATTTATCTGCCGTTTCTTGATCCCATATTATTATTCAACAATAAATCATCCTTTCTCTTGCCACACGAGATCGTAAACGCTTATAAAACCACCATCCCAGTGAGAAATAGATTGTGTAAGCATGTTTTGTTAAGTATGGGTTACTTATAGATCGCGTTGAAGAGACGCGGTCCGTCTGTGATTCGTGAATGACTAAATAAAATTTCTGATTGGATCGTCTTTTACCGATGTTCAAATACAAGGTTGGCATGCATGGTTAATAAGTATGTCGCTTTTTCGGGATGGTGTGCGCCATCGCACACTATTTTTGTGGAGATGCAAATTTGATAGACACTAATGTTTTATGTTCTGTATAATAAAAAGACAGACTCTGTTTAAAACTGTCAATTTTTAAACGTAGTTCACGTCACTCCATATACGTAGAATTCCATTTTCTTTCGATTTCAGATTGACACGAACAGATTTATTTTGTAATAAGAATTTGGCGGCCCCCAGCATTCCCAACAATAATGATAAAACATACTTTGTTAAGTGTGGTTTACCGATGGAACGCGCCACCGATAACGCGTAAATTACACGCTAAATAGCCTACCTGGACAACATTATTGTTCTGTTGCAAAACATGATTGCGCTTCTAATGTATATATCATTTCAATATCAAATTTGTTTTCATAAACATAAGGTGGCCTTATAAGTCGAGCACTCGTAAATTATACGATAAGTAAACAAAGTGATCACTCATTCTGATGTTTGCAAATATACCTCAAGACGCTACATGAATATGGGAAGCTTTCCACTGTTTAGTATGTCAATACCAAAGCAGAGCATTTAATTTTGATTGGATTTGGTGCTTAGAACCATTAAGAAAATGTCTACTTGAACATGTTTTGCCGACAATGCGTCACTGATGGAACGCGCCATTAAGGCACGGTCATCTGTTGCACATGTTTGACAGAATAAAATTTGTCATGGGGCAGTGTAATTTCTTGTCGAAATTCACTACAGTCACGGCCGAAATCCTAAATGAACTAACTAACGACTGCTTAAATGGCAAAGGGCTTACTTGAAAATTTGGCATCAGCAATTGCACTCTAAGCGGAAAACGTCTCGTACAATACTGAACCGTTGTAATAATATCCAGTTAGGGGTATTGGCTCTGAGTTATTGGGATGTTGTTACCACAACTTATTTCGTCAAACGATTCAAGAATATCAACTATTGCAACTTTCGCCATCGTTTATTTTCGCTTATAATAACTACGATTCTCCTTCTATGAATTTGGTCATCATAATTGTTTTATATGGTTATGCGAGATATACGATATATCAGTTATTATGATTTTGTCTGGATCCCAAGCTCTATAGCGTATGCATGGAAAGAAACTCAACGACAATATATGTTTCGAATCACAAAAATTCTGCGAATACCTCTATTGTCAGTTGCGGCATGGTCAAAATGTCATTTGAAGTATTTAGAATTCAATCAAATATTTTTCTCCGAATCGACTCGAATAATTGAAATACTATAATAAACAAAGAATGATATTTCTGACAACTTATTAAATGCATCAAAATTTGCATTTATTTCCCCAAATATCAACTCTTTCGCTTCTGTTTACATCTTTCGAAATAATTACCTCATGTTTAAGCACGCGTTCATCTGTGCCTCAATGTAAGGAAATTTGTGCTTGATTTTTCTTCCAAATTTCAGAATTCTTTTTTGCGAACTAGCAGGAGAAATTGCAATGTCATTCATGCGGTAGCTTCCGAATTTGTCCTTGCGTAACTCTTTTTCACCTTGTAAATCTTGTTGAAAAAAGTAATCACCTTTCTCTTTTTATTTTTAATTTTGATATAACATGTCATAGGCGATGCCTTTCTCAGTGTTCCGCAAATACAATTAACAAATACTAAATACCGATTTAATATTTGTCAGATCGCAAGCATTTACGTAAATATTCTGACGAAGGTGTGGCGTTAAAAACAGTAGGTATCTCTAACTTTTTAAAAAAAAACAGAAATTTTTAATGTGTATCAAATGTGAGCCATTGTTAGAACGTACCGCTAGAACACGATTTATCCATGGTACATACTTGTGTAGAGCAATATTCTGGACTAACATTCCGGTTTCTGTGCATCACTGTAGGTCAATTCCCAATCGGAAATTTTATTTTGCTATACATGAGCCACAGATGAACCGTTACTAAGCGGCACGATCCATCAGTGACCCATGCTTAACAAAACGTGTTTGGTCAATGTATTTGTGACTTAGGTCACTATTGCTCAATTTGCACATAAACATGTTTTTGTCCACATCAAAAGTGGTGCGTATTTTCGGCCATCGTTTCAAATGGACAATCGGTGATTCTATTTACCGTGCAAATACTATTACTAGATTCCGTTCGAGATTTCTGAATGAAATTCATACGAGTGCCATTCTCCGCTTCGTTGTGAATGAAGTGCGTTCCACTCCAAGCGACCATTGACATTTTTATTTTATTATTTTTATAATCACTATTATGTTTTGTTCAAACTGAATCTTTAGAAGATTCTGTTATTATTATTATATTTTGATATATTCAAAAAGGTTGTAATTATGCTTTGTTGATATCGAGGATCGACCATAGTTCCAACTATTCTTTTATAAACCTTGAAGGATTTTCTTGTCAAAACTTTTAGTTTGTCAAACATGAACCACAGATGGTTTGCGCTTTGGCAGTTGATATATAAATAACCCGTGCTTGAAAAAACAAGTTTCCAATAAGCTTTTCTGATTGTTGCCGGCTTTGCCAATTTAATAATAAAGTTTTTAAAATATTACTTTTTTATTTTGGTTGTCACTATCACAATTTTAATTAACAATGGCGCGATTCATCATTCACTCATGCATATCTAAAGTCGAATTACCACATTTTCTTCCAACTAAGATGCTTATTAAAATACTTCCTTCCCCACTCGGCAATTATATTTTATTTGGCATGAAACACCGATGGAACGCGCCTCGGCGTCGCGATCCATCAATGCCTCATACTTAGCAATTTATATATATTGTTAACAAAGCTTTTGATCAGCTCTGTCGCTAAACAAGCAACCATAGGTCTGTATAAAACCACTACAATCTTGTAGACGCGACGAACGCACGTATGAGGGTTTACAAAATCATATTAAGTTCACTCCGGGCAAGGCAATATAACATGCTACTACAACTAGCTACTGCGCCCGAAAAAAAAAATCGTGGGTTGCAGTGAGTGTCACCGTGTACATATTGTAATCTATATTTATTTATTTTTTTAAACGAGCTTCGCATCAAGCTGTGTTTCAACTGTGCCGTTTTGGTTGAAAAAAGTATAAAATTAATATGCATTTTTTGACTTTGGAAATCGCAATTTTCAGATCTCGATTCTGATGAAACATTCCGAGATGTAGAAGTGATATCAACGAAGTCTTCCGAGATTACCGGACCACGTCGAACTTGGAGTGGTGATTCGGACAATGATAAAAATGATTACATTACACCATCAGCGTTTTTAAAATCATCTGGCCAAGACGGTAGTCCATTGTCGAACAGAAGTGTAACAAATAGGCACACCGCGCAAAGTCCAGGAGTAAATAGAACTCAAAATCACGGTAAAACACCGGGAAATATGGACTTACAACAACGAATTGGTATTTTATCTCAAAGACGAAGAAGTTTACAATTTGAAATTGGACGTGACGACTCCGATATAGACAATAGTTTTTCACATTTACATTCTAACGGTAACGAAAGTCCGAGAATACAAGGTTCGCCTAAACCACCTGCACAAGACTTTCCAAAAGTAAGATTTAAGCAAAATCAATCTTGATTTGATTCGACTTGTGCGTGTCGACATGATACGATTTTAACGTGCGTAAAGGCACACATGAATTTTTATATACTTCAACTTTGAATTAAATACCCGTATCATTAATATACGAATTATTGGTTATTAGAAATGTAAATTTTATCGCCAATTGGAGTTTTTAATAAAAACTCAAAGTCCGCGCGGCGATTGACAATGATATTTTGTCATAACATTTTCCTACTGTGTGTTGTTCCTTACAATACCATTCTGTTAGAATTATTTACGGAATAAAACCGATCAGTGTCGATGCAATTTACACATCTGCTCAGACCTTTCACAAATTTCATTCCATTTCGATTGTATTTTCAAGTAAAAATATCGTCACTTACTTTGATTTAAGGTGTTAACGTCTATTTTGACCACATCGAATATTTTGTGTCTTCATCTTGAGATATGACAATCTATTATTTTCATGTGCGAAGATCGATTTGTTAGAAAAAAACAACTTAAGATTCTAATGTTTTACAAGCAAATCGGATATTTTTCAATTTAGCTATCTTCTTCGAATATTAATTTAATGTTTAAAATTTTTTGAACATTATTATAATATTGTTTTTCATTTTTAGAGAAAATCAATATTTCCTCCTCCGCCCGAACGAAGCGAAAATCCGTCACCGTTTGGAGGAAGGGCCAGGTATCGGTATGACCATGTTTCATATAGTGTGCTATAATTCTGCCTTGTCACTGATTTTCAATCATTTCAGTGATATTTATACATAATGTTTATCAAGCTAAAATGCTGAGGCATTTTTTCTCAAGACAAGCAAGACTGGCATAGAAGAAATAAAACTTTTTCGAATTTTTTTATAACCTCTGCATTTTAATTTACAAAATTATATTCAGGGAGCAGAGAGGGAAGGTTACAAAGGTCTAGATTTAAAATTCAGTGGTCAGTGGTCAAGACCGCGTCGAAAATAACAGTAACATACATGCAATGAAGAATTAGGGAAAATTATTTATTAGTGTTTCGACGGCGGGAATATTTTGATGTCCAAACTTTGATCAATTAAAAACTCGTTTCATTGTTGCCATACCTTTTCATAATCATCTGAACTGGGCGTCATCCGCATACTCGCCACGATTTTTAAAATGCATGCTGCTTGCAATTACTGTTTTTATATTTCTTTTATTAAAATATTGCTAATTTTGTTACTGATTTGACCATTATTCAATTTCTAGATTGACACTCACAGATAGTCAGCAAGAATTTTTCAAGATGTTGGACGAAAAAATTGCCCAGGTAAGAAATATTATTTATCCAATTCCAAGTAGTTCATCCAACGAACAAGAGGTTGAAAATTGCCCATGCGCGACCGAACCTGAAGGAATGCACTTCCCAACAACTATAGTTTATTATCAAGTCGTAAAAAGCAACTAAAAGAGTCAAAAGGAGTGATCGATAGTTTACTAACACTAAGGGTAGATACGGCTCACATTCTATTACGTTGTCTAAGTACTGTCCGGAATGCTTGCATCTTAGAGTACAATTGTTACGGTTGGTCGGTCAGTTTTAGATGCTACTTATGATCTTTCTTTGTGCGTGTTTCAATTGAAGAATAGAAAATTTTCAAATACATAATCGTGGTTTTGCTGTGCTGTTTTATGTCTTTCTGAAATTAGACATTATTGTGTGTTGAACAAAAGCCTCGAACGGATCGCGCCGCCAAGCTTCAACTAGGAATAACCTTTATCTTAGCATTAGACCGATTTGTACCGTTACAAAGATTCGTACGTTCACTTTCTAAGACATTAATAACTGGCTAGGTAGTTAGATTTCTATTGTGACAATGACCGCGCGATTTTAACGTATCTTATATCATCGACAGAATTCAATTATGTACAGCGTACACATTCAACTGACCACATTCCGTTTTGGTTGAAGAAAATTCTGACTAAGATTTTCTAGCGAATCACAGCCTTATACATTTTCTTTAAAATCTCATTATTAGTAATTGTATTACTATATCTGTGATATCCGAGGGTTTCTTAATTATAAATTCTCTTTTTACCTTCGAAGTATTGATTAAGATGACACTTGAGTTGGGTAAAAGTTACGGGTGACTTCAAAATCAAGTTCATTTTAGTAAATTTAGTAAAGTTTTGGCAGTAATAGTATGCACAAGCTCGGTAAATTTAATTTAAGTATTTTAAAAACATTAACAGTAATTAAGATTACAATAATAGCTTGGTTGATTCTATCGGTGGAAGCGTTATGAATGTGATTTAATCCACGCATCTTAAACTCTCTGGGTTCGAATCTTGTGAGGGAGGATTATATGCGATATAGGATTGCTGGACAACTCGCCGGCAGTTAATGATTCCCTCACCAAGCGTCCACGCACAGGAAAAATTTATAAATATCTGGGCGAACCCTCACCCCCAACTTGGAACAGGTATCTGCAAGAGAGCGAGGCTGTAGTTTACTATGGGGTTAAGCCTTATTCCTGACTTTCTTCTCTCATGAATGATGATATCTATAACATTATCTATTTTTCAATTTTCCTTGTCTCGACAACGCCAATCAAATGTTTCCATGGTGCGCTAAATATTTGTCGGTCGTAAACTCAATGCAAATAGAGTTTACTGCTTTTGAGCTATATTTAGTCATTGTACTTTAGCACATGATCGATATAACCCCTTTTATGTTAAAATGTGGTATATTGGGTGTAACGTGACCATTTGCAGACTCCTCGAGAAGATCCTTGTAAAAAATGTAAAAATTGGGATATGTGATTATGATCATCCAAGGTGCAATTATTTAGATTCATTGTTATCTTTTGGAGTTGGTTTTAATTTTTGATGACTTCAATTTTAATTTCAAGAATGTTACTGAGTCCGTGATCCACGAATTGTTCGTTCTTGAGGTTCTAAATTGTCAAGGGTATATACACGCCTTGAGATTGCCATAGTAGCAGAAAAGTACCGCGAAAATATCACCAAAGGGCGACATTTTGCAAAACTCAAAAACATCGAATTGTTTGCTGACTGAAAATAAACCTTTTCCATGACAGTGTCTTCGTAGATAACGAATTGGAAATGCAAACGTAATATATAGTTTTCAATTTTATTGATGCGCAGATGCGAAAAGATTTTCATTGTGATTCAAGTTTTTTTTGATTTACATTCAAAGTTTTGCGTTCAAAGTAGAGAAATCAAGAATTTAGTGACAGTATCCGGTCTCGTAGGTCGTAGGTCTCGAGAGCTATTTAGTAGTATGATATAGTATCATATGGTTTGTTTATGGTGTCTCATCTTTCCCTGTAATTAGCGCCCAGCATCGCATCGCCAGACCTCGAACCCGAGGTCTTCAACCTGCGATGTCAACATATTTAATCGCCCCACAAAACGCTTATAAGGGTCATAATTTATGCAATTCTTGTAGTGGATCCGTTAAGTTTCGTGGTCCTTTTGGTCTGATTAAAAATTTATTTCTGTCGAGATGGCTGCACCACCATCAAATCCCATAATCGAGTTATTTTGATCCGATAAAAATCAATCGTGTGGATTTCAAGCGTGGGTCACTGACAGATCGCCCCAAGTTGCGGTCAATCTGTGACTCATGCTTAACAAAACAGAAAAATTTGAACACAAAATTCTTCAGCTTGATATTTCAATCTTCCGTACATTTTTATACAATGTGTACAAATGTAAAATAATATTGCTTATTCTAGAGGTTACATATGCACTCATAAAAGAGGGTTTGGTATGGGTTACTGTACTTGATGTCACAATTTAATATATTTTGTAAACATTTTATTTCATATGTCTCATTGTTAGAGAACTGTTAGTTTTCAACCAAGATTTTACTCGTAATATCTTATTTACCCACGTTAAACTGTAAAAATTTCTGATTCTATTTGACAGATGTTCGTGCGTGACGAGCCAAATTAATGTCAAAGATGTCGCACATCCTTAATCTTAGACGCTAACTGTGTAAACTAATGACTTTACCAATTTTCAACCCATATCTCCAAAGTTTGTGATGCTTTATAAATTATACCTATGGTATACATACACCAATGCACTGAATGTAGTGGCGTATTCAGAACCTTGTAAGGCGGACACAAAGTTGCAAACATTTAGAATCAAATTATCGTGGCTGGTGACTGAGTGACCAACTGCACGCAAATTTTTGGAATTTTTATGCTTTCAAGTACTTAAAACGCCATTGTACGATTTATTCTTCAGCGATGGCTGGGCAATCAAATTCGGTAATCCGAGTCGTTTCCAAGCACGATTGCTTCGAATTAATTATGAAACGGTCATAAAGAACAAATGAATACTTGAAAAAAAAAATTTTCTTATTTTACTGATAATATACAACCAAAATATTTTTGATTTCGCCTAATATTTTCCCGTTTATATATAGCTAGCGATACGATTACAAAAAAATCGAATCAGATTGGAAATGATTCGTTTTTTGACAAGCTTTGCCATGATATCACGCCCTCCGCCCTCTCCCTAAGTACGCTAATGCCTGTTTGTCTGATATTTGTATTGCTCTTCAAAAAGATGTGTTTGAGTGTTGCAGGTAGCTGTCTCAACTTTTTAGAAAAGAGCACGCAGTGACCTTGAGTGCTATATCTTGAAATATTTTTTGAACTCTGTTGTATTCCAATAATCTTCTAATTACATGAAAGACATCGAGAATCGAAGTTTATCTTTAACACCTTTTGTCAACAAAAAACAAACGTTCTTTTCCAAACAGAAGGCCTTTGAAATGACTGTTTGCAAATATTGTAAGAAAATTGACTTTTAATCGCCCTTGTGAATTCGAACAAAACCCGCATTTCATTTGATTTTATGGCTATTCAGTGTTTTTAATTGGAGTTCGCTTTAAGCAAGGCCGAGAGCAGCGCCGAAAAGAAGCCAACTAACGGCGACTAAAATGCCAAAGAGCTACTACAAAATGCAGTACCAGCAACTGCACTCTAGCGGAAAAAATACAAAATTGAATCGCCGTGGTGAAGTGCATCGAGTTGTATCTGCCCTGGGCGATAATGAAACCATCTGTAAAGGAGACTTGATTGATAACGCTGTTAAGGCTCGGTTCATACATGACTGTCCTCTGAAAAATGTTTAATTTTACATGTATCATTTTGCATGTGTCGTTTTGCGAATGAAAATTCATTTGAAAATTCACACTTATTTTTGAGATGAAAGTAAAAATATCATATTCTTGATTTTAAATTGTTGCAGAAATCGAACCGAATAATTTATGATTGGAAAAATGGACAGTCTTATTCATAATAGGTGAAATAGCAATATATTGTGGTGATATATTGTGTGAGTGGACGCTGTCTTTGAAAAAATAATTATTCATTGACGTCATCTGAGAGGTTTGAACGTTAATAGAATAGACTTGCTTTTGATGTATTTTATCTGCAAATTATTTTTGGTTTTTGTGTGGATTTTAGGATCAATATTCATTAATATTTTGGTGATTTCCATGGTCGCTCATAAAAATATTGTGAAGGGTATTGAAATGAAGTCATGCAGCCAAAACAAGATTAAAACGTGCTTATAAGATGAAAAGAAAAACTTGCTGGATAAATGTAGGTAGAAAAATGTTTCTACAATTCGGGCAATATACTTATTATTCGTCATCAGGGACATTTCTGAAAAAAATTCTGATTTTGACTCTTTAGCATACTTGATAAATTTACATAAAAGTGTATTTCTTCTATATTCTATTATTCGCTATCCGTTTAAAGATTTCGTGTTTGATTCCTAGTAAGTCCGGTCCTTGAAGCCATGCCTATCATTCAACCCATGATATAGCAAATTAGATAGTCTTGACCGAACCGGAAAATGTTTGTCCCCACAAAAACAACACTAGGTACGTTACTCCTAGATTCAAGATTCGAATACTCAATTCGTGTTATTCGTGACGATTATAGCGATGAGAGTTTTAAAAAATTTGAACTGAATTGATTATTCGAGTCGATTCTAAGCAATTCAAAAAAAAAAAATCGTTATTATAGTATAGACTCCTATTGCGTTCTATTGAGCAACTGATGGATCTCGCATTGACAGAATTCCGTTATTAGCTTACCTGATCGATTAAGATTTGTAGTTCTTAAAGATTCGATTTGAAAAGTTTTAGTTTAAGATTGGTTCGGAAATAAGTGCAGCTGAGAGCAACTATAACATTAACCCTTCCGGTTTATAACTGTCAATTGGTATAAAGAACCTTGCTCGGTATAATCCACTCTACATGAGTAACTGTATAAGAAAAATGTAAGCTCAATATTCAATTCACTGAAAACAAAACCAAATCCATCGTTCCATTGTTTATTCTTCTTTTGACAGAAGAATCGTTTGTACAGTTGTATTTGCTATGAGTAAATAGCGATTTGTTAAGATTCTGTTTTATGCTAAAACGACGTATATTAAGTTTGGCGCTGCGTTTTTTTTTATGCTTACTGAGTAAAAAATCTAAAATGTACTGTTGAAACCTGTCTTTTTGTTTTGTGCCCAATCAGAAATTTTTTGACAAGCTTGTGTCACAGATGGACTCATCCACGCGTCTCATCCACGCGATCCATCAGTAACACATGCTCAACAAAAGATACTTTAACAAAATTCTCTTGATTCAAGTTAAGTCGTAGTATTTTTCTTCTTCACAAAATCTAAGTAAAACTTCAAAGTAAATGTAAAATGTACATATTGCATTTGCCTTTTTCAGGCATGTTATTTATCCCAGTCAGTAAAATATTCTCATGCATTCGTGCCCGATTGTGCAACAGTATTACTGCAGCTATTTTTCGCCATGGTGTCATATTCGGATCTATTTTTTTTTTGTTGTTGTCAAATATGGGCCATGCGTGATTCGACCTTGGCAAGACAAACTGCTAGCAGTGATGAGTTTCTGCTGCCCAGTGATTTAATAACATGGGTGGTTGGGTACGACAGTTGATAAACTTTGTTGCTTAGAAATTTTGACTTAATGAAGGCTTTTGCGAATAAATTCCCATTCGTTAGAGATTGTATTAAACAAAAAAGATAACACCTTTTTTGGGGTGAGTAGGTATCGAAAAAAATATATATAAATAATACTGAACTTCTCACTACCTAATACCCACACAATTAAGCATGTTTGCCAAATACGAGCCACTGACGGTACGCTCTATTGATGTAGGTTTATTTGTGGCCCAAGCGTGGTAAAGGCAATTTTCTGATTTAATATATAATTGGCAAATTAATAATATAGCATTGGGACTTTGAGACCTTAAACCGCGGCTCATTGCCGCGTTCCATTAGTGACACGTGCTTAACGAAAAATTTTTGACAAAATTTTTCCGATTAGGTCCAAAATTCCGATATTGAAGTTTTTGACATTGGCCGGTCTCTCAGATTTATGATAACATGTTTTCAATATGACCACATGACTCCTTTGTTATCGGTCTTTTGACGTCGAATCACTGAGTCTGTGCAAAAATAACATTTACGGTATTTGTCATCTCGACCACTTCATCCAAATCAACATTGCCGTTTCTAAAACCCCAGATTACTGAATGGTTCTTGAGAAAAAAATAGGAATACATTATTGTCGAGGATAAGCCATAGATGGATCACGTATTGGTTGAATTACCTGTCATTTTGCTTTGTCAATTCATGAGCTGTACATGAACTGAATATTTGATTAAAATACAGCTACAGATTTGTATATTAACTGGATTTTTCATATATTTTGATACAGCCAACTATTTGTTTATTATAAGAGAATATTATATTATTTCGAATACATTTAAAAAAAAAATTCCTTTTGGGTATAGTCCACAACATCTATTATCTATTGTTCGGGACATCCCTGTATGAAAGCTTTCCGATTATAAAATCCTTTATTTACTGGGATCACGGATTCTAAAGATTAATACTGGGCATCGAAACCGAGATCTCAAGCCTCCAACATGATGCCCACGCGGGCATTGCACAAATCCCACTCAGTGCAGGGTTTACTGTTTTATCACTCAACAGGGTATTACGTTGTGTACTTTAACGAACCATTATCAATTCAGTAACCGCATTTATCATTCAAAACCTCCAAGTCCACAAATTCGTTTGTGTTCATTTAGATCTAGAACAAAGCCTCGACAAAAAGAAATATTTTTTTCAAGGAAATATGTTATAGGGTCTATGTTCGATCTTATGAGATAACAAAATGTATGGAGAGTTCAAAAATATCGATTTTAGCTAATCTTGAACCTGATGTCCGTTCTCCTGATTAGGCAGTTAAATATTTAAAGTAGAAAAACTCATCGACCTTTTCTTTTTCACTGTATGTACTTGACTTTGCCACAAATCGTAGATTGGGTGTCAACACGTCTACGGATCTGACAGGAAAAACGTGCCGCGGTCAAGTTCAAGTTCTCTTCTACTTCGAAATCGATCGAGTATGGCCCATGGATAAATCGAAGCGATTAGGTACGATTTACCTATGGGCCATACTAAATCAAATAAACTTTACATAAAAACGCGGGAAAAGAACAGAGAAAATGTCGGGATGTAATTCACGTTTAGAGAGCCCACTCAATTGAGATGGATGACAAAATGGCCCTTTGTGGTGCGTCATTTTGCTTTGCCATGAGAACTTCGAGCCCTCTTGAGTTAATGTTCATCCATTTTTCACCGAAATGTGACCCGTACTCGGCATATCTTCTGGCGGTCCACGGTTGTAAGTCATGACAGCCTAACTGCCCTTTGTCCATTTTGAAATATGATGGATCATTTTGTTTATGAAAAGTTAATTCTCCACCACTTGACCATTCCGATGGTGAAATTACAGAATTTTGAAAGTTGGGTGACAACACGGTTGACTGAGGCTCTACAAAAGACCGCTGCCAATTAGCGACACTTAGTAACTGAGTGTTTACGTGCTAACGTACATCCAGTATCAATGAAATATCGCTTTGATTTAGTCGTTTTTAATTTGTTTTTTAAGTGTGGGAGACTGATGCACCACGGTGAACAACTCTTCACAATTTATCAATACTCTTTTTTGATTTGTTGCCGCAACGGTTTTAGTTTTGTTCACATGAATCTATTATTGTCGTACATTACATTTTGTAAAAATACGCACATAATATAATACAAATATAAACACACGTATAATATACCATATACGCAAACATATTAATCTCCAACATTATTAGATATTAGTATGATAGACTCGGCTCCTACGTTGTCCCGATACTTGGTTGTTGGCCAGTAAGTTGAACATACGTGGTAGATAATATTACTATCGCATTCTCTGCTCCTTTGGGGTGCTGCTTGTGATCTTTCCTAGATTGGATTTTGATTAAAAACGGAACCTGGTATGCTCAAAATATTAGACAGCATTCGTATATACTTAAGTTATAGAACATGTGATACAATATCAACATTTATTTTTAAAACTGCATAATCAAAGATGTATGCATATTTAGTTGTATTTAGTGTAAATTACATTCTCAATTTATTTAATAATTTAATATTTAAAGTTTAATAAAGAACAATCGTTGGGTTTTGTCTAACTATTCAATTCAGGAAACTTTTCGGATCGATTCTGAAATAGGGTTTATGGTAACAGACTAACTTTACCTAATCCTGTATTGTTTTGACTGTTAGATTTACGCGTAAATTCGGAATAAAAACCAAATGTTTTTGCAAGCAAATTCAACGACTGATGTCTTTTGTGGTTTGCAAATGTAACAAAAGTATTTATCCAAAGTAACAATATAACATTTCGACAACCGAGATCGTGCTGCGTTGGACAATAGCCTATGTAAATATAGGTAAAGTCTACTATGCTACACACTGGATAAATATAATATATAATAAGTTCAGTCACTCTTTTTCTTGAACTGGTTTACATCTTAAGGGCCCAATGCTGTCTACGTAATATCAGTGCGAGAATGAAGGGGCCTAAAATTCACAAATGAATCTATGATATATATATGTATAATAGAAAAGCCACCCAATGTATTCATATTCTACGAGTAACACTTGGCAAACCAAATAATTTTAAACTTAGATAATTTTTTCCAAACGGATTGAATCACTACGTCTACGTTGACAGCAAATGTCCCAATTTTGCTAAAAATAAAGAAATAGTTGCAAATTCGCAAATAAGGATATTATTTACCTGTAAGAGACAATTTGCTTTCAATTCCCTCTCACTTTTAAAAGCAGAAATTTTTTGGTATTTCGGCTTTATTTTTTTCGGTAAAATAGGAAAATCGTGCATTTTTGAAAGTTTTTGTTCGTATAGCCGACTTCACCGAAGCGATTCACCAAATTGAATTGACCAGCCAAATTTACAAGTACCTCAACATACATTCTGCCTGCATTGTAACATGGTCTACCTGCACGTGGCCCCGGTGCCTCTCCCCGGGTTGCAATGCGCGATGTAGTTGCACCCATTCTTCACGCGATTTTACTTTTAACAAAAAAAAATGTGCGAAAAAATTATGGTAATTTTTACTCCTAATCTTTACTCCCGTATCAATACTTTTATAATATTCATTTAGTATTTTTGTAACTGTGATATATTAATCATCTATAGTTTGGTATTCTTTGGTTACTGTGGTCTATTTGCGGTAACGTAATATAAAACACATTTGTTCACGATAAGGGTGGTAAGTTTGTAAATTGAAAGTTTCAAGTGTCACGAATTCTAGATAATGTTATCTCGATTCCTTGTCATTCGTTTTAAAGAACAAATACCCTTATTGAAAATAAAGTTTATTTAAGATATATTAAAGTTCAACGAACTAGCATTCTGAAATTTGATATGTATCTATATGGCTTTATTTATCAACCGAGTTAAACGCAACTTTATAAATTATAAATACGAGCTTCGGTGCCAAATTCACGCAGCCAGTCAACGTGAAAAAGATTAAACGACTTTATATTATTTCCTGTTATTACTGTAGCAATTAAAATACACTCGCCATCCTCGCCAATTAAAATACGCAGTCGCCATTCTTTGACGATTATTCTATTTGGTGATACTGGAATAAAACTATATAAACGGATGTTTTGGGACATGATTCTCAATTGCTTGACTGCAGCAATTATGTCTACTGCAGTAGTACCATGATAGTGCGGTAGTCCGCGGTGCAACAGTTTGGAAAACGCTGTTGTAGAATGAATGACATCTTCGTTCTTACATGCATTGTTGGAGCATGCGAGCTAATATTGAGCCGATTAGTTAGATAATGGCATCAAAAAATGTTATATTGTGACAATATCAAGTTCATCGGGTAAAAATAGCCTTTGTAATGTTCATATTTTGTTTGTACTTTGTAATATATCATATAATATACCCTTTAAATATTAGTTTTATGTATAACGTGGAAGATTTTCTTTCATAAAAATAAACAACTTATATCTGTTAACAGGGAAAAGATTATTATTCTGAAGATGAAAAGTCAATATCATCGCTAGTATCTCGCAGAGGGAGTGGGAAACTAACAAGTATACTTGCATCGCTACGTTCACAACATGCCAGGTGACCAGCAGTGAGTGTCTGATAAATCCATTCCAAAAACACCAAATGGGCGTTATCCACAAGTACGATCGATTTGAACCTGCATCTCGACGCAGTAGTTTAGAAATCCATCGATAGTCGATGGTTTCAGGTGTGGCTCCCAGTCTAGTTTGGAGTGAATTTTCCATCTAAAAATGGTCAATTCGCGTTTCCCGCTGGGTTATAAACTTCTCAATTAAATATGTTTTGTTAGTATGGACCACTGATAGGACATCGTCGGGGCGCAGTCTATCTGTGGCACATACTTGGTAAGATAAAATTTTTGATTGTCGTAAACACGGATGAAATTGGCGAATGAAACAATTTTCCAGCGTTTCCAACTTTTACAAAACGTGTATAACTGGAGTCTTGTTGGACCGACTCCGCTCACATCTAATATGGATATGCAACGTGGAGTGTACTATCTATGTCTCCGTTTAAGAATCAAACTTAACTAAATCAACAAGGGCTTTACTGATTTTGAAATCGGAATATTATTCATTTTATACGATCTATAATGCTTTTATTAGACGGTGTAAATTTTGTCAAGAAACCACTTTTCAGTATCTTTGGTATTCATTAAAGTGTCTTTCCGGTATTGACAACTAAAAATATTATATTTCTAAAATTTTTCCAAGTGTTGCTTTTACGAATTATCCTTTATTACTGTGTTCTTTTATTTCCCTATATAATGTTTTTCCAGACTTGTCAAATATTTATTAGTTTACATGCACAAGCGTACTTATTCAATTTATTCAATCCATGACAAATGATATAATATGGGATGCTTAACGTTAAAGCCTTGGTGAAATTTGATCGATATTTTGCTCATAATCCAAATAAATAAATATTGCTTTGTTGAGCGAATTGGCGCGATCTATCAATATCGTATATCCAACAAAGAACCAACCAGCTCAATTTTTTGTTTCAGTAATATTAATGTAATAGATGTAACATTATTTGTGGGAGCGATGGCTTAGTTATCATCGCATCGAAGACCTCGGTCTTGGTTCCCGGCCAGTCCGGCTCGTTGATCCATTCCCAACACTCAACCCAGGGTGTATTAACTCGGGTAAGCTAAGCCAAACCGACAAGATCATATTATTCCAACGACTCTAACACTGTTCGTCTATATGTGGCCGCTCGTTTGGTCAGGGTGAACATCGCTCGCGTTGATTCAACTTTTTTACATCGCTTTTCAGTTTTATTATATTAATTAACAATCCATTCTTTCTATAATGACAAGTTTTATTTTGCTATGTCATATTTACGTTGTTGTTTCGTTGATAAACTTTGCACTGCACTTTTCATCCAAAGCACATATATTTATATATAAATAAATTCGTCAAAATTTTATAAAATTATATATTTTTTCCAGTTTTATTGTGTTTTATCTCACTAGTGCAAATTTTTCATTGCCTTTTTTGTTAGGATTCCTAAAGTTTTGATAATTCTTCGTTTTCATTTTTTTCATTTTTCACAAATCCCTTTATTACGATATTTCTTTCTTCATAAATCTCCATGTTGCGATATAATTCACCATGGTACGACATAAATCGCCGTGTTGCGATATAACTCGTCATGTTTATATGTGAATGTTTACAATACCATTGTCTGCTACAAGGCTGATTTATTTTTTGTGGGAAGGATCCAAATCAAGTGTCTGAGAGCTGAGCTGGTTTCACCTCTAGAGCCATACGACAGAGTATTGCAGAATTTGTCAGTTGAATTGCCACTACAAGAAGTAGTACCTACACCTACACTTCAGGTGGAAACAGAACGGAACCACTATAACTAAGTGCATCGAGTGGTATTTGCCCCGGGTGATGGTAAAATCACGTTTGTAATGTTTTAAGCCTGTTACGACACGCACGAAATACTTTAGGGCATTACATTTAGTTCTCTATGGAGTGTTTTTCACTTAGAAAGTTGTTGCGGGTTTGATTATCGTGTGGCTTTTCACCAGACAAATATTTTCGACGGTAACTTCCTTTAAGGTGCTGCATTCAACCTTGCTTAGAGTGAATTTTATTGAAAATAACTCAAGTGAGCGTTGGAAAACTCTTTGGGCAAAATATATTCAGTCAAGTGTGGGTCAGTTATGGATCGCGCCGCCGAGACGCGGTTCATCTCTGATCCATGCTTGACCAAGCAAGATTTTTCAATTTATGTATGCTCAAGCTTAATCGTGACATACGTAAAACTTTTACTTTTATGATATTATTTTTATGAGGCAATAAATATTACTCGTTTGCAGATGGTGGTTGTTCCTAACTTTGTTTGGTAAATAGTTAAGAGGTGAGGGTTGTCATGCTTGGACCATAATTGAATTATACATAACATGGACTGTTCATCTACGGTGTATACTTGGGGATTGAATATTAAATTGGCGTTTGCTTTAACTATTAGGAACGCCCATTGGAATCGGGTCGTAAAAACGCTCGTAGGTTCCAAAATATGATAACATCACGAAATGATCTAGAATATGATAGGATTTCACTTTTTCCTACGGAAGAAGATACGGCTCAATTATATGGAAAACCACGACCTCTCGACGAGCAAACACTAGAGTTCCGAATCAGGGATGAAATTTTCGGACTAACAAATATCCCATTTTCCTGTGCAAGAAATTATTTGGTGGAGGAAGCCCTAAGCAGAGCTTACGTTAACCGCCGTGCACCAGCAGACTCCTCACACTTAATTATCCATCATGCGATTCGAACCAATGTCAGGATTGAGCTAAGCCTGGCAACTCCATAGATGGTATTGAGGATGATGGGGATAGGATCTCTGGGCTTTCTTCAATTCAAGATTAATAACGCTTTTAATTTGCATTCTTGAAATTTTATATTTGACCCAAGAAAATAATAAGAAAAACCATTCAATTGTTGAAAAGGAATGATATAGAATCTCTTTTTGGTATATTTAATTTTTTTTTTAAAATACACTATGAACAAGGCCGGAAGCAGTACCTAAATGCAGTCAACTATCGGTCACTTAATAATAGCAAAGAGCAACTAAAAAATGTAGTACCGGCAACTTCATTCTAAACGGAAAATATCCAACAGCGGAACTGAACATCCATGGGAAAGTGTAGTAAGTGGTGGTAAAACCATCTACCACTTCTTTGCTTCCTTTTAGTCGCGTCTCTCGCCACGTAGGAAATAATACTGTGAATACTATTCTGAAGACCGTACCTACAGGGCTATGTATTCAATGAAAACGAATTTGCCTGAATGAAAATTTTTTCATTAATTTGTGTTGGGCCAAAGTGCGCTAAAATTGCCGACTCATCTTACATTCGACAATGAAGCAATAAAACTCAACTCAACTGTTGATTATTGATACTCACAATCTAGGAAATGGGAACAAACTTGCTTGGGAATAGCTGCCCAAACAGATCATAGCACGGCAACTAGCCTGAGCTCGAGTGAAATGACATGTGGCTTTCAAATACGTTGAACATAACTCATACAAAAGTTTCATTTTACAAGCATGAACCACAAATGAAGAAATGTTTCGCATTTCGGATTTTATAAATCAAATTCTGGATCGAAATGTTACAGATTTTAATAACGTCCGTGTGCACAAATAATCATTATATTTTAAACTTAATATTTGTCACATATACTTGAAATTCAATGTTGGGAATGAAAACAACGCTTTAATTTATGGTTTGAATTCGATTTAATTTTTTCATATTTAATATCTTGAATAATGAACTGTAATGAACAATGTATCTGTGGTGAATAGATCAGTTGTTCGAAATAATTCATAATCATATTACAAATACGTAACATTTCGGGAAAGACACACCTCTTTTACCCGAATTTTTTTTAAACAAGATATGTTTTGTCAAGGATGTGCCATTGATGGATCGTGCCGCCGAGGCACGGTCATCAGTGGTTCATACTCGACAAAACTAAATCTATGCTTACACTAGGATTCTAAACGCCGCGGTTCACATGTGGCAAAAGTTCATAATAAAAAAACACATAATAAGACACAAACTAATCACATACTCAGCGTTAAGCAAATATAAAGAAAAATGTTTATGGCATCATGGTAATTGATAAGAAATAATACTTCCAAGTAGAAAAGTTTTTGCTTGACATTACGTTTTCGTTGGATCGCAACGCCGAGGGAGGGGGCATCCTTGTGCCTTCCGGGCATGTTACTTGACCAGTTCTAGATAAGTAGAGAACCATAAAATCAAATGCCCATTTTTGACAAATAGGAAATGTACGACGCAAGTTCGCAAATGTCATTGGCTGATTCTACAAAAAAGTCGGTCAAATAAAAGCGACAGATCGGCATGTTGTACTACGTTTCTGATGGTTTGAAAAAAGCGAACGATTCATTGCTTCTTTGCCGTGGAAAATACTGATTGTCGTTCCATATTGATAAACTCATATTTAGCATATGTAAGAAAGGTCGGACACCCCCCTCAATGTCTCTGTGCAGGAGTGACATAAGAATCTTTTAAATGGTATTCGCGGCGTCAATTAGGAAAAAGTTGAAAATTATTATCTGATTTAAAACCAGTAGCTTAATTGACATAAAAGAAATAATTTTAATCTTTACATTGCAATACAACACTGCAACAAAGGTATGGTAAAACACAGATATAATAGCATTGTTATCCCGATTTAATCAATGTCTCACGATGCGTACCTTCTATTTTGATTCTGAGAAGAATGAGGTACGAAAGGATCGTTCCGGCGAGCATAATCAAAGGCCCTGTCTGTTTGCAGGTTTGTGTCTATACTGCTCTTGCGCTGATTTGACTCTCTGGCATCCCCCTATGGAACCAATTAGATTTTATTTTCTGGAAACTTGATCGAAAGTAGATTACGCAATCAAAGCGAGCTTTCACTACGAATAGGCAACCTGAAATAAAATGGCAAAAATATTGTTTATTAAAAAACAAATGAACTTCAGCTTATCCGTGTTTCGTGATAGGGGCCTACACCACAAAATAGCACGGATATTGCATATGCTTGGCGTGGGCTTGAAAAACACAATACAGAATCATAACCTATTTTACACATATTTCTATAATAATCAAATACACACACACTTCTTTAATAGCATTATTAGTATCAAGGAAGACGATGCGTGCGCTTGACATCATAATGCATAGACAAAACCATGATAGTTTTATTTCTGAAACAAGTACATGGTGCTGCTCGAATGCATTTTGATCGCCCTTGCAAGGCGATACAAATAGGGGCCGACAACTTCGAATAACTGAAGCAATTGAACTGAACATATTTTCTGTAACGTTAAGTGAAACTACAGATGGCAGAACATGTGAAAATAATGCAAACCGGGGTAGTGAAAATACATTTCCGTACGGTTAAATTCGCCCAAATGAGCATGAAGATTATGCCGAAAATGCAGGGGCCCTATAAAGGCGATTAAAATAAACGGATACATGAATATACAGTGGGATCGACAATTGGAGTATTTCTCCGCGATACAGCTAGGATCAGTCGTTTAATAACTATTCTTTTATTATTATTTTATTTAAAAAAATATCAATAATGCCTTCTATGCTTCCTGCAATACGACAGAAATTGAAAAGTCAGAATGATTTTCACCTTGCATTGTTATTCAAACATTTTTCTGTAAAAACGTCATCGCTACTAATTTTATCTGCATAGGCTGTTGAATTTGAAGAGAGTTGACTTTGAAGTAATCTCCCTGCAATTACATAATGAGTTAGCTTATTAACTGCAATTCAATCAATAATCGGCAACAGATGTGTTAACTCCGTTGAAATTAGGTCACCTTTTGCATATTATAAATGAAATAAACACGTTTTGATGGAATGTTTCGAGAAGTTCAAGCATCCGATATACTGGCAAAATAAATGTTTGGGAAGGTATTTAACTAAAGTTACTAATTTTGATATAAAAAGGTAGTTAGATTGGCTGCAAAAAATTTAAA
The DNA here is from genome assembly GCA_963675895.2 of Styela plicata. Taxonomy (NCBI): domain Eukaryota; kingdom Metazoa; phylum Chordata; class Ascidiacea; order Stolidobranchia; family Styelidae; genus Styela; species Styela plicata. The sequence continues at coordinate 7,368,057 of OZ023143.1, read as the reverse complement.
CCGGCTGTTCTAAAGCGCTCAGAACATACTATTGTATTTTGTCCAAAAATGCTAAATTAGGTCTGTGGTGCGCGGGCCGAGTGCAGTATGGGTATGTATAACACACTTTCGACCAGGGTCATTTTCGCTGACAGAATTATTAAAAATGAACTTTCTGGTCCTTCCGTCCGTGGAAATTTCACTCTGATTTTATTGGTTGGCCCAGATTCATTGACTGAATTTACGCAGGCTCTAGTCTACATTCTCTGACCTACAATCCATCAGAAATGGACCGTGGGCCGTTGGACCGTGTGGACTAGGTTTTGGCTTTAGTTTTGACATGCGTTTATTGTTCTTTGTCTCAGCGCTATTTAACATCCAGGCACCAACTTTCACTGTAAATATATAAACTGTCGTCATAAAAAAATTTTATTCTTAATTAACATTAATTTTTCTCATATACTCGAGTCTCGTTTTAGTAGTTCCGTTGACGAAGTTGTCCTCGATTTTGAATCCGAACAAATTGATCTTCGATTTCCAGGTTTATATTCGGCATAACTGTGTCTTCCGGACATGTTACTTGACCAGTTCTAGATAAATAGAAAACTATAAAATTAATATTTAAGAAAAGAAATGAATTTTATATTGGAGTATGGATTTCTTTTGCTCAAATTCGTTCAGAGCAAAGATTCGATTAGGGATGGGCAAAACCAAATCGTTTGGAATTCGGTTCTGATTAGGATAAATTTTTCGAATTGCTAATTTAATATAATAAAAAAAATTGCATTTTGACCATTAATACAAACTCGCCTCGAATGTCGCAAAAAAGAAGAAATCGATACCAACGAATGTCAAACTGAAATACTTGATATACTTTCAATTCGCAACTCATCTTTGTGGGAAGACACACATTTGGCCAAAATCTAGAATAGCTCATTTTTGTTGCGTTTTTTTTAAAATGTGGAAAATCCACTTAAATTTGAGGGTTTTTGTTTCTAGGGTCGATGCACGACTGATTCGAATCAAATGAGCGTTGAGTCGATTCAATTCATCGAATTGAATTGCCCAGCCCTAGTGGCAATAGATATACCATACAAGAGAAGTCTCTTGCAACCATGTGTGCAAGGTGCTGCATAAATTGCGGGTATGAGAACTAAAAGATCCTCGTCCCTAAAATTAATTGTCCTCGTCCCTAACATAGGAATTCCAACTCAGATCATTGAAATGTGAGTTCAACAAGTCGAATGTTGGAGGATTCCTCAAGTACAGTACTGGATAGTGAAATTTGAGTTTAATACGTATTAGTATTCAATGCAGTTGGCTATGTTTACATCACCCTCATCTTCCTCATCTCATGTTTGACAAATTTAGATAAACTCCCTTTTATAGATATAGGCCATTACGGACATGAAAATGACTGAAAGTACAAAACCAACCTGGGAATGTAATAAAGTTCTTTTTCGTATACATCTGTTGAATGCTGATCTTACTTCTGAACTCAAAATGCAGTAGAACAGTAAAATGAAGAAACCCTACAAAATAAATCGTAATTAAAACTAGGGGAAGCCAAATGCAAATATCTCATGATTTCATGACGTCAAATGCAAATCATAGAATCAGAATCAAAATTACGAATCAAATTTTTCAACCATTTCATATTAAACATCTTCCCAAAAAATTGTCTTTTAGATTTAAAAAAAAAATACAACTATGTTCTGAACAATATGGCAATTTATGATTTTATTGAACCATCGCATTCACAATTAAATAATTAAGATTTATTTAGACAGCCAAATGATCAAAACAGAACATAAATCGAAGCTAGAAAATATTGCTTTGTTGAACAGCTCCACATATAACAAATACATATACACCGATTGCACATAAAATCTTACTTGCATTGAGTTGAAGATTGTAAAGACATATAATAGACCAACATGACTTGCTGCCTGTGGTATCAATCCAAATATCCAAGGTACACCAAGTATAGGCATCAGTAACATGGCTCCTTTCAAGCACTTCCTTCAAAACGATTGAAAAATGTATTTTTTATTGGTCCCTCAATTGAATGAGTCGCTCTTAGCTAAACCATAACGAAAGCGCAGTAAAATGAATGCTTTTTTAGGTAATTTGACTCAGTGATATTGAAATAATGCTACAACGCTACGACTTTTTGGCCAAATATGGGCTGTTGATGCAACGCCAAGCTACGTCCATCAACAGTCAATTCTTATCATAAATCTCATCAAGGCGGTTTTGAATTTTGGAAATGTAACATTACTGATAAACGAACAGTAAATTTATTGCGCTTTTGTCACAGTGGAAATGATTACAAATTGTCAGATATGGGTATTTTGGGAAAGGCTAGATTTTCAACAAATAAGTTAAGAAATTTTTCTGATTGGGTTCCTTTTCCCCAGTAGAAATTTAATTTAGTCAGGCGCGACCCACCCGTCTCTCATAATAAAGTAACGTCTTGCCATAATTTCTCTGCCATGCAAGCGGATACCTTATATGTTTCTCTTTCTTTTGTTCTGTCGTTGGCCGATACATATTTGCTGACTTTGCTGTCTGTGCAATAACCCATGACACTTTTAGTAAAATTACTGTGTTTATCTGAAATGAAAATATGAATAATAATAAATTTAATATATACCTCAAAGTATACCTCAAAGATTGGGGTCTAGTGAAGTTTAGTACCATATTCCCGAATGTCATTAAAATAAAAACTGGCAGAATATTCTCATCCTAACTAGGGGGCGCCAAATCTGCAAGTATCTGACATTGTCTCCCGGGTTAGGATGAGTCGCTTGCAACATGGGAAATTATTATGATAATCGGAAATATGGCACTAAACTTCATGAGACCCAAAGATTGCATCTTTTAACATTTGTTTCCATCTCATAGAATGCTTCATAGCACACATGGTATATTATGAGATCAAAATCAACACAAATTCGTCTTAGTTTTATGATTTTAATCTCAATTTAAGCTCCGTAAACATAGACGAATTGGATTAAAAGTAAGAGCAGCATACTCATACTCAATCAAGGATTGTTTGGATTTTGATGCACAAAAAATCGTATATAGACATATTTAGCTGCAGCTTGCTTATAGTATTTCGTCATGACATTTCATCATAAGCATGGCTGGAGGGAGCATTTAAAAAGAACTAACTAACGACAACTAATACAACCAAGTGCTGGTTCATTTTACACCTGAATTATCACAATATCTCAATGTACGTAAAACTAACCAATATTGCTATCATTGCTGGGGCAGCCATGGCCCATATCAAATAGTTAGATGTGCTCAACCAACACCACTGAATCAATTGAACATCGGGCTGTGCATCAGAAGATTCGAATATTGAAGTAATATTGGAGACATCGGTATTACGAGAACAACCTGTGTCCCCAACACCTTGCAGATAACAAGTGGGATACGGGTGGCGAGTAAGGCCACATGTAATTGTTATGCCAGATATAAACGCAGGTAACACTAGAAAAAAAATTAAATAAACGGAATTAGATGTATTTTTGAAATAAGAACTAATCTAAGTCGGGAAATGAGAGGTTGACTAGGGAAGGGAAATACAAGGAATAACAAGCACAAAACAATACTAAAGGTCAATCGAAATGATATGACCTAGCGACCTAAAATAATTAGTACTGGATCAGTATTTAAACTCTCGAAATTATGATTGTTATCGAATATTGGAAAAATCGGTTCAATGATCAATAACTAATTGTGTACAAAAACAGCGATGACAACTGACAATTAATATAATTTTTCTGACTGACATTGCAGAAATTACATGATCAGACAACTCACGTTTAAATTTACAGTCCAAAGTGAAATGGCGAAAATGGTGATGAAATTTTTTGAAAAGATAGATAATTAATAAAATAATTGAACACATAGTTATTGAATATTTACGAAATCTTTTGCAAGATATTAAATAAATGAATAAATCGAGAAAACACACATACCCCAGCCTAATATGTATCTGGTGATATTCATATATTTCATCGAATGAAAAACACTGATCACACTCATGTACAATAATATTCCTTCACATAACATCCAACAAAATGTAGCAAGAAGAGAAAAATGTGTCAAAATTGTCACAATTATGCAAGGTAAAGCATCGGTGTTCTAAAATTGGAAATATTTTGTGATTGCTTTTATTAATCATTATAATACTAATATGCCAATTCTCCATGGGCCGATACCGATACAAGTACCGATACCACCTTCGCAATTTATATTCCGATACCGATACCGCCGATACCGAGTACTTTGTTAAATAAGTTAAAGGCTTTTTGTATCCATATACTTATGCCCTTATTATAGTTGCACCCACGTATGTGTGCGCCTACGTACGTTTGCACCCTTGAACTCTTGCATTCATTTGAGTGCAAACTCTTATGAATGAAAATATACTGAATAGTTGCTGCGTTCAAGCATACATGGGTCCAAAGATTGAGTGCAAATGTTCGTGGTTACACAACTAACCCAAAGTGTAAATAAAATCGTGCATTCGAGGCATGTCCCGTTTTAATTATATTTCTGAGCAAAGGAAAGCGAGGTCTTTCCATTTATTATCAGTAAATAAAGCTTATCAGTAAATTCGTACGCTCTGTTGTAAAGACATATCCGGTATCGGTATCGGTTTTGGTATCGGCGGTATCGGTGATGGAAATTTTCCGATACCAGAACCGATACCGATACTTGCCGATACCGATACATCGGCCCATCTCTAATCTAAAATGTGTTTCGAAGTTGCAAAGGAATGTTCGGAGTCAGGAATATTGGGAAATTGATTATTGTCCCAATAGTTGTAAAAAATTCTTTGCATGAGTTTGAATGTGGTAAAAACACCAAATATGTTTTAATAGAAAATATTAGTTTTGACAATTTGATAAAACTAGCAATTTATAATTGAAGAACACAAACAAAGATAAATCATTATACGCCTACGCATTAATAATTTCTGCATTAAACCATTATTATACCTTCTCCTTTTCAGCAAAAACAACAAGTAGTTGAGTGGTGTGGAAAATTATAAGAGCAAAAACAAGATGAAAGTGCGCCACCATCCGTGGTGATTTTAAAGTACGACGAAATACAATGAAGGTCGCCTAAAAGAAATATATAAATGTGCGTGTTAGCATAGATATCCATATGGATATACTAAGACGTATACTATATGAGTTATCTCAGCTAGATAAATTAACAGCAAGAATAAAAAATTCAGAATTTATTATCTAATATACTAAATATATATTTTTATATCATATTTAATATCACTTGATGAAGCCTACAATTGTAATTGATTTCACCCAGGCTTATTGAGTAAAACATCGGAGGGTAGCACTTTTCTTAGTCTTAACAGATTGATTTAACATCAAATATTGAGTAATTTAAACAGATTTATCATAGTACCAAAAAAATAATTTATTTTAATGAATGTTGGAAATTATACAAAAATTTAAAACAGAGCTTAAAATTGTTGCAGCAATCAAATTGTAAAATAAAAACCATTCAATACTAAACTTCTTTCCCTAATCTTACTTGCGATTCACAATTTGTTGTTGTTAAGAATAATCGTTGATAATTAATCTTTTAACTAATGAAATCTATCATTGTTATCTTTCACATTATAAATTTAATCTGTTTGTACGTAATGCTTAAAAAGGCTTACCATAGTTATGACCAAACAAAACACAGATATTGTTTCTCCGATGTACGAAATTGTTTGTAGTTTTTGCATGTCGGCTTTGTTAATCTGTTCAAGGTTTTTGAAAAATTGATACATTCAACAGTTTGAATTAGATGCAATTTGTGGGAACACCATGATAGAAGATTAAAAGTGTTAAATTTTTGTTTCCGCAAAATATGACAGCGGGATCCATCAAATTCAATTAAGTACCAACAATGGGCCATGAACTACTTTCCGAAACGTCGCCATCAAAGAAGTGAGATGGCTTTTGTAATGACCAGGGCAGATACCACTCACTGCACTTTATTATACTGGCTCAAGTAGGCATGGGACGCTTTCCACTTCTAGTGCAACTGCTGGTAATACATTTTATAGTATTACAATTTGCCGTATCAGATCACTAGAAAGAAATAAAATAATAATGCATGGTAAGGTATTCTGGTGACCTGCTCAGAACAATGACAGAATGTATCATATTAGGTAAGTCTCAAATGAGAATCTCTCGACCAAGAGAGATCTAGTTTATAATAAAAAAAGAATGTAATGAAACCTTCATTCACTTCATGTATAAGTGCCAATGTTTAAACATCTATTTGCAGAATATCTGCCTAAACCAGAATTACCTTTGGTGGAATGACTTGGAGCAATATAGCAAAATTGGTAGTATGATTGCAAGAACAATGCACCAACTTTTTCACATGGTCAACCATTGTGACTTCACACCCACTGTAATAAAAGAAAAATATTGCTATAATATAATATACCATTCACGTGTAGCTTCTCTGGTGTCTCGGAGTTGTTTATACCGGACAAACGTTTCATTAGTCAATCATGAGTCAAAGTTGGACCACGCCTCGGCGGCGTGATCCATCAGTGACTCATGCTCGACAAAGCATGTTTGGGGTAATATATTTCTGATCGGCAGGGTTGATTTTTCTTATGGTACCCCAGACTTAAAGTCGGAAATGTATGTCAAAGTATTTCGTCAAACATGCCCTCTAGGGCATAGCAAAGTGACCCACATAAATGAAACGGCGATACCACTGTATTACTAAGTACATTGCATTACGTTGGTTTGGGAAAAAAAACTAAACCGTACTAAAAATGCGTCGAGAAGCATGTCAAAAGAGTCATAAGCCGCCGATATTGAAACTATTTCAAAATAGCTTTCCTTTCATTTGCAAAAATCGAGCAGAAGTGGTGTATACTTTTTACAATCGCGCAGGGCAGCTACCTTTCACTGTAATTTCACTAAGCGGCTCAGAATTCTTTGTCGTGTTGCCACTTATACTGCAGTTTCTGGTACTGCATTTAGAGGTATGTTTGTCATTGAGTGGCCGCTTTTTTCTGTTTAGGCGCTGCTTCCGGCTTCGCACAAAGCAAATTCCAATAAAAAATTTATGAATTTTATTAAATAAATACCTGCTATTCCATTCACTTTTGCCATTTTCTCCCGTTGTTGCAAGATATCGACATGAAAAATAAAATTTGGAATGTTCCACTCGTGGATCCGGTATATCAACATCTTCATAAGGGATGACAAATGTAACCGATGAAGATATCTTTTGTCCTCCTTCCATTACAGATGCCGAAATTACAGGAGATGAGTTGACAAACTGAAATGTTTATTTATTGAGATAACATAAAGAAAGCAATCTTCCGCTCCTAATTTTCCTTACCCTCTGTGTCAAAACAAGGATTTAGTCAGAAGATAGAGATAAAGGTACAGGCTTTAGAATAATACTAACGCATTTTCTGCGTGTCGTAAGAGGCCTCTAAAAGGAAGCAAAGGAGTGGTAGATGGTTTTACCATCGCCCAGGTCAGATACCGCTCACTGTAGCATGGCGGTTCCATTTGGGATGTTCTCCGTTTAGAGTGCAGTTGATGCGTACTATATGTTTTAGTAGCTCTTTGCTATTGAGTAGATGATATAGTTGGTTACTTTCATGGATTGTTGCCGACCATGCTCAGAGTGAACGTAAATAAAAAAAGTACAACACAAATAAAACATGATATTATTAAGAAATATTAACATTGTTATTGTACAGAAATTAATTCACCTTTATTTTGTTCTCTGTGTCATCAACACATTCTTCATTGTGGCAATTGGTCTGCTGCCCTAGAAAGTGTTTACTTAACATCAGTTATATACACAACCAGGTTATATTCGCGCAGGATCCCGCCTGTATATTTTACCCTAGTCAGAAATATCATTTTGTCAAGCATAAGACACAGATGGCCCATACTTGTCAAAACTTGTTCCTTCATAAAATAGTATGGCAAGGTCGAGCAAATATTAAATAATACATTTTGAAATGAAAACAGCCATCCACTTAGAACGCGAGATAAAACGAGGGAGCAGCTAAGGGTGAACATAAACTTGAAATTGGGTAATTGTCTAGTATCATATATATGATTTGTGTAATAATTGGTTAAGTTTCCTCTTGCTTCAGAGATGAAGTGCAAATTGTAAGCATATTGACTTTTATAGTTCGTTTACGTAATTTTAGAGAGTCCTTGCTTAATATATTTGTCGATTTTAATAATGGGGACAAATTGCAATGATAAAAAGCTACATTCCTATTTATATAGGATTTGTGATTCGATTCGACAAATACCCGAATCAGATTAATGGATGAGTCATTGGGCAATCGAACAGAACCCCCTAGTACTAAGAGCGCTTTATGTGGTATAATCTGAGAATTAATCAAGTTAGTGAAATGTTCAAACATACCGTGCTTGGTATTTTCCACTTGTGATATAAGTTGCATCACACTCGAATATTTTGAAACAATAGTTAAAGGCCGTTTCGTCGATTCAGCAGCATCATGATCAAAATGCAAGAAGTTTTCATCAGCTGAATAAACAGTTTAGAAAAAGTAGGTATCAATTCAGTGATTATGCTTACATTCCAATCATAGGTATGAGCTTTATAATAGTTCCAACTCATTTATTGTGTGTCGTAAGAGGCGAAAACGGGAAACAAATACGTGATAGCTAGTTTCACAATCGTAGAGTGTAGATAACAACTGCTTAGATAACAGTTACCGATTTTACATTTTATGGTATCTCTTCGCCAGTCGGTCCATGTTCGTTGTTGCCTTTCATATATTTCCGGCATTTCTTAGCGTGAATAAAATAAGGCATGATAACTCGAGAGTGGGATGATCTCTGAGCAATCAAGAACCCAAGCAAACTATTTTAGCTTCTAGGCCTTGAGGTACTGGTTTTTGCAAAGTCCTAACGTGTTTCTTGCGTGTCGTAAGAGACGACCAAAATTGAACAAACAAGTGGTAGATGGTTTTAATATCGCCCAGGGCAACTCCCACTCACTGCACTTTACCATAGTTCCGTTTGGCACTATAAGAAGTGGCTATAAAAAATGTTGTTTTTATTAAAATTTACTCTGAGCAAAGCAGGAAGTAGTGTCCATAGGAACCAACTAACGACCACTTAATAGCAGTGAGCTATATAAGATACAGGACTAGCAACTGCACTCCTAAGCGGAAAAGATCCCAATTAGAACTAAAGCCTCATGATAAGGTGCAGTAAGTGGTATCTGCCCGGGCGATGGTAAAACCATTTTCCGCTTAGATTGCAGTTGCCGGTACCATCTCATGTAGTAAGTAACTCTTTGCTACTAAGTTGCCGTTAGTTGGGTATTTTTGAGCACTGCTTCCGGCCGTGCTCTGAGTGAATTTCAATAAAAAAAAAACTAGAAAAAAAAAAAACTTTCTGAATCATAAGACACAAATGCCCACACTTTAATGAAATGTTCCATCAATAGTTGATAAGATGCTCAGAAAATAAGGGGAACAATATAGCATCAGCTATATAGCACATTAGCATTGACAATTTAGCAAGTGTACTGTAAGTGTAAGAAATGGTTTGCCATGTTTAAATAAGATAAGATAAAATCAAAACATCCTTGAGATCGAGTTTTATAGTATATACTTTCAAATTCCAATTTGAGCAAGACCTGGAGCAGCACCTGAAAGGAACCAACTAACGACCATTTATATGACAATAAGCTGTTACAAATTTTAGCATCAGGGATCTTTTCCGTTTATAGTGCTACTTAGATGCTTAGAGTGAAAAACAAGACCTGCACATATCGCTCAAAATGTTTCTTGTAATGTATATATATATTCACCATCCAATTCTTCATTGTTTACGTCCAAACTGCGAATCACACTGTGTATATTTTTAGTCTTGAAATCCATATGGAAGTTTGAATTTTCTTTTTTATTCTTCTCGTTTTCTGTTTGACTCGATACAATTTCGGTGAGAACTGCTTCCAATGTGAAAAGTATATCTGAAGGCGATTTCTTCGCATTTTCTTGGTTTGATTTTGTGTTTCGTGGTTGCGGATTTTCTGTCGAAGCTAAAACAAAAACATATCGGTAAATACACGTTCATTCTTTATTGCAAGTATAGAAAAACTTCTGATATTGTACTTGCATAATTACCTTTTTAGTTCATTAACACTTATAAAACCCTCAAAAAATTTTGCGCGCTTGCGACATGTATTGAACCAGTTTAATGCGCGGCCCTTCTAAATCCTACTTGTCAAAACAAATTTGAAGAATTTTTAAGATACTGTTTGACCTGACATTGACGTCGCGATCCATCCCTAATCAAAAATTTTATTTTGTTCAGCATAAATCTCAGATGGATTACGCCTTATCGGTGACTCATACAGACCAAAGATGTATACGGACAAACGTCGTCTGACTTGGTAGTGCCTCATGTATTTGACAAAATATGACAGCATTTTTCTACCTGTTTCATAAAATCGAAATTATGAATAAGCAAGATCGGAAGTCGCACTTGAACAGAACTATCTAACGCTCATTGATATAGTGGAGAGCATTTACCAAACAAGGTGTTCAGGAGTGAATTCGCTGTGTTGACAGCTTTGTGAAACAACACATTAAATATTAAGAATGTTTATTCCTCCAAAATTTTAGTGAATAATATATTTTGACACTACCTTGTTATTGAACGCGAATCTACAGGAGTGCAATATATATTGAATTGACATACTTTCATACAAGGACAAGTTTATTCAAGACCACTGTGGTCAGCTACATCGGCTGCACGTACTAGAGAAGTTGAAATTTCTGATTGGACAAAATAGAAACAGCGTCAAATCATAGCTGCTAAAATTGCTTTACAAAACGCCCCAAACATGCCTCCATACGCACTAATAAGAAGCAAATTCTCACATTTAGAATCTTCCACGTCACTTTCAACTTCCTGCTGCAGTGAAATCCAAACATCAGCTCTCTCATCATCAACAATATTATCTACAACATCCATAACATCTGATATCAAATTTTCTGCGCCGGATCGAGATAATGAAGTGTAGTTCATTGCCTGTATAAAAGAATTTTATATAGAGATTGAATTATGAAATTTGTTTATGTAGATGCACCAGTTGGTCAAGTTGAAGCATATCCCTTAAATGCACGTGGAAATGGTGAGAACAGTATGACTCCATAAAAAAATTCAGAAAAAATTTTCTTTGGTACCCATAAGCGCTAATCGGCACCATGTCATTACATAAATGCACAGCTGGTGAAGATAACACGATGTGTAATATTCTGTCGACGTAATATACGTTTTATCTTTACCAGTTGTGCATTTATTCTTGCAAGTACCGTTATTGTCTTGTGTTCTACCCTGTTCTGCTGTAAGTGGCCTTCAGGAATAGGCCTATGCTGAGGATGTCCATAATAAATAAAATCCAACAATATCTTTAGTCTCACATAATTTAACAGTGTAAAGAAGAATATAGTATTCGCACTCGATAATCCTTTTTTTTCGTTCTGCTCTGAACTTCGTCTATGATTTTAACAATAATTGGGAAAGTAGTTTGCATTATTTCTTGAAAAGTCGCGTTTTTTTGAAAACGCAATATTTTATATCAATTCATGTATGTATGTTCAAACTTTGCTGTTGAAAGAAACCGGGGTATCTTTAAACCTAGCATATTCTTAAACGTCCTGAGCGCATGGCCTAGTGGTTATCATGGGTATACTTGGGTAGGCTAAGTCGATAAAAGTGGCCACCAATTTGCGGTCGTTGGTCAGGGTGATCCACTCTAAGGAGTGGCACGGAATAGAAAACTGTATGAGCCGTGTATGACATTTATGACTTGTGGTTTTTATTTAGTTTAGTAGAGTTTTTATGCACTATTGAGGTAATTTTTGCAACGAACCTCTAGCGCCTGGACGGAATCCACCAACGTCGATAGAACTTTTGAATCATTCTTATCCTGATATTTTATTGTGGCTGCGATCATGTCCATCGCCTCAACTGCTTCTTCAGCATTCTTGTATTGTATTTTACCAGCTTTTAGAATATTGTTCAATGAATAGGAACATTCAGGATCGTTACCTAAATAAAGGAGTTACCTTCATGTAGCTTCACGCTTCTGAGAATCAAACATACACAACATTATGACCAAAAACTTTTCTTCAGATAGCAGAGTCATTCGCTGTCTTGACGAGAAATGTATTTTCAATTTTCATGGAGATCAAAATAATGAGTATTTATACAATACAATACAATACCGCAACGGGATTTTTTTACATTTGAATCATATTTTACAAAATATTATTTTAATTTTTATCAACATGAGAGTGTAAGTGCCTCGTATGACCCATTTCAACTTTACTTTCATGATCTGATATAATACAGTAACATGTCAAATTTCAAAATTTTGGGACTCATACGTGACAAAAATGTTTGATTGGGGTAAATAAAAGAAAATTCACCTAATGGTATTTCACAGACCACATCATCTCCCTCCTTCACAATATTTTCAATATCATCATAAGTGCAAAATACATTCGGACAATTCCTAGAATTTCCGGTTATAGTAACTCGACAGAAAACGAAAAACATTTCATTGCGACATTTTTCGTTTGTATTTTGGGTGATGTGTGGTGATTTTGCTGTTTCCAATGACGTAAATTGTTTCACAATGTTGTTGCAACATGAGACACTGAAAAAGAAAACAAGATTAATAGTTAGGTTGGTGACATCCTATGCTAATGGCATTCATCATGCAGGTATCGGAAGTTCAAGATTTCGAGAACACCGCAGTGAGGCCGACCGAATATTCAATACCCACCTCACAGAACAAAGGGTAATAAGTAACGAGTAGGTTCAGCAGATCCCAATCAAAAATTGTGGCAATCTTATGTTAAGCATGAGTCACTATTGGACGGCGCTGCCAAGACGCAGTCAATTAGTGAATCACGCGTGACAAAATCAAATTTGATTGAAACAATATAGCTCTATATATTTCCCATCACTTCCACCACGTTGCTCCAAGTGATCAACAAAGCAATGAACATTACTATACACAAGAATACAGGAATACGTACTTTACATAGCCACTCAGCATGTATTTCAATAAGAAAGAGTAATGTATGGGAAATCAGATCGAAGATGGCGGTGTCGTGTTTCGTTTCTGCCAACTTAGATACTATGTTAATATTTTACCGTAGTGTCCAACAAGTTATTACTCCACTTTTGCTCCGAGATTAGAATGTCTACCAATATATCAGAAAAATTCCATTGAGTTGGGGATTGACATTTTACGTGCTGGGCCACACGTATACTAGTAATGTTACTGCTGCATCCTCATTCTCATTCCTTAGCAAAATTTGTTGGGGAACATCATTTGTGTGTCATTCAAAGCAGAAACAAAATTTTTGAAGTTAATTATAATTAGTCTTATTAAAATATTACTTACTTTTCAACTGGATCACAGAATGAAGATTTTCTCACATTAATGTCATGGAAACGAAGCCACGCCTCTGTGTTGGGAGAGCGCCTGTTAAAAAAATGAATGTAAACATAAATAATCCAAATGTATAGGCTAAAATTCGAACAATGAAAAGTTCAAGATAGATAATGATTATTACAGCTTACGGCATAAAATCCTAAAGTTAATATTTTTTTGTTTGTGAAAAATACATATTTTAGCATTTTTACATTTATCATACAACTTTGTGAGAAAATATCAGTCAATGTATTTGTCTGATTCATGTTTACACAATCCTTCGGTTCTTGTTGAAGCGAGAAATTGTTTTTTAGTTACAAAACTTCAAATACTCGATGCCATTAACTTTTTTCATTATATTTGCTAATTATATTGTGATCTTAACGTAACAGTGTGAGAAAACATAAAAAACTAATAGAAAGTCTCTTCCTAGTCTGAATGATGTATGAAAGTTTTGCTTTCCTTTATCTTAGATCAGGGTAGTTGGGAGCCTGTGATAGAGCTCTGAGAATGGTACATTGTAAATTTTAATGAGATCGTTTCATAACCACTCATAAATTTTATTTTGTCATACATGTGTCACAGATGAACCGCGCCTCGGGAGCCCATTCCTTCAGTGATTGATACTTTACAGATAATATTTGCAGTTGACTTTCGGAGTAGACACACCAAAATGTTACTATACCATCATTTACCGACTCAGAAACGAGGTGGTAGACTGTTTGGTAACCACTGAATTTTGGAAACATACTTTTTGTTGCAAAAAGATTCGGTGCTAATGTCGTCAATATGTCATTGATCACAAACCTTGATAGCCATCGAATGATATCATCCAAATGATTTCCATCGTACAACTGGTAAATCCTACTTCGTGTGCCATCAACTTTACACACCTCTCGAGCATCAGATCCATATTTTACGGGATGTAAATTTACTAGACTCTTGTGGTTGAGATCGTCATATCCTGCAGCACGTTTTAGAAAACGGTAAATATCTGATGGAAGGCTTCCTCTCGCTGAACATAATAAATATTAATATGTGCGGGACAGACGTCGGGGGATTTTTTCATACACTTTTTCCCACGAAGAATTTCATTTCGTCAAGTATGAGTCACTGGTGCATGCGCCACCAAGGGCTTGGCTTTTTTCCATCCTACGAACAATCGTTTTTGATACATCTAATGTTGTCCTTCGTGTACTTTTCTAAATTTTACAGGATTTTAATTTCAATTTGAAATCAAGTGGAACATTCCGACAGTAGAACCACGGCGTACGTGTTGACGTCCTTATCTGATCATATTTATTTCAAATATAAGTATGTAAGCAAAATATTAATTCAATATACCATCAAAGCAGAGTGATTGAATGAATATTCAAAATAAAGCTTTACTCATTATTTTCAATTCTAAACATATACAAAATAATATATTTAGCAGAAGGATTGCCATAGCGTCAGAAGTGTCATCCATACATTTCTGGAGGGGGTTTAATTACAGTTTAAAAATAGGGTTTACAATCTTATTCGATCAAAAGCTACAATAAAATTTGAAAATTGAATAAGTAAAACCGATTTACCCAGCATAGGAAATGCAAGTACAGGATTTTCGTTAACAGCAAGTACAGAGGATCTGACAACATCGTTCGGTGGAGCATGTTCTGTTCGATTTGATGGTGGAATTCCTAGTTGATAGTGTACATTAGCTCTGAAATATTAAACAATTATTGGTCGATTATACTTGTGGATAACAAACTGCAAAGCGGGAGAGGACAGGAAATAATGTGTCTTAAATTATGACGCAATGCTGGGTGCAGCAGACAAAATTTTATCACTGTGGTACACGCACAGAAGTTAATAACTCAGTGGCGTATAGCAATCCCCCTCACTCTGTAGCGATGAATTTAACTAGAGTTGCAGAATTATCTTCAGATTATGCCTCTAAAATAAATGAGATTTATTGTGAATATACAAACCTGTCTATAAAATGAAGAATTCCACTCGGACAAGTACCAAACGGTGAAATTGTCGAGTTAATATATTTCAAAATTCCATTTTTCCACTCGCATCTAATCATTTTATTGTTTGCAAGTAATAAAACAGTTGACGGATCATTGACAGAATAAACTTGACGAATACTTGTGTAAGTTTCCCGATGTAACATAGTAGATTCGTCGTATTTTGAAAATGCTACGAAATAAGATGATAATAAAAGTAGGATCAGATTGACGGTTATTTACTATGATTTTATTTAAACTGCACTCTAAGTTTTTTTTTTATAGAAGTATGCTCTAAGCGAGGTGGAAAGTGCCAGCAACTACACTCCAAGCAGAAAGCATTCCATACACAACCAAACCACCATAGTAAAGTGAAAGAGTGGTATCTGCCCTGTGCGATAATAAAACAGGCAGCGCATATATAGAAACTAATTAAAGATCCCTTCCCTATATTGCAAAGAGCTTTATAAAATATAAACCAGTAAAAACTGTCCCCATGCGAAACATATTACATATGAAACTGAATTAATATAGCTGGTTACGTTGGGTTGTATCTGCCCTGGGCGATGATAAACTCATCCACCTCTAATAAACTTCATACATATAAATCTAAAGAGTATTTGATTGTTCAGAGTATTATAACTAGTTATTTAGACAATCCACTGATGTACTCTGATGTATAAACCAACATGTAGTCGGGTACGAGTATGGGTATCGGCTAAAAATTATTGGGTAACACTGATACTCTTTACACTACAGCATTAAGGCCATATTACATGTGAAGTTATCTAACCGATGCATTGTGTTGTGTTTTAGGTAACAAAACAAAAACGACAACACACGTTTGCATTGATTTGCGTTAATTGTATTCAAAAGCCTACAAAGCTCACACGTACGCAACCAAACGAGCACTATCCGTTAGCATGCATAGCAAACCGTTCGGTTGCGTAGGAAAATGAGCGAAAACAAACGCATGCGTAGCGTTGCGTTAGCGTAAAACGCAAGGTCAAAATAGAACCAACCTAGAGAAAAACGCAACCTAGTAATCTTAATCGGGAATTAAGCATGGTCGAATTTACGTTACCGGTACATTCCACAGCCAAGGTACCGTCAATCTGTGAAAATAGTACTAAAAGCATCTTGTAAATCCAAACTTCACATATAAAAAGAGATAAATAAATAAAACTATCGTGCTCATATTTTATTTTATCCCACTAACTTCAAATTTAAAGATAGAAGTTTATATTATACAGACCATCAGTAATGAGAAAAGTCGTGATTTTGATAAAATGAACTACTAAATGAGGAAGGAAGTTAATACAAAGTTCGAGTTTAAGGCTAATGCACGTGAATAATAACCGCGTCAATGCAATTTAATTTTGCTGCCAAAGACAGGGAAATAGTTAGGAAAACGTTTTCCAATGTACTAGTGTATGCATCCCTGTGATAGACCTACCACAAAGTAATTTTGTGGTCGGTCTATCACAGGCATGCATTCACTATCACTTTGGGAAGCAAATGTCCTCAAAATCATACCTTAACCGTTATAATAAAAGCAATGGATTTGGTCTATTTATATAAACAGTTTTTTGTTACTGTGAAATATGTAAAATTTTGTGTATTTTTTCATAGTACTTATTTTATTCATGTGCAAGATAAAAGCATTTCCTTTTACTCATTTTAGGCAATTTCCAGAAAACCCATCTGACCTGGAAATGAATGAATTACATCACGAATTTTTATGCAAATTCTTCTGACAGGTTCAACCATAATTTGGGTACACTCTTGCAGCAAACTTCAGAAAATTATGGAAAATTTGGAATATTATTATAGCGATGCAAGTCATAATTTTTCGTCGGGCCTCGCATAAAATCCTTCTAATATACATGCCACTTGACATTCGGGAAAGGAAATCTTGACAAGCCTCTCCCGCAAACAATCAATGGTACCCATAATCCAAGTATTTCAAAATATATCAATTTGAAGTTTGTTTCCTCGCGTATCTTAGAAATACGTTTTTTGCGTGATTTTTTTTATAGCTTCTTCTTGGAGTGGTTCACCCTGAACAGGGTCCTATACCGGCGGCCTACGGACAGAGTTTGAATTGCGGGAGAGAAATCATCTTTTCCAGAGTTATATCACCCTGGTTCGAGTAGTGGACATGGGATGATTTGAAGCCGAGATCTTCAACCTGCGATGCCAACATGTTCAACCTTCAGGCCAAAAGTTTTGACTCCCATTTCATTTCAATCAATTGCATACACCGTTTTATTTTATCAGTGCAGCAAATTATGTATAAGAACCAGTCAGATCAAACTTGATAGATATATGCTGTTGCGGATTTGGAGTATACATAATTCATATCAAGACAGAAATTGGACTAAGAAATTATTAATGAGTTTGAAATAAAATTAAATCAAGAGGGAATTTTCAGTGTTGCTGAAATAGGAGAATATATTTTGATTTAAAATATTGTGGAAATTTTCAGCTCTAAGTTGTGAAGGCTTAAATTAGTCTAAAGATTTCGAACCTGTTTAGATCCTTATGTCTTATCTTATTCAATCCCAATTGGAAATTTTATTTTGTCGAACATGAGTCTCTCTCTAATGAATCGTGCTGCCAAGCCGCGATCCATCAGTCACTGATACTTAACAAAATAGGTTAGGATTAAAAGGATTTAAACTGGGATGTAAAATCACAAACTCTTCCAAAGTCTCAATCAAAACTTTTTCAGCTCGGTGTCCAAATCTATTGTATTATTTATTATATCGTATAACAAAAAAATTAAAATTTATTGTTCGTGTGGCACAAAATCCTTTCTCAGTGACGTATTTAATATCATGATGAAAAAATCACGTACTTAGAAGAGGGGTGACCTAACGTGTTAGAACGTTTTCTAATGATTTTGCTGCAACTTTTTCTCAACAGAGCAGTTTTCCGAAAAAAAAACATGATGCAAATTAACGCAATATAAAGGGAAAGCAAAATAAAATATTGCATGATTTTCGAATGGAATAGAATTATTTACCGAGTCACTGGATCACATAATAAATATGCAAAATATTTTCTCCAAATATCATTCGATTTCGTGAAAAATACCACCTATTTTCCGAATACCGCTAATACTGATTTCGAGTTACAAACAGTATCAATGAAGTTGAACAATTTGTGAATCGAGTAAAATAGAATTTAGAAGCAATAAACAATGGAAAAAAAATTATTACCATAAAATGTGCAATTTTCATATTTGGATGATTCAACTTCTGTCCAATGCGGCTCCGTTGTAAAATTTATCCTGACCATTGCCCCCGGTCTCTCGAGGTAAACAAACAAATTCTTGTCGTCATACGATGACGCAAACGTTATGATGTCATGCTGTTTTTGACTCGTGCACAAATTCCATGCCATTTTTATATTTTCTGACGGAGGATCTCCAAATGAAGTCATGTTGCCATCGTAAAATTTATAAGTGACGTAACCATTTCTTCGTTTTGTGACGTAGTAAACATTTTTGCGGAATGAATACATGAAGTCAGGAAATACTGTGAAAAGATTTCGATCAGATTTACTTGCCAAGCATGGACCACGCGTTAATGACTCAATTCATCATTGGCCCATGTTCGGAAAAAACATATGCAAGAAAATACTGCCATGAGTCGATTATAGTGTGGTGCGCGGACAGCATTGTATTAATATTGCGATCTATGTCGCTTTTGCTTTGTTTACAATATCACAGATTTTGTTTCCTCGGAATCATATTATGTTTTAATTCACTTTACGAGAAATTCTATTTTGCTAAGCATGTGCCATAGGTTTATCGCACCTTGGCGGCGTGATTCATCAATGACCCATGTTTAACAATGATTTGAAAAAAATTTTCTGTTTGGGTACAATATACAGACAGCCGATAGCATTATTCATCTTAGGTGATCGATTTCTGGTTCATACTCGTATTACTGTCGGAATTGAAGTATACAGATATCATGAAAAGCTTTTCAATTTTTTGGCAAAAATCTCGAAGCTGAAACCTATAATTTTCATGAAGTTAAAAGATTATCAGTATTAAAGAAAATAAATGTCAACGCGGCGTCTCGAGAGAAATCTCTCAAGCAAAACAAACAGTCGCGTTATTTGTTCAACTCTTTGCAATCAATCAAAAATTTGTCGTCAAAATCTTGAGTAGTGCTTATGTCATAGTTGATTATTTATCTAGAGAACTTTGAAGTCTTGCTTTACACTAGATACATAGATTAGCGAGAGAATAACGTAATCAATCACTTGAATATGTGATGCAAGAATGTTCATAGTCTGTCTGTGATCCAATTCTTATATATTGTTTGAAATGTGTTGAAACGCTCTTCGTTGAATATGGAAATCAACGGTTCGAATTATATCGAAGGCAAAATATTAGAGCTATCTAATCTATTAACAATAATGCCCTGCCCAGAAAGTAAGACATTACAGAAGGAATAAATAATAATTATAGTTTGTTCTGTGCATTCATGCAACTGAAAAACCGATGCAATTCAAATTCGAATCTGGTTCGGTTAATTTTTTCGAATCAGCAATTTCATATAAATAGCAAATTTTCCGTTTTTATCACTACAGTTCATCAGTGACTCATACTTAACAAAACTTGTTTGTACAAAATATTTCTGACTGGGTAATGAATTTCAATAGACACTTTATATCCGAAAGCACAAAAAAGATCGATATCGAAAATATTAGTCGTATTTTGTGGATAAAATATAATAATTTAACATAATTTTGTTCCTATGGCTAATAGCTCACTACTTCACTGATTCGAATAGCCTGTGCTTCGAATCGATTCGAGTGTTCGAATTCAGTTTTCCGGATCTAAATTAGAATGCGAGGCCAGTCACCGAACACTATAAAGGAAACACATTTACTTCGATTTCACTTTTCTTGAACAGGAGACAATATTTAAAATTAATGATTGCGATATTGAGAAAAGTTTGCATGAAAATTATGGGCAAGATTACATTTATTAATTACTAAGAAAAATTTGAGAAACATGGAAAAATGAAATAAAACTCACTAAACTCTGCTTGGTTTTGATCGCAGGTTCGTGGCGGTGTATTATATGTCGTGTCATCTTCGAGATCTTTCACCTGGAAGGAAATAATCCAATCACAAAATCTTTGTCAAAAAACTTTTTGCATCACTGATGGATCAAGTCGAGGCATTATTGCACGATTTCCGATTGGGAAATCCACATAAATAATATTGGCGAAATTATTTTGACAAATACGATGAAATTTTTGATCAAAAGATATTTCAAATCATGTAAAGTCACAGAAATTGGTATTCGAATTGAATATTCATCCGAATCGGTTCGATATTCATGCTAAAAGTGGCATCTCTTACCATGCCTAGGGATGTCCATACCCAAATATAGTGAGGTATTCTATAATCCCGATAAAAAGGTAATTTTGTTTAACTGGTTAATTGGTTAAACATAGTTTACCTGATATGGCGGAACAACATATCATTTATAATAAATTTCAAATACCATTTCAACTAAACTTTGAGAACAATAACTCCAGTCATTTCTCCCAGAAAATGCTTAATAAAAAATACTACATTACTAAAATCCTTTCAAAAAGCATGCATATTAACTAAATTTATGAAAAAGAACATTCAATATAATTTTTTCTTCAAACTTGATTCAGCAATTCAAAAATATTAAATCATATCATTGGGCATATTCATTCAATTTGTTTCCCCAACAAAAAATTACTCCTTGATCCGTTTAAAATATAAATAAGTGACGAGGGCATGAGTTTGAAATTTAATACAAGCAGATGTGAGTTTCATTTCAATTAAAAAGATTGCGATTTTTTTTAGTGTATTGCCATAAAAGTATAGAGAGTATACTGTTCATTTGCAGTTAATTTTACATTTTCAAAATATGAAACTACGAAGTGCGAGTTGTCTGGATATGGACAGAACTCCGGGGACCGTTTTCCGTCTACACATAATTTTTAGCCAAAAATTTCGATTCTAAACTTCTTCGATAAATATTAATAAGTAAAAATTGCCGTCAAATATAGGCAATTTTACTGTATTTTATCACAATGAACTACTTTGTCGGACATAAACCACAGGTGAACCGCGACTGGAAGTTGCTATCCATCAGTGACATATGTCCGACAAATTGGAGTTTACGATATAATACAACCCGCTTTTCACAATTACTGAGCTATTTACTTCCACGCTCATTAAAAAAATTAATTAACTGAAAAGAAAAACTTACAAGCAGGGATATTACATCTACTGAATAAGCCGATTCCCATATAACACCAAGGACCACCACCGTACTCAGGATCAGGATTTCGACAATTATTATGATTCCCGATTCCATATTGTCGTCTTCTCGTTTTCTCGGTCCCCCAATATCTGCCACCTACTTCCCGCCAATTCATACAAGGTCTTCCGTCACGTGACACATTTACTTTTCCGCGAAAATCGTGGCCTTTACCGGTATAACAGTTTTGGTTTATCTTCTTTTTAATAGGATATTTTCCTTTGCCTAGAAGTTTTATTTTTATTGATGGACAACAAAAATAAACCAAAACAAAATTGAAAATTGATAAAATAGTAATATTTAATAAAAATAATATTGTAAATAAAATAGCGGTATTTTAAAATAAAAACTAGCGAACATTTTGAAATAAAACATGCAGATTATTCATTTTGAAAAATACTTTTGAAGGTTTCATAATTTTATCAACGATATATTCTTGACTACGGAATGTTAGATTCCAATTGTGTTTCAAATATCAACAAAAAAATATTTTCAAAATCGTTAATTCAACTTTTACAAAAGTTTAAAATAAATACGTTGTTTCTTTATCATTCAAACCTAATTTAGTTATAATAAATCCACGTCATTGTTGTGTATTTAGATTATTTAACTTTTTTAAAAGAAATGTTCGCCATCAGAAATGAAAAACGAAAACAAAAAATTTCATACACAATGTGAAATCATGTACTTACTAAACAAACAGCATTCCGGCTTGTTGCACGATTTTAATATATCTGAACTTGGCGGTCTTTCATAATGTCCTTTCGCCGAAAAAGCAAGAAAAATTATTGCTATCAATCCAAATACTACAGGAAATGTTTCGTTATGAGAAAACATCTTTGGATGTATATTTTGATGTGAAGTTATGTATACGACATAATATTGTTAGATTTCATCTGAAAGATAAATGAACAGATACTGAATCATACTCAATCGGAAAAAGCATATTAAAAAATCTTTTGTTGAGCTTGTGTCAATGATGGATCGCGTCGACGAGACGCGGTCCATCTGTGGCGCAGGCTTGACAAAATAAAACTGCTGATTGGGTAGGAAAGAAAATAAAAACTATTTAAAGCTTTAAAATCTCCAAAACAAAAGTGCATACACTATAACAAAATCACAGTGAATTTACCAAACATTTGCAGTAATTGTACATATTCTCAACTTACAAAATCGCCATGTTATTAAGATTTATGTGAAATATGCACTGTTTGATGAACGGCACTTCGGGCGATGGTTTTCATCAACAGTCAAAATTGGCCGGAAGTTAAATTGTTGTTGAATAACGTCGATTTTCTGCATTTCTATTGCAGTAATTTTACTTATTGCTATGGAAACGAAACAATCAAATCTAGCTTTTCGAACAATAAAGGGTTGTTGATTTGTTGATGTACCGCGCCCAGCCAGCAAACAACATAACTGGCATCGACAAGACGGCTTCTAGTTCTTGGAATATACAGTAAATTAACCATGTTGTATTTTTGTCACACTGTTTCCCTATAACTATAAAAAATTCCACACTACATCACATGTTTTTTAGTTGGACAATGCATGGTGAGATTATCCTATCCTTGTCAGAAGTTTTTTGTCAAGCATAAGCCACAGATGGCCCATGCCTATGCTACACGACCCATTCTGTGACCCATACTTAACAAAACATGATAAAGGTAAGATATTTCAGTGTGGGTAGCGGCAAAAAAAAAAAATTTGGTAAGTGGGAATCGCTTATGATGCGCGCCTCCTGACAAAATAAAATTTCTGGTTGTGCATCTTTCCGGGCCCTTGACAATATAGTAATAATTGATTATTGGGTAGGAATAAAATATACTCCGAATGATCAAATTTGTGTTGTGGTACTCCTTTCAAAATGCAATCTTTTATATTGAAAACTCGCCTTAGAACAGTATTTGTAAATAACTTGATACTTGAAAAAATTGTACAGTTAACGACAAAAATTATTGTTGTCTTAGTAGTTCAGTTTTAAAGATATTCATTATATAAATAGAACAATGTTTTAAAATTTCATATAAAGGGAATTTCCGATATTTGCCAATTCGACCATTTTACATTTGGCCAAGTCCTAATTTATATCACATTTTACAACGTAAGATTCAACAAAGTGAATGGATTTAAAAAAAAAAATTGAGAAATGAAATTTGAATTCTAGAATTCCCTATTAGGGAAGGCATAGGAAATTCAAACATTTGTATTAAATAACTCCTAGCCCAGCAGAATTTTTTTGTCAAGCCACGGATGGACCGCGACTGTGAATTAAATTTTTCTTACTAGATACTACCAACCTCGTGAGTAAGAGAAATCTGAGATACTCCTTTCTAAAAACGACTCCCATTTGCCAAGAGATGGTATTGGTCAATCAATCAACTCTAACAATACCTGTGACTAACTATTTTTTTTCAAAATCTCACCCAGTTTTCTCAATTTAAAACATTTTCCTTTTCCTGCCTTCACTTCACCAACCAGTCTTACTTAACACAGCTTCATAGTTCTTTATTGCAAATAAGATACCCTAAAGGACTTGGTCGTAAAAAAATCGCATATTTCCCATTAAAGATATTATGTTTTTCAGCAAGATCCGTATATGGACAATGTCTGGACGGCGTGATTCATCAGCGACCCATACTTCACAAAACATGTCCGCCAAAAAGTATAGATAGAGAAGAAAACCACACAATTTCAAATGTACTTGTGACGAACTTGCCAGGTTTACGCATGGGTCAATGATTAAACTTTTATTCAGGACGTGGTCCATTTGTGAATCATGAATGGAAGAAAAATGGGGTTTAATGTTCCAAAAATGCTATATTGTGGTCATTATGTCATAAATATCGTTTCACGAGAATCCATTTCATTTTCTATTCATTCGACTTTCCGGTTTGTTTCATTCCATTTTAAAAAATAGTCAGAGCGGTAGCCTGAAGTCCTGAATTCACTTTTCTTAAACATGAACCACAGATGGACGTAGGCACGTCCCTCAGCGGTGCATGATTAACAAATGATATTTTCGTTGAATTGTCTTCTGACTGGTAAGAAGCATATTGAAAAAGTGATGATATTTTTCGTACACATTTTTGTACCAACAAAGAGCTTCCGATCTATGGTTGAGATATCCGAAAGAGGTTTTTTTCCAAATTGTAGAATTTCGATCTCTAAAGAATTCGAATCCCTTTCGTTGAAAAATTTTTTGTTTTGCAATTTGACTAAACAACCAAATTAACACTAACCTACGGAGAAAGATGTCCAGCGTTACATTGACCATGAGCAACTTGCGTTTAGTAATAAAAAAGTTTATATAGTATGTTTGCATAAATTTCAATTTTTCACAAAACATAAAATGCAATGGGGTAATTTATGGGATACTCTGTATATCTTTATTTCTGTAAGATAATATTTTTTCCTAATAATTTATCAATACTGTGAAGCTTCATGTTTGATTTTCAAAACCGTTTCTATTGTTTCCCCTTAGACAGGAAACGACACACCTATACTTCACGAAAGAAATTCGATGAGGCCGATAGAGATCAGTTACAAGCTTTTAATGCCAGGCCATAAAAACGTTGATTTACGAGAAATCTGATAGTCTGATACTGCCCTTACACGAGTTTCACCTACTGGGGTGAGATAATGATATACATTAGCACTACAATACAATAAAGATTGAAATCTCATTGCGTAGTTGGCATTTCGATGAAAAAATTAGAGCAAACTTTAAATGCTATTGGCCTTCAATAGATTCGGCGCTGGTCTAAAACACTGGCAAGCTCACTGCATTGAATGTATAAGTACTGTATGTATAGTGCATCGGAAATTGCACGTATGCTAACGTTGATGCGTCATTTTTGGGTAAATTATGTAGTGAATTTAACTTGTCTTTCAACCATACTTTTCAACAACCTGCTTTTTTCGGGAAATCCGTTTTCGATTGGGACGAAAATTCTCGACATTTTCGCGCCAGCACTCGATAAGCAAATGCATGGACCGACTCGGTGCTTTACTTCCCGACCAGAACTTTTATTTTACCAAGCATGCGCCACAGATGGCCCGCATCTTATCGACGTGATCCGACGTGGGTTGGGGAATAATCCTGGTGATTCAACGGTGTATGTGAACCAGCACAACTACGAAACTTGTCTCCCTCGCAGTCATACGTTTTTTGGGTATATGCATGGTAAATATGCATAAACGGCGCAATTCTTCTGTGGCACATGCTTGCCATTAGAGTAAATTTTCTGTCACTATATGGGGAAAACATACATTGGTTAAAAATATATATACGTATAATCATTATTTCTACATACTTTTTAAACTGGCGGATCATAATAAAAAATAATGGCTTGATTGCCACAACTATGCCGGATTGGTTCAAAAAAAGTGATAGGATAGGATTCCATTTTTAATCTGCGGAAGAGAAAGACAGAGAATACGGCTCACCAATATGGCTAAGCACGATCACTCGTGCAGATACAAGTTCCGAATCGAGAATGAAGTTTTGGCTTAACATTTTAATCATTTTTCCCGCGCATGGACATGGTTGGTAGAGGAAGCCGTAAGCAGCGATTACGTGAACCACCGTTCAACGGACAGGCGTCCAGCAGACTTCTCGCATATAACCATCCCCGCATTGGGGATTAGGCATATTGGTTACATATTGATGAAATGTATTGCCTTATCATCTGTGCTTTACTGTCTGGTTCGGTGTGATCACTCTCCAGCCGAGCGTTGCTGATTCTATAACGTCTCTGTCCTTCGCAATTTCCTGCACTGTACTGAATTTATTATTTACTTCTTGTTAAGTTATATATGTGGCGAAAAAATACCTGTCTGAGCTCTTGAGTATTTCTAAGAATAAAAAGTGCTGGTTCTTGTTTTGAACAATATGTTCACCGATTAATAGAGCCCCGACGACGTGATCTATTCAATATGACCCATATTCTACCAATCATTACGTTATACATGGGAACTATTCAATGGTTTGACTCATTAAACGGAATATGTCGTCGTCTTCCGTAAGTTGAGGTTGCATTATATTATACAGTTCGATAAGAATAAAATTGATGAATTGCAAAATTAGGCAGGCGGCGACGATATTTTTCTAATGTTGTTGTAACAGCAATTCGACGACGAATAACTTTAATCCCGGACTGGAAATAAAGACATAGATTTTGTTTTAAACGACTGACAAAATTATATACCGTTTTTTAGTCGACTAAATATCAATTTTAGTAGCTTTTTTGACGTGCCATCCTCTCTAAAAAATATTTCAGTACTTGCCGGGAACTTAGAAAATGGAGCATTTCGGAGACATGGATGATTGAAAATGTTTGTAACACTTCGGCGCTTAAACATTTTTCATGCAATATTCTATTTAATTTAAGGGAACCTGACTTTTCACTCCTAAAATGTCAAATTTCCGCAAAAAATCTGGGTGCACTTTCCGCAAGCAAAAACCATCCGATTAATTTAGTACCTCCTGACGCTACTCCAGTAAAATTTGTGATTCGCTCCCCTCCCTCTCAAGAAAAAGTCATACGCAAAAGTTGCGCATGAGACAAAGGTGGCACATCGCCATTCGATTTTACTTTATTATAGATTCGAGTCGCCAATGCGCAGTCTATCCAAGGTCCTTGCTAATACAGGCTTCCAGTTATTGAGACTCATTTTGTATACTCTATGCCGCGTATGTCGCTCATTTGTGTGAAGTACAATTTCGACCGTTTTATCATCTTCATTATGAATTTCGCAATGTAGTAAACTATACGTGAAAACGAATAAGTCTTCAAATCTATAACCGTCCCTCAACTCTCTCAAATTACTCGTTATCGTAATTTACACCTCTAAACTTACGAATCCATATGCTCTGCGCACAAGACAACAAGTTCAAATGTCTTGGAACAAACGTTCCATCTGACCTGAAATATATTTGTATATGTGCGAAGAAAAAATACTGAAACCCAAAATTTTCCTAAATTTCTCTTAATTTCCACTTTTGGACCATTTCAATCCTTTTGATAGGGTCTTAAATAATGAATGCTTGTTTAGGTGTGCGAATATAGAATTTTTTGTGCGTATGCATGAGTCACGGACGGACCGCAATGAGGCGACACGATCCATCTATTCGCTCTCACTCAACAAAACATAAACAGATACCTTTTTTATTGATAGATTCGCATTATGCCTCAGAGCTAACACTGTAACTGTAAAGATGCTGTTAAATCGCCTTTTTCACAGTAATTTTACACGGCGAATGGTGATATTGAAATAAAACTATAAAATGAACTTGATAACACTTGGCATACTTCTTATCAACATGACTCTTCGATATTTGTAAATATAAAATTACTACAAATGAATGGTAAGTCCGCTGTACATTTATCACAGCGTCAAATTTAGAGCCAGACGAAATTATTGTGAGTCTTGTTATTTCAACAAGAATTTTTTCAAACACGAGTCACGGATGGACCGTGCCTGAACGGCACGATCAATCGGTGACCCATACTTGGAAAAACATGTTTGGTCAAAATATTTCTAACCGGGATAAAGATAAATGGAGCGACTATTTGTGTCGAGAATGACTAAGGGGGTTAGCATAGATTGTCCGCGGCGAAAACTTGCAATCAGTCGATACCTCAAAAACGTTGACACTCATAAAACCAGCATGCGCGACTTGATCTCCAAATAGAACAGTGTCATATGAAAAAATTCAAATTCTAAGAAATTCGGATCTCGTATTCACATGCTCCTCTATTCAGCCGCAAAAATATTAAGCAAAATTCGACAAGACGTGGAAGGCAGCGAAAAAAATTCAAAAATGGAAAAAGTATTCAGAAAAAATAAAAAAAAAAGTTTTCTGCTTTTTTCATTTCACTAAAGGTATTTTCTCATTGATTCCCAGATACCTAAATTATAATGTTTATTGACAGTTTAGGATTTGTTTACACGCAAAATATTAGGTCTTGTTATTACAAATCAAGAGCTTTGACGGTTCGACTCAAAAATACATTAACGACTATAAAAAGTGGTTTGGGGATAGCACTGAGGTAGCGAGAAAAAATCTTGTCTGGCAAAAATGCTTTTCAAAAAAACGCCATCGGTGACTTTCGCTTAACGAAACAGTACTTTGAAAAATTTGAAAATGTGAAATTTGAAAAGTAAGAAACAAATGATCTAATTTAACATAACATCTAAAAGTTACAACTACCAAGTTTTGAACTTGCAACCGCCGTATCTATTTTGGGAAAATTTATCTAACTTCCTAACGAAAACTAGCACCTATTACAAGTAATTGGATATTTTAATGAACTTATAGGTAACGTGATAATTCAGCGCAAACTACCGAACTCCATCTATATTTGTGGAAATATTTCAATATGACATATTTTGTCACTGGATCACTTTTATTGGATTGGTTGCACTAGGCCGCCTAACCCAATTTTTATTTTGTCAAGTATGAGCCACAGATGGACCGCGCCTCAGCGGCGCGATCCATCGGTGACTCATACTTAACAAAACATAGTTACACGGAATGTGATTCGGCCAGGACAATTTGGAGTTGCTGCTACTTTCTCTCGACGACCGATCAATTTGGGGAATTATAACCGCAGCTTGTCACCGAGTTAGTGGTGATTTCTTAATGAGTTTCTATCACGTGTTTCAGCTACCCAGGAAGTTCTATGATTGGAAATAAACACATAAAAATAACTGACATCTGCAGCAACCATTACATTGGTCACGGTCGATAGCAGTACACCCGGTCGAATGTTTTGAACACAAATAAATTTGTCATAACTTTTTTCATTTGAAATAACGTTCTTTCGCAAAATGTCACAACCAATATAATTAATATTCAGTATTGCACGCGAAATAAAGGTGTTTTCGTAAGTGAAATCGTTCTAGGCGAGAACGATTGTGGCCAGTATTGTGCCATTTGGAACTATATGTTTTTTAAAATTTTGAATCTATTAAGGAAACATCTTAACAGTTACGGTAATCTCAAAGTGGGCACATTGCGTTAAAATCTCTGAGGCTGGATGAACCATTATGATAAAGTACAATTGCCCTGGGCAATGGTAAAACCATCTGTTATTAACTTGTAGTCGACTCATATGACTATTAATTGGTATAGAATGTTTAATTTTTAGCAGGAATGTTTTCCGTTTTCCGGGACGCACATCCATTACAATGATACTTCAGTCTGCTTTAAACATGAAAATGAAATAAATAATAAATATAAAATTTTAATTAAAACCATTTTTAATCAATTTACTGACAAGCAGGGGGGAAACACAGAAAATAAGACGATCCAAGGATAATATTGTGAATATTTGCGGTATATATAAATAAGTTTTTTTGTGAAAAATAAGTTGTTGACAAACTCATCATCAATTTTGTTACGCCACGGTCAAGCATGAGCTATAAGTAAATCTCGCATTGAATGCACGTTTATCTAAAGCTCGAGCTTGACATGGTATTCAAAATAGCATTGATAATGTCATATGATGTGTCACACATAACAAGCGATTTCGTTGGATTAAAGTAGGGAAATTGCCCGATAGTTTTCCAATTTGAGCACTAAGAATTCGATTATGGCCTATAATCACGAAATTGCCGATTCAAAATATTCTTCTTACTACTTTTCAAGCTTGTTCAAAGTTGAAGTTATTTTTAAAAGAACTGAAAATCCGGATAATGTGCGGGGCTCAGGGTTTCGAACAGTAAAATTATCGCGGCGAAAGATGAAATATTTCCAATTTTTGTTTAGTTACGCCTTGACATAATTTGTCCAAAAATCGCAGAAGAAAACGGTCTTGAAAATTCACAAATTTCATTTTATTAATGTTGAATTGCAATATTTTCAAAATATTTTACCGCAGTCTGGTTGGTAAATGAGAGTTTATGGAAGGCACTGAGATTCGATTCAAATTGGAGGGAAATTTAAAACTCTAATTATAAGTAATATACAACCTGTTCACTTTTCGCATCTCGAGTATAATCAATAGTTGCATTACCGAAGATGAGTTTAAGTAAGTTATTGTAAGTAGTCCCTAATTTGTTGTACTACCTAAACTTATCATTCCAACTCCGCCGACTCTGTTTTTGCATAGATACTTTTACATTACAGTTCTATCGTCAATTACTCCATCTACCTCCCAATCTGAATAATTCTGTCTAAATATCTCTTGTGGTGTATGAGTCACTGAGGGATCGCATCTGTGATGTATGCTTGACAAATTTTGATAGGGTATTAAGCACGTATTACGTAACGCATGAACTAGACAAGAATTCGCGACATGTTTTGTCCAATCTCTGCAGATGGAGACTGATTTCTATACGGATGATGTAACTATTACGTCAATTTAGTCCGGTCATATTTCAAATCAAATATCTTGCCCAATATTTGTGGACAAATGGTACTTCGCAGACAATGTGGTACCACCAGAGATATGGGAAATAATTTCGTCGCAGAAGCGTATCTCTTATTTTCTTGCTCATAATTGGTGTTACATCGATTCAGTTATCAACTCTAAAATGGTGAAAGCTCACACCACTACCTATGTCTAGAAGACAACTTCTGTATACGACACCCAATTGATAAATGATTCGATCAAAATATTTTTTTTGAACCTCACTTTAATCAAGGATAACAATTATTACAGCATTTCGATAGCATTCTTCGACCTTACACAAGTCATCTTCAGCAAAAAGCATTTAACATTTAGCTCTGTACATTTTAACTTCTACTATTTCAGCCTATTTACGGTGTACTTGGTTGAAAACACGCCCAGTGACTGGGTAAGGTTCGAACCTCTCGCCTACTAAATTTCTACTTTTGTCATGAGCGAAACCCAAAGGCGCTATCAATGAACAAAACAGGATAGAAATTGCCTTGAATGTATTCAAAATATCTAGCTATATAATATATATAATATAAAGACGAAGACAACTTAATATAAATGCGATCAACAATTTTGTTTGTTTAAATACGATTAATAATAATATCAATAATTAGAATCGTTGGCTGTGAAGTCTTTCCAGTTCGCCGAAAGTAGTCTTCTTCCTCGCGTTTTTAGCGTTGAATTTTTGGTAAGAAAATACTAAGTTTACCCATAAATTTTCGTTTGGGACATAATAGCGTAACAATATAATAATTTAAATATTTCTGAAAACCGCTGAACGGCTCATTAGCTCGGACTTTATTCAACGCTGCTGCCGTCAACTTTTTCTTATGCAGTCCTGCAGACACCATAATGCATTTTCTATACTATATTGATACTACTGATACTATATTAATAGCCCTACAAATGTACTATCCAATGTCATTGGTAGCGGCAGTGCTCACTATCATAATTTTCGTCAATCATGAGTCCCTGATGGATCGCGCCCACATGGACGCATAATTGACGTAAAACGTCAAATGACTGCCAAGGCTAACTCGCTGTAATTAACACGAATCATCTACAATGCAGAGATTAATTATCACAATAATAGTTTTAAGATATCGCCAAATAAGTAGGCTACCACCGTAATCTATCGCCCCTGAACGACATTCAATATAGTCTTTCACTGCTTTATGACATCGAAGAATGATGTACATCACCGTCTGTTGACGACATTCAATTTTGACGATGTCGTGCTAATGGTATCATCATCTCGTTGTGCGTCGTTTATGGTTCAATGATATCATGATCCGTTTGTCACAATAGTCTATATAACGCATTAGTTTTGACAAAACAATTGCATCGAGTTGGGAATACAAATTCTGAATTTTGGTTGAATTTGCATATCTTGTGTGACTGGGACACAGCGCACTTCGTGGCTTAATGATAAAAGAGTTCCAGTTTTCTATTTATGTTGCTCTTCATCGCATTGTAATGAGATTCAGACAAATTTGAAATGATTGAATCCATTTCCCTCCACATCGAATGAATTTAGGAAAATTATATTTATAAATATAAACAACATCATAGGATCATTCACCAACAAGGCAGAATCTGTTGGCATCGAACTTTATTCCAGTATCAAAAATTCAGCCCTTGAAAAGAAGTGCACCAACCACAGCCCATATTTAGCGATTTCAATTTTCACGTTGGGGGAGGGGGCAATCAGGGCAATTTCTTCATCCTCTTTGGAGAATTATATTGGTTATTTTTGGCTGAGTGATTTAAGAGTTTTGATGGGGTTATATGTATAAAGAGACGCCAAATATTTCCATCCCTCCTATTTACAGGAACGGCCATGAGCATCGATAGCGAATTTTCTTTTGTCCAGCATGAGTCACAGATGGTCCGCGCCTATGCGGCGCGATCCATCAGTGACTAATACTTAACAAAAAAATTGGGATAGAATTTTTCTGATCCGAATACGAAACCGATATTGCTGGATAGGTTGGACCACTTTTTGTTTGAAGTGACCGTCTTTCTCATGTATTTTGACGTCTTCATTGTTTATGTTTATTCTCACGCTCAATCGAATGACAATGAGATGAAAATGCATGAAGTGCTAATTATGACCTCATCGGACGATACATGGTCAAACACAATACATATTCTTTTCCGGGAGAAAAATGTTGTAACAATCCAAAGTAGAATAGTTTAAAACTGTAAATATAATACGCTTGTACGCAATGCAAAGTGCTGTCTCTTCGGGAGATTTTACATGTCTTTTCTGAAACAAGTCAATTTTCAAGTTTTTCGCATCTACAGTTGGAATTGGCTATTTTTTTTTCAAATGTTCCAGGCGCTTCAAGAACTGCTTTTGTTTTGTCGTTTTTCAGTTTGTTTCTGCTGTTGTGAAATGTTACGCACTTATTTTAGGCGTAATTTACATAAATTCGTCCATCAAATGACAAACTGATTGCCGCGAAAATTAATGTGGAGCTCGTCGGATTCATAAATGTGTCAAATGACAGTCTTCCAAATAAGTCAGTACGCGAGAGCCAAATGCGTCCAGGTATATTTTTTAAATATGCCGTCCAATACAAAACACTCAATGTTATGTAACGAGAAAAGAGAGCCAAACGCGATATGTATTTGATAGATCCTCAAAACTAAAGATACCAAATAGTGGTTCAGAATATGATTGAGCCGTATTCGTGGATTCCCTCTCCTACAAGGTAAAATCCTATCTTAATTATCTCCCCCTAATATATATATATTTATATAAAATCGAGGAAAAGAGCATTTGGTATCGGATTTTATTACACCGTGGACGGCAGCTCACCATGTTTTCCAGTGACAAATTTCGGAATTAACAATACAAAGTACAGAATGAATGTCACAGAACTTATTCTATTCACATAACGACAAAATGCAATAGAAACAACAATGGCATGCAACGATATGGCCCAATGAAATGGAAAATTGTGAGATCTGACAAAGGCTGTGAAAAACCACCGAAACATAAACACGAAAATTAACAACTTCAAAAAAACTCTCCGCTAATAAATCAGAACATTTCTTTACAACCAAGTTTTGTCGCGCATGAGTCAGCGATGGATCGCGCCAGCAGGCGCGTTTCATCTTTGGCTTATGCTTAACAAAACAAACGGAAACAATGGGCAAACAACAAAAAGTTTTTAACAAAACTGTGTTCTGGTTAAAAGGAACAAACAGAAAATACACTATCTTATGACTTATGAAGTGAATATGATTGAATCCATTTCCCTCCAGATCGAATGGATTTAGGAAAATTATATTTATAAATATAAACAACATCATAGGAACATTCACCAACAGCGCGGAGTCTGTTGGCATCGACCTTTATTCCAGTATCAAAAATTTCCGCTATCCGATGCCCGGTACTAGAATTGGTCTTGGGCTAAGAAGGTGTTCCTGGTTAGAAGCTTATTTTGGTACATATGAATCACTCATGGATCGCGCCTCCAAGGTAATAATTGGCAGTGTCTGGATCACGGTATATCTAGTTTTTACTAAGTCTTTTTCTATCCGAAATGACAAAATTACTTTCTTAGAACTTATGACGACAAAAAAATGTATGTGCGATAGCGAATGTTAATCTCAACATTTTTATCCTTGAATTTTTCTCTTGATTCGACTATGTTCTTGTAATCGCAATGCATTACATTTAATGAATCCTCCAGCATCTATTGGATCATAGTCTCCTTGTACGTCCATGCTGTAAAAATATAATATGTAAAATATTATTACGCATTATTTACACATCTGATGCTACAGTACAGTGCCCAGTTAGCTCAATCGGTAAACGTTAGGAATACGCTTCGAGCTACGCATCTCTGATCGCCCGGACAAAAATTCGAATTCCGTGAGGGATGATTGCGTGCGAGAGGTTTGCTGGACACCTCGCCCGCGCAATGTAGTTTACAGCGTTGCTTGCAGCTTCTTCGACCAGACATGTCCATGCCAAAGGTCAGGCACAAGCCTTCAACCCCTTCACTGTTCGCTATTATGATTATGCCGTACGTTGGGTTTTGCTCTCCCGCAGGATAAAATGAATCCTTACCCATTCTATCATTTGGATAAGGCCGTTGGTGTACATGGATTCATACGTTGAACTTGCCCGTGGTTAAACCGGAAATATCAAATTCGATTTCCCGGTAGGTTCGGTTCGTAAATCCAAGTCCGTTACTTGAACCTGGGTGGAATGACTTTGGTAGGCTCGGTCGAAGTGGGAAGCTTATGACTTTCCATATTCATACAACAATAACCCTTTTCTTGAGGGTTAACTCGCTTCGTTTACACGTGACAATTGGACGCTTATTATAATATCAACTATAATAATCGACCACAAACGACAATCTCAACAATTTGATTAATCTATGAGTTTTTTGAATGACAACCTTTTTATTTATCGAAATTCACAATAAGCAAGGTCGAGTTAAAAAATAAAGATATTGCGGGAGTTCCTTTTACTATTTTACTGAATGGAAATGTTACGCGTTACGCTAAAGATGAAACGGTTCTGCTTTGCAAACTAAATATTCTGTTTCCAATTCATTCTTAACTTTTGAATAAATATTTTGTTTTGCGCTCGAGATTTTTACAACCGCACGACTCACACGATAGAGTTTGCACCGTATTTATTTATATGAGCGATATATGTTAGATGTATCAAAATCACCCAGCTATCTTTGTCTCCGCTTAACCTCTTTAGTTTACCTTCTCCCAACGCGCCTTCCTAACCCTAATCCACCTACCTCAGCCCGTAGTCCCTCCTTCCTATCCCTAACTTTCTTACTTCAACCCATCTGCCTCACCTCCCAGTCACTTACTAATTTTGTGCAAGAGAAAAAAGAGAAAGAACAAATGTTGAGCTGGACAGATTAAAAAGTTTCCCTGGTATAAACGCGTCGTATAAAACTTCAGATCCTGTCGCGGCTTTTGGTCAGCGTTTATAAAGCGAGGGAGCCGGACGGTGGCGGACGCGTGATATGGGGATAGGCGAATGTTCGGATGCGAATTTTTCAGGTAGGTCTGTAGGCTGGGTAATGGAGGACAGGTATATGGGGAAGGGGAACTTGGTTGGTTAAAGAATAGGCCAGGATAGATCAACGGAGGAGATTGGACGGGTGAGGCATAGTGGGGTGAGGTCAAGATGGAGAGAAGTGAGTTTGGTTGGGACTAGTCAGGTTAAGGGGTCAGGTATAGGGTAGGGCAGAAAAAATCACTTCCTTGTGAGACATAAAAGGACACTGAATATGATGTAACGGATATGAATATCCCTGCTTTGCAAACTAAATACTCTTGTTTCCTATATATTTTTGCCTTTTGGATGAATACTTAGCTATTCGCTTGACTATTTTTACCAGCCGAGATTTATTTTGACTCAAATTTTATATCCTTTTGTCAATGACTTTGGGTTATTAACCGAAGGGATGTTTCAATAAATACTATTTTGAATTCCGGACAATGAAGCGCATTTCACGTTTCCTCCTGACGCTGGTTTACTAGTAAATTTCGGGGCATGTGCGGGGAAATCCGGACGTCTTGTAACCCTAAACTATACAGGGCGTATAATTACGACTCACAGAATATACAATTGGAAGTATTTCGTTAATGCCCGTTTTCACCAAGCATGAGCTTGGTAACAGCCAAGTCGCCGGCCATCTGAAGCGGATGATTGGCAGAACAAATTTTTTCATAGAAAAAAAAACCGATGTAAGAAAATTACAGATAAGCGTTACCAACCTTACTAATTCTTCATTGTATAAAGAAATGGGCGACTCTCTGGCAGTTACGTACACGGATCCTTTGAATAGTTTCAAATATACTGTTCCTTTAACATTTTCTTGACTTTTATCGATGCAAAATCGAGTGAATTCACATTCTGGACTGAACCACATTCCTGAAAATAAAAACAATAGAAGTTTGATAAACATTAGTGTATCGATATTGCAAATTATAAGAAACTTAACGATAGAGAGAAAAAATAGCTTTAAATAGTGGATTTAAAAAAGCGCTAGTGAATTAATTCTAAAGAATATACATTACCGATAACGAGTAACGTAACCCAATTCACACACTTTGTAAAATATATATATGTACAGAAACACCGCCCAATTCTGACACTTCAATATTTTTTTTGCGTAAAAACAGAAACTTTTTTGTCATTTTGTATGCACCACAGATGGACCGCGTCTTGTCGACTCGATCCAACAGCGGCACACATTCAGCAAAAGAAGTTTTTTTTCCGATTGGATGAAGCACCTAATAGTACCTTGTAAATAAACAAAACAGAAATATTCTGTGCGGAACAACACGCATTTGGGTCATTTTTTTTCATTCAGAAACTACATCCAATTCTCGCGCCAGGCAGGACTTTTTTCTGTTCTAAAATTTCACTTTTCACGCTTATCAGTATTTTCTTGTAGAAACACCAAATAAAATTATTTGTCACAAAAAGAAAGATCAGTCCAGGCACGATAATTCGGTAGAGTACATCGTATGGGTGTTCTATCCCAGTCAGACAGTCAGAAAAAGTTTGTCCGAAATATTTTGTTAAGTCCGAGTCACTGAGTCGCCTTTGGCGGCGCGATCCATCTGTGACTTATTCTTGACAAAATAAAATTTTGATTGGGACATCTATAATAAGTGCATTTAAATTCCCTACTAGTCTCTCACCATTATACACTTGATGACTGAATTGCACCTCCAATCCTTGTTTAATTTTAAGCAATTCTTTATCCATTGTAAAAACCTCGATATCATCATGAGCTTCCCATAAAATTGTTCCCGCCGGAGTCTCGTAGCATCCCCGAGATTTCATACCGATGAAACGATTTTCAACAATGTCTATCCGGCCGACTCCGTGCTCCCCTCTGAATAAATGGAACAAATTTTTGAATATTGTGAAGGAGGGTCGTAGCAAATTATATACAATGGAGGGTGGAAGACTCGTTTAAGCCAGTTTTGAATTTAAAAAAAACGCGCAACCCCGAAAAAAAAATTATGGTCTTGGATCCCTATATATCAGGGACCCCCTAAACGCAAAAAATGTATTGACATTCCAAGCTAAAAAATTGGTTCTCATTTTCACGTTCTATTGATACTTAAAAATCTAGGTGGTCGAATTTCAGGTCTTTGTTTTGCATTGCAATAAAAATCGAATAAATGCGGAAATATTATTCGCCGGATAGGCGTTACTTTTATAAATCTGAATCATTTTTGTGCGGGTAAAAAAAGCGTTATTGGCCAAATATGGCGTATATGCATAAAGTCAAAAAACTGTTTTGAGTGATCCAGTTTTCAGTATTGAAAATATTTTTGCATAGTTTTTGGGTATTTTTACATTCTGATTAGCGATCGATCAACAATGAAATCAGGCAATTTCACGCCCATTCCAATTAGTTACAGTGCCCATCCTTTAAATTCAATAACATTCATTGATATTCAATTCACATACGGTGTCACATAGAGTATAGCAATGTGTTGGTTAATAAATGTATTCACTACTCTAAATCATAATGACTGATTTTTGGAATTAGTATTCTTAGAATTAGTAGGTCCTTCATTTCAAAAAGTCAAAGCATAGTGCAAAACAGGATGGCAGAATGCCAGCTACTCAAACATTCAAAGCAAATGGCTCACACTAGAGTAAAATTTGACAAGAAATCATCAATTCATCATTATAAATTATTTGCCAAATGTTTTATATGCATAATAGCATTCAAAATCATCAACACTGCTATGAATTGGCAGTGCTGGTGGTCCTGAAGTCTTTTTGTCCATTCGAAGAAAATTGCGTGAAAGTTCCGGATATCCGTAGAAACACTACATCTTGGTGCATACAAAGCATATACATACCCAACTTTATTCAAATACGTGTACAATTCAAGTGGATCTGTTTTTGTAACATTGTCAGTAACGTTTACAACTTTTGTTGGTACGCCTCGTTCAAAAGTAATAGCAAGTTTTGTGGCGACGTCGGGCGTTTTACGAGGATCAGTTGTCATCTGCCACATGTCAGGTTCTGCCTCATTTGCCGGATTTTCGAGCATCCCAGATTCATAACTGAATATATGAAGTATTTGAGTTTTCTAGATTTTTTACACACATAAAGTTTTTCAACATGAAAGTGGAGATATTGCAAATCAAGAAAATGAGATTTCGAATTTCTCAAATATTTTTGAATTGACGGAAGCTTAAAGGCAGGAATAAAATAGGTAAACGTGCCTGACCGGCACTCGTGTCTTGAATATGGACGCAGTTTTCAGAATCAAGTTTCTTCAAGTCCAATCGGGTACATGCATGCCTGATTCGAATATCCATCTTCGGGATCAGGTATAGTTTGAAAACGGTCTTGATAAAATATTTCAGCGGATAAGTCGAAATTTTACTTAGATTGCCAAAATTATTGTCGAAATATTGAGAGTAGACATGTAATCAGTTTCCGGAGTATTTCATACGAAAACTAATGTGCCAAGTGACTGGCAACCCTAATCTAGAACCCTGCAAAGTAAGATCTTTGGACATATTGGTTGACAGGTGATAAACTCGTTTCTGACCAAATGTTTTTTTTGTCTCAACATATGCTGCCGAGTGTCGTCACAAATTTATTACACCACTGAAAGGCGGTCCATTTGTGACCGGTGCTTGACAGAACTATATTTTTGATAAGCTCGACGGGCCACTGTAACATCGAGTTGTCAAACTGATTCAACGATTTCTAGTATTTTCCCAGAACGACTTTATCCCTATCGGAAAAATTTTGTAAAAACATATTTTTTAAGCGTGTGTCAACGC
Organism: Styela plicata; assembly: GCA_963675895.2. Taxonomy (NCBI): domain Eukaryota; kingdom Metazoa; phylum Chordata; class Ascidiacea; order Stolidobranchia; family Styelidae; genus Styela; species Styela plicata. The sequence goes on along the minus strand of OZ023143.1, from coordinate 7,328,002 downwards.
GTCGATGACACGCGGTCCATCTGTGGCGCATGTTTGATGGATGAATGAAATGGGATGAAGCATTGCTTTAAGTAAACTTATCTAAAATATTTCAAAACAAGAAAATGCAGACGAATGTACCTGATATGCATCAAATTGTCGTCAATACTCCACATTTTGTTTTTCGTTCGAGACAATGGTATGTTGTTCAACTCAGCATATTCAATCAAATCTTTTCGACCTTTGAACCTTAGGTAGAATTCCGGCAGTCGCCATGGAGCCAAAATTTTTACACCCGGAAGTAAAGCGTAACAGCCTAATTCGAATCGGATTTGGTCGTTTCCCTGGCAACAAAAATCGTCAAGAGAAATAGAATTAGTCATATTTTGTGGTTGTTATCAGGGATACTCATGATCGGCATGGCATGTTCGGTTACAAAGATGAAATAAAGAGGATCGTTTAACAAACGACGTGAAAAAGAGTGACCGCTTATGGCTATTTTGCCTCCTACAAATTTCACCGAAAGGAGTATAAGGATAATAATATTATTATACCGAAGGATAATAATATTACACTCAATAACATTTTTGTGGAAAAGGGGGAAAATATCATACATTTTGCTATCCGTGTTTAAACTAATATCGATTTCAATTAAAATTTGATAACACGAAATGTATAAATTTCCGATGAACATACGCTTGTCTATTGGTTTTCCGATGCTAATTAAATTATGTATAGACATTTATGTCAGCATCAGCATACGCTTGTCTATGTGATCCATCAGTGACTCATACCTAACAAAAGATGTTCTAACAAGAATTTTCCAATTGAGGCAAAGAATGTGACAAAACTTTGCACATATATGAATTCTAGTCACATATTATTCGCATTGGGCAACCAAGCCAAATAGTTTGTTTTTCTATTATTATATTATGTGAGATAAAAACAAACCTTTCCCGTGGCACCGTGTGAAATATATTGTGCGTTTTCCTTTTTTGCAACTTCAACCATATTTCGTGCAATGCATGGCCGTGCTAGCGCCGTGCCAAGTAAGTAACGATTTTCATACTTCGCACTCGCTTGTACTCCTGGCCATATATGATTCGTTACAAATTCGTTTCGGCAGTCGATGATATACATCTGAAAATAAAAAGAGTATCGTCGAATAATAAGTGCATTCCGCGATACTTAAAACAATTATTTTCATTTTTTTTTTTTTATTAAAATCTGCTCTAGACAAGGCCGGGAACAGCGCTTCAAAGGGACCGTGTAACTGTTACTTACGTGGCAAATAGTCAACATCAAATGTAGTGAAAGCAATTGCACCCTAAGCAAAAAACATCCCAAACAAAACTGAACCGCGATAGAAAAGTGCAGAGATCGGCATCTGCCCTAGGTGATGGTAAAACATCTACCACTTCTTGATTCATATCACAATAAGAAATTTAAATCAAATAGACACAAGTCATAGTTGGACCGTGCATAAGCGGTACGACCCATAAGTGACTTGATTGGACAAAATATCTCCGCTAAGTATCGTCATTTATCATCCTAATGATTCAATATACATTAATTGTTTATTGCGTTATATTATTGTGAAATTTGATTTAAATTTTAATTTGGCCACATAACGATAAAGTATGTCCAAAATTTGATAGCATTTGATTCGTTGACAATAAATCAATTAATTAATCATCCCAATCGGAAGAATTTTGTCTGTGCATCTTTTATTAAGTATGTCTCACTGATGAAACGCACCGATGGGACGCGCTCCATCAGTGATGCATACTTGACAAAATAAAATTTCTAATCGGGGAGATTATTTTTTCAAGTTAATTTCCGGGTGGCCAATTTTGGTCGATTGTCAGTTACTTTTAATCTGTGCTTCAGGCTTTTGACCCGAGTGAATTTCAATAAAAAAAAAGTGAACAGAAAAATAAATTATTACCTTGGCCTACCCCCAATATAATTAATATTACGCTGTACGTATGTGCAGTCAAAATCAAAATATTCAGAATAATTATTTAATTCATGAAATATAATATGCAAACGTAATGACCTGTTCAGCGAATTGTCGAAAATTAATTCGGTTCAGATCATTTTTTGTCTACCATTGTACTTCCTTTAAATATCATATTTAATTAATATATATAATTATGAATGGGTGTGGGGGTCGTTCGATAATGTATTATTTGTCGTTTTTTTCTGTCCGCAGTCGAAACATTTCCCCTTAGCAAAATGGGTTTTGAAGCGGACCTATGTGGCCTACACTTTGATGGTCAACTGGTACCAAATGAGCGTCTTTCAAGGAAGGAAGACCGAGGTCTTGCTCAGAGAGAACTTGAGAAAAAAAAAAGAATAAGAATATAACTCGTGATAATTGTTTTGTTTGTGTGAACCAAATGAATTTAAAATAGAATAATAATCGAATGTACTCTTAGTATAACGAGTAGTTGCTACACAATTGATTCTTCAATTTATATAACAGGTCACATGTGAATTGCGCCGCTTTGAGTCGCGGACAAACTGTGGCACATGCTTGACAAAATTTTTTTACAGAAGATGTAGTGCGAATTATATAAGGTTCGAGGTTTTGTTTGTAATTCTTGACTTTGCCTTTGAATAGCTTTTGATACATTTTTTTGGCTACAATTCGCTTTTCAATTTCATAAAAATAATTGAATATTGTATATTTCAATTTGTCAATCTTTTCGATATTTCGAGAAGCACGCATAAGCCATTGAACCATAATCCGTACCTTTCTTGCACCCAACAAAAGAGCTTTCTTTTCGGCTTCTTCGAAATTAGCTTCCTGCCCAACATTCGCCTGTAGAGTGAGAACATCAAAGAGATTTGGTTGAACGGATTTTATTCAAGACAAGACGCGAGTAAAGGTTATAATTATAATCACAATCATGTTTACTGGCGGATCGCGTCGACGAGACGCGGTCCAAAATAATAAAATTTCTGATTAGGATAATCGGTTGTCAGAAATTTTCTGACAAAATATGTAGCCATCTTCTACAAGAAAATCAGTATTTGTCGCGGCTATGTAAGAAATGATAATTATTGACCAAAACCGAACATTTTTTGGGTTTTAGAATCGAAATCGAATAATTTTACCGAATGGAATGTCATATAATAAACAAAAAATCAGAGACATCCCTTTATCAGCGCATAATTTACATGAAAATTCACACTAGTTTTAAATATTGTAAATTATCATTTTTTTTCAATTGTTTCAAAAATCGAATCAAACAATTTACGCTAACAATATCGTGAATCGAATATTTTGAACAACCCTGATGATAATATAGTAATTAAATCCGCTCGACTTTAAATTTTTTTCTCTGTAAGATGCGATCCCCTTGGCTCTCCAATGTGGTTTTCCAACTGTTTTGTAGATTTTAAAAATAAATAAATGCCGGGAAAGTGTTTCGCCTCATTACTGCTGATAAAGTCTTTTGTCGTGAAAGCTGTCCAATCAACGAAAAAAAAATCTAAAATTGCGGTAGTCCAGCCAGTCAAAACAATCAAAGTTTGATATAAGATAGAATCCCATTTTCATCCTGTGGGAGCAGAAAACCGAAAATGCGGCTTTACCATAATATGACCTCTCGTACAGATAACAGTTCTGAGTCGGGATGAGGTTTTTGCCTAACCTTTCACAGATTTTTCTTGTGCAGTTGGTGGGGGAAGCCGTAGCTATAGGTGACGTGAACCACTGTACACCGGCGAGTTTCCCAGCAATCCCCTCGCGTAATCATTCCTCACAGAAATTGAACCCAGTATATTAAAAATGCGTAACTAGATGATTTTGCCGTCTGAGCTAAGTATTGGAAGGAATCATCATGATTTATAATGAACTACAAAATATATCTTGGTACGGCTACTCCTTGTCTATAAGCCAGTAAGGCATGTGAGGTTATCCACTCCAAGGAGTGGCTATAGAAAAAATGTGACAGGGCACGCGTTAACAAATTCATCAAATAGTTAAGTACCGTACTCACCAAAAATCCAACAACATCATAACCTTGTTGTTTTAGCCACACCAGTATACAAGAAGTGTCTAATCCCCCGCTGTATGCTAGCACAACAGTACCTTTGCTTTTATCGCCAGAGTCAGCCATGTTTGTTTATTTTTATTGCGATATGTGTAAAACAGAATGAATAGTAAATAGCTGAAAACAATAACGGAAATCTAGAAATTAGTCACTGCGAATTAGCAAGAATAAATTATTCAGATGACTCCACTTTATAACAAATTCATGAGAAATGCGCTTACAAAAATTACGATATTTTCACCAAGCATTACGCACGCGTTTTAGCTATTTTGCGAAACGCAAGAAATACGTTTGGTCAATTTCACTGATGTTATATGCTCATATATAATCTCCAATCTAAAAAAAAATATTGATTATTCAAAATATTAGACATTCTTGACCGACGATTAATAATAGGTAATAAGAGCAAGATCTCCAGTTTGAAAATAAAATACTAGAAACTTAAAATGTATGTTCAAAGAAATAAAGTCTAAACTGCAACAAAAATTTAGAGCACGTTATTTGGTTACAAACCCCCCGATACGCGCTTGCGTGTTTTTACAATTGTTTCATTTTACCTGTACTTTCCATTACATAGGGTAAAATGCAAGAATAAAATAAACAAACATAAAAACAGAGAGCTGCGCAAGCGCGTGTGGCAGCCTGAATTTCAGAGTGCATATCGTTTTAAACTATAATTTTAAACACATTTTCTCATTTTGCAGCAAAATCATAATTACTGTTAAATTTTGCAAACAAATATTTCACATTGTCAATTTTGGCATATATCATGATTTATCGCATAATGCATTCATCGATATGATAATGCATCAATATAATCATCTCACTTAATATATATTTCACCTAATATATTGAATGATGGATAGAGCCTCACAAACTAGAACTAGTAAAAAAATATTTTGTATAAGCAAGCTTTGCTGAGTATGGGTAACTGATGGATCGCGTCGCCAAGAGCGACCCATGCTTGACAAAATAAAATTTATTATTGTGTTCAAAAATATGAACCCACGTATGCTTTATATGTAAATTAGGAACACTGCCTGAGAGAAATTTCAGAAATCAGTTCAGACTGACCCCAATTAATGGCTTTTAACTTTTTGTAGTTCTTTGCCATAACAGAAAGGTACTCGCATCGCGAGTTCCGACCTTGCCGAGTCAATATCAATAAAGTCTGTGATCTTAAATGAAGCTATAGAAGTTTAGGGAATACATACATTCGGTATTGGGATTCGTGCTAATTACAATTCAGTATGGATCTGGCAACACAAAAACGAAACGTTACAGAATTAAATTTGTACAGTATGAGGCAGATTTTGACACTCTCTGCACAAATTATTCTAATTTGCCTGAAAATCTCCATGCGTAACTATAAAGTGTATAATTCTAACGTGCAAATCAGGAGTCTGAAAAATCCCGTCAGTCTGAAAAATCTCGAACAGTGCGGGGGTTGACATTGCTACTCCTGCTTGCCCGCATTCCTCACTAGCATTTAATATCCAATTAAACAAAGAGCCACTTATTTCGACAGTTTTACGGCGACAAACGCCCATTACCTATGGCGTCAAAATATACAAAGTCTGCCTAACGTTACGGTGGCATTGTAAGAGTAATGTGGTAAAAATCCATACGGCGTCCCCATACACTAAGCAAACAACCGTGCAAAATGCCGCAGCTAAAACTGGATACGTAGAAAACAAACATGTAGAAAAGCTAACCGGGTGCGTGCAATATGTGAATATTACCATTGGTTTTATTGGATAATATAACGGAAATCGATGCCCAATTAACGTATATAATATACCAATCACAATAAAGAAAGTAATCCATCGTAATATCACGGTGTTTATTCTATAAATCGAATTGAGAATACAACAAATTTAACGATAATCTTGATTGTAGATGCGTGAATGTAACGCAATTTGGGAAACGATCAACCAATGGCCCATAATACTGAATTTTGCGTTATTGCGAGTCCTGATCCCAGTTATCGGGGATTCGGAAACGTTTTACAGGACAAGTTATTATTAGATGACTATGACCAGGCAATCACAAAGCAACGAGCTATATACGGTATATATTGTACAAATTTCCACGAGGTGTTAGTCAATCAAGAAATAATACAAACAACAGGACCATATCGCCAAGGACGATATTCAATCACAAAATATCGATAAAGACACAAATCCAGGATTCCAGGAAAATCGCATTCAATGGAAAATGGATTTTTGTAATGAGAGAACAATGACATTACCATTGACATCAATGACATTACCATTGACATTATGATGGATAATTATACAAAACGCGTAAAACAAACGTCAACAATATCAACCATCAGTCATTATAATACTCGTTCTGTAAGTGTCATATGTCGAAATATTACCATGAAAAGCTTGAACTTCCTAAAATACGGTCAAAAATAAAATTATTCTCCTGTCTCTAGGGCATCGTAATTCGATTCGTTAATTTGAATCGATCCGAGGCACAAATTATTCGAATTAATCTTGGATCGTTTATACCGAAAAACTTGCTAAATGAAGTGTAATATTCATTTTGGTGACAAAATGCAATCGATTTTGGTCAAATTTGACGAAGTTGGATTGTATTTTGCCATTAAAACGAAAATTCACGCTCTCATATGCATGCAGAGTGAATTGAAAATGCATTGCATTTAAGCCTGTTAATGCTAATATTGGTCACTCGTAACCATAAATTTCTTGATTTATAAAATGGAGACAAGTTGTAGTAGTGAAAATGGGGTATTTGTAATTTATATGGAATGAATGATTCGATACGGTTGCCTCCAGTTAAATGAATTTTAATAAATGAATGAATTTGTCACGCATAGCCACAAATCGAGCGCGCCTTGACGCCGCGATCCATCAGTGACCCATACTCAACACAACGTGTTCGAGTGCAACTTTTCTGACAGTTTCGACTCAAATCTTTCAGTAATAAGGCACATGTTAATAAATGTTGAATGCTTTGCCCTCAATTCTGTCGCGTGAGACGATAACGAAGATTCGTTTATCATGGGACAGAGATGAACCGTACCGCTTCGAAGCGAATCATCTGCGTCTCATACTCAATAACACAAGCCCCGAAGCATTTCTTCAATTTGGCATTAAATCTCTTGAATTTCGTTATATACAATAGCTACAATCATAATTTTGTCAATATCAGAATTAATTTGATGGAAATGAATATAGCATATTCGAAATTATACAGGTTTATAAAGTAATATTCCGGATTGCCGATACTACTGTATTTAACCAAATCTGTGCAACAAAATCATGATTCACGTAAAATTTTACTAGGTAAAATTCCGTTTACTCTATAATTCATGATTTTACCGCTCACAATATTTAGGCAATTGACTAAATTTAAGAAGAGTTCAAACGGAAGTTCGACGCGCATTATGCTTCATAATTTTGCTACTTTGTACATATTTCTGGATGGAAAAAATTCTTTTGTACTTCGACGATCAACTCAATTCGTATCCACTTGAGCGTCTGTATCACTTTATCGGTATCCGCGTTTAGGAATGTTTTCACGCGAATAGGCATTCAAAAATACTGATTAAAAGAAATTTCTTTTCTTAATTATACTTAACTAAATTCATCCCCATTCAGTGAAATCATGATATATGTTAAAATCAGGACTGTGCTAAAGATGGGCAAAATATATCAGCAATTAAGCTTCATCTGAAATGCTGAAACAAAATTCTATTTAAGTAGTGAATTTGTAAGACCGTTAAAACTGAACTACAAAGACAACCCTGCCCGTCTGTGAACTTTGCAAAGCATTGACAGCCTAGGTTAAATAAGCCGTTGTTCTTTCAAGATTCGCCGTCTATATTCTAGCTTATATTAATAAATATATTAAAATTTTCGAATGTACGATCTTTTTTTAAAAAACAAATATGCCCGCTTCAAGTTGAAACAACAGATTAATTTCGATTTTTACTTCGCACGGAATTAATAGCGCTCTCTAAGCCATCAAAAAAAATATTCGACGGAATATGTCTCGACTTACATTACATTTTTATTTTGAATAATTAATGCATTACGCGGTTTAAACAATAATTATGAGAAATTCAATTCTTCTATTGAATATTTCTGAAACTCAATACAAATGCATGCCGAATAATATACACAGTTTTTCAATAACAAAATCTAATTATGCCCTCGAATGGCACGAATATGAAAGTTCAGTATTGTAGTAGGTTGCCACAAAATGAAGATTGACAAGTATGATTCATGGATGGGCCGCACCTCGACAAAACACGATTACATAGAATTTTATTGCCAAGCTCTTCAATTGAATACGGCAGCAAAGCTCCCAATACACGCGCCGCCTGCAATCTGTTCTCAGCTTTCCTCTCCACCATGATCAATCTAAAATGATGCCCCAATCTTTTAATTCCATTCCATTCTTTTGTCAGAGTTACTAAATTTATTTAGTACCGTTACTAAATTTACCTACCGTTTGATTTGTCTAGCATATTGTAGGCCTATAGACATAAGTACCAGTAAGTTATATCACGTGCGTGGATGCTTGCCAACAGAGTCATTGCGTGAAACTGTCCACGCTTGTTTAGCTAGAGAGTTTTTGTCCCTTAGCTTACAATATAAGATACAGTACTATGAATATCATATTTCATTAAATACGCATAGCGAATGTTCGGCGAGCAATAATGCGAATACAAATTAAAATCGATATTGGAAAAATTGTACAACAAAAATCCATGCAAAATTGGTTTTTGCTTCTAATTTTTTGAAGAACTGTGAGTGACCGATAGTCTATGCATCGTAATATCATGATGTTCATTCTATAAATCGAATTGAAAATACAACAAATTTAACGAGGCATATTCGGCAATATCCACATAAAATTAAAACTTACGGCGCGTTCTCATTGCCAACGGCAAAGAACTTCAGCTGACATTAACTCATTCTACACGCTTGATTCACTCCAGTATTACGCAACTCAAAACAATTTTCTGTTGGACCAGCACAACTATAATACATAACTCTTTATCATTTGACCAGACCGCCCTTTTCGTACGTACGCCGACTAAGCGTGTTTGCGAAAATAAAAAATGCACTGGAATAATTCTAATATTCCAACGAAGGGCCTTATTATCAATACACAAAGAAATAGCAACATTGCGTTAGACCCCCTCTAGTTAATTTAAACGTCTGCTCACATGACGCAATTTCACGATCATCGCATATAAACAATAAAAAGTTTGCCTAATACCATTTTGAATTGCAGATTTTTGAATCGTGAACGTAAAATGGCATGCGGCTCTACTTCCATGCACTTTCGGGTGAAGCACGCAATCGCTAGACACCTCGCTGATGTACGATGGCTCACATAAGCGACCTCAACCATAATAACTGGTTACGGCTTCATCGACCAACCATGAACATGCACAAGAAAAATCTTTGAAAAAGCAAAGTAAAAGCTCCACCACCGACTGAGAACTGCTCAAGAGGTCGTGGTTTGCCTGGATCGTATTCTCAGCTTCCTCTACCACATGATAAAATTTAAATAATGCCCCGTCCTCTAATTCCATTCCATTGTCTACGTTTGGTTTGTCTAGCATAAGGTAGGCCTATAGACATAAGTACTATAAGTAAGTTATATCACGTGCGTGGATACTTGTCAACAGAATCATTGGGGGAAACTGCCCCCATCCCTTTTTGAGCTAGAGAGTTTTGACAAGTTTGAGTTCCTTAGATTACAAAATAGGATACAGTACTATGAATAAAATATCATATTTCATTACAATAAGCGAGTGTTCGGCGGGAAATAATGCAAATAAAAATTAGCATCGTTCTTGGTAAAATTTCACAACGAATATTTATGCAAAATTTTTTTTTTGTTTCTAAATTTTTTAAAAAAGCTGTGAGTGAGTAACCCATAGTCTATGCAGATTAGTGCAGTAAGGCATATTAGGCAATATCCACATAGAATTAAAATTTACGACGACGCGTTTCTAAATTTTTTCTGTGAGTGAATCATAGTCTGCTGACGGCAAAGAAGGTTCAGCAGACATTGACTATTGCTGACGGCAAAGAAGCTTCAGAAGACATTGACTGGTTCTATAAGCTTGATTTACTCTAGCGCTACGCAACTGAGAACAATTTTCTATTCGACCAGCGAAAATATAAAATACACTGAAATAATTCTAATATTCTCACGAAGAGCCTTATTATCAATATACAAAGAAATAGTGAAACATTGCATCAGACCGGATCGAGTTAATTGAATGACGCCTGCTCGAATGACGCAATTTCACGATCATCGCATGTGAACAATATAAATCTAGACTTAACGCCGTTTATACAAATATCAACATTGGCAAAAGCATCGACACAAAATCGCAGAATATCCTTTGTGAACAGTTTTTTACGCATAGTTATCCTTCATATCAGAATATATGCTTTGGACTGTTGGTGATAATAATTTTTTTTTTTAACACGAATTCGGTGCGCTGAACTTTTTTGTACCTGAGATCTAATTTTTCGTAAAATATTTCTAACGAGTTTTGTGTTGTTTTTTCAGCTTGATATACGATAGGAAAGCTATTTTCTCCAAATTTGCTTTGTCTTCAGAGCCATTTTAGACTTCGTAAGGTGCCCACCAATTTTTTTTCAGTTTTTGCTTCCCCCTCCCTGTTTTTATTGACCCCCTAAATACGCCGCAATCGGGCTTTTATGATTAAGCCGTAGAATACTCCATCCGTGTTTTTAAACGCACGATTCGATTATATGTTTCTCTTTGTTGGAGCTTGCGCTAAGAAGGGTGTGAAGCAGTGCTAAAAATGAAATAAACTAAAGTCTAGTTAATGACAAAAAGCCGGTGCAGAATGTAGTGCTGGCAACTGCCTCTGAGCGAAAATATCCCAAGCAGTACACGAAATGCCATACATAATATAAACATTTAAATGAATAAAGAGACAAAGGAAAATACAGAATACAAAGTGATGAAATCATTTTTTGCAAATTTTTGTTCTTCGATATTTCCTACACTAGTTCGATTTTGTATCAGAAAACTGGCTCATTATTCTCCACTTGCTGGCTTTTCAGGCATCCTTTACTGACCAAAGCAATGTTATCAATTCTGACCAAACACCGTTCAAGATGTATGGCGTAGATATTGGAATCGAGACAACTGGTAAACCTGACTTTATCACTATATACAAAACATGGATAAACTAATATGAGCAACACAACCCATCCATTTCCATATGACATTCCCATGGTTGTATTTCAATGTTATTTTTTGTTCATCGCCAAGGGAGGATACCGCTCACTGCACTTTACCATACGTGGCATGTTTCCCACTTGGAAAGCCGTTTGGCGGTACTACATAATGTAGTAGCTCACAATTTGGGTGGTCGTTGGGTGGCTTTCTTTTGGGCTTTGGGGTGTTGGCAGTGACGCATTCAAAACCTTGAAGGAACAGCAATATTAAAAAAAAATTTTTCTGTCAATTTCCCACGCCATAATGATCGCCGCAGGCAAAAAAAAATACTGAAAAAAATAGTGTTTTTATTTCATATCACATCAAAACGACTCTAAAATCGTGGCGAAAGGCATGGGGGCCATGACCATATTACGTTCGTGTCTGCCGGCCTTGTTCAGAGCGAACACATAAAAAATATGTGAATAATTAATTTTGCTTCCTGATATTAAATATGGATAGTATTTCATTTTCATCCTACGGGAGAGGAAAGCCGAGAATTCAGCTCAATCATATGATGAACTACAACCTCTCGTGCAGATACCAGTTTCGAATCAGTGTGATGGTTTTTGACTTGTCGTATTTTTAATTTTTCTCGTTCGTGGATGTGGTTGGTGAAGGAAGCCTTGAGCGGCGCATACGTGAACCACCGTGCACCGGTGAGGCATCCAGCAGACCTCTCGCATATAATCATCATCCCGCACGGGATTCGAACTGGCGGCATAACGATCAGAGATGCGTAGGTCGAAGCGTATTCCCAACGCTTTTACCGACTGAGTCAAACGGGCACCCAATTAAAAATAAAAAAAAGGATAAGGTCGTAAAAACTCTTGTGTCATATGCTAGCCTGAATATTTGTAACTTTATTTTATTGAAGTACATCTCGCGGGGTACATTTGACAAAACCGGGCCGTTAATTTACTCCGTCCTATACTGGTATAAACAGATCATGACGTCATAAATTATCGGCTTAAATGCATATCCCCCGTTCAATGACAAAGTCCCAGCTACGCCACTGAAACAGACACAGGTCTCAATTCACTATTACTCATTTCACATACGGTCTGACAATCACTACTACTAGCCTATACCAAATATATGCCACATTCAACAATGTCAACAGCTGAATGCGATACATTATTTTAAAGGCTTACTTTATAGGTTTGGACTCGCTCGAGTCCATACACAGAAAATATTAAGTAGAGCTGAAATAATTACCCAAAGAATCAGTCCATTAAATCCCTTGGTTACCTTGCCACCCTTCTCTTTTCACAAATCCTGTTGATAGTTATCTAAATTCTAAAAAATATATATCTTTAAATAGTTTCTGGCATAATGGTACTGAAACCGATGGGGGCGCTGCATAGCTGGAATTCCCCTAAACCAAATCCAGATCAAACCAGATCTGAGATATTTTTGAATGTATTTATAGTACAGAGTACAATATAATAATAGGCCTATATCATGGGATAGACTAAATAGTACTGTATTTAATATTTTTTGTTGTTTTTCCATGGCTAATTTAATATAAAATATTTATACCTAATCTGTAATTATATCCTGTATGCTGTCGGAATATTGAAAAAATTGACTCGATGGATATACCCTGTACCGGTACCGGTACCAAAGATGAATGCAAATGAATGGTTTGTTTAGTTTTCTAATACACTTGTTTTTACTCTGTATGCATATTTTAATGGCCACGGAAAACAAAAAAAGATACTAAATAGCCAGGTAACTCGCATGTAAGTTCTGAGTTAGCGGTTTTGTGCTAGAAGTGTTGGTCTTGGCTACAAGGCTTCACAACTTGTGTGTCACTAATCTTTTTTATGGAAAGAAATAAAGATTTTTATTATGTAGCTTTTTGCTTTGGGGGAATTTAATTTATGATATGCCTTTTGCAAATTTGCCCTGTCAGTCTGACTCTCTCTGCTCTGATCCTATTTTATGTAAAAATAGTATTGAATTTAGATAGTGAGATACGATACCCGTTTATGATACGGTGTCATATAAGTGGGAATATCATTTTCTGAATGTCTCAAACTACTAAATTAGAATCATGTGGGGAAAATAATATGTTTTGGATGCGTGTAAAAAACTATAAAAAACTATCTGACTAGGCCAGTCGTCTATATTTTGTCACTTAAAAAAGATTTTAAGAATAAGATTTTACTTGCAATGTATTAGCTTTTCATCTTCCCTGTCTAGGCAAAGCCTAATAGTGTTTGAGGCAGACGAAACGTTACAGAAATAAATTTGTGTAACTGTGAAGCAAGACTTTGAACCTCATCAGTTTTATGATTTGCAAATTAGTCGACACATTTTGTAGTAACTTGAAAATTAAACAAAGTAATCATAAAAAAAGATAAACTAGAAAAGGTTAGGATCAATACCTTGCTGTAACTTATACTTGAAGATTTTTTTTATTGTATGTATATGGGAAGGGATTGAAAAATTCATGCTTGATGGTAAAAAGAATTAAACATTAAAACCCTCTACAAGGGAAAGCTAGCCTATAAAGAGGATATAACGTCATAAATGTTCCAATTTTTACACTGCACTTATACTATTGGTACTATCAATACTATGGTAACAGAATTTACATAAGAAATGAACTTGTCATTTTATTAAACACAACTTTGGAATCAACTTTCTGTGTTTTTAATGTACCTCTAAACAATAATGTCTTAAGCAAATTTGTTCCCAATCACTTTTACAAAGATATCACCAATTTTTATAGATATATTAACATTCACTCACTGAATTAATTCAGGGAAAACAGGGACTTTTGTATAACGAAGTTGTCGACTGGCTGCCAACTTGAAATTGGCATTGTCAAGGGTGATTGGGATGATTTTCACATCATGAACACATGATTCAGTATTTCGATTGCTATGCCTAGTCCTAGCTTGTTTGATAGTACCTATACACTTGTTTCTGTGTTTACAATATTATTCAGCATATCTTTCAAGTTTCTGCTATTGTCATTTAGCTAGTTACCAGGTTGTGAATATATCGTATAACACTATACATTCTCTGTTATCTAACGATTGCTGGTTGAACTGTTGAATGCAATGTCTGGTGGAGTTAAATTATTCCGGGGAAAGTGTTTCTCCAGAAATTGGAACAATGTGCTCAATATAAACCGGATGTCCAGTAAACAATTCGTCAGAACATTTGCTTCATTTAATAAAACATGTCAATTCAAAAGATGGGAGAAGGTTAGCCAAGATTTTTTTTGTGAATGGTGTTTTAGGCTTGTTGATTAGTTCTACTGCATGGATAAGTTCTACAGAAAAATATTACTCAATTTCATTATTCATCATGCAAAAACTGATAAAATCAGTTGAACGTTTCCTTCAGATGGGCCGTGTCTCATCGACACGTTTCAACAGTGACACTTACTTAACAAAATATCCTGTGACAAAATTTTTCCGATTTTGTTCTGTGTTTGAATCATGAAGAATTTGTTTCCAAAGTCATTTGGTGACCATTGGGTATTTTACTCCTTAGTGGTCGTTTTCAATATCTTCTGTTATTTACTAGGACCCCTTATTGAATATCGAATATCATTTGATTTGATTTATCTGAATAAAATCCATAAAATTGCTTTCTTTCTCCTAAAGGCCGCAAATTATCAACCCGCAAGGAGATACAACAGGGAATATTATTCTCCTTTTAAATTGGATGACGTATACGATATTCATGAAGGACAGGATTCAGGACCTTTATTATGCCAAAGTAGGCTTATATACATTATTAATATTGCTGTTGATAATAGTTTCAAATGTTGTCAAAAGAGTATATTTTGAACAAACACTCTCACCTTATATAGAATTGAAAAGAAACTGAATTGGAATAAAAAATGCCCAAATTTTATTTGTGAGGCTTGAGAGACGAATGAATCATGCTTCATTGGCATGATTCTTAATGTTTTTGATTGGAGTGTGTGGTTAGAGGTCAATGAAATATTTTCATATACAATCTGAAATGTTAATGTGACATGATTAATTTCGTGCGTATACACAGTATGAGTCATGTAGGATTGTCACACTCGACGTTTTCTTTTTTGTACAATTTTATATCTTAAAACTGAAGCATGTTGTAAAGAATTGATTCTTATCGTTTTTGCAGATAATGAAATTGAATATCTGATAATCGGTGGAGGGGTTATGGGGCTTTCAACTGCTTTCAGTTTATGGAGAGAAACAGAAAATTTCACGATGCTTAAGGCCTCAAAGTACCTAGCACCAATCACTGCAGTAATAGAACGTGACCCTACGGTGATTCTGCATGACTTTTTTGAAAAAAATAATATATATTTTGCGGATGTGGATTTCTTCTCCTCATCCAGAATGGGTGAATTTTTTCTATGGATGTTTTTAAGTGATGTGTATCCACTTTTGTTGGATTTATTGATTATGATTGTTTTTGAGATATTCAATCTGAATCAATCAACGCAACGCTAATCTAAAAGTTGTTAGGGTTGTCTCTAAATTCACTACCAGTATATTGAGATTCAATAATGATTTGATATTTCAAATAAAGTTAAACAAACTTACAGATTTTTGCTCATTTTGCAGATTTATGCGAAATTTTACGACGTGAAAAGGATATGAACATTCCCAAAGGCTTATATATTTATTTTGTATCTGTATAATAATAAAAAAAAAACTTGTGTTTTAGATGACAAAAGCTTCTACAGGTTTATCTGTTGGTGGTGTTCGACAACAATTTTCCCACCCAGCTAATGTCAGACTATCAATGAAAAGTGCAGAGTATCTTCGTGACATAAATTATGTAAGTTGTGGTCGAAGTTATCCATGTTATAAGAATTGGAATCCAAAATTGAATTTGTATACGGTAGATGTATTTGGTGATGGGCGACTGTCTGATCATCAAGGTAGCACTGAGTGGCTTTTACATATCTTCTTGCCTTTGTGAAAGTGTTGTATTCCAGCGATTGCTAAAAAGTAAGGAAAGTTGAAAAAAGATAGCCAATAGATCCAATGAATCTATGCAGAGGAAGCATCTCCTGATTAATTTATCCTATAAATTGTCAATTGTGTATTGCCAATTTTATATCAGTATGGTGTTATTACCGGTTATATATTCTACAATGTAATGCAAAATCGTTCAAACATGTTTCTTACGCTTTGGGGTGTCTAAAATGAGACAAAAAGATGGGATATGGTTTTACCGTAATTTAGAACCGTTGATCAGCACTGTACTATAGTGCTGTAGTATGCGCTTGTCAACTGGTTCCTCTCAGATACTGCTCAAGACCTTGCTTAGATTGAGTTTATTAAAACTATATGAATTTGAATAAATAATATGAATTTTATCCGAATAATTGTAAGTCAGACATGTCTGTTCACTCTGGTCATCTCATTGGTAAGGGATATCAGAAAATAAAAGTTTATGTCATAAGATGCTTCATTAATTTATTGCATTCATTAATCATGTGTCACTGATGGATCTCGCCGATGAGACGTGCCAATCACAAATAATAAAAAATAATAAATCTTTTTTACTTTGTTTTGGCTGTCATTGTATTTTTCTTAAATTTTTGGATCAGCACCTCGGTACCTATTTCAAAATAAATTTTTGCAGCTCGCCTTTGTCATCGCCATTTTTTATTATTGTGTATATTTTTCTAATAGCACCTTGGTGTTGCTGGAGATGACGTTCCTGATATTCAATTTCAACCTCAAGGTTATTTATTTTTGGCAACAAAAAGTGGAGCGGATCAACTTATGAAAAATTATGAAATGCAAACGTGAGTTTCTAGAATTTTTTGTAAAGCCTGGCGATTCCACAAAATCTCTGAGATAATCAGTCATTTCGAATAAACCCTCATGTTCCTGTTTAATTTGATCAAATAGTTGCATATTCTCGTATTAGAGCTGAACCCACGAAGGTGAACCCATGATTGTATTTTAATTCCCACTCCATGTCTTGTCATATTTTAACAACAAAATACAATTAATTTTGGTCAGATTTGCAGTTGCAGATTTGCAGTTGCAGATTTGCAGTTTCTCGAATAGGCTAAAGAATCTTTGTCGCCTTGAATTACATATTTGAACGTCCTACTATACTATGGTTATGGTGTGACATCTGTTTTTCATCCTTTAGTGCACAGGGAGCAAAAGTATTAGTAATGACACAGAATAAATTGAAAGAATTATTTCCATGGATAAATGTCGAAGGAATAGAACTTGCTACGTACGGACTTGAAAATGAAGGATGGTTTGATCCATGGTCACTTTTGACTGCCCTGAAGGTAGGAACTAAATAAAATTCAGTTGCTCATGTATGAAAAACAGCAGTGTGGCACATATCAGTCAAAAATTTCCTTGAGTAAACACCAACCCGCGTGATATTATTTGAAATGGTGAAATAATGCAGTTAAAGATAAATATTTTTATTGGATGTGGTGTTGTTATTAATCCCTGTAATTCATAGCTAAATGCAACCTCAAAATACAAATATGTATCTGAAAATTGTTCGAAAGATTACAAAATTTGGCAAACAATATTCTCCAAAAAATATTTTGATAATTTACAGAATATACCTATCATTCCATTTCATTTAGGCTTCTTAGTCACATCAGTTTGATCACTGTAACGTAATTTGTATATCATACAAAATTACATTGCAGTATGTGGCTTTATGCACTAAGCATACAAAGTAATATTTTATGGGATTATGTTCTGGATTATGTTCTTATGTTCTACATTTTGTAGAACATTTGGCCTTTGCCAAGTATGATTAACTGATGGATTACCACTAATGGTACTACAAATTTTGCTGTTTTTAGTCTAAACTTTCCAGTTTTGGAACTAAATACATCCATGGCGAAGTTGTCGGTTTCAAGAAAGAATTAGTTAAAGCAGGAACAATGTTACCAGATGGATCATCTATTAAAGTGAATGATGTTATTGATGGGGTTTATGTAAGTGAGATGAAGATGTAAAATTATTGATATTCTGGACAATGTATTAATAATATATATTTTTCTTCTTGTGGTCTCCAGGTTTTGTTTAAGATAGGTTATAGACGTTTTAAATAATTAGCTGATAGTTTTTATTATTCTCTTGCTTTAAAATGATGATTAAAACAAATGATGGCGGATCGGACTATTGGTAAAAATACATAGTATCTTCGAATCAAATCAGCCTTCTCCACTAGAATAAACATATTATTGTATGTCCAAGTAATCTGATGGTTGATTCTACCAAAGGTTTGATCTGATTATCCGCCTAAATTGATTTCACTTATTAGTGTATGTACAGGAGGAATGAGCGAAATCTCTACCCCTGACTAGGAACTAGTATCTGACTCTGTTGTTGAACAATGAAATCCTACCTTCAGTATCCTATAATAATTTGAAATTGTTTTTCACACTTAATCATAAAGTAACAAAGTGAGAGCAAGAAAAGGTACTTTTCAAAGATTATCATGCTTCTTCAACACACATTACTCTTTTTCAAGCTAATATTTTATAACTTGCTATATCGATGCCTTGTCTTTTTGAATGTTTGTTCTTTTTGATGAATCTGTTATCACTTGAATCTGAAAAAAAATTATCTCTTCTAGATAAAAGTGCCTGATGTAGACAAACCTGTTTATGTAAAAACAAGGCTCGTTCTGAACTGTGCAGGTGCATGGTCAAAGAAGGTTGCTGAACTCGCGGGAATTGGAGCTGAAAATCCTTTATGTGATCATGAGATCGTTAATACTCCGGTAAGTATGGAATTTTGTTGCCGATATTAATTGCAGACATATATATTTTGCTATTTAACTCATCAATATTCGTGTACTAGGGGCAGTGACCAATCAACGCTTGTCTAAATTTTTGGAGGGAAGTTGAAAACATCATCAAAAAAACCAGAACTGTCAAGACTGGCAGAATGTCAGCTATTCTACCACAAAGACACCAAAGAAAATGTCTGTTGTCTGAAAAAATTTTCGAAAATTTTCTGAAATTATTTCAAATCATTCCACTTGCATAAAGATTCAAATGCCTGTTTTGAGTGCCAAACTATATTGAAGCACACAAGTCTTCATGATATTCAACACTGCTATGTCATAGCAGTTCATAATTTTGAAGTTTTGAAGTCTTTTGAAATTTTTACAGAGAATTTAATGCACGCGTATGTGATAACATGTTGGAAATAAAATATGTTCGCTGTTTTTGCTTGTGGTTTCGAAACCAATTAATATACTAAGCACAATACCTTCAAACAATTATAGATAAATCGAAGGTATGCTACCTTTGACAGGATGATCATAGATGCATAGCTGGAATCATATTCCTAATGTTTCATAATTGAGCTAAGTGTGATCAATCGATTCACCCTACATGTGATAGTAATAGAGCTTGATAAAAAGCCATTAAAATCTTTTTAGAGAAGGTTTCTGCGAAACAAATGAGTTGTATTTTTTCTTTTGTTGAATATTGTTTGTTTCAAATTATGCTTCTTTTTTATTTCTAGCTACCAGTCGAACCCAGAAAACGGTGGGTATATAATGTCCATTGCCCGGATGGTCCAGTGTTTGACTGTCCATTATTAGTTGATCCTTCAGGAGTTTATTTCAGAAGAGAAGGTTTCAGTGGAAATTATTTGTGCGGCATGACACCACCTGATGACGTAAGTAAAAAATTAGTCGCATATGTTGTGTAATCTATTTGGAAATTATTAAATGTTTTTAGTTGATGGACAAAATGTAGCCAAATATCTACAATTTCATTTATTTGAAATGTTACAACATTATTCTATTTATATAGTGCTTAACTGTTGAACTAAACCATACGAACAACTCTCACCCTTATGAAACCACGATATTAATGCGGCTGAAGGCTTAGTTGAGAGCCAAACATATAGATTGCCTAAAAATATTTTGACCTTACAAGGGAGGAAACAGTCAACGTAATATCTGTAAAATAAGCAAAGCGAAGAAACGGTGACTTTTTGAGAAAATAGTCCAGTATCCAACTGCCTTATTTAGGCCCAACCTGGATTTGGGATATGTATGCTTATATATTATGTATACACACTCGATCGCATTTGTAGCGGGCGGGGGGGATTTGAGAATCGCCAACCAATGTCCCCTGCGTACCCGGAGATTGAATAAGGTGACGTCGCAGTGCTAACGTCTATCTCTGTTACATTCTATATCTGAACTCCAAAGAGTTGATAAAATACTTATTTAACACTTAATTAATGTGCTTATCTTCGTAGATTTATTGCATTATATTGATATGATTTTTGAAACAATACAAATGCAAAATTTCTTTGTTCCGTCCAGGCTAGATTTTGACTTTCACTAAATTGCACATCCTCTCTCATGTGGCGTCTATTACCAACTGCTAATGTGACTCGTGAACAAATGAATAATAGAATGCTTTCAGCGCTGAGAAATGACTGATTTGACATCAGAATGATTTCCTTTGCACATTTTAGCATTTCACTGAGAGTATACATAAAGTTAATATTTCCATGCCCGATCAGACGTGGTAAAAGAATGTTTGGGTTGATTTATGATTGGAGCAAGCGCAAATCGCTACTGTTTTCACTCATTCGAGTGGATCACCATGGGCAAGGCACCGTATTGAAGGTTTCTTATTGGCGAATAGAATTATTATTGTAAATTACTATATTTTATTGTTTGGAGAGGCGGCCATGAATTTTTAAATCAGAGTCGACGTATTGAATATATTTTACAGGATGCGATTGATCATTCCAATTTAGAAGTGAACTATGAATTTTTTCATGAAGAAATATGGCCGAGACTTGCTCACAGAGTTCCTGTGTTTGAAAAGTTGAAAGTGAGTTGAGAAGAAGTATATCAAAGATCACTCCCAATTCAAATTAATATTGTTCTTTTATATTACAAAACTGTTCAGTGTGTAAATTAAATTTTTATTCAACTCCAGTGTGAACTAGGCATACATACTGTACTGTTCATTTTAAATATCCAAGAGTTTTTTTTTTCTAGAGCTTATGACAGAACTGAACCACTGTAATAAGTGCAGTGAGTCATATCAAACTTGGGCAATGGTAAAATGGCTTTTAGTTATTGATTTGGCAAAAACGACTCCATGCATTTCTGTAATTCTGAATAGAAAATCTTAATTCATCCATGAATGCAAAATCTGACATTAAAACTTGTTTGAATGTTGTTATTTCTTATATTTTTCAGTTGAAATCTGCATGGGCAGGATATTACGAATATAATACATTTGATCAAAATGCTGTCATCGGACCTCATCCATATTATCATCACCTTCATTTTCTCACCGGTTTCAGGTAACAATGATTATATATATGTGAATCTATCGTTGTAATAATACAATAGGGTTGAATGTTGTAGCTAAAAATGCCTTACATGATTCTGTCTTTTTTCTACTAAAGAGGAGCTATTACTATCAAAAAGTCTCCATTTTTAAATTTGGAGATATTCGATACAATTCGGAAAACAGTCCAATGACTTTAAATGTTAGTGAAAAAATGAGTAAAACTCTTTCATAATGCAAAATTTATTGAATCGGATGGGGTATGTATGCGATAGGTATAGTGATGCGGGAAATTGTTAAATGGTAAATATGAGCTGACAGAGAATGAGATGAAAATAATGAGATGTAATGTGATATATACGATGTAATGTGATGGTATATGTAAGTAACGTTGCATTAAAGTATTCAATACCACCAACACTGCTATATGCATATATTGATGATTATGAAGTCTATTAGTTGTCAAGGAAAATCATGTGAAAATTGTTGGACACCCAAAGAAGACATGTCTCAGATCCTCAGTTTTTGTGCACTTGGTGATATTTTCATGTGATTTTATTTTGATGCCAATTAGCATCAACACATGCCTAACCACATGTCCATCTTTTCTTTCAGTGGCCACGGAATTCAACAAGCTATGGGTGCTTCTGCATGTCTCGCAGAATTAATAACGACAGGACCAGGAATTTTGTGTAACGATATTAATATTTCAACTTTTTCTTTTGACCGATTTATTGTTAATCGACCTATTCAAGAACAGAACATTGTATAACTCAGGCTACGACATTTTTTCAATACGCAAGTATACTGAATATTTGTACATAACCAGGTATTGGTTGCTATGGTCTTTTCGGTTGGACTTAGCCTATCCAAGTTGAGTGGTGGGCATGTATTAACAAGCCAGACTCACTGGGACGTGGACCCAAATCTTCAACCTGTGAAGCCAAAATGTTGATGTACAACAGCTTAATGAAACCTCAATGAAACTTAAAATATTTTGTGCATACATGTTTTTGTTAATGTCGAGTCAAGTCCTCGTTGACCACTCTTGTCCATTAACAATCGGAGTATATATAAAATTTTTAGAAACATACAAAAAAATTATTTCAAAATGGGAACACTGAATCACACAAAAATGTATGATATTTTTCTAAAATTTAGAGAATGAGACTTTTTAAATATATTTTTTTCAACTTTTTCGAAGGCCTTAGCAAATGTACTAGATTTTGGTGTTGATCAAAGTAATCATGAAAACAGAAATCACCAAAGATATACCGTAAATATTTAAAGTTCAGTTTCAATAATCACAAAACTGTGAATTTTTTGGAAAATTGTAATATATTTGATGATTTTACTAACATTTTTTCAAAGTTATATTTTATATACCGTAGTCCCCAAAACTGATCATTTTTTTACAATTTCAAGTGATGTGGTGTCATGGTGAATGTTCCATAATCTGTTTAAATTTTATAACTACCAGTATCTTATGTATGAAGATATTATAACCCTCCAATATGGCCAACGTAATCAAATCGATGATTTTTTTAATTGTAACTTTAGATACCGGTACTCAAGTTGAGTCAAGTAGTTTATACTATATATCTAATAATGTTGTTAATTTACTTTACTTAGTTATATCATAAAATGATGCATTCTTTTTGTTCCGTGTTTGATAGTGTCTACTTCACTGTGTATTTATTCGGGATACACAATTGCCAGCTGCAAATGTCAAAATGCCAGCTAAAACGTATTCTTCTAGAAAAAATTTACAGAATAAAAAATTCAGAGATAATAGTAAATCTAAGGTATTTCTAAAGTAAGACTCAATGCTTCACAGAATCTTATTTTCCCTTCAGAAGCTCTCCTGTTATTTTCTTCTGTTCCTTCCACACCATTAACATTCCTATTTCAGAGCAGTATGGTTGGTTTGGAACCTTTTTGCAATTGTAATATTAATACGTGCTTAAAAATTAATAACATCCCAGTCTTTTTTAAAGTGATATACCTCAAAACTTGATGAAAAAAACAAGTCATTTTCTTTTGTTGTCAAACCACAGTCAAAGCAGTGGACATATTGTTTGATGTACAAGCAATTTGTATTAAATATGTTTGCTATGTGATAGTGATGAAATTAAAGTATCTTTCATTTTGCCATTCTAAAACATAATTGTTTTAATTGTTGCAAATGAGACTTCTACAACTTGTGGTCTGTTACGCATGATCTCTCTTAGTGGTATTTAATCAGTGTAAAAAACTGTTGAACTTTCTTTGTACAAAAAACTGTGTGAATGTGAATTTTTTATCTTTTCCTAGTCAGTTGTTGGTGTTTTAGTACTAGAAAAATTCACTATCTCCTTAACAATGTTTTTCTTTTTTCTTGATAAATGGCTGAAAACTGTCCAATTTGTTTTTTGAGATTGTCGTCGCGTCAATATCGATACATAATGTAAAAAATACTTTTATACACAAACCATTATTTTCAGAAAAAGACTTATTAATGTGAATAGATTTTGTTTTTATTGTGATATAAAATTTATAATAAAGTCCCTGAATAAGATATATCATATTGTGTTCCCACAATACCCATGTTAATTTAAAAAAATATTGATGCCAGTTGATTAGAACTTCATTTAATTTTGTATTTGAATATTTGAAATTGACTCTTTCTTCAGCAGGAGCATGATACATGTTGGTATTGCGCAATTATTACCGGAATCTGAAGTTTTGCAATATAAACATGTGTGGAGCGAATTGAATTTGGATTGAACTGAACAACAATACCGGTAGCCCATCTCTAAGTATTAACGGCCTATCTTTAAGTATTGAATCTCTAAGCTAACTAATGACCACTGATATACTAAGCAGTAAGAGTCATGCAGAATAGAAAAAGAAGCGGCTGCACTGATCTGATCTGATCAAGGTCCTCTCAAAAGCAAAGTGAAATTAGTGGTATCAGCCCTGTACTATCAGTCGCTTATTTAAACAAAATAATTCCAATGCCTGCCCCTACAGGGCAAGTAGAATGTTATTACCACCATTGTAAACTCTTTATTCCCGTATTTGTATCTATCAAGTACAACAAAATCGATATAATTTTTGATAAAACTGTGTCCTACAGCAGCATGCGCATTAAAGTTTTACTACCGATATCCGAATTTTTAAAATATCATTTGGATCAAAACCGTGTCAAGTTTTCTTTCATCAAAATTGGACTATGAATGGGTTGTACGTGGTAAAAAAAAGTTATTTTAAAGCTGAATAGTTATGCTAAATGGTATTCAATTACAGCCAGAAAAGTCCATAGGTATGAGTCATTGATGGATCGCGCCACCAAGACTTATACATAGACAAAATAAAATTTTTAGTGTGTCGTATTTTAAACTCAATGTTTTGTTTAATATTTCCCATTATCATATTTCAATTGGTAGACAATAATATCTTTTGGTGAAGTTACTATACAATAATGATATTGATTGGCAACTTGAACAAGCCACTGGCACCTTTTTATAAACTTTTCAAATACCGTAGGTATGTACTGGTGAAGTTGATTTGGTTTCTCGGTATCTTATCTTGCAATAAAACAAGTTTTATGCATTTTACTTATATTATTGATGCACGTCTCACAGATAAACAAAGCTTGGTGAGAGCCATCCATGACTTGTGATGAATGTGTTTGAATTTCTCTTATTAGGGAAAAACAGGGTAGGATGATACCCTGCCTGGATAAAATTTCCCCATTGAAGACTTAATCTGTTTGCATGCGACGACAATGCATTTTGTTGTGTCTAAAACACGACTTGCTTAGCCAATTGGGTAGAAATTTTTGATATTAAAAATAATGACTTTGGAAAAACTGCCAGGATATATCAACGAAACAGACAGTGGAAGACTTCAGAGATTTTCAGGTATTTTGCAAAAAAATTGGATGCTGTTTGCTGTACTGGCCATGATGCTAAGTGGATTAGTTTCTTGTTAAAGTAGTTATTCGTTTATGAATCTAATGAAACACACTGCTGTGCTCCCTGATGGCACCCGAATTACTTGCTCTTTTATATCTACTGACACTGACAGATGGTATCAATATAAATAGCTCGGTATAGATTGGGCGATTTCAATTGGGAAGATGTTGTTTAAAAAAAAATGGATCTTGTCCTCTCCCTATTTTCTGATGGGAAGATTATTTTCATTTTCCGTAAATCATTCGGCCAGATTGAAGAACTCTTTCCATAAGCAGTAACATAGGCAATTGAGAAGTTTGGCTATATTGAAATTTAATTTTGAGGCGGCGATGTTAGCGATGCTCCCATATGTACAAAACTGTCCCACAACTCAGTTTCATTGCATTACGGTAATAAAATGTCACTACAAATCTACATTTCCCTCTCCCCAGCTCTATTTTATTCTTATTCACTGAAAAAACCAGCATAAAGAAAGATCAGTGTCTTGAATGACATCCCTACATCTCCCTCTCCCCAGCTCTATTTTATTCTTATTCACTGACAAAACCAGCATAAAGAAAGATCAGTGTCTTGAATGACATCCTATCATATATCACATATTCAAAGCAGCGAAAGTTGTATTTGAAATATGAACACAAACCAGTTTAGAGCAGTGAACTAGAACGAGACAAATTTAATAAAATATTGCTTGCATTGTAGTAACAAATGAAGGAAATCTTATTTAGATTGTTGAGGAGGTTGAAACAATCCACCAGATTGTTTACTTGCTGCTCTGGAAGGAGCAAAACCAAGAAGCTTCTGAATGTTCTAAACAAAACAAATTCCGGCATTATATATTTTCTCATATCATGTTTAAATCAGATCAAATTTTCGAAATAAACCCTGTTCTGACAAATTGAAGAAATTCAAAACCACATACTGTTACATGTGCCTTGAATAAACTTTGTAGTCTCATGGCATAGTCAGATTGGCAGAGATCATTTTTTATCAAAATTTTATCTAATGTTAACTCTATTATTTGCTAAACGTCATTCTGGTTCAGATATAAAACAATTTCAGATAATGATTGGCTCTTTGGGCTTGATTTTAATAAGGCAAAATCATGCATTTGAGCTTGAGCCCTTTTCATCATGGTAAACACAACCAAATAACCCTTTTGCATCAATATTTCCTGGTCGAATATGGAATAAAAAAAAACTGGCAAATTCGCTGATTCATCTCATATTCTTACCTGCCTAATTGACATTGTACACAAAATATATAAAAATATGAATGAACAATCTGTGTAATCTTCCCCAGCTAAATTCCTGTGAGATAAACCTTGGAGAAGCCCGATAGGAACAAATGGAAGTTTCGCTACAATTCTTCCTTCAAATCTGGAATTTGAAAATTTTTTTTAATCAATCCACAGTAATATTTTCTTGATGAGAGGTCAAAAGCTCAAAGTAGGATACTCCTCTTTATAGTTTAAGGAAAATTTAAAATTGAATATAGAATAATATCTTAATGCTTCAGATGGACAAAGTTGCTCACATTTGACCATGTTTTGTCCATTTAACAGAAAAGTTATGGTTTAAGTATCAAATATCAAAGTAACATTTGATATACCTATATCGTAATTGCAAAATGAATTAATTTGGAATAATCAAAAGACACCTTTTAATCAGAAATGTAGAATACCTGACAATTCTCTGGCTTGTGCTTGACAAAACAAATTCCCTACTGGCAATTCAGTTTAACTTACACAGAGTTTAAAGTACCAAGTAACGCTGTGAAACAGAAACCAATTGCAAACATCGATTTGACTCTAACAGCAGAAAGATCACGGTTGTTGTTTTTTAATCTCTCTTCTTCACGTTCAAGTCTTCGTTTTTGACTTTTATCACTATGCTCTCCGACCATCTCTTTCCGTTTTTCCACTATATATATTTATATATAAACAAGTATTATAAAACAATGTAGAATTAAGACTTTCATTAGGGCTATTACAATCGAAACCAAAATTTATGTAATCATTCGAATAAGCTTCTACAGGAGCGCAACCACAGTGAAATTCATTAACTTAACAACGGGGAAAAAAATTTACCGTTTGTGCAACAAAACAGTAGATAAAGTTACCACGTCCAACCTCGTCAACTGAACAGTTTTTTGCCATACATTTGACTACAAATGGTGTGGATCAAATCTAATTCTGCTGCTAGCTGAATTTATTTAAAAGTTTTATTTGTTGGAGCATCCGAATTGATTTTGAAATACCCATTCATTTCAACAATATTTCACCAATATTTAATTTTACCGGGAATGTTAGTTTTACTGCTTTGCTATAAATGAGGTACATCAATTGACAGAATATAATCTCATTTTCAATCTAACATGAAGATCACATTTCTTGATTAGTTATGCTAACAAAACGGATGCAGAGGGGAACAGAATTTAATTGGCATAACATCTCAAATTATTTTTTTAATTGATCTACATTCATACGTTTTTTGCATTGCTTGTCCACTTCAGACTTGAGTTTTTGATATTTTTCAGTTCTGTACACAAGCAGCCATGTCAAACCTGTGGGTAAAAATATTTACATGAATTGAATTGAAAAGATTTTTCACTTTTATTGTTCGAAATGATTGACTAACCAAGTGTACGCCACCCAGGTAAGAAACAAAAAGCGTTAATTGGCTTTGTTTGAAATATTCGATTTATGATTCACCAATCATAAATTATTCGATTTGATTTTGCCAGTGAAATAAGCAGATTAAAAAAAGAGTACATAATTTTCCGGAAATAAATGAATTTCGATGTCATTAACAATTTTCTGAAAACCTGGTTTTAATATTAAAAAAAACATATAATATAGTCATTAGGCTAAAGCTCTGAAATGCCCACTTCTTCAACATGTCACCAAGATTCTTGAAAATGCAATGGATGACCTGATGTAAATTTATGTCAGTTTTTAATGAAGCTATTATAATTTGTTCCCTCTACTGCTATGAAAGCAGTAAAACTGAAACGGGACAAAACTTGAAATGACTTTTAATACATCCATCCACTTGCAGAAACAAAAAATATCCGATGAACAGGTAAAAATAACAAATGCTTTGCATTGTCTTAATTTTAGGTTACCTGATATTCTGACAGGTCTACTGTATACTGGTATAGGTACCACTTAGAATAAAACAATTTTTGAAATCATTTGCCTTTTCGAAGCCAAAGTACGCAGGTACAGACAGTGGAACAGATGACATTAAGCTAAAATTACTTTCCTAAATCGGGGCAGGTATGAGATAGGATAACATTTTTAACCTCCGGGAGGGGAAAGCTGGGAACACAGTTAATCATATGGCAAACCAGGACTTCCCACCCACTGCCCAGATACCAGTTCTGAATCGGGGTGAACGTTTTTAGCTTGTCATATTTCTCATTTTTCCCGTGCATGGACGTGGTTGGCGTCCAGTAGACCTCTCGTATACTGTATATAATCCTCATCCATTGCGGTATTCGAACCTGCGTCATGACGATCATAGATGTGTAGCTCGAAGAGTTTTCTCAGACGATCTGCGATTGCCACCGCTAATTTCTTTTAAGGATGTAGCTGGTAGATTCCTCAGCCTTTATTACTGTAGCTAAGCTAGACCTTAGAACGCGGTTTTAAGAGAACAACATAGCGTGCCGGTATATAAAGTTTAAGTCACTTGTTAAAAATGGAAAATGATACAAACCTTCTGCTACTAAAGCGGTAAATACGGATATAAATACAATTAACAGACTATCCCCCAACATTGACATCGTTGAATTCAGTTCGTATGCACTTTTACAAATCAAAAATTGACATCTATAGCCTATCGGTACTCAGTACTGTATAGCTAGGCGAAATATGCAGTGTGGCAACTCCGACAGTCCAGAGTCGTTGACTCAATGTCTATCGGTTTGTTCCGGCGTTAAACTATACGGTACTGCATTAAGAGCTTTTAGCTGTATTTTTCAGCGAATGCAGTTTATTATTTTAGATAAAAAAAATATTTTTTTGTAATCCTTCAGTCCAACACAAATTAGCACGTTCGTTCATTTCTTTTTAGGGTGTGAATTACAATTCGATGGGTTTAAAACCAATCAACCATGACATATACCGGACGCTCGCTTTAAGATTCGAGAGTAATAAATACTGAACGCACTCAGTGCGATAAGCAGTTGAGCTGGGAGCCTCGGCGCGTTATGGACTCTACTTCTTCTACGGCGATGGTGGTTTCTCCTTGTCCATTTTTGATTGGAGTTTCCGGCGGGACTTCATCAGGAAAAGTTAGTTGTCATATTTGCCTACATTATTTTTCTTGAGTCGCAATCATATTTCTCTCCCACTTTGAGGTATGATATAATTATTCTATTTTAGTGCGTGACGTAACTCGCAGCGTGTAAACAAAGCCATTAAACACGTAAAGCACCACGTGGTTCAGCGTCAGACACACGCACTTGCCTGCGCGCCGAGGCGGGCGGTGGTGGTGCCCAAATGGGCCGATAGTGAACTTAATTTCCTGTTGCCTACCTAACTCGAGGTGTCTATGATAAAATTAACAATAGGCATAATAAGGTGCTGATTACAATTTGAAAATGAACAGACTGAACAATTATTTAGGTAGTTGTCTTAATATAAATCAAATGTTCTTTGAATCTTGAATTTTCAGCCATGGTGATGTTCATATCTTACATTATCCAGCAGGATAAAAATGAAATTCTATTCTATAATTTTGCAAAAAGCAAATCGTCGAATAGAAGTGTATTAGCCACCATAAAACAACTTTGACTTCCCTAACATCAGAGTTTGGTTAATGTGGGGCAGACTGGCTCAGTATCGAAAATTCCGCCACTGTGACATTTGAAAAAAAAGTTTTAAGGTGTAATACCATTGAATAATTTGATTATTATCAATATAAGCTCAAATGAAACAAAATTAATCTAACCTAACTATCTGACTTATTTAAAAAGGTATAAACAGGCATCCAAGTAAAGTTTTTTGCTGATAAACTGTAACGTTAAGAGGAAACGCAAATAAAATTCTTTCACTGAAACTTCCCTTTGACACCAAATCAGGTTGAAACAAATAAAAAAAACAGTGGATATGCGAAAAAAATAAGCTAACATCATCAAATTTACTTTTTCATTCCATGCTAAAATTTACCTAATTAAATATACCTCCATTTCAGACTTCGGTATGTCAAAGGATTATTCAATGTTTGAAGGAAACGTCGATGAGTAAATGGGGAAAAGTTGCAATAATAAGTCAAGATGATTTTTACAGAGAACTTACCTCTGAACAGATTGCACTTGCTAATAAATCTCAATATAATTTTGACCATCCGGGTATGTCGCAATAATATAGATGTACTATATATGTTCTATAAGGATGTTTGTTTTCTCATTGTTCGACAGTCAATGATATCAATCTGACAAAGCAATCCCGATCCCGACTCAGGATGGCCGAATCTTGGTTTTCTTCATAATTCGAAAGGTTCATGCAATTATTTTTCAGATGAACAAAAAAGCTTAAATCGTCAACACTACTATTTCAAGACGCTCAAAATAAGATTTAAATCTTCTAGTCACAGATATATCCTGGAATATAGATCATTTGCTGGATTTTCTTATAGAATTCATTTTTTGTGGTGTTCGAGTAGCTGGCATAGTTTCAATCTGCCCTCTCCCCTCTCGATAAAAACAGTATTCACCATAAATAGGAAAAATATATCATATCACTTGCATGGAGTTTAAGGGTGTGTCAAATGGTCTGGGGCTTTAAAATGTATTAGGCTGTTTGACATTTTTGTTATTCATCTCATTTGTGATGTTAACTATGTCGGTCATTTATTCACACAACTGCAAGTTTTTCTGACTCCTGAGAATGGTGTGGAAAATGCGACACTAAGTTTAACAGTTTTCCAATACAGTGTTTGATTTAATATATGATATTGTGAATTGCATATCTACAAGAATGCATTTGACCTTACTCTTATCGCTATATTTATTTACAATACCAGGAAATTATAATATAATTATTCATTTTTTTTGTATACTTTGCATAAATCTATTGATAATTAGCGATAAGCTTGGTGCTTTAGAATCTTTGGTCAAAACTCCTTGCCTAAAATGTTATATTAATTCCTGCTGTAGAAAAAAAAGGAGAAAATTATTAAGTTCAGTATGCACTAATGAGGTGTCTGTGTTACATCTGTTTCACCTCGTTATTGAACAATTTATGGGAATTCGAAACATGTTATTAAAGGCCTAGTATATTATTCGCAGAATATTTCTGAGTGAGGCGATTAGTTAAGTTGCATATTCCAAAAAAAAATATATATCCTAATTTGTCCAATTCGCAGATGAAAAATATTTTACGATCTCTAAGGATGGACAATATTGAATATCTTCCTAATAAGAAATCAAATATTATAATCTTAGAACGATAGAATTGAATTTTCAAATAAAAAATACTCTAGTAAACAAATAAAGACATACAGAAAATTTTTGAACAATCCCAACATTTATATTTATAATTAATAATTATATTCTAAAATATAATTAAAAATATATCCTAAAAATGTACGCTTTGTTATTTACAATAATTGTAGTAGATTAGGGAGACTGAAAGATTTTTTTGTTTTGTCCAATTATTTTTGTTTATTTTATTCAGATGCATTTGATACGAAGCTTATGAAAAAGACACTAAGTGAACTCGTTCAAGGAAAAACAGTTAAATTACCTAAATATGACTTCAAAACACATTCAAGGTGAAATAGTTTTGTTCATA
Organism: Styela plicata; assembly: GCA_963675895.2. NCBI lineage: Eukaryota > Metazoa > Chordata > Ascidiacea > Stolidobranchia > Styelidae > Styela > Styela plicata. The sequence continues at coordinate 7,295,647 of OZ023143.1, read as the reverse complement.
ATAATAAAAATCAAGATCTGTTGTATTCACTGTTGAAGGAAGTATTTCATATGCTGGTTTCTTCAAGTACTCAATATTTGTTTTTTTTCTCACTGAAACCTCAGAATTTGGTCATCATATTCTGTTATATGCAAGGGGTAAATTACCCATGAATGAGACCTGAGATTTGTTTTGTTGGCGCTTCACTTAAAATCTGGTTCACTTGGTCTTGCATAACAAAGCACAGAAGTTTCTCAAACTATTGGAAATCAGTTGGTAAAATGGGCTTGAAAAGTATGTGTTCTAGCAAAAAATTCTGATTTCGAATAAGGTATTTAATTTTGAAAAAAAATAAACATGCAGAATAAACAGTTTTCAAGTACTGTTATAACACCAATTTTTTAGCACTGTTTTATTAAGTCTTGATTTCAAAACGACTAAAATTTTTTATTGGGATACCTTTCTGGTCTTCGGCGCCTAATATCTTGTCCTATTTATTTACTAAAACAGTTAACAGCCATACCTATTCTCCTTAAAAGTTTTTCGAGAATTCTTTTAACAGCCATACCTATTCTCCTTAAAAGTTTTTCGAGAATTCTTTTAATTTCCTAGGAAAAGTTATATATCGCCATGGGTAAATAACTGTAAAAATCCATGGAAAGTTATCCCCAAAAAGAAATTTTGTTTCATCAAGAATGATCCATAAATAGACCGCGTTTGATTGATGCTATCCATAGTGATTCATGCTCAATAAAATTTAGTTTGAAAATATTTTTACGATTTGGCCCATTATTTTTCATTAAAATTCTTTTATGATAGAATAAAAGACACATATACTCTATTTCTGATAACTGTATTTCTTAGTCTCCTAATAAATTTCGAGGATATTAATATATTATTTGAATAAAAAAATATGTAGTAATGTAAAATGTTATTTATTTTGGTACTGTTTATTTTCCCAACTTTTATTATTATGTTAAACAATGGGACCTACTTGAAATAATCATATATGATCAAGTGAAAAAGATGCATATTTTTTTACAGATCATGTATGGTCAATCAAATAAACTTTTTGTTATCAAATTTCTCCTTACCGATAGATTAAAGGATGAGTGGACAGAACTAGGACGATGCGACGTCATACTTTTTGAAGGAATTCTTGTTTTTTATCACAAGGAAATTCGAGAAATGTTTCATATGAAGTTATTTGTCGACAGTGATGCTGACACTAGATTGTCACGACGAGGTGGGTGTTGTAATCATGCTTGATCTGAGGACCATTCCTGATCATGTTATTCTTTTCTTTTAAATATATATATATACTTTGCATTATCTGTATCATCACCTGTATAAATTTCTATGTTGTGTTTTTGTAAATTTGCGTCTTTTTCTACACATTAATATTGTTTTTTTTTTTTACATATATATTTTTTTTTCAAGGGTTTTTGCCGCACACCAGTGTTTTAGGTCGACAGGGCCTTGTGCAACTATCCTGTCTTTTATTCTTCTGTATCCTTAAATTTTATATTGATTATTACGAGGCGAATAAACATACATACATACATACTATGAATTTGCTTTAAATTAGAACCATGTTTGTAGGATAGTTGCATTTAAAACTGTTTTTAACTATCCTATATAAAATTTTAATCAAGCATGACCCATTTTCCCATCAATTATATGAATGACACATTAAACAGAACGAAATGGGACACAGGTGTTCTCCCATTGACTTTTCTTGATTTATTTAAATACACAATAACAATAAATTAATTCCTACATCACTATATGATATACGATTGTTTCCTATGTACTACTATAAACGTGGCATTATGTCACACTTTCGTGAAATTTAACAACATAGTGTAATAGCTCTTATGCTTTGAATAGCTTGATACTTGGGTATTGGAAAATATTACATTATCGAATGATGAATGTAAAATCAAAACTAAGATAAAAATTGTTTCAGATTCTGTGGAATTGAATGAATAAATCTGAATATATATATAATTGTCTGCTTTGAAAAACGACACAAAAATTCATATATATATATATATATATGTATACAGTATATATAATATATATTGCCGAGCAGAACCGTTTCTTTTGCAATCCATGTTGACGAAATATTGAAGTACAATTTTTCCCAGATAGTACCACTAAATTGTAACACAGCACTCTTTAAGACTGAGACAATCATTGCAGCAGAATGTCACCGGCTCATCTAGTCAGAATCCCAAAAAATGGCTGCTATCAGAAGAAAATTTACCGAATATTTTCATAACTATGTTGCGCATCACATACAAAATTATAAAATTACCATCATCTGATTGTCTTGTGCAAGCTGCATCTGTGATAAAGCTTCTAACTCAACACTTCTATTGAATAGCAATGTTGGTGATATTCAAGCATGTTGAATTATCAAAAGTAAATGCCTTATATGAGGAAAACAAGATTGCACTACACTGGATATAATAGAAGTGCTGTTTTACTTCATTCTTTTTTACTGTATTAGAAACTAAATTTACGCTCACTTAGCAAAATGTATAGAGATGCTATATTTATATTTCTTTTTCATTGTAAGGTTTGAATATAAATTCGATATTGATCTATGAGCTGGTCATAGTATAATTTATCTTCAAATATGAAAGGTTATTGTCTCACACTTGGTGGTAATCGCATGCATTATTATATCCCACTGGGAAAATACTTTTTTGTTTACAAGTGTAGACCATACTCGTCAAAACTCAGCTGACACTTATCTTTTATTCTTGTATGTAATAAATAGTCGTTGACCTAGTTTCATTTTCAATGAATTAGTCAATTGTCGGGCTATTGTCATTAAAGTAATGATTTATTTGGGAATTCAAACCCTTTTATGGTTATGTGTTTGTATAGAAAAATTTAAGTAGATATCGCAGCAATATCTATTGTAGTGAACTAAGACTTTGGCTTTGTAAATCGAGCATAGTGAAGAATTTCCCATTCTGCTTTCACTGGGTAATCAATTATTGGTTAGTGTATAGTGCGTGACTAACACAGATACAACACATTGGCAGTATTTAATGATCAAAATGGTTCTATAAAATTACTCATAAAATGAAGTTCTTCGAAATTGCTCATGAATTGAACTAAAATATCTGCTCAGGGTGACAAAATGGTGTTTTCTTTTTTGTGTTCATGAATTTGATGCTATTCGTTTTGGATGAACAAAAAGATTTAAACACCGATATTTTATGGCGATATTGGTTGATCATGATTTTAAACTTTTTGCAGTTTTATTTGTGTGGGTCATTAGAAATGGGGGATCTCATAATTTATCATGTAAATTTTTTGAAATCTTTTGATGAACCCACCTTTTCTAAGTGTCTTTGGAACTTTAAAGGGGAAATAAATTTTGTTATGCTAGGTCTAGATTGACACATAACCAAATTCCCAACATTGTTTTTTTTAACCTTTGTCTTATACTGAACACCCTTTTTTCTTAGTATTACGTGATATAAGCGAGAGAGGGCGCGAGCTGGAGTCAGTTTTACACCAATACACAACTTTTGTAAAGCCCGCTTTCGAAGAATTTTGTATGCCGGTATGTATGTAGTATATTGAGTTTTATCATTAAATATTATATTTTTATTTAAATTAAAATGCATCGAATTTCAAGAAGTGAAACTTCATGAAGAACTGATGATATAGCTTTCTTCATTCAAGGAAGTATTACACATACAAGAGGAAATATGATTCGATAACATTTGATAAACATCCCAAACAATACAACAATATCAGGAAAGAACATCTACTACTCTGGCATCTGAAGAAAATGGGTGTTATCAAAACCAAATTTAGCAAATAATTATTTTATGTTAATTTTTTTTCAGAAGCCTAAAATGTCGCTTTTAGATTGTCTTGTACTGATGACAACCAAACTGTATAAAAAGGTTCAAGATCACTAATATAATAATAGCAGTATTAGTTTGGAAAGACGTAACTTTTTAAAATGGTTTCATCAAAAATTAAAGACGATTGTAATATTTATATTTCTAGTTTTTACGGTAAATGCACTACCTGTATTTCAAAATGAAAATTACTGCAGGGTTGCAGTTGTTTTTAATTTGGCATGGTGTGGGTTTGTACTTTTTTAACTCCTTAATACGAAACTGATGTATATTCCTTGCTAAATAATATGAATTTTGATCAATATTTTTTTTACTTCAATATTGACAATGTCTGCGTTAATAATACAGCCTTCAATCGACAAATTTTTGAAAAATTCTATTGCCTTATGCTGTTTTAAAAAGGTAATAATTTTGGGTATAGTCTTGTATTGTCGGCAAAATAAAAAAATTGTTTACACATCACGGTAGACCAGTTCGAATTAACAGTCGGTGAGTTACGGTCAGCAATCTGGTGTTGAAATAATTTAAAATGAATAATTCATCTTGAATACCGTTCAAATTAAATCATTACAATGTCTGTGTTTGCTTATTATTAAGCAATTATACTTGGTAAAAAATTATATAATATAGTATAATTATCAGTTTCAATGTAGTTTTTTTCCGTATTCAAAGCAATTGTTTTTTTTATTATTAGACTAGTTATTTATTATAGATTTGATTCAGTGTAGTATGAAGATGTAAATATTTTTATTATAAATACTTGGAATTTCAATGCTTGAGTCAAATACTAAATTTTTTTATGAACTTTTGAGGAATCGCCATCATATTAAATTTGAAAAATGAATACCTATGTCAAATGCAAGTCTCAAATGGACCACGCCTTCGCAGCGTGATGCACCAATGACTCATACTTAACAAAAGATGATGACAAATTTTTGACTGAGTGAAATACCGGTATATGCTTTGGTGGCTGGAGCAGAATGGCAGTTACTCTGGCACTCTGAAAAACCGAATAGTCAGCGTTGGTTCTTGATCTGGTCGAATTACAATAAACAAAATAGATGTAACTAAATGTTTCCAATTTGAATACTTGGAAAGATATTCTGTACAAATTGATGTGGAGACCATATTCATAGATGATTCATGGGTTCTTTTGGCTTGATTCATCAGTTGCCTATGCTTGAGAAATTTGCTTGAAAAGCTATATAAAGATGTTGTAGTTCGTGCGTAAAATTTCCCACTTGGAAAATCAGTCGACTGTTAAATGGTTTTTACAAGTCCTCACCCAGGTGTTTAACTATTTCAGCTAAAGATTTTCCAATAGTTTTGTTTTAACATGTATCATTTTATTATTATTTTCAGGGATTATTTTGCGGTTTATTTTGTTTTTTTTACTGATACCAGAATGTCTGGTAAAATTAATGCAATTTATATAACTGAAATGCTAATATTAACCTATTACAAAATTCAATATCTGATATCAAACGTTTGGCGAACATTACTACATAACAAAAGGTATTTTATGCGAAAATATGTAATATTATTTCTGTTTCAAAAAGTGAAGTGTCTAATAATATAAATAACATAAATGCAAATAAAAAGGTTATTTTGACAAAATCAATGTCTGGAATTTAAATGTCTGAAATTTGGCAAACAAATGCAATATTTCATACATTGATCATGGCAATTGAGAAAATTTGTAATATTTCGATATTGTGAGACCCATAATGTATTATTATTGTTTTTATTATCATTGAAGTATGATTGAAGGAAGGGTGGAAGCAGTTCTTTAAAAGGGACTGGTGGCAAAGAACTGAACAGTGTTTTGAGTTATCGAAAGATAGCCACACATTTTTCGGCTGATTAATATATTTCAATGAACAGTTTTTGGTGGATATTACAGTAACTGAATTGTAAGGAAGGCATTATAAAGACCTCTCCTAATGATTGACCTTATCCTAATGTTTAAATCTTCGTGCCTCCGTAACTCCATCAAAATATATACCGATCAAATGCTCAACAAAACAAACAGTTGTGCTACTCTTTTCTTGGGATACCCCCATGGGTTGATACTTTTCATAGAAAATGCTTGTAAATCCGGGTGATATTGTATCACAAATGAATTTCATGGTGTGGTTTCTCAAGACCGTTACTTGTGTTCATAGCCTGAAGATAAGATTACGACACGCCTCTTACTCATATATTTTATTTCAGTTCTTGTGGTTTTCTTTTCCCAACAAATATTTTGTTAATTTCTTTTCAGACTAAGAAGTATGCAGATGTCATAATACCGAGAGGTCATGAAAACACAGGTAAATATTTTTTTCTTCAAAAAACATGTCATAAATTGTAACCTGGTGCAAAAGTGATTATTTCGGGTAATGTGGTTTAACTGCTCAATGTTTATCATCTGCAACTTAGGAATGTTGAAATTTTAGTGGTTATAATGTATGCATTTTTTTTAGTCGAGTATTTAATGTTTGAACTCACTTTGAAACTTGAAAGTCTTTTTGTTAAATCCACACCTAGCACTCGACTAACTCGTGTATAAGAACTTTGGTTAGCTTGACCCAACATTGAAAATTTTTGTATGTGGGTAGGTGTAACCAAATTTTTGTATGTGGGTAGGTGTAACCAAAATGTTCTTATGTCCTCATTCAGACCTACCGTGTTTTTTAGTATATTTTCTCATAAACTGAAGATATTAGAATATGACCACTTCTTTTTAAGCAAAAAGATTAAAATTCAGTCACAGTATTAATTGTGACCATATTTAAAGAGCTTTACCATCATTGGTAACGGTTTTACTATCACCCAGGGCAGATACCTCTCACTGCACTTCAATATGGTGGTTCAGTTTCGTTTGGAATGTTTGTGCAGTTGCTGCCATCTTGTAGTTGTTCTTTGCTATCGAGTCGCCATTAGTTGGTTCCTTCTAGACGCTGTTTCCAACCTAGATTAAATTTCGATGAGAGAAAATATATACTGGTATATGAGTTTGTGATTTGCTCCGATCATGAATTGTTTATTTATACAATAGAGATTGAAAATGCCCATTTTTAGTATGTGGGTAAGTGTGATTGGCCATTTTTTTTCCCAAAAATGTTTTTCAGACTCAACATGCTTTTTTAATAAATTTGTCTCACAAACTCGAGATATTAGAAGATGATCACTGCATAAGTAGTTAGCTAATTTAAATTCACTACAGAATGGCTGGAAGTGGCACTAACAACTAGGGCCACTTATATCACAACATTACTTACGTATTCTATTTTCAGTTGCCATTAATCTTATCGTCCAGCATATACGAGATATATTGACGGGAGGTGTAAGAAGAAGACAGAATGGTCATGCAGTAAATGGTTCTGGTGATCACGCTCACATGAACGGCCATACAAAAGCTGTAAATGGATTTGCTGGAGTACTGTCGCCGCAAGAAATTGCGAACGGAACATCAAGGCCACATTGATGGTGCTTTTTTGTACCCAGTCATGAATTTATTTTCTTTTGTTGAGCGAGAGTCGCAGACAGATCGCTAAAGCTCTAAAAAAAATTTTAATTGAATTTTTTTTAATGATATGTTTACCTTGGGTGATGTTTGCTGCATTCCTTTTTATTGTTGTTTTAGTTGAGTTTAACTTGACCGTGAATATTGATTTGGGGTATTGTCCTTCCAAAAATGGAACAAACCCGTAAGAGACCTGATATATTATGTGTTCCGCAATGATGTGGCTCATACTTAAACCATATTTGGTCGGATATTAACTGCCACAACAAGTATTCATCAAGATATTCGATATTGTTTTGTAAAATTTCTTGCCATTTCAAAGCAATCGGTAGTAACAACATTTTAAAATTGCTTTAAGTAATAATCGGGTGAAAACTTAAATTTAAATGATAGTCTCTGAAATTTCAAAATTTAATTTTTCCGAGGGAGGGAGGTATAAATATGAACAAATTATATCCCAAAATAATAGTTGCAATTTTATGTTTTGCATACTGCTTCTTATGGCCACACAGGTTAAAATACTCTTGTTTGTCCAAGCACCATATAACCAAGCAAAATATAACACTGCTATTAAAAGTTTAAGATTTTTTCATCTCCACATATAAAATTCAAATCATGATTTGCTGTTTTGTTGCAGCGTTTGTATTTTTCATCGTATATTGCTTTGATATTGAAGTAGAAATTTTAAATTAGTTTAATTAGTGCTTTCGGTTTTGGTCAGTTTGTCTATTTGTGTCTATGTAAGGTTGTTTTGATTTGTATCCCTTGCCCACTGATGCACATTGACTCAGCACGATTCATCGGTGACCAATAATACTTGTCGCAACATTTTCTAAATTTGCGGATTATAGATAGGGCGGTCCAATATTTCAGACTATTTGTGATTCGTGATTTAGTCGATTCAAAACAAAAATGATTTGAATGTATAAATTTTTGGAAAATATATGTAAATTTTAATGAATGTACCCTTTAAGAGATTTCTTTGTAATACGAGACTATGATTTGATTCCTTCTGAAATTAAACCATTGGCGGACCACATTGTTAATACAAGGCACTATCATGTGTGACTTGTTCCAGCCAAATATTTCATTTTATAGTTGGCAAAATTATTTTGAATCTAGGGGGTCAGTAAATCAACTTTTCTGGTGGGTGGGTACCTGTGCCATTCTAATAAATTTTTGAGCTTATCTCTTCATGACTTTTTTATACATTTTCATTCGTTACTGGAGAAATAAAAAGCTGCCAATATTATTTTTTGTATTGTGGATGTTACCACATATCTACAAATTGTATTAATAAAATATTAGGGGACGTACATGCTGCCAATACAGCGTTTTTTTTTCTTTTTTGTATTTTCATTACTGTGCCTTATGTAAATATCTACTGTACCATATCAGTACTCCCTGAGAACTTGAATGAGTCGATGCATTCTTGTCGTCCTTGCATCGTTCATTATTTGCGCAAAACAGGGTAAATTGGAAGATGGCAGTTGTCTGAATACTGAAACTGACAACAACATAGGGAGGAAATTTTTTTCGAATGATGAACATCTGTAATTGTACGGAATGCAAATTTTTTTCATTGACTTCGATCATTTTAGCGCATTATGACTACAGAAATTTTATTTCGTCAAATATACTTCATTAATGGCCTGTGCCATCTAACGGTATGATCCATAGTGATTCGTGTAATGAAATTTCTTTAGTCATGTTTTTGTGCTCAGAGGGTTGCGTATGGTGTCAATCTATTGTCTATTTGGTTTTCCTATTTCTGTATATATTTTAGCTGCTTTGTCCGCTAACGCTGTGTATTGAAACTATTCTGCATTTTAGTTAATTGTTGTCTGAAAGATGCATTTAACTCAGTTTCGCATAGCTTGATATGCGGTACCCTGTTTCGACTAAATAGCTTACATTTTGGTACACTTTTATAATTTGAAGAGTTTGAGTATCGCCAACTTAACTATCACAATTCTCCCAATATTTCAATTGCATGTATATCTTTATTTGGTTACCGCTGGACAATAAAATTGCTGGGAGTATGGAGTCGTTTCATATGAATGATGGCAATGGGGATTTTGTTAATGCAAAGTTGAAACTTAATGCTCCATTATTCTTAGATTGGCCCAATCACTGTCGTAACAGACTTCAACGAAAAAGGGTCTAAAAAGTTCTATTGTCTTTTTCTTTGCCACACATTTTGAAAAAAATAGGCAGCCTGATGAATTTATGCTATAGCTAGCAATAATAACAACTATGATATATCTCACCAGTGCCTGATTAACTCGGTCGGCATAAGCATCGGCGCTTCAAGCACCATATGTCTGATCGTCTTTGCACATGTAAAATAAGAACGGGTAGGGCCAAAAACTCTGTTCTATTCTCGGTTTCTCTCTCCCGCGGTCTAAATGCTATCACCCAGTTTTTGGTCAAAAACTTTATTGGCAAGATCATTCTTTAAACATGTTTTCAACAGTATTATGTGGTGGCGAACAATTCTTAAACATGTTAATGAATTTACTTTTTTAATTAAACAATCGACAGAACAAGCATACTCGCACAAAAACTGGTAGCACAACCTGGAACACTCTATGATCCAATTTGAAAATGCTTCACGTTCTGAAGTAAATCATTTTCAAAATGAAGTTCACAGCATTCACCTTATTTTGCATGATGAACAGACAGTGAATTGAATAAGCAGGAAGTATGTGCCCAGTTTGCTCTGACCTTCTGTTCAGCAGCCAGAATTAAAACAAAATATATCACCATGTAAACTGAATGAGAGCATCTTAGAATGTGTACAATTCTATCAAGTTAGTGGATTTATCTTCTTTGTGCAAATCCATCCAGCAAGGAATCGCTACGGAGCACAGCTTAACCCAGTTGTGAGCAGAGATATCACCACCAGCTATTACCCTCTCCTATGATAGGACACAGTTGACTGTTGAAGATGCAACTGGTGGTCGGTCGTATCAGTGTCTGGCGAGTTGTGCAGCAATTATCCTATATATTTTTATTCTCCACCAAGTTAGGAAGTGTGCACCTCTCCTGCATCTATGTTTAATTTATTATGGGCACTAGAAAAGCTGAAGCATCTTTACCTCAACACTGGCCATGCACAATGCTGTCTAAGAACCTAAACACAAAAGAGAAATTCTGAATCTAATAGTTGCAAAATGTAATATAAACATCCCACAATGTATAAAATCATTTATTGGAATCACAGATAAATGGCAGTGGATAAAATATATTAAAATGAAAGAAATCCCCAGACATTACTTCTGCGACCTATCAAAGTATGATTTGACTAGCACAGTTCAACGATGGATAGTGGGCATTGGGTAGTTTCCATTTCAAGACGATGCCATGTTCCAATTCCCTTTTCAACTTTCCACCTCCGATCTTTGAGGTCTCCGCGAACACTCATCCATACAACATATTCCACTCCGTCCCAAGCAATAATAAATTGTAGGAAACAATTCATGCCAACTGTGGCATGATCAAAGCTTGATTCATCTGCGGCTCATGCTTAACATCATTTACATTTTTGATTGGGGGAATTCTCGCTGCACTAGGCTCCAAGGTCTGTATCCCTTGCCCATAATTTGAAAGTTCTATCAAATGAACTCGTAGCAATATATTCTCCGTCAGGTGAAATGTCCAAGCCCATGACTTTATTTTCATGTCCTGCCAACGTCTTCAATGGTAGAAAACCGGGGTGCGCCCAGATCTAAATTAAGAATTAATAAAAATAATTTATTATACTGAAAAAATTGTCAGGCAAAATATAGATGTCGAAACTGCCATATTCGTTTGTGAACCATGAAAGCGTTTGATTTCATTTTTCAGTGATTCAAAATATATACTGAATTTCCAAATCTAAAATATTTTTTCATTTTCAGATATAATTCATTATCATTTGGAATAAGATAGCTTTAGTTTGTTCACTGCATCCAGTTGAATATTTTAATTTGTGAAGCACAAGCTAAAGATAGACGATGCATCAGTGGCACATATCTGAGAAAAGTTTTCTGAATGGGCAAGATTTTTGATTTTGAAAAATTATTTATTACTGTTTCTAATGACAATACCCCCCCAAACTTTGTTTTGTCAAGCATGCGTCACATTGACTTGGTCCATCAGAGACACATACTTAACCCCCAACCCCAGATCAGAAACTTTGTTTTGTCAAGCATGCGCCACATTGGCTTGGTCCATCAGAGACACATACTTAACCCCCAACCCCAGATCAGAAACTTTGTTTTGTCAAGCATGCGCCACATTGGCTTGGTCCATCAGAGACACATACTTAACCCCCAACCCCAGATCAGAAACTTTGTTTTGTCAAGCATGCGCCACATTGGCTTGGTCCATCAGAGACACATACTTAACGAAACATGTTTTACACATCACGTTTCACCTATTAAAATAGATACTTTGCATTGGAGGAAAAATATTACCTTCGCAGTGCAGTCATATGATGCCGATACAAGATAGTCACCATTGGTTCCTTGAAATAATAAAGAGAAAAAATATTATTCAACTATGGATCATAATAAACCTTAGCCAGGGGACTAACATATATATACGTGGTTTTCAAAAATTAAAACATGTTTCTGAGCTTTAGAATTACCCTAAACTATCAATAGAGCATAATTTTATATTGAAAAAATCTGAATAAAGAATTCTGAAAATTTAATAAGTATGGTAACTTTGAAAACAAAATAATATAAATATCCAATTCAGGAGAATAGGTAGGAAATATTTTACTACGCTTTTCAGAATAGGAATTTTGTTGCATGATAATCCAGAAATTAAAACAAATTACTGCTGAATTATTGAAGCTATTCATATAGTATAGTATTCTTACATAACGAAATTTGAGGAAGTGAGAACTTCGATTGGTTAATAACATGAAAATACAATAACATACTTTGATATTGTAATTTCGATACCAAATTAGTGTGAGCGGGAATAGTATAGACACAGGTTGTACGTCGGAGATCCCAAACCTTTACTGTGTTGTCTGCACTTCCAGTTGCAACTTGATAACTGCAGTGGATTAAAAAAAAATTCTTCTGTTAATCTATATGTGTTCAAGTTGCAGAAAACGCATGAACATACAATAGAATGAAGAACGAACAGCATAGAAAAGTATTTTTAAACCAGAATATTTTTGCAGAGTATATGTCACTGAGGGATCGTGCGTCATGGCACAATCCATCAACGAATCATAAAATATCATTTGAAGATAACTATTTTCAGATTGGGTTGTAGTTAGAGATGCCACTTTTAGATTGAAGATGAGAATTGATTCGTTATCCGATTCAGGTGATTAGCTTATTTATTTCTGTAATTTGGTAAGATCAGACAAAGGTACTGAGTAAAAATTTATCAGACATGTTTAAAAGTCTTCATTTCTATGGATAGGCAAACACAAAACAAACCACATTATGAATATAAGATCATATCAGTTCCCCAATGTTTAAACAAGACTTTGATTACAAGTCAAAGATGAAGTATATTTCAGTCATGTGATTCATTAGCAACCCATAAATTTTTTTCACTGAGGAACTAAACTGTTTTGAAGAGAAGAGATGGACAGATTATGCCGTATTTGCTACTTTATAAATATTTCTAATTTAACCCATTCACTTGCCTGTTTGGTGAAAAACATATTGCATACATTTCTTTCAAATGACCTTCTAAAAACATGATACATCGTCCTGTCCTAAGATCCCATATTCGACCATATGAATCAAGACCACTTGTGGCAGCTAGTGCTCCGTCATTCTGAGAAAGAGACTGATTTTTTTATCAATGATTTAAATTGGAATCTGTCTAACAGTCAATAAGGGCTGCTGGTCTACCTATCGAAATCTTTTTCTTCCAGCACCTAGATAGGAGAACAGCATGGCAGTCATGTCTGCACGAAGTATTTTTATCTAGTATGAGACACTGATGGATTGCGCTAAATTTTGTCTAGTTTAATGAAATTTTGGCATTATATCGAAAATCGATACAAATAAACGAACAGAAATACAAACCTGAAATGAAATGTCATGTACTCCACCACTATGCCCTTCTTGATGCAGAACTTCCTCTTCTTGTTCCAAATCCCATAACCTCCATGAATTATCATAACTGGAATGAAAAAATTAAAGCATAGAACAATCTTCCTAGCTCATCAAACTTCTAAAATCAAAATGCCAAATGTCACATTCAGATGGACAAATATTCATATTATTCTTAGATTATATTGTATATATATTCTTATTTTTATATTACCCTAAAACCTTTCGTATTTCACTTAACATATTGTGCTATTGCATATTTTAAAGATCCATCACATTTCATTAAAACCTTCTTTTACTCTCTTTTTTTTATTGAAATTCACTCTCAGCAACCACATTTTAAAGGGAAGATAACCCAAATGTTCCCGAAACGTCATGGTAAAGTGCATGAAGTGGTATATGCCCCGGACGATGACCTCTGTACTAAACAAAAAATTAATTTCATTGAACTGACAGCACAAACCACTCACCAAGTAGTTCCTAAAAACCTTCCTGATGGATGATAATCCACCCTGGCAACCTTCTTTCCCACCATGTCCCTCAATATCTGCTACCGGTTCCGATGATTCAAGATTCCACAATTTAATAACTCCATCTGCCGAACTTGAAGCCATACAACATGTTTTAGGTTCTAATGAAATTGTAGCTTGTGGATGGAACGCAATGGAGCAAACGTTTATATTGTGACCTGTTAATTGATGGAAAAATAACGTTGATCATACTTAGGGATGCCAGTAAAAGATTTGACTCATATACAATCGTATATACATCTCCAAGTTGGCATGATTCGATAAATATTTTGAGCAATTTTTTAGTTATATCTGTAGTGATTTTCCAATTCTTCCGAAAATATCATCGTCAAATCAAATATTTTTATTTTATCAAGCATGGGTCACTGATGGACCACATCAACCCGGTGCAAACTATCAGTCGTTCACACCCGACAAAACATATTTTCTGATTCAGGAGTATTTTGAACATTTCGCAGTCAATTTCTTGTGACCTAATCATATTTGAAATGCTCTGATTTGATATTTGATTAAAAAATAGATGTATCTGACAACAGCAAGTCAATCATAAACCCAATCATAAAGACAAAAACCGCAAAAACTGAACTTGATATGAATATGTAAGTTTACTTACCCCTTAAGGTATTAATTTCCTCACAATCAGGAACTGACCATAATTTACATAAACCACTCCACGATGTTGTAGCAAGTATTTTTGAATTTGGACTGAATTTACATGCAGATATAGGTCTTGAATCTCCTATCTGACTCCCAACACTGTTTACAGCCTAAAAGTTATTAAGAACAATTGACAAAATATATATATCGCACTAAATGCACTACAAATATTAAAATTTTCTTATTCGGGATGCATTTGGAAATGAATGAATCCTAATTCTGTTGAATACGTACTTCAGGGCAGTGTCAATTTTGGAAAATATGTTGAGGCTTGTAAATGACAAATTATGTTGAATTTCAAACACAAGTACCATTAGAATAATTCATCTGAAATATTGGAACGAGAACATTTTATTTTCAATAAGACCCTAGGAAAGACTTTGATAGGTGGGTGATGAAACAGATTTCAGTGAAATAGATAAAATTAGAAAAGACACATATTGAATATGCAAGAGAAAGAAATCCGCATTCGTTAATAATGTGATGTGTTTTCAATAAAATTAAAAAAAAAATTTTAAATACAGATGTAAGTGGCATTAAATAATTTCATTTTTAGTTGAAATATCCATTTTCAAAATGGGTTATTTTGAAATCGAATTTAATATTCTGGCTGAACAATTTCTTTGAATACTCTAATTATTCGATTCCATATTTGAAAATATTTGACTGAGTTTATACATGTTCCATTTGATCTCTGCTGCAGTGTGGATGAAAATTGAGATAGCGTATCAATCTTTCGGGTGCTTTGTTGGGCAGATGGACGGGATCTATCAGTGAACTATAATGACGCAAATAATCTGATGTCGCATCAGAAATGGCCCGATGGCTGAATTAATTTCAATACAATACCCGCATATGCCTATGAATCTCCTGTACTCTTGCATGTTTCTGTGTTGCAGTTTGTTTTTGTTGTTCTCTTGCCTTTTCTAGTCTTGCTTTTGCTCTGAAACATATTTATAAGAGAACGATCAATATCCAGGAAAAATATGCTGTTCAGTACAAGGCAGAAAAGATACAAGTGAATGACATTAAAAGCGTAATAAACAGGTTTGTCACCTGGATATGTACCCAGTTTGGTAATCTGTTGTTCAGTTAACATATCATAAACCAATCATTGCCACAATTAATATACGAAAACATTTGAACAAATCAGTTTCCTTACGAGTCAAACTAATCATTGCAAACATTATTATACAAAAACAATTTAGTAATCCTTTCATCATGAGTCAAGTATGTATCACTAAATTTATAACTTTCCTACAAATTCCTTTTCTTTTTTAGTGGGGGAAATAATATTTCTAGAGTGTTCAAGTAGCAGAACAGTTGAAAATTATGTCCGCCCTTCACTAGTTCTACATTTTTGATTTTCTGAAGTGTACCTTGGAATAGAGAAATCCGCAATCCACATTCTTGCCACTTTTAAGCTTTCAGGTCCTTCATGATACCAAGTTGTTTTAGCAAGCTGAAAACATCAAGAATGTACTTATAAAAATTGGTATACATAATATCAAGGGAAGACTGGCATGCTGGAACTCTGAACTAGAATATTCAGTCATCATCATTTCTGTTGCAGTAGACAGCAGTAAACAAGGCAGCAACTTAAAAACATGCCTCAGCCTCCATGAATAGTTCATTACGGGTATACAATTTGATTCAAATTCCAATGTTGGATCAAGCGTTTAGTAATAATATACAAATTTTGGTTTTTTGTTTGTAGATGAATGACAACCACGATTCAACTCCTGCAATTCTAACAGAATTACCTCCTCCTTTTCTTTTTGAGCAAGCAATTGTTTTTCTGAAATTTTGTTTTTCTTCAAATTTTCTTCCCCAACAAGACCGATTATTTCACGTAGACGTTCTCTTCTATCAGCAGGACCTTCCCCAAACAGTGTAATTGGCTCGCCAAATTCCCGAAGTTGTTTTCTTACCTAATTATTAGTATAAATAAGTGTATTGTCACATAATATAAGCGTTAAATATCCAGTTTAATATGAGTGATTCCAGACATGAATTAGGTATCTGCAGGATTTCTGCAAGTATCTCGCTCTATCTGGAAAACTTCGTTTAAATTTTTTTAATCAAAAAAGTGCAACGAAATATTCTGTACTTTGTATATAACATATTTTTTATTTATGATTTGAAGTCAGAAAAAGTCTCATATTATAAGTGAATACATGTAAAATCAGTATCAAACGTTTTTGGCCAAAAGTGGTAAAACACTTGACCCTGATTATATATTTATGATAAAACGCACAGCATGTGGATAAAAACCTTTTAGAAATTCGGCATTTGAGATTTCATATTATAGAAAATCGCAGGTTGAAGATCTCGGGTTCGAGCCCCGGCGAGTCCGGCTCGCTTATCCATGCCCACCACTCAACCCAGGGTGTAATAACTTGGGTAGGCTAAGCCGAACAGGAAAAGATGATATCTTTCCAGTAATTGTAACCCTGTCCGTCTACAAGTGGCCGCTATTACAGGGCCTTGTACAGGGTGATCCACTCTGAGAAAAGGCTATGAAAAAAAAAAAAAAAAAAATGTTAATTGAGTAGCAGAACTTTTTCAAATTAGACAACTGTCACGTCAATTTATTCAGTTACTGAGCATCAATGAATGTCACATTCCATAGATGACTTTGTTTTTACAAAACATGATTTCGACCAATTTTTTATTGTCTAAAAGGGATATTATGTATGTGTTCCAGTTTCTAAATTCTATACTTTGATGAAACATGATACATAATGATCTATGAGACAATAGAAATTAATAATATTAAGTCGAATTCCCGAATAGCAGCCCTTATTAATATTGGATAAAGACATTGAAAAAATACTCTTTACAAATTGTTATACTTACTTCAACATCGTCAGTTGTGACATGTATTTGGCGGAGTTGTTTCTTTCTCTCAAACTCTGCTAGAATCTCTGCTTGACGTTGACTGATTCTGTCTTCAATTGACATTTCCATTGTATCACCTGTTAATAAATTAATAGTTTTGACATTCACTTTTTGAATCTTTAATTGAGTACATCAAAAACAAAGAATCATAAATTTGATACGGATGCTAAAACTTTTGATCAAGTTGAATGGTAAACAGCAAACAATCGAAATTTGGGCTAACAAAATTATTTAATTCATGATCTACCAAATCATAAATTGTTTATTTATTTCTACAATTCAAAATGAAAATAGAAAATGGTTTTAAAAGATCAATATTTTCAGAAAATGTGTGCAAATTATCATGTACATATGATTGACAAACGGTTAGATTTTTGCTTGTTACAGTTCAAAACATTAGAATTAAATATTCGCTTTTAAAACAAGTTCAAATAATATATAGCATGACATAAAAATCAAATAGAAAAATGAATCAAGAAAATCAGTGAATTTCAATACTGTTATTTTCAATATTAATAGTATTTTTGTTTCGCACAATGCGACTCACTTGTGATATCTATTAAACTAAGAAAAAATATATTACTCATATTGGTGATATTAATATTCCCAGCTTTGATTCCCAGTTTAATAGCTTCTTCGCCTGACATATCGACTCTGTTTTCAATACTTCCATATTGCACAGTTTTCCGCACTTTTCTCGGAGCTTCACCATCAGAATCAGAGTCACCCATCTTTATTTTTCCAGGTACGAGAACAGAGAAGTCAGACAGTAAACTGGTAAAGAAACAAATTAAATGTTGATAAAACATCAGATCTCAAATGAATTATTATACTGCCTGACTGTTATTATTAGCCTATATGACTGTGCATTATTATATATATAACTAGCCTCTTGATTATTATTTTGATGGACACTTCAAATTTCATTTCAACACACTTTGTAACCGAGGTCACTCTGACACTCTCCATACCAATCACAAATTGACTAGTTTAGCCTACTACCTTAACTAACAGACCATATCGCAGAGAGCATACGGTAAATCACTAAGCCGGCAAGCAGTTATTCTCAGATTCTGGTTTGTCCAAATCTTTCATTGATCACCATACAGCGCACCCAGGGCAGTTAAATCCGTTATATGCGTTACAGTATATGCGTTAATGGGACTTTATCAAACTTTAAAACACGACATTCAGATTTACAAAGCCATGAACCCGAAACTCAATGCTCGACGATCAACAATTGTATTTCACAAGCATGAAACGATGATGCACGCACTCTGCACTTGAACGTCGCGACACATTAGTGACTCAGTTTCTACACGGTACTGCAAGCTATCGAAAACACAAATTAACAATCATATTCTTTCCAACGTAATCTAACACAAGTGGCAACAAGCAACGGGATTTAAGAAAGACTTTCGGGAAAGAAACGGGAAAGACTTTCTACGACCAAACCGCAGTGCCGTACTTAATTTCAAAACTCCACAAAACGCGCCCATGCACCGACCAAACATGTCCACTGGAGAATGAGGTAACGGCACTGCACGGTGATTGGTCAACTAGACAAGACAGAGGTCGAGCTTGAAACCACGATCTGCAAAATATATGCCGACGGCACGTGCGAGGTCGTCTGTCTAGTTTTCGCGTTTAGTCCTGAACTTATGACGATGGGGACCTGAAGGTGATGCATAATCTTTCGTTAAGTTTTGTATTTTTAGCCAAGTAGCAAGCCGTCCCCGAGCTGAATCAACCATGTCTCTGAAAACGAAATGTCATCGTTTAGGGGCGCAGTTAGGCAAGCATTTGTTGACGAAAAATGTCTCTCAGCGTTCAATTGCTCAAGATTCGTGCTCTAATCAGGAATTTATGCAGAATCGTTATAACGAACTGAAAGCACTTGTTTTCGATGATCACCAGCAGATTTGCAATGTCAATCCTCGTGGACTTTTTGCAATCAATCAAATTAATTTGGGAGAAATTAAAGTTTACGGATTTGACTATGACTACACCCTTGCTCATTATTCTGACGAAATGCAAACGTTCATTTATGACAAAGCCACAGAAATATTGTACAAACAGTTCCACTTTCCCAAAGAACTTTTGAACTACAAATACATTCCAGGATTCTGCATCAGGGGACTTCATTATGATATTCAACGTAGTTTGCTGATGAAAATTGATGCATGCCATGTTATTCAGCTTGGTTCTGTGTACAGGTAATTAATTTACTTTTGTGAGGTAATGTCATTTTACCCTTGCTGTAATATATGAACAGCTTTTAATAACTTGAGTTGGTTATATATATATAAAGAGTGTGTTGCTTTTAACTCCATATTCAATTGATTTATTTGATTCTGTCTTATTTTCTGTGACAATTTTGTATAAGCTCACTTACATTTATTACTTCTATTATAGGATTTAGTATGATCAAGTTTTAATTGATGGAATTATTTTCTTTGTATATAATATATGTATATACATATATGTACGGTAAATCTCTCATGTCATGCCTGTTTGAAGGCGGGCAAAAATGTTAGGGATTTCTAAGTTTTAAAGCAGTGAAAGAGCCATTTTGTGTTTTCTTCTGTGGGCATGGCACCAAGCTTTCCTTCCCCCCTAAATATGCCTGTAGTCGCAAAAAATATGTTCAGGCTAGAAAGAACACTTGAAGAATATTCTTATTCTATCGAGAGGGGGACACTTTTGGCGATATTTGAGAATATGGTAACTTTCAAAATACATACATTCCAAATCATAAGTGAGCCATGCAGATTGTCTTGTCAATGCCATCTGCTGATTCTTAAGAGTCTTATTATTAAGAAAATAATTTTACAAAAATTCTCTGACTGCAGAAAAATTGCGAATAATATTATCTTTCTAGGGGAATGCAGGAACTCAGCGAAGAAGAGGTTGTAGAACAATTCAAGGGAACTCGTCACATTCCCAAACATATTATGGATGAATCTCTGTTTGGTGGAAATTCCCTTCGTCAGTTGCTTGACATATTTTCAATGCCTGAGATGATGCTTCTCACAAATGTTGTAGAATATTTTGTTCAGAATAATATAACATACGATCCTCAGATTTTATTTGAAAGTGTACAAGCCGCTGTCAAGCAAGTACATGTTGCAGGTAAAGTTTTGAAAATCCATCATTTTCACATGTTTTAGGGATTAAACTGTATTATATTTGGCAATGTTCAGTATATTAATAAGTTTATGCCATTACTATTGAAATATGATATACTTATATCATATGTTTTAGTTTTTCTGATATGATTCTGTACCAGTAATTAAAATCATTAATCATTAAATTTTAGCATAAATAACACACATCGAAATGAGCACTGTAGGTACTGTTCTAACATATTTTTCTGTGTGCTGTGAGAGGCAACTAAAAGGAAACAAAAAAGTGTCACCCAGGGCAGACATCACTCACTGCAGTTTGCCACAGCAGTTTAGTCCCATTTGTGTTGTTCTCTGCTCCATTCCTTTTAGGCACTGCTTCCAACCTTGCTCAGAGTGAACTTTAATGAAAAAAACTGGTGCACTTATCACAACTCCGATGAAGAGAGAAGTGGTTACGTATATTGAATCTTTGTTTGACATTGCTTCCCTTCCGTTTTAGAGTTCTGAATGACGCCGAAAGATGCATTTGTCTTAATTGTTCAGTCTCGGTCCTTCAAATGCATTTTGGAGAAACAAAAGCGGTGACGCTTTTCTAGCCCAATGTTGTAATGGATCGTGCCGCCAATGTTAACTAAGATATATGCAAAATTAAATCTTTGTTTAGGTTGTGAATGATGATATTTTTTACTTTACTCATTTTTTAACAATATTGAAGGTGTCCGTCACCCCTTAAATCCCCGCCAAAAAATTTTACAAATTATTTTTCCTTCACCATAAAAACGAAATCATCATGAAAAATGTGTTTCTTTCAGCTTGAATTTTATATTCATGAAATTATCTGTCTAGCATCATGTTTTCATGGAGGAATGCATACTTTACATATTTTGAATTAACATGTTGTCTGAAAAAATCTTGTTACATGAGCTTCGTTATTAATTTACGCCATAAATTAGGGTCAGCATGGAAAAAGATTGAGAAGCACTGGGTCAAATGAAGTCGCTTGGGGTCTTTGACATCAAGTTGCAGACCATCATCGTCTCATTCTTTGTACACAATTTCTGCCTCAACTGATGCATTAAAATAAGATGCACCAAAATTTGTTTCCCAGGACATTTGTTTGAAGAAGTTGCATCCAACGTCGACAAATATCTTGAAAAGAACAGTTTAACTCATTTAATCGAACACCTGGAATCAAATGACAGAAAATTATTTCTCATCACAAACAGCAGTTTACAATTTGTCAATGTTGGAATGAAGCACCTAATCGGGAAAGATTGGAGAGACGCTTTCGATGTTATAATTGTTGAAGCAAAAAAGCCAGGCTTTTTCCAACAATACAAAAGACCTTTCAAGAAAATTATTGAATCGTCTAGGAATGGAAGTAATGGAGATGGCAACCATACTGTGTCTTGGGAACGAGTGCATGAGTTTACAAAAGGAGATGT
The DNA here is from genome assembly GCA_963675895.2 of Styela plicata. Taxonomy (NCBI): domain Eukaryota; kingdom Metazoa; phylum Chordata; class Ascidiacea; order Stolidobranchia; family Styelidae; genus Styela; species Styela plicata. Next base: position 7,273,532 of record OZ023143.1, on the reverse strand, counting down.
ATATTATGGTGGATGTATTCAGGACTTGATGCAGATATCAGGCTGGAGAGGAAACGAGGTATGAGTATTCTGATGGTTATATAAACCAGGTCTCGCCATGACAAGGATAGGACTGATATCGTTTTCTTTAATTTTCATCATATTCTTTTCTTTATAATGAATTAGTTTTGCTTTAAAATTCCATCACGTTGGAAGATGTAGCGTATATGACTTGCAACAGAACATTTTGTTATTTGAAACCTATGTGGATGGAATTTTTCATGGATACATTTTGAATGTAGATCAAATTCTGACATAGTTTCAACTTGAAGTCTACATGCAATGTTCAAAACCAGAATTGTGACTAATCACATTGAAATGTGTATAATGTTATTCATGTTTACCAAATTATAATTCTATTTACGTCTAGGTGATGTATTTTGGAGACCAAATTTATACAGACTTGACTGATCCAACATTTTCATATGGCTGGAGAACAGGTGCTGTCATACCCGAGTTGGAAGATGAAATCATGATCATGAACTCAAAAGAATTTGGACGATCTGTGATCTGGGTCCAAACATTGGAAAAATTGTTAGAAAGAATGCAAGTAAGCTGACAAGAATATAATTCAGTGAGTTTTATAGACCTCAACTATCAGTCTGCTGAGTTGTTCTCACAGAAGCACCATCTTTTGCACTAAATAAATTTTGAACTGTCAAAACATATTGTTAAGAAATTTGGTTTTCCGTTATAGACTGAGCAATTCCTATCATATTTGTCAAATCAATTAAAACATATTTGGCCTAATGTGCGCTGACCCCATAAAGGAACGAACCAATAACCGGCTACATGGCAAAGAGTTACTGTAAAATTTAGCACTAGCATTGGTGGTCCAGCAACTGTGCTCCAAGTGGAAACATTCTTTACAGAACTGACCCACTGAAGTAAGTGCAATGAGCGGTATCTCCTCTGGTTGTGAAACCATCTACCACTTTTGTTTTTTTGGTCGCTTCATCTTGTTTCTAACTGCAGATATAAATTGTTTTATTAACATTCTGACTTTGAGAAACGATTCTTACATAGGCACTAACTGTTTGCCCTGTCGTCCTCGAAATCTGTAGGACATAACATTCAATGAAACAAGGATTACGCAAAAGTATCCAATAATGCCAAGAACTAGTTCTTTTCTTGTTGTATTTACTAGCCACCTGTCGGCATTTTTCTAATCAGGTTTACCGGGATGCAGAATCTCGTATGCAAATCAAGGATTGGTTGAAAGAGAGAGATAATTTTAAGAAGCATATAAAAGTGATATTTAATAAGAGATTTGGATCTGTTTTCCGCTCCAATCTACAAGCATCCTATTTTTCATCCAGAATGTGCCGGATAGCAGATATTTATACCTCATCTGTGCGTAATCTTGCCTATTATCACACTGATCATTTCTTCTTTCCCTTCCGGTAAGTGTTTATAAAACAATAATTTCTAATTCAGAATAATTTAGTAAATACTTTTTTGATTTTGTGTTATATTTTACTAAAATTGGTTGATACTTTCATTTTGAAATCACCTAGTTCTATTTTTGTTTTTAATCAATTTAGTCAGTATAAAATAATTTTTCTATTTCAGAGGGACACTTCCACATGAAATAGTCGTCAGCTTGGCATATCTGCACGATGGATTTGATCTTGCTATAGAAAGAGCTATTCAAAACCGAAAAGATATCTAAAAGGCTGTATTTGTGTGTTTCTCAAGGCTTACATATTTTTATGTCTTATTCGTGATTCGGTTCATTGAATTTTATTTTCCCATTTTATAAGCAATCCAGATTTTCTTTAAATGTTTTAAAAACCTTTTTTTTTTAAATTTTTTTGAAAATTTACTGGATGGCTTTTATGGTATGGATGGTAATTTGATTTCTCATTAGGTAAAGTACAAAACTCAAAGCCATGTAAAAATTTTGTCTTGGTTTTGAGTAAATTAATATATTTGGCCATAGAATGGTACTAAAACTAATCTCGTTTCTATGCACTTATGAAAGTTATTACCACTGTCACTGTATGACATGTGCCCTGTTCAAAGACTATTTAATATTCAGTATAATATATTAGAAAAAGAATTTGACATTTGTTATTTTATTAGATTTGGTTAGCGGGATGATACAATTTTCCATACACATTTGGAGAAGTTGCGAATCATGTTCTATGCTGCTTTCTGTCCTCCAACAAACCCTTTATGGACTAGATCAAAATATTTGTGCACACATTTTTTGTCTAGTATGGTATCCTAACGAATCAGACTACTGTAGCTTGACTCATTTATGGCTTCACTTGCAAAAAAATTCATTGGAATGGTGCCGTCTAGCTGAAAACACATTCGGAGTTCTAATTAGTTAATCTGTAAATATTGCTCGTTGAACAGGGTTTTGTCGATTTGTGTCGTAGAGGCCTGGCTAGTAGTGGAGTACTACAAAAAAAATTTCAATTGGCTACTGACTATTAATCAATTTTTTTTGGCCCCTTTGTCATGAAACAAGACAACAGAATGACGGGGCGGCTAGGAGAGTGGGCATAGCCTATAGCAGGGCTAAAAGCACAAGAGCATGCATAATAGAGAGCAGACACCAAAATTAATTTAACAATGAAACTCTTTCTGATGAAAATTAAGACCTAAACGATCAATCTTCAGAACCAAATCGCTTGCAAGCTAGCCAGTCTACTGGGAAACCCACGTCAAAAAACCCATCTGTGACTAGAGTTGGGTGGCATATCGCTACCATGGTAAATATCGGTATTGAATTTTTCAAAATACCGTATCGCCATGATCTTTGCAATGCTTGCTTGCAACAATAACGGATGTTTGGCTCAGCACTTACATTGACTTACAGGCTTATGCCTCTTGCATTCATGGAACAACAACCCGCACACATTCATAATATGCACATGTTCTTTAAAAATTAGGGCGTGCCTCACACATCCCTTTGAAACGACGCATTAGCATACTCTTTGATGGCAGAAAACAGCGTGACATGTCGGTAGATAACATATCAAATGCCGCGGAGCTCTATCTATGACGATCATTCTGCTGCCGTCAAGGGTAAATTCTGTACTCTTACAGCCCTGGAGTAAACGGTGAACAACTCAATGCATCACCCATAGTGACAGAATCTTGTCCAAATATGCCATTTTCTCAGATTGGTAAAAAGCTTAAAACTAAAACCACCAACACTGTTATTTCATAGGAGTATCGTCAAAAAGACATTTGTTATTTTTCAGCAAGAGATATATCATGGCACATTTGGTTAATTTTCTTTCAGTCTCAGAGTCGCAGACAAGCTGACATTTTTGCTAATCTGGCCGAAACCACTCCCAAATTTGCACCTATATAAATGCTTGGCAGCACCGTCAGTTTTATTTAACGTTTTACACTATAAATCTATAATACATGAACGGATAATATCAAAGGCAAAATTTGCAAGAACAGGATGTTTCAACATCGAATTTTTGAGATAGCTTGTGCTCTATGTTCAGTATTCTGAAACAAAGCTCTAATTAGACCCTTCACTTCAGTGATTGAAAAAGCAGAAGCCAACGGCCCTTTACCTTCTGACCATCTATCAACTATCTCGCGAAGACTTCCGGAAAGTACGAGAATAAGTTCCTGCAACCGTGGCCATTTTGAAACTTGCTTTTGCCATGTCATATCTGGAGCACTATCTTCTTTTTCTCCTTGAGTCTCAGTTTTGAAAAGTACTGGAACTTGGTCAGAAAGAATAAGACAGTATAATTTTAAAGATACCGAATCATCTGAAGATATGTCCTCCATTGTGCAAATAATTAAAATTAATTCTGCAATGCAAGCATTAACAAGCGTACATAATGCTTTCCTCAAAATGTGAGGCTGAAGTACCTCACTCCATATCTTTTTTAGATGGTCAAGCAAATACAAAATTTGTTTGATGGCCTTTTCTCCAGTGGCATACTTATCAGCTCCTCGCATTTCTGTGAAGGTAAGAAATGGCTCAAGGCATTGAATCATAGTATCTTTCTGTTTTGCCATTTGTTTCAAAAAACACTCAGCACCAAGACGGCGAAGTACGGGCACTTTGTCCATGAAAGTCAGGACTCTCAGCAGTTTACTTGCATTTGGGGATATCGAGAATTGATGGCCAAAAGTGATAAGATGGTGGGAAAGATACATACAATCATTGTAAAATACAGCTGAGAACTGGGGAAGGTTTTCCAATGAATGTTTGTGGTAAATAGGGTATGCTGTACTATACAGTTCAAATATATTCTGGGTTGTGCTGACCAGTTTTACAGCACACACTGAATCAGATTGTGAAGCTTCCTGCATTGTTTTATATGCTAACTTCATGAGATCAATGGCACAAGTGCTCACATGGCAATCAGGAAAGCGTAGAGTGTCATCATTCAAAAGTTTATTAGGTTTTTGGCTATCGAAGCCGGTCCCAACTGGCATTTTTACAACATCCGAAGTAACTTTTGTATGCTGCTTCAATACCTGCGGGAAATCTCCCATATCTTTATCACTCACAAGCTGCGTGTTGTGAATTTCCTTTTTCATTATATTTCTCGCTTGTTGAAGAATATCAGTGCATCTTTGGTTGGCAAAATGAGAGCTCACATTTGTGACATAAGCTATGAGCGGACTACCAATGTCACCTTCTTTTGAAGCAGAAATAAAATTGATAGAAACGAGAGCAGATTCAAAGCTCTTAACGACATCCTCCACCTCTTTGTAATTTTCTAATTCTTCCATGCTTTTGGGTATTGTTAGAGCAAGACATTTGTCAATGAGTAACTGCAGAAGTTCATCTCGCACATGCTCACTAAACAATGTCATTACCAGTTCATTATTATCATCACGTTCATTGATTTTAAAGCATAACAAGTTTGCATTTAAGCAATGCAAAACTTTTACCACATTTTTAAAAAGACTTGCTGGGGTTGTAGTAGACTTTTTGGAGCTTGATTTATGTGTAGAAGCCTTAACAAGATGAATTTTGCGAGAAGTTTGATTAGTATTTTCATCACAGTCAAAATCTGGTGCAAGAGACTGGTCATTGATCAACGGTACAAGGATATATTTCATGACAGTTTCTGAAAATTTTTGCACTTTCTGTTTCAATCTTCCAAGCATAGACATCGCATAAATGAATTCTTGGAAATTCTTCAATTTTTCAGACTTGGTATCTGATATTTTCTCTAGATAGGGAATTTTTAATACAGCACTATCAGAACCCTCATTCTTGGCTGGAAGAATCCATGTGACGTCTTTCATCCATTTTTCGTCAAGATTATACCTGACACCTTCAAGGGTGAGTTTGAAATGCTGATCTAAGAACTTGTAAATACTAATGTTACTCATATATGTCTTCTTAATATTTGTCAGAATGAATTGTATTTCTAGTAAAGCAGCTGCAGATTCTTTAAAATTATCATTTTTATTGTTAACATTTTCGAAAAGATCATTGATCTGGCATATTCTTTCCATAGCAAATAATAGTTCACTGGTTTGAGAGTGTTCCTGTGAAAGACATTCAAATTCACTTGTTGAATCCTGAAGCTGGGTTTTTACAACTCCAGCAAGAGTTCCTTGGATATCTTTTGCTTGTTCTTGTTGTGAAGTAATATCAGTAAGCAGGGTTTGACATGACATGAATAATGGATTGAACTCCCCATATTTTTTCTTTATAAAGCTGTCAACTTTTGCTTTCAACTCATTTGAGTGTGAAGACAATTTGGAAATTTTAGTTTGGAGATCTTCCTTTTCTAATTTTCCAGCTTGTAAAAGCACTTCTGTGACAAGCGATGTCATAGTCATTGATTGGTCAGCATAAAAATAATCCTGATAAATTTAGATAAAGGAAATGTCAGAGTTATTCTTATGATCAACAACAAAATCTGAAATAGACAAAATTGTTAATTTGCTACAAACACTTTCTGACTTTGGGGGAAAACGTGATAAAATTTATGACGATCTGTAATGACTAGCAGGTAAATACATTTGGCGCCCCATGCGGCCATGCCCATACAATAATATATTATGAACTGTTTTTCTGCCTATTTATTTTTCGATGCAGTTTTATTTTCAATCATTTGTATATCATTTGTTGTCATCTGACTTTGTAAAATGATGCTGTAACTTATATGGAGTGAGCCTTTCATTTGGATTGTAACCATGCGGCATGTGGCCTCCGCAATAGAGTTAAAAATGATTAGTCCAGTCTGATAATGAAATATTCTTTTCAACACAAAAGGCGATACATATAAAAATTTCACATTACAGAGTAATCAGGAAAGCAAACAAAACCTTAAAAATGTGCCACGAATTAGTTTCAAAGAAACAATCTGAGAAAGTAACACGTTTGCTCACCTCAGAAAAAAATATATAAATATTACTAAATTCAGCCAGACACATCATATGGGACCCCCTCCCCCACAAAAAGATAAAATAGAGGGGCGCCCAACACACTCACACTATACTGTATAAGTTAAAACAGAAGCGAAAAAGAAATTGCACTGTGCTGGAGAAACTGCCTGATTATACTGTATATACGGCCTAGACATGGACATAGTTTATTTCGGTTAGGACCATGCAAAGGAAAAATGAGAAATACGATAATCCAAAAAACCTTCACCCTGATATCGAACTGGTATCTGCACGAGAGGTCATGGTTCGCCATATGGTTATGCTGTATTCTTGGCTTTCCTCTCCCGCAGGATAAAAATGATATCATCCTATTCTATTATGTTATGAACTTGCAAATTGGGTGTTGACTGACTAGATGACCAGTTGGTCTTACCGTACATCCAGTCTGTACCGAAAACTCTTGCTGACGTTGCTCCTCACAAATGCTCATGTATTCTCACTCTCTTCCAGCCTTGCTCAGTGAATTAACGTTACAATGGAAAAGAATGATAAAATGGGTATCGACACCTTGAAAGCTGGCTACTGTGGAAGATCAGAAATTTGCTTTCGATAAACGTTTAATACGTTAAACGAAAAAATTAAGTTGTGAGCGCTTTTTCACGTTCAAAAATGCGGGAATGTGACTCATTCTCGATGTTTCCACTGGCGGGCGACTTTGGTGAGATAAAACACAAAATAGTTTATTACTATTTTTGCTAGCATTCATTGCAGGAAAAGAGTTTAAAATGATTAAAAGTATACCTTCATATTTTTTAGCTCCCTTCAAACATCCGTAACACCATTCCAAGGATAATATGAAACGGGGTCAAAGTTTGTGTGACGGCGGAACCAGAGGACAGAGAAGGGCATTAACCTAGCTGTTGGAAAAAAGACATGTCCATTGTTAGAGTGCATCAAAAACACCACTATTTCAAACAATGGATGTAACATTTTCAACCTAGTGCCAAAATATGCCAATTCATGCACAGAACCGGCATATAAAGTTTGGAAATCCTGCGTTGTTGGATATGGGGCCCACCGGGAACTTGAAAATTATCCTCGTTTTATCTTCGATTAGGCGTATATGGCTAATATTGGCATAGTATAGATTCATTACTCCGTTTGTTTTCTTATTAATCTGAAATTACGATAGAATTCGAGTTGTGTTTATGGTCATATCATAAATATGAGCAGAGCAGCAAAATCATGATGACAATTATCCTCAATTTATCTTCGGTTATGCTCAATTTTGACAAAATACCAGAAATTAACGGACACTTTAGCAGAGTTCTGGCATTTTGATTAAAGTACTTTGCATTTTGTCACTATTACAAATTTATGCAATATGAAGCAAAATCAGGATATATTAAAGAGTTTAATCCTTGAAAATTGACACAAATTATGATATTGTTGCTACCTATGTAACTTGCAAATTCCTGGGTCACGATGTGAACTCTTCTGTACGGCTGTTTCGTGTAAGGATGTGCGAAATGATATTGAATCATTTTAAAATATAGCCCCGGCTGCATCACATAACAAATAGTTTCGCCACAAGAAACTTTTTTTATGTAAATAACTTTTGGTACGCATCAATAATTGCTTGGGTGAAGTGTGATCATTTGAAGGAAACCAGTTTGATATCAGATTGAGGAACTATTTCAAGATTGTCGTAATACGATAACGTAATCGTGAAATGAAATAAGAGTGAAGACAAATAAATAAAATAAAAGTGAAATGATAAACCATCTGGTAATGACGTGTAAACTGTCAAGGTATACAACATCTTTTACGTAGTGAACATTTGTTGTTTGTCTGTCTATGTTGCTAATGTTAAAAGTTCCACTAATTTGAACTTTAGATTACCGTCGTCAGCTCAATTTCTTATTTTGGCTCAAAAGTATATCTGATGCAATTATTTTTGGCAAACAATCCAAAACGAAAAAGGGCAAACATTGCATGGCAATGGTATTTTTACCCAAATACTCGACGGAGTAAATTACTGCCGATTACTTCAGTATAATATAACCTTGTGTACGCGGTCAGTATTATGCCCTTTTGGTTTTCGTATTATAAAATTCCAACCGAGTATAATGCTGCGCTAGTTATGATAAAATGGAATGTAGATTCATGACAAGTCAAATATTCAGATATAAATCGCATGTTTTTCTGGCCTGTCTTCACTCTACAGCTCCTTACTTTTGTATTATCAAGCACAGTGTTTTATTCAGTATATAGTAGACCACGCCATTATTAGATTTCGGCGGAAGTGGGATATCTGGGCTGAAAGACAAACAAAAATAGCATAATCAAATTTATGTGAGTGTATTTATGTATGTCTGCAAATATCGAAAGGCAGAAAAACCAAATCTCGGAAGATTTTTTGTATTTAATATATAGAAAAGATGGTTGCCCTATAATATATCTCACTGAATCTTTCATGTCAATGAAAGTATTTCAGTTGAACAACACAGCGTATAATTGAACTGCATCATTGTTTGAGAGATATATCACAGTTGAGAGATATATTTGAAAACTGTAATTCATCACAAAATAGATAACAAAAATATTTTGACCGCATACATACAAATACATTCTTGATGGACTTGCATAACTTTTACTTGAATAGTTATGATAATACCAGGAATGGTGGGAGAAATTATTTAATCATATTTTGCGAAATCTACTAAAATCATGCTTAATCAAAGATAAAATAAGATTAAATCATGTTTGGATCGTATATGGCAAAATATATAGTTGTCGCAAAAATGATACCGATATTTTGCGTGTGCTGTCACTTTACAAGAAGTATTGTTGTCAATCCTTAGGACATACTCAATTACCAATTACGTTTATATAATAGTAAAATATGAGTTGCCAGATTTTCGACAAACTTCAAAACTGAGATGGACCCTAGACATTCCTTTATTTTCATGAAATTTCGCGTGGGTTCGAAGATTACGAAACGGCACAAAATGAGCCTAGGTAGAAAAATAATTGACGACCTTGGTGTTTTTGATGCATCCTAGAGGGCATGTCTCCCAAGATTTTGGAAAGGGAGGGACGGTCCTCCCAGGAAGATTTTGTAATTTTAACAAAAAATACTCCAAAATATGCACAATTATCGCGCGCTTTCGGTGTGCAATCAGATATGATACAGAGCCTTTTAATGTTTGTCCCCCCGAAACGGTGTATTTTTCAATAAAAAGATCGAAAAATTTTTGCGCGCTTCCGGTGCTCGAGTTTTTCACATCACTGATAAAAGCATTGATTTCATACTGGTATGATTCCCAAATTTCCATTCCATTACTGTAATTACTTGGACCTTTCATTAGTCCAACCAATTCTGAATATGCTTTTCAACTATTACATTGTTTTTGTTGCACTCCGATATTTCAAAAGTAGCTAGCTAGAGTTGTGCCAGTTTATAAAACTGGATCTAAAGAAGAAGTGTCAAATTATAGAACAACATCAATTCCCTCTTGCCTCAACACTGCATACGAAAACTTCTGCTGATAAGAACAAAATCTTATTTAGATATAAACATAATATTATAAACAATGATCAGTTTGGCTTCATAAAACAAACATTGTACGACACATGCAATAATTGATATTATTAGTAATTATTATAATATAATTGACAGTGGTAACATTGAGAACAGTATTTTTGTGGATTTGTGCAAAGCGTTCGATACACTTGATCAGCATATTCTACTTGGGAAAATGAACCACTATGGCATTCGTGTTATTCCTAATAGATTATTCAAATCTTATTTTCCTGATAGGGTACAGTGTGTAGAGATAGACTCACTTGTTGAGTTGTGCGTATGTATGTTTATTCGTCTCAAAATAAATACATCATCAATATACAATAATAAGAAACACATTATGATTATGAGACAGGCTGTACGTACATGACCTATTTGGCCTAAGTCACAAAGTGCCATGTAAGCCTGCTATCTACTTAAAACAAAGGAAATTAAAGTGAAATATAAGTGGGGGGGAAAAATTGTATTGTATGTGCAGTAGAGTGTGAAAGCAAGAATCTTCGAAATGGGCGTGGGAACGCCCTGGTCAAAATGGGTTATCTCGGTTCAATGCACATATTAGTATTTTATGTAGCGAACTCACAGCAAAAAGAGTAAACACAATATTACGCATGTATAAATAATGTACATATATAAAAAGTGGCTATTATATGGGCCTAAAAATTAGAGAGGGAGACAAGGTCGGCAATGCACTTGCCCGCACATATTACAGGGAGGTGATAGGTCGATTTTGCCTCCAGCACTAAGATATAATTGCTGGTTAAGGTGTTCACTAGTGCGCTCGCCAAACTCTCGACAGAGCTCAATCCTATTGTTGAGAAGTGATCATTAAACTTGTCTGCTATTTTTATGGGGTCACAAGTTTCAATGCCCTGAACAGAAAAAACTTTGGATAGTTTCGTTTTTGAACGTCCAAGAAGGTCATTCATGGTTTTTTGGCGTAAATAAGTTTTTCGTACAGTTTTTTGCTATCGCTATGCTTTATTTTTACGTCGTTTGATTTCATAGAAAGATATTCTTATAGTAAGTCTGTTTTTTCTTCTGCAATTAGGCAAGTGCTTCATCGAACCATTTGGTACTTAGCTTACTGAAACTTTTTTGACCGGAAAACATTCGTAGAAAGTGTGGTTAAATTTTTTATTGAACAGGTCAAACGCGATATTCGTTTTTTTCATAGGGTATGTCAGAAGTCGATTTCACTCAAACTTTCTTCGAAATTGATCATACTTGCTCTATCGTATGATCTAAAGTGGACATTTTGTGGCTCAGTTTCTTTGTGGCACTGCGGCACCTGCTGTATCACATGCAGGTGGTAAGAAACTGAATTTTTCAGAACAGCGCTACTTGGTATTTTGCCATATACGTTAGTCCAAATGTGGTCTATTATAAACGCGCTATTGTCGGTTATTCTGGTTGGTTTCGAAATTGTGGGATAAAAAGAGAATGAACTCATTGAATCACAAAATTCTTCAACCAATTTGTTAGTGGTATTTAGGAGATTATAATTCATATCTCCCATGATTATACAATTTTTCGTAACTGAGCTAGTGCAGTTTTGAGAAGGAGATCTGTAGATTGTACCAAATGTAACAATTCTGTTCTTCATATAGATATCAACAAATAGGGATTCAAATTGTTTTTCTTTCATTATAGATAAATCCGGTATTGGTCTGAAGGTTTTATTATATTAGATGCCAACACCTCCCTCCCTTGATTACATACGGGGATTAGATAAAAATTTATAGTCTATAAGATTGAGATGAGGACCTATTTGGGACGATTTCAGCCAAGTTTCGTTTACCGCAATAACATCTGGAGAAATTTTCATCGAACTCATGAGTGCTTCTATTTTTGTGAAATATTTTGGATTTCCAAGAAATCAAATGTTGAGGCACATGCCAAAGAACACATCCTTCTTTTCTGTTAAAAAATGTTGTAAATTTTGACCATATAGATATTGACATTTAAAGTCGCATATTAGCACATATTTGGTATTAGTTTTACAGTTATTTTCTTCTTCAGCGTTATCGTGAAAGATTTCGTTTAGAGTTCCACAAAGATCCGTGCTTGGTCCTACCTTGTTTCTAATATTATTAGTTTTACAAAATCATTTGACAAGTTATTCGCAGATGTATATAGACTATATTGATAGTATATCAAATTACCTCCAGTCTTGGAGAAAATGTGAACCACGATTTACACTGTATATTAAATTGACTGAATTGCAATAAATTGACGGTAAACACGGGCAAAACAAAAATATTAATTTAAAATTCTTCTCAACATAGCCGAAAAGCTATGCAAAACTTGAATTTTGTTCTATGTGATACTCAACTAGAACTTTGAACATCCGTGAAATATCTCGATATATTGACAGACCATAACGTATCGCGGGGGTGTCAAATAAATTATCTTGTATCAAAAACAGTTGGTATAATCACAAGGCTAAAGAATCTTGTGCCAAAAACTGTTTTCAGAAATGTATACTTCGCCCTCTTCCATTGCTATTGACAGCACGGTATAGCAGCTTGATCTACGACAGCAAAAATACATTTACAACGTATCATAGCTCTTCAAAATAGGGTAGTACGAATCATGGCTGGAATTCCTTTGAGGCACCGCCTCTCTAATGCCTACAAGCATCTAAGAATTCTTAAACTTAAAAATATCTTTGTAATTGGAAGTGCAAAAATTATGTATCAATGCAATCATGGTCTTCTTCCAAAAGTTCCACTAATTAACTAATATCGACGACAGGATATAAAATTCCTATTCACCACAATTATTCTCGAAAATGGGGTGTATCTAACGGCGACTCTCTCGCTTCAAATAGAGATAGGCAAAACGAGAGATGATTTGTGTAGTGTTTATATATGTCGGTGGTTATGACCTGTACAAAGCTAGCCTGGTAGATACTTTCAGAAGACAGTTAACGATTTTTCAATTAGTATTATCCGCTATTTTGGCCAAACTGTTTGAGAAATGTCTCAAAGAAGGCACCTTCCCCAATATATGGAAATGTGCAACGATTGTGCCGGCATTCAAAAACTGTGACGATCGAACTGATGGCAATAAATATTATCCAATTAGCCTCTTACCGACCATCAGTGAAATTTTTGAATCAACAACTCATAAAAACATTCTGGATACCCATAGTCGACTCGTTGACAGTAATAACTGAACGAAATCTCGTGCTCTTGATCGTTGTGAGGAGGCAAATTCAGTTGCTCTAGGTCTAGACATTTCCAAATCTTTCGGCAGAGTTTGGAACCAGACGATTCAATCGTATCGGATTTCTGATCAATTTTTCTCAATTGTCGAATACTCGCAAGATTGATGCTGTTTTGGACGACCAACTCTCAGGAACTTATTCCATTCCATCCATTATCCCTCGGGGATTGATTCTTGATCCAAATTTGTTTTTGTTCTGTATTCATGACCTGCCTGATTATTTGATATGCGATTTGACAATTTACGCAGACGATACGACTCCATATTCTAGTCTCAACGAAATCGCTCGACTGTGATTTGGTCACAGTATCTAACTGGGTTAACACTTGACATGTAACTCTTAGCTCAGAGAAGACCAAAGTTTTATCAAATGATCGTTACACTAAAAAGGGTGCAACTACAATATCCTTTCCTGTTCTAGATCAATCATTAAATATCTGTCTCGTTAGACTCACACTGTCTAAGTAAATGAGTCGGAATGATTATGTCACAAGTATTGCTCAGTAAACCTGGATGACTATCGGTTCTCTGTATCGAGCTTGTCATTATCCCCCTCCCAAAATAATTCCTCATTTGTATAAAATTCTACCCGCGTGGGGTATTGTTCTCACATTTGCAGCAGTGCCGCTGTTCTCAGTATGCTCGGTCGTATTCAACGACGTTCGATCGTCATGACGCAGGTTTGAATTCCGTGGGAGATGATGATTATATGCGAGAGGTCTGTTGGACGCCTCGCCGTTTCACGGTCGTTCACATAAGCGCCGCTTACGGCTTCCCCCACCAACCAGGTGCATGCACGGGAAAAATGAGAAATACAATAATCAAAAACCTTCTCCCCGATTCGGAACTGGTATCTGCACGAGAGGTCTTGGTTCGCCATATGATTAAGCTGTATTCTCGGCTTTTCTCTCCCGCAGGATAAAAAGGATATCCTGTCATATCAATATGATTGGCCCTAAAGTTTGAAATTTCTTGCTTCCTCACTGCTTTCCTGATGGCGATGATCTGTATTTCTTTAAAAAATCGCGTCAATGTAGCTCTTCGCACTTTAGTGGTTTCATCGACATAGATATAGTCTATATCGACACAGAAGGAAACTTTTCAAGTCTTCTGCAGTCTTGATCTGAGCAAATTTTTATAAAAAATATCCGCCATCCCTGAATCGTAAATATTCATACCGGTATATAACAGCGAAATAGTGGACGTTTACTCGAGCGTTGATTTTCCTGTTCAATCCGGGCCGAAACCTATCACCTGATTGTTCATAATGACGTAACAATGGAAATTTAGAAACTTGCTCGGACAGATTTTTCGCTCAGACTCTGGATGCCTGGACACAACAATGGTTGAATTATATGAACATCAAAAATTTAATACAACTTCATATGGTATAGCAAATCATAAAAAAATTATAAACAAATCCTGATTCGCATTGAACTTTATTTGGCACAAAAAGATTTCAGACTGCTTTGTAAACACGTCGCCGTTTAAGTATTTTGGTACAGTTTTTGTGGGCTTGTGTTTGTAATTCAATAAAAAATAAACATATAAATTAAGTTGATCTCACAGCGTATTACTCATTAATTGCCTCATGGTCTGACCATGAAGTCCATAAATCGAGGCAGAGATTCCCGGACTGGAATAAGTACGAATCGTAAATAACATTCTTCTAGGAATGCTTAGGTTGCCTAGTTCGTCTAGACTTGCGACTTTCTTATTTTCATGCCTCATTGAATTTTTGATGTGGATAAAAAATATGCATAGGCTATAACATAATGTGTAATGTTTAACGTAATAAAATTTGTGAATACTAATATTATAGATGCTTACGATGTGTTGACGGTAGAAATTTTTGAATACGAATATGAATGGCCACATACTATAGTTTAGTTAGGATATGCCAAAATTGATAATTTTTGCTAATTTTTTTCACGATTATTTTAAATTTAATTTGACATGGATAGGATAGGAAAGCATTTCATTTTTTATTCTGCGGCTGAGACAAGCAGAAAATACAGCTTTATCATAATATGGCGAACCACGACCTCTCGCGTAGAAGACACCGTACCAGTTCTGAATCAAGATTCAAGGTTGAAGGTTTTTGGATTACGGTACCGAATTTTCCGTTTTTTCTTACACGTTGTATTCAGACTATAACCCAAGAAAAAAGGTCATTCTAGCTCCATCGTAAATAAATACTAGAGCAAAAACAATACCTTTGCAGTTTGTACCTTTCTCATGTTAATTCAATTTAGATACTGAAAATTATTTTTTTTTCACTGAAAATACTGAATAGGTACCTGTAGAAAGGAACCAAAGGCCAAAATTTCGTGTGTGAAAGGCGTGCAGAATGTCAACACAACATATTCTGTATTGTTGCAAAGATATTGAACTTCTTGTATTCAGTATTGCTTGGTATTTCACTAAAACTTGTTGGATCAATTTTTTCAAACTTTTCTATTTCCATCTATTATTTTTGTTTTATGATAAAATGTGTAATGAAATATTCTGTATTAAAGGTAGGTAGGATATCGTTTTTATCCTGTAGGAGAGGAAAGCCGGAAATACAGCTTAATCATATGCTGTATGGCATCAACGATCTTTCGTACAGATAGCAGTTGTGAATCGAGTGGAGGTTTTAGGATTATCATATTTCTTATTTTTTCATGTGTGTGGGCCCGGTTGGTGAGGAAGCCGTAAGTAATCTTTCGTGAAGCACCGTGCACCGGCGAGGCGCCCAGCAGATCTATATACTGTATAATACTATAAGCAATATATCCAACCATAATACTAACAAAATATCAATCCGGTCAGATATTTAGAAATCGACATGATTTATATGGCGTACTGCACTGTGAATTGTACCATGCAGTACAGTCATAATTAGGTACTTCAACAATATTTTAAAATTCATTCAGAGTAAATTTCAATCTCTTATTACCGGGCCAAGTATTCTGTATTTGAACCATGGAACTTAACTTGGACCATAGTCTTTATAAACTTTATAGTCTTAGGATTATATCTGAACTGGTTTACATGATGTTTTGCATTATGAAAATTGAAAAAATAAATTTATGTAAATCCACATTTCAAACCTCCCAAAGATTTTGTTGTATAGATTTGCATTCTCGATTGAACTATGCGAATACCAGTAGCTCTGAAATATAGATTACCAGTAATATTTTTGTCAAGATGTGTAGTAGCTGATTATACAAATGGCTGGAAATGAGAATCTCAAATCACCTTCAAACACTGTCAAAATGTGAAACGCTTATAAATTAATATTTCCAGTCTTCGAGTGTATTTAGTTGGTTCGGGAAGTGCAAAAATTGCGCAATTATGGTGCCATAAAGGCGAAACACTCTGCACTAGTCAGTGGCATGTGTATCCTATCCCTTGATAAGAATTGTATTATTGTAGGAATTATCCCATGCAAATTCGAGTAAGCTGTTGACGATGATGTTTGGTATGAACCTTTGACCTTAAAATTCTGACTTTGATATTTTATTTTGTTTCAGCTAAAAACATAATGACTGATATATTAACTAAAAGAAATTTCCGTACATCTTATTTTGGAAGAGGAGTTCGTGTAGTTGACAATAAGAAAGCTTTGGAAAATTGTTTGAAGGATGACACAATTGACAAGAATAAACTAGCCGACTATTGTAGTTTTCATCCACTTCCTGCGATGTACCGTGTATTAATTTGGAAGATTCTTCTTGACATACTTCCTGTTAACCAACAATCTCATAAGTTTGTTATGAAACAACGATGTGAGCAATATGAGGATCTTATTCATGCTTTGAAAGTTATGAGAAAAATAGACGATAAAACCAGCCAACCTCGCATCTATTTATATGCTTATATACTAGAAACTGGCCAGTTTGGTCTGCATCTTTATCATGAAAAATGGCATGATCTCTTTTTAGACATTGCATCATCTGTCAGTAAAATGACAGATGATAACGTTGATGGATACTGGCTTTCTGTTACAATCTATAAAAAGTTTTCCGGTTTCTTTGAAAAAAATGATGAACAGGAAATGGATTTTTGTCAGCTGTTTTCTTCTATTCTAAAGAAAGAAAATCCAAAATTACATGAACATTTGAATAAAATTCAAGCATTGGCTTGTTTGCCATACAAGCGATGGTTTGTTAGATGTTTTTCTGGTACATTACAAGCAGATGGTGGATTGGAACGTGTTTGGGATGTTCTGATCAGTGGATTTTTCACTTTTCTGCCTTTTGTAGCCGTACAAATACTTTTGACTTTGGAAAGGAGATTATTAAGATTAGAAAATATAACTGGAATATTAGATGCATTGAATGAAATACCTTATGAAGAAGAAATTGGGGAAGTAATAGCTTGTAAAGGTTTTGATTTGTGGCAGAGACATACAGCCAAAGCTCCGGGGCGTTGAATCGTAATATACAGTGAGCCTTTGAATTTAGACTTTGAACATTGTAATTTTTCTGATTTTACGTAGAATTTCTGAATGTTCAACTAATTGGATATAGACATTATACAAGATACACTGGAGATGTTGTATAGGATTTCACTACTCAAGTTCACTCTAAGCAAGGTGGAAGTACTGAGGAGAAACCGATTAACAACCACTTGATGGTAAAAAGCTTATAAAAACACAATATCAGAAACTGCACTTTAAGGGAAAATATTCTCCACGGAGCGGAACTACCAATTATAGTACAGTGAGTGGTATCATCTCTGGCGGTTGTGAGATCTTTCACTACTCTCTATTCAGTCAAAAATTATTTTTATTACAATGAATCATATTTAAATTTTTCACCTCAATTTGGAAAAGATATACCGTGCTGCTAATTCTGATAGGAACTGATTAGATTTTCTCTTTGAAAACACCAAGTTATATTTTTTTTATGACAGATAGGGATAGTTATTTAAGTATCAACACGACATAGGAAATTCAATTTTCTAACAATGTCATAATAGAAGGTTACTCCCAAAAAGAAGACATTTGAGCCGGTGCACAATCCAGAAAATGGCGTATTTGCATAAAGAACCCATCGATACATCTTCTGCAATGCTGAAGAATCGTTTTGTCAGAGATCCAGAGAACGGTCGACATTTGATTTGTGAATTACTCGACCTAATGATGGAACCGAAACATCAAGCTTACATTGAAAGGTATGCTGTTGTGTTTTCAATGAATTGCTGGAAAATGACAATGAGTGGAATTTACTATCGCACTGAAACTATTTATCCTCAATATTTCTTAAGAAAAAATATGGGAGAAACTATTCATCACAAGCAACAGATTTTCAAATAATATTTGGGTTACTTTCATGGCCGTAATTATAAACCTTACATGAAGCCCAAAAAATGCCACTGAATAGGTTTGTTGAATACCATACAATTCTGCACTTTTGTAGTGCTTGTTTTAATTAAATATATATATATATATATCAAGCTTACATTGAAGGCCATGTTATATATATATAACTTTTCCTTCCTAGGAGAGAAGACTTGGCTGGATGGGTAAAGGCACTCTTCACTACTGAGAAGACTTTTGAAGAGTTTTGTAGCAAAGTTTCAGTGTATGACAAGTCACCTTATTGTGGATGTGTCTGGACAAAAGATTTTGTTGCTTATCGATGCAAGACTTGTGCAACATCTCCATGCATGTCTGTTTGTGCTGGTAAGACATTTTACTTTTGATATTTACTGTTGGTTTTATGAGAAGTTAATAGATTTTTTGGATGGTTCAACACTGATCAATAAAAAAGTTTTTTTTTTTAAATTTCAAAGCCTTTTGTTTTATCTGAAATAAAGATGATATTATTTGAATAGTCAATTATTTTAGAATTTCTGATTAGGAGTACTTGAGTTTTTCGAATATTCTTATGGAATTGATTCATTTTGCCGTTAAATTGTGATATGTGCCATATTTTTGTGACATATTTTGCAATGCCAAATTTGATTTAACTCATGTCTTTGCTGCAAAGTGGCCAAAATAAAATATCAAATATCAGCCATATATATATTTTTTATTTGTATTTGCAATGCCAAATTTGATTTAATTCATGTCTTTGCTGCAAAGTGGCCAAAATAAAATATCAAATATCAGCCATATATATATTTTTTATGTTGAAATATTACTCTATTTAATATGGTGAATTTTGAATACCATTTAAGTAAACTATAAAAGTATTTCCAAATCAACCTTTTTTAGAGTCATTCCAATGGTTCAGTTCTGTATGAGATATTATTTTTTAGAGTGCAGTTGCTGGCATTCTAACACGCAGTTAGATCTTTGTTTTTGGAGTTGTCGTTGGTTACTCATTTTTGGGGTTGCTTTTGGCCTTGCTTTGAATGAACTTATATAAAAAAAAGTACAAGTTATGCAGCAAATTTTTCTATTAGTGATTCTTATTACTGTTATTCGGTCAACCTTTGAAATGACCATACAGGTATTCATTTCACTTTGGGCCCAGTTTTAATTTAATTTTTGGGCAAACCTCATCATTCAATTTCATTCAGTGTGTTGAAGGAAGTTTCAGGCTTGGTAAAAATATCAGTTTTGCACCAGGGGAAATTTTGGAAATTTATTTTGTGGTTCTACTTCCTGCAATGGGCTGTTGGTTTTTTTTGCTAAACATGTTTGTCATGTATAAACCACTGATGGATTATGCCTTGCTTGGAGTGAATTTCAATAAAAAAAAAACAATTGACTTGAAGAAAAAACAAGCTTTTGCTATTCTGTGTAGCAGTACATAGCAGTGTGAAGTGTGAAACCATAACCCTTAGAGGAAAATGTCCTTTACAGATCCAAACCATTATAAAAGAGCTCAGATATGTTAATCAGATTAATCATGTTTCAATAAATAAACATTTCAGCTTGCTTCGAAAAAGGAGATCATGAAGGACATGAATACAATATATTTCGAAGTGAAGCAGGTGGAGCTTGCGATTGTGGTGATGCTAGTGTCATGAAAGAATCTGGGTTCTGCAGTAGACATGGAGTAAATAAAGTAGTACCAGATGATATGCCGCCAAATCTACTCACATTACCAAAAGTAAAACATTTACTTATTTGTGAAATATTGTGTGGACAAATGTTTAGCTATTTAGAAATGATAGTCTTCAATAAGATTTGCAGTGAAAGTTTGACATTTGGGAGAATTCATTAATATTGAACTATTGAGTTCTGATAAGAATGTTTCAATATTTTGCTGTTATAACACTTTGTTACCACAGCAGCACCTCCATTAAAGAGGCAATTTGTTGTAAGAGTAATTAGATGAAGAAAATTAATGATTCCAGAAATATTTTTTTATTACCGGTAATTGAAATTTAAGTGTTTGAAGATGCTTCTTGGGCTATGTATTCTATTTAATTGTGCAATGACCAGAGGTTGAGCAGGTTCTATCCCATTGACTTTTCAGATAATTTTTAGCCATTTTTAGCCGTGTTTGTTGATTCAGATTGTATTAATACAATATTTGGTGACTTTCGGCATGCAAAAAATAACATTTTTATTGAGTCTACTTATCTCATCTCAATATGAGCTTTCATTAACTGACAAATGACTGATCGTTACTTTCAGAAGAATGAATATTTCATAATAATATCTCTGGTCAAAAGATTTAAATATCTCTTGGGCGTTTGGTAGCAACCAAACTATGTAAGAAGTAAAAATCATCCTTCTCCAAAATAGCAACAAACGAAAACAAACAACAACAAACGATTCTGCCATAACTTCAATATCATCTGACCGGTATTTAATATACCTTATAAGAGTGGTTAATGTAGCAGCGTTTAGTGCATTATATCTCCTAGTTTGAATGAAATCTCATGCTTGACATTGGAAAAACATTTTATTTATAGCTTATCATGGAAAGGATACTGATCATGTTTCTTCACAGCCTCCGATATCTTGTCAAAAACTCAATTTTAGAATCTTCTTTCCCATCAAAAATTCCTGATCCACTTTGTGAAACACTTGATATCTTCATTGAAGCCATAAAATGTGGTATGTCCTTATGTTATGTTTGGATTTTTGGTATCTAGTTCTTTACGTAGTGTACATACTAGTTTTATTTCATTTTTTAAATGATTCAAAAGGCTTCAACGTCATAATGCATTTAATGATTTTGAAGTCTTTTTTTCCAACGTATATACTGTTCCGGCTAATTATTTATGAAATATTGCATTTTTGGATGGCTTTCACCAGAAATAAATGATTCAAAAAATATTTTTTCTGTTTCTTCTATTTAGAAGCATATTATTACTTTTACATATTAATACATTACCTTCCAATCACAGTCGTGTATGTATTATGAATTGATTGTTTAATTAAAATGTTGTCATTATGCATGTCGTGCTTTAGGAAACAACATTTTTTTTTTATTAAGCTGACTGTCATGATATTAGAGTTGAAACGTAATGACAGATTGCTATGTTATCTGATATTCTGACACACAAACAAGGTGACTCTCATTACAGGAAAATACGTGAAAAGGTTTCTTTCATAAGTCGTAACGTTCATAACACTATCACTAGCAATAGGAGAATTGACACTGACCGCTTTGAAGTTCTCGAATGTTTTATCCACTTGAATACCTCTATGTTCACAGATATAGTATAAAGATATCCAAATTTATTATACGAAGTAAAATTATGGCTTTGTATTTAAGATTTGATAGAAATAACTAATTGAGCTCATCATTTGCCAATTGTGCTTTTTGTGTGTGTGTTTTCATACTGTGTATCATGACTTCAATAGGTTCAAGTCTTTCTACACACATACACAAATTTGTGTATGTGTGTAGAAAGACTCTTGAACTTCTTGCCTATTAGTTCATTCTCTTTGTATAGCATCCTTGGTTTTGGCATACGAATCACTTACGCAAAGGCATAGAAGAAGGATTAGTTAGTCCCATGTTAACCTAACCAATAGCGTATTCAATTCTGAAATTGAAAAACGAAATGAATTCATATCAGAATTCTAGAATTTAGAAGGACGAATAAGGATATCTGTCCTTTTCTTGAAAAGAAACAAATTTTTGATAAAACTCTGTGATAAGATTTATCTGGAAATGATGATCAAATGAGATTAGGACCCGAAAAATGGTGGTCAAGTTTAAGGCTTGTGTACTCGCATCAGGTATGCTAGTGGGTTAAGCTACGTCGGTAATTCTTATAAATGAATTTGTTTTTCAGGTTCACCTATTAGAAGTTGGGTTGCCGATATCCTATTGTCGGAAGATTATTATAGTAAACTCAATGCAAACCAACATTATGGAGGTGTTGTTACACCTGATATGAAAGCTTACCATGAAAAATGTCTCGTATGGTTGCCAGAAGCTGTGAAGGTTTGTTTTTCGATTGCATCGATTAGCTTCATTGAAATGAAACATTCATTAAGGTTTATAGAACCTTGACCAGCAAAAGGTCATAGAAAATATTTTTTCCTCAAGCATGAAGCACTGATGAATTGCATTATAAAGATCTTATCCAAATATGGCTCATGCTTGGCAAAATATATTATTAGGAAGTATTTGATGGAGGTGTTATTTGACCTCTTTATGGCTCTAAATCGCACTTCCTGCAACTTTGACTAATTTGAAGTTCTAAATTCTATGTTATTCAACTTCGTCCTGCTTAATATAGTATATCATATTAAAACTAAAAATATCAACGGAACTTTGAAAATAATTCAACCGAAACTGTGTTAGTTTTGTTCTATGCTGTATGTTGCCACAAGTGTTTATAGAGTCAACCAAGAATCAAATGTACAGCTCGATCAATACCTATTTGCCCCAAACTGTTATAGCTGATAACATTGGTATAGAAGCCTTAAATAAAAGTCTTCAAAAAATATGGTTGGCAATAAATAACTAGCAAAATAATTGAAAGATTTATTCTAATCTCAGGAATGCATTCTGTGATGGAAGTTGTGATAGATTGGTGTTACCAGTACCGGCTGCCAAAACAGTCAGTCTTTTGTCTTTTGCCCTCATAACTTGTATGAGAAATATTTTCAACTTGGCCACTTATTTTTAGAGATTACCGATGTGCCAAATACCAGAAGAAATACGCGATAAAGAGAGATTCAGTCGCAGTAAATTTGTTTACAAGAATCTACTGCAGGAACTCATGTTTTGGGTTTGCAGGTAAAAAATATTACTTATGGGATAAGTCTCTGATTCAAGTATGAAATGGGATTTTTTTGACTTCCGAGACTCATAAAATTCACCTAATCAGATTTTGTATTAAATTCGCATATTTAGCTTTGAAAGGTTAAGTGAACCCATGCATAATTGTATTTATTTTTTGAATGTTGACTGAATTTTATCAAGTAAACATGTCATAGAGTGTTATATTTAAAGTACCGGTATGGGATAAGACATACTGTTTTATAAATGTCATTTCCAGATGAAAAATTGATTTCTAAATGTTCCTTTTGCCTCAAGATTTTGATCAAACTTTTTTAAACGATTGCGTCCTTTGTTATATTTTGAAAATATTTCCAACAGTTATTAAAGATCACCTGCGCAAGATTATGTGGAAACGTATTGTTGCTACGAACATTGATATTATTGTGGGGCAGGGAGGCAGCATCACAAAAACGGCACTTATCGCTGCAACCAATACTAACCAATAGGAAAAAACACATGAAACCCAAAATATGTTTAACAATTGTGTCCTAATTTAAAAAGCGGGAACGGAACGAGAATGAAGAACGAAATTACTTTTATAATCAGAATTTTAGAATACTGTCTATTCAAGGACATCCCTACTCTGTATCAAATTTACATTTGCATATCCCTCATAGGGATTGCCAAAACTTAATATTTTACTATTTGAATACTTCTAAAAAAATAATTTTGAATATGCAATATCAAATACTTTCTAAATTCAGCCATGGTTTTGATGGAAGATAGTATTCTAACATTTTTAAAGAAAAATATACATTATGAAATTCTGTAAATTTTGATTAGAGTACATAATTACCTTTATTTCATCAAACAATTTCAATTTAGACGGAAATTGTTGCTTTGTCCAAATTTATGCAATGAAAATGACATAACTCATATCCCACTATTCTGAATTATAAATCAAGAATTTTACTATATCGAATATGTTTATTTCGAACATCCCTGATCCTTCTTATATACATAAAAATGTATTCATTTATATTAATTGCATGTTTTTTGCAGGTTTGAATTTCCTGAGCACTTGATTTTGTTCATCTTGAATATGTTACCTGATGCAAGAATTAAACAGCAATTTGCCAGATATTTTGTTCAACATTATATTTTTATTGCTCCATCACTCAGTGGTGCATTGCATGTGGATGAATATTCTAACAGGTAACTTATTGATTGTTCGCTTCTTACTGGTTTCAATCATAGAATTACACCAGTGATCCTATAAAATGAAGCTCACATGTGATTTATTATAGAAAGGTACAATCGCACACCTAATACAGTCAGCAATTTTTGCAACATTGGTAAGGATCAAAATTTATTAAATATGTGTAAACATTCAGAAAATTAACAAATAAATTTTTGCAATGACTAGGATGAGTGTTTGCGGACTTCAATAATTTCAGCTACTCAGACACCTGGAGAAAATCGGACCCATCAGAAAAAAATTTGGCAAATAAGCAACATTTTATAATATATCTTTCGCTGAACATTTCATATATCTTTCGCTAGAACATTGAAATATGTCTCTTTTTGATTGCCTAGTAGCCAAACTCTAGAAAAAGTTCAAAATCATTGATACTGATATGAAATAGCAGTGTTGATGATTTCAAAACTTTTTCGTATTTATATCCGAAAAAATGGCATAGCCATTTCAGGAAGTTTCTGCCACCCTTGGTGTTTGCATCATTTTACATGCATTTCATTCATTTTCTGGTTACCGATCGTTCACTGGTCAAATCGTTCGGTTTCTTCAATTCCAATCCAATGTTTTGTTGAGCATGGCTTAGTCACTGGAGTGCAGTCCAGAGTGGAAGTTTTTTTACCCAAGGAGAACTACTTTAAAATCTGCCACTCGCATAAGGTTCAAGTTTTAAGGCCAATAAGGCTCATTAGCGTATCCGGTAGAATTTCTTCGTGCCTCCAACGCGCTAATATATTTTGCCTGTTGATTTTGTTCTTACAGTGAGTAATTTTCTTTCGGTTCAGAAATTTTCGGTCACCTCTGGCACGATTTTCTTCCAGGTTTTTTTCTGGATCTGCCGCTGGTCTGACTATAATTAATGTTGCACTATAGTATTCATAATATTGATCTTGTATTGTGAACTATACCAAAAAATTTCATCTCTTTCCAAGATTTTATATGATCTCGAGCAGAAATTTTATTTTGTCATGCATGAACCATAGATGGTCTTTGCCTCAACACTGCGCTCAACACACTTTATTCAGCTTGTCTTCTCTGAGGACAGACATTTTCTTCGAGTGTCTCAGTAGCGGAGTAGTCAACGTTCCGCCCATATTTATACTGCCTGTTTGGAATAGACAGTAAAAAATGAAGAAAGTCGACATATGGGCTTCACTTGTAGCACAATTTAGCTGCCAGCAAACGACTAAGACTGTTTTTTTTTTCAGGATTGTCCACATATCAGTTCAGCTGTTCAGTAACAGTGAATTGGCATATACACTTGCTAAAGAGGAAGCTTTGTTAGAGGTATATTGTTTGAATATTTGAATTATATCAAGTCGATAACAATTATTTGTTGTGTTTGTATTGAAATGTCAATAAAAAACCCAGTAACAAACCAGTCTCTGGTTCTCCGTATAAGATTATAAGGTTCGTTTGTCAAATTTTCGATTTGATCCTGATAGGAATAGTACACCCTGATTAGCAGAATACCAGCTACTCTGCCTCTCAGACATCCAAAGAAAATTAGATGTCTTGTTCCCAGTATCTGGTGGCAACCAAACTGTATGAAAAGGTTCCAAACCAACAATACCGCTGTGAAATAGTGGTATTGATGGCTTTGAAACATCCTTGTTTAACCGAAGAAGAACCAAGATTATGACACTCTGAGTCTACTCGATGAATTTTGGTCTGTCAAATTTTATCAATTTTACGTCTTTCCTGATAATCTATTTCAATTCTTCCCATGGAATCCATTTTCTTATGATATCCAGAAGAGCCAGTGCTTTCAGCCACTCTGTATGGATGAACCTCGATGCCGTGCAGTGTGCACTATCTATTTTATGTTCTTTAATGAAATAAACAAAACCTGATAACATTTTTGCCAAAAAAAGTAATATGAATATTATACCTATTTTCCAGATGTTTATGATCTCCCTCAATTTTATGGTTACTCGGAAACTTATCGAATCGAAAACAAGTGACAGTGATTTTCATCAAATGGTGTCTGTGCAAGGTGATGGGTTACGTAACAATGCTTATTGGGCCATTGTATCAGATCTTGTTAATTGTCTTGGACATAATGAAGTAGCGAGATTGTTTTTGAACAATGATGATGCATTGAAGTGAGTCAATGTGTTTTATGAGAAATAATTTTTATTAACGATAGGATCCCTATCCTAATAATAATTAATAATCCTTGATGTAGACATATTGTGCAGCAAATGTGAAATCATTCTATTAAAAGTAATTAATACAAATCAAGAATTTAAATTCCATCATGCTTTTACTAAAAATGGGCTTATGCACACATAATAAAAAGTGTAAATCTTCGACTAAATTTTAGAATATTTTTTTTTTATTAAAATTCACTCTAAGCAGGACGAGTTTCTGAATAGGAATGGAAGGTAGTTTTATCATCACCCAGGACAGAAACCACTGACTGCACTTTATCATAATTGCTTAGTTTTGTACGGGATGTTATCCGCTTGGAGTGTAGCTGCTGGCACTTTATATTGTTGTGGCTCTATGACATTTGAGTGGTCGTTAGGGGTCTTTCTATCTTTCTTTATAGCCACTTCTTGAAGTGGATCACTCTGACCAAGGCTTTGTACTAGAGGCCACTTATAGACAGACAGAGTTAGAATTGTTGGAAAAATATGATCTTTTTGGTTCGGCTTAGCCTACCCCAAGTTATTATACCCTGGGTTGAATGGTGAGCATGATTCACCCGAAATATTTAACCTGTGATGTCAACATGTTCACCACATTTTGCCCACTTTAGAGTTGGGCTGTAATGGCCGTAGGCCTTAAGTAATTTTGTTAGATTCAGTTTAGATAACAGTTTTAACATAAAAGCAATTTTAAGAAAAAAACAGTTTTTATAGCTTAATTACATACGATAAGTGTGCTTTGTTACGTTATTCCACCACCATTGCTTAATTCCATAATAGCGCAAATCCAGCTCAACTCCAGCCCACTTTAAGGCAGTTTTGGCGGTGACATTAAATCATTGATGTCGGTGTCAAATTGCCTGCTTGGAGAATTAAAGAAGATGACACTTTCCACCCTCCAGCCTTCAGATGCATGTGGCAGTCTTAACTGTCATTTTCCATTTCTATGTATAATTCAAAAAATGATATTAAATTATTTTAACAACTTCAACACAGGATCTGGATGAGAATTCTGACATGCTTCAGTGGAATGAATTTGACTACTCTACAAACAGACAGACATATTGAATACGATCCACAAAATATATTGCTTGCTTTCTACAGTGAAAGAGAAGCCTGTGCTTCACCTCTATGGGTTATGCTGGATGTTTTGAGGGTATGTGCGAAAATGTATAATAAAATTGCTAAAACGACAAAATATAAGAGCATGAATGCAGGTTGGCAGAATCTTGTTTTTCTTCGGGTGTCTGAAACTTTAGTTAAACTCTTTTTTTAAAAAATTCAAAAAGCTTCAAAACCATCAACACTGCTATTTAATAGCAGTGATGATGATTTTCAACCTTTTTGTATAGTTTGGTTGGTGCATTTTAATCTTTTAACAAGAGATACATCATGAAATATTGTTTAATTTGCTAAATTTTCTTTTGTGGAAACCTTTTTCTTCAGGCACCAGAGTATCTGACGTTCTGCCAGTTTGCATTATTGAATAGTTCTGAAAAAAAAGCAGAGATTTCATGTGCAAGTCTTTGAATTTATGCCCATTTGACACAGGATGTTTTATTTTGAACGAGCTCAGCTGAAAACACTGACCTGTTTGTAACAATAAACGCTAACCGTTTTGTAAGTTAGGGCTTGGCTTACTCACACGGAGCTCATCAGTTAAGTTACTGCCAAATTATTGTACTTCGAAGTGTAGGCTCATTGCATATAGCCCACTAAATCACGAGAATCAAATTGAAGTTTACTCGACATCGAACATTTTTGTGCTAAAATCTTTAAAATTTGTACATTAGTTTTTGGCTGTTTTCACTATTTGAAAAATGAAAATTCCGTAATACCAACTCTGACAAGCAAACAAAATGGTTTCCATCAATAAAACAATACCGTCAATAAAAGCAATATGCCTCCTTGCACAATTATTGAATACTTATTTATCCAAATGAGGTCTGTGTACTCTAAAAGAAGCACGATTCTGTCAACAAGATAGCAAGTTAACCTGCTGGGAATTGAATAAAACTAATGTTATATTTCAGGATGCAAGCAGTCTTGATCTTTCGTTGAAAGTGATTGACATGTGCAAAGAAACTATTATCGAACTTCTAGATGCACTTGGTGCAGATGATCCGAACGGTACTGGAATACCTTTTCACAGAGTTAGTTTTCACTATCCTATTCACAGATATTTTGCTCTTTTTGTAGCAAACGCAATTGGACGACAAGGTGAGATTTAATACCAAAAATTTGTGAATAAGCTCCATCTCGTTTTTTTCATGTATTTGACATATTAGAATTGGTTAGCTGCATAAGAAAAATAATGATTAAGGTTTTGTAGAGTTGGGCCAACTCACATGGTGGATCTATTTGCCAAGTATGTGTGGAGTTTAGAATTAATGACCACATTTCCTTCATGTCTGAAGGGGTGAATGAAGGAAATCTGAAAGTGTGGTGTAAGGCGCGATGGCCTAGGGGTTTAAACATGTTGGCATCACAGGTTGAAGATCTCAGGTTCGAATCCCGGCGAGTCTGGCTCGCTTATTCACTCAACCCAGGGTGTAGTAACTTGGGTAGGCTAAACCGAACAGGAAAAGTTCATATCTTCCCAGCAATTGTAACCTTGTCCCTCTATAAGTGGCCGCTGCTAAAGGGCCTTGGACAGGGTGATCCACACTTAGAGGTGGCTATAAAAAAAGGCCTGGATGGTTTGTTTTTATCATCCATTTCCCAAGGCAGATAACAATGGAGCATTTCAATTCACAGTTGTTAAGTTCTGTCTGGGAAGTTTATTTCTAGAAATGCATTGCTGGTACTGCATTTTATAGTAGCTCTTTTGCTATATTAGGGGCCTATATTAGTTTGTACTTAGTGGGAGGTGCTTATGGACTTGCTTAGAGTGAAAAAATTTCTGATCTACTCTATTGTATTTCTTCATTCGTTTTTAAGGTGTGACTCCTTGTCTATCAGTAGACCATGATGGCCTAGTGGTTAAACATGTTGGCATCACAGGTTGAAGATCTCGGGTTCGAGCCCCGGCGAGTCCGGCTCGCTTATCCATGCCCACCACTAAACCCAGGGTATAATAACTTGGGTAGGCTAAGCCGAACAGGAAAAGATGATATCTTTCCAGTAATTGTAACCCTGTCCGTCTACAAGTGGCCGCTATTACAGGGCCTTGTACAGGGTGATCCACTCTGAGAAGTGGCTATAAAAAAAAAAAAAAAAGAATGAATCTTGGTAAATGGGCCAGGCTCTTAAGGCTCATTTTTGGTATTGCCACTAGCTTTGTTCTGTTAATAAATTCATTTCTTGTTTTGTTTTAAAAAACATTCTACAAGATGTTTTTATTTCTCATTTCTATATAATACTTTATAACAAAAATCACTTGAACTATTTTTATCGTTATACGAATTGTTCTTTAGTTTAGTATTTACTAATACTTCATAGCAGAGAAAAGAACACGTTCAAAGGTTATAAGACTGCATTTGTTGAATGCCTGATCCTTTATTGTAAATTGGTCTCTAAGTTTTTTTCAAATGCTACCTGGAAGCTCTCTAAACATGTCGATTAATATGTTGAAACTGTGCATGGTAATCAATTTGTTTTATCTTGTTTATTTTTATTTTGTAGGTCTTAGGATATCTGATATGGATATAAATCAAAATTTGGCAAGAAGATTGTTTGGACATCCTCTGCAGGTAAATGTCATATTTTTAATATAGAATCGGCCATTGCTAATTACTAGATATTTTTTATTGCGAATATAGTTACAGCACATCATAAAGAATTGGTTTCAATCTTGTTGTTTAATGTGATTTACATGATTTCATGGTGCGCCGAGGCACGACTAGGGTACCTGGTTTGATGGCCTCCCTTTTTGTTGCCGTGAAAAGATCTTTCATACGGCAGCCACAATCGCTCTAACATATGCTGCCTTGACCCATGCGTTAAAAGAAAAATGATAGAAAAAATTTCGTGATATGGTTATGTAATCATAATTTCTCATCAGGAGCAATGGTATGAAGGTCATGTGATCATTTCTCCAAGTGTCATAATAAACATCTAGTGCCCACTGCTCTCTTGCTTGGCCCCACTGTACTGTACTGCTGGCCCCACTGTACTGCTGGATTATCCTTTTGTTTGCTTGAGCTTATTGTGAAATGTATAATATTGAAATGGGTAAGGGGTACTATGCATAGGTTGTTCCAGCATGGTGTTATTTCATTTTACACGTTTCTTTCAAATAATGCACAATGCAGGAAGTGTTGAATTGTAGCGTTGTCCGCAGTCACATAACCCATGCATGACAGGTATTCAGAATCATATTTATTTCTTTTCAGGTCTTATGTACAGCATATGAGATTCAATGTAATATGTGGGTGAGAAATGGATTGAATATGTCAACTCAACAACTTGCATACAGACAATCCTTCTTCTGTACTTTTTTCATCGATGCTGATTTATTTATGCTACAGGTGACAAATCTCATGTGCTTTTTTGTTTCAAAACTGATATCTTTGTTACAATCGCAAACAATTTGTACCATCATATGATTGATCAGCGTGCAAAATGACTTGATGTTCAAGATTGACCTTCAGATATCCAAAACTTTTTCAGATGAAAAAAAGCTTCAAAATCATCAACGTTGCTATGAAATAATGATAAGCTTTTATTCAGTTTTTGTTCCTATGAGAATAAGCGAAACGAGACATTTCAGTCTTTTCCGTTGCTGGTATTTCTTATGTATCGACCAATATTTTGGCTGACAAATGTATTTGTAATGTTGAACTTGTCTGCAATGATATTAGAATTGTCATTGTTTTCTCGAATTGACTGGTGGCCATTGATACTACCCACTTTGTCGCCTTAACAATGATACAAAATGAAAATTTTGTATTGTATTTAAATTTTATAAAAAAGTTTTTGACTTTCGACTTGATTCAAACTTTTTCTTCTTTCAGTTCCTATCTTGTTACATGAGTCCCGATATATTTGTATCGTCAATATTTGATCGGTGCAGAGTAACAAACTGTCTGACTGTCGAACCAGAAACTCCAGCTATACCTGCTAATACTCATGGAGCAGAAGGACAACCTGAACCTGATCGTCTTCATAGAATGTTGGAAGGAGCATTTACTCTTCTATTGTCAGTGCTCAGTATTCAGACCCAACTTGGTAAGTGGTTTTATAGTCGTAATTACATCAGTTCGAAGATCTCGTTTTTTTATTTAGGTTGTAAGCAGCACCATAGGATACAAATAACTGCCACTTATATTCCAAAGAGCTACTTCAAAATGTACTAACATGTCAGCAACTGCTCCTCAAGGGTAAAGCATCTAAAAAAAATGAACCACTATAATAAAGTGAAGTGATCGGTATCTGCCTTAGCGATAATAAAACATCTTTCACTTTGTTACTTCTTCTTACACATTTTACTACACACACATAAGGGAATACATTTGGACAATATTAAAGGTGTACCTAAGAAAAAGAAAATTGCTTGCTGATTTGACCATATTTTGTAAATTTTGCAGTAAAATCATGATATATATCGTGGTTTTGCTACAAGGGAATTCACTGATTGAAAAAGAAATTACTTTCAAACATGTATTAAGGACATCTTTACTTTTTATTTTCTACGCAGGTATTTCTGACAAAACTATCATTGAGAATGAGTTAGTTGCTGTTCTCTCAACTCAGAATTATACTCACAGTGGATTGATGGAACATATACCACAATGTCATGATATGCACGCTGGAGAGAAATCTAAACGATTTACAGAACCATTGTCAAAAGCTATCGACGAATTGTCTGTCACTGTAGAAGGTTTGGATACTGACAATGAATTTGCTGTCTTGTGTTGATGGAAGACAGTCAGATAGGATGAAAATTTATCGAAATAAGTTTTAACACTCTGATTCAGCTACTTATCCGAACTTCCCTTTTTCTCTTAAAGGATATCTTCAGACAATCAGATTGATTGGTTACCAATGCATATCCTTTTAACATAGGAACCCGGTCTCAAACTGATTCTATACACAAAAATTTTTTTCGTTTACAGCTAAATAATTTATATGGAACTCTCTGTTTCCCTGTTTCTTGCGCAGAGTGAATTTCAATAGAAAAAAAAAATTGTATAAGGTCATATAAAATAGTTCAAGTCTTTTGTTTAAAAATGTATTCTTGGGATCTTGTCAGTCACACTAGCAGTTTGGAGCACCACAGTATTGTTTTCCCAGAAGAACCAACCTTAAACACCTTGCTTTGAGGAAATTCAAATAAAAAATAAAAAAAATAATCCCAAGGTTGTGGTTCATGTTTGACAAGATGAAATAGTCAGTCATACAATATCACCCCCACTACAGCCATGAATTTAAATGATCAATTGATCTTGAATAGAAAATGACATGATTTTTTTTATTTCTTCAGGAGATGCGATGACACAAACCGAATATTCATTGCGTGATGAAGCTTGGCCCAGATATGATCCTATATTTACAAATCACAGAGCACTGTACAAGAAAAATGTCCAGCAGGTACATGCCTTTTTGCTTGCATTTGGAATGGCTACCCAGTCAGAGAAATATTGAATATTATTTGTTAAGCCTGCGTCTCATCTGTGTCTCCACCTTTTCTATTGGTGTACCAACTTATCATTTTTTCTAGTGCTACATGCCACCACCTAGTTCCAGGAAGACTCACTATGTCAAAAAATCAAAATTACAGAGCAGAACAGATTACGGATGTTCGAAACTATAATTTATTTTGCTTTGGTCGTATATGAATTTGCTGCAAATCATGATTTGTCAAATTTTACAAGCATTTATCATGATTTTTTCGCAAAACGAGACTTTAGAAAAATTGACAAGTGAAATAAAATTTGGTCAGAATTTTAGAATATCTATCTATTCAGATAAGCACAGAAATTTCTGAAACATATTTTTTCTTCTGCTATTTTTTACATACTCTGAAATATGTTTTCCTTTTTCTACTCATTTTAAACACTCATATAAAACTTTTATATCCAATATCTTTTTGCCAGGCGCATACAAACTACTACAAATATCTTCAACGTTGTCATAAATTACCATCAAATGTTTTGGAGTCTTCAGTCTGGCCACCTTATCGTTGTAAGTTACTTTAGTGCATCATGTTTACATAAAACAGAGCTATAAATTGGTAGCATGGGCCATTGTATGTAAAAAATTTGATTAACCTGTTCAAGTTTTAATGCTATTGCCATTCAAGGCAGAATCTTGTGTTTTCGTGTTTCTCAATTACGGATGTCAAAAAAAAAAAAGGCTTTAAAAAACAAAAACACTGCTATTTAATAGCGGCATCGGTGTTTTATAATCCTTTCTACAGTTTGGTTTCTACCAGACACTTAAAAAAGAAGTATTTTGTTCTTCTAGCAAGAGATTTATCATGGAATGTTTTACCATTTTGCTGAATTTTCTTTTGATGGAATCCATTTTTTCTGGCATCATAGTAGCATAGTAGCTGACATTCTGCCATCTGGGGAGAAGTTTCTAAGATTAAGTAAAAAAGACTTGTGGATTCTCTGTTTTATTTCAGCAATTCGCATAACCGATGAACGATATTCTCAACTCAACAACATATTGAACTGCAGAACATTACATACAACCATTTTCATGATATTATACAAACATCTCCACAAACATACTGCAGTTACAGAACAGGTCAGTTTAACAGAGATATAACCCTGATCCAGGGATAAGAAATTTGGTAGACATGACAAAACCGGTGAGCAATTTTCAACATCCAGCCATGCTAACACCCTGGTCATCTAAGTTGCGCAGTAACATAAATATCTATGAAATAAATGCTGTCCATAGTAATTATAATTTTATTGTAAATATAATTTTTATTATTAGTGATATCATCAACTTGCTTGGATAAAACTTTGCATCAAATATTTAACGCTATAGCAATGCTAGCAAGTTTGAAAGTTTTCTATGCAATATGTAGATTCCTATTTATGAATATTTTTTAAAATATCCCTTGCACCTCTGTTACTTAACAAGTTACTAACTCTTCGCAAATTTTTTTTTTTATTGCAAATCGACATTCATGTTGTTTGTTCAAGCAGTTGTAATACATTTTAATATCATCTTACCTGGTTAGCAACAATGCAGCAGTCCGGTTGTATTTGTCATCTTTATTATGAATAACACTTATATCAGCACCATTTCTAGTAAGCACACATGCAGAAGTCACAAATTCTATCCTGGAATTTAGAATTATATTTTTTGTTAGTGCATATATGTTAAGCTTGTGAAATGTCCATATCACTCCATATTAAATCTATCCTGTATTTCAGACACTGTGTATAGCTTTAACGATTCTCGAAGGTGCATTGTTTGCATCACCGAGAGAAAATGGCAGCGAATCTGATATAACAAAAAAAGGTAAGAAACAATGTTTACACATTACAAATATTCAGGCATGTTTTATGCATGCATGTTTTAGCTGAAGGTGCTATTTAATTAACATAATTGGATGCTTTTGCTCAGTTGTCATTTTCAATCTATGTGTGTGGTTTATATTATTTTCTTTGGCTGAACCAAAAGGCTTCAAATTCATCAACACTTCTATTTGGCATTGTTGATGTTTTTGAAGCTGTTTTACATCAATATTTTTGTAAGACACTTAATTTAGAAACTCGATTTAATTTAGCAATATTGCTATTTCGATATACTTTCTAACTAGTTTTTTCTGATGTCTGATCAACATAAATATGCCATTCTGATTTGAAGAAAGTGTTCAATAATTATTCCTGGTGTGGGGATAATACTATTGCACTTTCAAAGCTTTAATTTTGCCAATTGGCTAATGCCAAAAGTTTTTTGACCAGCGTAAGCCATTTCGCTTTTTTGACATAAGTCATCTCTTATTAGCTAATGCTGGTAATACATTTTGTCGTAGCTTTTTGTTACCATATATATGTGGTGTTTTTTGATTGGTTCCTTTTCGGCGCTCCATCCGGCTTTTTGAGGAGTAAACTTCAATAATGAAAAAATTCATCAGATTTCAGTGTCCCAGGCTGAAATATTTTGTGCATATATGTTTTTGTTAAGCTTGAGTCACTGATGGGTCGGTGCAGTCCATCTGTGTCCTGTCCCCTGCTTGACAGAATTATATTTCGCATTGAGATCAGTACCAAATAAAACCCCAATTTCAATGTCGTTTTCAATATCCATGTCGCTATATCTTGTGTAGATTGTGTGATGGAATAAATTTTGAATAGAAGTTGATTGATGGCTTTGTTATTTGACTTTGATTTACGTGTATCATTTCTCGTTAGAATTTTTAACCATATTTTGTGAAATACAGTATATCTAGTCAAAATAATGCCTTGAGCGTTTTAGTTGAAACATTTTACATTTAATTTTTGAAATAATTATAATTTATTATATTAGGTCATTTCATATTAAAACAGTAGTATACTGATATGGATTTGAACAATAAAAGAATGATTCAGACTGTTTGTTCATCACCATACTCTGCTATTGGCGGAGTTGGTTTTATTCATGGGTGGAATCTGCCTAATTCCACTTATTTAGTGAAAGTTTTTGTTGATTTTACCTTAGTCTTAAATATTTATTTAACCAGACTTTCAATTTTGATGCACTTTCAATGATGTCAGGTATTTTTTTGTTATGACTGGCTTAGACACGTAATTGGGATCCAAACTACCGTAAGTATAGTGTACTCTTTCCAGTTTTTTTTAGTTCATGCAGCTATTAGAATCAAACAAAATAAAAATAATTATTTCAGCTCAAACATCATCGTCACAAAAAAGTTACGGCAAGGAAGCAGAGTGGCAGAAAATGTTAACTATGTGGTTTAAAACCGATAACATGACGACAAATATAAGACAAGAAATTGATCAAGTTCAAATACCTTCACAAGAAGCTTTTCACGATGCAATGGAAACAGATGGTAAAATATGAAACATTTTGTATTCAATCTTCCACCATATAAGTGGCCGTTATTTAGTTTTTTTTATGTCCTGCTTTTCAATAAAAAAAAATTCAATAAGTTGAAAGATCTTTCTCTTGCAACTACTTATGGTCTGTAATATTGGTTGTAAATCATAGAGTACCCGCCTCTGTATGATTGAATTGAGTATAATTTTCCATCGGGTATCCAAAATGCTCTTTGGATGTACAATAAAGCTTCAACATCATCAACACTGCTATTTCATAGTAGTAATAATGATTAATGATTTTTAAACCTTTTTTTACAGTTTGGTTGCTACTAGGCATTGAAGAGAGGCATTTTATTTTATTCTTTATTTCTCCTGAGATATATGATTTGCTAATTTTTTTGATGGAACCAATTTTCTTTAGGTAATATGAGTAGCAGAGTAGCTGGAATTCTGCTTGTTTGGTTCTATCTATCTGCAACTCATTTTAGTCGCATAAATGAAAACAGGATTTGGCTCATTGCACTTGTCTTCTTATTTTGTTTATATATTCTTTTTATTACTTCTAGAACAACTACCTGATCAGCCAGATGTAGTAGGGGAAGAACCAGAAAGATGTATTGTCATTCAGGTGTTTTTTCGTTCTTGAATGTATCATGAAATGTCTTGCCACTGATTGAAATAAGCTCTATCTATAAATGAACTTTGACTTTTGCCCCTCAAAATTAAAAAAAGAGCAATAGCCCAGTTAAAAATGGGGAAATAGCCCAGTTGATAAGAACAGTTGTGTCTTGAAGCAGTTTCAAATCTTTTGAAGGACTATTATTGGTGAGATTAGTGATTCTCTGGACACCTCTCTGGCGCATGTTTGTTTACAAAACGGCTGATTAAAGCATCTTCCACTTTGTCCATATACAAGAAAAATGTGTAACCGATTAGGCCAAAACCTCTTCCCAGACTTGGAACTGGTTTCTGTAAAAGGAGTCTAGGTACGCCATATGTTCAATCCATATTATCTGTTTTCTTCTCCCTCCGGATAAAAATGAAATCGTATATTATTAGAAACCATTATTACTAGTTGATATACCCTATTATTTTTGAAACTCACTATGTAGACAGACCAGACCACACACCAGACAGCTACCATGAATGCAATATTCAGAAGAATATAAGCTGCAGTTGCGTACCTTTTGACGATTAAAGTCCCTCATAACCTTGCTCTGAACAAATTCACATAAAAAGAACCCCTTAATGCCACAAGCGAAAATGAA
Organism: Styela plicata; assembly: GCA_963675895.2. NCBI lineage: Eukaryota > Metazoa > Chordata > Ascidiacea > Stolidobranchia > Styelidae > Styela > Styela plicata. The sequence goes on along the minus strand of OZ023143.1, from coordinate 7,235,578 downwards.
TATGTTGGGGAAGGTCAGAAATACGCCCTGGTGGCACAATTCGTTAATAAGTTATGCCTAACAAGTTTTTGAAGTCATGAAAGACATTATTATATATAAATTATGTAACTGGAACTGCCGAACTCATACTAAAGCCATTTATTTTTTTAAGTTCAATGATGCTCTTCAACCCCCGTACTATCGCTGTTCAATTAAGACCGGTATTTCTGTTACAGGAAAGCATTCTTACAATGTTGATTAAACTGCATACAAGATTTACCGGAGTCAGCAATTCATTCGTATTCCCTGCTGAGTTTGTTCCTGATCTTGATCCTCCAAATCCCATCCTTCCTACTCCAGAGAAAGTTATCGAAAAAATATTGATGTTTGCAGCATCAAAAAGTCCTGAAAACCAAAAGGTACTCTTTCATTGTTGCAAGTCGCAAATATGCACTGGATTACTCCGGCTTTACTACAAGACTTCCCAAATCAAAATTTTAATTTTATCAAGAATGTGCCACAGACAGATCGCGCCTTGCGGCCCGATTCATCAGTGACTCGTACTTAACAAAAGATGATTGGTGAATATTTTTTCGACTGAGTAATGCTACATTTCTCAGCAAAAACATTTTTTGTTTATTGAAATTTACTCTAAGGGAAGCTTGAAACATCACCTTGTAAAAAAAAATCCACTAGGAATGCACTGTCATTGAATATGATCCGAACCGATATACATGAGAATTCAGAAATGTCACTTTTAGATTCAAGATTCAAATCGATTCAGATGAATGTCTGAGAAATCTTCGCTTGTGATCTGTTGATATAAGTTCTTTCCTTATTTTTCACAGGTAATAGTTGGTATTTGTGGAACTGCACCAGTGGCATCACCCTCGGTCAGTGATGATAAAACAAGATACGAGTCGGAACGTGAAAGGCGGAAACAAGCTGCACTAAATATGCAGCAGAGATTACTGAAGGAATTCGCAAGCAAGCAGAAGAAATTTTTAGGTAAAATATCTTTCCATATTTCATTGATTGGACTTTTGCTTCAAATATATCCTTTTGGATTGCTCTGAGCAAATTTAGGTGCTGGGAAAATAAAATTCCAGATAAGATAGGTTGTTACTTTTTGTTATTATCTATTTTGCTCTAATAGATTTGTTTTTTAATACTACAGAACAAGTTGAATTGGATTTGAATCTGCCTGCTGATCCAGAAGAAGATACTGCAATGGATTCTGATATTGTTGATGATAATAAATATGATTGTGTTATTTGTGGTGCTAGTGAAGATAGTACTGTTAGTATAGTTGGTAGTACAGAAGCTGAACGCACAAATAGTGCTAAGTCTCAAGTCATGGGAATGGTGGCCCTCGTTCAATCTTCTTCTTTGCTGGGTGGGTTTGGTTGATTTTCAATTAGTAGTAAGTGTTTTGCTTTTTAATGGAATTTTGTGCTTTGAAGTCCCTCAACATTTATATGCAGCTGGTTGTAAGATGACTAAAAGGAAGCATAGAAGTAGTGGATAGTTTCACCATCACCCAGGGCTAATACCACTCATTGCACTCACTGGGGTATCTGGTTAGCCCAGTCGGTGAAGGTGTTTGTTAATATGCTTCGAGCTTCACTTCTCTAGAGTCCAGGGATGATTATATCCGAGAGGTTTGCTGGACGGTGTTTCAAGTAAGCGCTGCATACGGTTTCCTCCACCAACCATATCCATGCTCAGGTAAAAAATGTTAGGCCAAGACTTTCATTCCTGATTCGGAACTGGTGTATGCACGAGAGGTCGTGGTTTGCCACATTGTTGGCGTATTTTTGGATTCTCCGCAGGATAAAAATGAATTCCTATCCTCTTATTGTGGTTCAGTATTTCATGAAATGTTTCTCGCTCAGGATTTTATTTAGTCCTTTGTCACGTCAGTGATCAATACTTGGTTTCTTTCTGGTTCTGCTTTCAACTCTTTCAGAACAAATGGTAATTAAATTAGGAGACATGTCCGCTGGCCTCATTCATTTTGGTACTAAAATGGTTGGGAATGGTGTAGTCGCATTTGTGGTTGTCAAATGGTTTTTTTGAGTGGAGATGTCGCATTTTAATCATTTGTTTTGGATTTTAGATATTGTTACTTTGTGCATTCAATCTCAAGTTCATTATTGCATTCATAGGAGTGTATCAATTTATTTCTGATTTTTCTTTAGATTCGATCAAATAAATTAATGTTTTCATTGTGGCAATATTATTCTTCTTACAGGATTCAGAACAGAGTCAGATGAACTAAGACCACTCAGACCCCTTGGTTCCAACATTAAACCTACTGAAACATGTAGAAAATTTAATCGTGAACATTACGAAAATTTAAAAATGAAATTTCCACACCAAATTGGATCGTTTACACTTGGAACAAATGTTGGTAAGTAAATTGAGTTGTTGTATCCCCAAAAAATATGTTTTTCTACCCAATCAGAGTATTAAACATACTGTTTCGAGTGCTTTTCAGTTTTTTACATCATTATCTCAGCCAAGCGCCTATGAAAAATAAATGTAACAAAAAGTCAAATTTTGAGGTGATTGTCTACCAGACTATCATGGCCCGTTAGAGACTTACTTAGTGGATTATATGTTTTTGACTGTCGCATACATTCATTCATATTTTCTCAAATATAGTTTGTGATTTGATTGTAGCATATACTTACCAGCAGCTTTATGTTGTATACTCTTCATTGAGAATACCACTTTCAGATTTGGATGCTTGATATTCCAATCATGTGCATCTGTACTTGAGGCACCGACGGACCGGGTCTTGTCGACAACATCTATCAGTAACTCAAGCATAACCAAATACAAAATAAATATTACGTAATTGTTAAGCAAAAATTTATGTCATGTTGATATTTTGTGTGTTTCCAATGTTTCAACCAGTATATTGGAAAAAAATTCCTTTTATTAAATAACATGTCGGAAAGTTTGATTCGATAGTATATGTATCTCAAATCTAAAACTCGTTTATTTAGACTGGGAATGGGCACCACAAGTTTCAACATGTGGTCATTACTTACACGTCAGTTGCTATCATGATTATATGAAGTGGGTGAAACGAGATGAAACTGGATATTTGAGATTTGAGGAGGGACTGGGGTTCCAGTGCCCTCTGTGTCGACAAACGTCAAACATAGTCGTACCATGTAATGTTGAACAGGAACGAACAGCTCCTCCTGAGGTTTTGAGAATGTTACTGATGCCGCATGTTCCAGATAGAACTTTGTCACCGGAAGATCAGAGATTTCAAAAGTAAGATCCACTATAATTTAGTCATTCGTCCAAGAGTGTTTGGGATGAGTTTGAAATTTCGATCAATTTTGTTTTTTTAATATATCAGGCAGGTCTTGGTTCCATTTGATAATTTGGCGGTGCCTAATTAATTCTATTGGTAAAAGCATTAGGAAAGCGCTGTGGTTTTTATAACTTAGCCGTTGCGATGCGTTTTTATTTTTACTTATCAGTTTGAAGTAAAGTACTAAATTAAATAAGATTGTCAAACTAGGAATCTTTGAAATTGTTATATTGTAAAAAATTATGTATGTTACAACATGATTTTATAAAATTTCAGAATGCTATGGGAAATTAACAACCTCCTTTTTGCAAATGTTCCTGAGAGAACGATAAAAGTTCCAGATCCCGATCCCGAAGAAGATATCGGACAGGGCTCTTCTATCGATCCTGTTCGTATGAGAGAAGTTCACGTTTTATCATTCGACGAAATTCTAAAAGCTTGTCATGATTCAACTGATTCTATTCTGGCAGAGAATAGATTAGTGCTCGATAAAGGTAAAGTAATTCAGAATATCGGTATTAAATAATGAAATATTCAGAAAAATCTCATATAGAATATGTATTGTAAGACGACAGAATCTTGTTTTACTTCAGAATAGGTCAAATGTATGTGTTATGTTCTTAGTATGGTCAACAAGCTTCAAAACCATCAACACTGCTCTTTTATTGATGGTTTCAAACCTTTTTGTGAGGTTTGATTGCCACTCAAAGCGACATTTCATTCTTCTAGCGAAATATATGTCTTGAAATATATCCTATTTGCTGAATTTTTTTTGATGGCATCAATTTTGTTGGGGTTTCTGAGTAGCAAAGCAGTTGACATTCTGTCAGTCTGGTCTATTGTATAGTTAGTTGTAGCAAACCTGAAGGATGTTAAAACGAACCGTTTGGATAAGATGACTTATACGACAAGAAAACAGTGAAAATGCTGCCTTGGAGTGTCTTGTATTTGTATTAATATCATCCTTCATTATTGCTACTATTTAGTCTCAGTGCTGAAGATAGTGAAGAAAAATGTCTTGGTTGTGTGAGAAACCCTAAGCGAAGCAAGATTCTGTCACACTGCAACGGACAAAACTACCGAAGAAAACTCGCAAACGAAAATATCTTAAATATACAAACACGCTCTCATGAAAATCTAATGAGATGGGCAAAATAATTCTCATGAATACCGCAGCATATTAAAAACAGTTTTAGATTGATTGATGCCATAACCACTTCCCCTGACACTGCTTTATATGACTTTTGAAATGTTATAAAATACCAACCCACTCACATTTAGAGAGATTTCCTGATTCGCAACTCATTTTTTTTTTCAGGGCGTGGCAGTTTTTTCAAAACTGTACCATAGCATGTTTTTTGATTGTAGAAAATAGCTTAAAATACCAGTAACACCGGCTTTTTGGCATTTGTGTTCCGATACGTGTAATAACCAATGTCGCCAAGGTCTAGGATGAATTTCAATAAATAAAAAAGAAATGGGAAGGTGTACGTCATGTATCAAACTAAATATTGATGTGTTCTTGCATCATTTTTACGATCTTTGACTATATTTGGCCACAAGTGTCGACATAGTTCAAATAGGGTACCTATCTCGCGCTCACTCTATTCTCGATACACTTTTAGACTTCCCAATATGTCAGGCATGAACTGGGGACATACTTAGTAGGCTCATACTTGATTAGACATGTCTGGTCTGGTTTCAAAAAATACTTGCTTTGGTATTTTATATAAACTCAAATTATTTCTTTTGCGATGTTATCACTTTGACACTGACGTGTCTTCGCATGGAGACATAACGTACGGTATTTATATTCGCCCTCAGGATATTCGACACGTTTCTTTGTTCCTGGATTACTTGGTAAAAATTTTCTAAAAAAAATCAGACGATCAACTACAATTTTAATTATGTTTTAAAGTTACAAAATCAATATACTGAGTTACAATTATTCGATAAATGCTTTTTATTTAATGTTTGCCGTGTTGTTGTATCATTCCATTTTATTTAGTCTTATTTTGTTGCAAACGTATATATTCCATAATTTTTCACAATTTTGGTCTTGTATATTGGCAACCAATTTTATGAAATTGTTTGACAAGTTGTCACGTTGTCTGAAAAGCAAATACCTTGATTCGGAAATAGAATATATAATAGTTTTTCTGGATCATATGAAATATTCGAATTAAAACTTACAGTAATGGGGGATTTTCATCTATTCAGACACCTCAAGAAAGTGGTCTGCCAAAGAATTCATGACAAATCAATCGTTAGAGAATTGAAATGTATCTTTCTCAGTGTCCTGATTTGTAAAACTTGGTTGAATTGGTAAAACTAAAATCATAAATCGCGGTTTTTCATTACTCCAGTAAAATTTTTGATCTTTCTCAAAAAAGTTTAATTTAGACTTCTCAGGGAAATTATTGTATTATTTTGTCAAAATGTCGTCTTCCCTGATATTTATTTCTTTTCGCTCTAGACTCGACAATGCATTTAACACATCGAGGAGTTTTGCAAGGGCAACTAGAATATGAGCTTTGTACATTCGGCGGGACTCTTCAAATGGAGAAGAAACCTCCACAACTGAGTGTTGTTCAAAGAAAAATACCTCTCGGTTTGTATTGTTTTTTTTTTATTAGTAGTTCTTATTTTTATTTATATAATGTCATCATCTGAGATTAAATTAGGCAACATTTTGTGATGCTTTTGGAAAAAATAAGAGTATGGCAAATCACAACCTCTCATGTTCCAGTTGCCTATGTCAAAGATAAGGGTTGATATCTCCAGTACTAAGGACTGGTCATTTACAGATACCATTACCAATCAAATCCAAATTGAGTCATTGCATTGTTTGAATAGTCTCTTTGAATGTCAACACTCATTTTCATTCATAAAACAGATAGACACGGATAAGATTTGATTTATATCCTGTGGATGAGGGAAGCCAAGGGTACGCTTAATCGTATGGCGAACTACACCTTTCTAGTGGTCAGTGTTCTATATGAACATTAAACATCGACATTCTTTCCAAATTGTATGAGGCTAAGGTCTCAAATATTTCAAATATATAAATATAAACATCTCTAAAATCCTCTGAATTAAGTACTAAAATTTATAGATGCTCAAATCAACAGCAAAAAAATTCTATACAATGTACTTAAATTTGTTCAAAAAATATAGATTTTTTAGGTTTTTTCGATAACTTCTATGAAAAAAACATTTTTCTGTTTTCCTCAGGTCCATTGTTTCATGTTCTTGTGAAAATTATCAGAGTTACAGGAGAGAAACCAAACAATGAATATTCTCATAAATTGTGGAATCAATTAACAATGGGTGTTGCAGAACCTTCAAAAGATTGCCCTCTACTTATGAAAGACCCAATTGCACTTTTAATTGAGGTATATTTATTTATTGACTTAATTGAAAATGATTTTGTTTTTATCCTGATGCAGCGTGACAGAATTTTGTTTTTCTTCAGGTGTCCAAATTGTTCATGTTATTTTTTGCAAGAATAAAAAGCTTCAAAAACCTTCTATTTCATAGAAGTATTGATGATTTTGAATCTTTTTCTACGTTTCTGTTGCTACCGAACAATAAAAATAGGAAATTTTTATCTCCTAGCAGGAGATATATGATGAAATATTGCACATTTTTTTTTTGATGAAACCCATTTTAATCGAGTGTGCGAACAGAAGAACTAGAAGATAGTTATAAGCCTAGGGGTGCCTTCAGAATTGCGAAACAAATCGATTCGAGTCAATGTTAATTCGATTCTATGCATTTCAAGAAAGCAAACGTTTTAAAATTTTTGGCTTTTTGGTAATATTTTATGATAATTTTTTGCCAATTTTATTGTATCAAGATGTAAAATCCATACGCAGGTTCATTGTTGCTCGAATTTGAACAATGAATTGGTTTTGTCGACTAATATAGTGTCTTAAACCGGTTGGGAAAGATATCTTTTTTTCTTTAAAGAGGATTATGTTTGAAAAGATTAGTATTGAAAAAATAATAGTAGTAGCAGAATGGCTGACATTCTGCCACGTTTGCCTGATGTTAATGATAGTCACAAACTTGATATTTGCAATTTGCAAACTTCATAATTTTTTTAAAATTTGTAAATATACATCCTGCTTAACAGAACGGATGCCACCTAGGAGAACGTAAAAGATTTCATATACTCCTCCTAAGCACTTTCTTTTGGCTCTGTGCTCGCCTAAAGGTAACCAATTAACAGCCACTTATATGATATGAAGGTATTATAAAATATTGTACCAGCAACTGTACCTTGAAGTAAAACAGAACTGTGCTGAGAAATATTCAACTTGGCTTAATTATCACACCGCATTACATAATCTCATTATTAAGACCTTTTCCAGGAAAGCCGTTGTCCTATTTTCAACCTCCTAAACCGAATATCATTTATCTGATCATTTCCAAATTTGGAGTCTTATTCTTGCTAATATGGCGTGTTTATGGAATATGTGATATAAAAAACCACACATAAATTCTTGAATAGAGATACGTCACTAATTCAATACGATCAATAATTTTTTTTTTGAAAAATCAAACTTGAGACACGGATATGGGTCGTGCAATGTGATCGTATGCTTGACACTGGCAACAAAATTAATTGTTTTTATAGATAATAAATGAATATTTCATGCGTGCGACTTTGAGTAGCCATTTTGAAAATGTAAAACTAACCACATGGTCGTGTTCAATATGATATTTTGCAAAATGGCTCTTACATCAATGTTTTGTTTTTCAAAATATCAAATCTTATTTTTCGTCAAAACATCACACATGACGTGTCTTCCAGACGTAAATATGATTTTCGTGTTTTTAACGGAAGATAAGTCTATTTGTGGCTTACCAATTTTTTAATGTTAACTTTTATTCTATCGGGTATGTTCTGAGGATGAATCGAGCCTAGAAGGCTCGGTTTATCCTCAGAATATACCTTATAGAGAATATTTGTAACGACTAATTTGATTTATCAGTTGTGTAATCTTTCTTTATTTGCTTCCCAAGAGATTTTTGGCTGTAATATGTCATATGAATATTGGCTAGCCTTCAATTTGATGTTCAAAACTTGTTTTGCAACCTTTTGGTTCTTGGAGAAGTTGAAAAAGGTTCATAATATATGTAAATTTTATTATTAAATTTTGAAGTTTATGCTTAGGTAGATACTTTGCCAAGGTCATAATCTCTCACTTATAATCTGTGAATATTTGGATTAAGTTAATGGATTTGGATTAAGTTTTTAGTGTTGACGTCATCGTCAGATTTTGGGCTTTTTTAGTAGATTATTGACTGTAGTTATTTTGGTTCGTTAAAGAATATCATTTTCTCATAAATTTTAATTTTTTTTTTGCATGAAGTTAAGATTCAAATTCTTGAAAATAAAAAATTTTGGTAATGTGATTTACGAAATACGGAAACATGCTTATGGTGTTCAAATTTCAGTAGTAAAGATTAAACAAATTTCTAATTTTTTTTATTATTTTGATGCAAATTTTATAAAATATGTACCGTATGTTGCACACATTTTTTTGTCAAGCTTGAAACATAGATGAGTTAAGTGAATGCTGAGCCACAGTCCATTTACGCAGTTGAAAAAATTCCAGGCATGTTTTGTTGAGTATGGGTACTATCACTATGGGTATGCCTCGTACTCGAATCTCGAATATAAAAGTTACATCCCCTACCTGTGACCTAATGATATCGTTAAGAAGACATGAGATTTTCTGTTGGCGTAGAATAGGATTTTATTTCTATCCTGTGAGGCAGGATTCCATTCAAAAATTTTTTCTCTGAATGGACATGGTTAGTTTAGGAAGCCTTAACCAGCAGTGATGTGATCCAATTGACCAGAAACCTACGGTACTTGCTGGGCAAAATTTTGTTTTTTTCAGTACCTCTTATTGCCTTCTCCAATAAATTTTAGCACCCCGATTTGAATGATGTGACTGTTTTATTGTTTGAAATAGCTGTGCACTAAGAATTCAGAAAAATATTCAGCTCAAACCGAGTAACTCGGCGCTTTTCTAAAAATTAAGTTTTTTGGTATGAAATAAGGCCAAAAGGTTAAAGTATAGCAAAAAATCACGATTGGTGTAAAAATCTATGCAAAAGCTCCCACATATTATCGACAATATCAAATTCTCTCCCGATTTGAATCCCCCATAAATGCCAATGCTTGAAATCTGAACACCATAATACTGCCTGAGGAACTGGTTTAAAAGTTTGTATCCTGTATTAGCAAGCAGCACCCGCACAATTGTTTGTGATGTCAGTCGCCACAAACCTTGACCTCAGCGCCGAGCATCAGCAAAGTCAGGCCTTGGCCGAGCCCTAAAAACACCTTTAAATTTGACAAAGTACCCGGGCTTGGATTCGGACTGTTGCATGCCTACTCTTCTTAACATTTTCTGCTTCCATTCCAGCTCTGCGTATCAATTTATCCCTTTACCATAGAAGAATATCAGACTGTGGTCAGATGTTTATACAACCTGGCTCTTGTACAAGCATTGGTTCAAATAAGTTGCAAGTTTTCTCCAGAAGAAAGAAGGTATAGTATATTAGCATAAAGCACTATAGACATTGTTTTGTATGAGATGTATCATAGGACACACATTTTTCCTTTATCTTTTAAAAAACATTTTTCCATTTAATTTTTTTTAGAGCCTGGAAATCCAATATCAGCGTCTCTCTCGGTGGTGTTCCATTCGATCCAGAAAAACTTGATAGTTTACTCGGACAAGTTATCAGTTGTCTACCAAACTCGTTATTTGATGATAATGCAGCCGAAAAATTGTTGCCACCTTCAACTCATTATACTTCCACTGTGTGGACTTCACAGGTATTGGCTTTTGATCAACAAATAATAATTTATTAATAGGTTTATAGATATCAATGTTGAATGTAATTTGCCTAGTTCGTTGTAAAATTTTGGTTTGCCAGTACCTTTATGTAAAATTTAAGCTTTTTTGAATGTTTTTTTGATCAACCGTTTGTTTAGCTGCTGAAATTTAAGAACTGAAATTTTGTTTTTTTTGTTGGTCATTAACGATGTCCTATTTGATGTAAGAAATTACTATGATATTCGTATCAGAATATTTATTTTGTCAAGTATGAGCCGCAGAAGGACTGCGGCTCAGCGGTGCGATCCATCTGTGACTCATGCTTGACAAAGATGATTTGGAAAATATTTTCTTGATTGGGATTAATTTGGGAAAAATTTTGCTTTTTGCTATTTATTGTATTGAAATTTTTACTCGCAATAATCTCAAAATTTTTAATTCTGTTTACTTCATTCCAGAGTGTACAAAGTTCTCTCGAAGAGATACTTCTTCATTTCCTGAGAATTTCATCCATTCTTCAATTTCATATATTTGAAAACATGAGTACAAAGTTAACATTCAGATGTACTCCTCCGGGGGAAAATGAGTTTACTCACCTGGCTAAATATCTAGGTTTGTATCTTAATAGGAAATTTTTAGTCTAAACAGTTGTTAAGTATGAGCTATTGATGAAACGCGCATAGAGGCATGCTTCATCTGTGGCCTATGCTTACAAAGTGTAGTTTATGTACTGGTAGTTAAGGATTATATATTATTTGGAATTAATCTGTTTTTACGTTAGGCATATTTGCATATTTAGCGTCTCGTATTTGAGGAGAAGTTGGTGTAAAAAACAACTCGCAAAAAATTCAGCTCATTTGAAAAAGATTTGGAGCGATCCGATTTTTTTTTTTATTTTATTATGGTAGATTTGTACAGAAATCAATACAATCAGATGTAAAAGCAATGAAAATTATTGGTTCATATTTGTCCATGTGTCTGGTTATGGCACCATATTTTAATCGATTCCAAATTATTTTCAAAATTTTTGTGTTATACTATTTTGCCTGCTGTGAATTCTATCTTTAGGTTCGATATTTTATTAGTTGAAGATATTTGATTTTGTATTCACTTAATTACGTCATTTCAAGAATTCTTAATTTTTTTTCTGTTTTCGTATTTTCATTTTTTCAAGAGTTCAACTTGTCAAACAGGATTGTATTTTTTCTAATTCCTCAGATGCCTCAGGTTTGGTAGAATACACAAATATGTATTTTCAGATATTTGCGATATGAATATGTCTCTAAAATGAAAAAAAAAAACAGTTTTATTTTTTTTAAAAACGGAAGAAAACGGAAAACGGAAGTTTCAGACACCCGACTGAAAATATGATTTTGGTTATCATTTAAAAATATACATACATGGCTACATATGTTCAAAGGTCTGGACAGGAACTTTTTCTGATGAAATTCAACCCCAATGATTATACCATAGCCCAGGCTTAGAGTGAACAGTGAAAAAAATACTTGAAGCAGGGCCAAAATGGAACCAACCAATGGCCACTTATAATGGCAAAGAGTTGACTACAAAACGTAGCACCAGTACCCAGTTGAAAACATTTTGTTCACCTCCACACTGAGCCAGCATATTTCAGCACAGTGGTCAACCGTATTGAGTCAATGAGTCATATCTTCTTTGGGCGAAGATAATCACTTTTTATGATATCCAGGAGATATGTTAGGGTAATTTGAATACCCAGACTGTTGAGTTCAAGCGGAAATTCAATACACATGTGGGTTGAAATATGTTACAATGTTTCATTGATAATCGGTAGTAAATTTTTTGCATTTTTCATGTAAAAAATGTCATTTTTACATCAGATTTAATATAGTATCAGTTCTTGTCATGAGTTTACTGTGAATTATGTACGGGGATCCGATAACTAATTTTTAACTAGGATTAGAAAATATTTTATTATTATTTGAGTGACGATTTCCGAATAGATCTATTTTGTACTATCTCTGCATTGCTTTCAAAATTTTAATCATTAATACTTCTGTTGTTCACTTAGTCTATTTCATATTCCATTTTACTTCCAGGGATGTTGGATAGTTCTTCACCTGCTCCTACAGATAACTTATGCACGGCTTACGCAAAATGGCCACAAAACGCATTGAAATTCATAATCAACTCATGGTGCAAAGGGGTACAGTTCACTTTTTTGGAATTTTTTCTATTTTTTACACGTCACTTTAAGATACTCGTAATACAATAAAAGAAATTTGATACGCTAGCGTATCACTAACGTTATGCATCCCGCTAAACCTGCCCCTAGGCTGTATTTTCGAGATAAAATTTTAAACGCCCAAATTTTTTTTCGTATCGTAAAACGAAAATTTCATCAGAAAAATGGAATTTTAAAACTTTCTTGATCGTGGCCTGATGTTTGTTTATATGCTCTCGCATCGACGTTTTTTTGAAAATTAATGTTTCTGGAAAAATGCGATGTGAATAGTTTTCGTAGCAGAGGATGGGCCATGGTTGTAACAAGTCACAAACGCTCATCCAAACGGCATTAATTAGATGATTTAAATTCACCCGTTTTCAATTTATTTTTCTACGTTGATATGGTCCATAAATATTTAGCATTTTTAAAGATTAAATTTAAATAATCCATTGACATTTTGATCTTTCCTTGATTCAAAAATATTACGGTTGTCAAACATACAACGTTCTCCAATTTCATTTATTTGTAAGATTATCAACCTTTGGTTGATATTTTTGATTTATTGATAATGACGAGCTCAGCACTATTTTCTTGTTTATAATTAAAAAAAAACTAAATTTATTAAAATACCTCTGTCAGGGCGACAGAGTCTTGTTTTTCTTTTTGTGTCCATAATGTTTGTTCCATTTTCTTCGGGTGGACGAAAAATTCAAAACCATCAACACTGCTATTTCATAGCAGTATTGATGATTTTGAACCTTTTTATACAGTCTGGTTGCTATCGCACACTCAAAGAGACATTTGAATCTTCTAGTAAGACTTATAATATACTGCAATAACGCACATCGACTAAATTATCTTCCGAATGAATCCATTTTCTTCAAGTATCTGAGTAGCGGAGTAGCTGATATTCTGGCATTGATCTTTATATAGTTAAAGCATTTTCTTGTCTATTTCAAGTGCCTGTATGGGAAATTGCTTTAGAAATAAAAATTTTCAAAAATTACATCTCATAGTTTTGGTATTTTGAATATGGTGTTGCTATTAATATTTTGGTATGCTTTCATTATTATTATTATTTCCCAATTTGATAATTAATGTCTTACATATTTTTTTATTCCAGCTTGAAACTGTTGTCGCGGCAGATCGCCATACTTCGCAACAAATTATGACTCGGCATAAAATATGGAAGCAACCAGCAATTGTCCACCTACCTGATGATTATACAAACTTATTTACCAAGTTTAGAAACATTGTAAGTAATTATGTTTCTAGAATTAAAAATTTTAAGCGGGCATGATGGTCTAATGGTTATCATGTTGGCATCGCAGGATGAAGATGTCTGGTAAGAGTCCTGCGATTCTGGCTTGTTAATCCATGGCCACCACTCGATTTAAATTGTTACAAATTGGGTAGAATAAGCCGATCCGGAAAGATCATATCTTTTCAACAACTCTAACCCTGTCCATATATTAGTGGCTGTTGCTACAGGGCTTTGGTCAGTGTGATCCACTCCAAGGAATGGCTATAATAAAAATCATGTATATCTATGTTATCACATAATACTGCTGTGGTTGTTGGGAGAATTTATTTTAAAATATATTTTAGATACAATTTTTCATTGTAATCATGCTTTAAAATTTCATTTACTGTACTGGTAATTGTAATTACCGGTAAGTGTTTTTCGTATGTTTGATTAATTAAGGTCACAATATACTCAAGGTTGCATTACCAATGCATTGTGTTGCGTTTCAGGTAACAAAACAAAAACAATAATGTGCGTATGCCCGTGTTACTTTGCATTAATTGTATCCATGTGCCTGAAACGCATGGACATACTCAATGAAACGAGCACTCTCCGTTAGCTTGCGAGGCAAACGGTTCGGTTGTGTTGAAAAATATGAACAAATGCATGCACAGTACCAGTATCCATTACGCTAGCGGAAAATGCAAGGTTAGAATAAAACAAACCTAAAAAAATGTGGAAAATGGAAAAGTCATCTTAAATGGACGAGATTAAGATATAATTCAATAAATTAATATTTATTTATTATTTATAATGATTCAAGCAAAGACTAGATTTATGGGGATATATTTTGTGAAAAATCATGATCAAAAATTATATACAATAAATCATCATTCATCAAAATATTGTTGGTGCATTAGATGATTTATTTGTGTTTCATCTTGAGCATTGTTTTCGAAAATGAACATTAGAAATCATTCAAATTCATGATTTCTACATCCATGATTAATATAACTAGTAATTAATCTGTAAACAATGTGTACTAAGATTTGGAATAGGGTCATTGCATAAGGTCACGCAAGTGCTTGAATTACTGTAAATACTTCTGAATCTCTTTTTACTACACAGAGCCACAAGTAGGGTCTGAAACGAACCAACTAACTTTTACTTCTATGACAAATATAAAATGTTGTACGAGGAACTGCACTCTGAGCAGAGAACATTTCGAAAAGAACCGAACCGCTACATATCATAAAATGCAGTGAATGATATCTGCCCTGGGTGATGATACAGCCATTTACTCTTCCCGCTGCCACATTAATTTGATTGATTTTGTTCTTCATGATTTTGTTCTTCATGATTTTGTTCTTCATCTGAATTGACACCTAGCTGGTTTTTTTGATGTTAGCACTCTATTTTGGCATTTTATTCATTAAAAAACCTTTTGAAGTTAAATTTGAGTAGAACATCAGAATTATATAGCCGATAAAAAATTATCTGATAGAACAAATATCATAATATGACCTTTTTATCTCAAATAAAACAAGAAAAACTGCATTCCTCGACTCGTTTTGCTTGTTTCTAACACGCAGTGTATTTGCTGTTAGATTTTATCAGTTTTACCACGACCGGTATTTCTTTTTCTTCTGACCTCAAAACAACTGGGTTCTATTGTAATAGGGTGATATAACAAGGACCTTGATGTGCAAAATATAGAGGTCATACTTTGGTGTGAATGTGATGATTTTTAGAATTTGGGTTGATTTTAAGACTTGAATGTTATTCGGTTTGATAATTTTGCATCTTGTGTTTAGTTACATATTGTCACATTATTTTAAATCGTTATCAATTTTAATCTGATCGTTATTAATTTTTCCCAATCGATAGCAGTATTTCAAAGTTCTGTTCATGACTTATAAACTTAAATTAGAATATGAAATTTTGATGTAAAACATGTTTATTGCATTGGGCCGATATTGATGACCATCTTTGTGATCTGGTGATATATCGCAAACAAAAAAAATTTCACTGTTATACTGGCCCATATGAATTATGTTTCACAGTTTCGAAAAATCGAAATTTCTATGTTTCAGGTATATTTGGCAATTTGTGCAGCAACATCACGGTGTTGTCTAGTTATACAACATATAAGATAAAATACTTATGTTTTTACTTTCTTACAAAATTCAATTTTCCCGATTTCGGAAAAAGCCTTATCGAAGCACTTTTTGTTAAGTATGTGTGACTGTTGGATCTCCGTAGCCCATTCTTGACAAAACAAAAAATGGGAAACACATTTATTTCTTACACATTGGCATTAATACCATTCAGGTTAAAAATTTAATGTTTATGCTTTATATACTATATTTTTAAGAAAAATATCAAATTCTCGAAATTTTTGTCTCTTATTTCACCTGTTGTTGCGAAATTTTCTGTAATTGAAGGTGAAAATTGCTCCATTATATATGATGTGTGTTATATTTCCACAATAACGGGTTTCATATGTGATCAAATATCATTTTTTTTTGTTAAAAAAGAGTTTTATGCTTTGTTATGCTGCCGAATTACTTTTACTATTGTTTGAAGTTTAAAACTTCAGCCACTTCGCTACTCTGACACCTGAAGAAAATTTTTTTTTCAGAAGAAAATTTTTTTTTCAGAAGAAAATTTAGCAAGTGATATTGAATGATATATATATTTTTTTTTCTTGAAATCTTTCTGAGCAAGGCTGGAAGCCATGCCTAAAATGAACTAACAGCCACTTAAGAGTAAAGAGCTACTAAAAGATGTATTACCAGCAGACGGAAAACATGACAAACGTAACTAAACCACCATGATAAAGTGCAGTGAGTGATATCCACCCTGGACGATGATAAAAGCTTGAATAATCTACTACTCCTATCTTGTGCTGGAAAATTAAAATGAAATTTTTAAGTTTGTGATAACAATCAACCCATGCCAAATCATCTGTACACCTGTGAAACAGCGGTATTGGTGTTTTTAACTTTTTGTTGCCATCCAAAGAAAATGACATGCGAAGATTGTGCTGCCTAAAGGTGCTGCCTGAGGCATTCTAGGGAGGAGGAGGAGGAGATTTTGAAATGGATTTTGTGTTGAATAACAAGCTGCGAACGAAATTGGTCTCGGCTCTAATTTTTTTCACACAAATAAGACCATAAAAATTGCTTCGCAGGGAGAATGACTAATATCTCGAGATAATTTGCTTGTTAGATGACGTAGTCGGTATATGATACGAATCTAAGGTTATTTTTTATTATTTGATGATACAAATGACCTTATGTTTTGAAGTTTTAACCTTGACTATGGTTAACAATCAGAGAACGTGCCGAAATTGTGAATGGAATGAAATTAACAATTTCAGCAAATAAATTTAATTTTTTTTAATATTTTAAATTAATTTGTTCTGCAGGTCATGAATGATCATGCCAAATCACAATATGTGCCAAATTTTACATTGTAAAATTTCACATAAATCATGATCTTCCTGCATAAAAAATAAGAAAAAAATGCTTAAAAAAGAGCAATATCGATTTCTTGAAATTCAATATAAAATAATTCATCAATTTGATTTCATTTCTAAATGCTGTCTTTTAACTAAATTTTTGACTGGTTTGGTTATAAGTTATAATGTGTGCAAATATTTTTTCATAGGATCTGTGTTTTGTGAGGTTGAAGTTTTTTTAAATTTTTATTTTTATGCTTTAATCATGCAAAATAAACGTGAGAATGTTTAATTTTTATAAAAACACACAATTCTAAGAAAAAATATTATCTGATATTGATGGTTACCTTATTTAATAACCTAAACAACATTCCATTTTCAATACAGAATTGTTTATTTATCCAACAACAATTACCTGGATATTTTGTATGCGAATTTTATTTCGAAATGTGAAACTATGATATCTCAACTTTAAATCAGTGTTTTCTCGTCATTTTTGTAACGTTTCAGTATAATAAATGTCAGCCGGCGTGTTATTTTTTTTATCCATTTATCTCTGGCTTACAACAAGAGTTTATATTGAGCTTTACATCCTTAGGATGATATGTGTAGCGAAAAACTTACTGCTTCACAAGAAAGCAGTGTAATAAGGAAGCAGGTTTGACAATAAGCACAAGCTTGTTTTTTCCCCTTTTTCTTCAGATGCCACTGTAGATTAAATGTGTGATTTATCACAAATGCTGAAAATCCTCTTCTTGTCAAACAAAAAAATTCTGCTATTGCATGCACGCTATATACAATTGACTGTAAAAAATCTATTATTCCAACTATGTCAGATTTAAATGTTTTTAATGGACCTCGATAAGAAATTATTTTTTCCCGAAATTTTTCGTAAATTATATTTAGTCAAGTATGAGTCACATATGGTTCGAGCCTCTGGTGCACAAATAAATTTATCTGAGCATACATACTTAAGCCAGACTTTTCATTTCAGAAATGCCCGAGATGTCAATTTGTACCTCGTGAACCCTGCGTTTGTCTGATGTGTGGAGAATTTGTCTGTTATAAAGGAATGTGTCAACATCCCCGTGATTTATACAACAACAAAGACAAAACAAGAATTCGCACTACGCCACAAGGTGCAGCCGTTCATGCTAAGCATTGTGGAAATGGAACAGTTATTTTACTTCATATTCACAACACTACTGTCATTGTTGTTAGAGGAACGAGATCTTGTATTTGGGGTGAGTGGTTTTGAAATCTTCTGTCTAACGGTATGGTATGGCGGGCATGCAAGTCCGGCTTGTAAATCCATGCCCACCACTCAACCCAGGGTGTACGGTAGGCTAAACCGAACAGGAAAAGATCCTATTTGCAAGTCCGGCTTGTTAATCCGTACGGTAGGCTAAACCGAACAGGAAAAGATCCTATTTGCAAGTCCGGCTTGTTAATCCATGCCCACCACTCAACCCAGGGTGTAATAACTTGGATAGTCTAAAACCGAACAGGAAAAGATCCTATTTTTCCAGCAATTCTAACCCCTGCCCGTCTATAAGTGGCAGCTGGTACAGGGCCTTGGGCAGGGTAATCCACTCCAAGAAGTGTCTGTAAAAAACTTACCAAGAATTACTGTCTAGGGTTAGTTTTCAATATTTAAACCCCAAAATGCACTCCTATTTGCTGCCAGTTGATTGTAGTTGTGTGCATTATTGAAGAATTTATGAGTGGCAATACTGGTAGTTTCGATAATAGATACCCACCCTAAAATTATAAATCTTGTACAACATATGAAATATTTTTTTTATTAAATTTTAAAACGTATAAAACGTTTAAAACGTATTTTGCAGCGTTTATGTTGAATATGCGTTGTCAATGCATTAAAAGTAGTTTTAAAAACCCAAAAAGCAATAATTTGGGGATAGGATAGGGTGAGCATGACTCACTTATTAGAATAGGATATAATTTTTATCCTGCGGAATGGAAAAACTGAGAATATAGCTCAACCATATGACGAACCACGACCTCTTGTGCAGATACCAGTTCCGAAATGGGGTGAAAGTTTTTGATTATCATATTTGTCATTCTTCCTGTGCATGGACCCAGTTGGTGGAGGAAGCCTAAAGCGGTGCTTACGTGAGCCACCATGCAATGGCGAGGCGTCCAGCAGACCTCTCGCATATAATCAGCATCCCTCACAGGATTCAAACCTGCGTCATGATGATCAGAAATGCGTAGCCCGAAGCAGATTTCCAACACTTTATACCGATTGAGCTAACCGGGCACCCCGGCACCGGACGAAGCAGTAACTGATATATTTTTTTATCTCGCAGGTACGTTGTATCTCGACCATCATGGGGAGGAAGATCGTGGTTGGAAACGTGGGAGACGTCTTGTTATGAAGGAACAGAGATTGAATTTAATAAATTATCAATGGTTGAACCACATATTCGATAATGCATGTAAGGGTTGGAGCAAACATCGTAATCAAATGTAGAATAAGTAAACTTCAATTGAAACTAGAAAATTTTTTCCAACCCAGTTTTAGATATAAATATTTTTTGGTGAAATATGGGATATGATTATGCTGAAAAACATAAATAATTCAATTCAATCAACAATTCAAATTTTATAATCAGAATTTTATAATTTTGTTTTATTAAGGATGAGTCACAGAGGAAACGCGCCGTGAAGGCGCAGTCTATCTGTAACTGTCCTCCATAAAGTAACCAAATATGTAACGGTATTAACACTGGAGATGCCACTTCTTTTTTTTTATTCAAATTCGATTTGGATACATGTCTGGTTCTGTTAATTCTAATACTCATTTCTGGGATTCTGTATGACATTTTAGGGCTTTGGTTTTAATGGTACTTCAGGGCTAAAATTTGGTCAAATTCATACTTCAAACTTTTGTGATTTATTTTTGTCTGAAAATTTTATTTTGCCAGGCATAAGCGGCTGATTTACTGAATCTCGGCATCGTTTAGTCGAGTTCCCCATACTTGACAAAGCATAGTTTTTGATTAGAAATGGAAGGAATAAATTGGCGCCTTAGTGGGTTTTGCGATCAAATTTTGTGACATGATCAGATTCAGATTTGAAGATTTATTCGAAACGTTAGATTTGATTTGATATTAAAATAAAAGTGGCAAATTAAACGGCAACCTTATTGGGCTTTATACTAAAACGAGAATATTACCGAGTATTCTACAATTCCAATTCAATGGCGATAAATTCTGAAAGTTTTTTTGGTATTCTTCTTTGCATAAAGCGTCATTGTTTTTGCTTATTTGATTTTAAATTTTCATCTATTCAATAATTTCTATTGTACATACATGTTCCTGATTTTTGGTATTTCCTATTTTTGTGTGTGAACTCTCATAGCTATTTTCTTCATGCTTAATTATTTTAGTTTTCTGATATTTTTACTCATATACAACCCGAAAGTTAAAAAAAATTTTTGATTATTTTGTTATAACTTTAGCCTTGGCACGATGAGAAAAAAGAGCAAATTCGAATAAATTAAATTTCATAATTTCTTTCATTTTAACTTCGATTGGGAGAGATTTATTATTTTTTGGCCAGAAATAATCTGCCGGTGTTGATAAAGTTATTGGTCTTTACTGGTAGGGAACAATGGTTATGCGCCCATCAAGTCAATTCCAAAAATCATTTTTCCTTCGCTCAAATACGACTATATTTTCAGCTATTGGATGCTTAATCATTCGTATGCCTCAACTATCTTTTTCTAAATAAAGATAAACACTCCTTTGGGTGTCTGGAATTTTTCGAATTAAACAAAATTGTACAAAAGTCACGACGCTACCATTTCATCCCATTGGTATTTTGAACACATATGTTAAATTTTATCATTTCCCCTCTCTAATTTTCTCCTAACCCTGTTGACCTCTCATCTTAACATGTGAGGTTGGCATATGTTTGAAGCACTTCCAGGAAAGTTATTTTTTAATATATTTTTAGAAATATACCTGTAGTGTACTGATTCATTAATATAATAAGCGTGGATATTCGATTCGTTGCTCTCTTCCTATAAATTCGGTCATCTAGTGATTTTCTGACTAATTAAGCTTGCGATATGGATACAGTAGAAATATTTTATTAACCTTTCTCTTCAGTCTTCTACTAGTGAGCACATTCAATATTATTATGCTCAGCTCAATAATATTCATTTTTTGTTGATTGAAACTGTTAGATTGGAAATAGTAATTCCTTCTTATTCCGTCTTTCTGTATTTTTAGCTTTGACGACAGTGTGCCTATGATATAAATATATACATGCGTAGTTGCATAATAAAATATATATGTAATGGGAGTTGTTTCTAATATTGCATCATAAACATTGACAACTAGGACTATTAAATAACTACAGTCAAATATTCCGTCATGTCATTTTTATGGTCTGGAATAGTGTGATCATTTGTAGCTATAACTATTGCTGAATATTGTAAAATGTTTTGAGTGGCACGCTGGGATTTACGTTGGTTGAAGCTCCAATTGGCGGTGGTAAGCTCTCTTCTATACGGCTATAGTGGGAGGCCATGGTCTAAATCACGTAGAGAATAGGATGGTTTGGAATTTGTCTGCGTATGGGATGCTGTAAATGATCCCGAATCCGTACAAATAGGATTTTATAAGCTATAGTTAGTTAATAAGTAGCGCAAGCGTTCCGCTACAGCTCTCTGTTTGTTCAGTGAAAACCAATTACAATTTTGTTTCAAATCAAAATGCGTCATTCTACTGTTTGTATATTTGGACCGAAACAATCGGCATCGGAAGGCATCACAGTTTATGCTCAGCATATTTCTGACAGACCGTTTTTATTTTCTAACATCGGCATGTTACTCCGGCCAGGGAATGCGATATCAAGATAGTCCGCGTGATTGACAATTTTATAATAGTCCTTGTTCATTATCGCGTTAGCCTAAAGCGCATTAAAATTTGGACACAGTCCCCACCGAGCTTACTCCGTATGTTTTTAAGTACTTTTACTTAGTTTCAAAAATATCTGAAATTTACCGAGTTTTTCTGTTTCAAATTTTACTTGGTGAGTTTAATGGGTGAACTAGGTAAAACTACCTATTTTTCAACTACGTACCTGATAGGTCCATAATTGAAATATTTCACCAAGCATTTTTTCACGCCCCTACCCCAATCATTTGACAACTTAACAATGTTAACTACAATTCACTTAAACACGAATTCCCGGGCCACTTACTGTTACTATATTTGTAGATAACTCTCGTGTTGGCGACATCACCCATGTTCTTGATATACAACTATGCCCCTATGATACGAAACCTTAATTTCGCGATATCAATTCAATGATCTTGCAGTAGTCGATTCCGCGATGTCAATCTGGATGGGTTACTTGCATCGAATTTCCGGATTTGAACTCCGTGGCTGGATTTGCCAACTACTTACCGTCATGAAACAACTCGAATTACCACTAATGGCCAATTTCAAATTGATACATAATCTTAATAGGACCGTAAACAAAGTGATAACTTATCCGATGGGAACTGGGTAATTTAGACGGATGAATTAGAATTTTACTTTTTTTTCAACGATGAAATGCAATCAATTTTGTTCAAATTTGACCAAAAACAAATCATATTTTGCCGTTAAATTATGAAAATTGTTGCTCTTAGACATGGACCGTGAATTGAAAATATACGCTATGAACTATAAATTTCTTGATTTTCAAAATGAAGGCAAGCTGTTACAGCAAAAATTGGATATTTGTTATTTGCATGGATCCGATTCGATTATAAAAAATTATCCGAATCAAATTAGAATTCCAAATGATTAGTTTTTGCCCAGGCTCTAGTTGCCACCAGGTATTGTGCATACCGGCTGTGAATATTGGATCAGAACTCGGAGTTTGCAGGTACTTGAAACCCCTATGTAGATTATCATAAGCGCCAAGAGTTCGTTAACGAGTTCGTTCGCTAAGAGTTCGTTAGCTCTAGTTTTCATACGCCGGGGATGCATTTTCCAGACCTTTTTGAAATAAATAGATGCAGGAGGATTCTGTGGTTAATATTTGTAAAAAAAAAATACAGAAATATTGCTAAAAACCAGGGGCGGATCCAGAATTTTTTTTCTTTTTTTGAAAGTAACTTATTTTGTTCGCAATCAAACAATATTTTCATCTATGAGAATCTGTGCGCGAAAGCAAGCTATTTTTTAATTAAGAAAAATTATCAGTTTCAAAGTCTTAATCAAATACAAAATCTAGTCAACCAAAAGCAGTTGGCAGTGTATTCACACTGCTTTCCCGATCGTGTGGATCTGCAAATTTCTAATCCAAAAACATTTAGATTTCATGTCCATAACAACATTTTACAATTATATCAAGTCTAGTCTAAGGACTCTTGTTCTAGAACCACTGGTTAAAATGTGATTTTGAAAAAAAAACTCGTCGAGGTCGAGTGCACATTACCAAATGACTATAGAATTTGAGATTTGTAATAATAGTATTAATTACATTTTCTAAATTAGTTCTTTGTTCCAAAGTTTCATGCCAAAGCTTTGTGGAAGTCGGAACTGTCAGATTATCATGATATCAACACATATTTTAACAATAGAAGTGTTGTCATTTAGAACGACCGAAACTCAACAAAATGTCGCACCGATGACGAAACGCATTCTTGCTTCGTAAATTCGTGCGCAAGAAGTGTGCCTTTCGACAATATAAAGAGGTATGCTTCTTGTGTAATGCCATCCCCCACCCTCTGATCGACCGAGAGAAAAAAAAAATGACCCCAAAATGAAAATTTACACGCTTAAAATTCAAAACGATAATGAAAAGCCTATTTTAAGAGGAATTTTTCATGCTTCATAAAACGTAAAGTACGATACACAATGATTTACGACTTACACATTTATGTCGAACTTATGATTTAAGAATAAGTGTGCGATTATAATAAACCATTTTTATTATTAATAGGTATGTAATAACCTTTTAATTTTAATCCATCTGGTGAGAAAATACTTTTCTGCATACCTATAGTTCCATTTTTATGTTTTTCATTTTATTTTTTCTTTATGACATTTAATATTGAAAAATTTTTGTGGAAGAATTTTTCAAACATACCTATAGTTCTATTTTTACGTAACATACATTTTATTTTTCCTCCATGACCTTCAAAATAGAAGAATTTTTTGTTTTCACATTGGATATTTTTTTTGTAAAAAAATTGTGATTTTGTTTATTTTGTTGTATACCTAATCAAATCGTTAGCACAGTAACAAATTTGTTTTGAATTAGTTTTTTTTGTGCTAAAAGAAAAAAATTCTTTACTGTCCAGACTGGACGAAAGATAGTTATTTTAACGTGCGATTTAGTAGTCGTTACAATTTCGATTCTGGATCGTGTTAAAATATGATAATTCTATCATACCGAAAGAAGTTTTAAACAAATTTCCACAGATTTGCCACAGCACAAATACCGTACGATTCAGCTTATAAGCCTAAAGCTTCATAGTTAATCCGAGACAATGCAAAATAAACATAAGATCAGTTTAAAAAATATCAAACTTCAAGAAAATATTTTGAATAAAAATGCTATAAGGTAGAATAAGTTCAAATCGTTTTCAGTGATTTCACCAATAACGTTTATCGAGAACCAAACTTATATAGCTACTATTCTGCATTTAAAATCTTTATCAACTTTCACCGCTCAAGTATAAACCGACGATAAATCAAACTTGATAGTTTGATTTATCGCTGGTTTATACTCGAATGGTAAAATTAGATATTAACAAAAAATATACCCTTCAGACCTTCTAGATGCGATCTTAAAATTGCCGAAATATTAAACAGTCATCGTGTCTATTTTCGGGTTATCGTAGAGTCATCTTAAACGGCGATATCACGTCCCGTGGTCATTATCCTCTTTGGAATAAAATTTGTTTGGCAAGACATCCAGTTATCATTTTCTCTGGTGCATTTGTCGTATTTTTTCGTTCCCGAAAAACTGGTTTTGTATTTGACCACTTTTTTGGCACAGACGATAATATCGAGGGAAATAATATATACAAACACGTACGATTTATGTATTTTGAAGCGCAGTGAGATTTTGATGGTTACAAAAAGTGCACTCGCCAGTTACGATGTGATGCAAAGGACTGAATTTATCATATTGAAATTACGGCTCCATCTGGGCGCGATGGCCTAGTGATTTTTATAATGACATCACAGGTTGAACATTTTGCGTTCGCCTACCGTCGAGTTCGGCTCGGCAATCAGCCCTCATCACTACATCCATCCGTGACAACTTATATGGGAAGGTTCTGCCGAAAAGATCATTTCTTTCCAATAACACTAACCTGTCCGCTGGTGCAGGTTTGGACAAGATGACCCACTCAAATGAGTGGCTATAAACAATAAGTTATAATCGTGTATAGCTGAGGTTTACGTAAATACATTAACTTACAAAACATAGTGCTTGGATTATATTCTTGAGCATTTTTTTCTTATAGTCACCCATCTTTGTCTTTACTTTTACTTTCAATGCGATGCTGGCATCACAGATTCGAAACTCGAGACATTTTTTGATGTTTTTTATTATTATTATTATTATCGGGAATTCACTATGAGCACCTCGACGGCGCGATCCATCAGTAACTCACGCCCGTCAAAACTTGTTCTGTCGATATTTTTTTTGATTGGGGCTCTGCAAAGTAAAAAAAAAGTTTTTTTTTTCTCACAGCACGTGGATGTGCTGCTAAATGGTAAAAGGTGATCCACATTTTTCTCACGCGGTACTGTTTTCATCATAAAATAAATGTAAACCCTTTCATTTCCTGTGCGGACTTTCACACACGTTAACTCTATCGAGCAGCTTAAATAGGAGACTATAGAGATATAAGAAGTTCATTTAACTCAAGTGAAGTAAATCTGTATATAAAAATAGTGCACAGAAATTTTCTCTATAGTATTATTTTTATCATTTCTCATATTTCTTCATGAACAGGTATCAAGACATATTGTCGTCATATGATGCGACTGCGTTATATTCATTCACTCGGAGTTCATGAAATTAAATGCAGCTGAAAAACTGCTGTATTCTCGAATGGTATTTCTGGGACAAAAACATTTGATTTCGCTCGGAATCTAGGTCGATGGCGGAATGTGTCGCTAAATTGATCGTTACGCATTTATAGCTAAAGCACGAAAAAGTTTTAATACAAAGTTTAATCGAAACTTCGACATCGAAAATTAACACCTTTATTGAATATTAAGGTCTGCTTTATTAAATAGTAGGTTATCTCGATGTAATTAGAACGCACATTACGAAAACGGGGGAACAGAAAATAACCGCGAAACAAACTTGGAAAAAATGAAATTGCTTGTATGTATCACCCAGCCAAGAATTTTATTTTGTCAAGCATGCTTTTTCAGCGCGTTTCGTTATTGCCGCATACTTAACAAAAAAATTTTGCAGAAACTGTCTGGATTGTGTGATCTGGAAAGTGTAAACATCGAAGCATTGAAGCAAATATGTTGCTGCTGCCTTTTATGAAATGATTTAAAATGATATTCAATTATTTGGTAAGAATAAAATATGATATTAATTTGAGCGGTCGGACCACCCACCCAAACAAAAATCATAACTTTATCACATGACACATCGCTGGACCTATAGGTAGGCTTGACCGAACCAGAAAAAACTACCTTTTTAACCACACTCACCTCTGTGAGTGGTCGTTGGTACGGTGCTTTATCCAGAGTGATCCACCGAATTGAGTAGCATTAAAAAAAAAATAGTGCACGCGAGACTTCGGCTTTCACTTACGGAATACGGTTTACTTTTTCCTATTACAAGTTCATATTTGGAGAGATTAACTTTTCATTTTCATACGGACATGATCGCGTCATTAATTCGAATCTTCTTAATATTTTCTGATGCCTTGAAATATGTGAGATTGACGCTTCTGCGTAAATTCTGTAAGAACAATGATGCAAATCAATGCTGACACGCCATTCTCATGAAAAATGTGTTTGGCACGTTTAAAACATTCTTTGTAGGAGATTACTCAAAATTAAACTTCCTTGTTAGAAAAAAGTTGTTGGAATGATTTTGACCCCAGTGAAGAGTCCAAAATGTTCATCGAGTGTGGAAGTTTGAAAATTCTTAATTCTTTTAGAATGCTTTGGGAAATTTTGTAATACAGCGAATTTTTGTTTTTCTCTATTGTGCAAGTTCCTCACTGACATCATATCCTAATGTCAACGCTCATGTCTCACAAATATCATTGTGGCGTGCAAAACCTTCGAAGTAGTTATATTTAAACACTTTGACGAATCTAACAGTAAGATAAATTTAAAACAGATTTCCGAGTATGAATATATCACGAACACGTGATTATTGATCAAAGATATTTAGTCATCATTAAAAAAACTTGTTCGAAAAATGATGAAACCATTCGAAGTACTCTTTCTTTTGGGGTTCACCATCTATCTATCACATGTCACAGATCCATGTAGCTTCATCAAAGTATCATCAATATTACTGAAATGATCCGAGTTCAACTAGAGTCATTAAAAACCTTTAAACAGTTTTTATGATCCGTTTTCACATACTCTGCAATAGAATTAACTCAAAAAACCATTTGCGTCCATAACATGCGTCAGATAAAATGATGGCCACTTTACTACATTTTATTTGAAATACTTCATTAAAAATATTGAAATATAGAGGGTATGACTTAATCTGCTGAACAAAGAGGAGATATTTGATGCAGTTGGCAGATAAATTTGCTGTTTCTGTTTTCATTTACTTATATTTACAGCTAAAAAATCTGTGTCCAATATCAATTTTATTTTGTTTCATCAAGCATGAGCCACAGATAGACCGCGCCTCAAGGACGCGGTCATCAATGTTTCATTCCTAAGCTAAAGTGGGCACACAATTTTTCGACAGGATGGGAATTGGCAACAAGCCTGGGAATGTTCTCCGCACAGGACGCAGTTGCTTGTACTACATTTTGCAGTCGCTCTTTGCCATCAAATGAGGTTAGTTTGTTTCCTTAAAGCATTTAAGTCTTGGTTTAAGCGAATCGCAATATGAACATTCTTTCACTCCAAATTACGTTGTTAATTTGACGCAATTTGAGCACAATGCAAACACAATCACGTCTCACGAATCATGTCTTCCATTTAAAATCCAATTTAAAGTACATCTCTTTTAATTACTGCGTCATTAAAATACTTTTATACGGTCAATTAAACTCGGAAGACCGTGGGACATAAAATTCCATTCAGATAAAGACTCTAATAACCGTATATTAGCACTTTCGTTTTACCGCATTTCACTTTTCGTTTTATTGAATGCAAATAATTTATAACATTGTCTAAAATATTGTTTATAAACATTGTTTACGAAACGTAATTATGATTAATTAATTCTGATTCCGGTTACGGTTTTGAATCGAAATATGTACTTCACTGTAATGCAATATTGGCCAGTTATTTCAACCAGAAAAGGCATTGAAAATACGCTCCGAGCTACTCATTTCTAGTCGTCTTAAAGAGGGTTCGAATCCCGCGAGGAATGATTACATGCGAGAGGTTTGCTGGGAACCTTGCATATGCACGGTGGTTCACGTCAGTATTGCTTGCGGCTTCCCCCACCTACCATGTCCATTTACAGGAAAAATGATGTTAGGCCGAGACCTCACGCTCAATTCGGGTTTGTTGTGGCATGAAAAGTGGTGGTCCGCCATATGGTAATTGAGTCATATTCCCGGGTTTCCTGACGCAGGACAAAAATTAAATCGTCCTGAACAGAAGTGAACCACTTTAATAGAGTGCAGTGAACGGTGTCTGTTATATATTTTTATAATAGTTCATAATAAAACTATATATGAAAACGCACAGTCAAAATTGTTGGAATTAAACAAGTGAGTCACAGTCTGCAAAGTAGAACGTTTATGTTTATAATATTTGAGTCGATCTAAAATTTATAAAGTGTCGTATATGTAGGGGTGGGTGATTTAATTCGATGATTGGAATCAATTCGAAGCACAAAATATTCGGAATAATTGTGAACTTCCCAGATAACCAAAACTTCGCTAAGCGAAGCTGAATTGTCATTTTTTAACGACAAAATGCAATCAATTTTGGTCAAAAACTGTCCAAAATCGATTGTATTTTTTGTTAAAGCAATGAAATTTGTGCTCTCAGACACGGGGATCAAAATGAAAATACAGTGCCTCTGAGTCTGTTAATTATAATGTTAGTCATTCGTAAACGTAAAACTATAAATTTCTTGATTTTCAAACTGAATACAAGTTTTAGATGTGAAAGCAGGATATGTGTTTTTTATTTTGTATGGAATTTCTGATTCGATCCGATTCGAAAATGAAATTAGAATCAGATTCGAATTTCAAATGATTCGATTTTGCTTAACCATCTCCTGTAGGGTACTGCCTTTAAATTACAATGTCGTAAGAGGCTACTAAAGGTAGGCAAAGAGCGACAAGTTTTATATTAAATTGTGTTTGCTTAAGGTACGAGTGTTGGTTTGATATCTCATTCCCGAAGCTTTGTCATTTGTCTGTCAGGGGTCATTAGTTAATTTCCCTTTCTTCCTAAATTCGAAATTTTTATTTTGTCAAACATGTGCCACAGATGGACCGCGTCTCATCGACCCGATCCATCAGTGACACTTGTTCAACAAAAGTCCTTTTCTAATGTCCCCTCATTGGGCAGTTTTCCTTCCGACTTTACTTATTTCGACCAAATAAATTCGTCGTAGGTCGTGAGGATCAAGGCCGTGCTCAATGTGAACGAGTAATATATTATTTAATATGTTTATGTCTTAGCTTTGCAATTGCCCGCATTCTTCAGCCTACCTCCACCGTGGTTCATATTTTATTAATGGTTAACAATTAGGTCTTGCGCACTTATTTCTGTGCTGCGTTTGACCTTGGTCTACTTTTCTCCATGTGCCAATTTTGAGTTCAGGTATTCCACTCTCGCGTGGACTCAATAAAGTACAAACAAAGAAAAAAGGTTCAATTCGCTGCACTTTATTATAGCGGTTCAATCATGTTTGGGATGATTTCAAGCATTAAGCATTTAAGCACTTAAGCATTTTTGGCGCTCAAGTTTTGCTAGGAACTTTATCATACATAATAGTATAACAGCTACAAATTCGCTTCGCATAACATTACTCATTACTAACAAAATATTCTGGAATTTTCAACATTTTAGAGCGTTTTGAAGACCTCTTTCCTTCTTGAAGGTCATGGGCCCCCGACATCCAAAGTGCATTTAATTTTGTTATATCTAGCTGTACGCCTCGGGTCGCAGAAAGTTATTGAATAAAGTTTTAGAAGTAATTCAATAAGTATACGTTATTAGCTAATATACGCGATAGTAAACACGGTGCATGTATATGTTTAAACAACTGAACATGTAAAGAGAAATCCAATCATGTTTGAAGTTACTCTAAATAGATATACAACAAAATAAACGCATCATCATTTAGCCTTTACTTTACTACACATAATATAATAATAATGTTATTCTAAACGTAATAATAACTTCGAACATGATATTCGAACCCTTTGTGGACAACACATCTTTGCCCAAGGCATCGTGAGATAAAGTTATACTGTGTATTGTTTGTTACTTGGATAACGACTAAGGGATGTCAGTCAAGCAGCCTCATATGGTTATTTACCGCGGTTTTTCTATGGTCCATGATTGACAATTTATAACTATAGGATTTAAGATCCAGGCACGCTTTCTAAGGAAGTATATAATCTTGAAATTTACAATGTACACCTTGACTGTCGATTGTTTTACAGATGCAATCGCGTTATATAGTTTAGAACATGTCGCAAGCGAAATGCTTGTACATAATTTATGACCTTCGTATGGTGAATGCGAATAGCAGGTATTTTTCTTTTATATTTATTGCTAATTCACTCTAAGCGACACTCAAAACGAACCAACTAATAAGCCCTTATAGAGCAGATAGCTATTTGAAGTAATAATAACTACAATAACTGCACCCTATCCGCAGGAAAACATTCTACTAAACTGATATGTGATAGAGTGCATTAAAAGCCAACTCAGCTTAAAATTTTGTAAATCAAGAAAATAAAGTCTATATATTTTTTTATTGATGGTGAATTTTAATCATTAATAAGTATTAAATAATCCTATATTGAAATGAAAATTTCTGAAATTTTTAAAACAACATTAAAAAAAGGGTGTTTCCAACTTCAAATCCAAAATCATTAGGCAGGTACAATAATTCAACTTATATTATATTTTGTAAACCATGAGCCACTGGTAGAACTGGAAAACTCGATTCGGTGATTCGAACCGATTCGCAGCACAGATTATTCAAATCTGCCGTGAAACGGTCATAGGAACAAAAACTTACTGAATGAAGCTCATTTTTTCATCAAATCAAATTTTTTCATCAAATTTGACCAAAATCGATTGCATTTGTCGTTAAAAATTGAAAATTTTCGCTCTTGCATGTGGAATGTATTTGAACCATATTACTTTTAAGCCTTTTAATGCTAATATTTGCGATTCGAAAGTATACATTTCTTGATTTCTTGATTATTAATGGAGAAAATAATAGTGATGGTGAAAATTGAATATTTGCTACTTTCATAGAATTAGTGTTTCGATCCGATTTGAAAATTATATTTGAATCAGATTCGAATTTTAAATGATTCGGTTTTGTCAAGTCCTAGCCACTGATAGACCGCGCTTTGTATAGCGATGCAACAGTGGCTCATGCTTGACAAAAACGAATTCGAAAAACGATTTCTTATTTTGCTCACATGAGCGTATTATTATTCGAAACTTGAATACATCAAGTTTAGTTGAAATTCGTTTCGACATGATAAAATTTGGACATTATAAATACTCGATGAACTTCGGTGACCTTGAGTAATTTGGGATATCATGGGAGCACAAAATATCAAACCTAATTCGGTTAATTTGACTCAATTTAATTCCAGGCGCCAGAAGCAATTTGATACAATCTTGTTTATTGTGAAATTATTCTATATCATTTTTTCGGAAGGACGTATAAATAAATTCTCGAGATAAATTTTGCATTTTATTTTATTGAAATTCACTCTAAGCAAAACCGAAAACAGAATTTCAGAATTTAAATTTAATGTTAAATTCTTGCAGCTCTATGTGATGTGTATATATGTATATGTGCTATAAAATATAAATTTTCACATATTTTCATGTGTTCATCTAGTGTGAAAAAAAATAAGTTTAAAGAACTTTGAATATAATATAAATACAAGTCTTCAGAAATGAATACTATCTGCATATGAAATGATATTAAATTCGAATTTCACACAGACAATTTGCATTCTCCAAATATTAATACAAGAGACATTAAATATAACGTGTTTCGAAAATCCTATAAGTGGCCGGAAAAAGGACGTACACACATCGCTTTGTCGTCGTCATCATATCAATTTAGTCTAGAAGTTACGATTTTGTCATTTACCAAACAAAATTGCACATAGGAGGCGCCAATTGAAAGTTTGCTTCCTACGTAGATGCGCACGCAATAATTTTCTTTTAATATCTTATATAGATTAATATCGTTGTATAACGAAAATTTCGTCCCTCAGGTTTGGTCTCTCAGGTGCAATTTTCGCTCGTCTTCCATTTCCCAATATTTCTGATGTGTCGACCATGGGCCGTTGATGAAATACATATAAAAGCGCAATTTAGGTATGGCCAAGGCTTAAGAAAACCTCATTTTTCATAAAAGGAGAGGGAGAGAGACAAATGTCGCCCCGGGCTACACGTCCCATCTGCATAAACAATTCATATATAATAGCTATGCATTTCTCAAGTTGAATTCATTAAGTGAAAATGTCGTTCGGAAATTGTTGTTCTAATCCAGAATCTTCCTGTATCTGGAGTAGGCTACTGGAGACTTAAGATGGAATTGTCCGAAAGAGTCTGGTTTTGGCCAGAAGAACGTTGAAAAAAAAACTTATATATGTCTGTGAACTAAAATTTCTGATTGAGGTAGCTACATTCCTGAATCATGGCATGGCATGACATTTATATGCAATTTGAAATATTTCGTTCCATTTCACGTATGTGTAAAAGCTATATCTTGAATTTACAAATTAGAAGACTATTATTCAAAACAATTCAGCGACAAAAATACGATTTCTCAAAATAATGATACTTTATTATTGCGTTTCGATTCGACTTACAAGGAGCCACGTATTGAATGTGCGATTAAATCATTCAACTTAACATTTTAGAAAACAAGTTAAAAGCTATGAACAATTTGAGATAAAAATCAAAATCAAAAAATCAAAATATCAAAATCCGTGTTCCAGGGGCCATTTCTGAGTAAAGCAATTTAACTGAGTAAATTATCCGTTTTTCAAATTTTTACACTTTCGTCAGACTTAAATTGCCTTTAAATTGCAGTTTCAGATTTTAATTGTTAGTTTTATTTCATTCAGACCATTACATCAGCCTGTCGTCAGTCCTAAGCCAAGGTCTTGTCTTACACTTAGTTAATTATGAGTTTTGCTTTGAAAATGATACAGTTAGATAATAGGCAGGTGAAGGCATTGAATCAATAGCACATTTTTGTACCGTACAGGAAATGCTTTGTTTCAGGATGTGCTTCTTTAATTTGAATTTTTTTTTGTTTTCTGTTACTAACCCAGGTGCTGAAACATAGCGACCATTGATATACTTTCCATAAATTAGTTCTATAACATTAAAGTTCCAATCCGACAGGAGAGCGACGTCGTCGAATTTCCAGGTAAGAAGTTTTACATACTTTTATTGTGAAGTACGAGTCACATGGACTCAAACTTGATGAAATGAGTTTTTCTAAAAAATTTTCTGAATTAAAATGACGGTATTTTAAAATTTTCGTGGAAAGAATAGGATCAATTCCTTGTGAATGTGAAAGTTTAATTCCATCTGGGATTAGATTTCAATAACATATCAATTTTTTTCTGCATATAAGCTGTTGAGGCTGTACTGATAGTTACTTCCCGCAATTTGTAAAATAGTGGTTGTTAAATACACCGTAATTTTGAATTTACACGAGTGAATATACATTTTTACCCTCAATAGTATTTTCCTTAGTTTTATGAGTATTAGTAAATATTTAATACTGTATACTGGAATAATCAAAACCTAGGGATGTTCCAACATTTGAAATATCCATTTCCAAATCTGAAGTGACAAATTTATTCACAGTTTTGACGTAAAGTAAAGAGTTATCAGTAAAATTTTTGCTTGTGCACTTATATAAATTTTGAAACAAAGTGATTAAAATGTATCGATTTAAAACTTACATTGTTTTGATCAACCTAATCCAAGTACTTGAACAAATCCTTATTATTAAATGACGTTGGAAAAACAAAAACGCGTGCTGAAGTGATTTGATTTTTATTATTTTGCACTTTTAAGTCGTGTAAAAATGCGATTCACACAAGATCCAACCTCAGCAAAATCAGTAACGATATGAAATTATCTAACAACTCACTTGAAAATATACATGTGTCGGGGAAGGTTCTGAAATCTCTATTAATGTCCATGTTCTTCTGTAAATATTTATTATTGGATGAAAATGAGATTTCTTATTATACACACTAAATTAAAATTATGTGATATGTTATGACAAAATGCAAAGCAGATTACTTTTTGAGTAGAAAATCTGTCGAAGAATTTTGATGAAACAAGGTTTTGCCCTTTAACACGATTTATTAACTTATAAGAAACGCACAGTAGGTTTTAATAATAAATATATAAAACTTATAAATACGTAAGAGTAAAATTCCAAAATTAGAAACGCGTTATTTCCTATTCCTATTTCCGACATTTTGTTGAAAAAAATAATGTTTCCGTGACTTAATATTAACAAGCTTTAATTTCCAAAATGAATTATTTAAGCTGGGCTTATGTGCCAAATTCTTCCGCTAGACTCACAAACTAAAGAGTTGTCGAGTCGAAAGGGAAAGAGAAAATATTTGAATAAAAGTCTTAATATTTTCACTGGAATAAATAATTTAGAAGACTTGCGTTACACGAAACAGGAAAGATGTAATTACGTTTGGAGAAATATCTTGCACTATTATATTGTTTTTGACTTGAAAATTATTTATTAATAAAATATTTCAGCAATTCAGAAGTATTTCATGTTGAAATTCAAAAGAAATTTGTGAGCTTATTTTACATAAACTCCATTTTGTTTTTTAATTCTTTCTAAAATATTCATACAGTTTCAGACAAGAAGTTGGAACCGAAAAAAAGAGCCATATATTCAATTTATTTAAAGTTTGCGTTTTTTGTAAATATCATTTGCTAACGGCCTACAAAACGAAGTATTTCATCTCGAAGCTTTGTGAATTTACACGAAAAGCGGACAATGAAAAATGTAACGATTAAAAACGTCGGCATCGGTATAAATGCAATAAATCATCATCTGGCAATTTGTGAACAAAGATAATTTGTTTATAATATCCACATCACATATCAATACACACCATTAAAACAAAAAACGATTCAGTCGATTACGAACGTATATTGAATCGTTTTATAACTGACGAGGAAATGTTTTCCCAAACATGATCATTAAGCGGATAAATGTTCAGATTAATTCAAATAAGAAATCTTTACACGAACAAGTTTTGTTAAGTATGAGTCACTGATAGATCGCGCTTTACAAGCGCGGTCCATCAGTGACTCATGCTTGACAAAATGAAATTTCTTGTTGATATAAACCTTGCTCGCTCCCAGTTTTTACTTAAATATTTCAGCGTGGAACGTAGCTTATTCAGTAAAGTAAGAGAGTACAAGTAAAGGAACAGAGTGATGAAAACAATAAACCCTTATACAAACTAGTTGTAGTTTTCCAAGCCTTGATTTAATGCTATCAAATATTTTTTAGGTATTTTTCAAATAAAACGTTTCAAATAAAACATTTCATTTGATGTCTTTTTTACTTTTTTCTGGTTAAATTATATTTTTTTGCTGGGCCATTATAACCATTTTCTGACTTCAAACAAAGAAAATTGGCAAGTATATTTAAATTTACGTGATAATTTTAAACAATAGTTCAAAGGCCATCTTAAAAATATAAATATCGGTCAATTGTTGCTACTTTTGCTCTACAGAAAAATATATACGTTAAAAAAGGATTGCGCCCGATAAAAAAATTGCATTCATTTTCCATGTTTACTTTTATTACTCTGCTAAATGTCGAGAGTAAAATTGACCAATTTAAGTGCTCAAATAAATGTAAGTTCAAAAAGGGCATTCAGGCCAAAAGATAGGGAAGTTAGGTCACGATAATTGCGAGTAAGGTTAAAAAGTTATAGCAAAAAGCGGTCTTGTTTACATTACCATATAAAATACAAGATTTTAAAAGCACAATTATCGTCAGTCATAAACTCGTTTTTAAAGGTTTAACGACTACAATTTCGATGCATATTTTTTTAAAACCTTTTATGTAATTATAATCTCTCTGCGGTCGTTTTAGAAGTTTACTAAATTTTTATGTCGCTAATCTATCACTCGGTTTCTAAAATAACATTTTGTATATGCATTTATACAAGTTTAAGTGCACTAGGGAACGACAAATCAATCAGTCAATACGTTTATTAGAAAGAAATCGTGAAGAAATTGTTATATAATCGTCCGTTGGTCACCTGTTTCCGTTGATCATGTGTGAATGATTGATGGTCTATTTGAAGGGAATTTTATTTTTGATACTCCAAACGGAGAAGTTGGTTTACTTTATTACTTTAACTTTCATTGAGCGTGGTGACAAATTTACACAAAAATGCGATATGAGTACATATTATATATTGAATAATATTACATCCATCAAACCTGTGCTACAACATTTTTGAGTTTTGTAGAGACAATGCTTTTTTATCCACATTTGAAACAAAATAAGATGATAATATATATAAAGCTTGTTAGTCACTTGGGTGTATGGGAAGCACTTTCGAACATATTAATTTTCGAATCCATTATCAATTCGAATATAATTTCCCGAATCTTATATTTTACAATTTTATGAATGTTTTTATAAATTATCGAAATTTTCAAGTATTGAAGTAAATTTTGAACAATTTGTTTTAACATATCCGATATTTTCAGCCCAAAAGTTTCGTCAAATGATGCCGAATCACATAAATAAATAATAAATATTCGAATTATCCGAATTGGACATATAAACCGAGCAAATTTTTCGAATCTTGAATATAAAATTGGCGTACCTACTTGGCTGTAACTCTGATTAATAATTTGATAAGATTTTTTTCGATTCTTGGAACATTAAAATATTGATCAAAAGTCGATTGGTTGCAAAATAATAGCTTTTGTTGAAATTAATTTCAACAAAAGCTATTATTTTGTAACCTACCGAATTCCGTAGGTACGGAATGTAAATGAGACACTACAGTCATCAAATACGAAGTATTCGGGAAAAATTGAACACGATTGAACATCACGCATCGTCTGATTAGTAAACCACAAAATTAATATACCCCACGAAATTCTTGATTCTTCAAATCGAGAGACATCTCTTTCAATCCATGGGTGTTGATTTCCATGGATGCTCCGTGCATAACAGAAAAGATTTTGTTCATTTTCCTAGTTTAAACTGATGTGTAAAATAATTACAAAAACTACATGACAAGTATAATGAATGAAACCGATATAATGACCGGTTTTACGGTTGTAGGACATTTAACGGAAAATTATACCCGAACAAGTTGATATTAAATGTTCATTTCAATAATTGAGGGGCGCCATTTGCATTCCATAACACAAGAATTGGAATCCATTTTACTTATATAATATTCTTAGATATTATTCTCTCTAGTAACGACAACGTAATATCTGCTACAAAGAGGCATTTTAATAAATAGTTGTTAAAATTTTCGTATCTCGCAATTTTTCTTGACAAACCACCCACTTTATTATTATAGATTATCCTCCTCGTATTTCACACCCAATACATTTTGCTTAATCTTAAATTCGTTTTTGGTAAATTGGAATTTATCTTCTGTGTACAATTGTCAACACATTTTACACTGCAAGAAAAATACAGTAAAATCACTGCTGTTTGAGAGTCATTTTACTTTGTCATATTAAAATAAATTATAAAGTCGTTTTTTATCAATTATGGTAGTTGATGGAACGCACCGACGAGATGCGGTCCAACAACATCCCAGACTTGGCATAAATGGCATTAACAACGCAGTTCCTACTTTGGAATTATTCAATTACTGCAAATGACGAGAGAATTTACTATATTTTTGTCACAGTGCGACTTGTGTTGACAATTTGCGTCAATGAGTTAGGTCATTGGTTGCTGTATACTTACAAATATTATTACATGTGACCATTGCAGACTTACACATGTGCTCATAGGTGATGTTAATAAAAAAAAGTAAAGGCGTCATCTCTTAAGTAATAAACCCAAAATACCAACAAAGTTGCGAAATATCAATTTAGAATAGATTAACATTTTAAAGACGAGTTATAGACAGCGTTTTTGATCTTGCCTGGGGCCACGTCAATTGTAGTCGATTTAAGGCAGTAAGACTCAGACTTTGATGAAAGATTTCAAAACTGATAAAATTAAAATATTGAAAATTTGTTGGTATAATAATCAGGAGA
This sequence comes from Styela plicata, assembly GCA_963675895.2. Taxonomy (NCBI): domain Eukaryota; kingdom Metazoa; phylum Chordata; class Ascidiacea; order Stolidobranchia; family Styelidae; genus Styela; species Styela plicata. The sequence continues at coordinate 7,196,786 of OZ023143.1, read as the reverse complement.
AATTCCAACCGGAAACTGAAGCAGTTTCTAAAATTTTAAAATATAGATATTTCTGTGCCCACTAAGTGAAAAAGTTACTATTTTAATAGTAGCTTACATGCAAATGGAATTTGACATCTTCATCGTGAAAACAGCGACGTCTTTTGTGTTTTTTCTTGTTTTTTTATTGAGAATTTCTGCATAAGATTAATGAATAAACACTTGAACTCGTGCAGAATTTTTCTCAATTTGATTACAACGTACGATACGGCGTGTCATAACAGTCATATTTGGCGTGATGAAAAGGGTTTAGCATTTTGGTCCATACCGCCACCTAGCTGTCATAAAATGCTATTCTGATTTATTGTTATTTTACTTTCAGAATGAAGCTGTTTCTTACAATCCTCGGACTGGCTTTTGCCAGCGTGATGTCGCAAGGTGAGTCTGCAACTTTGATACTCAAATGGTCAATCTGGCGTAATACCAAACCTCATGCGAAAGATAAGGTCGTAGCATTTGTACTCGTTAGATAGCATTCGAATCCAATCAGAATTTCGTCAAATTCGAGCCACGGATGGACCACGCCTCAGGGGCGCGATCCATCAGTGACTCTTACTCGACACCAGTCACTTAGAGAGCTTATTAATGCATACACAACAGCTTAACTGTAACAGAGCTTTATTGAATGACGAATAAATCATTGTCAATTTTCAGTTTTTTTTTTCTGAATAAAACCCGTTATCCTTTCAGATTATTACGTAATGAATGAGGTCATGAATATAACGTTTACCTTATTTTACAGAAATCCTTGAGATTTCATGCGGACAAGATGCCATTGTTGCACGATTCAACAAGCAGACTGCTGATGCTGCTAACTATGCGATGTCCGATCTTCATTTCAACGACCCAGACTGTGGCTTCGAAGAAGAAGTTGATGGCTATTACGTAAAGAGTATGTCACCATTAGACGACTGTGGCACAGAAGTTGTGGTAAGTACACCATAATCAGCTATAAAGTTTTGTTTTCTGAAATTTTGTCGATTATTAGACAAACACGTAAGTCAAGTACTGCACTGCCACTTTCAGACACCATGTATACTCATGTAAAGAAAAAATGAGCGAAAGGTTGTACAAAAACCTTTATCCGCCGAACCGCACCTGATATCTACACGACATAGTATATTACGCCATATTGTTAAGTCACTTTCTGGTGACCCCTCCCACAGAAGCATGACATCAAATCTTATGTCATATTCATTTACGAAAAGAATCACAATATTTCGAAACGGTTCGAATCTGATTGTATAGGCGAAGATTAAATGAATGGCAATTTTTCCGAATGAATTATTAGGAATTTTCATCTAAAATTACAACATACCTAATGGAATTCTTGCTAAATACGCAGCAAGAAATATTTTTCGCACAGATGTTTTCTAAAGGTCGAATTACTGATAGATCGCATCGCTGAGGAGAGTTCTGTGCAACATGCACGAATAGTTCGGATACCATAAATTGTACATGTATGCGGTTTGATTCATGAAAGAGTGGCTGTCCTAGCGCTAATACATTTGACAAGAAGCTTTCTCTCGGCAATAGAGAAAAACTAAAAAACGATCCCGTTTTGACCTTTATGTTGCCAAGCATGAGTCACAGACGGACTTTGGCCTGCTCAGTAAGAAAATAAAATGAATTTTTTTACTGGGAAGGGTAGGGAAATTAGCTTCTCTTATAGTTTTCTAAATGCTTCCTAGATAGTTGTTGCGCAACTGGCAATGAAATATTCATTTACTTCATATCGGTAAACTATAAGTCACTCGCTCACATTGCGTTCCATAATATCCTTTTGGCAAAAAAGGTGCCTGACACGAGATACACTTAAAATATTCATGGTTTCAATAAACGAAATGCCGACTAAGTAAGTAAAGAGTTCAGAGCAAGCATGTTTAAGCAGCGGTTTTTCAATACGTCTATCGGAAAATATATTAAAATATATTAAAAGTCCTTATTATGAGGGTCCGCAATAAGTTCAAATGGGTTAAACTCGATTTCCGCTGAATAATTGGGAAAACGAAAAAATAGCCTAATCACCGAAATAATTTTTGTGAAGTCTAACGATTAAGATATTATTATATAAAAAATTATGATTTTTCACAGATAGCTGCACGCCTCGATGCTATCACGTTGTCATAAAAGTTTGAAAACTGTGAATACACAGAATAGTGAATTCAAATTGAGAGTCGAAAGTTCAAAACATCAAACTATGAAATATGAAAAACAAACTGAAAATCATTTGCGTCATCTGACGATGACTCACCGTAATAAAATAAGTTTGAAAACACTTTTCAGCCTCGGTCATGCTTCTATTGCCATCCCACATTATGAATAAATTTCAGAACTTTCGGCATAGGTTGTATTTTTGCATTGTGTTAAAATATCAGTTGAACGGGTTCGTCGGGTTTAGGTATAAAAATTAAGTTAGGACCACATTTTAAAGAACTCTGACTGGAGCACGACGATCTTATGTGTAAATAATGGGGCGATTTCGATGCGTTGTTGCTTATGATTGGTGGGAGATGGTATCTTATCGGAAAATAATGACACTTAATAACGTTGTATGTATTGTAGCTGCAGGCGGTATAATACATTTTTCGCCTTAATATACTTATCAAAATGTCTAGAAATAGCAATATATTTATGTTGTTTTCTTATTTTGTTTAGTAGGGCACGGAAAATGTATTATCTTGACAACATTTGTTCAATTTCCCTTATAGATCGTTGAGAAAATCTTACCCATACGCCAGTAATATGATATTTCTTTAGTTTCCAAATTATTTGCTATGACCTGTCCGTGAACCTATCGGCGGGCTAATACCAAACAACCGTTAGGCACGGACCTTTGTAGTGACTGTGTATCTATGTTACAGCTTCCCGCGAAGTGCCTTGCTGAAGGGCACGCTCGGTGGTGAAACAGTCAAGCATCGAACCATCGGCTTATCGGACAATACGATCGCGCTCAACCGACTGGGCTGAGCCGACAATAAAAAAAATGGTCAAACAGCCTCATAACGCCATCTTGAGGTTAAATAACTTAAAGCAATTGTGACGATGATACCTCCGACAGACACATCCCTTCTATTGTGAATCTGTCAAGTTTAAAATAATTATAAATTATAGTCATAATCATAAAGTAGTTAATCTTCACACAGTACTATGGCGACATTGCCCCCATGATCCCCCTATATCATGCACATATCATAGAAAAATATTGTCACACGCAAAACAATGATGAACATGACTGTATATATATAACTGTATTGTCGTTTTCATTCAGTATAGTTCCACAATAAATTAATTTTATTTTTTACATTCTAGACCAACAAAACCCATGCCATATTCACCAACTCTATTGCTTCAGGAGACATCGAAACTGGTTTGACATTCCCCAACGGAATTATTGTCGGACAGCCAGAGAACGAAGACCTCATCAGTGTATCATATGAATGTACTTACAAAATCGACTTGAGAGCCAGTGCTCCATTCATTCCGAACATCACATTCGTGTAAGTGAAGTTGGTTGGATTTTGAAAGTCCAATAAATGGATTTTGGTATAAAGTTCGTCACTGGATTTCTACCCTATAAAGATTTTTTCTGTTGAGATTCGCTCTTAGCGAGTAGCGTCCAAAAGCAACCATTTGCATTGCAAATAGTTGTTACAAAAAGTAGTACCAGCAACTGCTTTTTAAGCGGAAAATATCTCAAACTGATTTGAAACGCAATAATAAAAGGCAAATAATGTTATATGCCATACCAAATAAAAAACTTTTGATTTAAATTATTGTTTCTAACGATTATTGGCATTGTTTTTTTATTTATTTCCGCAATAACTGTGTGAAGGGTGAGAATAGAGGTGTGACTATCTAATTGTTTTAGTAAAGGTTAATAGTAAGAGTGCATATCTCCTCCCACTAAAAAAATCTCCTGCAATCGTCTTCCTGCTTATCTACTCCAATTAAAAAACTAACATAATTACAATCGCCGGCGCTAGTCCGCTGTAATCGGTGTTTTCATGCTCTTAGTTATGTACTTGCCTAACTAGGTTAGTCTGGTTCTTTAAACAGTCTAATGACGGTGTAAATTATTCAATCACTCGTTTCGTATAATATCTCTCAATATATTGTGTAGTCTAGCAGACAACCTTATGTACGAAACCCATAATTTTGTTTCTTTTCATCCTCTCATTCGTATTCGCATTTTTATCCTTTAAAGTTTTAAACAAATACATTCAATTTATTCATCACCCTGACACAGAAGTATTCTAAATTTACTCTAGGGGTGAGCTAAGCGAAAATATATAAGCTTGAATATTCGGCTCGTTCAAGTACCTAACATTTGAAACAATAATTCGACCGAAACCCAGTAGATATGATCTTCTCATTACAACATTGAATAAGGCAAAATTCGATTGTTTAGGTAATTATCTAGCATTTGTAGCAAACTTGAATATATCAAATCAAACATTTTCGTACTTTTATGAACTTGCTGACGAAGACATAAATTGACAGTTTTATATCAGTGAGAATACGCACTGCACGTAGGTCAAAATTTCAAGTCAATAAACCAAACACGGAAAAATGCTGGCATAAAAATATGTTCTTCTGACTGAATTTGATCATAAAACGCCGAGCAAACGTAATTCGCGCCAGCTTCATTATAATTTTTGCTCATTTAGGAATTTCAGACTACCTAATATTTTGGAATTGGCGGGATCTGGACATCGCACTTCCGTAGTCATTGTAATCACCTAGCTCTGTTTCAGCCGAACCTTGAAACATCTCAAAATTCGGCCAAGCACTCGATCTCGGATTCAAATTGTTACACGCCCACTTTACCACAAATCGATCGCGTCGCTGAGTCAATGACACACATAAACATAACAAAATATTCTTTTTCGATAAAGAATGAATGCTATGTCGGAATTGAAAATCGTTCTGCAAACGCACGTACTCCGATCATCATCCCAATGCTTTCCGTAATATTTTTGGAAATATTTTAATCTATCTGTAAAATGAGCAGTGGGCATAATAGGCTCTTTCGTACAATCGTCATACAAGCCATACTGCGACGACTAAAAGTAAGCAAAGCGAAAAGTTGCCATATTTCGATACTATCGCGACCCAAACATTGCCAAGTAGTTCTGGATAAAATCACACTTTTTTATCGTTCAAATGGGGTAGTGCAGGGGATGGTTTGAAACGAAGTTATCTTAACCTAAAACTGTTCCCAGCTAGACTATTTTTTTTAACAGGGCCATCGACATCCCACCCGCGTTCGGAATCGGAGAATTCCAGGTTGCAATGGCTATCTACAGGACTCAAGCATACAGAGAAATCTTGGAAGGAACCCCAGTTTTGCAAGCAGATGACACCGTATTCGTTGGTACGTAGGTTATACCAGAGTATGGTGCAGTATCAGTCATGTTTAATTTCGGGAGTTTATCCATTTTCACAACTTGGGTCACGCAAATCCAAGGTGGCAAAATATTATTTTATGTCGGATGCCCAACACATACGACACATTTATTTTTTTCCAAAAGCGTTAACAGCACCGTCACTATTATAAATAGTACTGTTGATGATATTAAAGCTTCATCGCAGTTTGTGAATAGTAGATATCCCAGCATAAGATTCCAGTTATCGCATTTTTTAATTTGTTGAACGTTTTTTCTGATAGCGTTTCAGCACGGTAGGATGTGTAGAATGCATACCAAACGCGGTTTTTATATGCAGCACTTGAACGCAAAAAGCATGAACGTAAATTGAAAACAAAGTGTCCCATCCAATAAAGCAGCATTCAAATTCATATCGAAGCAATATTATTATGTACTCCATCCCCGCGACTCTATTCCAACTAATTTATCCGTAAAATTTACCATCCAATGTTTTCAAAGATCAATATTTTCACCACTAGTCAAAAACATACACTCACAAAGCCATTTTTCGCTTTAAAGGAGTCAGCTTGATTGGTGATGACACCAGCGAAGGACTTTACGTTCTCTTGAGAAGATGCTGGGCTACCGTTTTTGAAGATCCAGACACTTTACCTAGTTACGATTTGATCACCGACTCGTAAGTATAGTTGCATGTTTTGTGTCTAAGAGAAGGAAATAATCCATAATCACGGAAATGAACGTGGCTTCGTGTACACCCCACAACACTACACATGGGCGTGCTTGTGGCCGCCAGTAGAAGGTGCCCAAGATGACTGTCCGCCAAAACTCATTACAAAAGAATTGGTCCTCTGGTCCACAAGTTTTAAACGTATTCGTTAGCGTTTACAAAAACGTAATCGCCACGTATAAAAAACACAGACTTGTACGCAGGAACCCAGTGGCCGGGATAACAAAAATTCCTATAAGTTTTTTTTTTAACCCTTTTCCGTAATAAAGAAATGTACCGTCTCATCTACTTCGCCCGTATCTTTCGAAAGTATTCATGTATCTGCGCAACAAGTTAACGGATTTGTTATATCCCGGGGCAATCACTAAAATTGACGAAATTCAAGACTGATTGGTAGATTGGAAAATTAACCCTGGATGAGCAAGTTAGGTTGATATATTTTATGGAAAAAATCAATTATGTGAGCCACGAAATTTTTAAATAGCCAACAATATAGTAATATATTTCTGTCGATGGTGTGACTGGTTTTAAAAAATAAAAAAAAAACAAGTGGCAGCAAATTTTTTGCTATTGAAACGAAGGGGTTAATGTTTTTCTGATAATTTTTTTATAGAGACGAGAAGCTTTGCCTCGGGTGTTCGACGGTTACAACGCAGTAATTAAAAGCGTGCTTTCAGTCCTTAGAATTTGTCGAGAAATTATTTTCGAATCAGCGCATTTCGAGCAAGCCGTTCTAGAGCGCGGACGTTTGCTGCAGTGGTTAACAGAGTGTTTTGATTTACAGATGCGCAGTAGATGGAGCTGTCGAAGGCACAGTTCGTGTTACCCAGAATGGAATGAACCATCAAGCTTTGTGGCAGACTGAAGTCTTCAAGTTCGTTGGAAATGCCCCAGAATATAACACTGTGTGGTTGCATTGCGACATCACTATCTGCGTTGAAGGAACTTGCGAGCCTGTAAGTACGCGGTTATCATATCTTTATTGGCTATCGATTGAGACATCGTTCTTCTTGCTATTCAATAGTGATTGACGAGTGTTTCAAAAGTCAACTAGGACTATCTTTTTTTAGGAATGTGCTGCCCGCCGTAAACGAAGAAGCAGTGGACAGTTCATCGACGACAAACAGTACATCGTCTCGACTGGCCCAATGACGAGAAGACCAGAAGTGATCGTTCACTTTGCTGGTGGTTCCGCTGGGGAAGCTACAATCATCATCAAGAATGAAACCATCAGCCACGATAAGTTCCACGGTATGTGATTGCGTTAAAGTTCATGGAGTCGTTAGCGCTTCGAATCCACTTTCACTTATTTTTGTTGGACTGCCACATCACACTACTTCGTATGTAACGGCACCTCCGGCAACGCTTCAGCATGTGTTTACCCTTTTTGTTGAAGAATTGCAGGTGGTAGGTGTTCATACGACCTGACGACATGTATTATGTGATGGTGGCACTTGATTTAGTTCTTGTTGTTAAATACTACTTGAGGTTGAATTGATAAGACGGTGAAATTTCGAAAAAGCATTAACTGATATTCGTGTTACAGGTACACCAAACAACAGCGGATGGACTGACCACACCCTTCTAATTGTCATCGGCGCATTTGCAGCTTTCTGTCTATTGTGTTTGAGCATGGCTCTCGTCATTGTCCTCATGCGTCTCAAGAGGTCCAATGATCGTTCAGGAGAAGTCACCGCTACCGGTACCATCAACAAAGGTTTTAGCATCTAATTGAATCTACGTGCGGCGTGGATTATCATATCAGTTCATCACTCATTCAAAACTAGCTAATTATTATGTATATAGTAATCATTTGCGATTAAACTCTAATAATAAAAAATATTTTTCGATTCCTTAATTTACCGACGTATCTATCATCTCGGCAATTTCATCACCCCTTGGTCTTCGCTATATGTGCTTTTAAAACAAATTATTGTGGAATATGTTTGTTCGAAATGAGCCGCAGTTCGGCCTGGCCGAACTAAAGGTACGAGGAGAGTGGGTTAGTGGCTAATGCGATTTGAAGGTTTCAGCTAATTATTAAGTCTTGGTTTCGGCGCACATTTGCGGCTCATTGGTGCATTTCAAATCTCAAGCTGCACGTTCTGCAGTTACAAATAAATTTGAATTTATTTGGGTTTTTAATGTTTGTTATGAAATTATTGCTTTTCTTGTTTAAGCTTTCGTGGTACGTGTAGTATATCTCGGCTTAACCGTTCCATCAATATGGCAGCTATTCCCAACATCTCGCCAATTGTTCGTTTGTATTTCATGTATTACGTTTTTGTTATTTTGTGTACTGCTTTGCCTTTTTGTTTAAAGATTTTCGTACTTGTCTCGTACATCTCCTTTCCGCCTGAGGATGCACTTCATTACCAGTATGTACTAAAACGAGTGATGCTGAGCATTTACAATAAACTGGTCTAGTAGTATATATGTGTCTGTTACGGTGGGATGGGCGGGCGTAGCCTCGAAAAGCGCGCTCGCCTCGGGGCTAACACGCAAGTTTATGCGAGAGCTTAGTGTGTGCTGGATGGATAGCGACGTGGTAGTTGCCTCGGGGCAAGTCAAAACGTGTTGTGTAAGGGCGTGTTAGTTTGGTAAAATCTAGGTACAGAGTTCCGTTTAAACGGGTTTTCCAAAAATATAAAAAAAGAACTTATTGATAATTCCGAGGACCCCTAGCGGTACACAGTTTTTATTTGTTGGGGTGTAAGAGCCTGGGTATCACGTGCAACGTGCGTGTTTTGCAGTAACCGATTTAGATTATTCGACAGAAAATGCAAAATCCGTTCAGTAGTATTCATAATATCGTCAATTCAAAAGCGGAGATATTAAAACCCTAGAGAGATACTTCACGTTCGTCTGGGCCGTGTGAGTTACCTCGGTCCTGTAGTGCTGACAATTGGTAAAATTACCGAGTTCTATTTCAAAGTGCTACCTAGTTTCACTGGTTTCTGACCTATTTTATATTTCATGCTTAATGGTCTAAAAGTATGTGTCTGTAGACTAACTACAGAATATATTGCAAAATATAAAAGATAATTATGTTACGTTATGTTAGTCAAATACCTACATTTGTCCATGATACATATACGCAACGTGCACAATTTAAAGCCTTCAGTCAATGGTAAAATGCGAATAGCTTCTAATTAGAAATTTTATTTTGTGAAGCATGGGTCACACATGGACTGCGCCTCGACAGTGCGTTCGTTTCATCAGTGACACATGCTTAACAAATATGTCTTGTTGAGGTATTTGACTGTTATTAGGCTTCCAAGCGAAGCTGGAAGACTTGTGGAATTGCTAATTTTATTATTATTATTATTATTATTATTATTATTAGGCTTCCAAGCGAAGCTGGAAGACTTGTGGAATTGCTAATTAGGCTTCCAAGCGAAGCTGGAAGACTTGTGGAATTGCTAATTTTATTATTATTATTATTATTATTATTATTATTATTATTATTATTATTCTCCCAACCTACTCCACCTAAACTATAAAAGGTATATCAGTCAAACTTGGACCGAGTATCAGGTATGAGTAGTAGATGGAAGTTTGATAAAATGGGGTCAGTTCCACGAATGGTCCATAGATAAACCATTGATAAGTAAAAAACAAGCATTGCCGTTTACTAAAAAACTGTAAAAGGTTCACTGATCAAACTTGGACCGAGTCTCGGAATGAATTAGAAGATTCAAGTTTTAGTTTTGTCTTGTATGTTACCAGCATGGCCCATAGATAAATTACTGATTTTTCAAAAAACGATTAACTGTTGAGGGTATCCCGGTCAAACTTGGACCGAATATCGATTATAGTTTAAAGATATTGTCATATCAGTTCCAAGCATGGCCCATAGATAAATCCCTAAGTCATCGAAAACAGCTCAACTGTTGAAGGTATCCAGGTCAAACTTGGGCCATATGTCAAGTATAGGTATAAGTTAATGTCATATCAGTTCCAAGCATGGCCCATAGATAAATTACAAATTAATCGAAAAACGCTTAACTATCAAAGGTATATCAGTCAAACTTGGGCCATATGTCAAGTATATGTATAAGTTAAAGTGATATCAGTTCCAAGCATGGGCCATAGATAAATTACTAATTCTTTGAAAAAAGCTTAACTATTGAAGGTTTTCCGGTCAAACTTGGGCCATATGTCAAGTATAGGTATAAGTTAATGTCATATCAGTTCCAAGCATGGCCCATAGATAAATTACAAATTAATCGAAAAACGCTTAACTATCAAAGGTATATCAGTCAAACTTGGGCCATATGTCAAGTATATGTATAAGTTAAAGTGATATCAGTTCCAAGCATGGCCCATAGATAAATTATAAATTAATCAAAAAGCGCTTAACTATTAAAGGTATCCCGGTCAAACTTGGGCCATATGTCGAATATAGGTATAAGTTATTATCATATCAGTTCCAAGCCTGGCCCATAGATAAATTAGTAATTCATCGAAAAACGCTTAACTGTTCAAGGTATCTCAGTCAAACTTATGCCGAGTGTCAGGTATAGATATAAGTTAGGGACATATCGGAAAAATTTCTGCTTGGAAGCCTGTCAGAACTGCTTAGCAGTTCTAGTTTTATTATTATTATTATTATTATTATTATTATTATTATTCTTCTCCCAACCTACTCCACCTAAACTATAAAAGGTATATCAGTCAAACTTGGACCGAGTATCAGGTATGAGTAGTAGATGAAAGTTTGATAAAATGGGGTCAGTTCCACGAATGGTCCATAGATAAACCATAGATAAGTAAAAAACAAGCATTGCCGTTTACTAAAAAACTGTAAAAGGTTCACTGATCAAACTTGGACCGAGTCTCAGAATGAATTAGAAGATTCAAGTTTTAGTTTTGTCTTGTATGTTACCAGCATGGCCCATAGATAAATTACTGATTTTTCAAAAAACGATTAACTGTTGAGGGTATCCCGGTCAAACTTGGACCGAATATCGATTATAGTTTAAAGATATTGTCATATCAGTTCCAAGCATGGCCCATAGATAAATCCCTAATTCATCGAAAACAGCTCAACTGTTGAAGGTATCCAGGTCAAACTTGGGCCATATGTCAAGTATAGGTATAAGTTAATGTCATATCAGTTCCAAGCATGGCCCATAGATAAATTACAAATTAATCGAAAAACGCTTAACTATCGAAGGTATATCAGTCAAACTTGGGCCATATGTCAAGTATATGTATAAGTTAAAGTGATATCAGTTCCAAGCATGGCCCATAGATAAATTACTAATTCTTTGAAAAAAGCTTAACTATTGAAGGTTTTCCGGTCAAACTTGGGCCATATGTCAAGTATAGGTATAAGTTAGTGTCATATCAGTTCCAAGCATGGCCCATAGATAAATTACTAATTCATTGAAAAATGCTTAACTGTTCAAGGTATCCCGGTCAAACTTGGACCATATGTCAAGTATAGGTATAAGGTATAGTCATATCAGTTCCAAGCATGGCCCATAGATAAATTATAAATTAATCAAAAAACGCTTAACTATTAAAGGTATCCCGGTCAAACTTGGGCCATATGTCGAATATAGGTATAAGTTATTATCATATCAGTTCCAAGCCTGGCCCATAGATAAATTAGTAATTCATCGAAAAACGCTTAACTGTTCAAGGTATCTCAGTCAAACTTATGCCGAGTGTCAGGTATAGATATAAGTTAGGGACATGTCGGAAAAATTTCTGCTTGGAAGCCTGTCAGAACTGCTTAGCATTTCTAGTTATTATTATTATTCTTCTCCCAACCTACTCCACCTAAACTATAAAAGGTATACCAGTCAAACTTGGACCGAGTATCAGGTATGAGTAGTAGATGAAAGTTTGATAAAATTGGGTCAGTTCCACGAATGGTCCATAGATAAACCATAGATAAGTAAAAAACAAGCATTGCCGTTTACTAAAAAACTGTAAAAGGTTCACTGATCAAACTTGGACCGAGTCTCAGAATGAATTAGAAGATTCAAGTTTTAGTTTTGTTTGTATGTTACCAGCATGGCCCATAGATAAATTACCGATTTTTCAAAAAACGATTAACTGTTGAGGGTATCCCGGTCAAACTTGGACCGAATATCGATTATAGTTTAAAGATAATGTCATATCAGTTCCAAGCATGGCCCATAGATAAATTACTAATTCATCGAAAACAGCTCAACTGTTGAAGGTATCCTGGTCAAACTTGGGCCATATGTCAAGTATAGGTATAAGTTAATGTCATATCAGTTCCAAGCATGGCTCATAGATAAATTACAAATTAATCGAAAAACGCCTAACTATCGAAGGTATATCAGTCAAACTTGGGCCATATGTCAAGTATATGTATAAGTTAAAGTGATATCAGTTCCAAGCCTGGCCCATAGATAAATTAGTAATTCATCGAAAAACGCTTAACTGTTCAAGGTATCTCAGTCAAACTTATGCCGAGTGTCAGGTATAGATATAAGTTAGGGACATATCGGAAAAATTTCTGCTTGGAAGCCTGTCAGAACTGCTTCGCAGTTCTAGTTATTATTATTAGGCTTCCAAGCGAAGCTGGAAGACTTGTGGAATTGCTAATTTTATTATTAGGCTTCCAAGCGAAGCTGGAAGACTTGTGGAATTGCTAATTTTATTATTATTATTATTATTATTATTATTCTTCTCCCAACCTACTCCACCTAAACTATAAAAGGTATATCAGTCAAACTTGGACCGAGTATCAGGTATGAGTAGTAGATGAAAGTTTGATAAAATGGGGTCAGTTCCACGAATGGTCCATAGATAAACCATATTTAAGTAAAAAACAAGCATTGCCGTTTACTAAAAAACTGTAAAAGGTTCACTGATCAAACTTGGACCGAGTCTCAGAATGAATTAGAAGATTCAAGTTTTAGTTTTGTCTTGTATGTTACCAGCATGGCCCATAGATAAATTACCGATTTTTCAAAAAACGATTAACTGTTGAGGGTATCCCGGTCAAACTTGGACCGAATATCGATTATAGTTTAAAGATATTGTCATATCAGTTCCAAGCATGGCCCATAGATAAATCACTAATTCATCGAAAACAGCTCAACTGTTGAAGGTATCCAGGGCAAACTTGGGCCATATGTCAAGTATAGGTATAAGTTAATGTCATATCAGTTCCAAGCATGGCCCATAGATAAATTACAAATTAATCGAAAAACGCTTAACTATCGAAGGTATATCAGTCAAACTTGGGCCATATGTCAAGTATATGTATAAGTCGAAGTCATATCAGTTTCAAGCATGGCCCATAGATAAATCACTAATTCTTCAAAAAGCTTAACTATTGAAGGTATCCCTGTCAAACTTGGGCCATATGTCAAGTATAGGTATAAGTTAGTGTCCTATCAGTTCCAAGCATGGTCCATAGATAAATTACTAATTCATCGAAAAATTCTTAACTGTTCACGTTATCCCGGTCAAACTTGGACCATATGTCAAGTATAGGTATAAGTTATTGTCATATCATTTCCAAGCATGACCCATAGATAAATTACAAATTAATCGAGAAACACCTAACTATTGAAGGTATCCCGGTCAAACTTGGGCCATATGTCGAATATAGGTATAAGTTATTATCATATCAGTTCCAAGCCTGGCCCATAGATAAATTAGTAATTCATCGAAAAACGCTTAACTGTTCAAGGTATCTCAGTCAAACTTATGCCGAGTGTCAGGTATAGATATAAGTTAGGGACATATCGGAAAAATTTCTGCTTGGAAGCCTGTCAGAACTGCTTAGCAGTTCTAGTTATTATTATTATTATTATTCTTCTCCCAACCTACTCCACCTAAACTATAAAAGGTATACCAATCAAACTTGGACCGAGTATCAGGTATGAGTAGTAGATGAAAGTTTGATAAAATGGGGTCAGTTCCACGAATGGTCCATAGATAAACCATAGATAAGTAAAAAACAAGCATTGCCGTTTACTATAAAACTGTAAAAGGTTCACTGATCAAACTTGGACCGACTCTCAGAATGAATTAGAAGATTCAAGTTTTAGTTTTGTCTTGTATGTTACCAGCATGGCCCATAGATAAATTACCGATTTTTCAAAAAACGATTAACTGTTGAGGGTATCCCGGTCAAACTTGAACCAAATATCGATTATAGTTTAAAGATATTGTCATATCAGTTCCAAGCATGGCCCATAGATAAATCACTAATTCATCGAAAACAGCTCAACTGTTGAAGGTATCCAGGTCAAACTTGGGCCATATGTCAAGTATAGGTATAAGTTAATGTCATATCAGTTCCAAGCATGGCCCATAGATAAATTACAAATTAATCGAAAAACGCTTAACTATCGAAGGTATATCAGTCAAACTTGGGCCATATGTCAAGTATATGTATAAGTTAAAGTGATATCAGTTCCAAGCATGGCCCATAGATAAATTACTAATTCTTCGAAAAAAGCTTAACTATTGAAGGTTTTCCGGTCAAACTTGGGCCATATGTCAAGTATAGGTATAAGTTAGTGTCACATCAGTTCCAAGCATGGCCCATAGATAAATTACAAATTAATCGAAAAACGCCTAACTATTAAAGATATCTCAGTCAAACTTGGGCCATATGTCAAGTATAGGTATAAGTCAAAGTCATATCAGTTCCAAGCATGGCCCATAGATAAATTACGAATTCTTCGAAAAAAGCTTAACTATTGAAGGTATCCCAGTCAAACTTGGGCCATATGTCAAGTATATGTATAAGTCAAAGTCATATCAGTTCTAAGCATGGCCCATAGATAAATCACTAATTTATCGAAAACAGCTCAACTGTTGAAGGAATCCAGGTAAAACTGTCAGGTATAGACATAAGTTAGGGACATATCGGAAAAATTTCTGCTTGGAAGCCTGTCAGAACTGCTTAGCAGTTCTAGTTATTATTATTATTCTTCTCCCAACCTACTCCACCTAAACTATAAAAGGTATACCAGTCAAACTTGGACCGAGTATTAGGTATGAGTAGTAGATGAAAGTTTGATAAAATGGGGTCAGTTCCACGAATGGTCCATAGATAAACCATATTTAAGTAAAAAACAAGCATTGCCGTTTACTAAAAAACTGTAAAAGGTTCACTGATCAAACTTGGACCGAGTCTCAGAATGAATTAGAAGATTCAAGTTTTAGTTTTGTCTTGTATGTTACCAGCATGGCCCATAGATAAATTACCGATTTTTCAAAAAACGATTAACTGTTGAGGGTATCCCGGTCAAACTTGGACCGAATATCGATTATAGTTTAAAGATATTGTCATATCAGTTCCAAGCATGGCCCATAGATAAATCACTAATTCATCGAAAACAGCTCAACTGTTGAAGGTATCCAGGGCAAACTTGGGCCATATGTCAAGTATAGGTATAAGTTAATGTCATATCAGTTCCAAGCATGGCCCATAGATAAATTACAAATTAATCGAAAAACGCTTAACTATCGAAGGTATATCAGTCAAACTTGGGCCATATGTCAAGTATATGTATAAGTCGAAGTCATATCAGTTTCAAGCATGGCCCATAGATAAATTACTAATTCTTCAAAAAGCTTAACTATTGAAGGTATCCCTGTCAAACTTGGGCCATATGTCAAGTATAGGTATAAGTTAGTGTCCTATCAGTTCCAAGCATGGCCCATAGATAAATTACTAATTCATCGAAAAATTCTTAACTGTTCACGGTATCCCGGTCAAACTTGGACCATATGTCAAGTATATGTATAAGTTATTGTCATATCATTTCCAAGCATGACCCATAGATAAATTACAAATTAATCGAGAAACACTTAACTATTGAAGGTATCCCGGTCAAACTTGGGCCATATGTCGAATATAGGTATAAGTTATTATCATATCAGTTCCAAGCCTGGCCCATAGATAAATTAGTAATTCATCGAAAAACGCTTGACTGTTCAAGGTATCTCAGTCAAACTTATGCCGAGTGTCAGGTATAGATATAAGTTAGGGACATATCGGAAAAATTTCTGCTTGGAAGCCTGTCAGAACTGCTTAGCAGTTCTAGTTAGGCTTCCAAGCGAAGCTGGAAGACTTGTGGAATTGCTAATTTTATTATTATTATTATTATTATTATTATTATTATTATTATTATTATTCTTCTTCTCCCAACCTACTCCACCTAAACTATAAAAGGTATACCAGTCAAACTTGGACCGAGTATCAGGTATGAGTAGTAGATGAAAGTTTGATAAAATGGGGTCAGTTCCATGAATTGACCATAGATAAACCATAGCTAAGTAAAAAACAAGTATTGCCGTTTACTAAAAAACTGTAGAAGGTACACTGATCAAACTTGGACCGAGTCTCAGAAAGAATTAGAAGATTCAAGTTTTAGTGTTGTTTTATCTGTTACCAGCATGGCCCATAGATAAATTACCGATTTTTCGAAAAATGATTAACTGTTGACGGTATCCCGGTCAAACTTGGACCGAATATCGATTATAGTTTAAAGATATTGTCATATCAGTTCCAAGCATGGCCCATAGATAAATCACTATTTTATCGAAAACAGCTCAACTGTTGAAGGTATCCAGGTCAAACTTGGACCATATGTCAAGTATAGGTAAAAGTTAGTGTCATATCTGTTCCAAGCATGGCCCATAGATAAATTACAAATTAATCGAAAAACGCCTAAGTATTGAAGATATCTCAGTCAAACTTGGGCCATATGTCAAGTATATGTATAAGTCAAAGTCATATCAGTTTCAAGCATGGCCCATAGATAAATCCCTAATTCATCGGAAACAGCTCAACTGTTGAAGCTATCCAGGTCAAACTTGGACCATATGTAAAGTATAGGTAAAAGTTAGTGTCATATCAGTTCCAAGCATGGCCCATAGATAAATTACAAATTAATCGAAAAACGCCTAACTATTAAAGATATCTCAGTCAAACTTGGGCCATATGTCAAGTATATGTATAAGTCAAAGTCATATCAGTTCCAAGCATGGCCCATCGATAAATTACCTATTCCTCGAAAAAAGCTTAACTATTGAAGGTATCCCAGTCAAACTTGGGCCACATGTCAAGTATATGTATAAGTCAAAGTCATATCAGTTCCAAGCATGGCCCATAGATAAATCACTAATTTATCGAAAACAGCTCAAGTGTTGAAGGAATCCAGGTCAAACTGTCAGGTATAAATATAAGTTAGGGACATATCGGAAAAATTTCTGCTTGGAAGCCTGTCAGAACTGCTTAGCAGTTCTAGTTCATCTGGAAATTCATCTATGAGGGGACTCGCGACGTACCGTGCCCATAGTCGTAATTTGGGAGCATTCGGACGACGCTCGATAACTTTATCAGATCCTCATTGGTTCTACACTCATGGAATGGCAAGATAAATCTCTTAACCAAATAAATTGTAAACATTGTGGATTGGATATGGGAAATGAAGTAAGTTTCATTTCATGAGCTGGCGAAATCTCGTCAAAAGTACGTTAAAATTTCCCTTCCGTAACGTTCTTCCACCGTTGATGTTGAGCTGTGGGAAAATCAATTTGTTCGGAAGTGTGATTTCTAACATATTATCTAGAGCATAGACTTATAGATATTATCTAGAGCATGGAGATCCAAATGGTCCAAATCAGGGTCTGAATCCACGGTCCGAATCCGGGCACACTGCTCAGATCCACTCCGCGTGACTTCTTCAAATTACTTTTTATTGCCTGAACCCCATTTGAAGTACACATGAAATTGCATTTTTAAATAATTTTTCTTGTGTCACTGTGAAGCGACAGTCAGAAATAAGGAAATTAATTAAATGCATTACTGCTCGTAATGTAAGGTCCGCGTCATAATTATGTCAAACTATTTTCTGCGGGTCAGCACCGAAATTGCCCTACCCGATTTATGTCCGGCGCCCTTTCTGTTAAGTTATTTGTTGCTGAATAAACTGTTAAGATGGTGTAAATATTGAGGTATATTGGGTTTTTGTTGCACACTACCGTGTTTATTGAGAGCATAGTGCCGTGCCTCTTGGTCGACCCTAGAATATTAAACAGTGACGATTAAAGGTACATTTTCATCACATAAAACATGCGTGTTTTCAATACCAGATTATAGCATAATCAACGCTTTACATTTTACGTACAAAAATTATCGAAATCCGTAGAGTAGTTTTATCGCCGAATCAAAATCGAGGTTGCTGTTGATCGCAAGAAAAATATTGCCGTTTTGCGGGGACTCTATGGCCCATGCTCTCAAGAATCTATGCAATCTCCCCGATTATAGTGTCGTCATGCTGATGCTATGACGTAATAGTTGTGAAGTCTTAGAGGTTATACAGTTTCATTCACGCCAGGAATGGTCCCGGTAACCGGTCTAGTATTGGGTATTTAAAAATGGTGCAAAAACATCTCATTCAATTCAAAGTGCCCCAGTGCTACCTCCATGGTGCTTTCACTCGGAGAAGTTTCTAATAAAAAAGGAGTTTTTGTGCCACTTGATATTAAAAATGTCTTCGTAAATGTCATCGCACAGATGATAAAGAGCAGTTCACTCAGATGATTTGATAAACCCACCACAAAACAAAATATAATGTTACTAACTCTATTCGTGAATATCGTAACATGAAAATTGTTATAATGAATTATCAACATTTATACACATTATTAAAAGTCTCTAAATAAACGATAGTGAAACCTAATAAGCGTAAGTGGCCTTTATAGTGACAGTGTGCCTATGATGTGTTCCAGCTGACATTCAAGCAGTGAGCCAGCCATCTACCTACCAGGAAATTACGATCTCGTCTCAGGAGGGTAAATGTGGACTTTCTTGAGATAAAATACAAAGGTGCCGCTGTGCAAGAGACATATGATAAGAGACATATAATATCAGGTTTCTGCTGGACAAGCAAAACGCCAATTCCAATATTGAAAAAACGAACAAGCTTTTCATAACACCCGTACGTTTTTCATTCTTATGCTTTCTAAAATTGGTCAATTGATTCTGATAGTGCTGGGGGTAGAGGAGTCGCAGCTGTGAAAATATTTGCCGTTTTAATGCTCAAAACCAAAATATAAAAATTGCACAAGCGAGGACTTTGAGCATTAACTCGCGCTATTTATCGTTCCGTGCTTAATCCCAATCAGAAATTTTATTTTGCAAATTATACGACACAGATGAACCACGTCTTTTTGTAGCGGTTATTCAGCGGCGCATACTTAACAAAAAATTCTCTGATAAAATTTTTCTGTTCGTGAGACTGTAAAATATTTATGTCTAAGCATGTTTTGGGCACACAACTGTGGGAACATGGGAATGATGCAACACGTAATCACTAACAGATCCAAGTATTGTTCTCCTTACAAGTCCTTGGCCTCTTGTTCCAAGTAAAATCAAAGAAACTTCTCTCTTCTTAGCTTCAGCTACGATTGGAGCACCTATGCCGTTTGTGTCTTCGTGTAGAATCACGAACGCGTAGTCTATATTTAACTTTTCACATTTTGACGTATATTTATCGCGGATTTTGTTACTTCTTTGTTTTTCCTTTTCCATAACTTGCTTAGCTACAGCAGGTGAGGGAATAACGCCATCTGGCATGGTATATACAGCTCCAGAATGTGCATACTCTACAGGGTAGACCATGTTTGCAACATGAACCATAATGACTTTGTTTCCTGGTCTGTGGAGATGAGACACATAATAGTCGAACGCTTGTTGAGCGTGGTTGCTTTCGTCCACACATACCATGACCAGGAACTTGTTGTCATTTGGTAGATTCGTTTCTTGTGCCATTTTGCCGAATGTTTGAATTATATTTATCTTATCTACAGTAATGAATACAGAAATAAATTGTAATATTTCGTCAAACGTCAGTAGGTGTTCTTAGTCATATCTGTGATTATTGGTGATTTTCTTTTAGGGCATCCCAGTCCCTTGATCAAGACATAATTTTGAAAGTAATTGTGCGCATGGATTACATCACCGCGGTACGGTCAATATGTGGGTTATGCAAGATTGATACCACTAAAAAGCTACCACCCATTAATATGCCTAAGACATTTATAAAATGTAAAACCAGCTACTGACCCTTAAGCAGAACACATTCTATTCTGAACCGCTCTAATAAAGTGCAGCGAGTAGAGTCTGATTAGGGCGATCGTAAAAGTAAATGGATAAATATATAAAATAATTATATGTTTTCGAACTTTTAATTCCTATATAGTTACCTTATTTCACAACCTGTGAAAAATGTTTGACGTTTTCCGGATTATATCGATTCGAAAAAAAATTCACAGGATCGATACCATGCACATGGTATTAATTTTCACAACACTGTTTTTTCAGCGTTCTGATCTTACATATCTGCTTTAGTGTTGCCTGGCATATTTCTGAAAATCCTTAACACATTAAAATTCCACAAATCTTGTATGTTGCAGTTTTGTTCTCTTAAGTATCGGCAACGGACCTGTACAGTGCCTTGGAACGGGATTCTAACTGGCAAACCACATTTTTCGAAGATTTCTTTATGATGGAAGTTATACTGAAACTCGTAAATTGCTCAACTCTGCCACAGTGTCATCTTATTTGTCATTTTGACAATTTTATCATCCGTTCACAATTAGAAAAATTTCTTGTTTTGCATTCGCCCAAAAAATTCTGTGGAGAAGGACTAACTTACGACATCTTGGACACTATTTGGCGGTTTCATATTTTTTAGAACATCCCAAGATTTTTTATCTTGTCGAGCATTAGTTGCAGATGGAACGTGCCTGGACGGCGTATTCCAACGCTTAACCTACGTAGATTAAGTATTGATGTATTTCAAAACCTATCAATTCAAAAGATCGTTTTATATCGATACAAAACTCTAACTTATCAAAATGTAGCAACATTGTAAATAATTTGTAAATAATCAACAATCAGTTACGTTGATATGAATTTTCTAGGCAAACACGTCCTACAAGCAATGATCCCGGTAAACAAACAAGCTGAACTAACATTAGAATGAATGGTGAATCAAATTACATGATACTAATGTGAAATCCTGACCTACTATAAAACATTGCTTTTTATTTATAAAGACACGGAAGATGTGGACAGACTGATATGATCTAATTTGGACGTACAAATGGGTAAAAGAACTTTGAGCAACTACTTTAGAAGAACTCCCCTATCTATTCGAAAGGAGATATATTCGCCTCAACGGTGGAAAAATTTGTGAATAGTGTTTGATGAAGAACTGGACAAATCCGAATAATTTTTTTTTTATCACACTCTCCTGAGACCTGCATGAATTCGATTCGCTTTTCAAATTTCTTTGCGCACGAACATAAACGCGAACCGCTTTCATACATTGCGGTTTGCAAACAAATTATCCTTATTTGCAACTTTCCACCATTTTAATCCTTCTTGACAAAGCACAAAATTTTTAATAGACAATCAATGAACAATTTTTGTTTTGCTGAAATGTATAGCCTTGGGGCATTGTTTTTATTCAATTTATCGAGAAACACAATTCATCAGGCCTTGATTGAATGAAAATATGCAAGGTTGATCACGTACACGGTTTCTAATGAAAAATGTGCTTTTTAAGCACGAGCCAATGATGTATGACTCCGTTCTGGGTATAAGGCATCGATGGATCAAGCTTGAAAAAATCTAATATAGTTACCACACAATTTTTGCTATGCATGGATAACAGATACTGTTCCTGTAGGTGAAGTCTCTGAAGTGGTAAGTGACTTTACCATTGCACAGGGCATATACCACTCACTACACTTTACGATGGCGGTTCAGTTTTGTTCTGGATATTTTCCGTTTAAAGTGCAGTTGCTGGTGCTACATCGTTCAGTAGCTTTATTATTGAGTGGCCGTTAGTTGTTTCTTTTAGGCTTTGCTACTGGCCTTGCAGTAATGGATATTTCAATTCGGAGATTCGAATCGACTCGAAGGACAAATTATTTGAATCTATCATGAATCGTTCATGGGAACCGAAATTTGTGAAATGAAGTGAGTATTCATATTTCACCGCCAGAATAAAATGAAAATAAAAAATAAAAAAATAATTTTCGGTTTGGACCCGTCCTAAATTCGTGACTACTTGAGTTGGAAAAGTATATATTTGTTTAAGCATGAGCCAAATATGTATCGTTTTTCGGCGGCGCGATCAATCAGACTAAACAAAACATATTTTGCCACACAATTTTTGACTGGGAGAACGTGCGGCTCAGGCTTGGATACTGAAATTTATGGTTATCCAAGAATAAGTTGTTATTACTCAAGATGAACACGGACGTTTCGCTTTGAACGCGATCAACGTCGACCTTAACTGCTATTTCGATGACGGGGAAATTCTAGACTGACAAATTCGTTGGATTATGTTTTATTAAACAAGAGTCACTGAGTCACATCGTGCCGACAAGACAAGGTCCATTTCGGACTATTGGTTGGCAAAAGTTGGGTTAGGTTGCAATCTCCTTCGTGTGATTAAAACCGTAACCTTTTTATTAATTGCAGATGGCCTACTCTGTATCAGGTTGGTATTCGGGGTTAAAGATCGTGTTTTCTGGTCCCGGCAAGTTCGGCCCTACCCTAGTGGATGTAAAAGTTCTGACCGGGAAGATAAACCTTGTCGGAAAAACAGATATCGTTTTGTATGTGTCAACTATGTGTCACTGATCGACCGCCCCGACAAAGCGCTATACTACAAACTATAGTCTTCGACTGTACTTTTTATAGAACTCTAAAGTTCTACTAAAAATGGAAGATGGGAAGAACTAGTACACAGCAGCGCGATATTACTTCATTTCAAGCAAGTTTAGGTGTGTTAACTGAAATGAACTGCTGGAGAAAAGTAGAACACAAAACGGAGAACCCTCAAATGCATCATATGCGAAAAAAGTACATGCAGAGTTGAAACACTATAGTGGAATGCGAGATGTGGCATCTGCTCCGTGCGTTGGTACATTATCCATCTACAATATACATACTCAAATTGTGCTATGCACGGATTCAATGAGAGTTGGATGATCTGTCAGTACCCAACATGGCTACGTTACAAGTTTATTTTGTAAAAGGCTCAATCATGAGTCCGAGAGTTTCAATAGTATAAATAAAAAGTTGCACCAAAAATGATGTTTCTCTTTCACTAATTTGTTACATCAGAGGTTTTAATTCTGAAAACAGGATGCCACTTTACTATTTGCATATATGCATGATATTGTGTGTCACTTACAAACGGACGGTTACGCGGTGTTGTATTCTGTCACGCACAGGACAACAATGCACAACAACAAAATGATTTATGTTACTAGTATCATTGGCATTGGCAGCATCATTTCGGAGGAACTTAAAAAAACTCAGATCGGAATTTTTTATTTCTTGAAGGTTGAGCATCATATCATATCGATAGCAAACAATAAATAACAACATCGACAACACTTTTATTCAGAAATAGAAACTTGTACACATGACGTAATACATTAACAAATATATAAAATAAAATAAGCAATATAGAGCAAATATTACAGCAAAAACATTCCGTTTTAATATAATCATAGTGCCATTTTTTATGATCAAATATTGTGACAACATATGATTTAGAAATTAACCTCTTTTCTCTATCTCACGTCTGAGTACTGTTTTCCGATTAGCCTGAAGACGCAGTCCAAAGGTTTGTCATAGGCCTACTTAGCACGAGGGATATCGCTTTTGATTTAGAAGTGATTGAGTGATTTAATGCTATTGTCATACTACTAAATACGCGAACTTAATAAAAAATGCATCGCAATAAGAAAAAACTTTTTGAGTCATTTTTTTAAAAAAAAAGTAAGGCAACAATAATAATAACACTTTTTTCATTGTATCAAAAAAGCTTCATTTCATGTATCATTTCGTTAAGAATGATATATGAGATGATTACATCTAGATATGCCACATTTACATTCAACAATTAATTGAATCAAAACATTCAGTTACTCAATTCTGTGATTCGGATACATTGTGATATTACGTATTTTATTGAAATTTTGACTGGGGTGGGAAACTGTCCATTTGGTGAATTTTCCCATTAAGTTTCCAAACATATTCATAAAAATTGTAAATGATATGTTTTTATCTCTGATTCATAATTGAATGTATTTGGTTGCAGAACTAAAAACCAATTTCAATTTTGATTTCTTTATTTCAATTGAGCCAGATAAAGTTCTCGGCTTTACTCGCATTTAATTGCATTTTACGGAATAACCCTTTGTAAAACTTATTCCAGTCTTGAATTAATTTTCGAAGAAGCTTGCGGAATAACTTTTCTCGTTATGTAGTAATCATATAATTCAACCAAATAACCCTGATCTCCATAATGTTGCTTGTAACTTGGGAATTTTTCGTACGCCCATTCAAAAAAGTTTTTCAAGTGATATCCCGTGGAAAAATGTGTTCGTGATTGTGCTAAAAATGCTCCATACAAGCCAGAAAGATATCGCTGGTCTCCATACATCTCTTTGTACATGGGCTTTGTTTTATATAACCAGGAAAAGAAATCCTGTAGTGTCTTTGTTCCAACTTTCACAGACAGAGTGGAGACGCTTGGATAGAAGTCTTTAGGTCTGCATGTTCCTGGACGACCTCCTTTGATTCCAAAGTTATTGACTGCCATGGATTCGCCTGTCGAAAAATATTTATATAACATAAACGAGAAGTTGATATACTGGATAGAATGGCTTTTTCAAATTGCTATTTTTCTGTAGTTTTCAACCGGTTTGTCAGACACCTATTATGTATTTTAAGTATTTAGGTATTGGAGTTTGTTGCCAGGTTACATAAAATTGACTATAAACTAGAAAAAATATTTTCTTTAACATGTTATGATGTTCAATGAAGCAATGTGACACTTATCGCTAAACCGATGATTTTCAAAACGTCATCGACCGCAATTAGATAATGCCACACAGTCTAGGTTTTTTCCATTTATGGTGCACTCAGGTAAAGCTCGGTCTTTTCGCGTTTCATGTTAGACAAATCAAAATTACTACATCCCATCAGAAATTTATTTGTCGAGCAATGATCAAAGGATCGCGCCGCTTCACGATTCATATTCGACAAAGCATGTCTTGGCAAAAGTTTCCCAGTGAATTTCTAGTTGTTTTCAAATTATTAGATAACTATACTATATGTATTTCTTTCTATCAAGAAAGACATTACAAAAAAATTATGTTACCTTTCTTTGCGATCTCCACGAAAAGTTTCATTCCTAAATCTTGTCGTAGTAGATTGTGACTGTATATCATTACTTTTCCGGTGAAATCCCGAGGAATGAATCGGACCTGAAAGATGCAGTTGGAGTCAAATGCAATGGGTTGTCTTAGGTGAGGAGAATTTGATACAATACTATACAAATGTAGTAATATAATGTTACCGAATATGAATTAGTTTCTATTTATTGAAATTCACTTTGAACAGATTGTAAGCTACACTCGAAAATTGATTTTCGCTGACTGCAAGGAGATACAAAAAATAGAAAACGGTCGAAGGTTAATACAGATATGGTGGTGATGATAAAGCTATTTACGACTTTTCTGCTTAACCGTTTACTAACTTCTACAACAGTCTTGATCAAAACAACTATTGATCCACAAAACATTTCGTTACAAAAAAAATTGTTAAAATTATGCAGTAAGATAACCGGATTACTTACCGTAACATTAGATAAAGGTGGTAAAATGATTGTGTTTCTCCAGTCACCAACTCTCGCAAATCCTCTACCAACGTATGGCATGTATTTCTTTCGTCTAACTCCAACTTTTTTCATAGCAAAAACTTTTGGTACAGATTCCCCCTGTTATATCAACATTAGAGATTTAGAGAGTGATATTTAATGAGGAAATAATAAAGAAAAGAATAATTTCAGTAGATAATAATAACAATAAATAGAAATGGATAGTTACTTCGATATAAAGTTAAAATCGTTAAAAAGGGGATGACGAGTGCTGGCCTTGTTTTTAAAGTGCATTATGAAGTTTTATTATATGCCAGATGTCCCTTTTGTCTATGTTCTTTCCATTGTCGATGCAAAGAGGTCATTTTAAATGGCAAGGGAGAGAAAGAAGGAAATTGGCATAATTTTTGAAAACTTATACGACTTTTATCACGTCACGGGGGATCATTTGTAAAAAACGTACGTAGTACCGCGAAAGTAAATTGTGAATACTTATTAGAAAAAAAAAACTTGAAAAAAAAACTATCGTAAACGCACTTGGTGCAAATGGTCTCAAATTTCTGCAAAAGCTTCCTTTTTGATCGATCATTCTGTGCCCTCCACCAGCTGTCAGAATAGATATTGGTCCTCTGTATTGGTTGTAACTGATAATCTGCAAGATATTTTAATAGGTAACGTCTATGGATTGTCAAATAGGATGGATAGTTCCGATAAGGGTATGATAAATTACTCATAAATACGCAATAAATTCAAATGCTAACATCGCAATACCGTGTTAGATATATTTGCATGCGAAACATACCTGGAAATGATTTCCTTGCATTGCCAGAGTGTGGGCGCTTGATGAGTCTGAATTTAGAAGTGTCCACTCTTGTACGCCATCCAGTGGTATTTTATGCCTGCAAAATGAGCGATAGTTTCACAATTGAACAAGTGAATAATTTCTTACCAACTTCATTTATTTATAGAATCATTTCAGCAGAACCATTTGATGATTAATATTACAGAGATAAATTATTATTGGGAAAATCGATTCAAAATAGTTCGATATTTCATAAATGATTCATAGGAAAAACTTTTACTTTGTAAATTTCAACATAAATCGTTATGTTGTTGCATGATTCCAGAATACGCTTAATGATGTTGAGAAACGGCAATTTGGGAATAAACATCAATGTGTTGTAATAGGTTTGGAGTACTTCTTAAATCCAATTTTTTAACTTTCACACAGCAACAGCAATTATTTAAAATCTCCGCCCTTTGAATGTAATTTAACTCGATCATATTCAAATATAAAAGTATTAAATCGACTTTTTTTTCGACCAATTATGGGTTGTTGATGGAACGCACCCGTATAAGGCAAAATCTCATTAAAATACAATTACTTTAAATGAACAGTAAATTAACTGAATTTGTGTCACAGCATTTCGTTTCGATAGTTATTTTTACCCACCTTATCAATCGTTTGAGTGACTGACTAAATTTTTCTCTGTTAAGAAGATTGTTGCTCGCAGTTTCGACAACAAATTTCCCAGAAATAGATGTTTCCATGACGTTTCTTAAATCTGTCATTTTCTTTGATATTGAAGGTAGCACTACCGGAGTGTTCTCTTCCATTGTTGCGGCAACAAACATCGACTTTCTGTACTTTGGAACTGCTGATCTAATAACTTCTAACGTTGCGAGAAGTCCACGGTAGCGGACATGTCCGGTTAGAGCAGTTTTGTGACTTTCCATAGGATTTGATTCAATCTAAAAAAACGTATATAAAAGTTTTCGATCAGTGTGGATAGTTAGGACAAAGGTCCTTTAGGCAAATCCGAAGGTAGAAATCTTCGACTAAAGGGGATTTTCTACTTTGTTCATATTTTTTTAGTTCATTGTACAAAAAATATTGTCTTTCCAACCTTTAAACCCTTAATGGATCGCATATAGTTAGGGTTAGAAAAGTAAAATCGTCATTCAATGTTTTTACTTCCACTTTCATTGCATAATGGCTCTGAGCAAAGCTATGCACCAACGGCTATTTATATTCTACCATAGTGTTGTTGGAATGCTTTGTGTTTTCCGCTCAACTGGTCATCCCCAGTTTACTACATCATGAGTTGAGCTGTGGGCAAAGATTAAAATTAGGACTAGTCGGAACTTGAACACGAAATTATCAACGATGTAATGTCATCGCGTTCACTACCAGGTCGACGTGCCCGATGAATTATACAATTATGGGAATTTGTCCTACTTATGTGATCACACATATTTTTTGCGTTATTAACAACCTCTCTCTCTTATTTTTTTCATAGAAGTTTGCTCGGATCAAGGCTGAAACCAGTGCCTAGAATAATCTAACTAACGACCACTCAAACGTCAAAAAGTTTTCTACAAGATAAATTGTTGTATTTCACGTATAGTATAATACCTTAAGTTCTTATTTGTGGGAAAAGGCCAGTATGGTTTAATAGAAAAATCAATACAAACAAAGTACCTTATAACTTCCAGGCACCTCGCATCTGATCAACCAGTCAACAGTGCCGCCTTGTGAAATGATTGTTTGACCTTGTTGTAGTTCTCGGGGATGTTCTAGATAAATTCCATCTCGAGCAACTTCATGTACTTTACATGGAGCTCCGTTGTCAGTTCTTGGAAGGTCTATCTCCAATGCATGTATACCACCAGCATTAACCATTCTGAAGACAAAAATAAGGAGTTTATGCCTTTGTAAAACCATCGGCACTGGAGGGCGCGGATCTCGCTATTTGGTTGGTAGGTAAAATACACGTCAGATACAGTCAGAAAAAAATTTGTTCACACTGTGTTTTGTTGTGTATTGGTCACTGATGGATCGCGCCAGTAAGGCGCGGTCCATCTGTGGCTTATATTTGACAAAATAAAATTTCTAAATATGAAATGGCGTGGATTTGATCTCAACAAAGAGTGAATAGATTGATAGAAAAAGAAATACCAACGCGTGTGGTACTTTTGGATGAGGCACTGCAACCTAGACCCAATACCCATATTCTCTTTAAACACAAACGAATTCCATAAGTGTACAAAGTTGTAAACATTGTTATTTGCATGAAGTAAACGCATTTTGAGCAGAGGTGGAATTAGTAGGAACCACCTACAGCAAAGCAACTGTAGGGAATAGGAACCAACTATAACAACCATTCGCATGACAAAAAGTCACCCCAAGCGGAAACATTTCCATTAAAAACTGACCAGCTTTAGTAGAGTGTAGTTAGGGGGTATCTGCTCTGAGCGATGCTAAACCATTCACCCCATCACTTTTCTAAATGTTCTTTACGACACTCATAAAAGACTCTATTCTAAAACCCACACCAACTGGAATTAAAAAGATAAAAATTTTGCTATCGCTAAATTAAGCGACGGAATAAATAATATGAATCACAATTGCAAAAATTTTCTTATTTATTTTTGCAAAATTATCGAGTATCTCTCTAGCCGCAGGTTATTTTACCTAACTTGGTGATAGCGTGCAAGACAATGAAATCCTTGGTATGAACAACGCGTTTAAAACTCCAAAGTATGCAATTCAATGCAAACTTAGAACATATTTTGTTGTTCAAGAGACGCCGAATGCCCGAATAATATTTATATAGTACTACGGGTTAAATAGATTCGTCGGAAAGATTCATTGCTTTTGTCGGCCGGAATTGTATTACTGTAATAAAAATGCAGTAAAATCAATGCACAGTAATTTTTTATTCTGGTATTAAATCAAAACTGTAAATCATATGGGCTTGGGATGGGATCCGTCGCAGCTACTCATACGTGAATCTCAACATGAATCTCATCAACTATACTGACTATAGACAATTTGGTATTTTGAAAATATGCAATTACTGCGAGTGAAATGTAAATTTACTGTATTTACGGCATAGTGCCGCACTATGTCCCGGAAGTGCTTTTGTTCTTAAACTATTGAAGTAACGCACGGCGTCAATTTTATTTGAATTATTGATTTATAACCTAAGGACGGCTATTTTAAGCTTAACCAAGCCAAAAGAAGAAAAATTATCGAAATATAGGTTGCTTATAACGTGACTTGCGCATTTTAACGGGAATTTCTATTTGAATAAATTTTTTGAACAACGGTTTTCATTTATAAATGTAGTAGTTATTAATGCTTTAACATGTACTTTTCTACGGGCTTTTCTTGTACATTTGGACTGTGACGTTTTAAACTTGTCAGTCGGTTTTTTCGAAACAAAGTAGCTTACAAATTTAGTCTTTAGCACCTGCGTCGAACGTTCGGAACATCGAATAGAATTGTACTCAATTTAGACTTCAGATGAAAGCCTTGTTAAATTATTTTTTATACAGATGCCAATTACATATTGGCTGCAAGAATCGCCTCAGATAACACTTATCTAGTGATAGTATTAATTGGTCAACGAATAATTGACATCGAAAGTACGATTTCAATAACGATGTCTACCCAAATTGCTAGATTTGATTTTTGATTTTATAGGAAATAGCAAAGTGAAACAGTAATTAAAAAGCCGGTTTCTAAATAGCGAAATAACGCGAGAAACATGCTGTTAATTTTAGCCAGTATTTAAAATGTAAATCGCTAGTATATCAAAAGTGAAAGTTCTGCAATTTGAAACTTATTCTGTTTTTTTTTTTTTAATTCCATAATAGACTTGGCATTCGGAAATCTTTAAAATAGATAAAAGCTTTTGACGATTCGGCAAAATTTTCGCTTGTTTTTACTTGCTTTACAACCCACAACAATGATGCGGATGTATTTATATCTTATCCTACACGTTTATTCTGAGTATATTAAGTTAAAAAAAACGTCGTGTTAATATGAAATTCTTAATTGAAATTGTCTCCAATACACGATATATGCTTTTTCACAGTCGTCAGAATTTTTTCATTCGAGCATGTCCACTGAGGTTGATGATTGACAAAAGTTTGATTGAGATCCTAATAGGAGATTACTGGATTAGAATAGCTTTTCCAGTTGTCTGGTTAAAAATCTGTAATTGATGTAACTTCGCCGATAAAGAGAAATCTATCTTAGGGCTCATTCAGCTCAAATTCATATTGTTTTAAAATCGGCCATTCCAATGTACCAACATATCAATAGAAAAGAATTATTTGTCCCGATGTTTTGTTCAGGAAATGGGCTGGCTTCCAAATATAATTTTCGCAAGCCGTTTATTAGAAGATTCTGTTTGTTTGTTTTATATATTTTTTTCATTGAAATTCACTCTGAGTAAGGCTGGAAGCGGTGCCTAAAAGAGACCAACTAGCGGTCACTTAATAGCCATGAGCTACTACAAGATGTAGTACCAGCAACTAAGCGAAAAAACGGACCAAACGGAACTAAACTGATATGGCGGTAAGTGCAGTGAGTGGTATCTGCCCAGGGCGATGGTAAAACCAACAACCACTTCTTTGCTATTTTTGTCACCTTTTACAACACGCAGTAAATACGTTAGGACTATTCTAAAGCCCGTACTTACAGGGCATTACAAACCTAAATCTCATTGTTTTCCCGGATTCGATTCGAATCAAAGGTTGAAGTTGACCATTAGTAGTAAAGAATTGTACATGATTATCTTTCTTCGTTAACCAATTCTCCAATGTTTCTCCGCCAGGCAGTTCTTCTCTATTTCTGTGAAAGAGAACACTCTTTTTAAACATATTTTCAAATTTATTACAATTTGAGATCATACGCAAATACATGCGTTCCGTTGTATACCATGATCAATTTCCGCTAAGCTACTGTACACGATTAGAGGCATTCTGCGTTACACTTAAAATGATGGCGTTTTAACGCAAGTTACACGTTAGGTATAAAGTGCAAGATGGGGAATGATATCAATACATTGGAAATAGTTCGATTCTTGCCTATGAGAATTCCCAATGCAGAATTTTACTTTGTTAAGCATGACCCACAGATGTACCGCGCCTTAGTGGCGCGATCCATCAGTGGCCCATACTCAACAATATATATTGTTTTTTCTGGATGGGTAAGCTGAAGCAACGCAAGCGAGATCCAAACAAATATGTTTCCAGCCTATGAACAAAAAAATTTCGAGTTTACAAAATACACATGCCTGAATAATGGTGCATCGTGTATTCTTTTCTGAACTCTCACAAACGAAAACCCATCGTCGGCTGTTTTATATAACAAAGTAGGTTGAAATAATAGTTGAATCTCGTGGTCACAATTGTTGGGACAAGAATATGATGAAATTGATTCCGATTTTATTGAATCTTCTACTACGATCATTCCAGCCATTCCGCTGAGTATCTGTTGTGAAAAACAAGATTAATTTGGTAAAAAGTGAGAATTATAAGAAGATAGGAAAGTTGGAGGACGGATGGGGAACGAGAAGATGGTTGAGAATGATTGGGAAATAGATAAAGCATGAGGGCAAGAGATGTAGAAGGGAGTGAGAAAATCTCATTTAATATACGTGCACACGAAGCGAGAGGATGTGGATATGTAGTTCTTCAGATTCATCATATAAAGGTTAGTCTGATTCGCGTATAAAAGAATGGCGGCTTCACAATAGTTTGTCTCGCGTTGGTCATCTGATATACGTGACAAATTGTCAAGTGAGTTTATTAACAAATATATATTGTAGTTTTTGTATATTTTTAGAAACTTACTTGGGCGGATCAACCTGCCCAAGGCCCCGTCATAGCGGCAACTTATAAACGGACAGAGTTAAAATTGTTGGAAAGGTATAGTCTGGCCGAGTCGGCTTCGGCTTGGCCTACCCAAGTTATTACACCTTCGGTTGAGCGGTGAGAGTGAATTAACGAGTAGAATTTGTCGGGACTGAAGCCCGAGAGATTCAACCTGTGATGCCAATGATAACCAATAGTCCATCGCGCCAAATCACAGACCAATTATATTTAGTACGCGAAGGATCGTCTCTAGACCATCACCAAGGTTCGACTCCTAAGAGAGCCTCTGGTCTCAATGGAGATTCGCAAACCGTAGAGAAAAATTTGAAATAAAGAAAAATTCATCACATTTTTTACCTGAAACATTGTTGATCCGTGTAAGTTAGGGTGATACCAATAAGTTCCAGATGGTTGTTTACAATCGATCTTCAAATTGTAGGTTTTTTCTTGACCTGGATCAACTCTAATCAATGCGTCATTTTCCTATAACGAAAGGACTATTTTGTTTAAAAATATCAGGTTATCATATCATGAAAGCAAAGACTAAAACATATTTTGGTGAGTGGTTGGCGGTTTTGGTTTTTCCCAGGACAGATACTGCTTACTGACCGCTTTTTATTATAGTTTAGTTTTTTTGTGATGGTTTCCACTTAGAGTGCATTTGGTGGTGCAGCATTTTGTAATAGCTCACTGTTATAAAAGTGAACTTTAGTGGTTTCTTTTCGCCACTTCCAGTATTGCAAAAAAGAAACTTCAACAAAAAAATCATTCCTAAGTTATATTAATGTAGAAAATATGGGCCCGAAATAATGCATTCAGACATTCCTACAAAGGCGACAGTTATCTAACAAATTGAAGACAATGAAATGCCATTTCGATCATCAATTTGGATGAGTCATATTTAATTTTGCAAATCATTTGTCACATTTTTCTATATTTTGCCAATAGCACATACAGATAAAAAAATTTCCTCTGATCAAGTATGAGCTGATCATCAGCTCATACTTGGCACAACAATATGCTAAGTAAGGCAAATACTTTTAAATGTAAGTCATTCTGATACTTTTTATAACAACAATCGCCGATCCAATTTTGACCCTGGAGGGGTTTATTTTATATTTCTGATAATATTTTGTACACACAGAAAAAACAAGGCAAAAATTATGTCGGGGTTTGTTACCTGAATTACTCTTATGAACTTTGACATTTCGCATTTTGGAAAAATACTTTGTCACGAATAGTTGCTAGCTAGTGCACTAAGGGATAGTGGTATAACTACTCGAAATTACAATTGCATGCGAACATTTTTTGGCCTAATTGTAGAGATAAGGCATCATTTTTGGGGGAAAACTACAGGACGATATATATACTGTGGGATTGCGCCTGATGGGCAAAAATTAAGATTAGTTTGATAATATTTTTGTCGAACTTACAAAATATTGTGGGTGGAGGGCTCTGTCCACCAAGTTCAAAAGTTTCATTCTTTGTGTATTTTTCAAGGAACTGATTAAAAATATTAAACCTTTTTCACTTTATTGCTTTGTGGCTTTTGATATTGTTATACCATACCTAGAACAGCAATACAGGGCTGCTTTTTCAACATCACTCAAACCAGGATATAATAACTTGGGTAGGCTAAGCTGAACAGATCAGATTCTGAAGTAGATCATATTTTGCCAGCAAATGTAACCCTGTCCGTCTGTAAGT